>CM057461.1:185613623-190613623 GCA_030035585.1 Dugong dugon | reverse complement strand
AAAGAAAAACACCAAGACATGTCATAATCATACTTGCTAAAACCAAAGACAAAGAAAGAATTCTAAGAGCAGGTTGAGAAAAATAAAAAGTCACATACAAAGGGGAAACAATAAGACTAAGCTCTGACTACTCAGCAGGAAACATGCAGGCAAGAAAGCAATGGGAGGACATATATAAAATCTTAAAAGAAAAAAAAAAGGCCAACCAAGAATAATATAACCTGCAATACTCTCACTCAAATATGTTGGCAAAATTTAGGACATTTTCAGATAAACAGCAATTAAGGGAATATGTAAAAACCAAAACAAACTTACAAGAATTATTAAAGGGAATCCTTTGGTTAGAGAACCAACCAAATCAGATAACACCCTGAACGTACACATGAGATGACAACAGCCATATACCAAAGTAGATAATGAACTCTAAAGGATAAAACAAAAGTAAACAATTTTCAACAAATAAGCAGTTGTCCAGAAATGACAACAATGTCAGAACAATAAAACAGGGAATAAATGGTGTAGGTATACAACTTTCAAATGGAGAGGAAATGAAGGATTTATCAAGTAAACAAAACTGGTTTAAACATAGGAAGATAAGGCTAAATTTCAAAGTAACAAGAAAGAAGGTTAACAAACCAACTCGCAAAAATATATATGAAAAACATAAAGTCTCAGTAAGCACAAAATCTACCAAAATGAAAGAAACTGAAAAAGTAGAAAAATAAAAGGAATTCAGCACAGAAGAGTAAGAGGAACAAGGAATACATCAGCAACATGAAAAAAGCACTGTAAAATGACAGAAATAAACTCACACCTATCAGTAATCACACTGAATGTAAATGACTTAAATGAACTCATAAAGAGTGCATTTAAATTTAAATTTATCAAAAATCAAAGGATAGAAAAAATATATGAGGACAAAAAGCAACCAAAAAACAGCAGGAGTTGCAATGCTAATCTTAGATAAAATAGAGTTTAAAACAAAATCCACCATAAATGACAAAGAAGGGTATCATATAATGATTGAAAGACCAATCCAGCATGAACACACAACCATAATAAGTCACTACACATTGAATGACATGGCTCCAAAATACATGCAACAAGTTATAACAGCACAGAAAAGAAAAATTGATAGTTCCACAATAATAGTAGGAGATATAAATACACCATTATTGGTAAAGAACAGAACATCTAGAAAGCAATGATGTAAGGTCTCAACCAACCAACTTGACCTCAGAGACATAATTAGAACACTCCACTCAACAGCTACAAAGTACACATTCTTTTCTAACACATATGGGACATTCTCCGGAATAGACCATATCTTAGCAACACATATCACAAACCAACCCTCAACAAAATCCAAAACATTTAGATAATACAAAGTATCTTCTCTGATCATAATGACATTAAATAGAAATTAATAACAGGAAGATCAAGGAAAAATAATCAACTACACAGAAACTGAATAACATGCTGCTTAAAAACCTGTAGGTAATAGAAGAAATCAAAGATTAGATAAACAAATGCCTAGAATCAAACAACAATGAAAACATATCATACCAAAAACTTTGGGAAACAGCAAAGACACTGTTCAGAGTTAATTTACGTCAATAGATGCACACATCAAACGACAAGAAAGGGACAAAATCAAAACAAGAGCTACACAACTAAAACAAATAAAGAGAGAACAGCAAAAGAAGCCCATAGTCACCAGAAGAAAGCAAATAATAAAGCTGAGAGCAGAAACAAATTAGAGAATACAATAACAATAGAAAGAATCAATAAGACTAAAAGTTGGTTCTTTAAAGGATTAACAAAATCCATAAACCGTTGGCCAAAATGACAAAAGAAAAACAGGAGGGGATGCAAATAATCCAAATAAGAAATGAAATGGGGAACATTACAACAGACTCAACTGATAAAAAGGATCATAACAGAGTACAATGAAAAACTGTACTCCAACAAATATGAAAACCTAGAGCAAATGGACAGATTTCTAAAAATACACTACCTACCCAAACTAACACAAACTGAAGTTGAAAATCTGAACAGACCCATAATAAGAGATTGAAAAAACTAAAAATAATAATAATAAAAACTCCTAACAACAACAACAAAAAAAATAAAACCCTGGCCCAGATGTCTTTACTGAAGAATCTACCAAACATTCACAGAAGAGCTTACACTAGTACTTCTCAAATTATTTCAGAACATAGAAAATGAAGGGATACTTCCAAATGCATTCTATGAAGCCAGCATAACACTGATACCAAAACCAGACATAGACACCACAAAAAAATAAATAAATAAAGCTGTATATCTCTCAGGAATATAGATTCAAAAATTCACAATGAAATGCTAGCCAATAGAATTCAGCATCACATCAAGAAAATAATACATATTACAACACAACCAAGTGGGATTCAAACCAGGTATGCAAGGGATGGTTCAACATTAAAAAAAATAAATCAATGTAATCCACCAAATAAATAAAATAAAAGAACAGAATCAAATGATCATCTCAATTGACACAGAAAAGGCATTCAACAAAGTCCAAGACCTGTTCCTTATAAAAACTCTCAATAAAATAGGTATAGAAGGGAAAGTTGTCAATTTAAAAAAGGACGTCTATACAAAAACAAGAGCCAACATCATTTTTAATGGAGAGAGGCTGAAAACATTACCCTTGAGAACAGTAACAAGACAAGGATGCCTTTTATCACCATTCCTTTATAACATTGTGACCCTCATTGAGGGTCTTCCTCTTTTTCGCTGACCCTCTACTTTACCAGAGATGATATCCTTCTCCAGGGACTGATCCCTCTTGATAATACGTCTAAAGTATGTGAGAGGTAGTCTCGCCATCCTCGCTTCTAAGGACCATTCTGGTTGTACTTCTCCCAAGACAGATTTCTTCATCCTTTTGAAAGTCTATGATATATTCAGTATTCTCAGCTAACACCAGAATTCAAAGGCATCAATTGCCCTTATACATCGTCCAGTTTTGCATGGATAGGAGGCGATTGAAAACACCATGGCTTGGGTCACCTGCACCTTAGTCTTCAAGGAGACATCTTTGATTTTCAAAACTTTAAAGAGTTCTTTTGCAGCAGATTTGCCCAATGCAATGAGTCCTTTGATTTCTTGACTGCTACTTCCATGGGTGTGTTGATTCTGGATACAAGTAAAATGAAATCCTTCACAACTTCAATCTTTTCTAAGTTTATCAATATGTTACTTATTGGTCCAGTTTTGAGGATTTTTGTTTCCTTTATGTCGAGGTGTAATCCATACTGAAGGCTGTGGTCTTTGGCCTTCATCATTAAGTACTTCAAGTCCTCTTCACTTTTTCAGCGAGCAAGGTTGTATCAATTGCATAATGCACAGATTGTTACTGAGTATTCCTCCAATTCTGATGCCCTATTCTTCTTCATATATTCCAGCTTCTCAGATTATTTGCTCAGCATACAGCTTGAAAAGGTATGGTGAAAGAATACAACACTGACATACACTTTTCCTAACTTTAAACTGCACAGTATACCCTTGTTCCATTCTAATGACTACCTCTTGATCTATATACAGGATCCTCAGAAGCACAAATTTAAATGTTAAATAATTCCCATTCGTTGAAATGTTATCCATAATTTATTATGATCCACACAGTCAAATGACTTTGCATGGTCAATAACACACAGGTAAACATCTTCCTGGAATTATCTGCTTTTAGTCAGGATCCTTCAGACATCAGCAATGATATCCCTGGTTCCACATCCTCTTCTGAATATGGCTGGAATTTCTGTCAGTTCTCTATCCATATACTGCTGTTGCAGCTTTTGTAAGATCTTTGGTAAAATTTTACATGAATGTGATATTAATGATATTGTTTGATAATTTCCACATTCTATTAAAATGGCTTTCTTAGGAATAGGCATAAAATAATAAGGAATAAATCTAACTAGGGATGTAAAAGACCTATACCAAGAAAACTACAAAAGATACTACTTCAGAAAACCAAAAAAAACCTACATAAATGGAAAAACATACCATGCTCATGCTAGGTAGACTTAACATAGTGAAAATGTGAATGCTACCCAAAGTAGTCTACAAATTCAATGCAATCTCGATCCTAATACCAACAGCATTCTTCAAAGAGATAGAAAAACTAATCTTTATATGGAAAGGAAAGAGGCCCTGAATAAGTAGAGAATGTAGAAGAATAAAGTAGGAGGACTCACACTATCTGACCTCAGAACCTACTATACAGCTACAGTAGTCAAAACAGCCTAGTGTAGGAACAATGAGAGACACTTTGACCAATGGAACAGAATTGAGGACCCAAAGGTAAATCCGTTCACCTATGGTCACCTGATCATCAACAAAGGCCCAAAGTCCATCAAATAGGGAACACAAAGTCTTTTTAACAAATGGTGCTGGCAAAACTGGATGTCCATCCACACACACACACAAAAATGAAACAGGAAACATTCCTCACATCATACACAAAACATAATTCAAAATGGATCAAAGATCTAAATATAAAACCCAAAACTATAAAGATGATGGAAAAAAACGGGGGTCAATACTAGAGACCCTAATACAAGTCATTTAACAGGATACAAACCATAACAATACACAAACACTAGAAGATAAGCTGGAAAACTGGGATCTTCTAAAAATTAAACACTTGTGCTCATCAAAAGACTTCACCAAAAGAGTAAAAAGAGAACTTACAGGCTGGAAAAAAAATTTTGGCTATTACAAACCTTACAAATGTCTAATTTCTAAAATCTGTAGGAAAGTCCAACACGTCTACAACAAAAAGACATATAATCCAATTAAAATAAGGGCAAAGAATATGAACAGACACTTCACCAAAGAAGACATTCAAGATTACAAAAGATACATGAAGAAAATGCTCATGATAAGTAGCCATTAGAGAAAGGCAAACCAAAACTACAATGAGATACACCAACATCACTGGCACGAATCAAAAAAAAAAAAAAAAACAGAAAATAGCTAATGTTGGAGAAGCTTCTGGGAGATTGGAACACTTAGGCACTTCTGGTGCAAATGCAAAATGACACAACCATTTGGGAAAATGATATTGTGCTTCCTTAAAAAGCTGGAAATAAAAATACCTTATGATCCATCAACCTCACTCCTAGTGATGTATCCTAGAGAAATAAGAATGGTCACAGGAGTAGACATATGCACACCCATGTTCTTTGCAAGATTATTCACGATAGCAAAAAAATGGAAACAACCTAGGCGCCATCAACAGATGAACTGATAAACAAACTATGGTACATATACACAATGGAATACTACACAATAATAAAGAACAATGTTGAATCTGCAAATCATCTCACAGCACTGAATAGACAATAAATAGGTGGCAATTTTGTTGAAGGGTAAGACAGTACAAAACACTGGGGAAGCCAGCACAAATTGTCCAAGGCAAGATCATGGAAGCTCTATAGACACATCCAAACTCCCTGAGGGACCAAATTGCTGCGCTGACAGCAGTGTGGACAATGGTCTCGAGGAACATCTAGCTCAATTGGCATAATACAGTTTATAAATAAAATGCTCTACATTATACTTTGCTGAGTAGCATTGGGGTCTTAAAAGCTTGTGAGTGGCCATCTAAGATACTCCACGGTCTCATCCCATCTGGAGCAAGGGAGAATGAAGAAAACCAAGACACAAAGGAAAGATTAGTCCAAAGAACTAACAGACCACAACGAACACAGCTTCCATCACACTGAGTCCAGCATAACTAGATGGTAGTCTATAGATTCTCTCTTTATTCTTTTGGTGAAGTCTTTGATGAGCATAAGTGTTTAATTTTTAGAAGATCCCAGATATCTAGTGCTGCTATAACAGAAGTACCACAAGTAGATAGCTTCAACAAAGAGAAATTTTTTCTCTCACAGTCTAGTAGGTTACAAGTCCAAATTAAGGGCTTCAGCTCCAAGGAAAGGTTTTCTCTGTTGGCTCTGGAAGAAAGTCCTTGTCATTAGTCTTCTCCTGTTCTGGGAGTATCTCAGCACAGTGACCTCCAGTTCAAAGGATGCACTCTGCTCCCACCACTGCCTTCTTGGTGGTATGAGGTCCCCAAGTCTCTCTGTTTGCTACTCTCTTTTGTATCTCAAAAGAGATAGGCTTAAGACACTAATATTGTAGATTTCATCAATATAACTCCCACTCATCCATCTTACTACTTCGTAGTGATAGAATATACAACACATAGGGAAATCACGTTAGATGAAAAAATGGTAGACAATCATAAAATACGGGGAATCATGACCTAGTCAAGTTGACAGATATTTTTGAGGGACAGAATTCCATCTATGACATCCAGCTTATCTTCTAGCATTTGTGTATTGTTACTTATGGTTTTTATCCTATTAATACCTTCTATTAGGGCCTCTAGCATTGGTCCTATTCTATCTTCTATTATCTTAATAGTTGTTTCATTTTATATTTATCCTAGAGAAATAAGAGCTGTCACTCGAATAGACATATGCACACCCTTATACACTGCAGCATTGTTCACAATAGCAAAAAGATGGAAACAACCTAGATGCCCATCAACAGATGAATGGATAAAGAAACTATGGTACATGCACACAACCGAATGTTACATAACAGTAAAGAACAATGATGAATCTGTGAATCATCTCACAGCATGGATGAATCTGGAGGATGTTATGCTGAGTGAAATAAGTCAATCACCAAAGGAAAAATATTGTTTAACACCACTAGTATAAAACCTCATGAAAAGCTTTACACACATAAAGAAACAATCTTTGATTGTGATGAGGGAGAAGAGGGGTGGGAAGAGAAAAACACTAACTAGACAATACATAAATTATAAGTTTGGTGAAGGGTAAGACAGTACACAATTCTGGGGAAGTTAATGCAACTTGACCAAGAAAAGAGCATAGATGCTTCAAAGACACATCTAAACTCCAGGAGGGACTGAATTAATGAGCTGAGGCCTGGGAACCATGACCTGGGGGTACATCTAGTTCTATTGGCACAATATAGTTTATACAGTAAATGTTTTACACCTCACTTTGGTGAGTAGCATCTGAAGTCTGAAAAGCTTGTGAGAGACCATCTAAGATACTCCACTGGTCTCACCCTGTCTGGAGAAAGAGAGAATGAAGAAAATATACACAAGGGAAAGATTAGTCCAAAGGACTAGGAAAACTACCACAGCGTCCACTAAACTGAGTCAAGCACAATTGTTGGTGCCCGGCTACCTCAACTAACTGCTCTGAAAGGGATCACAATAGAGGGTCCCCGACAGGGCTGCAGAAAAATGTAGTACAAAATTTTAACTCATTAAAAAAAATGAGACTAAATGGACACACCAGCCCAGTGGCAGGGACAAGAAGGCAAGAGGTGACAGGACAACTAGTAATGGGGAACCTAAGTTCAAGAAGGGGAGAGTGTTGACATGTTGTGGGGTTGGCAATCAATGTCAGAAAACAAAATGTACATTAATTTTTTAATGATAAGCTAGTTTGCTCTGCAGACCTTCATCTACAGTATAATAAATAAAAAGAGAAAAAAATAAAGTTCAAAAAAATTTAAGAAACAAAAAATGTCATTTAAAAATTTAAAAATAAAAAAAGAACATAGAATACTGACAGTTTCACACTTTTAAAAATCAGGCATCACTCCCATAGCTATTCACAGAAATGTATCTAGACTGGGAAATCATGTGAAATTAAATTAAATGTATGATACAGGACTATAAAATAATGTGTCTGCTTTCAAAATTAACACAATTAAGGTGTTGGCAAAGAATATTAAATATACCATAGACTGCCAAAATAAAGAACAATTCTGTCACGGAAGAATACAGCCAGAATGCTCCTTACATGCAAGAATGGCAAGACTTCATCTCACATACTTTGGACATGTTATCAGGAGGGACCAGTCCCTGGAGAAGGACATCATACTCAGTAAGTAGAGGGTCAGCGAAAAAGAAGAAGACCCTCAGTGAGACGGATTGACACAGTGGCAGCAATAATCAGCTCAAGCATAACAATAATTGTGAGAATGGCATAGGACCAGGCAGTGTTTCATTCTGTTGGACATAGGGTCACTATAAGTCGGAACTGACTCAACAGCACCTAACAGCAGCAACAAATTCAACTTTACTTAATAAATGTTGAAGATAATATTACTCTTAAAGTAAATAGGGTAAGTACTGATAATTGGAAAACACATTTTAAGGAAAATTCACTTTACTTCATCCATTTTATAAAATGACCTAACTGAAACTTGTGACTGCATCAGCAAATCCATTGACCCAACTCTATATTAAAAAATTTCTGATATACCACTTTAGAGTCTGTCTGTCCTCTACAAGGGAGATTTATGTATCCGTCCATATAGAATTGATTTGGGCCAAAAAAGAGAACAATTTTCATATTTCTTGGGTCAGCACACTCTCATAGAATAGATAGTGGTCCGAGAGGGATGGTCCAAATCTCCAAGAACCTGAATAAGGACTTTGGGAAATGGATCTTTTTCAATTGAGATTTCCACCATTCAATAACCTTCCCACCTCTAAATTCTTATAGAAAAAAAAATCATTTCTAGAACAAACATTGAATCTGAATTTGATACTTTCTTTTGCTGCTTGATATTCTATACTCAGACATACAAAAGATCTTGTACATTTTCACAATTCACATGTTTTCTCCAAGTCTAACCAAGAAGCTGAGCCAACTGTGTGGGCCTATAGAAAGTACTCCCTGGCTTTGCTATGTTTGTGTTCTGACTGGAAAAGAACCAAAAAGCCTATAAATAACTGCTTCCTGAGGGGTACAGACTTCAGGTTCCAGGGGACTAAGAGAAGAGGTAGACGCTTGGAGCTATACAATGCAGTTAACAAGGTTGTTGGTCCCTGGCAAGTGTGACACAAGTCAATGGTGAGAGAGTATGTTTAAACCCCTCACATAACACTTTCTTGCAGAGAGGTATTTAGGCTAGCTGCCTTACTTCTCCAGAGTCATCACTCGTACAGTGGTTCAAATCTTGCCTTCCATGTGGAAGACCTGGATTCAAATCCTGGCTGACACACCTCATGTACAACCACCACCTGTCTGTCAGTGAGGGCTTGTGAGTTGCTATGAAGCTGAAAAGGTTTCAGTGTAGCTTCCAGTCTAAACATACCAAGAGGAAAGTTCTGGTTACCTACTTCAAAACAACAGGCAATGAAAACCCTATGGATCACAACAGTATGCTTGGCAAACAATCAGGGGATGGTGAAGGAGCAGACAGCTTTGCATTCCATTGTGCATAGGGTTGCCAGGAATCAGGGGACTAGTAACAGCAGCTAACAACAAAAACAACAACCTCACTTCTCCAAGACTCCTTGACCTTGGCTTTATAACAGGAAGGAGAAGAGTAGCTCCCTCACAGAGTTGTTGTGAAGATGGCTTATTAGCACAGTGCTAAGCATATAGTTGTCAGCTATTGCTTTAGGCAGGAGGTAGGATTTAATCAAGGTTTTATGATGGGTAGGATCTGGGTGGGATGAAAAGAAAGAAGATTCCAGAATGGGGAGCAACACGTGAGCAAAGCCAGAGGCATAAATGAGACGAAGTGTAGAGAATAACTGCTCAAACTTTCAATCTTTTTACCAATTGTACTAAGAAGACACAAAAACTTATATAACAAATATTTTGTGTATTTAAACCAGAGGAAGGATACAAATTCTGTTTCCCTGGAGATTCTGATTCAGCAAGTTTAGGGAGAGAAACACAGCCAGAATGTTCCTTAGAATTGAAGGTGATGAGACTTCATTTAGCTTAATGTGTGCATGTCATCAGGACAGATCAATGTCTGGAAAGGTACATTATGTTTGTTCAAAAGAGTGTTGGTGATAAAAAGGAAGACCCTCAAGGATATAGACTGACACAGTGACTGAAATAATGATTGTGAAGTTGGCACAGGACCGTGTAACGCTTCATTCTGTTATACATAGAGTCACTATAAGTAGGAACCAATTCTAGACACCTAAGAACAACAAAACGGAGAGACCAAGGAGTCTGTATATTAAGAAACACTACATGTTTTGGGGTCATGTAGATTACACTAAGCTTACTAATCATAACACTCTAGCTATCTTATGAGTCTATGAAAACATATTTTAATATAATTGTTGGACCCTAACATTTTTAAGTTTAAGTAACTCAAAAAGAACTTCCACCACTACCATGGAAATCTCTATTCCAGATGTTAAACAACTATGATTTCTTTATTGCTTTTTGTTGTTGTTGTTAGGTGCCATACAATTGCTTGTTGTTGTTGTTAGGTGCCAGCCAGTAGGTTCATTGCAATCCTACATTCCACAGAATGAAACGCTGCCCAGTCTTCTGCCATCATCACAATCATTATGCTTGAGCCCAATGTTGCAGGCACTGTGTCAACCCATCTTGGTGAGGGTCTTCCTCTTTTTCCATGACCCTCTATTTTACCAAGCATGATGTGCTTCTCAAGGGATTGATCTCTTCTGATAACCTGTTCAAAGTATGTGAGACAAAGTCTCACTATCCTTGCTTATAATGAGCATTCTGGCTGTACTTCTTCAAAGATAGATTTGTTCCTTCTTCTGGCAGTCCAGAGTATATTCAATATTACCAACAGCATAATTCAAAGGCAACAATTCTTCTTTGGTCTTCCTTATTCATTGTGCAGCTTTCACATGCATATAAGGCAATTGAAAACACCATGGCTTGTGTCACGAGCATCTTAGTTTTTGATGTGACATCTTTGTTTTTTAACACTCTAAAGATATCTTTTACAGCAGATTTGCCCAAAGAAATGCAATGCATGTAAGAAAACAACATTTATGGTCTAACTTCAGGTAAATAAAAGACTATATTTAGGCATACTACCTCACACACAAACCAATCAACTTACCTGAAATGACTTTCAAGCTTACTGTAGTATTCTGGACGTTTCAGCATGTTCACAACTTGAACAAAAGCCTCTTTCACTGCTTTTAAACATTCACTGTTATGAGTGCGCAGAGACCTTTGAACTCCTTCAAAGTACTCTAAGAGTATGGGAAAAAAGATTAATGCATTTAGTATGATTTAATTGTAACCATTTATATAATATAATTCTTCTAATTTTGCAATTACTTCCATCTTATGGTAAAGTTAAGAAACTTCAAAATTAAAGGATTTTGTCAGAACGCCAAGGAAAGTCACTAGTAACCAGAGACTTATAACTATGCTGTGCAAATTCTGTTCTAATAATCAACTAGAACATAGTTTTACCATTTACAAGAGAGAGGGAGAGAGATGCCTCAATTTTACACCTTTCAGATTTATTGGATCAGATAAGATTCTATCAAGGCTACAAAAACCAAAACTATTTACATTTGAATATTAGACCTTTGTCTGACTTGTACTGTCCAAAAAATTTTTCCCAGTCTGTAGGTTCTCTTTTGACTCTTTTGGTAAAGTCTTTTGAAGAGCATAGGTGTTTGATTTTTAGAAGATCCCAGTTATCTAGTTTATCTGTTGGGTTTTTTGTGTTGATGTTTAGGGTTTGTATCCTGTTAATGCCATGTATTAAGGACTGAAGTGTTGGTCCTATTTTTTCTTCTATGAACTTTATAGTTTGAGGCTTTATATTAAGGTCTTTGATCCATTTTGAAGTAGTTTTTGTATATGGTGTGAGGTATGGGTCCTGTTTCATTTTTCTGCAAATGGATATCCGGTTTTGCCAGCACCATTTGATAAAAAGACTGTCTTTTCCCCATTTGATGGACTTTGGGCCCTTGTCAAGAATCAGGTGACCGTAGGTGGATGGATTTACATCTGGGTTCTCAATTCACTTCCATTGGTCAATGTCTCTGTTGTTGTACCAGTACCAGACTGTTTTGACTACTGTAGCTGTATAGTAGGTTCTCAAGTCAGGTAGTGTGAGTCCTCCAACTTTATTCTTCTTCTTCAGTAGTGCTTTACTTATTCGGGGCTTCTTCCCTTTCCATATAAAGTTAATAATTAGTTTTTCCATCTCTTTGAAGAATGTTGTTGGTATTTGGATCGGGATTGCATTGTATTTGTAAATTGGTTTAGATAGAATTACCATTTTCACATTGTTGAGTCTGCCTATCCATGAGCATGGTATGTTTTTCCATTTATGTAGATCCCTTTGGGTTTCATGCAGCAGTGTTTTGTAGTTTTCTTTGTATAGGTGTTTTACATTCCTGGTCAGATTTATTCTTAAGTATTTTATCTTTTTAGGGGCTATTGAAAATGGTATTGATTTCCTGATCTCCTTTTCATCGTTCTCTTTACTGGTGTATAGGAATCCAGATGATTTTTGAATGTTTATCTTATATCCTGCTACTCTGCTGAATATTTCTATTAGTTCCAGTAGATTTCTCGTGGAACCTTTAGGATTTTCTATGTATAGTATCATATCATCTGCAAACAGGGACAGTTTAACTTCTTCATTACCAGTTTGGATGCCCTTTATTTCTTTCTCTTGCCTTATTGCTCTAGCTAGAACTTCCAGCACAATGTTAAATAGGAGTGGTGATAAAGGGCATCCTTGTCTTGTTCCTGTTTTCAGGGGGAATGTTTTCAGCCTCTCTCCATTAAGAATGATGTTGGCTGTTGGTTTTGCATAGATGCCCTTTATTATGTTGAGAAATTTCCCTTCTATACCTATTTTATTGAGAGCTTTTATCAGGAATGGGTGTTGGACTTTGTCAAATGCCTTTTCTGTGTCAATTGAGATGATCATGTGATTTTTTTCTTTCCTTTTATTTATGTGGTGAATTACGTTGATGGATTTTCTAATGTTAAACCATCCTTGCATACCTGGTATGAATCCTACTTGGTCGTGGTGTATTATTTTTTTGATATGATACTGAATTCTATTGGCTAGAATTTTGTTCAGAATTTTTGCATCTATATTCATGAGAGATATTGGTCTGTAATTTTCTTTTTTTGTGATGTCTTTGCCTGGTTTTGGTATCAGCGTTATGCTGGCTTCATAGAATGAATTTGGAAGTGTTGCTTCCTCTTCTATGCTCTGAAATAGCTTGAGTAGAACTAGTACAAGCCCTTTTGTAAATGTTTTGTGGAATTCTCCAGTGAAGCCATCTGGGCCAGGGCTTTTTTTGGTTGGGAGTTTTTTTATTACCTTTTCAATCTCTTCTCCTGTTATGGGTCTGTTCAGATTTTCAATATCACTTTGTTGTAGTTTGGGTAGGCCGTGTGTTTCTAAAAATTTATCCATTTCCTCTAGGTTTACAAATTTGTTGGAATATAGTTTTTCATAATATTCTGTTATAATCCTTTTTATTTTGGTTGTGTCTGTTGTAATGTCCCCCATTTCATTTCTTACTTGGGTTATTTGTGCCCTCTGCTGTTTTTCTTTTGTCAGTCTGGCCAGTGGTTTGTCGATTTTGTTGATTCTTTCAAAGAACCAACTTTTGGTTTTGTTGATTCTTTATATTGTTTTTCTGTTCTCTATTTCATTTATTTCTGCTCTGATCTTTACTATCTCCTTTCTTCAGGTGGTTGTAGGCTTTTTTTGCTGTTCTCTTTCTATTTGTTTGAGTTCTGTAGTTAATGTTTTGATTTTGTCCCTTTCTTCTTTTTTGATATATGCATCTATTGCTATAAATTGTCCTCTGAGGACTGCCTTTGCTGTGTCTCAAAGGTTTTGGTATGATGTTTTTTCATTTTCATTTGATTCTAGGAATTTTTTAATTCCATCTCTGATTTCTTCTGTTACCCAGTGATGTGTAAGCAGAGTATTATTCAGTTTCCATGTGTTTGATTTTTTTTCCTTGCTCTTTCTAGTGTTAATGTCTACCTTGATGGCATTGTGGTCAGAGAAGATACAGTGAATTATCTCAGTGTTTTGGATCTTGTTGAGGATCGCTCTGTGGCCTAAGATGTGCTATTCTGGAGAACGTTCCATGTGCATTGGAAAAGAATATGTACTTTGCAGCGGTTGGATAGATTGTTCTGTATATGTCTATGAGGTCCAGTTGGCTGATTGTGTCCTTTAGGTCTTCTGTATCTTTGCTGAGTTTCTTTTTAGTTGTTCTGTCCTTTACTGAGAGTGGTGTGTTGAAGTCTCCCACTATTATTGTGGAAGTGTCAATTTCTCTTTTCAGTGCTGTTAGAGTTGTTTTTTTTGTTTTTTTTTTTTATGTATTTTGGAGCCCTGTCATTGGGTGCATAGATATTTATTATGGTTATGTCTTCATGATGGATCGTCCCCTTAATCATTATATAGTGTCCTTCTTTGTCTTTTATGGTAGATTTTGTTTTAAAGTCTGTTTTATCTGAGATTAGAATTGCCACTCCTGCTCTTTTTTGGTAGTTGTTAGCTTGATATATTTTTTTCCAACCTTTGATTTTTAATAAATTCACATCTTTGTTTCTAAGGTGTGTCTCTTGTAGACAGCATATTGATGGATCCTGTTTTCTTATCCATTCTGCCACTCTCTGTCTCTTTATGGGTGCATTGAGTCCACTTACATTCAGTGTAATTATTGATAGATGGAAGTTTGTTGCTGTCATTTTGTAGTGCTTTTTTTTTGTGGTGCTGAAGTTTTCTTTGTTCTTCTTACTCTCTTGTGCTGAGTTACTTTTGTTTGTGGATTTTGTGTTCATTGCTTTTGTTTGTGTAGGTTTTGTTTTTGCTGAGACTTTATGTTTTTTGTCTTTATTTTTATGAGTTGGTTTGTTAACTTTCTTTGTGGTTACCATGAATTTTACCCTTATCTTTATAAGTTTGAAGCAGTCTACCCTTACTTGGTATTGCCTTGCCTTCCTCTCCTTTAGAAGGTTCTATACCTATGCCGTTTTTCCCTCTTTCATTGTTTTGATGTTGTTGTCATTCTTTGATTGATTGCTCTGATTCCCTGTTGTATTTCTTTTGTTTTTGGATAGTCCTCAGTAGTTAATTTCCTAGAATGGTATCTGCTTCGTATGAACCTGCGTCCTAGGTCCTAGGTCCTGCCTGAGGGCTGAAGCTGTTTGTCCTCAGATCGAATAACTCCGTTTAATAATTCTTGTAAGATTGGTTTGACTTTTGCATATTCCCTTAGTTTCTGTTTGTCTGGAAATGACCTAATTTCACCATCAAATTTGAACAAGAGTTTTCCAGGATATATTATTCTTGGCTGAAATTTTTTTCTTTCAAGATTTTATGTATGTCATCCCACTGCCTTCTTGCCTGCATGGTTTCTGCCGAATAATCTGAACTTAGTCTTATTGTTTCTCGTCTGTATGTGACTTCTTGTTTTTCATGAGCTACTCTCAGGATTCTTTGTGTGTCTTTAGTTTTGGTGAGTGTGAATATGATATGTCTTGGTGATTTTCTTTTGGGGTCTCTTCTATATGGGGTTCGTTGAGCTTCTTGGATGCCCATCTTTTCATCTTTCATGATATTGGGAAAGTTTTCTGTCAGCAGTTCCTCAATGATCCTCTCTGTGTTTTCTGTTTTCTCCCCCTGTTCTGGGATGCCAATCACTCATAAGTTTTTGCTTTTAATTGTGTCCCACAAAACTCTCAGGGTTTCTTCATATTTCTGAGTTTTCCTGAAACAGAGTTGTATCCAAGTGTTTGCCTTCAGTTCCACTGATCCTGTCTTCCACGGTTTCAAATCTACTTCTCAGCCCTTCTATGACACCGTCCATTTCTGAAGTCTTGTTGTTTATCTTTTGGATTTCTAATTGTTGTTTTTTTATAATTTCGAGTTGTGAATTTATTTTGGCATTTTGTTCCTGCATCATCTTCCTGAATTCTTCCAATTTTTTGTCTGTATTTTCCATAAATTTGTCTATTTTTTCCTCATGTTTGTCAGCTTTTTGCCTCAGTTCTTGGAAAATTCTGAGTATTAGTGATTTGAGTTCCCTATCAGGTACTTCTAGTGCATTTTCTTCCACAGGAGAGTTATCTGGTGTTTTAATTTGGACGCCTATTGGAGCCATCTTGTCTTGTTTTTGTAAATGTTTTGATATTGTTTGCTGTTTTTGGAGCATTCAGTAGATATTTCTCTCGTTTATTGATTGTAGTTTTTTGTTTTTTTTTTTTGTTTGTTTCTTCTTTGTGGTACAGCTGAGCAGATCTAGCTGAAGAGGAGCCACTGGGACGGGTTGTTTGTGGCACTCACCGCAGCCACCAGGACGGTCGGTAGTCAGTGCTGGGCAGGTTCCAATAGGGCGTGCCTGCACAGCTTGGTGGTGTGATGTCAAGTGCACGGTGCAGGTAGGCAGGATGCAGCGGGGAGATGGTTATGTGTGAAGCTTAGCTGGATATGGGAGAGAGGAGAGAGGAGCAGGAGCGAAAAGCATAGAAACATAAAAGAATGCTAGGGGAGCTTGTCATTGGAATGGACAGATGAGAGACTATGGGATGTAGGAAACCAGAAGGGGGAAGAGAAAGAAAAGGAAAGAATGAACAAATAAAAATCAGAAAAGTTAAAGAACTGCAAAGTTCCCAGGGATCCCACCGATGCAGCTATGAGGTCTGGGGGAGTCGGTCTCAGGTTTCACAGCACAGCCTGGCCAGAAGGTGCAGAGGCATACAACACCTGGTATTCAGGGATCAGAAAGAGAAGGAAGAGATAGAGAGATGAGAAATTAAGCAATGAAGAAAGACAAAAGGGAAAAAGAGGGAAAAGAAAACAAAACTAATCAAAAAAGAAAAAATAATAAAATTTAAAAAAAAAGCAACACCAGAAGTCAATGAATGACACTCAGAGAGCCAGCCAGTGCAGGCTGGTGTTTCTGGACAAGAGACTGTGTCCATGGGAAACAGAGGAGGCCGAGTGTGAGTGAAGAAGGGTGGAGAGTGGAAAGCGTATATCACAAATTGCCTGCACTCTGGGGACCCTCAGAAAGTAGCTAAGAGGGTGCAAGGAGCCAGGCACCCAAGTGAAAGGAGGGGGAGGTAGCGAGAGGCAAGCAAGAAACCAAAAGGAGCAGGAGGAAAAAAAAGAGAAAAGAAAAAAAAACAGGCAGCATCAGCAGCCAACAAAAGGCATCTAGAGAGCCGCCCGCCCGGGCACGCGGAATCCAAGCAGCTGGCAGACCCCGGTGAAGAGACTGTGGCCACGTGAAGCAGGGGGGTGAACGAACAAAGGCCCCGGGATCTCACCAGCGCGGCAGCCCATACCTGGCAGCAACAACATGCCCCAACGCAGCCCCACAGCCCCACAGGAGAGAGCAAAGACAGCACTCAGAACCAGGCACCTGAGCAGAAGGAGGGGGAGGCAGCAAGAGGCAAGCTAGAAACCAGAAGAAGCAGAAAAAGCCACACCAGCAGTCAACAAACGGCACCCAGAGAGCCCCCCTCAGGCGCATGGATTCCAAGCAGCCGGTAGTCTCAGGGTTAAGAGACTGTGGCCACGGGAAGCAGAGGGGTGAACGAACAAAGGCCCCGGGATCTCACCAGCGCGGCAGCCCAGACCTGGAAGCAGCCACACACCCGAACGCAGCCCCACAGCCCCGCATGAGAGAGCAAAGACAGCACTCGGAACCAGGCACCCAGGCAAAAGGAGGGGGAGGCGGCAGAAAAAGCTACGCCAGCAGCCAACAAACGGCTCTCAAAGTGCCGCCAGCCCGGGTGCGCGGAATCCAAGCACCGGAGCCCCCCGGCCCAGAGACCCTGGACACTGGAAGCAGGGGAGCCCCAGCCGAGGTGGAGAGGGGTGGGGGGTGGGAAAGCACACACCACAATTTACCGGTCGTTCCGTCTCCCACTGGACGCTCCGCGAGGCTGCTGTCACGTTCTCCCGTTTGCTGGTCTCCAATAGGAGTCCAAGATGGTGGATCCGCGCTGCATTAGCTGGTAAGGAATCTCTGCATGAGTCTCTCCTCGCTCTCCGTTCTCTTTCAGTATTCTCACTCCGTTTGGTGTTTGGCTGAGTTCTTTATCTCTTCATTCGGTGTTCTAGGGTTTCAGGATTGTTGATTCTCTGTTAGGCTTAGTTTTTTGGATCTTTGCTGTGGAGGGACGGAGTGGTGCTTCTGCCTAGAGCGCCATCTTGCCCCGCCCTCCTATTTACATTTGAAAAGTTCATATATTAAAGGAAATCTTACAAGGAATGCATCTCTTTTTTGGGGGAGGGAGGGTTGTTTTCTTTTTTCAAGAAAAAACTTAATTAAGTAGAAATTTTATATTTTGCTCATTTTAATTGGAACATGTATGCAGAAGCCCTAATTGTCAACGAAGAGTTTTAGTGACCTGGAGAAATCCTAACACCATTAATTATAAATGTTTTATCACAAAATCAGGTAGCAGGAAAGAAAATTGAAAGACAGCTTCAAAATAGGAAAGCTCTGTTCTTCAAAAAAATTGCTTTTCCTTTACTTCTTTGGAAATAGCTAAATCATGATTTCTTACACTATCAAATCAACAGCTAAGACTTATCACATCATTTCCACCCATTAAGAAACTATGGTCAGTTATTATGGATACTAACTACCAGCTGTTGGTAGCATAGGAATCTCTCATGGAACCCTATCATATGGGAAGGGAGAAAGACTCAAGTTGCATAATGCTATGTTATTGAGCCACACTTGATTAAGCAATCACTAGCCTACAGATACTTTTGTCATTTTATGTATATATAATACATATATGCCTATATATACCATAAAAACCAAACCAGTTACAGGCAAGTCGATTCCAACTCATGGTGACCTCATGTGCGTCACAATAAAACTGTGCTCCATAGTGTTCTCAGTGGCTGATTTTTCAGAAGTAGATCACCAGACCTGTCTTCTAAGGTGCCTCTGGGTGGACTTGAACCTCCAACCTTTCAGTTATCAGTCCAGAGTGTTAACTGTTTGTGCCACCCAAGGACTCCCATTTATAGACAGACTCACCACAAAAATTAGTTTTTGCTATTATTGGTGCACTGCTGCCTACTGCTGCAGCAAACAGGTCACGGTGTTTTATTCTTGACCACACTGCAAGGGAGCCGCCATAAGAGCCACCAAATACAACCCATTTATTTTTGGTGAGCCCCATTTTCTTTGCTATTTCAGTTCTGAAGTTGGCAATGTCAGCCACGGCTTGTCTGCTGCTGAGGTAGCGGAGACTGGCAGTCCTCAGATCTCTGCAATTAAAGCAAAAAAAAAAAAAAAACACTCTGACAACAAAGTAGATTATGTGAGGATTAACATCAGTCTGACTATTAAGTAAAAGCGAGTATTATCAAAACACGTTAAGTATTTATATCAGGACCAATTTGAAATTTTAATTAGCATAAACTTGACTGACAGGATGCATGAATGCAGGAACTAGCAAGAATTGCCAGCATTTGTCTCACTTTAGTTCTTTCTTTTCCTTTTGTCACCACTCTGAGGGAGCTTCAAATGCCTGCCCCCACCCACATGGTGCTCTTTCTCCATTCATTGAACTGAAGCACAGCTATCACATTATTACCCTGACTCTGAGAGGAGTCCATTTTTGAAATGGCTAAATTGAAAGTGATTTAATTGTTTGCAAGGCATTAAGAAAACACATAGGTAATTATACTGATGTTATTTTCCATACTTTCACCTTTGCTGGTACATCTAGACAAACTACTATTTGAACCTACTTTTCTCAGTTATAAGAAATCTAAGTAAAACTTCTGTAAGTTATTTTTCAATGATATTTCCTTCATAGTAAGTTTGCCTATAATCCTGGGATGATTTTAAACCTTATTGCTAAAGGAAAAATTCTCCCTCCTACCGCATGACAATGTAACTAGCTGATTATGAATCTCAAAGTAGACAAAAAAGTAAGCAGCAAATACGTGAAAACATTTAGCCCTTTCTCTTATCAAAGCAACACAAATATTAGTATTTTTCCTCTCCTATCAAATTGGCAAGATTTATTTTAGTATTCAGTGTTGGCATGGACGTGACGAGATAGCCTTTCCTGTATCACTTACGGAAGTATCTGCCAGTAGAATCATTCAGAAAGCAATTTGTGCTCATATAAAGAGCACTTCAGGAGACAAAACATATACATTGGTTCAGGAACTCTTCTACTAAGAAACTACAGCAGAATCCACTAATTTTCCCTTTATATCCACTCTCCCTTTTATCTTTAGGTAATCAAAGCTCTTGATTTCATTTGGGGGCATGCCTGCACAAAATAAATACTACACATACCAGCCATCCTTCCAGCCAGAAGTGGACTTGCTGAGTAAGATCTAGCCAACGAGATATAACCGGAAAACTATAGGTAAGATTTATTACAATATCCAATCATAGAATTCACTCCACTTTCTAAGAACAAACTCTCAGATCCTCATACTTTCCCCCTAATTGCTCAAAATCCAAATTCTATTGTAGGTTCTTTCTAATACGTTCTTACGGAAATGTACCACATGAACTTAATTTGGATAGCAAACAAGTTGTATGTTATAGTTAATTGCAAATACACAAGTTATTCCACTCCTGAACAGCAATTTCCTTCCTTTGAGAGATTAATAAAGCAATAATAGACTTAAATTATTTTTAAACTATCATAGCATCATTAACACATACACACACAAATCAAAGTTTCTAATGAAGAAATATACAATGGATAGAAATATTGGAGTGTCACATTACCAAAAGTTAAGTGACATGCAATTCAAAAATCACATTTGTGCAATTACTGCTAGAAAGAAGCCTGTGAAATCTTCAATAATTATCAGTCTGTCATGTGAAAGGTACCAAGAATTATGATTCATATAATAAATGTATCTCTTCACTGACACTACTCATGTTCTTAGGGTTATAAGAAACAATCCTTACTTCTTATTTTAATGATAATAAAAGATTCAGATATTAAATTGGATTTTCCAGTACATTTTGAGGCACTTTTTAAACTTCATTCTATTTGACTACATACAATGAATAGTTTATAATTTTAAGCAAGTAAGCTAAAATATATTTTTCTACTGGGGAAAAAATAGTAGGTATCAAGAATATACTATTGAGGCAAAATTATTTCTCATATTCTTGCTACTTGCTCTGCCACTGCAGTCTGAAATTTAATACTGTATCTAGTTACCTTTGATTAGTTGTTGTAACAAAATGATTACCAGTTTCCCATGAGGACAATAATATTCATTGGATAAAGTTCCACTGGAATAGAAAAAAAAAATAGATATGCCCTTTTTTTTAAGAGTGTTCAGGAAAATACAAAGTTAAAACATGAAATTACAATACATAAGGAACACATTTTTTTCAAAGGAAATTTCATATGATTCTTTTTAACAAAAACATTACTTCTAACCCAACCTCTACCTACAGTTACCAGTTGAATTTTCTTCTTACCAGTTGAATTTTGAAATATTCATCTCCCTTAAAGAACATATTTAGACTTAACATCGCCTAAAATAAAGAGAGAGAGAATATCAACAGCAATGAGAAAAACCACAAAAAAGAGACCTTTAAACTTACCCTGTTGGTTGGCTGTGTCCGTAAAATCTGTGTTCCAGAAGTAAGCAGAGGGCACCTAGTCTCTCAGCATATGTAACCCAGGTATAATTCTTTGATATCCAGTTTCTGTCAGCAATTGTTGCCCCTTCAGTCATCAGAAATACCGGGCCTCCAGGTTTGTAGTAGGCATCATTAATGAAATATCTCTGTGAAAGTAAAAATATTCTTGTAAGTCACTAATTCACCAGGCCTTCCAAATTGTTTGTGGTTTCTGATAACTGGGTGGCAGCATATTTTGGTTTGTCAGATTTGGGTTATGGTCCTGAGATCCCATCTAAATCAATAACATTGCTCAAGTCACTGTGCCTACACATTGGACAAATTTATTTTTTACTTTTGGTGGTACAAGAGGCCCAACACCAAACTGGCCATTTCAACGATTTTCAAGTATACAATTAAGTGGTGTAAATGGTACTCACAATATGTAAAGTTCAATACTATTTGTTTACATTTCATGCTAATATTTTAAATTCTAATTTAGAATGTTAGATTCTTGTTTGATTTTATACTTGTAGCTATTTTCTTTTACTCTGAAAGTTTCAGCTGCTAACAACATTAACAAAATTATTTATTTGCTTTATGCAAATAGTATATGTAATACACACACATTAGAATAACAATACCAATATTAAAAGAAACCCTGATGTTGCCAAAGTTAAGTGCTCTGCTGCTAAATGAAAGATCAGTGGTTCAAACCAACCAACTGACCCTGGAGATTAAGGGAAGCAGACTGCCACATCTTTTTCCCAGGGAGTGCCTTCTGCATGTGAACCACTGACCTTTCGGTTAGAAGCCTAGCCTTAAACATTACACCACCAGGACTCCTTCTCATAAATATTACAGCCAAGGAAACACTGAAGGCCATTCTACTTTATCTTTTATGGTTGCTCGGAGTTGGAATTAACACAATGGCGTATAGAAAAAACAACAATATTAAGAGAGAGAAAATGAGTGGTTTCAGTTCTGAATTAGAAAGGGAAGCCAAGGTAGAAAAGTGGAGAGTGCTGACACATTGTGGGAATTAAAACTAATGTCACAAAATAATTTCTACATAAATTTTTGAATGAGAAACTAATTTGCTGTGTCAAACACAACTAAAAACAAAAAGTGATAGTATGATTATTGAAAACTAATTTCTTTACCATTCTTTGGGTGTGTATGCATTCTTAGGATTTATTCCACAAGAGATATAAAGTCAGTGGGGCAGAGCCAACATGGTGCTATCGTTCCTCTACAGAAAAGGCCCAAAAAACAAAGTAAAACGAGACAAACATCAATCCTGAAACCCTAAGCATCAAATGAAGGGATAAATAACTCAAACAAGCACTGAATGGAATAAGTATCTAAAAGAGAATGAGGAGAGTACGGAGCAGAGGTCCCATAACAAGTAATGCAGCATGGACTCTCCATCTTGGACCTCTCAGCCACAAAGATTGATGGACAAGGGTCACAGGAAGGCAACTTCATGGAGCTTCCAGCAGGAGACAGAACACCTGGTAACCAGGGGTACACGTTTTCCCATCTCCCACTTTTCTTCCCTCTGCACAGCCTCCACCAATTTCCACTAGGGTGCATTCCCTCAGACAGATAGACCCGGGCTTCCTGCTGCTTGGATTCACCCTGACCTCCCAGCTGGATTCTTCAGTGTGATTTTGTTGTTGTTGTTTTTCTTCTTTTTTTTCTTCTCTCTCTCTCGCCTCCTTCATTTATTTTCTACTGCAAATCTAGTGCTATGTGGCATCTCCACTCCATCTTGCCAGGCTGTGCCTCACTGCTTGACTGGGGAGCCTCTTTCCCAGTCCATGCCACCATGATTGTGGACTCCTTCAGGGCTTTTTTTTTGGTGGGGGGGAGTGGTTCTCATGTCTCTCTCTAACTTCTTTTTCTTTCTCCAGACCACCAGTTATGTGAGCTCTCTCTACAGCTTTTGACAGGCTGTGCTACCTTGCTTGGCTGGGAAGCCACAGGCACACGAGTTCACCAGCCTCACAGCCTCGCTGGTGGACTCCCTTGGGGGATTTTGTATTTCTTTTTCATTCGCACTTTCATTTCTCTTTCATCCTTCCTTACTTTCCTTTCTCTGACCAACTGGCTCCATGTGCTGTCTCTACCACTTTTTGATGGGTTGTGCCACACAGCTCAGATGGGAACCACTGACACACAGCTTCCCCAGTCTACACCGCAACACTGGTTGGCTCCGTTGGGGCATTTTTTCTCACTTTCTTGTCTCTTTCTAAATTCCTTCCTTTCCCTTCTCTTGATCACCTGGCTGTGTGTAGCATTTCTCTTTCCTTCTTTTTTATTTTTTTATCTCTATCTCACTTCCTTCTTTTTCTTTGTCACAATTACCTGGCTTTGTGTAACTTTTTTTTTTTTCAGTTTCTTCTCTCTCTCCCTTCCTTTCTTTCCTTTCTCTCATCCACCTAGCTATTTGTGCTAGTGCTGTCCCTTCTTGATGGACTGTGCCACACTATCTTGCTAGAAAGCGACTGGCAAGCAGCTTCCCTGGGTCCACACCACTTCGCTGGCAGCCTCCCTCAGCAGTATTTTTTTTTTTTTTTGGCCCTCTGTTTCTCTATCTTCTTTCCCAAACCCACCTAGCTCTATGTATCTTATGCTCAGCTTTCCCTCTGTCTTAGTCATCTAGTGCTGCTCTAACAGAAATACCACAAGCAGATGGTTTTAACAAATAGAAATTTATTGTCTTCACAGTCCAGTAACCTACAAGTCCAAATTCAGAGCATCAGCCCAAGGAAAAGGCTTTCTCTCTCTCTGTCATCTCTGGAGAAAGATCCTTGTGATATATCAGTCTTTCCTTGGTCTGGGAGAATCTGAGCACAGGAAACTCAGGTCCAAAGAACGTGCTTTGCTGCCCGCACTGCTTTCTTGGTGGTGTGACGTTCCTATGTGTCTCTGCTCGCTTCTATCTTTTAGATCTCAAAAGAGATTGCATTAAGACACTAATTTTGTCAACCTCATCAGTATAACATCATTTACAGTGATAGAATTTATAACGCATAAGGAGATCACATGTAATGTCATCATAGTGATTGAGTTTACAACACATATAGAAATCAGATATAGCCTCATCATGGTGACAGAGTTTACAACACAAAAGGAAATCACATAAGATCACATAATCTTACAATACCGGCAATCATGACCCAGTCAACCTGACAGACATTTTTTGGGGACAAAATTCAATCTATGACACCCTCCTACCTAATTGCACCTCTTATTGAGAGCCACACCCTTAAGTGCCACTAGTGCAAACTACCAGATCTTGCCCTGCACTGACTGAGACACCATCCTGTTGAACTCAGAAAGAGATTGAAATGACCCATCCCTACCTCTACCCCTCCATTGGACCTACCCTGATGGATCATACCTGAGCAACCAGTCCTGCCAACATGGACAAGGTGTTGAAAAGTATGGTGGCCAGAGATGAGCAAACAACAAAGACTGCCCAGCTCACTTGCCCGGACATAACAAGATAAAACAAAAAAGCAGGCCTAAAAAAAAAAAATTACAATCAATAAACAAAGAAAATAATACCTGAAAGTCCCAAAGACAAGAGACAATATCAAAAGATATTTTAAAAAAATACAAAAACAGGACAGGATAGCTCTAGAAAGTGTCCCAAAGAAAACAACTGATTATCTTCTTCTGGTAGAAGGAAAGACACTTAAACTACTTGATAGGGAATTTGAAACTTTAATATTCAGGTCTTTCCACGAGAAAAAGTAAAATAGAGAAAAAATAAGTAAAAATAGACAAAATCATGGAAAAGACAGACAAAATCATGGAGAAGACAGAAAAAACAATAGAAGAATTCAAGAAAATAATACAGGAACAAAATGTCAAAATAAACAAACAAATAGAAATCATACAAAAAGAGAAACTAGAAATTCAAAAGGTAAACTAAAAGATTTCAGAAATGGACGTTGCCATAGAAATTTTTAGGATCAAATTTGAAACATTGAAAGACATGATCAACGAAATTGAAGACAAATCCTTGGCTACAACTTTATTTGAGGAAATATCAGAGGAAAGAAGAAAGAAAAATGAAGAAACCCTGAGAACATAATGGGATACAATCAAAAGCAAAAATCTGTGTGTAATCAGAGTTACAGAAAAGAGGGAGAAAACATAAAACTCAGAGAGAGTTATTGAAGATTTGGTGTCAGAAAACTACCCTAATATCCTAAAAGACTAAAAGCAGACAATACAAGAAGCTCAACAAAACTCACACAAGATAGACTCCAAAAGAAAACCACCAAGACATATCATAACGATACTCGCTAAAAGCAAAGACAAAGAAAGAATCCTAAGAGCAACTTGAGAAAAATGATAAATCACATTCAGAAGGGAAACAATAAGACTAAGCTCTGATTACATGGCAGAAACCATGCATGCAAGAAGGCAATAGGATGACATACATAAAACTTTGCAAGAAAAAAGAAATTGCCAACCAAGAATAATATATAGTGCAAAACTCTCACTCAAATATGATGGCAGAATTAGGATATTTCCAGATAAACAGAACTTAAGCAAATATGTGAAAAACAAACCAAACTTACAAGAATTACTAAAGTGAGTTCTTCAGTTAGAGAACTAACAACATCAGATAAAATCCTGAATCTAGGATGAAAAACGGAATCAGACAGATACCAAACTAGGTAATGAACTCTGAAGGATAAAACATAACTGAAATTTTTACAACAGTGATCCACAGTGGTTAATGTGTAAATGACAACACATCAGAACATTAAAAAACAATAAAAGAGGGAATAAACGCTAGGTATAGAACTGCAAATGGAGAGGAATTTAAGGCCATACCAAGTAATAAAAGAGTGGTTCAAAGTAAGAAAGAGAGGAGAAAATTTCAAGGTAACCACAAAGAAAGTTAAAAAACCTATTAATCAAACTAAAGAAGAAAAACGTAAAGTCTCAGTAAACAAAAAATCTACAAAAACAAAATAAACCAAAAAAAAAGAAACACCATCAAAAAAATTCAGCCCATGAGAGTAAGAGGAATAAAGAAAACATCATCACCACAAAAAAAAGCACTACAAAATGACAGCAATAAGATCACACCTATCAGTAATCACACTGAAAGTAAATGGACTAAATGAACCCATACAGAGACAGAGAGTGCTAGAATGGATTTAAAAAACAAAGTAGGACCCATCAATATTCTGTCTGCAGAAGACACACCTTGGAAACAAAGACATAAAATTACTAAAAATCAAAGGATGGAAATAAATATATTAAACAAGCGGGTACCAAAAAAGAGCAGGAGTGGCAATACTAATATCAGATAAAATAGACTTTAAAACAAAATTCACCATAAAATACAAAGGACATTATACAATAATTAAAGGGACAATCCACCAGGAAAACAACCATAATAAATATCTACACACCCAATGACAGGACTCCAAAATATATCAAACAAACTCTAACAGCACTGAAATGAGAAATTGACAACTCCACAATAATAGTAGGTGTCTTCAACACACTACTTTTGGTAAAAGATAAAACATCTAGGAAGCAACTCAGAAAAATTCTGAAGATTTAAGGGCAAAAACAACCAACTTGACCCCATCGACATATACAGAACACTTGATCCACAGCTGCAAAGTACAGATTCTTTTCCAACCCACATGGAATATTTCCCAGAATAGACCAAATCTTAGGCCACAAAAGAACCTTCAACAAAATCCAAAAACATTGAGGTAATACAAAGTATTCTCTCTGATCACAACACAATAAAAGCAGAAATTAGTAACAGGAAGATACTAAACCAAACCAAACCCATTGCCATCAAGTCAATTCCAACTCATAGTGTCCCTATGAGAGAGTAGAACTGCCCCATGGGGCTTCCGAGGAACATATGATAGATTCGAACTGCTGATCTTTCGGTTAGCAGCTAAGCTCTTAACCACTGCACCACCAAGACTGCAATAACAGGAAGAGTATCAAAAAACGAAAGTAACATTTGGAAACTGAATAACACAATGCTTAAAAACCACTGAGTAATGGAATAAATCAAAGATGGAATAAAATATTCATAGAATTAATGAGAATGAAAACACATCATAGCAAAACCTACGGGACACAGCAAAGGCAGAGCTCGGAGGTCAATTTATAACTTTAGAGATATCAAAAACCAAAAAAAAAAAAAAGGAACAAAATCAAACACTAGCTACTCAACTGGAACATATAAAAAGAGAACAGAAAAAGAAGCCCACATCCACCAGAAGAAAGGAAATAATAAAGATCAAAGCAGAAATAAATGAAATACTGAACAGAAAAAATAATAGGAGAATCAACAAAACCAAAAGATGGTTCTTTGGAAGAATCAAAAAAATTGACAAATCACTGGTCAAATTGCCAAAAAAAAAAAAAAAAGCAGAGGAGGCAAAGAACCCAAATAATAAATCAAATGAGGGACATTAAAACACACTCTACTGAAATAAAAAATATCATAACAGACTACTGTGAAAAACTAAACTCAAACAAATTTGAAATCCTATAGGAAATTCAAATTACTAGAAACACACTACTTACCCAAGCTAACACAATCTGAATTTGATAATCTGAAGAAGGCTATAACAATAGAAGAAAGCAAAAAGCTAAAAAAAAATTTAAAAAAATAACCTCCCAACAAAAAAAAGACATGGCCCAGATGGTTTCATCGGAGAACTCTACCAAACATTCAGAAAAGAGCTTACACCAGAACTACTCAAAATATTTCAGAAGATATAAATGGAAGAGACACTCAAAATCATGTTATGATGCCAGCATAACCCTGATACCAAATCCAGGCAAAGATACTACAAAAAAGAAAATTACAGGCTAATATCTCTCATGAACATAGTTGCAAAAATTCCCAACAAAATTCTAGCCAATAGAACACCATCCTATAAAAACATAATACACCAAGAACAAGTGTGATTTATAACAGGTATGCAAGGATGGTTCAACATTAGAAAATCGATCAACATAATCCACCACATAAACAAAATAAAATAAAAGATTCACATGATCATCTCAATCAACACAGAAAAGGCATTAAATAAAGTCTAACACCCATTCCTAGTAAAAACTCTCCATAGAATAGGTATAGAAGGGAAATTCCTCAACATAATACAGCGCATCTATACAAAACCAACAGCCAACATTATTCTTAATGGAGAGAGGCTGAGAACATTCCCCTTGAGAACAGGAATGAGACAAGTTTACCCCTTATCACCACTCCTATTTAAGTTTGTGCCTTAAGTCCTAGCTAGAGCAATAAGGCAAGAAAAAGAAATGAAGGACATTCAAAAAGGTAATGAAGAAGTAAAACTGTCCCTTTTTGTAGATGATATGATACTATACATATAAAACACAGAAGACCATAGGAGAAAACTAGTGCAATTAAAAACAAGATTCAACAGGGTAGCAGGACACAAGGTAAACATACAAATATAAGTTGAATTCCTCTTTTTTTAATTGGTGTAATTAAATGAAGTTTACATTTCAAGTTAGTCTCCCATACAGAATTATTTTTAACATACATTGTTATGAGACCCCAACCGCACACCCCATTCTGTGACAGCACACTCCTCCCGTCTGCCCGATTCCCCATGAACATTCAACCAACTCTTTACTCTTTCTGCCCTCCCCTCTAACCTCTGGATAGAAGCCACCCCTTTGGTCTCTTATATCTACTTGTCTAAGAGGCACATTCTTCACGAGTATCACTTTATGTCCCATAGTCCAGTCCAATCCCAGTCTGAAGAGTTGGCCTCGGAAATTGTTTTACTTCTGGGGTGATGGAGAGACCAGGGGCCATGCTTTCCCGGGTGCCTCCAGTCTTAGACCATTAAGTCTGGTCTACTTACTAGTATTTGAGTTCTGCATCCCATCGTTCTACTGCTCCATCAGGGACCCTCTGTTGTGTTCCCTGTCAGGGCGTTCATTGGTGGTAGCCGGGCACCATCTAGTTCTTCTGGTCTGAGGCTGATGAAGTCTCCGGTTTCTGTGGCCCATTCTGTCTCTTGGGCCAATACTTTCCTTGTGTCTTTGGTGTTCTTCGTTCTCCTTTACTACAAGTGGTTGGGACCAATGATGCATCTTAGATGGCCACTTGCAAGCTTTTAAGACCCCAGACGCCACTCACCAAAGGAGGATGCAGAACATTCTATTAATAAGGTTTGTTATGCCAATTGATATAGATGTCCCCTGAAAGCATGGTCCCCAGACCCCGCATCCCTGCTACTCTGTCTCTCATAGTATTTGATTGTATTGAGGAAACTTAGCTTTGGTTTAGTCCAGTTGTGCTGGCTTCCCCTGTAGTGTGTGCTGTCCTTCCCTTCACCTAAGATGATTCTTATCTACTATCTAATTAGTGAATAACCCTCAACCACCCTCCCCACCCCAGTAACCATCAAAGGATGTTTTCTTCTGTGTTTAAACCTTTTCTTGAGTTCTTAAAATAGTGGTCTTATACAGTATTTGTCCTTCTGCCTGACTAAATTCACTCAGCATAATAAGTTCTAGCTTTCACCAAGTTACACAATGTTTCACAGCTTCATCATTGTTCTTTATCATTGCATAATATTCCATTGTGTGGATATACCTTAGTTTGTTTATCCGTTCCTCCATGGATGGGCACTTAGGTTGCTTCCATCCTTTGACTATTGAGAACAGTGCTGCGATGAACATGGGTGTGCATATATCTATTCGTGTGACGGCCCTTTTTTCTCTAGGATATATTCCAAGGAGACGGATAGCTGGATCCTATGGTATTTCTATTTATAGCTTTTTAAGGAAGTGCCAAATCTATTTCCAAAGTGGTTGTACCATTTTACTTTCCCACCAACAGTTCCAGTCTTTCCACAACCTCTCCATTATTTGTTATTTTGTGTTTTCTGGATTAATGCTAGCCTTGTTGAGATGAGAGGATATCTCATTGTAGTTTTGATCTGCATTTCTCTGATGGTTAATGATCGTGAGCATTTCTTCATAGGTCTGTTAGCTGCCTGAATATCTCCTTTAGTGAAGGGCCTGTTCATATACTTTGCCAATTTTTTAATTGGGTTATTTGTCTTTTTGCTGTTGAGGTTTTGGGGTTTCTAGTAGATTTTAGAGATTAAACGCTGATTGGATTTGTCATAGCCAAAATTTTTTTCCCAATCTGTAGGTTGTCTTTTTACTCTTTGGGTGAAGTCATCTGATGAGCATAAGTGTTTGATTTTTAAGCGCTCCCATTTATCTAGTCTCTCTTCTGGTGCTTGTGCATCGTTACCTATGGTTTGTATTGTTTTTATGCCATGTATTAGGGCTCCTAGCATTGTCCCTATTTTTTCTTCCATGATTGTTATCATTTTCAATTTTATATTTAAGTCTTTGATCCATTTTGAGTTAGTTTCTGTACATGGTGTGAGATATGGGTCTTGTTTCAGTTTTTTGCAGATGGTTATCCTGTTATGCCAGCACCTTTTGTTAAAGAGAGTATCTTTCCGCAATTAATGGACTTTGGGCCTTTGTCAAATATTAGCTGCTCGTAGGTGGATGAGCTTGTATCTGAATTTTCAAGTCTATTCCATTTGTCTATGCATCTGTTGTTGTACCACTACCAGGTTGTTTTGACTACTGTGGAAGTATAATAGGTCCTAAAATCAGGTCGTGTAAGGCCTCTCACTTTTTTCTTCTTCTTAAGTAATGCTTTATTTACTCGGGGACTCTTCCCTTTCCATATGAAGTTGGTACTTTTTTTCTCCATCTCTTTAAAAAATGCTGTGGAATTCGGAACAGGATTGCATTGTATCTGCAGATTGAATTGGGTAGAATTGACATTTTCACCATGTTGAGTCTACCTATCCATGAGTAAGGTATATTCTTCCACTTATGCAGGTATCTTTTAGTTTCTTGCAGTAGTGTCTTGTAGTTTACTCTGAAAAGATCTTTTACATCTCTGGTTAGATTTATTCCTAAGTATTTTATCTTTGGGGGACTATTGTAAATGGTACTGATTTGGTGATTTCCTCTTCGAGGTTCTCTTTGTTGGTGTAAAGGTATCCAACTGATTTTTGTATGTTTATCTTGTATCCTGAGACTTTGCTGAAATCTTCTGTTAGTTCCAGTAGTTTTCTTGTGGATTCCTTGGGTTTTCTGTGTATAAGATCATATCATCTACGAATAGAGATACATTGACTTCTTCCTACCTATTTGGATGCCCTTTATCTCTTTTTCTAGCCTAATTGCTCTGGCTAGGACCTCCAGCACAATGTTGAACAATGGTGGTGATAAAAGGCAACCTTGTCCGGTTCCTGTTCTGAAGGGGAATACTTTCAAAGTCTCTCCATTCAGGATGATGTTGGCTGTTGGTTTTCCATAAATGCTCTTAATTATACTGAAGAATTTCCCTTCTATTCCTATTTTTTTGAGGGTTTTTATCATGAATGGGTGCCAGACTTTGTCAAATGGCTTTTCTGCATCAATTGATAAGATCATGTGGTTCTTGTCTTTTGTTTTATTTATGTGATGGATTATATTGATTGTTTTTCTAATGTTGAACCATCCCTGCACACCTGATATAAATCCCACTTGCTCGTGGTGAATTATTTTTTTGATATGTTGCTGAATTCTATAGGCTAGAATTTTGTTGAGGATTTTTGCATCAATATTCACGAGGGATATCGGTCTGTGCTTTTCTATTTTTGTGTTGTCTTCACCTGGTTTTGGTATCAGGATTATGCTGGTTTCATGGAATGAGTTTGGGAGTATTCCATCCATTTCTATGCTCTGAAATACCTTTAGTAGAAGTGGTGTTATCTCTTCTCTGAAAATTTGGCAGAATTCTCCAGTGAAGCCATCCAGGCCAGGGCTTTTTTTTTTTGTTGGCAATTTTTAATAACCTTTTGAATCTCTTCTTTTGTTATGGGTTTATTTAGTTGTCCTACCTCTGTTTGTGTTAATTTAGGTAGGTAGTGAGTTTCTAGAAATTTGTCCAATTCCTCTAGGTTTTCAAATTTGTCAGAGTACAATTTTTCATAGCATTCTGTTATGATTCTTTTAACTTCAGTTGGGTCTGTTGTGATATCACCCATTTCATTTCTTGTATGTGTTATATGTTTCCTCTCCAGTTTTTCTTTTGTCAGTTTGGCCAACAGTTTATCAATTTGGTTGATCTTTTCAAAGAACCAGCTTTTGTATTTGTTAACTCTTTCACTTGTTTTTCTGTTCTCTATTTCATTTAATTCTGCTCTAATTCTTATTATTTCTTTCCTTCTGGCACCTGTAGGCTTCTTTTGCTGCTCTCTTTCTACTTGTTCCTGTTGTAGAGTTAGTGCTTTGATTATAAGTCATTCTTATTTTTGGATGTGTGCATTTATTGCTATAAACTGACCTCTGAGCACTGCTTTTGCTGTGTCCCAAAGGTTCTGGTAGTATATTTTTTCATTCTCGTTTGATTCTATGAATTTCATTATTCCATCCTTAATTTATTCTATAGCCCAGTAGTTTTTGAGCAAGGTGTTGTTCAGTTTTCATGTGTTTGATTTTTTTTCCTTGCTTTTTATGTGGTTGATTTCCACTTTTTTGGCTTTATGGTCAGAAAAGATGCTTTGTAATATTTTGATGTTTTGGATTTTGTTAAGGCTTGCTTTAAGGCCTAATATGTGGTCTATTCTGGAGAATGTTCCATGTGCATTGGAAAAGAAACGATACTTGGCCGCTGTTGGGTGCAGAGTTCGGTATATGTCTATGAGATCAAGTTGGTTGATTGTAGCATTTAGCTCTCTTGTGTCTTTTTTGAGCTTCTTTCTGGATGTTCTGTCCTTCACCAAAGGTGGCATGTTGAAGTCTCCTACTACTATTGTGGAGCTGTCTAACTCTCTTTTAAGAGCCATTAGAGTTTGTTTTATGTATTTTTGAGCCCTGTTGTTGGGTGCATAAATATTTATTATAGTTATGTCCTCCTGCTGTATTGACCCTTTAATCATTATATAGTGCCCTTATCTTTTGTGGTGGATTTTACTTTAAAGTCTATTTTGTCAGAGATCAATATTTCCACTCCTGCTCTTTTTGAGTGTTGTTTACTTGATATATTTTTTTCCATCCTTTGAGTTTTAGCCTGTTTGTGTCTTTAAGTCTAAGGTGCGTGTCTTGTAGGCAGCATATAGATGGATCATGCTTTTTTATCTAATCTGCCACTCTCCGTCTCTTTATTGGTGCATTAAGTCCGTTTACATTCAGTGTAATTACTGATAGGTATGAGTTTAGTGCTGTCATCCTGATATCTCTTTTTCTGTGTTGTTCACAGTTTCTTTGTTCTCCTCAATTTTCTGTGCTGAGTCGTTTTTCTTTATGTATTTTTTTTCATCTTTTTCTTTGTTGTAGATTTTTGTTTGCTGGGTCTTTGTGTTTTTCTACTTTTTTATTTTGATTTGTAGGATTGTTACATTCCTTTGTGGTTACCTTAATATTTACCCTTAATTTTCTAAGTTTATACCAGTCTTTTATTACTTTATATTGCCTTAACTTCCCCTCCATATAGAAAATCAATGTCTCCATTTTTTAAGTCTCTCTTTTTTTGTTTTAGTATTATCCCCCTTTTTTTTGTTTTTTTTTACTGATATCTGTTTCCCTATTTACAATATTTTAGCTTTGATGTAACTTCAATTTCTGTATCTGATTCAATATCTGGTTGCTGTATCCTGTGTTCTAGTCTTGCATTGTTAAGTGGTGTTATTGATTATCTAACCGTAGGACTCCCTTTAGTATTTCTTGTAATCTTGGTTTGGTTTTTGCAAATTCTCTGAACTTCTTTTTATCTGGAAATGACCTAATTTCACCATCATATTTGAGAGACAGTTTTGCTGGATATATAACTCTTGGCTGACAGTTATTTTCCTTCAAGGCTTTAAATATGTCATCCCATTGCCTTCTAACCTGCATGGTTTCTGCTGAGTAGTCTGAGTTTATTCGAATTGACTCTCCTTTGTAGATGACTTTTCTTTTATCCCTAGCCACTCTTAAATTCTCTCTTTATCTTTGGTTTCAGTGAGTTTGATTATAATATGTCTTGGTGACTTTCTTTTGGGATCTACCTTATGTGGGGTTCGATGAGCATCTTGGACAGATATCAGCTCATCTTTCATGATATCAGGGATGTTTTCTATCAACAAATCTTCAACAATTTTCTCTGTATTTTCTGTTATCCCCCCCCCCCCCTTCTAGTACCTCAATCACTCGTAGGTTATTTCTCTTTATAGAGTCCCACATGACTCTTAGAGTTTCTTCATTCTTTTTAATTATTTTATCTGATTTTTCCTCAAATAAGTTGGCGTCAAAAGCTTTATCTTCAATGTCACTAATTCTAACTGCTACTGCCTCAATTCTGCTCCTATGTCTTTCTATTGAGTAGTCTAATTCTGAAATTTTATTGTTAATCTGGATTTCTGATAGCTGTCTCTCTATGGATTCTTGCAACCTATTAAATTTGGCATTATGTTCTAGAATAACTTTTTTAAGTTCTGCTACTACTGTGTCTTTATGTTGCCTGGCTGTTTCTGTGCTCTGTTGAATTTCCTTTCTTATTTCTAAAAGAGTTCTATATATTAATCTTTTGTATTCTGTCTCTGGTAATTCCAAGAAGTTCTCTTCCTCAAGAGAATTTATTGATTCTTTATTTTGGGAGCTTGCTGAAGCCATCATGGACTGCCTCTTTATGTGACTTGATACTGACTGTTGTCTCCGAGCCATCAATAATTTATTATAATTTTATTTTGTGTTTGCTTAGTGAGGCCTAGCTTCTTATTTTGTTTTGTTTTGATATGCCTAAATAGGCTGCTCGTATGCACTAGTTTGATTTTTGACACCTTTTGATCTCTAATGTCCTGTCACCAGGTAGTTGGTTCTGTAACTAAATATGTGCATGCTGGAGTTCATTAAAATTTCCTATATGGGATCAGCTTGGGTGTGCAGGCAGACGATTTCCAAGTGTGTGATGCAGGCTCTCACCCCAGTCCTAGAGAGGCATGGGTGATTGGTGCAGGCACTGGTCTCTGGCTGTGGTAGCGGATCACGCGCTCAGCTAGGCAGGGGGCTGACCACTGCCCCCGAGAGTCTGAAAGAATTCTCTAGGGTGAATAGGTAGGTGAGTTTTGCAGCCGGGCTAAGAGCACCCCACAATGTTGGCTGCAAAGACTCAAGGGCACCACTTTTTCATAAACTCCTGAAACAGGTGACTAGGCACTTTAGGAACTATCACCAGTTCTCAAGACCCTGCTGCAGATCAATAGAAGTGCCTACTTGAGGGGCAGGGCTGTTTCGAGGATCACAAATCTGCCTGTTCACAGCTGAGGCAGTTGAAGTTAAACTTCAGATGTCTGCCCTGTTGTACTGTGGTATTGAGGACTAACACTGTTGAGATGGGTCTCCACAAGTCTATACAGGAGTCTATGGCACTCCAGAGTCTGCAGACCCCTGATTTCTATGGCCAGCAAAGAAGCTGTGATGACCCTGTGTTCCTCACCCAGTGGAGCAAGCAGCTTATTTGTTCCTTCTCCAAGGCCAGGAGAATGGGTCAGGGCAACTTTTGGGATCTATTTCCTGGTGCAGAGGACTCCAGGTGCAGAGGAGGGAGGGAAGAGGTAAAAGGAAGAGAGGTCTTTCCCAAATCCGGTGGAGAGCCCTGAGTTAGGAGGTAAAAGGGAAAGAGGTTTTTTCCCAAATGGGCTTTTTTTTTTTAAAAACGCCGCTAAAGGGTATGCGCATGTACTTATCCTAGCCTCTTGGGAGCTGCTTTTCACTGGTTTGGAGTGTCCAAGCAGAATTTCTGCTGCAGGGTCTCTCTCAATGTGGAAACTGCTTCTGGAGTGCGCACAGCTAAGCTGTTTGGCAGCTTCACCGCAGCCTGGTGTGGCTGTGTCTCTGCAGTGTCTCCACCGCAGCTCTAGCGCTCCTCACTGCTTCCAAAAGTTCTTCCTCTCCAGTATGACTCAGATGGATTTCTTAACCTTGCCTTGTTCAGGGCTGCCAGACATTCACATAGAATCAAATCACTTGTTTTTCCAGGTCTTTGTTGTAAGAGGGATGTAGGAAACATCTAACTAGTCTGCCATGTTGACCACGCCTCATAAGTTGAATTCCTATACACCAATAAAAGGATCTACAAAAAAGAAATCAGGAAAACAATACCATTTATAATAGCCCCCCAGAAAATAAAATACTTAGGAATAAATCTAACCAGGGATGTAAAAGGCCTATACAAAGAAACTACAAAACACTACAGCAAGAAACCAAAAGATACCTATATAAATGAAAATCATACCATGCTTATGGATAGGTAAGCTCAACATTGTGAAAATGTCACTTCTACCCAAAGCAATCTAAAAATACAATGCAATCTCGATCTAAATACCCATAGCATTCTTTAAAGAGATGGAAAATCTAATCATTCAATTTATATGGAAAGGGAAGAGGCCCTGCATAAGTAAAGCACTAGTGAAGAAGAATAAAGTAGGAGGACTCGCACTACCTGACCTCAGAAAGTCCTATACAGCTATGATAGTCAAAACAGCCTGGTACTGGTGGAACAACAGATACTCTGACCATTGGAAAAAGAACTGAGAACCCAGATGTAAATTCATACACCTATGGTCACCTGATCTTCGACAAGGGCCCGAAGTTCGTCAAATGTGGAAAAGACAGTCTTTTTAACAAATGGCATTGGCAAAACTGGATGTCCATCTGCAAAAAAAAGGGGAAAGAAACAAGACCCATACCTCACATCATACACAAAAATCAATTCAAAATGCATCAAAGACCTAAATATAAAACCAAAAACTATAAAGATCATACAAGAAAAAATATGCTCAATGCTAGAGGCCATTATACATGACATTAACAGGATACAAACCATAACTAACAATACATAAACAACAGAAGATAAGCTAGACAAATCAGATCTTCTAAAAATTAAAAACTTACATTCATCAAAAGACCACCAAGAGTAAAAAGAGAACCTATAGACTGGGAAAAAAATTTTGACTATGACAAATCCAACAAAGGTCTAATCTCTAAAATCCACAGGAAAATCTAACATCTCTAAAACTAAAAGACAAATAATCCAATTAAAAAATGAGCAAAGGATATGAACAGACACTTAACCAAATAAGACGTTCAAGGGGCTAACAGGTATATGAGAGAATGCTCACAATCACTAGCCATTAGAGAAATGCAATTCAAAACCAAAATGAGGTACCATCTCACCCCAGCATTACTGGCACGAATCTAAAAAAACAGAAAATAACAAAAGTTGGAGACTTTGAGGAGAGATTGGTATTCTTATGCACTGCTGGTGAGAATGCAAAATGGCACAACCATTTTGGAAAATGATATGGCACTTCCTTAAAAAGCTAGAAATAGAAATATCATATGATCCAGCAATCTTACTCCTATGACTATATCCTAGAGAAGTAAGAGCCATCACACGAATAGACATATGCACACCCATGTTCATTGCAGCATTGTTCACAGTAGCAAAAAGATGGAAACAATCTAGGTAGCCATCAACAGAAGAATGGATAAACAAATTATAGTATATATTAACAATGGAATACTACGCAACGATAAAGAACAATGATGAATCTGTGAAACATCTCACAATATGGCTGAATCTAGAGGGCATTATCCTTAGTGAAATCAATCACAAAAGTACAAATATTATATAACGTCACTACTATACAAACTCAGGAAAAGGGTTACACACAAAAAGAAACAATCTGATGGTTATGAGGGAGGGGAGGGATGGAGAGGGAAAAACACGAAATAGACAATAGATAAGTGGTACCTTTGGTGAAGGGTAAGACAGTACACAGTACTGGGGAAGCCAGCACATCTTGACCAACTCAAGGTCATGGAAGCTCCATGTTGTTGTTAGGTTCCACAGAGTCTGTTCTGACTCATAGTGACCCAATGTACAAGAGACAGAAACACTGCCCAGTCTTCCATCATCCTCATAATCTTTGTGATGCTTGAGCCCATTGTTGCAACCACTGTGCCAGTACATCACATTGAGAGTTTTTCTCGTTGTCACTGACCCTTTACCTTAGCAAGCATGATATCCTTCTCTAGGGACTGATCGCTCCTGACAAACCGTCCAAAGTATGTGAGAGGTAATCTCACCATCCTTGCTTCTAAGCAGCATTCTGGTTGTTCTTCTTCCTAGACAGATTTGTCCATTCTTTTAGCAGTCCATGGTATATTCAATATTCTTCCCCAATACCACAACACAAGGGCATCAATTCTTCTTCAGCCTTCTTTATTCATTGTCCATCTTTTACATGCATACGAGGCGATTGACAACACCATGGCTTGGGTCAGGCACACCTTAGTCTTCAAGGGGACGTCTTTACTTTATAAAACTTTAAAGAGGTATTTTCCAGCATATTTGTCAAATGCAATATATCTTTCGATTTCTTTTTTTTTTTTAATTGTACTTCAGACGAAGGTTTACAGAACAAATAGTTACTCATTAAACTGTAGTACACATATTGTTTTTTGACATTGGTTAACAACCCCATGACATGTCAACACTCTCCCTTCTCAACCTTGTTTTTTTCAACCTTGTTTTTTTTTTTTTTTTTTTGGTGAAAATATACATAGCAAAAGATACACCATTTCAAAAATTTCTACATGCACAGTTCAGTGACATCGACTACCGTCTTCCAATTATGCTGCTATTCTCACCTTAGATGAAGGTTTGCAGATCAAAATAGTTTCTCATTAAACAGTTACTACAAATGTTGCCCTATGACAATATTTAACAACCTCACAACACATCAACACTATCGTTACTCAACATTTGGTTCCCTATCACCAGCTTTCCTATCCCCTTCTGCCTTCTAGCCCTTGTCCCTGGACTACAGTGCCTCATTACTCCCATTTGGTTTTATGGGGCTGTCCACAAACCGGCTGAATGGTGAACCTCGAAAGTTACTTCACCACTGAGCTAAAAGTGTGTCTGAGGGCCATACTCTCAGGGTTTCTCCAGTTTCTTTTAGGCCAGTAAATCTGGTTTTTTTTTAATGTGTGTGTGTGAGTTAGAATTTTGTTTTATATCCTTCTCCAGCTCTGTCCAGAAACCTCTGTAGTGATCCCGGTCAAAGCAGTCAGTGGTGGTAGCCGGGCACCATCTAGCTGTACTGTACTCAGTCTGGTGGAGGCCTTGGTAGCTATGGTCCATTAGTCCTTTGGATTAATCTTTTCCTTGTATCCTGTTCTCCTCATTCTCCCTTGCTCGTGAAGGGATGAGACCGGTGGAGTATCTTAGATGGCTGCTCACAGGCTTTTAAGACCCCAGACACTACTCACCAAGGTAGAATGTAGAAAATTGTCTTTATAAACTGTGTTATTCCAATTGATCTAGATGTTCCCTGAGACCATGGTCCCCACAGCCCTTGGCCCAGCAATTCAGTCCCTCAGGGAGTTTGGATGTGTCTATGGAGCTTCCATGACCTTTCCTTGCACAAGTTGGGCTGGTTTCCCAAGTATTGTGTACTGTCTCACCCTTCACCCAAGATACCACTTATCTATTGACTATTTAGTATTTCCCCCCACCCCTCCCATACCTGGTAACCAACAAAGATTGTTACTTTTTGTGTGTGAACTTTTTCATGGGTTTTTAAAATACAGGTCTCATACAATATTTGTCCTTTTGTGATTGACTTATTTCACTCAGCATAATGTTCTCCAGTTTCATCCATGTTCTAAGATGCTTCACAGATTCATCATTGTTCTTTCTCTTTGCATAGTACTCCATTGTCTGTATGTACCATAGTTTCTTTATCCATTCATCTGTTGATTGGCATCTAGGTCGTTTCCATATTTTTGCTATTGTGAAGAATGCTGCCATGAACATAGGTGTGCATATGTCTATTCAAGTGACGACTCTTATTTCTCTAGGATGTATTCCTACAAGTGGGATTGCTGGATCGTATGGCATTTCTATTTTTAGCCTTCTAAGGAAGCGCCATATCATTTTCCAAAATAGTTGTATCATTTTGCATTCCAACCAGCAGTGCACAAGTGCTCCGATCTCCCCACAGCCCCTCCAACGTTTGTTATTTCCCATGTTTTTGATTCGTGCCAGTAATTCCAGGATGAGATTGTATCTAATAGTGGTTTTAATTTGCATTTTTGTAATAACTAGTGATTGCGAGCATTTCCTCATGTGTCTGTTGGCCACTTGAATGTCTTTTTTGGTGAAGTCTGTTCATTCATTTTGCCCATTTTTTAATAGGATTATTTGTCTTTTTGTTGTAGAGGTATTGGATTTTCTTGTAGATTATGGAAATTAGACCTTTGTCTGACTTGTATTATCTAAAAATTTTTTCCCAGTCAGTAGGTTCTCTTTTTACTTTTTTGGTGAAGTCTTTTGAAAAGCATAGGTGTTTGATTTTTAGAAGATCCCAGTTATCTAGCTTATCTTCTGGGGTTTGTGTGTTGATGGTTATGGTTTGTATCCTGTTAATGCCATTAATTAACGCCTGTAGCGTTGGTCACGTTTTTTCTTCTATGAACTTTCTAGCTTTGGCTTTATATTTAGGTCTTTGATCCATTTTGAATTACTTTTTGTATATGGCGTGAGGTATGGGTCCTGTTTCATTTTTTGGCAGATGGATATACAGTTTTTCCAGCACCTTTTGTTAAAAAGACTGTCTTTTTCCCGTTTAATAGATTTTGGGCCCTTGTCAAAGATCAGGTGACCATAGGTGGACGGAGTTACATCAGTCTTCTCAAATTTGTTCCATTGGTCAATGTATCTGTCATTGTACCAGTACCTGGCTGTTTTGACTACAGTAGCTGTATAGTAGGTTCTTAGGTCAGGTAGTGTGAGTCCTCCAACTTTAGTCTTCTTCTTCAGTAGCGCTTTACTTATTCGGGGCTTCTTCCCTTTCCATATAAATTTAATGATTATTTTTTCCATCTCTTTCAAGAACGTTGTTGGTATTTGGATCAAGATTGTGTTGTATTTATAAATTGCTTTGGGTGGAATTGTCATTTTCAAAATGTTATGTCTGCCTATCCAAGAGCATGGTATGTTTTTCCATTTATTAAGATCCCTTTGGGTTTCTTGCAGTAGTGTTTTGTAGTTTTCTTTATACAGTTCTTTTACATCCCTGGTTAGATTTATTCCTAAGTATTTTATTTTTTTAGAGGCTATTATAAATGGTGTTGTTTTCCTGATTTCCTTTTCATCGTTCTCTATTGGTGTATAGGAATCCAACAGATTTTTGTATGTTTATCTTGTATCCTGCTTCACTGCTGAATCTTTCCATTAGTTCCAGTAGATTTCTTCTGGAGTCTTTTTGGTTTTCTATGTATAGAATCATATCATCCCCAAACAGGGACAGTTTAACGTCTTCATTACCAATTTGGATGATCTTTATTTCTTTTTCTTGCCTTATTGCTCTAGCTAGAACTTCCAGCCCAATGTTAAATAGGAGTGGTGATATAGGACATCCTTGTCTTGTTCCTGGTTTCCAGTGGAATGTTTTCAGCCTCTCTCCATTAAGAATGAGGATGGCTATTGGTTTTGCATAGATGTCCTTTATTATGTTAGAAATTTCCCTTCTATGCCTATTTTATTCAGGGCTTTTGTCAGGAGTGGGTGTTGGACTTGGTCTAATGCCTTTCCTGCATCAATTGAGATGATCATGTGATTCTTTTCTTTCCTATTATTTACGTGATGGATTACGTTGATTGATTTTCTAATGTTGAACCATCCTTGCATACCTGGTATGAATCCTACTTGGTTGTGGTGTTTTATTTTTCTGATATGATGATGAATTCTATTGGCTAGAATTTTGTTGAGAATTTTTGCATCTATATTCATGAGAGATATTGGTCTGTATTTTTCTTTTATTGTCATGTCTCTGCCTGGTTTTGGTATCAGCGTTATGCTGGCTTCATAAAATGAATTTGAGAGTGTTGCTTCCTTTTGTATGCTCTGAAATAGCTTGAGTAGTACTGGTACAAGCTCTTCTGTGAATGTTTTGTAGAATTCTTCAGTGAAGGCATCTGAGCCAGGACTGTTTTTTGTTGGGAGTTTTTTTTATTCCCTTTTCAATCTCTTCTCTTGTTATAGGTCTATTCAGATTTTCAACATCACTTTGTTTTAGTTTGGGTAGGTAGTGTGTTTCTAGAAATTTATCCACTTCCTCTAAGCTTTCAAATTTGATGGAGTATAGTTTTTCATAATATCCTGTTATGATCCTTTTTATTTCAGTTTGGTCTTTTGTAATGTCACACATTTCACTTCTTATTAGGGTTGTTTCCTGCATCTCCTTTTTCTTTTGTCAGTCTGGCCAGTGGTTTGTAGATCTTCTTGATTCTTTCAAAGAATCAACTTTTGGTTTTGTTGATTCTATTATTTTTCTGTTCTCTATTTCATTTATTTCTGCTCTGATCTTTGTTATTTCTGGTGACTTCGGGTGGCTGTGGGCTTCCGGTGGCTGTGAGCTTTTTTTGCTGTTCTCTTTCTATTTGTCTGAGTTGTGTAGTTAACATTTTGATTTTGTTCCTTTCTTCTTTTTTGATATGTGCATCTATTGGTATAAATTGTCCTCTGAGGACTGCCTTTGCTGTGTCCCAAAGGTTTTTCTATGATGTGTTTTCATTCTCATTTGATTCTAGGAATTTTTAATTCCATCTCTGATTTCTTCTATTACCCAATGATATGTAAGCAGGGTATTATTCAGTTTCCATATTGATTTTTTTCCTTGCTCTTCCTGTTGTTAATTTCTACCTTGATGGCATTATGGTCAAAGAAGATACTTGGAATTATCTCAACGTTTTGGATCTTGTTGAGGATTGCTCTGTGGCCTAAGAGGTGGTCTATCCTGGAGAACTTTCTTTGTACATTGGAAAAGAATGTGTACTTTGCAGCTGTTGGATGGAGTGTTCTATATATGTTTATGAGGTCAAGTTGGCTGGTTGTGCCCTTTAGGTCTTCTGTATCTTTGCTGAGTTTATTTTTAGTTGTTCTGTCCTTTTCTGAGTGTGGTGTGTTGAAGTCTCCTACTGTTATTGTGGAACTGTCAATTTCTCTTTTCAGTACTGTTAGAGTTTGTTTTACATATTTTGGAGCCCTGTCATTGGGTGCATAGATGTTTATTACAGTTATTTCTTAATGATGAATTGTCCCCTTAATTATTATATAGTGTCCTTCTTTGTCTTTCATGGTGGATTTTGTTTTAAAGTCTATTTTATCTTAGTTTTGCCACTTCTGCTGTTTTTTCCTAGGTGTTAGTTTCATGTATTTTTTTCCAACCTTTGACTTTTAATAAATTCACATCTTTGTTTCTAATGTGTGTTTCTTGTAGACAGCATATGGACGGATCCTGTTTTCTTATCCATTCTGTCACTCTCCTTCTCTTTATGGGTACTTTGAGTCCATTTACATTCAGTGTAATTATTGATAGATGTGAGTTTGTTGCTGTCATTTTGTAGTGCTTTTTTTTTTTTTTTTTTTTTTTTTTTTTTGTGGTGCCGGCATTTGCTTTGTTCTTCTTACTCTCCTGTGCTGAGTACTATTGTTTGTGGATTTAATTTTCATTTCTTTTGTTTTGGTAGGTTTTGTTTTTGCTGAGACTTTATGTTTTTCCACTTTATTTTTATGAGTATGTTTGTTAACTTTCTTTGTGTTTACCATGAAATTCACCCTTATCTTTCTAAGTTTGAAACAATCTGTTATTACTTGATATCACCTTGCCTTTGTCTCCATTAGAAGGTTCTATATGACACCATTTATTCCCTCTTTTATTGTTCTGATGTTGTTGTCATTTACAGATTAACTCTCTGATTCCCTGTTGTATCTCTTCTGATTTTGGATAGTCCTTGAGAGTTCATTTGCTAGATCGGTATCTGGCTGGTATGATCCTGTGTCTTAGACTGTGCCTGTGAGCTTAAGTTGTTTGTCCTCAGATCGAAGAACACCCTTTAATAATTCATTCCCTTAGTTTCTGTTTATCTGGAAAAGTCTTAATTTCACCATCAGATTTGAACAAGAGTTTTGCAGGATATATTATTCTTGGCTGGCAATTTTTTTCTTTCAAGGTTTTATATATGTCATCCCATTGCCTTCTTGCCTGCATGGCTTCTGCCAAATAATCTGAGCTTAGTCTTATTGTTTCTCCTCTGTATGTGACTTCTTTTTTTCCCAAGCTGCTCTCAGTATTCTTTGTCTTTGGTTTTGGCAAGTGTGATTATGATGTGCCTTGGTGATTTTCTTTTGGGGTCTATCCTATATGGGGTTTGTAGAGCTTCTTGGATGGCCAGCTTTTCATCTTTTATGATATTGGGGAATTTTTCTGTCAGCAGTTCTTCAATGATCCTTTCTGTGATTTCTGTTTTCTCCCTGTTCTGAAATTCTGATCACGCAAAAATTTTTGCTTTTGATTGTATCCTGCATAACTCTCAGGGTCTCTTCACTTTTCTTTGTTGTTTTTACTGAGTTTTCCTCAAACAGAGTTGTATCCAAGTTTTTGTCTTCAATTCCACTGATCCTGTCTTCCACCATTTCAGATTTGCTCCTGAGCCCTTCTATGACTCTGTCCATTTCTGAAATCTTGTTTTTGATCTTTTGGATTTCTAATTGTGGTTTTTATATAATTTCTACTTGTGAATTTATTTTGGCATTTTGTTCCTGCATTATTTTCCTGACTTCTTCTAATTTTTTGTCTGTATTTTCCATGACTTTGTCTGCATTTTCTATGAATTTGTCTTTTTTATCTCCATTTTTGTCTGCTTTTTTCTTCAACTCTTGGATAATTCTGTGTATTAGAGCCTTCAATTCCCTATCAGGTAGTTCTAGTGCCTTTTCCTTCACTGGAAAGTCATTTGGTGTTTTATTTTGGATGCCTACTGGAACCATCCTGTCCTGATTTTGTAAATGTTTTGATATTTTCCACTGTCTTTGGGGCATTCAGTAGTTATTTCATTAATTGTATATTTGTTTTGTTTCTTCCTTTTTTTTTATTTGGCTACGTCTGAGCAGGCAGTCTTTGTGTTCTTTGTTGTTTGCTCGTCTGTGGGCCCAATACTTTTCACCTCCTTCTCCGATTGGCAGGGTCAGTAACTCACATATGGTACCACAAGGCAGGTCTGACAGAAGAGGACTTACTGGGATGGGTTGATTGTGGCACTTACTACAGCCACCAGGGCAGGTCGGTAATCAGCGCAGGGCAGGTTCTGGTAGGCTGTGCCTGTGCTTCTTGGTGCTGTGATGTTAAGCACACGGTGCAGGTAGGCATGATGCAGGGGGAGATCGTTATATGGGGAGCTAAGATGGATACGGGAAAGAGGAGAGAGGAACAGGGGTGAAAAACATAAAAACAACAAAAAAGAGTGCACAATGTTAGATAGGATTTATGATAAAGGGCATCCTTGTCTTGTTCCTATTTTCAAGTGGAATGTTTTCAGCCTCTCTCCATTAAGAATGATGTTGGCCATTGGTTTTGCATAGATCCCTTTATTATTTTGAGAAATTTCCCTTCTATACCTATTTGATTGAGAGTTTTTATCAGGAATGGGTGTTGGACTTTGTCAAATGCCTTTTCTGTGTCAATTGAGATGATCATGTGATTCTCCTCTTTCCTTTTATTTATGTGGTGGATTACATTGTTTGATTTTCTAATCTTGAACCATCCTTGCATACCTGGTATGAATCCTACTTGGTCGTGGTGTATTTTTTTTTTTTTTATATTATCCTGAATTCTATTGGCTAGAATTTTGTTAAGAATTTTTGCATGTATATTCATGAGAGATATTGGTCTGTAATTTTCTTTTTTTCTGATGTCTTTGCCTGGTTTTGGTACCAGCATTATTCTGGATTCGTAGAATGAATTAGGAAGTGTTGCTTCCTCTTCTATGCTCTGATATAGCTTGTGTAGTACTGGTAGAAGCTATTCTGTAGATGTTTTGTAAAATTCTCCAGTGAAGTCATTGGGGCCAGGGCTTTTTTTCTTTGGGAGTTTTTTTATTATCTTCTCAATCTCTTCTCTTGTTATGGGTCTGTTCAGATTTTCAACATCACTTGGATTTAGTTTGGGTAGGCCGTGGGTTTCTACCAATCTATCCATTTCCTCTAGGTTTTCAAATTTGTTGTAGTATATTTTTTCATAATTTTCTTTTGTAATCCTTTTTATTTCGGTTGGGTCTGTTGTAATGTCTGCCATTTCATTTCTTATTGGGGTTATTTGCGTCCTCTCCTGTTTTTCTTTTCTTAGTCTGGCCAGTGGTTTGCCGATTTTGTTGATTCTTTCAAAGAACCAACTTTTGGTTTCATTGATTCTTTCTGTTGTTTTTCCGTTCTCTATGTCATTTATTTCTGTTCTGATCTTTACTCTTTCCTTTCATCCTGTGCCTGTGGGCTTTTTTGTTGTTGTTGTTGTTGTTGTTGTTGTTCTCTTTCTATTTGTTTGAATTGTGTAGTTAATGTTTTGAGTTTTTCCTTTTCTTCTTTTTTGATGTGTGCATCTATTGCTATAAATTGTCCTCTGAGGACTGCTCTTGCTGTGTCCTAAAGGTTTTGGTATGATGTGTATTCATTCTCATTTGATTCTAGGAATTTTTTGATTCTGTCTCTGAGTTCTTCTATTTGCCAGTGATGTGTAAGCAGGGTATTATTCAGTTTCCATGCAATTGATTTTTTTTCCTTGCTCTTTCTGTTGTTAATTTCTACCTTGATAGCACTGTGGTCAGAGAAGATACTTTGAATTATCTCATCGTTTTGGATCTTGTTGATGATTTCTCTGTGGCCTAAGATGTGGTCTGTTCTGGAGAACGTTCCATGTGCATTGGAAAAGAATGTGTACTTTTGCAGTGGTTGCATGGAGTGTTCTATATTTGTCTATGAGGTCAAGTTGGCTGATTGTACCCTTTAGGTCTTCTGTATCTTTGCTGAGTTTCTTCTTAGTTGTTCTGTGTTTTACTGAGAGAGGTGTGTTGAAGTCTCCTGCTATTATTGTGGAACTGTCAATTTCTCTTTTCAGTGCTGTTAGAGTTTGTTTTATGTATTTTGGAGCCCTGTCATTGGGTGCATAGATGTTTATTATGGTTATGTCTTCATGATGGATCATCTCCTTAACCATTATATAGTGTCCTTCTTTTGTCTTTTATGGTAGATTTTGTTTTAAAGTCTATTTTATCTGATTTAGTATTGCCATGCCTTCTCTTTTTTGTTAGTTGCTAGCTTGATATATTTTTTTCCAACCTTTGACTTTTAATAAATTCACATCTTTGTTTCCAAGGTGTGTCTCCTGTAGACAGCATATTGATGGAGACTGTTTTCTTATGCATTCTGTCACTCTCCATCTCTTTACAGGTGCATAGAGTTCATTTACATTCAGTGTATTTATCGATAGATGTGAGTTTATTGCTGTCATTTTGTAGTGCTTTTTTTGGGGGGGTGCTGAATTTTTCTTTGTTCTTCTTACTCTCCTGTGCTAAGTTACTTCTGTTTGTGGATTTTTTTCATTTCTTTTGTTTTGGTAGGTTTTGTTTTTGCTGAGACTTTATGTTTTTCCTCTTTATTTTTTTGAGTATGTTTGTTAACTTTCTTTATGGTTACCATGGATTTTACCCTTATCTTTCTAAGTTTGAAGCAGTCTACCATCACTTGGTATCGCCTTGCCTTCCTCTCCATTAGAAGGTTCTACACCTATGCTGTTTATTCCCTCTTTTATTGTTTTGATGTTGTTGTCATTTACTGATCAACTGCTCTGATTCTCTGTTGTATTTCTTTTGTTTTTGGATAGTCCTTGAGAGTTCATTTCCTAGATTGGTATCTGGCTCGTACAATCCTGCGTCCTAGATTCTGCCTGTGAACTGAAGTTGTTTGTTTTCAGATCGAAGAACTCCCTTTAATAATTCTTGTAAGTTTGGTTTGGCTTTTCAATATTCCCTTAATTTCTGTTGGTGTGGAAATGACCTAATTTCACCATCATATTTGAATGAGAGTTTTGCAGGATATATTATTCTTGGCTGGCAATTTTTTTCCTTCAAGATTTTATATATGTCATCCCATTGCCTTCTTGCCTGCATGGTTTCTGCCAAATAGTCTGAGCTTAGTCTTATTGTTTCTCTTCTGTATGTGACTTCTTGTTTTTCATGAGCTGCTCTCAGGATTCTTTGTTTCTCTTTGGTTGTGGCGAGTGTGATTATGATATGCCTTGGTGATATTCTTTTGGGGTCTATCCTATATGGGGTCACTGAGCTTCTTGGATGGCCAGCTTTTCATCTTTCATGATATTGGGGAAGTTTTCTGTCAGCAGTTCTTCAATGATCCTCTCTGTGTTTTCTGTTTTCTCCCCCTGTTCTGGAACTCCAATCACTCACAAATTTTTCCTTTTGATTATATCCCACATAACTCTCAGGGTCTCTTCAGTTTTCATTGTTCTTTTTTCTGAATTTTCCTCAAACAGATTTGTAGCCAAGTGTTTGTCTTCAATTCCACTGATCATGCCTTTCACCATTTCTAATCAGCTTCTCAGCCATTCTATGACACTGTCCATTTCTGAAATCTTGTTGTTTATCTTTTGGATTTCTCATTGTTGTCTGTGTGTGATTTCTAGTTGTGAATTTATTTTCGCATTTTGTTCCTGCATTATTTTCCTGAATTCTTCCAATTTTTTGTATGTATTTTCCATGAATTTGTCTATTTTTTCCTCAGTTTTGTATGCTTTTTGCTTCAGCTCTTGGTGAATTCTTAGTATTAGAGATTTGAATTCCCTATCAGGTAGTTCTAGTGCCTTTTCTTCCAGTGGAAAGTCATCTGGTGTTTTATTTTGGACTCCTACTGGAACAGTCCTGTCCTGTTTTTGTAAATGTTTTGATACTGTCTGCTGTCTTTGGGGCATTCAGCAGTTATTTTTTTCATTTATTGATTGTAGATTTGTTTGTTTCATCCTTTTTTTTTTTTAATTTGGCTATGTCTGAGCAGGCGGACTGCATATTCTTTGTTGTTTGCTCGTCTGTGGGCACAATACTTTTCGCCTCCTTCTCCAATTGGTCAGGTCAGTCACTCAGATATGGGACAGCAGGGCAGATCTAGCTGAAGAGGAGTTACTGGGACGGGTTGTTTTTAGCACTTACTGCAGCCACCAGGGCGGGTCAGTAATCAGTGTAGGGCAGGTTCCAGTAGGCCATGGCTGTGCTGCTTGGTGGTGTGATGTTAAGCGCAGGGTGCAGGTAGGCAGGGTGTAGCAGAGAGATCGTTATGTGTGGAGCTAAGATGGATATGGAATCGACTAGAGTGGAACAGGTACCAAAATCATACAAACAAAAAAGAATGCTAGGGGAGCTTGCTGTTGGAGTGGATAGATGAGAGACTATGAAACAGAGAAAAATAAAAAGGTGAACAGGAAGAAAAAAAAGAAAAGATTGAATAAATAAAAACCAGAAACGGAAAAGAACAGGAAAGATCCCAGGGATCCCTCCAGTGCGGCTATAAGGTCTGGGGTGTTGTTCTCAGGTGTTGTGGTACAGCCTGGCTAGAAGGCATAGAGGTATACAACGCCAGGCATCCAGGGAACAGAAAGAGAAGGAAGACACAGAGAGACGGGAAAGTGAGTAATGAAGACAGATAAAAAGGGAAAAAGTGGGAAAACAAAAACAAACAAATTAAAATTAAAAAGACCGAGAAAAGCCCCCCACCAAAAAAAATTAAAAAAGCAACAAGAAAAAAAGAAGTGTCCTCAGGGATCCCTCTGCACTTCTGTGCAAGCCGAGGGGGCAGGTTCCAAGCCACACAGCACAGCCTGGCCAGAACCAGCTCCCAACTCAAGAAAAAGAAAAGAAAACAAACAAACAATTCAAAACAAACAAACAAACAAAAGTCCCAGGATCCCACCAGTGGGACAGTCCAGACTGGGAAGCAGTGTCACACTGGAATGGAGCTCCACAGCCCCTTAGGAAGAAGAAAAAATGGTGCACGGAGCCTGGTATTTGAGCAAAAGGAAGGCGAGGTGGTAAGAGGTAAGGAAGAAATCAAAAGACATGGAAAAAAAGCAATACCAGCGGTGAACAAATGGCACTCAGAGAGCCAGCTAGTGAGGGCTGGTGGAATCGAAGCAACCGGTGCTTCCCAGACAAAAGACTGTGTCAGTGGGAAGCAGAGGAGGCCGAGTGTGGTTGAAGAAGGGTAGGGGGTGGGAAAGCATATATCACAAATTACCACCAGACCTCCGCAGCCCCTCAGGAAGAAGCAAAGATGGCACACAGAGTCAGGTATTTGAGTGAAAGGAGGAGGAGGTGGTGAGAGGTAAGGAAGAAAGCAAAAAAAGTGGAAAAAAGCAACACCAGCAGCCAACAAATGGCACTCACAAAGCCGGCCAGTGCAGGTGGGTGGAATCCAATTAGCCGGTGCTTCCCTGACAAGAGCCTGTGGCCACAGGAAGCAAAGGAGGCTGAGTAGGGGTGAAGAAGGTGGGGGGTGGGAAAGTGTATATCGCAAATTACCCATTGTTTTGTCTCTGGCTGGACTTTTCGTGGGGCTGCTTTCTTGTATCCCCTGTTTGTTGGTCTCTGATAGGAGTCCAAGATGGCGGATCCGTGCTGCATTAGCTGGTAGGGGACCTCTTCATGAATCTCTCCTCACTTTCTGTCCTCTGTCAGTTTTATCACTCCATTTGGTGCTTGGCTGAGTTCTTTATCTCTTCATTTGATGTTTTAGGGTTTCAGGATTGCTGTATTCTCCATTTGGCTTAGTTTCTTGGATCTTTGCCGTGGAGGGAAGGCGTGGTGCTTCTGTCTAGAACGTCATTTTTCATCTTTTGATTTCTTGACTGCTGTTTCCATGGGTGTTGATTGTGGATCCAAGTAAAATGAAATCCTTGACAACTTTCATCTCTTCTCCATTGATCATGATGTTGCTTATTGGTCCATTTGTGAGCATTTTTGTTTCCTTTATGTTGTGGTGTCATCCATACTGAAGGCTTTGGTCTTTGATCTTTATCACACTTCAAGTCCTCCATAGAACTCCATAGACACATCCAAACTCTATGAGGGATCTCATTCCTGGGATGAGGGCTGTGGGAACCATAGTCTAAGGGAGCATCTAGCCCAATAGGCATAGCACAGTTTATAAAGAAAATGTTCTACATCCTACTTTGATAAGTAGTGTCTGGGGTCTAAAAAGTTTGTGATTGGACATCTAATATACTCCACTGCTCTCACACCATCTGGAGCAAGAGACAAAGAAAACCCAAAGACACAAGATAAAGATTAGTCCAAAGGACTAATGGACCACAAGTACCACAGCCTCCCCTGACTGAGTCCAGCACAACTAGATGGTGCCAAGCTGCCACCACAAACTGCTCTGAAAGGGATCACAAAAGAGGGTCCCTGACAGAGCTGAAGAAAAATGTAGAACAAAATTCTAACACACACACATACATTGGGGAAAAAAAAAAAAAAAGACCAGAATTACCGGTCTGATAGAGACTAGAGAAACTCAGAGAGTATGGCCCACCGACTGCATTTTAACTTGGTTTTGAAGTTATTTCTGAGATTCACCCTTCAGCCAAAGATTAGACAGACTCATAAAACCAAAAGAGTCTAAATGGACACACCAGCCCAGGAACAAGTCAAGAAGGCAGCAGGGGACAGGAAAGCTGGTACCGGGGATCCCAAGTTCAAGAAGGGGAGAATGTTGACATGTCGTGGAGATTGCAACCAATGTCACAAAACAATATGTGTATTTATTGTTTAATGATAAATTAATTTGCTCTGCATACCTTTATCTAAAACTACAATTTAAAAAAAGAGATATAAATTCAAAGTAGTGAGCATTCTGTTCACTTAAGATAATTATCTCTAGTTAAGTCACAGACTTAGTAGACAATTAACTCCTTTTGTATCATTTATTTTCAATTTTTAATTGTTTTATTGGTTCCAAATTAAAACCTGCAAAGCGATAGATATTCATAAAAAAAAAAAACCTTGGATTATTTTTATTTCCTAACTTTTGCCTCCCTCTCATTACATGTAACCATTTTTACTAATTTTTAATCTATTCTTTCATTAATTTTTGTTTATATATATATATAATTTTTATGGCCTGTTATTAATGTGCTCACCTGCTATTTTCACACAATATCATATCTCAGCGATCATTAAACAGCAGTATATTAAGATGTTGAAATGTTCCTCATTCTCTTTTACAACTATATTTTGTTTTTAAGTGTGGATATACCTTATTAATTAAACTAGCATTCTATTAATGAACATTGGAGTTATTTTCCATCTGTTCAAAGTCTAAGTGTTGCTACAATAAATGGTATGTGCATATATCTTTTCATTGTTTTGCTAGTGTATCCTTTAGACAGATTCCTGAAAGAGGATGTAATTTTACTAAATAGTGCTAAATTCCTCCTTGAAAATGTTGTATGATTTTTTTGTTTCTACCTAGTATTTGTGAGAGTGTCTATTAACCAGTAGTCTAGCCAACAGAGTAGGTTACCAAGCTAGAAAAATGGTATTGCAAGCAGTCAATAACTGTAACCAAAGATTTTCCTAAGAATTGCAGAACTGAAAGAAAAATCAACTCTATATGCAAGAGATCAGAACACTTAATGAGAAAAAAAAAATAACATAAAGAGATGAACACTATAGTGGCCATACTCAGAATATATTAGACAGAAAAATAAAGTTGTTAAAGAAATAATAACAATTATTCACATAAATGAAGCATCTAGAGGTCAAGCTGGAGAAGAATTAGCAGAAATAAAAAAAATGTTTAAATTGAATTATAGAGAAAATTAAAACTAAGTGAAATAGAAAACAGACACTCAACGTATGTGTAATTGGTGATTTTAAATTAGAAAATGAATATACAGAATAGGAAAAATATATGATTCAAAAAAATTACAGAATAAATAGAGTATGTCTCATGAAAAACTGGTATCAACTTGTCAACACCAACATGTGTCCAAAAACCCAAAAGTCCAAATCCCTTGCTGTTGTTCAATTCTGACTGATTCTACAGGAAATTAGAACTACCCCATATGGTTTCTAGGGGTGGACGGCGGAATTCTAACTGCCAACCTTTTGGTTAGCAGCCAAACTCTTAACCACTGTGCCACCAGAGCTCCAGATGTGTCCAAGGAAATTTTATTTGATTCAAATAAAAAGTTCCACATAAGGAAGTATATATTTCACTGGACTCAAAATGCTACATAGCAGCATGCAATGCTTAATGAGAGTTTAAAAATGCATATGAATTCAGGGAAGAAAACTGACTATCAGGAAGTACATACCTAGCCATTCAGATATCACACAAGTATTAAAATTCACAGAATATAATTATTGTAAGTACTTCTTTAATAATCTATTGTGATAAAGGAATTGGGAGTGAAAAAATTATCTATTTATATACAACACTAAGCCTAAAACAACCTAGAGCTTATGGTTATTGAATCGAATGAAATATTACAAAATATGAAAATTAGAAGCATATACTGATCCAAAGCAGGAAAATGGAGAACAGAATTTCAAATTCTTATGGAATCTAGAATTTCTGGATTCATGGAGGCTGGATGAACTCTTGAAATTTTTTCCCTGTGATAATCCTTACACCTCAAACCAAAAATATCCCATGAAGTCTTCTTAAAACCAAATAATAGTTTAGCTTAACTAGTAAAGTATATCTGCCTTGAGCATTATGCTCTTTCAAGACCTATGTACATGGGATCAAATTGACAGAAGAAACTCAAAAGATTAGATAGGAAGTTTAGTGGATTTAAGTTAATGGAGGAGGAATAGATCAGAAAAGGAGGGTGACACTGGTTGCACAATTCAGAGAATGTTATCAATGTCACTGAAATGCAAATGTTAAAATGGTTGAACCGGAGTATGTTTGGCTGTGTATACTCTCAACCACAACAAAATACATAAATTACAAACAAAATAGAAACAAATGGCTATACTCTCAGTAACAAAAATAGAGAAGTAAAGGAACAAAGGTAGAAAGTTACAGTGCAAACAGAAGGACTTTATTTTTTATAAATCATAAAGAGAAGTAGTAAGAATAATAATGTTTTGTTGTTATCAGGTGCCATCAAGTTGGTTCCGAGAACAAAACACTACCTGGTCCTGCATCATCCTCATGATCATTATTATGGATGAGCCCATTGTTACAGCCACTGTGTTAATCCATCTCACTGAGGGTCTCCCTATTTTACACTGACCCTCTACTAAGCATCAGGTCCTTCTCCAGGGACTGCTCCCTCCTGATATCATGTCCAGGATACCTGGGACAAAGTTTCCCATCCTTGCTTCTAAACTGTCTTCTGGATCTACATCTTCCAAGACAAATTTGATTGTTCTTCTGGCTGTCCATGCTAGATTCAATATTCTTCACCAACAGTGTATTTCAAAGGCATCAATTCTTCTTCGGTCTTTCTTGTTCATCGTCCAGCTTTCACATGCATATTAGGCAATGGAAAACACCACAGCTTGTGTCAGATGCACCTTAGTTCTTCAAGTTACATCTTTGCTTTCTAATACTTTAAAGAAGTCTTTTGCAGCAGATTTGCACCATGCAATATGTCCTTTGATTTCTTAACTGCTGCTTCCATGGGCAATGATTGTGCATCCTTGTAAAATGAAATCCATGACATCTTCAACCTTTCCTCTGTTTATCATGATGTTGTTTATTTACCTAGTTATGAGGTTTTTGTTTTCTTTATGTTGAGGTGTAACCATACTGAAGGTGGTAGTCTTTGATCTTCATCAGCAAAATGCTCCAAGTCCTCTTTGCTTTCAGTAAACAAGCTTGTGCCTTCTGTAGGTTGTTAATGAGTCTTCGTCCACATAACCAGTCAAAATTGAGTTTATTGAAATATCTTATTTTGGAAACATATAAATACATTAAGTAATTTTAAAACAAAATTAAATTTTACAATACAAATTTTAAAAATAGTAAAATGAAACAAATAGACACAAATGGCATCTGATTAGCAAATAACCACACCAAGAGGAACAACTCTGACTGACTGAAAAGCCAGTAATTTAACTGTATATCTTGAGTAGAATCAACTGTATGGACAAATAAGATGCAAATAAATTTAAAAAAAAGATTTTAGTAATTATGTTGTTGGTTGGCAGTGTTGGTGTTATTATTCTGAGACAGCTGCTGTGTAAGATAAGGGAAAGGAGATGAGTGAGTGTGTAGTTTTCTAAATCTATTATCCTTAATGTCCCTTTAAAATCTGTTAAATAAAGAAAATGAATCAAGCATTTATAATTTCTTCCCAATAAAAATTGTATTACCGTGTAACCAAATAATAGATGCTGGGAATTTCTTTAATACATATATTCCAGCTAATAAATGAAGAATGAAAAAATATTATTAAAATTTTGCCAGTCTCAATGTGAATTGATAGATCTAAGCAGTGAACATCAACAATTTCTACCATAATAAGAATAATAAAAAACATTTCAGACATTTCATATCTCTACATGAAACAAACTACCATTGTGAAGTAGACTTGCTCTCCCGCTTCCAAAAAAAAAACTGAAGTTGATCAATCCTATAGTTCCAGCAACGAATTTATAGAAAATTTATGCAACCACAAAAGCAAACAAACAAAAACAATAACTGAATATATCCCTTCATAATCAAATGATTCAGCAAAGAATGGCATATTAGCTCAGTGAAATTTCCTGAAACCAAAAAAACAAAGTGGTTATCATCAAGTCAATCCTAACTCATGGTGAGCCCATCAGTGTCAGAGTAGAACTGTGCTCCATAGAGTTTTCAACGCTGTGACCTTTCAGAAGCAGATCATCAGATATTTCTTCTGAGGTGTCTCTAGCTGAGTTCAAACCACCAACTTTCACGTTAGTAGTTCAACACTTAACCATTTGCACCAGCCAGGGACTGAAAATCTTCCCTTCTCTTCTATAACTCTCAGACTTCTGTAGCACCTTCCTCAAGACCTCAAGTTCACACCATCCCCCAGCTATCATTGCCTGCCCTTATCATTACTTTTTACCTGTTGCCATAAACGTGAATCATTTTTGCTAAAATGGTCCAACTTTTGCCAGAACCAGCCCTCAGGAGGGAGCTTCTCTTTGCTCGATGAGGCACCACGAGTCCGTCTCCACAGAAAACTCTGAGCACAGGAACAGAAGAGGAGCTGCAGCAGCCACCCAAGAGCTCGGGCCATGGTGGTTTTGCGGGAAACAGTTTCCACAGTTTGGGCTATTTCTACTGCAATCGCCCCCACCCTATTGCAACACTGAGAGGCATTAGTATTGGATCTGGGCCCCTGAGGCTACATGATGTTATCTCTACCTAGAAATGTAGGTACCACAATCTCCCCCACCTCCTGAGACAATGGGGACATTCAAGTAGAAAATATCAAACGAGTGAGAGGAACAAATGACTGCAAGTGGCTTTCCACCCCACCTGTTTGGGTGGAGACTCTGGCCTAGTGGTCCCCAGGACCGCAGAAACCACCAAAGGTGGGAGACCAGGGTAAGAGTGGGAGATAATGGAAAACTCATCCTCTATTGAACGATTTCCTTGTCTTCGCTTCTGTGTCACTTGTAGGGTCTTCTGCTAGGACTCCAAGAATGCACATATAGAAAGACAAGACAAAATGAAAGTCCATATCCAAATTAGTGTGACATTTCTGTGCAGAAACCGAAGCAGTTTCACATTTCTGGTCCCTCTACCTCTCTCATTGTAGAACTGGTGCTGCTATTGCTCTCTCATCCTAACCTTCATCACCATCATCATCACCCCTTTGTGAATATCACCACTGCCATAAACATGTTCTGAGATGCCTAAACCCTAGTGACCTCCTGGAGAGATAATGAGTTACCATGGCTTTTGTACCTTGGAATGCCTTGCAGTAGAGTTACGAATGCAACATATGCACAGGAAAGAGAGAGAAGAGAGAAAGGTATTGGAAGAATGGTCTGGGAGGGGGTTAACTCAACACAAGTCTATGTCAGTATGGAATTGGAGGGTTTTAAATGTTTCAAGGGTTTCCATAAAGCTGGGAAGTTAGGTTGTGTCTTGAGGTCTCAATGGCATTCTCACATGCCTCGAGCCAAAATAGTAATTAACATCACTGGCTTGAATGTCAGACTGCCTGAGTTTGAAGCTATAACTCATGATGACCTTACGTGTAACAAAACAAAACATTGCCTTTTCCTGCACCATTCTCATAATTTTTGGTTTGTTTGCAACACGTGTCACTCCATCTAATGGAGGGTCTCATTTATTTTTGCTGACCCTCTACGTTATCAAACACGATGTCTTTTTCTAGCAATTGATCTTTCCTGATGACATATACAAAGAAAGCATGACAAAATTTCCTCATCCTCTGTGGCTTCTAAGGAGCATTATACCTGTGCCTAATATTTTGTGTGTTGGCTATTATTTTAATTGTATGGAAGAGTACTGCTTATATTACAAGTTTCTAACCTGCTTTTTTGCCACTTAATCTTGATCTCCTAAAAATATAACTGAACATAAAGATCTCCCTGCAGCTGTTTTTATTAGATACTGTCAAGTCGGTTCTGACTCATAGAGCCCTATGCATAACAGAAGGAAAAACTGCCCAGTTCTGTGCCATCCTGGTAGTCTTTGCTATGTTTGAGCCCATTTTTGCAACCACTGTATCAGTTCATCTCATTGAGGGTCTTCCTCTTTTTCGCTGACTCCTTTATCCTACCAAGCATGATGTCCTTTTCCAGGAACTGGTCCATCCTAGTAACATGTCCTAAGTACTTGAGATGAAGTATCACCATCCTTGCTTCCAAGGAGCACTCTGATAGTATTTATTCCAAGACATACTCTTTTATGGTATATTCAATATTGTTGACCAAAACCATAATTCAAAAGCATCAATTCTTCTTCGGTCTTCTTTATTCATTGTCCAGTTTTCCAATGTTTATGAGGTGACTGAAAATACCATGGCTTGGGTCAGGTTCACCTCAGTCCTCAAACTGACAGCTTTAGTCTTCAACACTCTAAAGAGTTCTTTTGCAACAGATTTGCCCCATGCAATACATAGTTGGATGTCTTTATTGCTGTTTCCATGTGTGTTGATTGTGGATTCTGCAGAGATATATAAATTAAGAGCATCAGTAAATTCTTTCTCCTTAAGGAACCTTGACCTTTCTATTATTTGATTTGTATTATTGAGCAGTAAATATTTTGCAGCTTTCTGGTCCTTTTTCTACATAGGCTGATAGCCTCACCAAAGCTGGAAGTAAGCATTTGGGAACTTGTCCCAATAAGCAAGTGATGTCAGCAACAGATGAGGAAAATTTTACACATGGTATGTAGGAGGCCAATGGCATAAATGATATATAATGTTGCTATTGTGTGATAATTCTGTGGTGCTAGTATTTTCCTCTGTATATTAAAGATTTATATTACTTTTAGAATTAATCTGACTTTATCCCTGTTGGCAGTATATTTGTATGTTTGTTTTCACTTTCAGTTGTGGGGAGTGTTGTCTTCATATGAACATTGCAAAGCAGTAGCTGAGATTTTGTGTAAACCTTTTGCACAGAAGAACTACTGTTTCCTCAAAAGAGAAAGAAGCAAGCTACAAATAAGCAAGAGGGAAGTTAGAGGATGTGATGTGTGGAGCTAAGTGGGTGAGAGAAATAAGAAAAAGAGAGAAACAGGAGTAAAAAAAACAGCATAACAAAAGGAAAAAAAGAAAAAAAATGAAGAGGAAAAGAAAAAAAAGTAAATAAAATGGTGGCGAGGTGAGACTGAGCTGGTGGTGATGTGGTAGACCTGGTTTGGCCATGTGCTTTTGGCTTTCTAGCTGAGTGGTGCAGCTTGGCCTGTCAACAAGGGGCTTGAGTGGTGCACAGGGCTAGGTGGGTGGAAGAAAGGAAAAGAACAATGGGTAAGTAAGAAAAGAAACAACTAAAAGCAACAACATCGACAAAAAAAAATATGGTGCTGAAGTAGTTGACTTTTAGGGGTGGGATGAAATGGGGGGGTGGCAAGCTTGTGTCTCTCTTACCGGGTGGCTCAGCACCTCCCCTCAGGAAAGGTCAGAGGCAGTGCAGGGCTCGGTGGTAGGTAGAAGGAAAATGGAGAAGGGGAAAGATAAATAAAAAATATACTACTGAGGTTGCTGATCTGTGGGGAAGTGCAGACTTAGGGAAGCTGTGTGCTAGTGACTCTCTAGCAAAGCTGAGCATAAAGTCCCTTCGAGAAGACAGGATGGTGTATGGGGCTAGGTGTGTGGTAAAAAGGATAGGAAGGAACAAAGAGGGAAGGGAAGGAACAATAGCAACAAAATGGTCGCAAAAGAGGCAGCCAGTGAAGTGGCACAGACTCGGGGAGACCAAGTGCCAGTGGCTCTCTATTCAAGCAGTGCAGCATGGATGTTTGAGAAGGGGCAAGGGTGGTATACACAGCTAGGTGAGGGGGAGAAAGGCAAAGAAGAATGGGAGAGAGAGAGAAGTAATAGAAAAAAAGATCAAAGCAAGTAAACTAAGAAAATATAGCACTGAAGGAGACAGCCTGTGGGGGCAGTGCAGAGCGAGGGAGGCTGTGTGTTGGTGACTGTCTAGCCTAGTGATGTGTCATGGCCTTTCAAGAAGGCGCAGCGATGGCACATGGGCTAGATGGGCAGGAGACAGGAAAGGAAGGAAGGGAGAGAGAGAGAAGAAACAAACAAAAATATATGGTGCTGAAGGAGCTGGCTGGTGGATGCGGCACTGGACTGGGAGGCCCTGTGTTGGTGGCTCTCTAGCCATGCAGTGCACCAAGGCCTGTCAAGAGGGGATGGGAAAGGCACACAGGGTTTTGTGGACAAGAGACATAAAAAGAAAGTAGGGATAGAGAGAGAAGAAATAAAAAACAAAACAAAATAAATAATAATATGGTTCTGAAGAAGCGGGATGGTGGGGCAGTACTGACCTTGGAAGGTTGTGTGCCAGTGACTTTCTAGCCAAGTGGTGCAACATAGCCCTTCAAGAAGGGGTGTGGACAGTGCACAGGGCTAGATGGGTGAGAGAAAAGAAAGAAAGGAAGGGAGAGAGAAAGAGAGAAGAAACAAACAAAAAAAAATAGGTAACAAAAAAAATGGTGCTAGGGGAACTGATTGTTGGGGGTGGGGTGGACCCTGGTGACAGGGAGCTAGTATCTCTCCAGCTGAGCGATTGTGGCCCATTGGCAAGCCGCAGAGGCTTTGTACAAGGCAGAAGGTGGGGACGTGGGAAAGTGTGTTTCCCTAGTCACCAGAGGTTTTCTCCTATTGAGAGTTCCATGAAGTTGCCTTCCTATACTCCCTACCCACAGTCCTTGGTGGCTGAGATCTAAGATGGTGAATCTGTGCCACATTAGCTGGTAGGGGATCTCCACTACGTTGCTCTCATGGTTCCCTCTTCTCTGTCAGTTTTTTATTCCATTCGGTGACTGATTGAGTTTTTTATCACTTCATTTGTTGCTGAGGGTTCCAGAACTGATGCTTGTGTCTGTTTTACTTAATTTTCAAGTCTTTGCTTCAGAAAGATGTCATGGTGCTTCTAGCAAGCACTATGTTGGCTCCACTTTGGGAATATCTGTAGTTTGAACTTTAGTCCAAATTGAGGATTAAATTACTTGTTTTAAGATTAAAAAAATACGCATTGATGCACATAAGAAAAACAGACAGAAACTTGATAGAAGAGACCTTTCCTGCAGTTCCAAAAAACTAAAAAATAAACAAGCATTAACTTTATATGGGAAGAAAGAGGTCACTACCAAAAAAAAAAAAAAAAAAAAAAGCAAAACATCATTAAAAAGACAGGAAAGAAAGAAAAGAGCAAAACGGAAGTCAGAAGAGAGTCTGAAATTTGCTTTTGAACAAAGAGCAGTTAAGCAAACGGAAGAAATGAACTTCAAGAGTGGAACAGAAGATTTCAAAGGGCTGCTCAAGACGATAGTAAAGTATTATAATGAAACGTAAAACACCTGGGGTTAGAAAACCAAAGGGGAAGAACATGCTCTGCATTTCCCAAGCTGAAAAAACTGAAGAAAAACTGTAAGCCTCACATTGCAATTGTGAAGAATTCTACGGGCAAATTATTGAACGACTCAGGAAACAGCAAAAGAAGATGGACAGAAGACACAGAGTCACTATACCAAAAAGATTTGGTCAACATTAAACCATTTCAGGAGATAGCATATGATCAGGAACCAATACTACTGAAGGAAGAAGTCCAAGCTGCACTGAAGGCATTGGTGAAAAACAAGGCTCCAGGAAATGATGGAATGCCAACTGAGATGTTTCAACAAACTGATGCAGTGCTGGAGGTGCTCACTCATCTATGCCAAGAAATTTGGAAGACAGCTGCCTGGCCATGTGACTGGAAGAGATCCATATTTATGCCCATTCCAAAGAAAGGTGATCCCGCCAAATGTGGAAATTATCAAACAATATCATTAATATCACACACAAGTCAAATTTTGCTGAAGATCATTCAAAAGCAGCTGCAGCAGTATATTGACAGGGAACTGCCAGAAATTCAAGCCAGATTCAGAAGAGGACATGGAACCAGGGATATCATTGCTGATGTCAGACGGATCCTGGCTGAAAACAGAGAATACCAGAAGATGTTTACCTGTGTTTTCTTGACTATGCAAATGCATTCCACTATGTGGATCTTAACAAATTATGGATAATATTGGAAAGAATGGGAATTCCAGAACACTTAAATGTGGTCATGAGGAACCTGTACATAGATCAAGAGGCAGTTGTTTAAACAGAACAAGGGGATACTGGGTGGTTTACAGTAAGCAAAAGTGTGGGTCAGGGTTGTGTCCTTTAATCATAGCTATTCAATCTGTATGCTGAGCAAATAATCCGAGAAGCTGGACTATATGAAGAGGAACCAGGCATCAGGATTGGAGGAAGACTCATTAACAACTTGCATTATGCAGATGATGCAACCATGCTTGCTGAAAGCAAAGAGGACTTGAAGCACTTACTTACTGATGAAGATCAAAGACTCCAGCCTTCAGTTTGGATTACAACTCAACATAAAGAAAACAAAAATCCTCACAACTGGACCAATAAGCCACATCATGATAAACGGCGAAAACATTGAAGTTGTCAAGGACTTCATTTTACTTGGATTCGCAATCAATGCCCTTGGAAGCAGCAGTCAGGAAATCAACTGATATATTGCATTGGGCAAATCTGCTACAAAAGACCCAAGCTAAACTATAATATTTTCAATCACCTCAAATGCATTCAAAGCTGGACAATGATTAAGGAAGACAGAATAAGAATTGTTGCTCTTGAATTATGGTGTTTGTGAATATTGAGTATACCATGGACTGCCAAAAGATGACCAAGTATGTCTTGGAAGAAATACATTCAGAATATTCCTTGGAATACAGGATAGAGAGTCAAAACTGACTCCATAGCACCTAACAACAAAAACAAAGGAGTAAAGTTAGAAAGTTATAGCATAAAGTGATGAAGAGCTTTGCCTTATATGAAGTCCTAAAGAAAAGCATGAAGAGTAACAATGTAACCTGTCAAAATCAAGTTTACTGAAATATTTTGTTTTGTAAATTTGACTTTTGTACTATATAAATATTTTAGGTAATTATAAGATAAAATTAAATTTTACAAAACCAATTTTCAAAATAACAAAGTGAAACAAATAATCAGAAATGATATCTGATTAGTTGAATAACCACACATAGAGGAACAATTCTGAGTGACTGCAAAGTCAGTAATTTGACTGCACATCTTTATTATAATTAACCTCATGGATAAGTAGACTGAAAAGTAGACTTTAAAAAATCTTTTAGTAATTATATTTTTGGTGGTAGTGTTGGCATTATTCTGAGACTGCTGTATGACATGAGGTAAAGAAAACGAGTGATTGTGTAATATTTTAAATCTATTATCCTTAATGTCTTTTTGAAATCTGGTAAATTAAGGAAATGAGTCAAGTGTTTATAATCTTTCCAGTACAAATTATGTCATCGTGTAACCAAATGATAGATTATGAGAACTCTCCTTTATATACGAATTCCAGCTAATTAATGAAGAATGACAAAATTAATATTGTCATTTTGCAATCCCCAGTGAATTGATAGATCTAGGCATTGTTCATAGTTTCTACCATAATAATGATAATAAAAGACATTTCAGCATTACATATTTCTACAGGAAAGAACTTCCATTATGTACGAAGTAGCCTTGCTCCTTTACTCCTGCAAAAAACAAAATACTGAATTTATTCGATCCACTAGTTGCAGTAAACAATTTATTGAAAATTTATGCAACTTCAAAAGCAAACAAAACAAAAAAATAAGAATATATTTCTCCAAAACTAAACATTTCAACAAAGGATGACATATTAGCTCAGTGCAATGTCCTCAAACCATAAAACAAAACCTGTTGCCATCAGTTTAATTCCAAATCATGTTGAGCCCTTGAGTGTTAGAGTAGAATTGTGTTCTATGCTGTTTTCAAGGCTGTGAACTTTCAGAAGCAGATTGCCAGGACTTTCTTCTGAGATACCTCTGGCTGAGTTTGAACCACCAACCTACCAGTTAGTAGTTCAGCACTTAAACATTTGCACAACCCAGGGACTGAAAACACTCCACATCTCTCCATTACCTTACAGACCTCTGGCAACCACCTTGAGGCCTCAAGCTCACATTATCCTCCACCTGTCATCATCAAATGGGGGAGGGAAAAGACTCCTGCTATTGGCTTTCCACCACAACCACTACGGTGGATATCCCAGGCTTGTGGTCCCTGGGGCTGCAGGAACCACCAAAGGTGCAATCCCAGGATAAGAGTGACAGATGTTAAGAAACTCATTCTCTACTGAATGATTTCCTTATCCTTGCATTCTTGCCTCCTCTGTGATCTTCTGTTAGGACTCCAAGACCACACACAGAGAATGACAAAACAAAATGGGGAGACGGAGCCAACACGGTGCTATAGACAGAAGCACTATGCCATTTCTCTGCAGCAAAGAGCCAAAAAACTAAGTAAAACAGATACAAACGTCAATCCTGAAACACAAGGTACCAAAGGAAGGGATTAAAAACTTGATTCAGCAACGAATGGAATAAGAAACTGACAGACAACAGAAAATGAGGAGAGCTACGGAGTAGAGAAGTAGAGGTCCCATACCAGCTAATGTGGCCAGATTCACTGTCTTGGACTACAGCCACCAAGGAACTCAGGCAGAGAGTACAGGCAGGCAACTTCCTGGAGCTCCCAGCAAGAAACAGAACAGCAAATAACCAGGGCTACACACTTTCGCACCACACACCCTTCTTCCCTTTAGGAGGTCTCTGCCACTTGGCAATGGGCCAGAGTCACTCAGCTGGAGAGTTGCCCGGATTCACCATCCTGGACCTAGCCCACAAGTACTGCAGATAGGGATTATGGAAAGGCAACTCCAAGGAGCTCCCAGCAGGAGACAGAGTACTTGATAACCAGGGATACATCCTTTCCCACCCCCCCGCCATCCTTCTCCCCTCTACATGGCCTCCACTGTTTGTCAAGGGGCCATGTTTGCTCAGCTGGAGAGACACTAGTTCACTACCTCCAAGGCATGTCCTGCCCCCACTGGCCAGCCCATTCAGTGCCAATTTTTGTTTATTTGTGGGGTTTTTTTTTTTTTTTTTGGTTTGTGCTTTTCTTTGTCTTTTGATATTGATTTTTTGGATTTTTTGTTGCTTCTCTCTCTTTCCCTTCCTTACTTTCCTTTTTCATGCCCAGCTAGCCCAGTGTGCCATCCTCTCCCCTTCTTGATGGGCTGTGATTTTTTAGTTTGGTTGCTTTGTTCTTTTTTCTTTACCTTACTTCTTTTTTCTGCCTCTCATCTCTCTCTCCTTTCTTTCGCTTCTTTAACCCACTCAGCCAGCCCTGTGCACTATCACAACCCCTCTGGAGGGGCTGTGCAGCATAGCTCTCTTGGAGAGCAACTGCAGGTGACCTCCCTGGCTGTGTGTGGCTGTCACCGACTGGCTCCCACAGCACCATTTCATTTATTCATTTATTGTTTATTTGTTTTGGGATTTTTGTTTGTTTGTTAATGTTTCTTCTCTCTCTCTTTAGTCCCTCCTTTCCACTTTCCCATCCACCCGGCCCCATGCACCACCCTAAACCTCATGGTGGGCTATGCTGTACTGCATGCATGGATAGCCTCTTGCACATGGCCTCCCCAGGTCTGTGCTGTCCCCACAAGCCAGCTCTCTAAGCACTATATATTTTCTGTTTTTATTTATCTTTCCTCTTCTCGTTTTTATTCTCCATCCCACCTACACCCTGTGTTGTCTCCAACCCTTCCTAACGGGCCATGCCATTTAGTAAGAAAGGGACAACAGCTCACTGCCAACTCATTTCCACTCCACTCCCAACATCCAGACCCTAAATGCTATATATACATATATTCTGCTGTTGTTTTTATTGTTTTAATTATTTTCTTTAATTTTTTTTCTTTGATTGTTGGTTTCTTCTCTCTTTTTTCCCTTTCCTTTCTCCAGCCCACCTGGCTCCGAGTATCACCCATTCTGCTTCTTGACATGTAGAGCCATACCACTTAGCCAGAGAGCCACTAGCACAGTGCCTGCTGGATCTGCCCTGCCCCTACGCACCAAATCATAAAACATAACCATTTTATTTACTTTTTAATTTTTATATTATTTTATGATTTCATCATTTGATTTTTATTATTTTTTTCCTTTGTTTCTTCCTCTTCTTTCTCATCTTTCACCTATACACTTAGCTCTGCACATCACATCCTTTCCTTTATCTCTTGCCTATCTGCACCATGCACAAAGTGCCACACCCCAGAGTGAAATGTGGTGCCCCAGACCCTGTCCTGCACTGCATCCCAGCCCCACCCCATCACCCCATTTATGCCTTTAATTCCCACTTCTCACCCCTCCACCCCCACTGGACCTACACTGCTGTACCATAGCTGAGTGAGCAGCCCTGCCCACCTAGATAAGGTCATGAGAACTATTGAGCCTTTCAGTGAGCAAGCAGCAAAACACACACAGCTACCTGCCCAAACAGCCAAATAAACCAAAAGTAGGATGAAACAATCAAATCTACGATGAATAAATGAAAGAAAAGAATTCCTGAAAGTCCTGGAGACAGCAGACAATATCAAAACATACTAAAAAAAAAAAAAAGATGAGAAGATGGCTCCAGAAAGTGACCCAACTAAAACACCAGATGACCTTCTGCTAGAAGAAAAGTCACTGGGCTACCTGATAGGGAATTCAGAACTGTAATATCTAGAGTTCTCCAACAAATGTAGAAAAAAATAAGGAAAAAAAAGACAAAATCATGGAAAATACAGACAAAATCATGAAAAAGACAGATTAAAAAATGGAAGAAATCAGGATAATAATACAAGAACAAAATGCCAAAATTAGTAAACAACTAGAAATCATATAAAACAGCAATTAGAAATCAAAAAGATAAACAAGATTACAGGAATGGACGGGGCGATAGGAATTTTTAAGAGCAATTTTGAAACAATGGAAGACAGGATCAGCTAAATTAAAGACAAATCCTTGGATACCACTTTGTTTGAGGAAAAATCAGAGAAAAGAACAAAGAAAAATGAAGAAGACCTGATAATGATGTGGAATACAATCCAAAGCAAAAATTTGCATCTGATCAGAGTTCCAGAACAGGAGAAGAAAACAGAAAACACAAAGAGGATCATTGAAAACTTTCTGACAGAAGATTTACCTAGTATGATGAAAGATGAAAATCTGACTATCCAAGAAGCTCAACCAGCCACATATACAATAGACACCAAAAGAAAAACACCAAGACATATCATAATCACACTCACTAAAACCAAAGACAAAGAAAGAATCCCAAAGGCAGCTGGAGAAAAGCAAAAAGTCACATACAAAGAGAAAAAAATAAGACTAAGCCTGATTACTCGGAAGAAACCATGTAGGCAAGAAGGCAATGGGATGACATATATAAAATTTAGAAAGAAGAAAAACTGCCAACCCGGAATAATACATCCTACAAAACTCTCATTCAAATATGATGGCAAAATTAGGACATTTCCAGATAAACAGAAATTAAGGGAATACATAAAAACTAAACCAAACTTACGAGAATTATTAAAGGGAGTCCTTTGATTAGAGAAGCAATCCTTGTAGCTCTGTAATGAAGTCACTCCTGAGGCTAGACAAGCCCATAAAACAAAATAAAACTAAATCTGTGCACCATCCTAGGGGTAAGGAAGAGAAGGCAGGAGGGGGCAGGAAAGCTGGTAATGGGGAACCCAAGGTCAATAACAGGAGAGTGTTAATGCATCAAGGGTTTGCCGAACAATGTCACAAAACAATAAGTGTATTAATTGTTTAATGAGAAACTAATATGCTCTGTAAACCTTCATCTAAATTAAAATAAAAAACAGAATTACAAGACAAAATAAATCCCCAGATTCCAATTGTTTTGATATCGCTGTGCAGAAACCCAAGCATTCGAACCTCTGGTCTCAGTTTCTCCCACCTAATCCCTCTAATTTTCTCATGTAGAACTAGTACTCCTATTGCTACCTCAGTGTAATCTTCATCACTACTACCATCATCATCTCTTTTTCAGTGTCACCACAGAGATAAACATGTTCTGAGACACCCAAACTTTGCTGGCCTCCTGGAGAGATAAGGTATTACCATAGCTTTTCTGCCTTGGAATGTATTGTAATACAGTTAAGAATGCAACATCTGCACAGAAAAGAGAGAGGAAGTGAGAAAGACATACAAGAAATAGTCTGGAAGAGCTTTAACTCACCATGTGTCTATGTTAGTATGGAACTGGAGGGTTTTAACTGATGCAAGGATTCCCATGGAGATGGGAAGTGGGGGTGGTGTCTTGAGTGCTCAACGACATTTCTTCATGCCTAGAACCCAAAGAATAATTAACACCACTGGCTTGGATGCTGGATTACCTGAGTTTGAAGCTCCAATTCATGGTGGACTTACGTGTAACAGATCTAAACATTGCCCGGTGCTACATCATTCTCACAATCTTTGGTATGTTTGAGTCCATTGTTGCAGCCACATGTCACTCCATCTCACGAAGCACTTCTCTCATTTTCTGCTGACCCTGGACTTTACCAAACATGATGTACTTATCTACCAATTCATCTTTCCAGATGATGTGTCCGAAGTAAGCGTGACCAAGTCCTGTCAACCTTCCTCATTTCTAAGGAGCAATCTAGCTGTTCCTTATATTTTATGTGTTGGCAATTATTTTAATTACTTGGAAAAATAGTGCTTATGCTAGAAATTTCAGACCTGTTCTCTGGGCAGTGAATCCAAATCTCCTAATATGTTTAAGTAGGCATCAAACCCTCCCTGCAGAGAAAGACATACATTAAGAGCAGCAATAAATGCTTTCTCTTTAAGGAAATTAGACACTCTATTATTTGATTTGTATCATGGAGCAGTAAATGACTTGCATCTTTCTGGTCCTGATTTCACACAGTCTCAGGGACTCACAGATGTTTGAAGTGAGCATTTGAGAACTGGTCCGAGGAATGCTTCTTGTCCCAGTCTTTCAATTCTTTCCCTCCAGAACTTCAAAGTTATATAGCTATTTGAAGATAGACTTCAAATGAAAAGGTCTGACTTTTTCAATCATTTAATTAGGTAATTCTTCCTTCCAGAAATGAAATAGTTGTTTGTTTTAATAATAATTTTAGGAACAAATAATGATGTTAGAATCCGTAGTTATTCTTTACTTCTTACACTACTGCTAATAATATGTGAATAAGGCCTATTTAAATTTTTAAGTGTTAAAAATAGAATAATTCAGAACCGAACCTTACCACTTCCATGCTTAGCAAAGAATATTTTATGTCCAATATTAGAAAATACTATTAAATGTTAAGGATGCTATAAGAGAAATTTTAAGGGCAATGGAAATATTCTAGATCTTGATTATGGTGGTGGTTGTATAGCTACGCATTTATCAAAACTCATTGAATTATAGATTGAAAAATGGTAAACTTTACTTATGTAAATAATTCCAAAATAAAGCTGATTTGTAAATAATTCATTGAACAGTAGACTTTAAATATAGTCATTTGATTGAATATAAATTATAACTCAATAAAGTCAACATAAATATAACAAATCACTCTACACCAAGAAATTATGGATTCTAGAGCCTGGAGCATTAAAAGAAGAGAGGGAAAAGGTCAACCTGGGAAAAAAGAGAAAGAGCATGAATAAATATATGTCTACCATCCTTTCCCACAAAAATAGTGACCACCACATAAGAATGTTCTGAAGGGTAGGCTCTGCTGCTCCACAATACAGAGATAATGTCAGCAACAGATGACAAGAATTTAACCCACAGTATGTAGGAAGCCAACGATGTAAATGATAATGTGTTTGTATTTTGTTACAATTCTCTAATTCTAGTACTTTCCTCAATATATGAAAGAAATTGCTTTTAGAATTAATGTAACATTATTCCTGTTGGCACTAGTTTTGTTTCACTTGCAGTTGTGGGGAATATTGTCTTCAGATGAGTACTGAAAAATAGTTGCTGAGATTTGGTGCAAAACTTCTGCACAAAAGAATTGCTATTTCTCGTATCTGAGCACCTCAATTAAGAGGAAGGAGCAAGCTACAAATAGAATCCTGATGATTTACTACATGTAAATGTGAAAGATTTGCTTCTAAATGACTTTTATAAGGGGGTTTATGATCACAACTCCTTGGTCTGGCTATTTACCCACAAAGATATCAGAAGAGAGCTGGCTTATCATAGAGGTTGACAGGTGCACCATAAACTCCTTACTTTCTCTACAATGTCTGGCCTTCACTCAAGACTTGTTCTTTACTGTTTCTCCTTTAAGGACAATGTAATCCTTAAGATCTTAATTTAAATGATTGTAAATTCTTGTCTCAAAATAAAATCGAAAAAAAAAGAAAAAATAAAGCAAATGAGAAAAGATAATATGCATTTTGGGAAATTTTTGGGAAAAAAATACACAATGAACTGTATGTCACATTTGTATGGCTTTCTCTTAATACCATTAAACCCAATTCGAAGAGAATTTGCAAAGATTAAATACTACAAAATTGAATTAAGACAGCTTATGATAATGGACCACCACCTTTCTTTCAGTTTGTTCTACTAGGCGACTTGCATGTTGCTATGATGCTGGAAGCTATGCCACAGGTATTTCAAATACCAGCAGAGTCACCCATAGTGGGCAGGTTTCAGTAGACCTTCCAAACTAAGACGAGGTAGAAAAGCTTGGTGATATACTTCTGAAAACTAGCCAATAAAAATTTATGGATTACAAAAGAATATCATCCTGTATGTGCTGAAAGATGAGCCTTCAAGATAGTAAGGCACTACACAATGGCCACAATAATGGACTCAAACACATCCACAATCATGAGGATGGTTCAGTACTGGGCAATGTTTCACACTGTTATACATAAGATTGCCATGACTTGGAGCCAACGTGACAGTAACTAACAAAAATAACATTCTAATGGTCATAGAATATTATAAAAATATGACATATTTTTCTCATTGATTAATGTTTTTAATATACTTAAATTATCGGAATAAATATTGGTTGGCAGTCTAAGGGAGGCTTAGCGATGTTTGGTTTGATGTAGGCCTTCCAGACTTACCTTCAACCAGACTAACATAGGACCATGCCTTCTGGAACAAGGTGAAATCTGAAGAGAGCACCTGGAGTGGTTCCAGTTGAAATGGTTGGAGCACCATAGTAGGCATGATCTGGGATTTTTCTGATTAATGTAGTCCAAAAGTGACTCTTCCCCACCCCGACAAGCTACTTATATTGCAAACCACAGCATTGCGTGGAAAATCTGTGATGTGATTTTCTTCGGGGAGATGTCTGGCCTCACGTTCCAGTCAGGTGTTTAAAACCTGCCCCTAATTCCCAAGGCTGGGATTTCCAATAAGGCAATCCTTATCCATATGTGGTTATTGATTATAACTCAATATAATCACAATATATAAAACAAAAACCAAACACATTGCCATCGAGTAGATTCTGACTCATAGTGACCCTGTAGGACAGAGCAGAACTGCCCCATAGTGTTTCCAAGGAGCAGCTGGTGGATTCAAACTGCTGACGTTCTGCTTAGCAGCTGAGTTCTTAACCACTGCACCACTAGGGTTCCAAAATCACAGTACAGCTCTCCCCTCAACTGAAGAGGTTGTATCTGGGTTATGTTGGCTGTGCCTCCTTATGGATTTGGTTTGGGATTGTCAGCCCCTTCCCTCCCACTGCAATGCTCTTGGTCACAGCTCCATATGTAGGTGTCTTAATATTCTCCAGTTTCTTCTCGAGGTTCCTCAGTCCTTTCTACCAACATGGTCTTCACTTGGAAAGATGGCATACCAAAAGTCCACTGAGTCCAAGCCTTAACATACTTTCCTTAAAAAATGAATTTAAAGTAATTTCATTAACTTCCAAGCTCATCATGGTACTCACAGTTTGTCATACTGTGGTGACTTTCATGTTGCTGTGATGATGGAAGCTATACCACAGGTATTTTAATACTAGCAGAATCACCCAAGGTGGACAAATTTCAGCTAAGCTTCCAGACTAAGACAGACTAGGAAGAAAGATCTGGAGCTCTATTTCTGAAAAGAATTAGCCAGTGAACACCTTATGAATAGCAGTGGAACGTTGATATAGTGCCAGAAGATGAGCCCCTCAAGCTGGAAGGCACATGAAATATAACCATGTAAGTGCCGCTTCCTCAAAGTAGAGACAACCTTAATGACATGGGTGGAGTCAAGCTTTCAGACCTTCATCTGCTGATGTGGCATGACTCAAGATGAGAAGAAAGAGCAGCAAACATCCATTAATAATTGGAACATGGAAAGTAGGATGTATGAATCTAGGAAAACTGGAAATCACTGAAAATAAAATGGAATGGATAAACATCAATATCCTAGGCTTTAGGGAGTTGAAATGGACTGGTATTGGCACTTTTGAATTGGGCAATCATATACTATGCCAAGAATGACAAATTAAAGAGGAAAGGTGTTGCATTCATTGCCAAAGAGAACACTTCAAGATCTATTCTGAAATACAACACTGTCAGTGATAGGATGATATCCAGACACCTACCAGGGAGATCAGTTAATAGGACCGTTATTCAAATGTACCCACCAACCACTAAAGCCACAATGAGGACATTGAAGATGTTTACCAAATTCTGCAGACTGAAATGGATCAAACATGAAATCAAGATTCATTGATTATTACTGGTGATTGGAATGTGAAAGTTGGGAACAAAGAAGAATCTGTAATTGAAAAATATACACTTGGTAATAGAAATGATGTCAGATATCATATGATAGAGTTTTGCAAGACCACAGATTCATTCATAGCAAATACCTCTTTTCAACAACATAAATGCTGATTTTACACATGGACCTCACCAGATGGAAAACAGGGATCAAACTGACAACATCTGTGGAAAAAGACAATAACAAAGCCCGATATTATATGTGAGAACAAGACCAGGGTCCAACCGTGAAACAATCAATTGCTCCTTTGCAAGTTCAAAGTGAAGCTGAAGAAAATTAAAACAAGTCCACAAGATCCAAAGTACGGCCTTGAGTATATTCCACCTGAATCTGGAGACCACTTCAAAAATAGATTTGTTGCACTGAACACTAAAGACAGACCACATGTGATGTATGATGATAATAAGGACATCATACATGAAGAAAGTAGAAGGTCATTAAAAGACAGGAAAAAAAGAAGAGACTAAAATGAATGTCAGAAGAGACTCTGAAACTTGCTCTTGAATGCAGAGTGGCTAAAGGGAATAGAAAAATTGATGAAGTAAAAGAGCTAAAATAGAAGATTTCAAAGGGCAGCTTAAGAAGACAAAATAAAAGTATTATAATGAAATGCAAAAACAGCTGGAATTAGAAACCAAAAGGAAGAACAGGCTCGGTACTTTTCAGGCTGAAAGAACTGAAGAAAAAACTGAAGCCTCAAGTTGCAATTTTAATAATTCCATGGGCAAAATATTGAACGATGCAAGAAGCATCAAAAGAAGATGGAAGGAATACACAGAGTCACTGTATCAAAAAGAATACTTTGACATTCAACCATTTCAGGAGGTACCAGATAATCATCAACCGATGGTATTGAAGGAGGAATTCCAAGCTGCCCAAGTCATTGGAGAAAAACAAATCTTCAGGAATCCACTGAATACCAATCTAGAATGCAGCACTGGAGGTGCTCACTCGTCTATGCCAAGAAATTTGGAAGACAACTACCTTGCCAACTGACTAGAAAGTCCATATTTGTGCCCATTCCAAAGAAAGGTAATAAAACAGATGTGGAAATTATCTAAAAATATCACTAACATCACATGCAAATTCAATTTTACTGAAGATAATTCAAAAAAAGTTGCAATAGTGCACATACAGGAAACTGCCAGAAAATCAATGCGGATTCAGAAAAGGACATGAAACAAGGGATATCATTGTTGATGTCAGATGGATCTTGACTGCAAGTAGAGAATACCAGAAAGATGTTTTCCTGTGTGTCGTTGACTATACGAAGGCATTTGACTGTGTGGATCTTTTTTTTTTTTTTTTTTTTTTTTTTTGTAGTTTAAATGAAGTTTACATTTCAAGTTAGTCTCCCATACAAAATTTTATACATACATTGTTATGTGACCCTAATTGCTCACCCCATTCTGCTACAGCACACACCTCCTTTCCATCTGATTCCCCATGTCCAATCAACCAGCTTCGAACCCTCTCTGCCGTCCCATCTCACCTTCAGACACAAGCTGCCCCTTTAGTCTCTTGTATCTACTTGAGCTAAGAGGCACACTGCTCACAAGTATCACTTTATGCCCCATAGTCCAGTCCAATCTCTGTCTGAAGAGTTGGCCTAGGAAATTGTTTTAGTTCTGGGTTGATAGAGAATCCAGGCGCCATGCTTTCAGGGTTCCTCCAATCTTAGTCAGACCATTAAGTCTGGTCTTCTTACTAGAATTTGAGTTCTGCATCCCATCTTTCTGCTGCTCCATCAGGGACTCTCTGTTGAGTTCCCTGTCAGGGTGGTCATTGGTGGTAGCCAGGCACCATTTAGTTCTTCTGGTCTCAGGCTGATGAAGTCTCTGGTCTCTGTGGCCCTTTCTGTCTCTTGGGCTAATACTTTCCTTGTGTCTTTGGTGTTCTTCATTGTCTTTTATTCCAGGTGGTTGGGACCAATTGATGCATCTTAGATGGCCGCTTGCAAGCTTTTAAGACCCCAGACGCCACTCACCAAAGTAGGATTCAGAAAATGTTCTTAATAATCCTTGTTATGCCAATTGAACTAGGTGTCCTCTGAAAGCATGGTCCCCAGACCCCTACCTCTGCTACTCTGACTCTCGAAGTATTTGATTGTATTCAGGAAACTTCTTAGCTTTGGTTTAGTCCCGTTGTGCCGACTTTACCTGTAGTGTGTGCTGTCCTTCCCTTCGCCTAAGATGATTTTTATCTACTATCTAGTTAGTAAACAGTCCTCACCCTCTCTCCCCACCCGCTTAACTATCAAAGAATGTTTTTTTTTTCTGTGTTTAAACCTTTTCTTGAGTTCTTATAATGGTGCTCTTATACAGTATTTGTCCCTCTGTGACTGACTAAATTCACTCAGCATAATAAGTTTCAGCTTCCTCCATGTTATATGATGTTTCATGGCTTCATCATGGTTCTTCATTGTTGCGTAGTATTCCATTGTGAGGATATACCACAATTTGTTTATCCATTCATCTGTTGATGGGCACCTAGGTTGTTTCCATCTTTTAGCTATTGTGAACAGTACTGCAATGAACATGGGTGTGCACATATCTATCCGTGTGATGGCTCTTATTTCTCTAGGATATATTTCAAGGGGTAGGATAGCTGGATCCTATGGTACTTCTATTTCTAGCTTTTTAAGGAAGTGACAAATCAATTTCCAAAGTGGATATACCATTTTACATTCCTTCAACAGTGTGTAAGTGTCCCGGTCTCTCCACAACCTCTCCAGCATTTATTATTTTGTGTTTTTTGGATTAAGGCTAACCTTGTTGGGGTGAGATGATACATCATTGTTGTTTTGATCTGCATTTCTCTAATGGCTAATGATCTTGAGCATTTCTTCATGTATCTGTTAGCCACCTGAATATCTTGTTTGGTGAAGTGACTGTTCATATCCTTTGCCCATTTTTAAATTGGGTTGTCTTTTTGTTGTTGAGGTTTTTCAGTATCTTATAGATTTTAGAGATTAGATGCTGATCGGATGTGTCAGAGTCAAAAAATTTTTCCGAGTCTGTAGATTGTCTTTTGACTCTTTTGGTGAAGTCTTTTGATGAGCATAAGTGTTTGATTTTTAGGAGCTCCCATTTATCTAGTATCCCTTCTGGTGCTTGTGCATTGTTAGTTATGGTTCATATTGTGTTTATGCTATGTGTTAGGGCTCCTACGGTTGTCCCTACGTTTTCTTCCATGATCTTTATCATTTCCGATTTTATATTTAAGTCTTTGATCCATTTTAGGTTAGTTTTTGTGCATGGTGTGAGATATGGGTCTTGTTTTCAGTTTTTTGGCAGATGGATATCCACTTATGCCAGCACCATTTGTTAAAGAGGCTGTCTTTACCCCAGTTAACAGATTTTGGACCTTTGTCAAAAATCAGCTGCTCATAGGTGGATGAGCTTATATCTGGATTCTCATCTCTGTTCCATTGGTCTATGTATCTGCTGTTGTACCAATTCAAGCCTGTTTTGACTACCATGGCGGTATAATAGGTTCTATAATCTGGTAGTGTAAGGCTTCCCACTTTGTTCTTCTTCTTGAGTAATGCTTTATTTATCTTGGGCCTCTTCCCTTTCCATATGAAGTTGGTAATTTCTTTCTCCATCTCATTAAAAACTGCTGGTGGATTTTGTATAATTTCTTGTGAATTTACTTTGCCATTTTGTTCCTGCATTATTTTCCTGATTTCTTCCATTTTTTTGCCTGTGTTTTCAATGAATTTGTCTACCTTTTCCATGAATTTGTCTATTTTTTCCTCATTTTATCGGCTTTTGCTTCAACTCTTGGATAATTCTGAGTAGTAGAGATTTGAATTCCCTAACAGGTAGTTCTATTGCCTTTTCTTCCACTAGAAAGTCATCTTCTGTTTTATATTGGAAGCCTACTGGAACCATCCTGTCCTGTTTTTGTAAATGTTTTGATATTGTCTGCTGTCTTTGGGGCATTCAGTAGTTATTTGTCTTGTTTATTGATTGTAGATTTGTTTGTTTCATCCTTTTTTTTTTTTTTTTTTAATTTGTCTATGTCTGAGCAGACAGGCTGTGTGTTTTTTGTTGTTTGCTCATCTGTGGGCACAATACTTTTTACCTTCATCTCCAATTGGCAGGGGCAGCCACTCACATATGGTACAACAGGGCAGACCTAGCTGAAGAGGAGTTGCTGGGATGGGTTGTTTGTGGCACTTACTACAGCAACCAGGCAAGTTGGTAATCAGTGCAGGGCAGGTTCTGGTAGGCCGTGCCTGTGCTGCATGGTGGTGTGATGCTAAGCACACAGAGCAGGTAGGCAGGATGTATGGGGGAGATTGTTACGTGTGGAGCTAAGATGGATATGGGAGAGAGGAGAGAGGAACAGGATCCAAAAACATACCAACAAAAAATAGTGCTAGGGAGCTTGCCGTTGGAGTGGAGAGATGAGAGACTATGAAATGGAGAAAAGAAAAAGGGGAAGAAGGAGAAAGAAAAGAAAAGATTGAATAAATAAAAATTAGAACAAAAAAAAGGAGAGCAATGCTCCCAGGGATCCCACAGGTGCAGCTACTAGGTCTGGGGAGGTTGTTGCCAGGTGTTGCAGTACAGCCTGTCTAGAAAGCAGCATTGTTCACAATAGTGAAAAGATGAAAACAACCTAGATACCCACCAACAGATGAAAGGATAAGCAAACTATGGTACATACACACAATGGAGTACTATACAATGAGAAAGAACAATAATGAATCTGTGAAGCATCTCATAACACGGATGAAACTGGAGGACATTATGCTCAGTGAAATAAGTCAATCACAAAAGGATAAATATTGTATGAGCCCTCCCTTGTAAAAACCCATGAAAAAGTTTACACACAGAAAGTAACAATCTTTGTGGGTTATCAGGGATGGGGGGAAATACTAAATAGGCAATAGATAAGTGTTATCTTGGGTGAAGGGTGAGACAGTACACAATACTGGGGAAACCAGCACAACTTGTACAAGGAAAGGTTATGGAAACTCCACAGACACATCAAAACTCCCTGAGCAACTGAATTGCTGGGTGGAGGGCTGTGGGGACCATGGTCTCAGTAACATCTAGCTCAATTGGCATAACACACTTTATAAAGATATTGTTCTAAATTCTACCTGGTTGAGTAGTGTCTGGGGTCTTAAAAGACTGAGCAGCCATCTAAGATACTCCACTGGTCTCATCCCTTCAGGAGCAGTGGAGAATGAAGAGAACAGGATACAAGGAAAAGATTAGTCCAAAGGACTAATGGACCACAACTACCAAGGCCTCCATCAGACTGAGTCTAGCAGAGCTAGTGGCTACCACCACTGACTGCTCTGACCAGGATCACAACAGAGGGTTCTGGACAGAGCTGGATAAGGATGTAGAACACAATTCTAACACACACACACAAAAGAGCAGGTTTACTGGCCTGAAGGAGACTGGAGAAACCCCAACAGTACGCCCCCCAGACACCCTTTTAGCTCAGTGGTGAAGTCACTTCCGAGGTTCCCTGTTCAGCCTGGGATTGGACAGCCCCATAAAACAAAACAGGACTAATGAGGCACAGCGGTCCAGGGACAAGGGCTACAAGGCAGAAGGGGACAGGAAAGCTGGTGATAGGAACCCAAGGTTGAGTAAGGACAGTGTTGATGTGTAGTGAGGTTGTTAACCATTGTCATAGGGCAACATGTGTACTAACTGTTTAATGAGAAACTATTTTGTTCAGTAAACCTTCATCTAAAGTGAGAATAGCAACACAGTTGGAAGAGTGTAGTCGTTGTCACTGAACTGTGCATGTAGAGATTCTTGAAATGGTGTATCTTTGGCTATGTATCTTTTCACCACACACAAAAAAAATGGTAGAGTGGAGAGGGGGTTGACATGTTGTGGGGTTGTTAACCAATGTCATCAAACAATATGTGTACTACTGTTTAATGAGAAACTATTTGTTCGGTAAACCTTCACCTGAAGTACAATCAAAAAATAATAATAATTAATCAATTTAAAAAAAAAAAGCCAGTGGAATTTGGATAGGGATTGCATTTTATCTGTAGATTGCTTTGGGTAGAATTCATATTTTCACTATATTGAGTCCATCTATCCATGGGCAAGGTATATTTTTCAACTTATGCAGGTCTCTTTTAGTTTCTTGTAGTAGAGTGTAGTAGTTTTATGTGTATAGATCTTTTACTTCTCTGGTTAGATTTATTCCTAAGTATTTTATCTTCTTGGGGACTATTGTAAATGGTACTAATTTGGTAATTTCTTCTCAAGGTTCTCTTTGTGTAAAGGAATCCAACTTGTTTTTGTATGTTCATCTTGTATCCTGAAACTTTGCTGAAATCTTCTATTAGTTCCAGTAGTTTTCTTCTGGATTGTTTATGGTTTTCTGTGTATAAGATCATATCATCTGCAAATACAGATACTTTGACTTCTTTCCTACAGATTTGGATGCCTTTATTTCTTTTTCTAGCCTAATTGCTCTGGCTAGGACCTCCAGCATAATGTTGAATAAGAAAGGTGATAAAGGGCATCCTTGTCTGGTTCCCGTTCTCAAGGGGAATGCTTTCTTAGTCTCTCCATTTGAGATGCTGTTGGCTGTTGGCTTTGTATAAATACCCTTAATTATGTTGAGGAATTTGCCTACTATTCCTATTTTGTTGAAAATTTTTTCATGAATGGGTGTTGGACTTTGTCGAATGCCTTTTCTGCATCAATTGTTAAGATCATGTGGCGCTTGTCCTTTGTTTAATTTATGGAATGGATTACATCTATCGCTTTTCTAATGTTGAACCATCCCTACATACCTGGTATAAATCCCACTTGATCATGGTGAATTATTTATTTTTTTTATATGTTGCTGAATTCTATTGGCTAGAATTTTGTTGAGGATTTTCACTTCAATGTTCATGAGGAATATTGGTTTATAATTTTCTTTTCTTTTCTTTTTGTGGTGTCTTTAACTGGTTTTGGTATCAGGGTTATTCTGGCTTCATAGAATGAGTTTGGAAGTATTCCATCCTTTTCTATGCTCTGGAATACCTCTGGTAGAAGTGTTGTTATCTCTTCTTCGAAAGTTTGGTAGAATTTTCCAGTGAAGCCATCCAGGCCAGGGCTTTTATTTGTTATGAGTTTTTTTAATAATCTTTTCAATCTTTTCTTTTGTTATGGGTTTATTCAGTTGTTCTACCTCTGTGTTAATTTAGGTAGGTAGTGAGTTTCTAGAAATTTGTTCATTTTCTCTAGGTTTTCAAATTTGTTAGGGTACAATTTTTCATAATAATCTGTTATGATTCTTTTAATTTCAGATTTGTCTGCTGTGATACCCCCATCTTATTTCTTATATGGGTTATCTGCTTCCTCTCCTGTTTTTCTTTTGCCAGTTTGGCCAACTGTTTATCAGTTTTGCTGATCTTTTCAAAGAACGAGATTTTGTACTTGTTAACTCCTTCAATTATTTTTCTATTCTTTATTTGATTTAATTCTGCTCTAATTCTTATTATTTCCTTCCTTCTGGTTCCTGAGGGCTCCTTTTGCTGCTCCCTTTCTGCTTGTTCCAGTTGTAGGGTTAATGTTAAGATTATGGCCCCTTCTTCTTTTTGGATGTGTGCATTTATTGCTGTAAACTGACCTCTGAGCACTGCTTTTGCTGTGTCCCAAAGGTTCTGGTAGGATGTGTTTTCATTTTCATTCGATTCTATGAATTTCTTCATTCCATCCCTTAATTTCTTCTATAACCCAGTAGTTTTTGAGCAAGGTGTTGTTCAGTTTCCATGTGTTTGATTTTTTTTCCTTACTTTTTGTGCTGTTGATTTCCACTTTTATGGCTTTATGGTCAGAAAAGATGCTTTGTAATATTTTGATGTTTTGGATCTATTAAGGCTTGCTTTATGGCCTAATATGTAATCTATTCTGGAGAATGTTCCACGTGCATTGGAAAAGAAACTATACTTGATTGCTGTTGGGAGCATTGTTCAGTCTATGTCTATGAGATCAAGTTGGCTGATTGTAGTATTTAGCTTTTCCGCGTCTCTGTTGAGCTTCTTTCTGGATGTTCTGTCCTGCACCGAAAGTAGCATGTTGAAGTCTCCTACTACTATTCTGGAGCTGTCTATCTCTCTTTTCAGTGCTGTTAGAGTTTGTTTTATGTGTTTTGGAGCCCTGTCATTGGGTGTGTAAATATTTATTGTAGTTATGTCCTCCTGGTGTATGGACCCTTTAATCATTATGTAGTGCCCTTCCTTATACTTTGTGATGGATTTTACTTTAAAGTCTGTTTTGTCAGAGATTATTATTGCCACGCCTGCTCTTTTCTGAGTGTTGTTTGCTTCATATATTTTTTTCCATCCTTTGAGTTTTAGCCTTTTTTTGTCTTTAAGTCTAAGGTGCATCTCTTGTAGGCAGCATAGAGACGGATCATGCTTTTTTATCCAATCTGCCACTCTCTGTCTCTTTATTGGTGCATTAAGTCTGTTTACATTCAGTGTAATTATTTATAGGTATGAGTTTAGTCCTGTCATGCTGATGTCTCTTTTGTGTGTTGTTCACAGTTTCTTTGTTCCCCTTAATTTTATGTATTTTTTTCATCTTTATCATTGTTGTTGATTTTGTGTTTGCTGAGTCTTTATATTTTTCTACTTTTTTATTTTGATTTGTAGAATTGTTAGATTCCTTTGTGGTTACCTTAATATTCACCCCTATTTTTGTATGTTTATACCAGTCTTTTATTTCTTTATATCGCCTTGACTTCCCCTCCATATGAAAAATCTATGTCTGCATTTTTTATGTCCCTCTTTTTTTGTTTTAATGTTGCCCTTTTTTACATATTGATATCTCTGTTTCCCTATTTTCAATGTTTTAGGTTTGATGTACTTTCAACTTCCATATTGGAGTCAATATCTGGTTGCTCTGCCCTGTGTTCTAGTCTTGCATTGTTGTCTGATGTTATTGATTATCTAACCGGAGGACTCCCTTAAGTATTTCTTGTAATCTTGGTTTGGTTTTTGCAAATTCCCTAAACCTCTGTTTATCTGGAAATGTCCTATTTCACCATCATATCTGAGAGACAGTTTTGCTGGATATATAATTCTTGACTGGCAGTTGTTTTCCTTCAAGGCTTTATATATGTCATCCCATTGCCTTTCTGCCTGCATGGTTTCTGCTGCGTAGTCCGAGCTTATTCTAACTGACTCTCCTTTGTAGATAACTTTTCTTGTATCCCTAGCCGCTCTTAAAATTCTGTCTGTATCTTTGGTTTTTTTAAGTTTGATTATAATATGTCTTGGTGACTTTCTTTTGGGATCTACCTTATATGGGGTTCGATGAGCATTTTGGATACATATCTTCTCATCTTTCATATCAGGAAAGTTTTCTGTCAACAAATCTTCAAAACTTTTCTCTGTATTTTCTCTTATCCCCCCTGTTTTGGTAATCCAATCACTCGTAGGTTATTTTTCTTGATAGAGTCCCACATAACTCTTAGTGTTTCTTCATTCTTTTTAATTCTTTTATCTGATTTCTCCTCATATAAGTTGGCATCAAGTACTTTATCTTCAATGTCACTAATTCTAACTTCCACTGCCTCAATTCTGCACCTATGACTTTCTGTTGGGTTGTCTATTTTGGAAATTTTCTTGTTAATTTTCTGGATTTTTGATTGCTGTCTCTCTATGGATTCTTGCAGCCTATTAAATTTGTCATCATGTTCTTGAATAACTTTTTTAAGTTCCACTACAACTTTCTGTGTTCCCTGGAAATTTCTGCATTCTGTAGAATTTCCTTTCTAATTTCTAGAAGAATTCTGTATATCAATCTTTTGTATTTTCCCTCTGGTAATTCCAAGAAATTCTCTTCTTCCAGATAATTTATTGATTCTTTATTTTGGAAGCTTGCTAAAGCCATAATGGACTGTGTCTTTGTGTGATTGGATATTAACTGTTGTCTCTGAGCCATCAATAAGTTAGTATAATTTTATTTTACATTTGTTTAGTGTATCCCATTTTCGTGTTTTGTATTTTTTTTTTTTTTTGTATTTTATTGTACATCAGGTGAAGGCTTACAGAACAAATAATTTCTCAAGAAACAGTAGTATACATGTTGTTTTATGACATTGGTTAACAACCCCACAACATGTTAACCCTCTAACTTCTCAACCTTTTTTTAATTTTTTTTATTTTTTATGAAAATACACATAGCCAAAGATACACCATTTCAAAAATTTCTACATGCACAGTTCAGTGACATTGACTACACTCTTCCAATTGGGCTGTTATTCTCACTTAAGATGAAGGCTTACAGAACAAAATAGTTTCTCCTTTAAAAGTTACTACAAATGTTGCCCTATGACAATGGTTAACAATCTTACAAAACATCAACAATATCCTTACTCAACCTGGGGTTCCCTATCACCAGCTTCCTTGTCCCCTTCTGCCTTCTGGCCCTTTTCACTGGACTCTTGTACCTCGTTATTCTCATTTGGTTTTACAGGGCTGTCCACTCCCAGGCTGAACAGTGAACCTCGGAGGTACTTTCACCACTGAGCTAAAAGGGTATCTGGGGCCATACTCTTGGGGTTTCTCCAGTCTCCTTTAGGCCAGTAAATGTGCTCTTTTTTTGTGAGTTAGAATTATGCTCTACATCCTTCTCGGGCTCTGTCCAGAACCCTCTGTTGTGATCCTGGTCAGAGCAGTCTGTGGTGGTAGCCAGGCACCATCTAGCTGTACTGGACTCAGTCCGGTGGAGGCCTTGGTAGCTGTGGACAATTAATCCTCCGGACTAATCTTTTCCTTGTATCCTGTTCTCTTCATTCTCCCTTGCTCCCGAAGGGATGAAACCAGGGGAGTATCTCAGATGGCCATTCACAGGCTTTTAAGACCCCAGACACTACTTACCAAGGTAGAATGTAGAGCATTGTCTTTATAAGCTGTGTCATGCCGACTGAGCTAGATGTTCCCCGAGACCATGGTCCCCACAGCCCTCTGCCCAGCAATTCAGTCCCTCAGGGAGTTTGGATGTGTCTATGGGGCTTCCATGACCTTTCCTTGTACAGGGCGTGCTAGATTCCCCTGTATTGTGTACTCTCTCACCCTTCACCCAAGATACCACTTATCTATTGCCTATTTAGTATTTCCCCCCCACCCATCCCATCCCTGGTACCAATAAAGATTGTCACATTTTGTGTGTGAACTTTTTCATGGGTTTTTACAATAGAGGTCTCATACAATATTTGATCTTTTGTGATTGACTTATTTCACTCGCATAATGTCCTCCAGTTTCATCCATGTTATGAGATGTTTCACAGATTCACTGTTGTTCTTTCACGTTGCATAGTACTCCACTGTGTGTATGTACCATAGTTTGTTTATCCATTCGTCTGTTGATGGGCATCTAGGTTGTTTCCATCGTTTTGCTATTGTGAACAATGCTGCCATGAACATAGGTGTGCATATGTCTATTTGAGTGACGACTCTTATTTCTCTAGGATATATTCCTAGGAGTGGGAATGCTGGATCAAATGGTATGTATATTTATAGCATTCTGGGGAAGTGCCATATCATTTTCCAAAAAGGTTGTATCATTATGCATTCCCACCAGCAGTGCATAAGAGTTCCCATCTCCCTGCAGCCCCTCCAACATTTGTTATTTCCAGTGTTTTTGATTCGTGCCAGTAATGCTGGTGTGAGATGGTATCTAATTGTGATTTTAATTTGCATTTCTCTAATGGCTAGTGATGGTGACCATTTCCTCATGTGTCTGTTGGCCATTTGAATGTCTTCTTTGGTGAAGTGTTTGTTCATTTCCTTTGCCCATTTTTTAACAGGATTATTTCTCTTTTTGTTGTAGAGGTGTTGGAATTTCTTGTAGATTATGGAGATTAGACCTTTATCTGACTTGTACTGTCCAAAAATTTTTTCCCACTCTGTAGGTTCTCTTTTGACTCTTTTGGTGAAGTCTTTTGAAGAGCATAGGTGTTTGATTTTTAGAAGATCCCAGTTATCTAGCTTATCTATTGGTGTTTGTGCATTGATGATTATGGTTTGAATCCTGTTAATGCCATGTATTAAGGCCGGAAGTGTTGGTCCTATTTTTTCTTCTATGAACTTTATAGCTTTAGGGTTTATATTCAGGTCTTTGACCCATTTTGAAGTAGTTTTTCTATACGGCGTGAGGCATGTGTCCTGTTTCATTTTTTTTGCAGATGGATATCTAGTTTTGCCAGCAGCATTTGCTGAAAAGACTGTCTTTTCCCCTTTTGATGGACTTTGGGCCCTTGTCGAAGATCAGGTGACCGTAGGTGGATAGATTTACATCTGGGTTCTTGATTCTGTTCCATTGGTCATTGTATCTGTCGTTGTGCCAGTACCAGGCTGTTTTGACTACTATAGCTGTATAGTAAGTTCTGAAGTTAGGTAGTGTGAGTCCTCCAACTTTATTCTTCTTCTTCAGTAGTGCTTTACTTATTCGGGACTTCTTTCCTTTCCATATAAAGTTAATGGTTAGTTTTTCCATCTCTTTGAAGAATGTTGTTGGTATTTGGATTGGGACTGCGTTGTATTTGTAAATTGATTTGGGTAGGATTCACATTTTCACAATGTTGAGTCTGCCTATCCATGAGCATGGTATGTTTTTCCATTTATGTAGATCCCTTTGGGTTTCATGCAGTAGTGTTTTGTAGTTTTCTTTGTATAGGTCTTTTACATCCCTGGTCAGATTTATTCCTAAGGATTTATCTTTTTAGGGGGTATTGAAAATGGTATTGTTTTCCTGATTTCCTTTTCATCATTCTCCTTACTGGCGTATAGGAATCCAACTGATTTTGAATGTTTATATTGTGTCCTGCTACTCTGCTGAATCTTTCTATTAGTTCCAATAGATTTCTCATGGAGTCTTTAGGGTTCTCTATGTATAGTATCATATCATCTGCAAACAGGGACAGTTTAACTTCTTCCTTACCAGTTTGGATGCACTTTATTTCTTTCTCTTGCCTTATTGCTCTAGCTAGAATTTCCAGCACAATGTTAGATAGGATTTATGACAAAGGGCATCCTTGTCTTGTTCCTATTTTCAAGTGGAATGTTTTCAGCCTCTCTCCATTAAGAATGATGTTGGCCATTGGTTTCGCATAGATCCCTTTATTATTTTGAGAAATTTCCCTTCTATACCTATTTGATTGAGAGTTTTTATCAGGAATGGGTTTTGGACTTTGTCAAATGCCTTTTCTGTGTCAATTGAGATGATCATGTGATTCTTTACTTTCCTTTTATTTATGTGGTGGATTATGTTGATTGATTTGCTAATGTTAAACCATCCTTGCATACCTGGTATGAATCCTACTTGGTCGTGGTGTATTAGTTTTTTGATATGATGCTGAATTCTATTGGCTAGAATTTTGTTCAGAATTTTTGCATCTATATTCATGAGAGATATTTGTCTGTAATTTTCTTTTTTGTGACGTCTTTGCCTGGTTTTGGTATCAGCATTATGCTGGCTTCATAGAATGAATTTGGAAGTGTTACTTCCTTTTCTGTGCTCTAAAATAGCTTGAGTAGTACTGGTACAAGCTCCTCTGTAAATGTTTTGTAGAATTCTCCATTGAAGCCATCTGGGCCAGGGTTTTTTTGGTTAGGAGTTTTTTTATTACCTTTTCAGTCTCTTCTCTTATTATGGGTCTGTTCAGATTTTCAACATAACTTTGATGTAGTTTGGCTAGGCCGTGTTTTTGTAGAAATTTATCCATTTCCTCTAGGTTTTCCAATTTGAGGGAGTTTAGTTTTTCATAATATTCTGTTATAATCCTTATTATTTCAGTTGGGTCTGTTCTAATGTCCGCCATTTCCTTTCTTATTTGGGTTATTTGTGTCCTCTCCTGTTTTTCTTTTGTCAGTCTGGCCAGTGGTTTGTCAATTTTGTTGAGTCTTTCAAAGAACCAACTTTTGGTTTTGTTGATTCTTTCTATTGTTTTTCTGTTCTCTATTTCATTTATTTCTGCTCTGATCTTTACTATTTCCTTTCTTCTGGTGGTTGTGGGCTTTTTTTGCTGTTCTCTTTTTATTTGTTTGAGTTCTGTAGTTAATGTTTTGGTTTTGTCCCTTTCTTCTTTTTTCATATGTGCATCTGTAGCTATAAATTGTCCTCTGAGGACTGCCTTTGCTGTGTTCCAAAGGTTTTGGAATTATTTGTTTTCATTCTCATTTGATTCTAGGAATTTTTTTATTCTATATCTGATTTCTTCTATTACCCAGTGATGTGTAAGCAGGGTATTATTCAGTTTCCATGTAGTTGATTTTTTTTCCTTGCTGTTTCTATCGTTAATTTATACCGTGATGGCATTGTGGTCAAAGAAGATACTTTGAATTACCTCCAAGTTTTGGATCTTGTTGAGGATTTCTCTGTGGCCTAAGATGTGGTCTATTCTGGAGAACGTTCCATGTGCATTGGAAACGAATGTGTACTTTTCAGTGGTTGGATGGAGTGTTCTATATATGTCTATGAGGTCAAGTTGGCTGATTATGCTCTTTAGGTCTTCTGTATCTTTGCTGAGTTTCTTCTTAGTTGTTCTGTGCTTTACTGAGAGTGGTGTGTTGAAGTCTCCTACTATTATTGTGGAACTGTCAATTTCTCTTTTCAGCATCATTAAAGTTTGTTTTATGTATTTTGGAGCCCTGTCACTGGTTCCATAGATGTTTATTATGGTTATGTCTTCATGTTGGATCATGCCCTTAATCATTACAGAGTGTCCTTCTTTGTCTTTTATGGTAGGTTTTGTTTTAAAGTCTATTTTATCTGAGATTAGGATTGCCACTCCTGCTCTTTTTTGGTAGTTGTTAACTTGATATATTTTTTTCCAACCTTTGATTTTTAATAAATTCACATCTTTGTTTCTAAGGTGTGTCTCTTATAGACAGCATATCGATGGATCCTATTTTTTTATCCATTCTGTCACTCTCCGTCTCTTTATGGGTGCATTGAGTCTATTTACATTCAGTGTAATTATTGATAGATGCGAGTTTGTTGCTGTCATTTTGTAGTGCTTTTTTTTGTGGTGCTGAAGTTTTCTTTGATCTTCTTACTATCTTGTGCTGACTTACTTTGGTTTGTGGATTTGTTTTTTTGATTTCTTTTGTTTTTGTAGGTTTTTTTTTTTTTTTGTCGAGACTTTTCGTGTTTCATCTTTATTTTTATGAGTTGGTTTGTTAACTTTCTTTGGGGTTATCATGAATTTTACCCTTATCTTTCTAAGTTTGAAACAGTCCACCATTACTTGGTATCGCCTTGCATTCCTCTGCATTAGAAGGTTCTATACCTATGTCGTTTAGTCCCTCTTTTATTGTTTTGATGTTGTTGTCATGTATTGATTAACTTCTCTGATTCCCTGTTGTATTTCTTTTGGTTTCGGATAGTCCTATAGAGTTCTTTTCCTAGATTGGTATCTGGCTTGTATGATCCTGTGTCCTAGGTTCTGCCTGTGAGCTGAAGCTGTTTGTCCTGAGATCGAAGAACTCCCTTTAATAATTCTTGTAAGTTTGGTTTGACTTTTACATATTCTCTTAATTTCTGTTTATCTGGAAATGACCTAATTTCACCATAAAATTTGAATGAGAGTTTGCAGGATATATTATGCTTGGCTGACAATTTTTTTCTTTCAAGATTTTATGTATTTTATCCCATTGCCTTCTTGCCTGCATGGTTTCTGCTGAATAATCTGAGCTTAGTCTTATTGTTTCTCCTCTGTATGTGACTTCTTCTTTTTCATGATCTGATCTCAGGATTCTTTGTTTGTCTTTGGTTTTGGCAAGTGTGAATATGATATGCCTTGGTGATTTTCTTTTAGAGTCTCTCCTATATGGGGTTCGTTGATCTTCTTGGATGGCCAGCTTTTCATCTTGCATGATAATGGGGAAGTTTTCTGTCTGCATTTCCTCAATGACCCTCTCTGTGTTTTCTGTTTTCTCCTCCTTTTCTGGAATACCAATCACTCGTAAATTTTTCCTTTTAACTATGTCCCACATAACTTTCAGGGTCTCTTCATTTCTATTTGTTCTTTTTTCTTAGTTTTCCTGAAACAGAGTTGTAACCAAGTGTTTGTATTCAATTCCACTGATCCTGTCTTCCACCATTTCAAATCTGTTTCTCAGCCCTTCTATGATATTGTCCATTTCTGAAATCTTGTTGTTCATCTGTTGGATTTCTAATTGTTGTTTTTGTATAATTTCGAGTTGTGAATTTATTTTGGCATTTTGTTCCTGCATCATCTTCCTGAATTCTTCCAATTTTTTTTGTCTGTATTTTCTATGAATTTGTCTTTTTTACTCATGTTTGTCAGCTTTTTGCCTCAGTTCTTGGAGAATTCCAAGTATTAGAGATTTGAATTCCCTATCAGGTAGTTCTAGTGCATTTTCTTCCACAGGAGAGTCATCTGGTGTTTTATTTTGGACAGCTACTGGAACCATCCTTTCCAGTTTTTGTAAATGTTTTGATATTGTCTGCTGTTTTCGGGGCATTCAGTAGTTATTTTTCTCATTTATTGATGGTAGATTTGTATCTTCCCTTTTTAAAAAAAAAAAATTGACTATGTCTGAGCAGGCAGACTGCTCTTTGTTGTTTGCTCGACTGTGCACGCAATACTTTTCACCTCCTTCTCCAACTGGCAGGGTCAGTCACTCAAATATGTTACAGCAGGGCAGGTCTAGCTGAAGATGAGTTACTGGGATGGGTGGTTTGTGGCACTTACTAGAGCCACCAGAACGGGTCGGTAACCAGTGCCGGGCAGGTTCCAGTAGGCCGTGCCTGTGCTGCTTGGTGGTGTGATGTCAAGTGCATGGTGCAGGTAAGCAGGATGCAGCAGGGAGATTGTTATGTGTGGAGCTAAGATGGATATGGGAGAGAGGAGAGAGGAACAGGAGCCAAAAAATACAAACAAACAAAAGAGAATGCTAGGGGAGCTTTGCCGTTGGAATGGAGAGATAGAGACTATGGAATGGAGAAAAACAGAAAGTGGAAGAGGAAGAAAAGGAAAGAATGAATAAATCAAAATCAAAAAGGTTACAGAACCACAAAGTTCCCAGGGATCCCACCGATGCAGCTAGGAGGTCTGGGGAAGTCGCTCTCAGGTGTCACAGTAGAGCCTGGCTAAAAGGCGTAGACGTATACAATGCCTGGTATTCAGGGATCAGAAATAGAAGGAAGATACAGAGAGACGAGAAACTGAGCAATGAAGAAAGACAAAAAGGAAAAAAAAAGGGAAAAGAAAAGAAAACAAATTAAAAAAAAAAAAGAACAAGAAAGGCCCCCACAAAAAACAGAAAAAAAAAAAAAATGTTCTCAGGGATCCCTCTGAACTTCTGTGGAAGCTGAAGGGGAGTTCCTTGCCATGCAGCTCCGCCTGGCCAGAAAGGGCTCCCAACTCAAAAAAAGGAAAAGAAAACAAACAAACAATTCAAAATAAACAAATGAACAAAAGCCCCAGGATTGCCCCAGAGCAGTAGCCCAGACCAAGCAGCTCCGCACTCGAATGGAGCTCTGCAGCCACTCAGGAAGAAGCAAAGATGGTGCACGGAGCCAGGCACTCGCACTAAAGGAGGGGGAGGTGGCAAAAGGCAAGCAAGAAATCAAAAGAAGCCCAAAAAAAAAAAAGGAACACCAGCAGCCAACAAATGGCACTCAGAGAGCCAGCTAGTGTGGGCCGGTGTTTCTGGACAAGAGACTGTGTCTGCGGGAAGTAGAGGAAGCCGAGTGTGGGTGAAGAAGTGTAGAGAGTAGGAAAGCATATATCAGAAATTGCCAGCACTCTGTAGCCCCTCAGGAAGAAGCAAAGATGACACACAGAGCCAGGCACTCGAGCAAAAGGAGGGGGAGGTGGCGAGAGTCAAGTAAGAAATCAAAAGAAGCAGAAAAAAAAAAGCAACACTAGCAGCCAACAAATGGCACTCAGAGAGCCAGCTAGCGCGGGCTGGTGTTTCTGGACAAGAGACTGTGTCCGAGGGAAGCGGAGGGGGCCGAGTATGGGTGAAGAAGTTTAAAGAGTGGGAAAGCGTATATTACAAATTGCTGGTGCTCTGCAGCCTCTCAGGAAGAAGCAAAGATGGCGCACGGAGCGAGGCACTCGAGCGAAAGGAGGGGGAGATGGCGAGAGCCAAGGAAGAAATCAAAAGAAGTGGAAAAAAGCAACACCAGCAGCCAACAAATGGCACCCAGAGAGCCGCCCGCTTGGATGTGTGGAATCCAAGCATCCGGCACTTCCCGGTCGAGAGACCCTGGCCACGGGAAGCAGAGGAGGCGGAGCCAGGGCGAAGAGGGGTGGGGGGTGGGAAAGCACAGACTGCAAATTACCGGTTGTTTTGTATCCCTCTGGACACTCCATGAGGCTGCTTTCTCGTACCCCTGTTTGCTGGTCTCCGATAGGAGTCCAAGATGGTGGATCTGCACTGCGTTAGCTGGTAGGGGACTTCTGCATGAATCTCTCCTCGCTCTCCATTCTCTGTCAGTTTTCTCACTCCATTTGGTGCTTGGCTGAGTTCTTTATCTCTTCATTTGATGTTTTGGGGTTTCAGGATTGTTGTATTCTCTGTTTGGCTTAGTTTTTTGGATCTTTGCTGTGGAGGGATGGCATGGTGCTTCTGCCTAGAGTGCCATTTTGCCGGAACCTCTGTTTTGTTCTATTTTGATATCCCCAAATAGGCTGCTCGTGTGAGCTAGTTTGATTGTTGACACCTTTGAAGCTCTAACATCCTGTCACCAGGTAGTTCTGTAACTAAGTCTGTGCACACAGGAGTCTGTTAACTTTTGGTGTATGGGTTCAGCTCAGTTTTCCAGGCAGTTGGGCACCAAATGTGTAGTGCAGGTTTTCACCTACAGTCTTAGAGAGGCATGGTGATTGTTGTAGGCACAGGTATCTGGCTAGAGTTGGGGGTCACATGCTGAGCAATGCAGTGGGCTGAAGGCTCCCCCTGAGTGTCTGAAAGGAAAGCATGTCCCTATTACCTAGAGTGTGTAGGAGGTGAGTTTTGTGGCCTGACTATGAGCCCCCTACACTGTTGGCTGTAAAGACTCGGGGGCACCAATTATTCTTGGACCCCTGTAGTAGGTGACTAGGTGATGTAGGTGGATCCACCAGTCCTCAAGCCCCTTGTGCGGACCCGTAAGTGCCTGCTTAAAGGGCAGGGTTGTGTCACAGGTCACAAATCTGCCACTTTTAAAGCTGAAACAGTTCAAGTTAGACTTCATGTGTATACCCTGTTGTACTGTGGTAGTGAGGGCTTATGCTGTCAAGATGGTTCCATACGAGTGTATACAGGGGTGGAAGGCACTCAAAGTTTGTGGACCCTTTAAGCCTGTGCCTAGCAAAAGAGCTGTGCCGACCCTGAGTTCCTGGCTTAGGGGAGCAAGAAGCTTATTTGTTCCTACTCCAGCGCCAGGAGAATGGGTCAGGGTGCCTTTTGGGATCTACTTCAATACCAGAGGACTCAGAGACTTCAGAAGGAAGGACCAGTGCAGAGCGGGGAGGGAGGAGGTAAAAGAGAGAGAGGTTTTTCCCAAATGGACTTTTTTTTTTTTTTAAATCCCCGTGAAAGGCCACATGCGTGTACTTATCTTCAGGCACTTGGGATCCGCTTTTCACTGATTCAGAGTGTCCAAGCAGAGTCGCTACTGCCGGATCTCTCTCAGTGTGGAAACTGCCTCCAGAGCACGTGACCAGAGTTGTTTGGTGGCTTCTCTGGGCACCTGGAGTCTTCTGGGCTGCAGAGCTGCAGTCCCGCTGCCATGCTCCTCATTTCTTCCAAACCGTCTCCTTCTCCCCCTGCCACTCAGTCCAATTCCTCAACTTTGCTTTGTTCATGTGCTCCTAGATTTTCATATGCAATCAAATCACTTCTTTTTCCAGGTCTTTGTTGTAAGAGGGATATAGGAAGCTGTCTGACTACTCTGCCATCTTGGCCCCGCCTCTGACTGTGTGGATCTTAACAAATTATGGATAACATTGCAAAGAATGGGAATTGCAAAACACTTAATTGTGCTCATGCACAACCTGTACATAGAATACGAGGCAGTTGCTCGAATTGAACAAGAGGACACTGCATGGTTTAAAATCAGGAAAGTGGTGAATCAGGATTATATCCTTTCACTATTTTTATTCTGTATGCTGAGCAAATAATCCAAGAACACTTACTATATGAAGAAGATGTTGGCATCAGCATTGGTAGAAGTCTCATTAACAATTCGGGATGTGCAGATGAAACAGTCTTGCTTTCTGAAAGCCAAGAGGACTTGAAGCACTTACTGTTGAAGATCAAAGAGTACAGCCTTCAGTATAGATTACACTCGAATGTAAAGAAAACAAAAATCTTCAAAAGTGGACCAGTAAGCAACCTCAAGATAAACGGAAAAAAAGAGTAAAGTTGTCAAGGATTTCAGTTTATTTGGATCCAAAACCAATACCCATAGAAGCAACAGTCAGGAAAGCAAATGGCATTTTGCAATGGGCAAATCTGCTGAAACAGACCTCTTTAAAGTGTTGAAAAGCAAAGAAGTTACTTTGAAGACAAAGGTGCACCTGACCTAAGCCATGATATTTTCAGTGCCTCACATGCATGCAAAAGCTGGACTATCAATAAGAAAGACCAAAGGAGAATTGTTGCCTTTGAATTATAGTGTTGGCAAAGAATAGTGAATACACAGTGAACTGCCAGAAGAGCTAACAAGTCTGTCTTGGAAGAAACACATCCAGAGTGCTCCTTGGAAGTGAGTATGGTGAGATTTCACCTCATGTACTTTGCACGTCTTATCAGGAGGGATCATTTCCTGTATAAAGACTCATGCTTGCTAATGCAGAGAGTCAGTGAAAACCAGAGAGACCCTCGAAGAGATGGACTGACACAGTGGCTGCAATAATGGCCTCAAACACAGCAATGATTGTGAGGATGTCCAAGGACCAGGCAATGTTTCATTCTTTTATACATAAGGACACTATGAGTCTGAACATACTCAAGGGCATCTAACAACAATTAACCGGAGTTTAGTTGAATAAATACCTGAATAGACAAAAGTGTCTTTTTTTTTTTTAATCTGGATGAAAATTTGTGGTATGTTTTTCTTATGAGGGTAGTGGTGAGTCAGTGGTAGAAATCTTGCTTTCCAAAGGAGATACGTGAGTTAGATTCCAGGCCAATGTACCTCATGTGCAGTAGCCACCTGTTTGTCAGTGCAGGCTTACTTGTTACATGATGCTGAACAGGTTTCAGCAAAACTTCCAGACTAAGAGTGACTAGGAACAAAAGTCTAGCAATCTACTTTCAAAAATCAGTTAACGAAAATACTGTGGATCACAAAAATCAAATCCTCAACCTATCATGGGGATGGTGTAGGACAAGGCAGTGCTTCCTTCTGCTGTGAATGGGATCACCATGATTTGTGGACTAACTAAGTGACAGCTACCAACATTTGTTCTTTAATTAACTACAGTGTTTAATTTTCCTCTCCACAAAAAATAAAATGTGGCCTTTTCTATACCTATTCTCCCAACAAACCACTTTCCCCTGAAATGAAATCCCAACTCTTTCCATGACTTGCTCGGCCCTTCACTCTCTGGTACCTCCTAATCTGTTCAATATCTTTTTAGGCTCTTTTCCTTTACCATCACTCTCCTGACCTTTCCAAAATGCACCAAACTAAGTCTCTAAACCATACGTTTCACTTTCCTTGAATACTCTACCTTATCCAACAGGCCTTCCCATCTTCCTTACTTCCATGTCTACTTGTATTAGCTGAATAAAATGTATTTAATAGTTCAAAAAATTTAAATTTTCCACAGTTAAATAAATAATCAAACAAAAGTCTCATAAATGTCACAAAAAATTGATGAGTGACATTCATGGATAAATCTCTTATTTACAAATATGTACCTTTAGGCAAAATGTCACCCAACAGTAAGGGCAGAAGCACAGTAACCTGTGGGTGGAATTTTTCTATCTGTGTACTTAACAGAAATTTGAGAAAACAATCTAAGTGTAAAAGTGTAAAAATAGGCTTGAAACAGATAAAAACAAGATGTTATGGGAATGTTCCATCAACAGACTGGCTTTGGGTGATACTCTGAAAGTAGCTCATTTGTTTGGTTTCTTTACTTGAAAAGAATTCATATTATGTTTGAAAGTATCTTGTTTATAACCTATTCAATTGTTTATTGTATATTTAATTGTGTCACTCCGTTACAGAAAACCATCCAATTGGTCCCTCATCAACAATATGAATAAAAAGCCAGTTCCTTACCCTGACTTACAAATCATGAAGTTATCAGACCCTTGCCAGCTTATCTGACATCACAGAATCCCATATGCCCCTTGACCACTATAATCCTACCACATAGGATTTATTTCTGTGGAACACTCAGAATTTATTATCAGATTAGCCCCTTTGCACTAGCTGTTCCCTGTGCTATGAATTCCCTTCCCAATGACTTTACTATGGCCTACTCCTTCTTGATCATCAGAATGCAGTTTAAAAGTCACTTCCTCAGAGATGTCGTCTCTCACCTCTGATCTAAATTTGCTGCTCTGTATCACAGCACCCTGTGGGAATTTTCTCTGAGTACCCGCTTGAATGTAAGCTCCACATATACAGGGACATTGTCTAACTTCCTGCTGCATCTCCAGAAGTGTGGAAGTACCTTGGGAATTTTATTTCCAGTCATAGGGTATATGGATTAGCAAAGAATAAACATTTCATAATTTACCAAGGACATTAATATGTGCATGAAAACTCTAAAACTATTGATAAGAGAATGTAGTCAGTTTGTTGAATACAAAAATCAGTTTACAAATATCAATTTTATCCTACATTCCTGCTACACTCAACTTAGAAAAGATATAATCCATAACAGGATTCAAAAAAATAAGTTGTACATGTAATGTACTTTGTAATTAACAATACAGAAAAGAATCTTGCGCGTAATCTGTATATTCTATTAACTGGGTCAAATTCAAGGTCATCCCTATGACAACATCACTTCAATGCACTTACACTGTGATGTTTAAAGGGAGATACTAGTTCTTGTGTGCCAAGATATGATTTTGCACTTATATTGACTTTTTAAAAAGTCATTGTATTCACTGATAAATTTGCATCAGAGGAGAAGGCCAAGGATAGATGAACAAACTACAGATAGTGCATGTACTCCTACATTTTCAGGGTGTAAAACCTATGTGTGCTGTGAAAATTCATTAAAAGATGACTCAAATTAAATACAACTAAATGAAAAATAAAGATATGAGGCAAATAAGATTGGCAATAATTTTATTACTCACATTAATAATATATTTTTAAGTTATGAATACCATATGTGATGATTTCATAATCAAATCAAGTATATTTAAGTTCAACCTTCAATAATACACTTTTCTTAGCATCATTCATATTAGCCATTGAGTGGAGGCAAGATTACTCATTAAAACATTAAGAAAATTGAAACAATTTCTAATACCATTAGCAGGGTCCCTGTTCTGTAAAATGCAGGTTACTTTAATGTCAGCATAATGAAATGACAGGTTTGAGCCTGTCTTGGAGGAGGGGAGGCTATCATCTGTTGTGTTTTTATCTAAATTTGCATTCTATAGGGGCAGGGTGTTGCGGGGTTTCACTCCATTTTAATTGAATGGGTAATGCTTATTTCTTTTTACATGAAATTATTTTTGAGGATCTCTGAAATTGTGGATGCACACTAATGAAATGTTTCAATGCACTCCTTCTCCTCCCCCTAAAATATGTGACACTATTTATATTAATTTGGAGGTTTCAGGGGGCTACCATCATACCCATGAAGCTGTGTTGCTCATGTGAATGTCATCTGCCATGTGTGTCATCTACACATCAAATCCTGGCTTTGTCCCTTATCAGCTGTGTGAGCTTTTGCAAGATATTTAACCTTTCAGGGCCTAAGTTCCACATCTAAAAAAAGGGGTCATATTGTACTTATCTTATAGAGTTGTTGTGAGGACTAAGTGAGAGGATATATGAAAGGCCCAGGACACAGTCTGGCACACAATAGGTCTACAATAAATGCTAACTACTATTATCACAGAGTCTTTGGTTGTTGTTAACGGTTATCGCACAAGGCTGATAACTGAAAGGTTGAAGGTTCCACCCAGAGGCACCTCAGAAGAAAGATCTGGCAACCTACTTCCAGAAAATCAGCCACTGAAAACACTGTGGAGCACAATTCTACTCTGTCACACATGAGTTGTCTTCACAACAGCTGGATATGTGTGGTATGGTTATCACACCACTGGAAATTTGCACACCCCTGAGGCCCCATGTCTGCACAGTCCTGGATACTCGAGCAATTTTTCCACTGAGATTCTGAGAACCTTGTTTGGGGGCTTTATCACTAACCAAAAGGGATCGCTGCTGGGACCACTGGCCACTTAGAGCAATCATATGCTTTTCCCTCACTCCACAACTTTTTTCCAAGACAAAGGATCACAGGATCACTCACTCCTCCCTCTGTGTGTCTGCCTGTCCATCTAAGGAAATCACCAGGCCAGAGACTCAATACCCTTTTGGCCTTCTGTCTCCTCCAGGAGGGAAGACTGAACCTAAACAGTGTCACTCCCAGCTTCTCAGTCATTCTTGTTGTGACAGTTGACCTTGTTGGACCCTTTGTGACTGTAACTTAAACAGAAACTAGGAAGCTGTCACTCTCATGGGGTAAAAACTGAGACACTGCACCACGTACCTTAAGAAATTTTGAATGTTTTACCCACCTCTCCCTATGATATTTGTGATCTCAATTTTAGTACACCTTGGGAGAAAGCTATGAAGTTTTTAGGATAAGTGAATGGTGCTCTCTTTATTTAGATGCAGAGGTGGTAGACTGTTAACTTCTGGAATTAATAGACACTATTCAGGAGACATCCACTTCAGATTGACATACTAGGTTCGAGCATATCAATGATCAAGAAGATGCACAGAACGGGGCAAAAAAAAATTCTTTTGTTATACATAAGGTTGTCATGAGTAGGAGCCAACTGCCTAGCAACTAATAAAAATAACATTTAGGAAACATCTCAACTTTTATCTCTTTTTCAAATTATGATCATAATTAAGAAAAATTTTGTCTTAAGCAGTAAGGTTCATCTCCCACATTGGAATGTCTGTTTTTCATTTGAAAACTGATTATAGTCATAGATTTAAATTATGTTTTAAATTACTTTTGCTCCAAGTGGGTCACAGGTGTAACTCAAAAGCAAATTTGACAGGTAACAGCTGATGGGAATCAACTCAAGTAAGTGATTTGCTCACTAATTGTGCAGCATTCTTCAGAGTTCTGATCTCTTTAAGATTCCTTTGTCAGAAAATAGACTTTAAGGTAAAATCCACCATAAAGGATAAGGAAGGACACTATATGATGATTAAAGGGTCAATACACGAGGAGGACATCAGTATAATAAAAATTTAAGCACCCAACGACAGGGCTCCAAAATACATAAAACAAATTCTGACAGCAGTGAAAAGAGAGAGAGATAGCTCCATAACAGTAGTACGAGAAATTAAGCAAAATGCAGAACATGCAACAGAAGAAATTAAAAGGATTAGAGAAGAGCATAATGACAAATTTAACAGGCTGCTAGAATCCATTGAGACAGCAATCAGAAATTCAGAAGACAGACAATAAAATATCAAAATTTGATGACTCAATAGAAAGTCATAGGAGCAGAATTGTGGCAATGGAAGTCAGAATTAGTGAGACTGAAGATAAAGCACTTGACACCAACTTATTTGAGGAAAAATCAGAGAAAAGCATAAAAAAATGAATAAACCCTAAGAATTATGTCGGAACTTATCAAGAGGAATAACCTACGAGGGATTGGAGTACAAGAACAGGAGGGATAACAGAAAATATAGAAAATTGTTGAAGATTTGTTGGCAGAAAACTTCCTTTATATCGTGAAAGATGACAAGATATCTATCAAAGATGCTCATCGAACCCCACATAAGGTAGATCCCAAAAGAAAGTCACCAAGAGATATTATAATCAAACTTGCCAAAAAGAAAGATACATAGAAAATTTTAATAGAGGCTAAGGATAAACGAAAAGTCATCTACAAAGGAGCATCAATAAGAATAAGCTGGGACTACTCAGCAGAAATCATGCAGGCAAGAAGGCAATGGGATGACGTATATAAAGCCTTGAAAGGAAAAACAAAAAACAAAAAAAACTGCCAGCCAAGAATTTTATATGCAGAAAAACTGTCTCTCAAATATGATGGCAAAATTAGGGCATTTCCAGATAAACAGAAGTTTAGGGAATTTGCAAAAACCAAAGCAAAATCACAAAATACTAAAGGCAGTCCTCTGGATAGGAAATCAGTAACATCAGATAACAATCAAAGACTAGAACACAGGAGAGAGCAACCAGATATCAACCCAGATATAGAAGTCACAAAAATGAATCAAAGATAATACACTGAAAATAGGGAAACAGAAGTCAAAATGTAAAAGATGATAACATTTAAAAGAAAAAAGAGGGACTTAAAAATGTAGACAGATTTTTCCTATGAAGAGGAAGTCAAGGCGATATAAAGAAATAAAAGACTGGTATAAATTTAGAACTATATGGGTAAAAATTAAGGTAACAATAAAGGAAACTAACAATCCTGCAAGTCAAAATTAAAAAAAAAATTAAAAAAACCTAGAAAAATATAAAGACTCTGCAAACGCAAAATCAAGAACAATGAAAAAGATGAAAAGAAATACATAAAGAAAAACCACTCAGCACAGAAAATCAAGAGGAACAAAGAAACTATGAACAACACACAAAAAAAGACATCAAAATGACAGCACTAAACTAATACCTATCAGTAATTATGCTGGATGTAAATGGACTAAATGCACCAGTAAAGAGACAGAGAATGGCAGATTGGATAAAAAAAACACAATCTGTCTATGTGCTGCTTACAAAAGTCACATGTTAGACTTAAAGACTCAAACAAACTAAAAATTAAAGGATGGAAAAATACATATCAGGCAAACAACACTCAAAAAAGAGCAGGATGGGCAACGTTTATCCCTGACAAAATAAACTTTAAAGTAAAAACCACCAAAAAGGATAAGGAAGGACACTATATAATGATTAAAGGGTCAATACACCAGGAGGACATAACTATCTTAAATATCTAAGCACCCAATGACAGAGCTCTAAAATACATAAAACAAACTCTAACAGCACTGAAAAGAGAAATAGACAACCCCACAATATTAGTAGGAAACTTCAACACACCACTTTTGGTGAATGACAGAATATCCAGAAAAGAGTTCAACAAAGACACGGAAGAGCTAAATGCTACAATCAACCAACTTGATCCCGTAGACTTATAATGAACACTCAACCCAACAGCAGCCAAGGATACTTTCTTTTCCAACATACATGGAACATTTTCCACAATAGACCGCGTATTAGGCCATAAAGCAAGCCTTAACAAGATCGAAAGCATAGAAATATTACAAAGCATCTTTTCTGACCATAAAGCCATGAAAGTAGAAATCAACAAAGAAAAAGCAAGGAAAAAAAAACATCAAACACATGGAAACTGAATAACACCTTGCTCAAAAACTACTGGGTGATAGAAGAAATTAAGGATGGAATAAAGAAATTCATGGAATCAATTGAGAATGAAAACACATCCTACCAGAACCTTCAGGACACAACAAAAGCAGTGCTCTGAGGTCAGTTTACAGCAATAAATGCACACATCCAAAAAGAAGAAAGGGCCATATTCAAAACGTTAACCCTACAACTGGAACAAGTAGAAAGATAGCAGCAAAAGAAGCCCTTAGGAGCGAAAAGAAAGGAAATAATAAGAATTAGAGCAGAATCAAATGAAATAGAGAATAGAAAAACAATTAAAAGAGTTAACAAGACCAAAAGCTGGTTCTGTGAAAAGATCAAGAAAATTGATAAACCACTGACCAAACTAACAAAAGAAAAACAGGAGACGAAGCAGATAACCCATATAAGAAATGAGATGGGTGATATCACAACAGACCCAACTAAAATTATAAGATTTATAAAAGAATACTATGAAAAATTGTACTCTAAAAATTTGAAAACCTAGAGGAGATGGACAAATTTCTAGAAAACTTTATCTACCTAAACTAACACAAACAGAGGCAGAACAACTAAATAAACCCATAAAAAAATAAAAAGAGATTGAAAAGGTAATTAGAAAACTCCCAACAAAAAAAGACCTGGCAAAGACAGCTTCACTGGAGAAGTCTACCAAACTTTCAGAGAAGATATAACACCACCACTATTAAAGGTATTTCAGAGCATAGAAAATGGTGGAATACTCCCAAACTCATTCTATGAAGACAGCTTAACCCTGATACCAAAAAAGGTAAAGACATCACAAAAAAAAAAAAAAAAGGAAAATTACAGGCCAATATCTCTCATGAACATTAAAGCAAAAATCCTCAACAAAATTCTAGCCAATAGAATTCAGCAACATATCAAAAAAATAATTCACCATGATCGAGTGGGATTCATACAAGGTATACAGGGATTGTTCAACATTAGAAAAACCATCAGTGTAATCCATCACATAAATAAAACAAAAGAGAAGAACCACATGATCTTAACAGTCGATGCAGAAAAGGCATTCAACAAAGTGCAACACACTTTCATGATAAAAACTCTCAACGAAGTAGGAATAGAAGGGAAATTCTTCAATATAATTAAAGGCATTTATACAAAGACAACAGCCAACTTCATCCTAAATGGAAAGAGTTTGAAAGCATTCCCCCTGAGAAAGGGAACCAGACAAGGATGCCCGTTATCACCATTCTTCTTCATCATTGTGCTGGAGGTCCTAGCCAGAGCAATTAGGCTAGAAAAAGAAATAAAGGGCATCCAAATAAGTAGGCAAGAAGTCAAAGTATCTGTATTTGCAGTTGATATGATCTTATATGCAGAAAAACCCAAAGAATCCTAAGAAAACTGCTGGAACTAATAGAAGATTTCAGCAAAGTTTCAGGGTACAAGATAAACACATGAAAATCAGTTGGATTCCTTTATACCAACAAAGAGAACCTAGAAGAGGAAATCACCAAATTAATAGCATTTACAATAGTCCCAAAGAAGATAAAATACTTAGGAATAAATCTAACCAGCGAGTAAAAGATCTATACAATGAAAACTACAAGACACTACTGCAAGAAACCAGAAGAGACCTGCATAAGTGGAAAAACATACTTTGCTCATGGGTAGGTAGACTCAACATTGTGAAAATGTCATTTCTGTCCAAAGCGATCTACAGATACAGTGTAATCCCAATCCAAATTCCACCAGCATTTTTTAATGAGAAGGAGAAACAAATCACCAACTTCATATGGAAATGGAAGAGGCCCCAAATAAGCATTACTCAAGAAAAGAACAAAGTGGGAGGCCTCACACGACCTGATTTTAGAACCTATTATACCACCACGGTAGTCAAAACAGCCTGGTATTTATACAACAACAGATACATAGACCAATGGAACAGAATTGAGAATCCAGGCCTAGGTTCATCCACCTTTGAGCAGCTGATATTTGACAAAGACCCAAAGTCCATTAATTGGGGAAAAGACAGTTTCTTTAACAAATGGTGCCAGCATAACTGGATATCCACCTGCAAACAACTGAAACAAGACCCATACCTCACACCATGCACAATAACTCAAAATGGATCAAAGACTTAAATATAAAATCAAAAACGATAAAGATCATGGAAGAAAAAATAGAGACAATGCTAGGAACCCTAATACATGGCATAAACACAATGTGAACCATAAGTAACAATGCATAAGCACCAGAAGAGAGACTAGATAAATGGGAGCTCCTAAAAAACAAACACTTACGCTCATCAAAAGACTTCACCAAAAGGTTCAAAAGACAACCTGCAGACTGGGAAAAAATATTTGGCTACAACAAATCCCATCAGCGTCTAATCTCCAAAATCTACAAGGTACTGCAAATCCACAACAACAAAAAGACAAATAATCCAGTTAAAAAACGGGCAAAGGATATGAACAGTCACTTCACCAAACAAGATATTCAGGCGGCTAACAGACACATGCAGAAATGCTCACAATCATTAGCCATTAGAGAAATGCAGATCAAAACTACAATGAGATATCATCTCACCCCAACAAGGCTAGCCTTAAACAAAAAAACACAAAATATTAAATGCTGGAGAGGTTGTGGGGAGACTGGAATACTTATACACTGTTGGTGGGAATGTAAAATGCTACAACCACTTTGGAGATCGATTTAGTGCTTCCTTAAAAAGCTGGAAATAGAAGTGCCATACGATCCAGCTATCCTGCCCCTTGAAATATATCCTAGAGAAATAAGAACCATCACACGAATAGATAATGCACACACATGTTCATTGCAGCACAGTTCACAGTAGCAAAAAGATGGAAACAACCTAGGTGCCCATCAACAGACGAATGGATAAACAAATTATAGTATATCCACACAATGGAATACTAGGCAATGGTAAAGAACAAGAATGAAGCTGTGAAACATCTTATAACATAGAGGAGGTTGAAGGTCATTATGCTGAGTGAATTTAGTCAGTCACTGAGGGACAAATATTATATAAGACCACTATTACAAGAACTCAAGAAAAGGTTTAAACACAGAAGAAAACATTCTTTGATGGTTATGAGGGCGGGGAGGGATGGGGAGTGTTATTTACTAACTAGATAGATAAGAATTATCTTAGGTGAAGCAAGGACAGTACACACTACAGGGGAAGTCAGCACAACTGGACTAAACCAAAGCTAAGAAGTTTCCTGAATACAATCATTTAGAGGGACAGAGTACCAGGGGTAGGGATCTGGGGACCATGGTTTCAGGGGACATCTAGGTCAGTTGGCTTACCAAACTTATTAAGAAAATGTTCTGAATCCTACTTTGGTGATTGGTGTCTGGGATCTTAAAATCTTGCATGCGGCCATCTAAGATACGTCAATTGGTCCCAACCACCTGGAGTAAAGAATAATGAAGAACACAAAAGATACAAGGAAAGTATTAGCCCAAGAGACAGAAAGGGCCACATAGACCAGAGACTTAATCAACCTGAGACCAGAAGAACTTGATGGTACCCAGCTACCACAAATCACGCCCCGACAGGGAACACAACAGAGAGTCCTGGATGGAGCAGGATAAAGGTGGGGTGTGGAACTCAAATTCTAGTAAGACCAGACATAATCGTCTGAGTGAGAGTGGGGGTACCCCGGAAAGTGTGACCCCTGGATTCTCTATCAGCCCAGAAATAAAACAATTTCCGAGACCAGCTCTTCAGACAGGGATGGGACTGGACTGTGGGACAGAAAGTGATACTCATGAAGAGTGTGCCTCTTAGCTCAAGTAGATACAAGAGACTAAACAGGCAGCTTCTGTCTGGAGGTGAGATGGGAAGTCAGAGAGTGTCAGGAGCTGGTTGAATGAACATGGGGAATCAGGGGTGGAAAGGAGGAGTGAGCTGTCACAGTATGTGGAGAGCAATTAGAGTCACATAACAATGAGTGTATAAATTTTTGCATGGGGACAAAAAAAAAGATTATTTTGTCCGGGCTTGTATACTGAGGTCTACAGAAATATATTTGTGCACGTGAGAGACATTTTCATGATGTCCGTGAGCCCCTTTTAAAGTTCTCCTCATTTAGTATGAAGAGATGCAAAGCAATTGAAACAAGGCTCTGCAGTGTACTAGTTTCACCCTTAAATTTAAGAGTGATGTCCTCTTAGGAGGAAGCTGCAGGAATTAATGCAGCACTGATCTAGGAGAATATTAAAGATGCCTGGAAATGTGTTGCTTGCATGGTAGGGGCTCAAGAAATACTTGTTTCTTGTTTCCTTTTTTACCGTACTTTAGATGAAGGTTTACAGAACAAATAGTTTCTCATTAAATAGCACAGATATTGTTTATGACAATGGTTAAAAATCCCATAACAAATCAACACTATCCCTTCTCAAATTTGGGTTCCCTATTACCAGTTTTCCTGTCCCCTCCTGCTTTCTAGTCCTTGTCCCTGGACTGTTGTGCTCCATTAGTCTTGTTTTAGTTTATGGGGCTTTCTAATCTTTGGCTGAATGGTGAACCTCAGAAGTGACTTCATTACTGAGCTAAAAGGGTGTCCAGGGGCATACTTTCATGGTTTCTCCAGTCTCTGTCAGGCCAGAAATTCTGATCTTCTTTTCTAAGCTAGAATTTTGTTCTACATTGTTCTCAAGCTCTGTCCAGGACCCTCTGTTGTGAACCCTGTCAGAGCAGTCAATGGTGGTAGCCTGGCACCATCTAGTTGTACTGGACTCAGTCTGGTGGAGGCCATGGTAGTTCTCGCCCATTAGTCCTTTGGACTAATCTTTCCCTTGTATCTTGTTTTCTTCCTTCTCCCTTGCTCCCAAAGGAGTAAGACCAGTGGAGCATCTTAGATGGCTGCTCACAGGCTTTTAAGACCCTTGACACTACTCACCAAGGTAGAAGGTAGAACATTTTCTTTATCAACTGTGTTATGCCAGTTTAGCTAGATGTTCCCCGAGACCATGGTTCCCACAGCCCTGTGCCCACCAATTCAGTCCCTCAGGGAGTTTGGATGTGTCTATGGAGCTTCCATGACTTTTCCTTGTACTAGTTGTGCTTACTTCCCCAGTATTGTGTATAGTCTTACCTTTCACCAAATTTACCACTTATCTATTTTCTATTTAGTATTTCCCCCTCACTCCTCTCATCCCTCATAACCAAAAAGATTATTTCTTTTTGTGTGTAAACTTTTTCATGAGTTTTTACTGTAGTGGTCTCATGCAATATTTCTCCTTTTGTCATTGACTTATTTCACTAAGCATAATGTCCTCCAGTCGCATCCATATTATGAGATGCTTCACAGAGTCATCATTGTAAAGAGTTCTACTGCAAAGAATCTTTTTTGGATCTACTGATTTAGATAGCTGCACAAAAGAAGAGGAAATAAAATGAAAAGTCTCTATGACAGGAATATAAAATGGACAATTACTTACAGTGGGTCTACAAACTTGGACCATGCACAATACATGTATCCAGGAGTTCAAACAGCTGCTTTCTTCACAGAAACAAAGAGTCATGTTGTTGGGAAACATGGTATGGCTGCATCACCTCCCTTAATCAAAACTGGCCCTCTGCAGCCCTCTGTCCCAGGCAGCCTTCTCTGTGAGCATCACCTTCTGAGTCCTTGAAGCCTGGAGGCTTTCTCTGTCAGACTGCAAGCTTCCTGGAGTCCAGAATGTGACTTGTATGCATGAGACGCCCGATAATAGCAAAAATGATTTTTGCATGTATAGCTTCACCCTTAACATTGGATAAAACGCACAGTTATGCTCAAGAAGAGGAGAAGAGAAAAGAATAGAGAGGGACCTTGATAACTGTATTAAGTCTAGAATTAGGGCCAGTTTCCTAAGCAAGAGACCAGTGTAGATGCTCAGGGCACCATGCTCCAAAGAGAGGCCCTGGTGCTTGGGAATTAATGCCCTGTAGTCCGTTGCTGTTTCAAAATTCTTAATAATTTTATCTTTGAATTTGTATGGGTTCTGATGGGAGCTCAGAGCCACAGATTAGGTGTATGCAACATTCCAGTAACTCAACACCTCCCCAGAAATGATTTTCAATCTCTCTCCACCACTCCAATCAAAACACGCCCTGGGCTCCTATGAGGGTCTGTGCTCATCCCCATAATAACACATGGCAGGGAATCACAACATTAAATAGCAAATTAAAAAACCTGCATAATAGGTGGAGAGAGACGGCAGAAGGAAAGGAAAAAGCTTTCCTCCTGCTTTTTGAACAAAGAGCCCCACACTTTCATTTTTACCGGGCTTTGAAAATTATGTAGCCAGCTCCGTATAGAGTTGATAGGAAAGCAAGGAAAAGTGAAGCTTGTGGATGGAGAATGAGCAGGTGGGAGAGATGGACATCAAGGGCAGATCACACTTCAGAACACAGACAGCGTGGAAAGGTTGACAGTTGGCCTTAGCCATCCAGGTCATGTGAGCCTTTGCTTTGTCCCACTCTTAGCTGTGTATTAATTAAACACAGTATTTGAAAGCAAGTATAACGTGCCACACACTGGGCTAGGTTCTGGAGCTGTTTTAATTTGGGTAATGAGTGTCAGTAACTCTTTAAAAGGGACATTTGACCTGAACCTAAATGATAGGAAGACAGCGTGAAAGATCTAGTGGAGGAACGTTCTGGGCTGAAGGAACAAAGCTGTGAGTTGGGAACAACCTGGACTAGTGGTGGTTTTATGGCGATTTGTACACAGAAATATTTCATAAAATATTGGCCACAAACTCTGATATATAACTGAAGAAATCTGTCATCTCTTCTTGTCTTAAAGTGGGAACTGTTTAATCTACTGAATCACAGTCTTGGCCAAACGATAATGGATATTATCATTTACCTTGGCCATTGGAGAACTTTGATGGGCTTTTTGCCATTAGCTGTAACCTGCACTCAATACCAGCAGTTGATACTAATTGCCTCTAATTTACTTCAAGTTTTCCCTGAAATACCATTTAGAATAAATGGCTTCATTCGACAAACCTTGCCTTATTTTGTAAAGTTCCATAAAACACACGGAAGAATACAGCTTTCAGGTTCTTTGGGATCTAGGAAGGGGCAAAAGACACTTGTTCTCAAGAATGGGATGACTGCTATGAATGGGACAAAAATCAGTGCCATGGGAGTATAACAGGGGTTGTTGTTTTTAGTAACTCTTGACATGGCTCCAACTCATGGCAACCTTGTTTAACAGAATGAATCATTGCCTGGTCCTGTGACTTCCTCATGATCACTGGTATGTTTGAGTCCATTGTTATGGCTATTGTGTCATACCATGTCATTGAGGGTTTCCCTCATTTTTGCTGACCTGCTACTTTACCAAACATGTCCTTCTCTAGCGATTGGTCTTTCTGGAGGGCATTTCCAAAGTAACCCAGCCAAAATCTCACCATCCTTGCTTCTAAGGAGCATTCTGGTTGTATCTCCTCTAATACTGATATGCTCTTTCTTTTATCTGAGGTTTCATGGGGGAAAAGTCTGTGAACTGAGCAAAGAATCAGTGTATATCCAAAAATAACAATTTACTATCAGCTCAAAAAAAAATCTTATAAATACTAAAAGATTCAGTTTCTCTTGTGTAAGTCTTCCAGATTCTTCCTTAGCAAACAGAGGATCATTAAAACATTATTTAATATCGGATTCCATCTATGCTTCAAAATTTACCTGATTTCTCCCTAAGCCAATTTGCAGAAAGAATGAGACAAAAACAGAAGTCACAGAAACATTTGGCAGTTTTTAATTTTCCATTCAGAAACAATAAAATTTAAAACTCTCAAGGTGACTAAATCAGAACTCTTACAAAGTCTTGTTCTCACTGTATGCTTGACGATTCTGAGAATTTAAATGCCTAACTCCATCCCTACATTTTAGAAATAATAAAACTGGGTCCAAAAAGTTAATTGGCTTATATAAACTGTATCCTTCTCCTTTACTGTGTTTCCTGGATATGTGTTGGCATATAATAAATTAGATTTGTATTGAGTCTTGTTGCTGAGCCTGGAAATACAGTAAAAGGGAAAGAAATGACAAGGATTACCACATCTGCAGGTGTGGTATGAGCCCTGCCTAGTTTATCACTCTGCACAGCTCCCACACATACTAGGAACCTATAGTAAGCAGAATAATGACCCCCTAAAGGTGTCCATGTCCCAGTCTCCAGAACTCATTAACATATTAGTTTATATGGCAAAAGGAAATTAAGTTGGTAGAAAGAAGTAAGCATGGAAATTCTTCTTAATTTATTGTTTTTAACTCCAAAAGCCTTTCTCTAATCTTAGTGATTTTTCAGCTACATTTTCTCTGATGAAGTTTTCTTCCACTCTACCTTGGCCACTTATTCAATTGACTTGTCAGCACCAGATACTGTATCTCACTGAAACTCAAACATCACCCTTTTCAAACATAAGCTCTTAGCAGTTCATATCACCTGTGGGCTTCACCTGGAAAATATTTTGTAATTGTCTGTTGTTTTTACTCTAAAACTTAGACAGACACACAAACACACACACCACACACACAAAATCTCTATGCCCCATCCCCTCAGAAATTACAAGGAAACAGGAGGAAATGGCTCTATACTCTTTCATATGTAATAACTTCAGTTTATCACAGAAAGTCCTTGACGGCAAGGACTGTACTTTCCTGAAGCAAACCAATAAATAAGAACAAAGGAGCATGAAAAAGGTTAGAGGCCAATTGTGTTCCACTTTCTCTCTCCACCAAATCTTGCCTAGCCTAAAGTGTACAATACCTGGACATTTTACATTGTTTGTAAACAATGTGTGCTTTATTTGCCTCTTTGGTGTAGTTTGTTTCTGAATTGGGTTTTCCAATTTATGAATCAAGAACATTTTTAGTAAACAAATGTTAATCAAAGTATCTCAGTAATGCCAACAATTAAGATGGGGCATGCCAAGGTATAAAAAAAAAAACCCACTGCTGTCGAGTTGACTCCGACTCACAGTGACCCTGTAGAGCAAACTAGAACTGCCCCATAGAGTTTCCAAGGAGTGCCTGGTGGATTTGAACTGTCAAAATTTTGGTCAGCAGCTGTAGCTCTTAACCACCACTCCACCAGGGTTTCCCAGTATATACACTCTTATATATCATATTGAACCACAATATTTCTGACCATCTGGAGTTTGATATTAAAAGAGAGAGAGTTAAGAAACTGAGCTTTAATTTTATATTTTATTGTGACTTCTCAAACTTCTATCTGGAAGATTTGCCCCTTAATTTTTTACCAGTTTAGAAATGGTCTATCTGGTAAATATAATCCTATATTGAAATATGGAAATAACTTGCAATCATGGTCTCTGGTGACAAGTAGAACTCAGAACACATTGTTTGCCTCACAGGGAATCCAGGGAAGGGCTGATTCTTTGAATTCATGCTCTGGTAGATCAAATTCAGGCCAAGTCAAATAAAACTGTTGCCTACAAATAAACCAAAACATCGATTACCTTAAGAACAATGATATTTTTGCTAGTAACAAGATAAAGAATTCAAAACAATTTTAAGTGTTCTATTGTATAAGATTCTTAGGCCCTAGAACAACAATTTGGTCTGTTTTCTTAGATGTAATCTAGGCATGCCCAAACATTACCACACCAGGATACTGCAACTATGTCCAAAGAGCAGGAGGAGATGCTGGCAAGGAGCTCACATGCTCTTAAAGTCAACCTCTCTTGTTCCTCGACAGGACCATCTCTATGAGTACCTCTGGTCTGTCCCTTTGTTCATCCTCTGTTACCAACCTCTGATGGGAGCACACTCCATTCTCTTTGCATCAACAAGGAGCAGATAAGAGGTTTGATTCTGAAAAATTATAACCCCAGAAGATTAATCACAGTTGTCGTGGATTTAATTGCAACCCCAAAATATATGTTGAAATCCTAACCCTTACGCTTGTGGTTTTTATCCTTTTTGGAAATAGGATTTTTCTTTAGTTATGCTACCAAGGCCATACCAGTGTAGGGTTGATTCTAAATCTAATTCCTTCTGAATAATAGAAAGAACAGAATAGACACAGAGACTAAGAGAGATACAAGACATATGCTGAGTGAGGATCATCTATAAGGCAAGGCATGCCAAGGAACCAAGGAATATTGTTATAGATTGAATTGTGTCCCCCCCAAATGTGTGTCAACTTGGCTAGGCCATGATTCCCAGTATTGTGTGATTGTCCACAATTTTGTCATCTGATGTGATTTTCCTATGTGTTATAAATTCTTTCTCTATAATGTTAACAAGGTGGGATTAGTGGTAGTTATTTTAATGAGGCAGGGCTGAATCTACAGGATTAGGTTTTGTTTTAAGTTAATCTCTTTTGAGATATAAAAGAGAGAAGCAACTAGAGAGACATGACGACCTCATAACATCAAGGAAGCAGTGCCGTGAGCAGAGTATGTCCTTTGGACCCAGGGTTCCTGCACAGAGAAGCTTCTAGATAAAGGGAAGATTGATGACAAGGACCTTTCTCCATAGCAGACAGAGAGAGAAAGCCTTCCCCTGGAGCTGGCACCCTGAATTCAGACTACTAGTCTACTAGACTGTGAGAGAATAAACTGTTTGTTAAAGCCATCCACTTGCAGTTTTTCTGTTATAGCAGTGTTTGATAACTAAGATAAGTGTCCATTCCTATTGATAAAGGAATTGAAATGGCTGAGACCCTGATTTGGACATTTATGCTTCAAAAGGCGGAAAATAAATTTCTCTTCTTTAAAACGACCTACTTTTGGTATTTGTCCTACAGCAGCTGTAGGTAACTAGGAAAACAGTCTTGGAAGTAGATTTGGAGTTTTCTAAGCACAGACATGTACAGCAGATGCAGCGCTGGAAATGCTGACTGGTCTATGCCAGGAAATTTGGAAGACAGCTACCTGGCCATCTGACTGGAAGAGGTCCATATTTGTACCCATTCCAGAGAAAGGTGATCCAGTCAGGAAAGGTGATAATGCAGAAACTATTGAACAACATCATTAGTATCACATACAAGTAAACTTTTGCTGAAGATCATTCAAAAGCAGCAGCAGCAGGACATGAATAGGCAACTATCAGAAATTCAAGCCACATTCAGAAGAGGATGTGGGACAAGGGATATCATTGCTGATTTTGGATGGATCATGGCTGAAAGCAGAGAATACCAGAGATATTTACCTGTATTTATTGACTATGCAAAATTATTCAACTGTGTAGATCATAACAAATTATGGATACCATTGTGAAGAATGGGAATTCCAGAACCCTTAATGGTGCTCATCAAGAACCTGTACTTAGACCAAGAGGCAGTTTTAACAGAACAAGGAAACACTGCATGTTTTAAAATCAGGAGAGGTGTACATCAGAGTTATATCTTTTCACCATACTGAGTCAATCTTTATGCTGAGCAAATAACCCGAGAAGCTGGACTATATGAAGAAGAATGCATCATCAGGATTGGAGGAAGACTCATTAACAATCTGCATTACGAAGATGACACAACCGCTCTGGCTGAAAGTGAAGAAGGACTTCAAGCACTTACTGATGAAGAGCAAAGACCACAGCGTTCAATATGGATTACACCTTAACATAAAGAAAACAAGAATCCTCATAACTGGACCAATAAGCACCATCATGATAAATGAAAACAAATATTGAAGCTGTCAAGGATTTCATTTTCTTGGATCCACAATCAATGTCCATGGAAGCAGCAGTCAAGAAATCAAAGGACATATTGCATTGGGAAAATCTGCTGCAAAAGATATCTTTAAAGAGTTGAAAAGCAAAGATGTCATTTTAAGCAATGAGGTGCACCTGACCCTAGCCAGGATGTTTTCATTCACCTTATATTCATACAAAAGCTGTACAGTGAATACGGAAGACAGAAGAAGAATTGATGTCTGTGAATTATGGTGTTGGTGGAGAATATTGAATATACCATAAACTGCCAGAAGAACAAAGACATCTGTCTTGGAAGAAGTACAGGTAGTATACTCATTAGAAGCAAAGATGGCAACATTTTGTCTCACATATATTGGATATGTTATATGGAGGTACAAGCCTCTGGGGAAGAATATCATGCCTAGTAAATTAGAATGTCAGTGCAAAAGAGGAAGACCCTCATTGAGATGGATTGACATGGTGGTTGCAACAATGGGCTCAATCATAACAAGGATTGTGTAGACGGCTCAGAACCAGGGAGTGATTGGTTCTATTGTACATTGGGTTGTTATGAGTCAGGAAGGATTAAATATCAACTAACGACAAGGACTACAATTATTTGGTCTTACTTATTTATTATCCAGCTTTTGTATACATATGAGGCAATTGAAAACACCATTGCTTGAGTCAGGCCCACCTTAGCCCTAAAACTGACATCTTTATTTTTTAAGACTTTAAAGAGGACTTTTGCAGCAGATTTGCCCAATGCAATGTGTCATTTGATTCCTTGACTCTAGCTTCCATTGATGCTGATTGTGGATGCAAGTAAAATGAAATACTTGCCAACTACAATCTTTAATCCATTTGTCATGATGTTGCTTACTGGTCCAGTTGTGAGGATTTTTGTTTTCTTCATGTGGAGGTACAACCTGTTCTGAAGGCTGTAGTCTTTGAATTTCATCAGTAAGTACTTCAAGTCCCTTTACTTTCAGCAAGAAAGGTTGTGTCATCTGTATAATTCAGGCTGTTAAGGAGTTTTCCTCCAATCCTTATGTCCTGTTTTTCATAAAGCCCAGGTTCTCAGATTATCTGCTTACCATACAGATTGAATAAGTATGGTGAAAGGATACAACCCTGACATACACCTTTCCTGACTTTAAATTACACATTATCCCCTTGTATTCAAAAGACTGCTTCTTGTTCTAGGTACAGGTTCCTCGTGAGCACAATTAAGTGTTCTGGAATTCACATTCTTCGCAGTGTTGTCCAGAATTTGCTATGAACCACACAATGGAGTGCTTTTTCATATTCAATGAAACACAGGTAAATATCTTTCTGGTATTCTCTGCTTTCAGCCAGGATCCATATGACATCAACAATGATATCCCTTATTCCATGTCCTCTTCTGAATTGGGCTTGAATTTCTGGCAGTTCCCTGATGAAGTACTCTTTAACCACTTTTGAATGCTCTTCAGCAAAATTTTACTTGTGTGTGATATTAAAGATATTGTTCCATAATTTCCATATTTTGTTGGATCACCTTTCTTTGGAATATGCATAAATTTACATCTTTTCCAGTCGTTTAGTGAGGTAGCTGTCTTCTAAATTTCTTGGCACAGATAAGGGAGCACACTTGTTAACAGTGCATCTGTTTGTTGAAACATCTCAATTGTTATTCCCTCAATTTCTGGATCCTCATTTTTCACCAATATCTTCAGTGCAGCTTGGACTTCTTCCTTCATTACCATTGTTTCTTGATCATACACTCTATCTCCTGAAATGGTTTTACATCTATCAATTCTTTTTTTGTACAGTGACTCTGTGTATTCCTTCCATCTTCTTTTAATGCTTCCAGAATTGTTCAGTGTTTTGCCCATAGAATCCCTCAATATCGCAACTCGAAGCTTAAATTTTTTGATCAATTTTATTCAGCTTGAGAAATTCTGACCATGTTCTTCCCTTTTCATTTTCTAACTCCAGGTGTTTGCACATTTCATAATACTTTGTCTACTCAAGCTGCCCTTCAAAATTTTCTGTTCATCTATTTTACATCATCATTTCTTCCTTTCACTTTAGCTACTCTACATTTAAGAACAACTTTCAGAAGTTCTTCTGACATCCATTTTGGTCTTTTCTTTCTTTCTTCTCTTTTTAATGACCTATTCCTCCCTTCAGGTATGATGTCTGTCTACAATTCATCTGGTATTCAGTCATTAGTGTTCAATACTTTGAATGTATTCTTGAGCTGGTCTCTAAATTCAGGTTGGATATACTCAAGGTCATACTTTGAATCTCCTGGATTTGTTCTAATTTTCTTCAGCCTCTACTTCAACTTGACTATGAGCAATTAACGGTCTGTTCCACAATTTGCCCCTCGCCTTGTTCTGACTAATGATATTGAGCTTTTCCTTCATCTCTTTTCACAGATGTAGTCAATTTGATTCCTATGTATTCCCGTTGGGGAGGTACACGTATATAGTCACCATTTATTTTGTTGAAAAATGATATTTGCAATAAAGAAGTCAATGATTTTGTAAAATGTTATCATGCTATTGCCAGCATTTTTTCTGTCACCAAGACCATATTTTCCAAATAAAGATCCTTCTTCTCTTCCAACTTTCACATTCCAATCACCGGTAATTATCAACACATTTTGATTGCATATTTGATCAATTTCAGCCTGCAGAAATTGTAAACATTTTCAATTTGTTCATCTTTAGCCTTAGAGGTTGGTGCATAAATCTGAATAACAGTCATATTAATTGGTCTTCCTTGTAGGAATATGGGTATGATCCTATCACTGACAGCATTGCACTTCAGGTCAGATCTTGTAATTTTCTCTTTGACGATGAATACAACCTCATTCCTCTTCAATTTGTCATTCATGGCATGGTATATGACATGATTGCCTGATTCAAAATTCTCAATACCAGTCCATTTCAGCTAACAGCTAGGATATTGACATCTATGCATTCCGTTTTTGATGATTTCCAATTTTCCTAGATTCATACTTCGTACATTCCACGTTCCTATTATTAATGGATGTTTCCATCTCTTCTTGTTTTGAGTCATGCCACATCCTCAAATGAAGATCCTGAATGCTTGAATCCATCCACATCATTAAGGTCAACTCTACTTTGAGGAGGCAGCATTTCCCTCTTCATATTTGGAGTGTCTTTCAACCTGAGAGGCTCATCTTCTGGCACTATATCATACAATATTCCACTGCTATTCATAAAGTTTTTACTGGCTAATTTTTTTTTCACCACCAGGTCCTTCTTCCAAGTCTGTCTAAGTCTGGAAGCTTAGTTGAAACCTGTCCACCTTGGGTGAGCCTGCTGGTATATGAATACCGATGCCATATCTTCCAGCATCACAGCAACATGCAAGCCACTGTAGTATGGCAAACTGACAGACACCTTGGGAAAAAGATATTCAAAAAGAGTAATATAATAAAATAAGGAAAACTAAGGAATATTAATGAACCATAAAAGGAATGAATTTCTGATATATGCAACCACATGGATGAAACTTGAAAACACATTCCTGAGAGAAATAACTCAAATACAGAAGAATAAATATTGTATGAAACCACTTACATGAAATATTTAAAATTATTAAATGCATTGAGATAAAAGTAGAATAGTGGTTTCCATGGGCTCGGGAATAGGGGTCAAAACGCAGTTAAAACTTTTTAACAAAGAATTGATGCTCCAGATATATGTGGAATCTATATGTGTGCGTGTGTGTGTGTATCAAAATTCATTTATATAAAATTCTGTTTCTATAAAGTTCCATTTGAATAAAATTCTATAATTTGTAATCTATAATGGGAGTAAATGTGAAGTATAATGGGGTGAGGGAAGGAAGGATTCCAATGTGACTCATGGAAATTGTTGAGCATGATGAACATGTTCATAATCTTGATTTTGGTGATGATTTATCCACATCTGGTGATGATTTCTCCCCATATGTAAAAAAAAATATGACATCTGACTAGAATGGTGATTGTGGCATAAGGCATAATTAGTATTTAAATAGATTGATATATAAAATCATTATGTCTCCCCAGGAAGAGTGACATTAAGTCAATGTATGTACTAAAAAAAAAAAAGAAAAAATAGATGCAAGTCCAGGAAAGAGAACAGTGATTCTGAGGGCTACATGTGATCATTAATGGCTGAGATGAACATGTGAGGGAAAGAAGAGAGAAACAGCCATGCAGGCGATAAATGGAGGGAGGGGGCGATGAGGGCAGACAGGTTAACATAATTCCTACTCAGAGCCATTAAAGACAGAGCAGATCCACTTATATGCATAGTAAAGTCCCAAGGAAGTATTCTGATTGGCCCACGTTGGTTCAGATGCTCCTACCTGGGGCAGGGAAGAGGGTAGTAGTTTTCAAACTAAGTGATTTTAGAATCACTTGGGAAGCTCTGAAAAATTCTTATGCTCAGATCACACGCCAGGCGAATCAAATCAGAATTTCTGAGACTACCCTACCTAAACCACATAAAGTGAGAAACAAACAGTTCCTTAAAGAAAGGGTTGGATATTGTTATCAGAGAAATTAGTGAAGGAAGGTTTGACCAAAGGAGAAGACAGTTCAGGTGTGGGTAATACGCAGGTGGACATGGTCAGGAGATAATGCAGGTATGGGAAGTGCAAAGTTGGGAGGTGTTAGGAGAATGCCCAGGTTTGGTTAAGGAGGTGGGAGGAGTCAGATTAAAAAAATAATAATAAAAAACTATAATAAATCTTATCCTTAAATTTGTGACTTTTTTCACAACAATTTTGCTCATACGGGCCTCCTTGCAGAAGTGACGATGTTACCTTCTCCTCAGGATAAGTCACAGTGATATTATACTAATAACAACCTATGTGTCTTGGATTCCTTTTCAAATTAGCTGTTTTTACAAACATATTTTACAAATGCCCCCTTCTCCTAGATGATTCTCCATTGCATTTATCCCAAAGCCAACTGAAAAGTAGGCTTTATGATGAAAGAATCTAAGACTTTAATTTATCATTGATGAATTACTTTCAGACTACAGAATTAATTCAAGACACATCCAGTATTAGAAATTTTTACCTGAAGTTAACCTATTAACTACGCTTCACAAAGCTTGCTTCCGTTTGCTTCACTTTCCTGTTTACATTCTTCAAGTGTATCAGTTAGTCCACTATAGGGGTCTTCTGGGAGACTCAGCCTGATCTTTCCAGGCAAGTACAGGCAGCCCACCCGTGTCAGCTGATTCTTTCAAGGAAGGTACCTATTATAGAGGTTTCCTTGGGTGGTACAAGCTATTAACCACTTAGCTACTAACTGAATCTTTGGGAGTTTGAATTCACCAAAAGGTGCATTAGAAGAAAGGCCTGGTAATATTTTTCCATAGTGCAGTTCTAACCTGAAATACATGGGGTGGCCATGAGTCAGAATTGAATCAGCGACAACAGCATTGTTTTTTTGGTTTCCTTTCTGCTCCAGCCTAAACCCTGCACAGTACACATGTTCCCACTAGGGACACAGCTGTCACACCCCCCTTGTTTCCCCATCCAGGCTCCAAGATTCATCACCCTGCTGGCTCAGCAGCTACTCCTCCCCCAGTGCACCACGGGTGGCTGGGCTGTAATACATGCCCCAATGCCAAACCCAGAACAGAGGGACCAGGATTCTCTTGGCTTCCAGAATTCAAATGCCAAAATTTAATCAAGTCCTGTACTTGATTTGGGATCTGATTCAGTGTTTAGATATCCTTCACACTAGGAGACTCCAAATTTCCCCAGAATATAGTTTACTCCAAATAAAACAAATGACATAATTTTGGGGAGCTGGATTCACTATCATGGGTTACTAATTTTGCTGTGGATTTGCCATCCTAAATGCAGCTTTAGTCATGACGCACATGACAACAAAGTCATAGTTTTGATTCCACATATTTTACTCAGTAGAACTAAATGTCCCTCAGCCTTCATTGCAATCTTAACTCCAAGTATCTCTGAAATGGACAAAATATTCTCTAAGATCCCTGTAGTGGTAGGGTTACAACCTATACCTGGCTGGGTGAGACTCTGTGCCCTGCACTATCTAACCAACCCTGGCTGAGACAGACTATGTGTTTTCCCTCCTGTCCCCACCCCAGGCCAATTGGGACATTGTGGTCTGCCCTGCCGATCCCCACTCTGAACAAGCGACTCACCATATCAATCAGTGAGAAGAAAGAATACTCAGCCAAATGACAGCACCAAATCTAGACACAGAATGACCAACCAGAAGTATCATACTCATACAAGACCTATACTACTAAACAACATCAATTAAAACAATACAAAGGAAGGTAGACAATATAAAGGAAGAGAGAAATAACTAAGCTCCAGACAAATGAAAACAAAAGTGAAACAAACAAACAAACAAAACAGCAAACATGCAGTCAATAAAGAAATATAAAAACAAATAAAGTAAAACGTATTGTATCATAACAAACTATTGATAACGTTGTGAAGAATGGGAATTCCAGAACACTTAATTGTGGTCATGATGAACCTGTACCTAGAACAAGTGGCAGTCTTTCAAACAAACAAGTTGTTACTACACAGTTTAATATCAAGAATAGTGTGTGACAGGATTGTATCCTTTCACCATACTTGTTCAATCTGTATGCTGAGCAAGTAATCTGAGAATCTGGACTATCAAGATTGGAGAAAGACTCATTTACAATCTGTGATATGAAGATGACACAACCTTGCTTGATGAAAGCCAAGAGGAACTGAAGCAATTATTGATGAATATCAAAGGCCACAGCCTTCAGTATGGATTATATCTTAACATATAGAAAACAAAAATCCTCATAACAGGACCTGTTAGCCACATCGTGATAAATGGAGAAAATATTGAAGATGTCAAGGATTTCATGTTCTTGGCTCAACAATCAATGCCTATGGAAGCAGCAGTCAAGAAATCAAAGAACTTATTGCACTGGACATAACTGCTGCAAAACAACTCTTTAATGTGTTACAAATCAAAGATATCACCTTGAGGAATAAAGAACACCTGACACAAGCCATGGTACTTTAAATTGTTTGATATGCATGCAAAAGCTGTAAAATGAGAATAAGGACAACTGAAGAAGAAACGATGCCATTGACTTATGGTGTTGGTGAAGAACATTGACTATAACATGGACAGCCAGCCTGAAATCTCCTCATAAGAGAGGATGTTGAGACTTCATCTCCAGTACTTTGGACATGTTATCATTAGGGACCAGTGCCTGGAGAAGGACATCATGCTTGGTAAAGCATAGGGTCAGTGAAATGAGGAACACCATCAATGAGATGGATTGATATAGTGGCTGCAACAATGGGCTCAAACATAGCAATGGTTGTACTGATGACACAGGACTGGGCACTTCTTCATTCTGTTGTACACAGATAACTATGAGTCAGAACTGACTAGATGGCACCTAACAACAACAAAAATGCTTCAAAGACATCAGTCAATTAAAAACTGTATGAAGAAACAGGACAGGATGGCTCTAACAAATAAGCAAAATAAAGGGATGGAAAACATTCTGAGCAAGTCTTGATTATAGATTTATCTGACAAGGAATTTAAAAGACTAATATTATATTCCTAAAGTGACCAAGAACAACACAGAGAAAAAGAAAAAAGAAAAAAAAAACCTAGGAAAACTACAAAAGAAAAAAATGAGAAACACAATATAGAAATAGAAAACACACAAAAACAACAACTAAAGTTCAGATACTTAACAGTAAAACATCAGATATAAACAACGCTATGAAGACACAGAAATGGAAAAGAAACGATGGAAGAATCAGTGAAATAGAGGTCAAACACTTTGATACTAAATTATTTGTGTAAGAGAAAGAAAAAATATGGAAGAAAAATAAAGAATGTCTAACGGTTATGTGGGACACCTTCAAGAGGAGTAATATATGCATATTAGAAATCTCAGAAGGAAAAGAGACAAAAACGTATACAAAGAGAATTTTTGGAATCATAATGACAGAAAACTTCCCAAATACCACGCAAAAGGAGAAGATATCCATCCACAAACTCAATAAACGCCACACGGAATAGACAACAAAAGAAATTCACCAAACATTCCAGAACCAAATACAAATGATGAAGTTTGACAGCAGCTTAAGAACAGCAAAATATCACCTACAAAGGGGACTGAATAAGACTAAACATTGATTTCTCATCAGAAACAATGCAGGCAAGAATGCATTGGTGTGACATATACATACCCCTAAAAGAAAAGAACTGTTAACAAAGAAGCATATATCCTGCAAAATTGCCTTTCAAAAATGAAGGTGAAATTAAGACATTCAAGACAGGCAGAAAGTATGGAATTTGTTGCCACCAGACCAGTCTTACAAGAAATATTGAATGAAGTCATCCATTGGAAAGAAAATGAATGACAAAAGACAACAACCTGAGATAAAGAAACATGACAGCATCACTCAGATATCAAGCCAGAGAAAGTCTTAAAAAACTAAAATAAATCTACAAAACTGATAAAAGGAAACCAGAGATATAAAGATGTAAGCTGTGACAACTTTAAAAGAAAAGACGAATGAATGATATAATTATAGAACTTCCATATGGAGAGGAAGTCAAGGCAATCTCAAGATATAACAGACTGTTTTAAATTTAGGATGATAAATGTAAACTTCAGGGTAACCACAAAGAAAACTGATAAATTTACTCACCAAAACAAACAAGAAGAGAGTCAATAAGGCTCAGTAAACATAAAATAACAATAACAAATAAAAGTAAAAGAAAATCCATATACAAAAATAACTCCATACAGAAAGTAAAGAATAAAGAAACTCTTAACATCTCTCTCTCACACACACACACACACACACAAAGTTTATCAAAATGGCAGCAGTAATTCCATACGTATCAATAAAATATCTAGAAATAAACCTAACCAGGGATGTAAAATACCTATACAATTAAAAGTAAAAAACACCACTGCAAGAAACTAAAAGGGACCTACATAAATGGGAAAACATTGCATGCTCATGGATTGGAAGACTTAATATTGAGAAAATGTCAACACTATCCAAAACGATCTGTAGATACAATGCAGTATCGATCCAGATTCTAACAATGTTCTTTACTGAAATGTAAAACATATCACCAACTCCATGTGGAAAGGAAAGTTCCCGAATAGCCAAAGCAATACTGAAGAAGAACAAAGTAGGAGACCTCGCACTCCCAGATCTCAAAACAGACACTGAAGTCACAATAATCAAAACAAGCTGACTCGGGTTCAATTTCAGACATGTAAATCAATGAAACAGAATGGAAAACCCTGAAATAAAGCAATCCATCTAGGGGAAGCTGATTTTCAACAATGGGTTAAAGCCCAGACACTGTGGAAGAAACAGAATCTGTAAAAAATGGTGCATGCAAAACTGAATATCCATTTTCAGAAAAATGACACAGGATCAATATCCAGCACCAGAGACAAAAACGAACTCAAAATCCATCACAGAGTTAAAAGTAAAAGCTAAAACTATAGAGTTCCTGGAAGATAATCTAAGGACAAAACTAATAGACCTAATTTTTTTCAGTAATGGAATATCAAATGCAACTATAAATGCACAAGTAACAGAAGACCAATTACCTAACTAGGACCTCCTAAAACTTAAATACTTAAGCTCATCAAAAGACTTTATCAAAATAGTAAAAAGATAACCACAATTTGGGAAAATATCATCGGGAATGATATATCTGATACGAGTCTTACTTCTAAATTATATAGAAAATGTCAACAACAAAATAAAAACAATTGAATTAAAAATGACAACATGTACAGACTCTGCACTAAACCAGACCTTCAAGCTGCCAACAAAGATAGGAAAAGAGGCTTGTGATCATTAGTCATTAGAGAGTTGCAAATCAAAACTGCAATAGACACCATTTCATTGTGCAAAAACGGTACTGACAAAAAAAAAAAAAACAAGTGCTGACCTGACAAAGAATTGGGAAGACTGGAACACTCATCCACTGATGGTGAAATTGTAAAATGGTACAAACACTGTGGAAAAAGGTATGATGCTACTTCAAAAAGCTAGAAATAAAAATATCTTATGATTCAGCAATCTCACTGCTAAGTATATACTCTAGAGACCTAATAGCAGTGTCATAAATAGACATATGCACACCTATGTTCACTGAGTATTATTCACAATAGCATAAAAATGGAAACAACCTAAATGACCATCAACAGACGAATGGATAAATAAAATGCTGTATATACATACAATAGAATACTACCTAGCTATAAAGAGTAATGATGAGTCTGAAACATCAGATGGATGAATCGGGAGGATATTATGCTGAGTGAATTAATTCAAGGACAAAGCAAAAATATACCACTTTTATAAAAAGATAAAAGTAAGTATACATACAGAAATCAGTGTTCTTTGGTTGTTACCAGGGATCAGAAAGATGTTTGTTGTTGTTGTTAGGTTCCATCTAGTCCGTTCCAACTCATAGCAACACTATGTACAACAGAAAGAAACACTGCCCAATTCTGTGTCATCCTCATAATCATTGTTATGCTTGAGCCCATTGTTGCAGCTATTGTGTCAAACCATCTCTTTGAGGATCTTCCTCTTTTTCTTTGACCTACATTACCAAGTGTGATATCCTTCCCCAGGGCTGATCCCTCCTAATAACATGTCCAAATTATGTGAAAAGTCTCAGCATCCTTCCTTCTAAGGAGCATTGTGGCTGTATTTCTTAGAAGACAGGTTTGTTCATTCTTTTGAGAATCTATGTTATATTTAATATTCTTCACCATCACCATGATTCAAAGGCATCAGTTCTTCTTAAGTCTTCCTTATTCATTGTCCAGCTTTCATATGCAGATGAGGTGATTGAAAACACCATCTCTTGGGCCAGGAGCGCTTTAGTCCTTAAAGTGACATCTTTGCTTTTGAATACTTTTAAAGATCTTTCGCAGCAGATTTGCACAATGCAATGTTGTCATTTGATTTCATAACTTCTGCTTCTATGGGGGTGGATTGTTGATACAAGTAAAATGAAATCCTTGACAGCTTCAATATTTTCTCCATTTATCATGATGTTGCTTATTGGTCCAGTTGTCAGGATGTTCATTTTCTGTTGAGGTTTAATCCATACTGAAGGCTGTGGCCTTTGATCTTCATCAGTAAGTGTTTCAAGTCCTCTTTACTCTTAGCAACCAATGTTGTGTCATCTGTGTATTGTAGGCTGTTACTGAGTTTTCCTTCAACTGTGATGTCATGTTCTTCTTCATATAGTCTAACTTCTTGGATTATTTGTTCAACATAGAGATTGAATAAGTTTGGTGAAAGATTACAACCCTGACACACACCCTGCCTGACATTAAACCACATAGTATCCTCTTGCTCTGTTCTAATAACCGCCTTTTGGTCTAAATACAGTTTTGTCATGAGGACAAACAAGTGTTCCAGAATCCCCATTCTTTGCAATGTTACCCATAATTTATTATGATCCACACAGTCCAATGTCTTTGCATAATCAATGAAACACATGTAAACATCTTTCTGGTATTCTCTGCTTTCAGCCAGGAGTCATCTGACAACAGCAATGATATTCCTTATTCCATGTTCTTTTGTGAATCTTGCTTGAATTTCTGGCAGTTACCTGTCAATGTACTGTTCAATGGCTGTTGAATGATCTTCAGCAAAATTTTACTTGTGTCAGATATTAATGATATCGTTCAATAATTTTCACATTCTGACTTCTGGGCACCATGACTCTATAGACAGAAGCACCATGCCATCCCTCCACAGCAAAGTCCTGAATAATGAAGTCAAACAGAGACAAATGTCAATCCTGAAAACCTAAGCATCAAATGAAGAGATAAGAACTCAACCAAGAACTGACTGGAATAAGAAACTGACAGAGAACAGAGAGTGAGGAGAGATACGTGCAGAGGTCCCCTATCAGCTAACACTGCATGGATTCACCATCTTGGATTCCTGTCATAGATCTGAGAACAGAGAGTATGGGAAAGCAGCTTCATGGAGCTCCCAGCAGGAGATAAAACAACCAGTAACCAGCAATATAAGCTTGCTCACCCCCTACCCTTCTTCGTCCCTACTTGGACTCCTCTGCTTTCTGCAGCCACAGTCTCTTGTCCTGGAAGATCAGCTTCAGCTCTGTGCTGTTTGGATTACACCCACTCACACTGGCCGTCTTCCTGAGTGCCATTTGTTTGTTGCTGGTGTTGCTTTTTTCCACTTCTTTTGGTTTCTTCCATACCTCTCACCAGCTCCCCGTAAATTCTCTCAAACAGCTGGATCCCTGTACCATCTTTGTTTCTTCCTGGGGAGTGTGAGGTGCCACTCAACTGTGGAGCTGCCTCCTAGCTCACACCGCCTCGTGGGTTGGATCCTCAGGACTTCTTTTTGCTGTTTATTTTGACTTGCTAGTTAGTTTATTTTCTTTTTGTTTCCTTAGCTTCAGGAACAATTCTAGCTGGGCCGTGCAGTGCAGCTCGGGAGCTAGTTTTTCAGTCTGTGTAGGCATGCAGTGGGATCCTCCAAGCATTCCATTTTTCCTTTTTTCTTTTTATTTTATCTCTTTTTCCCTTTTCGCTTTTCTCCATTTTTCAATTTCTCATCTCTCTATATTTACCTTCTCCTCATGTCTCCTGAATACCTGGCACCGTGTGACACCTCTACCCCTTCTAGCCTGGCTGTACTCAGTGGCCTGGAAGCAACTTCCCCAGTCTTCGCAGTCATACCAGTTACATCTCTGTGGCTTTCTTTTTTTTTTTTTTAATTTTTATTTATTTATTTTTCTTTTACCCTTTTTTTCTTTTAGTTTTTCTCCATTTCCTTGTCTTTCATCTCTCCACTCCAGTGGCCAGCCTCCTTAGCACTCTTTTTTGTTTGTTTTTCGTTGTTGGCTTCTGTTTCTATCTCCTCTTTCTCCTCTTTCCCATACTAATCTTAGCTCCACGCATTACAATTTTCCCTCTCGTTCTTGCCTACATGCACTCAGCACTGGACATCACAACCCTGAGCAGCACAGGCACCGCCTACCAGAACCTGCTCTGCACTGACTCTCTGCCCTCCCTGTCAGCCCTAGTATGTGCCACAAACAATCCATCCCAGTGACTCCACTTCAGCTGGACCTTCCCTGCTGCACCACAGCTGAGCAACTGACTCTGCCATCTGGACAAAGATGTGAAAAGTATCGTGTCCACAGATGAGCAATCAACAAAGAATACACTGCCCACCTGCTCAGACATAATCAAATAAAAGAAAAAAGCAGGATGAAACAAACAAATCTACAATCAATAAAGGAGGAAAATAACTACTGAATATCCCAAAGACAGCAGACAATATCAAAACAAACAAAAAACAGAACATGATGGTTCCAGTAGGTATATAAAATAAAACACCAGATGACTTTCCATTAGAAATAAAGGCACTAGAAATACCTGACAGGGAATTCAAATCTCTAATATTCAGAGCTACCCAATAATTGAAGCACAAAGCAGACAAAAATAAGGAAAAAAACAGACAAATTCATGGAAAAGGCAGAAAAATTCATGGAAAATACAGATAAAAAATGGAAGAATTCAAGAAAATTATACATGGAGAAAATGCCAAAATAAATTCACAGTTAGAAATCATACAAAAACAGTTAGAAATCCAAAAGGCAAGATTTCAGAAATGGACAATGTCACAGAAGGGCTTAGGAGCAGGTTTGAAATGAGGGAAGACAGGACCAGTAAAATTGAAGACAAACACTTGGATACAAATCTGTTTGAGGAAAAATCAGAATAAAGAACAAAAAAAACTGAAGAAACCCTGAGAATTATGTGGGATGTCATCAGAAGCAAAAATCTGCCAGTGACTGGAGTTCCAGAACAGTAGGAGAAAACAGAAAACACAGGTAGGATCACTAAAGAAGTCCTCACGGAAAACATTCCCAATATCATGAAAGACGATAGGCTGACCATCCAAGAAGCTCAAGGAACCCTATATAGGATAGGCCCCCTCAAAAAATCACCAAGGCATATCATAATCACACTCACTAAAACCAAAGACAAAGAAAGAATCCTGAGAGCACCTCAAGAAAAACAAAGAGTCACATAGAGAGGAGAAACAATAAGACTAAGCTTGGATTATTTGACAGAAACCACACAGGTAAAAAGACAATGGGATGACATATATAAAACCCTGAAAGAAAAAAAAAATGCCAACCAAGAATAATATATTCTGCAAAAATTCTCATTCAAATATAATGGTGAAATTAGGACATTTTCAGATAAACAGGAATTAAGGGATTATGTAAAAACCAAACCAAAATTACAAAAATTATTAAAGGGAGACATTTGGTCTGGTAACAAACAGCATTAGACTACAGATTGAATTGAGGATGCAGAATGGTACCAGCCAGATACAAACCTAGGAAATGAACTCTCAAGGACTATTCAAAACCAAAAGAATTACAACAGGAAACCAGAGAGGTTAATCTGTAAATGACTACAATATCAGAAAATAAAAGAAGGAATAAACAGTGTAGGTATAGAACCTTCTAATGCAGAGGAAGGCAAAGTGATACCAAGTACTAATAGACTGGTTGAAACAGAGAAGATAAGGGTAAATTTCAAGGTAACCACAAAGAAAATTAACAAAACTACTCATAAAAAAACAAAGAAAAACATAATGTCTCAGTAAAAACAAAATCTACAAAAACATAAGAAATGAAAAAAACAATCCACAAACAAAAGAAATTCAGCACAAAAGAGCAAAAGGAACAAGAAAAAATGTCAGCACCACAGACACACACACAAAACACTACAAAATCACAGCAATAACCTCCCACCTAGCAATAATTACACTGAATGTATATGGCCTAAATGCACCCATAAACAGACAGACAGTGATAGAATTAAAAAAGGGATCCATCAATATGCTGTCTACAAGAGACATACCTTAGAAACAAAGGTTTAAATTTACCAAAAATTAAAGGATGGAGAAAAGATATCAAGCAAACAGCTACCAAAGAAGAGCAGGAGTGGCAATACTAATCTCAGATAAAATAGAATTTAAAACAAAATCCACCATAAAATACAAAGAAGGACACTATATAGTGATTAAAGGGATGATCCATCATGAAGACATAACCATAATAAACATCTACACACACAATGACACGGCTCCAAAGTACATAAAACAATCTATAACAGCACTTAAAAGAGAATTGACAGTTTCACAGTAATAGTAGGAGATATCAGTACACTACTCTAAGTAAAGGACAGAACTTCTAGAAAGCAACTCAGCAAAGATACAGAAGGCCTAAATGGCACAATCAGTGAACTAGACCTCACAGACATATATAGAACACTCCACACAACAGCTGCAAAGTACACAGTCTTTTCCAATGCACATGAAACATTCTCCAGAATAGACCACACCTTAGGCCACAGAACAACCCTCTACAAAATCCAAAGCATTGAGATAATACAAAGTATCTTCTCTGACCACAACACCATCAAGGTAGAAATTGACAACAGGAAGAACAAGGAGAAAAAAAAATTAGTTACATGGAGTCTGAATAATGCCCTGCTTAGAAACTACCGGGTAGTAGAAGAAACCAGAGATGGAATCAAAAAATTCCTAGAATCAAACAAGAATGAAAACACATCATAACAAAACCCTTGGAACACAGCAAAGGCAGTCCTCAGAGGACAATTTATAGCTAAAGATTAGACAACCTCATAAAACAAAATGAGTCTAACAGGGAACAACAGCCCAGGGTCAATGACTAGAAGGCATGAGGGGACAGGAAAGCTGGTAATAGGGAACCCAGACTCCAGAAGAGAGAGTGTTGACATGTTGTGGGGTTGTTAACCAATGTTATAAAACAATATATGTACTAATTTTTTAATGATAGACTATTTGTTCTGTAAACCTTCATCTAAAGTACAATAAAAAAATTAAAAAAAGTAAAGAAAAATCCTCAAAACTAGATGAAAAAGGAACATCACAATAAATGGAGAAAATATTGATATCTTTTTTAAAAAAAGGGTACAAATATGTGTCTCTTCCAGTTGATTGCCCAGGTAACTGTCTTCCAAATTTCTTGGCATAGACGAGTGACCACCTCTAGTGCTGAGAATCCATTTGTTGAAACATCTCAATGGTATTCTGCCAATTCCTGCAACCTTATTTTTTGACAATGCCTTCTGTGCAGCTTGACTTCTTCCTTCAGTACCATTGATTCTTGATCACATGCTACTTACAGAAATCTTTGAATGTTGACCAATTGTTTTTGATACAGTGATGACTCCGTGCATTTTTTCCACCTTCTTTCGATGCTTCCTGAGTTGTTCAATATTTTCCCCGTAGAATTCTTCAATATTGCAGATCCAGGCTTGAAATTTTTCTTCATCTTTTTCAGCTTGAGAAATACAGAGCGTGTTGTTCCCTTTTGGTTTTCTATCTCCATGGGGAAACACTCTCTAGATAGCAGATACTTGTTAATTTTGAAGTGGGTGAAGTGTACACAACTTAACCTAGGTAAATGATGACAATAAATAATACACCAGGTTAAGAGGACTTATTGGTAAATGCTATAACATATACAATTTGGCAACAACAGCTGTAACAGCCACAAAAAAAACAAAATTGGTTACGTAGGTAGATGCATGTGCATACATGTGTTTAGCATGGTATATTTGCATAGATACATATGTATACATATGTGTATCTGTAGGCATAGTTATATATATTTTTATGTGTGCTGCACATATATTCATATATATAATAAAGCCCATAGGGGGCACAGTCATGGATATCTCCCAGATATAACCAAACATCTCATAGGACTGGTTTACCATATATGAAGGGTTAGGTCAATAGTATTGGGGGACAATTCAGTCAATTGGCAAAACATAGTCTATAAAGTTTATGTTTTACATTCTAGTATAGTAAATTACATCAGGGATCTTAAAAGCTTGCTAGTGGCCATCTAAGATACAACTATTGGTCTCTTTTCATTTGGAAAAAAAGAGAAAGAAGGAAACCAAAGTCACAAAGCGGAAACTAGTCTACAAGACTAATTACCTACACAAACCACGGCCTCATCTATCCAGAGACAAGAACTACCACTACTGACAGTTGTGACCAAAGACACAATAGATTTTCCTAAATAGACGGGTATTAAAAAAAAAAAAAAAAAGCCAGACTTACCAGAACGTTAGAGATTAGAGAAACTCCTGAAGTATTGCTCTCAAAACCAAAAAAAAAAAAAAAAAAAACCAACTAAACCCGTTGCACTGAGTCAATTCCAGCTCTTAGAGACCCTATAGGACAGAATAGAACTGCCCCATAGGATCTCCAAGAAGTGGGCTGGGGATTCGAGCAGCTAATCTTACTGTGAGCAGCCAAGGTTTTAACCACTGCACCACCAGGGGTATACCCTTTAAACTTTGAACTTGTACTGTGAGCTTGAAATGGGCCATGATGGGTGTATTTATACCATGGAAATCAGTAAATGTTAAAATTTAGGGCTTTCTCTTTTTTTATATTGAGTGGGTTGATAAACATATAACATATGTGAATAAGATCAAATGTATGAAATTTGATGGGGACTTAAATATCTGTCAATCTCTTAATTTTACAGATATAAAACCTGCACCTCAGAGAGCTTAAGTGACCTGTGATGAAAAATGTTGGTGGAACTAAAGATTGAAATCCGTTGACTAAAGTGTCTGTCATACTCAGCTTTATGTAGCAAATGCTAACAATTGCAAGACCAGGGTTTTACAAACAAGCATCCGCCCAAATGAAAAAAATAACAAAATGAAACAAAACATTTGCCTTAGAGTTGATTCAGACTCATGACAACCCTTAAGTTTCAGAGTAGAATGTGCTCCATAGGATTTTCAATGGCTGTGATCTTTTGGAAGTAGTTTGCCATGTCTTTCTTCTGAGACACCATCAACCTTTCAGTTAGTAGACGAACACTTAACCATTTGCACCACCCAGGGACTCCAAGCATCCATCCACATGATATTATTTTAGTGGCACCAATGATTTGCTGTTACCAAAAATCCCATTGCCACTGAATTGCTCCTGACTCATAGTGACCTTTTAGGACAGAGTAGAACTGACCCTCAGGGTTTCCAAGGCTGTAATCTTTATGGAAGCCGACTGCCACATCTTTCTTCTGCAGTACAACTGGTAGGTTCAAAAGCCAACCTTTCAGTTAGCAGCCGATCACTTAACCATTGAACAACCAAGGCTCCTTATGGAAGATAAAGTTACATAATAACTATAGCACATCCAGACAATAGAGTTCTATACACCCGCTTAAAAGAATGAGAATGATTTTTATGTACTGAGATGGAAAGATATCCAGTTGTTATTGGTAAGAAAAACAAGCAAGCTATAGGACAGTGTATATAAAATGCTAGACTTGTTTATAAAGGAAAGGTGAGAATATACATGATTGTTTTTGCAAAAAGCAGGAGCCGTGGTGGCAGTGTTTAATGTGCTTGGCTACTAACCAAAGGATAGGTGGTTCAAACCCAACAGCGGATCCATGGGAGAAAGATATGGCAGTCTAAAGATTTACAGCCTTGGAAACCCTATTGCTAAGTTCGAGTCTGTCCTATAGGGTCAGTATGAGTAGAAGTCAACTCTATGGCAATGGGCTTGTTTTTTGTTTGTTTGTTTGTTTATTTGTTTGCTTGTTATTTGCAAAAAGAAAGAAAAAAGAAACACTGGAAAGAAGAACAAGAAGTTAATAAAGGTGTCTCCCTAACAGGTTAAGAGGGAAACAGAGAAGGAAAGGTACAACCTCTGTGAGAGAGAAGCAATGGCCCTGACATCTGACATATCGTTACAAAACACAGTATTCCCTATAAACATAAACAATTTCACAGAATTTCAGCTTGAGATGACGTGACACCATAACTGTGATGAGATCAGGCACAAATAAGACCACTCTGTAATCATTTATAAACATAAGACAAAAACAAGGACATTCTGCAACCACAAGGAGTCCCTGATTGATGCAAAATGGGAAGTGCTCAGCTATTAACTGAAAGGTTAGTGGTTCAAATCCAACCAGAGATGACTTGGAAGAAAGCACTGGCAATGTACTTCCAGAACATCAGAGCTTTTGAAAATCCTATGGAGCACAGCAGTACTCTGTAACACATGGGGTAGCCATGAGTTGGAGTCAGAATTGCTTATTATTATGCAACCACAAAAGTAACAAAATATCCCGGCTAACATGATTAACTACTACTTTTCTACCTCGACAACCCTAGCTCCACTTTGTTCCTCCTGGCCCCTAAAGAAAAATATAAAGTTTCTCATCACTGAATTGCCTTAACTGATTTGTTGTTGTTTTTAGGTGCCATCAAGTCAGTTTAGACTCATAGCAACACTATGTACAACAGAACAAAACACTGCCCAGTCCTGTTCCATTCTCACAATCATTGTTATGGCTGAGGCCATTGTTGCAGCCACTGGGTCAACCCATTGGTTGAGGGTCTTCCTGTTTTTCCCTGACCCTCTACTTTACCAAGCTTGATGTACTTTTCCAGGGACTTGTCCCTCCTGATAACATATACAAAGCATGTGAGACAAAGTCTCGCCATCCTTGCTGCTAAAGAACATTCTGGCTATACTTCTTCCAAGACAGATTTGTTAGTTCTTTTAGCAATCCATGGTATATTTAATATTCTTCACCAACACCATAATTCAAAGGCATCAATTCTTATTCAGTATTCCTTATTCCATGTCCAACTTTCATGTGCATGTAAAGAAACTGAAAACATTATGGCTTGGGTCAGGGGTACCCTAGTCCTTAAAGTGACATCTTTGCTTTTTAACACTTTAAAGTGATCTTTTGCAACAGATTTGCACAATGCAATGTATCCTTTGATTTATAATTGCTGTTTTCATGGAGGTTGATTGCGGATCAAAGTAAAATGAAATCCTTGATAATTTCAAGCTTTTCTCTGTTTATCATGACGTTACTTATTGGGCCAGTTGTCAGGATTTTTATTTTCTTTGTATTGAGATGTAGTTCATACTGAAGGCTGTAGTCTTTGATCTTCATCAGTAAGTGCTTCAAGTCTTCTTCACTTTCAGCAAGGAAGGTGGTGTCATCTGCATAACACAGGCAGTTAATGAGTCTTCCTCCAATCCTGATGTCACATATATTCCAGCTTCTCAGATCATTTGCTCAGCATGCATGTGACTTACAGCATTTAATTTTGGCCCATGGCCAAATTTGAACATGCCAAAATATAAAATGATCGTTCTGACACATAATGAAAATATGAAATTCTTAGTTACCTCATGGTGCTGTAACAGAAATACCACAAGAGGATAGCTTTAACAGAGAAATGTATTCTTTTATAGTCTAGGAGGCTTGAAGTCCTAATTCAGGGTGCCAGCTCCAGGGGAAGGCTTTCTGTCTCTCTTGGCTCTGGGGGAAGGTCCTTGTCATCAGTCTTCGCAGGTTGAGGAACTTCTTTCTCAGTCACGGATCCGGGGTCCAAAAGTTGCACTATTCTCCTGGCTCTTGTCTCTTGGTTGTATGAGGTGTCCCTGTCTCTCTGCTCACTTCTCTCTTTTATATCTCAAAAGAGATTGACTTAAACCCGTTGCTGTGGAGCTGATTCAAGATACAACCTAATCTGGTAGATTGAGTCCTGCCTCATCAACCTAAATGCCACTAATCACACCTCGTTAATGTCATAGATGTAGAATTCACAATACATCAGAAGACAAAATGGTGGGCAATCACATAATAGTGAGAATCATGGCCCAGCCTAGTAGACACACATTTCTGGGGACACAATTCAATCCTTTGCAATAAATATCCAAGAATGCATAATGAAATTCATAAAAGAAAAAGCAGGTTATTATACCAACTTGATTTTATTATTATCCAATATTATGAGCCATAAAAATGTATTTTCAATTATCATAAAAAACTAATTGAATACAAGACCAGTTAGAAATGGGAAAATAAAGAGATGTGGAAATGGAAGTGAAGGGGAAAAGGCATATTTATGTACAAAATTTGGCTGAAGGCTTGAAATCCTTTTCAGGTTAGAGATAAGTGGTCTTTTCATCAGCCGGTATGAACAACCTGAAAATAAAGCTTTCACCTCCTTGCCAGATTCTCTCACCTTCATTTTTATAGTGGGGTAAGTAGCATTTTTCATTCAGCACACAGTCTCTGTACATCAACTGTGTACTAGGCAAAAATGAATCTGATACAGTCCCAGCCATGAAGGACTTTGGTTCCTAGAGGGTGAATCCTAAACATCTTCTCTTTTCTCTATTTTGTTCAGACATCTCTGATGCAGGAATGTTTCAGTGCAGTTACTTGATCAATGTCTGTCTCCCATGAATGACTAGTAGCTCCAAGGTGCAGGGTGTTTGTGCACCTTTACACTCCTCGTGCCCAGCACAGCATCTGACACAAGTAGACCTTCCATAAATATTTGTTAAATGTATGAATATGAACACTCCTTCTTCTTAATTTCATGACAAAGAAAGATTTGCAATGGCTTTCTCAGGTTTTTGAGGTCTTTTTGAAAGAATAAGAACATATATCTCCCAACAACTTAGGAGGCAGGTGGCACAACGGTTAAGGAGCACAATTTCCATTGAGACTCCTCGGTCTTGAATACTGGACCTACTACTTACTATATTGTGAGTCTTAGGTCAGTTGTCCTAACCTCTGTATAAGTCCCTTGGTGGTACAAATGGTTAACATGATCTACTGTCATCAGACAGATTGGAGTTTCAAGTCCACCCAGATGCCTTAGAAGAAATGCATGCATATCTACTTTGAGAAAAAAAAAAAAAATCAGCCATTGAAAACACCATGAAGCATAGTTCCACTCTGACAAGCATGGGATCATCATGAACCAGGTTCAACAGGTTTAATGGTTTTATGGTCAGTTTCCTCATTTGTAAAATGAGAAATGTGATAGCAACTATGCCTGATTGTTAGGAAAATTTAATGAGATTATACATGTAAAGTGCGACCTGCACTATTCAATATGGAAGCCATCATGAGCCACAGGTGGCTACTGAGCACTTGAACTTTCCCACATCCAAATTGAGATGTGCCTTAAGTAAAAAAACACACTGGATTTTGAATACTTAATACGAAAAAAAAAAAAAGGAATTTAAACACCAGGTTAACTATCTTCTTATATTAATTACATTTTTAAATGAGAATATTTTGTATATATTGGGTCGAATATATTCTTAAATTTAACTTCACTTGTTTGTGTGTTTGTATATACTAGAAATTTTTTAAACTGTACATGTGTATCAAATGTATGGCTCAAATTATACTTTTATTAGATAAAACTGAAAGAAATATTGGCTAGCCCTGGTGGCACAGTGGTTAAAGCACTTTACTACTAACCAAAGTTAGGTGGTTCAAACCCACCAACCTCTCCATGGGATAAAGATGTGGCAGCCTGCTTCCATAAAGATTTACAGCCTTGAAAACCCTCTGAGGCAGTTCTATTATGTCCTAGAAAATTTGAAATTGTGTACATAATTCAAGTGTATAGCTCACATTATACTTTTATTCCCTTCGCCAGCACCTCTTTTTTTTCTCTTCTACCCCTCACGGTTAAAAATTAAAAAATGCTTGTGGAATTGGATCGAGATTGCATTGTATCTGTAGAGTGCTTTGGGTAGAATTGACATTTTCACAATGTTGAATCTTCCTATCCATGAGCAAGGTATGTTTTTCCACTTATGCAGGTCTCTTTTGGTTTCTTGCCCTAGTGTCTTGTAGTTTTCCTTGTATAGGTCTTTTACATCTCTGGTTAGATTTATTCCTGAGTATTTTATCTTCTTGGGAGCTATTATAAATGGTATTGATTTGATGATGTCCTCTTTGAAGTTCTCTTTGTTGGTGTAAAGGAATCCAACTGATTTTTGGATGTTTATCTTGTATCCTGAAACTTTGCTGAAATCTTCTACTAGTTCTAGTAATTTTCTGGTGGATTCTTTGGGGTTTTCTGTGTTTCAGATCATATCATCTGCCAATAGACATACTTTGACTTCTTCCCTACCAATTTGGATGCCCTTTATTTTATTTTCTAGGCTAATTGCTCTGGCTAGGACCTCCAGCACAATGTTGAATAAGAGTGGTGATAAAGGGCATCCTTGTCTGGTTCCGGTTCTCAAGGGGAATGCTTTCAAACGCTTTCCATTTAGGATGATGTTGGCTGTTGGCATTGTATAAATACCCTTAATTATGTTGAGGAATTTCCCTTCTATTCCTATTTTCTTGAGAGTGTTTATCATGAATAGGTGTTGGACTTTCTCAGATGCCTTTTCTGCATCAATTGTTAAGATCATGTTGTTCTTGTCTTTTGTTTTATTTATGTGATGGATTACGTTGATTGTTTTTCTAATGTTGAACCACCCCTGCATACTGGTATAAATCCCACTTGATCATGGTGAATTATTTTTTTTTGATATGTTGCTGAATTCTATAGGCTAGAATTTTGTTGAGGATTTTTATGTCAATGTTCATGTGGGATATTTGTCTGTAATTTTCTTTTTTTGTGACATCTTTACCTGGTTTTGGTATCAGGGTTATGCTGCCTTCATAAAATGAGTTTGGGAGTATTCCATCCTTTTCTGTGATCTGAAATACCTTTAGTAGTAGTGGTGTTATCTCTTCTTGGAAAGTTTGGTAGAATTCTCCAGTGAAGCCATCTGTGCTGGGACTTTTTCTTTGTTGGGAGTTTTATAACTACCTTTTCAATATCTTCTTTCTTTATGGGTTTATTTAGTTGTTCTATAGCTTTTTGTGTTACTTTATGTAGGTAGTGAATTTCTAGAAATTTGTCTATTTCCTCTAGGTTTTCAAATTTGTTAGAGTACAGTTTTTCATTGTATTCTTCTATGATTCTTTTAATTTCAGTTTTGTCTGCTGTGATATCACCTATCTCATTTCTTATATGGGTTGTTTGCTTCCTTTCCTATTCTTCTTTTGTCAGTTTGGCCAACAGTTTATCAATTTCATTGATCTTTTCAAAGTACCAGCTTTTGGTTTTCTTAACTCTTTCAGTTTTTTTTTTTTTTTCTCCATTTCATTTAACTCTGCTCTAATTCTTATTATTTCCTTTCTTCCAGTGCCCGAGGACTTCTTTTGCTGTTCTCTTTCTACTTGTTCCATTTCTGATGTTAATGTTTTGATTTTGGCCCTTTCTTCTTTTTGGATGTGTGCATTTAGTGATTTAAACTGAGCTCTCAACACTGCTTTTCTGTGTCCCAAAAGTTCTGGTAGGATGTGTTTTTATAGTCATTTGATTTTATGAATTTCTTTATTCCATCCTCAATTTCTTCTATAACCCAGTAGTTTCTGAGCAAGGTGTTATTCTGTTTCAGTATGTTTATTTTTCCATGCTTTTCCTGTTATTGATTCCTACTTTTATGGCTTTATGGTCAGAAAAGATGCTTTGTAATATTTCAGAGCTTTGGATTTTGTTAAGGCTTGCTTTATGGCCTAATATGTGGTCTATTCTGCAGAATGTTACATGTGCATTGGAAAAGAAAATATACTTGGCTGCTGTTGGGTGTAGTGTTCAGTAGATTTCTATGAGATCAAGTTGGTTGATTGCAATATTTAGATCTTCCGCATTTTTGTTGAGCTTGTTTTTGGATGTTCTGTCCTTCACTGAAAGTGGTGTGATGAAATCTCCAACTACTATTGTAGAGCTCGCTATCTCTCCTTTCAATGCTATTAGAGTTTGTTTTATGTATTTTGGAGCCCTGTTGTTGGGTGCGTAAATATTTATTATTGTTATGTCTTCCTGGTGTATTGACCCTTTAATCATTATATAGTGTCCTTCCTTATCCTTTGTGGTGGATGGTACTTTAAAGTCTATTTTGTTTGAGATTAATATTGCCACTCCTGCTCTTTTCTGAGTGTTGTTTGCTTAATATACTTTCTTCCATCCTTTGAGTTTTATTTTGTTTGTGTGTTTCAGCCTAAGGTATGTCTGTTGTAGACAGCATATAGACAGATCATGTTTTCTTATCCAATCTGCCACTCTGTCATTTTATTTGTGAGTTTAGTCCATCTACATTCAATGTGATTATTGATAGACATGAGTTTAGTGCTGTCATTTTGGTGTCTTTTTTTGTGTGTTGTTCATAGTTTCTTTGTTCCGCATAACTTTCTGTGCTGAGTCTTTATATTTTTCTTATTTTTTATTTTAATGTGTAGGATTGTTAGTTGCCTTTGTGGTTACGTTAATATTTACCCCTATTTTTCTAAGTTTAAACCAGTCTTTTATTTCTTTATATCACCTTGACTTCCTCTCCATATGAAAAATGTATGTTTACGTATCTTAGTCCATCTTTTTTGCTTAATGTTGTCATCTTTTACATATTGACATCTTTGTTTCCCTATTTTCAGTGTTTTACCTTTGATTTATTTTTGTGACTTCTATACCTGGGTTGATGTCTGGTTGCTCTGTCCTGTGTTCTCATCTTGGGAAGTTATCTGATGTTATTGATTTTCTAACCAGAAGACTCCCTTTAGTATTTCTTGTAATTTTGGTTTGCTTTCCGCAAATTCCCTAAACTTCTGTTTATCTGGAAATACACTAATTGCACCATCATATTTGAGAGACAGTTTTGCTGGATATAGAATTCTTGGCTGACAGTTTTTTTTTTTTCCCCCCTTCAAGGCTTTATACATATATATATATATATATATATATATATATATATATCTCCCATTGCCTTTTCTTTGCATGGTTTCTGCTGAGTAATCCGAGCTTATTCTTACTGATTATCCTTTGTAGATGACTTTTTGTTTATCCCTAGTCACTCTTAAAATTCTCTCTTTATTTTTGTTTTTGACCAGTTTGATTATAATATGTCTTGATGGCTTTCTTTTGGGATCTACATTATGTGGTGTTCAATGGGCATATTAGATAGATATCTTCTCATCTTTCATAATATCAGGGAATTTTTCTGCCAACAAATCTTCAATAATACTTACTTATGTTCCTTTATTGTGAGGTCTGAATTTTGCCTAATTTCCTTCAGGATGTCTTGAAGAGTTCGGTATAACAATCTGTTGTATTCTGCATCCGGTAATTCCAATAAGTTTTCTTCCTCTGGAAAATTTCTAGATGTTTTACTTTTGGAGCTTGCTGAAGCCATCAAGATCTGGCTCTTTATGTGATTTGATATTGACTGTTGTCTCCGAGACATCAATAAGTTACTTTATTTATTTATTTTATGTTTCCTAACTGTGTCCCGGCTTCTTTTTTGTTTTGTTTCATTTTGATATGCCCAAATAGGCAGCTCGTGTGTGCTAGCCCCATCCTCAGCAACCCTGAAGCTCCAGTGTACTGCCACCAGGTGGCCAGACCTGCTACAAAGTATGTAGCCCAGGAATCTACCTACATCTCATGTATGGATTCAGCTCAGGTGTCCTGGTAGTTGGCCACCAGATGTGTGGTGCCAGAGCTCACCTATAGTCCTATACAGGCATGGGTGATTGGTGTAGGCACAGGCATCTGGCTGCAGCACGGGGACACACCCTGACCAAAGTAGGAGTCTAACAGCTGCCCCCAAGAATCTGGGATGAAAGCATGCTTCTCTTTCCTAGACCGTGTAGGTGGGTGAGTTTTGCAGCTGAACTCTGAGCACCCAGTGCTGTTGGCTGTAAGGACTGGGTGGGGGTGGGGGGGCGCTTCTTGTTATTCGGCCCCTGTTGCAGGGGACTAGGTGGTGTAGGTGGAGCCACCAGTCTTCAGGCCCCTCATGTGGGTAGGTGAAGACCTTGCTTAATTGGCAGAGCAGTGTCAAATGTCCCAAACCTGCCATTTCACAGCTTAAACAGTTGAAGCTAGACTTCAGGTATTTACCCCCTTGTACTGTGGTAAAGAGGAATACACTGTTGAAATGGGCCCACAGAAATCCATGCAGGGGGAAAGGCACTCAGTTCTGTGGCTCCCTTATGCCTGTGGCTAGGCAATGGAGCTCTGTCTACCTTGAGTTCCTCACTTAGGGGAACCAGCAGATTACTTTTTCCCCGTTTGTTAATTTGTTCCCTCTCCATGGTCGGGAGAATTGCTCAGGGTGCGTAACAGGTCCTACTTCTGGCCCAGGGGACTCCGCATTTGCTGAAGCTGTCCTGGACCCAGTGCAGAGCAGAGAGTGTGGAGGTAAATAGGAGAGAGGTTTTTCCCTAAGTAGGGTTTTTTTGATCCGCGCGGTAGTCCAGATACAATTACTTATCTTTCGCCCCTGAAGGCTGTTTCTAACTGGTTCTGGATGGCCAAGTAGACTCTCTGCCACTTGGTCTCTTCTGATGTGGAAAACACCTCCTGAGCGCCGCTGCTTGCCTACCTCACAGTGCACCCCGAGCTGATCCAGGCTGAAGGGCTCTGGCTCCCCCAGGGCCAGTTCTCACAACTCCTCGCTGCTTCCAAACTGTCTCTCCCTCCCCCTGGCACTCAGTCTGATTTTTCAACTTTGCCTTTGATATTCAGGGCTCCTAGATTGTCATATGTAATTGTTTCTCTTGTTTTTTCAGGTCTTTGTTGTAGGAGTGACCAGTGGAAGTGTTTGAGTGCTCCACTGTCTTGGCCCTGCCTTTCTGAGTCGTATTTCTATTGCTTGAAACCCACAGTCCTAGCCATGTGTATACTATGTACTAGAGAGATATTGGTGTCTAAGACAGAGTGAGTCCCTTCCCTCATGGAGCAGACAGTCTCCTGATGAAGATTGGCATTAACAATCCATTACAAGTGTGTTGGATGTACCAACATGAACACTTTACCTGGTCTGACAAATCTAGGTGACTTCCCCAAAGATATGGCACTTTTTCTGAGACATAAAGGAATAAACAGAGTTAATCTCAGTTAAACAGATGGCATAGAGGAAATATAATCCTTGCACATATACAAAATCTCGTACAAAATCCTTACTCCATATAGCATATAAATGGTAACATTGACTTGTCTTTTAGAACAGTTAATACCAGAAATGGAAAGTCTGGGATATACACAACAGAGAACTGAATGATCCTGTAGATTAAATAGACCTGTGAGATACATTAGTTTCTATAAACAACCAGGAATCATGTTTGAGGAGATAGTGTTCATGAATGCACAATTACAAACGTTTTCCAGTGATGGGTATTCTGGGGGAACTGACAATAGTGGTGCAGTTTAGATGGGAGTGTTATTCTGCTGAAGGTTTGAACTGTGAGGAGTTCTGGGGACTGTAAATTACATTTTCATGCAGAAAAGTCAGGTAAGCTTCTAGGTATCAATTTTTTTTAATCTATAGAATGACAAGAGTTATAACTAGATGGTCGCTAATAGCCCTTCCACAAATTAAATTCTACAGAAATGCCTTTATTATATTTTGTCAAAGACTAATTTTGAAATGTTAAAGAATCATTTGGATACTTACCAAGTACTACTATGCCATGTTTATATTTCACTGAGGTCTTTGTGTTAATTAGTCTCTGCTTTTAAGATCATGAACCTTTCTACAGAAGTTCATATTTAAAGAAAAATGGAATTAAATTTCATGTTTAACATCAAAGAACATAGAATATTGGCAGAGTGTCATGCTTTTAAAAATCAGGCATCACTCCCAAAGCTATTTACAGAAAACTATCTAGATTGGAAAATCATGTGAAATTAAATTAAATGCATGAGATATAGCTATAAAATAATGTGTCTACTTTCAAAGTAAACACATAAAATGGGCATGGTGCCCAAAAAGAAATGCCCTTGGTGGATGATCCTCTTATCCCAGACATACGACCTCAATCATACGCAAAGTATTATTGAAAACTGTTTTGGTAAAATTGTTTTCAGAGACATTAACTCATTCTTTTGACTACCCTTAATGGTGATAAAACTGGTCCTTTGGATGAGTTTGGAAACAACGAAAATTCACATATTGAATTGGTAAATGTTGTACTATCTATATTTTTACAACAATTAACAAATGTCACTTAGCTCTAAGGCTCCAAGTCAGGTGAATAAAATGTGTACTCAAGCTCCAGAATTCCACTTTAATCAGAAACATGAACAGTGCATTTGGCTCACCTGTGCTAAAACTCACTCTAGGGCAATTCCAAACAAGATCTAAAAAATAGGTTTAAAATAATGACAGTATCATGACAGCAAGAGAGTCATCTGCTGGGGGACTGCTCAAGTACACACTCAGAGCTGATGATACATAGATAATTTTTAGTCATCTAAAATACTGAATTCAATATATGTAGAGATTAAAACTGGGGAACCTTCTTGTAATTCTCTGTGAATTCATCATTCCAAAATATTTTGGAGCCCCTCTCAAGTATCATGCAATTTGCTCTATACATAATGGGCACTTAAAGATTAAATACAGTTGCTAATAATAAATCAGGGCAGAAGCAAATAAGGTCTAGGGCCAATACATGAAATTAATTTTTTATTATGGATTCCCTTTAAAAACAACATCTGGTAATAGATGTTGACAACAGTTTAAAAAGACAAGACTAGAGTGATAGGTCTTTCTGGAAATAAAACTTAATTCCCGAACAATATTTTGGAAAATTATTGGGATCTAACTAAATATATTCCATATATTAGAGACCAGAAAAGTTTCCTAAATTGTTATTTACAGTCACCACTTTGAATAATCTACAAATTCTTACTAACTCTGAATCCCAAACAAAAGATCTGTAAGAATTTAAAAAAATCTAGATTTGTGTATTCTGTACGTGTTTGTTGCCATTACTTTACAATTAAATTAATATTATACAGTTCCCGCTATAGCTAACAATCTATTTATGCACTTGGGAGAAAAGAGACTGTCAATTTAACTCATTGTAAAAATTCCAAGAAACTCACTAGTTTTCAGCTTTTAGAAATACAATAAAAATAAGCTATTTAAGTATCCTAGATTTCCCAACTTATTTAGGAAATACTCAAAGTGCAATGGGAACCAAATTTTTTCTGAATGAATTTAAATGTACAAGATGTTTGGTGGACAAAACTGGTGATATACATTACAGTTAACTTTTCTCTGAATCTATGTGTGAGGCGGTAAATTAGAATGATACAACAATCACTTAAAGGGAGGAATGAAAAGAGAATAGTTAAGATGATTGCATCTTATCATTAGCAGAAATCTCTCAACAATACTTGACAATTTACACATTTCTTCTGACCAATGTATTTAATTTCCACTGCAGCAGTAGCTTTTAACCACTGAGCCATCGGGCTGCAATTTCCACTTAGGAGAATCTAAATGCCCTCAAATAGTATTCACATCAGATCAGAAGCCATCTACAACTATTTCTTTAAATTTAACTTTTTGAATCAGACAATCATATTTTTGATTATGCCGGGAATGAAAACTTGAAGAGGAATGGCATTGCACTCATCGCCAAAAAGAATATTTCAAAATCTATCCTGAAGTAAAATGCTGTCAGTGATAGGACAACAACCATACCTACAAGGAGGAAGAGTTAATATGACTATTATTCATCTTTATGCACCAACCTGTAAGGTCAAAGATGAAAAAACTGAAGATTTTTACCAACATTTGCAGTCTGAAATTGACTGAACATACAATCAAGATGCAAGGATAATTAGTGGTGATTGGAATGTGAAAGTTGGAAACAAAGAAGAAGGATCCTAGTTGGAAAATATGGCGTTGGTGATGGAAACAAAGCCAGAGATTGAATGTTAGAGCTTTGCAAGATTAATGGCTTCCTCATAGCAAATACATATTGTCACCAACATAAACAGCAACTATACACATGGACCTCACCAGATGGAATACACAGGAATAAAATCGACTACATCTCTGGAAAGAGAAAATGGAAAAGCTCAATATCATCAGTCAGAACAAAGCCAGGGACTGACTACAGAATAGACCATCAATTGCTCATTTGCTAGTTCAAGTTAAAGCTGAAGAAAATTAGAACAAGTCCACAAGAACCCAATTATGAACTTGAGTGTATCCTACCTGAATTGAGAGACCATCTCAAGAATAGATTAGACACATTTAACATTAATGACCGAAGAACAGACAAGATGTGGAATGATATAAAAGACATCGTACATGATGAAAGCAAGAGGTCATTAAAGACAGGAAAGAAAGAAAATACTAAAATGAATGTCAAAAGAGACTCTGAAAGTTGCTTCTGAATGTTGAGTAACTAAAGTCAATGGAAGAAATGATAAAGTAAATGATCTGAACAGAAAATTACAAAGGGCAGATCGGGAAGACAAAGTAAAGTAGTATAATGACACAGGCAAAGACCTGGAGTAAGAAAATCAAAAGGGAAGAACACGATCAGGGTTTCTCATGCTGAAAGAACTGAAGTAAAAATTCAAGTCTTGAGTTTAATATTGAAGGATTCTATGGGGAAAATATTGAATAATGCAGGAAGCATCAAAAGAAGATGGAATGAATACAGTCACTATACCAAAAATATTGGTGAATGCTCAAACATTTCAGGAGGTAGCATATGATCAGGAACCAAAGGTACCGAAGGAAGAGGTCCAAGCTGCACTGAAGGCATTGGTGAAAAGCAAGCCTCCAGGAATTGACAGAATACCAATGAGATGTTTTAACAAATGGATGCAGTGCTGGAAGTTCTCACTTATCTATGCCAAGAAATTTAGAAGATAGCTACCTGGCCAACTAACTGGAAGATATCCATATTTATGCCTATTCCCAAGAAAGGTGATCCAACCAAATGTGGAAATTATCCAACAATATTATTAATATCACACACAAGCAAAATTTTGCTGAAAATCATACAAAGGCAGCTGGAGAAGTACATCAACAGGGAACTGTCAGAAATTCAATCCGGATTATGAAGCAGATGTGGAACCAAGGATATCATTGCTGATGTCAAATGGAATCTGGCTGAAAGCAGACAATACCTGAAAGATGTTTACCTGTGTTTTGTTGACTATGCATAGGATTTTGACTGTGTGGATCATAACAAATTATAGGTAACATTGCAAAGAATGGGAATTCTTTGCACATTACTTGTGCTCATGAGGAACCTGACCATAGACCAAGAAAGCAGTCGTTTGAGAAGGACAACTGGATATTGAGTGGTTTAAAGCCAGGAAATGTATGCGTCAGGGTTGCACTCTACTACCATACTTATTCAATCTGTACACTGAGTAAATAATCTGAGAAGCTGGACTATATGAAGAAGAATGCGGCATGAGGATTGGAGGAAGATTCATTAACAACCTGCGTTACACATATGACACAACCTTGTTTGCTGAAAGTGAAGAGGGCTTGAAGCACTTGCTGATGGAGATCAAAGACCACAGCCTTCAGTACGGATAACACCTCAACATAAAGAAAACAAAAATCCACACAATCAGACCAATAAGCAACATCATGATAAATGGAGAAAAGAATGACGTTTTCAAGGATTTAATTTTACTTGGTTCCATAATCAACACCCATGGAAGCAGCAGTCAAGAAATGAAAGGATGCATTGTGTTGGGTAAATCTGCTGTAAAATACCTCTTTAAATTGTTAAAAAACAAAGATGTCACATTGAAGACTCAGATGAACCTGAAGTTCACTTTACTTCATTGATCTTATCAAGTGACCTAACTCAAAGTTGTTACTGCAGCAGCAAATTCATTGACCCAACTCTCTGTTAAAAGATTTTGAGTATGCCACTTGAATGTGTATCTATCAACTACAAGGGAGATTTAATATCCCTCCATATGGAATTGATTTGGGCCAAAAAAGATTTCACGAGAGCACAATTTTCATATTTCCTGGGTCAGCACAATCTCATAGAATAGACAGTGGCCCAAGAGGCATGGTCCAAAATTTCTAAGAACCTGAATAAGGACTTTGGGAAATGGGACTTTTTCATTTGACATCTCCACCATTCAATCACCACCTCACACCTAAATTCATATAGAAAAAAAATTCATTTCTAGAACAAAGATTGAAGTTGAATTTAATATTTTCTTTTGAGGCTTGATTATTCTATAGTTAGACATAAAAGAGATCTTGCACATTTTCCCTATTCACATGTTTTCTCCAAGTCTAACCAAGTGGCTGAGCCAACCATGTAGGCCTTTAGAAAATGCTCCCTGGTTTTGCTATGTTTGAGTCCTGACTGGGAAAGAACAGCAAACTCTATAAATAATTGTACATGGGGTGGGGGGAGGGGTTCAAACTGCGATTTCCAGGGGACTGAGATAAGAGGGAGATGCTTGGAGCTGGACAGTGCAGTGAGCAAGGCAGGTGGTCCATGTAGTGCGTGACACAGGTCCCTGGTGAGATAGAGTGTGTTCAGACCCCACATCTATCACTTTCTTGCAGAGAGATGTTTAGGCTAGCTGCCTTACTCCTAGAGAGTCATCTCTGGTTCACTGGTACAATTCTTGCCTTCCATGCGAATGACTCAGATTCAAATTCCTAGCTGATACATCTCATGTGCAACCACCACCTGTTTATCAGTGGAGACTTGTGTGTTCCTATGATGCTGAACAGGTTTCAGAGGAGATTCCAGTCCAAACAGACTAGGAAGAAAGGCCTGGTTACCTACTTCCAAAAAGCAAGCAATGAATATCCTATGGATCACAATGGTATGATTGGCAAACATTCGGGGGTGGTGGAGGAGCAGGCAGCCTTGCATTCCATTGTGCATAGGACTGACAGGAGTCAGGGGCCTAATAACAGCAGCTGATTACAAAAACAGCAACCTCATTTCTCCAAGCCTCCACATCCTTGGCTTTATAACAGGGAGGAGAACAGTAGCTCGCTCACATGGTTATTGTGAGGATGATTCATTAGCACATTGCTGGGCACATAGTCGTAAGCTATTACTTTAGTCAGGAGGTAGGATTTAATCAAGGTTTGATGATGGGTTGAATCTGGGTAGGAAGAAAAGAAAGAAGGCTACAGAATGGGGAGCAACATGTGACAAAACTCAGAGGCAGAAATAAGATGCAGTGTAGAGAATAGCTCTACTGAAATTTTCAGTCTTTTTACCAGTTGTACCAAGAAGATAAGAATATATAATGAATATTTTTTATATGTAACCAGAGGAATAATACAGATCCCCAATCCTGTTCCCCTGGAGATTCTTATTCAGCAGGTCAAGGAGAGACCTATGGGGTGGCTATGAGTCTGAATCAACTTGATGGCAATGAGATTAGGGAGAGAAATATAGCCAGAATGTTCCTTAGAATCGAGAGTGATGAGACTTCATCTTGCTTAGTATGGACATGTCATCAGGAGGGACCAATCTCTGGAGAAGAACATTATGTTTGGTAAAGAAGAGGGTCAGTGATCAAAAGGAAAGCCCTCAAGGAGATAGACTAACGCAGTGACTCTAACAATGATTGCAAAGATGGCACAGGACCGGGTAATGCTTCATTGTGTTACACATAGGGTCACTATGAGTAGGAATGGATTCTAGGCACGTAATAGTAACAACAAGGAGAGACCCAGGAACCTGTATATGAAAAAACATTACATGTTTTTGGTTTATATAGTTACACCTAGACTACTATTCGTAACACTCTAGCTGTCCTATGAGTTTATGAAAACATATTTTAACATAATTGTTGGACCTTAACTTTTTTAAGTTTAAGTCACTCAAAAAGAGCTCCCACAACTACCATAGAAGTCTCTACTCTAGATCTTAAACAACAATGTTTTTTTTTACTTCTTGTTCTTGTTGTGGTGTTCTTAGTGTTAGGAGCCCCCCAGTCAGTTCCGACTCATTGTGACCTTCTGTACAACAGAAGGAAATACTGCCCAGTCCTGAGCCATCCTCAAAATGATTGTTATGTTTGAGCCCATTGTTGCAGCCACTGTGTCAATCCATTTCATTGAGGGTATTCTTCTTTTTCGCTGATCTTCTACTTTACCAAACATGATGTCCTTCTCCAGGGACTGGTTCCTCCTGATAACATGTCCAAAGTATGTAAGAGGAGCATTCTAGCTGTACTCCATCCAAGATAGATTTGTTCATTCTTCTGACAGTCCATGGAATATTCAAAATTCTTTGCCAACACCAAAACTCAAAGGCAACAACTCATTTTCAATCTTTTCTAGTCATTGTCCAGCTTTTGCATGCATATGAGGCTATTGAAAACACCATGGCATGGGTCACCTTAATCTTTAATGTGACGTCTTTACTTTTTAACATTCTAAAGAGATCTTGTGCAGCAGATTTGCCCAGTGAAAGGCAATGCAGTGCATGTAAGGAAATGACAATAATGGTGTAACTTCAAGTAAATCCCAGACTGTGTATAGGCACAGACTCTCTCACACAAACCAATCCACTTACATAAAATCACTTTCAAGCTTACTGAAGTATTTTGGAAGTTTACAGCATCTTCACAACTTCATCAAAAGCCACTTTCACTGTTTTTAAACATTCACAGTTTTGAGTGTCAGAGAAGTTTGAACTCCTTCAAGGTACTCTAAGAATATGGGGGAAAAAAAAGAAAAAAACTGATGCAGTTAGAATAATTTAACTGTAACCATTTATAAAAGAGAATTCTTTCAAGTTGGCAATTACCTCCAATTTATGACAAAGTTAAGAAACTGCTAAATTAGAGGATTTTCTCAGAATGTCAAGAAAAGTCACTAGTAAACAGAGACTTTAAACCATGCTTTGCAATTCCTGATCTATTAATTTACTGGGACATGGTTTTACTCTTTAAATGAGGTTGATGGAGAGATGCGTCAATTTTACACATTTCTGGCTTATTGGACCAGATAAGATTCTACCAAGGATACAGACACCTGAACTATTTACATGTGAAAAGGTTAAATACTTAAGGAAATTTTACCTGGAATGTATATCATTTTCTGGGGAGGCAGGTTGTTTTCTTTTTGCAAGAAAAACTTGAGTAGAAATTTTATACTTTACTCATTTTAATGGGAACATGTATGCAGAAGCCCAAATTGCCAATGAAAAGTTTTTATCCACCTGGAAAAATCCTAATGCCATTAACTATAAATGGTTTATGATAAAGTCAGGTAGCAGGGAAGAAAATTGAAAGATAACTTCAAAATAGGAAAGCTTTGTCCTCCAAAAAAGAGCTTTTCCTTGACTGCTTTTGAAATAGCTAACTCATGAATTCTTTCACTGTCAAAATCAGCAGCTATGCCTTACCACATCATCTCCACCCATTAGTGAGCTATCACCAATCATATAAATGCCAGTACGGATACCAGATACCAACTGTGGGTAGGATAGGAATTTCTCATGGAACCCTATCGTATGGGGAGGGAGATAGACTCAAGTCTAGTTGTGTGATGCTATGTGATTAGGTCATGCTTGATTAACTAATCACTAACTTACAGATACCTTTGTCATTATATACACATGGTACATATATACATACCTATGCATATATATACCATAAAAACCAAACCAGTTACAGCCAAGTTGATTCCAAATCATGGTGACCTCACATGTGTCACTGAAGAACTGTGCTCCATAGGGTTCTCAATGGCAGATTTTTCGGAAGTAAATCAGCAGATCTTTCTTCCAGGGTGCCTCTGCCTGAACTTGAACATCTGATCCTTCGATTATTAGCCCAGATTGTTAACTGTTTGTGCCACCCAGAGACTCCCATATATAGATAAACTCACCATAAAAATTAACTTTTGCTTGGATCAGTGCACTGCTGCCCACTGCTGCAGAAAACAGCCTGGGGTGTTTCATTCTCAACCACACTGCAAGGGAGTCGCCATAAAAACAGCCAAATGCAACCCATTGTTTGTGTTGAGCCCCATTTTCTTTGCTATTTTAGTTTGGAAGTAGACAACGTCAGCCAGAGCCTGCCTGCTTTTGAGGTAGTGGAGGCTGGCAGTACTCAGATCTCTACAATTAAAGCATAAACACACTCTGTGAAAACAGCAGAGAATCTATAATTTAACATCAACTTGACCCTGAAGTAAAAATGAATAGTATGAAAACATGTTGAGTATACTGGTTCTAGCTAGAAATTTTAACTAGCGTAATATGGTTGAGAGTGACAAATAAATGCAGGAACTAACAATAATTGCGAACATTTGTCTCATTTTAATTATTTCATTTCCTCTCGTCACCACTCTGAAGGAGCTCCAAATGCCTGTCACCACCCACATGGTGTCCTTTCTCCATACACCCACCCGAACCACAGATGTCACATTATAAATCTGACTCAGAGAGGAGCTCATTTTTGAAAGGGCTAAAAAGTCATTGATTTAATTGTTTCCAAGGCTTTAATAAAACCCTTAGTTAATTGTTGTGACGCTATTTTCCATTTTTTTCTCCTTTGCTGCTACATCTAGACCAAGCACTATTTGAATCTAGGTTTCTCAGTCATAAGAAAACTAAGTATACATTTTGTAATTTATTTTTCAGTGATGTTTCCTTCATAATGTTTCCTATAAACCTGGGATGTTTTTAATCCTTACTGTTAAAGGAAAAATTCTCCCTCCCTCCCCCTGCAAAAGGATATATCTAGCTGATTATGAATTTAAAAGTAGACAAAGGGCATAGAATATTCACAAAAAGAAACACAAACGGTTAGCAAACATATGAAAATGATTAGCCTTTTCTATTATCAAAGTATTGGAAACCGGGGTTGCATAGTGGTTAAGAGTTCAGCTGCTAACCAAAAGGTCAGCAGTTCAGATCCACCAGGCACTTCTTAGAAACACTTCGGAGCAGTTCTACGCTGTCCTACAGGGTTGCTATAAGTCAGAATCGACTCAACCGCAATAGATGTTTTTTTTTTTTATTCAAAATTAACACAAACTTGAGCGTTGTTTTCCTCCATCAGTCTGGCAAGATTTATTTTAGTTCTCAGTCTTGGCATGGATGTGATGAGGCAGGCTCTCTCCTGCACCACTTGTGGAAGTATCGACTTTTAGAATCATTGAGAAAGGAATTTGTCCTCATATAATAAGCGCTTCAAGAGGAAAAACATTTACCTTGGTTCAGCAATTCTACTAAGAAGCTACAGCAGAACCTGCTAATTTTCTCCTTATATCCACTCTCCCTTTTATCTTTACATAACACAGGCCCTGGATTTCAGCTGTGCATATGGCTTCCCAGAATAAACACGACAAATCCCAGCCACCCTTCTAGCCAGATGTGGACTTACTAATTAAGATCAAGCCAATGGGATGTTACTGAAAACCTGTAAGTAAGATTTATTAAAATACCCAATCATAGAATTCACTCCAGTTTCTAAGAGCAAATTCTCAGATCCTTAGACTCTGCCCTAAAATTGCTCACTCAAAGTCCGAATTCTATTGTAGGTTCTTTCTAACACCCTCTTATTGAACTGTACCACATGAAGTTAATTTGGATAGCAAACAAGTTATTTGCTATACTTAATTGCTAAAACACAAGCTATTCCATTCATGAACAATTTACTTCCTTAGAGAGACTAATAAAGAAATCCCAGACTTAAAGCTATTTATAGAATATCATAGCATCATGAAAACACACACACACAAATCAAAGTTTCTAAAGAAAAAATGTAGAACTGATGGAATTATTGGAATGTCACCTCACTACCAAAAGTTAAATGACATACAATTCAAATATCACGTTTGTGGAGTCACTGCTAGAAAGAAGCCTGTGAAACCTTCAATAATTACTAGTCCGTCATGATAAAAGGTACTAAGAATTATGACTCATATAATAAAGGTATCATTTCACTGACACTAATCACACTCTCAGGGTTATAAGAAGCAATCTTCTTATTTTAATGAGAATAAAAGATTCTGATCTTAAATTGAATTTTTCAGAACGTTTTGAGATCTTTTTAAATTTCATTCTATTTGCTTGTCTTTATACAGTGAGTAGTTTATAATTTTAAGCAAGTAAGCTAAAAATATGTCTCTTTACTGGGGAGTAAAACAAAAGTAGTAGATGGCAAGAAGAAACTACTGAGGCAAAAACACTTCTCATATTCTTGTTTCTGGTTCTGCCACTGCAGGCTGAAATCTAATAGAACATCCAGTTACCTTTGATGAATGGTTTTAACAAAATGATCACAACTTTCCCATGAGGAGAGTAATTTTCACAGTATAAAATTTTATTGGAGTAGAAGAAAATAATAATATGTATGCCATCTTTTTTAAGCAGAGGAAAAGAGAAGGTTCAAAATGAAAGGACAGTACATGAGAAATACGTGTTTTTCAAAGGAAATTTCACATGAATCTTTTTATCCAGAAAGTCGCTCCTAACCCCAACCTCTACCTACAATTTTTCTTTCTTATCATCTGAATTTTCAAATATTTAGCTTTCTGAAAGAGAAACATATTTAGAGTTAATATTACCTAAAAGAAAAAGAGAAAGAGAATAGCAACAGCAATAAGAGCAACCAAAAAAGGAAAAGATTAGCCTTACCCTGTTGGTTGGCTTTATCCATGAAACCTGTGTGCCAGAAGTAAGATGAGGGCACACTGTCTCTCAGCATATGTAACCCAGGTGAAATTACTTGATATCCAGAATCCACGGGCAATCTTCACCCTCCAATCATCAGGCATAATGGCCCTCCAGGTTTATAGAAGGCATCATTAATTAAATACGTCTGTAAAAGTAAAAATACTTTTCTAAGTCACTCGCTAGGCCTTGCAATTTGTTTGTGGTTTCTGATAACTGAATGGCAGCATAATTTGATTAGTCAGATTTGAATTATGTTTCTGACATACCATCTAAATCAGTGACATCACTCAAGTCACTGTGCCTACACTCTGGAAAAATTCAGTTTTTACTTTAGGTGGTAAAATAGACGCAACACCAAAATGGCCATTTCAAGGATTTTAAAGCGTACAATCCAGTGGTGTAAATCACACTCACAATGTGCAACCATCACTACTATTTCTTTACATTTCATGCTAATATTTCAAATTCGAATTTAGAATGTCAGATTCTTGTTTCACTGTATACTTGTAACTATTTTCTTTTACTCTGAAAGTGTGGTTTCCTAACATTAATTTAATTATTCATTTGCTTTATGCAAATAATATGTAGTAATACACCCATTAGCATAAATAGCAATATTAAAAGGAACCCTGGTGTTGCAGTGGTTAAGGGCTAGGCTGCTAACTGAATGGTCTGTCATTTAAACCCACCAACTGTCCCTGGGGATAAATGGAAACCAACTGCCACATATTTTTCCCACAGAATGCCTGCTAGATCCAACCACTGACCTTTCAGTTAGCAGCCTAGCCCTTAACCATTGCACTACCAGGGTTCCTTCCCATAAATACTACAGTCTAGGAAACACTGAGTGGCAGTTCTACTGTGTGCCATATGGTTGCTATGAGTTGGAATCAACACAATGGCATGCAGAAACAGCAACAATATTGACATACTATGGGAGGCTTCAGTTCTGAGTTAGGAAGAGAACCCGGGCTAGAAATGGGGAGAGTACTCAGACACATTTTGGGAATTGGATCCAATGACACAAAACAATTTGTGCATTAATGTTTGAATAATAAACTAATTTTCCCTGTAAAGTTTCACCTAAAAATACAATTTAAAAAAGAGAATGATTGCATGATTATTGAAAAGTGATGTCTTTATCAATGTTTGTGTGTGTATGTATACTTACAATTTATCCTACAAGAGATATAAAGTCACAGTACTGAGCTCTCTATTTACTTAAAATAATTATCTCTAATTAAGCCACAGACATAATAGAAAATTAGCTCCTTTTTTTCATTTTTAATTGTTTTATTGGAAACATTTACATGGTTTCAAAGCTAAATCTGCAAAGGAAAGTATAGTCAGAAAAAAAAAAAAAAAAAACTGGGATCATTTTATTTCCTAAAGCTTTTATCTCCCTCTCATTATATGTATCCGTTTTTACTAACTTTTTATTTATTCTTTATTTTGTAACATGTTATGTACATATAATTATATATATATGTATATAATTGTTCTGCCATTCCTTAGAGTGCCTGCATGTCACACAATATCATATCTTGGAGATCATTACATAACAGTGTATTAAGATGTTGAAATTTTCCTCATTCTCTTTTACAATAACCATTTATTTTCAAGTGTGGATATACCTTAATCATTAAACTAGTATTCTATTGATGAATATTTGATTTATTCACAAGCGGTTCCTATTCCAAATTTTGCTCTAATTTATAGTTTGTGCGTATATCTTTTCACAGTTTTGCTAGTGGATCCTTGAGACAGATTCCTGAAAGAAGATGTAATTTTACTCAATATTGCTAAATTCTCTCTAAAAAGGTTGTACCATTTTTCACTCCTACCTGTGATGTATGAGAGTGCCTATTAACCAATAGCCTAGCCAACAGAGTAGGTTACCAAGCTAGAAAAATGGTATTGGAAAGCAGTTCATAACCGTGACCAAGGTTTCTCCTAAGAATTCAAGATCTTAAAGCAAAATCAAGTCTATATATAAGAAATCAGAACACTTAATGCAAAAAAAAAAAAAATAGCATAAAGAGATGAAAACTATAGTGGCCATGCTCAGAATATAAGTAGAAGGAAAAGTAAAGTTATTATAGAAATAACAATTATTCACAGAAATAAAGAATCTAGATGTCAAGCTGGAGAAGAATTAGGAGAAATAAAAAATTATTTAAACTGAATTAGAGAGAAGATTAGAACTGAGTGAAACAGACAACGAACACTCACCACATGTAACTGGTGACTTTAAAGAAGTTAAATAAATATTTAGAATAGGGAAAATGTATGATCTAAAAAATTGTTACAGAATAACTAGACTGTGTCTCAGGAAAAACTGGTATCAACTTGTCAGCACCAACACGTGTCCAAAATGCAAAAACCCAAACCCATTCCCAGAGAGTTGATTCCAACTCACAGCAATCCTACGGGACAGAGTAGAACTGCCCCATAGGGTTTCCAAGGAGTACATGGTGGATTCGAACTGCAAGCTCTTAACCACTGCACACCAGAGCTCCAGATGTGTCCCAGGAAATCATATTTACTTCAAAGAAAAAGAAAAGATCCTTCAGGCATTGCGGGAAAATGTCCCACATAAGGAGGCAAGCATTTTGCTAGACTCAACATGCTACATAGCAACATGCAATACTATATGAGAGTTTAACAATGCATATTAACTCAGGGAAGAAAACTGGCAAGCAAGAAATATATACCTAGCCATTAAGATATCACACAAGTATTAAAATTCACAGACTATAATTATTGTAAGTCCTTCTTTAATAATCTATTTTGACCAAGGGATTGGGAGTGAAAAATTTATCTACTTAACTACAACACTGAACCTAAAACAACCAAGAGGTTATGGTTATTGAATAGACAGAAATGTTACAAAATATGAAAGTTAGAAACATATGCTGATCAAAAGCAGGAAAATGCAGAACAGAATTTACAATTCTTATGGAATCTAGAATTGGATACATGGAGGCTGATAAACTCTTTAAATTATTGCCCTGAGAGAAACCTTAAACCTCAAACTAAAAATATCCCCTGAAGCCTTCTTAAAATCAAATAATAATTTAGCTTTACTAGTAAAGTATGTCTGCCTTGACTGTTACACTCTTTCAAGATCTATGTACATGGGATGAAATTGACAAAAGAAACTAGAAAGATTAGATAGGAAGCTTAGGAAGCTGTGAATTTATGTCAATGTAGGGGAAACAAATCAGAAAGGGAGGGTGACAATGGCTGCACAACTCTAGAAATGGAATCAATGTCACTAAATTGTACAAGTAGAAATTGTTGATCTAGAGTATGTTTGACTGTGTCTACTCTGAACCACAAAAAAATACATAAAATAAATTACAAACAAACAAAAATCTATGGATAACAAACTTAGGAAAGTAAAGGAGCAAACGTGGAAAGTTATAGTGCACAGGGAAGGACTTCATCATTTATAAAATCATAAAGAGAAGCACTTAGTATAAAAACACTTTTTGGTTGTTGTTAGGTGCCGTCCAGTTGGTTCTGACTCCTAGCAACTCCATGTACCAGAGAACAAAACAATGCCTGTCCCTGTGTCATCCTCACAATTGTTGCTACGTTTGAGCCCATTGTTGCAGCCAATGGGTAAATCCATTTCATTGAAGATCTTCCACTTTTTGCTGACCCCTTACTTTAACAAGCATGATGTCCTTCTTCAGGGAGTGATCCCTTCTAATAACATGTCTAAGGCACCTGGGACAAAGTCTCCCCATCCTTGCTTCTAAGGACCATTCTGGCTCTACTTCTTCCAAGAAAGATTTATTCGTTCTTCTGGCTGTCCATGGTATAGTCAGTATTCTTTTCCAACACCGTAATTCAGATGCATCAAGTTTTCTAGGAGGAATTGTCTGGGAGTTCTTTAACTAAACAGGTGTCTATGTCAGTATGTCATATGTCAGTATGAAACTAGAGGGTTTTAAATTGGAGGAAGGATTCCATAAAGATTGGATGTTAGGTTGGTGTCTTGAGTTCTCAATGGCATTCTTACATGCCTAACACACAAAGAATAATGACCACCACCGCCTTGGTTGGGTTTGAAGCTTTAACTCATGGTGACCTTAGGTATGACAGTACTGCACCATTCTCATAATCTTCGGTATGTTTGAATTCATTGTTGCTGTCACATGTCACTCCATCTCATGGAAGGTTTCACTTATTTTCAGCGACCATCTACTTTACCAAACATGATGTCCTTTTCTAGCAATTGATCTTTCCTGATGAAGTCCAAAGTAAGCATGACAAAAATCTCATCATCCTCCATTAGCATTCTACCTGTGCCTTATGTTTTATGTGTTCCCTGTTATTTTAATTATATGGAAGAGTAGTGCTTATATTCCAAGTTTCAGGCCTGCTCCTTTGCCACTTAATCTAGATCTCCTTGAAATATAACTGGACATAAAGACCTCCCTGCAGTTGTTGTTGTTGTTGTTAGGTGCCATCAAGTCAATTCTGATTCATAGTGACCCTATGCCTAACAGGAGGAAACACTGCCCAGTTCTGAGCCATCCTCACAATCTTTGCTATGTTTGAGCTCATTGTTGCAACCACTGTATCAATCCATCTTGTTGAGGGTCTTCCTCCTTCTCACTACCCCTCTACCCTAGCAAGCATGATGTCCTTCTCCAGGGACTAGTCCCTCCTGATAACATGCCCAAAATACGTGAGATGAAGTTTCACCATCTTCACTTCCAAGGAACACTTTGGCTCTATTTATTCCAAGGCTGACTTGTTAGTTCTTCTGGTAATCCACTATATATTCAATATTCTTTGCCAACACAATAATTTAAGGGCATCAATTCTTCTTCAGTCTTCCTTATTCATTGTCCAGTGTTTGCATATATATGAGGTGACTGAAAATATCAATATCATGGCTTGGGTCAGGTGCACATTAGTCCTCAAAATGATAGGATTGATTTTCAACACTTTAAAGAGTTCTTTTGCAGCAGATTTGCACAATGCAATATATTGTTGGATTTCTTGACTTCTGCTTCCATGTGTGTTGATTATAGATCCCTGCAGAGAGATATATAAATAAAGGGCATCAATAAATTATTTCTCCTTAAGGAACTCTGATCTTTCTATAATTTGATTTGTATCATGGAGCAGTAAATGCTTTGCATCTTTCTGATCCTGTTTCCACAGAGGCTCCTAGACTCACAGAAGCTGGAAGTAAGCACTGGAGAACTGGGCAAATGAAAGTTTATTGTCCAAGTCTTTTAGATCTTTCCACCAAAAACTTCAAGTTTATATACCTATTTAAAGATAAATCTCAAAAAAAAGTTCTGACTTTTTCAATCGTTTGATTAGGTAACGTTTCTTTCCTGAAAGTTAATAGTTGTTGTTTTTTTTTTTTAAATAATAATATCAGAAAACAAAGAATAATGGGATCCTCAATTATTCTTTAATTCTTTTTTTTTAATTGTAGTTAAATGAAGTTTACATTCCAAGTCAGTCTCCCATACAAAATTTTATACATACATTGTTATGTGACCCTAATTGCTCACCCCATTCTGCAACAGCACACTCCTCCTTTCCACCTCTGATTCCCCATGACCATTCAACCAGCTCCTAACCCTCTCTGCCTTCCCATCTCACCTCTGGAAAGAAGCTGCCCCTTTGGTCTCTTCTATCTACTTGACTAAGAGGCACACTCTTTATGAGTATCACTTTATGTTCCAGAGTCCAGCCCAATCCTTGTCTGAAGAGTTGGCCTAGGAAATTGTTTTAGTTTTGGGCTGATAGTAATTCAGGGGCCAGGCTTTCTGGGGTTCCTCCACTCTCACTCAGACCATTAAGTCTGGTCTTCTTACTAGAATTTGAGTTCTACACCCCATCCTTCTGCTGCTCCATCAGGGACTCTCTGTAGTGTTCCCTGTCAGGGTGGTCATTAGTGGTAGCTGGGCACCATCTAGTTCTTATGGTCTCAGGCTGATGAAGTCTCTGGTTTATGTGGCCCATTCTGTCTTTTGGGCTAATACTTTCCTTGTGTTTCTGGTGTTCTTCATTCTCCTTTAATCCAGGTGGTTGGGACCAATTGATGCATCTTAGATGGTGGCTTGCAAGCTTTTAAGACCTAGATGCCAATCACCAAAATAGGATGCAGAACATTTTCTTAATAAGCTTTGTTATGCCAATTGACATAAATGTCCCCTGAAAGCATGGTCCCCTACTCCTGCTACTCTGTTTCTCAAAGTATTTCATGGTATTCAGGAAACTTCTCAGCTTTGGTTTAGACCAATTGTGCCGACTTCTCCTGCAGTGTGTGCTGTCCTTCCCTTCACCTAAGATGATTATTATCTACTATCTAGTTAGTGAATAACCCTCACCCTCTCTCCCCACCCCCTTAACCATCAAAGAACGTTCTATTCTGTGTTTAAAGCTTTTCTTGAGTTCTTATAATGGTGGTCTTATATGTATTTGTCCTTCTGTGACTGACTGAATTTACTCAGCATAAGTTCCAGCTTCCACCATATTATAGGATGTTTCCCAGCTTCATTGTTGTTCTTTACCCTTGCTTAGTATTCCACTGAGTGTATATACCATAATTTGTTTATCCATTCATCTGTTGGTGGGCACCTAGGTTGTTTCCATTTTTTGCTGCTGTGAACAGTGCTGCAGTGAACATGGGTGTGCATATATCTATTCGTGTGATGGCTCTTATTTCTCTAGGATATATTCTGAGGAGCAGGATAGCTGGATGATATGGTACTTCTATTTCTACGTTTTTAAGGAAGCGTCAAATCAATTTCCAAAGTGGTTGTACCATTTTACATTCCCGCCAACAGCATATAAGTGTTCCAGTCTATCCACAACCTATCCAGCATTTATTATTTTTTGTTTTTTGGATTAAGGCTAGCCTTGTTGGGGTGAGATGACATCTCATTGTAGTTTTGATCTGCATTTCTCTAATGGCTAATGATCTTGAGCATTACTTCATGTGTCTGTTAGCCACCTGAATATCTTGTTTCGTGAAGTGCCTGTTTGTATCCTTTGCACATTTTTTAATTGGGTTATTTGTCTTTTGTTGTTGAGGTTTTGCAGTAAGTATCTTGTAGATTTTAGAGATTAGATGCTACTCGGATTTCTCCTCGTCAAAAATTTTTTCCCAGTCTGTAGGTTGTCTTTTTACTCTTTTGGTGAAGTCTTTTGATGAGCATAAGTGTTTGATTTTTAGGAGCTCCCATTTATTTAGTCTCTTTTCTGGTGTTTATGCATTATTACTTATGGTTTGTATTATGTTTATACCATATATTAGGGCTCCTATCTTTATCCCTATTTTTTTCTTCCATGATCTTTATCGTTTTAGATTTTGTATTTAAGTCATCAATTTTGTGTTAGTTTTTGTACTTCGTGTGAAATTCGGCTCTTTTTCAGATTTTTGCAGATGGATATCCAGTTATGCCAACACCATTTGTTAACGAGACTGTCTTCCCCACCTAATGGACTTTAGGCCTTTGTCAAATATTAGCTGCTCATAGGTTGATGCGTTTATATCTGGATTCTCAACTCTGTTCCATTGGTCTATGTATCTGTTGCTGTACCAGTGCCAGGCTATTTTGACTTCCGTGCAGTATAATAGGCCCTAAAATCAGGTAGTGTAAGGCCTCCCACTTTGTTCTTCTTTTTCTTGAGTAATGCTTTATTAATTCAGGGCCTCATCTACCCATATGAAGTTGGCGATTTGTTTCTCCATCTCATTAAAAAACGCTGCTGGAGAGTTCCAGCAAAATGGTGCTCTAGGCAGAAGAACCACGCCGTCCCTCCACAGAAAAGATCCAAAAAACTAAGCTGAACAGGGAATACAACAATCCTGAAACCCTAAAACATCAAACGAAGAGATAAAGAACTCAGCCAAGCACCAAATGGAGTGAGAAAACTGACAAAGAACGGAGAGCGAGGAGAGATTCATGCAGAGGTCCCCTACCAGCTAACGCAGCATGGATCCATCATCTTGGACTCCTATCGGAGACTAGCAAACGGGGGTACGAGAAAGCAGCCTCACGGAGCATCCAGCAGGAGACAAAACAACCGGTAATTTGTGGTGTGCACTTTCCCACCCCCCACCCCTCTTCGCCCCAGCTTGGCCTCCTCTGCTTCCCGCGGCCACGGTCTCTTGAACAGGAAGTGCCGGCTGCTTGGATTCCACACACCCAAGCGGGCAGCTCTCTGGTTGCCATTTGTTGGCTGCTGGTGTTGCTTTTTTTTTTTCCTTTCTGCTTCTTTGATTTCTTGCTTGCCTCTTGCCACCTACCCCTCCTTTCGCTCAAGTGTCTGGCTCCGTGTGCCATCTTTGCTTCTTACTAAGGGGCTGTGGAGCTCCATTCAAGTGCAGAGCTGCTTCCCGGTCTCGGCTACCACGCTGGTGGGATCCCGGGGCTTTTGTTCATTTCTTCCTTTTGAATTGTTTGTTTGTTTTCTTTTCCTTTTCTTGAGTTGGGAGCCCTTTCTGGCCAGGTGGAGCTGCATGGCAAGGAAGTCCCCTTCAGCTTCCACAGACGTGCAGAGGGATCCCTGAGAGCATTTCTTTCTTTGTTGGTTATTTTTTTTCTGTTTTTTTGGGAGGTCTTTCTTGTTCTTTTTTTCTTTTTTTTAAATTTGTTTTGTTTTCTTTTTCCTCTTTTTCCCTTTTTGTCTATCTTCATTGCTCAGTTTCTTGTCCCTCTATATGTTCCTTCTCTTTCTGATCCCTGAATACCAGGCATTGTATACCTCTATGCCTTCTAGCCAGGCTGTATCGCAACAACTGAGAGTGAGTTCCCCAGACCTCATAGCTGCACCAGTGTTATCCCTGGGAACTTTGCAGTTCTTTAACCTTTCTTATTTTTATTTACTCATTCTTTTCTTTTCTTCCTCTTCCCTTTCCATTTCTCTCCATTTCATAGTCTCTCATCTCTCCATTCCAATGGCAAGCTCCCCTAGCATTTTTTTGTTTGTTTGTATGTTTTTGGCTCCTGTTCCTCTCTCCTCTCTCCAATAACCATCTTAGCTCCACACATAACAATCTCCCTGCTGCATCCTGCCTACCTGCACCATGTGCTTGACATCACACCACCAAGAAGCACGGGCACGGCCTACTGGAACCTTCCCTGCACTGATTACTGACCCGCTCTGGTCGCTGTAGTAAGTGCCACAAACACCCCGTCCTAGTAACTCCTCTTCAGCTAGACCTGCCCTGCTGTACCATATCAGAGTGACTGACCCTGCCAGTTGGAGAAGGAGGGGAAAAGTATTGAGCACACAGATAAGCAAACAACAAAGAACGCACAGTCCGCCTGCTCAGGCATAGTCAATTTTTTTTTTTTAAAAAGGGACAAAACAAACAAATCTACAAATGGTAAGTGAGAAAAATAACTACTGAATGCCCCGAAAACAGCAGACAATATCTAAACATTTACAAAAACAGGACAGGATAGTTCCAGTAGGCATCCAAAATAAAACACCAGATTACTCTCTTGTGGAAGAAAATGCACTAGAACTACCTCATAGGGAATTCAAATCTCTAATACTTAGAATTCTCCAAGAACTGAGGCAAAAAGCTTAAAAATATGAGGAAAAAATAGACAAAGTCATAGAAAACACAGACAAAAAATTAGAAGAATTCTGGAAGATGATGCAGGAACAAAATGCCAAAATAAATTCACAACTAGAAATTATACAAAAACAACAATTAGAAATCCAAAAGATAAACAACAAGCTTTCAGTAATGGTTGATGTCACAGAAGAGCTGAGAAGCAGATTTGAAACGGTGGAAGACAGGATCAGTGAAATTGAAGACAAACACTAGGATACAACTCTATTTGAGGAAAACTCAGAAAAAAGAACAAAGAAAAGTGAAGAGACCCGGAGGGTTCTGTGGGACACAATTAAAAGCAAAAATTTACGAGTGATAGGAATTCCAGAACGGGGAGAAAACAGAAAACACATAGAGGATCATTGAGGAACTGCTGACAGAAAACTTCCCTAATATCATGAAAGATAAAAAGCTGGCCATCCAAGAAGCTCAACGAACCCCATATAGGATAGAACCCAAAAGAAAATCACCAAGGCATATCACAATCACACTCGCCAAAACCAAAGACAAACAAAGAATCCTGAGAGCAGCTCATGAAAAACAAGAAGCCACATACAGAAGAGAAACAATAAGACTAAGCTCATAGTATTAGGCAGAAACCATGCAGGCAAAAAGGCAATGCGATGACATATATAAAATCTTAAAAGAAAAAGATTGTCATCCAAGAATAATAAATCCTGCAAAACTCTCGTTCAAATTGATGGTGAAATTAGGTCATTTCCAGATAAACAGAAATTAAGGGGATATGTAAAAGTCAAACCAAACTTACAAGAATTATTAAAGGAAGTTCTTCGATCTGTTGACAAAAAGCTTCAGCTTACAGGCAGAACCTAGGACACAGGATCGTATGAGCCAGATACCAATCTAGGAAATCAACCCTCGAGGACTGTCCAAAACCAAAAGAAATACAACAGGGAATCAGAGCAGTTAATCAATAAATGACAACAACATCAAAACAATAAAAGAGGGATTAAATGGCATAGGTATAGAACCTTCTAATGAAAAGGAAGTCATGGTGATACCCAGTAAGGGTAGATTTTTTCACACTTACAAAGATAAGGGTAAAATTCATTGTGACCACAAAGAAAGTTAACAAACCAACTCATAAAACTAAAGACAAAAAACATAACGTCTAATAAAAAAAAAAAATCTACAAAAACAAAAGAAATGAAAAAAAATCCACAAACAAAAGTAACTCAGCACAAGAGAGTAAGAAGAACAAAGAAAACTTCAGCACCCCAAAAAGAAAAGCACTACAAAATTACAGCAACAAATTCACATCTATCAATAATTACACTGAATGTAAATGGACTCAATGCACCCATAAAGAGACGGAGAGTGACAGAATGGATAAGAAAACAGGATCCATCAATATGCTGTCTACAAGAGACACACCTTAGAAACAAAGATGTGAGGTTATTAAAAGTCAAAGGTTGGAAAAAAATATATCAAGCTAACAACTACCAAAAAAGAGCAGGAGTGGCAATTCTAATCTCAGATAAAATAGACTTTAAAACAAAACCTGCCATAAAAGACAAAGAAGGACACTCTATAATGATTAAGGGCATGATCCAACATGAAGACATAACCATAATAAACATCTATGCAACCAGTGACAGGGCTCCAAAATACATAAAACAAACTCTAATGATGCTGAAAAGAGAAATTGACAGTTCCACAATAATAGTAGGAGACTTCAACACACCACTCTCAGGAAAGGACAGAAGAACTAAGAAGAAACTCAGCAAAGATACTGAAGATCTAAAGGGCACAATCAGACAACTGGACCTCACAGACATATACAGAATACTCCATCCAACCACTGCAAAGTACACGTTCTTTCCCAATGCACCTGGAATGTTCTCCAGAATAGACCACATCTTAGGCCACAGAGCAATCCTCAACAAGATCGAATACGTTGAGATAATTCAAAGAATCTTCTCTGACCACAACGCCATCAAGGTAGAAAATAACAATAGAAAGATCAAGAAAAAAAGATCAACTACATGGAAACTGAATAATACCCTGCGTACACATCACTGGGTAATAAAAGAAATCAGAGATGGAATTAAAAAATTCCTAGAATCAAATGAGAATGCCAACACATCATACCAAAACCTTTGGGACACAGCAAAGGCAGTCCTCAGAGGACAATTTATAGCAATAGATGCACATATCAAAAAAAAAAGAAAGGGACAAAATCAAAACATTAACTACAGAACTCAAACAAATAGAAAGAGAACAGAAATAAAAGCCCACAACCACCGGAAGAAAGGAAACAGTAAAGATCAGAGCAGAAATAAATGAAATAGAGGACAGAAAAAAAAATAGAATCAACAAATGCAAAGGCTGGTTCTTTGAAAGAATCAACAAAATTGAAAAATCACTGGCCAGACTGACTAAAGAAAAACAGGAGAGGATGGAAATAACCCTAATATGAAATGAAATGGGGGACATTACAACAGACCTAACTGAAATATAAAGGATTATAAAAGAATATTATGGAAAATTATACTCCAACAAATTTGAAAAGCTAGAGGAAATGGATGAATTTCTAGAAACAAACTACCTACCCAAATGACAACAAAGTGATGTTGAAAATCTGAACAGACCCATTACAAGAGAAGAGATTGAGAAGGTAATAAAAAAGCTCCCAACCAAAAAAAGCCCTGGCCCAGATGGCTTCACTTGAGAATTCTACAAAACCATTTACAGAAGAGCTTGTACCAGTACTACTCAAGCTATTTTAGAGCATACAAAAGGAAGCAACACTTCCAAATTCATTCTATGAAAACCAGGCAAAGACGTCACAAAAGAAGAAAATTACAGACCAATATCTCTCATGAATATAGATGCAAAAATTCTGAACAAAATTCTAGCCAATAGACTTCAGCATCATATCAAAAAAATAATACACCACGACCAAGTAGGATTCATACCAGGTATGCAAGGATGGTTCAACATTAGAAAATCAATCAAAGTAATACACCACAGAAATAAACAGAAAGAAAAGAATCACATGATCATCTCAATTGACACAGAAAAGGCATTTGACGAAGTCCAACATCCATTCCTGATAAAAACTCTCAATAAAATAGGTATAGAAGGGAAATTTCTCAACATAATAAAGGGCATCTATGCAAAACCAACAGCCAACATCGTTCTTAATGGAGACAGGCTGAAAACATTGCCCTTGAAAACAGGAACAAGACAAGGATGCCCTTTATCACCACTCCTATTTAACACTGTGCTGGAAGTTCTCGCTAGAGCAATAAGGCAAGAGAAAGAAATAAAGGGCATACAAATTGGTAATGAAGAAGTTAAACTGTCCCTGTTTGCAGATGATATGATACTATAAGTAGAAAATCCTAAAGGCTCCACGAGAAATCTACTGGAACTAATAGAAATATTCAGCAGAGTAGCAGGATACAAGATAAACATTCAAAAATCAGTTGGATTCCTATACACCAGTAAGGAGAACGATGAAAAGGAAATCAGGAAAACAATACCATTTTCAATAGCCCCTAAAAAGATAAAATCCTTAGGAATAAATCTGACCAGAGATGTAAAAGACCTATACAAAGAAAACTACAAAACACTACTGCATGTAACCCAATGGGATCTACATAAATGGAAAAACATACCACTCTCATGGATAGGCAAACTCAACATTGTGAAAATATCAATTCTACCCAAAGCAATTTACAAATACAATGCAATCCCGATCCAAATCCCAACAACATTCTTCAAAGAGATGGAAAAACTAATCATTCACTTTATATGGAAAGGGAAGAAGCCCTGAATAAGTAAAGCACTACTGAAGAAGAAGAAAAAAGTTGGAGGACTCACACTACCTGACTTCAGAACCTACTATACAGCTACAGTAGTCAAAACAGCCTGGTACTGGTACAATGACAGATACATTGACCAATGGAACAGAATTGAGAACCCAGATGTAAGTCCATCCACCTATGGTCACCTGATCTTAGACAAGGGCTGAAAGTCCATCAAATGGGGAAAAGACAATCTTTTTAACAAATTCTGCTGGCAAAACTGGATATCCATCTGCAAAAAAAATGAAACAGGACCCATACCTCACACCGTATAGAAAAACTACTTCAAAATGGATCAAAGACCTGAATGTGAAGCCTAAAACTATAAAGTTCATTGAAGAAAAAATAAGATCAACATGCAGGCCTTAATACATGGCATTAACAGTATACAAACCATAATGATCAATGCACAAACCCCAACAAATAAGCTAGATAACTGGGATCTTCTAAAAATCAAACACCTATGCTCTTCAAAAGACTTCACCGAAAGAGTAAAAAGAGAACCTACAGACTGGGAAGAAAATTTTGGACACTAAAAGTCACACAAAAGTCTAATCTCCATAATCTACAAGAAAATCCAACACATCTACAACAAAAAGACAAATAATCCTATGAAAAAATGGGCAAAAGAAATGAACAGACACTTCACCAAAGAAGACATTCAAATGGCCAACAGACACATGAGGAAATGCTCACGTTCACTAGCCATTAGAGAAATGCAAATTAAAACCACAATGAGATACCACCTCACCCTGGCATTACTGGCACGAATCAAAAACACTGGAAATAACAAATGTTGGAGGGGCTACAGGGAGATGGGAACTCTTATGTACTGCTGGTGGGAATGCAAAATGATACAACCATTTTGGAAAATGATATGGCGCTTCCTCAGAAAGGTAGAAATAGACATACCATTCGATCCAGCAATCCGACTCCTAGGAATATATCCTAGAGAAATAAGAGTCATCACTCGAATAGACATATGTACACCAATGTTCATGGCAGCATTGTTCACAAGGGCAAAATGCTGGAAACCACCTAGACGCCCATCAACAGATGAATGGATAAACAAACTATGGTACATACACACAATGGAGTACTATGCAATGAGAAAGAACAACAATGAATCTGTGAAGCATCTCATAACAGGGATGAAACTGGAGGACATTATGCTGAGTGAAATAAGTCAATCACAAAAGGACAAATATTGTATGAGACCTCTATTGTAAAAACCCATGAAAAAGTTGACACAAAATGTAACAATCTTTGTTGGTTACCAGGGATGGGAGGGGTGGGGGTGGGGGAATACTAAATAGGCAATAGATAAGTGGTATCTTGGGTGAAGGGTGAGACAGTACACAATACAGGGGAAACTAGCACAACTGTACAAGGAAAGGTCATGAAAGCCTCATAGACACATCCAAACTCCCTGAGGGACTGAATTGCTGGGCAGAGGGCTGTGGAGACCATAGTCTCAGGAAACATCTAGCTCAATTGGCATGACACAGCTTATAAAGACAATGCTCTACATTCTACCTTGGTGAGTAGTGTCTGGGTTCTTAAAAGCCTGTGAGCAGCCATCTAAGATACTCCACTGATCTCATCCCTTCGGGAGCAAGGGAGAATGAAGAGAACAGGATACAAGGAAAGGATTAGTCCGGAGGACTAACTGTCCACAGCTACCAAGGCCTCCACCAGACTGAGTCCAGTACAGCTAGATGGTCCCGGCTACCACCAGTGACTGCTCTGACCAGGATCACAACAGAGGGTTCTGGACAGAGCTGGAGAAGGATGTAGAGCATTATTCTAACTCACAAAAAATAGACCAGATTTACTGGCCTAAAGGAGACTGGAGAAACCTCGAGAGTATGGCCCTCAGACACCCTTTTAGCTCAGTGGTGAAGCTACCTCCGAGGTTCAGTGTTCAGCCTGGGAATGGACGGCCCCGTAAAACCAAATGAGACTAACAAGGTACAGGAGTCCAGTGACAAGGGCCAGAAGGCAGAAGGGGACAAGGAAGCTGGTGATAGGGAACCCAAGCTTGAATAAGGATATTGTTGATGTGTTGTGAGATTGTTAACCATCGTCATAGGGCAACATTTGTAGTAACTGTTAAATGAGAAACTATTTTGTTCTATAAGCCTTCATCTTAAGTGTGAATAACAGCAGAATTGGAAGAGCATAGTCAATGTCACTGAACTGTGCATGTAGAAATTTTTGAAATGGTGTATCTTTGGCTATGTGTATCTTCACCAAAAAAAAGGTTGAGAATTTAGAGGGTTAATACTTTGTGGGGTTGTTAACCAATGTCATAAAACAACATGTGTACTACTGTTTCATGAGAAACTATTTGTTCTGTAAGCCTTCACCTGAAGTACAATAAAATATTAAAAAAAAAATGCTGTGGAATTCGGAACAGGATTGCATTGTATCTGTAGATTGCTTTTGGTAGAATTGACATTTTCACTATGTTGAGTCTATCTATCCATGAGGAAGGTATATTTTTCCAGTTTTGCAGGTCTCTTTTAGTTTCTTGCAGTAGTGTCTTGTAGTTTTCTCTGTATACATCTTTTACATCTCTGGTTAGATTTATTCCTAAGTATTTTAACTTCTTGGGGGTTATGTCAATGGTATTGATTTGGTGATTTCCTCTTCAATGTTCTCTTTGTTGGTGTAAAGGAATCCAACTGATTCTTGTATGTTTAGCTTGTATCCTGAAATTTTGCTGAAATCTTCTATTAGTTCCAGTAGTTTTCTTGTGGATTCTTTGGGGTTTTCTGACTATAAGATCATATCATCTGCAAATAAAGATACTTTGACTTCTTTCCTACCAATCTGGATGCATTTATTTCTGTTTCTAGCCTAATTGCTCTTGCTAGGACCTTCAACACAATGTTGAGTAAAAGTCGTGATAGACGCCATCCTTGTCTGACTCCCATTCTCAAGGTGAATGTTTTCAAAGTCTCTCCAGTTAGGATGATGTTGGCTGTTGGCTTTGTATAAATGCCCTTAATTATACTGAGGAATTTTCCTTCTATTCCTATTTTATTGAGAGTTTTTATCCTGAATGGGTGTTAGACTTTGTCGAATGCCTTTTCTGCATGGATTGATAAGATCATGTGGTTCTTGTCTTTTGTTGTATTTATTTGATGGATTACATTTATTGCTTTTCTAATGTGAACCATCCCTGCATACCTGATATAAATCCCACTTGATCATGGTGATTTTTTTTTTTTTTTGATATGTTGCTGTATTCTATTGGCTAGGATTTTGTTGAGGATTTTTGCGTCAATATTCTTTAGGGGTATTGGACTGTAATTTTCTTTTTTTGTGGTCTCTTTACCTGGTTTTGGTATCAGGGTTATGCTAGCTTCATGGAATGAGTTTGGGAGTGTTCCATCCTTTTCTATGCTCTGAAATACCTTTAGTAGAAGTGGTGTTATCTCTTCTCAGAAATTTTGGTAGAATTTTCCAGTGAAGACATCCGGGCCAGGGCTTTATTTTGTTGGCAGTTTTTTACTAACCATTTCAATCTCTTCTTTTGTTACAGGTTTATTTAGTTGTTCTACCTCTGTTTTTGTTAATTTAGGTAGGTAGTGAGTTCCTAGAAGTCTCTCCATTTCTTCTAGGTTTTCAAATTTGTTAGAGTACAATTTTTCATGGTAATCTGTTATGATCCTTTTAATCTCAGTTGGGTCTGTTGTGATATCACCCTTCTCATTTTGTATATGGGTTATCTGCTACCTCTCCTGTTTTTCTTTTGTCAGTTTGGCCAATGGTTTATCAATTTTGTTGATATTTTCAAAGAACCAGCTTTTGGACTTGTTAACTCTTTCAATTTTTTTTTTTTCTATTCTCTATTTCATTTAATTCTGCTCTAATTCTTATTATTTCCTTTCTTCTGGTGCCTGTGGGCTTCTTTTGCTGCTCTCTTTCTTCTTTTTCCAGTTGTAGGGTTAATGTTTTGATTATGGCTCTTTCTTCTTTTCGGATGTGTGCATTTATTGCTATAAACTGACCTGTGAGCACTTCTTTTGCTGTGTCCCAAAGGTTCTGGTAGTATGTATTTTCATTCTCATTTGATACTATGAATTTCTTTATTCCTTCCCTTAGTTTTTTCTATAAATGAGTAGTTTTTGAGCGAGCTGTTACTCAGTTTCTATGTGTTTGATTTTTTCCCTTGCTTTTTGTGTTGTTGATTTCTACCTATGGCTTTATGGTCAGAAAAGATGCTTTATAATATTTCGATGTTATGGATTCTGTTAAGGCTTGCTTTATGGCCTAATATGTGGTCTATTCTGGAGAGTGTTCCATGTACATTGGAAAAGAAAGTATACTTGGTTGCTGTTGGGTGCAGTGTTTGGTAAATGTCTATGAGATCAAGTTAGTTGATTGTAGCATTTAGATCTTCTGTGTCTTTGTTGAGCTTCTTTCTTGTTGTTCTGTCCTTCACTGAGAGTGGCCTGTTGAAGTCTCCTGCTACAATTGAGGAGCTGTCTATCTCTCTTTTTAGTGCTGTTAGAGTTTGTTTTATGCATTTTGGAGCCCCTGTTGCTGGGTGGGTAAATATTTATTATACTTATGTCCCCCTGGTGTATTGAACTTTAATCATTATATAGTGCCCTTTCTTATCCTTTGTGGTGGATTTTTCTTTAACGTTTATTTTGTCAGAGATTAATACTGCCACCACTCTTGCTCTTCTCTGAGTGTTCTTTGCTTGATATATTTTTTTCCATCCTTTGAGTGTTAGCCTGTTCGTGTCTTCAGGTCTAAGGTGGGTCTCTTGTAGGCAGTATATAGACGGATCATGTTTTTTATCCAATCTGCCATTCTCTGTCTCTTTATTGGTGCATTAAGTCCATTTATATTCAGAGTAATTATTGATAGGTATGAGTTTAGTGCTTTCATGCTGATGTCTCTTTCTTTCTGTTGTTCACAGTTTTTTTTTGTTCCCCTTAATTTTCTGTGCTGAGTCATTTTATTTATGTATTTTATTTTCCATCTTTTTCATTATTGTAGATTAATGTTTTCTGGGTCTTTATGTTTTTCTTCGTTTTTATTTTGATTTGTAGGATTGTTAGATTCCTTTGTGGTTACCTTTATATTTACTGCTATATTTGTAAGTTTATAACAGTCTTTTATTTCTTTATATCGCCTTGACTTCCCCCCATATGAAAAATCAATGTCTGCATTTTTAAGTCCCTCTTTTTGTTTTAATGTTGTCCTTTTTTACAAATTGATATCTCTGTTTCCCTATTTTCAATGTTTTAGGTTTGATATATTTTTGACTTCCCTGAGTCAATGTCTGTTTGTTCTGTCCTGTGTTCTAGTTTTGTATTTGTATCTGATGTTATTGATTATCTAACCAGAGGACTCCCTTTAGTATTTCCTGTAATCTTGGTTTGGTTTTTGAAAATTTCCTAAACTTCTGTTTATCTGGAAATGCCCTAATTTAGCCATCATATTTGAGAAACCGTTTTGCTGGATATAGAATTCTTGGTTGGCTGTTGTTTTCCTTCAAAGCTTTATATATTTCATCCCATTGTCTTCTTGCCTGCATTGTTTCTGCTGAGTAGTCCGAGCTTATTCTAATTGATTCTACTTTGTAGGTAGCTTTTATTTTATCCCTAGCTGCTCTTAAAATTCTCTCTTTATCTTTGGTTTTGGTAAGTTTGATTATAATATATCTTGGTGACTCTCTTTTGGGATCTACCTTTTGTGGGGTTTGATGAACATCTTGGATGGATATCTTCTCATCTTTCACGAAGTCAGGTAAGTTTTCTGTCAACAAATCTTCAACAATTTTCTCTGTATTTTCTGTTATACCCACCCTGTTCTGGCACTCCAATCACTCGTAGGTTATTTCTCTTGATAAAGTCCCACATGACTCTTAGAGTTTCTTCATTCTTTTTTATTCTTTTATCTGATTTTTCCTCAAATAAGTTGGCATCAAGTGCTTTATCTTCAGTGTCACTAATTTTAACTTCTATTGCCTCAGTTCTTCTCCTATTACTTTCTATTGAGTTGTCTAATTCAGAATTTATTTTTAATCTTCTGCATTTCTGATTGCTGTGTCTGTGGATTCTTGCAGCCTATTAAATTTGTCATTATGTTCTTGAATAACTTTTTTAAGTTCCGCTACTACTTTGTCTGTGTGTTCCTTGGTAATTTCTGCATTTTGTTGAATTTCCTTTCTAATTTCTAGAAGAGTTCTGTATTTTAATCTTTTGTATTCTGCCTCTAGTAATTCCATGAAATTCTCTTCCTCCAGAGAATTTAGTGATCCTTTATTTTGGGAGCTTGCTGAAGCCACCATGGACTGCCTCTTTATGTGAGTTGATATTGACTCGTTTCCAAGCCACCAACAATTTATTATAATTTTATTTTATATTTGTTTAGTGAGTCCTAGCTTCTTGTTTTGTTTTGTTTTGATATGCCCCTATAGGCTGCTCATGTATACTAGTTTGATTATTGATGCCTTTGAAGCTCTAACGTCCTGTCACCATGTAGTTAGTTCTGTAACTTAGTATGTACAAACAGGAATCCATTAAATTTTGGTGTATGGGATCAGCTCAGGTGTCCAGGCACTCAGTCACCAAGTGTGTAGTACAGGCTCTCACCTACAGTCTTAGAGAGGCATGGCTGGTTGGTGTAGGCACTGGTATCTGGCTGCGGTAGGAGGTCATGCACGGAGACAAGCAGGGGGCTGACAGCTGCCCCTGAGACTGTGAAATGAAAGCTTGTCTCTATTCCCTAGGGTGAGTAGGTAGGTGAGTTTTGCAGCCAGATTATGAGCACCCCACTCTATTGGGTGTAAAGACTCGAGGGCACCACATTTTCTTGGAATCCTGTAGCAGGTAACTAGGTGGAATACGTGATGCCACCAGTCCTCAAGCTCCTGGTGCAGATCAGTAAAGGTACCTGCTTAAGGGGCAGGGCTGCCTTGAAGGTCACAAATCTGCCACTTACTGCTGAAACGGTTGAAGTTAAACTTCAGATGTTTGCCCTGTTGTACTGTGGTAGTGAGGGCTAACACTGTTGAGATGGGTCCACACAAATCTATACAGGGGTGTAAGGAACTCAAAGTCTGTGGATCCTTTATGCCTGAGCCTAGCAAAGGAGCTGTGCGGACCCTGAGTTCCTGGCTTAGGGGAGCCAGTAGCTTATTTGTTCCAACTCCAAGGCCAGGAGAATGGGTCAGGGTGCCTTTTGAAATCTATTTCTTGCTCAGCAGACTCCTGGTACAGAGTGGGGAGGGAGGAAGTAAAGGGGAGAGAGGTTTTTCCCAAATGGGCGTTTTTTTGTTTTTTTTTTTTTTAATCCCCAAGGAAGGCCACACACATGTACTTATCTTTAGCCACTTGGGAGCTGCTTTTCACTGGTTCAGAGACTCCAAGCAGAATCTCTGCTGCCGGATCTCTCTAGATGTGGAAACTGTCCCCCCAGGTGCACGCAGCTGTTTGCTTGCTTCACTTCATACCAAGGAGCCAGACAGGACTGAAGAGCTGCAGTTCCATCTGCAGTCCAGCACTTCTCGCTTCTTCAGAACTGTCTCCCTCTCCCCCCGCCACTCAGTCCGATTCCTCAACTTTGCCTTGTTCAGGGCTCCTAGATATGCACATGTAATCAAATCACTTGTTTTTCCAGGTCTTTGTTGTAAGAATGTTATAGGAAGCATCTGACTACTCCACCATCTTGGCCTACCTCTCCTATGCTTTAATTCTTTACACTATTGCTAAGAATATCTGACTAAGTTCTATTTGATTTTATAACTGTTAAAAGTAGAGTATCCTAGTATCCCTCCCCTTTACTGCTCATTCTTAGCAAAGAATAATTTCCTGTCCAGTGTTAGAAAACACTATTAAATGTTACGGGTGGTATAAGGGAAATTTTAGGGGTAATGATATTCTAGATCTTGATTATGGTGGTGGCTATGTACCAAGCCATCTATCAAAACTCATGGAAGTATAGATTTAAAATTGAAAAATTTTTACTGCATATAAGTAATACCAAAATAAAGCTGATTTGTAAAGAATTCATGAAACAATAGTCTTTGCATCTGATTTATATTGACTGTGCCTCCTTAAGGATTTGATTTGTGGTTGCCAGGCCCTTCCTCCCCACCTCAACCCTTTGGGTCACTCTCCGTATGTAGGTGTCTTAATACCTTCCAGTTTCTTCCTGAGCTTGCTTACTCCTTTCTTCCAGTAAGTGCTTGGCTAGGAGAGCTGGCACTGCAAATCTCCAACTCAGTATAAGCCTTAATACCCTTATCTAAAAAAAATGGATTTAAAGTGAAATAATTAGTAGGAGTAGTACCTGTGATGCAGTGGTCAAGAGGGTGACTGCTAAGCAAAAGATCAGCAATTCAAATCCATAACTCACTCCATGGAAACCATATAGGACAGATCTAATCTTTCCTATAAGGTCACTATGAGTTGGAATAGACTCGATGGCAATGGCTTTTTTTTTTTCAGTTGAATAAATACCAGAATAGATAAAGTCATTCCTTTTTATTTTATTTAATTATTTATTTATTATAGACTAGATGCAAGTTTTCGGCTATGTACTTTTTCCTTAGAGGACAGTGGTGATTCATTGGTAGAATTCTTGCTTTCCAAGTGGAGAAATCTGAGTTTGTTTCCCAGTCAGTACACTTCATGTGCAGCCACCTCCATCTCTCAGTGGAGAATTGTTTATTATTACTATGATATTGAATAGATTTTAGACAAGATTCCAGACTAAGAGAGGCTAAAAAGAAAGGCCTAGAAGTTGGCTTCCAAAAGTCAACCAATGAAAACACTGTGTGGATCACAACAGTCAGATCCACAACCTATCATAAGAATGGTACAGGACCATGTAATTTTTCCTTCCGTTTTGCTTGTGAGTCAGACCACAACTCAGTGATGGCTAAAAATAGTTGTCTTTTAAATAATGGTACTGTTTAATTTTAGTCTACACAAAGAATAATATGTGATCTTTTCTACACCTACCCTCCCAACAAACCTATTTTCTCCTGAACTGAAATTCAAATCCTTTCCATGATTTACTGGGACATTCATGACATCTGCTTGTCTGTAAAATCCCTTTTTAGGCTACTTTTCTTGCCCTTCATGCTCCTGGGCTTTCTCCTTCTTCAAATGCACAAAGGAGTCTCAAAATCATGCTCCCTGCTGTCCTGGAGATCTCTACGCTAGCCCTCCATAACCACCCATCTTCCTTCCTTCCCCATCTAATTAGATTAGCTGAATGCAATGTAGCTAATAGTGTAAGATAATTTAAAAATTTCCACAATTAAGTAATTAAATAAAAATCTCATAGCTATCACAAACGTTTTTGAGTGAATTTCATGGCTATAACCATTATTTAAAAATTTATACTTTCACACAAAATGTCATTGAAGAGAAAGGGCAGAAGGACGGAAATTTGTGTGTGGAAATTCTATATCTGCAAAAGAAGCAGAGATCTGAGAAAGGCAGCTAAATGTGGAAGTGTCAAAATTGGGTGAGAAACAGATAGATGCAAGATGTTGTGAGAGTATTCTATTAACTGGCTTTGAGTAATACTAGGCTGGCTTTGAGTAATACCCTGAAATTCTCTTTTATTTAGTTTATTTACTAATGAACTCATGTCAGTTTGAAAATATCTTGTTTATTAATCTATTCTGTTGTTTATTGCAAATCTGATTGTGTCACCCCTTTGTAGAAAACCATCCAATTAGTCCCTCATGAACACTATGAATAAAATTCAATTCCTCACCCTGACTAATAAATTATGAAGTCATCAGGCCCCTGCCAGTTTATCTGATTTCATGGCATCTCGTTTTCCCCTTGCCACTACACTCCTACCACACAGGACTTCCTTCTGTCTGTGGAACACTCAGAATTTATTCCCAGCTGAGACCCTTTGCACTGGCTGTTCTCACTGCAGTGAATGCCCTTCCCACACATCTTAGCATCGGCCACACCTTGTTGATCCTCATATTGTAACTGAAATGTCACCTCCTCAGACAGGTATTCCATGAACACCAATCTAAGTAGCCACTCTCTAACACGGCAACTGCACAAATTGTCTCATATTTGAGTTTCCACTCGAATTTCAGCTCCACACAAACAGGAACATTGAATGTCTAATTCCCTGCAGCATCTCCAGAAGCTTTGGAAGTATCTGGGGAACTTTATTTTACTCATGAGGTATATGAACTCTAAAAGAGGAAACCTGTCATAACTTACAAATGATGTGATTGCGTGCATAAAAAATCCAAAGCTACTGATAAGAGAATGAAACTGATTGGCTTAGTACAAAAATCAGTTTACAAATATTAGTTATGTTCTACATTCCTGCAACGTAATTCAGAAAAGATATTATCTGCAATAGCATTAGAAGTATAAGTTGTACCAATAATGTGCTTTGTAAGGCACAGGAAGGAATCTTGCAAATGATTTATATTTTCTTTTAATTAGGTCAGATTCAAGATTATCCTATGACAATATTGCTTCAATGCACTTACACTGTGATGTTTAAAAGGAGAGACTAGACCCCCTGTGCCAAGATGTGATTTTATGGTCATGTTGGCATTTTAAAAAATCGTTGTACTCACTGATGAATTTACATTAAAGAGAAGCCCATGGATAGCTGAACAAACTGCAGATAGCACATACACTTCTACATTTTCAGGATGCAAAAACTATGTAGACTGTGAAAATTCCTTATAAGATGACTCAGATTAATAATAACTAATAAAGACAAATAAATGAGGCAAATAAATTGGTGATAATTTTATTATTCACACTAATAATGTATTTTTAAATTCTCTATACCATACATGATAATTTCATAATCAAATAAGACCTATTTAGGTTAACCATCAATAAAACACTTTCATTAGCATTATTAATATTAACCATTGAGTAAGCTAATATTGCTAATCAAAACATTAAGGAAATTTAAACAATGTATAATGCCATTGGCAGGGTTCCCTCCTGTGTAAAACGTAGGTTACCTTATTGTCAGCATCATAAAATGACTGGTGTGGGCCTGTCTTGGAGGAGAAGAGCCCATCATCAATATGTTTTATTCAAATTTGCATTATGTAAGGGCAGGATGCTGCAGGGTTTCATTCCTTTTAATTGAATGGGTAATGCATCTACTGTGTGTGTGTACCATTATTATACCACTGGAAATTTGCACACCCCAGAGGCTCCATGTCTACCCATTCCCACACACGGGAAACTCTTCCATTGAGCTTCAGAGACACTTGTTTTGCTACTTTTTCATTAACCAAAAGGAATAGCTGCTGATGTCATTGGCCACTTAGAGTGACAGTCTGCTTTTCCCAAACTCCACATTTTTTTTTTCTAGGAAAAAGGCTCACAGGATCACTCACTCCTCCCTCTGTGTGTGTCTGTCTGTCCATCTAAGAAAATCACAGGCCAGATATTCAAGTCGTTTTTTATCCTTCTGTCTCCTCCATCAGAGAAGACTGAACCAAACAGTGTGACTCCTAGCTTCTCAGTCATTCATCCTGTGACATTTCCCTTTACTGGAGCATTTGTGACTGTAAACTAAGCAAAAACTGTCACTTTCATGGAGTAAAAACTGAGGTACTGTACCAAGTTCCGTAGACAAAAACTTTAAATAACATACCAACCACACCCTGACTTATGGGCCACTTCCCTTTCACAATGTTCAATGGCAGCAGTGAACTTGTTATCATAACTGTATATGTCATCTGAGAGGAAAATATTAATTTATTAAATATGTCACGCTGATTTTCCCTAAAAATCATCAGGTACCGGGAACAGTATCTATAAGTGGGAACACGTGCACACACGTTAGCTCACAGATACAAAGACTGGCACAATCAGAGTCTAAAATCTAAGATATTTGCAATCTCAATTTTAGAATACAGTGATACACAGCTATGCATGTTTTTGGATAACTGAACGGTGCCCTCTCTATTTAGATCAATAGGTGGTAGACAGGACACTTCTAGAATTAATAGAGACTAATCAGGAAACGTCCACTTCAGATTGACATAATAGAGCAAACATATCCAAGAACATGAAGATGGCACACAACCAGCCAACAAACATTTTCTTCTTTAATACATAAGGTGACCATGAGTCAGATTCAACTCCACAGCAACTAAAAACCACAACAATCAGGGACCGTGTACACTTTTGTCTCTTTCTTATGATCATAATTAAGAAAAAATTTGTCTTAAACAACTAATTTCATCTCTCACATTGGAATGCCTCCTTTCATTTGCAAACTGCAAACATTCATAGAGTTAAACTATGTGTTAAATCACTTTTGCTCCAAGCATACCGAGGTCTTCACAGGTGTAACTCAAAAGCAAATTTGTCTGGTAACAGCTGATTGCAATCAATGCGAGCAGACAATTTGCTCACTGTGTGCCCTTCCTCAGAGTTCTGATCCCATGCTATCGTCTATTCTTTAAGGTTCCTTTGTAAGACACTGTAAAGTCAGATCTACAGAAATATATTTGTGCACAAGGGGGACTTTTCCACATTTCCATGGTGTCTCTTAGGCCCTTTTAAAATTCTGCATATTTAGCATGACAAAATGCAATACAATTGAAACAAGACTCTCCAGTGTACAAGTAACATTATTAAATTTATGAGCAATGTCCCCTTAGGGGGAAGCTACAGCAATTAATGTGGCTCCTCTTAGTCCTGACCTAGGGGAATATTAAACATATCTAGACCTGGGTTGCTTGCATGGTAGGGGCTCAAGAAACATTTGTTAATGAGCTAGTTGGAAACTGTACACTGCACAAGGACAGACACACGCAAGTACCATAATTTTTCAAACATACTTTGCTCAAGTTAATAACACACAAACATACATATCTAAATCAACCAAACCAAACCCATTGCCTTCGAGTTGATTCTGAATCATAGTGACCCTAAAGAACAGAGTAGAACTGCCCCATAGGGTTTCCAAAGAGCAGCTGGTTGATTGGAACTGCTGACCTTATGTTTTGCAGCTGAGCTCTTAACTACAGAGTCAGCAGGCCTCCAGAAACACATATATCACCCAGGGAAATGACAGAATTATATTAAAAAGCTCTGGCATAGTGCACCCATGTATATACCTCAATATCTCTTGGCATTACCAGGATTGAGTTTCTGCCTCATTCACCCTCATTCAATTGCCCAAAATGTTACTTTTGATCATATTTGTATGATAAATGTATAAGCCATGATCAAGAAATCATGGATTGAGTTGGGTATAAACCCATTGCCTTCAAGTGGATTCTGACTCAGAGTTACCTATAGGACAGAGTAGAACTGCCTCATAGTGTTTCCCAAGAGCAGCTGGTGGATTCAAAATTTCAGCGTTTGGGTTAGCAGCGAAGCTCTTACCCACTGTGCCACCAAGACTTGGAAAATGAACAATTAAAAAATGTTTATCTGTGCTGGGTCAGTTCATGCCCCAGTATGAGAGCTGTGGAGTTCCTTGTAAGGGATCTGCACCCAGATACATTTCACTGGAGATAGGCAGAGGCTTCAGTGGAGTTCTCCATGTCTGGCTGCCACAGCCTGAGAGGGCAAGGCTGGTGTAAGCACTCACCCAGTTCCCGAGGTATCTGGACCTACATGAAGCCTGCCATCAGGATAGTGCAGTTGCAATGACTTGGATACAACTTTGTTTGAGGAAAAATCAGAAAAAAAAATGAAGAAATACTGAGAATTATGTGAGATACAATCAAAACCAAGAATTTGCATGTGGGCAGACTTCCAAAGCAGGAGGACAAAAAGGAAAACACAGAGAGGATCACTGAAGTAGTGCTGACAGAAAACTTGCCTATTATCATGAAAGATGAAAAGCTGACCATCAAAGATGCTCAATGAACCCCATATACAGAGATTCCCCCCCCCCCCGCAAAGAAAATCACCAAGGCATATCAAAATCACTCTGGTTAAAACTAAAGACAAAGAAAGAATCCTGAGAGCAGCTCTAGAAAAAAAAAAAGTCATGTACACAGGAGAAACAATAAGACAAAGCTCTGATTACTTGGCAAAAACCACAGATGCAAGAAGGCAATGGGGTGACATATATAAAACCTTGAAAAAACAAAGGATCCTGGACAGAGCTGGAGATAGATGTAGAACAAAATTCTATTTCACAATAAAAGACCAGATTTACTGGCCTGACTGACTGGAAAAACCCTGAGAGTATCGCCCCTGGGCACGCTTTTAGCTCAGAGGTGAAGTCACTCCTGAGTTTCACCATTCAGCTGGGGATTGGACAGCCAAAGAAAACAAAATGGGACTAATGATGCACAGCAGTCCAGGGACAAGGACTAGAAGGCAGGAGGGGACAAGAAAGCTAGTGATAGAGAACTCAAGGTTGAGAATGGACAGTGTTGACATGTCATGGGGTTGTTAACCATTGTTATAAGGCAATATGTGTACTGCTTAATGAGAAACTATTTGTTTTGTAAACCTTCATTTAAGGTACAAAAAAGAAAAATAATTATCTATGTGAGATAAATTTGAAAACAGCAACTTAAAAGGTTTGATGGGAAGCCTAACAGACAGTGAACTGAAGATAATGGTGATGGAATAATTTGGAGAAGGATAGTGAGAATAGCAGCACAACCAGAAGAATGCAATTGATGTCACTGAATTGTACCTGTAGAAATTTCTGAAATGGTGTATCTTTGCCTAAGTATATTTTCACAAAAAAAAAATGCTCCTCCATGTTTGAGAAGGGAGAGTGTTGACATGTTGTGGGGTTGTTAACCAATGTCATAAAACGATATGTGTACTGACTGTTTATTGAGAAACTATTTGTTCTGTAAAACTTCACCTAAAGTACAATAACAAAAGGAAAAAAAAAAAAACCTTGACAGGAAATAATTGCCAACCAAGAATAATATATCCTGAAAAACCTTCATTCAACTATTATGGTGAAATTAGGACATTTTCAGATAAACAGAAATAAGGGAATATGTAAAAATGAAATCAAACTTATGAGAATTATTAAAGTGAGTCCTACGGTTTGAGAACAAACAAAATCAGACCACAGCCTGAATGTAGGAGGCAAGACCTCACCAGTCAGATACTAACCTAGAAACTCTTAAAGACTATCCAAAACTAAGAGGTTTACTACAAGGAATAAGAGAGGTTAATTTGTAAATGACAAAAATGTCAGAACAATGTAAGAGGGAATACATGTTGTAGGTATAGAACTTTCTAATTCAGAGGAAAACAAGGAAATAACAAGCTCTAATAGATTATGTTAAACAATCAGCCAGCTTGACCTCACAGATATGTATAGAACACTACACCCAACAGCTGCAAAGTACATATTATTTCCAATGCTCATGGAACGTTCTCCAGAATGGACCACATCTTAGGCCACAAAGCAATTCTCAACAAGATTCAAAATGTTGAGAGAATACAAAGTATCTTCTCTGAACACAATGCCATGGAGGTAGAAATTAAAAACAGGAAGAGCAAGAAAAAAAAAAATCAAGTACATGGAAACTGAATAACACTCTGCTTAGAAACCACTGGGTAATGGAAGAAGTCAGAGATGGAATCAAAAAATTCCTAGAATCAAATGAGAGTGAAAATACATCATACCAAAAAGATAGGGAAACAGCAAAGGCAGTCCCCAGAGGACAATTTACAGCAATAGATGCACACATTAAAAAAAAGAACAAACTGACAAAATAAAAACATTAACTACAGAACTTGAACAAATAGAAAGAGAATAGAAAAAATGCCCATAGCCACTAGAGGAAAGGAAATAATAAAGATCAGAGCACAAAGAAATGAAATAGAGAATAGAAAAACATTAGAATGAATCAACAAAAGCAAAAGTTGGTTCTTTGAAAGAATCAACAAAATTGACAAACCACTGGCCAAACTGACTAAAGAAAAACAGAAGAAGACACAAATAACCCAAATAAGAAATGAAATGAGGGACATTAAAACAGATCCAACTGAAATAAAAAAGATCATGACAGAGTATTATGAAAAACTATACTCCAACAAATTTGAAAACATAGAGGAAATGTATGAATTTCTAGAAACACAATACTTACATAAACTAACACAAAGTGATGTTGAAAACCTGAACACACCCACAACAAGAGATTGAAAATGTAATAAAATAAAATAAAAAAAAAATACTCCCAACAAAAATAGTCCTGGCCCAGATGTTTTCACTGGAAAATTCTACCAAACATTCAGAGAAGAGCTTATACCAGTACTACTCAAACTATTTCAGAACATAAAAAAGTAAGTGACACTTCTAAATTCATTCTATGAAGCCAGGATAATCCTGTTACTAAAACCAGGCAAAAATGCCACAAAAAAATAAAATTACAGAACAATACCTCTCATGAATATAGTTGCAAAAATTCCCAACAAGATTCTAGCCAATGGAATTCAACATCATATCAAAAAAATAATACACCACAACCAAGTAGGAGTCATATCAGGAATGCAAGGATGGTTCAACATTAGAAAATCAATCAGTGTAATCCACCACATAAATAAAAGGAAAGAAAAGAATCACATAATCATCTCAACTGACGAAGAATATGCATACAACAAAGTCCAACACCCATTCCTGATAAAAATTCTCAATAAAATTGGTATAGAAGGGAAATTTCTCAACATAATAAAGGGCATCTATGCAAAACCTACAGCCATCATCATTCTCAATGGAGAGAGGCTGAATACACTCCCCTTGAGAACAGGAACAAGACAAGGATGCCCTTTATGACCACTTCTATTTAACATTGTGCTGGAAGTCCTAGCTAGAGTAATAACACAAGAAAAAAGAAATAAAGGGCATCTAAATTGGTAATGAAGAAGTTAAACTGTCCCTGTTTGTGGATGATATGAAACTATACATAGAAAACCCTAAAGACTCCACAAGAAAACTATTGCAACTAATAGAAAGATTCAGCAGACTCCCAGGATACAAGATAAACATTTGTATACACCAATAAAGAGAACAATGAAAAGAAAATCAGGAAAAGAATATCATTTATAATAGTCCCTAAAAAAATAAAATACTTAGGAATAAATCTAACCAGGGACTTAAAAGACCTTTACGAAGAAAACTACAAAACACTACTGCAAGAAACCCAAAGGGATCTACATAAATGGAAAACCATACCATGCTCATGCGTAGGTAGACTCAACATTGTGCAAATGACAATTCTACCCAATGCAATTTACAAATACAATGTAATCCCAATCCAAATACCAACAACATTCTTTAAACAGGTTGAAAAACTAATCATTAACTTTATATGCAAAGGGAAGAAGCACCGGATATGTAAAGCACTATTGAAGAAGGAGAATAAAGTAGGAGGACTTGCACTACCTGACCTCAGAACCTACTATACAGCTACGGCATTCAGAACAGACTGGTACTAGTACAACGACAGATACATTTACCAATGGAACAGAATTGAGAACCCAGATGTAAATCCATCCACCTACAGTCACTTGAACTTTGACAAGGGTCCGAAGTCCTTCAAATCGGGAACAGATGGTGTTTTTAACAAACGCTGTTGGCAAAATTGGATGTCCATCTGCAAAAAAAATGAAACAAGACCCATACCTCACGCCGTATACAAAAACTAAATCAAAATGGATCAAAGACCTAAATATAAAGCCCAAAAGTATAGAGTTTATAGAAGAAAAAATAGGACCAACACTAGAGGCCCTAATAGACGGCCTTAACAAGATACCAACCATAATCAACAACACACAAACTCCAGAAGATAAGCTAGATAACTAGGATCTTCTAAAAATCCCAAACCTATGCTCTTCAAAAGGCTTCACCAAAAGAGTAAAAAGAGAATCTACAGATTGGGAAAAAATTTACTAGACAATAGAAGTCAAACAAAGGTCTAACCTCCATAATCTACAAGAAAATCCAACACCTCTACAACAAAAATACAAATATTCCTATTAAAAAATGGGCAAAAGAAATGAACAGAGACTTCACCAAAGAAGACATTCAAGCGGCAAACAGACACATGAGGAAACGCTCCCTATCACTAGCCATTAGAGAAATGCAAATTAAAACCACAATGAGATACCCTCTCACCCCGGCAGTAGTGGCACGAATCAAAAACATTGGAAATAACGAATGTTAGAGGGGCTGCAGGGAGATCGGAACTCTTATGCACTGCTGGTGGAAATGCAAAATGATAAAACCATTTTGGAAAATGATATGGCACTTCCTTACAAAGCTAGAAATAGAAATACTGTATGATCCAGCAATCCCACTCCAAGAAATCTATCCTGGAGAAATAATAGCCATCACACGAATAGACATATGCACACCCATGTTCATTGCAGCGTTGTTCACCATAGCAAAACAATAGAGACACCTAGATGCCCACCAAAAGATGAATGGGTAAACAAACTATGGTACATACACACAATAGAGTATTATGCAAAGATAAAGAACAATGATGAATCTGTGAAGCATCTCATAACATGGATGAAACTGGAGGACATTATGCTGACTGAAATAAGTCAATCACAAAAGGACAAATATTGTATGAGACCTCTATTGTAAAAACCCATGAAAAAGTTTACACACAAAAAATAAAAATCTTTGTTGGTTACCAGGGATGGGATGGGTCGAGGGGGAATATTAAATAGGCAATAGATAAGTGGTATCTTGGGTGAAAGCTGAGACAGTACACAATACTGGGGAAACCAGAACAACTGTACAAGGAAAGGTCATGGAAGTTCCATAGACAGAACAAAACTCCTTGCGGGACTGAATTGCTAGGTGGAGGGTTGTCAGGACGATGGTCTCGGGGAACATCTAGCTCAATTGGCATAACACACTTTATAAAGACAATGTTCTACATTCTACCTTGGTGAGTAGCATCTGGGGTCTATGATATTCCATCTATGATACTCCACTGGTCTCATCCCTTCGGGAGCAAGGGAGAATGAAGAGAACAGGATACAAGAAAAAGATTAGTCCAAAGGACTAATGGACCACAGCTACGAAGGCCTCCACCAGACTGAGTCCAGTGCAGCTAGATGGTGCCTGGCTACCACCACTGACTGCTCTGACTGGAATCACAATACAGGGGCCTGGACAGAGCTGGAAAAGGATGTAGAACACAATTCTAACTCACACACACAAAAAAAAAGACCCGATTTACTGGCCTAAAGGAGACTGGAGAAACCCTAAGAGTATGGCCCCCAGACACCCTTTTAGCTCAGTCGTGAAGTCACTTTAGAGGTTCATCATTCAGCCAGGGATTGGACAGCCTCATAAAACAAAACGGGACTAATGAGGCACAGCAATCCAGGAACAAGGGCTAGAAGGCAGAAGGGGACAGGAAAGCTGGTGATAGGGAACCCAAGGTTGAGTAAGGACAGTGTTGATGTGTAGTGAGGTTGTTAACCATTGTCACAGGGCATCATGTGTACTAACTGTTTAATGAGAAACTATTTTGATCTGTAAACCTTCATCTAAGGTGAGAATAGCAGCATAATTGGAAGACGGTAGTCGATGTCACTGAACTGTGCATGTAGAAATTTTTGAAATGGTGTATCTTTGGCTACGTATATTTTCACAAAAAAAAAAAAAAAGGTTGAGAAGGGAGAGGGTTGACATGTCGTGGGGCTGCTAACCAATGTCATAAAACAATATGGGTACTACTGTTTATTGAGAAACTATCTGTTCTATAAATCTTCACCTGAAGTACAATTAAAAAAAAAAAAAGTAATTATTTGGCTCTCAGCCTGAAAAAAAAAAAAAAAAAAGGTTAAACTTCACCCTATATAAAAACACTTCTTTCATTTAAGCTGATTTTTTCTGCATGCTGGAAAGTATGTAAAGATTTCATGCATTCCTAGCTGGTGATTCTGAGGTATGGTCTTAAGCAGTACTCTGAAATGAATTACAAAATAAAAAATTTTTTTTAAAAACTTGCTATCAGGAGGCACTCTACACTCTGGTTAGTGTTCCCTTTGTTCTCAGAAAACTTGTTGAGATCCTAGTCAGATCCTAGTCTACCCTGAGGGCACTAGGGAAAAAAAAACAAAGAAAATAAATACCTCCTCCTAGGGTGATTCTAAATTCACATAAAAGTAAACCCTCTGGAGTGAAGCCCAGGCACTGGTATAATTTTTAAATCTCCCCAGGCGGTTCTGTGCTGTAGTAACTAAGACTGGGAACTTCTTTGAGTAATTTCAGATGGAATAGCAAGACATCTCTTTTTTCGAGTGGCTAACAGATGACAGCATACATCTGAAATGCACTAAAGGGCTACTCTTCTTGATTGTGCTTCTTTAAACCCTGGGTATTTGAGTGATTCTGACGTACTGCACCCCCTTTCACTCTCTCCTCCTGTTCAAGGGAACTTAGCTTCTGCTTCTTCAGTAATTCCTCATTACAGTTAATTCACTTTTTATTATTTGAGCACAAAAAATATTAGTGCAGAGCGTTGATGGCCTATGCTCAAGTTTCTCAACCTCTAAGTGAAAGTTTCAAATGTCACCAGACAACACTGGACCTACACCTGCACCTCATCCATCCCAAAAAGGGCCAGTCAGTCCCTCCACATATTTCTTGTAACTTGGCTCCTGGCAACAATCACCATACATTTCAAACATTTCATGCACAGAGTCTGCAGCTCTGTCATAGGATGAAGCAAGGGAGGCATCTGTCATTGTGGTACATAGATCATCAATAGTAATTCAGATCCTGGCATCCGCTGTAAAAGGAGATTTCAGCTATCCTTAAAATTATATATATATATATACACATATATATATATATAGCAGTAAAAATGAGTAAACTACTGATGCATGCGAGAATCTACAGCCCCATGAAGCCCCTTTCACTCTCTCGTGCTTCACCTCTCCCCCCACTGACTCCCTGGCACCTCTGAACACTGGCCCAGCCTCCCCCTGTCAGCCTGTTACCTTGCATCTGGTCCAAGTGGTTCTGTGCCCCCTGTGACTGAATGGAGACATCACTAAGGAATTGAGGTGTCCCAAGGCTGGTTGGCAGCCATCCATCATGTGGACTGGTCATTGCCAGGGCTTCCTGTTTTCTGTTCAAGTTGGTCCATAGTGGGTGCCCCAGCCCAGCCACAGCCCCAAAAGGGGCCAGGATAATCAGAGGCACACCATCTGAGAATTTTTCAAAGTTGTCATAAGTGTGAAATGTCTGATGAGTAGACAGTCAATAAGTGAGGAGTAGATGTACTCTCAGTAAGTTCTAAATGTCTCTGTGTTCTCTGTTGTATAGATTTCCTAAGTGATGATTAAATGAGCTAATTCCTCTAAATTGGTCAAAATGGAGCCTGGCACAAAATAAAAATTTATTTATAAAATTAAAAAACATTATCATCATTGAAACATATTTGCCTTCCTCCCTTAAGGTTTTGCAGAAGTATGATTTTTATTTGGATTATTTTACAGTTTGGCCTTTAGTTTTCATGTCTTAGCCTTCTGTAATATTTTAAACTGTTTCCATTAAAGGAAAAGTGAAGAGGAATCTTACAGGAAAAGATAACCTTTTATTATTTTAGGCATTCAGTCCTAATTATGAAACAATATTATGGCATGATGCCATTCTTAAAATATAAGTACTTATGTGGTATACATGTTCATTTTACATTAGCAGATGCATAGAAAAAAAAAAATCTGCTGAAAGAATGGCTACCAAATTGTTAACAATGATTATCTCTAGGATTGGGATTAGTGTTAACCAGTTGCCATCCAGCCAATTCCAACCTATGCAACCCCATGTATGCAAAGCACAACTGCACTCCATAGTTTTCAAGGTCTTCACCTTTCAGAAGCAGATAACCAGGACTTTCTTTAGAGGTACCTCTGGGTGTGTTTGAACCACCAACCTTTCGATTAGCAGCTGAGCGCTCAGCCATGGCAAAACCAGGGCTTCATGTAGTAGTAATGCAGAGACTGTTGTGAAAAACTGGAAGTGCTGTCTTACCTATAGCCCCTTATACCATCCTATAGCCCATTAGGGCTTGTTCCCCAGCTGGCCAGCCTAGAACACTCAGATTATGCATTTTGACCCAGATCCTATTTCTATCACAAAGGATTTTGTGTTTGAAACCAGTCTGCTGTCATTAATCCTTGATGTCTCTCCATGGACTTGGCTCATTCCTTTGGCTCTCAGACTTCTCTGACTCCCCTCCCTAGCTTCAGCCTCATGATGAGAACCCAACCAATCCACTCTAAAGGGAATAGCTTTTCTGGAAATGTGGATAAATTCACGGAGAATAAGAAAGGTTGAAACTGGATAATCTACAGCATTTATTCTTTGTGTAAATGCCTAAAGCCTGGAGAATGTCTGGTATGAACTGAAAACACTTCCTTTTGTCCAAAGCACAACCTGAGCATGATGATATCATTTAGATGATAGAAACAATATCATACAAAGATGAAAGAACACTCGACAGTGCCTGTTATTGTTTTTGGACACCCAGATTATATAAAAATGTCATCAATAAGCATTAGAGCTAAAGGCAAAGGGAGAACAATAAGAGCAATGTGAGGACTTAATCATTAATCTCCCAAAATAATATATAATAGTGGGAAAGAATTGGACTCCCTGCTACAGGTTAAGTTTGCTGGCAGGGAGAGGAGGCCCAAAGTAGCAGGAGTCCTCCAAAGACTGTGAAATCTACTTCATTCTGGGGAGTCTGCCCACAGGAGCAGATGCCCCAGACAAAAGGCTAGTTTACTAACACCCTGGGCCCCCTCCTGAAACCCACCCCACAGTAGACGTAGCACTGAGCAAAGTTCAAGATACAATGAGCAAGAAAATCTTACCAATCAGCATTTTGAGAAAATTCAAGGTCAGATCCCAAATGTTCAGCAATTATTTGTGGTAAGGAGATCTTTTGCATCTATTTTTTTCTAAACCTTTTCTAGGTCGCAAACTATGTGAACACAGAGAGAAGTTAGGGTTAAGCTGACAGAAGCCAAGGCTGTCTGGAACCACCAGGAGCTGGAATTGGCAAGGATGGAGAAAGAGCATGGCTTTGCTGACACCATAATATTGACGTTTTCACCATAGGAGACGTGAGAGAGCTTTGCTTAAAAAATATATATTTTTGGGGGCAAGATGGCGCTCTAGGCAGAAACACCACGCCGTCCCTCCACAGCAAAGATCCGAAAAACTAAGCCTAACAGAGAATCAACAATCCTGAAACCCTAGAACACCAAATGAAGAGATAAAGAACTCAGCCAAACACCAAACGGAGTGAGAATACTAAAAGAGAACGGAGAGCGAGGAGAGACTCAGGCAGAGATTCCTTACCAGCTAACGCAGCGCGGATCCACCATCTTGGATCCCTATCGGAGACCAGCAAACGGGAGAGCAGCCTTGCGGAGCATCTGGTCGGAGACAGAACGACCGGTAAACTGCGGTGCGTGCTCTCCCACCACCCACCCCTCTCCGCCTCAGCTGGGGATCCCCTGCTTTCCGTGGCCAGGGTCTCTGGGCTGGGGGGTGCTGGTGCTTGGATTCCGCGCGCCTGGGCTGGCGGCTTTCTGGGAGCCGTTTGCTGGCAACTAGCGAACCTTTCTCTGCCGCCTCCCCCTCCTTTTGCCTGGGTGCCTGGTTCCGAGTGCCGTCTCTGCTCTCTCCTGCGGGGCTGTAGGGCTGCGTGCGGGCGTGTGGCTGTTTCTGGGTCTGGGCTCCTGCGTGGGTGGGATCCTGGGGCCTTTGTTCGTTCGCCCCTCTGCTTTCCGTGGCCGGGGTCCCTGGGCGGGGGGGCGCCGGTGCTTGGGTTCTGCGCGCCCGGGCTGGGGGCTTTCTGGGAGCCGTTTGCTGGCACCTAGCGGACCTTTTTCTGCCGCCTCCCCCTCCTTTTGCCTGGGTGCCTGGGTCCGGGTGCTGTCTCTGCTCTCTCCTGCGGGGCTGTGGAGCTGCGTGCGGGCGTGTGGCTGTTTCTGGGTCTGGGCTCCCGCGTGGGTGGGATCCCGGGGCCTTTGTTCGTTCACCCCTCTGCTTTCCGTGGCCGGGGTCCCTGGGCGGGGGGGCGCCGGTGCTTGGGTTCTGCGCGCCCGGGCTGGGGGCTTTCTGGGAGCCGTTTGCTGGCACCTAGCGGAACTTTTTCTGCCGCCTCCCCCTCCTTTTGCCTGGGTGCCTGGTTCCGAGGGCCGTCTCTGCTCTCTCCTGCGGGGCTGTAGGGCTGAGTTCGGGCGTGTGGCTGTTTCCAGGTCTGGGCTCCCGCGCGGGTGGGATCCTGGGGCCTTTGTTCGTTGGCCCCTCTGCTTCCCGTGGCCACGGTCACTTAACCCCGAGACTATCGGCTACTTGGAATTCGCGCCCCTGAGTGGGGGCTCTCTGGGTCCCATTTGTAGGCACTGACTGCTGGTGTTGCCCTTTTTTTTTTTTTTTCTTCTCAATTTTATTTTTCTTCCTTTTTTGATTAGTTTTGTCATATTTTACCTCTTTTTCTCTTTTGTCTTTCTTCATTGCTTAATTTCTTGTCCCTCTATCTCTTCCTTCTCTTTCTGATCCCTGAATACCAGGCGATGTATGCCTCTGTACCTTCTGGCCAGGCTGAGCTGTGAAAATTGAGACCGACTCCCCCAGACCTCATAGCTGCATCGGTGCGATCCCTGGGAACTTTGCAGTTTTTTAACTTTTCTGATTTTCATTTGGTCATTCTTTCCTTTTCTTTCTCTTCCCCCTTCTGGTTTCCTCCATCCCATAGTCTCTCATCTGTACATTCCAACGACAAACTCCTCTAGCATTCTTTTATGTTTGTACGCTTTTTGCTCCTCCTCCTCTCTCCTCTCTCCCATATCCAGCTTAGCTTCACACATAACCATCTTCCCGCTGCACCCTACCTACCTGCACCGTGCACTAGACATCACATCACCAAGCGGTGCAGGCACGCCCTATTGGAACCTGCCCAGCACTGACTACCGACCGTCCTGGTGGCTGCGGTGAGTGCCACAAGCAACACATCCCAGTGGCTCCTCCTCAACTAGATCTGCCCAGCTGTACCACAAGAACGAAAAAAAAAAAAATCTACAATCAATAAACGAGAGAAATATCTACTGAATGCCCCGAAAACAGCAAACAATATCAAAACATTTACAAAAACAAGACAAGATGGCTCCAATAGGCGTCCAAATTAAAACACCAGATAACTCTCCTGTGGAAGAAAATGCACTAGAAGTACCTGATAGGGAACTCAAATCAGTAATACTCGGAATTTTCCAAGAACTGAGGCAAAAAGCTGACAAACATGAGGAAAAAATAGACAAATTTATGGAAAATACAGACAAAAAATTGGAAGAATTCAGGAAGATGATGCAAGAACAAAATGCCAAAATAAATTCACAACTCGAAATTATACAAAAACAACAATTAGAAATCCAAAAGATAAACAACAAGATTTCAGAAATGGACGGTGTCATAGAAGGGCTGAGAAGTAGATTTGAAACCTTGGAAGACAGGATCAGTGGAACTGAAGACAAACACTTGGATACAACTCTGTTTCAGGAAAACTCAGAAAAAAGAACAAAGAAAAATGAAGAGACCCTGAGAGTTATGTGGGACACAATTAAAAGCAAAAACTTACGAGTGATTGGCATACCAGAACAGGGGAAGAAAACAGAAAACACAGAGAGGATCATTGAGGAACTGCTGACAGAAAACTTTCCCAATATCATGAAAGATGAAAAGCTGGTCATCCAAGAAGCTCAACGAACCCCATATAGAATAGACCCCAAAAGAAAATCACCAAGACATATCATATTCACACTCGCTAAAACTAAAGACAAACAAAGAATCCTGAGAGCAGCTCGGGAAAAACAAGAAGTCACATACAGAGGAGAAACAATAAGACTAAGCTCAGATTATTCAGCAGAAACCATGCAGGCAAGAAGGCAATGGGATGACATATATAAAATCTTGAAAGAAAAAAATTGTCAGCCAAGAATAATATATCCTGCAAAACTCTCATTCAGATCTGATGGTGAAATTAGGTCATTTCCAGATAAACAGAAACTAAAGGAATATGCAAAAGTCAAACCAAACTTACAAGAATTATTAAAGGGAGTTCTTCGATCTGAGGACAAACAGCTTAAGCCCTCAGGCAGGACCTAGGACCTAGGATGCAGGTTAACATGAACCAGATACCATTCTAGGAACTAAACTACAGACGACTTTCCAAAAACAAAAGATATACAACAGGGAATCAGAGAAATCAATCAAAGGATGACAACAACATCAAAACTAGATAATTGGGATCTTCTAAAAATCAAACATCTATGCTCTTCAAAAGATTTCACCAAAAGAGTTAAAAGAGAACCTACAGACTGGGAAAAAATTTTTGGACAGTACAAGTCAGACAAAGGTCTAATCTCCATAATCTACAAGAAAATCCAACACCTCTACAACAAAAAGACAACCAATCCTATCAAAAAATGGGCAAAGGAAATGAACAGACACTTCACCAAGGAAGACATTCAAATGGCCAACAGACACATGAGGAAATGCTCGCGATCACTAGCCATTAGAGAAATGCAAATTAAAACCACAATGAGATACCATCTCACCCCGGCATTACTGGCACGAATCAAAAACACTGGAAATAACAAATGTTGGAGGGGCTGCGGGGAGACGGGAACTCTTATACACTGCTGGTGGGAATGCAAAATGATACAGCCATTTTGGAAAATGATATGGCGTTTCCTCAGAAAGCTAGAAATAGACGTACCATTCGATCCAGCAATCCCACTCCTAGGAATATATCCTAGAGAAATAAGAGTCATCACTCGAATAGACATATGCACACCTATGTTCATGGCAGCATTATTCACAATAGCAAAACGATGGAAACAACCTCGATGTCCATCAACAGACGAATGGATACACAAACTATGGTACATACACACAATGGAGTACTATGCAACGAGAAAGAACAATGAATCGGTGAACCATCTCATAACATGGATGAAACTGGAGGACATCATGCTGAGTGAAATAAGTCAATCACAAAAGGACAAATATTGTATGAGACCTCTATTGTAAAAACCCATGAAAAAATTCACATGCAAAATGTAACAATCCTTGTTGGTTACCAGGGATGGGAGGGGGGGGGGAATACTAAATAGGTAATAGGTAAGTGGTAACTTGGGTGAGAGATGAGATAGTACATAGTACAGGGGAAACTAACACAACCTGCACAAGGAAAGGTCATGGAGGCCCTATAGACACATCCAAACCCCCCGAGGGACTGAGTTGTTGGACGGAGGGCTCTGGGGACCATGATCTCGGGGAACATCTAGCTCAATTGGCATGACACTACTTATAAAGATAATGCTCTACATTCTACCTTGGTGAGTAGTGTCTGGGGTCTTAAAAGCCTATGAGCGGCCATCTAAGATACTCCACTGATCTCATCCCTTCGGGAACAAGGGAGAACGAAGAGAACAGGATACAAGGAAAAGATTAGTCCGAAGGACTAATGGTCCACAGCTACCAAGGCCTCCACGGGACTGAGCCCAGTACAGCTGGATGGTGCCCGGCTACCACCAATGACTCCTCTGACCAGGATCACAACAGAGGGTTCTGGGCAGAGCTGGAGTAGGATGTAGAGTATAATTTTAACTCCCAAAAAAAAAAAAAAAAAAAAAAAAAAAGAAGACCAGATTTACTGGCCTAAAGAATACTAGAGAAACCTCGAGAGTGTGGCCCCCAGACACCCTTTCAGCTCAGAGGGGAAGTTACCTTCAAGGTTCGATGTTAAGCCTGGGAATGGACACCCCAGTAAAACTAAATGGGACTAACGATGTACAGGAGTCCGGTGACAAGGGCCAGAAGGCAGAGGGAGAGTAGGAAACTGATGATAAGGAACACAAATTGAATAAGGACACTGTCGATGTATTGTGAGATTGTTGACCACTGCTATAGGGCAACATTTGTAGTAACTATTAAATGGGAGGCTGTTTTGTCCTGTAAGCCTTCATCTTGGGCGAGAATGGCAGCACAATTGGAAGAGCATAGTCAATATCACTTAAATGTGTAAGTAAAAAGTTTTGAAATGGTGTTTAAATAAAATAAAAATAAATAAATAAATAAATAAATAAATAAACAAATGAGACTAAAGAGGTACAATAGTCCACTGACAAGGTCCAGAAGACAGAAGGGGACAAGGAAGCCCCCTGGTGATAGGGAACACAAGGTGGAGTAAGGATATTCTTGATGTGCTGTGAGATTGTTAACCATTGTCATAGGGCAACATGTGTAGTAACTGTTAAATGAATAACTATTTTTTCTGTAAGCCTTCATCTTAAGTGAGAATAACAGCACAGTTGGAAGAGCGTAGTCAATGTCACTGAACTGTGAATGTAGAAATTTTTGAAACGGTGTATCTTTGGCCATCTGTAATTTTCATCAAAAAAAAAGGTTGAGAATTTAGAGGCTTAATACGTTGTGGGGTTGTTAACCAATGTCAAAAAACAACATGTGTACTACTATTTCATGAGAAACTATTTGCTCTGTAAGCTTTCACCTGAAGTACAATAAAATATATATTAAAAAAAATATATATATATATATATATATTTTTAAGACTAGAAAATTTTTTCATCTATTAATTAGGCACGGAAGCATTTCTAAATATGTCTTTGGAATATAAAATCAAAACACAGCATGTTCTAGGTCAGGATACCTTCAGGTTGTTGATACCAGACATAGAGGCCTAATGCTAGGCTTTGGGGAAATATTTTTAGCAAACCTTTGAATACTGAGAGAAAAATACCTCATACCAAATTGAAACAAACAAACAAGTAAAAAAGTCAGAATTAAAGGCCATGAAACTTTAAAATAAATCTTGCCCTGGCACAAAAAGCAAGAACAACAAGAGGAAAAAACAGATGAACTGAACTCCATCAAATTTAAAACTTGTGTATCAAGGAACAGTATAAAGAAAGTGAAAAGACAACCTCCATAGAGAATCTTCACTATGTTCATCATGATGTTGTTTATTGGTCTAGTTGTGAGGATTTTTGTTTTCTTTATAATTACGTGTAATTTGTACTGAAGCTTGTAGTCTTTGATCTTGTGTAAGTGCTTCAAGTCTTCTTCACTTGCAGCAAGCAAGGTTGTGTCACCTGCATATTGCAGGTTGATAATGAGTCTTCCTCCAATACTGATGCCGTGTTCTCTTCCTATAGTCCATCTTCTCAATTTATCTGCTCAGCATACAGATTGAATAAGTATGGTGAAAGGATACAACCCTGACACACAACTTTCATGATTTTAAGCCATGTAGTATCCCGCTGTTTTGTTTGAACAGTGTCCTCTTTGTCTATGTACAGATGCCACATGAGCTCTGTGTTAATAAAGCATATTGTTAAAATTAATTTAATCTTTTTCTTTAGTTTTTTTAATGTGGCTACTAGAATATTTTTAACTGCATAAATTACTTGCATTTTATATGTATTGGATCATATTGCTGTAGAGCAATTACTGTGAAATTGTAATATGCATAAGAATACCTGGGAGTTTCTTATTATGCAACTTACTAATTCTATCAAACATACTCCAAGAGAGTCCGTAATAGATTTTCATATTAGGTCTAGGGTTAAACCCACAGACCTGTCTTTTAAGCAAGCACTCACAGGTGATACAGATTGATCTGAACACCTTTGTTCTAGAAATAGGGCCAACCGTGTTGATTTTGCTAGTTCAAGAAAAAAGGCCGAGTACCCCATCAGGAGTCACAGTAGCTGTGTCTGTAGCTCTTCTACATGCCAAAAATCACCTGCTGTGTCATCCTTTGGACTGGATACACAAACCAGTTTTTTGCTTAGATTATTAGCTGTCAGCTGTTTCCATGATCTTCAGATACTTTTTTTCACTTGCTAGACCAGACTTCGAGGATCATCTGTTGTAACTGTTCTCTATCAACCTCACTTACTAAGTCTCTCCCTTCCTCGTAGGACCCAATACTCTGTCTACTAAATTGTACAGGACAAGTTCCCAAAGCAGGGCACTAGGAGCTTGATCTGTTCTTCTGCATAGGACATCTACCTCTTTAAATATGAATCACAAGTAAGTATAGACTCATGAGTCTTAGCATTTATATAAAACTTCACTAACTCTAAATAGCTTTGAGATATATATATATATATAGATATATAGATATTAAAAAAACTTAAAAATTATTATGACAAACTAGTTTGGTAAGGAAATACAGAAATTCTAGTTTTCATAAGACATATAACCTTTTGATTTAATCAGAATCAACCAAAAAAGTCAAAAGAAAGTGCAATCAATTTATTCTACTGAATTTTTTTCATATTATCTATTCTGCTTTTATTACTTAGTTTTTTAATCATAAAAAGACTTTATGTAACAGTAAAATATATATTTTATTAATTTGGACAGCATAATGAGTAAATAAAAATCATCCAAATCCTACCAAACAGAGACAGGAACAATTTTCCTTTTGAAGTATTTCCTTCACATCATTTTACATGGTTTGAATTTTACCATATATACCGTTTGCGGTTTTACTTTTTCACTCAACATTTTCAGATTCAGAACAACACTATGTTTTATGGCTATACCATAATTTATTTATCTATCCCCTTTAATGAACATTTAAGTTACTTAAAATGTTTTACTAGGAGGCTGAGCCAAGATGGTGGCTTCATCACATGCATCCTAACATCACTTTGCACCAAAGACCCAAAAAAACAAGTAAAATCAAGCAGATAACAATCTGAAAATCCTGAATTTCAAAAAAGAAGGTCTAAGAACTGAACCAAATACCAATTGAAGTTAATAAGGAAAGCAATGAAAGAGGAGTAACACAGAATGGAGGAGCTCATCCAGCAGTCCTGGCCTCCTGCCACTAATTGAAGACAAAGCCAGAAAGGACATTAGGTGAAGAAAACTGCAGGGCAATGACATGACCGTCCCAAAAGGGACAGAGAACCTCTATAGACACACTTGGAAAGAAGCAGAGACAGTGAAGGTGCCAGAGTCAGAACTGGAGATATTCAGGAGCAGTAGCCCTTAACCTCAGAGATGAGTGGTTTCCACGAGGCAGTGGGCCCATGGAGTGTTGTCGAGAGTTCTCCCATCCAACCTGCACCCAGGTGGTCCCCCTCCTCACAATCGAGAGAAGATAATCCTGCTTGCTGGCTGCTGTGGAAGCCAGGTGCCTTGCACTACGTATCCTAACCACAGCAAGGCACTCTTCTTAACCTATCCTCCTGATCAGAGCGGAAAGAGGATCCCATACTCCAGTCTTCTTGCCTGACTGGAGGACCATAGCATGAGTCTATCCTCTTCCTCCCTACCTGGTCCAACTCAGTCCACTACCACGCTTGTCCACTCAATGATCCAGACTAGACACGCCCCTGTGAATGTGCCTGCTTCCACCTAATCATCCCTAAGGGCCTGGTGGAGGGCAGCAGTAGCTGGACAACTGGAGAGCTTGCCCACATCTACCTCCTCCTTCACCCTATCTGGACTGAGGTGGCGCCATTGTGCTGGCATTCACTAGGCTCTACTCTGTCCCTCGTCTTGCCGAGAGAGGGGCTGAGGAAATTATCGTAGTGTGAGCATCACACTGCGGCCTCTTCCTCCCCCCGACCACCAACTGATGCATGGTGGCACCACAGTGCTCGCATCTGCCAGGTATGACTCTCTCCCTTAACCAACCCAGGGAGGGACAGGGGAGATGCTCCTCCCACTTGACAGGAGGTAGAATTACTGTGCACACATGTACCATGTGTGACTCCATTCCTTAACCTGTCCAGTAAAGGGCAGAGGAAATGCAACTGCACTCACATCTGCCAGCAGTCCCTACACCCCTCCCCTCACCCGATGTCTGGCAGCACCTCTTGGTATGCATTCACCTGGCTCTACTCTATCCCTTAACTTGGTCTGCTAAAGGCAGAGGAAACAAGACTGCTTGTGCAATAGATCAAGTTGAAGTACCAGACCTGCCCTGCTGTACTGTAGAAGATGATATCCAAAGGCTTGGGAACATCAGTATGCTAGAGTGGATTTATCTGGTTAATGCCAAAGACCCACACATGGAGTGCCCAGAGAACACACCTTTTACCACAATGGTGAGGAAGAAATTTCTGAAGGGAGCTCCCGCATTCTTCAAAACTGCTGTGACTGCTATTTTTTGCAAGTCAGATTTGACAGTGGGAACTGCTCTAACTGAATTAAGACCCCTGACTACAATAAGGTTGATTGGACCCCCTGGTGGTAGGGGCCAAGTGATGGCACTCAATCAACAAAGACAAGGTGGGCATAGTTACTGTAATGGACTGTGGAATCAAAGAAGTAATCAGAATAGTATGACTTATATGGAACTTATGGCTTTGGGTACAGAGTCATAGTATCCCTAGGACTGAAATAGATAGGAAATTTACTTAAAAATTACTTGATCTGTACAAGTGGATGAATTCTAGGTCAAGTGAACAGCAATCTAACTCAAATCACCAGAATAGAGACTTATGGTCCTTCAATCAGTTCTGAGACTTGAGCAAGTTTAAACATCCATAACCTCCTGAATGAAGTGGAGGCCAGGTCTCCTTAAGGAAGGACTCCAGTACACTGCCAAAAACTTATGCTGTGAATATTTCTACCAGCCTTCCCCAAAGGGATCTGTGGTCTTTTATAAGAGTGACAGTTCATTGGGGAAAAAGGAAGTAATCAGACATTTTGAGGATCACTGGATACTGGCTCTGAAATGACACTAATTACAGGTTACCTCATACCACCAAGAAACAAGAGTCAGGAAGATAGCACATCCTTTCACCCAGGGTCCCTAGGCTGAGAATCTCCTAGTCCAGGGGAAAATTGATTGCAAGGACCTTCCTCCAGACTGGACAGAGAAAGCCTGGAGCTGGCACCCTGAATGGGGGCTTCTAGCCTACTAGATTGTGAGAGAATAAACTTCTGTTTGTTAAAGGCATCCCCTTGTAGTATTTCTGTTATAGAAGCACTAGATGACTAAGAAATTCCCTGAGGAAGAAAAGGTAATGGAGCTTCCTGATAAGGAATTCAAAAGGCTTATGTATAGTATCTTCAAAGGAATCAAGGAAAATTCAGACAATACTATGGAAAACACTGACAAAACCAAGAAAAGCACAGACAAACCAGAAGAATTCAGGAAAACAATACAAGAACAAAATGACAAAATAAATAGACAACTGGAAACAATACAGAAACAGCAACTAGAAATTCAGAAGCTTAACAATAAACTTGCATAAATGGACAACTCAGTAGAATGTTATAAACTGAAACAATGGAAGACAGGATTAGCAGAATACAACACCAGTCCCTTGACACTAATCTGTTTGAGGAACAATAAATAATAATAATAATAAGGAAGAAAAACTAAGAAAGCCAAAGAATTATGTGAGATACCATCAAGAGGAATAATTTATGCATGATTGAAATCCCAGAAGGGGAGGAGTTAACAAAAAGTGCAGAGAGAATTGGTGAAGATATGCTGACAGAAGACTTCCCTAATATCATGAAAGATGAGAAGATAACCATACAGGAAGCAAAATGAACCCAATATAGGATAGATACTGATAGAAGAACACTGAGACCTATCATCATCAAGCTTTCCAAAATCAAAGACAAGGAAAGAATCCTGAAAGCAGCTCAAGAAAAATGAAAGATCACCTACAAGGGAACAATGATAAGACTAAGATCGGATTACTTGGCAGAAACCATACTGGCAAGAAAACAATGGAATAATATGTATAAAACCTTGAAAGAAAAAACAAAAAACTACCAACCAAAAATTATATATACAGCAAAATTATCCCTCAAAAATGATGGTGAAATTAGAACATTTCCAGATAAACAGACACTAAAGGAAATTGTAAAAACCAGATTAACTTTACAAGAAATATTACAAGGAATCCTTCAGACAGAAAAATAACAACACACCAGACAACAATCTGAGATTAAAACACATGACAACCTTAGACAGATACCAACCAGATGAAGAACTCTTAAAAATAAAAAGAAAACAGGGAACCAGAGATGTCGATCTGTAACTGATGAACACTTCAAAGCATAAAGGGGAGTAAAGGGTATAGATTAGGAACTTCCATATAGAGTGAAAGTCAAGGTGTTGTCAAGAAATAAATCACTGCTTTAAACTTTGGATATAAAGATAAATTTCAGGGTAACCACAAAGAAAGTCAAAAAACCTACTTATCAAAATACAGAAGAAGAAGAACTCCATAAAGATTCAGTATACACAAAACCAAAAATGACAAAGATACAAAAAGATAAGCCACAATTAAAAACAAACAAGAAAAAAAAAAAAACCTCAGCAGGGAAAATGAAGTGGAATGAAGAAACTGTCAGCACAACAAAAAAATGCATAGCAAATGACAGCATTGAACTCATATCTATTGATAACCACATTTGAATGTAAATAGCCTAAATGCACCAGTAAAGAGATGGAAAGTGACAGAATGGATTAAAAAAAAGAAAAAAAAAAAAGTCTGACCTATGAATAGGTTGTCTGGAAGAGACACATCTTAGACACAAAGATATAAATAAACTAAAATTTAAAGGATGGAAAAATGATATAACAAGCAAACAATAACTAACAAAGAGCAGGAGTGGCAATATTAATCTCTGATAAAATAGAATTTAAGGCAAAATCCACTATAAAAGTTGAGGAAGGACATCGTTGTGTTGTTGTTAGGTCCTGTCAAGTCAGTTTTGACTCATAGCAACCCTATATGTAATAGAATGAAATACTGCCAGGTCCTGCACCATCCTCACAATTGTTATGCTTGAGTCGATCGTTGTAGCCAAAGTGTCAGTCCATCTCATTAAGGGTCTTCCTTTTTTCTCTGATCCTCTATTTTATCCACCACGATGACTGTCAAGGATTGAATTATTTTCCCCAAAAAATGCGTGTATCTATTTGGCTGGCCATAATTCCCGGTACTGTGTGGTTGTCCTCCATTTTGTGATTATAATTTTATGATAAAGAAGATTAGGGTGGGATTGTAACACCCTTACCATGTCGCATTCATGACCAATATAAACGGAGATTCCCTGGGGTATGGCTGCACCACCTTTTATCTCTGAAGAGATAAAAAGGAAAGGGAAGTGAGCAGAGAGGGGGGACCTCATACCACCAAAAAAGCAGTGTGCGGAGGAGAGCTCGACCTTTGTGTGCCTGAGTAGAGAAGCTCCTAGTCTGGGTGAAGATTGATGAGAACACCAACAGAGATAGAATACCTTCCCTGGAGCTGACGGCCTGAGTTTGGACTTTTAGCCTGCTTTACTGTGAGGAAATAAACTTCTCTTTCTCAAAGCCATCTACTTGTAGTATTTCTGTTATAGCAGCACTAGATAACTAAGACAATGACCTTCCCAGGGAATGATCCCTCCTGATAATAAGTCCAAAGAATGTGAAACATAGTCTCACCATCCTTGTTTCTTAGGAGCATTTATGCTGTGTACTTCTTCCAAGACAGATTTGTTAGTTCTATTGGCAGTCCATGGTATATTCAATACTCTTCACCAACGTCATAATTCAACGGCGTCAGTTCTTCTTTGATCTTCCTTATTCATTGTCCAACTTTCACATGCGTGAAACGATTGAAAACACAATGGCTTAGGTCAGGAGCAGCTTACTCAAAGTGGTATCTTTGCTTTTTAATACTTTTAAGAGGTCATTTGCAGAAGATTTGCCCAATGCAAATTTCTGGCAGTTCCCTGTGGATGAACTGCTGCAACTGTTTTTAAATGATCACTAACCCTGAAATAAAGATGCAGAGGAAGGCTTACATTACAGGGAAGAATCACAAGGATTATCCATTTTGTCTCTGAGAATTTATTCAATCTCAACAAGTCATACATCTCTGTCCTGCTAGCCCATTACGTCCTAGTCCTAGTCCTTTGGCCTCTTCTTTGCCTGCCTCAGAACACTTGGCTTCATAGCACTGACCTCCATCATAACCCTAATGTAAAGAACTCATTTTTCACAAGTAGTCTGTTGTATTTGAACCTTGGCCTCTCTCCATGGCCTTTAGCATTGCCCAAAGTTCTGATGAAACTCTTCCCCCAGCTCCAGCCTTGGGAAAGGAGCCATATCTCTGAGCCCATCTGTTCTACAGTTGATGGTTAGGGAAAAGGTGCCTAGCAGTATGGGTGAACTGTGAAGCAACAAGACAGATCTAAGTGTCAGAAACGTTTTGATCATGCAGTGAGGTCTGAAAATGCCTACTCATGGACAGAGGAGTAACCAAAGCACAGTGACATCATTTACGTGAAAGAAATTTAGAATCAAAAGAGGAAGAATAGGAAGAGGTCACTACCTGTTGTGGATTCTGTGCATCCAGATTCAATACAAATGTCTTCAAGAAATAAAGGGAGACTTTGAGTTCTCCACGAGTAAATGGAAAGGGGAAGACAATGTAAATGTGTCACTAATGTTGCAAAAGGAGCCCTGATGGTGCAGTGTGCAAGTACCGTACTGCTAACTGATAGACCAGCACTTCTGCCAGTCTGAAGGAGAAAAGACCTAGAAATTTGCTCCCTTAAAGATTGCAGCCTAGAAAAGCCTTTAGGGCAGTTCTACTCTGTCCTTTAGAGTTGCTATTATTTGAAATTGACTTAACAATATACAACAAAAACAATTTCCCAGATGGGGGAAATCTGGAAAAGGAACGGGTGCTGCCTTTGCAGATAAAGCATAGGGGAGGGGATGTGTCTTGAGATAATGCCTCCAAAGTAGCAGGAAATCCACGAATGCCGTATGTGTCGTGCTGAGAAAACTACCCTTTGAGGATACTGACCCAGGATAGAAGATTAGTTTATTGAGTCTGGGCTCCCTTCTTCTGAAACGTTCTCCACTATACATACAGATTTGGGTCAAAGTCAAGACACAATGATAGGAAAAAACAACTCTAATTGTCTTCTTCATCTAGTGCTGCTGTAACAGAAATACTACAAGTGGATAGCTTTAACAAAGAAATTTATTTTCTCAAACTTTAGTAGGCTACAAGCCCAAATTCTGGGTGTCAGCTCCAGGGGAAGGCTTTCTCTGTCAGCTCTGGAGGAAGGTCTTTGTCTTCAGTCTTCCCTTCTTCTGGGAGCATCTCAACGCAGGAACCTCAGGTACAAAGGGTGCACTCTGCTCCCGGCACTGCTTTCTTGGTGGTATGAGGCCCCTCATGTTTCTCTGCTTGCTTTTCTCTTTTATATCTCAAAAGAGATTGGCTTAAGACACTGTCTAATCTTGTAGATATCATTAACATAATTGCCACTAAACCAATTTATTACATTATAGTGATAGAATATACAACACATAGGGAAATCACATCAGATTACAAAATGGTAGACAATCATACAATATTAGGAATCATGACCTAGCCAAGTTGACAGATATTTTAGGGGACATAATTCAGTCCATGACACTAACTCTCACCCTCTTTTGGACAAACCAAATACCAGTTCAAAAAGTATCAGCAAGTATTAGGGTGAGGAGACCACAGCTCTGAAACATTCTTGGATCATAAACTTGAACTCTAATGAGAACTATCACCCTTTCCCCTGGAAAATGATTCTATGCACACTCACACAGAAGTTTATGTATTTTAACGATTCTGGGAACTTAGTTTAAGAATTTTTGAACAACTAAATTTCCTTGAAAAAGGTTAAAACTCAGTGGAAAAATAGAAAGTTCTTAATGGTGAATTTAGAATACTTAAGAAAAATACGGGGGAATTGAAAATGAAAGCCAAGAGTAATAGGCCGAGTAAAATAGCAAAATCTCTTTGGACATGACCTTAAACAGAAAAGTAATCTAGTAAAGCTGAATGGTACAAAAAGAAGGAAAATAAATACTCCAAGGAGTGGGGGTAGTGGGGATGGTGATGTAAAGCTACCCTTTAAAAATTAATAGAGGAGGAATGAGAAGAAGCTAAGCCGACTATGCAAACACCCAAAACACAAATTAAAATTACTGGGAGAAACTTGGTCAGTTTACTCAAAAGAGCCAGGGAGATAGCAGGTAACTGTGATAAAATAAGAAAAATTAAATCAGGAAGGAGATGCCAGTTGCAAGACAAACAAAGCCACAAATACTGTCTATGTCGTGCTGAGAAATCTATCCTTTGGGGATACTTACTCAGGACAGAAAATTAGTTTATTGAGTCTGGGATCCCTTCTTCTGAAACCCTCCCCACTACATACAAAACTGAGTCAAAGTCAAGACACAATGATAGGGAAAAAAAAAATCTAACTTTCTGGTTCATCTAGTGCTGCTGTAACAGAAATTCTACGAATGGTAGTATTTCTTTAAGTTCTTTAAATACAAAAAGAATGAAAGACAACTACAGGGATGCTGATCTTTCATATTGTTTTTTAATAAATGGCAAGAAACTTCCCTAAAGAACTTATAACTGAATGAGGATCTAAATTAAAAAAATTCCTAGTAGTCAATATTAACAATAACAATAAAGAAAATTATAGAAACAGTCAAAATGTTTTTGTTGTTGTTAGGTACCATCAAGTCAGTTCTGACTCACAGTGACCTTGTGTATAACAGAATGAAACACTGCCCGGTCCTGCATTATCCTCACAATTGTTGTTATGCTTGAATCCATTCTCGCAGTTATCGTGTCAATCCATCTCGTTGAGGGTCTTCCTCTTTTTTTGCTTCTCCTCTGCTTTACCAAGCATGATGTCCTTCTCCAGAGACTAATCCTTCGTGATAAAATGTCCCAAGTACTTGAGAACAAGTCTCACCATCCTCACTTTCAAGGAGTGCTCAGGCTGTATTTCTTTGATAAAAACTTGTTCATCTTTTGGCAGTCCATGGTATATTCAACATTCTTCACAAACACCTTAATTCAATGGCATCACTTCTTCTTTGAGCTTCCTTATTTAATGTGCAGCTTTTGCATGCATATGAGACAATTGAAAACATCAAGTTTAGTGCCAGGGTCATCTAAGTCCACTAAGTGACATTTTTGCTTTTGAACACTTTCAAGAGGTGTTTTGTAGCAGATTTGCTCAATGCAATGCATCCTTTGATATCCAGACTGCTACTTCCATTAATGTTAATTGTGGATCCAAGTAAAATGAAAACCTTGACAATGTAAATTTTTTCTGCATTTATCATGGTGTTGTTTACTGGTCCAGTTGTGTGGATTTTTGTTTTCTTTATATTGAGGTATAATCCACATTGAAAGCTATAGTCTTTGATCTTCCTCAGTAAGTACATCAATTCTTCTGTCTTTCAGCAAACAAGGATTGTGTCATCTGCATATCACAGGTTGTTAATGAGTCTTCCACCAATCCTGATGCCACATTCTTCCTCATATAGATCAGCTTCCATTATTTGCTTAGCATACAGATTGAATAAGTATGGTGAAAGGACACAACCCTGACTCACACCTTTCTTGATTTCAAATCATACAGTATCCCCTTGCTCTTTTCTAATGTCTACTTCTTGGTCTATGTACAGGATCCTCATGAGGACAATTAAGTGTTCTGGAATTCCCATTCTTTACAATATTATCCATAATTTGTTAAGATCCACACGGTCAAATGCCTTTGTATATTCAATAAAACACATGAAAACATCTTTCTGGTATTCTCTGCTTTCAGCCATGATCCAGCTGACATCATCAGTGATATCCCTCATTTTATGTAGTCTTCTGAATCTTTCTTGAATTTCTGGAAGTTTCCTGTCCATGAACTGCTTCAACCACTTTCGAATGATCTTCAGTAAAATTTTATTTGAGTGTGATATTAAGGATATTGTTTGAGAATTTTCACATTTGGTTGGATCATCTTCCTTTGAAATAGCATGAATGTGGATCTCTTCCAGTCAATTAGCCAGGTAGCTGTATTCCAAATCTTGGCATAGATGAGTGAATACCTCCAGCATTGCATCTGTTTGTTGAAACATCTCAATTGGTATTCGGTCAATTCCTGGATCATTGTTTTTATCCCAGTGCCTTCAGTGCAACTTTGAAGTTGTTTTTTCAATGCCATCTGTGATGTTTAAGATTGTGTGTCAGTTTGGCTGATCCATGATTCTCAGTGTTTTGACAGTTGTATAATGTTGTGATCAATTCCCTGTAGAGATTTGATATGTGATCACCCTCATGATGGGTAGCAGTGGGGGTGGGGCCTGTGGTGGCTCACTGCCCACTCAGCCTTCATCTCTGTGCCCTCTGTCACATAGTCCTTCTTGTTCTCCTTTCCAGGGCTTTTGCTTGTTCTAAATCCTGCAGCTGGCTCCTGTTCATCTGTCCTCCAGTTTTTGGGACTTGAGCTAGCAGCTAGCCTGCTGATCTTGAGATTCCTCCATCTTCACAGCCTGCTGCCGCCGTGCTGTCTGGCCTGCCAATCATGTGTTTGCCAGTCACTGAGGCTATGTGAATCAGGAGAATCCTCTTTCCTGCCCCATGGACTTGGTATATTACAACCTCTTAAAACTGTGTGAGTCATTTCCTTGATATAAATCTGTGTGTGTGTGTGTATATATATGTGTGTGTGTGTGTGTGTGTGTGTGTGTGTGCTGTATTGCTTTTGCCTCTCTAGAGTACCCTGCCTAAGACACCATTGGTGCTTGATCATCATTCCTTTTGAAATGTTTGAACGTCAACTAATTCTTTTTGTACAGAGACTCTGTGTATCCCTTCCATCTTCTTTTGCTGCCTCCTCCATCCTTCGATATTTGCATATAGAATCCTTCAAAATTGTAACTTGAGGCTTGAAATTTTTCTTCAGTTCTTTCAACTTGAGAAATTCTAAGCATGTTCTTTCGTTTTGGTTTTCTATCTCCAGGTCTTTGCACATGTCATAATATTTTGCTTTATCTTCTTGAGCTGCCCTTTGAAATCTTCTGTTCAGCTCTTATACTTCTTCATGTCTTCCTTTCACTTTAGCTACTCTAAGTTCAAGAAAAAGTTTTAGCTTCATCTGACATTGATTTTGGTCTTTTTTTTCTTTCCTGTCTTTTTAAAGATCTTTTGTTTTCTTCATATATGATGTCCTTCATGCCATCCTATAGCTCTTCTGGTCTTTGGTTATTGGCGTTCAATGTATCAAATGCATTTTTGAATGCTTTCCAAATTCAGGTGGGCTATATACTCAAGGTAGAATTTTGGCTCTGGTGGGCTTGTTTTAATTTTCTTCAGCTGCAGCTTGAAATTGTATATGAGCAATTGATGGTCTGTTATGCAGTCAGCCCTTGACCTTGTTCTGACTGATGATATTGAGCTTTTCCATTTCTCTTTCCACAGATGCAGTCGATTTGATTCCTGTGCATTCCAACTGGAGAGGTCCACGTGAATAGTTTTCTTTTATATTGTTTAAAAATGTTACTCGCAATGAATAGGACATTGGTTTTGCAAAATTTTATCATATGTTCTCTAGCGTTTTGTTTATCTCCATGACCTTATTTTCCAGCTACCAATCCTTCTTCTTTTCCAACTTTCACATTCCAATCACCAGTAATTATCAATGCATCTTGATTGTATGTTTCATCGATTTCAGACTGCAGAAGTTGGTAAAAATCTTCAATTTACACTTTGTCATTAGTGTTTAGTGCGTAGATTTGAATAATAGTAATTTTAATTGTTCTTTCTTGTAGGCTTATGGATATTATCCTATCACTGACAACATTGTACTTCAGGATAGATCTTGGAAATGTTCTTTTTTTTACAATGAATATGACACCATTCCTTTTAAATTTGTCATTCCTGTTATAGTAGGCTACATAATTGATTCAAAATTGCCAATACCAGTCCATTTCAGCTCCCTAAGCCCTCGGATACTGATCTGTATGTGTTCCATTTCATTTTTGAGGACTTCCCATTTTCCTAGATTCATGCTTCATATATTTCACGTTCCAATTATTAATAGATATTTGCAGCTGTTTCTTCTCATTTTGAATTGTGCCATATCAACAAAAGAAATCCTAAAAGCTTGACTACATCCACGTCATTAAGGTTGTCTCTACTTTGAGGAGGCAGCTCTCTCCCAGTCATATTTTGAGTGCCTTTCAACCTGAGAGGCTCATCTTCCAGCACTATATCAGACAGTGTTCTGCTGCTATTCATAGGTTTTTCACTGGTCAATTTTTTCATAAGTAGATTGCCAGGTACTTCTTCCTAGTCTGTCTTAGTCTGGAAACTCCGCTGAAACCTGTCCACCAAGGATGCCGCTGCTGGTATTTCAAATACCAGTGGCAAACCTTCCATTATCACAGCCACACTCAAGCCACCACAGTACAACATATCGACAGATGTGTTGTGGAGTCATAATATTACCAAAATTTAACTATAATTAACAATGTTCAATGACCTCCTTATGAAACTTAGTATATGTTTGTTTATTCATTTCTTCAAAAGTAATTGTCTGAGTATTTTAGTGGACATCCTACATTACTAGTTTCATATAAAGCACTCCATTAATATTCACTATTAATATTCTAATTGTTATCAGATGTTTCTGCTTGCCCAGAAACATCTTCCTGTTCTGGTAAGAGAACCCCTTTTCTCCCTCTGAAATCACATTAATTCTACTCTTAATACATTTTGGGTAAGCAGGGACTGACCTCCGTTCTTAGCTTCTGGAAGGTCTCTTGACCCCGACTAAGGTAATCAGGACGCCACACTCCTAAGCTACTGTGGTGGATTCATTGGTGAGCCCATGACAAGTCAAACTATGAAATCTCTAGTTAGAATATATGCTGAAATAATGTTTTTTTAAGACTGGAGGTAGCAAGCCTGGAGCAATCAGTATCATCTTGGCCACCACAGGAGCAGAACACAACTAAGAGAGAAAGTGGCAAAAGGAGAAATCATCCTAAGGACTTAATTTGAGTCCAGGGGCCAAACTATGATGAAATTACTCATCACAATCTCTGGATTTTTTTGTCGCCTGAGTCACTGATTCCTTTTTCTTACAGAAGGTGAGGTTAGCTGCATTTCTTTTGGTTGCAACTTATAATCCTGGCCATGTGTAGGCTACGTACTAGAGAGATACTAGTGTCTAAGACAGATGAAGTGCTTGCCCCCATGGAGTGTAGAGTCTACTGAAGAAGACTGGCATTAACAATCCATTACAAGTGTTTTGGGAGTTATAAGGGAGGAGTGAAGTTTTCCAATTGCAAGGTTTACCAACAGGAACATCTGACCTGGTCTGAGAGGTCAGGGAAGACTTCCCCAAAGAAATGACCACTTATTCTTGAGAAATGAAGTATGAAAAGGAGTTAATCTCTGTTAAACAGATGACATTGAAAAAGCAAAAGCCTTGCAAATATATAGAAATCATGTTCCATATAGTGTACAAATGACAACTTTCACTTGTCTTTTAGAACAAGTAATACCAGAAATGAAAAGTCAAGTGTACACAGTGCAGAGAATTGAATGATCCTGTAGATTAAATAAATCTGTGAGATAATTTCTGTAAACAATGAGGAATCACATATAAGGAGATGGCTAAATAAATGTAGAAGTCTTCATGAATGCACAAGGGCAAAAATTTTCCAGTGATGACTATTCTGGAGGAAATGACAGGACTGGGACAGTTTAGATAGGAGGACTACTATGCTGAAGGTTTGAAGTGTGAGGAGTTCAGAGGACTGCAAAATATATTGCAATCTTAGAAATGTCACATAAGCTTCTGTTGTTGTTAGGTGCCTTCGAGTCGGTTCCGACTCATAGCAACACTATGTACAACAGAATGAAACAATGCTTGATCCTGCACCATTCTTGCAATCATTGTTATGCTTGAGCGCATTGTTGCAGACACTGTGACAATCCATCTTATAGTGGGTCTTCATCTTTTTCATTGACCCTCTACTTTACCAAGCATGATGTCCTTCTCCAGGGACTGATCCTTCCTGATAACATATCCGAAGTATATTAGACGTAATCTCGCCATCCTTACTTCTAAGGAGCATGTTGGTTGTACTTCTTCCAAGACAGATTTGTTCATTCTTTTGGCCTTCCATGGTATATGTAATATTCTTAGCTAACACCATAATTCAAAGGTGTCAATTCTTCTTTAGTCTTCCGTATTCATCATCCAGCTTTCACATGCATATACAACGATTGAAAAAACCATGGCTTGGGTAAGGCACACCTTAGTCCCCAGAGAGACATCTTTGCTTTTTAACACTTTAAAGAGGTGTTTTGCAGCCAATTTCCCCAATGCAGTGCCTCTTGTGATTTCTTGACTGCTGCTTCCATGTGTGTTGACTGTGGATCCAAGTAAAATGAAATCCTTGCCAACTTCAAACTTTTCCCCGTTTATCATGATGTTACTTATTGGCCCAGTTGTGAGGATTTTTGCTTACTTTATGTTGAGGTGTAATCCATACTGAAGTCTTGGTTTTTGATCATCACCAGTAAGTGCTTCAAGTCCTCTTTACTTTCAGCAAGCAAGGTTGCATTATCTGCATAATGAGGGTTGTTGATGAGTCTTCTTCCAATCCTGATGCCACATTTTCTTCATATAGTCCAGATTATGTTATTATTTGTTCAGCATACAGATTGAATAAGTATGATGAAAGGATACAACCCTGATACACACCTTTCCTGACATCAAAACAAACAGCATCACCTTGTTCTGTCCGAATAACTGCCTCTTGATCTATGTACAGGTTCCTCACGAGCACAATTAAGTGTCCTGAATTCCCATTCTTTGCAATGTTATCCATCATTTATTATGACCCCCATAGTGGAATGCCTTTGAATAGTCAATAAAACACAGGTAAACATCTTTCTGGTATTCTCTGCTTTCAGTCAGGATCCATCTGACATCAGCAATGCCATCCCTGGTTCCATGGCCTCTTCTGAATCCAGGTAAATTTTGGGCAGTTCTCTGACAATATACTGCTACAGCCGCTTTTGAATGATCTTCAGCAAATTTTACTTACATGTGATATTAAAGATATTGTTCGATAATTTCCACATTCAGTTGGATCCCCTTTCTTGGAAATAAGCATAAATACAGATCTCTTCCAGTCGGTTTTCCAGGTAGCTATCTTACAAATTTCTTAGCACAGATGAGTGAGGGCTTGCAGTGTTGCATCTGTGTGTTGAAACATCTTAGTTGGTATTCTGTCAATTCCTGGAGACTTGTTTTTCACCAATTCCTTCAAAATCTATCCTGAAAAGGTTTTAGCAATGCTTCTAGACTAAGAGAGACTAAGAAGAAACGCCTGCAATATACTTCTAAAAATCAGTTAATGAAAAGACTATGGATCATAAGATTCAGATGCCCAACCTATCATGGGGATGGTGGAGGACCAAGCAGTGTTTCCTTCTGATGTGAATGGGATCATCATGATTCAGGGGCCAACAAAGTGAGAGCTACAACATTTTTTCCTTAATTAAGTATACTGTTTAATTTTCCTCTCCACAAAGAAGAAAATGTGGTCTTTTCTATACCAATCTTTCCAACAAAACCATTTTCTCCTGGAATGAAATGCAAACTCATATTTTTTTTTTTTTTTTTTACTTCAGGTGGAGGCATACAGAACAAATAGTTTCTCATGAAACAGTAGTACACATACTGTTTTATGACATTGGTTAACAACATCACAACATGACAACCCTCTAACTTCTCAGCTTTTTCTTTTTTTGGTGAAAATACGCATACCCAAAGATACACCATTTCAAAAATTTCTAAATGCACAGTTCAGTGACAATGACTACGCTCTTCCAATTATGCTGCTATTCTCACTTAAGAGGAAGGCTTACAGAACAAAATAGTTTCTCATTTACCAGTTACTACACATGTTGCCCTATGACAATGGTTAACAATCTCACAACACATCAACAATATCCTTACTCAACCTTGGGTTCCCTATCACCAGCTTCCTTGTCCCCTTCTGCCTTCTGGCCCTTGTCACTGGACTACTGTACCTCATTAGTCTCATTTGGTTTTATGGGGCTGTCCACTCCCAGGCTGAACGGTGAACCTCGGAGATAACTTCACTGATAAGCTCAAAGGGTGTCTGGGGGCCATACTCTCAGGGTTTCTCCAATATCCTATAGGCCAGTAAATCTGGTCTTTTTTTTGTGAGTTAGAATTATGTTCTACATCCTTCTCCAGCTCTGTCAAGAAGCCTCTGTTGTGATCTTGGTAAGAGCAGTCAGTGGTGGTAGCCGGGCACCATCTAGCTGTACTGGACTCAGTCTGGAGGAGGCCTTGGTAGTTATAGACCATTAGTCCTTCGGACTAATCTTTTCCTTGTATCCTGTTCTCTTCATTCTCCCTTGCTCCCGAAGGGAACAAACCAGTGGAGTATCTTAGATGGCTGCTTACAGGCTTTTAAGACCCCAGAAGCTACTCACCAAGGTAGAATGTAGAACATTGTCTTTATAAACTGTATTATGCCAATTGAGCTAGATGTTCCCCGAGACCATGGTCCCCAGAGCCCTCCGTCCAGCAATTCGGTCCCTCAGGGAGTTTGGATGTGTCTATGGGTCTTCCATGACCTTTCCTTGTACAAGTTGTGCTAGTTTCCCCTGTATTGTGTACTGTCTCACCCTTCGTCCAAGATACCACTTATCTATTGCCTATTTAGTATTTCGCCCCCACCCCTCCCATCCCTGGTAACCAGAAAAGATTGTTACGTTTTGTGTGTGAACTTTTTCATGGGTTTTACAATAGAGGTCTCATACAATATTTGTCCTTTTGTGATTGACTTATTTCACTCAGCATAATGTCCTCCAGTTTCATCCATGTTATGAGATGCTTCACAGATTCATTGTTGTTGTATTTCGTTGCACAGTACTCCACTGTGTGTATGTACCATAGTTTGTTTATCCATTCATCTGTTGATGGGCATCTAGGTTGTTTCCATCGTTTTGCTATTGTGAACAATGCTGCCATGAACAAAGGTGTACATATGTCGATTCGAGCGACGACTCTTATTTCTCTAGGATTTATTCCTAGGAGTGGGATTGCTGGATCGAATGGTATGTCTATTTCTACCTTTCTGAGGAAGCGCCATATCATTTTCCAAAATGGTTGTATCATTTTGCATTCCCACCAGCAGTTCATAAGAGTTCCTATCTCCTCGCAGCCCCTCCAACATTAGTTATTTCCAGTGTTTTTGATTCGTGCCAGTAATGCCGGGGTGAGATGGTATCTCATTCTGGTTTTAATTTGCCATTGGTTTTGCACAGATTCCCTTTATTATGTTGAGAAATTTCCCTTCTATACCTATTTTATTGGGAGTTTTTTTATCAGGAATGGGTTTTGGACTTTGTCAAATGTCTTTTCTGCATCAATTGAGATGATCATGTGATTCTTTTCTTTCCTTTTATTTCTGTGGTGGATTACGTTGATTGATTTTCTAATGTTGAACCATACTTGCAGACCTGGTATGAATACTACTTGGTCATGGTGTAGTATTTTTTTGATATGATGCTGAAGTCTATTGGCTAGAATTTTGTTCAGAATTCTTGCATCTATATTCATTAGACATATTGGTTAGTAATTTTCTTTTTTTATGACGTCTTTGCCAGCTTTTGGTATCAGCATTATGCTGGCTTCATAGAATAAGTTTGGAAGGGTTGCTTCCTCTTCTATGCTCTGAAATAGTTTGAGCAGTACTGGTACAAGCTCTTCTGTGAATGTTTTGTAGAATTCTCCAGTGAAGCTATCTGGGCCAGGGCTTTTTTTGGTTGGGAATTTTTTTTTTTTTTTATTGTTACCTTTTCAATCTCTTCTCTTGTTATGGGTCTGTTCAGATTTTCAACATTACTTTGTTTTCGTTTGGGTAGGCCGTGTGTTTCTAGAAATTTATCCATTTCCTCTAGGTTTACAAATTTGTTGGTGTGTAGTTTTTCACAATATTCTGTTATAACCCTTTTTATTTCAGTTGGGTCTGTTGTAATGTCCACCATTTCATTTCTTATTTGGGTTATTTGTTTTTCTTTTGTTTTTCTTTTGTTAGTCTAGCCAGTGGTTTGTCAATTTTGTTGATTTCTTTCAAAGAACCAACTTTTCATTTTCTTGATTCTTTCTATTGTTTTTCTGTTCTCTATTTCATTTATTTCTGCTCTGATCTTTACTATTTCCTTTCTGCCGTTGCTTGTGGGCTTTTTTTGTTGTTCTCTTTCTATTTGTTTGAGTTCTATAGTTAATGTTTTGATTTTGTCCCTTTCTTCTTTTTTGATGTGTGCATCTATTGCTATAAATTGTCCTCTGAGGACTGCCTTTGCTGTGTCCCAAAGGTTTTAGTATGATGTGGTTTCATTCTTATTTGATTCTAGGAATTTTTTGATTCCATCTCTGATGTCTTCTATTACCCAGTGATGTGTAAGCAGTGTATTATTCAGTTTCCATGTAATTGATTTTTTTCCTTGCTCTTTCAATTATTAATTTCTACCTTGATGGCATTGTGGTCAGAGAAGATACTGTGAATTATCTCAACGTTTTGGATCTTGTTGAGGATTGCTCTGTGGCCTAAGATGTGGTCTCTTCTGAAGAATGGTCCATGTGCATTGGAAAAGAATGTGTACTTTGCAGCTGTTGGATAGAGTGTTCTATATACGTCTATGAGGTCAAGTTAGCTGATGGTGCCATTTAGGTCTTCTGTGTCTTTGCTGAGTTTCTTCTTAGTTGTTCTGTCCTTTACTGAGAGTGGTGTGTTGAAGTCTCCTACTATTATTGTGGAACTGTCAATTTCTCTTTTCAGTGTTGTTAGAATTTGTTTTATGTATTTTTGAGCCCTGTCATTGGGTGTGTAGATGTTTATTATAGTTATTTCTTCATGATGGATCATCCCCTTAATCATCATATAGTGTTCTTCTTTGTCTTTTATGGTAGATTTTGTTTTAAAGTCTATTTTATCTGAGATTAGAATTGCCACTCCTGCTCTTTTTTGTTAGTTTTTAGCTTGATATATTTTTTTCCAACCTTTGACTTTTAATAAATTCACATCTTTGTTTCTAAGGTGTGTCTCTTGTGGACAGCATATTGATGGATCATGTTTTCTTTTCCATCTGTCACTCTCCATGTCTTTATGGGTGCATTGAGACCTTTTACATTCAGTGTAATTATTGATAGATGTGAGTTTTTTGCTGTCATTTTGTAGTTCTTTTTTTTTGTGTGCTGAAGTTTTCTTTGTTCTTCTTACTCTCTTGTGCTGAGTTATTTTTGTTTCTGGATTTTTTTTCATTTCTTTTGTTTTTGTAGGTTTTGTTTTTGCTGAGACTTTAAGTTTTTCCTCTTTATTTTTATGGGTATGTTTGTTGAATTTCTTTGTTGTTACCATGAATTTTACCCTTATCTTTCTAAGTTTGAAGCAGTCTACCATTATTTGCTATCAACTTGCCTTCCTCTCTATTAGAAGATCCTATGCCTATGTCATTTATTCCCTCTTTTATTGTTTTTATGTTGTTGTCATTTACTGATTAGCTGCTCTTATTCCCTGTTGTATTTCTTTTGGTTTTGTGTAGTCATTGAGAGTTCATTTCCTAGATTGGTATCTGGTTGGTACGATCCTGTGTCCTAGATTTTGCCTGTGAGCTGAAGCTGTTTGTCCTCAGATCAAAGAACTCCCTTTAATAATTCTTGTAAGTTTGGTTTGACTTTTAGATATCCCCTTAATTTCTGTTTATCTGGAAATGATCTAATTTCACCATCAAATTTGAACGAGAGTTTTGCATGATATATTATTCTTGGCTGACAATTTTTTTCTTTCAAGATTTTATATATATCATCCCATTGCCTTCTTGCCTGTATGGTTTCTGCCTAATAATCTGAGCTTAGTCTTATTATTTATCCTCTGTATGTGACTTCTTGTTTTTTCACCAGCTGCTGTCAGGATTCTTTGTTTATCTTTAGTTTTGGCGAGAGTGATTATGATATGCCTTGGTGATTTTCTTTTGGGGTCTCTCCTATATGGGGTTCGTTTTGTTTCTTGGATGGCCATCTTTTCATCTTTCATGATATTGGGGAAGTTTTTTGTCAGCAGTTCTTCAATGATTCTATCTGTGTTTTCTGTGTTTTCCCCCTGTTCTGGAATTGCAATCATTCGAAAATTTTTGCTTTTGATTTTATCCCACATAACTCTCATGTTCTCTTCATTTTTCCTTGTTCTTTTATCTGAGTTTTCCTGAAACAGAGTTGTATCCAAGTTTTTGTCTTCAATTCCACTGATCCTGTCTTCCACTGTTTCAAATCTGCTTCTCAGCCCTTCTATGACACCGTCCATTTCTGAAATTTTGTTGTTTATCTTTTTGAGTTCTAATTGTTGTCTTTGTATGATTTCTAGTTGTGAATTTATTTTGGCATTTTGTTCCTGCATTATTTTCCTGAATTCTTCCAATTTTTTGTCTGTATTTTCCATGAATTTGTCTATTTTTTCATCATGTTTTTCAGCTTTTTGCCTCAGCTCTTGGAGAATTCTGAGTATTAGAGATTTGAATTCCCTATCAGGTAGTTCTAGTGCATTTTCTTTTACTGAAGAGTCATCTGGTGTTTTATTTTGGACACATACTTAAATAATCCTGCTCTGTTTTTGTAAATTTTTTGATATTGTTTGCTGTTTTGTGTGCATTCAGTAGTTATTTTTCTCATTTATTGGTTGTGGATTTGTTTGTTTCACCGTTTTTTTTTTTGTTTGTTTGTTCGTTTTGTTTTTTTCAAATTCAACTATTTCTGCTCAGGTGGGCTGTGTGTTCTTTGTTCTTCGCTCATCTGTGGGCACAATACTTTTCGCCTCCTTCTCCAATTGGCAGGGTCAGTCATTTAGATGTGGTACAGCAGGGCAGGTCTAGCTGAAGAGGAGTTACTGGGATGGGTTGTTTGTGGAACTTACTACAGCCACCAGAGTGGGTCCTTAATAAGTGCAGGGCATGTTCCAGTAGGCAGTTCCTGTGCTGCTTGGTCATGTGATGTCAAGCTCATGGTGCAGGTAGGCAGGATGCAGCAGGGAGATTGTTATGTGTGGAGCTAAGATGGATATGGGAGACAGGAGAGAGGAACAGAAGCCAAAAACATACAAACAAACAAAAAAGAATGCTAGGGGAGCTTGCCATTGGAATGGAGAGATGAGAGACTATGAAAGGGAAAAAAACAGAAAGGGGAAGAGGAAGAAAAGAATGAATAAATAAAAATCAGAAAGGTTAAAATACCGCAAAGTTTCCAGGGAACCCACCAGTGCAGCTATGAGGTCTGGGGAAGTCACTCTCAGGTGTTGCAGTACAACATGGCTAGAAGGCGTAGAGGTATACAATGCTAGGTATTCAGGGAACAGAAAGAGAAGGAAGGTATAGTGAGACAACAAACTGAGCAATGAAGACAGACAAAAAGGGAAAAGAAAACAAAACAAATAAAAAAAAAAAAAGGACAAGAAATGCCCCCAAAAAACAGAGCTAAAAGAAAAACCAATGAAAAAAGAAATGCGCTCAGGGATCCCTCTGCATGTCTGTGCAAGCCAAGGGTGAAGTCTTGTTGCCATGCTGCACCGCCTGGCCAGAAATGACTCCCAACTCAATAAAAGGAAAAGAAAAGAAGGAAACAATTCAAAACAAACAAACAAACAAAAGCCCCAGGATCCCACCAGCGCAGTAGCCCAGACCAGGAAGCAACTCCACACTGGAACAGAGCTCCATAGCCCCTCAGGAAGAAAAAAAGATGGCGCACGGAGCCAGGTACTTGAGCGAAAGGAGGGTGAGGTGTTGAGAAGTAAGGAAGAAATAAAAAGTAGCAGAAAAAAATGTAACACCAGCAGCCAACAAATGGCACTCAGAGAGCTGGCCCGTTTGGGTGTATGGGATACAAGAAGCTGGTGTTTCCTGGTCAAGAGATTGTGGCTGCGGAAAGCAGAGGAGGCCAAGTTGGTGTGAAGAAGGGTGGGGGGTGGGAAAGTGTATATTGCAAATTACCAGTTGTTTTGTTTCCCGCTGGATGCTCCGTGAGGCTGCTTTCTCATACCCCGTTTGCTGGTCTCCGATAGGAGTCCAAGATGGTGGATCCATGCTGCATTAGCTGGTAAGGAACCTCTACATGAATCTCTCCTCACTCTCCGTTCTCTGTCAGTTTTCTCACTCCATTTGGTGCTTGGCTGAGTTCTTTATCTCTTCATTTGATGTTTTAGGGTTTCAGGATTGTTGTATTATCTGTTTGGCTTAGTTTTTCGGATTTTTGCTGTAGAGGGACGGCGTGATGCTTCTGCCTAGAGCGCCATTTTGCTGGAACTCTCTACAGCTTTTTGACAGGCTGTGCTACCTTGGTTGGGTGGGGAGCAACAGGCAGATGACTTCACCTGTCCGAGCAGCCTAGCTGGTGGACTTCCTTGGGGTATTTTGTTTTCTTTTTTATTCTCACTTTCTTTTCTCTTTCATCCTTCCTTACTTTCCTTTCTTTGACCAACTGGCTCCGTGTGCTGTCTCTGCCAGTTTTTGATGTGTAGTGCCACACTGCTCAGCTGGGAACCACTGACATACAGCTTCCCCAGTCTACACTGCCACACTGGTTGGCTTAACTAGGTCATTTTTTTTCTCACTTTATTGTCTCTTTCTACATTCCTTCCTTTCCCTTCTTTTGATCACCTGGCTGTGTGTAGTGTTTTTCTTTCTTTCTTTCTTTCTTTTTTTTTTTTTTTGTTTTTTTAATCTCTATCTCACTTCCTTTTTTTTTTCTTTCTCGCAATCACCTGTCTGTGTGTAACTTTATTTATTTATTTATTGTTTGGTTTCTTATCTCTCTCTATTCCTTCCTTTCCTTTCTCTCATCCACTTAGCTGTTTGTGCTAGTGCTTTCCCTTCTTGATGTGCTGTGCCAAACTGCCTGGATAGAAAGGCACTAGCACGCAGCTTCACTGGGTCCACACCACTTCACTGGCAGCCTCCGGCATCAGAATTTTTTTTTTTTTTTTTGGCCTCTATTTCTCTCTGCTCTTTCCAAAACCCACTTAGCTCTGCGTATCTCATGCTCAGCTTTCCCTCCTACCTAACTGCACCTTGTATTGAGAGCCACACCCCTAACTGGCACAAGTGCAAACTACCAGAACTTGCCTTGCACTGCTTTAGGCCCCATCCTGTTGAACTCAGAAAGGGCTTGAAATGACCAATCCCCACCTCTATATCTCCATTGGACCTACCCTGATGGACCATAGCTGTGCAACCAGTCCGGCACACCTGGACAAAGTGTTGAAAAGTATGATGCCCAGAGATACGCAAACAACAAAGAATGCCTGGCTCATGTTCCCAGACATAACAAGATAAAACAAAAAATCGGAACTGAGAAAACAAATCTACAATCAATAAACAAAGAAAATAATCCTTGAATGTCCCAAAGACAAGAGACAAGATAAAAAGATATTTTAAAAAAAAATACAAAAACAGGGCAGGATAGCTCTAGAAGGTGTCCAAAATAAAACAACTCATTATCTACTTCTGGTAGAAGAAAAGACACTTAAACTACTTAATCGGGAATTCGAAACTTTAATATTCAGGTCTTTCCAAGAGATAAAGAAAAATAATGAAAAATAGACAAAATCATGGAAAAAACAGACAAAATCATGGAAAAGACAGAGAAAACAATAGAAGAGTTCAAGAGAATAATACAGGAACAAAATGTTGAAATAAACAAGCAACTAGAAATCATACAAAAAGAGAAATTAGAAATTCAAAAGGTAAAGAACAAGATTTCAGAAATGGACAGTGCCATAGAAAGTTTTCAGAGCAAATTTGAAACAATGAAAGATAACATCAGTGAAATCGAAGAAAAATCCTTGGATACCACTTTATTTGAGGAAAAATCAGAGGAAATAATGAGGAAAAATGAAGAAACCCTGAGAACATTATGGGATAAAATCAAAAGCAAAAATCTATGTGTGGTCAGAGTTACAGAAAAGAGGGAGAAAACATAAAACAGAGAGTGTTATTGAAGATTTAGTGTCAGAAAACTTCCCTAATATCCTAAAAGATTAAAAGCAGACAATCCAAGAAGCTCAACAAAACTCATACAGCATAGACTCCAAAAGCAAATCACCAAGAAATATCATAATGACACTCACTAAAAGCAAAGACAAAGAAAGAATCCTAAGAGCAGCTTGAGAAAACTGAAAAGTCACATTCAGAAGGCCAAAAATAAGACTAAGCTCTGATTACACAGCAGAAACCATGCACGCAAGAAGGCAATAGGATGACATACATACAATATTGCAAGAAAAAAATTGCCAACCAAGAATAATATACAGTGCAAAACTCTCACTCAAATATGATGGCAGAATTAGGGTATTTCCAGATAAACAGAACTTAAGCTAATATGTGAAAACCAAACCAAACTTACGAGAATTATTAAAAGGAGTTCTTCGGTTAGAGAACTAACATCATTAGACAGAATCCTGAATTTAGTATGCAAAACTGCATCAGCCAGATACCAACCTAGGTAATGAACTCTGAAGGATAAAACATAACTGAAATATTAACAACAGGGAAACACAGCGGTTAATGTGTAAATAAAATCAACATCAGAACAATAAAAAACAATAAAAGAGGGAATAAACAGTAGGTACAGAACTGCAAATGGAGAGGAATTCAAGACCATATAAAGTAATAAAAGAGTGGGTGAAACTAAGAAAGATAGGAGAAAATTTCAAGGTAACTACAAAGAAAGTTAACAAACCTATTAATCAAAATAAAGAAGAAAAACATAAAGTGTCAGTAAACACAAAATCAACAAAAACAGAAGAAACCAAAAAAAAAAAAACCCACAAACAAAAAAATTCAGCCCATGAGAGTAAGACGAATAAATAAAACGTCAGCACTACAAAAAAAAGCACTACAAAATGACAGCAATAAGCTCACACCTATCAATAATCACGCTGAATGTAAATGGACTAAATGAACCCATAAAGAGACAGAGAGTGATAGAATGGATTAAAAAAAAAAAAAGGACCCATTAATATTCTGTCTGCAAAAGACACACCTTGAAAACAAAGACATAAAATTACTAAAAAACAAAGGATTAAAATAAATATATCAAACAAATAGGTACCAAAAAAGAGCAGGAGTGGCAATACTAATCTCAGATAAAATAGACTTTAAAACAAAATTCACTGTAAAATACAAAGGACATTATACAATGATTAAAGGGACAATCCACCAGGAACACAAAGCCATAATAAATATGTACACACACAATGCCATGGCTCCAAAATACGTTAAACAAAGTCTAACAGCACTGAAATGAGAAATTGACAGCTCCACAATAACATTAAGTGACTTTAACACACCACTTTTGGTAAAGGACAGAACATCTAGGAAGCAACTCAGAAAAATTCTGAAGATTTAAGGGCAAAAACAATCAACTTGACCTCATAGACATATACAGAACACTTGATCCACAGCTGCAAAGTACACATTGTTTTCCAACCTGCATGGAACATTTTCCAGAATAGAACAAATATTAGGGCACAAAAGAACCCTCAACAAAATCCAAAACATTGAGGTAATACAAAGTATTGTCTCTGATCACAACACAATAAAAGTAGAAATTAATAGCAGGAAGATAGTAAACCAAACCAAACCCACTGCCATCAAGTCAATTCTGACTCATAGTATCCATATGAGACAGAGTAGAACTGCCTCATGGGGTTTCTGAGGAGCATATGGTACATTCGAACTGCTGATTTTTTGGTTAGCAGCTAAGTTCTTAACCACTGCACCACCAGGACTGCAATAACAGGAAAAGCATCAAAAAAAGAAAGTAACATTTGGAAACTGAATAATACCCTGCTTAGAAACCACTGAGTAATGGAATAAATCAAAGATGAAATAAAATATTCATAGAATTAATGAGAATGAAAACATGTCATATCAAAACCTTCAGGACACAGCAAAGGCACAGCTCAGAGGTCAGTTTATACCTACAGAGATATCAAAAAAAAAAAAAAATAAGGAGCAAAATAAAACACTAGCTACAAAACTGGAACATATAGAAAGAGAACAGCAAAAGAACCCCACAACCACCAGAAGAAAGAAATAATAAAGATCAAAGCAGAAATAAATGAAATACTGAACAGAAAAAATAATAGGAGAATCAATAAAACCAAAAGATGGTTCTTCGGAAGAATCAAAAAAATTGACAAACCACTGGACAAATTGCCAAAAAAAAAAAAAAGCAGAGGAGGAAAATAATCCAAATAATAAATCAAATGAGGGACATTAAAACCCACTCTACTGAAATAAAAAAGATCATAACAGACTACTATGAAAAACTAAACTCAAACAAATTTGAAATTTGAAATCCTATAGGAAATGGACAAATTACTAGAAACACACTACTTACACAAACTGAATTTGATAATCTGAAGACGCCTACAGCAAGAGAAGAAAACAAATAAAAAAAGAAACTCCCAACAAAAAAAAGCCATGCCCCAGATGGTTTCACTGGAGAATTCTACCAAACATTCAGAAAAGAGCTTACACCAGAACTACTCAAAATATTTCAGAAGACAGAAAAGGAAGAGACACTTCCAAATTCATGCTATGGCACCAGTATAACCCTGATACCAAATCCAGGCAAAGATACTACAAAAAAGAAAATTGCAGACCAATATTTCTCGTGAATATAGATGCAAAAATTCTCATCAAAATTCTAGTCAATAGAATTCAGCAGCATATCAAAAACATAATACACCATGAAAAAGTGTGATCTATAACAGGTATGCAAGGATGAGTCAACATTAGAAAATCAATCAACATAATCCACCGCATAAACAAAATGAAATAAAAGAATCACATGATCATCTCAATTGGCACAGAAAAGGCATTGAATAAAGTCTAACACCCATTCCTGATAAGAACTCTCCATAAATAGGTATAGAAGGGAAATTCCTCAACATAATACAGAGCATCTATACAAAACCAACAACCAACATTACTCTTAATGGAGAGAGGCTGAAAACATTCCCCTTGAGAACAGGAATGGAGACAAGTTTGCCCTTTATCACTGCTCCTATTTAACTTTGTGCCTTAAATCCTAGCTAGAGCAATAAGCCAAGAAAAAGAAATGAAGGGCATTCAAATTGGTAATGAAGAAGTAAAACTGTCCCTTTTTGTGGATGATATGATACTATACACAGAAAATCCAAAAGACCCTAGGAGAAAACTACTGGAACTAAAAACAAGATTCAACAGGGTAGCAGGATGAAAGGTAAACATACAAAATTAATTTCAATTCCTATACACCAATAAAGAGAACGACGAAAAGGAAATCAGGAAAACAATACCATTTATAATAGCCCCTAAAAGAAAATAAAATACTTAGGAATAAATCTAACCAGGGATGTAAAACACCTATACAAAGAAAACTACAAAACACTACAGCAAGAAAGAAAAAGATATGTATATAAATGAAAAACCATACCATGCTTATGGATAGGTAGGCTCAACATTGTGAAAATGTCAATTCTACCCAAAGCAATCTACAAATACAATGCAATCTCAATCTAAATATCAATAGCATTCTTTAAAGAGATGGAAAATGTAATCATTAAATTTATATGGAAAGGGAAGTGGCCCTGGATAAGTAAAGCACTAGTGAAGAGGAATAAAGTAGGAAGACTCGCACCACCTAACCTCAGAACCTACTATACACCTATGGTAGTTAAAACAGCCTGGTAGTGGTGGAACAACAGATACACTGACCATTGGAAAAGAACTGAGAACGCAGAAGCAAATTCATACACCTATGGTCACCTGATCTTCAACAAGGGCCCAAAACCCATTGAATGTGGAAAAGACAGTCTTTTTAACAAATGGCAATGGCAAAACTGGATGTCCATCTGCAAAAAAAAGAAACAGGACCCATATCTCACATCATACACAAAAATTAATTCAAAATGGATCAAAAACCTAAATATAAAACCAAAAACTATAAAGATCATACAAGCAAAAATATGGGCAATGCTAGAGGCCCTAATACATGACATTAACAGGATACAAACAATAACTAACAATACGTAAACAACAGAAAATAAGCTAGATAACTCAGATCTTCTAAAAATTAAAAACTTACACTCATCAAAAGACTACCAAGAGTAGAAAGAGAACCTGTAGACTGGGAAAAAAATTTTCAGCTCTGACAAATCCGACAAAGTTCTAAACTCTAAAATCTACAGGAAAATCTAGCATCTATAAAACAAAAAGACAAAGAATCCAATTAAAAAACGAGCAAAGGCTATAAACGGACACTTCACCAAGACGTTCAAGGGGCTAACAGGTATATGAGAGAATGCTTACAATCACTAGCCATTAGAGAAATGAAATTCAAAACCAAAATGAGGTACCATCTCACCCCAGCATTACTGGCATGAATCAAAAACAAAACCAGAAAATAACAAATGTTGGAGACTCTGAGGAGAGATTGAAATTCTTATGCACTGCTGGTGAGAATGCAAAATGATACAACCATTTTGATAATGACATGGCACTTACTTAAAAAGCTAGAAATAGAAATATCATATGATCCAGCAATCTTACGGCTGTGAACATATCCTAGAGAAGTAAGAGCCATCACACGAATAGACATATGCACACCCATGTTCATTGCAACATTGTTCACAGTAGCAAAAAGATGGAAACAATCTAGGTAGCCATCAACAGAAGAATGGATAAGCAAATTATGGTATATATAAACAATGGAATACTATGCAATGATAAAGAATAATGATGAATCTGTGAAACATCTCACAACATGCATGAATCTAGAGATCACTATGCTTAGTGAAATAAATCAATCACAAAAGTACAAATATTGTAAAGGTCACTACTATAAAAACTCAGGAAAAGGGTTACACACAAAAAGAAATAGTCTGATGGTTATGAGGGAGGGCAGGGGTGGAGAGGGAAAAACACTAAATCGACAATAGCTAAGTGGTATCTTTGGTGAAGGGTAAGACAGTACACAGTACTGGGGAAGCCAGCACACCTTGACCAACTCAAGGTCATGGAAGCTCCATGTTGTTGTTGTTAGGTTCCACCGAGTCAGTTCTGACTCATTGTGACCCTATGTACAACAGAAAGAAACACTGCCCAGTCTTGCATCATCCTCACAACCTTTGTGATGCTTTAGCCCATTGTTGCAGCCACTGTGTCAATCCATCTCGTTGAGAGTCTTCCTTGTTGTCACTGACCCTTTACCTTACCAAGCATGATGTCTTTCTCCAGGGACTGATCGCTCCTGATAACCGGTCCAAAGTATAGGAGAGGCAATCTCAGCATCCTTGCTTCTAAGCAGCATTCTGGTTGTGCTTCTTCCTAGACAGATTTCTTTGTTCTTTTGGCAATCCATGGTATATTCAATATTCTTCTCCAATACCACAATACAAAGGAATCAATTCTTCTTCAGTCTTCCTTATTCATTGTCCAGCTTTCACACACATATGAGACAATTGAAAACACCATGGCTTGGGTCAGGCACACCTTAGTCTTCAAGGTGACATCTTTGCTTTTCAACAGTTTAAAGAGGTATTTTGCAGCATCTTTGTCAAATGCAATACTTCTTTTGATTTCTTGACTGCTATTTCCATGGGTGTTGATTGTGGATCCAAGTAAAATGAAATCCTTGACAAATTCCATCTCTTCTCCATTTATCATGATGTTGCTTATTGGTCCATTTGGGAGCATTTTTGTTTTCTTTATGTTGTGGTGTAATCCGTACTGAAGGCTTTGGTCTTTGATCTTTATCAGTAAGTGCTTCAGGTCCTCCACAAAACCCCATAGACACATCAAAACTCTATGAGGGAATCACATTTCTTGGATGAGGGCTCTGGGGACCATAGTCTAAAGGAACATCTAGCCCAATAGGCATAACAGAGTTTATAAAGAAAACGTTCTACATCCTACTTTGATAAGTAGTGTCTGGGGTCTAAAAAGGTTGTGATTGGCCATCTAATATACTCCACTGCTCTCACCCCGTCTGGAGCAAGAGAGAAAGAAAAACCAAAGACACAAGATAAAGATTAGTCAAAAGGACTAATGGACCACAGGTACCACAGCCTCCAACTGACCGAATCCAGCACAACTAGATGGTGTCCAGCTGCCACCACGGACTGCTCTGACAAGGATCACAAAAAAGGGTCCCCGACAGAGCTGAAGAAAAATGTAGAAAAAAATTCTAACACACACACACGCATACACTAAAAAAAAAAAAAAAATTTACTGGTCTGATAGAGACTAGAGAAACTCAGAGAGTATGGCCCACAAACTCCATTTTAACTCAGTTTTGAAGTCACTTCTGAGATTCACCCTTCAGCCAAAGATTAGACAGACTCATAAAACAAAAAGAGTCCAAATGGACACATCAGCCCAGGAACAAGGACAAGAAGGCAGCAGGGGACAGGAAAGCTGGTAATGGGGATCCCAAGTTCAAGAAGGGGAGAATGTTGACATGTCATGGGTGTTGGAACCAATGTCACAAAACAATATGTGTATTTATTGTTTAATGATAAATTAATTTGCTATGTATAACTTTATCTAAAACTACAATTTTAAAAAAAGAGATGTAAATTCAAAGTAGTGAGCACTCTATTCACTTAAGATAATTATCTCTACTTAAGTCACAGACTTAATAGACGATTAGCTCCTTTTGTATCATTTTATTTTCAATTTTTAATTGTTTTATTAGAAATATTTACATTGTTCCAAATCTAAACCTGCAAAGCAATGTATATTTAAAAAAAAACAAAAAAAAAACCTAGGATTATTTTATTTCCTAAACTTTTTGCCTCCTTCTCATTATATGTAACCATTTTTACGAATTTTAAATCTATTCTTTCATTAATTTTTGTTATATATATAGGTACATATATATTGTTTTTCTGCCTGTTATTAATGTGTTTATCTGCTATTTTCACACAATATCATATCTTGGAGATCATTACACAGCTGTATATTAAGATGTTAAAATGTTTCTCATTCTCTTTTACAACTATATTTTATTTTTAAGTGTGGATATACCTTATTAATTAAACTATTATTCTATTAATGAACATTGGATTTATTTTCCATCTGTTCATAGTCTAAGTGTTGCTACAATAAATGGTATGTGCATATATCTTTTCATTGTTTTGCTAGTGTATCTTTGAGACAGATTCCCAAAAGAGGATATAATTTTACTAAATATTGCTAAATTCCTCCCTAAAAAGGTTGTACAATTTTTTCGTTTCTACCTGGTATGTATGAGAGTGTCTATTAACCAGTAGTCTAGCCAACAGAGTAGGTTATCAAGCTAGAAAAATGGTATTGCAAGCAGTCAATAACTGTAACCAAAGATTTTCCTAAGAATTGCAGAACTGAAAGAAAAATCAGCTCTATATGCAAGAGATCAGAACACTCAATAAGAAAAAAAAAAAATAGCATAAAGAGATGAACACTATAGTGGCCATACTCAGAATATATTAGACAGAAAAATAAACTTGTTAAAGAAATAATAACAATTATTCACAGAAATGAAGCATCTAGAGGTCAAGCTAGAGAATTAGCAAAAATAATGAAAAAAGTGTTTAAATTGAATTAGAGAGAAAATTAAAACTAAGTGAAATAAAAAACAGACACTCAACATATGTGCAATTGGTGAGTTTAAAGAAGAAAATGAATATATACAATAGGAAAAATACTATTAAAAAATATTACAAAATAAATAGACCATGTCTCATGAAAAACTGCTATCAACTTGTCAACACCATGTGTCCCAAAACCCAAAAGCCCAAATCTCTTGCTGTTGAGTTGATTCTGACTGATTCTATAGGAAATTAGAACTGCCCCATATGGTTTCGAAGGGTGGATGGCGGATTCTAACTGCTGGTTAGCAGCCAAACTCTTAACTACTGTGCCACCAGAGCTCCAGATGTGTCCCAGGAAATTTTATTTGATTCAAAGAAAAAGAAAAGATCCTTCAGGTACTGAGGCAAAAAGTTCCACATAAGGAAGTATATAAATGCTACATAGCAGCACACAATGCTAAATGAGAATTTAAAAATGCATATGAATTCAGGGAAGAAAACTGACTATCAGGAAGTACATACCTAGCCCTTCAGATATCACACAAGTATTAAAATTCACAGAATATAATTATTATAAGTACTTCTTTAATAATCTATTGTGACAAAGGGATTGGGAGTGAAAAAATTATCTATTTATATACAACACTAAGCCTAAAACAACCTAGAGTTTATCATTATTGAATAGAATGAAATGTTACAAAATATGAAAATTAGAAGCATATACTGATCCAAAGCAGGAAAATGCGGAACAGAATTTCAAATTCTTATGGAATCTAGAATTTCTGGATTCTTGGAGGCTGGATGAACTCTTGAAATTTTTTCCCTGTGATAACCCTTACACCTCAAACCAAAAATATCCCATGAAGTCTTCTTAAAACCAAATAATAGTTTAGCTTAACTAGTAAAGTATATCTGCCTTGAGCATTATGCTCTTTCAAGATTTTTGTACATGGGATCAAACTGACAGAAGAAACTCAAAAGATTAGATAGGAATCTTAGTGGATTTATGTTAACGGAGGAGGAATACATCAGAAAAGGAGAGTGACAGTGGTTGCACAATTCAGAGAATTTTATCAATGTCACTGAATTGCAAATGTTAAAACAGTTGAACTGGAGTATGTTTGGCTGTGTAGACTCTCAACCACAACAAAATACATAAAATAAATTACAAACAAAATAGAAACAAATGGCTATACTCTCACTAACACAAATAAAGAAGGAGCAAAGGTGGAAAGTTAAAATGCAAGGAGAAGGACTTTATTTTTTATAAATTATAAAGGGAAGTACTAGGGATAATAATATTTTGTTTTGTTGTTGTTAGGTGTCGAGTTGATTCCCACTCCTACTGACCCCATGTACTAGAGAACAAAACACTACCTGGTCCTGCATCATCCTCATGATCATTATAATGCTTGAGCCCATTGCTGCAGCCACTGTGTCAATCCATCTCACTGAGGGGCTCCCTCTTTTTCATTGACCCTCTACTAAGCATCATGTCCTTCACCAGGGACTGCTCCCTCCTGATTATCATGGCCAAGATACCTGGGACAAAGTCTCCCCATCCTTGCTTCTAAACTGCCTCCTGGATCTACATCTTCCAAGACAAATTTGATTGTTCTTCTGGCTGTCCATTCTAGATTCAATATTCTTCACCAACAGAGTATTTCAAAGGCATCAATTCTTCTTCCGTCTTTCTTATTCATTGTCCAGCTTTCACACGCATATTAGGCAATGGAAAACACCACAGCTTGTGTCAGACGCACCTTAGTCCTTAAAGTTACATCTTTGCTTTCTAATACTTTAAAGAAGTCTTTGGAGCAGATTTGCACCATGCAATATGTCCTTTGATTTCTTAACTGCTGCTTCCATGGGCAATGATTGTGCATCCTTGTAAAATGAAATCCATGACATCTTCAGCCTTTCCTCTGTTTATCATGATGTTGCTTATTTGCCTAGTTATGAGGATTTGTGTTTTCTTTATGTTGAGGTGTAATCCATACTGAAGGCTGTAGTCTTTGATCTTCATCAGCAAAATGCTCCAAGTCCTCTTTGCAGTCAGTAAACAAGCTTGTGCCTTCTGTAAGTTGTTAATGAGTCTTCATCCACATAGCCAGTCAAAATTGAGTTTATTGAAATATCTTAATTTGGAAACATATAAATACATTAAGTAATTATAAAACAAAATTCAATTTTAAAATACCAATTTTAAAAATAATAAAATGAAACAAATAGACAAAAATGGTTTCTGATTAGCAAGTAACCACACAGAGAGGAATGGCTCTGAGTGACTGAAAAGCCAGTAATTTAACTAATATCTTGGGTAGAATCAACCTTATGAACAAATGGGATGTAAATAAATTAAAAAAAAATATTTAAAAAAAAATTCTGTTGTCAGTGGCAGTGTTGGTATTATTATTCTGAGACTGCTGTGGTGTAATATGAGGTAAAGGAAATGAGTGACGTGTAGTTTTCTAGATCTATTACCCTTAATGTCCTTTTAAAATCTGGTAAATAAAGAAAATGAATCAACCATTTATACTCTCTTCCCAATAGAAATTGTATTACCGTGTAACCAAATAATAGATGATGGGAATTTCTTTAATGCATATATTCCAGATGATAAATGAAGAATGAAAAAAATATTATTATATTTTTGCAAGCCTCAATATGAATTAATAGATCCAAGCAGTGAGCATAAACAATTTCTACCATAATAAGAATAATAATAAGTATTTCAGGCTTTTCATAACTCTACATGAAAGAAATTACCATTATGAAGTAGACTTGCTCCCCTGCTTCCAAAGAAACTGAAGTTGATCAATCCTATAGTTCCAGCAACGAATTTATAGAAAATTTATGCAACCTCAAAAGCAAACAAACAGAAATAATAACTGAAAATATCCCTCTGGAATTAAATGGTTCAACAAAGAATGCCATCATAGCTCAGTGAAATGTCCTGAAACCAAAAAACCAAAGTGGTTATTATCAAGTCAGTTCTGACTCATGGTGAGACTTTCAGTGTCAGAGTAGACCGTGCTCCATAGAGTTTTCAAGGCTGTGACCTTTCAGAAGCAGATCATCAGATATTTCTTCTGAGGTGTCTCTAGCTGAGTTCAAACCACCAACTTTCACGTTAGTAGTTCAACACTTAACCATTTGCACCAGCCAGGGACTGAAAATCTTCCCTTCTCTTCTATAACTCTCAGACTTCTGTAGCACCTTCCTCAAGACCTCAAGTTCACACCATCCCCCAGCTATCATTGCCTGCCCTTATCATTACTTTTTACCTGTTGCCATAAACGTGAATCATTTTTGCTAAAATGGTCCAACTTTTGCCAGAACCAGCCCTCAGGAGGGAGCTTCTCTTTGCTCGATGAGGCACCACGAGTCCGTCTCCACAGAAAACTCTGAGCACAGGAATAGAAGAGCAGCAGCAGCAGCCACCCAAGAGCTCGGGCCATGGTGGTTTTGCGGGAAACAGTTTCCACAGTTTGGGCTATTTCTACTGCAACGCCCCCACCCTGTTGCAACACTGACAGGCATCAGTAGTGGATCTCGGCCTCTGGGGCTACATGATGTTACCTCTACCTAGAAATGTAGGTACCACCATCTCCCCACCTCCTGAGACTATGGGGACATTCAACTAGAAAAGATCAAATGGGTGAGGGGAAAAGATGCCTGCAAGGGGCTTTCCACCCCACCTGTTTGGGTGGAGACCCTGCCCTAGTGGTCCCCAGGACTGCAGGAATGACCAAAGGTGGGAGACCAGGGTAAGAGTGAGAGATGTTGGAAAACTCATACTCTATTGAATGATTTCCTTGTCTTTGCTTCCTTGTCACCTGGAGGGTCTTCTGCTAGGACTCCAAGACTGCACGTATAGAATGACAAGACAAAATGAAAGTCCATATTCCAATTAGTGTGACAGCTCTGTGCAGAAACCTAAGCAGTTTCACATTCCTGGCCCCTCTACTTCTTTCATTGTAGAACTGGTGCTGCTATTTCTCTCTCATCCTAATCTTCATCACAATCATCATCACCCCTTTGTCAATATCACCACTGCCATAAACATGTTCTGAGATGCCCAAACCCTACTGACCTCCTGGAGAGATAATGACTTACCCTGGCTTTTGTGCCTTGGAATGCCTTGTAGTAGGGTTAGGAATGCAACATATGCACAGAAAAGAGTGAGAAGAGAGAAAGGTATTGGAGGAATGGTCTGGGAGGGCATTAACTCAACAAGAGTCTATGTCAATATGGAATAGGAGGGTTTTAAATGTTGCAAGGATTTCTATAAAGGTGGGAAGTTGGATTAGTATCTTGAGTTCTTAAGGGCATTCTTACATGCCTAGAGCCAAAAAAGTAATTAGCATCACTGGCTTGGATGTCAGACTGCCTGACTTTGAAGCTCTAACTCATGAAGACCTTATGTGTAACAGAACAAAACATTGCCTTTTCCTGCACCATTCTCATAATTTTTGGTATGTTTGCAACCACGTGTCACTCCATCTCATGCAGGGTTTCATTTGTTTTCACTGGCCCTCTACGTTATCAAACATGACGTCCTTTTCTAGCAATTGGTTTTTCCTGATGTCATATACAAAGTAAGCATGACAAAATTTCCTCATCCTCCATGGCTTCTAAGGAGCATTCTACCTGTGCCTAATGTTTTGTGTGTTGGCTATTATTTTAATTGTATGGAAGAGTAGTGCTAATATTACAAGTTTCTGACCTGCTCTTTTGCCACTTAAAATTGATCTCTTAAAAATATAACTGAACATAAAGATCTCTCTGCAGCTGTTTTTATTAGGTGCTGTCAAGGGGGTTCTGCCTCATAGAGCCTTATGCATAACAGAAGGAAAAACTGGCCAGTTCTGTGCCATCCTCATAGTCTTTGCTATGTTTGAGCCCATTATTGCAACCACTGCATCAGTTCATCTCACTGAGGGTCTTTCTCTTTTTCACTGACCGCTTTATCCTACCAAGCATGACGTCCTTCTCCAGGAACTGGTCCATCCTGGTAATATGTCCAAAGTACATGAGATGAAGTATCACCATCCTTGCTTCCAAGGAGCACTCTGATAGTATTTATTCCAAGACATACTCGTTAGCTCTTCTGGAAATCCATGGTACTTTTGAAATTATTGGCCAACACCATAATTCAAAGGCATCAATTCTTCTTCAGACTTCTTTATTCATTGTCCAGTTTTCGAATGTTTATGTGGTGACTAGAAATACCATGGCTTGTCAGGTTCACCTCAGCCCTCAAACTGGCAGCTTTGCTCCTCCACACTCTAAAGAGTTCTTTTGCAGCAGATTTGCCCAATGCAATACATAGTTGGATTTCTTGATTGCTGTTTCCATGTGTGTTGATTGTGGATTTTGCAGAGACAAATAAATTAAATTAAAGCAATAAATTCTTTCTCCTTAAGGAAACTTGACGTTTCTATTATTTGATTTGTATTATTCAGCAGTAAATGTTTTGTAGCTTTCTGGGCCTTTTTCCACATATGCTGATAGCCTCACTAAAGCTGGAAGTTAGTGTTTGAGAACTTGTCCCAATAGAGAGGTGATGTCATCAACAGATGAGGAAAATTTTAAACATGGTACATAAGAGGTCAATGACATAAATGATATATAATGTTGCTGTTCTGTGATAATTCTCTGGTGCTAGTATTTCCCTCAGTATATAAAAGATTTATATTACGTTTAGAATTAATGTGATGTTATTCCTGTTGGCAGTAGGTTTGTATGTTTGTCGTCACTTTCAGTTGTGGGGAGTATTGTCTTCATATGTACATTGCAAAGTAGTAGCTGAGATTTTGTGTAAACCTTTTGTGCAAAAGAACTACTGTTTCCTCAATAAAGAAAGAAGCAAGCTACAAATAAGCAAGAGGGAAGGTAGAGGATGTGATGTACGGAGCTAAGTGGGTGAGAGAAATGAGAGAAGGAAGAGAGAAACAGGAGTGAAAAAAACAGCACAAAAGGAAAAAAAGAAAAAAAAACAAAGGGGAAAAGAAAAAAGTAAATAAAATGATGGCGAGGTGAGACTGAGCTGGTGGTGGTGGGGTAGACCTGGTTTGGCCATGTGCTTTTGGCTGTCTAGCTGAGTGGTGTGGCTTGGCCTGTCAAGAAGGGTCTTGAGTGGTGCACAGGGCTAGGTGGGTGGGAGAAAGGAAAAGAACAACGGGAAAGTAAGAAAAGAAACAACTAAAAGCAACAACATCAACAAAAAACATGGTGCTGAAGTAGTCAACCTTTAGGGGTGGGGTGAAATAGGGCTGGTGGCAAGCTGATATCTCTCTCACCAGGTGGCTCAGGAAGGGTCAGAGGCAGTACAGGGCCTAGGTGGTAAGTAGAAGGAAAAGGGAGAAGGGGAAAGATAAATAAAAAATATACGACTGAGGTAGGTGACCTGTGGGTCAGCGCAGAATTAGGAAAGCTGTGTGCTAGTGACTCTCTTTCAAAGCAGAGCATAAAGGCCCTTCGAGAAGACAGGACAGTGTATGGGGCTAGGTGTGGGGGAGAAAGGATAGGAAGGAACAAAGAGAGAGGAAAGGGAAGGAACAACAACTACAAAATGGCAGTGAAAGAGCCAGCCAGTGACAGTGGCACATACTCGGGGAGACCAAGTGCCGGTGGCTCTCTATTCAAGCAGTGCAGCATGGACCTTTGAGAAAAGGCAAGGGTGGCATACATGGATAGGTGAGTGGGAGAAAGGAAAAGAAGACTGGGAGAGAGAGAGAAGAAAGAAAAAAAAGATCAAAACAAATAAAGTAAAAAAATATAGCACTGAAGGAGACAGTCCATGGGGGCAGTGCAGACCCAGGAAGGGTGTGTGCCAGTGACTGTCTAGCCTAGTGTTGTGTCATGGCCTTTCAAGAAGGGGCAGGGATGGCACATGGGCTAGGTGGGCAAGAGACAGGAAAGGAAGGAAGGGAGAGAGAGAGAAGAAACAAACAAAAATATATGGTGCCGAGGGAGCTTGCTGGTGGATGAGGCACTGGACTGGGGAGGCCCTGTGTTGGTGGCTTTCTAGCCATGCAGTGAACCAAGGCCCTTCAAGAGGAGACGGGAAAGGCACACAGGGTTTGGTGGGCAGGAGACATAAAAAGAAGGTGGAGATAGACAGAGAAAAAATAAAAAAAATAAATTAATAATAATAATAATAATAATATGGTACTGAAGAACCCGGATGGTGGGGTAGTGCTGACCTTGGAATGTTGTGTGCTAGTGACTTTCTAGCCAAGTGGTGCAACATAGCCAAGTCAAGAAGGGGTGTGGATGGTGCACAGGGCTAGATGGGTGGGAGAAAGGAAAGAAAGGAAGGGAGAGATAAAGAGAGAAGAAAAAAAAAAACAGTAACAGAAAAAAATAAAATGGTGCTAGGGGAACTGATTGTTGGGGGCAGGGTGGACCCAGGTGACAGTGAGCTAGTGTCTCTCCAGCTGAGCGACTGGCCCATTGGCAAGCAGCAGAGGCTTTGTACAAGGCAGAAGGGTGGGGGGTGGAAAGTGTATTTCCCTAGTCATGAGAGGTTTTCTCCTATTGAGAGTTCCATGAAGTTGCCTTCCTATACTCCCTGCCCACAGTCCGTGGTGGCCGAGGCCCAAGATGGTGAATCTGTGCTGCATTAACTGGTAGGGGAGCCCCACTGCTTAGCTCTCATCGTTGCCTGTTCTCTGTCAGTTTTTTATTCCATTCAGTGATTGATTGAGTTTTTTATCACTTCGTTTCTTGCTTAGGGTTCCAGAACTGATGCTTGTATCTGTTTTACTTAGTTTTCAAGTCTTTGCTGCAGAAGGATGTCATGGTGCTTCTAGCAAGCACTATGTTGGCTCCACTTTGGGAATATCTGTAGTTTGAACTTTAGTCCTAACTGAGGATTAAATTACTTGCTTTATGATTTAAAAAAAAAAATTGATGCTTATAAGAAAAACAGACAGAAACTTGATAGAAAAGAACTTTCCTGCAGTTCCAAAAAAATAGAAAAATAAGCATTAACTTTATATGGGAAGAAAGAGGTCACTAACCAAAAAAAAAAAAAAAGAGGATAATATCATTAAAAAGACAGGAAAGAAAGAAAAGAGTAAAATGGAAGTCAGAAGAAGGTCTGAAATTTGCTTTTGAACATAGAGCAGTTAATAAAATGGAAGAAATGAACTTAAAGACTGGAACAGAAGATTTCAAAAGGCTACTCAAGTAGATAGTAAAGTATTATAGTGAAATGTGCAAACACCTGGAGTTAGAAAAACAAAAGGGAAGAAAATGCTCTGCATTTCCCAAGCTGAAAGAACTGAAGAAAAAATGTAAGCCTCACATTGCAATTTTGAAGGGTTCTATGGGCAAATTATTGAATGACTCAGGAAGCAGCAAAAGAAGATGGATAGAATACACAGAGTCATTATACCAAAAAGAAAATAGAAATTCTCACAAAAGGACCAATAAACAACATCAAGATAAACAGAGAAAAGAATGAAATTGTCAAGGATTTCATTTTGTTTGGATATACAATCAACATGCATGGAAGTAACAGCCAAGAAATCAAACAACATATTGCATTGGGTAAATTTACTGCAAAAGATCCCTTTAAAGTGTTGAGCAGAAAAGAAGTCATTTTGAGGAGTAAGGTGTGCCTAATGCAAGCCATTGCATTTTCAAGCATCTCATATGCTTGAGAAATCTGTTGTTGTTAGGTGATGTCCAGTCAGTTCTGACTAATAGCGACCCTATGTACAACAGAATGAAACACTACCCAGTCCTGCACCACCCTCCCAATTGTTGTTATGCTGGAGCTCATCATTGCAGCCATCGTGTCGATCCATCTTGTTGAAGGTCTTCCCTCTTTTCACTGGTGCTCGTCTTTACCAAGCATGATGTCCTCCTCCAAGGACTGATCCATCCTGATAACATGTCCAAAGTATGTGAGACATAGTCTCGATATCCTTGTTTCTATAGACATTTCTGGTTGTACATCTTCCAAGACAGATTTGTCAGTTCTCTTGGCAATCCATGGTATATTCAAAATTCTTCATGAACACCACAGTTCAAAGATGTCAATACTTCTTCATTTTTCCTTATTCATCATCCAGCTTTCACATGCATATGAGGCGATTGAAAATACCATGGCTTGGGTCAGGCACACCTTAGTCTTCAAGGTGACATCTTTACTTTTTAACACTATAAAGAAGTCTTTTGCAACAGATTTACCCAATGCAATGTGTCTTTTGATTTTTTCACTGAAGCTTCCATGGGTGTTGATTGTGATCCAAGTAAAATGAAATGTTGCCACTGATAGCATAATATCCATATGCCTAAAGGAAGACCAGTTAACAAGACTATTATTCAAATCTACTCAGCAACCACTAAGGCCAAAGATGAAGAAATTGAAGATTTTTACCAACTTCTGCCGTCTGAAATTGATTGAACATGCAATCAGCATGCATTGATAATTACTGCAGATTGGAATGCGAAAGGTGGAAACAAAGCAGAATGATGGGTAGTTGGAAAATATGATCTTAATGATAGAAACTAATCTGGAGATAGCATGATAGAATTCTGCAAGACCAATGATTCTTCTTGCAAATAGCTTTTTTCACCAACATAAATGGCAACTATACACGTGGACCTCGCCGAATGGAATGCACAGGAATCAAATCGATTGCATCTGTGGAAAGAGATGATGGAAAAGCTCAATATCATCAGTCAGAACCAGGCCAACTGCAGAACAGTCCATCAATTGCTCGAAAGCAAGTTCAAGTGGAACCAAAGAAAATTAGAAGAAGTCCACGAGAGCCAAAGCGTGACCTTAAGTATATCCCAACTGAATTTAGAGACCATATAAAAAATAGATTTGACACACTGAACACCAATGACCAGATGAGTTGTGGAACGACATCAAGGACATCATACATGAAGAAAGCAAGAGGTCATTAAAAAGATAAGAAAGAAACAAATGACCAGAATGGATGTCAGAAGAGACTCTGAAATTTGCTATTGAATGTCGAGTAGCTAAAGCAAAAGGAAGAAACGGTGAAGTAAAAAAAACTGAACAGACGATTTCAAAAGATGGCTCAAGGAGACAAATTAATGTATTATGATGACATGTGCAAAGACCTGGAGATAGAAATCCAAGAAGGAAGAACGCCTTTAGCATTTCTCAAGCTGAAAGAACTGAAGAAAAAATTCAAGCCCTGAGTTGCAATACTGAAGGATTCTATAGAGAAAATACTAAACGACACAGAAAGAATCAAAAGAAGATGGAAAAAATACACAGAGTCACTGTACCAAAAAGATTTGGTCGACATTAAACCATTTCAGGAGGTAGCATATGATCAAGAACCAATACTACTGAAAGAAGAAGTCCAAGCTGCACTGAAGTCATTGGCGAAAAACAAGGCTCCAGGAATTGATGGAATGCCAACTGAGATGTTTCAAAAAATGTATGCAGTGCTGGAAGTGCTCACTCATCTATGCCAGAAATTTGGAAGACAGCTGCCTGGCCATGTGACTAGAAGAAATCCATATTTATGCCCATTCCGAAGAAAGGTGATCCAGCCAAATGCGGAAATTATCAAACAATATCATTAATATCACACACAAGTCAAATTTTGCTGAAGATCATTCAAAAAAGGCTGCAGCAGTATATTGACAGGGAACTACCAGAAATTCAAGCCAGATTCAGAAGAGGACATGGAACCAGGGATATCATTGCTGATGTCAGATGGATCCTGGCTGAAAACAGAGAATACCAGAAGATGTTTACCTGTGTTTTCTTGACTATGCAAATGCATTCCACTATGTGGATCTTAACAAATTATGGATAATATTGGAAAGAATGGGAATTCCAGAACACTTAAATGTGGTCATGAGGAACCTGTACATAGATCAAGAGGCAGTTGTTTAAACAGAACAAGGGGATACTGGGTGGTTTACAGTAAGCAAAAGTGTGGGTCAGGGTTGTGTCCTTTAATCATAGCTATTCAATCTGTATGCTGAGCAAATAATCCGAGAAGCTGGACTATATGAAGAGGAACCAGGCATCAGGATTGGAGGAAGACTCATTAACAACTTGCATTATGCAGATGATGCAACCATGCTTGCTGAAAGCAAAGAGGACTTGAAGCACTTACTTACTGATGAAGATCAAAGACTCCAGCCTTCAGTTTGGATTACAACTCAACATAAAGAAAACAAAAATCCTCACAACTGGACCAATAAGCCACATCATGATAAACGGCGAAAACATTGAAGTTGTCAAGGACTTCATTTTACTTGGATTCGCAATCAATGCCCTTGGAAGCAGCAGTCAGGAAATCAACTGATATATTGCATTGGGCAAATCTGCTACAAAAGACCCAAGCTAAACTATAATATTTTCCATCACCTCAAATGCATTCAAAGCTGGACAATGATTAAGGAAGACAGAATAAGAATTGTTGCTCTTGAATTATGGTGTTTGTGAATATTGCATATACCATGGACTGCCAAAAGATGACCAAGTATGTCTTGGAAGAAATACATTCAGAATATTCCTTGGAATACAGGATAGAGAGTCAAAACTGACTCCATAGCACCTAACAACAAAAACAAAGGAGTAAAGTTAGAAAGTTATAGCATAAAGTGATGAAGAGCTTTGCCTTATATGAAGTCCTAAAGAAAAGCATGAAGAGTAACAATGTAACCTGTCAAAATCAAGTTTACTGAAATATTTTGTTTTGTAAATTTGACTTTTGTACTATATAAATATTTTAGGTAATTATAAGATAAAATTAAATTTTACAAAACCAATTTTCAAAATAACAAAGTGAAACAAATAATCAGAAATGATATCTGATTAGTTGAATAACCACACATAGAGGAACAATTCTGAGTGACTGCAAAGTCAGTAATTTGACTGCACATCTTTATTATAATTAACCTCATGGATAAGTAGACTGAAAAGTAGACTTTAAAAAATCTTTTAGTAATTATATTTTTGGTGGTAGTGTTGGCATTATTCTGAGACTGCTGTATGACATGAGGTAAAGAAAACGAGTGATTGTGTAATATTTTAAATCTATTATCCTTAATGTCTTTTTGAAATCTGGTAAATTAAGGAAATGAGTCAAGTGTTTATAATCTTTCCAGTACAAATTATGTCATCGTGTAACCAAATGATAGATTATGAGAACTCTCCTTTATATACGAATTCCAGCTAATTAATGAAGAATGACAAAATTAATATTGTCATTTTGCAATCCCCAGTGAATTGATAGATCTAGGCATTGTTCATAGTTTCTACCATAATAATGATAATAAAAGACATTTCAGCATTACATATTTCTACAGGAAAGAACTTCCATTATGTACGAAGTAGCCTTGCTCCTTTACTCCTGCAAAAAACAAAATACTGAATTTATTCGATCCACTAGTTGCAGTAAACAATTTATTGAAAATTTATGCAACTTCAAAAGCAAACAAAACAAAAAAATAAGAAAATATTTCTCCAAAACTAAACATTTCAACAAAGGATGGCATATTAGCTCAGTGCAATGTCCTCAAACCATAAAACAAAACCTGTTGCCATCAGTTTAATTCCAAATCATGTTGAGCCCTTGAGTGTTAGAGTAGAATTGTGTTCTATGCTGTTTTCAAGGCTGTGAACTTTCAGAAGCAGATTGCCAGGACTTTCTTCTGAGATACCTCTGGCTGAGTTTGAACCACCAACCTACCAGTTAGTAGTTCAGCACTTAAACATTTGCACAACCCAGGGACTGAAAACACTCCACATCTCTCCATTACCTTACAGACCTCTGTGGCAACCTCCTTAAGGCCTCAAGCTCACATTATCCTCCACCTGTCATCATCAAATGGGGGAGGGAAAAGACTCCTGCTATTGGCTTTCCACCACAGCCACCACGGTGGGTACCCTAGGCTTGTGGTCCCTGGGGCTGCAGGAACCACCAAAGGTGCAATCCCAGGATAAGAGTGAGAGATGTTAAGATACTCATTCTCTGCCGAATGATTTCCTTATCCTTGCATTCTCGCCTCTTGTGTGGTCTTCTGTTAGGACTCCAAGACCACACACAGAGAATGACAAAACAAAATGGGGAGACAGAGCCAACATGATGCTATAGACAAAAGCACTATGCCATTCCTCTGCAGCAAAGAGCCAGAAACCTAAGTAAAACAGATACAAACGTCAATCCTGGAACCCTAAATACCAAATGAAGGAATTAAAAACTTGATTCATTAACAAATGGAATAAGAAACTGACAGACAACAGTGAACGAGGAGAGCTACGGAGTAGAGAACGAGGAGAGCTAGAGAGTAGAGGTCCCATACCAGCTAACGTGGCCGGATTCACCATCTTGGACTACAGCCACCAAGGAACTCAGGCAGGGAGTACAGGCAGGCAACTTCCTGGAGCTCCCAGCAAGAGACAGAGCACCAAATAACCAGGGCTACACACTTTCCCACCACACACCCTTCTTCATTTTAGAGGTCTCTGCTGCTTACCAATAGGCTATAGTCACTCAGCTGGAGAGATATCAGCTCATTCCTGCCCGGATTCACCATCCTGAACTTAGCCAACAAGTACTGCAGATGGGGAGTATGGGAAGGCAACTCCAAGGAGCTCCCAGCAGGAGACAGAGCACTTGATAACCAGGGATACATCCTTTCCCACCCCCCATCCTTCTCCCCTCGACATGGCCTTCACTGTTTGTCAAGGGGCCACGTTTGCTCAACTGGAGAGACACTAGCTCACTACCTCCAAGGCATGCCCCACCCCCACAGGCCAGCCTCTTCAGTGCCAGTTTTTGTTTTTTTTTGTTCGTTTGTTTTTATTTTTGTTTGTCTTTTGAAATTGATTTTTCTGGCTTTTTTTGTTGCTTCTCTCTCTTTCCCATCATTCCTTTCCTTTCTCCCATGTGCCATCCCCTCCCCTTCTTGAAAAGTTGCCTTTTTTTGGTTGTTTGCTTTGTTCTTTTTCTCTTTACTTCTTTTTTTCTGTCTCTAATCTCTCTCTTGTTTCCTTTCCTTCTTTATCCTGCTCAGCCAGCCCTGTGCACTACCACAACCTCAATGGAGGAGCTGTGCAGCATAGCTTCCTTGGAGAGCAGCTGTGCACGGCCTCCCTGGGTGTGTGTGGCCGTCACTGACTGGCTCCCTCAGCACCATTTTATTTATTTGTCTTGGGATTTTTGTTTGTTTTTTGTTACTGCTTCTTCTCTCTCTCTTTCTTCCCTCCTTTCCATTTTTCCATCCTCCCAGCCCTGTGCAACACCCTAAGCTTCTTGTTGGTCTATGCTGTACTGCGGGGTTGGATAGTCTCTGGCACATGGCCTTCCCAGGTCTGTGATGCCCCCACAAGCCAGCTCCCTAAGCACTATATATTTTTATTTTTATTTATCTTTCCTCTTCTCCTTTTTCTTCTCCATCCCACCTACGCCCTGCGTTGTCTCCAACCCTTCATAACGGGCCATGCCGTGCCATTTGGTAAGAAAGTGACAAAAGCTCGCTGCCAACTCAATTTCACCCTGCTCCCAAAATTCAGGGCCTAAACACCATATATATATATATATATTCTGCTGTTGTTTTTCTTTTTTTAATTTTTTTAAATTTTTTTCTTTTATTGTTGGTTTCTTCTCTCTCTTTCCCCTCTTTCCTTTCTCCAGCCCACCTAGCTCTGAGTATCACCCTTGCTGCTTCTTGACAGGTAGAGCCATACCTCTTGGCCAGAGAACCACCAGCACACTGCCTGCTGGATGTGCCCTGCTCCTACACACCGAATCACACCACATAGCCATTTTATTTATTTTACTTTTTATATTATTTTATTATTTCATCATTTGCTTTTTATTATTTTTCCCTTTGTTTCTTCCTCTTCTTTCACCCACACACTTAGCTCTGTACCTCACATCCTTTCCTTTATCTCTTGCCTATCTGCACTATGCACCAAGTGCCACACCCCAGAGTGAAATGTGGTGCCCCAGACCCTGTCCTGCACTGCCCCCCAGCCCTACCTCATCACCCCATTTATGTTTTAAATTCCCACTCCCCACCCCTCCACCCCCACTGGACCTACCCTGCTGCACCATAGCTGAGTGAACAGCCCTGCCCACCTGAACAAGGTGGTGAAAACTATTGAGCCCTTCAGTGAGCAAGCAATAAAACACACCCAGCCTTCTGCCCAAATATAGCCAAATAAACAAAAGGTCAGATGAAACAATCAAATCTACAATGAATAACTGAAGAAAAGAATTCCTGAAAGTCCTGGAGACAGCAGACAATATCAAAACATTTTTAAAAAAAAGAGGAGAAGATGGCTCCAGAAGGGCGACCAAAATAAAACACCGGATGACCTTCTGCTAGAAGAAAAGTCGCAGGGTCTACCTGATAGGGAATTCAGAACTGTAATATAAAGGGTTCTCCAACAAATGCAGAAAAAAATAAGGAAAAAATAGACAAAGTCATGGAAAATACAGACAAAAAAAGGAAGAAATCAGGATAATAATACAAGTACAATATGTCAAAATTAATAAACAACTAGAAATCATAAAACAGCAATTAGAAATCAAAAATATTAACAAGATTTCAGGAATGGATAAGGCAATAGAAGCTTTTATGAGCAAATTTTGAAACAATGGAAGACAGGATCAGCTAAATTAAAGACAAATCCTTGGATACCACTTTGTTTGAGGAAAAATCAGAGAAAATAAAAATGAAGAAAACCTGATAATGATGTGGAATACAATCCAAAGCCAAAATTTGCATCTGATCAGAGTTCCAGAACAAGGGGAGAAAACAGAAAACACAAAGAGGATCATTGAAAACTTGATGAAAGAAAATTTCCCTAATGATGAAAGACACAAATCTGACTATCCAAGAAGCTCAACTAATCCCATATTAGATAGACACCAAAAAAAAATAAGAAAAAAACACCAAGACATATAAAAATCACACTCACTAAAACCAAAGACAAAGAAAGAATCCAAAAGGCAGCTGGAGAAAAACAAAAAGTCACATACAAAGGAGAAAAAATAAGACTAAGCATGATTACTCGGCAGAAACCATTCAGGCAAGAAGGCAATGGGATGACATATAACAAATTTTGAAAGAAAAAAACTGCCAACCCAGAATAATACATCCTACAAAACTCTCATTCAAATATGATGGCAAAATTAGGACATTTCCAGATAAACAGAAATTAAGGGAATACATAAAAACTAAAGCAAATTTACAAGAATTATTAAAGGGAGTCCTTTGGTTAGAGAACCAACCCTTATAGCTCAGTAATGAAGTCACTCCTGAGGCTCACCTGTCAGCTAAAGACTAGACAAGCCAGTAAAACAAAATGAGACTAAACGGGCACACCATCCTAGGGGTAAAGACAAGAAGGCAGGAGGGGGCAGGAAAGCTGGTAATGGGGAACCCAAGGTCAAGAACAGGAAAGTGTTGACATGTCATGGGGTTGCCAAACAATGTCACAAAACAATACGTGTATTAATTGTTTAATGAAAAACTAGTTTGCTCTATAAAGCTTCATCTAAATTAAAATTTAAAAAAATTAAAAGAATTACAGGACAAAATAAATCCCCAGATTCCAATTGTTTTGATATCTCTGCAGAAACCCAAGCATTCCAACCTCTGGTCACAGTTTCTCCCTCCTAGTCCCTCTAACTCTCTCATGTAGAACTGGTACTCCTATTACTCCTTCAATGTAATCTCTATCACAACCACCATTATCATCTCTTTTTCAATGTCACCACAGAGATAAACATGTTCTGAGACACCCAAACTCTGCTGGCCTCCTAGAGAGATAAGGTATTACCATAGCTTTTCTGCCTTGGAATGTGTTGTAATAGAGTTAAGAATGAAACATCTTCACAGGAAAGAGAGAGAAAGAGAGAAAGAGATACAAGAAATAGTCTGGAAGAGCTTTAACTCACCATGTGTCTATGTTAGTATGGAACTGGAGGGTTTTAACTGATGCAAGGATTCCCATGGAGTTGGGAAGTGGGGGTGGTGTCTTGAGTGTTCGACGATATTTTTTCATGCCTAGAACCCAAAGAGTAATTAACACCACTGGCTTGGATGCCAGATACTACCTGAGTTTAAAGCTCCAATTCATAGTGGACTTACGTGTAACAGATCTAAACATTGCCCGGTTCTACATCATTTTCACAGTCTTTGGTATGTCTGAGTCCATTGTTTCAGCCACATGTCACTCCATCTCATGAAGGGTTTCTCTGATTTTTTGCTGACCCTGGACTTTACCAAACATGATGTGCTTATCTAGCAATTCATCTTTCCTGATGATGTGTCCAAAGTAAGCATGACCAAGTCCAGTCATCCTTCCTCACTTCTAAGGAGCAATCTAGCTGTTCCTTATATTTTATGTGTTGCGATTATTTTAATTACATGGAAAAATAGTGCTTATGCTAGAAACTTCAGGCCTGTTCTCTGGGCAGTGAACCCATATCTCCCAAAATATTTAAGTAGGCATCAAATCCTCCCTGGAGAGAATGACATACATTAAGAGCAGCAATAAATGCTTTCTCTTAAGGAAATTAGACACTCTATTATTTGATTTGTATCATGGAGCAGTAAATGACTTGCATCTTTCCGGTCCTGATTTCACACAGTCTCAGAGACTCAGAGATGGTTGAAGTGAGCATTTGGGAACTGGTCCCAGGAATGCTTCTTGTCCCAGTCTTTCAATTCTTTCCCTCCAGAACTTCAAAGTTATATAGCTATTTGAAGATAGTCTTCAACGAAAAGGTCTGACTTTTTCAGTCAATTAATTAGGTAATTCTTCCTTCCAGAAATGTAATAGTTGTTTGTTTTAATAATAATTTTAGGAACAAATAACGATGTTAGAATTCATAGTTATTCTTTACTTCTTACACTACTGCTAAGAGTATGTGAATAAGGCCTATTTTATTTTTTAACTGTTAAAAATAGAATAATTCAGAACCACCCCTTACCACTTACATGCTTAGTAAAGAATATTTCCTGTCCCATATTAGAAAATACTATTAAATGTTAAGGATGTATAAGGGAAATTTTAAGAGCAATGGAATATTCTAGATCTTGATTATGGTGGTGGTTTCATAGCTACGCATTTATCAAAACTCATTGAATTATAGATTTAAAAATGGTAAATTTTATTTTATGTAAATAATTCCAAAATAAAGCTGATTTTTAAACAATTCACGAACAGTAGACTTTAAATATGGTCATTTGATTGAATATAAATTATAACTCAATAAAGTTAATTTAAATATAACAAAGAATTGGATTCTAGAGCCTGGACCAGTAAAAGGAGAGAGTGAAAATGTCAACTTGGGAAAAAAGAGAAAGAGCAGGAATAAATACATGGCTACTATCCTGTCCTACAAAAATAGTGACCACCACATAGGAATGGTCTCCAACGGCAGGCACTGCTGCTCCACAATACAGAGATAATGTCAGCAACAGATGAGAAGAATTTAATCCACTGTACCTAGGAGGCCACTGGTGAAAATGATAATGTGTTTCTATTTTGTTACAATTCTCTAATTCTAGTACTTTCCTCAATACATGAAAGATTTATATTGTTTTTAGAATTAATGTAACATTATTCCTGTTGGCAATAATTTTGTTTCACTTTCAGTTGTGGGGAATATTGTCTTCAGATGAGTACTGACAAACAGTTGCTGAGATTTGGTGCATACCTTTTGCACAAAAGAACTACTATTTCTAGTACCTGAGTACCTCAATTAAGAGGAAGGAGCAAACTACAAATAGAATCCCAATGATTTACTACATGTAAATGTGAAAGATTTGCTTGTAAATGAATTTTATAAGGAGGTTTGTTATAACAACTCCTTGGTTTGGCTATTTGCCCCTAAAGATATCAAATGAGAGCTGGCCTATCAGAGAGGTTAACAGGTGCACCATAAACTCCTTACTTTCTCTACAATGTCTGGTTTACACTCAAGATTTGATGTATAGTGTTTCTCCTTTGAGGACAATGTAATCCTTAAGATCTTAATTTAAATGATTGTAAATTCTTGTCACAAAATTAAATAGAAAAAAATGAAAAAATAAAGCAAATGAGAAAAGATAATATGCATTTAGGGAAATTTCTGGGAAAAAATCCACAATGACCTTTCTCTATCACATTTGTGTGGATTTCTCTTAATACCGATAAACCCAATTCAAAGAGAATTTCCAAAGATTAAATACTACAAAGTAGAATTAAGACAGATTATTACAATGGACCACCACCTTTCTTTCAATTTGTTGTACTGTGGTGGCTTGCATGTTGCCATGATGCTGGAAGCTATGCCACAGGTATTCCAAATACCAGCAGAGTCACCCATAGTGGTCAGGTTTCAGTAGACCTCCCAGACTAAGACTAGGAAGAAAAACAATACTTCTGAAAACTAGCCAATAGAAATTTTTGGACTACAAAAGAATATCATCCCATATGTGCTGAATGATGAGCCTTCAAGATAGGAAGGCACTACACAATGGCCACAATAATGAACTCAAGCATGCCCACAATCATGAGAATGGCTCAGTACTGGGCAATGTTTCACACTGTTGTACATAAGATTGCCATGACTTGGAGAACACTTGACAGTAACTGACAGTAACATTCTAATGGTAATAGAATATTGTAAATATATGACATATTGTTCTCATTGATTAATATATTTAATATACTTAAATTATAGGAATAAATATTGGTTGACAGTCTAAAGGAGGCTTAGTGATGCTTAGTTTGATATAGCCCTTCCAGACTTCCCTCAACCAGACTAACATAGGACCATGACTTCTAGAACAAGGACAAATCTGAAGAGAGCACCTGGATCGGTTCCAGCTGAAATGATTGAAACACCGTAATAGGCATGATCTGGGATTTTTCTGATTAATGTAGTCCAAAAAGGATTCCCCCACCCCCCGACAAACTGCTTATATTGCAGACCACAGGAAAAATCTATGCTGTGATTTTCTCTGGGGAGATCTCTAGCCTCACATCCCCGTCAGCAGGTTAATACCTGCCCCTAATTCCCAAGGCTGAGATTTCCAATAAGGCAATCTTTATCCACACATGGTTATTGATTACAACTCAATATAATCACAATATAGAAAACAAAAACCAAACATATTGCTGTCAAGCAGATTCCAACTCATAGTGACCCTGTAGGACAGAGCAGAACTGCCCCATAGTGTTTCCAAGGAGCAGCTGGTGGATTCAAACTGCTGACGTTCTGCTTAGCAGCTGAATTCTTAACCACTGCACCACTAGGATTCCAAAATCACAATACAGCCACTTGTAATGTGTCTAGTGCAATACAAAATGTGCAATAAATACACTAGATATCAAAGCCTTAGTAGGAAAAAAAATGTAAAATATCTCATCTTGATTATATGTTGAAATAATCCTATTTTGGATATAGTGAGTTACATGAAATTTATTAAAATTAACTTTATCTGTTTCTTTTTATTTTATAATGTGGTTATCAGAAATCTTAAAATAGTGTAAGTGTCTGCATTAAATTTCTATTGGACAGCACTGTCCTAAGGGGCTAGCTTGTCTATCTCACACTGGCCAGTGCCCTCCCCTCAGACTGATGAGGCTGTATCTGGGTTATGTTGGCTGTGCCTCCTTATGCGTTTGTTTTGGGGTTGTCGGCCCCTTCCCTCCCGCTGCAACGCTCTGGCTAACAGCTCCATATGTAGGTGTCTTAATATCCTCCAGTTCTTTCTTGAGGTTCCTCAGTCCTTTCTACCAACATTCTCTGTGCTTAGAAAGTTGGCATACCAAATGTCCACTGAGTCCAAGCCTTAACATTCTTTCTTTAAAAAGTGAATTTAAATTCATTAACCTCCAAGCTCATCGTGGTACTCACAGTTTATCATACTGTGGTGACTTTCGTATTGCTGTGATGCCGGAAGCTATGCCACGGGTATTTTAATACCAGCAGAATCACCCAAGGTGGACAAATTTCAGCTAAGCTTCCAGACGAAGGCAGACTAGGAGGAAAGACCTGGAGATCTACTTCTGAAAAGAATTAGCCAGTGAAAACCTTATGAAAAACTTATCAGTGGAATACTGATATAGTACCAGAAAATGAGCCCCTCAGGTTGGAAGACACAAGAAATATAACTATGTAAGAGCTGCCTCCTCAAAGTAGAGACAACCCTAATAACATGGATGAAGTCAAGCTTTCAAATCTTCATCTGCTGATGTAGCATGACTCAAGATGAGAAGAAAGAGCAGCAAATATCCACTAATAATTGGAACATGGAATGTAGGATGTATGAACCTAGGAAAATTGGAAATCATTGAAAATAAAATGGAACAGCTAAACATCAATAACTTAGGCATTAGTGAGTTGAAATGGACTGGTATTGGCACTTTTGAATTGGGCAATCATATACTCAGCCGAGAATGACAAATTAAAGAGGAAAAGTATTGCATTCATTGTCAAAGAAAATATTTCAAGATCTGTCTAGAAATACAACACTGTCAGTGATTGGATAATATCCAGACACCTACCAGTGAGATCAGTTAATAGGAATATTATTCAAATTTACACACCAACCACTAATGCCACAAATGAAGACACTGAAGATGTTTACCAACTTCTGCAGTCTGAAATGGATCAAACATGAAATTAAGATGCATTGATTATTACTGGTGATTGGAATGTGGAAGTTGGGAACAAAGAAAAATCTGTAATTGAAAAATATACCCTTGGTAATAGAAATGACGCCAGATTTATGATAGAGTTTTGCAAGACCACAGACTTATTCACAGCAAATACCTTTTTTCGACAATGAAATTTGTGATTATACACATGGACCTCACCAGATGGAAAACACAGGGATCCCAATGACCACATCTGTGGAAAAAGACAACAGAAAACTTGATATTATCAGTCAGAACAAGACCAGGGGCCAACTGTGAAACAATCAGTTGCTCCTTTGCAAGTTCAAATTGAAGCTGAAGAAAATTAAAACAAGTCCACCAGGTCGGCCTTGAGTATATTCCACCTGAATCTGGAGACCACTTGAAAAATAGATTTGGTGCATTGAACACTAAAGACAGAAGATTAGATGTGATGTAGGATGACAGTAAAGACATCATACATGAAGAAAGCAAAAGATCATTAAAAGACAGGAAAGAAAGAAAAGACTAAAATGAGTGTCAGAAGCAACTCAGAAACTCCCTCTTGAATGTAAACTAGTTAAAAGGAACAGAAAAATTGATGAAGTAAAAGATCTAAAATAGAAGATTTCAAAGGGCATCTCAAGAAGACAAAATAAAGTATTACAAAGAAATGCAAAAACAGCTGGAATTAGAAACCAATGGGAAGAATAGGCTTGGCACTTTTCAAGCTGAAAGAACTGAAGAAAAAATTGAAGCCTTGAGTTGCAGTTTTAAGAATTCCATGGGCAAAATATTGAATGATGCAAGAAGCCTCAAAAGAAGATGGAAGGAATACACAGAGTCACTTTATCAAAAAGAATTCTTTGACATTCAACCATTTCAGGAGGTAGCATATAATCAAGAACCGATGGTATTGAAGGAAGAATTCCAAGCTGCCCTGAAGTCATTGGAGAAAAACAAGGCTCCAGGAATCCACTGAATACCAATCTAGACGTTTCAACAAATGAATGCAGCACTGGAGGTGCTCACTCGTCTATGCCAAGAAATTTGGAAGACAACTACCTTGCCAACTGACTAAAAAGTCCATACTGGTGCCCATTCCAAAAAAAGGTGATCAAACAGATGTGTAAATTATCTAACAAGATCACTAACATCACATGCAAATACAATTGTATTGAAGATAATTAAATAAAAGTTGCAATAGTACATCTACAGGGAACTGCCAGAAAATCACTGCGGATTCAGAAAAGGACAAGAAACATGGGATATCGTTGTTGATGTCAGATGGAACTTGACTGCAAGTAGCGAATACCAGAAAGATGTTTACCTGTGTGTTATTGACTATACAAAGGCATTTGACTGTGTGGATCTTTTTTTTTTTTTTTATTGTTATAGTTTAAATGAAGTTTACATTTCAAGTTAGTCTCCCATACCAAATTTTATACATACATTGTTATGTGACCCTAATTGCTCACCCCATTCTGCTACAGCACACTTCTCCTTTCTGTCCCTGATTCCCCATGTCCAATGAACCAGCTCCTAACCATCTCTGCCTTCCCATCTCACCTCTGGAGAGAAGCTGCCCCTTTGGTCTCTTGTATCTACTTGACTAAGAGGCACACTCCTCATGAGTATCACTTTATGTCCCATAGTCCAGTCTAATCCCTGTCTGAAGAGTTGGCCTCGGAAATTGTTTTAGTTCTGGGCTGATAGAGAATCTAGGGGCCATGCTTTCTGGGGTTCCTCCAGTCTCACTCAGACCATTAAGTCTGGTCTTCTTACTAGAATTTGAGATATGCAGCCCATCTTTCTGCTGCACCATCAGGAACTTTCTGTTCTGTTCCCTGTCAGGGTGGTCATTGGTGGTATCTGAGCACCATCTAGTTTTTCTGGTCTCAGGCTGATGAAGTCTCTGGTCTACGTGGCCCTTTCTGTCAGTTGGGCTAATACTTTCATTGTGTCTTTGGTGTTCTTCACTCTCCTTTACTCCAGGTGGTTGGGACCAATTGTTGCACCTTAGATGGCCGCTTGCAAGCTTTTAAGACCCCAGACTCCAATCACCAAAGTAGGATTCAGAACATTTTCTTAATAAGCTTTGTTATGCCAATTGACCTAGATGTCTCCTGAAAGCAAGGTCCCCAGACCCCTACCCCTGCTACTCTGACTCTTGAAGTATTTGATCTTATTCAGGAAACTTCTTAGCTTTGGTTTAGTGCAGTTGTGCTGACTTCCCCTGTAGTTTGTGCTGTCCTTCCCTTCACCTAAGATAATTCTTATCTACTGTCTAGTTAGTAAATAACCCTCCGCATCCCTCCCCACCCTCGTAACCATTAAAGAATGTTTTCTTCTGTGTTTAAACCTTTTCTTGAGTTCTTATAATAGTGGTCTTATACAGTATTTTTCCTTCTGTGACTGACTAAATTCACTCAGCATAATGACTTCCAACTTCCTCCATGTTATAGGATGTTTCATGGCTTCATCATGGTTCTTTATCATTGCGTAGTATTCCATTGTGTGGATATACCGTAATTTGTTTATCCATTCATCTGTTGATGGGAACCTAGGTTGTTTCCATCTTTTAACTATTGTGAACAGTACTGCAATGAACATGGGTGTGCGTATATCTATTTGTGTAATGGTTCTTATTTCTCTAGGATATATCCCAAGGGGCGGGATTGCTGGATCCAACGGTACTTCTATTTCTACCTTTTTAAGAAAGCGCCAAATCAATTTCCAAAGTGGTTGTACCATTTTACATTCCCACCAACAGTGTATAAGTGTTCCAGTCTCTCCACAACCTCTCCAGCATTTATTATTTTGTGTTTTTGGATTAAGGCTAGCCTTGTTGGGGTGAGACGATATCTCATTGTTGTTTTGATCTGCATTTCTCTAATGGATAACGATCCTGAGCATTTCTTCATGTGTCTGTTAGCTGCCTGAATATCTTCTTTGGTGAAGTGCCTGTTCATATCCTTTGCCCTTTTTGTAATTGGGTTATTTGTCTTTTTTTTTTTTTTTTTTTTTTTGAGGTTTTGCAGTATCTTGTAGATTTTAGAGATTAGAATCTAATGGGATGTGTCAGAGCCAAAAATTTTTTCCCAGTCTGTAGGTTGTCTTTCTACTCTTTTGGTGAAGTCTTTTGATGAACGTAAGTGTTTGATTTTTACGAGCTCCCATTTATCTAGTGTCTTATCTGGTGCCTGTGCATTGTTACTTATGGTTCATATTGTGTTTATGCCATGTGTTAGGGCTCCTAGCATTGTCCCTATTTTTTCTTCCATGATCTTTATCATTTCTGATTTTATATTTAAGTCTTTGATCCATTTTGAGTTAGTTTTTGTGCATAGTGTGAGTTATAGGTCTTGTGTCAGTTTTTTGCAGATGAATATCCAGTTATGCCAACACCATTTGTTAAAGAGACTATCTTTTCCCCAATTAACAAATTTTGGGCCTTTGTCAGAAATCAACTGCTCATAGATGGATGAGCTTATGTCTGGATCCTCTGTTCCTTTTGTCTATATATCTGTTGTTGTACAAATACAAAGCTGTTTTGACTACCATGGCGGTATAATAGGATCTAAAAGCAGGTAGTGTAAGGCTTCTAACTTTGTTCTTCTTCTTGAGTAATGCTTTATTTATTTGGTGCCTCTTCCCTTTCCATATGAAGTTTGTTTCTTCATCTCATTAAAAAATGCCAGTGAAATTTGGATAGGGATTGCATTTTATCTGTAGATTGCTTTGGGTAGAATCGACATTTTCACTATGTTGAGTCTACCTATCCATGAGCAAGGTATATTTTTCCACTTATGCAGGTCTCTTTTAGTTTCTTGCAGTAGTGTCTTATAATTTTCTTTGTATATATCTTTTAAATCTCTGATTAGATTTATTTCCAAGTATTTTATCTCTTGGGGGTTATTGTAAATGGTATTGATTTGATGATTTCCTCTAAGGTTCTCTTTGTTCATATAAAGGAATCCAACTGATTCTTGTATGTTTACCTTGTATCCTGAAAGTTTGCTGAAATCTTGTATTAGTTCTGGTAGTTTTCTTGTGGATTCTTTGGGGTTTTCTGTGTATAAGATCATATTATCTGCAAATAGAGATACTTTGACTTCTTCCGTTACCAATTTGGATACCTTTTGCTTATTTTTCTAGCCTAATTGTTCTGGCTAGGACCTCCAGCATAGTGCTGAATAAGAGTGGTGATAAACGGCTTCCTTGTCTGGTTCCCATTCTCGAGGGGAATGCTTTCAAAGTCTCTCCATTTGGCATGATATTGAATGTTGACTTTGTATAAAAGCCCATAATTATATTGAGGAATTTCTCTTCTATTCTTATTTTGTTGACAATTTTTATCATGAATGGGTGTTGGACTTTGTCAAATGCCTTTTCTGCATGGATTGATAAGATCATGTGGTTCTTGTCTTTTGCTTTATTTATGGAATGGATTACATTTATTGTTTTTCTAATGTTGAACCATCCCTGCATACCTAGTATAAATCCCACTTGATCATGGTGAATTATTTTTTTGATATGTTGTTGAACTCTATTGGCTAGAATTTTGTTGAGGATTTTTGCGCCAATGTTCATGAGGGATATTGGTCTATAATTTTCTTTTTTTGTGGTGCCTTTACCTGGTTTTGGTATCAGGGTTATGCTGGCTTCATAGAATGAATTTGGGAGTATTCCATCCTTTTCTATGCTCTGAAATACCTTTTGTAGAAGTGGTGCTATCTCTTGTAGGAAAGTTTGATAGAATTCTCCAGGGAAGCCATCCAGGCCAGGGGTTTTATTTGTTGGGAGTTTTTTAATAACCTTATACAATCTCTTCTTTTGTTATGGGTTTATTTAGTTGTTCTACCTCTGTTTGTGTTAATTTAGGTAGGTTTGTGAGTTTTTAGGAATTTGTCCATTTTCTCTAGGTTTTCAAATTTGTTAGAGTACAATTTTTCATAGTAATCTGTAATGATTCTTTTAATTTCAGTTTTGTCTGCTGTGATCTCACCCATCTCATTTCTTATATGGGTTATCTGCTTCCTCTCTTGTGTTTCTTTTGCCAGTTTGGCCAACGGTTTATCAATTTTGTTGATCTTTTCAAAGAACCAACTTTTGGATTTTTTAACTCTTTCAATTGTTTTTCTATTCTCTGTTTCATTTAATTCTGCTCTAATTCTTATTATTTCCTTCCTTCTGGCTCCTGAGGGCTCCTTTTGCTGCTCCGTTTCTACTTGTTCCAGTTGTAGAGTTAATGTTTTGATTATGGCCCTTTCTTCTTTTTGTATGTGTGCATTTATTGCTATAAACTGACCTTTAAGCACTGCTTTTGCTGTGTCCCATAGGTTCTGGTTTTATGTGTTTTCATTTTTGTTTGATTCTATTAATATCGTTATTCCATCCCTTAATTTCTTCTATAACCCAGTAGTTTATGAGCAAGGTGTTATTCTGTTTCCATGTGTTTGATTTTTTTCCTTGCTTTTTGTGTTGTTGATTTCCACTTTTATGGCTTTATGGTCAGAAAGATGCTTTGTAATATTTCAATGTTTTGGATTCTGTTAAGGGTTGCTTTATGGACTAATATGTGGTCTATTCTGGAGAATGTTCCATGTGCGTTGGAAAAGAAAGTATACTTGGCTGCTGTTGGGTGCAGTGTTCCATATATGTCTATGAGATCAAGTTGGTTGATTGTAGCATTTGGCTCTTCCGTGTCTTTGTTGAGCTTCTTTCTGTATGTTCTGTCCTGCACTGAAAGTGGCATGTTGAAGTCTCCTACTACTATTGTGGAGCTGTCTATCTCTCTTTTCAGTGCTGTTAGAGTTTGTTTTATGTATTTTGGAGCCTTGTCATTGGGTGTGTAAATATTTATTATAGTTATGTCCTCTTGGTGTATTCGCCTTTAATCATTATATAGTGCCCTTCCTTATCCTTTGTGATGGATTTTACTTTAAAGTTTATTTTGTCAGAGATTACTATTGCTACTCCTTCTCTTTTTTGAGTGTTGTTTGCTTGATATATTTTTTTCCATCCTTTGAGTTTTAGCCTATTTGTGTCTTTAAGTCTAAGTTGCATCTCTTGTAGGCAGCATATAGAAGGATCATGATTTTTTATCCAATCAGCCACTCTCTGTCTCTTTATTGGTGCATTAAGTCCATTTATATTCAGTGTATTCATAGGTACGAGTTTAGTGCTGTCATGCTGATGTCTCTTATTGTGTGTTGTTCACAGTTTCTTTGTTCCCCTTAATTTTCTGTGCTGAGTCGTTTTTCTTTATGTATTTTTTCTCATCTTTTTCATTGTTGTTGTTTTTGTGTTTGCTAAATCTTTATATTTTTCTACTTTTTAATTTTGATTTGCAGAATTGTTAGATTCCTTTGCAGTTACTTTAGTATTTACCCCTATTTTTCCATGTTTATACCAGTCTTTTATTTCTTTATATCTCCTTGACTTCCCCTCGATATGAAAAATCTATGTCTGCATTTTTAAGCCCTCTTTTTTGTTTGAATGTTGTCCTTCTTTACATATTGATATCTCTGTTGCCCTATTTTCAATGTTATAGGTTTGATATACTTTCAACTTCCCTATCTGGACAATACGTGGTTGCTCTGTCCTTTGTTCGAGTCTTGTGTTGGTATCTGATGTTATTATCTAACCAGAGGACTCCCTTTACTATTTCATGTAATCTTGGTTTGGATTTTGCAAATTCCCTAAACTTCCGTTTATCCGGAAATGCCCTAATTTTGCCATCATATTTGAGAGACAGTTTTGCTGGATATATAATTGTTGGCTGGCAATTGTTTTCCTTCAAGGCTTTATATACGTCATCTCATTGCCTTCCTGCCCGCATGGTTTCTGCTGAGTAGTCAGAGCTTATTCTAATTGACTATCCTTTGCAGATAACTTTTCTTTTATCCCTAGCTGCTCTTAAAATTCTCTCTTTATCTTTGGTTTTGGTAAGTTTGATTATAATATGTCTTGGTGACTTTCTTTTGGTGTCTACCTTATGTGTGGTTTGATGAGCATCATGGCCATAACTTGATTTGTATCAAGCAGAAGTAAATGCTTTGCATCTTTCTGATCCTGTTTCCACAGAGGCTCCTAGACTCCCAGAAGATGGAAGTAAGCATTTGATAACTTGGCACATGAAAGTTTCTTGTCCAAGTCTTTTAGTTCTTTATACCAAAAACCTCAAGCTTATATATCTATTTAAAGATAAAATTCAAACAAAAAGTTCCAACTTTTTCAATCATTTGATTAGGTAATTTTTCTTTCCTGAGGGTTAATAGTTTTGTTGTTGTTGTTGTTGTTGTTTGTTTTTTAAATAATAATATTAGAAAACAAATAATAATGGGATCCTCAGTTATTCTTTAGTTCTTTACACTATTACTAAGAATACCTGAATAAGGCTATTTGATTTTATAACTGTTAAAAATAGAATATTCCAGTATCCCCCCCTTTACTGCTCCCATGCTTAGCAAAGAATATTTCCCATCCTGTGTTAAAAACACTATTAAATGTTAAGGGTGGCATAAGGGAAATTTTAGGGATAATGTATATTCTAGATCTTGATTATGGTGGTATTTATGGTAGTAATATGTAAGAAGCCACCTATCAAAACTCGTTGAATTACAGATTCAAAATTAAAAAAAAAATTATTGCATATAACTAATTCCAAAATAAAGCTGATTTGTAAAGAATTCATGAAACAATAGTCTTTGCATCTGATTTATATTGGCTCTACCTCCTTAAAGATTCATTTTGAGATTGCCAGGCCCTTCCTCCCCACTCCAACCCTTTGGGTCACTGCTGCATATGTAGGTGTCTTAGTATCTTCCAGTTTCTTCCTGAGCTTGCTCACTCCTGTCTTCCAGTACGTGTTTGGCTAGGAGAGTTGGCATTGCAAATCCTCACTAAGTATAAGCCTTAACACCCTTACCGTAAAAAAATGGATTTAAAGTGAAACAATAGGATGCATTGGTTAAGAGCTTGACTGCTAATCAAAAGGTCAGTAATTCAAATCCACAAGTCACTCCATGGAAACCATATAGGATAGATCTACTCTTTCCTGTAGGGTCACTATGAGTTGGAATCGACTTGAAGGCAATGGTTTTTATTTATTTGAATAAATACTAGAATAGATAAAAAACATTCATTTTTTTATTTTTATTTTTTATAGACTAGATGAAAGTTTTCTGCTATATACTTTTTCCTTAGGAGGCAGTGGTGATTCAGTGGTAGAATTCTTGTTTTCCAAGTAGAAAAATCCGAGTTTGTTTCCCAGTCAATACACTTTATGTGCAGCCACCTCAATCTCTCAGTAGGAATTGCGTATTACTATGATGCTGAATAGATTTTAGAGAAGATTCTAAACTAAAAGAGACTAAAAAACAACGGCCTAGAAATCGGCTTCCAAAAGTCAACCGATGAAAACACCGTGGATCACAACAGTCAGATCCACAACCTATCATGAGAATAGTACAGGACCATGGAGTGTTTCGTTCTGCTTTGCTTGGGGTCACTATGAGTCAGGGGACAACTCAGTGACAGCTAAAAAATTTGTCTTTTAAATAATGGTACTCTTTAATTTTCATGTCCACAAAGAATAATATGTGGTCTTTTCTACACCTACCCTGCCAACAAACCTATTTTCTCCTGAAATCAAATCCAAATCCTTTCCATGACTTACTGGGACCTTCATGCTCTAGCACCTTCTTGTCTGTAAAATCTCTTTTTAGGCTACTTTTCTTGCCCTTCATACTCTTGGGCTTTCCCCTTCTTCAAATGCACAAAGGAGTCTCAGAATCAGGCTTCCTGTTGTCGAGGAATTCTCTACCTTAGCCCCCATGACCACATCCATCTTCCTTCCCTCCCCATCTACTTAGATTAGTCGAATGCAATGTAGCTAATAGTGCAAGATAATTTAAAAATTTCCACAATTAAGTACTTAAATAAAAATCCCATAGACATCACAAAAACTGACGCGTGAATTTCATGGCTGTAACCATTATTTTAAAATATGTACCTTTGCACAAAATGTCATTGAAGACAAAGGGCAGAAGGACGAAACTCTGTGTGTGGAAATTTTATATCTGTAAAAGAAGCAGAGATCTGAGGAACGAAGCTAAGTGTGGAAGTGTAAAAATAAGGTGAGAAACAGATAAATGCAAGAGTTTGTTGTAATATTCTATTAAGAAGCTGGCTTTGGGTAATACTCTGAAAGTATCTTATTTACTAATGAACTCGTGTCAGTGTGAAAATATCTTGTTTATTAACCTATTCAATTGCTTATTGCAAATCCAAATGTGTCACCCCTTTGCAAAAAACCATCAATAAGTCCCTCAAGAACACTATGAATAAAAACCAATTCCTCACCCTGACTAATAAATCATGAAGTCATCAGGCCCCTGCCAGCTTATCTGATGTCATGGCATCTCACTTGCCCCTTACCCACTACACTCCTACTACACAGGACTTCTTTCTGCCTGTGGGATGCTCGGAATTTATTCCCAGCTGAGAACATTTGCACTGGCTGTTCCCTCTGCAGTGAATGCCTTTCCTGCTCACCTTAGCATGGCCCACTCCTTGTTGATCCTCAGACTGTAGCTTAAATGTTGCTTCCTCAGAGAGGTCTTCCCTGAACTCCAGTCTAAGTAGCCACTCTCTAACACGGCAAGAGTAGGAATTTTGTCTTATGTGAGTTCCCACTTGAATGTAAGCTCCATACAAGCAGGGACATTGAGTGTCTAATTCCCTGCTGCATCTCCAGAAGCTGAGGAAGTATCTGTGGAACTTTATTTCACTCATGAGGTATATGAATTCGAAAAAAAAAAAAACTTGTTGTAACTTAAAAATGATGTGACTGCATACATAAAAAACCCAAAGCTATTGATAAGAGAATGAAACTGATTGGCTTAGTACAAAAATCAGTTTACAAATATCAATTGTGTTCTACTTTCCTGCAACATAATTTAGAATAGGTATCATCTACAATAGCATTAGAAAAATAAGTTGTAAAAGTAATGTGCTTTGTGAGTAACAACAACACAGCAAATAATCTTGCAAACAGTTTGTATTTTCTTTTAGTTAGGTCAGATTCAAGGTTATCCTATGACAATATCACTTCAATGCACTTACACTGTGATGTTTAAAAGGAGAGACTAGACCCCCTGTGCCAAGATGTGATTTTACAGTCATGTTGGCATTTTAAGAAATCATTGTACTCACTGATCAATTTATGTTAAAGAGAAGGCCAAGGATAGCTGAACAAACTGCAGAGAGCACATATACTACATTTTCAGGATGCAAAAACTATGTGTGCTGTGAAAATTCCTTATAAGATGACTCGGATTAATAATAACTAAATAAAGACAAATAAATGAGGCAAATAAATTGGTGATAATTTTATTACTCACACTAATAATGTATTTTTAAATTATCTATACCATACATGATAATTTCATAATCAAATAAGACATATTTAGTTTAACCTTCAATAAAACACTTTCATTAGCATTATTAATATTAGCCATTGAGTAAGGTAATATTGCTAATCAAAACATTAAGAAAATTTAAACAATGTATAATGCTATTAGCAGGGGTCCCTGCTGTGTAAAACACAAGTTACTTTATTGTCAGCATCACGAAATGACTGGTGTGGGCCTGTCTTGGAGGAGAGGAGCCCATCGTCAGTTGTGTTTTATTCAAATTTGCATTATGGAGGGGCAGGATTTTGCAGGGTTTCACTCCTTTTAATTGAATGGGTAATGCAGCTAGTGTGTGTGTACCGTTATTATACCAGTGGGAATTTGCACATCCCTTAGGCTCCATGTCTACACATTCCCGCACACAGGAAACTCTTCCACTGAGCTTCAGAGACCCTTGTTTAGCTACTTTTTCATTAACCCAAAGAGATAGTTGCTGAGGCCATTAGCCACTGAGACTGACAGCCTCCTTTTCCAAAACTCCACAATTTTTTTCCAGGAAAAAGGCTCACAGGATCAGTCATTCTTCCCTCCATGTGTCTGCCTATCCATCTAAGAAAATCAGCAGGCCAGAGATTCAAGTCCATTTCGTCCTTTTGTCTCCTCCACCAGAGAAGACTGAACCAAACAGTGTGACTCCTAGCTTCTCAGCCATTCATTCTGTGACAGTTCCCCTTATTGGAACATTTGTGACTGTAAATTAAGCAGAAACTAGGAAGCTGTTACTTTCATGCAATAAAAACTGAGGTACTGCACCAAGTTCATTAGACAAAGACTTAAAATACCATACCCACTGCACCCTGACTTACTGGCCACCTGCCTGTTCACAATGTTCAATGGCAGCAGTGAACTTGTTATCATAGCAGTATATTTCAGCTGAGAGGAAAATATCAATTTATTAAATATGTCATGGTGATTTTCCCTAAAAAACATTAGATAACAGGAACAGTGTCTGTAAGTGCAAACACATGCACACACACTAGTACACAGATACAAAGACAGACACAATCAGTCTAAAATCTAAGATATTTGCAGTCTCAATTTTAGTATACAGTGGGATAGAGCTATGCATTTTTTAGGATAACTGAACAGCTCTCTCTCTATTCAGATCAAGAGGTGGTAGACTGGACACTTCTAGAATTAATAGAGACTAATCAGGAAACATCCACCTCAGATTGACATAATAGAGCAAACATATCAAAGATCATGAAGATGGCACACAACTGGCCAACAAACATTTTCTTCTCTTATAATAAGGTGACCATGAGTCAGATCCAACTCCACAGCAACTAATAACCACAACAATCAGGGACCATATACACTTTTATCTCTTTCTTATCTTATGATCATAATTAAGAAAAAATTTGTGTTAAACAGCTAACTTCATTTCCCACTTCGGAATATCTCCTTTCATTCGCCAACTGCAAATATTCATACAGTTAAACTATGTGTTAAATTACTTTTGCGCCAAGTGTACCAAGGTCTTCACAGGTGTAACTCAAAAGCAAATTTGTCTGGTAACAGCTGATGGGAATCAATGCAAGGAGACAATTTGCTCACTATGTGCCTTTCCTCAGAGTTCTGATCCCATGCTTTGTTCTGTTATTTAAGGTCCCTTTGTAAGAAACTGTAAAGTCAGATCTACAGAAATATATTTGTGCACAAGGGGGACTTTCCACATTTGCATAGTGTCTGTGAGGCCCTTTTAAAGCTATGCTTACTTAGCATGACGAGATGCAATACAACTGAAACAAGACTCTCCAGTGTACAAGTATCACTATTAAATTTATGAGCAATGTCCTCTTAGGAGGAAGCTACAGCAATTAATGTAGCTTCCCTTGGTCCTGACCTAGGGGAATATTAAACTTGTCTGGAACTGTGTTGCTTACATTGTAGGGGCTCAAGAAACATTTGTTGATGGGCTGGTTGGAAACTATACATTGCACAAGGACAGACACACACAAGTACCATAATTTTTCAAACATAGTTTGCCCAAGTAAATAACACACAAACACACATATCCAAATCAACCAAACAAAGCCCATTGCCTTTGAGGTGATTTTGAAACATAGTGACCCTAAAGAACAGAGTAAAATTGCCCCATAGGGTTTCCAAAGAGCAACTGGTTGATTCGAACTGCTGACCTTATGGTTTGCAGCTGAGCTCTTAACTACTGAGTCAGCAGGGCTTCAGAAACACACATACAACCCTGGGAAATGACAAAATTATATTAAAAAGTTCTGGTATAGTGCACCATGCATATACCAAACGTCTCTTGGCAATAGTCTGAAATGATACTTTTGATCATATTTGTATGATAAAGGTATAAGCTATGATCAAGAAGTCATGGATTGAGTTGGGTATAAACCCATTGTCTTCGAGTGGATTCTGACTCAGAGAGACCCTAACGGACAGAGTAGAACTTCTTCATAGTGTTTTCCAAGAGCAGCTGATGGATTCAGAATTTCAGCCTTTGGGTTAACAGCCAAGCTCTTAACCACTGTGACACGAGGGCTCGGAAACTGAACAATTAAAACCTGCATCTGCTCTGGGGCAGTTCATGGTCCAGTCTGAGGGATGTGGAGTTCCTTGTAAGGGATCTTCACCCAGGTACATTTCACTGGAGACAGACAGAGTCTTCAGTGGAGTTCTCCATGTCTTGCAGCCACTGCCTGAAAGGGCGGGGCTGGTGCCAGTGTCCACCCAGTTCCCGAAGTGCTGCAGGATAATGCAGATGCAATAACTTGGATACAACTTTGTTTGAGAAACAATCAGAAAAAAAAAAATGAAGAAAACCTGAGAATTATGTGAGATACAATCAAAACCAAGAATTTGCCTGTGGTCAGTCTTCCAAGGCAGGAGGAGAAAATGGAAAACACAGAGAGGATCATTGAAGAACTACTAACAGAAAACTTATCTAATATAATGAAAGATGAAAAGCTGACCACCCCAGAAGCTCAATGAACCAAATATAGCATAGGCCGCCATTAGAAAATAACCAAGGCATATAATCACACTGGTTAAAATGAAAGACAAAGAAAGAATCCTAAGAGCAGCTCTAGAAAAACAAAAAGTCATGTACACAGGGGAAACAATAAGACAAAATCTGATTACTTGGCAAAAACCATGCATGCAAGGAGGTAATGGGATGACATATATAAAACCTGGAAAGAAAATAATTGCCAACTGTGAAGGTTAAGATTGTGTGTCAGCTTGGCTGGGCCATGATTCACAGTGCTGAAATGTGATCATTTCCATGATTGAATATACTGTGAGTAGCCAATCAGATGAAAGGAAGTTTCCTTGGGTGTGTGGCCTGCATCTGAATATAAGAAGACCTTCTGGCTTTTTGCTCACTCAGGATCCTGTGGCTGCCTCCTGTCGTCTCATCTCCATTTCTTGGGACTGGAGCTGTCAGCTTATCTGCCAAACTTGGGATTCATCAATCTTCATAGCCTGTGAGCAGAACCCTGCTCTCTGACCTGCTGATCTTGGGTTCACCAGGCCCTGCAGCTACATGAATCAGGAGAAACCCTGTAGTCTTGCCTGCTAATCTTGGAATTCGTCAAACTTTATAGCCTGTGAGTGGGAACACTGCTCTCTGGCCTGCCGGTCTTGGGCTCATCAGCTTCTGCTACTGTGTGACTTAGGAGAGGCCTCTACCCTGATCCATGGACTTGGGATGTTCTAGCCTCTAAATCAGCTGAGTTGTTTCATTGATATATATCTTTCTCTCTCTGTCTTTATCTGTCTATCTATCTATCTATCTATCTATCTATCTATCTATCTATCTTTATTTATTTATTTATAAGCTTTACTGGTTTTGCTTCTGAAGAGAACCCAGCGTAAGACATTTGGTACCCAGAGTGGTTCTAGAGAAACAAGATTGTAAGGATGAGTTTTCTAAATTTGTTCTCAAGTCTGGTTAGTCTTAAAGTTGTTGATGACTCTGCTTCCAGTAGTAAAGACAGCACTGCTAGTCCATGTAGTGAGGTGGTGATACAAATACACAAAATATCACAACCAGTAGATCAGGTATTGGCGAAAGGTGAAGCTTAGGGTGAACACATGTGTGATATCTTTCTACAGCTTTGTCAGAATGAGAAGTATAAGGAAGCTGGTTGGTTTATCCCACTTTCGCTAGACAAACTGTTGAAAGAAAGAGATGCACTCAGGGCTTTGGAGTCAAAGCTCAAGTGCCACATACATGACCTCAAGGCTTCCACTTGTGCTTTGAAAGCCATATTTCTTGTAGTAACATAGCTGAAGTTGATGAAAGCCAAACCCAGAATCTTATTGTAAGGGTGGCTGAATTACAACTCCAGCTCAATTGCCAACCTTGAGAGGTGTCTGAAGTTAAAGTAAGGGCATTTATTGGGAAGAAATGGGATCCCCAAACTTGTGATGGGGACATATGGGCAGATAATCAGGAAGCTGGGGACACTGAGCCCATAAATTCCATTGAATCACTCCTGCTAGCAGAACCAGTCCCATCTGAAGAGATTACTTCATGTTTGTCTGTTAAACAACCCTTCCCAGAAATCCATTAGCCCCTCCACTCCCATCTAATGAGATTAGCCTTAGCCCAGCTGCCTCTAAAGAGCCCTTGCCTGAGTCATTGCCTGGGGCATCACCTGAGGCAGATGCTTTACAAGACAATGCTAAATGTTCTCAAAACAATCCCACACTATAGATTCTGGCTTCTAGACCTATAACTAGGATTAAGTCCTAGTGAGCCCCAAAAGGTGAAGTACAAAGTGTGATCCAGAAGGAGGAATGCTACACTCCAGAAGAACTACTTGACTTTTCTAATATGTAGAAACAGAAACCTGGGGAATATGTGTGGGAATGGCTATTAAGGGTGTGGGATAATGGTGCAAGGAACATAAAGATGGATCAATCTGTGTTTATTGATATGTGTCAACTAAGCACAGATTGTTCATTCAATGTTTCAGCTCGAGAAGTTAGGAAAGGATCTAATAGTTTATTTGGTTGGGTTGCTGAAGCATGGATTATGAGGTAGCCAACACTAAATCAAGTTGAAGTACCAGACTGCCTGGGTATACTGTAGAAGAAGGTATCCAAAGGCTTAGGGAAATTGGCATGCTAGAGTGGATTTATCAAATTAGACCCACAGACCCACACATGGAGTTCCCAGAGGACACACCTTTTACCACAACTGTGAGGAACAAATTTGTGAAGGGAGCTACAGTATACTTGAAGACTGCTGTGATTGCTATTTTGTGTAACTCAGATTTGACAGTGGGAACTGGCTTAAATGAATTAAGACAACTAACTACAATGGGGCCAATTGGACTCCATGGTAGCAGGGGCCAAGTGGCTGCACTCAATCAAGAAAGACAAGGTGGGCGTGGTTACAGTAATGTACTGAGAAGTCAAAGCAGTAATCAGAATAATCTAACTCATATGGACTTATGGCATTGGCTCCTTAGTCATGGTGTCCCTAGGAGTGAAATAGATAGGAAATCTACTAAATATTTACTTGATCTATACAACGGATGAATTCTAGGTCGGGTGAACAGCAGTCTAACTGGAATCACTGGAATAGAGAGTCACGGTCCCTCAATCAATTCCAAGATTTTAGCAAATTTAAAGATCCACAACCTCTTGAATGAAGGGGAGGCTGGGTCCCCTTGAGGAAGGATTCCAATACACTGCTAAAAATTTTTACAGTTAATCTTTCTCCCAGGCTTCCCCAAAGTGATCTATGGCCTTTTACAAAAGTGAATGTTCATTGGGGTAAAGAAAATAAGCAGACTATTTGTAGATTACTGGATACTGGCTCTGAACTGACACTAATTCCAGGAGACCCAAAATTTCACTGTGGCCCACCAGTCAGAGTGGGGACATATAAAGGTCAGGTTATTAATGGAGTCTTGGCTCATGTCCATCTCACAGTAGGTCCAGTGGGTCCCCATAACCATTCTGTAGTGATTTCCTCAGTTCCAGAATGTATAATTGGAATATATATACTCAGAAACTGGCAGAACCCCCACATTGGATCCCTGACAAATAGAGTAAGGGCTATTATGGTAGGAAAAGCCAAGTGGAAGCTATTAGAACTGCCTCTACCTAGGAAAATAGTAATCCAAAACCAATACCACATTCCTGGAGGGATTGCAGAGATTACTGCCACCATCAAGGACTTGAAGGATGCAGGGGTGGTGATTCCCACCACATCCCCATTCAACTCGCCTATTTGGCCACTGCAAAAAACAGATGAATCTTGGAGAATGACAGTAGATTGTTGAAAACTTAACCAAGTGGTGACTCCAATTGCGGTTGCTGTTCCAGATGTAGTTTCACTACTTGAGCAAATTAATAAGTCTCCTCATACCTGGTATGCAGCTATTGATCTGGCTAATGCCTTTTTCTCCATACCTGTTTCAAAGGACCACCAGAAGCAGTTTGCCTTCAGCTGGCAAGGCCGGCAATACACCTTCACTTGCTTACCTCAGGGTTACATCAATTCTCCAGCCCTGTGCATAATTTAGTCCACAGGGACCTTGATTGCCTTTCCCTTGCACGGGACGTCACATCGGTCCATTACATTGATGACATTATGCTGATTGAACCTAGTAAGGAAGAAGTATCAATGACTCTGGACTTATTGGTAAAACATTTGCATGCTAGTGGGTTGGAAATTAATCCCACAAAAATTCAGGCATCTTCCACTTCAGTGAAATTTCTAGGGGTCCAGTAGTGCGGGGCATGTTGAGACATTCCTTCTAAAGTGAAGGATAAATTATTGCATCTTGCTGTTCCCACAACTAAAAAGGAGGCAACACCCCTTGTGGGCCTCTTTGAATTTTGGAGGCAATATATTCCTCATTTGGGTGTGCTACTCAGGACTATTCATCAAGTGACTCGAAAAGCTGCTAGTTTTGAGTGGGAACCAGAACAAGAGAAGGCTCTGCAACAGGTTCAGGCTACTGTGAAAGCCACACTGCCACTGGGACCGTATGATCTAGCTGATCCAATGGTGCTTGAAGTGTCAGTGGCAGATAGTGGTGCTGTTTGGAATCTTTGGCAGGCCCCTATTGGTGAATCATAGTGAAAACCCTTGGGATTTTGGAGCAAAGCTCTGCCATCCTCTGCAGATAACTACTCTCCTTTTGAGAAACAACTTTTGGCTTGTTACTGGGCCTTAGTAGAAACTTAACCCTTAACCATGGGACACCAAGTCACCATGCACCCTGAGCTGCCCATCATGAACTGGGTGTTGTCTGACCCACAGAACAATAAAGTTGGATGTGCACACAGCACTCCATCACTAAATGGAAGTGGTATATCCAAGATCAGGCCCAAGCAGGCCCCGGAGGCACAAGTATGTTGCATGAGGAAGTGGCCCAAATGCCCATGGTCTCCACTCCTGTCATATTACCTTCCATCTCCCAGTCTGCACCTATGGCCTCATGGGGAGTTCCTTATGATCAGTTGACAGAAGAGAAAACTTGTGCTTCGTTTACTCATGGTTCTGTGCGATATGCAGGCACCACTTGAATGTGGACTGTGGCAGCACTACAGCCCCTTTATGGGACCTCCCTGAAGGACAGTGGGGAAGGGGAATCCTCTCAATGGTCAGAACTTTGAACAGTGCACCTGATTGTTCACTTTACTTGGAAGGAGAAATGGCCAGGTATGTGATTATATACTGATTTATGGGCTGTGGCCAATAGTATTGCTGGATGGTCAGGGACTTGGAAGGAACATGATTGGAAAATTGGAGACAAGGATTTATTGGGAAGAGGTATGTAGTTAGACCTCTCTGAATGAGCCAAAGAACTGAAGAAATTTGTGTCTCATGTTAATGCTCACCAAACGTGACCTCAGCAGAGGATGATTTTAACAATCAAGTGGATAGGATGACACGTTCTGTGGAAACCAGTCATCCTCTTTCCCAAGCTACTCCTGTCATTGCTTAACGGGCACATGAAAAAAGTGGCCATGGTGGCAGGGATGGAGGTTATGCATGGGCCCAGCAGCATGGGCTTCCTCTCATAAAGGCTGACTTGGTTACAGCCACAGCTGAGTGCCCCATCTGCCAGCATCAGAGACCAACAGTGAGTCCCTGATATAGCACCATCCCTTGAGGTGATCAGCCAGCAACCTGGTGGGTTGATTACATTGGACCACTTCCATCATGGAAAGGGCAACGTTTTGTCCTTACTGGAATAGACACTTACTCTGCATGTGTATTTGCCTTCTCTGCATGCAATGCTTCTGACAAAACTACCATCCATGGACTTACAGAATGCCTTATCAACCATCATGGTATCCCACACATCATTGCCTTAGATCAACGGACTCACTTCACAGCAAATGAAGTGTGGCAGTGGGCCCATGCTCATGTAATTCACTGGTATTACCATGCTCCCGATAATCCTGAAGCAGCTGGCTTGATAGAAAGATGGAATGTTCTTCTAAAGACAGAATTACTGTGTCAGCTAGGTGACAATACCTTGCAGTGTTGGGGAATGTTCTCCAGGAGGCTGTATATGCTCTAAACCAGCAACAAATATATGTTATGATTTCTCCTACAGCCAGGATTCATGGGTCCAGGAATCAAGGGGTGGAAATGTGAGTGGCACCACTCTCTATTACCCCTAGTGACCTACTTGCAAGATTTTTGCTTCCTGTCCCATGACCTTATGCTTTGCAGGCCTAGAGGTCTTAGTTCCAAAGGGGGGAATGCTCCCACCTGAAGACACATCACTGATTCCATTGAACTGGAAGTTAAGAATGCCACCTGGACACTTTGCGCTCCTTATGTGTCTAGATAAACAGGCAAAGAAGGGAGTTACTATACTGGCTGGTGTGATTGATCCTGATTACCAAGAGGAAATTGGATTATATTACATAATGGAGGTAAAGAAGAGTATGCCTGGATGCAGGAGATTCCTTAGGGTGTCTCTTAGTATTACCATGCCATGTGATTAAAGTCAATGGAAAACTATAGCAACCTAATTCCAACATGACTACTAATGACCCAGATCCTTCAGGAAGGAAGGTTTGGGTCACCCCAACAGGCAAACAACCATGACCAACTGAGGTGCTTGCTGAGGGCAAAGGGAATATGGAATGGGTGATGGAAGAAGGTAGTTCTAAATACCAGTTACGGCCAAGTGACCCGTTGCAGAAATGGAGAGTGTAATTGTTATGAGTATTTCTGCTTTGAATGTGTGCATCAAATATTTTTGTTTTCTTCACTTATATTTTATAAGTAAACTGCACTAGTGCATTTTCAATTGTACAGGTTAGTTGTGTCATGTTAGGTGCAAGTATGACTTTCTAATTGTCTTTATTCAGAGATTATGTGTGGTTTAAGGAGATGCGTACATGTGTCAAGTGGACAAGGGGTGGACTGTGATGGTTAAGACTGTGTGTCAACTTGGCTGGGCCATGATTCTCAGTGTTAAAATGTGGTTACTCCCATGATTGAATACACTGTGAGTTGCCAATCAGATGAAATGGAGTTTCCTTGGGGGTGTGGCCTGCATCGGAATATAAGCAGACGTTCTGGCTTTTTGCTCACTCCGGATCCTGCAGCTGTCTCTTGTGTCATCTCCAGTTCTTGGGACTTGAGCTGTCAGCTTATCTGCTGAACTTGAGATTCATTGATTTTCACAGCCTGTGAGCAGAACCTTGCTCTCTGACCTGCTGATCTTGGGTTTGCTGGCACCTGCAGCTACGTGAATCAGGAGAAAACTTGTCGTCTTGCCTGCCGATCTTGGAATTCATCAACCTTCACAGTTTGTGGTCAGGAGCCCTGTTCTCTGACATGCCAATCTTGGGCTCACCAGCTTCTGTGGCTGTGTGACTTGGGAGAGGCCTCTATCATGATGCACAGACTTGGGACTTTCTAGCCTCTACAGTCGGGTGGGCTATTTCCTTGATATAAATCTCTCTCTCTACATATATATATATATGTATATATGTATGTATATTTTACGAGCTTTACTGGTTTTGCTTCTCTAGAGTACCCAGCTTAAGACACCAACCAAGAATAATACATCTTGCAAAACCTTCATTCAGATATGATGGTGAAATTAGGACATCTTCAGATAAACAGAAATTAAGGAAATATGTAAAAACAAATCAAACTTATGAGAATTATTAAAGACAGTCCTTCAGTTTGAGAACAAACAACATCAGACCACAGCGTAAATCCAGGAGGCAAGACCTCACCAGCCAGGTACTAACCTAGGAAATGAACTCTCCAAGACTATTCAAAACTAAATGACTTACAACAGGGAACCAGAGAGGTTAATCTGTAAATGACAAAAATGTCAGAACAAAAAAAGAGGGAATACATGGTGTAGGTATAGAACTTTCTAAACTGAAGGAAGGCAAGGCAATAGCAAGTAATAATAGATTGGATTAAACATAGGAAGACAAGGGGAAATTTCAAGGTAACCACAAAGAAAGTTACCAAACTTACTCATCAAAATCAAGAAGAAAAACATAAAGACTCAGTAAAAACAAAATCTACAAAAACAAAAGAAATGAAAAAAAATCCACAAACAAAAGGAATTCTGCAAAGAAGAGTAAGAGTAACAAAGAAAACTCTCACCTATCAATAACTACACTGAACATAAATGGCCTAAATGCAACCATAAATAGAGAGTCACAAAATGAGCTTAAAAAAAAAAAAAAAAAAAGGATCCACCAACATACTGTCTACAAGAGACACACCTTAGAAACAAAGACATAAATTTATTAAAAATCAAAGGATAGAAAAAAATATATCAAGCAAATGGCTACCAAAAAAGAGCAGGAGTGGCAATACTAATCTCTGATAAAATAGACTTTAAAACAAAATCCATAATAAAAGACAAAGAAGGACACTATATACTGATTAAATGGATGATCCTTCATGAAGACATAACCATAATAAATATCTACACACCCAATGAAAAGGCTGAAAAATATGTAAAACAAACTCTAATAGCACTGAAAAGAGAATTTGACAGTTCCACAATATAGTAGGAGATATTAACACCCCACACTGGGTAAAGGACAGAACAACTACAAACTCAACAAAGATACAGAAGACCTAAAGGGCATAAACAGCCAACTTGACTTCATAGACATATATAGAACACTACATCCAACAGCTGAAAAGTACATATTCTTTTCCAGTGCATATGGAATGTTCTCCAGAATAGACCACATCTTAGGCCACAGAAGAATCCTCAACAAGATCCAAAATGTTTAGATAATACAAAGTATCTTCTCTGACCACAACGTCATCATGGTAGAAATTAACAAAAGGAAGAGGAAGGAAAAAACAATCAATTACATGGAAACTGAATAACATCGAGGTTAGGAATCACCGGCTAATAGAAGAAATCAGAGATGAATCAAAAAATTCCTAGAATCAAATGAGAATGAAAACATATCATAGCAAAACCTTTGGGACACAGCAAAGGCAGTCCTCAGATGAAAATTTACAGCATTAGATGCACAAGTCAATATAAAAGAAAGGGGAAAAATCAAAATATTAACTACAGAACTCTAACAAATAGAGAACAGCAAAAAACGCCCACAGCCACTAGAGGAAAGGAAATAATAAAGATCAGAGCAGAAATAAATGAAATAGAGAATAGAAAAACAATAGAAAGAATTGACAAAAGCAAAAGTTGGTTCTTTGAAAGGATCAACAAAATCGACAAACCACTGGCAAAACTCACAAAAGAAGACCAGGAGGAGGATGCAAATAACCCAAATAAGAAATGAAATGGGGGAGATTACAACAGATCCAACTGAAATTAAAAGGAGCATAACAGAATATTATGAAAAGTACACTCCAATAAATTTGAAAACAGAGAAATGGATTAATTTCCAGAAACACACCACCTACCCAAACTAACACAAAGAGATATTGAAAATCTGAACAGACCCATAACAAGAGAAGAGTTGGAAAAGGTAATAAAAAAATAAAAAACCTCCCAACAGCAAAAAAAAAAGGCACTGGCCCTGATGTTTTCACTGGAAAATTCTACCAAACATTCAGAGAAGAGATTATAACAGTACTACTCAAACTATTTCAGAACATAGAAAAGGAAGAGACACTTCCGAATTCATTCTATGAAACCAGCATAACCCTGATAGCAAAACCAGGCAGAGATGCCACAAAAAAAGAAAATTACAGACTAATATCTCTCATGAATGTAGATGCAAAAATTCTCAAAAAAATTCTTGCCAATAGAATTCAGCACCATAATATACCACAACCAAGTAGGATTCATACCAGGTATGCAAGGATGCTTCAGCATTAAAAAAATCAATCAAGGTAATCCACCACATAAATAAAAGGAAAGAAAAGAATCACACGGTCATCTCAACTGACACAGAAAAGGCATTCGATCAACTCCAACACACATTCCTGAAAAAAATTCTCAATAAAATATGTATAGAAGGGAAATTTCTCAACATAATAAAGGACTTGTATGCAAAACTGACAGCCAACATCATTCTTAATGGAGAGAGGCTGAAAACATTCCTCTTGAGAACAGGACAAGGATGTCCTTTATCACCACTCCTATTTAACATTGTGCTGAAAGCCCTAGCTAGAGCAATAACGCAAGAAAAAAGAACTAAAGGGAATACAAATTGGTAATGAAGAAGTTAAACTGTCCCTATTTGTAGATTATATGATACTATACATAGAAAACCATAAAGACTCTGAGAGGAAACTACTGGAACTAAGGGAAAGATTCAACAGAATACCAGGATACAAGATAAACACACAAAAATAAGTTGGATTCCTATACACCAATAAAGACAACAATGAAAAGAAAATCAGGAAAATAATACCATTTATAAAATCCCCCAAAAAATAAAATACTTAGGAATAAATCTAAACAGGGATGGAAAAGACCTATATAAAGAAAACCACAAAGCACCTCTGCAGTAACCCAACAGGATCCACATAAATGGAAAAACATACCATCCTTACGCATAGGTAGACTCAACATTGTGAAATTGACAATTCTACCCAAAGTAATTTACAAATACAATGTGATCCCAGTCCAGATAACAACACAATTCTTTAAAGAGATGAGCAAATTAATCATTATATGGAAAGGGAAGAAGCCCTGTATAAGTAAAACACTATTGAAGAAGAATAAAGTAGGAGGATACCCACTACATGACCTCAGAACCTACTATACAGCTATGGTAGTCAAAATAGCCTGGTAGTGGTACAACGACAGATACATTGACCAATGGAACAGAATTGAGAACCCAGATGTAAATCCATCCACCTACAGTCACTTGATCTTCGACAAGGGCCCAAAATCCATCAAATGGGGAACAGACAGTCTTTTTAAAAAACGGTGCTGGCAAAACTGGATATCCATCTGCAAAAAAATGAAACAGAACCCATATTTTATATCATATACAAAAACTACTTCAAAATGGATCAAAGATTTAAATATAAAGCCAAAAACTATAAAGTTCATAGAAGAAAAAATAGAATCAATCCTAGAGGCCCTAACACACGACATTAACAGGATACAAACCATAACCAACACCACACAAACTCTAGAAGATAAGCTAGATAACTGGAATCTTCTAAAAATGAAAAACTTATGCTCATCAGACTTCACCAAAAGACGACAAAGAGAACCTATAGACTGGGAAAAAATTATTGGACATTACAAGTCAGACAAAGGTCTAATCTCCAAAATCTACAAGAAAATCCAACACCTCTACAACAAAAATACAAATAATCCAATTAAAAAAATGGGCAAAGGAAATGAATGGACACTTCACTAAAGAAGACATTCAAGTGGCCAACAGACACATGAGGAAATGCTCACAATCACTAGCCATTAGAGACATGCAAATTAAAACCACCTTGAGATACCATCTAACCTCAGCATTAGTGGCACTAATCAAGAAAACTGGAGATAACAAATGTTGCAGAGGCTGCGGGGAGATCAGAACCCTTATGCACTGCTGATGGGTATGTAAAATGATACAACCATTTTGGAAAATGATATGGCACTTCCTTAGAAAGTTTGAAATAGAAATACCATATGACTCAGCAATCCCACTCCAAGGAATATATCCTAGAGAAATAAAAGCCATCAGATGAATAGACATATGCACACCCATGTTCATTGCAGCATTGTTCACAATAGCAAAACGATGGAAACAACCTAGATACCCATCAACAGATGAATGGATAAACAAACTATAGTACATACACACAATGGAGTACTATGCAACAAGAAAAAACAATGATGAATCTGTGAAGCATCTCATAACATGGATGAAACTGGAGGACATTATGCTGAGTGAAATAAGTGAATCACAGAAGGACAAATATTGTATGAGACCACTACTGTAAAAACTCATGAAAAAGTTTACACACAAAAAGAAACAATGTTTGTTGGTTACAAAACATGGGAGGGGTGAGAGGGAAATACTAGACAATAGATAACTGGTAACTTTGGTGAAGGATAACACAGTACGCAATTTGGGAAAGCAGCACAACTCTTATAAAGAAAGGTCATGGAAGCTGCATTGACACATTCAAACTCCCTGAGGGACTGAATTGCTGGGCAAACTGCTGTGGGGACCATGGTCTCGGGGAACATCTAGCTCAATTGGCATAACACAGTTTATAATGACAATGTTCTACATTCCACTTAGTGAGTAGCATCTGGAGTCTTAAAAGCCTGTGAGCAGCCATCTAAGATACTCCCCTGATCTCACCCCTTCAGGAGCAAGTGAGAATGAAGAAAACAAGGTACAAGGGAAAGATTAGTCCAAATGACTAATAGACCACAACTACCACAGCCTCCACTAGACTAAGTCCAGTACAGCTAGATGGTGCCTGGCTACCACCACTGACTGCTCTGACTGGGATCACAACAGAAGGTCCTGGACAGAGCTGGAGAAAAATGTAGAACAAAATTCTAACTCACAAAAAAAGACCACCTTCCTGGCCTGACAGAGACTAGAGAAACCCTGAGAGTATGGACACCCTTTTAGCTCAGTAATGAAGTCACTTCCAAGGTTCACCAGTCAGCCAAAGATTAAAACAGAACGAGACTAATGGGGCACAACAGCCTAAGGACAAGTACTAGAAGGCAAGAGGGCACATGAAAGCTGGTAATAGGAAACCTAAGGTTGAGAAGTGACAGTGTTGACATGTAGCGGGGTTGTTAACCATTGTCGTAAAACAATATGTGAATTAACTGTTTAATGAGAAACTATTTGATCTGCAAACCTTCATCTAAAGTGCAATAAAAAAAACTATTTGAAATCATATTCTATCTATGCTCCAAAATTTATCAAATTTCTCCTTCAGCCAATTCGCAAAAAAGAATGAGAAGAAAACAGAAGCCTTAAACACATTTGACAGTGCTTATTTTTCCACTATTCAGAAGCAATAAAATTTAAAACTCTTATGGTGACTAAATCAGAATGCTTATAAAGTCTTGTTCTCACTCTATGCTTGACAATTCCAAGAATTTAAACACCTAATTATATCCCTACATTTTAGAAACAATAAAACTTGGGTCCAGAGAGTCAATTGGCTTATGTAAACATCCTTCTCCTTTACTGTCTTTCCCGGATACATGTTGGCACATAATAAACTCAGTAGATTTGTAAGCAGTCTTACAAACCCAGATAAAGACCTTGGATTTTAATTTTCATATCTTATTGTGACTTTTCAAATTTGTATCTGAAAGATTTTCACCTTAATTTTTCACCAGTTTAGAAATGGCCTATCTGGTTAATATAATCCTACATTTAAATATGGAAATAAATCATGGTCTGTAGTGACAAACACAACTCAAGACAGATCTTTTGCCTCACAGGGAACCCAGAAAAGGGCTGGTACTTTGAATACATGCTCTGGTACATCAAATTCAGGCCAAGTCAGATAAAAATATTGCATACCTATAAAGCAAAACAGCAATTACCTTAAGAACAATGATAGTTTTGCTAGTAGCTAGATAAAAAAATAAAACAATTTTAAGTATTCTATTTTACAAGATCCTTCTCCCTAGAGGAATGACTTGGTCTGTTTTCTAAGATGTAATCTTGGCATGCCCAAACATTACGACACCAAGATATTGCAACAATGTCTTATGAGCAAGGGATGCTGGCCAGGACCTCAAGTGTTTTCAAGGTAACCCTCTCTACTTCCCCCCAGGACCATCTCTAAAAGTACCTCTTGTCAGTCCCTCTGTTTGTCCTGTTTCCAGCCTCTGATGGGAGCACACTCCATAGTCTCTGCAGGGAGGGAGAGCAGAAAAGAGGTTGGATTCTGGGAAATCATAACTCCAGAACACTGAACACATTTGCTATGGATTTAAATGTAACCACAATATATATACTGAAATCCTAACCCTTATATCTTTGGATGTGATCCTGTTTAGAAATAAAGCTTTTCTTTTTCTTTTTTTTGCATCCTTCTGAAGCCAAGCCTGTGTAGGGTTGATTCTAATCCTAATACTTCTGAGTGATAAAAAGGACAGAATAGACACAGAGACTCATAGAGATACAAGACAGATGCTAAGTGAGGATCATCTACAAGACAAGGAATCACAAGAAATCAAGCAATATCCAGTCTTACCCATAAAAGAATTGATATGGCTGAGGCTTGATTTGGACCTTTAGCCTCCAAAACTTAGAAAATAAATTTCTCATTTAAAACCACTTACTTTGGGTTTTTTTGTTTTGTTTTGTTTTTTTTTTACAGCAGCTCTAGGTAACTAAGACAACAGTCTTACAGGTAGATTTGTAGTTTTCCAAGTACAGACATGTGCAGCGGATACAGCACTAGAAGTGCTCACTCATGTATGTCAAGGAATTTAGAATATAGCTACATGGCCAACCAGCTGGAAGAGATCCATATTTGACCACATTCTAAAGAAAGGTGATAGTGTGGAAATTATCAAACAATATCATTACTATCACCCACAAGTAAAGTTTTGTTGGAGATAATTCAAAAGCAGTAGCATCAGGACATCAACAGGGAACTGCCAAAAACTCAAGCCAAATTCAAAAGAGGACATGGAACAAGGGATATCATTTGAATGTCAGATGGATCTTGGCTGAAAGGAGAGAATATCAGAAACATGTTTACCTGTGCTTTATTGACTAAGCAAAAGAATTTATCTGTGTTGATCATAACAAATAATGGATAGCATTGCAAAGAATGGGAATTCCAGAACACCAAATTGTGCTCATGAGGAGCCTGTACTTAGACCAAGATGCAGTTGTTCTAACAGAACAAGGAAATACTGTGTGGTTTAATGTCAGGAAAGGTGTTCATCAGGGTTGAATCCTTTCACCATACTCATTCAATCTGTATGCTGAGGAAATAATCCGAGAAGCTGGACTATATGAACAAGAACACTGCATCAGGATTGGAGGAAGACTCAGTAATAACAACTTGAGATATGCGGATGACATAAACTTGCTTGCTGAATGTGAAGTGGACTTGAAGCACTTACTGGTCAAGATCAAAGACCACAGCCTTCAGTATGGGTTACACCTCAACATAAAACAAAAACCGTCATAACTGGACCAATAAGCTACATCACAATAAAAGGAGAAAATACTGAAATTGTACAAAATTTCATTTTACTTGGATCCACAATAAACACTCATGGAAGCAGCAGTCAAGAAATCAAATGATGCATTGCGTTGGGCAAATCTGCCACAAAAGATCTCTTCACAGTGTTGAAAAAGCAAAGATGTCTATTAAGGACTGAGTTGCACCTGACACAAGCCATGATGTTTTCAATTGCCTCATATATGTGAATGCTGGCCAGTGAATAAGGAAGATCAAAGAAGAATTGATGGCTTTGAATTATGGTGTTGGAGAAGAATATTGAATATACCATGGAATGCCAGAAGAATGAAAAAATCTGTCTTGGAAGAAGTACAGCTAGGATACACATTAGAAAGAAGGGTATCAAAATTTCATCTCACATACTTTGTACATTTTATAAGGAGGGACCAGCCTCTGGAGAAGGATACCATGCTTGGTAAAGTAGAGGGTCATCAAAAAAGAGGAAGACCCTCAAAGAGGTGGATTGACACTGTGTCTGCAACAATGGGCTCAAGCAGAAGAAGGATCATGAAGTTGGCTCAGGACTGGGCAGTGTTTCCTTCTATTGTACACTGAGTCGGAACTGACTCAAGGATACCTAATGACAACAAAAACAACTCTTCTTTGGTCTTCCTTATTCATTGTCAGCTTTCGCATGCATATGAAGCACTTGAAAATACCATGGCCTGAGTCAGGTGCACCCTAGTCTTAATAGTGACATCTTTGTTTTTAACACTTTAAAGAGGACTTTTACAGCAGATTTGCCCAATGCAATGCATCATTTGATTTCTTGACTGCTGCTTCCATGGGTGTTGATTGTGGATCCAAGTAAAATGAAATCCTTGATAACTTTAATCTTTTCTCCATTTATCATGATGTTATTATTGGTCTAGTTGTGCAAATTTTTTTTTTAATTCCTTATATTAAGGTGTAATCCATACTAAAGGCTGTGCTCTTGGTCTTCATCAGTAAGTGCTTCAAGTCCTCTTCACTTTCAGCAAGCAAGGTTGTCTCATCTGCATATAGCAGGTTGTTTATGTTCCTCCAACCCTGATGCCATGTTCTTCTTTATGCAGTCTAGCTTCTAGCATTATTTGCTGAGCAAGCAGAGTGAATAGATAGTGAAAGGATACAAGCCTGATGCACACCTTTCCTGACTTTAAACCATACGTTGTCCCCTTGTCTTGTTCAAAAGGATACCTTTTCATCTATGTACAGGTTCCACATGAGCACAATGAAGTGTTCTGGAATTCCCATTTTTTACAATGTTCTCCATAATTTGTTATGATGTACATAGTCAAATGCCTTTGTATAGTCAATAAAACAGAGGTAAACATCATTCTGGGATCCTTTGCTTTCAGCCAGGATCCATCTGACATCAGCAACAATATCACTAGTTCCACATCCTCCTTTGAATCTGGCTGGAATTTTGGGCAGTTCCTTGTCGACATACAGCTACAGCTGCTTTCGAATGACCTTCAGAAAAATTTTACTTGCTTGTGATATTAATGATATTGTTAAATAACTTCTGCATTTGAAAATAACCCAAAGGTGACTTAGAAGAAAGGTCTGGTGATCTCCGTCCAAAAAATCAGTCATTGAAAACCTTATGGAGTATAACTCTACTCAGACACACATGGGGTCACCATGAGTCAAAATTAACTCAAATGCAACTGGTTATGAGAAAGTAGTACAAAGTATAACTGGACAAACCAAAGACTTGGTAATCAGATATTGAACCTTAATTTCAATATGAGAAGTGCTTTCCTCAAGGTCATCAGTCTTTTCAATAACTCCACCAACATCAGTGACTGCTTATCTGTGCCAAGCATTATTATCCCAAGCACTGGTATTACAAAAATGAACAGGCCACAATCTTCAGCTTCAGACTGTCAACAGTAAAAGGAAGAAAATATACTTTAAAGTTTAAACTTCACTTTATATAAAAACACTTCTTTCATTTAAGCTGATTTTTTCTGCAGGCTGGAAGCTATGTAAAGCTCGCATGCATTCCTAACTGGAGACTCTGAGGTATGGTCTTAAGCAGTTCTCTGAAATGAATTATAAAATATTAAAAAAAAAAACTGCTATCAGGAGGCACGCTATACTCTTCCGTTACATTGTTCCCTTTGTTCTCAGGAAACATGTTGAGATCCTCTAGTCAGCTTGGGCCTTAGTCTACCCTGGGGGCACTAGGCAAAAATGAGCAAAGAAAATAAATACCTCCTCCTAGGGTGATTCTAAATTCAGATAAAAGCTAACCCTCTGGGTTGAAGCCCAGGCACTGGTATAATTTTTGAAATCTCCCCAGGAGATTCTATGGTATAGTAACCAAGACTGGGAATTTCTACAAGGAACTTCAGATGGAATAACAAGATATCTTTTGTTTCAAGTGGTTAACAGATAACAGCATGCTTTTGAAATGCACTAAGTGGTTATTTTTGTTGATTCTGCTTCTTTAAAACCTGGGCATTTGAGTGATTCTGATGTCCTGTACCCCCTTTCACTCTCTCATCCTGTTCAAGGGAACTTAACTTCTGGTTCTTCAGTAGTTCCTCATTGCACTTAATTCAGTTTTCATTATTTGAGCACAAAAAATATTAGTGCAGAGTGTTGATGGCCTATGCTCAAGTTTCTCAACCTCTAAGTGAAAGTTTCAAATGTCACCAGACAACACTGGACCTACACCTGCACCTCATCCATCCCAAAAAGGGCCAGTCAGTCCCTCCACATATTTCTTGTAACTTGGGTCCTGGCAGCAATCACCATACATTTCAAACATTTTATCACAGAGGCTGCAGCTCTGTCATAGGATGAAGCAAGGGAGACAGCTGTCATTGTGGTACATAGATCATCAATAGTAATTCAGATCCTGGCATCCCCTGTAAAAGAAGATTTCAGCTATTCTTAAAATTATGTGTGTGTATGTATATATATCTAGCAATAAAAATGAGTAAAATACTGATACACCCAACAACCTAAAGCCCCATGAAGCCCCTTTCACTCTCTCCTGCTTTACCTCTCCCCCAACTGACTCCTTGTTAACTTGGAATACTGGTCCAGCCTCCTCCTGCCAGCCTGCTACCTTGCATCTGGTCCAAGTGGTCTTGCAGCCCCTGTGACTGAATGGAGACATCACCAAGGAATTGAGGAGGTGTCCCAACGCTGGTTGGCAGCCATCCATCGAGTGGACTGGTGGTCACAAGGGCTTCCCGTTTTTTATTTAAGGTGGTCCACAGAGGGTGCCCCAGTCCAGACACCGCCCCAGACTGGGCCAAGATAATCGGAGGCACACCATCTGAGAATTTTTCAAAGTTGTCATAAATGTGAAATGTCAGATAAGTAGATAGTCAATATGTGAGGAGTAGGTGTACTCTCAATAGGCTCTAAATAACTCTGCTCTTTGTTGTGTAGATTTCCTGAGTGTCGATTAAATGAGCTAATTCTTATAAACTGGTGAAAATGGAGCCTAGCACAAAATAAAAACTTAATTATAAAATAAAAGAAATCATCATTGAAGCATATTTGCCTTCCTCCCTTAAGGTTTTGCAGAAGTATGATGTTTATTCGGATTACTTTACAGTTTGGCCTTTAGTTTTCATGTCTTAGCATTCTGTAATATTTTAAAGTGTTTCCTTTAAAGGAAAATTGCAGGAGAAAATAACCTTTTATTGTTTTAGGCATTCAGTCCTAATTATGAAACAATATTATGGCATCATGCAATTCTTAAAATTCAAGTACTTATGTAGTATATAGACTCATTTTACATTAGCAGATGCATAGAAGAGAAAATCGCAAAACCAGGGCTTCATGTAGTAATAATGCAGAGATTGTAGTAAAAAACTGAAAGTGCTGTCTTACCTATAGTCCCTTATAGCATCCTATTGCCTATTACGGCTTGTTCCTCACCTGGCCAGCCTAGAACACTCAGATTGTGCATTTTGACCAAGATCCTCTTTCTAACACAATGGACTTTGTGTTTGGAACTGGTCTTCTGCCTTTAATCCTTGATGTTTCTCCATGGACTTGGCTCATTCCTTTGGCTCTCAGACTTCTCTGACTCCCCACCCTAGCTTCAGCCTCATGATGAGAACCCAACCAATCCAGTCTAAAGGGAATAGCTTTTCTGGAAATGTGGATAACTTCACAGGAAATAAGAAGGGTTGAAAATGGATAATCTGCAGCATTTATTCTTTATGTAAATACCTAAAGCCTGGAGAGTGTCCGGTATGAACTAAAAACACTTCCTCTTGTCCAAAGCATGGCCTGGGCATGGTGATATAATTTAGATGATAGAAATAATATCATACAAATATGAAAAAACACAAGACAGTGCCTGTTATTGTTTTTGGACACCCATATTATATACAAATGTTATCAATCAGCACTAGAGTTAAAGGCAAAGAAAGAACAATAAGAGTAATGTGAGGACTTAATCAATAATTTCCAAAAATAATTTATAGTAATGGGAAAGAATGGGACTCCCTTCTACAGGTTAAGTTTGCTGGAAGGGGATGGATCAAGGAGAGGAGACCCAAAGTAGCAGGGGTCCTCCAAAGACTGTGAAATCTACTTCATTCTGGACAGTCTGCCCACAGGAGCAGATGCACCAGACAAAGGCAACTTTGCTAACAACCTGGGCTCCCTCCTGAAACCCAGCCCACAGTAGACATAGCATGGGCAAAGTTCAACACACAATGACCAAGAAAATCTTACTAATCAGCATTTTGAGAAAATTCAAAGATCAGATCACAAATGTTCAGAAATTATTTGTGGTGAGGAGATCTATTCAATCTATTTTTTCTAAACCTTTTCTAGGTCACAAACTATGTGAAAACAGAGAGAAATTAGGGTTAAGCTGACAGAAGCCAAGGGCTGTCTGGAACCACTGGGAGCCGGAATTAGTAAGGATGGAGAAGGAGCATGGCTGTGCCAGAGCTGTAATGTTGAAGTTTTCTCCATAGGAGATGTGAGAGAGTACATTTTTTTATTGTTTTATGCAACCAAGTTTGTGGTAATTTGTATGGCAGCACTAACAAACTAATACAGCAGATTTGCTGTAAAAAACATATATTTTTAAGAACATATTTTCGTCTGTTAATTAGGCAAAGGAACATTTCTAAACATTGCTTTGGAATATAAAATCAAAACACAGCATATCCAGGCTCAGGATACCTTCAGGTTGTTGATACCAGAAACAGAGGCCTAATGCTAGGCTTTGGGGAAATATTTTTAGCAAACCTTTAAATATTGAGAGAAAATTACCTTATACGAAGTTGAAACAAATAAGCCAACAAACAAGTAAAAAACTTAGGATTAAAGGCCATGAGCCTTTAAAATAAATCTTGTCCTGACACAAAAAGCAAGAACAAGAGAAACAAACAGATAAATTGAAATCCATCAAATTTAAAACTTGTGTATCAAGGAACAATATAAAGAAAATGAAAAGACAACCTACATACAGAATGAGAGAAAATATTTGGAAACCATATATCAGATAATAGTTCAATAGCCAGTATATATAAAAACTCAACAACAAAATGACACACAATGCAATTAATAAATGATCAAGGAATTGAATAGACACTTCTCCAAAGAAGATATGAATAGGCCAACAAGAGTATGAAAAGATGCTCAACTCAGTAGTCTTTAGAGAAATGCAAATCAAAACCACAATGCCATGTCATTTCACATTCAGTAGGGTGCCTATTATTAACAAATAAATAAATAAAAGTGTTGACAGAGATGTGGAGAAATTGGAAATTGGAACACTTGTACACAGCTGGTGAGATTGTAAAATGATGCAGCTGCTGTGGAAAATAGTTTGGTGATTCCTCAAAAAGGTAAACACAAAATTATTTGGTGACACAGCAATTCCACTTGTCCATACATACCCAAAAGAATTGAAAGAAGAGAGCTAAACACATACTTGCATACCAGTGGTCATTGCAGCATTATTCAAATAGCCAAAAGGTGAAAACAACCCAAGTGTCCATCAACTGATGAATGGGTAAACTAAATGTGTTATAGACGTACAGTGGAATATTATTCAGCCATAAGAAGGGATGAATTTCTGATATATGCTACCCCATGGATGAACTGTGAATACATGATGCTAAGTGAAATAAATCAGAAACAGAAGAAAAAATATTGAAGACTTCTGGGCAACATGACGCTATAGTCAGAAGCACCACGCCATCCCTCCGCAGCAAAGATCAGAAAAACTAATTCAAACAGAGTGACATGTCAATCCTGAAACCCTAAGAATCAAATGAAGAGGTAAAGAATTCAGCCAAGCACCAAATGGAATAAGAAACTGATCGAGAACAGAGAGCGAGGAGAGATACATGCAGGGATCCCCTATTAGCTACCACAGCAGGGATCCACCATCTTGGACTCCTATTGGATATCAACAAACAGAGGGTAGGAGAAAGCAGTTTCACAGAGCTTCCAGCAGAAGACAGAACAACCAGTAACCAGCGATACAGGCTTTCCCACCCCCCACCCTTCTTCAACCCCACTTAGCCTCCTCTGCTTCCTGCAGCCACAGTCTCTTGGCCAGGAAGCACCAGCTTCACCCTGGTGTCTCTTAGATTCCACCTGCTTGCACTGGCCGGCTCCCTGAGTGCCTTTTGTTGGCTGCTGGTGTTGATATTTTCCACTTCTTTAGATTTTTTTCCTTGCCTCTCACTACATCCCCCTCCTTTTTCTCAAATACCTGGCTCCACGGACACCATCTTTCCTACTTCCTGAAAGCCTGTGAGACACCCCTTGACGGTGAAACTGCTTTCCAGCCCTTGTCTCCATGCTGGTGGGACCACCAGGGCTTTTTTTGTTTGTTTGTTTCTTTGCTCTGATTTACTCTGTTTTGCTTTGTTTTTTTTCTTTTCTCAGCTTGGGAGCCCCTTCTAGCCAGGCAGTATCTTGCAACTTTGAAGCTACTCCCTTACTCTGCGCAGACTTACAGGGACATCCCTGGGCGCATTTTTTTCTTGTGTTTTTTTGTTTTTGTTTCTTTGTTTTGTTTTCTTCTATTTCTTATTCCCTGTTTGTCTTTCTTCATTTCAAGTCTCTCAATTTATACATTTTTCTTTTACCCTTTTTTTCATATTTGTTTTTCCTCATTTCTCAGTCTCTCATCTCTCCACTCCAATAGCAAGGTCCCTTAGCACTCTTTTCTGTTTATGTGTATGTTTTTGGCTCCTGTTCTTCTCGCCACTCTCTCCTCTTTCCCATACCCAGCTTACCTCCACATATCACTATAGAACCCCTCCTTCCTGCCTAAATACATCATGTGCTGAACATCACTCTCCCCAGCAGCACAGGCACAGCAAACTGGAACCTCCCCTGCACTGATTCCCGGTCCACACTGTCTTCCTGGTACATGCCACAAACAACCCATCCCAGCAACTCCTCTTCAGGTAGACCTGCCCTGCTGAACCATACCTGAGAGACTGACCATGCCAATTGGAGAAGGAGGTGAAAAGTATCTTGCCTGACTTCTGCAAAATGGCACTCTAGGCAGAAGCACCACACAGTCCCTCCACAGCAAAGCTGTGAAAAACTAAGCCAAACAGAAAACAGCAATTCTGAAACCCTAAAACATCCACTGAAGAGATAAAGAACTCAGCCAAGCACCAAATGGAGTAAGAAAACTGACAGAGAATGGAGAGCAAGGAGAGGTTCATACAAAGGTCCCCTATCAGCTAATGCAGTGCTGGTCTGCCATCTTGGACTCCTATCAGAGACCAGCAAATAGGGGGTAGGAGAAAGCAGCTTCATGGAGCTTCCAGCAGGAGACAGAACAACCAGTAATTGGCAATATACACTTTCCCACACCCCACCCTTCTTCACCCTCACTCGGTTTCCTCTGCTTCCCACGGCCACAGTCTCCTGACCAGGAAGCACCTGCTGCTTGGATTCCACCCACCTGCACTGACCGACTCCCTGAGTGCCATTTGTTGGCTGCTGGTGTAGCTTTTTTCCGCTTTTTTTGATTTCTTCCTTACATCTCACCACCTTCCCCTCCTTTTGCTGAAATACCTGGCTCCATGCACCATCTTTGATTCCTCCTAACGGAGTGCGGAGCTCTCTTCGAGTGTGGAACTGCTTCCCTGTCTGGGCTGCCATGCTGGAGGGTTCCCAGGGCTTTTGTTTGTTTTGAATTGTTTCTTTTGCTTGTCTTGAGTTTTGAGCCCATTCTAGCTGGGCAGTGCTACCCAGCTTGGGACCTACCCCCTCAGCTTGCACAGACGCACAGAGGTAGAGAGGGGATGGTGTTGACATGTCATGGGGTTGTTAACCATTGTCATATGGCAATATGTGTACTGTTTAATGAGAAAATATTTGTTCTGCAAACCTTCATCAAAGGTACAAAAAAAATTATCTATGTGAGATCAAATTGACAACAGCAACTCAAGAGGTTTGATGGGAAGCCTAGGGGGCAGTGAGTTGAAGATAATGGTGATGGAATAATTTGGAAAGGGATGGTGGAATGGCAGCACAACTGGAAGAATGTAGTCAATGTCACTGACTTGTACATGTAGAAACTTTTCAAATGCTGCAACTTTGGCTATGTATATTTTCACCAAAAACAAAAGGTCCTCCAAGGTCAAGAAGGGAGAGTGTTGACATGTTGTGGGGTTGTTAGCCAATGTCATAAAACAATATGTGTGCTGACTGTTTAATGAGAAACAATTTGCTCTGTGAACCTTCATCTAAAGTACAATAAAAAATTTTTTTTAAAGAAATTTATGTCTTTGTCAAAAGGGTAAATGCTGTTTATATTACTTCAAAAATGTGTTGCAATATATAATCAAGTGTCAAAGTTTATGGTGTCTGCTAAATTTATAATAAGGATTCAGAGCAAGAAAAGACCAATGTGTTTCAAGGTAATGGGAAAGATTTCACAAAGTGGATAATATGATTCCCAGTAGGCCTTGTAAGACAGGTATAATTTGATATTAAAAATATTAGCGAGCATTCAGGAAAGAAAAGCTCTGGACAAAATGATCCAAGAGTGTTTAAGAATTGTGTGTGGCTTAGTTTTCACTAAACTTTCAACTGTCAGGACATGATAAAATATTCAGAAATGTTTTTTCCCAATTCCATAACTAATATACACTCTTCATCCAATCTTGGAGTGCTTTTGCCCATTTGCCAAAAGAGTGTATAAATGGCTTCACAGGAACTGACCTGGGAAGGAAAATGGGAAGGGCTTTCAAGGACAGCTGTGTTGTGGGAAGTATAAACAATATAATGGATACAGTGGATTACAAGAATATTTTCTCATAGACCATCTTGTCTCCTCACATTTATTACCATTTACTATTATAATTCATTCTCTACCCAACAGTCCAAAGGATTTTTTTTAAAACCTAACAATTTCAAACAAAAGCCAAACTCATTCATGTCCCTGGTATTCTGGCCCAGATTTTTGCAGAGCTGACCCATAGATAGGCCTCCTCTGGTCAGCCTAAAAAGATTCTCCGTGATGGTTTCTTCCTAATAATCACTTTCTATTAAGTTGATTCTGACTCATGACAACTCCATTTGTGTCAGAGTAAAACTGTGTTCAATAGAATTCTCAAAGGATGATTTCTTTTCGGAAGTAGCTTGCCAGCTTTTTCTTCTGCGGCATCTTTGGGTGGATTCAAACCTCCAACCTTTTGCTAACAGCTGAGCACATTAATCATTTTCACCACCCAAGAACTAATCATAATTCTTATCACAATCTATGTTTGGTTCATATTATATATTTATTTAGTTTTCTCCCTTCTTAAGGCACAAAATCTGTCCATCACCAGAGTATAATATAGATCACTATATAGACAGATGCTTAAGTATTTCTTGAATGTATAAATGAATGAACAAGTGACTAAATTAATAAATTGTTAAAAATTCTCAAAAAGAAACACACACACAGGATTGAAGTCCTGGAGTGAAGAAACGTTTCCAAAGTATTGCACCACTGAATTATGAACTTCAAATATATTGCTCGCATTATGCTAAGCTACTAGGTATCCCATCAGCCTGGATGTGAAAGTACAAAATATCCATGGCTAAATTTGGACCCTTAAATGACGTCCCCCCACCCCTTGTAAATAGAGAACCAATCTGGCAGCCACAGCATGGTTACTATTTACTAGACACTTGTGACCTTCCAGGCCCTGTGTTATTAAACTTCATTGCAGCATTGTGAGGTAGGAACACTGCAGAAATGCCCCAGCCATGATCAGCTTCATGTTGGGGTAAGAAAAGAGACTGGAATATTTTGTTTGCTACCCACAGCCGCATGAAACATTTCTTTTTGACTGTTTGAAAGTAAAATGTTATCTCACATTCTATCTACTTCTGACCTATAATGTATGGTTCTTCAGGGACAATGTTTGGCAATCATATGACCGATGAGAAATTTCACTCATTCCAATAGGGTAAGTTTCATAATACAGTAAAAGACATGAGAAGAATGGATAGAAAACAATTCACTTTGAAGCTCTCAATGGAGTCAATCATTAAGAACACAGCTCTTAAATATCTTAGTTTGTAACAACTTTTCTGGATTCCAGTTTCATAAAGAGCTCAGAAATATGGCAAAGGAATGAGGCAAGAGTAATGTATTAACATCTAATTGGTTCATTGGAAAAGAAAAGTTCTGAGCTCCTCTTATTCTACTGAGTGATACTATGGTTTCTGCTGAGTTGTTGGTGGTGTTAAGTGCCATCCAGTTGGTCCTGATTCCTAGTTACCCTATGTCCAACAGAAAGAAATACTGCCCGGTCCTGCACCATCCTCACATTGTTGCAGCCACCTTGTCAGTCCATCTTGTTGAAGGCCTTCTGTATTTTTGTTGACCCTCTACTTTTCCAGAACCATGTCCTTTTGCAGAGACTGATCCCTCCTGAAAACACGTCCAAAGAATATGAGAGGTAGTCTTGCCATCCCAGCTTCTAAGGAACATTCTGGCTATACTTCCTCCAAGTCTGATTTGTTTGTTCTTTTGACAGTCCATACTATATTCTACATTCTTCGCCAACACCACAACTCAATGCATCAACCCTTCGATGATCTTCCTTAATCATCATCCGGTTTTCACATTTCATGAGGCTATTGAAAATACCATGGCTTGGGTCAGGCGCACCTTAGTCTTCACAGTGACATTTTTATTTTCAACACTTTAAAGAGATCTTTGAATCACATTTACCCAGTGGAAAGCATCTTTTGATTTATTGACTGCTGCTTCTATGAATGTTGATTGTGGGTCCAACTAAAATGAAATCCTTGACAGCTTCAATCTTTTCTCCATTTATCATGATGGTGCTTATGGGTTCAGTTGTGAGGATTTTTGTTTTCTTTATGTTGAGGTGTAATCCATACTGAAGGCTATGGTCTTTGATCTTCATCAGTAAGTGCTTCCAGTCCTCTTCATTTTCAGCAAGCAAGGTTGTGTCAGCTGCATATCGCAGGTTGTTAATGAGTCTTCTTCCAATCCTGATGCCCCTTTCTTTTTCATACATTCCAGCTTCTGGTATTATTTGCTCAGCATACAGACTGAAGAGGTATGGCGAAAGATACAATGCTGACGCACAACTTTCCTGACTTTAAACCACACGATATCCCCTTGTTCTGTTCGAATGACTATGTGCAGGTGCCTCCTGAGCACATTAAGTGTTCTGGAATTCTCACTTTTCAACATTATCCATAATTGGTTATGACACACAAAGTCAAATGCCTTTGCATAGTCAGTAAAACATAGGTATACTTCTGGTATTCTCTGCTCTCAGCCAAGATCCATTTGACATCAGCAATGATATATACCTGGTTCCAAGACCTCTTCTGAATCTGGCTTGAATTTCTGGCAGTTCTCTGTCAATGTACTGCTGCAGTCACTTTTGAATGATCTTCAGCAAAATTTTACTTTCATGTGATGTTAATAATATTGTTTGATAATTTCCACATTCTGTTGGATCACCTTTTTTTGGGAATAGGCATAAATATGAATCTCTTCCCAGTCAGTTGGCCAGATAGTTGTTTTCCAAATTTTGTGGCATAGATGAGTGAGAACCTCCACTGCTGCATCCGTGTGTTGAAACATCTCAGTTGGTATTCCATCAATTCCAGGAGACTTGGGTCTGTGTTATACACACAACAAAACAATAATTAGTGCTGTGTATATGAGATTTATTGGTCATAGGAACTCAAGATCACGTATGTCTCAACTGAATTAGTGCAAGATTTTGGCAAGTGAGACGCATAATGATAATACTCAAAAGAGACACAGAGCAATAGAACAGCCTCTATTTTTCATTAAGAAAAGTTCCAAAAAGCAAAAGGTTAACATCACAGAGACTACTGAAACTCTTATGTCCAGGGACTGGTAATAGACCTGTACTAACAAGATGACACTAACCTCCTTAGAGCTTTTAATGGAATAAATTAGTCCTAGAGAAAATCTTCTTTGTAATATTATGTATCATGAGCCATTGGAATGCAACTCTCTCAGGAGAGAAAGGAACATCTTTTCAAAAGAGGGCATGATGCAAACATTATAGTTTGTTTAATGCTTTTAGAATAAATGAGGATGAAGGAAGGCCTTTAAGTAAGAAACATTAAGTTATTCAAGACTCTAAGGGAAATTAGAAATTTTTCAAGTTTCATTTCATTAATAATACAAACCAAAGTTCAGCAAAGCCACAGTTCACAGATTTCTTTAAACCTATAAAAAGATAGGCAATTTGAAACTAGACTCATTTCTGGAAAATTGACTTCCTAAAGCAGACATGTTTCCAAATGAACAACATTCTTTTTGGTTTTATTTCTTATTCTTTTCCTATTTATACACCAACAATCCTGAAACCCTAGAACATCAAATGAAGACATAAAGAACTCAGCCAAACACCAAACGGAGTGAGAATACTGAAAGAGAAAGGAGAGCGAGGAGAGACTCATGCAAAGATCCCCTACCAGCTGACGCAGCACGGATCCACCATCTTGGACTCCTATCGGAGACCAGCAAATGGGACAACGGGAGAGCAGCCGCGCGGAGCATCCAGTGGGAGACGGAACGACTGGTAATTTGCAGTGTGCGCTTTCCAACCCACGACCCCTCTCCACCTCGGCTGGGGCTCCCCTGCTTCCCGTGGCCAGGATCCCTGGGCCGGGGGCGCTGGTGCTTGGATTCTGCGCGCCCGGGCTGGTGGCTCTCTGAGAGCCGTTTGTTGGCTGCTGGCGTAGCTTTTTCTGCCGCCTCCTCCTCCTTTTGCTCGAGTGCCTGGCTCTGAGCGCCGTCTTTGCTCTCTCCTGCGGGGCTGTGGTGCTGCGTTCCGGCGTGTGGCTGCTTCTAGGTCTGGGCTGCCGCGCTGGTGAGATCCCGGGGCCTTTGTTCGTTCACCCCCCTGCTTCCTGTGGCTGCAGTCTCTTCAACGGAGTCTGCCAGCTGCTTGGATTCCACGTGCCTGGGTGGGTGGCTCTCTAGGTGACGTTTGTTGGCTGCTGGTGCTGCCTTTTTTTCTTTTTTTTTCTTTTTTTCTTCCTCCTGCTCCTTTTGGTTTCTCGCTTGCCTCTTGCCGCCTCCCCCTCCTTTCATTCGGGTGCCTGGCTCCTTAAACGCTTTTAGCTCCTTTCTGAGGGTCCCCAGAGTGCAGGCAATTTGTGATATACGCTTTCCACTCTCCACGCTTCTTCACTCACACTCGGCCTCCTCTGTTTCCCACGGACACAGTCTCTTGTCCAGAAACACCAGCCCACACTGGCTGGCTCTCTGAGTGCCATTCATTGACTTCTGTTGTTGCTTTTTTTTTTTTAATTTTATTTTTTTTCTTTTTTGATTAGTTTTGTTTTCTTTTCCCTCTTTTTCCCTTTTGTCTTTCTCCATTGCTTAATTTCTCATCTCTCTAGCTCTTCCTTCTCTTTCTGATGCCTGAATACCAGGCGATGTATGCCTCTGCACCTTCTGGCCAGGCTGTGCAGTGAAACCTGAGACCAACTCGCCCAGACCTCATAGCTGCATCGGTGGGATCCCTGGGAACTTTGCAGTTCTTTAACTTTTCTGGTTTTTATTTGTTCATTCTTTCCTTTTCTTTCTTTTCCCCCTTCTGGTTTCCTCCATCCCATAGTCTCTCATCTGTCCATTCCAATGACAAGCTCCCCTAGCATTCTTTTATGTTTCTATGCTTTTCGCTCCTGCTCCTCTCTCCTCTCTCCCATATCCAGCTTAGCTTCACACATAACCATCTCCCTGCTGCATCCTGCCTACCTGCACCGTGCACTTGACATCACACCACCAAGCTGTGCAGGCATGCCCTATTGGAACCTGCCCAGCACTGACTACCGACCGTCCTGGTGGCTGCGGTGAGTGCCACAAACAACCCGTCCCAGTAGCTCCTCTTCAGCTAGATCTGCCCAGCTGTACCACAAGGACGAAACATAAAAAAATCTACAATCAATACACGAGAGAAATATCTACCGAATTCCCCGAAAACAGCAAACAATATCAAAACATTTACAAAAACAAGACAAGATGGCTCCAATAGGCATCCAAATTAAAACACCAGATAACTCTCCTGTGGAAGAAAATGCACTAGAAGTACCTGATAGGGAACTCAAATCAGTAATACTCGGAATTTTCCAAGAACTGAGGCAAAAAGCTGACAAACATGAGGAAAAAATAGACAAATTTATGGAAAATACAGACAAAAGATTGGAAGAATTCAGGAAGATGATGCAGGAACAAAATGCCAAAATAAATTCACAACTCGAAATTATACAAAAACAACAATTAGAAATCCAAAAGATAAACAAGATTTCAGAAATGGACGGTGTCATAGAAGGGCTGAGAAGTAGATTTGAAACCGTGGAAGACAGGATCAGTGGAACTGAAGACAAACACTTGGATACAACTCTGTTTCAGGAAAACTCAAAAAAAAGGACAAATAAACATGAAGAGACCCTGAGAGTTATGTGGGACACAACTAAAATAAAAAACTTACGAGTGATTGGCATCCCATAACAGGGGGAGAAAACAGAAAACACAGAGAGGATCATTGAGGAACTGCTGGCAGAAAACTTTCCCAATATCATGAAAGATGAAAAGCGGGACATCCAAGAAGCTCAACGAACCCCATATAGAAGAGACCCCAAAAGAAAATCACCAAGACATATCATATTCACACTCACCAAAACTAAAGACAAACAAAGAATCCTGAGAGCAGCTCGTGAAAAACAAGAAGTCACACAGAGAGGAGAAACAATAAGACTAAGTTCAGATTATTCGGCAGAAACCATGCAGGTAAGAAGGCAGTGGGATGACATATATAAAATCTTGAAAGAAAAAAATTCTCAGCCAAGAATAATATATCCTGCAAAACTCTCGTTCAAATTTGATGGTGAAACTAGGTCATTTCCAGATACACAGAAACTAAGGGAATATGAAAAAGTCAAACCAAACTTACAAGAATTATTAAAGGGAGTTCTTCAATCTGAGGATAAACAGCTTCAGCCCTCAGGCAGGACCTAGGACCTAGGACGCAGGTTCATACGAGCCAGATACCATTCTAGGAAATGAACTATTGAGGACTATCCAAAAACAAAAGAAATACAACAGAGAATCAGAGCAATCAATCAAAGGATGACAACAACATCAAAACAATGAAAGAGAGAACAAACGGCATAAGTATACAACCGTCTAAAGGAGAGGAAGGCAAGGCAATACCAAGTAATGGTAGACTGCTTCAAACTTATAAAGATAAGGGTAAAATTCATGGTAAACACAAAGAAAGTTAACAAACCAACTCATAAAAATAAAGATGAAAAACATAAAGTCTCAGCAAAAACAAAGCCTACAAAAACAAAAGAAATGAACACAAAATCCACAAACAAAAGTAACTCAGCACAAGAGAGTAAGAAGAACAAAGAAAACTTCAGCACTAAAAAGAAAAAGCACTACAAAATGACAGCAACAAATGTCCATCTATCAATAATTACACTGAATGTAAATGGACTCAATGCACCCATAAAGAGATGGAAAGTGGCAGAATGGATAAGAAAACAGGATCCATCAATATGCTGTCTACAAGAGACACACCTTAGAAACAAAGATGTGAATTTATTAAAAATCAAAGGTTGGAAAAAAATATATCAAGCTAACAACTGCCAAAAAAGAGCAGCAGTGGCAATTCTAATCTCAGATAAAATAGACTTTAAAACAAAATCTACCAAAAAAAGACAAAGAAGGACACTATATAATGATTAAGGGGACGATCCATCATGAAGACATAACCATAATAAATATCTATGCGCCCAATGACAGGGCTCCAAAATACATAAAAAAAAAACTCTAACAGCACTGAAAAGAGAAATTGACAGTTCCACAACAATAGTAGGAGACTTCAACACACCACTCTCAGTAAAGGACAGAACAACTAAAAAGAAACTCAGCAAAGATACAGAAGACCTAAAGGACTCAATCAGCCAACCGGAACTCATAGACATATATAGAACGATCCATCCAACTGCTGCAAAGTACACATTCTTTTCCAATGCACATGGAACGTTCTCCAGAATAGACCACATTTAGGCCACAGAGAAATCCTCAACAAGATCCAAAACGCTGAGATAATTCACAGTATCTTCTCTGACCACAATGCCATCAAGGGAGAAATTAACACTAGAAAGAGCAAGGAAAAAAAATCAAACACATGGAAAATGAATAATAATCTGCTTACACATCAATGGGTAATAGAAGAAATCAGAGATGGAATTAAAAAATTCCTAGAATCAAATGAAAATGAAAACACATCATACCAAAACCTTTGGGACACAGCAAAGGCAGTCCTCAGAGGACAATTTATAGCAATAGATGCACATATCAAAAAAGAAGAAGCGGACAAAATTAAAACATTGACTAAAGAACTCAAACAAATAGAAAAAGAACACCAAAAAGAGCCTACAACCACCGGAAGAAAGGAGATAGTAAAGATCAGAGCAGAAATCAATGAAATAGAGAACAGAAAAACAATAGAAAGAATCAACAAAACCAAAAGCTGGTTCTTTGAAAGAATCAACAAAATTGACAAACCACTGGCCAGACTGACAAAAGAAAAACAGCAGAGGGCACAAATAACCCAAATAAGAAATGAAATGGGGGACATTACAACAGACACAACCAAAATAAAAAGGATTATAACAGAATATTATGAAAAAATATATTCCAACAAATTTGAAAACCTAGAGGAAATGGATAAATTTTTAGAAACACACGGCCTACCCAAACTACAACAAAGTGATATTGAAAATCTGAACAGACCCATAACAGGAGAAGAGATTGAAAAGGTAATACAAAAAACTCCCAACCAAAAAAAGCCCTGGCCCAGATAGCTTCACTGGAGAATTCTACAAAACATTTACAACAGAGCTTGTACCACTACTACTCAAGCTATTTCAGAGCATAGAAGAGGAAGCAACACTTCCAAATTCATTCTATGAAGCCAGCATAACGCTAATACCAAAACCTGGCAAAGACATCACAAAAAAAGAAAATTAAAGACCAATATCTCTCATGAATATAGATGCAAAAATTCTGAACAAAATTCTAGCCAATAGAATTCAGTATCATATCAAAAAAATAATACACCACGACCAAGTAGGATTCATACCAGGTATGCAAGGATGGTTTAACATTAGAAAATCCATCAATGTAATTCACCACATAAATAAAAGGAAAGAAAAAAATCACATGATCATCTCAATTGATGCAGAAAAGGCATTTGACAAAGTCCAACACCCATTCCTGATAAAAGCTCTCTATAAAATAGGTATAGAAGGGAAATTTCTCAACATAATAAAGGGCATCTATGCAAAACCAATAGCCAACATCATTCTTAATGGAGAGAGGCTGAAAACATTCCCCTTGAAAACAGGGACAAGACAAAGATTCCCTTTATCACCACTCCTATTTAACATTGTGCTGGAAGTTCTAGCTAGAGCAATAAGACAAGAGAAAGAAATAAAGGGCATCCAAATTGGTAATGAAGAAGTTAAACTCTCCCTGTTTGCAGATGATATGATACTATACATAGAAAACCCTAAAGACCCCAAGAGAAATCTACGGGAACTAATAGAAAGGTTCAGCAGAGTAGCAGGCTACAAGATAAACATTCAAAAATCAGTGGATTCCTATACACCAGTGAAGACAATGATGAAAAGGAGATCAGGAAATCAATACCATTTTCAATACCCCCTAAAAAGATAAAATACTTAGGAATAAATCTGACCAGGAATGTAAAAGACCTATACAAAGAAAACTACAAAACACTGCTGCATGAAACCCAAAGGGATCTACATAAATGGAAAAACATACCATGCTCATGGATAGGCAGACTCAACATTGTGAAAATGGCAATTCTACCTAAAGCAATCTACAAATACAATGCAATCCCGATCCAAATACCAACAACATTCTTCAAAGAGATGGAAAAACTAATTATTAACTTTATATGGAAAGGGAAGAAGCCCCGAATAAGTAAAGCACTACGGAAGAAGAAGAATAAAGTTGGAGGACGCACACTACCTGACTTGAGAACCTACTATACATCTACAGTAGTCAAAACAGCCTGGTACTGGTACAACAACAGAGACATTGACCAATGGAACAGAATTGAGAACCCAGATGTAAATCCATCCACCTACAGTCACCTGATTTTCGACAAGGGCCCAAAGTCCATCAAATGGGGAAAAGACAGTCTTTTTAACAAATGGTGCTGGCAAAACTGGATATCCATTTGCAGAAAAATGAAACAGGACCCATACCTCACACCATATACAAAAACTACTTCAAAATGAATCAAAGACCTGAACATAAAGCCTAAAACTATAAAGTTAATAGAAGAAAAAATAGGACCAACACTTCAGGCCTTGATACATGGCATTAACAGGATACAAACCATAAACATCAACACACAAACCCCAACAGATAAACTAGATAACTGGGATCTTCTAAAAATCAAACACCTATGCTCTTCAAAAGACTTCACCAAAAGAGTCAAAAGAGAACCTACAGACTGGGAAAATATTTTTGGATAGTACAAGTCAGACAAAGGTCTAATCTCCATAATCTACAAGAAAATCCAACACCTCTACAACAAAAAGACAAACAATCCTATCAAAAAATGGGCAAAGGAAATGAACAGACACTTCACCAAAGAAGAAATTCAAATGGCCAACAGACACATGAGGAAATGCTCGCGTTCACTAGCCATTAGAGAAATGCAAATTAAAACCACAATGAGATACCATCTCACCCCGGCATTACTGGCAGGAATCAAAAATACTGGAAATAACAAGTGTTGGAGGGGCTGCAGGGAGATGGGAACTCTTATACACTGCTGGTGGGAATGCAAAATGATACAACCATTTTGGAAAATGATATGGCGTTTCCTCAGAAAGCTAGAAATAGACATACCATTCGATCCAGCAATCCCACTCCTAGGAATATATCCTAGAGAAATAAGAGTCGTCACTCAAATAGACATATGCACACCTATGTTCATGGCAGCATTGTTCACAATAGCAAAACGATGGAAACAACGTAGGTGCCCATCAACAGACGAATGGATAAACAAACTATGGTACATACACACAATCGAGTACTATGCAATGAGAAAGAACAACAATGAATCTGTGAAGCATCTCATAACATGGATGAAACTGGAGGACATTATGCTGAGTGAAATAAGTCAATCACAAAGGACAAATATTGTATGAGACCTCTATTGTAAAAACCCATGAAAAAATTAACATGCAAAATGTAACAATCCTTTTTGGTTACCAGGGATGGGAGGGGAGGGGTGGGAAATACTAAATAGGCAATAGATAAGTGGTATCTTGGGTGAGAGGTGAGACAGTACACAGTACAAGGAAACTAACACAACCTGCACAAGGAAAGGTCATGGAGGCCCCATGGACACATCCAAACTCCCCGAGGGACTGAGTTGTTGGACGGAGGGCTCTGGGGACCATGGTCTCAGGGAACATCTAGCTTAATTGGCATGACACTACTTATAAAGATAATGCTCTACATTCTACCTTGGTGAGTAGTGTCTGGGGTCTTAAAAGCCTGTGAGCGGCCATCTAAGATACTCCACTGGTCTCATCCCTTCGGGAGCAAGGGAGAATGAAGAGAACAGGATACAGTGAAAAGATTAGTCCAAAGGACTAATTGACCACAGCTACCAAGACCTCCACCAGACTGAGTCCAGTATAGCTAGATGGTGCCCGGCTACCACCGCTGACTGCTCTGACCAGGATCACAACAGAGGGTTCTGGACAGAGCTGGAGAAGGATGTAGAGGATAATTCTAACTCACAAAAAAAGAAAAAAAAAAGACCAGATTTACTGGCCTAAAGGAGACTGGAGAAACCTCAAGAGTGTGGCCCCCAGACACTCTTTCAGCTCAGAGGTGAAGTTATCTTCGAGGTTCATTGTTCAGCCTGGGAGTGGACAGCCCAGTAAAACTAAATGAGACTAACGAGGTACAGGAGTCCAGTGACAAGGGCCAGAAGGCAGAGGGGGAGTAGGAAGCTGATGATAAGGAACTCAAGTTGAGTAAGGATACTGTTGATGTGTTGTGAGATTGTTAACCACTGTTATAGAGCAACATTTGTTGTAACTGTTAAATGGGAGGCTATTTTGTCCTGTAAGCCTTCATCCTGGGTGAGAATGGCAGCACAATTGGAAGAGCATAGTCAATGTCACTTAAATGTGTAAGTAAAAAGTTGTGAAATGCTGTATCTTTGGCTATGTGTATTTTCACCAAAAAAAAAAGCTGAGAATTAGAGGGTTAAAATGTTGTGGGGTTGTTAACCAAAGTCATAAAACAGCATGTGTACTACTGTTACATGAGAAACTGTTTGTTCTGTAAGCCTTCACCTGAAGTACAATAAAATATTTAATAAAAAAAAAAATCATCTATACAAGACCAAATGGTCAACAATTACTGTAAAACAAAGATGAGAAGGTAAGGGACAGGGAAACTAGATTAATGGAAATGGAACAACCACAATGGAAATATTGAGAATGTTCATGCATTGCGAAGAATGTAATCCATCTCACTGAAAATTTGTGTACAAATTGTTGAATGGGAACCTAAACTACTGTGTAAACCTTCACCAAAAACACAATAAAATATTATTTAAAAAATAAAATAAAAAAAAGAAAGCAAGCGAAAAAAATCAAACACATGGAAACTGACAACAACTTGCTCAAAAACTACTGGGTTATAGAAGAAATTAAGGATGGAATAAAGAAATTTATACTATCAAACGAGAATGAAAACACATACTCCCAGAACCTTCAGGACCCAGCCAAAGTAATGCTCAGAGGTCAGCTTATAGCAATAAATGCACACATCCAAAAAGAAGAAAGGGTCATATTGAAAACATTAACCCTACAACTGGAACAAGTAGAAAGAGAGGAGCAAAAGAAGCCCTCAGGCACCAGAAGAAAGGAAATAATAAGAATTAGAGCAGAATTAAATGAAATAGAGAGTAAAAAAAAACAACAATTGAAAGAGTTAACATGTCCAACAGCTGGTTCTTTGAAAAGATCAACAAAATGATAAACCACTGGCCAAACTGCCAAAAATAAAAACAGGAGAGGAAGCAGATAACCTGTATAGGAAATGAGATGGGTGACATCACAGCAGATGCAACAGAAATTAAAAGAACCGTAACAGAATACTATGAAAAATTGTACTCTAACAAATTTGAAAACCTAGAGGAAATAGACACATTTCTAGAAACTCACTACCTACCTAAACTAACACAGACATAGAACAACTGAATAAACCCATAACAAAAGAAGAGATTAAAAAGGTTATTAAAAAACTCCCAACAACAACAACAAAAAAAAGCCCTGGCCTGGATGGCTTCAGTGGAAAATTCTACCAAACTTTCAGAAAAGATAACACCACTTCTACTAAAGGTATTTCAGAGCATAGAAAATGATGGAATTACTCTTTGGGCTCTAGGCATGAAAACATGCCACTAAGCACTCAAAGTGCCACCCCCACTTCCCATCTCCATGGGAATCCTTGCACCTTTTAAAACCCTCCAGTTCAATACTGACATAGACACACGTGGGGTTAAATCTCTCCCAGACTATTCCTTGTATGCCTTTCTCTCTCTTTCCTGTGCAGATGTTGCATTCTTAACTCTATTACAAGATATTCCAAGGCTGAAAAGATACGGCAACTCCTTATGTCTCCAGGGGGTCATTAGGATTTGGGTGTCTCAGAACATGTTTATTGCTACAGTGACATTGAAAAAAGGGTGATGATTGTGGTGATGATGAACATTAGGATGAGAGGGTAACAGCAGCATCAGTTTTACTATGAGATAAGTAGAGGGACCAGGAGGGTGAAAGTGCTACCAGATGTTCCAATGCTTGAGTTTCTACACAGAGATGTCACAGCAACTGAAATCTGGGCGTTGATTTTATCGTGTCATTCTATGTGTGCGGTCTTGGAGTCCTAACAGAAGACTACACAAGAGGCGAGGATTTAAGGACAAGGAAATCATTCAGTAGATGATGAGTTTCTCAGCTCCTCCTACTCTTACCCTGGGCTCCCATCTTTGGTGGTTCCTGCAGCCCTGGGGACCATGAGCCCAGGGTATCCACCAAAGGAGGTTGGGTGGAAAGCAACTAGCAGACATCTTTTCTTCTCCCCCATTGGACTTTTTCTTCTGGAATATCTGCATAGTTTCAGGAGGTGGGGCAGTTGGTAGCACCTACATTTTTAGGTAGAGATACCATCAAGTAGCCCAGGGACAGAGATTCAGTACTGATGCCTGTCAGTGTTGTACCAGAATGGGGGCGATTGCAGTAGAAATAGCCTGAACTCTGGAAACTGCTTCCCACAAGATGATCAAGCCCAAACTCTTGGGTGGTTGCTGATGTCACTACTGCTGCTGCTTTTCTGTTTTTGTGCCCCAGATTTTCCTTCAGAGACAGGCTCGGGGTGACACATCCAGCACAGCAAAACACCCTACTGATGGCTGGCTCCTGCCAAAGCTTGACCATTTTAGCCACAGTTGTTCAACATTCTGGTAACAGGTAAAAAATAATGACTAGGGCTGGTGATGGCAGGTGGGGGATAGTGTGAGCTTGAGTCCTTGAGTAGGGTGCCACAGAGCTCCGTTAAGTTAATGGAGAGATGAGGAGTGTTTTCATTCCCCGGGTGGTGTAAACATTTAAGCCCTGAATTACTAACTGGAAGGCAAGTAGTTCAAACCCAGCCAGAGGCATCTCAGAAGAAAGTCCTGGTGATCTGCTTCTGAAAGGTCACAGCTTTGAAAACTTAATAGAGCACAGTTCTACTCTGACAGTCATGGGCTCACCATGATTTGGAATTGACTTGATGGTAACAAGTTTGATTTTTTGGTTTAAGGCCATTACACTGAGCTAACAGGCCATCCTTTGCTGAAACATTTAGTTTTGGAGAAATATTTTCAGTTATATCTTGTTTTGTTTCCTTTTGAAGTTGTATAAATTTTCCATAAATTGTTTACTGGAACTAGAGGATTGACTAAATTCAGTTTTCTGTGCTTTTTGCACTATCCGGGGAGTAAGGCTGCTTCATAGATAATGCTAAGTTATTTCTTGTAGAGATATAGAATGTCTGAAATGTCTTTTGTTATTATGGTAGAAACTGTTTATACACAATGCCTAGATCTCTTAATTCATTGGGGGGTTGCAAAATGATGATATTAATTTTATCATTCTTCATTAATTTAGCTAGGATGCATACATAAAAGAGACTTCTATTCATCTATATTTGGTTACGTGATGATATAATTTGTATGGGAAAGACATAACTGCTTAACTCATTCCCTTAATTTACCAAATTTCAAAAAGACTGTAAGTATAATAGATTTAGAATATTACACAATCACTCATTTTTCTTTGTCTCATATTACACAGCAGTCTTACAATTACTGAAAGATTTTTAAAAGTTTACTTTGAAGTCTACTAGTCCACAGGTTAATTCTACTAAAGATATCCAATCAAATTACTGACTTCCCAGTCACTTAGAATTGTTCCTGTCTGTGTGGTTACGTGACTAACCAGATGCCATTTGTGTTTATTTGTTTCATTTTATTATTTTAAAAATTGGTTTTGTGAAATTTAATTTTATCTTATAATTACTTAAAATATTTATACGGTACCAAAGTCAAATCAACAAGCAAGAGATTTCAATAAACTTGATTTTAATGGATTATATTATTATTGTTAGTGCTTCTCTTTATGACTTCGTAAAAGATGAAGCCCTTCAACTCTTAGCACTACAACTTTCCACCTTTTGCCTTTTGTTGCTGTTAGATGCCATCTAGTTGGTTCCAACTCATAGCAACCCCATGTATAACAGAACTAAACACTGACCAGTCCTATGCTATCCTCATAATTGTTGTTACGTTTGAGCCCAGGAGTTGCAGCCACTGTGCCAATCCATCTCTTTGAAGGTCTTCCTCTTTATCCCTTACCCTCTACTTTACCAAGCAGACGTCCTTCTGGAGGGACTGGTCCCTCCTGATAACATGTCCAAAGTACTTGAAACAAAGTCTCTCCATCCTTTCTTCCAGTGGTCACTCTGGATGTATTTCTTCCGAGACAGACACGTTAATTCTTCTGGAAGTCCACGGTATATTCAATATTCTTCACCAACACCATAATTTAAAGTCATCAATTCTTCTTTGGTTTTCCTTATTCATTGTCCAGCTTTTGCATGCATATGAGGCAATTGAAAATATCATGGCTAAGTTCAGGCATACTTTAATTCTCAGTGTGACATCTTTGCTTTTTAACACTTTAAAGAGATCTTTTGCAGAAGATTTGCCCAATGCAATGTCATTTGATTCCTGACTGCTACATCCATGGGCGTTGATTGTGGACCCAAGTAAAATGAAATCTTTGACAACCTCAATCTTTTCTCCATTTATCATGTGTTGCTTATTGGGCCAGTTGTGAGGATTTTTGTTTTCTTTATGTTGAAGTGTAATCCATACTGAAGGCCATAGTCTTTGGTCTTCATCACTAAGTGCGTCAAGTCCTCTTCACTTTCAGAACACAAGGTTGTATCATTTGCATATCGCAGGTTGTTAATGAGTGTTCCATAAATCCTGATGTCACATTTTCCTTCATATAGTCCAGCTTCTCAGATTATTTGCTCAGCATACAGACTGAATAAGTATGGTGAAAGGTTACAACCCTGACCCATACCTTTCCTGACTTTAAACCGTGCGATATCTCCTTGTTCGGTTCGAATGACTGCCTCTTGATCTATGTACAGGTTCTGCATGGGTACAATTAAATGTTATAGAATTCCCATTCTTCACAATATTACCCATAATTTGTTATGATCTGCACAGTTGAATGACTGCATAGTCTATAAAACACAGGTAAATATCATTCTAGTATTCTCTGCTTTTAGCCATGATTCATCAGACATCAGCAATCATATCCCTTGCTCCATCTCCTCTTCTCAATCTGGCTTGAATTTCTGGCAGTTATCTGTTGATGTACGGCTACAACTACTTTTGAATGATCTTCAGCGAAATTTTACTTGGGTGTGATGTAAATGACATTGTTCGATAATTTCTACAATCTCTTGGATCACATTTCTTTGGAATGGGCACAAATATGGATCTTTTCCAGTCAATCCAGGTAGCTGTGTTCCATATTTCTGGGCACAGACATGTGCACACCTCCAGTGCTGCATCTGTTTGTTCAAACATCTTAATTGGGATTCGCTCAAATTTTGAAGCCTTGTTTTTCACCAATGCCTTCTGTGCACCTTGGACTTCTTCCATCAGTACCATAGGTTCTTGATCATATGCTACCTCCTGAAATGGATGAATGTCAACCAGTTCTTTTTGGTACAGTAACTGTATGTATTCCTTCTATCTTCTTTTGCTATTTCTTGCATCATTCAATATTTTGCCTATAGAATCCTTCAAAATTGCAACTCCAGGCTTGAATTTTTTCTTCAATTCTTTCAACTTGAAAAATGCTGCACTTGTTCTACCCTTTTGCTTTTCTAACTCCAGATCTTTACACATGTTTTTTTATAATGTATTACTTTGTCTTTGCCAGCTGTCCTCTGAAATATTCTGTTCAGCTCTTTTACTTTATCACTTGTTCCTTTTGCTTTAGCTACTCTGTGTTCAACAGCAACTTTCAGAGTCTCTTCAGACATCCTTGTTGGTGTTTTTTTTTTTTTTCTTTCCTGTCTTTTTAATGATGTTTTGCTTTCTTCATGTACGACATCCTTGATATTTTCCCACGATTTGTCTAGTCTTCAGTCATTAATGTTCAATGTGTTAAATCTATTCTTGATATGGTCTTCAAATTCAGGTGGGATATACTCAAGTTTGTATTTTCTCTCTAGTGGACTTGTTTTAATTTTCTTCAGGTTCAATTTGAACTTTCATATGAGTAATTGATGATCTGTTCTGCAGTTAACCCCTGGGCTTGTTCTGACTGATGATATTGAGCTTTTCCATCATCTCTTTCCACAGATGTCAATTTTCTCCTTTTCTTTCTTATTTTTGTTAGTGATGTTAAAGTCTTATATTTCTTTTTTGTTTATAGTTATTTGTATTTATTATCTTGTTGCTGAGAATATACACAGTCAAATATATACCAAGTCAATAATTTCTACATGTACAATTCTGTGACATTTATTCTATTCTTTTAGATGTGTGACCATTCTAATCCTCATTTTCTGAGCTGTTCCTTCCCCATTGATATAAACTCACTACCACCTAAGGTTCCTATCCAAGCTTTTGAGTTCCTGTTGTCAGTTGGATACCACGTATATAGATTTTAAAAATGCATACTGCTCCGGCAGACATACTTTACTAGTTAACATAAACTTTGCTTGGTTTTAAGAACAATTCAGGGGATATCTATGGATTAAGGTTTAAGGATTATCTCAGTGCAATAGTTTCAGGGGTTCATCCAGCCTCCTTGACTCCAGAAATTCTGGATTCCATGAGAATTTGAAATTCTGTTCTTAATTTTTGTGCTTTTGATTAACATATTTATTTCATATAGTGCAACATTTCATTCTATTCAATAATCATAACCTCAAGGTTGATTTCAAATTATTGTTGTATATAAATAGATACATTTTCATTCCCAGTCTCTTTGTTATAATAGCTTCTTAAAGAAGAATTTATAAAAATGATATACTGTGAATTTTAATACTGGTTTGATGTCTGAATGGCTGAGTATATAATTTTTGCTTGTCAGTTTTCTTCACTGAGTTCATATGCATTATTCAACTCTCGTCTAGTGTTGCAGGTTTGTATGTAGAAAGTAGAATCTACCCAAATGTACACCTCCTTATGTGGGACCTTTTGCCTCAATGCCTGAAGTATCCTTTCTTCTTCTTTGAAGTAAGTAAAATTTCCTGGGACATATCTTGATGTTGATGAGTTGATGTCAGTTTTTCCTGAGACATAGTCTATTTATTCTGTAGCTTTTTTTGAATTTTATATTTTTCCTACTCTATATATTTATTTTTCTTCTTTAAAGTTACCAGTTACATATGTGTAATACTTTATGTATGGCAGAGGTGTTATATCTGTGATGAGGTGATCATCTCCCTTTGCACATCTTTAAAGGACACTAAGCTCACTGGGTATGTGTATTTTGAAATCAGACACATTATTTTATATTCATAACTAATGCATTTAATTTAGTTTCACAATCTAAATGCATATCTGTGAATAGCTTTAGGAGTGCTGCTGAATTTTTAAAAGCACGGTACTATTCCAATATTCCATGTTCTGTGTTGTTAAGCATGGACTTTAGTTTCTATCTTTTTTTTAAATATCAAGTTCTCTAGATAGTGCATAATCTTACAAATAGAGAATAATCAACACAAAGGCCCTAGTGAAATATGAACATGACTTAGTAGCATTTGGTAAGTGTCTGAATGATAATTTAATACATCAAAATTAAACTTTGACAACCTAAAGACACTTCTCTAGAATTAAATTTGTGGAAAAGCTCTTAGAAATACCTACATATAACTCTGTCACTTTATAGATTTAAAAAATTGATACCTAGAAGCTTATGTGACTTTTCTAAGATTTTAATGTAATTTGCAGTCCTCAGAACTCCTCACACCTCAAACCTTCAGCATAACAGGCCTCTCATCTAAACTGTCCCAATATTGTCAGTTCCCCAAGAACACTCGTCACTGGAAATTTTTGCCATTGTGTCTTCATGAATTCTTCTACATTTACTTTAGCTATTACCTTATACATTATTCCTTATTGTTTACAAAAATTAACTTATCTCACAGGTCTATTTAATCTATAGAATCATTCTTTTCTCTGTTGTGGCTATCCTTGGCTTTCCATTTCTGGTATTACCTGTTCTAAAAGACAAGACAAAATTGCCTTTTATACACTATATGGAGTAAGCTTTTTGTATGTGTGCAAGGATTTTGTTTTTTCAGTGTCATCTCTTTATGCTAGATTAACTCATTTTCACACTTTATGTCTCAAAATAAATGACACTTCCATAGGGATACCTTCTCTGACCTCTCAGACCAGGTTGGATGTTCCTGTTGGTAAACCTTGCCATTGAAAAACTACACTCCTCCCTTATAACTGTCAGCACACTTGTAGTGAATTGTTAATGACAGTCTTCTTCTTCACTAGACTTTGTACTCTGTGAGGGCATGGGCTCCATCTGTCTTAGACACCAGAATCGTTCTAGCACATAGCGTGTACATGGCCAGGATTCTGGATTGTAAGCAAAACAAATGCAACCAACCTCACCTTATGAAAGAAAAAGAAATCAGTGACTCAGGTAACAAAAAAGTCCAGAGATAGAGATGAGTAATTGCATCATAGTAGCACAGCTAGACTCAAACTATGTCCCTAAGATTATTTATTCTTTTGTCACTTTTATTTTTAGATATAGCCTGCTCATGGGGTAGCCAAGATAGTACTGATTGATCCAGGCTTGGTATCGTCAGTCTTAGAAAGACATTATTTCAGTATATATCCCAACTAGACATTTCACAGCTTGGCTTGGGTCAGTGGCGCACCTATGAGAACACCTCAATAGATTAGGAGTGTGGTGTCTGGATTGCCTTAGTGGAGATCAGGAGATCTTCCAGAAACTAAGAATAGAGGTCAGCCCCTCCTAACTCACATGTGTTAAGAGAAAAATGAGAGTGATTTCTTACTAGAACAGGAAGAATGAATGCTGCTCAAACAGAAACATCTGATAACAGACTATTAATAGCCACTATTTCCAGAATGCTTTATGTGAAATTACTAATTTAGGATGTTCACTAAAATACTCAGACAATTATTTTTGAAAGAAGGAATGAACAAATGTATATGAAGTTTCATGCTAAGGTTATTGAGCATTGTGGATTATAATAACACATTGGTAATATTATGACTCCACAACACATCCCTCCAGTTGTCATACCGTGGTGGCATGAATGCTGCCATGATACCGGAAGCTCTGCCACTGGTATTTCAAATAACAGCAGGGTCATCCTTACTGGACAGAGTTCAGCAGAGCTTGCAGACTAAGCCAGACTAGGAAGAAGGACCTGGTGATCTACTTTTATAAAAATTGACCAGTGAAACCCTTATGACTAGCAGAGGAACATTGTCTGATATAGTGCTGGAAGATGAGTCCCTCAGGTTGGAAGGTACTCAAAATACGACTGGGGATGAGCTGCCTCCTCAAAGTGTAGTAGACATTAATGATGTCGATGGACTCAAGCCTTCGAGACTTTCATTTGCTGATGTGGCAAGACTCAAAATGAAAAGAAACAGCTGCAAACCTACACTAATATTCAGAACGTGGAATGTAGAAGTATGAATCTAGGAAAACTGGAAGTCATCAGGAATGAAATGGAACACACAAAGATCAATATACTAGGTATTAGTGAGCTGAAATGGACTGGTATTGGCCATTTAAAATCAGACAATCATATGGTCTATAATTCCAGAAATGACAAATTGAAGAGTAATGGCATCACATTCATCATCAAAAAGAACATTTTAAGATCTATCCTGAAGTACATGCTATCAGTGATCAGATAATATTCATATGCCTATAAGGAAAATCCATTAATATGTCTACTATTCAAATTGACACACCAACCACTAAAGCCAAAGATGAGGAAATTGAAGAATTTTACCAACTTTGGCAGTCTGAAAGTGATCAAACAAGCAATTAAGGTGAATTGATAATTACTGATTATTGGAATGTGAAAGTTAGAAATAAAGAAGAAGGATTGGTAGTTGGAAAATATGGTCATGGAGATAGAAATGACACTGGACATCACATGATATAATTTTGCAACACTAAAGACTTATTCATTGCAAATAATTTTTTCAACAATACATACAACAACTACTCACATCGGCATTGCCAGAAGGAATACACAGGAATGAAATCAACTACGTCTGTGGAATCTCCATATCATCACTCAGAACAAGGTCAGGGGCTGACTGCAGAACAGACCATCAATTGCTCATAATTAAGTTCAAGTTGAAGCTGAATATAAGTAAAACAAGTCCATGAAAGCCAAAATATGAGTTTGAGTATATCCCATCTGAATTTGGAGACCATCTCAAAAATAGATTTGACTTGTTGAACACTAATGAACAAAGACCAGACAAGGTATAGGATGACATCAAAGATAACATACATGAAGAAAACAGAATGTCATTAAAAAGACAGGAAAGAAAAAAAAAAAAAGACCAAAATGGATGTCAGAAGAGACTCTGAAAATTGCTCTTAATGTGGACTCATTAACAAACTGCGTAATGCAGATGAAACAACTTTGCTCGCAGAAAGGGAAGAGGACTTGAAGCACTTACTGATGAAGATCAAAGACTATCACCTTCAGTATGGATTACACTTCAATGTAAAGAAAACAAAAATCCTCACAACTGGATGAATAAGCAACATCATGATAAATGGAGAAAAGATTGACTTTGTCATGGATTTCACTTTACTTGAATCCAAAATCAACAGCCATGGAAACAGCAGTCTGCAAATCAAATGACTCGTTGCATGGGACAAATCTGCTGCAAAAGACCTCCTTAAAGTGTTCAAAACAAATAAATCACTTTGAGGACTTTGCTGACCCTGACCTAAGCCATGATATTTTCAATCTCCTCATATGCATGCAAAAGCTGGACATTGAATAAGGAAGACCAAATTAGAATTGATGTCTTTGAATTATAGTGCTTGTGAAAAATATTGAATATACCATGGACTGCCAAAAGTTGAACAAGTCTGTCTTGGACAAAATACAGCCAGAGTGCTCCCTGGAAGTGAGAATGGTGAGACTTCGTCTCAGGTACTTTGGACATGTTGTCAGGAGGGATCAGTCCCTGGAGAAGGATATCATAGTTGGCAAAATAGAAGGTTAGCAAAAAAGAGGAAGACCATCAAGGAGATGGATTGTGTACACAGTGGCTGCAACAATGGACTCAAGCATAACAGCAATTGTGAAGATGGTGCTGGACCAGACAGTGTTTCATTGTGTTGTACATAAGGTCACTATGAGTTGGAAGTGACTTGAAGGCACCTAACAGCAACAACAATATTGGGACTATCTTTTATTTTCATTATTGTTATTGTTAATATTGACTGCTAGAAACTTTGTAATCTAGATCCTCAATCTGTTATAAGCTGTTAAGGGATTTTCTTTGCCATTTATTAAAAAGTAATATCAATGGCCAACATCCCTGTAGCTGTCTTTCATTCTTTATACATTTAAAGAACTTAACCAATGGGTTTGTTTGTCATGCAACTTGCATCTCATTTCTGGCTTTATTTTTCTGATTTTTTCACAGTTACCAGCTATTTCCCTGTGTTCTCTTGGGTAAGCTGATCAAGTTTCTACTTGTAATTTTAATTTGATTTTGGGTGTTGCATAGTCAATTTAGCTTCTTCTACTCCTTCTCTAGTAATTTTTAAAACTTAGCTTTACACCACCACCAACACCATCCCTTGGAGTCTTTCTTTTTTCTCCTTTTTGGACCCTTCAGCTTTACTAAATCACTTTTCTGTTTAAAATCATGTCCAAAGATGTTTTGCTATTTTACTAAGCCTATTACCCTTGGATTTCGTTTTGTTATTAATTTTATTTTCATTTTCAGTTCTCCCATGTTGTCCTCAAGCATTCTAAATTCACCACTAAGAACTTTCTGTTTTTCCACTGAGGTTTAACCTTTTTCAAGGAAATTTAGTTTGTCAAAAATTCTTAAACTATATTCCCAGGATTCTTAAAATATATAAAATTCTGTTTGAGTGTACTTGGATGCATTTTCCAGGGGAAAGGATGATAGTACCATCAGAGTTCAAGTTTATGATCCATGAATGTTTCAGAGATGTGATCTTCTCACCATAATACTCGCTGATAATTTTTCAACTGGCGTTTGGCTTGTCTAACAGAGGGTGAGAGTTATTATGTTTTTCCCCATCATTATGTCTTAACTTTGGCCCCATTCTGTATGTACACGGGGGAGGATTTCAGATGAAGGGAGCCCAGACTTGACAAACTAATCTTCTGTCCTTGATCAGTGTCCCCCAAAGGGTAAACTTCTCAGCACAACACACACTATATTTGTGGATTTTTTGCCACTTGGGGAGGTATCATCTCAAGATGCATCACCTCCCCCCCCCCATGCTTCATCTGCGAAGACAACACCCACTCGTATTCCAGATTTCCCCGATTTGGGAAATTGTTATTTGGGCCCTCAAGGGAATTCTAACTAATAGCGACTCTAAAGGATGGAGTAGAACTACCCTAAAGGCTTTCCTAGGCTATAATTTTTAAGGGAGCAAATTGCCAGGTCTTTTCTCTTGCAAAGAGTGGCTAGTGTGTTAAAAGTACTGACCTTTCAGTTAGCAGTATGGAGCTTACCCATTTACCACCCAGACTCCTTTTGCAAGATTAGCAACAGGTTATATATGTTGTCTTCCCCTTTCCCTTTACTCATGGAGAACTCTAAGTCTCCCTTTATTTCTTAGACTTACATATATTTCTATTGAATTTGGACGCACAGAATCCGCAACAGATAGTGACCTCCTCCTATTCTTTCTTATTTGGATCCTAAATTTCTTTTGCATAAATGGTGTCACTGTGCTTTGGTTAATCCTCTGTCTATGTGGAGGCATTTTCAGACCTCATTGCACATTTGCTAGGTTTTTGACACATCTTTCTTTTCCTTCACAATTTACCCATACTGCTAGGTACCTTTTCCCCAGCCATCACCAATAGAACAGATAGTCTAAGAGATTGGGCTCCTTTCCCAAGGCTGGAGCTGGGGGAATAATTCCCACAGAGCTCTGTGCCATGCTAAAGGCCATGCAGAGAGGCCTAGGTTCAAAAGCAACAGACTACTTGTAAACAACGAGTTCTTGGGATTAGTGATATGACGGAGGTCAGTGCTATGAAGCCAAAGGTTCTGAGGCAGGCAAAGAAAGGGTCAATGGACTCGGTCCAGGATGTAATGGGGTAGCGGTACTGATATATATGACTTATTTAGATTGAATAATGTGTCAGAGGCAAAATGGATAATCTTTGTGATCTTCCCTATAATCTAAGGCTTCCTCTGCTTCTTTATTTCAGGGTTAGTGATCCGCTAACATATTCTATGTTTATGTATGTGTGTGTATAGTAGTGTAGAAATGGGATCCATATATGTATATTGTTGACCAATATGATTGGCCAAAGCATCAAATATAATTTTCATCTCTATTGATTATACCTTATAGAAACATATTCCTTAAAAAAAATGAGTTTTCTGTATCTTAATTCTTCAGAGCTTGAGAATGGTCTCAGGGTTTATGTGCTTTCTGCATGTTAAATTTTCATTGTTGAGGAAAGTCTCAGGAATTTTGTGGTCCAATGGGTTGATTTAAATGAAAGCATTTTAATAACAGTAGTGTTACACAAATGCTGGATGGAATTATTTTCATAGATATGTTTTGAAAACAAATGTAGGGACCATAACTTAGCTCTCTTTTCAGTGTCTAAACATGAAGAAACGTTTCATTCATTTTGAACTGTTTTCTACTTTTGGGGTTTGAAGTTAAAGTGAAATGGAGCTCTACTTGTATTTTCCTGCTGTCTTTCACACAGGTTATGTACACCTCTTAAAATGCCCTCAAAAATGGGAGAAACTTTTTTCTAGAGGGTCTGATGTTTTTCAAATCCAGTGTTCAGAATAATAACATTATCAAAACTATTAAGGTAAGAAAATGAAGAAAGAAAGAGGAGGTAAAGATATGGAGAAAGAAAGAAAGGCCGAAGTAGGTATTCACTAGATGACTAAACCAAAACAAAACCCATTGCTGTCTTGTCATTTCTGACTAATGGTGACCTTACTGTGACCTTATAGGACAGAGTAGAACAGCCCCATAGGGTTTCCAAGGAGTGACTGGTGGATTTGAACTACCAATCTTTTGGTTAGCAGCCAAGCTCTTAACCACTGCGCTACCAGGGCTCCACTACTTGACTAAGTGTCATAAATTAGTTGTAGATAAATATACACATAGTGTGGGTGTTTCTTTAAAACTTAAAATAATACATATAAGCCTCCAGTCTGAAGGTCAAGTAAATGATAAAAATTGTCAGCTACTGAATTATCTAAATATCCCACAACTTTTACTCATCTTTTATTGTAAATGTACTTAGAAGCACTCTCAAAATAATAGAATAAAGCATGACTGTATGCCAGAATTCAATTATTTCATTATAATCTTTTATTTCAAAATTTTTAAACATCTGTCTCATTAAGTACAAGTACCCCAAAACCTGCCAAAAGAACTAACAAATCTGTCTTGGAAGAAGTACAACAAGAATGCTCCTTAGAAGCAAGGATGACAAGACTAAGTCTCATATACTTTGGGCATGTTATCAGGAGGAATCAGTCCCTGCAGAAGGACATCGTGCTTGGTAAACGAGAGGGTCAGTGAAAAAGAGGAAGACCCTAAACGAGATGGATTGACACAATGGCTACCACAATGGGTCAAGCATAAAAATGATTGTGAGGATGGTGCAGTACAGGGCATTCTGTAGTACACAGGGTAGCTATGAGTCGGAAGTGACTCGCTGGCGCCTAACAACAACAACGCCACCCCAAACCTGACCTATTTCATAGTAATAATTGTAAGCAAATATAAAAAAATGGAATTGAGTATTGTATAGACTGAAGAGTAAGACAATAAATTTTAATGATTTTAATAACTCTCAGGCACAAGAAATATCAAAGAAAATTTTTAGTATAACGCTGTTAGCATATTTAGCTCTTTTGATGCACTGGGCCATGGAATGGAAAGGTTTTGAAATAGAAACTTGTGTACGTTGATATATCTATAAAAATAACCAATATTTTTGGAGATTACAGAAATAAAGTTTTTTTGAGTAATGTCAGAGATTAAGGGTTATGCCCCTGAGACAAGGGTACCTAACCAAGGCAGACTTATCCCATAGGTCACACAGTTCTAACTCAGCCTAGTACTGCCAAAGAGAGTAAGTACAAGAACAGACATCTGAAAGAACAAGGGGATGAAAGTGTTTTGCAACTTGCACTGACATTTTTTAAAAACTTTATTCTGAAGTAATTATAAACTCACAAGTTATTACAAAAAGTATACTGAGAGGTCCCCTTTTTCTTTCATCCAGCTTTATCCAATACTAGCATCTTAAATAACTATAGTACCTTATCAAAACCAATTGACATTGGTGCAATACAGTTAACTAGACTACAGATTTTACTTGGATCTCACCAGTTTTACATACACTCTTCTTCTTTGGGGGGTGGAGGCCTTGACTATTATGGGTTGAGAATATTGCAAACAAGTTTCCAAAGTCATAATGGGTCACATCTCTAATATTTTCCCTTCTTCCCTCTCTTTCCTTCCCTCCTTCTCACATTCTGTCTCTTTTCCTCCTTCCCACACTCTGTCTGTCTCTTCCTCCCTTGCTTCCATCCTCTCACAAGGAGTACCAGTTTAGTGCCAGGCACTGTGCTATGTGCTGAAGAAAGATTGGTCAAGACAGGCAGTTGTGGCCATGCCCTCCTTCAGTGTCATCCTATCTATTCTCATTCAAATCCTTAATAGTTCTTTTAATCTGTCTTCCAGCCTCCTGCCTCCCCCTAAAACACTCTTTCCTATACAAAGCTCTAAATTAATCTTTCTAAAGCATACTTCTTATCTCACTGTTTCCCCCGCTGAAGAAGAATCCTTAGAAAACTCTTCTTCGTTAACAGAATGAACTACTACAATAGGTGTTCAGTCTGACATTATAGGAAGTTCCATTCTTCCAATGTTTATAACTTATGTTCTAGCTAAATTCTGCAATTTTCTACTGTTACTTACCTGAACATTTCCCCTCATGTTACTCTAGCCTTCTAGAATGCCTCCATCCTTCTCTGTTCCCATCAAAATATATTAAGTGCATTTTATAATCAAGCTCCCCAACGAAATCTCCCGATTGCTCCAAGCAGATGCATCTTCTCCTTTCTTTACCCACTGCTCCCCATTCCTAGTATTTGATGTGGGTGATATTATTGTATATATTTACCTCCACCTCATTTGGGGCCATATGCATACATTCCTGCTTCTAGATCATACTGTTCTTTGCAACAAATACTCTGCCTGGCCCTCATTCATTTTTTCCTTATTATCTGTAGAAGGAACATTGGTTTTGGTCAAGATAGATCTCCAACAGCACCCCCCCCCCCCCCCGCACACACACACACACACACAGTTTCTGCCTCTTGTTATCTATGTGACTCATAATGGGATACTACATGAGATAGGTATTACTAACTCCAAGGCTCATGGGGCTGATGCATCTACATCACAGGGCATTTTAATAATTTCCTAGTGCTGTCAAAACAAAGTAAACAACAGAACTTATGTCTCACCGTTCAGTAAGTTAGAAGTCCTAATTCACAGTGTCAGCAGGGCCATGTTCCCTCTGAAATCTCTAGTGCAGATCCTTTCTTGTAACCTTAGGCATTCTTTGCTTGCAGCTGCATCATAGCTCTGTCATTATATGGCTCTTTTCCCTCTGTGTGTCTCTCTCCTCTTTTATAAGAATCCACTCATGTTGAATTAGGAGTCACCCTACTCTGGAGTGATCTCATGTTAACTGATAACATTTTCAAAGATTCTATTTCAAAACAAGGTCATATTTCACAGGAATCAGGGGTTAGGACTGCATCATAAACTTTGGGGGGGGCACAATTAAATCCATAACAGGCATTCCGTAATAATATATGTAGACTGCCTAACAAATGAAATATTTGTAAAATTAAACCTTAAAGTCTTGGAGGAAATCATCTTTTCAAGAATGGGAGAAAAGATTTTGTATGTATGACTGACTTCCAATGAATTGGAAGTTCCTTGGTTAGTGATCACTTCAAGAAACCTAAGGTCAGTGTTGACTTCAGAATCCTATGAAAACTGGAGTCATTCTCAGAAAGGTGCTGCCTCTAACTCTTGGCAACACAAGCTGAGAATAAAAAGATCAGGCTGGGGAGCACAAACTCCCAACGCCTTGTCTCCCCAAACAACATTTCTAAGGGTCTGGTATAACAGAACCATCCAAATCCACTTTCCTGTAACCATCCTAGAGTGCACCTAGATATGTTAGTTACATGAAAGAGACGAGGGTCACACTTTCCTCCCTGTCCTCTTTGGAAGTGGTTCATGGAAACAATTCTTGATTGTTTCTAAAGGACTTTTTAAGGAAAAGACTAGGCTTGTGATGTGTGATATGCATATTTGTTCTCTAATTTGAATATCATGCACAAATCTTTCATAAGCCTGAAAAATGGAGTTGAGTCTATATGCATTTTTTAAATCTGTTTAATGGTATGCAAGGCCCACATTTCGCCAGAATTCAACAAATTCTTCGAGGTACAGTTATTTCCATGTGATTTATTCCTCAAGAGTTAACTTTCTGCCCACCTTTTTACTAAAAGTACTGGGGATTTGCTTACTTTGCTACTGGTGTACCTGATCTCCAGTTTGGCTGACAGGAACTCTCGGCAAAGATGACAATCATTCCAGGATTTAAAAGCCAAATATTATATGGCTAGCCACCAATGGTATGGAAAACAATTCAGAGGTTACTTTTGAGGCTGATAGTTGTTCTGTCTGATGGGCAAGATCATGCAATTTGATGTTTTGCAAATGTAGGGGACTTGTATCAAAATAAGTTTGCCTAGAAATGAACATCCAAGGGCCTTGACCTATTCCATATTATTAATGAATAATAATGATAATAATGAGACAATGATATTAATAACAACTACCACAGACCATGGGCTTATCCTGCCTCAGATCTTATACTAAGAAGTTTTTCTAATTTCTTTCCTAGAAGTTCTCACAGTGTCTCCATGTTAGTCCTATTTTACAAGTGAGGAGCCCATGCTTCAAGGTTTTAAATCACTTGCCCAAAGACACAAGGTTACTGAGGGGCTGAGTCAGAATTTCAATGTAAATTTCTTTGAAACCCATGTATTAACTACTGTGATGATATATAATACATTTTAACTTATTTTAAAAAAGACTTCAGATTAAGTAAACTATTTCATCCTCAATTGCTTTTCTCTTTCCTTTCCTCCTTTCCTCACTTCTTTCCTTGCTTCTTTCCTTCCTTCTTTCACTCCTTGTTTTCTTTTTTCTACATTAAATGTCCAGGCTATCATTGGAAAATATCAGATTTAATTATCACCAACTATGATTCAGGACTCTACAGAACAAGTGCACTCACTGTATCTCATTTACTCTAATAATCACTCTTGTAAGTGGGCATTGTTATCTCTACATTTAAAGGTAGGAAATCTGACACTCAGAGAGGTATTGTAACTAGCCTGCATGTACACAACCAATATAAGGCAAGCCAAGATGTGAGACTGTTCTGAAGATGACAGCAGGATAGTTTCTTCCTAGAAGCACCTATAAAGAAAGTTCATGTGCTTATTAAAATTCAAACCTTAATTTTCACAAGCCAGATTCTTTTTGTCAGCATCAGTTGCCTTGACGATTTTGACAAATCATTACCAGTGATTTGTTGAGGTGTGTTTTGGATTTAGGAAGTGGTTGGAGAGGTTTGGTCAAGGATAGTTTTTTTTTATACTTGATGCTTTTATTTCCCACCTTTCCTAAATTATTGTTATTTATAAGAGGCTTTTTTCTACCTTTTCCTTCATGACTGAAATCTCAAAGCATTCTTAGAAATATATGCATTGCTGTTGCTGTTGTTAGGTGTCCTTGAGTCGGTTCCAACTCATAGCAACCCTCTGCTCAACAAGTCAGCACTTCCAACCCTGATGTGCTTTGGTCACTACAAAATTAAAATCTTTACATCATGGAATTTTCTTATGTAAAATTCTAGCTTTTATTCTGAGAATAGACCAAATTTAGATTGGGAGGATTTTTATGGGTTACAAGGGGAGGTGAGTGGTTCGAAATTCATGTAATTTTTCTTTTTCTTGAAATAATACACAACTCTAGTATAAAAATTGAAATTCGCTCTTTGAAAAGTCTGGTAGAAATGAGGCATGTAATTTAATTCCTTGATACCTAAAGTGAGACCAGGTACACAGGTGACACTCAGAAAATTTTTTGTTTTTGAAGGCTTTTTCTCTTACTGACTCATGCAAACACTGCAGATCTATGCCTTAATATAATGGGGCTTCAGTTATACCAAATCAAACTAAGTCTTCCCAAATGCCACTATATAGGCCGCATGGTGAGAGGTGGTTTTGACTTCTGATATCAACATCTAAGATGATTCTGCTCTACCAGAATTTCCTAAATCGTGGTGAGGATAAATTTGCAACACTGTTACCTGAAATGCATCTTAGCAACACAGATTCTTTGGCCTCACCTCCAATCCTCTATAGTGGGAACCAAGAGTCAGTTATTCAGGTGATTTTTATGGAACTTAAGCCGAATTTAAACTCTACCTTCTATACTAATTACTCATGTCTATCCTTACCCCTGCCAATAATCCCACAATAGGAAAGTCCTATTGCATGTAAAAACTTGAGTTAATAAAGGTTAATTATATTTTCTTTCATCACATTCTGTTTCTCTAGCAACTCTTTCTATGTTGGTAGTAAGCTTCTGATTTTCTGGGCAAAGGTAGCATTCAATCAACTAGTTGACTTCAAGTTGATTCCTACTCATGCTGACTCCATGTGGGTCACAGTAGAACTGTGTTCCATAAGGTTTTCAATAGATGATTTTTTTGGAAGCAGATTGCGAGGCATTTCTTCTGAGGCACCTCTGGGTGGATTTGAACATCTAGTCTTTTCGTACACAGCCCAGACAGTAACCGTTTGCACCACCCGGAAACTCCAAATGTGGCATTATAGGGATTTCTAAGTCAACAGACAATTCACCAAGTGTAATTCAAAAAGTATGATTATGCCAATCTTTGACCTTCATCAACACTGAAAGTTTTATAGTTTTTAATAGATTGTTTTTGTTGTTAGGTGCCATCCAGTTGGTTCCAACTCATAGTGATCCTACATATAACAGAATGAAACACTACCCAGTCCTGCTCCATCCTCACAATGGTTGTGATGCTTGATCCCTTTGTTGCAGCCACTGTGTCAGTCCATCTCGCTGAGGGTCTTCCTCTTTTTTGCTGAACTTCTGCTTTACCAATCATGATGTCCTTCTCCAGCGATTGATCCTTCCTGATAACATGTCCAAAATATGTGAGACATAGTCTTGCCATCCTTGCTTCAAAGGAGCATTCTGGCTGTTATTTCTTCCAAGACAGATTTGTTCGTTCTTTTTGCAGTCCATAGTGTACTCAATATTCTTTGCCAACACCGTATTTCAAAGGTTAGATCCGTCTTCGGTCTTCCTTATTCATCGTCCAGCTTTCGCGTACATATGAAGCGATTGAAAACTCCACGGCTTGGGTCAGGTGCACCTTCGTCTTCAAGGTGAAATCTTCACTAATAAGTTTTATTGCTCCTTTAAAAGCTTTTCTACACAGGCCCTTTATCACTCTGATAATCAACAAGTGTAAAACTATGCTTTCAGATAAGAGAGAAAAAATTAACGACTTCCTGTGTATGGGTGTGTGTGTGCCTTGCCTGAATGGCTTCAGTTAAAAACATTGCATTAATGTAATCAGGCAGGAGCAAAACCTGTGTTTACCTCTGTCCATGGTAATTTGTCTTTTTTTTTTTTTTTTGGTGTGTACAAAACCACAGGCAATCTGTTTGGGGCACTTTGTAATTTTTGAGAGTCTTTTCCCAGGAGGTAATAATTGTTGACCTCAGCACTTTCCTGCTGGATAAATGTGGCATAGTGGTTAAGAGCTGGGCTGCTAACCAAAATGTCAGCAGTTCGAATCCACCAGACACTCCTTGAAAACCCTGTGGGGAGGTTCTACTCTGTCCTATAGAAGCTTGATGGCACCTAACAACAACAACAAGGAAATTATTAAGCTTGAAAATAATACAGAGGCTTTCCCAGCCTTCATTGGGCTGAGATCTATTTTTCTGTAGTTGCTGGTGGAAGTAAGTTGGAGTGTGTTTGGAAAGCCAATCCATAGTCTGCAGTTAAGTCTAAAGTTAATGTAAGGACTAGTGACAGATTTTTCTGAAATTTAGGGAAGCTGAGATTCTGTAGTTTGTGTCTGCCAGGCGTGGTAGAGCCATGATGTACTGCTTAGCTGAATAGATGCTATACTGCTTCCTGATTAGTATACTGTGGTCTGTTTCTGTCAAGAGGGAGTATGTTACTGCAGGTCATTTCCTTTCTTTTTCCCCAAACTAAAACCGACCCAAAACAAAATGAACCAACTCTCCCCCAAAACTCCGGAGATAGCTCTGTAAGCCTGCCATAATAATAAAATATCCTTGCTAAAGGGTATGTAGAAGAGACACTGTCAGTTTCCTAATTAATGTGTCATTAGCAAAACGTTTTTCTTTTTAAGAATAACTGAGAATAGATTTTTATAACTTTTAACAAATGAAGTGATAAAAGCGCATATTTTTGTCCAAATCCATTTCTTGTTTGACTATGGCATTTCAGTTGGTTTTTCCTCCACGAAAGGATGTATTGATGTCAATAACTTGGTCAGTAACAGGATGTTAGGATGCCCCTCAAATTCCCATAAATTCAAGCTTACCCCTCCTCCTGGCTGAACCTCCTTGAGTATCATTTTTCATTCAGTTACTTACCTGTTCAAATCTTTGAATTATTTTTTATTATTATTATTCAATCTCTTCAAATTTAAAGAGATTCATAATCTAACCACATTCTATGGTCAATAGTTATTTAGATTTATTTTTTGTTGGATACTTCTCATGACACAGTAAGGAAAATAATACGGTGATATTTGAACAACATGATGATCGTAATTAATGTCACAGAACTGTGCATGTGAAGACTGTAGAAATGACAAATATTCTTATACCTATACAATTACCATAATAAAAGAAAATGGAAGAAGATATATAATTATTATAATAACAATGTTGCTTCTATCAAATGACCTGGGCTCCAGGCACTATCCTAAGGGCTGTTTTCATTTAATCCTCACAGCAACTTTATGAGTTATTCCGATCAGCTTATTCTTATTGTCCCCTTGAGCACATGAGCAAACTGAGGCTCAGACAGTTAAGAAACTAATTCAGAGTCACTCATCCAGGCCTGTTTGATCATCCCTTTAGACATTGCATATCACTGCCACAATTTCTTCCAACTTGTTGCTCCCCTTGGCCAAAATATTGTCTTCTTTCTTTTTTTAATTTTTATTGTTGTGAAAATACATATAAAGAACACAACATTTGCCAATTCAACATTTTTTCAGGTGGACAATTCAATAAAAACAATTACATAAATCATGCTGTGCAACCATCACCGATTTCCGTTACCAAATATTTCATCCTCATAAGGAAAAACTCTGTTAACATGAAAAAGGATTATAAAATTTCCCATCCTTCTTGCTTCTGGTAACCATTATTAAACTCTAATTTCTATACTTTTGTCTATTCTAGATACTTTGTGTTAGTAAATTCATACAAATACACTCTACATATTTCTGTTTACTTAAATATTACGCAGTCTTCCCAGTCTCCCTCAATTCCTACCTCCTCAAGAAGCCTTTCCTCATGATTCTAGTGCTCAGGGAACTCTCTCAGAAGCCTCAGAGTAGCTCATTGCTGTTTTCATAGTTTTTGTATTGTGTCTTCTTTGAATGAATCCTTCCAGAGGTTGGTTCTCATCTTTTACACCTCCAAAAGGTTCTAGCACTGCTCTGGCAAGATAGTAGATGCTCAATCACAGCTTCCTTATTTGTAAACTCTTCCAAACCAACTACTGACTTGAATACCAAAAGACCTTGTTAAACCTAGTGCTTTTATGAGCTATGTGTCTTGCACAAGTGATGTAGACTCACCTTTTTTTATTGTTGTGCTTTAAGTGAAAGTTTACAATTCAAGTTAGTCTCTCATACAAAAATTTATACATACATTGTTATGTGATCCTAGTTGCTCTCACTATACTGTTACAGCACATTCCTCCTTTCCGCCTCTGATTCCCCATGTCCATTCAACCAGATCCTGACCCCTTCTACCTTCTCATCTGGCCTCTGGACAGGAGATGCCCATTTAGTCACATGTATCTACTTGAGCTAAGAACCACATTCTTTCACGAGTGTCATTTTATGTCCCATAGTCCAGTCTAATCTTTGTCTGAAGAGTTGGCTTTTCGAATGGTTTTAGTTTTGGGCTAACAGAAAGGCTGGGCGTCATGTCTTCTGGGGTCCCTCCAGTCTCAATCAAACCATTAAGTCTGGTCTTTTTACTAGAATTTGAGTTCTGCACCCCACTTTTCACCTGCTCCATCAGGGACTCTTTGTAGTATTCCCTGTTAGGGTGGTCATTGGTGGTAGCTGGGCATCATCCAGTTCTTCTGGTCTCAGGCTGATGAAGTCTTTGGTTTATGTGGCCCTTTCTGTCTCTCGAGTTAATACTTCCCTTGTGTGTTTGGTGTTCTTAATTCTCCTTTTCTCCAGGTGGGTTGGAACCAATTGATGCATCTTAGATGGCGGCTCACTAGCTTTTAATACCCCAGATGCAACTCACCAAAGTAGGATGCAGAACATTTTCTTACTAAACTGTTATGCCAGTTGACCTAGATGTCCCCTGAAACCATGGTCTCCAGACCACTGCCCCTGCTACTCTGTCCCTCAGAGTGTTTAGTTGTATTCAGGAAACTTCTTAACTTTGGTTTAGTCCCGTTGTTGTAGACTCACTTTTAATAGACTCTGAAACCCACCCAGGAAAGCTGATATTTTTAAGTAGCTGATCTCCAGGCCAAAGTCCCAAAGAATATCTGTACCTTATTTGAATTGAATGCAATCACTTCAAGCATTTAAAATAATTTTTGGAGCTGAATTCCATTTTGAGCTTAAAGCAATACCATGTATATTCTCTTAAGGATAATTGGAATCTTTGTTTTTGCAGGGATTTCAGAATCTCATCAGCTTTGATGAACTTTGTAACATGATGACAAACACCTCACTGGATTCACCATATGATAGATACACAAGAATTGCAAATTTAATGCTCAAGAAAACAAATATGCTTTGTCATCCTGACCATTACAATGATTATCTGAAAGTCTTGATTTTGTCTTCATTGAATAAGCTTAATATTGCAGGAGATAAATGTTATCTGGTGAAAATGGAAATTTTCCTTTTGGGGTTGAGAAATGGGAGCACAAAAACCTGCACTAAACATTGTGCAAATGGTGAGGCTGCATTTAGCTTTGTGAGGAATGACAAAAGAATCAGAAGTAAGGGTTTTACTCAAGGATGGGAAGAGAGAGTGAATGAGTTGAAGAGCTGGGCATACACAGATTAGATCCTTTTTAAAAGAGAGGCAGAATTGTCAAATGCTCAGGACTGGAAGGAGCAGAATAAAGAAAGGTGCCACTTATACTTTTCAACATAATCAAGCATCACTGATGCCAAGAAAATATCTCACTGCATTGTAAATTCTATATAGAGCAGTTACCAAACCTGGTTGCACTCTAGAATGGCCTAATCTGCTGCAATGGAGTCAGTTTTGACTGATGGAGATCATCTGTCTTACAGAGCAGAAACACACCATAGGGTTTTCTTGGCTATAGTCTTTATGGAAGCAGATTACCAGGCCTTTCTTTTGTGGCACTGCTGAGTGGATTGAAATCTCCAACCTTTAGGTTAGTAGTAAAGCACAAACTATTTGCACCACTTAGGGACCTTCTCTTTTCCACTAACCTGTTTGAAATCCAATATAAGTACAACATCAAGATATTGACAACATGAATAGTTCTTAAAGTTGTTAACTACATTGCTTCAAGACTTGTGAATCCTTGATATAGTTGCTAGACTTTCAATAAATCAAACTTCTAAGTAATTATCCACAATTTGATGCCTTGATTTACTCATCCTACCAATATTGGTGACCGCTTGGGAAGAAGTTATAGTCACAGTGTGGCTTCAATGTGGAGATGGTGAGGAATAAGGGCATCGAGTGTGCATCCCTCTCCTAAGAAGCTTCACGTAAAAGATCCTGGTGCATCCTGAGAGGGATTAACTTGAGGGGGATGCAGAGAGAATGGGGCATGTTCCCAGCAGAGATTGGAAATAGAGGACAGATATTGGGACAGCCTCAGTGTACTCATAGAGATGGTCCTTTAGGGAACAAGAAAGTGTTACTTTAGTAGCATATGGTGTCTTCACAGATATCTCCTGCTCATTTGACATAATTTCAATTCTTGATGTGGTAATGTTGGATATAACTAAAAATAACATCATTTAATAATGATGAGATCAAATTTGGTTTAGATAGTCACAAGCAGCATGTAAATTAGAGTACTTAATTTTTTTTAAGTTTTTAATTAGTCATCTACCAAAATTTCATTTCTGGTTATGTCAACTGATGTTTCGCTTTCTAGGAAGGCAATAGCTTTATCAGCTTTTCAGTGAATTTGGCTTATTTCAGACCATGGATTCAAAGAATCAGCCCTTCACTGAATTGCCCCTCAGGAAAAGGCTGTACCTGGACTTCTGTTTGTCATAAGAAACCAAGATTGCAGGGTTTTTTTTTTTTGTTGTTGTTGTTTGTTTGTTTGTTTTTTCCATATTTAAGGAGAAGATTAAATTGTTCAGATTGTCTAATCATAAACTGGTGAAAAATCAAGGGAGAAATCTTCTGGATGGAGTTTGAGAAATCAAAAATAATCCTATAAAATATGCAGATCCAGACCTCAGATTTCTGAATGCCCCTTAATTAGTAGCAGCCAGGAAACATTTTATAGGTTCTGTTGTTTTTAGGTGTTGTCAAGCCTGTTCAAACTCATAGTAATCTTATGTACAACAGAAAGAATCACTGTCCAGTGCTGTGCTATCCTCATAATCCTTGTTATGTTTGATCTCATTGTGGCAGCCAATGGGTCAATCCATTTCATCCAGGGTCTTCATCTTTTTCACTGACCCTCTACCTTGTCGTGCATGATGTCCTTCTCCTGGAAATGATCCCTCTTGATAATATGACCAAAGTACTTGAGACAAAGTCTTGTCATCCTCACTTCCAAGGAGCACTCTGGCTGTACTTCTTCCAAGAATGACTTATTTATTCTTCTGGAAGTCTATGGTATATTTAATATACTTCACAAACACCATAATTCAAAGGCACCAATTCTTCCCTGGCCTTCCTTATTCTTTGTCCAGCTTCCCCATGCACATGAGATGCTTGAAAATACCATGGCTTTTGTCTAGAACACCTTAGTTCTCAAAATGACATCTTTGCTGTTCAACAGTTTAAAGAAGTCTTTTGCAGTAGGTTGACCCAATGCAATATGTCATTTGATTTCTTGACTGCTCCTTCCATGGGCATTGATCAGGGATACAAGTAAAATGAAATCCTTGACAATTTCAGTCTTGTCTCCACTTATCTTGATGTTGCTTATTAGTCCATTTTGTGAGGATTTTTGTTTTCAACATGTTGAAATGTAATCCACACTGAAGGCTGTAATCTTTGATCTTCAACAGTAAGTGCTTCAAGTCCTCTTCACTTCAGCAAGCAATGTTGCGTCTCCTGCGTATCGCAAGTTGTTAACGAGTCTTCCTCCAATGGTGACGAAGCATCCTTCTCCATATAGTCCAGATTTTTAGATTATTTACTCAGCATACAGATTGAGTAAGTATGGTGAAAGGATAAAATTCAGACATAACCTTTCTTGATTTTAAACCATCCCCTTTTTCTGTTCCAATGACTGCCTCTTGATCTGTGTACAGGTTCCTCACAAGCACAATTAAGTGTTTTGGAATTCCCATTCTTCACCATGTTATCCATATTTTGTTACAATCCACACAGTCTAATGCCTTTGACTTCAGTAAAACAGAGGAAAACATCTTTCTGGTATTCTCTGTTTTCAGCTCTGATCTATCTGACATCAGCAGTGATATCCCTTATTCCATGTCCTCTTCTTAATCCAGCTTGAATTTCTGACAGTTCCTGGTTAGTGTACTGTTGTAACTGCTTTTGAATGATCTTCAGCGAAATTTTACTTGTGTGTGGTATTTATGATGTCATTTGATAATTTCTGCATTCTGTTGGATCTCTTTTCTTTGGAATGGGTACGCATACGGATATCTTTCAGTAGATTGGTCAGGTAGCTGTCTTTCAAATTTCTTGGCGTAGAAGAGTGAACACTTCCAGCGCTGCATCCACTTATTGGAACATCTCAGCTAATATTCTGTCAATTCCTGGAGACCTGTTTTTTGCCAATGCCTTCAGTGCAACTTGGACTTCTTACTTCAGTACCATCAGTTCCTGATCATATGCTACTTCCTGAAATGATTGAACATCGACCACTTCTTTTTGGTATAGTGACTCTGTGTATTCTTTCCATCTTCCTTTGACAATTCCTGCATCATGTAATATTTTCTTTGTGGAATCCTTCAATATTGCAACTCGAGGCCTGAATCTTTTCTTCAGTTCTTTCAGCTTGAGAAATGCTGAGTGTGTTCTTCCCTTCTGGTTTTCTAACTCCAGGTCTTTGCCCATGTCATTATAATTCTTTACTTTGTCTTCTCGATTGGCCCTTTGAAATCTACTGTTCAGCTCTTGATTTCATCATTTCCTTCTTTCACTTTAGCTACTGTACATTCAAGAGCAATTTTCAGTGTGACTTCTGACATCTATTTTGGTGTTTTCTTCTTTCCTACCTTTTTAATGACCTCTTGATTTCTTCATGCATGATGTCCTTGATGTCATTCCACAACCTTTCTGGTCCTCTGTCATTAGTGTTCATTGCAACAATTCTATTCTTGAGGTCTTATGCTTCAGTCAGTTTGTCGTACTATGAGGGCTTGTGTGCTGCTATGATCCTGGAAACTATGCCACCGGTATTCAAATACAAGCAAGGTCAACCACGGTTTATAGGTTTCAGCTGAGCTTCCAGACTAAGACAGACTAGGAAGAACGACCTGGTGGTCTACTTCTGAAATGAATTAGTGAAAACCTGATGAATGGCAGAGGAACATTTTCTAATAGAGTGCAGGAAGATTCTCCCTTCAGATTAGAAGTCACTCAAAAGATAACTAGGGAAGAGTTGCCTCCTCAAAGTAGAGTCAACCTTAATGATGTAGATGGAGTCAAGTTTTGGGACCTTCATTTGCTAATGTGGCACAACTCAACATGAGAGAAACAGCTGCAAATCCATTAATAATCAGAACATAGAATGTGTGAAGTATGAATCCAGGAAAATTGGAAGTCGTCAAAAATGAAATGGAACACGTAAACATCAGTATCGTAGGAATTAGTGAACTGAAATTGACTTTTATTGGTGATTTTGAATCGGAAAACCATATGGTCTACTATGCCAGGAATGACAGCTTGAAGAGGAAAGATGTTGAATTCATCATCAAAAAGAACATTTCAATATCTATCCTGAAGTATAAAGCTGTCAGAGATAGGATAATATCCATATGCTTGCATGGAAGGCCAGTTAACACGACTGTTTTTCAAATTTGCACACCAACCACTGAAACCAAAGATGAGGAAATTGAAGATTTTTACTAACTTATGAAGCCTGAAATTGATCAAACATGCAATTAGGATTCATTTGTAATTACTGGTGATTGGAATTTGAAAGTTGGAAACAAAGAATAAGGATTGGTAGTTGGAAAATATAGCCTTGGAAATAGAGATGATGCCAGAGATTGCATGATAGAAGTTTGCAAATCAATGACTATTTCATTGCAAATATCTTTTTCAACAACATAAACAGCAACTGTACACATGGATCTGGCCAGTTGGAATACACAGGAATCAAATTGACTGCATCTGTGGAAAGAGGTGATGGAAAAGCTCAATATCATCAACCAAAACAAGTCCAGGGATGACTGCAGAACAGACAATCAATTGCTCATATGCAAGTTCAAGTTGAAGCTGAAGAAAATTAGAAGTTGATGAGAGCCAAATTACAAACTTGAGTATATCACACCTGATATACATATATATATGTCTATATATATATATGTATATATATATAGACATACATACATGTCTATATATATACACACACATACATACATACTAAGCTAACCATGAGATCATACTAATATAGCCAGTTTTAACTCACTGCCACATGGATCTAGAATGATTCTCCTTGCTTATCTCTAAATTACCACTTAAAAAGTGAGAAACCTGGATCCCACTATCCATTTACTCAATGGTACACATGTATAAGAGTATCAAGGGATCCTTGATGGTGCAGGGGTTAAGCACATAGTTATTAACCCAGAGGCTGATGGTTCGAACTCAGTAGCCACTCCATGGGAGAAAGATGTGGCATTCTACTTCCGTAATGATTACAGCCTTGGAAACCCTAGGAGGCAGTTCTAATCTGTCCTATAGGGTCCCTATAAGTTAGAATGACTCGATGGTAATGGTTTATAGGAGTTTAGGAGTATGAGAATTGTACTTCTGTACTTTGGGAGAAACAACTTTATCAGTTAGAGTACAGAGCACTTTCTGTAGTTTTTTTGTGTTAGAGAGTCCATTCATTTCCAGAGTATCTCAGATAGGCAATTTTTCTCCACAGTGAGTCAATGAGGTTGTTTCATTCATTTGTAATTCAGTTTGATTCTCTTGTCACCATCTGCATTCCTTTTTGGGATCATCTTATTTCCTTACTGACTGGGAAGAAATTAAGTGTTGAACATTTGTAATTCTGTTGTCTATGGTGAATAAATGTCTTAACAAGAAACTTTTTTTTTTTTAAATTGTAAAAATCTGACAATGCAAACTTGGTCTACTCCTAATGTGATAATGTGAATTAAAGCTGGTCATCACCAGGAACCTCAGTGTTGTCTTTTGTAAAACAGTGGAGTTAGTCTAGAGGCGGAGGAGTAAACCCAATTACCTACAGGACCCAGTCAGTGAGGTGGGCTGGCCCTAAGACAACAGTTTGCATTTCTCTGTAATAAACTGGGGAATACATAGCCCTCCAAAAGGAGGAATCCATCACTCAGCTCCAATTTTACTGTGCCTTGAGGGAATACAGACATTAGTTCATAGTGTGCATTGCTTAATCTTCCAACTTGTTAATAGAAATGGAAGCATTTTAAACATGACAATAATTTTAATTAAAAGATACACACTTTGTGCAGAAAAAAATAGAACATATTTATATGTGGACTGTGGCCCATTGGTGGTGGTTTGCAATACCTAGATGATCTCTAAGATATTTGAGTTCTAAAATTCTTTAATTTCCAGATTTCAAGGACATATTAAAAACTACCTCAAAATTCAGGGTCTATGATTCTATTTTTTACCTTGGATCACTTAATACTATAAGCTGTTGAATGATTTCACTAGAATGGATAAAAATGATTAAATGTTGGCTACACAGACACTGTCTCTTAAAGCACTATATTTATCTTCAGTGAATTGTACTAAGAAAGATTTGTTTGACAACTCAAGCCAACTTTGAAAGTGATACATGGCTCTCTGTTACAAAAACTACTGTCTGATTCTTTTGATCTGTATTGGATTTTGGCAAAACTGAAGAGACAAAAAATAAGTCCACTTGTCAATCAACTTCATGAACTTAATGACAGATGAGATTTCTCTTTTATCTCTAGATTTTCCCATTCTGACAGGATTATTAGACAGTATTGGGGGATGACTGATCTCTTCCAAAAAAACTTTTCTATTTTTCCCTTTTAATAAAAATGAAGCTGTGGCTGACATTTTTCCTTAACCAGTATCATTTCCTTCTTTCTTTAACGGAAAGGTGATTTCCAAATTGGCAACCATTCTTATCATACTCTCAGCCTAGAGCAGTGGTTTAAAAAGTGTACATCAGCATTTCTCGGGAACTTGTTAAAAATACAAATTATAAGGCCCCACTCCACTGCTTTAGATACTTTCAGTGTTGCTGACCCATTCCAGAGTTCCAGAACTGATTATTTATACACCCTGACTGGTTTAAGGATGGTCATATGATCTAGGTCAGTGGTTTTCAAATGTTAGAGTGAAATAGGATCACTTGGAGGGCTTGTTAACCTGTAGATTGCTAGGCTTCACCTGACAGTTTCTTATATAGCATATCTGGAGTAGGACTTGATAATTTGCATTTTTAGCAAGTTTATAGGTGATACTGATGACCTCGCTTTGAGAATCACCAATCTAAGCTAAAGACATAAAGCCTGAGAATTTGTTGGAATTCCACTACATCAGTTATCTATTACCTCAATAATGCTGTGTGAAAACCTACCTCAAAACTCAGCTGCATACAACAATGAGCATTTATTTCTCCTTTACAAATACACAGATTGCCTGGGCTTTGACTGTTCAAGCACGGGTTTGGCCGGGCTTGGCAATAAGCTGCAGATTTGGTCCAGTTCTGCTCCATGTGTCTCTCATACTCCCTGGTCTAGTGACTACTCACAACATAGTCCTGTAATGGTGAAAGGCAAAGTATAAACCTGACCAGAGTTGGATTATCAAACTGGCAAGATAAGTACAGTGCTTACCTTGCTTACCAGATCATCTATAGTGAACAAGTTCACATTTTTTCACCATATAAGGATTCTGCTTCTAGGTATGGCTAGCATCAGTCTTTCTCCCAACCCACAAAACCTTTCTACAGAATCCAAGCCACTTCTCAAATTTACAATACCTGATAGTGGTGAATGACTCAGCACGCACAGTAAGCACAGGCTTACTTGTGCTTATTATCTGTAGTGAGCAATTTCACCTGTATTCCACCATCTCTTTAATGTGAAATCATTCACTACAGATAAGTAAATAAGCACAAATAAGACTATGCTTAAATTGCCTCCTAGTAATCCGCCCCTGAGCCCATCTGTGGAAGCCTATTACAGCCTTAACTCTTCTCACATCTGCTAAAAGACCACTGGCCAAAGCAAATTACATGGCCAATGCCAACATCTCAGAGTTTGAGGTAGAGAGATTCAAAATTTACTGAACAATAATCAATCACATCTTGGAAAAGTGTTTCCACTGGTTTTCTAAGCTTGTCCTGGAGCTGTCAGTGGCTGACTTTGCAACCACATGAGAAGAAACTGCTTAAGAATAAAGCTAACACAGGGAAAAGCAAGCTAGAGAGAGATTCCTGATGATCCAGCCATGCCCAAAACCAGATGTATAATTGAATATTTTTCTTTTTTGTTGTTAGGTAAATCTATACTTCTAATTTTTAAGGTAATTCTTGCAATGGAGAAATCCTTAAGCCTGTATCCATGAACCATATTCAATAATTATTTGTTAGTTTACAGATGTTCACCAATCCTTGAGACAATAGGCGTTTCAATAAACACTATTTTTAAGTTGCTGTATCAAAACAACTTTTGTTTGCCCATTTTTTGTTTTAGTACAATGGTATTCCAGAAGTTTCATTGGAGGTTATGTTTATCATAATAGAGTTCGTTTTTAACTAAAAACTTTCAATACCCTATTACATTTTTTGGGTGTGCCCCAAAGGATTAGATCAAAATTACATAATGAAGTGCCATAGGTGAACAAAAGGGGACTCCATATTTTCAGGAGAATTTAGGAAGATTACAGATTGAATTTGTTAGAAATTACATAATAATGCTAGTAACAACACTGGAAACAATACTGGCTTAAACAAGATGATTTTTAAGGGTTTGTTTGTTTGTTTGTTTTTGTTTTCCTCTCCAGAAATAGGCAGTCTAAGGCTGGCATGGCTACCATCATCTTTGACTCAGGTTCGTTCTATCTTCCTGCTCTGCCATGATCCAAGATGACTTCCAGAATTCATGCTCATACCAGGCAGGAAGGAGGAAGTAGGAAGAGCAAAACGGGCCTAGACTATCTGTCTACTGTTCTCTTAAGAAATTTTTCTGAAATTGCCATCCAACATATTCACTTATATCTCAGTGGTCAGATCCTAATCACATAGACACAGCAAGACTGCTTAGGAAATATTGTCTTTTGGCTTGGTATATTCATCCAGTAAATAAAATCAGGGTTGTGTTACTAAGAAAGAAAGGAAGAAGAGATATTGGGAAGGCAACTCGCCATCTCTGCCCCAAATGTAAATTTCAGAAGTAAGTGAGAACAAAAGCACCTCTGATGGAAATAAACATAAAATCAAAGATCAATGTGAAGCAAACTGAAATGCCTATAGAAGTTAATATGAACACATCTCGAAAAGGAATTGGAAGATAAAATGTACGTAGCAATTCGGTTGGAAATATGGAAATCAGAAGGTCAATAGAAAAAAATTCTTAAACTGTGTTCTGGAATTCGTAAAATACAAAAACTTTGTACATGAGTTTGCATATTAATTTTCCAGGTGAGAGTGTGATAGTTCTCATCAGAGTTCAAGTTTATGATCCTTGAATGTTTCAGAGCTGTGCTCTCCTCACAATAATACTTACTGATAAGTTTTGATTTGGTATTTGGCTTGTCCAACAGAGGATGAGGGTTAGGGGTTTTTTTTTTGTTTGTTTATCATTGTGTCTTTACTTTGGCCCAATTCTGCATGTACACTGAGGAAGGTTTCAGAAGAAGGGAGTCCAGACTTGACAAACTAATCTCCTGTCCTCGGTCAGTGTCCACCAAAGGGTAGACTTCTTAGCACAACACGTACAGTATTTATGGATTCCTGCTACTTGGGGAGGTATTATCTCAAGATGCATCCCCTCCCTTCCCCTATGCTTTATATGCAAAGGCAGTATCCACTTCTTTTCCAGATTTTCCCATTTGGGAAATTGTTGTTGTTGTTGTGTGCTGTCCGTTCAATTACAACTCAGTGACTCTAAAGGACAGAGTAGAAATAACCCAAAAGCTTGCTTAGGCTGTTATCTTTAAGGGAGCAAATTACAAGGTCTTTTCTCCTGCAAAGTGGCTGGTTGTTTAGAAGTGCTGACCTTTCAGTCAGCAGTACAGAGCTTACCTATTGCACCACTAGATCTCCTTTTGCAAGATTAGTGACACATTATGTGTGTTGTCTTCCCATTTCCCTTCACTCATGGAGAACTCTGAGTCTCCTTTTCATTCTTAGCCTTAAATATATTTGTATTGAATCTGGATGAACAAAATCCTCATTAAGCCGTGGCCTCCTCCTGTTCTTTCTTTTTCGGATTCTAAAGTTCTTTCACATAAATGACATCGCTGTCCTTTGGTTATTCCTCCATCCGTGAGGAGGCATTTGCAGACCTCATTGCATCTTTACTAGGTTTTTTACACTTAGCTCTTTCTTCTTCCTTCCCAGTTTACCCATACTGCTAGGCACCATGTCCCCAGCCATCGCCAGGAGAACAGATGGGCTTAGAGATTGGGCTCCTTTCCCAAGGATGGAGCTGGGAGAATAAATCCCGCTGAATTTCATGGCACACTAAAGGCCACGGAGAGAGACCAAAGTTCAGATACAACATACTACTTGTAACAACGAGTTCATGGATTAGAGGTATGATAAAGGACAGTGCTGTGAAGCCAAGGGTTCTGAGGCAGGCAAAGAAGAGGGCAAAGGACTAGGGCCAGGATGTAATAGGCTAGCAGGACTGGGAGGTATGACTTGTTTAGACTGAATAAAGTGTCAGAGGCAAAAATGGGTAATCCTCGTGATTCTTCCCTATAATCTAAGCCTTCCTCTGCATCTTTATTTCAGAGTTAGTGACCCATTAATGTATTCTGTGTATGTACGCATTCGTGTGTGCAGTGGTGTAGAAATGAAATCAATATACGCATATTATTGGCCAGTATGTTTGAGAAGAGCATCAAATATCATTCTAATCTCTATTGATTATATATTATAGAAACATATTCCTTAAAAAATGAGTTTTCTGCAATCTTAACTTTTCAGAGGTAGCCATTATTGAGAATAGTCTCAGGATTTTTGTGGTTCAATGGGTTAATTTAAATGAAAGCGTTTTGATAACAATAGTGTTACACAAATGCTGGATGGAATTATTTTCGTAGACTCTATTTTGAAAACTTAAAAGTAGGGACCATAATTTATTTCTCCTTCTGCAGTATAAACATTGTAAAGAAATCTAGTACTCATTCATTTAGGACTGTTTTCTACATTTGAGTTTTGAAGTTAAAGTGAAACAGAACTTCACTTGTGTTTTCCTGTTTTCTTTCATCCAGGTTATATAAACCTCTTAAAACCGACTCAGCAATGGAAAGAGCATTTTTCCTAGACAGTTTGATGGTTATTGTATTCAAGGTTCAGAATAACAATATCAAAACTTGTAAGGTAAGAAAATAACAAAAGAAAGACAAGGAAAATATATGGAGATAGAAAGAAAAGCTGAAGTAGGCGTTCACTGGTTGACTAAACCAAAACCAAAACGAAACCTATTGCAATCTTTCAATTTCCACTAACTGCAACCCTATAGTGACCCTATAAGACAGAGAAGAACTGCCCCATAGGGTTTCCAAGGAGAGGCTGCTGGATTTGAAATGTCAAACTTTTGGTTAGCAGCCAAACTCTTAACCACTGTGCCATCAGGGCTCCACTAGTTGACTAGGTGTCATAAATTAGTTGTAGAGCAAGATACACACGGTGTGGGTGTTTCTTTAAAAATTAAAAGAATACATATAAGCCTTCAGTCGGAGTATCAAACTAAATAATGAAACGTCAGCTACTGAATTATCGTAATATCCTACTTCTTCTTACTCATCTTTTATTCTAAATATATTCAGAAGCACTTTCAAAATAATAGAATAAAAGATGCACTGTACGCAAGAATTCAACTATTTCATTATAGTCTTTTATTCCAAAAATTTTAGAGGTGTCTCATTAAGTATGAGTACCCTGAACCTGACCTATTCCATAGCAACAATTGTAAGCAAATAGAAAAGAATGGAATTGGGTCTTGTGTAGACTGAAGAGTAAGACATTGTGCATTTTAATGATTTGAATAACTCTCAGGCACAAGAAATTTGAAAAAAAAATTGAATATAAAGCTGATAACATTTTTTAGCTCTTGATGCACTGGGTCACAGAATAGAAAGATTTTGAAATGGAAACTTGTGAACTTTGATATATCTAGAAAATCATTTTTTTTTTTTTGAAAATTAGGGAAATAAAGTTTTTTGGAGGAATGTCAGAGTCTGAGGGTCATGTTCGACTAGGGTACCTAACCAAGGTAACCTCCACCCATAGGTCACCCTGTTCTAACCCAGCCTGGTAAAGTGCCAAAGAGAGTAAGTACAAGGACAGACATCTGAGAGAACAAAGGCATAGAAGTGTTTTGCAACTTGAATTGACGTTTCTTTTTAAATTGTACTTTAGATGAAGGTTTACATAACAAAGTAGCTTCTCATTAAACAGTTAGTACACATACTGTTTTATGACATTGGTTAACAACTCCATGACATATCAACACTCTGACTTCTCGAACTTGGGTTCCCTATTACTAGCTCTCCTGACCCCTCCTGTGTTCTAGTCCTTGCCCCTGGGCTGGTATGCCCTTTTAGTCTCGTTTTGTTTTAAGATCTTCTATAATCTTTGGCTGAACAAAGAACATCAGGTGTGACTTTATTACTCAGCTAACAGGTTATGCCAATTGAGCTAGATGTTCCCTAAGCCATGGTCCCCACAGCCCCCATCCCAGCAATTTGATTCTTCAGAGGTTTTAAATGTGTCTGTGGAGCTTTAATGGATTTGCCTTCTACAAGTTGTTCTGACTCCCCAGTATTGTGTACTGTCTTACCCTTCACCAAAGTTATCACTTACCTATTGACTATTTAGTGTTTTTCCAACCCCATACCTACCCTCCCTGGTAACCATCAAATATTGTTTCTTTTTTTGTGTGTAAACCTTTCCATGAGTTTCTATAGTAGTGGTCTCGTACAATATTTATTCTCTTATGACTGACTTATTTCACTCACCGTAATGACCTCCAGATTCAGCCATGTTGTGAGATGCTTCACACATCCATCATTGTTTTTTATCTTAGTATAGTACTCCAAAGTGTGTAAGTACTGTAGTTTATCTATTCATCTGTTGATGGGCATCTAGGTTGCTTCCATCTTTTTTTTTTTTTAATTTTTTTTATTGTTTGTTAGATGAAGGTTTACAGAACAAATAGTTTCTCATTAAACAGTTAGTACACATATTCTTTTATGACATTGGTTAACAACCCCATGACATGTCAACACTCTCCCTTCTTGACCTTGAGGACCTTTTTTTGGTGAAAATATACATAGGCAAAGTTACACCATTTTGAAAGTTTCTACATTTACAATTCAGTGACATCAATTACATTCTTCTAGTTGTGCTTCTATTCTCACTATCCTTTTCCAAATTATTCCATCACCATTACATTCAACTCACTGTCCCCTAGGCTAGCTGTCTTGGTCATCTAGTGCTGCTACAACAGAAATACCACAAGTGGATGGTTTTAACGAAGAGAAGTTTATTTCCTCACTGTCGAAGTAGGCTAAAAGTCCAAATTCAGGGTGTCAGCTCTAGGGGAAGGCTTTTTCTCTCTGTCGGCCTTCTTCTCTTTGGTGTTCCCCTGGACTAGGAGCTTCTCTGCGCAGGGACCCCAGTTCAAAGGATGTGCTCTGCTCCTGGCACTACTTTCTTGATGGCATGAGGTCCCCAATTCTCTGTTTGTTTCCCTTTCCTTTTATCTCTTGAGAGATAAAAGGTGGTGCAGGCCACACCCCAGGGAAACTCACTTTACATTGGATCAGGGATGAGACCTGAGTAAAGGTGGTGTTACAATCCAACCCTAATCCTCTTTAACGTAAAATTACAATCACAAAATGGAGGCCAACCACACAATTCTGGGAATCATGGCCCAGCCAAATTGATACACACATTTTTTGGGGATGTAATTCAAACCATGACACTTCCCATCAAAGCTTTTGAGTTGCTGTTGTAAATTTGATCTCACATAATTTTTTTTTTTGTACCTTAGATGAAGGTTTGCAGAACAAATAGTTTCTCATTAAACATTTAGTACACTTACTGCCCTATGACAATGGTTAACAACACCATGACATGTCAACACTGTCCCTTCTCAACCTTGAGCTCCCTATCACCAGCTTTCCTGTCCCCTCCTGCCTTCTAGTATTCTTCCCTGGACTGCTGTACCTCATTAGTCCTGTTTTGTTTTATGAGGCTGTCCAATCCCTGGCTGAATGGTAAACTTCGGGAGGGGCTTCACCACCGAGCTAAAAGGGTGTCCGAGGGCCATACTCTCAGGGTTGCTCCAGTCTGTCAGGCCAGTAAATCTGGTCTTTTTTTTGTGTGTGTGAGTTAGAATTGTGTTCTACATCCTTTTCCAGCTCTGTCCAGGTCCCTGTATTGTGATTCCAGTCAGAGCAGTCAGTGGTGGTAGCCAGGCACCATCTAGCTGTACTGGGCTCAGTCTGGTGGAGGCCTTGGTAGCTGTGGTCCATTAGTCCTTTGGACTAATATTTTCCTTGCATCTTGTTCTTTTCATTCTCTCTTGCTCCCAAAGGTGTGAGATCAGTTGAGTATCTTAGATGGCTGCTCACAGGCTTTTAAGACCATAGACGCTACTCACCAAGGTAAAATGTAGAACCTTGTCTTTATAAACTGTGTTATGCCAATTGAACTAGATGTTCCCTGAGACCATGGTCCCCGCAGGCCTCTGCCCAGCCATTCAGTCCCTCAGGGAGTTTGGAAGTGTCTATGGAGCTTCCATGACCTTTCCTTGTACAAGTTGTGCTGGCTTCCCCAGTAATGTGTACTGTCTTACCCTTCACCAAAGTTACCACTTATCTGTTTAGATCCTCCCTAACCCCTCGCATCCCTTGTAACAAACAAAGATTGTTTCTTTTTGTGTGTAAACTTTTACATGAGTTATACAGTAGAGGTCTCATACAATATTTGTCCTTTTGTGATTGACTTATTTCACTCAGCGTAATGTCTTCCGGTTTCTTCCATGTTATGAAATGCTTCACAGATTCATCATTTTTCTTTATCTTTGCATAATACTCCATTGTGTGTATGTACCATAGTTTGTTTATCCATTCATCTGTTCGTGGGCATCTAGGTTGTTTCCATCTTTTTGCTATTGTGAACAGTGCTGTAGTGTATATGGCTGTGTATATGTCTATTCGTGTGATGGCTCTTATTTCTCCAGGATATATTCCTAGGGGTGGGATTGCATTTTGTAGTCCTTTTCTTTTTTTTTTTTGTGGTGCTGACGTTTTCTTTGCTCCACTTACTCTCCTGTGCTGACTTCCTTTAGTTTGTGGATTTTTTTTCATTTCTTTTGTTTTTGTAGGTTTTGTTTTTACTGAGACTTTATGTTTTTCTTCTTTATTCTGATTAGCAGGTTTGTTAACTTTCTTTGCAGTTACCTTGAAATTGACTCTTATCTTCCAAGATTTGAACCAGTCTATTATTACTGGGTATTGCTTGACTTCCTCTCCATTAGAAGATTCTATAACTACATCATTTATTCCCTCTTTTATTGTTCTGATGCTGTTGTCATTTACAGATTAACTTCTCTGGTTCCCTTTTGTAATTCTTTGGTTTTGCATAGTCCTTAAGAGTTCATTTCCTAGGTTTGTATCTGGCTAGTACAATCCTGTGTCCTATATTCAGCCTGTGGTCTGATATTGTTTGTTCTCAGATTGAAGGACTTCCTTTAATAGGTCGTGTAAGTTTGGTTTGGTTTTTACATAGTCCCTTAATTTCTGTTAATCTGGAAATGACCTAATTTCACCATCATATTTGAACGAGAGTTTTGCAGGATATATTATTCTTGGTTGGCAATTTTTTTTTATTTCAAGGTTTTATATATGTCATTTCGTTGCCTTCTTGTCTGCATGGTTTCTGCCAAATAATCTAAGCTTAGTCTTATTGTTTCTCTTCTGTCTGTGACTTTTTGTTTTTCTCGAGCTCCTCTCAGGATTCTTTGTTTGTCTTTGGTTTTAGCGAGTGTGATTATGATATGCCTTGGTGATTTTCTTATGGGGGTCTATCCTATATGGGGTTCATGGAGCTTCTTGGATGGTCAGCTTTTTATCTTTCATGATGTTGGAGAAGTTTTCTGTCAGGAATTCTTCAATGATCCTGTCTGTGTTTTCTGTTTTCTCCCCCTGTTCTGGAATTCCAATCACTTGCAGATTTTTGCTTTTGATTGTATCTCACATAATTTCAGGGTTTGTTTGTTTTTCTTTGTTCTTTTTTCTGATTTTTCCTCAGAGTTGTATCCGAGTGTTTGTCTTCCATTTCATGGATCCTATCTTCCTTTGTTTCAAACCTGCTCCTCATCCCTTCTATGATGCTGTCCATTTCTGAAATCTTGTTATCTTTTGAATTTCTAAATGTTGTTTTTGTATGATTTCTAGTTGTGAATTTGTTTTAGCATTTTGTTCCTGTATTATTTTCTTGTATTCTTCCATTTTTTGTCTGTATTTTCCATGAATTTGTCTGCCTTTTCCATGAACTTGTCTATTTTTTCCTCATTTTTGGCTGTTTTTTGCTTCAACTCTTGGTTAATACTGAATATTAGAGATTTGAATTCCCTATCAGTTAGGTCTAGTGCCTTTCCATCCACTGGAAGGTCATCTGGTGTTTAATTTTGGATGCCTACTGGAACCATCCTGTCCTGTTTTTGTAAATGCTTTGATATTGTCTGCTGTCTTCTGGGCATTCAGTGGTTATTTTCCTCGTTTATTGATTGTAGATTTGTTTGTTTCATCCTGCTTTTTTGTTTTATTTGGTTATGTCTGAGCAGGCAGGCTGTGCGTTCTTTGTTGTTTGCTCATCTGTGGGCACGATACTTTTCACCTCCTTCTCCAATGGGCAGGGTCAGTCACTCAGGTATAGTACAGAAGGGCAGGTCCAGCTGAAGGGAACTTACTGGGATAGGTTTTTTGTGGCAAGTACCAGGGCTGACAGCACGGACCAGGAATCCGTGCAGGGCAGTTTCCAGTAGGCTTTACCTGTGCTACTTGGGAGTGTGATGTTCAGCGCATGGTGCAGGTAGGCAGGAAGGAGGGGTTAGATTGTGATGTGTGGAGCTAAGATGGGTATGGGAAAGATGAGAAAGAGGGAAGAGGAATAGGAGCCAAAAACATACACACAAACAAAAAAGAGTGCTAAGTGAGATTGCTGTTGGAGTGGAGAGATGAGAGACTGAGAAATGGGGAAAAACAAAAATGAAAGAAAAAAGAAAAAGGGTAAAAGAAAAAAATGAATAAATTACGAAACTGCAAATGAAGAAAGACAAAAAGGGAATAAGAGAGAGAATAAAACTAAACAAAGAAATGAAAGAAAAAAAAAAACAAGAAAAAAGAAATGCCCCCAGGGGTGTCCCTGTGTTTCTGTGCAGAGTAAGGGACTAGCTTCCAAGCCACGCGGTACTGCCTGGCTAGACGAGGCTCCCAATCTGAGAAAAGAAAAAGAAAACAAACTAACAAATCAACAGAGAACAAATCAGAGCAAACAAACAAAAAAGTCCCGGGGGTCCCACCAGTGTGTCCGCACCAGCAGGAAGCAGTTTCACAGTCTAGTAGTGTTTCACAGCCTTTCAGGAAAAAGCAAAGATGGTGCATGGAGCCAGGTATTTGAGAGAAGAGAGGGAGAGGTGGTGAGAGATAGGGAAGAAATCTAAAGAAGCGAAAAAAAGCAACACCAGCAGCTAAAGAATGGCAATAAGGGAGCTGGCCAGTGCCAGTGGGTAGAATCCAAGTGGCAATAGGGGGAAGCTTGTGCTTCCCAGCCAATAGACTGTGGCTGCAGGAAACAGAGGAGGCTAAGTGGGGGTGAAGAAGGGTGGGGAGTGAATGTCCTTCCCATTCACCTTAGCATGGCCCACTCCTTGATCGTCAGATTGCAGCTTTAAGGTATTCTTCTCAGAGAAATCTTCCCTGACCCCAGATCTAATGTAGCTCCTCTGTATCATAGCATCCCTCGGAATTTCCTCTAATGTAAGTTCCCACTTGAATGTAAGTTCCACACATGCAGGGACACTGAGTGTCAGTGATGGCTAAGGTTGTATATAAACTTGGCTGGGCCATGATTTTCAGTGGTTTCCTGGTTGTATGATGTTAAGGTCACTTCCACAATGAGAGTTGATATAATGTGATCATCTCCATTATGGGATCTGTTATGTGTAGCCAATCAGTTGAAAGGGAGTTTCTTCGGGCATATGGCCTACACTGAATATAAGTGGACATTCTCTCAAGGCTCAAGGGCTTTTTGTTGCTCTGGATCCTGCAACTGGCTCATGTTCATCAAACCTCCAGTTCTTAGAATTTGAGCCTGCAGCTTACCTCCAGTATTTCCTGCCAGTCTTGGGATTCATCAATCTTCACAGCCTGTGAGCAAGAGCCCTGCTCTCTGAAATGCCAATCTTGGGTTCCCAGCCTCTGCAGCTACATAAATCAGGAGAAGCCTCTACAAGTGAGTGAGTCATTTCCTTGATATAGATCTATCACTGTATGTATTTATACACTTTGCTGGTTTTGCCTCTCTAGAGAACACAGTCAAAGAAATTTTGGTATCGAGAGCGGTTCTAAGAAACAAAATTGTAAGGGTGAGTTTTCTAAATTTGTTCTCAAGTCTGGTTAGTCTTAAAGATGTTGATGACTCTGTTTCCAGTAGCAAAGAGGGCACTGCTTATCCATGGCATGAGGTGACAATATAAATATGGAAAATATCACCACCAGTATATCAGGTATTGGTGAAGGTGAAATTCTGGGTAATTGCATGTGTGATACTTTTCTACAATTTTGTCATAATGAGAAGTGTAAGGAGGACGGTTGGTTGGTCCTACTTTCACTAGACAAACTCGCGAAGGAAAGAGATGAACTCGAGGCTTCAGAGTGAAAATTCAAGTGCTGCATTAATGACCTCGAAGTTTCCACTTACGCCTTGAACAAAAACCCTTATTTCTTGTAGTAACAGAGCTGATATTGCTGAAAACCAAACCCCAGCATCTTATTGTAAGAGTGGGCTGAATTACAATGCCAACACAATTGCCAACCTAGAAAGGTGTCTGAAGTTAAAGTGAGGGCATTGATTGGGAAGAGATGGGATCCTGAAACTTGGGATGTGGACATATGGGCAGATAATCAGAAAGCTGGAGACACTGAGCCCCTAAATTCTGTTGAATCACTCCTGTCAACAGAATCAGCCTTTTCACTCACAACTGAAGAGATTACCCCATGTTTGTCTGCTGGCCACTCTCCCCAATAAAACCATTATCCCCTCTGCCCCCATCTAATGAGCTTAACCCAGCTGTGTCTAAAAAGCCTCTGTTGGAGTCATTGCATGGGACATTGCCTGAGACAGATGCTTATAAGAAAATGCTCAATGTTCTCAAAACACTTCCACACCACCAATTTTTACTTCTACATCTATAACTAGACTTAAGTCCCAGCAAGCCCCAAAAGGTGAAATACAAAGTGTGATTCAGGAAGAGGCGTGCTACAGTCCAAAAGAACTGCTTCACTTTTCTAATATGTACAGACACCTGGGAAATATACGTGGGAAAGGCTCTTAAGGCCGTGGTGTAATGGTGCAAGGAACATAAATTTGGATCAGTCTGAGTTTATTGATACGGTCCCACTAAGAACAGATTCTTCATTCGATGTTTCAACTCAGGAAGTTAGGTGTGGATCTAATAGTTTATTTTACTGGATTGCTGAAGCATGGATTACATGGAGGCCTAGACTAAATCAAATTGAAGTACCAGAACTGCCTTGGTATACTGTAGAAGAAGGTATCCAAAGGCTTAGGGAAATTGGCATACTAGAGTAGATTTATCAGTTTAGACCCACAGACCCACACATTGAGTGCCCAGAGGACCATCTTTTACCACAATAGTGAGGAACAAATGTCTGAAGCGAGCCCAGCATCCTTGAAGACTGCTGTGCTTGCTATTTTATGTAATCACATTTAACGGTGGGAACTGCCCTAATTGAATTAAGACACCTAACTACAATGGAGCTGACTGGACCCCGTGGTAGTAGGGGCCAAGTGGCAGCACTCAATCGACAAAGATAAGATGGGGTGGTTACAGTAATGGACAACAGAGTTGAAGCAGTAATCAGAATAGTCTGACTTATACGGGCTTAAAGCATTGGCTACTTAATCATGGTGTCTCTACCAGTGAAATAGATAGGAAATCTACTAAATATTTACTTGATCTGTAACAGCAGATGAATTCAAGGTCAAGTGAACAGCAGTTTAACTAGAATCTCCAGAATAGAGAGTCACAACCCCTCAATCAATTCCCAGACTTGAACAAGTTTAAAGATCCACAACCCCTTGAATGAAGCGGAGGCCAGGTCCCCTTAAGGAAGGACTATGATACATTGCCAAAAACTTGTACTGTTAATCTTTCTCCCAAAGGGAGTTTTAGCTCATGTCTGTCTCACGGTAGGTCCAGTGTGTCCCCAAACCCATTCTGTAGTGATTTAATCAGTTTAGGAATGCATAATTGGAATAGATATACTCAGCAACTGGCAGAACCCCCACACTGGATCCCTTACAAAGGGAGTAAGGGTTATTGTTGCTGTTGTTAGTTTCCCTCAAGTTGGTTCCGACTCATACTGACCCTGTATACAGAACAAAATACACTTCCTGGTCCTGTGACATGTTCGCAAAGATTGTTAAGCTTGGGCTCGTTGTTGCAGCCACTGTGCCAATCCATCTCATTGAGGATCTTCCTCTTTTTCACTGACCCTGTCCTTTACCAAGTATGATGTCCTTTCCCAGGGACTGATCCCTCCTGACATGTCCAAAGTACGTAAGATGTAATTTTGCCATCCTTGCTTCTAACGGGCATTCTGGTTGTACTTCTTCCAAGACAGATTTGTTCATTCTTTTGGCAGCCCATGGTATATGCAATATTCTTAGCCAACACCACAATTCAAAGGTGTCAATTCTTCGTTGGTCTTCCTCATTCATTGTCCAGCTTTCCATGCATATGATGCGATTGAAAATACCATGGCTTGGGTCAGGCACACCTTAGTCTTCAGGGTGAATCTTTGCTTTGCAACAGTTTAAAGAGGTCTTCTGGAGAAGATTTGCCCAATGCAATGCATCTTTTGAATTGTAGACTGCTGCTTCCATGGATGTTGATTGTGGATTCAAGTAAAATGAAATCTTTGACAACTTCAATCTTTTCTCTGTACACCATGATGTTGCTTATTGGACCAGTTGTGAGGATTTTTGTTTTCTTTATGTTGAGGTGTACTCCATACTGAAGGCTGTGGTCTTTGATTTTCATCAGTAAGCGCTTCAAGTCCTCTTCACTTTCAGTAAGCAAGGTTGTGTCATCTACATAACGCAGGTTGTTAATGAGTCTTCCTCCAATTCTGATGCCCCATTCTTGTTCATATTGTCCAGCTTCTTAGATTATTTGTTCAGCATACAGATTAAATAAGTATGGTGAAAGCATATAACCCTGATGCACACATTTCCTGACTTTAAACCACGCAATATTCCCTTGTTCTGTCCAAACAACTGCCTCTTGATCTATGTACAGGTTCCTAATAGGCACAATTAAGTGTTCTGGAATTCCCATTCTCTGGAGTGTTATCCATAATTTGTTATGCTCCACACAGTGGAATGCCTTTGCGTAGTCAATAAAACACAGGTAAACATCTTTCTGGTATTCTCTGCTTTCAGCCAGGATCCATTTGACATCAGCAATGATATTCCTGGTTCCACGTCTTCTTCTGAATCTGACCTGAATTTTGGGCAGTTCCTTGTTAATATACTGCTGCAGCCACTTTTGAATGATCTTCAGTTAAATTTTACTTACGTGTGATATCAGTGATATTGTTCGATAATTTCTGTATTCAGTTGTTCATCTTTCTTGAGAATAGGCATAAATATGCCTGTATAATATAACATGAGCTTTCATAAGAACAATTGACAGTCTGTTCTGCAGTCAACCCCTGGCCTTATTCTGACTGATGAAATTGAGCTTTTCCATTGTCTCTTTCCACAGATGTAGTGGATTTGATTCCTGTGTATTTCGTCTGATAAGGGCAACTTGTAGAGTCACCATTTACATTGTTGAAAAAAGACATTTTCAATGAAATAGTTGTTGGTCTTGCAAAATTCTACCATGCTGTTTCTGGCATAATTTCTATCATCATGGCCATATTTTCCATCTACAGATCCTTCTTCTTTGTTTCCAACTTTCACATTCCAATTTTCAGTAATCATCAATGCATCTGGATTGCATGTTTGATCAATTTCAGACTGCAGAAGTTGGTAAAAATTATCAGTTTCTTCATCTTTGGCCTTAGTGGTTGATTTGTAAATTTGAATGATTATAGTATTAACTCTTCTTCCTTGTAGGCATATGGATATTATTGTATCACTGACAGTGTTGTACTTCAGGATAGTTCTTGAAACATTCTTTTTGATGATGAACACAACACCATCCCTCTTTTCAACTTGTCATTCCTTGCATAGTAGACCATACAATTGTCTTATTCAAAATGGCCAGTAGAAATCCATTTCAGCCTACTAATGCCTAGAATATAGATGTTTATGTATTCCATTTCATTTTTGACGACTTGTAATTTTCTAGATTCATGCTTTGTACATTCCATGTTTTGATTATTTTGAGTTTTGCCACATCAGCAAATGAAGGTCCCAAAAGCTTGACTCCATTCAAGTCATTAAAGTCAACTCTACTTTGAGGTTGCAGCTCTTCTCCTGTTGTCTTTTGAGTGCCCTTCAATCTGAGGGGCTCATCTTCCAGCACTACATCAGACAATGTTCCACAGCTATTCATAAGCATTTTGCTGGCTAAATCTTTTTGGGTGTAGATGGCCAGTTCCTTCTTCCTAGTCTGTCTTAGTCTAGAAGCTCAGCTGAAACCTGTATACTGAAGGTAACCATGTTATTATTTGTAATACAGGTGGTAAAGCTTCCAGTATCACAGTGACATGCAAGCTGCCACAGTCCGACAAACTGACAGACACGTGGTGGATAAATAAGTAGACGGACAGTGGAAAAGAGGAAGACCTTCAACAAGATGGATTGGCACAGTGGCGACAACAATGGGTTCAAGCATAATAATGACTGTGAGGATGGCTCATGCCTGGGCAGTGTTTCTTTCTGTTGTACATAGGTTCACTATGAGTTGAAACTGACTGGACCACACCTAACAACACATATAAACTTACTAAAAATAGGCCATTTCCATATTTTTAAGGAAGGAGTCCTGGTGTATAGTGGTTAAGCATTGGTTGTTAAATGAAAGGTCATGAATTCAAACCCACTAGCTGCTCCGGGGAAGAAAGATGTGACAATAGACTTCTGTAAAGATTACAGCCTTGGAAACTCTATGGGGCAGTTTTACTCAGTCCTGCAGAGTCACTGTGAGTCAGAATCTACTCGACAGAAATGGGTTTAAGTACCAAAATATAGTATACCCCTTTGAAGCACAAATTTATTATTAGTACTCTTTGCCCTGAAAAGGTGAAACAAAAGAAAGGAAGATTTGCTTCAAATGAGAACAAATAAGAGTTTATTACAAATGTGTCATCCGAAACTTAATGGGATTGGCTTAATAAAAAAAAAAGAGTGAAATATTTGACTTCTAGTAAATCATGTGCAATATTAGATATTCAAATATTAGATATTTGAAGTTAAAAGAAATTCAATACTGCAAAAATGGCTAATGATGCCCTTTAAATCTCTATAAGGTCTGTTCAAAATAAAAATTATCAGATTTCTAGATGTTATAGATGATGTAAAGAGCACATTAAAAAAGTCCAAAATATGTCAGTTTGAATTATTCATTAGAATATGCTTAAAATACAGTATGAAATTCTGAAACACAGATTTCTAAAAGTTCTCCATATTATGTTCATTGTCAATTTAACACAATCAGTATAACACATCTCAGTATCCACTACAATTAATTAATCCATTACAATTAATGACCACAAATTATTTGCTCATAACTATTTTTAAAAAATTTTAGGTTTACATACAAAATTACAAAGAGAATACAGAGATTTCCCATATACTCCTTACATAATTCCTACTCTTACTCATAGAAACCCTGTAGGACAGAGTAGAACTACCCCATAGGATCCAAGGAACAGTTGTTGGATTTGAACTGCCTACCTTTTGGTTAGCAGCCATAGCACTTAACCACTGTGCCACTAGGGCTCCACACATAGTTCCCCCTAATGTTAATAACTAATGATACATTCACCAAACTAAGAAACCAACATTAGCACATTAATATTAACTAAATTTCAATTGTATGGAGTAACTAAAGCTAATCAAATAATGAGCTCAAGAACATCTCATGTCCTTTTATAAGGGAAAAAAGCTACCACTTTGACTAAATAATAATACCTTTGAATTAAGTTTTAGACGTGTAGTGTTACATTGGGTTCTCTTCAGATGAATTGAAAATAAAATAATTTGGACAGAATTTATAATTAAATCATGTATGAGAGCTGTACTACCTTCCATGTTGAGATTAACTTCAATTTATATTCGTTATGGAAGACCAGTTTTAGAAGGGTCAGTTGGTGGAGCCAGTTTGTCCAGAGAGATTTTCATCTGCCTCAAGATTTTTTTTTTTTTTTAACTAATTCACTCAAGTTGTCCCTATCCTTAAATTTTCTTGACAAAAACAAGGGTTAGTTATTTGGCACAGTATTTTTTCCTGTTTACGTATTGATGCGTACCTAAAATTAATCACAACGTATTTATATTTTCATGCTATAAATGGCCTTTATTGAAAAGAAGAATTCATGAAATAGAGATTGTTCTGGAAAACACAGGACATAGCACTTATATCCTGGCAACCAACTAACTGGTTACACCTGGTCCTCCAGGGAAATGAACTTCTTATGTGCTAGGATTGTCTGCTGCTTCTCAAGGCCAGCAAGAAAGGAGGAATAATATGAACTTCCATGAAAACAAAACAAACTTAAATCCTACATAAAGTAATTAGACTTTTGGAATTGCTCTAATTTCACCCTTGTAGGATGTTTTACATTTGAGCAATAAAATGGGGGGGGGTGCAGATTCTGGGTTCTGTTGCATTTATTTTTCAGACAAATCTATCACTTTAGCCATTTTTGTAGGATGTGGAAGATTTTTTCTCGTGCTTGAATTAGTTCAGCTGAATCAGTACCCTTTTGTTTGAACATTTCTGAACAATGTCCTTCACCTAAAAAGAGAAAGATAAATGTCAGACTACTTACATACCAAGTATTCAAAGAGCAGATGTCCTTAATCCCCAGCTGCACATTAGAGCCACTTTGAACCCTGTTCAAACCAACCAATATCTGAGCCTCAAACTTCAGAGGTTCTAATTTAGTTAGTTTTGGTGGGGCTGGTATCAGTAATTTTCAAAAGCTGGTTAAAAGTTAATTAAAATGTGCACTTATAATTAAGAAAGAGAATTAGTTTACTAATATAATGGGCTTTGAATCAAAGAAGTAAGCATCTTTGCAGATTAAGTTTGGAGAAATATATGATATTAATTAAAATGAGTTATTGTTGGTGTCTGTGCAATCCTTCCATGCTACAAATTACTGAACATTTCTGGGAATGATTAAGGTAGGAGATTTAGAGAATAATGTTTTTAGTTTCCTTTTTGTTCAACCCAAGTATGACATAAATTAAGTTCCATCTGAGGAAGTCACAATGTCTGAATCTCAGTGAGTCTTCTTTTAGAGAGTTTTCCCAGTGGTTTACTGGAATTGCACTGTCCCAGAGCCAAGAGCCGATCGTTCAATTTTCAAAAATTCTATAAGCTAGCTATTAAACTGTGAGCTTGAAACTGGCCATGATGGAAGTATTTACACCGCGAAAGCCAGCAGATGCTAAAAAACAGGTTTTGTTTTGTTTTGTTTTTGTTTTTTCCCCTTAAGGAGAATGGGTGAAAAAACATATAACATATGAGAATAAGATCAAACAGATGAAATTTGATGGAATCTTAAATATTAGTCAACCCTTTAATTTTACAGATGTGGAACATATGACTCAGAGAGTTTAAGTGACTTGTCAAGAAAATTACTAGTAGAACTATGAATTGAACCCAGCTGACCAGAGTGTTTGTCACAGGCTGGTTTATGTAACAAATACCGTCAAATATGAGCTCAGGGTTTTACAAATAAGCATCTAGCCAAACCAAAAACACAACAAAAATGGAAGAAAACATTTGCCTTAAAGTCGATTCTAACTCATGACGAATCCATTTGTTTCAGAGTAGAACTGTGCTCCATTTGGTTTTCAACAGCATGATCTTTTGAAAACAGATCACCAGGTCTTTTTTCTGAGGCACCACCAACTTTTCTGTTAGCTGAGCACTTAACCATTTCCACAACCCAGGTATTCCAAGCATCCATCCATACAGTAGTATTTATTTTAGGGGCAAGATGTATTTGCTGTTACCGAAAAATCTCTTGGTGCCAACTCGATTCCGACTAATTGTAACCCTTTAGGAAAGAGTTGAACTGCCCCATAGGGTTTCGAAGGCTGTAATCTTTATGGAAACAGACAGCATCTTCCTCCTGCAGAGTGACTGGTGTATTTGAATGCCAAACTTTCTGTTAGCAGCCGAGCATTTAAACATTGCACTACCAGGGCTCCTTGTTTTCTTTTAAGAAGCTAAAATTATGTAATAACTATGACACATACAGACAGTGGAGTATTATTCACCTTTAAAAAACAATGAGAAATATTTCTATGCACTTATATGGAAAGACCTTCAGTCTATATTGGTAAGTGAAACAAGGAAGGTGTAGGATAGTGTATATAATATGCTACCACTTGTTTACCAAGGGATAAGAATATATATGATTGTATTTGCAAAATGCAGGAGCCCTGGTGGCACAGTGGTTAAAATACTCAGCTGCTAACCAAATGTCAGCAGTTGGAACCCACTAGCTGCTCTGCGATACAATGATGTGGCAGTTTGCTTCCATAAAGATTTACAGCCTTGAAAAGCTTTTGAGGAAGTTCTATTCAGTCCTATAGGGTAAATAAGAGTTGGAATCAACTTGTTGGCAGTGGGTTTGATTTTTTTTTTTTTTTTTTAGTTTGCAAATAAAGAAATACTGTAAATATGAACAAAAAACTAATAGAGATGGCTCCCTAATGGGTTAGGAGGAAAACAGAGTAGGAATGGTGTCTTAGTCATCCAGTGCTGCTATAACAGAAGTACTATAAGTTGATAGCTTCCTCAAAGAGAATTAAATAATTCTCTCACAGTCCAGCAGGCCAGAAGTCCAAACTCAGGGCACCTGCTCCAGGAGAAGGCCTCTCTCTGACAGCTCTGGAGGAAGGTCCTTGTTATGTGTCAGTCTTCCCTTGGTTGGGGAGCATTGCAGCGCAGAAACTTCAGGTCCGAAGGACGCGCTTTGTTCCCAGCACTGCTTTCTTGGTGGTATGAGGTCCCTAAGTATCTGCTTGCTTCTCTCCTTTATATCTCAAAAGAATTGGCTTAAAACACTATCTATCTAATATAACTACCACTAATTCATCTTATTACATCATAGTGATAGGATTTACAACACATAGGGAAATCACCTCAGATTAAAAAATGGTAGACAAATCATACAGTACTGGGAGTCATGACCCAGCCAAGCTGACACATATTTTTGGGGGACACTATTCAGTCCATGATAAAAGGTAAGACTTCTGTCTGTGAAAAAGAAACAAAGGCCATGACAACTGGTAGATGGTTACAAACCACAGTGTTTCCTATAAACATAAACAACTTCACAGAATTTCAACTTCAGATGAGGTGACATCTTCACTGTGACGAGATCAGGCACAAATAACACCACCCCGTAATCACGTGTGAACATGGACAAAAACAAGGACACCCTAGAATCACAAGGAGTCCCTGGGTGATGCAAATCATTAAGTGCTCTGCTACTGACTGAAAGACTGGCAGTTTGAATCCGCCCAGAAGTGCCTTGGAAGAAAGTCCTGGCAATCTACTTCCAGAAGATCATAGCCATTGAAAACCCTATGGAGCACAGCACTACTCTGAAACACATGAGGTCGCCATGAGTGGGAGTTAGAACTGGTTATTATTGTACAACATCAAAAGTAACAAACTATCCCTCTCTTCCAGGCTGACATGAGTAACTACTACTTTTCTACCACCACAACTCTAGTCCCACTTTATTCCTCCTGCCTCCTAAATAAAAATTATAGAGATTGTCAGACACTGAATTGCCTCAACTGACTTACAGCATTTAATTTTGACCAATGGCCAAATTTCAACATGCCAAAGTATAAAATGATAGTTCTGACACATGCTGAAATTATGAATATTCAAGAATACATGATGAAATTCAAAAAGAAAAAGCAGGTTATTATACCATCTTGATTTTATTATTATCTAATATAATGAGCCGTAAAGCTATATTTTCAATGAGCACAAAGAACTAATTGAATATAAGTTCAATTAGAAATGGGATATATAAAAAAGATGCGGAAATGGAGGTGAAGAGGAAAAGTCATATTTATCTACAAAATTTGTCTCAATACTTCAAATTATTCTGTAGTTACAGGTAAGTTGTCTTTTCTTCAGCCAGTGTGAACCACCTGAAGATAAGACTTTGTTCTTCTTAGCAGGTTCTCTTCATTTTTAAAATTACATGAGTAGCATTTCTCATTCAGCGTACAATCTCTGAACATCAACCATGTACTAGGCATCATGGATTCAAAGATAAATAAAATCTGGTCCCAGTGATCAACGATCCTAACTTTCTTCTCTTTCTCAATTTTGCTCAGATATCTGTGACCCAGGAAAGCTCTTTCTGCAGTTATTTGATCAATGTCTGTCTCACATGTATGACGAGTAGCTCCCAGGAGCAGTGACTGTGTGCATCCTTACACATTTAGTGTCCAGCACAGCATCTGACACAAGAAGACCCTTCATAAATATTTTTAAGTGAATGAATTTGAGCACTGCTTCTTACTAATTTCCAGGAAAGGAAGTATTTGCAATGGCTTTCTCAGGTTTTCGAGGTCTTTTTGTAATCGTAAGAACTTATATCTCCAAACAACTTGGGAGGCAGGTTGCACAATGGTTAAGGAGCATGACCTACAGTGAGGCTCCTTGGCTTTGAGTTCTGGTCCTACTACTTATTACAGTGTGAGTCTTAGGCCAGTTGTCTTAACCTCTGTATAATTCCCTTGATGGTACAAACTGTTGATACATTCCTCTGCCATGAGAAAGCTTGGAGGTTTGAATCCACCCAGAGATGCCTCAGAAGAAAGGTCTGGATATCTACTTCCATTAAAAAAAAAAAAAAAATCATCCATTGAAAACTCTATGGAGCATACTTCTACTCTGACACACACAGGGTCATTAGGAGTCAGGGTCAAATTCACAGCAACAGGTTTACTGGTTTTATGGTCAGTTTCCTTATCTGTAAAATGAGAAATGTGATAGCAATTACCCTTGATTGTTAGGAGGATATTATGAGATTATACATGTAAAGTTTGACCTGCATTGTTCAATATGGTATCCACCATGACCTACATGTGGCTATGTTCTTTTTGTTCAGTGCCGTCAAGTAGGTTCTGATTATAGTGACCCTATGTACAACAAAACAAAATGCTGCCTCGTCCTGTGCCATCCTCACAATCATTGTTATAACTGAGCTCACTATTGCCAGTGATTCTTCTTCAGTCTTCCTTATTCATTGTCCAGCTTTCACATGCATATATGGTGAATGAAAACACCACAGCTTGGGTCAGGCACACCTTAGTCCTTCAACTGACATCTTCGCGTTTTAACACTTTAAAGAGATCTCTTGCAGTTGATTTGCCCAATGCAATGCATCCTTTTATTTATTGACTGCTGCTTCCATGGGTGTTGATTGTGGATACAAGTCGACCCTCAACTTATGGTGACCCCATACACAGCAGATCTAATTGCTTTCTGGTGCTGGGGCATTCCGTGACTGGTTGCAGATCAAACCATTGTGACCCATAGGGTTTTCATTGGCTGATGCCAAGAAATAGATCACCAGACTTTTCTTCCTAGTTTGCCTTAGTTTAGAAGCTCAGCTGAAACTGTTCAGCATCGTAACACACACAACCCTCCAGTGACAGAGAGGTGGTGGCTGCACATGATGTGTATTGTCCTGGAATCCAACCTGGTTCTCCCATATTGAAGGCAAGAATTCAACTACTGAATCAATGTAGCTTTCTTAATTTATTATTACATGCTGATATATTTCATCTTATTTGTAGGCTTTAACTGTTTACAATGGTTACCTTTAATGAAAACAGCAGGCAAATCTTTACTGATATCCTTTGTGATTCCCAGAGTGTGCCAAGGATCAAAGGAACTGTTGAGAAAGATGATTTTGCTTCCTCTCACACTGAAGCCACCATAGTACCCATTGGTGGACATAACACCTGTCTTCAGTGAATCGTAATTAAACTCTGGGCCAAAGACATCAGAACATAGCTTAACAAAATAACTGCAAAGAAAATGAGACAAAATTTTAGGCAATGGAGAGCAGGATTGAGGAGTGTAAGAAAGATATTTACAGAAAGAGTGTGGTGTTTTCTGGTTTTTCAGTTTTGTTCTTCCCTGAATTCTGAGTTACTTAAAATAGCTAAAAGGATTTCTTCAGTTTAAGAACGAAAGTTGTCTTTGTCTCTCTGTCTCTGTCTCTCTCTCTCTCTCTCTCTCTCTCTCTCTCTCTCTCTCTATCAATCCTAGTCCAGCCTCTCCTTCTATAAAGTGTTCTAATAGGTAAGCACAGAGGAATGTAGCCAGCAAAGTAATTTTCTATAGGACCCTTGGCCAACTCAATGTAGAACCTTAGTGAGGAGGCTATAGACACCACATGCTGCTGTTTTCTGGACTCCAACTAGGGCTTCAGGACAAGAAAGCAGAAAATTCTTTTCTTTGTCTTCCCACCAAGTCCAACCTTGAACCTAGACTAGTAACCACTGTGGAAGGAAGAAAACTCAATGCATAGCCTGCCTGCCTGTTAAGAAGGAAGAGAGTATAGCGGCAGTGAGAGTGAAAGACTGCCTCTAATGCAGAGAAGCATGCCCCAGGGCTCCTCAGACCCACCCAGTTCCAGTTGTTCTAGCCCTGAGGGTTTAGAACATCAGAGAAAGACTAAAGAAGGGAGCCAATCCGAAAGCAAGATTTCTACTCCTGTGTCCTAGGAGAAAAACGATATGTAAAGGAACAAAGGGCTGATAATGTGAACGGGACTTATCTCCACACTGGTGGAACACACACCAAAAGATGTCTGGCTACAGTAGATGTTTGCCCCAATATAGGTAACTTCACCATAGACATCACTCTTAAAAAGTCTAGTCCAATTAGTACACTTGACTTTGACTAAGTCACAGCTCCATTCCTCATTAGGAAATTTGAGTTTTGGGGGACTTTCATAGGAAAAACTATAGTCTCGAAGCTCACACTTTTTTCCCCAAGTTTGTACTTTTTTCATGATTTTACCCTACAAGATATTTTTACATATTGTAATACCTATGCATTTTCATGTACAAGATATCTACACACAGACATACTTGGATACATATAAATAATGCTCCTCCTGCAATTTTAACTATAAAATTGCCTTTAAAGTTCTTCAAATTTATTAGCTTCTGTTTCTGGTGGACAAATCTAGAGATCAGGAACAATATCTTGCTCTACAAACCCAGTCAATATGAACAAAGGTTCATAAACCAATGAGAGAGAATTTGACTAAGGGTGATCTGTCTGGCTTCATACAACAAGCAAATCTTGGCTTACATAAAATTCAAAATGGATGGAGAAATTGCCTTCTTTCTTTACAACTTTACTGTCACCCATCTTCCTTAATATGATTTTTCAATAAACACACAAAGTACCTTCTTAGTAAAAGGGTGTTAAATAAAATGACCCTGTATGCCAACCAGTGAGAATGAGGCTATTAGTTTATTTATTCTTATTCATTCTCAAAACCTATAGAGTATTTCCTGGTGGCTACTAATTAAGTTAAATTTGGAAAACTGATACTGGATTCTACATATCTTATTGGAATATTATTAATTTCTCAAACTTCCATCCAGAAGATTTCTCCCTTAAATTTTCACCAGTTTGAAATTGGCCAATCTGATCAATTTGAGTATGGAAAAACAAACAAACAAGAAACCTACTATCATGGTTTCTAGTGACAAACAGAAGTCAAAGCAGAGCCTTTACCTGAGAGGCACTCCAGTGAAGGGCTGGTTCTTTGAATCTGTGGTCTTAAAGAAACCAAATTCAGTGCAACACTGATAGAACCATTGCCTGCCTAGAAAGCAAAACATCAATTGACTTAATCAGAAATGATATTTTTGTCAATTACCAAAGAAAAAGCTTAAACAAATTCATTACTCTAATTTACATGATATTTGTGAACTTCTAAAACAAATTTCACCTCATTATTATTATTTTTAGTCATGTCCAACATTACCACACCAAGACTTGAAACTATGTCCAGTGAGGAGATTCTAGTGAGGTTCTCACATGCTCCTAAAGTAAACCTATCTCATTCCCTCAGAACCATCTCCATGAGCACCTCAGTTCTGACTTCCTGTCTGTCCTCTCATTCCAGCCTCTGCTGGGAACACACTCCATTCTCTCTGCATCTGCCTCTAGTTAACTCCTCCTCAGAATGTTCCAGGCCCTACTCCATGAAGTTTCATGAAGGAGGGATGCACACTTGATGCCCCTGTCCCTCACTATCTTTATGTCTTCAGACATGCTGTGACTGCAACTTCTCCCCAAGAGGTCATCAATACTGGTAAGATGACATAAATCAATTAATCCAATTGTGGTTAATAACTTAGAAGTTCAGTTCATCTAAAATCTAGCAGCTATGCCAAGAATTCACTTATCTTTGAGTCATTTAGTTAAACATTTTAAGAACTATTCCTAGAGAAAATAGCTTGAAGTTGTAGGTATATTTGATGTCAAACAGACTAATGGGAGGTTAGGAGGTGCTAACAATTTTTGCTCGAATACTAACTAAAGGCTGGCAATTTGAACCCACTCAGCAGTGCTGCACTAGAAAGTCCTGATGATGTGGTCCTGTAAAGATTATAGCCAAGAAAATCCTATGGTCCAGCTTTGCTCTGTAACACATGGGGTCATTATGAGTTGAAATTGACTGGACGGCAACAGGTTAGGTCATTTCAGAGTGTAACCTTGTTTGAAAACTGCTCTATATAGAACTGCAAGTGGGGTGAGGTATTTTGTTGGCATCAGCGTGCTTGATTAATGTTGCAGAGTACTAAGGGGCACCTTTCTGTATTCTCCTTCTTGCAATCCTAAGAATTTGGTATTTCTGAATCTTTTATTAGCATGCTTTAATCTGTGTATATCCAGCTCCTTAACTCATTCACTCTCTCTTCCCATCCTTGAGTAAATTACCATAGTTCTGATTATTTTGTAATTCCTCATTTTCACCAGATAACACTTTACCTTGTGTAGGATTGTGTTTATTTATGGAAGAGTCAGATAAGGTTTTCAGTTTATCATCATAATTTGCAGCAAGGCAAGGCAAAAATGCTTCCTTTATCACTGAATGTATAATTTTTAGAAATCTGTAATATGGTGAACCCAGTGATGTGTTAGTCATGGTGTCACAAAGGTCGTCAATCCTGATTAAGACCTGGTTTCCCTGCAAAAATTGAGATTCCGATTATCCTTAAGAGAATAGACATGGGATGGCTTTCAGCTCCAAATGGAATTAAACTCCAAAATTATTTTAAATGACTTAAGTGGTTGATTTTAATTCCAATAAGGTACTATTAGTCTTTAGTGACTTGGCCTGAAGATCAGCTTCTGAAAATTATCAGCTCACCAGTATGTGTTGCAGACTCGACTACAAGGAAGTCAACATCCCTTGTGCAAGACACACAGTTCATAAAAGCACTTGCTTTAACAAAAGTTTTTGGTATTCAGGTAGGCATCTTGTTTGGAAGAGGTTACAAATAAGCAAGCTTTGACTGAGCATGCAGTATCTTGCTAGAGCAGTGCTAGAACCTATGGGAGGCATAAAAGATGAGAACTAACACTTCGGAAGGATCCAGTTGAAGAAGACAAGATACATAAAATATGAAAACGTTAATGAGCTACTCTGGGAATTCTGAGTTTTGTGAGGACTATAATCATGAGAAAAGACTTCTTAAGGAGGTAGGAGTTGAGGGGGACCTGGAAGATTGTGTAAGGTTTAAATAAATAGCAGTCAGTAGAGTGCATTTGTATGATTATACTAATATGAAGTATGTAGAATAGATAAAGGTATAAAGATTACTTTTTCATAGTGATTACAGGGCAAAGAAGGACAGAGAAAGGGGAGAATCATTTTTCAGGTAATATAGAGTTTTTGTTTATGGGGATGGAAAATTTGGCAATGAATATTAGTGATGTTTGCATATGTTTAACGTTATCGTTTTTATTGAATTGTACATGTGAAAAATGTTGAATTTGCAATGTTGTGTTTCTTATATTTTACCAAAATTAAAAAAGGAGAGTGCATTTTAGGCAAGAGTGGCAATATGTCTGAAGAAGTGGTGGCAAGTATGTGCAGTGTCTAAGAGGATGGTCAGTAGGCCAGAATGTGTGACATTGAATTAGTTGTTGAAACTGTCTAAGGCTTAGTTTGCTCATGTGCTCAATGTGGACAATAATAATAAACTAATCAGAATAGCTCATAAGATTGCTGTGAGGATTAAATGAAAGCAGCCCTAAGGACAGTGCCTGCAACAAAGTCATTCTTTAAGAAGCATCACTGCTATTATAATCATTATTATATTTCTTCTTCCATTTTTCATTGTAGTAAGTGTACAGGAATTAAAATGTTTGCCATTTCTACTATCTTTACATACACAGTTCAGTGATAATAATTACCATCATCATATTGTTCAACGAACACCATATTATTATTATTTTTTAGTCAAGAGAACTATTCAAAAAGAAAAAAAAACTGGAAATATCTATTGTTCATAGACTGTGGTTAGATCATGGAACTCTTAACTTTTGTTGATTATCAGTATAAAAGGGATAAAGGGCCTGTGTAGAAAAGTTTTTAAAGGAACAATAAAACTTATTGTTTCCAATTTGCTACCTGTTGAGAGCCATAAAAGATTTTGTGTGGATGAAGGTCAAATCTGTTGGCAGAATTACATTTTACAAATTACGCTTGGTGAATTGTCTGTGAATTTAGGGATCCCTAATGCCACACTTGGAGTTCCTGGGTGGTGCAAATGGTTAACGTGTTGAGCAGCTAACCAAAAGTCTGGAGGTTCAAGCCCACTAAGAGGTGCCTCAGAAAAAAAGGTCTAGAAATCTACTTCCAAAAAATCATCTAATGGAAACTCTGTGGATCACAATTCTATTGTGACACACATGGAGACACTATGAGTCGAAATACACGTGACAGCAACCAGTTCATTGAGTGCTACATTTGCACAGAAAATCTGAAGCTGACAGCCAACATAGAAAGGGTTGCTAGAGAAACTGAATGTGATGAAAGGAAATATAATTATCCTTTATTAACTCATTTTTCTCACATGCAATAGGACTTCCCATTGTGGGATTATGGGAAGGGGTAAGGAGAGCTCTGGTTGTGCAGCAGTTAAGAGCACCACTGATAACCAAAAGGTCTGCGTTTCAAATCCACCAGCCACTCCTTTGAAACCCTGTGGTGTGTTTTACTCTGTCCAATAGGGTTGCTTTGAGTCAGAACTTACTCGATGGAAATGGATTTGTCTTTTTTTTTTTTTTTTTTAAGGACAGATATGAGCAGTTAGCATAGAAAAAAGTCTTGAATTGTACTTATGTTTTGTATGAATCCCCTGAGGACCTGATGCCTGCTTCCCACTCTAGAGGTTTTGCAATGAGGCCAAGGAATCTGCATTGTTAGCATGCATGTTATGTAAGTGTGCCGCAAATTGGTTCTCATGACAATTGCAGAAATTCTGGTAGAGCTGAATCCTCTTAGATGCTGATATTGAAAGAAAAAAGTACCCTCACCGTGTCACCTATATAGCGGCATTTCAGGAGGTTTGGTTTGATTTGGTACAGCTGAAGCCCTATTAAAACAAGGCGTAGATTTGCAGGGTTTGCTTGAGTGAGGGAAAAAGCCTTCAAAAGCCCGTAATTGGCTGAGCATCATCTGTGTACATGGCCTCACATTAGGTATCAAGGGATTAGTACATATTCCTCATTTCTACTAGGCTCTTCTACTAGGGCAAAACTAAATATCACCTTTTGCTAGAGTTGTACGTTCGTTCGGCAAAAAGAAAACCATATGAATTTCAAACCACTTACCTCCCCATATAGCATGTAAAAATCCTCCAAGTCTAACTTTAATCTATTATCAGAATATAAGCTAGATTTTTACATAAGAAAATTCTATGCTGTAAAAATTTTAAATGTGTAGTTGCCAATCCATGTATTTCTAAGACCTCTCTGAGATTTCAGTCATGAAACAAAAGGTACAATAAAGTCTCTTGTAAACAACAATAATCTTGGAAATGTTAAAAAAAAAAAAAAAAAAAAAGTGTTAAAGAGAAAAGTTTATCCCTGACCAAGCCCTTTCCAACCACTTCCTAACTCCAAAGCACACCTCAAGAAATTATTGGGTATTATTCTGTAAAATCACTAAGCCAACAGGTGCTGAGGGAAAGAATCTGCCTTGTGAAGATTAAAGTTTGAATTTTCATGAGCCCATTGGCCTCCTTTACAGGTTCTTCCATGAAAACACTATCCTGCCATCATCTGCAGAACACTCTCGCCTCTTGGCTTTGCTTTATATTGGTTGTGTTACTGCAAGCCTGTTACTTCACCTCTCTAAGGATCAGGGTCCATATCCCTAAATGTGGATATAACAATGTCTACCTTAAAAAAAAAACAAACACTGCCATCAAGTCAACTCTGACTCATAGTGACCCTATAGAACAAGGTAGTACTGCTTTATACTGTTTCCAAGGAGCCCATGGATTCGAACTGCCAACCTTTTGGTTAGCAGCCATAGCGCTTAACCACTACACCACCAGGGTTTCCTTCCAAATGCCCACCTACAAGAGTATATTAGAGTAAATGAGATAATGTTAGTGGACCTGTCCTGTAGATTTTTGCATCTCAGTTGCGATCATTAAATCTGATATTTTCCATAATAGAGTGAACATTTAATTTTGCAAAAAGGAAGGGAGGAAGAAAAAAAGGACAGAAGGGGGGAAGATGGAAAGAAAAGAAAGAGAAAGGAAGTGAGGACAAAATCATTTACTTAATTTGGAGTCTTTTAAAAAAGAAGTTAAGAAAACATAATGTATATTATCACAGTAGTCAACACATGGGTTTTAGTCAGAGAAAGTCACATTGAAATTCTGTCTCAGCCGCTTAGTAGCCTTGTGTCTTTGGGCAAGTGATTTAAAACCTTGAAGCCTGGGCTCTTCGTTTATAAAATAGGACTTAAACAGAGATACTGTGGGAATTTTTAGGAGAAAAACTATAAACTACTTAGCATAAGGTCTGTGCAAGAATAAGCCCTTGATCTGTGGCATAATTATTATTCATTAAAAACACGGAGCAAGTCAAGGCCATTGAACATCCAACTTGTTTTGATACAAGTCCATTACGTTTGCAAAAGATCAGACTGCATGATCTTGGCCTTCTGATAAAACAACTACCAGCCTCAAAAGTAACCTCTAAACTGTTTTGCAGGCTGTTGGAGGCTAGCCATATAATTTTTGACTCCTAAATCCTAGAATGATTGTCATCTTTGCTGAGAATTCCTACTAGCCAAATCGGAGACCAGGCATATCATTTACAAAGTCAGCAAATCCTCCATTCTTTTGAGTAAGAAGAAGGGCACAAAATTAACACTTACAGATTAAATCACAGGGAAATAACTATGCCTGAAGAATTATTTTAATTCTGGTCAAATGGGGGCCTTGCTTACCCTTAATGAGATTTAAAAAATGCATATAGACTCAACTCAATAATTTAACAATTATTAATTATTCAGTAATAAAAGACTTATGCACGATATTCAAATTAGAAAACAGATATACAAATCATTACTTGAATGATCCTTTGAAACAATCAAGAATTTTCTCCATAAATTACTTCAAAAGAGAAGAGAGAGCAAAGTGTGACCCTCATCTCTTCAGTGTAACTAAAATATCCATGTGTGCTGGGGGATGGGAACAAGAAAATGTATGTGGATGATTCTGTTGTTTCAGACCCTTAGTAATGGTTTTTGGGGAGAGACGGCATTGGGAGTGTCTGCTCCTCAGCCTGACCTTGTTATTCCCAGCATGTGTTACCAAGAGTTAGGGGCAGCTCCTTTCTCAGAATGACTCCAGCATTCAGAAGATTCTGAACCCAACATTGGTCTTAGGTTTCTTAAAGTAATCACTAACCTAGTAATCTTTGACTCATTCAAAGTCAGTCATATATACAACATTTATCTTTTTGTTTTTGGAAAGATGATTTTCTACCAAGACTTTAAAGTTTAATTTTACAAATATTTCCTTTGTTGGGCACTTCACATATATTATTATTGAACGCCTGTTATGGGTTGAATTTTGTCCCCCTAAAAGTTATATTGCAGTCCTAACCCCTGATCCCTGTGAATGTGATTGCAGTCCTAACCCCTGATCCCTGTGAATGTGATATTGTTTGGAAATAGGGTCTTTGAAGATGTTATCAGATAAGTTAACATGATGTCCTACTGGAATAGGTGAGTCATACTCCAATACGAGTGCCTCCATATAAAAGAGGAGAACAGACACAGAAAGACATGTAGTAATGAAGGGAAAAGAGCCATGTTTTGATGACGTTATGATGAGACTACAGTCCAAGAAATGCCAAAGGTTACCAGAAGCTGAAAGAGACAGTGAAGAATCTCCCCTAGAACCTTCAGAGAGTATATGGCCCAGCTGACACCCTGAATTAGTAATTTTAGATTACAGAATGGTGAGACACTAAGTTTATGCTGTTGAAAGCCACATCCTTTTTGATAATTTGTTAAGGCAGCACTAGGAAACTACTACAATGGCCCATGATGTAGGTGCATTAGCCCCAAAAGCCTTGGAACTAGTAATACTTACATCATGGGGTATCCTGTTATGAGTCACATAGGTAACAAGAGATAGAAACTGTGGAGAAGGGGGCCTGGAGATCTAGTTTGACCCATATGAATGTTCCTTCTCCAGATACCAAAGAAAAACTGAATGGGAGCCAGGCAGAGTCTCTGTTCTAAAGAACGCTATGATCTAAAAGCAGAAATGTACTCCTATAGCACCAAATGAGATGGAGAAATATATATATATGATAAGATCACAAATAAAATGCTGTGAGTGGGGAGCACTGGTTAAAGAAAGAAGAGGTTGTATCTGCTTAGAGCAGTCAGGAGAGATTTCATGGGGAGAGGGGTGACTATTAAAATATACACTTAATGTATTTTGATGGGAACAAGAATAGGGAGCCTTCCAGAAGATTAGAGTAACATGAGGGGAAATGTGCATGTGAGTACAAGAACAGCAAATTGTAGAATATGGCTAGAACATAAGTTACAAATTTTGGAAGAATGGGACTTGCAGTAATAGCAGACTGAATACATTTTGTAGTAGTTCATTCTGTTGATGTAGAAGGTTTCTAAGGGCTTTTTAGCAGGAGAAGCAATGAGATAAGAGCTGTGCTTTAAGAAGATTAACCTAGAGTTTGGTATACAAAGAAGTGGGTTAGAGGCAGACAGGAGTCAGGAAGACAAATCAGAAGGCCTGTTAAGGATCTGAATGAGAATGGAAAGGGATAACAGTGAAGGAGGGTATGGCCACAACTGTCTGTTTTTACCACTCTTTTCCCAGCACATAGCACAGTGCTGGCACTAAGTTGGTACTCAGTGTGGGAGGATAGAAACAAGGGAAGAAGAGAGAGACAGAGTGTTAGAAGGAGGGAGAGAGAGAAATGGGGAAGGAGGGAAAGTATGAGAAACATTTCCATTACGACTTTGGAAACTGGTGTGTAATATTCTCAACTCATGATTTTGAAGCTACCGCCCTCAAAAAAAATGTGCATAAAAACTGTTGAGATCCAAGTAAGATCTGTAGTCTAGTTAACTGTATTGTACCAATGTCAATTGGTTTTGATAATGTACTATAGTTATATAAGATGCTTATATTGGATAAGAGCAGATGAAAGGAACATGAGACATCTCAGTATACTTTTTGTAACTTCTTGTGATCCCATTATTAGTTCAAAATAAAAAAGATATAAACCAAATCATTGTAAGTTGTAAACCAATTTATCCCCTTGTCCTAGCAGATGTCTGTCCTGGTACTTACTCTCTCTGGCAGTTTACCTGGCTGGGTTAGAACAAGGTGACCTGTGGGGTGAGGCTGTCTTGAATAGGTATCCCTTGCTCTGGACATGTACCTTAATCTCTGATATTCCTCAAAAAAAACTTTATTTTCCTAATCTCCCAAAAAAGTTGTGACTTTTTCTGAGTTATATCAAAGTTCACAAGTTTTCCATTTCAAAATCTATCTTATTCCATGATCCAGTGTATCCAAAGTACTAAAAATATTATTGTCTTTATATTCAAATCTTCTTTTAAATTTTCTGCAACTGGCAGTTATTTAAACTATAAAAATTCAACATATTTTTCTCTTCAGTCCATGCAAGGCATTAATTCCATTATTTTCTATTTGATTATAATTGTTTTTATGAAATAGATCAGGGTCAGGGTAATCTTACTGAATGAGACAGCTTTCTAATTTTTTTTAAATAGAAGATTTTATTGAAGTAGTTGAATTCTGTCTTACAGCGCATCCATTATTATTCCATTATTCCATCTTTTAAAAGAGTTTCCAAGTGTATTTAGAATAAAAGATGAGTAAGAAGATGACGTTTTGGCATGTTAATAATTCAGTAGCTGACATTTCATCATTTAGTTTTATTGTCATACTAGAGGCTTGTATGTGTTATTTTAATTTTTAAAGAAATACCCAGGCCATTTATATCTTTCTCTACAACTAATTTATGACACCTAGACAACTAGTGAATGCCTACTTGAGCTTTTCTTTCTTTCTTCGTCTCTTCCCTGCTTTATTTCATCATCTTCTTACCTTATTGTTTCTTTTATTCCTATTGTTTTGAACATTGGCTGCAACAGGCAAAATCAAACGTTCCAGAAGAAAGGTTGTGTCCATTACTGAGTTAAATTTAAAATTTTTACATAACCTGTGGGAAAGAAAACAGGAGAATACACTTGAAATTTCATTTACTTTAACCTATAAACTGAAATGTAGAAAATAATCCAAAATGAATTAATACTAGATTTCTTAAGAATATTTTTACTGTGCAAGGAGAAATAAATTATGGTCCCTACTTTTAAGTTTTCAAAACATGTGTATGAAAATAATCCCATCCAACATTTTTGTAACACTACTCTTGTCAAAATGTCATTGTTGTTGTTAGTTGCCCTCACGTCAGTTCCAATTCATAGCTACCCTATGTACAACAGAAGGAAACACTGACCTGTCCTGCACCATCCTCACAATTGTTATGCTTCAACCCATTGTTGCAGCCAATGTATCAATCCATCTCATTGAGAGTCTTCCTCTTTTTTGCTGACCCTCTACTTTACCAAGCATAATGTCCTTCTCCAGGGACTGATTCCCTCCTGATAACACTTCCAAAGTACGTTAGACGTATTCTTGCCATTTTTGCTTCTAAGGAGAATTCTGGCTGTATTTCTTCCAAGACAGATTTGTTCGTTCTTTTGGCAGTCCATAGAATATTCAGTATTCTTTGCCAACACCATATTTCAAAGGTGTAGATCCTTCTTCGGACTTCCTTATTCATCGTCCAGCTTTCCCATGCATATGATGTCGCTGAAAACACCATGGCTTGGGTCAGGCTCACCTTAGTCTTCAAGGTGACATCTTTGCTTTTCAACACTTTAAAGAGGATTATTGCAGCAGATTTTCCCAGTGCAAATCCTTGCACAGGTACAGAATCCCATACAAAATCCTTACTCCGTATACTGTATAAATGGTAAGTGACTTCTCTTTTAGAACAGATAATAGCAGAAATGGGAAATCAAATCAACCGTACACACTACAGAGAAATGAATGATACCATAGATTAAATAGACCTGTGAGATATATTAGTTCCTGTAAACAGTCAGGAATCATGTATAAGGAGATAGCTAAAGTAAATATAAGAGTATTCACAAACACACAATGGCAAACATTTTCCAGGGATGGGTATTCTGGACAGTACCGGGGCAATTTAGATCTGAGGGCTATTCTGCTGGAGGTGTTGAGGTGTGAGCAGTTCTGAGGACTGCAAATTACATTGTGATCTTAAAAAAGTCAGTTAAGTTTCTAGGTATTAATTTTTTAAATCTATAAAATGACAGAGTTAGAACTAGACGATCTCTTAGAGCCCTTCCACAAATTAAATTCTACAGAAGTGCCTTTACTCGTATTTGCCAAAGTTTAATGTTGACATGTTAAAGTGTTGTTCAGATACTCACCAAGTACTAATATGGCATGTTTATCTTTCACTGAAGCCTTTGTGTTGATTATTCACCACCTGTAAGATTATGAATCATTCTGGAGAATTTGATATTTAAAGAAATATAGAAACTAAAGTCCATGTTTAACAGCAAAGAGTGTAGACTATTGGAGGTGGAGCCAATATGCGGCTATAGACAGAAGCACCATGCTGTCCCTCTGCAGCAAAGACCCAAAAAACTAAGTAAAACAGGTACAAACATTAATCTTGGAACTCTAAGTACCAAATGAAGGAATAAAGAACTAGATCAAGCACTGAATGGAATAAGAAACTGACAGAGAACAGAAAATGACAAGAGCTATGTAGTGAAGGTCCCATACCAGTTAGTGTGGCCAAATTCCCATCCTGGACTAAAGTTGGGGAAGAATTCAGACAGGGAGTACAGGAAGGCAACTTCATGCAGTCCCCAACAGGCGATAGAGCACCCAGAAACAAAGGAGACATGCTTTCCCACTCTGATCCTTCTTCCTTCTATGGGGCATCTGCTGTCTTCCAACGGGCCATGGTTGCTCAGCAGGAGAGACACTAAATCACCACTGCAGGGGTCCACCCTGTCCCACCAACTGGCTCCTTCAGTGCCATTTTATGTCTGTTTGTTTGGTTGGTTTGGTTTGTATTTTAGTTTGTTTGCATGTTTTTTGGTTTTTTTGTTTGGCTTTTTTTTTTTTTTTTTTTTTGGTTGTTTCTCTCTCTCTCCCTTCCTTCCTTTCCTTTCTCCCATCCAGCTAACCCTGTGTGCCATCGCGTCCCCTTCTTGACTGGCTGTGATTTTTTGGTTTGTTTGCTTTGTTCTTTTTTTTGTTTGCTTGTTTGGTTTTTTGTTTATTTGTTTGCATATATATATATATATATATGTATACATATATACACACATATGTAGGCCTCTTGTTGCTTCTCTTTCTCACGTTCTTTCCTTTTTCTACCCCCACCCCCAGCTGGACCCATGTGCCATACCATTGCCTTCTCGAAGGACTGCAATTTTTTGGTTTGTTTCCTTTCTTCTTCTTCTTTTTTCTTTTCTTCCTTTTTTTTTTTTTTTTTTTCTTGTCTCTCTCTCCTTTCCTTCTTTTCCTCCTGGAGGGGCAGTGCTGCACAGTTTGGTTGAAGCATCACTGCACTCAGCCTCCCTGAGTCTGTGCTAGCATCACCAACCAGCTCCCTCAGTGCCATGTTATTTATTGATTGACTGATTTTTTTCCTTTTTCTTACTGTTTCTTTTATCTCTCTCCCTTCTTTCCTTTCCTTTCTCCCATCCACCTAGCCCTGTATGCATCCCCCAACTTCTCAGTGGGCTGTGTTGTACTGCTCTTCTGGAGAGCCTCAGGCAGATGGCTTCCTCGGATCTGTGCTGCCTCCACAGGCTAGCTCCAACAGCATCATAATTTATATTTTTCTTTATCTTATCTTTCTTCTTTTCCTTCTCCCTCCCAGGTAGGCCCTGAACTTCCTCTGTCCCTTCCTGAGGGGCTATGCTGTGCCACCCAGGGAAAGAGACAGCAGCTCACCACCACCCCAGTTTTGCCCTGCCCCCATCGACTGGCACCCCATCACCATATTTTTGATATTTTTATTTTTATATATTATTTTTTGAACCTTTTTATTTGTTTCATTGTTGTTTTCTTTTCTTTCTTTCTCTTATTTTCTTTCCTTTCTCTCACCCATCTAGCCCCCTGCACCACCAGTCAGCTTATGCCCAGGCTGAGCCACACTTCTCAGCTAGAGAGACACCAGCACACAGCTTTGCCAGGTCTGCCTCACCCCCAGACATCAAATCCTACCTCACTGTCATTTTATTTCCTTTTTTTCTTTTCCTTAACTTTTTTTAACTTCATTTTTCACTTTTTTCCACTTTTTTGCTTTTGTTTCTCTCTTTTCTATCTCTTCTTTCACCTATTCACTTAGCTCTGCTCATCACATCATCTCCTTTCCCTCCTGCCTATCTGCATCTTGTGCTGGATGCCATGCCCCCAAATGGGTCCCCTGGGCCCCACCCTGCACTCCTCCCCAGCACTGCACCATCACCTCCAGTTCATACCACAAACTACCCATCCCCACCCTTTACCCCACTGGAGCTGCTCTGCTGCAACATAGCTGAGTGACCGGCCCTGCCCACCTGGACAAAGTAGTGACACATATCATGCCCCTAGGCTGCCATAAACAAAATATACCAAGTCTGCCTGCCAGATATAACCAGAAAAAGCAAACAAACAACAACAACAAAAAAAAAAAGGATTAAATAATCAAATCTAGAACCAATAAACAAAGGAAATAATTCTTGAATGCCCAGGAGACAGATGTCAATATCAAAACATATTAAAAAAAAAAAAAAAGGAGAAGATGGCTCCAGAAACCAATCAAAATAAAACCAGTGATGACCTTCTGCTAAAAGAAAAGGCACTAGAACTACCTGATAGAGAATTCATAACTATAATATTCAGGGTTTTTCAACAGATGAGGTAAAATGCAGACAAAAATAAGGAAAAATAAACAAACTTATGGAAACGATAAACACAACAATGGAAGAAATAAGGAAAATAATGTAGGAACAAAATGTTAAAATAAATAAACAACTAGAAATCATACAAAAACAGGAATTAGAAATCCAAATCATAAAAAACAAGATTTCAGAAATGGAAAATGCAATAAAAGGATTTAGGAGCAAATCTGAAACAATGGAAGGCAGGATCAGTGAAATTGAAGACAAATCCTTGGATACCACTTTGAGGAAAAATGAAGAAACCCAAAGAACGGTGTGGAATACAATCAAAAGCAAAAATTTGTGTGTGATTGGAGTTCCAGAACAGGAGGAGAAAACAGAAAACACAGTGAGGATATTGAAGATTTGTTGACATAAAACTTCCATAATATCATGAAAGATGAAAAGCTGACTATCCTTAAAGCTCAACTAAACCCATATATGGTAGACTTCAAAAGAAAAACACCAAGACATAATCACACTTGCTAAAACCAAAGACAAAGAAAGAATCCTAAGAGCAGGTTGAGAAAAATAAAAAGTCACATACAAAGGGGAAACAATAAGACTAAGCTCTGATTACTCGGCAGGAACCATGCAGGCAAGGAAACAATGGGATGACATATATACAGTCTTCAAAGAAAAAAAAGGTCAACCAAGAATAGTATATCCTGCAATTCTCTCACTCACATATGATGGCAAAATCAGGACATTTCCAGATAAAGAGAAATTAAGGGAATACATAAAAACCAACACAAACTTACAAGAATTATTAAAGGGAGTCCTTTGGTTAGAGAACTAATGACATCGGACAACAACTTGAACCTACACATGAGACAACATCAGCCAGATACCAACCTAGATAATGAACTCTCAAGGATAAAACAAAAGTAAACAATTTACAACAAGGAACCAGTTGTCCGTAAATGACAACAACATCAGAACAATAAAAGAGGGAATAAATGGTGTAGGTATAGGACTTTCAAATGGAGAGGAAGTCAAGCCTTTATTAAGCAGACAAGACTAGTTTAAACTTAGGAAGATAGGGATAAATTTCAAGGTAACAGCAAAGAAAGTTAACAAACCTACTCATCAAAATGTATAAGAAAAGCAAAGTCTCAGAAATCACAAAATCTACAAAAAAGAAAGAAACAAAAAAAATAGACAAATGAAAGGAATTCAGCACAGAAGAGTAAGAGGAACAAAGAACACATCAGCAACACAAAAAAAACACTACAAATGACAGCAATAAACTCACGCTTACCAATAATCACACTGAAAGTAAATGGCTTAAATGCACTTATAAAGAGACAGGAAGTGACAGAATGGATAAAAATAACTGGACCCATCAATAAACTCTCCATAAGAGACACATCTTAGAAATAAAAATGTAAATTTATCAAAAATCAAAGGGTAGAAAAATATATCAAGCAAATAGCAACCAAAAAAAAGCAGGAGTGGCAATACTAATCTCAGATAAAATAGACTTTAAAACAAAATCTAACATAAAATACAAAGAAAGGTATTATATAATGATTAAAGGACCAATTCACTATGAAGACATAACCATAAGTAACTACACACCCAATGACAGGGCTCCAAAATACATAAAGGAAGCTCTAACAGCATTGAAAAGAAAAACTGATAGTTCCACAATAGTAGTAGGAGACTTCAACACAGCATTATCAGTAAATAACAGAACATCTAGAAAGCAATTCAATAAAGATACAGAAGAGCTAAGGTCACAACCAACCAACTTGACCTCAGAAACATAATTAGAACATTCCACTCAACAACTACAAAGTACACAGTCTTTTCTAACACACGTATGGAACATTCTCCAGAATAGACCATATTTTAGGCCACAAAGCAACCCTCAACAAAATCCAAAACATTCAGATAATACAAAGTAACTTCTCTGATCATAATGTCATTAAATATAAATTAATAACAGGAAAAGAAAGGAAAAAATCAAATACATGGAAATTGAATAACATACTGCTTAAAAACCACTACTTGATAGAAGAAATCAAAGATGAGCTCAACAAATGCCTAGAATCAAAAAGAATGAAAACATATCATACAAAAACCTTTGGGAAACAGCAAAAGCAGTGCTCAGAGGTCAAGTGACAGCAATAGATGCACACAGCAAAAGACAAGAAAGGGACAAAATGAAAGCAATAGCTACACAACTCAAAGAAATAAAGAGATAACCAAAAAGAAGCCGTAGCCACCAGAAGAAAAGAAATAATAAAGATCAGAGCAGAAACAAATTAAATAGAGAATACAATAACAATAGAAAGAATCAACAAGACTAAAAGTTGGTTCTTTAAAGGATCAACAAAATTGACAAATCATTGGCCAAAATGACAAAAGAAAAACAGGAGGTGATGCAAATAACCCAAATAAGAAATGAAATGGAGGACATTACAAAAGACTCAATTGAAATGAAAAGGATCATAACAGAGTACTATGAAAAACTATACTCCAACAAATATGAAAACCTAGAGCAAATGGACAAATTTCTAAAAACACACTAGCTACACAAACTAACACAAACTGAAGTTGAAAATCTGAACAGACCCATAACAAGAGAAGAGATTGAAAAGATTAAATAATAATAATAATAAAACTCCTAACAAAAAAAAAGCCTTGGCCAGAATGTCTTCACTAAAGAATCCTACCAAACATTCAAAGAAGAGCTTACACTAATTCTTCTCAAATTATTTCAGAATGTAGAAAATGAAGGGATACTTCCAAATTCCTTCTATGAAGCCAGCATAACCCTGATACCAAAACCAGGCATAGACACCATAAAAAAAAAGAAAATTACAGCTCTGCATCTCTCAGGAATATGGATGCAAAAATTCACAACAAAATTCTAGCCAATAGAATTCAACATCATATCAAAAAATAATACATAATACACCCCAACCAAGTGGGATTCAAACCAGGTATGCAAGGATAGTTCAACATTAAAAAATCAATGTAATCTACCACATAAGTAAAATAAAAGAATAGAATTAAATGATCATCTTTACTGACACAGAAAAGACATTCTACAAAGTCCAAGACCTGTTCCTGATAGGAACAGATAGGTATAGAAGGGAAAGTTATCAACTTAAAAAAGGACGTCTATACAAAACCAACAGCCAACATCATTCTTAATAGAGAGAGGCTGAAAACATTCCCCTTGAGAACAGGAAGAAGATATAACATTGTGACCCTCGTTGAGGGTCTTCCTCCTTTTCGCTGACCCTGTACTTTACCAAGCATGATGTCCTTCTCTAGGGAATGATCCTTCCTGATAACATATCCAAAGTATATTAGGCGTAATCTTGCCATTCTTCTTCTAAGGACCATTCTGGTTGTACTTCTCCCAAGACAGATTTGTTCATTCTTTTGGAAGTCCATAGTCTATTCAATATTCTTAGCCAACACCAGAATTCAAAGGCATCAATTCTTCTTATTCATCGTCCCGTTTTGCATGGATACCAGTCGATTGAAAACACCATGGCTTGGGTCACGTGCACCTTAGTCTTCAAGGCGACATCTTTGATTTTCAAAACTTTAAAGAGTTCTTTTGCAGCAGATTTTCCCAATGCAATGGGTCCTTTGATACCTTGACTGATACTTCCATGGGTGTTGATTGTGGATACAAGTAAAATGAAATCCTTGACAACTTCAATCTTTTCAAAGTTTATCAAGATGTTGCTTATTGGTCCAGTTTTGGGGATTTTGTTTACTTTATGTTGAGGTGTAATCAATACTGAAGGCTGTGGTCTTTAACCTTCATCATTAAGCATATCAAGTCCTCTTTACTTTCAGCAAGCAAGGTTTTATCAACTGCATAAGGCGCAGATTGTTACTGAGTATTCCTCCAATCCTGATGCCCTATTCTTCTTCATATAGTGCCGCTTCTCAGATTATTTGCTCAGCATGCAGATTGAATAGGTATGGTGAAAGTAAACAACCCTGAAACACACTTTTCCTAACTTTAAACTGCACAGTATCCCCTCGTTCTGTTCTAACAACTACCTCATGATCTATGTACAGGTTCCTCATGAGCACAAATAAGTGTTCAGTAATTCCCATTCTTCGAAAGGTTATCCATAATTTATTATGATCCACACAGTCGAATGCCTTTGCATGGTCAATAAAACATAAGTAAACATCTTCCTGGTATTCTCTGCTTTCAGTCAGGATCCATCTGACATCAGCAATGATATCCTTGGTTCCACATCCTCTTCTGAATCTGGCTTGAATTTCGGGCAGTTCTCTGTTCATATACTGCTATAGCAGCTTTTGAATGATTTCCAGTAAAATTTTACATGCATGTGATCATGATATTGTTTGATAATTTCCACATTCTACTACATCAGCTTTCTTGGGGATAGGCATAAAATACTAAGGAATAAATATAACCAAGGGCGTAAAAGAGCTATACCAAGAAAACTACAAAATATATTACTGCAAGAAACCAAAAGAGACCTACATAAATGGAAAAACATACCATGCTCGTGCATAGGTAGACTTAACACAGTGAAAATGTGAATTCTACCCAAAGTAGTCTACAAATAAAACACAATCTCTATTTAAATACCAACAGCATTCTTTAAAGAGATGGAAAAACTAATCTTTAACTTTATGTGGAAAAGAAAGAGGCCCTGGATAAGTAAAGCATTATTTAAGCAGAAGAATAAAGTAGGAGGACTCACACTATCTGACCTCAGAACCTACTATACAGCTATGGTAGTCAAAACAGCCTGGGATAGGTACAATGACAGCCACCTTGACCAATGGAACAGAATTGAGGACCCAGATGTAAATCCATTCACCTATGGTCACCTGATCTTCAACAAAGGCCCCAAGTCCATCAAATAGGGAACACAAAATCTTTTTAAAAAATGGTGCTGGTAAACTAGATGTCCATATGCAAAAAAATATGAAACAGGACCCAATCCTTATACCATACAGAAAACATAATTCAAAATGGATCAAAGACCTAAATATACAACCCCAAACTATAAAGATCATAAAAAAAGGGGATCAACACTAGAAACCCTAATACAAGTCATTAACAGGATACAAACCATAACAATACAAAAACAGCAGAAGATAAGCTGGATAACTGGGATCTACTAAAAATTAAACATGTATGCTCATCAAAATACTTCACCAAAAGAGTAAAAAGAGAACATAGAGACTGGAGAAAAAAAATTTGGCTATTACAAATCTGTCAAATGTCTAATTTCTAAAATCTACAGGAAAATCCAACACCTCTACAACAAAAAGACAATCCAATTAAAATAGGGGCAAAGGATATGAATACACACTTCACCAAAGAAGACATTCAAGCGGCTAAAAGATACGTGAAGAAAATGCTCATGATCACTAGCCGTTAGAGAAAGGCAAACCAAAACTACAATGAAATACACCAACATTACTGACACAAATCAACAACAACAAAAAAGAAGATAGTAAATGTTGGAGAGGCTTCTGGCAGATTGGAACACTTATGAACTCCTGGTGGGAATGTAAAATGATACAACCATTTTGGAAAATGATATGGTGCTTCCTTAAAAAGCTGGAAATAGAAATACCTTATAATCCATAAACCTCACTCTTAGTAATGTATCCTAGAGACGTAAGAGTGATCACATGAATAGACGTATGCACACCCATGTTCATTGCAGCATTACTCACAATAGAAAAAGATGGAAACAACCTAGGTGCCATCAACAGATAAATTAATAAACCATGGTACATATACACAATGAAATACTACACAATAATAAAGAACAATGATGAATCTGCAAAGCATTTCACAAAACTAAATAGACAATAAATAGGTGGTAACTTTGTTGAAGGGTAAGACAGTACAAAATACTGGGGAAGCCAGCACAAATTGTCCAAGGAAAGGTCATGGAAGCTCCATAGACACATCCAAGCTCCCTGAGGGACCAAATTACTGGGCTGATGGCAGTGGGGACCACAGTCTCGAGGAACATCTAGCTCAATTGGCATAATATAGTTTATAAATAAAATGTTTTACATTCTACCTTGCTGAGTAGCATCTGGGGTCTTAAAAGCTTGTGAGCAACCATCTAAGATACTCCACTGGTCTCACCACATATGGAGCAAGGGAGAATGAAGAAAACCAAAGACCCAAAGGAAAGATTAGTCCAAAGAATTAATGGACCACAGCTAACACAGCTTCCATCACACTAAGTCCAACACAACTAGATAGTAGTCTGTAGGTTATCTTTTTACTCTTTTGGTGAAGTCTTTGATGAGCGTAAGTGTTTAATTTTTAGAAGATCCCAGTTATCTAGTGTCTTAGTTATCTAGTGCTGCTATAACAAGTGGATAGCTTCAACAAAGAGAAATTTTTTCTCTCACAGTTTAGTAGGTTACAAGTCCAAATTCAGGACATCAGCTCCAAGAGAAGGCTTTCTCTGTTGGCTCTGGAGGAAAGTCCTTGTCATCAGTCTTCTCCTGTTCTGGGAGCATCTCAGCACAGTGACCTCTGGTCCAAAGGATGCACTCTGCTCCCACCACTGCCTTCTTTGTGATATGAGGTCCCCAAGTCTCTCTGCTTGCTTCTCTCTTTTATATCTCAAAAGAGATTGGCTTAAGACGCTATCTAATCTTGTAGATTTCATCAATATAACTGCCATTCATCCATCTTACTACATCATAGTGATAGAATATACAACACATAGGGACATCACATTAGATGACAAAATGGTAGACAATCATAAAATACTGGGAATCATGACCTAGTCAAGTTGACAGATATTTTTGGGGTACACAATTCAATCTATGACATCTAGCTTATATTTTAGCATTTCTGTACTGTTAGTTATGGTTTGTATCCTATTAATACCTTGTATTAGGGCCTCTAGCATTGATCCTATTCTTTCTTCTATGACCTTTATAGTTGTTTCATTTTATATTTATCCCATAGAAATAAGAGCTGTCACTCGAATAGACATATGCACACCCTTGTACATTGCAGCATTGTTCACAATAGCAAAAAGATGGAAACAACCTAGATGCCCATCAACAAATCAACGGATAAATGAACTATGGTGCATACACACAATGGAATGTTATGCAATGATAAAGAACAATGATGATCTGTGAATCATCTCACAACAAGGATGAATCTGGATTATATTATGCTGAGTGAAATAAGTCAATCACGAAAGGGCAAATATTGTGTAAAACTCATGAAAAAGTTTACACACATAAAGAAACAATCCTTGATGGTTATGAGGGAGAAGAAAAAAACACTAACTAGACAATAGATAAATGGTAACTTTGGTGAAAGGTAAGACAGTACACAATTCTGAGGATGTTAACACAACTTGACCAAGGCAAGATCATAGAAGCTTCACAGACACGTCTAAACTCCATAAGGGACTGAATTAATGGGCTAAGGCCTGGGGACCATGATCTCGGTGTTCATCTAGTTCTAGTGGTATAATATAGTTTATAAAGTAAATGTTTTACGTCTCACTTTGGTGAGTAGCATCTGAGGTCTGAAAAGCTTGTGAGCAGCTATCTAAGATACTCCACTGGTCTCAGCCTGTCTTGAGCAAGGGAGAATGAAGAAAACATACACAAGAGAAAGATTAGTCCAAAGGACTAGGACAACTACCACAGCCTCCACCAGACTGATTAAAGCACAGTTGATGGTGCCCGGCTACCACAACTAACTGCTCTGACAGGGATAACAATAGAGGGTCCCAGACAAGGCTGCAGAAAAATGTAGTACAAAATTTTAACTCATAAAAATAAATGAGACTAAGTGGACACATCAGCCCAGGGGCAAGGACAATAAGGCAAGAGGGGACAGGACAACTAGTAATGGGGAACCTAAGTTACAGAAAGGGAGAGTGTTGACATGTTGTGGGGTTGGCAACCAATGTCACAAAACAAAATGTACATTAATTTTTAAATGAAAAGCTAGTTTGCTCTGTAGACCTTCATCTACAGTACAAGTGGTAAATAAAAATAAAAAAGTAAAAAGAGAAAAAAATACTGTGCAAAACAAATTTAAGAAAAGTAAAATAAAATGTCATTTATATATTTAAAAAAAAAGAAGGTAGGACACTGACAGAGTTTCACACTTTTAAAAATCAGGCATCACTCCCACAGCCATTCACAGAAACGTATCTAGACTGGGAAATCATGTGAAATTAAATCACATGTATGATACATGACTATAAAATACTGTGTCTGCTTTCAAAATAAACACAATTAAGGTGTTGGCAAAGATATTGAATATTCCATGGACTGCCAAAATAAAGAGCACATCTGTCATGGAAGAAGTACAGCCAGAATGTTCTTTATATGCAAGAATGGGGAGACTTCGACTCACATACTTTGGACATGTTATCGGAGGGGCCAGTCCCGGAGAAAGACATCATACTCAGTAAGCAGAGGGTCAGCGAAAAAGAGGACAACGCTTAATGAGATGGATAGACACAGTGGCTGCAACAACAAGCTCAAGCATAACAATGATTCTGAGAATGGCATTGGACCGGGCAGTATTTCGTACTGTTGTACATAGGGTCACTATGAGTCAGAACTGACGCGACAGCACCTAACAACAGCAACAAATTGTACTTAATAATATTGAAGCTAATATTACTCTTAAAGTAGATAGGGTAAGTACTGATAAATGGAAAAAACTATTTTAAGGAAAATGCACTTTACTTCATCCGTTTTATAAAATGACCTAACTCAAACTGTGGCCACATCAGCAAATCCACCTACCCAAATCTCTATTAAAAGATTTCTGGTATGCCACTTTAGTGTGTGTCTATCCTCTACAAGGGAGATTTAAGTATCCTTCCATTTGGAATTGATTTAGGCCAAAAAAGATGTCACGAGAGCACAATTTTCATATTTCCTGGGTCAACATATTCTCATAGAATAGATAGTGGTCCAAGAGGGATGGTCCAAAATCTCCAAGAACCTGAATAAGACTTTGGGATATGGATCTTTTTCATTTGAGATTTCCATCATTCAATAACCTCCCCAACCCTAAGTTCTTATAGAAAAAATGTCATTTCTAGAACAAAGACAAGTTGAATTTGATATTTTCTTTTGCTACTTGATATTCTGTAGTCAGACATACAAAATATCTTCTAAATTTTCACAATTCACATGTTTCCTCCAAGTCTAACCAAGTGGCTGAGCCAACTATGTGGGCCTATAGAAATTACTCCCGGGCTTTGATATGTTTGAGTTAGGACTGGAAAAGAACAGCAAAGCCTATAAGTAATTGCTCACTGAGGGGTACAGACTGCAGGTTCCAGGGGACTGAGAGAAGAGGGAGATGCTTAGAGCTATACAATGCAGTTAGCAAGGTTACTGGTCCCTCTCAAGTGTGACATAGGTCCTCGGTAAGAGAGTATGTTCAGACCTCACATCTAACACTTTCTTGCAGAGAGATGTTTAGGCTAGCTGCCTTACTCCTCAAGAGTCATCACTGGTACAGCGGTACAATTCTCACTTTCCATGTGGAAGACCTGGATTCAAATCCTGGCTGATACACATCATGTACAACCACCACCTGTGTGTCAGTGAGGGCTTCTGAGTTGCTATGATGCAGAAAAGGTTTCAGTGGAGCTTCCAGTCTAAACATACTAGGAAGAAAGTCCTGGTTACCTACTTCCAAAAAACAGGCAATGAAAATCCTATGGATCACAATGGTATGATTGGCAAACAATCAGAGGATGGAGGAGAAGCAGGCAGGTTTGCATTCCATTGTGCATAGGGTTGCCAGGAGTCAGGGGCCTAATAACAGCAGCTAACAACAAAAACAACCTCACTTCTCCAAGACTCCTTGTCCTTGGCTTTATAACAGGAAGGAGAACAGTATCTCTCTCACAGGGTTGTTGTGAAGACGGCTTATTAGCACAGTGCTGGGCATATAGTTGTCAGCTATTGCTTTAGTCAGGAGGTAGGATTTAATCAAGGTTTTACGATGGGTAGGATCTGTGTAGGATGAAAAGAAAGAAGATTCCAGAATGGGGAGTAACATGTGAACAAAGCCAGAGGCAGAAATGAGATGAAGTGTAGAGAATAACTCTGCTGAAATTTTTCAATCTTTTTACAAATTGTACTAAGAAGACACAAAACTTACATAATGAATATTTTGTGTGTTTAACCAGGGGAAGAATACAGATCCCAAATCCTGTTCCCCTGGAGATTCTGATTCAGCGAGTTTAGGGAGAGAAACATAGCCAAAGTGTTCCTTAGAATAGAAGGTGATAAGACTTCATTTTGCTTAATGTGTGCATGTCATCAGGACAGATCAATCTCTGGAGAAGAACATTATGTTTGTTCAAAAAGAGGGTTGGTGATAGAAAGGAAGACCCTCAAGGATATAGACTGACATGGTGACTGCAATAATGATTGTGAAGTTGGCACAGGACCAGGTTATGCTTCACTCTGTTATACACAGAGTCACCTCAAGTAGGAACCAGTTCTAGGCACCTAACAACAAAACGGAGAGACCAAGGAATCTGTATATTAAGAAGCACTACATGTTTTTGGGTCTTGTCGATTACACTAAGCCCACTAATCATAACACTCTAGCTATCCTATGAGTCTATGAAAACATATTTTAATATAATTGTTGGAACCTAACTTTTTAAAGTTTAAGTAACTCAGAAAGAACTTCCACCACTACCATGGAAACATCTACTCCAGATGTTAAACAACTATGATTCCCTTATTGTTTATTGTAGTTGTTGTTAGGTGCCATCCAGTAGGTTCATTGCGACCCTACATAAAACAGAATGAAACATTGCCCAGTACAGCTCCATCATCATCATTGTTATGCTTGAGCCCATTGTTGCAGGCACTGTGTCATTCCATCTCGTTGAGGCTCTTCCTCTTTTCCCCTGACCTTCTGCTTTACCAAGCATGATGTGCTTCTCCAGAGACTTACCTCTTCTGATAACATGTCCAAAGTATGTGAGACAAAGTCTCACCATCCTTGCTTATAATGAGCATTCTGGCTGTACTTCTTCAAAGACAGATTTGTTCCTTCTTCTGGCAGTCCAGAGTATATTAAAAATCACCAACACCATAATTCAAAGGTAACAATTCTTCTTTGGTCTTCCTTATTCATGGTGCAGCTTTCACATGCATATAAAGTGATTGAAAATACCATGGCTTGGTTCAGGCGCATCTTAGATTTTAATGTGACATCTTTGTTTTTTAACACTCTAAAGATATCTTTGGGAGCAGATTTGCCCAAAGAAATGCAATGCATGTAAGAGAATAACATTAATGGTATAATTTCAAGTAAACAAAAGACTATATGTAAGCACACTACCTCAAACACAAACCAATCCACTTACATAAAATCACTTTCAAGCTTACTGTAGTATTTTGGAAGTTTCAGCATCGCCACAACTTGATCATAAGCCTCCTTCACTGCTTCTAAACATTCACTGTTGTAAGTGTACAGAGACCTTTGAATTCCTTCAAGGTACTCTAAGAATATGGAAAAGAATTGATGCATTTAGTAAGATTTAATTGTAACCATTTATAAAATATAATTCTTTCAAGTGTGCAATTACCTCCGTTTTATGACAAAGGTAAGAAACTTCAAGATTAAAGGATTTTGTCAGAATGCGAAGAAATTCACTAGTAACCAGAGACTTATAACTATGCTGTGCAAATCCGGTTCTAATAATGAACTCGGACAAAGTTTTACTATTTACAAAAGGTAGGGAGAGAAATGCCTCAATTTTACACCTTTCATATTTATTGGATCAGATAAGATTCTATCAAGGCTACAAAAACATAAACTGTTTACATTTGAAAAGATCAAATATTAAAGGAAATTTTACAAGGAATGTATCTCTTTTTTGGGGGAGGGAGTGTTGTTTTCTTTTTGCAAGAAAAAATTAATTAAGTAGAAATTTTATATTCTACTCATTTTAGTGGGAACATGTATGCAGAAGCCCAAATTGCCAACAAAGAGTTTATATCCACCTCAAGAAATCCTAACACCATTAATTATAAATGTTTTATCACAAAGGCAGGTAGCAGGAAAGGAAATTGAAAGACAACTTCAAAATAGAAAAGTTCTATTCTTCAAAAAAACTGCTTTTCCTTTACTTCTTTGGAAAAGCTAAATCATGACTTCTTTCACTATCAAATCAACAGCTAAGACTTATCACATCATTTCCACCCATTAAGAAGCTATGGCCAGTTATACAGGTGCAAGTATGGGTACTAACTACCAGCTGTTGGTAGCATAGGAATCTCTCACGGAACCCTATCATATGAGAAGGGAGAAAGACTCAAGTTAAGTTGCATGATGCTATGTTATTAACCCATGCTTGATGAAGCAATCACTAACTTACAGATACTTTTGTCATTATATATATATATATATATATATATATATATAATACATATATGCATATACATACCATAAAAACCAAACCAGTTACAGCCAAGTCGATTCCAACTCATGGTGACCTCATGTGTGTCACAATAGAACTGTGGTCCGTAGGGTTCTCAATGGCTAATTTTTCAGAAGTATAGCACCAGACTTTTCTTCCAAGGTGCTTCTGGGTGGACTTGAACCTCCAACCTTTCAGTTATCAGCCCAGAGTGTTAACTGTTTGTGCTACCCAAGGACTCCCATTTATAGATAGACTCACCATAGAAATTAACTTTTGCTAGCATCGGTGCACCGCTGCCAACTGCTGCAGCAAACAGGTCAGGGTGTTTTATTCTCGACCACACTGCAAGGGAGCCTCCATAAGAGCAACCAAATACAACCCATTTATTTTTGGTGAGCCCCATTTTCTTTGCTACTTTAGTTCGGAAGTTGGCAGTGTCAGCCACGGCTTGTCTGCTGCTGAGGTAGCGGAGACTGGCAGTCCTCAGATCTCTGCAATTAAAGCAAAAAAACACTCTGTGACTACAAAGTAGAAAATGTGAGGATTAATGTCAGTTTGACTATAAAGTAAAAATGGATATTATGAAAACATGAGTATTTATATCAGGTCCAATTTGAAATTTTAATTAGCATGGATCTGATTGACAGTGACACATAAATGCAGGAACTAGCAAGAATTGCCAGCATTTGTCTCACTTTAGTTCTTTCATTTCCTCTTGTCACCACTCTGAAGGAGCTTCAAATGCCTGTCCCCACCCATGTGGTGACCTTTCTCCATACACTGAACTGAAGCTCAGCTATCACATTATTACCTGACTCAGAGAGGAGCCCATTTTTGAAATGGCTAGATTGTCAGTGATCTAATTGTTTGCAAGTCATCAAGAAAACTCATAGTTAATTATACTGATGTTATTTTCCATACTTTTGCCTTTGCTGCTACATCTAGACAAACTACTATTTGAACCTAAGTTTCTCAGTCATAAAAAAACTAAGTAAAACTTTTGTAAGTTATTTTCCAATGATATTTCCTTCATAATAAGGTTGCCTATAATCCTGGCATGTTTTTAACCCTTATTGCTAAAGGAAAAATTCTCCCTCCCACTGCATGATGCTATAACTAGCTGATTACGAATTTCAAAGTAGACAAAGGGCATAGAATATTCACCAAGAAAAAAAAAAAAAACACAATAGCCAGGAAATACATGAAAACATTTATCCCTTTCTATTATTAAAGCAACACAAATATCAGTATCTTTCCCCTCCTATCAAACTGGCAAAGTTTATTTTAGTATTCAGTGTTGGCATGGATGTGACTAGGCAGCCTCTCTCCGGTATCACTTGTGGAAGTATCTGCTAGGAGAATCTTTCAGAAAGCAATTTGTGCTCGTATAAAAAGCACTTCAAGAGACAAAACGTATAACTTGGTTCAGCAATTCTATTAAGAAGCTACAGAAGAACCTGCCAATTTTTCCCTTATATCCACTCTCCCTTTTATCTTTAGGTAATCAAAGCTCTGGATTTCATCTGGGTGCATGTCTGCCCAGAATAAACACTACATATACCAGCCACCCTTCTAGCTAGATGTGGACTTACTAAGTAAGATCTTGAGTGAATGAGATGAACTGGAAAACTGTAGGTAAGATTTATTGCAATATCCAATCATAGAATTCACTCCACTTTGTAAGAGCAAACTCTCAGATCCTTATTCTTTCCCCCTAACTGCTCAAAATCCAAATTCTATTGTAGGTTCTTTCTAGTACATTCTTACTGAAATGTACCACATGAAGTTAATTTGGATAGCAAACAAGTTATTTGCTATAGTTAATTGCAAAAAACACAAGTTATTCCTTTCTTGAACAGCAATTTACTTCCTTTGAGAGATTAATAAAGAAATCTCAGACTTAAAATTATTTGTAGACTATCATAGCATCATTAACACACTCACACACAAATCAAAGTTTCTAACGAACAAATGTAGAATGGATAGAAATATTGGAGTGTCACAACATTACCAAAAGTTAAGTGACATGCAATTCAAAAATCACATTTGTGGAATCACTGCTGGAAAGAAGCCTGTGAAACCTTCAATAATTATTAGTCTGTCATGTGAAAGGTACCAAGAATTATGACTCATACAGTAAATGTATCTCTTTACTGACACTACTCACATTCTCAGGGTTGTAAGAAGCAATTCTTACTTCTTTTTTAATTATAATAAAAGATTCAGATATTAAGTTGGCTTTTTCAGAACTTTTTTTTTTAAGGAACTTTTTTTACTATAGTTGAAAAAGAATCATGTTAACATTTTGCTTAACCCCATAATTTCAAATTGATATTTTTTCAGCCATAGAATATTTGCTCAAGTAAGATTATTAAATCATATTTATTGCCTGATAAGCACTTTCACACATTAATTTTCATGCAACTAATGTAAAAATATTAGGCATTTTATCTAAATAGATTCCACAAGCATTTTCAAAAATCATACTGTGCAAAGGGTCCTGAGTTTGCTGCAGGAAAGGGCATGTGGGAAGATATTGGAAACCACTTGCCAGTGAGTCAGTTCCAACTCATGGTGACCCTATGTGTTTCAGATTAGAACTGTGCTCCACAGGGTTTTCAATGGCTGTGACCTTTTAAAAGTAGATCGCCAGAACTTTCTTCCATGGTGCCTCTGGGTGGATTCGAATCTTCAACCTTTCAGATAGTAGTCAAGTGCTTAAACATTTGTGTCACCAAGGGACTCCTAGCAAGATACTAGCATGACAGAAATTGTGGAGCTTCAAGAGCAAATATTCAGTATTGTATTAGAGAATCTGACTCCACTTTTTGGTGTTTAACTACTGACAGTTTTTAAGGCTAAGACTCAGCCTTTTCCTCTTCTCCTTCTGCCCCAATTGGGGCAAGCTGATAAAAAAGCTGAAGTGCTCCCTCCCTTTTGGTGCTAGTGGAAAGTTCAAACCACATACAGGTACTCTCAGCCCAGCCCCACCTCCCAACTACCATAGAAACACAAGCCAGTCTAGTATCCCTGATCTCTCCAGCCATTTCATACCTGCTTGTGAAGGCTTCCCAGCTCTCATTATGTAATAACCATTCTCATACCCCTTTGACATGTGGCATCACCATTCTTAACATCCAAACCAAACTTTGGATGGAGGTCCATCCTGTCTCTCAAGCGGTCACAAGTACAAATTAACTGAAAGTTTTAGGGGAGTGTTTATCCACATTGAGTAAGCTCATTCTTAAGGGAAATTCATGAATATTCATCGCTTCAAATGATTCCGGTGAGGACTCTAAGCAGGATGAAAAGTATTATTCCTTACAAAGGAGAGAGAGACCATCATTTCTCCTCCATTATTTCTACTACATTAGCAGTCCCTAGTAAACTATCATTCTGTTGCCATGAAAATCTGCCTCTCAAGTCTCTCTTGACATGCTCTGTTTCTTGGTCACCTGGTAGAGCAATCATTTCCTATAATTAACAGTGACCCTCTTTTGTACCAACAAATCTAGAGAGGCCTGAACACATTTATTGTGATGATTTCTACATAGTTTTGTGTTTATCCTCAAGCTATCTCCAGTTTCTTATTCATATTTTCACCATATGTTAAATTCAGTGTCTTTATCAATCCCTTCCCAGAGACCATCACATTGACACATGAAAAATCTGTGATAAAGGTTTCAAACCTCAAGCTGAAAGTCATCAAAAGTGTTCTTTTGATACCTAACATCTCATAAATTTTAAATGATTCTGACTTTTAATTACACTGCAACATTTCACACCTAAGGTTGATTAAAGGAGCCCTGGTGGTGCAACAGTTACGTGCTCAGCTGCTAACTTAAAGATTGTTGGCTTGAACCAATCCAGCCTCTCCGTGGAAGACAGACCTGGTGATCTGCTTCTATAAAGATTGCAGCCTAGAAAACCCTACAGGGCAGTTCCACTCTGTCATATAGGATTGCTATGAGTTGGAAATTGACTTGTTGCACCTAACAACAACAAAAAGGTTTTTAATCTTTAAGAAGGACTAGAAGCTTAGTTCCTTGTAGTATGACATCTCTGATATGTAGTCCATTGTGAAAACTAACTAAATGATTTATGACATCATTACATTTAAAGGGTTCCTCTCCAATATTTATTCTCTCATGCATCCAATGGAGTGAGCATTTGATTAAAAAAAAAAAAAAAAACTTATCACATTCATTTGTAAGGTTTCTCTCCAGTATGAATTTTCTCATGATCCCCAAAGCTTGAGTTTTGAATAGAAGCATTGACACACATATTAGATTTACACTGTTAATTTTCAGTATGCATTTTCTGATCTCTAGTAAAGTTTGCAAAATGGGTAAAGGTTTTGTTACATTCATTACTTTTGTAAGGTTTTTCTCCAGTATGGCTTGTCTTATGATTAGTAAGACTAGAAAGCACAGTAAATGATTTGCCACACTCATTACATTTGTAAGGTTTCTCTCCAGTATGGCTTCTCTTATGATTAGAAAGGCTTGATTGCATGGTAAAGGATTTGCCACACTCATTACATTTGTAAGTTTTCTCTTTACTATGAATTATATGATTATTGAGGTTTGAACTTCAAATAAAAGCATTCACAGATGTATTAGATTTACAATGCTCCTTTTTAGTATGTATCTTCTGCTGTATAATAAGGTTTGAAAAATGGGTAAACACTTTGCCACATCCATTATCTTCGTAAGGTTCCTCTCCAGTATAAATTCTCCTATGATTAGTAAGGCTTGAATGCACAGTAAACGCTCTGTCACACTCATTGCATTTGTAAGGTTTCTCTCCAGTGTGAATTCTTTGGTGAATCCTGAGGTCAGACTGTTGCCTAAAAGCCTTGCCACATTCAATACACTTGTATGGTTTCTCCCCAGTATGAATTTTCTCATGATCCCAGAGGTATGAACGACTGATAAAAGTCCTACCACATTCATTACATTTATAAAGATTCTCTTCATTATGGAGTCTTTGATGTCGAGTAAAGCATGGATGCACAGTAAAGGTTTTGCCACACTCATTACATTTGTAAGGTTTCTCTACTGTATGAATTCTCTCATTTCTCAGAAGTTGTGGACGTTTGATAAAAGCCTTACCACACTCGTTACATCTATAAGGTCTTTCTCCAGTATGAATTTGCAGGTGACTCCTAAGGTTTGAATTTTGAATGAAGACCTTGCCACATACATTACATTTATATGGTTTCTCTCCAGTATGGATTCTCTTATGTTTAATGAAGTTTGAGAAGTACTTAAAGGCTTTGCCACACTCATTACATTTGTGAGCAGTCAGCCCAAAATGAATTTTCTGATGTTTACTGATGATTGAGCTTTGGTTGGAAGCCTTCTCATCTTCTATACATTCATAGAGTTTTCCTGTAATATGTGTTTTCTGGTGTTGTGTAAGCAATGAGGGATCCTTAAAAACTTTCCCACATTTATTACAAATGCTGAAATTTATACTAGCAGGAATTCTTTGAAGTGGTGAAAATGGGCAACCATTGTTGATAGATTTCTCAACTTGATTGAGTCCATAAATTTTCTCTTCAGTTTGAAATCTCTGCAGTTCATCCAGATCTGATCAAAAGGTTAATCAAATCTTATTTTCAAAACATTTCAAATTCTTGTTTTCTCCGTAGCTTATGTTATTTTTTAGTTTTAATAAATCCCTCACAAACAGATTCTCATGTTTACAATATTGATATGCATTTTTTCTTACAGAAACACTCTCCTTTAGAAGAAAATTATCCAGGGTATGTCATACTGTTGGTCTTCTCTACCAGTGAGACTGCTGTTATGTGATTTAGTCACTTCTCTGTAATTTCTTTCATTATATCCCCAATGACTCTCAAATTCATGCATATTTTCCAGGACTTCTCAGAAGACAAAATTCTCTAGACTATGACTTTCATCTCTTTCCAACATCACTGTTAGGAATAATTCTCCTTTAATAATGTTCTCATCTGGTGATAATTCCTGGAGCATGCATCTAGAAGAGATATCCAGGGAGACCAGGTTCCTGTAGTTCTTCAACATCATGTCTCTGTACAAAGCCTTCTGAGCAGGGTCCAAGGATTGCCACTCCTCCTGAGAAAACTCTATGGCCACATCCTTGAATGTCAACAGTCACCAGGAAAAAGGCATTCCAGATGCTTCTTTTCCCCTCCTCCTCCAGGCTTCATTCTCAGGCTAGATCAGTCTTGAGAAGTCAACACTGGATCCCCTTTCCCAACATGGGGGTAAGGGATTTTGCAAGAGGGCAGGAGAGCAGCAGGAGTCAGTGTGAGGAGGAGGCAAATGTGTTGGTGCACAGGGTCTCAGGAGAAGGTGAAGATTGGAGAGTCTCACAGGTAGATGATGCAGCACTCAAGGCTGCCCTGGAAAGGAGACACTGCAGGACGAGAAGGCCACCAATCCATCTCCTGGTGAGGACATGACAAGGAGTAAGGCAGGCGGCAGTTGGGAAGGGGTCAGGGCTTTTCAGAACTTTTTGAGTCACTTTTTAAACTTCACTCTATTTGCTTGACTTCATATAATGAATATATTATAATTTTAAGCAAGTAAACTAAAATATATCTTTCTACTGGGAAAAAAAATAGTGGGTATCAAGAATATACTATTGAGGCAAAAATAGTTCTCATATTCTTGCTACTTGCTCTACCACTGCAGTCTGAAATTTAATACAATATCTAGTTACCATTGATTAGTTGTTGTAACAAAATGATTATCAGTTTCCCATTAGGACAGTAATTTTCATGGAATAAAATTCCATTGGAGAAGGAAAAACAATAGGTATGCCATATTTTTTTAAGCGTGTTCAGGAAAATACAAAGGTAAAACATGAAATTACAGTACATGAAGAATATATTTTTTCAAAGGAAATATCATATGAATATTTTATCAAGAACGTCACTCCTGAGAGGGTTTTGGCAACATGGCCCTCTAGGCAGAAGCACCACGCTGTCCCTCCACAGCAAGGATCTGAAAAACTAAGCCAAACAGAGAAAACAGCAATCCTGAAACCCTAAAACATCAAATGAAGAGATAAAGTATTCAGCCAAGCACCAAATGCAGTGAGAAAACTGACAGAGAATGGAGAGTGAGGAGAGGTTCATGCAGAGGTCCCCTATCAGCTAACACAGCACGGATCCGCCATATTGGACTCCTATCAGAGACCAACAAACAGAGTGTATGAGAAAGCAGCTTCATGGAGCTTCCAGCAGGAGACAGAACAACCAGTAATTGGCAATGTATGCTTTCCAACCCCCTACCATTCTTCACCCCACTCTGCCTCCTCTGCTTCCCACAACCACGTTCTCTTGGCCAGGAAGCACTGGCTGCTTGGATTTCACCCACCCACACTGGACGACTCCCTGAGTGCGATTTGTTGGATGCTGGAGTTGCTTTTTTTTGCTCCTTTTGATTTCTTCCTTACCTCTCACCACCTCCCCCTCCTTTCACTCAAATACATGGCTCCATGCGCCATCTTTGCTTCTTCCTAAGGGGCTGCAGAGCTCCATCTGAGTGTGGAAATGCTTCCTGGTTTGGGCTGCCATGCTGCTGGGATCCTGGAGCTTTTGTTTGTTTGTTTGTTTTGAATTCTTTGTTTTCTTTTCCTTTTCTCGATTTGGGAGCCCCTTCTGGCCAGGCAGTGCTACATGGCTTGGGACCTATCCCCTCAGCTTCCGCAGATGCACAGAGGAATCCCTGAGGAAATTTCTTTTTTCATGGTTTTTTTTTTTTTTCTGTTTTTTGGGGGGCTTTTAGTGTTTTTTATTTTTAAAATTTGTTTTGTTTTCTTTTCCCTCTTTCTCCCTTTTTATCTTTCTTCATTGCTCAGATTCTCATCTCTCTATACCTTCCTTCTCTTCCTGTCCCCTGAATACCTGACACTGAATACCTCTATGTCTTCTAGCCAGGCTGTACTGCAACACCTGGGAACAACATCCCCAGACCTCGTAGCCGCACCGGTGGGATCCCTGGGAAATTTACTGTTCTTTTTGTTTCTAATTTATATTTATTCATTCTTTTCTTTTCTTTTTTCTTCTTCTTCCCCTTTTTTGTATTTCTCCATTTCATAATCTCTCATCTTTCCACTCCAACGGCAAGCTCCCCTAGCACTCTGTTTTGTTTCTTTGTATGTTTTTGACTCCTGTTCCTCTCTCCTCTCTCCCATATCTATCTTAGTTCCACACATCACAATCTCCACCCTGCATCCTGCCTACCTGCACCGTATGCTTAACATCACATGAACAGGCAGCACAGGAAAATAGGAGGAACAAAGACAACATCAGCACCACAAAAAAAAGCACTACAAAATGACACCAATAAACTCACATCTATCAATAATTACCCTGAATGTAAATGGACTCAATGCACCCATAAAGAGATGGAGAGTGACAGAATGGATAAGAAAACAGGATCCATTAATATGCTGTCTACAAGAGACACACCTTAGAAACAAAGATGTGAATTTATTAAAAATCAAAGGTTTGAAAAAATATATCGAGCTAACAACTACCAAAAAAGAGCAGGAGTGGCAATACTAGTCTCAGATAAAATAGACTTTAAAACAAAATCCACTATAAAAGACAAAGAAGGACACTATATAATGATTCAGGGGACGATTCATCAAGAAGACATAACCATAATAAACATCTATGCACCCAAAGACAGGGCTCCAAAATACATAAAACAAACTCTAACAACACTGAAAAGAGGAATTCACAGTTTCACAATAATAGTAGGAGACTTCAACACACCACTCTCAGTAAAGGACAGAACAACTAAAAAGAAACTCAGCAAAGATACAGAAGACCTAAAGGGCACAATCAGCCAACTTGACCTCTTGGACATGTATATAACACTCCATCCAACAGCTGAAAAGTACACGTTCTTTTCCAATGCACATGGAATGTTCTTCAGAATAGACCACATCTTAGGCCGCAGAGCAATCCTCAACAAGATCCAAAACTTTGAGACAATAAAAAGTATCTACTCTGACCACAATGCCATCAAGGTAGAAATTAGCAAAAGAAAGAGCAAGGAAAAAAAAAATGGATTACAAGGAACTGAATAACACACTGCTTACACATCACTGGGTAATAGAAGACATCAGAGATGGAATCCAAAAATTCCTAGAATCAAACAAGAATGAAAACACATCATACCAAAACCTTTGGGACACAGCAAAGGCAGTTCTCAGTGGACAATTTATAGAAATAGATGCATACATCAAAAAAGAATAAAGGGACAAATTCAAAACATTAACTAAACAACTCAAACAACTAAAAAGAGAACAGCAAAAAAAAAAAAAAAAAGCCCACAGCCACCAGAAGAAAGGAAATAATAAAGGTCAGAGCAGAAATAAATGAAATAGAGAATAGAAAAGTAATAGATATAGTTAAAACCAAAATTTGGTTCTTTGAAAGAATCAACAAACTTGACAAACCACTGACCAGACTGACAAAAGAAAAACAGGAGAGGAGGCAAATAACTCAAATAAGAAATGAAGTGGGGGACATTAGAACAGACCCAACAGGAATAAAAAGGATCATAACAGAATATTATGAAAAACTATACTCCAACAAATTTGAAAACCTAGAGGAAATGCAAAAATTTCTAAAAACACACTAGTACCCAAACTACAACAAAGTGATGTTGAAAATCTGAACAGACCCATAACAAGAGAAGAGATTGAAAAGGTAATAAAAAAAAAAAAAACTCCCAACCAAAGAAAGCCCTGGCCCAGATGGCTTCACTGGAGAATTCTAAAAAACATTCAGAGAAGAGCTTGTACCACTACTACTCAAGCTATTTCAGAGCATAGAAGAGGAAGCAACACTTCTGAATTCATTCTATGAAGCCAGCATAAAGCGAAAAACAAAACCAGGCTAAGATGCCACAAAAAAAGAAAATTACATACCAATAACTTTCATGAATATAGATGCAAAAATTCTCAACAAAATTCTACCCAATAGAACTCAACATCATATCAAAAAAATAATACACGACGACCAAGTAGGATTCATACCTGGTATGCAAGGATGGATCAACATTAGAAAGTCAATCAACAAAATCCACCACATAAATAAAAGGAGAGAAAAGAATCACTTGATCATCTCCACTGATGCAAAAAAGGCATTTTACAAAGTCCAACATCCATTCCCTGATAAAAACTATCAATAAAATAGGTATAGAAGGGAAATTTCTCAGCATGATAAAGAGCATCTATGCAAAACCAACAGCCAACATCATTCTGAATGAACAGAGGCTGAAAACACTCCCCTTGAGAACACGAAAAAAACAAGGATGCCCCTTATCACCACTCCTATTTAACATTGTTCTGGAAGTTCTAGCTAGAGCAATAAGGCAAGAAAAAGAAATAAAGGGCATCCAAACTGGTAATGAAGAACTAAACTGTACCTGTTTGCAGATGATATGATACTATACATAGAAAACCCTAAAGACTCCACAAGAAACCTACTTGAACTAATAGAAAGATTCAGCAGGTAGCAGGATACAAGATAAACATACAAAAATCAGCTGGATTCCAATATAACAATAAAGAGAATTATGAAAAAGAAATCCGGAAAACAATATCATTAATAATAGCCCCTAAATAAATAAACTACTTAGGAGTAAATCTAACCATGGATGTAAAAGACCTATACAAAGAAAACTACAAAACACTACTGCAAAAAACCCAAAGTGATCTACATAAATGAAAAAAACAAACCATCGTCATGTATAGGGAGACTCAACATTGTGAAAATGACAATTCTACCCAAAGCAATTTACAAATACAATGCAATCCCGATCCAAATACCAACAACATTCTTCAAAGAGATAGAAAAACTAACAATAAACTTTATATGGAAAGGGAAGAAGCCCCAAATAAGTAAAGCACTACTGAGGAAGAAGAATAAAGTTGGAGGACTCACAGTGCCTGACCTCAGAACCTACTATACAGCTGCGGTAGTCAAAACAGCCTGGTACTGGTACAAGGACAGATACATTGACCAATGGAACAGAATGGAGAACCCAGATGTAAATCCATCCACCTACAGTCACTTGGTCTTTAACAAGGACCCAAAGTCCATCAAATGGGAAAAGACAGTCTTTTTAACAAACGGTGCTGGCAAAACTGGATATCCATCTGCAAAAAAATAAAACAGGACCCATACTTCACACCATATGCAAAAACTAATTCAAAATGGATCAAAAAACTAAATATAAAGCCTAAAACTATAAAGTTCATAGAAGAAAAAATAGTACCAATGATATAGGCCCTAATACACAGCATTAACAGGATACAAACCATAACTGTCGACACACGAATCCCAGAAGATAAGCCAGATAACTGGGATTTTCTAAAAATCAAAAACCTATGCTCTTCAAAAGACTTCACCAAAAGAGTGAAAAGAGAACCTACAGACTGGGAAAAAATTTTTGGACAGTACAAGTCAGACAAAGGTCTAATCTCCATAATCTACAAGAAAATCCAACACCTCTACAACAAAAAAGACAAATAATCCTATTAAAAAATGGGGAAAGGAAATGAACAGAGACTTCACCGAAGCAGACATTCAAATGGCCAACAGACACATGAGGAAATGCTCACAATCACTAGCCATTAGAGAAATGCAAATTAAAACCACAATGAGATTCCATCTCACCCTGGCATTACTGGCACAAATCAAAAACACTGGAAATAACAAATGCTGGAGAGTCTGCAGAGAGATCAGAACTCTTAGGCACTGCTAGTGGGAATGCAAAATGATACAACCATTTTGGAAAATGATATGGCGCTTCCTTAGAAAGCTTGAAATAGAAATACCATACGGTCCAGCAATCCCACTCCTAGGAGTATATCTTAGAGAAATAAGAGCTGTCACACGAATAGACATATGCACACCCATATTCATTGCAGCATTGTTCACAATAGCAAAAAAGATGGAAACAACCTAGACGCCCATCAACAGAAGAATGGATAAACAAACTATGGTACATATACACAATGGGCTATTAGGCAAAGATAAAGAACAATGATGAGTCTGTGAAGCATCTCATAACATGGGTAAAACTGGAGGACACCGTGCTGAGTGAAATAAGCCAATCACAAAAGGGCAAATACTCTATGAGGCCTCTATTGTAAAAACACATGAAAAAGTTTACACACAAAAAGAAACAATTTTTGTTGGTTACGAGGGATGGGAGGGGTGGGAGGGGAACACTAAATAGGCAATAGATAAGTTGTATCTTTGGTGAAACAGTACACATTACTGGGGAAACCAGCACAACTTGTACAAGGAAAGGTCATGGAAGCTCCATAGACACATCCAAACTTCCTGAGGGACTGAATTGCTGGGGGGAGGGCTGTGGGGACCATGGTCTTGGGGAATATCTAGCTCAATTGGCATAACACAGTTTATAAAGACAATGTTCTTTCTACATTCTACCTTGGTGAGTAGCATCTGGGGTCTTAAAAGCCTGTGAGCAGCCATCTAAGATACTACACTTGTCTCACCCCTTCGGGAGCAAGGGAGAATGAAGAGGAAAGGATGCAAGGAAAAGATGAGTCCAAAGGACTAATGGACCACCGCTACCAAGGCCTCCACCAGACTGAGTCCAGTACAGCTAGATGGTGCCCATCTACCACTACTGACTGCTCTGAATGGGATCACAACAGAGGATTGTGGACAGAGCTGGAGAAGGATGTAGAACAAAATTCTAACACAAAAAAATAAGACCAGATTTACTGGCCTAAAAGAGACTGGAGAAACCCTGAGAGTATGGCCCCCAGACACCCTTTTAGCTCAGTGGTGAATTCACTTCTGAGGTTCACCATTCAGCCGGGGATTGGACAGCCCCATAAAACAAAATGAGACTAATGATACACAGCAGTCCAGGGACAAGGACTAGAAACTAGAAGGGGACAAGAAAGCTGGTGATAGGGAACCCAAGGTTGAGTAAGGACAGTGTTAACATGTAGTGGGGTTATTAAACATTGTCATAAGGCAACAAGTGTATTGTTTAATGAGAAACTATTTTGTTCTGTAAACCTTCATCTAAAGTGACAATAGCAGCACAATTGGAAGAGCGTAGTCAATGTCACTGAACTGTGCACGTAGAAATTTTTGAAATGGTGTATATTTGGCTATGTATATTTTCACCAAATAAAAAGGTCCTCCAAGGTCAAGAAGGGAGAGTGTCGTGGGGTTGTTAACCAATGTACTAAAACAACACGTGTACTTCTGTTTCATAAGAAACTATTTTTTCTGTAAGCCTTCACCTGAAGTACAATTAAAAAAAAAAAAAAGAGTGGGGAAAAAAATTTTTTTTAATTTAAAAAATTTTAAATGGAATATTTTAAGAATTAAAATATTGCTTATCAAAGGAAAAAAAAAGAAAGTCACTCTAAACCCCAACCTCTATATACAGTTACCAGTTGAATTTTCTTCTTACCAGTTGAATTTTCAAATATTCACCTCCCTGAAAGAAGGACATATTTAGACTTAACATTGCCTGAATTAAAAAGAGAGAGAGAACACCAACAGCATTGAGAACAACCACAAGAAAGAAACCTTTAAACTTACCCTGTGGGTTGGCTGTGTCCGTAAAATCTTTGTTCCAAAAGTAAGCAGAGGGCGCCTAGTCTCTCAGCATATGTAACCCAGGTAGTATTCATTAATATCCAGTTTCTATTGGCAGTTTCTGACCCTTCAGTCATCAGAAATACTGGGCCTCCGGGTTTGTAGAAGGCATCATTAATGAAATATCTCTGTGAAAGTAAAAATATTCTTGTAAGTCACTAATTCACCAGGCCTTGCAGTTTGTGGTTTCTGATAACTGGGTGGCAGCATATTTTGGTTTGTCAGATTTTGGTTATGGTCCTGAGATCCCATCTAAATCAATAACATTTGCTCAAGTCACAGTGCCTACACACTGGACATATTTTTGCTTTTGGTGGTAAAACAGACCCAACACCAAATTGACCATTTCAACCATTTTCAAGTGTACAATCCAGTGGTGTAAATTGCACTCACAATATGCAACCGTCACTACTATCTGTTTACATTTCATGCTAATATTTTAAATTCAAAATTAGAATGTGAGATTCATGTTTGATTTTATACTTGTAGCTATTTTCTTTAAACTCTGAAAGTTTCAGTTCCTAACAACATCAACATCACTATTTGTTTGCTTTATGTAAATAATATATAGTAATACACACACATTAGAATAACAATACCAGCATTAAAAAAAACTGATGTTGCCATGGTTAAGTGCTCTCCTGCTAAATGAAAGATCAGTGGTGCAAACCAACCAACTGCCCCTGGGGATTAATGGAAGCAGACCCCCACATCTTTCTCCCAGGGAGTGCCTTCTGCATTTGAACCACTGACCTTTCAGTTAGAAGCCTAGCCTTAAACACTGCACCTTCAGGGCTTCTTCTCGTAAATATCACAGCTTAGGAAACACTGAGGGGCAATTCTACTTTGTCTTTTATGGTTACTATGAGTTGGAATCACCACGACGGCATACAGAAACTGCAACAATATTAAGAGAGAGAATATGAGTGGTTTCAGTTCTGAGTTAGAAAGGGAAGCCAAGGTAGAAAGAAGGAGAGTGCTGACACATTATGGGAATTGAAAACAATGTCACGAAATAATTTGTGAATAAATTTTTGAATGAGAAACTATTTTACTGTGTAAATTTTCACTTAAAACACAATTAAAAAAAAAAAAGACTGATAGTATGATTATTGAAAACTGATTTCTTTACAATTGTTTGTGTGTGCATGCATGCTTAGGATTTATTCCACAAGTGTTATAAAGTCAGAGGGGCAGAGCCAACACGGCACTATAGACAGAAGCACCATATCGTCCCTCTACAGCAAAGGCCCAAAAAACAAAGTAAAACAGAGAAAAACATCAATCCTGAAACCCTAAGCACCAACTAAAAGGATAAAGAACTCAAACAAGCACCAAATGGAATAAGTATCTAACAGAGAAAAGAGAACGAGGAGAGCTGCAGAGCAGAGGTCCCGTAACAACTAATGCAGCACGGACTCTCCATCTTGGACCCCTCATCCACAAAGATCAGTGGACAAGGATTACGGGAAGGCAACTTCATGGAGCTCCCAGCAGGAGCCAGAACACCTGGTAAACAGAGATACACGCTTTCCCACCTTCCACCATTCTTCCCTCTGCACAGCCTCTGCCACTTTCTGGTGGGCCATAGTCCCTCAGCCGTATAGAACTCGTCTCCTTGCTGCTTGTATTCACCCTGCCCTCCCAGCCAGATTCTTCAGTGTCATTTTGTTGTTGTTGTTGTTGTTGTTTGCTTCTTTTTGTTTCTTCTCTCTTTCTCACCTCCTTCATTTACTTTCTCCTGCATATCTAGTGCCATGTGCCATCTCCACCCTTTCTGGGTGGACTGCTGCACTGCTTGACTGGGGAGCCTCTTTCCTGGTTCATGCCGCTATGCTGGTGGGCTCCCTCAGGGCTTTTTTTGGGGGGAGGGGTCTCTTATCTCTCTCTACCTTCCTTCCTTTCCTTTCTCTTGATCATCTGGTCACGTGTGCTATCTCTACAGCTTTTGGACATGCTGTGCCACCTTGCTTGGCTGGGAGCCACAGGCACATGACTACACCAGTCCGGGCAGCCTCACTGGTGAACTCTTTGGGGCACTTTGTTTTTCTTATTTAATTCTGTTTCTTTTCTCTCTCATCCTTCCTTCTTTTCCTTTCTCTGACCAACTGGCTCCATGTGCTGTCTCTGTCATTTTTTGACAGGCTGTGACGCACTGCTCAGCTGGGAAGCACTGGCACACGGCTTCCCAGTCTGTGCCGCCACACAGTTGGGCTCCATTGGCACATTTTTTTCTCACTTTCTTGTCTCTTTCTACATTCTTTCTTTCCTGTCTCTTGATCACCTGGCCGAGTATAGCTTTTTTCTTTCTTTTATTCTTTTTTTTATCTCTATCTCACTTTCTTCTTTTTCTTTCTCCCCATCACCTGGTTGTGTGTAACTTTATTTTGCTTTTTTTTTTTTTTCCAGTTTCTTATCTCTCTCTCCCTGCCTTCCTTTCCTTTCTTTCATCCACCTAGCCACTTGCACTAGTACTGTCCCTTCTTGATGGGCTGTGCCACACTGCCTGGCTAGAAAGCCAGTGGCACATATCTTCCCCGGGTCCACACTACTTCACTAGCAGCCTCCCTCATCAGCATTTTTTTTTTTTTTTTGGCTTCCGTTTCTCTCTCTTCTTTCCCAAACCCACTTAGCTCTACACATCTCATGCTCAGCTTTCCCTCCTGCCTAACTGCACCTCATGTTGAGTGCCACACTCTTAAGTGGCACAAGTGCAAACTACCAGACCCTGCCATGCACTGCCCGAGGCCCCACTCTGCCGAACCCAGAAAGGGCTAGAAATGACCCATCCCCAATTCTACCCCACCATTGGACCTACCCTGCTGGACCATAGCTGAGCAACCAGTGCTGACCATCTGGACAAGATGTTGAGAAGCATGATCTTTTGGTTAGCAACTAACTCTTAACCACTGCTCTACCAGGAATGCAATAATGGGAAGAGCATCAAAAAAAGAAAATAACATATGGAAACTGAATAATACCCTGCTTAGAAACCACTGAGTAATGGAATAAATCAAAGACGGAATCAAAAAATTCACAGAATTAAATGAGAATAAAAACACATCATATCAAAACCTTTGGGACACAGAAAGTGCAGAGCTCACGGGTCAATTCATAGCTATAGACGTATCAAAAAAAAAGAAGGGACAAAATCAAACATTAGCTACACAACTGGAACAAACAGAAAGAGGACAGCAAAAGAAGCCCACATGTAAGTCCATCCACCTTTGGTCATCCGATCTTTGACAAGTGCTCAAAATCCATCAAACTGGGAAAAGACAGTCTTTTTAAAAAATGGAGCTGGCAAAATTGGATGTCCATCTGCAAAAAAATGAAACACGACCCATACCTCACACCATATACAAAAACTAATTCAAAATGAATCAAAGACCTAAATATGAAGCCAAAAAATATAAAGTTCATAGAAGAAAAAATAGGACCAATGGTACAGGCCCCAATACACAGTATTAACAGGATACAAACCATAATGAACAACATAAAAACCCTAGAAGATAAGCTAGACTACTGGGATCTTCTAAAAATTAAACACTTATGCTCATCAAAAGACTTCACCAAAACAGTAAAAAGAGAAGCTATAGACTGGGAAAAAATTTTTTGGACATTACTAGTCAGACAAAGGTCTAATCTCTAAAATCTACAAGAAAATCCAACACCTCTACAATAAAAGGACAAATAACTCAATTAAAAAATGGGGAAAGGAAATGAACAGAGACTTCACCGAAGCAGACATTCAAACAGCCAACAGACACATGAGTACATGCTCACAATCACTAGCCATTAAGAAATGCAAATTAAAACCATAATGAGATACCATCTCACCCTGGCATTACTGGCACAAATCAAAAACATTGGAAACAACAAATGTTGGAGAGCCTGCAGGGAGATCAGAACTCTTAGGCACTGCTAGTGGGAATGCAAAATGATACAACCATTTTGGAAAATGATATGGTGCTTCCTTAGAAAGCTTGAAATAGAAATACCATACGGTCCAGCAATCCCACTCCTAGGAGTATATCCTAGAGAAATAAGTGTCGTCACATGAATAGACATATGCACACTCATATTCATTGCAGCATTGTTCACAATAGCAAAAAGATGGGAACAACCTAGGTGCCCATCAACAGATGAATGGATAAACAAACTATGGTATATATACACAATGGAGTATTACACAAAGGTAAAGAACAATGATGAATCTGTGAAGCATCTCATAACATGGGTGAAACTGGAGGACACCATGCAGAGTGAAATAAGCCAATCACAAAAGGACAAGTATTGTATGAGACCTCTACTGTAAAAACTAATGTAAAAGTTTACATATAAAAAGAATGTATCTTTGCTGGTTACAAGGGATGGGAGGGGTAGAGGGGGAAACTAAATAGGAAATAGATAAGTGGTAACTTTGGTGAAGGGTGAGACACTACAAAATACTGGGGGAGCCAGCACAACTTGTACCAGGAAATGTTATGGAAGCTCCATAGACATATCCAAACTCCCTGAGGGACTGAATTGCTGGGCAGAGAGCTGCGCAGACCATGGTCTTGGGGAATATCTAGCTCAGTTGGCATAAGAGAGTTTATGAAGACAATCTTCTACATTTTACCTTGGTGAGTAGCGTCTGAGGTCTTAAAAGCGTGTGAGGAGCCATCTAAGATACTCCATTGGTCTCACCCCTTCAGGAGCAAGAGAGAATGAAGAGAACAGGATACAAGGAAAAGATTAGTCCAAAGGACTAATGGACCACAGCTACCAAGACCGGCACCAGCCTGAGTCAAGTACAGCTAGATGGAGACCGGCTACCACCACTGACTGCTCTGACTAGGATCACAACAGAGGGTCCTGGACAGAGCTGGAGAAGGATGTAGAACAAAATTGTAACTCACAAAAAAAAAGACCAGATTTACTGGCCTGACAGACTGGAGAAACCCCAAGCGTATGGACCACAGACACCCTTTTAGCTCAGAGGTGAAGTCACTCCTGAAGTTCACCATTCACCCGGGGATTAGACAGCCTCATAAAACAAACTGGGACTAATGAGCCACAGCAGTCCTGGGACAAGGACTCTAAGGCAGGAGGGGATAGGAAAGATGGTGATAGGGAACTCAAGTTTGAGTAGGGAGAGTGTTGACATGTTATGGGGTTGTTAACCATTGTCATAAGGCAATACGTGTACTAACTGTTGAATGAGAAACCTTCATGTAAGGTACAAAAAAAAGAAATTATCTATGTAAGATCAAATTGACAATAGCAACTCAAAAGGTTTGATGGGAAGCCTAGGGGCCCATGAGTTGAAGATAATGGTGATGGAATAATTTGGAAAAGATTAGTGAGAATAACGTCACAACTGGAAGAATGTAATCAATGTCACTGAATTGTACATGTCGAAATTTCTGAAATGATGTAAGCTTGGCTATGTATATTTTGACCAAAAGAAAAAATTGTCCTCCAAGATTGAGAAGGGAGAGTGTTGACATGTCGTGGGGTTGTTAACCAGTATCATAAAACGATCCGTGTTCTGACTGCTTAATCAGAAACTATTTGTTCTGTAAACCTTCACCTAAAGTGCAATGAAAAAATATTTTAAAAAAAGAAGCCCTCACCCACTAGAAGAAAGGAAATAATAAAGATCAAAGCAGAAATAAATGAAATACTGAACAGAAAAATAATAGGAGATCACCAAAACCAAAAGGTGGTTCTTTGGCAGAAGCAAAACCATTGGCAAAATTGACAAAAAAAAAAAAGCAGACAAGGCAGATAACCCAAATAATAAATGAAATGAGGGGCATTACAACACACTCTTCTGAAATAAAAAGGATCATAACAGACTAATATGAAAAACTAAACTCATAGACATATGAAATCCTATAGGAAAAGGACAAATTACTAGAAACACACTACTTGCCAAAACTAACACAAACTGAAGTTCATAATCTGAAGAAACATAATAAGAGAAGAAAATGAAAAGCTAATTAAAAAAAAAACCTCCCAACAACAAAAAAGCATGGCCCAGATGGTTTCACTGAAGAATTCTACCAAACATTCAGAGAAGAGCTTACATCAAACTACTCAAAATATTTCAGAAGATAAAAGAGGAAGAGATACTTCTGAATTCTTGCTATAATGCCAGCATAACTCTTATACCAAATCCAGCAAAGATACTACAAAAAAAGAAAATTACAGACCAGTATCTCTCATGAATATAGATGCAAAAATTCTCAACAAAATTCTAGCCAACAGAATTCAGCATCGTATCAAAAACCTAATACACCACAAACAAGTGCGATCTATAATGCGTATGCAAGGATGGTTCAACATTAGAAAATCAATCAACATAATCCACCGCATAAATAAAATAAAGGAAAAGAATCACATGATCATCTCAATTTAGACAGAAAAGGCATTCAATGAAGTCTAACACCCATTCCTGATAAAAACTCTCAATAAAATAGGTAGAGAAGGGAAATTCCTCAACATAATAAACGGTATCTATACAAAACCAAGAGCCAACATTATTCTTAATGGAGAGAGGCTGAAAACATTCCCCTTGAGAATAGGAAAGAGATAAGTTTGTCCTTTATCACCACTCCTATTTAACTTTGTGCTTTAAGTGTTAGCTAGAGCAATAAGGCAAGAAAAAGAAATAAAGGGAATTGAAATTGGTAATGAAGAAGTAAAACTGTCCCTTTTTGTGGATGATATAATACTATACATAGAAAACTCAAAAGACCCTAGGAGAAAACTACTGGAACTAAAAACAAGATTCCACAGGGTAGCAGGATACAAGATAAACATACAAAAATAAGTTGGATTCCTATACACCAATAAAGAGATAGACAAAAAAAAAAAATCAGGAAAACAATACCATTTATAATAGCCCCTATAAAAATAAAATACTTAGGAATAAATCTAACCAGGGATGTAAAAGACCTACACAAAGAAAGCTACAGAAAGAAACCAAAAGATACCTATATAGATGAAAAACCATACCATGCTTATGGATAGGTAGGCTCAACATTGTGAAAATGTCAATTCTACCCAAACCAATCTGCAAATCAATCTACAAATACAATGCAATCTCAATCTAAATACCAACAGCATTCTTTAAAGAGATGGGAAAACTAATCATTAACTTTATATGGAAAGGGAAGAGGCCCTGAGTAAGTAAAGCACTAGTGAAGAAGAATAAAGTAGGAAGACTCGCACTTCCTGACCTCAGAATCTACTATACAGCTATGGTAGTCAAAATAGCCTGGCACTGGTGGAACAACAGATACACTGACCATTGGAAAAGAATTGAAAACCCTGATGTAAATTCATGCACCTGTGGTCACCTCATCTTCGACAAGGGCCCAAAGTCCATCAAATATGGAAAAGACAGTCTTTTTAACAAAAGGGGCTGGCAAACTGGATGTCCATCTGCAAAAAAAAAAAAAAAAAAAATGAAAAAAGACACAACCATACCTCACACCAAACACAAAAATTAATTCAAAATGGACCAATGACCTAAATATAAAACCAAAAAGTATAAAGTCACAAAAGAAAAAATGGGATCAATTCTAGAGGCCCTACTACACGACATTAACAGGATACAGATCATAACAATACATAAACAACAGAAGATAAGCTAGATAACTGGGATCTTCTAAAAATTAAAAGCTTACACTCATCAAAAGACTTCACCCAGAGTAAAAAGAGAACATATAGACTGGGAAAAAAAATTTGGCTATGACAAATCCGACAAAGGTCTAATCTCTAAAATCTACAGGAAAATCTAACATCTCTAAAACAAAAAGACAAGTAATCCAATTAAAAAATGGGAAAAGGATATGAACAGACACTTCACCAAATAAGACACTCAAGGGGCTAACAGATATATGAGGAAATGCTCATGATCACTAGCCATTAGAGAAATGCAATTCAAAACCAAAATGAGGCACCATCTCACCCCAGTATTACTGGCACAAATCAAAAAACTGCAAATAACAAATTTTGGAGAGGCTATGGGGAGGTCAGAACTCTTACGCAGTGCTGGTGAGAATGCAAAATGGTACGACCATTTTGGAAAATGATACGGCACTACCTTAAAAAGCTAGAAATAGAAATACCATATGATCCAGCAATCTCACTGCTAAGAATATATCCTAGAGAAATAAGAGTCATCACACCAATAGACATATGCACACCCATGTTCATTGCAGCATTGTTTACAATAGCAAAAAGATGGAAACAGCTTAAGTAGCCATCAACAGAAGAATGGATAAACAAATTATGGTACATATAAACAATGGAATACTATGCAACAGTAAAGATCAATGATGAATCTGTGAAACATCTCACAACATGGATGAATCTGGAGGGCATTATGCTCAGTGAAATAAATCAATCACGAAAGTGCAAATATTGTATAAGATCACTACTATAAAACTCAGGAAAAGGTTTACACACAAAAAGAAAAAATCTCTGATGGTTACGAGGGAGGGGAGGGGAGAGGTGGAGAGGGAAAAACACTAAATAGATAATAGATAAGTGGTAATTTTGGCGGAGGGTAAGACAGTACACAATACTGGGGAAGCCAGCACGCCTTGACTAACTTAAGGTCATGGAAGCTCCATGTTGTTGTTGTTGTTAGGTTCCATCGACTCAGTTCCAACTGATAGCGACCCTATGTACAACAGAAAGAAACACTGCCCAGTCTTACGTCATCCTCACAATCTTTGTGATGCTTGAGCCCATTGTTGCAGCCACTGTGTCAATCCATCTCGTTGAGAGTCTTCCTCATTTTCACTGACCTTTACCTTACCAAGCACGATGTGCTTCTTTAGGGACCAATCCCTCCTGAGAAGCTGTCCAAAGTATATGAGAGGTAGTCTCGCCATCCTCGCTTCTAAGGAACATTCTGATTGTGCTTCTTCCTAGATAGATTTGTTCGTTCTTTTGGCAGTCCATGGTATATTCAATATTCTTCTCCAACACCCCAACACAAAAGCATCAATTCTTCTTCAGTCTTCTTTATTCATTGTCCACCTTTTACATGCATATGAGGCGACTGAAAACACCATGGCTTGGGTCAGGCACACCTTAGTCTTCAAGGTGACATCTTTGCTTTTCAACACTTTAAAGAAGTATTTTGCAGTGTATTTGTCAAATGCACTACATCTTTTGATTTCTTGACTGCTGCTTCCACGGGTGTTGATTGTGGATCCATGTAAAATGAAATCCTTGACAACTTCAATCTCTTCTACATTTATCATGATGTTGCTTGTTGGTCCATTTGTGAGCATTTTTTGTTTTGTTTATATTGTGGTGTAATCCACACTGAAGGCTGTGGTCTTTGATCTTCATCAGTAAGTGCTTCAAGTCCTCCATAGAAGCTCCATAGACACATCCAAACTCTATGAGGGACCACATTCCTGGGATGAGGGCTGTGGGTATCGTAGTCTAAGGGAACATCTAGTCCAATTGGCATAACAGTTTATAAAGAAAATGTTCTACATCCTACTTTGGTAAGTAGTGTCTGGGGTCTAAAAAGCTTGTGATCAGCCATCTAATATACTCCACTGGTCTCACCCTGTCTGGAGCAAGAGAGAGAGAAAAGCCAAAAACACAAGATAAAGATTAGTCCATAGGACTAATGGACCACAAGTACCACAGCCTCCATCTGACTGTGTCCATCAAAACTAGATGGTGCCAAGCTGCCACCACAAACTGCTCTGAAAGGGATCACAAAAGAGGGTCCCAGACAGAGCTGAAGAAAAATGTAGAACAAAATTCTAACACACACACACATACATTAAAAAAAAACAAAAACAAAAAACCAGACTTACTGGTCTGACAGAGACTAGAGAAACTCAGAGAGTATGACTCACCGACTCCATTTTGACTCAGTATTGAAGTCACTTCTGAGATTCACCCTTCAGCAAAAGATTAGACAAACTCATAAAACAAAAAGAGACTAAATGAACACACTAGCCCAGGGACAATGACTAGAAGGCAGCACGGGACAGGAAAGCTGGCAACGAGGATCCCAAGCTCAAGAAGGGGAGAATGTTGACATGTCATGGGGGTTGCAACCAATGTCACAAAACAATATGTGTATTTATTTTTTAATGATAATGATTTTAAAAAAGAGATATAAATTCAAAGTAGTGAGCACCCTATCACTTAAGATAATTATCTCCAGTTAAGTCACAGACTTAGTAGACTATAGCTCCTTTCATTTTATTTTCAATGTTTAATTGTTTTATTGGAAATATTTACATGGTTCCAAAACTAAACCTGCAAAGCAATGTATATTCAAAAAAAGAAAAACTGGGATTATTTTATTTCCTAAACTCGTTGCCTCCCTCTCATTATATGTAACCATTTTTACTAATTTTTAATTTATTCTTTCATTGCTTTTTGTTATATATACATATACATATGCTTTTTTCTCCTCCTTATTAATGTGCTCGTCTGCTATTTTCACACAATATCTCATCTTGGAGATCATTACATAGCAGTATATTAAGATGTTGAAATGTTCCTCATTCTCTTTTACACCTGTATTTTATTTTCAAGTATGGCTATATCTTATTAATTGAACTAGTATTCCATTAATGAACATTTGAGTTATTTTCCATTTGTTCATAGTCTAAGTGCCGCTACAATAAATAGTATGTGCATATCTTTTCATTGTTTTGCTAGTGTATCCTTGAGACAGATTCCTGAAAGAGGATGTAATTTTACTAAATATTGCTAAATTCCTCCCTAAAAAGGTTGTACGATTTTTTCATTTCTACCTGGTAGGTATGAGAGTGTCTAATAACCAATAGTTTAGCCAACAGAGAAGGTTATCAAGCTAAAAAAATGGTATTGGCAAGCACTCAATAACTGTAACCAAAGTTTTTCCTACGAATTCCAGAACTTAATGAAAAATCAACTCTCCATACAAGAGATCAGAACATTTAATGAGAAAAAAAATAGCATAAAGAAATGAAAACTATAGTGGCCATACTTAGAATAAATTAGAAGGAAAAATAAACTTGTTGTAGAAATAATAACAATTATTCACAGAAATAATTGGCTTCAAACTGGCGAAGAATTAGCAGAAATAACTGAAAAAGTGTTTAAATTGAATTCGAGAGAAAATTAAAACTAGGTAAAATGGAAAATAGACACTCAACATATGTGTAATTGGTGAATTTAAAGAAGAAAATGAATATATAGAACAGGAAAAATATATGATTAAAAAAAATTACAAAATAAACAGACTGTGTCTCATGAAAAATTGGTATCAACTTGTCAACACCAACTGTGTCCCAAAACCCAAAAGCCCAAATCCCTTGCCGTTGAGTTGATTCTGACTGATTCTATAGGAAATTAGAACTGCCCCATATGGTTTCTAAGGGTGGATGGTGGATTCTAACTGCTGACCTTTTGGTTAGCAGCCAAACTCTTAACCACTGTGCCACCAGAGCTCCAGAAGTGTCCCAGGAAATTTTATTTGATTCAAAGAAAAACAAAGGATCCTTTAGGTATTGAGGCAAAAAGTTCCACATAAGGAAGTATATATTCACTGGACTCAGAATGCTACATAGCAACATGCAATGGTAAATGAGAGTTTAACAATGCATATGAACTCAGGAAAGAAAATTGACAATCAAGAAGTACATACCTAGCCATTCAGATATCACACAACTATTAAAATTCACAGACTATAATTATTTTAAGTCCTTCTTTAATAATCTATTGTGACAAAGGGATTGGGAGTGAAAAAAATTATCTATTTATATACAACACTAAGCCTAAAACAACCTAGAGGATATGGTTATTGAACAGAATGAAATGTTACAAAATATGAAAATCAGAAGCATATACGGATCCAAAGCAGGAAAATGCAGAACAGAATTTAAAATTCTTATGGAATCTAGAATTTCTGGCTTCATGGAGGCTGGATGAACTCTTGAAATTTTTTCCCTGAGATAATCCTTAAACCCCAAACCAAAAATATCCCATGAAGCCTTCTTAAAACCAAATAATAGTTTAGCTTAACTAGCAAAGTATATTTGCCTTGAGCATTATGTTCTTTTAAGATCTATGTACATGGGATCAAACTGACAAAAGAAACTCGAAAGATTAGATAGGAAGCTTAGTGGATTTATGTTAACAGAGGAGGAATACATCAGAAAAGGAGGGTGACAATGGTTGCACAGTTCAGAGAATGGAATCAATGTCACTGAATTGCAAATGTTAAAATGGTTGAACTGGAGTATGTTTGGCTGTGTATACTCTCAACCACAACAAAATACATAAAATAAATTACAAACAAAATAGAAACACATGGCTATACTCTCACAAACAAAAATAGAGAAGGAGCAAAGGTGGAAGGTTATAGTGCAAAGAGAAGGACTTTATTTTTTACAAAATCATTAACAGAAGCACTAAGAATAATAACGTTTTGTTCTTGTTGTTAGGTGCCATCGAGTTGGTTCCAACTCCTAGTGACCCCATGTACTAGAGAACAAAACACTGCCTGATCCTGCATCATCCTCATGATCATTATTATGCTTGAGCCCATTGTTGCAGCCACTGTGTCAATCCATCTCACTAAAGGTCTCCCTCTTTTTCACTGACCCTCTACTAAGCATGATGTCCTTCTCCAGGACTGGTCCCTCCTGATATCATGTCCAAAGTACGTGGGACAAAGTTTCTCCATCCTTGTTTCTAAAGTGCCTTCTGGCTCTGCATCTTCCAAGACAGAGTTGACTGTTCTTCTGACTGTCCATGCTGTATTCAATATTCTTCACCAACACTGTATTTCAAAGGCATCAGTTCTTCTTCGAGCTTCCTTATTCATTGTCCAGATTTCAAATGTATATGAGGCAGTGGGAAACACTACAGCTTGTGTCAGTCGCACCTTAGTCCTTAAAGTTACATCTTTGTTTATTAATACTTTAAGGAAGTCTTTTGCAGCAGATTTGCACCGTGCAATATGTCCTTTGATTTCTTAACTGCTGCTTCCATGGGCAATGGTTGTGCATCCTTGTAAAATGAAATCCTTACAACTTCAGTCTTTTCTCTGTTTAACATGATATTGCCTATTTGCCTAGTTATGAGGATTTTTGTTTTCTTTATGTTGAGGTGTAATCCATACAGAAGGCTGTAGTCTTTGATCTTCATCAGTAAAGTGCTCCAAGTCCTCTTTGCTTTCAGTAAGCAAGTTTGTGCCTTCTGTAGGTTGTTAATGAGTCTTCCTCCACATAACCAGTCAAAACTGAGTTTATTGAAATATCTTATTTTGAAATCATATAAATACGTTAAGTAATTAAAAGACAAAAATAAATTTTACAATACCAATTTTAAAAATAATAAAATGAAACAAATAGACACAAATGGCATCTGATTAGCAAATAACCACACAGAGAGGAACAATTCTGAGTGACTGAAAAGTCAGTGATTTAACTGTGTATCTTAAGTAGAATCAACCTTATGGACAAATAGAATGCAAAGTAAAATTTAAAAAAAAATATTTTAGTAATTATATTGTTGGTGGCAGTGTTGGTATTATTATTCTGAGATTCCTGTGTAATATGAGGTAAAGGAAATGAGTGTGTAGTTTTCTAAATCTATTATCCTTAACGTCCTTTTAAAATCTGGTAACTAAAGAAAATGAATCAAGCATTTATACTGTCTTCCCAATACAAATTTTATTACCATGTAACCAAATAATAGATGAGAATTTCTTTTATACATATATTCCGGCAAATAAATGAAGAATGAAAAGAATATTATTATAATTTTGCAAATGTCAGTAAGAATTAATAGATCTAAGCAGTGAGCATAAACAATTTCTACCATAATAAGAATAATAAAAACTATTTCAGGCATTTCATATCTCTACATGAAAGAACTTACCATTATGAAGTAGACTTGCTCCTGTGCTCCCGCAAAAAAAAAAAAAAAAAAACTGAATTTGATCAATCCTATAGTTTCAGCGATGAATTTATACAAAATGTACCCAACTTCAAAAGCAAACTAAAAAATAACTGAAAATAACCCTTCAAAATTAAATGGTTCAGCAAAGAATGGCATGTTAGCTCAGTGAAATGTCCTGAAACCAAAAAACCAAAGTGGTTATCATCAGGTCAATTCTGACTCATGGTGAGCCCATCAGTGTCAGAGTAGAACTGTGCTCCATAGGTTTTTCAAGGCTGTGACCTTTCAGAAGCAGATCACCAGATATTTCTTCTGAGGTGCCTCTAGCTGAGTTCAAACCACCAACTTTCATGTTAGTAGTTCAACACGTAACCGTTTGCACCAGCCAGCGACTGAAAACCTTCCCTACCTCTTCTGTAACTTCCAGACTTCTGCAGCACCCTCCTCAGGACCTCAGGTTCACACCATCCCCACCGGTCGTCACCTGCGTTTGTCATTTATTTTTTTACCTGTAGCCATAAACGTGAACCATTTTTGCTAAAATGGTCCAACTTTTGCCAGAACCAGCCCTCAGTAGAGAGCTTCTCTTTGCTTGATGAGGCACCACGAGTCCGTCTCCAGAGAAAACTCTGAGCACAGGAACAGAAGAGCAACAGCAGCAGCCACCCAAAGGCTGGAGCCATAGTGGTTTTGCGGGAAACAGTTTGCATGGTTTGGGCTATTTCTACTGCAATCGCCCCCACCCTGTTGCAACACTGACAGACATCAGTGGTGAATCTTGGCCCCTGGGGCTACATGATGTTATCTGTACCTAGAAATGTAGTACACCATCTCCCCCACCTCCTGAGACTATGGGGACATTTAAGTAGAAAAAATGAAATGGGTGAAGGGAAAAGATGCCTGCAAGTGGCTTTCTGTCCCACCTGTTTGAGTGGAGACCCTGGCCTAGTGGTCCCCAGGACTGCAGGAACCACCAAAGGTGGGAGCTCAGGGTAGGAGTGGGAGATGTTGGAAAACTCATCCTCTAGTGAATTATTTCCTTGACTTTGCTTCCTCACCTCTTGTGGGGGTTTTCTGCTAGGACTCCAAGACTGCACATATAGAATGACAAGACAAAATGAAAGTCCAGATTCCAATTAGTGTGACAGCTCTGCACAGAAACCCAAGCAGTTTCACCTTCCTGGTCCTTTTACTTCTCTCGTTGTAGAACTGGTGCTGCTATTGCTCTCTCACCCTAATCCTGATCACCACCATCATCACCCCTTTGTCAATATCACCACTGCCATAAACATGTTCTGAGACGCCCAAACCCTACTGACCTGCTGGAGAGATAAGGAGTTCCCATGGCTTTTGTGCCTTGGAATGTCTTGTATTAGAGTTAAGTATGCAGAATATGCACAAGAAAGAGAGAGAAGAGAGAAAGGCATAGGAGGAATGGCCCGGGAGGGTTTTATGTCTATGTCAGTATGGAATTGGAGGGTTTTAAATGTTGCAAGGATTTCCATAAAGTCCGGAAGTTGGGTTAGTGTCTTGAGTTCTCAGTGACATTCTTACATGCCTACAGCCCAAAGAGTAATTAACATCACTGGCTTGGATGTCAGACTGCCTGAGTTTGAAGCTCTAACTGATGGTGACCTTATGTGTAACAAAACAAAATGTTGCCTGTTCTCATAATTTTTGGTACTTTTGAATCCATTGTTGCAACCACGTGTCACTCCATCTCATGGAGGGTTTCATTTATTTTTGTTGACCCTCTACATTATCAAACATGGCCTCCTTTTCTAGCAATTGGTCTTTCCTGATGACATGTACAAAGTAAGCATGAAAAACTCTCTTCTTTCTTTGTGGCTTCTAAGGAGCATTCTGCTTGTGCCTAATATTTTGTTTGTTTGCTACTATTTTAATAGTATGGAAGAGTAGTGCTTATATTACAAGTTTCTGACCTGCTCTTTTGCCACTTAATCTTGATCTCCTAAAAATATACTTGAACATAAAGATCTCCTTTCAGCTGTTGTTAATTAGGTGCTGTCAAGCAGGTTCTGACTCATAGAACCCTATGCATAAGAGAAGGAAACAATGCTCAGTTCTGTGTCATCCTTATAGTCTTTGCTATGTTTGAGCCCATTGTTGCAACCACTGTATCAATCCATCTCATTGAGAGTCTTTCTCTTTTTCCCTGACCCCTTTATCCTACCAAGCATGAACTCCTTCTCCAGGGACTGATCTGTCCTGGTAACATGTCCAAAGTACATGAGATGAAGTCTCACCATCCTTGCTTCCAGCGGCACTCTGGTAATATTTATTCCAAGACATACTTGTTACTTCTGTAAATCCATTGTATATTCACTATTCTTGGACAACACCATAATTCAAAGGCATCAATTCTTCTTCAGTCTTCTTTATTCATTGTCTAGTTTTCAAATGTATATGAGGTGACTGAAAATACCATGGCTTGGGTCAGGTTCACCTCAGTCCTCAAACTGACAGCTTTGCTCTTCAAAACTTTAAATTGTTTTGCAGCAGATTTGCCCAATGCAATACATAGTTGGATTTCTTGATTGCTGTTTCCAAGTGTGTTGATTGTGGATTCTGCAGAGATATATAAATTAAGAGCATCAATAAATTCTTTCCCCTTTAGGAACCCTGACCTTTCTATTATTTGATTTGTATTATGGAGCAGTAAATGCTTTGCAGTTTTCTGGACCTTTTTCCCCATAGGCTCATAGCCTCACCGAAGCTGGAAGTAAACATTTGAGAACTTGTCCCACAGAAGTTTCTTGTCTATGTCTTTTAGTTCTTTCCATCCAAAACCTCAAGTTTATATATCTATTTAATGAAAGAATTCAAACACAAAGTTCTGACTTTTTCAATCATTTGATTAGGTAATTTTTTCCTTCCAGAAATGTAATATTTGTTATTTTTAATAATTATATTAGAAAACAAAAAATGATGAGCTCCTCAGTTATTCTTTAACTCCTTACACTATCACTAAGAATATCTGAATAAGGCCTATTTGATTTCATAACCGTTAAAAATAGAATGTCCCAGTATCCCCCCTTTTCTGCTCCCATGCTTAGCAAAGAATATTTCCTGTCCAGTATTAGAAAACACTGTTAAATGTAAAAGATGGTAGAAGTGAAAATTTTAGAGGTAATGGATACCCTAGACCTTGAGTATGGTGCTGGTTATATAACTAGCCATTTATCAAACCTCATAGAATTACAGATTTAAAATTGCAAAATTTTATTGCATGTAACTAATTCCAAAATAAAGCTCATTCTTAAAGAATTCATGGATCAATAGACTTTAAATATGGGCATTTGATTGAGAATAAAGTATAACTTAATGAAGTTAATATGCAAATAACAAATCACCACATACCAAAAAAAGTTATGGATTCTAGAGCCTGGAGCATTAAAAGGAAAGAATGAAAAGGTCAACTTGGCAAAAAGAAAAAGAGCAGGAATAAATATTTTATGGCCAGCATCCTGTTCCACAAAAATAGTGACCACCACATAGGAATGGTATCCAAGGGCAGCACTGCTCCACAATAGAGAGGTAATGTCAGCAACAGACGAGGAGAATTTTACCCATAGTACATAGGAGGGCAATGGCATCAATTGTATATAATGTTGCTATTGTGTGATAATTCTCTGGTGCTAGTATTTTTCTCAGTATATAAAAGCTTTATATTACTTTTAGAATTAATGTGACATTATTCCTGTTGACAGTATATTTGTATGTTTGTTTTTCTTTCAGTTGTAAGGAGTGTCATCTTCATATGAACGTTGCAAAGTAGTAGCTGAGATTTTATGGAAACCTTTTTCACAAAAGAACTACTGTTTCTAGTACTTGGTTTCCTCAATAGAGAAAGAAGCAAGCTACAAATAATCAAGAGAGAATGTAAAGGATGTGATGTGTGGAGCTAAGTGGGTGAGAGAAATAAGAGAAAGAAGAGAGAGAAACAGGAGTGGAAAAAAAACAGCATAAAAAAAGAGAAAGAAAAAATGAAAGGGAAAATAAAAGAAGTAAATAAAATGGTAGTGAGGTGAGACTGAGCCAGTGGTGGTGGGGTAGACCTGGTTTGGCCATGTGCCGGTGGCTCTCTAGCTGAGTGGTGTGGCTTAGCCTGTCAAGAAGGGGCGTGAGTGGTTCACAGGGCTAGGTGTGGGAGAAAGGAAAAGAATGAAGCGAAAGTAAGAAAATAAACACATAAAAACAACATCAACAAAAAAATATGGTGCTGATATAGTCGACCTTTAGGGGCAGGGTGAAATAAGGGTGGTGCCGAGCTGTTGTCTCTCTTACCAGGCGGCTCAGCATATCCCCTCAGGAAGGGTCAGAGGCAGCACAGGGCATTGGTGGGAGGTAGAAGGAAAAGGGAGAAGGGGGAAGATAAAGAAAAATGAAAAATATACTGTTGAGGTAGCTGGCCTGTGGGGGCAGTGCAGATGTAGGGAAGCTGTGTGCTACTGACTCTCTAGCAAAGCAGAGCTTAACGGTTCTACCAGAAGACAGGGTGGTGCATAGGACTAGGTGTGTGGAAAAAGGATAGGAAGGAACAAAGAGAGAGGGAAGAAACAACAAGAACAAAATGGTGGCAAAAGGGCCAGCCAGAGATGGTAGCACACACCCTGGGAGACTGACTGCCAGTGGCTCTCTATTCAAGCAGTACAGCATGGCACTTTTAGAAGGGGAAGAGCTAGGATACAAGGGCTAGGCGAGTGGGACAAAAGAAAAGAAGTCTGGGAGAGAGAGAGAATAAAGAGAAAAAGAAAAAATCAAAGTAAACAAACTAAAGAAACAGCGCTGAAGGAGACCGCCCGTTAGGGCAGCACAGACCCAGGGATGCTTTGTGCTGGTGACTGTCTACCCTAGTGATGCACCATGGCCCTTCAAAAAGGGGCAGGGATGGCACATGGGCTAGGTGGGCAGGAGATGGGAAAGGAAGGAAGGGAGGGAGAGAAGAAACAAACAAACAAAAATATATGGTGCTGAGGGAGCCGGCTGGTGGGTGCTGCACAGGACCGGGGAGGCCTTGTGTTTGTGCTTCTCTAGCCATGGAGTGCAGCAAGGTCCATTAACAGTGGATGGGAAAGGCACACAGGGCTTGGTGGGCAGGAGACATAAAAAGAATATAGGGATAGAGAGAAAAGAAATTAAAAAAAACAAAACAAAATAATAATATGGCACTGAAGGATCCGGATGGTGGGGGCAGCCCTGACCTTGGCAGGTGGTGTGCCAGTGACTTTCTAGCCAAGTGGTGCAACATAGCCCGTCAAGAAGGGGTGGGGACTAGATGGGTGGGAGAAAGGAAAAAAAGGAAGGGAGAGAGAGAGAGAGAAGAAACAAACAAACAAACAAAAGCCAAAGCAACACTAACAAAAAAAAATAAAATGGTGCTAGGAGAACTGATTGTTGGGGGCAGGGTGGACCTGGGTGACAGTGAGGTAGTATGTCTCAAGCTGAGTGATTGTGGCCCATTGGCAAGCAGCAGAGGCTTTGTACAGGGCAGAAGGGTGGGGGGTGGGAAAGTGTGTATCCCTGGTCACCAGGGGCTTTCTCCTATTGAGAGTTCCATGATGCTGCCTTCCTGTACTCCCTGTCTGCATTCCTTGGTGGCTGAGGTCCAAGATGGTGAATCCGTGCCACGTTAGGCGGTAGGGGACCTCCACTACGTAGCTCTCATCGTTCCTTGTTCTCTGTCAGTTTTTTATTCCATTCAGTGTTTGACTGAGTTTTTATCACTTCATTTGTTGCTTAGGGTTCCAGTATTGAAGCTTGTATCTATTTTACTTAGTTTTCAAGTCTCTGCTACAGAAGGATGTCATGGTGCTTCTAGAAAGCCCCTTGTTGGCTCCACTTTGGGAATATCTGTAGTTTTAACTTTAGTCCTAATTGAAGATTGAATTACTTGCTTTAAGATATTAAAAAAAGTCACTGATGCTTATAAGAAAAACAGACAGAAACTTGATAGAAGGGAACTTTCCTGCAATTTCAAAAAAATAAAAAGTAAACAAGCATTAACTTTATATGGGAAGAAAGAGGTCATTAACAAAAAAAGGAAAAGATCATTAAAATGACAGGAAAGAAAGAAAAGAGTAAAACGGATGTCAAAAGAAAGTCTGAAATTTGCTTTTGAACATAGAGAAGTTAAGCAAATGGAAGAAATGAACTTAAAGAGCAGAACTGAAGATTTCAAAGGGCAGTTCAAGAAGATAAAACAAATTATTATAATGAAATATGCAAACACCTGGAGTTAGAAAACCAAAAGGGAAGAATATGCTCTGCATTTCCCAAGCTGAAAGAACTGAAGAAAAATGTAAGCCTCGCATTGCAATTTTGAAGGATTCTATGGGCAAAATATTGAATGACTCAGGAAGCAGCAAAAGAAGATGGAAGAAATACACAGTCACTATACCAAAAAGAAAATAGAAATTCTCACAAATGGACTGATAAACAACATCAAGACTGTTATGGATTGAATTGTGTCCCCTAAAAAATGTGTGTATCAATTTGGCTAGGTCGTGATTTCCAGTGTTGTCTGCTTGTCTTCCATTTTGTGATTGTAATTTTACATTAAAGAGGATTAGGGTGGGATTATAACACCACCCTAACACAGGTCACATAACTGATCCAATGTAAAGGGAGTTTCCCTGGGGTGTGGCCTGCACCACCTTTTATCTCTTGTAAGAGATAAAAGGAAAGAGAAACAAGCAGAGAGTTGGGGAACTCATACCACCAAGAAAGAAGCACCGGGAACGGAGCACGTCCTTTGGACCCGAGGTTCCTGCGCAGAGAAGCTCTTAGTCTGGGGGAAGACTGATGATGATGAAGACCTTCCTCCAGAGCCGACAGAGAAACAAAAACTTCCCCTGGAGCTGAAGCCCTGATTTGGACCTACTTTACTGTAAGGAAATAAACGTCTCTTTGTTAAAACCATCCACCCCTGGTATTTGTGTTAGAGAAGTACTAGGTGACTAAGACAAAGATAAACAGAGAAAAGAAAGAAATCGTCAAGGATTTCATTTTGCTTCGATCCACAATCAACATCCTTGAAAGCAGCAGCCAAGAAATCAAACGACGTACTACATTGGTAAATCTGCTGCAAAAGATCTCTCTAAAGTGTTGAATAACAAAGATGTCATTTTGAGGACAAAGTGTGCCTCATTCAAGCCATGACATTTTCAAGCATCTCTTATGCTTGGTAAATCTGTTGTTAAGTGCTATCCAGTCAATTCTGACTAATAGTGACCCTGTTTACAACAGAAAGAAACACCACCCAGTCCTGTGTCACCCTCACAATTGCTGTCATGCTGGTTGTTGCAGCCACTGTGTTGACCCACCTTGTTGGGGATCTTCCTCTTTTTCACTGGCCCTCTACTTTACCAAGCATGATGTCCTCCTCCAAGTACTGATCCATCCTGATAACATGTCCAAAGTATGTGAGACATAGTCTCAAAATCCTTGTTTCTACGGAGAATTCTGACCGAAGACCAGATGAGCTGAGGAATGACATCAAGGACATCATACATGAAGAAAGCAAGAGGTCACTAAAAAGAATAAGAAAGAAAGAAACCAAAATGGATGTCAGAAGAGACTCTGAAATTTGCTCTTGAATGTCGAGTAGCTAAAGCAAAAGGAAGAAATGATGAAGTAAAAAAACTAAACAGACAATTTCAAAGGACAGCTCGAAAAGACAAAGTATTATGATGACATGTGCAAAGACCTGGAGATAGAAAATGAAAAAATAAGAATATGCTTGGCATTTTTCAAGCTGAAAGAACTGAAGAAAAAATTCAAGCCTCGATTTGCAATACTGAAGGCTTCTATGGGGAAAATATTAAACGACACAGGAAGCATCAAAAGATGGAAAGAATACACAGAGTCACTGTACCAAAAAGATTTGGTCGATGTGCAACCATTTCAGGAGGTAGCATATGATCAGGAACCAATAGCATTGAAGGAAGAAGTCCAAGCTGCATTGTGAAAAACAAGGCTCCAGGAATTGGTGGAATACCAATTGAGATGTTTCAACCAGCAGATGCAGTGCTGGAAATGCTCACTCATTTATGCCAAGAAATTTGGAAGACAGCTGCCTGGTCATGTGACTGGAAGAGATCCATATTTAGGCCCATTCTAATGAAAGGTGATCCAGCCAAATGTGGAAATTATCAAACAATATCATTAATATCACACACAAGTCAAATTTTGCTGAAGATCATTCAAAAGTGACTGTAGCAGTATATTGACAGGGAACTGCCAGAAATTCAAGCTGGATTCAGAAGAGGGCATGGAACAAGGGATATCATTGTTGATGTCAGATGGATCCTGCCTGAAAGCAGAGAATACCAGATGTTTACATGTGTTTTATTGCCTATGCAAAAGCGTTCCACTATGTAGATCATAACAAATTATGGATAATATTGGAAAGAATGGGAATTCCAGAACACTTAAATATGCCCACGAGGAACCTGTACATAGATCAAGAGGCAGTTGTTCAAACAGAACAAGTGGATAGTGCATGGTTTAAAGGTAGCAAAGGTGTAGGTCAGGGTTGTATCCTTTCACCATACCTATTCAATCTGTATGCTGAGCAAACAACCCGAGACGCTGGACTATATGAAGAGGAATGGGGCATCAAGATTGGAAGAAGACTCATTAACAACCTGCAGTATGCAGACGAAACAACCTTGCTTGCTGAAAGTGAAGACGATTTGAAGCACTTACTGATGAAGATCAAAGACTACAGACTTCAGTATGGATTACACCTCAACACAAAGAAAACCAAAATCCTCACAACTTTACCAATAAGCAACATCAAAATAAACTGTGAAAACAGTGTAGCTGTCAAGGACTTCATTTTACTTGGATCCACAATCAATGTCCATGGAAGCATCAGTCAGGAAATCAATTGATGTATTGCATTGGGCAAATATGCTGCAAAAGACCCAAGCTATATTTTCAATTACCTCATATGCATTCAAAAGCTGGACAATGAGACTTCCAGGCAACATGGCACTATAGAGAGAAGCACCACGCCATCCCTCCACAACAAAGATCTGACAAACTAAGTCAAACAGAGACACACTTCAGTCCTGAAACCTAAGCATCAAATGAAGAAAGAAATAACTCAGCCAAGCAACAAATGGAGTAAGAAACTGAACGAGAACAGAGAGGGAGGAGAGATGCATGCTGAGGTCCCCATCAGCTACCCCAACACGGATCCCTCATCTTAGACTCCTATCAGAGATCGGTGAACAAGGGGTATGAGAAAGCAGCTTCATGGAGTTTCCAGAAGGAGACAGAACAACCAGCAATACATGGTGTCCCACTTGCCACCCTTCTTCACCCCCACTCAGCCTCCTCTGCTTCCTGCAGCCACAGTCTTTTGACCAGGAATCACCGGCTACACCCCGGTGTCCCTTGGATTCCACCTGCCTGCACTGACTGCCTCCCTGAGTACCACTTGTTGGCTGTTGATGTTGCTATTTTCTGCTTCTTTAGATTTCTTCCTTATCTCTCACTGCCCACCCCCCCCCAAATACCTGGCTCAGTGTGCCATCTTTGTTTCTTCCTGAAAGGGTGCAAAACTCCACTCAACTGTGAAACTGCTTCCAGGCAGGTGCTGCCATACTGGTGGGATGCCTGGGACGTTTTTTGTTTGCTTGTTTGTTTGTTCTGATTTGTTCTGTTTCAGTTTGTTTGTTTCTTTGTTTTCCTTTTCTTTTCTTTTCTTGGCTTAGGAGCCCTTTCTAGCCAGACAGTACTAAGTGACTTGGGAGCTACTACCTTACTCTGTGCAGACTCACAGTGACATCCCTGGGGGCCTATCTTCTTTCTTCTTCTTTTCCTTTTTTTTTAGTTTTATTTTATTGTTTTTTGTTTTCTTCTTTCTCTTTTTCCCATTTTGTATTTCTTCATTTCCAGTTTCTCATCTCTATATACAAACCTTTTCTTCCTATCCCCGTAATACCTGGTGCTGTGTGACAGCTCTGCTACTTCTAACCAGGCTGTACTTCATGGCCTGGGTGCAACTTCCCCAGACCTACAAGCTGCACAGTTGGGATCCCTGGGGGGATTTAATTTTTTTTTCTTTTTTTCCTCTAATTATTATTTATTCATTTCTTTAATCATTTTGTTTTTCTCCATTTCTCAGTCTCTCATCTCTCCACTTAAACAGCAAGCTCCCTTAGCACACTTTTTTGTTTGTGTGTATGTTTTTGGCTCCTGTTACTCTCTTCTCTCTCTCTTCTTTCCCATACCCATCTTACCTACACAAACCACAATCTCCCCCTCCTTTTTCCCTGCCTGCACCATGCTCTGAACATCACAACCCCAAGAAGCACAGGCACGGCATACTGGAACCTGCCTTGCACTGATTCCCGGCACTTCCTGTCAGCCAAAGTATGTGCCACAAACAACCCATTCCAGCAACTCCTCTTCAACTGGACCTGCCCTACTATACAAAACATAAGTGACTGACTCTGCCCATTGAACAAGGAGGTGAAAAGTATCATGCCCACAGACGAGCAAACAATAAACGCATGATCTAATTGCTTACACATAATCAAATAAAACAAAAAAGCACGATGAAACAAACAAATCTATACTCAATAAATGAGGAAAATAACTACTGAAGGCCTGGAAGTCAGCAGATAATATCAAAACATATACAAAAACAGGAAAGGATGGTTACAGTAGGCATCCAAAATAAAACACCAGATGATTTTCCAGTAGAACAAAAGGCACTAGAGCTAACTTATAGGGAATTCCAATCTCTAATACTCAAAACTTTCCAAGATTTGAAGCAAAAAGTAGACAAAAATGACAAAACTTGACAAATTCATGGAAAATACAGACAAAAAAGTGGAAGAATTCAAGAGAAAAATACAGGAACAAAATACTAAAATAAACTCACAACTAAAAATCAAAAAAAAAAAAGAACTATTAGAAATCCAAAAGCTAAACAATAAGATTTCAGAAATGGACTGTGTCATAAAAGGGCTGAGAAGCAGGTTTGAAACGATAGAAGACAGAATTAGTGAAATAGAAGACAAACGCTTGGATACAACCTTGTTTGAAGAAAAATCAGAAAAAAGAACAAAGAAACACGAAGAAACCCTGAGAATTATGTGGGATACAATCAAAAGTAAAAATCCGCAAGTGATCGGAGTTCTAGAACAGGGGGAGAAAACAGAAAGCACAGAGGGGATCATTGAAGAATTGCCAACAGAAAACTTCAATAATATCATGGAAGATATAAAGATGACCATCCGAGAAGCTCAATGAACCACCTATAGGGTAGACCGCAAAAGAAAATCACCAAGGAATGTCATAATCACACTCGATAAAACCAAAGACAAACAAAGAATCCTAAGTGCAGCTCAAGAGAAACAAAAAGTCACGTACAGAGGAGAACCAATAAGACTAAGCTTGGATTATTCCACAGAAACCATGCAGACAAGAAGACAATAGAATCACATTTATAAAACCTTGAAAGAAAAAAATTGTCAACCAAGAATAATATATCTTGCAAAACTCATGTTGAGATAAGATGGTGAAATTAGGTCATTTCCAGATAAATGGAAATTAAGGGACTATGTAAAAACCAAACAAAACTTATTACAAGAATTATTAAAGGGAGTCCTTAGATCTGAGAACAAACAACATCAGACCACAAGATGAATCTAGGATTGCACCAGCCAGATACCAACATAGGAAATGAACTCTCAAGAACTATCCAAAGCCAAAAGAATTACAACAGGGAACCAGAGAGATCAATCTGTAAATGACAACAGCATCAGAACAATAAAAGAAGGAACAAACAGTGTAGGTATAGAACTTCTAATTACAGAGGAAGGCAAGGTGATACTAAGTAATAATAGACTGGTTCAAACCTAGGAAGATATGGATAAATTTCAAGGTAACCACAAAGAAAGTTAACAAATCTACTCATCAAAATAAAGAAGAAAAACAAAAGTCTCAGTAAAAACAAAATGTACAAAAACAGAAGAAATAAAAAAAAAAATCCACAAACAAAAGGAATTCAACAGAGGAGAGTAAGAGGAACAAAGAAAACTCTGGCACCACAAAAAAAGCACTACAAAATGACAGCAATAAACTCACACCTACCAATAATTACACTGAATGTAAATGGCCTAAATGCACCCCTAAAGGGATGGAGAGTGACAGAATGGATAAAAAAAATAGGATCCATCAATTTGCTGTCTACAATAGACACACCTTAAAAACAAAGACATAAATTTATTAAAAATCAAAGGATGGAAAAAATATATCCAGCAAACAACTACCAAAAAAGAGCAGGAGTGGCAATACTAATCTCAGATAAAATAGACTTTAAAACAAAATCCACCAAAAAAGAGAAAGAAGATCACTATATAATGATTAAGGGGATTATCCATCATGAAGACATAACCATAATAAACATCAATGCACTCAATGACGGGGCTTCAAAATACATAAAACAAACTCTAACAAAACTGAAAAGAGAAATTGAAAGTTCCACAATAATAGGAGACTTCAACATACAACTCTCAGTAAAGGACAGAACATCTAGAAAGAAACTCAATGAAGATACAGAAGACCTAAGGGCACAATCAACCTACTTGGCCTCACAGACATATATAGAACAATACACCCAACAGCTGCAAAGTACACATTCTTTTCCAGTGCACAGAGAGTGTTCTGAAAAATAGACCACATCTTCGGCCACAGAGCAATAATCAACAAGATACAAAACACGGAGATAATACAAAGTGTCTTCTCTGACCACAACACCACCAAGGTAGAGATTAACAACAGGAAAAGCAAGGAAAAAAAAATCAATTACGTGGATACTGAATAACACCCTGCTTACACATCACTGGATAATAGAAGAAATCAGAGATGGAATTAAAAAATTCCTAGAATCAAACAAGAATGAAAACACATCATACCAAAACTTTTGGGACACAACAAAGGCAGTCCTCAGAGGACAATTTATAGCAATATACACACACATCAAAAAAGAAATAGACAAAATCAAAACATTAACAACAGAATTCGAACAAATACAAAGAACAGCAAAAAAGCCCACACCAACTAGAAGAAAGGAAATAATAAAAATAGAACAGAAATAAATGAAAAAAGAGACTAGAAAAACAATAGAAAGAATCAAAAAAATCAAAACTTGGCTCTTTGAAAGGATCAACAAAATCAACAAATCACTTGACAGACTGACAAAAGAAAAACACAGGAGGTCACAAATAGCACAAATAAGAAACGAAATAGGCAACATACAACAGACTCAACTGAAAGAAAAAAAGATCGTAACAGAGTAATATGAAAATGTATACTCCAACAAATTTGAAAACCTAGAGAAAATGGATAAATTTCTAGAAACAGACTATCTACCCAAACTACCACAAAGTGATGTTTCTGAACAGACCCATTACAAAAGAAGAGATTGAGAAGATAAAAATAATAATAATAATAATAAAAGGCCTGACCCAGATGGCATCACTGGAGAACTCTGTCAAACATTCGGAGAAGAGCTTACAACAGTACTACTCAACCTATTTCAGAACATAGAAAAGGAATCAACACTTCTGAATTCATTTTATGAAGCCAGCATAACCCTAATAACAAAACCAGACAAAGAAGCCACAAAAAAAGAAAATTGCAGAACAATATCTCTCATAAATATAGATGCAAAAATTCTCAACAAAATTCTAGGCAAGAGAATTAAGTACCATATAAAAAAAATAATACACCACGACCAAGTAGGATTCATACCAGGTATGCAAGGATGGCTCAAAATTAGAAAATCAATCAGCATAATCCACCACATAAATAAAAGGAAATAAAAGAATCACATGATTACCTCAACTGACACAGAAAAGGCATTCGACAAAGTCCGACACCCATTCCTGATAAAAACTCTCAATAAAATAGGTAGAGAACGGAAATTTCTCAACATAATGAAGTGCATCTATGCAAAACCAATGGCCAACATCATTCTTCATGGAGAGAGACTAAATACATTCCCCTTGAGAACAGGAAGAAGACAAGGATGTCCTTTACTCCACTCCTGTTTAACACTGTGCTGGAAGTCCTAGCTCCAGCAATAAGGCAAGAAAAAGAAATAAAGGGCATCAAAACTGGTAATGAAGAATTTAAACTGTCCCTGTTTGCAGATGATATGATGTCATACGTAGAAAACCCTTAAGCTTCCACAAGAAAACTACTGAAACTAATAGAAAAATTTAGCAGAGTTGCAAGATACAAGACAAACATACAAAAATCGGTTGGATTCGAATACAACAATAAAGAGAATGATGAAAAGGAAATAAGGAAAACAATACCATTTCTAATATCCCCTAAAAAAATAAAATACTTAGGAATAAATCTAACCCAGGATGGAAAATCCTATACAAAGAAAACTACAAAACACTACTGCAAGTAAAACAAAGGGATCTATATAAAGGGGAAAACATACCATGCTCATGGATAGGTAGACTCAACATTGTGAAAATGACAATTCTACCCAATGAAATTTACAAATACAATGCAATCCCAATCCAAATACCATCAACATTCTTTAAAGAGATGGAAAAACTAATCATCAACATTATATGGAAAGGGAAGAAGCCCCAGGTAAGTAAAGCACTACTGAAGAAGAAGAATAAAGTAGGAGGACTCACACTACCTGACCTCAGAGCCCACTATAAAGCTGCGGTAGTCAAAACACCCTGGCACGGTACAATGACAGGCACATTGACTAGTGGAACAGAATTGACAACCCAGATATAAATCCATCCACCTACAGTTACCTAATCTTCGACAAGGGTCCAAAGTCCATCAGATGGGGAACAGTCTTTTTAACAAATGGTGCTGACAACACTGAATGTCTATCTGCAAAAAAATGAAGCAGGACCTATACTTCACACCGTATACAAAAACTAATTCAAAATGGATCAAAGACCTAAATATAAAGCCAAAAACTATAACGTTCATAGAAGAAAAAATAGGATCGATGCTAGAGGCCCTAATACACTGAATTAACAGGATATAAACCATAACTAACAACACACAAACTCCAGATGATAAGCTATATAACTGGGATCTTTTAAAAATGATATAATTATGCTCATCGAAAAACTTCACCAAAAGAGTGAAAAGAGAACATAAAGACTAGGAGAAAAAATTTTGGACATTACAATTCAGACAAAGGTCTAATCTCTAAAATCAACAAGGAAATCCAATACCTCTACAACAAAAACACAAATAATCCAATTAAAAAATGGGCAAAGGAAATGAACAGACACTTCATCAAAGAAGACATTCAAGTGGCCAACAGACAAATGAGGAAATGCTCCCAATCACTAGCCATTAGAGAAATGCAAATTAAAACCACAATGAGATACCATCTAACCCCGGCATTACTGGCACGAATCAAAAAAAATGCAAATAACAAATTTTGGAGAGGCTGTGGGGAGATTAGAACTCTTATGCACTGCTGATGGGAATGCAAAATGATACAACCATTTAGGAAAATCATACAGCTCTTCCATAGAAAGCTAGAAATAGAAATAACATACGATCCGATCCAGCAATCCCACTCCTAGGAATACATCCTAGAGAAATAAGAGCCGTCACAGGAATAGACATATGCACACCCATGTTCACGGCAGCATTGTTCACAATAGCTAGAAGATGGAAACAACCTAGATGCCCATCAACAGATGAATGGGTAAACAAACTATGGTACATACACACAATGGAGTATTTTGCAACGATAAAGAACAATGATGACTCTGTGAAGCATCTCATGAATGAAACTGGAGGACATTATGCTGAGTGAAATAAATCAATCAAAAAAGGACAAATATTGTATGAGACCTCTACTTTAAAAACTCATGAAAAAGTTTACACACAAAAATAAACAATCTTTGTTGGTTACAAGGGATGGGAGGGGTGAGGGGGGAAAACTAAATGGACAATAGGTAAGGGGCAACTTTTGTGAAGCATAAGACAGTACACAGTACTGGGGAAGCCAGCTCAACTTGTACAAGGAAAGGTCACGGAAGCTCCATAGACACATCCAAACTCCCTGGGGGAATGAATTGCTGGGCGGAGGACAGTGGGGACCATGGTCTCGGGATGCATCTAGCTCAACTGGCATAACACACTTTATAAAGACAATGTTCTGCATTCTACCTTGGTGAGGAGCATCTGGGGTCTTTAAAAGCCCGTGAGTAGCCATCTAAGATATTCCACTGGTCTCACCTTTTCGGGAGCAAGAGAGAACGTAGAAAACAAGATACAAGGAAAATATAAGTCCAAAGGACTAATGGGCCACAGCTACTATGGCCTCCACCAGACTGAGTCCAGTATAGCTAGATGGTGCCTAGCTATCACTACTGACTGCTCTGACCAGGATCACAACAGAGGGTCCTGGACAGAGCTGGAGAAGGATGTAGAACAAAATTCTAATACACCAAAAATACCAGCTTTACTGGCCTGACAGAGACTGACGAAACCCCAAGAGTATGGCCCCCAAACACCCTTTTAGCTCAGTGGTGAAGTCACTCCTGAGGTTCACCTTTCAGCCGGGGATTGGACAACCCCATTAAACAAAACAGGACTAATGAGGCACAGCAGTTCAGGGACCAGGACTAGAAGATAGGAGGAGACAAAAAAGCTGGTGATAGGGAACCCAAGGTTGAGAAGGGACAGTGTTGACTTATGGTGGGGTTGTTAACCATTGTCATAGGGCAATATGTGTACCAACTGTTTAATGAGAAACTATTTGTTCTGCAAACCTTCATCTAAGGTACCAAAAAAAAAAAAAATTATGTGAGAACAAATTGACAACATCATCTCAAAAGGTTTGATGGGAAGCCTGGGGGGGCAGTGAGTTGAAGATAATGGTGATGGAATGATTTGGAAAAGGACAGTGAGAAGAGCAGCACAACTGGAAGAATGTAATTGATGTAATAGATTTGTACATGTAGAAATTTTTGAAATGGTGTATCTTTGCCTATGTATATTTTCACTAAGAAAAAAATGTCCCCCAAGGTCGAGAAGGAAGAGTGTTGACATGTCGTGGGGTTGTTAACCAATGTCATAAAACAACATGTGTACTGACTGTTTAATGAGAAACTGTTTGTTCTGTAAACCTTCATCTAAAGTACAATAAAATAAAAATAAAAAAGCTGGACAATGAATAAGGAAGACCGAAGGAGAATTGTTGCTTTTGTATTGTGTTGTATGTGAAAAATGTTGAATGTACCATGGACTGCCAAAAGATGACCAAGTCTGTCTTGGAAGAAATACATCCAGAATGTTCCTTGGAATCAAGGATGATGAGTCAGAACTGACTCCATAGCGCCTAATAACAACAGCAAAGGAGGAAAGTTCAAAAGTTATAGTGCAAAGAACTTCATCTTTTATGAAGTCCTAAAGAGAAGCATGAAGAATAATAATGTAACCTGCCAAAATCAAGTTGATTGAAATATCTTGTTTTGTCAATTTGACTTTGGTACTATATAAATATTTTAGGCAATTATAAGATAAAATTAAATTCTACAAAACCAATTTTCAAAATAATAAAACAAATAATCACAAACGATTATCTGATTAGTCGAATAATCACACAGAGAGGAACAATTCTGAGTGACTGGAAAGTCAGTAACTTGACTGGGCATCTTTAGTGTAAATAACTTCGTCAACAAGTAGACTGCAAAGCAGATTTTTAAAAATCTTCTGGTAATTATATTTTTGGTCGAAGTGTTGGCATTATTATTCTGAGACTGCTGTGTAATATGAGGTAAAGAAAATGATAGATTGTGTAATATTCTAAATATATTATCCTTAATGTCTTTTTGAAATCTCGTAAATTAAGGAAATGATTCAAGCATTTATAATCTTTCCAGTACAAATTATGTCATCATGTAACCCACTGATAGATTATGGGAAGTCTCTTTTATATATGCTTTCCAGCTAATTAATGGAGAATGACAAAATTAATATCGTAATTTTGCAATCCCCCAACGAATAGATCTAGGCATTGTTCATAGTTTCTACCATGATAATAATAATAAAAGACATTTCAGGCATTCCATACTTCTACCGGAAAGAACTTCCATTATTGTCTTAGTCATCTAGTGCTGCCATAACAGAAGTACCACAAGTGGATGGTTTTAAGGAAGAGAAGTTTATTTCCTCACAATCAAAGTAGGCTAAAAGTCCAGATTCAGGGTGTCAACTCCAGGGGAAGGCTTTTTCTCTCTGTTGGCCTTCTCATCAATGTTCCCCCAGACTAGGAGCTTCTAAGCACAGGGATCCCAGTCCAAAGGATGTGCTCTGCTCCTGGCACTGCTTTCTTGATGGTATGAGGTCCCCCTGTCTCACTGCTCACTTCTGTCTTTTATATCTCAAGAGACTGCCTCAGGACACAATTCAGTTTTGTAGATCAGGTCTGTCGCAGCCCCTCACACAGGGCACCATCTGTCACAGCAGCGGCGGTCGTCGGGATGGCAGAGACAGTAACCAAACACAACTCTTACAGAGAAGTGGGGCCAGGAAGGTCACTCTGAGGAGTCGACCCCAGCTTCAGTCCCAGGAGTTTATTTATAGTCAATACAGCAAGCAGTGAAGCAAATAACAGAACAATGGGCTTTGGGTGCGGGCAAGGGAGAAGGAATTCAGGTAAACAAGCCAATCAGTAAAGGGACAATAGGTTTGAGAAAACAAGTCATGACAAGTCTCATCATGTTGGGGACAAGTCTCAACATGTTGGGGACAAGTCTCAAAATGCTGTGCAGCATAGAGGACTGTGGGGGCTGCAGTTGCCAATAGTGCAGCCATGTTTAAATGGCATATATCCCCACATCTCCCCCCTTTTGTTTAGTTAATGAAATAAGAATCAAGAGGGTTTCCACTAGTCCAACAAGTGTCCAGTAGGATAAAGTGAAATTTTCTCTGCGAGATAAAGTCTAAGATTATCTCAGCTACTGTCTCCACACCTCAGGGCCTGGTGTCTTAGTGAGTCCTTGTGAGCCCAGCTATGGCTAGGGCACACTCCATACGTTTAAGGAGGAGAAGTAACATAGCTATGAGTAACACCTGGACTTAGTAGCCTAGACGGCGGCCATAGCAGGCTCTTTAAACTCATGGTGCTGGTTTTCCACTAGATACCATCTGGTTTTTCACCAGGTTGTTACTTAATGCCTGGACTTAGTCCCCTAGATGGCGGCCATAGCAGGCTCTTTAAACTCATGGTGCTGGTTTTCCACCAGATACCATCTTGTTCTTAACCAGGTTACTAAGTAAGAGCGACACTCTTATCAATTGCATAGCTGGAGTGAGCAGACTCAATGTGCCTTTTAGGTGTGTAAGACAATAGAGGATGATCTTATGAGGATAATATAATCCTCTGCACTAGTAATATCCTGATTGTTGGACCCATGGGTTTCCTCTGACTCTCATTTTGTCAGGTAAACACTAACTTTTAACATCCACTGAAATTATTATTCTTAAAGGCTTAAAGATTTATGAAGGCTCAAAGATTCATTAACAATCAAACAAGCAATGATTTACACAGCTTCACTATTACTTGGAAAGGAATCACTAGGAAGGGCAATTTACACATCATAACAGATTTAACAATCAAACAAACACCGATTTACACAAATTTACTATCAATTGGAAAGGAATTGTCTAACTTGAAAGTCTATCTATACAGAAGCATCTAACTAGGAGAAGCAGAAAATATAGAGGAATTTACACATAACAAATTTTCATTGGGAACTTACTGATTAACCAAATACAGGTAATTACTTATTATCAAAATAATATAGGATGATTATTGAGGACTGATTATCACGAGGGAAAACATAGCTAGAAACTGGTTTTCAGGTGTAAGTGGGGCACCTGTAGTTGAGAGGATATGTTTGGCTTTTGAGGAGAGGGCTTTCAGACCTCCCCATGTTACTGGTATTGCAGAGCTCTGTTGTTCATTCTCCTTCCCCAGGGGAGGGGGTGATTATGTCAGTTGTGGCTCTGGAGTTGGATCGGATGGCGGCTCTGGCAGGCGCAGCAGGGGCGGTGGCGGTGGTTCCCAGCAGAAAGGTGGTGGCTGTCGCTGGGTCATGATATGGTTTTACTAATCGGGCGGGAATCCAAAGTGGACCTGTGGGAGACAAAACAGTCGCATACCCTCACCCCCAGGTTAATAATTCTACAGGTCCTTGCCAGACAGAGGGATTTTGAGGATTTTTATAGAGGACCTGTGGGGGAGGTCGGGTGTCGGGGGAATAAAATGTCGTTCTGCAGCAGTACGACCATCTTTAGCAACCGATAAAAAGTTAAAAGTAAAGAGAGCTTTGGCAAGTCTTTCATTCTGGTCACATACTCTAGACCCATCATCTCCCCCCTTTTATTTATTTAAGAGCTGTTTGAGAGTATGATGGGAAAGTTCAATTATGGCTTGCCCTTGAGGGTTATAAGGAATGCCAGTGGAATGAAGAATATTCCAAGTGGCACAAAATTGTTGAAATTTAGTCAAAGTATATGCAAGCCCATTATCAGTTTTAAGAGCTTGGTGACATCCCATAGTCGCAAAGGCTTGGGTGAAATGATGACAGGCATGAATAGAACGTTCCCCAGAAAGGGCTGTGGGATAAAGAAACCCAGAAAATGTATCTTTGAATACATGGAAATATTTAAGTTTCCCAAAGGGAGGATAGTGTGTTACATCCATTTGCCACAATTGATTGGCTATTAGACCACGCGGGTTGACGCCAGCAGCAAAGGACGTGGGAGAAAAGCGTTGGCAGTCAGGACAGGTGCGAACAATATGTTGTGCTTCAGTAAGGGAGATAGAAAATTCTTTTTGAAATCCACGCGCATTTTGATAAAAGAAATTATGAGAAGTTCATGCATTAGAAAAGGCAGAGCCAGCAAGTAAATCGGCACAAGAATTGCTGTCAGAAAGAGGCCCCAGCAAGGGTCTATGGGAGCGCACACGTACCACAAAAAAGGGAGAGTTACTGCTATTAAGCAAGGTTTGAAGCCTTTTGAATAAAGTAAATAACTCATAATTGGGACTAAGTCGAAAAGTTACATCGCTAATATGTTGAATAGTGTGAACAACGTAAGCAGAATCAGCAATTAAATTGAACGGCATTGGTTTAAAAATTTCAAATGCAGCAACAGCTGCTGACAGCTCAGCACGCTGTGTAGTGGAAGCCTTTGGTGTAATGAAATGTTGCCAGGCACCATCTGTTTGCCAAGTGACCGCTCCTTTTCCAGTTTTTCCTGATCTGTCTATAAAGGCGGTAGGAGCGTTAGCAAGAGGTGAAGGAGAGAGCACAGTAGAAAATTGTAAAGGAAGAAGCTGTAGGGTAGAGAGTGGCTTTGAAGTGGGATAAGAATAAATTACTTGCCCAGTAAAATCAGCCAAAGCGATCTGGAGCTCTTCAGAATTAAGAAAATCAAAAGCTGTTTTCATTACCCCAAGGTATATAAAATGAGGGTCAGAACCCAAAAGCTGTTGAGTGTGGGTGCTTCCTTGCATTCATAAGTTAATGTGCTGAGAGAAGCATGTAAACAACTGTTGCGGAGTGCGATAAGGAAGAAAAAGCCACTCAAGTGCTCTGAAGTCAGGAGTAAATTGACAGAGCACGCCTGTAAGACTATCAGGAGTATTTAACAGGAGAAGGTAAACAGGATGATTTATCTGTAAACAAGTCAAAAATTTTTCTTTAATGGCTTGGTTAACAGGTGTTAATTCATGGTGTTCCTGGGGAGAGAGTGTCCTCATAGAGGTTAGAGCAGGGTCACCCTTAAGGGTCTCAAATAAATGGGCTAGTTGAGAGGTTGTTATGCCGAGTGAAGGTCACAGCCAATTAATATGACCAAGGATTTTTGGAGGTCATTTAGAGTGAAAGCCTTGGGAATTACAATTTCCGGTGTTTTAGGGGGAATGATATGGGTGTCAAGATAGTATCCCAGATACTGCCACGGGGTGAAAGACTGAACCTTTTCAGGGGCTACCTGTAAGCCAAAACCTTGTAATGCGTGTTGAACAGAGACAAAAAGCGAATCAAGTTGTTCTGGTTTGGGATGGGCTAGGAGAATGTCGTCCATATAATGATATATAAGACATGAGGGAAAGGCCCTTCGGACTGGCTTAAGAGCCTTATCAACATAATATTGACAGATAGTTGGACTACTGACCATGCCCTGTGGGAGAACAGTCCACTCATAACGCTGCATAGAACGACAATTATTCATAGAAGGAACTGAGAAGGCAAATTTAGCACAATTATTGGGATGGAGTGGGATGGTAAAAAAGCAATCTTTAAGATCAATAATAATATTATATGTTTGAGGAATACAGGCCGGATTGGGAATTCCTGGTTGGAGAGGTCCCATAGGGACAAGACGTTGATTAACAGCCCATAAGTCATGAAGAAGCCTCCATCTTTTGGATTTTTTGGGGACACAGAAAATAGGTGTATTCCAAGGGCTGCAGGAAGGCCAGATGTGTCCGGCCTCTAACTGTTCCTGGACAAGTTTTTTAAGGTGTTTTAATTTTTCTTCTTTAATGGGCCACTGCTCAACCCAAACAGGAGGGGCAGGTGTCCAGGTTAATTTTAGCAGCGGGTCTGTTTGAGCAGTGACCCCTATGAAAAATCCTGAGGGGTGCCAATTTGAACATTCCACTGGGAGAGTAAATCTCATCCCCATAATATAATAGGTAAAGGAAGGATAAAGGGACAGATAGAAGCGGGCTGTCCATCAGGGCTATAGCAAACAATGGGAAGTGTACTTTGAAAAGGACACCGTGCTCCTCCAACTCCTGTGAGGGTTTCAGCAGTTTGCTTCTTGGGCCAAGAAGAGGGCCAAGAATCAGAGGAGAAGATAGTTACATCTGCCCCAGAATCCATGAGCCCTTTAAACATGCGATCATTGACCTGAACAGTAAGATATGGTCAGGAAGATTGTAACTTAATAACCCAAAAAGCTTCAGTGCTGCCGAAACCCCCAGCCCTTCTTGGGGTAGTGCGAGCGGAGGGGACTACAAAGAGAAGTAAAATTAGCTGTGCTATCTTATCAGAGGGAGTAATGTTCCAATAAGAGAGACTGGAAACCATGATTTTAATTTGACCTTCATAATCGGAATCTATTACACCAGGATGAACAGTTAGACCTTGAGATGTAATACTAGAGTGACCCATTAGGAGTCCTAAATATCCTCGAGGCAGGGGTCCCCAAACCTGTGTTGCTATCAGAAAAACTTTTCCTGCCTCATCTATTATAACACCTTCTGTCAAGGGTAAATCTAATCCTGCACTCCCTTCAGTGGCTGTTTTTAAATAATGGACTCACAAACGTTGCTGTTTGGAGTCTATGCTGTGGTCTCCACACTCCACACTTGGGGGCTCCCTGGATTTTTTGGGGCACGAGAGCTCTTGCCCCTCTTCCCATTTCCTGACCTAGGGTTGCCTTGATTGTCAAATTGAGATCTGCACTGCTTAGCCCAATGACCGCCTTTACCACAGCGGAGACACTTCTGGGTTGGAAATTTTCTGTTGGCATTTTTGTTTTTTAAACTGTGACAGTCCTTCTTAAAATGTCCAGGTTTACCACACCCAAAACAGGTGGCAGTGGATGGACGGAGAGCTGCCGCTAGTACTTGTGCCTTATGAGTTTTTGTGCCAACATTTTGACATGCTCTAATAATTTCAGCTAAATTAAGACTCTGTGCCTTTAAGGGGGCTAAAACAGCTCAACAGTCAGCATTAGCATTTTCATAAGCAAGCTGGAGACAAAGAACTTCAGCTGCTTGTTGATTATCTACCTGTCGGGAAATGGCCGTTTGGAGGCGGTTGATAAAATCAATGTAGGGCTCGTTTGCCTCTTGGCAAAGAGTGGCGAATGAGCCAGTGGGTGTTCTGGAGTCAGGGATTTTACTCCAGGCTTTGGTGGCAGCATCGGAGGCTTGACTGAATGCTTGCCTATTCATCTGACTCTGGGCCTGGGGAGTAGAATGATTCCCAACACCCAGGAGCATGTCAAGACTAACAGGGATATTATGGTTAAGATTGTCCATGGCATAAAGGTTACAATGTTCCTTGTATTTTTGACTCCATATGCTAAATTGAGCAGGGGTTAAGACTGTTCGCATTAAAATGTTCCAATCCCAGGGGGTCATCTCATAGTTTTGTCCTATAGCTTCTACAATTCCTTTTGTAAAGGAACACTGTAAACCATTCTCTATCATGCTTTTATGGAGTTCTTTAAAAACTTGAAAGTTAAGGCCATCGTGATGGGGCAGTCCTGATCCCCGAATGACAGGATAAGCAGAAAACCCCTCTTTCTCATGGCCCTCCTGCAAACATCTTTCCATAAGAGACTCATGTTGAGAGAAATCAGCCTTAGGGGGCGTGGAAAGAGGAGGGTCATAAACATTTTCTTTACTAGGAGAGGGAGCAGAAGGAGCTGCCTGTAGGGGCTGTAAAGCGAGGTGGCAGTAATGCCAAGCAATAAGAACTGAAGCTGGGATGTTCATGTCACGAATGATGTTACCGATACATTCCCATGCTTCTACATCAAGGTTTCCCCACAAGGGATACCAAGGACAGGCAGACTCAATTAAAAGCAGAAGTTGGGTAAGGGCTTCTTCTGACACCTTAAGCTTAGAGGCCTTTAACAATCCCAACAACTGGGTTTTGTGTTGATGCTGTTTAGGAGAAAGAGAATTCCCCATAGCGAGGAGGAATAGGAAAATGAAGAAAAGAATGATAGGAAAGCTCCCGGCCCAAAGCCTGAAATCCCTTGAGGGAGCATATGAGGAAGCCCCGCCACTCCCGGGGCTATAGCAGCCCAAGATGAGAACGTCCTGGAAAGTTCCACCCGTGGAAAAACCCCACCGCTCCCGGGGCTGTAAGAGCAGCCTGAAATGGACGCATCCTGTACTTACCACCTTCAGGGATTGAGTGCAAGGATGTCTACAGCACCCTCACACGAGGCACCATCTGTCACAGCCCCTCACACGGGGCACCATCTGTCGCAGCGGCGACTGTCATCGGGACGGCGGAGACAGTAACCAAACACAACTCTTACAGAGAAGTGGGGCCAGGAGGGTCATTCTGAGGAGTCGACCCCGGCTTCAGTCCCAGGAATTTATTTATAGTCAATACACCAAGCAGTGAAGCAAATAACAGAACAATGGGCTTTGGGTGTGGGCAAGGGAGAAGGAATTCAGGTAAACAAGCCAATCAGTAAAGGGACAATATGTTTGGGAAAACAAGTTGTGACAAGTCTCAACATGTTGGGGACAAGTCTCAACACACTGTGCAGCATAGAGGCCTGTGGGGGCTGCAGTTGTCAATAGTGCAGCCATGTTTAAATGGCATATATACCCACACAGGTCCTCCTTACTAACACAACTGCCACCCATCCTCCCTCATTAACATCATATAAGCAGGTTTACAACATACAGGAAAATCACATAGTACCAGGAATCATGGCCTAGCCAAATTGATACACACATTTTTGGGGGGACATAATTCAAACCATGACAATTATGTATGAAGTAGCCTTGCTCCCTTGCTCCTGCAAAAACAAACAAAACACTGAATTTAGTCAATTCTTTAGTTGCAGTAAACAGTTTACAGAACATTTATGCAACTTCAAAAGTAAACAAAACAAAAAATAAGAAAATATTTCTCCAAACCTAAATGTTTCAACAAAGGATGGCATATCAGCTCAGTGCAATGTCCTCAAACCAGAAAACAAAACTGTTGCCATCAGTTTTATTCCAAATCATGGTCAGCCCATGAGTGTTAGAGTAAAATTGTGTTCTATGCTGTTTTCAAGGCTGTGACCTTTCAGAAGCAGATTGCCAGGACTTTCATCTGAGATGCCTCTGGCTGATTTTGAACCACCAACTCACCAGTTAACACTTCAGAGCTTAACAATTTCCACAACATAGAGACTGAAAACACACCTCATCTCTCCATTACCTTACAGACCTCTGTGGCAACCTCCTTAAGGCCTCAAGCTCACAGTATCCTCCACCTGTCATCATTAGCCCTGGTCATTATTTTTTATCTGTTGCCAGAATCATGGACCATTTTGGCTAAAATGGTGGAGCTTTTGCAGGAATCAGCCATGAGTAGGGCACTTCACTGTGCTAGATGAGTCACTCCAGGTCCTTCTGTGGAGGAAACTATGCACACAAGAGCAGAAGAGCAGCAGCAGCAGCAACATCAGCAAAAACGACATCAGCAGCCACCCAAGAGCTCAGGCCGTGGCTATCTTATGGAAGCAGCTCCCACAGTTTGTGCTATTTCTAATGCAATTGCTCCCATTCTGGTGCAACACTGACAGGTATCAATACTGGATCTTGGTCCCTGGGGCTACATGATGGTATCTCTACCTAGAAGCATAGGTGCCACCATCTGGCCCACCTCTTGAAACTATGCAGCTATTACAGTAGAAAAAATCAAATGGAGGAGGGGAAAAGATGCCTGTTAGTGGCTTTCCACCACACCACTAGGGTAGGTATCCTGGGCTTTTGGTCCCCGAGGCTGCAGGAACCATCAAAGCTGCAATCCCAGGATAAGAGAGAGAGATGTTAATAAACTCATCCTGACTTCTGGGCATCATGGCGCTATAGTCAGAAGCACCATGCCGTCCCTCCCCAGCAAAGATCCAAAAAACTAAGTCAAACAGAGTTACACATCAGTCCTGAAACCCTAAGCATCAAATGAAGAGATAAAGAACTCAGCTAAGCACCGAATAGAATAAGAAACTCACCGAGAACAGAGGGTGAGAAGAGATACGTGCAGAGGTCCCCTATCAGCTACAGCAGCACAGATCTGCCAACTTGGACTCCTATCGGAGATCAGTGAATAGGGGTACAAGAAAGCAGCTTCATGGAGCTTCCAGAAAGAGACAGAACAACCAGGAACCAACAATATACACTTTCCCACCCCCCACCCTTCTTCACCCCCGCTCGGCCTCCTCTGCTTTCTGCAGCCACATTCTCTTGGCCAGGAAGCACTGGCTTCACCCTGGAGCCTCTTGGATTCCACTTGCTGATACTGGCCTGCTCCGTGAGTGCAATTTGCTGGCGGCTGGTGTTGCCATTTTCAGCTTCATTAGTTTTCTTGCTTACCTCTCACCACTTCCCTGTCCTTTCTTTCAAATACCTGGATCCGTGGCCATCTTTGCTTCTTCCTGGGGGGCTGCAAGGCATTGCTTGACTGTGGAACAGCCTCCCAGCCCATGCCACAGCACTGGGGGGACACCAGGGGCTTTCTTTTGTTTGTTTGTTCTCATTTGTTCTGTTTTGATTTGTTTGTTTAATTGTTTTCTTTTTCTTTTCTTTGCTTGGGAGCCCCTTCTGGCTGGGCAGTGCCCACAGCTTGGGAGATACTCCCTTACTCTGCACAGACACACATTGACATCCCTGCAGGCATTTCTTTTTTCTTCTTTTTGTATTTTGTTGTTGTTGTTGTTGTTGTTATTGTTGTTTTGGTTTTTTCTGTTTCTTTGTTTTGTTTTCTTCTCTCTTTTTTCCCTTTTTGTCTTTCTTCATTCCCCGTTTCTCAATTTATTCATTTTTACCCTTCTCTTTTTCTTTTTTTCATTTTTGTTTTCCTCCATTTCTCAGTCTCTCATCTCTCTACTCCAATAGCAAGATCCCTTAGCACTCTTTTTTGTTTGAGTGTATGTTTTTGGTTCCTGTTCCTCTCTCCTCTATCCCATACCAATTTTAGTTCCACACATCACAAACTATCCCCTCCTTCCTGCCTACCTTCACTGTGCAATGAACATCAAAACCCCAAGCAGCACAGGCACAGCCTACCAGAACCTGCACTGCACTGATTCCCGGCTGGCCCCGTCTGCCTTAGTATGTGCCACAAAGAACCCATCCAAGCAACTCCCGTTCAGCAGGACCTGCCCTGCTGTACCATACCAGAGTGACTGACCCTGCCCATTGGAGAATGAGGTGAAACTATTGAGCCCACAGACAAGCAAACAACAAAGAATGCACAGCCCGCCTGCTCAGAAATAACCAAATAAAACAAAAAAAAAAAAAAAGGACAAAACAAACAAATCTACAATCAATAAACAAGGAAAATAACTACTGAATGCCTCGAAGACAGCAGACAATATCAACATATATACAAAACAGGACAGGGTGCTTCCAGTAGGCAACCAAAACAAAATAAAACACCAGATGACTTGCCAGCAGAACTACCTGATAGGGAATTAAAATCTCTAATAATATTCAGAATCATGCAAGAGTTAAAGCAAAAAGCAGACAAAAATGAGGAAAAAATAGAGAAACTCATGGAAATAGCAGACGAATTCATGGAAAATACAGACCAAAAAATGGAAGAATTCAAGACAATAATACAGCGATAAAATGCTAAAGTAAATTCACAACTAGAAATCATACAAACCAACAATTAGAAATCCAAAAGATAAACAACGAGATTTCCAAAATGGACAATGTCATAGAAGGGCCAAGGAACAAATTTGAAATGATGGAGGACAGGATCAGTGAAATTGAAGACAAACACTTGGATACAGCTCTGCAGAAAAATCAGAAAAAAGAACGAAGAAAATGAACAAACCCTGAGAATTACGTGGGATACAATCAAAAGCAAAAATCTGCGACTGATCGCAGTTCCGGAATAGGGAAATAAAACAGAAAACAGAGAGGATCTTTGAAGAATTGCTGACAGAAAACTTCCACAATATCATGAAAGAAGAAAAACTGACCATCCAAGAAACACAATGAACCTCATATAGGATAGACACCAAAAGAAAATCACTAAGGCATATCATAATCACACTCACTAAAACCACAGACAAACAAATATCCTGAGACCAGCTCAGGAAAAACAAAAAGTCACATACACAGGAGAAACAATAAGACTAAGCTCAGATTATCTGGCAGAAACCATGCAGGCAAGAAGGCAATGAGATGACATATATAAAACGTTGAAAGAAAAAAATTGACAGCCAAGAATAATATATCCCACAAAACTCTCATTCAAATATGATGATGAAATTAAGTCATTTCCAGATAAACAGAAATTAAGGGAATATGTAAAAACCAAACCAAATTTATAAGACTTATTACAGGGAGTCCTTCAATCTGAGAACAAAAATATCAGACCACAGGACGAATCTAGGACACAAGATTGTACTAGCCAGATACCAACCTAGGAAATGAACTCTTAAGGACTATCCAAAATGGAAAGAATTACCGCAGAGAACCAGAGAGGTGAATCTGTAAATGATACAACATCGGAACAATAAAAGAGGGAATAAACATTGTAGGTATAGAACCTTCTAATGGAGAGGAAGGCAAGGCAATACCAAGTAATAATACACGGGTTCTAACCTAGGAAGATACAGGTAAATTTCAAGGTAACCACAAAGAAAGTTAATAAACCTACTCATCAAAATAAAGAAAAAAAATATAGTCTCAGTAAAAACAAAACCTACCCCCAAAAAAAAAGGAAAGAAAAATCCACAAACGAAAGGAATTCAGACCAAGAGGAACAAAGAAAATGTCAACACCAGGAAAAAAAACACTAAAAAATGACAGCAATAAACTCACACCTATCAGTAATTACACTGATTGTAAATGACCTAAAGGCACCCGTAAAGAGATGGAAAGTGACAGAATTGATTAAAAAAAAAAAAAAAAAAAAAACAGGATCCATCAATATGCTGTCTACAACAAACATACCTTAGAAACATACCTTAGAAAAGAAGACATAAATTTATCAAAAATCAAAGGATGGAAAAAATACATCAAGCAAACAGCTACTAAAAAAGAGCAGGAGTGGCAATACTAAACTCAGATAAAATAGACTTTATAACAAAATCCACCAAAAAAGACAAAGAAGGACTCTATATCATAATAAGGGGATGACCCGTTATGAAGACATAACCATAATAAACATCTACGCACCCAGTGACAGGCCTCCAAAATACATAAACTCTAACAACACTGACAAGAGAAATTGACAGTTCCACAGTAATAATAGAAGACTTCAACACACCACTCTCAGTAAAGAATGGAACATCTAGAAAGAAATTTAACAAAGATACAGAAGACCTAAGGGCACATTCAGCCAACTTGGCCTCACAGACATGTATAGAACACTACTCCCAGCAGCTGCAAAGTACACATTCTTTTGCATTGCACATGGAATGTTCTCCAAAATACACCACATCTTAGGCCACAGAGCAATCATCAACAAGATCCAAAATGTTGAGATAATTCACACTATCTTCTCTGACCACAATGCCACCAAGGTAGAAATTAATAGAAAGAGCAAGAAAAAAAAATCAATTACATAGAAACTGAATAATACCCTGCTTAAACATCACTGGGTAATAGAAGAAATCAGAGATGAAATAAAAAAATTCCTAGAATCAAATGAGAATGAAAACACATCATACCAAAACCTTTGGGACACAGCAAAGGCAGTCCTCAGAGGACAATTTATAGCAATAGATGCACACATCAAAAAGAAGAAAGGGGCGAAATCAAAACTACAGAACTCAAACAAATAGAAATAGAACAGCAAAAAAAAAGCCCACAGCCACCAGAAGAAAGGAAATAGTAAAGATCAGAGTAGAAATAAATGAAATAGAGAACAGAAAAACAATAGAAAGAATTAACAAAACCAAAAGTTGGCTCTTTGAAAGAATCAACAAAATTGACAAACCGCTTGCCAGACTAACAAAAGAAAAACAGGAGAGGACACAAATATACCAAATAAGAAATGAAAAAAGGGACATTACAACAGACCCAACTGAAATAAAAAGGATTATAACAGAATATTATGAAAAACTATACTCCAACAAATCTGAAAACCTAGAGGAAATGGATAAATTTCTAGAAACACACGGCCTACCCAAACTACAACAAAGTGATGTTGAAAATCTGAACAGACCCATAATAAGAGAAGAGATTGAACAGGTAATAAAAAAAACTCCCAACCAAAAAAAGCCCTGGCCCAGATAGCTTCACTGGAGAATTCTACAAAACATTTACAGCAGAGCTTGTACCACTACTACTCAAGCTATTTCAGAGCATAGAAGATGAAACAACACTTTCAAATTGATTCTATGAAGCCAGCATAACGCTGATACCAAAACCAGGCAAAAAGTCACAAAAAAAGAAAATTACAGACCAATATCTCTCATGAACATAGAAGCAAAAATTCTTAACAAAATACTAGCCAATAGAATTCAGCATCATATCAAAAAAATAATACACCACAACCAAGTAGGATTCATACCACCTATACAAGGATGGTTCAATATTAGAAAATCAATCAGCGTAATCCACCACAGAAATAAAAGGAAAGAAAAGAATCACATGATCATCTCAATTGACACATAAAAGGCATTTGACAAAGTTCAACACCTATTCCTGATAAAAGCTCTCAATAAAATAGGTATAGAAGGGAAATTTCTCAACATAATAAAGGGCAAAACCAATGGCCAACATCATTCTTAATGGAGAGAGGCTGAAAACATTCCCCTTGAAAACAGGAATAAGACAAGGATGCCCTTTATCACCATTCCTTTTTAACATTGTGCTGGAAGTTCTAGCTAGAGCAATAAGGCAAGAAAAAGAAATAAAGGGCATCCAAATTGTTAAGGAAGAAGTTAAACTGTCCCTCTTTGCAGATGATATGATACTATACATGCAGAACCCTAAAGACTCCATAAGAAATCTACTGGAACGAATAGAAAGATTCAGCAGAGTAGCAGGATACAAGATAAACATTCAAAAATCAGTTGGATTCCTCTACACCAATAAGGAGAAAGATGAAAAGGAAATCAGGAAAACAATACCATTTATAATAGTCCCTAAAAAGATAAAACACTTAGGAATAAATCTAACCAGGGATATAAAAGACCTATACAAAGAAAACTACAAAACACTCCTGCAAGAAACCCAAAGGGATCTACATAAATGGAAAAACATACCATGCTTGTGGATAGGTAGACTCAACATTGTGAAAATAATTCTACCCAAAGCAATTTACAAATACAATGCAATCCCGATCCAAATACCAACAACATTCTTCAAAGAGATGGAAAAACTAGTCATTAACTTTATGTAGAAAGGAAAGAAGCCCTAAATAAGTAAAGCATTATTGAAGAAGAAGAATAAAGTTGGAGGACTCATGCTACCTGACTTCAGAACCTACTATACAGCTACAGTAGTCAAAACAGCCTGGTACTGGTACAACAACAGATACATTGACCAATGGAACAGAATTGAGAACCCAGATGTAAATCCATCCACCTACGGTCAGCTGATCTTCGACAAGGGCCCAAAGTCCATCAAATGGAGAAAAGACAGTCTTTTTAAAAAATGGTGCTGGCAAAACTGGATATCCATCTTCGAAAAAATGAAACAGGACCCATACCTCATGCCGTATACAAAAACTACTTCAAAATGGATCAAAGACCTAAATATAAAGCCTAAAAGTATAAAGTTCATAGAAGAAAAAATAGGACCAACACTACAGGCCTTACTACACGGCATTACAGGATACAAACCATAACCATCAACGCACAAACCCCAAAAGACACGCTAGACAACTGGGATCTTCTAAAAATCAAACACCTATGCTCTTCAAAAGACGTCACCAAAAGAGTAGAAAGAGAACCTACTGACTGGGAAAAAATTTTTGGACAGTACAAGTCAGACAAAGGTCTAATCTCCATAATGTACAAGAAAATCCAACACCTCTACAATAAAAAGACCAATAAGCCTATTAAAAATGGGCAAAGGAAATGAACAGACACTTCACCAAAGAAGACATTCAAATGGCCAACAGACACATGAGGAAATGCTTGTGATCACTAGCCATTAGAGAAATGCAAATTAAAACCACAATGAAATACCATCTCACCCCGGCATTACTGGCACGAATCAAAAACACTGGAAATAACAAATGTTGGAGGGGCTCCGGGGAGATCTGAACTCTTATGCACTGCTGATGGGAATGCAAAATGATACAATCATTTTGGAAAATGATACAGTGCTTCCTCAGAAAGCTAGAAATAGACATAGCATTTGATCCAGCAATCCTACTCCTAGGAAAACATCCTAGAGAATTAAGAGTCGTCACTTGAATAGACATATGCACACCTATGTTCATGGCAGCATTGTTCACAATAACAAAATGATGGAAACAACGTAGATGCCTATCAACAAATGAACGGATAAATAAACTATGGCACGTACACACAATGGAGTACTATGCAATGAGAAAGAACAATGATGAATCTGTGAAGCATCTCATAACATGGATGAAACTGGAGGACATTGTGCTGAGGGAAGTAAGTCAATCACAAAAGCACAAATATTGTATGAGACCTCTACTGTAAAAACCCATAAAAAAGTTCACACAGAAAAAGTAACAATCTTTGTTGGTTACCAGGGATGGGAGGGATGTGGGGGAAATACTAAACAGGCAATAGATAAGTGGTATCTTGGGTGAAGGGTGAGACAGTACACAATACTGGGTAAACCAGCACAACTTGTACAAGGAAAGATCATGGAAGCTCCATAGACACATCCAAACTCCCTGAGGGACTGAATTTCTGGGTGGAAGGCTGCAGGGACCATGGTCTCGGGGAACATCTAGCTCAATTGACATAACACAGTTTATAAAGACAATGTTCTACATTCTACCCTGGTGAGTAGTGTCTGGGGTCTTAAAACCCTGTGAGCAGCCATCTAAGATACTCCACTGGTCTCATCCCTTTTGGAGCAAGGGAGAATGAAGAGAACAGGACACAAGGAAAAGATCAGTCTGAAGGACTAATGGACCACAGCTACCAAGGCCTCCACCAGACTGAGTCCAGTACAGCTAGATGGTGCCTGGCTTCCACCACTGAGTGCTCTGACCAGGATCACAACAGAGGGTTCTGGACGGAGCTAGAGAAGGATGTAGAACAAAATTCTAACTCACAAGAAAAAAGACGAGTTTTACTGGCCTAAAGGAGACTGGAGAAACCCTGAGAGTTTGGCCCCCAGACACCCTTTTAGCTCAGTGGTGAAGTCATTTCTGAGGTTCACCATTCAGCCAGGGAGTGGACAGCCCCATAAAACCAGATGGGACTAATGAGGCATTCCAGGCCAGGGACAAGGGCCAGAAGGCAGAAGGGAACAGGAAAGCTGGTGATAGGGAACCCAAGGTTGAGTAAGGATAGCGTTGATGTGTTGTGAGGTTGTTAACCATTGTCATAGGGCAAAATGTGTACTAAATGTGAAATGAGAAACTATTTTGTTCTGTAAGTGTTCATCTAAAGTGAGAATAGCAGCACAATTGGAAGAGCATAGTCGATGTCACTGAACTGTGCATGTAGAAATTTTTGAAATGGTGTATCTTTGGCTATGTATATTTTCACCAAAAAAAAAAAAAAAAAAAAAGGTCGAGAAGGGAGAGGGTTGACAAGTTGTGGGGTTGTTAACCAATGTCATAAAACAATATGTGTACTACTGTTTCATGAGAAACTATTTGTTCTGTAAGCCTTCACCTGAAGTACAATTTAAGAAAAAGAAAAAATAAATGAATAATAATAAAAAGACAGGAAAGAAAGAAAAGACCAAAATGGATGTCAGAAGAAACTCTGAAACTTGCTCTTGAACATCGAGTAGCTAGAGCAAATGGGAAAAAATGATGAAGTCACAGAGCCGAACAGAAGATTTCAAAGGATGGCTCGAGAAGACAAAGTAAAGTATAATAAAAACATGTGCAAAGAGCTTGATATAGAAAACCGAAAGGGAAGAACACGCTTGATATTTCTCCAGCTGAAAGAGCTGAAGAAAATATTCAAGCCTCATGTTGCAATAGTGAAGTATTCTTCGGGCAAAATATTAAACAGTGCGGGAAGCATCAAAAGAAGATGGAAGGAATACACAAAGTCATTATACCAAAAAGAATTGTTCGATGCTCACCCATTTCAGGAGGTAGAATATGATCAGGAACTGATGGCGCTGAAGGAAGAAGTCTAAGTTGCACTGAAGGCAGTGGTGAAAAACAAGGCTCCAGGAATTAATGGAATACTAATGGAGATGTTTCAACAAATGGATGCAGCGCTTGAAATGTTCAATTGTTTATGCCAAGAAATTTGGAAGACAGCTACCTGGCCAAGTGATTGGAAGAGATCCATTTTTATGCCTAGTCCCAAGAAAAGCAATCCCATCAAAAGTGGAAATTATCGATCAATATCATTAATATCACATGCAAGTAAAATTTTGCTGAAAATCATTCAAGGGAACTGCCAGAGGTTGAAGCCAGATTCATAAGTGGACGAGGAAGCAGGGATATCATTGTTGATATCACATAGATCCTAGTTGAAAGCAGAGAATATCAGAAAGGTGTATACCTGTGTTTTAATGAAGTAAAAGGCATTCGACTGTGTGGATCATAACAAATTATGAATAACACTGTAAAGAATGGCAATTCCAGAACACTTAATTATGCCCATGAGGAAATTGCACATAGATCAAGAGGCAGTAGTTCAAATAGAACAAGGAGATACTGTGTCAGGAAAGGTGTACGTCATAGTTTTATCCTTTCACCATACTTATTCAATCTGTATGCTAAGCAAATAATCCGAGATGCTGGACTATGTGAAGAAGAACGGGGCATCAGGTTTGGAGGAAGACTCATTAACAACCTTTGATATGCAGATGACACATCCTTGCTTGATGAAAGTGAAGAGAACTTGAAGCACTTACTGATGAAGATCAAAGACTGCAGCCTTCGGTATGGATTACACCTCAACATACAGTAAACAAAAATTCTCACAACTGGACCAATAAGCAACATCATAATAAACTGAGAAAACATTGAAGTTGTCAAGGATTTCATTTTACCTGGATCCACAATCAACACTCACAGAAGCAGCAGTCAAGAAATCAAAAGATGCATTGCATTGGGCCAATCTGCTGCAAAAAGCCTCTTTAAAGCGTTTGAAAGCAAAGAAGTTACCTTGAAGGCTAAGGTGTGCCTGACCCAAGCCATGGTGTTTTCAGTCACCTCATACGCATGTGAAAGCTGTAGGATAAATAAGAAAGATTGAAAAAAAGAACTGACACCTTTGAATTGTGGGAAGAATATTGGACTGCCAAAAGAATGAACAAATCTGTCTTGGAAGAAGTGCAACCAAAATGCTTCTTAGAAGCAAGGATGACAAGACTACATCTCACATACTTTGGACATGTTATCAAGAGGCATCAGTCCTTGGAGAAGAACATCATGCTTGGTAAAGTAGAGTTTCATCAAAAAAGAAGAAGACCCTCAATGAGATGGATTGACATAGTGGCTACAACAATGGCCTTAAGCATACGAACAATTGTGAGGATGGCACAGAACTGGGCAGTGTTTCGTTTTGTTGTACATAGGGACGCTAAGAGTCAGAATCGACTCAATGGCACCTAACAACAACAACAGAAAAATTCATGCAACACTGATTTTTAACCTAAACATCAAAGTTTTTCTACAATGAGAATAAACTTTTATTATGCTCTCCTAGTGGATGAGGAAGTCTACTGAAGAACAAATTTATCACCAGTAGGCTGCATGGTGAATATGGAATCAAGCGTATCTGAAATGGATTTTTGAAAGATATTTCATTCAAGCTGAGTCTGATAAAGTCTGTTGAAAAAACACTTTAACAGATTTTTTCATTTGAAGAGAGGAATCCTTTTCTCTCTCGATGCTTTAAGCTGAAATAGTCACAATATTTACCTCTCTTCCAAGAAACAACTGTGTGTGCTAAGCCCTGAGAAAAGAAATTTTTCTCGAATTCCTTTTTTCTGAGGTTCTATTGACCATTTGGATTTCCTTATTTCCAACCGCATTGCTACTTTCATAATTACATGTTCCAATTCCTTTTTGAGATGTGTTCACATTATCTTCCATAGACATTACACTTTGCCTCTCATTGAACTTTGATTTTATGTTTATTTCCTTCAGAGGCGTTTTTGTTCTCATTTACTTCTGAAATTTACATTTCTGGCAAAGATGGCGAGTTGTCTTTCCAATATCTGTTCTTCCTTTCTTTCTTAGTAACACAACCCTGATTTTATTTACTGGATGAATGTACCAAGCCAAAAGACAATATTTCATACGCAATCTTGCTGTGTTTATGTGATTAGGATCTGACCACCAAGATATAAGTGAATATGTTAGATGACACTTTCAGAAAAGCTTCTTAAAAGGACAGTAGACAGCTGATCTAGGCCCTTTTTGCTCTTCCTACTTCCTACTTCCTATCTAGAATATGAGTTTGAATTCTGGAAGCCATCTTGGATCATGGTAGAGCAGTAAGATAGAAGAAGCCTGAGTCAAAGATGATGGTAGTCATGCCAACCTTAGACTCCCTAGTTCTGGAGGGGAAAAAAAAAAAAAAAAAAAAAAAAAACCTTAAAAAATCACATTGTTTAAGGCAGTACTGTTTTCAGTGTTTTTACTAGCATCATTATGTAATTTCTAACACATTCTATATGTAATCTTCCTGAATTCTTCTGAAGATATGGAGTCCCATTTTGTTCACTGATGACACTTCATTCTGTAACTTTTATCTAGTCCTGTGGGGCATGGCCAAAAAAATGTGATAGAGTACTGAAAGTTTTTAATTAAAGACAAACTCTATCATGATAAATGTAACCTCCAATCAAACTTCTAGAATACAATTGTACTAAAAATAGGTGGACAAATAAAATTTATTTTGATACAGCCCATAAAAACAGTAATTTTTTGAAATGCCCATCATCTCAAGGATTGATGAAGATATATAAACAGGTGAATACTTAATGAGTATTTGGTATGTCAATACAGGCTTAAGGACTTCTCAATTGCAAGAATTACCTTAAAAAATTAGAAGTATATTACTGGCCTAAAGGAGACTGGAGAAACCCCGAGAGTATGGCCCCCAGACACACTTTAACTCAGTGGCAAAGTCATTTCCAAGGTTCACAGTTCAGCCGGGAAGTAGACAGCCCCGTAAAACCAAACGGGACTAATGAGGCACAGCAGTCCATGGACAAGGGCCGGAAGGCAGAAGGGAACAGGAAAGCTGGTGATAGGGAACCCAAGGTTGAGTAAGGATAGTGTTGATGTGTTGTGAGGTTGTTAACCATTGTCATAGGGCAACACGTGTACTAACTGTTAAATGAGAAACTAGTTTGTTCTGTAAGCCTTCATCTAAAGTGAGAATAGCAGCACAATTGGAAGAGCATAGTCGATGTCACTGAACTGTGCATGTAGAAATTTTTGAAATGGTGTATCTTTGGCTATGTATATTTTCACCAAAAAAAAAAAAAAAAAAGGTCGAGAAGGGAGAGGGTTGACAAGTTATGGGGTTGTTAACCAATGTCATAAAACAATATGTGTACTACTGTTTCATGAGAAACTATTTGTTCTGCAAGACTTCACCTGAAGTACAATTTTTAAAAAAATTAGAAGTATAGATTTACTTAACAAAAAAAATCTCAATTATAAATCTTGTTTTGGACATGGCTGGATTTCAGGAATCTCTTTTTTTTTTTCTCTCTCTCTCTCTTTCCAGTTTTGATTTTCCTTGTACTGACTTTATTGTCAAGAAGATTCTTCCCATTTAGCTGCAAAGTCAGCCACTTACAGCTCTAGGACTACAGTATACAAGTTCAGAAAACTAGTGGAACCACTTTTTCCAAGATGTGATTTATCATTGTTCAGTAAATTTTCAATCTCTCCATCTTAAAATTTGAGAGGTTTTGATGTTGGAATTGACCATGTAATTGGCTTTGGCCAGCGGGTTTTTAGCAGATGTGACATGAATTAAAGCTGAAATAGGCTTGCACAGTTGGGCTCAGGGGCAGATTACCCAGAACACAAGTTAAGCATAGGCTTATTTGTGCTTATTTATTAATCTGTAGTGAACAATTTCACATTAAAGATGTGATGAAACCCATGTGGAATTGTTCCTTACAGATAAGTAAATAAGCACAAGTAAGCCTGTGCTTACCATACTGAGTCATCTGTCCCTGTCAGGGATTGTAAATTTGAAAAGTGGCTTTGATTCTGTAGGAAAGTTTTGTGGGATTGGAAGAAATACAGATGTCAGCCATACCTAGAAGCAGAATCCTTGATGTGGTGAAAAAATGTGAACTTGTTCACTACAGATGATCTGGTAAGCAAGGTAAACACTGTGCTTACCTTGCCTATTGGATAATCCAAACCTGGTTGGGTTTATACTTTGCCTTTCACCATTACAGGACTATGCTATGAGTAATCACTGGACAAGAGAGTATGAGAGACACATGGAGCAGAACTGGAAAAAAATCTGCAGCTTATTGCCAAGCCCAGCCAAACCCAAGCTTCAACTGTCAAACCCCAGGCAATCTATGTATGTGTAAAGGAGAAATAAACCCTTATTGTTGTATGCAACTGAGTTTTGGGGTGGGCTTTCACATTATGGAAACAATAGATAACTGATGCGGTGGAATGCCAACAAAATCCAGGCTTTATTTCACTGGCGTAGATAGGTGGTTCTCAAAGTGTGGTCATCAGCATCACCTGTAAGCTTGTTAAAAATGCAAATTATCAAGTCCTACTCCAGACCTACTGAATCAGAAACTGTCAGGGAAGCCCAGTAATCTAAGTGTTAACAATCCGTTTAAGAGATTCTAATTCACTCTCATGTTTGAAAACCACTGACCTAGATCCTATCATCATCCTTAAACCAATCAAGGTGTGTAAATAATCAGTCCTGTAACTCTGAGGTGGGTCAGCAACACCAAAAGTATCTAAACCAGTGGAGTGGGGCCTTAGAATTTGTAGTTTTAATAAGTTCCCAGGTAATGCTTAAGTGCACTTTGAAAACCACTGTTCTAGGCTGAGGTATGATAAGAGTGGTTGCCAATTTGGAAATCAGCATTCTGTTAACAAAAGAAAGAAATGATACTGGATAAGGAAAAATGTCAACCACAGCTTCCTTTTTATTAAAATTTTTAAAAAAAGTAATTTAGGAAGAGATCAGACACCCTCCAATATTCTTTAATAATTCCGTAGAAATGGGGAAATCTAGAGATAAAAGAGATATCACATCCATCATTAACTTCATGAAACTGATTGAGACTTGAACTGTTACTTCCATCTCTACAATTTTGCCAAAATCCAGTATAGATCTGAAGAATCAAAGATAGCAGTGTTTGCAACAGAGAGCCGTGTATCACTTTCAAATGTGGCTTGAGTTGTCAAAACAAATCTTTCTGAGTACAATTCACTGAAGATACAGTGCTTTAAGAGACAGTGCCTATGTAGCCAAAAATTGAGTCATTTTTATCCATTCTCGTGAAACCAAGATAACAGCCTATAGTTTTAAGTGATCCAAGATAGGAAATAGAATCACAGACCCTAATTTTTGAGGTAATTCTTAATATGTCATTGAAATCTGGAAATTAAAGAATTTTAGAACTCAAATATCTTAGAGATCATCTAATCTAGATAATGCAAAACACCACCGATGGGCCACACTACATCTATAAATATGTTTTATTTTTTCTGCACAAAAGTGTTTATCTTTGAATTAAAATTATTGCTATGTTTAAAATGCTTCCATTTGTATTACCAAGTTTGAAGATGAAGCAATGCACACTGTAGAAAAAAGTTTTTTTTTTTGCCCTCAAGGCACAGTAAGTTGGAGCTGAGTAATGGTTTCCTCCTTTTGAAGGGCTATGTATTCCCAGTTTATCACAGAGAAACACACACTGTTGGCTTAAGGCCAGCACAGTTCATTGACATGGTCCTGTAGGCATTTGGGTTAAACACGTCTCCTCTAGACCAACTCCGTTGTCTTACAAATGAGAACACTGAGGTTCCTGGTGATGACCAACTTTAATTCATATTATCACATTAGGAGCAGGCCAAGTTTGCACTGTCAACTTTTCACAATTTTAAAAAAGTAGTTTCTTATTGAGACATTTATTCACTATAGATAAGAGAATTACAAAAATTCAACATTTAACTCCTTCCCAGTCAATAGGGAAGTCAGATGATCCTAAAAAGAATGCAGATAATGACAAGAGAATGGAACTGAATTACAAATGAATGGAACAATCTCATTGATTAAGTTGTGGAGAAAAGTTGCCTACCTAAGTAACTCTGGAAATGAATGGAATCTCTAAGACTAAAAAACTATAGAAAATGCACCATACTCAAATTGATAAAAGTTGTTTATCCCAAAGTATAGGAGAATAATTCTGATACTACTATAAACCATTGCCATCGAGTCAATTCCAACTCATAGTGACCCTATAGGACAGGGAAGAACTGCCTCCTAGGGTTTCCAAGGCTGTAATCATTATGGAAGCAGACAGCCACATCTTTCTTCCTCGGAGCAGCTGGTGGGTTCAAACCCCAGCCTCTTCATTAATGACTGAGCACTTAACCACTACACCATCACGGATACTTTAATGCACTTATACATGTATAATTGAGTATAAATGAGTAAATGGATGATAGGATCAAGGTTTCTCACTTTTTTAGTGGTAATACACAGATAAACAAGGAAGATCATTCTAGATCATGTGGCAATGAACTGGAGTTGGCGATATTAGTATCTCATGGTTAGCTTAATGTATACACACACACACACACACACACACACACACACACACACACACACACGGCGTGATATACTCAAGGTCATACTTTGGCTCTTCTAGGCTTGTTCTGATTTTCTTCAGCTTCAACTTGATCTTGCATGTGAGCAATTGATGGTCTGTTCCACAGTCAGTCCTGGCCTTGTTTTGACTGATGATATTCAGCTTTTCCATCAACTCTTGCCACAGATGTAACAGATTTGATTCCTATGTATTCCATCTGGTGAGTTCCTCCAGTACAGTCACCATTTATGTTGTTGAAAAAAGGTATTTGTAATAAAGAAGTCTTTGGTCTTGTAAAATTCTATCATGCAGTCTTTGGCATCAACTTTATCACCAAGTGCATATTTTCCAACTACTGATACTTCTTTGTTTCTAACTTCTGCATTCGAATTACCAGTAATTAGAAATGCATCCTGATTGCATGTTCCATCAATTTCAGACTGCGGAAGCTTATTAAAATATTCAATTTGTTCATCTTTGACCTTAGTGGTTAGTGCATAAGTTTGAATAATAGTCATATTAAATGGTCTTCCTTGTAGGCATATGGATATTATCCTATCACTGACATAGTTGTACTTCAGGATAGATCTTGAAATGTTGTTGTTGTTGTTGTTTTTAATTGTACTTTAGATGAAGGTTTACAGAACAAACTAGCTTCTGTTTAAACAGTTAGTATGCATATTGTTTTAAGACATCGGTTAACAACTCCACGACAAGCCAACCCTCTCCCTTCTCAAACTTGGATTCCCTATTACCAGCTTTCTTGTCCCTTCCTGCCTTCTAGCCCTTGCCCCTGAGCTGGTTTGACCCTTTAGTCTCATTTTGTTTTATGCACATGTCTAATCTTTGACTGAAGGGTGAACCTCACGAGTGACTTCATTACTGAGCTAAAATGTGTCAGTGGACCAGACTTTCAGGGTTTCTCCAGTCCCTGTCAGGCCAGTAAGACTGATCTCTCTTTTGTGAGTTAGAATGTTGCTCTACATTTTTCTCCATCTCTGTCCAGGACCCTCTATTGTGATCCCTGTCAGAGCAGTCAGTGGTGATAGCCCGACACCATCTAGTTGTACTGTACTCAGACTGGTGGAGGCTATGCTGAAATGTTCTTTTTGACAACGAATGCAACACCATTCCTCTTCAAGTTGTCATTCTTGGTATAGTAAACCATATGATTGTTCAATTCAAGGTGGTCAATACTCATCCATTTCAGCTCACTAAAACCTAGGATATCAATGTTTATGTGTTCCATTTCATTTTTGACTACTTCATATTTTATGAGATTCATACTTTTGTACATTCCATGTTCTGATTATTAATGGATGTTTGCAGCTGTTTCTTCTCATTTTGAGTCATTTCTCATCAACAAATGAATGTCCCTAAAGCTTGATTCCACCCACATCATTATAAAGAACAGTGAGACTAGTTTTTGTTCTCAAGAAATTTAAGTTTTAGGAGACTTCTGGGCAACGTGACGCTATAGTCAGAAGCATCGTCCTTCTGCAGCAAAGATCAGAAAAACTAAGTCAAACAGAGTCACATGTCAATCCCGAAACCCTAAGCATCAAATAAAGAGATAAAGAACTCAGCCAAGCACCAAATGGAATAAGAAACTGACCGAGAACAGAGAGTGAGGAGCGATACATGCTGAGGCCACCTATCAACTACCACAGCATGGATTCACCATCTTGGACTCCCATCAGAGATCAGCAAACAGGGGGTACAAGAAGGCAGCTTCACGGAGCTTCCAGCAGGAGACAGAAAAACCAGTAACCAGCGATATAGGTTTCCCACCCCCCACCCTACTTCACCCCCACTTAGCCTCCTCTGCTTCCTGCAGCCACAGTCTCTTGGCCCAGAAGCACCAGTTTCAAACTGGTGTCGCTTGGATTCCACCCACCGGCACTGGCCAGCTACCTAGGTGCCTTTCATTGGCTGCTGGTTTTGCTTTTTTCCACTTCTTTAGATTTCTTCCTTACCTCTCACCACCTCCCCCTCCTTTCTTTCAAATACCTGGCTCTGTGCACCATCTTTGCTTCTTCCTGAGAGGCTGCTAAACACCACTTGACTGTGGGATTCCTTCCCGGCCCGTGTCACCACACTGGTGGAACACCTGGGGCTTTTTTATTTGTTTGTTTGTTTGCTCTGATTTGTTCTGTTTTGATTTTTTTATTTGTTTTCTTTTTCTTTTCTCAGCGTGGGAGCCCCTTCTGGCCAGGCAGTGCCGTGCAGCTTGGGAGCTACTCCATTACTCTGAGCAGACACCCCTGGGGGCATTTCCTTTTTCTTTTTTTGCTTTTGGTTTTTCTTTTGTGTCTTTGTTTTGTTTCTTTTTTCTCTTTCTTATTCCCTTTTTGTCTTTATTTCCAGTCTCTTGATTTATTCATTTTTTTTTTTTTATTTTTGGTTTTACTCATTTCTCAGTCTCTCATTTCTCCACTCCAGTAGCAAGCTCCCTAAGCACTCTTTTTTGTTTGTGTGTGTTTTTGGCTCCTGTTCCTCTCTACTCTTTCTCATCTTTCCCATACCCATCTTAGATCCACACATCACAATCTAACCTCTCCTTCCTGCCTACCTGCACTGTGTGCTGACATTCACACTCCCAAGTAGCACAGGCACTGCCCTGCACTGATACCCAGTCCACACTGTCTGCCCTGATATGTGCCACAAATAACCCATCCCAGCAAACCCCCTGCAGCTGGACCTGTCCTGCTATACCATACCTGAGTAACTGACCCTGCCTATTGGAGAAGGAGATGAAAAGTATCGTGCCTACATATGAGCAAACAACAAAGAACGTACAGCCCGCCTGCTCAGACGTAACCAAATAAAACAAAAAAGCAGGACAAAACAAACAAATCTACAATCAATAAACTAGGAAAATAACCACTGAATGCCTTGAAGACAGCAGACAATATCAAAGCATTTACAAAAACAGGACAGGAAGGTTCCAGCAAGCATCCAAAATAAAACATGTGATGAATTTCCAGTAGAAGAAAAGGCACTAGAACTATCTGATAGGGAATTAAAATCTCTAATATTCAGAATTATTCAAGAGTTGAAGCCAAAAGCAGACAAAAATGAGGGAAAAATAGACAAAGTCAAGGAAAAGGCAGACAAATTCATGGAAAATACAGACAAAAATGGAAGAATTCAAGAAAATAATACAGGAGCAAAATACTAAAAGAAATTCACTAGTAAAACTAATACAAAAACAGCAATTAGAAATCCAAAAGCTAAACAACAAGATTTCAGAAATGGACAGTGTCATAGAAGGGCTGAGGAACAGATTTGAAATGATGGAAGACAGGATCAGCAAAACTGAAGGCAAGCACTTGGATACAACTCTGTTTGAGGAAAAATCAGAAAAAAGAATGAAGAAAAATGAAGACACACTGAGAATTATGTGGGATACAATCAAAAGCAAAAATCAGCGAGTGATCAGACTTCCAGAACAGGGAAAGAAAAAGAAATCACAAAGAGGATCATTGAATAACTGCTGACAGAAAACTTCCCCAATATCATGAAAGAGGAAAAGCTGACCATCCAAGAAGCACAATGAACCCCATATAGGATAGACCTCAAGAGACAATCACCAGGGTATATCATAATCACTTTCGCTAAAACCAAAGACAAACAAAGAATCCTGAGAGCAGCTTGAGAAAAACAAAAATTCACATACAGAGGAGAAACAATGAGACTAAGCTTGGATTATTCTGCAGAAACCATGCAGGCAAAAAGGCAATGGGATGACATACATAAAACCTTGAAAGAAAAAAATTGCCAGCCAAGAATAATATGTCCTGCAAAACTCTCATTCAAATATGATGGTGGAATTAGGTCATTTCTAGATAAACAGAAATTAAGGGACTATGTAAAAAGCAAAGCAAATTTATAAGACTTATTAAAGTGAGTCCTTCAATCTGAGAACAAACAACATCAGACCACAGGCTGAATATAGGAAATAGATTGTACTAGCCAGATACAAACCTAGGAAGTGAACTCTTAAGGACTATGCAAAACCAAAAGAATTACAACAGGGAACCAGAGAGGTTAATCTGTAAATGACAACAGCATCAGAACAATAAAAGAGGTAACAAATGGTGTAGGTATATAACTTTCTAATGGAGAGGAAAGCAAGGCAATACCAAGTAATAATAGACTGGTTCAAATCTAGGAAGATAAAGGTAAATTTCAAGGTAACCACAAAGAAAGTTAACAAACCTGCTCATCAGAATAAAGAAGAAAAACATAAAGCCTCAGTAAAAACAAAACCTACAAAAACAAAAGAAATGAAAAAAAATCTACAAACAAAAGGAACTCAGCACAGGAGAGTAAGAGGTAGAAAGAAAACGTTACCACCACACAAAAAAAGCACTACAAAATGCAATCCCACTCCTAGAAATATATGATAGAGAAATAAGAGCTGTCACAGGAATACACATATGCACAGCCATATTCATTGCAGCACTGTTCACAATAGCAAAAAGATGGAAACAACTTAGATGTCTATCAATAGATGAATGGATAAACAAACTATGGTAAATGCACACAATGGAGTATCATGCAAAGATAAAGAATAATGATGAATCTGTGAAGCATCTCATAACATGGATGAAACTGGAGGACATTATGCTGAGTGAAATAAGTCAATCACAAAAGAACAAATATTGTAGGAAGCCTCTACTATAAAAACTCATGTAAAAGTTTACACACAAAAAGAAACAATCTTTGTTGGTTACGAGGGATGGGAGGGGTGGGGGGGAACTAAGTAGGTAATAAATAAGTTGTAACTTTGGTGAAGGGTAAGACAGCACACAATACTTGAGAAGCCAGGACAAATTGCACAAGGAAAGGTCATGGAAGCTGCATAGACAAATCAAAACTCCCTGAGGGACTGAATTGTTGGGCAGAGGGCTGTGGGCAGCATGGTCTTGGGGAACATCTAGCTCACTTGGCATAACACGCTTTATAAAGACAATGTCCTACATTCTACCTTGGTGAGTAGCATTTGGGGTCTTTAAAAGCCTCTGAGTAGCCATCTAAGACACTCCCCTGGTCTCAATCCTTCGGGAGCAAGACAGAATGAAGAGAACAAGATACAAGGAAAAGACTAGTCCAAAAGACTAATGGACCACAGCTACCACAGCCGCCACCAGACTGAGTCCAGTACAGCTAGATGTTTCCCAGCTACCACCACTGACTGTTCTGTCTGCAATCACAATAGAGGGTCCTGAACAGAGCTGGAAAAGGATGTAAAACAAGATTCTAACTTACAAAAAATAAATCAATATTGCTGGCCTGACAGACTGTAGAAACCCCCAGAGTATGACCCTGGACACCTTTTTAGCTCAGTGGTGAAGTCACTCCCAAGTTCACAGTTCAGCCAGGGATTGGACAGCCTCATAAAACAAAATGGGACTGAGGAGGCACAGAAGTCCAGGGACAAGGACTAGAAGGCAGGAGGGGACAGGAAAGCTGGCGATAGTGAACCCAAGGTTGAGAGGGGAGAGTGTTGACATGTCATGGGGTTGTTAACCATTGTCATAGGGCAATACATGTACTAACTGTTTAATGAGAAACTATTCGTTCTGCAAGCCTTCATCAAAGGGACAAAAAAAAATTGTCTATGTGAGATCAAATTGACAACAGTAACTCAAAATGTTTGATGGGAAGCCTAGGGGGCAGTGAGTTGAAGATAATGGTGATGGAATAATTTGGAAAGGGATGGTGAGAATGGCAGCACAACTGGAAGAATGTAATCAATGCCACTGAATTGTACATGTAGAAACTTTTGAAATGGTGTAACTTTGGCTATGTATATATTCACCAAAAAAAGGTCCTCCAAGGTCGAGAAGGGAGAGCATTGACATGTTCTGGAATTGTTAACCAATGTCATAAAACAATACGTGTGCTGACTGTTTAATGAGAAACAATTTGTTCTGTGGACTTTCATATAAAGTGCAATAAAAAAAAATAATTTATTCTTAGTAAAGAGGGTAAATGCTATTTACATGACTTCAGAAAATGTGTTCTAGTATATAAACAAGTGTCAAAATTTGTGGTGTCTGCTAAATTTATAATAAGGATTCAGAGCAGGAAAAGACCAATGTGATTCAAAGTAATGGGAAAGATTTCACAAAGTGGATAATATGATTCCCAGTAGGCCTTGTAAGAAAGGTAGAATTTGGTATTGAAAATACTAGAGAGCATTCAGGAGAGGAAAGCTCTGGACAAAATGATACAAGAGTGTCTCAGAATAGCGTGTGGTTTAGTTTTCACTAAACTGTCAACTGTCAGGACATGATAAAATATTCAGAAATGGTTTTTCCCAATTCCATAACTAATATACACTCTTCATCCAATCTTGGAGTTCCTTTGCCCATTTGCCAAAAGACTGTATAAATGGCTTCGCAGCCACTGACCTGGGAAGAAAAAGCGGAAGGGCTTTCAAGGTCAGCTGTGTTGTGGGAGGTGTAAACGATATAATGGATATAAGAGATTACAAGAATATTTTCTCATAGGCCATCTTGTCTCCTCACATTTATTACCATTTATTACCCTAATCAATTCTCTATCCAACAGCCCAAAGGATCTGTTTTAAAACCAAACAATTTCAAATAAAAGCCAAACTCATTCATGTCACCTGTTATTCTGGCCCAGATTTTTGCAGAGCTGACCCATTCCAACCTTCAGAACATAGATAGGCCTCCTCTGACCATCCAAAAAGAAGATTCTCCGTGATGGTTTCTTCCTAATAACCACATTCTGTTAATTTTACTCTGACTCATGGCAACTCCATTTGTGTTAGAGTAGAACTGTGCTCCATAGAGTTTTCAAAGGATGATTTATTTTCAGAAGTAGATTGCCAGGCTTTTCTTCTGTGGCATCCTTGGATGGATTCAAACGTCCAAACTTTTGCTAACAGCTGAGCATATTAATCATTTGCACCACCCAGGAACTAATCATAATACTTATCACAGTCTATGTTTGGTTCATGTTATATATTTACTTAGTTTTCTCCCTTCTTAAGGCACAAAATCTGTCTCCAGAGTATAATATAGATCACTATATAGATAGACGCTTAAGTATTTCTTGAATGTATAAATAAATGAATAAGTGACTAAATAAATAAATTGTTTAAAACTCTCAAAAAGAAACACACACACACAGGATTCCAGGCTTGTAGTGAAGAAATATTTCCAAACTATTCCACCACGGAGTTACGAACTTCAAATATATTGTATGCATTATGCTAAGCTACTAGGTATCTGTCATGGTTTGAATTATGTCCCCCCAAAAATGTGTGTATCAGTTTGGCTGGGCCATGATTCCTGGTACTGTGTGATTTTCCTGTATGTTGTAAACCTGCCTCTACGATGTTAATGAGGGAGAATGGGTGGCAGTTGTGTTAGTAAGGCAGGACCTGATCTACAAAACTGGATTGTGTCCTGAGGCAATCTCTTGAGATATAAAAGACAGAAGTGAGCAGTGAGACAGGGGGACCTCATACCCTCAAGAAAGCAGCGCCAGGAGCAGAGCACATCCTTTGGACAGGGGTCCCTGCTCCAAGAAACTCCTAGTCCCGGGGAACACTGATGAGAAGGCCGACAGAGAGAGAAAGACTTCCCCTGGAGCTGACATCCTGAATTTGGACTTTTAACCTACTTTGACTGTGAGGAAATAAACTTCTCTTTTTTAAAGCCATCCACTTGTGGTATTTCTATTATAGCAGTACTAGATGACTAAGACAGGATCCCATCAGCCTGGATGTGAAAGTAAAAAATATCCAGGGCTAAATTTGGACTCTTAAATGAAGTCCCCCAACCCTCCTTGAAAATAGAGAACCAATCTGGCAGCTGCCGCATGGTTAGTATTTACTAGACACTTGTGACCTTCCAGGCCCTGTGTTATTAAACTTCACTGCAGCATTGTGAGGTAGGAACACTGCAGAAACACCCCATCCATGGTCAGCTTCATGTTGGTGTAAGGAAAGAGATTAGAATATTTTATTTGCTACTCACAGCCCCAGGAAACATTTCTTTTTGACTGTTTGAAAGTAAAATGTTATCTCACAGTGTATCTACTTCTGACCTGTAACGTATTGTTCTTCAGGGACAATGTTTGACAATCAATGCCCTATGAAAAATTTCACTCATTCTAATAGGATAAGCTTCATAATACAGTAAAAGACATGAAAAGAATGTATAGAAAACAATTCACTTTGAAAATCTCAATGGCATCAATCATGGAGAACACAGCTCTTAAATATCTTAGTTTGTAACAACTTTTCTGGATTCCAGTTTTGTAAAGAGCTCAGAAATTTGGTAAAGGAATGCAGCAAGAGAAATGTACTAACAACTAATTGGTTCATTGAAAAAGAAAAGTTCTGAGTTCCTCTTATTTTACTGAGTGATCCTATGGTTTCTGCCATGTTGTTGGTGTTGTTAGGTACCATCCAGTTGGTTCTGATTCCTAGTGACCCTATGTCCAAAAGAAGGAAATACTGCCCGGTCCTGCACCATCCTTACGTTGTTGCAGCTACCTTGTCTGTCCGTCTTGTTGAAGGCTTTCCGCTTTTTTGCTGACCCTCTACTTTTCCAGAACGATGTCCTTTTCCAGAGACTGACCACTCCTGAAAATATGTCCCAAGTATGTGAAAGGTAGTCTTGCCATCCTAGCTTCTAAGGAGCATTCTGGCTGTACTTCTTCCAGGTATGATTTGTTCGTTCTTTTGGCAGTCCATGCTATATTAAACATTCTTTGCCAACACCACTACTCAATGCATTAACAGTTCCATGATCTTCCTTATTCATTGTCCAGTTTTCACATTTTATGAGGCCATTGAAAACACCATGGCTTGGGTCAGGCACACCTTTGTCTTCAAGGTGGCATTTTTCTTTTCAACACTATAAAGGGATCTTTTGCAGCAGATTTACCCAGTGCAATGCATCTTTTGATTTCTTGACCGCTGCTTCTATGAGTGTTGATTTTGTGTCCAAGTAAAATGAAATCCTTGACAGCTTCAATCTTTTCTCCATTTATCATAATGGTACTTATGGGTCCAGTTGTGAGTATTTTTATTTTCTTCATGTTGAGGTGTAATCCATACTGAAGGCTACGGTCTTCGATCTTCATCAGTAAGTGTTTCAAGTTCTCTTCATTTTCAGCAAGCAAGGTTGTGTCATCTGCATATCGCAGGTTGTTAATGAGTCTTCTTCCAATCCTGATGTCCCTTTCTTTTTCATATAATCCAGCTTCTGGTATTATTTGCTCAGCATACAGACTGAATAGGTATGGCGAAAGGATACAATGCTGAAGCACAACTTTCCTAACTTTAAACCATGCAGTATCCCCTTGTTCTTTTTGAATGACTACGTGCAGTTTCCTCTGAGCACATTAAATATTCTGGAATTCCCATTCTTTGCAATGTTATCCATAATTTATTATGATACACAAAGTCAAATGCCTTTGCACAGTCAGTAAAACATAGGTATCTTTCTGGTATTCTCTGCTGTCAGCCAAGATCCATTTGACATCAGCAATGATATATCCCTGGTTCCACGACCTCTTCTGAATCCAGCTTGAATTTCAGGCAAGTTCAGTCGATGTACTACTGCAGCCACTTTTGAATGATCTTCAGCAAAATTTTACTTACACGTGATTTTAATGATATTGTTTGATAATTTCCACATTCTGTTGGATCACCTTTTTTGGGAATAGTCATAAATATGTATCTCTTCCCAGTCAGTTGGCCAGATAGTTGTTTTCCAGACTTCTTGGCATAGATGAGTGAGAACCTCCAGTGCTACATCCATGTGTTGAAACATCTCAATTGGTATTCCATCAATTCCAGGAGACTTGGGTCTGTGTTATACATACAACAAAACAATAACTAGTGCTGTGTATACGACATTTATTGGTCATAGGAACTCAAGATCATGTATGTCACAACTGAATTAGTCCAAGATTTTAGCAAGTGAAACGCATAATGATAATACTCAAAAGAGACACAGATCAAGAGAACCGCCTCTGTTTTTCATTAAGAAAAGTTCCAATAAGCAAAAGGTTAGCATCACATAGCCTATTGAAACTCTTACCTCCAGAGACTGGTAACAGACCTATACTAACAAGATGACACTAACCTCCTTAGTGCTTTTAATGGAATAAGTTAGTCCTAGAGAAAATCTTCTTTGTAATATTATGTATAATGAGCCATTGGAATGCAACTCTCTCAGGAGAGAAAAGAACATCTTCTCAAAAGAAGGCCGTGATGCAAACATTATAGTTTGTTTAATGCTCTTAGAATAAATGAGGATGATGGAAGGACTTTAAGGAAGAAACATCAAGTTATTCGAGAGTCTAAGGGAAATTAGAAATTTTTCAAGTTCCATTTCATTAATAATTAATAGTAACCAAAGTTGAACAAAGCCACAGTTCACATATTTCTTTAAACCTATGAAAAGATAGGCAATTTGAAACAAGACTCATTTCTGGAAAATTGGCTTCCTAAAGCAGACATGTTTCCAAACGGACAACATTCTTTTTGGTTTTATTTTTGTTTGTTTGTTTGTTTTTTCCTATTTATATACCATTTTTCCTGTTAGAAATAGAACTCTTGAATACTAATAGCCTCCTGGAAAGACAGCTTTTTGCTAACTCTGTGTGAGTAAACCCCCACACTGTTGTGTATACTAAGGGATAATGATCATAAGATCACTATCTTGTTGTCATGAGAAAGATATCAATGCTGACAGACTGTTTCTAGAGTTTTTCTGGCCCACTATGCCTAAGAGATCAAACAGGTAGTCCCCAACTGCCATAGTTATTAAGTGGTAAAACAGAGATTCAGACCAAAGAATCTGACCGTATAGCCCATACTCAGAAATATTATACTGTAGTGCTTATGATAAATGATTGACTGGATTTTAAAAAACTAATCAATTAATATTATAAACTCACTGGCTTTGAGGAGATTCATAATGTGCCTGAGAAACGTTTACATATTTTATCACATTAATATCGTTAAGTATGTTCAAGAATGGTCTTTCTCAAATATGAAAATACAAGAAAATCTACAACTTAATAACTTTGAATTCACTATCAAAGTTGTATGTTTGGTTGTTTATTGTATCTGGGTTACACTTGCACCAGGATGCATGATGGAATTTCTTTTTCCTCTATCTTTCCTCTGAAGTGGAGATAACAACTTCTTAAAATTTGAAACTGTTGACATTCATTGTTGCTTTCTCCTTCACTCAGTCTCATCCCTTGTTTTTTTTTCCCCGCCTGTATTTTAAAAAGCAGATTCAGTCAACATTAATCTTCCCAACTAAACTCTTGCCTCTGCCCTTGTATTTGCAGTAATTATCCAAAACACCAAGGACACCTGGTGGCTCAACAGTTAAATGTTCAGCTGCTATCTTAAGGTTGGTGTTTGGAACCCACCAACAGCTCCGAGGGTGAAAGACCTGGCAATCTGCTCCCCTAAAAACTACGACCTAGAGCAGCCTATGGGACACTTCACATGCGGTCATTAAGAATTGACTGGACAGCATCCAACAACTACAGCCTAAAGACTAGAGTATTGGCCTCAATAGATTTAAGGCCACACCAGTATAAGGAGGCACCACTTTAGAGAATAAATAAAGATTAAAAGAACATTACCCCATCTCCAGCTGGTGTGTCTGAGGAATGGCTCACAGAGAGATAACACAGAGCTGCCTCTTATCAGAGACTTGCTATGTCAAAGGCACCAGTGTCAAGTACATTCCATGCATTCATTGTTTCATTCATTCAATCAACATATATCTATTGAGAGGTTTCTCTGTCAGGTACCATGCGAGCCTGGCCACCATGGAACAGCCCAAGTATACCTCCAAGAGAATCTGCTGTAGGGAGCGTCATTGCCTGATAGTCCCAGCTGAGCTGCCATACACTCAGATTCTCTGTGACACATGTGCCCAAGTCACATTTTCTGAAATGGCTTTCAGTCAGTGGGGTTATTTGAGCCAGCTCACTCTTGCCCAAACAGGATTTCTCTAATGGGCAACTACTGCTGGAGACTCCATGTTAGCCTGGTCAATATTTTCTGAGAGCGGAGCGTCAGTCTGATATCCTTCCCACACAATCCTTCCTTGCCTCTCTCCTTTCACAGCATCATCATGATCTGAAGGCTGTCCTTGCCTGCATGGCACCAGGAGTGGAGTGTTGTGGTAAGAAAACCTAAAGCATGTGGCATTGACTTTAGGACCAGGTAGGACACAGGCCTAAAGGGTGACAAGGATATTCTAAGTGGAGTCTGGAAGAGCACTGAGTAAACTGAAACCAGAGGGTGGAGAAAAGGCCCTGTGCTATGTATATTGTTGTTGGGTGCTTTTGAGTCAGTTTTTTACTCATAGCAACCCCATGTGTCAAAGTAGAACTGTCCCATAGGAATTTTCTAGGCTGTAATCTTTACAGAAGCAAATTGCCAGAGCTTTCTTTTGTGGAGCTGCTAGATGGGTTCAAACAGCAAATCTTTCACTTAGCAGCCAAATGTATAACTATTGCACCAGTGTATTAAAAAACAAAACAAGATGGCAAAGTAGTCAGACAGCTTCCCTCTTACAACAAAGACCTGGAAAAACAAGCGATTTGATTGTATATGAATATCTAGGAGCCCTGAACAAGGCAAAGTTGAGGAATCGGACTGAGTGGCAGGGGAAGAGGGAGATGGTTCGGAAGAAGCAAACAGTGCCAGACGGGACTCGGAGGGAGCCACAGCTCTTCAGCCATGACCGGCTCGGGGGTGTGCAGTGAAGCGAGCATACATACTCGAGAGGCAGTTTCCACATCAAGAGAGATCCGGCAGCAGAGATTCTGCTTGGACACTCTGAACCAGTAAAAAGCAGCTCCCAAGTGGCTAATGATAAGTATATGTGTGTAGCCTTTCACAGGGATTTAAAAAACAAAACAAGTCCATTTGGGAAAAACTTCTCTCCTCTTACCTCCTCCCTATCCACTCTGCACTGATCCAGCCAGCTTCTGAAGTCTCTGAGTCCCCTGGGATGGAAGTAGATTCCATTAGGTGCCCTGATCCATTCTCCTGGCCATGGAGAGGGAACAAATAAACAGGGGAAAAAATAAGCTACTGGCTCCACTAAGCCAGGAACTCAGGGTTATCACAGCTCCTTTGCTAGGCACAGGCATAAGGAGTAAACAGACTTTGAGTGCCTTCCACCCCTGTATAGACTTGTGTGGACCTATCTCAACAGCATAAGCCCTCACTACCACAGTAGAGCAGAGTAAACACCTGAAGTCCAAATTCAACTGTTTCAGCTGTAAAGTGGCAGATTTGTGATGCTTGACACAGCCCTGCCCTTTAAGCTGCCACGTTTACCGGTTTGCATCAGGGGCTTGAGGACTGGTAGCTCCACTTATGCCAACTAGACACCTGCTACGGGGTCCAAGAATAAGTGGTGCCCTCAAGCCTTTACAGCCAACAGAGTAGGGTGCTCATAGTCTGGGTGCAAAACTCATCTACCTACTCCTTCTAGGGAATAGGGATAGGCTTTCCTTTCAGACACTCAGGGGCAGCCATCAGCCCCCTGCGTTACTCAGAGTGTGACCCCCTACTGCATTCAGAAACCTGTGCCTACACCAATCGTCCATGCCTCTCTAACACTGTAGGTGAGAGCCTACATCGCACACACTTGGTGGCTGACTGTCTGGACACCTGAGCTGAATCCATACAGGAAAATTTAACGGACTCCTGAGTACACATACTTAGTTACAGAGCTAATTAACTGGTGACAGGACGTTAGAGCTTCAAAGGCACCAATAATCAAACTAGTGCACACAAGCAGCCTTTTTGGGCATACCAAAACAAAACAAGAAGCTAGGACACACTGAACGAATATAAAATAAAATTATAATGACATATTGATGGCTCAGAGACAACATTTAATATCAAATCACATAAAGAGGCAGTCCATGATGACTTTAGCAAGCTACCAGATTAAACAATCATAAATTCTCTGGAGGAGGAGAATCTCTTGAAATTACTAGAGGCAGAATGCCAAAGATTAATATACAGAACTCTTCTAGAAATTATAAAGAAAATTCGTCAACAATCACAGACAGCCAAAGAACACACAGACAAAGTAGTATGGGAACTTAAAAAAGTTATTCAAGAATATAATGACAAATTAAATAGACTGCAAGAATCCATAGAGAGATAGCAATCAGAAATCCAGAAGATTAACAATGAAATTACAGAATTAGACAACTCAATAGAAAGTCGTACGAGCAGAATAGAGGCAGTAGAAGTCAGAATTAGTGACATTGAAGACAAATTGACACCAACTTCTTTGAGCAAATATTAGATAAAAGAATTAAAAAGAAAGAAGAAACTCTAAGAATTATGTGGGACTCTATCAAGAGAAGTAATCTACAAGTGATTGGAGTAAGAGAACACGGGGTAACAGAAACTACAGAGAAAATTGTTGAAGATTTGTTAACAGAAAACTTCCTCATATCATGAGAGATGAGAAGATATTTATCCAAGACACCCGTTGACCCCACATAATGTAGATCCCAAAAGAAAGTCACCAAGACATATTATAATCAAACTTGTCAAAACCAAAGATAAAGAGAGAATTTTAAGAGCAGTTAGGGATAAACAAAAAGTCGTCTACAAAGGAGAGTAACTTAGAATAAGCTTGGACTACTTAGCAGAAACCATGCAGGCAAGAAGGTAATGGGATGACATATACAAAGCCTTGAAGGAAAACAACTGCCAGCCAAGAATTACAAATGCAGCAAAACTGTCTCTCAAATATGACTGTGAAATAAGAGCATTTCTAGATAAACAGAAATTTAAGGAATTTGCAAAAACAAAACCAAAATTACAAGAAATACTAAAGGGAGTCCTCCAGTTAGAAAATCAATAACATCAGATAACAACACAAGACTAGAACACAGGACAGAGCAACAAGATATTGACTCAGATAGGGAAGTCGAAAATACATCAAAGCTAGAACATAGGGAAACAGAGATATCAATATGTAAGAAAGGACAATATTAAAACAAAAAAAGAGGGACATAAAAAATGCAGGCATAGATTTTTCATATGGAGGGGAAGGCAAGGCAGTATAAAGAAATAAAAGACTGGTATGAACTTAAAAAAATAGGAGTAAATATTAAGGTAACCACAAAGGAAACTAATAAACCTATAAATTAAAATTAAAAAAAACTAGAAAAATATAAAGAATCAGCAAACACAAAATCTAAAACAATGGAAAAAAATACATAAAGAGAAACTACTCACCACAGAAAATTAAGGGGAACAAAGAAACTGTGAACAACACACAAAAAGAGATACCAGGATGACAACACTAAACTCATACCTATGAATAATTACGCTGAATGTAAACAGACTAAATGCATCAATAAAGAGACGGAGAGTGGCAGGTTGGATAAAAAAAGCATGATCCGTGTATATGCTGCCTACAAGAGATACACCTTGGACTTAAAGATAAAAACAGGCTAAAACTCAAAGGATGGAAAAAAATATATCAAGCAAACAACACTCAAAAAGAGCAGGAGTGGCAATATTAATCTCTGACAAAATAGACTTTAAAGTAAAATCCACCACAAACGATAAGGAAGGACACTATATAATGATTAAAGGCTCAATACACCAGGAGGACATAACTACAATAAATATTTATGCACCCAACGACAGGGCTCCTAAATATATAAAACAAACTCTAAAGGCACTGAAAAGAGAAATAGACACTCCACAATAGTAGTAGGAGACTTCAACACGCCACTTTTGGCGAAGGACAGAACATCCAGAAAGAAGCTCAACAAACACATGGAAGAGCTAAATGCTACAATCAACTTGATCTCATATACATATACCCAACACTGCACCCAACAGCAGCCAAGTATACTTTCTTTTCCAATGCACATGGAACATTCTCCAAAATAGACCACATATTAGGCCATAAGGCAAGCCTTAACAAAATCCAAAGCATCGAAATATTACAAAGCATCTTTTCTGACCATAAAGCCATAAAAGTAGAAATCAACAACAAAAAAGCAAGGAAAAAAATCAAACACATGGAAACTGAACAACACCTTGCTCAAAAACTAGTGGGTTATAGAAGAAATTAAGGATGGAATAAAGAAATTCATAGAATCAAATGAGAATGAAAACACATCCTACCAGAACCTTTGGGACACAGCAAAAGCAGTGCTCAGAGGTCAGCTTATAGCAATAAATGCACGCATCCAAACAGAAGAAATGGCCATAATCAAAACATTAAACCTACAACTGGAACAAGTAGAAAGTGAGCAGCAAAAGAAGCCCTTAGGTGCCAGAAGGAAGGAAATAATAAGAATTAGACCGGAATTAAATGAAACAGAGAATAGAAAAACAATAGAAATAGTTAACAAGTTCAAAAGCTAGTTATTTGAAAAGATCAACAAAAGTGATAAGCCATTGGCCAAACTGAAAAAACAAAAACAGGAGAGGAAGCAGATAACCCATATAAGAAATGAGAAGGGTGATACCACAACAGACTCAACTGAAAGTAAAGGAACCATAACAGAATACTATGAAAAATTATACTCTGACAAATTTGAAAACCTAGAGGAAATGGACAAATTTCTAGAAACTCACAGCCTCCCTAAACTAACACAAACAGAGGTAGAACAACTAAATAAAACCACAACAAAAGAAGAGTTTGAAAAGTTTATTAAAAAATTCCCAACAAAAAAAAACCCAGGCCCAGACCCCTTAACTGGAAAATTCTACCAAACTTTCAGAGACGAGATAACACCACTTTTACTAAAGGCATTTCAGAGTATAGAAAAGGATGGAATACTCCCAAACTCATTCTATGAAGCCAGCATAACCCTGATACAAAACCCAGGTAAAGACATCAAAAAAAAAAAAAAAAGAGAAAATTACAGAACAATATCCCTCATGAACATTGACACAAAAATCCTCAACAAAATTCTAGCCAATAGAATTCAGCAACATAGCAAAAAAATAATTCACCATGATTAAGTGGGATTTATACCAGATATACAGGGATGGTTCAACATTAGAAAAACAATCAATGTAATCCATCACATAAATAAAACAAAAAACAAAAATCACATGATCTTATCAAGCTATGCAGAAAAGGCATTTGACAAAGTCCAACACCAATTCATGATAAAAACTCTCAATAAAATAGGAATAGAAGGGAAATTCCTCAATATGATTAAGGGCATTTATACAAAGCCAAGAGCCAACATGATCCTAAATGGAGAGACTTTGAACACATTCCCCTTGAGAACATGAACCAGACAAGGATGCCTTCTATCACCACTCTTATTCAACATTGTGTGGGAGGTCCTAGCCAGAGCAATTAGGCTAGACAAAGAAATAAAGGGCATCCAAATTGGTAGGGAATAAGTCTAGGTATCTGTATTTGCAGATGATACGATCTTATACACAGAAAACCCTGAAGAATCCACAAGAAAACTACTGGAACTAATGGAAGATTTCAGAAAAGTTTCAGGATACAAGATAAACATACAAAAATCAGTTCGAATCCTTTACACCAACAAAGAGAACCTCAAAGAGGAAATCAGCAAATCAATACCATTTATAATAGTCCCCAAAAAGATAAAGTACTTAGGAATAAGTCTAACCAGAGACATAAAAAATCAATAAGACAATACCACAAGACACTACTGCAAGAAATTAAAAGAGACTTGCATAAGGGGAAAAACATACCTTGCTCATGGATAGGTAGAATCAACATAGTGAAAATGTCAATTCTACCCAAAGCAATCTACAGATACAATGCAATCCTGATCCAAATTCCACCAGCATTTTTTAATGAGATGGAGAAATAAATCAACGTCATATGGAAAGGCAAGAGGCCCAGAGTAAATAAAGTATTACTCAAGAAGAAGAACAAAGCCGGAGGCCTCATACTACCTGATTTTAGAACCTATTATACCATCATGGTAGTCTAAACAGCCTGGTATTGGTACAACAACAGATACATAGACCAATGGAACAGAGTTGAGAATCCAGACATAAGTTCATCCACCCAGGAACAGCTGATATTTGACAAAGGCCCAAAATCTGTTAATTGGGGAAAAGACAGTCTCCTTAACAAAAGGTGCTGGCATAACTGGATATCCATCTGCAAAAACTGAAACAATGAGTTCCAGAAAAATGGCACTCTAGGCAGAAGCACCACGCTGTCCCTCCACAGCAAAAATCTGAAAAACTAAGCCAAACAGAATACAACAATCCTGAAACCCTAAAAATCAAATGAAGAGATAAAGAATTCAGCCAAGCACCAAATGGAGTGAGAAAACTGACAGAGAACAGAGAGCCAGGAGAGATTCATGCAGAGGTCCCCTACCAGCTAATGCAGCACGGATCTGACATCTTGGACTCCTATCGGAGACAGCAATCAGGGGTATGAGAAAGCAGCCTCACGGAGATTCCAGCGGGAGACCAAACAACCGGTAATTTGCAATATATGCTTTCCCACCCCACACCCTTCTTCACCCCCACTCAGCCTCCTCTGCTTCCCACGGCCACAATCTCTTCACTGGGAAACACTGGCTGATTGGATTCCACACACCCAAACGGGCTGGGTCTCTGAGTGCCATCTGTTGGCTGCTGGGGTTGCTTTTTTCCATGTCTTTTGATTTCTTCCTTACCTCTCACCTCCTCCCCCTCCTTTTTCTCAGATACCTGGCTCCGTGAGCCATCTTTGCTTATTCCTGAAGGGCTGCGGAGCTCCGGTAATTTATGATATAAGCTTTCCCACTCCCTACCGTTCTTCACCCACACTTGGCCCCCTCTGCTTTCCACGGACACAATCTCTTGTCTGAGAAACACCAGGCCGCACTGCTGGTTCTCTAAGCGCCATTTGTTGGCTTCTAGTGTTGCTTTTTCTTCTGCTTCTTTTGATTTCTTCTTTACCTCTCACCACCTCCCCCTCCTTTTGCTCAAACACCTGGCTCCATGCACCATCTATGCTTCTTCCTGAGGGGCTGCGGAGCTCCGTTCAAGGGTGGAGCTGTTTCCCGGTCTGGGCTGCCATGCTGGTGGGATCCCGGGGCTTTTATTCGATTGTTTGTTTTGAATAGTTTGTTTGTTTTCGTTTCCTTTTCTGGAGTTGGGAGCCCTTGTTAGCCAGGCGGTGCTGTGTGGCAAAGAGACCTCCCCCTCGGCTTGCACAGACTTGCAGAGGGATCCCTGAGGACTTTTATTTTTCATTGGTATTCTTTTTTTTTCTTTTTTCTTTTTTGCTTTTTTAGGGGCCTTTCTTGTTCTTTTTTTTTTTTAATTTGTTTTGTTTTCCTTTCCCTCTTTTTCCCTTTTTGTCTTTCTTCATTTCTCAGTTTCTTGTCTCTCTACATCTTCCTTCTCCTTCTGTTCTCTGAATACCTGGCGTTGTGTACCCCTAAGCCTTCTAGCCAGGCTGTACTGCAACACCTGAGACCGACTTCCCCAGACCTCATAGCTGCACTGGTGGGATCCCTGGGAACTTTGCAGTTCTTTAACCATTAAGATTTTTATTTATTCATTCTTTTCTTTTCTTCCTCTTCCCCTTACTGTTTTTCTCCATTCCATAGTCTCTCATCTCTCCACACCAATGGCCAGCTCTCGTACTATTCTTTTTTGTTTGTTTGTATGTTTTTGACTCCTGTTCCTCTCTCGTCTCTCACATATCCATCTTAGCTCCACACATAACAGTCTTCCCACTGCATCTTGCCTACATGCACAGTGTGCTTGACATCACACCATGAAACAGCACAATCATGGCCTACTGGAACCTGCCCCACACTGATTACCGACCCGCCCTGGTGGCTGTAGTAAGCAACACAAATAACCCATCCCAGTAACTCCTCTTCAGCTAGACTTGTCCTGCCGTACCATATCTGAGTGAATGACCCTGCCAATTGGAGAAGGAGGCAAAAAGTATTCTGCCCACAGATGAGCAAACATAAAGAGCACACAGTCTGCCTGCTCAGACATAGTCAAATTTTTTTTAAAAAAGGGACAAAACAAACAATTCTACAATCAATAAACGAGAAAAATAACTACTGAATGCCCCAAAGACAGCAGACAATATCAAAATATTTAAAAAAACAGGGCAGGATGGTTCCAGTAGGCATCCAAAATAAAACACCAGATGACTCTCCAGGGGAAGAAAATGCACTAGAACTACCTGATAGGGAATTCAAATCTCTAATACACAGAATTCTCCAAGAGCTGAGGCAAAAAGCTGATAAACATGAGGAAAAAATAAACAAATTCATGGAAAATAGGGACAAAAAATAGGAAGGATGCAGGAAAATAATGCAGGAACAAAATTCCAAATAAATTCACAACTAGAAATTATACAAAGACAATAATTAGAAATCCAAAAGATAAACAACAAGATTTCAGAAATGGACAGTGTCATAGAAGGGTTGAGAAGCAGATTTGAAACAGTGGAAGACAGGATCAGTGGAATTGAAGACAAGCACTTGGATACAACTCTGTTTGGGGAAAACTCAGAAAAAAGAACAAAGGAAAATGAAGAGACCCTGAGAGTTATGTGGGATATAATCAAAAGCAAAAATTTTTGAGTAATTGGAATTCCAGAACAGGGGGAGAAAACAGAAAACACAGAGAGGATCATTGAGGAACTGCTGACAGAAAACTTCCCCAATATCATGAAAGACAAAAAGCTGGCCATCCAAGAAGCTCAACGAACCCCATATAGAAGACACCCCAAAAGAAAATCACCAAGACATATCATAATCACACTCGCCAAAACCGAAGACAAACGAAGAATCCTGAGAGCAGCTTGTAAAAAACAAGAAGCCACATACAGAGGAGAAACAATAAGACTAAGCTCAGATTATTAGGCAGAAACCATGCAGGCAAGAAGGCAAAGGGATGACATGTATAAAACCTTGAAAGCAAAATATTGCCAGCCAAGAATAATATATCCTGCAAAACTCTCATTCAAATCTGATGGTGAAATTAGGTCATTTCCAGATAAACAGAAATTAAGGGAATATGTAAAAGTCAAACCGAACTTACAAGAATTATTAAACGGTGTTCTTCGATCTGAGAACAAATAGCTTCAGCCAACAGGCAGAACCTAGGAAACAGGATTGTAACAACCAGATATCAACCTAGGAAATGAACTCTCAAGGACTATCCAAAACCAAAAGAAACACAACATGGAATCAGAGCAGTTAATCAGTAAAACACAACAACATCAAAACAACAAAAGTGGGAATAAACGGCATAGGTATAGAAAGTTCCAATGGAGAGGAAGGAAAGGCGATACCAAGTTATTGTAGACTGTTTGAAACTTAGAAAGATAAGGTTAAAATCCATGGTAACCATGAAGAAAGTTGACAAACATACTCATTAAAAAAAAGAGGAAAAACATAAAGTCTCAGCAAAAACAAAACCTACAAAAACAAAAGAAATGAAAAAAAATCCACTATCAAAAGTAACTCAGCACAAGAGAATAAGAAGAACAAAGAAAACTTCAGTACTACAGAAAAAAGAACTACCAAATGACAGCAACAAACTCACATCTCTCAATAATTACACTGAATGCAAATGGACTCAATTGAACCATAAAGAGATAGAGAGTGACAGAATGGATAAGAACACAGGATCCATCAATATGCTGTCTACAAGAGACACACCTTAGAAACAAAGATGGAATTATTAAAAGTCAAAGGTTGGAAAAAATATATCAAGCTAACCGCTACCAAAAAAGAGCAGGAGTGGCAATACTAATCTCAGATAAAATAGACTTTAAAACAAAATACACCATAAAAGACAAAGAAGGACATTATATAATGATTAACGAGACGATCCATCATGAAAACGTAATGATAATAAACATCTACGCACCCGATAACAGGGATCCAAAATACATAAAACAAATTCTAACAACACTGAAAAGAGAAATTAACAGTTCCACAATAATAGTGGGAGACTTCAACACACCACTCTCAGTAAGGGACAGAACAACTAAGAAGAAACTTAGCAAAGATACAGAAGACCTAAAGGGCACAATCAGCCAACCTGACCTCATAGACATATATAGAACACTCTATCCAACTGCTGCAAAGTACACATTTTTTTCCAATGCACACGGAATGCTCTCCAGAATGGACCACATCTTAGGCCACAGAGCATTCCTCAACAATATCCAAAAAGTTGAGATAATTCAAAGCATCTTCTCTGACCACAGTGCCATCAAGGTAGAAATTAACCATAGAAAGAGGAAGGAAAAAAAATTGATTACATGGAAACTGAATAATACCCTGCTTACACATCACTGGGTAAGAGAAGAAATCAGAGATGGAATCAAAAAATTCCTAGAAACAAATGAGAATGAAAACACATCATACCAAAACCTTTGGGACACAGCAAGGCAGTCCTCAGAGGAAAATTTATACCAATAGATGCACACATCAAAAAACAAGAAAGAGACAAAATCAAAACATTGACTACAGAACTCAAACAAATAGAAAGAGAACACCAAAAAAAGCCACCAGAAGAAAGGAAAGAGTAAAGATCAGAGCAGAAATAAATGAAATAGAGAACAGAAAAACAATAGAAAGAATCAACAAAACCAAAAGTTGTTTCTTGGAAAAAATCGACAAACCACTGGCCAGACTGACAAAAGAAAAACATGAGAGGACACAAATAACCCAAATAAGAAATGAAATGGGGGACATTACAACACACCCAACTGAAATAAAAAGGATTATAACATAATATTATGAAAAACTATACTCCAACAAATTTGAAAACCTAGGGGAAATGGATAAATTTCTAGAAACACACGGCCTGTCCCAACCAAAAAAAGCCCTGGCCCAGATAGCTTCACTGGAGAATTCTACAAAACATTTACAGCAGAGCTTGTACCACTACTACTCAAGCTATTTCAGAGCATATAAGAGGAAGCAAAACTTCCAAATTCATTCTATGAAGCCAGCATAAGGCTGATACCAAAACCAGGCAAAGATGTCACAAAAAAAGAAAATTACACACCAATATCTCTCATGAATATAGATACAAAAATTCTGAACAAAATTCTAGCCAATAGATTTCAGCGTCATATCAAAAAAATAATACACCATGACCAAGTAGGATTCATACCAGTTATGCAAGGATGGTTCAACATTAGAAAATCAACCAATGTAATCCACCACATAAATAAAAGGAAAGAAAAGAATCACATGATCATCTCAACTGATGCAGAAAAGGCATTTGACAAAGTCTAACACTCATTCTTGATAAAAACTATCAATAAAATAGGTATGGAAGGGAAAGTTCTCAACATAATAAAGGACATCTATCCAAAACCAATGGCCAACATCATGCTTAATGGAGAGAGTCTGAAAACATTCCCCTTTAAAACAGGAACAAGACAAGGATGCCCTTTATCACCACTCCTATTTAATATTGTGCTGGAAGTTCTAGCTAGAGCAATAAGGCATGAAAAAGAAATAAAGGGCATCCAAATTGGTAATGAAGAAGTTAAACAGTCCATGTTTGAAAATGATATGATACTATACACAGAAAACCCTAAAGACTCCACGAGAAATCTCCTGGAACTAATAGAAAGATTCAGCAGAGTAACAGGATACAAGATAAACATACAAAAATCAGTTGGATTCGTATATACCAGTAAGGAGAACGATGAAAAGGAAATCAGGAAAACAATACCATTTATAATAGCCCCTAAAAAATAAAATACTTAGGAATAAATCTAACCAGGGATGTAAAAGGCTTATAGAAAGAAAACTACAAAACACTACTGCAAGAAACCAAATGGGATCTACATAAATGGAAAAACATACTGTGCTCATGGATAGGTAAACTCAACATTGTGAAAATGACAATTCTACCAAAAGCAATTTACAAATACAGTGCAATCCCAATCCAAATAACAAAAAAATTCTTCAAAGAGATAGAAAAACTAATCATTAATTTTATATGGAAAGTGAAGAAGCCCGAAGTAAGTAAAGCACTACTGAAAAAGAAAACTAAAGTTGGAGGACTCCCACTACCTGACTTCAGAACCTACTATACAGCTACAGTAGTCAAAACAGCCTGGTACTGGTACAACGACAGATACATTGACCAGTGGAACAGAATTGAGAACCCAGATGTAAATCCATCCACCTACGGTCAGCTGATCTTCAACAAGGGCCCAAAGTCCATCAAATGAGGAAAAGACAGTCTTTTTAACAAATGGTGCTGGCAAAACTGGATATCCATCTGCAAAAAAATGAAACAAGACCCATACCTCACACAGTATACAAAAACTACTTCAAGATGGATCAAAGACCTGAATATAAAGCCTAAAACTATAAAGTTCATAGAAGAAAAAATAGGACCAACACTTCAGACCTTAATACATGGCATTAACAGGATACAAACCATAATCATCAATGCACAGACCCCAATAGATAAGCTAGATAAGTGGGATCTTCTAAAAATCAAACACCTATGCTCTTCAAAAGACTTCACCAAAAGAGTAAAAAGAGAACCTACAGACTGGGAAAAAAATTTTTGGACAATACAAGTCACACAAAGTCTAAACTCCATAATCTACAAGAAAATCCAACACCTCCACAACAAAAAACCAATAATCCTATTAAAAAATGGGCAAAAGAAACGAACAGATACTTCACCAAAGAATACATTCAAATGACCAACAGACACGTGAGGAAATGCTCACGATCACTAGCCACTGGAGAAATGTAAATTAAAACGACAATGAAATACCTTCTCACCCCGGCATTACAGGCACGAATCAAAAACACTGGAAATAACAAATGCTGGGGGTGCTGCAGCAAGATCGGAACTCTTATGCACTGCTGGTGGGAATGCAAAATGATACAACCATTTTGGAAAATGATATGGTGCTTCCTCAGAAAGCTAGAAATAGACATACCATTCAATCCAGCAATTCCACTCTTAGGAGTATATCCTAGAGAAATAAGAGTCGTCACTCGAATAGACATATGCACATCTATGTTCAGGCAGCATTGTTCACAATAGCAAAACAATGGAAACAACCTAGATGCCCATCAACAGATGAATGGATAAACAAACTATGGTACATACACTCAGTGGAGTACTATGCAACGAGAAAGAATAACAATGAATCTGTGAAACATCTCATAACATGGATGAAACTGGAGGACATTATGCTGAGTGAAATAAGTCAATCACAAAAGGACAAATACTGTATGAGACCTCTATTGTAAAAACCCATGAAAAAGTTCACACACAAAATGTAACAGTCTTTGTTGGTTACCAGGAATGGTAGGGATGTGGGGGAAATACTAAACAGGCAATAGATAAGTGGTATCTTGGGTGAAGGGTGAGACAGTACACAATACTGGGTAAACCAGCACAGCTTGTACAAGGAAAGGTCATGGAAGCTCCACAGACACATCCAAACTCCCTGAGGGACTGAATTGCTGGGCAGAGGGCTGTGGGGACCATGGTCTCGGGGAACATCTAGCTCAATTGGCATGACACAGCTTATAAAGACAATGCTCTACATTCTACCTTGGTGAGTAGTGCCTGGGGTCTTAAAAGCCTGTAAGCGGCCATCTAAGATACTCACTGGTCTCATCCCTTCGGGAGCAAGGGAGAATGAAGAGAACAGGATACAAGGAAAAGATTAGTCCGAAGGACTAATGGACCACAGCTACCAAGGCCTCCATCAGACTGAGTTCAGTACAGCTAGATGGTGCCTGGCTACCCCACTGACTGCTCTGACCAGGATCGCAACAGAGGGTTCTGGACAGAGCTAGAGAGAGATGTAGAACACAATTCCAACTCACAAAAATAAAGACCAGATTTACCGGCCTAAAGGAGACTGGAGAAACCTCGAGAGTATGGCCCCCAGACAACCTTTTAGCTTAGTGGTGAAGTTAACTCCTAGGTTCACCGTTCAGCCTGGGAGCGGACAGCCCCGTAAATCCAAATGAGACTAACAAGGTACAGTAGTCCAGTGACAAGGTCCAGAAGGCAGAAGGGGGCAAAGGAAGCTGGTGATGGGTAACCCAAGGTTGAGTAAGGATATTGTTGATGTGTTGTGAGATTGTTAACAATTGTCATAGGGCAACATGTGTAGTAACTGTTAAATAAGAAACTACTTTGTTCCATAAGCTTTCATCTTAAGTGAGAATAACAGCACAATTGGAAGAGTGTAGTCAATGTCAATGAACTGTGCATGTAGAAATGTTTGAAATGGCGTATCTTTGGCTAATTGTATTTTCACCAAAAAAAAAAAACGTTGAGAAGTTAGAAGGTTGACACGTTGTGGTGTTGTTAACCAATGTCATAAAACAACATGTGTACTACTGTTTCATGAGAAACTATTTGTTCTGTAAGCCTTCACCTGAAATACAATTTAAAAAAAAAATCTAAACATACACACAAAAAAAAACTGAAGCAAGACCTATACGTCACAACATAAACAAAAACTAACTCAAACTGCATCAAAGACTTAAATATAAAATATAAAATGAAAAAGATCATGGAAGAAAAAATAGGGACAACTGCAGGAGCCCTAATATATGACATAAACAAAATACTAACCATAAATAACAATACACAAGCACCAGAAAAGAGATAAGTGTGAGCTCCTAAAAATCAAACACTTATGCTCATCAAAAGACTTCACCAAAACAGCAAAACGACAACCTACAGACTGAGAAAATATTTTTTTCTATGACAATTCCAATCAGCATCTAATCTCTAAAATCTACAAGATACTGCAAAACCTCAACAACAAAAGGACAAATAACCCAATTAAAAAATGGGCAAAGGATATGAACAGGCACTTCACCAAAGAAGATATTCAGGGAGCTAACAGACACTTGAAGAAATGTTCACGATCATTAGCCATTAGAGAAATGCAGATCAAAAATACAATGAGATATCATCTCACCCCAACAAGGCTAACACTAACTCAAAAAACACAGAATAATAAATGGTGGAGAGATTGTGGAGAGACTGGAATACTTATACACTGTCGGTGGGAATGTAAAATGGTACAAGCACTTTGGAAATTGATTTGGCGCTTTCTTAAAAAGCTAGAAATTGAAGTTCCATACAATCCAGCTCTCACGCTCATTGGAATATATCCTAGAGAAATAAGAGCCGTCACATGAATAGATACATGCACACCCATGTTCATCGCAGCACTGTTCACAATGGCAAAAAGGTGGAAACAACCTTGATGCCCATCAATGGACGAATGGATAAACTATGGTATATCCACACAATGCAATACTATGCAACAATAGAGAACAACGATGAAGCTGTGAAATATCGTATAACATGGAGAAAGCTGGAACTTATTATGCTGAGTGTATTTAGTCAGTCACAGAAGGGGAAATAGTGTATAAGACCACTATTATAAGAACTCAAGAAAAGGTTTAAACACAGAAGAAAACATTCTTTGATGGTTATGAGGGCGGGGAGGGAGGGTGAGGGTTATTTACTAACTAGGTAGTAAACAAGAATTATCTTAGGTGAAGGGAAGGACAGCACACACTATAGGGGAAGTCAGAACAACTGGACTAAACCAAAGCTAAGAAGTTTCCTGAATACAATCAAACACTTTGAGAGACAGAGTAGCAGGCGTAGGGGGTCTCGGGACCATGCTTTCAGGGGACACCTAGCTCAACTGGCATAACAAAGCTTATTAAGAAAATGTTCTGCATCCTACTTTGGTGACTGGCCTCTGGGGTCTTAAAACCTTGCAAGCAGCCATCTAAGATGCATCAATTGGTCCCAACCACCTGCAGTAAAGGAGAATGAAGAACACCAAAGACACAAGGAAAGTAGTAGTCCTAGAGACAGAACAGTCCATACAAACTGGAGACTTCATCAGCCTGAGACCAGAAGAACTAGATGGTGCCCGGCTACCACCAATGACCGCCCTGACAGGGAACACAACGGAGAATCCCTGATGAAGCAGCAGGAAGTTGGGGTGCAGAACTCAAATTCTAGTAAGAAGACCAGACTTAATGGTCATACTTAATGACTGAGACTAGGGTAACCCCAGAAAGCATGGCCCCTGGATTCTCTATCAGCCCAGAACTAAAACAATTTCTGAGGCCAACTCTTCAGACAGGGATTTGACTGGGCTGTGGGACATAAAAGGATACTCGTGAGGAGTGTGCCTCTTAGCTCAAGTAGATACAAGATTCCAAAGGGAAAGCTTCTGTCCAGAGGTGAGATGGGAAGCAGAGAGGGTTAGGAGCTGGTTGAATGGACATGGGGAATCAGGGGCAGAAAGGAGTGTGCTGTCACAGAATGGAGTGTGCAATTAGGGTCACATAACAATGTATGTATAAAATTTTGTATGGGAGACTAACTTGAAATATAAACTTGATTTAAACTACAATTTAAAAAAAATTACCATTGAGTTAATTTCAACCCATAACAAACTTTAAGACAGAGTAGAACTGCCTTTCAGGGTTTCCAAGGAATAGCCGGTGGATTCAAACTGCTGACCATTTGGTTGGCAGCCTGAGCTCTTAGCCATTGCACCACCAGGGCACCAGTATAGGTGGAACAATTAGAGAGATTGTCACATGCAGTAACTAGGAAGATAGAAAAACAGGCATAATGTAGAAAGTGTCAATTGTCTTCTTTTAACCACATGTAAGAAAGGGTGACAAGAAAAAGGTGGGGGGTTTGGGGGCAAGATGGCAGAGTAGTCAGACACTTTAGGTCATCCCTTTTACAACAAATAACCGAAAAAACAAATGAATCAATTATATTTGACAATCTAGGAGCCCTGAACATCAAAGGCAAAGTTGAGAAAGCAGACTGAGTGGCAGTGAGAAGGAGAGACAGTTTGAAGCAGCGAGGAGTTGCCAGATCCAACCTGGTGGGAGCCTGAGTCCTTCAGGCCTGAACAGCTCATAGTGCGTGGTTAGGCAGGCAAGCAACAGCACTTCAGATGCATTTTCCACATTGGGAGAGACCCAGTGGCAGAGAGTCTACTTGGCCATCCAGAAACAGTGAGAAGAAGCGCTCTGTTGGCAAAAGATAGGTACCTGCGTCTGGCCTACTGCATGGATCAAAAACACCTCCCTTAGGGAAAAACCTCTCTCCCATTTACCTCCCCACTCCCTGCTCTGCACTGGGTCTGGAACCGGCTTCAGCAATAGTCTAGTCCCCTGAGCCGGAAGTAGGACCCATCACGTGCCCTGAGCCATTCTCCCAGCCTTGGGGAGTGAACAAATTAACTAACAGGGGAAAAAATAATCTGCCAGCTCTCCTAAGCCAGGAATTCAGAGTATGCACAGCTCCTTTGCCTAGGCACAGGAATAAGGGGTCCATGGACTTTGAGTGCTTTTCCCCCTGCACAGACTTATGTGGGCCCATTTCAACAGCATAGGCCCTCATTACCGCAGTACAACAGGGTATATGCCTCAGGTTTAACTTCAACTGTTTCAGCTGTGAAGTGGCAGGTTCATGACTTTTGACACTGCTCTGCCCATTAAGCAGGGTCTTCACCTATCCACATCAGGGGCCTGAGGACTGGTGGCTCCACCCATACCACCTAGCCATTGGAAAGGGGCCTAAGAATAGGAGGTGCCCCCTAGTCCTTATAGCAAACAGAACTGGGTGCTCATAAACTGTCTGTGAAACCCACCCATCTATGCGCTCTAGGGAACAGGGACACACTTTCCTCCCAGACACTCGGGTGTGGCCATCGGCCCCCTGCCTTTCTCAGCCTGTGTCCACCTGCTGCAGGCAGACATCTGTGCCTACACCAATCACCCATGCTTGTTTACAACTGTAGGTGAGAGCCTGCACCACACACTTGGTAGCCAAGTACCTGGACATCTGAGCTAAATCCATACAGGAAGAGTGGGGGTACTCATGGGCTCACATACTTAGTGACAGGTCTGGCAACCTGGTGGCAGGACATTGGAGCTTCAGGGGCACTAGTGACTCAGCTCACAAGAACAGCTTATTTGGGCATATCAAAACAAAACAAGAAACTAGGACACAGTAAGCAAATATAAAATAAATAAATATAAGAACATATTGATGGCTCAGAGACAGCAGTCAATATCAAATCACATAAAATGCAGACCATGATGGCCTCAGTAAGCTCCCCAAATAAAGAATCTAGAAATTTTTCGGACAAAGAAAATTTCTTGGAATTACCAGAGGCAGAATACAAAAGATTAATATACAGAACTCTTCCAGATATAAGGAAGGAAATTAAGCAAAACGCAGAACACGCAATAGAGGAACTTAAAAAGATTAGCGAAGAGCATAAGGCAAGTTTAACAGGCTTCAAGAATCCACAGAGAGACAGCAATCAGAAATCCAGAAAATTAACAATAAAATTTCAGAAGTAGACAACTCAATAGAAAGTCATAGAAGCAGAATTGAGGCAATAGAGGTCAGAATTAGTGAGATTCAAGATAAAGCACTTGACACCAAGTTATTTGAGGAAACATCAGAAAAAAACAATTAAAACAATGAAGAAACCCTAAGAATTATGTGGGATTCTATCAAGAAGAATAACCTACAAGTGATTGGAATACCAGAACAGGGAGGGATAACAGAAAATACAGAGAGAATTGTTGAAGATTTGTTGGCAGAAAACTTCCCTGATATCATGAAAGATGAGAAGATATCTATCCAAGATGTTCATTGAACCCCACATAAGGTAGATCCAAAAAGAAAGTCACCAAAACATATTATAATCAACTTTCCAAAATCAAAGATAAAGAGAGAATTTTAAGAGCAGCTAGGGATAAATGAAAACTCATCTACAAAGGAGAGTCAATTAGAATACGCTCGGACTACTCAGCAGAAACTATGTAAGCAAGAAGGCAATGGGATGACATATATAAAGCCTTGGAAGAAAAAGAATTGCCAGACAAGAATTATATATCCAGCAAAACTGTCTCTCATATACGATGGTGAAATTAGGGCATTACAGATAAACAGAAGTTTACGGAATTTTCAAAAACCAAACCAAATTACAAGAAATACTAAAGGGAGTCCTCTGGTCAGAAAATCAATAACATCAGATAACAACCCAAGACTAGAACACAGGACAGAGCTACCAGATATCAGCCCAGATAGGAAAGTCGCAAAAATAAGTCAAAGTTAAAACACTGAAAATAGGAAACAGATGATAATATTTAAAAGATTACAAAGTTAAAACAAAAAAGAGGGAATAAAAATTTAGACATAAATTTTTCATATGGAGAGGAAGTCAAGGCCATATAAAGAAATAAAAGACTGGTATAAACCTAGAAAAATAGAGATAAATGTTCAGGAAACCACAAAGGAAGCTAACGATCCTATAAGTCAAAATAAAAAACAAGAAAAATATAAAGAATCAGAGAATACAAAATCAAAAACAATGAAAAAGTTGAAAAGAAAATACTTAAAGAAAAATGACTCAGCACAGAAAATGAAACGTAACAAAGATACCATCAACAACACAAAAAAAAGACATCAAAATGACAGCACTAAACTCATGCCTATCAATAATTACACTGAATGTAAAAGGACTAAAAGCACCAATAAGGAGACAGAGAGTGACATAATGAGATAGGTGATATCACAACAGACCCATCTGAAATTAAAAGAATCATAACACAATACTATGAAAAATTGTACTCTAACAAATTTGAAAACCTAGAGGAAATGGACAAATTTCTAGAAACTCACTACTTACCTAAACTAACACAAACAGAGGTAGAATAACTCAATAAACCCATAAAAAAAGAAGAGATTGAAAATGTAATTTAAAAACTCCCAACAAAAAAAGCCCTGGCCCAGATGGCTGGAGAACTCTACCAAACTTTCAGAGAAGAGTTAACACAACGTTACTAAAGGTATTTCAAAGCATAGAAAAGGATGGAATACTCCCAAACTCATCCTATGAAGCCAGCATAACCCTGATACCAAACTCAGGTAAAGACATCAAAAAAAAAAAAAAGAAAGAAAGAAAGAAAATTACAGACCAATATCCCTCATGAACACTGACGCAAAAATCCTCAACAAAATTCTAGCCAATAGAATTCAGCAACATACCAAAAAAATAATTCACCATAATCAAGTGGGATTTATACCAGGTACGCAGGGATGGTTAAACATTAGAAAAACAATCAGAGTAATCCATCACATAAAGAGAAGACAAGAACCACAAGATCTTATCAGTTGATGCAGAAAAGGCATTTGACAAAGTCCAACACCCATTCATGATAAAAACTCTCAACAAAATAGGAATAGAAGGGAAATTCCTCAGTATAATTAAGAGCATTTATACTGAGCCAACAGCCAACATCATCCTAAATGGAGACACTTTGAAAACATTCCCCTTTAGAACGGGAACCAGACAAGGATGCCCTTTATCACCACTCTTATTCAACATTGTGCTGGAGGCCCTAGCCAGAGCAACTAGGCTATACAAAGAAATAAAGGGCATCCAAATTGGTAGTGAAGAAATAAAAGTATCCCTATGCACAGATGATATGATCTTATACACAGAAAACCCCAAGGAATCCACAAAAATACTACTGGAACTAACAGAAGATTTCAGCAAGTTTCAGGATACAAGATAAACATACAAAACTCAGTTGGATTCCTCTACACCAACAAGGAGAACTCTGAAGAGGAAGTCATCAAATCAATACCATTTGCAATAGTCCCCGAGAAGATAAAATACTTAGGAATAATTCTAACCAGAGACGTAAAACACCTATACAATGAAAACTACAAGACACTACTGCAAGAAACCAAAAGAGATCTGCATAAGTGGAAAAACATACCTTGCTCATGGACAGGAAGACTCATGGTTGTGAAAATGTGAATTCTACCCAAAGAGATCTATAGATACAATGCAATCCCAATCCAAACTCCAACAACATTTTCTAATGAGATGGAGAAACAATCACCAACTTTATATGGAAAAGGAAGTGGCCCCGAATAAGTAAAGCATTACTCAAGAGGAAGAACAAAGTGGGAGGCCCCACACTGCCTGATTGTAGAACCTATTATACCGCCACTGTAGTAAAAACAGCCTGGTACTGCTACGTCAACAGATACATATACCAATGGAACAGATCTGAGAATCCAGACATAAATTCATCCACCTATGAGCAGCTGATATTTGACAAAGGCCGGAAGTCCATTAATTGGGGAAAAGACAGTCTCTTTAACAAATGGTGCTGGCATAACTGGATATCCAGCTGCAAAAAACTGAAACAAGACCAGTACCTCACACCATGCACAAAAACGAACTCAAAATGGATCAAAGATTTAAACATAAAGTCGAAAATGATAAAGATCATGGAAGAAAAAATAGGGACAAGGCTTGGGGCTTCAATACGGCATAAACAGAATATGAATCATAAGTAACAATGCACAAGCACCAGAAGAGAGACTGGACAAATGGGAGCTCCTAAAAGTCAAACACTTATACTCATCGAAAGAATCCCCCAAAGAATAAAAATACAACCTACAGACTGGGAAAAAAAATTGGCTACTATAAATCTGATCTGGGTCTAATCTACAAGATACTACAAAACCTGAACAACAGAAAGATAACCCAATTAAAAAATGTGCAAAGAATATGAACAGACACTTGGTGAAAGAAAACATTCAGGTGGCTAACAGACATGAAAAAATGCTCATGATCATTAGCCATTAGAGAAATGCAGATCAAAACTACAATGAGATACCATCTCACCCCAACAAGGCTAGCATTAATCCAAAAACACAAGATAATAAATGCTGGAGAGGTTGTGGAGATACTGGAACACTTATACACTGTTGGTGGGAAGGTAAAATGGTACAACCACTTTGTAAATCGATTTGTCACTTCCTTAAAAAGTTAGAAAAATAAGTACCATACAATCCGTCAATCCCATTCCTTGGAATATATCCTAGACAGATAAGAGCCAGCAAATGAATCGATATATGCACTCCCATGTCCATTGCAGCACTGTTCACAATAGCAAAAAGATGGAAACAACCCAGGTACCTATCAAGGGACAAATAGATAAACAAATTATGGTATAGTCATACAATGGAATACTACACAACAATAAAGAAGAACGATGAAGCCGTGAAATATCTTACAGCATGGAGGAATCTGGAGGGCATTATGCTGAGTGAATTTAGCCAGTCACAGGAGGACAAACATTGTATAAGACCATAATTATAAGAATTCAAGAAAAGATTTAAACACAGAAGAATACATTCTTTGACGGTTACAAGGGTGGGGAGGGAGGGTTAGGGGTATTCACTAACTAGATAGTAGACAAGAATTATCTTAGGTGAAGGGAAGGAAAGCACACACTACAGGGGAAATCAGCACAACTGAACTAAACTAAGGCTAAGAAGTTTCCTGAATATTCTCAAACAATTCGAGGGACAGAATAGCAGGGGTGAGGGTCTGGGGACCATGTGTTCAGGGGACATTTAGGTCAATTGGAATAATTAAGTTTAAGAAAATGTTCTACATCTTACTTTGGTGAGTGGCATCTGGGGTCTTAAAAGCTAGCAAGTGGCCGTCTAAGATGCATTAATTAGTCCCAACCACCTGGAGTAAAGAAGAATGAAGGACACAGGGAATGTCTTGGCCCAAGATACAGAGGGGGCCACATAGACAAGAGACTTCATCATCCTGAGACCAGAAGAACTAGATGGTGCCTGGCTACCACCAGTGACCACGCTGATGGGAAACACAACAGAGAGCCTCTGATGGAGCAGCAGAAATGTGGGGTGCATATCTCAAATTCTAGTAAGAAGATCAGACTTAATGTTCTGACTGAGACTGGAGGAGTCCCAGAAAGCATGAAACCCAGACTCTGTGTCAACCCAGAATTAAAACAATTCCCAAGGCCAACTCTTCAAACAAAGATTGGACTGGACTGTGGGACATAAAATGATACTCGTGAAGAGTGTGCCTCTTAGCTCAGGTAGATACATGAGACTAAATAGGCAGCTTCTGTCCAGAAACGAGATGAGAAGGTGGAGAGGGTTAGGAGCTGGTTGAATAGACTTGATAAATCAGGGGTGGAAAGGAGGAGTGTGCTGTCACAATATAGGGAGTGCAATTAGGGTCACATAACAATGTATGTGTAAATTTTTTTATGAGAGACTAACTTGAAATATAAACTTTCACTTAAACTTCAACAATAAACAAACAAAAAAAACAGAAATAGGTGAGATAAAGACAGACTTGTTCAAGGAAAAGATTGGTCCAAAGGACTAATGGACCACAGCTACCACAGCCTGCACCAGACTGAGCCCAGTACAGCTGGATGGTGCCTGGTTACCACCACTAACTGCTCTGATAGAGATCACAATAGAAGGTCCTATACAGAGCTGGAAAAGGATGTAGAATAAAATTCTAACTCAAAAAAAAGACCAGACTTACTGGCCTGACAGACCGAAGAAACCTCGAGAGTATGGTCCCCGGACTCTTAGCTCAGTGGTGAAGTCACTTCCGAAGTTCACCGTTCAGCCAAGGATTGGACAGCCTCATAAAACAAAACAGGACTATTGAGGCACAGCAGTCCAGGGACCAGGGCTAGAAGGCAGGAGAGGACAGGAAAGCTGCTGATAGGGAACCCCTGTTTGAGAAGGGACAGTGTTGACATGTCATGGGGTTGTTAATCATTGTCATAAGGCAATATGTGTACTAACTGTTTAAGGAGAAACTATTTGTTCTGCAGACCTTCATCTAAGGTACAAAAATAAAAAGGATAATCTATGTGAGATCAAATGGACAACAGCAACACAAAAGGTTTGATGGGAAGCCTAGGGGGCAGTGAGTTGAAGATAATCGTGATGGAAAAATTTGGAAAATGATAGTGAGAATAGCAGCACAACGGGAAGAATGTAATCGATGTCACTGAATTGCACATGTAGAAATTCTTGAAATGGTGTAACTTTGGCTGTGTATATTTTCACCAAAAAAGGTCCTCCAAGATCGAGAAGGGAAAGGGTTGACATTTCGTGGGGTTGTTAATCAATGTCATAAAACAATATGTGTACTGACAGTTTAATCAGAAACTATTTGTTCTGTAAACCTTCATCTAAAGTACGACAAAAAAAAGTTTTTTAAAGAGAAAATTGTTCAATTTTTCAGCCAATACTAACAGGAAATACTTTCAACTCATCCTCTCCCATCACCAAAATAAGAAATGCATTAAGGCAAATATCAAATCCAGAGGACTGTCAATAAAATGTGGCATAGGGTCAAAATCAAATTAAGGGTTCATTTGTAGAGACCTTTTTTCAAATCTCAGAAATATCTAAGACAGGGCCCTGTAGAGCCAGGCCAAAAGATTCCAAGAATCTTAATGGCATTCTTCCACAGTAGCCTGAGTCACAGTCCAAAGCTGAGAGGTTCCTGTCTTAAAGGAATTTTTGAGTGTAAGTTTTGTGTAATAAAGTGAATTAAAATTTGATATGTAATACCCCACAAAGTTTTTAAAGGAATTTCTCCAGCTTGCGCTAAAGGTGACAGAGACTGCTTAATATAGGTAGTCCTCTTTCATGTTGACTGGGCTTGGCCATGTGACTTGTCTTGTCCAATAGGATATTAGCAATCATGATGAAGCAAAAACTTGATACTACTTGCATATTAGGACTTGTCACTTTGAAATGCTACCTCTTGGAATCCAGCCACCAACATATAAAGAAGATTAGGCTATTCTACTGAATGATAGACACCACATGGAAAGAGGCTTTAGAAGATGAGAGACTATCTTGGACACATATGAGACCTTGGTTTCATCACATGGAGCAGAAGAACTCCCCAGCAGAGCCCAATCAAGCCAAAGAATCATAAGAAATAATACGTTTGTTGGTTTAAACCACTAAAAATTTGAGTAGCTTGTAACACAGCAGTAGACGACTAAAACAAAGCCTCCCACTAAAAATGAGTCTTCAAACTGATATTTAAAAATATAGATAAAATGTATAGTTGACCCATATTAAATAATTATATAAAACCATGATGCCTTTCCATTCTGCTCTATTTAAAAATACATTTAAATTTGAACTTTCCCTCCCCCCATCTAGTGCTCTGTATCACTTTTTTTTGCTTTATTTTTCTCCATTTAGCCATTATTCATTTTCACATGCTGTAAGTTTTGCTTATTTATTGTATTTCTTTCTTGTCTTCCTTACTAAAATATCCATTCCATAGAGGTAGAGATTTCCATCTGCTTTGTTCACTGCTAATTGTCCAGTGGCTTGAACAAAATTTGACATATAGTAGGAAGTAAATAAATATTAATTTAATAAATAAATGAGTGAAGGGATAGCAATAGAAGGTACAAAATATTTAGAATGAAATGATAATGAAATTATTACATAATACATGAAAGAGAGCTCTATAGTTAAAACTTCACAATACAATTCAAGTACTTAAAAGAAGATCTGAATGAGTGAAATAATAATAAAAACTCAAAATGGTAGAGCTGTCAGTTCTTACTAATAGATCCATAAATTCCAAGAGAGATTTTCATGAAACTTAGAAAATAGAGGCTTAACAGGGAGGAACAACTTGCTCACAGTTACCCAACTTATTAAGTCCCAAAGCTTCAATCAGACCATGCAGTCAGAAAGGTTTTGTTCCCCACAAGTCTGATGCTATATAGCAGACAGAACAATCAGCCAGCAATCTTTAATTTATAACTTGATGGTATTCAAGTAAAAAATATTTTATTGTTTTAGGTGAAAGTTTTTAGAGCAAATTAGTTTCTCATTAAAATATGTATATATATAAATTGTTTTGTGAAATTGATTGCAATCCCCAGGATGTGTCAACACTTTCCCTGTCTCCAGCCCGGGTTCCTCTTTTCCATTTTTCCCATTTTCCTGTCCTTTCCTTCTAGGCGTTACATCTGGGCTGGTGGTGCCCATTAGGTATCATTTTAAAGATTGAGCTAAGAAGCACGCTCCTGACATGTGTTATTGTTTGTTTTATAGACCTGTGTAATCTTTGGCTGAAGGGTGAATTTTGGGAGTGACTTCAGTTCTGAATTAAAAAAGGGTGTCTGGAGGCTCTAATATCAGGATTCCTCCAGTCTCTTTCAGACCAGTAAGTATGGTCTTTCTTTGTAAATTTGAATTTTGTTCTACATTTTTCTCCTGATCTGTCTGAGACCCTCTATTATGATCCCTGTCAGAGCCGTCTGTGGTAGTAGCCAGGCGCCATATAGTTGTTACGGGATCAGGCCTGTGGAGGCTGTGGTACTTGTGGTCCGTTAGTCCTTTGGACTAACCTTCCCCATGAGTCTTTGGTTTTCTTCATTCTCCTTTGCTATGGAGGGTGTGATGGTTAAGATTGTGTATCAGTTTGGTTGGGCCATGATTCTCAGCTTTTATATGTCAACATTCCCATGATGGAATCTGCTGTGAGTAGCCAATCAGTTGAAAGAGAGTTTCCTTGGGGGTGTGGCCTGCATTTGAATATAAGCAGATATTCTGGCTTTTCTGTTCACTCTGAATCCTGCTGCTGCCTCCTGCTGGTCATACCTCCGGTTCTTGGGACTTGAACTATCAGCTTATCTTCCGATCTTAGGATTCTTCCATCTCCACAGCCTGTGAGCCGGAACCCTGCTCTCTGCCTGCCAGTCTTTGGTTTGCCAGTGCCTGCAGCTACATGAATCAGGAGAAGCCTTGTGGTCTTCCTTGCCAATCTTCGGATTCATCCATCTTCACAGCCTGTGAGCAAAAGCCCTATGCTCTGACACCTGCTGATCTTGGGTTTTGCCAGCCCCTGCAGCTAGGTGAATCCATAGAAGCCTCTATTCTGATCCAGGGACTTGGGTCGTTCTGGCCTCTACAATTGTGTGGGTTGTTTCCTTGATATAAATGTCTTTATACATGTATTTATAGGCTTTACTGGTTTTGCTTTTCTATAGAACCCAGTCTAAGACAGAGTGGATGGGACAAGTAGATGTATCTTGGATGGTCATTCACAAGCTTTTAAGACCACAGGTGTTACTCATGAAAGTTGGATGTGGAACATATTCTTTGTGAACTGTGTTATGCCAATTTAGCTAGATGTCCCCCGAGACCATGGTGCTCAGCTCTCAGCCCAGTAACTCGGTCCCTCTGGGTGTTTGGATGTGCCTATAAAGTTTCTATGACTTTGCTTTGGTCACATTGTTTTCAATTCCACTCTAATGTGTACTATCTTTCTCTTAACCAAAGTTACCACTTATCTACTATCTAGTTAATGATTTCTCCTCACCATCCCTCTCCTCTATCATAAACATCAAAGATTGTTTTGTGTGTAAAACTTTTCTTCAGTTTTTATAAAAGAGATCTCATACAAAATTTGCCCTTTTGTGATTGACTTATTACTCTTAACATAACGCCTCCATATACATCCATGTTGTGAGACATTTCACAGATTCATCACTGTTCTTTATTGTTGCATAGTATTCCATTGTGTGTCTCTACCTTAATTTGTTTATCCTTCATCTGTTGATGAACACTTAGGTTGTTTCCATCTTTTTGCTATTGTGAATAAGACTGAAGTGAACGTGGGTGTGCATGTATCTATTCTTGTGATGGCTCTTATTTCTCTAGGATGTATTCCTAGGAGTGTGATAGCTGCATAATATGGTATTTCTATTTCCAGCTTTTTAAGGTAGCACCATAAGGTTTTCCATAGTGGCTGAACCATTCTACATTCCCACCAGCAGTGCATAAGGGTTACAATCTCCCTGCAACCTCTCTAGTATTTTTTATTTTCTTTTTTTTTTTTTTGTTTCATTTTGTTTTTTGACTAGGCCTAATAATGTTGTGATGAGATAGTATCAGACTGTAGTTTCAATTTGCATTCCTCTAATAGCTAATCATCAGGAAATTTACTCAAGTGTCTGTTAGCCGCCATGAAGGTCTTCTTTGGAGAGGTGTCTGTTCACATCTTCTACTCATTTTTTTAAATTGAATTTATTTACTTTTTTATTGTGATTTAGGTGAAAGTTTACAGAGCACATTAGTTTCTTATTAAGAGATTAATACAAAATAGTTCTGAGACATTGGTGGCCAATCTTGTAAAGTGTCAATACCCTTTCCTTCCCAAACCCCTGTTCTCTGTTTCCATTCATCCAGTTTTCCTGTCCCTTCCTTCTTTCTCATCTTTAGTTTTGGTTTGTTGTGCCCGTTAAGTCTCATATACATGATTGAACTAAAAAGGACTTTCCTCATGTGTGTTAATGTTTGCTCTATGTTGTTGTTGTGGTTGTTATGTACCTTCAGTTTTGTTCTGACTCATATCGACTCTATGTAAAACAGACGAAAACACTGCCCAGTCCTGCACCATCCTAACAATCATTGCTACGCTGGAGACCATCACTGCACCAAAGTGTCACTCCATCTCGTTGAGAGTCTTTCTCTTTTTTCACTGATCCTCCACTTTACCAATCATAATGTCCTTCTTCAGTGATAGATCCCTCCTGATAACATGTCCAAAGTATGTGAGACGTAGTCTCACCATCTTTGTTTCTAAGGAATATTCTGGTTTTACTTCTTCCAAGACAGATATATTCATTCTTTTTGTAGTCCATGGTATATTTAATATTTTCATCAATACCATAATTCAAAGGTGTCATTTCTTCTTTGATCTTCCTTATTCATTGTCCAGCTTGCACACACACGTGAGGCAATTGAAAGCACTATGGCTTGGGTCTGGTGCACCTCAGTCTTCAAGATGATATCTTTGCTTTTTTAACACTTTAAATAGGTTTTTTTTTCCAGCAGATTTGCCCAATGTAACGTGTCATTTGATTTCTTGACTACTGCTTCCATGGGTGTTAATTGTGGATCCAAGTAAAATGAAATGCTTGGCAACTTCAATCTTTTCTCCATTTTTCATGGTGTTGCTTATTGGTCCAGTTGTGAGGATTTTTGTTTTCTTTATGTTGAGGTGTAATCCATACTAAAGGCTGTGTGGTCTTTTATGTTCATCAGTAAGTGCTTAAAGTCCTCCTCACATTCAGCAAGCAAGGTTGTGTCATCTGCATAATGCAGATTGTTGATGAGTCTTCCACCAATCCTGGTGCCATGCAGGCACTAAGGAAATGGAATGACATATATAAAACCTTGAAAGAAAAAAATTACCAACCAAGAATAATATATCCTGCAAAACTCTCACTCAAATATGACGGTGACATTAGGACATTTCCAGATAAAGAGAAATTAAGGTAATATGTAGAAACCAAACCAAACTTACAAGAATTATTAAAGGGAGTCTTTCAGTTAGAGAACCAAAAACGTGAGACAACAACCTGAATCTAGGACACGGGCTAGTATGTTCACTATATCAACCAAGGTAATGAACTCTCAAGGATAAACTAAAACCAAAAGAATTAAAACAGGAAACTAGAGATATCAATATGTAAATGTGACAATGTCAGAAAAATAAATGATGGAATAGATTCTGTAGGAATAGAACTTTTAAATGTAGAGGAAGTCAAGGTGATATTAAGTAATAAAAGAGTAGTTCAAACTTAGGAAGGTAAGGGTAAATTTCAAGGTAACCACAAAGAAAGTTAACAAACTTACTTATCAAAATAAAGAAGAAAAACTTTAAATTCTCAGCAAACACAAAATCTACAATAACAAAAGAAGCAAACAACAGCACAAGGAAGAAAAAAAAAGCAGTACAAAATGATGACAGCAATAAACTCACATGTATCAATAATCACACTATATGTAAATGGTTTTAATGCCATATAAAGAGACAGAGAATGAAAAAATGGATAAAAATATCCTTCAATATGCTATTTAGAAGACTGTAGACACAAAAATATAAATGTATTAAAAATCAAAGGTCGGAAAAAATATTTCAGCAAACAGCAACTAAAAAGAGAAGGAATGGCAATATTAATCATAAATAAAAGATATTTTATGGCAAAATTCACCTTAAAGAAAAGGAAGGACATTTTATAATGACTAAAGGGACAATCCATCATGAGGACAAAGCCATAATAAAATCTATGCACCCAACAACAGACCTTAAAAATACATAAAACAAACTCTCACAGCACTGAAAAGAGAAAGTGGAAGTTCCACAATAATAGTAGGAGACTTCCACACACCATTCTTGGTAAAGGAAACAACATCTAGAAAGAAACTCAGCAAAGACACAGTAGATCTAAAGACCACACTCAACCATCTTGACCTAATAAACATATATTGAGCATTCCACCCAACAGCAGCAAAGTATATGTTCTTTTCTAATGCAAACATAATGTTCTCCAGAATGTACCACATTTTAGGCCACAAAGCAACCCTCTACAGAATCCAAAAAATTAAGATAATACAAAACGTCTTCTCTGATCGTAATGAAATAAAAGTTGAAATAAGGTAACAAGAAGATCAAGGGAAAAAAATCAAAAACATGGAAACTGAATAACAGCTTGCTTAAAAACCACTGGGTAATAGAAGAACTCATAGACAGAATCAAAAAAAAAAAATCTAGACTCAAATGAGAATGAAAACACATCATACCAAAACGTTTGGGACACAGCAAATGCACCGCTTCGAGGTCAATGAATAGGAATAGATGCACACATCCAAAAAGAAGGAAAAATATCAAAAAGTTAGCCCTCCAGTACAAACTAATAAAAAGAGAAGAGCAAAAGAATCTCACAGCCACCAGAAGAAAGGAAATTAAAAAAAAAAATAAGAGTAGAAATAGATAATAGAAACACAAAATAAAGAATCAATAAAAACAAAAGTTGGTTGTTTGAAAGAATCAACAAAATCAACAAATTATTGGCCAAATTGACAAAAGAAGAACGGGAGAGAAAGTAAATAACCCAAATAAGAAATGAGATGGAGGTCATTACAATAGACCCAACTGAAATAAATAGATCATAACAGAGTACTATGAAAACCTGTATTCCAACAAAATTTAAAACCTAAAGTAAGTGGACAAATGTTAGAAACACATCACCTACCGAAACCAACACAAACTGAGATAGAAAATCTGAACAGACTCATAACAAGCCAAGAGATCAAAAAGGTAATAAAAAAAAACTCCACCACCCCCACAAAAATCTTCTGGCCTAGTTGACTTCACGGGAGAATTCTACCAAAAATTCAGAGAAGAGCCCACACCAGTGCTACTCAAACTATTTCAGAACATAGAAGAGGAAGAGCTACTTCCAAATTCACTCTATGAAGCCAGCATAACCTTGATACCAAACCAGGTAAAGACACCATAAAAAAGAAAATTAAAGACCAATATATCTCCTGAATATAGATGCAAAAATTCTCAACAAAATTTTAGTCCGTCGAAATCAGCACCATATATTTAAAAAAAAAAAAAACCAAATGGGATTCATAACTGGTATACAAGGATGGTTCAACATTCGAAAATCAATCAACACAATCCACCACATAAATTAAATAAAATAAAACAATTACATGATCATCTCAATCAACATAGAAAAGGCATTCGATAAAGTCTAACACCCATTCCAGATAAAAACTCTCAATAAGATAAGAATAGAAGGGAAATTCCTAAACATAATAAAGGGCTTATGGTGGCACAGTGGATAAGAGATCAGCCGCTAACCAGAAAAAGATTAGCGGTTCCAGTGCACCAGCCTCTCCTTGGAAACCCTATGCAGCAGTTCTACTCTGTCCTGTAGGGTCACCATGAGTTGGAATCGACTAGACAGCAGTTTGGTTTTGGTTTTATACAAAATGTTCAGCCAACATCATTCTCAGTGGAGAAAGGATTAAAACATTCACCCTGTGAAAAGGAAAAAGACAAGGATTCCTTTATTAGCACTCCTATTTAACACTGTGCTGGTAGTCTTAGCTAGAGTAATAAACAAAGAAAAAGAAATAAAGGACATCCAAATTGGTAAGGAAGAAGTAAAACTACCCCTAACAGTGGATGATATGGTACTATACATAGAGAACCCTAAAGACTCCGCAAGAAAGGTGCTGGAACTAATAGAAATGTTCAGCAGAGTAGCAGGATACAAGATAAACATACAACAATCAGTTGAATTCCTATACACCAACAAAGAGAACTACGAAAAAGAAATCAGGTAAGCAATATGATTTATAATATCCCTTAAATATATATATGAAGGGAGGTAAAAGACCTGTACAAAGAAAACTACAAAACACCATTGCAAGAAAACAAAAGAGACCTACATAAATGGAAAAACATGCCATGCTCATGGATAGGTAGACTAACCATTGTAAAAATATCACTTCTTCCTAAAGCAATCTGCAAATGCAATGAAATCTTGATCCAAATACCAACAGCTTCTTTAAAGAGATAGAAAAACTACCATTAACTTATATGGAAAAGAAAGAATTCTCAGATAAGTAAAGCATTATTGAAGAAGAACAAAATAGAAGGCCTTGCATTATCTGACATCAGAACCTACTATACAGCTATGGCAGTCAAAATAGCCTGGTTCTGGTACAATGACAGACACATGCACCAATGGAACAGAATCAAGAACCCAGATGTAAATCCATCTACCTATGGCCATCTGATCTTGAAAAATGTCTGAAGTCCATTAAATGGGAAAAAGAAAGTCTTTTTAACAAATGGTGCTGATAAAACTGGATGTCCACCTATTAAAAAAAGAAACAGGACCCATACCACACACCATAAACAAAAACTTATTCAAAAAGGATGAAAGACCTAAATATAAAACCACAAACTATAAAGATCATGGAAGAAAAAATAGGGTCATTGCTAGGGGCTCTAATACATGGCATAAATAGGAAAAAAATCCATAACCAACAATACACAAACACGAGAAGATAAGCTAGATAACTGGGGTCTTGTAAAAATTAAACACTTAATTCTCTTCAAAAAGACTTCTCCACAATTGTAAAAAGAAAACCTACAGACTGGGAAAAAATTGTTGGCTATGACATATCCAACAAATGTCTAATCTCTACAATCTATTGGAAAATCCAACCCCTCTACAATAAAAAGGCAAGTAATCTAATTAAAAAATGGGCAAAGGATATGAACATACCTTCACCAAAGAAGATATTCAGGCTGCTAACAGAGACACGAGGAAATTCGCAATCATTAGCCTTTATTCTTGTTGTTAGGTGCTGGCAGTCTACTTCTGAAATGATATAGCCAGTGAAAACCTTATGAACAGTAGTGCAACATTGTCTGATATAGTGCCAGAAGATGAGCCCCTCAGCTTGGAAGGCACTCAAAAAACGACTGGGGAAGAGCTACCCCCTCAAAGTAGAATCGACTTTAGTAATGTGGACGGACTCAAGCATTCGGAATACTATTCGCTGATGTGGCAAGACTTGAAATGAGCAGAAAGAACTGCAAACAGCTATTAATAATAGAAATGTGTAATGTACAAAGTATGAATCTATGAAAATTGAAAATGGTGAAAAATGAAATGGAATATAAAAACATCAATATCCTAGGTATTAGTGAGCTAAAATGGACTGGTAATGGCAATTTTGAATTGGACAAAAATATGGTCTACTATGCCTGGAATGATAACTTCAAGAGGAATGGCATTGCATTCATCATCAACAAGGAACAGTTCAAGAACTATCTTGAAGTATAATGCTGTCAGTGATAGGATAATATCCATATGCCTACAAGGAAACCAGTTATATGAATATTATCCAAATATATGCACCAACCACTAAGGCCAAAGATGAAGAAATTGAAGATGTTTACCAACTTCTACAGTCTGAAATAGATCAAACATGCAATCAGGATACATTGATAGTTACTGGTGACTGAAATAAAAAAAATAGAAACAAAGAAAAAGGATCAGTATTTGGAAAATATGGTCTTAGTGATAGAAACGACACTGGAGATCACTTGATAGAATTTTGCAAGGCCAACGACTTCTTCATTGCAAATACTGTTTTTTCAGCAACATAAATGACAACTATACACGTGTACCTCACGTGATGGAATGCAAAGGAATAAAATCAACTACATCTGTGAAAGAGACAATGGAAAATCTCAGTATCATCAGTCAGAGCAAGGCCAGGGGCCGAAGTCCAGACAAGCCATGTAATGACATCAAAGGCATCATACATGAAGAAAGCAAGAGGTCATTAAAAAAGACAAGAAAGAAAGAAAAGACCAAAATGGATGTCAGAAGAGACTCTGAAATGTGCTCTTGAACGTGGAGTAGCGAAAGCAAATGGAAGAAACGATGAAGTCAAAGAGCAGAACATAAGATTTCACAGGGTGGCTCGAGAAGACAAAGCAAAGTATTGTAATAGTATATACAAAGATCTGTAGATAGAAAACAAACACAGAAGAGGACCTTTCGCATTTCTCAAGTTGAAAGAACTCGAGAAAAAATTCAACCTCCGAATTGCAATTTTTTTTTACTTTTATTTTTTTCTGTTGTTGTAGTACAATGAAGTGTACATTTCAGGTTAGTCTCCCATACAAAATTTTATACATACATTGTTATGTGACCCTAATTGCTCACCCCATTCTTTGACAGCACACTCCTCTTTTCCGCCCCTGATTCCCCATGTCCGCTCAACCAGCTCTTAACCTTCTCTGCCTTCCCATTTCACCTCTGGACAGAAACTGCCTATTTGGTCTCTTGTATCTACTTGACTAGGAGGCACACTCTTCACGAGTATCACTTTATGTCCCACAGTCCAGTCCAATCCCTGTCTGAAGAGTTGGCCTCGGAAATTGTTTTTAGTTCTGGGCTGATAGAGTGTCCAGGATCCATGCTTTCCAGGGTACCTGCAGTTTCAGTCATACCATTAAGTCTGGTCTTCCTACTAGAATTTGAGTTCTGCACCCCAACTTCCTGCTGCTCCATCAGGGACTCTTGTGTTCCCTGTCAGGGTGGTCATTGGTAGTAGCCGGGCACCATCTAGTTCTTCTGGTGTCAGGCTGATGCAGTCTCTGGTTTATGTGGCCCTTTCTGTCTCTAGGGCTAATACTTTCCTTGTGTCTTTGGTGTTCTTCGTTCTTCTTTAGTCCAGGTGGTTGGGACCAATTGATGCATTTCAGATGGCCGCTTGCAAGCTTTTAAGACCCCAGATGCCACTCACCAAGTAGGATGCAGAACATTTTCTTAATAAGCTTTGTTAGGCCAATTGACCTAGATGTCCCCTGAAAGCATGGTCCCCAGACCCCTACCCCTGCTACTCTGTCTCTCAAAGTATTTGATTGTATTCAGGAAACTTCTTAGCTTTGGTTTAGTCCAGTTGTGCTGACTTCCCCTGCAGTGTGTGTTGTCCTTCCCTTCACCAAAGATGATTCTTAGTTAGTGAATAATCCTTACCCTACCTCCCCACCCCTGTAACCATCAAAGAATGTTTTCTTCTGTGTTTAAACCTTTTCTTGAGTTCTTATAATAGTGCTCTTATACAGTATTTGTTCTTCTGTGACTGACTAATTTCACTGAGCGTAATAAGTTCCAGCTTCCATCATGTTATAGAATGTTTCACAGCTTCATCCTTGTTCTTTATCATTGCATAATATTCCATCGTGTGGATATACCATAATTGTTTATCCATTCGTCCGTTGATGGGCACCTAGGTTGTTTCCATCTTTTTGCTATTGTGAACAGTGCTGCAATGAACATGGGTGTGCATAGATCTATTCATGCGACAGCTCTTATTTCTCTAGGATGTATTCCAAGGAGCAGGATAGCTGGATCGTATGGTACTTCGATTTCTAGCTTTTTAAGGAAGTGCCAAATCGATTTCCAAAGTGGTTGTACCATTTTACACTCCCACTAACAGTGTATAAGTATTCCAGTCTCTCCACAACATCTCCACCATTTATTATTTTGTGTTTTTTGGATTAAGGTTAACCTTGCTCGGGTAAGATGATATCTCATTTTAGTTTTGATCTGCATTTTTTTAATGGCTAATGATCTTGTGCTTATCTTCATGTGTCTGTTAGCTCCCTGAATATCTTCTTTGGTGAAGTGCCTGTTCATATCCTTCGTCCATTTCTTAATTGGGTTATTTGTCTTTTTGTTGTTAAGGTTTTCCAATATCTTGCAGATTTTAGAGATTAGATGCTGATTGGATTTGTCGTAGCCAAAATTTTTTTCCCAGTCTGTAGGTTGTCTTTTTACTCTTTTCGTGAATTCTCTTGATGAGAATGTGTTTGATTTTTAGGAGCTCCCATTTATCTAGTCTCTCTTCTGGTATTTGTGAATTGTTACTTATGGTTCATATTGTGTTTATGCCATGTATTAGGGTTCCTAGTGTTGTCCCTATTTTTTCTTCCATGATCTTTATAGTTTTCGATTTTATATTTAAGTCTTTGATCCATTTTAAGTTAGTTTTTGTACATGGTGTGAGGTATGGGTCGTGTTTCAGGTTTTTGCAGATGGATATCCAGTTATGCCAGCACCATTTGTTAAAGAGACTGTTGTTTCTCCAATTAACGGACTTTGGGCCTTTATCAAATATTAGCTGCTCATAGGTGGATGAGCTTATATCTGGATTCTCAACTCTGTTCCATTGGTTTATGTATCTGTTGTTGTACTAGTACTAGGCTGTCTTGACTACCATGGCAGTATAATTGGTCCTAAAATCAGGAAGTGTAAGGCCTCCCATTTTGTTCTTCTTCTTGAGTAATGCTTTATTTATTTGGGGCCTCTTCCCTTTCCATATGAAGTTGGTGATCTATTTCTCCATCTCATTAAAAAATGCTCATGGAATATGGATCAGGATTGCATTGTATCTGTAGACTGACTTGGGTAGAATTGACATTTTCACTATGTTGAGTCTACCTATCCATGAGCAAGGTATATTTTTCCACTTATGCAGGTTTCTTTTATTTCCTTACAGTAGTGTCTTGTAGTTTTCTCTGTATACATCTTTTTTGTCTCTGGTTAGATTTATTCCTAAGTATTTTATCTTCTTGGGGGCTATTGTAAATGGTATTGATTTGGTAATTTCCTTTTCAAGGTTCTCTTTGTTGGTGTAAAGGAATCCAACTGATTTTTGTATGTTTATCTTGTATCCTGAAACTTTGCTGAAATCTTCTATTAGTTCCAGTAGTTTTCTTGTGGATTCTTTGGGGCTTTTTGTGTATAAGATCATATCATCTGCAAATAGAGACACTTAGACTTCTTGCCTACGAATTTGGATGCCCTTTATTTCTTTTTCTAGCCTAATTGCTCTGGTTAGGACCTCTAGCACAATGTTGAATAAGAGTGGTGATAGAGGGCATCCTTGTCTGGTTCCCATTCTCAAGGGGAATGCTTTCAAAGTGTCTCCATTTAGGATAATGTTGGCTGTCAGCTTTGCATAAGTACCCTTATTTTGAGAAACTTCCCTTCTATTCCTGTTTTATTGAGGATTTTTATCATCAGTGAGTGTTGGACTTTGTCAAATGCCTTTTCTGCATCAATTGATAGGATCATGTGGTTCTTGTCTTTTGTTTTATTTATGTGATAGATTACATTGATTGTTTTTCTAATGTTGAACCATCCTGCATACCTGGTATAAATCCCATTGGTCATGGTGAATTATTTTTTTGCTATGTTGCTGAATTCTATTGGCTAGAATTTTATTGAGGATTTTTGTGTCAATGTTCATGAGGGATATTGTTCTGTAATTTTCTTTCTTTCTTTCTTTTTTTTTTTTTTTTTTTTTTTTTTTTTTGATGTCTTTACCTGGTTTTTGTATCAGGGTTATGCTGGCTTCATGGAATGAGTTTGGGAGTATTCCATCCTTTTCTATGCTCTGAAATACCTTTAATAGAAGTGGTGTTATCTCTTTTCTGAAAGTTTGGTAGAATTCTCCAGTGAAGCCATCCAGGCCAGGGCTTTTTTTTGTTGTTGTTGGGACTTTTTTAATAACCTTTTCAATCTCTTCTTTTGTTATGGGTTTATTTAGTTGTTATAACTGTGTTAATTTTGGTAGATACTGAGTTTCTAGAAATTTGTCCATTTCCTCTAGGTTTTCAAATATGTCAGAGTACAATTTTTCATAGTAATCTGTTTGTTATGATTCTTTTAATTTCAGTTGGGTCTGTTCTAATATCACCCATCTCATTTCTTATACAAATTATCTGCTTCCTCTCCTGTTTTTCTTTTGTCAGTTTGGCCAGTGGTTTATCACTTTCGTTGATCTTTTCAAAGAACCATCTTTTGGACTTGTTTACTCTTTCAATTGTTTTTCTATTCTCTATTTCATTTAATTCTGCTCTAATTCTTATTATTTCCTCCCTTCTGATGCCTGAGGGCTTCTTTTGCTGCTCTTTTTCTACTTGTTCCAGTTGTAGGGTTGATGTTTTAATTATAGCCCTTTCTTCTTTTTTGATGTGTGGATTTATTGCTATAAACTGACCTCTAAGCACTGCTTTTGCTGTGTTCCAAAGGTTCAGGTAGGATGTGTTTTCATTCTCGTTTGATTCTATGAATTTCTTTATTCCATCCTTAATTTCTTCTATAACCCACTAGTTTTTGAGCAAGGTGTTGTTCAGTTTCCATGTGTTTGATTTTTTTCCCTTGCTTTTTGTGTTGTTGATTTCCACTTTTATGGCTTTATGGTCAGAAAAGATGCTTTGTAATATTTCGGTGCTTTGGATTTTGTTAAGGCTTGCTTTATGGCCTAATATGTGGTCTATTCTGGAGAATGTTCCATGTGCATTGGAAAAACAAGTATACTTGGCTGATGTTGGGTGCAGTGTTGGGTATATGTCTATGAGATAAAGTTGGTTGATTGTAGCATTTAGCTCTTCCATGTCTTTGTTGAGCTTCTTTCTGGATGTTCTGTCCTTCACTGAAAGTGGCGCATTGAAGTCTCCTACTACTATTGTGGAGTGTCTCTCTCTTTTCAGTGCTATTAGAGTTTGTTTTATGTATTTTTGAGCCCTGTCATTGGCAGCATAAATATTTATTATAGTTATGTCCTCCTAGTGTATTGAGCTTTTTATTATTATATAGTGTCCTTCCTTAACATTTGTGGTGGATTTTACTTTAAAGTTTATTTTGTCAGAGATTAATATTCCCACTCCTGCTCTTTTTTGAGTGTTGTTTGCTTGATATATTTTTCTCCATTCTTTGAGTTTTAACCTGTTTGTATCTTTAAGGTGTGTCTCTTGTAGGCAGCATATAGACGGATCATGCTTTTTTACCCAATCTGCCACTCTCTGTCTCATTATTGGTGCATTAAGTCTATTTACTTTCAGCGTAATTAATCATAGGTATGAGTTTAGTGCTGTCATCCTGATATCTCTTTTTGTGTGTTGTTCACAGTTTCTTTGTTCCCCTTAATTTTCTGTGCTGAGTCATTTTCTTTATGTATTTTTTTTTTCATCTTTTTCATTGTTGTAGATTTTGTGTTTGCTGGGTCTTTATATTTTTCTACTTTTTTATTTTGATTTGTAGGATCGTTAGATTCCTTTGTGGTTACCTTAATTTTTACCCCTATTTTTCTAAGTTCACACCAGTCTTTTATTTGTTTATATCACCTTGACTTCCTCACCATAGGAAAAATCAATGTCTGCATTTTTTAAGTCCCTCTTTTTTGTTTTAATGTTGTCCTTTTTTACATATTGATATCTCTGTTTCCCTATTTTCATTGGTTTTGCTTTGATGTATTTTCGATTTCCGTATCTGAGCCAATATCTGGTTGCTCTGTCCTGTGTTCTATTCTTGCATTGTTTTCTGATGTTATTGATTATCTAACCCTAGGACTCCCTTTAGTATTTCTTGTAATTTTGGTTTGGGTTTTACAAATTTCCTAAACTTCTGTTTATCTGGAAATGCCCTAATTTCACCATTATATTTGAGAGACAGTTTAGCTGGATATGTAATTCTTGGCTGGCAAATGTTTTAATTTAAGGCTTTATATATGTCATCCCATTGCCTTGTTGCCTGCATGGTTTCTGGTAAGTAGTCCGAGCTTATTCCAATTGACTTTCCTTTGTAGATGACTTTTCTTTTATCCCTAGTTACTCTTAAAATTCTCTCTTTATCTTTCGTTTTGGTAAGTTTGATTATAATATGTCTTGGTGACTTTCTTTTGGGATCTACCTTATGTGGGGTTCCATGAGCATCTTTTATAGATATCTTCTCATCTTTCATATTATCAGGGAAGTTTTCTGTTAAAAAATCTTCAACAATTTTCTCTGTATTTTCTGTTATCTGCCCCCCCCCCCCGTTCCAGTATTCCAATCACTCACAAGTTATTTCTCTTAATAGAGTCCCACATAATTCTTAGAGTTTCTTCATTCTTTTTAATTCTTTGGTCTGATTTTTCCTCAAAAAAGTTGGCGTCAAGTGCATTATCTTCAGTGTGACTAATTCTAACTTCTACTGCCTCAATTCTGCTCCTATGACTTCCTATTGAGTTGTCTAATTCTGTAGTTTTGTTGTTAATCTTCTGGATTTCTGATTGCTGTCTCTTTATGGATTCTTTCAGCCTATTAAATTTGTCTTTATGTTCTTGAATAACTGTTTTAAGTTCCCCTACTTCTTTGTCTGTATGTTCTTTGGCAGTTACTGCATTATGTAAAATTTCTTTTCTAATTTCTAGAAGAGTTCTGTATATTAATCTTTTGTATTCTGCCTCTTATAATTCCAAGAAATTTTCTTCCTCCAGATAATTTATTGATTATTTTGGGAGCTTGCTGAAGCCATCATGGACTTCCTCTTTATGTGATTTGATATTGACTGTTGTCTCTGAGCCATCAATAAGTCATTATAATTTTGTTTTATATTTGTTTAGTGAATCCTGCCTTCTTGGGGTTTTTTTTTTTTTTTTTTCATTTCTTTTTTTTTTTAATGCCCCAATAGGCTGCTCACTTGCACTAGTTTGATTATTGGTGCCTTTGAATTTCTAACATCCTGTCACCAGGTAGTTAGTTCTGTAACTAAGTATGTGCACACAGGTGTCCATTAAATTTTCCTACATGGGTTCAGCTTAGGTGTCCAGGCAGTTGGTCACCAATTGTGTGGTGCAGGCTCTCACCTCCAGTCTTAGAGAGGCATGGTGATTGGTGTAGGCACCGGTATCTAGGTGCAATAGAGGGTCATATGCTGAACCAGGCAGGGGGCTGATGGCTGCCCCTGAGAGTCTGAAAAGAAACCATGTCCCTATTCCCTAGGGCGAGTAGGTAGATGAGTTTTGCAGCTGGTCTATGAGTACCCCACTCTGTTGGCTGTGAAGACTTGAAGACACCACTTATTCTTGGACTCCTGTAGCAGCTGACTAGGTGGCATAAGTGAAGCCACTGGCCCTCAAGCCCCTGGTATGGATTGGTAAAAGTGCCTGCTTAAAGGGCAGGGCTGTGTCATGGGTCACAAATATGTCACTTCACAACTGAAACAGTTGAAGTTAGACTTCAGATGTTTACCCTGTTGTACTGTGGTAGTGAGGGCTAATGCTACTGAGATTGGTCCCCACAAGTCTATACAGGGGTGTAAGGCACTCAAAGTCTGCAGACCCCTTATGCCTGTGCCTAGCAAAGAAGCTGTGCCAACCCCGACTTCCTGGCTTAGGGGATCCAGTAGCTTATTTGTTCCCTCTCCAAGGCCAGGACAATGGGTCAGGGTGCCTTTTGGGATCTACTTCCGGACCAATGGACTCAGACTTCGGAAGGCAGGACCAGTGCAGAGCTGGGAGGGAGGAGGTAAAAGGGAGAGAGGATTTATCCAAATGGTTTTTTGTTGTTTTTTTTTTTAATCCCTGAGAAAGGTCACACGCCTGTACTTATCTTTAGCCACTTGGGAGCTGCTTTTCACTGGTTCCGAGTGTCCCAGCAGAATCTCTGCTGCCAGGTCTCTCTTGATGCAGAAACTGCCTCCTGAGCACACTCAGGCGGCTGTTTGCCTGCTTCACTGCGGACCCAGAGTGGCTGAAGAGCTGCAGTCCCGCCACCACTGTTCTAGCGCTCCTCACTTCTTCCAAACTGTTTCTCTCTACCCCAGCCACTCAGTCCGATTCCTCAACTTTGCCTTGTTCAGGGCTCCTAGATATTTGAATTAAATCAAATCATTTGTTTTTCCTGGTGTTTGTTGTAAGAGGGATATAGGAGGCAGTCTGACTACTCTGCCATCTTGGCCCCGCCTCCCCCCAAACTGCAATTTTGGTGGATCCTACAGGAAAAATATTAAACGATGCAGGAAGCATCAAAAGAAGATGGAAGGAATACACAGAGTCACTATACCAAAAAGAACTGGTCAAAGTTCAACCTTTTTAGGAGGTAGCATATGATCAGGAACAGATGGTACTGAAGGTGTTGGTGAAAAACAAGGCTCCAGGATTTGGTGGAATATCAACTGAGATATTTCAACAAATGGATGCAGCCTTGGAAGTGCTCACTCATCTATGCCAATAAATTTGGAGGACAGCTATCTGGCAAATTGACTGAAAGAGATCCATATTTATACCTATTCTCCTTGTAATGCTCCAGGCTCTAGAGTCCACCATTTCTTTCTGGAAGGTGGTGATTTCTTATATTTACATTAACTTTACAAAATTTTAATTTATACTCAATCAAAAGTCGTATTTAAAGTCTATTGTTTCATGAATTCTTTAAAAATCAGCTTTTTTTACAATTATTTAAATAAAATAAAATTTACCAATTTTAAATCTGTAATTCAATGAGTTTTGATAAATGTGTAGTTATAAAACCACCACCATAATCAAGATCTAGAATATTTCCATTACCCCTAAAATTTCACTTATAACATCCTTAATATTTAATAGTATTTTCTAATATTGGACAGGAAATATTCTTTGCTAAGCCTGGAAGAAGAAGGGACACTAAGTCATTCTATTTTTAACAGTTAAAAAATAAAATATTCCTTATTCATATATTCGTAGCAGTAGTGTAAATAAAGAATATCTGTGGATCCTATTTTTTTTTTTTTATAAAATTATTATTAAAACAAACAACTATTTCATTTCGGGAAGGAAGAATTACTTAATCAAATGAATGAAAAAGTCAGATCTTTTCATTTGAAGTCTATCTTCAAATAGCTATATAATTTTGAAGTTCTGGGGGTAAAGAATTAAAAGACTGGGACAAGAAACGTTCCTGGGACCAGTTCTCAAATGCTTACTTCAACCTTCTGTGAGTCTCTGAGACTGTTTGGAAAAGGACCAGAAAGATGCAAGGCATTTACTGCTCCATAATACAAATCACATAATAGAGTGTCTAAGTTCCTTAAGGAGAAATCATTTATTGCTGCTCTTAATTTGCATACTTCTCTACAGGGAGGACTTGATGTCCACTTGAATATTTTAGGAGATCTAGATTCAGTGGGCAGAGAACAGGTTTGAAACTTCTAGTATAAGCACTATTCTTCCATGTAATTAAAACAATTATGAACACATACAGTATAAGGCACAGCTAGATTGATCCTTAGAAGTGAAGGAGGATGACGGGACTTTGTCACGCTTACTCTGGACACATTATCAGGGAAGATGAATTGCTAGAAAAGGATATCATGTTTGGTAAAGTTCAGGGTCAGTGAAAATGAGAGAAATCCTCCATGAGATGGATTGACATGTAGCTGCAACAATGAACTCAAAATATACCAAAGATTGTGAGAATGATGCAGGACAGGGCAATGTTTTAATCTGTTATACATAAGGCTACCATGAGGTGGAGCTTCAAACCCAGATAATCAGGCATCGAAGCCAGTGGTGTTAATTACTTTTTGGGCTCTAGGCATGAAAACATGCCATTGAGCACCCGAAGTGCCACCCCCACTTCCCATCTCCATGGGAATCCTTGCACCGTTTAAAACCCTCCAGTTCCATACTGACATAGACACATGTTGAGTTAAATCTCTCCCAGACTATTCCTTGTATGCCTTTCTCTTTTTCTCTTTCTTTCCTGTGCAAATGTTGCATTCTTAACATTAACATACTTATCTATTACAAGATATTCGAAGGCCGAAAAGCTACCGTAACCCCTTATGTCTCCAAGAGGTCATTAGGATTTGGGTGTCTCAGAACATGTTTATTGCTACAGTGACGTTAAAAAAAGGGTGATGATTGTGGTGATGATGAACATTAGGATGAGAGGGTAACAGCAGCATCAGTTTTACTATAAGCAGAGGGACGAGGAGGGTGAAAGTGCTACCAGATATTCCAATGCTTGGGTTTCTGCAGAGATGTCACAACAGTTGGAATCTGGGCATTGATTTTATCGTGTCATTCTATGTGTGCGGTCTTGGAGTCCTAGCAGAAGACTACACAAGAGGCGAGGATTTAAGAACAAGGAAATCGTTCAGTAGAAGATGAGTTTCTCAGCACCTCCTACTCTTACCCCCTGGGCTCCCATCTTTGGTGGTTCCTACAGCCTTGGGGACCACGAGCCCAGGGTATCCACCCGAGGTCGAGTAGAAAGAAACTAGCAGACATCGTTACTTCTCCCCCACTTGACTTTTTCTTCTGGAATATCTGCATAGTTTCAGGAGGTGGGGTAGATGGTAGTACCTACATTTCTAGATAGAGATACCATCAAGTAGCCCCAAGGACACAGATTCAGTACTGATGCCTGTCAGTGTTGCACCAGGATAGGGACAATTGCAGTAGAAATAGCCTGAACTGTGGAAACTGCTTCCCACAAGATGATCAAGCCCAAGCTCTTGGGTGGCTGCTGATGTCACTACTGCTGCTGCTCCTCTGTTTTTGTGTCCCAGAGTTTCCTTCAGAGACAGACTGGGGGTGACCCATCCAGCACAACAAGACACCCTACTGATGGCTGGTTCCTGAAAAAGCTTGACCATTTTAGCCAAAATTGTTCATCATTCTGGTAACAGGTAAAAAATAATGACTAAGGCTGGTGATGACAGGAGGGGATAGTGTGAGCTTCAGTCCTTGAGTAGGGTGCCACAGAGCTCCATTAAGGTAATGGAGAGATGAGGAGTGTTTTCAGTCCCTGGGTGGTGTTAATATTTAAGGCTTGAACTACTAACTTGAAGGCGGGTGGTTCACGCCCAGCCAGAAACATCTTAGAAGAAAGTCCTGGTGATCTGCTTCTGAAAGGTCACAGCTTTGAAAACACAGAGCACAGTTCTACTTTGACAATCATGGGCTCACCAAGATTAGGAATTGACTTGATGGCAACAAGTTTGATTTTTTGGTTTGAGGACATTACACTGAGCTAACAGGCCATCCTTTGCTGAAACATTTAGTTTTGGAGAAATATTTTCAGTTATATCTTGTTTTGTTTCCTTTTAAAGTTGTATAAATTTTCTATAAATTGTTTACTGGAAGTAGAGGATTGACTAAATTCAGTTTTCTGTTGGTTTTTTTGCACTAGCAGGGGAGTAAGGCTGCTTCATAGATAATGGTAAGTTTTTTCTTGTAGAGATATAGAATGTCTGAAATGTCTTGTTATTATTATTATGGTAAAAAACTGTTTATATGCAATGCCTAGATCTCTTAATTCATTGGGGGTTGCAAAATGATATTAATTTTATCATTCTTCATTACTTAGCTAGAATGCATACATAAACAAGACTTCCTGTCACCTATTATTTGGTTACATGACAACAATTTGTATGGGAAAGACACAAATGCTTGACTCATTCCCTTAATTTACCAAATTTCAAAAAGACAGTAAGTATAATAGATTTAGAATATTACATAGTTACTCATTTCTTTGTCTCATATGACACAGCAGTCTCAAAATAATACCAACCCTGCCATTAAAAAATACAATTACTGAAAGATTTTTAAAAATTTACTTTGCAGTCTACTAGTCCACAAAGTTAATTCTACTAAAGATGTCCAGTCAAATTACTGACTTTTCAGTCACTTAGAATTGTTCCTGTCTGTGTGGTTACGTGACTAATCAGATACCATTTGTGTTTGTTTCATTTTATTATTTTAAAAGTTAGTTTTGTAAAGTTTAATTTTATCTTATAATTACCTAAAATATTTATATGGTACCAAAGTCAAATCAACAAGCAAGATATTTCAATAAACTTGATTTTAACTGTTTATATTATTATTCTTAGTGCTTCTCTTTACGACTTCATAAAAGATGAAGCCCTTCAACTCTTAGCACTATAACTTTCTACCTTTTGCCCTTTGTTGCCGTTAGATGCCATCTAGTTGGTTCCAGCTCATAGCAATCTCATGTATAACAGAACTAAAAACTGACAAATCCTATGCTATCCTCACAATCATTGTTATGTTTGAGCCCAGGAGTTGCAGCCACTGTGTCAATCCATCTCTTTGAGGGTCTTCCTCTTTATCCCTTATCCTCTACTTTACCAAGCAGGATGTCCTTCTTGAGGGATTGGTCCCTCCCGATAACATGTCCAAAGTACATAAGACAAAGTTTCTCCAACCTTGCTTCCAATGGGCATTCTGGATGTATTTCTTTGGAGACAGGCTTGTTAATTCTTCTGGCAGTCCATGGTATATTCAATATTCTTCACCAACACCATAATTCAAAGAAATCAGTTCTTCTTTGTTTTCCCTATTCATTGTCCAGCTTTTGCATGCGTATGAGACAATTGAAAATATCATGGCTTGGTTCAGTCATACTTTAATTCTCAATGTGGTATCTTTGCTTTTTAACACTTTAAAGAGATCTTTTGCAGAAGATTTGCCCAACGTAAACAGCTTAAATGCACCCTTAAAGAGACAAATAATGACAGAGTGGATTTTTTAAAAAAAGATTCATCAATATGTTGTCTACAGGAGACACATCTTAGACACAAAGACATAAATTTATTAAAAAGCAAAGAATGGAAAAAATACATCAAGCAAAAGATAAACAAAACAGGGCAGAAGTGGCAATACTACTCTCAAATAAAATAGACGTTAAGTTAAAATCAACAATAAAAGACAAGAAGGGACATTATATATGATTAAAGCAACAATCCACCAAAATCCACCAAGAAGACATAAACTTAATAAATGTCTACACACTCAATGACAGGCTCCAAAATATATAAAGCAAATTCTAACAGCACTAAATAACACCTTACTTAAAAACCACTGTATAATAGAAGTAATAAAAAATGGAATAAAACATATCTAAAATCAAATGGGAATGAAAATACATAATAAAGATAAGAGCAGAAACAAATGAAACAGAGAATAGAAAAATAATAGAATCAACAAAAACAAAGTTAGTTCTTTGAAAGGATCAAAATCAACAGACCATTTGCCAAACTGACAAAAGACTAACAGGAAAGGATGCAAATAATCGAAAGAAGAAAATCCATGGGGAACATTAGAACAGACCCAGATGAAATAAAAATGATCTTAACAGATTACTATCAAAAACTATACTCTAACAAATTTGAAAACCTAGAGGAAATGGACAAATTTCTAGAAACACACTATGTACATAACCTAACACATTCTGAGGTAGAAAATACAAACAGACTCATAACGAGAAGAGATTGAAAAGATAATAATAATAATAATAAAAAGCCCTGGCCTGGATGGCTTCACTGGAGAATTCTACTAAACATTCAGATAACTCACACTACTTCCACTCAAATTATTTCAGAGAATAGAAAAGGAAGGGATGCTCCCAAATTTATTCTATGAAGCCAGTATAACTCTGATACCAAAGCCAGGCAAAGACACTACAAAAAAGAAAATTACAGACTAATATGTTTCATCAATATTCATGCAAAAATTGTTAACAAAATTCTAGCTAATAGAATTAAGCATCATTTTAAATACACCATGGCCAAGTGGAATTCAAACCAGGTATGCAAGGTTGGTTCAACATTGGAAATTCAGTCAACGTAATCCACTACATTAATAGAACAAAGGAAAGAATCATATGATCATCTCAATCGATGCAGAAAAGGAATTTGATAAAGTTCAACACTAATTCCTGATAAAAACTCTCAGTGAAATAGGAATAGAAAGAAAATATCACAACATAATAAAAGACATCCATACAAAACCAACAGCCAAAATATTTCTCAACAGAGAGATGCTGAAAGCATTCTGCCTGAGGATGAAAACAAGACAAGGATACCCTTTATCACCACTCCTATTTAACATTGTGCTGGAAGTCCTAGGTAAAGCAATAAAGCAAGAAAAAGAAATAAACGGCATCCATCTGGTAAGGAAAAAGTAAAACTATCTCTATTTACAAACAATATGATTCTATACATAAAGAACCCTAAAGATTCCACAAGAAAACTACTGAAACTAATAGAAAGATTCAGCAGAGTAGCATGATACAAGATCAACGTATAAAAATCAGTTGAATTCCTATACACCAACAAAAAGAACTATAAAAGGAAATCAGGAAAACAATACCATTTATAATAGCCCTTAAAAAAAATAAAATTCATCATAAAAGAAAATGAAGGATATTATATAATGATTAAAGGGACAATCCACCATGATGCAGAACCATAATAAATATCTATTCACCCAACAACAGGGTTCCAAAATACATAAACTCTAACAGTACTAAAAAGAGAAACTGATACATCCACAGTAATAGCAGGAAACTTCAAGACACCACTCTTGGTAAAGAACAGAACATCTTGAAAGAAACTCAGCAAAGATTCAGAATATCTAAAGGATGCAATCAACCATCTTAACCTCATAGACATATATTAAACACTGCTAGCAACAGCAGCAAAGTATACATTCTTTTCTAACACACATGGGACTTTCTCCAGAATAGACCACATTTTAGGCCAGAAAGCAATCCTTAACAGAATTCAAAACATGAAGATAATACAAACATCTTCTCAGATCATACATCGTAAAAGTAGAAATTAGTAACAGGAAGATTAAGGAAAAAAATCAAAAACATAGAAACTGAATAACACCTTGCTCCAAAACCACTGGGTAATAGAAGAAATCAAAGATAGAATAAAAAAAATTTCTAGAATCAAATGAGAATGAAAACAGATAATACCAAAACCTTTGGGAAACAGCAAATGCAATGCTCAGAGGCCAATTTATAGAAATAGATGCACACATCAACAAAGAAGGGAAAATATCAAAATGTTAACTGTACAGCACAAACAAATAGAAAGAGAACAGCAAAAGAAGCTGACAGCCACCAGAAGAAAGGAAATAACAAAGATCAGAGTAGAAATTAATGAAATAGAGAATAGAAAAACAATAGAAACAATTTAAAAAAACAGAAGCTAGTACTTTGAAAGAATGAACAAAATCAACAAACCATTGGCCATTTTGAAAAAAGAAGAACAGAAAAGGAAGTAAGAAACCCAAATAAGAAATGAGATGGAGAACATTGCAACAGTCCCAATTGAAATAAAAAGAATCCTAATATAATACTATAAAAAACTGTACTCCAACAAAATTGAAAACCTAGAGTAAAACACTACCTACTTAAACTAACACAAACTGAGGTAGACAATTTGAACAGACTCATAACAACAGGAAAGATAGAAAAAGTTAAAAAAAATAAATAAATAAAAAACTCCCAAGCAAAAGAAAAGTTCTGGCCCAGATGGTTTCACTGGAGAATCCTACCAAACATTCAGAGAAGAGCTCACACCAGTACCACTCATTCAGAACATAGACTAGGAAAGGATACTTCCAAATTCATTCTATGAAGACAGTGTAACCGTGATACCAAACCAGGCAAAGACATCACAATAAAAAAAAATTGAAGACTGTTATTTCCCTTGAATATAGATGCAGAAATTCTGCATGGTAATCATGAGCTTACCTGTGCTTATTTACTTATCTGTAGTGAACAATTTCACATGGGTTTCACCACATCTTTGATGTGAAATTGTTTACTACAAGTTAGTAAATAAGCACAAATAAGCCAATGCTTAACTTGCTTACTGGGTAATTTGTCCCTGAGCCCAACTGTGCAGGCCTATTTTAGCTCTAACACTTGTCACATCTGTTAATTGCCAACATCAAATCCTCTCATGAAGGTTAAAGGAAAGAGACTGAACATTTACTGAACAATAATTGATCACACTGAAAAAAGTGTTTCTACTGGTTTTCTCCGTAGTCCTGGAGCTGTTAGTGGCTGACTATGCAGCCACATGGAAGAACCTGCTTGATAATAAAACCAATACAGGGAAAACCAAAGCTGAAGTGAGAGAGAGAGAGAGAGATTCCTGAAGATGCTAGCCATGCTCAAAACCAGATCTATCATTGAACTCTTTCTTTTTTAGATAAATCAATACTTATATTTTTCTCAAGGAAATTCTTGCAGTTGAGAAGTCCTTAAGCCTATATCCATGAACCAAATATTCAATAATTATTTGTCAGTTTACAGATCTTACTCAATCCTTGAGACAATGGACATTTCAATAAATACTGTTTTTAACTTGCTATATCAAAACTACTTTTGTTTGCCAACTTTTTTTTAGTACAACGGTATTCCAGAAGTTTGATTGGAGGTTATATGTATCATAATAGTGTTTGTCTTTAATTAACTACTTTCAATACTCTATCACATTTTTTTGGCCATACACCAAAGGATTAAATAAAAGTTACATAATGAAGTGCCATAGGTGAACATAAGGGGACTCTATATCTTCAGGGGAATTCAGGAAGATTACAGATTGCACTGGTTAGAAATTACATAATAATGCTTATAACAACACTGGCGTAAACAAGATAATCTTTTAAGTGTTCTTATTTTTATTTTTTTTATTGAACTTTAAATGATGGTTTACAGAACAAACTAGCTTCTCATTAAACAGTTAGTACATACATTGTTTTACGGCATTGGTTAACAACCCCATAACATGTCAACAGTCTCCCTTTTCGACCTTGGTTATCCTATTACCAGATTTCCTGTCCCCTGCTCAATACTTTAAGGTCTAATGTGAAATTGACTTAAGCCATGGTGTTCTCCTTTGCCTCATACACATGTGAAAGCTGGACAATGAATAAGGAAGACTGAAGAAGAATTGATGCTTTTGAATTACGGTATTGGCAAAGAATATTGAATATACCATGGACTTCAAGAAGAACTAACAAATCTGTGTTGGAATAAGTACAGACAGAATGCTCACTGGAAGCAACAATGGTGAGACTTCTTCTCAAGTTCTTTGGATATGTTATGAGACAGGAACAGTCTCTGGAAAAAGACATCATGTTTAGAAAATATGAGGGTCAACAAAAAGAGGAAGATCCTGGATGAGATGGATTGAGACAGTAGCTGCTACAGTGGGCTCAAGCATAACAAGGGCTTTGAAGATGGCAGAGGACCGGGCCTGTTCTGTTGCACATAGGGTCACTATGAGTCAGAAACAACTCAACAGTGCCTAACAACAAAAACACCACAGTTACAAAATGAACAGTTAAAAATCAATACCTTCTCAAAATACTATCAATGATTATATAGATAAAGATAATGGAAAAGTAATATACACCTCCACATATGAAATGTCCAGGATCAACTTTCATAAAAAATTTCGTCTTTTTTTTTACTGTACTTTAGATGAAGGTTTACAGAACAAAAATTTCTCATTAAACAGTTAGTACACATATTGTTTTATGACAACAGTTAACAACCCCATGACATGTCAACACTGTCCCTTCTCAACCTTGGGTTCCCTATTACCAGCTTTCCTGTTCCCTCTTGCCTTCTAGTCCTTGTCGCTGGACTCTTGTGCACCATTAGTCTTGTTTTGTTTCATGGGGCTGTCTAAGCTTTGGCTGAATGGTGAACCTCCGGAGAGACTTCATTACTGAGCTAAAAGCGTGTCTGGGGACCATACTCTTGGGCTTTCTCCAGTCTCTGTCAGGCCAGTATAAAATGAGACAAATGCTAGTAGTTACTGCAACTTCCTGCATTTACATGTCACTGTCACACAGGTTATGCTAATTAAAATTTCAAGTTGAATCTGGTACAAATACTCAACATGTTTTCAAAATATGTATTCTTACTTTATAGTCAAGCTGATGTTAAGCCGCATATATTCTGCTTTAATTGTTGTCATAAACAGAGCGTGTTTATGCTTTAATTGTAGAAATCTGAATACTGCCAGCCTCCACTACCTCAGCAGCAAGCAAGCCTTGGCTGACATTGTCAACTTCTGAACTGAAATAGCAAAGAAAATAGGGCTCACCAAAAATAAATGGGTTGCATTTGGCTGCTCTTATGCTGGCTCCCTTGCAGTGTGGTCAAGAATAAAATACCCAGACCTGTTCGCTGCAGCAGTGGGCAGCAGTGCACCCATGCTAGCAAAAGTAAATTTTTATGATGAGTCTATCTATATATAGGAGTCGTTGGGCGGCGCAAATGATTAACACTCTGGGCTGATAATCAGAAGTTGGAAGTTTCTATTGACTCCTGGCAATAGAACTACACAAAATATATCCATCAATAGATCAAGTATTGATGAGAGGCGAGTTGCTGGGTGATCATATGTTCAATACTTTTTGAAGGATTGTACCCTTTCACCATACTTATTTGATCTGTATGCTGTGCAAATAATCTGAGAAGCTGGACTATACAAACAAAAACGCAACATTAGGCATGGAAAAAGGCTCATTAACAATCTACAATATGCAGAACACAACCTTGTTTGCTGAAAGTGAAGAGGACTTGAAGCACTTACTGATGAAGATCAAAGGCTACAGTCTTCAGTATGGGTTACAATTGAATGTAAAGAAAACAAAAATCCTCATAACTGGACCAATAACCAATATCATGATAATTGGAGAAAATACTGAAGTTGTCAAGGATTTCATTTTACTTGGATCTGCAATCAATGCCCATGAAAATAGCAGTCAAGAAATCTAATGACGTATTGCATTGGGAAATCTGATGCAAAAGACCTCTTTAAAGTGTTAAAAACCAAAGAAGTCACTCCAGGGAATAAGTGTGCCTGACTCAATCCTTGTTATTTTCAATCACCTCATATGCATGCTAAAGCTGGACAATGAGTAAGTAAGACTGAAGAATAATTGATGCCTTTGAATTATGGTGTTGGTGAAGAATACTGAATATACCATGGAGTGCCAGAAGAATGAATAAACCTGTCTTGGAATAATTACAGCCAAAATGTTTCTTAGAAGTGATGATGGTAAGAATTTGTCTCAAGTACTTGGGACATGTTCTCAGGTGGGACTGGTTTCTGGTAAAGGACATCATCCTTGGTAAAGTAGAGGGTAAGTGAAAAAGTGGGAGACCCTTAACAAAATGGATTGGCACAGTGGCTGCAACTGTGGGCTAAAACATAGCAATCATTATGCAGATGGAACAAGCCTGGACACTGTTTCATTATGTTGTACACAGTGTTGCTATAAGTCAGAACCAACACAATGGCACCTAACAAGAACAATGCATTGAATACAACTGTTAAATACAAATCGTATGAAGAAACAGGACACAATGGACATAGTAAATGAGCAAAATAATTCACAACTCTAATATATAGGGTTCTCCAAGAGATAAAGGAAAATGCAGACAAAAATAAGAAAAAATAGACAAAATCATGGAAAATACAGACAAAATCAGGGAAAACACAGACAAAGCAACGGAAGAATTCAGGAAAATAATATGGGAACAAAATATCAAAATAAACAACTAAAATCATGCAAAAGCAACAATTAGAAATTCAAAAGATAAACAAGATTTCAGAAATGGAGAGTGCAACAGAAGGTTTTAAGAGCAAATTTGAAACAATGGAAGACATATCCTTGGTTACCGCATTGAGGAAAAATCAGAGAAAAGAATGAAGACAAAATGAAGAAACCCTGAGAATGATGTGGGATACAATCAAAAGCAAAAAATTGTGAGTGATCAGAGTTCCAGAACAGGAGGAGAAAATGGAAAACACAGAAAAGGTCATTGAAGATTTGCCAACAGAAACCTTCCAATATCATGAAAGATGGAAAGCTGACCTTCCAAGAAGCTCAAAGAACCCCATATAGGAGAGACAACAGCAAAAAATTGTGAGTGATCAGAGTTCCAGAACAGGAGGAGAAAATGGAAAACACAGAAAAGGTCATTGAAGATTTGCCAACAGAAACCTTCCAATATCATGAAAGATGGAAAGCTGACCTTCCAAGAAGCTCAAAGAACCCCATATAGGAGAGACAACAAAAATAAATCACCAAGACATATCATAATCACACTTGCTAAAATCAAAGACAAAGAAAGAATCCTGAGAGCAGCTCAAGAAAAACAAAAAGTCACATACAAAGCCTGGATGGCTCCATTGGAGCATTCTACTAAATATTCAGATAAGCGCTTACACCAGTACTACTCAAACTATTTCAGAACATGGAAAAGGAAGGGATATTTCCAAATTCATTTTATGAAGCCAGCATAACCCAGATACCAAAACCAAACACACCACAAAAAAAGAAAATTTCAGACTAATATATATTACAAATATAGATGCAAAAATTCTCAACAAAATTCCAGCCAATTGAATTCATCATATATGAAAAAAAAAAAAAATACACCATCACTAAGTGGGATGCATACAAGATATGCAAGAATGGTTCAACATTAGAAAATCTATCAACATAATCCACCACTTATTGACATGGTGAGGTTCCGAAGACCAGCTCATTATGCAAAATCAACATTATGTGAGGAGGATGATATCCAGAAGAATGAACAAATCTGTCTAGAAAGAAGTGAAGCCAGAATGCTCCTTAGAAGCAAGAATGGTGAGACTTTGTCTCACGTAATTTGGACATGTTATCAGGAGGGATCATTCCCTGGAGAAGGACAGCCTCCTTGGTAAAGTAGAGGATCAGCGAAAAAAAAGGAAAACTATCAAGGGATGGATTGAGACAGTGGCTGCAACAATGGGCTCAAGCATAGCATTGATTGTGAAGATGGCGCAGGAACCAGCAGTGTTTCGTTCTGTTGTACCTATGGTCATTATGAGTCAGTTTTTCCAAAGGGATATTAATATACCTCAAGAATTTATTTTATTGATTTGTTCAAGTTGTACCTAACCTTAAATTTTCTTAACAGAGACAAGGATTCATTACTTAGCAAAGCATTTTATCCTTGTTTATGTATTAATGTATACCTAAATTTAGTTAAAACACATTTATATTTATGTGTTATGCATGGCCTTTATTGAAAAGAATAAGAGTTTATGAAATAGAGACTATTCTGGAAAACCCGGGAAGTATAGATTCTGTCCCCATAGTAACCAACTAACTGGTTGCACATGGTCCTCCAGGATAATTGATTTCTTGTGTGCTGGGATGGTCTTCCCCTTCTCAAGGCCAGCAAGAAAGGAAGACCAAGATGAACTTCCATAAAAACAAAAAAAAACTTAAATCTTACTTTGAGGACTTAGACTTTTAGGTCTGATCTAATTTCACGCTTGCAGGAAAATATACATTTAAGCAATAAAACGGGAACCACACACGGGTTCTGTTCTGTATATCTTTCAGAGGGATATATTACTTTAGCCATTTTTGTGGAATCTGGAAGATCTTTTCCTGCGCTTGTATTAGTTCAGCTGAATCAGTTTCCTTCAGTTTATCCATATCTGCACAGTGTGATTCACCTTAAACAGAAAGAGAAATATCAGAATACCTACACACCAAGTATGCAAAAACCAGATATACTTAACCCCCAGCTGCACATTGGACCATATGGAACCCTACTCAAACAGAACAAAGTCTGAGTCCCATCCTGTAAAGGATTTGATTTAATTAGTCTGGAGGTGGAGAAGGGTATCAGTAATTTTTAAAAACTGGTCAAAAGGTGATTAAAATGTGCAGTTATAATTAAGAATGAGGATTGTCCCCTTAATTTATTATTTCATTCTGATATATTTCATCCTATTTGTGGGTCTTTGACTATTCACAACTGTGTTACCTTTAATGAAAACAGCAGGCAAATCATTACTGATATCCTTTGTGATTCCCAGAATGTGCCATGGATCAATAGAACTGTTGGAAAAGATGATTTTGCTTCCATTCACATTGAAGCCACCATAATACATGTTGGTGGTCTGAACACTCTTAGTTAGTGAATCATAATTGAACTCTGAGCCAAACACATCTGAACATTGCTGAAGAAAATACCTGCAAAGAAAACAAGACAAGACTGTAGCTGCTGGAGATCAAGACTTACGAGTGGAAGAAAGACATTTACAAAGTGTGGCTTTTTTTTTTTTTTCAGTTGTTCTGTTTTCCCCTGAGAATCTGAGTTACTTAAAATAGCTAAAAGAATTTCTTCCATTTAAGAAAGAAATCATCCATCTATCCACCTGTCCATCTATCTATCTATCTGGCTGTTTGTCTGTCTATCTATCTATCTATTCTAGCCAAGGCAGTCCTCTTATGAGGTTCTCTAGTAGTTAGGCACGGAGGAATGTGTTCAGCAGAGCACTTGTCTACTTGGAACCTTGGCCAACCCAATGTAGAATCTTAGTGAGGAGGCTATAGACACAATGGGCTGCTGCTTCCTGGACACCACCTAGGGTTTCAGAACAAGGAAATCAGAAAATCCTAGTCTTTGCCACCCCTCTGTGCCCAACTTGTACTGCTGTGGGAGAAAGAAAGCTCAGTGCATAGCCTGCCTACCTGTTAAGGAGGAAGAGAGCACAGAGGCAGTGAGAGTGAGAGATTGCATACACTGCTGAGAGGTGACCCTAAGGCTCCTCAAACCCACCTAGCTCTAGTCAGTTTAACCCCTAGTGTCTGGAACCCCAAAGAGAAACTGAAGAAGGGAGGTAAGGAATAAGCAAAATTTCCCCTCCCGTGTCCTAGGAGCAAAAAAGATATGTAAAGGAACAAAGAGCTGAAAAGGTGGATGGGCCTTCTCTCCTCACTGGTGGAAGAGACACCAAAAGAAGTGAGGCTATAGTATTTGTTTGCCCCAAAGCAGCTACCTTCACCATAGACACAACTCCTAAAAAGTATTGTTCAGTTAATTCACTTGACTTACACTAAGTCATAGCTCCGTACCTCATCAGGGAATTTCACATTTGGTAACTTTCATAGGAGGAACTATAGAATCCAAATTCATTTTCCCCCCAGGTTTATACTTTTATGATGATTTTACCCTCCAAGATATTTTTACGTATTATAATATCTATGCATTTTCATATAAAACTTATCTGCACACACACATACTCACATAAAGAATCCCCCTCCTACAATTTTAAGTATGAAATTGCCTTTAAAGTTCTCCATATTTATCAGTGTCTGTTTCTAGCAGACAATTCTAGAGGTCAGCAACCATGTCTTGCTCTATAAACTCGGTAAATATGAACTAAGGATGGTAAACCAATGAGAATAAAGTTAACTAAAGGTGATCTCTCCTGTTTCATACAACCAGCAAATCTTGGTTAACCGAAAATTCAAAACAGATGGGCAACTTGTCTTCTTTTATTTGCAACTTTTCAGTCACTCATGTTCCTTAATTGGATATTTCAACAAACACACAAAGTATCTTCTTGGCAAAAGAGGATTAAATAATATAGCCCTGTATTGCCATCAAATAAGACTGATGCTACTAGCGTATTTATTCTTATTCATCCTCTAGAACCTATAGAGTGTTTCTGGGCAGCTACTAATTAAGGTAGATGCAGAAATCTGATATTTGGTTCTACATATCTTATTGGAATATTTTTGATTTCTCAGTCTTCCATCCAAAAGATTCCTCCCCCAATTTTTCACCAGTTTAGGTTGGCCATTCTGATCAATTTAATCTTCCCTTTTTAAATATGGAAAAATACCTGTAATCACGGTTTCTAGTCACAAACAGAAGTCAAAGCAGAGGTTTTACCTGAGAGGCCTTCCAGAAAATGGGTGGTTCTCTGAATCCGTTGTCTGAAAGAAGCCAAATTCACTGCAACACTGATAAAAGCTTTGCCTTTTTAGAAAGTAAAACAAAACATCAGTTGACTTAACCAAAAATGATATTTTTATTGATCATCAAATAGAAAGCTTAAAAAAAATTTAATTATCTGATTTACATGGAAGAAGCCCTGGGTGCTCCATGGTTATGCCTGTACACTAGTTTCTTCTTCGAGTCTTAGATTTCTGTCTTTCTCTTTTGCTACAGACGAAAGGAGACCAACAGTTGTATCTTAGATGGCCACTTGCAAGCTTTTAAGATCCCAGATGCTATTTACAATAATAGGATGTAGCTGATGTTGTTAGTTGTGTGTGCTTGCCACATGTTATGCTCAGCACCCAGCCTATATTATTGTATTTAAGCCACACAAGTGTCTGATATAGATCTATAATTATTCCCACTTCCAGATGAAGAAAGTGAAAGTTAAAGATGTGCAATAACCAGCTCAGATTTAAGTGGCTAATGACTGACAAATCACTCGTAAACATATTCGTCCAACTCTGCTATCTATGCCTTTAACTGTTGTGCAGTGCTCTTCCAACTCAATAAGTGAGCAAGCCATTTGACATACACACATTCAGTGTTCTCTGATGTAGCATTTGAATATTTGAAATCAATGGAGAAAAACACATTGTTTTGAATGTGATTGATTGCCACAAACTTCTCATTCTTATTTTATTCTTATCATGACATAGCTAGAAAGAGTTTGTTGCAAAAATATGTTGCCAGAAGATGCTAAAGAAATTTTTGTCTAGGGATTCAAAGCTAAGCTACCAGCAGAGAAAGGATGAAATTCCCCAGCATTAATGAGGGCAGTGTTGGATCAGTGATAGAATTCTTGCCTTCCATGCAGGAGACCAGGATTCCATTCCCAGCCAATGCACCTCAAGTACAGATGCCACCCTTCTGTCAGTGGAGGCTTGTGTGTTGCTATGAAACTGAGAAGGTTTTGGCAAAGTGAAGAGCCTGAAGATTTCTACATTTACTTTAGCCATCTCTTTATATATGATTCCTCATTGTTTACATAAATTAAGTGTCTTAGTCATCTAGTGCTGCTATAATAGAAATACCACAAGTGGATGACTTCAACAAACAGAAGTTTATTCTCTCTCAATCTAGTATGCTAGAAGTCCAAATTCAGGGGATCAGCTCCAGGAGAAGTTTTTCTCTGTCCACTTAGGAAAAAGAGGCTTGTCTTCAATCTTTCCCTGGACTAGGAGCTTCTCTGTGAAGAAACCCCAAATCCAAAGGATGGGCTCTGTTCCTGGTGCTTCTTTCTTGGTAGTATGAGGTCCCCAACTCTCTGTTGGCTTCCCTTTCTTTTTATCTCTTGTGAGATAAAAGGTGGTGAAGGCCATGCCCCAGGGAAACTCCCTTTACCTTGGATCAGGAATGTAACCTGAGCAAGGGTGTTACATCCCACCCTAATCCTCTTCAACATAATCCAATCTTGCCTTATTAACCACAGGCAGAGATTAGGATTTACAATATATAGGAAAATTATATCAATTACAAAATTGAGGACAACCACGCAATACTGGAAATCATGGGCTAACCAAGTTAACATATATTTTTGGGTGACACAATTCAATCCATGACATTAACATATCTCACACATCCATTTAATCTATAGGATCATTCTTTTCTCTGTAGTGTGTATCTTGGACTTTCCATTTCTGGTATTACCTGTTCTAAAAGACAAGACAAAATTGCCTTTTATACACTACATGGAGTAAGGATTTTGTGTAAGAATTTTGTATGTGAACAAGGATTTTGTTTTTCTCAGTGTCACCTGTTTAATCTAGATTAACTCTTTTCCTTCCTTCAAGTCTCAGAATAAGTGTCACTTCCTTGGAGAAGTCTTCTCTGATCACTGAGACCAGGTCAGATGTACTTGTTGGTAAACCTTGCCATTGGAAACCTGCGTTCCTCCCTTATAACAGCCAACCCACTTGTGATGGATTTTTTGTGCCAATCTTCTTTAGTAGACTCTGTGCTCCATGAGGACAGGGACTTGACATGTCTTAGACACCAGTACCTCTCTAGCACAGAGCATATACATGGCCAGGATTCTTGAATGCAAGCAACAGAAATACAACACACCTCACCTTATGTAAGGAAAAGAAATCAGTGACTCAGGTAACTAAAAAGTCTAGAACTAGACAGAGAGGTTTCATCATAGTTGGGCCCCTGGATTCTAACTATGCCCTTTGGATGATTTTCCTTTTTTGCTTTTACTTTTAGATATACTCTGCTCATGTTGTGGCCAAGATGGTATTGATTACTCCAAGCTTATCTGATCCTTGGTACCTCCAGTCTGAGAAAGAGAATGTTTAGCAAATATCCCAACCACAGTTTTCACTGGTCAGCTTGGGACATAGGCTCACCTATGAGTCCATCACAATAGCTTAGGAGTGGTACCCGTGGAATGGTGAATTGGGAATATTCCTTCAAAACTAAATGGTTCAGTAAAGGATGGTATGTTAAAAAGAAAAACAAAAAACCAAACCCATTGCTGTCGAGTCAATTCCAACTCATAGCAACCCTGTAGGACAGAGTAGAACTGCCCCATACGGTTTCCAAGGAGCACCTGGTGAAGTCAAACTGCTGACCTTTTGGTTAGCAGCCAAACTCTTAACCACTACACCACCAGTGAAATGTACTGAAGCCATACAACAAAACTGGTTGCCAACAAGTCAGTTCTGACTCATGATGAGTCCATGAGTGTCAGAGTAAAACTGTGCTCCATAGAGTTTTCAAAGCTGCAATCTTTCAGAAGCAGGTCACCAGTTATTTACTGTACTGATAGTAAGGACGATTACTGGTATGCCTTTCTCTCTTCTCTCTTTTTCCTTTGCTAATGTTGATTTCTTAACTCTACTACAAGACATTCCAAGGTAGATTAGACCTTTGTCAGATTTGTCATAGCCAAAAATTTTTTCCTAGTCTCTAGGTTCTATTTTCACTCTTTTGGTGAAGTCTTTTGATGAGCATAATTGTTTAATTTTTAGACGATCCCAGTTGTCTATCTTCTGGTGTTTATATATTGTTAGTTATGGTTCATATCCTATTGATGCTTTGTATTAGGGTCTCTAGATTTAGCCCTATGTTTTTTTCTATGATTTTTATAGTGTTTTACTTTATATTTAGGTATATGATCCATTTTGAATTTTTTTTTGTGTATGGTGTGAATTATGGGTCCTGTTTCATTTTTTTACAGATGGACATCCAGTTTTTCCAGCACCATTTGTTAAAAATACTTTCTTTCCTATTTAATGGACTTTAGACCTTTATCAAAGATCAGATGACCATAGATGGATGTATTTACATCTGGGTTCTCGATTCTGTTCCATTGGTCAATGTGCCCATCGTTTTACCAGTATCAGGCTGTGTTGGCTACTGTAGCTGTTCAGTAGGCTCTGAAGTCAGTTAATGTGAGTCAGCCTACTCTATTCTTCTTCTTCAATAGTGCTTTACTTACCTGGGACATCTTTCCAGTCTATATAATGTTTATGATTAGTTTTTCCATCTCGTTAAAGAATGCTGTTGGTATTTGGATCGGTATTACATTTTATTTGTAGATTGGTTTGGATAGAATTGGCATTTTCACAATGTTGAATCTACCTATCCACGAACATGATATGTTTTTCTATTTATTAGGTCTTGTTTGGTTTCTGGCATTAGTGTTTTTTAGTTTTCTTTGTTTAGGTCTTTTACATTCCTGGTTGGATTTATTCCCAGGAATTTTATTTCTGAGGGGATATTATAAATGGCATTGCTTTTCTATAATTTTGTCAAAATGAGAAGTATTAAAAGGTGGTTGATTGATCCTACTTTTGCTAGACAAAGTGATGAAAGAAAGCAATGGGCTCAGTGTTTCAGAGTTAAAGTTCAAGTGCCACATAAATGACCTCATAGTGCCCCGAAAATAAGCCTTATTTCTTGTAGTAACAGAGCCTATATGTCCCCAAACCAAATCCAGAGTCTTGTTATCAGAGTAGATGAATTACAACACCAATTAAATTCCCAAACTCAGCTAGTGTCTGAAGCTAAAGTGAGAGCATTGATTAGAAAGAAATGCAATCCTGAAATTTGAGATGGGGACATATGTGCAGACAATCAGCATCTGGGAACTCCAAGTCTCTAAATTCCATTCAATCTGTCCTACCAACAAAACCATTAGCCACTCCACACTCATCTGATAAGATTAACCCAGGAGTTTCTGAAGAGCCTTTGTCTGAGATATCGCCCAGCCCTACATTTGAATCATTCCTTGGGGAAGTGGCTGAATCATTGCCTGGGGCATCAGCTGAGGCTGATGCCTTACAAGACAATGCTGAATATTCTCAAAACACAATATCATAAGTCAGAACAAGGCTATGGGTGCCTACAGAACAGACCATCAATTGCTCATATGCAAGTTCAAGTTGAAGCTGAAGAAAATTAGAGCAAGTCCACAAGAACTAAAGTACGACCTTGAGTATATCCCACCTGAATTTACAGACCATCGCAAGAATGGATTTGAGGCATTTAATACTAACGACCGATGTCCAGACATGTTGTGAAATGATATTAAAGACATCCTAAAGAAAGCAAAGGGTCATTAAAAAGACAGGAAAGAAAGAAAAGACCAGAATAAATGTCAGAAGAGACTCTGAAACTTGCTCTTGAATGCAGAGTAGCTGAAACACGCAGAAGAAATGGTGAAGTAAATTATATGAGACCACTGAAAATACCATGGCTTGGGTCAGGAGCACCTTAGTCTTCAAAATGACAGCTTTTCTTTTCAAACTTTAAAGAGTTCTTTTGCAGTAGATTTGCCCAATGCAATACATCGATGGGTTTCTTAACTGCTGTTTTCATGTGTGTTGACTGTTGATCCCTGCAGAAAGATATATAAATTAAGAGCATCGAATAAATTATTTCTCCTTAAGGAACCCTGACCCTTCTATTATTTGATTTGTATCATGGAGCAGTAAATGCTTTGCTCCTTTCTGGTCCTGTTTCCACACAGGCTCATAAATTCACAGAAGCTGAAGTAAGGATGTGAGAACTGGTCACACGAAAGATCCTTGTCCAAGTCTTTTAGGTCTTTTCACCCAAAACCTCAGGTTTATATATCTATTTAATGATAGAATTCAAACTAAAAGTTCCAAATTTTTCAATCATTTCATTAGGTAAATTTTCTTTCCTGAAATGTAGTACATTTTTTAATAATAATATTAATAAACAAACAATGATGAGATCCTCAGTTATTCTTTAATTCCTTACACTATTGCTACGACTATCTGAATAAGACCTATTTGATTTCATAACTGTTTTAAATAGAATGTCCCAGTATCACCCCTTTGCTGCTCCTATGCTTGGCAAAGAATATTTCCTGTCCAATATTAGAAAACACAATTAAATGTGAAGAATTGTATAAGGAAAACTTTAGGAGTAATGGATATTCTAGATCTTGATTATGGTGGTGGTTCTATAACTAGCCATTTATCAAAATGTATTGAATTATATATTTAAAATTGGAACATAATATTGCATATAACTAATTTTAAAATAAAGCTTATTTTTAAAGAACTCATGGAACAATAGACTTTAAATATAGGCATTTGATTGAGAATAAAGTATAACTCAATCAAGTTAACATACAAATGTCAAATAACCACCTACGAAAAAAAGTTATTGATTCTAGAGCCTGGAGCATTAAAAAGAGAGAATGAAAAGGTCAAATTGGGAAAAAGAAAAAGAGCAGGAATAAATATTTTACGGCCAGCATCCTGCCCCACAAAAATAATGACCACCACATAGGAATGGTCTCCAAGGGCACGCACTGCTCCACAATTCAGACGTGATGTCAATAATAGATGAGAAGAATTTAACACATGGTATGCACGCATCCATATGTGCATTGATAAATATAATAGTATTTATGTTGAGGCAGACAGAGCAACCAGTTATCAACCCAGATAGGGAAGTCACAAAAGAAAATCAAAGCTAAAACACTGAAACTAGGGAAACAGATGTCAATATGTAAAAGAAGACAACATTAAAACAAAAAAGAGGGACTTAAAAAACATAGGCATAGAGTTTTCATATGGAGAAGAAGTGAAGGACATATAAAGAAACAAAAGACTGGTATAAACTTAGTAAAACAGGAGTAAATTTTAAGGTAACCACAAAGGAAACTAACAATTCTACAAGTCAAAATAAAAAACTAAAAAAAATAAAGACTCAGCAAACACAAAATCAACAACAATGAAAAAGATGAAAAGAAAATACATAAAGAAAAATGACATAGTACAGAAAATTAAGTGGAACAAAGAAACTGTGAACAACACACAAAAAGAGACATCAGGATGATAGCACTAAACTCACAGCTATCAATAATTATGCTGAATGTAAATGGACTAAATGCACCAATAAAGAGACAGAGAGTGGCAGACTGAATAAAAAAATACCTGTCTATATGTTGCCTACAAGAGACACATCTTAGACTTAAAGACACAAACGAAAATTCAAAGAATGGAAAAAAATATATCAAGAAAACAACACTCAAAACAGAGAAGGAGTGGCAATATTAATCTCTGACAAAATAGACTTTAAAGTAAAATCCACCACAAATGATAAGGAAGGACACTATATAATGATTAAAACCTCAATACACCAGGAGGACATAACTATAATAAATATTTATGCACCCAACAACAGGGCTCCAAAATACATAAAACAAACTCTAACAGCACTGAAAAGAGAGATAGACAGCTCCACAATAGTTGTAGGAGACTTCAACTTAACACTTTCAGTGAAGGACAGAACATCCAAAAAGAAGCTCAACAAAGACACGGAAGAGCTAAATGCTACACTCAACCAACTCGGTCTCATAGACATATACCAAACACTCCACCCAACAGCAGACAAGTATATTTTCTTTTAAAATGCACATGGAACATTCTCCAGAATAGACCACATATTAGGCCATAAAGCAAGCCTTAACAAAATCCAAAGCACTGAAATATTACAAAGCATCTTTTCTGACCATAAAGCCATAAAACTAGAAATCAACAACAAAAAAAGCAGGGAAAAAAATCAAACACATGGAAACTGAACAACACCTTGCTCAAAAACTATTGGGTTATAGAAGAAATTAAGGATGGAATAAAGAAATTCATAGAATCAAAAGAGAATGAAAACTCATCCTACCAGAACCTTTGGGACACCGCAAAAGCAGTGCTCAGAGGTCAGTTTATAGCAATAAATGCACACGTCCAAAAAGAAGAAAAGGCCGTAATCAAAAAATTAATGCTATAACTGGAACAAGTAGAAAGAGAGCAGCAAAAGAAGCCCTCAGGCACCAGAAGAAAGGAAACAAGAAGAATTAGGGCAGAATAAACTACATAGAGAATAGAAAAACAATTGAAAGAGTTAACAAGTAGAAAAGCTGGTTCTTTGAAAAGATCAACAAAATTGCTAAACCTTTGGCCAAACTAACAAAAGAAAAACAGGAGAGGAAGTAGATAATCCATATAAGAAATGAGATGTGTGATATCACAACAGACCCAAATGAAATTTAAGATTCATAACAGAATACTATGAAAAATTGTACTCTAACAAATGTGAAAACCGAGAAGAAATGGACAAATTTCTAGAAACCCACTACCTACCTAAACTAACACAAACAGAGGTAGAACAACTCAATAAACCCATAACAAAAGAAAAGATTGGAAATGTAATTTAAAAAACTCCCAACAAAAAAAAAGTCCTGGCCCGGATGGCTTCACTGGAGAATTCTACCAGACTTTCAGAGAAGAGTTAACACCACTTCTACTGAAGGTATTTCAGAGCATAGAAAAGGATGGAATACTCCCAAACTCATTCTATGAAGCCAGCATAAACCTGATAACCAAAACCCGGTAAAGACACCACAGAAAAAGAAAATTACAGAACAATATCCCTCATAAACATTGATGTAAAAATCCTCAACACAATTCTAGCCAACAGAATTCAGCAACATATCAAAAAAATAATTCACCATGATAAGTGGTATTTACACCAGGTATGCAGGGATGGTTCAACATTAGAAAAACAATCAATGTAATTCATCACATAAATAAAACAAAAGACAAGAATCACATGATCTTATCAATCGATGAAGAAAAGGCATTTGACAAGGTCCAACACACATTCATGACAAAAACTCTCAACAAGATAGGAATAGAAGGGAAATTCCTCAGTATAATTAAGGGCATTTACACAAAGCCAACAGCCAACATCATTCTAAATGGAGAGACTCTGAAAGCATTCCCCTTGAGAACGGGAACCAGACAAGGATGCCCTTTAATGGTGACCTTAATGTACAACAGAAGGAAACATTGCCTTGTCCTGCACCAATTCTCATAATCTTTGGTATGCTTGAGTTCATTATTGCAGTCATATGTCACTCTATCTCATGGAGGATTTCCCTTAGTTTCACTAACCCTCTACTTTACCAAACATAATGTCCTTCTCAGGTATTTGTTTTTCCTGATGACATGCTCATCACAAGTGTGATAAAATCTCATCATGCTCTATCACTTCTAAGGAGCATTTTAGCTCTGCCTTATATTTTATGGCACTCAAAAGACAACTGGGGAAAAGCTGCCTCCTCAAAGTAGTCTACCTTAATGATGTGAATAGAGTCAAGTTTTCGGGATCTTAATTTGTTGACGTGGCATGACTCAAAATGAGAAGAAACAGCTGCAAACATCCATGAATAATCAACACATGGCTGTATGAAGTACGAATCTAGGAAAATTGAAAATCATCAAAAATGAAATGGAATACATAAATGTTGATACCCTAGGCATTAGTGAACTGAAATGGATTGGTATTGGTCATTTAGAATTGGGCAATCATATGGTCTGCTATGCCAGGAATGACAACTTGAAGAGGAATGGGATTGCATTTATCGTCAAAAAGAACATTTCAAGATGTATCATGAAGTACTTCTGATGTTTATAGACGATTCCATCATCTCTTTCCACAGATGTAATCAGTTCGATTCCTGTGTATTCCATCTGGCAAGGTCCATGTGTATAGTCGTCCTTTATGTTATTTAAAAAAGTTATTTGAAATGAAGAAGTTGTTGGTCTTGCAAAATTCTATCATATGATCTCTGGTGTTGTTTCTATCACCAAGGCCATATTTTCCAACTACAATCCTTATTCTTTGTTTCCAACTTTTGTATTCTAATCTCCAGTAATTATCATTGCATCTTGATTGCAAGTTTGATCAATTTCAGACTCCAGAATTTGGTAAAAATCTTCAATTTATTCCTCTTTGGCCTTCTTGGTTGGTGCCTAAATTTGAATAATAGTCTTTAACGGTTCTTCCTTTTAGGCTTATAGATATTATTCGATCACTGACAGCATTATACTTCAGGATAGATCTTCTTTTACTGTCTCCTGAATACCTGGCACTGTGTATCATCTTCAGCCCTTATAGCCAGGCTATACTGCTTGGCTTGGGAACTGTCCCCAGGTCTGTGAAGCCACGCCACTGAGATCTCTGGGAGCATTTTCTAAACTTTTTTAATGTAATTTTTAATTTTTAATATTTTTAAATTTTTTTGATTAATTTTTTCTTTTCGTTTCTCCATTTCTGTTTATTGTCTTTCCACTCCAACATCAAGCTCCTTCAGCATTTTTTTTGCTCCTGTTTCTCTCTCCTCACTCTCACCTTTTGCATACCCAACCTAGCTCCACACATCGCAATTTCCCCATTCCCTTACCTCCTGCCTATCTGCACTGTATGCTGAACATTGCACTCCAGAGCAGCACAGGTACGACCTATGGAACCTGCCCTGTGCTGACCAGGGGCTCATCTTGTCAGCCCAAGTATGTGCCACAAACAACCCAGTCCAGCAACTCCCCTTCAGCTGGACCTGCCCTACTACATCATAGCAGAGGGATTGATCCTGCCCATTGGAAAGGAGGTGAAAAGTATCATGCCTACAGACAGGCAAACAACAAAGAAAGCATAGCCCACCTACTCAGACATAACCAAATAAAACAAAAAAGCAGGAAAAAACAAAAAAAAATCTACCATCAATAAATGAAGAAAATAATTACTGTATGTCCCGAAGACAGCAGACAATATCAAAGCGTACTAAAAAAAAGGACAGGATGTTCCAGTAGGCATCCAAAATAAAACACCAGATGACTTTCCAGTAGAGGAAAAGGCACTAGAACTACCTGACTGGGAATTCAAATCTCCAATATTCAGAGCTATCTAAGAGTTGAAGCAAAAAGCAGACAAAAATGAGGAAAAAATAGACAAATTCATGGAAAAGTCAGGCAAAAAATGGAAGAATTCAGGAAAATAATATGGGAATAAAGTGCCAAAATAAATTCACAACTAGAAATCATATAGAAACAACAATTAGAAATCCAAAAGATAAAAAACAAGATTTCAGAAATGGACAGTGTCGTAGAAGGTTTGAGGAGCAGAGCTGAAACAATGGAAGACAGGATTGCAAAATTGAAGACAAAAACTTGGATATGATTTGTATGAGGAAAAATCAGAAAAAGAATGAAGCAAAATAAACAAACCCTTAGAACTATGAGGGATACAATCAAAAGCAAAAATCAGAGTTCCAGAACAGGGGGAGGAAACAGAAAACACAGAGAGGATCATTGAAGAATTGCTGACAGAAAACTTCACTAATATCACAAAAGATGAAAAGCTGACCATCCCAGAAGCTCAACAAACAACATATAGGCTAGACCTCAAAAGGAAATCACCAAGGCATATCATAATCACACTCACTAAAGCCTAAGACAAAGAATTAATCCTGAGAGCAGCTCGAGAAAAATGAAAGATCACATACAGAGGGGAAACCATAAGACAAAGCTCTGATTACTCGACAGAAACCATGCAGGCAGAAGGCAATTGGATGACATATATAAAACCGTCAAAAAAAATTTCCAGTCAATAATAATATATCTGGCAAAACTCTCATTAAAATATGAATGTGAAGTTAGGACATTTCCAGATAAACAGTAATTAAAGGAATATGTAAAAACCAAACCAAACTTACAAGAATTATAAAAGGGAGTTCTTAGGTTTGAGAACAAACAACCTCAGAGAACAGCCTGAATCTAGGTCACAAGATCTCACTAGCCAGATTTCAACCTAGCAAATGAACTTTCAAGGTCTATTCAAAACCAAAAGATTTATAACAGGGACCTAGAGAGGTTAATCTGCAAATGACAACAATGTCCAAACAATAAGAGGGAATAAATGGTGTAGGTATAGAACTTTCTAACAGAGAGGAAGGCAAGGCAATACTAAGTAATAATAGACTGGTTCAAACTTAGAAAGATAAGGGTAAATTTCAAAGTAACCACAAAGAAAGTTAGCAAACCTGCTCATCAAAATAAAGAATAAAAACATAAATTCTCAGTAAAAACATCTACAAAAACAAAAGAAATGAAAAAAAATCCACAAACAATAGGACTTCAGCACAGGAAAATAAGAGGAGCAAAGAAATTATAAGCACCACAAAATAAAGCACTACAAAATGACAACAATAAACTCACACCTATCAATAATTACACTGAACGTAAATGGCCTAAATGCACCCATAAAGAGATAGAGAGTGACAGAATGGATAAAAAACAGGATTCATCAATATGCTGTCTACAAGAGACACATCATAGAAACAAAGATATAAATTTATTAAAAATCAAAAGATGAAAACAATATATATCAAGCAAACAGCCACCAAAAAAGAGCAAGAGTAGCAATACTAATCTCAGATAAAATAGACTTTAAAATAAAATATACCATAAAAGACATAAAGGGCTCTACATCACAATTAAAGGGAGGATCCAGCATGAAGACGTAACCATAACAAATATGTACGCACCCAATGACAGGGCTCCAAAATACATAAAACAAACTTTAACAGCACTGAAAAGAGTAATTGACAGTTCCACTATAATACGTTGGAAAAGAAAGTATACTTGGCTGCTGCTGGGTAGAGTGTTTGGTATATGTCTATGAGATCAAGTTGGTTGATTGAACTTCTTTCTGGATGTTCTGTCCTTCACTGAAAGTGGTATGTTGAAGTCTCCTACTACTATTGTGGAGCTGTCTATCTCTCTTTTCAGTGCTGTTAGAGTTTGTTTTATGTATTTTGGAGCCCTGTCATTGGGTGCGTAAATATTTATTATAGTTATGTCCTCCTGGTGTATTGAGCCTTTAATCATTATATAGTGTCCTTCCTTATCATTTGTGGTGGATTTTACTTAAAAGTCCATTTTGTCAGAGATTAATATTGCTACTCCTGCTCTTTTTTGAGTGTTGTTTTTTCTCTTTCTTTCCATCCTTCGAGTTTTAGTTTGTTTGGAGCACCTTCACTGGGTGAGTAGATGTTTCTTATGGTTATGTCTTCATGATAGATCATCCCCTTAATCATTATATACTGTCCTTTGGCTTTTATGGTGGATTTTGTTTTAAAGTCTGTTTTATCTGAGATTAGTATTGCCACTCTTGCTCTTTTTTGGTGGCTGTTTGCTTGATATATTTTTTCCATCCTTTGATTTTTAATAAATTTATGTCTTTGTTTCTAAGGTTTGTCTCTTGTAGACAGTGTATTGATAGATCTTGTTTTTTTAACCATTCTGTCACTCCCTGTCTCTTTATGGGTGCATATAGGCCATTTACATTCAGTGTAATTATTGATAAGTATGAGTTTATTGCTATCATTTTGTAGTGCTTTTTTTGGGGGGGTGATGACGTTTTCTTTGTTCCTCTTACTCTCCTGTGCTGAACTCCTTTTGTTAGTGAGTTGTTTTTTTTTTTTTTTTTACTGAGACTTTATGTTTTTCTTCTTTATGTTGATGAGTAGATTTGTCAACTTTCTTTGTGATTACCTTGAAATTGACCCTTATCTTCCTAGGTTTGAATCAGTCTATTATTACTTGGTATCCCCTTGCATTCCTCTCCATTGGAAGGTTCTATATCTACCCCGTTTATTCCCTCTTTTATTGTTATGATGTTGTCATTTACAGATTAACCTCTCTGGTTCCCCGTTGTAATTCTTTTCATTTTGGATAGTCCTTGAGAGTACATTTCCCAGGTTGGTATCTGGTTGGTACAATCCTGTGTCCTAGATTCAGCCGGTGGTCTGATATTGTTTGTTCTCAGATCGAAGGACTTCCTTTAATAATTCTTGTAAGTTTGGTTTGGTTTTTACATAGTCCCTTAATTTCTGTTTATCTGGAAATGACCTAATTTCACCATCGTATTTGAACGAAAGTTTTGCAGGATATATTATTCTTGGCTGGCAGGTTTTTTTCTTTCAAGGTTTTATATATGCCATCCTATTGTCTTTTTGCCTGCATTGCTTCTGTCAAATAATCTGATCTTAGTCTTATTGTTTCTCCTCTGTATGTGACTTTCTGTTTTTCTCGAGCTGCTTTCAGGATTCTTTTTTTGTCTTTGGTTTTCATGAGTGTGATTATAATATGCCTTGTTGATTTCCATACCCATTGGAAACCAAGTGACTCAAATTCTTTTGTTTGTAGAACCTGTTTGTAAAATGTTGAATTAGTTGCCCATCTTTAACAATCATAAATTTATATTTCATACAAAAATTTGATTTCCAGATTCTTTTGAAAGTCTAAAGTATTAGAAACACTAGGCCTGCATTTCTTCATGGCAATAATTGGCTGGAGCTCAGTAATTGCAAAACTCAGCATTTTTATTCATTTTTTTTACCTTCATCACTGTAGAAGACATTTTATTTATAATTTCTCCCATGCTTACATTTTATGAGTAAGATGAACAACAAATTAGTGACAGAGAAGAAGTTAGGACCCAGTATCTTGACACACTATTGTTTCAGTTCAAATTTGTTAAGTGTACGCCAGTCTCAGGGGACCCTAAATTTCTTAGTCTTAGTGGGAAGTCACCATAAACCAATGAGTGGCCAGTAAAATGTGGATGTTCTTCTCCATGCCTGTCTCCATGAAAGTCCCTTCATACACACAAAGCTAACAAGGCCAAAATTATCAGGGAGGCAGCTACTCTCTTTCATGTTGATTGGCCCATAGCATCTTTAAATATCCTAACAGACTTATCAGCATTATGGTTGCAGTGCCCATCAAAAGGTACTCATCTCCACCTTCTTTTTCACATAACTTTTCTGCCACTATGTGGTACTCAAAACAATAGCGAGATTGCTGACTGTCAAATCTGGTCTTGGGTCTGAAGTCATTGTAACACAAGATGCTTCAGGTCACTTGAGAAGTCACTTTGATAATAGCTACATATGAAGTTCAAAGAGAAGATGAATTCTTCTGGTTTTTTGCAGAAAACCATCCTATGAATTCCTCATCAACACTATGAATAAAAGCCAATGCCTTACTATGACTTGTAAATCATAAAGTCATCAGGCCTCTGTCTGCTTATCTGAAGTCATGGCATCCCTCTTGCCCCTTGTCCACACTTCAACCTCACAGGACTTGTTTCTGTCTGTAGAACAGCTTAGAGCCTTTGCATTGGCTGTTCCCTTTGCTGTGAATTCCCTTCCTGCTCAGCTTAGCATGGCCCACTCCTTCTTTATTGGCAGAATGTAGCTTAAAGAAGTCACCTCCTTAGAGAGATTTTCCCTGACCCCTGATCTAAAGTGGCCACTCTCTATCACAGCACCCTCAGGAATTTTCTTGAATGTAAGTTCCTACTTGAATGTAAGCACCATACAAGCAAGGATATTGAGTGACTGATTCCTTGCTGTGTCTCCAGAAGCTGAGGAATTACCTGGGGAATTTCATTTCCGTTTATGGGGTATATGAATTGGAATAGAGGAAACTTGTCATAATTTACAAATGACATGACTGTGTGCATAAAAAATCCAAAGCTATCGATAAGAGAACATAACTGACTGGCTGAATACAAAAATCAGTTTACAAATATCAACTCTATTCTATATCCCTGCAACTCACAATTTAGAATCTGCAATAGCATTTGAAAAATAAGTTGTACAAGTAATGTGCTTTGTGATTAACAACACAAGAAAGAATCTTGTGAATAAGGAGCATGTTCCCATCACAAGCTGGAAATAGAGGCTGGAGAGTGGGACAGACCCAAAATGCTCATAGAGGTCATCCTAGGGGAAAGAGAAAGTGTTATTTCAGCAACAAGTGGGGTGCTCGCCAGCATGTCTTCCTCTTTGGCATAGTTTCAGTTCTTGATGCGGTAATGTTGGACATGACTAAAATAACATTACTAATGATGAGATCAAATTTGGTTTAAAAGATTACTAAGAGCATGTAAATTAACCCAAAACCAAACCCACTGCCTTGAGTCGATTCTTACTAATAGCAACTGCGTAGGACAGAGTAGAACTGCTCCAAAGGGTTTCCAAGGCTATAAATCTTAACAGAAGCAGACTACCACATTTTTCATCCCAGAGCAGCTAGTGAATTCAAAGTGCTGATGTTTCGGTTAGCAGTTCAGGGCTTTAATCATTAACAATTTTAAAGATTACTTAACCAGAGCCTTTACTGAACACTTTGATTCCAACTTACAGAGGAAAATATTGAAATAGTTTTTAATTCCTTATATGTATATGGCTTACACCTGAAATTGACTAATGGATCAAGAGCTAACAATGAGTTTGGGAAACTATCCCTATCTTTGAGTTTAACAATCTTAACTGGCCAATGATCTTCGAACAAAAACTACAGGCAAAAACAAAACAAGCTTATTGATTTCCCCAAAAACCCTCTAGACAGCAAATTAATTGTTTGTTATTATTTTAAGAAACCAGGTCATCTTAGAAGAGAATGTCTTATATTGAAAGCAAAAAACAAAAAAGAGCACAGAAAACAAATACAACTTTTTGCCACTCACTGTTGCTGTTGTTAGGTGCCATCAAGTCAGTTCCTACTTAGAACAGAGGAAACTCTGCCTGGTCCTGCATTATTCCTCATGATCAATTTTATGCTTGAACCCATTGTTGTAGTCACTGTGTCAATTATTCTCATTGAGGATTTTCCTTTTTTTCACTGACCCTCCACTTTAAAAAGCATGATGTCCTCCTCCAGGGATTGGTCCCCCCTGATAACATGTCCAAAGTATGTGAGACAAATTCTCATCATCCTTGTTTCTATAGTTTACTAACATAGTGGGCTTTGAATCAAAGAAGTAAGTTTCTTTGTAGATTAATTTTGGGTAAACATGATATTTATTAAAGTGATTTGCGTTTGCATGTAAGCAATCCTTCTGTGCTACAAATGAATATTTCAGGGAATGATTAAGGTGGGAGGTTTAGAGAATAATGTTTTTCTTTTCATTTTTGTTCAACCTAAGGGTCGTACAGTGCAGCCGGTCACTTCTGTGATTATTTCTGCCATATCCCTTGACCTAAAAACAAGTAAGGTCTACAGAAAAACGTGGTTTAATTATGAACAGAAATGACTGATTTTAAAAGCAGCTTGTACAGGTGTTAGACATGCGACTCTAATAGCTAAGCCAATTCTCAAAAAATGCCCATTCACTTCCTTACACATAAATAAATGTTCTTATTACCCTGTACTTTTCCATAGCTATGTATCACCTACTTGTAACATTATTTTTTTAAGTCTATGGTTTTTCCAGTAACTGCCTAGTCACAGACACCAACTGCATACCATCCCCACCCCCTCTCCCCACGGCCCCACCCCCTCCTTAAGCCTTGCCAGAAACCTAGACTACTTGTGAATTTTGCCTTTTAAACATCTGTAAATGGCCAGCTCCTCGGAGCACCCTGCAAAGCTTTTTTGCTATGTATTTCCCCAACCGGTTGTAAACTCTCTCTCCCAATAAACCTCTCTTGTTTAATCTGCAGTGAAGTCACAAATTTTTTGTTTAAAGAAATAAAAGATTTTTCCTTTTAACAAATTGGTGGCAGCAGCAGGATCCAAAGGTGTACTGCCTGAGGTCAACCTGTGGGGTGTCGAGGATTTGGACATTGTGTTAGCTGGGTCATCTGGACCCTCTCTTTCCATGAAACTCTCGGGAGTTGCCTCCAGGTAAAGACTTTCTGAGATATGAACATCAACCTTGACTGCATTGAAGCCCTCCGAGGTTTATTGTTTCTCTCATTTTCTCTTCTTTCTTTCTGTGTTCTCTGATCCCGTATGAATTTGTGAGCTTTGTGCTCAAATTCTACCAGAGTGCCACTAGAGGAAATTATCCAAGTACTTTGGAACCTAGTCAAATTTTTTTATTTTTAGCTAACAAATTCAGGTCAAGATTTCCAATATGCAAGTTCAAATTTAAAATTGTATAACCTTCACTAGAACACTTTGGATAAAATGTGGCCACTTTGGGATCTTTTTAAGCTTTCTAAGCAACCTTTCAGTGCAGTAAATTAGAAAACAAAGATTCTCTCATAAAACAACTTTTTTTCTTTTTTGGATTGGTACCAGGAGGCACCCAAAACAGCAAAACAAGAAAACAACATCCTTAAAAAATTAAAATCTCAGGCACCTGTCACTTCTCTTGCAGTTCCCTTGCCAACTTCCTCTTTTTACTTTTGGTTATCTGCCCACACATCTTGCTGAATTCTTAACACTGGGTTATCAAAGACTGGGTTTGTCCTGAGCTGGTTTCCAAAAAACCTAGGCTTCAGAATTAGAATCTGAGCTCCAAGGAGGTTGATAATCACTTTCATTTTCTTAAGTTTTTTTTCCCCCTGCTTTTCTAGCCATAAACCACTGGAAAAGTTCAAGTTTTATTTCTCTAAGTCACAAAGATCTTTTTGCTTGCCTTTCAGTCTCTAGAGCAAGTTTTAACATCCTCAGGAGCCTTCTTTCTCGGCTCCCTTTTCATCCCTATAAGAACCCAAAACCACCTCTATGGATCTCGAGGGATCACAGATGGTTGAGGGACCTCTTGAATTCAATTCCACATTTTTGTGTTTGAGTCCTTTAAAAATTCCATTTTGTTCTATTTGTTTTGTTTTGTCAATCTTCATGTTAACACCTTAACAATGGTACCAGCAGAGAGGCTCCCAATGTTGTTCATTTAATATGCATTAAAATTTTAATCAATAGCACTTGCAAATTCACTGTTTTATGTTTTAAAAGCTTCCCTGAAGAAGACAATTTGAAGGTTAAACAAATTAAGAAGTTTTACCCTTACTTTTGTTCTTTTGCCAGCTACTGTTTCTCTGTATTTTTCTCCATTTCATTCACATTGTCTAAACCCTACAGAACTCTCCATTAGAATTTTACTAAGTCTAAAATCTTGAATTTCAAACAAGCTTGAGCCTTTAAGAAGATCCTGTGGTTTTTGTCTTTTGTTTTATTTATGTGATGGATTACATTGATTGCTTTTCTAATGTTGAACCATCCCTGCATACCTGGTATAAATGCCACTTGATCATGGTGAATTATTTTTTTGATATGTTGCTGAATTCTGTTGGCTAGAATTGTGTTAAGGATTTTCGCATCAATGTTCATGAGGGATATTGGTCTGTAATTTTCTTTTTTGTGGTGTCTTTATCTGGTTTTAGTATCAGGGTTATGCTGGCTTCATAGAATGAGTTTGGGAGTATGCCATTCTTTCCTATGCTCTGAAATACCTTTAGTAGTAGTGGTGTTAACTCTTCTCTGAAAGTTTGGTAGAATTCTCCAGTGAAGCCATCCAGGCCTGGGCTTTTTTGGTGGGGGGAGTTTTTAAATTACCTTTTCAATCTCTTCTTTTGTTATGGGTTTATGGAGTTGTTCTAGCTCTGTATTAGTTTAGGTAGGTAGTGAGTTTCTAGAAATTTGTCCATTTCTTCTCAGTTTTCAAATTTGTTAGAGTACAATTTTTCATAGTATTCTGATATGATTCTTTTAATTTCAGTTGGGTCTGTTGTGATATCACCCATCTCATTTCTTATATGGGTTATCTGCTTCCTCTCCTGTTTTTCTTTTGTCAGTTCGGCCAATGGTTTATCAATTTTGTTGCTCTTTCAGAGAAGAAGCTTTTGGTCTTGTTAACTCTTTCAATTGTTTTTCTATTTGCTATTTCATTTAACTCTGCTCTAATTCTTATTATTTCCTTTCTTCTGATGCCTGAGGGCTTCTTTTGCTGCTCTCTTTCTACTTGTTCCAGTTGTAAGGTTAATGTTTTGATTATGGCCTTTTCTTCTTTTTGGATGTGTGCATTTATTGCTATAAACTGACCTCTGAGCACTGCTTTTGCTGTGTCCCAAAGGTTCTGGTAGGATGTGTTTTCATTCTCTTTTGATTCTATGAATTTCTTTATTCCATCCTTGATTTCTTCTCTAACCCAGTAGTTTTTGAGCTATTGAATCAGTTCTGACTCATAGTGACCCTGTATATAACAGAATGAAACCTTACTCAGTCCAGTGACATCCTCACAATCATTGCTGCGAATGAGCCCATTGTCATAGCCACTGTGTCAATCTATCTCAATGAGGGTCTTTCCTTTTTTTTTTGCTGACCCTTTGCATTTATAAATGTCATGCCCTTCTCCAGAGATTGGTCCCTCCTGATAACAAGTCTAAAGTCTCATCATCCTCACTTCTAAGGAGCATTCTGCCTGTATTTCTCTCCCTAGATCTACTGAATCAGAATCATGAGGGGAACAGGATTGGATATCTGTATTCTTTCTCTGGTTAAATACACAACATATTCATTACATAATTTGTGTATCTTCTTAGTGCAATTGGTTTAAAGATAGAAAATTTCAGTAGAGATTTTCTCTACAGTGCAACTTATTTCTGCTTCTGGGTTTGTCACATGTTGCTCCCCAATTTAGAATATTCTTTCTTTTCATCCTACCCAAATCCTACCCATCAGTTAAAGCCTTGATCAAATCCTACCTCCTGACTAAGGTAATAGCTGACAACTATGTGCCCAGTACTGTACTAATAAGCCATCTTCCCAATAATCCTGTGAAAGAGCTACTGTTCTCCTCCCTCTTATAAAGCCAAGGACACAGAGGCTTGGAGAAGTGAGTTTTTTTTGTTGTTGTTGTTAGCTGCTGTTATTAAGCTCCTGACTCCTGGTAACCCTATGCACAATGAAATGCAAAGTTACCTGCTGCTACACCATCCCCCTGATCATTTGCCAATGGTACCCATGTGATCCATAGCATTTTCATTGCCTGTTTTTCCAAAGTAGGTCACCAGGCCTTTCTTCTTAGTCTGTCTTAGATTGGAAACTCCACTGAAACCTGTTGAGCATCATAGCAGCATGCAAGCTTCCACTGACAGTCAGGTGGTGGTTGCACATGAGACGTACCAGCCAGGATTTCAACCCAGGTCTTCTGCATGGAAGGCAAGAATTGTACCACTGAACCAGCGATGCCTCTAGAGGAGTAAGGCACCTAGCTTAAACATCACTCTGCAAGAAATCGATAAATGTGGAGTCTGAACACACTCTTTCTCTCCAGGGACCTATGTCATGCTCTACACGGACCACCTGCCTTGCTAACTACACTGCCCAGTTCCCAGCATCACCCTCTTCTCTCAATCCCCTGGAACCTGCAGTCTGAACAGATGAGTTTTGGAATGACATTAAGGACATCATACATGAAGAAAGAAAGAGTCATTAAAAAAGATAAGAAAGAAAGAAAAGACCAAAATAGATGCCGGCGAGACTCTGAAAGTTGTTCTTGAAAGTAGAGTAGCTAAAGATAAAGGAAGAAATGATGAAGTAAAAGAACTGAACAGAAGATTTCAAAGGGCAGCTTGAAAAGACAAAGTAAAGTATTATAATGAAATGTGCAAAGACCTGGAGATACAAAACCAAAAGAGAAGAACATGCTTGGCATTACTCAAGTTGTAAAAACTGAAGAAAAAATTCAAGCCTCAAGTTGCAACACTGAAGGACTCTATGAGGAAAATATTAAATGACACAGGAAGCATCAAAAGAAGATGGAAGTAATAGACAGAGTCACTGTACCAAAAATTTCAGGAGGTAACACAAGACCAAGAACCAACGGTACTGAAGGAAGAGGTCCAAGCTGCACTGAAGACACTGGCAAAAAACAAGTCTCCAGGAATTGACAGAATACCAACTGATATGTTTCCACAAAGGGATGCAGGCCTGGAAGTGCTCACTCATTTACACTAAGAAATTTGGAAGACAATTACCTGGACAACCATCTGGAAGAGATCCATATTTGTACCCATTCCAAAGAAAAAAAATGCAACTGAATGAGGAAATTATCAAACAATCTCATTAATATCGCATGCAACAAAAATTTGGCTGAAGATCATTTAAAAGCTGTTACAACAGTACGTTGACAAGAAACTGCCAGAAATTCAAGTCAGATTCAGAAGAGGACATGGAACAAGGGGTATCGTTGCTGATGTCAGATGAATCAGTCATGATTGAAAGCAGAATATACTAGAAAGATGTTTACTTGTGTTCTATTGAAGTCAAAGACATTCAACTGTGTGGATCATAACAAATTATGGATAACGTTACAAAGAATGGGAATTCTGAAACAATTGTGCTTGTTAGGAATCTGTACTTAAACCAAGAGGAGGTCATTTGAACAGAACAAACGGACACTGTGTGGATTAAAATCAGGAAAGCTGTGAGTCAGGGCTGTATCCTTTCACGACACTTATTCAATCTGTATGCTGTACAAATAATCCGAAAAGCTGGACTGTAGGAAGAAGTACAGGGCCTTAGAATCAGAGGAAGACTCATTATCAACAGTGGTATGCACATGACTTTGCTTGCTGAAAGTGAAGAGGACTTGAAGCACTTATTGATGAAGATCAAAGTCCACAGACTTCAGTATGGATTACACTTCAACATAAAGAAAACAAAAATCCTCACAACTGGACCAATAAGCAGCATCATGATAAATGGAGAAAAATTTGAAGTTGTCAATGATTTCATTTTGCTTGCACCCACAATCAACACCCATGGAAGCAACAGTCAAGAAATCAGGTGACACATTGTATTGGGTAAATTTGCTGCAAGAGTTATTTTTAAAGTTTTAGAAAGCAAAGAAGTCACTTTAAGAACTAAGGTAAACCTGATCCAAGCCATTGTATTTTCAATCACTTCAAGTGCATGTGAAAGCTGGAAAATGAATAAGGAAGACCAAATAGAATTGATGCCTTTGAATTGCGGTGTTGAATATACCATGGACTGCCAAAAGAACTAACAAATCTGTCTTGAATAAGTACAGCCAGAATGCTCATTAGAAGCAAAGATGGCAAGACTTTGTCTCACGTACTTTGGACATGTTGTCAGGAGGGACCAGTCCCTTGAGAAGGACATCATGCTTAGTAAAGCAGAGGGTCAGCGAAACAGAGGATGACCCACAATCAGATGGATTAACATGGTGACTGTAGCATAGGCTCAAATCACCTTAGTCAGAGTGTGTAGTGTCTCCTGATAGCAAGATTTTATATTTTTTAATTCATTTCTGGTGACTGCATACGACCATACCTCAAAGTCTCCAGGTAGGAGCAAATGTGAAGGTTACACTGCTTCCAGTTTTAAGAAAAAAAAAAAAACAGCTTAAATGAACGAAGTCTTCTGAGATAGGGTGAAAGCTAAGTTTTAAAGTATTTTTCTTCTCCTGCGAGACTGTTGGCAGTCTGAAGCTAAAGATTGTGGCCAGCTCATTTTTATAATATCAGTGCTGTGATAATAATGCTTGGCACAGATAAGCAGTCACTGACGTTAGTGAAGTTATTGAAAGACTGATGACCTTGAGAAAACATTTCTCATACAGAAAAGAAGCAGAAGAATGAGCCCATTGTTGCAGCCACTGTGTCAATCCATCTCATTGAGGGTCTTCCTCTTTTTCACTGACCCTCTACTTTACCAAGCATGATGTCCTTCTCCAGGGACTGATCCCTCCTGACTACATGTCCAAAGTATGTAAGACATAGTTTCACTGTCTTTGCTTGTAAGATTCTTCTATTCTGGTTGTACTTCTTCCAAGACAGATTTGTTCATTGTTTTTGTAGTCCATGGTATATTCAATATTGTGGCACTATTTAATTTGGAGGTGTGAATAGGATACCAACAACTGACATGCCATTGGAGCTGTGTTTTTCATATGACTGTCATCTGTCAGATGTGTCAGGAGTGCTTCAGATCCTGGCTTTGCCCCTTAGCAGCTGTGTGACCTTGAATAAGCTGTTTAACCTTCCTAGGCCTAAGTTTCACCACTAAAAAGGGTGTCATAAAAGTACTTACCTTATTCAGTTGTTGTGATGACTAAGTGAGAAGATATATATAAGGCCCAGGACCCAGCCTGGCACACAATAGCCCCATGATAAACAATAGCTAAAATTAGCACAGAGTCTCTGAGTGGTGCCAACAGTTACTGCACGTGGTTGCTAACTGGAAGGTTGAAATTTATACCCCAAGGCACCTCCAAAGAAAGATCTGGCAATCTACTTCCAAAAACTCAGCCACTGAAGACCCTGTGGAGCACAGCTTTACTCTGATCCACAGGGGTTTGACTCCGTGGCAGCTGGTATGTGTGTGTACCATTATCACACAGTGGAAATTTGCACACCCTCAAGGCCCTATGTCTACACTGTCCCACATACACGGGCAACTCTTTCATTGAGCTTCAGAAAACCTTGTCTGGCTACTTTTTCATTAACCAGAAGGGGTAGCTGCTGAGGTCATTGACCACTTAGAGTGACAGTCAGCTTTTCCCACACTCCACAACTTTTTTCCAAGAAAAAGAATCACAGGATCACTCATTCCTCTCTCTGAGTGTCTGCCTGTCCTTCTAAGAAAATCAGCAGGGCAGAGACTCAACGCCTCTTTGTCCTTCTGTCTCCTCCATCAGAGAAGACTGAACCAAACAGTGTCACTCCCAGCTTCTCAGTCATTCATCCTGTGACAGTTGACCTTCTTGGAACTTTTGTGACTGTAAACTAAGCTGAAACTAGAAAGCTGTCACTTCCATGGAGTAAAAACTGTAACACTGCACCAGGTTCCTTAGACAAAGACTTTTTATATACCCACTTCTCCCTGACTTCTGGGCCACTTCCCTTTCACAAAGTTCATTGGCAGCAGTGAACTTGTTATCATAGCTGTATATGTCAGCTGAGAGGAAAACATTAATTTACCAAATATGTCATACTGATTTTCCGTAAAAAAAATAAGGTATTGTCTTGTTCCCGTTCTCAAGGAGAATGTTTTCAGCCTCTCTCCATTAAGAATGATGTTGACTCATTGGTTTTGCATAGAAGCCCTTTATTATGTTGAGAAGTTTACCTTCTGCACCTATTTTTTTGAGAGTTCTTATCAGGAAGGGTGCTGGACTTTGTCCGGTGCCGTTTCTGCATCAATTGAGATGATCATTTGATTCTTTTCTTCCCTTTTATTTATGTGGTATATTACAGTGATTGATTTTCTTTTTTAAATTTTTTCCCATACAAAAATTTATACATACATTGTTACGTGGCTGTAATTGCTCTCCCCATACTGTGACAGCACACTCCTCCTTTCCACTCAATTCCCCATGTCCATTCAACCAGCTCCTAACCCTCTCTGCCTTCCCATCTCACTTCCAGACAGAAGCTGCCCATTTAGTCTCTTTATCTATTTGAGCTAAGAGGCACACTCCTCATGAATATCACTTTATGTCCCACAGTCCAGTCCAATCCCTGTCTGAAGAGTTGGCTTTGGAAATTGTTATAGTTCTGGGCTGATAGAGAATCCAGGGGCCATGCTATCTGGGGTTCCCCCAGTCTCATTCAGACCATTATGTCTGGTCTTCTTACTAGAATTTGAGTTCTGCACCCCAACTTCCTGCTGCTCCATCAGGGACTCTGTTGTGTACCCTGTCATGGCGGTCATTGGTGGTAGCCAGGCACCATCTAGTTCTTCTGGTTTCAGGCTGATGAAGCCTCTGGTTTATGTAGCCCTTTCTGTCTCTTAGGCTAATACTTTCCTAGTGTCTTTGGTGTTCTTCATTCTCCTTTACTCCAGGTGGTTGGGACAAATTGATGCATCTTAGATGGCTGCTTGCAAGCTTTTAAGACCCCAGAGGCCAGTCACCAAAGTAGGATGCAGAACATTTTCTTAATAAGCTTTGTTAGGCCAATTGACCTAGATGTCCCCTGAAAGCATGGTCCCCAGAACACTACCCCTGCTACTCTGTCTCTCAAAGTGTTTGAATGTATTCAGAAAACTTCTTAGCTTTGGTTTAGTCCCATTGTGCTCACTTCCCCTGTAGTGTGTGCTGTCCTTCCCTTCACCTAAGATAATTCTTATCTACTATCTAGTTAGTAAATAACCCTCACCCTCCCTCCCCACCCTCGTAACCATCAAAGAATGTGTTCTTCTGTGTTTAAACCTTTTGTTGAGTTCTTATAATAGTTGTCTTACACAGTATTTGTCCTTCTGTGACTGATTAAATTCACTCAGCATAATGACCTCCAGCTTCCTCCATGTTATAAGATGTTTCACGGCTTCATCGTTGTTTTTTATCATTGGGTAGTATTCCATTGAGTGGATATGCCATAATTTGTTTATCCATTCTTCTGTTGATGGGCACCTAGCTTGTTTCTATCTTTTTGCTATTGAGAACAGTGCTGCAATGAACATGGGTGTGCATATATCTATTCGTGTGACAGCTTTTATTTCTCTACAATATATTCCAAGGAGCAGGATAGCTGGATTGTATGGTACTTCTATTCCTAGTTTTTAAAGGAAGCACCAAATCGATTTCCAAAGTGGCTGTACCATTTTACTTTCCCACCAACAGTGTATAAGTGTTCCAGTCTCTCTACAACCTCTCCAGCATTTATTGTTTTGTGTTTTTTTGGATTAATGCTAGCCTTGTTGGGGTGAGATGATATCTTATTGTAGTTTTGATCTGCATTTCTCTAATGGCTAATGATCATGAGAATTTCTTCATGTTTCTGTTAGCCTGAATATCTTCTTCGGTGAAGTGCCTGTTCATATCCTTTGCCCATTTTTTAATTGGGTTATTTGTCTTTTTGTTGTTGCAGTTTTGCAGTATCTTGTAGATTTTAGAGGTTAGACACTGATCAGATTTGTCTTAGCCAAAAATTTTTTCCTAGTCTGTAGGTTGTGTTTTGACTCTTTTGGTGAAGTCTTTTGATGAACATAAGTGTTTTATTTTTAGGAGCTCCCATTTATCTGGTCTCTCTTCTGGTGCCACATTTTTCTGCAAAAACCAGCATAGAGGCTAGATTCTTTCAGTTCTATATCTGAAGACATGGCCATTATTTTCTGAAACCATTTGTGTGCACAAATCACAATTAAACCACTGCTAGTCAAAGTTGTTCCCAATTCACAGATTGGTTCCTTCAGCTGGGAACAATTCTCCCCCAGATCTTTCACACTGGCTTCCCATCATTTAGGTTCAAGTCAAATGTCCCTTTTAAAGAGTTATTGACACTCATCACCCCACTGAAAGCAGCTCCAGAACCTAGCCCAGTATGGGGCACATTATAGTTGCTTTTTAAATATTTTGTTTAATTAATGCACAGCTAAGAGATGGACAAAGCAAAGGCTCCCAAGATCTGGATGGCCCAAGCAAACTGTCAACCTTTCCACTCTGTCTGCTCTTGAGTGTGACCTAGCCATCATGTCCACTCCCCACGTGATCCTTCTCCATTCGCAGGCTGCACTTTTCCATGCTTTCCTACCAGCTCTTCACAGAGCTGGCTACATAATTTTTTGAGCCCAGTGAAAATGAAAATGTAGGACTCCTTGTTCAAAAAGCAGCAGGAAAGCTTTTTCCTTTCTTCCGTGGTCTCTCTCAGCCTACTGTGACAATTTTTAAATATGCAATTTAATGTCGTGATCGCTTGCCATGGGGATACTTTGGGGGTGAGCACAAACCCTCATAGGAGTCAAGGGCGTGTACTGTGATTGGGATTGAATACCAGTTCTGAGAAGGTGTTGAGTTAGTGGGAGGCTGGATGCACCAAACTGAGGCTTGGAGCTCCCATTAGACTCCACACAAATCCAAAGATAAAACTATTAATAATTTCAAAATAGTGAGCGACTGCAGGGCATTAATTCCCAAGCACCAGGGGCTCCTTCTGAGCACAGTGCCCGGAGCAGCTACACCAGTGTCTTGCTTAGGAAGCTGGCCCTAGTTCTTAATACAGTTATCACGGTTCCCCTCTATTCTTTTCTCTTCTTCTTGAGCATAACCGTACACTTTAGTCAATGTTAACGGTGACATAGTATATGTGAAAATCATTTTCGATGTTTTCAGGTTTCTCATCCGTAGAAATCACATTCTTGCCTCTCCAACAGCTTGTGGTCTGGCAGAGAAAGCCTCCAGGCTCCAAGGACTTCATATGATGATGCTCACAGAGAAGGCTGCCTGGGACAGGGGGCTGCAGAGGGCCAGGTGTCCTTAGGCCAGGCAATGCAGCCATACCCTGTTGTCTCAACAACGTGACTCTCTTCCTGTGACGAAAGCAGCTGTTTGAATTCCTGGGTACATGTACGTTGGTTTGCAGACCAATTTGTAAATAAATTTTAAAAGTAATGCAAAGTAAAATAAAGTTATTAAAAAAATTTAGGTTAGAATAAAACATAAATCACAATAATCTATAGCATTAAATTTATTAAATAGAGTTTAAAACAAAATTTAATTTAGCAAAATATCATGAGACTTTATGTAGTTGAAATATATTGAAAAGAAATTAAGATTATTAGGTGTTCATCCACCTGAATGGTAATACAACATCCTTGGGAAAATGATGTCAATTCCCTAGTCAAGCCATTGGACTAAGCTAGCAATCAAAAATTTTGTAATATATTTTGTGTAACATGTTAAATAAATATTTTCGTACTTATTTCTCATAAAATAGAAATCAGTGTTTTTGACTTTTTATGAAATTTTAAAGATGTTAGGAGTTTATCATAGGTTACTGAGAAAGAATATTTGCCTACCAGTTAGAAATCTATTTTTTTTTTTTTTTTTTGGCTTGGTAAAAATCTCATAGTATTTTTTATAAATTATTTTTTTTATTTCATAATTAAAGTAAATAAGAACTTGGACTTTTCAATAAATTCCCTTTAGAACATTTTATATCTTTCCCATAACCTTTATCTGTTTATTACTTGAGGAAATGCTCGTAACCACTACCCATTAGAGAAACGCAAATCAAAGTACAATGAGAAGCCATCTCACCCCAACATTACTGGCAAAAACAAAAACAAAAATCCTCATAATGACAAATATTGGAGAGGCTACAGGGAGATTAGAACACTCACTCACTGCTGGTGAAATGTAAAATGATACAATCATTTTGGAAAACTATATCGTGCTTTCTTAAAAAGCTAGAAATAAAATTACCATATAATCCAGCAATCCCACTCCTAGAAATATATCCTAGAAAAATAAGAGCTGTCACACGAATAGACATATGTACACCCATGTTCTTTGCAGCTTTATTCACAATAGTAAAATTATGAAAACAATCTAACTGCCCATCAACAGATGAATGGATTAAAAAAAAAAAAACCTACGGTACACGCACACAATGGAATACTACACAACAATAAATTGAGGGTCTTTCTCTTTTTTGCTAACATTCTACCAAGCATGATCTCCTTCTCCAGGGACTGGTCCATCCTGATAACGTGTCCAAAGTATGTGAGATGAAGTTTCACCATCCTTGCTTCTAACGAGCATTCTGGCTGTACCTTTTCCAAGACAGTTTTGCACATTCTTTTGGCAGTCCATGGTATATTCAATATTCCTTGCAAATATCATAATTCAAAGGCATTAGTTCTTCAGCCTTCCTTATTCATTGTCCATCTTTCACCTCCCTATGAGGCAATTGAAAACACCATGGCTTGGGTCAGGAGCACCTTAATCCTTAAAGGGACATCTTTGCTTTTAACACCTTAAAGAGTTCTCTTGCAGCAGCTTTCCCCAATGCAATGCATTCTCTGATTTCTTTAATGCTGTTTCCATGGGTATTAATGGTGGATCCAAGTAAAATGAAATCCCTGACAACTTCAATCTTTTCTCCGTTTATCATGATGTTACTTATTGGTCCAGTTGTGAGGATTTTTGTTTTCTTTATGTTAAGGTGTAATCCACACTGAAGAGTGAAGAGTGTAGTCTTTGATTTTCATCAAGTCCTCTTCACTTTCAGCAAGCAAGATTGTGTCATCTGTATATCACAGGTTGTTAATGAGTCTTCCTCCAATCCTGATGCCCAGTTCTTCTTCATGAAGCCCAGCTTCTCAGATTATTTGCTCAGCATCCAGATTGAGTTAGCAGGGTGAAAGGATACAACCCTGACACACATCTTTCCTGACTTGAACCATGCTGTATCCCTTTGTTCTGTTCCAATGACTGCCTCTTTCTGTAAGTACAGGTGCCTCATGAGCACAACTAAGTGTTCTGGAATTCCCATTCTTCACAAAGTTACCCATAATTTTTTGTGATCCACTCAGTCAAATACCTTTGCATAGTCAATAAAATGCAGGTAAACATCGATAGCAAAAAGGTGGAAACAATCTAAGTGTCCTTCAACAGACGAATGGTTAAACAAATTATGGTATATTCACAAAATGGGATACTGTGCAATGATAAAGAACAAAGATGAATCTGTGAAACATTTCACAACATGGATGAATCTGGAAGGCATTATGCTGAGTGAAATTAGCCAGTCACAAAAGGACAAATATTGCATGAGATCACTATTATAACAACTCAAGAAAAGGTTTAACAGAAGAAAAAGGTTTTTTGATGTTTACAAGGCTGGGGAGGGAGGGAAAAGGGTATTCACTAACTAGATAGTAGACAAGAATTATCTTAGATGAAGGGAAGGGCAATGCACAGTACAGGGGAAGTCAGCACATCCGGACGAAATCAAAAGCTAAGAAGGTTCCTGAATACAGTCAAACACTTTGAGGGACAGAGTAGCAGGGGCGGGGTCTGGACCATGTTTTCAGGTGACATCTAGGTCAATTGGCATAAAAATTTTTATTAAGAAAATGGTCTGCATCCCACTTTGGTGAGTGGCGTCTGGGGTCTTAAAAGCTAGTGAGCAGCCATCTAAAATGCATCAGTTGGTCCCAAAGCAGAATGAAGATCACCAAAGACACAAGGAAAATATTAGCCCAAGAGACAGAAAGGGCCATATAAACCAGAGACTCCATCAAACTGAGACCACAAGAACTAGAAGGTACCTAGCTACCAACAATGACCGCCCTGATAGGGAACACAACAGAGAGTCCCTGATGGAGCAGGAGAAGGTGGGGTGAAGAACTCAAATTCTAGTAAAAAGACCAGACTTAATGCCCTGACTGAGACTGGAGGGACCCTGGAAGACCCGGCCCCTGGAGTCTCTGTTAGCCCAAAACTAAAATCATTACCAAAACCAACACTTCAGACAAAGATTAGGCTGAACTATAAGACATAAAACGATATTCATGAATAGTGTGCTTCTTAGCTCAAGTAGATACATAAGACTAAATGGGCAGCTCCTTTCCAGAGGTGAGATGAGAAGGCAGAAAGGGACAGGTGCTGATTGAATGGACTTGGGAAATGCCAGGTGAAAAGAAGGAGTATGCTGTCACATTATAGGGAGAGTAACTAGGGTCACATCACAATGTGTGTATAAATTTTTGTATGAGAAACTAACTTGAGCTGTAAACTTAAAGCACAATAAAAAAAAAAGAAAAGAAAAGAAAAGAAATCAGACAACACATTGCATTGGGCAAATCTGCTGCAAGAGAACATTTTAAACTGTTAAAAGTCAGAGATGTTCCTTTAAGGACTAATGTGCTCCTGATCCAAGCCATGATGTTTTCAATTGCTTCATATGCATGCAAAAGCTGGACAATGAATAAGGAAGCTGAAAGAAGAATTGATGCCTTTGAATTATGGTGTTGGCGAATAATATTTGATATACCATGGACTATCAAAAGAATGAACAAATCTGTCTTGGAAGAAGTACAGCAAGAATGTTCCTCAGAAGCAAGGATGGCAAGACTTCATCCCACATACTTCGGACATGTTATCAAGAGGGGCCAGTCCCTGGAGAAGGGCATTATGCTTGCTAAAGTAGAGGGCCAGTGAAAAAGAGGAAGACCCTCCAGGAGATGAACTGACACAGTGGCTACAACAATGGGCTCAAGCATAACAACAATTTGAGGATGGCGCAGGACTGGGCAGTGCTTCATTCTGTTGTACATAGAGTCTCTATCAGTCGGAACCAACTTGACGGCACTTAACAACAACAGTGATTTTTAAACTACCCTCTCTCTGATGAACTTTTCCTTGCACTCTACTTTGGCCACTCACTCAATGGACTTGTCATTACCAGATATTGTACCTCCTTTGAAACTCAAACACTCCCATTTTCAATCATAAGATCTTATCACTTCATATCATCTTTGGTCTTCACCTGGAAACTATTTGGTAATCGTGTGTTGTTTTTACCCTAAAAATTAGAGAGATATACAGACACACAACACACACAAAATATCTCTGCATCCACCCTCAAAAAAGACAAGGAAACAGGAGGAAATGGCTCTAAACTCTTCCATATCTAATATCTTCAGTTTATCATGGAAACTCCTTGAGGGCAGGGATTATATTTTGCTGAAGCAAACCAATAAATAAGAATAAAGGATCATGAGCAGATGAAGTCAGAGGCCAAGTGTGTTCCACTTCATCTCTCCAGCAAATCTTGCCTAGTCTAGCGTGTATAACACATGAACATTTTACACTCTTTGATAATAATGTGTGCTTTATTTGTCTCTTTGGTGTAGTTTTTTTTTCTTGAATTGAATTTTCCAATTTACGTATCAAGAACATTTTTAGTAAGCAAGTATTAAATGAAGTATGTCAGTATGCAAACAATTCAGACAGAGCAGGCCAATGTATACACTCCTGAATATTGTATAGAGTCATTGATTTTTCTGACCATCTGGAGTTTGATATTAAAAAAGAGAGAGTTTAAGAGACTGAGTTTTAGTTTTATATAGCTTATGATGACTTCTCAAACTTCCATCTGGAAGATTTGCCCTTTAATTTTTCACCAGTTTAGAAGTGGCTTATCTGGTCAATACAATCCTACATTTAAACATGGAAATAACCTACAATAATGATCTCTAATGACAAACAGATCTCAAGATAAATTCTTTGCCTCACAGGGAATCCAGAAAAGGGCTGGTTCTTTGAATTCATGCTCTGATAGATCAAATTCAGGCCAAGTCAGATAAAATCATTGCTTACCTATAAAGCAAAACATCAATTATCTTAAGAGCAATGACATTTTTGCTAGTAAGTAGAACAAGAATTCAAAAACACTTTAAGTATTCTATTTTACAAGATTCTTATGCACTATAAGAAAAATTTGGTCTGTTTTCTTATATATAATCTTGGCATGCTTAAACTTTACCACACTGAGATATTGCAACTATGTCTTATGAGCACTAGATGCTGGAAAGGACCTCATGTGTTCTTGAAGTAATCCTCTCTCATTTCCTCCAGGATCATGTCTACAAGCACCTCGAGTCTGTCCCTCTGTTTGTACTCTATTTCCAGACACTGCTGGGAGCATGTTCCACTCCCTCTGCATGAAGGAAAACCAGAGAAAAGGTAGGATTCTGGGAAATCATAACTCTAGAAGATTAAACACAGTTGTTATGGATTGAATTATGACCCCAAAAATATGCAGTGAAATCCTAACCTTTGTACCTGTGGATGTGATCCTGTTTGGAAATAGGGTTCTCCTTTAGTTATGCCACTGACGCCATTCCACTGTAGGGTAGATTCAAAACCTAATCCCTTATGACCTATAAAAAGAACAAAATAGACACAGAGACTCACAGAGGGACAAGACATATGTTAAGTGAGGATAATCTGCAAGCCAAACAATACCAATAAACCAAAGAATGCCCAGGGTTACTGAAAAAGGAATTAACGTGCTTGAGATCCTGGTTTGGACTTTTTAGATGCCAAAAGTGAGAAAATAAATCTCTCTTCTTTAAAGCCACTCCCTTGTGGTATTTGTATTACAGCAACTCTGTGTAACTAAGACAACAGTCTTGGAATAGATTTGGACTTTTCTAAGTATAGACATCTTTGAGACATGGTCTTAAAAAACATTCTATCTACTACCTAGAAAAAGATATTTAGAAGCTTTAATGTGTGCCATGTATATTGATACCAAAATACCTCTTGTTCTCCTGTCAACTTCTCAACAGCTTTCTCTGTAGTTGCTTTACATTTACGTTTGTACATTTGATAGGGATATGAAATCAAGCTACTCTATTTTACTACACATTAAAACTATTGCCCACTCACCAGCCTAGGATATTTGCTTTTTCTCTAACCCTCCACTTTACCAAGCATGATAAAGTACTTGAGACGAAGTCCCACCATCATCACTTCTAAGGAGCATTCTGACTGTACTTCTTCCAAGACAGATTTGTTCATTCTTTTGGTAGTCCATGGAATATTTAATATTCTTCATCAACACCATATTCAAAGGTCTCAATTCTTCTTCTGTCTTCCTTATTCATTGTCCAGCCTTTGCATGCATATGAGGTGATTGAAAACACCATGGCTTGGGTCTGGAGCACCTTAGTCCTTAAAGTGACATCTTTCTTTTTAACACTTTACAGAGGTCTATTACAACAGATTTGTCCAATGCAAAGCGTCCTCTGATTTCTTGACTGCTGCTTCCATGGGTGTTGATTGTGGATCCAAGTAAAATAAAGTCCTTTACAACTTCCATCTTTTCTCCATTTATCGTGATGTTACTTATTGGTCCACTTGTAAGGATTTTTTTTTTTCTTTATGTAGAGGTGGAATCCATACAAAAGGCTGTAGTCTATGATCTTCATCAGTAAGTGCTTCAAGTCCTCTTCACTTTCAGCAAACAAGGTTGTGTTATCTGCATAATGCATGTTGTTAATGAATCTTCCGCCAATCTTGATGCACTTTTTTTTTTCATATAGTCCAGCTTCATGGATTATCTGCTCAGCATACAGACTGAATAACTACGGTGAAATGATACAACCCTGACCCACACCTTTCCTGACTTTAAACCACTAAGTATCCCCTAGTTCTGTTCAAACAATTGCCACTTGGTCTATGTACAGGTTCCTTATGAGCACCATTAAGTGTTCTTGAATTCCTGTTCTTCAAAATGTTATCCATAATTTGTTATGATCCACACAGTTGAACGCCTTTGCATAGTCAGTAAAACACAGGTAAACATCTTTCTGGTATTCTCTGCTTTCAGCCAGGATCCATCTGACATCAGCCATGATATCCCTCATTCCACATCCTCTTCTGAATCCAGCTTGGATTTCTGGCAGTTTCCTTTCGATGTACTACTGCAGCCCTTTTGAATGATCTTCAGGAAAATTTTACTTCCCTGTAATATTAATGATATTGTTTGATGATTTCCACATTCGGTTGGATAGCTTTTCTTTGGAATATTCATAAACATGGCTCTCCTCCAGTCTCCTGCCCAAGCAGCTGTCTTCCAAATTTCTTGGCATAGACAAGTAAGCACTTTCAGCGTGACATCCGTTTGTTGAAACACTTCAGTTGGCATTCTGTCAATTCCTGGAGCACTGTTTTGCGCCGCTGTCTTCAGTGCAGCTTGGAATTTTGCCTTCATTACCACTGATTCTTGATCATATGCTACCTCCTGAAATCGTTGAATGTCAAACAATTATTGACACGGTGATTCTGTCTATTCCTTTCATCTTCTTTTGATGTTTCTGGTATTGTTTAGTATTTTCCCAGTAGAATCCTTCAATACTGCAGCTTGAGGCTTGAATTTTTAATTCAGTTCTTTCAGCTTGACTAATGTGAAGCATCTTCTTCCCGTTTGGTTTTCTAACTCCAGGTCTTTGCATGTGTCATTATAACACTTTACTTTGTATTCCTTGAGCCGCCCTTTGAAATATTCTGTTCAGCTCTTTTACTTCATCATTTCTTCTGTTAGTTTAGCTACTGGACATTCAAGAGCAAGTTTCAGAGACTTTTCTGACATCTTTTTTGGTCTTTTCTTTCTTTCCTGTCTTTTTAATGACCTCTTGCTTTCTTCTTGTATGATGTCCTTGATGTCATTCCACGATTCATCAGATCTTCGGTCATTAGTGTTCAATGCATCAAATATGTTCTTGAGATGGTCTCTAAATTGAGGTGGGATATACTTGAGGTTGTACTTTGGCTCTTACAGACTTGTTCTAATTTTCTTCAGCTTTCACTCATACTTGCATATGAGCAATTAATGGTCTGTTCCGCAGTCGGCCGCTAGCCTTGTTCTGATTGATGATATTGAGCTTTTCCATACTCTCTTTCCACAGGTGTTCTCAATTTGATTCCTGTGTATTTCATCTGGTGAGTTCCATGTTCTATTTATGTTGTTGAAAAAAGGTATTTGCAATGAAGAAGTCATTGGTCTTGCAAAACTCTATCATGTGATCTCTGGCATCGTGTCTCTTACCAAGGCCATATTTTCCAACAACCAATCATTTTTCTTTGTTTCCAACTTTCGCATTCCTATCACCAGTAGTATAACCTGATTGCATGTTCTGATCAATTTTAAACTGCAGAAGTTGGTAAAAAATCTTCAATTTCTTCATCTTTGGACTTAGAGGTTGGTGCATAAATTTGAATAATAGTTGTATTAATTGGTCTTCCTTGTAGGCATATGGATATTATCACTAACAGCAGTGTACTCCAGGATAGGTCTTGAAATGTTCTTTTTGACAATAAATGCAATGCCATTCCTCTTCAATTTGTTGTTCCTGGCATAATAGACCATATGGTTGTCCAATTCAAAACAGTGAATACCTGTTCATTTCAGCTCACTAATGCCTAGGATATTGACGCTTATGCGTTCCATTTCATTTTTGATGATTTCCAATTTTCCTAGGTTTTTATTTCATACATCCCATGTTCCTATTATTAACGGATGATTGCAGCTGTTTCTTCTCGTTTTGAGTACTGCCACATCAGCAAATGAACTTCCAGAAAGCTTGACTCCACCCACATCCCTAAAGTCGACTCTGCTTAAAGGAGGCAACTCTTCCCCAGTCGTCTTTTGAGTGCCTTCCAACCTAAGGGGCTCATCTTCTAGCACTATACCAGACAATGTTCTGCTGTTATTCATAAGGTTTTCACTGATTAATTTTTTCAGAAGTAGATGGCCAGATCCTTATTCATCTGTCTTAGTCTGGAAGTTCAGCTGAAACCTGTCCACCATGAGTGACACTGCTGGTATTTGAATACCTGTGGCATAGCTCCAGCATCACAATATGCAAGCCCCCACAGTACAACAAACAGACAGACATGTGAGGGATATACACACATTCCATGTATTTATTATACATAACTATATACTTGCAAGTGTATCTAAATGATTTGTGTGCTAACAGTGTCTACAGTATTTGACTTGTTAAACTTCCGTTCACTATAAAAAAAAAACTTTTGTCATACTGTGGTGGCTTGCATGTGTTGCTCTGATGCTAAAAGCTCTGCCACTGGTATTTCAAATACCAGCAGGGTCACCCATGGTGGACAGGTTTCAATTGAGCTTCCAGACTAAGATAGACTAGGAAGAAGGACCTGGTGGTCTACTTCTGAAAAGATTGGCCAGTGGAAACCTTTTGAATAACATCAGAACATTGTCTGATATAGTGCTGTAAGATGAACCCCTCAGGTTGGAAGGCACTCAAAAAATGACTGGGGAAGAGCTGCGTCCTCAAAATAGAATCGACCTAAATGACGATGATGGAGTCAAGCTTCGGGGACCTTCATTTGCTGATACTGCATGACTCAGAATGAACGTGATTGTATGAAGTATGAATCTAGGAATATTGGAAATTGTCAAAAATGAAATGGAATGCATAAACATCAATATCCTCTACCTTAGTGAGCTGAAATGGACTGGTATTGCCCATTTTGAATTGGACAATTACATGGTCTACCACGACAGGAATGAAAAATCAAAGAGGAATGGTGTTGCATTCATCATCAAAAAGAACATTTCAGGGTCTATCCTGAAGTACAACGCTGTCAGTGTTAGGATAACAGCCGTATGCCTATGAGGAAGATCAGTTAATACTATTATTATTCAAATTTATGCACCAACCACTAAGGACAAAGATGAACAAACTGAAATTTTTACCAACTTCTGCAGTCTGAAATAGATCAAACATGCAATCAAGATGCATTGATAATTACTGGTTATTGGAATGTGAAAGTTGGAAACAAAGAAAAGGGATACCTAGTTAGAAAATATAGCCTTGGAGAAAAGACGCTGGAAATCACATGATAAAATTTTGCAAGATCAACAACTTCTTCATTTTAAATACCTTTTTTCAACAACATAAACAGCGACTATACACATGGATCTCACCATATGGAATACATAAGAATCAAATTGACTACATCTGTGGAAAGAGATGATGAATAAGCTCAATATCATCAGTCAAAACAAGGCTGGGGCCAACTTTAAAACGGACCACCAATTACTCACATGCAAGTTCAAGAAGAAGATGAAAAATATTAGAACAAGTCCAAGAAAGCCAAAGTATGACCTTGAGTATATCCCACATGAATTTAGAGACCATATCAAGAATAGATTTGCCACATTGAACACTAAGACCAGATGTGTTGTGGAATGACATCAAGAACATTATACCTGAAGAAAGCAAGAGGTAATTAAAAAGACAGGAAAGAAAGAAAATGAGTATCAGAAGAGACTCTGAAAATTGCTCTTGAATGTCAAATAGCTAAAGCGAATGGAAGAAATGATGAAGTAAAAGAGCTGAACAGAAGATTTAAAAGAGAGGCTGGAGAAGAAAAAGTAAAGTATTATAATGACATGTGCAAAGACCTGGAATTAGAAAAACAAAAGGGAAGAAGCAGCTCAGCATTTCTCAAGCTGAAAGAACTGAGGAAAAAATTCAAACCTTGAGTTTCAATATTGAAGGATTCTACTGGGGAAAATATTAAATGATGAAGGAAGAATCAAAAGCAGATAGAAGGAATACACAGAGTCACTGTACCAAAAAGAATTGGTTGAGGAGGCGGAGCCAAGATGGCAGAGTAATCAAAAGCTTCCAGTGGACCCTCTTACAACAAAGATCCAAAAAAATAAGTGATTCAATTATATATGGTAATCTGGGAGCCCTGAACATCAAAGGCAGAGTTGAGGAACTGGACTGAGTAGCAGGAGGAGGGAGAGATGGTTTGGAAGCAGCATGGAGTTGCCAGACCTGATCCAGCAAGAGCCTGAGCCCTTCAGGCCTTATCAGCTCCCGGGTGAGCTGTAAGGCAGGAAAGCAGCTGAGCTCAGGAGGCACATTTTCAGCACTGGGAGAAACCCACACCAGAGTCTACACAGCTGCCCAGAACCAGTGAAAAGCAGCCCTCCACGAAAGATAAATACTTCCGTACAGCTTACCATGTGGATCAAAAAAACACCCGTTAGGGAAAAACCACTCTCCCATTTACTTCCCCACTCCCCGCTCTGCTCTGGGTCCCCAACCAGCTTCAGCAATTGCCGAGTCCCCTGGGAAGGAAGTAGGATCCGTCACACACCCAGAGCCACTCTCCCTGCCTTGGAGAGTGAACAAATTAATAAACAGGGGAAAAAATAAACTGTCAGCTCCCCTAAGCCAGGAACCCCGGATAGAGACAGCTCCTTTGCCTAGGCACAGGCATAAGGGATCCACTGACTTTTGAGTGCCTTTCCCCCGCATAGACTTGTGTGGGCCAATCTCAACAGCGTTGGCTCTCATTACTGCAGTACAGCAGGGTATATACCAGACCCCTAACTTCAACTGTTTCAGCTATGAAGTGACACATTCTTGACATTTGACACTGCTCTGCCCATTAAGCAGGATCTTCACCTACCCACATCAGGGGCCTGAGGACTGGTGGCTCCACCCATGACACCTAGCCACCTGCAAGAGGGGCCCATGAATAAGAGGTGCTCCCCAGTCCTTACAGCCAACAGCATTAGGTGTTCATAGTCTGGCTGCAAAACCCACCCACCAACACGGTCTAGGGAACAGGGACACGTATTCCTCCTGGACACTCTGGGGTGGCTGTCAGTCCAGTGCCTTGCTCAGAATGTGTCCCCCTGCTGTAGCCAGATGCCTGTGTCTAGATCAATCATCCATGCCTGTCTAGGACTGCAAGTGAGAGCCTATACCGGACATGTGGTGGCTATCTACCTGGGCACCTGAGCTGAATCCACACAGGAGGAGTGGGCAGGTTACTGAGCTCACATACCTAGTAACAGATCTAACCACCAGGTGACAGGACATTAGAGCTTCTATGGTGCCAATAATCAAACTAGCTTATATGAGCAGCTTATATGGGCATATCAAAATAAAACGAGAAGCTAGGACATAGTAAGCAAACATAAAATGAATAAATATAATAACTTATTGATGGCTCAAAAACAACAGTCAATATCAAATCACATAAACAGGCAATCTGTGATGGCTTCTGCAAGCTCCCAAAATAAAGAATCTAGAAATTTTCCAGAAGAGGAAACTCTCTTGGAACTACCGGAGGCAGGATACAAAAGATAAATATACAGAACTCTTCAAGAAGTTAGGAGGAAATTAAGCAAAACCAGAACACGCAATAGTGGAAATTAAAAAAGATTAGACAAGAGCGAATGACAGATTTAACAGGCTGCAAGAATCCATAGAGAGAAAGTAATCAGAAATCCAGAAGATTAACAATAAAATTTCAGAATTAGACACCTCAACAGAAAGTCATAGGAGCAGAACTGAGGCAATGGAAGTCAGAATTAGTAAGATTGAAGATAAAGCAGTTGACATCAACTCATTTGAGAAAAATCAGGTAAAAGGATTAAAAAAAATGAAGAAACTCTAAGAATTGTGTGGGACTCTACCAAGAGAAATAACCTACAAGTGATTGGAGTACCAGAACGGGGCGGGGGTGGGGGGGAATAACAGAAAATACAGAGAGAATTGGTGAAGATTTGTTGGCAGAAAACTTCCCTGATATCGTGAAAGATGACAAGATATCTATAAAAGATGCTCATCAAAACCCACATAAGGTAGATTCCCAAAAGAAAGTCACCAAGACACATTATAATCAAACTTGCCAAAACCAAATTTAAAAAGAGAATTTTAAGAGCAGCTAGGGATAAACAAATAGTCATCTACAAAGGAGAGTCAATTAGAATAATCTCGGACTACTTAGCAGAAACCATGCAGGCAAGAAGGCAATGGGATGACATATATAAAGCCTTGAAGGAAAACAACTGCCAGCCAAGAATTACATATCCAGCAGAACTGTCTCTCAAATATAAGGGTGAAATTAGGGCATTTTCAGATAAACAGAAGTTTAGGGAATTTGCAAAAATCAAAGCAAAATTACAAGAAATACTAAAGGGAGTCCTCCGATTAGAAAATCAGTAACACTAGATAACAACCCAAGACTAGAACACAGGACAGAGCAACTAGATATCAACCCAGACAGGATTGTCACAAAAGGAAATGAAAACTAAAACACTGAAAATAGGGAAACAGCTGTCAATATGTAAAAGATGATAACATTAAAACAAAAAGGAGGGACAGAAAAAATGTAGACATAGATTGTACATACAGAGAGGAACTCAAGGTGATATAAATAAAAGACTGGTATAAACTTAGAAAAATAGGGGTAAATATTAAGGTAAACACAAAGGAAACTAACAAGCCTACAAGTAAAAATAAAAAACTAGAAAAATATAAAGACTCAGCAAACACATAATCAACAACAATGAAAAAGATGAAAAGAAACTACATGAAGAAAGATGACTCAGCACAGACAATTAAGAGGAACAAAGAAACTGTGAACAACACACAAAAAAAGACACCAAAATGACAGCACTAAACTCTTAACGATCAATAATTACACTGAGTGTAAATGTACGAAATGCACCAATAAAGAGACAGAGAGTGGCAGTTTCGATAAAAAAAACAATCTGTCTATATGCTGCTTACAAGAGACACACCTTAGACTTAAAGACACAAACAAACTAAAACTCAAAGGATAGAAAAAAATATATCAAGCATACAACACTCAAAAAAGAGCAGGAGTGGCAAATAGTAATCTCTGACAAAATAGACTTTAAAGTAAAATCCACCACAAACGATAAGGAAGGAAACTATATAATGATTAAAGGCTCAGTACACCAGGAGGGCATAACTATAAGAAATATTTAAGCACCAAATGGCAGGGCTCCAAAACACATAAAACAAACTCTAACAGCACTGAAAAGAGAGGTAGACAGCTCCACAATAGTAGTATGAGACTTCAACACACCACTTTCAGTGAAGGGCAGAACGTCCAGAAAGAAGCTCAACAAAGACACGGAAGAGCTAAATGCTACAATCAACCAACATGATCTCATAGAAATATACCAGACACTGCACCCAACAGCAGCCAAGGATACTTTCTTTTCCAATGCACATGGAACATTCTCCAGAATAGACCACATATCAGGCCGCAAAGCAAGCCTTAAAAAAAATCGAAAGCTTCGAAATACTACAAAGCAACCAACAACAGAAAAAGCAAGGGGGAAAAAATCAAACACATGGAAACTGAACAACACCTTGCTCAAAAACTACTGGGTTATAGAAGAAATTAAGAATGGAATAAAGAAATTCATAGAATCAAAGGAGAATGAAAACACATCCTACCAGAACCTTTGGGGCACAGCGAAAGCAGTGCTCAGAGGTGAGTTTATAGCAATAAATGCACACATCAATAAAGGAGAAAGGGTCATAATCAAAACATTAACCCTATAACTGGAACAAGTGGAAAGTGAGCAGCAAAAGAAGCCCTCAGGCGCCAGAAGAAAGGAAATAATAAGAATTAGAGCAGAGTTAAATGAAATAGAGAATCAAAAAACAATTGAAAGAGTTAAGAAGACCAAAAGCTGGTTCTTTGAAAACATCAGCAAAATTGATTAACCATTGGCCAAACTGACAAACGAAAAACAGGAGAGGAAGTAGATAACCTGTATAAGAAATGAGACAGGTGATATCACAACAGATCCAACTGAAATTAAAAGAATCAGACTACTATGACAAAATGTACTCTAACAAATTTGAAAACCTAGAGGAAATGGACAAATTTCTAGAAACCCACTACCTACCTAAACTAACACAAACAGAGGTAGAACAACTCAATAAACCCATAACAAAAGAAGAGACTGAAAAGGTAATTAAAAAACTCCCAACAAAAAAAATCCCTGGCCCAGATGGCTTCTCTGGAGAATTCCACCAAACTTTCAGAGAAGAGTTAACACCACTACTACTAAAGGTATTTAAGAGCACAGAAAAGGATGGAATACTCCCAAATTCATTCTATGAAGCCAGCATAACCCTGATACCTAAAACTGGTAAAGACACCACAAAAAAAGAAAATTACAGACCAATATCCCTCATGAACATTGATGCAAAAATCCTCAATAAAATTCTAGCCAATAGAACTCAGCAACATATCAAAAAAATAATTCACCATGATCAAGTGGGACTTATACCCAGTAAGAAGGGATAGTTCAACATCAGAAAAACAATCAATGTAATCCATCACATTAATAAAACAAAAGCCAGGAACCACATGATCTTATCAATCAATGCAGAAAAGGCATTTGACAAAGTCCAACACCCATTCATGAAAAAACTCTCAACCAAATACGAATAGAATGGAAATTCTTCAATATAATTAAGAGCATTTATACCGAGCCAACAGCCAACATCATCCTAAATGAACAGACTGTGAAAGCACTCCTCTTGAGAACGGGAACCAGACAAGGATGCCCTTATCATCACTCTTATTCAACACTGTGCTAGACATCCTAGCCAGAGCAATTAAGCTAGAAAAAAAAATAAAGGGCGTCCAAATTGGTAGGGAAGAAGTAAAAATATCTCTATTTGCAGATGATATGATCTTATATACAGAAAACCCCAAAGAATCCACAAGAAAACTACTGGAACTAATAGAAGATTTCAGCAAAGTTTCAGGATACAAGATAAACATACAAAAATCAGTTGGATTCCTTTACACCAACAAAGAGACCCTAGAAGAGGAAATCACCAAATCAATACCATTTAAAATAGCCCCCAAGAAGATAAAATACTTAGAAATAAATCTAACCAGAGACATAAAAGACCTATACAATGAAACCTGCAAGAAACCAAAAGAAACCTGCGTGAGTGGAAACACATACCTTGCTCACAAATAGGTAGACTCAACATTGTGAAAATGACAATTGTACCCAAAGCAATCTACAGATACAATGCAATCTCGTTTCAGATTCCACCAGCATTTTTTAATGAGATGGAGAAACAAATCATCAACTTCATATGGAAAGGGAAGGGGCCCCAAATAAGTAAAGCATTACTCAAGAAGAAGAACAAAGTGGGAGACCTCACACTACCTGATTTTAGAACCTATTATACCATCACGGTAGTCAAAACAGCCTGGTACTGGTACAACAACAGATACATAGACCAATAAAACAGAATTGAGAATCCAGACATAAATTCATCCACCTATGCACAGCTGATATTTGACAAAGGCCCAAAGTCCATTAATTGGGGAAAAGACAGTCTCTTTAACAAATGGTGCTGATGTAACAGGATATCTATCTGCAAAAAAATGAAACAAGACCCATAGCTTACCCCATGCACAAAAACTAACTCAAAATGGATCAAAGACCTAAATATAAAATCCAAAATGATAAAGATCATGGAAGAAAAAATAGGTACAACACTAGGAGCCCTAATACATAGCATAAATAGAATACAAACCATAAGTAACAATGTACAAACACCAGAAGAGAAACTAGATAACTGGGAGCTCCTAAAAATCAAACACTTATGCTCATCAAAAGACTTCACCAAAAGAGTCAAAAGACAAACTACAGACTGGGAGAAAATTTTTGGCTACAACAAATCCGATCAGCGTCTAATCTCTAAAATCTACAGGATACTGCAAAACCTCAACAACAGAAAGACAAATAACCCAATTAAAAAATGGACAAAAGATATGAACAGGCACTTCACCAGAGAAGATATTCAGGCGGCTAACAGACACATGAAGAAATGCTTACTATCATTAGCCATTATAGAAATGCAGATCAAACTACAATGAGATAACATCTCACTCCAACAAGGCTAGCATTAATCCAAAAAAACACAAAATAACAAATGTTGGAGAGGTTGTGGAGAGACTGGAACACTTATACACCGTTGGTGGGAACATAAAGTGGTACAACCACTTTGGAAATCAATTTGGCACTCCCTTAAAAAACTGGAAATAGCTGTGCCATACGATCCAGCTATCCTGCTGCTCGGAATATATCCTAAAGAAATAAGAGCCGTCACACGAATAGATACATGCACACCCATGTTCATCGCAGCACTGTCCACAATAGCAAAAAGATGGAAACAACCTTGATGCCCATCAATGGACGAATGGATAAACAAATTATGGTATATCCACACAACGGAATACTACACAAGGATAAAGAACCACGATGAAGCCATGAAACATAACACGGAGGAAGCTGGAGGTCATTAAGCTGAGTGAATTTAGTCAGTCACAGAAGGACAAATATTGTATAAGACCACTATTATAAGAACTCAAGAAAAGGTTTAAACACAGAAGAAAACATTCTTTGATGGTTACAAGGATGGGGAGGGAGGGGGAAGGTTATTTACAAACTAGATAGTAGATAAAAATAATCTTAGGTGAAAGGAAGGCCAGCACTCACTACAGGGGAAGTCAGCACAACTGGACTAAACCAAAGCTACGAAGTTTCTTGAATACAATAAAACACTTTGAGGGATAGACTAGCGGGGGTGGGGGGTCTGGGGACCATGCTTTCAGGGGACATCTAGGTGAATTGGCATAACAAACTTATTAAGAAAATGTTCTGCATCCTACTTTGGTGAGTGGCAGCTGAGGCCTTAAAAGCTTGCAAGTGGTCAGTCTAAGATATATCAATTGGTCCCAACCACCTGGAGTAAAGGAGAATGAAGATCATCAAAGACACAAGGAAAGTATTAGCCCAAGAGACAGAAAGGGCCACATGAACCAGAGACTTCATCAGCCTGAGACCAGAAGAACTAGTGGGTGCCTGGCTACTACCAATGACCACCCTGACAGGAAACACAACAGAGAGTCCCTGATGGAGCAGGAGAAAGGTGGGGTGCAGAACTCAAATTGTAGTAAGAAGATCAGACTTAATAGTCTGACTGAGACTGGAGGTACCCCAGAAAGCATGTCCCCTGTATCAGCTCAGAACTAAAACAATTTGTAAGGCCAACTCTTCAGACAGGGATTGGACTTGACTGTGGGACATAAAGTGATATTCGTGAGGAGTGTGCCTCTTAGCTCAAGTAGATACAAGAGACTAAATGGGCAGCTTCTGTCCGGAGGTGAGATGGGAAGGCAGAGAGGGTTAGGAGCTGGTTGAATGGACATGGGGAGTCAGGGGTGGAAAGGAGTAGTGTGCTGTCACAGTATGGGGAGAACAATTAGAGTCACATAAAAATGTATGTATAAATTTTTGTATGGGAAAAAAGAAAAACAAAAAAAAAGAATTGGTCGTAGTTTCAAGGATTTCAGGAGGTAGCATATGATCGGGAACCAATGGTTTTTAAGGAAGAAGTCCAAGCTGAACTGCAGGCACTGGTAAAAAACAAGGCTCCAGGAATTGACAGAATACCAATTGAAGTTTCAACAAATGGATGCAGCACTGGAGGTTTCACTTTTATGCCAAGAAATCTAGAAGACAGCCACTTGGCCAATGGCTGGAAGAGATTCATATTTTTGCGGTTCTAAAGAAAGGTGATCCAACAGAATGCAGAAATTATCAAATAATATCATTAATATCACACACAATTAAAATTTTGATAAAGATCATTCAAAAGCAGTTGCAGTAGGACACCAACAGGGAACTGCCAGAAATTCAAGCCTGATTCAGGTGAGGATGTGGAAGCAGGGATATCATAGCTGATGTCAGAGGGATCATGGCTGAAAGCAGAGAACACCAGAAAAATGTTTACATGTGTTTTACCGACTATGCAAAGACATTCGACTGTGTGGATCATAACAAATTATGGATAACATTTTGAAGAACAGGAATTCCAGAACACTTAATTGTGCTCATAAGGAGCCTGTGCATAGACCAAGAGGCAATTGTTTGAACAGAACTAGGGGATACTTAGTGGTTTAAAGTCAGGAAAGGTGTGGGTCAGAGTAGTATCCTTTCACCGTAGTTGTTCAATCTGTATGCTGAGCAAATAATCTGCAAAGATGGAATACATGAAGAAACGGGCATCAGGATTGTATTACGCAGATGACACAACCTTGCTTGCTGAAAGTGAAGAGGACTTGAAGCACTTACTGATGAAGATCAAGGACTACATTCTTGTCTAGTACTGCTGTAATAGAAATATCACAAGTGGATGGCTTTAACAAAGAGAAACTTATTCTCTCAGTCTAGGAGGCTAGAAGTACGATTTTAAGGCGCCCGCTCCAGTGGAAGGCTTTCTCTCTCTGTTGGCTCTGTGGGAAGCTCATTGTCATCAATGTTCCCCTGGTAGAGGAGCTTCTTAACGCAGAGACCCCAGGTCCAAAGGAGGTGCTTTGCTCCTATTTCTGCTTTTTTGGTGGTATGAGATCCCCATGCCTCTCTGTTTTATATCTCAAAATTTATTGACTTAAAACACAATCTAATCTTGTAGATTGAGTCCTGCTTCATTAACATAACTGCCGTTAATCCCATCACATTATCATCATAAAGGTAGTACTTACAACACATAGGAAAATCACATAAAGTAACAAAATGGTGGACAATACACAATACTGAGAATCATGGACTAGCCAAGTTGATACACATTTTTGGGGGGGACAAAATTCAACCCATAACAAGACTTCAGTATGGATTACACCTCAAAATAAAGAAAACAAAAATCCTCACAACTGGACCAATAAGCAACATCATTATAAGCAGAGAAAAGATTGAAGTTGTCAAGGATTTCATTTTACTTGAATCCACAATCAACGCCCGTGAAGCAGCAGTCATGAAATCAAACGAAGTGTTGCATTTGACAAATCCGCTGCTTAAGACCTCTTTCAAGTGTTAAAAAGCAAAGATGTCACTTTAAGGACAAAGGTGCTCCTGACTCAAACCATGATGTTTGCATGTGAAAGCTGGGCAGTGAGTACAGAAAATCAAATAACAATTGACTCCTTTGAATTATGGCGTTGGCAAAGAATATTGAATATACCATGGACTGCCAAAAGAACGGAGAAATCTGTCTTGGAAGAAGTACAGCCAGAACGCTTCTTAGAAGCAAGGATCGTGAGACTTCATCTCACACACTTTGGCCATGTTATGAGGGACAAGTCCCTGGAGAAGGACATCATGCTTAGTAAAGTAGAGGGTCAGCAAAAAAGAGGAAGATCCTCAACGAAATGGATTGACACGGTTGCTGCAACAGTGGGCTCAAGCATGGCGACATGGCACAGGACCGGGCAGTGTTTCATCTGTCGTACATTAGGTCACTGTGAGTCAAAACCAACTAGACGGCACCTGACAATAATTTCTGACAGCTCTCATTTAGAGTATACCTACTTATTCTATTCTTTCTCCTTCTCTCAGTTCTTCTTTTCTTTTTCCATTTTGTTTATCTGAAAAGCTCTGTTGTCTCTTTTGTACTAAAGAACCTCCATAAAAATACTGGATAGACTTTCCAGAAAATAGTCTGAGTCCATTTCTGATTTAATTTGGAGCATCTCACATATTCTGAGGGAAAGAAAAGCATGAACACTATTTTACTTCCCATTTCACTGAAATTACACATCCCAAATGTAGAAACAAAGTGAATGGAAGCTAGAATAAATACTAGACTTTAAATGGTTTATAATGTGTGTTAAGAGGTTCCTTCATATTGTCAAAGTTATCAGTTCTAGCCAACATTTTAAATTCTCAGAGAGAATAATGTGTAAATATAATTCCAGCTTACTTTGTGTGCATTGCTGTTTTTAAAGAGATTTCATTTAAAGTCTCAAAGTAATAATGAAGTTTGTAAAAAGTATTTTTATACTATTGTAAATAAAATATTACAGTAAGAATGAAAAATTAAAAAAACAAAGTTGTGTTTTTTGATCAATGTGAATTAAATGGCAAATATATAAACTATCATCACACAGATACATATTTATTACTGAATAAATTATATTTATACAGACAATTTATGAATTGCTGCCTTAAACAGAAAATGGCAGTATCTTTTCTAAATGTTCTGCACACTGCTGACCATTATTGGTGCTTTCTTGTAATCTCTGACATTAAATAGCTACTTTGCCACACAAAATTCCCTCCCTGCAACACTCCCACTCCTCACTTACTGACACACTTAGGTTCCAACGACCAGGTGGTTATGGGAAAAGAGCGTTATGAAAGACTCCAGGGCTGCACGCGTCTTCAGTGCAGATGTACCCCCTCCTGTCACTCACCAACCACTGGTCACCCTGGTGCGCCTCGGGATGGGGTAGCGCGTTGCCCCCCTCCGTCCCCACCATGCTTTCCCCATGACCATGGAGCACGCGGGGTTTGGAATAAGGGTCTTGATGGTCCGGTGTTGCCCATTGCCCATCTCTGGCCTGCCTTCTGCTGCCAGCCGCTGGCCCTGGGCAGGGATCCCACTAGTCCTCCGCCTGCCGCCTCCGACAGCCCTCCATGCACGGGTAGCGTGTTAATCCTGAGCCCACCGCCATTTGTCTTCCATCCTGGGAGGGGACTCCGCTTGTCCTTTGTCTGCCATGGTCCTGCAGCCCCGTACAGCCCCCTATCCTCTCCTCCCTTTTCCGCCTCGCCCCCCCGCCCCACCCCCCGCCACCTCCCCAGCACGCGTCAGCTCCTAGCCTGGCCTCCCGCTGTCTGCCCGTGACCTCACATCCTCCCGGAGTAGCCCAACAGCTCTGCTGCCCAGACCCAGACATCGCGGAGGAACAGGAGGCGGCGTCCAGAGGCTGGCTGGCAGAGTCCCTCACATGGCCTGCTGGTGCCAGAGCCTCAGTATATCGTTTGAAGTGGCCCACAGAGGGCACCCCACCCCTGCCGGAGCCCCTCATGGGGCCCAGATAATCTGTGGTACCGCCTGAGTATTTTTCAAAGTTATCATAAATGCGAATTATCAGAAAACAAGATAGTCCATAAGTGAGGAGTAGGTGTACTCCCAAATGGCTCTTAATGTCTCTGTGCTCTCTGCTGTGTAGATTTTCTGATTGCTGATTAAATGAGCTAATTGCTATAAAGTGCTCAAAATGGAGTTGGGCATAAAATTAAAAAATTATTATAAAATAAACGATTATCATCACTGAAACAAATTTGCCTTTCTCCCTTAAGGTTTTGCAGAATATGATTTTTATTTAGATTATGCAACAGAGAGGCCTTTATTTTTCAAGTCTTAACTTCCTTTAACATTTCAGTAAGTTTTTATTAAAAGAAACATGAATAGGAAATTTACAGGGGAAAATGATCTTTTATTATTTTAGGCATTCAGTCCTAATAATGAACCAGTATTATGGCATGATGCCATTCTTAAAATAAAATATAAGTGCATATGTGTATACAGATTCCTTTTACATTAGCAAAAGCATAGAAAAAATTCTGCAAAAAGAACAGACACTGTATTGTTAATAATTATTATCTCTAGGGTTTGGATTAGAGTAAACCAGTTAACCAGTTCCCATCCAGCTATTCCAACTCTTGGCAACCCCATGTATGCAGAGTAGAACCACATTCCATAGAGTTTTCAAGGCTGTGACCTTTCAGAAGCTGATCACCAGGCATTTCTTCCAAGGTACCTCTGGGTGGGTTTAAACCGCTCACCTTCGGTGAGTAATTGAGTGCTTAATGATTGCACCACCAGGGCTCCTTGTAATAGTAATGCAGAGATTATTGGGAAGAACTGAAAGTACTGTCTATCTTGCCCATAGCCCCTTATACCACTCTATTGACCTTTAAGGCTTCTTCCCCACCTACTACCCTGTGACTCTCACCTGACCTGACTTAAAAATTTGTCATTTTGACCCAGATCCTGCTTCTATCCTAAAGGACTTTGTGTTTGGAAATGGTCTGCTGTCTTTAATCCTTAATGTTTCTCCATGGACTCGGCTCACTTCTTTGGCTCTCAGACTTCTCTAACTCCCTTCCTTATCTCTAGCCCCATGATGGGAACCCATTCCTTTAATCAATCCAGTCTATAATGGAATAGCTTGTCTGGCAATCTAGATAAATTCTCAGGGAAGAGGAGGGGTCAAAACAGGATAACCTGCAGTGTTTATACTTTCTGTAAATGCCTGAAGCCTGGAGAATATCTGGCATGAACTAAAAACACCATCCCTTGATCATAGCACAACCTAGGCATGGTGATATTGTTTAGATGCTAGAAATGATATCATAAAGATGAAAGAACAAATGGCAGTGCCTGGTACTGTTTTTGGACATCCAGATTGTATACAAATGCTATCAACAAGCATTAGAGCTAAAGGCAAAGAGAGAACAATAAAGGTAATGGGAGAACTTAATCATTAATCTCCCAAAATAATAGACAATAAGGGGAAAGAGTGAGATTTGCCTTTGCAAATTAAGTTTGGTGACGGGATAGATCAAGGAGAGAGGTCCCAAAGTAGCAGGGGGCCTCCGAAGATTGTCAAATCTGCTTCACTCTGGAAAGTCTGCCCCCAGGAGCAGCTGCCCCAGACAGAAGGCAAGTTTGTTGACAACCTGCGTTCCCTCCTGAAATGTACCCCACAGTAAACAAAGCACCGGGCAAAGGGCAAGACACGATGACCAAGAAAATACTTACCACTCAGCATTTTGAGAAAATTTAAAGGTCAGGTTACAAAAGATCAAGTATTTTTGGTGAGGAGATCTTCTGCATCTATCTTTTCTAAACCTTTTCTAGGTCGCAAACCATGTGAAGACAGAGAAAGAGACTAGAGTTATGCTGCCAGAAGCCAAGGGCTGCCTGGAACCACCAGAAGCTGGAACTGGCAAGGAAGGATTCTCCCCTAGAGCCCTCAGAAGGAGCATGGCTCTGCTGACACCATAATTTTGAACTTTTGGCCATATGAAATGTGAGAGTCAATTTTTTTGTTGTTTGATGCAGGTTTGCTGAAAAGAAAAATATGTATTTTTTTTTTTTAAACATAGAACATTGCATCAGTTGCTAATTAGGAACAGGATCATTTCTAAATGTTTCTTTGGAATATAAAATCAAAGGACAGCACATTCTGTGTCAGGATACCTTGAAGTTCTTGATAACAGATATAGAATATTAGAGATCTAACTCTAAAGGAAAACTAAGCTTCAGGGAAATATTTTTAGCAAACCTCCTGATAATGAGGGAAAAGATCTTTTACAAAAACGGAACAAACAAACCAAAAAAACAAAGTCAAAATTAAAGGCCATGAGCCTTTAAAACAAATCTTGTTTCAACACAAAAAGCAAGAACAACAAAAGAAAAAACAGATAAACTGGACTCCATCGAAATTAAAAAAAAAACTTGTGCAATGCACAGAATGTGAGAAAATTTTGGAAACCATATATTGGATAATGGTTTAATATCCAGAATATATAAAGAATATCTACAACTCAACAACTGAAAGACAAACAATCCAATTAAAAAATGAGCAAGGACTTGAGTAGACATTTCTTTAAAGAAGATATACAAATGGCCAATAAGCACATGAAAAGATGCTCAGTGTCAGTTGTCATTAAACCCACTGCCAGTGAGTCAATTCTGACTCAGAATGACCCTATGGGACAGAGTAGAACTGCTACTTAGGGTTTCCAAGAACAGCTGGTGGATTAGAACTGCTGACTTTTTGGTTAGCAATCGAGCTCTTAACCACTGCACCACCAGGGCTTCCAGTAGTCATTAGAGAAATGCAAATCAAAACCACAATGACATATCATTTCACACTCAGTTGGTTACTATTTAAAAAATAAATAAATAAATAAAAACTATGGACAAGGATGTGGAGAAATTGGAATATTTGTGCATTGCTGGTGAGAAGCCACTCCTACATACCCAAAAGAAGTGAAAGCAGAGACTCAGACAGATACTTGTACATCAATGTACATTGCAGCATTATTGACAATAGCCAAAAGGTGAAAACAACCCAAGAGTCCATCACCTGATGAATGGATAAACAAAATGTGTGATATACATACAATGGAATATTATTCAGCCATAATAACAAATGACTTTCTGCTATATGCTACAACATGGATGAACCTTGAAAACATTATGCTAAGTGAAATAAGGCCAGCAGACACAGAAAAACTAATATTATATAAACACACTTATATGAAATATTTAGAATAGGAAAATGCATTGAGATAAATATATATATACATATCCATATATATGTATGTAACCACATTTATAAAAAATTCTAGAAAATGTGAACTATACTGGGAGTGGGAGAAAGAGAGATTGCCATGAAGCACACAGAAATTGTTGGGGATGATACATATGTTCATTATCTTGATTTTGGTGATGATATCTCCACATAGGTTAAAAAAAAATGACATCTGACTAGAATGGTGACTGTGGCATGAAGGCAGCATTAGCATTTAAATAGTTCAATACACAAAATCTTTACATCTCTCCAGGAAGAGTGACATTGGGTCAATGTATATAAGCAAAAGGAAAAAAAAAAAAAAAAGATGCATGTCCCGGAGCCAACCCAGTGATTCTGAGGGCCACATATGATCCAGAATGGCTGGAATGAAGATGTGAGAAGAGGAGAGAAACAGCCACTCAAGGGATAGATGGGGGAGGGGGCGGAGTAAGGGGGTTGAAGACGGTGAGAGCAGACAGGCTGACATAATTGCTGCTAACAACCTTTAAAGACAGACCAAAACCAAAAATCAAACCGTTCTACTTTGAGTAGTTTCTGACTAATAGCAACCTTATAGAACAGAGTAGAACTTCCCCATAGGGTTTTCAAGGAGCAGCTAGTGAATTCGAACTGCCAACCTTTTGGTTAGCATCCTGAACTCTTAATGACTTCACCACTAGGGCTCCAAAGATAGACCAGACTCTCTTATATCTATAGTGAAGTCCTAGGGAAATAATCTAACTGGCCACTTTGGTTCATACGCTTCTCCCTGGGGCAAGGGAAGAGGATACCATAGTAGTTTTCAAACTTGGTCACAGTTTAGAACCACTTGGGAAGCTCTTAAAAATCCTTATGCTCAGAGCACACCCCAAGACAATTAAATCAGAATTTCTGGGACTACTCTACCTGAACCACATAAAGTGAGGAAAGTGCAGATCCTTAAAGAAAGGGTTAGACATCTCACCCCAACAAGGCTGGCACTAATCCAAAAAACACAAAATAACAAATGTTGAAGAGGTTGTAGGGAGAGTGGAACTCTGATGCACTGCTGGTAGGAATGTAAAATGGTACAACCACTTTGAAAAATGATATGGCGTTTTCTTAAAAAGCTAGAAATAGAAATACCATACTATCCAGCAATCCTACTCTTTGGAATGTACCAGAAAGATAAAAGAGCCATCACACAAATAGACATATGCATACCCATGTTCATTCCGGCACTACTCACAATGGCAAAAAATGGAAACAACCTAAATGCCCATCAACAAATGAATGGATCAACAAAGTATGGTACAAACACACAATGGAATACTAAGAACAATGATGAATCAGAAGAACATGTCACAACATGGATGAATCTGGAGGACATTATGCTGAGTAAAATCAGTCAGTCACAAAGGACAAATATTGTAGGAAACCATCATTATAAGAACTCAGAAAAAGATTTAAACACAGAAAAAAAAGCATTCTTTGATGTTTATGAGGATGAGGAGGGAGGGGGAGAGGAATTCACTAACTAGACAGTAGACAAACATCAACTATGGTGAAGGGAAGGATGACACACAATACAAGGGAAGTCAGCCAACTTGACCAAAGCAAAAGCAAAGAAGTTTCCTAGACACATCCAAACACTTTGAGGAACAGAGTAGCTGGGACTGGGCCCTGGGGACCATAGTTTCAGGGGACATCTAGGTCAATAGGCATAACATAGTTTATAAAGAAAATGTACTACATCTCACTTTGGCGAGTAGTGTCTGGGGTCTTAAAAGCTTTCCAGCAGCCATCTAAGATACATCTACTGGTCCCATCCCACTCAGAGCAAAGGAGAATGAAAAAAAACCAAAGACACAAGGAAAATACTAGCCCAAAGGACTAAAGGACCAAATGAACCAGAGACTTCACCAGCCTGAGACCTGAAGAACTAGATGGTGCCCAGCTACCACTACCAACTGGTCTTTCTGATTCATTGTTCAACTTGCGCATGAATATGAGGTGATTGAAAATACCACGGCTTGGGTCAGATACACCTTAGTCATGAAGGTGACGTCTTTGCTTTTTAACACTTTGAAGAGTTCTTTTGCAGCAGATTTACCCAATGTTATTTGATTTCTTGACTGCTGCTTCCATGGATGTTGATTGTGGATCTAAGTAAAATGAAGTTCCTTGACAATTTCAATAGTTTCTCTATTTATCATGATGTTGCTTATAGGTCCAGTTTTAGATGTATTAGGTTAAATAAAATAAAAATATAAAATAAAATATATACATATGTATACATATGTGTATATATATATGTATATGTAAACAAACATACACATATATATATTTAAAACTTCCCTGGAAGTAGACCAGCTCTTTATCTTCAAGGAAGGAGCCCTGTTGGTATAGTCGTTAAGCACTTGGCAGCTCAAACCCACCTGCCACTCTGAAGGAGAAAGATGTGGCAATCTTCTTCTGTCAAGATTACAGTCTTGGAAACCCTATAGGGCAGTTTTACTGTCCTTATAGGGTTGCTATAAGTAAGAATCAACTCAATGTTAATGGGTTTAAGTTCCAATATATATTATACACTGCCTTAGTCATCTAGTGCTGCTCTAACAGAAATACCACGAGTGGATGGCTTTAACAAAAAAAAGTTCATTCTCTCACAGCCCAGTAAGCTACAAGTCCAAATTCAGGGCATCAGCTCCAAGGGAACACTTTCTCTGTCAGCTCTGGAGGAAGGTCCATGTCATCAGTCTTTCCTTGGTCTGGGAGCTTCTCTGTGCAGGAACCTCAGGTCAAAATGACGTACTCTGCTCTCAGCACTGCTTTCTTGGTGATATGAGGCTCCCATGTGTCACTGCCCACTTTTCTCTTTTATATCTCAAAAGAGATTGCATTAAGACACTATCTAATCTTGTCAACTTCATCAGTATAACCTCATCACAGTGATAGAGTTTACAACACATAAGGAGATCACATATAATCTCATCATAGTGATAAGAGTTTACAACACAAAAGGAAACCACAATCATACAACACTGAGAATCATAACCCAACCAAGCTGACAGGTATTTTTGGGGGACACAACTAATCCGTGACATACCCCTTTCAAGCAGAGATTTACTTTTAGTACATTTTGCCCTGAGAAGTTGAAACAAAAGAAAAGGAGATTTTGTTTCAAATGGGGATAAATAAGAGTTTATTGCAAATATGTCATCCAAATCTCAATGGAATTGGCTTAATTGAAAAACAACTGGAAAATATTTGACCTCTAGTAAATCAGCTGCAATATCAGACATTTGAATTTCAAAAATTTAATATTTCAAAGATAGCTAACACTGCCATTTAAATCTCCACAATGGTTTGTTCAAAATAAAAGTTACGCTACTTTTAGGAGTTACAGATAATGTAAAGAGAGGGTAAAAACAGTCCAAAATGTGTCAGTTTAGATTATTCATTAGAATATATTTAAAATTTATTATGAAATCTCAAAGCAAAAGCAGATTTCCAAAATTTCACCAAATTATTTTCATGGACAATTTAACAGAATCAGTATAACACATCTCAGTATCCACTACAATTAATTAATTAATCATTACAATCAATGACTACAAATTATTTGTTAATAAACTCTTTATTTTAAAATAATTGTAGGTTTACATACGAATTGCAAAGGTAATACAGACATTTTTCATATACTTCTTACAACATTCCCCATAATATTAGTTACTGATACATTTGTCAAAACTAAGAAACAACATGAGTACACTATTATTTTTAGTAGTTAAACTTTAATTGTATGATATAGCTAACAATTATTCAAATAATGATATTAAGCACATAATATGCCCTTTTTGAAGGAAAAAATAAAACACCATTTGACTAAATAATAATACCTTGGAATTATGTTTTAGACATATAGCCCTACATTGGGTTTTCTTCAGATGAATTGAAAATAAACTAATTTGGACAGAATTTATAATGAAATCTGATGAAAGCTGTTGTATCTTACATGTTGAGATTAACTTTAATTTATATTAGGCACGGCAGCACCATTTTTTAAGTGCTACAGGACTCCAAGGAAGGTTGGTTGGTGGAGACAGTTTTTCCAATAGGATTTTAATATACCTCAGGAATTTTTTTTACTAATTCACTCGAGTTGTTCCTATCCCTAAATTTTTTTAACAAAACCAAAAATTCATTATTTGGCAAAAGATTTTTTTCCTGTTTATGTATTAATGTGTAGCTAAAATTATTTAAAACACATTTACATTTACATGTTATGAATGGCCCTTGTTGAAAAGAATTAAGAGTTCATGAAATAAAGAATGTTCTGTAAAGCGCAGATTGTATAGCTTCCATATCCATGGCAACCAAGTAACTTGTCGAACCTGGTCCCCCAGGGTAATATATTTCTTGTGTGTGGAATGGTCTGCTGCTCTTCAGGCAATCAAGAAAGGAGAAACAAAATGTCCTTCCATGAAAACAAAACAAACTTAAATTCCACATGGAGGATTAGACTTTGGTGTCTGATCTAATTTTACCCTTGCAGGAGGTTTTACATTGAATCTATAATATGGGAGGCAAGATTTTGGGTTCTGATGCATATGTCTTTCAGAGAGATCTGTTACTTTAGCCATTTTTGTAGGATCTGGAAGATTTTTTCTCGTGCTTGAATTAATTCAGCTGAATCATTATCCGTTTGTTCATTCATATCTTTACAGTGTGCTTCACCTAAAAAGAGGAAGAGAAATGTCAGAATATCTACATACCAAGTATCCGAAGACCAGAAGTCCTTAACCCTCAGCTGCACATTAGAATCACCTGGAGCCTGGTTCAAAAATACCAATATCTGAGCCCCATCCTGCAGAGGTTCTGATTTAATTAGTCTGGGGTGGGGCTGGTTATCAATAGTTGGTTAAAAGATTATTAAAATGCACCACCATAATTAAGAATTAGAGTTAATTTAATAATATAATGGGCTTTGAATCAAAGATGTAAGCTTGTTTGTATATTAAGGTTGGGTAAACATATGATATTTATTAAAGTAAGTTACTGTTGGTGTCTAAGCAATCTTGCACAACAAAGTAATGAACTTTTCAGGAAATGGTTAAGGTAGTAGATTTAGAGAATAATGTTTTTATATTTTCCTTTATGTTCAACCCAAGTGTGATATAACTTGAGTTCCATTTGAGGAGGATCTAATGTCTAAATCTCAGTGAGTGTCATTTTAGAAAGTTTTCCCAGTGGTCTACTGAAGTCACACTTTACCACCTCCAAGAGCAGATTGTTCAATTTTCAGAAATACTGCAAGGTGATTGTTAAACTGTGAGCTTGAAATTGGCCATAATGGGAGTATTTACACCATGGAAATCAGCAGGTACTAAAAAGTAGAGCTTTTTTTTTCTTTTTTCTTATGGAGAGTGGGTTGATAAATATGTAACATATGAGAATAAGATCAAACAGATGAAATTTGATGAGGACTTAAATATTTGTCAACCCTTTAATTTTACAGATGTGGAACCTACACCTCAGAGAGTTTTAGTGACTTGTCAAGAAAATTGATGATGGAACTTAGGCTTGACCAGATGACCAGACTGTCACATTCTGGTTAATGTAGCAAATGCTTTCCAATGTAAGCTCAGGATTTTACAGATAAGCATTCATCCAAACTAATAAAATAACAAAATGAAACAAAACATTTGCCTTGGAGTCTGTTCCAACTCATGGTGACCCCATATGTTTCAGAGGAGAACTGTGCTCTATAGGATTTTCAATGGCTGTGATCACCAGGTCTTTTTTCTGAGACACCACCAACCTTTCAGTTAGTAGTGAAGCACTTAACCATTTGTGCTACCCAGGGACTCCAAGCATCCATCCACACGACATTATTTCAGTTGTTGTTGTTAAATGCCCTCGAGTCACTTCTAACTCATAGCGACTCTACGTATAATGGAAGGAAACACTACCCCATCCTGTGCCATTCTCATGATCATTGTTCTGCTTGAGCCCATTGTTGCAGCCACTATGTCAATCCATCTCGTTAACGGTCTTCCTCTTTTTCACTGACGTTCCACTTTACCAAGCATGATGTCATTCTCCATGAACTGTCCTTCCTGATAACATGTCCAAATATGTGAGGCAAAGTCTCATCATCCTCCTTTCTAATAAGCCTTCTGGCTATACTTGTTCCAAAACAGATTTGTTTGTTCTTTTGGCAGTCCATGGTGTATTCAGTGTTCTTTGCTACCACCATAAATCAAAGGCACCAATTCTTCATCAGTCTTCCTTACTCATTGTCCAGCTTTTGCATGCCTACGAAGTGATTGAAAACACCATGGCTTGGGTCAGGCCCACCAGAGTCCTTAAAGTGTTATCTTTGCTTTTTAACACTTTAAAGAGGTCTTTTGTAGCAGATTTGCACAATGCAATGCATGGTTTGATTTCTTGATTGCTGCTTCTATGGATGTTGATTGTGGATCCAAGTAAAATGAAATCCATGACAAGTTCAATCTTTTCTCTGTTTATCATGATGTTGTTTCTTGGTCTAGTAGTGAGGATTTTTGTTTTCTTTACGTTGAGGTGTAATCCTCACCGAAGGCTGTGGTCTTCAATCTTCATCAGCAAATGCTTCAAGTTCTCTTCACTTTCACAAGCAAGATTGTGTCATCTGCATATCTCAGGTTGTTAATGAGTCATCCTCCAAGCCTGATACCATGTTCTTCTTCTTAGAGTCTAGCTTCTCTGATTATTTGCTCAGCATACAGATTGAATAAGCATGGTGAAAGCATAAAATTCTGAAGCACGCCTTTCCTGATTTTAAACCACGCAGTATCCCCTTCTTCTGTTCAAATTACTGCTTCTTGCTCTAAGTACAGGTTCTTCATGAGCACAATTAAGTGTTTTGGAATTCCCATTCTTCACAATGTTATCCATAATTCGTTATGATCCACACAGTCAAATGTCTTTGCATAGTCAATAAAATACAGGTAAACATCTTTCTGGTATTCTCTGCTTTCAGCCCTAATCCATCTGACGTCAGCAATCATATCCCTTGTTCCACAACCTCTTCTGAGTCCAGCTTAAATTTCTGACAATTCCCTGTCTATGTACTGCTGCAACCATTTTTGAATGATCTTTAGTAAAATTTTACTTGTGTGATATTAATGATATTGTTTGATAATTTCCGCATTCAGTGAGATCACCTTTCTTTGGAATAGGCATAAATATGGATCTCTTCTGATCAGTTGGCCAGGTAGCTGTCTTCCAAATTTCTTGGCATAGACAAAAGAGCACTTCCAGCACTGCATCCGTTTGTTGAAACGTTTCTACTGGTATTGCGTCAATTCCTGGAGCTTTTCTTTTTGCCAATGTCTTCAGTGCAGCTTGGACTTCTCCCTTCAGTACCATTGGTTGTTAATCATATGCTACCTCCTGGAACGGTTGAATGCAATGAATTATTTTTGGTACAGTGACTTTGTGTATTCTTTCCATCTTTTTTTGATGATTCCTTTGTCGTTCAGTATTTGCCCACAGAATCCTTCACTAACTCAACTGGAGGCTTGAATTTTTTCTTGAGAAATTCCAAGTGTGTTCTTCCCTTTTGGGTTTCCTACTCCAGGTCTTTGCACGTGTTACTATAATACTTTGTCTTCTGGAGCCGCCCTTTGAAATAATCTGTTCAGCTCTTTTACTTCATCATTTTTTCCATTCCCTTTGGTTGCTAGATGTTCAAGAGCAAGTTTCAGAGTCTCTTCTGACATCCATTTTGGTCTTTTCTTTCTTTCCTGTCTTGTTAATGACCTACTGCTTTCTCCATGTATGATGTCCTTGATGTCATTCCACAGCTTGTCTGATCTTTGGTCATTAGTGTTCACTGTATCAAATCTATTCCTGAGATGATCTCTAAAATCAGGTAGGATATACTCAAGGTTGTACTTTGGCTCTCATAGACTTGTTCTAATTGTCTTCAGCTTCAATTTGAACTTGCAAAGGAGCATTTGATGGTCTGTTCTGCAGTTGGTCCCTGGTCTTATTCTGACTGATGACATTGAGCTTTTCCATCGTCTCTTTCCACAGATGTAGTTGATTTGATTCCTATGTATTCCATCCAGCAAGGTCCAGGTGTATAGTCTCTGTTTATGTTGTTGGAAAAAGTTATTCGCAGTGAAGAAGTCGTTCGTCTTGCAAAATTCTATCATGCAATCTCTGGCATTGTTTCTATTTTCCAGCTACAGATCCTTGTTCTCTGTTTCCACCTTTTGCTTTCCAATCATCAGTAATTCTCAGCACATCCTGATTGCACGTTCATTCAATTTCAGACTTCAGAAGTTGGTAAAAATCTTCAATTTCTTCATCTTTGGCCTTAAGTGATTGGTGCATAAATTTTAATAATAGTTATATTAACTGCTCTTCCTTGTAGATGTATGGATATTATCCTATCACTGACAGTGTTGTACTTCGGGATTGATCTTGAAATGTTCTTTTGGACCATGAATGCCACACTATTCCTCTTCAAGTTGTCATTCCCCACATAGTAGACCATATGATTATCTGAGTCACAAAGGCCAGAACCAGTCCCTTTCAGCTCACTAATGCCTAGGATATCAATGTTTATGCATTCCGTTTCACTTTTGATGACTGACAGTTTTCCTAGATTAACACTTCATACATTCCAAGTGCTGATTATTAGTGGATACTTTCAGCTGTTTCTTCCCATTTTGAGTCATGCCACATCAGCAAATGAAGGTCCCAAAAGCTTGACTCCATCCATGTCATTAAGGTCAACTCTACTTTGAGGAGGCAGTTTTGCATCAGTCATATTTTGAGTACCTTCCAAACTGAGGGGCTAATCTTCCAGCACTATATCAGGCAGTGTTCTGTTGCTATTCATAAGTTTTTCACTGGCTAATTTTTTTTCGAAAGTAGAAAGTCAGGTCCTACTTCCTAGTCTTTCTTAGTCTGGAAGCTCAGCTGAAACCTGTCCACCATGGGTGACTCTAATGACTTTTGAATACCAGTGGCATAGCTTCCAGCATGCAAGCCCCCACAGTACAATAAACTGACTAGACAGGGCCACTAGGTATTTGCCGTTACCAAAAAACCCTTGCTGTCGAGTCAATTGCAACTCATAGTGACTCTGTAAGACAGAGTAAAACTGTCCCATAGGGTTTCCAGGGCTGTAATCCTTATGAAAGCAGACTGTCACATCTTTCTCCTCTGGAGCAACTGGTGGGTTTGAACACTGATATTTTAGTTAGCAGCCAAGCACTTAACCATTGCACAGCCAGGGCTCCTTACTTGCTGTTAAGAAGTTAAAATTATGTAATAACTAAGGAACATACAGACAATGGAGTACTATTTACTGGTTAAAAAGAATGAGAATGACTTCTATATACTGAGATGAAAAGACCTCCAGTTTATATTGGTAAAGAGAAACAAGCAAGATGTAGAATAGTCTATATAATATACTACTTTTGTTTGTGAAGGAAGAAATGAGAATATACATGATCATATTTGCAAAAAGCAGGAGCTCTGGTGGCGCAGTTGATAAAGCACTCAGAATTAACCTTTCCTGCCAAGAATTGTTAGGTCCTCATCCCTGGAAGTTACTGTAGTGATAGTGCTTTCTTCACAGTAATAAAACTAGTTGGACCCTTTCCCTTCCTGCCTTCTCTTTACAGTGGGGTCTTCCTCCTTCCTGTTTTCATTAGAAAATCTAAATAGCTTCTTTCTCCTTATTGTAAGATAGGCCTTTGGGCAAACATTGATTACTATCATCACACACACATGAAATGAGAGTGAGAGAACTTGCTGGGTTTTCTGGAGTGACAGTAGATGGGGGATATTGGTTAGCTGTCTTTTGAATTATTCCAGGAGAAGATACAAAGAAGTTTAAGAGCTAGGTAGCAGGAATTTGACATTGTTCTTGATTTGGGTTGGATAATTGTAAGGATGGTATTTGCAACCCAAGAACTTTCTCAAACTCCTGCTATCAAAACTATAAACCTACTGTGTTTTCCCTCATCCTTAACTTCTTAACTTCCTGTTACAGTGGAGCCACCTGTGAAGGCCAGTCCTCCATGTTCTCCTAGACCCTTTCCCTTCCTGCCTTCCCCTGTCTTCCTCCTTAACCCTATTCCCTTCTCCAACAGCTGTTCTTTTTCTCTTCTACCCCTCACGGTTGAGATGTCTATGCTTGTTGTTTCTGTTTCTTCACCTCCTCTATCTCAGTGTACTTTATTCTTAATTCTACTGACTCATCCAGAATAGCACTCAATGGCTGTCTTGCCATTCTCTTGCTAACGCTTTCAGGGTCTTTGAACTGGAAACCATGGTGAAAACTTTTGTAAATATCACATCAGCATAATAAGCAGCCAATGTTTATTTTGCTGTGGGAATACACATTTTATCCAGTACTAAAAATAGATTATTGAGATTATTTTAAAACTAATTTCAGTAACCACAAGTAAAATGGATTACATGGAAAGATTGTGTGTTGAGTTTACTCATCTAAGAATTAAGCTGTTGTGCTACTGGACACTCTTTTATGTAGTGTTCACAGCCCTTAGACAAAATAACTTCTTTTAATGAGTAATTAAAAATAAAATGACCTCATCTCACGTGATTATCTGAAACCCCATAAACTTCCAGTTAAAAAAATATATCAGTAGACAATTGGTTAATTTTATATGAACATTTTTGTCCCTGCTGATTAGTACTTTTTTAGGGTGTTCTATTTTAAATGTCAGCATGATGATGAAATACTAGTGAAGACTAAACGATCTTCATATCACCTGCTTACAAGTATTTTGTGTTTCTTGTTGATAACAACATCAAAAGCAATTTATTAATGCTGTTGTTGTTAGCTGTGGTCAAGTCAGCCCCCAACTCATAGTGACCTTGTGCACAACAGAACTAAATGCTGCCTGGTCCTGTGCCATCCCCATGATTGGTTGCAGATAGGAACATTGCAATCCATAGGGTTTTCATTGGCTGATTTCTGGAAATAGATCACCAGACCTTTCTTCCTAGTTTGTCTTATTCTGGAAGCTCCACTGAAACCTGTTAAGCGTCATAACACACACAAGCCTCCAATGACAGATGGGTGGTGACTGTATGTGAGGTTCATTGGCCAGGAATCCAACCTTGTTCTCCCACATCAAAAGCAAAAATTTGACAATTGAACCACAGTTGCCTCCTTAATTTATTATTACTTGATGATGTACTTCATCCTATTTGTGGCTCTTTGGCTATTCACAACTGTGTTACCTTTAATGAAGACAGCAGGCAAATCTTTACTGATATCCTTTGTGATTCCCAGAGGGTGCCATGGATCTATGGAACCGCTGGGAAAGATGATTTTGCTTCCCTTCACATTGAAGCCGCCATAGTACACGTTGGTGGCCATAGCATTACGAGTCAGTGAAACATAATTGAACTTAGGGCCAAAGACATCTGAACATCGCTTAATAAAATACCTGCAAAGAAAATGAGACAAAATTGTAGGTGCTGAAGAGCAGGATTGAGAAGTGTAAGAAAGACATTTACAGAAAGTGTGGGGTTTTTTTGGTTTTTGAGTTGTTTTATTTTCCCCTGAGAATCTGAGTTACTTAAAATAGCTAAAATAAATTCTTCAGTTTAAGAAGGAAACTATCTCTCTATCTATCTATCCTAGCCCAGCAGCTCCTCCTAGGAGGTCTTCTAGTAGTTAAGCACAGATCAACGTGTCCAGCAAAGTACTTCTCTATCTGGGTCCTTGGTCAACCCAATGTAGAATCTTAGTGAGGAGGCTATAGACACCGTGGGTAGCTGTTTTCTGAATGCCACCTAGAGCTTCAGAACAATGAAAGCAGAAAAGCCTGTTCTTTGCCTTCCTACCGAATTGTATCCACTGTGGGAGGAAAAAAGCTCAATGCATAGCTGGCCTGCCCATTAAGGAGGAAGAGAGCACAGAGGCAGTCAGAGCGAAAGACTGACTCCAATACCAAGAGTCACAGTCCAGAACTCCTCTGGCATACCCAGCTTCAGTCGGTCTAAACCCAAGGGTCTAGAACACCAAAGAAAGACTAAAGAAAGGAGCCAAGGAAAAAGCAAGATTTCTCTTCCTGTGTCTTAGGAGCAAAAAAGATTCATAAAGGAACAAAGGGTTGAAAAGGTGGATGGGCTTTCTCTTCACACTGGTGGAACAGACACCAAAAGAAGTGAGGCTACAATAGCTGTTTGCTACAATACAGGTACCTTCACCATAGACATCATTCTTAAAGAGTGTGTCCAGGACTTCTGGCAAAATGGCGCTCTAGGCAGAAGCACCACACTGTCCCTCCACAGCAAAGATCTGAAAAACTAAGCCGAACAGAGAAAACAACAACCCTGAAACCCTAAAATATCAAGTGAAGAGATGAAGAACTCAGCCAAGCACCAAATGGAGTGAGAAAACTGACAGAGAATGGAGAGTGAGGAGAGATTCATGCAGAGGCCCCTATCAGCTAACGCAGCACGGATCTGCCATCTTGGACCCCTATTGTGGACCAGCAAACAGGGGGTACGAGAAAGCAGCTTCATGGAGCTTCCAGCAGGAGACAAAACAACCGGTAATTTGCGATATACACTTTCCCAATGCCCACCGTTCTTCACCCCCACTCGGCATCCTCTGCTTCCTGCAGCCACAATCTCTTGTCCGGGAAGCACTGGCTGCTTAGATTCCACCCACCTGGACTGGCCGGCTCTCTGAGTGCCATTTCTTGGCTGCTGGTGTTGCTTTTTTTCCGCTTCTTTTGATTTCTTCCTTACCTCTCACCACCTCCCTCTCCTTTCACTCAAATACCTGGCTATGTGCGCCATCTTTGCTTCTTCCTGAGGGGCTGCAGAGCTCCATTCAAGTGTGGACCTGCATCCCAGTCTGGGCTGCCGTTGTGGTGGGATCCCAGGGCTTTTGTTCATTTGTTTGTTTTGAATTGTTTATTTGTTTTCTTTTCCTTTTCTTGAGTTGGGAGCCCCTTCTGGCCAGGCAGTTCTGCGTGGCTTGGAACTACCCCCTCAGCTTGCACAGACATGCAGAGGGATCCCTGAGGGCATTTCTTTTCTCGTTGTTTTTCTTTTTTTCTGTTTTTTGAGGGGCTTTTCTTGTTCTTTTTTTTTTTAATTTGTTTCATTTTCTTTTCCCTCTTTTTCCCTTTTTGTCTTTCTTCAGTACTCAGTTTCTCATCTCTCTATATCTTCCTTCTCTTTCTGTTCCCTGAATACATGGCGTTGTATACCTCTATGCCTTCTAGCCGGGCTGTACTGCAACAATGGAGAACAACTTCCCCAGACCTCACAGCCACACCGGTGGGATCCCTGGAAACTTTGCTGTTTTTTCCCTTTCCGAGTTTTATTTATTCATTCTTTTCTTTTCTCATTTTTTTTTTCCTCTTCCCCATTTTGTTGTTCTCCGTTTCATAGTCTCTCATTTCTCCACTCCAACGGCAAGCTCCCCTACCATTCTATTTTGTTTGTTTCTATGTTTTTGGTTCCTGTTCCTCTCTCCTCTCTCCCATATCTATCTTTGTTACACACATAACAATCTCCCCCCTACATCCTGCCTACCTTCACAGTGCAGTTAACATCACACCACCAAGCAGCACAGGCATGGCCTACTGGAATATGCCCTGCACTGATTACCGACCTCCCTGGTGGCTGTAATAAGTGCCACAAACAATCCGTCCCAGTAACTCCTCTTCAGCTAGACCTGCACTGCCATACCATATCTGAGTGACTGACCCTGCCAATTGGAGAAGGGGGTAAAAAGTATTTTGCAAACAGACAAGCAAACGACAAAGAACACACAGCCCGCCTGCTCAGTCATAGCCAAATTTTAGAAAAAGGGATGAAACGAACAAATCTACAATCAATAAACAAGAAAAATAACTACCGAATGCTCCAAAGACAGCAGACAATATCAAAACATTTACAAAAATAGGGCAGGATGGTTCCAGTAGGTGTCCAAAATAAAACACCAGATGACTTTCCAGTGTAAGAAAAAGCACTAGAACTACCTGATAGGGAATTCAAATCTCTAATACTCATAATTTGCCAAGAGCTGAAGCAAAAAGCAGACAAAAATGAGGAAAAAATAGACAAATTCATGGAAAATACAGACAAAAAATTGGAATAACTCAGGAAAATAATGCAGGAACAAAATGCCAAAATAAATTCACAACTATAAATTATACAAAAACAAAAATTAGAAATCCAAAAGATAAACAACAAGATTTCAGAAATGGACTGTATCATAGAAGGAATGAGAAGCAAATCTGAAACAGTGGAAGACAGGATCAGTGGAATTGAAGACAAACACTTGGATACAACTCTGTTTCAGAAAAACTCAGAAAAAAGAACAAAGAAAAATGAAGAGCCCCTAAGAGTTACGTGGGATACAATCCAAAGCAAAAAGTTTCGAGTGACTGGAGTTCCAGAGTGGGGGAGAAAACAGAAAACACAGAGAAGATCATTGAAGAACTGCTGACAGAAAATTTCCCCAATATAATGAAAGATGAAACGCTGGCCATCCAAGAAGCTCAAAGACCCCATATAAGATAGACCCCAAGAGAAAATCACCAAGACATATCATAATCACACTCGCCAAAACCGGAGACAAAGAATGCTGAGAGCAGCTCGTGAAAAGCAAGAAGTCACATACGGAGAAGAAACAGTAAGACTAAGCTCAGATTATTTGGTGGAAACAATGAAGGCAAGAAGGCAATGAGATAACATATATAAAACCTTGAAAGAAAAAAATTGCCAGCCAAGAATAATATATCCTGAAAAAATCTCATTCAAATATGATGGTGAAATTAGGTCATTTCCAGATAAACAGAAATTAAGGGACTATGTAAAAGTCAAACCAAATTTACGAGAATTATTAAAGGGAGTTCTTTGATCTGAGAACAAACAACGTCAGCTCACAGGCATAATCTAGGATGCAGGATCGTACCAGCCAGATACCAATCTAGGAAATGAACTCTCAAGGACTATCCAAAACCAAAAGAAATACAACAGGGAATCAGAGCAGTTAATCAGTAAATGACAACAACATCAAAACAATACAAGAGGGAATAAATAGCAAAGGTATAGAACCTTCTAATGGAGAGGAAGGCAAGGCTATACCAAGTAATGGTAGACTGCTTCAAACTTAGAAAGATAAGGATAAAATTCATGGTAACCACAAAGAAAATTAACAAACATACACATTAAAAAAAGAGGGAAAACATAAACTCTCAGCAAAAACAAAACCTACAAAAACAAAAGAAATTTTAAAAAAATTCAGAATCAAAAGTAACTCAGCACAAGACAGTAAGAAGAACAAAGAAAATGTCAGCACCACAAAAAAAACCACTACAAAATGACAGCAACAAACTCACATCTATCAATAATTACACTGAATGTAAATGGACTCAATGCTCCCATAAAGAGATGGAGAGTGACAGAATGGATAAGAAAACAGGATCCATAAATATGCTGTCTACAAGAGACACAACTTAGAAACAAAGATGTGAATTATCAAAATTCAATGGTTGGAAAAAAATATATCAAGCTAACAACTACCGAAAAAGAGCAGGAGTGGCAAAACTAATCTCAGATAAAATAGACTTTAAAACAAAATCCACCATAAAAGACAAAGAAGGACATTATATAATGATTAAGGAGACAATCCATCATGAAAACATAACCATAATAAACATCTACGCACCTAATAACAGGGCTCCGAAATACATAAAACAAATTCTAACAACACTGAAAAAAGAAACTGACAGTTCCACAATAATAGTAGGAGACTTCAACACAACACTCTCAGTCAAAGACAGAACAACTAAGAAGAAACTCAGCAAAGATACAGAAGACCTAAAGGGCACAATCAGCCAACTTGACCTCATAGACATATATAGAACACTCCATCCAACCGCTGCAAAATACACATTCTTTTCAAATGCACATGGAACGTTCTCCAGAATAGACCACATCTTAGGCCAGAGAGCAATCATCAACTAGATCCAAAACACTGAGATAATTCAAAGTATCTTCTCTGACCACAATGCCATCAAGGTAGAAATTAACAACAGAAAGAGCAAGGGAAAAAAATCAATTACATGGAAACTGAATAATACCCTGCTTACACATCACTGGGTAATAGAAGAAATCAGAGATGGAATCAAAAAATTCCTAGAATCAAATGAGAATGAAAACACATCATACCAAAACCTTTGGGACACTGCAAAGGCAGGCCTCAGAGGACAATTTATAGCAATAGATGCACAAATCAAAAAAGAAGAAAGGGACAAAATCAAAACATTAACTACAGAACTCAAACAAATACAAAGAGAACAGCAAAAAAAGCCTACAGCAACTGGAAGAAAGGAAATAGTAAACATCAGAGCAGAAATAAATGAAACATAGAATAGAAAAACAATAGAAAGAATCAACAAAACCAAAAGTTGGTTCTTTGAAAGAATCAACAAAATCGACAAACCACTAGCCAGACTGACAAAAGAAAAACAGGAGAGGATGCAAATAACCCCATTAAAAAATGAAATGGGAGGCATTACAACAGACCCAACTGAAATAAAAAGGATTATAACAGAATATTATGAAAAACTATACTCCAATAAATTCGAAAACCTAGAGGAAATGCATAAATTTCTAGAAACACACTACCTACCCAAACTACAACAAAGTGATGTTGAAAACCTGAACAGATGCAAAACCAGAGAAGAGATTGAAAAGGTAATAAAAAAAAAACTCCCAACCAGAAAAAGCCCTGGCCCAGATGGCTTCAGTGCAGAATTCTACAAAACATTTACAGAAGAGCTTGTACCACTACTACTCAAGCTATTTCAAAGCATAGAAGAGGAAGAAACACTTCCAAATTCATTCTATGAAGCCAGCTTAACACTGATACAAAAACCAGGCAAAGACGTCACAAAAAAAGAAAATTACACACCAATATCTCTCATGAATATAGATGCAAACATTCTTAACAAAATTCTAGTCAATAGAATTCAGCATCATATCAAAAAAATAATACACCACGACCAAGTAGGATTCATACCAGGTATGCAAGGATGGTTCAACATTAGAAAATCAATCCATGTAATCCACCACAGAAATAAAAGGAAAGAATCACATGATCATCTCAATTGACAGAGAAAAGGCATTTGATAACGTCCAACACCCATTCCTGATAAAAACTCTCAATAAAATAGGTATAGAAGGGAAATTTCTCAACATAATAAAGGGTATCTATGCAAAACTAATGGCCAACATCATTCTTATTTGAGTGCAGCTGAAAACATTCCCCTTGAAAACAGGAACAAGACAAGATGCCTTTATCACCACTCCTATTTAACATTGTCCTAGAATTTCTAGCTAGAGCAATAAGGCAAGAAAAAGTAATAAAGGGCATCCAACTTGGTAATGAAGAAGTTAAACTGTCCCTGTGTGCAGATGATATGATACTATACACAGAAAACCCTAAAGACTCCATGAGAAATCTACTGGAACTAATAGAAAGATTCAGCAGAGTAGCAGGATACAAGATAAACATTCAAAAATCAGTTGGATTCCTATACACCAATAAAGAGAACGATGAAAAGGAAATCAGGAAAACAATACCATTTATAATAGCCCCTAAAAAGATAAAATAGTTAGGAATAAATCTAACCAGGGATGTAAAAGACCAATACAAAGAAAACTACAAAACACTACTGCAAGTAAAACAAAGGGATCTACATAAAGGGGAAAATATACCATACTCATGGATAGGTAGACTCAACATTGTGAAAATGGCAAATCTACCCAAAGCAATTTACAAATACAATGCAATCCCGATCCAAATACCAACAACATTCTTCAAAGAGATGGAAAAACTAATCATTAACTTTATATGGAAAGGGAAGAAGCCCTGAATAAGTAAAGCACTACTGAATAAGAAGAATAAAGTTGGAGAACTCACACTACCTGAATTCAGAACTACTATACAGCTACAGTAGTCAAAACACCCTGGTACTGGTACAACGACAGATACATTGACCAGTGGAACATAATTGAGAACCCAGATGTAAATCCAACCACCTACAGTCACCAGATCTTCGACAAAGGGCCAAAGTCCATCAAATGGGGAAAAGACGGTCTTTTTAACAAATGGTGCTGGCAAAACTGGATATCCATCTGCAAAAAAATGAAACAGGACCCATACTTCACGCCATGTACAAAAACTACTTCAAAAAGGATCAAAGACCTAAATATAAAGGCTAAAACTATAAAGTTCATAGAAGAAAAAATAGGACCAACACTACAGGCCTTAATACACGGCATTAACAGGATACAAACCATAACCATCAATGCACAAACCCCAAAAGACAAGCTAGATAACTGGAATCTTCTAAAAATCAAACACCTATGCTCTTCAAAAGACGTCACCAAAAGAGTAAAAAGAGAACCCCTACAGACTGGGAAAAAAGTTTTGGACAGTAGAAGTCAGACAAAGGTGTAATCTCCATAATCTACAAGAAAATCCAACACCTCTAGAACAAAAAGATAAATAATCTTATTAAAAAATGGGCAAGGAAATGAACAGACACTTCACCAAAGAAGGCATTCAAATGGCCAACAGACACATGAGGAAATGCTTGCGATCACTAGTCATTAGAGAAATGCAAATTAAAACCACAATGAGATACCATCTCACCCCGGCATTACTGGCACGAATCAAAAACACTGGAAATAACAAATGTTGGAGGGGCTGTAGGGAGATCGGAACTCTTATGCACTGCTGGTGGGAATGCAAAATGATACAACCATTTTGTAAAATGATATGGTGCTTCCTCAGAAAGCTAGAAATAGCCATATCATTTGATCCAGCAATCCCACTCCTAGGAATATATCCTAGAGAAATAAGAGTCGTCACTCGAATACACATATGTACACCTATGTTCATGGCAGCATTGTTCACAAAAGCAAAACGATGGAAACAACCTAGATGCCCATCAACAGATGAATGGATAAACAAACTGTGGTACATATACACAATGGAGTACTATGCAATGAGAAAGAACAATGATGAATCTGTGAAGCATCTCATAACGTGGATGAAACTGGAGGACATTATGCTGAGTGAACTAAGTCAATCACAAAAGGACAATATTGTATGAGACCTCTATTGTAAAAACCCATGAAAAAGTTCACACACAAAAAGTAAAATCTTTGTTGGTTACTGGGGATGGGAGAGGTGGGGGGAAATACTAAATAGGCAATAGATAGGTGGTATCTTGGGTAAAGGGTGATACAGTACACAGTACAGGGGAAACCAGCACAACTTGTACAAGGAAAGGTCATGGAATCTCCATAGACACATCCAAACTCCCTGAGGGACTGAATTGCTGGGTGGAGGGCTGTTGGGACCATGGTCTCAGGGAACATCTAGCTCAATTGGCATGACACATTTTGTAAAGACAATGTTCTACTTTCTACCTTGGTGTGTAGTGTCTCAGGTCTTAAAAGCCTGTGAGCAGCCATCCAAAATACTCAACTGGTCTTATCCCTTCAGGAGCAAGGGAGAATGAAGAGAACAGGATACAAGGAAAAGATTAGTCCGAAGGACTAATGGACCACAGCTACCAAGGCCTCCACCAGACTGAGTCCAGTACAGCTAGATGGTGCCCGGCTACCACCATTGACTGCTCTCACCAGGATCACAACAGAGGATTCTGGACAGAGCTGGAGAAGGATGTAGAACAAAATTCTAACTCACAAAAAAAGACCAGATTCACTGGCCTAAAGGAGACTGGAGAAACCCCAAGACTATGGACCCCAGACACCCTTTTAGCTCAGTGGTGAAGTCATTTCCAAGGTTAACCGTTCAGCAGGGCACTGGACAGCCCCATAAAACCAAATGGGACTAATGAGGTACAGCAGTCCAGGGACAAGGGCCAGAAGGCAGAAGGGGACAGGAAAGCTGGTGATAGGGAACCCAAGGTTAAGTAAGGATAGTATTGATGTGTTGTGATGTTGTCAACCATTGTCATAGGGCAACATGTGTACTAACTGTTAAATGAGAAACTATTTTGTTCTGTGAGCCTTCATCTAAAGTGAGAATAGCAGCACAATTGGAAGAGCGTAGTTGATGTTACTGAACTGTGCATGTAGAAATTTTTGAAATGGTGTCTCTTTGGCTATCTATATTTTCACCAAAAAAAAAAAAAAAAAAAAGGTCGAGAAGGGAGAGGGTTGACATGTTGTGGGTTTGTTAACCAATGTCATAAAACAATATGTGTATTACTGTTTCATGAGAAACTATTTGTTCTGTAAGCCTTCACCTGAAGTACAATAAAATAAAAAAAAAAAAGTGTGTCCAATTAATATACCTGACTTTGACTAAGTCATAGCTCCATTCTTCATTAGGGAATTTGAGTATTTAGGAACTTTGATAGGAGAAACTGAAGGCTCCAAGTTCATACCTTTTGTCCCCCTGAAGTTTATACTTTTATCATGATTTTACCCTCCAAGATATGTTTACATATTATTATATCTATGCATTTTCATTTACAACATATCTGCATACATACATAGTCACAAGTAAATAATCCCCTTTCCACAATTTTAAGTATGAAATTGCCTTTAAAATTCTTCATATTTATTAGATTCTGTTTCTAGTGGACAAACCTAGGGGTCAGGAACATATCTTGCTCTACAAACCCAGTCAATATGAACAAAGGATCATAAACCAATGAGAATAAAGTTGACTAAAGGTGATCTGTCTTGTTTCACAAAACCAGAAAATCTTAGCTAACCTAAAATTCAAGACAGATGGACAAGCTGCGTGCTTTTATTTGCAACTTTGCTGTCACCCATGTTCTTTAATTTGATATTTCAAAAAACATACAAAATACCTTCATGGTAAAGAGTATTAAACAAAATAAGCCTTAAATGCCAACCAGTACAACTGAGGCTACTAGTGTATTTGTTCTTACTCATCCTATAGAACCTATAGAGTGTTTCCTGGAAGCTACTTAAGGTAGATTCAGAAATCTGAGATTTGGTTCTACATATCTTATTGAAATATCTTTGACTTCTCAAATTTCCATCCAAAAGATTCCTCCCTTAATTTTTTACCAATTTAGGACTGGCCAATCTGATCAATTTAACCTTTGCTTTAAGTATGGGAGGGGAAAAAAACCCTACAATCACAGCTTCTAGTGACAAACAGAAGTCAAGGCAGAGCCTTTACCTGAGAGGTATTCCAGAGAAGGGCTGGTTCCTTGAATCTGTAGTCTGAAAGAAGCCAAATTCAGTGCAACACTGATATAACCATTGCCTTTCTAGAAAGCAAAACATCAATTGACTTAATCAGAAATGATATTTTTGTCAATAACCAAACAAAAAGCTTAAAAATAAATTTAAATACTCTAATTTACATGTTACTCATGACCTTCTAAAACAAATTTTATCTCATCATTATAAATGTTATTTTCAGTCTCCAACATTACTACATCAAGAACTGAAACTATATCAAATGAGAAGGAGATTCTGTCAAGGACCTGACATACTCTTGAAGTAACCCTCTCTTGTTCCCCCAAGTACCATCTCTATGAGCATCTCAGGTCTGTCCCACTGTCCATCCTTTATTTCTACTGGGAACATGCTCCATTCTCTCTGCATCCTCTGCTAGTTAACTCCCCCTCAGGATGTCCCAAGCCCTTCTCCGTGAAGCTTCTTGAAGGAGGGATGCACACTCGATGCCCCTGTCCCTCACTATCTCCACACCCTTAACCATGTTGTGACTCCAACTCCTCCCACAGAGGTCACCAATATTAGTAGGATTAGTAAATAAATACATCAAACTGTGGATAATAACTTAGAAGTTTGGTTCATCGAAAGTCTAGAGGCTATATCAAGGATTCACACATTTTTAAGCCATTTAGTTAACAACTTTAAGGACTAATTGTACTGAAAATAGCTTGAAATCATAGTTATATTGAATTTCAAACACACTAATGGAAGACAGAAGGTCCCTGGATGTTACAAACAGTTTGTGCTCCACTACTAACCTAAAGGTTAGCAATTTGAACCCACCCAGCAGTGCCATGAAAGAAAAGCCTAATGATCTGCTTCTGTAAAGACTGCAGCCAATAAAGGCCTTTTGTACAGTAACCCCATGTAACACATGGGGACTCCATGAGTTGAAATTGACTCGATGGCAACAGGTTAGTTCATACTAGAGGGTAACCAGGTTTCAGAGCTTCTCTACATATAATCTGAAGTGGGGTGAGGTATTTTCTTGGCATCAGTAATGCTTGATAAATGTTGAAAGTACTAAGGGGCATCTTTCTCTGTCCTGCTTCTTGCAATCCTGAGCATTTGGTACTTCTTCATCTCTTAAAGTGATTTAATCTGTGTATGTCCAGTTCCTCCACTCATTCACTCTGTCTTCCCATTTTAGAGTAAAACTGTTAGCTCTGAATCTTTCTTAACTCCTCATCAGGCTTAATTCAGCCTCACAATTTGCAAAGTGTTTAATACACATAATTCTCACATTTCTTAACCCTTCCTCCCCCCCGCCCCAATAATTTCCATTTTCACCAGATAACTCTTTACCTGTGCTAGGATTTTTCTCGTCTATTGAAGAGTCAGAAAGGACTTCCAAAGTATCATTGTAATTTGTATCAAGGCAAGGCATATTAAAATGCTTGAGTATTAAATTTGTAATTCTTCTGTATCTATAATACGGTGAACCAAGTGAGGTGTTATTCATTGTGTCACAAAAGTTATCAACGTTGATCAAATTGTGTTTTCCCTGCAAAAAACCAAGATTCCAATTATCCTTAAGAGAATATACATGGGATGACTTTCATCTCCAAATGGAATTCAGCTCCAAAAATTATTTAAAATGATTTAAGCAATTGCTTTTAATTCAAATAAGGAGAAAATATTCTTTGGTGACCTGGCCTGAAGAGCAACTCTTGAAAACTATCATCTTGCCTGAGTGAGTTGCAAAGTCTATTAGAAGTGAGTCAACATCCCTTGTGCAAGACCCATAGTTCATAAAAGTATTTACTTTAGCAAGGACTTTTGGTATCAAGGTGAGTATTTGTTTTGGAAGCGTTTGCAAACAAGGAAGCTTTGACTGAGCATCCACTATCTTGCCAGAGCAGTGCTAGAAACTTCAAGAGGTGTAAAAGATGAGAACCAACCCTTTGGAAAGGTTCTGTTGAAGAAGACAAGATACATAAAATATGAAAACAGTAATGAGCTACTCTGAGGATTCTGAGAAAGGTCAGTGAGGATTAGAATCATGAGAAAAGGCTTCTTCAGGAGGTAGGAATTGAGGTGGACCTGGAAGATTGTGTAAGACTTAAATAAATAGAAATAAGTAGAGTGCATTTGTATGATTTCACTAATATGAAGTATCTAGAATAGACTAAGGTATAGAGATTAGAGTTTAATATTGGTTATCAGGAGCAAGAGGGACAGAGAAAGAGAAGAATCACTGTTAGGTAACATAGAGTTTTTGTTTATAGGGATGAAAGATTTGGCAACATGACTGATGTAATTGGTTTTATTGAATTATACATCTGAGAAATGTTGAATTGGCAAATGTACTCCTTATATTTTTCAACAATAAAAATAAAAAACAAAAAAGTGCATTTCAGGCAAGGGGAGCAGCATGTCTGAAGTAGTGGTGGCAGAGATTTACAATGTTTAAGAGTATGATCAAACAGGACTAGATGTGTTAGTCCTGATACTTAGCCGTTTGAGACTCAGTTTGCTCATGTGCTCGATGGGGACTATAAGAATAAACTAATCAGAATATCTCATAAAGTTGCTGTAAGGATTGCCTGAACGCATCCCTTAGGATAGGGCCTGGAACAAAGGTCATTCAATAAAAAGCAACATTGTTTTTATAATAATTATTATATTTCTACTTCCATTTTTATTATCATGGTAAGTATATTGGTACCAGAACTTTTGCCATTTCTACTATCTTTACATGGGTGGTTCAGTGACATTAATCACCATTATCATGTTGTTCAACAATCACCATATTATTATTATAATTTAATCTAAAGAAGTATCAAACAAGAAAAAAAGTGGAAATAACTATTGACCATAGAATGTGGTTAGATTATGTAACTCTTTAACTTTGAAGAGAAAGAATAATAAGGAATCATTCAAAGGGTAAGACAATACATAATACTGGGGAAGCCAGCACACCTTGTACAAGGAAAGGTCATGGAAGCTCCATAGACATATCCAAATTCTCTGAGGGACCAAATGACTGGACTGAGGGCTATGGGGAACATGGTCTTGGGGAATATCTAGCTCAATTGGCATAACATAGTTTATAAATAAAATGGTCTACATCCTACTTTGATGAGTAACATTTGGGATCTTAAAAGTTTATAAGCAGCCATCTAAGATATTCCACTGGTCCCACCTCGTCTGGAGCAACAGAGAATGAAGAAAACTAAAGATACAAGGGACAGATTAGTACAGCAGACTAATGGATCACAACTACCACAGCCTCCACCAGCACAACTAGATGGTGCCCAGCTACCACCACCAACTTCTCTGACAGGGATCACAATAGAAAGTCCCGGACAGAGCTGGATAAAAATGTAGAACAAAATCCTAACTCACAAAAAAAGACCAGATTTACTGGTCTGACAGAGACTGGAGAAACCCCAAGAGTATGGCCCACAGACACCCTTTTAACTCAGTACTGAAGTAACTCCTGAGGTTCACACTTCAGCGAAAGATCAGACAGGTCCATAAAACAAAATGAGACTAAATGGGCACACCAGTCCAGGGGCAAGGACAAGAAGGCAAGAGAGGATGGGAAAGCTGGTAATGGGGAACATAAGTCAAGAAGGAGAGAATATTGACATATCATGGGGTTGGCAACCAATGTCACCAAAAAAATGTGTATTAATTGTTTAATGAGAAATTAATTTCCTTTGTAAACCTTCATCTAAAGCACGATAAAAATAAAAAAAATTTGAAGAGGTAAATAACTTAATGAAAAAGATACTCAAGAAAATAGAGCCGGAAGAGGGGCTGGGTCGTATTCATGGGAGGTTGAGAGACATACTTTCTATTACAGACCTAGTTATTCACTTTAAGACATCCTTTCATGTAGGAATAACCAACTGAAATGCCATAGTCCACCAGGAAAGGGATTGGGCATAAACACATGACTTTTATCACTTCACTTGTTAAAAGTCATAAAAGTCCATTCACAGTTACTCTTAGAAAGAAAAATATTTTGCAAAGAATGGGAATTTCAGAACACTTAATTGTGCTCATAAGGAAACTGTACATAGATCAATAGGAAGTTATACAAACAGAACAGGGGGATAGTCAGGAAAGGTGTGCATAAGGGTTGTATCCTTTCACGGTACTTAGCCAATCTTACGCTGAGCAAATAATCTGAGAAGCTGGACTACAGGAAGAAGAACATGGCATCAGGATTGGGAGAAGATTCATTAACAACCTGCATTATGCAGATGACACAACCTTGCTTGCTGAAAGTGAAGAGGCTTGGAGTACTTACTGATGAAGATCAAAGACCACAGCCTTCAGGATGCATTACACCTCAACATAAAGAAAACAAAAATCCTCACAACTGGACTGATAAGCAACATCATGATAAACAGATAAAAGATTGAAATTGTCAAGGACTTCATTTTACTTGGATCCACAATCAACACCCATGGAAGCAGCAGTCAGGAAATCAAAAGACACATTGCATTAGGCAAGTCTGCTGCAAATGACCTCTTTAAAGTGTTGAAAAGCAAAGATGTCACCTTGAGGACTAAGGTGTGCCTGACCCAAGCCATGGTGTTTTCAATCACCTCATGTACATACAAAAGCTGGATGACAAATAAAAAAGCCCTAAGAAGAACTGACACCTTTGAACTGTGATGTTGGCAAAAAGTACTGAATACACCATGGACTGCCAGAAGAATGAAAAAATCTGTCTTGTAAGAAGTACAGACAGAATGCTCCTCAGACTGGAGAATCACAAGACTTTGTCTCACATACTTTGGACATGTTATCAGGTGGGATCAGTCCCTGGAGAAGGACATCATGTTTGGCAAAGTGGAGGGTCAGCAAAAAAGAGGAAGACCCTCAATGAGAAGGATTGACACAGTGGCTGCAACAATGGTCTCAAGCACAAGGATTGTGAGGATGGCACAGGACCAGACAGTGTTTCGTTCTGTTGTACATAGGGTCGCTATGAATTGGAACTCACTTAAAGGTACCTAATAACAACAACATACTAATTATGGAACTGAAAGTGTCTCTTCTACACACCCCTTCTAGCAAGGAGATTATATTATTATGGCAGGCTGATATATATATTTCCAGAGTTTGGGGGAAGGGTTTGCTTTGTTTTGGTTTGGTTTGGTTTGGTTTGATTTGGTTTGGGGGGAAAAGAAACGAAATGACCTGACAGGAACATACTCCCTCTTAACAGAAACAGATGGTGCTGTTCTAATTAGGAAGCGGTGTAGTGTTTATTCATCTAAGCAGTACATCAGAGATTTGTTGGGCATGGCAGTTACTGACAACTGAAGCTCAGCTTCCTTAAATTCGGGTGAAGTCAGTGCTAGTCCTCACATTAACTGCAGATTTTACTGCAGACTGTGGCTTGGCTTTCCAATCATTCTCCACTCTACTTTCACCAGTAACTACAGAAGAATAGAGCTCAACCCTGTGAAGGCTGAATAAGGCTCTGTATTACTTTCAGGCTTAATAACTCTCTCTACACCCATCATTTTGATTCATCCTGCGGGAAAGTGCTCTTGTCAACCCCAGTTATCTCCAGGGGAAAGAGTCTCAGAAATTACAAAGTGCCTCAAACCAATTTTCTGTACTTTTGTATAGAAAAAAAAAAAATTACCCCAGACAGGGGAAGGTAGAAGAGGCTCCTGTCCAATTACATCAATGCAATATTTTTATCTGAAGCCATTCAGGCAAGACATACATACAGTCACCAAAAGTCGTCAATCTTTCCTCTCTCATCTGAATGCTTAATTTTACAGTTTTCAAGATTACCAATATCAGAGGGACAAAGGGCCTGTGTAGAAAAATTTTTTAAGAAACAGTAGAAGTTACTATTTCAAATTTGCTACCTTAAAAACTATAAAAGTTTTAGAGTGGATGAAGGTCAAATTTGTTGATGAAATTATACTTTCTGATTTACACTTGGTAAATTGCCTGTGGATTTAGGAATCCCTAATGCTACATGGGGAGCCCTGGTGACACAGTGGTAAAGTGATATGGCTGCTAACCAAAAGATTGGCAGTTCAAATCCACCAGCCACTCCTTGGAAACTCTATGGGGCAGTTCTACTCTGTCATCTAGGGTTGCTATAGGTTGTAATCGACTCTACGGCAATGATTTTTTGTTGTTGTTGTTTTTAATGCTACACGGTTCAGTGGTTAAGAGCTTGGCTGCTAACCCAAGGGCCTACAGCAGTTCGAATCCCCAGTCACTCCTTGGAAACCCTATGGGGCAGTTCTACTCTGTTCATAGGGCTGCTATGAGTCAGAATCAGCTCAAACGGCAACGGGTTTGTTTTTTGTTTTGTTTTTTGGTTTAATGCTACATTTGGAGTCCTTGGATGGTGCAAATGATTAATGCGCTCAGCTGCTAACCAAAAGGCTGAAGGTTCGAGTCCACCCAGACGTGCCTCAGACGAAATGTCTAGCAATCTACTTCCAAAAAATCATCTACTGAAAACCCTACAGAGTACAGTTCTACTGTGACATGCGTGGATCCACCATGAGTCGGAATCGACTTGACGGCAACTTTTGATTGAATGTTACATTAGTACAGAAAATCTGAAGCTGACTATGAATACAGGAAGGGTTGGTAGAGAAGCTGAATGTGATGAAATTAAACGTAATCATCCTTTATTTACTCTTTTTTTTTTTTTTCCCACATGCAATAGGGCTTTCCTATTGTTAGATTAGAGGTAGGGATAAGGATGGACATGAGTAGTTAGTATAGAAGACAGAGCCTTAAATTCTACATAATTCCATAAGAATAACATGAGGAAATGACTCCTGGTTCCACTCTAGAGGTTTAGGGGCTAGGCCAAGAATCTGCATTGTTAACATGCATTCTAGGGAACTGTGCTGCAAATTGGTCCTCATCACAATTTCACGAATTCTAGTAGAGATGAACCTTCCTAGATGCTAATATTGAAAGATAAAACCATGTCTCACCAAGTGACCTATATAGTGGCATTTCAGGGGATATGGTTTGATTTGCTATAGCTGAAGCTTTACTAAAAGAAGGCATAGATTCACAGTGTTTCCTTGAGAGAAAAAGCCTTCAAAAATGCATGATTTGCAGAGCATCACATATGTACATAGCCTCATATTAGGTATCAAGGAATTAAAGCATATTCCTCGTTTCTACCAGGCTCTTCAAAGGGTGAATATCAGTTTTCATACTAGAGTTGTATATTAGTTCAGGAAAAAAGAAAACCACATGAATTTCAAAACACTCAACTGTCCTTACAGCACATAAAAATCCTCTAAATCTAAGTTTGGTCTACTCTTAGACTAAAAGCATACAAAATTCTATGCTGTAACTAAACTCATACCTATCAATATGCTGAATGTAAATGGACTAAATGCACCGATAAAGAGACAGACCGTGGCAGATTGGATAAAAAAAAAGGATCCGTCTATATACTGCCTACAAGAGGCACACCTTAGACTTAAAGACACAAACAAATTAAAACTCAGAGGATGGAAAAAAATGTATCACACAAACAACACTCAAAACAGAGCAGGAATGGCAATAGTAATCTCTGAAAAAATAGACTTTAAAGTAAAATCCACCACAAAGGATAAGGAAGGACACTATATAATGATTAAAGGGTCAGTATACCAGGAGGACATAACTATAATAAATACTTACGCTCACAATGACAGGGCTCCAAAATGCATAAAACAAACTCCAAAAGCACTGAAAAGACAGATAGACAGCTCCACAATAGTAGTAGGAGACTTCAACATACCACTTTTGGTGAAGGACAGAACGTCCAGAAAGAAGCTCAACAAAGACACGGAAGAGCTAAATACTAAAATCAACCAACATGTTCTCATAGAAATATACTGAACGCTCCACCCAACAGCAGCCATGGATACTTTCTTTTCCAACGTACATGGCACATTCTCCAGAATAGACACGTTAGGCCATAAAGCTAGCCTTAATGAAATCCAAAGCATCAAAATATTACAAAGCATCTTTTCAGACCATAAAGCCACAAAAGAAGAAATCAATAAAAGAAAAATCAAGGAAAAAAAATTAAACACATGTAAACTGAACAACACCTTGCTCAAAAACTACTGGGTTATAGAAGAAATTAAGGATGGAATAAAGAAATTCATACAATCAAATGAAAATTAAAACACATCCTACCAGAACCTTTGGGACACAGCAAAAGCAGTGTGCAGAGGTCAGTTTAGAGTAATAAAGGCACACATCCAAAAAGAAGAAAGGGCCATAATCAAAACATTAACCCTACTACTGGAACAAGTAGAAAGAGAGCAGCAAAAGAAGCCTACAGGTGCCATAAGAAAGGAAATAATAAAAATTAGAGCAGAATTTAATGAAATAGAGAATAGAAAAATAATTGAAAGAGTTAACAAGACCAAAAGCTGGTTCTTTGAAAACATCAATAAAATTGATAAACCCATTGGCCAAACTGACTAAAGAAAAACAGGAGAGGAAGAAGATAACCCATACAAGAAATGAGATGGGTGATATCACAACAGACCCAACTGAAATTATAAGATTCGAAACAGAATACTATGAAAAATTGTACTCTAACAAATTTGAAAACCTAGAGGAAATGGACAAATTTCTAGAAACTCACTACCTACCTAAACTAACACAAACAGAGATAGAACAACTCAATAAACCCATCACAAAAGAAGAGATTGAAAAAGTAATTAAAAAACTCCCAACAAAAAAAGCCCTGGCCTGGATGGCTTCACTGGAGAATTCTACCATACTTTCAGAGAAGAGTTAACACCATTATTACTAACAGTATTTCAGAGCACAGAGAACGATGGAATACTCTCAGATTCATTATATGAAGCCAGCATAACCCTGATAACCAAAACCAGGTAAAGAAACCACAAAAAAAGAAAATTACAGACCAATATCCTTCATGAACACTGACGCAAAACTCCTCAACAAAATTCTAGCCAATAGAATTCAGCAACATATAAAAAAAATAATTCACTATGATCAAGTGGGATTTATAACAGGTATGCAGGGATGGTTCAACATTAAAAAAACAATCAATATAATCCATCACATAAATAAAACAAAAGACAAGAACCACATGATCTTATCAATCAATGCAGAAAAGGCATCTGACAAGTCCAACACCCATTCATTATAAAAAAAATTCTCAACAAAATAGGAATAGAAGGGAAATTCCTCAGTATAATTAAGGGCATTTATATAAAGCCAACAGCCAACATCATCCTAAATGGAGAGACTGTGAAGCACTCGCCTTGAGAACGGGAACCAGACAAGGATGCCCTTATCATCACTTTTATTCAACATTGTGCTGGAGGTCCTAGCCAGAGCAATTAGGTTAGAAAAAGAAATAAAGGAATCCAGATTGGTAGGGAAGAAGTCAAAGTATCTCTATTTGCAAATGATATGATCTTCTACACAGAAAACCCCAAAGAATCCACAAGAAAACTACTGGAACTAATAGAAGATTTCAGCAAAGTTTCAGGATACAAGATAAACATACAAAAATCAGTTGGATTCCTTTACACCAACAAAGAGAACCTCAAAGAGGAAATCAGCAAATCAATACTGTTTACAATAGCCCCGAAGAAGATAAAATACTTGGGAATAAATCTAACCAGGGACATAAAAGTCCTATACAATGAAAACTTCAAGACACTACTGCAAAAAACCAAAAGAGACCTGCATCAGTGGAAAAATATACCTTGCTCATGGATAGGTAGACTCAACATTGTGAAATATCAATTCTACCCAAAGCAATCTACAGACACAATGCAATCTTGATCCAAATTCCACCAGCATTTTTTAATGAGATGGAGAAACAAATCATCAACTTCGTATGGAAAGGGAAGAGTCCCTGAATAAGTAAAGCATTACTCAAGAAGAAGAACAAAGTGGGAGGTCTCACACTACCTGATTTTAGAACCTATTATACCGCCTCGGTAGTCAACACAGTCTGGTACTGTTACAACAACAGATACATAGATCAATTGAACAGAATTGAGAAACTAGACATAAATTCATCCACCAGTGAGCAGCTGATATGTGACAAAGGCCCAAAGTCCGTTAATTGGGGAAAAGATAGCTTCTTTAACAAATGGTGATGGCATAACTGGATATCCATCTGCAAAAAACTGAAACAAGACCCATACCTCACACCATGCACAAAAAGTAACTCAAATTGGATCAAAGACTTAAATATAAAATCGAAAACAATAAAGATCATGGAAGAAAAAATAGGGACAAAGCTAGGAGCCCTAATACAAGGCATAAACACAATAGGAACCATAAATAACAATGCACAAGCACCAGAAGAGAGACTAGATAACTGGGAGCTCCTAAAAATCAAACACTTATGTTCATCAAAAAACTTCACCAAAAGAGTAAAACTACAACCTACAGACTAGAAAAAATTTTTGACTACTACAAATCCAATCAGCATCTAATCTCTAAAATCTACAAGATACTGCAAAACCTCAACAACAAAAAGACAAATAACCCAATTAAAAAATGGGCAGAGGGTATGAACAGGCACTTAGCCAAAGAAGATATTCAGGTGGCTAACAGATACATGAGGAAATGCTCACGATCATTAGCCATTAGAGAAATGCAGATCAAAACTACAATGAGATATCATCTCACCCCAGCAAGGCTAGCATTAATCTAAAAAGCACAAAATAATAAATACTGGACAGGTTTTGGAGAGACTGGAACACTTATACACTGTTGGTGGGAATGTAAAATGGTACAACCACTTTGGAAATCGATTTGTTGCTTCATAAAAAAGCTAGAAATAGAAGTACCATACAATCCAGCTATCCTGCTCCTTGGAATATATCCTAGAGAAATAAGAGCCATCACACGAATATATGCACACCCATGTTCATTGCAGAATTGTTCATAACAGCAAAAAGATGGAAACAACCTAGGTGTCCATCAACGGACATATGGATAAACAAATTGTGGTATATCCACTCAACAGAATACTACCCAACGATAAAGAACAATAATGAAGCCATGAAACATCTTTTAACATGGATGAATCTGAAGGGCATTATGCTGACTGAATTTAGTCAGTCACAGTAGGACAAATATTGTATAAGACCACTATTATAAGAACTCAAGGAAAGGTTTAAACACAGCAGACAACATTCTTTGATGGTTAGCAGGGTGGGGAGGGAGGGTGAGGGTTATTCACTAACTGGATAGTAGACAAGAATTATCTTAGGTGAAGGGAAGGACAGCACACACTACAGGGGAAATCAGCACGACTGGACTAAACCAAAGCTAAGAAGTTTACTGAATACAATCAAACACTTTGAGGCACAGAGTAGCAGGGGTAGGGATCTGGGGACCATGTTTTCAGGGGACATCTAGGTCAATTGGCATAACAAAGCTTATTAAGAAAATGTTCTGCATTCTACTTTGGTGAGTGGTGTCTAGGGTCTTAAAAGCTTGCAAGCGGCCATCTAAGATTCATCAATTGGTCCCAACCACCTGGAGTGGAATGAAGAACACCTAAGACACAAGGAAAGTATTAGCCCAAGATACAGAAAGGGCCACATAAACCAGAGACTTCATCAGCCTGAGACCAGAAGAACTAGATGGTGCCCAGCTACCACCAATGACCACCCTGACAGGGAACACAACAGAGAGTCCCTGATGGAGCAGGAGAAAGGTGGGGTGCAGAACTCAAATTCTAGTAAGAATACCAGACTTAATGGTGTGACTGAGACTGGAGGAACCCTGAAAAGCATGACCCCTGGATTTTCTGTCAGCCCAGAACTAAAACAATTTCCAAGGCCATCTCCAGACAGGGATTGGACTGGACTGTGGAACATAAAGGGATACTCGTGAGGAGTGTGCCTGTTAGCTCAAGTAGCTACAAGAGACTAAACGGGTAGCTTCTGTCCAGAGGTGAGATGGGAAAGCAGAGAGGGTTAGGAGCTGGTTGAATGGACATGGAGAATCAGGGGTGGAAAGGAGAAGTGTGCTGTTACAGTAAGGGGTGAGCAATTAGGGTCACATAACAAAGTATGTATAAATTTTTGTATGGGAGACTAACTTGAAATGTAAACTTCATCTAAACTACAATAAAAAAATAATAATATTCTATGCTGTAAAGATTTTAAATTTGTAGTCACCAGTCTACATATTTCTAAGAATGTTCTGAGATTTCAGTCATGAAGCAAAAGGTAGAATAAAGCCTCTTATAAATAACAATAATTTTGGAAACATAAGGGGAAAAAAAAGCATCAAAGAGAAAAGTCTGTCCTTCTCCAAGCCTCTTCCAACCACTTCCTAACTCCAAAGCACACCTCAAGCAATTATGGGGTAGGATTCATTAAAATCACCAAGCCAACAGGTGCTGAGGAAAAGAATCTGGTTTGTGAAAATTGAGGTTTGAATTTTAATGAGTACATGGGCTTCCTTTAAAGATTTTTCCATGAAGACAGAATCGTGCCATCATCTGCAGAACAATCTCATATCTTGGCTCTGCCTCATAGTGGCTGTGTGACTGCAGACCAGTTACTTGGCCTCTCTGAGCATCCGTTTTGGTATCTTTAAATTTGGAGATAACAATGCCCTCCTATGAGAGTGATTAATAGAATAAATGAGATAAAATGAATGAATCTGTCCTGTAGAGTGCTGAATCATAGTCTATTCTCAATAAATCTGATATTTTTCCATGATAATGTGGACATTTAATTTATCAAAAAAGGAAGGAAAGAAGGGAGTGAGGAAGGGAGGGAGGAAGGAAGGAAAGAAGAGACGGAAGGAGGAAAGAAAAGAAAGTGAGGATGAAATAGTTTATTAATTTGGAGTCTTTTTTAAAAGAAGTTAAAAAAATGTAATATATATTATCACGGTAGTTATACATAAGTTTTAGTCAGAGAAACACATTTAAATTCTGACTTAGTCCTTTAGTAGCCTTGTAATTTTGGGCAAGTGATTTAAAGCATTGACGACTGGACTTCTTATATTTGTAAAATAGGACTAGTATGAAATACTATGATAATTTCTATGGGTAGAAAAATGACTTAGTATACGGTCTGCAGCAGGATAAGCCCTTTGTCCGTGGTAGTTTTTATTAATATCATTATCAGCATTATTACTCATTAACATGCATTCTAAGTACTTGGAAGAAGTATAGCCAGAATGCTCCTAAGAAGCAAGGATGGTGAGACTTCATCTCATGTACTGTGGACATGTTTTCAGGAGTGAACAGTCTCTAGAGAAGGACATCATTTTTGGTAAAGAAGAGAGTCAGTGAATTTTTGAGAGGAAGACTCTCAACAAGATGGACTGACACAGTAGCTGCAACAATGGGCTCAAGCACAGCAATGACTGTGAGGATGGTGCATGACCAGGCAGTGTTTCATTCTGTTGTACATAGGATCATTATGAGTCAGAACTGACTTGACAGCACCTAACAACAACAATTCGTTGACAATATGGAACAGGTCAAGGTATTTGGGTGTTCATTTCTAGGCAAACTTATATTGAAACAAGTCCCTTAAATTTGCAAAAGATTAAATTGTATGAACTTGGCCTTCTGGCAGAACAACCATCGGCCTCAAAAGTAAACTCTACGCTTTTTTCCGGACCATTGAAGGCTAGCCATATAATATCTGGCTTCTAAATCCTGGAATGATTGTCACCTTTGCTGAGAGTTCCTGCCAGCCAAATTGCAGAACCAGGCACATCAGTTACAAAGTAAGTAAGCAAAACCGCCATTCCTTTTAGTAAGAAGGTGGGCACGAAATTAACACTTACAAATTAAAACACAGGGAAATATCTGTACAATAATTTATTTAATTCTAGTGAAATGTGGGCCTTGCATAGCCTTAAGGAGAATTTTAAAAAAAATTGTATATAGACTCAATTCAGTTATTTAGGGTAATAAAAGACTTATGCATGATATTCAAATTAGATAACAGGCAAATTACACATCACAAGCCAAGTCTTTTCTTGAATGATCCTCTACAATCAAGAACTGATTCCATAAACTGCTTCCAAAGAGGATAGGAAGGAAAGTGTGATCATCATCTTTTCCTTGTAAGTAAAATATCCAGGGGAGGTGGGAGATGGGGACAAGAAAGTGGATGTGGATTGTTCTGCTATTTCAGACCCTTAGAAGTGGTGTCTAGGGAGAGGTGTTGAGAGTTTCTGCTCCCCAGTCCGACCTTGTTATTCCCAGCATGTGCTGCCAATAGTTAATGGCAGCTCCTTTTTCAGAACGACTCCAGCTTTCAGAGGATTCTGAACCCAAAACTGGTCTTAGGTTTCTTCAAGTAATCACTAACCCAGGAATGGTCAGCCATATTTACAAAATCTATTTTTCTTTTCTTAGAAAGATGATTTTCTACCAAGACTTTAAGGTTTAGTTTTATAAAAATTTCCTTTGCTAGACACTACACATGTAATATTTTACTGAATGCTTGTTATGGATTGAATTGTGTCCCTCCCCAATCTGTGTTGCAGTACTAACTCATGATTCCTGTTAATGTGAACTTGTTTGGAAATAGGGTGTTTGAAGATGTTAACAGTTAACATGAGGTCAAACCAGAATAGGGTGAGTCCTAATCCAATATAAGTGGTGTTGTACAAAAGAGGAGAAGAGACACAAAAATATAGACAGAGAGAAAACAGCAATGTAATGAAGGAGTTATGATAGAGCTACAAGTCAAGGAACACCTAAGGTTACTAGAAACCGAGAGAAACAAAAAAGGATCTCAGTTAGAGCTTTCAGAAAGAACATGGCCCTGCCAACACCCTGAATCAGGACTTCTAGCATACAGAACTATGAGACACTAAGTTTCTGTTGTTTAAACCCACCCCCTTTGTGGTACTTTGTTAAGGCAGCACTAGGAAACTACTGCAATGCCCCATGATGTCCATGCATAACCCCAAGAGCCTTGAAGCTAGTAATACCTACCTGATGGGGTATCCTGTTAAAAGTCACATAGACAACAGGAGGCAGAAACTATGGGGGGAGGGGGATGTGGAGATCTATCTTGACCCAAAGCAATGTTCCTTTTCCAGATACTAAAGAAAAACTGAATAGGAGCCAGGCAGAGTATCTGTTCTAAAGGAGGATATGACCTAGTAGTAGGAATGTATCCATAGCACCCCAAAAGAGGTGGATAAAAATATATACAGTAAAATCAAAAATAAAATGCTGGGAGTGGGAGCGGTGGTTAAAGAAAGGAGAAGGTGCATCTGCTTTGAGAAATCAGGAAAGATTACATGGGGGAGGTTGCATTTGAAATGTGCTTAATGTATTTTGATGGGAACAGGCATGGGGGGCATTATAGAAGTCTAGAGTAACATGAGGATAAATGTGCAGGTGAGTGTCAGAACAGAAAATTGTAGAATTTTCTAGAACATAAGTTATGAACATTAGAAGAATGAGACTTCCTATAATGGCAGACTGAACACATGTTGTAGTAGTTCATTCTGTTCATGAAGATGAGTTTTCTAAGGCTTTTTAGCAATGGAAGCAATGAGATAAGAACTGTGCTTTAAGAGGATTAATCTAGAATTTTGTATAGGAAGGAGTGGATTGAGGGGAGACAGGAGACTGGAAGACAGGCCTATTAAGGATCTGAAAGAGAATAGGAGAGGAAACAATGAAGAAGGACGGGGCCACAACTGTCTGTCTTTACCAGTCTTTCCCCAGCAAGCAGCACAGTGTCTAACCCTAAATTTGTACTCCCCTTGGGAGGATGGAAGCAAGGGAGAAAGTGAAAAACAGTCTGAGTAGGAGTGAGAGAGAGAAAAAGAGGAAAAGAGGGAAAATATTGGAGATATTGCCCATCAGGACTTTGGAAATCTATGTGCAATATTCTCAACTCACAATTGTCAAGCCCACCTCCTCAAAGAAAAAAGAAAAGAAAGCATGTAAAAATGGTGAGAGCCAAGTAAGATCTGTAGTCTAGTTAACTGTATTCTGCCAATGTCAATTGGCTTTGATAATGTACTATACTTATATAAGATGTTAATATTGGGTAAAACTGGATGAAAGGAACATGGGACTTCTCAGTATACTTTTTGTAACTCCTTGTAAGTCTGTAGTTAGGTCAAAATAATTTTTTTTTAAATGTCAGTGGAAGTTGCAAAACACTTTTATTCCTTTGTTCTAGCAGATGTCTGTCCTCGTACTTACTCTCTTTGGCAGTTTACCAGGATGGGTTACAACAAGTGACCTGTGGGGTGAAGCTACCTTGGTTAGGTATTCTAGTCACAAGGAGATGTCCCTTATTATCTGATTATTCCTAAAAAGAATTACTTTCTTTAATCTCCCAAAAAGTTATTATTTTTTCTATATATATCAAAATTCACAAGTTTTCCATTTCAAAACTTGTCTTATTCCATGACCTAGTGCATCAAAAGACCAAAAACAAATTATTATCTTTATATTCAAATTTTCTTTTGTATTTCTTGCATCTGAGAGTTAATCAAATCATTAAAATTCACCATGTCTTACACTTCAGTCCACACAAGACATTATTCCATTCTTTTCTATTTGCTTACAAGCATTACTATTAAATAGGTTAAGTTCAGGGTGTTCTTAGTTAATATGACAGTTTTCTAAAATTTTTGAAATAAAATATTTTAATGAGACAGTTGAATTCTGACCTACAGTGAATCCATTATTCTATTCTTTTAAAAGAGCTTCTAAGTATATTTAGAATAAAACATGAGTAAGAAGAGCAAGTTGTGGCATATTAAGATAATTTGGTAGCTGACAGTTTCAACATTTAGTTTGATAGTCAGACTGAAGGCTTGTATGTATTATTTTAATTTTTAAAGATACACCCACAACATGTGTATCTTTCTCTACAACTAATTTATGACACTTAGACAACTCATGAATACCTACTTTTCTTTATTTCTCCATATCTTTTTCCTCCCTTTCTTTCTTCATTTTCTTACCTTATTTTTCTGAACAACGAATGCAAAAAACGCCATCACCCTCTCTAGGAAAATAACTCTGTCCATTTCTGAGTGAATTTTAAGAGGGTCACATAACCTGTAGGAAAGAAAAAGGAAAACACAAGTGAAGTTCCATTTGACTATTTCAAAACACAAATGTAGAAAACAGTTTAAAATGAATGAATACTAGATTTCTTCAGAATTTAATATTGTGGAAGGAGAAATAAGTTATGGTCCCTACTTTTAAGTTTTCAAAATATACCTATGAAAATAATTTAATCCAGCATTTGTGTAATACCACTGTTATCAAAGTGCTTTCATTTAAATCAACTCACTGGGCCACAAAAAACCCTGAGACGATTCTGAACAATTGTTAGCTCTGAAAAATTAAGATTGCAGAAGACTCATCTTTAAGGAATATGCTTCTATAATATATAATCAATACAGAATAAAATGATATTTGACACTCTTCCCAAACATACTGCCAACAATATACATATATTGATTCCATTTCTACACCACTACATACACACAAATATACACACAGAGTATATATTAGCATGTCACTAACCCTGAAATAAAGATGCAGAGGAAGGCTTAGTTTATAGGGAGGAATTAACAAGGATTACCATTTTGCCTCTGACACTTTATTCAGTAAAACCAAGTCATACATCTCAATCCCGCTAGCCCCTTCCATCCTGGTCCTAGTCCTTTGACCTTTTCTTTGTCTGCTGCAGAACCCTTGGCTTCATAGAACTGACCTCCTTCTCATCTCTAATCCACTGTTTACAAGTAGTCTGTTGTATTTCAGTGTTGGCATCTCTCCATGGTTCTTAGCTTTGCATGGAGTTCTGTGGGAATTCTTCCCCCAGCTCCAGTCTTAGGAAAGGAGCTCAATCTCTGAACCCATTTGTTCTGTTGGTGATGTCTGAGGACATGGTATCTAGCAGTGTGAGTAAAATGTGAAGGAAGAACAAAGATCTAAGTGTCAGAAACCTAGTAAATATGCAGTGATGACTGAAAATGCCTCCTCATGGACAGAGAATTAAACAAAGCACAGTGATATCATTTATGTGAATGAAATTTAGGGACCAAAGAAGAAAGAACAGGAGTAGGTCACTGCCTGATGTGGATGTTCTACATGAAGATTCAGTACAAATCTATTTAAGTCTAAGAATTAAAAGAAGACTTAGAGTCCTCCATGAGCAATACATAACATGTCACTAATCTCTCCAATTAGCCCTGACGGTGCAATGGTTAAGTTCCATACTACTAACTGAAAGGTCAGCAGTTCAAACTCGCCAGCCGCTTGGCAGAAAAAAAGGCCTGGCAAATTGCTCCCTTGAAAATGTACAGCCTAGGAAGTCATATGAGGCAGTCCTACTCTGTCCTACAGGGTCATTATGAGTCAGAATTGATTTGACAGTGCACAATAACAACATCCCCCAAATAGGGGAATTCTGGAAAATGAGTGGGTGCTGCCCTTGGAGATACAGCACGGAGGGAAGGAAGGTTATGCATCCTGAGATGATACCTCCCCAAATAGAAGGAACTCCTCAAAGACTGTGGGTGTCATGCTGAAAAGTCCACCCTTTGGGGGCCACTGACCCAGGACAGAAGATTAGTTTGTCAACAGTCTGGTCTCCCATCTTCCAAAACCCTACCCAGTGTACATAAAGAGTTGGGCCAAAAGTCTAGACACAATAATTGGAACAAAAAAAAAACCCTTAATGCTCACCTTCTGTTGGACAAGCCAAAGACTAGTTCATAAATTATTATTGAGTATTACGGTGAGAAGACCACAGCTCTGAAACATTCATAGGTCATAAACTTGAACTCTGATGAAAACTATCACCTTTCCTCTGGAAAATGCACCTATTCACACTTACACAGAAGCTTATGTTGTTTCAGAATTTTGGGAATGCAGTTTAAGGATTTTTAAATAATTATATTTCCTTGAAAAAGGTGAAAATGTGGAAAAACAGGAAGATGTTAGTGTGGAATTTATAATACTTAGGAAAAATATGGGGAAATTGAAAATCAAAATAGGAAAAAATATTAACAAAATGAAAGCCAAGAGTAATTGTCTTAGTAAAATAGCAAAATCTCTTTAGAATCAGCTTTAAACAGAAAAGTAGTCTAGTAAAGCTGAAAGGTACTGAAAGGTGCAATAGAAAGATTTCAAGGGCCGGGGGGTGGGGGTGCGTAGAAAGCTACCTTTTTTGAGATAAATAAAAGGAGTGGAAGAGGCTAAACTGACTATGCAAGAACCCAACGTACAAATTAAAATTACAAGAAGAGCTTAGTCTACCCAAGAAAGCACAAGGAGATAGCAGATAATTGTGATAAAATCAGAAATGAAATGCAAATTATAAGACAAACGAAGCCATGTACTAAGATCTTTAACATGACCTGTGGTACATACAGTATATACCATTCACTTTTTCAGGCTCTCAGGTTCTTTGGTAGTATACTTTTACCACTGAAAGTATTTGCTGCACTCCTGTGGGGACTTGCATAAAGGCAAAAGGCAAAACAAACCTTAGTAGAAGCAAAACAGCCGGGATATGAATCTTAAATATGAGGTAGCGCATCCAGCAAGTGTGATTGGGTAAAAATTTTGTATTTTTTTTCTTTTGTTCCCCTAGATAAGCCTTGTAAGCATATTTATGGCTTCCTGTGTGATGGTTAGGGAGCCCGGGTGGGCTTGATATTAGTTTTTTTGTGTCATATTTGGAAAAACAGAATTTTCCCATATAACCTAATGGAGGGTGCCCAACAATACATCTAGTAACCAAGGTCTGGTAGTGAAGACTGGCATCCACTAATTACAGTACACAAGAACTTTAAAAGTTCTTTTGTAACCACATAGTACAAGATAATATTTCTCAAAATCCATTTTACTAACCAAAAATTTAAGCACACTCCATGGTTCAGCATGCTTCCGTTGATGAAAACACATGGTATCAACTAAAAATTCAAAGCAGAAAATAACTGGGTCACCACAGGTTAAAAACATAAGGGATGAGAGACAACTACAGGGATGCTGCCCTTTAATATTTATTTTAATAAATGGTGAGAAAAATATCTTAACTACATATAAATGAATGAAGCTCTAGATTGCAAAGTTCCTAGCAATCAATATTAACAATAAAAATAATGATAATAATAGAAATAGTCATAATATTACCAATATGTCATTATAACCCACAATGTTCAATGACTTAAGTATGAAATTTTGTATTCATTCCTTTATTAATTCCTTAAACACTAATTGTGCATTTTAGTGGACATCATAAATAGTAAATTCACATAAAGTACTCCATAAATATTAGCTATTGATATTCTGATTGTTATCAGATGTTTCTGATTGCCTAGCATCCATTCCACCTGTTCTGCTAACAGAACCACTTTTCTCCCTTTAAAATCACTCTCATTCTTCCCTTAACTCATGTCAGTCTGGAGGGGCTAGCCACTACTCTTACTTTCTGGAGGGTCTTCTCATCCTGACTATGGCAATCAGGATACCACACTCCTGATCTACGGTGGTGGACTTACATGTGAACCTGTGACCCAAGCCAACCAATGAAACTCTAGTTGGGATATTTGCTGAAACAATCTCTTTCTACAACTGGAAGTAACAGGGATTAGACAATTCTTGAGCATTCAGTACCATCTTGGCCACCACATGAGCCGAACATATCTAAAAGTAAAGGCAACAAAAAGAGAAATCATCCAAAGGATATAATTTGAGTCCAGGGGCCCAACTATGACAAAACCACTCATCTCTCTCTGGACTTCTTAGTTATATGAGTCACTGATTCCTTTTTCTTACATAAGATGAGGTCAGTTCTATTTCTGTTGCTTGCAACCTTGAGTTCTGGCCATGTGCATGCTATGTGCTAGAGAGATACTGATGTCTAAGACAGATAGAGTCCCTGACCTCATGGAGTGCAAAGTCTACTGAAGAATATTGACATTAATAATCCATTACAAGTCTGTTGAGAGTTATAAGGGTTTCCAACAGGTACATCACACTCGGTCTGAGACATCTGGAAAGACTTCTCCAAGGAAACAACACTTATTTTGAGACATGAAGGATGAAAAGGAGTTAATCTAGGTTAAATAGATGACATTGAATAAACAAAATCCTTGCACACATATAAAACCTTTACTCTGTATAGTATATAATAGAAAAATTTGACTTGTCTTTTAGAACAGGTAGTAGTAGAAATGGAAAGTCAAAGATACACACTGCAGAGAATTGTATGATCCCATAGATTAAATCTGTAGATCAAGAGGCAGTCATTCGAACAGAAGAAGGGGATACTGCATGGTTTAAAATCAGGAAAGGTGTGTGTCAGCATTGGATCCTTTCACCATACTTATTCAATCTGTATGCTGAGGAAATAATCAGAGAAGCTGGAATATATGAAGATGAATGGAGTATCAGGATTGGAGGAAGACTCATTAACAGCCTGCGTTATGCAGATGACACCACTTTGCTTCCTGAAAGTGAAGAGGACTTGAAGCATTTATTGATAAAGATCAAAGACCACAGCCTTCAGAAAGGATTACACCTTAACATAAAGAAAACAAAAATCCTCACAACTGGACCAATAAGCAACATCATGATAAATGGAGAAAACATTGAAGTTGACAAGGATTTCATTTTACCTGGATCCACAATCAACACCCATGGAAACAGCAGTCAAGAAATCAAAAGACATTGGACAAATCTGCTGCAAAAGACCTCTTTAAAGTGTTCAAAAGCAAAGATGTCCCCTTGAAGACTAAGGTGCACTGGACCCAAGCCCTGGTGTTTTCAATCGCCTCATATGCACACAAAAGCTGGACGATGAATAGGGAAGACCAAAGAAGAACTGATGCCTTTGAATTGTGGTGTTGGCAAAGAATATTGAATATACAATGGAATGCCAAAAGAATGAACAAATCCGTCTTGGAAGAAGTACAACCAGAATGCTCCTTAGAAGCAAAGATGGCGAGACTGCATCTCACATACTTTGGACATGTAATCAAGAGGGCTCAGTCCCTGGAGAACGCCATCATGCTTGGTAAAGTACCAGGTCAGTGGAAAAGAGGAAGACCCTCAATGAGATGGATTGACACAGTGGCTGCAACAATGGGCTCAAGTGTGACAACGATTGTGAGGATGGCACAGGACCGGGCAGTGTTTCATTCTGTTCTACTGGTCGCTATGAGTCAGAACCAACTCGATGGCACCTAGCAACAACAACAATAGATTAAATGGATCCCTGGTTGCTTTGTGGTTAAGAGCTCAGGCTGCTAACCAAAAGGTTGGCAGTTTGAATCCATCAACCACTGCTTGGAAACCCTATGAGGCAGTTCTTCTCTGTCCTATAAGGTCACTATAAGTCAGAATCTACTTGATGGCAACAGGTTGGTTTTTTTGGTTTTATAGATTAAATAGATCCTTGAGTGACATTAATTTCTGTAAACAATGAGGGATCAAATATAAGGAGATTCATAAAGTAAATGTAGAATTATTCATCAACATACAATGGCAAAAATTTTCCAGTGATGGGTATCTGGGGGAAGTGACAGTAAGGACAGTTTAGATGAGATAACTATTCTGTTGAAGGTTTGAGATGTGAGGAGTTCTGAGGACTGCAAAGTACATTGTGATCTTAGGAAAGTCATTAAGGTTCTAGGAATCAGTTTTTTAAATCTATAAAATGACAGTTATAACTAGATGATCTATAAGACCCTTTCCATAAATTAAATTCTAGAGAAGTGTCCTCAGACTAGTTTGTCAAAGTTTAATTTTGGCATGTTAAAGTATCATTCAAACACTTACCAAGTGCTACTTTGCCATGTTTAGATTTCACTAGGGCTTTTGTGTTGATTATTCTCCACTTGTAGGATAATTATCTAGAGAACTTGATATTAAAAGAAAGATAGAAACTAAAGTCCATGTTTAACAACAAAGAACCCAGAATACTGGCACAGTGTTATGCTTTTAAAAATCCAGCAGCACTCCCAAAGCTATTCACATAAATGTATCTGGATTGGGAAATCATATGAAATTAAATAAAATGTATGACTTATGAAGATAAAATAATGTGTGTGGGTTCAAAATAAACACACCAAGGGGCACTGCGTCCTTCAAAGAAATGCCCTTGGAGGCTGATCCCCTCCACCTAGACATGCTGCCCCAGTCATACATGAAGTATTATTGGAATCTGCTTTTGTAAAATTGCCTCTGGAGGAGGCAGAGCCAACATGGCACCCTAGACAAATGCATCATGCCATCCCTCTGCAGCAAAGACCCACGAAAACTAAGTAAAACAGATGCAAACATCAATCCTGGAACCCTAAACATCAAATGAAGGGATAAAGAACTAGATCAAACACTGAAAGGAAGAAGAAACTGAAGGAAAACAGAGAACGAGGAGAGATATGGAGTGGAGGTCCCATGTCAAAGAACATGGCACAGCATCGTCATCTTGACGCACAGCCAGCAACGACCCATACACAATGACCTCCCACAGGAAGTACAGGAAGGCAACTTCATGGAGTTCCCAACAGGAGACAGAGCACCTGGTAACCAGAGAACAGGCTTTCCAATCCCTCACCCTTTTGTCCTGGACACCACCTCCATCCCCTTCCCAACGGGCCAGGCTGTGCCACTCAGCTAGAGAGCTACCATTGCACCATCACCCTGAGTCTGGCCCGCCCCCACTCACTGGCTCCTGCCACGCCATTTTTTCCCTTTCTTCCTTTCCTTTCTCCCTCCCACCTAGCTGCATACGCTACCCCCCACCCCTTCCCAATAGGCCACATAGGGCTGCTCGACTAGAGAGCCACTGGCCAGCAATGACCGAGTCCTACCCACTTCCACCACTACTCCTGCCATTTTTTTCCCTTTATTCTTGTTCTTTCTCCCTCCCACCTAGCTGCATACACTACCCCCACCCTTCCCAATAGGCCACATAGGGCTGCTCAGCTACAGAGCCACTGGCCAGCCATGACTGAGTCCTAACCACTTCCACTGCTACTCCTACCATTTTTTCCCTTTCTTCTTTTTCTTTCTCCCTCCCACCTAGCCTCATACACCATTTCTATCCCTTCCTGCTGGGCAACATCTCATCACTGTGGGCAGAGAGCTATTGGCTCACCACCAGCCCTGGTCCCCCTCACCCCAACTGCCAGCTCATGCTTCACCATTTTTTTTTCCTTTTCTTTCTCCCTTCCACCTATCCCCATATCCTACCTCTACCCCTTCCTTCCAGGCCATGCTGCGCCTCCTTGGCTAGAGAAACACCAGCTCACCGCCAGCTTGGTTAACTCCGCCCCCACCCACTGGCTCCCACTGGGCCAATTTTTTCCCCTTTCTTCCTTTTCTTTCTCCCTCCCACTTAGCCCCATGCAACACAACTACTCTTTCTTGCTGGGACTCACCACACCACCGAAGTTAGAGAGCTACTGGCCCGCCACCACCCCAGGTCCCACCCACTGCCACTTGCCAGCTCCCACTGCACCATGTTTTTTCTTTTTTTTTTTTTCACTTCTCCCACTTTCTTCTTTTCCTTTCTCCCTCCCACCTAGCCCCATATGCCACCTCTACCCCTTCCCGCTGGGGCATGCTGATCCATCATGGCTAGAGAGTCACCAGCCCACCACTTTCTATGTCCCACCTATCCCTCTATGCCACCTCCTCCTCTTTCTAACAAGCCCCCAGGTCCCCCACACCCCCACCTGCTGCCTACCCTTTTTTTCACTTTCTCTTTTCTTTCCTTTGTTATTCCCACCTAGCCCTGTATGCCACCTCCCACATTCCTGCCGGCCCTTGCCATGCCACTATGGTTACAGCATCCTCAGCTCAGGCCCACCACCACACCAGACCTGCACTGACCCTCTTTTCCCACCACTTAACCAGCTGCTGAATATAGGGAAGTGAGTCCAAACCACTCTGCATCTGACACCCCACCAATCTGGCAAGGGGCTGTGAATGCTCCCACACCACTGGACCAACATCAAGAAGCAGATAGTGCCAACCTAGTCTGCCTTCAGCTACCTCACCAAATCAGTGTAGACTGAAGGGAGCTCACCCTGCCTGCTTCTTCCCTGCCCACCTAGACAAGGTAGTGAGAGTTATTGTGCCCACAGACAAGCAAGCAGCAAAGCACACCTGGCCCACCTGCCCTGACATATCAAAACAAAACGAAGAAGCAGGACAAAACAAATGAACACACAATCCATAAATATAGAAAATAATACCTTAATGTCTCAGAGAAACAGACAATATCAAAACATATAAAAAGCAGGACTAGATGCTACAGCAAGTGACCAAAATAATCAGATAATCTTCCTGCAAAAGAAAAGGCAGTGGAATTACCTGATATGGAATTCAAAAGACTAATATTTAGGGCTCTCCAAGAGATTAGGAAAGAGATCAAGGAAAACACAGATAAAACCAGGGGGAAAATAGACAAAATTATAGAAAACACAGACAAAATCCACCGCATACTAGAAAAGAAAAGAATCACATGATAATCTCAATCAACACAAACAGCCCAAATCAAGAGAAGCACACACAAAGCAATAGAATAATTCAGGAAAACGATACAAGAAAAAAATCAAAATAAATAATAAATAATTAGAAATCACATAAAAACAGCAACTAGAAATCCAAAACATAAGCAAAAACAGAAAATGACAACTTTATAGGTTTTAGAAGCAATTTTGAAACAATGGAAGATAAAATCAGTGAGCTAGAAGAAATAGACATGGACACCTCTTTGAGGAAAAACTCCCAACAAACAAAAGCCCTGGCCTAGACAGCCTCACTGGAGAATTCTACCAAACATTCAGAGAAGAGCTCACACCAGTACTACTCAAACTTTTTCAAAGCATAGAAAAGGAAGAAATACTCCTGAAATCATTCTATGAACCAGCATGACCCTGATACCAAAACCAGGAAAAAACACCACAAAAAAAGAAAATAAGAGACCAGTATTGGATCACTATGAGTCAGAATCAACTTGACAGCAAAAGATTTGGTTTTGGTTTTTATCTCTCATGAATACAGATGCAAAAATTCTTAACAAAATTCTAGCCAATGTTGTTGTTAGTTGCCATCAAGGCAGTTACAACTCCTATTGACCCTATGTAAAACAGAAGGAAACACTGCCCAGTCCTGCACCATCCTCACAATTGTAGTTATGCTTGAGCCTATTGTTGCAGCCACTGGATCAGTCTATCTCATTGAGGGTCTTCCTCTTTTTTGCTGACCCTCTACTTTACCAAACATGATGTTCCTCTCCAGGCACTGGCCCTCCCTGATAACATATCCAAAGTACATGAGATGAAAATCTTACCATCTTTGCTTCTAAGGAGCATGCTGGTTGTACTTCTTCCAAGACAGACTTGTTCATTTTTCTGGCAATCCACAGTATATTCAATATTCTTCAACAATGCCATAATTGAAAGGCTTCAATTCTTCTTCAGTCTTCCTTATTCATTATCCAGCTTCCACATGCATATGAGGTGATTGAAAATATCATGGCTTGGGTCAGCCACACATCAGTCCTCAAAGTAACAGCATTGCTTTTTAACCCTCTAAAGAGTTCTTTTGCAGCAGATTTGCCCAATGCAATACGTTGTTTGATTTCGTGACAGCTGCTTCCACAGTATTGATTGTGGATCCAAGTAAAATGAAATCCTTGGCAAGTTCAGTATTTTCTCCATTTATCACGATGTTCCTTATTGATCCACTTTTGAGGACTTTTGTTGAGATGTTATCCATACTGAAGGCTGTCGTCTTTGATCTTCATCAGTAAGTGCTTCATGTCTTCCTCACTTTCTGCAAGCAAGATTGTGTCAGCTACATATCTCAGGTGGTTAATGAGCCTTCTACCAATCCTAATGCCACATTCTTTTTCATATAGTCCAGCCACTTGGATTATATGCTCAGCATACAGAATGAATAAGTATGGTGAAAGGATGCAACCCTGACACACACCAATATCTCTCATGAATATAGATGCAAAAATTCTCAACAAAATGTTTGGCAATAGAATTCAGCATCATATCAAAAGAATAATACACCACAACCAAGTGGGATTCATACCAGGTATGCAAGGATGGTTGAATATTAGAAAATCTATCAACATAATCCACCACATACTAGAAAAGAAAAGAATCACATGATAATCAACACAGAAAAGGCATTTGATAAATTCCAACACCCATTCCTGATAAAAACTCTCGATAAAATAGGTCTATAAGGGAAATTCTTCAGCCTAACAAAGGGCAGGGGTTAAGAGCTGAGGCTGCTAACCGAAAGGTCAGCAGTTCAAATCCATCAGCTGTTGCTTGGAAACCCTGTGGGGCAGTTCTACTCTGTCCTATAGGGTCACTATTAGTCAGAATCAACTCGAGGGCACACAACAACAACAATAACATACAAAACTAACAGCCAACATCATTCTTAATGGAGAGAGGCTGAAAGTATTCCTCTTGAGATGGGAACAAGGTAAGCATGCCCTTTATCACCACTCCTATTTAACATTCTGCTGGAAGCCCTAGCTAGAGCAATAAGGCAAGAAAAATAAATAAAGGGCATCCAAACTGATAAAGAAGAAGTAAAACTATCTCTATTCACAGATGATATGATCCTAAAAAAAAAAACAAAGATTCCACAAGAAAACTACTGGAATGAATAGAAAGACACAGCAGAGTAGCAAGATAATAAGATCAACATACAAAAATCAGTTGGATTCCTATACACCAAAAAAGAAAACTTCTTAAAGGAAATCAGGAAAACAATACCATTTATAATAAACCCTAAAAAGATAAAATACTTAGGAATAAACTAACCAGGGACATAAAAGAACTATACAAAGAAAACTACGAAACACTGTTGTAAGAAACCAAAGAGACCTGCATAAACAGAAAAACATACTGTGCTCACATACAGGAAGATTAAGCATTGTGAAAATGTCAATCCTTCCCAAAGTGATCTACAGATATAAGACAATCCCAATCCAAATACCAACAGCATTATTTAATGAGATGGAAAAACTAATCACCAACTTTATATGGAAAGGAAAAATGTACCCGATAAACAGCATTATTGAAGAAAAAGAACAAGTAGGAGGCCTCACACTACCTGATCTTAGAACCTACTATATAATTATGGTAGTCAAAACAGCCTGGTACTGGTACAACGACAGACACATAGACCAATGGAACAGAACTGAGAGCCTAGATGTAAATCCATCCAACTATGGTCAGCTGATCTTTGACAAAGGACCAAAGTCCATTAAATGGGGAAAAGACAATCTTTTTAACAAATGGTACTGACAAAACTGGATGTTCATCTGTAAAAAAAAAGAAAGAAAGAAAGGAAGAAAGAAACAGAACCCATACCTCACACCAGACAGAGACAAAAACTAACTCAAAATGGATCAAATACCTAAAAACAAAACCAAAAACGATAAAAAGCATGGAAAAAAAGTAGGAATAATGCCAGGGGTCCTAATACGTGACATAAATTCAATACAAACAGTAACTAACAATGGACAAACACCAGCAGATAAACTAGATAACTGTGAGCTCCTAAAAATTAAACATGCTTATCAAAAGACTTCACAAAAAGAGTAAAACGAGAACTTACAGACTGGGAAAAATCTTTTTGCTAAGACCTATCTGACATGGGTCTAATCTCTAAAATCTGTAGAATACTTCAACAACTCATTAACACTAAGACAAATAATTCAATTAAAAACTGGGCAAAGGATATGAAAAGACACTTCACCAAAGAAGACATTCAGATGGCTAACAGACACATGAGGAAATGGTCGCAATCATTAGCCATTAAAGAAAGACAAATAAAAACTGCAATGAGATACCATTTCACCCCGACAATACTGGCACTAATTTTGTTTTAAAAAAAGAAAATAACAAATGTTGGTGAGGTTGTGGGGAGATTGGAACACTTATGCACTGATAGTGGGAATGTAAAATGGTACAACCACTATGGAAAAAGATATGGTACATTTTTAAAAGCTAGAAATAGAAATACTACATGATCAATCAATCCCACTCCTAGTAATATATCCTAGAGAAATAAGAGTTGTCACACAAATAGAAATATGCACACCAATGTTCATTGCAGCATTATTCACAACAGCAAAAAGATGGAAACAATCTAAGTGCCCATCAACAAATGAATGGATAACAAATTGTGGTACATACACACAATGGGATACTATGCAATGAAAAAGAACAATGATGAATCCGCCAAACATCTCACAATATAGATGAATCTGGAAGGCATTATGCTGAGTGAAATAAGTCAATCACAAAAGTACAAATACTCTTTGAGATTACTATTATAAAAATTCAAGAGAAGGTTTACACACTGAAAAAAACATCTTTGATGGTTACAAGGGAAGGGAGATTTGGGGAGGGGAAACCACTAACCAAATAGTAGACAACTTTTAACTTTGGTAAAAGGAAAGACAACACAAGACAGGGGAAGTCAGCACAACATGACAAAGGCAATGTCATAGAAGTTTCCTAGACACATCCAGACACCTTGAGGGACTCAGTTACTAGGGCTGAGGGCTGGGGACCATGGTCTCCAGGGAGATCTAGGTCAATTAGCATAACATAGTTCATAAAGAAAATGTTCTACATTTTGCTTTAGTAAGCACCATCTGGAGTGTTATAAGTTTTTGAGTAGCCATCTAAAATACATCTATTGGTCCCATCACATTTAGAGAAAAGAGGAATGAAGAAAATCAAAGATGCAAGAAAAAATATCAGTATAAAGGATGAAAGGACCACATGAACCACAGCCTCCACAAGCCTGAGCCCAGAAGAACTAGATGGTGCCCGGCTACCACCAACAACCCCTCTGACAGGGATCACAATAGAGGGTTCTGGACAGAGTGAGAGAAAAAAGTAGAACAAAATTATAATTAACTACAAAAAAAAAAGAAAGAAAGACTAAACTTACTAGTCTGATAGAGACTGGAGGAACCCGTGACAGTGTGACCCCCAGACACCTTGCTGACTCAGAACAGAAGCCATTCTCGAATTCCACCTTTCAGCCAAAGATTAGACAAGCCTAAAAACAACGGGCAGGAAGTGTTCACCCATCTGTGCCAAGAAATTTAGAAAACAGCTACCTGGCCAATCGACTGGAGGTAATTCATATTTGTGTCCATTCCAAAGAAAGATGATCCAACAGAATGCAGAAATTATTGAACAATATGTTTTATATCACACACTAGTAAAATTGTGCTTAAGATCATTAAAAAGGGGTTGCAGCACTTCATTGACAGGGAACTGTGAGAACTTCAAGCCAGATTCAGAAGAGGACATGGAACAAGGGATATCATTGCTAATGTCAGTTGGCTCTGGGCTGAAAGCAGAGAATACCAGAAAGATGTTTACCTGTGTTTTATTGACTATGCAAAGGCATCTGACTGTGTGGATCATAATAAATTATGGATAACATTACGAAGAATGGAAATTACAGAACACTTAATTGTTCTCATGCAGAACCTGCACAGAGACCAAGACCCAGTCATTTGAACAGAAGAAGGGGATACTGCATGGTTTAAAATCAGAAAAGGTGTGCGTCAGGGTTGCATCCTTTCACCATACTTATTTAATATGTATGATGAGAAAATAATCGGAGAAGCTGGACTATATGAAGAAGAACATTGCATCAGGATTGTTGGAAGACTCATTAACAACCTGTGATATGTAGATGACACAACCTTGCTTGCTGAAAGTGAAGAGAACTTGAAGCACTTACTGATGAAGATCAAAGACTACAGCCTTCAGTATGGATTACACTTTAACATAAAGAAGACAAGAATCCTCACAACTGGATCAATAAACAATATCATGATAAAGGGAGAAAAGATTGAAGTTGTCAAGAATTTCATTTTACTTGGATCCACAATCAATGCCCATGGACGCAACAGTCAAGAAATCAAATGATGCATTGCATTGGGCAAATCTGCTGCAAAAGACCTCTTTAAAGTGTTAAAAAGCAAAGATGTCTCTTCAAGGAATACGGTACACCTGACCCAAGCCATGGTGTTTTCAATTGCCTCCTATGCATGTGAAAGCTGGACAATGAATAAAGACGACCGAAGAGGATTGATACCTTTGAATTATGGTGTAGATGAAGAATATTGAATTTATCCTGGACTTCCAAAAGAATGAACAGATCTGTCTTGGAAGCAGTATAGCCAGAATGCTCCTTAGAAGCAAAGACGGTAAAACTTTGTCTCACATACTTTGGATATGTTTTCAGGAGAGACCAATCTCTGGAGAATGACATCATGCTTGGTTGAGTGGAGGGTCAGTGAAAAAGAGGAAGACCCTCAACGAGATGGACTGACACAGTGACTGTAACAATGGGCTCAAACATAGAAACAATTGTGAGGATGGTGCAGGACTGGGCAGTGTTGGTTCTGTTGTACATAAGGTTGCTATGAGTCAGAACCGACTTGACAGCACCTAACAACAACAGCATAAAACAAACAATAACACATGTGAGGAAAGTGCTTCTTAGTTCAATTAAGTATAGGAGACCAAATGGACAACACTCGCCTAAAACCAAAGAGGAGAAAGCAGGAAGGAAGAGGAAACCTGGACAAAAGCACAAGGGAAATCCATGGTGTAAGGGGAAAGATGGAGAGTACTGACAAATTGTAGGGACTGTAACCAATGTGAAAAAACAATTTGTGTATAAATTTTTGTGCTGTAAATTTTCAACTAAAACACAGTTTTTTAAAAAAAATTTAATTGCCTTTAGATACATTGACTCACTCTTTTGAATACCCTTAATGGCAAAAAGTCACTTAATGAATCAGCAAATGTTTATGTTACCTATATTAAAAAAAATAATAAAGCCAATTAGCTCCAATGCACCAAGTCAGGTGAATAAAGTGGGTACTCAAGCTGCAGAATTCCACTTTAATCAAAAACATGAAGCAGTGTGTTTGGCTCTCCTCCGCTCAAACTGACTTCAGGGCAATTGCTAGTAAGATCTAAAAAGAGTTCCAAATAATGACAGTATCATGAGAGTAAGAGTGTCGCCTGCTAGGGGGACTGCTCAAATACACACTGTGTGCCGAACGATACATAGATAATTTTGTCATGTAATATACTGAATTGAATATATATAGGATTAAAATGGAAGCTCTTCTAGTAATTCTCTGTGAATTCATCATTCCAAAGTATTTTGGAGTCTCTCTCCTGAGCCACGCACTTTGCTCTGTAGATAACAGGCACTCAAAGAATAAGGACAATTGCTAATAATAAATCAGGGCAGAAGCAAATAAGGACTGGAGCCAATACTTGAGCTTAAATTTCTACTATGGGGCCCTGAAAAGAGATCATCTGGTATTAGATGTTGACAACAGTTTGAAAAGACAAGACTAGAGTGAGGGGGCTTTCTGGAAATAAAACTGTATTTCTAAACAAAATTTTGTAAAATTAATTGTATCTAAGTAAATATATCCCATGTATAATAGACCAGAAAATTTTCCTAAATTATTACTTGGAGTCATTGCTTTGAATAATCTACGGATTCTTATTACCTCTAAACAAGTTCTGTAAGAATTTAAGAAATCTGTATTTGTGTCTTTTCTATGTGTTTACTATCATTAGTTTACAATTAAATTAATAGTATTTGAATCCCACTTTAGCTAACTATCTATTTATACACTTGGGAGAAGAGAGACTGTCAATTTAATTCAATGTAAAAATTCCAAGAAACTCACTAGTTCTCAGTTTTTAAAGATACAATAAAAAGAAGTTATTCAAGTATCCTAGCCTTTCCAGGAAAAACTCAAAAGGTCAATGTAAATAGAAAACATTTCCTCAGTGACTTTAAATACTCGAGATGTTTTGGTGTGAGGGGCTGGTAATATACGTTACAGTTATTTTCTGATTCTATGTGTGTGCTGAAACAAACTAGAAAAAATAAAAAAGCACTTAAACGGGAAGAGAGAAAAGAGAACAATTAAGATGATTATATCTTACCATTAGCAGAAATGTCCCAACAATACATTGCACACATTTCCTCTGGCCAATGTATTTAATTTCCATTTAGGAAAATTTAACTGTCCTCAGCTAGAATTCACCTTAGGTCAGGAGCCATCTAAAAATATTTCTTTAAATTTAACTTTAGTTAATAATGGCGAAGCTAATATTACTCTAAAGGAAATATAGTTAAGTACAGATAAATGAAAAAAAATCATTTTCCTAAGACAAGAGGAAAATGCAATTTATTTCATCCATTTTATAAAATGACCTAACTCAAAATTGTGACTGCATCAGCAAATCCATTGACCTAATGCTCTGTCAAAAAATTTCTTGTAATGCCACTTCAGGGTGTATCTACTGTCTACAAGGGAGATGTTAGTATTCTGCCATACGGAATTGATTTGGGTCAAAAAGGATTTTTTAAGAGTACATTTTTCATATTTCTAGGTCAGCACAATCCTATAGATCATATAGTGGCCTTAGTGGCATGGGCCAAAATCTCTAAGAACCTGAATATGAACATTGGGAAATGGGTCTCTTTCAGTTGAGATTTCCACCATTCCATCATCTCCCCACCCCTAAATTCACATAGAAAAAAAAATGTGTTTCTAGAAAAAAGGTTGAATTTGATATTTTATTTTTGTGCTAGATATTCTATAGTTACACACGCAAACAATCTTGGGCATTGTCACAATTCACATGTTTTCTCCATAACTAATCAATTGACAAATAGAGGTTGAGCATAGAGTGTGGCCCTATAGAAAATGGTCCCTGTCTTTGCTAGGTTTGAGTTCTGACTGGAAAAGAATAGCAAAGCCCATAAATCAGTGCTCACTGCGGGGTATAGACTGCAGGTTCCAGGGGATTGAGAGAAGAGGGAGATTCTGGGAACTGGACAGTGCAGTGAGTAAGGCAGATTAAGTGGTCGGTATAGAGCATGACACAGGTCCCTGGTGAGACAGAGTGTGTTCAGATCTCACATTTATCACTTTCTTGCAGAGTGATGTTTAAACTAGCTACCTCACCCCTCAAAAGGCATCACTGGTTCCGTGGTACAATTCTCACCTTCCAGGCAGGAAACCCAGGTTCATTTCCAGGCCTATGCACCTCATGTGCAGTCACCACCCATCTGTCAGTGGAGGCTAGTGTGTTGTTATGATGCTGTACGGGTTTCAGTGGAGCTTCCAAACTAAGACACACTAGGATGAAAGGCTGGGTGACCTACTTACAAATATCAGCCAATGAAAATCCCACAGATCACAAAGGTACAATCTACAAACGATCAAGGGGATGGCACAGGAACAGGCAGGTTTGTGTTCCATCGTGCATAGGGTTGCCAGGAGTCGAGGGCTCCTAACAGCAGCTAACAACAAAAACCTCACTTCTCCAAGCCTCCATGTCCTTGGCTTTATAACAGGATGACAACATTAGCTCACTCAGAGGGTTATTGTGAGGATGGCTTATTAGCACAGTGCTGGGCACATAGTTGTCAACTATTACTTTAGTCAGGAGGTAGGACTTGATCAAGGTTTTAACTGATGGATAGGATTTGTGCAAGATGAAAGAAAGGAGGTTCCAGAATGGGGAACAGCATGTGAACAAACCCAGAGGCAGAAATGAGATGCAGGGTAGAGAAAAGCTCTACTGAAATTTTCAAGCTTTATATCAACTTGCACTAAAAAGATACACAGTCTCATGAGTATTTTCTGTATTCAACCAGAGGAAGAATACAGATTCCCAATCCTGTTCCCCTGTGGATTCTGATTCAGTAGGTCTATGGAGAGAAATACAGCGAGAATGTTCCTTAGAAGTGAGGATGGCGAGACTTCATCTTGCTTAGTTTTTACATGTCGGCAGGAGGGACCAAACTCTGTAGAAGGACATTATGGCTGGTTAAAAAAAAAAAAACCCATTGCCGTAGAGTCGATTCTAACTCATAGCAACCTCTTAGGACAGAGTAGAACTGTCCCATAGTGTTTCCAAGGAGCAGCCTGTGGATTCGAACTGCTGACCTTTTGGTTAGCTGAGTCAGTAAAAAAAAAGGAAGACCCTCAATGAGATGGATTGACACAGTGGCTGCAACAATGGGCTCAATCAGAGCAATGATTGTAAGGATGGTGCAGGATCGGGTAACATTTCATTCCGTTATACATAGGGTAACTATGTGTCAGAACTGATTCAACAGCACCTAACAACAACAACAGGGGGAGACCCAGTAATCTGTATATTAAAAAACACCACATATCTTTGGGTCATGTTGGTTACACTAAGCGTGTTATTCCTAGCATTGTGACTATTCTATGAATCCACAAAAACATATTTTAACATGATTGTTGGACCCTAACTTTTTTTTTAAGTTTAAATAACTCAAAAAAGATCTTCCACCACTACCATGAATATCTCTAGTCCTTATCTTAAACAACAAAAGACCTCCTAATTCAACAAGGGGAAAAAAATTTAAACATAAGAACACTTTTGCTCAGTTCCTAAAATGCTCCAATACCACACTATGCTTTAGTAGTTCAAACCCTAAAGAAAACCTCACCGTTCTTTGGTTCATGGAAATGGCAAGGCTTGTCCTCAAGGCCACCACTCCTCTTTGGTTCCTCCCTCTCCTCCATGTGCAAATGTTTTAGGGCGCCACTTGACTACTTACTGACCCCAATGGTGGTACCCACTCTTTCCTGCCCTTTGATCTGCACTCCCATAAGATTTAAAAACATCCACCCAGGCATAGCCACCACTCTTACATGATCTGGAAATTGCTAATATAAACAATATCCAAAAGGAACCGAACTGTTCAAAATCTCCCCTTCTTCCCAGGTAAGTAGCCTTAATGTAAGGAAATGACAGTAATGGTGTAAATTCAAATAAATACCAGACTATGTTTAGGCACAGATGCTCTCACACACACACCAATCCACTTACATGAAATGCTTTGTAAGCTTTCTGTAGTATTTCGGAAGTTTCAGCATCTCCACAACTTTATCTATTGCCTCTTTTACTGTTTTTGCACATTCGCTGTTATGAGTGGTCAGAATTCTATGAACTGCTTCAAAGTACTCTAAGAATATGAAACCGAAAAAAGTGCATTTAGTATGGTTTAATTGTAACTATTTATAGAATATAATTCAAGTTTGCAGTGTAACCGTTTATAGAACATAATTCTTTCAAGTTTGCAATTACCTCTGTTCTATAATGTGACGAAGTGAAGAAACTGCAAAATTAAAGGATTTTGCAGGAATGTCGAGAAAAGTCACTAGTAAACAGAGACTTATAACCATTTCCTGCAAATCCTGATTTATTTATGAACCGGAACATGGTTTTACTCTTTTAAAAAGGTAGGGAGAGAAATGTTTCAGTTTTATAGTTTTCAGATTTATTGGACCAGATAAGATTCTATCAAGGCTACAGAAACCTGAACTGGAATGATGACTGAATGTTTGCTTACCTTTGAAAGTTCAAATATTAAAGGAATTTTTACCCAGAATATATATATATATATATGTGTATGTATATATATATATATATATATATATTAGTGGGGGTGGTGTTTTTGCAAGAAAAACATAACTAAGTAGAAGTTTTATGCTTTATTCATTTTAATGGGAACATGTATACAGAGGACCAAAATGCCAATCAAGACTATTTATCCACCTGGAAAAATCCTAAGGTCATTATTTATAAATGGTGTATCATAAAATTAGGCAGCAGGAAGGAAAATTGAAAGGCAACTTCAAAATAGAAAATTTTTGTCCTTCCAAAATAAGAACTTGGCCTTACTTCTTTAGAAATAGCTAAATCATGATTCTTTCACTATCAGATCAACAGTTAAGACTTATCACAGCATTTCCACTCATTAAGAAGCCATCACCGATCATATATTTGCAAACATGAATACCAACTATCAACAGTGGGTAGCTCCTGAAACCTCATCATATGGGGAAGAAAACAGACTCAAGTCGAGTGACCCTTGTTACTGGGCCACGCTCGTTAAGGTAATCACTGACTTACAGATACTTTTGTCATTATGTGTATATAATGGTGGCACAGTGGTACTAAAAAGTCGGCAGTTAGAATCCAACAGTCTTTCCCTGGAAACTCTATGGGGCAGTTCTACACTGTCCTATGGGGTCATTATAAGTCAGAATCTACTCGATGGCAATGGTTTCGTTTTGGGTTTTTATATACATATATGTAATATATATATAGATATGTATGCATATACATACCATAAAAATCTAACTGGTTGCTGTCAAGTCGATTGCAACTCATGGCGACCCCTTCTCAATGGCTAATTTTTTCAGAAATTGGTCACCAGAACTTTCTTCCAAGTTGCCTCTGGGTGGACTTGAATCTCCAACCTTTTGGTTATCAGCCAAGAGTGTGAACCATTTGAACTACCCAGGGACTCCCACATATAGATAGACTCACCATAAAAATTCACTGTTGCTTGAATCGGTGCACTACTGCCCACTGCTGCCGCGAACAGATTGGGGTGTTTTACTCTCGACCACACTGCAAGGGAGCCAGCATAAGAGCCACCAAATGCAACCCATTTATTTTTGGTGAGCCCCATTTGCTTTGCTATTTCAGTTTGGAAGTTGACAATGTCAGCCAAGGCTTGCCTGCTGTTGAGGTAGCGGAGGCTGGCAGTGCTCAGATCTCTACAAACAAAGCATAAACACAGTTTGTGACAACAATTAAAGCAGAAAGCATGCTACTTAACATCAGCTTCACCATAAAGTAAAAATGCATGTTTTGAAAACATACTGAGTATTTATACCAGGCACAACATGAAATTTTAATTAGCGCAATCTGGGTGATGGTGTAACATAAATGCAGGAACTAGCGATTATTGCTAGCATTTGTCTCATTTTAGTTATGTCATTTTCTCTCGGCATCACTGTGAAGGAGCTTCAAATGCCTGCCACCACTCATATGGTGACCTTTCTCCATGCACAGACATGAAGGACAGCTATCAAATCATTGTTCTGACTCAGAGAGGAGCCCATTTTTTGAAGGGTTAAACTGTCAGTGATTTAATTGTTTCCAAGCCTTTAAGAAAAGCCATAGTCAATCGTACTGATGCTATTTTCCATTCTTTCTAGTTTGCTGCTACATCTAGCCCTGTTGAACCTAACTTTCTCAATCAAAAGAAAACTAAGTAAAAATTTTGTTATTTACTTTTCAAAGGTGTTTCCTCCATAATGTTTTCCTATAAACCTAGAATGTTTTTAATCCTTACTGTTAAAATAACTCAGAACCCCTGCATTATGCTAACTACCAGATTGTGAATTTTAAAGTAGACAAAGGACATAGAATATTCACAAAGAAGAAACAGAAATGGCCAGCAAACATATGAAAATGTTTAGCCCTATTAATTATCAAACATGACTAAAAATGAGAAGAAACAACTGCGAACATCCATTAATTAACAGAACATGGAATATATGAAGTATGAATCAAGAAAAACTGGAAATTGTCAAAACTGAAATGGAATGTATAAACATTGATATCCTAGGTACTAGTGAACTGAAATAGGCTGGTATTGGCCATTTTGAATCTGACAATCGTATATGGTCTTCTATGCCAGGAATGACAAATTGAAGAGGAATCATGTTGCATTCATCGTCAAAAAGAACACTTCAAGATCTATCTTGAAGTACAGTGTTTTCAGTGATAGGATAATACCCATAAGCCTACAAGGAAGATCAGTTAATATAAGTATTATTCAAATTTATGCACCAACCACTAAGGCCAAAGATGAAGAAATTGAAGATTTTTACCAACTTCTGCAGTATGAAATTGATCGAATGTAATCAAGATGCATTAACAATTACTGGTGATGGGAATGTGAAAATTGGCAACGAAGAAGGATTGGTAGTTGGAAAATATGGCCTTGGTGACAGAAGTGACTCTGGAGATCACATGACAGAATTTTGCAAGACCAATGACTTCTTCACTGGAAATACTTTTATTAACAAAATAAATAGTGACTATACATATGGACCTAGCCAGACAGAATACACAGGAATCAAATCGACTACATCTGTGGAAAAAGACAATGGAAAAGTTCAATATTATGAGTCAGAACGAGGCCAGGGGCTGACTGCGGAACAGACCATCAAGCACTCATATGCAAGTTCAAGTTGAAACTGAAGAAAATTAGAACAAGTCCACAAGAGCCAAAGTACGACTTTGAGTATATCCCACCTGAACTTACAAACCATCTCAAGAATGACCAAAGACCAGACGAGTTGTGGAAGGACATCATACATGAAGAAAGCAAAAGGTCATTAAAAAGACAGGAAAGAAAGAAAAGACAAAAATGGATGTCAGAAGAGACTCTGAAAATTGCTCCTGAACATCACATAGCTAAAGCAAATGGAAGAAATGATGAAGTAAAAGAGCTGAATGGAAGATTTCAAAAAGCAATTCAAGAAGACAAAATATTCTAATTACATGTGCAAAGACCTGGAGTTAGAAATCAAAAGGGAAGAACACACTTGGCATTTCTCAAGCTGAAAGAACTGAAGAAAAAATTCAAGCCTTCAGTTACAATATTGAAGGATTCTATGAGCAAAATTAACAAGCTGCAATATGCAGACGACACAACCTTGCTTGCTGAAAGTGAAGAGGACTTGAAGCACTTACTGATGAAGATCAAAGACTACAACCTTCAGTATGGATTACACACTGACATAAAGAAAACAAAAATCCTCACAACTGGACCAATAAGCAACATCATGATAAATGGAGAAAAGACTGAAGTTGTCAAGGATTTCATTTTACGTGGATACACAATCAACACCCATGGAAAAAGCAGTCAAGAAATCAAAAGACACATTGCATTGGGCAAATCTGTTGCAAAAGACCTCTTTAAAGTGTTAAAAAGCGAAGATACCACTTTAAGGACTAAGGTGGGCCTGACCCAAGCCATGGTGTTCCCAGTCACCTCATATGCATGTACAAGCTGGCAATGAATAAGGAAGACAGAAGAATTATTATGGTGCTGGCAAAGAATGTTGAATATACCATGGTCTGCCAAAAGAAGGAACAAGTCTGACTTGGAAGAAGTACAGCTAGAATGCTCCTCAGAAGCCAGGATGGCGAGGCTTTGTTTAACATACTTTGGACATGTTATCAGGAGCAACCAGTCCCTGGAGAAGGACATCATGCTTAGTAAAGTAAAGGGTCAGCGAAAAACAGGTAGCCCCTCAACGAGATATATTGACACAGTGGGTGCAACAATGGGCTCAAGCATAACAACGATCACGAGGGTGGTGCAGGACCGGGCAGTGTTTCGTTCTGTTGTACGTAGGGTTGGTATGAGTCAGAACTGACTCAAAGTCACCTAACAACAACTTTATCAAAGTAACACAAACACTAGTATTTTTTCCCCTTGAATCCACCTGCTGATCCTTGGAAACCCTGTGGGGGCAGCTGTACTCTGTCCTATAAGGTTGCTATGAGTCAGAACAGCTCGATGGCAACAGGTTTGGTTTTTCTGGTTTTATCAAACTGGCAGGATTTATTTTAGTACTCAGGTTGGCATGGATGTGATGAGGCAGGCTCTCTCCTCTACCACTTGTGGAAGTATCAAGTGGTAAAATCTTTCTGGAAGTAATTTGTCTTCATATAACAAGGGCTACTAGATGCAAAACTTTTACCTTATTCAGAAATTCTACTACCGAGAAGCTACAGCAGAACCTGCTAATTTTCTTTTAATATTCATTCTGCCTTTCATCTTTAGGTAATTAATACCATGGATTTCAGCTGGGCACATGGCTACCCAGAATAAACACTATGTATCCTAGCCACTCTTCTAGTCAGATGTGGAAATACTAAGTTCAAGCCAGTGGAATGTAACTGGAAAACTGTAGATAAAATTTATTGAAATACCCAGTCATAGAATCCCCCATACTTTTTACTAGCAAATTCTCATATTCTTAGGCTCTCCCCTAAATTGCTCAATCAAAGTCCAAGTTATATTGTAGGTTCTTTCTAATATCTTACTGATATGTATCACATAAAGATAATTTGGATAGCAAACAAGTTATTTGCTATAAAACACATTATTCCATTCTTGAACAGCAATTTACTTCCTTGGAGAGATTAATAAAGAAAGCTCTGACTTGAAACTATTTATAGGCTATCATAACATCATTAACACACATACCCACAAATCAAAGTTTCTAATGAAGAAATGTAGAACTGATGGAATTACTGGAATGTCAGCTCTCTACCAAAAGTTAAGTGACTTGGAATTCAAAAATCACGTTTATGGAGTCACAGCTAGAAAGAAGCTAGTGAAACTTCCAGTAATTATTAACATGTCATGATGAACGGTACCAAGAGTTATAACCCATTTACATAATAAAGTTATCACTGCAGTGACACTAATCACATTTTCGGGGTTGGAAAAAGCAATCCTTACTTCTTATTTTAATGAGAATAAAAAAATTTGACGTTAAATTGGATTTTTCACAACCTTCAGAGGCACTTTTTAAACTACATTTTATTAGCTTGACTTCATGTAATGAATGTTTTATAATTTTAATCAAGAAAGCTAAACATGTATCTTTCTACTGGGGGGGAACAAAAATAGTAGGTGGCAAGCATAAGCTATAGGGGTGAAAATAGTTCTTACATTCTTGCTTCTTGCTCTGACACTGCAGGTTCAAATTTAATACAACATCCAGTTACCTTTGATGAGTTTTTTTTTAACAAAATGGTCACCACTTTTCCATGGGCAGAGTAATTTTCATGGTATAAAATTTCATTGGAGTAGAAAAATTAATAGGTATGCCATGTTGCTTAAACATATGTAGGAAAATATGAAATTTCAACAGGAAATTATAATACATGAGGAATACATTCTATTCGATGGAAATTTCATATGAATCTTTTTATCAAGAATGTCGCTCCTAACTGCAACCTCCACCTACAGTTTTTCTTTTTTATCATTTGAATTTTCAAATATTCAGTTTCCTGAAAGCGGAACATATTTAAAGTTAACGTTGCCTAAATTAAAAAGAGAGAGAGAATAGCAACTGTAACGAGAACAACCACAAAAAAGAAACACTTAAACTTACCCTGTTGGTTGACTGTGTCCATAAAATCTGTGTTCCAGGAATAAGCAGAGGGCACCCAGTCTCTGAGCATATGTAATCCAGGCATAATTCCTTGATATCCAGTTTCTATTGGCAGCCCCCTCCCCTCCAATCATCAGAAACACTGGGCCTCCAGGTTTGTGGAAATCATCATTAACGAAATATCTCTATGAAAGTAAAAATACTCTTGTAGGTTACTAACTTACCGGGACTTGTGATCTGTTGGTGATTTCCATTACTGGATGGCAGCATATTTTGGTTTGTCAGATTTGAGTTATGGTCCTGAGATCCCATCTAAATCAGTGACATTGCTCAAGCCACTGTGCCTATACACTGGAAAAATTTGTTTTTTGCTTTTGGTGGTAAAATAGACACAACATCAAATTGGCCATTCCAAACATTTTCAAGTGCACAATCCAGTGGTATAAATCACACTCAGAATGTGCAACCATCAGTACTATTTTTTTATGTTTCATGCTAATATTTCAAATTCAAATTTAGAATGTGAGATTCTTGGTTGATTTTATATTTGTAACTATACTCTTTACTCTGAAAGTTTGGGTTCCTAACAACATTAACATAATTATTTATTTGCTGTATGCCAATAATATTTAGATAGTAATACACACACATTAGAACAACAATATCAATATTAAAAGGAGCCTTAGTGGTGCAGTGGTTAAGTGCTTGGCTGCTAACCAAAAGGTCAGTGGTACAAACTCACCAGCCGCTCCTCATGAGAAAAGACCTGGTGATCTGCTCCCATAAAGATTACCCACTGCCTTCAAGTCAGTTCCAACATATAGCAACCTTGTAGGACAAGCATAACCGCCTCATAAGGTTTCCAAGGCTGACAATCTTTACAGAAGCCTACTTCCACATCTTTTTCCTGCGGAAAGCCTGGTGGGTTCAAACCACTGACCTTTTGGTTTGTAGCCAAGCACTTAACCACTGACCCACCAGGGCTCCTTTCCATACAGACTTCAGCCTAGAAAGCACTATGGGGCAGTTCTACTTTGTCCTAAATGGTTGCTATTCGTTGGAATCAACATGATGGCACACAGAAACAGTAACAATATTAAGCTGAAAATATGATTATTGCAAACTTTGATTTCTTTACAATTGTTTGTGTTTACGTATATCCTTAGGCTTTATCCCACAAGAGATATAAAGTCAAAGTACTGATCTTTCTATTCCTTTGAAATAATTCTCTCTGGTTAAGCTACTGACTTAATAGACAATTTGCTCCATTTGTTTCATTTTTTTAATCAATTTTTAATTGTTTATTAGAAATATTTACATGGTTCCAAAACTAAACCTTCAAATCAAAGTATATTCAGAAAAAACAGGAATTATTTCTATTTTAAACCTTTTACCTTCTTCTCATTATATGTAACCATTTCTACTAATTTTTGTTTATTCTTTCAATACTTCAATAAAAAAATAATATACAAATTTCATTTTTCTGACTTTTCTTAAGATGCCATTTCTGCTATTTTCACATGGTATCATATCCTGGAGATCATTACATAGCAGTATATAAAGATGTTGAAATGTTCCTCACTATCTTTTACAGCTACATGGTATTTTCTAGTGTTGATATGCCTCAATAATTAAACTAGTATTCTATTGATGAACATCTGATTTATCTTCAATTCATTCCTTTTCTAAAGCCTGCTGCAATGAATAGTTTGTGGGTGTATTTTTCATATTTTTGACAGTGTATCCTTGAGATAGACTCCTGAAAGTGGATATAATTTTACTAAATATTGCTAAATTCCCCTCTAAAAAGGTGGTACCATTTTTTCATTCCTACCTGCTGTGTAAGAGAGTGTCTATTACCAATAGCTTACCCAACAGAGTATGTAATCAAGCTAAAAAAATGGTATTGGGAGGCAGTTTATAATTGTGACCAAAGGTTTCTCCTAAGAATTCAAGAACTTAAAGAAAAATCACCCCTATAAACGAGAGATCAGAACACATCATGAAAAAAATAACATAAAGAGATGAAAACTCTAGTGGCCATGCTCAGAATATAAGTAGAAGGAAAAATAAACTTAAAATAAAAATAAAAATTATTCACAGAAATGAAGATTCTAGAGTACAAACTGGAAAAGAATTAGCAGAAACAAATGAAAAAAATGTTTAAATTAGAGAGAAAATCAAAACTGTGTGAAACAGATGACAGACACTCAACACATGTGTAACTGGTTACTTTGAAGAAGAAAAATGAATATATCAAATAGGAAAACATATACAATTCAAAAAGTGTTATAGAATAGGTAGTTTGTGTATCAGGAAAAACTGTTACCAAGTTATCAACGCCAAGATGTGTCCCAGGAAATTTTATTTACTTCAAAGGAAAAAAAAGAATCTTTCAGGCACTGAGGCAAAATATTTGGCTCTACTCAGCCTGCTACATAGCAACATGCACTGCTAGATGAGAGTTTAACAATCTATACGAACTCATGGGAGAAAACTGACAAGGAAGAATTATATACCTAGCAATTCAGACATCATACAAGTACTATAATTCACAAACTATAATTCTTATAAATCCTTCTTTAAGAAGCAATTGTGACAAAAGAACTGGAAGTGAAAATGTATCTACTGATATACAACACTAACACAACCTTGAGGTTATGATTACTGAATAGAATGAAATGTTATACGAAAATTAGAAACATATGCTGATCTAAAGTGAGAAAATACAGACAGAATTTCAAATTCTCATGGGATACAGAATTTCTGGAGTCACGGAGGCTGGATGAACCCCTGAAACTCTTGCCTGAGATATTCCTTAAACTTTAAACTTTAAAATATCAACTGAAGTCATCTTAAAACCAAACAATAGTTTATCTTAACTAGTAAGGTACGTCTGCCTATAGTACTATGCTCTTTTAAGATCTATCTGCATGGGATCAAATTGACAACTGCAACTCGAGAGATTAGGTAGGAACCTTAGGGGCAACGAGTTTATGTTAATGGCGGTGGAACAACTCAGAAGAGGGTGAGAATGGTTGCATAACAGTTTCTACTCGTATATTCTCAACAACAACAAAATAAATTATAAACAAAAAAAAATGGTTATAATAATACTAAGAAAAGTAGGAAAGTAAAGGAGAAAAGATGGAAAGTTATAGTGCGAAGAGACAAAGGAGTTCATCTTTCATAAAGCCATAAAAAGAAACACTAAGAATAATAATATAACCAGTCAAAATTAAGTTTGCTGAAATATCTGGTTTTGTCAGTTTCACTTTGGAACCATGTAAATATTTTAGGTAATTATAAAACATAATTAAATTTTACTAAACCAATTTTAAAAATAATAAAATGAAACAAATACACACAAATGACATCTGATTGATCACATAATCACTCAGAGAGGAACAATTCTGAGTGACTGGAAAGCCAGTAATTTGACTGCACATCTTTAGTAGAATCAACCTTGTGGACAAATAAGGTAAATTTTTTAAAATATTTTAGTAATTGTATTATTGATGGCAGTGTTGGTATTATTATTCTGAGACAGCTGTATAATATGAGGTAAAGAAAATGAGGGATTGTGTAATATTCTAAATATATTTTCCTTAATGTTCTTTTAAAATCTGGTAGATGAAGAGAATGAGTCAAGTATTTATAATATCTTTCCACTACAAACTGAGTCACTATGTAACCAAATAATAGATCATGGGAAGTGTCTTTTATACACATATTCCAGCTAATAAATTAAAAATGACAAAATTAATATCATCATTTTGCATACTCCTCATTAATTAATAGATCTAGGCATTGGGCATCAAAAATTCTAACACAATAATAATAATAAAAGACATTTCAGACATTAAATATCTCTACATGAAAGAACTTGTCATTCTTTATGAAGTAGTCTGTTTCCCTCCTCCAACAAAAAAACAAACATACAAACAAAACTGAATTCAATCAATCCTCTATAAGGTTGCTATGAGTCTGAATCGACTTGACAGTAATGGGTTCTAGTTGCAGCAACCAATTTATAGAAAATTTATACAATGTTAAAATCAAACAAAACAAAGAATAACTGACAATCTTCCTCCAAAATTAAATGGTTCAGCGAAGGATGGCATGTTGGCTCAGTGAAATGTCCTCAAACTAAAAAACCAAACCTGTTGCCATCAAGTTGATTCAGACTCATGGTGAACCCATGAGTGTTAGTGGAGACTTGTGCTCTGTAGAGATTTCAAGGCTGTGACCTTTCAGAAGCAGATCACCAGGCCTTTCTGCTGAGGTATCTTGGGCCGGGTTTGAACTGCCAACATTCCAGTTAGTAGTTCAGTGCTTAACAGTTTGCACCACCCAGAGACGGAAAACACTCCCCATCTCTTCTATACCTCCCGGACCTCTGCAGCACCCTCCTCAAGGCCTCAATAACACACCATCCCCCACCTGTCATCACCTGATGTAGTCATTATTTTTTACCTGTTGCCAGAATGGTGAATCCTTTTGGCTAAAATGGTCAAGCTTTTGCATGAACCAGCCATCAGTAGGATGCTTTGTTGTGTTCAGTGGGTCACTCCGAGTCCGTCTCCAGAGGAAACTCTGGGCACAGGAACATAAGAGCAGCAGCAGCAACAACAGCAGCAGCTTCCCAAGAGTTCGGGCCATGGTCGTCTTGTGGGAAGCAGTTGCCACAGTTTGGGCTATTTCTACTGCAACTGACCCCAATCCTAGGGCAAGACTGACAGATATCAGTACTGGATCTCGGGTCCTGGGGCTACATGATAGTATCTTTACCTAGAAGCATAGGTGCCACCATCTGTTCCATCTCCTGAGTAAAGATGCCTATGCATGCTCCCCAAGGCTGCAGGAAACATCAAAGGCGGGAGCCCAGGGTAAAGTGCGAGATGCTGACAAACTCATCCTCTACTGAATGACTTCTTTGTCTTTGCTTCCTCACTTCCTGTGTGACATGTCGGTGCAGAAACCCAAGTGTTTCATCCCCCCGATCCCTCTACTTCTCTCATTATAGAACTATTGCTGCTATTGCTTTTATCCTAATCTTCATCACCACCACCATCATCACCCGTTTTTCAGTAACATCACCATAAACATGTTCTGAGATGTCCAAGCCCTGCTGGTTCCTTGAGAGATTAGGAGTTACCATAGCTTTTCTACCTTGAAATGTCTTCTAATAGAGTTAAGAATGCTACATCTGCACAGGAAAAAGACAGAAAAGCATACGAGGAATAGTCTGGGAGGGCTTCAACTCAACAAGTGTCTATGTCAGTATGGAACAGGAGGGCTTCAAATGGTGCAAGGATTCCCATGGAGTTGGGAAGTGGGGATGGTGTCTTGAGTTCTCAAAGGCATTTTTTCATGTCTAGAGCCCAAAGTGCAATTAACACCACTGGGTTGGATGCCAGACTACTTGAGTTTGAAGCTCCAACTCATGGTGACCTTATGAATAGCAGAATAAAACATTGTGTGGTCCTGCACCATTCTCACAATCTTTAGTATGTTTGAGTCCGTTGCTGCAGCCACGTGTCATTCCATCTCATGTAACATTTCCTTCATTTTCACTGACTCTCTGTTTACCAAACATGATGTCCTTTTCTATCAATAGGTCTTTCCTGATGACATGTACAAAGTAAGTGTGACAAAGTCTCTTCAACCTCCGTCGCTCCTAAGGAGCATTCTAGCTGTGCCTTATATTTTATCTGTTCACTATTATTTTAATTATATGGAAGAGTAGAGCTTATACTAGAATCTTCATATGTGCTCTAAATCCATATTTACTAAAATATTTGACTGTAAATCAAGCCCTCCCTGCAGAGAGTTATACAAATTAAGAGCAGCAAGTGCTTTCCCCTAAAGGAATCGTGACCTTCTGTTATTTGATTTGTATCATGGAGTAGTAAATGCTTTGTGTCTTTCTGACTCTGTTTCCATACAGGCTCAGAGACTCACAGAAGCTGGAAGTAATCAATATAGAACTAGTCCCAGGAAAGTTTCTTGTCCCAGTCTATTAGTTTTTTCCCCCAAAACTTTAAAGTACACCTATTTGAATATTGATCTCAAATGAAAAGTTCTGACATTTTCAATCATTTAAGCAGGTAATTCTTCCTTCTGGAAATGAAATAGTTGTTTGCTTAAATAATAATATTAGAAAACAAATAATGAGATTAGGATCCTCAGTGATTCTTCTTAAAATATTGCTAAGAATATCATATTAACTCCTATCTGTTTTTTAACTGTTAAAAATACAATGTCCGACTATATAATGATAAAATAACCAATACACCATAAGGACATAACCATAATAACTATTTATGCATCCAACGACAGGGCTCCAAAATACATAAAAAAAAAAAACTCTAACAGCATTGAAAAGAGAGATAGACAGCTCCAAAATAATAGTAGGAGAATTCACTTCAACACACCACGTTTGGTGAAAGGCATAACATCTAGAAAGTTCAATAAAGACACAGAAGATTTAATGCCACAATCAACCAACTTTATCTCATAGATATATACAGAACACTCCACCCAACAGCAGCCAAGTATACGTTCTTTTCAAACCCTCATGGAACATTCTCCAGAATAGACCACATATTAGGCCATAAAGCCGGCCTTAACAGAATCCTAAGCATTATAATATTACAAAGCATTTTTTCTAACCAGAAAGCCATAACAGTAGAAAATAATAACAGAAAAAACAAGGAAAAAGAATCAAACACATGAAAACTGAAGAACATGTTGCTGAACAACTACTGGGTTATAAAAGAAATTAAGGACAGAATAAAGAAATTCAAAGGATCAAATGAGAATGAAAACACATCCTATTAGAACCTTTGGGACACGACAAAAGCAGTGCTCAGAAGTCAATTTATAGCAATAAATGCACACGTTCAAAAAGAAGAAGGGGTCAAAATCAAAACATTAACACTATAACTTAAAAAATAGAAAGAGAGCAGCAAAAGAAACTCTCAGGCATCAGAAGAAAGCAAATAATAAAAAATAGAGTGGAATTAAATGAAACAGAAAATAGAAAAACAATTGAAAGAGTTAAAAAAACCAAAGCTGGTTCTTTGAAAGGATCAACAAAATTGATAAACCATTGGCCAAACAGACAAAAGAAAAACAGAAGAGGAAGCAAATAACCTACATAAGAAATGAGATGGGTGATATCACAACAGACTCAACTGAAATTAGAAGAATCATGACAGAATACTATGAAAAATTGTACTCCAACAAATTTGAAAACCTAGAGGAAATGGACAAATTTCTAGAAACACACTACCTACCTAAACTAACACAGAGGTAGAACAACTAAATAAACCAATAACAAAAGAAGAGATTGAAAAGGTAATTAAAAAACTCCCAACAACAAAAAAAAGGCCCTGGTACCCCAAGAGTATGGGCCACATACACCCTTTTAGCTCAGTGGTGAAGTCACTCCTGAGGTTCACTGTTCAGCCGGTGATTGGATGGCCCCATAAAACAAAATGGGACTAATGAGGAACAGCAGTCCAGGGACAAGAACTAGAAGGCAGGAGGGGACAGGAAGTCTGGTGATAAGGAACCCAAAGTTGAGAAGGGATACTGTTGACATGTCGTGTTAACCATCGTCATAGGGCAATATGTGTACTAACTGTTCAATGAGAAACTATTTGTTCTGTAAACCTTGATCTAAAGTACATTTAAAAAAAAAAAAAAAAAAAAAAAAGCCCTGGCCCTGATGGTTTCACCAGAGAATTCTACCAAATTTTCAGAGAAGAGTTAACACTACTGCTACTAAAGGTATTTCAGAGCACAGAAAAGGATGGAACACTCCCCAACTCCTTCTATGAAGCCAGCATAACCCTGATACTGAAACCAGGTAAAGACACCACAAAAAAAGAAAACTACAGGCCAATATCCTTCATGAACATAGACCCAAAAATCCTCAACAAAATTCTTGCCAATAGAATTCAACAACATATCTAAAAAATAGTTCACCATGACCAAGTGGCATTCATACTAGGTATGCAGGGATGGTTCAACCTTAGAAAAGCTATCAATGTAATCCATCACATAAATGAAACAAAAGACAAAAATCACATGATCTTATCATTTAATGCAGAAAAGGCATATGACAAAATCCAATACCCATTCATGAAAAAAACTCTTAGTAAAATAGGAATAGAAGGTAAATTCCTCAACATAATTAAGGGCATTTATACAAAGCCAACAGCTAATATCATCCTAAATGGAGAGAGGGTGAAAGCATTCCCCTTGAGAACAGGAACCAGACAAGGATCTCCTTTACCACCCCTTTTATTCAATTGTGCTGGAGGTCCTAGCCAGAGCAATTAAGCTAGAAAACAAAATAAAGGGCATCCAAATTGGCAAGAAAGAAGTAAAGGTATTTCTATTTGCAGATGATATGATCTTATATACAGAAAACCCCAAAGAATCCTCAAGACAACTACTGGAACTAATAGAAGATTCCAGCAAAGTATCAGGATACAAGATAAACACACAAAAATCAGCTGGATTCCTCTACACCAAGAAAGAGAACTTCAAAGAGGAAATCACCAAATCAATACCATTTACAATAGCCCCCAAGAAGATAAAATACTTAGGAATAAATCTAACCAGAAATGTAAAAGACCTATACAAAGAAAACTACAAGACACTACTGCAAGAAACCCAAAGAGACCTACATAAGTGGAGAAACATACATTGCTTATGGATAGGAAGACTCAACATTGTGAAAATGTCTATTCTACTCAAAGTGATCTACAGATACAATGCAATCCCAATCCAAATTCCAACAGCATTTTTTAATGAGATGGAGAAAAAAATCACCAACTTCACATGGAAAGGAAAGAGGCCCCAGATAAGTAAAGCTTTACTGAAGAAGAAGAACAAAATGGGAGGCCTCACACTACCTGATTTTAGAAGCTATTGTACTGCCACGGTAGTCAAACAGCCTGATACCTGTACAACAACAGACACATAGACTATAAAACAGAATTGAGAATCCAGACATAAATTCATCCACCTATGAGCAGCTGATTTTTGACAAAGGCCCAAAGTCCACTAATTGGGGAAAACACAGTCTCTTTAACAAATGGTGCTGGTATAAGTGGATATCCATCTGCAAAAAAATGAAACAAGACCTGTACCTTACACCATGCACAAAAACTAACTCAAAATGGATCAAAGACCTAAATACAAAATCTAAAGCGATAAAGATCATGGAAGAAAAAATAGGGACAATGATAGGAGGCCTAACATATGACATAAACAGAATACAAAACATTACTAACAGTGCACAAACACCAGAAGAGAAACTAGATAACTGGGAGCTCCTAAAAATCAAGTACTTATGCTCATCAAAAGACTTCACCAAAAGAGTAAACGACAGGGAAAAAAAATTATTTGGCTATGACAAATCCGATCAGTGTCTAATCTCTAAAATCTACAAGACACTGCAAAACCTTAACAACAAAAAGACAAATAACCCAACTAAAAAATGGGCAAAGGATATGAACAGGCACTTTGCCAAAGAAGACATTCAGGCAGCTAACAGACACAGGAGGAAATGCTCACGATCATTAGCCATTAGAGAAATGCAAATCAAAACTACCATGAGATATCAACTCACTGCAACAAGGCTAGCATTAAGCCAAAAAACACAAAATGATAAATGTTGAAGAGGTTGTGGAAAGACTGGAACACTTATACAATGCTGGTGGGAATGTAAAATGGTACAATCTCTTTGGAAATCAATTTGGTGCTTCCTTAAAAAGCTAGAAATAGAAGTACCATACGATCCAGCAATCTCACTCCTTGTAATATATGCTAGAGAAATAAGAGCTGTCACATGAATAAATATATGCACACCCATGTTCAATGCACAACTGTTCACAATAGGAAAAAGATGGAAACAACCTACGTGTCCATCAACAGACAAATGGATAAACAAATTATGGTATATTCACACAGTGGAATACTATGCAGTGATAAAGAACAATGATGAATCTGCAAAACATCTCATAACATTGATGAATCTGGCAGGCATTACGCTCAGTGAAATTAGTCAATCACAAAAAGACAGATATTGTAAGAGACCACTATTGGAAGAACTCAAGAAAAGGTTTAAACACAGAAGAAAACATTCTTTGATGGTTAAGAGGGTGGGGAGGAAGGGAAAGGGGTATTCACTAACTAGATAGTAGATAAAAATTATCTTAGGTGAAGGGAAGGACAACACACAATATAGGGGAAGTCAGCACAACTAGACTAAACCAAAAGCTAAGTTTCTTGAACACAACCAAACACTTTGAGGGACAGAGAAGCAGGGGCAGAGGTCTGGGGACCGTGTTTTCAGAGGACATCTAGGTCAATTGGCACAACAAGCTTTTTAAGAAAATGTTCTGCATCCCATTTGGGTGAGTGGCATCTGGGGTCTTAAAATCTAGTGAGCAGCCATCTAAGATTGGTCCCAAGCCACCTGGAGCAAAGGAGAATGAAGAACACCAAAGACACAAGGAAAATATTAGGCCAAGAGAAAGAAAGGGCCACATAAACCAGAGACTCCATCAGCTTCAGCTTCTGCTTCCTGGTTCCTGGTTCCTTGGCCTCTCGGCCCTCGGGCTCATGGCCCGCATCTGCTTTTCTGGGGCAAGTGTTACAAAGCTCTGTAGCTCTACCAATAAGTGCCTGGAGGCACCCTACTCTGCCAGCAAACTTTGGCTGGAAGGCACTCAGCAGTCTTGCTCCATGGGTCAGCAAGCCTAGCTCCACGGATAAGTGCTCAGAGGCACCCCACTCTGACAGATAGCCTCCTGTGCAGAGACACTCAGCTCTCTCCCTCCATGGGTCAGCTCCAGCACCATCTCAAGCTGGTCTCCTGGTTATGCTGCTTCTGGTCCTCTGCTGCAGCCTGTCCTCTGCTGCTATTTCTCGCCACTTGTGCCTTCTCCAGTATTAACAGTTCTCTTCACTTCCTTCTGAGTCTTCTGTCCATTTACTTCTATCCAGCAGTTTCAAAACTGCTTCCACATTTTAGGTATCAATTAGAGCAGCACCCCACTCCAGGTACCAAATTCTTAGTTATCTAGTGCTGCTATAACAGAAATACCACAAGTGGATAGCTTTAACAAAAAGAAATTCATTCTCTCACAGTCTGGTCCAAATTCAGGACGTCACCTCTAAGGGAAGGCTTTCTCTCTCTGTCTGCTCTGGAGGAAGGTCATCAATCTTCCCCTAGCCAAGGAGCTTCTCGGCACAGAGACTCCAAGTCCAAAGGATGTGCTAATCTCCTGACTCTTGTCTCTTAGTGGTATGAGGTCCTGATCTCTCTACTCACTTCACTTTCCTTTAATCTACTGTAAGATAAAAAGTGGTGCAGGCCACACCTCAGGGAAACTCCCTTTACATTGGATCAGGGATGTGGCCTGAGCAAGGGTGTTACATCCCACCCTGACCCTCCTTAACATAATCTAACCTTGCCTCATTAACCACAGGCAGAGATTAGGGTATACAACATACAGGAAAATTATATCAATCACAAAATGGAGGACAACTACACAATACTGGGAATCATGACCCAGCAAAATTGATACATACGTTTTTGGAGGACACAATTCAGTCCATGACACTCTTTTTCAACTGACTGCCTGCTCACAGCAGATCCATCATTGAAGTGATCGCATTATATCAAATCTCATCATGGAAGTGATTACATCATCATACAACTGCTAAACTACATCATAACTGCCAAACCACTGAGAATCGTGGCCCAGCCAAGTTGACACATTATCTTAATGATCATAATACCCTTATCTTAAAAAATGGATTTAAAATGAAGTGATTAATTGGAGTTTAGTTGAATAAATACTAGAATAGATATCTGTTTTTTTTTTTTTTTTAGTCTAGATGAAATTTTTGTGCTATATATGTTTCCTTTGGGAGTAGTGGCGGTTCAGTGGTAGAATTCTTGCCTTCCAAGCAACAGATCCAGGTTAGATTCCCAGCCAACGCACCTCATGTGAAGCCACCACCTGTTCGTCAGTGGAGGCCTGCATGTTACTATGATGCTGATTAGGTTTCAGCAAAGCTTCCAGACTAACACTAGGAAGAAAAGCCTAGAAATCTACTTCCAAAAATCTTCCAATGAAAACACTGTGGACCAAAATAGTCAGATCCTCAAACTATCAGGGGGATGGTGCAGGACCAGGCAGCATTTTCTTCTGTGCATTGGGTCACCAGGAGTCAGGGACCAACTTATTGACAGCTACCAACCTTTTTCCTTTACTTAACTATACTGTTTAGTTTTCTTCCCCACAAAGAAAATGTGGTCTTTTCTGTAACTATCCTCCCAACAAACCCATTTTCTCCTGGAATAAAATCCATACTCTTTCCATGACTTGCTCAGCCCTTCATGCTCTCCATCTGCTTGTCTATGCAATCTCTTTTTAGGCTACTTTCCTTGCCATCATCCTCCTGGCCCTTCCCCTTCTCCAAATACACCACACTAAATTCCCAAACTGCGCTCTCCTGGAATACTCTCGCTTGTCCCACAGACCCACCCATCTTCCTTCCTTCCCCATTAGCTCATATCAGCTGAATACAATGCAGCTAGTAGTGCAAGAAAATTTAAATTTTTCCACAATAAAATAATCAAATAAAATCTCATAGATGTCATAAAAATGTGATGAGCGACATTCATGGTTAACACCCATATGTAAAAATGTATACCTTCATGCAAAATGTCACTCAATAGAAAGGGCAGAAGCACGGCACCCTGTGTTCAGAAGTTTTATATCTGTAAACAAAACAGAGATCTGAGAAAGGAAGCTAAGTGTAGAAGCATAAAAATGGGGAGAGAAACAAATAAATGCAAGATGATATGGGAGTACTCTACCAACAGACTGGCTTTGGGTGATAACTCTGAAACTATCTCATTTGTTTGCTTTATTTATTTGTTAAAGAATTCTTGTAAATCTGAGAATATCTTGTTTATTAACATAGTCAGTTAGTTATTGCAAATCTGATTGTGTCACTCCCTTGCAGAAAACCATCCAATTGGCCCCTCATCAACACTATGAACAAAAGCCAGTTCCTCATCCTGACTTATAAATCATGAAGTCATAAAGCTCCTGCCTACTGATCTGATATCATTGCATTCCACTTGTCCCTTGCCCACTACACTCCAACCACACAGGACTTCTTTCTGTCTGTGGAGCACTCAGAATTTATCCAGATTAGACTCTTTGCACTGGCTGTTCCCCCTGCTGTGAATGCCCTTCCTGTTCACCTTAGCATGGCCCACTCCTTGTTGATCGTCAGATTGCAGCTTACAGGTCACTTTCTCAGAGAGGGCTTCCCTGACCACTGATATAATGTAGCACTCTATCACAGGGCCTTCTGGAATTTTCTCAAATATAAGCTCCCACTGGAATGTACGATCCACATATGCAGGGACATTGAATGTTTTATTCCGTTTTGTCTTCAGAACCTGAGGAAGTACCTGGGGAACTTTATTTCCACTCAGGGGGTATATGAATTGGAAAATAGGAAGCTTGTCATAATTTACAAACGACATGACTATGTGCATTAAAAAAATCCAAAGCTATTGATGAGAATGTAATTGATTTTCTGGATACAAAAATCAGTTTACAAATATCAACTCTGTATTCCTGCAACATGCAATTTAGAAAGGATATCATCTACAACAACATTAGAAAAATAAATTGTACAAGTAATCTTCTTTGTGATTAACAACGCAGGAAAGAAACTTGTGAATAACTTACATTTTCTATTAATTAGGTCAGATTCAAATTAATCTCTATGACAACATCACATCAATGCACTTACACTGTGATACTTAAAGAGAGAGACTAGTCCTTGTGTGCCAAAATGTGATTTTGCAGTTATACTGGCTTTTTAAAAAATCATTCTACTCACTGATAAATCTGCATTAAAGGAGAAGGCCAAACATGAATGAACAAACTACAGATAGTTCATGTACTCCTACATTTTCAGGGTGCAAAACCTATGTGCGCTGTGAAAATTCCTTATAAGATGACTCTAATTAATAATAACTAAATGAAAAAACAAAGAAATGAGGCAAATAAGATTGGCAATAATTTCATTACTCACATTTGTAATGTATTTTTAAATTATCTATAGCATATATGATAATTTCATAATTAAATATGACACATTCAAGTTTTGTTATTCAATAATACAGTTTTGTTAGCATTATTAATATTAACCATTGAGTGGAGACAATATTACTCATCAATACATTAAGAAAATTCGACTTCCAGGCAACATGGTGCTATAGTCAGAAGCACCACGCCATTCCTCTGCAGCAAAGATCAGAAAAACTAAGTCAAACAGAGTCACACATCAGTCCTGAAACCCTAAGCATCAAATGAAGAGATAAAGAACTCAGCCAAGCACCGAATGGAATAAGAAAATGACTGAGAACACAGCATGTGGAGAGATACATGCAGAGGTCCCCTATCAGCTACTGCAGCACAGATCCACCATCTTGGACTCCTATCAAGATCAGTGAACACGAGGTATGAGAAAGCAGCTTCACGGGGCTTCCAGCAGGAAACAGAACAACCAGTAACCGACGATATAGGCCCTCTCGCCCCCCACCCTTCTTCACCCCTACTTAGCCTCCTCTGCTTCCTGCAGCCACAATCTATTGGCCAGGAAGCACAAGCTTCCCCCTATTGCCACTTGGATTCCACCCACCCACACTGGCCAGCTCCCTGAGTGCCATTTGTTGGCTGCTGGTGTTGCTTTTTTCCGCTTCTTTAGATTTATTCCTTACCTCTCACCACCTCCCCCTCCTTTCTCTCAAATACCTGGCTCCATGTGCCATCTTTGCTTCTTCCTGAAAGGCTATGAAACACTGCTCCACTGTAAAACTGCTTCCCAGCCCGTGCTGCCACGCTGGTGGGACCCCCAGGGCTTTTTTTGTTTGTTTGTTTGCTCTGATTTGTTCTGTTTTGATTTGTTTGTTTTCTTTTTCTTTTCTCAGCTTGGGAGCACCTTCTACCCAGGCGGTACTGCTCGGCTTGAAGCTAGTCCCTTACTCTGCACAGACGCACAAGGACATCCCTGGGGGCATTTCTTTTTTCTTGTTTTCTTTTTTTGTTTGTTTTCTTTCATTTCTTTGTTTAGTTTTCTTCACTCTCTTATTCCCTTTTTGTCTTTCTTCATTTCCAGTTTCTCAATTTATTCATTTTTTTCTTTTTTTTTTTCATTTTTCCCCCCGTTTCTCAGTCTCTCATCTCTCCACTCCAACAGCAAGCTCTCTTAGCACTCTTTTTTTGTTTGTGTGTATGTTTTTGACTCCTGTTCCTCTCTCCTCTCTCTCATCTTTCCCATACCCATCTTAGCCCCACACATCACAATCTACCCCCTCCTTCCTGCCTACCTCACCGTGCACTGAACTTCACACTCCCAAGCAGCACAAGCACGGCCTATCAGAACCTTCCCTGCACTGATTCCTGGTCCACACTGTCAACGCTGGTATGTGCCACAAAAAAACTATCCCAGTAACTCCCCTTCAGCTGTACCTGTCCTGCTGTACCATACCTGAGTGACTGACACTGCCCATTGGATAAGGAGGTGAAAAGTATCATGTCCACAGACAAGCAAACAACAAAAAATGCGCAGCCTGCCTGCTCAGACATAACCAAATAAAACAAAAAAGCAGGATGAAACAAACAAATCTACAATCAATAAACAAGGAAAATAACCACTGAATGCCCCAAAGACAGCAGACAATATTAAAACATTTACAAAAACAGGACAGAATGGTTCCAGTAGGCATCCAAAATAAAACACCAGATAACCTTCCAGTAGAAGAAAAGGCACTAGAACTACCTGAAAGGGAATTCAAATATCTAATATTCACAATTATCCAGGAGTTGAAGCAAAAAAACAGACAAAAATGAGGAAAAAATAGACAAATTCATGGAAAATACAGACAAAAAAATGGAAGAATTCAAAAAATAATACAGGAACAAAATGATAAAATAAATTCACAAATAGAAATCATACAAAAACAACGATTAGAAATCCAAAAGATAAACAATAATATTTCAGAAATGGACAGTGTCATAGAAGGGCTGAGGAGCAGGTTTGAAACGATGGAAGACAGGATCAGCGAAACTGAAGACAAACACTTGGATACAACTCTGTATGAGGAAAAATCAGAAAAAAGAATGAAGAAAAATTAAGAAGAAGTCCTGAGAATTTTGTGAAATACAATCAAAAGCAAAAGCGAGTGATCAGAGTTCCAAAACAGGAGGAGAAAACAGAAAACACTGAGAAGATCATTGAAGAATTTCTGACAGAAAACTTCCCCAATATCATGAAAGATGAATAGCTAGCCATCCAAGAGGCTAAATGAACACCATATAGGATAGACCCCAAAAGAAAATCACCAAGGCATATCATAACCACACTCGCCAAAACTGAAGACAAACAAAGAATCCTGAGAGGAGCTTGTGAAAAACAAAAAGTCACATACAGAGGAGAAACAATAAGACTAAGCTCAGATTATTCGGCAGAAACCATTCAGGCAAGAAGGCAATGGGATGACATACATAAAACCTTGAAAGAAAAAAATTGCCAGGCAAGAATAATATATCCTGCAAAACTCTCGTTCAAATATGATGGTGAAATTAGGTCATTTCCTGATGAACAGAAATTAAGGGACTATGTAAAAACCAAACCAAACCTAAGAGACTTATTAAAGGAAGTCCTTCCATCTGAGAACAAACAATATCAGACCACAGGCTGAATATAGGACACAGGATTGTACTAGCCAAATACCAACCTAGGAAATGAATTCTTAAGGACTATTCAAAACCAAAAGAATTACAAAAGGGAACCAGAGAGGTTAATCTGTAAATTCCAACAGCATTAGAACAATAAAAGAGGGAACAAACGGTGTAGATATAGAACCTTCTAACGGAGAGGAAGTCAAGCAATACCAAGTAATAATAGACTGGTTCAAATCTAGGAAGATAAGGGTAAATTTCAAGCTAACCACAAAGAAAGTTAACAAACCTACTCATCAAAATAAAGAAGAAAAATATAAAGTCTCAGTAAAAACAAAACCTACAAAAACAAAAGAAATGAAAAAAAATTCCACAAGCAAAAGGAACTCAGCATAGGAGAGTAAGAGGAACAAAACTGGAGGACATTATGCTGAGTGAAATAAGTCAATCACAAAAGGACAAATATTGCATGAGACCTCTACTGTATAACTCATGTAAAAATTTGCACACAAAAAGAAACAATCTTTCTTGGTAACGAGGGATTGGGGGGGGGACTAAATAGATAAGTGGTAACTTTGGTGAAGGGTAAGACAGTACACAATACTGGGGAAGCCAGCACAACTTGTACAAGGAAAGGTCATGGAAGCTCCATAGACACTTCCAAACTCCCTGAGGGACTGAATTGCTGGGTGGACGGCAGTGGAGACCATGATCTCGGTGAACATCTAGCTCAACTGGCATAACACGGTTTATAAAGACAATGTTCTACATTCTACCTTGGTGAGTATTTTCTGGGGTCTTAAAAGCCTGTGAGCAGCCATCCAAGATACTCCACTGGTCTCACCTCTTTGGGAGCAAGTGAGAATGAAGAGAACAAGATACAAGGAAAATATTAGTACAAAGGACCAATGGACCACAGCTACCAAGGCCTCCACCAAACTGAGTCCAGTATAGCTAGATGGTGCCCGGCTACCACCACTGACTGCTCTGACCAGGATCACAATAGAGAGGCCAGGACAGAGCTGGAAAAGGATGTAGAACAGAATTCTAACACCCAAAAAAAAGACCAGATTTACTGGCCTGACAGACTCGAGAAACCCTGAGAGTATGGCCCCCAGACACCCTTTTAGCTCAGTGGTGAAGCCCCTCCTGAAGTTCACCATTCAGCCAGGGATTGGACAGCCTCATAAAACAAAACAGAACTAATGAGGTACAGCAGTCCAGCGACAAGGATTAGAAGGCAGGAGAGGACAGGAAAGCTGGTGATAGGGAACCCAAGATTGAGAAGGGACAGTGTTGACACATCATGGGGTTGTTAACCATTGTCATAGGTCAATATGTGTATCAACTGTTTAATGAGAAACCATTTGTTCTGCAAACCTTCATCTAAGGTACCAAAAAAAAAAAAAATTATCTACGTGAGATCAAATTGACAACAGCAACTCAAAAGGTTTGATGGGAAGCCTAGGGGACAGTGAGTTGAAGATAATGGTGATGGACTAATTTGGAAAAGGATAGTGAGAATAGCAGCACAACTGGAAGAATGTAATTGATGTCACTGAATTGTACATGTAGAAACTTTCGAAGTGGTGTAACTTTGGGTATGTATATTTTCACCAAAAAAAAGGTTCTCAAGGTCAAGAAGGGAGAGTGTTAATGTGTTGTGGGGTTGTTAACCAATGTCATAAAACTATATGTATACTGACTGTTTAATGAGAAATTATTTGTTCTGTAAACCTTCATCTAAAGTACAATAAAAAAAAAATTTTTTTAAATACTTTAAGAAGATTGAAACAATCTGTAATGCCATAAGTGGGGTCCCTGCTGTGTAAAATGCAGGTTACTTTATCATCAGCATAATGAAATGATTGATGTGAGCCTGTTTTGGAGGAGGGAAGCCTAACACCAATTGTGTTTTTATCCAAATTTACATTATGGAGGGGCAGCACGTGGTGGGGTTTCACTCCATTTTAACTTAATGTGTAATTCTTATTTCTTTTATACGTGAAATTATTGTATAACCTTGTGTAACCTTGTGTAAGTTATTGAACCTTTCTGGGCCTAAGTTTCAAATCTCTAATAAAGGAGACATAATAGTACTTACCTCATGAGGTTCTTGTGATGATTAAGTGAGAAGATAAATATAAGGCCTAGGAGCTATCCTGGCACACATTGGGGCCACAATAAATGTTAACTACCATTATCACAGATTTCTTGGGTGGTGCTATCCATTACCACGCATGGCTGCTGGCTGAAAGGCTGGGGGTTCCACCCAGAGGTGCCTTGCAAGAAAGATCTGCAATTTACTTCCAAAAAATCTGCCATTGAAAACTCTATGGAGTGCGGTTCTACTCTGACACACATGAGGTTGACACCACAGCTTCTGCTGTGTGAGCATCATCATCATGCCAGTGGAAATTTACACACCTCTGAGGCCTCATGTCTACACAGTCTTGGACACTGGGGAAACTTTCCATTGAGCTTCAAATAATCTTGTTTGACCACTTTCTCACCTACCAAAAGGGATAGCTGCTGAAGTCATTGGCCACATAGAGTGACTGCTTTTCCCTCACTCCACAACTTTTTTTCCAAGAAAGTGGATCACAGGATCACTCAGTCCCCCCTCTGTGTGTCTGCCCATTCACCTAAGAAAATCACCAGGCTAGAGACTCAATGTCTGTTTGTCCTTCTGACTGAACCAAACAACATCACTCCCAGCTTCTCAGTCATTCATCCTATTATAGTTGACTTTGTTGGACACATTTGTGATGGTAAATTGAGCAGAAACAGGGAAGCTATCACTTTCTTGGGGTAAAAACTGAAGTCCTGCACCATGTTCCTTAACAAACTTATGTACCACTCCCTGACTTCTGGACCTTTTCTCCTTCACAATGTCCATTGACTGCAGTGAACTTGTTACCACAGCTGTATATGTCAGCTGAGAGGAAAACAGTAACTTATTAAATAGTTCATGCTGATTTTCCTTAAAAAAAATCAGGTACCAGATATCCATAGATGTGAACACATGTACACAAAGAAAAAAAGACAGACTGAATCACTGCCTAAAATCTAAGATATTTATGATCTCAATTTTAGAACACCGTGGGATACAGCTATGCATATTTTGGAATAAGTGAATGGGGCCCTCTCTATTTAGATGAAGACGTGGTTAACTGGGCACTTCTAGAATTAATAGAGACTCTTCAGGTGACAGGAGCCTGGTGGTGCAGTAGTTCAGTGTTAAGCTGCTAATTAAAAGGTCATTGGTTTGAACCTACCAGCTGCTCAGCAGGAGAATGGTGTAGCAGCCTGCTTCTATAAACATTTGTACCCGTGAAAACCCTTTGGGGAAGCTCTACCCTGTCCTGTAGGGCCACTATCTTAGGCTGGGTTCTTTAGAGAAGCAAAACCAGTGAAGGATATATATAGAGAGAGAGAGAGAGAGATTTATCTCAAGGAAATGGCTCACACGGTTGTGTTGTTGTTAGGTGTCATCAAGTTATTTCTGACTCATAGAGACCCTATGCACCACAGAACAAAACAATGCCCGGTCCTGTGCCATGCTCACAATCGTTTTTATGCTTGAGCCTGTTGTTGCAGCCACTGTGTCAATCCACCTCGTTGAGGGTCTTGCTCTTTTTCGCTGACCCTGTACTTTACTAAGCATGATGTCCTTCTCCAGGGAATGATCCCTCCTGATAATATGTCCAAAGTATGTAAGATGTAGTCTCACAATCCTTCCTTCTAAGGAGCATTCTGGTTGTATTTCTTCCAAGACAGATTTGTTCATTCTTTGACAGTCTATGGTATATTCAATATTCTTCATAAACACCACAATTCAAAGGCGTCAATTCTTCTTCGGTCTACCTTATTCATTGTCCACTTTTCACATGGCATACGATGCGATTGAAAATACCATGGCTTGGGTCAGGCGCACCTTAGTCTTCAAATGTACGTCTTTGCTTTTCAACACTTTAAAGAGGTCCTTTGCTGAAGATTTGCCCAATGCAATCCATCTTTTGAATTCCTGACTGCTGCTTCCATGAGTGTTGATTGTGGATCCAAGTAAAATGAAATCTTTGACAACTTCAATCTTTTCCCCGTTTACCATGATGTTGCTTATTGGCCCAGTTATGAGAATTTTTGTTTTCTTTATGTTGAGGTGTACTCCATACTGAAGGCTGTAGTCTTTGATCTTCACCAGTAAGTGCTTCAAGTCCTCTTCACTTTCAGCAAGCAAGGTTGTGTCATTTGCATATCACAGGTTGTTAATGAGTCTTCCTCCAATCCTAATGCCCCTTTCCTCTTCATATACTCCAGCTTGTCAGATTATTTGCTCAGCATACAGATTCAATAGGTATGATGAAAGGATGCATCCCTGATGCACACCTTTCCTGAAGTTAACCAGTATCCCCTTGTTCTGTCGGAACAACTGCCTCTTGATCTGTGTACAGGTTCCTCATGAGCACAATTAAGTGTTCTGAAATTCCAATTCTGCATAATGTTATCCATAATTTGTTATGATCCACACAACTGAATGCCTTTGCATAGTCAATAAAACAAAGCTAAACATCTTTCTGGTATTCTCTGCTTTCAGCCAGGATCCATCTCACATCAGCAATGATATTCCTGGTTCCACGTCCTCTTCTGAATCCAGCTTGAATTTCTGGCAGTCCCCTGTTGACATACTGCTGCTGCTGCCTTTGAATGATCTTTAGCAAAATTTTACTTGCATGTGATATTAATGATATTGTTCAATAATTTCCACATTCAGTTGGGTCACCTTTCTTGGGAATAGGCATAAATATGGACCTCTTCCAGTCCGTTGACCAGGTAGCTATCTTCCAAATTTCTTGGCATAGACTAGTGAGCACTTCCAGCACTGCATGATTCGTTGAAACATCTCAGTTGATATTCTGTCAGTTCCTAGAGCCTTGTTTTTTGCCAGTGCCTTCAGTGTAGCTTGGGCTTCTTCCTTCAGTACCGTCGGTGTCTGATCATATGCTACCTCTTGAAATGTTTGAACATCGACCAATTCTTTTCGGTATAATGACTCTGTGTATTGCTTCCATCTTCTTTTGATGCTTCCTGCATCATTTACTGTTTTCCCCATGGAATCCTTCAGTACTGCAACTCAAGGCTTGAATTTTTTCTTCAGTTCTTTCGGCTTGAGGAATGCTGAATATATGCTTCCCTTTTGGTTTTCTATCTCCAGCTCTTTGTACATGTTATTATAATACTTTACTTTGTCTTCTCGAGCTGCCGTTTGAAATCTTCAGTTCTTTTAGTTCATCATTTCTTCCTTTTGCTTTAGCTACTCGAAGTTCAAGAGCAAGTTTCAGAATCTCTTCTAACATCCATTTCAGTCTTTTCTTTCTTTCCTGTCTTTTTAATGATCTCTTGCTTTCTTCATGTATGACATCCTTGATGTCATTCCACAACTCGTCTGGTCTTCGGTCATTAGTGTTCAATGCATCAAATCTATTCTTGACATGGTCTCTAAATTCAGATGGGATATACTCAAGGTCGTACTTTCGATCTCGTGGACTTGTTCTAATTTTCTTCAATTTCAGCTTGAACTTGCATATGAGCAATTGATGGTCTGTTCCGCAGTCAGCCCCTGACCTTGTTCTGACTGATGATATTGAGCTTTTCCATCGTCTCTTTCCACAGATGTAGTCAATTTGATTCCCGTGTATTCCATCTGGCTAGTCCATGTGTACAGTCGCTGATTATGCTGGTGAAAAAAGGTAATTGCAATGAAGAAGTCATTGGTCTTGCAAAATTCTATCATGCGATCTCTGGCATCATTTCTATCACCAAGGCCATATTTTCCAACTACTGATCCTTCTTCTTGGTTTCCAACTTTCGCATCCCAAATACCAGTAATTATCAATGCATCCTGATTGCATGCTTGATCAGTTTCAGACTGCAGAAGTTAGTAAAAATCTTCAATTTCTTCATCTTTGGCCTTAGTGGTTGGTGTGTAAATTTGAATAATACTCGTATTAACTGGTCTTCCTTGTAGGCGTATGGATATTATCCTATCACTGACAGCGTTGTACTTCAGGATAGACCTTGAAATGTTCTTTTTGATGATGAACGCAACCCCATTCCTCTTCAAGTCGCCATTCCACGTCATAGTAGACGATATGGCTGTCCGATTCAAAATGGCCAATACCAGTCCATTTCAGCTCACTAATGCCTAGGATATAGATGTTTATGTGTTCCATTTCATTTCAGACAATTTCCAGTTTTCCTAGATTCATACTTCGTACATTCCACATTCTGATTATTAATGGATGTTTGCAGCTGTTTTTCTCAATTTGAGTCGTGCCACATTAGCAAATGAAGGTCCCCAAAGCTCGACTCCATCAACGTTATCAAGATCGACTCTACTGTGAGGAGGCAGCTCTTCCTCAGTGGTCTTTTGAGTGCCTTCCAACGTGAGGGCTCATCTTCTGACACCATATCAGACAATATTCCACCTCTTTTCATAAGATTTTCACTGGCTAATTCTTTTCAGAAGTAGACTGCCGGGTCCTCCTTCCTAGTCTGTCTTAGTCTGGAAGCTCAGCTGAAACCTGCCCACCATGGGGACTTTGCTGGTATCTGAGTACCAATGGCATAGCTTTCAGCATCACAGCAACATGCAAGCCCCCACAGTAATGACAAACTGACAGACACATGGTTGTAGAGGCTGTTAAGTCCCAAGTCTGTGGGTCAGGGTCAGACTGGAGGCTTTTCCAGACTCATGTAGCTGCAGGGGCTGATGAACCCAAGATCAGCAGGTCAAATGGCAGACTGCTGGCTCATGGGCTGTGGAGGCTGACAAATCCCAAGATCAGCAGGTAATATGGCAGGCCGCTGGTTCAAGTCTCAAAAAAAGGAAGTAAGATGATGACAAGCCAGATGCAGGATCCAGAGCTAACAAAAACCAGTGAGATTTGCCAGAACGTCTATATGTATTGGCTGCAGGCCACATCCCTGAGGAAAGTCCCCTTATAACTGATTGGCTGACCACATCACATCAAATCACGAAGGTGATTACATTATACCACAAAATGAAAGCTCATTACATAACTGCCAAATTACATCATTATATAACTGTCAAACTACACGATTACATACCTACCAAACCACTGATAATCATGGCCCAGCCAAGCTGACACACAACCTTAACCATCACAGCCCACTCTATTTCAACTTGCCATCTATACACATCTCCTTAAACCATACACAATCTCTAAAGACAATTACAAAGTCATACTTGTGCCTAACATGATACAACTGATGTGTGTACAATTAAAAATGCACTACACCCATTTACATCTCATAATTTATAAATGAAGGAAACAAAAATATTTGAGGCACACATACAAGGAGGGAATATTCATAACAGTTACAGTCCTCTTTTCAGCTACTGGTCACGTGGCCATAACTGGTATTTAGATCTACCTTCTTCCATCACCCATTCTGTATTCCCTTTGTCCTCAGCAAGCACCCCAACTGGTCATGGCTCTTTGCCTGGTGGGGTATCATGGATTGAACAGTGTCCCCCCAAAATACATGTCAACTTGCTAGGCCATGATTCCCAGTATTATGTGGTTGTCCTTCATTTTGTGATCTGATGTAATTTTCATGTTTGGTAAATCCTAATCTCTGCCTGTGGTTAATGAGGCAAGATTAGGTTATGTTAAAGAGGAATTAGGGTGAAATACAACACCCTAACTCAGGTCACAGACCTGATCCTATGTAAGAGGAGTTTTCCTGGGGTGTGGTCTGCATCACTTTTTATCTTATAAGAGATAAAAGGAGAGACAGAAGCAAGCAGAGAGAGGGGCATCATACCACCAAGAAAGAAGCATCAGGAGTAGAGTGTGTCCTTTGGACCTCGGGTCCCTGCGCTGAGAAGTTCCTAGACCAGGGGAAGATTGATGACAAGAACCTTTTCCCAGAACTGACAGAGACAGAAAGTCTCCCCCTGGATCTGGTGCCCTGAATTTGGACTCCTAGCCTCTTAGACTGTGAGAGAATAAATTTCTATTTGTTAAAGCCATCCACTTGTGTATTTCTGTTATAGTAGCACTAGATAACTAACACAGAATTCGGTACCAGGAGTGTCGGGTGCTGCTTTAACTGATATCTACAATGTGGAAGCAGTTTTGGAATTGAGTAATGGGTAGAAGCTGGAAGAGTTTTAATGTGCCTAATAGTAAAGGTCTAGATTGTCTTGAAGAGACTGTTGGTAGAATTATGGACATCAAATACAATTCTAGTGACAGGTCAGAAGGAAGTGAGGAGAACTGTAACATCACAGATGGCCCCAATGACGAGAAGCAGCAGCAGAGACATGGCAGCAGCAGAACCAGGAGACTGGAGCAATATGGAGTGGGAGCAGACCCATGAAGCGAGAGAGCTGAATGCCTTTGCGCAGAAGGTTTCCTGGTGGAGTTGGGTGCCTCCAGGCACTTATACGCAGAGTTAAAGAGCTTTGTAACACCTTCCAGAACAGGACAGATTCGGGTGGCGAGGCTGAGGGGTTGAGAGGCTAAGGAACCAGGAAGCAGAAGCTGAAGAGATAAAGAGCACAGGAAGCAGAGCTGCCTCAATCTCAAAGGGTAGACAATGACCTCTGTGGTTTTAAAGGGTGGGGCCACAGCCTCCTAGGTTTCAAAGAGTCAAATCTTCCCCAACTCAGTTTTCAGGTGTGGGGCTGCCTTTCATGACTGCCAGCAGTATGGGGCCAGATCTGCTGCCTAAAACTGAAGCTGCAAGGCTGCGTTATCCAAGGGGCAGAAGAACAGGGCCACTGTGAGCCAAAGGGTTACCGTCACTACTCAGATGGACTGGAAGAATGGGGCTGCCCAAATGTAAAGGAGCAGAGTTGCCATTCCAGTGGGCCTGGAAGGTGGAGCTGAAGCCCAGGGTTGAGAGGCCTCCACCCAGAATCCAGATAGCGTGCCAATACCTAGAGTCTGGAGGCAAGGCCTTTGCCTAAACTGTCTCAGAGAGCAGAGGATTATTTTCAAACCTTGAGAGCTAATGTAATGTGTTCTGCTGAATTGATTGATGCCTGTTATCCCTGCTTTCCCTCCAATTTCTCCCATTTGTAATGGAAATGTCTGTCTTGTACCCATTCTACCATTGTACTTTGGAAGCAGACAACTTATATTCTAGGTTTCACAGAAGAGGAATTTTGCCCCAGGAGATTTGGGACTTGGAATTGACTTAAGACTTTTGCTATGATAGGATGAGGTGAATGTGTCTTACATGTGGCAAAGATGTGAATTTTGGGAGCCAAAGGGTGAAATGTCATAGATTGAATAGTGTCCCCCAAAAATATGTGTCAACTTGGCTAGGTCATGATTCCCAGTATTATGTGGTTGTCCTCCATTTTGTGATCTGATGTAATTTTCCTATATGTTATAAATCCTAATCTCTGCCTGTGGTTAATGAGGCAAGATTAGGTTATACTAAAGAAGATTAGAGTGAAATGCAACACCCTTATTCAGGTCATAGCCCTGATCCAGTGTAAGAGGAGTGTCCCTGGAGTGTGACCTGCATTATCTTTTATCTTACAAGAGATAAAAGGATAGAGAAGTGAGCAGAGAGAAAGGGACTTCATACTACCAAGAAAGAAGCACTGGGAGCAGAGCACATACTTTGGACCCAAGGTCCCTGTGCTAAGAAGCTCCTAGACCAAGGGAAGATTGATGACAAGGAACTTCCCACAGAGCTGACAGAGAGAGAAAGCCTTCCCAGGGAGCTGGCATCCTGAATTCAGACTTCTAGACTCCTAGACTGTGAGAGAATAAATTTCTGTTTGTTAAAGTCATCGACTTGTGGTATTTCTGTTATAGCAACACCAGATATCTAAGACTTATGGTGACCCAAACTTTCATTCCTGAATGGTCTGAGCTATTAGTAGTCATGTCAGAATTGGGTAGCTGTAGTTTTCCATTGACTTTAATCACAGGACAGTTTAGTACCAAGAGACATCCTCAGGGGTCTCCTGTATCCCAGACATCCTCTTCTTTACCTCCATTATGAAATATCAATCTGATTTCCCCTTGGTAATCAGGATCAGTCACACCAGCCAATACAGTAACTTCTGTCTTTGCCTGTTGATCCAGAGGCATGAGGTGCCCAAAGTGCACAGGTGGAGTTCTTAACTTCCAGTTCCATGGAATCAGTGTTGGGTGTCCTGGTGGGAGCATTCCTCCCTTTGGGACTAACACCTCTAAGCACACAGAGCATAGGGTCTCAGAGAAAGGAAGAAAAATTTTGTGAATGAGTCACTAGGGCGAATAGTGAGAGGTGCCACTCCCAATTCCACCTTGTGATTCCTGGACCTATGAATACCAGCTATAGGAGAAACAGCACCATATAATGGACACTGGTTTAGAGCATATACAGCCCCCTGGTGATCATTTCTTCAGCCCTGAAAGATATTGCCACCTAGATGGCGCCATAATTGAGTCTTTAGAAAGCCATTCAATCATTCTATCAAGCCAGCTGCTTCAGGATGATAGGTAAGGACAGGGAACATGGGCCCATTGCTACACTTCATTTGCTGTGAAGGGAGTCCCTTGATGTGAGGTGATGCTGTGTGGGATACCATGATGGTGGATAAGGCATTCTGTAAGTCTCCAGATGGTAGTGTTTTACAGAAGCATTGTGTGCAGGGAAGGCAAATCCATATCCAGAGTGTCTATTCCAGTGAGACAAAGTGTTGCTCTTTCCATGATGGAAGCACACCAGTGTAAATAATCTGTAACCAGGTTGTTGGCTGATCACCTCAAGGTATTCAGTGTTGGTCTCTTCTGCTGGCAGATAGGACACTCAGCAGTGGCTGTAGCCAAGTTGGTCTTGGTGAGTTGAAGCCCATGTTGCTGAGCCCATGCATAACTCCATCCCTGCCACCATGGCCACTTAGTTCATGAGCGCATTGGGCAATGACATGAGTGGCTGAGGAAAAAGAATGACCGGTTTCCACAGAACGCTTCATCTTATCTACTTGATTGTTAAAATCTTCCTCTGCCGAGGTCACCCTTCGGTGAGCATTCACATGAGACACAAATATCTTCACTTCTACGGCCCATTCAGAGGTATATCCACATACCTCTTTCCCATACTTCCTTGTCTGCAATTTTCCAATCATCTTCCTTTCCAGTCCCTGACCACCCAGCCAAACCATTGGCTACTGCCCATGAATCAGTGTACAGTCACACATCTGGCCATTTCTCCTTCCAAGCAAATGGAACAGAAAGGCACACTGCTCGAGGTCTGCCCATTGGGAGGATTTCCTTTCACCATTAGCCTTCAGGGTGTTCCCAGAAAGGGGGTATATAGTGCTACCGCTGTCCACTTTCGAGTGATGCCTACATATCATGCAGACCATCAGTAAACCAGGCACATGTTTTCTTTTCTTCAGTCAATTGATCACAAGGAATTCCCCATGAGGCCATAGGTGCAGACTGGGAGAGGGCAGGTAATGTGACTGGAGCAGAGACTATGCAACTTTGGGCCACTTCCTCATGCAACTTACTTGTGCCTTCAAGTCCTGCTCAGGCCCAATCTCATGTATACCACCTCCATTTATTGACGGAATTCTGCTGTGCACATTCAACTTTAAGGCTCTGTGGGTCAGACAAAACCCAGTTCATAATGGGCAGCTCAGGCCATATGGCCCATGGTTAAGTGTCAGTCTCTACTAAGGCCCAGTAACAAGCCAAAAGCTGTTTCTCAAAAGGAGAGTAGATATCTGCACAGGATGGCAGGGCTTTGCTCCAAAATCCCAAGAGTCTGCACTTTGATTCACTAATAGGGATCTGGCAAAGACTCAAAAGAGCATCTCTATCTGCCACTGACACTTCAAGCACCATTGGATCAGCAAGATCATATGGCCCAAGTGGCAGAGCAGCTTGCACCACAGCCTGAACCTGTTGCAGAGCCTTCTCTTGTTCTGAGCCCTGCTCAAAACTAATAGCTTTTCAAGTGGCTTCATAAATAGGCTGGAGTAGCATACCCAAATGAGGGATATGTTGCTTCCAAAAAACTAAAGATGCTCACTAGGAGTTGTGCCTCCTTTTCAGTTGTGGGATAATTTATCCTTCACTTTAGAAGGAATATCTCAACATGCCCCACACCACTGGACCCCTGGAAATTTCACTGAGATGGAAGGCACCTGAATTTTTGTCAGATTAATTTCCCACCTTCTAGCAAGCAAATATTTTATCAATAAGTCCAGAGTCATTGACAATTCTTCCTTACAAGGTCCAATCAGAATAATGCCATCAATGTAATAGATAAATGTGAGGTCTTGTGGAAGGGAAAGGCAATCCAGTTCACTGCAGACTTAATTATGACATAGGGCTGGAGAGTTGATATAGTTCAGACGTCGGACAGTGGAGGTGTACTGATGGTCTTGCCAGCTGAAGGCAATCTGCTTCTGGTGTTCCTTCTAAACCAGAATCAATAAAAGGCATTGGCCAGATCAATAGCTACATACCAATACCAGGAAATGTATTAATATGCTCAAGCAAAGAAACCACGTTTGGAACAGCAGCTGCAATTGGAGTCACCACCTGGTTAAGTTTAGTACAATCAACAATCATTCTCCAAGATTCATCTGTTTTTTTTGCACAAGCCAAACAAGTGAGTTGAATGGGCATGTGGTGGGAATCACCACCCCTGCATCATTCAAGTGCTTGACGGTGGCAGTAATCTCTGTAATCCTTCCAGGAATGCAGTATTGCTTTTGGTTTACTGTTTTCCTAGATAGGGGCAGTTCTAATGGCTTCCACCTGGCATTTCCTACCATAATAGCCCTTCCTCCACTTGTCAGGGATCCAACTGGGGGGGGGGGGGGGTCCTGCCAGTTGCTGAGTATATCTATTCCAATCATACATTTTGGAATTGGGTAAATCACTGCAGGAAGGGTTTGGGGACCCACTAGATCCACTTTGAGAGTAACCTGAGCTAAGACTCCATTAAACAACCTGACCTCCATACAGCTGCATTCTGACTGTTGGGTCACAAAGACATTTTGGGTCTTCTGGAATTAGTGTCAGTTCAGAGCCAGTATCCAGTAATCTCCCAAAAGTCTGATTATTTCCTTTTCCCAGTGAACAGTCACTCTCATAAAGGGCCATAGATCCCTTTGGGAAGGCTGCGAAAAAGATTAACAGTATAAATTTTTGGCACCATAGTGGGGTCTTTCCTGAAGGGGAGCCAACCTCCCCTTCATTCAAAGAGTTGTGAGTCTATAAACTGCCTCAAGTCTAGAAATTGATTAAGAGGCCATGACTCTTTATTCTGGCGATTTGAGTTAGACTGTCATTCACTTGACCTAGAATTCTTTGTGTGTACAGATTATGTAAATATTTAGTAGATTTCCCATCTATTTCACTCCTAGGGACACCTTGACTAATTACCAATGCCATAAGTCCATATGAGTTGGACGATTCTGATTAAAGCTTTGAATCCGTTGTTCATTACAGTAACCATGCCCACCTTGTCTTTATCAATTGAATGCCACCACTTGTCCCCTACCACTCTGGGGTCCAATCAGCCCCATTGTAGTTAGGTGTCTTAATACAGTCATGGCAGTTCCCACTGTTAAATCTGACTTACATAAAAACAGCAATCACAGCAGTCTTCAAGGATGCTGGGGCTCTCTACACAAATTTGTTCTTCTTCATTGTGGGAAAAGGTACGTCCTCTGGGCACTCCATGTGTGGGTCTAACCTGATAAAGCCATTCTAATATGCCAGTTTCTCTAAGCCTTTGGATACCTTCTTCTACAGTATACCAAGGCAGGTATGGTACTTCAGCTTGATTTAGTGTATGCCACTGCATAATCCATGTTTCAGTGACCCAACCAAATAAACTATTAGATCCTTTCCTAACCTCTCAAGCTGAAACATTGAATGAAGAATCTGTGATTAGTGGGTCCTTTTCAATAAACTCAGTTTTATCCAGCTTATGCTTCTTGCACAACACAACCTAAATAGCCATTCCCACACATATTCTCCAGGTTTCTGTTTTTATATATTAGAAAAGTCAAGCAGTTCTTTTGGAGTGCAGTGTATCTCCTCCTGGGTCACACTTTGTACTTCACGTATAGGGGCTTGCTAGGAAGTAAGTCTACTTATAGTTCTAGAAGAAAAAATGGGTGGTGTGATGTGTTCTGAGAACATTTAGCAATGCCTTGTAAAGCATCTGCCTCAGGCAATGACTCTGAAGCCTCCCCAGATGATGACTCAGACAAAGGTTCTTCAGATGCAGCTAGGTTAACCTCAGCAGATGGAGGTGAAGGGACTATTGGTTTTACTGGGGAGGGTGTTTTAGCAGAGAAAGATGGAGTAATCCCTTTAGATGGGAGTGAGAGGGTTGGTTCTATTGGCAGGAGTGCTTCAATGAAATTTAGGGCCTCAATGTCACCAGCTTCCTGATTTTCTGCCCATATAGTCCCAACTCAAGTTTTAGGATCCCATTTCTTCCCAACCAATGCCCTCACTTTAACTTCAGACACCATTCAAGGTTGGGAATTCAATTTCCATTGCAATTTAGCCACTCTTATGATAATACTCTGGGTTTGGTTTTTGGCAATATCAGCTCTGTTTCTACAAGAAATAAGGCTTTCTTTGAGGGTACAAGTGGCACCTTTGAGGTCGTTTATGTGATGCTCTGAAGTCATGAGCTCATCTCTTTCTTTCATGTAGTGAAAATAGAAACAACCAACCAGCTTCCTTATACTTCTCATTCTGACAAAATTATAGAAACATATCAAACATGCTATCACCCAGATCCTCTCCTCTCATCAATACTTGATTTATTGGTAGTGATATTTTGCATATTTCTATTGCAACCATATGCCATGGATTAGCGGTTCCCTCTTTAGTACTGGGAGCAGATCCATCAACATTTTAAGACTAACCAGATTTGAGAACCAATTTACAAAATCATCCTTACAATTTTGTCTCTCTAGAACCATTTTTGGTACCAAATGTCTTAGGCTGGGTTCTCTAGAGAAGGAAAACCAGTGAAGTATATGTATATATATATATATAGAGAGAGAGAGAGAGAGATTTATCACAAGGAAATGGTTCACATGGTTGTACAGACTAGCAAGCCCCAAGTTTGTGGGTCAGGCATCAGGTTGGTGGCTTTTCCTGACTCACGTACCTGCAGGGACTGACAAACCTAAGACTTGCAAGTAAGACAGCAGGTTGCTGGCTCACAGGCTGCAGAGGCTGACAAATCTGAAAATTGGCAGGCAGTACGGCAGGCAACTGACTCAAGTCCCAAGAACCAGATGTCAGATGATGATGAGCTGGATACAGGATCCAGAGCAAGCAAAAGCCAGCATGCTTTGCCAAAATATCGATATAAATTGGATGCAGGCCACACCCCTAAAGAAACTCCCCCTACAACTGATTGGCTGTTCACATCACATCATATCATGGATGCGATTACATTATATAACAAAATGGAGGCTAACTACAGCATTACATAACCGCCAAATCACATCATTATATAACTGTCAAACTACATTATTGTGTAACTACCAAACTACATCATTACAAAACTGCCAAACCACTAAGAATCATGGCCCAGCCAAGTTGACACACAACCTTAACCATCACAATCACTGTGAGTCAAGATCAACTCAACAACAAAGGGTTTGGTTTTGGCAGTGTATTCAGGAGACATCCACCTCAGATTGACACAATAGGCTCAAACATATCAGATACTGAAGATGGTGCAGCACCAGGTAACAAAAATTTTGTTCTGTTATACATAAAGTCATTGTGAGTGAGAGCCAACTCCACAGCAACTAATAAAAACAACATTCAGGACATATCTATATTTTTATCTCTTCCCTAAATTATGGTCATAATTAAGAAAAATTTTGTCTTAAGCTGCAAACTTCATCTCCCACATTGAAATCTATCCTTTTCATTCGCAAACTGCAAATATTCATAGAGTTAAATTACTTTTGCTCCAAACACATCAAGGTCTTCACAAGTGTAACTCAAAATGAAATTTGACTGGTAAGCTGATGGGAATTTGCTCACTACTTCCTCAGAGTTCTGATCCCATGCTACTTTCTATTCTTTAAGATTATTTTGTTAGGACTTATATTTGTGCACATGGGGGACATTTCCACGGTATCTCTGGGCCTTTTTAAAGTTCTGCTCATATAGCATGAAGACATGCAATTGAAACAAGGCTCTCCAGTGTACAAGTATCATTTTTAAATTTATGAACTATGTCCTCTTAGGAGGAAGCTGCAATAATTTATATAGCATACCTTGATCTTGAACTAGGGGAATATTAAATGTGTCTGGGAATGTGCTGCTTGCATAGTAGAGGCTTAAGAAATATTTGATAATGGGGGACTCAGGCAGACATGGCTATGGCAGCATGCTTGTCCGTTTTCCCACTCTTGCCTATTCTGTAATATTCTTTGGACTCAGGAAGACATGGCTGTGGCAGCATGCTTGTCCGTTTTCCCACTTTTGTCTGTTCTGTGATATTTCCTTGAACTCGGGCAGACATGGCTCTGGCAGCATGGTTGTCCGTTTCCCACTTTTGTGTTTTTGAATATATGCTGAATAAAACTTTCTTTTTGCTTTACTAAACTTTGTGATGTTCTTACCCTACAACAGTTAATGGCGTAGTCGTCAAGGATCTCTGAAGCTAGGAATCCAGTCGACTTCGAGGAGACCTGGACTGCAGAGCAGAAACCAGCAAAGAGAGGTCCTATCTTCTGGACCCACATGTTCCCACTCCATGTACCTTCAACACTGATGGGGTAAGTTTTCACTTTGCTGATTTGCTGAAAACGTTTGACCAAAATATCTCAATGAAAAGATGAACTATATTGGACTTATGAAAAGGACAGTGACTAGACTCAATCAAGATTTCCAGAACTCGTATGCAGAAGCTGATGAGTTCACAGACCACAGCTGATCCACAACCACGTGGAACAGAAATTAACCAAGTAAGACTGAGTAAACCAAAGGAAACTATAGGTTTTATGTGGGAATATTGCTGATGTTTTAAGGTCCTACTTTCTGGATATAAGAAATCATTTTCTTTTCTCCTAAATTATCTAACAGATGAGTTTAGATATTGTAAGTCTTGAATTAGAAGCTCTTGTTGGTAAACTTAGCAAAGTTGTAAATATCATAACTAGAGAAGTGTCTGAAATTTGAGCTATGATTTTACAAAATAGAACAACATTAGATTTCCTATTAGTTCTCCCAAGAAACAGTTTTGTGTGTTAATAGATGAACGTTGCTGTATTTATATTAATACTCATTCTGAGATTTTGCAGAATATAGTTGCTATTGAGGCACATGAAAAACAGTCACTAATGCTGCCTATGTATAAACAAACAACTCATGAGATTTGTTTCCTTGGTTCAAAGACCTTAGGATCATGGTTTTGTTGGTTATTTCAGACAAGTGGCCTAATATAATTCTTAGTGTTTCTGTTTGATCTCCTAGCTCACTGTATGGTGCCTGGGATCTTAAAAACCAGATGATGCCCAATTACCATTTATTGAGCATTTTTGATAAAAGATTCTATAACAAGATCATGACCCAAAAGAAAGAATGGTGAAAGAGTTGTATGTAATTCTCCTGGAATCCAGATTTCTGGTTTTCATGGAGGCTGAGGCAACCCACACAGGACATCGCCCTTGGGTGTCCTTTTGAACCTCGAGCTTTGAGAAAAAAACGGGTTCCTGAAGCCACTTTGAGTCAAACAATGGTCCAGATAAACCAGTAAGACGATTTTGCTCTGGGCATTGTGTTTTTGTTTTTTTTTTAAGAATTCAGTCTGTTTTAGGAAACTAACTTCAAAGATCAGACTGAGAGTTATGTTTAGAGTATGTTTTAAACAGACTAACTGAAGACCTCCTACAGGAAAGGTCCATCCTGTATTATCTTGCTAACCATGAAGTAAATGTAAATTTTTCTATACCCTCTGTTTTCTCTAGACAAACTTTGTGTGCTCCTTATGGGTATATATTTCTGTGTGGTAGATCCAACTATACTAATTTAGATGATCCCTTTCCAACTGATGGTGAATCTATGTGGGCTGTCTCTTGTTTAAATTCCTGACAAATGTGTGGGCAATGTACTTTGAGAACTTAAGGATTATCTTTAGATATTCATAGTAATAATGCTAGTATATACTGGAAAGGTAATGTTAAAATTGTTATACATTGTAAAATGCAAGTCAGAAGAAAACCCACTGGTCCAACACTCAGTGTATGGTTGGTAGTTTTAATTCCTACTTCCTACTTATGGTATAGCTGAATTGGAGAAATCCTTAACAAAATTTGTCAGTCACAAATAACAGATGAGATGGAAGCACAACAGTGAGCTCTGATCTCATAAGCCAAGGTGACATGAGATAACAAAATAATGTTAGATTTTTTTTATTACTCCAAGAAGTGTACTCTGTGCTATAGACAAGATATACATAGAATTAGACAGCAAGCTACTTGGTTAACACTATAACAGCCTTACAAACACTAGATTTGTTTCGTTGGTTATCATCAGGAATAAGTACATGGGCTAGATCACTATTACAAGGAATAGTAATATTCTTAGTCTATATCCTGATAGTATTAGGCATGATAAAATTTATCCTCTATTGTCTTACACACCTAAAAGGCAAAGAAGGCTTCGGGCCAAAATGTTGAAGTACATTGAGTCTGCTCACTCTGGCAATGCCATTGATGAGTACATCGCTCTTACTTAATAACCTGGTGAAGAACCAGATAGTATCCAGAGGAAAACGAGCACCATGAGTTTAAAGAGCCTGCAATGCCCACCATCTAGGAGCTCGACTAAGTCCAGGTATTGATCATTGATGTGTTACCTCCAATCTCTGATTAAAAGGAGGGAATGGTTTAAGAAATAATATTGGAGTTATTATTCCCTCTCCTTGAGCATAGAGAATGTGACCCAGCTGGAGCCGGGCTCACAAGGACTCACAAGGACCCATCAACTGGGCCCTGAGGATAAAGACAATAGCTAAGATAATCTTGGAAAATATCTTTTAGGGAAACTTTCACATAAAGCCAATCAAACAGAACACAAAAGACTTTCTACTCTTTTTCTATTAGCATTTAGTGAATAGAAATTTGTTGGACCAATGAAAACCCTCCTGACTGTCATTACTGAAACCTGTACCACTTATTGTTAAGAAAGACAGCTCAAAATGTAGGGTCACAGTTTCTAGCCAATCTATGAAAAGGTGAAGCTTTCAATGGTTTTGCTCATCTGTAATGTTAATATATACTGATGACTCTGTAATGGTCTTTGGACTCGGGCAGACATGGCTGTGGCAGTATGCTTGTCCATTTTCCCACTTTTGTCTGTTCTGTGATATTTCCTTGAACTCAGGTAGACATGGCTCTGGCAGCATGGTTGTCCATTTCCCACTTCTGCTTTTTTGAATATATGCCGAATAAAACTTTCTTTTTGCTTTAAAAAAAAAAAAAAGAAATATTTGATAATGGGCTGGTTGGAAACTATACACTGCACAGTGACGACCACACACAAGCACCGCATTTTTTTCGCAAACAGCGCACCCAAGTAAATAATGTACATGCACGTAATACACAGAAATGACAGAACTATGTAAAAAAGTTCTGGCATAGCACTCCCATGCATACACCGCACAACTCGTGGCATTTCCAGAAGTGAATTGCGACCTCATTCACCCTTATTCAATAGTCTGAAAATGTTTCTTTGGATCATATTTGTATAATAAAGGTATAGCCATGGTTAAGAAGTTATGGATGGAGTTTGGTAGTAGCCCAGTAGTCAGAAAATAAACAATTAATAGCTGCATTTGTTCTGGGTCGATTCTCCACCTGGTCTGAAAGTGATGAATTTCCTTGTAGCCGATCAGGGCCCAGATACATTGCACTGGAGAAGGTGGAGGGTCTGGCGGAGGGTCAGGCGGATAGCTACGGGTGGGGCTGCCACAGCTGAATATGGATGGTCTGGTCCTGCAGAGGGTGGGAACCATTACCCATGTGCGCCTGGGTCCCAGGATGCTGGGCCCACGTAAAGGCGGGTGGCTGGACAGTGCCGGGCCCGTGGGGCTCCTGGGTGGCCAGTCAGACCCCTCTCGTCAGAGCAAGGGACGCGCGACCCATATGGGCTTTTGTCTCTCATTACCACCCCTGTAGCATCCGCGTAGATGGGAGATTCAAAGGCCAAAGAGCAGTGGTTGGCCAGCTAGAAAGCAGTGCAGAATGCACACGGCTGCAGTGCACCGGCCCCGCCCACCTGAGTGGCCTCTCCAGCCTAGGCCGGCTGACCTGGCACAGGCTGTTTCCAGGGCAGAAAGTGATTTCTCCCGCAGTGAAGAAACAGTTTGCAGAGCAGGGAAGGAAACCCGCCGGGAAGGGAAACCTGCCGAGAAAGGGGCAGCTTTAGAAACTAGAGGGTAGGCTTGTAAGGCTCTGCTGGGAATCAAACCTCCATGTTAAAAGGCACCAAAACGAAGACTTAACATTGAATCCACTGGACAGAAAAAAAAAACAATTGAAATTGAAGTCAGTTAACATGTAAAAAAAAAATAGTATAGGGCGCTTATGAAAATAACAAGCTGTGGGTTTCACGGCAGGCAAAAAATGTATAACCTGTGACTTATTTGTGTAAAAATATGGTACTCAAAGCTGCCGGGGGCACTGCTGCTGTAATCTGATTGGCTTTGCAGCTGTAAGAGTCTAAATGGAAATAACTACATTAATGTTAATTCCCAGTAAGTGTTCTAGAGTCATGAGGCAGCTGCACTGATGGCAGATTCCTAGCTGTATGTCAATTATTCCTTTTTTTTTTTTTCTTTTAGTTTTTGGATTTAAGGCGGGTTTTCAAAAATAAGTGTTAGCTTCCTACTTTCCTGTTTAATTAGGATTGGTTTGGTGTTTATCTGGAGTTTCCTTTTTATGCTTCAGCTGATCAAGGCCAAGCTAAGAAAACCAAAAAACCCCATTGCCATGGAGTTATTCCAATTGCTCAGGAACTTTCATGACAGAGTGGAATTGCCTCATGGGGTTTCCAAGGCTGTAATCTTTACAAAAGCAGAATACCACATCTTTCTCCCACAGAGCGACTGGTGGGTTTGAACCTGACCTTTCAGTTAGCAGCCACACTACTAACCACTGCACCACCAGGGCTCCTACGAATTGAAAAAATAATCATAAATACAGAATGATGCTTGGTTTGAAGGTGAAGAGCTCAGTTAGATAACAATCTCTCAGCTAATGATCTTACACTCAACTTTACTGAGAATATTTAAGGGATTAAAAGAAAACTTCTTAAGAAAATGAAAACACAAGCCACACACTGGAAGAAAATATTTGCAAAACACATTTGTGATAAAGAACTTGTATCCAAGATATACAAAGAACTCTTAAACTCAGCAATAAGAAAACAAACAATCCAATTTAAAAATAGGCAAATTATCTGAACAGATACCTCGCCAAAGAAGATATACCGAAGTCAAATAGGCATATGAAAAGATACTCAACATCATCTGTCATTAGGGAATTGCAAATTAAAACAACAATGAGATACAACCACACAACTATTAAAATGGCAAAAGTCCAAAACATTGACAACACCAAATGCTAACAAGCATGTGGAGCAACAGGAACTCTCATTCATTGCTGTTGAAAATGCAAAAATGGTCTAGCCTCTCAGTCTGGCAGTTTCTTACAAAGCTAAACCTAGGCTTACATATGATTCAGCAATCAGGCTCCTAGGTATTCACCAAAATAAAAGGAAATTTTGTGTCCACATTAAAACCCTCACATGAATGTTTACAGCAGCTTTATTTGTAATTGTCAAAAATTGTAATTAACCAAGATGTCCTTCAATAGGTGAATGGATAAACTAACTGAGATATGTCCACATAATGGAATATTATTCAATAAATAAAAGAAATGAGTTATCAAGCTTCAAAAAGGCATGGAGAAAACTTACTTGCATATTGCTAAGTGAGAGGAGAGAGGCTTAAAAAGCTATATACTGTATGATTCCAATTATATGGCATTCTGGAAAAAGAAAAACTATACAAACAGTAAAAAGATCAGTGATTGCTAGGGGATCGAGGGAGAGAGAAACGGATGGATAGGTGGAGCACAGGGGATTTTTAGGGCAGTGAAACTATTCGGTATGATACTATAATGGTAGATACATGATATTATGCATTTTTCAAAACCCATAGAAACGTACAACACAAAGAATGAACTCTAATTTTAACTATGTACTTTAGATAAAACTAATATGTCAGTATTGGTTCATCATTTGTAACAAGTGTACCACACAGGAATGCAGAATGTTAAGCATAGGGGAAACTTGTGCATGGGAGAGTGGGGATATATGGGAGCTCTCTGCACTTTCTGCTCGATTTATCTGTAAACCTAAAACTGCTCTAAAAAAGTCTATTATTAAAATATAAATAAAGGCATATAAATGCATATAGTTTTAGGACCTCACGAAACATCTGACACAGCTGGAAAATGGGAACTGGGAAAGGCATAGAAATAATAAGGATAAGCAGCCAAAAGTACAAAGTCAACTCTGGGAGGCTACAGCACATAGGACCTTGCCCATGATCTCACTACTTCTGCTGACCTGGATCTGGACATGAACACCCATACTACTATTCCCAGCTTTTAAAAAACCCTGACTTGAAGTCTTTCATTATTAGTTCCAGATTCACAGTTCCAAAAGGAAAGACCAGTTTTGCCTAGTTGGGGTTTGTCCCCAGCCCTTGATGCTAGGGCTCTTGGGGAAGCAAGTATCTTGCATTTTCGGCTTTTACTGTGAGAAGTAGGCTCTGCACCCACCCCTCCCACTCATATAGGAGAAATTCCCTGAGCATGAGAAAGGAGAAAAGACGATATCCAGGCAAAAGAGTAAAAGATGTCTGATCTACCCTCTCTAGTGGAGGGCCATGGGAAAAAAGCGGTCTTGACTTCAGCCACCAAGGTGGCCATTAGTGACAGATTTATGATAGAGGGAAAGTAATGCAGATATTTAGACACACAATAAAGGGTCCTATTGAAGAGAATCTTTTTGGATTTGAGGATTTAGATGACTGCACAAAGCAAAAGAAAATAAAATGCAAACTCTCTGCATTTCATATTATAGGAATATAAAATGGGCAATTTCTTACAATGGGTCTGCAAACTTGGACCAACCACGGTACATGTACCCAGGAATTCAAACAGCTGCTTTCATCACAGAAACAGAGTCACATTTATGGCTGCATCACCTGGCCAAAGGAAACCTGGCCCTCTGCAGCCCCCTCTCCCAGGCAGCCTTCTCTGTGAGCATCATCTTCTGAAGTCCTTGGAGCCTGGAGGCTTTTCTCTGCCAAACTGCAAACTCCTTGAAGTATGTGACTTGCACGAATAAGAAACCTGAAAGCATCAAAAATGATTTTCAAATATACTACATCACCATTAACATTGAATAAACTATACAGTTATGCTCAAGAAAAGGAGAACAGAAAAGAATAAAGGGGAACCTTGATAACTGTATTAAGTATAGAGCTAGGACCAGCTTCCTAAGCAAACGACCAGTGCAGCCGTTCAGGGCACCGTGCTCAGAAGAGGGGTCCTGATGCTTGGGGTTTAATGTCTGCAGTCTCTCGGTGTCTGAAATTGTTAATAATTTTATCTTTGAATTTGTGTGGAGTCTGATGGAAGCATGTACCAGGGGCTCAAAGCCTCAAATTAGACACATCCAACCTCCCACTAATGTCACACCTCCCCAGGACAGATTTTCCATCCCTCTCCACCACCTTGCTCAAAGCACACACCCCAGGCTGCTATGAGATTCTGTGCTTACCCCCAAAGTGCCCACATGGCAAAGGATCACAACATTAATTAGCAAATTAAAAAAACAATAGGTCGAGAGAGATCACAAAAGGGAAGAAAAAGCTTTTCTCTTGCATTTTGAACAAGGAGCCCCACATTTTCATTTTGCACTGAGCTCTGAAAATTATGTAGAAGCTAGATCTGTAGAGAGCCAGTAGGAAAGCAAGGAAAAGTGCAGCCTATGGATGGAGAAGGAACAGATGGGAGAGTGGCCATCTAGGGCAGATTGCCCTCCAGAACACAGACAGCAGTGGAAAGCTTCACGGTTTGCCTTGGCCATCCAGCACGTGGGAGCCTTCACTTTGTCCCACTCTTACCTGTACACTAATTAAACAAAATATTTTAAAAGCAACTATAATGTGCCACACACTAGGCTGGGTTCTAGAGCTGCTTTAAATAGGGTGGTGAGTGTCAATGTCTCTTAAAAAGTGACATTTGACATGAACCTAAATGATGGGAAAAGCCAGCCTGAAAAATCTGGGAAAGACTGTTCATGACTGAAGGAACAAAGCTGGCAGGTGGGAAAATGCTTGACTTAAAAAGTAAAAGAAGCAAATCCATAGCCATCGAGTCATTTCCAACTCATAGTGACCCGTTAGGATAGAGTAGAACTGCCCCATAGGGTTTCCAAGGAGTGGCTGGTGGATTTGAACTGCTAACCTTTCGGTTAGCAGCCGAGCTCTTAACCACTTCGCCACCAGGGCTCCCATGCTTGACTGTGGGGGGTTAATGATGATTTGTGCATAGAAATAGTTTCACAAAATAATGGCCATGAACTCTGATATTTAACTGAAGAAATCTGTCCTCTCTTCTGGTCTTAAAGTGGAAACTGTTTAATCTACTGAGTCAAAGATTTGACCAACCTCTAATAGGTATTATCATTTACTTTGTCTATTAGAGAGAATTCAGGCTGTGAACATTAGCTGTGACTGCACTTAATACCAGGAATTGATACTTAGTGTCTCTCAGTTACTTGCAGCTTTCCCTTAAATATGATTTATAATAAATTTATTCATTCAACAAACCATGCTTAATTTAAGTACCACTTAAGTTGTAAGTCTCCATAGAAGAAACACTAAAGAGTAAAGCCTCCAGGGTCTTTGGCATCTTTGTTGTTGTTCGGTGCCCAACAGTAAGTTCAGACTCCTAGCTACCGTATGTACAACAGAACGAAACACTGCTCAGTCCTGCACCATCTTCACAATCATTGCTATGTTTGAGGCCATTGTTGCAGCCACCATATCAATCCATCTCACTGAGGGTCTTCCTCTGTTTCTCTGACCCTCTAATTTACCAAGCATGATGTGCTTCTCCAGGACTGTTCCCTCCTGATAACATGTCCAAAGTACATGAGAAAAGTTTCACAATCCTCGCTTTTAAGGAACGTTCTGGCTTTACCTTTTCCAAGACAGATTTGTTCCTTCTTCTGGAAGTCCATGGTATATTCAATATTCTTCCACAACACCATAATTCAAAGACATCATTTCTTCTTCAGTCTTCCTTATTCATTGTCCAGCTTTCACGTGCATGTGAGGAGACCTGAAAAGACCATGGTTTGAGTCAGGTGCACCTTAGTCCTCAAGGTGATATCTTTGTTTTTTTAACACTTTAAAGAGGTCTTTTCCAGCAGATTTGTCCAATGCAATGTATCATTTGATTTCTTGACTGCTGCTTCCATGGGCATTGATTGTGGATTGCAGGTTGTTAATGAATCTTCCTCCAATCCTGATTTGAAACCACATAGTATTCCCTTGTTCAGTTTGAACTGCTGCTTCTTGGTGTAGGTACAGGTTCCTCATGAGCACAATTAAGTGTTCTGGAATTCCCATTCTTCACAATGTTACCCATAATTTGTTATGATCCACATAGTCGAATGCCTTTGCATAGTCAATAAAACACAGGTAAACATCTTTCTGGTATTCTCTGCTTTCAGCCAAGATCCATCTGACATTAGCTTAATATCCCTCATTCTACACCCTTTTCTGAATCCAGCTTGAATTTCTGGAATTTCCCTGTCAATGTACTGCTGCAATCTCTATTGGATTATCTTCAGTAAAATTTTACTTGTGTGTGATATTAATGATATTGTTTGATAATTTCCGCATTCTATTGGATCACCTTTCTTTAGAATGGACACAAATATGGATCTCTTCCAGACAGTTGGCCAGGTAGCTGTCTTCCAAACTCTTGGCATAGACAAGTGAGCACTTCCAGGATTGCATTAATTTGTTGAAACATCTCAATTGATATTCCATCAATTCCTGGAGCCTTGATTTTTGCCAAGGTCTTCAGTGCAGCTTGGAGTTTTTCCTTCAGTACCATCAGTTCTTGATCATATGCTACCTCCTGAAATGGATGAACATCAACCAATTTTTTGCTGCAGTGACTCTGTGTATTCCTTCTATCTTCTTTTGATGCTTCCTGTGTCATTCAATATTTTGCCCAGCAAATCCTTTGATATTGAAACTTGAGCTTGAATTTTTTTCTTCAGTTCTTTCAGCTTGAGAAAAGCCAAGTGTGTTCTTCCCTTACGGTTCTAACTCCAGGTCTTTGCACAGTTTATTATAATACTTTACTTTGCTTCTGGAGCTGCCCTTTGAAATCTTCTATTCAGCTTTTTTACTTCATCATTTTCATTCTTTTGCTTTAGCTACTCTATGTTCAAGAGCAAGTTTCAGAGTCTCTTCTGACATCCATTTTGGTCTTTACTTTTTTTTCTGTCTTTTTAATGACCTTTTGCTTTCTTCATGTATAATATCCTTGATGTCATGCCACAATTGTTCTGGTCTTTAATTATTAGTGTTCAATGTGTCACATCTATTCTTGGGATGGTCTCTCAATTCAGATGGGATGCACTCAAGGTTGTATTTTGGCTCTTATGGACTTGTTTTAATTTTCTTCAGCCTCAGCTTGAATTTTTACATGAGCAATTGATGATCTATTCCACAGTCAGCCCCTGGCCTTGTTCTGACTCATAGTATTGAGCTTCTCCATCATCTCTTTCTACAGATGTAGTCGATTTGATTCCTATGTATTCTATCTTGTGGGGTCCATGTGTATAGTCACTGTTTATGTTGTTGAAAAAGGTATTTGCAATGAAGACGTTGTTGGTCTTGTAAAATTCTATCATGAGATCTCCAATGTTTTTTCTGTCACCAAGGGATATTTTCCAACTACTGATCCTTCTTCATTTCCAACTTTAGCATTCCCATCAACAGTAATTATCAATGCATCTTGAGTGTGTGTTTGATCAATTTCAGACTGCAGAAGTTGGTAAAAATCTTCAGTCTCTTCATCTTTGGCATTAGTGGTTGGTACATAAATCTGAATAATAGTTATATTAACTGGTATGGATATGTATTACCTATCACTGACAGAATTGTACTTCAGAAGAGATCTTGAAATATTCTTTTTGACAATGAATGAGATGCCATTTCTCTTCAATTTGTCATTTCCAGCATAGAAGACCATATGATTGTCCAATTCAAAATGGCCAGTACAGTCCATTTCAGCTCAGTAATGCTTAGGATACCAATCTTTACACATACCATTTCATTTTTGATGTCTTCCAATTTTCCTACATTCTTTCATACATTAAACTTTCTGATTATTAATGGGATTCCTCTACTCTGCTTGGGCTTTAGTCTACCCTTTGAGACACTGGACAAAAATTAGCACAGGTGAAAAAAAAACCTCTTCCTAGGGTAATTCTAAATTCTGATAAAGGCTAACCCTCTGGGGTGAAGCCCAGGTACTGGTATAATTTTTGAAATCTCCCCAGGCGATTCTATGGTGTAGTAACCAAGACTGGCAATCTCTACAAGGAGCTTCAGATGGAATAACAAGATAGCTCTTGTTTCAGGTGGTTAACAGATAACAGCATACTTTTGAAATGCACTAAGGGGATATCTTTCTTGATTCTTCTTCTTTAAACCCTGGACATATAAGTATTTCTGATGTCCTGCACCCCCTTTCACTCTCTCCTCCTGTTCAAGGGCTCTCAGCTTCTGGTTCTTCAGAAATTCCTCACTGCACTTAATTCAGTTTTCATAATTCGAGGACAAGGAATGTTTAATGCACAGTGTTTGCAGCCTATGCTCACATTTCTCAACTTCCAAGTGAAAATTTCAAATGTCACCAGAGAACACTGGGCCTTCTCCTCTACCTCACCCTCCCCAAGATGTGTCAGTCAGTCCCTCCACATATTTCTTATAACATAGGTCCTGTCAGGAAACACTATGTTTTTCAAACATTTGATGCACAGTGGCTTCAGATCTATCATAGGATGAAGCAAGGGAGGCATCAGTCATTGTGGTACATAGGTCATCAATAATGACTCATATCTAGGCATTCCCTGTAAAAGAAGATTCCTCTTATCCTTAAAATAATATACATACTCAGCAATAAAAAATAATAAACTATTGATACATGCAATAACATAGATAAATCTCAAATGCATTATGCCAAGTGAAAGAAGACTCAAAAGGCTACATACTGCATGATTCCTTTTAGAACATTCTAGAAAAAGCAACACTATAGGGACAGAAAAATGATCAGTGGTTGGCTGGGCGTGAAGGAAGGAGTTAAATAACAAGGACTAGGAGAATTTCCAGGGAAGGGGAGTGAGAAAAGTGGTCTGAAGCTTGACTGTGGTAGAGTATCTTAACTGTCCATGCTCATCAAAACTCAGAGCCATACACAAAAAAAGAGTAAAATTTACTGTGTGTAAACTCTACCTCAGTTTTAAGAAATCTAAAAATATATATACATGGAACTGCCTTACAAGTCTAATCTAAATTTAAATTTGAAACTTGTTTTAAACATCAAAGTGACTGCTTTTATTCAAAAAAATGGAAATAAAATACATTTAAAATAAAATAAATTGTATTAAAATAAATACATATTCCTACCATCATTCCTGGAAGCTGGTTGTATAATGCTGTTGCTTGTCTGGTTTTTCCTTGCAAACAAGGAAAATAAAAGTTTCAACTCATCTTAGTAGATTGTTGGGTATATTAAGAAAATAAAAAGTTTAAAATTCCCTTGTGTGAACAGTTCTCACAACTGCTAGTTTCCTTTAGCAGGGGCATGGAATCCCTGGGCTTTTAGGCCTTTGAGTAGATAATATATTTTGAAGAGTTCCCAAAGTCATAAACTTTTGCACACTTACTATATTTCTGTATTTTCAGGACTATGGTAGCCCTAGTGGGATACACAAAAGAAGCATAAAAAATGTATCTGCCTTTGGGAAAGCTAGTCTAGATGAAAAACAGGACATAAAACAATGAATGTTATTGTTGCCATTGAGTTTCTTCCTACTCATGATGACCCCATGTTGCAGAGTAGAACTGCTCCATATGGTTTTCAAGGATGTGACCTTTAGAAGCAGATTACCAGGCCTGTCTTCTGAGGTGCCTCTGGATGGGTTTGAACCAGGGCTTCAAACCGGTTCAAACTAGTTTTGTCATGGCCAAAGAAGCAAAACCGGAAGATACCGGAATCTTTACAATTTGGGTGATTTGGCACTATAAACAGAACAGGAAAAATTATGGGTCAAAGTCCTGGAATGAGAAACTAGGAAGAGTCGTAGGGAGCCCTTTCAGGAGCCTGATGTGTGAGACTGGGTTATTGGCAGGACAGTGGAGGGTGACACACACTCAAAATGGGGTGGTCAGCTGCCATCTTTGAGAGGATCACCTCCATCTTTGAGTGGGATACTGCCATTTTGACCAGGACGCAGCTGTTTTGGACTGCTCAAAATCCAAAGGGCAAGAGATTTGATTACTATGCAACTCACACGCTCCCCTTGTTTTCTAAGGAAAAGATTAAGTTTCTAGAAAGAAAACCAAAAAACCATGATTTTTCCCATTCCAGCTATCAACCCAATTCACCTAAATTTTAAAAATTTGTGTCTGTTCTGGTGAAGCTTCCTCAGTCATCACTGAACCAGGAGAAACCAGCTCGAAGCCCTGTTTTGAACTGCCAGCCTTTCTTCTAGTAGTTGAGATCTTAAACCTTTGCGCCACCCAGGGAGTCCTAAAATAACAAATAATGCATGGTGAAGTAAAATAACAAATAATGGTTAAGTGCTCCGTTGCTAACCTAAAGACTACTATTCGAACCACCCAACTGCTCCATAGGAGAAAGACCTGGCAATCTGCTTCCGTAAGATTACAGCCTGGAAAAAAAAAACCTTATCGGGCAGTTCTACTCTACATGGAGTTGCTATGAGTCAAATTCGACTCAGTGGCACCTAAAAACAACAACACATGAAAATTAGTTGCTGATGGGACTTTGACATCAGTGTGGGGTTGAGTAATTACAGGAGACTTCTGGGAGGAAATAGGAAATTAACTAAACCTGGAAGGTTGCGTAGGCTTTGTTCACTTAGAGACAATAAGAGAGGACGTGCTGGTGGCAGGAATGGTCAGTGTCTAAGGACATTCCAAAGAAGGGAAAGAGAAGAAATGACCCAGCACTAAAATTGTACTTCACCTAGGAAGTGGGTACTGTCTTTTCACCTAAGCAGTAAGTCTGGGCTTTGATGGGCCTGCAAACCCTGAAGACTGAAGCTCAGCTTCCCTACATTTGAGATAATTCAGCTGCTAAACCTAACTTCAACCAGGTCAACATCCACTACTCTATAGCTCACATGTAAAGGTATCTCCAGGGAGCTGGTTGACAAAGTATAGCTGAAGCTCCATTATTACAAGGAGTGGAGTAGGTGTTTTTGATTGAACAGAGTACAAATCTTCAATAACACATTTGCTGATTGTATGATGTGTGAATGGCACTAGATTAGGTGTCATGGGAGAAGTGGTTTTTCCTCAGTTCTCTGAGACTCTCCAGGGACAAATGTCAATTTTTTCAGAAGAAATATACATTTAGAACAGGATAAAGAAAGTCAGGAGATTGTCAAACTACTTCCCACCCCTTAGTGCAAAAAGGAACCTCCATATTTTGTGTATTTTCAGAATGAAAGTTTAATATTTTGTGTTTTAAGAATGAAAGTTTAATATTTTTAAAAAAGATGGCAGGCTAGAAGATTTGAAGTTTGTAGTTACACATCTAAGACTGTTCTGAGACTCTCTGTCCTAAAGCAAAAGGTATAGCCCTTTATTTTATATATATATATGCATATATATATATATACACATATATTCCTGGAGGATTTTTATCTTAAACATAAATAAAGCAGTGCTACTCAGGTTTGTCATTGCATAAACTCATTTAGTTTATTGCAAGGTAGCCATGGCAAGGCATGCAAGTAAGAACTTAAGACATTCATTTAGCACTAGAGAATTGTAATTAACAGTTACAATGTTAGTTCAATGATTAAAGTCCAACTTGGGAGGAAGGCTTTTTACCACCTCTCCATCTCAGTCCCTTATAGCTCTTGTTCGAGGTCAGTTGTGGTGGGCAGTAAATCAAATCTTCATCTTCAGCTGTCTTTAGAGAGAGTCAGAGAATTGAGACTTTTTGTTGCTGGCTTCTCTCACTGAATATCAGAAATTTAAGACTTATATGTAATTTTATCACCTTGGCTGCACATGAGGAGGGCCAGTTGATGTCATGGTTAACCAAGACTAGGGTGTCACATTGTTTCTTCAAGGTGGCCAGATGGTGCATCTTTTTCCAAGATTATAGATTTAGAGATCAAGGAGGTTGTTTATGACCTATGTTTGCCTCAAGGCAACATTACACAAATTTAACTATATGTTACGTTTTATCACAGCATGCTGGTGCACAGAGGTTATTTACTACATTCCTCACATACCTCTTTGTTACTATTTGTAAATTCAGAAATTCTTTATTTCCAACTTCACCTTATAAAAAAACAAACCTGTTGCCGTTGAGTTGATTCCTACTTATATCGACCCTACAGGACAAAGTAGAACTGCCCCACAGGGTTTCCAAGGAGGGGCTGGTGGATTCAAACTGCTAACCAAAAGCCGCCTGAGCTCTTAACCACTGTGCCACCAGGGTTCCTCACATTATAAGTGACTTATAAATATGGAGTTACAGAAAGCATACATAACAATCATGTGATTTGAGAGCATCGCAGAAAGCATACTATATATAATGTCTTTAAAAAAAACTAAGCTATCATCACTTAGTTTGATAGATATTTATTACTGAATAGATCATACTTATATAGATAATTTATGCTGCTTAGCTTTAAAAAGATAACGGCAGTATCTTTTCTAAATGCTCTGTCCACTACTATCACTGGCCCTTTCTTATACTCTGTGACATTAACTAGCTACTTTGTCCCACAAACCTCCCTCCCTGCAATACTCTCAAATGGCTCCAGGCTGTGCAGATTTCCTGACTGCTGATTAAATGAGCTATTTCCTACAAATTGTACAAAAGGAAGTCTAGCACAAAATATTTTTACTATAAAATTTAAAAAAAACTATTATCATTGAAATTCATTTGTTTTCCTCCCTTAAGATTTTGCAGAAGAAGTATGATTTGTATTTGGATTATTCCGCAGTTTAGCCTGTAGTTTTCACATCTCAGCCTCCTTTAATATTTTGTTTCCATTAAAAGAAACATGAAAAGGAAACTTGCAGGAGAAAATAACCTTTTATTATTAGGCATTCACTCCTAATTATGGGACAATATTATGTCATGATGCCATTCCTAAAATACAATGTAAGTGATATGTATTTTACGTTGTGTTACGTTGGTGCAGTCAAGTTAGTTCTGACTCATAGTGACCTTATGAACAACAGAACTAGACACTACGCTGTCCTGTGCCATTCTCACAAACATTGCCAAGTCTGAGGCCGTTGCTGTAGCCACTGTGTCAACATATCTCATAGAGGGTCTTCCTCTTTTTCACTGACCCTCTGCTTTATCAAGCATGATGCTCTTCTCCAGGGACTGGTCCCTCCTGATAACAAGTCCAAAGTATGTGACACAAAGTCTCAGGATCCTTGTTTCCAAGGAGCACTTTGACATTTCTCCAAAGAAGATATATAAATGGCCAAACAAGCACATAAAAAGATGTTCAACATCAGTAGTCATTAGAAAAATCCAAATCAAAACCACAATGACATATCATTTCACACTCAGTACGATGGCTATTATTAAAAAAATAATAACAATAGTGTTGAGGAGGATGTGGAGATGTGCATTGCTGATGAGAATGTAAAATGGTGCAGCTGTTGTGTAAAACAGTTTGGTGGTTCCTCAAAAAGTTAGACGTAGAATTATCAGATGCCCCAGCAATTCTGCTCCTACGTACATACTCGAAGTGAAAACAGACTCAAACAGGTATTTGTACAGCAGTGTGCATTGCAGCACTATTCACAATAGCCAAAAGGTGAAAACAACCCAAGTGTCCATCAACTGATGAATGGATAAACATCAACTGAGAAATGGATAAACAAAATGTGTTACAGATGTACAATAGAATATTATTCAGCCATAAAAAGGAATGAAGTTCTGATATATGCTACCACATGGATGAACCTTGAAAACATTATGCAAAGTGAAAAAAGTCAGACACAGAAGAACAAATATTGTATGAACCCACTTCTATTAAATAATAAGAATAGGAAAATGCATTGAGATGAAAATAGATCAGTGGTTACTAGGGGCTGGGGTAGAGGGGGGAGTAGGGAACTAAAAGTTTTTAAATAAGAGTTGTTCCATATATATGTGGAATATATATATATACATATATATATAATTCCATTTAAGTTTCGTTGATAGAAAATTCTAGAAAACATGAACTATAATTGAGGTTGGGGAAGGAGGGATTATGAAGGGGTACATGGAAACTGTTGGAGATTATACACATATTATCTTCATTGTGGTGATTTCTTATGTATGTGAAAAAAATGACATCAGACTAGAATGGTGATTGTGGCATGAGGGCAAGATATAAACCATTACATCTCCCCAGGAAGAGTGACATTAGGTCAATGTATGTACTTCAAAAAAAAAAAAAAAAGCATGGCCAGAAACCACCCAGTGATTTTGAGGGCTACATGAGATCCCAAATGGCTGAGATGAGGGTGTTAGGAGAGGAGGAAGTAGCAATATAGAAGGTGGATGGGGGTAAGGGGGACAGAAGAGGACAGACAGGTTGATATAATTCCTGCTAACAGCCTTTAAAGACAGACCAGATCCTCTTATATCTATAGCGAAATCCCAGGGAAGTACTCCGATTGGCCCACTTTAGTCCTTATGCTCCTCCCTGGGGCAGGGGAAAGGGTAGTAGTTTTCAAACTTGGCTACATTTTAGAAATACTTGGGAAGCTCTTAAAAATCCTTATGTTCAGATCACACCCCAACCAATTAAATCTGAATTTCTGGGACTACCCTACCTGAACCACATGAAGTGAGGAAGACACAGCTCGTTAAAGAAAGGGTTGCAGTTATCAGAGAAAGTGGGAAAGGAAGGTTGGACCAAAGGAAGACAGTCCAGGTGTGGGTAATAAGCAGGTGGGTGGTAGAAGATAGTGCAGGTATAGGAAGCGTAAAGGTGGGAGGAGTTAGGAGAATGCCCAGGTATGAGTAATGAGATGGGAGGAGTTAGGAGAATGCCCCACCCGACTCATAGCAACCCCATCAGGTGTCCAAGGCTGTAAATCTTTACAGAAGCAGACTGCCACATCTTTCTTCCACAAAGCTGCTGGTGGTTTCAAACCAATGACCTTTCAGTTAGCAGTCGAGTGCTTTAACCACTGTGACACCGGGGCTCCTTAGGAGAATGGTCAGGTATGAGTAATGAGCAGGTGGGAGGAGTCAGAAAAAAATACAACAAATCTTATTTTGTGACTGTTTTAAAAACAACTTTGCTCATATGCGCCTCCTTCCAGAAGTCATGGTGTCACCCTCTCCTCAGGATAAGTCATGGTGACATCACACCAATAATAACCTGTGTCTTGAACTTCTTTTCAAATTAACTTTCTTTGCAAATGTATTCACAGAGGCCCCCTCCTCCTTGATGATTCTCCATTCTGTTTATCCCAAAGCCAAGCGAAAAATGGGCTTTAGGATGAAAGAACATGACTTTAAGTTATTATTTATGATTTACCTTCAGACTATAGAGTTAATTCAAGGCACATCCAGTATTAGGAATTTTGACATGAAGTTAACTTATTAAATATGCTTCATAAAGCTTGCTTCCATTTGCTTCACTTCTCTGTTTATGTTCTTCAAGTGTATCAGTCAATCCACTGTAGGGGTCTCCTGGGAGACTCAGCCTGATCGCTCCAGGCAAGTCCAGGCAGCTGTCCCATGAGAGCTTAGCCTTTCAGGGAAAGGACTGCCTGCTGAGGAATCCCTTGGTGGTGCAAACTGTTAAGCACTTGGCTATAAAGTGAAAGTTTGGCAGTTCAAATCCATCAAGAGCATCCTTGGAAGAAAGGCCTGATGATCTACTTCCAGAGTCCAGTTCTGCTCAAATACATGTGGTTGTCATGAATCAAAATGGACTCAGTGACAATAGGTTTGGTTTTTTTTTTTTTTTTTGTTTCCTGCCTGCTGCAGCTTTGAAGCCTGTTTGATGTTCATGCTCCCACTAGCGGCACAGCAGCTACACTCAATTTCCTGCCCTGTCCAGGCTCCAAGACTCATAACCCTGCCAGCTCAGCATATCTCCCTTCCCCAAAGTTCCACAGGTGATGGAGCTGTGTCCCCCCAACCTCAAGGCCAAGTGCAGAACACAGTGACCAGAATTCTCTTGGTTTCCAGAATCCAAGCTCCAAAGTTTGAATCAAATCCCTTACTTGAGTTAGAATCTGAGTCAGTGTTCAGACATTCTTCCCACTAAGAAATACTACATTTCTTCAGAATATAATTTACTCCAAAAAAAAGCAAAAGACGTGCTTATTGGGAGCTGAATTCACTGTAATGGATTTCTAAATTTGCTCTGGATTTGCCATCCTAAATACAGCTTTAGTCATGGTGCACATGATGACAAAGTCACAGTTTTGATACCATATCTTTTACACTGTAGAACTAACCATCCCTCAGCCTCAAGGGTGATCTTAACCCCAAGTAGCTCTGAAATGGACAAGCCATTCTTTAAGATCCCTGCCAGCTCCAACTTCTATGAGTCTATGAAGCATTAGGTACTAGGTAGCCAGAAGTGACAAAGAGTAGTGGTAGGGTAGTTATACCTATACATTGTAATAGGACTCCAAATTCCTGAAAGATTTGGTGCAGCCTCTACAAAGAGCCTTGTCCCTCACCAGTGCTTGCTCTCACTTGTTATGTCCATGTTGCTGCTGCCTCAGCACTGGCAGGTTGTATATAGTAAGCCGACTTCTCATTAGAGGTGTTAGATTTAGGTCAGTGCAATCAGTCATTGGGTTTAGAAGTTCTTTCATGGCAAAAAGTAGAGCATTTGGGGATGAAGTCTCTAACTTCTATCTCAATAAAATGAGCTTCTAAAAGGCTTTTGATAGAGCCCCGTTTTGCATGCATCAAGGCAGGTGTTAAGGAATTAAAAAAGTAGCCAGAAACAATGAAATACCAATGAGGTTAAAAACTGCCTTCACAGTAGAAAGATTTAATTGGTCTCCACACCAACTACAAAATATTACAAACCTTGAAGAACAAAAGAAGGAGTAACTTCATCTGACTAATGGAAAAGATTGCCTGTAACAAATGGTGCCGGCATAACCAGATATCCATCTGCCAAAAACTGAAAGAAGACCCATACCTCACACCATGCATAAAAACTAACTCAAAATGGATCAAAGACTTAAATACAAACTCAAAAACAATAAAGATCATGAAAGAAAAAATAGGGACAACGCTAGAAGGCCTAATACAAAAAATGTTTGGCTATGACAAATCCGATCAGCATCTAATCTCTAAAATCTACAAGATACTGCAAAACCTCAACAACAAAAAGACAAATAATCCAATTAAAAAATGGGCAAAGGATATGAACAGGCACTTAACCAAAGAAGATACTCAGGTGGGTAACACATGAAGAAATGCTCATGATCATTAGCTATTAGAGAAATGCAGATCAAAACTACAATGAGATATCATCTCACCCCAACAAGGCTAGCATTAATCCAAAAAACACAAAATAACAAATGCTGGAGAGGTTGTGGAGAGACTGGAACACTTATACACTGTTGGTGGGAATGTAAAATGGTACAACCACTTTGGAAACTGATTTGGTGCTTCATAAAAAAGCTAGAAATAGAAGTCCCATACGATCCAGCTATCCTGCTCCTTGGAATATATCCTAGAGAAATAACAGCCATCACACGAATAGATATGTGCACACCCATGTTCATTGCAGCACTATTCACAATAACAAAAAGATGGAAACCTAGGTGCCCATCAACAGACAAATGGATAAACAAATTCTAGTATATTCACACAATGGAATACTACACAATGATAAAGAACAAGGATGAAGCTGTGAAACATAACATGGAGGAAGCTGGAAGTCATTATGCTGAGTGAATTTAGTCAGTCACAGAAGGATAATATTTTATAAGACCACTATTATAAGAACTCAAGAAAAGGTTTAAACACAGAAGAAAACATTCTTTGATGGTTACAAGGGTGAGGAGGGATGGTGAGGGTTATTTACTAACTAGATAGTAGATAAGAATTATCTTAGGTGAAGGGAAGGACAACACGCAGTATAGGGGAAGTCAGCACAATGGGACTAAATCAAAGCTAAGAAGTTTCCTGAATACAATCAAACACTTTGAGGGATAGAGTAGCAGAGGTAGGGGTCTGGGGACCATGCTTTCAGGGGACATCTAGGTCAATTTGCATAACAAAGCTTATTAAGAAAATGTTCTGCATCCTACTTTGGTGACTGGCCCCTGGGGTCTTAAAATCTTGCAAATGGCCATCTAAGATTCATCAATTGGTCTCAACCACCTGAAGTGGAGGAGAATGAAGAACACCAAAGACACAAGGAAAGTATTAGCCCAAGAGACAGAAAGGGCCACATACACCAAAGACTTCATCAGCCTGAGACCAGAAGAACTAGATGGTGCCAGGCTACCACCAATGACCGCCCCTACAGGGAACACAACAGAGAGTCCCGGATGGAGCACGAGAAAGATGGGATGCAGAACTCAAATTCTAGTAAAAAGACCAGACTTAATAGTCTGACTGAGACTGGAAGAACCTCAGAAAGCATGGCCCCTGGATTCTCTCTCAGCCCAGAACTAAAACAATTTCCGAGGCCAATTCTTCAGACACGGATTGGACTGGACTGTGGGACATAAAGTGATACTCGTGAGGAGCGTGCCTCTTAGCTCAAGTAGATACAAGAGACTAAATGGGCAACTTCTGTCTGGAGGTGAGATGGGAAGTCAGAGAGGGTTAGGAGCTGGTTAAATGGTTAAATCAGGGGGTGGAAAGGAGGAGTGTGCTGTCACAGTATGGGGAGAGCAATTAGAGTCACATAACAATGTATGTATAAATTTTTGTATGGGAAAAACTAAATTTAAAAAAAAAGATTGCCTGTAACAAAGCTGTTGTTTAAGTGCCAGAGTGATTAGTCAGAACACCTGTGAAGTGCTTTGAGCATGAGCTTCTAATGCAGGGTTTTATTCCTGTTGTAGACTTTTTTCCTAAATTTTGTGAGTTTTTAAATTACCTCTAATTTAATGTACAATCCAATAGCCAGGTAAGTGCCATAACTGTTCAACCTCAGTTATTATTTGGTGAGTCTCCCAGAAATGATAGCAACCAACTTTTCTGCCTAGATACAGAATTTTCCATTTGACCTTAGGTAACTATCAGGTTCACCACCAGTCTGTCAGTTTGTCATACTGTTCTGGCTTGCATGTTGCTGTGCCACTGGTATTTCAAATACCAGCTGGGTCACCTAGGGCAGACAGGTTTCCACAGAGCTTCAGACTAAGACAGACTGTGAGAAAAGATCTGGCAACCTACTTCTAAATTAACCAATGAAATTCCTAACAGGAGAACATTGTCCGCTTATCAATGATCATGAATATGGCACAGGACCAGGGAACAACTGGTTATGTTATTTATGGGGTGGCCATGAGTTGAGGCCAACTCAATGGCAACTAGCAACAACAACTTTCAGGTAACCAATGCCATCTAGAAAGGGATATTTAAGCCAAGGAAGTCTAAAGCCACCAGAAGCTGGAAGAGGCAAGGAAGGATTACCCTCTTGAGCTTTCAGAGGGAGTGTGGCACTGCTGGCACCGTAATTTCAGACTTCTGGCCTTCGGAACTGTGAGAAAATAAATTTCTGTTGTTTAAGCCACCCAGTTAGGAAACTAATACAACTCTAAATTATTTATTAGCAGTAAGTAAACTATTGAGTGGTAGAACTCTTACCTTCCATGTACGAGAGTCAGGTTTCATTTCTAACCAATGCACCTTATGCAGGCACCACCTGCAGTGGAGGCTTGTTTGTTATGATGCTGAGCAGGTTTCAGGAGAACTGCCAGACTAAGAGGGGCTAGAAAGGCTTTGTGATCTACTTTCAAAAATCAAACAATGAAAATCCTATGCATCACAATGTCCGATCCACAAAAAGTCATGGGGATGGTTCAGGAAGGGGAAGCTTTCATTCCACTGAAATCTATTTAGTTCAGTCTTTGTGTAGTTAGTTCTGGAGCCCAGATCAAAAGGAAGAGAATCAAGAAAGCACAAAACTGATAGGAGTCCAAACTCTGAGCTAGACGTAAACCAAATTGGTTCTCTGATTTGGAGGTTGTATAATAATGATATTTCATGTACTTAATTGGATTATCTTGTAATGAGAGGCTTTTATAAAAATATATCTAGGAGGCTTCTGGTTAAAGATGGTAGCTTAGGTAGACACACCATAACAAACCCCAACAGCAAAAACTCAAGAAACTAAGTAAAACAGACACAAATAATGACCTAGGATTCCAGAACATCAAATGGAGAGTTGAAGAAACAGATTTAGCACTGATTGGAAGGAGACACAGACTGAGGCCAGTGCGAAAACAGATTTGCAGATTGACTGAGCCCTGCAGCCAGCAGGGAGCAGAGAGGCAATTTTGGGATGGCATCAAGCAACAACCAAGAGTTAGGAACCCAGGAAAGCAACCTCAGGAGAACATAACTGATGGCAGAGATTCTGTGCAAACAACCCCAGAAAGAAACAATGAAGTGAACAGGACACATCATGGGGCAAGGCAACCCTGAGAGGGTGAACAAAGGAGTACAGTTTTGAATCCAGGGAGCCACAGTTATGTTCTCATAGAGCAAAGGGAGGAAGACTGAATTGTCAGAGCCTAAGGATAGGAAACAGAATAGACAGGGATTTCACATTTGTTGAGGAGCAAAAGGGAGGTACGGAAGGGCAGGTGTGAGCTCCAGTGTATCTGGCTAGCATAAGAAGGGAAGGAGCTAGGAATTAGTGCCAGCACCTGGCCATGTAGACAAGAGATGCCCAGTGGAAAGTCAACCCAAAGAATAACAACTATAAGTCTTCCCTCAGAATGGCCCTGTGAAAACTATCACCCCCCCTCCTGTCCCTGCAGTCTCCCCTTCACTCCCCTCCCTTGAAGAGAGCAGTCAATTACAAATCATATGAAGAAAAAAGACACGATGGCTCAAGCAAGTAAGCAAAGTAAAGGGATGGAAAAACTTTCTGAGGAAGTACTGATAATAGAACTACCTGATAAGGAATTCAAAAGACTAATATTTAGGTTCAGCAAAGAGATTAAGGAAAACACAGGAAAAAGAAAACCTAGAAGAATTCAAGAAAACTATACAAGAACAAACTGACAAACTCAAGAGAGAAACAGAAGGCATAAAAAGACACAACTAGAAATTCAGAACATTAACAATAAAATATCAGAAATAACTCTATGGAAAAACACAAAAGTAGAATTGAAACAATGGGAGAAAAAATCAGCAAAATAGAAGACAAATCCCTTAATACTAAATTTTTTGAGGAACAAGAAGAAAAAAGATGAAAGAAAAATCAAGAAAGCCTAATGTTTACATGGGACACCATCAAGAGGAATAATACATGTATGTTAGGAATCTCAGAAGGGGAAGAGACAACAAACAGAACAGAGAATTTTTGAAGACATAATGGCAGAAAACTTCCCAAATATCATGAGAGAGGAGAAGATTTCCATCCAAGAAGCTCAACCAACCCATACAGGATAGACCCCAAAAGAAATTCACCCAGACATATCATAACCAAACTTTCCAGAACCAAAGACAAAGAAATAATTTTGAGAACAGCGTGAGAAAAGCAAAATATCACCTACAAAGGGGCCTCAACAAGACTAAGTGCCAATCTCTCGTCAGAAACAATGCAGGCAAGAAGGCAATGGGATGACATATACAAAGCCCTGAAAGCAAAGAACTGCCAACTAAGAATCCTATATTCAGCAAAATTGTCTTTCGAAAAAGAGGGCAAAATTTGGACTTTCTCACACAAGCATAAATTAAGGGAATTTGTAACCACCAGACCAGCCCTACAAGAAATATTAAAGGAAGTCCTTAGGATAGAAAATCAACAACATTTAACAACGACCAGAGATAAGGAAACATGACAGCATCACCCAGATACCAAGCCAGGTAAATACTTCAGAAAAGTAAAAAAACCTACAAAACTGATTACCCCCACTTCTCAGTTACTGACATGGTTAGGTTCCAAACACCAGGTCATTATGCAAAAATCGGTCATATAAGAAAAAGGAGGTTGAGAACAACACATCACAAAATGAAGGATGACTACATCGTCATGTAACTTCCGAACTACATCATTACATAACTCCCAAACCAGTGAGAATCATGGCTCAGACAAGTTGACACATAACCATCACAGTCAGCATTACTCTCACCTCACAACTCAGCATTCTTTACTGCCAGACATGTCATTAATCTGCAAAACAGATAGATTTTTTTACTATTGTCATAAATGTAAAATGTCAGATAACAAGATATCCAATAAGTGAGGTGAGAGTGTAAAGTGAACCAGAGATATAAAGATGCAAACTACAACAACTTTAAAACAAAAGGGGGAATGAACAGTGTAAATATGGAACTTCCATATGGAAAGGAAGTCAAGGCGATCTCAAGACGTAACAGACTGTTTTAAATTTAGGATGATAAATGTTAATTTCAGAGTAATCACAAAGAAAAGTAATAAATTACCTCACCAAAATGAAGAAAATCAAAATGTCTCAGTAAACTCAAAATCAACAATAACAAAGGAAAGGAAAAGAAAATCCATATACAAAAAGAACTCAAGAAGAATAAAGAAATTATTAACATCACAACAAAGTGTAACAAGTGGCAGCAGTAAAGCTATACCTATCAATAATCACACTGAATGTAAATGGATTAAATGCACCAGTCAAGAGGCAGAGAGTGGGTGAATGTATGTAAAAAAGAAAAAAAAATGACTCATCAATATGTTGTCTACAAGAGACACATGTTAGACACAAAGACAAAAATAGGTTAAAAATCAAAGGATGGGAAAAAAATATACCAAGCAAACACTAATCAACAGACAGCAGGAGTGGCAATATTAATGTCTGAAGAAATAGACTTTAAGTAAAAAAAAAAAAAAAAAAGAGATGAAGAACATTATATAAAGGGTCAATTCACAAAGAATGTAACAATTATAAATATTTATGCACCCAATGCCAGAGCTCGAAAATTTATAAATTTATAAAAATTTATAAAACAAACTCTAACGTCAGTTTGTCATACTGTAGTGGCTTGCGTATTGCTGATACTGGACGATATGACACCACTGTTTCAAATACCAGCAGGGTCATGCATGAAGGACAGGTTTCAGCAGAGCTTCAAGATTAAGACAAACTAGGAAGAAGGACCTGACAATCTACTTTTGAAAAAAAATTGGCCAGTAAAAACCTTATGAATAGAGCAGAACACTGTCTGATATAGTGATAGAAGACGAGCCCTCAGGTTGGAAGTCACTCAAAAGACCACTGGGGAAGAGCTGCCTCCTCACACTAGAGTCAACCTTAATGATGTGGATGGAGTTGAGCTTTGGTGACCTTCATTTGCTCATGTGGCATGACTCAAAATGTGAAAAACAGCTGCAAACATCCATTAATAATTGGAACATGGAATATAGGAACTATGAATCTAGGAAAATTAGGAATGGTCAAAAATGAAATGGAACACATTAGTAAGCAGAAGTAGACTGGTATTGGCCATTTTTAATCAGACAATCATATGGTACACTATGCTGTAAATCACAAATAGAAGAGGAATGGTGTCTCATTCATTGTCAAAAAGAACATTTCAAGATATATCCTGATGTACAAGGCTGTCGGTGACAGATAATTCCATATGCATATGCGAAGACCAGTTAATACAATTACTATTCAAATTTACACAGCTACCACTGAAGTCAAAGATGAGGAAATTGAAGATTTTTACCAACTTCTGCAATCTGTAATTGACCAAACATGCAATCAAGATGCATTGATATGACCGAAATGATAAAGCTGGAAACAAAGGATTGGTAGTTGGAAAATATGGCCTTAGTGATGGAAACGATGCAGGAGATCGCATTATAGAATTTTGCAAGACCAAAGACTTCTTTATTGCAGATACCTTTTTCAACAACATAAACAATGACTAGACACATGGAAGTCACCAGATGGAATACACAGAAATCAAATCGACTACATCTGTGGAAAGAGACGATGGAGAAGCTCAATATCATCAGTCAGAAAAAAGCCAGAGGCCAACTGCAGAACAGACCATCAATTGCTCGTAAGCAAGTTCAAGCTGAAGCTAAAGTAAGTTAGAGGAAGCCCACGAGAGCCAAGATATGACCTTGAGAATATTCCACCTGAATTTAGAGATCATCTCAAGAATAGATTTGATGTGTTGAACACTAGTGACCAACTACCAGACTAGCTGTGGAATGACATCAAGGACATCATACATGAATTATGCAAAAGGTTAACCAAAAAACAGAAAAGAAAAAAAAGACCAAAATGAGTATCAGGGGAGATTCTGTAACTTGCTCTTGAACACACAGTAGCTAAAGCGAATGGAAGAAATGATGAAGTCAAAGAGCTGAACAGAAGATTGCAAAAGGCAGCTCAAGAAGACAAAGTAAAATATTATAATGAAATGTGCAAACACCTGGAGTTAGAAAACCAAAAGGAAAGAACACACTCGGTATTTCTCAAGCTGAAAGAGCCGAAGAAAAAATTCAAGCCTCGAGTTGCAATAGTGAAGGCTTCTACAAGGGAAATATTAAACGATGCCAGAAGCATCAAAAGATGGAAGGAAAACACAGTCACTATACCAAAAAGAATTGGTCAACGTTCAACCATTTCAAGAGGCAGCATATGATCAGGAGCTGATAGTACTGAAGGCACTGGCAAAAAACAAGGCTCCAGGAATTGACAGAATACCAACTGAGATGTTTCAACAAAGGGATGCAGTGCTGGAAATGGTTATTCATCTATGCCAAGACATTTGGAAGAACTGGCCAACTGACTGGAAGACATTCATATTTATGCCTATTTCCAAGAAAGGTGATCCAACCAAATGCAGAAATTATTGAACAATATCATTAATATCACATGCAAGTAAAATTTTGCTGAAGATTATTCAAAAGCAGCTGCAGCAGTATATCGACAGGTAACCACCAGAAATTCAAGTTAGATTCAGAAGAGGACGTAGAACCAGGAATATCATCGCTGATGTCAGAAGGATCTGGGCTGAAAGCAGAGAATATCAGAAAGATGTTTACCTGTGATTTGTTGAGTATGCAGACATTCGACTGTGTGGATAATAACAAATTATGGATAACATTGTGAAGTATGGGAATTCCAGAACACTTAATTGTGCTCATGAAAAACCTGTACATAGATCAAGAGGCAGTTGTTCAAACGGAACAAGGGGATACTGCATTGTTTAAAGTTAGGAAAGTTGTGCGTTAGGGTTGTATCCTTTCACAATACATATTCAATCTGTATGCTGAGCAAATAATCTGAGAAGCTGGACTGTATAAAGAAGAATGGGGCATCAGGATTGGAGGAAGACTCATTAACAGCCTGCATTATGCAGATGACATAACAGCGCCTGCTGAATGTGAAGAGGACTAGAAATAAGCCACGTCTGTATCTTCAAGGAAGGAACCCTGGTTGTACAGTGGTTAAGTGCTTGGCTACGAACCAAAGTTCAGGAACTCAAACTCACCAGCCGCTCCTTGGGAGAAAGATGTGGCAATCTGCTTCTGTAAAGATCACAGCCTTGGGAACCCTATGGGGCAGCTTTCTCTGTCCTATAGGACCACTGAGTCAGAATCTACTCAATGGCAATGGGTTTAAGTACCAAGACATACTACACCCCTTTCAAACAAGATTTACTTTTAGTATTCTTCACCCTGAAAAGCTGAAACAAAAGATTTTGTTTCAATGAGGACAAATAAGAGTTTATAGCAAATATGTCATCCAAATCACAATGGAATTGACTTAATAAAAAAACAATAGGGAAACATTTGACCTCTAGTAAATCATGTGCAATATTAGTGTACCACACATTTGAAGTTAAGAAATACTTCAAAGATAGCTAATGCTGCCATTTAAACTTCCATAGTGGTTTGTTTAAAATAAAACTTATGCATTTCTAGGTGTTATAGATGATGTAAAGAGTGAATAAAAATAGCCTAAAATGTGTGAGTTTGGATTATCCATTAGAATATGCTTAAAATTCAGTATGAAATCTCAAAGGTAGATTTCCAAAATTTCACCAAATTATTTTCATTTCTAATTTAACAGAATCAGCATAACACATCTCAGTATTTACAATTAATCTACTAAAATTAATGACCACAAATTATTAATAAAATCTTTATTTTAAAATAATTTTAGGTTTACAAACAAATTGCAAAAATAATAGAGTTCCATATACTCCTCACATAGTTCCCCTTAATGTTACATCTGTCAAAACTTAGAACTGATAATACATTTTTCAAAACTAAGAAACCAACATTAGTACATTATTAATAACTAAACTTCAGTTGTATAGAGTAACTAAAGAGCTATTCAAATAATGAGATTAAGTACATCACATGCCCTTTTTTAAGGGAAAAAAATCTACATTTTGACTAAATAATAATACCTTGGAATTAAGTTTTAGACATCTGGCCCTACACCTATCTGGTTCTCTTCAGAGGAACTGAAAATAAACTAATTTGGACAGAATTTATAATGAAAACTCAGATAAGAGCTACTGTATCTTCCACGGTGAGATTAACTTTCTATTAGGCATGGCAGCCACCATTTTTTAGTGCTACAGGACTCCAAGGAAGGTTGTTGGTGGAGCCAGTTTTTCCAAAGGGGTTTAAATATACCTCAAGAACTTTTTTTACTAATTCACTCAAGTTGTACCTATGCCTAAATTTTCTTAACAAAGACAATTCTTAACAAAGAATTCATTATTTGGCAAGACTTTTTTTCCCGTTTATGTATTAATGTGTAACTAAAATTATTTAAAATACATTTATATTTACATGTTATGAATGGCCCTTATTGAAAAGAATAAGAGTTCGCAAAGCAGAGATTGGTTTGGAAAACAGAGACTGTATAGTTTCCATCCCCACGGTAACCAACTAATTGGTTGCACCTGGTCCTCCGGGGTAATTAATTTCTCATGTGTTGGGATGGCCTGCTGCTTCTCAAGGCCGGTAAGAAAGGAAGAACAAGATCACCTTCCATGAAAACAGAACAATACTTAAATCCTACATAGAAGAATTATTAGACTTTTGGGTCTCTTCTAATTTCACACTTGCAAGAGGTTTTACATTTGAGCAATAAAATGGGAGTCTAGGTTTTGGGTTCTGTTGCATTTATCTCACAATGATCTATTGCTTTAGCCATTTTTGTAGGATCTGGAAGATTTTTTCTCGTGCTTGAATTAGTTCAGCTGATTCTATATCCATTTGTTCATACATATCTGCACAGTGTGCTTCACCTAAAAAGAGAAAGAGAAATGTCAGAATACCTCCATACTAAGTATCCAAAGACCAGATGCCTTTAACTTCCAGCTACACTTTAAAATCGCCTGGAACCCTATTCAAACCAATATCTGAGCCCCAATCCTGCAGAGGTTCTGATTTAATTAGTCTGGGGTGGGGTTGGGTAAGGAGCCCTGGTGGTGCAGTGGTTATAGCAATCGACTGCACACCGAAAAGGTGTGGTTGGAAACCACCAGCAGCTCCATGGGAGAAAGATGTGGCATAGAGATTACAGCCTTGGAAACCCTGTGAGGTCGCCATGAGTCAGAATCGACTTGATGGCAGTAGGTTTGGGTTTTCATTTTGGAGCTAGGGATCAGTAATTTCCAAAAGGACGTTAAACGATGGTTAAAATGTGCCACCATAATTAAGAATGAGAATTAGTTTACTAATATAAGGGGCTTTGACTCAAATAAGTAAGCTGCTTTCTATATTAAGGTTAGTGTTATGGATTTAATTATGTCCCCCAAAATTGTGTGTCAACATAGCTAAGCCATGATTTCCAGTACTGTGTGGCTGTCCTCCATTTTGTGATCAGATGTGATTACCCCATGTGTTGTAAATCCTAACCTCTGTGATGTTAATGAGTCAGGATTACAGTCAGTTATGGTAATGAGGCAGGACTCAATCTATAGGATTAGGTTGTATTTTGAGTCAATCTCTTTTGAGATACAAAAGAGATAATCAAGCAGAGAGGACAGGTACCTCCTACCAGCAAGAAAGCAGAGCTGGGAGCAAAGCACATCTTTTGGACCAGGGTCCCTGTGTTGAGAAGCTCCTAGACCAGGAAAAGATTGATGACAGTAAGCTCCCCGCAGAGCTGACAGAGAGAGAGAGAGAGCCTTCCCCTGGAGCTGGTGCCCTGAATTTGGACTTCTAGCCTCCTAAATTGTGAGAGAATAAGTTTCTCTTTGTTAAAACCATCCACTTGTGGTATTTGTTATAGCAGCACTAGATAAAACTAAGATAGTTTGGTAAACATATTTGTTAAAGTGAGTTACTGTTCATGCCTAAGGAATCCTTCTGTGCTACAAATTAATGAATGTTTCAGGGAATGATTAAGGTAGTAGATTTGGAGAATAATGTTTTTAATTTCTTTTTGTTCAACCCAAGCGTGATGTAACTTAAGTTCCATCTGAGGAGGTTACAATGTGTGAATCTCAATGAGTCTCATTTTAGAAAGTTTTCCCAGTGGTCTACTGGAGTTGCACTGTACTACTTCCAAGAGCTGATTATTCAATTTTCAGAAATTCTGCAAGCTGGCTGTTTAACTGTAAGCTTTAAAATTGGCCATGATGGGAGTATTTACAACATGGAAATCAGCAGATGCTAAATATTAGGTCATTTTTCTTAAGGACAGTAGGTTGATAAACATGATATATGACAATAAGATCAAATAGATAAAATTTAAAGGAGAATTAAATATGTGTCAACCTCTTAATTTTACAGGTGTGGAACCTACACCTCAGAGAGTTTAAGTGACTTGTCAACAAAAATGCTAGTGGAACTACGGATTGAACCCAGTTCACCAGAACATCTGTCACATTCTGGTTTATGTAGCAAATGCTGTCAAATGTGAGCCCAAGGTTTTATAAACAAGCCTCCATCGAAACCAAAAACATAACAAAATGAAATAAAATATTTGCCTTAGAGTCATGGTGACCCCATATGTTTCAAAGGAGAACTGTGCTCCATAGGGTTTTTAAAGGCTGTGATCTTTTGGGAGTTTATCGCCAGGTCTTTCTTCTGAGATACCACCAACCTTTCAGTTAATAGCCAAGTGCTTCCAGGGACTCCAAGCATCCATCTAAATGGTATTATCTTAGGGGCAACAGGTATTTGCTGTTACCAAAACACCTCGTTGCCGTCGAGTTAATTCCAACACACATTGACCCTTCAGGACACAGTAGAACTGCCACATAGGGTTTCCAAGGCTGTAATCTTTATGGAAGCAGACAGCCACATCTTTCTCCTGTGGAGCAACTGATGGGTTAGAATGCCAACCTTTTGGTTAGCAAACAAGTGCTTAAATATTGCACCACTATGACTCCTTATTTGCTGCAGAGAAGTTAAAATTATGTAATAACTATGGCACATTCAGACAATAGAGTACTATTCATCCATTAAAAAGAATGAGAAATAATTTTATGTACTGAGATAGAAAGATCTTCAGTGTATATTGGTAAGACAAACAAGCAAGGTATAGGACAGCGTATATAATATGCTATCTTTTGTTTCTGAAGGGGGAAATAAGAATATACGTGATTGTATTTGCAAAAGGAAGGATTCCTGGCGGCACAGTGGTTAAAACAGCAGTTCAAACTCAACAGCCTCTCCATGGGAGAAAGATGGGGCAGTCTGCTTCCATAAAAATTTATAGCCTTGGAAACCCCAAGGGGCAGTTCTAGTCTTTCTTACAGGGTCACTATGAATCAAAATCAACTTGACGGCAGTGGATTTGTTTTTTACGTGCAAAAAAAGAAATACTGGTAAGATGAACAAGAAACTAACAAAGATAGCTCCCTAACAGACTAGGATGGAAATAGAGTAAGAAGGGTAAGACTTCTGTCCGTGAGAAAGAAGCAAACCCCTGCCAACTGATGGAAGGCAACAGTATTCCCTATAAATTAAACAATTTCACAGAATTTCAACATCAGCAAGGCCATGCCATAACTATGATGAGACCAGGCATGAATAAGACCACCCTGTGATCATGTCTGAACATAGACAAAAACAAGGACACTCTTAAACTACAAGGAGTCCCTGAGTGATGCAAACTATTAAGTGCTCAGCTACTAACTGAAAGGTTGGCAGTTCGAATCCACACAGAGATGCCTCAGAAGAAAGGCTTGGTAATCTACTTCCAGAAGATCACGGCCATTGAAAACTTCATGAAGCACAGCTCTACTCAGAAACGTATGGGGCTGCCATGAGTCGGAGTCTGAACTCGTTACTATTATGTAACCACAAAAGTAACAAAATATTTTTCTCTCCCTATTAATGTGAATAACCACTGCTTTCTACCATGACAAATCTAGCCCCATTTTTTTCCTCCTACCTCCTAAATAAAAATTATAAAGATTCACAATCATTGCACTGCCACAACTGACTTACAGCATTTAATTTTGGTCAATGGCCAAATTTGAACATGCCATAGTGTAAAAATTGTAAAAGTGTAACAAACCATCAATTGCGCATATGCGAGTTCAAGTTGAAGCTGAAGAAAATTAAAATAAGTCCACGAGAGCCAAAATACGACCTTGAGTATATCCCACCTGAATTTAGAGACAATCTCAAGAACAAATTTGACACATTGAATACTAATGACCAAAGACCAGACAAATTGTAGGATGACATCAAGGACACTATACATGAAGAAAGCAAAAGGTCATTAAAAAGACAGGAAAGAAAGAATTGCTCTTGAACATACAGTAGCTAAAGTGAATGGAAAAAGTGATGAATAAAAGACCTGAACAGAAGATTTCAAAGGACAGCTCAAGAAGAGAAAGTAAACTTATTATAATGAAATGTGCAAAGACCTGGAGTTAGAAGATCAAAGGGAAGAGCACACTTGGCATTTCTTAAGCTGAAAGAATGGAACAAAAAATTCAAGCCACAAGTTGCAATTTAGAAGGGTTCTATGGGCAGCATAATTACACAGGAAGCATCAAACGCAAATGGAAGCAATACACAGTCACTCTGCCAAAAAGAAATGGTCCATGTTCAACCATTTCAGGAGGCAGCATATGATCGAGAACTGATGGTATTGAAGGAAGAAGCCCAAGCTGCACTGAAAGCACAGGTGTAAAACAACGCTCCAGGAATTGACAGTATACAAACTGAGATGTTTCAGCAAACAGATGTAGCACTGGAAGCACTCACTTGTCTATGCCAAGAAATTTGGAAGATAGCTACCTGACCAACTGACTGCAAGAAATCCATATTTGTGCCCATTCCAAAGAAAGGTGATCCAACAGAATGCGGAAATTATCAAACAATATCATTAGTATCACACCCAAGCAAAATTTTGCTGAAGGTCATTCAAAAGTGGCTACAGCAGTACATGGACAGGGAACTGCCAGAAATTCAAGTTGTATTCAGAAGAGGACTTGCAGAAAGGGATATCATTGCTGATGTCAGATGGAGCTTGGCTGAAAGTAGAAAAAATGTTTACCTGTGTTGTTTTGACTATACAAAGGCATTCAACCATGTGGATTATAACAAATTATGAATAAGATTGAGAAGAGTGGGAATTTCAGAACATTTAACAGTGCTCATGCAGAACCTGTACATAGACCAAGAAGCAGTCTTTCAAACCAAGCAAGGGGATACTGCATGATTTAAAATCAAGAAAGGTGTACATCAGGGTTGTATCCTTTCATCACACTTACTCAATCTGTATGCTGAGCAAGTAATCTGAGAAGCTGGACAATATGAAGAAGAACGTGGCATCGGGATTGTTGGAAGACTCATTAAAATCTTGCTATATGCAGATGACACAACCTTGCTTGCTGAAAGTGAAGAGGACTTGAAGCACTTACTGATGAAGATCAAAGACTAGGGCCTTCAGTATGGATTACACATCAACATAAAGAAAACAGCTGGACCAACGAGCAACACCATTATAAATGGAGAAAAGATCGACATTGCCAAGGATTTCATTTTTCTTGGATCTACAATCAACACCCATGGAAGCAGCAGTAAGCAAATCAAATGAGGCATTGCCTTGGGCAAATCTGCTGCAAACGACCTGTTTAAAGTGTTCAAAAGCAAAGATATCACTTTGAGGACTAAGTTGTGCCTGATGCAAGCCATAATATTTTCAATTGCCTCATATGCATGCGAAAGCTGGAAAATGAATATGGAAGACAAAAGAAGAATTGATGCACTGGAATTATGGTGTTGGCAAAGAATATTGACTATACCATGGACTGCCAGAAGAATGAACAAGTCTGTCTTGGAAAAAATACAGCCAGAGTACTCCTTGGAATCGATGATGGTGAGACTTTTGTCTCACGTACTCTGGACATGTTTTCAGAAGGAACCAGTTCCTGGAGAAGGACATCATGCTTGGTAAAGTAGGGGGTCAGGGAAAAAGAGGAAGACCTCCAAATTAGATTCACACAGTGGCTGCAACAATGGGCTCAAATACAGCAACCATTGAGGATGGTGCAGGACTGGCCAGTGTTTCATTCTGTTGTACATAGGGTCGCTATGAGTCGGAACCGACTCGACGACACCTAACAACAACAAAAGTGTAAAATGATAGTTCTGACACATACTTAAATTATGAGTATCCAAGAATACATAATGAAATTCATAAAATAAAAAGGTTATTATACCAACTTGATTTTATTATTATCTAATATAATGAGCCATAGAACTGTATATTCAATGAGCACAAAAAACTGAATGCAAAACCAATTAGAAATAGGATAACAAACAGATGTGGAAATGGAGATAAAGTGGAAAAGGCATATTCATCTACAAAACTTGACTCAGAGCTTGAAATTATTTTCTAGTTAGAGATAAGCAGTCTTTTCTTTAGCCAATATGAACCTGAAGATACGACTTTGACCTCCTTGCCAGGTTCTCAGCTTCATTATTATAATGGAGTGAGTAGCATTTTTACTTCAGCACACAGTCGCTGAACATCAACTATGTACTAGGCACCATGGATTCAAAGATTAATAATATCTGTCCCAGCAATCAAGAAGTTTGCTTTCTAGAGAGTAAATACTAAATTTCTCCTTTTCCTTCTCAATTCTGTTCAGACATCTGTGACCCAGGAAAGCTCTGTGCATTTATTTGATCAATGTCTATCTCACATGTATGCCTGGTAGCTCCTGGGGGCAGGGACTATGTTCACCCTTACACCCTTACTGCCCAGCACAGCATCTGACACAAGTAGGCCCTCCATAAATATTTTTAAATGAATGACTTCAAGCACTCCTTAATTCCCATGAAACAGAAGGATTTGCAATGGCTTTCTAAGGTTTTGGAGGTCTTTTTGAAAACATAAGAACTTTATCTCCCAAAACGTTAGGAGGCATGTGGCATGGTTGATAAGGAGCATGAATGCCAGTGAGACTCCTTTGACTTGAGTCTGGTCCTACTACTTATTACACTGCAAGCCTTAGGCCAGTTGACTTAACCTCTGAGTGCCTGCGTAGTACAAACAGTTAACACATTGGGCTGCCATCAGAAGGATGGAGGTTAAGGCCACTCAATAGGTTCTTCAGAAGAAAGCCTTAGCTATCTACTGCCAGGAAAAAAAAAAAAAAAATCAGCCATTGAAAACCGTGCAAAGCGTAGTTCTACTCTGACACTTATGGGGTCATCATGAGTTGGGGTCAAATCGAGAGCAACAGGTTTACTGGTTTTATGGTCAGTTGTCTCATTTGTAAAATGAGAAATGTGATAGTAACTACCCGATTGTTAGGAGGATTTAATGAGAATGTACACATGAAGTGTGACTTGTACTATTCAATATGGTAGCCACTGTGGGCCACATTGGCTATTCAGCCCTTGAAATATGGCTTGTCCAAACTGAGATGTGCCTTAAATACACACTGGATTTTGAACCCTTAGTATGAAAGAAATGAATGTAAACGTCATGTTAACAATCCTCTTATATTAATTACATGTTGAAATGGAACATTCTGATACATTGGGTCAAATAAAATATATTCTTACAGTTAACTTCACTTGTGTGTACTATAAAATTTAAAATTATATATGTGATTCAAATGTCTAGTTCACATTATACTTTTATTGGATAACAAAGGAATAAATTGTGGCCAGGTCTGGTGGTGCAGTGGTTAAAGCACTCATCTGCTAATAGAAAGGTCTGTGGTACAAACCTACCATCCGCTCCGTGGCAGAAAGATGCGGCAGTCTGCTTCCGTAAAGATTTACAGCCTTGAAAACCCCCTGGGGCAGTTCTACTCTGTTCTATAGGGTTGCTATGAGTCAGAATTTATTCAGTGGCAATGGTTTTGTTTGTTTTGGCTTAGGCACAAATAAAATTACTTCCATTTACAAATAAGTAGAATCATTGTAAAATTAATGTTACGCATTCATTCAGAAGTAGGATATAACAGATTGGTGTTTGGGTAGTGTTCCGGATTGCATTGTGTTCCCCCTCCCCCCCCCCCCAAAATGTGTCTCAACTTGACTAGTCCATGCATGATTCCCAGTATGGTGTGACTGTCCACCACTTTGTCATCTCACATGATTTTCCTTTGTGTTGTAAATCCTACTTCTATGATGTTAATGAGATGGAATTAATGGAAGTTATGTTAATGAGGTAGGACTCAATCTACAAGATTAGGTTGTGTCTTAATTCACTCTCTTTTGAAATATAAAAGAGAGAAGGGAGCAGAGAGACAGGTGGACCTCATACTACTAAGAAATAAGAGTCAGGAGAATAGTGTGTCCTTTGGACCCAGGTCCCTGTTCTGAGAAGCTCCTTTACTGGGGAAGATTGATGACAAGGACCATCCCCAAGAGCCAAGAAAGATAGAAAGCCTTCCCCTGGAGCTGGCACCCTGAATTCAGACTTCTAGCCTCCTAGACTGTGAGACAATAAATTTCTCTTTGTTAAAGACACCAAGTGTGGTATTTCTGTGATAGCAGCACAAGATGACTAAGACAGGTAGTAAAATAATTCTATGCATAAGAAGTTTGTATAGTGTTCTTGGTCTACTATGGACGCCTATCCCAAGTCATTTGACTCCTACTCTTCAGAGTTACAAACCATGAGCAATTGCTACGTTCCAGGCTCTATACTAAGTATTTTACACTTACCATCTTATTGAATGATATAGTGTTAGTTTGTGAATTCACTGTCAGTTTGTCATACTGTGGTGGCTTGCAAGTTGCTATGATTCTGGAAGTTATGAGACCAATATTTCAAATACCAGCAGGGTCAGCCATGCTGGACAAGTTTCAATGGGGCTTCCAGACTAAGACTAAGAAGAAAAGGCCCAGTCATCTATCTCTGAAAGTAGCCAATGAAATTCCTGTGGATCACTACAGAATATTGTCTGATACAGGGCTGCAAGATCAGCCCCCCAGGTTGGAAGGCAACAGTGGACTCAAGTATGCCAGTAATCATGAGAATGACACGAGATCCAGCGGCAATTCTCTCTGTTGTACATGGGACTGCCATGAGCTGGAGCCTACTCGATGGTACCAATAAAGACTGTGAATAACATACAATGTGTAATATGTAATATATTTAGAGCTGACTTTAGTTTTTATTATGGCAATATACATCACTCACTATTGAATATGAGAGAAATGGCAGTCAAAGCAAGTGTGCAGGACTTGTACGTTCCCATGTCACAGCTACAGTTATGTCCATGGGATTGTGACTCAGATCTGAACATTATCTGACCCATCTTGGTAGGAAAAGGGCAAGGATACCTTCTGGAGAGAGATCAGAAAACTAGAAAATCCTCTGAAGTCTGACATTTCCTAGAAGTACCAGTGACCCTTTAAACCTTAAAGCTCCCTGCCCTGCAGCCATGAAATAGGAACTTAGTTAAATCATGTTTCTTCTCATTTGTCTTAAGGTGTTGAAAAAAATCTCCACACTCATCCCTTTGACATTTCGATTAAATTAATCCCTAAAGGAATTGTAATCTCCCATTAAGAACTGATCTCACCCATGATATCTATGCAGAGGCCAGAAAAGGGCAAGCACCAAGTGTCGGTCTTGTCCCTGTTGGAGTCATATTTATGCTGTGTACTCTTTGCAAAAACAAAAAGGGGCATGAGATTGTCTTGGCACTAAATTCATAGTCACTAAGCCAAAAGGAGCAAAACTACTAGGAGCTTTGGATAAGGCACTAAACTTCCCCACCAAGAATTTATGTTAGGACCTCATCTCTGGAAGATACCATAGTCTGATAGTGCCAGCTGGACCCTTTCCCACCCTGCCTTCCCTTTATAGTGGGATCTTCCGGCTTCCCGTTTTCATTAGAAAACCAAAATCATCTCTTCCTCCTTGTTATAAGATAGGCATTTGGGCAAAAATTGATTACTACTATCACATACACACACACAATGTGAGTGAGAGAACTTGTTGGGTTAGCTGGAGTAAGAACAGTAAACAAGGAATACTGGTTAGATGTGTTTTGAATTGTTGCAGAAGATACAGAGAAGTTTAAGAGCTAAGTAGCAGGAATTAGACAGTGTTCTTGATTCAGGTTGGATAATTCTAAGAATGTTTTTTCCAACTCAAGAACTTTCTCAAACTCCTGCCACCAAGGCTATAAAACTACTGTTTTCCCTCATCCTTAACTTCTTTGTACCTGTTAAAGTGGAGCCACCAGTGAAGGCCAGTCCTCCTTGTGCCACTGGAACACTTCCTTCCTACCTCCCCTCTACAATGGGGTCAACCTCCTTAATACCCTTCTCCGGCAGCTATACTTTTTCTCCTCTACCCATCATAGCTGAGGTGTCTATGCATATTGTTTCTGTTTCTTCACCTCTTCTATCTCAGTATACTTCATCCTTACTTCTGACTTGTCCAGAATAATACTCAATTAGAGAGGCCCAAGTTACCAAATCCAATGGCTGTTTTGCCGTTCTCATATTAAAGCTTCAAGGATCTTTGAGCTGGAAACCATGGTGAAGACTTTTGTAAATATCACATTAGCATAATAAGCAGCAAATGTTTAATTTCTGAAGGTCTTTAGCTGGAAACCATGGGGAAGGCTTTTATAAATATCATATTAGCATAATAAGCAGCCGATGTTTATTTTGCAGTGGGAATACACATTTTAACCAGTACTAAGATTGTATTATTGAGATTATTTTTAAAACTAATTTCAGTAAATGCAACATGTAAAATGGATTACATGGAAAAACTGTGTTCCATGTAAGGTCCTGCTTAAGAATTAAGTGGCTGTACTACTGCACTCATTTATCTAGTGTTCAGAGCCCTCAGACAAAATAACTTGTTTTAATTAGTAATTACATTTACAAAAGAAATGACTTCATCTCACCTGATTATTGACTTCTTATAAACACAAAATAAAGACAACAGTAGATACATTGTTCATTTTATATGTACATTTTTGTCTGTGCTGTAGTGTTTTTTAAGGTGTTCTATTTTAGATGTTAGCATAATGGTGAAATATTAGTGAAGACTAAATGATCTACCTATTACCTGTTGACTTAGTTATCTAGTGCTGCTATAACAGAATACCACAAGTGGGTGGCTTTAACAAAGAGAAATTTATTCTCTCACAGTCTAGGGGCTAGAAGTCCATATTCAGGATGCCAGCTCCAGGAAAAGCCTCTCTCCATCTGTCAGCAATTGGGGAAGGTCCTTGTTAATAATCTTCCCTTGATCTAGGAGCTTCTCAGAGCAGGAACCCCAGGTCCAAAGGACACACAACTCTCCTAGGAATCACAGCCTAGCCAAATTGACAGACATATTTTGAGGGGACACATTTCAATCCATGACACCTACTTAGAAGTATTTTGTGTTTCTTGTCAATAACAATATCAAAAGCAATTTATTAACATTGTTGCTGTTGGCTGAAGTCAAGTCAACCCCCCACTCATGGCGACCCACGCACAACAAAACTAAATGCTGCCTGGTCCTGTGCCATCCCCATGATTGGTTGCAAATAGGATCATTGTGATCCATGGTGCTTTCATTGGCTGATTTCTGGAAATAGATCACCAGACCTGATTTCTTAGCTCGACTTAGTCTGAAAGCTACACTGAAACCTGCCCAGTATCATAACACACACGAGCCTCCACTGACAGGCATGTGGTGGCTGTACATGAGGCGATTGTCTGGGAGTTCAACCTGGTTCTCCTGTATGAAAGGCAAGAATTCAGCCACTGAACCACCATTGCCCCCTTAATTTATTATTACATGCTGATACATTTCATCCTATTTGTGGGTCTTTTGACTATTCACAACTGTGTTACCTTTAATGAAGACAGCAGGCAAATCTATACTGATATCCTTTATGATTCCCAGAGAATGCCAAGGATCAATGGAACCATTGGGAAAAATGAATTTGCTTCCCTTCACATTGAAGCCACCATAGTACATATTGGTGGCCATAACACCCCAAGTCACTGATTTGTAATTGAACTCAGGGCCAAAGACATCTGAACATTGATTAATAAAATACCTGCAAAGAAAATGAGACAAAATTATAGGTGCTGGAGAGCAGAATTGAGGAGTGTAAAGAAAGGCATCTACAGAAAGAGTGATGGTTTGCGGTTTTTTAGTTGTTTTGTTTTCCCCTGAGAATCTGAATTACTTAAAATAGTTGAAAGAATTTCTTCAGTTTAAGTAGGAAATTATCTGTCTGTCTATTGTAACTAGCAACTCCCCTTATGAGGTCCTCTAGTAGTTAAGCAGGGAGGAACGTGACCAGCAAATTACTTATCTGGACTCTTGGCCAATCCAGTGTAGAACCATAGTGAAGAGGTTATAGACACCACCAGCTGCTGTTTTCTGAATGCCACCTAGGGCTTCAGAACAAGGAAAGCAGAAAAGCCTATTCACCAAGCCACCGAGCTCACACTTGTACCTGGACTTATGAACACTAGTAGGAAGAAAGCTTAATGCATAGCCTGCCTGCCTGCCAAGGAGGAAGAGAGCACAGAGGCAGTTAGAGCCAGAGACTGCCTCCAATGCAGAAAGATGCACCCCAGGGCTCCTCATACCTACCCAGTTCCAGTCATTCTAGCCCCAAGGATCTAGAATCCCAAAGAAAGACTGAAGAGGAAGCCAAGGAAAAAGTAAGATTTCCCCTCCTGTGTCCTAGGAGCAAAAAAGATATGTAAAGGAACAAGGGGCTGAAAAAGTGGACGGGCTTTCTCTCCACACTGGTAGAACAGACACCAAAAGAAGTGAGGCTATAATTAGTGTTTGCCCCAATCTAGATACCTTCACCATAAACACCACTCTTAAATTGTATGGTCAAATTAATATAACTGACTTAGACTAACTCATAGCTCCATTTCTCATTAGGGAATTTGAGTTTTTGGGGACTTTGATAGGAGAAACTATAGGCTTCAAGTTCATACTCTTTTCCCCCAAATTTATACTTTTATTATGATTTTATCCTTCAGGATATTTTTACATATCTATGCATTTTCATGTACAACATACCTGCATACACACATACTCACAAATAAAGAATCCCCTTCCTGCAATTTTAAGTATGAAATTACCTTTAAAGTTCTTCATATTTACTAATATCTGTTTCTAGTGGACATATCCAAAAGTCAGTAACCATATCTTTGTCTGGGTGTGGGTGTGAGGTGAAAGTCTGCAGCTCAAGCTAATTTCTCATTCAAAAATTTTTTCACATACTGTTTTGTTACATTGGTCGCAATCCACACAATATGAGAACACACTCCCCCTTTCCGCTCCAGTTTCCCTGTGTCCATTCATCCAGTTCCTTGTCCCTTCCAGCCTTCTCATCTTGCTTTTGGGCAGCAGTTACCCATTTTGTCTCATACATTTGATTGAACTAAGAAGCACGTTCCTCACATGTGTTATCGTTTGTTTCATAGGCCTGTCTAATCTTTGTCTTGGTAGAGGGTCAGTGAGAAAAAGACCATCAACGAGGTAAACTGGCACAGTGACTGCAACAATGGGCTTAAGCATAACAAGGATCAAGAGGATGGCACAGGCCCGGGCAGTGTTTCGTTCTGTTGTACGTAGTGTCACTATGAGTCGAAACCAACTCGAGGCACCTAACAATAACAATCTTTGTCTGAAAGTGGGCTTCAGGAGTGTTTCAGTTCTCAGAAGAGTGTCTGGGGTCCATTTTCTCATGGGTTCCTTCCATCTCTGTCAGAACAGTAGGTCTGGTCTTTTTTTTTTTTTTTTTTTTTTTTGTGAATTTGAGTTTTGTTCTACATTTTTGTCCCACTCTGTCCTGGACTCTTTGTGATGCCGGTTAGAGCAGTCAGTGGTTGTAACCAGGCACTATCTAGTTCTTCTGAGCACAGGCTGGTGGAGATGTAGTTCATGTGGTCTTTTAATCCTCTGAGCAAATATTTTCCTTGTGTCTTTTCTTTTCTTCATTCTCCTTTGTTCTGGATGGGATAGGACCAATAGGTGTATTTTAGATGGTCGCTCAAAAGCTTTTAAGACCAGATACGCTGCACATCAAAGCAGGATGTAAACATTTTCTTTATCCTAATTGACCTAGAATACCCTGAGTCTATGGTCCCCAGTCCCCCACTCCAGTAACTCAGTCCTTCAAGGCGTTTTGATATGTCTAAGAAATTTCTATGCCTTTGCTTTGGTTAGATTATGCTGACTTCCCCTATATCGTGTGTTGTCTTTCCCTTTACCAAAGTTGACACTTGTCTACTATCTAGTTAGTGACTTCCCCTTCTCTCCCTCCCCAACCTCATAACCTTCAAAGATTTTTTTTTTGTGTATAAACTTTTCTTGTGTTCTTATGATAGTGGTCTCATACAACATTTGTCCTTTTGTGACTGACTTATTTCACTCCACATAATGCCCTCCAGATTCATCCACATTGCGAGACGTTTCATACATTCATTATTGTTCTTTATCGTTGTGTAGTGTTCCATTGTGTGTATGTACTAAAATTTGTTTATCCATTCATCTGCCTATGGCCTTTTAGGTTGTTTCCATCTCTTTACTATTGTGAACAGTGCTGCAATGAACATGGGTGTGCATATGTCTATTCATGTGACAGCTCTTATTTCTCTAGGACATATTCCTAGCAGTAAAATTTCTGGATTGTATGGTATTTCTATTTCCAGCTTTTTAAGGAAGTGCCATATCTCTTTCCAAAGTGGTTGTACCATTTCACATTCCCACTAGCAGTGCATAAGAGTTCAAATCTCCCTGCAAGCACTCTGGCATTTATTAGGATTCCTGCCAGTATTGTCAGGGTGATATGGTATCTCATTGTAGTTTTGATTTGCATTTCCTTAATGGCTAATGATAGCAAGAAATTCCTTATGTGTCTGTTCATGTCTTTTGCCCATATTTTAGTTGGAGTCTTTGTCTTTTTGCTATTCAGGTGTTGAAGTGTTTTGTAGATTTTAGATATTAGATCCATGTCAGACAGGTCTTAGCAAAAAAAATTTTCCTGTAGTTTTCTTTTTACCTTTTTGGTGAAGTTTTTGATAAGCATAAGTGTTTAATTTTTAGTAGCTCCCATTTATCTTGTTTCTCTTCTAGTGCTTGTATATTATTAGTTATGGTTTGTATACTATTTATGCCATGTATTAAGGCACCTAGCATTGTAACTATTTTTTCTTCCGTGATTTTTATCGTCTTAGGTTTTATATTTAGGTCTTTGATACATTTTGAGTTAGTTTTTTGTGTATGGCATATGGTATGGATCTTGTTTCATTTTTTTTTTTTTTTTACAGATGGACATTTCAGTTATGCCAATATCATTTGTTAAAGAGACTGTCTTTTCCCCATTTAATGGACTTTGGCCCTTTGTTAAATATCAGCTGCTCATAGATGCATGGATTTACATCTGGGTTCTCAATTCTGTTCCACTGGTCTATGTGCTTGTTGTTGTACAAGTACTAGGCTGTTTTCACTACTGTGGCTGTATACTAGGTTCTAAGATCAGGCAGTCTTAGGTCTCCCACTTTGCTCTTCTTCAATGATATTTTTACTTACCTGGGCCTCTTCCCTTTCCATATACAAGTTGGTGATTTGTTTCTCCATCTCATTAAAGAATGCTATTGGGATTTGGATCAGGATTGCATTGCATCTGTAGATAGATCTGGATAGAACTGATATTTTCACATGTTGACTTCATATCCATGAACATGGTATGTTTTTCCACTTATATAGGTCTCTTTTGGTTTCTTGCAGTAGTGTTTTGTAGTTTTGTTCGTATAGGTGTTTTATGTCCTTTGTTAGATTTATTCCTATATATTTTATTTTCTTGGGGACTATTATAAATGGTATTGATTTGATGATTTCCTTTATGAAGTTCTCTTTGTTGGTGTAGAGGAATCCAACTGATTTTTGTATGTTAATCTTGTATCCTGCTACTTTGCTGAAATCTTCTATTAGTTCCAGTAGCTTTCATGTGGATTCTTTGGGGTTTTCTGTGCATAAGATCATATCGTCTGTGAACAGGGATAGTTTTACCTCTTCCTTACCAATTTGGATGTCCTTTATTTTTTCTTGCTTTATTGTTATAGCTATAACTTCCAGCACAATGCTGAATAAGAATAGTGATAAATGGCATCCTTGTTTGGTTGCCGTTCTCAAAGGGAATGCTTTCAGTCTCTGTCCATTTAAAATGATGTTGGCTGTTGATTTTGTATAAACCAAAACCAAACCTGTTGCCATCGAGTCGATTCTGACTCATAGTAACTCTACAGGACAGACTAGAACTGCCTAGGGTTTCCAAGGAGTGGCTGGTAGATTCAAACTGCCAACCATTTGGTCAGCAACCGAGCTCTTAACAACTGCCCTACCAGGGCTCCTGGTTTTGTATAAGTGCCCTTTATTATGTCAAGGAATTTCCCTTCTATTCCTACTTTGCTAACAGTTTTTATCCGGAATGGGTGTTAGACTTTGTCAAATGTCCTTTCTACATCAATTGATATGATCATATGATTTTTTTTTTATTTATGTGGTAGATTATGTTGATTGATTTTCTAATGTTGAACCATGCCTGCATACCTGGTATGAATCCCATTTGGTCATGATATATTATTTTTTGATATGCTATTGAATTATATTAGCCAGAATTTTGTTGAGAATTTTTTGTGTCTATGTTCATGAGGGATATTGGTCGATAGTATTTTTTGTGGTGTCTTTGCCTGGCTTTGATATCATGGTTATGCTGGCTTGATAGAATGAATTCTGGAGTATTCCTTCCTTTTCTATGCTCTCAAATAGTTTGAGTAGCATCATGGGTTGAATTGTGTCCCCCCGAAATATCTGTCAACTTGGCCATGTCATGATTCCCAGTGTCGTATGATTGTGTATCATTCTGTAATCCGATATGATTTCCCTATGTGTTATAAACTCTATCACTATGATGAGGTTATACTGATGAGGTCTACAAAATTGGATAGTGTCTTAAGCCAATCTCTTTTGAGATATAAAATAGAGAAGTAGGCAGAGACACTGGGGAACGTCATACCACCAAGAAAGCAGTGCCGGGAGAATAGTGTGTCCTTTGGATCTGAGGTCCCTGCACAGAGAAGCCTGCAGACCGAGGAAAAATTGATGACACAGACCTTCCTCCAGAGCTGACAGAGAAAGCATTCCCCTGGAGCTGATGCCCTGAATTTGGACTTGTAGCCTACTGGACTGTGAGAGAGTAAACTTCTCTTTGTTAAAGCCATTCACTTGTAGTAATTCTGTTAGAGGAGCACTAGATGACTAAGACAAGTAGTATTTGTGTTAGCTCTTCTCTGAAAATTTGGTAGAATTCTCCAGTGAAGCCATCCAGGCCAGGGCTTTTTTTTTGTTCAGAGTTGTTTTTGTTTTTTTTTTTTTAATACTTCTTTAATCTTTCTTTTGTTATGAGTGTGTATATATTTATTACGTTTATGTCCTTCTGGTGTATTTACTCTTTAATCATTATATAGTGTTCTTCCTTATTCTTTATGGTGGATTTTGCTTTAAAGTCTATTTTATCAGAGATTAATATTGCCATTCCTGCTCTTTTTTAGTTATTGTTTGCTTGACATGTTTTTTTCTACCCTGTCAGTTTTGTTTATGTCTTTGTATCTAAGGTATGTCTCTTGTAGACAGCATATAGAAGGATCATGTTTTTTATCCATTCAGCCACTCTCTATTTCTTTACTGCTGCATTTAGGCCATTTACATTCAGTATAATTATTGATACATATGAATTTATGGCTGTCATTTTCTTGTATTTTATCTTGTGTGAGTGTGTGTGTGTGTGTGTGTTTGCGTGGTGTCGACAATTTCATTGTTCTGCTTAATTTTCTGTGCTATTTTTGTTTATGGATTTTCATGTTTTTCATTACTGGTGACATTATGTTTGCTGAGATTTTGTTTTTATCCTTTTTTATTCTGATGGGTAAGTTTGTTAGCTTCCTTTGTGGTTACCTTGAAATTTACCTTTATTTCTCTAAGTTTAAACCAGTCTTTTATTTCTTGATATCGCCTTGACTTGCTCTCCATATGAAGTTATATGACTACACTGTTTATTCCCTTTTTCGTTTTGATGTTGTCATGATTTACATATTGATGTCTCTGGTTCCCTATTTTCAGTCTTTTAGTTCTGTTTGATTTTTGTGAATTCTCTTTATAGGGTGGTTTCTGGTTGATCTGTCCTGTGTCCTAGTCTTGGATTGGATTGTTGTCTGACGTTTTTGGTTCTCTAACCAGAGGACTCCCTTTAATATTTCCTGTAATTTTGGTCAGGTTTTCACATATTTCCTTAATTTTTGTTTATCTGGAAATGATCTAATTTCACCATCATATTTGAGAGACAATTTTGTTGGATTTATACTTCTTGGCTGGCAATTTTTTTTCCTTCAAGGCTTTATATACGTCATCCCATTTCCTTCCTGCCTGCATGGTTTCTGTGGAGTAATCAGAGTTCAGTCTTATTAGTTTTCCTTGATAGGTGACTTTTGATTTATCCCTAGCCACTCTAAAGATTCTCTGCCTTTGGTTTTTGCAAGACTGCTTATGACATGTCTTGGTGACTTTCTTTTGGGGTCCATCCCACATGGGGTTGGTTGAGCTTCTTGGATAGATATCTTCTAGTCTTTCATGATATTAGGGAAGTTTTCTGCAACATATCTTCAACAATTCTGTTTTCTGTTATCCGTTCCTCCTTGTTCTGGAACTCCAATTACTTGTAGGTTTTTCCTCTTGATAGTATCCCACATAACGCTTAGGCTTTCTTCATTTTTCTTCATTTTTTTCTGAATTTTCCTCAAATTGATCCTCAAGGGATTTATAGTCAACCTCACTAATTCTGGCTTCCATTGTCTCTGTTCTGCTCCTATGATATTCTATTGAGTTGTCTAATTCTGAAATTTTATTGTCAATCTTTTGCGTTTCTAGCTGCTGTTTTATATGGTTTTTAGTAGCCTATTCTGTCATCTAGTTCTTGTATTGTTTCCCTGAATTCTTCTACTGCTTTGTCTGTTTTCCTTCGTTCTGTGTTTTCCTTGATCACTTTCTTGACCTCTTGGAATGCTCTGTATATTAGTCTTTTGAATTTTTTATCAGGTAATTGGATTGCCTTATCTTCCTATGAAAGGTGTTCTGGTTCTTTATTTTGGTTGCTTTCTGGAGTCTTCTTATCCTGCTTCTTTATGTGATTTGATATACAGACTGTTGTCTTACAGGCATCAAGAAATTATTTATATTTGCTTACTTATCATGTTTATCTTAAATTTTTGTTTTGTTTCAATATATATGAGCACACTGAGTGTGTGGCTACTCTGGTTGCTAATCTGGCCACGTTGAAGCTCTCAACTCCTTCTCTGGGTGGGCAGAGCACTATTAGATTTGTGAGCACAGCACCACCCTATTCACTGTTCTTGTGGGGCTGCTGAGAATGTAGGTGGCATTTCTGGTGAAGTGATGTATCTGTCCTGCTGATCACCTTGCCATGGGTGCAGGGGGTATTTTCCCTGGTCATTATGTTTCATTGTGTGTGTGGTCTGCCAATTGTTGGATGGTTAGGGAGACGATGTCCGGGTCTTTGGTTACTAGGTGTGTTGTGTGGAGACTCTCACCTGGAGACCTGCGGAGGGAAATGCTTTATAGGGGTATTCAGAACAGGTACTAGTCTCTGGTTGCAGTAGGGTATTATGCGAGGGGCAAGGCAGGGGACTGCTGGCCGCCCACCAGTGCCTGGTTGGAGGGTGCGCCCCGTCCACTAGAGCACATCATAGGGGGAGGTTGTACGCGTCCTTGGGCACCTGGTGCCATTGGCTAGAGGCACTGGGAGACACCACTGGGTCCTCAGGCTCCCATTATCGGTGGCTGGATGGAGTAAACGATACCACTGGCCCTCAGGCTCCTGGCATAGGTGGGTTGAGCTCTTAGGGGGAGGGACAGTGTCAGATACCACAGGCCTGTATCTCCCACTTGGCTGTTTCAGGTGAAGTGGGCTTCGACTAGGAACACTGTCTGCCTTGTCCCATTATGGACATGCTGTGCTGGCTTGGCCAGCTAGTCTCTGGTGTGGCTGATCCCACAGGGAAGAGGGCACTGCAAGTCCGTGGATCTCCTGTGCCTGTGGCTGGGCAGAGGGGCAGGCACCTAGGACCAGACAGCTACCAGCTTATGGGGTGGAGAACTGTCAAATATTACAGTTCTGCAGCTCTTGCTTGGCTGCTGCAAGTGAACTTCAGCTGTGGACACTGCCAGCCTTAACACAACATGAAGGTGCTGTGCTGGCTCAGTTACTGGAGCGGGTGGATGGCCCTGCAAGTGTCCGGACCTCACGTACCAGTGGCTGGTCGAAAGGGTAGGTGCATTTAACCAGGAAGAGAGCTACCAGCTTAAGACGCCAAGTGGTATCAAACGCCACAAGCCTGCAGATCCCACTTGGCCTGCCACAAGTGGGCTTCAGCTGGGAACACCGCCAGCCTTGACTCAATGTGGACATACTGTGCTGGCTCAACCAGAAAAGCACTGGTGTGGGTGATCAGAGGGGATGGAGGGCACTCCAAGTCTTGGACCTGGCCGAGAGCTACTGGCTTAGGGGGAAGGGTGGTGTCAAATGCCACAGATCTGTAGCTCCTGCTTGGCAGTTGAAAGTGAGCTTCAGCTATGAACCCAGCCTGCCTTATCCCAATGTGGATGTGCTGTGCCAGCGCAACCAGCAAGGCACTGGTGTGGGTGACTGGAGGGGGTGGAGGGTACTACAAGCCCATGGACACCTGCACCAGTGGCTGGGCACCTCCAGCCTAGAACCATGAGTTCTCAGCTTAGGGGGCATGTTGGTGTTGAATGCCCATAGACTGGTGCTGGAGTGGGGAGGGGGATGGGTGTGAGGGAAGAAGTACTTCTCAGCCCATGGAGCACTGGAGTGGGGGCTGAACGCTTCTGGAGAGTTGGTCATGTGAACTTAACTTTCACAGTTGTGGTATCACTCCTGTTCAATTCTGGTGGTGTGCGCAGTTGCTCCTGCTTAGCTGTACTAGGTGGAGTGGATTTCAGGTTGAAATGTTACTGCTTGCCTCAATATGTCCCCACTGTGCATGTTAGGCTAGCAGGATGCCAGTGACCTGTAATTGTTTCCACAGTTTTTGAATTGTCTCTCATTCCACCTGTCACTCAGTCTGATTCTTCAGCTTTGTCTTTGATGCTTAGGGTTCCTGGATTGTCATATATATTCAGTTCATGTGTTTTTGGGGGTCTTTGTTGTGAGAGGAATGACACGAAGGGTCTTACTTATTCTGCCATCCTGGCCCCACCTCAGGAACTGCATCTTATACTACAAACCCAGTAAATATGAACAAAGAATCATAAACCAGTGAGAACAAAGTTGACTAAGTGTGATCTGTCCTGCTCCATACAACCAGCAAATCTTGGCTAACCTAAAATTCTAAACAGATGAGACAAGTTGCCTTCTTGTATTTGCAACTTTGCTATCACTCATGTTCCTTAATTGAATTTTTTAACAAACACACAAAGTACCTCCTTGGTAAAAGAGTATTAAATAAAATGACCCTGTAATACCAACATGTAAGACTGAGGCTACTAGCGCATTTACTCTCATTCATCCTCTAGAACCTACAGATTGTTTCCTGGCAGGAACTAATTAAGGTAGATTCAGAAGTCTGAGATTTGGTTCTACATATCTTAATGGAATATTTTTGATTTCTCAAAATTCCATACATAAGATCCCTTAATTTTTCACCAGTTTGGGATTGGCCAACCTGGTGAATATAATCTTCCCTTTAAGTATTGAAAAAACCCTACAATCGTGGTTTCTAGTGACAAACAGATATCAAAGTAGAGCCTTTACCTGAGAGGCAGTCCAGAGAAGGGCTGGTTCTTCAAATCCGTGGTCTGAAAGAAGCCTAATTCAGTGCAAGACTGATATAACCATTGCCTGTCAGAAAGCAAAATATCAATCAACTTAACCAGAAATGATATTTTTGTCAATGACCAAATGAAAAGCTTAAAAAAATTTAAGAATTCTAATTTACATGCTACTTGTGACATTCTAAAACAAATCTGATCTCATCATTTTTTAATCACATCCAACATTACTACATCAAGAACTGAAAATATGTCCAATGAAAAGAAGGTTCTGGCAAGGACACCACATGCTCCTGAAGTAACCCACTCTTATTCCCCCCAGGACCATCTCTATGAGCACCTCGGGTCTGTCCCACTGCTGTATTTCTAGCCTCTGCTGAGAACATGCTCCATTCTGTCTGAATCAGCCTCTAGTTAACTCCCCCTCAGGATATCCCAGGCCCTCCTCCATGAAGCTTCTTGAAGGAGGGATGAACACTCAATGCCCCAGTCCCTTACCATTTTCACATCCTCAGTCATGATGTGACTGCAACTCCCTTCCCCCGTTCCCCCAGGAAACAAATATAGATACGTTGAGTGAATCAATGTATCAAATTGTGGATAACAACCTAGAAGTTGGGTTCATGGAAAGTCTAGTAGCTATATGAAGGATTCGAGTCTTTGAGCAATTTAGTTAACAACTTTAAGGACTAATCATAATGAAAACAGCTTGAAGTTGTAGAGTTATACTGGATTTCAAACAGGCTAATGGAAGTGACAAGGTCCCTGGGTTGTGAAAATGGTTTGTGCTCCACTACTAACCTAAAGGTTAGTGATTTGAACCCACCCACAGTGTCTCAAAAGAAAAACCTGATAATCTGCTTCAGTAAAGATTATAGCCAAGAAAACCCTATGGTGCAGTGCTGCTCTGTAACATATGGGGTCTCCATGAGTTGAAATCCACTCGACAAACAACAGGTTAGGTCAATCTAGAGTACAAGGTTTGAGAACTGCTCTATATAGAATCTGACGTGGGATGAGGCGTTTTTTTGTTATCAGTGATGCTTGATTAACATTGAAAAGTACTAAAGGGCACCTTTATTCTGCTTCTTTCAATCCTGAGCATTTGGTATTTATGCATCTCTTATTAAACTGATTTAATCTGTGTATGTCCAGCTCCTTGACTCATTCACTCTGTCTTCCCATTCTAGAGTGAAACCCTTAGCTCTGGTTCTTTCATAATTCCTCACAAGGCTTAATTCAGCCCCCCAGTTTGCAGGGTATTTAATGCATGTTGTTGAATTCACATTTCTTAATCCCCCCAAAATTTCCATTTTTGCCAGATAACATTTTACCTGCTCTAAGATTTTGCTTGTCCCTGGAAGAGTCAGACAAAACTTCCAAAGAATCATTGTAATTTGCAGCAAGGCAAGGCAAGGCAGATTTGCATTCTTGAGCTTTAAATTTAGAATTCTTATGTATCTATAATCTGGTGAACCCAGTGAGGTGTTTTTCATCGTATCACAAAGATCATCAATGCTGACAACATTCTGTCCTCCCTACAGAAACTAAGCTTTCAATTATCCTTAAGAGAATATACATGGTATGGCTTTCAGCTCCAAAAATTATTTTAAATGCATTAAGTGATTACTTTTAATTTAAATAAGGTGCTAATGTTCTTTGGTGACTTGGTCTGAAGATCAATTCCTGAAAATTACCAACTCACCTGAGTGGATTGCAGAGTCTATTAGAAGCAAGTCGACACCCCTTGTGCAAGACACATAGCTCTTGCTTTAACAAGGGCTTTTGGTATCCAGGGAGGTATTCGGATTAGAAGAGTTTGCAAATAAGGAAGCTTTGATTGAGCACCCACTATCTTGCCAGAGCAGTGCTAGAAACTTTGGGAGGTGTAAAGGATGAGAACCAATCCTTCAGAACGACCCAGTCAAAGAAGACAAGATACACACAATACAACAACATTAATATGCTGCTCTAGGGATTCTGAGAGAGTTCAGTGAGGGCTAGAATCATGAGAAAAGCCTTCTTGAGAAGGTAGGAATTGAGGTGGACCTGGAAGATTGTGTAAGATCTAAATAAATAGAAATAAGTAGAATGCATTTGTATGATTTCACTAATATGCAGTATCTAGAATAAACAAAGATATAGAGATTAGAGTTTAACAGTGGTTACCAGGAGCAAGAGGGACAGAGAAAGGAGAGGATCAATGTTTACTTAACAGAGGTTTTTTTTTTAAATGGGGATGTGAAATTTGGCAATGAATATATTGGTGATGGTTGCACAACATGATTGATATAATTGGTTTTATTGAGTTGTACACCTGGAAAATGTTGAATTGGAAAACGTGTTCTTTATATTTCTACAATGATAAAAGTTAAAAAAAGAAGAAGAAGAAGAGCACATTTAGACAAAGGGAGCAACATGTCTGAAGAAGTGGTGGCAGGGATGTGCACTGTCTAAGAGGATGTTCAAACAGGCCTGGATGTGTGACCTTGAGATTAACCCTCTGAGCCTCAGTATGCTCACGTGCTCAATGCGAACAGTAAGAATAAACTAATCAGAGTAACTCATAAGGTTGCTGTGAGGATTAAATGAAAGCAGCCCTTAGGAGAGTGTCTAGAACCAAAGTCATTCAATAAAAAAACAGCATTGTTATTGTAATAATTGTATTTCCCCTTCAATGTTTTTATTGTTGTAAGTATATAGATAACAGAACATTTACCATTTCTACAATCTTTACATGTATAGTTCAGTGACATTAATTACAATCAACCTGTTGTTCAACCATCACCCTATTATTATTATTTATTCAAGACAAGTATCCAACAAGAAGAAAAGTAGAAATAACTATTGATCGTAGAATGTGGCTAGATTATGGAACTCTTCAAGATTGAAGAGATGGAATAATTAAAAAATCATTCAGAGTTTTGAACAAGTAACTTAATGAAAAAGATACTCAAGAAGATCAGCCCAGGAGGAAGGGCTGAGTTGTATCTATGGGAGGTTGAGAAACACTGCAACTTTTTGTTACTGACCAAGTTATTGATTTCAAGACATCCTTTTCATATAGGAATTATCAACTAAAACTGCATAGTCCACCAGGAAAAGGATTTGGGCATAAATGTGAGACTTTTCTCACTCCACTTGTTAAAAGTCATAGACGTCCATTCTCAGTTATTCTTAGAAAGAAAAATGTTTTACTAATGACACACTAATTAGGGATCTGGGAGTGTTCCTTCTACACACCACACACCTCGTTTATCAAGGATATAATATTATGGTGGCATGCTGATATACCTATTTTTGGTGGTGTTTTTTTTTTTTTTTTTTTTTGCTTGTTTGTTTTGGTTTTGGTTGGGGGGTAAAGAAAGCAAATGACCTGACAATCAAATACTCCCTCTAGATGGAAACAGACCAGACTGTTCTAATTAGGAAGCAGTGTAGTGTCTATTCAGCTAAGCAGTACATCAGGGATTTGTCGGGCTTGACAGACACCAACACCTGAAGCTCAGATTGTCTAAATTCAGCAAGTCAGTCGCTGGTCCTCACGATAACTGAAGATTTAACTGCAGACTATGGCTTCCTTTCCAATCACACTCCACCATACTTACACCAGCAACTGCATAAAAATAAAGCTCAATCTTATGAAGGCTGGGAAAGGTTCTGTATTATTTTCAGGATTATTAATTCTCTTTACACCCATTATTTTGATTCACCAAGCAGGAAAGTCAACACCGATTATCTCCAGGGGAAAGAATCTCAGAAATTACAAAGGGCCCCGAACAAATTTCCTGTATTTTTAAATAGAAAAAAAAAAAAATTTACCCTGGATAGGGGAATGCAGACATGGCTCCTTCCATCAACGAAATATGTTTAACTGAAGCCATTTAGGCAAGACACACAAACACACACTCACCAAGAGTCCTCAGTTTTTACCTCTCATCTCATACTTAATTTTACACTTTTGTAGATTATCCGTATCAGAGGGATAAAGGGCCTGCGTTGAAAAATTTTTAAAGTAACAGTAAAAGTTATTATTTCAGACTTGCTACCTATTAAAAACGATAAAAGTTTTAGAGTAGATAAAGGTCAAATCTGTTAGTGGAATTATACTTTCTGAATTTTATTTGTTAAATTGTCTGTGGATTTAGGAATTCCTAATGCCACATTTGGAGACCCTGGGTGGTGCAAATGGTTAATGGGTTAATGTGCTCAGCCGCTAACCAAACGTCTGGAGGCTTAAATCCACCCAGAGATGCCTCGGAAGAAAGTACTAGCAATCCACTTCCAAAAAATCATTTGTTGAAAACTCTATGGAGCACAATTCTACTGTGACACACATGGAGTCACTGTGAGTCAGAATCAACTTGACAAAAACTAGTTGGTTGAATGCTGCATTTGTACAGAAAATCTGAAGCTGACTACCAACACAGACAGGGTTGCTAGAGAAGCTGAATGAGATGAAATGAAATGTAATTATTAACTTTTTTTTTCACATGCAATAAGACTTTCCTACTGTGGGATTATGGGGAGGGGTAAGGATGGACATGAGCAGTTAGTACAGAAGATAGTCTTAAATTGCACAAGAAATCACCTGAAGAATTGACTTCTGGTTCCCACTCTAAAGGTTAGGAGGTAAGGCCAAGGAGTCTGCATGGTTAACATACATTCTAGGTAACTATGCTGCAAATTGGTCCTCATCACAATTTCAGAAATTCTGGTAAAGCTGAACCCTCTTAGATGCTGATACTGAAAGAAAAAACCATCTCTCACCATGTGGCCTATATAGTGGCATTTCAGGGGATTTTGTTTGATTTGCTATAGCTGAAGCCCTATTACAACAAGGCATAGATTTGCAGTGTTTCTTTGAGTGAGGGAAAAAGCCCTCAAAAACTCTATTTCCTGAGCATCACCTGTGTACATGGCCTCACATTAGGTATCAAGGAATTAACACATATTCCTCATTTCTACCAGGCTCTTCAAAAAGCAAATATCAATTTTAATACTGGAGTTGTATATTCAAAAAAAAAAAAAAAAACAAAAAAAACCCCTTGCCATTAAGCCAATCCTGACTCATAGTGAACCTACAGGACAGAGCAGAAGTGCCCCAAAGGGTTTCCAATGAGCAGCTGGTGGATTTGAAAAACCTGGCCTTTTGGTTAGCAGTGGAGCTCTTCACCACCATACCACCAGGGCTCCTCAACCTGTGAAGACTGCCCTAAATTGTCTTCAAATCTATAAACATTTGAGTACTCCTTTCTGCAGAGCAGTCTCACATCTTGATTCTGCCTCATATTGGTTGTATGATTGCAGACAAGTTACTTGGCCTCTATGAGGGCCGATTTATGTATCCCAAAATGTGGAGATAGCAATGCCCACCTATTAGAGTGATTACTAGAGTAAACAAGATAAAGTGAATGCACCTGTGTCCTGTAGAGTGCTGACTCACAGTCAGTGCTCAACAAATCTGATATTTTACCATGATAATATGAATATTTAATTTAGAAAAAAGGAAGGAAAGGAAGGAGAAAAACGAGGGAGGGAAGAAAAAAGAGAAAGAAAAGCAAGTGAGGAAGAAATAATTCACTTAATTTGGAGTCTTTTTTAGAAGAGTTAAGAAATATAATATATATTATCACAGTAGTTAATACATGGGTTTTAATCAGAGAAACTAACATTTAAATTATAACGCAGCCCCTTAGTAGCCTTCTAACTTTGCCAAGTGATTTAAAACCTTGAGCTCTGGTCTCCTCATTTTTAAGACAGGACTAGCACCGAGATACTGTGAGATTTCTAGGGAAAAAAAAAACTACTTAGTATAAGGTCTGAAGCAGGATAAGCCCTTGGTCTGTGGTGGTGGTAGGCGTCATCAAGTTGGTTCTGACTCATAGTGACCCTATACACAACAGAAGGAAAAACTGCCCGGTCCTGTGCCATCCTCACAATCATGGTTATGCTTGAGCCCATTGTTGCAACCACTGTGTCAATCCATCTCATTGAGGGTCTTCCTCTTTTTTCCTGATCCTCCACTCTACCAAGCATGATGTCCCTTTCCAGTGACTAGCCCCTCCTGAAAACATGTCCAAAGTAGGTGAGACAAAGTCTCACCATCCTTGCTTCCAAGGAGTATTCTGGCTGTACTTCTTTCAAGACAGATTTGTTCATTCTTCTGGCAGTCCATGGTATATTCAATATTCTTTGCCAACACCATAATTCAAAAGTATGAATTCTTCAGTCTTCCTTATTCATTGTCCAGCTTTCATATGCATATGAGGCAATCGAAAATACCACATCTTGGGTGAGGCACACCTTAGTCCTCTACCACTTGGTTTGTGGTAGTTGTTATTAATATCATTATAACCATTATTATTCATTAAAAATATAGAACAGGTCAAGGCACTTAGATGTTCATTTGTTGGCAAGTCCCTTAAATTTGCACAAGATCAAACTGATCTTGCCTTTCTGGGGGAACAATATCAGCCTCAAAAGGAACCTCTAAACTGTTTTCCAGACTAGTAGAGGCTAGCCATATTATTTGGCTTCTAAATCCTGGAATTACTATCACCTTTACTGAGAGTTCCTACCAGCCAAATTGGGGACCAGGTACACCAGTTACTAAGTAAACCTTCCATTCCTTTTAGTAAGAAAGTGGGTATGAAACTGACACTTAACATTAAATCACAGGGAACTATCTGTACCCCGAATAATTCATTTAATTCTGGTAAAATGTGGGGGGGGTGACAATGAAGAAGGGTATGGCCACAACTGCCTGTTTTTATCAATCTTTGCCCAGCACATAGACCGTGCCTGCTACTAAAGTGGTACTCTGTGTGAGAGGATGGAAGCAAGGCAGGAAGAGAGAGACTGAGTGTGAGGAGAGAAAGAATGAAGGAGGGAAAATACTAGACACATTGTCCATTAGAACTTTGGAGACTTGTGCGCAATATTCTCAACTCATAATTCTCAAGCCTCTCCCCCCGCCCCCCAAAAAAGACTGCTTGTAAAAACTGGTGAGATCCAAGTAAGATCTGTAGTCTAGTTAACTGTATTGCACCAATGTCAATTGGTTTTGATAAGTTACTGTCTTAGTTATCTAGTGCTGCTGTAACAGAAGTACCACAAGGGGATGTCTTTAACAAAGAGAGGTTTATTCTCTCATAGTCTAGTAGGCTAGAAGTCCAAATTAAGGGTGTCAGCTCCAGGGGAAGGCTTTCTCTGTTGGCTCTGGAGAAAGGTCCTTGTCATCAATCCTCCCCTGGACTATGAGCTTCTCAGCTCAGGGACCCCAAAGGACACATCATTCTTCCAGCTTTTGCTTCCTGGTTGTATGAGGTCCCCAACTCTCTGCTCGCTTCCCTTTCCCTTTATCTCTTGTAAGATAAAAGGTGATGCAGGCCACACCCCAGGGAAACTCCCTTTACATTGGATCAGTGACCTGAGTAAGGGCATTACACTCCACCCTAATCCTCTTTAACATAATCTAATCTTGTCTCATTAACCACAGGCAGAGATTAGGATTTACAACACATAGGAAAATTATATCAATCAACAAAATGGAGGGCAACCACATAATACTGGGAATCATGACCTAACTAAGTTGACACATATTTTGTGGGGGACACAATTCAATCCATGACAGTTGCATAAAATGCTAATATTGAATAAAGCTGGATTAAAGGAACTTTAATGGGACTTCTCAGTATTATTTTGTAACTACTTGTGAGTCCATAATTAGTTCAAAATAAAAAAAGTTTTTAAAAAGCCAATGCAAGTTGTAAAACACATTCATTCCCTTGCACTACCAGATGTCTGTCACTGTATTTAACTCTCTATGGCAGTTTACCAGACTGGGTTACAACCTGTGCGGTAAGGCTGCCTTGGTTTGGTACACCAATCTTAGGGACATGTCCTTTAATCTCTTACACTCAAAAACATTTTCTTTTCAAGGGCATCTATGCAAAACAAACAGCCAACATCATTCTTAATGGAGAGAGGCTGAAAACATTCCCGTTGAGAACAGGAAAAAGACAAGGACGTCCTTTATCACCACCTCTTATTTAACGTTGTGCTGTAAGTCCTCGCTAGAGGAATAAGGCAAGAAAAAGAAATAACGGGCATCCAAACTGGTAAGGAAGAAGTTAAACTGTCCCTATTTGCGGATGATATGATACTATACGTAAAAAACCCAAAAGACTCCATGAGAAAACTACTGGAACTAACAGAAAGATTCAGCAGAGTAGCAGGATGAAACATCAACATACAAAAATCATTTGTATTCCTATACACAAATAAAGAAACGATGAAAAGGAAAGCAGGAAAAAAATGACATTTATAATAGCACATAAAAAAATTAAAAAATTAGGAATAAATCTAACCAGGGATGCAAAAGACCGATACAAAGAAAACTACAGAACACTACCGCAAGAAACCCAAAGAGATCTACATAAATGGAAAACCATACCATGGCTCACAGATAGATAGACTCAACGTTGTGAAAATGACAATTCTACCCAAAGCAATTTACAAATACAATGTAATCTCAATCCAAATACCAACAACATTCTCTAAAGAGATGGAAAAACTAATCATTAACTTTATATGTAAAGGGAAGAAGTCCTGGATAAGTAAAGCACTATTGAAGAAGAATAAAGTAGGAGGACTCACACTACCTGACCTCAGAAACTACTACACAGCTATGGTAGTCAAAACAGCCTGGTACGGGTACAATGACAGATACACTGACCAATGGAACAGAACTGAGAACCCAGATGGAAATCCATCCACCTATGGTCAGCTGATCTTTGACAAGGGCCCAAAGTCCATTAAATGGGGAAAAGTCAGTCTTTTTAACAAATGGTGCTGGCAAAACTGGATATCCATCTGCAAAAAAATGAAACAGGACCCATACCTCATGCCATATACAAAAACTAATTCAAAATGGATCAAAGACCTAAATATAAAGCCAAAAACTATAAAGTTCAAAGAAGAAAAAATAGGGTCAACACTAGAGGCCCTAATACACAGCATTAACAGGATACAAACCATAATTCAACAATACACAAACACCAGAATATATGCTAGATAACTGGGATCTTCTAAAAATTAAACATTTATGCTCATTAAAAGACTTCACCAGAAGAGTAAAAAGAAAAACTACAGACTGAGAAAAAAAATTTTGGACGTTATGAATCAAACAAAGGTCTAAACTCTAAAATTTACAAAAAAATCCAATACTTCTATAACAAAAAGATAAATAATCCAATTAAAAAATGGGCAAAGGAAAGGAACAGACACTTCACCAAAGAAGACATTCAAACAGCCAACAGACACATGAGGAAATGCTCACAATCACTAGCCATTAGAGAAAAGAAAATTAAAATCAAATTGAGATACCATCTCACCCTGGTGTTGCTGGCACGAATCAAAATAACTGTAAATAATAAATGCTGGAAAGGCTGCAGGGAGATTGGAACTCTTATGCACTGTTGGTGGGAATGCAAAATGATACAACCATTTTGGAAAATGATATGGTGCGCTTCCTTAGAAACAGAAATATCACATGATCCCGCAATCACATTCCTAGGAATATATTCTAGAGAAATAAGAGCCATCACACGAATAGACATATACATACCCACATTCACTGCAGCATTGTTCACAATAGCAAAAAGATGGAAACAACTTAAGTGCTCATCAACAGATGAATGGATAAACAAACTATGGTACATACACACAATGGAGTATTATGAAACAATAAAGAACAATGACGAATCTGCAAAACCTCTCATAACATGGATGAATCTGGAAGGCATTATGCTGAGTGAAATAATTCAACCATAAAAGGCCAAATATTGTATGAGACCACTACCATAAAAACTCATGAAAACGTTTACACACAAGAAGAAACAACCTTTGATGGTTACCGGGGAGGGGAGGGTTGGGGGATGAAACGCTAAATAAACAATAGATAAGTGGTAACTCTGTTGAAGGGTAAGACAGTACACAATACTGGGGAAGCCAGCACAACTTATGCAAGCAAAGGTCATGGAAGCTCCAAAGACACATCCAAACTCCCTGAGGGACTGAATTAATGTACTGAGGGCTGTGGGGACCATGGTCTCAGGGAACATCTAGCTCAATTGGCATAATACAGTTTATAAAGAAAATGTTCTACACTCTACCTTGGTGAGTAGCATTTGGGGTCTTAAAAGCCTGTGAGCAGCCATCTCAGATACTCCACTGCTCTCACCCCTTCAGGAGCAAGGGAGAATGAAGAGAACAAGATAACGAAAGAAAGATTAGTCCAAAGGACTAACGGACCACAACTAACATGGCCTCCACCAGACAGAGTCCCGTTCAACTAGATGGTGCCTGGCTACCACCAGACTGCTCTGACAGGAATCACAACAGAGGGTCCCAGACAGGCTTGGAGAAAAATGTAGAACCAAATTCTAACTCACAAAAAAAGACCAGACTTACTGGCCTGACAGAGACTGGAGAAACCCCAAGAGTATGGCCCGCAGACACCTTTTTAGTTCAGTAATGAAGTCACTCCTGAGGTTCACACTTCAGCCAAAGATTAGACACACGCACATAAAACTAATCAAGACTAATGGGGAACAACAGCCCAGGGACAAAGACTAGAAGGCAGGAGGGGACAGGAAAGCTGGTAATAGGAAACCCAAGGTTGAGAAGGGAGAGTGTTGACGTGTTGTGGGGTTGTTAACCAATGTCATAAAACAATATTTGTACAAACTGTTTAATGAGAAACTATTTGTTCTGTAAACCTTTATCTAAAGTACAATTAAAAAAATTTAAAATAAAACTTTATTTCCATAATTGCCAAAAAAGTGTTAATTTTTCTAGAGATACTAAAGTTCACAAGGTTTCCATTTCAAATCCTGTCCTACTCCATGATCCAGTGGATCAAAAAGAGCCAAAAAATGTAATCATCTTTATATTTAAAGGTTTCTTTTAAATTTTCTGCATCTGCAAGTTATTCAAATCATTAAAATTCAGCATGTCATACTCTTCAGTCCAAACAAACATAATTCTATTTCACCAGCAGGCTCCTGCTTATTTGCTTTCTCATCTTTCTTTTCTTTCTCCATTTCACCTAGCCACATATGTCACTGTCCCACCAGCCCTTGGATCTGTCCTGCCACCATTCACCAGCTCCCACCACACTGCCTGTTTTTTAATTTTCTTAAATTTTTTTCTCTTTTTTACTTTTCATTCTCCCTCCCATACAGCCTTGTATGCCATCTCCCCCCACTTGCCACTTACCTAGCTAAACTGCCAAGGCTAGAGGGCCAGCATCCTGGGTCTTCCCACCCCCATCCATCAGCTTCTGCCTTGCCATTGTTTTTTTTTTCTTTTTTCCCTTTCAACCTTTTCTTTCTCCCTCCCACCTAACCTTGTATGCCACCTCCTCCACTTCCTACATGCCCTTGCTGTACCACTAAGAGCTACTGACCCAACATCACCCCAAGGTTTGCCCAGGCCCCATCCACAGCCCCCACCATGCCAGCATTTATTTTTTCTTCCTTTCTCCCACCTAGTCCAGTACACCACCTTCCCTCCCTCCCCATAGGCCCACAAGTCCTTCCCAACCGTACCTGCCATCCTGTACTACATCACAATATTTTTCCCTTTTTTCCTTTCTTACTTTTCTTTCTCCCTCCCATCTAGCCTCATATACCACCTCTCCCCCTTCCCAACAGCACCCACCATGCTGCCGTAGATACAGTGCAACAGCGACACCGCCTGACAACTGCCCCAGGTCCACCATGCACCCACCTGCAGGTGCTGACCATGCATCTATTTATTTTACTTTTTTCTTTCTTTTTCTTTCTACCTCCCACCTAGCCCCATACGTTACCACTCCCTCTTCCTACACTCCCGATGTATACACCACCCACACCCAGCAGCTATCCTTGTTTTTTTCTTTTTCTTCTCCCCTGCATCTAGCCCTGTATGGCACCTCTACCTCCCTGCCCCCACCCAGTCTCCACTGCACCACCATGGCTACAGCATCCCTGGTGCTCAGCCTGCCACTGCAGCAGACTCACACCTCCCCTCCTGCCATTTGACCAGCTGCTGAATGGTGGGAAGTAAGCCTGTACCAATTCCCTAATGACACACCCACCCATTTGATGAGGGGTATATGAATGCTCCCACACTGCTAGAACAGCATCATGGGGCAGATAGCGCCTGCCAAGTCTATCCTCAGCCAACCTGTCAAAACAGTGTACAGCAAAATGAGATCACCCAGTCTGCTACCGCCCTGCTCACCTAGACAAGGTGGTAAGAGTTATCATGCCCATAGACAAAAGGTAAAGAGCATGCCTGGCCCACCCACCTACACTATCACATCAAAACAAAACCAAAAACCAGGATGAAACAAATATACAATCAATAAATAAAGTAAAAACTATCTTAATGTCTTGGAGACAACAGACAATCAAAACGTATTAAAAAGCAGGACAAAATGGCTCCAGCAAGTGATCAAAGTAAAGAATCAGACAACATTCCGGTAGAATAAAACTCAGTGAGTGGTACTACCTGATTTGGAATTCAAAAGACTAATATTTAGGGTTCTCCAGGAGATTAGCAAAGACAACAAGGGAAATGCAGACAACCAAGGAAAACACAGAAAAATTATGGAAAACACGAAACCAATGAAGGCATAGCCAAAATCAAGGAAAACAGACAAAGAAATAGAAGAATTCAGGAAAATAAAAACAAAATGTCAAAATAAATAAACAATTAGAACTCATATAAAAACAGAAACTAGAAATCCAAAAGATACACAAAAAAATTTCAGAAACGTACAGCTCAATAGAAAGTTTTAGCAGAAAATTTGAAACAATTGTAGACAGAATCAGTGAGATCGAAGACAAATTAATAAATGACACTTGTTTGAGGAAAAATTAAAGAAAGAATAAAAAAATGAAGAAAACTAAGAATTATGTAGGATACAATCAAAAGCAAAAAATTGTGTGTTATCGTAGTTCCAGAATGAGGAGAAAATGGAAAACAAAGAGATGATTATTGAAGATTTACTGGGAGAAAACATCCCAAATATCATGAGACATGAAAAGATGACCACACAAGAAGCTCAAAAAAACCCATATAGGATAGACCCCAAAAGAAAGTCACCAGATATATTATAATCACACTTTGGAAAAAAATGACAAAGAAGCCTGAGAGCCACTCGAGAAAAACAAAGTCTCTGAAAAAAGAGAAACATTAAGACTAAGCTCTTACTACTTGGCAGACACTACTCAGGCAAGAAAGAAACGTGATGTTATATATGAAATTTTGAAGAAAAAAAAAAAAAACTGAGAACTAAGTATAATATATCCCGCAAAACTCTCTCTGAAATAGGGTGGCAAAATTATAACATTTCCAGATAAACAGAAATTAAGGGAATTTGTAAAAACCAAACCATATTTACAGGAAATATTACAAGGAGTCCTTTTGTTAGATAACCAAGAACATCAGACAATAACTGGAGTCTAGGACACAGGACAACAACAACCAGATACCAACCTAGGTAGAGAACTCTCAATAATAAAACAAGGCTAAAAGACTTAAAACAGGAAAACAGACATCAATCTGTAAATGACAATAATATCAAAACAAAAAAGAGGGAATAAACAGTGTAGATATAGAACTTTCAAACAAAGCAGAAGTCAAGGCCTTATTAAGTGTAAAAGATTATCTCACAGATACAAGAGGAAATACTCATGATAACAAGCTATTAGAGAAATACAAATCAAAATAACAATGAGATACAATTTCATAGCAATATTACTGGCACAAATCAAAAAAACAGAAAATAACATACATTGGAGAGGTTGTGGGGAGACTGGAACTCTTACGCACTGCTTGCTGGTAGGAATGCAAAATGGCACAATCATTTAGGAAAACAATATGGCAACTCCTCAAAAAGTTAGAAATAGAAATACAATATGATCCAGCAACCCTACTCCTAGGAACATATCCCAGAGAAATAACAGCTGTCACATAAATAGACATATACATACCCATGTTCATTGCAGCATTGTTCAAAACAGCAAAAAGATGAAAACAACCTAGGTGCCTATCAACAGATGAATGGATAAACTATGGTACATATACACAATTGAATACTATGCAAAGATAAAGAAAAAGGATGAATCTGCAAAGCATCTCACAACTGGATGAATCTGGAAGGCATTATGCTTAGTGAAATAAGTCAAACACAAAAGGATAAATTTTGTATGAAACCCACTACTGTAAAAAATCATGAAAAGTTTTACACACAGAAAGAAACAATCTTTGATGGTTACAAGGGAGGGGAAGGGAGAGGTGGGAGGGATAAACAATAAACAGACAACAGATAAGTGGTAACTTGGGTGAAGTGTAAGAGAGTACACAATACTGGGGTAGCCAGTACAACTTGTCCAAGGCAAGGTCATGGAAGTTCCATAGATACATCCAAACTTCCTGAAGAATCATATTAATGGGCTGAGGGCTGTGGAGACCATGGTCTCAGGGAATATCTAGATCAATTGGCATAACATACTTTATGAAGAAAATGTTCTACATTCTACTTTGGTGAGTAGCATCTGGGGTCTTAAAAGCTTGTGAGCAGCCACCTAAGATACTCCATTGGTCTCACTCCGTTAGGAGCAAGGGAGTATGAAGAAAATCAAAGACGCTACAGAAAGATTAGTCCAAAGGACTAATGGACCACAACTAACATAGCCTCCACCAGACTGAGTCCAGCACAACTAGATGGTGCCTATGTCTGGCTACCACCACCAACTGCTCTGATGGGGATGACAATAGAGGGTCCTGAACAGAGCTGGAGAAAAATATAGAACAAAATTCTAACTCACACACACACAAAAAGACTAGACTTGCCAGTCTGACAGAGACTGGAGAAACCCCCAGAATATGACCCCCGGACACCCTTATAACTCAGTAACAAAGTCACTCCTAAGGTTTACCATTCAGCCAGAGATTAGACAGGCCTGTAAAACAATATGAAACTAAATGGGCACACCAGCTCAGGGGCAAGGACAAGCAGATAAGAGGGGACAGGAAAGCTGGTAATGGAGAACCCAAGGACGAGAAGCAGAGAGTGTTGGCATGTCATGGGGTTGGCAACCAATGTCACAAAACAGAACGTGTAATGTATGTGTAATGAGAAACTAGTTTGCTCTGTAAACCATCATCTAAAGTACAATAAAAAAACAAGACTGTTTCAAATTAAGGAAGAGAAGGGTAAATTTCAAGGTAACCACAAAGAAAGTTAAAAAACAACTATCAAAATAAAAAGAGAAGAAAAAACAAAGACTCAGTAAACATAAATTCTATAATAACAAAAGGAAAGAAAAGAAAATCCACAAAAAAAAAAAAAAGGAGCTCAGCACGGGAAAGAAAGATTAAAAAAAAGTAAACATCAAAAAAAAGTCACAATATAACAGCAATAAACTCATACCTGTAGATAATCACATGGAATGTAAATGGCTTAAATGAACCCGTAAAGAAACAGAGTGGCAGAATGGATTAAAAAAAAACCTGGCCCGCCAATATACTGTCTAAAAGAGACACATCTTAGACACAAAGACATAAATATATTAAAAAATCAAAGGATGAAAAAAAAAATTAAGCAAACCATAACCACAGAAGAGCAGAAAAGACAATAGTAATCTCAGATAACATAGACTTTAAGACAAAATCAACCATAAAAAGCAAGAAAGGATATTATGTAATGATTAAAGACAAAATCCACCAAAAAGACATAACCTTAATAAATATCTACACACCTAACTGCAGGGCCCCAAAATACATAAAAAACACTCAAACAGCACTAAAAAGAGAAACAGACAGTTCCACAATAATAGTAGGAAACTTCAACACACCATTCTTGGAAAAGGACAAAACATCTACAAAGAAACTCAACAAAAATACAGAATATATAAAGCCCACAATCAACCAACTTGACATCGTAGACATATGTAGAGCATTCCACACAACAGCAGAAAATTATACATTCTTTTCAAAAGCACATGGAACAGTCTCTAGAAAAGACCACATCTTAGGACACAAAGCAATCTTCAATAAAATCCAAAACACTGAAATAATTCAAAGCATTGTTGGTCATGACAGCATAAAGTAGAAATCAGTAACAGTAAGCACAAGGAAAAAAAATCAAATACATGGCAACTGAATAGCACCTTGCTTAAAACAACTGAGTAATGGAAGAAATCAAACAGGGAATCAAAAATTTCCCAGAATCAAATGAGAATGAAAATATATCGTACAAAAACTTTTGGGACACAGTACAGGCAATGCTCTGAGGTCAATTTACAGCAATAAATGCACACATCAAAAAGAAAGAATGGGCCAAAATAAACCATTAACCTACAACTCGAACAAATAGAAAGAGAACAGCAAAAGAAGCTCATAGTCAGCAAAAGAAAGGAAATAAACATTAGAGCAGAAATGAAAGAAATAGAGAGCAAAAAACCAGTAGAAGGAATCAACAAGGCCAAAAGTTGATTCATTGGCAAGATCAACGAAATTGAAAAACCACTGGCCAAAATGACAGAGGAAAAACAAGAGAGGAGTAAAAAACCCAAACAAGAAATGAGATGAGGAACATTACAACAGAATCAACTGAAATAAAAAGGATCATAACACAATACTATGAAAAATTGTACTCCAACAAATTTGAGAACCTAGAGGAAATAGACAAATTCCTAGAAACACACTACATACCAAAACTAACTCAAACTGAGAGAGAAAATATGAACAAACCTGTAACAAGAGAAGAAATTTAAGGGGTAATAAAAAAAACTCCAAACAACAAAAAAAAAGCCCTGGCCCAGACAGCTTCACTGGAGAATTCTACCAAACATTCAGAGACGATCTTACAACAGTACCACTCAAACTATTACAGAGCTTAGAAAAGGAAGAAATACTCCCAGAATCATTCTATGAAGCCAGCATAACCCTGATATCAAAGTCAGGCAATGACACCACAAAAAAGAAAATTACAGACCCGTATCTCTCATAAATATAGATGCAAACATTCTCAACAAAATTCTAGCCAATACAATTCCAAATCATATCAAAACAATTTTGCACCATGATCAGTTGGGATTCATAGCAGGTATGCAAGGATGGTTCAACATTAGAAAAATCAATCAATGTAATCTAACACATCAATAAAACAAAAGAAAATAATCACATGATCATCTCAAGCAACACAGAAAAGGCATTCGATAAAGTCCAATACCTACTCCTGATTAAAAACTCTCAATAAAATAGGAATAGAGGAAAAATTCCTCAGCATAATAAAGGACATCTATATAAATCCAACAGCCAACAACATTCTCAATAGAGGGGCACTGAAAGCATTCACCCAGAGAATGGGAACAAGACAAAGATGTCTTTATCACCACACTTATTTAACACTGTGCAGAAAGTACTAGCTAGAATAATAAGGCAAGAAAAGGAAATAAAGACCATCCAAACTGGAAAAAAAGAAGTAAAACTATCCCTATTTGCAGATGATATGATCCTATACATAGAGAACCCCAAAGATTCCACAATAAATAAATAAATAAATAACTACTGGATACCTGTGCCTGCTCCAATCACCCCTGCTCATCTGGGATTGTAGGCAAGAGCCTGCACCACACACTCAGTGACTGACAACCTGGACACCTAAGCTGAATCTACACTAGGAAAGTAAACAGACTCCTGGGCTCACACACTGAGTAACAGCTATAACCGCCTGGTGACAGAATGTGAAAGCTTCAAAGATACCAATAATTTAAGCAGCTCACACAACCTATTTGGGCATATCAAAACAAAACAAGAACATACGACACAGTGAGCTAACATTAAATAAATATAATAACTTATTGATGGCTCGGAGACAACAGTCAATATCAAAACATTAAAGGAACAGACCATGGTAGTTTCAGCAAGTGACCAAAACAAAGAACCAAGAAACCTCCTGGAGGAAGAGAAGTTCTTGCAATTATCGGAGGTAGAATTCAAAAGATTAATATACAGAGCTCCTCAGGAGATCATGTAAAATGCAGACCAAGCCAAGGAACACACAAAGTAACACAGGAAAGTAAGAAGGTTATACAAGAGCATAATGATAAATTTAGTAGGCTGCAAGAATCCATAAAGAGACAGCAAACACGAATCCAGAAGATTAACAATGAAATTTCAGAATTAGATAACTCAATAGAAAGTCATAGGAGCAGAATTGAGGCAATGGAAGTCAGAATTAGTGAGAGTGAATAAAGCACTTGAAAACAAATTATTTGAGGAAAAGTCAGATAAAAGAAATTTTAAAAATGAAGAAAACCTAATAATTATGTGGGATTCTATCAAAAGGAATAATCTACGAGTGATTGGAGTACCAGAATGGGGGAGATAACAAAAAATAAAGAGAGAATGTTGAAGATTTGTTGGTAGAAAACTTCCCTGATATTGTGAAAGATGACAAGATATCTATTCAAGAAGCTCATCGAACCCCACAAATGGTAGATACTGAAAGAAAGTCATTAAGACATATTATAGTCAAACTTGCCAAAACCAAAGATAAAGATAGAATTTTAAGAGTGGCTAGGGATAAACCAAAAGCCATCTACAAAGGAGAGTCAATAAGACTAAGCTCTGACTACTCAGCAGAAACCATGCAGGCAAGAAGGCAATGGGATAACATATATAAAGCCTAGAAGGAAAAAAAATTGCCAGCCAAGAATTATATACCCAGAAAAACTGTCTCTTAAATATGATGGCAAATTTAGGGCATTTCCAGATAAACAGAAGTGTTAGGGAATTTGTTAAAACCAAACCAAAATTACAAGAAATACTAAAGGGAGTCCTCTGGTTAGAAAATCAATAATATCAGATAACAACCTAAGACTAGAACACAGGACAGAAAAACCAGGTATCAACCTAGATAGGGAAGTCACAAAAATAAATCAAAACTAAGACACTGAAAATAGGGAAACAGAGACGTCAACATGTAAAAGATGACAACATTAAAACAAAAAAGAGGTACTAAATAATGTAGTTATAGATCTTTCATATGGAGAGCAAGTCAAGACGATATCAAGAAATAAAAGATTGGCTTAAACTTAGAAAAATACAGGTAAATATTAAGGTAATCACAAATGAAACTAACAATCTTACACAGCAAAATAAAAAACAAGAAAAACAAAAACTCAGCAAATACAAAATCAACAACTACAAAAAAGATGAAAAGAAAATACATAAAGAAAACGACTCAGCACAGAAAATTAAGCGGAACTAAGAAACTGTCAACAATAAACAAAAAAAAAAACATAAAAATGACAGCACTAAAGGCATACCTATCAATAATCATGCTGAATGTAAATGGACTAAATGCACCAACAGCGAAACGGAGTGGCAGAATGGATTAAAAAAACACGATCTGTCTATATGCTGTCTGTATGAGACACACCTTAGACTCAAAGACACAAACTAAAACTCAAAGGATGGAAAAAAAATATATCAAGCAAACAACACTCAAAAAAGAGCAGGAGTGGAAATATTAATCTCTGACAAAATAGCCTTTAAAGCAAAATCCACCACAAAGGATAAGGAAGGACACTACATAATGATTAAAAAGTCAATACACCAAAAGGACATAACCATAATAAATATTTACGCACCCAATGACAGGGTTCCAAAATACATAAAACTAACAGCATTGAAATGAGAAATAGACAGCTACATAATAATAGTAGGAGATTGCAACACACCACTTTCCGTGAAGGACAGAACATCCAGAAAGAAGCTCAATAAAGACATGAAGGATCTAAATGTCACAGTCAACCAACTTAATCTCATAGACATATACAGAACACTCCACTCAACAGCAGCCAAGTATACTTTCTTTTCCAATGCACATTGAACATTGTCCAGAATAGAACACGTATTAGGCCACAAAGCAAGCGTTAACAGAATCCAAAACATCAAATTATTACAAAGTATCTTTTCTGACCATAAAAAAACTACTAGAACTGAAAGAAAGATTTAGCCAAGTAGCAGTACACAAGACCAACATACAAAAATCAGTTGGATTCCTATATGCCAACAAAGAGAACTTCAAAAATGAAATTAGGAAAATAATACCAGTTATAATAGCCCCTAAAATGGTAAGATACTTAGAAATAAATTCACCAGGGACGTAAAAGACCTGCACAAAAACAACTACAAAACACTGTTGCAAGAAACAAAAACAGATCAACATAAATGGAAAAAACATACCATGCTCATGGACAGGAAGCCACAACATTGTGAAAATGTCAATTTTACTCAAAGCAATTTACAAATTCAAATATCAACAGCATTCTTTAAAGAGATGTAAAAACTAATCATCAACTTCATATAGAAAGGAAAGAGGCTCCACATAAGAAAAGCATTATTGGAGGAAAAAAAAAACACAGAGTAGGAGGTCTCACACTACCTGATCTCAGAACCTACTAGACAGTCATGGATGTAAAAACAGCTTAGTACTGCGTACAATGACAGACACATACACCAATGGGACAGAATTGAGAACCCAGACATAAAGTCACCCACCTATGGTCAGCTGATATTTGAAAAGGGACTGAAATCCATTAAATGGGGAAAAGACAGTCTATAACAAATGGTGCTGGCAAAACTGGATGGCCCTCTGTAAAAAAATGAAACAGTACCCATACCTCACACCATACACAAAAATTGACTCAAAATGGATCAAAAACCTAAATATAAAACCTAAAATGATAAAGACCATGAAAGAAAAAATAAATTACAATACTAGGGGCCCTATTACATGGCATAAATACAATACAAACCATAACTAACAATGCACAAACACCAAAAGAGAAACTAGATAACTGGGAGCTCTTAAAAATTAAACACTTAATGCTAATCAAAAGACTTCATCAAAAGAGTGAAAAGATAACCTATAGACTGGGAACAAAATTTTGGCTATGACATTATCTGACAGAGTCTAATCTCTAAAACCTACAGCATATTACAACACCTCAATAACAAAAAGACAAATGGTCCAATTAAAAAATGAGCAAAGGATATGAACAAACACTTCACCAAAGAAGACATTCAGAAAGCTAACAGACACATGAGGAAATAGATGAAATCATTAGCCATAAGAGAAATGCAAATCAACACTACAATGAAATAATATCTCACCCCAACATTACTGGTACTAATCAAAAAAACAGATAACAACAAATGTTGAAGAGATTGCAGGGAAATTGGAACTCCGATGCACCGTTGGTGGGAATGTAAAATGGTAAAACCACTTTGGAAAATCATATGGCAACTCCTAAAAAGCTAAAAATAGAAATACCATACAATCCAGCAATCCTGCTCCCAGGAATACATCCTACAGAAATAAGAGCTGTCACCTGACTAAACACACGTGCACCCATGTTAATTGCAGCATTATTCACAATAGCAAAAATAAGGAAACACCTAAGTGCCTGTTAACAGATGAATGGGTAAACAAATTATTGTATATACACATAATGGAATACTATGCAATGATAAAGAACAATGATGAATCCTCGAAACATCTCACAACATGGATGAATCTGGAGAGAATCATGCTGAGTTAAATAAGTCAATCATAAAAGGACTAATGTTGTATGAGACCACTATTATAAAAACCCAAGAAAAGATTTACACCCATAATAAAAACAATCTTTGATGGTTACCAGGAGGGGAACTGTGGGGAGGGGAAACCAGTAACTAGATAGTAGACAAGTGTTAACTCTGGTAAAAGGAAAAACAACACATGATACAGGGGAAGTCAGCATACTTGACACTAAGGCAAAATCATAGAAGCTTCCTAGACACATCCAACCCCCTGAGAAACCAAGTTACTGGGGCTGAGGGCTGGGGACCATGGTCTCGGGGGACATCTAGGTCAATCTGCATAACACAGTTCATAAAAAAAAATGTTCTATGTCCTACTTTGATGAGTAGCGTCTGGGGCCTTAAAAGCTTCTAAGATACATCTATTGATCCTATCCTGTCCAGAGCAAACAAGAATGAAGAAAAACAAAGACACAAGGAAAATATTAGTCCAAAGAACTACTAGACTACATGAACCACCAGCTTGAGCCCAGAAGAATTAGATAGTCCCTGGCTACCACAACCAACTGCTCTGGCAGGGATCACAATAAAGGGTCCTGGACAGAGCAGGAGAAAAATGTAGAATAAAACTCAATTTCACACAAAAAAAAACCCCAGACTTACTGGTCTGATGAGACTGGAAGAACCCAACACTACCAGCTGCCAGACATACTGCTAACTCATAACTGAAGCCATTCCCTAAGTCCACCTCTCAGCCAAAGATTAGGCAGTCCTATGAAACAGACAGTAACACACATGAGGAACGTGCTTCTTAGTTCAATCAAATATACAAGACCAAATGGGCAGCACCTACCCAAAAGCAAAGACAGGAAGGCAGGACGGGACAGGAAAACTGGACAAATGGATATGGGGAATCTGGGGTTGAAAGGGAAACAGGGAGAGTGCTGACAAAAAACAGGAATTGCAACCAATGTCACAAAACAATTTGTGTATAAATTTTTGAATGAGAAAATAATTTGTGCTGTAAACATTCATGTAAAGCACAATAAATTTTTTTAAATGAGTCAAAAGAGGAAGTTATGTCATCTTGAGATAATTCAGTAGCTAATATATTTCATCATTTAGCTTGATACTTAGACTGGAGGCTAGTACATCATTTAATTTTTAAAGAAACACTCACACCACCTGTATGTTTTCTACAACTAATTTATGACATCTAGACAATTAGTGAATGCCTACTTGAGCTTTTCTTTCTTCCTCCATATCTTCCTCCCCTTTCTTTCTTCATTTTCTCACCTTGTTAGTTGTGTTATTCTTATGATTCTGAACAATGGATGCAAAAAACAGCATCACAGTCTCTAGGAAAATGGCTCTGTCCATTACTGAGTTACTTTTAAGACAGTCACATAACCTATGGGAAAGAAAACAGAAAAACACAAGTGAAGTTCCATTTCAAATGAACTTCAAAACCCAAATGTAGAAAAAGTTCAAAATGAATGAATACTAATTTCTGGAAAACATTTATACTGTGGAAGAAGAAATAAGTTATGGTCTCTACTTTTACGTTTTCAAAATACATCTATGAAAATAATTTAATCCAGCATTTGTGTAACACTACTGTTATCAAAATACTTTTCTTTAAATCAACCCATTGGACCACAACAATCCTGGTAACATTCTAAGCAATGTTTATCTCTGAAAAATTAAAATCGCAGAACACATTTTTTAAGGAATATGTTTCTATAATACATAATCAATAAAGATTAAAATGATATTTGATGTTCTTCCCAAACATGCTGGCCCACAATATATTGATCCCATTTCTACACCACTGCATGTGCACACGCACACACACACAGTATATATTAACATGTCACTAACACTGAAAATAGAGATGCAGAGGAAGGCTTAGATTATAGGGAAGAATCACAAGGATTATCCATTTTGCCTTTGACATTTATTCAGTCTAAGCAAGTCATACATCTCAATCCCGCTAGTCCATTACATCCTGGCCCCAGTCCTTTGACCTCTTCCTTGCCTGCCTCAGAACCCTTGGCTTCATAGCACTGACCTCCATTCTCATCCATAATCTGCTGTTTACAAATCACCTGTTGTATTTCAACCTTGGCCTCTCCCCACAGTCCTTAGCATGGCATGGAGTTCTGTGGGAATTCTTCCTACAGCTCCAGCCTTGGGAAAGAAGCCCAGTCTCTGAGCATATTTGTTTTGTTGGTGATGTCTGGGGACACAGTGCCTAGCAGTGTGGGTAAATTGTGAAGGAAGAAGAAAGATCTAAGTGTCAGAAACCTAGTAAACATGCAGTGAGGACTAAAAATGCCTCCTCTTGGACAGAAGATTAACCAAAGCACAAGGACATCATTGTAAAGAAATCTGCAACCCAAAGAAAAAGAAAAGGAGTAGGTCACTCCTCGATGTGTATTTTCTATGTGCAGATTCAATACAATTATATTTAAGTTTATGAATTAAAGAGATATGTTTCCAAGAGCAAAGGGAAAGGGAAAGACAACATACATAACATGTCACTAATCTCACAAAAAGAGCCCTGGTGGTGCAAAGTTAAGCTCTGGATTGCTAACTGAAAGGTCAGTAGTTCGAACCCACCAGCCGCTCTGCAGGAGAAAAGACCTGGAAATTTGTGCCTTTAAAGAATTATAGCATAGGAAACCCTATTGGGCAGTTCTACTCTATCCCATGAGATAGCTGCGAGTCAGAAATGAATCAACAGCACCCAATAACAACAATCTCCCAAATAGGGGAAATCTGGAAAATGAGTGGGTGCTGCCTTTGCAGATGCAAGCATGGGAAGAGGGAAGGTGATGCATCCTAAGATGATACCTCCACAAGTAGCAGGTAATCCTCTAAGACTGTGTGTGTTCTGCTGAGATGTCTACCCTTTAGGGGCCACTGACACAAGAAAGATTAGTTTGTCAATAGTCTTGTCTCCCATCTTCTGAAACCCTCCCCACTGTACAAACAGAATTGGGCCAAGAGTCAAGATATAATAATGGCAAAAAAAAAAAAAAAGCCCTAACTCTCAACCTCTGTTGGACAAGGCAAAGACCAGTTCACAAATTATTAGCGAGTATTATGGTGAGGAGACCACAGCTCTGAAACATTCATGAGTCATAAACTTGAACTCTGATGAAAACTATCACTCTTTCCCCTGGAAAATGTGTCTATTCACACTCACACAGATGTTTACATAGTCTTAGGATTTGGGGAACACAGTTTAAGAATTTTTGAATAACTATACTTCCTTGAAAAAGGTTAAAACTCAGTGGAAATACAGGAAGTTCTTAGTGTAGAATTTAGAATACTTAAGAAAAACATGGGGGAAATGAAAATGAAGTTAGAAAAAAATTAATAACAAAATGAAAGCCAAGAGTAACAAGCTTAGTACAATAGCAAAATGTTTTTGGAACTGACTTTAAACAGAAAAGGAATCTAGTAGAGCTGAATGGTACTAAAAGGAACAATAGAAAGACATCAAGTGGTGGGGTGGTAGTGGTGGTAGAAGGGTACCATTTATGAAATATAGGACTGGGAAGAAGCTAAGTTGGCTATGCAAACACCCAACACACAAATTAAAACTACAAGAAGAAACTTCCTCAGTTTACTCAGTAGAGCACAGGAAGATAGCAGGTATTTGTGATAAAAATCAGAAAAATACAGCCAGAAATGAGATGCAAATTTCTAGACAAACAAAGCCATGTACTAAGTTCTTTAACATGACCTGTGGTATACCACCCACTTTTTCCAGCTCTTAGGTTAATAGTATACTTTACCACTGAAAATATTTCGGGCTCTCCAGTGGAGACTTCCATAACAGCAAAAGGTGAAAGAAACATCAGCTGAAGCAAAATAGCTGGGGTATGAGCCTTAAATGTGAGGTAATGCATCCTGGAAGTGTGAGTGGGTCAAAATACCTTTTTGTGCTTTTGTTTCCAAAGATAAGCCTTTTAAGCACATTTGTGTTTCTGGTATGATAGTTAGGGAGCCCTGGCAGGGTTGGTTTTGGGTTTTTTGTGTCATATTTGGAAAACCAGATGTTCCCCAGGTGCCCTGCAATACATTCAGCAAACAAGGTCCAGTGGTAAAGACAGGCATCCACGAATTATGGTGCCCAAGAATCTTAAAAAAAATTTTGGTAACCAAGTAGTAACAGATAACATTTCTCAAAATCCATATTACTAATCAAAAATTTAAGCACATACCATGACTCACCATGATCCCATTAATGAAAACACATGGTATCAACAAAAAATTCAAAGCAGAAAATAATTGTGTCATCAAAGGGCTAAATGCATAAGGGGTAAGAGACAACTACTAGGATGTTAGCCTTTCATATTTCCTTCTAATAAATGACTAAAAAAATCCCTTAACAACTTATAATTGAATGAGGATATAGATTGCACAGTTCCCAGGAGTCAATTTTAACAATAACAATGATAATAATAATCATAATATTACCAATATGGCATTATAACCCACAGTGTTCAATGGCTTAAGTACAAAATTTTGTATTCATTCCCTCAATACTAATTGAGCATTTTAGTGGACATCTTAAATAGTAAATCCACATAAAGCACTCCACAAATATTACCTATTAATATTTTGATTGTTACCAGATGTTACTGATTGCCCAGCATCCATTCTCCATGTTCTGGTAGAGAACCACTTTTCTCCCTTTGGAAATCACTCTCATTCTACTCTTAACCCATGTGGGTCAGGAGGGGCTTACTCCTACTCTTAGTTTCTGGAACATTTCTTGACCCCAACTAAGGCAGTCGGGAGACCATACTCCTAAGCTATGGTAGGGAACTCATGCGTGAACCTGTGATCCAAGCCAATCAATGAAAACTCTGGATGGGATAATTACTGAAATAATCTATTTCTAAGTCTTGGAGGTACTGAGGATCAGATAAGCCTGGAGCAATAAGTACCATCTTGACCACCACATGAGCAGAACATATCTAAAAGTAAAAGCAACAAAAAGAGAAATCATCCTAAGGACATAATTTGAGTCCAGGGGCCCAACTACGATGAAACCACTCAAATCTATCTCTGGACTTTTTAGTTACATGAATCACTGATTCCTTTTTCTTACATAAGGTCAGATGAGTTGCATAGTCTTGGCCACGTGCATGCTATGTGCTAGAGAGATACTCATGTCTAAGACCATTCGACATTTTGTTTGTGGAAAAATTGAGAAAAAAATGAAGAAAACCAAAGAATTATGTGGGACACAATCAAGAGCAAAAATTTTCATGTGATCAGAGTTCCAGAACGGGGGAGAAAATGGAAAACACAGAGAAGATTGTTGAAGATTTGCTGAGAGAAAACTTCCCAAATATCCTTTATTTGGGAAGGTGAAAAGCTCACCATCGAAAAAACTCCACAAATCCCATATAGGATACACCTCAAAAGAAAGTCACCAAGACATATAATAATTACTTTTATCAGAATCAAACACCAAGAAACAATCCTGAGAGCAGCTCAAGAAAAATGAAATGTCACTTACAAAGCGGAAACAATAAGACTAAGCTCTGATTACTCAGCAGAAACTATGCACGCAAGAAGGGAATGGGATAACATATATAAAACCTTGAAGAAAAAAACTGTCAACCAGAAATAATACAGCTTGCAAAACTCTCTCTCAAATATAATGGCAAAATTAGGAGATTTCCATATAAACAGAAAAAAAGGGAATTAAAAAAAAAAACTTACAACTATTAAAGGGAGTCCTTTGGTTAGAGAACCAACAACATCAGACAACAACTGGAGTCTATGACTTAGGACAGCATCAGTCAGATACTGACCTAGGTAAAGAACTCTCAAGAACAAAACAAAGCTAAAAGACTTAACATAGGGAAACAGAGACATCAATCTGTAAATGACAATAATTTCAAAACAATAAAATGGGGATTAAACAGTGTAGATATGTAACTTTCAAATGGAGAGGAAGTCAAGGCAATATTAAAGAATAAAAGACTCATTAAAACTTAGAAAGATAAGGGCAAATTTCAAAGTAACCACAAAGGAAGTTAATAAACCTACTCATCAAAATAAAAAAAAAGAAGAAAAACATTAAGATTTACTAAACAAAAAGTCTATAATAACAAAAAGAAAGAAAGAAAATCCATAAACAAAAGGAACTCAGCACAGGAAAGTAAGAGGAACAAAGAAAATGTCTGCACTGCAAAAAAAGTCACAACAGTATGTCAGCAATAAACTCATACCTACTGATAATCACACTGAATGACAAGGTCTTGAATGCACCTGTAAAGAGACAGAAAGAGGTAGAGTGGATAAAAAAATGACATATCAATCAATATGCTGTCTACAAGAGACACGCCTTAGACACAAAGACATAAATATATTAAAAATCAAAGGATGGAAAAAAAATACATCAAGCAAACAGTAACCAAAAAAGAGCAGAAGTGGTAATATTAATCTTATATAGAACAGATTTTAAGTCAAAGCTAAACATAAAAGATAAGGAAAGACATTATATAATAATTAAAGGGACAATCCATCAACAAAATATAACTCTAATGAATATCTGTGCACCAAACAACAGGGCTGCAAAATACATAAAATGAACTCTAACAGCATTGAAAAGAGAAATAGAGAGTTCCACAATAATAGGAAAAGATTTCAACATACCACTCTTGGTAAAGCACATAACATATAGAAAGAAACTCAACAAAGATTCAGAAGATCTAAAGGCCAAAGTCAACCAATTTGACCTCACAGACATATAGAGAACACTCCATACAACAGCAGCGAAGTGTACATTTTTGCACATGAGACATTCTCCAGAATAGGCCACATTTTAGGCCACAAAGCAACCCTTAATAAAACCCAAAACATCAAAATAATACAAAATATTTTCTCTGATCACACTGCCATAAAAGTAGAAATTAGCATCAGGAAGACCAAGTAAAAAAAATCAAATACATGGAAACTGAATACCACCTTGCTTAAAAAACAACTGAGTAATAAAAGAAATCAAGGAGGGAATTAAAAACTTTCCAGAATCAAATGAGAATGAAAACACATCATATCAAAACATTTGGAATACAGCAAAGGCAGTGCTCAGAGGTAAATTTACAGCAATAAATGCACCCATAAAAAAAGAACAGGTCAAAATCAAAATGTTAGCCCTACAACTCAACAAGTAGAAAGAGAGCATCAAAGGAAGCCCAAGGCCACCAAAATAAAGAAACATTAGAGAAAAAAATAAATGAAATAGACAACAGAAAAACAATAGAAAGAATCAACAAAAGCAAAACTTGGTTCTTTGAAAAGATCAACAAAATCAATGATTGACCAAACTGAAAAAGAAAAACAGGAGAGGAAACAAATAACCCAAATAAGAAATGAGATGGGGGACATTACAACAGACCCAAATGAAATAAAAAGGATCATAACAGAATACTATGAAAAACTGTACTCCAACAAAGTTGAGAACCTAGAGGAAATGGACAATTTTCTAGAAAAACACTACCAACCTAATCTAACACAAACTGAGATAGAAAATCTGAACAGACCAATAAGAAGAGATCAAAGAGGCAATAAAAAAAAAACTCTCCAAAAAAATGCCCTGACCCAGATGGCTTCACTGGAGAATTCTACAAAACATTCAAAGAGCTTACACCAGTACTGTTCAAACCATTTCAGAGCATAGGAAAAGAAGGAATACTCCCAAAATCATTCTATGAAGCCAGCATAACCCTGATGCCAAAACCAGACAAAGAAGTCACACAAAAGAATATTACAGAACAATATCCCTCATAAATATGGATGCAAAAATTCAAAACAAAATTCTAGCCAATGTTGTTGTTAGGTGCCAGTGAGTTGGTTCTGATTCATAGCAACCCTATGTACAACAGAATGAAACACTACTGGGGCCTGCGCCATCCTCACATTGTTATTTTTGAGCTTATTGTTGCAGCCATTGTATTGTGTCAATCCATCTCTTTGAGGTTCTTCCTCTTTTTCACCGACCCTCTACTTTACCAAGCATGATGTCCTTCTCCAGGGACTGGTCCATCCTGATAACATGTCGAGTATGTGAGACGAAGTCTCACCATCCTCATTTCAAAAGAGCACTCTGGTTGTATTTCTTCCAAGACAGACTTGTTTTCAAGTCAGTTGGACTCCTATACACCAATAGAGAGAACTTCAAAAAAAAGAAAATCAGGAAAACAATACCATTTATAATAGCCCCTAAAAGGATAAAATACTTAAGAATAAATCTAACCAAGGATATAAAAGACCTATACAAAGAAAACTACAAAAGACTGTTGCATGGAACCGATAGACCTACATAAATGAAAAAACACACCATACTCAAGGATAGGAACATTGTAAAAATGTCAATTCTACCCAAAGTAATCTACAGACATAATGCAATCCCAATACAAATAGTAACAGCATTCTTTAACAAGATGGAAAAACTAATCACCAACATTATATGGAAAGAAAAGAGGCCCCAGATAAGTAAAGCATCACTGAAGAAAAAAAAGTAGAAGCCCTCACACTACCTGAACCCAGAACCTACCACCATAGTAATCAAAACAGCCTGATATTGGTACAATGACAGCAATACAGACCAATGGAACAGAATCAACAAACTGAATGTAAATCCTTCTGCTTATGGTCAGCTGGGAGCCCTGGTGGTGCAGTGGTTAGGAGACTGGTTGCTAACCAAAAGATTGGCAGTTCAAATCCAGCAGCTGCTCCTTGGAAACCCTATAGGGCAGTTCTACTCTGTTCTATAGAGTCACTATGAGCCAGGATTGACTCAATGCCAGTGCGTTTGGTTTGTTTTTTTATGGTCAACTGATATTTTTCAAAGGACTAAAGTCCATTAAATGGGAAAAAGGCAGTTTTTTTCTTAACAAATGATACTGGCAAAACTGGATGTCCATCTGTAAGAAAATGAAACAGGACCCATACCTCACACCATACAGAAAAACTAACTCAAAAGGGATCAAAGACCTAAAAACAAAACCTAAAACGATAAAGATCATGGAAGAAAAAATAGGGACAATACTAGAGGCACTAACATATGTCATAAATACAATACAAACCATAACTGACAATGCACAAACACCAGAAGAGAAACTAGATAACGCGGGACCTCTAAATATTTAACACATATGCTCATCAAAAGACTTCAACAAAAGAGTTGAACCTACAGACCAGAAAAAATTTTTTAGCTAACACATATCTGACAAGGGTCTAATCTCTAAAATCTGTAGAATACTTCAACATCTATATAACAAAAAGACAAACAATCCAGTTAAAAATGAGCAAAGGATAGAACTGACATTTCACCAAAGAAGATATTCAGGCAGCTAACATATACGCATGAGGAAATGCTTACTATCATTAGCAATTATAGAAATTCAAATCAAAACTACAATTAGATACCATCTCACCTCGACATTACTGGCACTAAAAAAAAAAAAAAAAAAAAAACAGAAAATAACAAATGTTGGAGAGGTTGTGGGTAGAATGGAGGTCTTATGCACTGCTGGTGGGAACGTAAAATGATACAACCACTATGCAAAATGATATGGCACCTCCTTAAAAAAGCTAGAAATTGAAATACCATGTTGTTGTTGTTGTTAGGTGCTGTCGAGTCAGCTCTGACTCATAGCGACCCTACGAACAACAGAACAAAACACTGCCCAGTCCTACGCCATCCTCACAATTATTGTTATGCTTGAGCCCACTGTTGCAGCCACTGGGTCAGTCCATCTCCTTGAGGGTCATCCTCTTTTTCACTGACCTTCTACTTTACCAAGCATGATGTCCTTCTCCAGGGACAGATCCCTCCTCATAACATGTCCAAAGTATGTGAGACATAGTCTCACTATCCTTGCTTCTAAGGAGCATTCTGGCTGTATTTATTCCAAGACAGATTTGTTCATTTTTTTGGCAGTCCATGGTATATTCAATATTCTTTGCCAACACCATAACTCAAAGGCGTCAATTCTTCTTTGGTCTTCCTTATTCATTGTCCAGCTTCCACATGCATACGAGGCAACTGAAAACACCATGGCTTGGGTCAGGCGTACCCTTAGTCTTCAAGATGACATCTTTGCTTTTTAACACATTAAAGTGGTATTTGGCAGCACACTTGCCCAATGCAATGCGTCGTTTGATTTCTTGACTGCTGCTTCCATGGGAATTGATTATGGATCCAAATAAAGTGAAATCCTTGACAGCTTTCCTACTTTCCTATGTCATTCTGTTGTACATAAGGTCACTATGAGTCAGAACAGACTCAACAGTACCTAATAACAATAGTTCTGTATCCAAAGATTCCAACTAAGTTGTCCCAGGTGCAAATATATCACTAAACTTTCCATATCACTAAACTTTCACGTTGAAATTGTTTATATTTTTCATTTTAGAAATATTGCCTTAGTTAAATCGTATCAAGTATGAGAGATTTGTGTTAGATTAGAAACTGAAGTAAAAAAAAGTTACACAATTAATTACCACCTTGTAAATCTCATCTCCTTTCCTGCCATTGTTTTCATGTGAAATTGTTATATTTAGTCACTCTATTTGTTAAATATCTCTTTGTTTTGCCTGTAAGGCAGAGCATACTATTACAGCCAGACCGTACGCTTTCTTGCAGTTCAATAAATTTTATATGTTTAAATATCAAACGAGGGTGTTGGTCCAATGACTTCACGAGGACAGTGCCCATCAAACAGATGAATGGATAAACAAATTATGGTGCATATACACAATGGAATACTATGCAACAATGAAGAATCTGTGAAGCATCTCACAATATGGATGAATCTGGAGGGCATCATACTGAGTGAAATAAATCAACCACAAAAGGACAAATATTGTATGAGACCACTATTATAAAAACCCAAGAAAAGATTTACACACAGAAAAAAACAATCTTTGATGGTTACGAGGGAAAGGAGGAGTGGGAAGGGAAAATCATTAAATAGTAGACAAGTGTTAACTTTGGTGAAGGGAAAGACAGCATACAATATAGAGGAAGTTAGCGTAACTTGACCAAGACAAAGGCATAGAATCTTCACAGGCACAACCAAACACCTTGAGGAACTGAGTTATTGGGGCTGAGGGCTAATGACCATGGTCTCAGGGGACATCTAGGTCAATTGGCATACAAAGTTCATAAAGAAAATGTTCTAATTCCTACTTTGGTGAGTAGTGTCTGGGGTCTTAAAAGCTTGAGACTGGCCATCTAAGATACATCTATTTGTCCCATCATGTTTGGAGTAAAGGAGAGTGAAAAAAAAACAAAGACACAAGGAAAATATTAGTCCAAAGAACTAATGGACCACATGAACCACAGCCTCCACCAGCCTGAGCCCAGAAGAACTAGATGGTGCCTGGCTACCACCACAGACTCTTCAAACAGGGATCACAATAGTGTGTCCCAAACAGAGTGGGTAAAAATTGCATAACAAAATTCAAATTCACAAAAAGAGAACAGATTTACTCGTCTGACAGAGACTGGAGGAACCCCAGAGATCATGGCCCGTGGACACCCTGCTAACTCATAACTGAAGCCACTCCCGAAGTCCACCTTTCAGCCAAAGATTAGACAGTCCTATAAAACAAACAATAACACATGTAAGGAACATGGTTTTTTAGTTCAATTAAGTATACTAGATCAAATGGACAACTCCTGCCGAAAAGCGAAGATGAGAAGGCAGGAAGGGACAGGACAACTAGGAGAATGGACACAGAGAACCCTGGGTGGAAAGGGAAAGGAGGAAGGTGCTGACATATAGCGGGGATTGAAGCCAAACTTACAAAAATACCTGTGTATAAATTTTTGAATGAGAAACTAATTTGCGCTCTAAACTTTCACCTAAAACACAATAAAAATAAATCAAGCAGCACCCCTAAAGCTATTAACAGACATGTATCTTGATTGGGAAATCATGTGAAATTAAACGCATAAGGTATGACTGTAAAATATCTGGTTTCAAAATAAACACACAAAAGCAGCATCATATCCTTCAAAGAAGTACCCTTAGGGGAGGATCGCTTCATCCCACATATGCTGCCTCCACCATACATGAAGTATTAGTGGAAACTGTTTTTGTAAAATTGCCTTTAGAGACATCAATTCATTCTTTTTACTACTTTTAATAATGATAAAATGTGTCCCTTGGATGACTTCTGAAACAATGAAAAGTCACTTATTGAGTTGGCAAATGTTGTGTTATCTGTATTTTTACAACAATTAAAAAAAAAAACAAAACTCAATAACATGGTTACTCAATCTGCAGAATTGCACTTTAATCAGAAACATGAAGCAGTTGTTTTTGGCTCTCCTGTGCTCTGACTCTAGGGTAATTCCAAATAAGATCTTAATAAAAAGTTTCAAATAATGGAAGTATCATGAGAGTAAGAGAGTCACCTGCTAGGGGGACTGCTCAAATACATACTCTGCGCCAACTGATACATAGATAATTTTTAGTCTTCTAATATACTGAATTGAATACATGTAGGATTAAAATTGGGGAGCCTTCTAGTAATTCTCTGTGAATTCGTGATTCCAAAATATTTTGGAGCCTTTCTCATGAGCTCTGTACATAACAGGCACTCAAAGAATAAGGACAATTGCTAATAATAAATCAGAGCAGAAGCAAATAAAGACTGGACCTTAAGTTCTCATTATGGGGTCCTGAAAAGAAAATACAAGACTAGAGTAATGAGGCTTTCTGGAAATAAAACTGAATTTCTGAACAAAATTTTTTAAAATTAACGGGATCTAACTTAACATACTACATGTACAAGAGACCAAAAAAGTTTCCTAAATTATTATGCAGAGTCATCTCTAAACCCCAAACCAAAGTTCTATAAGAATTTAAGAAATGTAGATTTGTGTCTTCTCTACGTGTTTATTGTTATTAGTTTACAATTAAATTGACAGTATTCAATCCTGACTTTAGCTAACAATCTATTTATGCACATAGGAGAAAAGAGACTGTCAATTTAACTCATTGTAAAAACTCCAAGAAACTCACTAGTTTTCTACTTTTTAAAATATAATAAAAATGAGTTATTTAAATATTCTAGCTTTCCCAACTTACTTAGGAAATACGGAAAAGGGAAATGTGAACAGAAAAAGTTTCCTGAATGATTCTAAATGCTCAGGACGTTTGCCTGGAAAAAACAGTTACTATACATTAAGTTACATTTTTTCTGAATCTATATGTGTGCTTAGGTAAATCAGAATAACCATAAAAATCACTTAAATGGGAAGAGAGAAAAGAGAACAGCTAAGATGACCACATCTTACAATTAACAGAAATGTCCCAACAATACTTTGCAATGCACATTTCCTCTGGCCAATGCATTTAATTCCCACTGTTATTGTCGTTTTTAGGTGTCGTCGAGTCAGTTCCGACTCAGTGACCCTACATACAACAGAATGAAACATTGCCTGGTTCTGCGCCATACACATAATCATTGTTATGCTTGGGACCATTGTTGCAGTCACTGTGTCAATCCATATCATTGAGGGTTTTCTTCTTTTTACCGACTGTACTTTACCAAGCATGATGTCGTTCTCCAGGGACTGGTGTATCCTGATAACTTGTCCAAAGTATGTGAGACAGTCTCCCCATTCTTGTTGCTAAGGAGAATTCTGGCTATACTTCCGAAACAGATTTGTCTTTTCTTCTGGCAGTCCATGGTATATGCAATATTCTTTCACAACACCACAATACACAAGGATCAATTCTTCTTCAGTCTTCCTCATTCATTGTCCAGCTTTTGCATGCATGTGAAGTGACTGAAAACACTATGGTGTGGGTCATGTGCACCTTAGCCCTCAAAGTGACATCTAAACACTCTAAAGAGGTTTTTTGCAGCAGATCTGCCCAATGCAATGCATCATTTAATTTCTTGATTATTGCTTCCATGGGCCTTGATTGTGGGTCCAAGTAAGATGAAATCCTTTACAACTTCAGTCTTTTTTCCATTTACTATGATGTTGCTTATTGGTCCAGTTGTGAGGATTTTTTTCTTTATGGTGCAATCCATACTGAAGGCTGTAGTCTCTGATCTTCAGCAGTAACTGCTTTAAGTCCTCCTCACCTTCAGCAAGCAATGTTGTGTCATCTGCATAATGCAGGTTGTTAATGAGTCCTCCTTCAATCCTGATGACCCGTTCTTCTTCATACAGTCCAGCTTCTCTGATTATTTGCTCAGCATACAGACTGAATAAATATGGTGAAAGGATACATTTCCCACTTAGGAGAATTTAAACGCCCTCAAGTAGAATTCACTTCAGGTCAGAAGTCATGTATAAATGTTTCTCTAAATTTAAATCTAGTAATAATCTTGAAGCTAATATTACTCTTAAAGCAAATATGGTAAGTATTGATAAACGGAAAAAAAAAATTTTCCTAATAGAAAAGAAAAATGCACTTCATCCATTTTATAAAATGACCTAATACAAAATTGTGACGGCATCAGCAAATCCATCGACCCAACTCTCTGTTAAAAGATTTTGGGTATGCTTTAAGCCAAAGATTAGACAGGCCCATAAAACAAACAATAATACACATATCTCAACCATATATACAAGACTAAATGGGTACACCAGCCCTGGGGCAAGGACAAGAAGGCAGGAGAGGATGGGAAAGCTGGACAAATGGAAATGGGGAACCCAAGGTCGAGAAAGAGAGAGTGTTGACATGTCACGGAGCTGGCAACCAATGTCATAAAACAATGTTTATTAATTGTTTAATGAGAGACAAATTTGCTCTGTAAACCTTCATCCAAAGCACAATTAAAAAAAGAAGAAAATAAACCCAAAGAGAAAGGAAACAAACAACAACAAAAGATTTCGGGTATGCCATTTCAGGGTTTATCTACCCGCTAAAAGGGAGCTTTAGTATTCTGCCAAATGGAATTGATTTGGGCCAAAAAAGACTCATGGGAGCACAGTTTTCATATTTTCTGGATCAGCACAATTCCATAGAATATATAGTGGTCCTAGAGGCATGGGTCAAAATCCCCACGGACCTAAGTATGGGCATTGGGAAATGGGCTCTGTCAGTTGAGATGTCCACTGTTCAATCACCTCCCCACCCCTAAATTCGTGTAGAAAAGAAATATATTTCTAGAACAAAGTTTCAGGTTGAATTTGTTATTTTTCTTTTGCTGCTAGATACTCTGTAGTTACACACAAAAACAATCTTGCACGTTTTCACAATTCACATGTTTTCTCCATGTCCAATCAATTGACAAACGGTGGGTGAGCCTCCTGTGTGGACCTATAGAAAATGGAATCTGTCTTTGCTAGTATTGAGTTCTGACTGGAAAAGAATAGCAAAGCCTATAAATAATTGCTTACTTGGGAGTTCAGACTGCTGATTCCAGGGGACTGAGAGATGAGGGAGATGCTTGGAGCTGGACAGTGCAGTGAGTAGGCCAGGTGGTCCGTGTGTAGCATAACACAAGACCCTAGTGAGACAGGCCGTGTTCACACCCCGCATCTATCACTTACTTGCAGAGTGATGTTTAAACTAGAAACCTCACTCCTGGAGAGGCATCACTGGTTCACTGGTAGAATTTTCGTCTTCCATACAGGAGTCCCAGGTTCAATTCCTGGCACATGAGCCTCATGGGCAGCTACCATCTGTCTGTCAGTGGAGGCTAGCGTGTTGCTACGAGGCTGAACGGGTTTCAGCAGAGCTTTCAGACTAAGATAGACTAGGAAGAAAGGCCGGATGGCGTACTTAAGGATATTAGCCAGTGAAAATCCTATGGATCACAATGGTATGCTCAGCAAACGATCAAGGGGATGGTGCAGGAGCAGGCATCTTTGTGTTCCGCTGTGCATAGTGTTGCCAGGAGTTAGGGACCTACTAATAACAGCTAACCACAACAACCTCACTTCTCCAGACTTCCTTGTCCTGGGCTTTATAAGAGGATGAGAACAGTAGTTCCATTACAGGGTTATCGTGAAGATGGCTTATTAGAGAGTGCTGGGCACATATTGCCAGCTATTATTTTAGTCAGAAAGTAGGACTTGATCAAGGTTTTCACTGTTGAATAGGATTTGGGAAGGATGAAAAGAGAAGACTGCAGAATGGGAAGCAACATGAAAACCAACTCAGAGGCAGAAATGAGATGCAGTGTAGAGATTAGCTCTACTGATATTTTCTAGCTTTATAACAACTTACACTAAGAAGACACACAAACTCATACAAAGACTATTTTGCGATTTTATCAGAGAAGTATACAGATCCCCAGTCCTGATCCCCTGAAGATTCTGATTCAGTAGGACTAGGGAAAGAAATACAGCCAGAATGCTCCTTAGAAGTGAGGATTATGAGACTTCATCTCACTTATTTGGACATGTTATCAGGAAGGATCAATCTCTAGAGAAGTACACTATGCTTGGTAAATTAGAGGGTCAGCAAAAAAAAAAAAAAAAAAAAAGGAAGATCTTCAAAAACATGGATTGACACAGTGGCTGCAAAAATGGGCTCAAATCAGAGCAATGATTGTGAGGATGGAGCAGGACTGGGTAACATTTCATTCTGTTATACAGAGAGTCACTATGAGTCACAACAGCACCTAACAACAACAACAGGGAGAGACCCGGGAATCTGTATATTAAAAAACACCATGTGTTTGTGTCATGTGGGTTACACTAAGACTACTATTCATAGCACTCTAGCTATTCTATGAGCATATGGAAAACATATTTAACTGTTGGACCTTAACTTTTTTTTTAAGTTTAAATAACTCAAAAAAGAACCTCCACCGTGGAAATCTCTAGTCCAGACCTTAAAAAATAAAGACTTCTTTATTCAACAGAGGGAAAAAATCTAAACACAAAAACACTTTTGCTTAGTTCCTGAAATGCTCCAATACCACACTATGCTTTAGTACTTCAAACCCTTTAGAAAACCTCACCATTCTTTGGTTCGTGGAAATGTCAAGGTTTGTCCTAAAGGCTACCCCTCCTTCCTGGTTGCCCCCTCTTCTCCAGGAGAAAGTGTTTTAGGGTGTCCTTTGACTGACCAATGACCCCAATAGTGGCACCACTCTTTCCTGCTCTCTGATCTACACTCCCACCAGTTTAGAAATATCCACAAGAAGGTTCCAGCCACCCATCTTAGATGATCTAGAAATTGCTAAGATACACAACACCCAAAAGGAACTGAATTGTTCAAAATCTTCCTTTCTTCCCAGGTAAGTAGCCTTAACATAAGGAAATGATATTAATGGTGTAAATTCAAATAAATACCAGACAATATTTAGGCACAGATCCTCTCATGCACAAACCAATCCACTTACATGAAACCCTTTCTAAGCTTACGGTAGTATTTTGGAAATTTCAGCATCTCTATAATGAAATCTGAAGCCTCTTTCACTGCTTTTGAACATTCACTGTTATGAGTGGCCAGAGACGTTTGGACTCCTTCAAAGTACTCTAAGAATATGAAAAAGAAAAAAAAGTCAGTGAATTTAGTATCGTTTAATTGTAACCATTTAAAAAATACGATTATTTCAAGTTTGCAATTACCTCTGTTTTATTATATGACAAAGTTAAGAAAATGCAAAATTAAAGGATTCTGCCAGAATGCCAAGAAAGTTGCTAGAAAACAGAGACTTATAATCATGCTCTGCAATTCCTGATCTATTAATGAACTGAGACATGGTTTTACTCTTCAAAAGATGGAGAAAAATGCTTCTATTTCACAGCTTTCAGATTCATTGACCAGATAAGATTTTATCAAGGCTACAGAAACCTGAACAGGAATGATGCTGAATATCTTTAAAAAATTTGACTATAAAAGGAAATTTTACCTGGAATATATCTCTTTGGGGGAGGGGGGTTGTTTTTATATTTTCAAGAAAAACTTAAAGCAGAAATTTTGTACTTTACTCATTTTAATGGGAACATATATGCAGAGGCCCTAATTGTCAATCAAGAGTATTATTCACTAGGAAAAATCCAAATGCCATTATTTATAAACAAGTTATCATAAAGTCAGTAGTAGGAAGGAAAATTGCAAGGTAACTTCAAAATAGGAAATGTTTGTCCTTCAAAAATGAGTTTTTTCTTTACTTCTTTGGAAATAGCTACATTATAAATTCTTTCACTATCAAATCGACAGTTAACATTTATCACATCATTTCCACCCATGAAGAAGCTATCATCAATCATATAGTTGCAAATATGGGTATCAACTACCAACTGTGGGTAGTGTAGGAGTCTCTCATAGAACCCTATCATATGGGGAGAGACTCAAGTCAAGTTGGGTGACCCTGTTTTATTGGGCTATTCTTGTTAAGGTAATCACTGAAAGATACTTCTGATATTATACACATACATATTTATATATGCATATATATACCATAAAAACCAAACCAGTTTCTGTCTTTTCCAACTCATAGTGAACCCTTGTGTGTCAGAGTAGAACTGTGTTTTACAGGGTTCTAAATGGCTGATTTTTCAGAAATAGATCACCAGAACTTTCTTCCAAGTTGCCTCTGGGTAGACTTAACCTCCAACCTTTCGGTTATCTGCTGAGAGTGTTAACCATTTGTACCACCCAGGGACTCCCACATATAGATAGGCTAACCATAAAAATTAACTTTTGCTTGGATTGGTGCACAACTGCCCACTGCTGCAGCCAACAGGTTGGGGTATTTTATTCTTAACCACACTACAAGGGAGCTGCCATAAGAGCCACCAAATGCAACCCACTTATTTTTGGTCAGATCCATTTTCTTTGCTATTTCAATTTGTAAGTTGACAATGTCAGCCAAGGCTTGCCTTCTGTTGAGGTAGCAGAGGCTGGTAGTACTCAGAACTCTACAATTAAAGCAGAAACACACTCTGTTTGTGAAAAAAATTAAAGCAGAAGATATGTGGCTGTCCAGGCATGGACAAATAACTTGAAATTTGCCTCCAAAATTGGAGGGTGCCAAGAGACCAAAGAAAGAGGCAGGGAACTCCAGTGTGACAGAGAAGAATTTATCAAGGAGAATTACATTACAAGGCGGTCCCTGGCAGCTGCAGGACCAAAGCAGATCTCCACACCCCACAACAGGAGGGCAGAGGTATTATAGTGGTGGTGGACAACAGTGGCCCCGTGGTATGGGTTTCCATAAGAATGCAAACTGTAGTGAACTAGCAGACCACATGAGAGCACCATGTTCAGCCTCACAAAGCCTGTTTCCCCTTCAGTCCACTCCTCCAGGTAGGCTCTTACAATCTGGCACATTCCCCCTCTCATGCCACAGCACTAGAGACCATGTTACATCCCTGTAAAGATATAGAAGCAGAATTGGCCAGGTTCCATGTGGTGCCCACTCATGTGCAAGAGACAAAGAAAGTTACTGTGTGCTTAGAACATGGGGAAAGACGCTCTGATAAGAAGAAACTGGAGGAGAGAAGGTGACCCAGTTCCCAGCGACCCTCAGAGGAGGCTCTAGGCCCAAGGCCTTTATTTAGGCAGCCTGGATGGGAGAAGTAGAGGTGGACCATTCCCCCAACAGTTCACCTCCCAACTCCCATCAGGATGACAGAGAAACAAAGCATTACTAAGTCCTGATATACCCATCATCCATTTAGTACATTGAGTTGCATGTCTATGGTTTGGTACATAACTCTGGTTGATGTCATATCTGTGCATCATTTGAGGCAGTAATTGATGAGAGTTACTAGCAGGACTGTCCCCAGCAGACTGATCGGGACTGCTTGGAGGAGAGATCCCAACCAACCAACACAGTGATGATTTAATCCAAGCCAAATGAATAAATCAAAGGAGTAAATTTGTCCAATTTTATGTATGTATAACATGTCCTGATTCACTGATGTAAAAACAGCATATTTCTCCCAACATAACACATTATATGAACAGTACACATTTCAGTGCAAGTAATGCAAAAGATCTCTTTCTCAGCAAAATTGAACAAGGTATTACTATTGCTAGACCAGTTTAGTTCAGACTTGGTGTAGTAAGTCAATGTACATTGGACCCCCTGGTCATAGTAAATTTTCTATGGCCAGAATAACGTCAAACTCAGTCTTAAAAGTACCGTTCTCAGAGTCAAATCATCTAGTTCTATGCCGTTTATATTTGTAACACACAGAGAGAAATTTCCTTCTAAAGTCGATGCAGTCCCCACAGGCAGCTTTCATACTTCAAAAGATGTTTTCTACAAGTAGTGGAGTTGGCTGTACTCATTTACCACATGACCTCCTCAGTACACTGGATTACACATTCAGTTGGTCCACAAGGTGTCCTCATCATAGATAGATCAGCTGTAACTATGTGGGGAGATGATTCATCATCTCAGTTCAGATGTTGATAGAGCCAACAGTTGGTCTGATTGGTAGCTCTAGCAAAAGCCTGTATCACTGAGGCCCATGGATGATGGGTCTGTCCATTATTACAAAATAATCTGGGAAGACAAATAGAAAACATTAACCAAGTTTCCCACTCCCCTTCCCTATATCCCATGGGACTTGAGGTGAGGGTTGCCTGTGTATAGCCACCCAGGCTGTCTGTCCTAGTCTTGAGGCAGTAACCTCTGTGGGAATCCAGATCTTTTGTCACAAAGAGTTATATACAAATGAAACACACTTTATAGAATAGAAAGTTGGATTAAACATACAGTGCAAATGAGAAATTCCCTTGCAGGGAACTGCTGCACTGGGATTCAAGACTGTTTGCCTGAGAGGTATAGCTCAGGCTGGGCTGTCTTATCCCCTCCCATCAGCCATTTAAGCCTGTCCATTGAAGTGCTCATTTGCCCTTATGGCTTGGTGGTGAAACAGAGTGTGAAGAATTCATTGAAGATCTAGTGGAAGTCTTTGTATAGGATAAGAGGGTCTGATATAATTTACCTGCTAAGAATGCCCCAGTCTGTTTGGCTCAGGAACCTGTCCCTGGGCAGGTGAACTCCTCTATGCTGTCTGGCATTTTCTGATGACAGTGGCAGTCCATGCGTGTAGGCCCAGTATAAGATGGCATGAGAATCCCCATGGGCCGTCCTCTCTTAAATCCAGGAGGTGGTCAGGTGCACATCTCTTTGGTCAAAAGCAGAGGACACTTCAGCCTGTACAGTCAGATGGCCAGAGTAGCCCACTCCTTGGTTGTTTTCGCCTCTCAGCATAGGGGCTTTCTGGTGACCATTAACACAAGTAACAAAAGGTTATCAGGAGCAGAACTGATTTTTTTTTTTTTTTTGTCCAGATGTCTCATCCCCATAGGGCCTTGCTCCATGTGTCAGTCTGAGGGTTGTCAGGGGCTAAACTGAATGGAATAAATAATGAAGTAAAAGAGCTGAACAGAAGATTTCAAAGGGCAGCTCGAATACACAAAGTATTTTAAAAGATGTGCAAATACCTAAAGCTAGAAAACCAAAAGGGAAGAACAAGATCAACATTTTTTAAGCTGAAAGAACTGAAGAAAAAATTCAAGCCTTGAGTTTCAATTTTAAAGGATTCTAAGCAAAATATTGAGTGATGCAGGAAACATCAAAGATAGAATACAGAGTCCCTGTACCAAAAAGAATTGTTCAACGTTCAGTAATTTCAGGAGGTAGCACATGATCAAGAACCGACAGTCCTGAAGGAAGAGTCCAAGCTGCACTGAAGACACTGACAAAAACAAGTCTCCAGGAATTGATGGAATACCAACTGAGATGTTTCAACAAACAGATGCAGCGCTGGAAGTGCTCACTCATCTATGCCAAGAAACTTGGAAAACAGCTACCTAGCCAATCGGCTGGAAGAGATTCATATTTATGTCTACTGCAAAAAAAAAGTGATCCAATCGAATGCAGAAATTATCAAACAATATCATTAATATCACATGCAAGTAAAATTTCCTGAAGACCATTCAAAAGCGGTTGCAGCAGTACATTACCAGGGAACTGCCAGATTCAGAATAATACATGGAATGATGGATATCTTTGCTGATGTCAGGTGAATCTTGGCTGAAAGTCGAGAATACCAGAAAAATGTTTATCTTTGTTTTATTGACTTTATAAAGGTATTTTACTGTGTGAATCATAACAAATTCTGGATAACAATGGGAAGAGCAGGAATTCCAGAACACTTAATTGTGCTCATGAGGAACCTGTAGATAGACCAAAAAGCAGTCATTAGAACAGAACAAGGGGATACTGCATGTTTAAAATCAGGAAAGGTGTGCATCAGGGTTGTATCCTTTCACTATACTTTTTCGATCTTCATGCTGAGCAAATAATCCGATAAACTGGACTACGTGAAGAACAACACAGCGTTACGATTGATAGAAGACTTAGTTTAAGAACCTGTGATATGGAGACGACACAACCCTGCTTGCTGAAAGCAAAAAGGACTTGAATCACTTACCGTGGAAGATCAAAGTCTACAACCTTCAGTATGGATTACACCTCAACATAAAGAAAACAAAAATCCTTACAACTGGACAAATAAGCAATATCTTGATAAATGGAGAAAACATTGAAGTTGTCAAGGATTTCATTTTACTTGGATCCATAATCAATGCTCATGGAAGAAGCAGTCAAGAAATCAAACGCCATAATGCATTGGGCAATTCTGCTGCAAAAGACCTCTTTAAAGTCTTCAAAAGCAAAGATGTCACCTTGAAGACTAATGTGTACCTGACCTAAGCCATGATATTTTCATTCGTCTCGTATGCATGTGAATGCTGGACAATGAATAAGGAAGATCATAGAAGAATTGATGCTACTGAATTATGGAGTTCGTGAAGAATACTGAATATATCAGGGACCGCCAGAAGAACGAATAAGTCTATCTTAGAAGAAGTACAGCCAGAGTGCTCCTTGGAAGCAAGGATGGGAAGACTACGTCTAATGTACTTTGGACATGTTATCAGGAAGAACCAGTCCCTAGAGAAGAGCATCATGCTTGGTAAGGTAGAGGGTCAGCAAAAAAAGAGGAAGACCCTCAATGAGATGGATTGAAACAGTGGCTGCAACAATGGACTCCAACAAACCAACAATTGTGAAGATGGCACAGGACTGAGAAGTGTTTCGTTCTGTTGTACATAGGCTCACTATGAATCAGAACTGACTCTACAACACCTAATAACATCAAACTGGTAAGATTTATTTTACTACTCATGTTGGCACGGATGTGATAAGGAGCTTAGGGTCTTTCCTGCACCACTTGTGGAAGTATCAAATGGTAAAATCTTTCTGGAAGTAATTTGTTCTCATATAATAAGGGCTTCAAGAGGAAAATGTTTTTGTTGGTTCAGTAATTCTACTCCTGAGATGCTACAGCAGAACCTGCTAATTTTCCCTGAATATCCACTCTCCCTTTCATCTTTAGTTAATTAAATCCCTGGATTTCAGGTGAGCATTTGGCTGCCCAGAATAAACACTACATATCCCAGCCACCCTTCCAGCCAGATGTGGACTTATTGAAGTTCAAGCCAATGGGATGTAACTGGAAAATGGTAGATAAATTTACTGAAATACCAAATCATAGAATCCCCCCACTTTCAAATAGAAAATTCTAAAGCAAATTATCAGAACCTGAGATTCTCCCCCAAATTGCTCAATCCAAGCCCAAATTCTCTTGTAGGTTCTTTCTAATACCCTCTTACTGAAATGCACTACATGAAGTTAATTTGGATAGCAAACAAGTTATTTGCTAACGTTATTTGCTATAACACAAGCTATTCCATTCTTCAACAGCAATTTACTTCCATAGAGATATTAATAAAGAAAGCCCAGACTTAAAACTGTTCATAGGCTATTATATAATTAAATCTTATATACACACATACATCAAAGTTTCTAATGAAGAAATGTACAACTGATGAAATTACCGGAGTGTCACCTTACTACCAAAAGCTAAATGACATGCAATTCAAAAATCACATTTGTGGAGTCACAGCTAGAAAGAAAGGGGTGAAACCTCCAGTAATTATTAGTCTGTCATGATAAATGGTACCAAGAATTATGACTCACAGGGTGGGCCAATAGTCAGATGCTTCATGTCATCCCTCTTATAAGAGAGACACAAAGTATCAAGTGAAGTGGATCTGTATCACAATCTAGGCCCTAAACAACAAAGACAAAGCTGAAGATTGGACTGAGCCACAGGTGGAATAAGAGACAATTCAAAACAAGTGGAAACAGAGAATTATGGTGCACTGGTGTCCCGCTAGCCGAAACTGCACAGCGTGGTGTCTTAAGTCATCTAGTGCTGCTATAACAAAAACACCACAAGTAGATGGCTTTAACAACGAGAAGTTTATTCTCTCACAGTCCAGTAGGCTAGGTCTGTATTCAGGGCTCTGGCTCCAGCGGAAGGCTCTCTCTCTCTTTCGGCTCTGGAGGAACGTCCTTGTGATGCCTCAGTCTTCCCTTGGTCTGGGAGCATCTCAGCACAGGAACCTCAGGTCCAAAGGATGCACTCTGCTCCCCAGCACTGATTTCTTGGTGGTATGAGGTTCCCATGTGTCTCTGATCCCTTCTTTCTTTTGTATCTCAAAAGAGATTGGTTTAAGACACTATCTAATCTTGTAGATCTCATCAGCATAACTGCTGCTAATCTATCTTATGACATCATAGCAATATAGTTTACAACACATAAGGAAATCACATCAGATTACAAAATGGTAGACAATCATACAATACTGGGAATCATGACCCAGCCAAGTTGACAGATTTTTTGGGGGACACATTTCAATCCATGACAGTGGACATACTGAAGCAAGCAGCAGCATCCCAAGCTGAACCCCACCCCACCTAGTACAGCTAAGCAGGAGCAACTCTTCACACATTGCCAGAATCAAACAGGAGTGATACCAGACCAGTGAAAGTTAAGTTCACACACCCAAACCACCACATGCACCCCAGCCCCCACCCCCACCAGAGCTCCACAGGCTGAGGAGCACCCCCTCCCCCTCACTCATGCCCCTCCCAACTCAGACACCAGTCTGGGGGCATTCAACACCACCACACCCCCTAAGCTGGGAAGTGTTCATATCTTTGCCCAGCCACTGGTGCAGGAGGTCCATGGGCTTGAAGTACCCTCCACCCCATGCAATCACCCACACCAGTGCCTTGCTGGTTGAGCTGGCCGAACACATCTACATTGGGATAAGGTGGGCTGGGTTCCCTACTGAAGGCAACTTCAAATGCCAGTCAGGAGCTGCAGATCTGTGGCATTTGACACTACCCCATCCCCTAAGCTAGTAGCTTTCAGCCAGGTCGGAGATGCCTGCCCCTTTACCCAGCCACTGGCACAGGGGGATCCATGGACTTACAGCACCCTCCACCCCCTCTGATCACTCACACTGGCACCTTGCTGGCTGAAGCAGCAGAGCATGTCCACATTGGGTCAAGGTGGGCAGTGTTCCCAGCTGAAGCCTACTTGCAGCAGCCAAGTTGGAGCTGTAGACTTGTAGTATTTGAGACAACCCCACCCCTTAAGCCAGTAGCACTCTGCCTGGTCTAAGGCGCCCACCCCTCTGCCCAGCTACAGGTTCTGGGGTCCATGGACTTGCAGTGCTCTCTTCCTCCTGTGATTAGCCTCACGAGAACCTTGCTGGCAGAGAAGGTACAGCATGTCCACATTGGTACAAGGTGGGAAGTGTTCCTAGTTGAAGCCCACTTTAATTGTTACAGCCAAGAGGGAGCTACATACCTGTGGCATTCAACAATGTCCTTCCCTCTAAGAAGGGAGCTCAACCACCTACGTCAGGAGCTTGAGGGCCAGCAGTGCCATCCACTCCATCTAACAACACGTGATGTGGGCCTGAAAATGAGTGGCGCCCTGCAATCCCTCTAGCCAATGGCACCAAGTGCCCAAGGACTGGCTGCATAACACCTCAGCCCACAATGCGTTCTAGCAGATGGGGCATGTCCTCCAACTGGGCACCCGTGGGCAGCTGACAGCCCCCTGCCTCACTTCCTGCTTCATACCCCACTGCAACCAGAGACTTGCCCCTGTTCTGAACACCCCCATGAAGCATTGCCCCCCTGCCAGGTCTCTAGGTGAGAGTCTCTGCATAACACACTCAGTGACCAAAGACCCAAGCACCTTTGCCCCAACATCCAGCAATCAGCAAGGTGCACACACACAATACCCAACACAAAGATCAGGGAGAACACCCTCTGGACCCACGTCCAGGTGACCAGCAGGACAGATACATGACTTCATCAAAAACGCCACCTACATCCTCAGCAGTCCTGCAAGAACAGTGAACAGGGTCCCGTGCTTATAAACCTAGTAGTGCTCTGCCCACCCAGAGAAAGGAGTTGAGAGCTTCAGTGTGGCCACATTAGTGGCCAGAGTAGCACACCCACCCAGCCTACCACATATTTCAAAACTAAACAAAATAAACATTCAGGATGCAGTAAACAAATATACAATAAATAAATATAATACTTTATTGATGCCTCAGGGACAACAGTCAATATTGAATCACATGAAGAAACAAGACAAGATGGCTCCAGAAAGTGACCAAAATAAAGAACCAGAGCACCTTGCAGAGCAAGACAAGGAAATTGAACTACCTGACAAAAAATTCAAAAGACTAGCATAGAGTTCTCCATGACATCAAGGAGATCAAGAAAAACTCGGACAAAACCAACGAAAACAGACAAAGCAATAGAATAATTCAGGAAAATAATTCAAGAATAAAATGACAGAATAAATAGGTTACTAGAAACCATACAAAAACAGAAACTAGAAATCCAAAAGATTAACAATAAATTTCAGAATTACACAACTCAATAGAAGGACATAGGCGCAGAACTGGAATAATGGAAGACAGAATTAGTGAGATTGAAGACAAATCCCTTGACACTAATTTGTTTGAGGAAAAATCAGAAAAAAAGAATGAAAAATGAAGAAAAGCCTAGAATTATGTGGGCACTATCAAGAGGAAAAACCTATGTGTGATCAGAGTTCCAGAACAGGGCAATAATGGAAAACAAAGAACTGTGAAGATTTGCTGGCAGAAAACTTCCATAATATCATGAAAGACAAGAAGACAACCATGAAAGAAGCTTAACGAACCCCATATAAGACAGACCCCAAAAGAAAGTCACCAAGACATATCATAATCAATCTTGCAAAAACTAAAGACAAAAAAAGAATCCTGAGAGTAGCTAGGGAAAAATTAAAAGTCACCTACAAAAGACAACCAATAAGACTAAGCTCTGATTACTCTGCAGAAACCATGCAGGAAAGAAGAAAGGGGGATGACATATATAAAGCTTTGAAGAAAACACTGCCAGCCAAGAATTATATATCCAGCAAAATAGTATCTCAAATATGACAGTGAAATAGGGTCATTTCCAGATAAACATAAATTTAGGGAATATGTAAAAATCAGAACAAAATTACAAGAAATATCAAAGGGAGTCATCCAGTTAGAGAACCGACAACGTACAAGACTAGGACACAGGATAGATCAACCAGATACCAACTCAGATAGGGAATACCCAAAAATAAAACAAAACTAAAAGATTGAAAAAAGGGAACCAGATACGTCAATATATAAAAGACAACAATATCAAAACAAATAAGAGAGAATAAACGGTGTAGCTATAGAACTTCCACATGGATAAGAAGTCAAGGTTATATGAAAAAATAAAAAGCCAGTTTAAACTTAGAAAAATGAAGGTAAATTTCAAGGTAACCACAAAGGAAACCAACAAACCTACAAATCAAAACAAAAAGAAGAAAAACTATACTCAGTAACACAAAATCAACAATAATGAAAGAAATGGAAAGAAAATCATAAAAAAAAAAGAACTCAGCACAGAAGATTAAGCATAACAAAGAAACCATCAACACCTTAAAAACAAAATACAACAAAATGACAGCAGTAAACTCATACCTATCAATAATTACACTGAATTTAAATGGCTGAAATGCACCGGTAAAGAGACAGACAGTGGCAGAATGTATAAAAAACAGGATCCATCTATGCTGTCTACAAGAGAGACACCTTAGACACAAAGACATAACTAAAACTCAAAGGATGAGAAAAAATATATCAAGCAAACAGTAATCAAAAAAGGGCAGGAGTGACAATATTAATCTATGATTAAAAAAAAGATTTTAAGCACAATCCACCATAAAGGATAAGAAGGACACTATATGATGGTTAAAAGGTCAATACACCAGGAGGACATAAATACACTAAATATATACGCACCCAATGGCAGCACACCAAAATAGATAAAACAAACTCTAACAGCACTGAAAAGAGAAATAGACAGTTCCACATTAGTAGTAGGAGACTTCAACACACCACCTTCAGTTTAGGACAGACATCTAGAAACAAACTCAATAAAGAAACAGAAGATCTAAGTCCAACTATCAACCAACAAGACCTCATATACATATACAGAACACTCCACCCAACACCACCAAAGTATATATTCTTTTGCAATGCACACGAACATTCACCAGAACAGACCACATTTAGGCCACAAAGCAAGCCTTAACAAAATACAAAACATCGAAATAATACAAAGCATCTTCTCTGATCATAAATCCTTGAAAGCAGAAATCAATGACAGAAACCCCAAGGAAAAAAATGAAATACATGGAAACTGAATAACACCTGGGTTAAAAACCACCTGGTAACAGAAGAAATAAAGGATGGAATAAAAAAATTCATAGACTCAAAATGAGAATGAAAACATATCTTACCAATACCTTTAGGACACAGCAAAAACAGTGCTGAAAGGTCAATTTACAGTAATAATCACACACATCAAAAAAAAGTGGGCCAAAATGGAAACATAAACCATACAATTCAAACAAATAGAAAATAGCAGCAAAAGCAGCTCTCAGGCAATTGAAGAAAGGAAATAATAAAAATTGAAATAGAAATAAATGAAATAAAGAATAGAAAAACAATAGAATCAACAAGACCAAAAATTAGTTATTTGAGAAGATCAAGAAATCATTGACCAAGCTGACAAGAAAAACAGGAGAGGAAGAAAATAACCCAATAAGAAATGGGACGGTGATATCACAACAGACCCAACTGAAATAAAAAAGATTACAGAATACTATGAAAAAGTATACTCCAACAAATTGGAGAAACTGGAGGAAATGGACAAATTTCTAGAAACACATTAGCTACCTAAACTAACTCAAACGGAGATAGAAAAACTAAACAGACCTATAACAAAAGAAAAGACTGAAGAGGTAATTTAAAAAAACTCCCAATAACCACAAAAAAAAGTCCTGTCCTGGACATCTTCACTGGAGAATTCTACCAAACAGTCAGAGAAGAGCTAACACCAACACTACTCGAGATATTTCAAAGCATAAAAAAGGAAAGAATACTCCCGAACTCAGTCTATGAAGCCAGCATAGCCCTGATACCAAAATCAGGCAAAGATACCACAAAAAAGAAAACTACAGCTCAATATCCCGCATGAATATAGATGTAAAAATTCTCAAAAAATTCTAGCATACAGAATTCAACAGAACATTAAAAAAAAATCACTACCAAGTGGGATTCCTACCAGGTATGCAAGGATGGTTCAACATTAGAAAATCAATCAACCTAATCCACCACATAAATTAATCGAAAGAAAAAAACAACATGATCATATCAATCCATGCAGAAAAGTCATTTGACAAAGTCCAACACCCATTCCTGATAAAAACTCTCAGCAAAATAGGAATAGAAAGGAAATTTCTCAACAATATATACGGCATTTATACAAAATCAAAAGCCAACATCATTCTCAATGGAGAGAGACTGAAAGCATTCCCGTTGAGAACGAGAACCTGACAAAGGTGCCCTTTCTCACCACTCTTATTTAACATTTTGCTGGGAGTCTTACCTAAAGTAATAAGGCAAGAAAAAGAAATAAAGGGCATCCAAATTGGTAAGGAAGAGCTAAATCTATCAGTGTTCACAGATGATATGACACTATACGTAGAAAACCCCAAAGAATCCACATGAAAGCTACTGGAACTAATAGAAGATTTCAGCAAAGTAGCAGGATACAAGATTAACATACAAAAATTATTTGGATTCCTCTACACCAGCAAAGAGGAACTCTGAAAAGGAAATCAGCAAATCAATTCCACTTACAATAGCCCCCAAGAAGATAAAATACTTAGGAATAAATCTAACCATGGACATAAAAAACCTATACAAAGAAAAACTACAAGACACTACCGCAAGAAATCAAGAGAGACCTACATAAATGGAAAAACATACCATACTCATGGATAGGAAGACTCAACATTGTGAAAATGTCATTACTACCCAAAGCACTCTGCAGATACAATGCCATCCCTATCCAAATTCCAACAGCATTCTTTAATGAGATGGAGAAACAAATCACCTACTTTATATGGAAAGGGAAGAGGCCCCAGGTAAGCATTATTGAAGAAGAACAAAGTAGGAGGCCTCACAGTACCTGATCTTAGAACCTATCATACAGCCACCATAGTCAAAACAGCCTGAAACTAGTACATCAGACACATAGACCAATGGAACAGAATTGAGAACCCAGACATAAATCCATTGATTTATGAGCAACTGATATTTGACAAAGGGCCAAAGTAAAGACAGTCTCTTTAACAGATGGTGCTGGCATAACTGGATGTCCATCTGCAAAAAACAATGAGGCAAGATCCATACCTCACATCATACACAAAAACTAACTCACAATGGATCGAAGGCCTAAAAATAAAACTTAAAACAATAATGATCAGGGAAGAAAAAATAGGGACAACACTAGGGACCCTAACGTATGGCATAAATACTATATAAACCATAGCTAACAGTGCATAAACACCAGGAGAGAAGCTAGATAAGTGGGAGCTCCTAAAAATTAAACACTTTTGCTCATCAAAAGACTCTACCAAGAATAAAAACAGAACCTACAGACTGGGGGAAAAAAATTGCCTACCACATATCTGAAAGTGGTCTAATCTATAAAATCTACACAATACTTCAACACTGCAACAACGAAAAGACAAATAATCCAATTAAAAAATAGGCAAAGGATATGAACAGACACTTGACTAAAGAAGACATTCAGGCAGCTAACAGGCACATGAGGAAATGCTCGCAATCATTTGCTATTAGAGAAATACAAATCAAAACTATAACGAGATATCATCTCACTCCAACAATACTGGCACAAATCAAAAAAAAAAAAAAAACCCAGAAAATAACAGATGATGGAGACGTTGTGGGGAGATTGGAACACCTATGCACTACTGGTGAGAATGTGAAATGGTATACTCACTATGAAAACCAATATGGCACCTCCTTTAAAACTTGGAAATATAAATACCTTAAGATCCAGCAATCCTGCCCTGGTGGATTCAAACTGCAGACCTTTTTTGGTTAGCAGACAAGCTCTTAACTATTATGCCACCAGGACTTCCCTCGAAATATATCCTAGAGAAATAAGAGCCACCACATCAACAGAGATATGCACACCCATGTTCATTGTAGCACTATTCACAGTAGAAAAAATATGGAAACAACCTAAGTACCCATCAACAGATGAATAAACAAATTACGATACATACACATAATGGAATACTATGCAAAGATAAAGAACAATGATGAATCTGCAGAACATCTCACAATAGGGATGAATCTGGAAGGCATTATGCTGAGTGAAATAGGTCAGTCACAAAAGGACAAATATTGTTTGAGACCACTGTTATAAGAACTCAAGAAAAGGTTTACACACAGAAAAAAAACATTCTTTGATGGTTATGAGGATGGGAGCAGGAGGGGAAATCACTAACTAGATAGTATACAAGTGTCAACTTTGGTGGAGGGAAAGAAAACACACAATAAGTCAGCACAACTTGACCAAGGCAAAGTCAAAGAAGTTTCCTAGACACATCCAAACACCTTGAAGGACCGAGTTCCTGGGGCTGGGGACCATAGTCTCATGGGTATTCTAGGTCAATTGGCAAAACATAGTTCATAAAGAGTATGTTCTACATCCCACTTTGTTGTGTAGCATATGGGGTCTTAAAAGCTTTCAAGCAGCCATCTAAGATACATCTATTGGTCCCATCCCATCCAGAGCAAAGGAGAATGATGAAAATCAAAGATAAAAGGAAAATGTTAGCCCAAAGGACTAAAGGACAACATTAACCACAGCCTCCATCAGCCCAAGCCCAGAACAACTAGATGGTGCCCCGCTACCACCACTGGCTGCTTTGACAGGGATCACAACAGAGAGTCCCAGACAGAGGATGAGAAAAATGTAGAACAAAATTCAAATCCACAAAAAAAGACCAGGCTTACTGTTCTGACAGAGACATGAGGAACTGCTTAAACTATGACCGCCCCCTCCCCAGGCATTCTGCTAACTCAGAACTGAAGCTGCTTCCGAAGTCCACCTTTCAGCCAAAGATTAGAAAACTGGCCTATAAAAAAAACGATAACACATAAGGAACATGCTTCTTAGTTCAATCAAATATATGAGGCCAAATGGGCAACTCCTGCTCAAAAGCAAGACAGGAAGGGACAGGAAAACTAGACAAATGGACACAGAATCCAGGGTGGAAAGGGGGAGAGTGATGTCACATTGTGGGAACTGCAACCAATGTCACAAAGCAGTATGTGCATAAATTTGTGAATGAGAAACTAACTTGAGCCGTAAACTGCGAAGCTATTAACTTTCACCTGAAGCACAATAAAATTAAAAACAAAACAAAAAAAAAGAATTATAACTTATATGATAAAGGTATCATTTCACTGACACTAATCACATTCTCAGGGTAGTAAGAAGCAGTCTTTACTTCTTATTTTAATGAGAATAAAAGACTTTGACATTAAACTGGATTTTTCACAACCTTCAGAGGCACATTATAAACATTCTATTTGCTTGAATTCATATAATGAATAGTTTATAATTTTAAGCAAATAAGCTAAAAATGTATCTCTCTACTGGGGGGAGGGGACCAAAAATAGCAGGTGGCAAGAGTAAGCTACTGAGATAAAAATAGTTCTCATATTCTTGCTTCTTTCTCTGCCACTGCAGGCTGAAATTCAATACAACATCCAATTACTTTTGAAGAGTTATTTTAACAAAATGATCACCCCTTTTCCATGGGGAGAATAATTTTCATGGTATAAAATTCCACTGGAGTAGAAAAAATATTAATAGGTATGCCATTTTGCTTACATATGTTCAGGAAAATACAATGTTTCAACATGAAATTACAGTACATGAGGAACACATTTTACTCAAAGGAAATTTCATATGAATCTTTTTATCAAGAGCATTGCTCCTAAAACCAGCCACCACCTACAGTTTTTCTTTCTTCTCATTTGAAATTTTCATATATTCAGCTTTATGAAACAGGAACATATTTAGAGTTCACATTGCCTAAATCAAAAACAGAGAAAGTGCCTAAATTAAAAAAGATATAGCAACAGCAACGAGAACAACCGAAAAAAGGAAACCCTTAAACTTACCCTGTTGGTTGGTTGTGTCCATAAAATCTGTTTTCCAGAAGTAAGCAGAAGGCACCCAATCTCTCAGCATAAGTAATCCAGGCATAATTTCTTGATATCCCGTTTCTACTGGCAGGTATCGCCCCTCCGATCATCAGAAATACCAGGCCTCCAGGTTTGTAGAAGGCATCACTAATGAAATATCTCTGTGAAAATAAAAATATTCTTGTAGGTCACTAACTCACCAGGCCTTGCAATTTGTTTGTGGTTTCTGATAACTGGGTGGCAGCATATTATGGTTTGTCAGATTTGGGTTATAGTCCTGAGATCTCATCTAAATTGGTGGCATCACTCAAGCCACTGTGACTACACCCTGGACAAATGTATTTTCTGTTTTTGGTGGTAAAATAGACACAGCATCAAACTGACCATTTCAACCATTTTTCAAGTGTACAATCCAGTGGCATACATCACAATCACCGTATGCAAACATCACTACTGTTTGTTTACATTTCATGCTAATATTTCAAATTCAAATTTAGAACGTGAGATTCTTGTTTGATTTTGTATTTGGAGCAATTTTGTTTTACTCTGAAAGTCTGGGTTTCTAACAACATTAACATAATTATGTATTTGCTTTATATGAATAATATATACTAATATACACACATTAAAATAACAATAGTAAAATCAGCTCTGGTGGTGCAATGGTCAAGGGCTCAGCTGCTAACTGAAAGGTCAGTGGTTTAAACCCACCAGCCACTCCTTGGGAGAAAGACCTGGTGATCTGCTCCCATAAAGATTACCCACTACTGTCGAGTCAGTTTTGACTTACAACAACCTTGTAGGACAAAGTAGAACTGCCCGATAAGCTTTCCAAGGCTGTAAATCTTTACAGAAGCAGACTGCCACATCTTTTTCTCATGTAGTGCCTGGTGGGTTCCAACCACTGACCTTTTGGTTAGCAGCTCAGGGCTTAATCACTGCACAACCAGGGTTGTTTCCTATAAAGATTACAGCCTAGAAAACATCAGAGGACAGTTCTACTCTGTCCTAAAGAGTTGCTAGAAGTTGGGCTCAATGCAATGGCACACAGAAACAAAAATATTAAGACTGATTTATGATTATTGAAAACTTTGATTTATTATTATTTGTGTGTGTGTATGTGTGTGTATCCTTAGGATCTATCCCAGAAGACATATAAATCAAAGTACTGAGCTTTCTATTCACATAAAATAATTTTCTCTAACAAACATGTTAATCAGTCCATGTGTTTCATTTTATTTCCAATTTTTAAATATTTTATTAGAAATATTTACATGGTACCAAAGCTAAACCTGCAAAGCAGATTCAGAGAAAACAGTGAACATTACTATTTCCTAAACCTTTTATCTCCTTTTCATTATACGTAAACATTTCTGATTTTTATTTATTCTTTCATTACCTTTTATAAATATATATATATATATTTCATTTTTTTGACTTTTGTTAAGATGTTATTCTGCTATATCCACATAATATCATATCTTGGAGATCATTACATAGCAGTATATTAAGATGTCGAAATGTTCCTCATTCTCTTTTACAACTACATGCTATTTTCTAGTGTAGAAATGGCATAATAATAAAATTGATATTTTATCAATGGGCACTTAATTTATTTTCCATCTGTTCCTGTTCTAAATTGTGCTACAATCAACCAAATTGATCTCACAGACATATATATAGAACACTCCACCAACAGCAGCCAAGTATACTTTACGCACATGGAACATTCTCCAGAACAGAGCACACATTAGGCCACAAAGCAAGCCTTAACAGAATCCAAAACATCAAAATATTACAAAGCATTTTTTCTGACCATAAAGCCATAAAAGTAGAAATCAATAACAGAAAAAAAACAAGGAAAAAAAATCAAATACATAGAAACTGAACACCACCTTGCTCAAAAACTACTGGGTTACAGAAGAAATTATGGATGGAATAAAGAAATTCACAGAATCAAATGAGAACGAAAACACATCCTACCAGAATCTTTGGGACACATCAAAAGCAGTGTTCAGAGGTTAATTTATAGCAATAAATGCACACATTCAAAAAGAAAAAAGGGCCAAAATCAAAACATTAACTCTACAACTTGAACAAACAGACAGAGAGAAGCAAAAGAAGCCCACGGGCACCTGAAGAAACAAATCACAAAAATTAGAGCACGATTAAATGAAATAGAGAATAGAAAAATAACTGAAAGCGTTAACAAGACCAAAAGCTCTTTCTTTGAAAAGATCAACAAAATCGATAAACCACTGGCCAAACTGACAAAAGAAAAAAAGGAGAGGAAGAAAATAAACCAAACAAGAAATGAGATAGGCGATATCACAACAGATCCAAATGAAATGAAAAGAATCAGAATAGTATGAAAAACTGTACTCCAACAAATTTGAAAACCTAGAGGAAATGGACAAATTTCTAGAAACACACTACCTACCTAAACTAACACAAACAGAGGTAGAACAACTAAATAGACCTATAACAGAAGAAAAGATTGAAGAGGTAATTTAAAAAACTGCCAAAAAAAAAAAAGAAGCCCTGCCCCTGACGGCTTCACTGGAGCATTCTACCAAACTTTCAGAGAAGAGTTAACACCACTACTACTAAAGGTATTTTGGAGCATAGAAAAGGATGAAATACTCCCAAACTCATTCTATGAAGCCAGCATAACCCTGATACCAAAACGTGATAAAGATACCACAAAAAAGAAAATTATAGACCAATATCCCTCATGAACCTAGAAGCAAAAGTCCTCAACAAAACTCTAGCCAATAGAATTCAACAACATATCAAGAAAATAATTCACCATGACCAAGCGGGATTCATACCAGGTATGCAGGGATGATTCAGCATTGGAAAAACGATCAGTGTAATCCATCACATAAATAAACAAAAACAAAAAATAATCTCAATTGATTCAGAAAAGTCATTTGACAAAGTCCAACACCCATTCATGATAAAAAAAAACTCTCAGCAAAATAGGAATAAAAGAGAAATTTCTCAACATAATAAAGGGCACTTATACAAAGCCAACATCATCCTAAACGAAGAGAGTCTGAAAACATTCCCCTTGAGAAAGGGAACCAGACAAGGACGCTGTCATGGATTGAATTGTGTCCCCCCAAAATATTTGTTAACTTGGCTAGGTCATGATTCCCAGTATTGTATGACTGCCTAACATTTTGTCATTTAATGTGATTTCCCTGTGTGTTGTAAATCCTATCACTGTGATGAAATGAGATGGATTAGTGGTGATTATATTGATGAGATCTACAAGATTAATGTCTTAAGCAAATCTTTTTTGAGATACAAAAGAGAGAAGCAAGCAGAGAGACATACCACGGAGAAAGCAGCACAGGGAGCAGAGCACATCCTTTGGACCTGAGGTTCCTGCGCTGAGATGCTCCCAGACCAAGGGAAGACTGATGCATCACAAGGACGTTCCTCCAGAGCCAAAAGAGAGAGAAAGCCTTCCCCTGGAGCTGGAGCCCTGAATACAGACTTCTAGCCTACTGGACTGTGAGAGAATAAACTTCTCGTTGTTAAAGCCATCCACTTCTGGTATTTCTGTTATAGAAGCACTAGATGACTAAGACAGATGCCCTTTATCACCACTCTTATTCAACATTGTGCTGGAGGTCTTAGCCAGAGCAATAAGACAAGAAAAAGAAATAAAGGGCATCCAAATAGGTAAGGAAGAAGGTAAATTTGCAGATGACATGATCTTCTACACAGAAAACCCCAAAGAATCCCCCCCCCAAAAAAAATACTGGAACTAATAGAAGATTTCAGCAAAGTTTCAGGATACAAGATAAACATACAAAAGTCAGTTAGATTCCTCTACACCAACAAAGCAAACTTCGAAAAGGAAATCACCAAATCAATACCATTTACAATAGCCCCCAAGAAGATAAAATAATTAGGACCAAATCTAACCAGAGACATAAAAGATCTATACAAAGAAAACTACAAGACACTACTGCAAGAAACCAAAAGAGACCTGCGTAAGTGGAAAAACACACCTTGCTCATGGATAGAAAGATTCGACACTGTGAAAATGTCCATCCTACCCAAAGCAATCTACAGATACAATGCAATCCAGATCCAAATTCCAACATTTGTTAATGAGCTGGAGAAACAAATCACCAACACCATATGGAAAGGGAAGGGGCCTTGGATAAGTAAAGCACTATTGAAGAAGAACAAAGTGGGAGGCTTCACCTTACCTGATTTTAGAATCTATTAACAGTCATGATAGTCAAAACAGCCTGGTACTGGTACAACAACAGATACACAGACCAATGGAACAGAACTGAAAATCCAGACATGAGCAGACAATATTTGGCAAAGGCCCAAAGTCTGTTAAATGGGAAAAATATAGTCTCTTTAACAAATGGTGCTGGCATAACTGGATATCTATCTGCAAAAAAAATGAAACAAGACCCATACCTCACACCATGCACAAAAACTAACTCAAAATGGATAAAAGACTTAAATATAAAATCAAAAACGATAAAGATCATGGAAAAAAAAATAGGGACAATGCTAGGAGCCCTAATACATGGCATAAACACAATACAAAATATTACTAACAATGCACAAACACTAGAAGAAAAACTAGATAACTAGGAGCTCCTAAAAATCAAACACTTATGCTCATCAAAAGACTTCACCCAAAAGAGTAAAAAGACAACCTACAGACTGGCGAAAAAGAATTTGGCTGTGACATATATGATCAGTGTCTAATCTCTAAAATCTACAAGATACTGTAAAATTTCAAAAATGAAAAGACAACCCAATTAAAAAATGGTCAAAGGATATGAACAAGCACTTCACCAAAGAAGACATTCAGGCAGCTAATGGATACATGAGGAAATGCTCACGATCATTAGCCATTAGAGAAATGCTACAATGAGATTAATATCTCACCCCAACAAAGCTAGCATGACACAAAAACACACAAAATAATAAATGTCAGAGAGGTTATGGACAGACTGGAACACTTATACACTGTTGGTGGGAATGTAAAATGGTACAATCTCTTTGGAAATCGATTTGGCACTTCCTTAAAAAGCTAGAAATACAAGTACCATATGATCCTAGCAATCCCACTCCTTGGAATATATCCTAGAAAAATAAAAGCCACCACATGAATAGATATATGCATACCCATGTGCATTGCACCACTGTTCACAAAAAGATGGAAACAACCTATGTACCCATCAACAGACAAATGGATAAACAAATTGTGGTATATTCACACAATGGAATAGTACACAATGATAAACAATGATGAATCTGCAAAACATCTCACAACGTGGATGAATCTGGAAGGCATTATGCTGAGTGAAATTAGTCAGTTGCAAAAGGACAAATATTGTATGAGACCAACTATTAAAAGAACTCAAAAAAAGGTTTAAACACAGAAGAAAACATTCTTTGATGGTAATGACGGTGGGGAGGGAGGGAGAGCGGTATTCCCTAACTAAATAGTAGACAAGAATTATCTTAGGTGAAGGGAAGGACAACACACAATACAGGGGAAGTAAGCCCATCTGGACTAAACCAAAAGCTAAGAAGTTTCCCAAACACAAACATTTTTGAGGGACAGAGTAGCAGGGGCAGGTACTTGGGGACCATGGTTTCAGGGGACATCTAGATCAATTGGCATAACAACATTTATTAAGAAAATGGTCTGCATCCCACTTTGGTGAGTGGCATGTGGGGTCTTAAAAGCTAGTGAGCAGCCACCAAGATGCATCAATTGGTCCCAACCCACTTGGAGCAAAGGAGAATGAAGAACATCAAAGACACAAGGAAAATATTAGCCCAAGAGAAAGAAAGGGCCACATAAACCAGAGACTCCGTCAGTCTGAGACCAGAAGAACTAGATGGTGTCTGGCTACCACCAATGACCACCTTGACAGGGGACACAACAGAGTTCCTGATGAAGCAGGAGAAGAGTAGGGTGCAGAACTCAAATTCTAGTAAAAAGACCAGACTTAATGGTCTGAGACTAGAGGAACCCCAGAAAACATGGCCCCCGGACTCTCTGTTAACCCAGAACTAAAACCATTCCTGAAGCCAACTCTTCAGACAAAGATTTAGACTGGACTATAAAACATAAAATACTACTCAAATGTGCTTCTTAGTTCAAATAGATACACAACACTAAATGGGCAGCTCCTGTCCAGAGGCAAGATGAGAAGGCAGAAAGGGATACGAGCTTGTTGAATGGACACGGGAAATCTGGGATGGAAAGGGGGAGGGTGCTGTCACATTATAGGGATAGCAACTAGAGTCACATAACAATATGTGTATAAATTTTTGTATGAGAAACTAACTTGAGCTGTAAACTTTCACCTAAAGCACAATAAAAAATAAAAATTTTTTAAAAAGAAACGGCATAGGAGTCAAAATGTAACTATTTACATATACGATTAAGACTAAAACTACCTTAAGGTTATGGTTATTGAATGAGATGTTACAAAATATGAAAATTAGAAACATATGCTGATCAAAGGCAGGAAAATGCAGAACAGAATTTCAAGTTCTCATCGAATACAGAGTTTTTCGAGTCATGGAAGCTGGATAAACGCTTGAAACTATTACCCTAAGATAATCCTTGAGCCTTAAACCAAAAATATCCCCTGAACTCTTCTGAAAACAAAGCAGTAGTTTAGCTTTACTAGTAAAGTATGTCTGCCTTGAGCATTATGCTCTTTTAAGATCTACATGGGATCAAATTCAAAACAGCAATGCAAAAGATTAGATAGGAACCTTGGGAAGAAGTATGTTAATGGAAGAGAAACAACTCAGGAAAGGTGGGTGAGAATGGTTGCATAACTAGAAGAATGGAATCAGTGTCACTAATTTGTACGAGTAGAAACTGTTGAACTGGTGTATGCTTGACTGAGTATATTCTCAACAACAAAATAAATTATAAACAAAAAAGAAACATAGGGCTATAATACTAACAAAAATAGGAAAGTAAAGGAGAAAAAGTGGAAGGTTATAGTGCAAAGACATGAAGGGCTTCATCTTTTATAAAGTCATAAAGAGAAGCACTAAGAATAATGATGGAAAAAGTCAAAACCAAGTTTATTGAAATATCTTGTTTTGTTGATTTGACTTTGGAACCATATAAATATTTTAGGTAATTATGAAATAAAATTAAATTTTACAAAATCAGTTTTAAAAATAATAAAATGAATCAAATAGGAACAAATGGGGTTGGACTGGTCACATAACCACAGAGAGGAACAATTCTGAGTGACTAGAAAGTCAGTAATTTGTACATTTGTAGTAGAATCAACCTGTGGACAAACAGACTGCAAAGAAAATTTGCAAAAATCTTTCAGTAATTATACTATTGGTGGCAGTGCTGGTATTATTATTCTGAGACTGCTGTGTAATATGAGGTAAAGAAAATGAGTGACTGTGTAATATTCTAAATCTATTATCCTTAATGTCCTTTAAAATCTAATAAATAAAGGAAATGAGTCTAGCATTTATACTGTCTTTCCAAAACAAATTGTAACCAAATAACAGATGATGGGAAGGTGATGAGAAGTCTCTTTTATACACATATTCCAGATAATTAGGATGATATAATTAGTATCATCATTTTGCAAGTCCTCCAATGAATTAATACATCTAGGCATTGAGTATCAATAGTTTCTAATAATAATAATAAAAGACATTTCAGGCATTACATCTCTACATGAAAGAACTTGCCATTATCTATGAAGCAGTCTCGCTCACCCACTCCCACAAAAAAAAAAAATTAATTTTATCAATCCTTTAGTTCCAGCAACCAATTTACAGAAAATTTATGCAACTTTGAAAGTGAACAAAACTGAAAACATTTCCCTAAAACTAAATGGTTCAGAGTCCGCTGGCTCAGTGAAATGTCTTCAAACCAAAAAACCAAACCAGTTGCTGTCAAGTCAATGCCAACTCATGGTGAGCCCCATGAGTGTCAGAGTAGAACTGTGCTCCCTAGGGTTTTCAAGGTTGCCTTTCAGAACCAGATCACCAGGCCTTTCTTCTGAGGTGCCTCTGGTTCCACCAACCTCCCAGCCGGTAGTTCAGCTTAACTGTTTGCACTACCCAGGAACTGAAAACACTCCCCGTGTCTTCTATACCTCCCAGACCTCTGCAGCATCCTCCTCAAGGTATCAAGATCACATCATCTCCCACTTGTCATCACCTGCCCTGGTCATTATTTTTTTACCTGTTGCCAGAATGGCAAACACTTTCAACTAAAATGGTCGCGCTTTTGCAGGAACCAGCCATCAGAAGGGTGCTTCTCTGTGTTTGATGGGACCCACCGAGTCCATCTCTGGAACCTCTAGGCATAGGAACAGAAAAGCAGCAGCGAAAGCAGCGGCCACTCCAGAGCTCAGACCATGGTTGTCTTGTGGGAAGCAGTTTCCAGTATGGGCTATTTCTACTGCAATTACCTCCCACCCTGGTGCCAGACTGACAGACATCAGTACTAGATCTCGGTTCCTGAGGCTACAAGATGATTATCTCTGTAGGTGCCACCATCTCTCCCACCTCCTAAGATGTCTGCTAGTGGATTTCCACCCCACCTGACTCGCCATGGGGTCCCCAGAGCTGCAGGAACCACCAAATGTGGGAGGCCAGGGCAAAAGTGGGAGATGGTGAGAAACTCATTCTCTATTGAATGATTTCCTTGTCATCATTTCCTTGCCTCTTGTGGGGTCTTCTGGTAGGACTCCAAAACCACACCCATAGAATAACAGCACAAAATGAATGCCCATATTTCAGTTGGTCTGACATCCCTGTGCAGAAACCCAAGCACTTGAACCTCTGGTCAAAGTTGCACCCTCCTGGTCCCTCCAATTCTCTCATTGTAGAATTGGTGCTGCTATTGCTCTCTCATCCCAATCTTCATCACCACCACCACCGTCATCCCTTTTTTAATATCACCACTGCCATAAACATGTTCTGAGATGTCCAAACCCTGCTGACCTCCTGGAAAGATAAGGAGTTAAACAGCTTTTCTGCCTTGGAATGTCTTGTTCTAAAGAATACAGTATCTGCACAGGAAATAGAAAGGCATAAAAGGAATAGTCTGAGAGGGCTTCAACTCAAAAGTGTCTATGCCATTAGGGAACTGGAGGGTGTTAAATGGTGCAAAGATTCCTACAGAGGTGGGAAGTGGGGGTGGTGTCTTGAGTGCTTAATAGTAGTTTTTCATGCCTAGAGCCAAAAGAGAAATTAATACCACTGGCTTGGATATCAGACTGCCTGGGTTTGAAACTCCAACTCACGATGACCTTATGTATAACAGACCAAAATATTCCTGGTCCTGCACCATCCTCATGATCTTTGGTGTGTCTGGCTCCATTGTTGCAGTCTCATGTCACTCCATCTCACGGAGGGTTTCCCTCATTTTCACTGACCCTCTACTTTACCAAATATGATGTCCTTTTCTAGTGATTGGTATTTCCTGATGACATGTCCCAAATAAGCATGATAAAATCTCATCATCCTCCATCGCTTCTAAGAAGCATTCTAACTGTGCCTGATATTATATGTGTTCACTACTATTTTAATTGTATGGAAGAATAGTGCATATACTCTTTCGCACCTGCTCTCTTAGCGCTAAATGTAAATCTCCTAAAATATATAACTGGACATAAAATCCTCCCTACAGAGAGATATATAAATTAAGAGCAGCAATAAATTCTTTCTCCCTAAGGAACCCTAAAAACCAAAAAAACCAAGCCTGTTGCCTTCTAGTCAATTCTGACTCATAGTGACACTACATGGCAGAGTAGAACTGCCCCATAGGGTTTCCAAGGAGCTGCTGGTAGATTTGAACTGCTGACTCTTTGGTTAGCAGCTGTAGCTCTTAACCACACACCCCAACACTCTGGATCGCAGCTCCATACGTAGGTGTCTTAATACCCTTCAGTTTCTTCCTGAGCTTGCTCACTCTTTTCTCCAAGAATGTTCTTGGCTAGGATAGATGGCATAGCAAATCTCCACTGAGTTCAAGCCTTAACAACTTTCTCCTTAAAAAATGGATTGAAAGTGAAGTAATTAATCGGTCTAGTTGAATAAATACCAGAATACATAAAAGGTTTTTTTTTTTTTTTTTTTTTTTTTTTTTTTTTTTAGTATAGATGAAAGTTTGTGCTATATATTTTTTCTTTAGGGGTAATGGTGATTCAGAGATATAATTCTTGTCTTCCAAACAAGAGACTTGGGTCAGATTCCCAGTCAGTATACCTCATGTAAAGCCAGCACCTGTCTATCAGTGGAGGCTTGTATGTTACTATGATGCTGAATAGGTTTCAGCAAAGCTTACAGACTGAGAGAGACTAGAAAGAAAGGCTTAGACATCTACTTCCAAAAATCAACCAATGAAAATTTGTGGATCACAACCTACCATGAGGATGGTACAGGATCAACCAGGCAGCGTTTCCTTCTGTTGTGCATGGGGTCACCAAGAGTTAGAGGCCTACTGAGCTAAAAATAGTTTTCTTTTAATTACATTGTTTAACTTTCCTCTCCACAAAGACAAAAATGTGGTCTTTTCTATAACTACCCTCCCAATAAACCCATTTTCTCCTGGAATAAAATTCAAACCCTTTCCATAACTTGCTCAACTCTTCCCGCTTTCCATCTGCTTGTCTGTACAATTTCCTTTCAGGCTATTTTCCTTGCCATCATGCTGCTGGCCTTTCCTCTTCTCCAGCTGCACCAAACTAAGCCCCCAAACTATGCTCCTTGCTCTTCTGGAATACTCTACCTTGTTCCACAGGCCCCACCCATCTTCCTTCCTTCCCCATTAGCTCATACTAGCTGAATACATGTAGCTAGTAGTGCAAGAAAACTTAAATTTTTCCACAATAAAATAATCAAGTAAAATCTCATAGACGTCATAAAAATTTGATGAGTGACATTCATGGTTAGAACACATATGTAAAAATATATACCTTTATGCAAAATGTCACCCAGTAGAAAGGACAGAAGCATGTGTTCAGAAGTTTTATATCTGTAAACAAAGGAGAGATCTGAGAAGGAAGCTAAGTGTAGAAGTATAAAAATGAGGAAACAGATAAATGCAAGATGTTATGGGTATATTCTACTAATAGACTGGCTTTGGGTGATACAGTGAAAGTATCTCATTTATTTAGTTTATTTACTACAAAATTCATGTACGAATAGAGAGTATCTTGTTTATTAACCTATTCAATTGTTTATTGCAAATCTGACGTGTCACTCCTTTGCAAAAAACCATCCAGTTGGTCCCTCATCAACACAATGAATAAAAGCCAATTCCTCATCCTGACTTATAAATCATGAAATCATCAGGGTCATCTGCTTATCTGACATCATGGCATCTCACTGTTACCGAAGAACCCAGGAGGGTGAGTCCCTGTACAGTGCGCTTAGACTCGCCAATTATGTGCGAAAGAGAAAGTAACTGTATTGCAATGCAAAGAGCAAGAAGCTGGGAGGAAGTTCCTCAGATCAAGTTCCCCAAGCTAAGGGGAAGCATGGCTTATATGTGATTTGGGCAGCAAGATGGTAGCCACGCAGGCGTACTGGGGAAGGAAAGTTCTAGAAGGCGGCCAGGAAACAGGAGGTAACATGTTCTTGTCGGACCTCTCACTTCAGAATAGGGTCCAGTAATGATTTTCCTTCTGATTGATTGCTCCTGTTGCTGCATCCTCTGTTGAGATCAATTAGCGGTCACAGCTGGCCCTTCCGTACATGTGGGGCAGGCCAAATCTGGCTTGAGCTAGTTTAAGGACTAATGGAAATTCACTGGCATTCATAGGGTCAGATTACAATCCCCCCTTGAGATGTAGCAATTCCTTAATCTTAATGGATAAGGGTCAGTGACCCATCTGGCTACTTCCTGCTGACATGGGGCGGAATAGGGTGGACTTTTAGGGACCTAGGAACAGGCAAGGAATGATTAGCCCCTGGGGGTAGCAGGCAAAGAAGACTTAATAGATGATGCCCAGCTACCACCACTGACTGCTCTGACAGGGATCACAATAGAGGGTCCCGGACAGAGCTGGAGAAAAATGTAAGTCACTTCTGAGGTTTACTCTTCAGCCAATGATTAGACAGGCCCACAAAACAAAACAAGAGACAATAGGTAAGTGGTAACTCTGGTGAAGGGTAAGACAGTACACAATACTCAGAAAGGCAGCACATCTTGTCCAAAGCAAGGTCATGGAAGCTCCATAGACATATCCAAACTCCCTGAGGGACCAAATTACTGGGCTGAGGGCTGTGGGGACCATGGTCTCGGGGATCTTATAAAGAATATATGCCAGGCAATGAGCTAAGTGGTTTTCAGTTTTATCTTAATCTTCACAATAACCCTATAAAGTAGCCACTGTTTACCACTATTTTGCAGATAAGAAAACTGAGCCACCTGGAAGTGAAACTCCTTGACCCAAATTCAGAAGCTAGCAGAGCTAAGATTTGAACCCAGGCAGATGGTCTCCAGGACCCTTCTGTTATACTGCCACCAGAAGCTTGATTGGCTTTCTCCTGCTGCCAGACCCTTTCATACACTCAGAGGTTTTCCCTTCAATCCAATTAACAACCTCCCGTAAGCAATGTGCACCCACTGATGGTTTCCAACATCTAGGCACCAGCGCTACTCGCCAGTTTCTGCTGCCTTACTGTACCCCTAAAATTTAGAAGGGCAAAAAGAATGGCCAATCTTAGGTGCTAAGAGAAGCAAAGGAAATTGCCTTGTATAAGCAGAACACACGCCAACAACCACTGAGATGCAAGTTGGCCTCACCCCGGCCCAGGAGACTGAGATAGAACCGTTACCTAAGATACCTAGAAACACTAAGTTCCTGGACTACTTAAGGATCATATAAAGCAATACATCCCTAGGCTGCCTTAAGGAAAGTTCTCCCATACAGCAAGTATTTCATATGGGCTCAACTGGAGCCTGCTTCTAGGTACCATCTGAACTCTCAACAGAGCAATGTAGCTCTGTAACTCGATCCAGGGCAGGTTGGTCTCTTAAAATACAAGTATTCACCCACATTGCGCACACTAGTTTAGGTTTTGAGTTAGAACTTCTAAGCATATAATCAATGAAGTAGTTACTGTGGTCTCTAGGGAGCATGTAGCTTCCACCAAATTCCTGACTTTGGATACAAAGGCTCTTCCATTATCGCTTTGAATTGAATAAAGTAGGCCAAATCTGGGAATAATTTCATTAAGGGGAGCTTTGCTTACCTCTGATGCCTTTTCTGTTTGGAGGGGGAAGGCTTCTACCCATCTGGTATAGGTTATCTGTAAACACTAAAAAATATTTGAAGTCTTCTGTAGCCTTTGGCATAACTTAAGTCCACTTGCCAGTCTTCTCCGGGTCTGGTGCCGCGGGCTTGTAGCCCAAGCATAGGAGGTGGTGGACCTGTTTTTGAATTGTTCACTACTTTCTGGATAGTCTTTTGTAGATTAGGTCCTTTAATCAGTTTAGCTAGCCAGTGAAACATAGCATCCTGACCGTAACATGTGCTCTCTTGAGCTGCCTTTGTTATCGGGTGCATCAGGTGTTGTGGTATTAACACCCATCCTCGGAAGTTGTACAACCACTCATCGTCTGCTTTGTTATTAAGGACGAAGCCCCACTCACAACTTCTGTTTATATCACATTCACTGCACTGGGGTTTTTCTGGTAGCTGAAGATTAGGAATTAAAACAAGGCAAGAGGCGAGGGTTTTTGTTCTAACAGCTTGTTTGGCTGCCTGATCTTTAATTATGTGAGACTCTCCCTTCCGGAGCTCGAGACAGTGTAAAAAGACATCTCTAGTAGACTTTCTTTCCTCCAGCCCCCACCAACGAGCGAGATGCTCTTTGCTGTCACAGGCCTGCCAGGGTTTGGGGTGATGTAAGGACGGTGACTGTCTCACCAGGCCCTGAAGCTGTGTGCCGCCTCTGCCATCTCCACCCTGCCAAGGAAACTGGCCAAGGGCTGGGACTGCAGACTTGTCTCTGCCTGGGGTAGCTGGAGGGTCCCCTGTGTGCCTGGGACAACAGCAGAGGCCATGTCCTCCAGTTGTCTGGTCTGTTGTGTCAGTAAGTTGTCCTCCCACTGTTACTGCAACCTGGGCCTCCTTGTAGGTTGCAAGGAAGCCCCTGGGCCTCATCAGTCCAAGTCATTGGATGACAGCAGTGGGAGCTGTGTTATAGGTTGCCTGCTTAGACTGGGTTGGCCGTGAGAGGCACTGTCATTTCCAGTGGCCTTATTGTTTGCAGGAGGCACACTGCTTGGGGCCTAGCTTTAAGGGGCCTTGGGTTGGCCACCGGCCCTTTAGGGACCCACAAAGACTTACCCCGCACAAGGTCTGCCTCGGTGGTGTGCTAGCTCTGAGAGATGCTGCCAGGAGCGTGGCCTTTTTCCTTGTTATCTGGTCCCGATTATTGAAGACCTTAAAGGCAATCTCAATAAGTTGCAAAGTATTCATGCCTAGACCTCCTTCTAACTTATGAAGTTTCCACCTGATATTAGAGGCACTCTGGCTGATGAGGGTCATATTTATTAACTTGGCATTCTCTGGGTCTTTAGGGATTATATCAGTAAACTGCCAGTATGCTTTGTACACCCGTTCTAGGAAACTGGAGGGATTTTCTTTGGGGCCTTGTTGTACATCCTGAACTTTCTTAAAGCTCTTCTGTTTTGGGGCCCCTTGCTATCAAACAGTTTTTATAATGTTCTAGCTGTCCTGCCCCCAGCCAATATCTGTGGCAGTTACAGCCTGGGTTGCTGGGATCTAATATCATTCTGAGGGTTGCAGTTATGCAACCTGTCTGCCTCTTAGTGTGCCTTTTCTAAGACCATCTTCCATTCCTCTAGAGTAACTGACAGCCCAATTACGGTGATGGCAAAGACGGACACAAACAAAGCTGCACATTTTGGGTCATCTCTATTCTTCCAATTATACAGGTCTGAGGTGGAGAATGGTGTATGGACCCAGAAAAACCCTCTAGGCTGGCCATTGTGATCCAGTCCAGTAGGCATTTGTCTCAGCAGAAGTTGCCCTGAGGAGATCTGGGTGGATCCCTGGCCAAACTACAACCCACTACAGGTGTGTGCTGGGGAGACTATTCCCTGGACAGGACCAGGAGTTTCTGACTCATGACGGCCATTGAGCAATTCGCCAGAGGGGTGGTGGAGGCTTCTGCCAAAAGGGTAGCTGCTGGGCCCGGAACCAGGCCTACAACTCCAGGTGGAAGGTGTATGGATAAATGCAAATCTGAGCAAGGCTAAGGTTTTCGACCTAACCCTCACTCAAACAAAAAGCCTTTGTTTCTCCTGAGCAAATCCTAGTTCCCCTTTTAGCATATCCAATTAAGAATTGACTGAAGGCGGAGTAACATGCTCTCTGTAGTACACTCAGGTAAATGAATAATACTAAACACATAATCCTTTCTAAAACATTCCAGATTTGTCTTCTCTTTACACCCTATCTTCACATTTATATGCATATGGCCTTGGGCCTCTAGCTGGGTAGATGCGGAAGACCCTAGCCCCCTATCAACCATCCTGTTTATCTGGCCTGGCTTCATCCCAGGCCTCTCCAGGTGGGGTTTTTCTACCCTGCACCAGTAGCTTACACTGTTTTTGTAGATTTTTATTTTGCCAGAGAGACAGAAAGGTTTGTACATAGAGGATTTCATCACATTTTCCCTCTCTTCTGTCATAGTTAAGCGACCCCAAACAGTAATTAGAATCCACATGAAAAAACAATGAGCGCCAGTAAAGGTACACTAGGTTGGTTTCCCATATTTCACTCACTCACACACACACACACACACACACCCAGAACCTGAACTTAACCAAAGACACAGACACACACAGACACACACACATACACCCACCCACACCCGAACCTGAACTTAACCAAAGTCAACAACCATAAACTAGGCAGCCCATTCTCTGCCATCGGCTGGGGGAGTGACAGGGAAAGATAACGAGGATGATCTTAGTAGGGCTTCAATCCCCCCTAATGGGGATGTCTTAGTCCTACCTCGATCCTCCAGATACCTCCCCACCTCAGTACCAGGGAGTGGTGGAGTAACAAGGATGATCTTAGCAGGGCTTCAATCCTCCATAATGAAGACGGCTTAGTCCTACTTCAATCGTCCAGATACCTCCCTACCTCCAATCCCAAGCACTTAAACTTAACAAGAGAAATTCCTAGGGCGCTTACCTAGTAGACGTACATACCAGAGTTGGTTTCTAATTCTCTAAGGCTGGTCACCGCCTTTGTTGGGGTTAGGAGACCCACCCGATCCTCCCGAACAGGAGGTTCAGTGTGCGCTGAGGGTCGGTGAAGTTTCCACTCGTGGCCAAGGCGGGGCCAGACAGACTCTGGGTGGAGGCTCCACATTGGGCGCCAAAATTGTTATCGAACCCAAGAAGGTGGGTCCTTGTCCAGCACGCTCAGACTTGCCAATTATCTGGACACGGGTCTTTGAGAAACAGACTTTATCACGATACAAAAATGAAATTCCTCAGATTTGGCTCCCCACGCTCCGGGGAAGCAGGGCTTACATGTAACTTGGGCAGCAACATGGTGGCCAAGCAGGCGTACTAGGGAGGGAAAAATTCTAGAAGGCGGCCAGAGAACAGGAAGTGACGTGATTCTTGTTGGCCCTCTCACTTCGGAATAGAGTCCGGGTGATGATTTTCCTTCTGATTTGTTCCTCCTGTTGCTGCATCCTCTGCTGAGGTCAATTAGCAGTCACAGCTGGCCTTTCTGTGCATGTGGGGCGGGCCAACTCTGGCTTGGGCTAGTTTAAGGGCTAATGGAAATTTACTGGCATTCATAGGGTCAGATTATATCACTTGCCCCTTGCCAACTACACTTCTACCAAATAGGACTTCTGTCTGTGGAGCACTCCGAATTTACTCCCAGCTTAGACCCTTTGCACTAACTGTTCCCCCTGCTGTGAATACCCTTCCTGCTCACTTTACCAATGCCCACCCCTTCTTGATAGTCAGATTGCAGCTTAAAGAGATCACCTCCTCAGAGAGGTCTATCATAGCACCCTCAGGAATTTTCTCCAGTGTAAGCTCCCACAGGAATGTAAGCTCCCAACCGAAAATAAGTTCCACACATGTGGGAAATTGAGTGTCTAATTCCCTGCTGTGTCTCCAGAACACGAAGAAGTATGTGGAGAATTTTATTTCCACTCATGGGGTATATGAATTGGAAAAGAGAAAACCTGTCATAATTTACAAATGACATGACTGTGTGCATAAAAAATCCAAAGCTACTGATAAGGGAATGTAACCGATTTTCTGGATATAAAAAAAAAATCAGTTTACAAAATCAGCTGTATTCTATATACCTGTAACATACAATTTAAAAAGGATATCATCTACAAAAGCAATAGAAAAATAATCTGTACTAGTAATCTGCTTTGTGATTGATGAGGCAAGAAAGAATCTTGTGAATAACATGTTTTCTATTAATTAGGTCAGATTCAAAGTCATCCCTATAACAACATCACTTCAATGCACTTACACTGTGATGTTTAAAGGGAGAGACTAGTCCTCATGTGCCAAGATGTGATTTCACAGTCATATTGGCTTTTTAAAAAATCATTGTACTCACTGATAAACTCACATTAAAGGAGAAGGCCAAGGATAGATGAACAAATTACAGATGGTACATATACTCCTATATTTTCAGGATGCAAAAACTATGTATGCTATGAAAATTCCTTATATGATGACTCACATTAATCATAACTAACTAAGACAATGAAATACGGCATATAAGATTGGCAATAATTTCATTACTCACATTAATAATGTATTTTTTAATTATCAATATCATATATTATAATTTCATAATTAAAGTATATTTAAGTTTATTCTTCAATAATATAGTTTTGTTAGCATTATTAATATTAGCCATTGAATGGAGATAATATTACTCATCAAAACATTAAGAAAATTGAAATAATCTGTAATGCCATAAGCAGGGTCCCTGCTGTGTAAAATGCAGGTGATTTTAACATCAGCATAATTAAATGACTGGTGTGAGCCTGTCTTGGAGGAAGGGAGCCTATAGCCAACTGCATTTTTATCCAAATTTACATTACAGTAGGGCAGAGTTTCAGTCCATTTAACTGAATGAGTAATGCTTACTTCTTATTTACATGGAATTATTTTGGGGGAGCTCTGAAATTTTTCTACAGTCAGCCCCTAGCCCTGCTCTGACTGATGATATTGAGCTTCTCCATCGTCTCTTTCCACAGATGTAGTTGATTTGATTCTTGTGTATTCCATCCAGCAAGATCCATGTGTATAGCCACCGTTTATGTTTTTCAAAAAAGGTGCTTGCAATGAAGAAGTCGTTGGTCTTGCAAAATTCTATTGTGTGATCTCTGGTGTCATTTCTGTCACCAAGGCCATGTTTTCCAACTACCAATCCTTCTGTTTCCAATTTTCGCATTCCAATCACCAGTATTTATCAATGCATCTTGATTACATGGTTGATCAATTTCAGACTACAGAAGTTAGTAAAAATTTTCAATTTCCTCATCTTTCGTCTTAGTGGTTGGTGAGTAAATTAGAATAATACTCATATCAACTGATCTTCTGTGTAGGGTATGGATATTATCCTATCACTGATAGTCTTGTACTTCAGGATAGATCTTGTAATGTTCTTTTTGACAATGTATGTGACACCATTCCTCTTTAGTTTGCCATTCCCAGCATAGTAAATCATGTGATTGTCCAATTCAAAATGGCTAATACCAGTCCATTTCAGCTCACTAATGCCTAGGATATAGATCTTTATGCATTCCATTTCATTTTTGACAATTTGCATTTTCCTAGATTCATATTTCGTATATTCCACATTTGGATTATTAATGGAAGTTTTCAGCTGTTTTTTCTCATTTTGAGTTGTGCCACATCAGCAGATGAAGGTCCTGAAAGCTTGACTCCATCCACATCATTAAGCTCAACTCTACTTTGAGGAGGTAGCTCTTCTCCAGTTGAATTTTGAGTGTCTTCAAACCTGAGGGGCTCATCAACCAGCACTATGTCAGACGAAGTTCTGCTGCTATTTGTAAGATTCATTGGCCACTTTTTTTAGAAGTAGACTCTCAGTTCCTTCTTCTTATTCTGTCTTAGTCTAGAAAGTCCACAGAAACCTGTCCACCATGGGTGAACCTCTGGGTATTTGAAATACCAGTAGCATAGCTTCCAGGACCATAGCAACACACAAGCCACCACAGTATGACAAACCATCAATTGCTCATATGCAAGTTCAAGTTGAAGCTGAAGAAAATTAAAACAAGTCCATGAGAGCAAAATACAAACTCAAGCACATCCCACCTGAATTTAGAGACCATCTCAACAATAGATTTGACGCACTGAACACTAACTGTGGAAGATTAGATGAGTTGTGGGATGACATAAAGGACATTACATATGAAGAAAGCAAAAGATCATTAAAAAGACAGGAAAGAAAAGCTCCAGAATACATGTCAGAAGAGACTCTGAAACTTGCTCTGGAACACAGAGCTGCTAAGGTGAATGGAAGAAATGATGAAGGAAAAGAACTGAACAGAATATTTCAACAGGCTGCTCGAGAAGACAAAGTGAAGTGTTATAATGAAATATGCAAAGACTTGGAGTGAGAAAACCAAAACGGAAGAACATGCTCAGCATTACTCAACTGGAAAGAACTAAAGAAAAATTCAAGCCTGGAGAGGCAACATTAAAGGGTTCTATGGGCAAAATATTGAATGACCCTGGAAACATCAAAAGAAGATAGAAGGACTACACAGAAAATTGGTGGACATTCAATCATTTCAGGTGGTAGCATATGCTCAAGAACCAATGGTACTGAAGGAATAAGTCCAAGCTACACTGAAGGCATTGGTGAAAAACAAGGTGTCAGGAATTGACGGAACACCAGTTGAGATGTTTCAACCAACAGATGCAGCACTGGAGATAAGGTGCATACTCATCTATGCCAATAAATTTGGAAGACAGCTATCTGGCCAACTGAGTGGAAGAGATCCATATCTGTGCCCATTCCAAAGAAAGGTGATCCAAGAGAATGCAGAAATTATCAAACAATATCATTAATATCAGACACAAGTAAAATTTTGCTGAAGATCATTCAAAAGTGGCTGCAGCAGTACATCCACAGGGAATGACCAGAAATTCAGGCTGGATTTAGAAGAGGATGTGGAATGAAGGACATCACTGCTGATATCAGATGGATCTAGGCTGAAAGCAGAGAATATCAGAAAGATGTTTACCTATGTTTTATTGACTATGCAAAGGCATTTGACTGTGTGGATCATAACAAATTATGGATTAAAATTGCCAAGAATGAGAATTCCATAACACTTAATTGTGCTCATACAGAACCTGTACATAGACCAAGAGGCAGTCGTTCAAAAAGAACATGGGGATGCTGCATGTTTAAAATCAGGAAAGGTGTGTATCATTTCACCATACATATTCAATCTCTATGCTGACCAACTAACTCAAAACCTGGACTATATGAAGAAGAACATGGCATCAAGATTGGAGGAAGACTCAGAAACAACCTGTGATATGCAGATGACATAACATTGCTTGCTGAAAGCAAAGAGGACTTGAAGCACTTACTGATGAAGATCAAAGGCTACAGCCTTCAGTATGGATTACACCTCAACATAAAGAAAACAAAAATCCTCACAACTGGACCAATAAGCAACATCAAAATAAATGAAGAAAAGATTGAAGCTGTCAAGGATTTCATTTTACTTGGATCCACAATCAACGCCCATAGAAGCAGCTGTCAAGAAATCAAACCATGCAGTGCTTTGGGCAGATCTGCTGCAAAAGACCTCTTTAAAGTGCTAAAAAAGCAAAAAAGCAAAGAAGTCACTTTGAGGCCTAAGGTGCACCTGAACCAAGCCATTACATTTTCAATATCCTCATATGCATGAGAACTCTGGACAATGAATAAGGAAGACCAAAGAGGAATAGATGCCTTTGAATTACGGTATTGGTAAGAATATTGAATATGCCACGGACTGCCAGAAGAACAAACAAATCTGTCTGGGAGGAAGTACAGCCAGAATGCTCCTTAAAGTAAGGATGGCGAGACTTCGTCTCGTGTACTTTAGACATGTTATCAGCAAGGACCAGTCCCTGGAGAAGGACACAATGCTTGGTAGAGTGTCAGCGAAAGAGAGGAAGAACCTCAACAAGATGGATTGACACAGTGACCGCAATGATGGGCTCAAGCACAGCAACAATTGTGAGGATGTCGCAGGACTGGGCAGTGTTTTGTTGTGTATAGGGTTGCTATGAGCCAGAACCGACTCAACAGTACCTAGCAACAACAAAGATACCAAAGACTCTGGAAGATTGGGGTTTAGTGCCCTGAAATCACCCACCGTCTTGAAAGTTTTAATAATTTTACTTTTGAATTTGTGTGGAGTCTGATGGGAGCATGCACCAGGGGTTCATGGCCTCAAATTAGACCCATCCCTCCTCCTGCTAACTTCACACCTCCCCAGGACAAGTTTTCAATCCCTCTCCACCACCCTGCACAAAAGTCATTCCCTGGACTCCTGTGAGGGTCTGTATGAAGCAATTTTTTAGAAGTAGACTACCAGGTCCTTCTTCCTAGTCTGTCTTAGTCTGGAAGCTCCGCTGAAACCTGTCTACCATGGGTGATCCTACTGGTATGTGATATACTGCTGCATAGCTTCCAGCATCACAACAACACACAAGCCACCACACTATGACAAACTGACAGATGAGTAGTGTCTTTGGAATCTAGGAGTGGGCAAATAGCATTTGCCCTCAATAATGTAACGAATGCTATGAGAGGGGCAAAATCAGTGCTGTGGGAGTCTACCAGAGGATGTTGCTGTTGTTGGTTTCTGTCAAGTTGGCTCCAACTCATGGCAACATTATGTATAACAGAAAAAAACATGGCCTGGTCCTGTGTCACCTTCAAGATCATTGGTATGTTTGAGTCTATTGTTGTAGCTTTTGTGTCAATCCATTTCATTGAGAGTTTTGCTAGCTTTCACTGACCCTCTACTTTACCAAACAATCCTTTTCCAGTGATTGGTCTTTCCGGAGGATGTGTCCAAAATAAGCTAAAGTCTCACCATCCTTAATTCTAAGGAGTATTCTGGTTGTATTTCTTCTAAGACTGATATGTTCATTCTTGTATCTGAGGTTTCATGGGGTAAGGTCTGTGAAATGAGCAAAGAATCAGTGTATGTCCAAGAACAACAGTTTAATATCAGCCTCAAAAAAGATCTTATAATTTCTAAAAGATTGTCTCTTGTGAATAAGTTTTCCAAATTCTTCCTTAGCAGTTAGAAGACTATCAAAGCGTTATTTAAAATCAGATTCCAACTATGCTCCAAAATTTACCAAATTTCTACATGAACCAGTTTGCAGAAAGAATGAGAAAAAACAGAAGTCATAGAGACATTTGGTAGTTTTAAATTTTTTACTTCTCATAAGCAATAAAATTTAAAACTCTCAAGATGACTAAATCAGAACACTTATATAGTCTTGTTTTCACTCTGTTTGAAGATTCCAAAAATTTAAATACCTAATTCCATCTCTACATTTTAGAAATAATAAAAGAATCATTTGGCTTATGTAAACTACATACTTCTCCTTTACTATCTTTCCTGGATACATGTTGGCATATAATAAATTAGATAGATTTGTAAGCAGTCTTCTTATTAAGCCTGGCAATAAAGTGAAAGGTATAGAAATGATGGGCATTACCACATCTGCAGGTGTGGAAAGGACCCTGCCTAGTTTCTCTCTCTAGACAGGGCCCCACAAATACTAGGAAGCTGTAGTAGGCAGAATAATGGCTCCCAAAGGTGTCCACATCCTAATCCTAGAACCTGTGAATATGTTAGGTGATATGGCAAAAGGGAATTAAGTTTGTGGAAGGAATTAAAATTGCTAAACAGCAGACGGGAAGATTATTCTGGATTACCAGGTGGAGATTTTATGTGATGAGGGATGTTAGGTAAGACTTCCCTAAGGAAGAATGTTTGAGCTGAGATCTAAAGGATCAATAGTAGTTAACTATGTCATATAATCCAGGAGAAATTATCCAGGCTATAAAAATAGTACAGGCAAAAGTTCCAAGGCCAGCCAATTTTGGAGAATATGAGAGATCGAAGAAGTCTGTATGGCTGAAACAAGAGATGGCAAGAAACTGGTACGAAATAAGGGTGGAGAAGCAGAGAGTGGGATGACCATGCCCAGTTAAACAGCAGTTGCCATCTGAATCTATTCTAGAGTTTACAATGGCTAATTTTTTTAAAATGGATTTCCAGGCCTTTCTTCCAACCATGCAGAGGCCTGTAAAACATATAAACAAAGTCTGTCTTCAAAGGCAAACCACTGAATGACTTCAAGCTGGTGGCCAAGATCGTTTTAAAATAATCAGATTTTGGTTTTGAAAAGAACAAGTGGTTTGCTCACTGACATCATACCCAGTGCAGCTGAGCAAGAGGAAACCAAGCTACATGCCCTAACAACAGATACAATGACTGGAGAACCCACAATGCCTTCTCTCATCCCAGTACTGCTCTGTACACTCTGGGACCCTTTCCTCATTTCTCCACTGCTAAATCCTCCATTCAAGCAAATATGTTAATCTGCCAATCTCCTTTCAAAACCTTCCCTGAAGGTTTTCTCTAGCTGCTTGCCTTTGAGTGAAGCCTGGATATCCCTTGAAGATATGAGTTCCAAAGCAGGACTCTCAGACTACAGCTCTGTACTCCCTCCACACTTCATATTGTTCTGGAGGTAGCATAGAAGTCTTCTGTGCCTCAAAAATTCCTTCAAACTATGATTTCATCATCCCTGCCAATAACACCCTCTCCACTTCCTTGTTGACAACATCTACCAACCGGCTGATCATTCCCTCTCATTCACCAAGCATAGAAATCCTTCTTAACTTACTCTATTTGATTCCAAAGGCCTTTCTCTAATCTGGTTGTTGTTGTTAGGTGCCGTCAAGTCGGTTCCGACTCACAGTGGCCCTATGTACAACAGAATGAAATACTGCCTGGTCCTGCACCATTCTCATGATCTTTGTTATGTTTGAGCCCATTGTTGTACCACTGTGTCAATCCATCTCATTGAGGGTCTTCTTTTTTGCTGACTCTCTACTCACCAAGAATGATGTCCTTCTCTAGAAACGGATCCCTCCTCATAACATGTCCAAAGTATGTGAGACTGTCTCACCATCCTCGCTTCTAAGGAGAATTCTGGCTGTACTTCCAAGACAGATTTGTTCATTCTTTTGGCAATCGACGGTATCCTTCAATATTCTTCCCCAACACCATAATTCAAAGGCATGAATTCTTCTTCAGTCTTCCTTATTCATTGTCCAGCTTTCACATGAATATGAGGCATTTGAAAACACCATGGCTTGAGTCAAGCACACCTTAGTCCTTAAAGTGACATCTTTGCTCTTGAACACTTTAAAGAGGTCTTTTGCAGATTTGCCCAATGCGATGCATGGTTTCATTTCTTGACTGCTGCTTCCATGGGTGTTGATTGTGGATCCAAGTAAAATGAAGTCAATAACAACCTCAATTTTTTCTCTGTTTATCATGATGTTACTTACTGGTCCAGATATGAAGATTTTTGTTTTCTTTATATTGACATGTAATCCATACTGAGGCTGGAGTGTTTGAACGTCATCAGTAAGTGATTCAAGTCCTCTTCACTTTCAGCAACAAGGTTGCATCATCTGCATAACACAGGTTGTTAATGAATCTTCCTCCAATCCTGATGGCACATGGAGTCCAGCTTCTTGGATTACTTGCTCAGTTTACAGATTGAATAACTATGGTGAAAGAATACAACACCGATGCACACTTTTCCTAACTATAAGTTACAAGTATTCCCTTGTTCTGTTTGAACGACTGCCTCTTAATCTATGTACAGTTTCCTCATGAGGACAATTAAGTGTTCTGGAATTCCCATTCTTCATAATGTTATCCATAATTTGTTATGATGCACACAGTCAAATGCCTTTGCGTAGTCAATAAAACCCAAGTAAACATCTTTCTGGTATTCTCTGCTTTCAGCCAAGATCCATGTAACATCAGCAATGATATCCCTGGTTTCACATCTTCTGCTGAATCCGGGCTGAATTTCTGGCAGTTCCCTGTCAATGTACTGCTACAACTGCTTTTTAAGCATGATGTTAATTATACTGTTCAATAATTTCTGCATTCAGTTGGATTACCTTTCTTTGGAATGGGCATAAATATGGATATCTTCCAGTCAGTTGGCCAGGTAGCTGTCTTCCAAATTTCTTGGCAGAGATGAGTGAGTACTTACACCACTGCATCCATTTGTTGAAACATCTCAATTGGTAATTCTGTCAATTCCTGGAGACTTGTTTTCCACCAATGACTTCAGCGCAGCTTGGACTTCTTCATTACCATAGGTACTTGATCATATACTACCTCTTGAAATGTCTGAACATCAACCAATTCTTTTTGGTACAGTGACACTGTGTATTCCAAACCATTTTCTTTTGATGCTTCCTACATAGTTTAATATTCTCCCCATAGAATCCTTTAATACTGCTACTTGAGGCTTGAATTTTTTGTTCCGTTCTCTCAGCTTGAGAAATGTCAAGCTTGTTCTTCCCTTTTCTTTTTCAAACTCCTGGTCTTTGCACATTTCATTATAATACTTTACTTTGTCTTCTCAAGCCACCCTTTGCAATCTTCTGTTCAGCTCTTTTTCTTCATTTCTTCCTTTTGCTTTAGCTACTCAACATTCAAAAATCTTAGTGACTTTTAAACTACGTTGTTTCTTATGAACTTTTCCTTGCACTATACTTTGGCCACTCACTCAATGGACTTGTCATCACCAGATACTGTACCTCCTCTGAAACTCAAACACCCCCTTTTGAAACATAAGCTCTTATCATTTCATGTCACCTGTGGGCTTCACCTGGAAAATATTTGTTAAGTATGTGTTTTACCCTAAGAATTAGAGAGATAAAAAGACAGACAGACAGACACACACACACACACACACACACACACACACACACACACACACACACACACACACACACACACAAAATCTCTCTGCCCTCTCCCCTCAAAAAAAGACGAGGATACAGGAGGAAATGTCTCTAAACTCCTTCGTATCCAATAACTTCAATTTATCATGGAAACTCCTTGAGGGTATGGATTGTACTTTTCTGAATCAAATCAGTAAATAAGAACATGAACAGATGAAATTAGAGGCCAAGTGTGTTCCACCTCATCTCTCCAGCAATTCTTGCCTAGTCTAAAATGTAAAATATATGGACAGTTTACATTCTTTGATAATAACATATGGTTTATTTGTCTTTTTGGTGTAGCTTTTGTTTCAGAATTGGATTCTCCCATTTACACAACAAGAACATATTCAGTCAACAAGTATTAAATGAAGTATGCCAGTAATGCCAACAATTAAGACTACGCCAATGTATATGTTCTCATATATCACATAGAACTATTGATGTTTCTGACCATCTGGAGGTTGATATTAAAATAGAGTGAGTTTAAAGAAACTGAGTTTTAATTTTATGTATCTTATTATGACTTCTCAAACTTCTATCTGGAAGATTTGTCCCTTAATTTTTCACCAGTTTAGGAATGGCCTATCTGGTCAATACAATCTTACCTTTAAATATGGAAATAACTTGCATTCATGGTCTCTAGTGACAAACAGAACTAAAGACAGATCCTTTGCCTAACAGGGAATCCAGAGAAGAGCTGGTTCTTTGAAGTCATGCTCTGGTAGAAGCCAAATTCAGGCCAAGTCTGAGAAATCCATTGCCTACCTACAAAGAAGCCATCAATTACTATAAGAGCAATAATGTTTATGCTTGTAATTAGAAAACGAATTCAAAAAAATTTTTTAACTATTCTACTTAGAAGATTCTTACTCCCTAGAAGAACAATTTGGTCTGTTTTCATAGATGTAATCTTGGCATGCCCAAACATTACCCCAGTGAGATACTGCAACTGTGTCTTATAGGTAGTAGATGCTGTCTAAGACCTCATGTGCTCCTTTTTTGTGTGTGTGTGTGTGCTTTAAGTGAAAGTTTACAATTCAAGTTAGTTTCTCATACAAACATTTATACACACATTGTTACGTGACCCTAGTTGCTATCCCTATTATGTGACAGCATACTCCTCCTTCTCACCCCGGATTTCCCATGTCCATTCAACCAGCTCCTGTCCCTTTTTGCCTTCTCATCTTGCCTCCGGACAGGAGCTGCCCACTTAGTCTCATGTATTTACTTGAGCTAAGAAGCACTCTCTTCATGAGTATCATTTTGTGTCTTACAGTCCAGTCTAATCTATGTCTGAAGAGTTGGCTTCAGGAATGGTTTTAGTTCTGGGATAACAGACAGTCTGGGGACCATGTCTTTCAGGGTCCCTCCAGTCTCAGCAAGACCATTAAGTCTAGCCTTTTCACTAGAATTTCAGTTCTGCACCCCACTTTTCTCCAGCATCGTCAGGGACTCTCTGTTGTATTCCCTGTCATGGCGGTCATTGGTAGTAGCCAGGCACCATCTAGTTCTTCCGGTCTCAGGCTGATGGAATCTCTGGTTTATGTGGCCCTTTCTGTCTCTTAGGCTAATTTTTCCTATGTCTTTGGTGGTCTTCATTCTTCTTTGCTCCAGGTGGGTTGGAACCAACTGATACATTTTAGATAGTCGCTTGCTAGCTTTTAAGACCCCAGATGCCACTCACCAAAATGGGATGCATAACATTTTCTTAATAAGCTTTGTTATGCCAAATGACCTAGATGTCCCCTGAAACTATAGTCCTCAGACCGCATCCCTGCTACTTTGTCCCTCAAAGTGTTTGGTTGTATTCAGGAAACATTAGCTTTTTGTTTAGTCTAGTTGTGCTGACTTCCCCTGTTTTGTGTGTTGTCCTTCCCTTCACCTAAGATAATTCTTGTCTACTATCTGGGTAGTGAATACCCCGTCCCTCCCTCCCCCCCTCATAACCATCAAAGAATGTTTTCTTCTGTGTTTAAAACTTTTCTTAAGTTCTTTTAATAGTGGTCTCATATAATATTTGTCCTTATGCGACCAATTTCACCCAGCATAATGCCATCCATATTCATCCACGTTATGAGATGTTTCATGGATTCATCATTGTTCTTTATCATTGAGTAGTATTCCATTGTGAGAATATACCATAATTTGTTTATCCATTCATCTGTTAATAGGCATCTAGGTTGTTTCCATCTTTTTCCTATTGTGAACAGTGCTGCAATGAACAAGGTTGTGCATATATCTATACATGTGGAGGCTCTTATTACTCTAGGATATATTCCAAGGACTGGGATTGCTGGATCATATGGTCCTTCTATTTCTAGCTTTTTAAGGAAGTGCCAAATCGATTTCCAAAGTGGTTGTACCATTTTACATTCCCATCAGCAGTATATAAGTGTTCCAGTCTATCCACAACCTCGGCAACATTGATTATTTTGTGTTTTTTAGTTTAATGCTAGCCTTGTTGGGGTGAGATAGTATCTCATTGTACTTTTGATTTGCATTTCTCTAATGGCTAATGATCATGAGCATTTCCTCATGTGTCTGTTAGCCACCTGAATGTATTCTTTGGTGAAGTGCCTGTTCATATCCTTATGCCCATTTTTTAATTGGGTTATTTGTATTTTTGTTGTTGAGGTTTTACAGTATCTTGTAGATTTTAGAGATGATTTCTTGTAGCCAAAAATTTTTTCCCAGTCTGTACTTTGTCTTTTTATTTTTTGGGGTTGTCTTTTGATGAGCATAAGTGTTTGATTTTTAGGAGCTCCCAGTTATCTAGTTTCTCTTCTTGTGTTTGTGCATTATTACTTATGGTTTGTATTCTGTTTATGCCATGTATTAGGGCTCCTAGTGTTGTCCCTATTTTTTATTCCATGCTCTTTATCGTTTTAGATTTTATGTCTAGGTCTTTGATCCATTTTGAGTTAGTTTTTGTGCATGGTGTGAGGTATGGGTCTTGTTTCAGTTTTTTGCAGATGGATATCCAGTTATGCCAGAACCATTTGTTAAAGAGACTGTCTTTTCCCCAATTAACAGCCTTTGGGCCTTTATCAAATATCAGCTTCTCGTAAGTGGATGAATTTACGTTTGGATTCTCAGTTCTCTTCCATTGGTCTATGTAGCTGTAGCTGTACCAGTACCAGGCTGTTCTAACTACTGTGGCAGTATAATAGGTACTAAAATCAGGTAGTATGAGGCCTCCCACTTTGTTCTTCCTCTTCAGTAATGCTTTACTTATTCGGGGCCTCTTCCCTTTCCATATGAAGTTGATGATTTGTTTCTCCATCTCATTAAAAAATGCCGTTGGAATTTGGATCGGGATTGCATTGTATCTGTAGATCATTTTGGGTAAAATTCACATTTTCACAATGTTGAGTCTTCCTATTCATGAGCAAGGAATGTTTTTCCACTTATGTAGGTCTCTTTTGGTTTCTTGCAGTAGTATCTTGTAGTTTTTTTTCTGTACATCTTTTACATCTCTGGATAGATTTATTCCTAAGTTTTTTATCTTCTTGGGGTCTATTGTAAATGGTATTGATTTGGTGATTTCCTTTTCAAAGTTCTCGTCATTGGTGTAGAGGAATCCAGCTGACTTTTGTAGGTTTATCTCATATCCTGATACGTTGCTGAAAGCTTCTATTAGTTCCAGCAGTTTTCTTCTGGATTCTTTGAGGTTTTCTGTGTGGAAGATCATACTATCTGCAAATAGGGATAGTTTTACCTTCTTCCTTACCAATTTGTACATCCTTCATTTCTTTTTCAAGCTTAATTACTCTGCTTAGGACCTCCATCACAATGTGGAATAAGAGTGGTTATAAAGGGCATCCTTGACTGGTTCCTGTTCTCAAGGGGAATGCTTTCAAAGTCTCTCCATTTAGGATGATGTTGGCTGTTGGCTTTCTATAAATGCCCTTAATTACGTTGAGGAATTTCCCTCTATTCCTATTTTGCTGAGAGTTTTTATCATGAATGGGTGTGGACTTTGTCAAATATCTTTTCTGGATCAATTGATAAGATCATATGGTTCTTGTCTTTTGTTTTATTTATGTGATAGATTACATTGATTGTTTTTATAATGTTAAACCGTCCCTGCATACCTGGTATAAATCCCACTTGATCATGGTGAAGTATTTTTTTGATATGTTGTTGAATTCTATTGGCTAGAATTTTGCTGAGGATTTTTGCATCTATGTTCATGAGGGATATTGGTCTCTAATTTTCTTTTTTTGTGGTGTCTTTACCTGGTTTTGGTATTGGGCTTATGCTAGCTTCACAGAATGAGTTTGGGAGTATTCTGTCCTTCTCTATGCTCTGAAATACCTTTAGTAGTAGTGGTGTTAACTCTTCTCTGAAAGTTTGGTAGAATTCTCCAAAGAAACCATGAGGGCCAGGGCTCTTTTTGTTAGGAGTTTTTTGTTTTTGTTTTTGTTTTTTTTATTGTACGTCAGGTGTAGGCTTACAGAACAAATAGTTTCTCATGAAACAGTAGTACACATATTGTTTTAAGACATTGGTTAACAACCCCACAACATGTCAACCCTCTAACTTCTCAACCTTTTTTTTTTGGTGAAAATACACATAGCCAAAGATACACCATTTCAAAAATTTCTACATGCACAGTTCAGTGACATTGACTACGCTCTTCCAATTTTGCTGCTATTTTCACTTAAGATGAAGGCTTACAGAACAAAATAGTTTCTTATTTAACAGTTACTATACATGTTGCCCTATGACAATAGTTAACAATATCACAACACATCAACAATATCCTTATTCAACCTTGGGTTCCCTATCACCAGCTTTCTTGTCCCCTTCTCCTTCTGGCTCTTGTCACTGGACTACTGTACCTCATTAGTCCCATTTGGTTTTACGGGGCTGTCCACTCCCAGGCTGAATGGTGAACCTCAGAGATAACTTCACCACAGAGCTAAAAGTGTGTCTGGGGGCCATACTCTCAGGGTTTCTCCAGTCTCCTTTAGGCCAGTAAATCTGGTCTTTTTTTTGTGAGTTAGAATTATGTTCTACATCCTTCTCCAGCTCTGTCCAGAACCCTCTGTTGTGATCCTGGTCAGAGCAGTCAGTGGTGGTAGCTGGGCACCATCTAGCTGTACTGGACTTACTCCGGTGGAGGCCTTGGTAGCTGTGGACCACTAGTCCTTCGGACTAATCTTTTCCTTGTATCCTGTTCTCTTCATTATCCCTTGCTCCTGAAGGGATGAGACCAGTGGAGTATCTTAGATGGCTGCTCACAGGCTTTTAAGACTCCAGGCACTACTCACCAAGGTAGAAGGTAGAACATTGTCTTTATAAACTGTGTTATGCCAATTGAGTTAGATGTTCCCCGAGACCATGGTTCCCACAGCTCTCCGCCCAGCAATTCAGTCCCTCAGGGACTTTGATGTGTCTGTGGGGCTTCCATGACCTTTCCTTGTACAAGTTGTGCTAGTTTCCCCTGTATTGTGTACTGTCTCACCCTTCACCCAAGATACCACTTATCTATTGCCTACTTAGTACTTCCCTCCCACTCTTGCCATCCCTGGTAACCAACAAAGATTGTTACATTTTGTTTGTGAACTTTTTCATGGGTTTTTACAATAGAGGTCTCATACAATATTTGTCCTTTTGTAATTGACTTAGTTCACTCAGCATAATGTCCTCCAGTTTCATCCATGTTATGAGATGCGTCACAGATTCATCGTTGTTCTTTCTTGTTGCATAGTACTCCATTGTGTGTATGTACCATAGTTTGTTTATCCATTCATCTGTTGATGGGCATCTAGGTTGTTTCCATCATTTTGCTATTGTGAACAATGCTGCCATGAACATAGGTGTGCATATGTCTATTCGAGTGATGACTCTTATTTCTCTAGGATATATTCCTAGGAGTGGGATTGCTGGATCGAATGGTATGTCTATTTCTAGCTTTCTGAGGAAGCACCATATCATTTTACAAAATGGTTGTATCATTTTGCATTCCCACCAGCAGTGCATAAGAGTTCCGATCTTCCCGCAGCCTGTCTAACATTTGTTATTTCCAGTGTTTTTGATTCGTGCCAGTAATGCCAGGGTGAGATGGTATCTCATTGTGGTTTTAATTTGCATTTCTCTAATGGCTAGTGATAGCATTTCCTCATGTGTCTGTTGGCCATTTGAATGTCTTCTTTGGTGAAGTGTCTGTTCATTTCCTTTGCCCATTTTTTAATAGGATTATTTGTCTTTTTGTTGTAGAGGTATTGGATTTTCTTGTAGTTTATGGAGATTAGACCTTTGTCTGACTTGTACTGTCCAAAATTTTTTTCCCAGTCTGTAGGTTCTCTTTTTACTCATTTGGTGAAGTCTTTTGAAGAGCATAGGTGTTTGATTTTTAGAAGATCCCACTTATCTAGCTTATCTATTGGGGTTTGTGCATTGATGGTTATGGTTTGTATCCTGTTAATGCCGTGTATTAAGGCCTGTAGTGTTGGTCCTATATTTTCTTCTATGAACTTTATAGTTTTAGGCTTTATAGTCAGGTCTTTGATCCATTTTGAAATAGTTTTTGTATACGCGTGAGGTATGGGACCTGTTTCATTTTTCTGCAGATGGATATCCGGTTTTGCCAGCACCATTTGTTAAAGACTGTCTTTTCCCCATTTGATGGACTTTGGGCCCTTGTCGAAGATCAGGTGACCGTAGGTGGATGGATTTATATCTGAGTTCTCAATTCCGTTCCATTGGTCAATCTATCTGTCGTTATACCATTGCCAGGCTGGTTTGACTACTATAGCTGTATAGTAGGTTCTGAAGTCAGGTAGTGTGAGTCCTCCAACTTGATGCTTCTTCAGTAGTGCTTTACTTATTTGGGGCTTCTTCCCTTTCCATATAAAGTTAATGATTACTTTTTCCATCTCTTTGAAGAATGTTGTTGGTATTTGGATCGGGATTGCATTGTATTTGTAAATTGCTTCAGGTAGAATTGACATTTTCACAATGTTGAGTCTGCCTATCCATGAGCATGGTATATTTTTCCATTTATGTAGATCCCTTTGGGTTTCATGCAGTACTGTTTTGTAGTTTTCTTTGTATAGGTCTTTTACATCCCCGGTCAGATTTATTCCTAAGTATTTTATCTTTTTAGGGGCTATTGAAAGTGGTATTGTTTTCCTGATTTCATCGTTCTCCTTATTGGTGTATAGGAATCCAACTGATTTTTGAATGTTTATCTTGTATCCTGCTACTCTGATGAATCTTTCTATTAGTTCCAGTAGATTTCTCGTGGAGTCTTTAGGGTTTTCTATGTATACATATCATCTGCAAACAGGGACAGTTTAACTTCTTCATTACCAATTTGGATGCCCTTTATTTCTTTTTCTTGCCTTATTGCTTTAGCTAGAACTTCCAGCACAATGTTAAATAGGAGTGGTGATAAAGGGCATCCTTGTCTTGTTCCTGTTTTCAAGGGGAATGTTTTCAGCCTCTCTCCATAAAGAATGATGTTGGCCATTGGTTTTGCATAGATGCCCTTTATTCTGTTGAGAAATTTCCCTTCTATACCTATTTCATTGAGAGTTTTTATCAGGAATGGGTGTTGGACTTTGTCAAATACCTTTTCTGCATTAATTGAGATCACCATCTGATTCTTTTCTTTCCTTTTATTTCTGTGGTGGATTACGTTGATTGATTTTCTAATGTTGAACCATCTTTGCATAACTGGTATGAATCCTACTTGTTCGTGGTGTATTATTTTTTTGATATGATGCTGAAATCTATTGGCTAGAATTTTGTTCAGAATGTTTGCATCTATATTCATGAGAGATATTGGTCTGTAATTTTCTTTTTTTGTGATGTCTTTGCCTGGTTTTGGTATCAGCATTATGCTGGCTTCATAGAATGAATTTGGAAGTGTGGCTTCCTCTTCTATCCTCTGAAATAGCTTAAGTAGTACTGGTACAAGCTCTTCTGTAAATGTTTTGTAGAATTCTCCAGTGAAGCCATCTGGGCCAGGGCTTTTTTTTGGTTGGGAGTATTTTTATTACCTTTCCAATATCTTCTCTTGTTATGGGTCTGTTCATATTTTCAACATCACTTTGTGGTAGTTTGGGTAGGCCGTGTGTTTCTAGAAATTTATCCATTTCCTCTAGGTTTTCAAATTTGTTGGAGTATAGTTTTTCATAATATTCTGTTATAATCCTTTTTATTTCAGTTGGGTCTGTTGTAATGTCCCCCATTTCATTTCTTATTTGGGTTATTTGTGTCCTCTCCTGTTTTTCTTTTGTCAGACTGGCCAGTGGTTTGTCGATTTTGTTGATTCTTTCAAAGAACCAACTTCTGGTTTTCTTGATTCTTTCTATGGTTTTTCTCTTCTCTATTTAATTTATTTCTGCTCTGATCTTTACTATTCCCTTTCTTCCTGTGGTTGTGGGCTTTTTTGCTGTTCTCTTTCTATTTGTTTGAGTTCTGTAGTTAATGTTTTGATTTTGTCCCTTTCTTCTTTTTTTATGTGCATCTATTGTACAAATTGTCCTCTGAGGACTGCCTTTGCTGTGTCCCAAAGGTTTTGGTATGATGTGTTTTCATTCTTGTTTGATTCTAGGAATTTTTTGATTCCATCTCTGATTTCTTCTATTACCCACTTAAGTGTAAGCAGGGTATTATTCAGTTTCCATGTAATTGATTTTTTTCCTTGCTCTTTGTATTGTTAATTTCTACTTTGATGTCATTGTGATCAGAGAAGATGCTTTGAATTATCTCAACGTTTTGGATCTTGTTGACGATTGCTCTGTGGCCTAAGATGTGGTCTATTCTGGAGAATGTTCCATGTGCATTGGAAAAGAATGTGTACTTTGCAGTGGTTGGATAGAGAGTGTTCTATATATGTCTATGAGGTCAAGTTGGCTGATTGTGCCCTTTAGGTCTTCTGTATCTTTGCTGAGTTTCTTCTTAGTTGTTCTGTCCTTTACTGAGAGTGGTGTGTTGAAGTCTCCTACTACTATTGTGGAACTGTCAATTTCTCTTTTCAGTGTTGTTAGAGTTTGTTTTGTATATTTTGGAGCCCTGTCATTGGGGGCGTAGATGTTTATTATGGTTATGTCCTCATGATGGATCATCCCCATAATCATTATATAGTGTCCTTCTTTGTCTTTATGGTAGATTTTGTTTTAAAGTCTATTTTATCTGAGATTAGAATTGACACTCCTGCTCTTTTTTGGTGGTTGTTAGCTTGATATATTTTTTTCCAACTTTGACTTTTAGTAAATTCACATCTTTTTTCTAAGGTGTGTCTCTTGTAGACAGCATATTGATGGATCCTGTTTTCTTATCCATTCTGTCACTCTCCGTCTCTTTATGGGTGCATTGAGTCCATTTACATTCAGTGTAATTATTGATAGATGTGAGTTTGTTGCTGTCATTTTGTAGTGATTTTTTTGTGGTGCTGAAGTTTTCTTTGTTCTTACTCTCTCGTGCTGAGTTACTTTTGTATGTGGATTTTTTTTTCATTTCTTTTGTTTTTGTAGGTTTTGTTTTTGCTGAGACTTTATGTTTTTCCTCTTTTTTATGAGTATTTTTGTTAACTTTCTTTGTGGTTACCATGAATTTTACCCTTATCTTTCTAAGTTTGAAGCAGTCTACCATTACTTGGTATCACCTTTCCTTCCTCTCCATTAGAAGGTTCTACACCGATGCCGTTTATTCCCTCTTTTATTGTTTTGATGTTATTGTCATTTACTGATTAACTGCTCTGATTCCCAGTTGTGTTTCTTTTGGTTTTGGATAGTCCTCAAGAGTTCATTTCCTAGATTGGTATCTTGCTGGTATGATCCTGCATCCTAGATTCTGCCTGTGAGCTGAAGTTGTTTGTCCTCAGATCAAAGAACTCCCTTTAATAATTCTTGTAAGTTTGGTTTGACTTCTACATATTCCCTTAATTTCTGTTTATCTGGAAATGACCTAATTTCACCATCAAATTTGAATGAGAGTTTTGCAGAATATATTATTCTTGGCTGGCAATTTTTTTTCTTTCAAGACTTTATATATGTCATCCCATTGCCTTCTTGCCTGCATGGTTTCTGCCGAATAATCTGAGCTTAGTCTTATTGTTTCTCCTCTGTATGTTACTTCTTGTTTTTCATGAGCTGCTCTCAGGATTCTTTGTTTGTCTTTGGTTTTGGTAAATGTGAATATGATATGCCTTGATGATTTTCTTTTGTGGTCTATCCTATATGGGGTTCATTGAGCTTCTTGGATGGCCAGCTTTTCATCTTTCATGATATTGGGGAAGTTTGCTGTCAGCAGTTCTTCAGTGATCCTCTCTGTGTTTTCTGTTTTCTCCCCCTGTTCTGGAATTCCAATCACTCAAAAATTTTTGCCTTTGATTATGTCCCACATAACTCTCAGGATCTCTTCATTTTTCTTTGTTCTTTTTTCTGAGTTTTCCTGAAACAGAGTTGTATCCAAGGGTTTGTCTTCAGTTCCACTGATCCTGTCTTCCATCATTTCAAATCGCTTCTCAGCCTTTCTATGACACCGTCCATTTCTGAAAACTTGTTGTTTATCCCTCAGACTTCTAATTGTTGTCTTTGTATAATTTCTAGTTGTGAATTTATTTTGGCATTTTGTTCCTGCATTATTTTCCTGAATTCTTCCAATTTTTTGTCTGTATTTTCCATGAATTTGTCTATGTTTTCCTCATGTTTGCCAGCTTTTTGCCTCAGCTCGTGGAGAATACTAAGTATTAGAGATTTGAATTCCCTATCAGTAGTTCTAGTGCCTTTTCTTCCCCTGGAAGGTCATCTGCTGTTTTATTTTCGACACCTACTGGAACCATCCTGTCCTGTTTTTGTAAATGTTTTGATATTCTCTGCTGTCTTAGGGCATTCAGTAGTTATTTTTCTCGTTTATTGATTGTAGATGTGTTTGTTTCATCCCTTTTTGAAAAAAATTTGACTATTTCTGAGCAGGCAGACCGTGTGTTCTTTGTTGTTTGCTCTTCTGTGGGCACAATATTTTTGCCTCCTTCTCCAATTGGCAGGGTCGGTCACTCAGATATGGTATGGGAGGGCAGGTCTAGCTGAAGAGGAGTTACTGGGATGGATTGTTTGTGGCACTACAGCCACCAGGGCGAGTTGGTAGTCAGTGCAGGGCAGGTTCCAGTAGGCTGTGCCTGTGCTGCTTGGTGGTGTGATGTTAAGTGCATGGTGCAGGTAGGTAGGATGTAGCAGGGAGATTGTTATGTGTGCAGCTAAGATGGTTATGGGAGAGAGGAGAGAGGAACAGGGGCCAAAAACATACAAACAAACAAAAAAGAATGCTAGGGGAGCTTGCCATTGGAGTGTAGAGATGAGAGACTATGAAATGGAGAAAAACAGAAAGGGGAAGAGGAAGAAAAGAAAAGAATGAATAAATAAAAATTGGAAAGGTTAAAGAACTGCAAAGTTCCCAGGGATCCCACCAGTGCAGCTATGAGGTCTGGGGAAGTCACTCTTAGGTTTGCAGAACAGCCTGGCTAGAAGGCGTAGAGGTATACAATGCCAGGTATTCAGGGAACAGAAAGAGAAGGAAGACATAGAGAGACGAGAAACTAAGTAATGAGGAAAGACAAAAAGGGAAAAAGAGGGAAAAGAAAACAAAACAAATTTAAAAAAAGAAAAAGAACAAGAAAAGCCACAAAAAAGAGGAAAAAAAAAACAGCAAAAAAAAAGAAATGCCCAGGATCCCTCTGCACGTCCGTGCAAACAAAGGGGGTAGTCTCCTTGCCACCCAGCACCACCTGGCCAGAAAGGGCTCCCAACTCAAGAAAAGGAAAAGAAAACAAACAAACAATTCAAAACAAACGAATGAACCAAAGCCCCAGGATGCCACCAGTGTGGCAGCCCTGATAGGGAAGCAGCTCCACACTTGAATGGAGCTCCACAGCCCCTCAGGAAGAAGCAAAGATGGCGCACGGAGCCAGGTATTTGAGTAAAAGGAGGGGGAGGTGGTGAGAGGTAAGGAAGAAATCAAAAGCAGCAGGAAAAAAAGCAACACCAGCAACCAACAAATGGTACTCAGAGAGCCAGCTAGTGCGTGCTGGTGGAATACAAGCAGCCAGTGTTTCTCGGACAAGAGACTGTGTCTGCGGGAAGCAGAGGGGGCCAAGTGTGGGTGAAGAAGGGTGGGGGATGGGAAAGCATATATCACAAATTACTGGAGCTCTGCAGTCCCTCCGGAAGAAGCAAACACAGCGCACGGAGCCAGGTATTTGAGCTAAAGGAGGGGGAGGTGGTGAGAGGTAAGGAAGAAATCAAAAGAAGAGGAAAAAAGCAACACCAGCACCCAACAAATGGCACTCAGAGAGCCGGCCCATTCGGGTGTGTGGAATCCAAGCAGCCGGTGTTTCCCGGACAAGAGATTGTGGCTGTGGGAAGCAGAGGAGGCTGAGTTGGGGTGAAGAAGGGTGTGGGTTGGGAAAGCATATATCACAAATTACTGGTTGTTTTGTCTCCCACTGGAAGCTCCGTGAAGCTGCTGTCTCGTACCCCATTTGCTGGTCTCCAATAAGAGACCAAGATGGCAGATCCGTGCTGCGTTAGCTGATAGGGCACTTCTGCATGAATCTCTCCTCGCTGTCCGTTCTCTGTCAGTTTTCTCACTCCATTTGGTGCTTGACTGAGTTCTTTATCTCTTCATTTGATGTTTTAGGGTTTCAGGATTGTTGTTTTCTCTGTTCAGCTTAGTTTTTTGGATCTTTGCTGTGGAGGGACGGCGTGGTGCTTCTGCCTAGAGCGCTATTTTGCCAGAAGTCTCTTGTTAGGAGTTTTTTAAATTACTTTTTCAATCTCTTCTTTTGTTATAGGTTTATTTAGTTGTTCTACCTCTGTTTGTGTTAATTCAGGTTGGTTGTGTTTTTCTAGAAATTAGTCCATTTCCTCTAGATTTTCAAATTTGTTGCAGTACAATTTTTTATAGTATTCTGATTCTTTTAATTTCAGTTGGATCTGTTGTTATACTGCCCATCTCATTTCTTTTTCGAGTTATTTTCTTCCTCTCCTGTTTTTCTTTTGTCAGTTTGGCCAATGGTTTATTCAAAGAATCAGCTTTTGGTCTTGTTAATGCTTTCAATTGTTTTTCTATTTTCTATTTCATTTAATTCTGCTCTAAGTTTTATTATTTGCTTTCTTCAGGTGCCTGTGGGCTTCTTTTGCTGCTCTCTGTTTGTTCGAGTTGTAGAGTTAATGTTTTGATTTTGGCCCTTTCTTCTTTTTGGATGTGTGCATTTATTGCTGCATATTGACCTCTGAGCACTGCTTTTGCTGTGTCCCAAACGTTCTGGTAGGATGTGTTTTCATTCTCATTTGCTTCTGTGAATTTCTTTATTCCATTTTTAATTTCTTCTATAACCCAATAGTTTTGAGCAAGGTGTTGTTCAGTTTCCGTGTGTTTGATGTTTTTCCTTGCTTTTTCTGTTATTGATTTCTACTTTTATGGCTTTATGGTCAGAAAAGATGCTTTGTAATATTTTGATGCTTTGGATTATGTTAAGAATTGCTTATGGCCTAATATGTGGTATATTCTGGAGAATGTTCCATTTATGTTGGAAAAGAAAGTATACTTGGCTGCTGTTGGGTTGAGTGTTCTATATATGTCTGTGAGATCAAGTTGGTTGATCATTTAGATCTTCCATGTCTTTATTGAGCTTCTTTCTGGATGTTTTCACGAAAGTGGTGTGTTCAAGTCTCCTACTATTATTGTGTAGCTGTCTATTTCTCTGTTCAATGCTGTTAGTTTGTTTTATGTATTTTGGAGCCCTGTTGTTGGGTGCATAAATATTTACTATACTTATGTCCTCCTGGTGTATTGACCCTTTAATCATTATATAGTGTCCTTCCTTATCCTTTGTAGTGGATTTTACTTAGAAGTCTAATTTGTCAGAGATTAATATGCCACTCCTGCTCTTTTTTGAGTGTTGTTTGCTTAATATATATATTTTTTCCCATCCTTTGAGTTTTAGTTTGTTTGTGTCTTTAAGTCTATGGTTGTCTGTTGTAGGCAGCATATAGATGGCTTGTGATTTTTATCCATTCTGCCACTCTCTGCCTCTTTATCGGTGCATTTAGTCCATTTACATTCAACATAATTATGGATAGGTATGAGTTTAGTGCTGTCATTTTGATATGTTTCTTTTAGTGTGTGTTGTTGACAGTTTCTTTGTTCCACTTAATTTTCTGTGCTGAGTCATTTTTCTATATGTATTTTCTTTTCATCTTTTTCATTGTTGTTGATTTTGTATTTGCTGAGCCTTTATGTTTTTCTTGTTTTTTACTTTCACGTGTAGGATTGTTAGTTTACTTTGTGGTTACCTTAATTTTTACCCCTATTTTTCTAAGTTTAAACCAATCTTTTATTTCTTTATATTGCCTGGACTTCCTCTCCATATGAAAGATCTATGACTACATTTCTTTAGTCCCTCTTTTTTGTTTTAATGCTGTCATCTTTTACATATTGACATCTCTGTTTCCCTATTTACAGTTTTTAGCTTTGATTTATTTTTGTGACTTCCATATCTGGGTTGATAGCTGGTTGCTCTGTCCTGTGTTCTAGTCTTGGGTTGTCATATGATGTTATTGATATTCTAACCAGAGGACTCCCTTTAGTATTTCTTGTAATTTTGGTTTGGTTTTGCAAATTCCATAAACTACTGTTTATCCGGAAATGCTCTAATTTCACCATATTTGAGAGACAGTTTTTCCAGATATATAATTCTTGGCTGGAAATTTTATTCCTTCAAGGCTTTATATATGTCATCCCATTGCCTTCTTGCCTGCATGGTTTCTGCTGAGTAATCAGAGTTTAGTCTTATTGACTCTCCTTTTAGATGACTTTTCATTTATCCCCAGCCACTCTTAAAATTCTCTTTATCTTTGGTTCTGGCAAGTTTGATTATAATATGTCTTGGTGACTTTCTTTTGGGATCTACCTTGTGTGGGTTTTGATGAGCTTCTTCTCATCTTTCATGATATAAGGGAAGTTTTCTGCCAACAAATCCTCAGTAATTCTCTATGTATTTTTTGTTATCCTCCCCTGTTCTGGTACTGCAATCTCTCATAGATTATTCCTCTTGATAGAGTCCCACATAATTCTTAGCTTTTCTTCATTTTTTAAATTCTTTTCTCTGATTTTTCCTCAAATAAGTTAGCGTCAAGTCCTTTGTCTTCAATCTCACTAATTCTGACGTCCATTGTCTCAATTCTGCTCCTGTGACTTTCTATTGAGTTGTCTAATTCTGAAATTTTATTGTTAATGTTCTGGATTTCTGATTGTTGTCTATGTATTCTTGCAGCTTGTTAATTTTGTCATTATGCTCTTCTATAATCTTCTTAAGTTCCTCTATTTCTTTGTCTGTGTGTTCCTTGACTTGGTCTGCATTATACCTGATCTTCGTGATCTTTTGAAGAGTTCTGTATATTAATCTTTTGTATTCTACCTCCGGTAATTCCAAGTTCTCTTCGTCTGGAATATTTATTGATCTTTCTTTTGGGAGTTTGCTGAAGCCATCATTGTCTGCCTCTTTATGTGATTTGATATTGACTGTTGTCTCCGAGCCATCAATAAGTTGTTGTATTTATTTATTTTATGTCTGCTTACTCTGTCTTAGCTTCCTGTTTTGTTTTGATATGCCCAAATAGGCTGCTCATGTGAGCTAGTTTGATTATTGGTACCTTTGAAGCTCTAACGTCCTGTCACCAGGTGGTTAGACCTGTTACTAGGTATGTGAATCCAGGAGTCTGTTTACTTTTCTTGTATGGATTCATCTTAGGTGTCCAGGTAGTAGGTCACCAAGTGTGTGTTGCAGGCTCTCCCCTATAGTCCTAGATGGGCGGGGGAGATTGCAGTAGGCACAGGTATCTGGCTGCAGTAGGGGGTCATGTGCTAAGCAAGACAGGGGGATGACGGCTGCGAGTGTCAGGGAGGAAAGTGTGTCCCTATTCCCTACAGTGCATAGGTGGGTGGGTTTTGCAGCTGGACTTTGGGCACCAAATACTGTTGGCTGTAAGGACTGGGGGGAGTACCACTTATTCTTGGACCTCTGTCACAGGTGGCTAGGTGGCATGGGTGGAACCACCAGTCCTCAGTCCCCTGATATGGGTAGGTGAGGACCCTGCTTAATAGGCAGAGTGGTGTCAAATGCTACGAACCTGTTACTCCACCATACAGCTGATACAGTTGAAGTTAGCCTTCAGGTATATACCCTGCTGTATTGTGCAAATGAAGGTCTACGTTGTTGAAGTGGGCCCACACAGGTCTATGCAGGGGTTAAAAGCATTCAAAGTCTGTGGACCCCTTATGCCTGTGTCTTGGCAAAGGAGCTGTGCCTGCCCTGAGTTCCTGGCTTAGGGGAGCTGGCAGATTATTTTTCCCCTGTTTGTTAATTTGTTCCCTCTCCAAAGCTGAGAGAATGACTCAGGGCGTGTGAAGGGTCCTACTTTTGGCTCAGGGGACACGACAATTGCTGAAGCCAGCCAGGGACCCGGTGCAGAGTGGGGAAGAGGCAGGTAAATGGGAGACAAGTTCTTCCCAAACAGGGTGTTTTTTGATCCATACAGTGGGTTAGACACACGTACTTATCTTTTGCCGATTGCGCGCAGCTTTTCACTGGTTCTGGAGACTTGAGCAGACTCTCCACTGCTTGATCTCTCCTGATGTGGAAAATGTGTCCCAAGTGCCACTGCTTGCCTCGTCATGCACACCGGCTGATCTGGCCTGCAGGGTGCCAGTTCCAGCTGGGTCAAGTCTGGCAACTTCTGAACTATCTCTGTCTCCCCCTGCCACTCACTCTGATTCCTCAACTTTGCCTTTGATGTTCAGCACTCCTAGACTGTCATATATAATCGATTCACTCGTTTTTTCAGGTCTTTGTTGTAAGAGGGACCACAGGAAGCCGTCTGACTACTCCACCATCTTGGCCCTGCCTTGACCTCACATGCTCTTGAAGTAACCTTCTCTCATTCCCCCCAGGACCAACTCTGTGAGCACCACAGCTCTGTCCTACTGTCTGTCCTCTATTTCCAGCCTGTGCTTGGAGCACACTCCATTCTCTCTGCATGGAGAAAGAGCAGAGAAGTGGTTAGATTCTGGAAAATTATAACTCCAGAAGATTAAACAGCTGTTATGGATTGAATTATGACCCCAAAATATGTATTGAAATCCTAACCCTTGTACGTGTGGATGTGATCCTATTTGGAAATATGATTTTTTTTTTTTTTTGGTTATGCTACTGAGGCCATACCAGTGTAGGGTGAATTCTAAACCTAATCCCTTCTGAGTCATAAAAAGAACATAATAGACACAGAGACTCACAGAGGTACAAGACAGATGCTAAGTAAGGATCATCTACAATCCAAGAAATGCCAAGGTATCAAGCAGTGCCCAGGGTTAACAATAAAGGAATTGACGTGGCTGAGGCCATGATTTGAAATTTTAGCCTCCAAAACTGAGAAAATAAATGTCTCTTCTTTAAAGCCACTCACTTGTGGTATTTATGTTACAGCAGCTCTAGGTAACTAGGGCAACAGTCTTGGAAATAGATTTGGAGTTTTCTAAGTACAGGCATCCTTGAGACACAATCTTAAAAAAATTTCTATCTGTTACCTAGACAAAATATTTAGAAGCTTTGATGTGTGCCATGTATATTGATACTAAAGTACTTCTTGTTCTCCTGTCAACTTCTCAACTGTTTCCTCTGTAATTATCGTATTATATTTATATTTGTGCATTTGATAGGGATGTGCAATCAAACTGCTTTATAGTAATGCACATTAAATTTTTTGCCCATTCAACAGTCTAGGATATACATATACACACATACCATACACTTATTAGACATATCTATATACCTGCAGGTATATGTAATGAGTTGTGTGCTAACAGTGTCTACTGTATTTGACTTGTTAAATTGGCCTTCACTATGAGAAACTAGGAGACCCTGGTGATGTAGTGGTTAAGAGCTACAGCCGCTAACCAAAAGGTTGGCATTTCAAATCTACCAGGCACTCCTCGAAAACTCTATGGGACAGTTCTACTCTGCCTTATAGGGTTGCTATGAGTTGGAATCGACTCTACAGCAACAGGTTTGGTTTGGTTTTTGGATGAGAAACTAAACTCTATGGGGGGCACAAACAGTTAAGTGATGGACTACTAACCAAAAATGGTGGTTCAAACCTCCCAGAGGCACCTTGGAAGAAAGGCTTGGTGATCTGCTTCCCAAAGCTCACAAATTTGAAAACTCTGTGGAGAGCAGTTCTACTCTGTAATACATGGGGTCACTATGAGTTGGAACTGAATCAACAGGAACTGGTTTGAGGTTTTTTTTTGTTTTTTTTTTTTAATGAGAAACCAAGGAGTCCCTGGGTGGTGCAAACAGTTAACATGCTACTCTGCTACCCAAAAGGTGGGTGGTTTGAGACCACCCACGTGTGCCTCAGAAAAAAGGCTTGGCAATCTACTTCTGAAAAATCAGCCATTGAAAACCCTATGGAACACAGTTTTACTATGACACATATGGGGTCACCATGAGTTGAAATCAATTCAACTGCAACTAGTTATGAGAAACTAGTGCTAAGTATAACTGGACAAACCAAAGACTTGGTAATCAGATATTGAACCTTATTTTCAACATGAGAAATGCTTTCCTCAAGGTCAGCAGTCTTTTCAATAACTCCACAAATATCAGTGACTACTTGTCTGTGCCAAACCTTATTATCCCAAGCACTGGTATTACAAAAATGAACCAGCCACAGTCTTCAGCCTGTCTCAGGGAAAGACAGCTTTCAGTGCAGTCAGTGAGACAAAGGCTAAATATACTGACTATGCTGTCTAATTTTAATCTGGATTTCTAGACTACCAGCTATGTTTTCAAAAAAAACATGTTTTCCTTTGGTCAAAACCAGGTTGTGAAACCATACAGACTGAGAAGTCTTGACCAAGTTACCATCTGTACCCCTTAAAATACAAGTACTCAGGAAGAGTGCTGTCTGGGTGCTATCTGTCTGGGTGCTATCTCTGAGAAGGCATTTTTGTCAAGATAGAAAAAGAAAATACATGTAAGCATCCTGTGACCATGATCTAAGCATCCTGTGAAATTACCCTCTATCACTAACTATAACTATTAGTAATCAGTAACCAATCAGATTGTCCCCCATTGCCATCGAGTCGATTCTGACTCATAGCAATCCTATAGGACAGGGTAGAACTGCCTCATAGGGTTTCCAAGGAGCACCTGGTGGATTTGAACTGCTGACCTTTTTGTTAACAGCTGAGCTCTTAACCACTACGCCACTAGGGTTTCCAATCAGAGTGTAATTATTACAGTATTCATTGACTTTCCTGTAACTGCCCTCCCTATGATTTAGTTCCTCTTTTTACCCTATAATAATACTTGTATAACAAAACTACCCTGGACTACCTACTTAGTTCCCCAGTTGCAATTGTTTTAAACAGTTAATAAACCTTTCTGTTTTACCTTGAAACAGCTCAAATTTTTCCCTACAAGCCCCAGACTGCTACCAGTCTAGAAGGAGAAAAAAAAAAAGATTTCAAAGCTTAAACTTCACCTATCTTAGAAGACTTCTTTCATTTAAACACATTCCTTCTGCAAACTGGCAGCAGTGTAATCTTCACATTCATTCCTAGCTGGACACTCTGAGGTATGGTCATACACAGTCACTAGAAATGAATTTAAAAATTTAAAAACTTGCTAGCAAGAAGCATTATGCACTCTTTGGCTACCATGGTTCCTTTGTTTTAAGGAAAGCTGTGGGACTCCTCTAATCTACTTGGGGCTTAGTCTACCCTGGGGGCATTAGGCAAAAATGAGCACAGAAGAAAATAAATACCTCCTCCTAGGGTGATTCTAAATTCTGATAAAGGCTAATCCTCTGGGGTGAAGCCCAGACATTGGTTAATTTTCAGAAACTCCCCAGGTGATTCTGTAGTGTAGTAACCAAGGTTGGTAATCTGTTTCAGGTGGTTAACAGGTAAGAGCATGCTTTTGAAATGCACTAGGGAAATTTCTTTCCTGATACTCCTTCTTTAAACCCTGGACATATGAGTGTTTCTGATGTCCTAACCTCCTCTCACTCTTTCCTCCTGTTCAAGGGCACTTAGCTTCTAGTTCTTTGGTAATTCTTTTCTGCACTTAATTTAGTTTTCATAATTCGAGGACAAGGAATGTTCGATGCACAGTGTTGACGGTCTATGCTCACTTTTCTCCATCTCTAAGTGAAAATTTCAAATGTCACCAGAGAACATTGAATCTCCTTCTGCACTTCACCCTTCTCAAGATGGATGAGTCAGTATCTATGCAAATTTCTTAGCTTTTGGCAGGTAACATCATGTTTTCAAACATTGGAAGCACAGCAGCGGCAGATCTATCATAGGATGAACCTAGTAGGCATCTGTCATTGCTATACGCAGGTCATCAATAGTGACTCAGATCCTGGCATTCCCTATAAAAGAAGATTTCACTTACCCTCAGAAGAATATACATACTCAGCAGTAAAGAGGAATAAACTATTGATACATGCTACAACATAGATGACTCTCAAATGCATTATGCTAAGTGAAAGAACACAGACTCAAAAGACTACATACCGCATGATTTCATTTAGAACATTCTAGAAAAGGCAACACTATAGGGAGAGAAAAATGATCAGTGGTTGGCTGGGCATAAGGGAAGGGGTTAACTACCAAGGACTGGGAGAATTTCCAGGGAGGGGGAGTGATATAGCAGTCTGTATCTTGATTGTTGTTGCTGTTGTTGTTGTTAGGTGCCATCTAATCAGTTCCGACTCATAGCGACCCTGTGTACAACAAAACAAAACACTGCCTGGTCCTGTGCCATCCTTACGATCATTGTTATACTTGAGCCCATTGTTGCAGCTACTGTGTCAATCCATCTCACTGAAGGTCTTCTTTTTCGCTGACCCTCTGCTTTACCAAACATGATGTCCTTCTCTAGGGACTGACATCTCCTGATAACATGTCCAAATTATGTGAGACAAAGTCTCACCATCCTTGCTTCAGAGGAGCATTCTGGCTGTACTTCTTTCAAAACAGATTTGTTTGTTCTTTTGGCAGTCCATTGTATATTCAATATTCTTCGCCAACACTATCATTCAAAGGCATTGATTATTCTTCTGTCTTCCTTATTCATTGTCCAGCTTTTGCATGCATATGAGGTGATTGAAAACACCAAGACTTGGGTCAGGTGCACCTTAGTCTTCAAACTGACATCTTTGGATATTTTGGAGCAGATTTGCCCACTGCGATGTATCTTTTGATTTCTTTACTTCTGCTTTCATGGGTGTTGATTGTGGATCCAAGCAAAATGAAATCCTTGATATCTTCAATCTTTTTTCCCTTTATCATAATGTTGCTTATTGGTCCAGTTGTTAGGATTTTTGTTTTCTTTATGATGATGTGTAATCCGTACTGAAGGCTGTGGTCTTCGATGATGATGTGGTGCTTAGTCAAGAGTAGTGTGTTACATTATTTCTTCGAGGTGGCCAGATGGTGTAATGCTGTATCTTTCTTCAAGACTGGAGATTTAGAGATTAAGAAGATTGTTTATGACCTACATATGCCTCAAGGACACATTATGGGAATTTAGCCATATTTTACATTTTATTATCACAGCATGCTGGTGCACAGAGAGGTTATTTACTACATGCCTCACATACCTCTTTGTTTCTATTTCTAAGTTCAGAAACTTTCTATTTCCAACATCACAATACAGGTGACTCATAAATATGGGGTTACAGAAAGCATACATGACAGTCATGTGTGATTTGAGAGCATCACAGAAAGCATACTATATATATGTATATATATATATATACATATATATAATTTTTAAAAACCAAGCTATCATCACTTAGTTATACACATATATTTATTACTGAATTGATCATACTTATACAGACAATTTATGATGTATGGCCCTAAAAAGATAATGGCAGTATCTTTCCTAAATGCTGTGCACACTGCTGACCATCACAGGATCTTTCTTATACTCTGTGACATTAACTAACTACTTTGCTACACAAACCTCCATCCCTGCAATACTTTCAAATGGCTCTAAATGTCTATGTTCTCTCTGCTGGGTAGATTCCATGATTGCTGATTAAATGAGCTAATTCCTATAAGTTGTTCAAAAATAGAGTCTGGCACAAAATAAAAATTTTATTATAAAATAAAAAACTATTATTCAGTTTTATAACTAAAACCCATTTTCCTTTCTCCCTTAAGGTTTTGCAGAAGTATGATTCATATGTGGATTACTTTACTGTTAGGCCTTTAGTTTTTGTGTCTTAGCCTCCTTTAATATTTTAATTTTTTCCATTAAAAGAAATATGAAAAGGAAGCTTGCAGGAGAAAATAATCTTTTGTTATTTTAGGCATTCAGTCCTAATTATGAAACAATATTATGGCATGATGCTATCCTAGAGTAAAATATAAGTGCATATGTGTATACAGATTCATCTTACATTAGCAGATGCACAGAAAAAAAATTCTGCAAAAAGAATAGACACCAGATTGTTAACAATGATTATCTCTAAGGTTGGGATTAGAATAACCCAGTTAACCAGTTGCCATCCAGTCAGTTCCAACTCATGGCAATCCTATGTATGCAGAGTAAAACTGCGCTCCATAGAATTTTCAAGGCTGTGGCCTTTCAGAAGCAGATCACCAGGCCTTTCTTTCAAGGCAACTCTGGGTGGGTTCAGACCGCTAACCTTTCACTCAGTAATTGAGTGCTTACCCACTTAACCCTCTAACTGCCTCATAGGATTTCCAAGGCTATAATCCTTTTGGATGCAGACTGCCCTAACATTCTCCCAAGAGCGAGGAGTGGCTGGTGGGTTCCAACTGCCAACCTTTCAGTTAGCAGCTGAGTGCTTAACCATTGCACCACCAGGGATCCATAGCAATAATAATACAGAGATTATTGGGAAGAACTGAAAGTGCTTTCTATCTTGTCCATAGCCTTTATACCACCCTATTGCCCATTAAGGCTTGTTCCCCACCTGCTTCCCTGTAACTCTCACCTAGCCTGTCTTAGATTTGTCCTTTTGACCCACAACCTGCTTCTTTTTTCAATGCATTTGCCTATTCTAAATATTTCATATAAGTAGGTTCATACAATATTTCTTCTTCTGTGTCTGACTTATTTTACTCAGCATAATGTTTTTAAGGTTCATCCATGTGGTAGCATATATCAGAACTTCATTCCTTTTTACAGCTAAATAATATTCCATTGTATGTCTATAACACATTTTGTTTATCCATTCATCAGTTGATGGACACTTGGGTTGTTTTCACCTTTTGGCTATTGTGAATACTGCTGCAGTGGTTACTGGTGTGCAAGTATCTGTTTGAGTCTCTGCTTTCACTTCTTTTGGTATGTATGTAGGCGTGGAATTGCTGGGTCGTCTGATTATTTGATACTTAACTCTTTGAGGAACCACCAAACTTTTCCACAGTAGCTGCACCATTTTACATTCTCACCAGCAATGCACAAGCGTTTCAATTTCTCCACATCCTTGTCAATACTTCGTTTTCTGTTTGTTTGTTTTTTCATAATAGCCATCCTACTGAGAATGAAATGATAATGTCTTGTGGTTTGAATTTGGATTTCGATAATGGCTACTGACGTTGAGCATCTTTTCACGTGCATGTTGGTCATTTGTATATCTTCTTTGGAGAAATGTCTATTCAAGTTCTTGCCCATTTTTTAATCGGATTTTTTTTTTGTTGTTGAGTTGTAGGCATTCTTTATATATTCTGGATATTAAGCTATTATCCGATATATAGTTTCCAAATATTTTCTCCCATTCTGTAGGTTGTCTTTTTGCTTCTTGATAATGTTTCTTGATGCACAAAAGTTTTTAGTTTTGATGGAATCCAGTTAATCTATTTTTTCTTTTGTTGCTCTTGCTTTTAGTGTCAGGAAAAGATTTGTTTTAAAGGCTCAAGGCATTTAATTCTGAATTTGTTTGTTTCATTTTGTCAAAAGCTTTTTCTCTCAATGTTCAGAGGTTTGATAAACAACGTTTCCCTCTAACTTAGTTTTCATTCAAAGACTTAGGCCTCTAATACTCTAAATCTAATATCAACAACTTGAAGGTATCCTGACCTAGAATATGCTGTGCTTTGATTTTATATTCCAAAGAAACGTTTAGAAATGATCCAGTGCCTAATAAGTAGCTAAAACAATGTTCTATTCTTAAATTTTTTTTTTCCAGCAAATCTGCTATGTAAGTGTCTTAGGGCTGCCATAATAAACTACTGCAAATTTGGTTTCAGAAAAAAAAAAAAAATGTACTCTCTCACGTCTTCTATGGCCAAAAGTTCAAAATTATGGTGTCAGCAGAGCCACGTTCCTTCTGAAAGCTTTAGTATTATATCAATATTAAAATTCCTGAATTTGTTAAGTGTATGGTGATTATGTGAGATAATATTCTTCTCTTAGAAAATACACACTAAAGTATTAAGGAATAAAGGAGTGTGATGTGTGCAACCTCTTCTCATATGGCTCCGGAAAATTAAATAATAATAAGTATATACAGAGAGAGATTGGATAGATAGAGCAATCAATTAATCAATAGATGGACATATTGATAGAAATATTGATAGAATAGATGAGATAGATGAGAGAGATACTGACAGAATAGATAAGATAGAAATCCAATGATAAATCAATTGGGGAAATGTTAAAAATTGGGGAATCTGAGTAAACAGAAGTTTTCTGTACTATTTGCATGACTTTTCTATTGTGTTTTAAATTAATTCAAAAATAAAAAGATAAAAATGATCTAGACTTGATCCGTAATATTATTGTTTATTATTATTATTAATTATTAATATTAACATTATTAATATTGTTTTGTATTCAGAACTCTCAGTTAGCCTTATCTCATTAACCCAGTAATGGATTCTTCTTAAAATAGAGTTTTACATTATTTCAATGCAGCCTATATTTTAGAATCAGCTCTATGGAATAACTGAAATTAAAAGAAAAGGTAGTCAGCATAAAAAAATCCAGGACTGTTTCCAGCAGATAGGATTTATGTAAATTACTTCTGGGATATCTGATATTCCAAAACAAAACACAACATAACTGGCAACTTCTGATGAACACATAAATTAAAACCAAAAACAAAGTCTCTGTCTTGCAGTACTAGAATTACTAGACTCATCCTAATCTTGTGCAAAAAGGTAAAACATGCTATTTCCTCTTGCCTTTTAAAATTAATTAGCATTCTCTCACTACAGTGAAAACTACTTTGGTTAAGAACAAGCATTCCCTTTTACATTTAAATGTTACAATCTATGTCCTTTATTCCATTTATTGTTAGCCTGTATGGTCCAACTGGAAACCCTGGTGGCATAGTGGTTAAGAGCTACAGCTGCTAACCAAAAGGTTGGCAGTTTGAATCCACCAGTCACTCCTTGGAAACCATATGGGGCAGTTCTACTTTGTCCTATAGGGTTTCTATGAGTCACAATCAACTCCAGCAACAGGTTTGGTTTTGGTTTTTGGTTATGGTCCCACTTGGACCTGGAGTTAGAAAACCAAAAGGGAAGAACACTCATGTCATTTCTCAGGCTGAAAGAACTGAAGAAAAAACTCAAGCCTCAAGTTGCAATACTGAAGCAATCTACAGGGAAAATGTTGAACAACATAGGAAGCATCAAAAGAAGATAGAAGGAATATACAGAGTCACTGTACCAAAAAGAATTGGTTGACATTCAGTCATTTCAGGAGGTAGTATATGATCAAAAACCAATGGTAATGAAGGACAAAGTCCAAGCTGCACTGAAGACATTGGCAACAAACAAGGCTCCAGTAATTGACAGAATACCGATAGAGATACCTCAACAAATGGATGCAGCGCTGGAGGTACTCACTTGTCTATGCCAAGAAATTGGGAAGACAGCTGCCTGACCAAATGTCTGGAAGAGATCCATATTTGTACCCATTCCAAAGAAAGGTGAGCCAACAGAAAGTGGAAATTATCAAACAATATCATTAATATCACACACAAGTAAAATTTTACCGAAGATCATTCAAAGCGGTTGTAGCAGTACATTGACAGGGAACTGACAGAAACTCAAGCCGGATTCAGAAGAGGACATGGAATGGGGGTATCCTTGCTGATGTCAGATGGATCTTGGCTGAAAATTTTTTGTTGAATATCAAAGGCATTTGACTGTGTGGATCATAACAAATTATGGATAACACTGCAAAGAATGGGAATTCGAGAACACTTAATTGTGCTCATATGGAACTTGTACATAGACCAAGAGGCACTCATTCAAAGCGAACAAAGGGAAGCTGAGTGGTTTAAAATCAGGAAAGGTGTGCGTCAGGGTTGTATGCTTTCTCCATACTTATTCGATCTGTATGCTGAGCAAATAATCTGAGAGGCTGGACTATATGAAGAAGAACACGGCATCAGGTTTGCAGAAAGACAATCTGCTTGCTGGCTGAAAGCAAGAGGACTTGAATCCCTTTCTGATGAAGCTCAGAGACAACAGCCTTCAGTATGGATTGCACCTCAACATAAAGAAAACAAAAATCTTCACAACTGGACCAATAAGCAACATCATGATAAACGTAGAAAATATTGAAATTGTCAAGGATTTCATTTTGTTTGGACCCACAATCAATGCCCACGGAAGCAGCAGTCAAGAAATCAAACAATGTGTTGCACTGGGAAAATCTGCTGCAAAAGACCTCTTAAAAAGTCTTAAAAAGCAAAGATGTCACCTAGAAGACTAAGGTGTGTCTGGCGTTTTCAGTCACCTCATATGCATGTGAAAGCTGGACAATGAGTAAGGAAGACTGAAGAAGAGTCGACACATTTGAGTTATGGTGTTTGTGAAGAATATTGAATATACTATGGGCTGCAAGAACAAACGTATCTGTCTTAGAAGAAGTACAGCCAGAATGCTCCTTAGAAGCAAGGATGGCAAGACTTCATCTCCCATACTTTGGACATGTTATCAGGAGGGACCAGTCCTTGGAGAAGGACATCATGCTTGGTAAAGTAGAGGGTCAGCATAAAAGAGGAAGACCCTCAATGAGATAGATTGATACAGTGGCTGCAACAATGGGCTCAAGCATAACAACAATTGTGAGGATGGCGCAGGACTGGGCAGTGTTTTGTTCTGTTGTACACAGGGTCACTATGAGTCAGAACCAACTCGACAGCACCCAACAACAACAACAACGTGGTCCAATTTGTGTCTTCATGGATGCTACTCAACTACTTGTCCCTTCATCCAAACTGGTCGTGTTACATTAAAGCCAGTGCTGGTTGAAAGATTTTTATTAATATCTTTGTTTTTGGCTTAATATAAGAAGATTGTTTCCTCTTCAATTCTACCATTTTACTTTGTAGCTGATGCTTCAGTTATATTTTATTGTTATTGGTTAACTCAGAATTTTAAATGTATTTTCCCTGTCTTTAAAAAATAATAAATTGATCAAGCAAAGATATAAACCATTCAGCTCTTGAAATACATTGACTTAATTCCAGAAAGAATATCAAATCCTCTGTTTCAAAGAACCATGACATGGGTATAATAAACTTCAAATACAAAACTCTGACTCTTTAGGAAGAAGATGAACATACCAACAAATTTCATAAAATTAATCAACTTATCTGAATGTGATTACCACTAATTGGATTCTACATTTCTTTAGCTGCTATTATCACTCCTTACTCAAAATTGTGAACCATTTAGCATTAGATACAAGGACTGGAACACTTCTTACTACCACATAAAATGAGAGTGGGGGGGGGGGGGAAAGCAGTGAATAAATAAAATATCTGATTTATTATTATGAAGCTGCTCCATATACATGATGGTTCCAAGAGATACACTTTTAAAAACATTACTTTCTTTTATTCCTAAGTGTAAAAGCAATATATGTTGCTAGTAAAAAAATTTTTAAAAATTGGAAACTATGGTAAAGTTTGAAGAAAAAAAAATAAAATTCATCTCTAATCCTAAACAAGCAGAGATAGCCATAGTTAGTATTTTGTTATATATCTAAGTCCTCTTCTTTCTGTGTATTATAGAGCTAAATATATATATATTATTAAATTAGAGTCATATTGAATATACTCTTCATAACCTTTTAAGTGCTGTACAAATTCAACTAATTCTAATTAAGGGATTTCATAGGTTCAAGGTATCTCTGAGTGGTCCTCACATCAGACTTCTGATAGGGCAAGCGACACTTCTAGAGTGTTCTAAGAGGGAGTAATTGAAAGCTGTCTTGTAAAGCACAGTCTCACTTTTGTCAAATTCTATTGTTCAAAGAACCACAAAACTTCCCCAGATTGAAGAGGCTAATATTTAACTACTTCTCAATGAAAGGAGTATCAAAGAATTCACAACTGTCTTTATTCTGCCTCTCTACCTCAGCAATCAAAGCAGTTAAAATTTATTTTTTCATGCTAGTGTCTTAGGCACGAATGTGGCAAAGGTAAGCACTTCATTTGAAGCTTTTGTGTATTAAAAACTAAGGTACAACTGAAGGGAAGAAGAAAGGATTATATGGGTTATATTAGTCTTCTCCTTGAAGGGAGACAAGTAAAATATAGAATCTTCTTAAAAATGACTGTCTATACAATAAACAGAAATCTCTCATGTGAAAAGAAACAATTTCAATAGGTCTATTATTGTTTTGGAGCCCTGGTGACACAGTGGTTAAGAGCTATAGCTGCCAACCAAAAGGTCAGCAGTTTGAATCCACCAGCTGCTCCTTGAAAACCCTGTGGGGCAGTTCTACTCTATCCTATAGGGTCACTATGAATCGGAATCAACTCAACAGCAACATTTTTTTTTTAACTATTGTTTTAAAAATCCTACAAGGTATGAGTTTGTGTCTAAAAAATAGAATATAAATAATTTTCAGAAGAAAAAATAAAGTGAGGTAAGTTTAAAGTTTATCACAATTAAAGAAAACAATAGCTATTTTACCAAATGCAAGTATGAGAAGAAAAAGGAAAAAACCTGCAAGTCTAAGTGTATAGGAAGATGAAAAATCACCTGACTTTTTCTTGTACTTTTGCTTACCATGCTTTGTGTTTGTTCTCTGTTATTATGCAGATAAATAAAGCACTTGGGTTCTTATTGTCTAATACATAGGAATGATCTTGATTTATCTCTTTATAAATGATAGCACTCTCTTATCCATCTTCCATGAATACAGTGAGAGTTATCTCAGAAAGGGAATAGAATGAGAAAAGAGATTAGCTCCCTGATCCTCAGCCCTATTTGCCCATTAGAATCACCTGAAGAATGTTTAGAAACTACATTCCTGGAAGCAGTGAGTTTTTGTTTATGGTGATGGGAAATTCAGCAATGATTATGGGTGAAGGTTGTACAACATGATTAATGTAATTTGTATCACCAAATTGTATACCTGAAACATACTGAATTAGCAAAGTTGTGTCATATATATATATTTTACAACAATAAAAAAAGAAAAGGAAATACCTTCCTGGGAACCACCTCCAGGCTGAGGCAGATCTTGAAAACCAGGAGTACCAAGAGGTACCCAAGTGAATCACTAAGTTCACACATATTCCCTCAGCACCCCTGTGTAAGAGCAGCCCAACCTCCTTCTGCTGGTCAAAGTCAATTACCCTTGCCTTGATGGTAACTTGTCTTCAGGCCTGCTGGACCCTGCACACAAGGAGCTCAAAGTAACCAGATGGAAGCTACAACTTGCAGTTCAATGGAACAGTTACTGCCTCCCCTGAAAAGAAAGCACCTATATTGGAGATAAGGACCTCAAACCCTGCAGAGCCCAGAGGTGTAGGGGTGTAGGGATAGGAAAGACCCCAGTCGTGCACCTCCCTGCCTACCACAGTCCACCCCTCGTGCCACACGGAGCCAGTTTTCTGGAGACCCATTTTCAAGAATCACGTCCTCCGTGGTTGGCATGGACTTCTCTTCCTGTGGGGAAACAAGAAGAGGGGAAACAAGAGGGAGGCTAGTGAGATGAACTACAGCTTCACTGCTGTAGTTGGTCTCAGGCCACAACTATCATCCTCTCCCTCCCCCACTGTCCATTCTAAATTCCCTCTTCCTCAGATCACCTCTCCTGGTCTTGGTGCTTTAGTTTACCTGGTGGTATGACCCAGACTCCCATTCTAGGAGGCTCTGAGCCCCTGGCAATCATACTGTCTCAGTCCAGGATTGCTGTACTTGTTTTTCAGTCACAGGCAGAGGAGGAACAAGCAGCACACATCCATAATTGCAAGTCTTCATGTCACTGCAGCTGGATGCCATCCCCATCTCCTCTGATCTCCTTCAGCACATATTTTCTATGCCTTTGGTTTGGCCCTTGTTTATCCCTGGGGACAGGAATCATTATTAATATCATTCTTATTACTATATATCCTCTACCGACCTGCCATAGTGTCTTACAAATAGCACATGTTCAATATATGGTTTTTGATTGGCAATTTCACAACATGTTTTCAGGAGATATTTTGTAATCTATGAGTCCTCCTAGTGGCTTCCTGTTGGCATTAATATTTATAACAAAACAATGTATTTTTTGCTTCTAACGTAAGGAAAAACTACTTGGCTATTGTTAAATTACCCATCACCATTTTGAGAGCATTCAAAGCTGAGTTGAGCTGTATAAGGGTATAGAAAAGCATACGTAAGAGTGTATGAACATGTATGAGAGTGAATATGAGAAAATATTAAGAAATGATTGAAAATCAGTTTAGTAGGCCTCAAGGTATTTGGCCCCACTGAAGAAGATCAGATACTCTTTTAAGATTTCACAATTTCTCTTTCTCATATCTGTCGCTATGAGTTCAAATCGACTCAGTGGCAATGGGTTTGGTTTTCTGGGGTTATATCCATCAAATTGTACTGTGTTACTTATTTTTATGTCTTCCTACTAAAACCATCAAGAATGAGGTCTGTCTGGTCATTCTTCTATTCCAAGTATCTTATTCATGGCATTTGCGCAGTAAGTGTTGAATGAATAAGTGAATTAATTGTTGAAATAGTGGTAGGATGCAGAGAAATCACTTGACAACAGCATCAGAACAATAAAAGAGGGAATAAACGGTGTAGATATAGCACCTTCTAATGGAGAGGAAGTCAAGCGATACTAAATAATAATAGACTGGTTCAAATCTAGGGTAAATTTCAAAGTAACCACAAAGAAAGTTAACAAACCTACTCATAAAAATAAAGAAGAAAAACATAAAGTCTCAGTAAAAACAAAACCTACAAAAACAAAAGAAATGAAAAAAATTCCACAAACAAAAGGAACTCAGTACAGGAGAGTAAGAGGAACAAAACTGGAGGACATTATGCTGAGTGAAATAAGTGAATCACAAAAGGACAAATATTGTATGAGACCTCTACTGTATAACTCATGTAAGTTTACATACAAAAAGAAACAATCTTCCTTCGTTATGAGGGATGGGAGGAGTGGGGGGTGTACTAAATAGATAAGTGGTAACTTTGGTAAAGGGTAAGACAGTACACATTACTGGGGAAGCCAGCACAACTTGTACAAGGAAAGGTCATGGAAGCTCCATAGACACTTCCAAACTCCCTGAGGGACTGAATTGCTGGGCAGAGGGCTGTGGGGACCATGGTCTCGGGGAACGTCTAGCTCAATTGGTATAACACAGTTATAAAGACAATGTTCTACAACGTACCTTGGTGAGTAGCGTCTGGGGTCTTAAAAGCCTGTGAGCAGCCATTTAAGATACTCCACTGGTCTCACCCCTTCGGAAGCAAGGGAGAATGAAGAGAAAAAGATACAAGGAAAATATTAGTCCAAAGGACTAAGGGACCAAAGCTACCATGGCCTCCACCAGACTGAGTCCAGTACAGCTAGATGTAGCCTGGCTACCACCCTGACTGCTCTGACCAGGATCACAATAGAGGGTCCTGGACAGAGCTGGAAATGGATGTTGAACAGAATTCAAACTCACAAAAAAGACCAGATTTACTGGCCTGACTGGAGAAACCCTGAGAGTATGGCCCCCGTACACCCTTTTAGCTCAGTGGTGAAGCCCCTCCCGAAGTTCACCATTCAGCTGGGGATTGGACAGCCTCATAAAACAAAACAGGACTAATGAGGCACAGCAGTCCAGGAACAAGGACTAGAAGGCAGGAGGGGACAGGAAAGCTGATGATAGGGAGCCCAAGGTTGAGAAGGGACAGTGTTGACATGTCATGGAGTTGTTAACCATTGCCATAGGGCAATATGTGCACTAACTGTTCAATGAGAAACTATTTGTTCTGCAAACCTTCATCAAAGGTACCAAAAAGAAAGAATTATCTATGTGAGATCAAATTGACAACAGCAACTCAAAAGGTTTGATGGGCAGCTTAGGGGACAGTGAGTTGAAGATAATGGTGATAGAATAATTTGGAAAAGGATAGTGAGAATAGCAGCACAACTGGAAGAATGTAATCGATGTCACTGACTTGTACATGTAGAAACTTTCAAAATGGTGTAACTTTGGCTATGTATACTTTCACCAAAAAAAGGGGGAGCGTGTTGACATGCCGTGGGGTTGTTAACCAATGTCATAAAACAATATGTGTGCTCACTGTTCAGTGAGAAACTATTTGTCCTGTGAACCTTCATCTAAAGTACAATAAAAAACTTAAAAAAAAACAAACTGAACAATAGTTTAGCTTAACTAGTTAAAAAAAAAAAAGGTCTGCCTTGAGCATTATGCTCTTTTAAGAACTATCCGTATGGTATCAAAGTGATAACAGCAGCTTGAAAGACTAGATAGGATCCTTAGGGGCAGTGATTTTTTGTTAACCAGAGAGGAACAACTCAGAAAAGGAGGGTGAGAATGGTTGCACGACTCGAAGAATGTAATCAATGTCACTGAATTGTACATGTTGAAACGGTTGAATTGTATGTTTTGCTCTATATATTCTCAACAACCCAATATTTTTTTTAAATACATGTTTTTCTTTTAGATATTCAAACGTTTTGTACACAATGTTGTCATTGTTTCATCAGCATATCAGATTTAGTCATAAAAACTAAAGATTTGCACATTCATTTTAAAGGGCAAGAGTTTTTACCACAGGTGCCAGTCTCCAGAAAAATGGTTAGAGATAGAAGCTATTCTGTCAAAACTGGGTATTGGCCTCTAGCCCAGTGCAGATATGGAGCCCTTAATAGACTCAGCAGCAACTGTTTTCATTTGTTGGTTTTTATTTAAATTTGCCACTGAATTGAAAAGGTTGTGAAAACAGTCTTTTTTTTTTAAGGCAGAGATATTAGATGGTGGTAAAATAATAAAAATAAACACCAAAGACTGTTATCAGCCTTATATTTTTTTTAAAGTTATTTTAGCTATTGCTTTGTTCACATTAAAGTATGTTCACTACAGACACTTGCTATTTAAATTGACAGTATTTGCCTAATAAGAAGATAAACATTCCACCATATGGTCTCAGTTACATTTGAACTATTTTGCCAGTATGGCTTACCACATTAGCTTAAGGAAAAAAGAAGTCTGTGAATCAACCTAAGAAAATAATATAAAATGAAAAGTCATACCTGTGGCCTTATTCCAGCCTAATCCTGCTTACCTGCATCTGCACCTGCTACCCTGCTAGAGATCTGGGCCATTGTGCTTCCAGCATGCCCCTGGGCCGGGACATCGTGCCAAACATCTTTCACCAGAAGCAGTGTTGCTTCTCCACCGATTACAAACAATGCTAAACCTGAACACCAGAGTTTGTCAGAAAAGGAGAATATCCAGGTATACCCTTTGCCAGGTGACTTTTCCCCTCATTTGAGCATGGGAAACACCTTTTGGTCTCTGTCGTGGATTCAATTATGTCCCTCAAAATGTGTGTATCAGTTTGGCTGGGCCATGATTCCTGGTATTGTGTGATTTTCCCATATGTTGTAAATTTGACTCTATGATGTTAATGAGGGAGGATGGGTGGCAGTTGTATTGGTAAGGCAGGACTCTGTCTACAAGACTGGATTGTGTCCTGAGGCAATCTCTTGGGATAAAAGAGAGAAGTGAGCAGAGTGACAGGGGGACCTCATACCATCAAGAAAGCAGTGCCGGGAACAGAGCGCGTCCTTTGGACAGGGGTCCCTGTGCTGAGAAGCTCCAAGTCCGGGGGAACACTGATGAGAAGGCCGACAGAGAGTGAAAGCATCCCCCTGGAGCTGATGCCCTGAATTTGGACTTTTAGCCTACTTTACTGTGAGGAAATAAACTTCTCTCTGTTAAAGCCATCCACTTGTGGTATTTCTGTGATAGCAGCACTAGATGACTAAGACAGTCTCAGAAATCAGGTGAGGAAGGGGTTTTATGTGCGTACAACTGAGCCCCTGAAGGGAAAAATCCAGGACCAATGTTGGTAGGCAATCTCCCAGATAGGAAAAGTCACTCTCCCAAGGTTGCACTGCCACTACGTGATTTATCAGGATTTGAGCCCAGGCAGTCTGACTCCTGTGGGATAACCACTATTGAACACTGCCTCTCAAGCCACAGGAATTACAGTCATGAATGCATCCATTCTCCCTGCGTTGGCTTGGGCACAGAGGAAGAGCACAGTGCCTCCTGGGATTGATGCTATCTTAAAATGCCATGAGGATTCAATTGCAGACTGACTCCAGCTCAGAGGATCTCCAAGAGGTGCAGGTGTCCTCAGACTTTCCAGGCCATAGTTAGCTCAACTAGGCCAGTGAGGCAGCTCCGGAGGCATCCTAGGTTCACTAGAACCTACATACCCAGAAGAATCCAGGAAACAGAGACAAAATCCTATTAAACAGGCTCACCTTGATTCTACAAAGTGAGCCCACAGAAAAATGTCCCAGATGCCGGACACTGTGGGAGAGGCCATACCTTTTATACTAGACAGGCTTTAAGAAGAATTTGATGAAGATAGAGGACTAAGATGTGTTGGGACCAAGATCCCAACTGCTTGTCTTGCTTTCCAATCTGAGGGATCGCTACAGATAATTAAAGGCACCAAAACTACTGAAACGTGTGAACAGAAACATGGCTTTCAAAAGCCCAAAGGTATGTGATAGCCTTATATCAGCAGCAATTTGCTTCTACAAGAGGTGGAAATTTGCTTGTCACCTAGTCCTTCAGAGTCCATTCATTTACTCAGGAAATTGTAATTTAGTCCGCACAGTGGTTAAGAACTCAGCTGCTAAATAAAAGGTCAGCAGTTCCAATCCACCAGCTGCTCCTTGGAAACCCTATGCGGCACAGTTCTATTCTGTCCTATAGGGTTGCTGTGAGTTGGAATCAACTCAACAGCAATGGATTTGGTTTGGTATGGACTAAGTAAAGAGCCCTGGTGGTGCAGTGGTAAAGCACTTGGCTGCTAACCAAAAGGTCAGCAGTTCGAACCCACTAGCCGCACCAGGCAAGAAAGATGTGGCAGTCTGCTTCCGTGAAGATTACAGCCCTAGAAACCCTATGGGGCAGTTCTAGTCCTATAAGGTTGCTATAAGTCAGAATCAACTCAACAGGAACGGGTATTGGCTAAGTGAAGTCCCTGCATAGCACAAGCAGTTAAGTACTTGGCTACTAACTGAGAGGTCAGTGGATGAAACCCACCCAGAGGCTCCTCAGAAGACAGGCCTGGTGATCTGCTTCTGAAAGGTCACAACCTTGGAAATCCTACGGAACATTTCTACTCTGCACACATGGGGTCGTCATGAGTTTGAATCGACTAGCCGGCAACCAACAATAACAATGGGCTAAGTAGAGTCCCTGGGTGGTGCAAACATTGAAGCACTCAGCTACTAACTGAAAGGTTCAAATCCATCCAGAGGTGCCTTGATAGAAAGGCCTGGCGATCTACTTCTGAAAGATCACAGCCAAAGAAAACCCTATGGAGCACAGTTCTACTCTGACACACATGGGGTCACCATGAGCGGAGTCGACTGGTTTGGTGTGGTTTGTTGTTTGTTTTTTTACTGGCTAAGTACCCTGCTGGGATTACTGCAGTGAACTAGACAGACTGGCTGGAGTTTACATTACAGATGGAGAAACAGACAAGTGATTTACCAAGCAAGCAAGCAATCAAAGTAACATACACACAAAATAAACACTGTAATAAGTGTTGAGAAGAAAATCCAGACAGCTCCAAATAGAAAATAATTAGGTACAGCACTTAGGAACTAAAGCATGGAGGATGCGATGGAGCCAGATTTCTAAGAACTGAGAGAAGGGCATTCATCAGAGAGAGGAACAATTTATATTCCTATTGCAGGTAATCATCCCACTCCAAACCCATAATGACTACAAACTGCCCCTTGGTCATTCATGAAGGGAGAATAAAAAGTATGAAAAATGACCTTGAATATGATTCTAGATCCCTTTTTAAGATCCCAGACCACAAGCTTTGTATATTCACCTTAATCTCATGAGGAAGACCATCTAAAGAGCTGAACATTCATGAAACCAGGGCTCTAGCCCTAGCTCTGCCCCTGCTAAGGGTGTGCCTTGGCTAACTACGGCCCAATTCACTTAGCAGTCTGGGCTTCTGTAAAATGCAGAGGTTGGGTCATAAAGTCCTTTCATCTCTCATGCAGCCTGTGATTAACTGACAATAGCAACCTTGTACCATCCCTTAACCTTTTTTATTGCATTATAGAAACTGTACAACATTATACACTTTATATTCCATATTATCGGCTTTCCAGAGCTTACCTCTGTGGTTTTTTCTAAATGGATAAAATAGGAAACCATTCCAAATGGCCCCTCACCCCAAACATCCCAACTAAGCAAATGATTTTTCCATAACTATCCTGCCTTGCACTTGGCCTTTAATAAAATTTGCCTTTAATAGTGAGTTGACCACTCATTTTCCCATACTATTAATTTCGTCTGGCACTTTTCCCAATTTTCTTCATGCATTCTCAGGATGTCTCCTTTAGAATTTCCTTTTTCCATTGGCATCCATTTCTCTCCAGGCAGACGGCATCAACTGGCAGTGGCAGACTCTGGGGAGCTTCATTCCAAGCCTGGCCCTACGCTATACTGCATAGGTACAGTGGTTTCTTGCCTGGATTTAGAGGCAGTTTCCATTAAGCTGTCGTAATGCCCACTGAATGACCCAAGCATTGCAAAACAGAGCAGACCTTTGTCCTAAAAAAGCCAAATCTTATGAATTTATATTATGTCAAAACCAGACAAAACTCATCTATGGTATTAGAAATCAGGAGAATGATTATCTTGAGGAGGAAGGAGGAGTAGTGAATGGAAGAGGGAATGGGATGGTACTACAGAAATGAGCCATGAATGGCCTCTGTGTATCGGTCCCAAGCTGTTTACTTCTTCATAGCAAGCTGAGGCCTGTTAGCCCAAAACAATGTGCCTTAATGTAGCAATACCATGTTATTTCTCACCTACCTACTACCTGCCAGATGCCATCAAGTCCGTTTTGACTCATGGCAACCCTAGGTGTGTCAGAGTAAAAATGTGCTTCATAGGGTTTTCAATGCTAATTTTTCAGAAGCAAATTGCCAGGTCTTTCTTGCAAGGTGCCTCAGGGTAGACTCAAATCTCCAACCTTTTGGTTAACAGCTGAGTGCATTGAACATGTACACCACCCAGAACTCCTTACCTATACACTACCCGGTACAATTCTCAACGATTCCAAGTATGAGGAGGGGCAGTTGCCAATCACTGGATGTTCAGTGAAAAATGACAAGCTGATGCTTAGACTGGGGCTGAAACTTATTATGAATATCACAGGAACTTGCAATGATTTCTGGGAAATTAAATATAATCTTTAAAAAAAGTTGCTTCATCTAAAAAGGGTATGCTCCTTCCTTGACTAACAAAAGCCCTTCAAGAATTTTCTAATAACATTAGCTATTATTAGTAATTCTATTTATAATTATCTATTTTTCTAAAGCAGAGCCCTGGCAGCACAGTAGTTAAGAGTTCAGCTGCTAACCAGAAGGTCAGCAGTTCAAATCCACCAGCTGCTCCTTGGAAACTCTATGGGGCAGTTCTACTCTGTCCTATTGGGCTGCTATGAGTCAGAATCGACTCAATGGCAATAAGTCTGGTTTTTTTTATTTTGCTGAGTGATTCTTCTAGAAACATTATTGGCTGTGATGAGTCTCTCCTACCTTAATGAGGGAACTTTTCATAATGTAGAACTAAAAACACATCCTTGGATAATAATACAACATTTATTTTCGCTAGTAAGCCTAAATCCTTTTTCTTTAGAAAATAAATACTAACAGCTGTCTGCCATGAAGTTCCCTTTAAAGACATAATGATACTTGGTTGAGCTTTGCCAGGTTATATTTGTTTTGCCTTTGAGCAAGATGAGGTCTACATGTGTTCACAAAGCTCAGGGCAGCCAGTTGTTTTCAAAGTGAGTTCTTGCAACAATCCTGTGGGATGCCTCTGAGCCTACATCAGTAGAAACAATATAACATCTCTGATTATTGATTTCTTAAATATATAACAGAAACAGGAAAATATTAATAACAATTACTAGTAAGTTACTTGGATTCAAACCTCTTGAGAAGCTGACTATATGACTTTGTTAGATGGATTCAAGTTTACAGATCATTGGATTAACCCTTAAGTATGTGAAGAAAGGAGATTTGAGAACAAGTATCTGTAATCTAGCACTTTTATCCAAGAGGAGCTGATCGTAAATCAGTACTCCTCAAATTTTAGTGTGTATAAGAATCCCCTGGAGAACTTGTTAAAATACAGATTCCTGGGCCCTACTCCCAGAGATTCTGATTCGGTAGGTTGTGGGTGGAGCCTGAAAATACATTTCTAACGATCTCTGAGGTGTTGCTGGTGCTGTCAGTACAAGGACCACACCTTGAGTAGGATTGTCCTAATGTGTATCAGATGTGAAAAGAGTGCAGAAGAGAGTACACTTTTTATATATTTCAATTTTGTCAAAAGGTGATATGCAGGCACTCTCACTATGTAACATATTATTGGAATACAATAACCTATAAATCCCCTTGTATTTACTCTATGTTATAGTTGGGTGTCGTGGAGTCAATTCCAACCTGCAGCAATCCTATGTGACGGACTAGGACTGCCCCGTAGGGTTTTCTTGGCTATAATCTTTATGGAAGCAGAACGCCAGGTCTTTCTCCCGCAGAGCCGCTGGATTCAAACCACCCACCTGACAGTTAGCAGCCAAGCTCTTAACCGTTATGCCACCAGGGCTCCTTATTTATTCTATTCAGGGTTAATTAGGTGTTGCTAAAAGTAGATTCTAACGGGGCTTTGAACCAGTTTGTCCCCGTTCGAACCCCTGCTCAGAATTTGCATTTCTAACAAGTTCCCAGGTGATAGTAATGCTGCTGGTTAGGGGGTTTCTGCCTATAGCTAATTGTTTTTATTAACCATAAGCGGACTGTAAATCTTTGGGTACCATCTCTTAGTTCTGTAATTTCAGAGTCACTGAGGTCCTTGAGGGTTTAGACGTCTCAGTTGCACCTGCTGTATCCTCGCCGTCTTTACTTTGGACGTTGCAACAGTGGTTCTCCTCTCATACCCTTACCTATGCCACTGTGAAGATGTCACAACGTCTGTTTTATCCAGGTGATAAGGACCTATCTTGTCTTGTCAATTGATTATTCTGCTTCTGTTTTTGTTTTTTTATATTGTGCTTTATGTGAAGGTTTACAGAGCAAATTCATTTCTCATTAAACAATTAATACCCATACTGTTTTGTGACATTGGTTGCCAACCCCTTGACGTGTCAACACTCTGCCCTTCTCGACCTTGGGTTCCCCATTTCCATTTGTCCAGCTTTCCTGTCCCTTCCTGCCTTCTTGTCCTTGCCCTTGGGCTGGTGTGCCCATTTAGTCTCATATACATGGTTGAGCTACATGTATTATTTTTTGTTTTATGGGCCTGTCTAATCTTCGTTGAAAAGGTGAACCTCAGGAGTGATTTCAGTACTGAGTTAAAAGGGTGTCCGGAGGCCATACTCTTGGGGTTTATCCAGTCTCTGTCAGACCAGTAAGTCTGGGTTTTTTGTTTTTTTTTTTGAGTTAGAATTTTGTTCTACATTTTTCTCCAGCTCTGTCCCATACCTTCTATTGTGATCCCTGTCAGACCAGTCGGTGGTAGTAGCTGGGCACCATCTAGCTGTGCTGGACTCAGTCTGGTAGAGGCTGTGGTAGTTGTGGTCCACTAGTGGTTAGGAACTAATTCTGAGAACCACTAGCAGAGCAGTTGTTCTCAAAATTTATTATACATAAGAATCACCTGGGATCTTGTCAATCTTGTTAAAATGTAGATTCTGATTCAGTATATCTGGAGTGGAAATGCAGATTCTCAGCAGGGAACGTTCCACCTAAAATGAACCATTTCGAAGCTCTGGATTCTAAAGACATTTGAACTTGACTTCTTTCTTCTTTCTTGCATCCTTTCATCCATTCTTTCCTCCTTCTTACTTTCTTCACAAGCAAACCTTTCACACAATCCTAGCAATGGTTTCGGACACTAAAACACTGAAAACACCCAGAGAATAATGATAACCTGTGAGACTGCCATTGTGGCAGACTATTTAAAGGCCAGAAATTTCCCCCAACCCAGTAACCACATGCTTTCTCCATTTTCCCTGACTTAGTGTGCAAGCATTTGATGTGTGTTTTATGTAAAGGACTTTCTTAGTTACTTAGTGCTGCCGTAGCAAAATATACAACTGGGTGGCTTTAAAGAACAGAATTTTTTTTTCACATTTCTGGATGCTAAAAGTCCAAATCAGGGTCTCAGCCATGTCAATTCCTGCTGTAGACGTCTCTCCTAGTTTCTAGTATCAGCTGGCAATCCTTGGCATTTCTTTGCTTGTAGATGGATCTTCACATGGCATTTGTCTTCCTCGTTATGTGTGTGTCTGAGTCTATTCCGCTTTTTCTATAAGACACCTCTGAGAAATTATTAGGTTTAGGACCCACCCCACTCTAGTATGATCTCATTAACATAATGAAAGAAAACCCTATTTCTAAACAAGGTAACATTCACAGGTATGGGAGTTAGGGTTCTAACATATTGGTTTGGTAGACATAATTCAATCTATAACATGCATTTAGCAGAATATCTGGCATTTCTAAGCCCTAATAAATGATGTTGTTGTGTGCCATCGAGTTGATTCCAACTCATAGTGACCCTACATGACAGAGTAGAATTGCCTTATAGAGTTTCCTAGACGATAATCTTTAAGGGAGCAGATGACCAGGTCTTTCTCCTACAGAGCTGCTGGTGGGTTCAAACCACCAATCTTTCAGTTAACAGCCAAGCTCTTAACCATTGAGCTACCAGTGCTCCTTAATAAATGAAAACCATTAACTAATACTACTTTCCATTGCTTCCATTGCTTCCCACAACACTGAGAGTGTATCTCCTTTCTACATTTACTACAGGTTGTGACACATAAATATAATTTAAACAAGAGCATTGATCCTTTCAAAAGTTTTTTTTATACATTAGAAATATAAATTATCTGGTTTTCTACATTTTATAAAATAAAAGAAAATATAACAATTATGCAAATTCTACAAATGTACAAAAAAGCCTAAATGTTTCTGAGAAACAGGAAAATGCCTTGTGCTTTCTTCTGCCTTATAAGACAACTTATTTTTTTTTAAAAAAGCTGCTGGTAATTATTTCTTAGGCCCTGGTGTACTAAGCCTTTTCTAATCATTTTCCTTTTATACATGGGGTTTCCAATTATTTTGAGGTTTTACTTACTTATCTATAACTCAACTAATAAAACTGTTGAATTCCTTGGAAATGAATTTAAAGAATTTGTTGTTTATCTTAATAATTAAATTCCCCATGTCTGTCTATAATATGGCCCTCCTTGCAAAGAAAAGACTCACCATTAAAAAATAAGTAGAATTATATAAGAGCAATTCTCAGAGTGTCCAATCTCATTATCTTCCAGCAAATTACTCACTTTGCCAATTGTCTACTGCAAACTTAAACTCGTATGGAAGAGAGTATGTAAAATCTAAGGTACTTGCTTTACCATTAACCCTCTTGTGACTTTTTGCAAAAGTTTGATAGCTTTCAAAATGTCATTTCTTGCCTGGCTGAGCAACAGCGTATGGCAGGGACAGGTAACTATGTAATGCATCCATGTTTTCCATGAAGTTACAGAGATTTCCAGCAAGGTCATCAGCATATGGTCAGAGTTTGACCTTTTGCAAAACTTAACAAAATATTCTTCAAATTCCTTAAAATTATAGTGGGAGCAACATCTGGTAAGATGAAGAAAACTGAGTAGGATTTACACATAAGTAGTACCTTCCTAAGGAGGCCGGCTGGCACAGTGGTTAAGTGCTTGACTGCTAACCGAACAGTCGGTGGTTTGAATCCACCAGGCATTCCTCAGGAGAAAGATGTGGTTACCTGCTTCCATAAAAATTATAGCCTTGGAAACCAATGAGTTGACCCTTTTCTACCCTGTCCTATTGGGTCACCATGAGTTGGAATTGATTTGACAGCAACTTTTTTTTTTTAAACATATTCCTGCATAGTCCCTTAATCAAATGACTACAGAAAGATAGTTTACAAGATTATCTTGCCTTTGTAAAATTCTTTATAATTTTTAAAGTTCAGATTTTAAGGAGTTTGATCCTGTAAAGTTTAAGATGTTATGGACTGAATTGTGTCCCCAAAAAGATATGTTGAAGACCTAACTCTGTACCTGTGAATGTAACCTTGTTTGGGGAAATAGGATTTTTGTCAATGTAATCAGTTAACAAAGCCATGTGGGAGTAGACCCAACTGGTATGGGAGTAGGTTAGGTTCTAATTCTAATCCCTTCTGAGTAATGTCTTATAAAAGAAGATAGACACAAAAACACAGTCATACACAGGAGAAAGATACCAGGTGAAGATATATCTGCCAGGAGGAAAGGAACGCCAAGGATTGCCAGCAGCCACTGGAAGCTAGAAGAGAGTCATGGAACAGTTTCCTGCTCTGAACTCTCAGAATGATCTGTATGGCCGAGACTCTGATTTGGACTTCCAGCCTCCAGAATTGTGAGAAAATAAATTTTTGTTCTTTAAAGCCACCCAATTTGTGGTATTTTGTTATGGCAGTCCTAGGAAACTAAGACATAAGGTAAGGCACATCTTATGGTTCCCTCTTTCAAAAACAGAATCTAAAGCCCATTAGAATTTCCATGCTGTAGCAGATATCTATTGTTTTGGCCTGGCAAACATTCAGCCAACCCTCTCTAAGTCAGTACCTGTTCTTCCTCCAGGAAACTCGATATTTCATATAAAGATAATGGTACAGTATGTGTCTTTCTGTGTCTAGATTACTTCACTTAACATAGTGTTTTTGAGGTTCATCTATGTTGTAGCATATATCAGTACTTCATTCCTTTTTACATTGTTAAAGCATTATAAAAAGTAAAAATCAAAGAAGAATACGTGACAGAGACTTTCCGTGGTTAAGCAATTTCTAAAACAATTACTATCTGGCCCTTTTCAGGAAAAGTTTGCCAATCCCTACCAGGGGCAGATAATCCAATAGGCAAGGTAAACATGGTGCTTACCTTGCTTACCAGATCATCTGTAGTGAACAATTTCACATTTTTTCACCACATCAAAGATTCTGCTTTTAGGTATGGCTGGCATCTGTCTCTTTCCCAAGCCCACAGCAGCTGCCTAGGGAATCAAAGCCTTTTTTCAAATTTACAGTCCCTAACAGGGATGGATTACTCAGTAAGCAAGGTAAGAATGGGCTTACTTGTGTTTATTTACCAATCTGTAGTGACCAATTTCACATGCTCAAAGATGTAGTGAAATTGGTCACTACCATGTGAAATCAGTCACTACAGATTAATAAGTAAGCACAAGTAAATGTATGCTTAATTTGCTTACTGGGTAATATGCCCCCTGACTATCTTAGCCTGAATCTAGCCTGGCCCAAGGTCATCCATAGCAATTTATTTGGTGCTAATATATACATGTAGAAACGCACAACATATATGCAAACATATATATGTTGGGCAATACATTTGCACCTCAAACATGTCTGTTTTAGCTTTCCTAGTTTTATTTAGCTTATTTTCAATTTGTAAACAAAATAAAACATAATCACCCAATGTCTCTATTACTTTGGTTAGCACTGATTAACAATAAGATGTACAATTTCTGGAATTAAAAGGTCATTGATAAGATAGGTAGCAGAGCAATGAATCTGTTTCCTTTTTAAATGACCTCCACTCCTATGGCTGCAGTGATTTGGCAAAATGTCAAGACATGTTCAAAATAAACAGGCTTGGAGAAAACATGCGGTTCTATTTCTGGTTCCCAAGATGCTGATTGATGTGCAAGGGATTGATTGAGGAAGTGGGGAAAGAGATAAGAGAAAGGGGGAAGTAGGGTAGAGAAGGGAAGAAGTTAAGCAAGGTGCAACCCCAGACAGAGTCCCATAGAGAGTGATTACAACCTGAGCCTGCTGGGGAGCTCTGGAGGGTAAGTGATAACTCAGAGTTGTGCGCATTTGATGCAAAGGACTAAGAGCTTTCACATCTCCACAGCTGCCAGTCTCCAAACCAAATCCATTACCACTGAGTCAGTTCTGACTCATTGGAAACCCTTTGTGTTTCAGAGCAGAACTGCTCCATAGGGTTTTCTTGGCTGTAATCTTTAGGAAGAAGATTGTCAGGGCTTTCTTCCATGGCGCCACTGGGTGGGTTCAAAGAGCTAACCTTTAGGTTAGCAGTTGAGTGCAAACCATTTGTGCCACTCAGGGACCTGGTATAACCTTGAAGGGGGTACAAATTCTAGGTGCAGGCAAAGGACCTCAGTAGCCCTAGAGCAGACTTCTGAAAGAGCCATGTTGTTGTTGTTGTTGGGTACAGCAACCCTGTGTACAACAGAATGAAACACTGCTCGGTCCTGTGCCGTCTTCACAATGGTTGCTGTTTAAGCCCATGAAAGAGCCATAGACTGTTAGAAGCATAGACACATTGAAGGAGGGAAATGCAAAAAATAGTAAAAGAGGAAGACAAAAATGTCTTGGCAGAGCTCCAGTGTTACCTACTACATTCACCATACTTTTCCACCACCAATGACTTTGGGCAGGTATTCATACATTCATACTTGAAATAAGGAGATTCTTAGGTATATATCCTAGAGAAATAAGAGCTGTGACACAAATAGACCCCCATGTTCATTGCAGCTTTACTTACAATAGCAAAAAATGGGAACAGCCTAAGTGCCCATCAATGGATGAATGGATAAACAAACTGTGGTACATACACACAGTGGAATACTACGAAACATTAAAGAATAACGATGGACCTGCGAAACATCTCACAACATGAATGAACTTCAGGACATTATGCTGAGTGAAATAAGTCAATCAAAAAGGACAAATATTGTATGACACAACTATTATAGAAAGTCAGGAAAAGGTTTTCACACAGACAGAAACATTCTTTGATGGTTACAATGGATGGGAGGCAGGGAGGGAAAATTACTAACTATATAGTAGACACATACTGACTTTGGTTTAGGGAGAGATAATACACAATATGGGGGAAGCCAGCACAACATAATCAAGGTAAAGGAAGACACTGAAAGGCAGGTAAGAGTAAAAGGCAACAAGGTAAATCCTAATACATATACAATCCTGCAACGACAGTAGTAACAAACAATAATGTATGAGTGGATACATAGGTAGATATGTAAGCTGAACAGGGGTGGGAGGGGTATAGAAGTATACCTACACACGTATATATTATAATATATGTGTGTGTGTGTGTGTGTGTGCACATGCTGCAAATATACCCATGTACACAATAGTGTGCACAGGGGACACAGTCATGAAAACTTCTTAGCCATAATCATACACCTTCTGGGACTGAGCTACAAGGCTTGATGGCTAGAGACCATAGTCTCAAGGGACATCTAGGTGATTGGCGTATCATAATCCATACAATGTTCTACATCCTTGGTGAGTAGCACCTAGGGTCTTAAAAGCCTGGGAGTGGCCATCTAAGATACAGTAATTAGTCTCTTCCCATCGAAAGCAAAGCTGAGTGAAGAAAACCAAAGGCTCAAGGAAACAAGTAATCCAAAGGACTAATGGACCACATGAACTCCACTAGCCTGAGACCAGAAGAACTAGATGGTGCCTGGCTACCAATACTGACTACTCTGACCGGGACCACAACAGTAGATCAAGGACAGAGTGGGAGAGAAATGTAGAACAAAATTCAAATTCACAGATAAAACCAGGCTTACTGATTTAATAGAGGCTGGTGGAACCTCCAAGACTATGGCCCTTAGACATTCTTCAAACTTGGAACTGAAATCACTCCTGGAGATTACATTATAGCCATACAATAGACAGGCCTATAAAATGAACAATAACACCAGTGAGGAATGTATACCTCAGAAAAATCAACTATACCAGACCTAAAGGGCAGCATTTACCCAAAACCAAAGTTCAGAAGGAACTGGAAACAGAAGGGGCAGAAAAGCTGGAAAAATGAACACAGGGAACGCAGGGAGGAAGAGGGGAGAGTGCTGACACATTTAGGGATTTGCAACCAATGTCACGAAACAAGCTGTGTATAAATGGTCGACTGAGAAATTAATTTGCTCTGTAAACTTTCCCTAGACCACAATAAAGTGTTTAAAAAAAAAAGAAAGAATATGGAGGGAGAATATACTCAGACTTTTTAACCATTGTTCTTAATTTTCTGCAATCGACTTAATAGCTAATCTTCCTCAATACTAAAAAGTCTATATTCCAAATTAACTAAAATTACCACTGACAGCTGGGCTTTAGAAATTCAATAAAATTCTATGGCAAAAAGCCAGATTCTTCTATGTCTTGCTCCTCTGGCTGCTTAAGTCAAGGATTTTGAAAAGCTATATAAAATGCTTCAGGTTCCTTGACTTCAATTCACAAAATGCCTTGGAGACCTTAGAAGGTTCACACCTAACTTATGAACAAAGAGTATTTTTATGCTACCTTAAGCTTCAATTCCTTTGTAGCTATGAAAAGCACGTATTGTAGGTTTTTGTAATTCGTAAGGAGCCCTGGTGATGCAACGGTTAAGCGCTTGGCTGATAACCAAAAGATTAGTGGTTCGAACACACCCAGTGACTCTGTAGGAGAAAGACCTGGTGATCTGCTCTGTAAAGATTACAGCCTAGAAAACCCTATGGGGCAGTTACTCTGTTATATGGGGTAACTATGAGCCGAAATTGATTAAACGGTACGTAACAACACCAACATGTATTCCTAATACATTGTACAGCAGTATGTACCAAAAAATATTAGCATTATTTTAAATCTATGGTCATGTTTACTAATGATCTGAAGTTAGGATGCATATGTAGCACATATACACACAGAAACACACACACTTATATTTTCTCAGAACATTACATAAAGTAATTGCCCTGTTACATCAACATATCTTTTGTCAATGATGTCTATTTATCAATACTTAAAATCATTCACAATCAATGAATTTTGTTTGCTGAGTAATTTATCTCACCTCTCTCAAGCATAACATTTTAAAATTAGCTGTATCTTTAATTTACTGAAAACTTTTCTGACATCAACATAGACTTCTGCTACTGAAATAATGTCTAAGAGATTTTCCCTCCTTTTTAAAGCTTTGTTACAGAGCTTGGAATCATTTTACCAACAATCTAAAAATATGACAGAGCTGGTGAAAATGATAACAGATTACTAGGAGCATCTCTGACAAGTCAGTGGCCATTTTTCTCTCTTCCCCTAGAATACATACTTTCTGTTCCAGGTAACAGCCAGTTTTCAATCATTGCATTCCATGGCCAAAAGAAGGAGGCACAGCCATGGGGGTCCGGAAAAGGAGAGGGAGAAGAGAGATATTCGTTAGTCTTCTTCTGAAAAGCTTTTCTCTAGATAAATCGTGTTTGAATGAAAACAGGCAAGTAGACACTGTTAATCTCTGATTCCTTAAAGTGGAGAGAGGAAAGACATTTGCAGGGATAGCGGTAAGCACCAAATTAGAATCTCAAATGCCACTCACTCACCATGCTTGCGCCAGACAGTTAAGCTGCTGTTACTCACGGAATGCCGAAGTTGAGGTCTGAGGAGCCTCGCGTTGAAAACAAACACCCCGGAATCCATTGACCACCTTTCTAAAACTTCCGCAGGATTTTCAAGAGGAATCTTCATCCAGAAATAAAAGAAAATATTATCTATCTCTCCCCTTTGTTACTTTGTCTCTCTCAAACACATTCACAAATTTTCATGTCAATATCATAGTACTATTACAAGACAAATCTGCTATCACAGCACGTCAGCTTCTGGTGAATTGATAGGTATTCCTCACTCACTGGGAACTAAAAAAATCTTTTTAATGAAAAGGGCTGTGTTCTAGGAAACATTCATGCCAGCTATCCTCTCCTCCGTGGACAAGTCAGTTTTCCAGGCTTCCTGCTTCCTTTATTCCTCATTAACGCCTCCTTTTTAACTCCCTCTCTGCCACTGAGAAAACCCCCACAGCATCTTCAGCATTCAGGAGAAATTTTAAACATTCTTCTGACTTCTCTGTTTTATGTATATTTCTCCCTCTGGCTTCCAAACGAGGTCTCTGGCCAGAGCAGTGTGTCCACTGGGTTTAGGTACTGTTTCCTGGTGTGATCCACACAGTGACAAGCAGTTTGTAATTGCACTGCAGCATTTGAGGAGCTGCTCTGAATTGATAGACTGAGTGCATGCTGAATTGATTAATCCATCACTGAGAGGCTTGCATTCATTGTCAGGCTCTGGGGACATTATAATGTGCTCCTCAAGCTCCAAGCTGTCAGGCTGCTCTTATGAGCATCCTCTGAAATCACATCCACCGAGAAAATAATTTGTCAGCCAAACTGTGGCAGAATGCAAACGTCAGGAAAAACGCAGCTGGTTGACCACCGGGTCAATGCCAGGAGCTGGGAACTCAATCTCAATCAGATTTCAGGGTCTGACCATAGGTCTGCACTGTGAGATAAAGATCTTTGCAAAGTAAATCATCTTGGATTAATGCAAATGCCACTATCCACTATGACAGAGTCTTACTTTAGCCATGAAAATGTACTTAATTCTTGTTATTCATTTCAGAGAATCCTGCTGTTCTTTCTAGGGTGGACCCTAAACAATAAAAAACATAAAAACGGTTTGGGGGAGGTACGTTTAGGACATTGTGCATTTGTACCTTAAATCATTGTTTTGTTGGCCAATAAATGTCAAAATGCTACCTAACCAAAAAACCAAACCCATTGCCTTCGAGTCAATTTTGACTCATAGCGACCCTGTAGGACAGAGTAGAACTGCCCCATAGTTTCCAAGAAGCATCTGGTGGCTTTGAACTGCTGATCTTTTGGTTAGCAGCCTTAGCACTTAATCACTACGTCACCAGGATTTCCCAGTGCTTTCTAGATTAGTTGATTTAGCCTTAGAGAAAAATTAATGTGTAGTATGTTTCATGGTGAGAGGTGTATGTGTGTGCATGTGTGCACGTGTGTGTGTATTTGCTTCTTAGGCTCAATCTATCACAAAGCATGTCCCAGTCCTTTCATAACTACTAAATGCTAAATCTAGCACTAGAATCCTTTCTTTTCTAAAAGTAACCACGACAAAACACAGCCTAATATATTTTTAGTAATTTCATTTTACTTAACAAATGCTAAATGATTTCATCATCAATAGGATAATGTATATAAATTGCAGGTTATTAATCATTTCAATCAACATTCTTTAAGACCAACAGAGGTAATTCCAGGTTATTTTTGAATGATGCTTTCCTTTGTTTACATGGTGTTTTAAGCCGTGTAATGGGGGGATAATATTTGTCAATGTGCTGTTTAAGTTTAAATGGTATTTAGCACCCTAAATCTATCTGAAGTTCCAGATTCTTGATGTGATAAACGCTTCCCTGTGCATGCAGAGAACTAAGTGACACTAACTACAAACTCCATTATTCAACTGTCACCAATTCGTTAAGAATCCACATACATAAAAAGATTAAATGACTACAACATTTGCTTACCAGTTTGTATGTTGTTGTGTACCTTGAAGTTCATTCCAACTCATAACGACCCTATAAGACAGAGTGGAACCGCCCCATAGGGTTTCCAAGGCTGTAATATTTACAGAAGCAGACTGCCACATCTTCCCCAGTGGAGTGGCTAACGGGTTCCAACCAGGGCCGGATTACCCAATAAGCAAGTTACTCACAGCCCGGTTGTGCCTTCCCACCAACCTACAGTGCGAAATTTTACCTGTCCTCCACGACGGCAAAGATGTGGTGAAACTCGTGAAATTGCTCACCACACATTAGCAAGTAAATACAATTAAGCCGGTGAGTACCTTGCTCAATGCAAGCTGGTGCATACCTTGGTGCTTACTTGTTTATCCACTCCTGGTTCCAATCGCAGACCTTTTGGTTAGCATTGGAGCGCTTAACTACTGTGCCACCAGGGCTGCTTCCAGTCTGTATCCAAAAACCAAAAAAACCAAACCCGGTGCCTCTGAGTCGGTCCCGACTCCCAGCGACCCTATAGGACAGAGTAGAACTGAACTGCCCCATAGGGTTTCCGAGGAGTGGCTGCTGGATTTTAACTGCCGACCTTTTGGTTAGGAGCCAAATTCTTAACCACTGTGCCACCAGAGCTAAACTAGATTCTTACATTACTCTGATAAGGACTTTACAGTGTCAAAAATTTATTAATATTTAGACAAATGCATTGAATCTTCAATGACCAAAATGAACTGAGACAAATATATTCTGTGGATTCCACTTACATAATGAAGTAAGTTTTGAATAAAAATATTTCGCTTAAATCCGGATGCCAGTTTTAACCCTGTTCAAGCATTCATGAATAGGTTTTATTAATTGCCACTGTCACTGTATTTTCAAAATGATTTCTCCTAGCCTCTGTCAAAGTATCCACAGCTGTGATCATGCCCACCTCGCCCTTAACTACATTCCTTTCATTACTACTAAATGTCTCTCATTAATTTACTTCAGGACATTCATAAACAATCAATAAAGAAGCACAAGCAAAATTTAGTGCACATGGCATTTCAAAAGACTGTGTCCAATCTTGGTTGCTTTCCTTTACTGTTCTTGAGCTTCCTGCTTATCAAACTAAATTATAAAGTTAAAGCACTCTTGTAGCAATGATGGGAGTAAACGGAAATGGGGCCATCTACCAGGTGCAGATTACCTGTTGTGTTTCTTTACTGTTCTTGAACTTCCTGCTTATTAAAGGGGCTTTCATGGAAGATTTGTTGCCTCATTTAATGTATGTAATGAGGAAGCCTCAGCAGGGAAGTAAGCTGATTGGCCGCTCATTAGTCCCACGTGGCAAAGTCCCGTCCCCTCTGCAGAACTTAAGTTCATCACCTCTCAAGTTAGGAAGTTCTGTAGTCTCCAAAACCTTCGTGAATGGGAATCATCTGCTGAAATCAGGTCCATTTTGCAGTCATGCTGTCTTCAGTTTGACCGCTAGAGGGAGAGCCTTCCTAATTTTAAAAGGATCTTATTCTATGAAAAAGGACTGATCCCAGAATTCAAAGTAATCTCTTGTGAAGACTATGAGGGGGAAAACTATCAATGCTGCTTCCAAAATAACTGTGAGACATCAACCACCCCCGTCTTCATTTTTCGCATTGTACCTTTTATTTATTTTTTCATTCCTTCATTCATGAAATGTTGACCCACCTTAACCATGTTGATGTCAAAAAAACGTTATCCCTAAAAGCCTCTTCCAGTTAGGTTAAGTCCTGCCATCTTTCTTGTGTGATCTTGTTTCTTTGCACCAAAATAGTAAAAACTGCTATATATCAACATATTGACGCACCATATGTCCCACACCTTTAGTTTCCTCTTGTTGGATTTTGTTTGTTTTTGTCTCTGTTTTTAGGAGCGGAGGAAGTACAGAGGTGTTTTACCATGATCGAACAAAACAACACCAAAAAGACGACTAGTGAGAAATATGCCATCTAATAAATTATAAATATAGCCATATATTGTGGACTCATACAACATAAAATAAAAAATAAAAACCCATTGCTGTCAATTCCAACTCATAGCCACCTTATAGAACAGAGTAGAACTGCCCCATAGAGTTTCCAAGGAGTGGCTGGTGGATTCGAACTGCCAACTTTTTGGTTAACAGTTGAGTCTTTAACCACTGTGCCATGAGGGCTCCACAATAAGTAATACCTGTCCTTTACAAGTTAAGGTTTCCAAAAATTAAATAATTTTGCAAAGTTCACCTTGTTTCCAGCAGCAGAGCCAGAATTCAGTCTCACAGTGTTCAAAATCCTTATCTTATGTTTGCTCACCAATGCACTTCCATTCTATAACTCTGCCACTAGGCCCCCTGCAAAAATAAGAACTAATATTTATTGAGCCATTTCTATGTGCCAAGCACTGGCACTTTACCTGAATTACATCATTTAATCCTTACAACAATCAAAGATGTGTTACTATACACTTTACAAAAAGGGAAGCTGAGGCTCAGAGACATTAAGTAACTTGCTGAATTACTTTTAACAAATTATCTAACTTTCCAGGGCCTCAGTTTGCTCATCTGAAAAATGGACAATAATACAAAGTTCACGGGTGAGGATTAAATAAATCTCTCTGTATGAAGTGCTCACAACATCCAATAAGCATTCAGTAAATGCAAATTGTTACTATTTCTGTTTCAGGTCAAAGAAGAGAGAGGTTCAATAATGGAAACCATGAGAGAGGATCACCAACTTGAAAAAAAAATTAAAGGATACATATATCAATTAAGCTTAACAAATAAACCCATGCCGTTGCCTTTGAGTTGATTCCAACTCATGGCGACCCTATGAATTACAGAGTAGAACAACTCCATGGGATTTTCTTGGCTATAATCTTTATGGAAGCAGATCTCCAGGTATTACTCCCACAGAGTTACTGAGTGGGTTCAAACTTCCAACCTTTAGGTTAGCAGCCAATTGCAAACTACTTGCACCACCCAGGGACCTAAGCTTAACAAATAAAACTTCTTTTTAAAGATCACATGTAAATATACCAGTTCCGGTTTTGGTTTCTGTTTGGTTCCTTTGGATAATAAGACTTCTTCCATGGGTGTACAAATGGATTGTTTTCAGACAATGAGAAAAGTCTATCTAGCTTAACAGGGCATGTCCAGGTTTCACTCGAAATGTCAGACCCCACCCCGTCCCTTTGCAGTGGAACTAAAATGCCTTACTTCTTTCAGAATACTTCAAAGATCAAAGTCCTCCTTTCAGAAAAAGAAAGAAATCTATCACACCCATCTCAGTTCCTTTCTATTAGATGTTTTAGGAAATTTAATATTTCATCTCAATATCCTAAGCCCTCCAGCAATTTTATGTTTTCGGTCTGCACTTTAGAATAGAGCTTCTCCTTTGGAATTAATGACCTGCATCTTCAGGGGTAACCAACCAGTTGCCGTTGAGTTGACTCTGACTCATGTCAACCCCATGTGTGTCAGAGTAGAACTGTGCTTGACAGGATTATCAATGGCTGATTTTTTTGGAAGTACATTGTCAGGGCTTTCTTCTGAGGCATCTCTGGGTGGAGGCACCAACCTTTTGGTTAATAGCCAAGCATGTTAACCATTTGCATCACCCAGGAATACCTCCTAGTAATCATAATACTTAACATGAGTAACGAGCCCACAGCACAGTATTGCATGAACTCCTCAGTCTGTATTTACTTGCCTTTTAATTTCCCTGATATTTAAAGCATCTATCAGTAAAGCAAGATGTCAAAGGAGATATACTGCACCACCTCATTTTCAAAGACTTTAGGGCAGTTGGTGGAGAAGAGCACAACTGGTGGGCCCGCCTGGAAGGATGAGATCAAGGACCTTGGTTTGCTCTTTGAGTTCTACCTATTTGTGTGATTACTGCTCTTTTATCAGCACATTTGTCTTTTGGTTCATAGGGGGGAGGCTTACATATCCAGCTATAACCATTTCCTTTACAGTAGAAATGGTTTCTTCTAGAGAGGAGGTGGATTGCTTCTTGCATATGTAATTGGTTTGATTAACCTAGCTAGGAGCTCATGTAGGGATAGCAATTTGCTATAAACACACATACACACATCTTTAACCCAGTTCATGGCTGCCTTTAATTTATGCCCGATATTCATTTCTAAATTTACTTTCTTACACTGACACTCATATCAATTATCTCCTCTTTCTATTGCAAGTTTCTCAGCCTCAGTACTATTCACATGTTGGACTGGATAACAGTTTGTTGTGGGGGCTGTACTATGCATTATAGGATGTTTAGCAGCCTGGCCAGATCCCTGGCCTCTACCCATTGAAGGCCAGTAGCAAACCCCTCCCTCACTTGTGACAAACAAAAATGTCTTCAGACATGGCTGGGAAAAATTGCTCCTTGTTGAAAACCACTGATCAATTGATATTGTCCAATAACTTAAATAATATTAAATGTTTGATTCTTATTTTGAATATTAGTAGTAAAGCACTCAGCTGCTAACCAAAAGGTTGGCTGTTTGAACCCACCCGGTGGCTCTGTGGGGGAATGACCTGACAATCTGCTTTGGTAAAGATTACAGCCAAGAAAATCCTATGGAGCAGTTCTACTCTGTAACACATGGGGTTGCTATGAATCAGAACCAACTCGACAGCTCCTAACAATAACAAACACAGTAAATATTAAGGTTTCATTTTTTCCCCTGGCTTTGTACTTTGTTTTTCTCTGCCTGTAGATGGAAGGGTGTTATATAAATATCATAAAGCCTTAACGGCGTTATGGAGTTGTGCAAACTATAACCAAATAGCTCTGTGGTAATCCAGGTCATTGAAAGTGAGACTAAGCTCTAGCATTGTCTGTGAGCCTGTTCCTTCATTCCATTTAGAGGACTGGCTTACATTGTCTGAATCCAGCACAGCTATCCCACTTACATACCCTCCAAAAGGCCTGCATCAGGTAAGATCCATAGGAGCCTAAAGACAAAGGTAAGCAGTTGCCTAACTATGGGTGATGTCATAGCTATGCCCAGCAGGTGCAATTCGGGCCCCAAGAAGCAATGGAAATTGAACAATACTGCCTCTGTGTAAGCTGAGTGCCAGCGAAGTAGAAATAACGAGGATATTCAAAGTGCAGACATCTGTGGCATGGTGACCAGCCCTCAATCAGGCTGTGATGTGTGTCCCTGTCACTTTGGGTCATATGCTTCATCTTTTCAGCATCCTCCTTGTTCTCAAGTCCAACCTTCCTCCTGCCCCAAAGCAGCCTCTGAGGCATCATCCACCTGGGTCTGTCTGCCCTGGTGGCTTCCAGTGCTTAAACCATCCTTCTTTAAAAAGGACCTGTCCTCAGTGGAATCCAGACTTTATGGAGCTATTGAGGCTGGAGGAACACCCAAAACCATTGCCCTGAAATAATCTATAAACCTTAAACCAAAACTTTCCCTTGAAGTCTGCTTTGAACCAAACAACAGTTTAGCTGAATTAGTAATTTATGTCTGCCTTGAGCATTGTGCTCTCTCAAAGTTTTATCTACATGGGATCAAACTGACCACAGCATTTCAAAAGGTTAGATGAGAAGTTTAGGAGGCAGTGACTTTAAGGTAATGGTGGTGGAATAATTTGGAAAAGGATAGCAAGAACACTTATACAACTTGAAGAACGTAAAACAATGTCACTGAATTGTAAATGTAGAATTTGTTGAGACGATATATCCTATACTGTGTATATTTCCACAAGAAAAAAAAGAAAAAGAAATGTGCCTGTCCTGCATCCCATTTCCAGCTGATCTCACAAACTAGTCTGCAATCATCTAGAGCAGAGTTTCTAAACTGGTGGCTCATGAGCCAGGTCCACCCCCACAGACATATATTTCTTTAGCCACAGTAGTGTTTTTAACCTCTTTGGTTTAGCTGCCAACATTTATAGACCCAGAACTTTTATCTAAAAATTCCAGAATTTCAGCTTCTCTTGAAGAACTTGCACGGGACACTGCTGGAATTGAAGCATTCAGCTATGGCTGAGCCATAGCAACCTGCTTTATCAGGACAGGTACTCTCTGGTTCACCCTGGTGCCTGCTTCATGCATTTCTTGTGTTACTTGCCTCACCCCTGTATGCTTCCAAGTTTCTGATTCTCAACTCTGGGTGCCAGAGATTCACATGCTAAAGTTCTAATGATTTCTTGAAAACAGAATTAGCAAGGCGAATGGGAGATGTCATAAAATTAAAAACAATAACTAATTTTTTAATTCTTTTAAAGGACTTTTCATATACATCATATTTTGTCATAATAGACTTTTTCTCAAGTGCCTCTGATCAAATGCTATTTTTAAGTGCTGTAGTCAAATACCAGCCACAATTTGAAATGCTTTATGTCAATTATTTCATGTAATTCTCACAACAAACAATAATAGGTAGATACTATTATTATTCTCTTATTGGAGACATGGAGTCCCTGGATGGTGCAAATGGTTAACTCGCTTAGCTGCTAACCAAAAGGTTGGCATTCAAGTCCACACAGAGGCACCTCAGAAGAAAGGCCTGGCAATCTAGTTTCAAAAAATCAGCCATTGAAAACCCTAAGGAACATAGTTTTACTCTGACACACATGGGATCACCATGAGTTGGAATTGACTTGATGGCAACTGGTTTGTGCTAATCCAGCACAGGGTCTGGGTGACAGAGCAGAATTGACCAGTACTCATGTCTCTTTGGAGGGGAGCTTAGCCATCGGTGATCCTGGGCACTGAAACACCAGCACAGCTGCTTGGGGCTGACTCTGTGAGAAGATGCTATGGACAGTCTCTCATCTGCAGTGGTTATTCAAGCACTTTTGAGAGAGTTCTTTAACTTCTCTGAGCCCTGATTTCCTCATCTGAAAAAAATGGAAGGAATAATAATTATTGCTCCCAGAGCTATTGTGAGAATTAACTTAATTTGAGAGGCAGTAGAGTGTCAAGGTAACCTTGGCTTGAAGTCTAGTGTCCAGCTGGGTTTTTTGGTTGTAGGACATTGGAACAAGTTTCATAACCTTTCTGCCTCAGTCAATTCAACTTGACAGCAACTGGCAGCAACATTAGAGACAAGGAAGCTGAGACATAAAGAGGTTATGAAACTTGTTGACACTTAGCACTCTCTGAAATATCTGCTTTATGTATTTGCTTTCTTGTTGCTTGTTAGTCTCCTTCCACTACAATCTAATCTCCATGAGAATGTAGACCTTGTCTGTCCTGTTCAGGGCTATGTCGTCAGGACCTAGAATCATGCTTGGCACACAGTAGGTGCTCAATAAATATTTGTTGAATAAAAGAATAAATTTATATACTCACCATCATATTTCTAGCTTTGTGGGTATAAAAAATAGTAGGAAAGCAAAGAGAAATTAGAAAGAGGAGAAGAGAATATAGTTGTTTTTGGTGGTGGTGGTGGTGGTGGTGTTGTTTTTGAAGTTCTTAACATAGTTAATATACCATGGACTGCCAAAAGAACAAACAAATCTGTCTTGGAAGAAGTACAACCAGAGTGCTCCTTAGAAGCAAGGATGGTGAGACTTTGTCTCACATACTTTGGACATGTTATCAGGAGAGATCAGTCCCTGGAGAAGGACATCACGCTTGGTAAAATAGAGGGTCAGCGAAAAAGAGGAAGACCCTCAACAAGATGGATTGACACAGTGGCTGCAATAATGGGCTCAAGCATAACAATGATTATGAGGATGGCACAGGACTGGGCAGTGTTTTGTTCTGTTGTACATAGGGTTGCTCTATGAGTCAGAACCAACTCAACAGTAGCTAACGACAACAACAGCATAGTTATATTTTTATGTGCCATAATTTATATTTTCAAGGAGCCATTGTGGTGCAAATAGTTCAAACACACCCAGAAGCTCCACAGGAGAAAAGCCGGGCAATCTGCTTCCATAAATATTACAGCCTAAAAAAAAATATGGGGCAGTTCTACTCTGCCACATGGGGGTCACTATGGGTCGAAATCAACTCGACAGCACCTACCAACAATAGTTTGTATTTTCAGGGCTGAGAATAATGCCTAGAATGTAATAAGTAATCAGCAAAAAGTATGTGTGGCTGTTGACACTCTGTGCCTATTATGGATTGAATTGTGTGTCCCCAAAATATGTCCTAGAATCCTAACCACTATACTCTTGGATGTAACCCCAAGTGGGTTTTCTTTTTTATGTTAATGAAGCGATACCAGTGTAGAGTGTTCCCAAACCTAGTCAGTTCTGAGTTATAAAATGAGCAGATTAGACACAGAAGCAAACACAAACACAGTGTAAAGGGGCTGATGACATGTGAAGATCACCAAGAAACTGAGGAACACCTGGGCTACAAAAGCTGAATGAGTCAAGGACCTTCCTCCAAAAAAAGAGAACTGCCCCTACAGCCGGTGCCCTACACAAAAACTTGTAGCCTCCTGAACTGTGAGAAAATAAATTTCTGTTCTTTAAGGCCACCCACTTGTGGTATTTGTGTTACAGCAGCACTAGGAAATTAAGACAATGCCACTGTTTTACATGTACGATTGCACTTAATGCCTTCATGGATCCTATGTGGTAGACATTAGTATCGCCACTTTACAGAAAAGGAAGCCAAGGTGGAGAGGTGCTAAGTAACATGGGCCAGTCAAACAGCTGGAAAGTGGCTGACTGACTCTAAGGCCAGAGACCTTTTTCCTCCCACCACTCTGTGGGCTTTGACTACCATCTCGGAGATTCACAGCCGTGGCCTTACATCCTTGTACTTTCTCCTTTAAAAGTTTGGAGCTGAAAAGAATTTGCTTCCTAAATCCTGGGAACCTGGCCGAGGCAAGAAGATAACGCTCAAAAATTGTTTCACCATCTTGAAAGAAGGGCACCCTTTAAAGACAAAGTGCGTCTTGACTATCTAGAATGTCAGAACAGATTGTGTCCACGTTGATAAAGGGAGGGCAACAGTTGAAGGCCTGATGTGTCCATTCCTGCTCATATCTGTCCCAAGTGTGTTTGCTGGTCTATAAGCAAGTAATGCACTAGGATCTTAGGTTTCCCCATCAATCACAAGGCCAGTGCCTTGTAAAAGGACCATAATGTGGTCAGACAGATGTTATAAGCATATTTACAAATTGACCTTTCCCATTTAAAGAACTTTATCAAGAGTCAGTTTACTAAGGAATTGACTTTTTTTAGAACAAAAAATAGCATGCTAGGAATACAAAATGGTACAGACACTCTGAAAAAGAGTTTGGCACTTTCTTAAAAACAAACACTTACCACATGACCCAGAAATTGCATTTATCCCCGAGAAATGAAAACTTATGTCTACCTAAAAGCCTGTACATAATTTTTCATAGAAGCTTTATTTGTAATAGCCAATAAACTATGGAACATCTGTGCTATAGAATACACTCAGCAATAAAAACAAACACACTGTTGACACATGGAACAATTTGGTTGGATGAATCTCAAGGGCATTATAAAAACAAGTTGCTGTTGAGTCAATTCCAGCTCATGGCAACCCCACGCACAAAGAAAGGAAACATTGCCCAGTCCTGCACCATCTCCATGATCAGTTGCAGATTGATCCATTGTGATACATAGGATTTTTATTGGCTGTTTTTTTGAAATAGATCACCAGGCGTTTCTTCTTAATCTGTTTTAGTCTAGAAGCTCTGCTCAAACCTGGTCAGCATCATAGCAGCATGCAAACCTCCACTGACAGACAGGTGGTGGCTGAGCATGGTGTGTTGGCCAGGAATGGAACCTGGGTCTCCTGCATGGACGGCAAGAATTCTACCACTAAACCACCAATGACTCCATTTATATAACAGTCTCAAAATGACAAAATTATAGGAATGGAAAAGAGATTAATGGTTGTCAGGGGTTTGGTATGGGGTGTGACTATAAAAGCACAGCATATGGGAAACTTTTGTAGTGATGGTATAGTTCTGTACTTTGATTGTGGTGGTTGGTGGTTACGTGAATCTACACATATGATAAAATTACATAGCACTGTATACACACATTATGCCAACGTCAGTTTCCTGGTTTTGATATTGCACTATAGTAATGGAAGATGTACCTATTGGGGGAAACTGGGTGAAAGGTTCACGGGATCTCTCTGAGCTATCTTTGCAACTTCCTGTGAATCTATACTTATTTCAAAACAAAAACTTAAAATATATATATCATGCTGGTATAAAGATATTTACCCTTCAACTGGAACAACTAAAATCCATATACATCATAAGGATTTGTGAGATGTCTCTTAAAAATATCTATCCTCACAGATGACCTGAACTGACCTAAATCTCTGACGTACAACAACTGTTCTCATTTTTCAGAGAGGGGGTTCTCACACAAAGTGACCATCCACCAGTTAGGCAAGGGTTGGTACACTGTGATTCAGCAGGTAGCTGTTTGACAAATATTGGCTGAGTGGATTTATGAATACAAGAATCGTAAGAGTAGATCTATGGGAATATAAGCGGACAAAACACCAGGGCAACCCACATGGGAGATGGGGGTGTGTATGTTTTGTGTGCCTTTGAGTTGATTCCAACTCATAGCAACCCTACAGGACAGAGTAGAACTGCCTCACAGGGTTTCCAAGGCTGTAATCTATGGAAGCAGACTGCCACGTCTTCCTCCTGTGGAGCGGATGGTGTGTGTGAACAACCAACTTTTTGGTTACCAGCTGAGCACTTAACCACTGCACCACCAGGGCTCCTTTTGTGCATATATAGGAAACAGTATTCTTCTCTCTGGGTCCCTGAGTGGCACAAACAGTCTACAATTGGCCACTAACCAAAAGGTTGGAGGTTCAAATCCATGCAGGTGTGCTACAGAAGAAAGGCCTGGTGATTTACCGCTGTAAGATTATAGCCATTGTAACACAGCTCTACTCTGACACACATGGAGTTACCCAGAGTTGGAATCAACTTGACGGCAAAGGGTATTTTTGTCTCCAACATCAGGCATCCTGAAAGAAACCACTGAAATAACCTTCTTAGGGGAAGCCCGATGAAATGCTTTTGAGATCCGAGTCTATCCAAAGCCATAGTTCTATATAGATACATATATAAAGATTATTAAACTTTGAGGGTTCTTCCAATACTGGTTTCTACAGAGTTCTGGAAATAATGATTAAAAATACTAATGATTACCTTTTTTCTAGGATAGTGAAAAGCATCTCTTTTCATTGGTATTTTTCCCTACTTAATTTAAATAGGCTCAGTCTCAATGACTATTTCCTTCCTTGGTTTAGTCTGGGGTGCCAAGGTCAATGCCAACAGGGGCCGGGCAGGAAATGTAAATGTGTAAGTCACATAGCGAGTAGAGAGCCTCACAGTGAAGAATAGCACATGCCTCACGTAAAGACATTCAAATCCAAATAAAAAACAAAACCAAACACCAGTCCAGCAAAACTGTCAACTTCCAATTTGCAACCTCTGGTTAAACTGGCAGGTCCTGGACCAGCTCAATTACCACTCCTCTCAGGAAGTAGTCTTGCAGGTGTGTAGTGACTGAGGTGGAGGCCAGGCTCATTTGTTTTCTTTTGAATCAGGATGAGGAGGCAGCCATAATAAGGAAGTGGCAGAGTTTGTTACCATGGAATGCTGAGAGCTCCTCCCCAAGACACCCACTGGTTTGAACTGTTGACATTATAAAGAGTTTGGTGTAGAACTTCAAGATCTCATCTCTGCAATAGTCTATAACCATAAACAAAAACAAAAAAAATCTGATGCATTAGGCTCCAAAAGGCTGCTACAAAGCATTCATTGATATCCAGTTCTCTCCCACTCACAGTAATCTGACTCCGACTCCGGTCATCTGTAACATTTATAATCTCCTAGATAAAACATGAAGAAAGTAGAAGAAAAAGTCCACCAATGCGAAATAGTACATGAAAACTGATGCCAGTTTTTTCTTGTTGAGTTTCTGTGAAGCACTGTAGTTCTAAATCCCAGTAATCATAAAATCTGGAATACCTGCAAATCACCAAGCCATTAGTCCATTCCTCCATTTCCAAGCAAAATAATTCTAAATCTATTAATGTAGGCTAAAAATCTGGAAGCTTCCATTATGTGAAATTAAGTAGCTACTTTGATTCATGATACAAATTGTTCATAAAAAAATAGCACTTGTCTGTTTACTGCTAAACGTTATTCAGATGGTTGACATCTGCTCTATTATAAAATCCTATTTAATTTGAGTCCTGTTTAAATTATTGTATCTTCCTCTCTACCCTCCACAAAGGAAGCACTTACCAATGCCTTCCTTTTTGAATTCTAAGAAACCAGGGACTATTTAGACTTTTTCTTTTTTTTTTTAACTGAAGATCAAAAATAGGTTGGGAGGCCTACAAAGATGGCGCTCTAGGCAGAAACACCACGCCGTCCCTCCACAGCAAAGATCCGAAAAACTAAGCCTAACAGAGAATCAACAATCCTGAAACCCTAGAACACCAAATGAAGAGATAAAGAACTCAGCCAAACACCAAACGGAGTGAGAATACTAAAAGAGAACGGAGAGCGAGGAGAGACTCAGGCAGAGATTCCTTACCAGCTAACGCAGCGCGGATCCACCATCTTGGATTCCTATCGGAGAACAGCAAACGGGAGAGCAGCCTTGCAGAGCATCTGGTCGGAGACAGAACGACCGGTAAACTGCGGTGCACGCTCTCCCACCACCCACCCCTCTCCGCCTCAGCTGGGGATCCCCTGCTTTCCGTGGCCAGGGTCCCTGGGCTGGGGGGCGCCGGTGCTTGGATTCCGCGCGCCCGGGCTGGAGGCTTTCTGGGAGCCGTTTGCTGGCACCTAGCGAACCTTTTTCTGCTGCCTCCCCCTCCTTTTGCCTGGGTGCCGGGTTCCGAGTGCTGTCTCTGCTCTCTCCTGCGGGGCTGTAGGGCTGCGTGCGGGCGTGTGGCTGTTTCTAGGTCTGGGCTCCCGTGTGGGTGGGATCCCGGGGCCTTAGTTCGTTCGCCCCTCTGCTTTCCGTGGCCGGAGTCCCTGAGCTGGGGGGCGCCGGTACTTGGATTCCGTGCGCCCAGGCTGGGGGCTTTCTGGGAGCCGTTTGCTGGCTGCTAGCGAGGCTTTTTCTGCCGCCTCCCCCTCCTTTTGCCTGGGTGCCTGGTTCCGAGTGCCGTCTCTGCTCTCTCCTGCAGGGCTGTAGGGCTGCGTTCGGACGTGTGGCTGTTTCCAGGTCTGGGCTCCTGCGCGGGTGGGATCCTGGGGCCTTTGTTCGTTGGCCCCTCTGCTTCCCGTGGCCACGGTCACTTAACCCCGAGACTACCGGCTTCTTGGAATTTGCGCCCCTGAGTGGGGGCTCTCTGGGTCCCATTTGTAGGCACTGACTGCTGGTGTTGCCCTTTTTTTTTTTTCTCAATTTTATTTTTCTTCCTTTTTTGATTAGTTTTGTCATCTTTTACCTCTTTTTCTCTTTTGTCTTTCTTCATTGCTTAATTTCTTGTCTCCCTATCTCTTCCTTCTCTTTCTGATCCCTGAATACCAGGCGATGTATGCCTCTGTACCTTCAGGCCAGGCTGAGCTGTGAAAATTGAGACCGACTCCCCCAGACCTCATAGCTGCATCGGTGGGATCCCTGGGAACTTTGCAGTTCTTTAACTTTTCTGATTTTTATTTGTTCATTCTTTCCTTTTCTTTCTCTTCCCCCTTCTGGTTTCCTCCATCCCATAGTCTCTCATCTGTACATTCCAACGACAAGCTCCCCTAGCATTCTTTTATGTTTGTACGCTTTTTGCTCCTCCTCCTCTCTCCTCTCCCCCATATCCAGCTTAGCTTCACACATAACCATCTTCCCGCTGCACCCTACCTACCTGTACCGTGCACTAGACATCACATCACCAAGCGGTGCAGGCACGCCCTATTGGAACCTGCCCAGCACCGACTACCAACCGTCCTGGTGGCTGTGGTGAGTGCCACAAGCAACCCATCCCAGTGGCTCCTCCTCAACTAGATCTGCCCAGCTGTACCACAAGAACGAAAAAAAAAAAATCTACAATCAGTAAACGAGAGAAATATCTACTGAATGCCCCGAAAACAGCAAAGAATATCAAAACATTTACAAAAACAAGACAAGATGGCTCCAATAGGCGTCCAAATTAAAACACCAGATAACTCTCCTGTGGAAGAAAATGCACTAGAAGTACCTGATACGGAACTCAAATCACTAATACTCGGAATTTTCCAAGAACTGAGGCAAAAAGCTGACAAACATGAGGAAAAAATAGACAAATTTATGGAAAATACAGACAAAAAATTGGAAGAATTCAGGAAGATGATGCAAGAACAAAATGCCAAAATAAATTCACAACTCGAAATTATACAAAAACAACAATTAGAAATCCAAAAGATAAACAACAAGATTTCAGAAATGGATGGTGTCATAGAAGGGCTGAGAAGTAGATTTGAAACCATGGAAGACAGGATCAGTGGAACTGAAGACAAACACTTGGATACAACTCTGTTTCAGGAAAACTCAGAAAAAAGAACAAAGAAAAATGAAGAGACCCTGAGAGTTATGTGGGACACAATTAAAAGTAAAAACTTACGAGTGATTGGCATACCAGAACAGGGGGAGAAAACAGAAAACACAGAGAGGATCATTGAGGAACTGCTGAAAGAAAACTTTCCCAATATCATGAAAGATGAAAAGCTGGTCATCCAAGAAGCTCAACGAACCCCATATAGAAGAGACCCCAAAAGAAAATCACCAAGACATATCATATTCACACTCGCTAAAACTAAAGACAAACAAAGAATCCTGAGAGCAGCTCGTGAAAAACAAGAAGTCACATACAGAGGAGAAACAATAGGACTAAGCTCAGATTATTCAGCAGAAACCATGCAGGCAAGAAGGCAATGGGATGACATATATAAAATCTTGAAAGAAAAAAATTGTCAGCCAAGAATAATATATCCTGCAAAACTCTCATTCAGATTTGATGGTGAAATTAGGTCATTTCCAGATAAACAGAAACTAAAGGAATATGCAAAAGTCAAACCAAACTTACAAGAATTATTAAAGGGAGTTCTTCGATCTGAGGACAAACAGCTTAAGCCCTCAGGCAGGACCTAGGACCTAGGACGCAGGATAACATGAACCAGATACCATTCTAGGAACTGAACTACAGACGACTTTCCAAAAACAAAAGATATACAACAGGGAATCAGAGAAATCAATCAAAGGATGACAACAACATCAAAACAATGAAACAGGGAACAAACGGCATAGGTATAGAACCTTCTAAAGGAGAAGAAGGCAAGGCGATACCAAGTAACGGTAGACTGCTTCAAAATTATAAAGATAAGGGTAAAATTCATGGTAACCACAAAAAAAGTTAACAAACCAACTCATAAAAATAAAGACGAAAAACATAAAGTCTCAACAAAAACAAAACCTACAAAAACAAAAGAAATGAACACAAAATCCACAAACAAAAGGAACTCAGCACAAGAGAGTAAGAAGAACAAAGAAAACTTCAGCATCACAAAAAAAAGCACTACAAAATGACAGCAACAAACTCACATCTATCAATAATTACACTGAACGTAAATGGACTCAATGCACCCATAAAGCGACGGAGAGTGGCAGAATGGATAAGAAAACAGGATCCATCTATTTGCTGTCTACAAGAGACACATCTTAGAAACAAAGATGTGAATTTATTAAAAATCAAAGGTTGGAAAAAAATATATCAAGCTAACAACTATCAAAAAAGAGCAGGAGTGGCAATTCTAATCTCAGATAAAATAGACTTTAAAACAAAATCTACCATAAAAGACAAAGAAGGACACTATATAATGATTAAGGGGATGATCCATCATGAAGACATAACCATAATAAATATCTATGCACCCAATGACAGGGCTCCAAAATACATAAAAAAAACTCTAACAGCACTGAAAAGAGAAATTGACAGTTCCACAATAATAGTAGGAGACTTCAACACACCACTCTCAGTAAAGGACAGAACAACTAAAAAGAAACTCAGCAAAGATACAGAAGACCTAAAGGACACAATCAGCCAACTGGACCTCATAGACATATATAGAACAATCCATCCAACCGCTGCAAAGTACACATTCTTTTCCAATGCACATGGAACGTTCTCCAGAATAGACCACATCTTAGGCCACAGAGCAATCCTCAACAAGATCCAAAATGCTGAGATAATTCACAGTATCTTCTCTGACCACAATGCCATCAAGGTAGAAATTAACACTAGAAAGAGCAAGGAAAAAAAATCAAACACATGGAAACTGAATAATAATCTGCTTACACATCAATGGGTAATAGAAGAAATCAGAGATGGAATTAAAAAATTCCTAGAATCAAATGAAAATGAAAACACATCATACCAAAACCTTTGGGACACAGCAAAGGCAGTCCTCAGAGGACAATTTATAGCAATAGATGCACATATCAAAAAAGAAGAAAGGGACAAAATCAAAACATTAACTACAGAACTCAAACAAATAGAAAGAGAACAACAAAAAAAGCCTACAACCACCGGAAGAAAGGAAATAGTAAAGATCAGAGCAGAAATCAATGAAATAGAGAACAGAAAAACAATAGAAAGAATCAACAAAACCAAAAGTTGGTTCTTTGAAAGAATCAACAAAATCGACAAACCACTGGCCAGACTGACAAAAGAAAAACAGCAGAGGGCACAAATAACCCAAATAAGAAATGAAATGGGGGACATTACAACAGACCCAACTGAAATAAAAAGGATTATAACAGAATATTATGAAAAACTATATTCCAACAAATTTGAAAACCTAGAGGAAATGGATAAATTTCTAGAAACATACGGCCTACCCAAACTACAACAAAGTGATATTGAAAATCTGAACAGACCCATAACAAGAGAAGAGATTGAAAAGGTAATAAAAAAACTCCCAACCAAAAAAAGCCCTGGCCCAGATGGCTTCACTGGAGAATTCTACAAAACATTTACAGAAGAGCTCGTACCAGTTCTACTCAAGTTATTTCAGAGCATAGAAGAGGAAGCAACACTTCCAAATTCATTCTATGAAGCCAGCATAACGCTGATACCAAAACCAGGCAAAGACATCACAAAAAAAGAAAATTACAGACCAATATCTCTCATGAATATAGATGCAAACATTCTGAACAAAATTCTAGCCAATAGAATTCAGTATCATATCAAAAAAATAATACACCACGACCAAGTAGGATTCATACCAGGTATGCAAGGATGGTTTAACATTAGAAAATCCATCAACGTAATCCACCACATAAATAAAAGGAAAGAAAAAAATCACATGATTATCTCAATTGATGCAGAAAAGGCATTTGACAAAGTCCAACACCCATTCCTGATAAAAGCTCTCAATAAAATAGGTATAGAAGGGAAATTTCTCAACATAATAAAGGGCATCTATGCAAAACCAACAGCCAACATCATTCTTAATGGAGAAAGGCTGAAAACATTCCCCCTGAAAACAGGAACAAGACAAGGATGCCCTTTATCACCACTCCTATTTAACATTGGGCTGGAAGTTCTAGCTAGAGCAGTAAGGCAAGAGAAAGAAATAAAGGGCATCCAAATTGGTAATGAAGAAGTTAAACTCTCCCTGTTTGCAGATGATATGATACTATACATAGAAAACCCTAAAGACTCCACGAGAAATTTACTGGAAGTAATAGAAAGATTCAGCAGAGTAGCAGGATACAAGATAAACATTCAAAAATCAGTTGGATTCCTATACACCGGTAAAGAGAACGATGAAAAGGAGATCAGGAAATCAATACCATTTTCAATAGCCCCTAAAAAGATAAAATACTTAGGAATAAATCTGACCAGGAATATAAAAGACCTATACAAAGAAAACTACAAAACACTGCTGCATGAAACCCAAAGGGATCTACATAAATGGAAAAACATACCATGCTCATGGATAGGCAGACTCAACATTGTGAAAATGGCAATTCTACCTAAAGCAATCTACAAATACAATGCAATCCCGATCCAAATACCAACAACATTCTTCAAAGAGATGGAAAAACTAATCATTAACTTTATATGGAAAGGGAAGAAACCCCGAATAAGTAAAGCACTACTGAAGAAGAAGAATAAAGTTGGAGGACTCACACTACCTGACTTGAGAACCTACTATACAGCTACAGTACTCAAAACAGCCTGGTACTGGTACAACAACAGAGACATTGACCAATGGAACAGAATTGAGAACTCAGATGTAAATCCATCCACCTATGGTCACCTGATTTTTGACAAGGGCCCAAAATACATCAAATGGGGAAAAGACAGTCTTTTTAACAAATGGTGCTGGCAAAACTGGATATCCATTTGTAGAAAAATGAAACAGGACCCATACCTCACACCATATACAAAAACTACTTCAAAATGGATCAAAGACCTGAATATAAAGCCTCAAACTATAAAATTCATAGAAGAAAAAATAGGACCAACACTTCAGACCTTAATACATGGCATTAACAGGATACAAACCATAAACATCAACACAAAAAACCCAACAGATAAACTAGATAATTGGGATCTTCTAAAAATCAAACATCTATGCTCTTCAAAAGATTTCACCAAAAGAGTTAAAAGAGAACCTACAGACTGGGAAAAAATTTTTGGACAGTACAAGTCAGACAAAGGTCTAATCTCCATAATCTACAAGAAAATCCAACACCTCTACAACAAAAAGACAACCAATCCTATCAAAAAATGGGCAAAGGAAATGAACAGACACTTCACCAAGGAAGACATTCAAATGGCCAACAGACACATGAGGAAATGCTCGCGATCACTAGCCATTAGAGAAATGCAAATTAAAACCACAATGAGATACCATCTCACCCCAGCATTACCGGCACGAATCAAAAACACTGGAAATAACAAATGTTGGAGGGGCTGCGGGGAGACGGGAACTCTTATACACTGCTGGTGGGAATGCAAAATGATACAGCCATTTTGGAAAATGATATGGCGTTTCCTCAGAAAGCTAGAAATAGACGTACCATTCGATCCAGCAATCCCACTCCTAGGAATATATCCTAGAGAAATAAGAGTCATCACTCGAATAGACATATGCACACCTATGTTCATGGCAGCATTATTCACAATAGCAAAACGATGGAAACAACCTCGATGTCCATCAACAGACGAATGGATACACAAACTATGGTACATACACACAATGGAGTACTATGCAACGAGAAAGAACAATGAATCGGTGAACCATCTCATAACATGGATGAAACTGGAGGACATCATGCTGAGTGAAATAAGTCAATCACAAAAGGACAAATATTGTATGAGACCTCTATTGTAAAAACCCATGAAAAAATTCACATGCAAAATGTAACAATTCTTGTTGGTTACCAGGGATGGGAGGGGGGGGGAAATACTAAATAGGTAATAGGTAAATGGTAACTTGGGTGAGAGATGAGATAGTACATAGTACAGGGGAAACTAACACAACCTGCACAAGGAAAGGTCATGGAGGCCCTATAGACACATCCAAACCCCCCGAGGGACTGAGTTGTTGGACGGAGGGCTCTGGGGACCATGATCTCGGGGAACACCTAGCTCAATTGGCATGACACTACTTATAAAGATAATGCTCTACATTCTACCTTGGTGAGTAGTGTCTGGGGTCTTAAAAGCCTATGAGCGGCCATCTAAGATACTCCACTGATCTCATCCCTTCGGGAACAAGGGAGAACGAAGAGAACAGGATACAAGGAAAAGATTAGTCCGAAGGACTAATGGTCCACAGCTACCAAGGCCTCCACGGGACTGAGCCCAGTACAGCTGGATGGTGCCCGGCTACCACCAATGACTCCTCTGACCAGGATCACAACAGAGGGTTCTGGGCAGAGCTGGAGTAGGATGTAGAGCATAATTTTAACTCCCAAAAAAAAAAAAAAAAGAAGAAGACCAGATATACTGGCCTAAAGAATAATAGAGAAACCTCGAGAGTGTGACCCCCAGACACCCTTTCAGCTCAGAGGTGAAGTTACCTTCAAGGTTCGATGTTAAGCCTGGGAATGGACACCCCAGTAAAACTAAATGGGACTAACGAGGTACAGGAGTCCGGTGACAAGGGCCAGAAGGCAGAGGGAGAGTAGGAAACTGATGATAAGGAACACAAATTGAATAAGGACACTGTCGATGTATTGTGAGATTGTTGACCACTGCTATAGGGCAACATTTGTAGTAACTATTAAATGGGAGGCTGTTTTGTCCTGTGAGCCTTCATCTTGGGCGAGAATGGCAGCACAATTGGAAGAGCATAGTCACTATCACTTAAATGTGTAAGTAAAAAGTTTTGAAATGGTGTTTAAATAAAATAAAAATAAATAAATAAATAAATAAACAAATGAGAAAAAAAAAAAAAAGGTTGGGAGGCAGGGCAAAGATGGTAGAGTAATCAGATGCTTCCTGTGGTCTCTCTTACAACAAAGACCTGAAAAAACAAGTGAATTGATTAAATATGACAGTCTAGGAGCCCTGGACATCAAAGGCAAAGTTGAGGAATTGGACTGAGTGGCAGAGAGAAGGAGAGATGGTTCGGAAGCAGCAAGGAGTTGCCAGACCTGACCTGGCAGGAGCTGGAGCCCTTCAGGCTGGGTCAGGTCCGGTGTGTGGTGAGGCAAACAGTGGCACTCGGGAGGTGTTTTCCATATCGGGAGAGATCCAGCAGCAGAGAGTCTACTCAGGCATCCAGAACCAGAGAAAAGTAGCCCTCAATCAGCAAAAGATAAGTACTTGCGTCTGGCCTACCACAAGGATCAAAAACACCCCCCTTTGGGAAAAACCTCTCTCCCATTTACCTGCCCCCTCCCAGCTCTGCACTGGGTCCCAGGCCAGCTTCAGTCATTGCCGAGTTCCCTGGGCCAGAAGTAGGACCCGTTACACACCCTGAGCCATTCTCCCAGCCATGGAAAGGGAACAAATTAACAAACAGGGGAAAAAATAATCTGCCAGGTCCCTAAGCCAGGAGCTCAGGGTAGGCACAGCTCCTTTGCCTAGGCACATGCACAAGGGGTCCACAGACTTTCAGTGCTTTTCACCCCAGCCTAGACTTGTGTGGCCCATTTCAAAAGCATAGGCCCTCATTACCTCAGTACAATGGAGTATATACTGGAAGTCTAACTTCAACTGTTTCTCCTGTGAAGTGGCAGGTTCATGACATTTGACACTGCTCTGCCCATTAAGTATGGTTTTCACCTGCCCACATCAGGGGACGGAGGACTGGTGGCGCCACCCATCCCACCTAGCCACCTGCAACAGGGGTCCAAGAATAAGTGGTGACCCCAGTCCTTACAGCCAACAGCATTGGGTGCTCATAATCCAGCTGCAAAACCTACCTACCTATGCACTCTAGGGAACAGAGAGACGCTTTCCTCCCAGACATTCAGGGGAAGCCGTCAGCCCCCTGCCTTGCTCAGAGAGTGACCCCCTACTGCAGCCAGATACCTGTACCTACCCAATTACCCATGCCAGTCTAGGAATGGTGACCAACTACCTGGACACCTGAGCTGAATCTACACAAGAAAAGTAAGCAGATTCCTAGGCTCACATACTTAGTAACAGATCTAACCACCTGGTGACAGGACTTTAGAGCTTCAAAGGCACCAATAATCAAACTAGCTCACACAAGCAGCCTATTTTGGCATATCAAAACAAAACAAGAAGCTAGGACAAAGAAAGCAAACATAAAATAAATAAATATAATAACTTATTGATGGCTCAGAGACACAGTCAATATCAAATCATATAAAGAGGCAGACCATGATGGCTTCAGCAAGCTCCCCAAATACAGAATCAAGAAATTTTCCAGAGGAAGAGAATTTCTTGGAATTATCCGAGGTGGAATACAAAAGATTAATATGCAGAACTCTTCAAGAGATCAGGAAGGAGATGATTCAAAATACAGATCAAGCTAAGGAACACACAGACAAAGAAATAGAAGCTCTTAAGAAGATTATTGAAGAGCATAATGAAAAATTTAACAGGCTGCAAGAATCCATAGAGAGACAGCAATTAGAAATCCAGAAGATTAACAATAAAATTTCAGAATTAGACAACTCAATAGAAAGTCATAGGAGCAGAATTGAAGCAATAGAAGTCAGAATTAGTTAGACTGAAGATAAAGCACTTGATACCAAGTTACTTGAGGAAAAATCAGATAAAAGAATTTTTAAAAATGAAGAAACTAAGAATTATGTGGGACTCTCTCAAGAGGAATAGCCTACAAGTGGTTGGAATACCATAACAGGAGGGGATAACAGAAAATTCATAGAGAATTATTGAAGATTTCTTGTCAGAAACCTTCCCCGATATCATGAAAGATGAGAAGATATCTATCCAAGATGCTTATCAAAACCCACATGAGGTAGATCCCAAAAGAAAGTCACCAAGACATATTATAATCAAACTTGCCAAAACCGAAGATAAAGAGAGAATTTTAACAGTGGCTAGGGATAAACAAAAAGTCATCTACAAAGGAGAATAAATAAGACTAAGCTCGGACTACTTAGCAGAAACCATGCAGGCAAGAAGGCAGTGGGATGACATATATAAAGCCTTGAAGGAAAATAATTGCTAGCCTAGAATTATATACCCAGCAAAACTGTCTCTCAAATATCATGGTGAAATTAGGGCATCTCCAGATAAACAGAAGTTTAGGGAATTTGCAAAAACCAAACCAAAATTACAAGAAATACTAAAGGGAGTCCTATGGTTAGATAATCATTAACATTAGATAACAACCCAAGAATAGAACACAGGACAGAGCAACCAGATATCAACCCAGATAAGGAAGTCACAAAAATAAATCAAAGCTAAAACACTGAAAATAAGGAAACAGAGATGTCAATATGTAAAAAATGACAACATTAAAACAAAAAGAGGGACTAAAAAATGTAGACATAGATTTTTCATACGGACAGGAAGTCAAGGCAATATAAAGAAATAAAAGACTGGTATAAAATTAGAAAAAATAGGAGTATATATTAAGGTAACCAGAAAGGAAACTAGCAATCCTGCACACCAAAATAAAAAAACAAGAAAAATATAAAGACTCAGCAAACACAAAATCAACAACAATTAAGAAGATGAAAAGAAAATGCAAAAGAAAAATGACTCAGCACAGAAACTTAAGTGGAACAAAGAAACTATCAACAACACACACAAAAAAGGCATCAAAATGACATCACTAAGGTCACACCTATCAATAATTACACAGAATGTAAATGGACTAAATGCACCAATAAAGAGATAGAGATTGTCAGAATGGATAAAAAACCACAATACATCTGTATGCTGCCTACAAGAGACACACCTTAGACTCAAAGACACAAACAAACTAAACCTCAAAGAATGGAAACAAATATATCAGGCAAACAACACTCAAAAAAGAGCAGGAGTGGCAATATTAATCTCTGGCAAAATAGACTTTAAAATCCACCACTAAGGTAGGGAAGGACATTATATATAGATTAAAGGGTCAATACACCAGGAGGACATAACTATACCAAATATTTACACACTTAATAGACAGGGCTCCAAAATAAATAAAGCAAGCTATAACAGCATTGAAAAGAGAGATAGACAGCTCCACAGTGATAGTAGGAGACTTCAAAAAACCACTTTCGGTGAAAGAACATCCAAAAAGAATCTCAATAAAGACGCGGAAGATCTAAATGCTACAATCAACCAACCTGATCTCTTGGACACATACTGAACCCTCTACCGAACAGCAGACAAGTATAGTTTCTATTCCAACGCACATGGAACAGTCTCCAGAAAAGATCACATATTAGGCCATAAAGCAAGCCTTAATAGAATGCAAAGCATCATAATATTACAAAGCTTCTTTTCTGACCATAAACCCATAAAAGTAGAAATCAATAACAGAGAAAGCAAATAAAAAAAGTCAAACGCATGGGAACTGAACAACACCTTGCTGAAAAACTACTGGATTATAGAAGAAATTAAGGATGGAATAAAGAAATTCATAGAATCAAACGAGAATGAAAACACATCCTACCAGAACCTTTGGGACACAACAATAGCAGTGCTCAGAGGTCAGTTTATACATCCAAAAAGAAGAAAGGGCCATAATCAAAATATTAACCCTACAACTGAAACAAGTACAAAGAGAGCAGCAAAAGAAGCCCTCGGGAGACAGAAGAAAGGAAATAATAAGAATTAGAGCAGAATTAAATGAAATAGAAGATAGAAAAACAATTGAAAGACTTAAAGAGACCAAAAGCTGGTTCTTTGAAAAGATCAACAAAATCGATAAACCATCGGCCAAACTGACAAAAGAAAAACAGGAGAGGAAGCAGATAACCCATATAAGAAATGAGATGGGTGATATCACAACAGACACAACTGAAATTAAAAAAATCATAATAGAATACTATGAAAAATTGTACTCCAACAAATTTGAAAACATACAGGAAATGGACAAATTTCTAGAAACTCACTACCTACCTAAACTAACACAGAGCTAGAATAACTAAATGAACCTATAACAAAAGAAGAGATTGAAAAGGTAATTTAAAAACTCCCAGCAAAAAAAAAGCCCGGGCCCAGACAGCTTCACTGGAGAATTCTACCCAACTTTCAGAGAAGAGTTAACACCACTACTACTAAAGATATTTCAGAGCATAGAAAAGGATAGAATACTCCCAAACTCATTTTATGAAGCCAGCATAACCCTGATACCAAAACCAGGTAAAGACATCACAAAAAAGGAAAACTACAGATCAATATCCCTCATGAACATTGACGCAAAAATCCTCAACAAAATTTTAGCCAACAGAATTCAGTAACATATCAAAAAAATAATTCACCTTGATTAAGTGGGATTTATACCAGGTATGCCGGGATGGTTCAACATTAGAAAAACAATCAATGTAATCTATCACATTAATAAAACAAAAAACAAGAACCATATGATCTTATCAATCGATGCAGAAAAGGCATTTGACAAAGTCCAACACCTATTCGTGATAAAAACTCTCAATAAAACAGGAATAGAAGGGGAATTCCTCAACATAATTAAGGGCATTTATACAAAGTCAATAGCCAACATTATCCGAAATGGAGATACTCTGAAAGCATTCCCCTTGAGAACGGGAACCAGGCACTCTTATTCAACATTGTGCTGGAATTCCTAGCCAGAGTAATTAGGCTAGAAAAAGAAATAAAGGGCATCCAAATAGGAAAGGAAGAAGTAAAAGTATCTCTATTTGCAGATGATATAATCTTATACACAGAAATCTCCAAAGAATCCACAAGAAAACTACTGGAACCAATAGATTTCAGCAAAGTATCAAGATACAAGATAAAAATACAAAAGTCATTTGGATTCCTCTACACCAACAAAGAGAACTTTCAAGAGGAAATCACCAAATTAATATCGTTTACAATAGCCCCCAAGGAGATAAGATACTTAGGAATAAATCTAACTAGAGACATAAAAGACCTATACACTGAAAACTATAAGATACTACTGCAAGAAACCAAAAGAGACCTGCGTAAGTGGAAAAACATACCTTACTCATGGTTAGGACACTCAACATTGTGAAAATGTCAATTCTACCCAAAGCAATCTACAGGTACAATGCAATCCCGATCCAAATTCCAATGGCATTTTTTAATGGGATGGAGAAACAAATCACCAACTTCATATGGAAAGGGAAGAGGCCCTGGATAAGTAAAGCATTACTCAAGAAGAACAAAGTGAGAGGCCTCACACTACCTGATTTTAAAACTGATTATATCACCACAGTAGTCAAAACAGCCTGGTACTGGTACAACAACAGATATGTAGACCAATGGAACAGAACTGAGAATCCAGACATAAATTCATCCACCTTTGAGCAGCTGATATTTGACAAAGGCCCAAAGTCCATTAATCAGGGAAAAACAGTCTCTTTAACAAATGGTGCTGGCATAACTGCAATCCATCTGCAAAAAACTGAAACAATTCCCATACCTCACACCATGCACAAAAACTAACTCAAAATGGATCAAAGACTTAAATATAAAATATAAAATGATAAAGATCATGGAAGAAAAAATAGGGACAATGCTAGGAGCCCCAACACATGGCATAAACAGAATACAAACCGTAAGTAAAAATGCACAAACACCAGAAGAGAAACTAGATAAATGGGAGCCCCTAAAAATTGAACACTTATGCTCATCAAAAGACTTCACCAGAAGAGTAAAAAGACAACCTACAGACTGGGAAAATATTTTTGGCTACGACAAATTCAATCGGTGTCTAATCTCTAAAATCTACAAGATACTGTAAAACCTCAACAACAAAAAAGACAAATAACCCAATTAAATAATGGGCAAAGGATATGAACAGCCCCTTCACCAAAGAAGACATTCAGGTAGCCAACAGACATATGAAGAAATGCTCATGATTATTAGCCTTTAGAGAAATGCAAATCAGAACTACAATGAGATACCATCTCGCTCCAACAAGGCTAGCTTTAATCCAAAAAACACAAAATAATACATGTTGGAGAGGTTGTAGAGAGACTGGAACACTTATACACTGTTGGTGGGAATGTAAAATGGTACAATCACTTTGGAAATTGATTTGGCGCTTCCTTAAAAATCTAGATACAGAAGTACCATACGATCCAGCCATCCCACTCCTTGCAACATAACCCAGAGAAATAAGAGCTGTCACAAGAATAGATATATGCACACTCATGTTCATTGCAGCACTGTTCTTGATAGCAAAAAAGATGGAAACAACCTAGGTGCCCATTAATGGATGAATGGATAAACAAATTGTGGTATATTCACACAATGGAATACTACACAACTATAAAGAACAATGATGAATCCATAAAACATAACGCAGAGGAATCTAGAAGGCATCATGCTGAGTGAATTTAGTCAGTGGCAAAAGGGCAAATATTGTATGAGACCACTATGATAAGAACACAAGAAAAGGTTTAAACACAGAAGAAAACATTCTTTGATGGTTATGAGGGTGGGGAGGGAGGGAGAGGGGTATCCACTAACTAGATAGTAGACAAGAATTATCTAGGTGAAGGAAAGGACAGCACACACTATAGGGGAAGTCAGCACAACTGGACTAAACCAAAGCTGAGAAGTTTCCTGAATACAATCAAACATTTTGAGGGACAGAGTAGCAGGGTCGAGGGTCTGGGGACCATGCTTTCAGGGGACATCTAGGTTAATTGGCATAACAAAGTTTATTAAGAAAATGTTCTACATCCTACTTTGGTGAGTGGCATCTGGGGTCTTAAAAGCTAGCAAGCGGCCATCTAAGATGCATCAATTGGTCCCAACCCACCTGGAGTAAAGAAGAATGAAGAACACCACGGACACAAGGCAAGTATTAGCCCAAGAGACAGAAAGGGCCACATAAACCAGAAACTTCATCAGCCTGAGACCAGAAGAACTTGATGGTGCCCGGCTACCACCAGTGACCATCCTGACAGGGAACACAACAGAGTCCCTGATGGAGCAGGAGAAAATTGGGGTGCAGAACTCAAATTCTAGTAAAAAGACCAGACTGAATGGTCTGACTGAGACTGGAGGAACCCCATTAATCATGGCCCCCCGGACTCTCTGTCAACACAGAACTAAAACCATTCCTGAGGCCAACTCTTCAAACAAAGATTAGACTGGACTATGGGACATAAAACGATACTTGTGAAGAGTGTGCTTCTTAGCTCAAGCAGATACATGAGACTAAATGGGCAGCTCCTGTCCGAAGGTGAGATGAGAAGGCAGAGAGGGTCAGGAGCTGGTTGAATGGACACGGGAAATTAGGGGTGGAAAGGAGGAGTGTGCTGTCACAGTATAGGGAAAGCAACTAGGGTCACATAACAATGTATGTATAAATTTTTGTATGAGAGACTAATTTGAATTGTAAACTTTCACTTAAAGTACAATAAAATATAATTTTAAAAAACCAAGTCAGATTTGCCACCTTTCTATGAAGTCACTTATTAATTTATTCATTCAGTGACATTTATTGAACAGTTACTATAGTTAAAATAATAATAAAATGTTTGCCATCAAATCGATTCTGACTCATGGTGTACCTATACGTGTCAGAGTAGAACTCTGCTCCGGAGAGTTTTAATGGTTGGTTTTTCAGAAGTAAACAGCTAGGCCTTTCTTCTGAGGTGTCTCTGGGTTCACTCGAACTCTTAGTCATTTCTGCCACCCAGGGACCCCTACTATAATGTTGTTGTCAGTTCCAACACATAGTGACCCTGTGTACAACAAAACACAACACTGCTCAGACCTGTGCCATCCTCATGATCATTGCCATGTTTTCATCCATTGTTACAGCCACTGTGTCAATCCATCCTGTTGAGGGTCTTCTTCCTCACTGACCCTCTCCTTACAAAGCATGATGCCCTTCTCCAGAGACTGGTCTCTCCTGATAACATGTCCAAGATATGTGAGACGAACTCTTGCCATCCTCGCTTGTAAGGAGCATGCTGGCTGTACTTGTTCCAGGACAGATTTGTTCATTCTTCCGGAAGTCCATGGTATATTCAGTACCCTTCACAAATACCATAATCCAAAGATATCAATTCTTCTTCAGTCTTACTTATTTATTGTCCAGCTTTCACGTGTACATGAGGCAATTGAAAATACCAGGACTTGGGTCAGGTGCACTTCAGTCCTCAAAGTGACATCTTTGCTTTCCAACACTTGAAAGAGGTCTTTTGCAGCACATTTGCCCAATGCAGTACGTCCTTTGATTTCTTGACTACTGCTTCCATGGCCATTGATTGTGGACCCAAGTAAAATGAAGTTCTTGACAACTTCAATATTTTCTCTGTTTATCATGATGTTGCTTGTTGATACAGTTTGAGGATTTTTGTTTTATTTATGTCAAGGAGTAATTTATACTGAAGGCTGCAGTCTTTGATCTTCATCAGTAAGTGCTTCAAGTCCTCTGTGCTTTCACTAAGCAAGGTTGTGTCATCCACATACCACAGGTTGTTAATGAATCTTCCTCCAATCTGATGCCACATTCTTCTGCATACAATCTGGCTTCTCAGATTATTTGCTTAGTATACAGATTGAATAAGTATGGTGAAAGGATTTAACCCTGATGCACACCTTTCTTAATTTTAAACCATGCAGTATCACCTTGTTCTGTTCGAACGACTGCCTCCTGGTCTATTGTACAAGTTCCTCATGAGCATAGTTAAGTGTTCTGGAATTCCCATTCTTCACAATGTTATCCATAATTTGTTGAGATCCACACAATCCAATGCCTGTGCATAGTCAGTAAAACACAGGCAAACATCTTTCTGGCATTCTCTGCTTTCAGCCAGGATCCATCTGACATCAGCAATGATATCCCTTGTTTCACGTCCTTTTTTGAATCCGCTTTGAACTTCTGGCAGTTCCCTGTCAACGTACTGCTGCAACCAATTTTGAATATAGTCTGGAAAATTTTACTTGTGTGTGATATTAATGATATCATTTGATAATTTCTGCATTCCACTGGATCACCTTCTTTTTGGAATAGGCACAAATATGGATCTCTTCCAGTCGGTTGGCCAGGTTCGTGTCTTCCAAATATCTTGGCATAGGGAGCGCTTCCAGCATTGCATCCTTTTGTTGAAACATCTCAGTTGGTATTCTGTCAATTCCTGGAACCTTGCTTTTTGCCAATGCCTTCAGTGCATCTCGGACTTCTTCCTTCAATACCAACTGTTCTTTTTCATATACTACATCCAAATGATTTGAACGTTGACTAATTCTTTTTGATATAATGACTCTGTGTATTCCTTCTATCTTCCTTTGATGATTCAATATTTTTCCCGTAACTCAGAACCAAACCCATTGCTATTGAGTCGATTTTGACTCATATCCTTCAATATTGTAACTCAAGTCTTGAATTTGGTCTTCAGTTCTTTCAGCTTGAGAAATGCTGCAAGTGTTCTTCCCTTTTGGTTTTCTAACTCCAAGTCTTTGCACATGTCCTTATAATAGTTTACTTTGTCTTCTTGAGCCGCTCTTTGAAATCTTCTGTTCAGCTCTTTAACTTCATCATTTCTTCCATTCACTTTAGCTATTCTACCTTCAAAAGCAAGTTTCACAGTCTCTTCTGACATCCATTTTGGTCTTTTCTTTCCTTCCTGTCTTTTTAATGACCATTTGCATTATTCATGTACAATGTCCTTGATGTCATTCCACAACTCATCTGGTCATTCGTCATTAGTATCCAATGTATCAAATCTATTCTTTAGATGGTCTCTAAATTCAGGTTGGATATACAAAAGGTGTATTTCTGGCTCTCGTGGACTTGCTCTAATTTTCTTCAGCTTCAACTTGAACTTGCATATGAGCAATTGGTGGTCTGTTCCGCAGTCAGCACCTAGCCTTGCTCTGACTGAAGATATTGAGCTTTTCCATCGTCTCTTTCCACAGATGTAGTTGATTTGAGTCCTACGTATTCCATCTGGCGATGTTCATGTGTATAGTTGCTGTTTATGTTGTTGAAAAAGGGTATTTGTAATGAAGAAGTAGTTGGTCTTGAAAAATTCTATCATGCGATCTCTGGTGTCATTTCTATCACCATGGCTGCATTTTTTAAGCACCAATCCGTCTTCTTTGTTTCCAACTTTCATGTTCCAACCACCAGTAATTATCAATGCATCTTGATTGCACGTTTGATCAATTTCAGACTGCAGAAGTCTGTAAAAATCTTCAATTTCTTCATCTTTAGCCTTAGTGGTTGGTGCGTAAACTTGAATAATTGTTGTATTAACTCATCTTCCTTGTAGGCATACAGATATTATCCTATCACTGACAGTGTTGTACTTCAGAATAGATCTTGAAATGTTCTTTTTGACAATGAATGCAAATGCCATTCGTCTTCAATTTGTCATTCCTGGCATAGTAGACCATATGATTGTCTGATTAAAAATAGCAAATACCAGTCCATTTCAGCTAAGTAATGTCTAACATGTCAATGTTTATGCGTTCCATTTCATTTTGACAACTTCCAATTTTCCTAGATTCATACTTCGTACATTCCATGTTCCGATTATTAATGGATGTTTGCAGCTGTTCTCATTTTGAGTTGTGCCACCTCAGCAAATGAAGGTCCCAAGTCTTGACTCCACCTATGTCATTAAGGTCGACTCCACTTTGAGGAGGCAGCTCTTTCTCAGTTGTATTTTGAGTGCCTTCCAACCTGAGGGGCTCATCTTTTGGCACTATACCAGACAATCTCCCACTGCTGTTCATAATGTTTTAACTGGTCGATATTTTTGGAAGTAGATTGTCAGGTCCCTCTTGCTAGTCTGTCTTAGTTTGAAAGCTTTGCTGAAACCTGTCCACCATCGGTGACCTTGCTGGTATTTGAAATACTGGAGACATAACTTCCAGTATCACAGCAACAAGCAAGGCACCACAGTACAACAAACTGACAGATGCTTGGGGGCAGGTTAAATATACAGAAAAATTTTCAACATTTTTCACTATGGTAATACCCCATTGTATTTCTGTGCTACTTTTTCATTTACAACACTTCTTAGCATACATTATCACATTTTTTCACTTTTATATAAGGAAGGCTTCATCATACCAACATTAAAAGATGTGAAAATTGAATGTATAAAGAGCATGAATACAAATTTTCTGACTGCCAGCTTAGTGCCTTATCAAAATAATGTTCTTATAAGAACACTAGCTATCCTGAAGAATATCACCAACAATGTGCTCCTGAAGAATTTGCCTGAGCAATCTCAAAGTGATACAGAGTCTGCTACTGATTGACTTAGGTTATCTTTATTTTATCCTATGATGAAAATTATTATTTCAATTTTAATATCATAATCACATACATTAAGGGCAGGACCACATGACTGCTCTTTGGTCCACATTGCTTAGCCTAGTGCTTTAAATACAATTAAACAAGTTGCTGTTCAGTCAATTCCAACTCATGGCAATCCCATGTGTGTCAGAGTAGAACTGTGCTCTGTAGGATTTGCAGTGACTGATATTTTGGAAGTAGATTGCAAGGCCTTTCTTCTGAAGCTCCTCTGGGTGGATTCAAACCTCCAACTGTTCGGTTAGCAGCCTAGAGTATTACCCATTTGTACTACCCTTAAATATAATAGGTTCTCTAATATCTTAAGCCTTCTACCCTACATGAACAGAAGTCACTTTGGACTTCACAGACCATCCTTTGCAAAATCCCTGTCTCCTCAAGCCCAGCCCTAAATGCTTACTTCTTCTTCTTGCTCTAATTGTAACCTGGCTATTCCCTGAAGCCCCTCCTTCCCCTGCAGCCTCTCAATCAATAACCCTTTTCTTCCCCACAGTCTTTGTATCACTTGATTGTCTAATAAGTCTCAAAGCTAAAATGCCCAAACTGACTCCTGATTTTTCCCTGCAGAACGTCTTCACCACTAAGTTCCCTAATTCATTGATAGTAACTGCATCCTTCCAGTTGCTCAGGTTAAAAATCTTGGAGTCATCCTTGATTCCCTTTTCTGTCCCACCCTATGGATGCAATTGGTAAGGGAATTCTATTGGCTCTACTTTCAAAATATGTACAGAATCCAACTTCTTCTCACTACTACTGGTGATCCACTGCTATCCATCTCCTGGATTACTGCAATTTAAAAAAACAGTTGCCGTGGAATTTATTCATACTTATAGTGACCCCATATGTGTCAGACTGGAACTGTGTACCAAAGGGTTTTCAATGGCTGATAAAATTTGGAAGTTGATCACCAGTCCTTTCTTCTAAAGCACCTTTGGGTGAACTTGAACCTCCAATATTTCAGGTTAGCTGCTAAGCATGTTAACTGTTTGCACCACACAGGAACTCCAGATTACTACAATAGCCTCTTTAGAAGTCTCCGTGGTTCCACTCTCACCTCCCTAAAGTCAATTCTCAATCCAGTAGCTAGAGCAATCCTTTAAATACATGAGTCAGATCATGTCACCATTCTGTAGTAAACTTCCCAAAACACCATGTTTAAATCAAAGTAGTAGAAGCCAAAGTTCTTACAATGGCCTACCAGGCCCTATGTTGTCTGGCTCTTTGACTCCTCAAATCTCTTCTACTCCCTCCCCCTCACTCTGCTCTAACCATTCTGCTTCCTTGCTGCTCCCAGAAGGAACTGGCAAGCACTCACCTGCCTTAGGACATTTCAACTGTTTCCTCTGCCTGAAACATTCTTTTCCTAGGTGTCCTCCCTGCCCTCACTCATCCTCAGCACTCCAGATCCCTTTTGGCCTGCTCTACGTTTTCCCCTAGCTCTTCTCCCTCCTAACATCTATATAATAGTTGTTCTCATGGCAGGGCCCAGGACCTTTCCTTATTTTTCTCACTCGGGTGTTCCAAGTAGCTACCTAGAGCATCTAGGCACTGACTCCTGATTATCCCCCAAACACCTGCTCCACCACAGACCCTCCCCTCCTGGCTCAGTTGATGGGTACTCCATCCTTCCAGTGGCTCAGATCAAAAAAAAAAAAAGAGGCCTCCCTGACTCCTTATCTGTTTGTTAATCCTTATCTGACTAACATCTAATCAGTCAGGAAGGCTTGTTGGCCCTACCCTTAAAATAATTGCTCAATAATTTTATGTTGAAGGAAGGACCGATTTATCTTTGTAAAGTTGGCTAATAATATCAAAAAACCAAACCCATTGCTCTCGAGTTGATTCTGACTCATAGCGACCCTATAGGACAGAGCAGAACTGTGCCATATAGCTTCCAAGGAGTGTCTGGTGGATTCCAGCTACCACCTTTTGGTTAGTAGCCAAGCTCTTAACCACTGCACCACGAGGGCTCCGTGATCAATCCCCATAAATTACCATGACCCAGTCCCAATACCCCTAATGCTTTTACATATCCTACATATTGATATCCCATTAAATATATGCATATGTATGGGTAGTCTTTCTAAATATAAATACTGAATGTGGCTTGGCTTCTACTGTGTATAGATTATAACTCAATTTCCTAAGTGCCAGGACCATGTGCAACCTATATTTTATACTTATACCACCTGTATTTATACTTTATAAATCTTATAGGTTCAGTTCAGTACTCCTATATCTGAGGATGAGGCAGCGGCATATCTATCAAAAATAGTGCCCGTGACAACTAGTTTTAAATTCCTGAATGATCTCTCACAGCTCGTGAAGGGAACTGCTATGGCCAATAGAAACTACTCACTGGCGCCTTCCCTCAAGCAGTGCCCAGGGCATGCGCCCTACCTGCCATACCTTAGATATGTCTCTGCCAGGTGGGTTCAGTAAGTGTCACCTGATGGTAATGCAGAGACTGAGTTCACAATCGGCAAATTCAGAACTGAGAGTTCTTGAGATCCCATTAAAAAGTCGACAAATTTAACAAACCTTTATTGTATGAATATTATGTACTATAAATTCTACCGGATACTGGCAATAACAAAATAAATCACTCTCAAGATCACATAGTCTGATAGAGAACACAGTCATATAAACAAACAATCTCAGTATAGTGTGATAAATGGAACATGAGTACTGATACACAGTAAGGGTGACTAACTCTGTGAGTCAGATATGGGTAAGGTTGAGTCAGAGTTCATCAGGAAGACAAGGTGGGGTAATAACATTCCAAGCCCAAAAAGAAAAAACTGAACAGGATTTTGTTTGTTCATTTGTTAAACAGCTGTTCTTTATTATCATTGTTGTTGTTAGTTGCCACCGAGTTGACTCCGACTTATGGTGACCTTATATATAACAGAATGAAATGTTGCCCACTCCTGCTTTTGGCCATAAGAGAATAGGAAGGGAAGGGGGATTCGTATGCCAGAATACATGCGTTAAGCAAAAGGTTTGGATTAAAATATTTCCCATGTCCCTGGAAATTTTTTTTTTATATATATAATGATTCAAATTTTAAAAAATTAAAAAAACTATACTAATTTAGTCAAGTTTTGAGTCATAGGATGCTTTCGGCAAGGTGTGCATGAATAATACTATTTCATTACTCTGATGCCAGACGGAAACCCTGGTGGTGTAGTGGTTAAGGGCTACAGCTGCTAACCAGGAGGCTGGCAGTTCAAATCCACCAGGTGCTCCTTGGAAACTCTATGGGGTAGTTCTACTCTGTCCTATAGGGTCGCTATGAGTTGGAATCGACTCAATGGCAACAGACTTGGTTTTTTTTTTTTTTTTTTGGATGCCAAAACTGAAATATTAATAGACTGTGTTAAGATTTAAATCTAGTCATAAACATGTCTCCAAGATAAGATGCATGATAATTAGAAGCAAAAATAATCTAAAGCCATTTCTTTCTGTGAAACATTAAAACTGCAAACAACTATAAGCTGTGTTTGAGTTTTCCTTGAAAGTAAAATCACAAAACCAGCAAAGAACAAAAATGCCTGTACCTATACAACAGCCAGGGTATAATTCTATTTTAACTGTTTTAAGAAATTTTGACCACATGTAATAGCAACATTGTCTTCCGGCATCTGTAAATTAGTCTTGACATTGCTTTTCTAATGGGCACGGAGAAGTACATTGGCATTTTTATGAAACTAAAAATAAACAACAAATTCTACCTTTTGTCAGGAATAGCATTCTTCTTTTGACATTTTTAAAGATATTTTTTAAAACAGAACTAGATTTGAATGCTGACTCTAGCACCTACTAGGTAATTATATCTGAGGGCTTCAGTTTCTCTACTTGTAAAACAGAAATAGTACAGATTACCTTATTGCACAAAGTACTTGTGAGGCCCAATGAGTGTGAAAGCACATCACAAATAATAAAACATTGTATATGCATAAAAACTTGTGCATGAATGTTAATAGCAACATTATTAATAGTAGTCAAAAAGTAGAAACAACACAAATGTCCATCAACTGATGAATGGATAAACAAAATGTGGTATAGCTATACAATGGAATATTATTCAGCATGAAAAGGAATGGAATACTGTTGTTACATGCTACAACATGGATAAACCTTCAAAACTTTATGCTAAGTAAAAGAAGTCAGACACAAAAAGCCACATATTGTGATTCCATTCATATGAAGTGACCAGAACGGGCAAATCTATAGAGATACAAAGTAGATTAGTGGTTGCCAGGGTCTGCCAGTAGGGTGAATGGGTAGTGACTGCCAATGGGTACAAGGTTTCTTTTGAGGATGATGGAAATGTTCTAAATTAGATAGTGGTAATGGCTGCACAACTCTGTCAATATCCTAGAAACCACTGGATTGTACACTAGAAAAGGGTAAATTTTATGGGGTGTGACTTTAATCTCAATTTCAAAAAACTAAAAAAAAAAAAATACAAATACTGTAGTTATTATTATTATTCTGTAGGAGTCACTTGATTTCCAGGTCAGTGGTCTTTCCCTGAGAAAATGCTATAATTCATTTATTTTCCTCAAAATGTCTTGATAAAGTACTCAAAGCTCCCCGCCCAGGGGTCGGGGAAAGTGTTAGAATTCATAAACAAACTCCTTCTACTATAAGTCAAACACTGTGAAGAAAAGAGTTAGAATCTCCTTTTTCTTAGTGCCCTTAAGTTAATGTGGGCTGACATCACTTTTCACTTAAAGCTGCAGTTAGTGGCACTTAGTGATTATTTTAAGCCAATTTCACCCAGATAAAAACATGTGTGTGCATGAGAAAAAAATGTGAAGACACAATATGATTTGACCAGGACTCTATTCTCCACAGCACTAAAGTTCACCAAGTTCTTAGAAGTTCACACATTTTAGAGAGAAGTTTTCCTAGTTTCTAGCAATTCTGAACAACTTTTTTTTTTTTTTTTTTAATCTATCAGCAGAAGAAGGTCCATGGGTGGCACAAACAATTTGCACTTGGCTACTAACCAAAAGGTTGGTGGTTTGAATTCACCCAGAGGCACTGTGGGAGAAAAGCTTTGCGATCTACTTCTGCAAGATTACAGCCATCAAAAACCCTATGGAGTGCAGTTCTACTCTGAAACATATGAGGTCACCACGAGGCAAAATCAACTTGACAGCAATGGGTTTAGTTTTTGGTTTATCAGTAGAAGATGAATTACCAAACATAATATTAAAACTTTCACTTAAATGACATAATGTATCATCCTAAATAATGACATAATGTTTATTTCCTATCTACAAACAAAAGGAAATATAATTTTATTTATATTCATTATTAATAATAAGTATAAGAACAACTAAGGAATATAGGTCAGACCAAAAAATATGCTCAGTTGAATCACAACATGAGTTTCATAAATTTGTTATTGTACTGATTTTTACCCTCTATTACCCAAAGGAATAGTATGAAGCAATAAATAAATAAAAATATAAAAGCAATTTATTGAAGGGTACAATAATAAGTATAGATACCAAACCCATTGCCGTCAAGTTGATTCCGATTTATGGCAACTCAACGTGTTCCAGAGTAGAGCTGTTCCAAACGGTTTTCTTGACTGTGATCTTTATGGAAGCAGATCACCAGGCTTTTCTTCCACAGTGCTGCTGGGTGAGTTAGAACTACCAATCTTTAAGTCGGTAGTCAAGCGCCAACCTTTTATTCCATCCAATAGTTTACAAAGCAGCATACATAGAATGCTCCCATTTTCATTGTTTTAAATGTATAAACATGAAAAGAAGAGGATATGGAGGACTGTTAATAGTAGTTGTCTCCAAGAGAGTGGGGAGTGGGTAGCTTCTTTTCACTCATTTGTCTTTGCTGACTTTTCTGTTATAAAGACGGAGGAGTCCTTACATAAATAGAGAAAATAAGTTGTTTGTAAATAAAAAGACTGTCATTATTTTAATTCACTTTTACAAAAAGATGCCCTCCCCCCCAAAAAAATTTCTATGATTTTAGGACAATTGTTATAAAATCAATATAAAGCAAGGACAATTTGATCAGACTAAGCAAGATACATACAAAATGAATCCTTTAAAACGAAAACAAAAACTTATTAAGTCAATTATATGGTTTGATAAAACTTTTCTCTTTTTAGCTTTTTTGGTTGTCATTAGGAACCCAGCCTAACTTATAGAATACTTTTAGAAAAATATTCCTTTTATCATTTTACTCTGAGATTAAAATTATATTTTGCAATTAGAACACTGTATGCAAACAGCAGATGATTTCATGCTTATTTTTAAGTTGATAGACAATTTTTGCTTATTATTTACATTGCTAAAATCTATTTTCATGGAAAGTGCAAAAGTTAAGATTTGGTCTGTTATGTGTACAAATACAGTAATTTCATTTGATTCTCATTTATTCATTAAAGTATAAAGAAGACCATGAAGGACACTTAGATTTATCTCTTCCCTAACATCATCCACTTGATAAAAATTGGTCTTTGAAAATATTGGCAATCTTATCTTGCCTATATAATAAATTCCCATTTAGCTACCATCGAACAAAGAAAAAACCAAAATGACTATAAATTTTTAGCAAATAAATAACAACTAAATAAAACTGATATCAAAAATTTATTCAGAATTTTATCCTACTTATGTACTCATAAAGAGAAAAAAAATGTCATTGAATAGATTCTGACTCACAGTAACCCCATTGTTCCAGAGCAGAACTGTGCTCTACAGGGTTTTTAATGGCTGTAATCTTACAGAAGTGGATTGCCAGGCCTTTAGTGCAATCTGTTTGTACCACTCAGGGACCTTATATGCTCATACAGGTAAATAAACTCATACTTACAACTATGTTAACTGTAGTTTTGTCTGAAATAGCAAGAAACTGGACACAACCAATATATTCATCAATTCTAGGCAGATTAAATCAAATCAGGGTGCATCCAAATGATAAGATATTATACATTCATTAAAAAGAAATATGTAGTTTCCCAAGATACACCATTAAGTGAAAAACATGAAGTATAAACCAATATGTATTATAGGACCCCCATTTGAGTAAAAAACAAAAAGGATATACATATATGAACATATATGCATAAAAATATCTAGAAGGACACCTAAGAAAATAGTTCATTCTTGAGAGTAGGACTAGGAGCCAGGATTATTTAGGGCTGAATTTCATATTTTAGTTTCTTTCTTTCTTTAGTGTTTAAATTCTATGTGCATGCATTTCTTTTATAGTAAGACTTCTAGGGAATGTCACAAATTTTAACATTCTAGGAAATGTAAAAAAATTAGACCTGGCTCAGTCTAATTTTCAATAAATCTTATATATTACATATTTAAAGTTTTTTAAATTGTATTTAAAATGATGTCTTGGAAGGAGTACAAGTTACTCAAGTGCTTTCTAAATCATTAAAGAAAGACTAAATCAAGTTCAATATGGTTTTATGTCAAGCACATTTTTTATGTTCTAATTCTTTGGAACACATATACATACATACATATAATATTGGGTGTATTTGTATATATACATATACATACATACATATAATACTTGGTAACTCTCAGTGAACCAAAACACACCCTTCCCCAAACATTTTGAATTGATATACATATTTGAAATTAGAAGGATTTAATGTTGTTTTATTAAAATCTGGACTTAGTTTTATATCCTTCTGTTGTTATTTATTTGTAGTGTTCTTTTTGAAATGGTGTCCCGTCTCTGCCCATGTGAAATCTATGTCTAATCCTGCAACTGCATTACAAATCTTTAAGGGCAGGCACTGTGCCTCGCAGTGCACATAGCAGGCACTCAGTATTGCTGAATGCACGATTTCATTGATAAATAACAGAACTGTATTATTTTCTCTTCATTATCACATATTCTTGATGCGGATCCCCTGAGAGTCAGAGAAAATTCAGAACTCTAAATGATACATCAGATTCAAGGAAACAAGAACACAGAGAAGCTGGGAAACTCAGATCAGTTGTGGCTGTTTCCCAACTCCTAGAATTGGCCTCTCCAAAGAGGAACAGGGCAAGGAAAACAGTTTAGACACATGCTCTGACACTTTTTCTAGAAACATTGCTGAGAAATCTGTCTGTGTTAGCTTCTTTTTTATTTGTTCCATATTTTCTTAAGTAAACTTCAAATTTATCACCTAAAATCGCAGCTAGTGGTACTTTGTTTCCTTCCATCTGGTGTATATGGGCATATGTGAATTGTTTGTAAAGGCTTGCTTATAAATAAATGGATTTGATAGACCATCAGAAGAGACTGACTTATCATGCAAATCCTTCCAGTCACGGCAGACATCTGCACCATGATGGATGCTACACACATTTTTGCAGGTGAGTTGTAGATAAAAATACCAACCAAGTAGTTAGGGAAGACAAGACTTAAAATTGTTTTTGCTTAATTCAATTACAATTGACATAAGAAAGGTTTTTAAATACAGAACTTAAATACACCCCTGACATAGGATTGAGGGGAATGTAAGGATGCTGTCAAAAAGAATTTACCTTATCACTCATGAGGGAAATTGTATTAGTTTCCTAACAGTTGCCATTGAATTGATTTCAATTCATAGTGACCCTACATGTGTCAGAGTAGAGTTGTGCTCCATAGGATTTTCAATATCTGATTTTTTGGAAGTAGATCACCAGACCTTTCTTCTGAGGTGCCTCTGAGTGGATGTGAACCTCCAATCTTTTGGTTAGCAGGTGAGCACATTAACCATTTGCACTACCCAGGGACTCCTAGCACTGCCCTAATAAAGTATCACAGACTGGGTGGCTTAAAGCAACAAATTTATTGTCTCATAGTTTCTGGAGTTTCAAAAAAAAAAACAAGGCCAACCCACTGCTGTCGAGATCAAGGTGCCAGCAGGGCCATGCTCACCCTGATGGCCGTAGAGGAAGATCCTTCCTTACCCCTTCCAGTTTCTGGTAACCCCAGGTGTTCCTTGGCTTGAAGATGCATCCCTCCAAACTCTGCCCTCAACACCACCGGAAGTCTTTCCTCTGTGTCTCTGTGTATCTACTCCCCTTTTCAAAAGCACACAAGTCATATAGGATTATGGTCCACCCTACTCCAGTAAGACTTCATCTTAACTAATAACATCTTAAAGACTCAATTTCCAAACAAGGTCACATTCACAGGTATTCGGGTCTGGACTTCAACATTTTTGGGGGAACACAATACAACCCGTAACAGAAGCCAAAGTCATCTGAAAATAACTGGCAAATAAGCCATTCTTGTGAAGGAAGGATTAAGAGCTGAACATAAACACTTTCAAAACAGGAACAACTGGGTGATGAGTCTAATGGAAACACAAGCAGACAGTAAGTACACATGCAAATAAATAGCAGAAATTTTAAAAAGCATAAAAATCATTTGCATTTGGGTAGTGCTTTATATAAAGTACTTTCATATACATGGCCTCATTTGACACTTATAACATCTTCCTGAGGTAATAGTAAAGGTCCTATTTTACAGATAAGAAATTTGAGGCTTGGAGAATCTTTGGTAATTTTAAAATCCAAGACTCTACATCAGGGCAACATACTTCTTTTCATCCATGTCTCATATATGTTCTGCTTTTCTTTGGCTATTCTTTTTATTAGTCCCTAGGTGGTGTAAATGTTCTGGAATTCCCATTCTTCACAATGTTATCCATAATTTGTTATGATTCACACAGTTGAATACCTTTGCATACTGAAAAAAACACAGGTAAACATCTTCCTGCTATTTTTTGCTTGCAGTCAAGATCCATCTGACATCTGCAATGATATCCCTCATTTCTGGATACGACTTGAAATCCTGGCAGTTCCCTGTCGAGGTACTGCTACAACTGCTTTTGAATAATCTTCAGCAAAATTTTACTTGCATGTGATATTAATGATATTGTTCAATAATTTCCACATTCTGTTGGATCACCTTTCTTCACAAATATGGATCTCTTCCACTTGGTTGGCCAGGTAGCTGTCTTTCAAATTTCTTGACATGGACTGTATCTGTTTGTTGAGACATCTCAACTGGTATTCTGTTAGTTACTGGAGCCTTGTTTTTCATCATTCCCTTAAATGCAGCTTGGACTTCTTACTTCACTACCATCGGTTCTTGATCATATACTATCTCCTGAAATGATTTAACGTTGACCAACTGTCCTTTGTACAGTGACTGTAGTTCTTCCATTTTATTTTGATGCTTCCTACATCGTTCAATATTTTCCCTGTAGAATCCTTCAAAATTGCAACTTGAGGTTTGAATTTTTTCTTCACTTCTTTCAGTTTGAGAAGGTACACAGAGAGAATACGAGAAAGATGTTTACCTATATTTTATTGACAATGCAAGGCATTTGACTATGTGGATCATAACAAATTATGGATAACATTGCGAAGAATGGGAATTCCAGAGCACTTAACTATTTTCATGAGGAACCTGTACATAGACTAAGAGGCAGTCATTCAAACAGAACAAGGGGATACTATGTGGCTTAAAATTAGGAAAGATGTGCATCAGGGTTATATCCTTTCACCACATGAACAAATATTCAGAGGAGCTGGACTATATAAAGAAGAATGTGGCATGAGGATTGGAGGAAGACTCATTAACAGCCTGCGGTATGCAGATGGCACAACCTTCTTGCTGAAAGAGAAGAGGACTTCAAGCACTTACTGATGAAGATGAAAGACTACAGCCTTCAATATGGATTACACCTCAACATAAAGAAAAAACAAAAAACCTCACAACTGGACCAACAAGCAGCATCATGATAAATGGAGAAAAGATTGCAGTTGTCAAGGATTTAATTTTACTTGGATCCACAATCAATGCCCATGGAAGTAGCAGTTAAGAAATCAAACGATGTATTGCATTGGGCAAATCTACTACAAAAATGTAACTTTGTGGACTAAGGTGAACCTGACCCAAGCCATGGTATTTTCATTTGCCTCATATGCTTGCAAAAGCTGGACAATACATAAGGAAGTCCAAAGAAGAATTGACGTCTTTGAATTATAGTGAAGAATCTTGAATATACCATGGACTTCCAGAAGAATGAACAAGTCTGCCTTGGAAGAAATACAGCCAGAGTGCTCCTTGAAAGTGAAGATGGCAAGACTGAGCCTCAAGTACTTTGGACATATTATCATGAGGGACTGGTCCCTGGAGAAGGACTTCATGCTCGGTAAAATAGAGGGTCAGAAAAAAAGAGGAAGACCCTCAGTGAGATGGACTGACACATTGGCTGCAACAATGAGATCAAGCATAGCAATGATCGTGAAGATGACGCAGCATTTTGTTCTGTTTTACACAGGCTCACTACGAGTCGGAACTGACTCGACAGCATGTGTCTTAGTCATCTAGTGCTGCTATAACAGAAATACCACAAGTGGATGGTTTTAACGAAGAGAAGTTTATTTCCTCACAGTCAAAGTAGGCTACAAGTCCAAATTCAGGGCGTCAGCTCCAGGGGAAGGCTTTTTCTCTCTGTCAGCCTTCTTCTCTTCAGTGTTCCCCCAGAGTAGGAGCTTCTCTGCGCAGGGACCCCGATCCAAAGGATGTACTCTGCTCCCAGCACTGCTTTCTTGATGGTACGAGGTCCCCAACTCTCTGCTTGCTTTCCTTTCCTTTTATCTCTTGAGAGATAAAAGGTGGTGAAGGCCACATCCCAGTGAAACTCCCTTTACACTGGATCAGGGATGTGACCTGGGTAAAGGTGGTGTTACAATCCCACCCTAATCCTCTTTAAAATAAAATTACAATCACAAAATGGAGGCCAACCACACAATTCTGGGAATCATGGCCCAGCCAAATTGATACACACATATTTGGGTGGACACAATTCAAACCATGACAGTATCTAACAATAACAACAAGGTGGCATAAGTGATTAACAAGCTCAGCTTTTAACTGAAAGGTTGGACATTCGAGTCCAACCAGAGGAACCTCAGAAGAAAGGCCTGGCAATCTACTTCTGTAAAATCATCCATTGACAATCCTATGCAACAGAATTCTACCTGACACACATGGGGTCACCATGAGTTGGAATCAACTCCCAGTGATATTCTTATTACCTTTCCAAGATAATTCTAATTTTGTTATTCTCAATAAAAGCAAAGTGCTATGGCAATACATATGGGAGGCATTTTCTTTCCCCTGTCCTTCTGGGGTATTCACTGTCTTCTGGGTGATTCTTCTGGACCTCGGTAGCCTATGCTGAGGACCCTGTGTGACAAGGGTGTGGTCAGGAGAGAAAGGCTGCCATGCCTCTACCTCAAGCACACATGGCCCTGCGTTCCTTTTGCTGAAACAACTAAACACAGGACTCCTCTAAGAACTAGGTTGAAGCTTTCAAGCAAAACCAAAACCACGTAGGACTTTTTGGTATGGCTGGCAATTTTTTCTTAAACTTTGAATCTGAAGTCCTTCAGAGGAGACACACATTTACCGCAAACCCAGCTGTCTTACACATGGTTGCTTTCTGAATTTGAGATGCCTGTGTGGCCCATGAGGGCATTTGAATTTATAACTTCTGAAGCAGATCTTTGCTGACAGGCCTCTGGTGTTTATTCTAAAGCTGCACTGAATAGGGAGTATTGGAAGAAGGAAGATGTCCTGACTTTTTCCCGGATCACACTATGACACATCCATGGAAACTACACAGTAAGTAATACAAAGTCCAAACCAACTTTCCCAAGAGAGGAGGAGAGAGAAGGGAAAGGAGGAGAGAGGGAAGAGTCTCAACGTTCCCTTCAACAGTTCAAATGCATGCTAAATTTTGATTAAATTTGATGCTTTTTTAATATTATGCCTTTAAAAATCTACATAGGAGGGAAAAAAAGACACCCAGAAATTGCTTCCTGATATGCCTCCTAATCATCATACCTACAGAACTCAAAAACTGCTTGCCTGTCTGTTTGCTGTACTATGATGGCTTGTGTGTAGATAGAAACTATGTCACTGGTATTTCAAATACCAGCAGGGTCACCCATGGTGGCCAGGTTTCAACAGAGCTTCCAAATTAAACAGACTAGGAAGAAAGGCCTGGTGATCTACTTTTGAAAATTAGCCAATGAAAACCCTACGGATCACAACAGAACATTGTCCAGTGTAGTGCTGGAAGATGAGCCCCCTAGGTTGGAAGGCACTACACACAGGCAACAATAAATTCAAACACGCCAATGATCATGAAGATCGCACAGTACCAGGCAATGTTCATTCTGCTATACATAAGGTCAACCATGAGTTGAAGTCAACTTGACGGCAACTAATAACAACAGCAGATCTCAAACCTAGCTTTGTCCCTGTGTATCACAAAAGACTGGCTTCTTTGATGGTGGCATGAGCTGTATGAGCAAGGAGAGAGAGACCTGTTAAGTGACCTAACCCCCCTAGCCACAGGAGCTTATAAAAGTAAAATAAATAAGTGAATAAACAGATCATACATGCATTCATACATTTGTAATGTATTCAGGGGCAGAAATCCAGTTAAAGCTAACTGCTAAGTAAATTAACAGACTAACTGAATTGCCCAGAAATTGTTACTTAGTATTGTAACATAATTCAGTGTGTTAAATATAAGCTATTGCTGACCCTAGAAGAACTTTTATTTAAGAAAGGGGAGAAATTATGCCTCAGAGCATTCATTTTCTAAGCTTTCTGGCATCTGTTTGGGTGAAAGCCTATATAAAGTCCGGGAATCACGATTATCACTAATTATCTGTCACTAGGAATCTTTTTTCAGCTTACCATTAGTATTAAATTTGAAGCAAGAAGCAGGTTTATTAAATCTTAGAGTAGATTTTCCTTCTCTACAGGGATATGTGGTTTACAAAACACTTTGATATTCTAATGTGGACTCTAAGGCCAATAATATGGCAACCAAGCCGAGTGCACCTCTCTGTGAACAGAACTGCCTGTCCAGTCCTCAAGCTCAGGGTCTGTCGCATCTGGACTCGCTTAGATTCTAGCTGGATGGCCAATTACCAGGTGTCTTAGTCAGGATTCTCTAGAGAAGCAGAACCAAAGGTGGCACATTGGTTAAGAGCTATGGCTGCTAACCAAAAGGTTGGCAGTTCAAATCCACCAGCAGCTCCTTGGAAACACTATGGGGCACTTCTATTCTGTCCTATAGGGTCATATGAGTCAGAACCCACTCAACAGCACCGGGTTCGTTTTCTTTTTTTTTGGTTATATATACAGAGAGAGAGATTTACTTCAAAGGATTGGCACACACAACTGTGGGGGCTGGAAAGTCCAGAATTTGTAGGTCAGGTGACAGGCTGGAATCTTCGGCTAGCTCACTGGATTATGGGGGCTGGCAGGTCCAGAATCTGTAGGTCAGGCAGCAGGCTGGAGACTTTTGTAGGCTTTCGTCTCAAGTCAGGTGACAGGAAGAGTGTAGAATAGGGAAAGTGAGGGAGTTCAGCTAAAATATCTATTTATAATCTGAAAGCCAACCACACCTTAAGGAACTCCCCTTTCAACTGATTAATTGGTTGCATTAGATTACATTATGGAAGGTAATTCCATTACATGCATTAGGTTACATTATGGAACAGCAACTAGTCTGTTATTATTGTGTGCCATTGAGTCAAGGGTGGATTATCTAATAGGCAAGGTAAGCAGGGTGCTTACCTTGTAGTGAACTGTAGTGTTAAATCTGTAGTGAGCAATTTCACATTCGTTCACCACATCAAAGATTCTGCTTGTAGGTATGGCTGGCATCTGTCTCTTTTCCAACTCCACAGCACCTTCCTACACAATCAAAGCCTCTCTTCAAGTTTCCAATCTCTGACAGGGATGGATGACACGGTAAGACCCATACAGGCTTATGATGAAACCAATGTGAAATTGTTCCCTACAGATAGTAAATACGCACAAGTAAGCCCTTGCTTACCTTGCTTATTGGGTCATCAGCCCCTGAAGCGAGTCAATTCTGATTTACAGCCACCTCCTATGACAGAGTAGAACTGCTCCATGGGCTTTCCTAGACTGTAATCTTTACAGGAGCAGATCATCAGGTCTCTTCCCCCACAGAGCAGCTGGCGGGTTCAAATCACTGACCTTTCAGTTAGCAGCCAATGATTAGCCATTGCATCACCAGGGTTCCTACTCACCACCTGTTGTTGTTGTTGTGTGCTGTGGACTCACTTCCAACTATAAGACAGAGTAGGGCTGCCCCATAGGGTTTCCTAGGTTGTAATCTTTACAGGAGCAGATCACCAGGTCTTTTTTCCCAAGGAGCAGATGGTGGGTTCGAACCGCCAACCTTTCATTTAGCTGTCAAGCACTTAACTATTGTGCCACCAGGTCTCCTATTCACCACCTAAGTGTGCCCAATTCATGTCTGTATAATCATGTGACATTTGTCATCTTGGAATGTCTTCCACATTGTTCACTTACATCCTAAACTTTTCCAAGACTCAGTTCAATTTGATACTTTCCCAAAACCGCTGGGAACCATAGCCTAGCCAAACTGACACATAAAGTTAACCATCACACCAGGGATGTGTTAGAGAGGTCTCTGACTTTGAAGTGGAGGTCAAAGGGCTTTGCAGTTCTAATATTCAGTGAGTCTAGGCCCTGGAAGAGAAATGTAATATATGTTCAATAAATTGTCAATAAAACATATCATTAACTCATGTTGTGCCATTCACACAAAATGCTTAAAACAGTTCTGGGCCCGTAGAATATGCTCAATAAATGTTAGTTATTGTTGCTATTGTTTTTATTTGTGATTTTAGTAGACAAGTTCTTGGCTTTTTGGCTTGGTATTTTAATTAGGTTTAATGACCTGCTAACTTTAAAAGAATTGAATAGCAGATGGTCCACCTTCCTCACTAGCTTACTAAGCAAAGTCTAACTCCAGTTGCCTCTATCAAGACTGTTTCATTTCATAGCTTAATTTCTCTCTCAATCACTGTCAGATCAAATGAACCTACTACTTGACTCTGGAATCTAAGGCTACCCAGAAACTAAAGAACACTGGTTTTGTGGAAAAACATTATATATGTTCCCTATGGTGTGTCCTCAGAGATTACCAACCTCCTGAAAAGCTTGAATACCTCGGCCTGGCATTTAATGCCCTTGACAGTCTGATGCTGACCTATATTTCCAGCCTCATCACCTCATTGTCCCTTACATGAACACTGGGCTAGAGCAAATCCAGACAATATAATGATACCTGCACCTCAAATTCTAATTTAGATAATTTACTGAATATATATATTATACTCAGTATATATATTTTCAGTATATATACATATATAAATATATACTGACTTAAAAAAAAAAAAAACCCATTGCCATCGAGTCAATTCTGACTCATAGCGACCCTATAGGACATAGTAGAACCGCCCCGTAGAGTTTCCAGGTAGCACCTGGTGGATTCCAACTGCCGACCTTTTGGTTAGCAGCTGTAGCACTTAACCACTACGCCACCAGGGTTTCCATATACTGAATATATATTATATATATACTGAAAACATATGAATATATTTATATATATAAATATAAAATATACTTAAAATATTTTATATATATGTATATATATATGTGTACACACACACTGGAAAAAAATATATATATATGTTGTTGTTAGGTGCCACTCAGTTGGTTCTGACTCATAGCAACCCTACGTACAAGAGAAAGAAACACTGCCTGGTCCTGCAGCATCCTCACAACCATTGTTATGCTTGAGCCCATTGTTGAAGCCACTGTCTTAGTCATCTAGAGCTGCTATAACAGAAATACCACAGGTGGATAGCTTAACGAAGAGTTTATTCTCTCACAGTCCAGTAGGCTACAAGTCCAAATTCAGGGCATCAGCTCCAGGGGAAGGCTTTCCCTCTCTGTTGGCTCTGGAGGAAGGTCCTCGTCATCATCAATCCCCCCCTGAACTAGAAGCTTCTCTGCACAGGGACCCTGGGTCCAAACAAAGCACTCTCGGCACTGCTTTCTTGTTGGTATGAGGTCCCCCATTCTCTGCTTACTTCTATTTCCTTTTTACCTCTTGTAAGATAAAAGGTGGTACAGGCCACACCCTAGGGAAACTCCCTTTACATTGGATCAGGGATGTGACATTAGTAAGGGTGTTATACAATCCCACCCTAATCCTCTTTAACATAAAATTACAATCACAAAATGGAGGACAACCACACAGAACAGGGAATCATGGCCCAGCCAAATTGATAGACACATTTTTGTGGTGACATGATTCAATCCATGACAATCTCCTTGAGGGTCTTCCTCTTTTTCACTAATCCTCTATTTTACTAAGCATGATACCCTTCTCCAGGGACTGGTCCCTCCTGATAACACGTCCGAAGTATGTGAGACAAAGTCTTGCCATCTTTGCTTCTAAGGAGCATTCTGGCTGTACTTTTTCCAAGGCAGATTTGTTTGTTCTTCTGGCAGCCCATGGTGTATTCAGTATAATTCACCAACACCATAATTCAAAAACATCAATTCTTCTTCGGTCTTCCTTATTCATTATTCAGCTTTCACATGCATATGAGGTGATTGAAAATATCATGGTTGGGTCAGACGCACCTTAGTCCTTAAAGTGATATCTATTTTAGGGTAAAAACATCACAAAGTTTAGTAAAGCAAAAAGAAAGTTTTATCTGGCATATATTCAAAAAGGACAAAAGTGGGAAATGGACAACCATGCTGCCAGAGCCATGTCTGGCTGAGTCCAAAGAATATTACAGAATGGGCAAGAATAGGAAAATGGACAAGCATGCTGCCACAGCCATGTCTGCTGGAGTTCAACACCAGTTACAGAGCCATCAGTATATATTAACATTACAAATGGGCAAAACCATTGAAAGCTTAGCCTTTTCAGATTGGCTAGAAACTGTGATCCTACATTTTGAATTGTCTTTCTTAACAATCATTCTACAGGTTTCAGTAATGACAGTCAGGAGGGTCTTCACTGGTCCAACAGATTTTGTATTTACTAAATACTAATAGAAAAAGATAAGAGTAGAAAGTCTTTTGTGATCTGTTTGATTGGCTTTATATGAAAGTTTCCCTAAAAGATATTTTTCAAGATTATCTTAGCTATTGTCTTTATATCTCAGGGCCCAGTTGATGTGTCCTTGTGAGCCCTTGTGAGATCTTGTGAGCCGAGCTCCAGCTGGGTCACATTCTCTATGCTCAAGGACGGGGAATAACAACTCCAACATTATTTCCTAAATCATATCTTTGCTTTTTAACCTTTAAAGAGGTCTTTTGCAACAGATTTGCCCAATGCAATACATTGTTTAATTTCTTGACTGCTGTTTCCATGGGCATTGATTGTGGATCCAAGTAAAATGAAATCCTTGACAATGTCAATATTTTCTGTTTATCCTGATGTTGCTTGTTGGTCCATTGGTGAGAATTTTTGTTTATGTTGAGGTACAACCCATACTGAAGTTTCTGTATCTTTGTTCATGCCATTTCCTCTTCCTGTAGTTAATTTCTTTCATATTGTACCCATACTTTAACACTGTGGTAAATGTAATTTGGGAAATATGTCTGCCCAAACTCCCTTTCCTGGGGAAGCAGAAATCACTTGAAACGTGGCTTGTCCAAATTAAGATGGGCTGTAAGTGTAAAATGCACACCAGAATTTGATGATTTAGTATGAAAATATGGATGTAAGTGTCTCATTGATCATTTTTATATTAATTACATGTTGAAATAATAATATTGTGGCTATATTAGGTTAAATAAAAGACACTGTTAAAATTAATTTCACTTATTTCTTTAAACTTTTTAAATGTCACTCCAAGAAAAGTTTAAATTACATATGTGGCTTGCATTATAGTTCTATTGGATAACGCTACCATGGAAATTAGCCTTCTCTGTTGCACGGATTGGAGCCCTGGTGGTGCAGTGGTTAAGAGCTAACCAAAAGGTCGGCAGTTCCAATCCACAAGCCACTCCTTGGAAACCCTATGGGGCAGTTCTATTCTGTCCTACAGAGTCGCTATGAGTCAGAATCAACCCCATGGGGTTTTTTTGTTGTTGTTGTTGTTGTTATTGCACAGATTATCTCATAGAATCAAGATAGAAAGTACATTCAGGCTACTCATGGAACTAGAAGAAGGAACCAGAGAGTTCTCTGGAATAAAGATATGTGTTCTGTCTTTTTCTTTCTTCCTCCCTTTCTCACTAGTCTCCGATCTCTGACTTGCTACATGCTGGCTTAATCTCTCTCTCTTCCTCATTCACTTCTGTTCCAATCAGTTGTGGTCAGGAGGGTGGGGTTCTGTGCCTTACTGACCATTCACCAGCAGCAATAGGAACAGGTTCTCAGAAATGGGGCATAGGCAGGTCAAACAAATTGACTGACATGTTTGCTTTAGCAAGTAATATGTAAATGCTATGTGGGTTTGGCAGCTGCCAACATTCACCAATTTTTACAGTTAATAGACTATTTTTGCTTTGAGGTCTTTCATAAAGCCTCTCTGTTGAAGAGCTGACAAATTTAATCTGAGGGTATATTATTTAACTTAAGTCATCACTAAAGAAAACATGTAACTAATCTTTCTTTCTAGGGCTTGTACCAGTGCCCAGAAATAGTCAGCTTCGCTGGCAAGCCTTGGATTTCCAACAATGTGTCTTGCACTCAATGTGTATTCACACAACAGATTTAGCTAGGCTTATCAAACCATACACAGAAATTATATGAGGGTAAAAGGATAATAAGTGGGAGATATATCCCCAAATATAATTATCCTGTGGGGCCAGAGGAGTCCCTGGGTGGTGCAAATGGTTAACATGCTTGGCTGCTAACTAAAAGAGTGGCGGTTCTAGTCCACCCAAAGGTGCCTTGGAAGAAAGTCCCGGTTATAAGTTTCTGAAAAATCAGCCACTGAAAATGCTATGTAGCATAGTTCCACTTTGACATACATGAGGCCATACTTTCACATACCTTATTTCATTTATCCTTAGAACCATCATTTCAGAAGCAGACCTGGTATTATATTCTGCTTCATTAATAAAAGAGGAACTTAAGACCTGGGCAGTTGTAGTGCCTGAGGAAGCATATCTCCGATGAAACTGGGAGTTTTGGGGGTGACTAATTGTGATACGCTGCTGACTTTAACTGTGAAATCTCTATATAGAATTCTGTGTATTACTCTCAGGATGAATATAAATCTTGATGCAGACTTGCAATTGTAACTAATAATACTTTATGTCCGATTCACTCTTACATGTCCCTTAGAGGTCAGTTCAAATGTCACCTCCTCATGGAAGGGCTCCCTTTACTCACCAGGCAGAGTCAGGTCTCCCTAGTCTAGGCTCTCATAATGTCTGGTACCTTTTGTACACAACACTTATCACAGTTACCTTCTATGGGATTTTTTGTGAAATTATTTGGGGGGTGTTGTGTGTGGCATTATTTGATTATCTCGGCCAGAAAGCATGCTGTTTTACCACCATATTTCTAGAGCTTAGGACACAGTGAGCACTCAAAAATATTCTTCGAATTAATGAGTAAAGGAACAAATGAAATGGAATTTTTTTTATATGGAGCTTAAAGTCCTCAAAGATAGTAAAAGAAAAAGTAAGAACAGAAATTCATTTTCAATGAATTATTGAATCAATTAATCAATAAAAACCCAAAACCAAACCCACTGCCATCTAGTCAACTCCAAATCATAGCGACCCTATAGGACAGAGTAGAATTGCCTCATTGGGTTCTGAAGGCTGTAAATCTTTATGGAAGCAGACTGCCACAGCATTCTCCTGTAGAGCGGCTGGTGGGTTTGAAGCTCTGACCTTTTGGTTAGCAGCTAAGCGATGTAACCATTGCACCACCAGGGCTCCTTAATTAATCAATAAATTAATAAAAATCAATCAATAGATTTATGTGTACATTTCAGAAGAATTCAGAAGAATTTTTAAAATTTACATAAATGTAGCAAACAGAATTCAAGCAATCAGTTATTTCTATAGTTACATGATTTTTATATTCACATATATGCATTAAAAGACTAAAACATTTAAAAATATTTAAGATATTTATCATTCATAAACCCATAAACTTGGAAGTATTATAAAAACTTGATCATTTAATGCTTTATAAATACCTAGGTTAAATGTTAAATGTCCTCCTTAATAGGCTGGGTATCCTATATTTAAGAAAATATCATTGATTCACATTATCTATAGCAATGTATTTTACTAAACTGATACTGAGCAGGGAAGAAAATCGCTAGGAAGTTCCAAGAAACAAAAATAGTATCAGCACATATAGATTAAATTTATAGGGAACTTTATTTTACCCTCTATTTAGAAAAGTTTTATAGGTCAGTAAGACATTCAACACCCATTGTCTGTCATTTTGTCGTACTATGGGGGCTTGCACGTTGCTGTGATGCTGGAAGTTGTGCCACGGGTATTCATACACCAGTAGGGTCATTCAAGGTAGATAGGTTTCAGCTGAGCTTCCAGACTAAGACAGACTAGGAAGAAGGACCTGGCAGTCTACTTCTGAAAAAAAATTACCCAGTGAAAACCTTACAAATAGCAGCAGAACACTGTTTGATATAGTGTCAGAAGATGAGCCCCTCAGATTGGAAGGTACTCAAAAGATGACTGGGGAAGAACTGCATCCTCAAAGTGAGTTGACCTTAATGATGTTGATGGAGTCAACTTTTAGGACCTTCATCTGTTGACGGAGCACGACTCAAAAAGGGAAGAAACAGCTCCAAACATCTATTAATAATCAGAACATGGAATGTAGGAAATATGAATCTAGGAAAACTAGAAATCGTCAAAAATGAAATGAAACACATAAATATCAATATCCTAGGCATTAGTGAACTGAAATGAACTGATATTGGTCATTTTGAATCAGACAAGCATATGGTCTAACCTGCCGGAAATGACAAATTGAAGAGGACTGGCGTCACACTCATCGTCAAAAAGAACATTTCAAGTACAACGCTGTCAGTGATAGGATAATATTCATACACCTATGAGGAAGACCAGTTAATACAACTATTATTCAAATTTACGCACGAACCTCTAAGGCCAAAGATGAAGAAATTGAAGATTTTTACCAACTTTTGCAGGCTGAAATTAATCAAACATGCAATCAAGATTCATGGATAATTACTGGCAATTGGAATGCGAAAGTTGGAAACAAAGAAGGATCAGTAGTTGGAAAATATGGCCTTGGTAATAGAAACGATGCTGGAGATCATATGATAGAATTTTGCAAGTCCAACAACTTCACTGCAAATACCTTTTTTCAACAACATGAATGGCAACTATACATGTGGACCTCACCAGATGGAATACACAGGAATCAAATCAACAATATCTGTGGAAAAAGATAATGGAAAAACTAAATATCATCAGTCAGAACAAGGCCAGGGGCTGACTGTGGAACAGACCATCAATTTCTCATATGCAAATTCAAGTTGACGCTGAGGAAAACTAGAACTAGTTCACGAGAGCCAAAGTACGACCTTGACTATATCTCACCTGAATTTAGAGACCATCTCAAGAACAGATTTTATGAGTTGAACGTTAATGACAAAAGACCAGACAAGTTGTGGAATGACATCAAGGACTTCATGTATGTAGAAAGCAAGAGGTCATTAAATAGACAAGAAAGAAAGAAAAGACCAAAATGGATGTCACAGGAGACTCTGAAACTTGCTCTTGAATGTAGAGTATCTAAAGTGAAAGGAAGAAATGAAGAAGTAAAAGAGCCGAACAGAAGATTTCAAATGGCAGCTTGAGAAGACAAAGTAAAGTATTATAATGACATGTGCAAAGATCTGGAATAAGAAAGGGGAAGAACACACTCAGCATTTCTCAAGCTGAAAGAACTGAGGAAATAATTCAAGCCTCGAGTTGCAATATTGAAGGATTCTACAGGGAAAATACTAAATGACGCAGGAAGCATCAAAAGAAGATGGAAGAAATACACAGAGTCACTGTACCAAAAAGAATTGGTCAATGTTCAACCATTTCAGGATGTAGTATATGAACAAGAACAGTTGGTATTGAAGGAAGAAGTCCAAGATGCACTGAAGGCATTGGCGAAAAACAAGGCTCCAGGAATTGACGGAATACCCATTGAGGTGTTTCAGCAAACGGATGCAGTGCAGAAAGTGCTCACTTGTGTATGCCAAGAAATTTGGAAGATAGCTACCTGGCCAACTGACTGAAGAGATCCATATTTGTACCCTTTCTAAAGAAAGGTGATCCAACAGAATGCAGAACTTATCGAACATGTTATTAATATCACACACAAGTAAAATTTTGCTGAAGTTCATTCAAAAGCAGTCGCAGCAGTACATCGACAGGGAACTGCCAGAAATTCAAGCTGGATTCAGAAGAGGACATGGCACAAGGGATGTCACTGCTGATGTCAGATGGATCCTGGATGAAAGCAGAGAATAGTAGAAAGATATTCACCTGTGTTTTGTTGAGTACGCAAAGGCATTCAACTGTGTGGATCATAATGAATTATGGATAATATTGTGAATGGGAATTCCAGAACACTTAATTGTGCTCATGAAGAACCTGTACATAGATCAAGAAGCAGTCATTTGAACAGAACAAGGGGATACTGTGTGGTTTAAAGTCAGGAAAGGTATGTGTCAGGGTTGTATCCTCTCACCATATTTATTCAATCTGTATGCTGAGCAAATAATCTGAGAAGCTGAACTATATGAAGAACAGGGTCAGGACTGGAGGAAGACTTATTAACAACCTGTGTTATGCAGATGACACAACCTTGCTTGCTAAAAGTGAAGAGGACTTGAAGCACTTACTGTTGAGGATGAAAGACTACTGCCTTCAGTATAGACTACACCTCAACATAAAAAAAGACCAAAACAATCCTCACAACTGAACCAATAAGTAACATCATGATAACCAGAGAAAAGGCTGAAGTTGTCAAGAATTTCATTTTACTTGGATCCACAATTAATACCCATGGAAGCAGCAGTTAAAAAGTCAAATGACACATTGCTTTGGACAAATCTGCTGCAAAAGATCTCTTTAAAGTGTTAGAAAGCGAAGATGTCACTTTGACCACTAAGGTGTACCTAACCCAAGCCATGGTGTTTTCAATCACCTCATATGTATATGAAAGCTGGACAATGGATAAAGAAAGACCTCAGAGGAATCCATGCCTTTGAATTTGGTGCTGGTGAAGAATACTGAATATACCGTGGACTGCCAGAAGAACAAACAACTCTGTCTTGGAAGCAGTACAGCCAGAATGCTCATTAGAAGCGAGGATTGGTGAGACTTCATCTCACATACTTTGGACATTGTCTTAGTCATCTAGTGCTGCTATAACAGTGGATGGCTTTAACAAAGAGAAATATGTTTCTTCACAGTAAAGTAGGCTAAAAGTCCAAATTCAGGGCGTCAGCTCCAGGGAAAGGCTGTCCTTCTCTGTCTGCCTTCTCATCAGTGTTTCCCCGGACTAGGAGCTTCTCCACGCAGGGGACTCCAGGTCCAAAGGACACGCTCTGCTCCTGGCACTGCTTTCTTGGTGGTATGAGGTCCCCCTGTCTCTCTGCTCACTTCTCTCTTTTATATCTCAAGAGATTGCCTCAGAAAACAATCCAATCTTGAAGATTGAGTCCTGCCTTACTAACACAACTGTCACCCATCCTCCCTCATTAACATCATAGAGGCAGGATTTAAAACATATAGGAAAATCACACAATACCAGGAATCATGGCCCAGCCAAATTGATACACATTTTTGGGGGGCATAGTTCAATCCATGACAGACATGTTATCAGGAGGGACCAGTCCCTGGAGAAGGACATCATGCTTGATAGAGTAGACGGTCAGGGAAAAAGAGCAAGACCCTCAGTGAGATGGATTGACACAATGGCAGCAACAATAGGCTCAAGCGTAACAACAATTGTGTGGATGGCACAGGACCAGGCAGTGTTCCGTTCTGTTGTACATAGGCTTGCTGTGAGTAGGAACCGACTCATGGGAACCTAACAACATCAACAACAAAACATTTGAAGAAAAAAAAAGTTAACTAATGGAAGAAAAAAGTTTATAGGCCTTCCAACTCTTCTTGCTCCATAATAAAAATTAAGCACTCTTTAATAGAGTTCAAATATAAGATATTTAAATGTGTAAAAAAACAATAGCTAGGAAAAAAAAAAAAAAAGCTTGTATTGTCAAAGCTGCTGAATTTTTAATGTGGAAAATCATAGTCAATATTCTTTCAGCCTAAACTCTGATAAAATACTTGTAGAAAGATGATATTTTCCTCACTTTTTTTCCAAATCACACATAAGCATATAAGATAGTCTTAGACTTAAACAAGGAAAAGAATACCCAAATAGCAACTGCAAAAATGTAAAAAGGATTTTGGGAAAAATTCTTTAGGCAATTGCCTTAATATAAAGACTTGAATCATTATATGTGACTGGAATCTTTAAATAAGAGAATAAGAGTCAAGGCAGAGCAAGTCAAAAGAGCTGTTTGGGGAGTCAGAGGGGATGGAGGTCAGGGATATTATTAGGGTGGGAAATAGGTAAATCTATAGGACTCTGAAGAATTGGTTTCCATAGATATGAATTTCTTCTCTGGTAAGCTCTAATTTCCCACTCAGGTTGTTTAGCTTAATAGTAGAATTTTACCTCAATCAAAAGTATGTAGGTTTACTAAAATTCTTGAGTTTTGTGTTTTGGTGAATTCCATAGTTACTATGATGGTGATTTGCAGGAGTCTGACATAAATGATACATAATGCCAGAAAGTTGAGTTTAAAACACACTTTTCTTTTATATTCTCATTCCCATAATAAAGGAACAGGAAATTAAGTCTAATGCTGCTGGGTTACTAACACTTCAAATAAGATCTAATTAGGTCCTCTGACAAAGCAGTAAATCTTTAAATTAAAGAGTTCAGGACTGCTTAGCCCCATAAATGCGCCAGAGAAGTTTCAATAGGAATAACAAGTTTTAAACAGATCTTTCAAGCTAATCTTGCTCCTTGACAAATGGCAAACATAAATATACCTTGAATCCCTGAGTCCAACTCAGGCACTTGTAAATTAACACTTCACTGTGCTAAGGAATTGGGAAAAATCACTTCCAGAATATCAGAGAACAACACAGACAAAATATAAATCAATAAATAAATATCATGTTTTTCTATAACAATTGTTGTCAGTATTCGCCGGCATTTACTAAGTGCTTATCACGTGCTACACCCTGTTCTAAGTGCTTTATATAGATTGAGGTCTTTAATCCTCCTATCAACCCTGTGGAGTTTGTGCTATTACGATTCTCCTTTTACAGGTGAGAACACTTGGGCATAGACAGGTTGAGTAACTCCCTAAGATTATACTGCTGGAGGGTGTCTGCTGAAAAGGCTGTGAGGGTGCCAATTGTGCCTTCTTGAGCCTTATCAATGCAGTGCACACCCAGGCCTGACTTCAACTGCCAGGGCCTGCATCTCTTTATGTGAAGCCTCCCTTGGGCAGCTGGAGCCAACTCTGTGCTATACGCGAGACAGGCCAGAAGAACCAGAGATACAATTAGCACCCTCTTCCTCTGAGGAGCCCTCGACAAATGACTGGTGGGAGTTGGTATAAAATACCCTAGCTTGGTCTTAAAAGCTTGCAAGCAGCCATCCAAGGTACAACAATAGGTATCTATTCACCTGGAGCAACTGAGGAAGGAGAGTAAGGAGTAGAAGGAGGATATGGAATATGTGGCTAATTGTCTCCGTGAACAACTGCCTCCTTTGCCATGAGACCAGAAGAACTGGATGGTGTCCGTCTACTATTACTGAACATTTTGATCAAAGTTTCCATAGAAGAATCCTTATCAAAAGGGAAAAAATGCAGAACAGAATTTCAAATTCTCATGGACTCCAGACTTCCTGGAGCCATAGAGGGTAGATGAACCCCTGAAACTATTTCCCGGAGATAATCTTTAAACCTTAAACCAAAAATATCTCCTGAAGTCTTCTTAAAACCAAATGAAAGTTTAGCTTAACTAGTAAAAAAAGGTCTGCCTTGAGCATAATGCTTTTTTATGAACTATCTATATGGGGTTAAATGGACAACAGCAATTTGAAAGATTAAGTAGGAACCTTAGGGGGGCAGTGACATTACGTTAATGGAGGAACAACTCAGAAAAGGAGGGTGAGAATGGTTGCACAACTCAAAGAATGTAATCAATGTTACTAAATTGTACATGTAGAAGGTGTTGAATTGCTGTATTTTTATTTTATTGTGCTTTTAGTAAAAGTTTACAGTTCAAGTTAGCTTCTCATACAAAAATTTATACACACAGTGTTATGTGACCCCAGTTGCTCTCCCTATAATGTGACAGCACACTCCTTCTTTCCACCCTGGATTTCCTGTGTCCATTCAACCAGCTCCTGTCTCTTTTTCCTTTCTCATCTCGCCTCTGGACAGGAGCTGCCCATTTAGTCTCGTGTATCTACTTGAGCTAAGAAACACCCTCTTAACGAGTATCATTTTATGTCTTATACTGCAGTCTTAACTATTTCTGAAGAGTTGGTTTCGGGAATGGTTTCAATTCTAGGCTAACAGATAATCCAGGGGCCATGTCTTCTGGAGTCCCTCCAGTCTCAGTCAGACCATTAAGTCTGGTCTTTTTACTAGAATTTGAGTTCTGCACCCCACTTTTCCCCTTCTCCGTCAGGGACTCTCTGTTGAGTTCCCTGTCAGGGCAGTCATTGGCGGTGGCTGGGCACCACCTAGTTCTTCTGGTCTGAGGCTGATGTAGTCTGTGGTTTATGTGGTCCTTTCTGTCTCTCAGGCTAATATTTTCCTTGTGTCTTTGGTGCTCTTCATTCTACTTTGCTCCAGGTGAGTTGGGACCAACTGATGCATCTTAGATGGCTGCTTGCTAGGTTATAAGACCCCTGACACCACTCACCAAAGTGGGATGCAGAACATTTTATTAATAAACATTGTTATGCCAGTTGACCTAGGTGTCCCCTGAAACTACGGTCCCCAGACACCTGCCCCTGCTACTCTGTCCGTCAAAGTGTTTGGTTGCATTCAGGAAATTTCTTAGCTTTTTGTTTAGTCAGTTGTGCTGACTTCCCCTGTATTATGTGTTGTCCTTCCCTTCACCTAAGATAATTCTTATCTACTATCGAGTTAGTGAATACCCCTCTCCCTCCCTCCACACTCTCGTAACCATCAAAGAATGTATTCTTCTGTGTTTACACCTTTTCTTGAGTTCTTATAATAGTGGTCTCATACAATATTTGACCTTTTGTGACTAATTCCACTCAGCTTTATGCCTTCCAGATTCATCCATGTTATGAGATGTTTCATGGATTCATCATTGTGCTTCATCGTTGCGTACCATGCCATTGTGTGATAATTTGTTTATCCATTCGTCCGTTGATGGTCACCTAGGTTGTTCCCATCGTTTTGCTATTGTGAACACTGCTGCAGTGAACATGGGTGTGCATATATCTATTTGTGTGACAGCACTTATTTCTCTAGGATATATCCCAAGGAGTGGGATTGCTGGATCATATGATACTTCTATTTCTAGCTTTATAAGGAAGTGTGAGATTGATTTCCAAAGTGGTTGCACCGTTTTACATTCCCACCAAAGTGTATATACATGTTCCAGTCTCTCCACAACCTCTGCAAAATGTATTATTTTGTGTTTTTTGGATTAATGCTAGCCTTGTTGGGGTGAGATAGTATCTCATTGTAGTTTTAATTTGCATTTCTGTAAAGGTTAATGACCGTGAGCATTTCCTCATGTATCTGTCAGTCGCGTTTTTAATGTCTTCTTTGGTGAAGTGCGTGTTCATATCTTTTGCTCATTTTTTAATTGGGATATTTGTCTTTTTGTTGTTGAGGTTTTGCAGTGTCTTATAGATTTTAGACATTAGATGCTAATTGGATTTGTTGTAGGTAAAAATTTTTTCCCAGTCTGTAGGTTGTCTTTTTACTCTTTTAGTGAAGTCTTTTGATGAGCATGAATGTTTGATTTTTAGGGGCACCCAGTTACCTAGTTTCTCTTCTGGTGTTTGTAAATTATTAGTAATGTATTTAATCTGTTTATGCCGTGTGTTAGGGATCCTAGCATTGTTCCTATTTTTTCTGCCATGATCTTTATCGTTTTAGATTTTAAATTTAGGTCTTTGAGTTAGTTTTTGTGGATGGTGTGAAGTATGGGTCTTGTTTCAGTTTTTTTGCAGATGGATATCCAGTCATGCCAGCACCATTTGTTAAAGAGACTATCTCTTCCCCAGTTAATGGACTTTGGGCCTTTGTCAAATATCAGCTGCTCATGGGTGGATGAATTTATGTCTGGATTCTCAATTCTGTTCTATTGGTTTATGTATCTGTTGTTGTACCAGTACTAGGCTGTTTTGATTACCATGGCAGTATAATAGGTTCTAAAATCAGGTAGTGTGAGGCCTCCCACTTTGTTCCTCTTCTTCAGTAAATGCTGTACTTATCCGGGGCCTCTTCCCTTTCCATATGAAGTTGGTGATTTATTTTTCCATCTCATTAAAAAATGCCATTGGGAAGCGGGGCCATGATGGCAGAGTAGTCAGATGATTCTGGTGGACCCTCTTACAACAAAGACCCAAAAAAACAAGTGATTCAATTATATATGGCAATCTGGGAGCGCTGAACATCAAACACAGAGTTGAGGAACCGGACTGAGTGGCAGGGGGAAGGAGAGACAGTTCAGAAGCAGTGAGAGGTTGCCAGACCTGACCTGGCGAGAGCCTGAGACCTTCAGCCCTGAGCAGCTCAGGGGTGAGCAGTGAAGCAGGCAAGCGGTGGTGCTCGGGAGGTGTGTTTTCCACACCGGGAGAGACACAGCGCCAGAGACACTACACGGTCACCCAGAACCAGTGAGAAGCAGCCCTCATCAGCAAAAGATAAGTATTTGTGTACTGCTTACCGCATGGATCAAAAACACCCCCCTTAGAGAAAAACCTCTCTCCCATTTATCTCCCTGCACTCTGCTCTGCACTGGGTCCCAGAGCCACTTCAGCAGTTACCGAGTCCCGGGGCTGGAAGTAGGATCCATCACACACTTGGAGCCATTCTTCCTGCCTTGGAGAGTGAACAAATTTACAAACAGGGCAAAAAATAAACTGCCAGCTCCCCTAAGCCAGGAACCCAGGGTAGGCATGGCTCCTTTGCCTAGGCACAGGCATAAGGGATCCACAGACTTTGACTGCCTTTCCCCCTGCAGAGACTTGTGTGGGCCCATCTCAGTAGCGTAGGCCCTCATTACCACAGTATAACAGGGTATATATGGGAACTCTAACTTTAACTGTTTCAGCTATGAAGTGGTAGGTTCCTGACATTTGACACTACTCTGCCTATTAAGCATGGCCTTCACCTACCCACATCAGGGTCCTGAGCACTGGTGGCTCCACACACACCACCTAGCCACCTGTGATAGGGGCCCATGAATAAGAGGTGCCCCCCAGTCCTTACAGCCAACAGCATTAGGTGCTCACAGTCCCGCTGCAAAACCCACCCACCTACGTGCTCTAGGGAACAGGGAAACGCTTTCCTCCTGGACACTTGGGGGCGGTCGTCAGCTCCCTGCCTTGTTCAGAGTGTGTCCTCCTGCTGCAGCCAGATGCCTGTGCCTACGCCAATCACCCATGCCTGCCTAGGACTGTAGGTGAGAGCCTATACCACACACTTGGTAGCTATCTACCTGGGAACCTAAGCTGAATCCATACAGGAGGAGTGGGTGGACTCCTGAGCTCACATACCTAGTAACAGATCTAACCACCTGGTGACAGGACATTAGAGCTTCAACGGTGCCAATAATCAAACTAGCTCATAGGAGCAGCCTATGTGGGCATATCAAAACAAAACAGGAAGCTAAGACAGAGTAAGAAGACATAAAATAAATAAACACAACAACTTATTGATGGCTTGGAGACAGCAGTCAATATCAAATCACATAAAGAGGCAACCCATGATGGCTTCAGCAAGTTCCCAAAATAAGAATCCAGAAATTTTCCAGAGGAGGAAAATTTCTTGGAATTACCAGAGGCAGAATACAAAAGATTAATATACAGAACTCTTCAAGAAATTAGGAAGGAAATTAAGCAAAAGGCAGAACATGCAATAGAGAAAATTAAAAAGATTACAGAAGAGCATAATGACAAATTTAAAAGGCTGCAAGAACCCACAAAGAGACAACAATCAGGAATCCACAAGATTAACAATAAAATTTCAGAATTAGAACAACTCAATAGAAAGTCATAGGAGCAGAACTGAGGCAATGGAAGTCAGAACTAGTGAGATTGCAGGTAAAGCACTTGACATCAACTTATTTCAGGAAAAATCAGATAAAAGGATTTAAAAAAATGAAGGAACACTAATAGTTATGTGGGACTCTATCAAGAGGAAAAACCTACGAGTGATTGGAGTACCAGAACAAGGTGGGTAACAGAAAATACAGAGAGAATTGTTGGCAGAAAACTTCCCTGATATCATGAAAGATGAGAAGATACCTATCCACGAATCATCAAACCCCACACAGGGTAGATCCCAAAAGAAAGTCACCAAGACATATTATAATCAAACTTGCCAAAACCAAAGATAAACAGAAGATTTTAAGAGTGGCTAGGGATAAACGAAAAGTCATAAACAAAGGAGAGTCAATAAGAATAACCTCGGACTACTCAGCAGAAACCATGCAGGCAAGAAGGCAATGAAATAGCATATATAAAGCCTTGAAGGAAAAAAACTGCCAGCCAAGAATTATATATCCAGCAAAACTGTCTTTCAAATATGATGGTGAAATTAGGGCATTTCCAGATAAACAGAAGTCTAGAGAATTTGCAAAAACCAAACCAAAATTACAAGAAATACTAAAGGACGTCCTCTGGTTACAAAATCAGCAACATCAGATAACAACCCAAGACTAGAACACAGGACAGAGCAACCAGATATCAATCCAGATAGGGAAGCCACAAAAGTAAACCAAAGCTAAAATACTGAAAATAGGGAAACAGATGTCAATATGTAAAACATGACAACATTAAAACAAAAAAGACAGAGTTAAAAAATGTAGACATAGATTTTTTCATATGGAGAGGAAGTCAAGGTGATATAAAGTAATAAAAGACTTAGAAAAGTATAAACTTAGAAAAATAGGGGTAAATATTAAGGTAACCACAAAGGCAACTAACAATCCTACAAGTCAAAATAAAAAACTAGAAAAATACAAAGACTCAGCAAACACAAAATCAACAATGAAAAGGATGAAAAGAAAATACATAAGGAAAAACAACTCAGCTTAGAAAATCAAGCGGAACAAAGAAACTGTGAACAACACACAAAAAACACATCAAAATGACAGCACTAAATTCATACCTATCAATAATTACACTGAATGTAAATGGACTAAATGCACCGATAAAGAGACAGAGAGTGGCAGAATGGATAAAAAACACAATCCATCTATATGCTGCCTACAAGAGACACACCTTAGACTTAACGACACAAACAAAAACTCAAAGGATTGAAAAAAATATATCAAGCAAACAACACTCAAAAACAGAGGCAGTGGCAATATTAATCCCTGACAAAATAGACTTTAAAGTAAAATCCACCATAAAGGATAAGGAAGGAAAGTATATAATGATTAAAGGATCAATACATCAGGAGGATATAACTATAAAAAATATTTACCCACCCAATGACAGGGCTCCAAAATACATGAAACAAACTCTAACAGCACTGAAAAGAGAGGCAGACAGCTCCACAATAGTAGTAGGAGACTTCAGCTCACCACTTTCGGTGAAGGACAGAATATCCAGAAAGAAGCTCAACAAAGACATGGAAGAGCTAAATGCTACAATCAACCAACTTGATCACATAGACATATACCGAACACTCTAACTCAACAGCAGGCAAGTATACTTTCTTTTCCAACATACGTGGAACATTCTCCAGAATAGACAACATATCAGGCCATAAAGCAAGCCTTAACAAAATCCAAAGCATCAAAATACTACAAAGCATATTTTCTGACTATAAAGCCATTAAAGTAGAAATCAACAACAGAAAAAGCAAGGAAAAAAAATCAAACACATGGTAACTGAACAACACCTGGCTGAAAAACTACTGGGTTATAGAAGAAATTAAGGATGGAATAAAGAAATTCATACAATCAAATGAGAATGACAACACATCCAACCAGAACCTTTGGGACACAGCAAAAGCAGTGCTCAGAGGTCAGTTTATACATCCAAAAAGAAGAAAGGGCTATAATCAAAACATCAACCCTACAACTGGAACAAATACAAAGACAGCAGCAAAAGAAACCCTCAGGAGCCAGAAGAAAGGAAATAATAAGAATTAGAGCAGAATTAAATGAAATAGAGGATAGAAAAACAATTGAAAGAGTTAAAAAGACCAAAAGCTGGTTCTTTGAAAACAACAACAAAATCGATAAACCACTGGCCAAACTGACAAAATAAAAATGGGAGAGGAAGCAGATAACCCATATAAGAAATGAGGTGGGTGATATCACAACAGACCCAAATGAAATTAAAAGAATCATAACAGAATACTATGAAAAATTGTACTTTAACAAGTTTGAAAACCTAGAGGAAATGGACAAATCTCTAAAAACTCACTACCTACCTAAACTAACACAGAGGTAAAACAACAAAATAAACCCATAACAAAAGAAGAGACTGAAAAGGTAATTAAAAAACTCCCAACAAAAAAAAGCCCTGGCCCAGACAGCTTCACTGGCGAATTCTACCAAACTTTCAGAGAAGAGTTAACACTGCTACTACTAACGGTGTTTCAGAGCACAGAAAGGGATGGAATACTCCCAAATTCATTCTATGAAGCCAGCATAACCCTGATACCAAAACCAGGTAAAGACACCACAAAAAAAGAAAATTAGAGACCATCGTCCCTCATGAACATTGACGCAAAAATCCTCAACAAAATTCTAGCCAATAGAATTCAGCAACATATCAAAAAAATAACTCACCATGATCAAGTGGGATTTATACCAGGTATGCAGGGATGTTTCAACGTTAGAAAAACAATCAGTGTAATCCATCATATAAATAAAACAAACGACAAGAACCACATGATCTCATCAATTAATGTGGAAAAGACATTTGACAAAGTCCAACACCCATTCATGATAAAAACTCTCAACAAAATAGGAATAGAAGGGAAATTCGTCAATATAATTAAGGGCATTTGTACAAAGCCAACAGTCAACATCATCCTAAGTGGAGACACTTTGAAAGCATACCCCTTGAGAATGGGAATCAGACAAGGATGCCCTTTATCACCACTCTTATTCAACATTGTGGTGGAGGTCCTAGCCCAAGCAATTAGGCTAGAAAAAGAAATAGGGGGCATCCAAATTGGGAGTGAGGAAGTCAAAGTATCCTGTTTGCAGAAGATATGACTTATACACAGAAAACCCCAAAGAATCCACATGAAAACTACTGGAACTAATACAAGATTTCAGCAAGATTCAGGATACAAGATAAACTTACAAAAATCAGTTGGATTCCTTTACACCAACAAAGAGAACTTCAAAGAGGAAATCACCAAATCAATACCATTTACAATAGCCCCCAAGAAGATAAAATACTTAGGAATAAATCTAACCAGAGAAGTAAAAGATCTATACAATGAAACTACAAGACACTACTGCAGGAAACCAAGAGACCTGCATAAGAGGAAAAACATACCTTGCTAACGGATAGGTAGACGCAACATTGTGAAAATATCGATTCTACCCAAAGTGCTCTACAAATACAATGGAATCCCGATCCAAATTCCACCGGCATTTTTTAATCAGATGGAGAAAAAAATCATCAACTTTATATGGAAAGGGAAGAGATCCCGAATAAGTAAAGCATTACTCAAGAAGAACAAGGTGGGAAGCCTCACACTACCTGATCTTAAAACCGATTATACCACCACGGTAGTCAAAACAGCCTGGTACTGGTACAACAACAGATACATAGACCAATGGAACAGAATTGAGAATCCAGACATAAATTCATCCACCTATGAGCAGCTGATGTTTGACAAAGGCCTGACGTCCACTAATTGGGGAAAAGACAGTCTCTTTAACAAATGTTGCTGGCATAAGTGGATAGCCATCTGCAAAAAACTGCAACAATTCCCATACTTCACACCATGCACAAAAACTAACTCAAAATGGATCAAAGACTTAAATATAAAATTGAAAACAACAAACATCATGGAAGAAAAAATAGGGACAATGCTAGGAGCTCTAATACACGGCATAAATACAAAATGAACCTTAAATAACAATGCACAAGCACCAGAAGAGAGACTAGATAAATGGGAGTGTCTAAAAATCAAACACTTATGCTCATCAAAAGAATTCACCAGAAGAGTAAAAAGACAACCTACAGACTAGGAAAAAAATTTTGGCTACGACAAACCCGATCAGCATCTAATCTCTAAAATTTACAAGATATTGCAAAACCTCAACAACAAAAAGACGAATAACGCAATTAAAAAACGGGCAAAGGATTTGAACAGGCAGTTCTCCAAAGAAGATATTCAGGCAGCTAACAGATACGTGAAGAAATGCTCATGATCATTAGCTATTAGAGAAGTGTGGATCAAAACTACAATGAGATATCATGTCACCCCAACAAAGCTTGCAAGTGGCCATCTAAGATGCATCAATTGGACCCAACCACATGGAGTAAAGGAGAATGAAGAACACCAGTGACACAAGGAAAGTATTAGCCCAAGAGACAGAAAGAGCCACATAAACCACAGACTTCATCAGCCTGAGACCAGAAGAACTAGATGGTGTCCAGCTACCACCAATGACCACTCTGACAGGGAACAAAACAGAGAGTCCCTGATGGAGAAGGAGAAAAGTGGGGTGCAGAACTTAAATTCTAGTAAGAAGACCAGACTTAATGGTCTGACTGAGACTGGAGCAACCCCGGAAAGTATGGCCCCTGGGTTCTGTATCAGCCCAGAACTAAAATAATTTCCGAGGCCAACTCTTCAGACAGGGATTGGACTGGACTGTAGGACATAAAGTGATACCCGTGAGGAGTGTGCCTCTTAGCTCAAGTAGATACAAGAGACTAAATGGGCAGCTTCTGTCCAGAGGTGAGATGGGAAGGCAGAGATGGTTAGGAACTGGTTGAATGGACATGGGGAGTCAGGGGTGGAAAGGAGGAGTGTGCTGTCACATTATGGGGAGAGCAATTAGAGTCACATAACAGTATGTATAAATTTTTGTATGGGAAAATATAAAATAAAATATAAAAAATGCCACTGGAATTTGGATTGGGATTGCATTGTATCTGTAGATTGCTTTGGGTAGAATAGACGTTTTAACAATGTTTAATCTTTCCATCCACGAATAAGATATGTTTTTCCACTTATGAAGTTCTTTTTGGTTTCTTGCAGTAGTGTCTTGTAGTTTTCCTTGTATAAGTCTTTCATGTCTCTGGTTAGATTTATTCCTAAGTATTTTATCTTCTTGGGGGCTACTGTAAATGGTATTGATTTGGTAATTTCCTCTTTGAAGTTCTCTTTTTTGATGTAGAGGAATACAAATGATTTTTGTATGTTTATCTTGTATCCTGATCCGTTGCTGAAATCTTGTATTAGTTCCAGTAGTTTTCTTGTGGATTCTTTGGGGTTTTCTGTGTATAAGATCATATCATCTGCAAAGAGAGATACTTTTATTTCTTCTTCTCCAATTTTGTTGTTGTTGTTGTTGTTAGGTGCCGTCGAGTTGTTTCCGACTCACAACCCTATTTACCACAGAACGAAAAACACTGCTAAGTCCTGCGCCACGCACACAATCATCGTTATGCTTGACCCATTGTAGCCATTGTGTCAATCCATCTCCTTGAGGGTCTTCTTCTTTTTCACTGACCCTCATCTTTACCAAGCATGATGTCCTTCTCCAGGGGCTGATCCCTCCTGATAACATGTCCAAAGTATGTGAGATGTAGTGTCACCAACCTTGCTTCTGAGAAGCATTCTGGTTGTACTTCTTCCAAGACAGATTTGTTCATTCTTTTGCAGTCCATGGCATATTCAATATTCTTCACCAACACCACAATTCAAAGGTGTCAGTCTTTCTTTGGTCTTCTTTATTCATCGTCCAGCTTTCACACACATACTATGCGATTGAAAATACCATGGCTTGGGTCAGGCACACCTTAGTCTTCAAGATGATATCTTTGCTTTTCAACTCTTCAAAGAGGTTTTTTGCAGCAGATTTGTCCAATGCAATGCATAATTTGATTTCTTGACTGCTGCTTCCATGGGTGTTGATTGTGGATCCAAGTAAAATGAAATCCTTGACAACTTCAATCTTTTCTCAATTTATCATGATCTTCCTTATTGGTCCAGTTGTGAGGATTTTTGTTTTCTTTATGTTGAAGTGTAATCCATACTGAAGACTGTGGTCTTTGATCTTCATCAGTAAGTGCTTCAAGTCCTCTTCACTTACAGCAAGCAAGGTTGTGTCATCTGCATAATGCTGCTTGTTAATGAGTCTTCCTCCAATCCTGATGCCCCATTCTTCTTCATATAGTTCAGCTTCTCGGATTATTTGCTCAGCATACAGACTGAATAGGTACGGTGACAGAATGCAACTCTGACACACACCTTTCCTGACTTTAAACCACGCAGTATCCCCTTTTTGTGTCCGAACAACTGTGTCTTGATCTATGTAGAGGTTCCTCATGAGCACAAGTAAGTGTTCTGGAATTCCCATTCTTCGCAATGTTATCCATAATTTGTTGTCGAATGCCTTTGCATAGTCAATAAATCACAGGTAAACTTCTTTCTGGTATTCTCTGCTTTCAGCCAAGATCCAACTGACATCAGCAATAATATCACTGGTTCTTCATCCTCTTCTGAATCCAGCCTGAATTTCTGGCAGTTCCCTGTTGACATACTGTTGCAGCAGCTTTTGAATGATCTTCAGCAAAATTTTACTTGTGTGTGATATTAATGATATTGTTCAATAATTCCCATATTTGGTTGGATCGCCTTTCTCGGGAATAGGCATAATATGAATCTCTTCCAGTCGGTTGGCCAGGTAGCTGTCTTCCAAATTTCTTGGCATAGTCTTGTGAGCACTTCCATCTCAACCATTTCAAGAGGTAGCGTATGATCAGGAACTGATGGTACCGAAGGAAGAAGTCCAAGCTGCGCTGAAAGCATTGGCCAAAAAAAAAAGCCTCCAGGAATTGATGGAATATCAGTTGAGATGTTTCTTTACAATCTGGATACACTTTATTTCTTTTTCTAATCTAATTGCTCTGGCTAGGACTTCCAGCACAATGTTGAGCAAAAGTGATGACCGTTCTCAAGGGGAACGCTTTCAGACTCTCTCCATTAGGAAGATGTTGGCAGTTGGCTTTGAACAAATGCCCTTAAATATGTTGAGGAATTCCCCTTTTATTCCTATTTTGCTGAGAGTTTTTATCATGAATGAGTGTTGGACTTTGTCAAATGTCTTTTCCGCATTAATTGATAAGATCATGTGGTTCTTGTCGTTTGTTTTATTTATATGATGGATTACATTGATTGTTTTTCTAATGTTGAACAATCCCTGGATAGCTAGTATGAATCCCACTTGGTCATGGTGAATTTTTTTTTTTTTTTTTGATATGTTGCTGAATTCTATTGGCTAGAATTTTGTTGAGGATTTTTGCGTCAATGTTCATGAGGGACGATGGTCTGTAATTTTCTTTTTTTGTGGTGTCTTTAGCTGGTTTTGGTATCAGGTTATGCTGGCTCCATAGAATGAATTTAAGAGTATTCCATCCTTTTCTGTGCTCTGAAATATCTTTAGTAGTAGTGGTATTAACTCTTCTCTGAAAGTTTGGTAGCATTCTCTAGTGAAACGGTCAGGGCCAGGGCTTTATTTTTCTTGGGAGTTTTTAAATTATGAATTGGTATATGCTTTGCAGTGTATATTCTCAATAATAGTAAATAAACAAATAGATAAATAAAATGTCCCAACTCTCTCATCCTTCAGGTGGCATGTTAACTCTGATGCGCATGCTCTACTCTGGCTAACAGGAGTTCCCAGGTGAGATTAAACTTGAGTTACTCACAGTCATATCTTACTTGAAAATATACTATTTGTTGGCTGTCTTCCTTCTCCTGTCTTACCTCTCAGGTTCCTACCATGATTCGTAGGATCATCTTCCAAATAAACTATTTTTGCTCACATCCTTCTCTCAGAATCTGTTTTGGTGGGGGACACAAATTAAGAGATATCTGTAGCCAAGATTAAAGCCTAGATGGTCTGGCCACAGAATTTACGTTCTTAATCATTATGATCTACTGCCCATTCTGCCACAAAGGTGAGATATATTTTGTAAAAATCATTTAAAGACATGACAGAAGAAAGAATCATCACCTTCATTTTATACCTCAACTGCTGGTCAAGAACTGCAAAGGCTTTGAGATTTTGCCATACTTACCTACTAATAATGGAGCCCTAGTGGCACAGTGGTTAAGCACTTGGCTGCTAACTGAAAGGTCAGCAGTTGGAACCTACCAGCCACTCCATAAGAGAAAGAAGTGGCAGTCTCCTTCCATAGAGATTTACAGCCTTGGAAATTCTACAGGGGCAGTTCTACTCTCTCCTATAGGGTCACTGTGAGTCAGAATCAACTCGACAGCAATGGGTTTGCATTTTGATTGGTTACCTACTAGGTTAACTTGCCACAGTTTTATGGAGGCTGATAGAAGACATGAGACTCCTGAGTCAGAGACAAAGGACTTTATTACACATAGCAATAAAAGTAGAAGGAGCCCTGGTGGCACAATGATTAAGTGTTCTGCTGCTAATTGAAAGATTGGTGGTTCGAAGCTACCCAGAGGCACTGTGGGTGAAAGACCAGGGGTTCTACCTGTAGAAAGATTACATCCTAGAAAACCCTATGGGGGCAGTTCTACTCTGTCACATGGGGTTGCTGTGAGTAAAAATCAACTCAATGGCACCCAACCACAACAACAATAAAAATAGTGTCTGTATTTGCACTGGTTTCCCAAAGCCCATTTTCCACAGAACCCAGATAGATGGCTGCATATGCAGTGGGTTGTGTTATAGGATAGGAATCCTGAGGTGAGGGAAGCCAAACTTTTTAGACTGGAGAGTAAGCATGCCTGCCCTTTGTTTTGGACAGAGACACTATCTCTGCCATTCAAGGCTGTTCGTTCTACAAACATCCTTGAAAAGATCATCCATAACAAGGGGCAATCAGTGCTTCACTGGAAAGATGTGCAGACACGCAAGAGACCCAGAGAGAATTGTCCCCCAAATCTTCTTTGTTCTGAAATTGAGAAAAACGTTTATACTTTCATTACATACTGAGAGCATATAATAATGCGTTATAGAAAGCAGCAAAAGCAAACAAATGACAGAATAAAAAATTTGCTTATTGCATTGTTCTCAGTTTTTATGCTTTTGTTAATTTTTTTAAAGTATAGATGATACATTTTTCTTAGATGTCCACAACAAGCCGAAGTATTTTATAGCTGATGGAAAAATGACTCAGAAGAGAAGGAGCTTCACTGACATTCATCTAGTGAGCAGTGGAGCCAAATCTCATACCCAGGACTTCTAACTCAAAGCTGTCAGACAGCTGATTAGTAACACTAGAGTAGATGGACAACTACCCAGAACTTAAAACCTAGAAGAAGATCTAATGTACCTCTGTATTTCTTCAATGCTGCCACACCTCCATGTCAGGATTTTAAGAGTAGTATTGAAGACAAACTTGAGTTGAGGAGGAGTGTTATGGATTGAATTGTGTCCCCCAAAAATATGTGTTGTAAATCCTAACTCCTATACTTGTGTTAGAATCCCATTTGGAAATGAGTTTTCTTTGTTATGTTAAGAGGCCATATCAATGCAGGGTGTGTTTTAAGCCAATTTCCTCTGAGACGTAAAAAGAGCAGATTAGGTACAGCAAGCAAGCAAGCAGAGATGGGGGAAAATAAATACCAAGCTACATGAGGATTGCAGAGGACAGAATTTCAAGAGACAAGGACCTTCCTCCAGAGACGACAGAGAGGGAAAGACTTCCCCTAGAGCCAGCACTCTGAATTTGGATTTCCAGCCTCCGAAACTGTAAGCAAATAAATTTCAGTTTATTAAAGTTACCTACTTGTGGTATTTCTGTTACAGTAGCACTAGATAACTAAGTCAGGAGGGTAAATGCAAGTGGAGGAAAGGAAATAAATACGTCCTTTTTCTAATGCTCAACTCCCCTCTCCTCTATTCAGGGTTTTTATTTTATTTTTTTTAAAAGATGGTTTGTACTCTGAAAATCAGTCACTGCTAAAATTAAAACAAATAAATAAATAATATTTGTTTAGAAGAGATTCTTCCCCAGAAAAACATTGGGTTTGGAATTGACCTGTGGGAAAAAAATTCTAGAGTTGTCAGAATTATAGCATTTTTATTCAAACGGATGCAATACATAGTTATTTCAGAAATTGCTCACTTTTCCCATCAGGGAAATGTGCACAATTTGAGTGCATTCAAAAACCTAAGCTAATGTTGAGCTTTTGGGTATCCTGTTTATAGCATCAGGGTGCCTCCATTTATGACATATACGATTCCTGAAATAAAATATACAGCTCAAATTCTACTATATCAAATTACACTTAAAGTGTATTATGGAAATTTGTTTTTTAATGGAATCCTATCATGAGTCCATTTTGTAAAAAAAACAAAAAAACTATTCCACTTAGAAAAACATCATGAATACTGAAAAAAGCCTTGTCCAAAGGGTAGAAATTCTGGGATTCTAGTACTACTGAACTTTTATATCATTTGTAGCAAGAGATGAGGAAATTTAACTAGATAATTTTTTAAAGGTCTCTGATTCTGATTTACCTTTCCTGTAGTGGGGTGGTTAACAGCATTGGCTATAGACTTGGGTAGATGTAGTTTGACTCTCAGCTATGCTGCTCACTGGATACACACCCTCCTGCAAGTAATGAAACCTTCTTAAGCCTGTTTCCTAACCTGAAAAATAAAGATGATAATACAAACTTCAAAGAGACAAGGACCTTCCTCCAGAGAAGACAGAGAGCTCCCATAGAGCTGGCACCCTGAATTTGAACTTCTAGCCTCTTAAACAGTGAGAAAATAAATTTCTGTTTGTTATAGCCACCCTGTGAGTACTATTTTAAATTGGCTAACACTTATTAACCACTTATAACGCTTATAACTTTGTACAGTGCCTCATATATACCAGGCACTCAATAAATTACAATCAATATCACTATTAATCCTATACTGTTATGCATCAGTTTCACTTAATGTAAGATCCTTTAATACAACGATATTCAAGACTCCTCTTTTACATAAAGTCTGGCTTCGTATAAGTTATTTAGTCCATGCATTCATTTTCTCCAACATTTTACTGAAAAATTTCAAACCTACTGTAAAATGAAAGAACTGTATAGTTAACAACTACATACCCATGACTTAGATTCTACCATTAACATTTTACAGTATTTGCTTTCTTACATATCAGTCTACCTACCCATGTCTATAAACACCCCATGGGGGAGAAAAGTACACTGGCATCGAATTGATTCCAACTCATAGCACCATATAGAACAGGGTAGAACTGCCTCATAGGGTTTCTGAGGTTGAAATCTTTACTTCTCCCATGCGTCTGTCAGTTTATTGTACTGTGAGGGTTTGACTGTTACTGTGATGCTGGAAGCTAGGCCACCAGTATTCAAATACCAGCAGGATAATGCACGGCGGACAGGTGTCAGCTGAAATTCCACACTAAAGACAGACTAAGAAGAAGGACCTGGCAGTCTACTTCTGAAAAAAATTAGCCAGTGAAAACCTTATGAATAGTAGCAGAACATTGTCTGATATAGTGCCCAATGATGAGCATTTCAGGTTGGAAGGCAATCAAAATACGACTAGGGAAGAGCCGCCTCCTCAAAGTAGAGTCAATCTTAACGACATGCATGGAGTCAAGCTTTTGGGAACCTCATTTGTGGCACGACTCAAAACAAGAAAAATTAACAGTAAACATCCATTAACAATTGGAACATAGAATGTACAAAGTATGAATCTAGGAAAATTGGAAATCATCAAAAATACAATGTAACCCATGAACACTGATATCCTAGGCATTAGTGAGCTGAAATGGACTGGTATTGGCCATTTTGAATCAGGCAATCATATGGTCTACTATGGCAGCATGATGGTTAAGATTGTGTGTCACAGCTACCAAGGCCTCCACCGGACTGAGTCCAGTACAGCTAGATGGTGCCCAGCTACCACCACTGACTGCTCTGTCTGGGATCACAACAGAGGGTTCTGGACAGAGCTGGAGATGGATGTAGAACAAAATTCTGACTCACAAAAAAAAGACCAGATTTACTGGCCTAAAGGAGACTAGAAAAACCCCGAGAGTATGGCCCCTGGACACCCTTTTAGCTCAGTGGTGAAGTTACCTCCAAGGTCCACTGTTCAGCCTGGGAGTGGACAGGCCCGTAAAACCAAATGAGACTAATGAGGTACAGGAGTCCAGTGACAAGGGCCAGAAAGCAGACGGGGACAAGGAAGCTGGTGATAGGGAACCCAAGGTTGAGTCAGGATATTGTTGATGTGTTGTGAGATTGTTAACCATTGTCATAGGGCAACATTTGTAGTAACTGTTAAATGTGAAACTATTTTGTTCTGTAAGCCTTCATCTTAAGTGAGAATAACAGCACAATTGGAAGAGCGTAGTCAATGTCACTGAACTGTGCATGTAGAAACTTTTGAAATGGTGTATCTTTGGCTATGCATATTTTCACCAAAAAAAAAAAGAGGTTGAGAAGTTAGATGGTTGATATGTTGTTGGGTTGTTAACCAATGTCATAAAACAACACGTGTACTTCTGTCTCATGAGAAACTATTTGTTCTGTAAGCCTTCACCTGAAGTACAATAAAATAGAAAAAAAAAAAAAAGATTGTGTGTCAACTTGGCTGGGCCATGATTCTCAGTGTTTATATGTGTTTACTCCCATGATGGGATCTGCTGTGAGTAGCTATCAGTTGAAAGGGAGTTTCCTTGGGCATATGGCCTACGTTCAAGTATAAGTAGACTTTTTGGCTTTTTGCTTGCTCTGGATCCTGTAGCTGGCTCCGGTTTGTCTGACCTCTGGTTACTGGGACTTGAGCTAGCAACTTACCTGCCGAACTTGGGATTCATTGATCTTCACAGCCTGTGAGCCCTGCTCTCTGACTTGCCAATCTATCCTGATCCACAGACTTGGGACGTTCCAGCCTCTACAACCGTGTGACCCATTTCCTTGATACAAATCTCTCTCTATATATATACATATATATATGTTTACATGCTTTAATGGTTTTGCTTCTCTAGAGAACACAGCCTAAGACAGCCAGGAATTACAACTTAGAGAGGAACGGAGTTGTATTCGTCTTTAAAAAGAACATTTCAAGATCTATGCTGAAGAACAACACTGTCAGTAATAGGTTAATATCCATAGGTCTACATGGAAGATGAGTTAATACAACTATTATTCAAATTTATGCACCAATCACTAAGGCCAAAGATGAAGAAATTGAAGATTTTTATCAACTTCTGCAGTCTGAAATTGATCAAACATGGTAGAAAGTTGCATTGATAATTACTGGCAATAGGAATGTGAAAGTTAGAAACAAAGAGCAAGGATTGGTAGTTGGAAAATGCAGGCTTGGTGATAGAAACAATGTTGGAGATCACATAACAGCAGGACCAACAACTTCATTGCAAATACCTTTTTCAACAACATAAATGGTGACTATACATGTGGACCTCACCAGATGGAATACACAGGAATCAGATTAACTACATCTGTAGAAAGAGACGATGGAAAAGCTCAATATCATCAGTCAGAACAAGGCCAGGGGCCCTCTGTGGAACAAACTATCAATTGCTCATATGCAAGTTCAAGTTGAAGCTGAAAAAAATTAGAAAATTAGAACAAGTTCATGAGAGCCAAAGTATGACCTTGAGTATATCCCATCTGAATTTAGAGACCATATCAAGAACAGATTTGACACGTTGAACATTAATGACCAAGGATCAGATGAGTTGTGGAATGATATCAATGATATCATACATGAAGAAAGCAAGAGATCATTAAAAAGACAGGAAAGAAAGAAAAGATCAAAATGGATGTTAGGAGAGACTCTGAAACTTGCTCTTGAACATCGAGTAGCTAAAGGAAGGAGAAATGACGAGGTAAAAGAGCTAAACAGAAAATTTCAAAGGGCAGCTCGAGAAGACAAAGTAAAATATTATAATGACGATGTGCAAAGACCTGGAGTTAGAAAACCAAAAGAGAAAAACATGCTCGGCATTTCTCAAGCTGGGTGAACTGAAGAAAAAATTCAAGCCTTGAGTTGCAATTTTGAAGGATTCTATGGGCAAAATATTAAATGGTGCAAGAAGCATCAAAAGCAGTTGGAAGAAATACACAGAAGTCACTGTACCAAAAAGAACTGGTCAATGTTCAACCATTTCAGGAGGTAGCATATGATCAAGAACCAAAGATATTGAAAGAAGAAGTCCAAGCTGCATTGAAGGCATTGGGGAAAAACAAGGCTCCAGGAAATGACGGAACACCAGTTGAAATGTTTCAACAAACGGATGCAGCGCTGGAAGTGCTCACTCATCTACGTCAAGAAATTTGGAAGACAGCTACCTGGCCAACTGACTGGAAGAGATCCATATTTATGTCTTTTCCAAAGAACAGTGATCCAAAAGAATGCAGAAATTATTGAACATATCATTAATATCACACACAAGTAAAATTTTGCTGAACTTCATTCAAAAGCGATTGCAGCAGTATATTGACAGGAAACTGACAGAAATTCAAGCTCGATTCAGAACAGGACAAGGAACCAGGGATACCATTGCTGATGTCAGATGGATCCTAGCTGAAAGCAGAGAATACCAGAAAGATGTTTACCTGTGTTTTATTCGACTATGCAAAGGCATTCTACTGTGTGGATCATAACAAATTATGGATAACATTGCAAAGAATGGGAATTCCAGAACACTTAATTCTGCTCGTGAGGAACTTGTACGTAGATCAAGAGGCAGTCGTTCAAACAGAACAAGGGGATACTGAGTGGTTTAAAGTCAGGAAAGGTGTGCATCAGTGTTGCATCCTTTCACCACACCAATTCGATCTGTATGCTGAGCAAATAATCAGAGAAGCTGGACTATATGAAGAAGAATGTGGCATCAGGATTGGAGGAAGACTCATTAACAACCTTCATTATGCAGATGACGCAACTTTGCTTGCTGAAAGTGAAGAGTAGTTGAAGCACTTGCTGATGAAGATCAAAGACCACAGCATTTAGTATGGATTGCACTTCAACATAAAGAAAACAAAAATCCTCACAACTGGACCAATAAGCAACATCATGATAAATAGAGAAAAGATTGAAATTGTCAAGGATTTCATTTTATTTGGATCCACAATCAACATCCATGGAAGAAGCACTCAAAAAATCAAAAGACGCATTTCATTGGGCATATCTGTTGCAAAAGACCTCTTTAAAGTGTTGAAAAGCAAAGATGCCACCTGGAAAACTAAGGTGTGCCTGACCCAAGCCATGGTGTTTTCAATCGCCTCATCTGCATGTGAAAGCTGGACGATGTATAAGGAAGACCAAAGAAGAATTGATGCCTTTGAATTGTGGTGCTGGTGAAGAATATTGAATATACCATGGACTTCCAAAAGAATGAGCAAATCTTTCTTGGAAGAAGTACAACCAGAATGCTTCTTAGAAGCATATGGCGAGACTACGTCTCAAATACTTTGGACATGTTATCAAGAGGGATCAGTCCCTGGAAAAGGACATCATGCTTGGTAAAGTAGAGGGTCAGCGAAAAAGAAGAAGACCCTCAAGGAGATGGATTGACACAGTGGTTGCAACAATGGGCTCAAGCATAACAGCAATTGTGAGGATGGTGCAGGACTGGGTTTCGTTCTATTGCAGACAGGGCTGCTATGAGTTGGAACCAACCTGACAGCACCTAACAACCACAAACATTAATGATATTGTTGATAATTTCCACATTCTGTTGGATCACTTTTTTTTGGAAAGAGCACAAATATGGATCTCCTCCATTGGTTCATCAGGTAGCTGTCTTCCAAAGTTCTTGGCATAGAAGAGTGAGCACTTCCAGCATTGCATCCATTTGTTGAAACATCTCAACTGGTATTTCATCAATTCCTGGAGATTTGTTCTTCACCAATGTCTTCAGTGCAGCTTGGACTTCTTCCTTCAGTACCATCGTTTCTTGATCATATGCTACCTCCTGAAATGGCTGACTGTGAACCAATTTTTTTTGTACAGTGACTCTGTGTATTCTTTCCATCCTCTTCCTTCATTGTTCAATATTTTACCGATCCAAGCACAAGCCTATTGCCACTAAGTTGATTCCGACTCATAGCGACCCTGTAGGACAGAGTAGAACTGCCCCATAGGGTTTCTAAGGAGCGGTTGGTGGATTTGAACTGCTGACCTTTTGGTTAGCATTCATAGCTCGCTGTAGCTCATAGAATCCTTCAATATTGCCACTTGAGGCTTTGACTTTTTTTTTTCAGTTCTTTCATCTTGAGAAATGCCAAGGGTGTTCTTTCCTTTTGGTTTTGTAACTCTAGGTATTTGCACATTTCATTATACTATTTAGCTTTGTCTTCTCGAGCCACCCTTTGAAATTTTCTTTTCAGCTCTTTTACTTTATCATTTCTTCTGTTTGCTTTAGCTACTCTATGTTCAAGAGTGAGCTTCAGAGTCTCTTTTGACATCCATTTTGGTGTTTTCTTTCTTCCTGTCTTTTTAATGATCTTTTGCTTTTGTCATGTATGATGTCCTTGATGTCACCCCACAACTTGTCTGGGCTTTGGTCATTAGTGTTCAATGTGTCAAATCTATTCTTGAGATGATCTCTAAATTCAAGTGGTATATACTCAAGATGGTACTTTGGCTCTTGTTGAGTTTTTTTAAATTTTCTTCAGCTTCAGGTTGAACTTTCATAGGAGCAATTAATGGTCTGTTCCACAGTCAGCCCTGGGCCTTGTTCTGACGGTATTGAGCTTCTCTATTTCTCTTTCCACATATGTGGTTAGTCTGATTCTTGTGAGGTCCACATGTATAGTTGTTTTTTATGTTGTTGAATGGATGTTTGCAGCTGTTTCTTCTCATTTTGAGTCATGCCACATCAGCAAATGGAGGTTGCAAAATCTTTACTCCCTCCGCTTCATTAAGGTCAACTCTACTTTGAGGAGACAGCTCTTTCCCAGTCGTATTTTGAGTGCCTTCCAACCTGATGGGCTCATCTTCTGTCACTATATCAGACAATATTCTCCTGCTATTCATAAGGGTTTCACCAGCAAATTTTTTTTAGAAGTAGATTGCCAGGTCCTTCTTCCTAGTCTGTGTTAGTGCACCCATGTCCACCATGGGTGACCCTGCTGGTATTTAAAATAATGGTGGCATAGTTTCCAGCATCACAGCAACATGCAAGCCACCACAGTACGACAAACTGACAGACAAGTGGTGGGGGTACTGTTATTTTTCCCTTTTTATACAGAAACACCCAGAGTCATTCAGCTAATTAGAAATGGAATCTGGAGTGGAACCCAGTGGTCTCAATCACCATGCTAATAATGATCAATTGCACTGGGTTGCTATGAGAGTGAAATGAGCAAAGCTGAGTTATGAAGCAGGCATGTGGTAGATGTTCAAGGTAAGGTAACCCTCCTTTCTCTTGCAAAAGTTTAGCTAGAGCAAGACCCCCAGAAATTGTACTTTAGATGTTTTTTTTACTTTTAGGAAGTTAGTGAATGTCAAAAAAAGCAATAAATATGAATAGAACTGTAATACTAACTTCTATTCCCGAAGGAAATTTCCTTTTTATACCAGTTCTTTGGGAGATACACATGCCTTTGTTACAAAACAGTGATGACAGGATCAAGAACTTAAGGGGTTCCAAAATGACTGATAAACATGTTTCTATCAATCGAGTATAAACATTTCTGAGCTAAACATCCCATACAAAGTCTCACAGACCCACTCTCTACCCCTTTTTCCTCTCCTAGCTGCCCCCTCACTTCAGAGGGTCTAAAACGAACCCAGGATCATACTTCACTCTTGGAAGATGTCTTGATTGATTGCCACTGTGATGTGGAGAGGAGCTAACCTCTTATCAACTAGTAGGAAGGGGAGTGAAGAGCAGAGGTCCCAGAATCCCTGTCAGACAGGAGCCATGAAGGAGAAGCGGAGGTCCCAGACAGCCACACTAGCTTCTCTCCTGAGAATCTTATATTCATGGTTTCTTCCCCATATATTGACTCATAGGTCACCTGTTTGAATCTCTTTGTCACTATGTTTACCCAAATGTCTTATATAGACATGTCAGTCTTACTGGAGATCTAGGCAAAATAATAAGGAAGTTGCTTTTTCCTTTTTTTTAATAAAAAAAAAACCTTTTTGTTACAGGTTTGTTGATGTAAAGTTCACATACCACACAATTTACTCACTTAAAGTGTACAATTAAATGGTTTTTAAAATATTCACAGTTTGGCAACTATTACCACAATCAATTTAAGAACATTTCCATCACCTCAAAAAGGAACTTTGTACCACTTTTTTATATCACCCCCTAAATCTCTCATCCCTCCCCTCATCGCTAAGGAATCACTAACCTACTTTCCATCTCTATCTATTTGCCATTCTGGACATTTTATATAAATGGAACCATATATATTTCTTTGTGACTGATTTCTTTCACTTGGCATAATCTTTTCAAGGTTCTTCCAAGTTGTAGTATGTATTAGTACTTCATTCCGTTTTCATTACCAAATAATATTTTTTGTTTGTATAGATATATCACAGTTTGGTTATCCATTCATCAGTTGATGTGCATTTGGGTTGTTTCTACCTTTTGGCTGTCATGAAAAATGCTGCTATGAACATTCACGTACAAGTTTTTCTGTGACATGCTTTCATTTCTCTTGAGTACATGCCTAGGAGTGGAATTGCTGTGTCAATTCTACTATGTTTAACTTTTTGAGGAACTGCTAGACTGAAACTTTCCCTTTTTAAAGATCTTGTCACCAAGAGTTGGAATCAACTCTATGGCAATGAGTTTTGTTTTCGTTTCTTGGTATATCTAAGGAATGCGCTTGTTCCCAAGTATATTTGCTTTTATGATGGAATAATTAATGCTAAGGTGTTGGTGGCTTAATGTGGTCTTCTTCCCACAGCATTTGCTTTTTAAAAATTTTACTACTTTATCTAGTAGTCAAACTGTAGGCTTTGGGGCACGGAGTGGAGTACCATGGAGGTTAGGTGAAACAACACAGTACCTCTCACACGATATCCATAGCTAACTTTCTAGTGCACCTAAGCATATGGCTAGTTTGGTCTCTCTGTGGTTTTGTATATTTGTTTTCCTTTGCTTTGATTTTAGAGGGGAGAGTTTTGGAGGGTAAAGAGGCCTCTTCATCACCTTTCAAATTGCACTATATAGGCAACCATGTTATCCTCATTTGTCTGTGGCTACCCTAGTCTACAGATAATATGAAAATGGAGAACTGGCTTTCTCCTTATGGGGCCAGAGACTAGCAGTAGCTTTGATCTTCTCCTAAGGCCTCAGCTTGTCAGCAGCCCTCTCTCACAGCTACAGCAAGAGCTCTTTCTCCAGGTTCTGGTGACCACTTCTTCCCTTACCTCTTCTATCCTAGAAGTGGTAGAAGGTTCCTTGGTTCCGAGTCCTGAGATGCTTCATCATCCCTTGATCACTCCTTATCTCTGCCCACACTTCTGTAAATAGTCCCTTAATTAAACTCCCCTCAATTTTCCTGTTTGAGGGAGCCATCTGTTTCCTGCTAGGACCCTGACTGATGTACAGCGGAAACAAACTGAATATTTTAAGCAAAAATGGAATTTGGGGAAGACATGTTTGGAGTTACAGAAATAAGGAGAGGTAGGAAGACCAGGCTTGAAAAACAGGCAGGAACCAGGGGACCGTTGAAAAGATGAGGAGCAGGAATGGCAGCAAAAGTCATTAGGTGGGAAGAGCCTAGGCCACCCACTGCCAGTGCCCACATGCCCACAACTGTCCCTGTGCCCTTCAGTCACCTATTCAAGAGTCAGAGTTTCTGGGAGAGGGTCTGATTGCCTGATTATATATTATATATCCACTCCCACGCTGAGTTGGGGAGCTAAGAGAGAGGGTCAGGCCTCTTTGGTGAATGTAGTAGGAAGTGGAAACCACTACCCACAAAGACTGTTGTTGTTGGTAGGTGCCATCGAGTTGGTTCTGATTCATAGGGACCATATGTACAACAGAAAGAAACATTGACCAGTCCTGTGCCATCCTGATAATTGTTGCTATGTTTGTTGCAGCCACTGTGTCATTCCAGCTCCTTGAGGGTCTTCCTCTTTTACACTAACCCTCTACTTTACCAAGCATGATGTCCTTCTCTAGGGACTGGTCCTTCCTGATAATATGGCCAAAGCACATGAGACAAAGTTTTGCCATCCTCCCTTCTAAGGAGCATTCTGGCTCTACTTCTTCATTCTTGTGGAAGTCCATGGTATATTCAATATTCTTTGCCAACACCATAATCCAAAGGCATCATTTCTTCTTTGGTCTTCCTTATTCATTGTCCAGCTTTCACATGCATATGAGGTGAATGAAAACACCATGGCTTGGGTCAAGCCCACCTTAGTCCTGAAAGTGACATCTTTGCTTTTTAACACTTTAAAGACGTCTTTTGCAGCAGATTTGCCCAGTGTGATATGTTGTTTTACTTCCTAACTGATACTTCCATGTATGTTGACTGTGGATCCAAATAAAATGAAATTGTTGACAACTTCAATATTTTCCACATGTATCATGATGTTACTTATTGGTCCAGTTCCACAAAGACTACAACCTTTAAAAAAAGGAAACCTCCCCCACACAAATGGACTAATGTCAGTATGAAAACAAAATAAAACAAAAACCCAACCCACTGCCATAGAGTTGATTCTGACTCATAGTGACCCTATAGGACAGTGTACAACTGCCCCATAGGCTTTCCAAGGGTGTAATCTTTAGGGATGCAGACTGCCACGTCTTTCTCCCTCAGAGCACTATAATACTTAACAAAAGAACATGAAACTGCCTTAACATTCTAAGTACCTGAAGCAGCTTTTCCTCAACCACTAGAATACAAAGAGGTAAAATAAAGTATCATGTAGAGATAGGCAAGTCTTAGTAAGAATTTAAGTTACCATGAAGTTCCATTTCTAGAGATCTTATAACTGATGATCCTTTAAAAGGTTTTTAACTGGGTTAGATGTAAAGTTGCTGGGATTTCATCATAACGAAGTGTCCAAGTTGCCACTGTCTCAGAACTGGATGATAAAACTAACCATTAAATAAATGGGTCTTTTAACCAGTAATAGCTACTCAAGAATTAGAAGATTCAGAAACCAGTAACTTAAAATCAACTTATCTCTAGGAATTAATGCACAGTATCAATTTGGGGGTAGAAATAAAAAAAAACCCGTTGCCTTTGAGTCGATTCCAACTCATAACGACCCTATAGGACAGAGTAGAACTGCCCAAATGGGTTTCTAAGGCTGTCTCTACAGAACCAGACTGCCACATCTTTCTCCCGCAGAGTGGCTGATGGGTTCGAACTGCTGACGTTTCAGTTAGCAGCCGAGTGCTTTAACCACTGCACCACCAGGGCTCCTTGGGCTAGAAATCAGCCCTGGCAATTTTTTATTTTTATTTTTTATTGTACTTCAGGTGAAGGTTTACAGAACAAATAGTTTCTCATTAAACAGTAGTACACATATTGTTTCTTGACATTGGCTAACAACCCCACAACATGTCAGCCCTTTGCCTTCTCGACCTTTTTTTTTTATGGTGAAAATATACATAGCCAAAGATACACCGTTTCAAAAATTTCTACATACACATTTCAGTGACATCAACTACAATCTTCCAGTTGTGCTGCTATTCTCACTTTAGATGAAGGTTTACAGAACAAAATAGTTTCTCATTAAACAGTTAGTATACATGTTGCCCTATAACAATGGTTAACAACCCCACTAGACATCATCAATGTCCTTACTCAACCTTGGGTTCCCTATCACCAGCTTTCCTGTCCCCTTCTGCCTTCTAGTCCTTGTCTCTGGACTTCTGTGCCTCATTAGTCCCGTTTTGTTTTATGGGGCTGTGCATTCCCCGGCTGAATGGTGAACCTCGGAAGTGACTTCACCACTAAGCTAAAAGGGTGTCTGGGGGCCATAGTCTCGGGGTTTCTCCAGTCTCTGTCAGGCCAGTAAATCTGGTCTCTTTTTTGTACATTAGAATTTTGTTCTACATCCTTCTCCAGCTCTGTCCAGAACCCTCTGTCATGATCTCAGTCAGAGCAGTCAGTGGTACTAGCCAGGCACCATCTAGCTGTACTGGTCTCAGTCTGGTAGAGGCCTTGGTAGCTATGGTCCATTAGTCCTTTGGACTAATCTTTTCCTTGTATACTGTTCTCTTCATTCTCCCTTGCTCCCGAAGGGGTGAGACCAGTGGAGTATCTTAGATGGCTGTTCACAGGCTTTTAAGACCCCAGATGCTACTCACGCAGGTAGAATGTAGAACATTGTCTTTATATGTGTTATGCCAATTGAGCTAGATGTTCCCTGAGACCATGGTCCCCACAGCCCTCCACCCAGCAATTCAGTCCCTCAGGGAGTTTGGATGTGTCGATGGAGCTTTTTATCCTTTAGTATTTTAAAGATTTTTCTTCTATCTTTACACATTTACAATTTTTCTTTAGTTCAAGATGTAGCTTGTCTCATTTCTACATAGGTCTTAAATGTTTCTTGTCTCAATGATATAAGGAAAATAATAAGAACAAAGGACCGGTGCTCAGATTTTTATTTTTTCTTGTTCAAGGTGTAAGAATTAAGATTACAGTTTATTATGAAATAAAGACAAATGGCTTATTGAAGAAATTTAAGATAATGCTATTCTATTACATTTGTTGACTGCTGTATTTATAATTCATACAATCACTAAATCTAGCATAAAATTTAGACTATTTACTTTTATAGCTTTTTGGAAGCATGCTTTATCGCAACTCCAAAATTAACTTACTTCTCAAAGACAGAGCTGACGAGTTATAAATTTCAACATATACTTCACTCTTCACAAATGAAAGCAATACATATTCATAATGGTCCCCTGGAGGTTTCTTGATACAGTTACTGTTGTAACAGTATCATAAGAAGAAATTATTTTTCTTCAAAATAAAATTACATGAATGCAATGCCTATAATTTTTAATTGAGAATTTATATTCTGTTAGATTAGTTAGTTGTATATATAGATATTTTTATTTCCAAAACATTAGTTCACTGGGTAAATATGTAGTGAACAGAACCCTGTTCAGAAAGTTTCCACAGCTGCCAGTGAGATGAATTTATTTATCATGACTGTGTGATGAAAAACTAAGAGATGGGTTTTATGATGAAATCAGCATTTACGATTTTTCTTTCTTTGAAGAGGTATCTTGTCTCATATGCTCATAGGTCTCATATACTTCTTGTCTCATTGATATAAAGAAAATAATAAGCATAAAGAAGAAAAAGTACATGGAGAAGGCCTACAGTTTTCATATATTCAATTGTCTGTGATTATGTTATTAATAGGGTACTCCTATTTCTCCCCAATAACATGTGATCTTGCAAAGCGCATATGTATTTACTACCCTAAATACAAAAATCTACATCTAATAGTCTACCAAAAAAAACACCTAACCAGTTGCCATCAAGTTGATTCCAACTTATAGTGACCCTACAGGACAGAGAACTGCCCCATAGGGTTTCCAAGGAGCAGCTGGTGGATTTGAACTGCAACCTTTTGGTTAGCAGCCAAGCTGTTAACCACTGCACCACCAGGGCTCCCTAATAGTCTATAATACTTATTAATTGCCTAGTGGGGACAAGGAAAAAAGTAGAAGGTTTATAGGCTGGCTTTTAAGAAACTAATAGTATCTATAAACCTTCACCTTTCAACTTGAAAAACATACATTTTTCCCTAACACAGTATTTGTCTATTCAAAACCATTGAACGGGTCTTTCTAATTGAATTGGTAGGCTGTTAACTATTTTAATAACCTATATCTGCAATCGAATCAGCAGGTCTGATATAGCGATTAAAGTAGCTTGGTATCTTGGATACCTTGAAACTCATGGCTAAGTAGAGGCTATTCCCTTTCAAGAGCTATTCACAGCCCCTACTACCCATTTACAGACTGGGATGTAGAAAGGGGCCAGTCCCCTGAGCCTCCAGACCTTTCTGACTACACGTGCTCTATACAAATAATGGAAATGGGGCCACCATTTTCCCTGTGTCAGGCAGTGGTCAGCATAAGTAGGAATACCAGCTGGCAGGCATACAAGATCTAAATGCTTTCTCTGCTGGGTCAGGTGTCAGTTTGCAGAAAAGCTAATATCCTGAACTTTCATTTGCTACTTGCAAGTCAGAGAATATTTTAGAGGATATTTCATATACATGCTGAGGATGCGTCTTTCCTAGGAAGAAAAATCTCTTGACTTTTGGACTAGAGTATATAGAAAGTTGTTACCAAATTTTACTTGGGTCTGTGGTGTGGCTTCCAAATTTTGAGATGTGAATAAGGACTCTATGTTCTGTGATGACAAGTTCTGTGATGACTTATTTATTTTAGTGCCTGCCATACAGTAACCATTCAATAAATGCTTCTTGAATAAATGAATGAATAAATAAATAAACAGTGGGTTTTCTTAATGGCAGTGGCAGTATCCTCTCATTTTGAAGAAACTTTCTGGCTCTTTAACCAAAAACACAGTTGATAGCGATTCTCTTAAACGCAGCCGAACTTTGCTTAAGGAAAGCCAGTGTATGAAAATCTGGATTCATAAAACAAATAAATTAAAGGATGATTATATGCTTTCCAATTAAATGTAAATATGCCTTAATGCAATAGATTCCTAAATGCTGGCCCATAATGAACTTTTCTTAGGTTCACAGTGAATGAAAAAAAATCAGGGCAGTGTATTGTTTTTCGCAAAGCTAAATTAATCAGTTTAAAGAACTGTCTTTTATTTAAAAATCGACCTTCCTCCATTTCTGTGGTAAAAATAGTTTTCCTCTAATAAAGTGATGGGGATTGTCTTTGGCAGTTATTCTTTTGTAATGCCCTTACTTGCCAAAATAGAGCTGCCAACTCTGTATAGGCTACCTAGATTTCTTAAAAGTATTTTATTGGTTGGTGAAATCTTGGGAGTTTAGTTTTAAATTATGATTCATTTTACAATAGCATACAAGTATTTTTTAAAAACCTACCAGTTGAATAAAAAAAGATAAACCATTATCTGAGTATAAACTTGACCTTGATGCCCATGATAATAATAGTCAACAGGTGTGGAGGGGGTAGTACGCAGTGAGCATTGCTCTCACGCCATTTTTAAAATGTATCAACTTATTTAAATTTCATAGCAGCCCAACTAGGAGGTACTATCATTATCTCCATGTTACAGATGAGGAACTCTAGGCACAAACAAGTTAAGCTCTTGCCCCCGAACCCACTTAACTCACCAAATGGCGATGCAGGGATTCAAACCAAAGACCCCCAAGTGTATTTTCCTATACTGCAAAGAAATTGGGCCATGACAGTACAACCAATAGAAAAGCATTGTCGTTATTACGTTCTATTGACTGCAGAAATGAGTTTCAGTTAGCATACAAATTATAAACTCCTAGTGAATCATGTTAATACAGAGCCTCTCCCAATCTTCCCTTATAGTTCCAGTTCTTGATGACCTATTTTTAGCTTCAGTATTTTCAGATGTTCCCTCAAGCAGCATTCTCATTTCTTACGTTTTGATTAGCAATACCAAAAAAACAAAAATAAGAAACTATATTTTCAGTGTGGCATGTCAACCAAGTGGGGGCTGAAAGCACAACACTCATAAATTCAGTCACCAGGATTAAGTTAATTTAGGGCAATTTAACCATATATTAAACAAATAAAAAAGCATATCTGAATTTACTTAATAAGTCTGGTATAAGAAAGAAAACCTCAGCTCCCAAATGTCAATACATATCTCAACAAGTTTATTTAAAATGTGAAGATAAAAAACTTCAGTTTCAGCGTCTGAAACCCAACTATACCAACTGGGCAAGTATGTAATATCAGAAAGTAAAATTCATAGTAAATGAAAAGCAAAACAGATGAGTCAAATGTTTTGAGTATAATGAAAAAAAAAACTTTCGAATTTACAGCAAACTGAATGAAAACAATAACTTTGGTTTTAAAAATCTACAATGTTCTTAGTGATGCTAAAAAGACTTGCCAGGTTCAAGATCGGATTCTATCATTCAATCTTGCTTCTATTTAATGCCATTTACCAAATACTGCACTACATAAAGAAAGTTGTTATTTTATTTCAATGGTAAGCGGAAAACAGGTTTTAACACCAAATAAACCCAGAACAACCTCAATCAAGAATTCTTGGAGCTTTTGCAATTTAAGCGAACTTTGTGGATTAGCATCTCCACCTCTTAGATCTGAGAGCTGGGGTGTGCACATCCTGTCCAAAAACCTTATTAAGCATACAGGACCCTGATTTCCGACACTGCAGGTAACTCCTGCACAAGCTCTTCTTTCAACTTTCAGGCTTCTACCCAAGTACCCATCCCTAGAAAAACACAGGAACCAGTTCTAGGACGTGACTATCCACTTTGCACCCCACGCTGCTCCCAAATACTGGCCTACAGCCACCCCTGCCTAGCCGAGCCGAGCCGAGCCCAGCCCAGCCGCGTCTAGGCCCACTGTCCCGTTCTTTCTGGCTCTCCGAATTTCCCCCGCCCACTCCACTAACGTAACCAGGACTCCCTCCCCCCGTTCCGCGCTTCACCAATCAGCAACGTCCTGCTCAGACCCGGGTCTCCGACGCTCGGGTTTCCGGAAGGCAGCGCAGTCCTCCTGCCCTCAGCCCCTCCCCTTTCCTCCTCTCCGCCTCGCCGTCCCCTCTCACTTCCCTCCAACTCTCTCCGTTTCCCTCCGCCCGTCTCGCTGTCCGCTCCCGCTCCCGGCCTTCGCCCCGCCCCACCAGGGGCCGCGCGCGCGCGCGCGCGCGCGCGCCCCATTCTCGCGAGATCTGACGTCCCCGCCGCGGCCGCCTGCGTCCCCTTCCCGTCCTCCCACCCCCCTCCGCCCAATCTCTCCACTCTCGGGCTCTCCTCCCTCCCTCCTCCCCCCTCCACCCTCTGGGCCGGATCTCGTCTCGCTGAGGCGGAGGAGGAGAAGGAGGAGGAGGAGGACGTTCGGCCTGCGCAGTGAGATGTTTGGCCGTCGCCGCCGCCGCCGCCATCGCGGAGGAGCGCGATAAAGGGAGCCGAGCCGGGCGTGAGGGGGCACCCGCGGAGCCTCCGCGCTAGCGCAGGCCCCTAGCCGAGCCCGAGCCGCCGAGCCCGCGCCGCCGCCGCCCCCGCTGCCGCGGCCGCCCACGGGCCGGCCAGCTCCCCCAGCCCAGCCCGGGGGCCGCGCTGCTGCCGCCCCCAGCGTCGCCCCTCGCCCGCCCGCCTTAAATGTGACACCGGCGCCTTGGAGCGCGACCTGAAACCGCTGCCGGGGAGGGGACGAGTACCATGTCGAATCTGAGCAAAGGCACGGGCAGCCGGAAGGACACCAAGATGCGGATCCGGGCCTTTCCGGTGAGTCTCTCGTCTGCGCCCGGGACCCCGGGGGCCCGGCCGTGAGCCGCACGCGAGGCCCGGGCTGAACTCCCCCAACAGGCCTCAGGCCCGGCCTCCCCTCCCCCACGCCTCCGGTCGCGGGGCGCGAGCCTGCCCGCAACCGGGCAGCGAGGGGCCCGGCACGGCCGTCTCCCACTTCACGACCCGCAGTTGCGACTCCCTCCGGCCCACGGGCGTCAGCTGCGGCCGGAGCCCTTTCATGGTCTCCGCACCTTCCTGCGTTCCTCGGGTGTAGGCCCAATCCCCGGCACTCCTCCTGGCTCGGTCCCCGAGAACCCCAGCCCTGCAGGGGTGGGGACTGGCGAAGTCTACCTTGTGTGGGGCGTGTGTGTAACTTTTCACGTGGGGTTTTGTTGCGGTTTAAAAAATCACCTCGCCTAAATGACGGCCAAGCCTTTAGTGTGATGAAGGGGACTGTCCTCTTTCTCACTCTCTTCCCCCGCCTTCTTAGGGTTATGCCGTCAACCTACCCCCAACGCAGTGACAGTGGTCCCACGTAATGCACGATGGTAGTAGTCTAATAACATGGGCTGTATTGATAGCATCTTTCATCCCACAAGCTTCCAAAGCACTTCACAAACTGTCCTATGGAAATTGCCTCGCCAAGAAGATGCAGGAGAGAACAAATTGGACAACTGGCCTTTGGTTTTTTGCCTTGGAAGCCCAAGAGAATGAGTATAGTCACCACCCTCAGTTGCTTTACTCCCATCGTTTTAGTAACAGCAAACGTGCTCAGTTCCAAAACTTTTTCTTTTTTGGTGTTGAGTCATATGCTTGTTTAGTATTTAGGATATAACTTTTGATGTCATATCTGATTCAGATAGCCAGTGGCAACCAGTGAATATATATTACTGTAACAGAAACTGGACATACTTGCTCAAGTCGCTACAGTAACGGACATACATCAGGATAGACAAACTAGCAATTTTTTTGTTGTTGTTGTGCTTTAAGTGAAAGTTTACAATTCAAGTTAGTCTTTCATACAAAAATTTATACATACATTGTTATGTGACCCTAATTGCTCTCCCTGTACTGTGACAGCACATTCCTCCTTTCCACCCCTGATTTCCTGTGTCCATTCAACCAGCTCCTGACCCTGTCTGCCTTCTCATCTCGCCTCTGGACAGGAGCTGCCCATTTAGTCTCATGTATCTGCTTGATCTAAGAAGTACACTCTTCATAAGTATCGTTTTATGTCCCGTAGTCCAGTCTAATCTTTGAAGAGTTGGCCTCGGGAACGGTTTTAGTTTTAGGCTAACAGAGTCTGGGGGCCGTGTCTTCTGGGGTCCTTCCAGTCTCAATCAAATGATTAAGTGTGGTCTTTTAAGAAAATTTGAGTTCTGCACCTCACTTTTGTCCTTCTTGGTCAAGGACTCTGTTGTGTTGCCTGTCAGGGCAGTCATTGGTGGTAGCCAGGCACCATCTAGTTCTTCTGGTCTCAGGCTGATGAAGTCTCTGGTTTATGTGGCCCTTTCTGCCTCTTGGGCTAGTACTTGTGTCTGTGGTGTTCTTCGTTCTCATTTACTCCAGGTGGGTTGGGACCAATTGGTGCATTTTAGATGGCCGCTTACTAGCTTTTAAGACCCCAGACGCCACTCAGCAAAGTGTGATGCAGAACATTTTCTTAATAAACTAGACAAACTAGCAATTGAACTAGAATTGATGTAAAAAATTACAATTAGAGAAGGATCTTGGTTTTCCTTAGAATCATAAACATATTATGTGGGGAAAAGGGAAGGTGACTTGTACTACTATTTTTTTTTTTTTTTTCCAGCATGCTTTTTTTTAGGGCACCGTTGCAGTGAGGAAAGACTTATTAATTAATTGTCCTTGTTGAGTGAGTAATTTCGCCCCAGAAAACTTAAGGACCGTTCTGAATTTTTAAAGCTTAAAAGGAAAGAATATATTTGATGCAAAACTGTGAAATTGCAAGGCCGTAAATACTACTGTCAATGTGTAGGAAAACACTAATGTCAATGTGTAGAAACTTCCGGCTTTATGTAAATAAAGGTAGGATCGACAAGAGTAGAACTTCTCAATAGTAGGATATACTCAGGAGAGTTTGATAACTATTTAAAGGGGTTTTGAATTTTTGAAGTTTTTTTCTAAGTAAATATGAGAAACTATATCAGAAACTCAGAAATGTTGGCAAAGGATCAGTAATGAAGTTCACTTGAACGTTTTCCCTTATAATGGGGAAAAACAGGTGGATTATGAATGTGTGAGTAAAGTTTTCCTACTAAATCATTCTGACCATTTTAAGCATAGTTTAGAATATTCAAATATGTTTTATACAGCAAGTATTCTAGGAAATATTTGCTATCTTACATTGCTCATCGTTGAAGTCTTAACTCTTCTAATTCATATTTATTGCTAAAATATGAATAGTTCACATTTGATGTTAGCTCACTTCTTATGTTAATATTTTTCTGATTACCCAGTTGTCTCTTTGTTGTACCTTGTTCTATGTGTATAATCAACTCTCTGATCTTTTTAGGTTTGCCTGTTCTTACTTGTTCCTCCATTCATTTAGTGTGTATTTATTGAGTACCTTGTCAGGCTCTTGTTGTAGGGTCTTGGGATATACCAATATAGCTTGAAAGACCAAGATCCCTGCTTTCTGGAGCATGTATTGTTGAAGGGAAGGAGTGGGAGTGAATTTCATTATTCTTTTAGCTGAAGAGTATAATATTGTGTGATAGGTTAGCATACAGTACTGGACTGATTTTTTTTTTTTTTTGGTAGCATTATGGTTATGCCCTGAGATAGACCCTTTCAGTCTATACTTTGTTGCTTTGTGTTTTTTCAAAAATCATTTAATGAAGTTTGTGACTAGTGTTTGATACTCAGTAAAAATATTGCTAATGTCTAAAAGTGTAAGAATTTTCATTATTATTTCATAAGTATTAATAGCAACATCATAAATAGTTCCCACAGAAAAGTATTATTTTTTTAATATATAAGTTTTTGAGTCATAGTTCCTTGAGCCTTCATTAAGGATAAATGCCGCAGTGGTACCACGTTTCACTGACTTACTCATCCTTTGGTGTTTGAGTACTTGTAGACCTTCTTTTTCTTTTCTTGTAGGTTAACAAACAATAGTTTGCATGACTATAGTCAGAAAGAGTAAATGTATTATATTTCATAAAGAAAAAATACTGTGTATGTGTATACATATGCATATGTACATACTTACAACTATTGAATTTTGCATATTTGCATTAATAACTTACTATAAGTTAAAGGAAAATGGTGGTAGTTTACCCAAAATTCAGATCATGTTTCACAAAATTAATGTGTAAACAGTATAAAAATATGTTTTGGGGGCGTTTTGTTTTCATTGCAAAATAGAGTGGTGAGTGAACTTACAGGATATTTTATGTTTGTGTAAGCCTTCAGATACAGTCCCACTAGTGAAATCAGGTTTTAGTGTTCTGAATGCATATTTTAAGTGTGCTTTTATCATTGTTCACCAGAGTTAAAGTTATGCTTTACCTCCATTTAATGCACAATTTGCATTTTAAGTAGAACTTTTCATAAGATTTCAGGAGGAATTCGTTCTTTTTAAGACGGAGAACAATAAGAAACTTTCTGTATGTATAAACTGTTGACAGAGGAAAAGTTTATTCCAGTTTATAAGTTTTCCTGTAGTGCACGAAATATGTCATTTCACACATCTTTTTTTTTTTAATTGTACTTTGGATTGAAGGTTTACAGAGCAAATCAGCTTCTCATTAAACGGTATACATATTGTTTTGTGACATTGGTTAACAACCCCATGAGATGTCAACACTCTCCTTTGTCGACCTTGGGTTCCCTGTTACAACTTTTCTTGTCCCCTTCTGCCTTCTAGTCTTTGCCCCTAGGCTGGTGTGCCCCTTTAGTCTTGTTTCGTTTTATGGGCCTGTATAATCTTTAGCTGAAGGGTGAACCTCGGCAGTGACTTCATTACTGAGCTGAAAGAGTGTCTGGGCGCCATACTCTCGGGGTTTCTTCAGTCTTTGTCAGGCCAGTAAGTCTCGTCTTTTTTTGTGAGTTAGAATTTTGTTCTACATTTTTCTCCAGCTCTGTCTGGGACCCTCTATTGTGATCCCTGTCAGAGCAGTCAGTGGTGGTAGCTGGGCACCATCTAGTTGTACTGGACTCAGTCTGCCGGAGGCTGTGGTAGTGGTGGTCCATTAGTCCTTTGGACTAATCTTTCCCATGTATCTTTAGTTTTCTTCATTCTCCTTTGTTCCCAAAGGGGTGAGAATAGTGGAGTATCTTAGCTGCATTTCACATCTTTTTGTTGATATGTTTTAACTTTTTTTTGGTACCCCAAACCACAGTAAGGGCTACAAAACTTTTATAAGAAAGAAGGCTGTAGTTGTGCAAATTCTGAAAACTCTATGCGTTTGGACCAAATAATGCTACCCCAAGAAGTCCTTGCTTTTCTTTTTTTGCAGCCACCATGTGTTTTACTCCTGAGCCTTTGTTCAGATTTGCAGTATTAGTTGCTGTCAGGTGAATCTTTTGTCCTTGTTTTTGAAAAGCCATTCTTTGTCATCTGTACTATCCAGAATTTTGTCTTCATGGACACAGAAAGCTTGGTTGGAATTGGAGGGGAAATGTTTGAATGAAAATGTGGTCCTCTCTTCTAGATTTGCCGTTTTTGGCTCAGCCTTCAGAATTTTGGAGACATTATGAAGGTGACTGCCCGCAGAGTGTGATTAGGCTCTTCTGACCTCTACCTTGAGATCTTGGTAACAGCTTTAGTTATTAGCGTATATACCAGTTGCTGTTGAATCGATTCTGACTCATGGTGACCCCATGCGTGTCAATATAACTGTGCTCCATAGGGTCTTCAATGGCTGATTTTGGAAGTAGATACCCAGGACTTTTTTTTGAGGTGCCTCTAAGGGGCTGGAACCTTCAATCTTTTGATTAGTACCGAAGTGCATTAACTATTGCACCACCCAGGGGAGGAAAGCATTCCAAATCTTTTTTTTTTTTTAATTGTAGTTTAGATGAAGGTTTACAGAACATGTAGTTTCTCATTAAACAGCACACATATTGTTTTATGACATTGGTTAACAACCCCATGACATGTCACCACTCTCCCTTTTCAACCTTGGGTTCCCTATTACCAGCTTTCCCGTCCCCTCCTGCCTTTTAGTCCTTGCCCCTGGGCTGTTGTGCCCCATTAGTCTTGTTTTGTTTTATGGGGCTGTCTAATCTTTGGCTGAAGGGTGAACCTCAGGAGTAACATTCCAAATTTTGAAAGAATCTCTGGTTACGATGCCTAACTTTAGATGAGCTCCGCAGAGAGTAACCTATGTAGTGTGGACAGTGAATGGTGTGGTTATTATTAGGTGGAGCCCACAAAGGAACTGACATTAGTGAAAGCGATGAATTTTAAGATCATTTGTGATGTACTTAAAGAGCATTTAAGAGACATATGGGGACAGCTAATTTTTTCTTTCCTTTTTTATTTTCTAACTACTGTGGTATTTGCCAGATTTTGGGAAACAACTTTGATCTTCATAGTAGGCTTCTTTTGCTTAAGGGAGAGAATTTTGCCTAGAACTACCTGGACTTTACATAACAGAAGAGCTGGATAATAGTTTTGCAAATTACACAGAGTAGGGAATTAACTGTGAATTTGTTTTTCCATTCTCCATGTATTTTTTTATAGAGAAGTTATGGATAAAGTGTAACAGACTCATTAAAGTGTTGCTTATACTTAGACTAATTATCTCTGTTTTGGGACAGCCTACTATGTTGTAGCTGCTGTTAATACCTCTCTAGTTTTAAAAGTTGGGAAATAATAGGACCATGAAGTAATTACAAAGTTTTTTTACATTGTTTTCCTAGATAGCAGTTCTGAGGAACCTTGAAAATTATTAGTACCAGTATTGAATTTAAAACTCTTTAGTAGTAAAAAACGTAATATGAGAATTTGATATTTTTAAAACATGTTAGTTACAAATTTGATTCCTTCAGATATGATTAGAGAAAGCTTCATTTGTTTTTACATTATTCATTCTTCATTAAATGTAGCTAAGTAATAGCATTTCTCTAGTTCAGAAAGATGATGTAATCAAGACTAGAAAAAGTGATATTCCTTCCCTTTGTATTGTAAATTGGGAGACCGTGGAAGTAATTTTTTTGTTATTTTAATTTAAGATTATATGGATGTTCTTTAGCAGTTTTGTTAGATTTTTATGAAAGTGATTGAACAATTTATAGTTTTAAATAATGCAACTTTGATATAGTTCTTGTTTGCCCATTGTAAGGTCAGCAGAAAATAATGGTATTTACTAGTTAGAACAAATCTCTGAGGTGAGTTATGAATTGCTATTAGCATGTCAGTGTATTGTGAAAACTATTCTAACATAATCTGTCAAAGCAATGCATTCATTTAGTAGCTTTTCTAATTATAAAAGGTGATGCATAATCATGGTAGAAAGCTTGATAAATATCAAAATTTATAAGAAAGGAAATAAAAAATCCACTTGAATATAAACAATATTAACATTTTGATGTGTTTCCTTTTAATCTTTCATACACCTGTGTACACAGAGTAAAATTAAGGTTATACATCATTTTGTGTATTGCCTTTTTAAAGAACATCTTACTGTACATATTTTTGAAGACATTTTTAATGCTTATGGAATACTATATAGCCCCTCACTTTGCTTAACTATTTCCCTACTGCCAGGTATTTATTGCTTCTAGTGATTCATATTGTTCCTATTATAAATAATGCAATTGTGACTATTTAGGCCTATAAATATTTGTGCCCGTCCATGATTTTGGAGTTCCTAGGCAAAACATAATCGATATATTCTACCAAATTCACCTCCAGAAAGGTGGTAGTAATAATTAAAAGAAAAGGAAAAAACCCAAACCTGTTGCTGTCGAGACAGTTACAACTCCTGGTGACCCTGTTTGTTTCAGACTAGAACTCTATAGGGTTTTTAATGAAAAGGAGCCCTAGTGGCACAGTGATTAAGCCTCAGCTGCTAACCGAAAGGTTGGCGGTTTGAACTCACCCAGCCACTGTGGGGGAGAAAAACCTGATGATTTGCTTCCATAAAGATTAAACAAACCAAAACCAAACTCATTGCTGTTGAGTCACTTGCAACTCATAGTGACCCTGTATACAGGACAGGGTAGAACTGCCCCATAGGGCTTCCAAAGATTCTGTAATCTTTACAGAAGAAGACTGCCACGTCTTTCTCCCACAAAGCCACTTGGTAGGTTCGAACTGCTGACTTTTCAATTAGCAGCCGAATGCTTTACCACTATACCACCAGGGTATCTTCCATAAAGATTACAGCCTAGGAAACCCTATGGAGCAGTACTGCTCTGTCACACGGGGTCGCTATGAGTGGAAATTGAGTCGGTAGCACACAACAACAACAGTCTTACAGAAGTAGATCGCCAAGCCTTTCTTCCTGGTGCTGCTGGGTGGATTTGAACCACCAGCCTTTCAGATAGTAGCCAAGTGCAAACTGTTTGTGCCACCTAAGGGCCTTAACAATAATAATAATAGCTTACACTTACTGAATGCTTTTACCATGTGGCAGACACTGTTTTTCATGCTTTGCATGTATAAACTCATTTAATTTGTACAACTCCTCTATGGAATACTACAGTTACCATCTGTTTTACAAATGAAGCCTAGAGAGGTTAAGTAATTTGCTTAAGGTTACTCTGCTTACAAGGATTTTAACTCAAGCAGTCTGGCTGTAGAGGTAATTATACTTCTCAGAGCTATATCAGTTTAACTTTTTCTATGTAGCAGTGTCTTACTCAACATTCTTTATTGTCAACAGTGAAAAAATAGTATGTTAGGGCTTTAATTTTATTCCTTGATTACTTGTATGATGTACTAGGAATAGAAGTATCAATAGTCTGTAGGGAATTTTCACTTAGTTTTGCATTGATGTGTTCAGCATACATATTAGGAGAATGACAAAAAAAGCAGAGACTGAGTGCATGATAGTTAAGAGTGTGGGCTTTGGATTGCCAGAGTTTGAATGCCAGTGCTACCTCATTTTAGCTGTGTTATCTTTAACAAGTTAACTTAATTCTGCAAGTCTCACTTTTGTCCTCTGTAAAATGGGAACACTAATAGGATTTACCTTACAGGATTGTTGTGAGATAAATAAAGCATTAAACAATGCCTGTCACAGTTAGCATCTTTATGCCAAAATTTATGTATTGGTATAATATTTATGTTTATATAATTAATATTTGTGTAATAAATTTATATGTTAAAGTTGAATTGCTTTTGCAGGTACTTACGTTGCAGTGCATGCATCTATTTTAGTGATGTTGCCATTTTTTCATGTAATTTTTAAGACTCATGTTTTGAAAAGTCTACAGAACCAATTTATGAACCACACTAAGAAATTAGTCTCAAAGGATATAGGTTTGGTATCACTGCAGCCCTTCAAACAGAATATGCTACAGACTCATGAGTGGTAGTTTCAAAAGAGAAGTTCCAGTAACGCTTCTCACATGATCATTGGAATAAATGTATAACCTCTCCTGGTAACTTTATTGAAGGAGTAAACACCCAGTTGGTATGTACATGCTAATATGTACATTAAATGTTCATCTAAAAACACATCTTTTTTTTTTGTACCTTTTTTTCTCACTTTTTCTCTTGCTCCCTCCCTGCTTTTTCATTTCACTTCTGAACTAGGTTGTGGACCCTGACCAAAGCTTACGCTAGACATCTTTTGAACCACAAGGGTTCATCCATTTTAGATAGAGTGGGTGGTTAGTGAATGATTGATTAAATGAGAAACTAGTTCTCTTAAGGCAAACCATAGTAATTGATGCAAGTAGTGCTCTGAAGTGTTTGAACTTTTTTTGCTGCGGTTGAAAGTGAAGTCTTAAGGTGTCATTAAAGGTCATTAAAAGTCTTGTGGCAGTTTCCTTGAAGAATAGTTAGCCTAGTCTCCTGGAACAATAATGATTTGAAAGTAAAGGTAATATGATGCCTTGGCAGTAACCCTGGATTGAGTATCTTGTCCTGTCTTTTCTTTATACTAGCTGGACCCTACATTCTTCCACTGGGACGCCTCTTTGCATCTCATTCCTTCCTCCCAGCCTGTTACACTGTACACTCTGAACCCTTCTTCCATTGTGGGTTAACTCCTACCCTGTATTCTCTGCCTGTTCTCAGAATTCTGCCTTTTCTCCAACCTGAAGCCTGGCTTTGCCCTGAAGATACAGGCTTATCTTCTTGGATTGAGGTATCCGATTTCCTTATAATTTTTGAATTATTGGGCCCAGAGGCCTCTTCTTGCCACCTCCATCATCCTACTCTGTGGCGCAGGCCCTTGCCAACTATCTTCTGCTCTCTCCCTATGGCCATCTACTACTTTCTCACACATGCTGTCTTGATTGAAGACTTTAATACCTGCTGCACAGACATTGTCTCTAGTCCCAATCTTTTATTCATTGCTTGTGGGTTTAGTCATTCACTTATTCAATTTACAATACATTTGTGGGGTCCCTACTGTGGGTCAGGCACTCAGTGTACGATGGTAATCAAACCTGGCCTTTTCTGTATTCTAGTGATTTTCACCCTATCCTGGAGCTTGTCATCCCATCACTTTAGAAATCTTAGAACTGCAGTATTGCATTCTGTCTTGGCTCCTCCACTTCCTAGATATGGGACTTTGAGCAAGTCACTTAATCGCTGCCTGTTTCCTCTTTTGTAAATTGAAGATAATAGTATCTACCTCATAAGGTTGTTGTAAGGATAGAGTTAATACATGTAAAGCTCTTAGAATGGTGCCTGGCACATAGTAACCACTGTAAAGAAACAAAAACTATTATTATTTATTCTATCCTATTTGTTGTTTATTTCCTTCTTAATTAATAAGCTTTTGGATCTCAAGAAGACCCTTTCTATTCTCCAAGCTGTAGTGCCACCACTTACACCTCTGATACTGTTTGCCCCTTTCTTTCTGACTACCTGCCAACAAGGCCAGAAATATCAGCAGAATGAATCTTGGATCATCCCATCCATCTGCTTTAACTGCTCATATTTTCTAGGCTATTGTGCATTCCAGGATAAAATCACAGGACAGTGGTCTCTAACTTAGCTGAACTCTTCCTGCCTCTGAGCAATTTTTTGTGTCCCTGGTAAGCTCTTTTTCCACTTTCCTACATGAGCTATTCCAAATTTTAATCGCTTACCTTAAGCTCTTTATTAATTCTCTTAACTTTCTTCTTCAAGGAACTTGAAAACTAATGCTATTAGGTGTAAGTTCCTACAGCTGTCTTCCTGTTTGATTGTATTTGTTAGCCTTTATTTTTACTTATTCCCAATTCCTTCCCTCTGGTCTCAGAGAAGAAGGAAGGTATTCCTTATCCTGTCTTTATGATAATTACCATACTATCTCCCTTCACAGCCAAGAGCCTTCAAATAATAGTGTGTATCTCATTTAATAGAATATTTTCTTTAGAAAAGGCACCAAGTTTAGTTTTTATTTGTTTGTTTTTTAATTGCTCTTCCTCAGTAAAGCACAGTAGAATACACACACCTGGAAGACCCAGGAGGCCCAACAGGGGTGGAGTAAGTGTCTTCAGAGTCCTATCTGATAATTTAGAGCAGCCTTCATTGCTCACTTGTATACCGGGAATTTTGTAAATGATCCCATTTTTTAAAAGTTCTTTAAAATCACTAGTTGAAGTTAATCCAGCTTTTTTAAAGATGAGGAGAGTCCTACTTGTCCAGGTTGATAAATTTAATAGGAAATGGAGTCCTTATCCTATAGTTACCTTAACTCATAATCCAGAGCTTTTGTTACTAGACAGCATTCTTTCTTTCTTAAATCATTTTTAAAGTTGAAATGTAATCAAGCAAAACCTTTTAACTTCTGTTCATTTACTACTTAAAATCATTTAGAGAGGAATGGATTCAAATTTGCTCTTTAATATGAAAATGAATGAAGCAAATGAATCAAGACTTTAAAGGGAACTCTTTACCTACTTCAGGAAAATACAAGATTGCTTAGAGATACTTTTCTGTAAAAAAACAAGCTGTTGTTGCTAAGGCGGATGCTTTAATATACTGATTGTAAATTGTTATCTAAAGCAGCTCTTACCTGGGCATCACTTACCATATTTTTATGCAAATCACACACATGTTGTATGTTTTTTGCCAACCGTGCAACCCCCCTCATGCATATTTTTTCTAGGGGTGCTATGCACATTATATGTCTTGTGAGTGCCTTATTTGTGAAAAATTAATACGGTAGTCTCTTCTATTTGCCATATCACCTTGAAATAAATGATACACTTCTAATATACATAAAGTGTATAAATATATATGAAATATACATGTTCTATATCTCTACGTACGTCCCAGTATTCAGGTTGTCCAGGGACTCCAGAGTAGGCAAATTTTACTTAAAATAGTTGTTTTATTTGCTTGATTTTAAGAACAGAAGCCAGACAGTTGGAGCAATCTGTTTTTTCCAAAGAAAGCTAAAGAATTTGTATGTTTTTTTCTTTTTTGAAAATAATTTATTTGTTGTTGGGAATATATACAGCAAAACATACACCAATTCTCTGGTTTCTTTGTCTACAATTCTGTGATATTGATTAAATTCTTCGACTTGTGCAACCATTCTCATCCTCCTTTTCTGAGTTGTTCTTCCTTCATTAATGTAAACTCACTGCCATGTAAGGTTCCTGTCTAATCTTTCAAGTTGAGTTGCTGTTATCAATTTGATCCCGTATAGACAGTTCTTTTTTTTGTTTTAATTGTGCTTTAGGTGAAAGTTTACAGTTCAAGTTAGTTTATCATACAAACATTTATACACACATTGCTATGTGACACTAGTTGCTACCCCTCCTACAGTGTGACCACACATTCCTCCTTTCCACCCCGGATATCCCGTATGCATTCAACCAGCTCCTGTCCTTTTCTGCCTTCTCACTTTGCCTCTGGACAGGAGCTGCCCATTTAGTCTCATGCATCTACTTGAAATAAGAAGCACACTCTTCACAAGTATCATTTTATGTCTTACAGTCCAGTCTGTTCTTTGTCTGAAGAGTTGGCTTCAGGAGTGATTTTGGCTCTGGGTTAACAGAGTCTGGGGGCCATGTCTTCTGGGTTTCCTCCAGTCTCAGTCAGACCATTAAGTCTGGTCTTTTTACTAGAATTTGAGTTCTGCACCCCACTTTTCTCCTGCACTGTCAGGGACTGTTGTGTTCCCTGTCAGGGCTGTCATTGGTGGTAGCTGGACACCATTTTGTACTTCTGGTCTCAGGCTGATGGAGTGTCTGGTTTATGTGGACCCTTTTGTTTCTTGGGCTAGTATATTCCTGGTGTCTTTGGTGTTCTTCATTCTTCTTTGCTCCAGGTGGGTTGGGACCAATTGATACATCTTAAATGGCCGCTCACTGGCTTTTAAGATCCCAGATGCCACTCACCAAAGTGGGATGCAGAACAGTTTCTTAATAAACTTTGTTATGCCAGTTGACCTAGATATCCTCTGAAACCATGGTCCGCGGACCCCTGCCCCTGCTACACTGTCCCTCGAAGTGTTTAATTGTGTGCAGGATAGCTTTTGGTTTAGTCCAGTTGTACTGATTTCCCCTGTATTATGTGTTGTTTTTCCCTTCACCTAAGATAATTCTTGTCTACTATCTAGTTAGTGAATTCCCCTCTTCCTCCCTCCGTAACCTCGTAACCATCAAAGAATGTTTTCTTCTGTGTTTAAATCTTTTCTTGAGTTTTTATAATAGTAGTCTCATACAATATTTGTCCTTTTGCGACTGATTTCACTCAGCATAATGCCTTCTAGATTCATCTATGTAATGAGATGTTTCACAGATTCATTGTTGTTCTTCATGGTTGTGTAGTATTCCATTGTGTGGATATACCATAATTTTTTTATCCATTCATCTGTTGATAAGCACTTAAGTTGTTTCCATCTTTTTGCTATTATGAACAGTGCTGCAGTGAACATGGGTGTGCATATATGTGTTCGTGTGACGGCTCTTATTTCTCTAGGATATATCCCAAGGAGTGGGACTGCTGGGTCGTATGGTACTTCTAGCTTTTTTAAGGAAGCGCCAAATTGATTTCCAAAGTGGTTGTACCATTTTATATTCCTCCCAGCAGTGTGTAAGTGTTCCAGTCTCTCCACAACGTCTCCAACGTGTATTTTGTGTTTTTTTGGATTAATGCTAGCCTTATTGGAGTGAGATGGTATCTCATTGTAGTTTTGATTTGCATTTCTGTAATGGCTGATGATCTTGAGCATTTTCTCAGGTATGTGTTAGCCACCTGAGTGTCTTCTTTGGTGAACGTAATTTATAAAATATTGTCTTTCTTTGGCCAATTTAGTAAGGTGAAAAGCCGTGTATGCTGAAGGAAGACCAAATTTAGAGTTAGTGAAAACTAATTTGAATTTTTCTAAGCCTCATTTGGTAAGAGAAAAATCCTTTCCCTTTCATCTCCAATTTATGCCTTAAAAACCATGATCTTTAAGTAAACACTATCATGAATATTTAAGACTATTGGAACTCTGGGAAAGCTCTGGAAAGTTAATCTTTGCTCATGCTACTGAAATATATTAAAGTATTAATAGTATGAGAACTTTCTTTATAAAATTAGTAACTACAATTTGTTGAGTGTCCTCCTTGTATTAGGTTCTGTTTTAGGTACTTTTTTTTTTCCCCCATACAAAAATTTATACATACACTGTTATGTGTGTTTTAGGTACTTTGGACAAATTATCTCAAATCCCTACAACAATCTTAAGAAATCTAGACATTGTTATTCTTGTTTTAAATCTACCTGGGGCTCAGAGAGATCTTGTAAAATATGTATAATATTCACTCTGCGAGGAAAGGGTGGAGTTAGAATTCAAATCCCAAGTGTATCTGACTCAAAAGTCCATAGTCTTTCCATTACACAACACTGCCTAATTATATTCTGTTAAGAATTTACTAGCTTCTGAAATATTTACCGTCTTAAGAAGAATACATTGGAAAATTAATTCTAAGATTGCCATTTAAATTTTTAGCCAGGGCAAACCTAGGAGCTTTGAAGCTTATACAGTTCAGTGCTTTCTTTAGGAGAAGAATTAAAAATTAGGTTCAGGGCCTTGGACGGAGCTTTTACGAGCTTAAGCTTAAACTTCACTAGATTCAAGAATCCACTTATTAGAAAATAGAAGTAGTCTTTGACTTCTGACCTCGTCATTATTGAATTCTGATGTAAGTCAAATATCTCATTTTTTTTTTCAGTTTTCATTATTATTGCATTTTATTAGTATCTTTATAAATCCAATCTTCACTTGTCTTTGGGGGTTGGAAACATTATATATAAACTTACAGACATATTTTAATGCATACATACATACATACATACATAAAAAAATACACAAATCATGAGAATTTACTCTGACAATGAGGATGAGTTGGACAGTGTTGGCATTTTGTCGTTTTTGGTAGTAACTCCGTTGTGGAATGTTCTGAATCATCCGGATTATCCCTGGGAATAGGGATGGCGTTTATAGTCAGAAAATTATTGAGAGTTGTCTGTATGGTCCTTTTCTTTTTTTTCTTCATGTATTTTGCAGCAACATCTCACTGCTTCCCAAATCTGCCTGTTAGCTTTAGCAAAGCGATCAGCGTTTGGGCCCATGTTTTCAAGCAGCTGAAGCCCCTGATTTAGTTTAGAAAAAACTTCAATCTTTTCACTTAAAAATTTTTGACAGTTTTTTTCCTTTTTTTCAGCACTTCTTTTGTCTTCAAAATCCATTAAGTCCTGATCTGTCAATTCCCGTTTTTTTGTGATCTATGAGCTGTTCCACATTGGCAATAATCAAGTTCTAAATTCAGTGTCCTTGCCATATGGATGATTTTTCCATCGTCTTATTCTGATCAAATGCTTGGAGCGTGTTCACATAATTCAGCACTTTTTTCCTATCACCCCTACACCTGTTTTCCATTACTTTTCTTCTAGGAGGATAAGTGGTGCTCCAGATACACTGGCAGTCGTAAGTGCGGTTCATCGTAACTCAAATACGTTATAAATCGGATGCTACCTGTCAAAGCTATAAGAACTTTGAATCAATTAAAGTGTATATATGATTCTGTGAAATTTGAATATATGAATTGCTTAAGGGGATCCTAGTGTGTATTGAATTGAAAAAAGCAGTCAGAATTATAATCTATAAGAAATTGACATATTTATGAGTTAATACTTTTTGATTTTAAGAAATAAGACTGACAGCACAAATTTTACCTTCTTTTTTTAGTTAATAGAAATTTATCTTGTTTTTAAGTATACTGTTTAGAAAAAAAGTCATTCTTTAAAATTGGCACGTTTAAATACTTTATATAACTGTTAATTTTTTTTCTCTTTGAGAGTATACTGAAGAAGTAGTTTAACCTAAGTTAGTAATAATTTGCTTTTCCACGTTATGTGCAAATGACACATGAAAGAAGTATATTTTTTTGATGACCATCACTTGCAGAATAAACAAGTAATTTATTGTTCTTATTTATATTAGTATTTTAACTTCAAAAAACAAAAAGGACTTTAAAAGTATCTATTCTAATCTTATTTTAACAGATGAAGAAACTGAGACCTAGAGAGGGTATTTTACCCAAGGAATTCTCTCATGACTTGAATTTATGGAAGAACCATGACTAGAAGCCTGATTTCCAACTAAAAGCTCTTTTCATTAGACCAAACTGAAATAAGCATATAGCCATGGTAATTCAGTGTTCACATTGGCCTATTTGTTCAGTTATGAAATGATTTCTTATAGATAGAACACCCTAGTTACGTAATTTAGTTAACATGGTATAATGGAGAGACACTTAAGCTTAGGACACTTGGAGTCCTTCATTGCTCTAACTAGCTGTGTGATCTTGGATAAACCGCTTAGCCTCAGTTTTCGCAGTTTGTAAAATGAAGAGGTTTCAATGTGCGGTTATCTTAGGCTCATTCCAGCTCTAAAAATTTCAGTAAAAGGTGGTGTGTTTATACACAAAGTAGGAACCGAATGCTAGTGTGTTCTCCTTTGGCCTTTGTCTAAAACATTTTGTGTGATGTTATAAAACTCACCTTTTCAGCCTTAATGTTTTTCTTTAAAATAGAAATATGGTATATTTTAGTGATGATGCTTAAATTCTAATATGAAGCAGTGGAAAGCCTTGCTATATGTTTTTGCATATTCCTTTTTCTGTGAGTTGGTATTTAGTTTTAAAGTTCTGAGCAGAATTGCTGTCAGATTTATATAATAATTTTGGATGATAGGCCTTTTGCTATCATGACATTTGTTTACACTTAGACAAAACTAATAGTGGCAATTTATACTGTTTCACAGATTTTTTTCTCTTCCTTTAGGTTGTATGTAGTTGAAGCTACTGTAAACATAATTATCATTATCTCACAAATTATCGAGTTTTTATACATACAGTTTCAGAAAAGCTGGGTTTATCCATTTTTTTTTAAACTTAGTTGCTTAAGCTAAAGAGAAGATAATACGTCTTTAAATTAAAATTAATAATTTTAGATAGTAGAAGTATGGAATACAAACTTGTACTGCCCCAGATTGACTGAGACTGGAGGAACCCCAGAAAGCGTGGCCCCCGGACTGTCTGACAACCCAGAACTAAAACAATTCCCGAGGTCAGACAAAGATTGGACTGGACTGTGGGTCATAAAATGATACTCGTGAAGTGTGTGCTTCATAGTTCAAGTAGATAACATGAGACTAAATGGGCAGCTTCTGTCTGGAGATGAGATGAGAAGGCAGAGAGGGTTAGGAGCTGGTTGAATGGACACGGGAAGTCGGGTGGAAAGGACTGTCACAGTATAGGGAGAGCAGTTAAGTCATATAACTATGTATAAATTTTTGTGTGCGAGACTAACTTGAGTTGTACACTTTCACTTAAACTACCACAGTAAAAAACAAAACAATTTTTTTCTTTATAACATTATTCTACTACTTTGTGATTCCTTCTAAAACATATAATTCTTGCTTTTCTATTATTTCTGTCTTCCAGATGAATTAAGGGGTTATTTAATACACATGACCTCTTAGTAGTAGTGTATTTTAAAATGTTGATCTTATGGATGTAATAATTAATTTTCTTAATAGTGAGAGCCTCTGATTATAGTGATTGAAGACATCCAGTCAAGATGAATATTGTATCTAGATAAAATGTGTTTCAGGGAGCCTAGTAACATCTCTCTTTTTTCATCGACAGAAATAGCAGCAGCAAGTAGTAAGACAATGAGAAACTTCTTACTTTGATGAGAATACTTATATGATTGCATCTTATTTGTTTTGGTCATCATCAGATTGTAAAATGTTACACAAATGTTTTTATATATAGAAAAGTCATTCACAGAGGTATAGTTGAAATAGTATTGTTTGTACTGTAAATCAATTGCCCTGTGACTTAAATGGACTTTTATAGGCTAGTCTGGAGCTTGACCTGGTGGTATCTTTGGAAAACACTTTCAAATTCCTCAGATTTTTGTTTTGTTTGGTTTTAATACCTTTTTTATAAAACAAATTTATTGTACTTTAGGTGAAAGTTTACAGCCTAATTTCTCATTCAAAAATTTATACACAGTGTTTTGTAATATTGGTTGCAGTCCCCACAGCATGCTCCCCCTTTCCACCGTGGGTTCCACATGTCCATTCATCCAGTTCCTGTCCCTTCCTGCCTTCTTGTCTTGCTTTTGGGCAGGAGTTGCCCATTTGGTCTCATACATTTGATTGAATTAAGCACATTCCTCACCTGTGTAATTTTTTGTTTTATAGGCCTGTCTAATATTTGTCTGAAAAGTGGGCTTCTGGAGTGGTTTTAGTTGAGTTAGCAGAGTGTCTGGGGACCATAGTCTAGGGGATTCCTCCAGTCTCTGTCAGAGCAGTAAAAAAATTTTAATTGATTTTTTGACAGTGTACTCATTTTGAGGACCAATATGAAGATTATAATTGAACGTTATTTATTTATTTATTTGTTGTCCCTGGACTGTTGTGCCCCATTAGTTTTGTTTTGTTTCATGGGGCTGTCTAATCTTTGGCTGAACGGTGTACCTCGGGAGTGACTTCATTACGGAGCTAAAAGGGTGTCCGGGGGCCATACTTTTGGGGTTTCTTCAGTCTCTGTCAGGGCAGTAAGTCTAGTTTTTTTGTGAGTAAGAATTTTGTTCTACAGTTTTCTCCAAGCTCTGTCCAGGACCCTCTATTGTGATCCCTGTCAGAGCAGTTGGTGGTAGCCAGGCACCATCTAGTTGTACTGGACTCAGTCTGGTGGAGGCCGTGGTAGTTGTGGTCCATTAGTCCTTTGGATTGATCTTTTATAATTGAACCTTTTATTGATGATTTAACATTCTCATGAATGTTACTGTTCTGTAACCAAGTGAATGTGTATTGTGCTTAGTTTGTTATTTCACAGAATTGCCCCAGACTGCTGTGCTTTTCTAATTGGTAGTCTTTTCTCTCCTTCATTGACTTTCATTATTACTTCTGGCAGAATGCTTCAATTCCACTGTAACTGAAGACAAACAGGTTACCCATACATCAGTAGTCTTACTACACATTTAGTTTAAGTCATTAAGCAAGGCAGTCTGTCTCTTCTGTGTAGAAAAGGAGGAAACAAAACATTGATTGAGCAAGCGCTATATGGCAGGTGCTTTCACAACTTTCTTAATTGCCACACTATCCGCCATTTTCTCCCATGCCCCCTACCACAAGCAGACTAGGAAAATGAGGTTTAGCAAAGTTAAATACTTGTCCAGAGTCTGTTTGAATGCATTCCACTGGACTCTTTTCCTCAAAGCTTGGAGCTTTGGCTGTATTTTGATGGTCCAGGTTGTTTAAAGTTTAACTGATGGATGAATGGGATTATTGCAGGTGTCTTAAGTCATTGCATAGTCATTGGTCATCAAATAAAATCCGTCATTATTATTAACTATAGCTGGACTGTATTCAGATTTTTTTTTTTAATGTCACGTAGGTGTCATGCCATATATTGTGAGGGATACAATAAAGGAAGAAAGACCTCATCTACTCTGAGGTGCATATAGTTTGAGAGGGAGCTTCTTACATAATTTATGACTTGGTTGTGGCTGATTAGAATTCTGCCATTCCTCAGATGTCTGTACCAGAGCAGCTTTTTTGAGGCTGCAGTTTAAAATTAATATCAAGCATTTTTCCTAGTTTTTTTTTTTTTCTAGCTGTGTCATTCTGAATTGCCTGGAATTTTGAATTCTCACCCTTTTCCCCACCCACCCTGTTCTAAATTTCTTCTTGTAGAAAATTATTCACAGGGGAGTAAAGACTTCTTGTCCTTTGTATGCAGTGGTATGAAGACTATAGTTCTCTTCATTTTAATTTTAATTTGTCTCACACTGTAGTCCTTCATCTCTTAGTAATTACAGAACCTTCAAGATGTTTAAGTATATAATAGACTGACAACCTTTCATAGTTAGGCTTTTTGAAGGTTATGTTTTTATATAATTTGAAGTAAAGTAGATAAACAGCCAGAGATATTTGTGAAAGAAAATAAAGGACGTCAGAGTTATTTTTGTTATTGATAATTAACTAGTGAAGGAATTGTAATCCTGGATTGGTGGAGGAAGGAAGAGGGTGAAGGCCACTTTTTAAAATTAAAGTCTTGATTTTGTTTTTAATGGTTTTGCTAAACCATAAGCATTTAAGAATATTTAATTATATTTTTCCCCCTAAAAAGAGCTTTTGTTCCTTTTCCAGCTAAGTGAATTTACTTTGATCGCTGAACACTTTGCAATTTTAGCTTCTAGGGGAAAGATACTGTATGCATCTAATAATTAGCAAACATTAAATGTGTGTGTGCATTTTATTTTAATGTTTTGCTAAGGCATTGTTGCCAAATCCCTTCCTAAGTGTATTACGGTTATTGTAATGTAAGTGAATCAGTTTTATCAACAAGATTGAAATCCTGCTGGAATAGTTCAGAATGTTACTTTAAAAGAAAGTTACTCTTTTAAAAAATGTATGTAAGGTTATTTCCTGATCGAAGTATAGACTGGTGTTCTTATGGTTAACGTATTGATGAGCTTAGACTTTTAACATTTAGTTCCTTTAACTTTCATTGGTGGTTATTGTATTCTGTCTCAAGGATAGGTGAATGAGAAATTAATAATTATTTTGCCAGCATTGTTAACATACTCGCTTGATTCCAAGGCCAAAGCATCTATATATAGGAATCTGTACTTGAAGCCCATTTCATTTAGCCTCTTGTTTTTAGTCTTGTTTTATTCAGGTAAAGATTGTAACTTATTGATCCTCTGCAGAAGGATCTATTTTTTCCACTATTTTCTTCCCAGTTTAAAAAAAAAAAAAGAAATCCCCTGCGTTGAGTTGATTCTGAGTCATAGTGACCCTGTGGGACAGAGTAGAACTGCCCCATAGGGTTTCCAAGGAGAGGCTGGTGGATTCAAACTGCCAACCTTTTGGTTAGTAGCCGAGCACTTAACCACTCAAGTAGCCTTCTAAGGTATTTAGTTAGGTGAATGGGAAAATTTGGAAGCACTACTTGATAAATGAAATTTGAGAATCTTTGCGTGTGTATTATTGCACTTTATTTCAGTTTTAAAAAGACAGCTGATTATTTAAAAATTACATTAATTGGTCTAGATAAGGACTTTAAAATGCTTTTTCATATTATTGTGCCTAGTCATTCAGATGTTCATATCTGTAAAATTGCATTGGTATAACATGAGCAAAACAGTATTCATTCAACATTTGTTTATGGCCTTCTGATGAGCTCAGAGTCTAATGGAAGAAAAAGATGGACAAACATAATTATGAAGCAATGTGGGTGTGTAGTGATAGATACAACCTGAGTATTATTGAACAGCTGAGAATGAGTCGTTAACTTTGCTTGAGGAGGTCAGGGAAGGATTCCTGGAGAATATAACACCTGAGCTGTGTTCAAAGGATATGTAAAGAATCAGATAAAAAAGAGGCAGAAAAGAGGGGAGCATAAACAAGACACATGGGGAGGGTGAGTGGGGTGGCTGTAACAGTAAATAGAAGTGCTGTGAGAAGTAGCAAGCTGTATATTGAGAATCACCATTGGTTTAATGTTAGAATAAGTGTAAGATAGGTAGTAGTGAATGAAAGATGAGGTGAAAAAGTAGGCATAGATTAGATCTTGAAGGGCTTTATGTTCCCTTTTAAGGTACCTCCCCCGTTTGTGTCAGTAATAAGAGCTGTTAAAGGGTTTTGAATAGGGTCATGATATACATGTGTTTATTTTATTATTGCTGGTGATTTTGAAGAAGATAGATTCAGAGGTCATGACAGTTGGAAGACTTTTGTGGTGATCTAGATGAAAGATTCATTTGGAATGAAAGATTGGGACATATTTGAGAAATATCTTGAGCCTAGTATCAGTAGACAGACTTGTTTGGGAGAAGTACAGCCAGAATGCTCATTAGAAGCAAGGGTGGCAAGACTTCATCTCACGGACCAGTCCTTGGAGAAGGACAACATGCTTGGTGTAAAGTAGGTCAGTGAAAAAGAGGAAGATCCTCAATGAGATGGATTGACACAGTGGGTGCAGCAACGGGCTAAAGCGTAACAACAATTACGAGGATGGTGCAGGACTGGGTAGTGTTTCATTCAGTTGAACATAGGGTCGCTATGAATAGGAACTGACTCAGATGGCACCTAACAACAACCCCAGATATATTGAATCAGAATCTACATTTTAACAAGATCCCCCCACCCTGCATGATTCTTATGTATCTTGTTAAAATGTAGGTTCTGATTCAGTATATCTGGGGGTGAAAATGCAACTACTCAGCAGCGGATCTAACTGGAATGAACTGGTTTGAAGCCCTGGATTTGGGCAAGTTCAGTGGGTAAGTTCACCAGTGATTTTGGATGTGGTGAGTTTGAGCTATCTGAAGCATTTGGTTGGAGATGTCCAGCAGGTAGTTGAGTACAGGAATTTTAAGCTTTGGGGGTAAACCTGGCTAAGAATTTAGATTTAGAAGCCATTAACATATAAGCTGTTCATTTTTCATCTTTGAGACATGAGCCATACTTCTTGGGAAATCTGATAAGAGCTAGGGGCCCATCCTCCAGAAAATAACTGCACATTCTTTATATTTGCAAAATTTTGTATACAGTTTTAGGAGGCTACAGAATCCCTTGTGGCCAGACTAAGAGTCTCCTGTTTTAGAACCCTGGATGTTTGGCTAGTAGTTGTAACCCTGATAATGGATGAAAATGCATAGTGACCCGGTGTAGAGTGAAAAGAGCCAAGACAGAGGCCTGGTGATTAAAACTATTTAAATGGCTCTGAGGTTAAGTGCTAGACTACTAGTCAAAAGGTTGGTGGTTTGCCCAGAGGAGCTTCAGAAAACAGGCCTGGGATCTGCTTCTGAAAGGTCACAGACTTGAAAGTGCTATGGAGCAGTTCTGCTCCACACACATTAGGTCACCATGAGTTGGAATTGACTCAGTGGCAACTAACAACATGAAATGCCTCTGGAAGAGTAGGAGACATGAGGGGGGGAATAATACTTCTTTAAGAAAGCCTTGTTACACTGATTCACGTTTATCATAGTTGTACTCAAGACACTTGTTTTAGCTGTTATCTGCCTATTTACCTAAGCTTGAAAAACTATTTTTTTCTGACATTTTATGCTCATAGATGAGAGTTCAAGAGATCTTTCAGTGGGTACTTTTGTTAGCTGATTGTTGAGGGATTATATTATGCCCTGGGGTCGGCTAAATTCTACTGACATTCTCATGTAATCTTAATGACAGTCTTGTGAGATAAGTACTGCTATTAAGCCAGTTTCACAAGTTAGGAAATCAAGATTTAGAGTGGGTAAATAGTCTCCCAAGATCACATAGGAATGCGGGATTGGAGTTGGGCGTTAGTTAGCAGGGGGAGGCTGCTGCTTTAAATAGAGCAGAGAGTTAAAAGTTAATAGTTCAGCACAGGTTTGAGGTTGGTGAGAGTGAGCCAGCAATGTGGATGCTAGGGTAGAACATTCCAGACAGAGTAGCAAGTACAAAGACCTTGAAGTGTGTGTGTTTGACCTAATCCAAAGATAGCAAGGGAGAAGAAAAAGTGAAGTCAGAGAGATGATCAGATCAAATAAGGCCTTGTAAGACATTGCAGAGACTTTAACTCCAAGGGAAATGAAAAGTCCTTTGAGGGTTGTGAGCAGGTGAGTGACATAATTTGACTTAAGTTTTCAGAATGTCACTCTGGCTGCTCTGTGAGAGTAGGGCAAGAGAAGAAGCAGAGGCCAGTTATAAAGTTGTTGTAATAATCTGAGTGACAGATGATGGTTTGGACCAGGGTAGTAGTAGTGGAAGTGGTGAGGAGAGTTATATTCTGGGTATATTTTGAAAATAGAGTTGATGAGACTTTCTCTTGGGTTAAAAGTAAGATGAGACAGTACTTAAGGATTATAAGGTTTCTGGCCTCAGCTACTGGAAGGGTGGAGTTGAGATTTACTGAGTTGGAAAAGACTGCAGGGGAAGCAGATTTTGGAGAGGCAGGGAGATTTCGATTTCTGTTTTAGACTGGGGAAGTTTCAGGTGCCTAGTAGGCATTCAGGTAGAAACATTGACTAGGTAGGTAGCTATATGACTGTGGTATTCAGGGGATAAGGCCAGGTTGTAGTTGTTAGGTGCCCCTGAGTCAGTTCGACTCATAGCGACCTTATGTACAACCGAACAAAACACTGCCCAGTCTCGTGCCATCCTCACAATCATTGTTATGCTTGAGCCCATAGTTGCAGCCACTGTGTCAGTCCATCTCATTGAGGGTCTTCCTCTTTTTCGCTGACCCTGTAGTTTACCAAGCATGATGTCCTCTCCAGGGATTGGTTCCTCCTGATAACTTGCCCAGAGTACATGAGACAAAGTCTGGCCATCCTCACTTCCACAGAGCACTCTGACTGTATTTTTTCCAAGGCAGATTTGTTTGTTCTTCTGGCAGTCCATGGTATGTTCAGTATTCTTCGCCAACACCGTAATTCAAGTGCATCAGTTCTTAGATCTTCCTTATTCATTGTCCAGCTTTTGCATGCAGATAAGGTGATAGAAAATTTGATGGCTTGGGTCAGGCACACCTTAGTGCTCAGAATGACGTGCTTGCTTTTTAAAACTTTAAAGAGGTCTTTTGGAGCAGATTTGCCCGATGCAAATACATCCTTTGATTTCCTGACTGCTGCTTCCATGAGCGTTGATTGTGGATCCAAGTAAAATGAAATCCTTGACAACGTCAGTCTTTTCTCCATTTATCATGATGTTGCTTTTTGGTCCAGCTGTGAGGATTTTTGTTTTCTTTATGTTGAGATGTAATCCATGCTGAAAGCTGTAGTCTTTGATCTTCATCAGTAAGTGCTTCGTATCTCCTTGGATTTCAGCAAAGTTGTGTTGTCTGCATATCACAGGTTGCTAATGAGTCTTCCACCAGTCCTGTTGCTGTGTTCTTCTTCATATAGTCCAGCTTCACAAATTATTTGCTCAGCATACAGATTGAATGAGTATGGTAAAGGGATGCAACCCTGACGAACACCTTTCTTGATTTTAAAACATGCAGTATCCCTTTGTTCTATCCAAATGACTGCCTCTTAATCTGTGTACAGGTTCCTCATAAGCACAATTAAGTGTTCTGGAATTCCCATTCTTCACAATGTTATCCAAAATTTGTTGTGATCCATGCAATCAAACGCCTTCACATAGTCAGTAAAACACAGGTAAACATCTTTCTGATATTTTCTGCTTTCAGTCAAGACCCATCTGACATCAGCAGTGATATCCCTGGTCCCAGCGTTCTCTTCTGAATTTTGCTTGAATTTCTGGCAATTCCTTGTTCATGTATTGCTGCAGCTGCTTCAGAAGGATATTCAGCAAAATTTTAATTGTGTGTGATGTTAATGATGTTCAGTAATTCTGCATTCTCTTGAATCACCTTTCTTTGAAATGGGCACAAGTAGGGATCTCTTCTAGTCAGTTGACCATGTAGCTGTCTCCCAGTTTTTCTTGGCATAGACAAGTAAGCAGCTGCAGGGCTGCATCCATGTGTTGAAATGTCTCAGTTGGTATTCCGTTAACTGCCTTGTTTTTCACCAGTGCCTTCAGTGCAGCTTAGACTTCTTCCTTCATTACCATCAGTTCTTAATCACATGCTGCCTTCTGAAATGATTGAATGTTAACCAGTTCTTTCTGGTACAGTGACTTTATTCCTTCCATCTGCTTTTGGTGCTTCAATATTTTGCCCATAGAATCCTTGAGTATTGCAACTCGAGGCTTGAATTTTTTTCTTCAGTTCTCCCAGCTTGATAAATACTGAGCATGTTCTTCCCTTTTGATTTTCTAACTCCAGGTCTTTGTACATTTTATTATACTACTATGTCTCCTTGAACTGCCGTTTGAAATCTTCTGTTCAGCTCTTTTACTTCATCATTTCTTTCTTTCCCTTTAGCTACTCTGTTCAAGAGCAAGTTTCAGAGACTCTTCTGACATTCATTTTGGTATTTTTTTTCTGTTTAATGACCTCTTTTCTTTCTTCATGTATGATATCCTTGATGTCTTCCCACCACTTGTCTTCCATCATTAGTATTCAGTGTGTCAAATCTGGTCTTCATATAGTCTCTAGATTCTAGATATACTCAAGGTTGTATTTTGGCTTATGGACTTTAATTTTCTTCAGCTTCCAGTTGAACTTGCATGTGAGCATTTGATAGTCTGTTGCACAGTCGCCGCCGATCTTACTCTGACTGATAATATCGAGCTTTTCCATCCGGTTTTTCCACAGATGTAGTTAATTTGATTCCTGTGTATCCCATCCTGCAATGTCCACGTGTATAGTCACCATTTATGTTGTTGAAAAAATGTATTTGCAATGAAGAAGTCATTGGTCTTGCAGAATTGTATCGTTTTATCTCCAGTGTCATTCCTGTCACCAAGGCCATATTTTCCAACTACTGATCCTTGTTTCCAGCTTTTCCCTTCCAGTCACCAGTAATTATTGATGCATCTTGATTGCATATTTGATCAATTTCAGACTGCAGAAGTTGGTAAAAATCTTCAATTTCCTCACCCTTGGCATTAGTGGTTGTTTCATAAGTTTGAATAATAGTAATATTAATTGGTCTTCCTTGTTGTTGTTAGGTGCTGTGGAGGCAGTTCTAGCAACCCTGTGTACAACATATTGAACCACTGTGCGATCCTGTGCCATCCTCACAATCGTTATGCTTGAATACATTGTTGTAGCCACTGTGTTAGTCCATTAAGTTGAGGGTCTTTCTCATTTTTTGCTTATCTTCTACTTTACCAAGTATGATGTCCTTTTCAAGGGATTGATCCCTCCTAATAACGTGTCCAGAGTATCTGAAACGTAATCTCTCCATCCTTGCTTCTAAGGAGCATTCTGGCTCTATTTCTTCCAAGACTGATTTGTTTGTTCTTTTGTCAGTCCATGGTATATTCGATATTCTTTGCCAGTACTGTAATTCAAAGGCATCAGCTCTTCTTTGGTCTTCCTTATTCATTGTCCAGCTTTCACATGCACATGAGGCGGTTGAAAATATCATGGCTTGTGTCAGGTCCGCCTTAGACTTCAAGGTGACGTCTTTGCTTTTCAACACTTTAAAGAGTTCTTTTGCAGCAGATTTGCCCAGTGCATTTGCGTCCTTTGATTTCCTGACTGCTGCTTCCATGAGTGTTGCTTGTGGATCCAAGTAAAATGAAATCCTTGACAACTTCAGTCTTTTCTCCGTTCATCATGTTGCTTATTGGTCCAGTTGTGAGGATTTTTGTCTTCTTTATGTAGAGGTTTAAACTATACTGAAGGCTGTAGTCTTTGATCCTCATCAGTAAGTGCTTTAAGTCCTCTCACTTACAGCAGGCAGGGTTGTGTCATCTGCATCACACAGGTTGTTAATGAGTCTTCCTTCAGTCCTGATGTCTGATTCTTCCTATAGTCCTGTGTCTTAGTCATCTAGTGCTGCCACAACAGAAATACCACAAGTGGATGGCATTAACAAAGAGAAATTTATTTCTTCACAGTAAAGTAGGCTAAAAGTCCAAATTCGGGGCATCAGCTCCAGGTGAAGGCTTTCTCTGTCGGCCTTCTCATCAGTGTTCCCCCGGACTAGGAGTTTCTCTGCATAGGGACCCTGGTCCAAAGGATGCGCTCTGCTCTCGGCACTGCTTTCTTGATGGTATGAGGTCCCCAATTCTCTGCTTGCTTCCCTTTCCTTTTATCTCTTGTAAGGTAAAAGGTGGTGCCGGCCATACCCTAGGGAAACTCCCTTTACATTGGGTCAGGGATAAGACCTGGGTACAGGTGGTGTTACAGTCCCACCCTAATCATCTTTGACATAAAATTACAATCTCAAAATAGAGGCCAACCACACAATTCTGGGAATCATGGCCCAGCCAAATGGATACACACATTTTTGGGGGGACATAAACCATGACATCCTGCTTCTCTGATTATTTGCTCAGCATACAGATTGGATAAGTATAGTGAAAGGATACAACACTGATGCACACCTTTCCTGATTTAAACCATGCAGTATCCCCTTGTTGTGTTTTAACGAGTGCCTGTTGGTCTGTGTACAGGTTCCTCATGAGCACAATTAAGTGTTCTGAAATTCCCATTCTTCGCAGTGTTATCCATAATGTGTTATGATCTACACAGTCCATGCCTTTACACACTCAGTAGAACACAGGTAAACGTTTTTCTGGTTTTCTCTGCTTTCATCCAGGATCCATCTGACACCAGCAGTGATATCCCTGGTTCCATGTCCTCTTCTGAATTTCTGGCAGTTCCCTATTGATGTACTGTTGCAGCCGCTTTAGAATGATCTTCAACAAAATTTTACTTGACTGTGATTCAGATGATATTGTTTGATAATTTCTGCATTTGATTGGATCACCTTTGTTTGGAATGGGTACCAGTAGGGATCTCTTCCACTTGGTTGGCCAGGTAGCTGTTTTCCAAATTTCTTGGCACAGACAAGTGAGTGTTCCAACTTTGCATCAATTTATTGAAATGTCTCAGTTGGTATTCTGTCAATTTCTGGAGCCTTGTTGTTCACCAGTGCCTTCAGTTCAGCTTGGAATTTTTCCTTCAGTACCGTTGGTTCTTCATCTTATCCTCCCTACTGAAATGGTTGAAAGTTGATCAGCTCTTTTTGGTATAGTGACTCTGTATTCCTTTCATCTTTTTTTTTTTTTTTTTTTAAATTGTGCTTTAAGTGAAAGTTTACAGTTCAAGTCAGTTTCTCTTACAAAAATTTTTATACACATTGTTATGTGACCCTAGTTGCTCTCCCTGTACTGTGAAGCACATGCTTCTTTCCCCCCTCAGATTTCACTTGTCCATTCGACCAGCTCCTGTCCCTTTCTGCCTTCTCATCTCGCCTCCAGGCAGGAGCTGCCCATTTAGTCTCATATGTCTACTTGAGCTAAGAAGCACACTCTTCACGAGTATCATTTTATGTCTTATAGTACAGTTTATTCTTTGTCTGGAGAGGTGACGTTGAGAATTGCTTGAGTTTTGGGCTAACAGAGAGTCTGGGGGCCACATCTTTCGGGATCCCTTTAGTCTCAGTCAAACCATTAAGTCTGGTCTTCTTACTAGAATTTGAGTTCTGCACCCTACTTTTCTCCTGCTCTGTCAAGGACTCTGTTGTGTTCCCTGACAGGGCCATCACTGGTAGTCGGGCACCGTGTAGTTCTTCTGGTCTCAGGCTGATAGAATCTCTGGTTTATGTGGCGTTTTTTGTCTCTTGGGCTAATATTTTCCTTGTATCTGCGGTGTTCTTCATTCTCCTTTGCTCCAGGTGGGTTGGGACCAATTGATGCATTTTAGATGGTCGCTTGCTAGCTTTTAAGACCCCAGACACCACTCACCAAAATGGGATGCAGAACACTCTCTTTTTTTTTGGGCATCTGCCTTTTTTTTTAAAATTGTTGTACTTTAAGGAAAGTTTACAATTCAAGTTAATCTCATAGAAAAATTTATACATACATTGTTACGTGACCCTAATTGCTCTCCCTATACTGTGACAGCACACTCCTCCTTTCCACCCGATTTTCCGTGTTCATTCAATCAGCTCGTGTCCCTCTCTGCCTTCTCATCTTACCTCCAGACAGGAGCTGCCCATTTAGTCTCATGTGTCTACATGAGCTAAGAAGCACACTCTTCCCAAGTATCATTTTATGTCCCATAGTCCAGTCTAATCTTTGTCTGAAGAGTGAGCCTCGGGAATGGTTTTAGTTCTGGGTTGACAGAGAGTCTGGGGGCCATGCTTTCTGGGGATGACCCAGTCTCAGACCATTCAGTCTGATCTTTTTACTGTAATTTGAGTTCTGCACCCCACTTTTCTCCTGCTCCATCAGGAACTCTTTGTTGTGTTCCCTGTCAGGGCAGTCATTGCTGGTAGCCAGGTACCATCAAGTTCTTCTGGTCTGAGGCTGATGCAGTCTCTGGTTTTGCCCTTTCTGTCTCTTGGGCTAATACTTTCCTTATGACTTTGGTGTTCTACATACTCCTTTACTCCAGGTGAGTCGGGACCAATTGATACATCTTAGATGGCCGCTCTCTAGCTTTTAAGACCCTAGATGCCACTCACCAAAGTAGGATGCAGAACATTTACTTAATAAACTTTGTTATGCCAGTTGACCTAGATGTCCGCTGAAAGCATGGTTCCCAGACCCCTGCCCCTGCTACTCTGTCTTTCAAAGTGTTTGGTTGTATTTAGGAAACTTCTTAGCTTTGATTTAGTCCGGTTGTGCTGACTTCCTCTGTAGTGTATATTGTCCTTCCCTTCACAAGATAATTCTTATCTATTTAGTTAGTGAATACCTCTCTCCCTCCCTCCCAACCCTTGTAACCATCAAAGAATATTTTCTTCTGTGTTAACACTTTTTCTTGAGTTTTTATAATAGTGGTCTCGTACAATATTTGTCCTTTTGCAACTGACTAATTTCACTGAGCATAATGCCTTCCAGTTTCATCCATGTTATGAGGTGTTTCACGGATTCAACGTTATTCTTTATAGTTGGGTAGTATTCCGTTGTGTGAATACACCATAATTTGTTTATCCATTCATCTATTGATGGGCACCTAGGTTGTTTCTTTTTCTTATTGTGAACAGTGCTGCAGTGAACATGGGTGTGCATGTATCTATTCGTGTGATGGCTCTTATTTCTCTAGGATATATTCTGAGGAGTAGGATCATTGGATCATATGGTACATCTATTTCTAGCTTTTTAAGACGCGCCCAATCAATTTCCAAAGTGGTTGTACCATTTTATGTTCCCACCAGCAGTGTGTAAGTGTTCCAGTCTCTCCACAGCATCTCCAACATGTATTATTTTGTGTTTTTTGGATTAATGCTAGCCTTGTTGGGGTGAGATGGTATCTGATTGTAGTTTTGATTTGCATTTGTCTAATGGCTGATGATCGTGAGCATTTCCTCATGTATCTGTTTACCGCCTGAATGTCTTTGGTGACGTGCCTGTTCATATCCTTTGCCTATTTTTTAATTGTGTTATTTTTCGTTTTGTTCTTGAGGTTTTGCAGTATCTTGTAGATTTTAGAGATTAGACTGTGATCAGTTTGTCGTCGCCAAAAATTTTTTCTCAATCTGGAGGTTGTCTTTTTACTCTTTTGGTGAAGTCTTGATGAGCTTAAGTGTTTGATTTTTAGGAGCTCCCAGTTACCTACTCTTATGGTTTTTGTGCATTGTTAATAATGTTTTTTATTGTCTTTATGCAATGTGTTAGAGCTCCTAGCATCCCTATTTTTTCTTCCATGATTAGTATTGTTTTCAATTTTATATTTAGATACTTGATCCATTTTGAGTTAGTTTTTGTGCATAGTGTGAGGTATTGGTCTTGTTTCATTTTTTTGCAGATGGATATCCAGTTATGTCAGCGCCGTGTGGTATAAGAGACTGTCTTTTCCCCATTTAACAGACTGTGGGCCTCTGTTAAATATCAGTTGCTCATAGGTGGATGAATTTATGTCTGGATTCTCAATTCTGTTCCACTGGTCTATGTATCTATTGTTGTACCAGTACCAGGCTGTTTTTACTACCATGGCGGTATAATAGGTTCTAAAATCAGGTCGTGTTAAGCTTCCCACTTAGTTTTTCTTCTTCAGTAATGCTGTACTTATCAGGGGCCTCTTCCATTTCTGTATGAAGTTGATGATTTGTTTCTCCATCTCATTAAAAAAATGTTTGAATTTAATTGGGGATTGCATTGTATCTTGTAGGTCGCTTTGGGTATAATTGACATTTTCACAGTGTCGAGCCTTCTGTCCATGAGCAAGCTATGTTTTTGCACTTATGTAGGTCTCTTTTGGTTTCTTGCAGTAGTGTCCTGTATTTTTCATTGTATAGGTCTTTTACGTCTTTGGTTAGATGTATTCCTAAGTATTTTATCTTTTTGGGGGCTGTTGTAAATGGTATTGATTTGGTGACTTTCTCTTTGAAGCTTTCTTTGTTGGTGTAGAGGAATCCAACTGATTTTTGTATCTTTATCCTGTATCCTGATACATTGCTGAAATCTTCTATTAGTTCCTGTAGTTTTCTTGTGGATTCTTTGGGGTTTTCTGTGCATAAGATCATACCATCTGCCAGTAGAGATAGTTTTACTTCTTCCTTACCAGTTCGGATGCCCTTTATTTCTTTTCCTAGCCTAATTGCTCTGGCTAGGACCTACAGCACAGTGTTGAATAAGAGTGGTGATAAAGGGCATCCTTGTCTCATTCCCGTTCTCAAGGGGGGAATGCTTTCAGACTGTGTCCTTTTAGGATGATGTTGGCTGTTTATAAATGCCCTTTATTATGTTGAACAGTTTCCCTTCTGTTCCTAATTTGCTTTCACTGTAGCTGTTCGAGGTTCAAGAGTAAGTTTTAGAGTGTTTTCTAACATCCATTTTGGTCTTTTCTTTTTCTTTCCTGTATTTTTAATGACCTCTTGCTTTGTTCATTTATGATGACCTTGATTCATTCCACAACTCTTCTTGTCTTCGGTTAGTAGCATGCAGCGAGTCACATCTATTCTTGATATGGTCTCTAATTTTAGGTGGGTATACTCAAGATCGTACTTCTGCTCTTGTGCATTTGTTCTGATTTTCTTCAGGTTCATCTTGAAGTTGCATATGAGGAATTGATGTTCTGTTTCACTGTCGACCCCTGGACTTTTTCTGACAGATGATACTGAGCTTTTCCATTGTCTCTTTCCACAGATGTAGTTGATTTGATTCCTGTGTATTTGGTCTGACGAGGTCCACGTGCATAGTCGCTGTTTATGTTGTTGAAAAATGGTATTTGCAATGAAGACATCATTGATCTTGCAAAATTCTAACCTATCATGCAATCTCTGGCATCGTTTCTATCACCAGGGCCATATTTTCCAACTACCGATCTTTGTTTCCAGCTTTTGCATTCTAATCACTGGTAATTATCAGTGCATCCTGATCGAATGTTTAATCAATTACAGACTGCAGGAATTGGTAAAAATCTTCATTCATCTTTGGCTTTAGTAGTTGGTGTGTAAATTTGAATAAAAGTCATATTAACTGGTGTTCATTGTAGGCGTATGGGTGTTACCTGTCACTGACAGCATTGTACTTCAGAGTAGATCTTGAAATGTTCTCTCTGACTATGAAGGCAGTGCCATTCCTCTTCCATCTGTTATACTCAACATAGTAGACTGTATGATTGTCCAGTTCAAAATAGCCCATACCGGTCCATTTCAGCTCACAAATACCTAGGATAGTTATGTTCTAAGTGTTCCAATTCATTTTTGACAATTTCCAGTTTTCCTAGATACATGCTTTGTATATTCCATGTTCCAATTATTAATGGATGTTTGCAGCTGTTTCTTCTAATTTTAAGTCGTGCCACATCAGCAAATAAAGGTCCCAAAAGTTTGACTCCATCCATGTCATTAAGGTCAACTCTACTTTAAGGAGGCAGCTCTTCCCCAGTTGTATTTTGAGTTTTTCCAACCTGAGGGGCTCATTTTCTGGCACTGTACCAGAAAGTGTTCCACTGCTGTTCATAAGATTTTGACTGGCTGATATTTTTTAGAAGTAGATTGCCGGGTCCTTATTCCTAGTCTGTCTTACTCTGGAAGTTCTGCTGAAAACTCTCCACCAAGAGTGATGCTGCTGGTGTTTGAAATATTGATGACAAAGCTTCCAGTATCACAGCAACTTGTAAACCACCGTAGCATGACAGACTGATGGATGCGTGGTGGAAGGCCAAGTAGGATATATAAATTTTGAGATTGTCAGTGTTGGATAGACATTATTTAAAGCCATGTGACTAGATGAGATGAACTCTGCTTAGAAGCTGAGAATGATAGATAAGAGGTCCAGAACCTGACTGAGCCCTCGGATTGGAGGTGTTGGTGATGAGTTAGAAGGAATAAAGGAGATTGACAAGGAGGAAGCAGTAAAATAGGAAGAAAAACAAGAGATTTTAGTGCTTGGAAGGTAAGTGAGGGATCTGTTTAAAGGAGCAGGAGTGATCAGCTCTTTCAAATGCTGCTGGGTAGGTCAAGGAGTGTGACATCTGACCCTTAGACCACTAGATTTAGCAACATAGAGGTCACTAGTGACCATCTTGAGTAGTTTCAGTGAAATGATAAAGATGAAATCCTTTACCAAAGGGGATTCAAGATATAATGGGAAGATGGAACTTGGCAACACTGAATGCAGAAATCTCTGTCTTCTCCTACCCCCATGATTTTACTATAAATGGAAAGAGAAATGAGGTGATGCTGTGGAGTTGTGGTGGCACGGTGGTTAAGTGCTATGGCTACTAACCAAAAGGTCGACAGTTCTAATCCACCAGCCGCTTTTTGGAAACCCTATGGTGTGCAGTTGTACTCTGTCCTATAGAATCGCTATGAGTTGGAATTGACGACAACAGGGTTTTTTTTTTTTTTTAAATTTCACTGAGTTGAAACTGACTCGATGGCAGTGGTTTTGGTTTAGAGGAATATATGACATTGTGAGGATTTTTTTTTTCCTTTTAAGATGAGAAACGTAATTTTGGTGGGTTTTTTTTAAATTGTACTTTAGGTGAACGTTTACAGAACAAATAGTTTTTCATTAAACAGTACACGTTGTTTTATGACAATGGTTAACAACCCCATGACATGCCAACACTGTCCCTTCTCAGCCTTGGGTTCCCTGTTACCAGCTTTCTGGTCCTGTCCTGCCTTCTAGTCCTTGTCGCTGGACTTTTGTGCCCCATTAGTCTTGTTTTGTTTTATGGGGCTGTCTTATCTTTGGCTGAACAGTGAACCTCGGGAGTGACTTCATTAGTGAGCTAATAGTGTGTCTGGGGGCCATACTCTTGGGGTTTCTTCAGTCTCTCTCAGGCCAGTAAGTCTGGTCTTTTTTTGTGGGTTACGAGAAACTGATGATTTTGAATGCTGATTAAGTATTTTAGAATAGGGGGAAAAATTTGTTGATGCAGGGAATGAAGATTGCTAAATCAAAGTCCTTGAGTAGGTGAAACAAAACAAGACAAAAAAACCCAAACCCATTCCTGTGGAGTCGATTCTGACTCATGCGACCCTATAGGGCACAGTAGAATTGCACTAGAGGGTTTCCAAGGAGTGACTGGAGGATTTGAACTGCAGACTTTTTGGTTAGCAGTTGTAGCTCTTAACCACTACGCCACCAGGGCTCCTGAGTATGTGAGTTGAATGGAATTGGAGTAGTACTTGTCAAACTTCAACTTGTATATGTATCACCTGGGATTCTTGTTACACTACAGTTTCTGATTCTGTAGGTCTGGGGTAGGGCTTGAAATCCTGCATTTCTAAGAAGTTTCTAGATGATGACTGTTTCTGGTCTCTTTGCTGTACTCTGAGTACAAGAACTAGGCACTTTGAGGACACAAGAACTAGCTCATCTGCGATAACATGGTTGTTTAATGTCTTTTCAGTTTTCTGTTTTCTCAGTGGGACAGGAAGCAAGCCATCATCCTAGAGTGAGGATGGACGAGATGGTGTAAAATCATCTAGGAGGAGTAAGTGGAGTAGAAAAGTAGGATTCTGGGCTTGCACAAAGGGTCCACTTGTGGTTGTTGTTAGCTGCTGTCAAGTTGGCTCTGACTCATGGCAACCTTAATGTATGACAGAACAAAACACTTCCCTGTCCTGCACCATCTTCATGATGTCTCAGTCTGTCTCATGTGGGGGGTTTCCCTCATTTGCATTGGCCCTCTACTTTACCAAACATAATGTTCTTTTCTAGCGATTGTTCTTTCTTGATGATATGTTCAAAGTAAGTGACTGAAATCTCACCATCCTTACTTCTTAGGAACATGTATTTCTCTTAAGACTGACTTGTTCCTTCTTTTGGCAGTCCACGGTATATTCAGTATTCTTTGACAGCAACTAACACTGTAAAAAATAACACTTGTAGTTAGTGGTTATAAGTTTAAACTGAGACAGGTCGAATATGGTTTTGTTATTCTTCATTTACTTTCAGCTGCATGGGTGCAGGTTAGGGCAGTTAGAGTTTAGCCTGGCAAGTATTTGGGAGAGAGAGAGGGAGAAGCAAGTGATTTGTAGCTATACAAAAACTAAAAAAAACCTGTTGCCATCGAGTGGATTCCAACTTATAGTTACGAATGATGGACCATGGAATCTAAACTGGAAAAGGAAGAAACTGAGAGAATGCTAGGTTAAATAAAGGGGAAAAAAGTTTAATTGCAGGTCTCTTTCTGTCTTTAGTTTGCTAAGGGAAATAGTATTCATGTCCCCAATTTTCTTTTTTTAATCAAAGAATCCGTTCTGCTGCAGCATGTCTCTGGACCTGTATTCTACTAAATAAACTTAGAGAAAAGATATCTTAAGCTTTTGGCTATATTACAAGTATTACCATCAGTGATTATGATTTGATTTAAAGTGGAAGAGTTCTCCTGCAGGTAAGAAAGGACAGAGGTCTAGAGGATTAAAAAAAAAAAAAAAAAAATTGCTTCTGTCAGCTGTAGAAACTGTATTTAAATATATCCTCTTATTTATGCTAGACTTTAAAATCAAATCTTAACATCCCAATAAGTCATGCAGGTTTATAATCATAACCATATGATAAAAAAAAATTTACAAGTATAGAAAAATTTTCAACCATTGGTTTTTTTATCTCTTCTCTCTCTTGGCTATTACAGATGACCATGGATGAAAGATATGTAAACAGCATTTGGGACCTTCTGAAAAATGCAATTCAAGAAATCCAGCGTAAGAATAACAGTGGTCTTAGTTTTGAGGAGCTCTATAGAAATGCATATACAATGGTTTTGCATAAACATGGAGAAAAGCTCTACACTGGATTAAGAGAAGTTGTTACCGAACATCTCATAAATAAGGTATCTAACTTTCGAGGATTCTTGCTGATAATATTGAATGGAGAAAATCCTTTATACCATATTTTACTTTGACTAGAAGTATTATTTTTAAAGGCTCCAAGAACGCTATAGAAATGATAATTTATGACTGTGTTTTAAAACCTCAAAGTGTAGTCACCTAAATCAGAGTTTTTGATAATTGAGGGAAGAAGTTTATGATCTATGATAAAATATATTCTTTATAATCATAATTAAGGAAGCAAACCTTTTCAGTAACTTGAAAATGCTTCTTTATTAATACGTTAATTATAAATCTACTTTTTTGCTTAAAATGCTCTCATCAGTCAGCCCATTTTAGTTTCCTCTGCTTGCTCTGTATATTGGAAAATAAAACTACCTTGTTTAAAAAATATTCTCTAAGACTTTTTACTTACTGAACTTGACCTTATTCACTTCAACTGAGTTTTATTATAGTAAACATGTAATTTCTTTAAAGACAAGTTAGTGGTGGGCTGTTAACATTATAAAATGGTTCTTTGGTTTCAAAAAGATGTATTTGCTCTAAAGAGAGCAAGTATTTTTGTAGAGCTATTAGGGTATTCATTTTTTAAATTCTTTTTTTTTTTTTTAAAAAAGAGAAGTTGCATGAATAGTACAATGAACTCTGTACCCTTCACCTAAATTCAACAGTTGTTACATTTTGTCATATTTTTGCCATCTTTCTATTGGTACTTATTATTGATACTATTATTATTGCTGAACAATTAGAGAATAAGTTTTAGATTTCGTTAACCCTCAGATACTTTAGAATGTTTCTCCTAAGAACAATGATCAAAATTAGGCAGTTTAACGTTAATACTGTTGTGTAATATAGTCTGTATTCAAATTTCACCAATTGTCCTAGATAGCAGTGATAGCATTTATAGCGGGTTTTTTTTTTTTTTTTCCGATCCAGGATCCAATCCTGGATCGTATACTCAGTTCCTTAGTCTTTCTTTGTCTTTCAGCACATTGACATTTTTGAAGAGTATAGGTCAGTTGTTTTGTAGATTGTCCCTCAGTTTTTGGTTTGTCTGATTGTTTCCTCATGACTAGTTTCAGGTTATGCATTTTTGGCAGGAATAATACATAAGTGATGTTGTGTCCTCAGTGCATCACATCAGGAGGCACATGATGTCAGTTTATCCCATTATTGGTGATGTTAACTTTGATCACTTGGTGTCCGCCAGATTTCTTCACTGTAAAGGTACCTTTTTTCCCTTTGTAATTCATAAGTAATCTGTTCAGATATAATTTGAGACTGTTTGAATATCCTTTGCCCCAAGAAATTTTTATGTGGTGGTTCTAGCATCCATTGATGATTCTTGCATGATGGTGGTTGCAGAATGGTGTCTTCTCTTTCTATTGTTTCTTCTATAATTCTGTTCTCTTAAATGGGATTACATGAGCAAATACCTAGTACTCATTAAGTGTAGTGATTGTGTTCTTCGTACAATCAATTGGTTTCTGTTAAGTGCCTATTAAGAATGGCTTTCGATGAAAATATGGTATATGCAAATAGATGTGATAGTATCCTTTTCTGGTGCTGGTTTTCCTCTTGATATGGGAGGTGATAAACACATTTAGATAACAGTGTAAGGGGTTATATTATTAAGTGGCAAATGAGTTTTATAGGCAATAAATGGCTTAGGAATGCAAATGTGGAGCAATTACCCTAGGCTGTAAGATTTCTTGGGAAAGTATCAAAGTGAACTGAGTCTTGAAAAGTTTAGGATATAAGTGAACAGTGCAGAAGGCATTCCAAGATGACAGATGTCATGTGATTTTACAGGCATGAACTGGGCACACTTAGGTGGTGGGAGAGTTTGATTGAAGTATATAATGATTTTAGGGATTTGTGGATTATAGCATTGCAAAGATGGACAGGGAAGAGATCGTAGAAAAACTTGAATGCCAGGCTGAGGAATTTAGACTTACCAGTGAAGGGCTCTGGAAAGCTCTTGGAGGATTTTAAGTGGATGACAATATGACAGAATGTTTAAAGGAGATAAATGTGAGAATGATACAAATGTAGAACTGGTAAGATATTTACTAGAAGCAGGAGAAGACCTAGAATAATCTGATAAAGTGTTAAGCTAGAAATGAATGGATGATGTCAGAATCCTGAAGTAAGGCTAGTTAGAATTTTGTTCCTGGAAGAATTAATGGTGCCACAAATAGAAATATTGTGAAGTTGTAGTGAAAATCTGATTTGGAATGGGTAGAGAAGGTGACAAATTTTATTTTAGATTATATTAGAAATCATTTTACAGGTGAAGAAATTTGAGAGTGAGATCACAGTAAAATGTTCAAGTAGAAGTATCATGTGTTTGGAGATATACAGGTTTAGAGCTTAGGCAGGACCTCAGAAATAGAGAAAGAGATTTCCTATTTGAGTAGAATGTATTGAAGAGTAAGTGTTGGAGTTCAGAGAACAAAGAGCTCAGAGCCAAGAGCTGAATCTTCAGGAGCAAGCTGTGATAAGTAAGTGAGGAGAATGAAGAAGACTAAGAAGTTTGGCGGCTAAAGAAAGAAGAAAAGTACCGTACAGTAGAAGAATTCTGTTAAAACCTGCTGAAAGGAAGATTGGAGCAACTGAGTCCCTGGGAATCAAAAAGAGAATACGAGATTGAGAGCAGTGGTGAAGGAGTAAGTGTAGAAGAAGAGCGTGTCCTCATTTGTCAGAGGTTCTATAGAGAATGATAATAATGATCATAGCTAACTCTTACTTAGCACTTACTTTGTGCTGGATGCAGTGATTAAGAGCTCAGTTGCTAACCAGAAAGGTCAGCAGTTTGGATCCACCAGCTACTCCTTGGAAACCCTGTGGGGGCAGTTCTGTTTTGTCACGTAGAGCCACTTTGAGTCAGAATTGATTCAACGATGATGGTTCTGGTTTTTGGTTTAGATCTAGTTTTAGTACTGTTTACATATAGTAACTTAGTTAATGCTCACAGCCCAGTAAGCTGGATACTGCTGTTGTCTTTGTTTTACAAATAAACTAAGGCACAGAGAATTAGTAATTTGTCCAGATGCACATGGCTAGTAAGTGGCCTAGCTGGACTGAATCCACAGTGTAGCTTCAGGCTGAGTTCTTAACTTCTGTAGATGTGCTCCAGGGGCAGAATGAATCAATCAAGACACAATAAATATGCTGAAATTGAGAGTGGTTGAAGGGCTTCAAGTTCATTGGCTCAGTGTCCGTAAAGTTAATACCAAAAAAAAAAAAAAAAAACATTGCTGGGGAGTTAATTCTGACTGATAGTGACCCTATAGGACAGAGTAGAACTTTCCCGTATGGTTTTCAAGGCTGTCAGTCTTTACGGAAGCAGACTGCCACATGTTTCTCCTAGAAGTGGCTGGTAGATTTGAACCACTGACCTTTCAGTTAGCAGCTAAGTTCTTAACCACTGTACTGCCAGGGCTCCTCAAAGCTAATAGTCATTTAAAATGTAAGTCTTGATTTACTTATGTGTAAATGAAGGAATTGGAAATAGTATCTTTAAGGTTCTTTAGTTGAATCTAGTAGTTAAGCCATCCACCTTCTGAAAGATGAGAAAGACTTGGAGTAGCCCTTATGGGGAATGTACTAAAGAATTGATGAGTAAAAAAATTGCTTAGTAGGAGATGGCCTGAATGTGTGATTTGTTTTTGTTCTTAAAAAACAAAAAACAAAAAACACAATGCTTTGCAATCTGGGCACGGATACAGAAGAGTTTTGAGAATTGCCTTATCCAAAAAGTGAGGAGAGGAGGGGAGATCAGAGTGAGGTCAATGCCTAAGTGACTAATTTTGGGGCTCCATAACATTCAGGTAAAAATTGAAGTCGTGAGCAATAACTCCTCGAGAACTCTTAAGAGTTTCAGCATATTTTAACTTGCTTAAAGTGATCTCATATCTAGATGTTAACTGTCATTTGAAAATATAAGAAGTCTCAGTATATTGTGGAAAATGTGTATTCAAGTTAATTATGCTGAAGAAATTAAATATATATGCTGAATTCTTTATTTTACTTCTCTTACACGTAGTCATCAATATTTTGCTAGCATCTGAAAATGTTCTGTAATTTTTTTTTTTTTTCATAAGCACTCAGTTGACCAGCTTAGTCAATTTCTGACTAGGCTGAACTGTACCAGTTTCAGCATGTCTGATGACTGATATAGTTATTTTAGTTGAAATAAGGTTTTGAGACCTCTGCTAGAGTTATTTTAGTTGAATTAAGTTTTTGAGACCTCTGCTAGTATCCATATTTTCATTTTTTTGTATTTTCCACTTATTACGTTTGATCTCTTATTTTATGAAAAAAGTAATAACCATATAAATACAGTACTACTGTATGAAGCTCCCACGCGTCTGTCAGTTCGTCGTACTGTGGTGGCTTGTGTGTTGCCGTGATGCTGGAAGCTACGCCACCAGTATTCAAATTCCAGCAGGGTTACCCATAGCGGACAGGTTTCAGCTGAACTTCCAGACTACGACAAACTAGGAAGAAGGACCCGGCAGTCTACTTCTGAAAAGAATTAGCCAGTGAAAACCTTATGAATAGCAGTGGAACATGGTTTGATGTAGTGCCGGAAGATGAGCCCCTCAGGTTGGAAGGCACTAAAAATACAACTAAGAAAGAGTTGCCTCCTCAAAGTAGAGTTGTCCTTTATGACATGGATGGAGTCAAGCTTTCGGACCCTCATTTGCTGATGTGGCATGACTCAAAATGAGAAGAAACAGCTGCAAACCTTGATTAATAATCGGAACGTGGAGTGTACGAAGTATGAATGTAGGAAAATTGAAAATCGTCAAAAAAGAAATGGAATGCATAAAGATTGATATTCTAGGCATTAGTGAGCTGAAATGGACTGGTATTGGTCATTTTGAATCAGACAATCATATATGGTCTGCTATGTCGGGAACGACAACTTGAAGAGGAATAGCATTACATTTATTGTCAAAAAGAAAATTTCAAGACCTATCCTGAAGTACAGCGCTGTCAGTGATAGGGTAATATCCATATGCCTACAAGGAAGACCAGTTAATATGACTATTATTCAAATTTACATACCAACCGCTAAGGCCAAAGATGAAGAAACTGAAGATTTTTACCGACTTGTGCAGTCTGAAATTGATCGAACGTGCAGTCAGAATGCATTGATAAATATTGGTGATTCGAATGGGAAAGTTGGAAATAAAGAAGGATTGGTAGTTGGAAAATACGGCCTTGGTGATAGAAATGATGCCAGAGATCGCAAGATTGAAGGTTGCAAGACTGATGACTTCTTCATTGCAAATATTTCTTTTCACCAACATAAACAGGGACTATACACATGGACCTTGACAAATGGAATACACAGGAATCAAATTGACTGTATCTGTGGAGAGACGATGGAAAAGCTCAATATCATCAGTCAGAACAAGGCCAGGGGCTGACTGCGGATCAGACCATCAATTGCTCATATGCAAGTTCAAGTGGAAACCAAAGATAATTAGAACAAGTCCACAAGAGTGAAAGTACGACCTTGAATATATCCCACCTGAATTTAGAGACCATCTCAAGAATAGATTTGACGCGTTGAACACTAATGACCAAAGACCAGATGAGTTTTAGAATGTCATCAAGGACATCATACATGAAGAAAGCAAGAGGTCATTAAAAAGACAGGAGAGAAAGAAAAGACCTAAATGGATGTCAGAAGAGACTCTGAAACATGCTCTTGAACGTTGAGTAGCTAAAGCAAAAGGAAAAAATGATAAAAGAGCTGAACAGAAGATTTCAAAGGGTGGCTTGAGAAGACAAAGTATTATGAGGACCTGTGCAAAGATATAGAGAGAGAAAACCAAAAGGAAAGAACACGCTCAGCATTTCTCAAGCTGAAAGAACTGAAGAAAAATTTCAAGCGTTGACTTGGCAATAGTGAAGGATTTTATGGGAAAAATATTAAAAGATGCAGGAAGCATCAAAAGAAGATGGAAGGAATATGCAGAGTCACTATACCAGAAAGAATTGGTCGACGTTCATCCGTTTCAGGAGGTAACATATGATCAGGAACCAGTGGTATCGAAGGAAGAAGTCCAAGCTGCACTGAAGGCACTGGTGGAAAACAAGACTCCGAGAATTGACGGAATGCCAGTTGAGATGTTTCAACAAACGAATGCAACGCTGGAAGTGCTCGCTGGAAATGCTCACTCGTTTATGCCAAGAAATTTGGAAGACAGCTATGTGGCCAACCAACTGGAAGAGATCTGTATTTATGCCTATTCCCAAGAAAGGTGATCCAACCGAATGTGGAAATTATTGAACAATATCATTACTATCACATGCAAGTAAAATTTTGCTGAAGATCATCCTAAAGCAGCTGCAGCAGTACATCGACAGGGAACTGCCAGAAATTCAAGCCAGATTCAGAAGAGGACGTGGAACCAGGGATATCATTGCTAATGTCAGATGGATCCTGGCCGAAAGCAGAGAATACCAGAAAGATGTTTATTTGTGTTTTATTGACTATGCTGAGGCATTCGACTGGGTGGATCATAACAAATTATAGATAACATTACAAAGAATGGGAATTCTGGAATACTTAATTGTGCTCATGAGGAATCTGTACATGGATCAGGAGGCAGTTGTTCAGTCAGAACAAGGGGATACTGCATGGTTTAAAGTCAGGAAGGGTATGCGTCAGGGTTGTATCCTTTCACCATACCTATTCAGTCTGTATGCTGAGCAAATAATCCGTGAAGCTGGACTATACGAAGAAGAACGCAGTATCAGGATTGGAGGAACACTCATTAACAGCCTGCGTTATGCAAATGACACAACCTTGCTTGCTGACAGTGAAGAGGACTTGAAGCACTTACTGATGAGGATCAAAGACCACAGCCTTCAGTATGGATTATACCTCAATATAAAGAAAGCAAAAATCCTCACAACTGGACCAGTAAGCAACATCATGATAAACGGAGAATAGATTGAGATTGTCAAGGATTTCATTTTACTTGGACCCACAGTCAACACCCACGGAAGCAGCAGTCAAGAAATCAGAAGACACATTGCATTGGGCAAATTGGCTGCAAAAGATCTCTTTAAAGTGTTAAAAAGCAAAGATGTCACCTTGAGGACTAAGGTGCATCTGATCCAAGCTGTGGTGATTTCAGTCACCTCATATGCATGCGAAAGCTGGACAATGAATAAGGAAGACCGAAGAAGAATTGACACCTTTGAATTGTGGTGTTGGCAAAGAATATTGACTATGCCATGGACTGCCAAAAGAACTAGCAAACCTGTCTTGGAAGAAGTACAACCAGAATGCTCCTTAGAAGCAAGGATGGCAAGACTACGTCTTACATACTTTGAACACATGTTATCAGGAGGGATCAGTCCCTGAAGAAGGACATCATGCTTGGTAGAGGGTCAGTGAAAAAGAGGAGGACCCTAAATGAGATGGATTGACACAGTCGCTGCAGTGATGGGCTCCAGTATAGCAACAATCGTGAGGATAGCACAGGACAGGGCTGTGTTTCGTTCTGTTGTACATAGGGTCGCTATGAGTCGGAAGCAAGTCTGCACCACTCTGAAGAGAGCACTGCCAAAAGAGATGTGTTAACTGATAGGCAGTGCCATCTTACAGTAGCTTGAAACATTTGTCCTCTGATCTAAGTAATAAGTCTCAATTTGTTCTACCAAGTAGGATTCAGGGATGGTACAGATGAAAGGTACAAAAATGTAGTTTGCATGAAAATTGATATTGCCTGTCTCTGCGTTGCACCTATTGACTAGAAATCATTAGTCTCACAGAATATATCCCTTTTTGGTTTACAAAAGCAGTATTACTTGGTCTGTTCATCAGTTTTTTTGTTTTTGTTTTTTGTTAAGTGTGCTTTTGGCAGTTAATTGAACTGCCTAACAGTAATAGTTTTTTAAAAAGTGAAGTACTTTTCTAGTGAAGTGAACCTTTTAGTGCTGTGGCGTAGACAGCCAGGACCCATCATCATTTCACCTGTAGGCCATTTATGTGTACGTTAAAGAGTTCCAGGGAATACAGTTTTTACATGGAATCTGGGCTGGTTTGTTAGACAGTTTGTTGATATCCTGGCTTCAGGGTGAGAATAGTGAACATTTTCGGTGAAGCAGAGAGGTAGAAACTACCAGAGGGCAGATAAAGGGAAATTCCAAAGAGGACATGTCTTTGGATTAAAATAGCTGCTTATTGGCTTTGGAAATAAATTCACAGAGTTGACCCAGGCACAGAGAAAATAAGTACTATTTCTGTACGTAACTTAAGGTACTTGTGGTAGTACTTCTGTCCTTTGAGGAAATTAAGCACCAAAGGAAGTTGGTTTATTTCTCAAGACCACAAAGCAAAACCTAGGGCATGATGTGGTCATTGTGCCTCCTCAGAAGAAAAATCTGGTGTGATTTTAGTAAACATGAAAACATTTTAGGGATTATTTTTTCTTTACTATTTTTTTCTAAATAAAATAACTTAGAAGTTTCTAAATAGAATCATTTTAAAAGGATTTTTAAATTATGGATCATTTTGTAAAAGCCTCAAAAGTATCCTTATAAGACTTCTCACCACAGAATTTCAACATTCAAGAGCATAATAGACAAGTAGGCAAATTCTTAGTTATAAAATGTAATGAAGAAAACATGGTTATAGTGATAGAGAAAAATAATAGGGCAGCTACATAGATCAAGTGAGGGATTTTTGAGGAAGTGGTGATGTTTAAACAGGACTTAAAGAATAAGAAGGCACTCTCAAGAATAGTGGTTTCAAGAGCAGCCCAAGAAAAGGGAATGTCTATACATTTTTTCTGTAGAGGACCAGGTAGTCACTAGTTTCAGCCTTCTGACTCATGGTCTCTGTTGCATCTCCTCACCTCTGTTGTTGTAGCACAAAAGCAGAAATAGACAATACGTAAACGAATGGACATGGCTGTGTTCCAGTAAAACTATCAAAAAGGGCAGCAGGCCATAGTTTGCCAATCCCTGGACTACAAGTTGAGCGGGGGGAAGAGGGGGGAGCCTGTCATGAATGAGGAATTAAGAGTTGGCAGGGCAAGAATGGAACAAGGTAAGATTGGAAAGAGAGACAGAAGCCAGATCATGTCGTGCCTTGAAGCCATGGTGAAGGGGCTTTGGAATTAGTTATAGGTATGTTAGGAAGCCTTCTAAGGATTTTAAGCAAGAAAGTGATAATTCTGGAATATTTTGTAGGCCAGTTACTTAAACGGACTTAACTTTTATAATAAAGTTCTTTTTTCAGTGATCCCCCTTTCCCCTTACCAGGCAAGTGTGAATGAATGCAAAGAGATGTTTTTTCAGAAGGCATTTATGAGTAAAATAGGTTATAAATGAACAAACACAGTGAATTACAAAGGACATTCGTAGAAGTACTCTGAGAAAGATAGATTCAGTTCCGAGGCCCACAGTTATTGAGTCCTGCCTTTCAGGCACCAATAAATACGTACATACATTACATACATACATCATGGTTCCTGCCAGCAAGCAGCTCACAATTTCGGTGAGGTAGTCATATTTGAAGTGGAATTATTCTTCCTGAGAAATTCAGGGCAAGGTAGAAGGAGGAGGTCACTTTTGTATAAACCTTAATGGATTATTAAAGATTTATCATGTGAACAAAGGCAAAGGATAGCCCCAGTATAGACAGTGGCATGAGTAAAAAAAGGCAGGTAGGTATGAGCATAATCAGGTAGATCAGTGTAGATAGAAACATAAAGGGCTTCAGATGCGTTCATGAGAAGTGAGAATGGTAAAGTGGATTGGACTAGGTTTTGAAAAACATTGTAGAGGATTTGGGTTTTAGTCTGTTGATGATGGGAGCCATTGGAGGTTAAGTTTCAAAGAAGACTGACTGCAGTGGAAAAACTGGAGTTAAAGGTTTAGCGTAAGTGCCGTTTTCAGTGTTTCATTGGTATTCATCTTTAGTGCTGCTGTCTTGTCTTGTCCTTTTTTCTAACTGAAGAAAATTGTTTGAAGAAACTGAGAACCTAGGGTGTCATCCCATTACAGTGACCATTGGAGCTGCTTAAGGTGGTAACAGGAGTCAGAAAGAAGGGAGGCAGTGAGCTATATGTGCAAGTTCTGAATGAGTATGATTTGGGAGAATTACTTGAATATGAGTAGAATAATCCCCAAAGAAAAGAGATTATTGAGGATAAGGAGAGGAATAGTGATTGTTAGAGAGCCAGGAAGACACCAGCCTTGGGATATGTGGGACATAGGAAATTGAGTTCACCAGCTATTCCTGCCTAAGTTGTGGAGTAGACTTTTAAGTACTGTCTTCTGTTGTTAGGTGCCGTCGGGTCTCTTCCGACTCATAGCGACCCTGTCTACCACAGAATGAAACACTGCCTGGTCCTGTGCCATCCTCACAATCTTTGCTGTGTTTGAGCCCATTGTTGCAGCCACTGTGTCAGTCCATCTTGTTGAGGGTCTTCCTCTTTTTTGCCGACCTTCTGTTTTACCAAGCATGATGTTCTAGTGACGGTCTTTTAATATAGTAAATACGTGAATGAATGAACTGGGATCTTCTTCATTCATCTTTGTGTCTTGTGCTCCATGCATGTAGTTGACACTCAATTGTCTGTTGAAATGAATCTCTAAGAATAATACTAGCAGTGCAAATGGAAACCATCTTGGTTTATATCTTAATGAATTGCTGAGGTTTATTTTCTGTATGTAGGGTAATAACTTCTACCTACCCAAGTTAATTACTGAATCTAGCCACCATTTAAAAGCAGAGTATAATTTTGGGGCTGTGTACTTCTGGTTTTTTGAGACTGGAGTTTGTGATTCTGCTAGGAACTAGATCTCTTGTAACTATGGTTCTGATACGCACGGGAACAAAAATACTAATTCCCATATGGTCATGCTTTGCATGTTTTACTCCTTAATTCTGTCAGTGTTCTTGCTGCTCAAAGTTTAGCTGCTGCACTCATGCTATAATGGCTTTTACTGTATGTCTTATCATCTTAACCATTGGAAATGAAGCACTTTGCAAATGATAATTTACCTTTTTTTGTTTCTGCTTTTCCAGTCAATAAGTCAAAAACTGCTGTTTTTCGTGGCATGATTTTGTTAAAAAAAAAATCCTGATTTTTTTTTTTAAAGATGTGCTAATTTAAAAAGTTAAAAAACTTACTGGAACTAAGAATGTATATTTTTAAAATCTATGACAAATTTAGATGATTTTTTTCTTTGCTTAAACATGTAGCAGGTTTTCTTTACGGATGAAATAGTTAAAATGTGTTGTCCTGATAACCATTCTGGGCCCCTGTTTTGAACCTCATGATTTATCTGGTGCTGCTCGTTGTATTTTACTTTGTGTTGAGGTCATATGTATGCTAATATTACCCTTCACATTCTCTTCCTCCTCGTGGAGATTGTAAAGTCTTTGACTGCGTTGTGTGTCCCCTCGTAGTGCCTAGCTAGCACCCTGATTTGCTTGTTGGAAGCAATCATAAATATTTGAATTGTCAGTTCGGGGAAAGTTTTTTTATATATTTCTTTGGATGAATAGTTGATATGCGATACTGAGACCTCATTTCTTTAAGAGCTTTACCTTTGGACACTTAAAGCAAAGAGTGAATGGATAATATTGCCACTAGGAATGATTTTGATTTTGAAATTGAAAGTAGCATGCTATTTGTGAAATGCTTAAACTTACATTACTAAATATGTGATTATTGTGTGTGTGTTAGTAAAATTACTTTCAGAAGGATCATCTAACTCGACAGCAGTAGAGAAAAAAAGTTTCCCATTATACTGGCTATTTTACTGTTTGGTTGATGGTACTGGTATTTCTCTGATCAGGTTTGCCACCTTTATTTTAAAAGTTGATGAAAAATAATGAGAATAATACTATCGAGCTAGAAAGTACCAAGAGGTCAGTGAATTTTGTATAATTTAGGGATCACTTGTTATTAGTGAGAAGCCCTGGTGGTGCAGCGGTTAAGAGCTCACCTGCTAACCAAAGGTCAGCAGTTCAAATCCACCGTCCATTCTTTGGAAACTATGAGGCAGTTCTGCTGTGTCCTGTGGTGTCACTATGAGTTTAAATTGACTCGATGGCAACAGGTTTTGTCATTAGTGAACTTTTAAGAAAGTTTAAAATATCCACAGAACTTAAAATTCTCCTAATTTTTACCAGAAGATTTCTTTGAAATAAATGAATTTTAAAGTTGTTACATATGAGAAATAGCAAAATCTGTCCTCAGAATTTATAGTGAATACACAAATAACAGGAGACTTGTTGCATTAAGAATTCCTCAAAGTATGAAGTATAAGAGTCCCAGACATGTAGAAATTTCTGTTCTTTAGAAGAGAGGAAGCAAGAATCAAGTGTTAAATGAGTTCGAAAAATATATAATACATGAACATGTGTATATATGTTTAATACCACTTCTCAGAATTCAGGGCACATACAGATTTTCTAGGGATCTTGTTAAAATAGAGATTTTGATCAGTAGGTCTAGGGTAGGACCTGAGATTCTACATTTTTAAACAAGCTCCTACATGGCGCTGATAGTCATGACCATGATACTGGTCCATGGATCACACTTTGAGTGGCAACATTCTGTAATATGAATAATATTATTATTATAGTAGTTGTTTCATTGTGTGCCATCGAGTTGATTCCGACTCATAGCAACCCTATAGGACAAGGTAGAACTGTCCCATAGGGTTTCCAGTAGCGGCAGGTGGTTTCGAACTGCCGACCTTTTTGTTAGCAGCCTGAGCTTTTGACCACTTCGCCACCAGGGCTCCATACTACTACTTATATGGCATTTCCTACGTAAGCACTTTATGTATATTAACTCATTTAATTCTCAAAATAGTTTCTTGAAGTAGGTGCTATTGTTATTCCTATTTTATAAGTGATAAAATTGAAGCACAAAAAAATTAACTTTCTTGAGGTTACAAATTCAAGGTTACAAATCTAAGTGTTGGAGCTGGGATTTGAAGGCAAGCCGACTGGTTTTTCAGCATCCGTACTCCTGTACTGTGGCTATTCACTGTGTAGCATGACTGTTCTGTAAAAATACCAAAACAGTGCACTCTCCTTTTTTAATCTTTTAAACTAGGAATTCTCAGGGTGAAGGAAAGAGCCTTTGTCAATTTCCCTGTGTCATGTATTGGATTGGGAGACGCCTCTTCTCTACCCCATGGCTTGGCTCCCATTGAGATTCACTTCTGTAGTGAGCCACTTTTGTTAATAGGTTTGCATCATAACCCTCAGGTGTACTGAGGTAGAAAGTTCATTGAGAGCCACAATCCTCAAGAATTCTGTAACGGCATTCCTCAGGAAAATAGGATTTATGTAACTGGTAAAATTTGTAAAGTGACACGTATGATTAATGAAGGACTCTGAGCAAGTTAAACTATTAAGTGGAAACTTATGTAAATGTTGCATATTTATGTAATACATTGACTTCGTCAGATGAAACAAACAACGTATTTTAGAGTTGAGAGCCAGAAAGGTATTTAGGAGTCATCCATCCATTGGCTCTCAGTTATTTCAAAACAGTGAAGCCACCCCCCCCTTCATTAAAATCATACAAATCCAGTATAAATCATTTCTAATCAGGAAAAACAGCCTGCCCTGCAGTGCTACTAAGGCATCTCATTGGAGCATGGTGTGAAAGACACTGACCTAATGAACTCAAGTCTTATTATAGGAAAGGGGAACTCAGATAGGTTAAGTGACTTGCTCGAAGTTAATGGATAGAAACTGCCCAGAGCAGTTGTCTGCAAATACTGTCTTCCATTATTTTAGCTTCTGTGTGAATCTTAAAATAGTACAAATTTCTAAGAGTACATGCCTCTTACAATTATAGTACTTAAGTGATACTTTTTAGTGCTTTGTGTATAAATACCATGTGCTCCATGTTATTCATGCCCTATTTTATGTTTTTAATATGTATTTCTTCGCAAAATAATGCTAAATAAAAATTTCTGCACTTTGGAGATTTATCTGTATTTGGGCTAAATACTTTTCAAGAGTTTTGAGAATTATTTAGAAGGAAACTCTTCATTTTCAGTAGTCCATATCATTGATTATATGGTTCATTTCTAATACCAGTAAGCTTTATAACTATAAAGTCTTTATAGTTAGTTTTAGCTGATTTTTTTTGTTTTTTTTTTCTTTTTGTCTTACCTAGACATTAAATTAGGATTGGATGGCTGGGATTTTGCTCCAGGACACTGAAATTTAGAGGGTCAAAATTTTTAAGTCAATGATTAAAAATAATTATGCATGTGTTAGAAAGGGCACTGTGCAAATTAATAATGTCCTTCAACGTTCCATCCATCCAAGAGCTACTGGCCCAAGATCAGCTTCCTTGCCAGTCAGTGGAGAAGCTTGGATCTGAAAACCCAAGGGCAAAGACAGGGAGCCCCTAGCTTCTGGTCGTGCTGGCCTCTCCTGTTATTCACCATTTACTCCTCCCATTGCCCTTGATTTAATTGATTTGAGGATGTGTTTCATGCAGCTTGGACATAAACTTACCAGTGAACAAGTTTTATTACAACATTGAAAAATAAGTTTCCTTTTGACTTGGTGATACCACTTTAATCTTTGGTAAGGAAGTAGTAAAAAAAGTAAAGGCTGTAGTCACAGAAATGAAGAATGTAATATTGCAGTTTGAATTGCTGCAGAGTAATTCATAAGGTTTATGTACTTGACTTAACAGTTGTTTCCTTGTTTGACATTTAAGTTGTTTTTATAAATAAAGATTGTGGAATCATAGCATGTATTTATGATGTAATAACAATAAAGCAGGACCCAACTTGAGAATCACATTCACTGCAAGTTTTTTTAAATTAATATATAATAAAATTGGCCTTTGTTTTCATGTACAGTTCTATAACTATTTAACACATGTATATAGATTTGTTTAACCACTATCACAGTTATGTAGAAAGTACCATACCCCAGAAAACTCCCCCTCTGTTAGCCCTTAATAGTTACCTCTCCTCCCATCCCTAATCCTTGGCAAACAATGATCTGTCTCATCACAATAGTTTTATTTTCTAGAATGTCATATAAATGGAATCATACAGTGTATAATCTTTTGAGGCTAGCTTCTTTCAGCATAATTATTTTGAGATTCATCAAAGCTGTTGTGTATATCAGTAGTTTGTTCCTTTTCATTGTTGAGTGGTATTATATGAATATACTACCGTTTCCTTATCCATTTACTTACTGAAAGTGATTTGGGTTACATACTTTTTTGTGTGTGTGCAGTTGGGAATAGGACTGCTGTTACTATTCATGTGCAGGTTTTTATGTGACTATAAATTTTCATTTTTCTGGAGTAAATATATAGGAGTGGAATTGCTGGGTCAGATGATAAGTGTATATTTAATTCTTAAAAAAATAAAGAAGGAACCTGCCAAACCATTTTCCTGAGGGGTTGTACCATTTTACATTCCCACCAGTAAGGTATGAGAGTTCCAGTTGCTCTGCATCTTCACCAGCACTTGTTTTTGCCATTCAACAGGTGTGTAGTGTGATATCTCATCATGGCTTTAATTTGCATTTCCCTAATGACTAATGTTGAACATCTTTTCATATGCTGAATTGCCTTCTCTGTATCCTCTTTGGTGAAATGCCTGTTCAGGTGTTTTCCCAAGTTTTATAAGTGGGTTGTTTGCTTTCTTACTGTTGAGTTTTGAGAGTTCTTTATATATTCTGGATACAAGTCATTTGAGTTGCAAGTATTTTCTCAGTCTGTAGCTTCTCTATTTACTGTTTTAACAGTGTCTACAGAGCAAAAGTTTATAGTTTTGTTGGAGTCCTATATATGTAGAGCTTTTGGTGTCATTTTGAAATTTGCTTAAAATTCTCAGATGCCTTTTTTTCTTCTTCATTTCATTGTCATAACCTTTTTCTCTGGATTACTGGAAATGACATGATATAGCTGTTTTTCTCCTAAAGCAAAGGTTAATATTGTGTCAGTGGGTTGGCTCTAAACATCAGAATCCAGAATTGCATCGATAGTATTATTACAATTGTATAAAAATATACTCATCTTGAAGAGATCCTGCAAAAGGAAGGGATATAAATGGCTAGTGTGGCTCTTTTAAGCCAGTGGTTTCCTAATTCTGGCTGTGTACCAGAATCACCTGGTTCGCTTTTTTTGTTTTTCTAACAGATTCTCTTTCTTTGGATCCTGGATGGGACCCAAAATCTGTTTTTAAAAGCTCTTAAGTGATTCTAATTCTCTCCTAGGTTGTGATCTACTTTACATCTTTTGTATAGCTAAGTGTCATGCACAGCCATCTCTTCTCAACTACTCACTTCAGTTTCTTTGTCACCGCTAGTTCCATCCTGGAACCCTGGTGGTCCAGTGGTTAAGAGCTCCGGCTGCTAACCCAAATGCTGGCAGCTCAAATCCACCAGCTGCTTCTTGGAAACCCTGTGAGGCAGTTCTTCTCTGCCCTGTGGGGTTGCTGTGAGTTGGAATCGACTCAGTGGCACCAGGTTTGGGTTTTTTTTTTTTTTTTTTTGGTCCCATGCTACTTTCAACTTCCCTGATGTTTCTTGTTCTTCCTTGTTTGTTCTTGCCTCACCCTTCAAATTCTTACTCTTCACCCAGAAAGCCTTAATGCAGGTTTTCTTAGGTAATAATGCTAGTTCTGGATCATATTTGAGCCCTAGGCCCCTTTGGTTCTGCTGTCATCCTCTACAGTAGGGTCCCCTCCCATTTGCTTTGCTAGTGCGAAAAATAATGGTGGTTGTGTTAGAGTATAAGATGAGTAATGTTACCCCCCCCCAACCTCCCATGCCCCCACTTTCCTTTTCAAACTTTCTGTATTGTTAGGTTATATAATTTGTAAAATGAACATTAAAATACTTAATGTGTATTTTAGTTTACGTGCCAACTTTTCTTTTAAAAAGTCCATTTTACTCATTATAAAGTTTGCGTTTTCATTTCATTTCTACCATTTTGTTGTGTGTGTTTGAACAAATATTTATTCAAATTAGAAAAATATTTTTCTGGGACAATATTAGAGGGGAAAAAATTGCTCATAGAGTGATATGAATAAGAGGAGATAACAGCAAGTATAGTTAAGGCATTTGACTTTTAGTCATATGTCTGTGTAATAATCCAAAAATATGACAGAATAGCTCTAATAATAGCTATTTTCTGCTTAGTAAGGTACATTGTTGATTTGTCAGGATAATTTTTTGGAGTATGATACAAATAAGGAAATTTTATTATTTATGCCACATAGTGGTAGTTGATTGTGTTTTTGTAGTTTAATGAAAGGCAGGTATAAGTACAAACTATATTACATAAATTTTTTTATATATTTTATCTTAAAATGTATAAATCAGTGATTTAAAGAACATTATTTTATAACATTAACTTATTTAATTGGTCAGTTTTTCATTCATTCAACAGATATGCGAAGTGCATTTGTGTGTGTGTGTGTTCCAAAATCGAGGTAACTAATACAGTTAACGCGTAAGTTGATTTTATAACAAAGAGGTATACAGAAATTCATTTAAGTCCCTTAAGAAAAATTAATTGGCTAGATATTCTGGTGTTTAGAATTTTATTTTTGTTACGTAGTACAGTTTGCTCTAGTCTTGTCACGATTTTAATTGCTATGTAAAATTTAGTAGTTTAGTGAAAGAATATGAAGCTTGGTGAAGAATTTTGTAAATAGGCACATTTTCAACTTCCTGTTTTTTCTAGTGTTAGCTACCTTTGGAATTTGTGTCTGACAGGTGCTAGACTTAATGAGTTAGAACAAATGATTTTGCATAAAAATTTTTATTTAACACAGTATTGTGAACAAACTGATGTGGATGTTTATCACTTTTGATATAGTCAACGTATTTGTGGAGAAATTTCTGGGTGATTTATCTTGAAGTCAAGGCACTTAGTCTTGTGAATAAAAAATTAAATATATAGTAAAATTATAAATTACATAGTAGACTAATGGTTTTCATACTATACATTTTGTAGGTTGACTGCATTATTCCATCGTTAAAATATAATAATCTTTTTTTCTGTAATATGAAGAAAAAATAAATTAGACATAGTTTTCTCAGTTTTAACTTACTCTCCCATAATGTGTATGCATTTTCTTTCTGTCTTTGCTCTTCTAGTCACTCGTTTATACTAGATCTGATACAGAATGACATTTGATTTAGCATACATTTATTATCATTCAGGCTTATAGATATCTATGTATCTCAACACACAGATGTAAAAAATCATGTTTCTCAGAAAGCACCATGACATCAGATTCTCCCCAACCTGAAAAAGTTTAACCACTTTCCGGATTATCTATGGTGAAAGATGTTTGGAGATAGAAGATGTCTGTTCAGGCTGGAGTTACTGGAGTTGCTAGACCATGAAGGAGGGGTTGGGTTTTTATTAACTGGAGAAGATGGCAATTTAGTACCAAAGTGTTGGAGGAATTTAAAAGGACAGACTTGCTACTGCTTCATGATGACACTAGAACCTAAGTCTAGATTTGTTTCCTAGTCAAATAATCTTTTTCTTTGCTCTGATAGCCTATCAGGAAGGAGTCATAGTATCTCCTTACTGGACAGAGTGGTACTAAGCTTGTGGGCTGTGGAATTCTTGAAGTTTTGAATAGTCTTTTATCAGCACTAGATTAGAAAGGCATTCAAAATCCATTTTAGTGGGAGAAATAATAAACAGATCAGTATGTAATAAAGTGGTTAGGTAGTGATAAGTACTGTGAAGAAAAAGTGTAGGGTAAAGAAGTAGAGACCCTTAGGATTGTTATTTTAAAATAGGACAGTCAGAAAAGGCCTCTCTGTGAGGTGAAACTTGAACAGAATAAAATAGGGGAATGAGTCATGTGAATAGAGGCAGAAGAAATGGCAGAATATAGTTGCTTTATGCAGCAAGAAGGCCATTGTGGCTGGAGTGGACAGTGCTAATAGTTTATGCTTATTGACTACTTACTGAGTGCCAGTCTGTTCTGATGAGTTACTAGCATTAATTTAATCCTTGCAACAATGCTACAGGATGGGGTAGTATTTCACATATAAGGAAACTGAGGTACAGAAATTGAATAATTTACCCAAGGTCACACAACTAGTTAGGGAGCTGGGATTGGAGTGGGGTAGTCTGACTCCAGAATCAGTGCATTCAGTCTTTAGTCAAAGGTAGGGTAGTGGGAAGGTGTGGTAGGAAATTTGGTTGATGCAGTAGCCATGGGTTAGTTCTGTAGTTCATTATAAAGATTTAGGAGTTTATTCTCATTGTGATGTTAAATCATTGGAGGATTGAGAAAAGCCCAGGAGGTTGCTTTATGGTTCTGGAGGTCAAGAGAGTGGTCTGGAATATACATACATCTGTGTATAGATTATAGCTTAACATATTTCTTCTGGCCTGTAACATGTTTCTTTGATTTAAAATTGAGGATTTCACGCCATTATTTTATTGAAGAGGTGTGTGTGTGTGTGTGTGTGTGTGTGTGTGTGTGTGTGTGTGTGTATCAGCATGTGTGTATAAATGAACTGTAATGAACTCTTCTGTTAATAGGTGCGAGAAGATGTACTAAATTCATTGAATAACAACTTTCTTCAAACGCTAAATCAAGCTTGGAATGATCATCAAACAGCTATGGTGATGATTAGAGACATACTAATGTATATGGTAAGTAGACTTTTTGTTATTTTCCTTTAAGAAGTTAAGCATTTCAAAACATGGTGTGTGCTTCCTGTCAGATTTAGTTGGATGATACCTGTCAATTGTGAAAGGTGATTTAGTTTTTAAGAGCTTGTCTGCTAACCAAATGGTCAACAGTTCAAATCCACCAGCCGCTCCTTGGAAACCCTATGGGGCAGTTCTACTCTGGCCTGTAGGGTCGCTATGAGTCAGAATCCACTTCATGGCAACGCGTTTGGGTTTTTTTTTTCCCCCTTTTCAAGGGCCAGGCTCAGCCTGTTTAATGGAAGACTGAAAGGAAAGATTTAAATATTTTTCCTTAGCGTCTAGCACTTGTACTTCAAAATGGGAAATATTGAAAAGCCTTACATAACATCTGTTCTTGAGTAAGGGTAGTTGAATGACAATATGAGAGATGGAAGCTAATTATTCTCTTAACAGGTTTTTAAAACCAAATGTGTTTATATCTTCAGGAACAGAAGACGTCATAATCATATTAATACAAATATTTTTGTAGTAATTATACTCTAATACCTGCCAACTATCTGTCTTAACAGTAAATCACTGATAGTAAGTCCTTGCAGTATGTGATTGGAGCAGAGCCAGTCTTGTTTACGGAAATTTGCTTTTTCAGATATATAGTCCATTTTTCACCCATTACTGCTTATTTCGAATTGGTTGTATTTTTATCAGTCAGAAGAAAAGTCTTCTTCAGCAAGACAGTTTGAAATTGTTGACTTTAGCTAAGCTGTTTAATAACTTTCAAGGAGATTAAAAACTATCGTTTTGCTGTTGTTGTTTTAACTAGTATGATAGAGAATGAAGTCAGATTCATCAAGCTTAATTACTGTGTCAGTGCAGAATTACCCAATCTAGTGACTAGTCCTGTTAACCAGTATTTGTTTGGGAATGGGACATAATGATTTTCTTTGAAGATAGTACTTCTCTATTTCTAATTTTTATTACAGTTTCCTTAGTTTTGATTTGTAGTTGTAATGATGAGAGCTTCCCCTAATTTCTTTTCCTTGAGAGAATAAAGCAATGTTATTTATATCTCACTTCCAATGAGAGCAAACATAGCTGTAAAGTTTTTCTCTGCTAAGTGAATTCAGTCAGTCTTATTAGTTTTGTTAAGGGCTTTAGTGGCAAGGGGGTCAGGGAGGTGCCACTTCATTTTTCAGGGACTTGATAAAAGGTATAACAAATTATTTAGTCTTTCTGAGCTTCATTTTCCTTGTCAGGATATAGAGTCACTGTGAGTTGTCATTTTGAGGATGAGATTGCATATGAAGACATGTATCATGATGTCTGGCATAATAATGTGAAGTAAGTTAGCTTGCTGATACTGTCTTTAAGTTCTGGAGTTGGTGAATGCTTTAAATTACATATCAACTCTCTAATCCTAAGATAGAAAACCACTTGTAATTTCGTGGACCATTACTCTATTGACAAAAGAAGGATTTAAAATAATAAAAAAATGTATATATATGTTTCTTTTCTTTTTTTTGGAAATGAACTCTTTGAATCCTGACTCTGCTTCTTATATGACCACAGTGAAGAAGTTCATTAGTTCATGCCTCAGCATCCTCATTTATAAAATAATGTTATACCAATTAGACAGTGTAGTGCTGTGGCTTAAGTGAGCCATTGATGTTCACTTGCAAGGTCTGGCCCATAGTTAAAAATTGACTAGTGTGACTGCTTCTTGTCCCTTCTGGTAGTGCCACAACTCTTCGGTAAACCTAGTCACGTACCTTTCCATTGCCTCTGCTGGAGGAAACCTCACATGGGGCAGATCCGTGCCACTATTTGTCCATTTTCACAGTCCTCCAATAGACCATCCACGTTGCCCAGCAATTACATTCTCTTTCTCTAGTCAGTGTGCTTCACACTTTGAAACCATTATTTTTCTTCAGCCTCCTCGGTTCACCTTCTGGTCTCCTCACCCTTAGTAAATGATCTTGCCTTCTATTTCTTAGAGAAAAAATAAAGTATCAGATGGGAACTATGTTCATTTCTTTCCATGGAATCTGTAACTTTGTATTTTTTCTACTTTTCTGTTTGTTTTTCCTCCTATTTTAATGGAGGACAGTGTCTCCTGTCCTGTCAGGGACCGTTTCTCTTCCACCTGTGCTATGGATTGCATCCAGCTACCTTAGGAATCTTAAGTATTCTCATGTATTTTCAGGTTCTGCCTTGTTACCACACCTTAGTCAGTATTGGACATGTTCAAGCCACTCAAATTTTCAAAATAAAATTCCACTAAATGTTCTGTTGGACCCCTGCACTGCTTCCTGGAGTCTCTCATCTCATTCACAGCTTAGTGTCTCTTGAGGAGTGTTGATACTTGCTGTCTCTTTTTTCTCATCTTCCATTCACTGTGAACATGTCCCTGTTAAGCTTCCACCTCAACAGTTCAGTTCAGTGTTGGCCTTACTAGGATTACCATGATGTCCGCGTATATCTGAATACAAACATCACTCCCAGTCCTTATCCTCCTTGATTTTTTCAGCATAATTTGGCACAGTTGACCACTCCTTTCTTCCTACACATTGTGCCCTTGATTTCTGTGACAAAGCACTCCCTTGGTAGGCCTCCTGCCTTTCTGACTATTCTCAGCCACTCTTCCTCCTCCTGTATGCCTTAAATAGAGATATTCTTGGGACTTTGTAGATTCTCTTCTCCTAGTACACTCTCTTCACTTCCTTCACTCGCATGGCTTCATTTAGTGCCTCTGTGCAGATGATTCCCAGATTATGGTTCCAACTTCATTCTTTGAGAGTCAGACTCATATTTTTTTCTCTAGTTGATGGCTCCTTTCATTGTCTGAGAGGTTCTTCAGACTTGGCAGGTCCAAATAAACTCATAATCACTGTCATTCCAGTTGTTTATGCCAGAAACCTTTGGAATTATTCTTGTTAGTTTTCTTCTCCCTCTTTCCCTACATCATATATTGCTGTTGACACCAAGTATTTCTGTTATCTCAACAATCTGCAGTTCTTTTCTGCTTTCATGTCCACTACCTAAGGCCAAACCACCTTCACATCTCTTGGAGTATTCAGTAACTAGTCTCACAGCATTCACTGTGTTCCTTTCTATTCCGTTTTCCATATTGCCCCTAGAGTTAGACTGTTTTAAAGCACAGATCTGAACATGTCACTGCCCTGCTAAAGTTCTTAATCTTGGAATCCTCACACATATCTTCTGTCTGGAAATATTTCCAGAACGTTTCCTCTCTTCATGTGGCTTGCTGCTACTTATCTTTCAAGTCTTAGCTTAAATTTTGGCAAGCGTTCTCAGACCCATGCTGTATACGCCCCCTCCCGAGTACAGTCTCTCATTGCTCTCCTTGTACTAGTACTGTTCCTTCATAGTATTTATCACAGTCGTTATTGACAACAGTTTAGTGTCTGGTTTCCACACTGGACTGTGAACTTCATGAGGCTTTTGGCAATGTATCACCTCTCTGTCTCTAATACCTGGCAAAGCTCCTTGCACAAAATGGGCACTCACATATATTTTAAATGAATTAATACACACAGATTTATATAGTACCCTTTATTATAGACCATGTTTTTTCAAAATCCTCATTAAAAAGATAGGCTACTTTAGATTTAGAAAGAAGCTAAAGTATTGGTATCTTCCAAGTTTCACAAGATAAAATTCTTTCATTTTCATATATTTCATATTCTTATTTTGTCTTTTTATGTGTAGTGATCTGGGCCTAATTAAGTGCTTCTTAAAGTTAAAGTTTATATACATTGAAATGTATAAAAGTAATGTGTTCAGAATTATTTTTGATAAATATATGCACTTGTTTAACCTTAGTAAAGATAAATAAGTGCTTTTTAATTTTCAGAAAGTCAAAAGTGCTTTTCCTGTTGCTGTCTACATTATTATGTCTTTGAAGACTTTTACTCTTATCCCAAACATTGCAGTTCTTGCCTACTGGATAGGGCAGGTACCCCAAGTATACTGGTTATACCTGCATGGGGCCTGTTCAGGTGTCTTTTTTCTATGAATATTGGCTCTAACTGTTGGAATTTTAGATCTCAGGCTCAGAGAGGGAGGAGCAAAGATACTTCATTGTCTCTCCACCTACCACCTACTCAGCTGAGTTTTAGTCTTAACAAGGAGATGTCTGTGTCTGAAATACCATGCTTAAGCCTCTGTATAGATAAAATGGAACATGCTTACTCTTGAAAGAAAGGAGAGTCACTGCTTCTTTGAGCTCTTTGGAAAGTCATCAAAGATGGGTAAAGAAGTAAGGTGGAATGTAGCAACATCTTTGTAAAGAGAAGAGAAGCTGAAGAACTCTCTTTAGAAATATTGTGAGTCTTCTTAGTAAAGTAGGAGGCAAGACCATTAATTAAGGGTGACAGAAGTATGTGATGTGTTGGGAGCTTGAGGAGTGCAGTAGGCTGAATAATGGCCCCCAAACATGTCCCCATCCGTAGCACAAAGGAGTTTCCAGATGTTATTACATTAAGGATTTTGAGATGAGGAGATTATCCTGGATTATCTGGGTGAGCTTGATGTAATCACAGTAGTGTTTATAAGAGGATGAAGGAGGAGTCACAGGAGAAGGCAATGTGATGATGGAAGCAGAGATTGGAGGTGATGCACTTTAAAGATGGAGGAAAGGGCCACAAGTCAAGGAATGCAGACAGCCACTAGAAGCTAAAAAAGCCAAGGAAGTGGGTTTTCCCTGCAGAGCCTCCATAAGGAACCAGTCGTTTGGGCATCTTGACTTTAGCCCAGTGAAACTGATTTCAGACTTCTGATCTCCAGAATTTTAACAGAATAAGCTTTAAGCCACTGAATTTGTCACCGCAGCCACATGAAACTAATACAAAGAGTATGGGAAAAGTTTGTAGTGCCCACCATGCTGGAGTCAACTAGGTATTAATAAAGTGATTACCTGTAGTTTTCAGGGTATAACTTAGATGAGTTAGCACAAATTTTGCATAGTGGAGCTAATCAGCAGAATTTGTAACTTTTTCCAGTCTGGGAGAAGAAAGTTCAAAGTAAGGAACACCTACTCATAGGATTTGCCGTATTGGGGTAGAATTGTTGTTAGGTGCCCTCAGGTTGGTTCTGACTCATAGCGACCCTATGTACAACACAGCAAAGCACTGCTGGGTCCTGAGCCATTCTCAAAATCATTGTTATGCTCGAGCCCAGTGTTGCAGCCACTGTGGCAATCCATTCCATTTAAGGTCTTGCTCTTTTTTGCTATCTACTTTACCAAGCAAGATGCCCTTTTCCAGGGACTGATCCCTCCTAACATGTCCAGAGTATGTAAGACAAGTATCAACATCCTGGCTTATAAGGAGCATTCTGGCTATACTTCTTCCAAAACAGATTTGTTTGTTCTTCTGGCAGTCCATGGCATATTCAGTATTCTTCGCCAGCACTGTAATGCAGATGCATCAATTCTTCTCTGGTCTTCCTTATTCATGGTCCCGCTTTTGTGTGCATATGAGGCGATTTAATTTACCATGGCTTGGGTCAGGCGCACCTTAGTCCTTAAAGTGACGTATTGGCTTTTAAAGAAATCTTTTGGGGCAGATTTGGCTAATGCAGTGCATCTTTTGATTTTTTTCTTTCTTTTTTTTTTTTAGCTTTAACAAACAAATTTATTTTCTTACACTTAGGAGGCAAGAAGTCAGAATTCAGGGTACCACCTGTAGGGGAAGGATTTCTCTCTCCCTCTCTGCTCTGGAGGGAAGGTCCTCATCACTTTAGCTTCTGTTTTATGGTTCCTTGGTGATCTCCATGTGTCTTGGCATCTATCTTATCCAATCTCTGCTCTGCTCCATTGTTTAATCTGTTTTATATCTTCAAAGAATTTGACTCAAGATACACCCTACGCAAATTCTACCTGATTAACATAACAAAAACAACCCGGTCCCAAATGAGATTATAACCACAGGCACAGAGGTTAGAATTTACAACATATGTGTACACACACACGTATATGTATATATGTACATATATATATATATTTCCTTTTTTTCTGTGCTTTAGACGAAAGTTTACAGGGCAAGTTAGTTTCTCATTAAACAGTTAATACACATATTGTTTTGTGACATTGGTTGCCAATCCCATGACATGTGCATTGTTTGATTTCTTGACTGCTGCTTCCATGGGCATTGATTGTGGATCCAAGTAAAATGAAATCCTTGACAACTTCAGTCTTTTCTCCATTTATTATGATGTTGCTTATCGGTTCAGTTGTGAGGATTTTTGTTTTCTTTATGTTGAGGTGTAGTCCATACTGAAGGCTGTAGTTTTTGATCTTCATCAGTAACTGCTTCAAGTTCTCTTCACTTTCAGCAAGGAAGGTTGTGTCATCTGCATATCGCAGGCTGTTAATGAGTCTTCCTCTAATCCTGATGCCGCATTCTTCATATAGTCCAGCTTCTCAACTTGCTTAGCATACAGATTGAATAAGTATGGTGAAAGGATACAACCCTTACACCTTTCTTGACTTCAAACCACACAGTATACCCCCTTGTTCTGTTTGCTGTTCAAATGACTTCCTCTTGGTCTATGTACAGGTTCCTCATGAGCTCAGTTTAGTGTTCTGGAATTCCCATTCTTCCCAGTGTTATCCATAATTTGTTATGATCTTTGCATAGTCAATAAAACACAGGTGAACATCTTTCTGGTATTCTCTACTTTCAGCCTAGATCCAGTTGACATCAGCAGTGATCTCCCTTGTTCTATGTCGTCTTCTGAATCTGGCTTGAATTTCTGGCAGTTCACTGTTGATGTGCTGCTGCAACCTCTTTAGAATGATCTTCAGCAAAATTTTACTTGTGTGTGATATTAATGATATTATTCAATAATTTCCACATTGTCTTGGTGGGGAGCATTAGTATTGTTGTTGAAATGGTTGATTGTGGGTCTGTGCTGTTTAGGGAGGCAAGTGAATTGTAAGGTCCCAGGAAATAGAAGTATTAGATATTAGGGATCAGTAGACATGGAAATCCAGTTACAATGAAGAGCAGGTTCATTTAAGTATAACAGAGTAGAAGTGGGAAGAAAAAGGATCATCTTCAGTGCCAGAGTTATGTGATTTCTTCTAATAATGAGGTTCTGAGTTTGCACATATCAGTATGTGGCTGAAGGGAATCCTGATAAAATGGGGGTTGAAAATTAGGCATCTGAGGAATATGTCAGATTGTTTGTTAGTATGAATGTTGGAGTTACCATGGAACTGATTTAAGAGAAATACTGTAATGTATTTGCTGAAGTTACCAAGGAGGATCAATGAGCAATCGGAGGTCAGAAGATAGGATGAGAACATGGAGACAATGGAGTTTATGGGTCTTTATTTCTACTGTGGAGCCCTGGTGGCACAGTGGTTAAGAGTTTGTCTGCTAACCAAAAAGATTGGCAGTTTGAATCTGCCAGCTACTCTTTGGAAATCCTATGAGGCGTTTCTGCTCTGTTCTATAGGGTCTCTATGAGTTAGAATTGACTTGGAGACCAAGGGGTTTTGTTTTGTTTTGTTTTTTTCCTTTTTGATGCTTTCACATCCAAAAAACATTTCTTCATGGTATTCTAGATTGCACATTCAAGGAAGTTTGAAAATAGCCACGTTCTGGAAAAGCACAGATAGACTGCTTAAGAATCTTCCTGGTACATTCTCTGCTTTCAAAATGACATCTTAGGAGAAAGCAGGATCCAGTAGCTTTTGGATTATTAGAGTCACACCTGTTCAATATTTTTACCAACTCTTCTTTTGTAAGAAGGGTCTGTTAAGACAGCCTTTCCCCATATGTGCTCTAATTTTGCATCTGTGACTGACAATGCACAATGTCCTGGCATCTTTTTATGGTTAGGGCAAAAGCCAAGTACTAGGTCTTTATGTAAAATAAAACCAGGACATCATTATAAATACTGTAAAGGTTAAGTGTTTTGTACTTGATAGTTTCTTTTTTTTTTTCCTTGCCTTCCATCTCAGCTACTGTTTCAAATTAACAGAACCATAAACATCTCAATCACTGTGCCCTGTGAACTGTTTGTTTCTGTGTGGTAGTGATTAGCAGTCTATGACATTGTGTTTAAGGGGGGCAAGTATTCAGTGTCTGCACTGCCCAACATGACTACTTTTGGTGCAGTCAAAAATAGAGCACACATTTCTTGATGTAGTAAAGGAAATGAAACTTTTGTACATAAAGTGAACTGCTGCCAGTATATATAGGAAGCTTGGAGTAGTGAAAACAAAAAGATCAGTTAAGACTCCCTAGGTTTTTGTTCTTGCCTTGTCATTAATTTGCTTAAATCATTTAACCTCTCTGGTAACAAACTTGTTTCCTTATCTGTAAAATAAATTTATTGGAAAAAGGGCTATGCTTATCTTTTTGGAAGTCATTACACCCCTTGAAGAATGGTCAGAATTCATGGACCCTCTCCCAGAAGTATGCAAGTGTGCATACACACACCGCACACTTTTACGTGCAGCTTCAAGGGGCTTATGGGTTCCCTGAAGCTCATCTACGGGACCTGGTTAAGGATACTTTGGTGAGATCATTTTAATCCCTTCCCTTTCAAAACTGAAAGTGAATAGTTAAATTTGGTATCTAGGGAATGGTAGTGAAGGAAAATAGGAGGTGTGGGCTGTTGTTGTTAGGTGCCATCAAGTTGGTTCCAACTCATAGTGACCCTGTTTACAACAGAATGAAACACTGCCTGGTCCTGCACCATCCTCACAATAGTTGTTATGCTTGAGCCCGTTGTTGCAGCCACTGGGTCAGTCCATCTTGTTGAGGGTCTTCCTTTTTTTTGATGACCCTCTACTTTGCCGAGCATGATGTTCTTCTTCAGGGACTGATCCCTCCTGATAACACGTCCAAAGTATGTGAGATGCAGTCTCGCCATGTTTGCTCCTAAGGAGAATTCTGGTTGTATTTCTTCCAAGACAGATGTGTTTGTTCTTTTGGCAGTCCATGGTGTATTAAGTTGATGACAAATTTCTTTAAGAACTCTTGAAGTGGATTGATAGAACCTTGGTTGACATGCGTCTACCTAATGATACTTCTAATTATAGCAGATAACACTTACATAGCCCTTAGTGTGTGCCAGCATTGTTTTTAGCACTTTAAATAAGGCAGTCCCCAGATTACGAGTGCATTCCATTCCTAAGTCTGTCTTTAAGTCAAATTTGTATGTAGGTTGAAACAGTTAGGTATGGTTTATATCTAACATCAGTTAGTCAAATGTTTGTCTTAGTGTACAGTATATAGTATACTTTTTTATGCGTAGAAAACATTAAAGGAACACTTCCAGATGCACTAAAACATCTTTAAGATAACAGTACAGTAGTAATAATGTTTTGATGCGCATCAAAGTATCACCTGTTTGTTGTTATGAACCATTATACATACCTTGAATTTTTAATATAATAGGCTTTATAAGGGGTTGGTCTGTAACTACGGGTTGTACATAAATCAGACATTTTTAACACAGGGACTGGCTTTATATTAATTCATTTATTCCTCACTATCTTTTTGTTGTTATTTTTAAACAGTAGTTTGGGAAAGCAATAAAATTTAAATTTAATTGTGTTTCTTTGTTTTCACTGTCTTGATGTTTTAAATTCCCACCTTTGAGGTGGGTATTGTAATCTTCATTTTTTAGATAAACTGAGGTTAAGGTTAAGAACTCAGGATAGAGCAATTAACCTGGACAGATCACAGTTAAAACTAAATACCGGAGTAGAGAATTGGATCAAAGTCTTTTTTGACTCCAAAACCCGTGGTCTTCACCACTTTGCTGTACCACCTCAGTACAGAAGAATTCTGTTAACTGTGTTTAACAAATTTATGATAACATTCCCAGAGTTGAGGTAACATTCACCTTTGTAGTATGAGTATATAAACAACAGATATTTACTGAGTGTGTATTCTATATCAAGCACTATTCTGAATAACCATGGTTCTTGTTTCCAGGTTCTTCATTCATTGGTTGATTTTTGTAACATGGACACCTGCTTGGGCAGATAATTCTGGTTTCTCAAGCCTAATTTTTAAAAACAAGGGGCACTGAGGGGGTGCAGTCAACAGTTCAGCGTTAGGCTGCTAACCGAAAGGCCAGCAGTTCCATCCTACCAGTGGCTCCTCAGGAGGAAAGACCTGGCAGTCTTCTCCCATAAAGATTATAGCCGAGGAAACCCCCTATGAGACAGTTCTACTCTGTCCTATAGGGTTGCGAGTCAGAATTGACTTGACGGCACCCGACAACAATTTAAAAACTGCATGTTTGTCCACGATCCAAGTGAAAGTGACCTAAGCATTAGAAATCTTTAGTATGGTGTATTTCTTTTCTCAGCTTTGACTTTGAGTCTGAGGTATTAAAATCCTTATTGAAGAAGTGATTTTTTAAGACTTCACTTATTGGAGTCCTTCAAAAGTCACCAAAAATCTTAGATTCCATAGCAGTTATTCTGTCCACTTGGTAGTCTACTAGCCCTAAGCAAATTTTAAAGTCTTCTATTTTTTTTTTCTGAAAACTTTCTTGTTGATATATAACATAAAAGTACACAAGCCTTTTGACCATTTCAAAAAATGTGGGTTATCCAGTTCTTACTAATTTGAAGTAGTTCTTTGTATATTCTGGGTAAAAGTCCTCTGTCCGATATATGTATTGCAGGGTTTCTTCTTCCATTCTGTGGTTTGCATTTTCACCCTTAATGGTGTTTTTGATGAAGAGAAATTTTTAATTTCAATGAAAACCAGTCTTTTGATCTGAAATTGTTGAATAAAGTTCTTTATAAATATCGATTTGGTCAAATTTATTAATCATATTCCATTCTTGCATGTCCTTACTAAATTTTTTGCCTGTTTATCCTGTCAGCTCTTGAGACATGTTAACATCTTCAGATTTGATAGTTGGATTATCTGTTTCTCCTTTTAGTTTGTATATTGTGATATTTTATTATAAAGTGAATATAAATTTAGAATTGTTTTATCTTCCTGTTGAATTAATTTTATTTTTATGGGATATCCCTTTTTATCTTTAGTAATACTTCTTAAAGTCTGCTTGGTCTGCTATTACTATAACTGTATCAGCTTTCTTTTGGTTAATGTTTGCATGGTAAGTGTCTTCCCATCCTTTCATTCTTTTGGTGTCTGTATATTAAGGTGTTATCTCTTGAAAGCACCATAGTTACTGCTTTTTAACCTTATCTGACAATCTTTGTTTTTAAGTTGAAACATTTAGTTCATTTACGTTAATTTAGTTATTGGTACATTTAGGTTCAAACCTACCAGTATGACACACAAGCGAAATTTTGCTGAAGATCATTCAGAAGCAGTTGTAGCAGTACATTGACAGGGATCTGCCAGAAATTCAAGCCGGATTTGGAGTGAGAGATATCATTGTTGATGTCAGATAGATCTTGGTTGAAAGTACATAATACCACACAAATGTTTACCTGTGTTACATTGCCTATGCAAAGGCATTCGACTTTGTGGATCATAATATATTATGGATAACATTGCAAAGAATGGGAATTCCAGAACACTTAATTGTCCTCATAAGCAACCTGTAAATAGACCAAGAAGCAGTAGTTCGAACAGAACAGAGGGATACTGCGTGGTTTAAAGTCACAAAAGATGTGTGTCAGGGTTGTATCCTTTCACCATACTTAGTCTGTGTGCTGAGGAAATAATCTGAGAAGCTGGACTATATGAAGAAGAACGGGGCATCAGGATTGGAGGACGACTCAGTAACAACCTGCTTTATGCAGATGGCACAACCTTGGTTGCTGAAAGCGAAGAGGACTTGAAGCACTTATTGATGAAAATCAAAGACAACACTGTGCATTACATCTCAACATAAGGAAAACAGAAATCCTCACAACTAGACCAATAAGCAACATCATGATAAATGGAGAAAATACTGATGTTGTCAAGGATTTCATTTTACTTGGATCCACCGTCAACACCCATGGAAGCAGCAGTCAAGAAATTGAACGACATATCCTATTAGGCAATCTGCTGCAAAAGACCTCTTTAAAATGTTAAAAAGCAAAGATGTCACCTTGAAGACTAAGGTGTGCCTGACCCAAGCCATGGTATTTTCAATCTCCTGTTACGCATATGAAAGCTGGACAGTGCATAGGAAGACTGAAGAAGAATTGATGCCTTTGGATTATGGTTTTGGCAAAGAATATTGACTATACCTTGGACTGCCAGAAGAATGAACAAATCTGTATAGGAAGAAGTGCAGCCAGAATGTTCCTTAGAAGCTAGGATGGCTAGACTTCGTCTTACATACTTTGGACATGTTATCAGGAGGGAACAGTCCTTGGAGAAGGACATCATGCTTGGTAAAGTAGAGGGTCAGTGAAAGAGAGAAAGACCCTCAACGAGACGGATTGACACAGTGGCTGCAACGTTGGGCTCAAGCAAAGCAACGATTATGAGGATTGGGCAGGACCAGGCAGTGTTTTTGTTCTGTTGTATGTAGGATTGGTATGAGTCAGAACCGACTCGACAGCACCTCAGAACAACAGCAGCAGCAACTCTTTTTTTCCTATTTGTTTCTTCTGTTCTTAATTTCTTCCCCCACAGTTCTTCTCTTCTTTTAGATTAATCAAGTATATTTTATTATCTCATTTTCCTTCCCATTAGCTTGTTGTTTATATGTTCTTTTATTATTCATTTAGTAGTTACTCTAGAGATTACAATATACATCCTTGACTTATTATTTATAGTCTACCGTCATTTAGTTCTTTTACCACTTTCTGGATAATGTAAAAAAAAAAAAAAGAAAAAACAGTTTTCGTCAGTCAGTTCAGACCCTGTGTGTGTTAGAGTAGAAGTGCACTCCAAAGAATTTTCAGTGGCTGATGTTTCAGATGTAGATAACCAGGCCTTTCTTGTGGTGTGCCTGTGGGTGGATTTAAATTGCCAACTTTTTGGCTAACAGAGACTACTTAACCCTTTGCGTCATGCATGGACTCCTTCTGGATAGTTTAATGGACTTAGAATACTTTGACTTCTGGTTTTTTCCCTCTTGGTTTTCAGACATTTGATTCTGTGTGTGTGTGTGTGTGTGTGTGTGTGTGTGTGTGTATACGTGCGTTGGCGTGCTTGATAATTTGGTTGCATGTGTGTGTGTTGGCATGCCTGATAATTTTGGATTGAATGCTCATATAGTATATAAAAAATTGTGGAGGCTCTGGATGATACTATTTTTCTTCAAAATAAATTTGATTTTCTTCTGGCAGACAGGCAGAGTATGGGGTGATTACTGTGATCTAGTTGAGACTGGCTTTTAGGAGCCCTGGTGGTGCAATGGTTAAGAACTGTGGCTGCTAACCAAAAGGCTGGCAGTTCAAATCCATCAGCAGCTAGGTGAAAACCCTATGGGGCAGTTCTGTTCTGTCCTATAGGGGCACTATGAGTCGGAATCAACTCTACGACAACGGGGTTTTTTTTTTTTTTTTTTTTTTTTTTTTCCCCAAAAAGGCTTTCAGGCTTTCTGAGGGTTGGTCTATTTTCAGTTTTCATTTTATTTCCAGGACATAGCTTTACTCACAGGGCACAGCGCTTCTGGGTTTTCATCTGAAAGCCTGGCGTGTTTGTTTACCAGCTTGCTTTCTACATTACTGTGCCTGGACTACCAGAAGTCTCTAGCTCTTTAGCCTCCCAGTGTCCACTTCTGGGTTTTTGTTTTATTTGGGGGGGGGGGGGGTTGTTTTGTTTTTGGTGTCTCACCCTGTTGCTTGGGTGAGGTGTCGGTAAACATCTTGATAGAAAATCAGTTGTAGAATTCCTGGCTCTCTTTTTTCAGTTCTCTTCTCTTCAGAACCTTGGCCTTCTAAGTCCTAGCTGCTCGGTAGCCAACCCCAGATGTGACTTTCTGCTTGGCCTTAGTTTCCAATCCTCAAAATACAACAGAATGACCCAAGGGAACTAGCAGAAACTTCCCTCAGTATACTTGCATTTTCTCTGGAATTACAGCCCCTCACATCCAGGTTGTCTTTGTTGTTCTTTGATACTTTTAAACAGGTGGCAGTTTTTAAATTTTTTTATCCAGCTTTTATAGTTGTTCTTGGTAGGGGAATTGGTCTTATAAAAGTTATTCTTTCAAAACTAGAAGTAGAATAGCATTTTGAGGTAGGTGTTACTTTACAGATGAGGAAACTAAGACACAAATATTAAGATCACACTTAGTGAAGGACAGAGACAGGATTCAGACAGGCTGGATCTGGAATTGGTGTTCTGCTAACCACTGAACTTAAATGCTTGTCTAATACTTTCCCAGAAGATAGTCTTATAATTCCATTGCTCTGAGACCTTGAGGGTCTTTTATAGTTCTAATAGGGACTATTTCTTAGTGGGGTGTTTTTTTTTTTTTGTTTTTTTTTTTAATTAAAATTTGGAGTAGGCAACATTGCCAAAAACTCCTCAGATGTTCAGCTTCTACGCGTACATATACAGTATTTTATAATTTGGTACCATTTACACAACTTAAAAGGAGCTCTGGTTGCACAGTGGTTAAGAACTCATTTGCTAACCAGAAGGTTGGCAGTTCAAACCCACCAGCCGCTCGTGGGAGAACAGACCTGGTGATCTGCTCCTGTAAAGATTATAGCCTGGGAAACCCTATCAGACAGTTCTACTCTGTCCTTTAGGGTCACTGTGAGTTGTTCTTGATGACATGCAACAACAACGCAGCTTAAGATAAACACGACTAGGATTTTGATCTGTCAAATATCTTAATAGACAGTTCTTAAAATAAATGGAAATGATTTTTAAGTAGAATTTTTTGCAACCACATTGTTTGTCTTAAAAATACTTTCACAGCCCTAAGAGATTTTGGCCCCATTTTACAGCCACACAAACTATGATTCTGAGCTAAAGTCGTATAGCTGTCTTCAAGCTAGGTTTTTTTGACGCTGTATCCTGTGCTTTTCACTCACGTTACCAGTAATGTTATTGGATCCACAAGTGTTAAATCAGTTTTCTTCTCTGATTCTGAAGTAGGGACTTTTGTTACTTTTCTATTTACTATCTTCTTTGTGTTAAGTCTGCTTAGCCTGTATTTATTTCATGGTTTGAAAGTGAACCCTCTTTGAAAACACTTAAATTTATTGCTTGTTGATAGAAGCTTGTCTGGGTGGTTAAGCTTGGGAAAGCAAGTTCAAATGTGTTCTGACAGCTACTTGCTATAGAGCTATAAGGGCTATTTGCTTATTTGTTGTTTTTTTAAATGAGTTTAATTAACTTTTGAAGATGCGTCTCTAGTTTACTAGCAGAATAAATGTTTAATATTTGTAAAAAATTTTAATGCTGTTTACCTTCCTTTTTTTCCATCCTCTTCATAAAAATAGACAACAACACAGTTACTGATCCTCTTGCTGTGAGGACAAGAAACCAAAAGAGGAGTAATTTAAAAGTTTGATTAACCAGTTTGACAGTTAGCTTGATTAAACTACTTTCTCAGCTGTGCACTACAATTTTAACATTGGTCTTTGCCAAAATACAAAATAAATAGCTGCCATTGGCCATGAGTGGGACCGGGCAGGAGGGTGTAGATGAATATTAATTCATAACTACCCTTGATTCATTAGAGATACTATTAGAAGTACTGAAATACTGGACTTTGAAGCAAAAATTTTATAAAGAGTTCCTTTAAACTTTGTTTGAGACAAAGGACTTTGGAGTTGTATTTTATATTTGTAGAACTAAGGTTTCAGAGTTAAATGTCACCCAAAGGTTAATTTTAGAATTTGCTTCCCAAAAAACTTGTTTAATCTATAGCAGAACATTGTTCAAAAGTGAGACACTATATATGAATGAGTTGTTTCTTTCCTTGGATGTGCCACTGATTACTGTTCCCAAAACCCATTTATCCTAGTTTACTTTTCTATGACATAATGACTGTTTAAAAATACTTACTGAATCATTTCAGTTATTTTTTTAATTTCATTTTAAAATTTATCCTCTTCTTTTTTAATTTTCATTTTTTGTTTTATTTTGATTTGTTTTTAATGTGATTCCCTGATTAATGAAGCAGTTTAGCCCACTTACAGAAGTACTTCTTGACTTTGCACAGGTTTAGCTTTCCTAAGATTTCTACTTATGCATATCGTGTCTTGACACCTGTAAGCATTTGTATGCTAAGTTTGAGGTCTCTTACATTAGCTAATTATTAAGGGATTTTGGTGGATTTTGAGCTATCTGTTAAGGGAACAAGGCAAATCTTTTGCAAGATGGTAGGAGTGGGGGTGTCTGTGGTCTTGTAGGCTGGTGTCCTCTTGTCTGCTGGGAGTGCAGAGAGCCCTGGGCATGAGTAGGTGTAGACAGGAGTTTTACATGAAGGTCAGCACCCACCCCACCTCCTAGGGACCTGCTACCCTACCCTAGTTGAGGATTTAAGATGCAGAAACAGTCTGTCTTCTGCCAGCTTTGTCAAAAGGGATGCCATTATTGGTAACTTCCTCTCACCCCAGAGTCCACTTGGCCTATGAAGTTTCTTGCCCACTGCAGGCTTTCCTGGCCCAGGAATGGCAGCTCCTGAGAGAGAACCATAAATAAAGTTTTAAAATGTAGTTATCTCTGTGGTGATGAAACACTCACCCCCTTATGTAAATCTAATATTTGACTCAGACAGGAGGCTTTCAAACCTGTTTTGCAGAACATTTTACATTTAAAAGGCCTGTATTTTGGCTTAAACAAGAGGAATAGATGCAGCCACCAACATCCTATCTGCTCAGCTGTCTACAATAGATAAGGTGACTAATGTTGGAGTCATACAAGCTACATTTTGGTCAGTGCCTAAGATTAAAATATTTGTAAGCTTTAAGTTATTCTTTAATATTTTTTCTCTCTTTTGGGATGCTTTTCTTTATCTTGTTTGTATTTGAGTTTATATTTTTTTACCTATTTAGAGGTTAACTAGAGCTGAGACCTTAGGTTTTTTTTTTTTTTTTGTAATTAAATGTTCTCATGGAATCATATACAAAAATAAAAATCCTACAGTGATTTAAATGATTGCAGCTACATTAATGTTGTGTTATGTAAGATCAGCCAGTTATTTAACGAAGAGAAATTCCTATTAGAATCATTATGAAAATGCTATTGTGTACTCATAAGCTAAATTCTTTCTGACAGTGCTAATAAGCAAGAAACATAATTTATTATGTTCATTCAGCAGATATTTGAGTATATATTGTGTTGATCACAGGTTTACTGTGAATGTGTGCATGCATTTTTGTTTAACATATGACCCATAAATACTCAAGGGTGTGTGCATGTATAGCCTTTATTTTATTTGATGGCAGTTATGCATAAGTACAGAACATTTAATGTAAGTGACTTATGTAGTAATACTGATTTTATATAGCTACACTCAAGTTCCTAGGTTTTCCCTTCTCTGTTTACTAGCTCTTCAGTATCTGTAATCAAATTTCAGGGTTAACAGGTTTCCTTAATGTCATATGTCATTTAATTATAATCATTATTCACACCTTGATAGTCACACGTTAAAAGACAAAGATTTAGCTTTATACTACAACTTCTGTGTCTCTTGTCCCCAGTCATCCTCCATGGACTTAAGAGTTCTATGCTCTGCCCATATACTCCAACTATGTGTACCCATCCCAGCACCTGGCTTTTTTACTGAAGCATCATTTTCCCTCCATACACAGTGTATCTGAGGAATTCTCCAGCTGCACCTGACACCTTTTCTGTCTTTTTGCCAGAGACCTTGAGATAGCAGACATTATAGGCAATAAAGTTGTAAATTCACCTATTTTCAGTAGTGATAGCATCACTGTGCTTAGGGCTGGTGAGGGCCAGATGAGAGATAATAAATGGAAAGAGAAGTCATAGTGAAATGTATTCTGAATCCCCAATATATGCTGATTTTTAGTCAGAGATTTAAGCTTCATAGGAAATTATATTAGAATTTTAGAGATTGTTTACCAGCCCTCTGATTTACTGAGGGCCAGAGTAGATAAATCACTTACTCAGAATCACACAGCTAGCTAATGGTAAAGAAATGGATCATAGAAAGAATTCTTATCTCCATATCTACTATTCATGCACTATTATAATTTTCATATTTAAAAATTTATTGTGAATGATACAGGCACTTTAGAAAATAGTTTCACAGTTTCCATATGACCTAATAATTCTGCTCCTAGGAGTTTATCCAAGAAAAATAAAAACATATGTCCACAGAAAGATTGTACTCAAATGTTCATAGGAATATTATTCCTAATAGCCCAACTGAAAACAGCTCAAAATGTCCATCAGCTAATGAATGGTTAAACAAAATGTGGTACTTAACAATGGAATACTATTCAACACTAAAAAGGAATGAAATACTAATACATACCACAACATGAATGAACCTTAGAAACATTACGCTTAGTGGAAGAAGTCAGACTCAAACGACTATATGTTGTATGATTCCAATTCTGTGAAATGCCAAGTAAAGGAAATTTATAGACAAAAAACAGGGATGCTTGGAGTGAGAGTGGTAATTGACTGCAGACAGGCTCAGGGAATTTTTTTGGGTAATAGACATGTTCTAGAACTGGATTGTGTCAGTGGTTGCACAGCTATAGAAATTTACTGTAAATTGTTGAACTGTACTTTTACAGTGGGTGAGTTTTATGGCATATAAATTATACTGCAATAAAGTCTTTAAAAATGTTTTTAAAAAATTTCACTGTAACTAATTTCATAAAGGGTAGCTTTCCACCCCCAACCCCACCCCCAACCCTTAGTGTCTGTCTTTTGCTCCTTTTAGTACCATTCAGCTTTACTAGATTACTTTTCTATGTAAATTCAGATCAAAGGGATTTTGCTGTTTTACTAAGCTTATTCCTCTTGGTGGAGCCCTGGTTACTCAGTGGTTAAGAGTTTGTTTGCTAACCGAAAGGTCAGCAGTTTGAATCCACCAGCCGTGTCTTGGAAACCCTATGGGGCAGTTCTGCTCTGTCCTGTAGGCTCACTATGAGTTGGAATCGACTCGATGGCAACGAATATTCTATAAAATGAAGGAAAGAAGGTTAGGAGCAATATTGTCATATAATGGGAGTACTGCACATGAAGAAGTTAGTTAAAATTGGTTGGAAGGTTGATCAGTCTGTTCTAGTTGGACTGTTAATATGGTAGAGCTTCTTCTCGTGTTCATCTCGTAGCTGTCTTTGGTGTTGCTTGTAATGAATAAAGTTCATATAAATGCAAAGTCCAAAGATTGCTGTGTGCAGTGTTTCTTAAATGGTTTTGGATTGCAGATGCCTTTAAGAATCTGGTAAAAGCTATGGGGCTTCCTCTCCGAAGTATTTATATTATATAATCTTATGACTATTATAGACCCACCAAAGCCCAGAGAGAGCCTAATTTAAGAACAAAAAGGAAATCTATTACTAATCCTTTTAAGAATTAAACACTGTAATTTTATCTCAGTATATTTTGGTATAAATACAGATTTTCAGATAATACATAAAGTAAGACTTTATAGCCACTAGTTCTGTATTATCTGTGCTCTATAATCATGTTGGTGAGAACTTGAATAAGATCATGACCAGTAATCTGTTCGAAGTGACAGTAACTAGAATTGTTTTAATTATGGAATACTTAATGCCTCTCTATTATAAAGCATTAGAACCTTTTAATATTTACCAGTAAGCAATCAACTTAAGCCACAGGAATCTGTATTTCATTCAGCTCTGAATTTTACTTCAGAGAATATGATCTTCAAGTACAGTATTTAAGAACGTAAGAACCGTATTTGGGAATGGTATGGCTTTGTGGGGAAAGAGGATGGATGATCTGCCTGCCTTCCTGTCTACCTTTCCTCCCCTACTTTTTGCTTACTTGCCTCTCTCTAAGTGTTGTGCTTGCTTTTTCCCATTTTTCTTAGTATAGATGGGCAACTATCTGTAGCCATTGTTTGTTTCAGTAATGAAAACCTGTTGCTATCGAGACGATTCTGACTCATAGTGACCCCATAGGACAGAGTAGAACTGCCCCATAGGGTTTCCAAAGGAGCAGCTGGTGGATTCGAACTGCTGACCTTTTGTTTAGCAGCCAAGTTCTTAACCATTGCACCGAGTAACCAGTGTAAATCATAAAGACATACTAACTTTACTGTAACCTGGGAGGTACTGGAAGATTACATATTGCTTAAGGTAGTTGGAAGTGTTTCTCACCTGAAAAATTATGACTTTTGGAATTTTGTTTCCTTTTATTCATTGTTGTAGCTCAATGATTGTTTTTTGTTTACAAGAATTGTACTGTGTTTATATGATTTTGTCTTTAACTACAGGACCGTGTATATGTACAACAAAATAATGTGGAGAATGTCTACAATTTGGGATTAATTATTTTTCGAGATCAAGTTGTCCGTTATGGTTGTATTAGGGATCATCTACGGCAAACTCTATTGGATATGATTGCAAGAGAGCGGAAAGGAGAAGTTGTAGATAGGTATAGTCATCCTTTTACTCTTGAAGTTTGGTTTTTAATGGTTATATCTTGATGATATCAATTCACTGTCATGATTTTATTAAAATAAAGTTTGAATGCCTAGTAAATTATGAATATCCTTGTAAACCTTGTATCAATTCAGCAAAGTTATATTTTTAGAAGAAACCATCCTAAGCTTTTATTTAATATACTTTAAAAAAAAATCAGCCATTAATCTTCCCTTTTTATTTTCATGCTGGCATTTTGTTCATTTTTTGCTGTATAACATTTTAATTTCTTGATCTTTTTCTTTAAAGGCTTCTGACTTTCGTACATTTTTAAAGAAAAATACTGAACATCCTCTAAAATTACTATGGTCTACTGTTTCCTTCTGTTCCCTTTCCCTTTCTAACATGATTGCAATGCTAGAGTGACTTGAAACTTTAAGATTGCTTCCTCTGCTTCTCTGTTTTCCAAGCAGCTGTGAGATGAACACTTGTAAAATTCGTAATACTTCAGCTTTGGTGCTTGGTCAGGATTGCCTAAAAACCATTTAGTACAAAAAATTATATTGCTCAGGAGTACCTGTATATTGTACCCATGCTGGGCAATACAACTCCCTCTCTCCCTCATTTACTCTTCCCTGCTTCCAAATAAGCAACCTTTTTATCCTCTCTGTGTTTTTAAATACATAGAAATATTTGGACATCCTAAACATATTTTCTTTAAAATTTTTAAGTTATAATTGGGTGAGAACAACAGTTAAGAAAAATGCTTTCCAATTAAAATTACTCTAAATCCTTATTTCATAAATAAGCTGCTTATGGGAGATTGGTCACTTTGATAAATGTTAAATGTTCTGAAGGTATTTCTAGCTACTTCTTTTGTGTTTTGTACATGGATCTTTAATGTAATTTGATTATCAAGTGGTTAACTTCTTTTGACAGAGGCGCAATAAGAAATGCTTGCCAGATGTTAATGATTTTAGGTCTCGAAGGAAGATCAGTCTATGAAGAAGATTTTGAAGCTCCTTTTTTGGAAATGTCCGCAGAATTTTTTCAGGTAATCAGTGAAGATATAAGTAAACACTCTTGTAAGATGTTCTGAAAGTTATTGCATGTAGTTACTAATTTGAATATTTTCACCTTTGGTCTGAGGCCCATTTGGGGGACACAAAATACCTTTCAGCATACCTACCCTACATTCTCATATCAGTGAAGGAACTCATTGATAACATATTGAAGAGTTTGAACTTACACACATGAATTTTTTGTTAAGTTACAAAACATTGCCCTTCAAACTTAGAAATAGCCATGTTATTTATTAAATTTATATATTATTACAGTTGATCCTCATTATTCATGTATTCTGTATTTCTGAATTTACTTTCTCTCTAAAAATTTATTTCTAACTCCAAAATCAGTACTTATAGCTGTTTTGCAGTTATTCACAGACATTCACAGAGCATCGAAAAATTTGAATCCCTGACACACATGTTCCCAGCTGAAGTCGAACGAGACAAAGCTGTGCCTTCTTGTTTCAGCTTTCCAACTATAAACAAGTATCTTTTTCACAGTCTCCTTAGTGCCACGTTTTTCATGAAAGTATTTCTTTTCATGAAAGAATTTTTGTTTGTTTTTTCTGTTAAAAAAAAGTAGTGCTAAAACACTGTCTAGTGTTCCTAAGCTCAAGAAGGATGTGATGTGCCTTACAGAGAAAATACCTGTGTTAGATAAGCTTTATTCAGGCACAAGTTATAGTGCTGTTCGCTGTGAGTCTGATGTTAATGAATTTACAAATATATATATAAGATGTCTTTTAGCAGAATCACACATAAAATAAGGTTATATATTGTGATGAGAGGCTCACAGGAACCTAACCCTGTATTTCCCCTAGGGACAGTGGTTCAGTATTTGCTAATTCATTGCTTGTGGTGATTTTATAGACCATAACTACAGTGAATAACAAATGTTGACTGTAATTAAATAGCATAAATTCACAGGTAGCACATCACCATGAGGTCTCACTGTATAGGCTTTAGTAATAGGGTTATGTATGGTTCCATTCTGCATACATGACTTAAAGGCTGTTGATTAGGAAATTGCAGGCCAACAAATACTATTGATACAAATATGGAGCATTATACACAGTCCAGAACCAACTAAATTGCCAGAAGTGAAGCTAAACTAGTCCTAATTTGTCATGAAATGATTGTAATAACAGTAACTGAGTGTCATGACAAACACAAGACAGTATTTTTAGTAACAAGACATGCTTGCTGAAAACTGCAACTATCTGTGATTTACAGTAAGAGTTTGGTAGTATTGCCAAAACAGAGTTCTTAGTAGAATGTTAATCTATAATGTTTACTCCAGTGATGATAGGCTTTTAAAAAAAAATAAATGAATGTAAGATTATAATAACCCTTAATAATTCAGTATGTCACTCGTAAGAGCCTTAGAATGTGTATAATAATGGAACTCTGTGAATTTTGGTTTCATTTACCCATAAAGAAATAAAGAATGGATTTGCTACCCTTTTTTCTTTTTTTTTTTTAAATCAGTTTGTAGCTCATCAGGAAGACCTTTGTGGCCCGCACTGGTGAGCCTGGACCATGTTTAAAGAAGTAATAATTTACAATGTAGGAAACCGTCTTTTCTAATAATGTAGCACCTAATTGTAGACATTTTTTGACAATATTTTTTACCTTTTAGTTTTAATTTCCTTCATTACAGTGTATAAATATTAGATAAATTGTTTGCCAATCAAGATTTGAAAATGTTCTGCAATGACATATATGTATCTGTGTGTATGTATATGCATATATATGTATATTTTTGTTAGTACTGAGTGGAAAGATGGTCTCACCAAAATTTTTGTTTGGTATGTTAATACCTGCTTTTAGGAATTTCATTATTTTCAAGGGTTATAACTACTTTTTGTTAATAAAGTATGAAATGTTACTAAATTGGACTTGGTTTATATCAACATGCCTTCTATTATATAATTTTTAGATATATTTATTAAAGTCTGCTGTCGGGTTAAAATCAATTGGGATAACATTATTTAGCAAAACGTCTGTAAGGCTGATGTTAGCAGATGACATAATAATTATTAAAAAGCTCTATTTTTCAAACTTCATTATTGCTTGATTCTTTTGAGACTGGGAGTGGGATGGCAGGAAAATTTTAGCAACCAGCAGTATGCCAGGAAAGTTTTATGATAAAAGTTATTAATCTTTCTGGGCATAATTTTACATTAAAGCAAATCAGAAGAATTTCGCACTCTCACTTCGGGTGAGATGCTTCATTCTATACTTTTGGCCCTCGCTGGCTGTGTTGACTCTTCTCCTATTTGGAGTACATTGGCAAAGTTTGAAAACTACTGCTTTGAAGATAATATATTGCTTTAATCTCATGCTTTATGTAAGTGATGTTTTAAAGGCTGTAATTCAGGTTATAGGAGTTTATGAGTCACCATGAGTCAGAAACGACTCAAAGACAATGGATTTTTTTTAATGCATTGAGAAACTATATAAAATGTTAGTAGTGCTTAGGATAATTTGGCTGGTTTATGATAAACACCATGGGGTGGCGGTAGCGGGGAGGGACAGACCAGTTGCCATCAAGTCATTTCCAGCTTATGGCAACCCTGTGTGTTAGAGTAGAACTGCTCCTGTAGGGTTTTCTTGGCTGTAATGTTTATGGAAGCAGATCTTCCACAGAGCCACTGGGTGAGTTCGAACTTCTGTAGAAGCCCAATTAAAAGTAGAAGCACATTGTGCTCCTATGTTTATTTTTTAAAAAACTCATGCTTCTTAATTGCAGATGGAAAGCCAGAAATTTTTAGCAGAAAACAGTGCTTCAGTGTATATAAAGAAAGTAGAAGCTAGAATTAATGAAGAAATAGAACGGGTGATGCACTGCCTTGACAAATCAACTGAAGAGCCAATTGTAAAGGTGGTTGAAAGGGAACTAATTTCCAAGCACATGAAGACTATAGTAGAAATGGAGAATTCTGGACTAGTACATATGTTGAAAAATGGAAAGACAGAAGGTAAGAATTAGCCATTGAAAAATAACCAAGAAGTTGTGGTGTATGTCATAAATTACCACCATTATTAAACTTTGTTAGGATTTCACTGTAAAACTTTATACTGTCTTATAAATGAGGATTTTAGATTATCGTAGTGAATTAAGTGACTTTTTCTTCTGCCTTCTCAAGTCTCCTCAGAGTTTTTCTTAACTCAGAAGATAAGAAATCTAGTATTAATGGTGATGCCAACAAGCTCCTCATCCACTGCGGTATTTTTATTTTTTTTTCATACCCCAGAGATGTTGGGCTGTCTCAGTTCCCACATACTCCTGTATTTTTTTGTGATTCTTTTAAAAATCTGACATTTCAATCTTAAAATATCAGTAGACTTTTTTGGGGGATTAAGTTGTGATAAGGGTGCTACTGAAAAAGCAAAAATATTTGTGTCTTCTGTCCCCTAGAAGAAATTATAAATCAAAGATCAATATGATTATTGTCCTCATTCTTAATTTCTGATGCATTAGGTTTTTATAATCTTGACTTCTTAAATCACTGATACAGTATTAAAAAAATAAATATAGTTAGCCTTGTTTTCCTCCTTCCTAGATGAAGTGTTAGCAAAGGAGAATGATATAAAGGACAGGAGAATGTAAGAAAAGAGAAAAAGAAAGATGGTGGGAAGAGAGGTTGATGCATGATTAAGGATTCTAATGGAATCCTTGCCTGTGTTTTGAAATGATTTTATTTGTATATATGTGGTAAGTTCCTGAAAAGTTGTATGTAAATTTGTTTTTATTATACCAGAAAAAAATGAACAGGACCCTTTGGATAAACCATTCTGTAAAAGGAAAAACAAAACAGAACTTTGTCATGTTTTCTAAAGTGAAGTACTCTTTTATGTCTAGGGTCTAAGTCAGGAGTTGAAAACTTTTTTCTGTAAAGGGCCAGGTAGTAAACATTTTAGGCTTGTTGGCCATACGGTCTGCTGTTCATCTTGCTGTAATAGTGAGAAAAAGCAGCTATGGACAATAAGTACATGAACAAATAACTTTGAGTGGGTTGCAATAAGATTTTATTTGTGGGCCCTGAAATTTAAGTTTCATAAAATCTTCACGTCGCAAAATATCATTCTGTTGATTTTTTTCCCCCAGTCATATAAAAATATAAGAACAGTTCTTAGTTCATGGGCTGTATAAAAATAGGCAGTGGGCTCTGCTTGGTCCATGGGCTATAGTTTGACATCTTCTCATCTCTGAATGGTCCTTTACAAAAAGCATTTTCCCCTGCTTAAACAAAATACAAACCAATAGGTTATCATCTAATGGTACTGTTTAGGCGTTAGGTTAATGCTTTCTTACTTACAGGGGCTGGGGAGGATGACTAAATGGGCTGCAGATGAGAGGGCTAGGAGATATTTGATGCAGAGGTTGTTAGGCATGTCTGAATTACAGTATCTCTGTAACCTGCTTAGAGATGTGTGTTATAAAGATAAGTATGCTTAACACATGGTACGTACTCAGTAAGTACTTTAAATGAAAGAATATCAGAATATCTACTTACTGTAGTTCTTCTCTATTTAGTACTTCATGTTTTCACCAGGTAAGTAGATGCCTGTGGTTCTGAATTAAATGTAAAAATTCGAGCTTCATTTTTCCAGACCTTACATTAGATACCTAACTGCTAAATGTCATAGTTGAGCTAAGCACTGCTCTTGAGCAGTATGTTGAGACTAGGTGAGAGGCACAGTTTAGCCATTATGAATCCAAATATCTTAAAAATTAGGAAGTGAAAAACTCTTTTGCCACTATGAATGGAGGATGAATTTGGTTGGTTATTAGATGCATATAGCACTGTGAAATTTAGTTCAAATTGGATCTCCTTTTTATTGTTTTATTAAGTGTGTACGGAAGCAGTGATATTTAATTTTTGAATGCCAGGTATTTTTAACTTTCTTTTGCACATTCTGCTACCCCATATATATTAAATACAGTGAAATTGTATTAATTTGAATACAGTTAAATATACAACAAAGCATATTAAGCAAAACTTGTAACTGCATAGGAACAAAATAGACAAGTTGAGAGTCATTTCATTAGAGATATTTGGTATGCCAAATTTAGTGTAGTATATGTCCATAAATTGCTGTTGTACTTGTAATACCTGTTTTTCAATATGGAAAATTTGGTTGTACTTTATCCCAAATGATGTGAGAAAACTGTAAGATTGGCTATCTGTAGATGACTTTGTACATATATTGAGAACTTACTTTTTAATAAAATTTTCTTTTAAAAGTCACTGAAACAAATTTTAGATGCAAGGCCCTTTGTTTTAAAACAATAAAACTTGCTTTTAAGTATTTTCTAAATACATACAACTTTAGTTTCACATCTAACTTGCTCTTATAAGTCTAGACCAAGGTGGGCAAATTACAAAATCTGGCCCTCCACCAGCTTGCGTTCAGCCTGTAAGCTAAGAGTGGTTTTTACATTTTTAAACGATTGGAGGGGAAAAAAGAAGGATAGTTCATTCACATGAGAATTATGAATTTCAGATTTTAGCGTCCATAAATAAGGTTTTATTGGAACACGGCTGTGCTGTATTGTGTATGGCTGCTTTCTTGGTACAAAGGCAGAGTTGAGTAGTTGCTCCTGAGACTGCAAGGCCCACAAGTCTAAACTATTTACCGTCTAGAACTGCTGTTCTAACTCCGTTTTCAGACGTTCTTGATCATAAAACTTTTTTGTATCATTGTAAAGTTCTGATGCTATAGTCTGTACATGAGTTATTTCAAAGAAACATTAGGCACGTGGAAAAAATACCATTTTAACTACACTTTTGGCTTGTGAAAAATATATAAAAAATGGATAGGGTCCTAAGTTTTCATTCTAACTAAAAGCAATGTATTGAGATAGACCAAAATTTTAAAATACAAATATCAGCTTAGGACATTAACTGGGAAGTATTAAGAATTGTTCTAAGGAAAAATTTGGACAGTAGGCATTTATGTGATAAATGTCACATAAACTTTGCAACCATGAGGTGTAATGAAGTGAATTCTATTATATTTCATTTGACTTACCATATTTGTCACTTGAACTTTTGAGAGCTTTGTTATTGTTAGGTGCTGTGAAGTCATAGTGACCCTGTGTACAACAGAACAAAACGCTGCCCAGTCCTGCACCATCCTCACATTCCTTGCTGCATTTGAGCCCATTGTTGCAGCCACTGTGTCAGTCCATCTCGTTGAGGGTCGTCTTCTTTTTTGCTGACCCTTTCTTTACCAAGCACAATGTCTTCTTCAGGGACTGGTCCCTCCTGATAACATGTCCAGAGTATGTGAGATGAAGTCTCACCGTCCTCGCTTCTAAGGAGCATTCTGGCTGTACATCTTCCAAGACAGATTTGTACATTCTTCTGGCAGTCCATGGTATAGTCGATATTTTTTGCCAACACCATAATTGAGATGCATCAATTCTTCTTTGGTCTTCCTTATTCATTGTCCAGCTTTCGCATGCAAGACTTTGATTTTTAAATTTCTTCCTTATTATATTGACTACCATTTACAACAAAGTTAAAGTTTTCCTTTTGATAGATACTTTATAGTACTCAGTAGGTTTCAGATTAAAGTTCTAGAGAATAAATTATGTAGGAACTCAAAACTACAGTTTTTATTTGTTGTGAAATTACTTTTTTTTATTAGGCTGTTTGGGCATTATCTCTTCCATGTAAATTAAAATTTGCTAAGACATTGATGCTTTCAAAGTATCTTATCTAAAAGCTGTATTTCTTAAATTGTGCTAATAACTATTAACTTTTTTTTTTCTTCTTTTTTTCCATTGCTATTTTTTTAATAGTAGTTTTTCATATGGTCAGCAAATGGTGGTGATAGAGATAAGCTTCTCTGAGTATCCCAGATCAGGATCAGCATGAACACAGACTTACATTTTTTCTTCATCTTTAACATAGCCAATTTTGTTTTCTTTCTGGTTGCAGACCTTGCTTGCATGTACAAGTTGTTCAGTCGTGTGCCAAATGGTTTGAAAACAATGTGTGAGTGTATGAGTTCCTATTTGAGGGAGCAAGGTAAAGCCCTTGTTTCTGAGGAAGGAGAAGGAAAGAATCCCGTTGACTATATCCAGGTATGATAAAGTAATTTTGGCATAAAAAGACCATTCTCACTAACCTATTTATTATGTGTTATTATCCTAAATATTTTAGAATTTTGAGAGGTATGCCTATTTATAACAGGGAGCCAAACCTAACAGCTCCTTTTCATTTATTAATCTGTCTGGTAAAGATCTTACTTAAGTACTCTCAAGAATGGAAGTGAGCTTTTTTTTTTTTTAATATGCCTTAGTGTTTGTGGACCTTAGTGTGTTAAAAATAACTGTTTAGATAAATAGTTTTTGTTTCAAAATATTTTGCTATCAAGCAATACTATGAACAAATTATGCTCCAAATTTTTCTTGTGTTTAAATAATCAGTTTTTATATGTGTATTTTTTTTAAAGCTAATTTTCTTTCTGTCTAACCCATTCAGTCAAGACAGAGGGTAGGGAGAAGCAGTGAGGAGGCTCTTTGGTTCATCTTTGATATAGTACACACGTGGAAAATAGAATACTTCCCAACACTGACATTTTTAACAGGGTTTGACAATAGTATAGAATCTGAGTTTAACACGGAATACACCTTTATTTACCAACAAAGTTAAGATAAACATACATGATCACAAGTGTACTATTAATGGAAATATTATATTGTATCCTAAATTTCTTTTTTTTTATTTGTAAGGGCTTGTTGGATCTGAAGAGTAGATTTGATCGCTTCCTCCAGGAATCGTTCAATAATGACCGACTCTTTAAACAAACTATTGCGGGTGACTTTGAGTATTTTCTCAACCTCAACTCCAGGTCCCCAGAATACCTCTCATTATTTATTGATGATAAGCTGAAAAAGGGAGTCAAAGGGGTAAGTATGAATACATTTGAAAATCCATTAAGTTTCACTTGTAGTTATATAATTAATAAATAACATAAAAGTAGCAAATTTTATTGGTATAAAATTAAGCATAGCCCTTTGCTATACTTAATAAGCATGCTGTGATCTAGTAAGAGAATTGTTTAAGGTATTTGGAATGGTCAAGAGTACTTTTACGGTTTACTTAATGTGTAATTGGCACCAAAACCAAAGAACTACATAGCCATGGTTGTTAAACTGTCTTCTGTCTATGATTGTTAGATATGTTGTAGATAAGAAAAGGGGGCAGTGGTGGTTCAGTGTTCAGTAGTAGAGTTCTTGCCTTCCATGCAGGAGACCTGTGTTTGATTCCCAGCCAGTGCACCTTGTACTCAGCCACCACCTGTCTGTAAGTGAAGGTTGTCTTGACTCCCTGTGGTCTACTGCCGTTTATGGAAAAACAAAACTTTCTTACGTACATTTTTCCAAACCATAGCTACTGTTTTGAATCTAATGGATCTCTAGACCTGCCATTGCTTACCTGATGCTGCTGACAAAAATTTAATAACTGTTCTTTACGTATTTAAGAGGGCAAATTCCCTTTAATAGGCCCCTTCTGGTATATAGAAATGATGATACTTTAGTGCATCTTAGAGTTCTCACCTTCCATGTGGGAGATCCAGCTTTGATTCCTGGCCAGTTCACCTCATGAGCAGCCACTACCATCTGTCAGTGGAGGCTTGCATGTTGCTATGATATTGAACAGGCTCTTCCAGACTAAGACAGATTAGGAAGAAAGGTGATTTACTTCTGAAAATCAGCCAGTGAAAACCCTGTGGGTCACAGTGGTCTGATCCACACCTATTATAGGGATGGCACAGGACCGAGAGGCATTTTGTTTTGTTGTTTATGGGATCGCCTTGAGTCGGGGACTGACTCTATGGCAGCTGACAGCAACACAGCTTAGATAACAAGGACCTTGAAAACGGCTGTCCAAAGCACAGAACTTTGCTTGCTGTGATCTGTTTCTGTGAGTTACGTATCAAACGATACTTGGATGACAAGAACTTGAAGACATAGACTAGAAGAGTAGCTATCAAAAAGTCATTTTGAAAGCATATACTAATGCTTATTTTCAAGCCTTTATGATATATCTGGTATCTTGGAAGCACATTGCAGCATTGAAAGTCAAATTAAGCATATTATGATCACACGAGTTGGTCTTTTCACTTCATCTGGAATCTCTGAGACAAGGAAAATGTTACAAATGGCCATAGGTTTTGCAGACAGTCACTGTAACAACAACAACAACAAAGGAAGATCAAGGAGTAGAAAAGACTACTAATTACACATCTATTTAGTCTTCTATACTTTTTAAATGTAAACTTAATACATCCAGCCACAGTATCATCTTACCCTCATTTTAAAGATAAGAGCAAGTGGCGTATTTGCCATTTTTATTCCTTTGCAAAATTTAGGTTTTGAATGAGTTTAAATGAAAATATCAGTCTTTTGGCTATATTAGTTGCTGCCTAAATATTATACAAAGGCTCCGTAAGATACTCTTTTTTGTTACTAAAATTTTATTTCATCTGTTTCAGTCATATCTTAATACAGCCCTGTATCACCACATGCTTCAATTTTAGCAGTAGCTCCCTGGGGAATAGAACTCCAGTCTACTCCCCCATCCAACCCACCAACGATTTAATCCAGTTGCTAGATGAGGGTGAAAGAGTTGTGCTATGTGAACTATGGGACACTTTCTCAAACTAAATTTCTTCTTCTGATTAAGTCCACCAGATATTTGTTTGATTTCAAACAGTATTTTAAACTGTGGTGCTAGTTTTGTAAAACTAAAATTTAATAATTGTAAATTGTCTTTTAATTAATTCTGCAGCTAACAGAACAAGAAGTAGAAACAATATTGGATAAGGCAATGGTCCTTTTTAGGTTTATGCAAGAAAAAGATGTATTTGAACGTTATTATAAACAACACTTGGCAAGGAGACTTCTCACAAATAAAAGTGTTTCTGATGACTCTGAAAAAAATATGATATCTAAGTTAAAGGTAAGGTATATGTAAGATGAAACAGAATATACCTAATGTTTATCACATGATTGAGCACCAACAACATGTGATCGTAAATTATTTGATTTAAAATATGTATTTCTAGAAATGAATAAAGATTATTTTTGAGCATGATAGAGGTTATTCATACATTTGTTCAAGTTCTAGGACATTCAGAGTTTGCTGAATTATCTCTTGGTGTGGCAGAATATATTCATGAAGGTCTGGGGAAGATTACAAGGCAAGCAATAAAGAGAATATTGCTATACAGTTCTGTTTCAGAAAGTGTAATTCATAGACTACTCATATCACCTGAGGTGCTTGTTGAAAATGCAGGGTTTGGGCCCCACCTCTGATGAGTTGAATTGGAATCTTGGGAAGAGTCTCAGAATACGCATTTTGAAATAAAATTCTTGAGGTTGAGTCTTTGTTAAATACTCTAAAGTTTGGTAACCACAGGCATAGAACAGCTAGTGGAAAGATGTAGAAAGGAGATTATAAAGGATCGCAGTTACAATAAATAGTTTCTTTGTGTGTTTTCTTATAGAAAAATTCCTCATTTGCTTGTGTATATTTCTATGTTTTTCTTTCACAGACTGAATGTGGATGTCAGTTCACATCAAAACTGGAAGGAATGTTTAGGGATATGAGCATCTCTAACACAACTATGGATGAATTCAGGCAACACTTACAGGCAACTGGGGTAAGATTCTACATTAATTTCTACTGTATATATATTTATGTAAAGTCTTTTGTAATGGGTATTTTCATCCACGTAACAGGTTACTGAGCTGCTGGTGTTGTTTCTTTAGATGTCATTAGTGGCAATATATTTGTGAGCTGTTTAAAAATAATTTTTCCTCATATAACTTCTTTTTCTAACTGTATTTATGTAAAACATCTTTTCCAAATTCTTCTAAACCTTACTTTTCCCAGTGAAAATTGAATCAGTAGAATGATTCTACCATTATAACCATTACAGATTGTGGAATACTGTTTTTACAGAATACTGAGCTTAGGCAAACATGCCGAGTTTTTAGTACTCTTTCCACTTTATCCCAAGATTGTATTATCTTGGGATAGTTGTGTGACCTTCCTGTACCTCAGTGTTTTCATCTGTAAAAGTCAGCATAATTGGGCCTGACAGCCTCAGAGTAGGTGGGAAGTGAACTGAGACGACTTTAAAAACACAGAAATCAGTGTGTTATGACCCCTAGAAGGTGGTATACTTGAACCTGGATGGCTTTGGAGTCAGATAGGGTTTTTGTGAGGATTTGATGAGGTTCAGAATTTTTTTTTTTTTTAATTTTGTTGTTCAGAATATACATGGCAAAACATACATCAAGTCAACAGTTTCTGCGTGTACAACTTAGTGACATTGATTACATTGTTTGAGTTGTGCAACCATTCTCACCCTCCTTTTCTGAGTTGTTCCTCCTTCATTAACATAAACTCACTGCCCCCTACAGTTCCTATTTAATGTTTGGAGTTGCTGTTAGTTTAATCCTGTATAGATAGTTCTTAAAAGAGCATAATGCTCAAGGCAGACCTTTTTTACTAGTTAAGCTAAACTTGTTCGGTTTTAAGATTACTTCAGGGGATATTTTTGGTTTAAGGTTTAAAGATTATCTCAGGGCAGTAGTTTTAGGGGCTCATCCACCCTCCATGGCTCCAGAAGTCTGGAGTCCATGAGAATTTGAAATTCTGTTATGCGATTTCTTCTTTTTGATCAGGATTCTTTTTTCCATGGAATCTTTGATCAAAATATTCAGTAATGGTAGTGCGGTACCATCCAGTTCTTCTGGTCTCATGGCAAAGGAGGCAGTTGTTCTTGGAGGCAGTTAGCCACACATTCCATACCCTCCTCCTAGTCCTGATTCTCCTTCTTCCTCTGTTGCTCCAGGTGAGTAGAGACTAGTTGTTATGCCTTGGATGGCTGCTTGCAAGCTTTTAAGAAAACCCAGACACTGTGCAGCATACTAGGATGTAGAGCAGAAGTGTTAAGCATTAAACATTCTTTGGAATATCACATGAAACCATGACCCTAAACTTCCAAACCAAGAAACCAAATTTCAAGAACTGTTTGGTTGTACATGAGCAGCCTCAGTAGCTACTCTTTTTTTTTTTTTTTTTTTTGGTCATTGTTTTAATTATACCTATCACACAACTTTTGTCAGTTCAACTTTTTACAGGTGTACAGTTTATTGACAACAGTTACAATAATGGACTGTGCAACCCTACCCTTAATCAATGTCCGTTAGCCCCCCTTCTTCCTTTCCCTCCCACCTCTGGTAACCACTAATAAACTTTGTTCTCTATACATTTACCTTTTCTCGTCTTTTTATATAAATTTGTCCTTTTGTGATGGACTTTTGTTTGTTTTTTTTGTTTTTTAACTTTACCTTAACCTTAAGTTTAGAGAACTCCATAGTTGGAGCTTTTAAAAAGCTTTCCCTCATAGTGACCACATAACACTCTAGTTAGGAACTTAACAGCCATTAATAAATTTGGAGCTCTTCCTTTGATTTTTAAATGAGATCATACTTCTACTGGTCTCACAGTCTCATACTCAGAACACAAGTGAGATCTGTGGAAATACCGTATTCTATAGAAATGAACATTTAGATACAGTAAGACATTCTCACTCAGTTGTAAGTAAGTGTTTACAGTGGAGAAGGGCTGAGAGCAGGAGAGATGCAACTTAGTGATAAATAGAAGTTCAGGTGAGCAGAAACTGAATATTTAGATTATCCTAGTATTGTCTTTCTTAGATTGTTTAGAGATTTGCACTTACGTCTGTCTAATAGATTGCTATAATTACGTTTTCATATGATTTTTTATTTGGTGTATTTTTTCCTCCTAATTTTTTTCTTCCACTAACCTGGTCTAAATACGGTGTGTTGAAACCATTGATAATGGAATGTTCTGGATAGGTTCAACGCCCTTACTGTATTTTTAAGTATCTAAATGCCATGTCTATGGTTGTTGAAGGCCTTTTGATAAGAAAAGGGTAATCTTTACTCTTGACTACCCACTGTGCAGTTGTTTGATTTAAAAGAGAGGATGATTGTTTAACATAGTGATTTCGTAGGGTTCTGTCTGCCTTTGTTGTTTTCTATTGTTATAAAGTTTGTGACTTTTCCACAGTCTGTCATCTTGATAAATACTCAGATATATCCTGAACTCTGTGGTAGAATACTGTTTAATAATTCATTAACTACAGTAAGTAGAGTACTTATCTAGATGCTCAGAGTTAATACATCTCTTAATCCATTTATACCTTCCACTTACTGTTAGGCCATTATTTGCATGCAATTTTTGGCTTTTTTGCGGTGCTTATACTAAGGACCTTAAGTTTTAAGTCTCTTAATCCTTAATCTACATTAGAAAGAAATGATGAGAAGTGACAGTAATCAAAACAAACATTGAGCTTTCTTAAATCTTTGAGCTCAAACAAGATTCTCTGTAACTTTTTGAAAGTTTCTTGACCTATTGAAATAACCAAGAGAATGATTCTCCTGTTTACTGTTAGGAGTCATGTAACAAGTACTTTCTTAAAATTAAAATCCTAATAATACTTACAGTATATTTTGTTTAGATGAATTTATTGAACTGAAAGAAATTGTAGGTATTTGTCTACTTTCTTTGTTTTTATTTTAAAAATGGGGGGCTACCCTATTATCATATTCTTAATATTCAATCAGCAAATCATGTAATATTCTGACAGACTTATCTGCTACTCTTGCCTCTGCCATGTGCTGTCTTTGCATATGAACTGAATTACTTCAGGTTGTTACCAGGATAGCGTGGAAGAGGTGATACTAATCAACCAGAGTAATAGTTCTTTGAAATTCTTCTTATTATTTGTTCATCGAACAAATAATTCATTATTCTTTGCCACACATTGTTCTAGGCACTGAGGATACAGCAGAGAATGGAACAGACAAAAATCCCTGCCTTCAAGAGCTTGCATTCTGATCAGGGAGAGAGGTGGTAAACAAGTAAATACTAACACCTTAGGTAGTGATACAAGCTGTAGAGGAAATCTGTAGCAGGGAAGTCCTCATTTACAAAGTTACGTTTTGAGAAAAGACTTAAAGGAGCTGAGGGCTATATGGCTATATGGGAGAAGAGATTAAAGACTTCATTGTCTTCATCTTTGAAACCGTGGGTAGATCTCATGCATATTGATGAAGAGTTGGGTGTATTGAACTAAATTATGACACACACCCCTGCTTGCAAGTGTATGAACAGTTCTTCATCATGTATCATCCAAGAGTGTCTGCTGTGATCATATTTTCTGTGCATCATTTAAGATTTCTAGTTTCAGTTTCCTTAAAGTGGAATAATAATATAGTAGATACTTATAAAGAAATCTGAGTTTGGAATGCTTCTTGATATTTATAAACTCACTCTTCCCCCCTTTAAAAGTCTGTGTCACTTATTCATTCAGGTTAGATAAAAATGGACTAAAGGTTTAGAACAAGCTGTGAATGTCAGTAGTAGAGATAATATTTCACCCTTAAGAGTTTCTGTTGATGTGCTTTATTATTGTTTTCTTAAGAACATAATTTTTTTAAAAAACAGAAAATCTCTCATGATAACAGTGGTAGTAGTATATATTTTGAAGAGACAGTCATCCGTTTTACAGATATTTATAGAGCACGCGCTGTGTGGCACTGGGTCTGTGGTGTCCTATGCAGAGGCTGTTAGAATGTGAACTACACGTGAAACGTACATTTTGATCAACATACTTGGAATGTGAGTGGGACATTAGAAATATGTTGTGTATGTGTTAAGATAACAAGAGTATTTAAAGGTGAGGTGAGAAGTATGATCCTAGAATTATCTCTAAAATGATACTGGTATGGCCCCTTGACTAATTTAATCTACAAGCGCTTTAAGGCCAAAACTTTGCAGTGGTACCAGTCAGACTTTGTGTACATGCTAAGAACTGTGCTTTCCTTTTTAAAAGATTACAAGTTTATGAAGGGTGACTTTCAAGAATCTTTCTGGATGGTCAGTATTTTTAAGTCAACATCTTAAAAAATAATTATAAGTATTTGCCAGAATAGTTAAAATTTGGAAAACACTGGATGGGTCTAACTTTAAGAAGACTTTTTGTTTACTAGCTAAGACTGACCTTTTCATCATGATACAACTACTTTGATAAGTCTGACGGTGTTTAAATGGAATGAATAAAAAACTGTAGTTAATTCTGAGGGGAATATTTCTTTCTACCTTAGGTATCTTTAGGTGGTGTTGATCTCACAGTTCGGGTGCTCACGACAGGATATTGGCCCACTCAGTCAGCCACACCAAAGTGCAACATCCCACCAGCACCAAGACATGCTTTTGAGATATTCAGAAGGTAAACCTAAATCAGGCTTTGTATTTCTTAGTACAGATAATTGTCCCAAATTGAAATAACTTTAAGTGTTAGTAAAGTGCCGTCAAGGAGGATAGATATACTCCATTTTTTATCACATGTTCAAATGGAAAATGTATACTTTATACTTTCAGTATATAAGCATGAGTTGCCTAAAATTCTCTTCAGGAGAATATTTTGTAAACATCCTTGATCAGTATAAATGCTTTGTTAGGAGCATATTTTATACTGTTGATGTCTGCCACTGACTTAGGACAAATCATTTTTTTGGGTTACTTTGCAGAAAGGTGGTCGTATGAACAGTAGTGGCTGAGCAGCAGGCCAGGACCAAGCGTACCAATAGAAATTATTCTGTATGCTGCCTAAAGTCTTTCTTATGTACATGTTTCTTAAGTGTTGTTATCCAGTAATATGTAATTTCAAAGATTTTTATGAAAATTGTATGAATCTCTAAAATCTGGTTTGATTTGCTAAAGGTTTTACTTAGCCAAACACAGTGGTCGACAGCTCACACTCCAGCATCATATGGGTTCTGCAGATCTCAATGCCACCTTTTATGGGCCGGTTAAAAAGGTAAATACTGAGAGTTTGAACTTATTTACATTAAGTAACTTAAAATTAGTCTACAGTACTGATTGTTTATTTATGTTGACCCGGGTAACCTAGCTAACAAATTCTGTGTATATATACATTATTTATCTTATTTTCCTACCTATTTCAGATATTAAAAGGGGGAAAACCTTGACTTTGATTTATTGTTAGGTTCCATCGAGTCAGTTCCAACTCATAGCAACCCTGTGTACCACAGAACAAAACACTGTCTGGTCCTGCACCATCCTCACAGTTGTTGTTATGCTTAAGCCCGTTTTTGCAGCCACTGTGTCAGTCTACCTCATTGAAGGCTTCCTCTTTTTCGCTGACCCTCTACCAAGCAGGATGTCCTTCTCCAGGGACTGGTCCTTCTTGATAACGTGTTGAAAGTGTGTGAGATGTAGTCTTGCCATCCTTGCTTCTGAGAAGCATTCTGGCTGTTTTTCTTTTAAGACAGATTCGTTTGTTCTTTGATTTATTTACTTCCATTTCCTTGGTTGCTAAGTTAATTTCATTTGAAAATATGAAAACTATACCAGTAATCCTTATTAAGGAATAAATATTAGGATAAGTAAACTATTTATAAGATTAGACTTGAGACACTTGCATAAACTAGTAAAATGTAAAAGTGAACACGTCTGTTAATTCTCCACAGCATTCAAAGCCCTGAGCCCTTTTTCAACATTCTCAGTCTCCTGTAATCCCTATTTCCAGTAAACAATACCATCAAAGTTAACACTTGAGATTTGTGAGATGTATAAAATGTTACTAAAGTCCTTATTTAAAAATTGGCTATCCACCAGTGAATTACCTTCATTTAAAAAAAAAACAAAAAAAAAGATAATTCCTTTTTTATGTCTAAGATTTAGGTCTATGGTCAATTTCAGGTTGATATTCTATACGCTATAGTTATTTTCATAACGTTGGTTTTTGAAGATTTATTAAACGAACCAGTAGATTTTTAAACATATGTCAATTATTGAAAGCTTAAGAAGTGTTTACTTTGTCCCTCTTAAACCATAGAGCAGGAGCAGGCTTTGAGAATGGCAGGTGATTTTTTTCCCCCTCTTCTATGCTATTTTCTGATCTCTTACTGTGATCAGAACTTACAAAAAGAAACTTAACACTACTACTCTTGGTAGTGGTATGTGTCAACAGTGTCTCATAAGTCCCTTGTTGTTATCCCATGTGTACTATTAAAATACTTTTATCTTTAAATATAGGGAAATTTTGATCAATTACTTGATTAGATACATTAAAATGTTCTCAGTGGAGATTAAAAAAAAAAGACAGTCCTAAATAGAGAAACAATAAGCAACATCATGATAAATGGAGAAGGTATTGAAGTTGTCAAGGATTTCATTTTACTTGGATCCACAATCAAAGCCCACGGAAGCAGCAGTCAAGAAATCAGTCAGTGTATTACATTGGGCAAATCTGCTGCAAAAGACCTCTTTAAAGTGTTAAAAAAAAAAAAAAAGAGAGACGTCAGTTTGAGGACTAAGGTGCGCCTGACCCAAGCCATGGTATTTTCAGTCACTTCCTATGCATGTAGAAACTGGACAGTGAGTAAGGAATACTGAAGAAGAATAGATGCACTTGAATTAGGGTGTTGACAAAGAATACTGAATATACCGTGGACTCCAGAAGAACAAATAACCTATCTTAGACGAAATACAGCCAGAATGCTCCTTAGAAAGCGAGGATGGCGAGACTTCATCTCACATACTTTGGACATGTTATTAGGAAGGACCAGACCCTGGAGAAGGACATCATGCTTGGTAAAGTAGAGGGTCAGTGAAAAAGAGGAAGACCCTCAACAAGATAGATTAACACAGTGAGTGGCTGCAGCAGTGGGCTCAAACATAGCAATGATTGTGAGGATGGCAGCATTTCATTCTGTTGTACATGGAGACTCGATGGCACCTAACAATAACAAATAAAAGAAATAATTTTAAATGCAACATGTTTAAATATATGAGCACTAGTATTTTAATTTGCAGAATAATTTTTTTAAAGTTTAATTTTACACACTTCAATTTTTAGTTTTGTTACACTTGCTAATAACATTTTCTTTTTATATAGGAATAAGTTGTGTAATTTTGTTAAAGGAGAATGAGGATTACAGGGCTTAACTGAAATACTGTCGTTAAAGTTACCAGGAGGTAATTATATCTTGTTTATATCTTTTTAAAAATGAAACAGGAAGATGGATCTGAAGTTGGTGTTGGAGGTGCACAAGTAACTGGCTCTAATACACGGAAGCACATATTGCAAGTCTCCACTTTCCAGATGACCATATTAATGCTCTTTAATAATAGAGAAAAATACACGTTTGAGGTATGGGTTGTGGTCTTATTTAAGTAACCTTTAGAATGTCTGAGTACCTTTAGAGAAAGCTTCATCAAATTGGGCCTTAAACATAATACATTTATTGAGTCATGTTTCTTTTTTTTTTTTTGGTCAACTTTATTGAAGTATGGTTTCCATATAATATACCCCATCAGAGTGCACGATTTGATGAGCTTAAATAGATGTATGTACCAATGTAACTACTACTACAATCAAGATACAAAGCATTACTCAAAAAGTTTCTTTGTGCCCCTTTGCTGTCCATTCCTCCCACACTTCCATTCCCAGGCAATCCCTTATTTGCTTTATGTTGCTATAATTGTCCTGCCTTTTCTAGACTCTAATATAAATGGAATCATACAGTGTGTATCACTAATAATGTCCTGCTTTTTTCACATCACATAATATTTTTGAGAGATTTCGCCATGTTTTTACGCATATAATATCAGTAGTTCATTCCTTTTTATTGCTGGGTGATAGTCATATAGATGTACTATGTTTTCTTTATCCATTCATCTGTTGCTAGGTATCTGGGTTATTTCTGGATTTTGGAATAGGATGTTATGAATAGAGATGCTATGAACATTTGTGTATAGGTCTTTTTGTGGACTTATGTTTTCATTTTTCTTGGGTAAATATCTAGGAGAGAAATTGCTAGGTGGTGTGGTAAGTATATGTTTAACTTTTATAAAAAACTACCAAACTTTGTTCCATTTCTACCCAAACTCTGTTTCAAAGCAGTTGTACGATTTTGCATTCCTGCTGGCAATGTATGAGAGTTCTGGTTGTTCCATATCCTCTTCAAACTTTGGTATTTTCAGTCTTTTTATTTTAAGACATTTTAGTTGATGTGTAGTTATTTCTCACTGTGAATTTAATTTGCCTTTCCTTGATGACTAATGATGTTGAGTATCTTACATGTGTTCATATTTCTTGCTTATTGAAGTATCCAAATCTTATTATTGGGTTGTTTGCTTTCTTATTACTCAGTTGTAAGAGTTCTTTATAAATTCTGGATACAGGTTCTTTGTCAGATGATATATGTGCTGTGAATATTGTCTTCTAAATCTGTCACTTGACTTTTCATTTTCTTATCTTTTGAAGAGTGAACTTTTAAATATTGACAGATTCCAGTTATCCCTTTTTTTCTTTTACGGTTTGTGCTTTTGGTTTCCTGTCTAAGAAATTATTGCCTACCTGAAGATTACAAAGATTTATTTCTGTGTTTTCTACTAGGTGGTTTGTAGTTTTAATTTTCTACATATAGGTCTATGGTAAATTTCAGGTTAATTTTTTGTATAGTATGAGGTAAAGGTTAAAATTTTCTCTCCTTCCTGCCCCCACACCGTTTGTTGTTCCAGCACCATTTGTTGAAGATACTATTTTTTCCACATTGAATTACCTTAGTGTCTTTATAAAAAAATCAATTGACCATGTATGTGTGAGACTATTTCTAGGCTCTCTGATCTGTTTCTTTGATTTATATGTGTCTATCCTTATGCCAGTTTTACAATCTTGATTTGCATTGTCTTGGTTTCTTTTTATACCCATCTCTTTTTCTCCATTAGAACCACTAGTTATAATATGCCTACTTTTTATTTTCTTTCCCTTTTTCCTTTCCCCTCATCAGATCATGATTTGATTACATTAAATTCAATCAGTCTTCTCCCATACCTATGAAAGATTGGTGGGGATTAAAGTGAAGATCATGTGATTTTTTTCTAAGTTTAAATTTAAAATAATGAGTGAATATATTGGAAAAGTATAAACCAGTTTTATGCTTAATTAAAAGCCAGTTTCCAGTTATTTAGGTGAACATAGGATGAAGAATGTCTTTGTAAGTTTGTAATTAAAAGCAACAAGATTAAATTTTGAGAGTATTTGTGTATTCATCTCCATACTCCTGCTATGTGGTAGCTATAATTAAGAGATGACCATTTTTATGTGATATACTTCGAAGTATTTTGAAATCTAAATGTTTCAGTTCAGTGGCTCCATCAAGAGGAAATATATGAGAAAAACATGCATTTCCAGGTGGGTCTTACCTAGAGAATAACCTTAATTTTCAAGCACAAATTATATGTGATTGAGTCCCAAGAATATTGATTGAGTAAGCAATTACTCATCCCTTATTCAGACATTGTAAAGCTTTTCAAACAGAGGTAGAATTATCTCTAGCTAGTTTTGTATAGATAAGTTTTAATCTGCACCTCTCACGGATAATTTATTTTAGGCAAACCTAGCTACTTAATAAGTGCTGGAGTTGGTTTTTAGGGTCCTAGTTTATAAGGAAATGATAATAGTAATGGAATAAGTAGAAATTTAAGTTCATTTTCTATAACCATTATTGGAATTGCTAGTAATTTTAGTGGTTCAGGCTTACTTTTCCCTTTCCCGGCTTACTTGGAATCATCTGATGTTAGGAGCTGTGATTGTATAAAACCAAAAACCCATTGCTGTTGAGTTGATTCTGACTCATAGGGACCCTGTAGGTCAGAGCAGAACTGCCCCATAGTGTTTCCAAGGAGTGGCTGGTGGATTTGAACTGCTGACTTTTGGTTAGCTGCCAGACACTTAACCACTCTGCCACCGGGGGTCCTGTGATTTCATAGAAGTTGAAATTAAGTAGAAACATTTCCTCTAATATTTAAAAGTTTAGCTGAATCACAAACCAGATGTCCAAGCATAAATGGCAGATAGATGTAGAATGACACGCTTTTGGCTCCAAAGCCTTCTGGCTACACACACCTCAAAAAGGGGCATTGTGACAAGGCACGTGAAGTTTATCTTTACTCACACCATATGTTTTTCTACAGCCTTCTGGATAAGTTTTATTAGCTAGCTGCTTTACAAAAATTATCTCCACAAATTAGAAGAGAGAGTTAAAAGTATTTAACTTCAGTAATTTTAAAAGAAGCTGATTTTTTGTTTTTGGATGTTCTTTCTTCATGAGTTTTCAGTAACATGGTGTATTAGTTATTCATCTATGTGGTGAAATCTCATAAAGAGGTAAGAGATTGGGAGACATTAATTTACAATATATAATAGAATTGAAAACCATGAGGTGTAAAGAGCCACGAATAAATATGAAAATAAATAATTAAATAGAAAACCAGGCAAGGAATATGAATAGGCAAAGCACAGAAGAGTTAAGAATGTCTTTTAATAGAAAACGATGTACATTTCCCCTAGTGGTCATGGAAATACAAATTAAAATAATGAGATGCCATTTTTAGCTCAACAGATGGACAAAAAAGAAAGGAGATCCAGTGTCGAAGAGGGTGTGAGGTTGTGAGAGTTAAATTGTTGAGCAACTTGAAAGGGAGTTTGTCCATATCTATTAAATGTAAAATGCTTGTAAGTTTTGAGGATACATTGTATTTCTAGAAATCTTATTCAGAATAACTGATTTTTGTACTCAGTGATAGATATGCATGGACACATGCACAAAAATTGTGTACAGCAATACTGTGGAATTCCCTGTAGCTTTAATCTCTGTGTGCTAACATGGAAAATCTCCAAGAAATCAGTAGAATTCATATGGTATGATCCCATTTATGTTTAACACTACTACTGACGTATATGTAAGTGGGTGAGTTCATGTATAAACATGTACTATTTTTATTCATGAATGTATATATATATATAAGTAAAGGTATAGAAGGTTACAGATTGAGCTGTAATGATTACCTTGAGAATGATCTGTAATTTTAAAATATCACCTAAGAAGGTATTTCTGGTTCTGTGACCATGATTGAACTCTCACTAAAATATGTGAATAAGTCACGTTTAGTATGTGCATACTAATCACAATCTCCATTCTAATAAATAGTACCACCTCTTTAATTGGCTGAGATTGGCATTTATAGTATTTGAAAGATATATAAACATAGACCGGAGATTATTTGGAGGAGCAAAGACGTGTGCATCACTGACATTCATATTTCTTTGAATCCTGGCTTATCTGACAGTCCTTTAGAAAAACCTAAAGTGTTCCTGTAAGACTCTTGAGATAGGAAGGATGACTTCCCAGATCAGTTACATAATCTTGAACATCGCCATGTTCATGGCCACTCTTCCTGAGCTGCTTTTGAGAGAGAAACAACTTTAGACAGTGAATCACAACTGTGTATCCTTGTGTGAAAACTTGTTCATCATACATCCCTAGTCGCTTTGGGACTAATTCATTTCAGTGTACAGTACTCTTGCTGTACCACTGACACAAAGTAAAAAGAATATAGTAAATTAAAAATTATTCAGCGTTCTTTCCCCAACTGTTTTTCTCTTTCCTTTTTTTTTACCCCCAGTATTGCATTTTAATTATACGACAGTAAACCCACTGCCATTGAGTCAGTTCCGACTCTTAGGGATCCCATAGAGTTTCCAAGGCTGTAATCTTTACGGAAGCAGACTGCCACATCTTTCTCCTGTGGAGCCACTGATGGTTTCACACCGCTGACCTTTTGGTTAGCAGTCAAGCACCTTAACCACTGTGCCACCAGGACTCCTTTATACCATAATATGTAGCAAAAATGATCACCTGAACTTCAAAGTAGATTTCTGGTTGAATTTTGTGTCTCATGTTATTACCAGGTGTTTTAATTTTTTCTTTTCATTTGGTCATTGAGACAGTAAATCTGATCAATTTGGATTGTAAATTTTGATTGTACAATGAAAGGCTTGAGGTTAAGCTTCTATGAAAGAAGTTGCTAAGCCAGTGAGTAGTGTGGATAAACTTGGGAGGACGATTGAAAGGTACTTCTAAAAATAATTACATGTTTGTTAACACTTTACTTTTACCTAAATATTAATGCAAATCACCTATAATATCTGCTGGATGACTTTTTTTTCCCCATAGCAAAAATTTATACATACTTTGTTATGTGACTCTAATTGCTCTCCCCATACTGTGACAGCACACTCCTCCTTTCCACCCTGATGCCCCATGTCCATTCAACCATGGATGACATTTTTAGACTAAGCATTATGTCTCCTGAAAGTAACCAAAAAAATGCATGTCTTTTAAATATTTTATAATTTGGATCATCCTTTCCTTTAGTTTTTTCAAATATGTAATATTTTAGTGAAGTGTCATAATATTTAGAAAATTCTTTTTGTAAATTGTTTCTTAATGGAATTACCTCTCTCTAACTACTGCTCGGTCAGTTTTACTTGCTAATTAATCTATTTTAATCTTTCATAAAGCCTAATTATGTTAATCTGGTAATTTTCAGGAAATTCAACAAGAGACTGATATTCCTGAAAGAGAGCTTGTTAGAGCCCTACAGTCCCTCGCCTGTGGCAAACCAACACAACGGGTTCTCACAAAAGAACCCAAGTCAAAGGAAATAGAAAATGGGCACATATTTACAGTTAACGATCAGTTTACATCCAAACTACACAGAGTCAAGATTCAAACAGGTATCTGAAATTACATTTTTCCTCCTTGGAAAATTATATATTATTCTCAAAATTCTCACTTGTTGTATTTGTCCTGAAAAATAAGTAATATTTTTGTGATGCTGCATGACACTTAGATTAAGAAGTAAAGTAGCTTTTATTGATTTATGTTCCTGTCAAAATGTAGCTAAATCCAAGCACAGTAAGCATTTTAAAAAGTAATTTGTAGTATCGGGGAGTGGGGGAAGAATTCGTAGTGTGAACAGGGTACTTATTTCCATATATGTTTTCAACAAATGAAGTACAATTATATGAACATATGTTAGTACTTATAAGATAATTGTTTTTGGTTGTTAGCTAAATAGTGGAAGTATATTTTTACAACTGATTTATAAGGTTTTTTTAAACTGAGAAATACTAGTGTAAGTTTGTTCTTTAGAGGAAGCTACTTCTATCTTGATAAATATTTTGTATCTTTCATAATCTTAAAACCTCTCTCTCTAATTTTAAAACAGAAATGATACTCTGTTTTTAACGGTTTTTAGTACAGCCCTACTTTTAAGTCGATAGTGAAAATTTTGTTATTGTATATTTAATGTAAGATGTGTATTTAAGGGAGAAAAATGCACTCCACCCATCCTGATGCTTAAAATTCTAACACAGTTTGCTAATCTGGTTTCAAAACTAGCTTCACATAAGCTTCCCTGTAGTAATTCATACATTACAGCAAATATGTAATAAAACTATACCTTAAATAAGATTATTTTTAAATGTAATTTTTCGATTAAAAATTATATTTATACTGTATATTAATGAAATATAATGTCTTTTCAAAATTAATGTTAAATATCCAGTTGGTTACCAGAATACATTGATTGAACGAACTTTATATACACACTTTTAACTTTTCTTTTTTACATTGAATTTATACTTATGCATTGTGAAGCAAGGTGGTATCTCTTTTAACACATTTACTACTACTACTTATAGTTGCAAACTATATCATTGTAATCTTTGACAGCAAAGATTGGCCCCATATCTTAGTGACATAGATGTATATTAAAAATAAAACAGACTTGGCCTGAGAGTCATGTAGTAAATATCTTTTCCCCCAGTGCAAGAGTTATATAACTTCATAGTTTTTTGGCAGATACATGTTTTGGAAATTAGGGTTTATTTGTATCATAGATTTAGAGGAAAACGGATAGTCATATGTATCCGAAAACCCTATGAGGCAGTTCTGCTCTGTCCTGTATGGGGCCTATGAGTCAGAATCAACTTGATGGTAATGGGCTTTTTATACTACTTTATCCTAAATAAGTAGCTGTATTTGTAGTTCAAGATTACATCATGCTTAACAATGTTACTATCATATTATTACCCACCCCCCCACCCCCCCAAAAAATAGTCTTCTTTTCATGGATTTGTGTTTGTGTGTGTGTGTATGTGTGTGTGTGTGATATTTTAGACCTGATTAAAATAGGAATATAGTTACATATGATGAAAGATTTGACTCGGTGATCTCTTAAAAGTTCTTTTTCAGCTATAAAATTCTGTAAAGAAATACTGTTTTTCATTTAGGGATGTCCTTAGGTTACATTTTGTGTAAGTCAGATTTTTCTCTCTGGTGTTGAACATATAACTGCATAGGTTTTCTTAAATTGTCAAAGTATATGTTAACCTTTTAGAAAAGGTGCTTAGGTTCAGCATCACAATCCAAGTACTCAAAGACTCTGACCTTACATATTTATGCTACTTTTTACTGTAACCAGTAGTGAAAGTTCAAACAAAGAAGGTAAAAGTATTTCTCAAATGACACAAACATTGAAAAGAATTAGGTTCATTGTCATTTATAACTTTTTCCATAGTTGTCTCTTCCCCCCACTTGCCTTCTCTCTTCCTCCTCCCCAGCATATACATAGATAGATAACATGTTATGAATTGAATTGTGTCCCCCAAAAATACGTGTTGTAAGTCTTAACCTCTGTGCCAGTGGTGATAATCCTATTTGGGAATCAGTTGTCTTTGTTATGTTAATAAGACAGGATTAGTGTAGGATGTCTCTCAAGTTAGTCTCTTTTGAGATATAAAAGAGATTAAACAAGCAAGCAAGGACAGAGATGGGGTAAGATAGATGCTATATTAGTTATCTAGTGCTACTTTAACAGAAATACTGCAAGTGGAGACTTTAACAAAGAGAAATTTATTCTCTCACAATCTAGAAGGCTACAAGTCTGAATTCAGGGTGCCAGCTGCAGGGGAAGGCCTTCTCTTTCTCTGTCAGCTCTGGAGGAAGGTCCTTGTCATACAGTCTTCCCCTGGTCGAGGAGCTTCCCAGCACAGGGACCCTGGGTCCAAAGGACACGCTGTTCTCTTAACTCTTGTGTCTTGGTTGTATGAGGTCCCCATGTCTCTCTGCTCACTTCTCTCTTTTATATCTCAGAAGAGATTGCTTTAAGACACAACTGCCTGTGTCTGCCCTGCTGCAGCAAGTATTCCAAACCTCTGTTGCTCCACCAGTAAGTGCCTGGAGGCACCCCACTCTGCCAGGAAGCCTCTTGTGCAGAGGCATTCAGCTCTCTCCCTCCATGGGTTGGCTCCAGTGCTGTCTCGCACTGGTCTCTTGGTTCTCCTGCTGCCATTTCTCTGCTGCTGCTGTTTCTGTGCTCCTGCTTCTCACAGTCTGTGCCATCTCCAGTGTTAACAGCTTTCTCTACTTCCTTCTGAGTCCTCACCAGAATTATCTTTGACATCCGTAATTCCACCAATAGTCTCTTTACAGCAATCTAGGCTTTTACTATTAGGCACTTTAAAACTCTTCCAGCCTGTACCCATTCACAGTTTCAAAACTGCTTCCACACTGTAGGTGTCTGTCAGAGCAGCACCCCACTCTCAATACCAAATTCCGCCTTAATTATTTAGTGCTGCTCTAACAGAAATACGGTAAGTGGATGGCTTTAACAAAGAGAAATTTATTCTAATCTAGGAGTCTAGAAGTCTGAATTACGGCACTAGCTCCAGGGGAGGGCTTTCTGTCTCTGTGGGCTTTGGAAGAAGATCCTTGTCATCAATCTTCCTCTGGTCGAGGAGCTTCTCAGCTTAGGGACCCTGGGTCCAAAGGATGCACTATTCTCCTGGCTCTTGTTTCTTGGTGGTATGAGGTCTTCTCGTCTCTGTGCTCGCTTCTCTCATATCTCAAAAGAGACTGACTTAAGATACAACCTAATCTTGTAGATCGAGTCTTGCCTCATTAACATCACAGAGGTAGAGTTTACAATAGATAGGAAAGTCACATCAGATGACAAAATGGTGGACAGTCACACTATACTGGTAGTCGTGGTCTAGCTAAGTTGGTACACATTTTTGGGGGACACAATTCAGTCCATAACAGATGCCAAGACACATGGAGTATTCCCAGGAAGCAGAAACTGAAGAGACAAGGACCTTCCTCAACAGCCAACGGAGAAAGCCTTCCCCTAGAGCCAGCAATCTGTATTCGGACTTCTGTCTTCCTAAACTGAGAAAATAAGTTCCTGTTTATTAAAGCCATCCATTTGTGGTATTTCTATTACAGCAGCACTAGATAACTAAGACAGAATTTGGTACCAGAAGAGTGGGGTGCTGCTGTAACAGATACCTAAAATGTGGAAGCGCTTTAGAGACTGGAAGAGTTTTAAAGTACCTAACATCAATAGCCTAGATTGCCTTGAAAAGGATGTGTGTAGCATTATGGACGTCAAAGGCAATTCTGGTGAGGGCCCAGAAGGAAGTGAGGAGAGCTGTAGAAAAAGTCTCTGTAGTCTTAGAGAATACATATGGCATCAGCAGCAGAATGTTGCTAGAAATGTGGACGTTAAGTGTGCTTCTGGTGAGCCTCTAAAATAAAATTATAAACGTGATTGGACAATGGAGGAAGCACTATGCTTTTTATACAGTAGCAAAGAACTTGTCTGAATTATTTATGTTCAGATGTTTGAAGGAAGGTAGAACTTGTAAGTGATGAACTTGGATATCTGGATGTTGAGATTTCAAAGCAAGATCTTGAAGGAGCCACATGGATTCTCCTTGACACTTACAATAAAATGCAAGAGGAAAGAGATGGACTTAAAAATGAACTATGCAAAAATGAAAGCAGAATTTAAAGATTTGGAAAATTCTGTTATACACACTAAGGATACTTATCCTAGAATGTTCACCAAGGACATGGCTACACAGTCTTTCTTTAAAGAGATGGATCTAACCAACTACCACAGCAGAAAACTCATCAGCTTAGACTGAAGGGGACAGAGAAAGAACAAAAGGAGAGAATGCTGTCTGCCTCTTGGAATTCTACAAGCAGGAAACCGACCAAAGGAGCTAATTTATTGTCCTCTAAGAAAAGAAAACCATCCTTGGAGTGGCTCAGAGATCAGCAGAACTGTTGGAAGAAGCACAGGAAGCAGGGCATTCTCGGTTTCAAAGGGTGGGGCCACAACCTCATAGGTTTCAAAGAGTTGAATCTTTGCCAGCTTGGTTCAGGGATGTGGGACTGTGGTTAAGATGCGCCAGGAATATGGGGCAGCTGACCAAAGCTGAGACGGTGGGGCTGCTATGCCCCAGGGGCAGAAGAATGGGGCCTGCAGGGATTGAGGGGGGTGGGGTCTCCACTCAGATGGTCTAGGAGAATGGGGCCACCCAAAACCAAGGGAGCAGAGTTGTTGCCCCAGTAGGTCTGGAAGGCAGAGCTGAAGCCCAAGGCCTAGGACCCTCTACCCAGAACCAGAGAGTGTGGCCAATACCCAGAGGCTGGAAGGCAGGGACCATTGCCCAGATAGTCTCAGAGAACAGAGGATTATTTTCAAGCCTTGAGAGCTATTATAAATTGTTCTGCTGGGTTTTGGACCTGTTTGGTGCCCATTACCCCTTCTTTCCCTCTCAGTTTCTCCCATTTGTAATGGAAATGTTTACCTTGTGCCTGCTCCACCTTGTACTTTGGAAACAGGTAACTTGTAGTCTAGATTTCACAGGTTCACAGATGAAGAGGAATTTTGCCCCAGGATGGAATATGTGTAAAGTCTCACCCACATTTGATTTAGATGATTCAGAAGATGAGATTTTGGGCTTGGAGTTGATTAAGACTTTTGGGATGCTGTGACGGGGTGTATATGTTTTGCATGTGGGAAGGACATGAATTTTGGGGGACCAAAGGGTGGAATGTTATAGATTTAATTATGTCCCCCCAAAATATGTGTTATAAATCCTAATCTCTATGCCTGTGATTATAATCTTCCTTTGGGAATGGGTTGTCTTTGTTATGTTAATGAGATGGGATTAGTGTAAGGTATGTCTTAAGTCATTTTCCTTGAGATATAAAAGAGATTAAACAAGCCAGCTAGGAAGTAGAAATATGGGGTAAGATAGGTTCTTTTTAGTGCAGAGGAATGCGCTATAGGCTCTGGCAATGAGCTCCTGCTGGCAGTTTTTTAAAGGCATCATTATTCACTGGATCACCACAATCTTTCCATTTATTTTTTTCTGTGAATATTAAAGGAGTCCATTCCAAAAATTTTTTCCCCTAAACTTTTTATTTAAAAAATTTTATCACAGTTGCTTTTTCTTCACTTTGTGAACGTATGTGAGTTTGCTAGAACATTTGAAATTAATTTTCAAGCATTATAGTACTTCCCCCTAAATACATCAGCACACTTCTCAGAATAAGACATTTTCCCACATAAGTATAATATTGTGTCACACCCAAGAAAATTAACAATTCCATGTCATCTGTAAACCATACCTGTTGCCATCGAGTCAGTTCAGACTCATAGCAACCCTATGGGACAGAGTACGGTTTCTAAGGAACGACTGGTGGATTCGAACTGCTGGCCTTTTGGTTAGCAGCCTGAGCTCCATTATCATCTATCTATACACTACTCATACTTAGATGTCCTCAGTTGTCTCAAAAATTACTTCCATGCTATACTTTTTTGATCCAGGATTCAATCAGTTTCCACATTACATTTGATTTTTATGTCTCATTAGTTCCCTTTAATCTAAACCAGTACCCCTATCTTTTCTTTTCTTTAATTTTTCATAATACTGACTTTCCTATTTCAAAGCATTATGCTTTGTGTAGTGTGTTTTAATCTAATTTTATTCTTTTTCTGGTAAGATATTGATTCTCTTTTACTTGGGAAACAAAGCTGAAAGCAGTATTCTTAACTAAAGAATTCTAATTAGAAATAACATAGCTGAATGGAGATGCACATGGGAATGATCTTCCAAATTCTACAGTCTTTTCTGTCATGCCTGTGGCCATGCCTAAGTCAGTGGTGTGTCCCAAGTACTTCTTTGTAGCTGTGCAATTTCTCCCTCCAGAAATTTCACATCTATCTGTATTGACAATCAAATAACATATCGTAGTTACCAGTTTTCTTTCTCTGCTACTTCAGTTAGAAAAAGGTGTAGGAGAAAGGAACTTCTATATTTAATCCCTTAGCTGTTATCTTGAAAACCATAGGGAAGAACAAGGTGAAACTTCTCTTGAAGACTGGATTGTAGTATGAATTAGAGATAATGACTTTGTAACATAAAAATTATTAATAAAATAGATGACAAGAAACTATTAGATACTAGAATCCAAGGAGATTTCGGTTAGAAATACAGATGAATTACTTAACTATTCTTTGATCTGATGTTTCAGTGGTAGTTTTTAATTATTTAGTTAGCTGACAGAATCTTGAAAATTTGTACTCTTTCCTCCCTTTTTAAAGCCTTAGAGATTTTGAGTTAGTAACACAGATACTCACCTATCTGGAATACTTTCGGCGAGTTTTAACTTGGAACCACAGTGATAATACTAATGTTGACCTCTGGAATTAGCAAGCTGTGAAAATTGCTATACTGATAATTTTGCTACTGAACATTTCTGGCTATCATTCTGCTTCCAGGAAAGGACTCATTGTACTCTATAAAAATGGTTTTATTGTCTTGGTAAAATAGAATTCCTAATTTTTAAAAAGGATAATTTAGAATTGCAGGCTTTTTATATCACTGATTGTCAGTTCTTTAAACATTTATTAAAATAAACATTGAATTAAGGACTTCTTGAATATTTATTTAAACTAGTAGGTATCTGTGTCTCCTCAGAGGTTGCAGTAGGTGTTTTTCTGTAATGCCAAGTTATATTAAATTTGCTTATAAACCAATTTATTTCATTACATTTGTGGTAAAATGTCTCTTTCTATTTTAGTTGCTGCCAAACAAGGTGAATCTGACCCAGAAAGAAAAGAAACAAGGCAGAAAGTAGACGACGATAGAAAACATGAGATAGAAGCTGCTATAGTGCGGATAATGAAATCTAGAAAGAAGATGCAGCACAATGTGTTAGTAGCAGAGGTGAGAACACATCGAGACTGAATTAATGTAGAAAAAGCAAAATCATGTTACTTACTAACAATTTGAATTTAGGAAACTACTATATTCCACTAATTCAAAAAATTATTTTAAAATTAGGAATTATAGTCAGAACACTTCTCATTAAAATTATAGCACTCACTTGATAATTAACAGTGTTTCATTGAAATGTTCATTTTTAAAGAACTAACCTGTTTGTAATGAAAATGATAATAGAATATTGTCACAAGTAGAACAAAGAAAAATATTTTCACTATTATTTGATACTTTTGTGTAAAACTAAACTATTAACTGTTACCATTTATTTGAGTGCCTCTATTTTACCAATTAGGAAATTAAGGAGTCGGAGACCTATTCAGAGGCTGCCCATTATAGTAGTCAGGTTAAGAGATTAGTTTAGAGGGTAGAGAGCTGGATGGAGACCGTGAGAAGTAGAGTTGAGAGAATTTATTGACTGGTAGTCGGTTATGTTAGGAGCCCTGGTGGTGCAGTGTTAAAGTGCCCAGCTTCTAACCACACATCCACCCAACAGCTCCGTGGGAGAAAGAAAGATATGGCAATCTATTCCCCTAAAGATTACAGCCTAGGAAGTCGTATGGAGTAGTTCTGCTCTGTCCTATAGGGTCCTTATAAGTCAGAATCAACTTGAAGGCGCACAGCAATAATGGGTGAGCAGAGGGAGGAGTTGACAATGACTCTTAGGTTTCTTGTTTGAGTGACTGGATAGAGGTCCATCCCATTAACCAGAAAAGGGAATACGGGAAGAAGGGCAATTGCTGTGGTTCACATGCTAGTTAATATCATTTTGTACAAGTTCATGTCATTGTATTTTGGTATATCCAGAGGCGCAGGTATCCAGTAGGTAGCTGGAAGTCAGGAGGAAAATAAGGGCTGGAAATTCAGTTGGGAATCCACGGTATAGTAACGTAGTTAAAACTAGAGGTGTGGGTTAAAAATTGCCCAAGGATACCATGGAAAAAAGAAAAAACTAGAGGATAGACCCCCTCCCGCTATTTAAAGGGCAAAAAAGGTAGCAAAGGACATGGATAGGGAAACCTTTTAGATCACTGGGTCTCAAAATGTGGTCCCTGGACCAGCTGCTGCATCAGCATCACCTGGGAACTTACTACAAGTGCAAATTATCAGGCCCCACTCAGACCTATGGAATCAGAAACTTTGTGCTTAAGGGGCCCAGAAATCTTGTTTTAACAAGCCCTCTGGGTGATTCTCATGCATGCTAAAGTTTGCAAACTGCAGCTACGTAGGAAAAGGAAAGAGAATGACAACAAAAAAGATAATAACATATGGTCAGGGAAAATAATTATAAGGAGTGTCAAAAATCATGAAAGGATCAAGGCAAACACTTAAGACATGTTGTCAGTTAGGTGACTGATTAGCTTTTCCAGCACAGTTTCATCGGACTGGTAAGAGTGGACCTCCAATGGTAGGTAGTGCCTTGAGAGTGAATGAAGGTGGAAACCACTAAGACAGTGGCTTGCGCTTGACAGGAAAGGGCAGAGAGAGCAGTACTGGAGGACTAAGTATTGAATTGAGAGGCTCTGGGGTTTTTCTTTTACGAGGTGGGAAAATCTTGAGCATGTTTATATCCTAAGGATACAGAAGGGATGCTTTTTTTTAAAAAAAAAAGAAAGGATAGAAACTAACTGGAAGAGGGAATAATCGATGAACTGAAGTCCAGAAAAGGAAAGGTGAGTTTATATATAGAATATGGGTGGCACTTGTATTAACATGGATGTTACTGAATATGCCTCTTTGAGAACCAAGGATGGAGTGCAGGGGTGTTGTAATCAAGGATAGATACAAATGTGGAAGCAGGGTTAGAAATTGGAGTTTCAAAGTGAACTGACCTCTTTTCCTTATGTAAAACAGGATGTGAAGTTACAGTGTAAGACTTAGGTTGCACAGCTTAAGAAAATTGTCAGAAGTTTGAAGTAATATCTGTTGAAGAATGGTGCTCAGGAGTGTCCTGAACTTGAGAACTATGAATTTATGTGAGCAGACTATACCAGAGGTTGGCTAACTTTTTGTGTAAATGGCTAGTTTTAGCTCAAAAGCAGTCATAGACAATATGTAAACCAATGAATGTGTCTGTGTTCCAATAAAAAATTAACAAAAGCAGGCCAGCAGGCTAGATTTGGCCTGTGGACTGCAGTTTGCCACCCTCACTGGTCTACACAAATGGTGTAAGCACTACAGCTTTACTCATCACGGAACTGCAGTAGATTTGGAATGATGTAGGAGATGTAGAATGGTGGATTTGATCAAAGGGAGTTTGCTGAGTAGGACCAAAGGAATCAAGGAGTTGAAGGTGCTGTTGAGAGTAAAGTTAATCTTGTATGCAGTCTTGACCCAGTAAGGAGGAGGTAAGATCAGCAAAGCTGTTAGTAGCCTAGAAGAAAGAAGGGTCAAAGGACCAAAGATCTCAGGTAGGTTGAGGTCAAGTTTGTTGATAGTGGAGTGACAATACTGGAAGAGTGATAGATTTTAGTCAGACAGTGAAGTGCTGAAGTTTCAGATTTCCAAGAATTATCAATCCGTATGGCCATGGGAAATGAACTGATCAACACAGGTAAAGAAAAAACTGGCTTATGGATGGAAGAATTATCTGCAAGAGAAGCAGGATGAATGAGTGGAAAGAGCGTGAACTTTGAGAAAGTGAGATTCTCATCTCTAGCCATTGGCTCTAAACTACCTGTTCACCTGAGTTTTACTCTGTAGCTCATTTTCCTCGTTTGTAAAATGGCCTACTTTGCAGGATTAAGAATATTAAATAAATTAATGTATACAGTAGTGAGTGATGCATAATGCATAGTCAGCTTGTGGTTGCTACTGTAGTTACTGTTTTCTTATTATTACTGATGACCCAGTACCCGGGCACCCTGACAGAAGTTGATCTCTTGAGTCTTAAAATTGATGACACTTTACTTCTATTCAAAGAAAGGAAACTTTTTGTGTTTATTTGGAACTTACATTTTTTAAAGGCTTTTTTTTTTCCTGGTAGGAATTAGTCTTTTTACCTTCTCTTCTAGGTAACTCAGCAGTTGAAGGCTCGATTCTTACCAAGTCCAGTTGTTATTAAGAAACGTATTGAAGGACTTATTGAGAGAGAATATTTGGCACGAACACCTGAGGATCGCAAAGTATACACATATGTAGCATAAAATGCGTTCAGAAATTTGATTTTTTTCTTGGACTGTACTCTTCGCATGGACTGGGAAGTTCTTTTAAATCACTAAATATTAAGACAACCATCTCTTCTATTAAATTACAGTACATGTTCTAAACCATTCAGATCAAGCCTTTACTCCCTTTGAGAGTTCTCAACATCAATTGATTGAGCTTCAGGCTTTCAACGTTTATCCCTGTAGAGATCATCTTTACAGTTCCTCGGGAAAATGTGAATGTGCCGCGTTTTGTTTTCAATACTGTATGAAAACAGGAAAAAATAAAACAAAAATTTAGAAAATACAGCTCATTAAAATAAAATTGTTGGATTTCATTTCCCCAGGTCTTCAGTGTTGATATAAATGTGTTTCTGTAGTTGCTTAGCACTTTGCACATTGTATAAGTTGGGTAACAAAAGTGGTAAAAGAAATGACAGAATTCCCAATTCTCTTGCTCTGCTTTAAGACATTTCTTTAGCTAGTCTTGTTTAATTTAAAGGTTTGATAAGTATACAAAGACCCAAGCATACATTTTGAGCATGCTTTATTCTGTCACTCGCACTACTAATCTTACAGCCTTATGACCAGGAACCTTTGTTTTGGGCCCAATACACACTGATTTGGTTTCCCTATTGTAATTTGAGATTTCCCCAGTTAAGTCCTATAATGATTAGGTTTTGTTCCGAGTTATTTCTAGAGAAAGAAAATATTTTAGTATGTATAAAGTGTACAATAATTTTTTTGCTGTTGTACTCACTGCTAATAGTGGATTGTATAGGGCGGTGTTTTTAATTTCATTTATTGTAGACAGAAATAAATGAACTTAGTATATACATACTCATTAATTCAAGTATGTAAGAGCACAAAGTTGGCAGCTGGCTATATTTAATTCAGCCCTTTGAAAAGCACAGTCTACAGTTTGTTTATAAATATGTTAGGGCCCCTTCCCCCAACTTAAATATATATTTTGGTGAAGCTGTGGTGCACTATTAATTTTCTGTTTTAAAATGCAATCTAAAGATGCAATAAATATGATTACCTGGATATTTTTAATGAAATCTTCAGTTCTTACAGCTGTGTTTTGGAGAGTGATTAAGCAATATTTTTCAAACGTGATGATTCTTGGGTATGTAGCTTTTGACCTCCAAAGAGTCATCATTTCACATTTTCAGAGATGTGCTTTGTGCTGAAGATTCATATCAGTTATCCTGTGCTTCCAACTTTCACCAATGTTTTTTACTTGATTTGTCTGCCAAGGACTAGTTTGCTTTATTTTAACTTCAAAGTATTTTTATCTTCAGTTTTATTTAATTTTGTTTTCATAAGACAATGTTTCCAATATGTAATTGGGGCAAACCACTATAGGTTTCTGTTGGGTTAGAAAAGTGAAATGTTACTAATAAGTTCAAATAACTGACCCCACCACCCCCATCTACTATAAGTACTGTTGATATACTTATTAGAATGTATGTCTAAGAAGATGGTTTCTGTTTAAGTTTATGGTCAAGTTACAACAACTGAACTCTAATCTGGATTAAAAACGCCACATAAATATTTTTCCCGTTGCGTCTTGGGTTATAATTTTCCTTCTTAGATTTGCAACTGTTCTCTTAATTGCATTTAATTTTGTCTCCATTGGTACTATGTTCTTAATCTCTACATTTTCTCCTTTTACATGATGTAATTAAAATGCAGATGAAAAACATCATGAACATTATTCTCAGGACACTTTTACCTTGAGAGGTGGTAGGTCAGGTATAACATGGGAAGCTAAAGGGTTTTTGATATATTTCCATAATTATAATTTCTATAATGGTAAGGGTTTATCTAAAGGAAGGTACTGTACTTAAGGTTTGAGAATTTCTTTTTATTGCTCTCAATTCCCGGTTAAATGGTATGTAACACATTGGGAAATGGAATAGCTCAGATTGTCAAGTTAATAAATATTTGAAAGATGTAAAAATTTCAAGTTTTTGAAATCTAAATGAAACATTAAAACAATTTTAAGTGCTAGTTAAAACTACTAAAAATCAGTAAAGTTAAATTATGTCACTCTAGTGTGGATGTACAGATCTAGAGTTTAGAGATATACTTGTTAGTTTTAGAACACAAATTTGGTATTTATGCCTTTTACATGCTTATAAATATATTACAGTTCTGAACTACAGTTGAATGGTTGGGGAATACTGATGAGTCTGCCTTGAAAAAAAAAAGAAAAAATGCTTTTTAATCATAGGACTGATTTTATGAGCTAAAATATATTAACATTTTAGGTGACAAAATGCAGAGCAAGGTACATTTTAATACTACTTTCTTTTCAGCAAGAGATCGATGATTTTTTCTTTTTTTAAATGTTTTTATTTTAAGGAATAATACATCATAACCATTCAGTCCTGTTCATGTGAATAAATTTTGGTGATTTACTTGAATTTTAAGAGGGTGGATGCATAGTTTTCCATCTGGAAAAATGATGTAATCTGTTCAGCAATTGTTAAATTGTAATTCTCTATCATTTTTGAATCCAGGACAGGTTGGTTTTTTTATGTTTGTTTTGTTTTTTTAATTGTTAATATTATTTAAGATTGCAATTAGGGAACACACCGCCTTACAAAATAAAAAGTGGTTGTGGTTGCAAGGATTCTCTATGTCAGTGAATTGAAAGAGGGGATGGGGAAAGAGATTGATGCTATCCTTGCATGCCCCTCTGAAGTATATATTAGAATCACCTGTGCAACATCATGAACCTGCACATGTAGCATCCGAGACCTCAAGATGTTATACTTCCTCATAAGAATCCTTGTCATAAGGAAGCACTCTTGATGCTCTGTCAGGCCAGTATGTTGGGGAGCAACAAAGACTCAGGTAAGAAACATTGATTTTATTTACACCTACATCTCTAGAAGACTAACACCATTTGGCATCATCTCTGGCTTCTAAATATAACTTGGTTTGTCAATTTGGAAAATAGTTTTAAAATGTTAAATCCAGACAATATTGTGTTTGTTTGCAGTTTTTGAATAATTCACTTTGAGTAACTGACTAGTATTACATGATTCTATTTTTGCTTATCTACTACTTAAGACTCAGTTTTTTACAGCCTATTTTTCATAGACTACATGATGTATATGCTATTAGATTGTCTCAATCCAGGAAGGAAAGCTGTTATATATCAAAATTGTAGATCATGTATTTTACTATATAGTGCATAACATTACACTGTTGATATGAATGGTAAAATATTTTAGGTTAGCAAAATTGATGCAAATTGTTTCTATTCCCAAAAGCAGAAATAATTAGAAATACTAAACAATAACATTTAAGTGCTTGCCATGTGCCAGACACTGTTCTGAGCGCTTTGCATATATTAGTTGATTTAGTCCTCACATCAGCTCTATGTGATAACCATTATTACACCAGTGTTGCTCAAGGTTACTGCCCTAAAGACAAAGCCAGAAGTTGGACCTAGGTTTGATCCTAGGTTCTGGGTCCAGAGCTTATATTCCATATTGCAAATTGACATGATTTTTCATTTAAAAAGTTTATTTTCTTTAGTTTTGTACCTGATTCATATGAGGAAAAGGTAGAGTGGATAATATGGCAGACTAAAAGATAAGCATCTTAATTTGGAACTTCAGATATTTTTATTTGCTAAAGATTAGCTGACAGCTTTTGAAAGGAAGGGAAGCTGGAAAAGTGACGACAGATGCTATTCAGTAATGTGTCCATTTAAAAGATTTCCTTGAACCTTCCCCACAATCTTAGTGACAGGTTTACGTACCTTGTGGATAACATGGATAGATGATTGATTGTAATTCAAGTCTCAGATATTTTAAAGCATTTTGCTTACTATGTACCTTTCTTATATCAAATATTCAGCCAGGAGTAAGAGGAGACCTAAGAATGACAGTGAATTTAACAAGTAGTGTTACAGCAATTGATCATGAGGCTAGCCCTCAGAAGAACACAAACAGCTAGAAAGTCTTGAAATGGAAACTTATTTACTAATTTTAGAAGTATAGAATAGGTTCTGTAAACATGTCCTTTAAGTGATTTGCTCCTCATTATTGGAGTCTAAATTGACTTCAAATGAGCCAAGCAAAAATAGCTCAAAATTGTATGTGGAAAGCTCAAAATAACCTTATATATATATTTTTTTTTAGTAACTTAATAAAATCATCATTTTAATATTCCAACAGAAAAGTACAGTTCATGTAATATATAAAACTTTACATAAGAATTCTTACAGTGGGAAAATTAAAGTTCTCAGTCTCGGCATTCTGCAGTTGTGATCCTTAAAGCCTCAGCACAGTGTCTGGCATGTGGGGGGTGAAGGCACTCTGTGAATCTCAGATGAATGTGCCTCATGACTACCAACTGTTTTAAAAGAAAACCTTAAAGAATTGAACTTCATAAATTAAAATTTGTACCTCATTATTAGGGATATGACAGGTAACACTCATGGTATAAGGATGATACTTTTTATTTTTGTAAATGGAAATTACTTAATATTTAATTTTCAGCTAGGTTAAAAGTAAATGCAGACCAACTGCTTTGTTGTTCCAGATGGCATTAAATACAGATTTTAAAGCCCTCTGGGCATACTTGTTACAAGTATTAGATCATTTGATTCGCACAAGATCCTATGAAAGAATACAGGAATTTGGTCCCAGGTCTGTCTGAACTCCAAAACGTGTGCTTTTAATGACTGCTAACATGTCCCCCGTAACTGGTGGTTTGGCAGGCTGTGGATAGAACTTTTATCATTGAATTTGAGTCTAAAGGTAGATATTTCTTGGTAAATATTTTTGTAAAAAATTACTTTGGTTTATTAGAAGTGTTCCTTGGAGAATTTGATATGAAACTTTTATAGATCCTACATAAGAAAAATTGATAATATTAGCTGTGTATATTAGTGTATACGGTGTAGCAGATTACTTTGTTTACAATCAGTTTGTAGAACTGATGTCATAAATACCTGTAAAATTTCACGTTAAGTATTATTTCCCATATGATGTTATCCTCTGTATTTAAAAAGTAACCACTAGGCTGATTTTTTAAATGCAGTGGAGTTGTTGGACAGAAAAGACAGAAAACCTACTTAAAGGACATGGAATCAAGTAGGAAAAGGATAAAATCTGCATTTTGTGCCAGTATAACTGTAGCAGTAGGCAACCATTGTATTGTGTAACTATAAAATACTCTTTGTAGCGAACCTGTTACAACTTCATTTGAGTGAAAAGGGAGAGGAGGAGAGCGCTTCTAAGTAAGAAAGGCTATGCTAAGTGCTCATCACATTTTAGAAATCCTATTAAGTTTGCTTGCAGTTTACAATACACCTAAGAAAAGCTTTTTTACAAAAATTAGTATCCAATTTTGTAATAAGACATCCGTATTCACTAGACTTGCCTTAAACTGATGAAAAAAATAATGCAGTCCATCCTCAAAGAAATGAAGGTTTGCTATCATTAAGATCATAGAAAAGAGTATGCTACAGACTTTGAAAAGCAATTCCAAAAGCAAGTGCTTTGGTGTTTTTCAAACTTACTGCATACCTCAGAATTGCCAGGGCAACTTGTAACTGAACCAAAAAATAAGAACTATTATCATGGAGTAGGTCTGAGGTGATTATTCGGGGCAGTTAGGTTTGGGAACCATTGTTTCAGATTGTAGGTGTTAAACTAAAGCATATAAACTCCCACTTTCACTAATGAGAAAACATTAATTTGATACCATATGAAGTTGTGAAATTCTGTTTAACGTGTCTTACATGCACGTATATGCCTCAGCTGGTTCAGGCAACATGCTGATCAAGTAAAGAGGTTTAATTCCAAAATGGGCCAGTTAATTTCAAACTACTGGTCACAGATCACAGCATTGATCACAGCCAACCAACCAGTTGTCACTAGGGGATCCTCCTAATTTGGGTGGGGATAGGGGGAGGGTAACAATTTTCCTCATAGACAAAGGACAACCAGTGGTTTACTATTATAGTTAGGTACTCCCACTGGAAGAAGTTGAATCTAGAAACCAAGTGTTAAAAGCTTAGTGGCCTCTATCTGATTACTGAGTTTAGATAGCAACATTCAAAGAGTAATTCTAAGAAAAAAAGCAAGTAACAGATTTGGATTTCTTTCCCCCGTAAGAACCCTTGCATTCTGAAGCAATTTGGTGACACTGGGATATTTTAGTTATTTGTGCTGCCAGCCTTGTAAGATTGTAAGCATGGTGTCAACCATAGTCTTCATTATTATCAGTGTAATCCAAATGGTGCAAAGTGTTTGCAGTGAAGCTGAGTCTTTGGTTTGATGATAATCCACTTCATCTGATTGGAGGTGACTTCCTTGAAAACAGGATAATTCCTAAGACCCACATGTGAATTTTGCATTATTTCTCAGTAATGAACTTTCACACAATCGTTTATATTCTCTTGTCCCAGTAATTAGGCAAAATACATATTTTTAAAACCTCTCATTCTTAAAAAATTGAGACTCAAAACTAGTCATCAGCTTGGGCATAATTAAGTAGGGTCTAAGTGTATGAGAAAGGAACCCTGGTGGAGTAATGGTTAAGCACCCTGCTGCTAACCATAAGGTCAGCAGGTCCACCCGCCAGTGGCTCCACAAGAGAAAAGACCTGGTGATCTCCTGTAAAGATTATAGCCTAGGAAACTCTATGAAGCAATTCTACTCTGTCCTATAGGGTTGCTGTGAGTCGGAATTGACTTGATGGCACATAAAAACAAGTGCATAAGGAAACCCACAAACTCCTTGATAAAATCAAACTCCAATTCTCAAGGTTGGCAGAGGAGAGAGGGCCCCCCTTCCATTCTCTACCCCTAAAGATGCACCTTCACTTTGGAGATCTCTCACTAATTGTTGTTCTCACAACCCTGGCCACAGGAGTTACTGCTTCAGCCCAAGTGTGAATATACAGTCTACTAATGTTTGTTTCTCTGTATAACCTCTCCATAGGACTCAACTATGAATCCAATGACAGACCTGGGTGACAGACGAGAGTGCTGTCCTGTGGGAGACTTTTCCCTCTGTAGCCTCTCTCAGAAGGTCAGAGCTTGAATTTACCAAAGGAGCAGCTGCTGGCATGGTCTCACTGTAACACCTCTTAGCATGATACCTGCTGGTTAGTAAGTTCTCAATAAATGTTAACTTCGTCCCGACCCGTTAGTGATAATGGCTAGAAACGTCTGTAAATTAAACTAGATCATAGTATTCTCCCACCTCCTTTGAGCTAGTGTAACTTCTGGAAGTATAATGCCTAATTATTAAGAATTTCCTGTACTTCATCCTTAAGAATCCCATTTTCCCCACTTATTTTTTGTAATTAATATGAACAAAAAATGAGTTACTAAAACAGTCACAAAACTGTTGAAATCTAGTTTTGTGTAAATGTTTTTGCACGTTTGTATATACACGTGTGCATGTGGATGTGCATGTGTGCACAGATGTATTTGTGTGTGCATATGGGTGGCATTAGATCTTAAAACTTGTAATAGATGGCTGATGGGTAGATTTATCATTTCTGTTAGACATTCTGTTATATATAGTTCATCAAATGGCAAACCACATAGTAATGAAATGAATTAAAACCCTAGTTTCATTTCACTATCTTTGCTAAGAAGCAGTGTATTATTAAATATCAATAAAATTCTATGTTAGGTAAAAAAATGTACATATGCAGTTATTTTAGACAAGCCTATATAGGAAACTTTCTAGGAAATTTGTTTAATAAGAATTATTGAAGTTTGGAAGTTAATTTATCATTCTTAAGTGCGTCATTATCAACTGTTATGTTGTTAATAACCCCTTTTCCTTTTATAGAAACTCAAAAACGTATATAAAAATTTCTGCATATATACAGAAATGTTACATTTACTCAGCACAAAAATTTATATGATTTATATTTTTTAAATAATTTTTACATAAGTTTTTCCAAGATGTGCTACCCATGTCTGTGCCTTCCTGAAAGAGGAGACAGGATATACACACTCACCTTCCTCTCATCACGGGTCACTGGGCATCGTCTGCCATACTTAAAAGTGCTGTGCTTTTTCGGTTTTCTATTTCCTCCCTCCAAAGCTGGCTGCTTGTTGCCCCGTTTTTCAGTGTGCTTGCCTCTGACAGCCTTCTTTCTTCTTACGTGCTGAAGTCTGGGAAACAAAATAACTAAAGTGGCAAATAAATGAGGCCAAAACAAAAGGAAGAAATAAATGAGGCTGAAACAAGGAAGGAGGAATAAAGGGCTTGGCATTGTGAGAGTTTGTTCAGATGCTGCTGGAAGGCAATTTGGGTTTGGATTCTGAAGTGTGAAGGAAATCTAACCTTCAGATTAATGGTGGATAACTGTAATGTAAAATTGGCTCGCTACATTTGAGTTTTAAGATTCAGTCTAGGTCAACTAGGGAAAACACCTTTAAGAAGGAGTGAAAAGGTTGAAAGGGGACCATGGAGGGCAGGGTGACAATACCAAATCCCACTAGTCCATTCCTTGATTCCCTCATGACAGTCTGTGTAAACAAATTTATAAGATTTATAAGGTGTGTGTATTCTCAAAAGTTACCTATATTGATGCCATAAACTCCCGTTTGTTCAAAGGCGAAATTAGGGTATTGTTGCTAAATGAACATTCCCAATATTTTACTTAACCCATGTAACCTAATTTTAAATAATGTGGATCTAATTAAAGATATTTAAAACTATACTGAATAACATTTTAGTTTTGATAGAGTTAATTTGACTGTATTTATTGTGTACCTTCTTGTGCCTGATACAGTTTTAGTGAACAAAATAGACAAAAATCCTCTCCCTTAAGGAGAGTACATTGAGGAGAACAGCCAAATATAAATTATATAGCATGCAGAATACAGTAAGTGCTACAAAGAAAAAATAAAGCAGCTAAGGGACTGACAAATGGCATGGTGGGAGAGGAGTAAGTGATAATTTTCAGGTAGGGTGATCAGTGTTGGCCTCATTTAGAAGGTGACTTTTGAGCAAGCACTTGAAGGATGGAATTTTCTGATGAGTTAAAGGTATAGTATAGATTTCATTGATTATTCATGATTACAACTTCATGTACAGAAGATCAAAACTAGCAAATTAAGTGCTTAATGTTTGAAGAGACTACTTTATATTTTTTACACTTTGAAAATTAATCCCGCTTTTCTATCCAACCTCCCCCCACCTCTCTTCACTGCAGTAGCCTTCACCCATTTACGTGGTCTTTTGCAGACTGTGGTCACACATACAAGTGAAGCAAAGCAGAATCAAGAAAATTAGTTCCAAATCTGTTGGTGTCTGGCAGGAGCCTGCTACCTGTAGTCAGTTCCCCTGATTGAATGAGCGTGTGGGGTCCACCCTAGACTGGCCTATAGCTTGGTTTCTTCTGTTCCTCTTCTGAGTGAGACTCATCCCTTCACCTGATGAGCTTCCTGTTTTGCTCCTTCCACACATCTGGCGTGAACTCTCCCATTACAGTTTTTCCTTCCACACCTAAACTTTATCTCAACTACTACTTTCCTATTTTTCTACCAGTTTCGCTTGTAGTGACATATATTCCTCTCTTGTCTCCAGCTAAATTGCTGCTTAAGGAAGAGAGCTCCTTTACAAAATGTGCCCACTCACCATACAGACAGAACTTGGGACTTGACTACAGTTTAAAGGGCACAATTGCCAGATGCAGTCTCCTGACCTCCAATCCATGAAATTTCTGGCTCCTCAGCTACATTTAATCCCTTCACTAATTTAGCATTTTCCTTTGAAAGTTCTAATCTACAAATGGTCACAAAAGTTTGCATTTTTCTTTAATCCAAGTCTAACCATTATAAATGAACCTTTTGGTTAGGTATGAACTGTTCCCTGATGTAGAACCCAAGAATCCTGGATATCTGCTAGTCCTTTCTAGAGTGGACTTTCCCAGAGTACCTGGGTTGATTGGATACAATTTCATAAACTTAACAAACCATTTTGTTGTTAACTTAATTTTCAATCATTTTGTCCCAGAATGAAAACTACTATATAAATTTGTATAACTTTCCTATTGCTGCTGTAACAAATTACCACAATCTTAATGGATTAAACGTATTATTTTACAATTCTGGAGGTTAGATATCCAAAATCAGTCTCACTGGTCTAAAGTCAAGGTGCCAGCAGGGCTGGTTCCTCTTGGAGACTCTAGGGGAGAATCCGTTTCCTTGCTTTGCCAGCTTTTAGAAGTCGCTTCACAACCCCTTCCTCCATCTTCTAAGCCAGCAGCATAGCGTCTTCAAATCTCTCTTCACTCCCACTTCTTCCATTGTCACAGCACCTTCTCTCTGACTCTGATCCTCCTGTATCCTTCTTGTGATGACCCTTGTGATTACATCAGGCCCACTCAAATAATCCAGGATAATCTCCCCATCTCAAGGTCTTTAATCACATCTTCAAAGTCCCTTTTGCCATATAGAGTAACATATTCATGAGTTCTGAAGATTAGGACATGGACATCTTGGGAAGTCATTATTCAGCCTACCACACTGAGCAGTCACGCCCATTTGTGTATGAATTGTCAGTGGTTTCCTTCCCTATAACAGCCAAGTTGAGTATTTGCAACAGAGACCTTATGGCTAACAAAGCTCAAAATACTGTCTGGCCCTTTATAGACGGTTCTCCCTCACCTTTTTGTCTTGCTCTTCCAGCCATCTCCCAGGACCAGAAGGGACAAACTCCTCTTATTCGTTTCGTATCCTCCACCTTTGCGATTTGCACGTCATGGCTAACCCCTAATGACAGACCGGATTATTTTCTGTGAATTCTGGGAAAGATTCTACTGCTTTATAGTCCAGGCCTAGCAGCTGGTATATTAAATGGAACAAAGGAATTTAGACATTTCTTAATATTCAACTACCAAGCATATTTGCCTATTGTCTTTTTGCAGAATACCATTTAAATATCAGAAAATGAAAACTCTTTGTTCATAATTACAGTTCTTCTTTGCAAATGAATGTTAATACTCATTTTTCAGTGTCTCTTGAAGGTAGGTGAACACCTTGGACTCATCTATGTGGAAAAGCAGAAAAGCATATACATTATTTTTAAAAATATTATCTCCACTATGCTAGTTAAACTTTATGGTTAAACCTAATTAATTTTCATAAGATAGTTATGAAGTTTATACGTGGTAAAAAAGAATTTTTAAAGTATAAGTGGAATAATATAAAAAGACTGAACTGGAGATTGGTTTTGGGGTTGCCACACTCCATTTCTTTACATCAGTGTGAGGCGAGGGGGAAGCCAAGAGGTGAGACTATGCAGCCCTTCTCATGGGAGAAGCAGACAGACTGCTTTGAATGGCACAGGGAATATCAGAAATATGATGGTTAAAATAGAGGGCATGGTGGGTGGGGGGGGGGGGGTTGGCAGGCTGAAAATGAGGGATTTAACGTGGTAAATAATAGGTAGCCACTGAAATTTTGAAGTGAGACATCAGACAGGTACAGAATTGGATAAGTTTAAATCAACCAGAAAAAAAATTAGATTAAATGCCCTTTAACAATTACAATGAAAATTAATTAAAATACCTTTAGTAGAAATGTAATTTGGATTTTCTAAACCTCAACAATCTTAAGTATTTGACTTAAGAGCACCACTGCTCTTGCTACTCATACATTACCTATTCTTGTTCTCTCCAGTTATGTTCTCCAAATAAGAATATAGCACGTTGGCACTTATTTCTGATTTTAAATTCTTAAACTTTAAGTTGGCTTCATGAGAAAGTAGAGAAAACATTTAAATTGGTATAGCATTTAATGTTTTAAAGTAGAGAATTTCTCTGTACAGTTTCCCAAATAATATATATAGTCCAAAAGTGTTTTGCTTAAAGCATAGAAATAAGACATGAATTAACCTGACGATTAATTTTTTTTCCCACTGGGTCTTGTCAACAAATGTCTAAGCTTATTTTGCAAAAACAACCCATTATAGCATTGATGAATTTTTGCTACATTTTTGGAAAGTAAAATTGGATCATGGAAAGAACATCAGTTATTAATTTCAAAACCAAGCTTTGAGTGTGACCTCCAGCCAGAGGCTTAACCTTTGTGTATGTAATTTGAATATGGTCGGTTGGGCTAAACTGATGGGTGAGTCAAGATCTTACTCTGTTTCCTGTATGTGTGTATGCATTTGTGTTGTCAACATTTTTTTTTTTTTTTTTTAAACACTGAGATTATATGCCTTTGGTAGGAGCCTGCATTCTCCAGTTTTACCACACTTGGCACCATGATCTATTGTCATATACAGGGTTAACTTGACACATTTCCGTAACTTGTCTGGCCCCTGAAGGCATTTGAGTCTGTGACTTTTGGATTAAGTGGACCTATAAGGTCATTATGAGTAGGAATCAACTTGACAGCAGTAGATTACTATCCATTCCATCTCCCAAAATTGTAATAAATAAGCACTTGCTGAATCCACCAGGGGTCAGCACACCAAGCATTATCACCCCAATATTAAGATTAATTGAACCAAGAAAAAAATTCAGAAAGTGTAGAAAATCCAAAAGACCTTTTGAAATTCTGAATGTATAAACCCAGTGTTTAGCGCACCTTAGAAATCAAACAACCCTCTGTAAAATATCTTCTTTGAACTTTTTGAGTGGTCAATATGTAATGGAACATCTGATTTGTTTCTGGAAACGCAGTATTGAAAGCCCAATCATGTGTGGTCTTGCTCCCCTTTCTGTTCAAGTGTGGGCAGCTTATTTCTTTTAAAGACAAGGGAGGGATATTCTCCAGATCTAGGCACAGGTCTGGGGAAAGCTTATCAGGGGATTCTGGAACTGGGTGGAAGACAGAAACTCCTCAAGTCTCTTCGAACTCCTAAGAATCCACAGTTCTCACTTTAAATTCATGCTTTTGGATTCTCCTCTCCCATTCCCTGCCTTTTCTTCAAAATGTATCAGCATTTCAATAAAAAGATAGCTGGTGGTCCTTACTTTACCACATAATGCCACTCAAATGGTTAAGTGCTCTGCTACTAACTGAAAAGTTGGGTGTTTAATTCACTCAGATGTGCCTTGGAAGAAAGGCCTGGTGATCTGTGTTTGATCACAGGCATTGAAAACCCTAGGAAGCACAATTCTCCTTTGTTGCCATGAGTCAGATTTGACTTGAGGGCAACTGGTTTAGTTTGGTTTTGGTCACTCTAAGAAATAACACCTGCTTAACCCCTGGCGTGGCTTTTATAGGCTGAAGATACACAAGACTTATCCTCATGAAACATGTGACTCATAAAGTTAGTTGTCTCCAACTGGGTGGGCATTTGACTTCAGATCATCTCATAGAAATGAGTCACTGGGCTAAACCAGGCTCTGAGACCCATCTCTCCTTGGGAAGAAGACCAGGGTGAGGAAGAGAACAGCCAAAGGATGAGAGGACATCTCTGGGTCAGACTTGGAGGAGAGCAAATGGAAGGGCAGGCTAAAAACCTGGACTTTTAAGATTGACTTTTTAAAAAAAATCCCATATTTTTTTCTTAAATAGTTAAACCTCAGTTTCTGGGTATACGTATCCTTTGGGAAAACCCTAGTCTGCCTCAACTGGGAAGGGAGAACAATGAGAATGCTGAAGTCAGCCCTGTTCTGGGTAGAAGTGGGAGTGGGGGGTGGGACGGTTAGCAGGAGCCTAGGGAATGGGAGAATGACTGGAACAGACCCAAATGATGAGGAGGGAGAGAGGGAAGAAAGGGACAGAGGAAAGAGAAGAAAGCAGCCTGAGAGGAACATGTTTGTACACTTGGGCTGAGAGTTTGTACTGTGTCTTTAACCCTTTCATGACCCAATTTTCTGCTTTGAATTTTTTGTTGATACCATGTGTTTTATTAATGGCAGTATGCTGAATCAATCATTGAGTGTGTCTGAATTTTGGGTAGGTAGCATGGATTTTTTTTTTCTTGCCCCCTCCCACAAGCCTACATTAAATGTTTACTGGTACATATGAAATACCACTATTATACCCCAGAGTCTCCACTGGAGTCTGTTGGTACATATGTGTAACAAATAAAAATTTTCAGTATTTGTTTTTCCTGCCAAAAATCCAGACACCTCACACAATAGCCTGTAAAAACAGTAATTTTTGGCACACACCCATTTCTTTGGTTTCAAACAGTCATAAAGGCCCCTGTCAATGGTACAACGGCTTCCTAATAAATTCCAGAGGCTGAAAAAGTTTGTGGTTGGTATACGTACCACATAAAGAAAAAATCCTCACAGCTGGACCAATAAGGAACATCATGATAAACAGAAAAGATGGATGTTGTCAAGGACTTCATTTAACTTGAATCTACAATCAACAGCCACGGAAGCCCCAGTCAAGAAATCAAAGGACGAGTCATTGCCTTAGGTAAATCTGCTGCAAGAGACCTCTTTAAAGTGTTAAAAAGCAAAGATGTCACCTTGAAGACTAAGGTGCTCCTGACCCAAGCCATTGTGTTTTCAATAGCCTCATACGCATGCGAAAGCTGAGCAATGAATAAGGAAGACCAAAGAATTGACACTTTTGAATTACGGTGTTGAAGAAGAATATTGAATATACAATGGACTGCCAAAAGAACCAACAAGTCTGTCTTGGAAGAAATAGAGCCAGAATGCTCCTTAGAAGCAAGGATGGTGAGACTGTATCTCATATTTTGGACATTTTATCAGGAGGGATCATTCCCTGGAGAAGGACATCATGCTTGGTAAAGTAGAGGGTCAGTGAAAAAGAGGAAGACCCTCAACAAGATAGATTGACACAGTGAGTGGCTGCAACAGTGGGCTCAAACATAGCAATGATGGTGAGCATGGTGCAGGACTGGGCAGTGTTTCGTTCTGTTGTGCTCAGGGTCGCTAGGAGTCGGAACTGACTCAAGGGCACCTGACAACAACAACACATTTAAGCACGACATTTAAGCATCTGAACAGCAGTGCCTGTACAGACTTTGATGCTCCGGAATAAGGGGAGAATGGAAAAAGTCAAAAACAAAACTTGGAGCTCTTAAGAAATATTTTGTCGGTTTTTATTTTTCAGAGGATAGGGAGATGCCAGAAACTGCGGTTCAGGGAACTGGGCTTGCAACGATGGGGTAGTGGACACCAGGTAGGCCAGATGCTGCTCTGAGCGCTTCTTCACTTTTTGGGTTCCGGCCCTTAGAGCAGGTGGAGGACATGGGAGAGACCAGACAGAAAGGCAGGGCGGGAGTAGGAAACCGGAGAGCTTGGGACATAATTGTGTCGGCCAGGAAAAGCCACGAGTTTTTCTAGAGTAGAGGAGGACCCAGCCAAAGCGGTATTACTTAAAGAGATGGGGGGAGGGGGAGGAGTGGTAAAAGGTGCTACATGTGATTAATAAGAAAATAATCATTACGTAAAGGAAAAAGGCGAAACATAAAAATATCAAGGTCTGCGAGAAGGGAGCCTTAATTCTTTGCGCTTGCTTTTCCAGGAAGCCTTCCGGGATAGCGCCCCTTCCCCTCGACAGACCCAATCAGGGCCTGGATGAACCAGGTGCCCTGGTTCCGCTCGGGATGGGGCGGGGGGCGGGGAGTCTGCTGTCCAGCAGAGCGCCCGCAGCGCTGGGGCCCGGGAAGTCCCAAAAGTAACCGTCTCGGGGCGCAGGAGCCCGCAGAGGCGCCGCGGGTTCGAATTCTGTGGTGGCCGGGCAGGGATGGCTAGTAGTCTGGAAGGGGATCGAGGAGGGCGCCGAGCGGCCGCTGCGGCTGCCCGCAAAAAGTTCTGCCTAGGATGCTTCAGGCCATCCTTTATTGTCCCCCAGGAGAGAGGACGGCGCCCGAGATCGTCCGTGGCTGTCCACGAGTCGCCGCTCCCGACGCTGGCCACCCGTCAGGTGGGGCGGAGTCATGATAGGGGCGCGGCCACCAAAGCTGGGCGGTGACTGTAGGCAGGTCCTGGTCGCGCCTTGGGGTGAGAACCGCCCAGGGTAGCGGACCCGCCGTGACATAGGCTCTGGGTCGGGCGCTGGGACGCGGGCGCCCTCTGCAGGTTCCCGCGGCCAAGGCGGGGCTGGTGGGTCTGGGGCCTGGGCTCCTTTACCTCGGATCCGCCTGCGAGCCGCGAGGCTGGTGGCGGCTGGCGGGGCCCTTGGTTGCTTTTTCCTTCTCTCAGGGTCGGAGTCGGTGGCCTTTGGCTTTGTCTCCTTCCACGTGTTATTCTGGTTCCCGAATCCTATGTTACTGCTTCCTATTTTGAGTTCTCCTGAAATCTATCTCTCCTCGAATCAAAGCCCACCCAACTCACATGGACCCCCCCATCCCCCATCATCATAGCACACAGCGGTCACTTTGCACCTTTAAAAACAAACAGTTGTCCTCAGTGGATTCTCACTTGTAGCGGCCCCATGTATTACAGAGTAGAACTGGCTCCTTAGGGTTTTAAATGGCTGTGACTTTTTGGAAACAGATGGCCAGGCCTTTCTTCCTAGGCACCTTTGGGTGTGTTCTAGCCAGCGATTAACTCTTTGCACCACCCAGGGAATCCCTTTGCACCTTAAACAAATAAAACATTATGAAAATTAACCTTTTATTCCCCTCCTCTTCCCGCCCTAGCACCGCCGCCCCCCCCCCCCCCCCCCCCGCCATGTCCATCAGGAAAAGATCTAGCTGCAATCTACATGAATTCTGAAACTGAACCAAGGTGTTTTTAACAGAGGTCCTCCTGGTCACCTGACCTCCATCCATCTCCTTTGGAAGGAGGTTGTTGGAAATCCACTCTTTGGCCTCATCCCTTATTTTTCCCCTTTTGGTTATGACTTTGTTTTCTCCTGGATACTGAAAAGCTTTTTCTTTCTTTCCTCTTTTTGTGCCAAAGCGAGAAGGTAGTGGTGACTCCAGAAAAAGTTAAGGCCGAGGTGGGTGACTGGGGTGAAGACTCACCTGTGTCTGAATGAAAAGCCTGCCTGGGCAGGGCAGACTACCTGGGCTAGAAAAGAACATGTAACTTCAAGTAAAGTGTAGTGTCAAGGAGGATGGTTCTCCCCCCACCCCCACCCCCTTTGTAACATATGTTTATCAGGTTTTGCTGTAAGAAAGGCCTCATTACTACAGGTTACTTATCTAACATGTAATACTGACCTAAAGAAAAGAAAAATCCAAATTGTGACTTTACCTTTTGCTTGCAAACTTAATACCTTAGAGAATCATGCTTCAAGTTGGAGGGGACTTGCCCCCAAATAACTTAAAAATCTCTGAGGAGAAGGTAGTGTTAAAACAAAAGTCATTATTAAGCCACTAATAGAAATTGATTGAAATTTATTTACTATACAATTTGCAAATTGGGGTAACATTTTTACTATTGTTGTCAGGTGCCTTCAAGTCAGTTCTGACTCATAGTGACCCTATGTACAATAGAACAATACACTGCCCGGTCCTGCGCCATCCTCACAATCGTTGCTATGCTTGAGCCCATTGTTGCAGCCACTGTGTCCATCCATGTCATTGAGGTTCTTCCTCTTTTTCACTGACCCTCTACTTTACCAAGTGTCTTAGTTATCTAGTGCTGCTATAACAGAAATACCACATAGTGGATGGCTTTCACAAAGGGAAATTTATTCTCTCACAGTCTAGGAGCCTAGAAGTCTGAATTCAGGGAGCCAACTCCAGGTGAAGGCTTTCTGTCTGTCAGCTCTGGGGGAAGGTCCCTGACATCAGTCTTCCCCTGCTCTAGGAGTTTCTTAGCACAGGGATACCAGTTCCAAAGGACGAGCACTCCTACCCCTACTTTCTTGGTGGCATGAGGTTCCCCATTTCTCTCTGCTCGCTTCTCTCTCTTATATCTCAAAAGAGACTGGTTTAAGACACAACCTAATATTGTAAATTGAGTCCTGCCACATTAACACAACTGCCTTTAATCCTGCCTCATTAACATCATAGGGGTAGGATTTACAACTCATAGGAAAATCACATCAGATGACAAAATGGTGGACAATCACACAATACTGGGAATCATAGCCTAGCCAAGTTGACACATATTTTTGGGGGACATGATTTATTCCATGACACCAAGCATGACGTCTCTCTCTAGGGACTGGTCCCTCTTGATAACGTATCTAAAGTACCTGAGACAAAGTCTCTCCATCCTTGCTTCTATGGAGCATTCTGGCTGTACTTCTTTCTGAGTCAGATTTGTTCATTCGTCTGGCAGTCCATGGTATATTTAGTATTCTTTGCCAACACCATAATTCAAAATCATCGATTCTGTTTTGGTCTTTCTTAGTCATTGTCCAGCTTTCACATGCATATGAGGCAATTGTGAAAACCATGGTTTGAATCAGGTACACTTTGGTCCTCAAAGTGACATCTTTGTTTTTTTAACACCTTTAAGAGGTCTTTTGCAGCAGATCTGCCTAATGCAGTAAGTCTTTGATTTCTTGACTGCTGCTTCCATGGCTGTTGATTGTAGATCCAAGTAAAGTGAAATCTTTGATAATGTCTATCTTTTCTCCGTTTATCATGATGTTGCTTATTGGTCCAGTTGTGCGGATTTTTGTTTTCTTTATGTTGAAGTGTAATCCATACTGAAGACTGATCTTCATTAGTAAGTGCTTCAAGGCCTCTTCACTTTCAGCAAGCAAGGTTGTGTCATCGGCATAATGCAGGTTGTTAATGACTCTCCAATCCTGATGCTGCGTTCTTCTTCACAGAGTCCAGCTTCTCTGATGATTAGCTCAACATACAGATTGAATAAGTATGATGAAAGGATACAACCCTGACACACACACTTTCTGATTATAAACAACTGCAGTATTACCTTGTTCTGTTGGAACGATTGCCTTTTGGTCTGTGTACAGGTTCCTCATGAGCACAATTAAGTATTCTGGAATTCCCATTCTTCGCAGTGTTATGCATAATTCGTCATTATCCACACAGTGGAATACCTTTGCGTAGTCAATAAAACACAGGTAAATATCTTTCTGGTATTCTCTACTTTCAGCCAAAATCCATCTGACATCAGCAATGATATCCCTGGTTCCACGTCCTCTTCTGAAACTGACTTGAACTTCTGGCAGTTCCCTTTTGATGTACTGCTGCAACCGCTTTAGAATGATCTTCAGCAAAGTTTTACTTATGTGTGATATTAATGATATTGTTCGATAATTTCCACATTCTGTTGGATAACCTTTCTTTGGAATGAGCACAAATATGGATCTCTTCCAGTTGGCTGGACAGGAAGCTGTTTTCCAAATTTCTTGACAGAGACAAGTAAGCACCTCCAGCGTTGGATCTATTTTTTGAAACGTCTCAAATGGTGTTCTGTCAATTCTTTTTTTTTTTTTTTTAATTGTGCTTTGGGTGAAAGTTTACAGCTGAAGTTAGTTTCTTGTACAAAAAGTTATACACACACTGTTATGTGACACTAGTTGCTATCTCTATAATATAACTGCACATTCCTCCTTTCCACCTTGGATTTCCTGTGTTCATTCAACCAGCTCCTATCCCATTCTGCCTTCTCATCTTGCCTCTGGACAGGAGCTGCCCATTTAGTCTCGTGTATCTACTTTAACTAAGGAGCACACTTTTCATGAGTATCATTTTGTGTCTTATAGTCCAGTCTAAACTATGTCTGAAGAGTTGGCTTTGGAAATGATATTAGTTCTGGGTTAACAGAGAGTCCGGGGGACATGTCTTGTGGATTTCCTCCAGTCTCAGTCAGACCATTCTGGTCTTTTTACTAGAATTTGAGTTCTGCACCCCATTTTTCTCCTGCTTCATCAGGGACACTCTCTGTTGTGTTCCCTGTTGGGGCGTTCACTGATGGTAGTCAGGCACCGTCTAGTTCTTCTGGTCTCAGGCGGATGGAGTATCTGGTTTATGTAGCCCCTTTTCTCTCTTGGACTAATGTTTTCCTTGTGTCTTTGGTGTTCTTCATTCTTCTTTGCTCCAGGTGGGTTGGGACCAATTGATACATCTTAGATGGTTGCTTACTAGCTTTTAAAGACCCCAGACACCACTCACCAAAGTGGGATGCAGAACATTTTCCATCAATTCTTAAAGCCTTGTTTTTTACCATACTTTTCAGTTATTTCAGCTCTTGTTGGTAAATCTTAGAAAATGCATTAGTTTTACGTCCTGCCTTTGTCACAATAGTATATGGACCACATTGGAATTTTGTTTTGTAAACAAAAATCTCAGCGCTCAATGTCAGATTTCTCAACATTATATTCTGGGGTAGCTGTAACGGGACCAGTGTCTGAGATATGTACCAAGTTCCTAGATGTTGCTTTGTTGATGAAGTTTGATAGTTTTATTATAACTTTCCTTTTTCTGATAAAATTAAGAAGAAGCCCTCTTGTCAAAATGTGGCCTAGGTAGCACAAATGGTAAAGTGCTAATAGAAAAAGATAAGAGTAGAAAGTCTTTTGTGTTCTGTTTGATTGGCTTTATGTGAAAGTTTCCATAAAAGATATTTTCCAAGATTATTTTAGTATTGTCTTTATACCTCAGGGCCCAGTTGATGTGTTCTTGTGAGTCCTTGTTAGCCCAGCTTCAGCTGGGTCACATTCTCTATGCTCAAGGAGAGGGAATAATAATTTCAGTATTATTTCCTAATCATCACTGTCCACAGTTGTCTCAGTTGTTTCCTTGTGTTTGCCTTTCAGAAGTCTCTTTATTTGTTTATTCCCTTATTTATTTACCATGCATCAAAAAACCTACCATTTATCAGACACTGGACATGTGAAGACGAATAGAACAGGAGCCTTTACCCCCTGGAGACAGACATTTAAAGGTAATTGTGCTAAGTACTATAATATGGGTATGAACATGGTGAGGAGTGGGGAGGTCAGGGAAGGCTTCTTAGAGGAGGAAATGCTTATGCCGAATCCCTAAGAAAGAGCAGGAATTTACCTGATGGCAAGTGGGGATGAGGATTGGAGAAAGGCAGTTGAGAGGAAATTGCATGTGAAAAGGTGGAAAGAAAACGGCTTATTGGAGAAGCTGCAAGCAGTTGGATTAGCTAGATGCCTGGTCTCTTTGGGAAGCGCAGGAGGTGGGGATGGAAGGGTTGGTAGGAACCAGCTTATGGACTGCCTTATTGCCAAGCCCAGGAATTGGGACGCTGTTCTTCAGGGTAGACAGTGGGGACCCTGTCTCTGTAAGTAAAACTGCAGGTGGTGGTAGTAGGTGGGAGGAGAAGGTGAAGGGTGGGAGAAGATAAGAGCAGAAACAGAGAGACAAATAAGAAAGTGGGCAAAAGCTTGGTCTGAACTGGTAGTTTGTGCCCTGGGTGACGCAAATGGTTAAGTGCTTGACTACTAGCCAAAAGGTTGGATGTTCGAACCCACCTAGAGGCACTTCGGAAGATAGGCCTGGCGATTTACATATGAAAGGTAACAGCCTTGAAAACCCTATGGAGTAATTCTACTCTGTACACATTGGGTTGCCATGAGTCGGAATCAACTACACGGCAACTAACAGCAACAAATGCTCCTCCATGCTGGCTGTGTGAACCTGAAACAAGTCACTTAAGCATTGGCCGTGTGCCCCACGTTGTGCGAAGCCTCGCATTTGGATGTACTAATCCTCCCGGCAACTTTCCGAAGTGGGTACTATTTTCATCTGCACTTTACCAATTAAAGAACAGTCTTAGAGATTATATTACTTCCTGAAGGTCCCACTGTGCTTAACCGCAGGGGAAGGTGTGAAGAATCCAGGCATATCTGTCTCAGGAGGCTGTGATTGTTCTCATGAGCATGTTGGTCAAGGTTTCATCAGGAAAAGATGGCACATTCAAATTGAGTTGTTTGAGCTGAGTTTAATAAAAAGATTGTTTTAAAAGATATAGGAAGGATGTGGGGAAACCACAAAGAATGGTGCCGGACTTAGGGGTAAGTCACAAGGAGGCACTGTTGGATCCTTCAGGGGTGAGGAGAGAGGGCTCTATGGGAACCTGGAAAGGGCTGGGATAGGACCAGTGACCTTCAGAGACGCCAGCCTGAGATGACCCTGCAGGAGTCTGAGGAACAATATCCTGCCCTCACAGTCCTGCAGTTCTGCCCTCCTCATTGGCCAATGTCAACCAGAAGCAGAGGGCAAGAGGTCAATCTCAGGGCACAAAACAGCACAGATCCTGAGAAACAAGGGGAAGCTTCTAGCACAGTCAGTCTGAGGGAGTTGTTGGAGGAGAAAAGCTCAGCAGCAAGGCCAGGCTGGGCTCATGGTCCAGCAAGCCTATTATACCTCTGGGGCCAGTGAACTGGAATATATGAAACTAGGATCATCCCAGTAAATGCAACCACAGCCTCATTGTGGCCCCTCTCAGGCCCACAGAGAAGCTCCTTAGGCATTTCCTCCAAATTCCAGGGCTCAGAGGTAGACAATAAAACAACCTCTACACTTGGCACATCAGCCTGGTATACCAGTGGGGCTCCTGCAGAGCCTCAGTTGCCCCTCATGGTACTTCCTGACACTTGTTAAATTCTGTCAGATTTTTCCAGGGAATTCCCAGCAGTCAAGTGCATGCTGACAATCTGAAACTGTGTTATTACCTGGAGTGCATTTAGAAAGGCTCTGTCTTCTTCCTTCATAGTAAAAAGAGGTGTGGGAGTGGGGGTGGGGTGGAAACAAAGAGAAACCCCAGATCCTCACATGTTGACTTGATCCTAGACCTTGGGTAAGAGCAGTGCAGTTTGGTGGAATTGCTGCAGAATGAGTGTGGAGATTGTGTCTGGGGTTCTTCCACATTTACCATGAATCACAATCATTGCTATATTTGACAGGAGCACTGGTGGTACTATGGTTAAGCACTTGGCTACTAACCAAAAGGTTGGAGGTTTGAACTCACCTAGTCTTTTCTGCAGGAGGAAAGACCTGGCAATCTGCTTCTGTAAAGATTACAGCCAAGAAAACCCTGTGGGGAAGTTCTACTCTTGTCACATTGGGGTGCTATGAGTTGAAAAATAACCCGATGACACCTAACAACAACAAAAACATCTGACAGGTAGCAAACTTTGTGTAACTGAGCCTTTTGTATGGTGCTCTCTGGGCAATTCTATTATGTTTGCTACCTGCTCCCACCCCTCCTCCAGTAGTGTATTAGTTTCCTAGAGCTGCCATAACAAAATTCCACAAAGTGGTTGGCTTTAAACATCAGAAATTTATTGTCTCACAGTTCTGAAGGCTGCAAGTCTAAGTTCAGAGTGACAGCAAGTCCATGCTCTTTCTGTCCACTCTAGGGGAAGATTCTTCCTTGTCTCTTCCAGCTTCTGGTAGCCCCAGGCGTTTCTTACCATTCCTTGGCTTGTAGATGCATCTTCGCATGGCTTTCTTCCCTCTGCGTGTCTGTCTGTTCTCCTCTTTTATTAATACAGCACTCATATTGGATTAGGACCCACCCTACTCTGGTATGACCTCATGTTAACTTACATGTTAACATCTTCAGAGACCCCATTTCCAAACAAAGTCATGTTCATAGTTACCAGGGGTTAGGACTTCAATATATTTTTTTTTCTGGAGACAGCATTCAATCCATAACAAAATGTAATATTTTCTCATTCTGACTTGTGTAGCTATGCAATTATATTTATTCATTCATTCATAAAAATTCATTCAAGAAAGGAGTATTTATTCAGACCTTACCATGAACGGGAAGATTAATTAGAAGGAAATTGGAAATAATCACTGCAGACATGTTTTTGCAGTGGGGCCTGTGGTGAATAGATTTCACTTGCTTATCACCACCTGAGTCCTTGCTGGTCCTGCACAGATCATAGATGACACATGGCACCTTTGTCTACACACTCATTCTGGGATAGTGAGTCTGGCTTTCAGTTTTCTGGCTGTTAGGAGGCTCGGCCCTCGTCACTATGATAGTTCTTCACCTGGATTATGTTTCCTCCTTTTTATGCTTTCATTTTCCCTTTTTACTTCAGTGTCATTGTTATTTCAGTTTATGCCTTTTATAGTAAGGACACTTCAAACCTGTTTGGAAAGAGGTGGAAGATAAACGATAATAGAAAGGAGAATGTAGTCTAAGATGTAAATGACATATTGATTATTTTTCAAATCAGTCTTTGCTGCTTTGATATTACCTGTCAAATAAAGTCGTAAAATGAAATCATCAGAGAGTAGTTATTAAGGATAATTGCAGCAAGTAATGGTTCCGGTTTTATCTGGCTTATTAATCAAACTGGTTTGATTGTTGGATTCCACGAAGCCTGTAACACTGCTTTGACTCTGGTCTTTAGCATGATCACACCTGTCTCTATTTTGTGTTCAGCTTTCATTTTTAAATTCCTTCATGAGATGTATTTTGGTTATTTTCTGAGTACCTCACTAAAATGGGATAAAAACAAGGATTTAAAAAAAAATTTATTTACATCTATGTCATATTCATTGAGAACAGTGCCAGTTATGTAGTAGTGTTGTTGTTGTTAGGTGCTGTCCAGTAGTTTCTGATTCATAGTGACTCTACGTACAACAGAACGAAACAGTGCCTGGTCCTGCGCCATCATCACAATCCTTGCTATACCACCATCCTTACTTCTAAGAAGCATTCTGGTTGTACTTCTTACAAGACAGATTTGGTCATTCTTCTGGTAGTCCGTGGTATATTCAATAATCTTTGCCAACACCGTAATTCAAATGCATCAATTCTTCTTTGGTCTTCCTTATTTATTGTCCAGCTTCCGCATGCATATGAGGTGACTGAAAATACCATGACTTGGGTCAGGTGCACCTTAGTCCTCAAAGTGACAGTTTTGCTTTTTAATACTTTAAAGAGGACTTTTGCAGCAGATTTGCCCAATGCAATGCATCATTTGATTTCTTAACAGCTGCTTCCATGGGTGTAGGGGCCACTAAAGTCAATGAATGAATGAAGAATTAATGAATGAATGATCTGGTGTTGATTGATTCCAGCTCATGGTGATCCCATGTATGCAGAGTAGAACTGATCCATAGGGTTTTCAAGGCTGTGGACTTTTAGAAGCAGATCACTAGGCCTGTCTCCCAGGGTGCCTCTAGGTGGATTTGAACCACCAACCTTTCAGCTAGTAGTCGAGGGCTTAATTGTTTGCTCCACCCAGGGACTCTTTTGAATGAATGATAGTGTGGGTTTTTAGGTTAGAAAAGAAGCAAATGCAGTTACAGGTATTTTGAGAGGGAACAAAAATTCTTAATCTTTAATTTTCTGAAGAGTAAGAAGTTTCTGGACCATTCTAACAAAAGATTTTGCAGGTTCACAGCAAAGAGCTGTTCATACCATAATCATGCCTCCTTGCTGTAGATCCAGTTTCAAGCAGCCATCCAGCCTTGCCTAAAACCCATGATATCAAATGAAAAAGCAAATGGTAATATATGGAACAGAGAATATATTTTTCTTATTTTTGATATATTAGATGATTTCTCACAATGGTAATGCTTGAAACTCAATATACTAGAAATTATTTCTATGGCAATTGAAATGTTCAGTTAATGTATAAGCTGCCCTTCCATTATCATTTAGGAATTGGAGTATAGCCACAACAGCACATATTTATATAATTCCCCAAAACCCTCAAAAGTATTTTATAAACAAGTGGCTTTTTTTGCAAATAATAATTCTAGAAAATTAATGCTGGTTTTTAAATTATTGTTAGAGGTAGCTGGTGCCAGTATTGAGAAGAAAAAACAAACAAACAAAAAACTCCTTACTCTAAATAAGCATCTTTTTTTTTGTACAATTAATACCAGAGCTTTGGAGTTTACTTCCCTGCGAAGAAAATGTCTTCTCTGACTTCATTCACTTTATTTTAATACAGGTGGAACTACAGGAATGACTCTCTTGGACCAATTAACCAGTGAACTTCTTTGTCTCCTCAGTGCTTTTCATAATACTGGGCAAATAGGTAGTGATGAGTGAATTTTTAATGAACAGAATCGAACTTATTGAGCATTCCTAGTGTGCACACAACCATGCTAGCTATTGGCAAGAACAGAGAAGGTTTATAGACAGGATCTCTCCCTACAAATGAAATGAGTGGCAGAGAGTAGTGAAGAATGAGCATGGTGCTAACTATTTATGGTATTGAGTTCCTTGGAGCTCTGCTCTGGGCCATCTCTTCTCTTTACACTCAATCCCTTGACAGTTTTACTCAGACTTTAAATACAAAGAGTCCTTGGGTGGTACAAATGTTTAATGTGCTTCGCTGCTAATGAAAGTTTGGAGGTTGGAATCCACCCAGAGGTGCCTGGGAAGAAAAGCCTGACAGTCTACTTCCGAAAAATCAGCCATTGAAAACCCTATTGTGCACTGTTTTACTCCGACACTCAGGTCATCATGAGTTGGAGTGAACTCAACGGCAACTGATTCTTCTTAATGTATACTATACCCCCACTCAACTCTTTTCCTTCATAGCACTGTGGCCCATAATGAGTGTTTCTCTAGTATTCGTTGGAACTTATATTCTAGTGAGAGAGAAAATGAACAGGTAATGTCTGTTTTGTTTACTGTTGTATCCTTGGCCCCTAGCATAGCGCTGGCATATGATCGGTGTTCAATAAATATTTATTGATAAAAAGAAAGAACAAACAAATAGACATACTTTAGGGTCTCAGAAAATGGGGATGTATGTGTGAAAAAGAGCTCTAAGAAAAAGTTTCATACAAGAACTTGTTAAAATTTGAATTAACAAAGAGTATCTGGTTTGGTGGCACAGTGTTTAAGAACTTGCTGCTAATGAAAAGTTGAAGGTTGGAACCCACCAGTCATTCCATGGAAGAAATCTGCTTCCATAAAGATTTACAGCCTTGGAAAACCTATGGGGCAGTTCTCCTCTGTCCTGTAAGGTTCTATGAGTTGGAATCAACTCGATGGCAATGAGTTTGGTTTATCTAGTTTGGTAAAATGCTGTTGAAGGTGTGTGTGTTTGTGTGTGTGTTTGTGATTCTGTCTTCAAGATATAAACATATATCATGGATCTGTGCAGTTCCATTTTATGTTTTATTTACTTTGAAATTTTGCAGTCTATTCCCTCGTGGGAACTACTGCAAAGTCTCTGCCACTTACCTTTGAATTTGTTTGGCTCGTTTCACCTGATATTTTTGTGCAGGATAAAGGAGGAGGAGCTGCATTTAGGTTACTTTATTTTTTAAAAAAATATTTACTTGTTTTCTTAGTATTAAAGTTCTAAATGTGCATGTTAGGTAATTTGGAAAATTCAGAAGATAAAAAATGATAAGAAGTCTCATGGCAATCCCAAGATCCAGAGATAACTAGTGTTCACATTTATATTTTCTTGCTGTTTTTTCCTATGAATATTTGTTTACTAAAATTAGAAACAGAGTATATATAAAACATTTTCCCCTGGCTTTTAAAATTTAACATTTAACATAAGCAGTTTTATATCAGTAAGCAGTATTTGAAACTAGCTTTTCAAATAATAGTGTCATGATGATTTATTTTTGTGAGACAAGCGGTTAAGCACTGGAGTACTAATGGAAGGGTTGGTGGTTCAAAGTCACCCATAGGTACCTTGGAAGATAGGCCTGGTGATCTGCTTCTGAAACACCACAGCCTTGAAAATCATATTGAGTGCAGTTCTAGTCTACACACACGGGGTTGCCATGAGATGGAATCTACTCGATGGCAACTAACAACAACAACTGTGTGTATGGAAGCCAATTTATTTTATTATTAGCCTACTAGAAATTTAGGCTTTTTCCACTTTTACGAACTTACAGTGTGATAAATATCTCTGTCCAAAAGGTTTGTCGCAGTTTCTAAATACTTACTTAGAATAGTTTCCTAGGAGAATTACTGAGTCAAAAGGCATTAACGTTTTTAAAGCTCTTGATAACATATGGCCAAATTGTTTTCCAGCAAAATTGCATCCCCATGTCTGTTACTTTATTTCAGAGCTACTTTGGCATTTCAATTTACTCTAGACTGAAATTGTTAAGAATTAAGCCCATCTTGGATCTCCTCTAAGATATTTGTTACCAAGGTACCAACATGGGCTCGCTCTGGGGCCGTCTTGCATAAACACATGATCTCAAAGCATGGATACCCAAAGATAGCATTATACTGAGTCTCCTGAACATTTATTTCCCCATTATTCAAAGGAGAAGTGTTGGTTATTTGGGACTGGTTTCCTGAGCTTTAAATTCAGGAGAAAAGTGCAGGAGATGGGTTAGTTTAAATTCGTACAGCATTCTTTTGCATCAGTGAGAAGTTACAATTTTTGAATAGACACCTGCATTTCAGCTGCTCCCATGGTGCCTGAAGAATTTAATTTAGGGCATGATTAAAAGAGATGAAAGGAAGCCGTTTCAAAAGACCTAGAAAATCCAGTGTGTGTGTCGAGACTGAAAACAGGATTTCAAGCTTTGTGAATTCTGCCAACTCATTCACAGCTGCGTATCCTGTCAGATTTGGGCCACTGCGGAAACGTTTTTGGAAGGTAGCATTTGACATTTAAGATATATATCCTGAAAGCAAGTGAGAAATTGCAATTACAATGGGCTGACAAGGTTTCTGGAAAATAGTCATTTTTATTCTTAATGAGCTAGAAGATGGGTACTCTGCATCAAGAGAATATTTTTGGCTCTTCTATCTGTGTCTTAAGTGTTTAATTTCAAAATTGTGTTGACTGAACACAATGAGGAATTTTTCACAGGTTTGATTGTGGTGAAATAGTGAGTTAACAAGAAAACAATGTCTTTGTGTGTGTGTGTCTGTAGTATGGAGAGAGAGTGAACATGCTCTAATGTAGAACGGTATTATTTTGTAGATCATGGAATCCAGTATATTTCATGTAGGTTGGAAGTTTCATCTTAGACCTTTTAAGAGCCTAGGTGTTGACGGGTGGAGTCCTAATAACTTTAGAACAACAAAGGTTGGCATAAATATTCCTATCTTCAAAGCAGCAGTTTCCAGTGGAGTTAATTCCTTTTATGCAGGCGGTCCCCAGATTACGAAGGAATTCCATTCCTAAATCTGCCTTTACATTAAATTTATACTTAAATCAGAACAGTTAGGTAGGATTTGTATCTAACATCAGTTAGTCAAATGTCTGTCTTGGTATATGGTGTACCTTTCTGTGCATAAAAAACATTAAAGAAACATATCCAGATACACTAAAACATCTTTAACGTAATAATACAGTAATAATAATAATATTTTGATGCGCATCTCAAAGAAGTGCCCATTTATTATTATGAACCATTGTATGTACCTTGAATTTTTAATATAATAAGCTTTACGGGGGTTGGTTCGTAACTATGGGTTGTATGTAAGTCAGATGTTCATAATCTGGGAACTGCCCGCACTGTATTTCCTGTTGTTCAGGAGCTTAGGTAGCTAGCAGAGATAGGAATCAATGTGTCTGTGTCATGCTTTCCTTTGAAGACATGCTAGGGTGTTACCTAATTATTAGGCAAATGGACACTTACTTCCAAGAGTTTTTTTTTTTTTTTAAGCGTGGTTGTTGACACTATGATTAGGCTATTTATAGGAAACTTCTCAGGCAGTTTTTTGAGTATATATCTGTAAAAGCTAACCAAAAAAGCCCAAACTGGCTGCTGTCGAGTTGATTCCAACTCAAAGCCTACAGATGAAATTGATAGAGATGGTTCAGTGGGAAGCAGTGGTGTAGGCTTTTTTGGTAAGAATGTGGTGCTCATGAGGGCATGATCGAGGATTTGACCCCTTAAAGACCAGAAAAACAATTCCATTGATGCCAAGTAGATAATTCTGCTCAGCTGTCTCACCAGCTAGCTCAAAACTGAAGGCTATTTCTATTGGAGGAGCTGAGTCAATGGAAGAGGATGGTTCAGCCCAAGCTTACCTCTGGCTCCCCTCTTGGTGGGTGATGAGTTATCATCGTTACTGTCCTTGAATATGATGACTTTCTTCAGAGCTAACAGAGAGTTAAAATATGCCTCATTTTTTAACCTTGCTATACTAGAGCTTGTCTGCTAACCAAAAGGTAGGCAGTTTGAATCCACCAGCCACTCCTTGGAAAACCTAGGGGCAGTTCTACTTGGTCCTGTAGGGTTGCTGTGAGTCAAAATAGACTTGACAGAAATGAGTTTGGTTTTTTTTTTTAATACCTTGCAAATGCCAGGTGTCAGCTGCCACAGGTGGGCACAAAGAGGTCATTGTCTATATTCACAGGAGGGACAAAGTGCAAGGTGTCCAGAGCGCTGTAGAAAGCCCTCATGGTACCAGTTTCAGATGCACCTCCTGTCCAAAATGTCAGTGGCTTGCTCTGGGCATGGCTCTCTCCACATCACAAGCACTCAATGAATATTGACAAAAATCTGGACCTGATAGCATGTCCAAAGTAAGCAAAATGCTCTTAGGAGCATTCTGGCTATACTTCCTCCAAGACAGATTTGTTCGTTCCTCTGGCAGTCCATGGTATATTCAGTATTCTTTGCTAATACTATAATTTAAATATGTCAATTCTTCTTTAGTCTTCCTTTTTCATTGTCCAGATTTCGCATGCATATGAGGTGATTAAAAATACCATGGTTTGGGTCAGGTGCACCTTAGTCATCAAAGTGACATCTTTGCTTTTTTGTTGGGTGCAGTTGAGTTGATTCTGACTCAGAGAGATCTCATGTGCCCCATAAGATTTCCTTGGTTGTAATCTTTACACACGTAGATTGCCAGGTCTTTCTCCTATGGAGCTGGTTGGTGGGTTTAAACTGCCAACCTTTTGACTAGCAGCTGAGTGCTTAACCATTGCACCACCAGGACTTCGTATATATACGTACTCAGTTTTTTCAAACTTCCCCAATTGTCCCTAAATGCCATTTATAGTTGATTTAATTGAACCAACCCCCATCCAGTCAAGGTCCACATATAGCATTTGGTTGTTAGGTCTCTTAAGTCTCTTTTAATCTAAAACTGCCCCCACCCACCACCTCATTGACTTGATGAAGAGCTGTTTTGTGACAATTAGCCTTATTTTCTCAATTGCTGAACAAGAAGGCAACCAAAGTGGACAAACTTGTCTTGCCAACTTTATGGAAACAGGTGTCTTTCTTCCATGATGGATATTTTTTGATCTGGGATTTACTGAAATCAAACCCTAAAACCAAAGCAAAACAAAACAAAACCCCTGACCTTGACTTGAATACGACTGTACAGTGGCAGTTCTATGGCAGAGTTCTGTGATTTTAGTTGATGAGTCTCTGGGTCATGGCTGCTTTTCACTGATTTGGTGCCTAGTCCATTTGAATGCCCACTGAGGTTTTCTTCTACCTCTCCTTAAGCCTCAGTTCCGTTTTCACACAACCAACAATGTTTTCATGTGGGTTTCCTAATGTGCAATCCTCTACCAGTTCTGTAAAGCCTTTCTGTGATAAGGAGAATATGTTATGCAGAAAGATGTTTACTGAATTTCCCTTTCTTGATTATATCTGACCTTCTTTACTATCTTTTCCTATATGGAAAAGAAAGCCCCTGTGACAAATGGGGAAGAATGAACAAATCTGTCTTATAAGAAGTACAGCCAGAATGCTCCTTAGAAGCAAGGATGGCAAGACTTCGTTTGCTTACTTTGGACATGTTATCAGGAGGGACTAGTCCCTGGAGAGGGACATCATGCTTGGTAAAGGAGAGGGTCAGCAAAAAAAAAGGAAGACCTTCAACGAGATGAACTGACTCCGTGGCTGCAACAATGGGCTCAAACATAGCAATGATTGTGAGGACGGCAGAGGACCGGGTGGTGTTTTGTTCTGTTGTACATAGAGTCACTATGAGTCGGAACTGACTCGATGGCACCTAACAAAAACAAACAACTAGTATTCCTTCCAGGAACCTTAAATCTTACAGTGTGCCATGTACCAGGGGTGTGGGGAAAGGGTTCTTCATTCGCAATGAAAGGGAATTACCATTTAGAAATATGACTCCTATATGAAATATTAGAAAATGGTACCCATTGGTTAACTAGTATGGGTTAGGGGTAGTCCTTTCTTATACCTGTGGACCTGAGTACTTTCACTGGATGAGGTTGGGCCATATTAAGTGGGTGAGCTGAAGCAGCCCACACATCTTCCTTCACCTCAAATTCTTGATCTAAAAAGTCAGGAGATTAGATTAGACTCCTAAGGTACCATCCAGATGTCGATCTCGATGACTTCATCATGTTACTAGCAACTCCAGTTTTTCCATTTCGCCTCTCGCCTCTTCCCATTGCTACCCTCTTCAGACCAGCTCTTGCCTATGTATGTGTTAGAAGCCTCTGTAATGGGTAGGGAGCCATGAGTCGAAAGGTCTCTGATCTTAATCTTTAACTATAATTTTGCTGAGCAAGTAATTTCATGTCTAGGTCAATGTGCTTCAGGTTTCCCACATATAGAAACGACTCACCTTTTTAATTAGGACCAGTGAATACAAATAAATTTATGTTAAAATGTGTGTTATCATAGGGTTGCCTAGAACTGTTTGGATTAAAAAACTATGGAGGAAGCAAATATGCTAGTACTAAATAGGAAAAATAAAAAGCCATCTGTCAGTTTGTTGTACTGTGGTGGCTTGCATGTTGCTAGGATGCTAGAAGCTATGCCATTGGTATTTCAAATACCAGCAGGGTCACCCATGGTGGACAGGTTTCAACAGAGCTTCCAGACTAAGACTAAGAATTAAGACCCAGTGATCTCCTTGTGAAAATTAGACAATGAAAACTTTATGGACCACAACAGAACATTGGCAGACTTGCTTGCTTTGGACACATCATCAAGAGGGATTAAACAGGAAGACATCATGTTTGGTGAAGTACAGGGCCAACAAGGGCAAGGGAGACCCTTGGTGAGATGGATTGACACAGTAGCTGCAACAGTGGACTTTAGCATGCTGGTGATTGTGAGAATAATGCAAGACGGGACAATGTTTTGTTGTGTTGTACATAAAGTCCCCATGAGTCAGATTTGACTCCACAGCAACTGTCTATCTAAATAGAATAGCTGAAAATGCAGCAAACACATTGCTTACACTAAAAAAAAATAAAAAAAGGAAAGCAGTATTGAGCATTGACCTTGTGCCAGGCACTTGCAGGTTTATTATTTTCTCGTTAATCCCCACAACAACCAAGGAAGGAATGGGACCAACTCATTCTGGGGAAGAGCGAAGCAACTTGCCTAAGATCACCCAGCTCACGTGCAACAGAGCCAGGATGCCATCTCAGGACCTCTCAGGTCAATTCTGTTCCCTGTGCTAGAATTCAACTTCTTAAGTAGTATATAGTTAAGCAATATTATTGTTTATATTTAGACTGTGTGTAAATTCAAGAGCTGTTCCCATTTTTCTCATGTGTGACACTACAGAATAGATACCACAGACAGATTTAGAAACCTCTTCAGAATGATTTATCTTTGGAGAAAAGTTCAGCAACAAGATATTTGTACCATGCAGCCACAGAAACCACAACCTCAACTTGTGCCTTGTAAAAGTTCTTTTACACAGCTGAATAGATCCAGATTCCTGCTTTGTATTTTAAAAACAGGTTGGTTATTCATGTGTGTGGTTATTTCTCCCTCTCTTCTATTTTTGCTGTCTGGTTGGTACAGCTGTGGCCTTTTGCAGCAGCTGGATATAAATACAAAGTGAGAATTGAAGCTTATTAGGAGTGGTAGAACAGCTGACGGAGCACAGCAACGCCTGGAGCTCTGCAGGGCCGGCAACAAGTCCAGGCTTGCTGGTTTTGGTCTGATTGACTAGCTGGCTTTATGCTGAGCAAGCCTTCGTGATTTAAAGGTTGGCATGGGGAATGGCGCTTCTTGCCATGAGAACTTCCATCTCTGTTTGTAATCCACATGGTAATTAAAGCCAGACTTTTTGATGGCACTACATTTTGGGTAGAATTTGAGGTGTGGTATTATATTAGGTGATCATTTCTAGCTTATTTTTAAAGGTGCATATTACATGTGAGCGAAATGTTTAAAAATCATTTATGGTTCAAAGTCTGTTGGCGTAATCCTTACCAATTTATGGATGCATCACTCCGTGAAGGTAAGTGCTCATGTTGGAAAGGGATTTGTCTAAAAGCAAGGCAAGAGGTTATAACAACGTTATGACCCCTTTTGCAAACCCTGGCAGGGTTTTGGTTTTTGTTGTTTGTTTTTGTTTTGGATTATTTCTTAAACTTCCGATGGGGGAAGATTACTATTGCATAAAACGTAATTGACCTAGAGCCTAAATTGTTGACAAATACTTAATATTTTTCTATCAGGGGAATTGAAATTATGTGTATGTACCAAGAAAACAAACAAACAAAAAAACCACCAAGCCCTTTGCCGTCGAGTTGGTTCTGACTCATAGCGACCCTATAGGACAGAGTAGAACTGCCTCATAGCGTTTCCAAGGAGCAGCTGGTGGATTCAAACCACCCACCTTTTGGTTAGCAGCCACACTCTTAACCACTGTACCACTAAGGCTTCCATGTGAATGTATCAAGTAGAAAATCCTCCATATATATTCAGCTAACAGTTTACCGTAGCAAGCATTTATGAAGTGCCCCCAAATGCTAGGCATGCCAGTGCTAGCAATGGAAGGTGGATAGATGTGATTGCAGCCCTCCCAGTGTGCCCAGCCATTTCCCCAGTTCAATTAAGCCCAGATTTTCTGCTTAAAAAAAATTATATATATATGTTATATATTTCTATTAATGTATCACAAAACAAAGATCCCAAGTAATTAATGGTTGTTTTTAAAATTGTTATTCTCTGTTTTGGCTTTATATATCCACATGTCATATGACTTAGAACTTTTACACTCCCATTTTTTTCCATCTGTTCCTCAGTTTTCTCATCTGTAAAATGGAAATAATGATAGTACCTACCTCATAAGGTTATTGTGAGAGTTAAATTAGTTAGTACATGTCAATTCTTGAAACAATGCCAGGCACAAAATAAGTGTTCAATAAATGTTAGCAATTATTCTTGTCATCTGTTCAGTGGTTGTCTGAATTTGCTTCTTCTCTGGGTTACTAGGAGGATTGTCACATTTTTCTAGAGGCTACTACATCAAAAACGATGATCTCTTTGCCCCATTTCCACCACACCCCAGCCAAACCTGCTCTTGTTGCATTAGTTCTTATCTTACCTAAGCCAATTCTTCCCTCTACTATGCTCCCTCCTGCCACAGGACCTTTGCACAGACTGTTTCTCCTCCTACAGTGTCCTTCCCTTCCCACTTCTAGTTAACTCCTGCTCCTTTACAGATCTCAACTCAAGCTTCCTTCTGCTGAGTTGGCTATCTGACCTTCCTGAACAGGTTAAATCCTATGCACCACTGGTCTGTAGCATTTAGCACAGGTGCTGTTTTACAGTTAATTGTGTGATTATTTAATTAATGTCTATCTCTTCCACTAGAATATAAACTGTACGAGAATCAGGGTAGTATCAACTTTTGTTAATCATGGTATCCCCAGTGTCTGACTCAGTGCCTGAAATACATAGTTGTTGTTTGTTGTGGTTGAGTGAGTTCTGACTCATAGAGACCTTATGTATAACAAAACATTACCTGGTCCTGTGCCATACTCATGATCATTGGTGTGTTTGAGCCCCTTGTTGCAGCTGTTGTGTCAGTGCATCTCATTAAAAGAGTTTCTCCTGTTTTTGCTGACCTTCTTAGGAGCTGAATAAATATTTGTTAAAAGAATGGATTACAGGGTTGTAGTGAATCAATTCATATATTATTTATTTATTAACTAAAATAATGCATGGTATTTGTAATAAATACTACGAATGCAGAAATATATAAAGAAATGAAACTCCCCCTACATCCTATAATCCCATCTCCCAGAGGCATCCACTATTGACACACTATTGATACAAGCTTCACTTGTACCCTTCCAGACTTTCTTCTCTATTTTCACTGATCATACACATATACTACCAGTTGCTGTTGAGTCAACTCCAACTCATAGCAACCCCATGTGTGTCAGAATAGAACTGCGCTCCATAGAATTTTCAATGGCTGATTTTTTCAGAAGTAGATTGCCAGGCCTTTCTTCTGAGGTGCCTCTGGATTGACTCAGACCTATAACTTTTTGGTTAGCAGCTAAGTATGTTAATCATTTGCACCACTCAGAGACTCCATAAACATGTAAACCAAAAAAACCAAACCCGTTACCATCGAGTCAATTTTGACTCATAGCAACCCTATAGGACAGAGTAAAACTGCCCTATAGGCTTTCCAAGGCTGTAAATCTTTATGGAAGTAGACTGCCACATCTTTCTTCCATGAAGCAGCTGGTGGGTTCAAACTGCCAACCTTTCCAGACAAGTGCTTAACCACCGTGCCACCAGGCTCCTTATACACTCATAACACATATGCGTATATTGAGTTCTCATAGTGAAACTTAATCATATGCTATATACGCTTTCCTGCACGTGTCTGTCAGTTTGTCGTACTGTGGGGGCTTACATGTTGCTGCAATGCTGGAAGCTATGCCACCGGTATTCAGATACCAGAAGGGTCACTCATGGCGGACAGGTTTCAGCTGAACTTCCAGACTAAGACAAACTAGGAAGAAGGACCTGACAGTCTACTTCTGAAAAGAATTAGCCAGTGAAAACCTTATGAATAGCAGCGGAACATTGTCTGATATAGTACCGAAAGATGAGCCCCCCAGGTTGGAAGGCACTCAAAAGATGACTAGGGAAGAGCTGCCTCCTCAAAGTAGAGTGAACCTTACTGACGTGGGTGGAGTCAAGCTTTTGGGACCTTCATTTGCTGACGTAGCACGACTCAAAATGAGAAGAAACAGCTGCAAACATCCATTAATAATCAGAATGTGGAATGTACAAAGTATGAATCTAAGAAAATTGGAAATCATCAAAAATGAAATGGAACACATAAACATTGATATCCTTGGCATTAGTGAGCTGAAATGGACTGGTACTGGTCATTTTGAATCTAACCATCATATAGTCTACTATGCCAGGAATGACACCTGGAAGAGGAATGGCGTTGCATTCATTGTCAAAAAGAACATTTCGAGATCTATTCTGAGGTACAACACTGTCAGTGATAGGATAATATCCATATGCCTACAAGGAAGATCAATTAATACGACTATTATTCAAATTTACAAACCAACAACTAAGGCCAAACATGAAGAAATTGAAGATTTTTACCAGCTTCTGCAGTCTGAAATTGATCAAACATTCAATTAGGATGCATTGATAATTACTGGTGATTGGAATGGGAAAGTTGGAAACAAAGAAGCATCTGTAGTAGGAAAATATGGCCTTGGTGATAGAAACGATGCCGGAGATCTCATGATAGAATTTTGCAAGACCAATGACTTCTTCATTGCAAATACCTTTTCTCACCAACATAAATGGTGACTACACACATGGACCTCGCCAGATGGAATACACAGGAATCAAATCGACTACATCTGTGGAAAGAGATGATGGAAAAGCTCAATATCATCAGTCAGAACAAGACCTAGGCCAACTGCAGAACAAACTATCAATTGCTCATATGCAAGTTCAAGTGAAAACCGAAGAAAATTAGAACAAGTCCACGAGAGCCAAAGTACGACCTTGAATATATCCCACCTGAATTTAGAGACCGTCTCAAGAATAGATTTGATACGTTAAACACTAATGACCAAAGACGAGAAGAGTTGTGGAATGACATCAAGGACATCATACATAAAGAAAGTGAGAGGTCTTTAAAAAGACAAGTAAGAAAGAAAGGACCTAAATGGATGTCAGAAGAGACTCTGCAACTTGAATGTCAAGTAGCTAAAGCAAAAGGAAGAAATGATGAAGTAAAAGAACTGAACAGACGATTTCAAAGAGCGGCTTGAGAAGACAAAGTCAAGTATTACAGTGACATGTGCAAAGACCTGGAGATGGAAAATGAAAGAGGAAGAACACACTCTGCATTTCTCAAGCTGAAAGAACTGAAGAAAAAATTCAAGCCTCAAGCTGCAATAGTGAAGGATTCTATGGGTAAAGTATAAAGTGACGTAGGAAGCATCAAAAGAAGAAGGAATACACACTCATTATACCAAAAAGAATTGGTCGACATTCAACCATTTCAAGAGGTAGCATGTGATCAGGAACCGATGGTACTGAAGGAAGAAGTCCAAGCTGCACTGAAGGTGGTGTTGAAAAACAAGGCTCCGGGAATTGACAGAATATCAATTGAGATGTTTCAACAAACGAATGCAGAGCTGGAAGTGCTCATTTGTCTATGCCAAGAAGTTTGGAAGACAGCTACGGCCAACCGACTGGAAGAGATCCATATGCCTATTCCCAAGAAAGGTGATCCAACAGAATGTGGAAATTATTGAACAATGTCATTAATATCATAGGCAAGTAATAGTTTCCTGAAGATCATTCAAAAGTGACTGCAGCAGTATGTCGACAGGGAACTGCCAGAAATTCAGGCCGATTTCAGAAGAGGATGTGGAAGCAGGGATATCATTGCTGATGTCAGATGGATCCTGGCTGAAAGCAGAGAATACCAGAAAGATGTTTTACCTGTGATGACTATGCAAGGCATTCGACTGTGTGGATCCTAACAAATTATGGATAACATTGCGAAGAATGGGAATTCCAGAACACTTAATTGTACTCATGAGGAACCTGCACATAGATCAAGAGGCAGTTGTTCGGACAGAACAAAGGGATACTGCATAGTTTAAAGTCAGGAAAGGTGTGCGTCAGTGTTGCATCCTTTCACCATAGCTATTCAATCCCTAAACTGAGCAAATAATCCTAGAAGCTGGACTATATGAAGAAGAACAGGGCTTCAGAATTGGAGGAAGACTCATTAACAACCTGCAATATGCAGATGACACAGCCTTACTTGCTGAAAGTGAAGAGGACTTGAAGGACTTACTGGTGAAGATCAAAGACTGCAGCCTTCAGTATGGATTACATCTCAACATAAAGAAACCCCAAATCCTCACAACTGGACCAATGGGCAACATCATGATAAATGGAGAAAGGATTGAAGTTGTCAAGGATTTCATTTTGCTTAGATCCACAATCAACACCCATGAAAGCAGCAGTCAAGAAATCAAAAGATGTATTGCATTGGGCAAATCTGCTGCAAAAGTCCGCTTTAAAGTTTTGAAAAGCAAAGATGTCACTTTGAAGACTAAGGTGCGCCTGACCCAAGCTGTGGTATTTTCAGTCACACCATATGCATGCAAAAGCTGGACAATGAATAAGGAAGACCGAAGAAGAATTGACACCTTTGAATTGTGATGTTGGTGAAGAATATTCAAAACACCATAGACTGCCAAAAGAATGAACAAATCTGTCTTGGAAGAAGTATAACCAGAATGTTCCTTAGAAGCAAGGATGGCGAGACTATGTCTTACATACTTTGGACATGTTGTCAGGAGGGATCAGTCCCTGGAGGACATTATGCTTGGTAAAGTACAGGGCCAGTGAAAAAGAGGAAGACCCTCAACGAGATGGATTGACACAGCAGCTGCAACAATGGGCTCAAGCATAACAACGATTGTGAGCATGGTGCAAGACTGGGCAGTGTTTCGTTCTGTGGTGCATTCGGTTGCTATGAGTTGGAACTGACCCGACCTAACAACAATATCTATGCTTTTACTTTATTTAACACTGTAGTAGGGCTGTCTTTCTAGGTCTGTACATAATAGATCCAACACATGAAAATGATTATGTAATAGTTCAGAAAAAATCTGAAAAATAATACAATGAGCATTCATGTACCCATCCCCCAACTTAATAAATGAGAATGATCAATACGTTTATCACATTTCCCCCACCATCTCAAATTTTGTGTTTATTATTTCCATGCATTTCTTTTTTCTTTTACTACATAAGTTTCTTTCTATAAAAATAAAGGGTCTTTGCATAGTTCAAAATTTTTTATAAACAGTATTATTCTGTATGCATTTGTTGCACTTTGCTTTTTTTTCACTTAGCATTGTGTTTGTGAGATTCATACAAAATGATATGAGTAGCTAAAGTTCATTCATGTCCCTTGACTGCAAATATTATACTGCAAGATTAGAACATAATTAATTATCCATGTTTCCATTGATGGGCATTTAGGTGTTTTTTTTTTTTTTTTTCTATTTCAATCATTTGGGTACAACATTCTTGAACCTGCTTTTTTTTGTGCATATGTGAAAGAATTATACCAGGCAGGGGACAACTAAGATGTAGGGTATTTGCATTTTTACTAGACAGTGCCAAATCTAGTTCAAGGTTGTTTCATTATTTTTTATAGCTGCACAGTATTCCTTTAAGATAATGTACAATAATTTATCCGTTTCCCTCCTGCATTTACTGGATTTTATTTAGGAGGTTAAAACAATATTAGATATTAGATCTTTCATGTTGGGATGAGTACTCTAGTAGAGCACTTGAGAGCTTAGAAGGCCTCTGGGTATGTCAACTCATTTGATCCTCTCTCATAACCCTTTGGGAGAGTCAGTCAATGATTGCCATTGCTACTTTTTTGTCTTCAATGGATGATGAAATCAAAGCTGAGGGATTCAGAGTCTAGGGTCCCAGTGAGTTGAGCAGCAGAGCCAGATGGAGTGGCAGGGCCTCTGGCTCATAGCTTGTTCCACTCTAACTTTCTGCCTTCTTCCACAACTAACGAGCTGGTCAGAGCATGGGAAACGATGTCACAGCAGAAGATTACAACAAAGAATTGGGAGGAAATGCGCCTTCTTTGTTTGCACCTGTGAAAACGCAGGGTATCAGCTCACAGGCTGCTACTGGGGTGCATTGTCCTAGAAAAGGGGGAAACAGATGGCAATTTGATAGGAGCCTGATAGCATTGTTTGGGTTGAGCAGGGGGTATCCTCTGGGGAACCAGGAGAGAAGCTTCCAGCTAAGAGCCACATCAGCTTGGAGAAGGAACTTGCTGTGGCCGCTTCCTCTCTCCCAACCTCTGCCCTGGTAGAAGCCCAGATGGGATGGGAGTGCACAAGCGTCCATTGTTTGCCTGCTGCTATTAGTGCCAAAACTTCCCTGAGAAGCCATGAGCTTCGACCCAAGGGTAGAGACCTTTAGGGCGTGTGTGTTTGAGAGTGCATGTGTGTGCTAGTGCGTGTGTGTGAGTGCGTGTGGGAGTGCGTGTGTGTGCGTGTGCGAGTGCGTGTGTGTGAGCACGTGAGTGCGTGTGCGAGTGCGTGTGTGGAAGTGCATGTGTGTGTGAGTGCGTGTGTGTGAGAGTGCGTGTGTGTGTGAGTGCGCGTGTGAGAGTGCGTGTGTGTGTGAGTGCATGTGCATGTAAGTGCGTGCATGTGTGTGTGGAGATGGGCTGGTATGTGGAAAGCTGAGTCAGGGATAGCATTGGGGCAGGAATGCTTAGGACAGGAGAAGTGCATGTTAACCAGGGGTGCCTAGAGCACAGGACATGACCAATGTGCTCATGGGATTAATCTCTACTCCTCATATTTTTCTTTTTCCTTTGTGTATGCTGGCTGTGTGTCCTGAACTTAAATGGCTCATCCTTGAATAGCTACAGCTGCTGTGCATTGTTCCCTCTAGGAGTGGTGAGGGAAGCACAGTCTAAAACTCGGAAACCCTGGCTCTGCCACTAACTGACTGCATGACTTTGGGAAAGTTCCTTAACCTTCCTGGGACTCATATCCCTTATTGTGGAAGAGTGAAGGAGAGATGAAGACTGATTCATTCACTACATATCTATTTAGTACCTACTCTGCAGCTACTGAATGATAGGCTGCTGTCAGGGTATAAAAAGGAAGCATGACGTAGTCCGTTTTTGAGTCCCTGGGTGGCACAATCAGTTAATGCAGTTGGGTGCTAACTGAAAGGTTGAAGGTTTGAATGCACCCAACGGTGCCTTGGAAGAAAGGCCTGGAGATCTATTTCTGAAAAATTAGCCATTGAAAACCCTATGGAGCACACTTCTACTCTGATGTATATAGGGTCACCATAAGATAGGAACTTCTGAGTAAGCTTTTCTCCAGTTATTGCCTCAAGTTCCATAATGCCTAGCCCCTGGTTAACAATTGAATGTCAAAGAATCAGAGTTAAGGTTGTTTGGGGACCAAAGAAAACAGAGACTTGAATGGCTCTGAAGTCTGTTCCCTTTTCACTAGTTCAAGTAGCATTCCTCTTCCTAGTGCCTTCCTTGGCCCTCTCATCTAGGTCCATGGCTCTTCCTAGGGCTTCCCATGGCATCCTGGCAGTGACCTTGAGCCCAGTACTGATGACATCACTTAATGTGTTTCTTCAAAGTGGGGACATGGTGATTATCTACTCTTTGTGCCTATCACAGTGCCTGGTTCTCAACATGTTGGAGAAATAAACAGATTTTATAAATAAAAGGGAGAAAGAAACTCTTTCTTAAAGATTTCTTGGGGCAGGAGTTAGAGGGTCTCAGGGTTTCAACGTAGCCCACTGTCTTCATGAGACTTGTTGCACGGACAAGTTCCTGAGGACTTCTACAATTTCCATCAAATCCTCATAACCAGCTGATTTCTTAGATTCCTTGCACTACCTGTCACCAGCTCCTCCACTTTTCCTTGAGGAGATGGCCGACTGGCTGCCGCCTGGGAGCTGGTAACTGACAGTTAAAACCTTGGCATCTTTGCCAAGTTTAAGAAAAATAAAGCAGAAAATCAAATATTATCTTTGCAGACACTGGGAATCAAAGCTGCTGACTTCCTTGAGCATTTTCATCTGTGCATTCAACAGAAGCAGTGTGCAAAAACAAAGAGCACATGGCCTATGGCTAAGAATTGGGCTGTTGTGGTGGATGGACGGGAGTGGCAGGGACTGGAAGCAGTTACCTAGAGGGTCAATATTTCAGCTTGTTCATGGAGAGATAATTGAAGAGGCAGCCGGTCAGAAAAGAGTTTGGTAGTACTCCTCCCCCTTTTCTCCTCCATATTCCTTTATACTTTGACTGCCTTCAGATTAATGAGATCTTTTCAAACTCAACGGAAATGACAATGCTGAGAGGAAAAAGAATGTTTCACAATTTAATGGAAGATCAAAATAACAGCATTAAGAAATGAAGCCTTTTCTTATATAAGGTCTTGTTTAAGCCCTGTTTAGCTGCCTTGCGCAAAATGCTGTGATTTAATATCTTTGTCTCAGGGATATAATTTTTCTCCTCAGATTTTTAGAAGTTATTTCTAGAATTGTTAAGGCTGTTTCAAAAACCATGGCTTTGTCTAAAGTGCCAGAGTACAGCCAGCTCTCTAAGTAGAAGGAAAGCAGAAAGGAGAGGAATGAGAAAGTTACCCCCTTCAAATGCCAACATGTGACATGAATTAAGATGAGTTAAAAAAACAGCAAAAAAACGATGTAAGAGCTGTAATGCTTTTTAGAAAAATGGCTCTAATGATTTTTGGAAAGTTTAAACAAAGTGTATTTAATTATTGAGTCCCAATAGTAATTAAAAAAATTTATCTATGAACTATATTTATTTGCTTTTTCAATGCAAAAAGCATAGGAATTATGAAACTCAAGTGATTATAATGGTAGGTTAGGTTTAGAAAGTAAATCTGAATAGAAATGATTCCTGTTCATGGAAAATAATATTTGACTTTAAATCTGGTTATTATACTATTAAGGAAATTTACACATATTAAATAAAAGTTATGGTAAGCCCTGGTGGTGCAAAGGTTAAGCATTCAGCTGCTAACCAAACAGTTGGCGGTTCGACCCCACCCAGCAGCTCCAAGGGAGAAGGACCTGGTGATCTGCTTCAATAAAGATTACAGCCCAGAAAACCCTATAGGGCAGTTCTACCCTGCCACATGGGGTCACTATGAGTTGAAATCAACAACAACATTTTCTTTTTAAATCAAAAAAGTGTTTTTTAATTTATAAAAAATAGAGTCACACTGTGTTCCATTCAGTAATGAATTACCTATTTTAAGAAGAATTACGTTTAGAAAAATATGCTTGTCCACACCTTTTTAGGATCACAACTATCAGAATAGCAAATGGTTTTTAAATTGATGTTTAGGGCATGTTAGGATGTTATGGGCAGAGTTTAGAGCTTAAAGACATTTTTGCTGAAGATTGTTCAATTTAAAATTCAACAGCCCACCACAGACCTGATGGTAAATACATGTTCTCATCTAGAACTAGTTTTGGCATCCTTATCCTTCCAAAGAAAAGCCAGGTTGGGCCATCCGGGCTCCAGAGAGGCAGTGCAGCTCCATGGTTCACAACAGGAGTTCTTAGTTCCTGGTTCAGATCTTCACTCAGCCACTTTTTAGCTGTGAGACCTTGGGTAAGTTACTTAACTTTTCTGTGCCTCAGTTTTCTTATCTCAGTTTTTAGGTTAGCACTCGGCTGCTAACTTAAAAATTGGCTATTCAAATCCACCAGCAGCTCCACAGGATAAAAGACCTGGTGATCTGCTCCTGTAAAAATTACAGCCTAGAAAACCCTATAGGCAGTTCTACTCTGTCCAATAGGGTTGCTATGAGTTAGAATTGACTAGATGGCACACAACAACAACAAGAAGTCTTCGTTGCTTTGCTGGAGGGTTAAATGGATTCATACAAAGTTTTGGAACAGTTTCTGCCTTGTACGTAGTAGATACTCAATAAACCAAGCTAAACCTGTTGCCCTTGTGTTGATTCCAACTCATAGTGACCCCACAGGACAGAGTAAGTACTCAATAGATACGAGCAATTGTTATTGTTGTTGATATTATTATTGACATTGGAAAGCTCTCTCTCTAAAGAATTTGCATGAATAAAGCACTTAGTTGAGAAACCAAAAACTTAGTTTCTCAACATCTTTTTAGTCCACTAGGACTTCGCCTTGGTGGTGCAACAGTTAAGCCCTTGGCTGCTAACTGAAAGACTGGCAGTTCAAACACCATCCAGCGGCTACAAGGGAGAAAGACTTGGAGGTTTGCTTCTGTAAAGATTGCAGCCAAGAAAACCCTATGGGGCAGTTCTACTCTGTCATGTGGGGTCACTATGAGTCAAAAACCGACTTAACAGCACCTAACAACCACAGGACTTTGTAAAAAATTATTTAGCTAAAATATCTTCAATGCCCTGGCACAAAATGTTCAAAACCAAAATAAAACAAAAAGACAAAGGAGGAGGATAAACCGGGCAAGGGGACAAGTTTTGAGAAAGTGCAAAGGCAATTGTTTTAAAGGAGTCATTGTATTCAGGTGGCCCGGCCAGCTACTGTAAACATCAGGCTATTTAAGTAGGAAATCAGAACCCATTGTGGGTCAATAAAATGGATGTCTTTTCAACTAAACAGATTGCTATCAGCCTCACAGAGCCAACTGTTGTTCCTTTTTGTCCTGTCATTTCCTTTACTGAGTGTCTGTAAGAACCACCCACTCCGGTGTTTCTCAGATTATAGGTTTTTAGGTCAAACACAAACCCCCGGGAACGCCCAGAAAAGCCAGACACAAGCAGTTCTATTGTGCAGAAGCTGGATGATGACATCAGCTCTACTGCTGTCGTGTGTAGTAGAGGCTGCTGTGTCCAGAGCGTGTGGGATCCCGGACTCTTCAGTCCACTAGCACCCAGGAGCTCGGGTCAGTCTGGCGACTGCTCTTAAGTAGCTGGTGCAGCTGATTTTTCAGGTGGGCTATAGCCTCCACGGAAGAACCAAACATGGCTATGCCCACTCCTTGGCTGATTTCAGAAGATTGACCAGTGAGCATTCAACGCTTTCTCTCTTCATCATCCTCAGGCAAGTCCACAATGGGTGAGAGACAGGAGCCCCTGGCCATGACGGTGCATCTCCTTGCCAACTCTGGGCATGGCTCGCTTCTGCAGCGAACTCTAGACCAGCTCCTAGATGGCATTTGCCCAGAGGTCCGCCTCTTTCTGGTGTCAGAGCGGGTCAGCCCCGTGAAATCCTATGAGAAGTACCACCCCAAGCGCTCCAGGTTTCCAGGGATGTCTGTTTTGCTCTTCCTGCATGAAAGCCTCGGAGAGGAGCGAATATTTCGCGTTCTTGACTCCCTCCAGCATTCACCTTGGCAGTACTACCCCACCCAGAACACACAAGGAAGACTCTATCCCTCCCTTCTTACCAGCGAGTTCTACAGTCTGGATAACCAGATGCCCGTGTGGGGAGTGAGACAAGTGCACTGTGGCACGGAGATCCTGCGGGTGACGCTGTACTGCAGTTTTGACAACTACGAGGACGCCATCCGACTCTATGAGATGATCTTGCAGAAAGAAGCCACCTTGCAAAAGAGCAACTTCTGTTTCTTTGTGCTCTACTCCACCGCAAACTTTGCTCTGCAGCTCTCCCTGAAGCAGCTGCCCCTCGGGATGTCAGTGGACCCCAAAGAGTCTTCAGTGCTGCAGTTCAAGGTTCAAGAGATCGGCCAGCTAGTGCCTCTTCTGCCCAATCCGTGTGTCCCCATCAGCAGCACCAGGTGGCAAACTCAGGACTACGATGGCAACAAGATTCTGCTGCAGGTATTTCTGCTTTGTCTCTAGGAACTTGGAGAAGCACATAGAACTGTGCAATTTTACATCCGAGATGTAAATAGAGAGATTATTTAATCTAGTGGGCCTCAACTTTGGTAGCACGTTAGAATCCCCAGGGGAACTTTCAAAAATACCCATCTCATGCCTACACCCCAGGCCAGTTAAATCAGAATCTCTGGGGGCAACTCAAGCCTGTGTAATTATTAAAAGCTTCTAGGATGATTCTAATACATAGTGGGATTGAGAGTCTCTGATATAATAACATCCCCTCATCTAACAGATGAGGAAATTCAAACTCAGGGAGGTCGTGGCTTACACAAGTAGTTCATAGCTGTATCAGACAATAATCTTTTTCTCAGATTTTCCTTTTACAATGCTGACCAGATCAAATCAGACCAAACCAGTTGCCATGGAGTTAACCTTAACTCACGGTAACCCCATATATGTAAGAGTAGAAATGTGCCCCACAAGGTTTTCAATGGTTGATATTTTGAGAAGTAGATAGGCAGGCTTTTCTTCTGACACATCTCTGGGTGGACTTGAACCTCCAACCTTTCAACTGTACCTGAATACTCTTCGGATTCAGGAATATTATAAGCTCTTTCCATCTGACCCAAGGAAATTTAAGTTTTAATTAAGCTTAGGAATGTTAAATAGTAATCCTGTTGACTTACTGTTTAAACATCTTGTATCACTGTCATATTTTTTCCCCAAATCAAGTTAGATGGTTAAATCTTCTTCAAAAGAGAATCTTAAAATTAAAGCCTTCCTTTGTAACTATCCTATTAAAGTGGACCAAGCAGCTGTATATTTAATTAAGATAGGATAGCTACCTGTGTCATCTCTTATGGTGTATTAGTGGCAGTTGAGCCTTGCCACTTAGTAGCTGTGTGACCTTGGGCCTCAGTTTCTTCATTAGCACAATAGATGTAACAAAAGTATCTTTCTGTAGGGTTGTTATTGACACTAAATGACTTGATTCTTATAAAGTATTTAGCATAGTGGCCAGAACTCAGTTTTAGCCATTGCTGTTCATATTATGCCCTGTAGGTATTTTGGAGTCCCTGGGTGGCACAAATGTTAAGTGTTCAACTACTAGCCAGGAGGTTGGTGGTTTGAACCCACCCAAAGGTGTCTAGGAAGAAAGGCCTGGTAATTTGTTTCCAAAAGGTCACAACCTTGAAAACCCTATGCAGTAGTTCTACTCTGCACACGTGGGGTCACCATGAGTGGGAATTGACAGCAACTAAGTATTTGAAATTGATTAATCCTTATAACAACCTAAGAAGTCGCTATTTTTCCTATTTTGCAGATAAGAAAACTGAAGCATAGAGGGGTTCAGTTAGTTGCCAAAAAAATAGCTAGTACTGTCTGTCAGGCTCCAAAGCCTGTGTTTAATCATTACACTCCAGCCCTCTGTGGGTTTGAGTGTGGTGCACGTGTGTGCAGACAAGGAGATGTATATGAAATCCTAACCCTCGTACCTGTGGCTTCTGTCCTTGAGAAATGGTCAGAATCTGCTCTAAGGCATGTTGGATAAAGTAATAACAGGCTCTGAGATGAGTTGTCTGTTTCTTTGTTTAACTCTGTGATCGGCTTTGACTTCTTGGTGAAATAAAATAGGAATCATATTGATCCTATATTAAATGATTTCTAAATGATTTACCTTCCTGGGACACAGAAGGTAGATAGGTACTATTTCTGTTAGTTGCCTGTTATATGACTCACTAACTTCCAAAGCATCAAAGTTTGTCCCTCAGTCTTAATTTCCAGAATTTAAGATCAACCTACTGTCAAACAAAAATTTAATATGTATATGCAGCAGGGGATACATTTCAAATCATTCCTATTTTAAAAGATAGCTGATACTTTTCACTTCTGAAGCATAGCTACTGACTGGTAGTTGCTTTGGAAAGTTGAATCAAATCTGGGGAGGGCAGGATAGCTTTTCTGATAAAGGGAACACTCCATGAGTAATATAAAAACGGCCCTGTTCCTCTCTGATTTTCTAGGAGTCTGGCCACCTCTCAGGGCTTCCATGGGAGCAGAGTATTTAGTCCTTCTTTATCATAGACCTCCCTGAAGCCACTACCCTTTCCTAAGCTCTTGGGAGGCTCTCCAAACTTTGAGTACTTCTGTCTTCCCCACTCTAAAACATTGGCCTTGGTCCCCTCCCTGTCAATCTGTCTAGGCTTTTGCAAACAAAATGGGGGACTGTCTTCTGGAAACTTGTGCTTCTGGCCCCATATGGTAAAACCCCCTGAGGAAAGCATATAAAGGATTTGCCACCTTCTAAGAAAGGTCCCTGGGTGGCACAAATGTACTGGACTATTAACCTAAAGGTTGGCAATTTGAACCTACCCAGTGGTGCTGCAGAAGAAATCCCACTAGCAATCTGCTTCTGTAAGGATTACAGCCAAGAAAATCCTATGGTGCAGTTCTACTCTGCAACACATGGGGTCACTATGAGTCAGAATCAACTTGATAGCAATGAGGGTGTGACTTCTGAGAATACAGTGAATTTTTCAGGATAGAAAACCCAGCCTGAACTTCCTTGGGGAAAGTAGGGAAGGTAAGTGGTCAATCTCTGGCTTTTATAAATCAGTAGTCCAGGTCTGACTTGCAAAAGCCAAAGATTCACCACTTACCCTTCTCTCCAGCTTATAAGGAATCTTGATGATACAGTGGTTAAGTACTTGGCTGCTAACTGAAAGGTTGGCAGTTCAAACCCACCCAGTGGCTCCTTGGGAGAAAGACCTGGTGATCTGCTTCCATAAAGATTACAGTCAAGAAAACCCTATAGGGCACTTCTACTCTGTCATCAGTCAGAATTGACTCAATGGCACACAACAACAGCAATAGTCCAGGTCTTAACCCATGTGCTCAGAATCCAACTCTCAGCTATGCCACCTCTGACTTGACCTTGTCCTCAGACAGGCTTCCCCCTTGTGGTCACCAGCTGGCTGTTAGCAGTGTAGAGGACTACATCCTCATATGGGTGGCTCGGAGTATTTCATCCCACTATGGCCCAACACAATTTCTGGGCTTCACTCCAATTGGCCCAACGTGGTCAGATTTTCCTCTCTGAAACAATAACTGCATTCAGAGGAATGGGATTGTGTGGGTTAGCTTAGTCCTGATGCAAAGGCCCTGCCCCCTGCCCCCTGCCCTAGATTCTGCCTGGAATCAGACTCTCCTAAAGTCTGTGGGACTCATGGGAGAGGGTCAGGATACTCCACTGAAGATCAAAGTGGGGGAACAAATGCTAGATGGTCCTGTTATGAATTGAACTCAGAATTCTAACCCCTGTACCTGTGGGTGTGACCCTGTTTGGAAATAGGGTTTTTCTTTTGTTATGTTAATAAGCTCATACCAGTGTAGGGTAAATCCTAAACCTAATCTCTTCTGAGTTATAAAAAAGGCCAGAATAGACACAAAGAAATGCTCAGGGGAAACAGTATGTGAGGAGCCATCTTCAAGCAAAGAAATGCCATGGATCACAGGCAGACACCAGAAACTAGGAGAGAGGCTCACAGAAGGAACAGACACAACTGAGACCTTGATTTGGACTTTTAGCCTCCACAACTGTGAGAAAATATATTTTGTTGTTTAAAGTCATCCACTTGAGATATTTCTGCTACAGCAGCACTAGGTAAGTAAGACAGGCCCCAAATGACTAATGTTCACCAAAAGCAAGACAATGATACCTACAGAAGAGAGAGCCATAACCACAAATGAACCTCTCCACATATAATCCTCCCACAGGTCCGAGATAGAGATGAGTACGTAGCAGTGCTAGACCCAGTGGGGCAACTGAGGAGTTGTGCCCGAAGATTGATGCCTGGGCCTGGTTGAGCTGGACAGGCCAGAAGGAATTAGCCAGATGGAAATGGGAGGAATGGTTTCCAAACAGAAACAGCAGTGGGTGAAAATGTGTGGAGTGGCATTTCCTTAGCAGCGCATGTTCAGAAAACTGTCTAAGGTTCCATGTGGCTGGAGTGACGGGAGAAGGGCTAGGGGATGAGGCTGGGCCATCAGGAACCTGACCAGTCACTGAAAAGTAAGGGTGCAATGGTTAAGCACTCAGCTGCTAACTGAAGGGTTGGTGGTTCAAACCCACCCAGCAGCTCCACGGGAGAAACCCCTGGCAATCTGCTCCTGTAAAGATTGTTGTTGTTGTTGTGTGCTATTGAGTCAGTTCCAACTTATAGCAACCCCGCGTGACAGGGTAGAACTGCCCTATAGGATTTCCTAGGCTGTAATCTTTACAGGAGCAGATTTCCAAGTCTTTCTCTAGTAGAGCTGCTGGGTGGGTTCGAACCGCCAAGCTTTCAGTTAGCAGCCAGGTGCTTAACTGTTGTTCCAGGAGGACTCTTTCCTGTAAAGATTACAGCCTAGAAAACTCTATGGGGCAGTTCTACTCTGTTAAATGGGGTTACTATGAGTTGAAATCAACTCAACAGAATCTAACAACAACTGTATTCCCAGTGCCTAGAACAGTGTCTGGCACATAATAGGCAAATACATTCTTGTATGAATGAGTGAGTGCCTTACTAAACAGCTTCTGTTTTATCCTTAGTGTAATGAGTGATCATTGATGGCTCCATGAGTGGTACTGACATGAATAATTTGTGTTATGAGGAACATATGAAAGAATATACATGGAGGTGCTTTCCAAAGTAGAAACTATAGGAAGCCATGCAAAAGCAATGCAATTATGGTTCGTGCGTGTAGTTGTCTTGCCGAATGCACATGATGAACAATTCTCTTTCCATGTGACCTCTTGTCATTGTAGACTGTCTAATGCCTCTCAGAGTCTAGAATTATGTTTTTGATGAGAGTGATGTTAAGGTATAGAGTAGATGCTAAGCAAGTAAATGAATGTATGAATAAATGAGAAAGTATGTCAATGTTAATTAATTTCCCAAATATTCATTGAGGGCCTATCATAGGTTAGGCCCTGTTCTAGGCCATCTTGCAATTTTAATTCTGCTTTCTTAATTCATAGTGGAAGTAAAAATATAGCATATTTATTTTGCCCTGTCCCTATTTTGTTGTTGTTGTCGTTAGCTGCCATTGAGTTGGCCCCAAGTCATGGCAACCCCATGCACAACAGAACAAAATGCTGCCCAGTCCTGCACCATCCCCATGATTGGTAGTGGATTGGACCATTGTGATCCATAGGGTTTTCACTGGCTGAGTTTCAGAAGTAGATTGCCAGGCCTTTCTTCCTAGTCTGTCTTAGTTTGGAAGCTCCACTGAAATCTGTACAGCATCATAGCAACATGCAAGCCTCCACTGGCAGATGGGTGGTGGCTGTGCATGAGGTGCATTGACTGGGAATTGAACCTAGGTCTCCCTCGTGGAAGGTGAGAATTCTACCACTGAACGACCAATACCTCCACTTCCATTGTAGTAGTCCCTTTTCTTTCTCCCTGGGCTTTTGCCACTGGTGGTAGTGAAGGTGTCAGTGTGTGCTCAGGGACAGTAGGATAGGAGATGATGCTTGTCTCTGTTCTTGAACTCCTGCAACATAAATCATGCCCTCAGTCAAATAATCTATTCTGTCAAATCAACCACATGCAGTATCTCTCATCAGTTACTGCTGGTCTCAGCTTTCCACAGCTTGGTCACATTGTTCAAAGTTGCATTCTTTGTACTTTATATGTATATATTTTTCAACTAATAACACTTATGGTCCCTTAGTTTAGTTTACCTGCTGTCATTCATCTTTCGTTCAGCTCTGACTTGGACAATTCAGGTGTAGAATCCATGACTTTGTTGTTGGACTTTTGGCAGACTCCAGACTCCAGGTCATTGAGTTAGAAGAATATTGAATCTACCATGGACTGCCAGAAGAATAAACAAACCAGGCTTAGAAGAAATACAACCAGAATGTTCCTGAGAAGTGAAGATAGCAAGACTTTGGCTCACTTACTTTGGACGTATCATCAGGAAAGAGCAATTGCTCTTGTTTGATAGAGGGTCAGTGAAAATGAGAAAACTCTCAATGGGATAGATTTACACAATAGCCACAACAATGGACTCAAGCATACTAATGATTATGAAGGTGGTATAGGGCTGGGTAATGTTTCGTTCTGTTCTATATAAGGTCACCATGAATCAGAGCCAACTCAATGGCAACTAACAACGAGTTAGAATTGGTCATCTTATTTAGTTCGATGTTCAGTAAGGACACGTTATAAAGTCAGAAGATAAAATATCCCTGGAAGCTACTTGAAATGGTCCAGTAAAGTCCATATTCCATAACCACATGGAGACAAGACAGCCATCCCTTAGTTAACCTTTGGTGAGGTGTTTGGTACTGATATCACCTTGCACTTACAGTCTAATTAGGAACTGATGCTCCCACAAGTGCCTGCAATCCCAGGTGGCTGTGATAGATGCTGGAATAGAGCAGCAGCCACACACCTTGAGTGTATGAAAGAGAAAAATGAATGCGAATGGGGGAATCTGGGAAAGTTGTGTGGAGGAGGTGTGACTTGGAGGATGACCAAATCAGGCTGTAACAGAGCATAGGGCTGGAGATTTCACATGGGTCTAGGAGACCAGTGTTTGATCCACTGAGATGGGTGTAGGAGGATGTAAAATGGGATTTATTAAGGTTTTTAGAGGAATTGCATAACATGATCATATCTACAATATATAATTTAAGATGATAACCCTGGTACCATCGAATAGGATAGATTGGATGGGGACTAGGTTGACCAATTCAGAGGTGACTGCAATTGTTCAAGCAAGGGTCAGCAAAGTTTTCAATTAGGGAACTCATAATAGAAATATGAAGTTAAATATGAGCTGTGCTTCAGGGGTAGACTTGGCAGAATTTGGCAATGAATTAAACAGAGAGTGAACAAGAGGCAGGTGCCATGGTTTTGAGGGGACTGGGGAATCTAAGAAGAAAAGCTGGCTTCCAGAACCATGAGAGAGGTGACAATGAGTCTGGATACACTGGGTTTGTGGTGCCTGCAGGCCATCAGGTGAAGACACGCCACAGCCAGCTGGCCACTAAGGGCCGGAACTCAGGAGGGGGCTTGGGCTAGGGACATAGGTTGCAGTGATGGCTGAAGCCCTGGGAAGGAGTGACATTATCAAGGAAGAGAGTGTAGTACGAAAAGAGATAAGGCAGGATCTGGGAAATACCCACAATTCGGTGGGGGGTAGGGGGAATTCAGAAGATGCAAGCAGAAAGCCAAGAGGAGAAGATCATGGTGTCATAGAAGTCAAAGAAAGGAAGACCAAATGTGACTGAAATTTTTCATAGACATATCTGAACCAATCCATTTAGATAAATGTTAACCTCTATTTAGTTATAAATGTTAACTCAAATCTCTGGGACTTAGCAATCTGTGAATACACATATAAAAATCACTATTCAGATCAATATTCAGAGTAAGATGACTCTAGCCCATCAAGATGATTGAGGAAAAATAACCCTCTTGCCCAATTATCCCTTATAAATTTGGTTTTTAGAGAAGAGCCATACCATAGCCCCTAAGTTGCTTCTCATGTGTGTTAGAATGGGTCCCTCAGGTTGTCCCACCCTGACCTTCTTATCAGGCCACACTGGTCACTTGTGATGTTGCCATTGACCCTTGAGAGATCACCACCTGTTGCAGGGCCCAGCTGTCCTCCAGAGGTAACTGATGGCACCACCACCCTGAGCATATGGGACTTGTGAAAGTTACCACAGAACAACTGGGGCCAGATAGTAACTTTCAACAAGATCTTTCTGAAGATTTGGGGATTAAGAGTAGAAACAACAAAGAATTCTGTACAAGAAGAGTAACTTACAAGTACCAGTAGATGTCGCTATTCTCAACGCTCTCAGACCAAGACAAGACCTTGAGATCCTTGAGCTGCTAGAGAAGACCTGCTCAAGGAGTGTCTCAGTGGTACTCACTCACACTCCATTCCTCTCTATTCCTTCCTTTTCTCATTCCCTTCTCATCCTCCTATATACCCCACACAGCCAGCCAGCCAGCCAGCCAGCCAGCCAGCCAGCCAGCCAGCCAGACACAAACACACACACACACACACACACACACACACACACTCCTATGCTCTCACTGGTTTATGCTGAATTTAATACTTTCAGGCGTTGCTCAAGAGGTTATGGCTGCTATAGAAGAGCAGGTTGACATCAGTGATTTTGGTAAATTAATTAAAACAAGACTCGTTGCCATTGAGTCAATTCTGACTCATAGTGACCCTATAGGACAGAGTAGAACTGTCCCATATGGTTTCCAAAGAGCAGCCGGTGGATTCAAACTGCTGGCCTTTTGGTTAGCAGTGGAGCGCCTAACCACTGGGCCACCAGAGCTCCATTAAAACAAATGCCTTTGAAAATATCAGTTAATTGGAAAAGGCTGGTTTCAGCTCTTATGTAAGCAAGTGCGCACTGCTTTGGGGTTTCTTATTAGCCACATAATATGTGTCCATGCAATCCTTTTTTTTTTTTTTTCAGTGCAGGAGATATCCTGTTTTACTATCTTCCTGGAATCACTTTTAGCAAAAAAAAAAAACAAAAAAAAAAAAACAGTATTATTTTCCCTTCATGATGTCAGTCTGCTCCTTAACAACTTAGTCATTTTTCAATGACTTATTTTCTCTTGTTTTCAAGTATTTAGAGAAAAAAAAAGAGTGATAAATGATCTTCTTGTTCATCAAGACAGCTACTAATATTTTCTGAACTTGCAAGAACCTAGCTCTCAATTTGCAATACTTTACAAATATTCTTAGAAGCATGAGCTCTAAGTGATCCTAGAAATGCATTTCAATTTTTTGTGGGGAGGAGGCAAGAGGGGCTTTATTCTCCCTCAAGGGACTCATCTCAACCACTCAGCATTGTTTCTCCTGGAAATTCTTCATTCTTATCTCATACATAGCTGCATTTCTGTGTTAACAATGTTGTGCTCACTTTTGCCATATGATCTAAGGATCTTAGGCTTTTCTTTTGAAAAAGCCAACGTTTCCCTCTCTTAAAAAGTTTGCAGAATTGCCCAACAATAATGATAAAAGTCACTTGGAACTTTCTTAATAAGATTTTACAAAGAATTTATGTCTCCTTAATATGCAGCTATCAGGGGCCTAATATATGAGTCAGAATCGACTCGATAGCAAGGGATTTGGTTTTGTGAATATATAGATGAAGTCCCTAGGTTGTGCAAATGGTTAAGAGCTTGGCTGCTAACTGAAAAGTTGGAGGTTAGAGTCCACCCCAAGGCACCTCAGAAGAAAGGCTTGGTGATCTGCTTCTGAAAAATCAGTCATTGAGTTCTGCTGTGATACATATGAAATCACCATGAGTTGGAATTGATTCAATGGAAACTGGTACTGGTAATATATAGATGTTAAATTTCCATACATTTCTATGTACAAAAGTTTATATTTTTTAGGTGTTGAGCTTTATTTATTTATCCAGCAGATATTTAGTGACTATTTACCATGTGTCAGGCATTATGCTAGGTACTGAAGATACAATGACGAAGAAGGTATATACAATCCCTGCTCTTCCAGGGGAAGGAATAGAGAAGTAAACAGCCAAGTGTAATACAGTGTAGTAATACTATGGTATGGGAAGTACAGGCTTCTGTCAGAGCTAGTAATTATATTAATGATGATAATAATAATCAACCCATATATAGCACTTACTATGTCCCTGGCACTGTTATCATTTAATCCTCACAACAATCTTATGATGTTGGCACTTATTATTATGTTCTTTTACAGATGAAGAAACCTAGGCACAGAAAGGTTAAGTAATTTGCCAGAAGTCCCACAACTAATAAGTGGCAGAGCCAATATCTAGGTGGTGCAAACAGTTAAAGTGTTTTTGGCTGATAACTGGAAGGTTGGAGGTTCGAGTCTACCCAGAGGTAACTTGGAAGGAAGGCCTGGTGATCTACTTCTGAAAAATCAGCCATTGAAAACTCTATGGAACACAGTTCTACTCTGACACATATGAGATCGCCATGAATCAATGGCAACTGGACTGAAACTCAGAACTGATGATAGTGGGAAGGATTCCAAGGGGAAATGATGACAGATGAGGAGTTTTAATAAAACAAATTAGAAGAAGTATATCCCAGACAAAGGAAATAATGTATACAAATACTGTCATTAAGAAAGCAAATCACAGTCAAGGAATTGAAAGAAGTTCAATTTTGGCATGTGAGGGTTGGAAGGGAGAAAGTGGTGACTTATCAGGCTGGAGTAAGAAGTGGCAGACCATGAAGGGTGTGGTAAATAAAAACCAGCTGCTGTAGAGTTGATACTGACTCATGGCAACCCCATGTGTGGTAGGGCCATGTTAAAGAACTTAGATTTTACCTTAAGAAGAATAGGGAGCCACTGAAGCAAGAGGGTGATATGATCAAATCTGTGTTTTCAAAACTCCTTCTGGTAGTGGAGTGGAGAATGGATTAGAAGGAGTTAAGAAGGTCCGTGTGGAGTCCTGTTAGAAGGCTGTTGCAATAACTCGGATGTGAGATGATGACAGCCTACCCTACGGTTAATGGCAGTGGGAATGGAGAGACAGGAAGATGTGAGAGACATTTAGAAGACAGAGTCCATAGGAATGGGTTACTGGTTTTATATAGGGGATGGAGAAGGGAAGATGATACTATGCCTTGGGCAACATGATGACTAATGATGTCATCTAAGATAGAAGAAAAAGTAAGCAGAACTGTTTGGTTTGAGGAGGGAGGTGAGTTTAATTCCAGACACATTGAGTTTTAGGGACCTGTGGGACCTTCAAATGCTGATCCCTGGAAGGCAGTTGGTATATAGGAATGTAGCTCAAGAGACAGATTTGAGTTATAGTTACACTTTTGGGAGTCTTCATCATTTATCTGGTAATTGAAATCATGAATGTGGATAAGTTGCCCTGGAAAAGTGTAGAGTGAGAAGAGAAGAGGGCCCAGGTCAGCACTGAAGAACTATAACATTAAATGGACTGACAGAGGAAGAGGCTTCTTCAATGGAAACCAAGAACAGATGAATGGAAAGGAAGGAGAAAAACCAGATGAATGAGTTGACATGGATGCTAAAGAGAAGAAAACTTCAGTGTAAAGGAGGAAGACAACCTTGTAAAATTCTACCAAGAGCTCAAGTAAAATTAATGACAAGGATGCTGCTTGTAGATGATCTTGACTATTATTGTATGTTTTGGTGGCTTTTTACTTTTCTTTTTCCGTGATTGGTAATGCATCATTTAAAACCCATGAGTGAATGTCAATGAATGGCTTTGGAAATATCGTTTGAACAATTTGATTTACTGGAAATGTGTTGTTTTCAAGTGGTCATTTGATTCCACGTGACTTGACATTGTCAAAAGTTAATTTAAGGAGTCCAAGTGAGAGATGTTTGGAGCTGATGCTGATTATGTACCTCATAATTAGATTGTATGGATCACTTCCTTTCAACCAACTTTATTGAAAGTATACTTTGGGTATGGTGTGGTAGAAGATGAAGAAGATATTGTCTGCCCTTGGCACTTAGTCAATAGAAAACATCTGTTTCATTTGTTCCTCCTTTCCTTCATCCATAGGTTCAAATGAATCCAGGACTTGGTGTTGGGAATGGTGAGCTTTCATCTCTGAATGGTGCCTCAGGGGCTGACACACTTCTCCAGGGCTCCAGGCTAGCCCCTGTCTCCGCAAAGAGGACCCTAGAACCAAGGAGCAGGAGGAGCCGAGTCAGGAGCTCCAAGATGGGTTCTCTGGAGCTTCTGGAGCCAGGTGGGAGACTAACATCAGACAGCTGTAGTGGCACTACATGGAAAAGCCCTAACTGGTCATCCCTGGCTGGCAGCTCAGCCACGAGCACCCAGCTATATCTGCCTTCTCCCCACTTTGAATCTGGGGTCCGAATAGAGGTCCTCAGCCAAAGAAATTGCTTTCAGAAGCTTGAGGCAGAAATGAATGTTGACACAGGATTCACTGTGGTCAATTCTGAAGCCAGGCAATCTTCTCTGAGCAGATTTCCAAGGGATATGCATACCAGCCAGTCTCCATCCTGCTTGCCAGCCACCTCTTTAGTGGAAGCTGCCTCTAAAAACGACAGAGTCTTTGAGGAAAAGGTCCTTCCTTTGTCACTTGCTAGCCAGAGGGACCTTGGTGCAAGGAAGATAATCTCAAAATATTCCCTTCTTCGGCCAGTCCAGAAGGAAGAAAAAGAAGAAGAAGAAGAAGAAGAATTCTTTATATAGCGTAAAACAAATGTGATTTTTCAAGATACGAGATCAGATACAATTTTCTAGAAATGGAGCACTGACCCAGAAAGGGCCTGCTTCTTGTTAATGGGGTAAGGGGGAAGGGCTGAATGCTACCCATGAACAGATCTCTATTGCTTTTATTTCAAAGGTTAAAAGTCTAAAGGTGCTGTGAGTGGTTGTTTATTTGCCATCACAGTCATAAGGGAATACAACCAAAGTATAGGGAAAAAGCCTACTGCCTTGTGTTCCCTGGAGAAGCACTAACTCTGCTTGGTGTGTTGAGTTCAACACCTGTTTGCATAAAATTGCATTGTATGCAAATGATTCAGCTGTGTTTTGCAACATTCATTAGTGTGTGTAACTTGGTTTAGATTTTTACTTGGGCTGTGTAGCTCATCCCCTTGTACAGCATGGCGTATTTATTCTTTAGTGCTTTTTAATTTTTATGTGGCCTCTTCTGGCAACTAGACCTTGTTCACCACATATCCTCTTGTGATTTTGCTTTTAAAGTTGTTTGCTTCTGGAACTAGTTAAAATGCAGTGTTCTGAAAATTGTTAACAATTTTTTCCCCATGTTAAATGAGCAGAAACACTGAAAGCCAAAAAACCAGGTTAAAACTGAACTCTGGACTCGAGTTTTCTTGCTCTTTGATTGCTCATCTGTTTCTGCGTGACTCCAGAGGGGCCAGTGGTTTGAGATCTCCCCTGAGGAGAGCAGGACTAGATTAGATGGGACACTGGATCAGGACTTGTGGTTCTGCTGTCCATATTTGATTCCCCAAATTTGTTTGCAATACTTGTTTATTCATTCATTCAACAAATATTTATTAAGTACTGAGGTTTGAATTATGTGGGCATTGGTGGTTCAGTGGTAGAAATCTCACCTTCCATGCAAGAGACCTGGGTTCAATTCCTGGCCAGTGCACTCAAGCACAGGCACCACCTATCTGACTGTGGAGGCTTGCATGTTGCTATGATGCTGAACAGGTTTCAGAAGAACTTCCAGATTAAGACAGACTAGGAAGAAAGGCCTGATGATCTACTTCCAAAAATCAGCCAATGAGCCTCTATGGATTACAACAATTAGGTATGCAAGCATTCACGGGGGTAGTGCAGGACCAGACAGCATTTCGTTCATTGTGAATGGGGTCAACATAAGTTATGGCCAGCTTGAAGGCAGTTAACAACAACAAACACAACAAGTTTGAAGAAGACATTTTATATATGGTACAATTTGTGGCCATCAAACCCAAAAACTGTTTATAATTTTGCCACCTTGATAACTCCATTCTACCAGCTCTTAAAAAGATGTTTAAGTCCAAACTTATTTCACCAGGAATTCTCCACAATTGACCCCACACTTGCCACATCTGCAACCTGAAGATGGACACTGGGACAGTTATGAAGATAGACAATTATGAATCGCAATTATAATCATAATGGACGAATTTTCAGTTGTCCATAAGCTAAATTTTTTTTGATTAGGTCTATTACACACATTTAAAAAATCTGAGGTCTATGTGTTTTAGTACATTTACAAGATTATTAGACTCCATGAACTTCATTCTCCAGGAAGGATATTGCATAAGAATATAAATGACACAGTTGTTGCAACAATAGGCTCCAACTATCTACTATTGTGAGGATGGTGCAGGACCAAGTAATGTTTTGTTCTATTACACACTAAGGTTGCCGTGAGTCAAGACGAATCGATGACACCTAACAACAACAAATAAATGCTAGATTTAGCTGAATCTTTTGGAAACCTGGATACTTAGTACACCCATCGGAGAGAAGGATAAATTGTAGTCTAAGGATGAATCCTGGGACAAGGAGACTAGGTTAAGACTGTGTGGGTGCCACTCAATGAAAGGGACAGAAGTGTAGGAGAGCTGCAAAGGGACAAAGACAAAAATAATAATTGAATTTTATTTGTCCTTACTACATCAATATATTCTCATTTCCATTTTCTTTCTCTCCCTCAGATTAAAAGCAGATCTTAGAAAATGGGATGAAGAACTTAATTTTGGTATGGTTTTCTAAAATAAGTGTTAAAAAAATGAAAGTCTTATTTAATAAGTCAAACTATTAAGCTACCTTGAAAAGCACAGCAGAATGAAGTTTGGAAATTTCTTTCCTTTTTTTTTTTAGGTTATCTAAATTTCTTTAACATAATACACGGGTAAGAATATAAGTGCCTAGAAATCAGGAAGAACATTGAGAAATATGAATGAGTACCTTACAAAATTGACTTGTAAAATAATATATTCTTAAATTCACCTTCTCTGTCCTCCTACTCAATAAGGTAGTCCCCGACTTATGACTTAATAAGTTGAATTTTTTTTTAGTTTTCATTGTTATTGCCTTTTATTATCAGTATATTTATAAATCCGATCTTTATTTGTCTTTGGGGTTGGAAACATTCCACATAAACTCAAGCTTCAACATCAGAGCTTCCTGCTTCTCCAAGTATACGCACCCTACGTAAACAAAAAAAAAACAAAAAACAAAAAAAACCCGGAGGGTGGTAAGTGTGGTTCATTGTAACTCAAATATCTTAAGTTGGGGACTACCTGTACAGGAATCCATGATGAGAGGGAAACACCAGTAGATTGGGTGGGAGAGACCCAGATTTTTTTTTTTTTTTGTGTGTGTATGTGTGTTAAAATTATTTAATTCAAACAATTTGGAAACTACTTTCAGTAGGAGAGATCATGTCAGTCACAGAGAACGCAAACATTCACTTAACCGACTTGTATCATCTTTCCAGAAACTGAAAACATATGAGAGTTTAGTAGGAAAAATCATAGTGTCTTCCTGATTCCTAGAATGAGGTTCAATGTTTAATAAAGTTAGTTAAAAGCTGTAAGCTACATACCTAAGAAAATTCTGTTACTTAGCCTTAAAAATCTAGGTCCCAAAATGAAAGTGTAGGCTGCCCCCTAAGGCCTGACAAATAGTGCCAAAGACACTGCTGGCCACCAGCACTCTGGCCACCCACACATTGTCCCCAGGCCCTTCTTGACATGAATTGACAGCAGAGTTCCTGATAACATTATTTGTCGCTGAGAAACCATGTAAATGATAACAATAGTCATAGCTACCCTGTTCTGTGCACCTTAGATGTACCAGACTTTCTACCCAGATGTTTTATAGTTTGTCCACCATGCTGTTGGAAGTAATGTGACCTAGTGGGTAAAAGAACAGGCTCTGGAGCCAGAGGCTTCAGTTGGAATCCAAGCTCTCCATTCCCAGCTGTGCGACTTTAGCCCCTCTATGTCTGATTTCTCACCTGCAAAATGAGGATTATAGTATTTACTAGCTCATGAAGTCATTGCGAGAATTAAAAAGCACAAAGCACATATATCACTCAGAACAGTGCCTGGTACAGAGCACGCAGTCAATGAATGGCAGTAGTTATGTCCCCTGAGAAGGACATCATGCTTGGTAAAGTACAGGGTCAGCAAAAAAGAGGAAGACCCTCAATGAGATGGATTGACACAGTGGCTGCAACAATAGGCTCAAGCATAACAACGATCATGAGGATGGCGCAGGACCTGGCAGTGTTTCTTTCTATTGTACATAGGGTCCCTATGAGTCAGAACCGCCCTGACGGCACCTAACAACAACAACAATTATCATTATTTTTACTGTTGTTGTTGGTAGCATTAACATCTTCATTTTCACCTATAATCAGCACAACAATAATGTTAGTTGTAGTTGTTAGTAGCCCTTGAGTCGGCTGGCACTCACAGTGACCCTATGTACAATACAACAAAACATTGTTCGATCCTGCACCATCCCCACAATCAATGGTATGCTCAAGTCCATTGTTGCAGCCACTGTGAATTTTTAAAAAATTTTTTTTATTGTACTTTAGATGAAGGTTTACAGAACAAATAGTTTCTCATTCAACAGTCAGTACACATATTGTTTTATGTCATTGGTTAACAACCCCACAACATGTCAACACTCTCGCTTCTCGACCTTGGAGGACCTTTTTTTGGTGAAAATATACATAGCCAAAGTTAGACCATTTCAAAAGTTTCTACATGTACAATTCAGTGGCATTGATTATATTCTTCCAGTTGTGCTGCTATTCTCACTATCCTTTTCCAAATTATTCCATCACCATTATCTTCAACTCACTGCCCCCTAGGCTTCCCATCAAACCTTTTGAGTTGCTGTTGTCAGTTGATCTCACACAATTTTTTTTTTTTGTACCTTAGATGAAGTTTGCAGAACAAATAGTTTCTCATTAAACGTTTAGTACACATATTGCCCTGTGACAATGGTTAACAACCCCACGACATGTCAACACTGCCCCTTCTCAACCTTGGGTTCCCTATCACCAGATTTCCTGTCCCCTCCTGTCTTCTAGTCCTTGTCACTGGACTGCTGTACCTCATTAGTCCCATTGTGTTTTATGAGGCTGTCCAATCACTGGCTGAATGGTGAACTTTGGGAGTGACTTCACCACTGAGCTAAAAGGATGTCCGGGGGCCATACTCAAAGAGACCCAGATTTTGGTCTCAACTTTTAAATTTACAGTTTTTCTGACTTTGAATGTGTCAGCCTCTTTGGTACTCTGTTGTCTTATGTGCTATAACAAAATGTTGTTAAGATAATCAATATTATATATACAAAAGCCTTTGGATGTTGTTCAGTGCTATAAATATGTGAGATAGTATTATTATTATAAAAATGGTCCTTCAGACACATGTTTGAAAACTATCATGGTAGTAAAATTTTTTTTTAAACAAGTTTTAGTAAAACCTATGATACACTAATTAAAAAAATAAACCCAACTCTCTAAGATTTTTACTATGTGTGCCATTATTTTTTATGTTTATATCTTTAAGAGGAAACCTATGGATTGTAAATAATCAGGTGCATCCTGAAGTTCAAAAAAGATTGTACACAACAGGGATAAATGGTGAACTAATTTAATCCAATTTATTAGATTATTCAGACTCTTTATTTAATAAGTATACTTTATTCCCTAAAATGTTAAATTTATAAATTTTCAAATCTGACGGACCCCTCATGATGAGAAAATTTTACTTTCTTCTAGAGGTAAAATAAAAATCAATGGCATTTTAGTTGTTTGACTATTTTTAACCTTATTGATAGTATTCCACACTTTTTTGCAAGCATTATTTGGAAATTGCTAAACATTAATAGAAATGGTGGTATCTGGAAATTTGTGAACCTAATTGTCCTTTGGCAGAGGTAGAGGAGGGGGTTGGGGGATTGGAGAGAGAAGACTGGGGAGACATGCACCTACCTTGATGTACAAAGTAAGGTAAAGCTTGTTCCTCAGCATCCACCTCCCATCCACCATTTGTTCTGATGGGGAATTTGGAAAGCTGGTCTTGTCCTTCTACTGCATCTCCAACAGTCTGTTTGCCCATCTAGTTATGCGTGGAAGAGGCTCAAGGGCAAAGAGGAATGGGGGGAAGGGTAGTGAGAGGTGAAATGTTCCTTGTTCCCTCCCAAAGAAAGATCCCTTTGTTCTGTTCAAATGACTGCCTCTTGGTCTATGTACAGGTTCCTCAGAAAGGGGAAGGGAAACCCAGAGGAAGAAATGGAGCCACAAGCAGACACCCTGCCGGTGCAAAAGTTAAAGCAGCTCTGCAGGAAGAAGACCTGGCCATCTGCTCCAGTAAAGATTACAGCCTAGAAAACCCAATCGGGCAGTTCTACTCTGTCACGTGGGATCTACTCCACAGCAGCTAACAACAACAAAAAAAAAACTCTTAAATGTCATCTCCATGTTATAAAAATTATTCAGATTGATTAATAACTTAATGCTATCTTCCTTTCTGGTATCTCTAAGCCCTTCTATGTTGGGATTTTCTCTCCTCTTTTCCACTTCCTTTCTATTCCTTTCCTTCCCTCCCTCCTTCTCTTCTCTCCGATTTTGTGTGTGAATTTGATACTCTTCATTTTTCACTCTGTGTTAAAATATATTGTCCTTGAGGAATCTTTCAGGATTCCCTTGGGGGTTGACATGTAGCTGCAACTTCTGGATGTCCTCTGTGGCTAACCTCTGAGAGAGGAGAAGAAATCTTCTGTACTGCTCTGAGGAAATTCTCCCATTTCCAGCTCATCTTCAGGATTCTTATAAACAAACTGATCTCTCTACCCTCTGGATCTCTCATTTCACACCTACTAAAACTTTTTCTGAGGTTTGAGATGTCTCTTGAGCATTTCTCTCATAATCAGCAATTTTTAAATTGGTGGTAGTACACGATTGTTGTTGCTAGGTGCCCTCAAGCCAATTCCAACTCATAGCGACCCTTTGTACAACAGAACAAAACACTGCCTGGCACTGCGCCATCCTCACAATCGTTATGCTTGAGGCCATTGTTGCAGCCACTGTGTCAGTGCATCTTTTTGAGGGTCTTCCTCTTTTTGTTGACCCTCTACTTTACCAAGCATGATGTCCTTCTCCAGGGACTGGTCCCTCCTGATAACATGCCCAAAGTATGTGAGGAGTAGTCTTGCCATCCTTGATTCTAATGAGCATTCTGGTTGTACTTCTTCCAAGACAGATTTGTTTATTCTTCTGGCAGTCCAAGGTATATTCAATATTCTTCGCCAACACCATAATTCAAAGGCATCAATTCTTCTTCTGTCTTCCTTATTCATTGTCCAGCTTTCATATGCATATGAGGTGATTGAAAACACCATAGCTTGTCAGGCGCACCTTAGTGCTTAAAGTGACATCTTTGCTTTGCAACTCTTTAAAGAGGTCTTTTGCATCAGATTTGCCCAATGCAATGCGTGCTTTGATTTCTTGACTGCTGCTTCCATGGGTGTTGATTGTGGATCCAAGTAAAAAGAAATCCTTGATAACTTCTAACATCTTTATTATGATGTTGCTTATTAGTCCAGTTGTGAGGATTTTTGTTTTCTTTATGTTTAAGTGTAATCCATACTGAAGGCTATGGTCTTTGATCTTCATCAGTAAGTGCTTCAAGTCCTCTTCACTTTAAGCAAGCAAGGTTCTGTCATCTACATAAAGCAGGTTGTTAATGAGTCTCCCTTCAATCCTGATGCCCCGTTCTTCTTCATATATAGTCCAGCTTCTCAGATTATTTGCCCAGCATACAGATTGAGTAGGTATGGTGAAAGGATACAACCCTGACGCACACCTTTCTTGACTTTAAACCCTGCAGTATCCCCTTGTTCTGTTCCAGTGACTGCCTCTTGATCCGTGTACAGATTCCTCATGAGCACAATTAAGTGTTCTGGAATTCCCATTCTCCACAATGTTATCCATAATTTGTTATGATCCACACAGTCGAATGCCTTTGCACAGTCAGTAAAACACAGGTAAACATCTTTTTGGTATTCTCTGCTTTTAGCCATGATCCATCTGACATCAGCAATGATATCAATCATTCCACATCCTCTTCTGAATCCAGCTTGAATTTCTGGCAGTTCCCTGTTGATGTACTTCTGCAACCACTTCTGAATGATCTTCAGCAAAGTTTTACTTGTGTGTGATATTCATGACATTGTTTGATAATTTCTGCATTCTTTTGGATCACCTTTCTTTTGAACAGGCACAAATACAGATCTCTTCCAGCTGGTTGGCCAGGTAGCTGTCTTCCAATTTCCTTGGCATAGACGAGTAAGTGCTTCCAGCGCTGCATCCATTTGTTGAAATATCTCAGTTGATGTTCCGTCAATTCATGGAACCTTGTTCGCTAATACATTCAGCATAGCTTGGACCTCTTCAGTATCATCAGTTCTTGATCATATGCTACCTCCTGAAATGGCTGAATGTCAACCAATTCTTTTTGGCCCAGTGAGTCTGTATTCTGTCCATCTTCTTTTGATGCTTCCTGCGTTGCTCAATATTTTCCATGTAGAATCCTTAAATATTGCAACTCGAGGCTTGAATTTTTCTTCAGTTCTTTCAGCTTAAGAAATGCCGAGCGTGTTCTTCCCTGTTGGTTTTCCACTACGTGATTGGAAAAGGAAAGGCACTTATGGCCCCAGAGAGCACATAATAAGGATTTATGTTATTAAGAACTTGATTCTGCTATACTTAATTTTCAAATATATTATTTAAAAGTCTCATTATTCTGGAGAATCTGTCTAGGCTATTAAAGATACAACAAGTTTTCTGCTTGGTGTGAAAGGAAATTTATTGTTTTCACAAATTCCATTCTGCCAGAGGTATTTCTGAAGTATTTCCTTTAAAGAGAAGAATATAAATACTAATACTGATGATCAGAATTGGCATTATTATCAATACTGAAAATGATTGCAGACCTATGTAGCCCTCCCTATTTGCAAGGCACTCTCCTACCATTTCAATCTTAACAACAATCCTGTGAGTCAGGTGCTACGATTACCCCCATTTTACAGATAAGGAAACTGAAGTACAGAGAACGCACTCACCTAATCCAGGATTGCACAATGAGTTGAGTGACAGAGTTGGGCCTAGAATCCAGGCTGTCTGGCTGAAGTCCATACTCCCAACATTCTACAATCTTGCCTCAAGCAGGGACTGAGCTCAGCTTCAGGATGGGGCCCCCACTGCCTCCATACCCTCCTGTGTGCCTGAGGAAGACTCTGGCTTCCTTCCTGCTCCTCCAGTATGGCCCGCTTGATCTCTCTGCCTGGAGATGGGATAGCTGACCAGACGGGCTCCTTCCTGTTATTTAGGTTTCAGCTTAAACGTCCCTGTCTCAGGAGACCTGACCACCTGATCACCCCAAATAAAGTATCCCAGGTGGGCCCTAAGTAGGTACTTCTACAAATACTTGTTCAATTAATGCCCATCGAGGGGCAGAAGGAAGAAAACGCTTCCACTTCCTGGATGCCAGAGGTAAGAGATGAGCCATTTCATTCCTGTCCTTGTTCTAAGTGCTGGATTTACCTCAGAGAGCCCCTCTCTCCATCTATTGTCCCTCTGTTTGTAAGGTCTGTACTTTTCTTTGTTTTTCTGTTGACTTCAGACTTGTGGAGTCCCTGGGTGGTGCAAATTGTTAATCACTCTGCTACTAACTGAAAGATTGACAGTTTGAATTCACCCAGAGGCACCTCGGAAGAAGGCCTGGCAATCTTCTTCTGAAAGATCACAGCCATTGAAAACCCTGTGGAGTGCAGTTCTACTCTGAAACACATGGGGTTGCCATAAGTTGGAGTCAACTTGAGGACAACTGGTTTGTCTTTACAGACCCATTACAGCTCCCTCCTCATCCCTCCGTCCTCTTAGTTTTCTAGCATCACTGCACATTTCCTTCATTGTTAGTGCAGCTGTGCTCTATCTGAAACTCTCTTCCAGGTTTGGGACTCCTCCATCCATTCAACAAGTATGTTCTCTGTGCCAGACCCCCAGGGATGTGGAAGACAGGTGGGACAGACTGCCAGCATCCGGGAGCTGGTCGGTGGAGAAAGACTCCAGGCTCCACATCCTCAGCCAGGCTCCCTTCAGGAGTACACGGTGCAGCTCAGACCAGGGGTTCCGGGCCAACTAGGCTTCAAAGTGGGGTTTCTTTGATCAAAAGTCGCAGCCACACTTGAGAACCATAGTAGAAATGATTTTCTTGCTCTCAGTCACAAGGGCTGCTTGAATTCCTGGGGCCACAGATCCAATCAAACATTCATTATAAGTAATGGCCCTTTTAATATCCCTCTCATGTGGCATTTGCATTTTTGAGTTTTCCCTTTATGCAATGGTTTAAATCACAGATTATGACTGAATTTCAAGAGAACTTTTTACTGTGCATGTTTACCTTGTTTTCACCTTGTTATAAATATGCCACTAGAGGGCGCTGTTTTAGCACAAGCTAAACACTGAATGACTCTCCAAGCTCTTTCTTTTCTGCACCACTTGAAGACAGGACATAGTAGATGTTTAAAATTAATTTATGTTCAGGAGAAGCGCCCCCCATCGGAGTCTCCGTGGAAGAGAGAGCTCACCTGAAAAATGCTGCATTCTCACCTTCCCCTGACTTAGGCTCACAAATTTTTGTTCTCGGCCATTGTGTAGGCTTCCAACTCACGGCGACTCCATGCACAACAGAGCAAAATGCTGCCCAGTCCTGCACCATCCCCATGACTGGGTGAGAAATCAGATCATTGAATCAACAGAGTTTTCACTGGCTAATTTTCAGAAGTAGATAGCCAACCCTTTCTTTCAAGTCCGTCTTAGTCTGGAAGCTCTGCTGAAACCTGTTCAGAATCATAGCAACACACGAGCCTCCACTGACTGATAGGTAATGGCTGCGCATGAGTTGCACTGACTGGGAATCGAACCATGTCTCCTGCATGGAAGGCGAGAATTCTACCGCTGAACCACCACTGTCCCCATTTCATAAATTTAGCACTACTCTTAGTTGAGTATGTATGTGTCTCTCAAATTAATATGCACACTCTGAGGCATATTTCTCATATTTCTGGGTAATCTTTTCTGCTCTTTAGTTCAGAGCAACAAAATTTTTGTGTCAAATATTGTGCTAGATGTTGCCCTAGGAGTTAATAGTAGTTAAAGTACCAATACAGTTTATATTGCATATTTAGTTGTTTTTCTTTTTTTGTTGTTGCCTGCCCAACCATAAATAATTTTGGCTTTTCCCAATTCTCCCAACATTTTTCTCATATATCATTGCAGGTTAAGTTACCACTCATTGAATCATTTATTGACAGAGGCTTAAAGAATTTCTCAGTCCATGCCCGTCATCTTCCCAAATTTTTATTTTCTTAAAAGGGCCGTGAGAAATTGAGGCATGACTGAGAGACTTCAGGTGGATACTAAACAGATGCGATTAGATAGAAAAGTAAGAGGCTAAAGACTTTTTTTTTTTTTGGACTGCTTTACATCCAATTTAAAAAAGAAAATCATAATTCACATGCTCTGCCCAGAGCAGCTGCCTCATCTTCTGAAACGCCTGCTGGGAAGAAGCGTTAGGGGAACAATTTGCACTGAGATTCTTCCCAGCCACAATTAAATGACAGTGGGGATGCCCCCACTTTGAGGGTTTGTGTGTGTTCACTCACATGTGCTGTGAAGAATTTCTAGCCAACCTTTCACACCAAGTATTTCTTGAGCCCCTACTAGGCAAACTGTTCAGTGCTGGGTGCTTAGGTAATTAATATTTGCCTAGTTCAGGACCATGAGGGCATTTGGTGGTTCAGTGGTAGAATGTTCACCTCCCATGCGGGAGACCTGGCTCAATTCCCAGTCAACACAACTCTTTGGAAGCTAAAACCTATTTGTCAGTGGCGTCTTGGTTTTACTATGATGCTAAACAGTTTTCAGTGTAGCTTCCCGACTAAGACGGATTTGAAAGAATGGCCTAGAGATGTACTGCTGAAAACCAGTCAGTGAAAACCCTATTGATCACAGTAGCCTGATCTGCAACTGATCATGAAGATGGCAGTGCTTCTTTCTGTTGTTCATGGGGTTGTCATGAGTTGGGGGCAACTCGACAGCAGCTAACAACAACAAGAGTTCAGGACCATATTGATTTACATTGATAGTTGCAGCTTTCTAAACAGAGAAACATTCTCAAATTTGGGAGGCATCTCCACTGTCATTTAATTGTTTTTGTGGCTGGGAAGAGTCTCAATGCAAATTGTTCCACTAATGCTTCTTCCCAGTAGGAGTTTCGGAAGATGACGCAGCTGCTCTGGTGCAGAGCATGTGAATTATTTCTTTTTTTTAATTGTCATGCTTTAAGTGAACATTTACAATTCACATTAGTCTCTCATACAAAAATTTATAAACACATTGTTTTGTGACCCTAGTTGTTCTCCCTATACTGTGACAGCACACTCTTCCTTTCACCCCAGATTTCCTGTGTCCATTCAACCAGCTCCTGAACTCTCTGCCTCATCTCACCTCTGGACAGAAGCTACCCATTTAGTCTCATGTATCTCCTTGAGCTAAGAAGCACACTCTTCACGAGTATCATTTTATGTCCCATAGTCCAGTCTAATCTTTGTCTGAGGAGTTGGCCTTGGGGATGGTTTTAGTTTTGAGCTAACAGAGAGTCTGGGGGCCGTGTCCTCTGGGGTCCCTCCAGTCTCAATCAAACCATTAAATCTGGCCTTTTTACTAGAATTTGAGTTCTGCACCCCACTTTTCTCCTTCTCCGTCAGGGATTCTCTGTGGGATATATGCCATTTAAACATGGCTGCACTATTGACAACTGCAGCCCCCACAGGCCTCTATGCTGTGTACGACATGTTGGAGACTTGTCAGTGATGAGAAAGAGATTAGGCACGACTTGTTTTCCCAAACCTATTGTCCTGTTACTGATTGGCTTGTTTACCTGAATTCCTTCTCCCTTGCCCGAAACTTATTGTTACTCACCCAAAGCCCATTGTTCTGTTATTTGCTTCACTGCTTGCTGTATTGACTATAAATATACTGTTGAGACTGAAGCTGGGGGGTCGACTCCTCAGAGTGACCCTCCTGGCCCCACTCCTCTGTAAGAGTTGTGCAGTTGGTTACTGTCTTCGCCGTCCCGACAACCGTCGCCCCTGCGACAATTCTCTGTTGTGTTCCCTGTCAGGGCGGTCATTGGTTGTAACCAGGCACCATCTAGTTCTGCTCTCAGGCTGATGAAGTGTCTGGTTTATGTGGCTCTTTCTGTCTCTTGGGCTAATGCTTTCCTTGTGGCCATGGTGTTCTTCATTCTCCTTTACTCCAGGTGGTTTGGGACCAATTGATGCATCTTAGATGGCTGCTCACTAGCTTTTAAGACCCCAGACACCACTCACCAACTGACCTAGATATCCCCTGAAACCATGGTCCTGAGACCCCCCCCCACCATGCTACTCTGTCCTTCAAAGTGTTTGGTTGTATTCAGGAAACTTCTTAGCTTTGGTTTAGTCCAGTTGTGCTGACTTCCCCTGTAGTGTGTGCTGTCCTTCCCTTGACCTGTGCTAATTCTTGTCTACTTTCTAGTTAGTGAATACCCCTCTCCCTCCCCACTCTTGTAACCATCAAAGAATGTTTTCTTCTGTGTTTAAACCTTTTCTTGGGTTCTTATAATAGTGGTCTGATACAATATTTGTCCTTTTGAGACTGACCAAATTCACTCAGCATAATACCTTCCAGATTCCTCCATGTTATGTTTCATGGATTCATTGCTGTTCTTTATCATTGCATAGTATTCCATTGTGTGAATATACCGTAATATGTTTATCAATTCATCCCTTGATGGGCACCTAGGTTGTTTACAACTTTTTGCTATCGAGAACAGTGCTGCAATGAACATGAGTGTGCATATATTTATTCGTGTGACAGCTCTTATTTCTCTAAGATATATTCCAAAGAGTGGCATTGCTGGATTGTATGATACTTCTATTTCTAGCTTTTTAAGGAAGCGTCAAACTGATTTCCAAAGTGGTTGTACCATTTTACACTCCCACCAACAGTGTTCCAGTCTCTCCACAACCTCTCCAACATTTATTATTTTGTGTTTTTTGGTTTAATGATCCCCTTCTTGGGGTGAGATGGTATCTTGTTGTAGTTTTGATTTGCATTTTTCTAACAACTAATGATTGTGAGCATTTCTTCACGTGTCTGTTAGCTACCTGAAAGTCTTCTTTGGCAAAGTGCCTGTTCATATCCTTTGCCCATTTTTTAATTGGATTGTCTCTCTTTTTGTTGTTGAGGTTTTGCAGTATCTTGTAGATTTTAGAAATTAAACACTGATCGGATTTGTCTAGCCAAAAATTTTTTCCCAGTCTGTAGATTGTCTTTTGACTCTTTTGTTGAAGTCTTTTGATGAGCATAAGTGTTTGACTTTTAGGAGCTCCCAGTTATCTAGTTTCTCTTCTGGTGTTTGTGCATTGTTACTTATGGTTTGTATTCTGTTTATGTCATGTAATAGGGATCCTAGCATTGTCCCTATTTTTTTCCATGATCTTTATCATTTTCAATATTATATTTAGGTCTTTGATCCATTTTGAGTTAGTTTTTGTACATGGTGTGAGGTTTGAGTCTTGTTTCATTTTTTTGCAGATGGATATCCAGTTATGCCAGCACCATTTGTTAAAGAGATTGTCTTTTCCCTAATTAATAGACTTTGGTCCTTTGTCAAATATCAGCTGCTCATCGGTGGATGGATTCATGTCTTGATTCTCAATTTTGTTCCATTGGTCTACGTATCTGTTGTTGTACCAGTACCACGCTGTTTTTGACTACCGCGGTGGTATAATAGGTCTTAAAATCAGGTAGTGTGAGGCCTTCCACTTTGTTCTTCTCCTTCAGTAATGCTTTACTTATCCAGGGCCTCTTCCCTTTCCATATGAATTGTTTCTCCACCTCATTAAAAAATGGTAATGGAATTTGGATTGGGATTGCATTGTATCTGTAGATTGCTTTGGTTAGAACTGACATTTTCACAATGTTGCATCTTCCTATCCATGAGCAAAGTATGCTTTTCCACTTATGCAGGTCTGTTTTGGTTTCCTGCAGTAGTGTCTTGTAGTTTTCTTTGTATACATCTTTTACATCTCTGTTTGATTTATTTCTAAGTATTTTATCTTCTTGGGGGCTATTGTAAATGGTATTGATTTGGTGATTTCCTCTTGGAAGTTCTCTTTGTTGGTGTAGAGGAATCCAACTGATTTTTATTGGTTTATCTTGAATCCTAATTCTTGCTGAAATCTTCTATTAGTTCCAGTAATTTTCTTGTGGATTCTTTGGGGTTTTCTGTGTATAAGATCATATCAGCTGCAAATAGAGATACTTTGACTTCTTCCTTACTGATTTGGATGCGCTTTATTTCTTTTTTCTTGTCTTATTGCTGTGGCTAGGATCGCCAGCACAATGTTGAATAAGAGTGGTGATAAAGGGCATCCTTGTCTTGCTCCCGATCTCAAGGGGAATGCTTTCAAACTCTCTCCATTTAGGAAGATGTTGGCTGTTCCTTACCTATGCTGAGGAATTTCTCTTCTATTCCTATGTTGCTGACAGTTTTTATCATGAATGGGTGTTGGACTTTGTCAAATGCCTTTTCTGCATCAATTGATAAGATCATGTGGTTCTTGTCTTTTGTTTTATTAATGTGATCAATTACACTGATTGTTTTCTAATGTTGAACCATCCCTCCATACCTAGGATAAATCCCACTTGATCACAGTGAATTATTTTTTTTGATATGTTGTTGAATTCTGTTGGCTAGAATTTTGTTGAGGATTTTTGTGTCAATGTTCATGAGGGATACTGGTCTGTAAATTTCTTTTTTTTGTGGTATCTTTACCTGGTTTTGATATCAGGGTTATGCTGGCTTCATAGAATGAGTTTGGGAGTATTCTATCCTTATCTATGCTCTGAAATACCTTGGTAGTAGTGGTGTTAACTCTTCCCTGAAAGTTTGGTAGAATTCTCCAGTGAAACCATCTGGTCCAGAGGTTTTTTTTTTGGTGGGAGTTTTTTAATTACCTCCCAATCTCTTCTTTTGTTATAGATTTATTTAGTTGTTCTACCTCTGTGTTAATTTCAGTAGGTAATGAGTTTCTAGAAATTTGTCCATTTCCTCTAGGTTATCAAATTTGTTAGAGTACAATTTTTCATAGCATTCTGTTATGATTCTTTTAATTTCAGTTGTGTCTGTTGTGATATCACCCATTTCATTTCTTATACAGGTTATTTGCTTCCTCTCCTGTTTTTCTTTTGTCAGTTTGGCCAATGGTTTATCGATTTTGTTGATCTTTTCAAAGAACCAACTTTTGGTCTTGTTAACTCTTTCAGTTCTTTTTCTATCCTCTATTTCATTTAATTTGCTCCAATTCTTATTTTTTCCTTTCTTCTGGCACCCGAGGGCTTCTTTTGCTGCTCTCTTTATACTCGTACAAGTTGTAGGATTAGTGTTTTGATTTTGGCCATTTCTTCTTTTTGGATGTGTGCGTTTATTGCTATGAACTGACTTCTGAGCACTGCTTTTGCTGTGTTCCAAAGGTTCTGGTAGGATGTGTTTTCATTCTTGTTTGATTCTATGAATTTCTTTATTCCATCCTTAATTTCCTCTGTAACCCAATAGTTTTTGACCAAGGTGTTGTTCAGTTTCTATGTGTGTGCTTTTTTTCTCTTGTTTTTTCTGTTATTGATTTCTACTTTTGTGGCTTTTTGGTCAGAAAAGATGCTTTGTAATATTTTGATGCTTTGGATTTTGTTAAGGCTTGCTTTATGGCCTAATATGTGGTCTATTCTGGAGACTGTTCCACGTGGGTTGGAAAAGAAAGTATACTTGGCTTCTGTTGGGTGGAGTGCTCGGTATATGTCCATGAGATCAAGCTGGTTCACTGTAGCATTTAGATCTTCTGTGTCTCTATTGAGTTTCTTTCTGGATATTCTGTCCTTCATTGAAAGTGGAGTGTTGAAGTCTCCTACTGTTATTGTGTAGCTGTCTGTCTCTCTTTTCAATGCTGTTAGAGTTTGTTTTATGTATTTTGGAGGCCCATCATTGGGTGTGTAAATATTTATTATAGTTATGTGCTCCTGGTCTACTGATCCTGTAGTCATGATACAGTGTCCTTCCTTATCCTTTGTGGTGGATTTTACTTTAAAGTCTATTTTGTCAGAGATTACTATGGCCACTCTTGCTCTTTTTTGAGTGTTGTTCGCTTGATATATTTTTTTCCATCCTTTGAGTTTGAATTTGTCTGTGTCTTTAAGTCTAAGGTGCATCTCTTGTAGGCAGCATATAGACGGATAGTATTTTTTTAATCCATTCTGCCACTCTCTTTATCTTTATTGGTGAATTTAGTCCATTTACATTCAGCGTAATTATTGTTAGGTATGAGTTTAGTGCTGTCATTTTGATGTCTTTTTTGTGTGTTATTGACAATTTCTTTGTTAAGTTTAATTTTCTGTGCTGAGTCATTTTTCTTTATGTATTTTCTTTTTATCTTTTACATTGTTGTTGATTTTGTATTTGCTGAGTCTTTGTTTTTCTTGTCTTTTATTTTGATATGTAGGATTCCTTAGTGGTTACCTTAATAAGTACCTCTATTTTTTCTAAGTTTAAACCAGTCTTTTATTTCTTTATTTTGCCTTGACTTGCTCTCCATGTGAAAAATCTATGTCTACATTTTTTGGTCCCTCTTTTTTGTTTTAATATTTTCATGTTTTGCATATTGACATCTCTGTTTCCCTATTTTCAGATGTTATTGGTTTTCTAACTGGAGGACTCCCTTTAGTATTTCTTGTAGTTTTGGTGTGATTACAAATTCCCTAAACTTCGGTTTATTGGAAATGCCCTAATTTCACCATCATATCTAAGAGGCAATTTTGCTGGATATTTAATTCTTGGCTGACAATTTTTTTTTCCTTCCAGGCTTTATATATGTCATCCCATTGCCTTCTTCTCTGAATGGTTTCTGCTGAGTAGTTCGAGCTTAGTCTTATTGACTTTCCTTTGTAGATGACTTTTTGTTTATCCCTAGTCACTGTTAAAATTCTCCTTTATCTTTGGTTTTGACAAGTTTGATTATAATACATCTTGGTGACTTTCTTTTGGGATCTACCTTATGTGGGGTTCAATGAGCATCTTGGATAGATATCTTCTTATCTTTCATGATATAAGGAATGTTTTCTGCCAACAAGTCCGCAACAATTTTCTCTGTGTATCTTCTGTTATCCCCCCCATTCTGGTACTCCAATCACTCATAGGTTATTTCTCTTGATAGAGTCCCACATAATTCTTAGTTTCTTCATTTTTTAAAAATTCTTTGATCTGAGTTTTCCTCAGATAACTTTGTGTCAAGTGCTTTATCTTCAATCTCACTAATTCTGACTTCTACTGCCTCAGTTCTGCTCCTATAACTTCCTATTGAGCTGTCTAATTCTGACATTTTATTGTTAATCTTCTGCATTTCTGATTGCTGTCTCTCTGTGGATTCTTGTATCCTATTAAATTTGTCATTATGCTCTTGAATAACCTTCTTAAGTTCCTCTGTTGCTTTGTCTGTGTGTTCTTTGGATTCTTCTACATTTTGACGGCTCTCCTTCCTGATATCTTGGAGAGTTCTGTATATCAGTCTTTTGTATTCTGCCTCCAGTCACGCCAAGAGATACTCTTCTTCCGGAAAATTTGTTGATTCTTTATTTTGGGGGCTTGCTGAAGCCATCATGTCTGCCTCTTTATGTGATTTGATATTGACTGTTGTCTCTGAGCCATCAATAAGTTATTATAATTTATTTTATGTTTGCTTACTGTGTCTCAGCTTCTTGTTTTGTTTTGCTTTGATATGCCCAAATAGGCAGCTTGTGTGAGCTAATTTGATTATTGGCACGTTTGAAGCTCTAATGTCCTGTCACCAGGTGGTTAGATCTGCTACTACATATGTGAGCCCAGGATTCTGTTAACTTTTCTTGTATAGATTCAGCTCTGGTATCCACATAGTCAGTCACCAAGTGTGTGGTGCAGGCTCTCACTGGCAGTCCTAGACAGGCATGGGTGATTGGTGTAGTCACAGGTATCTGGCTACAGTAGGGGGTCACTCACTGAGCAAGGCAGGAGTTGATGGCTGCCCCTGAGTGTCTGGGAAGAAAACATGTCCCTGTTCCCTAGAGCACGTAGGTGGGTGGGTTTTGCAGCCAGATTATAAGCACCCAATGCTGTTGGCTGTAAGGACTAGGGGGCACCACTTATGCTTTGGCCCCTGTTGTAGTGGCTAGGTGGCATAGGTGGAGCCACCAGTCCTCAGGCTCCTGATGTGGGTAGGTGAAGACCCTGCTTAATGGGCAGAGCAGTGTCAAATGTCATGAACCTGCCACTTCACAGCAGAAACAGTTGAACTTAGACTCTTGGTATATACCCTGTTGTACTGTGTGTAGTACAACAGGGCCTACACTTTTGAAATGGGCCCATACAACTCTATGCAGGGGTGAAAGGCACTCAAAGTCCATGGACCCCTGATGCCTGTGCCTAGGCAAAGGAGCTATGCCTACCCTGAGTTCATTGCTTAGGGGAGCTGACAGATTATTTTTCCCCCTATTTGTTAATTTGTTCCCTCTCCAAGGCTGGGAGAATGGCTCAGGGCATGTGACAGGTCCTACCTCCAGCCAACGTGACTTGGCAATCACTGCAGCTGGCCTGAGACCCAGTGCAGAGCAGGGAGGGAGGAGGCAAATGGGAGAGAGGTTTTTCCCAAATGAGGTGTTTTTGATACTTGTGGTAGGCCATATGCAAGTACTTTATCTTTAGCCACTTGAGTTCTGCTTTTTACTGGTTCTGGAAGGCTAAGTAGACTCTATGCCACTGGGTCTTTCCCAATGTGGAAAATGCCTCCCAAGCGCCAGTGCTTGCCTCACTATGCACATGAGCTGATCCGGCCTGAAGGGCTCCAGCTCCCACCGGCTCAAGTCTGGCAACCCCTCGCTGCTTCCGAACTGTCTCTCCCTCCCCTCACCACTCAGTCTGATTCCTCAACTTTGCCTTTGATGTTCAGGGCTCCTAGATTGTCATATAGAATCAATTCACTTGTTTTTTCGGGTCTTTGGTGTAAGAGGGACCACAGGAAGGGTCTGACTATTCTGCCATCTCTGCCTCACCTCCCTGATTTTTTTTTTAAATTGATATAAAGCAGTCAAAATAAATAAATAAATAAATAAAGTTTTAGCCTCCTACTTTTCTATCAAGTGGAATTTAGCCCCTGAAATCCTCTTAAAACTGTACAATGCAGTGACGTTGATTACATTTTTTGGGTTGTGCAACCATTCTCACCCTCCTTTTCTGAGTTGTTCCTCCCCCATTAATATAAATTCACTGCCCCCTAAGTTTCCTTCCTATCTAATCTTTTGAGTTGCTGTCATCAATGTGATACCATATAGATCTTAAAAGAGTATAACGTTCAAGGTAGATATTTTTCACTAGTTAAGCTAGACTATTGTTTGGTTTTAAGAAGACTTCAGGGGTTATTTTTGGTTTAAGGTTTAAAGATTATCTCAGGGCAGTAGTTCTAGGCATTCATCCAGTCTCCATGGATCCAGAAAGTCTGAATTCTATGAGAATTTGAAATTCTGTTCTGCATATCTCCCTTCATGTTAGGTTCTGTAAAGTTACTTCTACAGAAAGCCTACAAACTGTCATCTGATTTTTTCTTCTTTTTTTGTGGATGAAAATAAAAAAGTGCATAATGAAGTAAACTAATGTCCTCTCCCCTGTCTCATGTGGCTGTTACCTGGTGCTCTGCACTGAGTGGAGTGAAGAGAGGGGGCCCAGGAATGGGTGACCTTAGAGAGATATTTTAAAATTTATTGAGAAAACAGCACCAGGATCTCAGTTTTTACATAAAGACAAAGGCTTTGCCCTCTTAAATCAACAGCTCCGTGGCTTCTGCTTAATTACTGCTGGGTCACAGTCACACAAAGATCCAGCAAGGTCAGCAGCCTTCGGATGAAGGACCTGGGAAGCTGAAGTGACTGCTTGGTACAGTTCTGTCCTATGTGAGAGACTGAGGGACACAAAAAGTACTGTTTCTCCAGCTGGTGATTTCATTAGGCAGACAAGGGAAAACTCCAGGGAGAAGGCAGGAGGGAGCTTGCTGGGAAAAGAATCACAGGAGCAGAAGTGGGGAAAGTGCTTGCTCTCAGTTGCCCATGGCCACGGTAACAGGACCTTTTGTCTAGAGTGACAGGAGCTGAACTGTGTTCTATGATGCTCAGCCGAGGAGTTGCCATGGGGAGTAGTGTAGGCTCCTGAGGACCTTAGATATGATGTCTTAGGAAACACAGGCTCAGAGCTCACTGGCTTTGGGTCTGGGACTAAGGTAAGGCCCTCAAAGAAAAGAGAAAGAGAGGCCAAGTTGTATTTGTGTGTGTGCATGTGTGTTCTTGTGTGTGCTTATGTGTATGGGTTGCTATTAGTCAGAATTGACTCAATGGCAATGGGTTTGGTTTTTTTTTTTTTTGTGTGTGTGTGTGCTTGTGTGTATGCTTATATTTATGAGTGCACACATGTGTATGCTTGTGTGTTCATGTATGTGTATATGTATGTGTGTGCTTGTTCTTATATTTACCTGTGTGCTTTGTGTGTGTGAGGGAGAAGAGGTGATGTGATGTGAGGAAGGGGTCATGAGCATGTGAGATGGCTTCCAGAAGCTAGAAAAGGGAAGAAAATGGATTCTCCTCTAGAGTCTCCAGGAGGAACCAGCACTGCTGATATCCAAAAGACCTATTTTGGACTTCTGTCCTCCAGAAATGTAAGAGAATACACTTATGTTAAGTCATTAAATTTGTGGTAATTTGTTACAGCAGACATAGGAAGCTAATGCTCCATGGATCTCAATTCTCTTTTATAGGAGCACATGTAGATGATGGGCATACGCACATTATGACACCCTTAACTCCCACCAAATGAAATAGTGTGTGTGTGTATGTGAGTATGTGTATGTGAGTTTGTGTGTATATGTGTATGAGTGTGTGTATGTGCATGAGTCTATGTGCATATGTGTGAATGTGTGTGTATTTGGTGAGGGCAAAGAGTAATAAGCACGTTAAAGTATGTAATTCAGTAATATAAAAGAATTATTAAAATTAAATTTTAAAGAAAATGTAAATACTACTAATCTAATACACTTTTTTTAACCTTATTACTTTGACTCCACAGGGAATATTGAAGTAAGTAGTACTGAAGAATAAACTTAATTACACTTTATTTGATTGTTTATAATGATAATACATTATTATTTAGCTCATTAGTTTGATTTAGTGATTGTTAACACCAACTGACACCCACGAAATGTTCCTAGCATTATTTTCCACTCCAGAAGTGAAGGTGTGGATGTCCTACTCAGGCTTCTTCATCTTTCCTTGTCTTTTTTTTTTTTTAATAAAAATGTACCCATGTTTAGAAGGACAAGAGAGAGGATATTACAGCAATAAACACAACTGGTCCCACAAACAAGACCAGAATGAGGGGTGAGGTGTAGGGGTGTTTCCATTCTGCTTGCATAAACATCACCCGTTTTGCTCTTGCTCTGCTTAGAAAGATTATCAGAATGCAAGTGCTGAAAAGTGAGGTTATGACTGGAACAGCCTGGAATCTGGCTTAGTTAATGAATACCTTAAACCATTCACAAACTTGATTTTATATGATTAATTGCAAAGTACTAGCACTTTTTAAAAATTATTATTGTACTTTAGATGAAAATTTACAGAGCAAACTAGCTTCTCATTAAACAATTAGTATACATACTGTTAGTGATATTGGTTCCAACCCCACGACATGGAACACTCTCCCCTTCTCAACCTTGGGTTCCCTGTTACCAGCTTTCTTGTCTCCTCCTGCCTTCTAGTCTTTGCCCCTGGGTAGGTGTGTCTCTTTAGTCTCATTTTGCTTTATGAGTCTGTCTAATCTTTGGCTGAAGGATGAACCTCAGAAGTGACTTTATTATTGAGCTATAAGAGTGTCCAGGGGCCATACGCTCAGGTTTTCTCCAGTCCATGTCAGATCAGTAAGTCTGGTCTTTTTTTGTGAGTTAGAATTTTGTTTTACGTTTTTTCTCCAGCTCTTTCTGGGACCCTCTATTGTGATCCCTATCAGAGCAGGTGGTGGTAGTAGCCATGCACCATCTAGTGGTGCTGGACTCAGTCTGGTGGAGGCTGTGGTAGTTGTGGTCCATTAGTCCTTTGGACTAATCTTTCCCTTGTGCCTATGGTTTTCTTCATTATTCCTTGCTCCAGATGGGATGAGACCAGTGGAGTATCTTAGATGGCTGCTCATAAGCTTTTAAGACCCCAGGCGATATTTACCGAAGTAGAATATAGAACATTTTCTTTATAAACTATGTTATGCCAATTGAGCTAGAGGTTCGCAGAGACTGTGGTCCCCACAGCCCTCAGCCCAGTAATTTGATCCCTCAGGGAGTTTAGATGCGTCTATGCAGCTTCCGTGACCTTGCCCTTCATCAAGGTGTGCTGACTTCCCCAGTATTGTGTACTGTCTTACCCTTCACCAAAGTTATCACTTATCTATTGGCTATTTAGTGGTTTTCCCTCCTCACCCCTCCCCTCCCTCATAGCCATAAAAGATTATTTCTTTTTGTGTGTAAATCTTTTCATGAGTTTTTATAGTAATGGTCTCATACAATATCTGTCCTTTTGTGATTGACTGATTTCGCTTAGCATAATGCCCTCCAGATTCATTCATGTTATGTTTCACAGATTCATCATTGCTCTTTATTGTTGAGTAGTATTCCATTGTGTGTAAGTACCATATCTGAAGACCAGACGAGTTGTGGAATGACATCAAGGACATCATACATGAAGAAAGCAAGAGGTCATTAAAAAGACAGAAAAGAAAAAAAAGACCAAAATGGATGTCAGAAGAGACTCTGAAACTTGCTCTTGAATGTCAAGTAGCTAAAGCAAAAGGAAGAAAAGAAGTAAAAGAACTGAACAGAAGATTTCAAAGGGCGTCTCAAGAAGACAAAGTAAAGTATTACAGTGACATGTGTAAAGAGCTGGAGATAGAAAACCAAAAGGGAAGAACACACTCAGCATTCCTCTAGCTGAAAGAACTGAAGAAAAAATTCAACTCCAGTTGCAATGGTGAAGGATTCTATGAGGAAAATATTAAATGCTGCAGGAAGCATCAAAAGAAGATGGAGGGAATACAGAGTCATTATATCAAAAAGAATTGGTCAACATTCAACCATTTCAAGAGGTAACATATGATCAGGAACCAACGGTACTGAAGGAAGAAGTCCAAGCTGCACTGAAAGCATTGGCGAAGAACAAGGCTCCAGGAATTGACAGAATATCAATTGAGATGTTTCAGCAAATGGATGCAGCACTGGAAGTGCTCACTAGTCTATGCCAAGAAATTTGTAAGACAGCTACCTGGCCAACCAACTGGAAGAGACTCATATTTATGCCTATTCCCTAGAAAGGTGCTCCAACTGATTGTGGAAATTATCAAACAATATAAATAATACCACGCACAAGTAAAATTTTACTGAAGATCATTCAAAAGCAGCTGCAGCAGTATGTTGACAGGGAACTGCCGGAAATTCAGGCTGGATTCAGAAAAGGACATGGAACCAGGGATATCATTGCTGATGTGTGATGGATCCTAGCTGAAAGCAGAGAATACCAGAAAGATGTTTACCTGTGTTTTATTGACTATGCAAAGGCATTCAATTATGTGGATCATAACAAATTATGGATAACATTGCAAAGAATGGGAATTCCAGAACACTTAATTGTGCTCATGAGGAACCTGTACACAGATGAAGAGGCAGTTGTTCAGACAGAACAAGGGGATACTGTGTGGTTTAAAGTCAAGAAATGTGTGCATCAGGGTTGCATCTTTTCACCATACCTATTAAACTGTATGCTGAGAAAATCATCTGAGAAGCTGGAGTATATGAAGAAGAAAGGGGCATCAGGATTGGAGGAAGACTCATTAACAACCTGTGATATGCATGTGACACAACCTTGCTCGCTCAAAGTCAAGAAGACTTGAAGCACTTACTGGTGAAGATCAAAGACCACAGCCTTCAATATGGATTACACCTCAACATAAAGAAAACAAAAATCCTCACAACTGGACCAATAAGCAACATCTTGATTTAACGGAGAAAAGATTGAGGTTGTCAAGGATTTCCTTTTACTTGGATCCACAATCAACACCCGTGGAAGCAGCAGTCAAGAAATCAAAAGACGCATTGCATTGGGCAAATCTGCTGCAAAAGACCTCTCTAAAGTGTTGAAAAGCAAAGATGTCACCAGGAAGACTAAGATGTACCTGACCCAAGCCATGGTATTTTCAATAGCAAAAATGCATGTGAAAGCTGGACAATGAATAAGGAAGACCGAAGAAGAATTGATGCCTTCAAATTGTGGTGTTGGGGAAGAATGTTGAATATACCATGGACGGCCAGGAGAACGAACAAATCTGACTTGGAAGAAGTACAACCAGGATGCTCCATAGAAAGACGGATGGTGAGACTACATCTTACATACTTAGGACATGTTATCAGGAGGGATCCCTGGAGAAGGACATCATAATTGGTAAAGTACAGGGTCAGCGAAAAAGAGGAAGACCCTCAACGAGATGGATTGACACAGTGGCTGCAACAATGGGCTCAAGCATAACAACGATTGTAAGCATGGCACAGGACCGGATAGTGTTTTGTTCTGTGGTGCATAGGGTCTCTATGAGTTGGAACCAACTCAACGGCGCCTAACAACAACACCATATTTGTTTATCCATTCATATGTTGATGGGCACCTAGGTTGTTTACACCTTTTTGCTACTGTGAATAATGCTACCATGAACATGGGTGGATATTTATCTATTCGTTGATGGTTCTTATTTCTCTAGCTAGGATGTGTTCCTAGGAGTGGGATTGCTGGCTTGTGTGGTATTTCTATTTTAGCTTTTTAAGGAAGCGCCATATCGTTTTCCAAAATGGTTGTAACATTTTGCATTCCCACCAGAAGTGCATAAGAGTTCCATTCTCCTTGCAGCTTCTCCAGCATTTGTTATTTTCTGTTTTTTTGATCTGTGCCAGTAATGTTGGGGTGACATAGTATCTCATTGTGGTTTTGATTGCATTTCTCTAATGGCTAGTGATCCCGAGTATTTCCTCATGTATCTGTTAGCTGCTTGAATGTCTTCCTTGGTGAAGTGTCTGTTTATTTCCTTTGCTCATTTTTTAATTGAATTATTTGTCTTTTTGTTGTAGAGGTGTTGGATTTTCCTGTAAATTTTAGAGATTAAGCCTTTGTCAGATTTGTCATAGCCAAATTTTTTTCCCAGTCCGCAGGTTCTCTTTTTTCTCTTTTGGTGAAGTCTTTTGATGAGCGTAAGTGTTTAAGTTATAGAAGATCCCAGTCATTGAGCTTATCTTCTGGAGTTTGTGTGTTGTTACTTATGGTTTGTATCCTGTGAATTTTGTGTATTGGGACCTCTTGCATTGATCCTATTTTTTCTTCTACAATCTTTATAGTTTTTTTGTTTTATATTTAGTTCTTTCATCTATTTTGAATTAGCTTTTGTGTATGGTGAAAGCATTAGGACTTTTCTCAAACAGCAATGGATGCAAGCTCACAGTGTTAGCTGAGATAGACAAGGGGTGCCTAATTTCTCCTTTGAGTGTGCAGTCTGGGCCACATCATGTATTCTGCAGACTATATGTACACACTTGAGCCTTTCATATCAAGTGCACGTCTGTGGTATTTTCTTCGTAGGACAATTTCCCAAAGAAGGCAGATGAGTGTCATGAGGAAGGATGCCCTTTTCCCAATTTACACAAAGGGGTGGTATAGGATTTTGTACAGGCAGAGCACAAAGGAGGGTACAGACAGAAATTCATGTCCTATCATGGTCATTTAGACCTACAAGAGGATGAGATAGCAGTTGGGAAAAGACAGGAAAGACACTACTGGATATGAGCTTCATGAAGAGGTCTTAGTGGGACTACCTAGAAATCCTGTATTAAAACAAAAACAAAAAACCCATTGCTGTTGAGTCTGTTCCGACTCATGGTGACATCATGTGTTACAGAGTACAACTGTGCTCCATGGAGTTTTCTTGGCTGTAATTGGAAACAGATCACCAAGTCTTTCTCCTGCAGTGCTGCTGGATGGGTTTGAACTGCCAACCTTTAGGTTAGTAGTCAAGCACAAACTGTTTGTGTCACCCAGGGACCTTCAGGAATCCTATATTAAAAGGCCGGAATTTCATCACAGTGATTTTATGTGAGATAACTTGCCTACACCACAGGGACTTGTAGAAGCCTAATTGATATTAATGTTAACTAGATCCTTGTGTTTGTGTAATATTTTATTCAGCATAAGAATCAACCTTAAGTGAAAAAATGATAATATGTGGAAGCAGTCAAATTATATAACAGCAGCATACAAAAAAACCCAAAACCCCAAAAACTCTAAATGCTTTTACTAATTTTCATTGCTAGCTAAACTTTATGCCAAACAACTATGCAGCCTACTAGGTTATCACTAGGTCAGTTTAGTTGGCAACCAAGTACAGGTTTCTCACATATATGAGCAAGTCTTTCAAGTATAAACAAGCCCTGACTCTTCATTTCTGTCTTAGAAGAATTCATGTGCAGCAGAGACTCATTATTTGTTTTATAAGATCATAAAAATCTTGTCAGGTGCATGGTTTATTGAATTATTCAACAAAGTGCTAATTTAAAATAAAAGTCATTTTAAGTCTTTATAAATCTGAAAATTAACATTGGAAAGGCTTAGGTATGTAGAATAAATGAAGAAAGGTAGAACGTAAGAGGGAAAATAAAAATGTTGGATTTCATTAATAGTAGAAACCTCTTCCCAGGAATTAATCTCTCCTTTTCTACCTTTCTTATGATTTCCTTCTACCTCTATAATTGTAGTGATCACAGTCTGTCCTGTAATTCAGATTATTCATGTTGCTTATGTATTTGATTCCTCTAAGAGGTAATGACATCATGGAAACTCGAAATTGTCTTTTTAAATCATTGTATTCCCCAAATCACACAAGAGTGTTTAGTTCCTACAGTTGCCTTCAAGTTGATTCTGACTCATGGCAACTCTATAGGACAGAGTACAATTGCCCCATAGGGTTTCCAAGGCTGTAATCTTTATGGTCACATCGTTCACCCACAGAGCAGGTGGTAGGTTTGAACTGCTGGTTTTTTGGTTAGTAGCTGAGCGTTTAACCACTGTGCCACCAGGGCTCTTTTGTTTAGCTCATAGTAGATGTTAAATAATAATTCTACACATTATATTGGCAATCATGGTATACAGGTCTAATTTTATTCTAGTATCATTGAAAACGTCAATATTTCTAGGCCGTCTTGAAACTTTATGAAACTACTTCCGGTATAGAAATAGTAAGAACATGAATGCTGAACACTTGTGGAACACTTGTTTTGTGCTCTGCATGTATGAACTCAGTTAATTGCACAGTAACTCTCTGAGTTGGGCTGTTTTAGCTAGGTTAGGTAACTTGCCCGAGTGTATTCATCTGGTAAATTTCTAAATTAGGATTACCAACCTAGACAGTCTGGCTCCCAAGAACCACTAAGGGGCACAGTTATTCTTAATGGGAGGAGCATAGAGCAGTTAAAAGAACACAGCAATGGTAGAAAGAAGGAGCTTGATGAGAGGGTAGGTATAGAATAGACTATGTTCTTCTGAATTGATAGATGACTAAAATATATTTTAAATGAAAAAAAAGTCTACATTCAAGGTTTCATCAAACTGAAAGAAATGTACACTCCTAATGATATTTTTAGGAGCCCCAGTGGTTAAGCACTCGGCTACTAACCGAAAGGTCAGAGGTTGGAACCCACCAGCCACTCTGCAGAAGAAAGATGTGGCAGCCTGCTTCTGTAAAGATTAAACAAAAACCTGTTGCCGTCCAGTCGATTCCAACTCATGGTCAGTTCTACTGTCTTGTAGGGTCAACTATGAGTTTCAACAGCAACTGTTTTTTTCTTCCTTTGGTTTGTTATGTTTTTTAAATGATAGTCTATCCTGGTATTGTTCAAATGGACATAAATTAATTGATTTAAATTGAGTTTTTTTTAAAAAGAAAAAATGGTACAGTATTAAGGCTCACCTTCAGCAGTAGGTGGGCTATGCTGCTGAGCCCAGCCAGAAAGCATGTTGGGAGCAAGAAGAGAGCAAGTTCAGGGAGCAGGAAGAGAGCATGGACGATACTAAGGGAAATAGTGACAAAGATACTACCCAGAAGTAAAGGGCTGGCAATCCCAAACCAAGTTTCAAAATGTCACTGCTACTTGCAAGTCAGAGGGGATATTCTTTCTGAGGGTCAGAGCAGGTGCTGTGTGGAGGTGGTGTGAGTGTGGACACCGGCCACCTGAAGTTTATTCCTTCTTGGCACAGAGTGGGAGAGAATAATAAGACTGGTACCCAGACCACTCCTGTTGGCTGGGGTTAGAATAAGACGTCTTCTGGGGAAAGCCTTAAAGAACGCTGCCATTTGCAGTGGTTTGTCAAGAAGAAACCAGTTTTAGATTACCTTTATCTGGGAAAATCCCAAGACCATGCCTTATTGGAGATCTTCAAATGATTATAGCCTGAGACCAGAGCCCCACTGGAGGTTTGCTATTGTTCTAGAAGCCTAGGCTATATGCTGCGGTACTTTTGGAAGGTCTATACCAAAAAACAAGAGTCCTCAGGCTCCCCTCAGAGTAAAAGAAGAAAAAAGAAAAACACTGAACCATTTGCCCTCCAGTCGATTCTGACTCACGGCAACCCCATGCGTGTCAGAGCAGAACTATGCTCCATGGGGTTTTCAATGGCTGATTTGTAGGAATTAGATCACTGGGACTTTCTTACGAGGTGCTTCTTCGCTCAGTGAATATTCATTCAATTAATTCAACTCTATTGAAAAATCTTGATCTGCACGGAAAAAAAGATATTATACATCGTATACTCTCATGCTTATAATGAGTATTTGCAAATTTCCAGGGAATTGGGGCATTTATATTAAATGAGTAGGATACTATTGCCACCTTGTGATCAGAAATAGAGGTATTTTTATTCTGAGAAGTGATTATGGAATAAACCAACAAACCCAAACCAGTTGCCATCTAGTCTATTCTGACTCATGGCACCCCATGTGTGTCAGAGTAGAACTGTTCCATTGGATTTTCTATGACTGATTTTTTGGATTTGCTTTTTTAATTTGCTTTTGATCTGTTCTTTCACTTTCTTGTTACTTTACATGTATATACTCATAAGAATTTGCACTAAAATTAAAAAAAAATCTACATTGACCTAAAGTGGATAAAAAAACACTCACAAGTCATTGGAAGTCAGGAAAGGGTCCGTTTCTCTAAGCTTTTCTAGTACCTGTCTGTGCTTCTCAGATGGGCAGATCTAGTAGTTTTGGGGCTAAATACCAAAAATAACAGGACACCTGTTGAACTAAATCATATGTTATGCTAAATCACAGGGACACCAGACTGTTTAAGCATTCCTTCACAGGTAAATATTATGAATTTCCCCATGTCAATCATCAAAGATGAGTGATGGTACCTCCCATTTTGACTTAGCACATTTTTATTTTTTGCAAGAGAAGGTTATTACAGAATCAGGCCACATATTTTGTAAACCTTAGCTGGAGAACGCATTTTAAATCATTGGAAATTAAAATAAACTAACAAAATATTAATGAAAACTTCACATTGATTCTGAACTAACATAAACTGTTTTTATGCTTCAGAAATTACTTTTTTTCCCCCTAAAATAAGATCATAGATTTTTACATGCCATCTGCCTCCTATGTAATTTTCACTTATTTCTTTCTCTGTATTTGTCCACCTCTTGAAGGCAGGTGACTGAGATGCTATTTTTGTGTGATAGGGTGTTGAATTAATAATCTTATAGTATATCTGCCTGGTCTTTTACTATTTGTAGCTGGTTCTATCCATCACCTCTTATTACTTCCTGTCTAGCATCCACAACTTTTAACAATGTTATCTAATATTGGACAGAAAATATTCTTTGTCAAGCACGGAAGGAGTAGACGTGAGTGTATGTGTGTGTATGTAGATGTGGGGTCTTGCATTTTTACTGTTTAAAAATAAGAATCTCAGCCTTATTCAAATATTCTCAGCAATAACTTAGGTAAGTAAAGAGTTAATCAGGATCCTGACATTCTTTTTTTTTTTTTTTTTTTTTCCAGCTTTCCTGTCCCCTCCTGCCTTTTCTTCCTTGTCCCTGGGTTGGTGTGCCCATTTAGTCTTATTTTATTTTATGGGCTAATCTTTGGCTGTAGGGTGAATCTCATGGGTGACTTTATTACTGAGCTAAAAGGGTGTCTGGGGCCAAACTTTTGGGGTTTCTCCAGTCTCTGTAGCCCTCAGCCTAGTAATACAATCCTTCAAGGAGTTTGGATGTGCCTATGGAGTTTCCATAACCTTGCCTTGGACAAGTTGTGCTTACTTCCCAAGTATTGTGTACTGTCTTATCCTTCACCAAAGTTACCCCCATCTATTGTCTATTTAGTGTTTTTCCATTCCCACCACTCCCCTACCTCTTAACCATCAAATATTGTTTCTTATTGTGCATAAACCTTTTCACGAGTTTTTATAGTAGTAGTCTCATACAATAGTTGTCCTTTTATGATTGACTTATTTCACTCAGCATAATGCCCTCCAGATTCATCCATGTTGTGAGATGCTTCCTGGATTCATCATTGTTCTTTAGAGTTACATAGCACACCATTGTGTGTATGTACCATAGTTTGTTTATCCATTCATCTGTTGATGGGCATCTAGGTTGTTCCATCTTTTTGCTATTGTGAGCAGTGCTGCAATGAACATGGGTGTGCATATGTCTATTCATGTGACGGCTCTTATTTCTCTAGGATGTGATATTCCTAGGAGTGGGATTGCTGGATCATATGGTATTTCTCTTTTTAGCTTTTTAAGGAAGTGCCATATCATTTTCCAACATGGTTGTACCGTTTTGCGTTCCCATCAGCAATGCATAAGAGTTTCATTGTCCCCTCAGCATCTCCAACATTTGTTATTTTCTGTTTTTTTGCTCCATGCCAGTAATGCTGGGGTGAGATTGTATCTCATTGTGATTTGATTTGCATTTCTCTAATGGCTAGTGACCGAAAGCATTTCCTCATGTGTCTGTTAGTTGCTTGAATGTCTTCTTTGGTGAAGTGTCTGTTCATTTCCTTTGCCCATTTTATACTTGGATTATTTGTCTTTTTGTTGTAGAGGTGTTGGATTTTATTGTAGATTTTAGAGATTAGACCTTTGTCTGACTTGTACGGTGCAAAATTGTTTTCCCAGTCTGTAGGTTCTCTTTTTACTCTTTTGGTGAAGTCTTTTGATGAGCATAAGTGTTTAATTTTTAGAAGACAGCAGTTATTTAGCTTATCTTATGGAGTTTGTGTATTGTTAGTTATGATTTGTATCCTGTTAATGCCATGTATTAGGGCCTCTAACGTTGATCCTATTTTTTCTTCTATGATCTGTATAGTTTTTGGTTTTATATTTAGGTCTTGATACATTTTGAATTAGTTTTTGTGTGTGGTGTGAGGTATGGGTCCTGTTTCATTTTTTTGCAGATGGAAATCCAGTTTTGCCAGCACCATTTGTTAAAAAGACTGTCTTTTCCCCCATCTGATGGACTTTGGGCCCTTGTCAAAGATCAGGTGATTGTAGTTGGTTGGATTTATGTCTGAGCTCTCAATTCTGTTCCGTTGGTCAATGCATCTGTCATTGTACCAATAATAGGCTGTTTTGACTACCGTAGCTGTATAGTAGATTCTGAGGTCAGGTAGTGTGAGGCCTCCTACTTTATTCTTCTTCTTCAATAGTGCTTTACTTATCTGGGGCCTCTTCACTTTCCATATAAAGTTAATGATTAGTTTTGCCATCTTGTTAAAGAATGCTGTTGGTATTTGGATTGGGATTGCATTGTATTTGTAGATTGCTTTGGGTCAGATTGACATTTTCACAATGTTGAGTCTACCTATACATGAGCATGGTATGATTTTCCATTTATGTAGATCTGTTTTGGTTTCTTGCAGTAGCATTTTGTAGTTTTCATTGTATATGCCTTTTATGTCCCTGGTTAGATTTATTCCAAAGTATTTTGTTTTTTTTTTAGGGACTATTATAAGTGATATCATTTTCCTGACTTTCGTTTTGTCGTTCTCTTTATTGGTGTATAGGACTCTAACTGATTTTTGTATGTTTATCTTATATCTTGCTACTCTGTTGACTATTTCTATTAGTTCCAGTAATGTCCTCATGGAGTCTTTTGGGTTTTCCATGTATAGTATCATAGCTTCAGCAAACAGGGACAGTGTTACTTTTTCATTATGAATTTGGATGCCCTTTATTTCTTTTTCTTGCATTATTGCTCTAGCTAGGACTTCCAGCACAATGTTAAATAGGAGTGGTGATAAAAGGCATACTTGTCTAGTTCCTGATCTTAAAGGGAATGTTTTCAGTCTCTCTCCATTAAGAATGATGTTGGGAAACACTGCAGCAACATGGCGCTATAGACAGAAACACCATGCTCTCCCGCCACAGCAAAGATCTGAAAACTAAGTCAATCAGAGACACACGTCAATCCTGAAACCCTAGCATCAAATGAAGAGATAAAGAGCTCAGCCAAGCACTGAATGGAATAAGAAACTGACCGACAACAGAGAGCAAGGAGAGATACATCAGCTACGGCAGGACGGAGCCGCCATCTGGGACTCCTATTGGAGATCAGTGAACAGGGGGTATGAGAAAGCAGCTTCACAGAGTTTCCAGCAGAAACCAGAACAACCAGTAACCAGTGATATACTCTTTCCCACCTCCCACCCTTCTTCACTCCCATTCGGCCTTATCTGGTTCCTGCAGCAACAGTCTCTTGGCTAGGAAGCACTGGCTTCAACCCAGTGTCACTTGGATTCCACCCGCTTGCACTGGACAGGTCTTTGAGTGCCATTTGTTGGCTATTGGTGTTCCTTTTTTCTGCTTCTTTAGATTTCTTCCTTACCTCTCACCGCATCCCCCTTCTTTCTCTCAAATACCTGGCTCCATGTGCCATCTTTGCTTCTTCCTGAAAGGATGGGAAACACTGCTTAATGATGATAATGCTTCCTGGCCCATGCTGCCACACTGGTGGGACCCCCAGGGCTTTTTTTATTTATTTGTTCCGATTTGATTTGTTTGTTTATTTTCTTATTCTTTTCTCAGCTTGGGAGCCCCTTCTAGCCAGGTAGTACTATGCGGCTTGGGAGCTACTCCCTTATTCTATGCAGATGCACAGTGACATCCCCGAGGGCATTTCTTTTTTCTTGTTTTTTTTAATTTTCTTTCTTTGTTTTGTTTTCTTGTCTTTTCTCTTTTTGTCTTTCTTCATTTCCAGTTTCTCCCCTCTTTATACTTACCTTCTCTTCCTGTCTCCTGAATACCTGGCACTGTGTAACACTCCTACCCCTTCAAGCCAAGTGGTACTTCACAGCCTGGGAGCAACTTCTCCAGTCCTAGCACCAGTGTGATCCCTGGGGGCTTTTCTTTTCTTTTTTCTCAAATTTTTATTTATTCATTTTTTTATTTTACCATTTTTCTTTTTTTTTTTTTTTCTCCATTTCTCAGTCTCTCATCTTTCCACTACAACAGCAAGCTCCCTTAGCGCTCATTTTTGTATGTTTGTGTATATGTTTTTGGCTCCTGTTCCTCTCTCCTCTCTCTCCTCTTTCCCATAGCCATCTTAGCTCCACACATCACATACTTCCCTCTTCTTCCTGCCTACTTGCACCGTGTGCTGGACACCACACCCCCAAGCAGCACAGGCATGGCCTACTGGAACCTCCCCTGCACTGATTCCCTGCACACCCTGCCAGCCCTAGTACATGCCCCAAACAAACCATCCCACCAACTCCCCTTCAGCTGGACCTGCCCTGCTGTACCACACCTGAGTGACTAACCCTGCCCATTGGAGAAGGAGATGAAAACTATGCCCACAGATGAGCAAACAACAAAGAATACATAGCCTGCCTGCTCAGTCATAACCAAATAAAACAAAAAAAGCAGGAAGAAACAAACAAATCTACAATAAATAAACAAGGAAAATAACTATTGAATATCCCAAAGACAGTAGGCAGTATCAAAACGTATACAAAAACAGGACAGGATGGTTCCAGTAGGTGTCCAAAATAAAACACCAGATGATTTTCCAGTAGAAGAAAAGGCACTATAACTACCTTATAGGGAATTCAAATCTCTAATATTCAGAATTATCCAGGAGTTAAAGCAAAAAGCCGACAAAACTGAGGAAAAAATAGACAAATTCATGGAAAATACAGACAAAAAAAATGGAAAAATTCAAGAAAATAATACAGGAACAAAACGCTAAAATAAATTCACAATCATACAATAACAACAATTAGAAATCCAAAAGATAAGACAACAAGATTTCAAAAAAGGACAATGTCATAGAAGGGCTGAGGAGCAGGTTTGAAATGATGGAAGACAGGATCAGTGAAATTGAAGAAAAACAATTGGATTCAACTCTGTTCAAGGAAAAATCAGAAAAAAGAACCAAGAAAAATGAAGAGACCCTGAGAATTATGTGGGATAAAATCAAAAGCAAAAATCCGTGAGTGATTGGAGTTCCAGAACAGGGGGAGAAAACAGAAAACACAGAGAGGATCATTGAAGAATTGCTGACAGAAAACTTCCCCAATATCATGAAAGATGAAAAGCTGACCATCCAAGAAGCTCAATGAACCCCATATAGGATACACCCCAAAAGAAAATCACCAAGGAATATCGTAATCACACTCACTAAAACCAAAGACAAACAAAAAGTCCTGAGAGCAGCTTGAGAAAAACAAAAAGTCACACACACAGGAGAAACAATAAGACTAAGCTCAAATTATTTGGCAGAAACCATGCAGGCAAGAAGGCAACGGGATGACGTATATAAAACCCTGGAAGAAAAAAAATTTCCAGCCAAGAATAATATATCCTGCAAAACTCTCCTTCAAATATGATGGTGAAATTAGGTCTTTTCCAGATAAATAGAAATTAATGGACTATGTCAAAAGTAAACCAAAATTACAAGAATAATTAAAGGGAGTCTTTCGATCTGAGAACAAACAACATCAGACAACAGGCTGAATCTAAGATACAGGATTGTACCAGCCAGATACCAACCTACGAAATGAATTCTCAAGGACTATGCAAAACCAAAAGAATTACAACAGGGAACCCAGAGAGGTTAATCTGTAAATGGCAACAGCATCAGAACAATAAAAAAGGGAATAAAGATATAGAACCTTCCAATGGAGAAGAAGGCAAGGTGATACCAAGTAACAGTAGATTCGTTCAAATCTAGGAATGTAAGGGTAAATTTCAAGGTAACCATAAAGAAAGTTAACAAACCTACTCATAAAAATAAAGAAGAAAAACATAAAGTTTCAGTAAAAACAAAACCTACAAAAACAAAAGAAATGAAAAAAAAAATCCACAAACAAAAGAAGTTCAGCACAGGAGAGTAAGAGGAACAAAGAAAATGTCAGCACCACAAAAAAAAAAGTGCTACAAAATGACAGCAGTAAACTCACACCTATAAATAATTACACTAAATGTAAATAGCCTAAATGCACCCATAAAGAGACAGAGAGTGACAAAATGGTTAAAAAAAAAAAAAAAACAGGATCTATCAATATGCTGTCTACAAGAGACACAGCTTAGAAACAAAGATATAAATTTATTAAAAATCAAAGGATGGAAAAAAAAATATCAAGCAAACAGGTACCAAAAAAAGAGCAGGAGTAGCAATACTAATCTCAGTTAAAATAGACTTTAAATCAAAATCCACCATAAAAGACCAAGAAGGACACTATATAATGATTAAGGGGACAATTGTCATGAAGACATAACCATAATAAACATCTACACACCCAATGACAGGGCTCCTAAATACATAAAACAAACTCTAACAGCACTGAAAAGAGATATTGACAGTTCCACAATAATAGTAGGAGACTTCAACACACCACTCTCTGTAAAGGACAGAACATCTAGAAAGAAACCCAACAAAGATACAGAAGACCTAAAGGGCACAATCAACCAACTTGACCTCATAGACATATATAGAACACTAAACCCAAAGGCTGCAAAGTACACATTTTTTTCCAATGCACATGGAACATTCTGCAGAATAGACCACATCTCAGGCCACAGAGCAATCCTCAACAAGATCCAAAACTCTGAGATAATACAAAGTATCTTCTCTTACCGCAGTGCCATCAAGGAAGAAATTAACTACAGGAAGAGCAAGGAAAAAAAAAATCAATTACGTGGAAACTGAATAACACCCTGCTTACAAACCACTGGGTAACAGAAGAAATCTGAGATAGAATCAAAAAATTCCTAGAATCAAATGAGAATGAAAACACATCATACCAAAACCTTTGGGACATAGCAAAGGCAGTCCTCAGAGGACAATTTATAGCAATAGGTGCACACATCAAAAAAGAAGAAAGTGACAAAATCAAAACATTAACTACAGAACTCAAAAAATAGAAAGAGAACAGCAAGAAAATCCCACAGCCACTGGAAGAAAGGAAAGAGTAAAGATCAGAGCAGAAATAAATGAAATAGAGAACAGAAAAATAGAAAGAATCAACAAAACCAAAACTTGGTTCTTTCAAAAAATCAACAAAATCGACAAACCACTGGCCAGACTGACAAAAGAAAAACAGGAGGGGACACAAATAACCCAAATAAGAAATGAAATGGAGAACGTTACAATAGACCCAACTGAAATAAAAAGGTTTATAACAGAATATTATGAAAAACTATACTCCAACAAATTTGAAAACTAGAGAAATGGATAAATTTCTAGAAACACATGGCCTACTCAAACTACCACAAAGTGATGTTGAAAATCTGAACAGACCCATAACAAGAGAAGAGATTGAAAAGGTAATAAAAAAACTCCCAACAACAAAAAAAGCCCTGGCCCAGATGGCTTCACTGGAGAATTCTACAAAACATTTACAGAAGAGCTTGTACCAGTACTACTCAAGCTATTTCAGAGCATAGAAGAGGAAGCAACACTTCCAAATTCATTCTATGAACCCAGCATAATGCTGATACCAAAACCAGGCAAAGATGTCACAAAAAAAATTACAGACCAATATCTCTCATGAGTACAGATGCAAAAATTCTCAACAAAATTCTAGGCAATAGAATTCAGCATCATATGAAAAAAATAATACACCACAACTAATTAGGATTCATACCAGGTATGCAAGGATGGTTCAGCATTAGAAAATCGATCGAAGTACTTCACCACATAAATAAAAGGAAAGAAAAGAATCACAGGAGCATCTCAACTGACAAAAGGCATTTGACAAAGTCCAACACCAATTCCTGATAAAAACTGTCAATAAAATCTGTATAGAAGGGAAATTTCTCAACATAATAAAGGGCATCTATGCAAAACCAAGTGCCAGCATCATTCTCAATGGAGAGAGATTGAAAACATTCCCCTTGAGAACAGGAACAAGACAAGGATATCCTTTACCTCCATTCCTATTTAACATTGTGTTGGAACTCCTAGCTAGAGCAATAAGGCAAGAAAAAGAAATAAAGGGCATCCAAATTGGTAATGAAGAAGTTAAACTGTCCCTGTTTGCGGATGCTATGATACTATACATAGAAAACCCTAAAGACTCCATTAGAAAACTACTGGGACTAATAGAAAGATTCAGCTGAGTAGCAGGATACAAAAAATAAAAAACAAACAAACAACAACAAAAAAAAATTGGATGGATTCCTACACCCTAATAAAAAGAATGATGAAAAGGAAATCAGGAAAATGATACCATTTATAATAGCCCCTAAAAAATATACTTAGGAATAAATCGAACCAGGGATGTAAAAGACCTATACAAAGAAAACTACGAAACACTACTACAAGAAACCCAAAGGGATCTACATAAATGGAAAAACATACTATGTTCATGGATAGGTAGAATCAACATTGTGAAAATCACAATTCTACCCAAAGCAATTTATAAATAGAATGCAATCACAATCCAAATACCAACAACATTCTTTAAAGAGATGGAAAAACTAATCATTAACTTTATACAGAAATGGAAGAAGCCCCTGATAAGTAAAGCTCTATTGAAGAAGAAGAATAAAGTAGGAGGATTCGCACTACTTGACCTCAGAACCTACCATACAGCTACAGTAGTCAAAATAGCCTAGTCCTGGTACAACAACAGATTCATTGAACAATGGAACAGGATTGAGAACTCAGTTGTAAATCCATCCACCTATGGACACCTGATCTTTGACAAGAGCCCGAAGTCCATCAAATGGGGAAAAGACAGTCTTTTTAACAAATGGTGTTGGCAAAACTGGATGCCCATATGCAAAAAAATGAAACAGGACCCATACTTACACTATACACAAAAACTAATTAAAAATGTATCAAATATAAAGCTCAAAACTACAAAGTTCATAGAAGAAAAAATAGGATCAATGCTAGAGGCCCTAATGCACAGCATTAACAGGATAGAAATCATAACCAACAACACACAAACTCCAGAAGATAAGCTAGATAACTGCTATCTTCTAAAAATTAAACACTTATGCTCATCAAAAGACTTCACCAAAAGAGTAAAAAGAGAACCTACAGACTGGGAAAAAATTTTTGGATATTACAAGTCAGACAAAGGTCTAATCTCGTAAATCTGCAATAAGATCCAACGCCTCTACAACAAAAAGACAAATAATCCAAATATAAAATGGGCAAAGGAAATGAACAGACACTTCACCAAAGAAGACATTCAAGCTGCCAACAGACACATAAGGAAATCCTCATAATCACTAGGCATTAGAGAAATGCAAATTAAAACCAAAATGAGATACCATCTCACCCCGGCATTACTTGCACGAATCAAAAACACTGGAAGTAACAAATGTTGGAGGGGCTGTGGGGAGATCGGAACTCTTATGCACTGTTGGTGGGAATGCAAAATGATACAACCATTTGGAAAATGATATGGCACTTCCTTAGAAAGCTAGAAATAGAAACACCATACGATTCAGGAATCTTACTCCTAGGAAGACATCCTAGAGAAATAAGAGCCGTCAGATGAATAGACATATGCACACCCATATTCGTTGCAGCACTGTTCACAGTAGCAAAATGGTGGAAACAACCTAGATGCTCATCAATGGATGAATGGATAAACAAACTATGGTACATACACACAATGGAGTAGTATGCAATGATAAAGAACAATGATGAATCTGTGAAGCATCTCATAACATGGATCAAACTGTAGGACCTTATGCTGAGTGAAAAAGTCAATCACAAAAGGATAAATATTGTATGAGACCTCTGTTGTAAAAACTCATGAAAAAGTTTACACACAAAAATAAACAATCTTTGTTGGTTACGAGGGATGGGAGGCATTGGGGGGAAACTAAACAGACAATAGATAAGTGGTAACTTTGGTGAAGGGTAAGACAGTACACAATACTGGGGATGCCAGCACAACTTGTACAAGGAAAGTTCAGGGAAGCTCCATTGACACATCCAAACTCCCTGAGGGACTTAATTGCTATGCAGAGGACTGTGGGGACCATGGTCTCAGGGAACATCTAGCTCAACTGGCATAACACAGTTTATAAAGACAATGTTCTACGTTGTACCTTGGTGAGTAGTGTCTGGGGTCTTAAAAGCCTGTAAGCAGCCATCTAAGGTACTCCACTGGTCTCATCCCTTTGAGAGCAAGGGAGAATGAAGAGAACAGGATACAAGGAAAAGATTAGTCCAAAGGACTATTGGACCACAGCTACCACAGCCTCCACCAGACTGAGTCTGGTACAACTAGATGGTGTTCAGCTACCATGCTGACTGCTCTGACTGGGATCACAACAGAGGTTCCTTGACAGCTGGAGAAGGATGTATAACGAAATACTAACTCACAAAAAAAAGCCCAGATTTACTGGCCTGAGAGAGACTGGGAAACCCTGAGAGTATGGCCCCCAGACACCCTTTTAGCTCAGTGGTGAAGTGACTCCTGAGGTTCACTGTTCAGCTGGGGATTGGACAGCCTCATAAAACAAAACAAGACTAATGAGGCACAGCAGTACAGGGACAAGGACTAGAAGGCAGGAGGGGACAGGAAAGCTGGTGATAGGGAACCCAAGGTTGAGAAGGAACAGTGTTGACATGTCATGGGGTTGTTAACCATTGTCGTAGGGAAATATGTGTACTAACTGTTTAATGAGAAACTATTTGTTCTGTAAACCTTCATCTAAAGTACAAAAACAAACAAACAAAAAAGAATTATTTATGTGAGATAAAATTGACAACAGCAACTCAGAAGATTTGATGGGAATCCTAGGGGGCAGTGAGTTGAAGATAATGGTGATGGAATAATTCGGAAAAGGTTAGTGAGAACAACAGCACAACTGGAAGAATGTAATCAATGTCACTGAATTGTAGATGTAGAAATTTTTGAAATGCTGCATCTTCGGCTATGTATATTTTCACCAAAAAAAAAGTTCCTCCAAGGTCGAGAAAGGAGAGTGTTGACATGTTGTGGGGTTGTTAAACAATGTCATAAAACAATATGTGTACTGTTTAATGAGAAACTGTTCTGTAAACCTTCGTCTAAAGTACAATAAAAAAAATTTGAAAAAAAGAACTAAAAAAAAAAAAGAATGATGTTGGATTTTGGTTTTGTATAGATGTCCTTTATTATGTTGAGGAATTCCCCTTCTATACCTATTTTATTTTGAGTTTTTATCAGGAATGAGTGTTGGACTTTGTCAAATGCCTTTTCTGCATAGATTGAGATGATCATGTGATTATTTTATTTTATTTATTTTGTGGATTATGTTGATTGATTTTCTAATGTTGAATCATCCTTGTATACCTGGTAGGAGTCCTACTTGCTTGAGGTGTGTTATTTTTTTGATATAATGCTGAATTCTATTGGCTAGAATTTTGTTGAAAATTTTTGCATCTGTATTCATGGGAGATATTGGTCTGTAATTTTCTTTTTTTGTTATGCCTTTGCCTGGTTTTAGTATCAGGATCATGCTGGCTTCATAGAATTAATTAAGAAGAAGTATACCCTCCTTTTCTATGTTTTGGAATAGTTTGAATAGTACTGGTATAAGCTCTTCTCTGAATGTTTGGTAGAATTCTCCAGTGAAGCTATCTGGGCCAGAGCTTTTTTTTTTTTTTTTTTTTTTTTTTGCTGGGAGTTTTTTGTTATTACCTTTTCAATCTCTTCTCTTGTTATTGGTCTGTTCAGACTTTCAACATCATTTTGTGTTATTTTGGGTTGGTAGTGTGTTTCTAGTAATTTGTCCATTTCTTCAGGGTTTTCAAATTTGTTGGAGTATAGTATTTCATAGTACTCTATGAAGTATACTTTGTAGGAGTATAGTTTTTCATAGTACTCTGTTATGATCTTTTTTATTTCAGTTGGGTCTGTTATAATGTCCTTCATTTCATTTCTTATTTGGGTTATCTGTGTCCTCTCCTGGTTTTCTTTTCTCAGTTTGTCCAAAGGTTTGTCGATTTTGTTGATTCTTTCAAAGAACCAACTTTTGGTTTTGTTAATTCTTTCTATTGTTTTTCTATTCCCTATTTCATTTATTTCTGCTCTTATCTTTATTATTTCCTTTCTTCTGGTGGCTGTGGGCTTCTTTTACTATTCTCTTTCTATTTGTTTGAGTTGTGCAGCTAATGTTTTAATTTTGTCCCTTTCTTCTATTTTGATATGTTCATGTATTGCTATAAATTGACCTCTGTGCTCTGCCTTTGCTGTGTCTCAAAGGTTTTGGTATGATGTGTTTTCATTCTTGTTTGATTCTAGGAATTTTTTTATTTCATCTTTGATTTCTTCTGTTACCCAGTAGTTTTTAAGCAGGGTGTTATTTAGTTACCATGTAATTGATTTTTTTCCCCTTGTTCTTCCTGTTGTTAATTTCTTCCTTGATGGCACTGTGGTCAGAGAAGATACTTTGTATTATCTCAGAGTTTTGGATTTTGTTGAGGGCTGCTTTGTGGCCTGAGATGTGGTCTATTCTAGAGAATGTTCCATGTGCGTTAGAAAAGAATGTGTACTTTGCAGCTGTTGGGTGGAGTGTTCCATATATGTCTATGAGGTCAAGTTGGCTGATTGTGTCCTTTAGGTCTTCTGTATCTTTGTTGACTTTCTTTCTAGATGTTCTGTCCCTTACCAAGAGTGGTATGCTGAAGTCTCCTACTATTATTGTGGAACTGTCAATTTCTCTTTTCAGTGCTGTTAGTTTGTTTTATATATTTTGGAGCAGGATCCTAACATTATTCTTAAAAAAAGTATCAGCTATCTGGTATTTGTAGCCCTGGTGGCCCACTGGTTAATAACTTTGCTGTCAACCACAAGGTTGGCAGTTTGTATTCACCAGCCACTCCCTGGAAACCATATGGGGCAGTTCTACTCTGTCCTACAGTGTCGCTATGTGTCAAAATCAACTTGATGGCAACGGGTATCTGGTATTTAAAAGGAAGAGTTGCCTGACCAGGTGAAGGTATCTAAACAGTTAGTTTGAAACTATCTTAAACAAGTATATAATCATAATCTGCTGGGAAAAACATTAGGGGACTCAGTAAGAACTCATATTCTGAAACTAATGCTAAAACCACTACTCACTTCTTTAATATGACTCAGTCAGAGCCTGTGCAGGAATAACACTGCGAAAACATGAACCATATAGCTGCTCCAGGATAATAAGTGGATAACAGAATTATTAGGGTTTCCTGGGGACATAACATCCATTTTCCTGCTCATCCTGTGTCTCCCTCCATCAGAGTGAGGTTGATTTCTGGGTATAAATATAGATTCCTGGGCCAGTGCCAAAACAGCATGCCCAAAGCCCTCCCTAGAATTATACCCTATGGTGCAAGTGGTTTGTACTTAACTACTAATCTAAAGGTTGGCAGTTTGAATCTACCTAATGGCTTTGTGGAAGAAAATCCTGGCGATCTGCTTCCATAAAGATCATAGCCAAGAAAACTCTGTGGAAAAGTTTCACTCTGTAACACTTGGTGTTGCCATGAGTTGGAATCAACTCTATGGCAAGGAGTATTCCTCACAGTTAGAGGACAATAGTGGTTCAGAGGTTAAGAGCTACTGTGAGCTACAGCTGCTAACCTAAAGGTGGGCAGTTCTAATCCACCAGCTGCGCCTCGGAAACCCTATGGGGCAGTTCTACTCAGTCCTATAAGGTTGCTATGAGTCAGAATTGACTTGACAGCAACAGCTTTGGCATTTTGGTGTGGTGGGTCAGTGGTAGAATTCTCACCTTCCATGGGGAGATATGAGTCTTATTGCTGCCTGTTATGGATTGAATTGTGTCCCACTAAAATATGTGTTGTGAATCTTTACCTCTATGCCTGTGGTTATAATCTTATTTGGGAATGGGTTGTCTTTGTTATGTTAATGAGGCCTGAATATGTGTAGAGTGTATCTTGAGTCAATCTCTTTTGAGATACAAAAGAGATTAAACAAGCAAGTGAGCAGAGGAAAGATGGGGTAAGATAGATGCCAAGACACATGGAAATCTCCAAGGAACTAGGAAGCAGAAGCTGAAGAGACAAGGATCTTCTTCCAGAGCCAACAGAGAGGGAAAGCCTTCCCCTAGAGTTGCCACTCTGAATTCAGACTTTTAGCCTCATAAACTATGAGAAAACAAATTTCTGTTTGTTAAAGTCATCCACTTGAGGTATTTCTGTTATAGCAGCACTAGATAACTAAGACACTGGCCAATACACCTCATATGCAGCCACTACCTGTCTGTCAGTGGAGGCTTGTGTGTTGCTATGATGCTAAACAGGTTTCAGCAGAGCTTCCAGACTAAGATGGACTAGGAAGAAAGGCTTAGCAATCTAATGAAAACCTGATGGATCACAACAATCCTATCTGCAACTAATCATGGGGATGGCACAGGACTGTGTGGCATTTTGTTCTGTTGTGCATGGGGTCACTATGGGTCAGGGCCCATTTGATGACAGTTAACAGCAACAACACCAATCCTTATAATTACCACATTCCTTTCTGGAATGCACCTTTTAACATTGAAAAAATGCTTTCAATTGGGTGTTCAAGGGAGCAGAATCCTTTCATCACTAAAAAGCCTCCAGGACCACCCTGACCTTTGATATGTCTCACTGACCCTTTAAACTTTCTGCAGGCCCAGACTGAATTCCTGCCTGGCTAGGAGGTGCTGAGTAGAAAGTCTCTCCCGGACTATCCAGGGAGCCTCTGGACACCTCTAAGACTTGGGGTTAGTACACAACCCTCCACTCAGTACTCAGCACATGTTCCCTTGTTGCTGTTAATTTTTCATGTGCCAGCTCATTCTCCCCACTAAACTGGAAGCTCTTCTGAGGCAGGGATTGTGCCAGCTCTAGCTCTCAGCAGAGCCCTGGAAGTTTGTAGGAAGTCAAAACATGTTTGTGGTTGATAATCATAGAGATGATGAAGAATGAGGAACAGGCGGGGGAGGTATCAAGTAGAAGCTTAATAGAACTGAGGGAATCCAATGGGTGATATGGAGACCTGAGCTTCAAATACTCTGGTTTCCCACAAAACCCTTGTACCTGTTGCAATCCTGAGCTGATGATGTCTTCATTTGTATCTAATTCTCTTATGTTTGGGTTCTTGGAGTATCTACCAGGAGACAACAAAAGATGAGGCAAGATTGTTCATAGGCTAGGAAAACAGACAAAGAAGTAGTTTAGTAGAGAGTAATACAGCAGTTAGTTTCCAGCCTCTCCCGCTCTCTCCCCAGGCTCCTGCTCTTGAGGGCTCCCACACTCCTCTGAACCACAAGGCCAGGGTACCAACCCCAGCAGAGGTAGGAGGGAGGTCTCTAACAGGTATATTTGGCTTTTGCTAGTTGGAAAGTTCCAGGTTTTCAGGTTTCTTTTAGCCTCTTTTTACTAGAATGTCCCTGAAGTCACAGGTTAGTGGGGCTCATATTAGATTGCTGACATCAAGAGCCCCAGGGCTCAAGAACAAACTGCTGATGCATGGGGGACCTGCATCAGGGCAGGAACAAAAGCAGGAATGTAGGACACCTGGCCCGAGTTCCTGGGTGGCTGTTGTTGCTGCTGTTGTGGCTCCTCTATTCCTCTGCCCAGAATCTCATCCCCAGACAGATATGGTCTGCTTCACTGACCACTGAGAAGGATGCAAATGACTAATGGTTTCAACAAAACTTGACCATTATAGCAATGGTAGCAAGCATGTCTGGCAACAGGTAAAAAGTAATGACCAGGGCAGGTAGTGATAGGTAGGGGGTGGTGCAGCCTGTGCCTTGTGAAGGGTGTTGTGGATACCTGGGTGGTAGTGAAGGGACAGAGAAGGGAACCAATATTTTCTGCATGGCTATAGGAGTCCCTGGGTGGTACAAACAGATAATGAGCTCAGCTGCTAAATGAGAGGATGGAAGTTTGAGTCCACCCAGAGGTCCCTAAGAAGAAAGACCTAGCAATCTACTTCCAAAAAATCAGCAACTGAAAACCCAATGACACAGGAAAAGCAGTGCTCAGGGGAGAATTTATAGCAATAAATTCACACATCAAAAAGAAGAAAGGGCCCAAATCAATAGCTTAACCCTACAGCTTGAACAAATAGAAAGAGAGCAGCAAAAGAAACCCTCAGTCACCATAAGAAAAGAAATAATAAAGATTAGAGAAGAAATAAGTGAAACAGAAAACAGAAAAACAATAGAATCAACAAGACTAGAGATTTGTTCTTGGAGAGGATCAATAAAACTCACAAACCATTGGCCAAATTGACAAAGGAAAAGAATGAGAAGATGAAGATAGCCAAAATAAGAAATGAGATGGGTGACATTACAAGTGAAATAACTGAGATAAAAAGCATATTTTACAATATAATGAAAAATTATACTCCAACAAATTTGAAAACCTTGAAGAAATGGACAAATTTCTAGAAACAAGGTACCTACCTAAACTAACACAAACTGAGACAGAAAATTTGAACAGACCTATAACAAAAGAAGAAAGTGCAGAAGTCATTAAAACAAACAAACAAACAAACAAAAAAACTCCAACAGCAACAACAACAGAAAAGATGGCTTCACTGGAGAATTTTACCAAACATTTAGAGAAGAGTTGACACCAATTCCACTCAAACTACTCCAGAGCATAGAAAAGGAAAGAATATGCCCTAATTCATTTTATGAAGCCAGCATAACCTTGATACCAATGCCAGACAAAGACACTACTACAAAAGAGAATTACAGACCAATATCCCTCATGAATATAGATGCAAAAATTCTCAACAAAATTCTAGCCAATAGCATTCAACATCATATAAAAAAAAAATGCATTCTGATCAAATGGGATTCATACCAAAGATGCAAAGATGGTTCAACATTAGAAAATTCACCACATAAGTAAAACAAAGGAAAAGAATCACATGATCATCTCAACCGATGCAGAAAAGGCATTTGATAAAATCCATCACCCTTGTCTGATAAAAACTCTCAGCAAAATAAGAATAGAAGGAAAATTTCTCTACATAATTAAGGACATATATACAAAACCCTTATGGTGTAGTGGTTAAGTGCTATGGCTGCTAACCAAAAAGTCATCAGTTCAAATCCAGCAGGTGCACCTTAGAAACTCTATGGAGCAGTTCTGCTCTGTCCTTTAGGGTTGCTATAAGTCAGCATCGACTTGACGTCAATGGGTTTGGTTCTTGTTTTTTTGGATACAAAACTAACAGCCAACATTATTCTCAATGGAGAGAGACAGAAAGCACTCCCTTGAGAATGAGAACCATATAAAAATGCCCTTTATCATCACTCTTATTCAATATTATACTGGAATTCCTAGCAAGAGCAGTAAGGCAAGAAATGGAAATAAAGGGCACCCAAATTGGTGAGGACGTAAAAATATCCCTATTCTCAGATGACATAATCCTATACATAGAAAATCCCAAAGACTGCACAAGAAAGTTACTGGAACTAATAGAAGTGTTCAGCAAAGTGGCAGGGTACAAGATCACCATACAAAAACCAGTTGGATTACTCTATGCTAATAAAGAAAACTCCAAAAAGGAAATCAGGAAAATAATACCATTTACAATAGCCCCTGGTATGGATTGAATTGTCTTCCCCAAAAATGTGTGTCAACTTGGCTAGGCCATGATTCCCAGTATTGTGTGATTGTCCACCATTTTGTTATCTGATATGATTTTCCTATGTGTTATAAATCCTATCTCTGTGATGTTAATGAGGCAGGATTAGAGGCAGCTATATTAATGAAGCAAGAGTCAATCTATAAGATTAGGTTATATCTTGAGTCAATCTCTTTAGAGATATAAAAGAAAGAAGCCAGCAGAGAGACAGGGGGACCTCATACCACCAAGAAAATAGTGCCAGGAGCAAAGTACGTCCTTTGGACTCGAGGTCTCTGTGCTGAGAAGCTCCTAGATCAGGGGAAGATTGATGATGAGGACCTTCTTCCAGAACTGACAGAGAGAGAGAGAGAGAGAGAAAGCCTTTTCCTGGAGCTGGCACCCTGAATTTGGACTTCTAGCCTACTAGACTGTGAGAGGATAAATTTCTGTTTGTTAAAGCCATCCATTTGTGGTATTTCTGTTATAGCATCACTAGATAAATAAGATAGCCCCCAAAGGATAAAATACTTAGGGATAAATCTAACTAGGGATGCTCAGCATTTCTCAAGCTGAAAGAACTGAAGAAAACATTCAAGCCTTGAGTCGCAATATTGAAGGATTCTATGGGCAAAATATTGAATAACGCAGGAAGCATCAAAAGAAGATGAAAGGAATACACTGAGTCACAGTACCAAAAAGAATTGGTTGATGTTCAACCATTTCAGGAGGTAGCATATTATCAAGAACCGATAGTACTGAAGGAAGAAGTCTAAGCTGCACTGAAGGCATTGGTGAAAAACAAACATCCAGGAATTGATAGAATACCAATTGAGATGTTTCAGTAAACGGAAGCAGCACTGGAGGTGCTCACTTGTCTATGTCAAGAAATTTGGAAGACAGCTACCTGGCCAACCAACTGGAAGAGATCCGTATTTGTGACAATTGCAAAGAAAGGTGATCCAACAGAATGATGAAATTATCGAACAATATCATTAATATCACATGCAAGGAAAATTTTGCTGAAGATCATTCAAAAGTGGTGAGTATAAATAGACAGCAAACTGCCAGAAATTCAACCTGGATTCAGAAAAGGGCGTGGAACAATTGATATCATTGCTGATGTCAGATGGATCCTGGTTGAAAGCAGAGAATACCAGAAAGATATTTACCTGTGTTTTATTGACTATGCAAAGGCATTTGACTGCGTGGATCTTAACAAATTATGGATAACATTTCAAAGAATGGAAATTCCAGAACACTTAATTGTGCTCATATGGAACCTATACATAGATCAAGAAGCAGTTGTTTGACCAGAACAAGGGGATAATGCATGGTTTAAAATCAGGAAAGGTGTGTGTCAGGGTTGTATCATTTCACCATATTTATTCAATCTGTATGCTGAGCAAATAATCTGAGAAGCCGGACTATACGAAGAAGAATGGGGCATCAGGATTGGAGGACAACTCATTAACAACCTGTAATACGCAGATTACACAACCTTGTTTGCTGAAAGTGAAGAGGACTTGAAGCATTTACCGATGAACTCAAAGACTACAGCCTTCAGTATGGATAATACCTTAACATAAAGAAAACAAAAATTCTCATAAATGAACCAATAAGCAACATCATGATAAATGGAGAAAACATTGAAATTGTTGCAAATTTCATTTTACTTGGATCCACAATATCCATGAAAGTAGCAGTGAAGAAATCAAACCACATATTGCGCTGGGCAAATCTGCTGCAAAAGACCTCTTTAAAGTGTTAAAATCAAAGATGTCACTTTGAGGAATAAGATGTGCCTGACCCAAGCCATGGTATTTTCAATTGCCTCATATGCACGTGCAAGCTGGACAATGAATAAGGAAGACCAAAGTAAAATTGAAGCCTTTGAATTATGGTGTTGGCGAGGAATATTGAATATTCCATGGAGTGCCAGAAGAACAAACAAATCTGTCTTGGAAGAAGTACAGCCAAAATGCTCCTTGGAAGTGAGGATTTCGAGACATCGTTTTGCTTACTTTGGACATATTACCAGCAGGGACTAGTCCCTGGAGAAGGACATCATGCTTGCTAAAGTAGAAGATTAGCAAAAGAGAGGAAGACGGTCAATGAGATGGATTGATACAGTGGCTGCAATGATGAGCTCAAGCATAGCAATGATTGTGAGGATGGTGCAGGCCCAAGCAGTGTTTTTTTCTGTTGGACATGGAGTTGGTATGAGTTGGAACTGACTCAACGGCACCTAACAACAACAACAACAGGAACATAAAAGACTTATACAAAGAAAACTGGAGAATACTACTGCAAGAAACCAAAAGAGAATTAAATAAATGGAAAAATATTCCATGCTCAAGGATAGGAAGACTTAACATTGTAAAAATATCAATATTATCCAAAGTGATCTATAGATATAATGCTATACTGACTCGTATTCCAACAACATTTTGTAATAAAATGGAAAAACCAATCTCCAACTTTATATGGAAAAGACAGAGGCCTTGGATAGCTAAAGCATTAGTGAAGAAGAAGAACAAAGAGGTTTCATACTTCCCAATATCAGAACCTACTATACAGCCATGGTAGTCCAACCAGACGGTCACTCGTGTGACAGACACAGATCAATAGAACAGAATTGAGAGTCCAGAAATAAATCCATCCAGCTATGGACAGCTGATCTTTGACAAAGGGATGAAGTCCATTAAATGGGTAAGAGATAGTCTTTTTAACAAATGATGCTGGCAAAACTGGATATCCATTTGCAGAAAATGCAGCAGGATCCATACCTTATGCCACACATAAAAACTAACTCAAAATGGATTAAAAACCTAAATGTTAAGCCTAAAACTATAAAGTTCATGGAGACAAACATCGGGAGAAAGCTAGGGGCCCTAACTTATGCCATAAATAAACTATCAGGCATAACTAAAAATGCACAAATAGCAGAAGATAAACTAGATAACTGGGAGCTCCTAAAAATTAAATATTTATGCTCATCGAAGTATTTCACAAAAAGAGTAGAGAGAGAAGCTACAGACTGGGAAAATATTTTAGGTCTAATCTCTAAAATATATAGAAAACTTCAACACTTCAACAACAAATAGACAAAGTATCCAGTAAAAAAATGGGCAAAGGACATGAACAGACACTTTACCAAAGAAGACATTCAGATGGCTAACAAACACTTGAAGAGATGCTCATGGTCATTAGACATTAGAGAGATGCAGATCAAAGCTTAAATGAGATACCATCTCACCCCAGCACTTATGACACTGATCAAAAAAAAAAAAAAAGGAAACAATAAATATTGATGAGGTTATGAGGAGACTGGCACTCATATACTGCTGGTAGGAATATAAAATGGTACAACCACTATGGAAAATGGTATGGCACTTCCTTAAAAAGCTAGAAACAGAAATACCATATGATCCAATAATCCCACTTCTAAGAATATATCCTAGAGAAATAAGAGCTGTGACACGAATAGACATATGCACACTCATGTTTATTGCAGCATTATTCACAATAGCAAAAAGATGGAAACAACCTAAATATGCATTAACAGATGAATGGATAAACAAATTGTGATATATATGTACAATGGAATACTACAACAATTAAGAATAATGATGAATCTGCAAAACATCTTACAACATGGATGAATCTGGAGGGCATTATGCTGAATGAAATAAATCAATCACAAAATAATAAAATGTATAATAAATAAATATAAAATGTATAATAAAATGTAATAATAAAATAATAAATGTTGTATGAGACCACTATTATCAAAAGTCAAGAATAGGTTTACACACAGAAAGAAACATTCTTTGATGGTTACCAGGAAGGGAAAATCACTAAATAAATAGTAGACACATGTTAATTCTGGTGAAGGCAAGGACAATACACAATACTGGGGAAGTCAACACAATGTGACCAAGGTAAAGGAAGACACGGAGAGGTATGCAAGAATAAAGGGCAACTATGGTAAGTTGTATAACATATACAACCCTGTAACAACAGTAATAACAAACAATAATTTGTGAGTGGATACATGTGTAGATATGTATGCTAAATAGATGTGGGAGGTCATACTGGAGTACATCCATGTACATATGTAAGTATGGTTGTGGTTATTTCTACATACATATTTGTATGTGCTACATGTATAATAATACATACAATAGAGCACATATGGTGCACAGTTATGGAAACTTCTTAGTCATAAACAGACACTTCGAGGGGCTGAGCTACTGGGCTTGAAGGCTAAGGACCATAGTTTTGGGGACATCTAGGTTAATTGGCATAACACAGTTCATAAAGATAATGTTCTACATTCTAGGTTGGTGATTTGTATCTAGGGTCTTAAAAGCTTGCAAGTGGCCATCTAAGATACAACTATTGATCGCTTCCTATCTGGAGCAAAGGAGAGTGAAGAAAACCAAAGACTCAAGGAAGCAATTAGTCCAAAGCCTTCTCTATCCTGAGACCTGAAGAACAAGATGGTGCCAGGCTAACATTACTGACTGCTCTGACCAGGAACACAATAGAAAGTCCCGGTTAGAATGGGTGAAAAATGCAGAACATAATTCAAATCCATATAAAAGACCAGACTTATTGGTCTGATAGACTGGAGGAACCTGTGAGACTATTGCCCTAAGACACCCTTCGAACTTGGAACTGAAGCCACTCCTGGAGGCCACCTTTCAGTCAAATGATAGAATGACCTATAAAATAAACAATAACACCCATGAGGAATGTGCTTCACATAACAGTCAACTATGCAAGACCAAAAGGGCAACTTTTGTCCAAAAACAAAGATGAGAAGACAGGGAGGGGCAGGGAAACTGGACAAATGGAAATGGCAAACCCAAGGTAGAAATGAGGAGAGTGCTGACATACTGTGGGGATTGCAACCAATATCACAGAAAACTTTGAGTATGAATTATTGAATGGAAAACTAATTTGCTGTGTAAACTTTCACCTAAAGCACAACAAAATGTTCAAAACAAACAAACAAACAAAACAAAAACCAACACCAGTTTTCTCTCATCTGTGACTAATGATCATAAAATGTAAGCTCTAGCGGGCAGGCTTTTTTTTTTTTTTTTTTATTGTATCCCAGTACCTAAAACAGTGCTTAGCATATGGTAGATGTTCAATAAATATTGGTCGAATACAAAAAAAAAGAAAACCCTATGGAGCACAGTTCTACTATGACACATGTGAGGTTGCCATAAATTATGAGTTGGGTTTACCGTAAGTCATAGTCAACTTTGTCAGAACTGGCTATTCTGAGCTAAGTTCTGAGCTAGGGATTTTACATACCTTATCACACTGATTTATTTATATTTTTATTTTTAATTGTGAAGTATCTCAAATCCGTGGAAAAGCACTGAAAACAACACCGTAGATACTCATGTAACTGCAGCTAGATAGAACAGATGTAAACATTTTGTGAAATTTCTTCTCTTCTGCAGTCTTTTCAACATCTGGACTTTGACTTCTTAGATTCTCGAAGGAGTTGCCTGGGGGCATCTGTTAGATGCCCTAACCAAACCAAAGCCATTGCTGTCGAGTCGTTGCTAACTCATAGCGACCCTGTAGGACAGAATAGAACTGCCCCATAGGGTTTCCAAGGAGTTGCTAGTGCAAACTGCTGACCTTTTGGTTTGCAGCCATAGCTCTTAACTGCTGCGCTACCAGGGCTCCAGTGTAGATGCCCAGCTCATAATTTTAAAAACAAAGAAGCAAACAATATTTGGCTGCTTTTTGCTATTTTCGTTAGTTGCCGTGGAGTCAATTCTTACTCATGTTGACCCCTTGTGGCAGAGTAGAACTGCTCCATAAGGTTTTCAAGGCTGTCATCTTTTGGAAGCAGATCACTATGCCTGTCTTCAGAGGCATCTCTGGGTGGGCTCAAACCACCAACTTTTTGGCTAATAGTCGAGTGCTTAACCATTTGCGCCACCCAGGGACTCCATTTGGCTGCTCAGAAGGCTAATTGTGATGTGGTTCTTTTTTTAAATATCAGTTTGTATAATCTGTTAAAGTTCATTCCTAAATATGTGGGTTTTATTTTCAAAAGTATTTTTATGATTTTTTATTAAAGGAAATTTTACTCATAGTTCCCCCTTGTTACACAATTGTTTATATTTCCCTGTGTTCTTATGCATTTTAATCCTATTTATATAGTTGTAATCATAGTTTCTGTGTCATTCTGTGTTCTACTTCCCCTTCACTACAACCACAGAATATTATTTCATAAACTTTCATTTTGATATCCAGCGTCCAGAGTAATTTGTAGTGGCTGCCGGCCATTCCCTTGAACCTAAATGCCCACATTTCCTTTGGGGGAAATATTAAGTTATTTCTAGTGGTTTTTGTGCATATCTTTGTCTTTCAATTCCGAATTATGATCATGAACATCTTTTGGATGAATAGAATGAGCTGATCATATTCCTAATTTCAAGGCACATTATCAACATCATTCCATCTCACAGTCCCTCTCTTATTTTTTACTTTATTTTCTTCTCTTTTCATTCCTGGTCGCTAATCTCATCCCCTCACCATGCCTGCTGTATTTAGCATATACTCTTCCAATCAATTTTCAGTAAATTTCTTTATCTGTATGTCCATATTACTTTCTCTTTAAAAAAATGTGCTTAAATGGTATTCTGCCCTAAATCACTTTCTCACTTTCTTTTTTCAATCAACATTAAGAGTTTTGAAGTCTGTTCCTGTTGCTATATGCACAGCTGGTTTATCCTTTCTGATCTCCTCTTATTCTGTGTACATTCCATCAGAGAGGTGGTGCAAATCCAAAAATCTGTTCCCATTGTGATGGACATCTTCATTATTTCTAACCTCTGGAAACTGCACCACTGTATGTACTCAGCCTATAGTACATGTTTCCTTGAGCATCTGTGATAGAGTTTTTTTCTGGGATATACATGCTCAAGGGAAGAAATGCTGTGTCTGAGGATGCAGGTATGTGCAGCTTCACAAAATCCTGCCAGATTTCTATCCAAATGAATACCCAAGGGTGTAGTCCCAGTAGCAGTGCATGAGGGTTCTTACTGTGCCACATCCTCTCCAACAAAAGACTTTATCAAAATTCCTAATCTTTTTCAGTTGCTATGAGTCGGAATCAACTCGATGGCACCCAGCAACAATAATGGACAAAAGTAATATCTCATTGTATTGCCCTGAAACTAGTGAGGAGTCAGTTTTCTTCTGTGAATTGCATATTAACATCCTTTGTCCATTTTTCTATTGGGTTTCCTATCCTTTTTTTTCCTCCGACTTTCAGGTGTTCCATTGATATGCTAAAAGTTCCATATCTTGCATGATTCCTTCCTAGTCACATTAAAAATGGATATATGTGTAAATTAACTGATGTTGTTGTTGATAGTTGCCTTCGAATTGGTTCTGAACTCTTGACGACCCCATGTACAACGGAACAAAATGTTGCCTGGTCTTGTCCCATTTTTGTAGTAGTTATTATGCTCACTTCCACTGATATGGCCCCTCTTTATTTTGAGTGCCATCTAACCTAGGGGGCTTATTTTTTCAGCACTATATAGGACAATAATCTGCTGTGTTCCATAAAGTTTTCATTAGTAAATTTTTTTGAAGTATATCATCAGGCCTTTCTTCCTAGTTTGTTTTAGTCTGAAAGTTCTGCTGAAACCTGTCCACCCTGGGTGACTCCACTGGTATTTGAAATACCCATAGCAGCACTTCCAGCATCAGAGCAACACACAAGCCACCACAGTGTGACAAATATAGTAAGATGGGTGGTGGCAATTAACTGATACATAAAGTTAAATATCTGTTGCCCTGACACTAACTTCATTTTATACATTGATATCTTAGCTGTTAATTTAGTTGCTGGTATAGAAGAAAAGGAGGTCACGGGAGAGAGGTGCTCCAAGTTACTGATGCTCCAGTCAGGATATTTTTATTTATGAGTGAGAGAAATGCAATTCAAACTAATTTATGTATAAAGGAGGATGCATTGGCTCACAACACTGAAAAGTTCAAGGGTAGGTCAGACTTCAGGTATGATGGGATACAGGGGCTCAAAGGCGGTTGTAAGGAAAAAATTAAATCCTACTTCTTACACCAAATACGTTGATCAATCAAACCAGTTCAGTTCTGTTCTGTCGACAGCGGCACATACAGCACTTCTTCCTCTGACCCTAACCACCTGGAGCGAAGTCAGAACTCACAAGGTAAAAGGCACAGGCCTCCACACTGCCAAGTCTCCCCAAGATTCAGATACCAGTTGCAAGCTTGGGGGGTCCTCATGGTACCCTCATTTCTGACTTGCTGGCTACACATTAGGGGTCCCCTCTACTCCTTCAGAATACCAGCTATAAGCTCAGGTGTTCCTAGCCCCCTCACTTCTGACCTGGCTTCTGGTACTTGCTTGGGTTTGATAATTCACTAGAAGGACATGCAGAACTCATGGAAGGTGCTATACTTAAAAGGTTAGCATTTTATTATTGGGAAAAGGATACAAATGACAAGAAGCATGGGGCAAGGTCTGGGAGGCTTCCCAAATCACAGGTTCTGTGTCCCCTAAAAGGATGCTCTACCCTCCCACATTCATTAATGTCTTTCTCCAGCCAGGACACCCATGGAGCTTCCCTGTCAGGAATCTTTATTGGGGCGGCTTCGTTATGTAGGTGAGATTGATTGAGTCAGTCCACCTTCTCTGAGGTCAGCTGACATCAGTTGGTCTTTCTGGCCTGGCCAGCCCTCGCCAGAGTCACTTCATTAGTATAAGCTCTCAGGTGTGGTCTCAAGGTGTCATGGATTGAATTGTGTCCCCCTCAAATATCTGTCAACTTGGCTAGGTCATGATTCCCAGTTTTGTATGATTGTCTACCATTTTGTAATCTGATGTGATTCCCTATGTGTTGTATATTCTATCACTATCATGTAGTAAGATGGATTACTGGCAGTTACATTGATGAGGTCTACAAGATTAGTGTCTTAAGCCAATCTCTTTTGAGATATAAAAGAGAGAAGTGAGCAGAGACAGATGGGAACCTCATACCACCAAGAAAGCAGTGCTGGGAGCAGAGCATGTCCTTTGGACCCGGGGTTCCTGGGCTGAGAAGCTCCAAGTCCAGGGGAAGATTGATGAGAAGGACCTTCCTTCAGGGCTGACAGAAAAAGCCTTCCCCTGGAGCTGACACGCTGAGTTTGGACTTTTAGCCTACTTTACTGTGAGGAAATAAACTTCTTTTTGTTAAAACAATCTACTTGTAGTATTTCTGTTATAGCAGCTTTAGATGACTAAGATAGAATTTGGTACCAAGAGTGAGGTGCTCTAACAGATACCTAAAATGTGGAAGTGGTTTTGAAACTGAATGGATAGAGGAGTGGCCGCGGCAGAGGACCAGCAGCAGCAGAGAGCCTGCAGCAGCAGAGAAGCAGCAGTGGTAGAGAACCAGCAGCAGCAGGACCAGGAGACCAGGGCAAGACAGCACTGGAGCCAACCCACTTATCAGTGGAGCTAGGCTTGCTGACACACAGAGTGAGACAGCTGAGTGTCTGCATACAGGAGGCTTCCTGGAAGAGTGGAGTGCCTCTGGGCACTTATCAGTGGAGCTACAGAGCTTTGGAACACTTGCCCCAGTAGGGCAGATGCGGGTGTGAGGCCTGAAGGCCGATAGACCACAAGAAGCTGAAGCTGAAGAGACAAGGAACACAAGAAGCCAAGCTGCCTCAGTCTCAAAAGGTATCAAAGGGTGGAGCCATGGCCTCTGTTGTTTCTAAGGGTCGAGTAGCCACTCAGATGGACTAGGAGAATGGTGTGCCTAAAGCCGAGGGGGCAGAGTTGCTGTCCCAGTGAGCCTGGAAGGTGGAGCTGAAGCCCAGGGCCAAGGGGCCTCCACTCAGAATCAGGAAAGTGTGGCCAATACCTAGAGTCTGGAGGGCAGGGCTATTGTGTGAATGGTCTCAGAGAATAGAAGATTATTTTCAAACCTTGAGGGCTAATGTAATGTGTTCTGCTCACTTGTTTGGTGCCTATGATGCCTCTTTCCCTCCAATTTCTCCCATTTGTAATGGAAATGTCTAGCTTGTGTCTGCCTGTTGCACCATTGTACCTTTGAAAGCAGATAACTTATGTTCTAGATTTTACAGATGAAGAGGAATTTTTGGATTTTGCACTTGGAGTTCAGACTTTTGCTATGATGTGATGGGATAAATATATTTTACATGCGGCAAAGACATGAATTTTTGGGGGCCAAAGAGTGGAATGTCATAGATTGAACTGTGTCCTCCAAAAATATCTGTCAACTTGGCTAGGTCACGATTCCCAGTATTGTATGATTGTCTACGATTTTGTAATCTAATGTGATTTCCCTATGTGTTGTATATTTTATCACTATGATGTAATAAGACAGAATAGTGGCAGTTATATCGATGATGTCTACAAGATTAGATAGTGTCTTAAGCCAATCTCTTTCGAGTCATAAAAGAGAGAAGTGAGCAGAGAGACATGGGGAAACTCACACCACCAAGAAAGCAGTGGTGGGAGCACAGCATGTCCTTTGGACCTAGGGTTCCTGCACTGAGAAGCTACTAGTCCAGGGGAAGATTGAAGAGAAGGACCTTCCTCCAAGTCTGACAGAGAAAGGCTTCCCCTGGAGCTGATGCCCTGAATTTGGACTTTTAGTCTACTTTACTGTGAGGAAATAAACTTCTTTTTGTTAAAACCATCTACTTGTAGTATTTCTGTTATAGCAGCAGTAGATGACTAAGATACAAGGCCTCATTAAAGACGCTTCAATCACTGGGGAAATTCTAAGGCTTTAGATTTATCTCCTCAGGAACTGAGGACAAAGACCAGATTCTTTGATTAAAGTTAAACTCTTTACCCCACAGCAGTCATCTCCTCATATCTTGGTTTTTCCTCTTCTTCATCAGCCTTGCTCTGGGCAGACTTCCTCTCTAGAGTTGCAGAGATAGTCTCTGGAATCTCCAGGCTAAAGAGTCCTTGGTGCTTGGGATCTCCATATCCAAGTGAATGCTTTGGCTCATACAAAATTAAGATTTTATTTTAATAAGTCAAAATATGACTAACATAATTTGTAACTTTAATAAGGACAAATTTAGAAAACTTAATTATTGCTTGTGCTTTTAAAATTAAATTACAAACTTTATCATCTACTTATACATCTAGAAAATTTCAATAATTATTTTAAAGGGAGTTTTTATAACCTAATAAAATTCCCTTAAACATTTAAGCTACATTTATAAATTTAATGTGTCCAACTTTCCTTGAAGTACTTCAAATATCTGATTAACAAATAAACCATCCCAAGTGTTAATACTTAGACAGGCGGACAAATCTAGTCCATTGAAACTGTACATATGGAGAATCTTAAATTCTCTTATATGTTCTCATACTGTTTACAACCTTAGTCAACTTCTCTTATTCCTTTTTCCCTAAAAACTCAAGTCTAAATCAATTACTCAAACACCTTTTCACATTGGAATGACTAGACTAATCAGTTAGGTACTTGAATTCTCTTAAGCATTACAAATGCTTAGAGTATCCAAAGTGAACAGATTGTTCTTATTACTATACTAAAATTGCAAAAAGCTGTAAGCTTTGGTTGGGGCATGAGGCCTGGAGGTAAACACTGGAAGAGTATTTTTCTTACCACCCAGAGGACAAATAGAGCCCTCTTTATGGACAGGAAACTAAAAGAGACTTCAAATGGGGCCCATGCCTGTCAAATGGGGTGGTTTTACAGCACTCTTCAAATCACTTGTTATTTAATTCTTTTTTTTTTTTAATTTAATATTGGCCATGTTCGTTTAATTGATTTTTTAAAAAAATAATATTTTATTGTGTTTTTGATGAAAGTTTAAAAGACAAATTAGGTCCCCATTTAATAATTACTACACAAATTATTCAGTGGCATTGGTTACATTTTTCACAGTGTGCTAACATCCTCAAGCACTCCATTCTGGATATTTCATTTCCCGTAATCTGGTTTCTCTGTCCCCTTACTCTTTCATCTTTGCTTTAGAGTAATTGTTGACCATTTGGTCACGTTACTTAATTTTGAAGTCAGATTTGAGAATGAAGTTCCTACCCAGGTGTTTTTGACACTTTGTTGGATTCAACTAAAAATTAATTTTTTGAGCCTATTCTGAATTCTTTTAATAGCCTTTTTATTTGGCAGGATCAAAAGTCTTATAATTTTGTAAATGCATCCAGTTGGATTCTGCACACTCACAACTTAGTCAGGCTCTGCAGTCACAAATCCTAAGTGATACTCATGATACACCAACGCAGAAGAAGTCTCTTTCCCAATATCATCTGCAATTCTAGATGAGAGAAGTCACTTGGTTTTGTTTGTATCATGGGCCCATGTCTGAAACGATCTCTATATCCTGAGCTATGAAATATTTCAAATGGCCTATCATGGCAGAGAGGTTTTTTTCCCCCTTTTTTCATGATGACATCATACTTGTATAAATAATTATTGCTGCTGTTGTTGTTAGCTGCTGTGTAGTCATCCTTTGACTCATAGCGACCCTATGTACAACAGAACAAATCCCATTCCCGTGCCATCCCCATGATCAGTTGCAGATCAGACCATTGTGATCCATATGGTTTTCATTGGCTAATCTTTGGAAGTAGATTTCCAGGCCTTTCTTCCTAGTTTGCCTTAGTCTGGACGCCCCATTGTAGCTTGTTCAGCATCAGAGCAACACGCGAGCCTCCACTGACAGACGGGTGATGACTGCATTAGATGCACTGGCCAGGAACTGAACTCATTTCTCCCACATAAGAGGTAATAATTCTACCACTAAACCACCACTGCCCCCTGTGCTACCATTTCATTATTAGAAATAAGCAAACAGACAAATGCCAATTGTTATGAGTTAATGATTTAGAATAATGCTTTTCTTCCACAGAGATATTTCATGAATGATGAGTCGCATAAACCTGGGGTCCCAGTGTTTCTCGTGATTGAAACTGAGAGTGCTGCCAGTAGAACACGGGTGTCCAGGAGGGTTCCCAGATGGAAGATGCCAAGCAATTGGGGGCTTTCTGCTTCCGTGTGGAGCACAGATTCTATGGACGAGGCCAAACATGTATGCTAGAGATTTTTTGTACTCTATTTCTGAATAAAATATAACACTTCATATTCTTTAACTATAATCTCATGTTCAAAACTTCAACTTGAAATGATACATACCTCATTATCCTCAAAATTCTCTATTACACCAAAAGGACATGCAATTAATGAAATTTAAATGAAAAACAAACTACCCCTCGCAGGCAGTAGTGACCATTTTATTAAAAACAGTTTGTCACTGTTAAGTACAATGTTAAATTTTGGCTTGCAGTGGCAATACGGAGGGTGAAAAAGGAGGCCTAGTTGTGTTTCAAGATCTTATTCTTCCCACCTATATTATTGTGTATTGTGTAGTGGAAAAGTGTGATCTTCTTTTACTTGCTCATAATTAATATAATTACATGAAATCAAACAAATGAGTCATAAAGTGCTTCTGAAAGCTGTAAAAATATAAAACATGGGGCAAAGTTTTTTGCTCTGTCATTTTAACATGGAGATTGCATTTGTTTTACAATCCTGAGGATGTGATTAATGTCAGTGAAATGATATCTTTATTATATGAGTCATAATTCTTGGGGCCATTTAACAGTGAAAAACTATTAATAACTTTAGGTTAACAGCACAGATCTATCTTTTTTTAAATTTTAGTTTAGGTGAAGGTTTACAGAACAAGTAGTTTCTCGTTAAACAGTCAGTACACATATTGTTTTATGACATTGGTTAACAACCCCACAACATGTCATCACTCTCCCTTCTAGACCTTTTTTTTGTTTTGTGAAAATATACATAGCCAAAGATACACGATTTCAAAAATTTCTGCATACACAATTCAGTGACATCAATTACATTCTTCAGTTGTGCTGCTATTCTCACTTTAGATGAAGGTTTACAGAGCAAAAGAGTTTTTCATTAAACAGTTACTACACGTTGCCCTATAACAATGGTTAACAACCCTACTACACGTCAACGCTGTCCTTACTGAACCTTGGGTACCCTATCACCAGCTTTCCTGTCTCCTTCTGCCTTCTAGTCCTTGTCCCTTGACTGCTGTGCCTCATTAGTCCCGTTTTGTTTTATAGGGCTGACCAATCCCCACCTGAACAGTGAACCTTGGAAGTGACTTCACCACTGAGCTAAAAGGGTGTCTGGGGGCATAATCTCGGGGTTTCTCCAGTCTCTTTCAGGCCGGTAAATCTGGTCTTTTTTGTGTGTGTTAGAATTATGTTCTACATCCTTCTCCAGCTCTGTCCAGAACCCTCTGTTGTGATCCCGGTCAGAGCAGTCAGTGCTGGTAGCCGGGCACCATCTAGCTGTACTGGACTCAGTCTGGTGGAGGCCTCCGTAGCTGTGGTTCCTTAGTCCTTTGGATTAATCTTTTCTTTGTATCCTATTCTCTTCATTCTCCCTTGTTCCCGAAGGGGTGATACCAGTGGATTATCTTAGCTGGCTGCTTACAGGCTTTTAAGACCCCAGATGCTACTAACCAAGGTAGAATGTAGAACACTGTCTTTATAAACTGTGTTATGCCAGTTGAGCTAGATGTTCCCCAAGACCATGGTCCCCACAGCCCTCTGCTCAGCAGTTCAGTTCCTTAGGGAGTTTGGATGTGTCTATGGAGCTTCCATGACCTTCCCTTGTACAAGTTGTGCTGGCATCCCCAGTATTGTGTACTGTCTTACCCTTCACCAAAAATACCACTTATCATTGTCTATTTACTATTCCCCCACCTCCACACCCCTATTCCTGGTAACCAACAAAGATTGTTAGTTTTTGTGTGTAAACTTTTCATGAGTTTTTACAATAGAGGTCTCATACAATATTTGTTTTTTTGTTATTGACTTATTTCACTTAGCATAAGGTCATCCAGTTTAATCCATGTTATGAGATGCTTCACAGATTCATCATTGTTCTTTACTAACCAACTAGCTAGATGTTCCCTGAGACCATGGTCCCCACAGTGGGCCAGGGCTTTTTCTTGTTGGGAGTTTTTTTTTTTTTATTACCTTTTCAATCTCTTCTTTTGTTATGGGTCTGTTCAGATTTTCAACATCACTTTGTTGTAGTTTGGGTAGGTAGTCTGTTTCTAGAAATTTATCCATTTCCTCTAGGTTTTCAAATTTGTTGGAGTATAGTTTTTCATAACACTGTGTTATGATCCTTTTTATTTCAGTTGGGTCTGTTGTAATGCCCCCCATTTCATTTTTTATTTGGGTTATTTGCGTCCTGTCCTGTTTTTCTTTTGTCAGTCTGGCCAACGGTTTGTCAATTTTGTTGATTCTTTCCAACAACCAACTTTTAGTTTTGTTGATTATTTCTACTGTTTTTCTATTCTCTGTTTCATTTATTTCTGTTCTGATCTTTATGGTTTCCTTTCTTCTGGTGGCTGTGGGCTTTTTTTTGCTGTTCTCTTTCTATTTGTTTGAGTTGTGTAGTTAATGTTTTGATTTTGTTCCTTTCTTCTTTTTTAATGTGTGCGTCTATTGCTATAAATTGTCCCCTGAGGACTGCCTTTGCTGTGTCCCAAAGGTTTTGGTATGATGTGTTTTCATTCTCATTTGATGCTAGGAATTTTTTTATTCCATCTCTGATTTCTTCTATTACCCAGTGGTTTGTAAGCAAGGTGTTATTCAGTTTCCATGTAATTGATTTTTTTTCCTTGCTCTTTCTGTTGTTAATTTCTACCTTGCTGGCATTGTGGTCAGAGAAGATACTTCGTATATGTCTCAACATTTTGGATCTTGTTGAGGATTGCTCTGTGACCTAAGATATGGTCTATTCTGGAGAAAGTTCCATGTGCATTGGAAAAGAATGTGTATTTTGCAGCTGTTGGATGGAGTGTTCTATGTACGTCTATGAGGTCAAATTGGCTGATTGTGCCTTTTAGGTCTTCTGTATCTTTGCTGAGTTTCTTTTTAGATGTTATGTCCTTTACAGAGAGTGGTGTGTTGAAGTCTCCTACTACTATTGTGGAACTGTCAATTTCTCTTTTCAGTACTGTTAGAGTTTGTTTTATGTATTTTGGATCCCTTTCATTGGGTGCGTAGATGTTTATTATGGTTATGTCTTCATGATGGATTGTACCCTTAATCATTACATAGTGTCCTTCTTTGTCTTTTATGGTGGATTTTGTTTTAAAGTCTATTTTATCTGAGATTAGTATTGACACTCCTGCTCTTTTTTGGTAGTTGTTAGCTTGATATATTTTTTCCAACCTTAGATTTTTAATAAATTCACGTCTTTGTTTCTAAGGTGTGTCTCTTGTAGACAGCATATTGATGGATCCTGTTTTTTTTTTAACCATTCTGTCATTCTCCGTCTCTTTATGGGTGAATTTAGGCCATTTACATTCAGTGTAATTATTGATAGGTGTGAGTTTATTGCTGTCATTTTGTAGTGCTTTTTTTTTGTTGTGCTGACGTTTTCTTTGTTCCTCTTACTCTCCTGTGCTGAACTCGTCTTGTTTGTGGATTTTTTTTTCATTTCTTTTGTTTTTGTAGGTTTTGTTTTTACTGAAACTTTATGTTTTTCCTCTTTATTTTTATGTTTGTTAACTTTCTTTGTGGTTACTGTGAAATTTATCCTTATCTTTCTAAGTTTGAAGCAGTCTGTTATTGCTTTATATCGTCTTGCCTTCCTCTCCATTAGAAGGTTCTATACCTACACTGTTTATTCCCTCTTTTATTGTTCTGATGTTGTTGTCATTTACAGATTAACTGCTCTGATTCCCTGTTGTATTTCTTTTCATTTTGGATAGTCCTTGAGAGTTCATTTCCTAGATTGGTATATGGCTGGTACGATCCTGAGTCCTAGATTCAGCCAGTGAGCTGAAGTTGTTTGTTCTCAGATTGAAGAACTCTCTTTAATAATTCTTGTAAGTTTGGTTTGTTTTTTACATAGTCCCTTAAGTTCTGTTTATCTGGAAATGTCCTAATTTCACCATCATATTTGAACGAGAGTTTTGCAGGATATATTACTCTTGGCTGGCAATTTTTTTCTTTCAGTGTTTTACATATGTTATCACATTGCCTTCTTGCCTACTCGGTTTCTGCCAAAAAATCTGAGCTTAGTCTTATTGTTCTCCTCTGTATGTGACTTCTTGTTTTTCATGAGCTGCTCTCAGGATTCTTTGTTTGTCTTTGGTTTTGGCGAGTGTGATTATGATATGCCTTGGTGATTTTCTTTTGGCATCTATCCTTTATGGGGTTCATTGAGCTTCTTGGATGGCCAGCTTTTCATCTTTCATGATATTGTGGAAGTTTTCTGTCAGCAATTCTTCAATGATCCTCTCTGTGTTTTCTGTTTTCTCCCCCTGTTCTGGAACTCTGATCACTTGCAAATTTTTGCTTTTGCTTGTATCCCACATAATTGCCAGGGTCTCTTCATTTTTATTTGTTCTTTTTTCTGAGTTTTCCTCAAACAGAGTTATCCAAGTGTTTGTCTTCAATTCCACTGATCCTATCTTCCACCATTTCAAATCTGCTCCTCAGCCCTTCTATGACACTATTTCTGAAATCTTGTTTTTTATGTTTTGGATTTCTAATTGTCGTTTTTGTATACTTTCTAGTTGTGAATTTATTTTGGCATTTTGTTCCTGCATTATTTTCCTGAATTCTTCCATTGAAGATGAGTTGAAATTTTTTTTTAATCTTTTGTAAGGAAAAAAAACAGACAAGCAACTGCCTTGTACAATCATCTTCCAGGAATGATTGTTGGAATTTGAATTTATTTTAATACAATTTATTTTATTTAAAATTATTTTATTTCTATCTTACATGAATGAGTGCAGTCACTTTGATGTTTAAAACAAGTTTTCAAATTTAAATTGGGTTTAGTCTTGAAAGGTAGTTCCATGTATTTATATTTTTAGATTTCTTAAAATTAAGGTATAATTTACACGTGGTAAATTCTACTGTTTTTAGTGTATTGTTTTGATTTTTGACAAACACAGACATTTGAGGACCACCATCATGATGAAGGTACAGAATGCTTTATCACTCTTCCTCCCTGGAAATTCTCCGAGCCATTGGTGGTTAACCTCTTACTTTACCCTCAGCCAACCACTGATCAATTTTCTGTCCCTATAGTGTTGCCTTTTCTGGAATGTTCTAAATGAAATCATGTAGTATGTAGCCTTTTGAATCTGTCTTCTTTCATTTAACATAATACATTTGAGATTCAGCCATGTTGTTGCATGTATCAATCGTTTATTCTTTTTTATTGCTGAGTGTGCATATTCTTTTAAAGATAATTGGAATCTTCTTTTACAGGGAATGTCAGGATCTGAGTCACTATTGATGACCTATGTACCACCATGACTGATGCCTCCCTTGGTTTATCCTATGATAGATCTGCAATTGCTGTGTGTCAAATGTTTGAAAAATATGGTGTTCCATGCCAGGACCCAAGTTATAAGAAATATGTGGAGCAACTGACTGGCCCTTCTTGGGAAGGGTGAGGTGCAAGAAGAGGTCCAATTCTGTTTGGGACATTTGAAATTTTCACTTGGAGGGTGAGAAATGTAAGCATAGGCCATCAACACTGTGCATTAAACATTCATTGGGCTCAAATTATAAAAACTGAATTATGTGCAGTGAGGAATTACTGAAGAATCAGAAACTAAGTGCCCTTGAACAGGAGGAGGGAGTGAAAGGGGGTGCAGGACATCAGAAACACTCAAAAGCCCAGGGTTTAGAGAAGCAGAGTCAAGAAAGATATCCCCTTAGTGTATTTCAAAAGCATGCTTTTATCTGTTAACCACTTGAAACAAGAGCTATCTTGTTGTTCCATGTGAAGTTTTTTGTAGAGATTCCCAGTCTTAGCTACTATACTATAGAATTGCCTGGGGAGCTTTTAAAAATTGTACCAGTGCCTAGGTGGCTTTGCCCAAGAGGGTTAGCCATTATCAGAATTTAGAAACACCCTTGTTGATGTTGTTAGGTACTGTCAAGTCTGTTCTGACTCATAGTGACCCTGTAGGACAGAGTAAAACTGCCCCACAGGGTTTCCAAGGAGTGGCTGGTGTGTTTGAACAGCTGACCTTTTGGTTAGCCGCTGAGCTCTTAACCACTATGCCACAGGATACCTAGAACCACCCTAGGAGGAAGTATTTATTTTTTTCTGTGTTCATTTCTGCCCTAGGGTACTGTAAGGGCCAAGCTGACTAGAGGAGCCCCACACCTTTCCTGAGAATGAAGGAACCACTGGAGCCAAGGAGTGCATACTGCCGCCTGCTAGCAAGTTTTTATATTTTTTAATTCATTTCTGGTGACCGTGTATGACCAAAGCTGAGTCTCCAGCTAGGAGTGAGTGTGAAGGTTAAACTGCTGCCAGTTAACAGAAGGAATCAGCTTAAGTGAAAAATGTCTTCTTAGATAGGGTGAAGTTTAAGCTTTAAAGTCTGTTGTCTTCTCCTGTTAGACTGTTGGCATTTTGAGGATGAAGATTGTGGCTGGTTCATTTTGTATGACCAGTACTTAGGAAAATGCTTGGCACAGATAAGCAGTTACTGATGTTGATGGAGTTATTGAAAGACTGATGATGCTGAAAAAAGTATTTCTTATATTAAAATGAGGTTCATTATCTGATTACCAAGTCTTTGGCTTGTCTAGTTATGCTTTGCACTAGTTTCTTAGAACCAGTTGAAATGGAATCAGTTTTGATTCATGGTAACCCCACGTGTGTTAGAGTAGAACTATGCTCCATAGGGTTTTCAATGACTGATTTTTCAGTAGATCACCGGGCCTTTCTTCTGAGGCACCTATGGGTAGACTCAAACCACCCACCTTTTGGTTAGCAGCCTAGTATGTTAACTGTTTGTACTGGTACAATCTCATTAACATAACCAAAGAAAAATCCTATTTTCAAACAGGATCACATCCACAGATACAGGGTTAAGATTTCAATACATATTTTGGGGGTCATAATTCAATCCATAACAACTGTGTTTAATCTCTTGGAGTCATAATTTTCCAAAATCTAACCTCTTCTCTCCTCTCCCTCCGTGCAGAAAGAATGGAGCGTGCTCCAAGCAGAGGCTGGAAATAGATGAGGGACCTTGGGACAGATATGAGGTGCTTGTAGAGATGGTCCTGGGGGAACAAGAGAGCACATGAGGTCCTCACCAGTATCTCCTGCTCATAGGACATAGTTGCAATACCTTGATGTGGTAATATTTGGGCATGCCAAGCTTACTTCTAAGAAAACAGACCAAATTCTTCTTCTGGGGCATAACAATCTTGTAAAATAGAATACTTAAAAAATTTTTGAATCCTTTATCTAGTTACTAGCAAAAATATTATTGTTCTTAAGATAATTGATGTTTTGTTTTAGAGATAGGCAATGGCTTTATTTGACTGGGCCTGAATTTGGCTTCTACCAGAGCATGAATTCAAAGAACTGGCCCTTCTTTGGATTCCCTGTGATGCAAAGCATTTGTCTTGAGTCCTGTTTGTCACTAGAGACCATGATTGCAAGTTATTTCCACACTTAAAAGTAGCATTATATTGACCAGAGAGACCATTTCTACACAGGTGAAAAATTAAGGGGCAAATCTTCCAGATCGGAGTTTGAGAAGTCACAATAAGATATATAAAATTAAGACCCAGTTTCTTAACCTGTCTTTATTTTAGTATGAACCTTCAGAAGGTCAGAAACATCAGCGGTTCTATATGATATAACGATATGTGAGAGTGCATACATTGGCATACTCAGTCTTAATTGTTGGTATCACTGAGATACTTCACTGAGTACTTGTTTACTGAAAATGCTCTTGATGAGTAAATTGGAAAACCCAACTCAGGAAAAAAGCTATACCAAAGAGGCAAGTAAAGCACGCATTATCAAAGAATGTAAAATGTCCCTGTATCTTACATTTTAGACTAGGCAAGATTTCCTAGAGAAATGAGGCATTATACCCTTAGTCTCTAACTTCATCTGTTCACGTTCCTTTGTTCTTACTTATTGATTTGCTTCATCGAAGTACGCTCCCTGCCCTCAAGGAGTTTCCGTAATAAATTGAAGTTATTAGACATGGGGGAGGTTAGAGCAATTTCCTCCTGTTGCCTTGTCTTTTTTAGGGGGGACAGAGAGATTTTGTGTATATGTGTGTGTGTGTGTCTGTCTGTGTATCTCTCTAATTTTTAGAGTAAAGACATACAATTACCAAATATTTTCCAGGTGAAGCCCATGGATGATGTGAAATGATAAAAGATTATGTTTAAAAAGGGAGTGTTTGAGTTTCAGAGGAGGCTAAGGAAGACTGCAAGTAAAAGTTCATCAGAGAGAATGTAGTTTAAAAATCATTAAGATTAGAGAAAGGTCTTTGGAGTCAAATGGAATAAGTTAAGGAGGAATTCCATGCTTGGTGAATTAGAGGAAATGATCAGCAGGTTGGTAGATGATGTGAATAAGGAGGTGGAGAGGGTGTTAGTGCCACGGGTGGAGGAATTGTGTCTGAAAGAATATTGAGGCACAGGAGACTTTTCTCCACACCCCATATTACATAAGAATATGGGGTGTGGAGAGAATAAAGAGCCTCAGTTTGAGAGACCTGCATTGGAACTCATGTTTTCAAGGGATAGCCAGGCTTCACTCAAAGGCAAGCAACTAGAGAAAACTGTTGGGGAAGAAGTTGGGGTTAGAAGGGAGTTGGCAGATCAATGTATTTGCTTGGATGGAGGGTTTGGGACTGGATAAATGGGAGAAGGGTCCCAGAGCGTACAGAGCAGTATGAGGATGAGAGTACAGGAAGTGATGGGAGAGAGGGGAAGTGTGATGGGTACTCAGATCCAACAAAGTTCACTGTGCCTGTGGTTAGGGTATGGGGCTTGGCTTCCTCTTGCTCAGCTGCACTGGGTATAATATCAATGAGCAAATCACTTGGTTTTTTCAAAACCAAAATCTGATTATTTCAAACAACCTTAACCAACAGCTTGAAGTCGTTCAACAGTTTTCCTTCAAAGATAGACTTTGTTTATATGCCTTACAGGGCTTTGCATGGTTGGAAGAAAGGCCTGGAAATCCATTTCCAAAAATTTAGCCATTAAAACTCTAGAATTGATTCGGATTGCAACTGGTGTTTAACTGAACTTGATCATCCCACTCTTTGCTTGTCTACCCTCATTTGATACCAGTTTCCTTACAATCTCTCCCTTTAAGCCACACTGTCTTCTTCAGTACCTCATACTCTCCAAGCTTGATTGGCCTGGAGACATTTGCCTCTGCTATTTTTGCATGCGTTATTTTTATAATCTGGATCATTTCTCCTGGATTTTATGACATGGTTAATTACTAATCATCCTTGAGATCTCAGTCAAACATCTCTTCCTCAAGAAGTCTTACCTGACTTCCCTCATCACATTAAATTCCCACCTGGTAATCCAGGATAGTCTCCCTGTCTGCTGTTTAACAACCTTATTTCCTTTGGCAAACTTAATTCCCTTTTGTCATATAACTTAACATATTCAGAGGATTAGGAGGTTGACACTTTTGGGGGCCATTATTCTGCCCACCAGAGGCTCCTAGTATGTGTTGCCCTGTCCAGAGAGATAAACTAGGCAGGGTCCTTTCCATACCTACAGATGTGGTAACCCTTGTCATTTCTATACCTTTCAATTTATTGTCAGGTTCAACAAGAAGACTGCTTACAAATCTATCTTATTATATGCCAACATGTATCCAGGAAAAATAGTAAAGAGAAGGATGTAGTTTACATAACCCAAATGACCCTTTGGATCCCAGTTTAGTACTTCTAAAATATAGAGATGGAATTAGACATTTAAATTTTTGGAATCTTCAAGCATAGGGTGGGAACAAGACTTTATAAAGGTTCTGACTGAGTCACCTGGAGAGTTTTAAATTCTATTGCTTCTGAGAACTGGAAAATTAAAAACTTCCAAATGTCTCTATGGCTTCTATTTTTGTCTTACTCTTTCTGAAAATTGGTTCATGGAGAAATTTGGTAAATTTTGGAGCATAGTTGGAATCTGATTTTAAGTAGCTCTTTGATAATCTTCTAATTGCTGGGGAAGAATTTGGATTACTTATACACAAGAGACTGATTCTTTCAGTACTTATAAGATCTTTTTTTGAGGCTGATAATAAGTTGTTGTTCTTGGGCATACACTGATTCTTGGCTCTTGGCTCAGTTCACAGAACCCTCCCCCATAAAATCTCAGATAAAAGAAAGAACATATCATTTTTAGAAGAAATACAACCAGAATGCTCATTAGAAGCAATGATGGTGAGACTTTGGATTGCTTACTTTGGACACGTCCTTAGGAAAGACCAATCGCTAGAAATGGATGTGTTTGGTAAAGTAGAGGGTCAGCAAAAACGAGGGAAACCCTCAGTGAGGTGTATTGATACAAGAGCTACAACAATGGACTCAAACACACCCACGATCATGAAGATGGCAAAGGACCAGGCAATGTTTGTTATGCATAAAGTCTCTAGGAGTTGGAACCAACCTGAAGGCAACTAACAATAAATGGCAACAGGTTTTTTTTTTTTTTAAAACAACAACCCCTGCTAGACTCCCACTGATTTTGTCTCTCTCAAAGCATTCATCACGTTCTTGAGGGCAAGTGCCTTTTGCCCACTCCTAGATTCCAAAGAACCTGGAGACTTTATTCTTCAGTGTTCTTACTATGGAGCCTTACAACATAAGAAGTACTTAAGCAAGATTTGTTTAATTAACACATTTATTCTAAATGTATTTCAGGGAAAGCTGGAAGTATCTTAGAGGCACTTACTATCAGCTCCTGGTATTAAATGCAGGTGAGAGCTAATGTTCAACTCTCTAATGGACAAAGTAAATGATAATATTCATTAGGGATTGGTCAAGCCTGTGACTCAATAGATTAAACAAATCTCACCTTTTAAGACCGGAGTAGAGGACAGATGTCTTCAGTTAAATATCAGAGGTGGTGCCACTATTTTTAAAAACTAGTTCTGTGCACAAATCACCATTAAACCACTGGTAGTCAAACTTGTTTCCATCTCTCGGCTTTGTTCCTTCAGTCTGGAATATTCCTCCCCCAGATCTTTCATGCTAGCTTTTCCCATCATTTAGGTTCAGGTTAAATGTCACTTTTTAAGAGACACTGACATTCACCACTCTATTTAAAGCAGCTCTAGAAGCCAGCTCAGTTTAATTATTGCACAGCTAAGAGTAGGGCAAAGCAAAGGCTCCCAAGCCCTGCATGCCAAAGGCAAACTGTGAACCTTCCCACTGCTGCCTGTGTTTTGGAGTGTGATCTGCCCTCAGCGGCCACTTTCCCACCTGCTCCTTCTCCATCTAGAAGCTATACTTTTCCTTGCTTTCTTACCAGCTCTATACAGAGATGGCTACATAATTTACAGAGCCCAGTGCAAAATGAAAATGTGGGGATCCATGTTCAAAAAGTAGGAGAAAAGCTTTTTCCTTTCTTCTATGTTCTCTCTCGATCTATTATGCTGTTTATTTTATTTTATTGTGCTTTTTGTTGACATTTACAGAGCAAATTAGTTTCTTATTAAAAAATTTATACACAATTTGTTTTGTGATACTGGTTGCAATCTCCACAATGCTTCAGTGCTGTCCCCTTTTCCCTTTCCACCCTTGGTTCCTGTGTTCATTTGTCCAATTTCCCTGTCCCTTCTTACCTACTCACCTGTGCTTTTGAGCAGGTGATGCCCATTTGGTCTCCTGTACATGACTGAACTAAGAAGCACTTTCCTCATGTGTGTTATTGTTTGTTTCATAGGCCTGTCTAATCTTTGGCTGAAAGGTGGACTTCAGTTCTGAGTTAGCAGGGTGTCTGTGGCCATAGTCTCAGAGGTTCCTCTAGTCTCTGTCAGACCTGTTAAGTCTGGCCTTTTTTTCTGAATTGGAATTTTGTTCTACGTTTTTCTCTTTCTCTGTCCAGGACTCTCTATTGTGATATCTGTCAGAGCAGTCAGTGATGGTAGCTGGGCACCATCTAATTCTTCTAGGCTCAGGCTGGTGGAGGCTGTGGTTCATGTGGCCCATTAGTCTTTTGGACTAATATTTTCCTTGCATATTTGGTTTTCTTCCTTCTCCTTTGCTCCAAATGGGATGGAACAAATAGATGTATCTTAGATGGCTGCTCACAAGCTTTTAAGTAGGATGTAGAACATTTTCTTTTTGAACTATGTTATTCCAGTTGACATGGATGTTTCTTGAGACCATGGTTCCCAGCTCCCAGCCCTACTAATGTTGTTCCTCAAGTTGTTTGGATTTGTCTAGGAAGCTTCTATGACTTTGTCATGGTCAAGTTGTTCTGACTTCCCTGCAATTTCTATCACCAAGGCCATATTTTTCAACTCCTGATACTTATTTGTTTCCAACTTCCACATTCCAGTCACCAGTAATTATCAATGCATCTTGATTGTATGATTGATCCATTTCAGAAAGCAGAAGTTGGTAAAAATCTTCAATTTCTTCATATTTGGTTTTAGTGGTTGGTTTGTAAATTTGAATAATATATTTACTAGCTTAAAAAGCTTACTAGTGAAAAAATTGTAAATCAAGTACTTCACTGTTTACATGGTTTGCAAAATTATTTTTCTAAGTGCATAGGGAAGTTCTATGACAATGCTGCCAATATCTTAGTGCATTATGAAGGCATGCAACAGAAAATTTTTGAACATAATAAATATTCCATTTACATACCATGTGCTGCACATTCATGTAATCTTGTGGGTCTTAGTGCAGTAGATTTTGTCTAGAAGCAGTTGATTTTTTCTTCTACTGTTAAGTTATTCTATACATTTTTTGCTGCTGCTGCTCTTTGATGGGCAGCTCTTTTCACATATTTTTGCAATGATTGTGTATTAAAATGTATTTCTAATACACACTGGGAATGGCATACTGTAACAGTGAGTGCTATCCTGTAATCCAGCAATGAGATTCTCAATGCCTTAGAAAATATTGCTGAAGACCAGACACAAAAAGGAGATACCAAAAGAGAAGGTGAAGACGTCACCAACAAAATATATACACTAGCATATGTATTTATGTTGGTTATGTGGAATAATATAGTGTAGCATTTTCACTGAATGCATCAAGCTCTCGTGGTTCAGAAGTAATTTAAAGACATGCACAGATCTCTACTTTTCATTAACAGAGTATTTGAATAATTTAAGAGAAGATTTTTAAAATTTTGAAAACACAAAATACTGCCAAATATTGATTATTAAGTGGTTCACTGTCACAGAAACATTAGAAACAATAAATGACAGAAGTGCTCCAGAAGAATCAATTGAGTGCCAGAGATCAATTTGACATAATCACGTACTACCCCATAATTTACACACTTGAATCCTGCATGGAAAGAAGGGTGAAAGTGTATACAGTTTTTTTCAAGTAGATTTTCTTTCTTAAACAATGTGGATATATTTTATGAAGAATGCTTGAAGGCATCCAAGAAAATAGTGCAGGCTTATCCTGGTGACTTAAATATGAACCTTTATGGAGAAGTGTGACAATTTCATTCTTATGTGAGAACAAAGTTTACAGATTCAGGAAAAACAAATTTTACTCATGTAGGTACGTATGATTCCATAATAGAAGATAAAATGCAATGCATATTTCCCAATGTTGAAGTTGCTTTATGCATATTCCTAACTTTAATGATCACAAACTGCACAAAGAAACTAGAGACTCAAAAACCCTCAGCATACAGCAATGATTCAAGAAAGACTCCATTCGTTATTATGTATGGAAATAGATATTGTTCAGCAGCTTAATTGTGATGAAATCATTGAAGAATTTGTAAGAGCAAAGAATAGAAAGAAAAAAAAATTTTTTTTTGGAGGGGAAGGGGACTTTCAGTATGTTTTCTTTAAACAGTAAAAGGCTCTGGAGACCAAAAAGTGAGAAAACCACTGTGAATTATTCTCAGTCTTAATTGGTCCATCTCTTGCCATGACCTCATAAGGAGCCATTGTTTTGTCATTCCAAGCCCCTATATAGGTCCTTTGCTACGTAGGTTTGGTGGTCCTTCTAGCTCAGGAAGCTGGTTTGAAGTGACCTGAGGGACTGTGGCTGAATTTTGTTTCTTCCTTTTGGCATTTTGGGTTCTTTGATTATTGTCTTAGTTTATCATTTTGCTTCGTCCTACTTGTATTTACTTTTCTTTTTTTTTCTTTCTTTTTTGTTTTTTCACATTTTCTTTTCCTTTTTTAACTTATTTTTTTTCTTAATTCTTTTTACTTGTTATGTTTTATTATTTTTGTTTATTTTTCCACTTTACCTATTTATTTACCTTTATTCACATGTTTATATTTTATTTTAATTTCTTAAAAAGAAATGTTTTTAATTATAACATGTTAGAGATGAAAAGATCTATCTAAAAATAAAATACAGTAATTTGTTGTCATTTATTTTCTGATCATTGAATTTTCTTTCATGACATCTTTTCATTTGTTCATTTATAATTATGGCATCTATTACAAAACAAGCATCAAAACTGAAATATGAGCCATTTAAAGCAAGATTGGTGGAAGTCAATGTTTTGTTGTGGGAGATCAACAGAATTTTACATTTATGTGGAAATGACTAAGTTCACTGACTCATTTTCTTCGTTGTATAATACATGAAATATTCTTTTTGTAGAAAATGTGGTATATAGTAAAAATCTTAGTACCCCACATCCACAAAAATTTTATAATCCAGTTCATCTCATTCTGCTAAAATGACTTAATGCCACTTTTTCATTCAATCACTAACATTATAGTCTTATTTAAACATATATTTATATCATGGATACTGAAGACACATACACACATGTATATGTACATGTACATAGCTCATGTATCTCTTTCGAATGCATGAGTAAGCAGAGCGGGGAGCTCTACAAATTATCAGTGTTTAAGGCCCTCACATACCTTAATCCTGCCCTGTTGGTAAACCTATTTTTAGCTTTGTGAAAAACTGCCAGACTGTCTTCCGAAGACAATTTTTGCATTCTCAACAGCAGTGAATGAGAGTTCCTGTTCCTCCAGATCCTTGCCAGCATTTGGTGTTGTGTTTTGGTTTTCTGCCATTTTAATAGGTGTGTGGTTGTATCTCATTGTTTTAATTTCCAATTTCCTGATGACATGTGATGTTGAGCATCTTTTCATACGCCTGTTTGCCTTCAGTATATCTTCTTTGGTGAGGTATCTGTCAGAAAATTTGCCTGTTTTTAAATTAGGTTGTTTGTTTTCTTATTGCTGAAAGCATAGAATACCAGAAAGATGTTTACCTGTGTTTTGTTGACTATGCAAAGGCATTCAACTGTATGGATCATAACAAATTATGGATAACATTGTGAGGAATGGGAATTCCAGAACATTTAATTGTTCTTGTGAGGAACCTGCGCACAGACAAAGAAGCAGTTGCGGGAACAGAACGAGGGGATACTGAATGGTTTAAAATCAGGAAAGGTGTGCGTCATGGTTGTTTCCTTTCACCATACTTATTCAATCTACATGCTAAGCAAATAATCGAGGAAGCTGCACTATATGAAGAACTCAGCATCAGGATTGGACGAAGACTCATCAATAATCTGAGATATGTAGATGGCATATCCTTCCTTGCTAAATGCAAAGAGGACTTGAAGCACTTACAAAGATCAAAGACTACAGCCTTCAGTATGCATTACACCCCAGTATAAAGAAAAAAAAATCCTGACAACTGGACCAATAAGCAACATCATGATAAATGGAGAAAAGATTGAAGTTGTCAAGGAATTCATTTTACTTGGGTCCACAATCAACACTCATGGAAGCAGCAGTCAGGAAATCAAATGACACATTGCATTGGACAAATCTGCTGTAAAAGACCTCTTTAAGGTGTTAAAAAGCAAAGATGTCACTTTAAGGACTAACGTTGGCCTGACTCAAGCCACGGTGTTTTCAATCGCCTTATATGCATGCAAAAGCTGGGCAATGAATAAGGAAGACTGAAGAAGAATTGACGCCTTTGAATTATGATATTGGCGAAGAATATTGAATATACCATTGACTGCCAAAGAATGAACAAGTCTGTCTTACAGACTTGTCTTAGAAGCGAGAATGGCGAGACTTCGTCTCACATACTTTGGACATGTTATCAGGAGGGACCAGTCTCTGGAGAAGGACATCATGCTTGGTAAAGTAGAGGGTTTGTGAAAAAGAAGAAGACCCTCAATGAGATGGATTGACACAGTGGCTTCAACAATGGTCTCCAGCATAACAACCATTACGAGAATGGTGCAGGGCCAGGCTGTGTTTCATTCTTTTGTACATAGACTTGCTGTGAGTTGGAACTGACTCGACGACAACAAACAACAACAACAACTACACATACTTCTCTATTGATTTTGTGTTTGTTTACCTTTTATGTATTGTTTTTCTTTTGTTTTCATATATCTGGAGCTTAGCTTTCCCCCTTTCTGTTTATATTATGTTCCTTCCTTAATATTGCTTTAATTAACGTTGTTTTGTAGTATTGGTCTGTGAATGACTATGATGCTGCTTGTTGGTTGGTCTATGTACAGGTTCGTTGCTGTTATTTGGCTGAGTGTGCTTTCATTTTACTGGTGGGTATAGTGAGTCTCACACACACTACGGTCCTAAGTTTTTGGGTGCATATGACTTATTTTAGAAGATTGGTTGGTGATGCACAGACAAGTCCTTTCACTGATGAGGCACCAAGTGTTAAGTGGTCAGGATCCTTTCACAGTACTTGAGGGATAATGTATCCCCTCTGTGTTGGCATGAGCAGTTAGAGCAACTACTGAAGTGTAGAATGGGACACAGGGAGGGGAGGGCAGGATAGGATGCTGAGGCCAGTGCAGCTGGGGAAGTGTTGCAAGGCAGGGCATGGAGTCCCACTAGTCTCAAGGTAGGTCACCTGGTCCTACTCAAGAATGTGATTGGCAGAACAGGACATGGAGTCCCATGCAGCTGAGTGGTTGTGCAGGGAATAGAGTCCCACTTGGCTGGAGGGATGTGGGCAAATCAGGGCATGGAGTCCTGCTTCAACGGAGATATGGAGTTGGCAGGGCAGGGCTTGAAGTCCTGTTCAGCCGGGTTGGGGTCAGCTGGGCAGGGTGTGGAGTCTTGCTAGGCTAGGTAGAGGTTTTCAGGGCAGGTCACGTAGTACCACTCGGCTGGGGGATGGAAGTCAGTAGGGCAGAGCATGGAGTGACACTTAGCTGGGTAGGGGTCAGCAGGGCAGAGTAGAGTGTCCTTCTCAGCTAGTAGGTGTATGTGGGTCAGAGGGGGAGTAGGACAAAGGCTCTCATCTGGTATGGGGGGAGAGGAAAAGGGAAACTGCCTGGGTTTGCACAGAAGGACTGAGACTCAGGGAGGACAGAGTGAGGCTTATTCATGTTAGCATTGACAGCAGGCACATTTGGGAAAGAAAGGGATACAAGGGGAGCCTACAGCCACAGGAAGGGGTATTTATTTGCACAGGGCTGGTTCTAGGGGGATTCTCTACTTGTTACTCTGTAGGTTGACTTTTCACTGGGTGCTTCCTGTGTAAATGGCCAGATGCTGCCACTGAAAAGTGTTTCCTGTACTAATTCCTAGCTCCCTCCCTTCTTTAACTCACCAGAGGGACTCTCCACAAATGTGCAATCGATGTCTATTCTGTCTCCTTCCCTTAGGGTCCGATGATTCATTCTGCCTCCTTTTGCTCTAGAAGAACTTCTATGTGGTTCCCTGGCTTCAAAATTATGTCACTCCTGCACTTCACCCTCTCACAGGTGTCCCACCCCAGGATGCATCCTGTCTACCTCATCATTTCTTTCCAGGGCTGTTTGCACAGACTCTCTGCTACAAGCTGTGTTCTCCTTGAAGTTGCTTTCCTGGATTCCTCACTCTGGGTTGTTGTTTGATGCCATCCCCAAAATGCCACTCTATGCCACGCCAGCTGGCAGGGCATGGTCGATCCACAAATCTCTGTTTTCCCACTAGCCTTGTTCTGTCTCTCATTCCATTCAATGCTCAGTCCATTTCTTCAACTTTCCATTTTATGTTCTGAAATCTGAGGTCATAATTTCTGTTTGTTTTACTAAGTTTCCTGATTCTTTGTTGTCAGGGGTCATCATAGTGAGTCTACTTAAGTCACCATCTTTAACTGAAACCAGAGAAATATCTTTTAGAAAAAGTTGGAACAAATTTCCCTTTTCCTTTAGACTAGGGTAAATGATATTATAAGTTTGTTTTTACAAAGTATCTTTTTTTAAAAAAAAATTTTTATTGTGTTTTAGGTGAAAGTTTATCGTGCAAATTAGTTTCTCATTAAAAAATTTATACACATATTGTTTTGTGACATTTGTTGAAATATCTTCAATATGTCAGCATTCTCCATTTTTATTTTCCACCCTGGGTCCACATCCATTCATCCAGTTTTCCTGTCCCTTCCTGCCTTTTCATCTTTGCTTTTGGGCAGGTGTTGCCCATTTGGTTTCATATACTTGATTGAATGAAGAAACGCGTTCCTCCTGTGCGTTATTGTTTGTTTTATATGCCTGTCTAATCTTTGGATGGAAGGTGGACTTCAGGAGTGGCTTCAGTTCTGAGTTAGCAGGGTGTCCTGGAGCCATAGTGGTGGGGGTTCCTCCAGTCTCTGTCAAACCAGTAAGTCTCGTCTTTGTTTTGTGAATTAGAATTTTGTTCTACATTTTCTCCCACTCTGCCTGAGACCCTATATTGTGATCTCTGTCAGAGTGGTTGGTGGTGGTAGCAAGGCACCATCTAGTTTTAGGCTCAGGCTGGTGGAGGCAGTTGGTCACGTGATACTTTAATGTCTTGGAGACAGCAGACAATATTAAAACATATAAAAAAGCAGGACAAGATGGCTCCAGCAAGTGACCAAAATAAAGAATCAGAAGACCTTCTACTAGAAGAAAAAACAATGGAACTACCTAATATGGATTGCAAAAGACTAATATTTAGGGCTCTCCAAGTGATTAGGAAAGAGATCAAGGAAAACACCGACAAAAGCAAGGAAAAAATAGACAAAATTATGGAAAACACAGCCAAAACCAATTAAAACATTGCCAAAATCAAGGTAAACACAGACAAAGCAATAGAATAATTCAAGGAAATAATACAAGAACAAAACATCATAATAAAACAATTAGAAATCATACAAAAACAAAAACTAGAAATCCAAAAGTTAAACAAAATTTCAGAAATAGTCAATTCAACAGAAAGCCTTAGGAACAAATTTGAAACAATGGAAGACAGAATTAGCGAGATTGAAGACAAATCCACGGACACCACTGTGTTTGAGGAAAGATCAGAGAAAAGAAAGAAGAAACATGAAGAAAACCTAAGAATTATGTGTGACACAATCAAGAGCAAAAATTTGCCCATGATCGGAGTTCCAGAACAGGGGGAGAAAACTGAAAACATGGAGAAGATTGTTGAAGATTTGCTGGCAGAAAACTTCCCAAATATCATGAAAGACAAAAAGCTGGCCATTCAAGAAGCTCAATAAACCCCAAACAAAATAGACCCAAAAGAAAGTCACCAAGACATATCATAATCATACTCTCCAAAATCAAAGACAAAGAATCCTGACAGCAGCTTGAGAAAAATGAAAAGTCCCTTACAAAGGGGAAACAATAAAACTAAGCTCTGATTACTCAGCAGAAACAAGGCAGGCAAGAAAGCAATGGGATGATATATATAAAACCTAGAAAGGAAAAAAAAATTGTCAAACAAGAATAATATATCCTGCAAAACTCTCAGTCAAATATGATGAAATTAGGACATTTCCATATAAACACAAATTAAAGGAATTCATGAAAACCAAATGAAACTTACAAGAAATATTAAGGGGAATCCTTTGGTTAGAGAATCAACAACATCAGACAACAACTGGAGTCTAAGACACAGGACAGCATCAGCCAGATACCAACTTACATAAAGAACTCTCAGTAATAAAACAAGGCTTAAAGACTTAAAACAGGGAAAAAGATACAGCAATTAGTAAATGACGACAATGTCAATGCAAGGTAGTTTTAATAGAAACTCCACAGATGTTTACTGGGTTTTATTGACTATGGAAAGGCATTCGACTGTGTGGATCATAACAAATTGTAGACAACATTTTGAAGAATGTGAATTCCAGAACACTTAACTGTGCTCACGGACATAGAGCAAGAGGCAATCATTTGAACAGAATCAGGGGGTACTGCATAATTTAAAATCAGGAAAGGTGTGTGTCAGGGTTGTATCCTTTCACCATATTTATGCAATCTGTATGCTGAGTAAATAATCTGAGAAGCTGGGCTATGTGAAGAAGAAAGGAGCACTAGGATCGGAGGAAGATTCATTAACAAACTATGATTTGCAGATGACACAATCTTGCTTGCTGCAAGTGAAGAGGACTTGAAGCACTGGCTGATGAAGATCAAAGACTACAGCTTTCAGTACGGGTTATACCTCAATATAAAGACTAAATCGCTCACAACTGGACCAATAAGCAGCATCATGATAAATGGAGAAAATATTTAAATTGCCAAGGATTTCATTTTACTTGGATCCATAATCAATGCCCATGCAAACGGCAGTCAGAAAACCAAACAAAGTATTGCATTGGACAGATCTCCTACAAAAGACCTCTTTAAAGTGTTAAAATCAAAGATGTCACTTTGAGGACTAAGGTGTGCCTGACCCAAGCCACTGTATTTTCAATCACATCATATGCATGCAAAAGCTGGATAATGAGAATAAGGGAGACAAAGAAAGAATTGATGCATTTGCATTATGGCGTTGACTAAGAACACTGAATATACCATGGACTGCCAAAGAACAAACAAACATGTCTTGGAAGAAGTACAGCCAGAACGCTACTTAGAAGCAAGGATGGTGAGACTTCGTCTCCCACACTTTGGACATGCTATGAGGAGGGACCGGTCCCTGGATAAGGACATCATACTTCATAAATTAGAGGGTCAGCAAAAAAGAGGAAGACCCTCAATGATATGAACTGACACAGTGACTGCCACAATGGGCTCAAACATAGCTATGATTATGAGGATTGTGCAGGGTTGGGCAGTGTTTCATTCTGTTGTACATAGGGTAGCTATGAGTCAGAACCAACCCAATGGCACCTAACGACAACAGTTTTGATAGTATCAAACTTCTTAGTATATGCATACAAGATTGGATAAACTCAGCCTTTCTTTTGTAAATGTATTATTGCAGTCATGAAATATTTTGACTGTCCTGTGGCACTAATGATAAAGGCAGAAACCAGAGAAAAAATAAAACTGCAAAAGTCTGTTATTCATTTCTATGTAAGAAAGAGTATTATTTGACTACATGCTTTTCCAAACACAGCTTGAATGAACGAATGTTTTCCTTCATTGATATTTAAAAATTAATTATTGCTGCAGGCAGGAGAACACACAGATTCTTGAGAAAGGAATATGACAGAACATTATTTGTTAACTACAGTAACTACCTACCTCTTCTTTCCCAGAGTGTTTTATCATACCCCAACCCCAAACTTCTGTCTCCCCTTTCCATTCTTCAAATTGTAGCTTTCCAGATCCACTATCTTATTCTGGATCCCTATGCTTAGGAAATTAGATTTAAATCAGAGTTTGAAAACTGGTGTCCTAGGGTCTACATGGGTGAAACAATAGGTTAAGCACTCGTCTCGGCTACTAACTGAAAGGTTAGTAGTTCAAATCCGCCCAAAGTCACCTTGGAAGAAAGTTCTGACAGTCTACTTCCAAAAGACCACAACCATTGAAAATCTTGTGGAACGCAGTTTTATTCTGACACACACGGGGTCGCCATGGCTTGGAATCAACTTAATGGCAACTGGTTTGGTGTTTGTTGTTTATGGGCTACATGTGGTCCCCATATATGTTGTATTTGGTTTTCATAGTGTTTAAAAATGGAACAAGAGAACACCATTTACAAATCAGGACACTTTGCACAAACATGCTGATTTATAAGTTTCTTGAAAAACAGGCCATCTGGCAATACTGTCTGCTTTGCCACAAAACATCACAAAGGTGAGTAGCCTAAGATCCCTTTAGCTGGGGCATGCCCAGGTGAGCTCTCCAGCACCCCCATGCATTTCTGTTACTTGCATGAGCCTGGTAGGCGTTTGAGTTCATAATCCTGGACTTAATTACAGTTTGATACATATCACTGGAATTATGGACAGTAAGAGGAAGAGATAGACATAAATGTACTTGATTGATCAGAGCATGACTGAGATACCTTTCATGAGCTTTGTAGCTTATCACATTCAACCATTTGTTCAGAGGGCTTACAATCAAACAATATAACAAACCAGGGAGAAGAGATAGGGTTTTGTTTCTTTAATCATAATATTAAATGATTTAATTTTAATGTTTAAAATTTGATGATGCAGAATATTTTACTGGGCAGCGTTAGACTCATGTAACTGTTAATTCAGTTCAGTTTAATGCACATATATGAACCAAATAAACCAAACCAGGTGCAGAGAATTTCAAGAATTTTCAATGGATGATTTTTCAGAAGTAGATCACCAGGCCTTTCTTCCAAGATGCTTCTGCATAGATTCAAACCTTCAACCTTTTGGTTTGAAGCAAGTGCATTAACATTTACATCACCCAGGGACTATGAACATCTATGAAGTGCCTATTATATACCAGTCATTGAGCATGGCACTAGGATAATTTGTCATTATAACTTTGCCAGTTACGATATTGTAACTTGGGTTGTCATTCATTGTTATCTTTTTCCCTGTTTCAGAAGGGTTTATTTTAACTGATGTTGCATCAAATTCTCCATTTTGTAAATATCCAGAGAATATAATTGTACATAAACTAAAAATGCCAGCAATCTCATTAATGGCTTAATTATTAGCTATCTATGTGTCTTTATTCTGATTTGAATATGTTTTTTACATCTCATTTGTATCTGTCCCCTCTAGTTGTAAACTTGCCCTATTGTACACCTGTTATAATGTTGAAAATATAGTTAATCTTAACTGAATATTATGAGTAAAAGAAGCATTTGATCCTATTAGGTGACTTTTACCCCAGGGTCTTAGTTGATTCATCTGTCTCTTTCTAGGAGATTTCTGTGACTATTAATATCTCTTCCTAGAAAGGTTTGGACCATTTTGGGTCTTTCCTTGCTTGATTGCTTCCATTTCAACCTGGGTCCAGATCTAGGGAGCTCTGGACCATGTTTCTTATATTTATAACAGTAGATCACAAACATGGCTGCTATCGATATTATCTTGGGAAGCTTGTTTAAAATGTGAGTTTCTGGTCTTCTCTTAAGAGTTCCTCCCTTCTCTCTGTTCCCCTCTTCCATCCCCCAGTCAATTTTAATAGGTCTGGGATGGGGCATCATTGCTATAAACCAGGAAGAGGTGATATTCTCTTGACTAGAATTTCAGGAGTAGAGGGAGTTTCTGAGAAGTCCCAGTCCTTCAGTGTTGATCATTTGAATCTTTTTCTCTCTCCTTCCAATCAGGATTAATTTCTTTGCATTTAGCCAGTCCATGGTTCCTCTGAGTTCCTAATGTATGTGATGGTAGTCTGTAGTGTTTGTGTATACACATCTGTGACACAAGTATATTAAAAGGCCAAGTGAATTGATATCTGTGAAATATCAACATGCAATAAACTGTAAGAAGAATCACTATTTTTTTTATGCCTTTAATAAAAACCAGAACTTTTAAAAGACTTGTTAAAGTTTCAACTGGAAAGTGACACTTATAACATGAACAGCAGCATTTCCTGATGGCATAATACAGAGATTGTATGTTTAGTGTGAATCACATTTAATTGCTCACATGATAAGTAGACAGACTACAATAGCCACTGTACACAGATCAGTCATTCATACTCAAAAACAACAAAAAGTAATAGCTTTCATTTTTTTGCCCAACAGAATCCAGTGACCTGGTCCCAAGGATTTTGTATGTCTTACTGGGCAACTGGCCAGAGCTCTTTGCAGGGGAGGACACTACCCAGCTAGGCCTTAGCACTCCGATCTCTTGGAAATCACATATCCTATTCCACAGTGGTATTTAGCTGGTTTGTGGTCTGATTTGGTGAGTATTTCAAAGAACTTGAATTTTTGGAATATGCAGACACATCCATCGGTAATAGAAAACTGACCGTCTTTATCTTGTCCCTAAACAAAGCAGAATAAGGGAAATTAAAAAAAAAATTAGTGAACCTTTATCCAAAGTATTTACTGTTTTTTCCAAGTCACCAAATACTGTGTAGTATGTTAAATGTTCATTTAAAATGTATTACATATAATACTTCTGTGTTTAGTTGTTCAACAATGATGTAAGAAAACATTTTGGAATTGATCTTTTAATTAAGCACAATGAGTTATGCTTACAAAACTAAAGTTTAAAATGATTGAGGGAGTGTCTATAAACCTCAAGATAATTAGCTTGATGTTTAAAGCAGAATAACATTGCACTTCTTAGGCAAAGGTCTTTCACATCGAAGCTCTGCAGTTGAAATGCAGTTAGAGTTGAGGCAGTTAGCTTGTAATTCAGATCACTCTGCTCCTTTTTGACTTTGAACTAACTGAACATCTACTACACCTGAATAATAAAGGGATGAGTGGAGAGACAAAAATGACTCAGTGTTAACTGGGAGGTTGTGTCTTTTGTTTTGCTCACTTCTCCTTTTACATCTAGCAGTGTTGCACCGATTTTGGACATAAATCGGGATCAATTGCTCTTAGGAGTAAGTCTAAAGTACACTGTTTAAAATGATTGCCTGTTGGTTCAGTGGTGGATTTCTTGCCTTCCACATGGGAGAGCTGGGTTCGATTCCCAACCAATGCACCTTATGCACAGCCACTACGGGTCTTTCAGTGGAGGCTTGTTGTTGTTCTGATGTTAAACAAGCTTCAGCAGAGCTTCCAGAGTAAGACAGACTAGGAAGATGGGCCTGCAGATCTGCTTTTGAAAATCAGCCAGTGAAAACACTGTGTATTACAACAGTCCAATCCTCAACCCATCATGGGGATGGCGGGAGACTGGGCAGCATTTTGTTCCATTGCGCATGGATAAGGTCACCGTGAGTCAGGGCCAACTCAGTGGCTGCTGACAATAACATTTGTTAGTTAAGGCACCAGTTTCACTAAATGGCATTTGGTGGCCTCTTCCGGGGAAACCCATCTGCTTCCACCTTTGGAAGGAAGTCCAGTGTTTCCATATGCTGAGATCAATAAAATAAAAACCACTGCCACTTAGTAAGCACTCACTCTACTATCACCCTTATTCTTCACAAAAACTACGAGGTAATTTCTATTATGATTCTCTTTTTATAGAGGAGTAAACTGTGGCACAAGATAGACTAAAAAAGGTTTCCAAGGTCATGGAATTTGTAAAGTGGAGTTAGGATTTTAGTTGTTTGATTACAGAGGCTCACTTCTTAGCCACTTTGCTCTAGGAAAATGAGAGAATATATTTATTATAATATGTCTGGTTTCTCCTATAAGGGAAATGAATAAAACAGCATTTCTAATTTTAGCTGTCTACATGGATCCCTTTCCTTAATCTTTTCAATAGCCTGAGATTACTTTTTTCTTAAGCACAGGAGTGGACTGGATTTCTACATCTAAGAAAAAATTAAAATCTTATCTCTAGATTCTGGAAAACATTGGTTCTTAAAAATATTGATATGGAAATTATTCTGTAAAATACTTTCTTGGTATAATAATGGAAGGATTCACAAGAAAATTAGGAATGGTGTCTGATATGATTGAAAAGCCAATTCAAGCAAATTGGTTCTTGATAAATCTTTGTAAAAGTCTTTGAAAGCTATTAAAAAGAAAATGAATTTACCAAACAATTGGGGAATAATGACCTGACCTGTTACTTTTCTATTTATTCTCTATGAAGGTAAAAGACAAAATAAAAAAAGGACTACAACCCTAAAACTTATGTTTAACTCCTACTCAATAGTCCTCTGTATCTAGTAGGCATTACGCCAACCCAGCTGTTGATGTTAAGCCAATACAGACTTTCTTGTTTTAACACAATTCTACATTGGCTCAATCTTTTAAATTAAAATAGTTTCTAAATTAGAAATAGATTGTGTTCTAAATAGTTTATTAATTGGTGGTTTGGAATTTGGAAAACATTTCGGTTCAGAAAAATAACATAGTATACATGTTGGCTAGGTCCTCAAACTATCATAGCAAATAAAATAAATGGAAATGATAAAAATTAATATTTTATAATTATCAGTTAGGGTTACAGTTCTGTGAAAATGTAATAGTTTTAACATAAAAAATAAAACAGATTATAATATATGCACTGTACAATTTCAAAATATGTAGTAATAAGTCTGGAAAGATAAACATCAAAATCTAAATGGCGATTATTTGGGTAGGGGGATTATGGAGGAATTTTCTTTTTTATACATTTTACTTTTATATTGTATTTATATTTTATAATTGCCATTTTTTTTACAATAAACATTTAGTGCTTTTATAATTGGAAGTAATGATTTTACTCTTTTTCAAAGGCAAAGGACATATCTCTGCCTATTTTTTCTCTTCCTTCTTTGATAACACATGGCCATTGGAATCCAGTGGTTGGATGTATAGTTCTTGTTTCCATTCCCCATACCTGATCTGTCAACAAATCTTGTTGGCTCTACCTTCAAACAATATCCAGAAACTACAACAACTGTTACCATCCTTGACTAATCATCTCTTGTCTAGATTATTTCATAGCTTTATAACTGGCCTCTTTGCCTTCTTATTGCTGTCCTGCAGTCTTCTCACAACGAGGCTCAGAATATGATCCTTTTAAAATGAAAAGAGTATGTTATGTGCCTCAATTCACTTAGAACAAATTCAGAGCCGTGGTAGGAGATGGGAGGCCACTCCTTGCCTGTTGGCCTTCATATCTTGCTGCTGTCTGACTTGCATGCTGCATTCCAGGCACACCGGCCTCCTTAATCTTCCTTCAACATACCCAGGTCCTTTGCATTTGTTCCTCTCAGGACCTGGGATGTTCTTCCCTCAGATATCCTCAGGACTCACTCCCTTCCTTCTTGATTCAAATGGTGAGACATGTTCTGATCATGATATAAAACAATTTCAACAATGCTTTTTCCTCTAACACTTCTTTTTACCTTTCATTGCTTTATTTTTCTCTTTAGTACTTATTTCCATCTAACTAAATATGCATTTTACATATTTCCATGTTTATTTAATACCATGTTGCATAGACTATAAGTGCCACGTGAGCAGGGATTTTTGACAATTTTGTTCTCTGTTGTATGATTAGGGCCTACAATTCTGCATAGCACGTAGTACACACTCAAGCTATACTTTGATGAATAAATGAATATATTTAATAAAAGCATAAAAACAAAGAGTGAAAGAATAGAAACAAAATTCCTGATGATACTTGCTTTTGGGGAGGACTAGAGAAGAGAGGTATAGTAAACTCCTTTTGATTAGTAATAATTTTTGCTCTGCCTGTGAAGATCTTGCCAGTTTTCTTTGCCTGGCTAAGTTCGGTTGTCCTTCTCGACTCGGGTTACTCTCCCTGCTTCTTAATTGAACTTTCTACAAGTGAAACATCATTTTCATCCTGTCTTCTGAAATTCGAATATGACTGGCTCAACCCTCCTGTCGCACATCCTGTGGGAAGTCCAGTGCTCTTGCTAATATTTATGAGAATTCCTGCAGGCCTAGTACTTGTGACTCTGCCATGATTTGATTTCCTGCCACTGCTGAATTTGATGATTCACTATTCTTTCAATAGCCATGTTTGTTCCACTTTCTCTTCCTTGTGATAAGCTAATCAAGAAACCCAGACTCTTTTTCTTGATTTTCCTCCTTGCACTTACACAAGACAAATGTGCAGAAGTCTTTTGCTTAAGAGTCAGAGTCTAATGGAGTTGGACGAGAAGAATGTGGAACGTGTGAGAGCGAAGGCCAAGCTCCAGCAGAGACGATCAATTAATACTTGGCATTAGACAACCTTGTTCTGAAAGAGCTCTTGGCCTCACCCACTACAGGGACCACTGGCTAAGTTTCTCTGCAAAGACTTGCAGCCTCACCCTCAAATATTTTCTCAAACTCTCCAATTCTCAGGTTGCTCCCAACTCCTTGAATACCAATTCATGTATTTTAAAGTGCAGTTCAGTTATCTCTTTGTCTCTTGGCTCTTTTGGGTTATGCCTAAAGAATCCTTTTTTCAATACTTCCCCAAAAGCTTATAAGACTCTGCCTACATGAAAAAATTCTCTCTCAGAGAGGAATTCTGTGGTCAGCTCCTAAAATAACTGTCTCATCTCCCTGAGATGCACATTATTGTAATGGCCAGTTTATATGTGAGTCTTTGTCATTACTTGAGTGTTTTGAGCATAGGGTTTTATCTCTTGCTGAATTTTGTATCACCGGTGCCTACCTCACTGTATGATCATAAATATTTGATAAATAAATGAAGACTAAGTTTTCCACTTATTAGAGAGTGCCATTTGATCTCAAATAAGTTTGTCTCTTTTGATTTCCCAAAATGAACATAAGTGAGATGGAAATTATTCTGGCCTAATATGCTATTTGGATTTGTGTCCTCCATTAGATAAGACCCGGATTATCCAGGGGGAATATTTCAGTAACCATCACACCATACACCTGTATACTACCTTGATACATACTGTTCATTACCTGCAGCCAAAAACATGTTCAGGTAAAGCTCTTTGGTTGAAACTATTGTTGGTATAAGAATCTGCTGCAAACATCTTTTCTTCATTGTCTTGCTTCTTAACTGAAGAACTAACCAGTGATTTAACTGTTTCTTGAGATTTTAGAATTCCAGTAATTGGAAGTTTTTTTCCAGTTTTCCAGGGATCAATTGTAGCAAACGAAAGAACTGATGAGGAAATGGAATAGCGTCTTATAATCATAACATCGCCTGTACAGGAGACAAAAAATTAAAGTTCAAAAATACTACCCTTAGTGATTCAATAGAATTCATTCTGAGCACATCCTCTGCATTCACAGTGTAATATATATCTATATATATATATATGTATATGTGTACGTGTGCATGTATGTGTATGTGTATGTTTGTGTATATTCATGTATGTGGTGCAAACTGTTTACGTTCTCAGCTGCTAACCAAAAGGTAGGAAGTTCTAATCTACCCAGAGTCACCTCAGAAGAAAGGCCTGGAGGTCTATGTCTGAAAAATCAGCCACTGAAAGCCCTATGAGCACAGTTCTACTCTGACACACATAGGTCACCCTGAGTTGGAGTCAATTTGACTGTAACTATTTTTTTTAAGTATGTATGTATGAGTATACACACACACATATGTCTCTGTCTATATATATTAATTGTGGTAAATATATATTTAACAAAACATTTACCATTTCAACATTACTACCAAGCACCAGTGCACCTCGGATGTAATGTGACTCTAGGTCCTCAGGTGTTGATGGAAAGTATGTGTCTCCACTCATGAAAAGCCCCTCTTTATCTCACTACAGCTATCACAGAATAATCAGAAGAACTTTTAGTGATTTGCTTCCAGTTCATCTTTAATTAAATTCTTTTCTTAAAGTGAGATTCATATTTCTGATTTCATACTGTTCTTTATCAAATAATGAGTTTATTATTCTGTTTTCTAAAGGGGCTTGGACAAGTAGCTTAATCTCTCTGGGTTCTGTACCCTCAAATGTACTTAGTTGCAAGTATGCATTTCAATTAAAATTCACAATATATGATATCACACCTGAATTTAGAGACCATCTCAAGAATAGATTTGATGCGTTGAACACTAATGACTGAAGACCACACTAGTTGTGGAATGACATCAAGGACATCATACATGAAGAAAGCAAGAGGTCATTAAAAAGACAGGAAAGAAAGAAAAGGTCAAAATGGATGTCAGAAGAGATTCTGAAACTTGCTCTTGAACATCGAGTAGCTAAAGCAAAAGGAAGAAATGATGAAGTAAAAGAGCTGAACAGAAGATTTCAAAAGTCAGCTTGAGAAGACAAAGTAAAGTCTTATAATGACACGTACAAAGAGCTGGAGATAGAAAACCAAAAGGGAAAAACACTCGACATTTCTCAAGCTGAAAGAACCGAAGAAAAAATTCAAGCCTCGAGTTGCAATAATGAAGGATTCTAAGGGGAAAATATTAAACAACTCAGGAAGCATCAAAAGATGATGAAAGGAATACACAGAGTCACTATACCAAAAAGAACTGGTCGATGCTCAAGCATTTTAGGAGGTAGCATATGATCAGGAACTGATTATACTGAAGGAAGAAGTCCAGGCTACACTGAAGGCATTGGCAAAAAAACAAGGCTCCAGGAACTGACAGAATATCAATTGAGATGTTTCAACAAAAGGATGCAGCGCTAGAAGTGCTCACTCATTTATACCAAGAAATTTGGAAGACAGCTACCTGGCCAATCGACTGGAAGAGATCCATATTTATGCCTATTCCCAAGAAAGGTGATCCAACTGAATGCAGAAGTTATTGAACTATATCATTAATATCATATGCAAGTAAAATTTTGCTGAAGATCATTCAAAAGTGGCTGCAGCAATGTATCAACAGGGAACTGCCAGAAATTCAAGCTGGATTTAGAAGAGGATGTGGAACCAGGGATATCATTGTTGATGTTGGATTGATCCTGACTGAAAGCAGAGAATACCAGAAAGATATTTACCTGTGTTCTAATGACTATGCAAAGGCATTCAAATGTGTGGATCATAACACATTATTGATAACATTGTGAAGAATGGCAATTTGAGAACACTTAATTTTGCTCATGAGGAACCTCTATGTAGATCAAGAGGAAGTGGTTTGAACAGAACAAGGGGATACTGCGTGGTTTAAAGTCAGGAAAGTTGTGTGTCAAGGTTGTAACCTTTCACCATACCTGTTCGATCTGTATGCTGAGCAAATAATCTGAGACGCTGGACTCTATGAAGAAGAACAGGGCATCAAGATTGGAGGAAGATGCATTAACAATCCGCGTTACACAGATGACACAACCTTGCTTGCTGAAAGTGAAGACGACTTGAAGCACTTACTGATGAAGATTAAAGACCACAGCCTTCAGTATGGATTACATCTCAAAAGAAAACAAAAATTCTCACAACTGGACCAATAAGTATCATCACAATAAATGGCTAAAAGATTGAAGTCCAAGGATTTCATTTTATTTAGATCTACAATCAACACCCATGGAAGCAGCAGTCAAGAAATCAAAAGATGCATTCCACTGGGAAAATCTTCTGCAAAAGACCTCTTTAAAGTGTTGAATAGCAAAGATGTCACCTTGAAGACTAAGGTGTGCTTGACCTAAACCACGGTGGGTTTTTTTTTTTTTTCATTGTACCTTAGATGAAGGTTTACAGAACAAATAGTTTCTCATTTAACAGTTAGTACACATATTGTTTTATGACAATGGTTAACAACCCCACGATATGTCAACACTGTCCCTTCTTGACCTTGGGTTCCCTATTACCAGCTTTCCTGTCCCCTCCTGTCTTCTAGTCCTTGTCCCTGGACTGTTGGCCCCATTAGTCTCGTTTTGTTTTATGAGCCATGGTGTTTTTAATCACCTCATATGCTTGCTAAAGCTAGATGATAAATAAGGAAGACTGAAGAAGAATTGACACCTTTGAGTTGTGGTGTTGGCAAAGAATATAGAATATATCATGCACTGCCAAAAGAACAAACAAATCTGTCTTGGAAGAAGTACAGCCAGAATGCTCCTTAGAAGCAAGGATGACGACACTACATCTCACATACTTTGGACATGTTATCAGGAGGGATCAGTCCCTGGAGGAGGACATCATACTTGGTAAAGTAGAGGGTCAGTGAAAAAGGGGGAAACCCTCAATGCGATGGATTGACACAGTGGCTGCAGCAATGGGGTCAGGCATAGCAACTATTGAGTGGATGATGCAGGACCGGGCAGTGTTTCCTTCTGTTGTACATAGGGTAGCTATGAGTGGGAACACACTCGACAGCACCTAACAACAACTACAATGATATGATTAAAACTACTAATGAAAATTATTATGCTCAAGTCAAATAATATTTTTTCTGTGTATCCAATGATATTACAATGACAACTACTACTAAGTAACATATGATGACTTTTACTTGCATCATCTCATTTAATCCTCTCAATAACTCTATGAGAGATTCTATCACTATCCCTATTTAAAAATGATCATAAAAGTGATCATTCAATGAAGAGTGATCATAAAAGCATGTTACGTTTACAGAATCATAGAACTTTACAGCTAGAAGAGGCCTTGGAAGGCAGCTAGTCCAATCCATTCAGTTTTACAAGAGAATCTCAGGATCAGAGATTTTATGTGACTTGCCCAGTGTTTCACAACTATTATAAAACTGGGACTGCAACCCTCATCTCCTGATGCCCAGGGCAGTGTTTTTTTTTTCTCTTTTTTTCATCTCTATTATATCATGTTACTTACTCTCGTAACAGTCGATCACATATAAGACACAAATAAATATCATATAAATTTACTCATCTGGGCCCCCGAGAAAAAATTTAAATTACATTTCCTTCTGTGTTTTATTGGTGAAACTGGCAAGTTTTCAAAATTTCATCAAACATTCTTCACCAGTCATTGTCAAATTTAATGCTAATATACTTTCAACAACAAGAAAAAAAATCTATATTCTTGAAAAAATTAATGCATAGATTCTTATTGCATGTTACCACCCATATGCTGAAGAAGTATGATATCAATTGCATTTTTAGGTCTAATTAATATTCTAATATCCTCTAAGCTTGATAGCATTCAGGCCTTCAGAGTTTAGTGTTCTTTAAACATCAGCCTAACACTTGTTTCAGAATAGAACAGAGATATATCAAGACCTAACTTACTTACTCATTAGGATAAGCACCATAGAAAATAGACTTAAAGGAATGTTATTTGCCTTTGGAATAATGCAGTGGTTCTAAACTGGAGGCAATTTTGCCCCCCAGGTGGGATTTTGAAATGTCTGGAGATATTTTGATTGTCATGACTGAGAGGTGACAGGTACTACTGGCGTCTAGGGGGTAGAGGCCAGGGCTGCTGCTAGACATTTACAATGCCCAGGGCAGCCCCCACAACAAAGAATTCAAGAACGAAAACCAAACCCAACGTTGTCGAATAGATTCCGACTCATAGTGACCCCAGTAGAACAGTGTAGAACTTCCCCATGGGATTTCCAAGGATGTAATCTTTATGGAAAAAGATTGCCACATCTTTCTGTCATGGAGTAGCTGGTGGGTTCAAACCACCAAACTTTTGATTAGCAGCTGAACACTTTAACCATTTGGCCACCAAGGCTCCATTTACCAAAGAAGTATTCAATCCAAAATGTCAATAGTATAGAGGTTGAGAAATCCTGAAGTAAGTGTACATTACAAATGTCCATACGTTTTTCACTAGGAGAAGGTCTAACCTTCTTATAGGTTAATCTCTCACAGTTTTATTAAATAACCAGGAGAGAGTGCTACTCATATCCAGAGTTGTACTTGACAAAAAGGAAAAATACCGTGATGGAATATGTTTCTAGCTTTGAAATACAGAGTCCCATACTAGAGGGAGACCTCTCTAAGAGACAGAGAACCAACTGGTAGCTATGACAGCTTCCATTGTCAAGCTGTCCGGAGTCCCTAAACAGCATTGCTTGCAGTCTTTGACAGATGGTTTTAAGAGATTTATGCATTTAACTATGTATGTCAATTTTATTTGAATTTGTTGTGCTTAGGCAAGCACTGACAATTTAAATGTAGAGCATATTTCTCTGCTGTTTTTTGACCTCATGTGTAATCTTCATAGTCAAAATTTCTTTCTCACAAAAGGTGAGAGATTTGATTTTTAGAATATATCAAACACTGACTCCGTGTCTCAAAGTCTCCAGTCTGTAGAATAGCTTGAATTATGTACAAATATATTCATTTAGGGTGATAAAATTCTTTGTAAAATGTGGATAAAAAGTAATACCTGTTATTTGTGTGTGCTTACCGGATGCTATGCTAAGCACTTACTTTTAATTATTACATTTAAGCACGCAACTCTCTGATATAGATACTATGATGATTCCTACTTCCAGAAGAAGAAAGTGAAAGTGAAAGTTGTTCAATAACCAGCTCAGATTCAAGTGGCTGATGACTGACAAATCACTTGCAAACAGATTCATCCAACTGTGCTATCCATGCCTTTAACGGTTGTGCAGTGCTGTTCCAGCTTAACAAGTGAGCAAGCCATTTGACATACAGGCATTCAGTGTTCTCTTATGCAGCATATGAACATTGAAGTCAAGGGAGAAAAACACATTATTCTGAAAGTGATTGATTACCACAAACTTCTTATTTTATTCTTATGATGACATATCTAGAGTTTGTTGCTAAAACATTTTGCTAGAAGATGCTGAAGAAATTTTTGTCTACAGATTCAAAGCTAAGCTACCAGGACAAAAAGAATGAAATTCCTCACCATTGATGAGGGCAGCTTTGGTTCAGTGGTAGAATTCTCACCTTCCATGAGGGAGACCAGGGTTCCATTCCTAGCCAGTGCACCTCAAGTACAAATACCACCCGTCTGTCAGCAGAGGCTTGTGTGTTACCATGATGCTGAGCAGGTTTCAGTGAAGCTACTAGACAAATAAAGATTAGGAAGAAAGGCCTGGCTATTCTGAAAATCAGCCAGTGAAAACTCTATGGATCACAACTGGCCTATACACAACGGACATTAGATATGATGCAGGACCGAACAGAGCTTGGTTCCATGTGCATAGGGTTGCTGTGAGTAGGGGACTCACTCAATGGCAGCTAACAAAAGCAACAAAAATCTCAAATTATGCAGTGATGTGATAAGCATAATAAGCCTAGTATTTAGGAGATATTTTGCAAAGGCAGGCACAGCCCAAGAGAGCAATGAATGTTCAGTACCTTGGTGTTCCGGCAGAGTTGGCGCTGAAACAGTGGAAAAACTATCAGGCAGTGCAGCTGAAGATTGTGCAGAGGCTTCTCCTAGATTACCAATGTCTGTGGCTTCCTCGTCCTGTTTATCTCCTGATTCTTCCCCTGAGCCTAATGTTTTTTGATTACTTGAAGTCAGTTTCATCCGGAGGGCTTGATTCTCTTTCTCCAGTTTGTTGATCTCTGTCCGCATTTCCTGAATAACTTGCATGAGCTTGATATTAGCTTCCATTGTCTTTTCCCAGGTCTCTTTGGTTTGCTCCTCCGAGGAAACCAGGTCAACATTTGCTCATGAACCAAATGTAGTGGTACTGGTGGATCCCACCCTTAAACCTTCCCGAACTATACACATCACTCAGCTCTGTGTCATCTTTCAGCACATGGGCAATTAGACTATCAAGGAAGGTAAGGGATCACCATGAATTATTCATTCTGGGTGTTGTTTTTCAGAACAGAGCATTTCTTTGTATCTTTCATTTCATATCCATCCAAAGTTCTAGAATATTGCCTTGTGTCTGAAGAAAAGAGAACACTCCAATATTTTCCAGAAAGAATAGTTTCTAATTTCTGCCATGAACACACCATGACCCCAGCAACTCAAAGTCTTTCTTCTGTTGCTACTTCTAGGACCAAATATTTCTTACAATCGCCGTCTGCCACTAATACGTCAAAGCTGGTACACATCAATAATGCTCTGGGTTCTCTGTAAAATATGTCACAATTCTATACTTCTATGGTAAATTATTAATTTTGATAGCTGCTAATTAAAGAAGGATATAAACTTTATCCCAGAGGCTGTATGAACGGTGGTAATATTTAAATATGATGTTAATGCTTTTGTTGTTAAGTGCTGTCGAGTCTGTTCCAACGCATAGTGACCCTATGTACAACAGAATGAAACACTGCTGGGTCCTGTGCCTTATGCCTGAGCCCATTGTTGCAGCCACCATGTCAATCCATCTCACAAAGTGTCTTCCTCTTTTTCGCTGACTCTCTAATAAGCCTAATGTACTTCTCCAGGAACTGGTTCCTCCTGATAACATGTCCAAAGTATGTGAGATGAATTCTTGCCATCCTTGCTTATAAGGAGCATTCTGGCTGTACTTCTTCCAAGACAGGTTTGTTCATTCTGGCAGTCCATGGTATATTCAATATTCTTCACCAACACCAAATTCAAAGGTATCAATTCTTCTTTGGTCTTCCTTATTCATTGTCCAGCTTTCACATGCATATGAGGCAATTGAAAACACCATGGTTTGGGTCAGGTACACCTTAATCCTTAAAGTGACATCTTTGCTTTTTAACATTTTAAAAAGATCTTTTGCAGCAGATTTGCCCAATGCAATGCGTCTTTTGATTTCTTGACAGCTACCTCCATCGGTGTTGATTGTGTATCCAAGTAAAATGAAATCCTTGACAACTTCAGTCTTTTCTCTGTTTATCGTGATGTTGCTTATTGGTCCAGTTGAGAGGATTTTTGTTTTCTTTCTGTTGAGGTGTAATCCATACTGAAGTCTGTGGTCTTTGATCTTCATCAGTAAGTACTTAAAATCTTCTTCACCTTCAGCAAGAAGGTTGTGTCATCTGCATATTGCAGATTGTTAATGAGTCTTCCTCCGATCCTGATGCCCCATTCTTCTTCATATATTCCAGCTTCTTCAATCATTTGCTCAGCATACAGATTGAAGAAGTATGGTGAAAGGATACAACTTTGACGCACACCTTTCTTGACATTCAACCATGCAGTATCCCCTTGTTCTGTTCGAACAACTGCCTTTTGGTTTAAGTACAAGTTCCTCATGAGCACAATTAACTGTTCTGGAATTCCCATTCTTCTCAACGTTATCCATAATTTGTTGTGATCCACACAGTCAAATGCCTTTTCATAGTCGATAAAGCACAGGTAAACATCTTCTGGTATTTTCTGCTTTCAGTCATGATCCAACTGATATCACGTGATATCCCTTGTTCCATGTCCTCTTCTGAATTTGGCTTGAATTTCTGGCAGTTCCCTGTCAATGTACAGCTGCAGCCACTTTCGAATGATCTTCAGCAAAATTTTACTTGTGTGTGATATTAATTATATTGTTTGAGAATTTCTGTGTTCTGTTGCAATACCTCTCTTTGGAATGTGTACAAGTATGGGTCTTCCAGTCAGTTGTCCAGGTAGCTGTCTTCCAAATTTCCTGGCATAGATGAGTGAACACTTCCAGTGCTGCATCAATTTGTTGAAATATCTCAGTTGGTATTCTGTCAATTCCTGGAGCCTTGTTTTTTGCAATGCCTTCAGTGCAACTTGAACCTCTTCCTTCATTACCATCGGTTCTTGATCGTTTGGCGCCTCCTGAAATGGTTGAACTTTGACCAATTCTTTTTGGTACAGTGACTCTGTGTATTCTTTCCATCTTTTTTTTTATGTTTACTGCATAGTTCAGTATTTTCCTTGTAGAATCCTTCAATATTGCAACTCAAGTCTTGAATTTTTTCTTCAGTTCTTTCAGCTTGAGAAATGCTGAGCATGTTTTTCCCTTTTGGTTTTCTATCATCAATCTTTGCACATGTCCTCATAATACTTTATTTTGCCCTCTTGAGCCACTCTTTGAAATCTTCTGTTCAGCTCTTTTACTTCATCATTTTTTCCTTTTGCTTTAGCTACTCTATGTTCAAAAGCAAATTTCAAAGTCTCCTCTGACATCTATTTTGATCTTTTCTTTCTCTCCTCTCTTTTTAATGACCTCTTGCTTTCTTAATGTATGATATCCTTGATGTCATTCCACAACTCATCTAGTCTTCAATTGTTATCACGACAGCAACAATGTATTGCAAAATGGCTTTCCAATACTGACGTTCTTCACTAATTTGTGTTTCCAGTTCATGAGTTAAGCCAAAACCATGTCTTCGGTTTAAAAATGACAACATAAAATCTCTGTGAATGGAACTGTTTTCATGTTTATCAATCATATTTGAGTTGCACCAATTGCTGAATCCATCAGTAGCAAATCAAGAATGAAATGATTCAGGACCGAATAGTTTGCAAATAAAACAATATACAGAGCCAACTGATGAAGAACATGGTAGCCACTCCTCTTACAATTTTTGCCAATAGCTTTGCACCCTAGAAATATATTCTGGCTACGGAATCCTGTTTGTTTACCATCCAGAAATTTTTAGTAATGAATTTTCAAATGGTCCACTGTGATGCTGACAATCACTTGGCTGGCCCTCTTTTGATCCAATAATTTACATCATTAGAAGAAAAATAATTCCACAAAGTAGTATTTGAATTTGTTATTTACAGCATCTGCAAATGTGACAATTTCAGATTCTAAAATAGTTTCACTTTCTACACTATTACTAATTTTTTAACTACAGTAAGGAATGGATGCAGAATTTGGGACAAATTCTGTTATATTCCTATTTCTATTAGTAATTTCAGTACTAGCAGTACTAATGCAACAATTTCCACCCATTAAGCTTGAGAATGCAATGGAAGTATTTTCTGATTCATTGTATTGTATTTTAAAAAGGGAGTTAATTTTGGAATTGTCTTTCTGAAAAACCCATGGCCATTGAGTTGATTCTGACTCATAGCAACCCTATAAGACATAGTAGAACTGCCTTATAGGGTTTCCAAGGAGCATCTGGTGGATTTGAATTACCAATGTTTTGGTTAGCAGCCTAGCTCTTAACCACTTAGCCACTAGGGTTCTGAAATTGTCTTTAGGAATTCACAGATCCTTTTCTTTTTATCTTCTACAAGCTTTCATTTTTCCACTCCACTTAGTTGTTGCTGTTTCATTTTATCTGGATATAAAATTGTGTCACTTTTTATATTTGTTTCTACTATAGCAAATAAATTTGAATAATTAAAAATAAATAAAATTTATAAAACAAATAAAGTTTGTAAAATAATATTTACATTCAAATTTGGACGTTAACACAAAAATTTATATTAGAAAATTAGTAAAAAAATTAATTTGGAGTTGATGGCACCTAATGATAACAACAGACTCAGTGCCATGCAAAGACTTCTAGTATAAGCACTACTCTTCCATATAATTAAAGTAATAGAAAACATATAAAATATAAGGCACCCCCTGAGAACATGGCCCCCAGACACCCTTTTAGTTCAGTAATGAAGTCACTCCTGAGGTTCACCCTGTAACCAAAGATTAGACAGGCTTATGAGATTAAAGGGGCACACCAGCCCAGGGGCAAGGACTGAAAGACAGGAGGGACAGGAAAGCTAGTAATAGGGAAACCAAGATCAAGAAGGGAGAGTGTTGACACGTCGTGGGGTTGGTAACCAATGTCACGAAACAATATGTGTATTAAAAGTTTAATGAGAAGCTAGTTTGTTCTGTAAACCTTCATCTAGAGTACAACAATAAAAAAAAAAGGAAAATGTAAAAAAAAAAAAAAAAGTTGTAAAATAAAATATAAGGCACAGCTAAAATGCTCCTTAGAAGTGATGGAGGATGAGGAGACTTGGTCAAGCTTACTTTGAACAAGTCATCAGGAAAAACCTGTTGTTGAAAAAGGACATCATATTTGATAAAGTACAGTGTCAGCAAAATGAGGGACACTCTCCATGAGATGGAGTGACACATGGCTGCAAGAATGGACCGAAACATACCAAAGACTGTGAGAATGGTGCAGGACAAAGCAACGTTTACATAGGGTCACTATGAGTTCCAGCTTGAAACTCAGGCAGTCTGGCATCTAAGCCAGTGGTTTTAATTACTCCTTGGGCTTTAGGCATGAAAAAAATGCCACTGGGCACTCAAGACACCACTCCCACTTCCCACCTCCATGGGAATCCTTGCACCATTTCAAACTCTCCAGTTCTATACTAGGAGCCCTGATGGCGCAGTGGTTAAAGTGATAGACTGGTAACCCAAAAGTTGGCAGTTTGAAACCATCAGTGGCTCCGCCGGAGAAAGATGTGGCAGCCTGCTTCCATAGAGATTTACAGCCTTGGAAACCCTATGGGGTCGCTATGAGTTGGAATCAACTGGATGGCAGTGAATTTGTTTTTGGTAGTTCTATATTGCCCTGGTTGCACAATGGTTAAGAGCTACGGTGAGCTATGGCTACTAACCAAATGGTAGGCAGTTTGAATCCACCAGCAGCTCCTTGGAAACCCTATGGGGAGGTTCTGCTCTGTCCTATAGGGTCACTATGAATTGGAATTGACTCAATGGCAGTGTGTTTGGTTTTTGGTTTGGTTATACTGACGTAGACACTTATTGAGTTAAAGCCTTCCCAGACTATTCCTTCTATGCCTTTCTGTCTTTCTTTCTCTTTCCTGTGAAGATGTTGCATTCTTAATTATACTACAAGCCATTTCAAGGCAGGAAAGCTATGGTAACTCCTTATCTCTCCAGGAGGCAAGCAGGGTTTTTGCATCTCAGACCATGTTTATAGCGGTGGTGACACTGAAAAAGAGGTGATGATGGTGGTGGGGATGAAGATTAGGATGAGAGAGCAATAGCAGCAGTTCTACAATGAGAGAATTAGAGGACCAGGAGGGTGAAACCACGATCAGAGATTCAAATGTTTAGGGTTTTGCCCAGAGACTTCGTACTAATTGGAATCTGAGCATTTGTTTTTGACTTGTCATTCTATGTGTGTGCAGTCTTGGAGTCCTACCAGAAGACCCCACAAAAGGCAAAAAAGAAAAGACAAGGAAATCATTCAATAGAGGATGAGTTTCTCAGCATCTCCCACTCTTACCCTGGGCTCTCACATTTGTTGGCTCCTGCAGCCCTGGGGACTAGGAACTCAGGGTCTTCACCTAAGCAGGTGAGGTGGACAGCTACTAGCAGGCATCTTTTCCCCTTCTGCATTTCACCTTTTCTGCTAGAATGTCCCCATAGTCTCAGGACATAGAGGAAATGGTGGCACCTACATTGCTAGGTAGAGATACCATCATGTAGCCTCAAGGGCCCAGATCGAGTACAGATGCCTGTCAGTCTGGCACCAGGGTGTGAGGTGATTACAGTAGATATAGCCCAAACTGTGGAAACTGCTTCCCACAAGATGGCCATGGCCCAAGCTCTTGGGTGACTGCTGCTTTCACTGCTGATGCTGCTCTTCTGTTCCTGTGCCCAGAATTTACTCAAGAGACAGACTTGGGGTGCCTTATCTAGCAAAAAGAGGTACCCCACTGATGGCTGGAAGCACTCTACTGATGGCTGGTTTGAGCAAAAGCTCGACCATTTTAGCAAAAAGTGTTCATCATTCTGGCAACAGGTTAAAACTAATGACCAGGACAGGTGCTAACAGGTTGGGAATAGTGTAAGCTTGCGGCCTTGAAGTGGGTACTACAGAGGTCAAACCAAAAAAAAAGAAACCCATTGCCATCAAGTCAATTTCAACTCATAGCAACCCTACAGAGGTCAAACCCATGGCCATCGAGTCAATTCCGACTCATAGCAACCCTATAGGACAGAGTAGAACTGCCCCATAGAGTTTATAGGAGCACCTGGTGGATATGAACTGCCGACCTTTTGGTTAGCAGCTGTAGCACTTAACTACTATGCCACCAGGATTTTCCTGCAGAGGTCAGTAAAGTATAAAAGAAATGGGAAGCGTTTTCAGTCCCTGGGTGGTGCAAATGGTTAAGCACAGATCTACCAATTGGAAGGTTGGTGGTTGGAACATAGCTACAGGCACCTCTGAAGAAAGGCCTGGAGATCTGCTTCTGAAAGTTCACTGCCTTGAAAACCATGCTTCGGAATTGAATTGATGGCAACCAATTTGGTTTTTTGGTTTGAGGACATTTCACTGAGTTAACATGCCATGCTTTGCTGAACCATTTAGCTTTGGAGGACTATTTTCAGTTATTTTTGGTTCTGTTTGCTTTTGAAGTTGCACAAATTTTCTATATATTGGTTGCTGGAACTAGAGATTTGATCAAATTCAGGTTTTTTTTTGTGAAAATGGGGGAGCAAGACTAGCATAGATAATGACAAGCAAGAATAGATAATGGCAAGTTCTTTCATGCAGAGCTATGTAATGTATGAAATGTCTTTTGTAATTATTATTATGGTAGCAGCTGTTGATTCCCAATGCCTAGATTTATTAATTCACTGGAGGGAGCTGTGAAAAGATGATATTAATTTGATCATTCTCATTTTTTTATTGTTGTAATTAAAAGAAGTTTATATTTCAAGTTAGTTTCCCATACAAATTTTCTTTTTTTTTTTACATACATTGTTATGAGACCCTAATTGCCCACCCCATTCTGCGACAGCACACTCCTCCTTTCTGCCTCTGATTCCCCATGACCAGTCAACCAGCTCCTAACTCTCTCTGCCTTCCCATCTCACCTCTGGACAGAAGCTGCCCCTTTGGTCTCTTGTATCTACTTGACTAAGAGGCACACTCTTCACAAGTATCGCTTTATGTCCCACAGTCCCATCCAATCCCTGTCTGAAGAGTTGGCCTCGGAAATTGTTTTAGTTCTGGGCTGATAGAGAGTCCAGGGGCCATGCTTTCTGAGGTGCCTCCAGTCTCAGTCGGACTATTAAGTTTGGTCTTCTTACTAGAATTTAAGTTTTGCATCCCATCCTTCTACTGCTCCATCAGGAACCCTCTGTTGTGTTCCCCATCAAGATGTTCATTGGTGGTAGCTGGGCACCATCTACTTCTTCTGGTCTCAGGCTGATGAAGTCTCTGGTTTATGTGGCCCATTCTGTTTCTTGGGCTAATACTTTCCTTGTGTCTTAGATGTTCTTCGTTCTCGTTTACTCCCAGTGGTTGGGACCAACTGATGCATCTTAGATGGATGCTTGCAAGCTTTTAAGACCCCAGATACCACTCACCAAAGTAGGATGCAGAACATTTTCTTAATGAACTTTGTTATAATTTTATCATTCTTATTTATTGGCTAGAGTATGCGTATAAAAGAGACTTCCCATTCTCTATTATTTGGTTACATGGTGACACAACTTGTTCTGGAAGAACAGTATAAATTTTTGATTCATTCTCTTTATTTACCAGATTTTAAAAGGACATTAAGGATAACAGATTTAGAATATTACACAATTACTCATTTTCTTTACCTCATGTTACACAGCAGTCTCAGAATAATAATAACACTGCCACCAGTAATATAATTACTGAAAGATTTTTAAAAATTTTCTTTTTAGTTTATTTATCCACATGATTGACTGTACTAAAAATGTATAGTCAATTTACTGGCTTTCCCATCACTCAGAATTGTTCCTTTCTGTGTGGTTATGTGACCAATCAGATACCGTTTGTGTCTATTTATTCATTGCATTATTTTTTAACATTGGTTTTGTAAAATATAATTTTGTCTTATATTTACCTAAGATATTTATATAGTTCTAAAGTCAAATCGACACAACAAGATATTTCAGTAAACTCCATTTTTACTGGTTATGTTATTATTATTATGATTGCTTCTCTCTATGATTTTATAAAAGATAAAACCCTTTGTCTCTTTGCACTATAACTTTCCACCTTTTCTCCTTTATTTTGCTATTTTTGATAGTGATGTTACAACCATATTTTTCTTTTTTATTTATGATTTATTTATTTTGTTGTTGTAAAGGATATACACAGCCAAACATACACCAGTTCAACAATTTCTATGTGTACAACGCAGTGACAATGATTCCATTCTTCTAGTTGGGCAATTATTCTCACCCTCCTTTTCTGAGCTGTTTCTCCCGTTTAGTGGTGTCACTGGGAGGGTGTGGAGGATGTAGACTGTACTGGGTGACACTGTCAGTGCACGCGATACCAAAATGACTGTCTATAAAATTTCTGTGCAGTGCTTTGGCACAAATTTATTATTTTTATAAAAATACCCCTGTAGTTAGTTGTAACAACAAAAACATTTTTCGCAAGCCAAGCTTACATGTATCAATATACTTACAAGACTAAAACTCTATGTTAATTTACTTTTTGAAACTTCTAATATGTTCTGAAGCAGAGCTGTCATTATTACCAAATGACAGTGATGTTTCAAATCACGTAGTTTCATCTGCATGTTCTACAAGCACGTGCTGTTGTTTTCGTTGCTGCTGGTGTTTTTATAGTAGCTGATTTTGTCAAATTTTCTGATGTCTTAGCTACAATATTGTGGTAATCATTATTTTTGAATCTTTATAATAACTTTTTTGAGACTGAAGTGGTAATTAAAGGAAAAAAGGAGAAAAGTCAAAAACACTAGTACAAAATACATTACTAAGGATTCTGTATGGTCTGGTATGGGAGGAGGTCCATGGGGGGTGACATCATGAGTTTCTGTGTTGGGTGACACCAATCCTTGTGACCCCACAGCTCCCATTAACATAAACTCACTGCTCCTAAGGTCCTATTTAATCTTTTGAATTTCTGTTGTTGATTTGATCCCATAAAGATAGATCTTAAAGGAGCGTAATGCCCAAGGCAGACAAACTTTAGTAGTTAAGCTAAGTTATTGTTTGGTTTTAAGAAGACCTCAGGGGATATTTTTTGTTTAAGGTTTAAGAATTATCTCAGGGCAATTGTTTCAGGGGTTCATCCAGCCTCTATAACTCCAGAAATCCTGGATTCTATGAAAATTTGAATTCTGTTCTGTATTTTCTCACTTTTGATCAGCATATGTTTCTAATTTTCATATTTTGTAACATGTCATTGTATTCAATAACCATAACTTTAAGGTTGTTTTAGGATTAGTGTTTTACATACATAGATACATTTTTACTCCCAGTCTCTTTGTCACAATAACTTCTTAAAGAAGGATTTATAAGAATTATAGTCTATGAATTTTAATACTTGCCTGATTGTCTGAATGGCTAGGTATATAATTCTTGCTTGTCAGTTTTCTTCCCTGAGTTCATGTGCATTGTTATACTCTCACCAACCATTGCATGTTGCTATGTAGCAGGTTGAGTCCAGCCAAACATATAGCTCCTTATGTGGGACTTTTTGTCTCAATATCTGAAGGATATTTTCTTTTTATTTGAAGTAAATAAAATTTCCTGGAACACTGTTATGGATTGAATTATGTCCTCCCAAAAATCTGTTTTTCAATTTGGCTGGGCCATGACTCCCAGTATTGTGTGGCTGTCTTTCATTTTGTGATTGCAATTTTATGTTAAAGAGGATTAGGGTGGGATTTTATAACACCCTCACTAAGGTCACATCCCTGATCCAGTGTAAAGGGAGTTTCCCTAGGGTGTGGCCTGTACCACCTTTTATCTTACAAGAGATAAAAGGAAAGGGAAACAAGCAGAGAACTGGGAACCTCATATCACCAGGAAAGCAGCATCGGGAGCAGAGCACGTCCTTTGGACCCGGGGTTCCTGCACGGAGAAGCTCCTAGTCCAGGGAAAGATTGACAACAAGGACCTTCCTCCAGAGCTGACAGAGAAAGCCTTGCCCTGGAGCTGACACCCTGAGTCTGGACGTGTAACCTACTAGACTTTGAGAGAATAAATTTTTTTGGTAAAGCCATCCACTTTTGGTATTTCTGTTAAAGCAGCACTAGATGACTAAGACAGACACATCCTAGTGTTGGTAAATTGATACCAGTTTTTCCTGAGGCACAGTCTATTTATTCTATAACATTTTTTTGGATTATATATTTTTCCTATTGTATCTATTCTTTTGTTTCTTTAAAGTCACCATTTACACATGTGTTGGGTGTCCATTTTCTATTTTACACAGTTTTAATTTTCTCTTTAAACACTTTTTACCATTTATTTCTAATTCTCCAATTTTTCCTCTTGATTCTTCATTTCTGTGAATAATTTTAATTTCTATAGTGAGTTTATCTTTCCTTCTATTTATCTTGTGAGCATGGAAACTTTAATTTTCATCACTTTATGTTATTTTTCCATTAATGAAAAGAAGTAATTTTTCATTAAGTTCTTGAAATCTTAGGAAAAACTTTTGATCACAATTATGAACTGATTCCCAATATCATTTTTCTAGTTTGATAACATACTCTGTAGCCTAGGCTATTGGCTAACAGGCAGTCTCATACATAGTAGGTAGCAATGAAAAAATGGCACAACCTTTTTAGAGTGTGAATTTAGCAATATTTAGTAAAATTACATCTACTTTTAGGAATCTAGCTGAAGAATACACTAGCAAAATATAAAAGGATATATGCACAAACTATTCATTGCAGCACCGTTTAGAATAGGAACAGACAGAAAATAAATTAAATGTTCATTAACAGAATACTGGTTTAGTTATTACAGCATACCCACACTACAAAATACCATGTAGCTGTAAAAGCAAGTGAGGAACTTCTCAACATCTTTATATACTGCTATGTAATGATCTCCAAGATATATGATACTGTGTGAAAATAGAAGAATGGCACTGAAGAAAAGACATTAAAATGAAATATATATTTTTCAAAAAGTAATGAAAGAATAAATTTTAAAAATTCACTGAAAATGGTTATATATAATGAGAAGGAGATATAAGGTTTAGGAAATAGAAATGTTCTCAGTTTTCTGTGACTTTAATTTGCTTTGCAAATTTAGCTTTGGAACCATGTAAATGTTTCCAATAAAGCAATTAAAAATTGAAAATAAAATGAATTAAATGAAGTTAACTGTCTACTAAATCTGTGCTTAACCAGAAAGAATTATTTTAAGCTAATGTAAAGCTCAGTGCTTTGACTTTATATCTCTTGTTATGTAACTCCTAAGAACATACACACATTTGTAAAGAAATCAAAGTTTTCAACAACCATACTATCAGTCTTAATATTGTTGTTGTTTCTGTGTGCCATCTTATCGATTCCAGCCCATAGCTATCCTACAGAGCAGAACTGCCCTGTAGTGTTTCCTAGGCTGTAATCTTTATGGGAACAGATATCCAGATTTTTTCTCCCAGAGAGTGACTTGTGGGTTTGAATCACCGACCTTTTGGTTAGCAGCCAATTGCTTAACCATTGCACCACCAGGTCTCCTTTTAATATTGGTACTGTTATTCTAATGGTGTGTATTACTATATATCATTGGTATAAAGCAAATAAATATTTTAATGTTGTTAGAAACCTTAACTTTCAGAGTAAAAGAAAATAGCTACAAATATAAAATTAAACAAGAATCTCACATTCTAAATTTGAATTTGAAATATCAGCATGAAATATGAACAAATAATAGTGATGGTTGTACATGGTGAATGTGATTTATGCCACTGGATTTTACACTTGAAAATGGTTAAAATGATCAGTTTGATGTTGTGTCTATTTTACCACCAAAAGCAAAAAATAAATTTGGCCAGTATATAGGCACAGTTGCCTGTGCAATGCCACTGATTTAGACGGGCTCTCAGGACCATAAACCAAATCTGACAAATGGAAATATGCTGCCACCCAGTTTTCAGAAACCACAAACAAATTGCAAGACCTGTTGAGTTAGTGACCTACAAGAATATTTTTACTTTCACAGAGATATTTCTTTAATCATACCTTTTACAAACCTGGAAGCCCAGTATTTCTGATGATAGGAGGGAAAATGGCTGCCAATAGAAAATGGATATCAAGGAGTTATGCCTGGATTACATATGCCGAGAGACTGGGCGCCCTCTGCTTGGTTCTGGAACACAGATTTTATGGACAAAGTCAACAAACAGGGTAAGTTTAAGAGTTTCCTTTTTGTGGTTGTTGTTGTTGCTGTTGCTATCCTCTCTCTTTTTAGGAAAAGTTAACTTTAAATGTGTTCCTCTTTCAGGAAGCTGAATATTTGCAAATTGAAATGATAGAAAAGGAAAACTGTAGGTGGAGGGTGGGGGTAGGAGTGACATTCCTGACAATAGGATATGTATGAAATTTCCTTTGAATAAAATGTATTCCTCATAGACTACAAGTTCATGTTGAAACTTTGGATATTTCTGATCATGTTTAAGCAAAATGGCATACCTATTATTTTTTTCTACTCCAATTGAATTTTATTTAATAAAAATTACTCTCCCCATGGAAAAGAAGTAAACATTTTGTTAAACCAACTCATCAAAGGTAACTAGACATCATACTCAACTTCAGCCTGCAGTGGCACAGTAAGAAACAATAATATGAGACCTATTTTTGCCTCAATAGTTTATTCTTGCCACTTACTATTTTTGTTTTTTTTCTCAGTTGAAAGTTATATTTTTAGTTTTCTTGCCTAAAATTACAAACTGTTCATTATATGAATTCAAGCAAATAGAATGAAGTTTAAAAAGTGCCTCTGAATGTTATGAAAAATCCAATTTAACGCCAAAATCTTTTGCTCTCGTTAAAATAAGAAGTAAGGATTGCTTTTTACAACCGTGAGAATGTGATGTAAGTGAAGTGATCCCTTTATTATATGAGTCATAATTCTTGGTACTGTGTATCATGACAGACTAATAATTACTGGAGGTTTCACCCTTCTTTCTAGCTGTGACTGAACAAATGTGATTTTTGGATTCCAAGTCACTTAACTTTTGATAGTGAAGTGACACTGCAGGATTTCTACCAGTTCTACATTTCTTCATTAGAAGCTTTAATTTGTATGTTTGCGCTAATGATGTTATGATAGACTAACAATAATTTTAAGTCTGGGATTTCTTTATTAATCTCCACAAAGAAGTAAATTGCTGTTCAAGAATGGAATAACTTGTGTTATAGGAAAGAACTATAGCAAATAACTTATTTGCTACCCAAATTAACTTCACGTGGTGCATCTCAGTAACAGGGTGTTACAAAGAATCTACAATAGTATTTGGACTTTGACTAAGTATTTGAGACAAAGTCTAAGGATATGAAAAATTACTATAGATTGGATGCTGTTAGAAAGTAAGGGGAATTCTATGATTGATTATTTCAATAAAACTTATCTACTATTTTCCAGTTACACCACATTAGCTTGAATTTAACCAGTAAGTCCATATCTGGCTGGATAATTGGCTTGGATATGTAGTGGTTTTTTTTGGGTAGCCAAGTGCCCGTCTGAAATCCAGGGCTTTAATTACCTAAAGATGAAAGAGAGTGGATATTAGGTAAAAATTAGCAAGGTTGTCTATAGCTTCTCAGTAGTAGGACTGATGAACCAAGGCAAACATTTTGCCTCTTGGAGTCCTCATTACATGAGGACAGACTGCTTCCAGACAGGTTCTACCATTCAATACTTCTGCAAGTGGTACAGGAGAGAGCCCGCCTATCATATCCACTCCAACACTGAGAACTAAAATAAATCTTGCTGGTTTGATAGGAGGGGAAAAATACTGATATTTGTGTTACTTTGATAATAGAAAGGGGCAAACATTTTCATATATTTGCCCATAATTTTTGTTTCTTTTTTGTGAATATTCTATGTCCTTTGTCTACCTTTAAATTCATAATCAGTTAGTTATAGCATCATGCAGGGGGAAGGAGTATTTTTTTTTTTTTTTGTAATAAGGATTAAAAACATCGTAGGTTTACTGTTGTTGTTACTTGCCATCACGTCAGTTCCAACTTATAGCAAGACTATGTACAACACAATGAAACACTGCCTGGTCCTGCAACATCCTCACAATTGTTGTTACGGTGGAGTCCATTGTTGCAGCCACGTATCAATGCATGTCCTTGAGGGTCTTCCTCTTTTTTCCTGACCGTCTACTTTACCAGCCATGATGTCTGTCTCCAAGGACTAATCTCTCCTGAAAACATGTCCAAAGTATGTAAGATGTAGTCTAGCCATCCTTGCTTCTAAAGTGCATTCTGGTTATATTTCTTCCAAGACAGATTTGCTCATTCTTCCGGCAGTCCACGGTATTTTCAATATTCTTTGCCAACACTACAATTCAAAGGCATCAGTTCTTCTTCAGTCTTCTTTATTCATTGTCTAGCTTTAGCATGCATATGAGGCGATTGAAAGCACCATGGCTTGAGTCAGTGCACCTTAGTTTTCAAGGTGACTTCTTGGCTTTTCAACACTTTAAATAGGCCTTTCGCAGCAGATTTGCCCAATGCAATGCATTGTTTAATTTCTTGACTGCTGCTTCCATGGGAGTTGATTGTAGATCCAAGTAAAATGAAATCCTTGACAATTTCAATATTTTCTCCATTTATCATGATGCTGCTTATTGGTCCAGTTGTGAGGATTTTAGTTTTCTTTATACAGAGGTAGAATCTATACTGAAGGCTGTGGTCTTTTATCTTCATCAGTAAGTGCTTAAAGTCCTCTTTTCTTTCAGCAACCAAGGTTGTGTCATCTGCATAATGCAGGTTGTTAATGAGTCTTCCTCCAATCCTGATGTCCAGGGGCCGTACTCTCAGGGTTACTACCTGACTTTATGATAAACCATTTATAATTACTGGCATTAGGATTTTCCCAGATCGATAAATACTCTTGATTGGCAATTTGGACCTCTGCATATATGTTCCCATTAAAATGAGTAAAATATAAAATTGCTACTTAATTTTTTCTTGCAAAAACAAACATGCCCCCCTTCCATAAAAATAGATACAGTCTGGGTAAAATTTCCTTTAATATTTAAACTTTCATAGGTATACAAATATTCAGTCATCATTCCAGTTCTGATTTTTGTAGCCTTGATAGAGTCTTACCTATCAATAAACCTGAAAATTGTAAAGTTGAGGCATTTCTCTTTCTACCTCTTTTAAAGAGTAAAACCACATCCCAGGTCATTAATAAATCAGGATTTGCAGAATATGGTTAGGAGTCTCTGTTTACTAGTGAATTTCTTGGCGTTCTGGCAAAATCCGTTAATTTTGCAGTTTCTTTATTTTCTTATATTATAAAACAGAGATAATTGCAAACTTGAAGGGATTATATTTTATAAATGATCACTATTAAACCATATTAAATGTACTTTTTTTTTCCTTTTTGATATTCTTAGAGTACTATGATGCAGTTTACAGAATCCTGGCCTCTCATAACATCAAATGTGCAAAAGCAGTGAAAGAGGCTTTAGGTTTCATTGCAAAAATACTGGTATTTCCACAGTTCTGCAGAAAGCTTAAAGTTTATTTCATGTAAGTGGATTAGTTTGTGTATGAGAGGGTTTGTCCCTAAACATAGCTTGGTATTGACACCATTAATATAATTTCCTTATGTTAAGGCTACTTACCTGGGAAGAAAGGGAGGTTTTGAACAGTTTGGTTCTTTTTTGATATTGTTTATATTAGCAATTTCTAGATCATATAAGAAGTGTGGCTGGGACCCGTGTGGATGTTTTAAAATCTGGTTGGAGTGCAGATCAGACAGCAAGAAATAGTGGGTACCACTCTTGGTGTCCTTGGGGATTTAAGGGGCAGCCTAAAATGCTTGCCCCAGGAGAAGTGGGGGCAACCAAAGGGGAAGGTTGGCTCTGAGGACAAACCTTGCCCTTTCCGTGAATAAAAGAGTGGTGAAGTTCCCTGCAGGGTTTGAACTACTAAAGCCTAGTGTGGTATTGGAGTATTTCAGGAACTGAGCAAAAGTGTTTTTGTTTATATTTTTATCCCCTGTTGAGTAAGGAAGTCTTTGTTGTTTAAGATCTGGACTAGAGATTTCCATGGTAGTGGTAGAAGTTCTTTTTGAGTTATATAAACTTAAAAAAAAAAATTAGGGTCTAAAAATTATGTTAAAATATGTTTTTGTGGATTCATAGAACAGCTACAGTGCTATGAATAGTAGGCTTAGGTGTTTTTAAATATGCATATTCCTGGGTTTCTCCCTGTTGTTGTTGTTAGGTGCTGTCAAATCGGTTCTAACTCACAACCACTCTATTTATAACAGAATGAAATGTTACCCGGTCCTGCGCCATCTTTACAATGGTTGCTGTATTTGAGCCGATTGTTGCCATGTTTGTTGCTATATTTAAGCCCTTTGTTGCAGCCACTGTATCAATTCACCCCTTTTTTTTTTTTGCTAACCCGCTACTGTACCAAGCATACTGTCCTCCTCCAGAGATTGATACCTCCTGATGACATGTCCAAACTAAGCAAGATGAAGTCTCATTTTCCTCCCTTCTAAGGAGCATTCTGGCTGTGTTTTTCTCCTTCGAGCTACTGCATCAGAATCTCCAGAGGAATAGGATTGGTGATCTGTATTCTTCCTCTGGTTAAATACACAAAGTATTCAAAAAGTCTAGAGATAGAAATGAGTGGTTTCATCATAGCTGGGCCCCTGGGCTGAAATTATGATCATGGGATGATTTCGCTTTTGTTGCTTTTACTTTTAGATATGTTCTGCTCTTGTCGTGGCCAAGATGGTACTGGCTGCTCTAGGCTTGTCTGATCCTCGGTACCTCCATTCTTAGAAAGAAATTGTTTCAGCAAACACTACAATCAGAATTTTTATTAGTCCGATTAGGTCACTGGCTCACCCATGAGTCCGTGACCATAACTTAGGGATGTGGTGTATTGACTTCTTTAGTAAGGGTCAGGAAATCTGCCAGAAACTAAGAATAAAGGTCACTCCTTCTGATCCACATGAGTTAAGAGTAGGTTGAGAGTGACTTCCAAAGGGAAAAAAGGGGTTCTCTTACCAGAAAAGAGGGAATGGATGCTGGGCAATCAGAAACATCTGATAACAATCAGAATATTAATAGCGAATATTTATAGAGAGAAAAGATTGAACTTGACAAGGATTTCATTTTACTTGGATCCGTAATCAACGCCCATGGAAGCAACAGTCCAGAAATCAAATGGTGTATTGCATTGGACAAATCTGCTGCAAAAGACCTCTTTAAAGTGTTAAAAAGCAAAGATATCACTTTAAGGACTAAGGTGTGACTGATCCAAGCCATGGTATTTTCAATTGCCTCATATGCATGTGAAAGCTGGCCAATGAATAAGGAAGCCCAAAGAAGAATTATTACCTTTGAATTATGGGATTGGTGAAGGATTTTGAATATACCATGGACTGCCAGAAGAACAAACGAATCTGTTTTGGAAGAAGTATAGCCCGAATGCTCCTTAGAAGCAAGGATGGTGAGACTTCTTATCATATACTTTGAACTTGTTATCAGGAGGGACCAGTCCCTGGAGAAGGACATCATGCTTGGTAAAGTAGAGGGTCAGCAAAAAAGAGGAAGACCCCAACGATGTGGACTGACACAATGACAATCATAGCAATGGGCTCAAGCATAGCAAAGATCGTGAGGATAGTGCAGGACTGGGCAGTGTTTCACTATGAGTCAGAACTCACTTAATGGCACCTAAGAAGAACAACAATATTTATGGAGTGTTTTATATGGATTTACTAATTTAAAATGTTCACTAAAATGCTCAGATCATTAGTGTTGAAAAACTGAATGAAGGAATGAATACAAAGTTTCATGCTTAGGTCATTGTACATTTCAACTTATAATGACATATTGGTAATATTATGACTATTTCTATTATTACTGTTATTGTTAATATTGACTGTTAGGAAATCTGTAATCTAGATTCTCATTCATTTAAGGGATTTTTCTTGCCATTTATTAAAAAGCGACATGAAAGGCCAACATGCCTGTACTTATCTCTCATCCTGTATGTTTTAAGAATTCAGTACATAGTTTTGTTTGTCTTGCAATTTGCATCTCATTAATGGCTTTATTTTTCTGATTTTATCACAATTACTGCTATTTCCCTATGCTTTCATGTGTAAACTGACCAAGCTTTTTTTCTTGTAATTTTAATTTGTATTTTAGGTGTTTGCATAGTCAACACAGCTTCTTCCCAGTCCTTCTATATTTATTTCATAAAGGGTGGCTTTCCACCATCACCCCATCTCAATGCTTGGAGTCTTTCTATTGCTCCTTTTAGTACCATTCTGCTTTACTAGATTACTTTTCTTTTGAAAGTCAGGTCCAAAGAGAGTTTACTATGTTATTAAGCTTGTTACTCTTGGCTTTCATTTTGTAATAAATTTTTTCTATTTTAATTTTTTATTATCCTGTATTTTTCTTAAGTATTCTAAATTCCACACTAAGAACTTCCTGTTTTTCCACTGAATTTTAACCTTTTTCAAGGAAATTTAGTTATTCAAAACTTCTAAAATCACTTCCCATAATCCTGAAACTAAGTAAACTTCTGTGTGAGTGTGCATAGATGTATTTTCCAAGGGAAAGGGTAAGAGTTGCCATCAGAGCTCAAGTTTATGATCCATGAAAGTTTCAGAGCTGTGGTCTCTTCATTGTAATATTCACTGATATTTGTGAACTGGTCCTTGGCTTGTCCAAAAGGGTGAGGGTTAGGGATTTTTTTTTGCCATTGTGTCTTGACTTTTGGCCCAATTCTGTACGTACACTGGGAAGTTTTCAGAAGGTGGGAAACCAGACTGTAGACGAGCTAATCTTCCATTCTGGGTCATTGGCCCCCAAAGGGTAGACTTCTTAGCAAAATTCATACAGTCTTTGTGGATTTCCTGCTATGTGGGGAGGTTATAATCTCAGGATGCATTATCCCCCTTCCCTGTGCCTTATCTTCAAAGGCAGCACCCACTCCGTTTCCAGATTTCCCCAGTTGGGAGATTGTTTTTGTTGTTGTGTGCTGTTGGGTCAATTCTGAACCATAGCGACCCTATAGGACAGAGGAGAACTTCCCCATAGGACTTCTAGACTGTAATCATTAAGGGAGCAAATTGCCAGGTCTTTTCAACATCCGGATCTTAACCATTGTACCACCAGAACTCCTTTGTGAGATTAGTGACTGTCATGGATTGAGTTGTGTCCCCCAAAAATATCTGTCAGCTTGGCTGGGTCATGATTCCCAGTGTTGTATGATTGTGTAATCTGATGTGATTTCCTTATGTCTTGTAAACTCTATCACTATGAGATTACATGTGATCTCCTTATGTGTTATAAATTCTATCACTGTGATGAGGTTATACTGATGAGGTTGACAAGATTCAATAGTGTCTTAATGTAATTTCTTTTGAGATATAAAAGAGAGAAGCGAGCAGAGACACATGGGAACCTCACACCACCAAGAAAGCAGTGGTGGGAGCAAAGCACGTCCTTTGGAGCTGAGGTTCCTGCCCTTAGATGCTCCCAGACCAAGGAAAGACTGATGCATCACAAAGACTTTTCCTCCAGAGCAGACAAAGAGAGAGTCTTCTCCTGTAGCTGATGCCCTGAATTTGAACTTGCAGCCTACTGGACTATGAGAGGATAAATTTCTCTTTGTTAAAACCATTCACTTGTGGTATTTCTGTTAGAGCAGCACTAGATGACTAAGACAATGACATATTATGTATATTGTCTTCCCCTTTCCCTTTGCTCATGGAGAACTCTGAGTCTCCCTTTAATTCTTAGATCTAAATTCATTTGTATTGAATCTGGATGTACAAAATCCACATCAGGCAGAAACCTCCTCCTGTTCTTTCTTCTTTGGGTCCTAAATTTCTTTTACATATATGATGTCATTGTGCTCTGGGTAATCTTCTGTCCACAATTACACATTTTCAGTCCTCACTGGATGTTTACTAGGTTTCTGACATTTAGGTCTTTCTTCTTCTTTCACAATTTACCCACACTGCTAAGCACTGTGTCCCCAGCAATCAACAAAAGAACAGATGGGCTCAGAGATTGGGTTCCTTTTCCAAGACTGGAGCTGGGGGAAAAATTCCTCCAGAACTCCATGTCATGCTAAGGACCATGAGGAGGGGATAAGTTTCAAAACCCAAAAGACTACTTGTAAACAGCAAGTTCTTTGGATTAGAGATGAGATGGATGTCAGTGCTATGAAGCCAAGGGTTCTCAGGCAGGCAAAGAAGAGGTCAAAGGACTAGGGCCAGGATGAAATTGGACAGCTGAATCCAGATGTAGACTTGGTTAGACTGAATAAAGTGTCAGAAGCAAAATGAATAATCCTTGTGATTCTTCCCTATAAACCAAACCTTCCTCTGCACCTCTAATCTCTAGAGTAGTGACCTGCTGATATATACTGTGTGTGTACATGTGTGTGTAGTGGTGTAGAAATGGGATCAAGATATATTATTGTTGGCCATTATGACTGGGAAGAGCATCGAATATCATTTTAATCAGTACTGATTATGTATTATAGAAACATATACCTTAAAAAAATGAGTCTTCTGCAATCTTAATTTTTCAGAGCTAATCATTGTTCAGAATGGGCTCAGGATTTTTGTGGTCCAATGGGTTGATTTAAATGAAAACATTTTGATAACAGTAGTGTTACACAAATGCTGGATAGAATTATTTTCATAGATATATTTTGAAAGTTTAAAAGTAAGGACCATAACTTAATTCTCTTTTCCACAGTATAAATGTTCTGAAGAAATCTAGTAATCATTTATTTTGGACTATTTTTTAAATTTGAGTTTTGAAATTTAAGTGAAATGGAGCTTCACTTGTGTTTTCTTTTTTTCTTTCTACAGATTATGTAAACCTATTGTATTTAACTCAGTAATGGAAAAGTCTTTTTCATGGAGAGTGTGAAAATGTTTTTTGCATCCATTGTTCTACATAAGAACAATAAAACTATTAAGATAAGAAAGTGAAGAAAGAAAGGGGGAAGATACGGAGAAAGAGAGAAAAGCTCAAGTAGGCATTCACTAGTTGTCTAAGTGTCATAAATTAGCTGTAGAGAAAGATACACATGGTGTCGGTGTTTCTTTAAAAATTAAAATAATACATACAAGCCTCCAGTTTAAGTATCGAACTAAATGATACAGTATTTTAGCTACTGAATTATCTTAATATCCCACCACTTCCTCTTTTTACTTATATTTTATTCTAAATATACCAAGAAGCTCTTCCAAATAATAGAATAATTGATTCACTGTATGCCAGAATTCAATTATTTCATTAAAATCTTTTATTTATAAGTTTTAGATAGCTGTCCCATTAAGTATAAGTACTCCAAACCTGACCTATTTCATAGTAACAATTATAAGCAAAAAGAAAAGAATTGAATTATGTCTTATGTGGACTGAAGAGTAAGACATGGTGAATTTTAATGATTTGATAACTCTCAGATGTAGGAAATTTAAAAGAAAAATTTAATATAAAGATGATAACATTTTTTAGCTCTTTTGATGCACTAGGTCATGGAACAAGGAAGGTTTTAAAATGGAAAAGTTGTGAACTTAAATATGTCTAAAAAAAATAACAACTTTTTTGGAGATTAGCAAAATAAAGCTTTTTTGAGGAATGCCAGAGATTAAGGGACATATCCCTGAAACTGGGGTATCTAACCAAGGCAGTCTCACCCACAGGTCACCCTGTTCTAATCCAGCCAGGAAAACTGTCAAAGAGAACAAATAAAAGGAGAGACTCCTGATGAGAGGGTTTTGTAACTTGTATCGACATTTTTAAAAAACCTTTTTATTTTAAACTAGTTATGGACTCACAAGGAATTACAAAAGTGTACTGAGAAATCCCATGTTCCTTTTATCCAGCTTTATCCAACATTAACATCTTAGATAACTATAGTACATTAACAAAACCGATTGACACTGGCGCAATACAGTTAACTAGACTATAGATCTTACTTGGGTCTCACCAGATTTTACACGCACTCTTTTTTTTGGGGGAGACCTTGACAATTATGAGTTGAGAATATTCCACACAAGTTCTCAAAATCCTAATGGGCAACATCTCTAATACTTTCCCTTCTTTCCTCTCTCTATCTTGCCCTCCTTCTCATAGTCTGCCTCTCTCTTCCTCCCTTGCTGCCATCCTCCAACACTGAGTACCAGTTTAGTGCCAGGTACTGTGCTATGTGTTGGGGAAAGACTGGTAAAGACAGACAGCTGTGGCCATGCTCTCCTTCATAGTCATCCCCCCAGTCTCATTCAGATCTTTAATAGGCCTTCTAATGTGTTTTCCAGCCTCCTGTCTCCCCCCAACCCAGGCCTTACTACACAAAGCTCTGGATTAAACTTCCTAAAGCAGAGTTGTTATCTCATTGCTGCCCTTGCTAAAGAACCCTTAGAAAACTCTTCTTCATCAACAGAATGAACTACTACAACATGTGTTCTGTCTGCCATTATAGGAAGTCCCATTCTTCCGATGTTCATAATATAGGTTCTAGCCACATTCCAGAACTTGCTGTTCTTGTACTCACAAACACATTTCCTCTCATGTTACTCTAGCCTTCTACAATGCCCCCCATGCATGTTCCCATCAAAATTCATTAAGTACATTTCAAAAGCCACCACCCTATGAAATCTCCCCCCGATTGCTCCGCTGTTCCCCTCACTCCCAATGTTTTATTTGCGATCTTATTTTGTATATATATATATATTTTCTCCACTTCATTTCGTTCCCTGTAGGTACATTCCTACTACTAGATCATGCCCTCATTTAGAAAAGAGACTCTGTCTGACTCTCATTCAGTTTTTTCTTTAGTATCTGGAGAAGGAACATTGGTTTGGGTCACGATAGATCTCCATGCTCTCCCCACAGTTTCTGCCTCTTGTTATCTATGTGACTCATAACAGCATACCCATGAGGTAGGTGTTACTAGCTCCAAAGCTCTTGGGGCTAATGCGTCTACATCATAGGGCATTGTAATAGTTTCCTAGTGCTACTTTAACAAAGTACCACAAAGGGGGTGGCTTCAGACAACAGGAACTTACTGTCTCATCATTCTGTAGGCTAGAAGTCCAAATTCAGAATGTCCGCAGGGCCACGTTCTCTCCAAAGGATCTAGGAGAGATCCTTTCTTGTCTCTTTCAGCTTCTGGAGCCCTAAGCGTTCCTTGGCTTGCAGTTGCCTTAACTCTGTCATTACTTGGCTATTTTCTCTCTGTCTGTCTATCTGTGTCTCTTCTCCTCTTTTATTGGACACCACTCATATTGGGTTAGGACTCACCCTACCCTGGTTTGACTTCATGTTTACTTAACTGATAACATCTTCAAAGATACTATTTTCAATACAGTCACATTCACAGGAATTAGGGGTTTGGACTACAACATAAATTTTGGGGGAACATAACAGGCATTCAATCCATAGCAGGCATTCAATAAAATAATATATGTGGAGTGCCTAGCAAAGGAACTATTTGTAAAACTAAATCTTAAAGCTTTGGTAGAAAATAATCTTTCCAAGAAAGGGAAAATAGATTTTGTAAATATGACTGACTTCCAATCAATTAGAGGTTCCTGGGTTAGTGATCACTTTAAGAAACCTAAGACCAGTGCTGGCTTCAGAATCCTCTGAAAGATGGAGTCTTTCTGAGAAAGGAACTGCCCCTAACTCTTGGGAAAACATGCTGGGAATAACAAGGTCAGGCTGGGGGGCAGGAACTCCCAAATCCTTCTCTCCCCAAACAGGCATTTCTAAAGGTCTGAAATAGCAAACCCATTCATATCTGCTTTCTTGTTCCCATCCCCCACTGTACCTGGATATTTTAGTTACAAGGAACAGATGAGGCTTACACTTTTTTCTGTATCCTCTTTGGAAGCTTGTGAAGTCAATTCTTGATTGTTTCTAAAATATCATTCAGGGAAAGACTTAGCTTGTGATGTGTCATTTTCCTATCTGTTTTCTAATTTGAACATCATGCATGAGTCTTTTATTACCCTGAATAGTTGAGTCTATATGCATTTTTAAAAATCTCTTTAAGGGTATACAAGGCTCACATTTCACCAGAATTAAATGAATTCTTCAGGGTACAGACATTTGCCTGTGATTTAATCTGTAAGAGTTAATGCTCTGCCCACCTTCCTACTAAAACGAATGAAAGATTTGCTTACTTTGCGACTGGTGTGCTTGGTCTCCAGTTCGGTGGCAGGAATCTCAGCAAAAGTGACAATTATTTCAGTACTTAGAAAGCAAATATTAAATGGCTATCCTCCAAGATCTGGAAAACAGTTTAGAGTTTACTTTTGAGGCTGATTGTTATTCTGCCAGAGGGCCAAGAACATGCAATTTAATGTTTTGCAAATTTAAGGAATTTGTATCAAAATAAGATTGCCTAGAAATGAACATTCAAGGGCCTTGACTTGTTCCATATTGTTAATGAATAATAAATAATATTAATGAATAATAAAGATAATGAATATTAAAGATATTCATTAAAGAATAATAAAGATATTAATGAGATAATTATATTACTAACAACCATCGCAGACCAAGGGCTTATCCTGCCCCAGACTTTATATTAAGGAGATTATTTTTCCCAGAAATTTTTACGCTACCTCTGTAAGTTCTGTTTTATAAATGATAAGCCCAGCCTTCAAGGCTTTAAATCACTGGTCCAAATTCACAAGGCTACTAAGAGGCTGAGTCAGAATTTAAATGTGAGTTTCTCTGACTAAAACCCATGTATTAACTACTGTGATAATATATATTACAATTTCTTAAATTCTTTTAAAATAGACTCCAAATTAAATAAATTATTTCATCCTCACTTGATTTTCTCTTCTTTCCTTCCTCCATCCATTCTTTCCATTTTTCCATCATTCTTTCCAACCATCCTCCCTTCCCTCCTTCTTTCCTGCATTCATTTCTTTTTTCTACATTAAATGTTCACGTTATCACGATAATATCAAATTTATTGATCACTGACTATGGTTCAGCACTCTGCATGACAGGCGCACTCACTTTATCTCATTTACACTAATCATAACTCTTGTAGGTGGGTGTTTTTACCTCCACATTTAAAGATGCTAAAACTGATACTCAGGGATGCCCAGTAACTGGTCTGCGGTTACGCAGCCAATATGAGGCAGAGCCAAGATGTGAGATGGTTCTGCAAGTGATGGCACAAAAGAATCTTCCTGGAAGCCCATGTGCTCATTAAAATTCAAACGTAGTCTTCACAAGGCAGATTCTTTTCCTCAGACATGTTGGTTTGGTGATTTTAATGAATAATACCCCATAATTTCTTGAGGTGTGCTTTGGAGTTAGGAAGTGGTTAGAAGGGACTTGGTCAAGGACAGAATTTTCTCTTTGATGTTTATTTTATTTTATTTTTTTACATTTCCAACATCATTGTTATTTATAAAAAGCATTAGTCTACCTTTTACTTCATGACTGAAATCTCAGAGCATTCTTAGAAATATGTAGATAAGTACAGATTTAAAATCTTTACAGCATAGAATTTTCTTATGTACAAATTTAGCTCTTATTCTGAGAGTAGCCCAATGTTAGATTTGGAGGATTTTATGTGCTGTAAGGGCAGGTGAGTGGTTTGAAATTCATGTGGTTTTCTTTTTCCTGAACTATACAACTCTAGTATGAAAACTGATATTTGCCCTTTGAAGATCCTGGTAGAAGTGAGAAATATGTGTTAATTCATTGATACCTAATGTTAAACCATATACACAGGTGATACTCAGAAAATTATGCATTTTTAATGGTTTTTTCCCTCATGCACCAAACACTGCAAACTATGCCTTGCGATTACAGGGCTTCCACTATACTAAATCAAATCAAATCCCCTAAAATGACAGTGTATAAGCCACAAGGTCAGAGTTGTTTTGTTTTTTTTTTAACTGTACTTCAGGTGAAGGTTTACAGAACAAATAGTTTCTCATGAAACAGTAGTACACATATTGTTTTATGACATTTGTTAACAACCACATGACATGTCAACCCTCTCCCTTCTCGACTTTTTTTTTTTAGGTGAAAATATACACAGCCAAAGATACACCATTTCAAAAATTTCTTCATACACAGTTCAGTGATATTGGCTATGCTCTTCCAATTGTGCTGCTATTCTCACTTCAGATGAAGGTTTACAGAACAAGATAGTTTCTCATTAAACAGTTAGTACACATGTTGCCCTATGACAATGGTTAACAACCTGTGAGAGGTGGTTTTGTCTTTCAATATCAGCAAGTAAGAGGGTTCAGCTCTACCAGAATTTCTGAAATTGTGACAAGGACCAATTTGCAGAACAGTTCCCTAGAATGCATGTTAACAATGTAGATTTTTGGCGTCACCTCCAAACCTCTGGAGGGGGGAACACAAATAATTTCTTCAGGTGATTCTTATGGAATTTAAGTGGAATTTAAGACTCTTCTATACTACCTACTCATGTCCATCCTTATCCCTCCTTATAATCCCATAGTAGGAAAGTCCTATTGCACGTAAAACAAACGAGTCAATAAAGGATAATTACATTTTCTTTCATCACATTCAGTTTTTCCAGCAACCCTTTCATTTTGGTAGTCAGCTTCAGAATATCTGTGCAAATGCAGCATTCAACCAGTTAGTTACTGTCAAGTCTATTCTGACTTATAGTGACTCCATGCATGTCACAGTAGAACTGTACTCCATAGGGTTTTCAATAGATGATTTTTTGGAAGTAGATCTCTAGGCCTTTCTTCTGAGGCACCTCTGGGGGAACTTGAACCTCCAGCCTTTTGTTCAGCAGCCAAGCACGTTAAGCATTTGCATCACTCAGGGACTCCAAATGTAGCATTAGGGATTCCCAAGTCCACAGACAATTCATCAAGTGTAATTCAGTAAGTATAATTCTACCAACAGATTTGCCTTTCATCCACACTAAAACTTTTATAGTTTTTAATTGGTAGCAATTTTGAAATAATAAGTTTTACTGTTCCTTTAAAAAGTTTTCTACACAGCCCTTTATCCCTCAGATATTGATAAACAACAAAAGTGTAAAATTAAGCATTCAGATGAGACAGAAAAAATTAAGGACTCTGTGTGTGTGTGTCTTACCTGATTTGTTCATATAAAAATATTGCATTGATATAATTGGGCAGTAGCTCAATCTGCATTCCCTTGTCCAAGGTGATGTTTTTTTTCTCCTATATTTACATACAGGAAATTGGTTTGGGACTCTTTGTAATTTCTAAGACTCTTTTCCCTGGAGATAATCGGTGTTGAAAAAACACTTTCCTGCTGGATGAATCAAAATGATGGGTGTAGAGAGAATTATTAAGCCTGAAAGTAATACAGAGCCTTTCCCAGCGTTCACGGGTTTGAGCTCAATGTTTTTGTAATTACTGGTGAAAGTAAGGTGGAGCATGATTGGAAAGCCAAACCACAGTCTACAGTTAAGTCTGCAGTTAATGTGAAGACTAATGACTGACATCTCCTGATCTTAGGGAGACTGAGATTCAGTTGTCACTATCTGCCAGGCCAGAAAAAGCCCTGATGTACTACTTAGCTAAACAGACACTTCACTACTTCCTAATTAGAACCACATAGTCTGTTTCTGTCACAAGGGAGTATTTTATTGTTAGGTCATTTCCCTTCTTTTCCCCCGAACCACAGCCAAACTAAACCAAAACAAAAGAAATCCTCCCCTTAAATGCCAAAAATAGAAATATCAACATGCCATAATAATATAATATTGTTGCTAAAAGGGGTATGTAGAAGAGACACTCCCATTTCCCCAATCAGTATGTCATTAGCAAAATGTTTTTTCTTTCTAAAAATAACTGAAAATGGACTTTTATGACTTTTAACAAGTAAGGTGAGTAAAGTCACCCATTTCTGCTCAAATTCCTTCCTGGTGGACTATGACATTTCAGTTGGTTATTCCTTCATGAAAGGATGTCTTGAAGTCAATAACTTGGTCAGTAACAGAAAGTTAGGATGTCTCTCAACCTCCCTTAGTATAACACAGTCCCTCCTCCTGGACTGATCCTCCTTGAGTATCTTTTTCATTAAGTTACTTACCAGTTCAAAACTTTGAATGATTCCTTATTATTCCATTTCTTCAAATTTAGAGTTTCATAATCTAACCACATTCTATGTCAATAGTTATTTCCACTTTTTGTCTTGTTAGATACTTCTCTTGGCTAAATAAGAATAATAATACGGTGATAGTTAAAAAATATGATGAACATAATTAATATCACAAAACTGTACATAAGAAGATTGCAGAAATGGTAAATGTTCTGTTATCTATATACTTACCACTATAAAAAAAAGAAGAAAAAGAAATAAAATACTTGTATTTATAATAACAATGCTGCTTTTTATTGAATGACCTTTGTTCCAGGCACTATCCTAAGGGCTGGTTTCATTTAATCTTCATAACGACCTTATGAGTTATTCTTATTAGCTTATTCTTATTGTTCCCATTGAGTACATGAGCAGACTGAGGCCTGTTTGATCATTCTCTTAGATATTACATATTCCCGCCATCACTTCTTCAGACAGGTTGACACCTTGCCTCAAATGTATTCTTGCTTTTATTTTTCAATTTTTATTTTTATAAAAATACAAAGAACACATTTGCCAATTCAGAATTTTTCAGATGTACAATTCAGTAAAACAATCACATCAATCATGTTGTGCAACCATCATCAATATCTATTGCCCATTTTTACGTCCCCATAAAAAAAAACCTCTATGTTACCTAAACAACGATCGTCACTTTTCTCTGTCCCTCTTGCCCTTGAAAACCACTATTAAAACTGTAATCTCTATACATTTGTCTGCTCTAGATATTTCATATTAGTGAAATCAAACAAATGCATTTCACTTATTTCTATTTATTTAAATCTTACACAATCTTCCAGGTCTGCCTCAATTCCTACCTCCTCAAGAAGCCTTTTCTCATGATTCTAGTCCTCACTAACCTCTCTCAGAGCCCCCAGAGTAGCTCATTACTGTTTTCATGTTTTATGTATCTTATCTTCTTTGACTGGATCCTCCTGAAGGGTCAGGTCTCATCTTTTACACCTCCTAAAGTTTCTAGGACTGCGCTGGCAAGATCGGGGATATTTAATCATAGCTTCCTTATTTGTAAACTCTTCCAACCCAAATACTTACCTGAGTGGCAAAACCCCTTGTTAAAGCAAGTGCTTTTCTGAGCTATGTGTCTTACACAAGAGATGGCAATGCTTCTGATAGACTCTGCAACCGACTCTGGTGAGTTGATAAGTTTTAGAGTTCATCTCCAGGCTGTCACCAAAGAATATTTGTACCTTATTTGGCTTAAAAGCAATCACTTAAAGAGTTTAAAATAATTTTTGGAGCTGAATTCCATTTGGAGCTGAAAGCCATTCCATGAGTATTCTCTTATGGATCATTGGAATCTCAGTTTTTTCAGGTAGAACAGAATACCACCGACGTCGATGACCTTTGTGACAGGATGACTAACACCTCACTAGGTCGAGAGTATTATAGATTTGCAGGAATCGTAACTAGAATGCACAAGAATGGAAATAAGTCTTACCTTGCTGTAAATTAGGATGATTACCTGAAAAGCATATCTATCTCTACCTTGAACAAGGAAAATATTAAAGCAGGTAACGTGTTAACTGGTGAAAACGGAAATTTTCCTTTCGGGGTTGAGAAATGTGAGAACGACAAAGGGCATTAAACTCTCTGCAGATTGTGAGGCTGCATTAAGCTTTGAGAGGAATTACAAAAGAACAAGAGCTAAGAGTTTTTTTTTTTTTATATATATTTTATTGTACTTCAGGTGAAGGCTTACAGAACGAATAGTTTCTCATGAAACAGTAGTACACATGTTGTTTTATGACATTGGTTAACAACCCCACAACATATTAACCCTCTAACTTCTCAACCCTTTTTTTTTTTGGTGAAAATACACATAACTGTTTCAGAAATTTCTACATGCACAGTTCAGTGACATTGACAATGCTCTTCCAATTGTGCTCTTATTCTCACTTAAGATGAAGGCTTACAGAACAAAATAGTTTCTCATTTAACAGTTACTACAAACGTTGCCCTATGACAATGGTTAACAATCTCACAACACATCAACAATATCCTTACTCAATCTTGGGTTCCCTATCACCAGCTTCCTTGTCCCCTTCTGCCTTCTGGCCCTTGTCACTGGACTACTGTACCTCGTTAGTCTCATTTGGTTTTATGGGGCTGTCCACTCCCAGGCTGAACCATGAACCTCAGAGGTAACTTCACCACTGAGCTAAAAGGGTGTCTGGGGGCCATACTCTTGGGGTTTCTCCAGTCTCCTATAGGCCAGTAAATCTGGTCTTTTTTTTTTTGTGAGTTAGAATTATGCTCTACATCCCTCTCCAGCTCTGTCCAGAACCCTCTGTTGTGATCCTGGTCAGAGCAGTCAGTGGTGGTAGCCGGGCACCATCTAGCTGTACTGGACTCAGTCCAGTGGAGACCTTGGTAGCTGTGGACAATTAGTCCTTCAGACTAATCTTTTCCTTGTATCCTATTCTCTTCATTCTCCCTTGCTCCTGAAGGGATGAGACTAGTGGACTATCTTAGATGGCCACTCACAGGCTTTTAAGACCCCAGACACTACTCACCAAGGTAGAATGTACAGCATTGTCTTTATAAGCTGTGTCATGCCAATAGAGCTAGATGTTCCCCTAGACCATGGTCCCCACAGCTCTCCGCCCAGCAATTCAGTCCCTCAGGGAGTTTGAATATGTCTATGGAACTTCCATGACCTTTCCTCGTACAGGTTGTGCTAGTTTCCCCTGTATTGTGTACTGTCTCACCCTTCACCCAAGATACCACTTATCTATTGCCTATTTAGTATTTCCCCCCCACCCCTCCCATCCCTGGTAATCGATAAAGATTGTTACATTTTGTGTGTGAAGTTTTTCATGGGTTTTTACAATAGAGGTCTCATACAACATTTGTCCTTTTGTGATTGACTTATTTCACTCCGCATAATGTCCTCCAGTTTCATCCATGTTATGAGATGCTTCACAGATTCATTGTTGTTCTTTCTCATTGCATAGTACTGCATTGTGTGTATATACCATAGTTTGCTTATCCATTCATCTGTTGATGGGCATCTAGGTTGTTTCCATCATTTTGCCATTGTGAACAATGCTGCCATGAACATAGGTGTGCATATGTCTATTCGAGTGACGACTCTTATTTCTCTAGGATATATTCCTAGGAGTGGTATTGCTGGATCGAATGGTATGTCTATTTCTAGCTTTCTGAAGAAGCACCATACCATTTTCCAAAAGGTTGTATCATTTTGCATTCCCACCAGCAGTGCATAAGAGTTCCCATCTCCCCGCAGCACTCCAACATTTATTATTTCCAGTGTTTTTGATTCGTGCCAGTAATGCTGGGGTGAGATGGTCTCTCATTGTGGTTATAATTTGCATTTCTCTAATGGCTAGTGATTGCGAGCATTTCCTCATGTGTCTGTTGGCCATTTGAATGTCTTCTTTGGTGAAGTATCTGTTCATTTCCTTTGCCCATTTTTTAATAGGATTATTTGTCTTTTTGTTGTAGAGGTGTTGGATTTTCTTGTAGATTATGGAGATTAGAACTTTGTCTGACTTGTACTGTCCAAAAATTTTTTCCCAATCTGTAGGTTCTCTTCTTACTCTTTTGGTGAAGTCTTTTGAAGAGCATAGGTGTTTGATTTTTAGAAGATCCCAGTTATCTCCAGAGCTAAGAGTTTTGCTCAAGGATGGGAAGAGAGAGTGAATGCATTGAGGAGCTGGACATACACAGATTGAATCTCTTTAATAAGAGAAGCAGAAATATCAAATGCTCAGGACTGCAAGAAGCAGAATAAAGAAAGATGCCTCTTAGTACTTTTCAACATTGATCAAGTATCACTGATGCCAAGAAAATATCTCACCCCACTTCAGATTCTGTGTAGAACAGCTCTCAAAACTGGTTGCACTGTAGAATGACCTAACCTATTGCTATCAACTTGATTTTAACTCATGGCGACACCATGTGTTATAGTGCAGAACTGCACCGCAGGGTGTTTTGTTTTGTTTTCTGTTTTGGTTGTAATCTTTATGGAAGCAGATCTCCAGACTTCTCTTCTTTGGCATTGCTGGGTGGGTTCAAATCATCAAACTTTAGGTTAGTAGTCGAGCACAAACCATTTGTACCACCCAGGGACATTCTCTCTTCCACTAGCTGGTTTGAAATCCAAGATAACTACAACTTCAAGCTATTTTCAGGATGAATAGTTCTTACAGTTGTTAACAAAATTGCTCAAAGACTTGTGAATCCTTGATGTAGCTGCTAGACTTTCGATGAACTAAACTTCTAAGTTATTATCCATAGTTTGATGCTTGATTTACTCATCCTCCCAACATTGGTGACCTTGGGGAGAAGTTGCAGTCACAGTGTCACTGTGTGATTGAGAGTGTGCAGATGGTGATGAACAGAGAATCAAGCGTGCATCCCTCCTTTAAGAAGTTTCGTGGAGAAGGGCCTTGGAGGTCTTGAGGGGGCGATAACGAGATGACAATGGGAAAAGAGAATGGTTCGTGTTCCTAGCAGAGACTGGAAATAGAGGATGCACAGTGAGACAGAACTGAGATACTCATAGAAATGATCCTGGGGAGAACGAAAGAGGGTTACTTCAGGAGTATGTGGGGTCCTTACCAGCATCTCCTGCTCATTGGATATAGATTCAGTACTTGGTATGGTAATGTCAGACATTACTAAAAATAACATTAATAATGATTAGATCAAATTTGGTTTAAAAGGTCACCAACAGCATGTAAATTAACCCAAAACGAAAGGCACTGCCATGGAGTTAATTCCAACTCTATAGGGCAGAGTAGAACTGCCTCACAGGGTTTCCATGGCTGTAAATCTTTCCTGAAGCAGACTGTCACATCTTTCTCCCTCGGACTGGCTGACGGGTTTGAACACTGACCTTTCGGTCAGCAGCTGATTGCTTTAACCACTGAGCAACAAGGGCTTCTTGCATGTTAATTAGAATACTTAAACTATTTTTAAGCTTTTTATTTTGTCATGGACAAAAATATCATTTCTGGTTAAGTCAACTGATGTTTTACTTTCTAGATAGGCAATGGTTATATCAGTGTTACAATGAATTTGGCTCCTTTCAGACCACAGAAGCAAAGAAACACCCCTTCTATGCATTGCCTCTCAGGTAAAGGGTCTGCTTTGACTTCTGTTTGTCAGTAGAAATCATGATTGCAGGTTTTTTTTTTTTTTTTTCCTTTCCACATTTAAAGGGAAGATTAAATTGATCAGATTTTCCCATCCCAAACTGGTGAGAAATTAAGGGGGAAATCTTTTGGATGGAAGTTTGAGAAATCAGAAATATCCTGATAAGATATGTAGAACCAAATGTCAGATCTCTGAATTTACCTTAATTAATAGCTGCCAGGAAACACTCTATAGATTCTAGAGGATGAATAAGCATAAATACATTAGTAGCCTCAGTCTTATCATTGGCAATACAGAGTTATTTTATTTAATATACTTTTACTAGGAAAGGACTTTGTGTGTTGAAAAATCCAATTAAGGAACATGGATGATAGCAAACTTGCAAATAAAAGGAAAGTTGTCCATTTGTTTTTAATTTTAATTTAGCCAAGACTTTCTGGTTGTATGAAGCCAGACAGATCACCCTTAGTTAGCTTTATGCTGTTTGGTTTATGATCCTTTGTTCATATTTACTGGGTTAGTCGAGTAAGATAGTGTTCCTGACTTCTTGAATTGTCCACTAGAAACAGAAGTTAATAAATATGAAGATCTTTAGAGGCAATTAAATATTTAAAATTATGGGAGGAACATTCTTTATTTGTATATGAGTATGTACGTGTGCAGATCTGTTGTACATGAAAATGAACAGATATTATAATATCTAAAAATATCTTGGAGGGTAAAATCACGATAAAAGTATAAACTTGAGGGAAGAAAAGCAGGAATTTAGAGCCTATAGTTAATCCTATCAAAGTCCCCAAACCCTCAAATTCCCTAATGAGGAATGGCACTATGACTTAGTCAAAGTCAAATGTATTAATTGGACCACACTTTTTAAGAGTGGTATCTATGGTGACAGTACCTGTATTGGAGCAAATACTGTAGTATCACTTCTTTTGGTGTCTGTTCCATCAGTGTGGATAGAAAGACCATTCACCTTTTCAGCCCTTTGTTCCTTTACATATCTTTTTTGCTTCTAGAACACAGAAAGGGAAATCTTGCTTAATCCTTGACTGTCTTCCTCAGTCTCTCTTTGGGGTTCCAAACACTTGAGGCTAAACTGACCGGAACTGGGTGGGTTTGAGGAGCCCTAGATTGCACCTTTCGGCATTTGAAGCAGTGTCTCGCTCTCACTGCCCCTGTGCTCACTTCCTCCTTAAGAGGCAGGCAGGTTATACATTGAGCTTTGTTTTTCCCACAGTAGTTACTAGTCCAGGTCCAAGTGTGGGTGAGCTCAGTGGGATGGCAAAGAATAGGATTTTCTGCTTTCCTTGTCCTAAGTGGCTTCCAGAAAACATGAACCAGTGATGTCTATAGCCTACTCACTAAAGTTCTACATTGGATTGGCCAAGGTTCTAGGTAGACAAGTACTTTGCAGCCACATTCCTCTGTGTTTACCTACTAGAGGACCTTATAGGAGGAATGGTTGGGCTAAGATAAGATAGATAGACAGACAGATAGATAAATAGAAAAGATAGATAATTTCCTTCTTAAACTGAAGAAATTCTTTTAGCTATTTTAAGTAACTCAGAACAACTAAAAAACAAAACAAACAAACAAAAAAGCCATACTCTTTCTATAGATGTCCTTCTTACACTCTTCAGTCCAGCTCTCTAGCACCTAAAATTTTGTCTCATTTTTTTCCCGCAGGTATTTTGTTGAGAGATGTTCAGATGTCTTTGTTGATACGTTCTATTATTGCACAGTGACTGAGAGTGTTACGACCACCAACACATACTATGGTGGCTTTAAGGTGAAGGGAAGCAAAATCATCTTTACCAATGGTTCCAATGACCCTTGGAACACACTGGGAATCACAAAGGGTATCAGTAGATTTGCCTACTGTCTTCATTAAAGGTAATACAATTGTGAATAGTCAAAGTCCCAAAAATAGGATAAAATATATCAGCATGTAATAATAAATTAAGGGGGCAATGGTGGTTCAGTGATTGAAATATTGCCTTTGATGTGGGAGAAACGGTCTGGATTCTCAGCCAATGCACCTCATGTACAACCAGCACCTGTCAGTGGAGGCTTGTGTGTGTCTATGATGCTGAACAAATTTTGGTGGAAGTTCAGACTAAGATGAACTAGGAAGAAAGTCTGGTGATCTGTTTCCAAAAATCAGCCAATGAGTACCCTATGGATCACAATATTCTGATCTGTAACCAGTCATGGGGATGGCACAAGACCAGTCAGCATTTAGTTCTTTTGTGCATGGGGTCATATTGAATTGGGGGACAACTGGACAGCAGCTAGCAACAACATTAATATATATTTTTGACCTTGTCATCAACAAGAAACACAATATACTTCTAAGCAGGTGATAGATCATTTAGTGTTCACTAATATTTCATCATCATGTGGGTATCTAAACTAAAACACCTTAAAAAGTACTAATTAGCACAGAAAAGAAAGTTGCATATAAACATAAACTGTTTGTCTACTGTTATCCTTATTGTCTTTTTGTGTTTGTTTTCATTGTAAGAAGTTTATACGGTTTTAGACAATCAAGTGAGATGAGTTCATTTTCTTTTGTGAACATAATGACTCGTTAAAAGAAATTATTTTGTTAAAGTTTCTGAAAACTAGATAAATGAGTGTCCAACAGCACAACAGCTTAGTTCTTAGAGCAGTAACCTCACTTGGAACACATGACCTTCCCATGTGATCCATTTTATGTGTTGTAGTTACTGAAATAAACTGTAAAATAATCTCCATAAGCTATTTCTAGTATTCGATAAAATGTGTATTCCCACTGCAAAATAAAAATTGGCTGCTTATTATGTTAATGCAATATTTACAAAAGACCCCACTGCAAAGGGAAGGCAGGAGGAGAAGGGTGGAGCCAGCACTATCACTATGAAGAAGGAGCTATCATTCTGGTATCTTCCAGAGATGAGATCCTAACATAAATTCTTGGGGAGAAAGGTTAGTGCCTTATCTAAAGCTCATAATAGTTTTGCTCCTTTTGGCACCAAACCAAAAAAAGCAAACCCGTTGCCGTTGAGTTGATTCCAACTCAAGCTCAGCAACTACAAATTCAGTGTCAAGACAATCTTATGCCCCTTCTTGTTTTTGCAAAGAGTACACAGCATAAATGTGATCCCAACAGGGCCAGGACTGACACTGTTCTTCGGCTTTTCTTGCCTTCTGCATAGATGTCAAGGATTAGGTCATCACTCAATGAAAAAGTAAAATTCCTTTAGGGATTAATTTAATTGAAATGTCAAAGAGCTGGATGGGGAGATTTTTTCAACACCTTAGGACAAATGAGAAGAAATATGATTTAAGTAGGTTCTTATTTCATGGCTGCAGGGCAGGGAGCTTTAAGGTTCAAAAGGCATTGTTTCCAGGAAATGTCAGGCTTTAGAGGATTTTCTGCTTTTCTGATCTTTCACCATAAGGGATCCTTGCCCTTTTCAAATCAAGATGGATCAGATAATGTTCAGATCTGAGTTACAATCCCATGAACATACTCAGGTCGTGGGTGCTCACTGTAACTGTGACATGGCATATAAAATTCCTGCACACTTGCTTTGACTGCCACTTCTCTCATAGTCAAGAGTGAGTGACGTATAATGCCATAATAGAAACTATAATGTCGGCTGTAAATAAAATATATTATGTAGTAGATGTTATATGTTATTCACAAACTTTGTTGTTAGTTACCATCAAATAGGCTCCAAATCAGGTTAACCTCATTACAACAGAATGAAATGCTGCTAGGTCCCACACCACACCATCCTCATGATTGCTGGCATGCTTGAATCCAGTGTTGCCCTCCAGCCTAGAGGGCTCATCTTCCAGCATTATATTAGACAATATTCTGTTGTGATCCATAGAAGTTTCACTGGCTACTTTTCAGAAATACATCACCAGTCTTTTCTTCCTAGTCTTAGTCTGGAAGCTCCATTGAGACTGGTTCAGCATGGTTGATCCTGCTGGTATTTGAAATATTGGTGGCATAACTTCCAGAATCATAGCAACATGCAAACCACCACGGTATGACAAACTGATAGAGAAGTGGTGGATTCACAATCTCTAGGGTTGTATTAGTCAATAAGATTATAAGTATAAAATAGTATAGAGTGTGACACATAGCAATTACTCACTGAATGGTAACTCTGAGGAAGAAGAGTCCAATGACCTGGGGTAGGTATCCATATAGTGGACCAAGAACACTATACAACCTTACTTATGCACAGAATTATTTTACTAACCAAACACCAATCTGTTGTATCCTGCCTCTGAATGAATGTCTAACACTAAATTTTAAAATGATTCTAGTTATTTTTAAATGAATGCAGATTTATTTGTGCCTTAACCAAAAAACCAAACTAAACTCATTGCCATTGTATCAATTTTGACTCATAGCAACCCTATAGGACCAAGTAGAACCATCCCAGAATGTTTCTAAGGCTGTAAATCTTCACTCAAGTAGACTCTACATCTTTCTCCCATGGAATGACTGGAGGTTAGAACTGCCAATCTTTTGGTTAGAAAACAAGTGCTTTAACCACTGTGAAACTAAGGCTAGGCACCATTTATTCAAATAAAACTATAATGTGAGCTATACATTTGAATCACATATATAATTTAAAAATTTTTAATACACACAGAGAAACAAGTGAAGTTAATTTTAAGAATATATTTTATTTGACCCAATATATGCAAAATATTCTCATTTCAACATGTAATTAATTTGAAAATTGTTAACATGATATTTATATTACTTTTTTTGTACTAATATTCAAAATTCAATGTGTATTTTATTTAATACACAGCTTAATTTGGGTGAGCCATATTTCAAGTCCTCAGTAGCCACATGTGGCTCATGGTGGCTACTATATTGAATAGTGCAGATTTATACTTTACATGCATAATCTCTTTAAATCCTCCTAACAATCAGGGGTAGTTGCTATTACATTTCTCATTTTACAAACGAGGAAACTGACAATAAAACAGTAAACTTGTTGTCATTGAGTCAACCTTGACTCATGGATACTCCATGTTTGTCAGAGTAGAACTATGCTCCATAGGGTTTTATATGGCTGATTTTCTTTTCCATAAGTAGATAGCCAGGCCTTTGTTCTGAGGTACATTTGGGTGTCTCAAACCTCCAACCTTTGTGATGGCAGCTAAGTGCACTAACCATTTATACCATCCAGGGACTCAAGCAGAGGTTAAGTCAACTGGCCTAACACTAACAGTGTAATAAGAAGTAGGACCAGAACACAAGGTCAAGAAGTCTCACTGGAAATCAGGCTCCTTAATCATTGTCTCGCATGCCTCCCAAGTAGTTTGGAGATATATGTTCTTATGCTTTCAAAAAGACCTCCAAAACCTGAGAAAGCCATTGCAAATCCTTCTTTTCTTGGGAATTAGGAAGAAGGAGTGCTCAAATTCATTCATTTAAAAATATTTCTAGAGGGTCTACTTGTACCAGATGCTGTGCTAGGCACTAGGGATATAAGGGTGCACATAGTGCCTGCCTCCTAGGAACTATTAGTCATACATGGGAGACAGACATTGATCAAATAACCACACAGAGAGCCTTCCTAGGTCATAAATGTCTAAACAAAATTGAGAAAGAGAAAGAGAAGTGTGGGATTCACCCTCTAACAAGAAAATTCCTTAATAGCTGGCACTGGAACTTACTCATCTTTGAATCCATGGTGCCTAATACGTGGTTAATATTCAGAGACTGCATGCTGAATGAAAAATGCTACATACCCCACTATAAAAATGAAGTTACGTGAACTTGGCAAGGAGGTCAAAGTCATATCTTCAGGTTGTATGTATTGTCTGAAATAAAGACTATTTATCTCTAACTAGAGAATTTCAAGCCCTGAGCCAAATTTTGTAGATTGTGAAAGAGGAAAATCTTTATATTTCTTTAAAGAACTTCTAGACTCCACTGAAAATTAAACAAGAGAGTTTCATTGGAAGAGAGAATTATAATTGGTTGGGGAAACACTCAGCAAAAAGGCTTTGTGGGTTGCTCCAAGGGGCTTCCCATTTATAGAAGTTTGAAAAGGAAAAAAAAACTGTAAGTATACTAGGTTGCTTGCTTAAAGAGGGTTATACAGAAGGGGTCAGTGACTAGGCAGTTATTGGAAAAACCATAGACTTAAAAAACAGTTATACGACTAGGTGATACATAGCTATGGAAAAATACAAGGTTATAAGAACATTTTTTTGAGGGGGGCAAAGGGACATTTTTTAGAGAATTGTTTTAACTATTACAGTCACATGTCTAACACCTGTACAAGCTGCTCTTATCATAGGTCATTTCTGATCATAACAAAACCATATTTTTCTGTACAACTTACTTGTTTCTAGGTCAAAGGACATGGTGGAAATAATCACAGAAGTGACAGTCTGCACCATATGACAGAAGCTGTTATTTAAAAATACAAAATGGAATATTTTAAGCTATCATGGGGTTAGGCCTATACCTTACTCAGAAACTTTAGTATGTCAAGTGCCTTGAATTCTAGAGCGGTCTTTGTCATTCTCCTTTTTTGTTCAGGAATTTCCATGGAAATTTGCTGATCAATATTATAACAGCGTTTTCTTCTGCATGGACTTACTAATTCTTTGCCTTGCTATATGCAGAGTTTTATCTTTCTGGCAAGCAGGTTTTATGTTGTCCACAAAAGGAGTAACTTGTCTTCTATTAGGACTTTTGTGGGTTTTAGATTGCCTTTTTTTAGGCCTTTAAAACCCTAGACATCATAGTTGGTAGTCATTCAATTATGCCTCTTCACCATGCCATGGCTTGAAAACTTTTCCTCTATACATTCGGAACATGAACAGAACAAGGAGAATTGGAAGAAAGAACTTGACAAACAGGAGGTTTCTAACTAAGATGTAAAGTTAAAACTTAAATCTAGAAGGTTGACTGGAAGGAGGGCCAGATTAAAGAATTACTCAGACTGGGCTAGCATTTAAGTTAGGGTTCAGGTGAGTCCACAGAAATCTTGATAATAAAATAGCTGATTTGGCAAATTAGGAGACCCTTTTTAATGCACTCCCTACCAAAACACTGCAGGATTTGGTTATTGGAGATGCATGACAGACCCAACACTTGGTATGATTTTTGGCACTAGCTACTGACTGAGTCAGCTTAACAAATGCACTGTTTTTGCAAGTGTTAATAGGAATTATTGAAAGTAGAAACATAAAACTTAAAAATAATTTAATTATGCAAAACTTGGCTACCAGGGACAGAAACTTAATTAGTATAACAAAACTAATTTAAAGGCAATAAAGATTATACAGAGAGTGATTATTTTAATAACTTCTACTAAAAATGAGATGTTTAATTTTACAAGGAAAAAATAAAATATTAAGGCAAGGAATAATATCAACATTAGACAATATTGCAATTAAAAGGAGAATGGCCAAGAATATGAAGCAAATTGAAAAGATATTGACAGTCTGCATGGTAAGTTCTTAATAGTTAATGGACAGCAGTTATATTGGATTTTAGTCTATGTGAGACAGTATAATGATTATATCCTATTAGTAAAATATATAAGCAGTAGTTAAGAGCTACGGCATGCTACGGCTGCTAACCAAAAAGTCGACAGTTCAAATCCAGCAGCTGCTTCTTGAAAACCCTATCGGGCAGTCCTATAAGGTCATGATGAGTGGAGCCCTGGTCGCGCAGTGGTTAAGAACTCAGGCTGCTACCCAAAAAGTCAGCAGTTTGAATTCACCAGCTGCTCTTTGGAAACCCTATGGGGCAGTTCTACCCTGTCCTATAGGGTTACTATGAGTCAGAATTGACTCGATGGCAACGAGTTTTTTTTTTCTTTTTTTTTGGTTTATTAGTAAAATATGTGATTAATAGCTATTAAGTATATAAAGCAAGGTTATTTTAAATAAAAATGGTATACTTTGTTTGCTAAAATAAAGCTATTTTAGAGAAAGACAAATATTATTATTAAAACTACTATTATTTGCATGGAAGTGCAGGGAATTATATGACAATAACTTATTAGAGCAATTAATGGCCAAACAGCTGTGATAACGAACAGAAAGGCAATGACATTAAAGTAAATAACTTTCATCTAAAAGAGAAAGACTAAAAAATTTTTTTAAAAGAAGGAACAAAACACATGTGTTATGGTTGTTAGGTGCTGTCGAGTCAGTTATGACTCATAGCGACCCTATATACAATAGAATGAAACACTGCCTGGTCCTGCACCATCCTCATAATCACTGTTATGCTTGAGCCCATTGTTGCAGCCACTTTGTCAATCCATCTCATTGAGGGTCTCCCTCTTTTTTGCTGACCTTCTACTTACCAAGCATGATGTCCATCTCCAGGGACTGGTCCTTCCTGATAAACATGCCCAAAGTATGTGAGACAAAGTCTTGCCATCCTTGCTTCTAATCAACATTCTCGCTGTACTTCTTCCAAGACGGATTTGTTTGTTCTTTTGGCGGTCCATGGCATATTCAATATTCTTCTCTAACACCATAATTCAGAAGCATCAATTCTTCTTCAGTCTTCCTTGATCATTGTCCAGCTTTCACATGCATATAAGGTGAGTGAAAGCACCATGGCTTGAGTCAGGCGCACCTTAGTCTTCAAGGTGACATCTTTGCTTTTCAACACTTTAAAGAGGTCTTCTGCAGCAGATTTGCCCAATGCAATGTGTTTTTTGATTTCTTGACTGTTGCTTCCATGGGTGCTGATTGTGGATCCAAGTAAAATGAAATCCTTGACAACTTCAATTTTTTCTCTGTTGATCATGATGTTACTTACTGGTCCAATTGTAAGGACTTCTGTTTTCTTTATATTGAGGTGTAATCCATATTGAAGGCTATAGTCTTTGATCTTCATCAGTGTTTCAAGTTTTCTTCACTTTCAGCAAGCAAGGTTGTGTCATCTGCATAAAGCAGGTTGTTAATGAGCCTTCCTCCAATCCTGATATCCCGTTCTTTTTCATATAGTTATATAGTCTTCTTGGATTATTTGCTCAGCATATAGATTGAAAAAGTATGGTGACAAAGGACACAACCCTGACACATATCTTTCCTGACTTTAAGTGATGCAGTATTCCCTTGTTTTGTTTGAAGGACTGCCTCTTCATCTATGTACAGTTTCCTCATGAGCACAATTAAGTGTCCTGGAATCCCATTCTTTGCAATGTTATCCATAATTTGTTATGATCCACACAGTCAAATGCCTTTGCATAGTCAATAAAACACAAGTAAACATCTTTCTGGTATTCTCCACTTTCAGCCAGGATCCATCCGACATATCAGCAGTGATAATCCTTGTTCCATATCCTCTTCTGAATCCAGCTACAAATGTATCATAGTTATTACATAATTTTGGCTTCTTAACAGCAGATAAGGAGCCCTGGTGGTGCAATGTTTAAGCGCTTGGATGCGTACTGAAATGTTGGTGTTTGAATCCACCAGTCACTCCACAGGAGAAAGATGTGACAGTCTGTTTCTGTAAAGATTACAGCCTTGGAAGCTCTACAGGGCAGTTCTACTCTGTCCTAAATGGTCACTATGAGTCGGAATTGACTCAACAGCAATGGGGTTTTTGGTAACAGCAAATACCTGGTGCCCCTAGAGTAATAATGTGTGGATGGATGCTTAGAGTCACTGAGTGGTGCAAATGGCTAAGAGCTCTGTTACTAAGTGAAAGGTTGCTGGTGTCTCAGAAGAAAGTCCTGGTGTTCTGTTTCCAAAAAGTCACAGCCATTAAAAATCCTATGGAGCACAGTTTTACTCTGAAACTTATGGGGTCTCCATGAGTCAGAATTGTCTCTAAGACAATTGTTTTGTTTTTTGATTTGGATGGATGCTTATATGTAAAACCATGAGCTTACGTTTGACAGCACTTGCTACGCAAAGCAGAGGGTGACAAAAACTCTGGTGAACCGGATTTAATCCTTAGTTCTAGCACCAATTTTCTTGAAAAGTCTCTTAAACTCTCTGAGGTCCAGGTTCCATAACTGTAAAAATTAAGGGGTTGACAAAAATATTAATTCTACATCAAATTTCATCCATTTCATTTTATTCTCATATATATTTCTCAACCCACTCTCCTTAAGAACAAAAAGCCCTGATTTGTAGCATCTTCTGATTTCCATGGTATAAACACTCCCACATGGCCAATTTCAAACTTATTGTTTAACAGCCAGCTTGTGGAAAATCTGAAAATTGAACAGTCTCATCTTGGAGCTTTTACAGTGTGACTCCAGTAGAGTGCGTGAAAACTGTCTAAAATTTGACTCACTGAGATTCAGACTTTGTAACTCCTCAGATGGAAGTTAAGTTGTATGACAATTGGGTTGAACAAAAAGGAAACTAAAAAAATTATTCTCTAAATCTACAACCTTAATCATTCCCAGAAATGTTCATTAGTTTGTAACACAGAAGGATTACTAAGGCCCCAAAATAACTCACTTTAATAAATATCATGTTTACCCAAACTTAATCTACAAAGAAGCATATTTCTTTGATTCAAAGCCCATTATATTAGTAAAATAATCCTCATTCTTAATTATGACTGCACATTTTAATCACCTTTTTACCAGCTTTTGAAAATTACTGATACCCAACCCTACCTCAGACTAATTAAATCAGAACCTCTAAAGAATGGGACTCAGATATTGGTTTTTTTGAACAGGGTCCAGGTGATTCTAAAGTGTAGTCAGAGGTTTAGCACATCTGGTCTTAGGATATTTAGTACTTTGGTATTTGAACATTTCTCTTTTTAGGTGAATCACACTGTGCAGATATGTACAAACAAATGGATGTTGAAAGAGCTGAACTAATTGAAGCATGAGAAAAAAATCTTCCAGATCCTACAAAAATGGCTAGAGCCATAGATCTATCTGAAAGATAAATGCAAGAAAACTCAAAATCTGGCCTCCCATTTTAGTGTTCAGGGTAAAACCTCCTGCAAGGTGAAATTATATCAGACCTGGAAGTTTACTTCCTCTATATTAGATTTAAGTTCGTTTTCTTTTAATGAAAGGTCATCTTGTTCTTCCTTTCTTGCTGGCCTTGGGAAGCAGCAGATGATTCCAGCACACAAGAAATTAATTATCCTGGAGGATCATATGCAGCAGCCAGTTGGTTGCTGTGGGAACAGAAACTATACATCCTGGGTTTTCCAGAACACTCTCTATTTCATGAACTTTTATTCTTTTCAATGAAGGGCATTCATGACATATAAATATAAATGTATTTTGATTAATTTTTGGAATCCATTAATACATAAACAGGAAAAAAATGCTTTGCCAAATCATGGGTCCTTGTCTTTGTTAAGAAAATTTAAGAATAGGTACAACTGGAGTGATTAGTAAAAAAAATTCTTGAGGTATATTAAAATCCTCTTGGAAAAACTGATTCATAGTGACCTTAGGTACAACAGAAGGAAACAGTGCCAGGTCCTGCGCCATCCTCACAGTCTTTGCTATGCTTGAGCCAATTGTTTCAGCCACTGTGTCAATCCATCTCATTGAGGGTCTTCCTCTTTTTTGCTGACCCTCTACTTTACGAAGCATGCTGTCTTTCTCTAGGGACCGGTCCTTCCTGATAACATGTACAAGGTATGTTAGGCAAAGTTTTGCCATCCTTGCTTCTAAGGCGCAATCTAGCTGTATTTCTTCCAAGACTGATTTGTTCCTCCTTCTGGCAGTTGTCCTCCTCCTCACATAACAGTGATTTTGCATAACAACAAAATTATGTTGTCCATAATTTTTTATGATCCACAGAATTGAATGCCTTTGCATAGTCAAGAAACACAGGTAAACATCCTTCTGGTGTTCTTTGCTTTCAGCCATAACCCATCTGACATCAGCCAATGTTATCCCTTGTTCCACCTTTCACGCAACTTGCTTGCATTTTTTGATCTGTTTCAGAATGCAGAAGCTGGTAAAAATCTTCAATTTCCTTATCTGTGGCCTCAGTGATTGATGCATAAATTTGAATAATAGTCGTATTAACTAGTCTTCCTTGTACGTGTATGGATGTTATCCTATCACTGACAGCCTTGTACTTAAGTATAGTTCTTTAAATGTTCTTTTTGATGATGAATGCAATAGCATTCTTCTTCAATTTGTCATTCCTGGCATAGTAGACCATATGATTGTCTGATTCAAAAAGGCCAGTACCAGTTCATTTTAGCTCTCTAATGCCTAGGATATCAATCTTTATGTTTTCATTTTCATTTTTTGATGACTTCCAATTTTCCTAGGTTCATACTTTGTACATTCCACATTCTGATCATTAATGGATGTTTGCAGCTGTTTCTTCTCATTTTGGGTTGTGCCACATCAGCAAATGAAGGTCCCAAAAGCTTGACTCCATCCACATCAAAAGGTTGACTCTCCCTTGAGGGAGCAGCTCTTGCCCAGTCATATTTTGAGTGTCTTCCAACTTGAGAAGCTCATCTTCCACTACTATATAGGATAATGTTCAGCTGCTATTCATAAGGTTTTCACTGGCCAATTTTTCAGAAGTCAGGTCCTTCTTAGCCTTAGTCTGGAAGCTCCACTGAAACCTGTTCACCAAGGATGACCCTGCTAGTATTTGAAATACTGGTGACAAATCTTCCAGTATCACAGCAACACACAAGCCACCAAAGTATGACAAACTGACAGACATGTGATGATTACGTGGCTACTTACTAACAAATCACTGACAAACATATTCGTCCAACTATGCTATATATGCCTTTAGCTATTGTGCAGTGCTGTTGCAGCTCAGTAAGTGAGCAAACCATTTGACATACACATATTCGGTGTTCTCTTGTGTAATGTTTGAATATTTCAAGTCAAGGGAGAAAAACACGTGGTTTTTAATGTGATTGCCACAAACCTGTCATTCTTATTTTATTTGTATCACAACATATCTGAAAGAATTTGTTGCTAAAACATGTTGCTAGAAGATGCTGAAGAAATTTTTGTCTAGGACTTCAAAGAAAAGTTACCAGGAGGAAAAGGATGAAATTCCCCCACCATTAATGAGGGTAGTGTTGGTTCAGTGGTAGAATTCCTGCCTTATATACAGGTTTCAGTGAAGCAACTGGACTTAGATTAGGAAGAAAAGCCTGGCTATTTACTTCTGAAATTCAGACCCTATGGATCACAACTGGTCTATCCACAACTGATCTTGGATATGGTTCAAGACTGGCCATAGCTTTCTTCCATGTCCATAGGGTCACCATGAGTTGGGGACTCACTTGATGGCAGCGAGAAACAACAACAATCTCTAATTATGCAGTGATGTGACAAGCACAATAAGCCTAATATTTAGGAGATATTTGCAAAAGTGGGCACAGCCCAGAAGAGCAATGAATGTTGTGTACCTTGGTGTTCCCACAGAGTTGGTGCTGCATCAGTGGAAACACTGCCAGGCAGTGCAGCTGAAGACTGTGCAGTGCTTCTCCTGGTTTACTAACGTCTGTGGCTTCGTCTTCCCTTTCATCTCTTGATTCTTCCCCTGATCCTGAAGTTCTTTGACTACTTGAAATCATTTTCATCCAGAGAGCTTAATTATCTTTTTCCAGTTTATTGATCTCTGCCTGAATTTCCTGGATAACTTGCATGAGAGGGATATTAGCTTCCATTGTCTTTTCCCAGGTCTCTCTGGCTTGCTCCTACAGGGAAGCAGATCAGTTTTGCTCATGAATCAAATGCAGTGGGACTGGTGAATACCGACCTTTAATAGTCCTGAACAATACATGTCACTCAGCTCTGTGCCATCTTTCAGCACTTAAGATATTAGACTGTTAAGAGAGGTAAGGGATCACCATGACTTATTCATTCTGGGTGTTGTTTTTCAGAACAGAGCTTTACTTAGCATTTTTTGTTTCATATCTATCCACAGTTCTAGAATATTTCTTTGTATCTGAAGGAAAGAGAATTTCCCCAAGAATTTCCAGGGAAGAATAGTTTCTTGTTTCTGCCATGACCTGGCCACCACACCAGCAACTCAGTCTTTATTCTGTTGTTTCTTCTAGGACCAAATATTTCTTATAATTGCTAACTGCCGCTAATACATCAAAACTGGTACATACTAATAATATTCTGTTTCTCTGTAAAATATATCATAATTCTGTACTTTTCTGGTAAATTATTAATTTTGATACCTATTGATTAAGGAAGGATAACCTTTATTCTGGAGGGAGGTTACATAAACTGCAGTAATATTATTTAAATATTATGCTGAAAATTGTACCTAAACTCCTCAAGATAAGGTAATGTATATAATTACTTCTCTGCAGGATTCTATCCTGTAAGTATTTTTCTGTTATTTAGTTTTGGGGTGTTTGACTGGGAAATGCTATCCAGAGATATTTTGGGAATGTAAGAAGACATAGGTTAAACATTAATCTTGAATGAGAATGACATGCAGAAGTTACAGCTTTCATTACCTATTTTATGAAGGTTTTTTTTTTGTTGGGAATGAAAAGCACAAATATTAAGTATACTCTCTGATGGCAGGATTTCTTAGAAACTCTATTGATGTTTAAACATAAATGGCCTTTTGTAGCAGGGTAAAAATTATTAGAAATTTTTTATGGTGCTCACTTGTTTTCTTCTATTTTCTATCTCTATTTTTTGTTTTGGCCCATTCTAATCAATACTGGTTGATTGATCTAAGGTGACAGATGGAAGGAGTGATTTGAGGAAGTATTATTCCTTTTTTGTTCATACAACTTTATTTTATATATTCAGATTCTAGGATTTGTTTACTAAAAAGTCGTCAACAAAAATAATGAGATTCTTTTGATATCCTACTTCTATTTGTATTTAAAACAATTTCAGTAACAATTCATGTGCCAAGCACTCTAGAGGCTGTAGATGTCAGTTGTAGAAACATGGACTCTATAGTAAAATGGGATCTTAAAGTTATCCAGACTAACCACCTATTAGATGCTCAAATCTGCTCCAGAAAAAGTCTTTAATGGGTCATTAAACCTATACTTGAGTACATTCCCTGCAGTAGTGTCTCTTCCTACCAAGAGATTTGGTTGCTCCTTTTTTCTTTTTTAATTTGGGTGAGATTCACATAGCATACAATTAACTATTTTTTTAAAAAATAATTCAGTTTATTTTTTTTTTGTTGTTGAGAATATGCACAGCAAAACATACACCAATTCAATATTTTATCCATGTACAATTCAGTAACATTGATTCCATTCTCCAAGTGGTGCAACCATACTCACCCAACTTTTCTAAATTGTTCCTCTCTCATTAATATAAAGTCACTGCCCTCTAAGGTTCCTATCTAATCTTTCCAGTTGCTGTTGTCAGTTTGAACCCATATAGTAGATCTTAAAGGAGCACAATTCTCAAGGCAGATATACTTTACGAGTTAAGCTAAAGTATTGTTGGGTTGAAGAAGACTTCAGGGGATATTTTTGATTTAAGGTTTAAGGTTTAAAGATTATCTCAGGGTAATAGTTACGGGGATTCATTAAGCCTCTATGGCTCCGGAAAATCTGGATTCCAGATGAATTTGAAATTATGTTCTGCATTTTCCCCCTTTTGATCAGGATTCTTCTAGAAAATATTTGATTAAAATGGTTAGTAACAATTACTCTTTTTTAAAGTGTACAATTCAGTGATATTTAGTGCATTCACAATGCAGTGGGACAGTTCTACTCTGTCTCATAGGGTCTCTATGAGTCAGAATTGACTCAATGGCACAGAACAACAATATTAAGTCAGGAAAGATTTTGAATAGTAAACCTTAATAGCAAAACATTTTAAGTAACTTAAATGTTCATTATAAGGGATAGGTAAATAAATTATGGTATAGTCATAAGACACAGTATTATTCTGAATCTGAAAACGTTGAGTAAAAAGTAATACACCAAACTATATATATATATAGTAAAATCCAAATTGTGTAAAAACAATGCAGAGGAAATACCCTCTGTGTGGTAAAATTTGAAAGATTTTTATTTCACCATTATGCTGTCTGAATAAAAAACAATTTAATAGTTACATGAAATCCTTCTATGGTTGAAAAACTAATAAAAATAGAATAAATAACATGAAAGAAACTCAATAAAATAAATTGATTGCATTTTCTTTTGACTTTTTTGGTTGGCTTTTGATCAAATCAAATGGTTAAATTACTTGTGAGAATTAGAATTTACGTATTTCCTTACCAAACTAATTTTTGTTTGTGATAGTTGTCAGAATAATTTTTGTTTGATATATAAGTGAAAGCTATGTAGAATTAGTAAATTTTTATATAAATGCTAAGACTCATGAGTCTACAATTATTTATGATTCATTTTTAGTCTTTTTAATTCTTTTTTTAAATTTTATTGTGTTTTACATGAAAATTTACAGCAAAATTTAGTTTCTCATTTAAAAATTTATACACAAATTGTTTTTCGACGTTGGTTGGCAACCCTGCAATGTGTCAGCACTCTCCCCCTTTCCCTGTATTCCCTTACTTCCCCATGTCCATTTGCCCAGGTTTCCTATCCCTTCCTGCTTTCTTGTCTTTGCTTTTGGTCAGGTGTTGTCCATTTGGTCTCGTATACTTGATTGAACTAAGAAGCAAGTACCTCATGGGTGTTGTTTGTCTTATAGGCCTGTCTATCTTTGGCTGAAAGGTGAACTTTGGGAGCAGCTTCAGTTCTGAGTTAGCAGGGTGTCTAGGGGTCACAGTGTTGGGGGTTCCTCCAGTCTTTATCAGACCAGTAAGTCTGGTCTTTTTTAAATGACTTTGAATTCTGTTTTACATTTTTCTCCTACCCTGTCCGGGACCTTCAATTGTGATCCCTGTTAGAGCAGTAGGTGGTGGCAGTGGGGCACTGTCTAGTTCTTCTGGGCTCAGGCCAGTAGAAGCTATGATTCATGTGGTCTGTTAGTCCTTTGGGCTGATGTTTCCCTTGTGTCTTTGGTTTTCTTCATTCTCCTTTGCTCCAAATGTGATGGGACCAATAGATGATTTTAGACAGCTTCTTGCAAGCTTTTAAGACCATAGACGCTACTCACAAAAGTAGGATGCAGAATATTTTCTTTATGAACTATGTTATGCAAATTGACATAGATGTCCCCCAAGACCTTGGTCCCAAGCCCTTAGCTCCAGTAACTTCGTCCCTCAAGGTGTTTGAGAGTGTCTAGGAAGCTTCTATGGTTTTGCCTTGGTCAGATTGTGCTTACTTCCCCTGCATTGTGTGTTGTCTTTATTTTACCAAAGTTAACACTAGTCTATTATCTAGTTAGTGATTTCCTCTCCCCACCCCTGCCCTCCCTCATAACCACAAAAGATTGTTGTTGTTTTCTGTGTGTAAAGCTTTTCTTGGGTTTTTTATAATAGTGGTCTCATATAATATTTGTCCTTTTGTGATTGACTTATTTCACTCAGCATAATACCCTCCAGGTTCATCCATGTCATGAGATGTTTTGAGGATTCATCATTGTTCTTTATCATTGCATAGTATTCCATTGTGTGTATGTATCATAATTTGTTTATCCATTCATCTGTTGATGGTCACTTAGGTTGTTTCTCTCTTTTTGCTATTGTGAATAATGCTGCAATGGACATGGGTGTGCATATGTCTATTTGTGTGACAGATCTTATTTCTCTAAGATATAATCCTAGGAGTGGAATTTCTGGATCGTATGGGGTATTTCTATTTCTAGCTTTTTAAGGAGGTTCCATATAATTTTCCATAGTGTTCATACCATTTTATATTCCCACTAGCAGTGCATAAGAGTTCCAATCTCCTTGCAACCTCTTCAATATTTTTTGTTTTCTGTTTTTTTTTTTTTTTATTCTTGCCTATAATGTTGGGGTGAGATGGTATCACATTGTAGTTTTGCTCTGCATTTCTCTAATGGCTAGTGATTGTGAGCATTTCCTTTAGTGTCTGTTAGCTGCCTGAATGTCTTCTTTAGTGAGGTGTCTGTTCATATCCTTTGCCCATTTTTTAATTGGATCGTCTTTTTATTGTAGAGGTATTAGATTTTCCCACAGATTTCAGGGATTAGACCTTTGTTGGATATGTCATAGACAAAATATTTTTTCCCCAGTCTGTATGTTCTCTTTTTACTCTTTTTGTGAATTCTTTTGATGATCATAAAACCAAAAAACCAAACCCATTGCTGTTGAGTTGATTCTGACTCACAGCGACCTTATAGGACAGAGTAGAACTGCCTCATACGATTTCCAAGGAGCAGCTGGTGGATTTGAACTGCCAGCCTTTTGGTTAGTAGCCAAACACTTAACCACTGGGCTACCAAGGCTCCACACATGTTTAACTTTTTGAAGATACCATTTAAGTAGCTTATCTTCTGGTGTTTTTGTATTGTTAATTATGGTTTGTATGCTGTTTATGCTGTATATTAGAGCCCCTAGTGTTGACTGTATTTTCTTCTTCGATGATCTTTACAGTTTTCAGTTTTATATTTAGGTCTTTGATCCATTTTGAATTAGTTTTTGGGTATGGTGTGAGTTAGGGGTCCTGTTTCATTTGTTTACAGATGGACATCCAATTTTGACAACATCATTTGTTAAAAGGACTGTCTTTTCCCCATTTAATGGACTCTGGGCATTTGTCAAAGATCAGGAGACAGTAGGTAGATGGATTTACATCTGAGTTCTCAATTCTGTTCTATTGGTTACTGTGTCTGTTGTTGTACCAGTACCAGGCTGTTTTGACTGCCATAGCTGTATAGTAGGTTCTGAGGTCAGGTAGTGTGAGGTATCCTACCTTATTCTTCATCTTCGATAATTCTTTACTTATTTGAGGCCTCTTTTGTTTCCATGTAAGGTTGGTGATTAGTTTTTCCATCTCGTTAAAGAATGCAGTTGATATTTGGATCAGGATTGCATTGTATTTGTAGATTGCTTGGGTAAAATTGACACTTTCACAGTGTTGAATCTACCATTCCGTGAGCATGGTATGTTTTTCCAATTATGTAGGTCATTTTTGGTTTCTTGCAGTAGTGTTCTGTAATTTTCTTTGTATAGGTCTTTTATGTCACTAGTTGGATTTACTATTATTTTATTTTTTTAAGGGCTTTTATAAATGGTATTGCTTTCCTGATTTTCTTTTCATAGTTTTCTTTATTGGCGTATAGGAATCTATCTGATTTTTGTATGTTTATCTTGTATTCTGCTACTCTGCTGAATCTTTCTACTAGTTCTAGTAGTTTTCTTGTGGAGTCTTTAGGGTTTTCTGTGTATAGTATCATATCACCGGCAAATAGAAATAGTTTTACTTCTTTCTTACTGATTTGACTACGCTTTATTTCTTTTTCTTTCCTTATTGCTCTAGCTAGGACTTCCAGCACAATGTTAAATAGGAGTGGTGTTAAAGGGCATCCTTGTCTTGTTCCTGTTCTCAGGGAGAATGTTTTCAGCCTCGCTCCATTCAGAATGATGTTGGCTGTTGATTTCAGGGTAGAACTGCAATCTGGAAGTAGATCACCAGGCCTTTCTTCTGAGGCATATCTTGATGTATTCAAAATGCCAAAATTTTGGTTAGAAGCCAAGTGCTTAATGGTTTGCACAACCAGGGACTCCTCAGCAAGCAGTACCTTCCCTGTAAGGCTCAGCTGGCATGGACAACTGCCTGGACTTGCCTGGAGCAATCAGGCTGAGTCTCCCAGGAGAGCCCTGCAGTGGACTAACTGATACACTTGAAGACCATAAGAAAGTGAAGCAAATGGAAACAAGCTTTGTGAAGCTTATTTAATAAGTTGACTTCATGTCAAAATTCCTAATATTGGATGTGCCTTGAATTAATCCTGTAATCTGGAGGTAAATCATAAATGATAAATTAAAGTCTTAGGTTCTTTCATCCCAAAGCCCACTTTACACTTGGTTTGGGGATGAATGGAGTGGAGAATCATCTAGGAGGAAGGGCCTCTGTGAATACATTTCTAAAGAAAGCAAATGTGAAAAGAAATCCAAGACACATAGGTTATTGTTAACATAACTCCACTGTGATTTATCTTCAGGAGAGGGTGACACCATGACTTCTGGAAGGAGGGCCATGTGAGCAAAGTTGTTCGAAAAAGTAAAAAACTTAAGGAAAAGATTGGTTGTTGTATTTTTTCTGACTCCTCCTTCTTGCTCATTACCCACACCTGTACTGTCTTCTTAGTCTTCTTTTGTCCAATCTTCCTTCGTCACTTTCTCTGATAACAGCAACCTTGAACACTTTCTTTAAGGAATTGCCCATTCCTTATTTTATGTGTCCAGGTAGGATAGTCCCAGAAATTCTGACTTAATTGGCTTGGGGTGTGATCTGAGTGTAAGGATTTCTAAGAGCTTCTTAAGTGGTTCTAAAATGTAGCCAAGTTTGAAAACTACTGCCCTCTTCCCCTGCCCAGGGAGGAGCATATGAGTCAAAGTGGGCCAATCAGAGTCCTTCCTTGGGATTTTCTATAAATATAAGAGAGTTTGGTTTATCTTTAAAGGCTGTTATGAGGAATTATGTCACCCTACCTGCCCTCTCTTTCCCTCCCCATCTGCTCCGTGTGTGGCTGTTTCTCTCCTCCTCTTTTCCTCACTTCCTTATCCCAGCCATTCCGGATCACATGTAGCCCTCAGAATCACTGGGCTGGTTCCTGGACATGCATCTTTATTTTTTTTTTTTCTTTCTGCAAGTACATACATTCTTCCTGGGAGAAACAATAATTTAGATATAGAACTATTTAAATACTAATATTGCCTTCATGCCACAATCACAATTCTAGTCGGACGTCATTTATTTTTTTTACATATGTGTAGCAGTCGTCACCAAAATCAAGATAATGAACACGTACATAATCCCCAACAGTTGCTTTTTGCCCCTTCGTAATCCCTCCTTCCTCCACCCCCATTATAGTTTACATTTTCTAGAATTTTCTATAAATGGAAATTTATATAAATGGATATATATATATATATATATATATATACAAATGGAATAACAATTCCTTTTTTTTCAAGTTTTAGCTTCTCATTTTTCTCTCTTCCCCAGCCCCTGTTAACTGCTAATCTACTTTTATCTCAATGCATTTTCCTATTCTAAATATTTCATGCAAGTGAGATCATACACTATTTCTTCTTCTGAATCTGACTTACTTAACTAAGCATAATGTCTTCAAGGTTCATCCATGTAGTAGCATATATCAGACCTTCATACCTTTTTATGGCTGAATGCTCTTCTGTTGTATGTCTATTACTTTGTTTATCCATTCATCAGCTGATGGACATTTGGTTTGTTTTTATCTTTTGGCTATTGTGAGTAATGCAGCAATGAACATTGGTGCACAAGTATTCTTTGTTTTCAATTCTTTTGCATGTTTATATAGGAGTGGAATTACTGGGTTATCTGATAATTCTATGTTTAACTTTTTGACGAACCACCAAACTGTATTCCCTAGCAGCTGCACCATTTTACATTCCCACCAACAATACATGAGTGTTCTAATTTCTTCACATCCTTGCTGACATGTCTTATTTTCTGTTTTTTTTTTTTTTTTTTATAATGTTCATCCTACTGAGTGTGAAGTGATATCTCATTGTGGTTCTGAGTTGCATTTCTCTAATGGCTACTGATGCTGAATATCTTTTCATGTGCTTGTTGGCAATTTGTTTTTCTTCTTTGGAGAAGTGTCTGCTTAAGTCCTTGGCCCATTTTTTATTTAGATTGTTTGTCTTTTTTTGAGTTTTAGCAATTCTTTATATAATCTGGATATTAAAGCATTATCCAATATGTGGTTTCCAAGTATATTCTACACTTCTATAGGTTTTCTTTTCACTTTCTTGATCATGTCCCTTGATACACAGAAGTTTTTAATTTTGATAGAGTCCAGTTTATTTTTTCTTTTGTTGCCTTGCTTTTGGTGTCAGGATAATATTTGTTTTAAAGCATCATGGCCTTTAATTCCAACATTTTTGTTTCATTTTGGTAATAGCTGTTTTCCCTCAATATTCAGAGTTTTGCTAAAAATGTTTCCCTCAAGCTTAGTTTTCACTTCAAAGGATTAAGCCTGAATATTCTAAGTCAGGTATCTACAGCTTGAAAGTATCATGACCTAGAATATGCTCTGGTTTGATTTTATATTCCAAAGAAACATTTAGAAATGATCCTTTGTCTAATTATCAGCTGAAACAATGTTCTGCTCTTTAAAATGTATTTTTTTCAACAAAGCTGCTATATGAGTTTCTTAGAGCTGCCATAATAAATTAGCACAAATTTACTTGCATAAAACAACAAAATAATGTATTCTCTCACATCTCCTACGGTCCAAAATTCAAAGTTATGATGTCAGCAGGGCTGTGCTCCTTCCAAAGTCTCTAGGGGATAATCTTCCTTGTAAATTCCAGCTTCTGGTAGATCCAGGCAGTCCTTGGTTTGTGGCAGCTTAACCCTAGTCTCTGACTCCCTCTTCACATAGCTTTCTTCTCTGTGTCTGTGTCCCAAATCTCCCTCTGCTTTTATCTTATGAGGAAACCAGTCATTGGATTTAGGGCCCACCCTAAATCCAGGATGATTCATTTCAAGATCCTTAACTTAATTACATCTGCAAAGATCCTTTTTTTCCCAGATAAAATCACATTCACAGGTTACAGGGGTTAGGACTTGGCCATATCTTTTTGGAGGCCACTATTCAACCCTCTACATTTGCTATACAAATCAGTTTTAACTGCAGTGATTATACACAATTTCTAGATTCCTTATTTCCAGATGATTTCAGATGAAAGATTTTCCCTTTTAAAACTGTTATATTTTCCCCAAAGTGCTTGCAAATTTTAATTTGGGAGTTTACATTTGGGACAGAAATGTGTTTCTTTTCTTCTATAAAAATTTACTAAATAAAAATATTAATGCTTGACCTTAAAACAAATTGCAAAAATCAGAAATCTGTGTTTGCTTTGGTCCAACATTTCTGTATTACTTTTGATACCATTAGTTGTGGATACTTATTTAGTGTTTTTCCTATGCATGGTCTCATTTACTATCTCTTTATGAATTGGATATTATCTTCATTTTACAGATGTGAAAACTGAGGTCCAGAAAAGTGAAATGAATTGTCCAACTCTTTTATCACTTCAATTTTGCATAAATATCCAGGAAATGTAGAAATTTCTGTGACAATGAAAAACGGTGTAAGATTTAGTTTTGTTATTTTAAGTAATATAAAACCTATTTTAAATCAATACTGACTTAGAGCTACAACACTGACTTTCATATATATTCAGTTTATAATTTTTAAAATTGTTTAGGATAAAAGAATCTAACTCATCAAATATAGCTTCTCTTCAGACTATAGAATTAATTTAAAGCACATTTGGTATTAGAAATTCTAATGTTTCAAGCCTTAAAATTGTAATATTCAGTTAACTTAGTTTTTTATATATATATATATATATATATATTTACAAGCCTGTATTAGTTTCCTGTTGCTACTGTAACAAATTATTACAATTCATTAGTTTAAAACAACACACATTTATTTTCCTATAGTTCTGAAGGTCAGAGGTCCTAAATTGGCTTCACTGGGCTAAAATCAAGGTGCCCAGAAGGCTGTTTCTTTCTGGAGACTCGGTGGGGAGAATCTGTTTTCTAGCTTTTTATAGCTTCTAGAGGCTGCCTGCATTCCTTGACCTGCAACCTTGTTCCTTCATCTTTAAACCCAGCAACCTCAGGCTGAGTCCTTACCACAATGTCATCTCTCCACTTCTCTCCTGCCTCCCTCTTCCTCTTGTGAGGAACCCTGTGATTACATTGGGTCCATCTGGATAATACAGGCTGCTTTCCCCATTTCGAGATCAACTGATTAAGCAACCTTAATTCCCCTTTGCCTTGTAATCTAACATATTCATTGACTTTAGGGATTAGTATATGCACATCTTTTGGGGCCATTATTCTGTCTACCATAGAGCCCTTTCCAGTTTGCTTTACCTTTGCTGTTCATATTTTTCATGTTCAGTGGCAGAATTTTCACTTTCCATATGGGGGAACTGTGTTTGATTCCTAGCCAATGTGCCTCATGTGCAGCTACCACCCTTCTATCAGTAGAGGCTTTAGTGTTGCTGTGATGCTGAAAAGGTTTCAGTGGAGCCTCCATACTAAAACAGACTAGGTAGAAAGGACTGGCCATGTAGTTCCGAAATCAGCCAATGATAACCCTATGCATCACAATGGTCCTGTCTGCAACCGATCGTGGTGATGGCACAGAATTGGGCAGCATTTTGTTCCATTGTGGATGATGGGATTGCCATGAGTGAGAGACCAACTCCATAGCCTCTAACAACAACAACCCCCATTTCACCTTAGGGATCTCCTTGGAGCTTCAGAAGAGCTGGTTTGTAATCTTGACTATGTTTGTGGATCTCCTAGGAACATAGCTTTTATGGAAAAGTGAATATTTAAATGGACTGGGTTGTAATTTTCTAGAAATTAAACATATATTAGGAAGGAAATGACAACTACAGACACGTTTTCTTTTCTTTTTTTGACAAGAAAAACGTTCATGATTTATTTTAAATTCAAAAGCAAATTGCAGGGCAGTTACAAAAAAACAAAACAGAGAACAGTGAAATTATTTATTACTTCTAGCTTGCAAACAGGGATCTTGTCCCATCACCTGTGGAATATCTATTAAATATTTACCTCCAGGTGAACCTAAATGTTGACCTTTTTGTTAGTACAAAACAAGTATTTTTCCGTTATAGAGAACTCTCTAAAATAAGCCAAAGTAGCTCAGTTGGGAGAGTGTTAAACTGAAGATCTAAGGTCCCTTGTTCGAGTCTGGATTTTGGTAGTAGTTTTTGATGTGTGTTAGTGTAAACAATAGACCCATGCTCCTTTAGAAATTAAAACAAAAATTTTACTAAGAGAAAAATTACATTTCACGGAGTGAAGAAACACACAGCATCCAAAGAGAAGACTCCAGTGTGTTCTGCCTTGCAGGGGAGCAGAAGAGTATCTAACAGGCAGAGTAAACAGAGGCGAACTGTTTCTTATTAAAGGGAGCACAGGGGAAGGAAGGGAAATTTTGCAGAGAGCTGTCAAACTACACTTTCTTAACACCGGTTTCCAGTCTAACACAAATCTCTTACTCCTGATACAGTTTGACTAAGGCAATATTTCTTCTCTTTGTTTCTTCTGCTTTTTTTAAAAAATTGTACTTTAGATGAAGGTTTCCAGAACAAGTAGTTTCTCATTAGACATTTAGTACACATATTGTTTTATGACACTGGTTAACAGCCCCACGACATGTCAACACTCTCCCTTCTCGACCTTGGGTTCCCTATTACCAGCTTTCCTATCCCCTCCTGCCTTCCAGTCTTTTTCCCTGGTCTGTTGTGCCCATTTAGTCTCATTTTGTTTTATGGGCATGTCTTTGGCTGAAGGGTGAACCTGAGGAGTGACTTCTTTACTGAGCTAAAAGGGCTTCTGGGGGCCATATTCTCAGGGTTTCTCCAGTCTCTGTCAGGCCAGTAAGTCTGGTCTTTTTTTGTGAGTTAGAATTTTGTTGTACATTTTTCTCCAGCTCTGTCCGGGACCCTCTTCTGTGATCTCTGTCAAAGCAGTCAGGCACCATCTAGTTGTACTGGACTCAGTCCAGTGGAGGCTGTGATAGCTGTGGTCCATTAGTCCTTTGGACTAGTCTTTCCTTTGTATCTTGTTTTCTTCATTCTCCCTTGCTCCCAAAGGGGTGAGACCAGTGGAATATCTTAGATGGCCGCTCACAGGCTTTTAAAACCCCAAACGCTACTCATCAAAATAGAATGTAGAACATTTTCTTTATGAACTATGTTATGCCGATTGAGCTAGATGTTCCACAGGGGTTATTTTCCAGCAATGATAGAATTGTTCTACCAGAAGGTCAAGAGCATGCACTTTGAACTTTTGCCAATTTACTGTATTTGTAAACAAGTCAGTTTGCTCAGGTTTAAACATTTAAGTTCTCTGAACAGTTCCATGTAGTTAATGAATAATACTGTCAATACCTTCCATATACCCAAAGTCTTAATTGACCTCAACATTATGATAAGTAGTTCATGTTCTTTATCTTCCTTAATCCTCACAACATCCCCACAGCAGTCAACTTTTACAAATGAGGAACCCAGACTTGAGGAGTTTTAGTGACTTTCCCACAGGGGCTAGGTCAGGATATGCACTCCACAGTACTGACTTCCTTGCTCTGCTAATATAGATCTTGCTCTTACCTGGATCAATAGCCTGTTGATCAATTACATGTGCCATCAGGTTAGAGCAGAGACTCTACATTAATTCAAATTATTTCATCCTCATTCTTTTCCTCCTAAATTAAATGTTCACATTATCATGGGAGAAAGTATCAATTTACTGAGTACAGACTATGTGTCAGGCATTTAGCTGGACACTTCCATATATTTTTTGTAATAATATAGCCTGGAGGTTAACACTATATCTCCAATTTATGCTCAGGGAGGTAATACATCCTTGATGTAACGACTAATAAGGAAAAAGCCAAGATATAGCCTACCCCTGCTGATGCAACAATAGCATGTTCCTCAGGCTGATCCTACCATTTGATGAGCACCAATGTTCCAAATCACATTCACACTTTCCTCTTGACCAAACAACCAGATTCTTTTCTGTTGGCTTGGTTTATTAACAAACCTCACTGGATAGTTCTGCGGAGTGGGAAAGTTTTATGGAAAGTGACTAAAAGAGACATATTGAAGGACAAAGCTTTTCTCTTAGATACTTAAACTCTTAAAAATTTATTTTTAATTGAACACACACACACACACACACACACACACACACACACACATATATACAAGGCTCCAGGAATTGAAGGAATATCAGTTGAGATGTTTCAGCAAACACGGATGCAGCACTGGAAATGCTCACTCATCTATGCCAAGAAATTTGGAAGACAGCTACCTGGCCAACTGACCATAGAAACCCCATATGGCAGAGTATAACTGCACCATAGAGTTTTTAAGGCTGTAATAAGGAGCCCTGGTGGTGCAGTGCTTATGGCTCAGCTGCTAACCCTCTCAGTGGTTCAAACCCACCAGCTGCTCCATCAGAGAAAGATGTGACAGTCATCTTCCATAAAGATTTACAGCCTTAGAAACTTTATGGGACAGTTCTAGTCTGTCCTATAGGGATGCTACGAGTCAGAATCTATTTGATGGCAGTAAGTTTGGTTTAATCTTTACAGGAGCATACTGCCAGGTCTTCTGCAGAGCTACTGGATGGGTTCCAACTACCTACCATTAGGTTAGCAGCAGAGCACTTAACCATTGCATGACCATGCACTGCTATTTGAGGACACTGTAGGTTGCTCAACTGGTTGAGAAATCCTCTACTAGCCAAAAGATTGGTAGTTTGAACCCATCCAGAGGCACCTCAGAAGACAGCCCGGTGATCTGCTACTGAAAGATCTCATCCTTGAAAACCCAATGGAGTCGTCCTACTCTGCACAAAGGGGTCACTATGATTCAGAATCGATGGAAGGCAAAAATAACATTTATTATTTTATGCTCTGTCTTTTCATCTACACTGGCTTTTCCAGGAGCAGGCATGTTGTTTATGCCTCTTTTTGTACCCCACTGGATCTAGTATAGTCCTGAGAATATAGTAAGTGTGAAAAATTTACAACTTTAGAAATTCTTCAGAGTAGATTATTTACTCAAATGCCAAAAAGCCCAGTGATTCCATGCCACTGCTAAACAACCTGGCATTTGTAAGAATTGTGTCTCACACAAGGGAATATTCAATTTTTCTTTTTAAAAAATATACCCAGCAACCTACTAAGATGAGTTGAGACTTTTTTTTTCTCTTTTAATCTTCCATAAGGAAAATACCAGACTAGCAACAGCCTTGTACAATCATCTTCCAGGAATAACTGTGGGAATGTATATTTATTGTATTTTAACACAAATTTATTTTATTTTAAATTTATTTTATTTCTATTTTACTTGAATAAAAGTAATCATTTTGATGCTTAAAATAAATTTAAAATTTAAATTTGATTTAGACTTGAAATGTATTTAGACTTGAAATGTGTATATATTTTAAAATTTCTTAAAATTGAGTTATAATTTACACATAGTAAATTTCACTCTTTCTAATGTGTGGTTCTGAGTTCTGAAAAACAGTGACAGTTGAAAATCACTATCACAATCAAATAAAGAATACTTTTCATCACTCCCTCTTCCTGGAAATACTCCCAAACCTTGATAGTTAACCTCTTCCTTTATCCAAAGCCAACAACTGATTATTTTTCTGTCCCTATAGATGTGCCTTTTCTAGAATTTTGTAAGTGGAATCAAACAAACCTATGATCAATAAATGAAGAAAATAATTAGAGAATGTCTTGGAGACAGTAGACATTATCAAAACATAGTAAAAAAAAAAAAAAAAAGACTTGATGGCTCCAGTAAGCGACCAAAATAAAACACCAGATGACGTTCTGGTAGAAGAAAAGGCACTGGAACTACCTTTTAGGGAATTCAAAAGTCTAATATGCAGGACTCTCCAAGAGAATTGAAAAGAGATCAAAGAAAACAGAAAAAAAAAAAACACAAGGCAAAATAGACAAAATCAGGGAAAACACAGACAAAACAATGGAGTAGTTCAAGAAAATAATACCAAAACAAAATGTCAAAATAAATAAACAATTAGAAATCATACAAAAACAGCAACTAGAAATCCAAACGATGACCAAGAAAACTTCAGAAACAGACAACACAACGGAAGATTTTAGGAGCAAATTTAAACAGTGGAAGACAGGATAAGTGAAATTGAAGACAAATTCTTGGATACCACTTTGAGGAAAAATCAGAGAAAAGAATGAAGAAAACCTAAGAACTATGTGGGATACAATCCATAGTAAAAATTGGCCTGTGATCAGAGTTCTATAAAACAGGGGAGAAAATGGAGAACAGAGAAGATCATTGAAGATTTGCTGACAGAAAACTTCCCTAATATCATGAAAGATGAAAAGCTAACAATTCAAAGAAGCTAAACCAACCACATACAGGATAGAGCTCAAAATAAAGTCACCAAGGTATATCATAACCTCCTCACACTAGCCAAAACCAAAGACAAAGAAAGAAACCTGAGAGCAGCTCAAGAAAAATGAAAAGCTACATACAAAGGGGAAACAATAAGACTAGGCTCTGATTATTTGGCAGAAACCATGCCAGCAAGAAAGCACTGGGATGAAATATATAAAACCTTGAAAAAAAAATTGTCAAGCAGGAATAATACTTGCTGTAAAACTCTTGCTCAATATGATGGAAAAATTAGGACATTTCCAGATAAACAGAAATTAAAGGAATATGTAAAAATCAAACCCAACTTCATTTGCTATTGTTGCATGGTTCAAAATGAGAAGAAACAGCTGCAAAAAATCGATTACTAATCAGAACGTGGAATGTAGGAAGTATGAAACTAGGAAAATTGGAAATCGTCAAAAATGTAATGGAGGGCATAAACATTGATATCCTAGACATAAGTGCACTTAAATGGACTGATATTTGCCATTTTGAATCGGACAATCATATGGTCTACTATGCTGGAAATGATAAACTGAAGAGGAATGGCTTCACATTCATCTTCAAAAAGAACATTTCAAGATTTATCCTGAAGTACAGTGCTGTCAGTGAGAGGATAATACCCATACATCTACAAGGAAGACTGGTTAATATGACTATTATTCACATTTACCCACCAACCATTAAGGCCAAATATGAAGAAATTGAAGATTTTTACCAGCTTCAGCAGTCTGAAATTGATCAAACATGCAATCAAGATGCATTGACAATTACTGGTGATTGGAATGCAAAAGTTGGAAACAAAGAAGAAAGATCAGTGGTTGGAATATATGGCCTTGATAATAGAAACAATACCAGAGACAACCTGATAGAATTTGCAAGGCCAATGACTTCTTCATTGTGAACACCTTTTTTCAACAACTTAAATGATGACTATACACATGGACCTTGCCAGATGGAATACACAGGAGTCAAACTGACTACATCTTTAGAAAGAGATAATGAAAAAGCTCAATATCATCTGTCAGAACAAGGTCAGGGGTTGACTGCAGAACAGACTATCAATTGCTCCTATGCAAGTTCAAGTTGAAGCTAAAGAAAATTAGAACAAACCCACAAGGGCCAAAGAATGACCTTGAGTATATCCTACCTGAATTCAGAGACCATCTCAAGAATAGTTTTGACACTTTAAACACTAACGACTAAACACCAGATAAGTGGTGGAATGACATCAAGGGCATCATATATGAAGAAAGCAAGAAGTTATTAAAAAGACAGGAAAGAAAGAAAAGACAAACATGGATGTCAGAAGAGACTCTGAAATTTGCTCTTGAACATTGAATAGCTAAAGTGAACAGAATAAATGATGAAGTGAAAGAGCTAAACGATGATTTTGAAGAGTGGCTGGAGAAGACAAAGTATTATAATGATATGTGCAAAGAAGTGGAGATAGAAAACCAAAACGGAAGAACATGCTAAACATTTCTGAAGCTGAAAGAACTGAAGAAAAACTTCAAGTTTCGAGTTGCCATATTGAAGGATTCTATGGAGAAAATATTAAATGATTCAGGAAACATCAAAAGAAGATGGAGGAAATACACAGAGTCACTATACCAAAAAGAATTGGTCGGCTTGCAACAATTTCAGGAAGTAGCATATGATCAGGAATCAAAGGTACTGAAGGAAGAAGTTCAAGCTGCGCTGAAGGCATTGGCATAAAACAAGGCTCCAGGAACTGATGGAATACCAATGGAGATGCTTCAACAAACAGATGCAGCTCTGAAAGTACTCACTCATCTATGTCAAGAAATTTGGAAGACAGCTACCTGGCCAACCGACTGGAAGAGATCCATATTTATGGCTATTCCCAAGAAAGGTGATCCAAGTGAATGCAGAAATTATCGAACAATAGCATTAATATCACACACAAGTAAAATTTTTCTAAAGATCATTCAAAAGTAGCTACAGCAACATACCGACAGGGAGCTGCCAGAAATTCAAGCTGGATTCAGAAGAGGACATGGAACCAGGCAGATCATTGCTGATGTCAGATGGATCCTGGCTGAAAGCAGAAAATATCAGAAAGATGTTTAACTGTGTTTTATTGACTATATAAAGGCATTTGACTGTGTGGATCATAACAAATTATGGATAATATTGCAAAGAATGGGAATTCCAGAAAACTTAATTGTGCTCATGAAGATCCTGTACTTAGATCAAGAGGCAGTCATTTGAACAGGGCAAGGAGACAATTCTTGGTTTAAAATCAGGAAAGGTGTGAGTTAGTATTGTATCCTTTCACTATACTTACATCGTTCAATCTGTATGGGGAGCAAATAATCCAAGAATCTGGACTATGTGAAGAAGAATGGGGCATCAGGATTGGAGGAAGACTCATTAACGACCTGTGATATGCAGATGACAAAATCCTACTTGCTGAAAGTGAAGAGGATTTGAAGCACTTACTGATGAGGTTCAAAGACCACAGTAGTATGGATTACACCTCAACAAAAATAAAACAAAAATCCTCACAACTAGACCAGTATGCAACATCATGATAAATGGAGAAAAGATTGAGGCTGTCAAGGATTTAATTTTACTTGGATCCACAATCAACACCCATGGAAACAGCAGTCAAAAAATCAAAAGATGTATTGCATTTGACAAATATGCTGCAAAATACCTCTTTAAAGTGTCGAAAAGCAAAGACGTCACCTTGAGGACTAAGGTGCCCCTGACTCAAGTCATGGCATTTGCAATCACCTCATATACATGTGAAGGCTGGACAGTAAATAAGGAAGATCCAAGAAGAATTGATGCCTTCAAACTGTGGTGTTGGCAAAGAGTATTGAATATAGCATGGACTGCCAAAAGAATGAATAATCTTGTCTTGAAAGATATACTGCCAGAATGCTCCTTAGAAGCAAGGATGGATAGACTACGTCTCACATACTTTGGACGTGTTGTCAGGAAGGATCAGTCCCTGGAGAAGGACCCCATGCTCGGTGAAGTAGAGGGTCAGTGAAAAAGAGAAGGACTCTCAACGAGATAGATTGACACAGTGGCTGTAACAATGGGCTCAAGCATAACAATGATTGTGGGGATGGCGCAGGACTGGGCGGTGTTTCGTTCTGTTGTACATAGTGTCACTGTGAATCGGAACCGACTCGACGGCACCTAAAAACAACAGCAAAGAGTAGGAGAAAGAAAATGCTCCCACACTTTGGATATCCAATGCATACCATGAACCTTTCTGCTGCTGTGTTCTGGAGGGCAGTCTACCACTGATGGCCACTCTCCCACCTGCTCCTTCTTTATCCAGTCTTTACTATTCCTTCCTTTCCTGCCAGCTCTTTGGCTACGTAATTTGCAGAGCCCAGTACAAAATGAAAATATGGGTCTTCTTGCTCAAAAAGAAGGAGAAAGGCTTTTTATTTTCTTATGTGTTCTCACTCAACTTACCTGTTTTATTCTATAAAACATATATAATATGTTATATATATATATATGTAATATGTTATATAAAGTTATGCTTTTTGGCCATGTGGATACTTTGTGTGTGAATAGAGACCCTCACAGAAGTCTAGGATGTGTGCTTTGAGTGGGGGTGGAGGAGAGGGATGGAAAGCCTGTCCTGGTGTGGAAGAAGTTAGTGGGTGGCAGGATGTGCCTAATTTGAGGCTCTGAGCCCCTGATGCATGCTCCCATCAGACTCCACACAAATTCAAAGATAAATTTATTAGGAATTGCAAGACAGAAACTTCAGGACATTAAACCTCAAGCACCAGGACCTCTCTTCTGAGCGTGATGCCCTGAGCTACTGCAGTGATTGCCCACGAAGCTGGCCCTGGCTCTATACTTAACACAGCTCTCAAGCTTCACCTCTATTCTTTCTTCCTTCTCCTCTTCTTGAGCAGAACTACACATTTTATTCAATGTTAATCATGACATAGTATACTTGAAAATCGTTTTAGAAGGTTTTGAGTATCTAATTCATACAAGTCACATTCTTGACTCCAAAAAGCTTGCAATATCCATACTAAAATGTCTTCCAAAGGTGATGTTCCCAAAAAAGGCTTCTTGGTACAGGGGGCTACAGAGGGTCAAGTTTCCTTCAGCCTGGTGACGCAGCCGTATCTATTGTCTCTCCAAAGTGACTCTGGTTCTGTGATGAAAGCAACTGTTTGAATTCCTGGGTAAGTGTATCGTGTTTGGCCCAAGTTTGCAGACCCATTGTAAGTAATTGTCCATTTGATATTCCTATCACAGATGATTTGCATTTTATTTTCTCTTGCTTTTTGCAGTCATCTAAATCCTCAAATCCAAAATGATTATTTTCAATACTATCCCACGGCCTTAGAGTCGATTCTGACTGATAGCGACCCTGTAGGACAGAGTACAACTGCCCCGTAGGGTTTCTAAGCGTAAATCTTTATGGAAGCAGACTGCCACATCTTTCTCCCACAGAATGGCTGGTGGGTTTGAACTGCTGAGCTTTCAATTAGCAGCCCAGCACTTGACCACTGCACCACCAGGGCTTCTTTTACCTTCAATAAGACTCTTTATTGTATGTGTACCTATCTGTAATATTTTCCTCTATTATATATCTGTCACTATAGGCCACCTTGGAAGGTTGTGATTTCTTCTTTCCCATGACCCTCCACTAGAGACAGTAAATCAGGTGTCTTTCACTCTTTTTCCTGGATCTTGTCTTTTCTCTTTTCTCACGCCCAGAGAATTTGCCGTATTTGAGTGAAAAGGGCAGGTGCAGACACTCCTTCCCATGGTAAAAGCTGAAAATGCAAGCTGTTTGCTTCCCTACCTCCCCTGGCGTCTAGTGCTGGGACATAACCACAACTTGGCCAAACTAGTCTTTCCTTTTGGAATTGTGAATCTGGAACTAATAATGAAAGACTCAGAGTCAGGGGCTCTTTCTGAAGCTGGAGGTAAAAGTATGATCACAGTAAAGGTATGTCCATGGGCAAGGTCCTATGTTTTGTGAGCGTAGCAGTGGAGCCTCTCAGAAATCACTATATGCTTTTGACTGTTCATCACTATTGTTTCTATGCCTTTTCCAAGCCTCTTTTTCCAGATTTATCAGCCATTATGTGAAGTCTTTGATATATTTTTAAAATAAATAAAATATATAAGTTTTTAGAGCTGTTTTAGGATTATAGAAAAGTAGAGCAAATAGTAGAGTCCCTATATATCCTCACTGTCCTATACACAAGTTTCCTGTATGCTTATTTTCTTGCATTCCTGTGTAATACATTTGTAGAGCAGCTTTAAGATTACAGAAAAATGGAGCAGATAGTACAGAGGTTTCTCATATATCCCTGCTCTCCCATACACAAGTTTCCTCTGTGCTTTACTTCTTGCATTCCTGTGTAATATATTTGTTACAATTGATGAACCAATATTGATATATTATTATTAACTAAAATACATGGAGCCCTGGTGGTACACATTTTTTTATTGTTAATTCTGTGGGTTTTGACAAATGCATAATGTCATGTATGCACCATTATAGTATCATACAGAATAGTTTTAGTGCCCGAAAAATCCCCAGTGCACCACCTATTCATCTTCCTCCCTTGATCTTCTAGCAACTACTGATCTTTCAACTGTCTCTATAGTTTTTCCTTTTCCAGAATGCCATGTAATTGGAATCATAAAGTGTATAGGTTTTTCAGTCTGTCTTCTTTTACTTAGCAATATGCATCTAAAATTCTTCCATGCCTTTTTGTACCTTGAGAGTTCATTTCTTTTTATTCCTGAATAATATTCCATTACATGGACATGCATGGTTTGTTTATCCATTCACCTATTGAAGGACATCTTGGTTGATTTCAATTGTTGTCAATTATAAATAAAGCTGCTATAAACATTCATTTGAAATTTTTTATGTGGACATAAAATTTCCATTTGTTTGGGTAAATACCTTTGAGTGTGAATGATGGATCATATGGTAAACCTATGTTTAGCTCTGTAAGAAACTGCCAGACTGTCTTCCAAAGTGGCTAGACCATTTTTGTATTCCTACTATTAACAAATGAGATTTCCTGTTGCTCCACATCCTTGCCAGCATGTAGTGTTGTCAGTTTATTGAATATTTACCATTCTAATAGGTGTGCAGTGGTATCTCGTTGTTTTAATGTGCAATATCCTAATGACAGAGACGTCACTTTGAGAACTAAGGTTTGCCTGCCCCAAACCATGGTATTTTCAATTACCCCACATGTATGCAAAAGCTGGACAATGAATAAGGAGGACTGAAGAAGAACTGATGCATTTCAAATATGGTGTTGGAAAAGAATATTGAACATACCATGGACTGCTAGAAGAATGAACAAATGTGTCTTGGAGAAAGTATAGCCAAATGCGCCTTACAAGCGAGGATAGCAGAACTTTGTCTCGCTTACTTTGGGCATGTTATCAGGAGGAAGCTGTCCTTGGAAAAGAATATCACAGTTAGTAAAGGAGAGGGTCAGCAGAACAGAGGAATATACTCAATGATATGTATTCATACAGTGGCTGCAACAAAGGGCTCAAACACAGTAATTATTGAGGACAGTGCAGGACGTGGCAACATTTTGTTCTCTTATACATAGGATTGCTATGAGTTGGAACCAACTAGAGGGCACCTAACAACGACTACAATGAGATGATGTTGATGTAAGTACTATTATGACTCCCTTTATAAGAAATGAGAACCTTAGACCCAGAAAGGTTAAATAGCTTGCACAAGGTCACACAGCTTCTAAGGGGCAAAACCAGGGTGTGGGCTCAGGACACGCAATGTAGATGACATTTACATGAGAAACACAGCTCCATGGGCATATTGGTCATTGATGTCTCCCTCACACCTCCAAATTTAAAGTAAATAGTGCCACGTATTTTGGCAGGAGGTGAAAGAATACATTAAAACATTTTATTAGTCTGTGTATCCACAATTTCAGAGATCTCCGAAATAAATTCATGTAATAAAAAAACAAGTATTACTCATTCAATTAAAATGGAGTGAAACCTTGCAAACTCCTGCCTCTCCGTAATGCAAATTTGGATAAAAACACAATTGATGATGATCTCCTCTCCTCCAGGACAAGCTCACACAAGTCATTTCATTATGTTGATAATAAAGTAACCTGCATTTTACATAGCAGAGACCCCACTTATGGCATTACAGATTGACTCAATTTTCTTAATGCTTTAATGAGTAATATGACCTCCGCTCAATGGCTAATATTAATAAGGCCTACAAAACTGTGTTAATGAAGAATAAACTTAAATATGCTTAATTTGATTATGAAATTATCATACATGGTATTGATAATTTAAAAGATACAGTATTAATGTAATAAAACTATTGCCAATCTTATTTCCCTCATTTCTTTGTCTTTCATTTAGTTATTTTCAGTTTGAATCATCTTATAAGGAATTTTCACAGCATACACTGTTTTTGTTTACTGAAAATGTAGTAGTACATGCACCATTTATACTTTGTTCATTTATCCTTGGCCTTCTTCTTTTATGAAAATTTATTGATGAACAGAATGATTTTCTTAAAAGCTAATATAACTGCAAAATCACATCTTGGCACACAAGGACTAGTCTCTCCCTCAAAACATCATAATGTAAGTATATTGAAGTGATGTTGAAATAGAGATAACTTTGAATCTGATTTAATTATTAGAAAATATAAATTATTCACAAAATTCTTTCCTGTGTTGTTAATAACAAGGCACATTACTCATACAACTTATTTTTCTAAAGATATTGTAAATGATAATATCCTTTCTAAATTGAGTGTTGCAGGAATATATGTTCTTGAAAACACAATTCTGTGTTTGTCAGGTTGAGGGCAGGTCTGGAAGGATTACATCAAACCAAGCATCACCTAGACTCCATTAGACTGCCATGCAATATTTATTCCAATAATTTGATTACACTGAAAAATATAAATCAATGAGAAAAAGATGCCATATATTTACGGTGTTCTATTCCTGCTAGAATATCATTGTTATTCTATTGAATTGGCTCCAACTCATGGCAATCTTACGTATAACAGAATGAAAGATTGCCCAGTCCTGAGCCATCTTCCTGATCATTGACATGTTTGAGTCCATTATTGCGGACATTGTGTAGTGCCTTCCAATCTAAGTGGTTCATCTTCCAGCACATAGCGGACAATATTCTGTTGCTATCCATAAGATTTTCATTGGCTAGTTTTGGAAGTAGATTGCCAAGACTTTCTTCCTGGTCTGTCTTTGGAAGCTCCACAGAATCCTGCCCATTATGGGTGGACTCTGCTGGTATTTGAAATACCCACGGCATAGCTTCCAGCATCATAGCAACATACAAGCCACCACAGTAAAATAAACTACATTGGTGGTCCATTATAATAAGCACTCTTAATTCAATTTTGAAGTATTTAACATTTGCCAGTTATGTATCTTTTATATCATTGGCCTCCTACATAAGGTGTATTAAATTCTTCTCATCTCTTGATAACATTACCTCTGTATTGTGGAGCAGTGCCTGCCCCTGGAGACCATTCCTATACGGTGGTCACTAATTTTGTGGAACAGGATACTGGCCATATAATATTTTTTCCTGCTTTTTGTCTTTTTCCTCAGTTGACCTTTTCATACCCTAATTTTAATACTTCAGGCTCTATAATTAATAACTTTTTTTTGGTATGTGGAGATTTATTATTTTTGTGTTAACTTTATTGAGTTATAATTTATATATTGCCCATGTTTAAAGTCTATGTTTTATGAATTCTTTAAAACTCAGCTTTGTTTTGGCGTTAGTTACATTCAATAAAATTTAACAATTTTAAATGTATAATCCAATGAGTTTTGCAAATGGTTAGCTGTATATTCACCACCATAATCATGATCTAGAATATTTCCATCATGCCTAAAATTTCTCTTATAACATCCTTAACATTTAATAGTATTTTCTAATATTGGACAGGAAATATTCTTTTCTAAAATGAAAGCAGTAAAAGAGGATTCTATACCATTCTATTTTTAACAGTTAAAAAAACAAACAGATCTCATTCAGATATTCTTAGCAGTAGTGTAAATCATGATGGATCCTAACATCATTATTTATTGTTGAATATTATTATTAAAAAACAACAACAACTATTTCATTTCTAGAAGGAAGAATTACCTAATCAACTGATTGAAAAAGTCAGAACTTTTAGTCTGAGGTGTTTCTTCACATAGCTATTAAACTTGAAGCTCTAGGGGAAAGAATTAAAAGATTGGGACAAGATACTTTCCTGGACCAGTTCTCAAATGCTTGCTTGCAGCTTCTGTGAGTCCCTGAGCCTGTGTGGAAACAGGACCATAAAGATGCAAAGCATTTAATTGCTCCATTATACAAATCAAATAATAGAAGAGTCTAGGTTTCTTAAAGAGAGGATATTTATGGCTGTTCTTAATTTATGTAATTCTATGAAGGGAGGGCTTGATGTCTGGTTAAATATTTTAGGAAATCTAGATTCAGAACAGGTCTGAAACTTCTAATATAAGCACTACTTTTCCATATAATTAAAATACTATCTAACACATAAAATAGAAGGCACGGCTAGACTGCTTCTTAGAAGTGATGGAGGATAATGAGACTTTGTCACACTTACTTTGGACATGTTATTAGGAAAGACAGATCACTAGAAAGGGACGTCATGTTTGGTAAAGAAGAAGGTCAGCGAAAATGAGGGAAACCTTCCGTGAGATGGAGTGACATGTGGTTGCAACAATGGACTCAAGCCTACCAAAGATTGTGAGGTTGGTGCTGGACCAGGCAATGTTTTGTTCTGTTATACATAAGGTCACCATGAGTTGGAGCTTCAAACCCAGGCAGTCTGGAATCCAAGCCAGTGTTGTTAATTACTCTTTTGGCTCTAGGCATGAAAAGATTTCATTGGGCCCTCAAGATACCACCCTCACTCTCTACCTCCATGGGAATCTTTGCACCATTTAAATCTCTCCAGTTACATACTGACATAGACACATGTTGAGTTAAAGCCCTCCCAGACTACTCCTTGTATTCCTTTCTCTCTATCTGTTTCTGGGAAGATATTCCACTGTTAAATTTACTATGAGACATTCCAAGGCAGAAAAGCTATAGTAACTCTTTATCTCTCCAGGAAGCTAGCAGAGTATGGGCATCTCAGAACATGTTTGTGGTGGTGGTGATACTGATAAAGGGGTTATGATGATGATAGTGTTGAAGATAAGGATGAGAAATCAATTGCAGTGCCAGTTCTACAATGAGAGAATTAAAGGGAGCAGGAGAGTGAATCTCGATCAGAGGTTCAAACACTTGCGTTTCTTCACAGAGACATTGCACCAACTGGAATCTGAGTCTTCTTTTTTTTTTTTATGTCATTCTATGTGTGGCATCTTGGAGTCCTACCAGAAGACCCCATATGAGGCAAGGAAGCAAAGACAAGGAAATAATTTAACAGAGGATGAGTTTCTCAGTATATCCTACTCTTAACATGGGTTCCCACCTTTGGTGGTTTCTACAGAACGTAAGTCCAGGGTTTCCACCCTAGCCAGTTGGGTGGAAACATACTAGCAGGCATCTTTTCCCCTCCCCGCTTTTGACCTTGTCTACTCAAATATTCCCATAGTCTCAGGTGGTAGAGCAGATGGTGGCACCTATGCTTCTAGGTAGAGATACCATCATGTAGTCCCTGGGGCCAAAATCCAGTATTGATGCCTCTAGTCTTGAGGCCTTGAGGAGGACACTGCAGAGGTCCAGGAGGTGTAGAAAAGATGAATGTTTTCAGTCCCTGGGTGGTGCAAACAGTTAAGTGCTGAACTACTAACTGGAAGGTTGGTGATTCAAACCCAGTGAAAGGCACCTCAGAAGAAAGGCCTGGAGATCTGCTTCTGAAAGGTCACAGCCTTGAAAATTGTATAGAGCACAGTTCTAGTCTCACACACATAGAGTCACCAAGAGTTAGAACAGACTGTATGGCAACAGGTTTTTTCACACTGTGCTAGGTGGGCATTGTGCTAGGTATTTTATACCCGAGTTTTGTAATTTTTTTTAACATTTTTCATTTTCATTATAAAATATTTTAAATACATAGATATAGAGAGAATCATGTGTGTGCCTCTTGAGGTTAACAGCAGAAACAATTTTGTCATAGTTATTCCCATTTCTTTGTGATTTTTCTAGTGTGTGGGCCTTGAAGGGATATTGCTTGGGGGAAGTTGACCGAAGCCAAATACTACCAGATGAGCAAGCAAGCCGAAACCAGAGAGGGCTGCAACAAAGATCAATTCTGATATGCTTCTTGTTTTATTTTATTTTTGGCTTTAAAAAAACATAAATCTATTTTCTCAGAATTCTAGAGGCTAGAAGTCCAAATCAGGGTCTTTAGCCATATCAATTTCCTTCTGTGAGCCTCTCTCTTAGTTTCTGATGTCTGCCGGAAATCCTTGGCATTCCTTGGAATTCTTTGGCATTTATTGTCATCTGTCTTTTCCTGTGTGTGTATCTATTTCTATTCTGCTCTTTTTATAACTCAGAATTGATTAGCTGTGGGGCCCACACTACTCTGGTATGGCCTCATTAGTCTAATAAAAGAAAGTCTCACTTTCCAAACAGGATGATATTTACAGGTTACCGTAGATAGGATTTCAATGCGTATTTTGGATGGACACAATTTAATCCATCACAATTCCCAAGACAGCTCCATAACGAGTATTACTATGCCTATTACTATAACTGAGATTACAAAGAGGCTGAAAGGCTTGCCCAAGGACTGTCTACAGCAAATAAGTGGAAGAACTGAGTTTAGAATCCTTGTCATTTAACTCTTAATCCAATGCTCTTTCCACTGTGTCCAAACAGAAAATTTCTTAAATGTTTGCTCTATTTGGATATCAGACATTGAAGAGCTTCGAGTTCCTTCTTAAGGAATGTTTACCTTATCCATGGAACAATGTGGAACAACTGGAAGGTTTTGTGCAAGGGAATGACATGTTTAAATCAATGCCCGAAGGACACTACCTGGCAGGTGTAGGATATATTAGTGGAATAGGCATCTAGGCAGGTAGGCCACTTACCATGACTTCACACCTGGACACAGTTTATATAAACAGTTTGGTTTATTTTTAATTCATGTTTCTTGTTATTATTCATTCTTATATTAGCGTTAATTTTTTTTTTTAGTTTTATTCATTAAAGGTAAATTTCATCAAGTCTCACTGACATACATACAGCTCACAAGTTTTACATTTTTTTGTTTTTATAGATTATCATCTTTTGTTTAACATTTATCCAACTGAATCCTAAGTTGTAGGCAATTCTGTATTCTGTCTCCTGAACTGGTTCTCCATATATTAATTTACAACTTTAACTTCCACTTCATAATTTACAGGGCCTGAGGATATTTTAGGAGTCCAGGGTAGAATAAATTTTAAGAGCTTGACTACTAACCCAAAGGTTGGTGGTTTGAATCCACCCAGAGGCAACTTGGAAGAAAGCCCTAGCTATCTGCTTCAGAAAAGTCACAGCCCATGAAGCACAGTTCTACTCTGCACATATGGGATTGCCGTGACTCAGAATTGACTCATGGCGACTGGTTTGCTTTTTTGGTTTGAGAACATTTCACTGAGCTAATATGACATCCTTTGCTGAAGCATTAAGTTTTGGAGGAGTATTTTCAGTTATTTTTATTTGGTTTGGTTTTGCAGTTCCATAAATTTTCTATAAATTAGTTGCTAGAACTAGTGAATTGATTAAATTCAGTAATTCACTTTGGTTTTTTTAAACCCGGCAGTAAAGGAGCAAGACTACTTCACAGATAAGGGTATGTTCTTTCATGTAGTAGTGATATTTAATCCTTAAAATGACTTTTTAATTTTTGTTATTAAGGTAGAAGCTGTTGATACCCAATGCCTACATTTATTATTTCATTGTGGAATTGCAAAGTAAGATATTCTAATTTCATCATTCTTTATTTACTATCTGGAATACACCTATAAAAGAGACTTCCCATCATATATTATTTGGTCATATGGTGTTATGGTTTGAATTGTTTCCCCCAAAAATGTGTGTCAACTTGGCTAGACTGTGATTCCCAGTATTGTGTGATTGTCCACCATTTTGTCATTTGATATGATTTTCCTCTGTGTTGTAAATCCTATCTCTATGATGTTAATGAGGCAGGATTAGAGGCAGTTGTGTTAATGAGGCAGCACTCAAGCTACAAGATTAGGTTGTATTTTAAGTCAATCTCTTTTGAGACATAAAAGAGAGAAGTGAGCAGAGAGATACGCAGACCTCCTACCACCAAGAATGCAGAGCTAGGAGTGGTGTTTGTCATTTGGACTGGAGGTCCCTGGGCTGAGATGCTACTAGACCAGGGGAAGATTGATGACAAGGACTTTCCTCCAGAGCTGACAGAGAGAGAAAGTCTTCCCCTGGAGCTGGCACCCTGAAATCAGACTTCTAGCCTCCTAAACTGCAAGAGAATAAATTTCTGTTCGTTAAAGCCATCTGCTTGGGGTATTTCTGCTATAGCAGCACTAGATAACTAAGACACATGGTAACGCAATGTGTATTGGAAAGACATTATAAATGCTTGACTCATGCCCTTTGTTTACTAGATTTTAAAAGGACAGTAAAGGTAATAGATTTAGAATATTACACAATCACTTATTTTCTATACCTCACATTACACAGTAGTTTTAGAAGAATAATACCAACACTGCCAACAAGAATATAAATACTGAAATTAAAAAAAAAATTTTTCTTTGGAGTCTGTTTGTCCACAAGGTTGATTCTACTAAAGATGTACAGTCAAATGACTAGCTTTTCAGTCACTCAGAATTGTTTCTGTCTGTGTGGTTACATGACAAATCAGATACGTTTTGTGTATATTTGTTTCATTTTGATTTTATTATTTTTAAAAATTGGTTTTGTAAAATTTAATTTTGTCTTATAATCACCTAAATTATTTACATGGTTCTAAAGCAAATCGACAAAACAAGATATTTCATTAAAGTTGATTTTGACTGCTTATATTATTATTCTTAGTAGTTTTCTAGATGGCTTTATAAAAGATGAAGCCCTTTGTCTCATTGCACTATAACTCTCCTCCTTTACATTCCTATTTTTGTGAGTGATAATATAGCCTTATGTTTCTTTTTTGTTTATAATCTATTTTAGTAATTTTGTTGTTGTTGAGAATATACACAGCCAAACGTATACCAATTTGACAGTTTCTACATGTTCTAGCACTTCATGTTGCTATGTAGCAGGTTGAATCCTGCCAATATATACTTCTTAAGTGGGACTTTTTGCCTCAATGCCTGAAAGAACCTTTTTTATTCTTTGAAGTAAATAAAATTTCCTGGGATGTATCTTGGTGTTGATGATTTGATATCAGTTTTTCCTGAGACACAGTCTAATTATTCTATAACATTTTTTTAATTATATATTTTTCCTATTCTATATATTCATTTTTTTCTTTAAAGTCACCAGTTGCAAATGTGTTGACTTTGATTCCATTCTTTGAGCTATACAGCCATTCTCATACTCCTTTTCTGAGTTGTTCCTCCTTCATTAACATAAACTCACTGCCCTCTAAAGTTCCTATGTAATCCTTCAGTTGCTGTTGTCAATTTGATGCTATATAGAGAGATCTTAAAAGAGCATAAAGATCAAGGCAGACTTTTTTACTAGTGAAGCTAAACTATTGCTTAGTTTTAAGAACACTTCAGCAGGTATTTTTGGTTCAATGTTTAAGGATTATTTCAGGGTAACAGTTTAAGGGGTTCATGAAGTCTCCATTACTCTAGAAGGTCTGGATTCTATGAGAATATTAAATTCTGGTCTATATTTCCCCCCTTTCGATCATCATATATTTCTAATTTTTGTATTTTGTAACATTTCATTCTATTCAGTAACTATAACCTCAAGGTTGTTTTAGGCTTGTTGTTGTTTTTGTTAGGTGCCATCAACTCGGTTCCAACTCGTAGTGACCCTATGTGCAACAGAACGAAACACTGCCCAGTCCTGCACCATGCCCACAATCCTTTTTATGCTTGAGCCTATTATTGCAGCCACTGTGTCAATCCATCTCATTGAGGGTCTTCCTCTTTTTCACTGACCCTCTGCTTTACCAAGCATGATGTCCTTTTCCAGGGGCTGATCCCTCCTGATAACAAGTCCAAAGTACATGAGATGTAGTCTCGCCATCCTTGCTTCTAACAAGTATTCTGGTTGTACTTCTTCCAAGACAGATTTGTTCATTCTTTTGGCAGTCCTTGGTATATTCAATATTCTTCGCCAATGCCACAATTCAAAGGCGTCAATTCTTCCGTCTTCCTTATTCATCATCCAGCTTTCACATGCATATGATGCAATTGAAAATACCATGGCTTGGGTCAGGTGCGCTTTACTCTTCAAGGTGACATCTTTGCTTTTCAACACTTTAAAGAGGTCTTTTGCAGCAGATTTTCCCAACACAATACATCTTTTGATTTCTTGACTGCTGCTTCAACGGGTGTTGATTATAGATCCAAGTAAAATGAAATCCTTGACACCCTCAATCTTTTCTCCATTGATCATGATGTTGCTTACTGGTCCAGTTGAGAGGATTTTTGTTTTCTTTATGTTGAGGTGTAATCCATAATGAAAGCTGTGGTCTTTGATCTTTATCAGTAAGTACTTCAAATCCTCTTCACTTTCAGCAAGCAGTTTTAGGCTTAGTGTTGTATATAAATAGATTCCTTTTCACTCCCAATCCCTTTGTCGCAACAGATTTTTAAAGAAGTATTTATAAGAATCATATTTTATGAATTTTAATGCTTGTCTGTTATCTATGTGGCTAGGTATAACATTCTTGGTTCAGTTTTCTTCCCTGAGTTCATAAGCATTGTTACACTCTCATCTAGCATTTCATGTTGCTGTGTAGCAGGTTAAATCCTGCCAATATATACCTCCTTAAGTGGGACTTTTTGCCTCAATGCCTGAAAGAATCTTTCTTTTTCTTTGAAGTAAATAACTTTTCCTGGGATTCATCTTGGTGTTGATGATTTGATATCAGTTTTTCCTGAGACACAGTCTAATTATTCTATAATTTTTTTTGAATTATATATTTTTCCTATTCTATATACTCAGTTTTTCCTTAAAATCACCAATTGCACATGTGTTAAATTTCCTTTGTCTATTACACACATTTTTAATTTTCTCTCTAATTCAATTTAAATACTTTTTCATTCATTTCTGCTAATTCTTCTCCAGTTTGTCCTCTAGATTCTTCATTTCTGTGAATAACTTTTATTTCTAAAATAAGTTTATTTTTACTTCTACTTATCTTCTCAGCATGGCCATGTTAGTTTTCATCTCTTTATGTTATCTTTTTCATTAAGTTTTCTGATCTCTTGTTTATAGAGGCGATTTATCATTAAGTTCTTGAATTCTTAGGAAAAATCTTTGTTGGATCAACTTTCTTTGGAATGGGCACATACATGGATGTCTTCCAGTTGGTTGGCCAGATAGCAGTCTTCCAAATTTCTGACCTAGCAGAGTAAGTACTTGCAGCTTTTTATTCAGTTGTTGAATCATCTCAGTTAGTACTCAGTCAATTCTCAGAGCCCTGTTTTTCACCAATGCCTTAAGTGCAGTTTAGATTCCTTCCTCCAATACCATCTTTTCTTGATCATATGCTACCTTCTAAAATGGTTGAACATTGATCAATCATTTTTGGTACAGTGACATTGTGTATTCCTTCCATTTCCTTTTGACACTTCCTAAGTCCTTGAATATTTTGCCCATAGAATCCTTCAGTATTGCAATTCGAGTCTTGGACTTTTTCTTCAATTCTTTCAGCATGAGAAATGTCAAGCGTGTTCTTCCCTTTTTGGTTTTCTAACTCCAGGTTTTTGCACATTTCATTATAATACTTTACTTTGTTTTCTCTAACCACTCTTTAAAATCTTCTGTTTAACTCTTTTACTTCATCATTTATTCCATTCGCTTTACATACTCTAAGTTCAAGAGCAGAAACCCTGGTGGTGTAGTGGTTAAGAGCTATGTCTGCTAACCAAAATGTTGGCAGTTCGGATTCACCAGGTGCTCCTTGGAAAGTCTATGGGGCAGTTCTACTTGTCCTGTAGAGTTGGTATGAATTGGAATCAACTCAAAGGTAATGGGTTTGGGTTTTGGTTTTTGAAGTCCAAGAGCAAGTTACAGAGTCTCTTTTGAGAAGCGAGGACTGTGAGACTTTGTCTTATGTACTTTGAATATGTTATCAGGACAGACCAGTCCCTTGAAAGGACATCATGTTTCATAATGTAGAGAGTCAGCAAAAAAGAGGCAGACCCTCAACAAGATGGATTGATACAGTGGCTGTAACAATGGGCTCAAATATAGCAACAACACTGAAGATGGCACAGGAGCAGGAAGTGTTTTGTTCTGTTTTACACAGAGTCACTATGAATTATAACCAACTCTGTGGCACGAACCACCACCAACAACACTGTTATTCTAATATATGTGCATTACTATATATTATTGTTATGAAGTAAATGAAGAAGTACGTTAATGTTAAGAACACAAATCTTCTGAGTAAAAGAATATAGCTCCATTTATAAAATCAAAAAACAATCTCACATTCTAAATTTGAATTTGAAATATAAGCATCAAACATAAATAGTGGTGATAGTTGCACAACATTGTGAGTGATTTATGCCCCAGGATTGTACACTTGAAAATGGTTTAAATTGCCAATTTTAAGTTATTTCTATTTTAACACCAAATGCAAAATGTAAATTTGTCCTGTGTGTGGGCACAGTGGCTTGAGAAATGTCACTGACTGCGGTGGTTAACGTTGTGTGTCACCTTGGCTGGGCTATGATTCTCAGTGTTTTGGCAGTCAAATGATGTTGTGGTCACTTCCATAATGGAATCTGCTATGAGTAGCCAATCAGCTGAAAGGGAGTTGCTTTGGGTATGTGGCCCGCATCGAATATAAGTAGACATTCTGGCAAGGCTCTTGGACTTTTGTTCACACTGGATCCTGCACCTGGCTCCTGTTCATCTGACCACTGGTTCTTAGGACTTGAGCTAGCAGCTTACCTGTGGTCTTGCCTGACAATCTTGGGGTTCATCAATTTTCATAGCCTGTGAACAAGAGCCCTGCTCTATGACCTGCTGATCTTGGGTTCACCAGCCATTGTGGCTACGTAAATCAGGAGAAGCCTCTACCTGATCCACAGACTTGGAACATTCCAGCCTCTAAAATTTCATGAGCCATTTCAGTGATATAAATCTCTCTCTATATATATTTATATGCTTTACTGATTTTACTTCTCTAGAGAACCCACTGTATGTCATTTGGTACTGAAAGTCGTTCTAGAGAAACAAAATTGTAAGGATGAGTTTTCTAAATTGGTTCTCAAGTCTGGTTAATCTTAAAGATGTTGATGACTCTGCTACCAGCAGTAAAGAGGGTACTCATGGAGTGAGATGGCAATACAAAATTCACAAAATATTACCACCAATAGATCAGGTATTGGTGAAAGGCAAGGCTCTGGGTAGTTGCATGTGTGATACCTTTCTACAAATCTGTCATAATGAGAAGTATAAGGAAGATGGTTGGTTGGTCATACTTTTGCTAGACACGCTAGACAAACTGGTGAAAGAAAGAGATGAGTCAGGGCTTCAGAGTAAAAGCTTAAGTACTGCATAAACTACCTCAAATTTTCTACTTGTGCCTTGAGAGAAAGTCTTATTTCTTGTAGTAACAGAGCTGATATTGCTGAAAACCAAATCCAGAATCTTAAGAGTGGCTGAATTTCAAGGCCAACTCAATTGTCAACTTGAGAAGTATCTGAAGTTAAAGTAAGGGCATCGATTGGAAAGAAATAGGAGCCTGAAACTTGGGATGGGGACATATGGGCAGATAATTAGGAAGCTGGAGTCACTGAGTCCCTAAATTCTGTTGAATCACTCCTGCCAACAGAATCAGCCCTCTCCCATCTGAAGAGATTACTCCATATTTGTCTGCTAAACCATCCTACCCATTAAAATCATTAGCCCTTCCACCTCAGTCTAATGTGATTAACCCAGCTGCATCTGAAGAGCTCTTGTCTGAGTCATTGCCAGGGGCATTGCCTGAGGCAGATGATTTACAAGACAATGCTGAATGTTCTGAAAACATTTCCCCACTACTGATTTTGGCTTCCAGACCTATAACTAGACTTAAGTCCCAGTGAGCCCCAAAAAAATGAAGCACAAAGTACGACCCAGGAGGAGGTACACTACGCTCCAAAAGAACTGCTTGACTTTTCTAATATGTACAAACAGAAACTTGGGGAATACATGTGGGAATAGTTATTAAGGATGTGGGATAAAGGTGCAAGGAACATAAAGATGGATCAGTCTGAGTTTATTGATATGGGCTCACTAAGCACAGATTCTTTATTCAATGTTTCAGCTTGAGAAGTTAGGAAAGGATCTAATAGTTTATTGGGTTGGGTTGCTTGCTGAAGCATGGTTTACGCGGTAGCCTAAACGAAATCAAGTTGAAGTACCAGACTTGCCTGGGTATATTTTAGAAGAAGGTATCCAAAGGCTCAGGGAAATTGGCATGCTAGAGTTGATTTAACAGGTTAGACCCACAGACCCACACATGGAGTTCCCAGAGGAAACACTTTTTACCACAATGGTGGGGAACAAATTTGTGAAGGGAGCCCCAGCATCCTTGAAGACTTCTATAATTGCTATTTAATGTAAGTCAGATTTGACAGTGGGAACTGCCCAAACTGAATCAAGACACCTAACTACAATGGGAGTGATTGAACCAAGTGGTAATGGGGACCAACTGGTGGCAGTCAATTGACAAAGATAAGGTGGGTGTGGTTACAGTAATGGACAGTAGAGTCAAAGCAGTAATCAGAATAGTCTGACTTGTATGGACTTATGGCGTTGGCTACTTAGTCATAGTGTCCCTAGGAGTGAAATAGATAGGAAATCTACTAAATATGTATTTGATCTGTACAAGTGGATGGATTCTAGGTCAAGTGAACAGCCTTTTAACTTGAATTGCCAGAATAGAGAGTCACTTTCCCTCAACCAATTCCCACAACCACTTGAATGAAGGAGAGGCCAGGTCCCCTTGAGGAAAGATTCCAGTACTCTGCAAAAATTTATACGCTAATCTTTCTCCCAGCCTTCCCCAAAGGGATGTACAGTCTTCTACAAGTGACTGATCATTGGGGGAAAGGAAATAATCAGACTTTTTCTGGGATTGCTGGATACTGGCTCTGAACTGACACTAATTCCAGGAGACTCAAAACATCACTGTGGCCAACCAGTCAGAGTGGGGGCATCTAGAGGTCAGGTTATTAATGGAGACTTAGCTCATGTCCATCTCACACTAGGTCCACCCTGTCCCTAAACCCATCCTGTAGTGATTTCCCAAGTTCCAGAGTGCATAATTCGAATAGATATACTCAGCTACTGGCAGAACCCCCACATTGGATCCCTGACAAATGGAGTAAAGACTATTATAGTAGGAAGAGCCAAGTGGAAGCCATTAGAACTGCCCCTACCTAGGAAAATAGTAAAACAAAAGCAATGCCACATTCCTGGAGGGATTGCAGAGATTACTGCCACCATCAAGGACTTGAAGGATGCAGGGGTGGTGATTCCCACAACATCCCCCATTCAGCTCGCATAATGAGAAGTATGTGCAAAAAAAAGATGGATCTTGGAGAATGACACTGGATTATCAAAAACTTAACCAGGTCGTGACTCCAACTGCAGCTGTTCTTCCAGATGTAGTTTCATTGCTTGAGCAAATTAATACATCTCCTAGTACTTGGTATGCAGCTATTGATCTGGCTAATGCCTTTTTCTCCACACCTGTTTAAAAAGACCATCAGAAGCAGTTTGCATTCAGCTGACAAGGCCAGTAATAAACCTTCAGTTGCCTTCCTTACAGCTACATCAATTTTCCATAATCTAGTCCACAGGGACTTTGATCGCCTTTGCCTTCCACAAAACATCTCATTGGTCCATTACATTGATGACATTATGCTGATTGGACCTAGTAAGGAAGAAGTGTCAATGACTCTGGACTTATTGGTAAAACATTTGCATGCTAGACGGTGGGAAATTATTCCCACAAAAATTCAGGCATCATCCACATCCGTGAAATTTCTAGGGGTCCATATCAAGACATTCCTTCTAAAATGAATGATAAATTATTGCATCTGGCTCCTCCCACAACTAAAAAGGAGGCATAATGCCTAGTGGGCCTCTTTGAATTTTGGAGGCAACATATTCCTCATTTGGGTGTGCTACTCTGGCTTATTTATCAAGTGACTCAAAAAGCTGCTAGTTTTGAGTGAGGCCTAGACAAAGAGAAGGTTCTGCATCAGGTTTAGGCTGCTGTGCAAGCCTCTCTGCTCCTTGGACCATATGACCCAAGTGATCCAATGGTGTTTGAAGTATCAGTGGCAGATAGAGATACTGTTTGGAGTCTTTGGCAGGCCCCTATTTGTGAATCCCAGAGCAGAACCTTAGGATTTCAGAGCAAAGCCCCACCATCCTCTGCAGATAACTACTCTCCTTTTGAGAAACAGTTTTTGGCTTGTTATTGGGCCTTAGTAGAGACTGAACACTTACCCATGGGACACCAAGTCACCATGTGGCCAGAGCTACCCATCACGAACTGGGTGTTATCTGACCTACAGAGTCATGAAGTTGGATGTGTGCAGCAGCACTACATCATTAAATGGAAGTGGTATATATGAGATCAGGCCCAAGCAGAACCTGAAAGCACAAGTAAGTTGCATGAGGAAATGGCTCAAATGCCCATGGTCTTCACTTCTCTCACGTTAACTTCCATTTTCCAGTCTGCATCTATGGCTTCATGGCGAGTCCCTTATGATCAGGTGATTGAGGAAGAGAAAACTCGTGCCTGGTTTACAGATGGTTCTGTGTGATACGCAGGCACCACTCGAAAGTGGACAGCGGGAGCATTACAGCCTCTTTCTGGAACCTCCCTGAAGGATAGTGGTGAAGGGAAATCCTCCCAAATGGGCAGAACTTCAAGCAGTGCACCTGGTTGTTCACTTTGCTTGGAAGGAGAAATGACCAGATATGTAATTGTATACTGATTCATGCGCTGTGGCCAATGGTTTGGCTGGATGGTCAGGGACTTGGAAGGAACATAATTGGAAAATTGGAGGTAAGAAAGTATGGTGAAGAGGTTTGTGGATAGACCTCTCTGCATGGGCCAAATAAGTGAAAATATTTGTGTCTCATGTGCATGCTCACCAAAGGGTGACTTCAGAAGAGGAGGATTTTAATAATCAAGTGGATAGGATGACACGTTTTGTGGAAACCAGCTATTGTCTTTCCCCAGCTACTCCTGTCGTTGCTCAATGGGCTCATGAACAAAGTGGCCATGGTGGCAGGAATGGAGGTTATGCATGGGCTCAGCAACATGGACTTCCACTCCCGAAGGCTGACTTGGCTACAGCCTCCGCTGAGTGCCCAGTCTGCCAGCAGCAGAGACAAACACTGAGTCCCTGATATGGCATTATCCCTCCAGGTGATCAGCCAGCAACCTGGTAGTAAGTTGATTATCTTAGACCACTTTCCTTATGCAAAGGGAATTGTTTTTTCTTACTAGAATAGACATTTACTCTGGATATGGATTTGCCTTCCCTATACACAATGCTTTTTCTGGAACTACCATTTGCGGACTTACAGAATGCCTTATCCACCATCATGGTATCCACACAGCATTGCCTCAGATCAAGGGACTCACTTCACAGCAAATGAAGTGTGGCAATGGCAATATATAAATTGATCTCTCTCTCTGTATACATATATAGTGTGTATATATACACATATATATATGTGTGTGCTTCACTGATTTTGCTTCTCTAGAGAGCACAGCCTAAAACGGGACCCATAACCCAAATCTGACAAACCAAAATATGCTAACACCCAGTTGTCAGAAACAACAAATTGCAAGGCCTAGTGAGTTAGTGACTGTTATGGATTGAGTTTTTTTCCCCAAACATTTGTATCAACTTGGCTAGGCTCATGGAATTCACTGATCTTACCATGTTCCCCATCATCCTGTAACAGCTGGTTTGACAGAACGATAGAATGGCCTTCTAAACGTGGCTAGGTGGCAATACTTTGCAGGGTTGGGGCAATGTTCTCCAAGAGGCTGTATATGCTCTAAACCAGAGTCCAATATATGATGCTGGTTCTCCCATAGCCAGGATTCATAGGTCCAGGAATCAAGGGGTGGAAATGGGGGTGGTACCACTCACTATTATCCCTAGTGACCCACTTGTAAAATTTTTGCTTTCTGTTTCTGCCATTTTATGCTATGCCCATCTAGTGGTCTTAGTTCCAGAGGAAGGAATGCTCCCACCTAGAGATATATCACTGATTCCGTTAAACTGGAAGCTAAGAATGCCACCTGGCCACTTTGGGCTCCTTAGCCTCTGGATCAACAGGCAAAGACGGGAGTTATCTTACTGGTTGCTGTGATTGCTCCTGGTTACTAAGAGGAAATCAGATTGATATTAAATAATGGAGGTAAAGAAGAGTATGTCTGAAATGCAGGAGATCCCTTAGGGCATCTGTTAGTACTATCATACCCTGTGATTAAAGTCAGTGGAAAACTACAACAACCCAATTCAGATGTGATTGCTAATGACCCAGACTCTTCAGGGTTGAAGGTTTGGGTCACCCTACCAGGAAAAGAACCATGACCAGCTGAGGTGCTTGCTGAGGACAAAGGGAATATGGAATGGGTGGTAGAAGAATGTAGTTCTAAATACCAGTCAGGACTTTGTGACAGTTGCAGAAATGAGGACTGTAAAAATTGCTATGAGTATTTCTGCTGTGTACGTGTGCATCAGATATTTTTGTTTCCTTCACTTGTAAAATATAAGTTGTAAACAGGGCTAGTGCATTTTTGGTTGTATGTGCATTCCTTGAATCATGTTAGGCATGAATATGACTTTATAATTGTCTTTAGTTCAGAGATTATGTATGGTTTAAGGTGATGTGTACAGGTGCCAAGTTGACAAGAGGTGGACTGTGATAGTTAAGGTTATGTGTCGTCTTTGCTTGGCCATGATTCTCGGTGGTTTGGGAGTCTTACGATGTTGTGATCACTTCCATGATGGGATCTGCTGTTAGTAGCCAATCAGTTGAAAGGGAGTTTCCTTGGGTGAATGGCCTGCATCAAATATAGGTAGACATTCTGTCAAGGCTCACAGGGTTTTGCTTGCACTGGATTCTGTAGCTGGTTCCCATTCGTGTGACCTCCAATTCTTGGGACTTGAGCTAGCCGCTTATCTGCGGTCTTGCCTGACTGTCTTGGGATTCATCAGTCTTCACAGCCTGTGAGCAAGAGCCCTGCTCTATGAGCTGCTGATCTTGGGTTCACCAGCCACTGCAGCTATGTGAACCAGGAGAAGCCTCTATCCTTATCCACAGACTTGGGATGTTCCAGCCTCTAAAACCACATGAGCCATTTCAGTGATATAAATCCCTCTCTACATATATTTATACACTTTTCTGGTTTTACTTCTCTAGAGAACTCAGCCTAATACACTTATTTAGATGGGGGTCTCAGGACCTGTGATGGCTAAGGTTGTGTGTCAACTTGGCTGGGCCATATTTATCAGTGGTTTGATGGTTGTGATGTAGTTTGCAGCTATGTAATGATGTAATCACCTCCATAATGAGATCTGATATAATGTACTTACTTCCATGATAAGATCTGTTTTGAGGAGCCAATCAGTTCAAAAGGAGTTTCCTTGCAAGTGTGGCCTGCATCCAATATATGTGGACTTTCTAGCAAAGCTTGCTGGATCCTGCAACTGGCTCATGACCTGACCTCCAGTTCTTGGGACTTAAGCAAGCAGCTCACCTGATGATCTTGGAATTCATCAGATCCTATATCTATGAGATTCAAGAGAACACTCCAGCTTGGCCCATGGCCTAGGAACTTTCCAGCCTCTACAACTCAGTCAGCCATTTCTTAGATATAAATTGCTCTCTCTGTGTATATATATATAGTGTGTATATATATACATATATGTATGTGTGCTTCACCGATTTTGCTTCTCTAGAGAGTATAGCCTAAAACAGGACCCATAACCCAAATCTGACAAACCAAAATATGCTAACACCCAGTTATCAGAAATGACAAATTGCAAGGCCTAGTAGTTAGTGACTGTTATGGATTGAATTTTTTCCCTCAAAAGTGTGTATCAACTTGGCTAGGCCATGATTTCCAGTATTGTGTGATTGTCCACCATTTTGTCATCTGGTGTGATTTTCCTCTATGTTGTAAATCCTACCTCTATGATGTTAAAGAGGCAGGATTAGAGGCAATTATGTTAATGAGGCAGGACTCAATACACAAGATTAGGTTGTATCTTGAGTCAATCACTTTTGAGATAAAAAACAGAGAAGTGAGCAGAGAGACGGGGGACCTCATGCTACCAAAAGAATGCAGAGCCCGGAGCAGTGTGCATCCTTTGGACTGGAGGTCTCTGCACTGAGATGCTCCTAGACCAGGGGAAGATCGATGATAATGACCTTCTGCCAGAGCCAACAGAGAAAGAAAGCTTTCCCCCGGAGCTGGCACCCTGAATTCGGACTTCAAACCTCCTAGACTGTGAGAGAATAAATTTATCTTTGTTAAAGCCATCCACTTGTGGTATTTCTGTTATAGCAGCAGTAGATAATTAAGACAGTGACTTACAAGAAAATTTTTACTTTCACAAAGATATTTTGTTTATAATGCCTTCCACAAACCTGGAGGCCCAGTATTTCTGATGATCAAAGGCAAAAGGGCTGCCAATAGAGAATGAGTATCAAATAATTATGCCTGGATTATATATGCTGAGATTTCTGGAACACAGATTTTACAGACACAGCCAACTAACAGGATAATTTTAAAGGTTTTCTTTTTATGGATGTTTTCATTGCTGTTATTCTCTCTCCTTTTAATGTAGGCAATGTTAACTAAATATGCTCCTCTTTCAGGAGGCTGAATATTTGAAAATTCAAATGGTAAGAAAGAAAAACCATAGGTGGAGGTTGGGGATAGGGATGTTCTTGATAAAAAGATTCACATGAAATTACTTTGAATAAAATGTATTCCTCATGTACTATAATTTCACATTGAAACTTGAGATTTTCCTGAACATGCTTAAGCAAAATGGCATACTTATTCATTTTTTTATATTCCAGTGAAATTTTAAACAATGAAAATTACTTTCCCCATGGAAAGAGGGGTGACCTTTTTGTTAAAACAACTCACCAAACATAACTGGATGTCATATGAAATTTTAGCCTGCAGTAGCAGAGCAAGAAGCAAGAACACGAGAAATATTTTTGCCTCAATAGCTTATTCTAGCCATCTACTATTTTTGTCTTTTCCCCCAGTGGAGAGATATATTTTTATATTACCTGTTTACAATTATAAACTCTTCAATATATGAAGTCAAATAAATAGAATGAAGTATATGTATGTATATGTGTACTTATACATATATATATAATGACAAAATATCTGTAAATCAGTGATTAACTCAGCTAGAATGGGCCAATAATACAGGGTCACCCAAATATCTCCCTCCCCATATGATAGGGTCCCACTAGACATTCCTATGATATCCACAGTTTGTAGCTGGTATCCATATTTGCAGCTATATGATTGGTTATAGCTTCATAATGGGTGGAAATAATGTGATGTCTTATCTGTTGATTTGATAGTGAAAGAACTTATGATTTAGCTATTTCCAAGCAAGTTAAGGAAAAGCTCTTATTTGTGAAGGAAAAGAAAATCCTATTCTGAAGTTGCCTTTAAATTTCCTTCCTTGTTGTTGTTGTTATTAGGTGCCGTGGAGTCGGTTCTGACTCATAGCAAGGCTATGTACAATAGAACAAAACAGTACCAGGACCTGCACCATCCTGTGCGTTATGCCCGAGCCTATTGTTGCTGTCACTGTGTCAGTCCATCTCGTTGAGGGTCTTCCTCTTTTATGCTGACCCTTTTTCTTTACCAAGCATGATGTAATTCTCCAGGGACAGGTCCCTCCTGATAACATGTCCAAAGTGTGTGAGACTAAGTCTCGCCATTCTTGCTTCTAAAGAGCACTCTGGTTATACTTCTTCCAAGACAGATGCGTTCCATCTTTTGGAAATCCATGATATATTCAGTAGTCTTTGTCAACACTACAATTCAAACGCATCAATTCTTTTTCGGTCTTCCTTACTCATTGTCTAGCTTTCACATGCATATGAGACGATTGAAAATATTATGGCTTGAGTCAGTTGCACCTTAGTGCTCAAAGTGACATCTCTGCTTTTTACCACTTTAAAGAGGTTTTTTTTTGCAGCACATTTGATCACTGCAATCTGTCGTTTGATTTCTTGACTGCTGCTTTCATGGGTGTTGGCCGACCTCATGCTGTGGCTCTTTAGCCAAGTGGATCTGCTCCTCTGTGGGCTCCAGAGAAGGCAGTGCAGGACGGCCAGCAAGACTGCCAGGGCAAGCTGCAGCTGCTGATGACCGTCAAGGTGGCCTGCCCGACACACATGCTGTCTTTCCAGATCTGTGAGATGCGCAGCTTGTCACGGAGCCTGAAACGAAGTAGACTCTTGATCTTCTTTCCCTGGACAGACTGCTGGACAGCGCCCATTACTTTGGAAGAGTGCAGGATTGGTCCACAGAGAGGGTTCAAAGATCCTGCTTGGTAGGCAGGTCATCCCTACAGGTTATAAATAATACAGGGTAGCAGCGTCTTGTCGTTTATTCCTTTTGCTGAGTGCTCATGAGAGCCTAATCTTTTCCCAAACAAGCAGGCTGTCCTTCAAAAACAAACTAAAGAAAACAAACAACAAAACAAAACAAAAAAAGGTTGGGCGGTTTACAATTTTGTTTTCAGCACAAATGCCTGGCTCCTAGAAACACAAGAGTGCAGAGGAGTCAAGCGTTTTCTCCTGAGACCAGCGGAAGGAGGGATGCTGATTACACGGAATTAAAGCCCGTACCTTCGTTGGAAGCTCAGAAGAGGATCTTTACAAAATTATCGACCTGGATTAGAGACAGCGTGGAAGGTGCTAGCATGTGTCAAGATCATCTGGCCAAGGTCTGAGAGATGCCCTCTGGGAGAAACTCTTTTCCGGGCGCAGCCAAGGCCCGCAGCTGGGCCAGCAATGAGCTGGCGCGCAGCCATTGCCCTTCCTTCCCGAAACCCCGTCGCTCAGCTCTCTTCGCGACCCCTACCTCCCCCGCTCCGGTTGCCTCGGTAACGAGGAAGCTCGCTGAATCCACGCGGTAGGCGCGGGGCGTCGGAGGTAGGGGCTCCTTCTCCTCCTCGCCCGCTGCCGAGGCGAAGAGCTGCCAGCTGCTCTCCGATGAAAGGTTCTGTAGCTAGAAAAGTGCGGTTCTCCTGCGCTCAGTGAGAGGCCAGGGCGTGGTTGAGGGAAGGGGGCAGTCAGGTACTTAAGCCTGCGCTAGCCTTCAGGCCCAGCCCCCTTCGCACTCTGGTACGCGCGTCCAGCCGCCGCAGCCAGGTGTTGAGGGCAGTAGGGCGGCCACCTAACTGCGTCATGGTAACCCCCTGTCCTCCGCGAACCCCACCAGCCCCGCCTGCCCTGCTGCCTGGGCCAGGAGGCGGGACAAAGACCAGAACCTCGCGTCCCGGTGAAGGAGAGCAGGCCCCTGTGCCTACGAAGAAAGCAACCGTTGTATTCCCTGAACTCTTGCCCGTTTCCTAAAGAGACTCTGGCATTTGCGACTTGTTCTGGTCCCTCAGTTCCGGCTCTGAAGGCGCAGACAGCCCCGTGGCGTTTGAGGCGCAGGGCTGCAGCCCCCTGTCCGGCCTTACCCAGCTGTGGACACACCTAGATCTACAGACCTTCCGCGATTATGACCAGAGCTGGTACGCCTTCACAATGCGCGGGAGAGCCACTTCCACCAGCGGGAGTCGCTGGCGCAGCAGCCACAAGTGACAGCTGATTCCGCTGTAAGCTGCTCGCTCACCTGGTTGATCCCCATGCACCTCCAGTTCGGCTGCTCCTTCCAGTCGCTGTGCCGGATGGTGAACACTCAGGACCACTTCTTAACCACCACACTGGCGGCTGCAGACTGCTTCCAGCTACTTGGAGTCAGTCCCTGCTCATAGCTGGCAGACACAAGGAGGTGCACCCACAGCGATTGAAGCAGCTCCTGGCCCTGTGCTAAGATTTGTTTTAGAAGGTCATGAGTAGCATGCAAATTAAAGTAATTATTATTATTATTTTTTAAGCTTTTAATTTGGTCATTGACAAAATATTTTTTCTAGTTAAGTCGATTGATATTTTGCTTTCTAGTCAAGCAATGGTTATATCCTTGCACTGAATTTGGCTTCTATCAGACCATGGATACGAAGAACCAGCCCTTCTCTGGATTGCCTCTCAGGTAAAGGCTCTGCCTTGACTTCTGTTTGTCACTGGAAACCAAGATTGCAGGCTTTTTTTTTTTTTTTTTCATATTTAAAGGGAAGATTAAATTGACCAATCCCAAAGTAATGAAAAATTAAAGAAGGAATCTTCTGGGTGGAAGTTTGAGAAATCAAAAATATTCCAATAAGATACATAGAATCAAATTTCAGATTTCTGAATCTATCTTAATTAGTAGTTGCCAGGAAACACTCTACAGGTTCTAGAGGATGTGTAAGAATAAGTAAGTATACTAGTAGTCTCAGTCTTCCTTGTTGGCAATAGAGGGTTATTTTATTTAATACTTTTTTATCAAGAAGATATTTTGTGTGTTTGTTGAAAAATCCAATTAAGGAACATGGGTGACAGCAAAGTTGCAAATAAAAGAAGGCAAGTTGTCTATGTGTTTTGAATTTCAGATTAGCCAAGATTTGCTGGTTGTATGAAGCAGGACAGATCACCCTTAGTCAGCTTTATTCTCATTGATTTACAGGAGTTTATCATATTTACTGTGTTAGCAGAGCAAGATATGCATGTATCACTTACATCTAGAATTGTGCACTAGAAAAAGAAGTTAATAACTATCCAGAATTTTAAAGGTAATTTCATACTTAAAATTTCAGGAGGGGCATTCTTCATTTGTGTGTATGTGTAAGTGCAGATGTGTTGTACAAGAAAATGCATAGATATTATCCTGTGTAGAAATATTTTGGAGGGTAATATCATGATAAAAATATAAACTTTGGGGAAAAATTATGAACTTGGAGTCTATAGTTTGTCCTATCAAAGTCCCCAAAGCCTCAAAAATCCCTAATGAGGAATGGAGCTATGACTTAGCCAAATTCAAGGGTACCACTGTTTTGGAAGGTTCTTGAAGAAAATACCTGGACCACATTTTTTAAGAGTGGTATCTATGATGAAGATACCTGTATTGTGGCAAACACTATAGCTTCACTTCTTTTGGTGTCTCTTCCACCAGTGTGGAGAGAACATGTATCCACTTTTTCAGTCCTTTGTTCCTTTACGTAACTATTTTGCTCCTAGGACACAGGAGGGGAAATCTTGCTTTTTCCTTGGCTTCCTTCTTCAGTCTTTCTTTGACATTCCAGATCCTAGGGGCTAGACTGATTGGAACTGGAAAGGTTTACTGAGCCCTGGTGTGCACCTCTTGGAATTGGAGGCAGTCTCTGGCTCTGACTGCCTTTGTGCTCTCTTCCTCCTGAATAGGCAGGCAATCTGTGAATTGAGCTTTCTTCCATCCACAGCGGTTACTAGTCCAGGTACAAGTGTGAGCCTTGGGGGGAAGGCAAAGAATAGGTTTTTCTGCTTTCCTTGTTCTGAAGCCATAGGTGGTGTCCACGAAAAAGTTGCCTGTGGTGTCTATCACCTCCTCACTAAGGATCTTCATTGGGTTGGCCAAGGGTCCGGATAGACAAGTACTTTGCTGTCTACATTCCTCTGTGCTTAACTACTAGAAGACCTTACAGGAGGAGTGGCTGGGCTAGAGAGATAGATAGATAATTTCCTTCTTAAACTGAAGAAATTCTTTTAGCTGTTTTAAGTAACTCAGATTCGTAGGGGAAAATAAAACATCTAAAAAACTAAAAAAACCAAAATAGCATACTCTTTCTGTAGATATCTCTCTTAACACTCCTCATTCTACCTCTCCAGCACCTACAATTTTGTCTCATTTTTGTTGCAGGTATTTTCTTTAGGAATATTCGGATGTCTTTGGCCCTGAGTTCAATTACGTTTCAGTGGCTCGGAGTGTTCTGCCCACCAACATGTACTATGGTGACTGCAGTATGAAACGAAGCAAATCGTCTTTCCCAGTGGTTCCATTTATCGTTGGTATGCTCTGGGTATCGAAGAGGAAATCAGTAAAGATTTGCTTGTTGTCTTCATTAAAGGTAACACAGTTGTGAATAGTCAAAGACCCACAAATAGAATGAAATATATCAGCATGTAATAATAAGTTAAAGAGGTGGTTCAGTGGTTGAATTCTCGTCTTCTGTGTAGGAGACTCAAGTTCAATTCCAGGCCAATGCACCTTATGTGCAGCTGCCACCTTTCTGCTGGTGGAGCTTGTGTGTGTCTATGATGCTGCACATGCTTTGGTGGAGCTTCCAGACTTAGAAAACTAGGAGGAGAGGTCTTGTGATCTATTTCCAGAAGTCATACAATGAGAAACCTACATATCACAGTGGTTCGATCTGCAACAAATCATGGGGACCGCACAGGACAAGGCAGCACTTAGTTCTGTTTGGTTGGGGTTGCCATAAGTTTGGGGTTAAATTGACAGTCATTATCAACAACAACATTAATCAATTGCTTTTGATATTACTATTGACAAGAAACACAAAATACTTCTAAGCAGATGTTGGGTAGATCATTAACTCTTCACTAGTCTTTTATCATCATGCTTGAATCTGAAATAGAACACATTATAAAACTACTAATCAGCACAGAAAACAAAGGTGCATATAAAATGAACGATTTGTCTACTGTTGTCCTTATTTATTTATTTTTTCAAGGAGTATATGTGGTTTCAGATACTTTAGGGAGATGAGGTAATTTTCTTTTGACTTCATTAGAAGAAGTTATTTTGTCTAAGGGCTCTGAACACTAGATAGATGAGTGTCCACAGCACAGCTTAGTTCTTAGAATAGTAACTTCACTTGGAACACATGATCGTTCCATGTGATCCATTTTATGTGTTTCAGTTACTGAAATTAGTTGTAAAATAATCTCAATAATCTACTATTAGTACTGGATAAAATGTATATTTCCACTGCAAAATAAAAATTGGCTGCTTATTATGCTACTGTGATATTTACAAAAGTCATTGCCATGGTTTCCAGCTCAAAGCCCCTGGAAGTCTTAAGTCTTGATCAATAAAAAATCAGACTCATAAACATGCAACTGTTAATATTTTAAAAAACTTTCTTGTAGAATAGAAAAACCCCTGGAGGAGTAGCATTCTTGCCAGTGGAAATGTAGCAAATGTGTATCAATTGCAGAGATTCAAAAGATAACTATTATCAGCTCCTGGATGATCATTGGTGAGTAGTACATTCTTTTACAGAGAAAAGTATGTTTGCTTAAAATAATGTTCTATTTGATATTTTCTCCATGGTTCTATATTTTATAATAATCAACAGTAAGTTGAGCAGAACTTTTCCTTTTCTTACTAGAAATTCTTTCTTTTTTGATATTATTTTTATATTATGTGCTCAAGGTTGCTTTTGTTAAAGTATGTTTATAATATTTAAGGCTTTCAAAAGTTTGCAGTAATTCAAAGGTATGTATACATCACCTGTTGTCAGTTTGTCAAACTGGTGGCTTGCGTGTTGCTATTATGCTAGAAGTTATGTGACTGGTATTTCAAATACCAGCAAAGTTACTCATGTTGGAGAGGTTTTAGTGGAGCTTCCAGACTAAGACAGACTAGGAAAAAAAGCCTGGTGATCTACTTCCAAATGTTAGCCAATGAAAACCTTATAGATCATACCAGAACATTGACTTGCTTGCTCTGGATACATCATCCTGGTGGATTTGAACTGTGCCACCAGGGTTTCTGGATACATCATCAGGAGAGATCAATTGCTGGAGGAGGGCATCATGTTAGGTGAAGTAAAGGGCCAATGAGGGCCTGTGAGACCCTCAGTTTAGATGAATTGGCACAATAGTTGCTATAGTGGAAACAAACATGCTGGTGATTGTGAGAGTGATACAGGATCAGGTAACATTTCCTTCTGTTGAACATAAGGTTGCCATGAGTCAGACTTGACTCCACAGCAACTACCAACAACAACAAATATAAAGCAATTCGTTCAAAACAAAATATCCTTCCATCCCTGAAGGCAGCAATGTTTGTACCATTATGCCCGTATGGAGCAGTGAGTTACCATAACTAGAAATAATTTGCTCACTGTATTGTTCCAGTTATCCAGAGCCAACTCTCCAGAGGTGGAAGATAACAAAGACATGGTCTGCATCTTTCAGTTCTATTACAGTTATTTTTGAGGTGCTTATTAATTTGTTAATTATTCATTGTTACCTTTAAACAATCATTCTGTTTGATAAACATTCTCAACAGGGGAGTGTTCTTGGGGCTGAAATATTCTACTTTTTATGTATAAAACACAGATGCGTATACGGTACACAAACAGACATACAGTGTATCTGGACCATTAAAATTTCATGGGGAGGAGTGAGCAGGAAAAATGTCTAACAATACTCCTTAAGGGGACAATAGTGGAAAAAAAAAAAAAAAGTTTAGAAACAGTTGCATTGAAAAGGGTTAAGTTACAGTCTTCCCTGCGTATCAGTGGATTTTTCATTCACAGATTCAACCAACTGTGGATCAAAAATATTTGGAAAAGAAAGAATCCCAAAAAGCAAAACTTGAATTTTCCACATGCTGAGCACTACGCTGAATCCACAGGAATGAAGTGATGTGTAGCATCCCCTGCTTTAGCCTCTTGCCATCTCATAGATCCTCAGTCTCCAACACTTAATAAGCATTGTTCGCCCTGCGTCTCCTTCATCTTCCTTCCTTCGCTCCTTGTGTTGTATGCACCTTTTGTTTCTAAAATGCAATGACATGGTCAAAGCAATCCCTCAAAGGCTCAGAGGAGGCTTAAAATGCTATGTCTCAATGAAAAAATAAAAATCTTAGATCTTTTGAAAAGTGACATGCAGAAGTGGGCCTATGGTCTTTCGCACAGTATAGCAGAAATTCATGGAAGTGTTAGTGCTGCCCCTATAATGGCAAAAATATTCTCTTTGGTTAGTGACAAAGTGTTTGCAAAGACTGAGAGCATTAAGTGTTAAGTGTAAGTATTAACAACTATTTACATAGCATTTACATTGTACTAGGTGTTATAAGTGATCTAGAGATGATTTAAAGTATACTGGAGGGAAGATGTGCATAGATTATATGCAACACTTTGACATTTTATATAAGGGACTAGAGCATCCATGGATTTTGGTATCTTGGGGCTCCTGGAACCTATCCCCTGTGTGTACCGAAGGATGACTGTAAGTACTTGTATTTGTACTTCTCAGAAAGATAACCATAATTGTAAAGTTATCAATAATGCTTTAGTACTTCAATTTTACCATGATTGGCTTTGCTTTATTCTTTCTTTGGTCCCTGTACTGCTAGGTTAGCCTCTACTGCCTAGCTGTGATATCAGTAGGTCAAATTAATTTACTTACTGTAAATTTATGTAATTATAGATTGACTTCAGACATCCTTTAATCACTGAATTTTTTTTACTACAATATCCAAAAATTCATTAAAAACTCATTTAAAAATGAAAGATAATAATGCATGCAATATTTAAGAAAATTTCCATATTCTACCTTTGTTATTTAGATGTTGGTAATTTGTTGAGCAGGTATTTATTAGGCAACTGCTTAAAGGGGGGAAACTCTCAATGAAATGGATTGATGAAATAGTTACACAAATGGATTCAAATATCCCAATGATCATAAAAATGGCTTAGAATCAGGTAACATTTCCTTGTGATATATATAAGGTCACTGTCTTAGTCATCTAGTGCTGGTCTAACAGAAGTACCACAAGTGGATGGCTTTAACAAAGAGAAGTTTATTTCCTCACAGTAAAGTAGGCTAAAAGTCCAAATTCAGGGCATCAACTCCAGGGGAAGACGTTCTCTCTCTGTTGGCCTTCCCATTGAAGTTCCCCCTGATTAGGAGCTTCTCTGTGCAGGTACCCTGGGTCCAAAGAACACACTCTGCTCCGAGCACTGCTTTCTTGGTGGTATGAGGTCCCCAACTCTCTGCTTGCTTCCCTTTCCTTTTGTCTCTTGTAAGATAATGGGTGGTGCAGACCGCACCCCAGGGAAACTCCCTTTACATTGGATCAGGGATGTGACCTGGGTAAGGGTGGTGTTACAATCCCACCCTAATCCTCTTTAACATAAAATTACAATCACAAAATGGAGGACAACCACATAATACTGGGAATCATGGTCTAATCAAGTTGACGTATGTTTTTTGGGGACACAATTCAATCCATGACAGTTGCCATGAGTCGGAGCCGACTTGATAGCAACTAAAAACAACAACAGCATGCACAATGCCTAGAGATTCAGTAGTAAAAAACAAATAATAACAAAAAGTTTCCTTCCTGACTTCATAGGGAAAGAGAAATGATCGTTAATTACAAGATTAGTCATTTAATTATAATTCTTGAAATGCTTACACAATACTAAAGACTCATTTACATTGTATGAGAAAGCATTTATCATAGGGAACTGGTCTTGTTGGAGATTAAAGAGAAGCTATTTCATGAAAATAATTTACAACTGAGATCTAAAGGGTGTAAAGACATGGAGAGGGAGAGGGAAATACAGAGGAAATAAAATATGTAAGGCCTCTGAGCAGAAATGAGTTTGGCTTTGTGGAGGAATCAAAAGCCACTGGTCTGGCTGTAGAGAGAGAAACTAGGGGGACAGAGGCATGAAGTGGTGCTGGTGGTGAGGAGGCCATAGAACGTAGGGACTTGTGGCTGTTTTAAGGATTTGGGGAAATAGCCAAAGAGAAATGGAAGGTGATTTTAGAGATTTAAGTAAGCGAGTGAATTAATGTGATATGCACGTTGAGATACATTCTGCTTGCACTGTAGAACTTTAATTGAGGAGAGTGAGAGTGAAGGTGAGACACTAGTGAGAAGGCTTTTGCACGATCTCAGTACGATGGTTACAGTAGAGATGGAATGATATTTACAGATTGGTGACTGACTGGATATAGATTATGAAGAAAGAATGAGTACAAAATGAGAGACTCAGGATCCTACTTATCTAGCTGGATAGATGGTGGAACTGTTCCCTGAGATGACATACACTGGGCAAGACCCAGATTTAGGAAGGCCAAGACTTGGGGTGGAGTGGGGAGAAGGGCATAGAGAGAGATTAGGAACCTAGTTCTGAACACATTGTGTTTGAGGTGCTCATGAGATTTTTTTTTTTTTAAGTCTGACTAGAAGGCCAATTTTTATTGTTTAATGTCCATGCCAATGACTCTGGTGATAAAATAGGTTAATTTTTTGTGGGATATATACATATACAATCAAATGCAAAACTAATGATAATAGAACTTCAAATATTCTGTGTGTGTACACACGCACACACACACACATCACCACTTATCAGCCTGGAGCCAACACCTACAATAAAAGCATTTTACTATGTAAATAACCTGTTACATCAGTATTTATTTCCTATATCAGTTGTGAAGTAAGAAATTATAGTAATACATTATCCCATAGTTTCCAGTTTGATTAAACAAATGGTAAATATGCACACTTAATGGCATGACTGCACTTTAGATCTCTCTAGATCTCCATCAGGAGTTTAAGCTGCAAATGCAATGGTGATTACGTTCATTGGCTGACATCTTTTTTTTTGTCCGTATTATGTTTAGAATAAGTGTTACTGGACAACATGATATTCTAATTCCACAAATTGAGTAACTGAATAATTTCAGATATGCAACAAGAGATGGGGGAACTGTCCTCACTCAAGGTTTAGAAAGCAGGCGTGCAAACACCAAGGGAACAAATGAAAGCTGGCAGCCTCTTCATTTACAGAGAGCACAGTTTTCTACATTTAGCAAGACCCTTCCCTTCCCCCCCAGAATCCTTCATGTAAGCGTAAAGATGTTGTGACATGCGTTACGTTTTACATTTTTGGTTACGTTTTGCAGAAAATCATATGGCTAAGTAGTACTTGTATTATAATGGAAAAAGGTGTGAGGAGAAACCTTCCAAAAATGAAATCCACTTGTCAGTTTGAATTTGACATGTTTTATTACATAGTAAAAACTATCAGCAAAACTTTTAGAGATTTACGCCTAAGTTGTGACTGAAAACAGGTAATTGTCCTTTCAAAACAGGCATTTTGAGTATATAAATGGAAATTTTGGTAGCTGTGTGCTTGCAGAGTTATGTGTTTTGCTTGCAAAGTGAATTTTAAATTGCTAAGAAATGTTTCTGCATTTAAAAAATACCGAGAATAAATGAAGACACTGAGGCCTTAGGAAAATTTATTTTTAACAAAACTTTACAGGTATTCACTTGAATTTTGCCTAGTCAGTCAACTCACAATGCCATTACTCATTGTCATAAAGTCGATTTTGACTTATAGCGACCCTATAGGACAGAGTGGGACTGCCTCCATAGGGTTCCCAGTGAGTGGCTGGTGGATTCAAACTGTCAACTTTTTGGTTAGTAGCCAAGCTCTTAACCACTGCCCCACTAGGGCTCCACAGTGCTTAGTATATATTAAAGAGCATCCCTTTCCAAGCCTTCATAGTACAATTTTAAGTGCTTTTTTAATGTTGTAACATTTTAAGAATACATTTATGTTTCAGTAATATTAATAATAAATAAAACTTTATCCCAATAGTTAAAAATGTTTTATAGATATTTAAAAAAATTAATTCAATATATATATTTTTTCCTACTAGAAATTTATTTTCCCTTTAAAGCTGGAAGTCCTAGTTGGATTTCTGAATCTCAGTCTGGCATTTTTTTCTGGAAAATTTTGGCTTGGGAGAGAATTTGTCTAGGGAGACAATTCTGATATTTTGGGACTCCCAAATTTCTTCTGGTTATCTGATTTTGAAAAGTAGCTATTTCTTTGATCTCTCTTCTTGTACTTTGCATGAAATTAGAGAGTGGAAGAGAGGAGAGAAAGAGGAAGAGTGAGTGAGACAGAGAGAGAGAAGGGAAAAGAGGAAGAGCAAGAGAGGAGGAGAGAGGGAGAGAGAAGGAAAGAGAAAGAAAGAAACAAAGTGGGAAAGAGCTAAGGAAGGCTAGAAGGAAGAAACAGAAAGAAAAAATAAAAGAAGAAGAGCAAGAAAAAAGAAGGTGAAAAAAGTGGGAATATCAAGAAGGAAGGTGAAAAGGAAGGACAAAAGGAGAGAGTGCAAAGTTTCGGGGAGGTCTATACATTTTGATGAAGTGACACTTGTAGTTTTCAGTACTAAATTCAAGGAATGGATTACCCAGTAAGCAAGGTACACACGGGCCCACCCGTGCTCACTTACCAATCTGCAGTGTACAATTTTACCTGTTTTTCACTACATCTTCGATGTGAAATTGTGCACTACAGGTTAGTAAGCAAACACAAGCAAACCCATGGCACCCTGCTTAATGTAAGCCTGTGGATATCTCGCTTGCTGGTTAATCCGCCCTGGTAAGAACAGTGTGATCCTGGCAACAGCTTTAAGACAGCACATCTCAACTTTCAGAACATGATTTAAAGAAACTGATTCAGAGGACAGTTTTGGCATCAAAGTTTGTGAGAAAACAAAGTTTTGCTTTTCTGTTGCTCTTCAAATGTAAGAGAAAATTTGTTTCTGCCAACATAGATTAAAAAAAAAAACTATCCAATATTACAACGCCAGCTTTCTCTTTACAAATATCAAGTGTAATTAAAGCAAAAAGCTAAGTATTATAGAGAAAATAAGATGGAACATTTTGGCTGATGGAAGTTGGCTTGGTTTGGACTTTGTGGATGGATGGCATTTACGCTCATGAGATTTTTAAGTGGAAAAATTGAGTAGGCAATTTGATATACCACTTGCCTCTACTGAGAAGAGAGATCTGATTTACAACAAACTGTGAGGCACGTCATTGGACAACTGGCATTTCCTGAAAGCACCATTTAAACCTTAAAGTTTCCTGCCCTGCAGACAAGAAATACGAACTTAAATTGTAACTGGCATAGCTTCCAGGATCATAGCAACATACAGACCACCACGGTGAGACAAACTGACAGACAAGTGGTGGACAGGTGAGCTAGCCTTGGAAAATTACATTAGGGAAGAAGACAGTGGAGCCTAGGAGGGAGGCTGGAATTATTCCAACATTAGAAGTCCAAAAAAAGAGACTGAAGTGGGCAGAGAGGTTGCTGGAAAGCCAAAAAAGTGTTGTGTCAACAGGGAAGAGAATAGTTCAAGATGGTGGGAGTCAGTTGGGTAGAATTTTACTGAGATTTCAAGTAGTATGAGAATGGCAAAACAGCCATCGGATTTAGTGACCTGGGCGTCTTGCATTGAGTGTTATTCTGGATGAGTCAGTAGACGTAAGGATAATGTACACTGAGATAGAGGAGGCGAAGAACCAGAAACAGCAAGCATAGACACCACAAATGGGAGGAATAGAAGAGAAAAAGAACAGCTGCTGGAGAAGGGAAGAGGGTTAAGGAAGAAGGACCCACTGTAAAGGGGAAGCAGGAAGGGAAAATGTCCAGCTGGCACATGGAGGACAGGGCTTCACTGGTGGCTTTGCTGTAATAGGAACAAATAAGTTAAGAACACAGTAGATTCATAGTCTTTGTGGCAGGAGTTTGAGAAAGTTCCTGGGTCAGGAATATTCTTAGAAATATCCAACCCAAACCTATAACCCTCTCAATTTCCTGATACCTAGCCCTTAAACTTCTCTGTATCTTCTCCTGGAACAATTCATAAGGCATGTAACCAGTATCCCTCATCTGCTGTCACTCCAGCTAACCCAACAAGTTCTCTCACTCTCATTGTGTGTATGTGATAGTATATGTGATAATAGTGATCGATTTTGCCTAAAGGCCTATCTTATAAAAAAGAAAGAGAGGTTATTTTGGTTTTCTAATAACAGAAGAAGGCACTACCACTATGGTATCTTCATAGCAGATCCTAACAAAAGTTATTGGTGGGAAAGGTTAATACCTTATCCAGAGCCCTTAATTGTTTTATTCCTTTTGGCTCAGTGACTACAAATTTAGTGCCAAGACAATCTCCTGCCCCTTCTTGTTTTTGCAGAGAGTACAGCATAAATGTGATCCCAACAGAGACAAGACTGACATTTTGCTCTTGCCCTTTTCTTTCCTCTGCATAGATGTGAAGGATTAGATCACCTCTTGATGGAAAATTCAATACCTTAAGACAAAAGAAAAGAAATATAATCTGATTAAGTTACTATTTCATAGCTGCAGGGCAGGGAGCTTTAAGGTTTAAAGGGTCAGTGGTGCTTCCAGGAAAAGTGAGGCATACAAGTCCTACACCCTTGCTTTGACTGCCATTTCTGTCATATTCAAGAGGAAGAGATGTATATTGCCGTAATAGAAACTCTAAAGTCAGCTCTAAATAAAATATATTATGTATTACACATTATATATGTTATTCACAAAATTTATTGTTAGTGTTAGTTGTCATCGAGTAGGCTGACTCATGGCAACATCATGCACTACAGAACAAAATGCTGTTGTATCCCACACCATCCTTATGATTGTTGACACGCTTGAGTCCATTGTTGCCTTTCAATCTAGGGTGCTCATCTTCTAGAACTATATCAGACAATATTTTGTTGTGATCAGTAAGCTTTTCACTGGCTATTTTTCAGAAGTAGATCACCAGACCTTTCTTTTTAATCTTAGTCAGGAAGTGCCATTGAAACCTGTCTACCACCGGTGACCCTGCTGGTATTTGAAATATTGGTGGCATAGCCTCCAGCGTCATAGCAGCATGTAAGCCACTACAGTATGAGAAAGTGACAGGTGGTGGATTCATGAACTCTAGGGATATATCAGTCAATAAGATGGTAAGTGTCAAATACTTTGTATGGAGAGAGACACATAACCATTGCTAACTGAATGGTAACTGAGGATGAAGTGTGAAATGACTTGGGATAGGCATTCATAGAGGACCAAGAACACTATACAACCTTTCTTATGCGTAGAATTATTATACTACCCAAACACCAATCTTTAGTATCCTACTTCTGATTATCTAATACTAAATTTTACAATGATTCTACTTATTTTTAAGCGAATATAATTTTATTTTTGCCTAGGCCCCATTTATTCCAGTACTGTCTTAGTTACCTAGTGCTGCTGTAACAGAAATACCACAAGTGGATGGCTTTAACAAAGAGAAATGTATTCTCTCACAATCTAGGAGGCTAGAAGCCAGCTCCAAGGAAAGGCTTTCTCTCTCTGTTGGCTCTGGGGTAAGGTCCTTGTCATCAGTCTTCCCTGGTATAGGAGCTTCTCAGCAGAGTGACCCTGGGTCCAAAGGACACGCTATTCTTCTGGCTCTTGTTTCTTGGTGGTATGAGGGCCCCATGTCTCTCTACTCACTTCTCTCTTTTATATCTCAAAAGGGACTGACTTAAGATACAACCTAATCTTATGGATTGATTCCTGCCTCCTTAGCATAACTGCCACTAATCCCACTTCATTAACATCATAGAGGTAGGATTTACAACATATGGGAAAATCACATCAGATGAGAAAATGGTGGACAGTCACACAATACTGGTAATCATGGCCTAGCCAAGTTGACAATCAATCCATGACACTATCCAATAAAAGTATAATGTGAGCTCTGCATTTGAATCACATATATAGTTTTAAATTTTCTAGTGCACACACACACATCTAGTGATGTTAACTTTAGTAATATATTTTATTTGACCCTATATATTCAAAATATTCTCATTTCAACATGTAATTAATATAACAGGATTGTTAACATGATGTTTACATTCATTTTTTTTCCTTACTAGGTATTCAACATCCAGGGTGTATTTTACTTAAAGCACGTCTCAATTTGGATGAGCCGTATTTCAAGTGCTCAATAGCTACATGTGGCTCATGGTGGTGACCACACTGATTAGTGCAGGTCACACTTTATATGTATCATCTCAATGAATCCTCCAATCGAGAGTAGTTGCTATCACATTTCTCATTTTAAAAATGAGGAAACTGACCGTCCATCAGGTAAACGTGTTGCCATCAAGTCAACCCCGACTAGTGGAGACCTTATGTGTGTCAGAATACAATTATACTCCGTAAGGTTTACAATGACTGATTTTTTTTTTTTTTGGAAGTAGATCATTAGGCCTTTCTTTTGAGGTGCCTCTGGTGTTAAAATTTATTTTATAATTCATATTTAATATCAAATGACATTAGTTATCTAGAAAATCTCCTAGCACATAGTAAGCACTTAAAATATATATATTAAGTAAAGAAAGGAATTAAAATAGTTAAATTTAACTTTTTCATATTTAATTTTTTTTTTTAATTTGCTTGAAGATGCAGACCTGGCCTATATCTGGAAAGTTTATTCCTAGATATATATTTATAAAAGTCACTCATTACAGAGCAGTTCAATTGGATACATGAAATATCATCATTTTTATATGACATCCAAAACAGAGAACTGATTTAGCTCATATCTAGCTGAAAGTTTGGACTCACGTGAGTTTTGCCCTTTCTTGGTTCTCTTCCTTTTGACTTGGGTCCCAGGACTAAGTCTACAAAGACTGAAATAAACGTAGATGTCAGTGTACCATTCCCATGATTGTTTGTGGATTGGACTGTTGTGATCTACAGACTTTTTAATGGCTGATTTTCAGAAGTAGATCACAAGGCCTTTCTTCCTAGTCCATCTTAGTCTGGAAGTTCTACTAAAACTTTTTCAGCATCATAGAAACACGCAAGCCTCCACCGACAGATAGGTGGTGGCTGCCCATGAGGTAAATTGATCTGAAATTGAACAGGGTCTCCCATGTGGAAGGTGAGAATTCTAACTTAGCAGTTGTATTCGTTTCCTAGGGCTGTTGTTACAACAAATTACCACAAACTGGGTGGCTTAAAACAACAGAAATGTATTTTCTTAAAGTTCTTATCTGAAATCAAGGTGCCAGCTGGCTACACTTTCTCTGAAAGCTTAAAGGGGAATCCTTTCTTGCCTCTTGCAGCTTCTGGTGGATCCAGGCTTCCTTGGCTTAAATATCCATTCCTAGGTTACCTTACAGTTGTTTTTAGTTTCCATTGAGTAGGCTTTGATTTGTGGCCACACAATGTATAACAGAACCAAACGTTGCCTAGTCCTATGCCATCTTTATCATCTTTGGAATTTGGACAATATTTTGTTATGATCTGTAGAATTTTCATTGGCTAATTTATAGTAGATCACCAGGCCTTTCCTCCTAGTCTGCCTTAATATGTAAGCTCTGTGGAAAATGTCCACCGTAGGTGACCCTGCTGGTATTTGAAATATTAGTGTCATAGCAACATGCAAGCCACCACAGTGACAAACAGACAGATGAGTGGTGGACCTGAGAGTTACCAAAGTTCAAATAGAAGATTCTAGATCTAGGCCGAAAAGTAGATTTCTGTCTTTTCTGAGAGACTCATCAGATAACTGGGGTTGGACAGTTATGGCACTTATCTGTCTGTTGGATTGTACATTAAATTAGAGGTAATTTAAAAACTCATAAAATTTAGGTAAAGAAAGTCTACACCAGTGGAAAAACAAAAACGAAAACCTGCATTAGAAGCTCAGGCTCAAAACACTTCAGAGGTGTTCCGACAAATCACCCTGGCACCTAACAAGACAGGATCATTATGGGCAGCCTTCTCGTTCAGTCAGCTGAAGTTGCTCCTTCTTTTGTTCGTAAAGTTTGCAATATTTTTTAAACAGTGTGATGACCAGTTAAACCTCTCCAGTGAAAAGGCAGCTTTTAAGCTTGTTGATACTTCATAGCTTCTGGCTACTTCTTTTGGAATTCCTCAACACCTGTCTTGATGCAGGCATTAAGAGGGCTCTGTGGAGCCCCTTTTAGAGGCTCATTCCAATGAGATCAAAGTTATAGGCTTTGTCCCTGAGTGCTGTGTTTTGTGCCATGAAAAAATTTATAACCTCAATGACTGTGAATGCATTGATGTAAATCTAGCACCTCTAATGAGAAATCAGCTTAAAGATATACAGCCTGCTGATTTTGACACAGCATCAATGTGGACATACAATGAAAGTCTGTGTTACTGGGTAATGAAGGCTTTTAGTAGAGGCTGTACCAAATCTATGAAGAATTTGAAATCTTAAAGTTTAAATTCTATAGGTTATAACAACCTTACCTACACTCAGTGTCTCTTCTGGCTCCCCAGTGCCTAAAGATTCATGGACTCATAGAAGTTGGTTGTGGCAGGGATCTTAGAGAACATTTTGTCCATTTCAGAGCTACTTGGAGTTAAGATTGCAATCAAGGCCAGAGGACATTTTGTTCCACTCTGTAAAAGATGCGATATTAAATCTGTAACTTTGCACCATGATCAGAGCTACATTTAGGATGGCAAATCCACAGCAAGTTTAGAAATCCATGATATTGAAGGCAGCTTCCAAAATGTATATCTTTTGCTTGTTTGTAGTCATTCTACTCTGGAGAAATCTGGAATCTCCTAGTGTTATGGATGTCTATACACTGAATCAGATTCCAACTTAAGTACAGGATTTGATTTAAACTTTGGAGCTTGGATTCTGGAAGACAAGGAAATTGCGTTCCTCTGTTCTGCCTAGGCATGGAAGGTCACAGCCTGACCAGCTGTGGAGCTTTGGGGCAGTGGGGTGTGGAGGGGGGTAGAGATCTGCTGAGTCTGCTGGGTTATGAGTCTAGGAGCCTGGACAGGGAAGCAAAGGGGGCATGCTGGCTGTGCCTCTAGTGGGAACATGCACATTGCTTGGGGTTCAAGGCTGCAGCATGTGGGAAAACAAAACGAAACAAAACCTGCTGCCATCTAGTCTATTCTGATTCATGGCAGCCACATGTATTTCAAAGTAGGACTGCACTCTAGAAGTAGATATCCAAGACTTTATTCCAAGGCATCTCAATACATTTGAACTGCCATACTTCTGGTTAGTAGCCAAGCGTTTAATGTTTACACCATCCATGGACTCCTCAGAAGGTGATGACTTCCCTGAAAGGCTCAGCTTATATGGGGACAGGTGATTAGAAAGTTAATTTGTTGTGTAAATGTTTGCCTAAAGCACAATAAAATGTTAAAAAAAAGACAGACTTTATTTTCATCAGCACAGCATTAAAGCTTGTAAAATTGAAATGGATTTAAGTGTGCTAATGTAGTATTTACATTCCAGGAAAAGAGAATATACCTTTTTCCCCAGTCTTGCTCAGTAAGCATCTTTTTCTCAGTAGCCACTAGTAGGGATCATGCAACTGTATTTCTTAGAGTGCCTCCTGCCGCCTCTGTATTCAGTCCTATATGGGGTGCTGTGGAGGATATGGAGGAATAAGACAAGATCCCTGCTGTCCTGGTCTCTGACTTCAAGGAGTAAAATATAGTTGGCGAGACAGCATCAGATTATTTATTGTTTTATGTAGGTTAATCTTAAATTATTTGATAGAGACTTAAATTTTTTGAGAAGCCAGAAGAGATCTATGAGAACAGAAATAACTGAAAAATGCCTTTAGGAGGAGATGAAATTTGGTTGGTCCTTGAAGGATGGATAGGATTTTTATAAACAAGAAAGTATGTGTGAGTAGAGTTTTGATATTCCAGGCAAAAAAATGAATGTCTCCCAACCTTGCCTAATTCCTCAAATAAATCTATTTAAAAATGCATGTTGATTTAAAAGTGTTCACAACTTAAAACTTGTATTACTAGCATTCTGCTCTAACCCCTCTGCTAACACAATCATCAACAATCTCCATGGACTCCCTGTTATCAATTGTCAGTTATCTATAGAGTCTACATAAGCTTCTGAGACTTTTTCAAAACCAGTCTCTATTCTAAAATTCTAGGCCTTAAATGAGACTAATGGGGCACAACAGCCCAGGACTATAAGGCAGGAGAGGACAGGAAAGCTGGTAAAAGGGAACCCAAGGTCTAGAAGGGAGAGTGTTGACATGTCGTGGGGTTGTTAACCAATGTCATAAAACAATATGTGTACTAACTGTTTAATGAGAAACTAGTTGTTCTGTAAACCTTCATCTAAAGTACAAAAAATTAAAAATAAAATTCTAGGCCTTCTCCAAGCCCTCATTTTCCTCCCAATCTTCCTTAGTAAGCATCTTTTTCTCAGGCTGATCTCTTAATTATCCTATGTACAGTGTGCACCCATCCTCATATTTGCACCTTTGTTTATGTTTTCTTCCTGACAAGAAGCCTTCTAATTTATTTCTTTTTAATTCTAACATCACCTATCCCTCCAGGCCTAGTCAGGCTTCCTGATCCCTCTGATTTAGATGAGTAGCTCTTTCTCTGGTCAGTTTAACATACTCTAGTCATTAATTGTTTTGCCCTTATTTCAGGTGTTGCAGTTTTCTATTCCCAATTAATGTATGAGCTCCTTAAAAGAAAGACAATGTTTGTATATTTTTTAATCAACCAACCAACTTTAATTATTTGAGAGCCTATTCTATTGTCTTGTGGCAATAAGAAAAATGAAGTATGATTTTAACCTCTCTTATTAATAAGAAACCCAGTTTTTATTTAACTTTTGAAATGATTGTAAGTCCAGTCTTGCCCAAAATATATATTTAAAATTCTTTAAATTTAGTCACTAACACTTTTTATTTAAACATTATAGTTGACTATAAGGAAGAAGATAATGCTACTCTGCCATAGTTTATTCCATATGAAGATAATATTTATAATGTTATTCAAAAAAGGTAACATGGTATGAAGGAGTAAACATGTGTTCTGCAAGTGGTGGTCATTTAACAGGTGTTTGTGACCAAAAAGGCTAGTTCTTTCTGGAAGATATCATATAATGTGATGGATTTCCATTATGGATTTGGCTCTCAAGTCATGATGTAAGTATACCTTATACTATCTTGTATGTTAATTTATAATCCATATGGTCACATTTTCTCAGTGTTTTTTTTTTTTTTTTAATATATCCTCATTTAAAGTAGGAGCTGAGATTAACTAAGGGTCATGAATCATAGATTTATTTTGTTGATTTTTCTGCCTTATTTTTTTTCCAGCAGTTTTTGAAACCTATTGCTTTGAGGACTGGAAATATTCACATAAAATATTAATTCAGGGTATTATATCAGATTCAGTCCTGGCACTCGATTTGCATAGTATTATCTTTGTTACATTTTTACAACAGAGAACTAATAAAAAATTATATTTGTAAAGTGCCCTGATGTGAATGGCCTGAAACTATAGCTTCCCTAGACACTGCCAGGCCATTCCAAGGGCACTGTGGATTAATATGTCAACAACACCTTTGTAACCTTTTTGAGACGTACCAATTGGAAAGTTGGTAATATGGGAATAACATAGAATTAGAAGAACCTGAGTTTCAATAATAGTAGCAAGTCTTCCATTTATGCATTGGATAGCTATGAGCAAGTTAATTAACCATTGCAAGCTTACTTCCTCATCTGTAAAATAGGGGTGATAATTTATCTTGTTGTTAGGTGCCCTTGAGATGGTTCTTACTCATAGCGACCCTTTGTACAACAGAATGAATGCTGCCCAGTCCTGTGCCATCTTCAGAATCTTGCTATGTTTTACTTCATTTTTGCAGCTACTGTATCATTCCATGTTGTTGAAGGTCTTCTTTTTCACTGACCTTCTACCCAGTATAATATCTTTCTCTAGGGACTGTTCTCTCCTGATAACATGTCCAAACTGCATGAGACGAAGTCTCGTATTTCTCACTTCTAAGGTGCACTCTAGCTGTACTTCTTTCTAGGCAGATTTGTTCATTGTTCTGGCAGTCTATGGTATATTCAATATTTTTCACCAACACCATAATTCAAGTGCATCATTTCTTCCTCAGTCTTCTTTATTCATTGTCCAGTTTTCTCATGCATATGAGGTGATTGAAAATACTGTGGCTTGGGTCAGGCTCACCTTAGTCCTCAAAGTGGCATTTTTGTTTTGAGCACTTTAAAGAGCTCTTTTGCAGCAGACTTTCTCAATGCAATAGTGAAGATTAACCAAAATAATTATATAAAGGGCAAAGTAAATTTCCTAGCACATGTTCGAACTACTAAATTTATGTTTTCTCCTACTTTTCCCCTAGAAATTAGTACTATTTTATTTTTTTACCTCTTTTAAATAAAATTTTAATTTTAGAACAGTATTGGATATACAGAAAAATTGTGAACATAGCACAGAGATTTCCAATATAGCCCACACCTTATTTCCCTATTGTTAACATCTTATATTTGTCACACTTAATGAACCAATACTGATACTTTATTATTAGCTAAAGTCCATAATTTATTCTTATCATATTTGCTTGTTGTTAGCTGCCAGCAAGTTGGCCCCTAACTCATGGCAACACCATGCACAATGGAATGAAACACTACCCGGTCATATGCCATTCCCATAATCGATTACAGATCGGAACCCTGTGATCCATAGGCTTTTCATTGGCTGATTTTTCTGAAGTAGATTGCCAGGACTTTCTTCTGAAAAAATTAGTACAATTTTAGATTAATCTTTTTTTGGTAGATACTTCTTCTGCGTCACTATTTGAGTCTTATTGATTAGTATATTAATGTACCTTTAATAACGACTACTATACAAAAATAGTTATCTATTGAGATTAGAGTTGTAGGCATAAAATGAATCATTAAGAGACCAAAGTGGGGAAAATAATAGAAAGAAAAGATAGCAAGTTAGAAATATAGATTTCAATGAAAAATCAAAATAGTCTCTCTGTGTGAGTTTCTTGGGAAGTGTTTTTTTCTCCATTCCCCTGCTTCTTGATGGCCTTTATAGTATGAAAATGGAGCCAGAGACACATTCAGGATAATATGAAGGTTGGGATTGTAAACCTGTAATTATGACAAATAAAAGCCATCTGTATGTAATTTAATTTCAGGTGTTAGATAAACTCATCCTTAAAAAAAATAATTTTAGAGGAAGAGCATAATGACTCTGTTTCTTAGTTTCACTTCCCACTTAAAATTTGCCAGAGCAGATGTCACAATTCATGTATATCAAAAGTAAATCCTTGATTTTATAAATGGGTCGAGACATACAACATGACGATCTCCTCACTTGTAAACAAAGAATTAACACTCCATTCCAGTATTTTGTAAAGTACGTTGTGTTTCTTTATGTTCTTTTGAAGTCATACATCTGGATTTAGGTTATTTCTATTCTTAAAACAGGAAATTGAATCAAATTTTCAATGCTCCCATGCAGCACATTTGATTGCATCCTTGTGGAAAGGCCAAAAATCTCCTGTGTTGTCTTGGATCCAAAAGTAATTTGGAAACATGAAAACGCAACTCTGTTAAGGATGCTGCTATTTGTTGTAAACCTACAAAATGTTAAGACTTGATTTTTAATAAATATATATTTACAAAAGATGACATTTGTTTTATATACACGATAAAATACTCAGATGAATTTTTATATATTTTAAAGATGTTTATCCACAATTCCTATAAAAATAATTTTGGTATTTTGTAAATAGAAAGACATACAATATATGCATTCAGGGAATTTGTTCCCAAAGACTGTAAATTGTTCTGTCACTGGGTGTCTTAGTCATCTAGTACTGCTATAACAGAAACACCACAAGTGGTTGGTTTTAATGAAGAGAAGTTTATTTTCTCAGTTAAAGTGGGCTAAAAGTCCAAATTCAGGGTGTCAGCTCCAGGGGAAGGCTTTTTCTCTCTGCCGGCCTTCTTCTCTTCAGTGTTCCCCTGGACTAGGAGCTTCACTGTGCAGGGACCCCGGTCCAACGAATGCGCTCTGCTCCTGGCACTGCTTTCTTGATGGTATGAGGGCCCCAATTCTCTGCTTGCTTCCCTTTCCTTTTATCTCTTGAAAGTTAAGAGGTGGTGCAGGCCACACCCCAGGGAAACTCCCTTTACATTGGATCAGGAATGTGACCTGGGTAAGGTGGTGTTACAATCCCACACTAATCCTCTTTAACATAAAATTACAATCTCAAAATGGAGGCCAACCACACAATTCTGGGAATCATGGCCCAGCCAAATTGATACACACATTTTTGGGGGGACATAATTCAAACCATGACTGAATAAGTTTTACTCTAAAATTTGTGAATTCTCTTTTCATGTAGCACTATTTTTCAAAGGCTGAGATGCTTCTTTAAGGAATGTTTCTATAGCATGTATTTTTGGGAAATATCTCATGTGAGCTACATATTATAGTCTCTTAAAGGTTCTATAATAAAGAAGCCTGTTTAATTGGGAGTACCCAAGCATTTTCCAAACTTATATGATCCTTGAAATCCAGGGGAAGAACTTCTTCCATCATAGGCTAGGTTTTGGTCACTGCTGGTGGGTGAAGTCCGAGCCTTGAGGAGAGCAGAAAACCCCTGACTAACCCAGAGCTTTGAAGACCTGCTGGGAAGGCAGAGAGTTGGTGATGGCATTGGTTTCTGAAACCTCTACTTCTCAGTGCTCATCATGTTTCCTGCTCTGAAAAACTTTCAAGAAAAGATTCTATGTTTGGAACTTGAACAGAGCCAATCAGAAGCAAGTGTGAAAACATTGTCTAGAGTAACAAGTGACTACCAGAAATTACTGGATGAACAGATATAAGAAAGGGAGAGTGTACAAATAATGAGGAATAGAGATATCAATGACTAATAACTTTGTGGTTAAATTCAGAAATAAATGTAATCTTACATAAAAATTATTGAGATACATGGGAAATATGATAAAGCATGCAGCGAATGGAGAGGACATCTGTCTTAGAGAAACAAACTTTATAGAGAAACAAACAAACAAATAGAATGACAACATGATCAACCACAAGTTCAGGGGCAGCTTGAAAAACTGAATCTTCTTGAGCAGGAATATAACAAACTTACTATACAATGCTTTTCCTTGTAGGGAAAAAAATACAACCATTGGAAGCAAGACCACTGTGAAGAAGAACAGAAAGAAGGGAAATGCATACAAGTATGGCAGTCCATTTGCAGACTATCATCTTGGAAGATAAGGCATCTCCATATGTTCCTGGTGTGAAAAATAATTTAAAAAAGAAGTCGAAACCACCAGAAAGTCCACCAGTTCTAGCCATGCTGTGGTGACCAGTGTTCAACATATTTTCCAACTAAAGAAGCAACACAATTAAACCTTGGGCAATGATGGAGTAGTCTACAGTATTCCTTTGGCAAAGCAATTATGTTCCCAAGCTGGTAAAAACAAGAAGTTGCCAGTAACACCTCTCCCCATCAGCAGCATTAATAAAGAGTTGTAAAAATCTTACAGACTTTACAGATGAATTTGGACAGATTAGTTTTGATCACCAGCAGTTACTAAAACTTATCCAGGAGTCACTGACCGTTGAATGAAGTCTCTACCTGAGACTGGTGGCCTTAGTGAGAAGAATGGAGGCAAAAGCCAATGAAACAACTAAAGTTCAAAAATATCAAGTCCAGCTGGAGAAACAGGAGATAGAGAAGCAGAACACAAATAAGGACTCTACAAAACTGAAATCTGGAGAAAAAAGGCAGGAAAAGCTGTCAGTTATTGAAGCACGTGCAAACTTCACCTACTTCTCACTTACCAACCATCTCCTTATCTGACGTTTCACATTTACAACAATAGTAAAAATTCTATTATCCAACTGTTTTGTGCATTAACAATGTACACGTGGCAGTAACTAATGCCAAGGTGTGAGGCAAGAGTAATGCTGGCTGTGATGGTTAAGGTTATGTGTCATCTTGTCTGGGACATGATGCTCAGTGGTTCAGCAGTTATATAATGATATAATTTGGCTGTTATATAATGACGTAATTTGGCAGTTATGTAATGATGTAGTCATCCTCCACTTTGTGATCTGATGTAGTCATCCTCCATTTTCACAGAATGCCAAATTTCACATTAAGGACCTGGTCTTTGGACAATAACCATGTTGATAAGTGAGGAGTGAGTGTGTAAAGAATTTATTCCAAAGCAACAGTTTATCTTGGGATTGCTTTCTGGTGCTAGGTCGGGTATTGACATTGTATAAACCAAACCTAATCTGTTTCCATCGAGTCTATTCTGACTCATAGCAACATGATATAAGATGTTGATAATTTACTTTCTAGGAATTAAAACTCTCTTTGGTTTGAATTAATAACAAGTTAAGTGAGAAGCACAGACTTCATTACGCAGGCTGCTTGTGTTATGCAGCACAACTAATAAACTAATTAAATGGATACCATGGGGACTTTTAAGGGCTGAGAAGCCACACCTACTTTGTTTCTTGCAGGTGGATTTTGCTATATTGATATTTTGTTCTTTGTAAACAAATTAACAACTTTTTACTTATGGATAATTTTTTGTGATTTTTTTTTGAAAATATTCTTTGTAAGTAAAATTAGGATTAAATTAGCATAATAATAAGGAATCCAAAGAAGAAATAATTTTAAGTATTATTTCAGACTAATTACTTGTATACTTGTCCTGTCTTTGCTTCTTTCCCTTTTCTGTCTTTTCAGTTGTTTTCCCTTTAGTCTAAACCCATCTCAGATGACTTTGTACCTTCCTCTATCCTCTAAATTTAAAAAAAAAATGGGGTTCCAAAGGTTAATTAGAATGTATACTATTAGAATATATACTCTTAGATTATGAGCTGTAGCTTTCTGTGATGTGTACATTGAATTAAATGCCTAACCACAGGAACAACAATTTCAAATGGCAACATTTAATGAGTTTAGAAAAAGTCACTTTTTCTCTGCATTTTTAAAACTATGTTTCAGACTTTTATAGCTAGAAAGCAGTCCCCTCATAAATATTCATCAAGATATCCCACAGCGAAAGGGAATGGGTCACAATGGATCTAGTACAGGGATCACTGTTAGGTGTTTGATCAGGCATTCATTACACACTATCTCAAAGGCCAAAGATTTGTGACCAGAACTTGGTGAGTTAAAATTCTCTGATTTTCCTTGACACAATAATCTTTTTCTTGTAAATTTTTCTTAAGGAAATAATTTGAAATAATAGTTATATTTTTAAACTCCTCATTATAATAGCATTATAACCTAATTACTCAGTGTTGGGAAAATGGTTAAGTATATGTGTTCAGTGGAATAATGGAATAGCCATTTAGAAGTATCAATGTTCGAATAAGTAATGCATGATAAAATTAAATGGGAAGAAGTAGAATATAAAATTGCACGGTGGACTTTTATGTAAACATACTAACAAACGAATTGTAATGGTTTTAAATATAGCTAGATGTGCTGTGATGAAAGAGTTAAGAGATAAATTTTTATAAATTTGGTTAAATAGTAGCTAAAAAATGTAGACGTCCCATCATTTAGTTATTAATAAATAAGCTTAGTCTGACCAGGGTGACAAAATAAAAGAAACATGGGTTGTCCATCAACTCTGCAAGAGCAGTGACATACATCCTCTGAAGACCATAAGGGACGGGACTTTTTGTCATCAAATCTAGTTATTTTGAGAAAGAGTGGTAATAATTGTGAAGAATGGGAATTCCAGAACACTTAATTGTGCTCATGAGGAACCTGTACAGAGATCAAGAGGCAATGGTTTGAACTCAACAAGAGGATACTGCCTGGCTTAAAGTCAGGAAGGGTGTGCGTCAGGGTTGTATTCTTTCACTATACCTATTCAATCTGTAGGCTGAGCAAATAATCTGAGAAGCTGGACTATATGAAGAAGAACCAGGTATCAGGACTGGAGGAAGACTCATTAACAACCTGTGTTAATGCAGATGACACAACCTTGCTTGCTGAAAGTGAAGAGGACTTAAAGCACTTACTGATGAAGATCAAAGACCACAGGCTTCAATACAGATTGCACCTAAACATAAAACAAACAAAAATCCTGACAACTGGACCAATAAGCAACATCATGGATAAACAGAGAAAAGATTGAAGTTGTCAAGGATTTCATTTTACTTGGATCCACAATCAATACCCATGCAAGAAGCAGTCAAGAAATCAAAAGACGCATCGCATTGGGCAGATCTGCTGCAAAAGATCTCTTTAAAGTGTTGAAAAGCAAAGATGTCACCTTGGAGACTAAGGTACACCTTACCCAAGCTAAGGTGTTTTCAATCACCTCGTGCATCTGAAAGCTGGACAATGAATAAGGAAGACCAAAGAAGAATTGATGCTTTTGAATTGTTGTGTTGGAGAAGAATATTGAATATACATGGACTGCCAAAAGAACAAACAAATCTGTCTTGGGAGAAGTATGACCAGAATGCTCCTTAGAAACAAGGATGGAGAGACTTCATCTCACATACTTTGGACATGTTATCAAGAGGGATCAGTCCCTGGAGAAGAACATCATGCTTAGTAAAGTAGAGGGTCACTGAAAAAGAGGAAGACCCTCAAGGAGGTGAGTTGACACAGTGGCTACGACAATGGGCTTAAGCATAACAATGATTGTGAGGATGGCACAGGACCAGGCATTGTTTTGTTCTGTTTTAGTAGGGTCACTATGAGTCTGAACTGACTTGACAGCAGCTAACAACAATGGTAATAATTAACTCTCTCCCATGATAAATTTAGACTATAGTCTAATTGTGAATTATGGTCTAACGACACCACATTCAGTATTCCAAAGACTAAAACTGTTCACCTGCATCTTGGGGTAGCAGTTTAGCCAGACAGATGGCATTTATCTAATTTATTTTGCTGTTTTGGAGACACTTAACTGATTTTAAAATGTCCTAGTTATTGCTTAGCTACATGATGGGAACTTGATAAATAAGAATTGAAACTTAGATATTGTATGCTATATATGTGTTCTGAAAGTCAGAAGCTTATTCCTCCTAAAAGAGGAATCTTCCTTCAATGCTGTGTGGAGGTTAAGTACTTAAGCCTGTGTTCAAATGGAAGTTACATAATTATCACTTTTCTTCTCTGAACTGTGAGAAAGAAATGGTACTTACTTCAAAGGCTGTGTTAAGGTTGTGTTTTTGTTAAAATGAATGAAATTTGATAATATATGCAAATATAACAGAGTGTCCTTAGCACAGTCAGCATTCTAAGTTATTCTTATTATTAGAAAGATTGCGATTGACTTTCTAGTTTTGTTACTGGCTAGCTGTGTAGATGTGATCAACTTATTTAACCTCATTGAGCCTCAGTTTCCTTATATGTAAGACAGTGATAATACTTCCTCTATAGTGTTGTGTAGTATTAAGCAAGGTACAATGTATAGCACCTGCACATAGAGGGTGCTCCATCAAGGGGTAAAGACTTTCTTTACCCCTCTTAAAATATCTCCCTTACCCCAAAAGAAATGCTATTGTTCAAGTATGCTTAGGATTGTTGCTGTTGAAGTCTGTTTGATTCCATTTAGGATTAATTCCCAAGCCTAATTATTATTTTCTTCCTAGTTTCTTAGTTGATGCTGGTGATAAAGCTAATCCCTTTGTGAGTTTAGGGTTACATATCAAACTCTAGAAATACACATTAAATTCCATATTATATTTAGGAACTTATAATGGATGTGACTAAGTATACTTACATATAAAATAATATTAACAGGAGGACTAATACCTCTCCCCAATATCCCAAATGTATTTGCTTTTGTATGATGTCCTACAAAACAAAATACATCATACATGAAGAAAGTAAGAGGTCATTAAAAAGATAGGAAAGAAAAAAAAGACAAAAATGGATGTCAGAAGAGACTCTGAAACTTGTTCTTGAAGGTTGAATAGCTAAAGCAAAAGGAAGAAATGATGAAGTAAAAGAACTGAAGAGAAGATTTAAAAGGGCGGTTTGAGAAGACAAAGTATTATAATGACATGTGCAAAGAGCTGGAGATAGAAAACCGAAAGGGAAGAACTCACTTGGCATTTCTCAAGCAGAAAGAACTGAAGAAAAAATTCAAGCCTTGAGTTGCAATAGTGAAGGATTCTATGGGGAAAATATTAAATGACGCAGGAAGCATCAAAAGAAGATGGAAGGAATACACAGAGTCATTATACCAAAAAGAATTGGTTGACGTTTAACCATTTTAAAAGGTAGCATATGATCAGGAGCTGATGGTACTAAAGGAAGAAGTCCAAGCTGCACAGAAGGCATTGGTGAAAAACAGGTCTCCAGGAATTGACGGAATATCAATTGAGATGTTTCAGCAAACAGAAGCAGTGCTGAAAGTGCTCACTAGTCTATGCCAACAAATTTGGAAGACAGCTACCTGGTCAACCAACTGGGAGGGATCCGTATTTATGCCTATTCCCAAGAAAGGTGATCCAACTGAATGCAGAAATTATCAAACAATATCATTAATATCACACATAAGTAAAATTTTACTGAAGATCATTCAAAAGCAGCTGCAGCAGTATATCGACAGGGAACTGCCAGAAATTCAGGCCAGATTCAGAAGAGGATGTGGAACCAGGGATAACATTGCTGATGTCAGATGGATCCTGGCTGATAGTAGCCTATTTATTCTGTAATTTTGTTCTTGTGTTGTTTTCCTGAGTTCTATTGCTTTGACTTTGTTACTTGGTTTGATCAGAGTTTTGTCTGATCACTTGGAGAGCTGTGTATATTATTCTAATAAATTCTTTATCAGGTAATTCCAATGCCTTATCTTTCTCAGGAAAGTTTCCTGATTCTTTATTTTGGTTGCCATCATTAGTCATGTTGGAAGTGGGTTGCTGTAGTTTTCCATTGACTTTAATCACAGGGCACAGTAGTACTAAGAGATGCCCTAAGGGATCTCCTGTATTCCATACATACTCTTCTTTATCATCATTACATAATGTCAGTCTGATTTCTCCTAGATAATCACAGTCAGTCACACTAGTCAATATGGTAAATGCCTTCTTTGCCTGTTTATCTAGAGGAATGAGGAGCCCAAAGTGCCCGGGTGGCATTCTTGGCTTCCAGTTCAATGGAATTAGTGCTGTGTTTCCTAGTGGGAGCATGCCTCCCTTAGGAATTAAGACCTCTAAAACTGTAGAGTATAGGATCACGGGGGCAGGAAGAAAAAATCTGAGAGTGGGTCACTAGAGGTAATAATGAATGGCGCCACTCCCATTTCCATCCTTTGATTCTTGGACGCGTGAATCCTGGCTGTGGGAGAAACAGTACCAGGTATTGGATGCTGGCTTAAAGCATATACAGCCTCCTGGAGAACATTGCCCCAACCCTGCAAAGTATTGCCACATAGCTGGTGCTGTAATTGTGTCTTTAGAAGGCTATTCCATTGTTCTATTCAGCCAGGTGCTTCAGGATGATGGGGAACATGGTAAGACTAGTAAATTCCATGAGCATAGGCCCATTGCTGCATTGCGTTTGCTGTGAAGTGAGTCTCTTTGATCTGAGGCAATGCTGTGTGAGATACCATGATGGTGGATAAGGCATTCTGTAAGTCCACGGATGGTAGTTTTGGCAGAATTGTTGCATGCAGGGAAGGCAAATCCATACCAACAGTAAGTGTCTATACCAGTAAGAACAAAATACTGCTCTTTCCATAATGGAACTTGTCCAATATAATCAACCTGCCACTGGTTTGCTGGCTAATCACCCCTAGGAATGGTGCTGTGTCGGGGACTCAGTGTTGGTCACTGCTGCTGGCATAGTGGGCACTCTAGCAGCAGTGGCATCACTAGAGTTGGTGCCACCCTGTGTGGCAACTCATGATGTCACCCTCCCCTGGGACCTCCTCCTGTACCAGACCATACAGAATTCTCAGTATTGTTTTCTGTACTAACGTTAATCGTAAATCCTCACTTCCATATTTCACGTCTTCTTTCCTTTAATTGCTATTTCATTCTCAAAAACATTGTTGTCATAGGCTCATAAATACTAATTACCACAATTTTGTAGTGAACATACCAGACAAAAACAGCGAATATAAAAACACTGGCAACAAAGAAAACAACAGCTCCTGCTTATAACGTGCAGACAAAATCAGGTGATTTAAAGCATCATTGCAATTGAGTAATAATGCAAGCTCTGGCTGGAGTACATTAGAAGTTTCAAAACTAAAATAGCATAGAGTTTTAGCTTTGTAGGTATATTGGTAGATGTTAGCAGATCTTACTAAAAATGTTTTGGTTGTTACAACTAACTACAGGGATATTTTTATATAAAATAAATTTTTGCTGAAACACTGCAAAAAATTTTATAGCCAGTCACTCAGGTGTCACCCCTCTGACAGTGTCAGCACAGTGTGGTTCACTCCCTTCGCACCCCACTAGTGACATCACTGCTTGCAGTGGCTGTAAGCAAGTTGGCCACTGTGAGTAGAAGTTCGTGTTGCTGAGCCTATGCATAACCTCCATCCCAGCCACCATAAACATGTTGTTCATGAGTTCATTGGGCTATGAGAGGAGTAGCTGGGGTAACAGGCTGACTGGTATCCACAGAATACATCATCCTATCCACTTGTTTGTTAAAATCCACCTCTTTTGAGGTCATCTTTTGGTGAGCATTCACATGAGACACAAATATCTTCACTTCTTTGGCCCACTCAGAGAGGTTTATCCATATACCTCTTCCCCATACCTTCTTGTCATTAATTTTCTGATTATATTCCTTCCAAGTCCCTGACCATCCAGCCAAACCTTTGACCACAGTCCATGAATGAGTATACAATCACACATCTGGCTATTTCTCCATTCAAGCAAAGTGACCAAGGTGCACTGCTCAAAATTCTCCCCATGGAGAGGATTTTCCTTCACCAGCGTCCTTCAGAGATGTCCCAAAAAGGGGCTACAGTTACTGCTGTCCTTTTTTGAGTGGAGCCTGCATGTCACACAGAAATATGTGTAAACCAGGCATGAATTTTCTCTTCCTCAATCAACTGATCATAAGGAACTCCCCTTGAAGCCATATGTGCAGACGGGGAGAGAGCAGATAATGTGACAAGACTGGAGACCATGAACATTTGGGCCACTTCCTCATGTAACTTATTTGTGCCTTCAGGTCCTGCTAGCATCTGATCTAATATATACCACTTCCATCTAATGATAGAGTACTGGTTTGCACATCCACCTTTGTACCTTGGTGAGTTACACAAACCCAGTTCATGATGGACAGCTCAGGCCACGTGGTGACATGGTGGCCCATGGTTAAACACTCACTCAGTTTCTACTAAGGCCCAATAACAAACTAAAAGCTGTTTCTCAAAAGGAGAATAGTTTTCTACAGCCCAAGGATACAAAGCCACTGGTAAAGCAAACTAGCAGTTGTGAGTAATGAGTCTCACACGAGGGAATTTTAATTTTGTTGTTGTTGTTAATATATGCAACAACCTACTAAGATGAGTTGAGAATATATATGTTTTTTTCATCTTGTATAAGGTAAAAAAACAGATAAGCAACAGCCTTGTGCAATCATCTTCCAGGAAAGATTGTAGGAATTTGTGTTTAATACAATTAAAAAAAATTATTTCTACTTTACTTGAAAGAAACCATTTTGATGTTTAAAATAAGTTTCAAATTTAAAATTAGTTTAAACTTGAAATGTAGTTCCATGTATATATATTTTTAGATTTCTTAAAATTGAGGTATAGTTTACACACAGTATATTTTACACTTTTTAGTGTGTGGTTCTGTGCTCTGACAAACATGGACAGTTGAGAATCACCACTACAATGAAAATACAGACATTTTTCATCATTTCCCCTCCCTGGAAATTCTCCCAGTCCTTGATAGTTAAATCCTTCCCTTATCCCTAGCCAATCCCTGATCATTTTTATGTCTTTATAGTTTTAACTTTTCTAGAATGTTCTAAATGGATTCATGTAGTATGTAGCCTTTTGAGTATGTCTTTTTTCACTTAGCATAATGTATTTGAGATTCATCCATTTTGTTGTATGTATCAATAGTTTATTCCTTTTTATTGCTGAGTATGAATCTTCTTTTTAAATTAAGGACTGCTGGAATCTTCTTTTACAAGGAATGCTACTAACTGAGTCCATATTGATAACCTGTGTACCACAATGACTTTTGCCTCCCTTGGTTCATTCCATGATAGATCTGCAGCCTCTGTGCATCAAATGTTTGAAATGAATGACGTTGCCTGCCAGGCCCCAAGTTACAAGAAATACATGGGGAGACTGACTGGCCCTCCTTAGGAAAGGCGGGTTGCAGGAAGAAGTCCAGTGTTGTCTAGAGACATTTGAAATTCTCACTTGGAGGTTAAGAAATGTGAGCATAGGCCATCAATACTGTGCATTAAACATTATTTGTGCTCAAATTATGAGAACTGAATTAAGCGTGGTGAGGAATTACCAAAGGATCAGAAGCTAAGTGCCCTTGAACAGGAGAGAGTGAAAGGGGGTGCAGGACATCAGAACCAGTCAAATGCCCAGGGTTTAAAGAAGCAGAATCAAGAAAGATATCTCCTTAGTGTATTTCAAAAGCATGCTGTTATCTGTTAACCACCTGAAACAAGAGCTACCTTATTTTTCCATCTGATGCTCCTTATAGAAATTCCCAATCTTGGCTACTACACCATAGAATCACCTGAGAGGTTTTGAAAATTATACCAATGCCTGAGCTTTACCTCAGAGGGCTAGCCTTCATCAGAATTTAGAATCACCCTTGGAGGATGAGTTTATACTTTTTTCTGTGCTAACTTTTGCACAGTGCCCCCAGGGTAGATTAAGGCAAAAGCTAACTAGAAGAATCTCAAACCTTTCCTGAGAATGAAGGAGCCACTGTAGCAGTGTATTTTTTAACCCATTTCTGGTGACTGTGTAGGACCATACCTCAGAGTTTCCAGCTCAGAATGAGTTTGAATGTTATACTGTGTCCACTTAGCAGAAAAAATTGACTTAAATGAAAGCAGTCTTCTTGGGGAGTGTGAAGGTTCAACTTTAAAGTCTTCTCTTGTTACACTGTTGAGGTATAAGGTCAAATATTGTGGCCAGTTCATTTTTGTATGAACAGTGCTTGGAAAAATGTTGGCACATATAAGCACTCAAAATGTTGGTGGAGTTATTGCAAGACTGATGACCTTGAGGAAAGTAATTTTTCATATTGAAAATAAGGATCTGTAGCCCTGGTGGCATAGAGGTTAAGTGTTGTGGCTGCTCACCAAAAGGTCAGCAGTTCAAATCTACCAGCGTCTTCTTGGAAACCCTGTGGGGCAGCTCTCTTTGGTCCTATAGGGTCACTATGAGTCGGAATCGACTTGACGACAATGGGTTTCCTTTTGGGGGGTTTATCTGATAACTGAGTCTTTGGTTTATGCAGTTAGTCTTAGCCCTAGTTTCTTATAAGCAGTTGCAACTGAGTTGATTTAGACTCATGCAAACCCATGTGTGTCAGAGTAGAACTGTGCTCCACTGGGTTCTCAATGGCTGACTGTTCAGAAGGAGATCTCCAGGCCTGTCTTCTGAGGCATTTCTGGGTGGACTTGAGTCTCCAACCTTTTGGTCAATAGGCAATCATGTTAACTGTATGCACCACCCAGGGACTCCCTAATTTCTCATAACCAAAAAAAAAGCTGCTGTTGAGTTGATTCCTATTCATGGCACTCCCTAGGATTTTCAATGGTATGACCTTCCAGAAGCAGATCACCAGGCTTCAGGGTGGGTTTGAATTGCTAACTTTTTGGTTAGTAGCCAGCACTTAACTGTTTGTGCCACCAAGGAGTTTAGTTTCTCACAGAGAAGGGCAATTTAAAAATTCAAATACCAGGCACTGTTACCACACAACTCATTTAGATACACCTGCAGGTATATAATTATGTGTAGTGAATGCATTGTACATGTGTATATCATGGACTGTTGGATGGGCAACAGTTTTAATGTGCATTTCTGTAAAGTAGTTTGATTGCACATCCCTATGAAATGTGCAAATGTAAATGTAAAACAATCATTATGGAGAAAGCAGTTGAGAAGTTGACTGGAAAATAAGAGATAATTTAGTCTCCATATACTTGGAAGTCATCAAAGTTTCTAAATATTTTGTCTAGATAATAGGTAGAAATTTTTCTCAAGACCATGTCTCAAGGATGTGTGTACTTGACGAATCCCAAATTTATTTCCAGGACTCTTGTCCTAGTTACACAGAGTTGCTGTAACACAAATACCACTCGTAAGTGGCTTTAAAGAGTAGAAATTTATTTTCTCAGTTTTGGAGGCTAAAAGTCTAAATCAAGGTCTCAGTCATGTCAATTCCTTTATCAGTAGGCCTGTGAACTCCTTGGTTCCTTGGCATTGCCTGGCTTGTAGTTGATCCTCACTTAGCATCCATCTTATCCTTCTGTGTCTCTCCTGTTCTTTTTATAACTCAAAAGGGAATTAGGTTTAGAATCCACCCTACACTGGTATGACCTCATTAACATAACCAAAGAAAAACCCTATGTCCAAATAGGATTGCATCAACAGGTAAGAAGGCTAGTATTTCAATACATATTTTGTGGGACATAATTCAATCCATAACAACTGCATTTAATATTCTGAAGTCATAATTGCCAGAATCCAACCTTTTCTTTGCTTTTCCTTCATTGCAGAGAGAACGGAGTGTGTTCTCAGATCTGGCTGTAAATACAGGAAAGATAGTCGGTCAGAACCGAGGTCCTCATAGAGATGGTCCTGGGGGGAACAAGAGAGCACATGAGGTCCCAACAGCATCTTCTGCTCTTAGGACATTGTTTCATTATCTCGATGTGGTAATGTTGGATGTGCCAAGACTATACCTACAAAAATAGACTAAATAGTTTTTCTAAACACAAGAATCTTGTAAAATAGAATACTTAATTTTTTTTTTTGAATCCTATTAATGTTACTGGCAAAGATACCATTGCTCTTAAGGTTACTGATGTTTTGCTTTATAGATACGCAATGGTTTTATCTGATGTGGCCTGAATTTGACTTCTTTAAGAGCACAAATTCAAAGAACGAGCCTTTCTCTGGGTTCTCTGTGAGGCAAAGGATGTCTTGAGTTCTGTTTGTCACTATGGACCATGATTGCAAGTTATTTCCATATTTAAAAGTAGTGTTAAATTGACCAGATAGGCAGATTCTAAACTGGTGACAAATTAAAAGGCAAATCTCCAGATAGAAATTTTTGAAGTCACAATAAGATATATAAAATTAAAACTTAATTTCTTAAACTTTATTTTAATATCATCTACCAAATGGTCAGAAACATCAGTGGTTCTATATTATATATGATAATGTATACCATGCTCAGACTTAATCATTGGCATAACTTAGATACTTCAGTTCATACTTGTTTACTAAAAATTTGGAAAACTGTTACACAAGAGACTGAGTCTTAGCATTTTTAGTAATTTTTTGAGGCTGATATTAAATTATTTTTCTTAGACATACACTGATTCTTGACTCAGCTTATAGACTCTTACCCCATGAAACCTCAGCTAAAAGAACAAACAGAATTCTTAGACAAAATGCAACCAGAATGCTCCTTAGAAGCAAAGATGAGGATATTATGGCTTTCTTACTTTGGGCACATGTTCAGGAAAAGACCAGTCAATAGAAAGGAGTCAGCAAAAACAAGTAAAACCCTCAATGAGTTGTATTGACACAATAGCCACAACAATGCACTCAAACATATTAATGATCATGAAGATGGCACAGGACCAGGCCATGTTTCCTTCTGTTAATCATAAGGTCTTCAGGAGTCAGAGATGACGCTATAGCAACTAGTAATAACTTTTGCTAGACTCCCACAGCACTGATTTTGTATCTCTTATGGCATCTGTCACATTCTTGAGAGCAAGCACCTTTTCCCACTCCTAGATTATAAAGAACCTAGAGGCTTTATTTCTCAGTATTTCTCCTATGGAGCGTTACAACACAAGAGGTGCTTACCTTAAGCAAGATTTGTTGAGTTACACATTTATTCTAAACGGTATTTCAGGGAAAGCTATAAGTAACTTAGAGGTGCTTTGTATCAACTGCTGGTACTAAGTCCAGGTCACAGCTGATGTTCAACAGCCCATCAATGCTCTCCAATGGACAGAGTAAATGATAATATCCATTAGGGGTTGGTCAAGCCTGTGATTCAGTATATTAAACACTTTCCACTTTAAGGCCAGAAGAGAGGACAAATTTCTTCAGTTAAATAACAGAAGTCACAGTCATTGTTTTGTGAAACAATTTCTGTGCACAAATCACCATTAAATCACTGCTAGTCAAGCTTTTTCCCTTCTGAAGCTTTATCCCTTCATTCCAGCACATTACTCCCCTCCACATTTTTCATGCTGGATTTTCTCATCTTTTAATTTCAGGTCAAATGTCACTTTTTAAGAGACACTGACACTCACCACCGTATTTAAAGCAGCTCCTGAATCTAGGCCAGTGTGTGGCACTTTATAGTTACTCTTGAAAATTTTTGTTCTATTCATGCACAGGTATGAGCAGGCCAAAGCAAAGGCTTCCACACTCTGAATGCCCAAGGTAAACCTTGAACCTTTCTGCTGTTGTCTGTGTTCTGGAGGGCAGTCTGCTCTCTATGGCCACTCTCCTACTTGGTCCTTCTCCATCCACAGGCTTTACCTTCCCTTTCTTTCCTACTAGCTCTATACAGAGCTGGCTACATAATTTGCATAGCCCAGCACAAAATGAAAATATGGGGCTCCTTGTTCAAAAAGGAGAAAAGCTTTTTATTTTCTTCTGTGGTCTCACTTACCTATTATCTATTTTATTAATTTAATATTTAATTTTGTGCTCCCTTACTATGGGTTTACTTTAGGGGCAAGCACAGACCTGCACAGGAGCCTGGGACATGTGTTTTGAGTAGTGTGAGGGAGAGGAATGGAAAACCTGTCCTGCTGAGGTGGGAAATAGTGGGAGGTGGGATAGACTAATTTGAGCCTCAGAGCCCTTGCTACATGGTGCTATCAGACTCTACACAAATTCAAAGAGAAATCTATTAAGAATTTCAAGACAGCAACTGCAGGACATTAAACCCCAAACACCATGTTCCCCCTTCTGAGCACAGTGCCCTGAGTGACTGCAGTGTTTGCTTCCCACGAAGCTGGCCCTGACTAGACTTAGCACAGCTCTCAATATTCCCCTCTATTCTTTGCTCTTCTCCTCTTCTTGAGCATAAATGTACATTTTATTCAGTGTTAACAGTGACATAGTATATTTGAAAGTTACTTTTGAAGTTTTTCGGTTTCTTTCATATAAGTCATATTCTTGACTCCAAGAAGCTTGCAGTCTGGCAGAGAAAGTCTCCAGGCTTCAAGGTCTTCAGAAGGTGATGCTCACAGAGAAGGCTGCCTGGGCTAGGGGGCTGAAGAGAGCCAGGTTTCCTCTGGCCAGGAGAAGAGGCCATATTCTGTTGTCTCAAAAAATGACTCTTTTTCTGTGCTGAAAGGAGCATTTTGAATTCCTGGGTATTTATACTGTGCTTGGTTCAAGTCTGCAGACCAATTGTAAGTAATTGTCCATTTTATATTCCTATCACAGAGAATTTACATTTTTTCTCTTGCTTTATGAAGGCATCTAAATCCTCAAATCCAAAAAAAAAAAAAAGATTGTCTTCAATAGGACTCTTTGTTGCATGTATAAGTATCTGCATTACTTTCCTCTATGATAAATCTGTCACTAATGGCCATTCTGACAGGTGAAGACAAGACTGCTTCTTTCCCTTGGCCCTTAATAGAGGGATAAACCAGGCATTTTTTACTCCTTTTTTCTAGGTCTTGTGTTTTCTCCTTTCTCATGCTTAGGGGATTTCTCCTATATGAGTGGGCGGCTGGTGCAAAGGCTCTTTCCCATGGTAAAAGCTGAAAATGTGGGATATTTGCTTCCCCTCCTCCTCTGGTGTTTAGGATTGGTGAGACATAACGACATCTTGGCCAAACTGATCTTTTTTTTGGAGTTGTGAATCTGGAATTAATAATGAAAGACTCAGGTCAGGGGCTCTTTCTGAAGCTGGGAGTAGCGGTTTGGGCAACAATGTCCAGATGCCAGGGCAGCAGAGATATAGTGAGGCCATGGGCAAAGTCCTGTGTGCTGTGAGCACAGCAGTGAAACCTCTCAGGTCTGACTTTGTGCTTCTGGCTGTTCATCATTATTGTTTCTATGTCTTTTCCAAGCCTCATTTTCCAGTCTTATCCGCCATTCTGTGAGCTCCTCAATATCCTTTTTTTTGAAAAAAATAATTAAAAGATATAATTTTTTAGAGCAGTTTTAGGGGTACAGAAAAATTGAGCAGAAAATACAAAGTTCCCGTGTATCTCCGCTCTCCCATGCACAAGTTCCTCCTATGCTTAACATTCTGTATTCCTTTGAACTGATATCGATACATTATTTTTAATTAAAGTACATCTTTAGCATTAGGGTTCATTCTTTGTGTTGTGCTTTCTTTGAGTTTTGTCAAATGCTTAATATCATGTACCTACAGTTAATAGTTTAGTATTTCCTCCATGTGTCAGTTTGTTGCACTGTGGGGGCTTGAGTGTTGCTGTGGCTGGAAGGAATACACAGAGTTACTATACCAAAATGAATTGGTCGAAGTTCAACCATTTCAGGAAGTAGTGTATGATCAGGAACCGATGGTACAGAAGGAAGAAAGCCAAGCTGCACTGAAGGCATTGGTGAGAAACAGGGCCCCAAGAATTGACAGAATACCATTTAAGATGTTTCAACAAATGGATGTAGCACTGGAAGTGCTCACTAGTCTTCTCTCTCCAGGAAATTTGGAAGATAGCTACCTGGCCAACCAACTGGAAGAGATCCATATTTATGCCTATTTCCAAGAAAGATGATCCAACCAAATGCAAAAATTATCAAACAATATCATTAATATCACACACAAGTTAAGTTTTGCTGAAGATCATTCAAAAACAGCTGTAGCAGTACATCGACAGAGAACTGCCAGAAATTCAAGCAGATTCAGAAGAAGATGTGGAATGAGGGGTATAATTGCTGATGTCAGATGGATCCTGGCTGAAAGCAGAGAATACCAGAAAGATGTTGACCTTGTTTTATTGACTATGCAAAGGCATTTGACTGTGTGGATCATAACAAATTATGGATAACTTGTGAAGAATGGGAATCCCAGAATACTTAATTATGCTCATGAGGAACCTGTACGTAGATCAAGAGACAGTCGTTCGAAGAAAACAAGGGGATACTGAGTGGTTTAAAGTCAGGAAAGCTGTGCAACAGGATTGTATCCTTTCACCATACATGTTCAATCTGTATACTGAGGTAATAATCTGAGAAGCTGCACTGTATGAAGAAGATCACGACATCAGGATTGGAGGAAGACTCATTAACAACCTGCATTAAGCAGATGACACAACCTTCCTTGCTGAAAGTGAAGAGAACTTAAAGCACTTGCTGATGGATTACACCTCAACATAAAGGAAACAAAAATTCTCACAACTGGACTAATAAGCAACATCATGATAAATGGAGAAAAAATTGAAGTTGTGAAGGATTCCATTTTACTTGGATCCACAATCAAGACTCATGGAAGCAGCAGTCAAAAAACTAAAAGAAGCATTGCATTGGGCAAATATGATGCAAAAGACCTCTTTAAAGCGTTAAAAAGCAAAGCTGTCACTTTGAAGACCAAGGTGCGCTTGACCCAAGCCATAGTGTTTTCAATCACCTCGTATGTGTGTGAAAACTGGGCAATGAATAAAGAAGACTGAAGAAGAATTGATGCCTTTGAGTTGTGGTGTTGGCAAAGAATATTGAATATACCATGGACTGCCAAAAGAATGAACAAATCTGTCTTGGAAGAAGTAAAATCAGAATGCTCCTTAGAAGCAAGCATGGTGAGACTATGTCTCACATATGTTGGACATGCTATCAGGGGGGATCTGTCCCTGGAGAAGGACATCATGCTTGGTAGAGGGTCATCGAGAAAGCAGAAGACCCTCAAGGAGATGGATTGACATAGTTGCTGTAGCAATGGGCTCAAGCATGGCAGGGATTGTGAGGATGGCGCAGGAACAGGCACTGTTTTGTTCTGCTGTACGTAGGGTTGCTATGAGCAACGGCACCTAACAACAACAGCAATGGTTATAGTATCATATGGAATCTTTTACTGCTGTAAAAATCACCATGTGCCTCTTATTCATCTCTCCATCCTTCCCTTGATCCCCTAACAAACGCTGATCTTTTTAATGTCTCTCTAGTTTTTTCTTTTCTAGAATGTCATATAATTGGAATCATACATTATATAGCTTTTTAGACTCTTCTTTCACTTAGCAATATGTATTTAAAGTTCCTGCATAGCTTTTTATAACTTGATAGCTCATTTATTTTTATTGCTGAATTATTGTTAATTATATGGACATATCACCTTCTTAAAGATTCACCTATTGAAGGACATCTTGGTTAATTGCAGTTTCGGCAATTATGAAAAGATCTGTTGTAAACATTCATGTAAAGGTTTTTATATGGACATTAAATTTTTCATTTATTTGAGTGAATACTTAGGAGTATGATTGCTGGATCATATGGTAAGACTATATTTAACTTTGTGAGAAACTGCCAGACCATTTTTGCATTCCCACCAGCAACGAATGTGAGTTCCTATTGCTCCATATCTCTGCCAGCAATTTGATGTTGTCAGTGTATTGGATTTTGCCATTATAATAGGTGTGTGCACCACGTGTCTGTCAGTTTGTCATACTGTGGTGGCTTGAGTGTTGCTATGATATGAGAAGCTTTGCCACCGGTATTTCAAATACCAGCAGGGTCACCCTTAATGGACAGATTTCAGGGGAGCTTCCAGACTAAGACAGTTTAGGAAGACGGACCTGGCAGTCTGCCAGCAACAACAACAACAACAACTAGGTGTCAAGTGGTATGTCATTGTTTTAATGTGCAATGCCTTAACTGCAAAGATGTCAGTTTGAGGGCTAAGGTTTGCCTCACCCAAGCCATGGTGTGGTAAACTGCCTCATAAGCACGTGAAAGCTGGGCAATGGAGAAGGAAAACTGAAGAAGGATAGATACATTTGAATTATGACGTTAGCAAAGAATATTGAATATATTATGGACTGCCAGAAGAACAAACAAATGTGCCTTACAGGAACTACAGCCAGAATGTTCCTTAGAAACAAGGGCGGCGATAGTTTGTGTTGCTTACTTTGGATATGTTATTAGGAGGGACCAGTCCCTGGAAAAGGATGTCATGCTTGGTAAAAGAGTGGGCCAGCAAAAAAGAGGAGACACTCAACAAGATGGATTGACACAGTGACTAAAACAATGAGCTCAAACATACCAATGTTTGTGAAGATGGCACAGACCCAGCAACATTTCATTCTCTTATACATAGGGTTGCTATGAATTGGAACCGACTCGAGGGCACCTAACAACAATGACATATGATGCTGAGGTAAGAACTATCATGACTCCCTTTTTAGAAATGTGGAACTTAGGCCCAGGAAGATTAAATAGCTTGCACAAGATCACACAGCTGTGAAGTGTCAAAGCCAGGATTTGAACGTAGGATACACATGGCAGATTATATTGACACGAGGAACGCAGATCCATGGGCATGTTGATCACTGATATCCCCCCAGACTTCCAAATTAAATAGTGCCACATTTTTTGGCACAGAGTGAAGGAACACATCAAAACATTTCACTGGTGCGTGTATCCACAATTTCAGACATCCCCCAAAATACATTCATGTTAAAAAGAAGTAAGCCTTATCCATTCATTTAAATGAAGTGAAATCCTGCAACATCGTACCCCTCCGTAGAGTAAATCTGGATAAAAACAAAATTGGCAAAGAACTTCCATCCTCCAAGACAGGTTCATATCAGTCATTTCATTATGCAGACATTACAGGAACCTGCATTTTATACAACAGTGACTCTGCTTATGCCATTACAGATTGTTTCAATTTTCTTGATATTTTAATGAGTAGTATTACCTCCACTCAATGACAAATGTTAATAAGGCTTAAAAAACTGTACTGTTAAAAAAGAAACTTAAATATACTGTATTTGATTATGAAATTATCATATATGGTACTGATGATTTAAAAGATATATTACTAATTTGAATAATAAAATTATTAACAATCTTTTTTTACCTCATTGTCTTTTATTTAGCTATTTTTAATTTGAGTCATCTTATAAGGAATTTTTATGGCATACATAGTTTTTGTATCCTGAAAATGTAGCAGTACAATACTACCTGTACTTTGTTCATTTATCTTGACCTTATCCCTTAATGCTAATTTATCAATTAATAGAATGGATTTTTAAAAAGCCAGTATAAATGCAAAATCACATCTTGGCACACAAGGACTAGTCTCTCCCTTTAAACATCATAATGAAATTAAATTAAAGCAATGTCATGGGATGACTTTGAATCTGACTTAATTAATAGAAAATATGAATTATTCACAAGATTCTTTCCTGCATTTTTAATCACAAAGCATATTATTTCTACAACTTATTTTTGTAATGACATTGTAGATGATACCCTTTCAAAATTGAATGTTGCAAGATTATAGAATACAGCTGATACTAGTAAACTGATTTTTGTATCCAGCCAATCAGTTCATTCTCTTATCAATAGCTTTGGATTTTTTATGAACAGAGTCGTGTCATTTGTAAGTTATGATAAGGTTCCTGTATTCCAATACATATATCACATGAGTGGAAATAAAGTATCCTAGGTACTTCCTCAGTGTCCTTCACTCAATGTCCCTGCATGTATGGGAGCCTACATTTCAATGGGAGCTTACATTTGAGAAAATTCCGGGAGGTTGCTGTGATACAGGGTAGTTACTTTAGATCAGGGGACAGGGAAGACTTCTCTTAGGAGCTGATCTTTAAGCTATAATCTGACTGTCAAGAAAGAGTGGATCATGGTAAGGTGAACAGGAAGGGCATTCACAGCAGAAGGAACAGCCACTGCAAAGGGTCTAAATCGGAAATAAATTCTGAGATTTCCACAGAGAAGGAAGTCCTGTGTAGTTAAAGTGTAGTGGGCAAGGGACAAGTGGGTTACAGTGATGTCAGATAAGCTGACAGGCCTGATAACTTCATGATTTATAAGTCAGGGTGAGGAATTGGCTTTTATTCATAGTGTTAATGAGGAACTAATTGAATGGTATTCTCCAAAGGAGTGGTACAATCGGATTTGCAATAAACAATTGAATAGGTTTATAAACAAGATGATTTCAAACTATAGTAAGTTCTTTAGTAAATAAACTATATAAGTGAGATACTTTCAGAATATTGCCCAAAGACAGCCTTTCAGTAGAATATTCCTATAACATCTTGTGTTTAACTGTCTTTCCCCTATTTTTACACTTCCTCACTTAGCTTCCTTTCTCAGATCTATGCTTTGTTTACAAATATAAAACTTCCATACACAGAGTTCCATCCTTCTATTCTTTCTCATCAATGACATTTTGCATAAAGGTATACATTTTTCAATAAGTGTTCTAGCCATGAATGTCACTCATCAAATTTTTGTAACATCTATGATATTTTTATTTGACTATTATATTGTGGAAAAAAATAATTCTGTTACACTATTAGCTACATTGTATTCAGAAGTAAAAATGTTTTTAGCTGTCACTGAGTTAGCACCCAACTCATGGTGAGCTCATGCATAACAGAAGGAAACACTGCCTGGTCCTCCAGTATACACATAATAGGTTGTGGATCTGACTGCTGTGCTCCACTGTGTTTTCATTGGCTGATTTTTGAAAGTATATTTTTAGGCTTTTCTTTTTAGTCTCTGTTAGTCTGGAAGCTTCTCTGAAACCTATTCAGTGTCATAGTAACATCACAAGTCTCCACTGACAGGCAGGTAGGAGCTATGTATGAGGTGCACTGGCTGAGAATCAAATCTGTGTCTCTTGCTTGAAAGGCAAGACTTCTACCATTGAATCATCACTGCTCCCAAAGGAAAAATACATAGCCCAAAATTTTCATCTAGACTAAAAAAAATGAAAATAAAAAATAAAATAGATGCTTGTATCTATTCTGATATTTATTTGACTAGACTCTAATTGATTAATTCACTTTAAACTGATTTTTTAAAGAGTGTTAAGGCTTGGAATCAGTGGAGGTCTGCTATGTCAGCCATCACAGCCAAGAGCATGCTGGGAGAAAGCAGTGAGTAAGCTCAGGCAGAAACTGCAGGATGCTAAGACACCTACCTATGGAGCTGCGACCCAGAGCGTTGGGGTGGGTGGGAAGGGACCGGCAACCGCAAACCAAATCCCTAAGGAGGCACAGTTGACATAACCCACATATAACCTCATCAGTCTGAGGGGAGAGCCTTGGCCAAGGTGAGGTAGACAAGGCCAGCCCCTTAGGACAGCGCTGTTCAATAGAAGTATAATGCAACACACCTATGTGATATTAAGATTTCCAATAGTCAAATTGTAACATAAAAAGAAACACGTGAAATTAATTTTAATAAATTTCAATTAACTCACTATATCCAAAATAGTATCATTTCACTACATGGTCAATATAATGACATATTCATTTATTTTCTTTTTTTAATAAGGCTTCAAAATTCAGTGTATATATTGCATATTTTGAGTAACAGAAGTCACATTTCAAGAGCTCAAGAACCACATGTAGATAGTTGCTGTCATGTTGGACATCTCATCCTTGGAAACTAGGGGCAGAGTTTAACCAGCTGGCTGTGGTGTGAGGCCAGACTTCTCCCAGGACAGTGTCACAGCACAGATTTTCCTTGCCACAGTGTGTTTTCCAATATAGGTTGCTATTCGGGGAGTGGGGGGAAGATCACTTTTAGACTACATTCATCAGAAAATCATATCAGGCCTATTATGCTCCAAACCACTTCAGGTGGAAACCACCTCAGGTGCTTTCTGCAGATTTGAACTTGTTCCAGAAGCCATGATCCTGTATTATTTGGGTTGAGGGCAGTTCTGGAAGGACTACATCAAACCAAGCATCATTGAGCCTCTGTTGGACTGCTAATCAATATTTATTCCATTGATTACACTGAAAAACACAAACTTTAACGAGAAAAAGATGCCCTGTATTTATGATATTCTATTACCATCAGAATATTGTTGTTGTTAGACTGTCGTGTTGGCTCCAACTCATGGCAACCTTATGTATAAAAGAATAAAAACTTGTGCCATCTGGAGCCATCTTTATGATTGCTGACAGGTTTGAGTCCATTATTGTGGCCATTGTGTAGTGCCTACCAACCTAACAGGCTCATCTTCCAGTGTGTATCAGACAATATTCTCTTGTGATCCAAAGGGTTTTCATTGACTAGTTTTTGAAAGTAGATCATCAAGCCTTTCTTCCTAGTCTGTCTTATTCTGGAAGCTCTACTGAAACCTGCCCACTATGGGTGACCCTGCTGGTATTTGAAATACCTGTGGCATAGCTTCTAGCATCATAGAAACATGCAAGCCAACACACTACAACAAACTGACAGACAGGTTGTGGACCATTGTAATAAGCACTCTTAATTCAATTTTGTAGTACTTAACCTTCAAAAATTATATATATCTTTATGCCATTGGCCTCTCACGTAGGATGCACTCAATACTTCTCAACTGTTGCTGACATTACCTCTGTATCATGGAGCAGCGTCTGCCCTTGGAGACCATTCCTATATAGCGGTCACTATTTTTGTGGGACAGGATACTGACCCTATAATATTTTTTTTTCTCTTTTTCTTTTCACAAGGTTGACACTTTCATTCCCTCTTTTTCATACTGTAGTCTCTAGAATCCATAACTTCTTTGTGGCAGGCGGTGATTTATTATATTAACTTTGTTGAGTTTTATAATGGCCATGTGTGAAGTCTATTGTTCCATGAATTCCTTAAAAATTAGTTTTATTTTGGAATTAGTTACATTCAATAAAATAACAATTTTAAACATATAATTCAATGAATTTTGACAAATGGCTAATTATATATCCACCACCATAATCATAATCTAGAAAATTTTGGTCACCCCTAATACTTCCCTTAAAATATTCTTAACATTTAACAGTATTTTCTAATATTGGACAGGATATAGTCTTTGCTAAGCATGAAAGCAGTAAGGAGGGAAGCTGCATCATTCTATTTTTTTTTCCCATTTTTATTCACCCATCCATTTATTTCACAAATATTTATCAGCATTTAGCTAGGTTCTTTTCACTCTCCTTTCTGCATCTCCATGCCCATATAAAACTGGGCTCAGTACACAGTGCATACACAGTAGCATTGCTGATCGACTGAAAAACATCCTATTATGAAGCCATCACTATTGAAGTTTGCAGGTTTCTTTTCCTAATTTTGAAATGTCTTTTTTCATATTAGGTTGCCCCAGGTAGCTGTCTCACAGCAACAAACTATTGATTCTCATTGCACAGTGTGAAGAAGAAACCACCAGATGAGGTATGACTTCCAGTATCAAAAATTATCTACTTGAAATTGAATATATATATATATGAATGACATGCTTTAGAGTGAAACTTCAAAAATATTCTTACAATAGAACTTGAGGCAATTGATTTTGGAAATTACTAGAAATAAGGAACCTTTTTTTTCTACTACAAGATCTCTTTTGTGGAAAAGAAACTATTTATACAAGTACTTGTTAAAGCTTCTACATTGCAATTTACTCCACTTAATAATTACCCTATCAACACATATTCTGTCTAAATGTCTTTAGTCACAGTCCTTCTAATGTAATCTGGGTGTTCATTGTTCTGTTTGATATGCGCTGGAAGCCTGCAGCATCTTCTTATTCTAACCAGTATTTGAATGCATTGTCTCAGACCTGCTTGATCAAAAACTCTGGTGGTGGAGCCCGGCAACCTATGTTTTAACAAGCCTTCCACGTGATTCCGATAGAGTTTGAAAACCTCTTCATTAAAGAAATGCCTTGGAAATTAGCTCTACCAGTTAGGAGGTCTTTCAAAGTTTCCTTGGTTTCTCTAAGTTTGATTTTCCCAACTTTTGAGACTGAGGCAGCTCAGCTTCTTGTGTCCCTTGTCTCTTCAGCTTCAGCTTCTGTTTCCTGTGGCCTCTTGGCCCTTGGGCCTCATACCTGCATCTGCCCTGCTGGGGCAAGTGTTCCAAAGCTCTGTAGCTCCACCTGCACACAGGCACTCAGCTCCCTTGCTCCGTGGGTCCGCAAGCCTTGCTCCACTGATAAGTGCCCGGAGGCACCCCACTCCACCAGGAAGCCTCCTGCACACAGGCACTCAGCTGTCTCGCTCTGGGGTTCGGCTCCAGTGCCATCTTGCACTGGTCTCCTGGTTCTGCTGCTGTTGGTTCTCTGCTGCTGCTGGTCCTCTGTTGCTGCCACTGCTCTATCCATTCACAGTTTTAAAACCGCTTCCACATTTTAGGTATCTGTTAGAGCAGCACCCCACTCTCTCGGTACCAAATTCTGTCTTAGTCATCTAGTGCTTCCATAACAGAAATACCACAAGTGGATGGTTTTAACGAAGAGTTTATTTCCTCACAGTCAAAGTAGGCTAAATGTCCAAATTCAGGGCGTCAGCTCCAGGGGAAGGCTTTTTCTCTCTCTGTCGGCCTTTTCACCAATGTTCCCCCCGACTAGAAGCGTCTTGGTGCAGGGACCCCGGTCCAAAGGACACACTCTGCTCCCGGCACTGCTTTCTTGATGGTATGAGGTCCCCCTGCATCATTCTGTTTTTAATAGTTAAAAAAAATAGACTTCATTCAGATACTCTTAGTAGTAGTGTAAGTCACCAAGGATTCTAACTTTGTTATTTATTTTTGAATACTGTTATTGAAAAAAATGTCATTTGGAAAGAAGAATTACGTGATCAAATGATTGAAGACAGCAGTAATTTTAGTTTGATGTCTATCTTCAAATTGCTATATAAACTGAATGTTTTGTGGGGAAAGAATTGACTGGTACAAGAAACATTCCTGGAACCAGTTTTTAAATGCTTACTTCCAGCTTCTGTGAGTCTCTGTGCCTGTATAGAAAAGGACCAGAAAAATGAAAAGCGTTTAACTGCTCCATGATACAAATAAAAAAAATAGAAGAGTCTGGGTTCCTTAATTTGGTGACCCAATTATTTTCTCCTTTGAATTTTTTGTTGATACTGTGAGTTGTCAGTAATGCACAGCATGCTGATTAAAGGATCAATTCAGGTGTTTTTTGTTATGAGTTAAGTATTTTGATACCCGTTATTGGGATCCCAGTGTGTGCCAGGAGTTAGTAAATCCTACTGATATCAGTCAATGAACAAGTGGTAAGAATACCTTATAGGTTCAAGTCTCTTGAAAAGTAACACTTCAATACATTATCCCTTATTGGAAAGGCATTATTTACTGTTTATAAGCTGAAAAAGAAGGGAGTAAGTAACTCATGGAAACAATGAATGGCATAAAGGAGAAAATGACCACTATGACTGAATAAAGACTGACAATAATTATTCTCACCGTAAGTATATTCTCATGAGAACATTACTGGGAAATGTAGTGAGGAGGCTTATCTCACAGAAATAAACGCAAATCTGTCAAAAATTTAGAAAATTCACACATCTGGGAAGTATCACCTAAGACAGTGCTCAATTTACACAAAAAATGAGGCTCTCACTCAGGATTTTTGAGTTTCATGCACTTCCAAATGCTCGCACCTTGAAATTAAACACGTTAAAATCGGGTTACTTCCTTCCCAAAGAACTCCAGAGTCATAAAAGTGTTTGGGGTACCATATGTCCTACGAGTCCCCACAGGGTTAATCAAACCCAAACCCATTACTGTCAAATAGATTCCAACTCATAGTAACCCTTAGGACAGAGTACAGCTGCCCCACAGGATGTCCAAAGCTGTGATCTTTATGAAATCAGACTGCTACATCTTTCTTCTGTGAAGCAGATAGTGGTTTGGACCACTGACCTTTTGATTAGCAGCCGAGCACTTAGCCACTGCATCACCAGGGCTCCCTAAAGGGTTGAGAATAGAGCATTTATTACTGCTTTTAATTTATATATTTTTCTGCAGGGTGGCTTGATGTCCAGTCAATATTTTAGGAGATCTAGATTCAGAGCAGGTCTGAAACTTCTAGTATAAGCATTACTCTTCCACATAATTAAAATAACAGCCCCAAAACCAAACCTGTTGCCGTTGAATCAGTTCCAACTCATAGAGTAAGACACAGCTAGAATGTTACTTAAAACAAGGGAGAATGAAGAGAGTTTGTTATGCTTACCTTGGACAGGTCATCAACAAAGACCCATTGCTACAAAAGGACATCATGTTTGGTAAAGTAGAGTGTCAGCAAAAATGAGAGAAACAATCCATTAGATGGATTGATATGTGGCTGTAAAAATGGAGTCAAACATACAAAAGATTGTGAGGATGGCACAGGACCAGGCAATGTTTCATTTTGTTATACATAAGGTCACCATGAGTTAGACCCAGGCATTTTGGCACCCAGGCAAGTGGGGTTGATTATTCTTTGGGCTCTAGGCATGAAAAATGCCATTGGGTCTTGAAGACACTACCCTGAATCTCCACCTCCATGAGAATCCTTGCACCATTTAAAATTCTCCAGTTCCATACTGACATAGACACATGTTGAGTTAAAGACCTCTCAGACTATTCCTCCTATGCCTTTCTCTGTTTTTCTCCTCCCTGTGCAGATGTTGGATTCTCAACTTTACTACAAGACATTTCAAGGCAGAAAAGCTATTGCAGCTCTTTATCTCTCCAGAAGACCAGCAGGGTTTGGGCATCTTAGAACATGTTTGTGGTGGTGGTGGCATTGTTAAAGGGGTGATGATTATAGTGGTGATGAAGATCAGGATGAGAGAGCAATAGCAGAGCCAGGTCTACACCCAGAGAATTAGAGAGTGAAACTGCAATCAGAGTTTCAAACACTTGGGTTTCTGCACAGAGACATCACACCACCTGGAATCTGTGTATTCAGTTTTTTTCTGTCATTCTATGTGTGAGGCCTTGGAGTCCTACCAGAAGACCCCACAAGTGGTGAGGAAGCAAAGACAAGGAAATCATTTAATAGAGGATGAGTTTCTCAGCACCTTCCACTCTTACCCCGGGCTCCAGCTTTTGGTAGTTGCTGCAGCCCTGGGGACCATGAGCCTAGGGTTTCCACCCTATCAAATGGGGTGGAAAGGACTAGCAGACATTTGTTCCCCTCCTCCAGTTGACTTTTTCTACTAGAATATCCCCATAGTATCAGGAGGTGAGGCAGACTGTGGCATGTAGGCTTCTAGGTAGAGATACCATCATGTAGCCCCAGGAACCAAGGTACAGTACCAATGCCTGTCAGTCTTGCACTAGGGTTGGAGATGATTGCAGTAGAAATAGTCCGTACTGTAGAAACTGCTTCCCATAAGACAACTATGGCCCAAGTTTTTGGGTGTCTGCTGTTGTCGCTGCTGCTGCTGCTCTTCTGTTCCTGTGCAGAGTTTCATCTGGAGACGGACTCAGAATGATCCATGGAGCACAGAGAAGCACCCCACTGATCAATAGTTCCAGCAAATGTTCAATCATTTTAGCAAAAATGTTTCATCGTCCTGGCCACAGGTAAAAATGTTGAGGTCAGGTGATGACAGATGGGGAATGGCATGAGCTTGAGGCCTTGAGAAATGTGCTGTAGAGGTCTGGGAGGTAAAGAAGAGATGAGGAGTGTTTTCAGTCTCTGGGTGGTGCAGATGTTTAAGTGCTGAACTAGTATTGGGAAGCTTGTTGGTTCGAACTTAGCCAGCGGTTCCTCTGAAGAAAGCCTTACTATCTGCTTCTGAAAGGTCACAGCCTTGAAAATCCTATAAAGCAGGGTTCTATGCTGACAGTCATGAACTTATTAGCTGGAATCTACTGGATGGCAACTGATTTGGCTTTTTTTTTTTCTTTTTTTACACTGTGCTAGGCATTTGAGCTAGGTAGTTTGCCTCAACTTGAGCTTTGTAATTTTTTTTTTTACATTTTTTATTTTCATTATAAGTATTTTAAATATGTAGACATATAGCGATAACTATGTGTGTGCTTCTTGAGATTAACAGCTGGGATGATTTGTCATAGTTATTCCCATCTCTTATATGATTTTTCTAGTGTGTGGGTATCGAAGGGGTTGCATGGGGACAGTTGGCCAAAGGTCAAATACTATCAGATGAGCAAGCAAGTCAAAACCCAGAGAGGGTTACTACAAAGACCTATTTTGATATGTTTAATTTAATTTAATTTTTGGCTTTAAAAAACAGAAATTTATTTGCTCAGAGTTCTGGAAGCTAAAAGTCCAAATCAGGGTCTTGGCCATGTCAATTTCCTTCTGTGAGCTTCTCTTATTTTTGGGGGTCCACCAGCAATCCCTGGTATTTTTTGGTATTCTTTGGCATTCCTTGTCATCTGTCTTCCCCCTGTGTGTGTGTCTCTATGTCCATTCTGGCCCTTTTTATAAGTCAAAAGTTATTAGATGTAGAGCCCACACTACTTTAGTATGACCTCATTGGCATAAAGATAGAAAATACCTGTTTCCAAACAGGACCATATTTAGAGATCATTGAGGTTAGGATTTTAATGCATATTTTTTTGGGGTAGGGACACAATTCAATCCATCATATCTCCCAAGACAACTCCTTAACGTAAGAAGGGCAAGTATTGCTATGCCTGCAAGAAAACTGAGATTATAAACATGCTAAAAGGCTTGCCCAGGTTCTGTCTATAGCAGATAAGTGGAATAACTGGGTTTAGAATCCCAGTTATTTGACTCTAAACAGAATGATCTTTTTACTGCGTCCAAGCAGAAAATTCCTTAAATGTTTGCTCTATTTCGATAACAGATAAAGAAGAGTTTTGAGTTCCTTGTTGAGGAATGTTCATCTTACTCAGGGAACAATGTGGAGCAACTGGAAGGTTTTGTGCAAGGGAATGGAATGTTGATGTCAATGTCCTAAAGACTGACAATCAAATGACTGGCTTTCAAGTCACTCAAAAGCATTCTATTCTTATCTATTTGCTTCATTTTCATTATGTTATTTATAAAATTTGGTTTTATAAAATTTAATTTTGTCTTCTAACTACCTCAAATATTTACATGGTTCTAAAGTCAAAATTAACAAAACACGATATTGCAATAAACTCTATTTTGATTGGCTATATTATTATTCTTTTTGCTTCTTTCTGTGACTTTATAAAAGATGAAGAAGCCCTTTGTCTCTTTGCACTATAGTTTTCCACCTTTTCTTTCCTACTTTTGTTAGTGATATTATAGCCTTATGCTTCTCTTTTTTGTTTATAATTTATTTTGTTGTTGTTGAGAACACGCACAGTCAACATACCAATTCAACAATTTCTACAAGTACAATTCAGTGACGTTGATTCCATTCTTAGAGTTGTGCAACCATTTTCACCTCTTTTTCTGAGTTGTTCCTCCCATATTAACATAAACTCACTACCCCCTAAGGTTCCTATTTGATCTTTTGAGTTACTGATGTCAGTTTGATCCCCTGTAACCCAAAACCCATTGCTATCCAGTTAATTTCAACTCATAGCAACCCTATAGGACAGATTAGAATTGCCCCATATTGTTTTCAAGGAGCAGTTGGTGGATTTGAACTGCTGACCTTTTCGTTAGCATCCATAGCTCACTGTGTCTATTAACCACTGCACCACCAGCGCTCCATGATCCTGTATAGATAGCTCTTAAAAGAGCATAATGAATTCATTTTTTACTAGTTAAGCTAAACTATGGTTTTATGCAGATTACAGGGGATATTTTTGGTTTAAGGCTCAAGGACTATCTTAGGGTGATAGTTTCAGGGGTTCATCCAGCTTCTGTGATTTCAGAATATATAGACACTATGAGAATTTGAAATTCTGCATTTTCCCATTTTGGTCAACATGTGTTTCTAATTTTCATATTTCATAACATTTCTTTCTATTCAATACCCATAACCTCAAAGTTGCTTTAGGATTAGTGTTGTATATAAACATATACATTTTCACTCCCAGTCCATTTGTCACAACAGCTTCTTTTTTTGTTAAGAACAAAAACAGCTTTATTACTGAATACCCATTAAACTGCAATGTGATGTATCACAGGCTATCTGCTAAAGAAATTCTAAAGTTAGAAATCTTAACCTTTATGCAGCTGAGTGGATACAACTCATTACATTTGTGTTTTTTATTTTTATTTATTTTATTGTTGTACTTTAAGCGAAAGTTTACAATTCAAATTAGTCTCTCATACAAAAATTTATACATACATTGTTATGTGACCCTAATTGCTCTCCCTGTATTATGACAGCACACTCCTACTTTCCACCCCCATTTTCCGTGTCCATTCAGCCAGCTCCTGACCCTCTCTGCCTTCTCATCTCACCTCTGGACAGGAGCTACCCATTTAGTCTCATGTATCTACTTGAGCTAAGAGGCACACTTCACGAGTATCATTTTATGTCCCATAGTCCACTCTGATCTTTATCTGAAGAGTTGGCCTCGGGAATGGTTTTAGTTTTGGGTTGACAGAGAGTCTGGGGGCCGTGCTTTCTAGGGTTCCTCCACGTCTCAGTCAGACCATAAAGTCTGGTCCATTTAGTAGAATTTGAGTTCTGTGCCCCACTTTTCTCCTGCTCCATCAGGAACTCTCTGTTGTGTTCCCTGTCAGGGCAGTCATTGATGGTAGCCGGATACCATCTAGTTCTTCTGGTCTGAGGCTGATGAAGTCTCTGGTTTATGTGGCCCTTTCTGACTCTTGGGCTAATACTTCCCTTGTGACTTTGGTGTTCTTCATTCTCCTTCACTCCAGGTGGGTTGGGACCAGTTGATGCATCCTAGATTTTAAGACCTCAGACACCACTCACCAAAGTAGGATGCAGAACATTTCCTTAATAAACTTTGTTATGCCAATTGACCTAGATGTCCCCTGAAAGCATGGTTCCCAGACCCCTGCCCCTGCTACTCTGTCCCTTGAAGTATTTGGTTGTACTCAGGAAACTTCTTAGCTTTGGCTTAGTCCAGTTGTGCTGACTTCCCCTGTAGTGTGTTTTGCCCTTAACTTCACCTAAGATAATTCTTATGTACTATCTAGTTAGTGAATCACCCTCTCCCTCCCTCCCCACCCTTGTAACCATCAAAGAATGTTTTCTTCTGTGTTTAAACCTTTTCTTGAGTTCTTATAATAGTGGTCTTATACAATAGTTCTCCTAGTGTGACTGACTAAATTCACTCAGCATAAATCCTTCCAGATTCCTCCATGTTATAAGATGTTTCATGGATTCATCATTGTTCTTTATCATTGCATAGTATTCCATTCTGTGAATATACCATAGTTTGTTTATCCATTCGTTCGTTGATAGACACCTAGGTTGTTTCCATCTTTTTGCTATCACAAACAGTGCTGCAGTGAACATGGGTGTGCATATATCTATTCATGTGACAGCTCCTATTTCTCTAGGATATATTCCAAGGAGCTGGATTGCTGCATCATACGGTACTTCTATTTCTAGCTTTTTAATGAACAGCCAAATCAATTTTTCAAAGTGGTTGTACCATTTTACATTCCCACCAACAGTGTATAAGTGTTCCAGTCTCTACAACCTCTCCAACATTTATTATTTTGTGTTTTTTTGGTTAATGCTAGCCTTATAGGGGTGAGATGATATCTCATTGCAGTTTTGATTTGCGTTCCTCTAATGGCTAATGATCGTGAGCATTTCTTCACGTGTCTGTTAGCTGCCTGAATGTCTTCTTTGGCGAAGTGCCTGTTCATATCCTTTGCCCATTTTTTAATTAGGTTTTTTGTTGTTGAGGTTTTGCAATATCTTGTGGATTTTAGAGATTAGATGCTGATCACATTTGTTGTAGCCAAAATTTTTTTCCCAGTATGTAGGTTGTCTTTTGACTCTTTTGGTGAAGTCTTTTGATGAGCATAAGTGTTTGATTTTTAGGAGCTCCCAGTTATCTAGTTTCTCTTCTGGTGTTTGTGCATTGTTACTTATGGTTTGTATTCTGTTTATGCCATGTATTAGGGCTCCTTATTTCTTAGTATAGACAAATGAGCACCTCCAGCACTATATCCCTCTTTTGAAACATTTCAGTTGATATTCTGTAGTTTCCTGGAGCCTTGTTTGTCACCAGTGCCTTCAGTGTAGCTTGGAGCTCTTCCTTCAACACCATTGGCTCTTGATCATATTGTACCTTCTGAAATACTTGAAGGTCAATCAATTCTTTATGGTACAGTGACTCTGTATTCCTTCCAACTTCTTCTTCTTCTTCTTTTTTTTTTTTTTATGCTTCCTGTGTTGTTCAGTGATTTGCCCATAGAATCCTTCAAAACTGCAACTCAAAGATTCAATTTTTTCTTCAGTTCTTTCAGCTTGAGAAATGTTGAGCATGTACTTCATTTTTGGTTTTCCAACTCCAGGTTTTGCAAATTTCAGAATAATACTTTACTTTGTCTTTTTGAGCCACCCTTTAAAATCTATCATGGGATCTTTGTCACTGTTTCTATCATCAGGATCATATTTTCCAACTAGCGATCCTTCTTCTTTGCTTCCATCATTCCCATTCCAAATAGCCTTCTTTTCTGTATCTGTGTTGCAAATTTCCATTTGCTTTTCTTATAAGGAAATATGTCATTGGATTAAGGTCCCACTCTAAATCCAGGGTGACTCAACTCAAGGTCCTTAACTTAATTACATCTGCACAGACTTTTTTTGTTTCCCAGATAAAGATTGCATTCACAGGTTCTAAGCATTAGAATTTGGACGTATCTTTTTGGAGGCCGCTATTCAATGCACTAAAATACCTGTAGAAATAAAATTTAACTGTAGTGATTGTCAAATTTTTAGATTCCTGATTTCTATGAAAGTCTTTGTTCCTTTCAAAACTGTTGTATTGTCCCCAAAGTACTTCCAACCTTTAATATGGCAGTTTACCTTTGGGGCAGAAATGTGTTTCTTTCCCTCTATAAAAATTTACTGAACAATAGGATTAACAAAGGTATTAATACTTGAGATTTAAAAAAATCTCAAATATTAGAGTTTGTCTTTTCTTTGGTTCAACATCTTGACACTTAGGCCTGTATATTTATCTAGTGCTTTTTGTATGCATGATCTTATTTAATTTCTTTCTTTCTCTTTGTCATCTTTCTGTAATTTTTTTTATTGTGCTTTAGATGAAAGCTTACATAACAAATTATTTTCTCATCAAACAATTAATATGCATATTGCTTTTGACATTGGTGCCAACCCCATGACATGTCAACACTCTTCCCTTCTCGACCTTGGGTTCCCCACTTCCATTCATCCAGCTTTCCTGTCTCCTCCTGCCATCTCATCCTTTCCCCTGGGCTTGTGAGCCCATTTAGTCTCATATACTTGGTTGAGCTACATGTATTATGTTTGTTGTATGGGCCTATCTAATGTTTGGATAAAGGGTAAACCTCAGGAGTGACTTCAATAACAAGTTAAAAAGGATTTCATGGGCCATACTCTCAGTTTCTTCAGTCTCTGTCAGACCTGTAAGTCTTGTCGTCTCCTGTGAGTTTGAATTTTGTTCTACATTTTTCTCCAGCTCTGTCCAGGATCTTTTATTGTGATCACTGTCAGAGCAGTTGGTGGTAGCAGTTGGACTCCATCTAGTTCTGCTGGGCTCAGTCTAGTGGAGGCTGTGGTAGTTGTGGCCCATTAGTCTTTGGACTAATCTTTCCCGTGTGTGTTTTTTTTTTTTTTCATTCTCCCTTGCTCCAGACAGAGTGGGACCAGTGGAATATTTTAGATGGCTCTTCACAAGCTTTTAAGACCCCAGATGCTACTCACCACAGTTGGTTGTAGAACATTTTCTTTGTAAACTATGTTATGCCAGTTGAGCGAGATGTCCCCTGAGACTATAGTCCACAGCCCTCAGCCCTAGATATGTCTATGAAGCTTCCATGACCTTGCCTTGATCAAGATGTGGTGAGTTCTCCGGTATTGTGTAGTCTCTATCCCTTCACCGAAGTAACTACTTATCTATTTTTAGTGTTTTTCCCTCCCCACCAGTCCCCTTCCTTATACTCAATAAAGATTGTTTCTTTCTTTGGGTAAACATTTTCATGAGTTTTTGTAGTAGTGATCTCACACAGTATTTATCCTTTTGTGATTGATTATTTTACTCTGCATAATGCTCTCCAGATTCATACATGTTGTGAGATGTTTTGCAGATTCATCATTATTCTTTATCATTGGGTAATATTCCATCGTGTGTATGTACCATAGTTTCTATATCCATTCATCTGATGATAAACACTTAGGTTGTTTCCATCTTTTTACTGTTGTGAATAATGCTGCAATGAACATGGTTGTGCATTTGTCTTTTCGTGTGATGGCTCTTATTTCTCTAGGATATATTCCTGGAAGTGGGATTGCTGGATCCTATGGTATTTCTAGTTCTAGTTTTTTAAGGAAGCACCATATTATTTTGCAAAATGGTTGTACTATTTTACATTCCCACCAGCAGTGCATAAGAGTCCAGTCTCCCCACAGCCTCTCCAACATTTGTTATTTTCTGTTTTTTTGATTAGTGCCAGCCTTGTTGGGGTGAAATAGCATCTCATTGTAGTTTTGATTTGCATTTCTCTAATGACTAGTGATGCCAGAATTTCCTCATGTGTCTGTTAGCCACTTGAATATCTTCTTTGGTGAAGTGTCTGTTCATATCCTTTGCCTATGTTTTAATTAGCTTGTCTTTTTGTTGTAGAGGTGTTTGATTTTCCTATTGATTTTAGATATTAGGCTTTTGTTGGATTTGTCATAGCCAAATTTTTTTTTCACAGTCTGTAGATTCTCTTTTTACTCTTTTGGTGAAGTATTTTGATGAGCATAAAGGTTTAATTTTTAGAAGATCCCTTTTACCTAGCTTATCTTCTGGAGTTTGTGTATTGTTAGTTATGGTTTGTATCCTATTCATGCCGTGTATTATAGCCTGTAACATTGATTCCACTTTTTATTCCATGATCTTTATAGTTTTTGGTTTTATATTTAAATCTTTGTTCCATGTTTAATTCATTTTTGCATATGGTGTGAGGTATGGATCCTGTTTCATTTTTTACAGATGGACATCCAGTTTTGCCAGCACCATTTATTGAAAAGACTGTCTTTTCCTCATTTAATCACTTTGTGTTTTTGCTGAAGATCAGGTGACCCTGGGTGGATATGAATTTATATCTGGGTTCTTGATTCTGTTCCATTGGTCAATGTGTCTGTCCTTGTACTTGTACCAGGCTGTTTTGACTACAATAGCTGGGTAGTAGTTTCTAAAGTCAGGTAGTTTGAGGCCTCCTACTTTATTCTGATTCTTCCAAAGTGCTTTACTTATTCGAGGGCCCTTTTCCTTTCCATATAAAGTTAATGATTATTTTTCCATCTCGTTAAAGAATACTGTTAGTATTTGAGTCAGGATTGCATTGTATTTGTAGATTGCTTTGGGTACAATTGACATTTTCACAGTGTTGAATCTACCCATCCTTGACCATCGTATTTTTTTTTTTTCCATTTATATAGGTCTCTTTTGGTTTCTTGCAGTAATGTTTGTAGTTTTCATAGTATAGGTATATTATGTCCCTGGTTAGATTTATTCTTAAGTTATTTATTTTTTGGAGCTATTATTAATGGTATTGCTTTCCTGATTTCCTTTTCATAGTTCTCTTTATTGGATAGGAATCCAACTGATTTTTGTATGTTTATCTTGTATCTTGCTACTCTGCTGAATCTTCCTGTTAGTTCCAGTAGTTTTCTTGCCTTATTGCTCTAGCTAGGACTTCCAGCACAATGTTAAATAGGAATGGTGATAAAGGGTATGCTTGTATTGTTCCTGTTATTAAGGGGAATATTTTCAGCCTCTCTCCCTTGACAATGATGTTAGCTCTTGGTTTTGTATAGATGCCCTTTATTATGTTGAAGAATTTCCCTTATATCCTTATTTTATTGTGAGTTTTTATCAGGAATGGGTGTTGGACTTTATCAAGTGCTTTTTATGTATTGGTTGAAATGATCAGATGATTCTTTTATTTATGTGGTGGATTATGTTCACTGATTTTCTAGTGTTGAACCGTCCTTGCATATCTGGCATGAATCCCACTTGGTCAGGATATATTATTTTTTTGATATGATGCTGAATTCTGTGGCTAGAATTTTGTTGATAATTTTTGCATCCATATTAATGAGAGGTATTGATATGTAATTTTTTTTTTTTTTTGTGATGTCTTTGCCTGGTTTTGGTATCAGAGTTATGCTGGCTTCATAGAATGAATTCAGAAGTATCGCTTCCTTTTCTATGCTCTGAAATTGTTTGAGTAGTACTAGTGTGAGCTCTTCTCTGAATGTTTGGTAGAATTCTCCAGTGAAGCCATGTGGGCCAGGACTTTTTTTGTGTTGGGAGTGTTTTTATTACTTTTTCAGTCTCTTCTCTTACTATGAGTCTGTTCAGATTTTTGACCTCTGTTTGTGTCAGGTTAGCTAGGTAGTGTGTTTCTAGAAGTTTTTCCATTTTCTGTAGGTTTTCTAATTTGTTGGAGTATAGTTTTTCATAGTTCTATGTCATTATCCTTTTTATTTCAGTTGGTTCAGTTGTAATGTCCCCCATCTCATTTCTTATTTGGTTTGTTTGCTTCCTCTACTGTTTTTCTCTTTCCTATTAGGCCAATAATGTGTTAATTTTATTGATCCTTTCAGAGAACAAAGTCTTGGTCGTGTTGATTCTTTCTACTGTTTTTCTATTATCTATTTCATTTATTTCTGCTCTGGCTTTTATTATTTCCTTTCTTCTGGTAGCTGTGGGCTTCTTCTGCAGTTCTCTTTCTATTGTTTGAGCTGTATAGCTAATGTTTTGATCTAGTTCCTTTCTTCTTTTTTTGATGTGTGCACCTATTGCTGTAAATTGACCTCTAGCACTGCCTTTACTGTGTCCCAAAAGTTTTGGTATGATGTGTTTTCATTCTTATTTGATTCTAGAAATTTTTGGATTCCATCTTTGATTTCTTCTATTACTCAGTGGCTTTTAAGCAAGATGTTATTCAGTTTCCATATATTTGATTTTTTTTCTTTGATCTTCTGTTGTTAATTTCTACTTTTATGGTGTTGTGATCAGAGAAGATGCTTTGTATTACCTCACTGTTTTGGATTTTGTTGAGGGTTTCTTTGTGGCCTAATATGTGGTCTATTCTGGAGAACATTCCATGTGCTTTGGAAAAGAATGTACTTTGCTGCTGTTGGGTGGAGTGTTCTGCATATGTCTATGAGGTTGAGGTTTAGATCTTCTGTATCTTTGTTGAGTTTCTTTTTAGATGTTCTGTCTTTAATGAAAGTGATATGTTGAAGTCAATTACTATTACTGTGGAACTGTCTACTTCTCTTTTCAGTGCTGTTAGAGTTTGTTTTATGTATTTTGGAACCCTGTCATTGGTGCATAGGTATTTATTATGGTTATGTCCTTATGGTGCATTGTCCCTTTAATCACTATTTAATGTCTTTCCTTGTCTTCTATGGTGGATTTTGTTTTAAAATCTGTTTTATCTTAGACTAATATTGCCAGTACTGCTTTGTTTTTAGTTGCTGTTTGCTTGATGTATTTTGTCCCATGCTTTGATTTTTAGTATATTTATGTCTTTCTGTCTAAGGCGTGTCTCTTCAGCGTATAGATGGGTCCTTATTTTTTATCCATTCTGTCATTTTCTGTTGATTTATGGGTGCCTCTAAGCCATGTACATTCAGCGTGATTATTCATATTGGTGAATTTATCGTTGTCTTTGTATAGCTTTGTTTTTTGTTTATTTGTTTTTGTTTGTGGTGCTGAATGTTTTCTTTGTTCCTCCTGCTCTCCTGTGCTGAATTACTGTGGTCTGTGAATTTGTTTTTGTTTCTTTTGTTTTTGTAGATTTTGTATTTACTGAGACTTCTGTTTTTCTTCTATTTATTTAATGTGTAGGTTTGTTAACTTTCTCTCCAGTGTGAAGACAGTTTTTAACCTTGTTATTTCATAGCTTCTGGCTACTTCTTTTGGAATTCCTTAACACCTGACCTGATATGTGCAAACCAGAATCTATGGAAACAATTTATAGAGGCTCATTTTTCTACCACGAAATAACTTCTAACCTGAATAACTGAATACATTGATGTAAATCTAGCATCTATAGTGAGAAATCAGCTTAGCTTATGCATTAATTGAATTAATTCTGTAGTCTGAAGGTCAATCATAAATGATAAGTTAAAGTCTTAGGTTCTTTCATCCAAAAGCCTCTTTTTTTTACTGGGCTGAAATAAATGGAATGGAGAATCATCTAGGAGGAGGGGGCCTCTGTGAATAAGTATGTAAAGAAAGCAAATTTGAAAAGAAATCCAAGACACATAGATTATTTTTAGTGAAATGCCACCATGACTTATCCTGAGGCGAGGATGAAACCATCACTTCTGGGAAGGAGACACATATGAGCAAAGTTGTTTTTAAAATGTCACAAACTTAAGGATATAATTTGTTGTATTTTTTCTGACTTTTCCCACGTGCCCATTACCCACACCTGGGCATTCTCCTAACCCCTTCCACCTTTATACTTCACTCACCTGCACTGTCTCCTAACCATGCCCACTTGCTCATCATCCACACCTAGACTATCTTTTTCTTTGGTCCAGCATTCCTCCTCTCTTTCTCTAATATTAGTGATCTCTAACTCTTTCTTTGAGAAGCTGTCCCTTCATCACTTCATGTGGTTCAGAAATACTGATTTAATTGTTTTGGGGTGTGACCTGAGCATAAGGATTTAAAAGAGCTTCCCAAGTGATTTTAAAATGTAGCCAAGTTTGAAAACTACTATCCTCTTCCCCTGCCCTAGGTAGGAGCATATGAACCAAAGTTGGCCAATTGGAGTCCTTCCCTGGGATTATACTATAGACATAGAAGGGTCTATCTTTAAAGGCCGTTAGCAGGAAGTATGTCAGTCTTTCTGCCCTAACTGCCCCCCATCCACCACCTGTGTGGTTGTTTCTCTCCCTGTCTCCTCACACCCTCATCCCAGCCATTCTGGATCACACGTAACACTCAGAATCACTAGGCTTGTTCCCGGACATTGAGCTAATGCCACTCTTCCTGGGGATAAGTAATGATTTTATATATCAAACAATTAAAAATTAATACTGCCTTCATGTCACAATCACTATTCTAGTCAGATGTCATTTCTTTTTTTTTTTTTTTAACATAAGTGGAGAAATAAACTCCAAAGTAAAGATAGTGAACATGCGTATCATTTCCAATAATTTCCGTGTTCCTTTTGGTAATCTCTCCTTCTCCCCTCCCCGTTATAGTTCACATTTTCTAGAAATTTCTAAAATGAAACTTTATATAAATGGAATTTTGTATATATATGTATATATGCATATATATTCCAAATACATATGGAACAACAATTCGTCTTTAAAAAATTATAGTTCTTCATTGCTTCCTCTTCTGCATCCCCTGATAACCACTAATCTACTTATATCTCAGTGAATTTGCCTGTCTAAATATTTCATATAAGTGGAATCATACATTTTTTGTTCTTCTGTTTCTGATTTATTTCGCTTAGCATAATGTTTTCAAGGTTTATCCATGTAGCGTGTATCAGAACTTCATTCTTTTCTATGGCCAAATAATATTTCATTGTATGTTTATAACACATTTTGTTTATTCATTTATCAGTTGATGTACACTTGGTTTGTTTTCACCTTTTGCTTACTGTGAATAATGCTGCAGTGAACATTGGTGTACAATAATCTGTTTGAGTCTTTGCTTTCATTCTTTTGGTTATGTATCTAGGAATGGAATTGCTGGGTCAGCTGGTAATTCTATTTTTAACTTTTTGAGGAACCACCAAACTTTTCCACAGCAGCTGCACTATTTTATATTCTCACCAGCAATACACGAGTGTTCCACTTTCTCCACATTGTCAACACTTATTATTTTCTTTTTTAATGAAAGCTATTCTGTTGTGTTTGAAGTAATATCTCCTAATAGTTTTGATTTGCATTTCTCTAATGACTACTGACATTGAGTATCTTTTCATGTGCTTATTGACCATTTGTTTTTGTTTATTGTCTTTGGAGAAATGTCTATTCAAGCCCTTGGCCCATTTTTTAACTGGATTTCTTTTTTTTTTAATGTTGAATTGTAGGAATTATTTATATATCCTGAACATTAAACCATTATGCAATATATAGTTTCCAAATATTTTCTCCCATTCTGTAAGCTGTCTTTTCACTTTTCATGATAATGTTCCCTGATGCACAAAAGTTTTTAATTTTGATGGAGTCCAGTTCATCTATTTCTTCTTTTGTTGCTCTTGCTTTTGTGCCAGGACAAAACTCACTTTAAAGGTTCATAGAATTTAATTCTGACATTTATGTTTGTTTGTTTGTTTCATCTTGGTGAAAGCTGTTTTCCCTCAATATTCAGAGGTTTGTGAAAATGATTATGTCAGCTTAGTTTTCATTAAGAAAAGTTTAAGCCTCTAATATTCTAAGTGTAGTATCAAAAACTTGAAGGTATCCTGGCCTAGAATGTGTTGTGAAAAAAATGTTGTGAAAAAACAGATCAAAATGTATTTTTTCTTCAAAGCTGCTGTATAAGTTGCTTAGGGTTGTTGTAACCAATTACAACAAAGTTGGTTGCATAAAACAATAGAAATTTATTCTCTCACAGCCCCTATGGCAAAAGTCCAAAATTATGGTGCCAGCAGGGCCATATTCCCTCTGATTGCTCTAGGGGAGAATCCTTCCTTGCCAGTTTGGGTTTCTGGTAGATCCAGGAGTCCTTGGCTTTTGACAGCATAACCCTAGTCTCTGCCTCCATCTTCAAATAGTCTTCTTCTCTATGTCTGCTTCCCAAATCTCCTATTAGAAAATCTGTCATTGGATTTAAGACCCACTCTTAAGCCAGGATGATTCATCTTGAAATCTTTAACTTAATTACATGTACACAGATCTTTTTTTTTTTCCTGATAAAATTGCATTCTCAGATTTCAGGGGTTAGAATTTGAACGTATGTTTTAGGAGGCCATTTTTCAACCCACTAAAGTAATTGTAGAAATAAATTTTAACTGTAGTGATTATCCCATTTCTAAATTCCTGATTTCCAGATGATTTCAGATGAAAGACTGTTCATTTGAAAACTGTTGTGTTGTCCCCAGAGTAACTGCAACCTTTAATATGGGAGCTTGCATTTGGGGCAGAAGTGTGTTCCTTTTCTTCTATAAAGATTTACTGAACAAAACAATGGGATTAACAAAAATATTAATCCTTGATATTTAGAAAAAAATTTCAATAATCAAAATTTTCTCTTTTCTTTGGTTCAACATTTCTGTATTATTCTTGAAGCCATTAGTCCTGGATCTTTATCTTGTGCTTTTTGTATGCATGATCTAGTTTAAACTCTTTATTAACTCTATTTATTGTGTATTATCTCCATGTTACAGGTGAGGAAACTGAGTCCAGGGAAGTAAAATGAGTTGCCCAATTCATTCACCATATCAATTCTGCCTAAATATCAAGTAAATGTAGAAATTTTTGTGAAAATGAAAAATTGCATTGGATTATGTTCTTCTATTTTAGGTAATATAGAATCTAAACAAAAAATGAAATTTATCTACAACACTGTTTTTCATATTTATTGAGTTTATAAATTTTAAACATGCTTAGGATAAAAAAATCTAACTTTAACTCATCAAATATGACTTATCTTCAGACTAAAGAAATAATTTGAAGCACATTTGGTATTAGAAATTATAATGTTGCAATACCCAAAATTCTACTATTCAATTAACTTACTAATAAATATATTTTTACAAACCTGTATTAGTTTCCTATTGCTGCTGTAACAAATTACCACCAATTAAGTAGTTTAAAACAACATGAATTTATTCTTTTATAGTTCTGGAAGTCAAAGGTCCAAAGCTGGTCTCACTGGGCTAAAATCAAGGTGTCCACAGGGCTGCGTTCCTTTCTAAAGACTCCAGGTAAGAATCTGTTTTCTTGCTTTTTCTATCTTCCAAAGGCTACCTGGATTCCTTGACCCATGACCCAATTGCTCTATCTTTAAACCCGGCAACCTCAGGCTGAGTCCTTCCCACACTACCATCTCTCTAGTTTTCTATGTACTGCCTCACACTTCCTCTTATAAGGACCTCGGTGATTATATTGTGTCCACATGGGTAATACAGACTAATTTCCCCATCTCAATATCAGCGGATTAGTAACATTGATCCCTTTTGCCATGTAAACTAACATATTCAGAGGCTGTAGGTTACTAGGACCTGATCATCTTTTGGGCCATTATTCTCTCTACCATAAATCTCTTTTCAGTTTGCTTTATCTTTGTTGTTCATATTCTTCATGTTCCGTGGCAGAATTTTCACTTTCCTTGTGGGAGACGGGTTTATTCCCAGCTAATGCACCTCATGTGCAGCCAACACCCTTCCATCAGTGGAGGCTTGAGTGTTGTTAGGAAGCTGAACAGGTTTAAGTGGAGCTTCCAGACTAATACAGACTAAAAAGAAAGGCCTGGTAATCTACTTCTAAAAATCAGTCAGTGAAAGCCCTATGGATCACAACAGTCCTATCTGCAACTGATCACGGGGGTGGCGCAGGACCAGGCAGCATTTTGTTTCATTGTTAACGGAGCCACCATGTATCAGGGGCTGACTCAATGACAGCTAATAACAACAACAATCATTTTATCTTAGTGATCTCCTTAGAGCTTCAGAAGAGTTGGAAAAATGAATATTTGATTGAACCATGCAGTCTAGTTTCTAGAAATTAAACATGTATTAGGAAGGAAATGCCAAATAGATACACTTTTTCTGTTTTTTTATTTGAAAAAAGTTAATGATTTATTTTTAAATGACAAAAGCAAATTGCAGGGCAGTTAAAAGAAAACAGAGAAAAGAAAACATATTTATTACTTCTAACTTGTCAACAAGGATCTTGTCTCATCACTTATGTAATATTTGTATATGCCTACCGCCAACTGAAACTAAATATTGATATTTTATCTTACTGCAGAACAAATATTTTCCATTATACTTATATGGGAAAACCTACTAGAATAAGCTAAAATAGCTCAGTTGGGAGACTATTAGAATGAAGATCTAAAGGTCCCTGCTTCAGTCCCAGTTTTTGGAAGTAGCTTTTACACATCATCACTAGGTATACATCTTGGATTGAATTGTGTCCCCCCAAAATATGTGTCATCTTGGTTAGGCCATGATTCCCAGTATTGTGTGGTTATCCTCTATTTTGTGGTTGTAATTTTCCTATGTGTTGTAAATCCTAATCTCTGCTTGTGGTTAATGAGGCAAGATTAGATTATGTTAAAGAAGATTACAGTGGGATTGTAGCACCCTTACTAAGGTCACATCCGTGATCCAGTGTAAAGGGAGTTTCCTTGGGGTGTGGCCTGCACCATCTTTTATCTTATAAGAGATAAAAGGGAAGGGAAGTGAGAAGAAAGTGGATACCTCATACTACCAAGAAAGCAGCGCCAGGAGCAGAGCGCTTCCTTTGGACCCAGTCCCTGTGTGGAGAAGCTCCTAGTCCAGGGGAAGATTGATGAGAAGGTCCTTCCTCCAGAGCTCACAGAGAGAAAAAGCCTTCCCCTGGAGCTGACGCCCTGAATTTGGACTCATAGCTTATCAGACTATGAGAGAATAAATTTCTCTTTGATAAAGCCATCCACTTGTGGTATGTCTGTTACAGCAGCACTAGATGACAAAGACAGAATTAATCCCTGGCAATCTTGGAGCTATAGGAGTGATTAGTTAGAGGGTGCCACCATCACCAGCTGGACGTGGGAAAAAAAAAGAAACACCAGTTGCTATCTTGTTGATTCTGACTCATGGTGACCCCATGTATGTCTGAGTAGAACAGTGCTCCATAGAATCTTCAATGACTGGTTTTTCAGAAGTCAAGTGGTTAACTATTTGTGCCACCCAGATACTCCATGAAGCACTTAGAGGTACCTTTTTATTTAAACCCACATGCATCATAGCACTTCCTGACTCTAAGGATAATAGCTAACTTATCTTGAGTACTTTGTGTCAGGTTTTCTTCTAAGCTCTCTCTCTATATTAATTTAAAATGACCACTAAAATTCTCCATACATTCTTGTGAAATAAACAGTTTTGTGCCTGAAGTTTGGCATATGTTAGGTTGTTGTTGTTATTATTAAGTGCCATTGAGTCAGTTCCAATGCATAGTGACCCTATGTACAACAGAACAAAACACTGCCTATGAATAGCAGCAGAATATTGTCTGATTTAATGCCAGAAGATGAGCCCCTCAGGTTGGAAGGCACTCAAAAGATGACTGAGGAAGAGCTGCCTCCTCAAAGTAGAGTCGACCTTAGTGATGCGGATGGAGTCAAGCTTTTGGGACCTTCATTTGCTGATGTGGCATGATTCAAAATGAAAAAAAAAAAAAAAAAAGGTTGCAAACATTTGTTAATAATTGGAATGTAAAATGTAAGAAGTGTGAATCTAGGAAAATTGGAAATTGTCAAAAATGAAATGGAAAGTATAAACATCAATATCCTAGGCATTAGTGAGCTGAGATGGACTGATATTGGCCATTTTGAATGCAACAGTCATATGGTCTACTATGCTGGGAATGATTACTTGAAGAGGAATGGTGTAGCATTCATTTTCAAAAAAACATTTCAAGATTCATCCTGAAATACAAGACTATCAGTGATAGGATAATATCCATTTGCCTGCAAAGAAGACCAATGACTACAACTATTATTCAAATTTACACTGAGGTCAAAGATGAAGAAATTGAAGATTTTTACCAACTTCTGCAGTCTGAAATTGATCGAACATGCAATAAGGATGTATTGATAATTACTGGTTATTGGAATGTGAAAGTTGGAAATGAAGAAGAAGGATCAGTAGTTGGAAAATATGGACTTAGTGATAGAAATGATGCTGGAGATACCAAGATAGAATTTTGCAGGACTGACAACTTCACTACAAATACCTTTTTTTCAACAACAAAAATGTCTACTATGCTTGTGAACCTTGCCATACAAAATACACAGGAATCATATTGACTACATCTGTGGAAAGAGAATATGGAGAAGCTCAAAATCATCAGTCAGAACAAGGTCAGGGCCGACTGTGGAACAGAACATCAATTGCTCATATCCAAGTTCAAGGTGAAGCAGAAGAAAATTAGAACAATTCCATGAGAGCCAAAGTACAAATTTTAGTATGTTCTACCTGATTTTAGAGACCATCTCAAGAGTAGGTTTGATGCATTGAACACTAATGATCGAAGACCAGATGAATTTTAGAATGACATGAAAGACATAGTGAAGAAAGAAAGAGGTCATTAAAAAGATAAAAAAGAGAGCAAAGACCAAAGCAGATGTCAAAAGAGACTCTGAAACTTGCTCTTGAACGTCAAGTAGCTAAAGCAAATGGAAGAAATGATGAAGTCAAAGAACTGAACAAAAGATTTCAAAGGGTGGCTAAAGAAGAGGAAGTAAAGTATTCTAATGACATGAGCAAAGACCTGGAGTTAGGAAACCAAAAGGAAAGAACACACTCAACATTTATAAAAATACTGAACAATACAGGAAGCATCAAAAGAAGATGGACGGAATACAAAAAGTCACTGTAACAAAAAAATTGGTTGTTGTTGAATCATTTCAGGAGGTAGCACATGATCAAGAACTGATGGTACTGAAGGAAGATGTCCAAGCTGCATGGAAGGCATTGGTGAAAAACAAGTCTCCAGGAATTGACAGTACCAATTGAGATGTTTCAGTAAACGGATGCAACGCTGGAAGTGCTCACTTGTCTATGCCAAGAAATTGGGAAGACAGCTACCTGGCCAACAGACTGGAAGAGATCCATATTTATGCCTATTCTCAAGAAAAGTGATTCAACTGAATTCGGAAATTTTCGAACAATATCATTAATATCACATGCAAGTAAAATTCTGCTGAAGATCAAAAGCAGTTGCAGCAATCTTCAAAACTCATTTACCTCTTCTCTTTTAAAGTTTGCAGAAGTAAGATTTTTATTTGCATTATTCTATACTGCTGTTAGTTGACATCCAGTCAGTTCCAAATTATAGTGACCCTATATACAACAAAATGAAATCCTGCCCAGTTTCACACCATTCTCAAAATTGTCGTTATGTTTGAGCCCATTGTGGAAACCACTGTGAGGATACATCTCTTTGACTGTATTCTTCTCTTTTGCTGACCCTCTACTTTACCAAGCATGATGTCCTCATGGGACTGGTCACTCCTTATAACATATTCAAAGTATATAGAAGACTGTATTGTATAGTAGGGCTTTAGTTTTCATTCCTTAGCCTCCTTTAATATTTTAATATTTTTCCATTAAAATAAATGTAAAGGAATAAACCTAACCTGAGACGTAAAAGACCTATACAAAGAAAATGACAAAACATTACTTCGAGAAACCAAAAGAGTCCTACATAAGTGGAAAAACATACCATGTTCATGGATAGGAAGACTAAACATAGTGAAAATGTCAATTCTACCCAAAGCGATCTACAAACACATTGCAATCTCGATCCAAATTCAACAGTATTTTTTAACAAGATAGAGAAGGAAATCATCAACTTCATATGGAAGGGGAAGAGGCTTTTGATAAGTAAAGCATTACTGAAGAAGAAGAATAAAGTGGAGGCCTCAGACTACCTGATTTGAGAAACTATTACACTTCCACGATAGTCAAAACAGCATGGGGCTTGTACAACAACAGATATGTAGACCAATGGAACAGAATTGAAAACCTAGACATAAATTCATCCACCTATAAGCATCTGATATTTGACAAAGGCCAAAGTCCCTTAAATGGGGAAAAGTTTTTTTTTTTTTTTTTTTACCAATGGTGTTGGCATAACTGGATATGCATCAGTAAAAAAAATGAAACAGGACTCATACCTCACACCATACACAAAAACTAACACAAAATGTATCAAAGACCTAAATATAATATTTAAAATGATAAAGATCATGGAACAAAAAACAGTGACAATGCTAGGAACCCTAACAGATGGCACAGATAGTATATAAACCATAACTAACAATGCACAAACACCAGAAGAGAAACTAGATAACGGGGAGCTCCTAAAAATCAAACACTTACACTCATCAAAAGATTTTACCAAAAGAGTAAAAAGAGAACCTAAAGACTGGGAAAAAAAAATTGGCTATGACATATCCAATAAGGTCCCAATCTCTAAAATCTACAAGATACTGCAACACCTCAACAGTAAAAAGACAAATAATACAATTAAAAAATGAGCAAAGGATATGAACAGATACTTCACTGAAGAAGACATTCAGGTGGCTAACAGACACATGAGGAAATGCTCATGATCATTAACCATTAGAGACATGCAAATCAAAACTAAGATAAGATACCATCTCTCCCCAGCAAGGCTAGTACTAATTAAAAAAACACAAGATAATGTTGGAGAGGCTGTGGAGACATTCAAACACTTAGGCACTGCTAGTGGGAATGTAAAATGGTTTTCCAGTTTGGAAAACTATTTGGTGCTTCCTTAAAAAGCTAGAAATAGAAATACCATATGACTCAGCAATCCCACTCCTAGGAATATATCATAGAGAAATAAGAGCCATCACACAAATAGACATATGCACACTCATGTTCATTGCAGCACTGTTCACAATAATAAAAAGATGTAAACAACCTAGGTGCCCATTAACGGATGAATGGATAAACAAATATTGTACATACAAACAATGGAATACTATGCAATGATAAAGAACAATGACAAATCCATGAAACATCTCACAACATGTATGAATCTGGAGGACATTATGCTGAGTGAAATTAGTCAGTCACAAAAGAACATATTGTACTAGACCACTACTATAAGAATTCAAGAAAAGTTTTAAACACAGAAAAAAAATTATTTGGTGGTTACAAGAGTGGGGATGGAGGGGGAGAGAAATTCACTAACTAGGTATTAGACAAACATCAACTTCAATGAAGGGAAGAACAACACACAATACAGAGGAAGTCAGCACAACTGGACCAAAACAAGAGCTACGAAGTTTCCTGGATACATCTGAACACTTTGAGGGACAGAGTAGCTGGGGCTGGTCCTGGAGACATCTCAGGGGACACTTCAGGGGACATCTAAGTCAATTGGCATAACAAAGCTTTAAGAAAATGTTCTGCAACCCACTTTGGTGAGTGGTATCTGGGGTCTTAAAAGCTTGTGAGTGGCCATCTAAGATGCATCAGTTGGTCCCATCACACTTGGAACAAAGGAAAAGGAAGAAAACCGAAGACACAAGGAAAATATTAGCTCAAGAGACTAAGGGACCACATAAACCAGAGACTTCACCAGCCTGAGACCAGAAGAACTAGATGGTGCCTGGTTACCACCAATGACCATCCTGACAGGGAACACAACAGAGAGTCCCTGAAGGAGCAGGAGAAAAGTGTGGAGTAGAACTCAAATTCATGTAAAAAGACCAGACTTAATGGTTTGACAGAGACTGGAGGAACCCCTGATACGATGACCCCTGGGCACTCTGTTAACCCAGAGCTGAAACCATTCCCAAAGCCCACTCTTCAGACAAAGGTTAGACAGTACTATAAAACAAAAAATAATACCCATGGGGAATGTGCTTCTTAGTTCAATCAGATGCAGGAGATCAAATGAGCGGCTCCTGTTTGGAAGCAGTATGAGAAGGCAGGAAGGGACAGGAACTGGTTGAATGGACACAGGGAACCAGGAATGGATGGGGGAGTGTGCTGTCACATTGTGCGGACTGCAACTAATGTCACAAAACAATATATGTATAAATTTTTGTATGAGAAATTAACTTGAGCTGTAAACTTTCACCTAAAGCACACACACACACACACACACACACACACACAAAGGACTCCTTCACCTATGCTCACCATCCCTTTCAGCCTTTTTTCTTCTCAAAGTACTCTTCCTCTGGCTCATATTTCTCTTATTTTGGCTCTTTGTCCCACTCCAGTTGTCCCACTTCCATCATCTTTCCCATTTCTTTATTTTTTCCTTTTCTCTCTGGGTCTACCTTTGGCCTTACAGGGTTTTGCTCGTGTTCTTAGGACCTACCACTGTGGGTCTCTGGTTTAAAGCTGAGGGCTCCTCTTCCTGCCACCAGTTTGCCCCTTCAAAAAGAAAAAAAAAGAAGAAGAATATGGAAGGAATACAAAAAGTCACTGTAACAACAAGAATTATTTGATGTTCAGTCATCTCAGGAGGTAGCATGTGATCAAAAACCGATGGTACTGAAGGCAGAGGTCCAAGCTGCACTGAAGGCACTGGTGAAAAACAAGTCTCCAGGAATTGAGGGAATATCAATTGAGATGTTTCAACAAATGGATACAGCACTGGAAGTGCTCACTTGTCTATGCCAAGAGATGTGGAAGACAGCTACCTGGTCAATCAACTGGAAGAGATCCATATTTGTGCCCATTCCAAAGAAATCCAACAGAATGTGGAAAATATCGATCAATATCATTAATATCACAGACAACTAAAATTTTGTCAAAGATCATTCAAAAGAAGTTGCAGCAGTACATCGATACAGAACTGCCAGAGATTCAAGCTGGATTCAGAAAAGGACATGGAACTAGGAATATCATTGCTGATGTCAGGTGGATCCTGGTTGAAAGCAGAGAATACCAGAAATATGTTTACCTGCATTTTATTGACTATGCAAAGGCATTTGACTGTGTGGATCATAACAAATTATGGATAACATTGCAAAGAACGGGAATTCCAGAACACTTAATTATGCTCATGAGGAACCTATACATAGATCAAGAGGCAGTCATTCGAACAGAGCAAGGGATACTGCATGGCTTAAAGCCACGAAAGTTGTGCCTCAGGGTTGTATCTTTTCACCATACTTACGCAGACTGTATGCTGAGCAAATAATCTGAGAAGCTGGAATATATAAAGAAGAATGGGCATCAGGATTTGAGGAAGACTCATTAATAAGCTGAAATATGCAGATGACACAACCTTGCTTGCTGAAAGTGAAGAGAACTTGAAGCACTTATTGATGAAAATCAAAGACTATAGCCTTCAATATGGATTATACCTCAATATAAAGAAAACAAAAATCCTCACAACTGGACCAATAAGCAACATCATGATAAACAGAGAAAAGACTGAAGTTGTCAAGGATTTCATTTTACTTGGATCCACAATCAACACACATGGAAGTAGCAGTCAAGAAATCAAAAGACGCATTGCACTGGGCAAATCTGCTGCAAAAAACCTCTTTAAAGTGTTGAAAAGCAAAGATGTCACCTTGAAGACTAAGATGCGCCTGACCCAAACCATGGTGTTTTCATTTGCCTCAAATGCATTGGAAAGCTGGAAGATAATTAAGGAAAACCGAAGAAGAATTGACGCCTTTGAATTGTGGTGTTGGTGAAGAATATTGAATGTACCATTGATTGCCAAAAGAACAAACAAATCTGTCCTGAAAGAAGGACGACCAGAATACTTCTTAAAAGCAAGGATGGTGAGGCTGTGTCTCATATACTTTGGACTTGTTATCAGGAGGGATCAGTTCCTGGAGAAGGACATCATGCTTGGTAAAGTAGAGGGCCAGTGAAAAAAGAGGAAGACCCTTAACAAGGTGGATTGACACAGTGGCTGCAGCAATGGGCTCAAGCATGGCAACGATTGTGGGGATGGCACAGGACCAGGCAGTGTTTCATTCTATTGTACATAAGGTTGCAATGAGTAGGAATTGACTCAATGGCACCTAACAACAACAACAACTTATACTAATGTTTGTTAAAATCCCTAGTGCAGCCATCTGATCTTGGGCTTTTTGGTTTTTTTTTGTTTGCTTTTCAGTTTTTGATTACATCTTCAATATCTTCTGTTGTAATAAGTCTGCTTAAATTTTCTACCTCTGTTTGTGTTACTTTAGGTAGGTAGCCTGTTTCTAGGAGTTTGTCCATTTCATCTAGGTTTTCAAATTTGTTGGAGTATAGCTTTCCCTAGTAATCTATTATGATCCTCTTTATCTCATTTGGATCAGTTATAATGCCTCCAGTTACATTTCTTAATTTGGTTATTTGCCTCTTCACTTTGTGTTTTTCTTTTTGGTCTGTCTAGCCAGTGTTTTGTCTATTTTATTGGTCCTTTCCATGAACCAATATCTGGTTTTGTTGATTCCTTCTATTGTTTTTCTATTCCTTTTTTTTCTTTTTTTTCACTTTGTTTCTGACTTTCCAAGTATTGTGTACTGTCTCACCCTTCACCAGTGTTACCACTTATCTACTGTCTGGTTACTGTTTTTTTCCTCCCTCCTCTCCTCTCCCTCATAACTATCAAAGGTTGTTTCTTTCTGTGTGGAAACATTTTCTTTTGTTTTTATAATAGCAGTCTCATACAGTATTTGTCCTTTTGTGATTGACTTATTTTACTCAGCATAATGCCCTGCAGATTCATCCATGTTATGAGATATTTCCCAAATTCATCATTGTTCTTTATCTTTGTGAAGTATTCCATTGTGTGTATGTACTATAGTTTGTTATCCATTCATCTGTTGATGGACACTTAGGTTGTTTCCATCTTTTTGCTATTGTGAATAATGCTGCAATGACCATGCATGTGCATATTTCAATTCTTGTGACGACTCTTATTTCTCTAGGATACATTCCTAGGACTGAGATTAGTGGATCGTATGGGATTTCTATCTCCAGCTTTTTAAGTATGTGCCATATCATTTTTCCAAATCGATTGTACCATTTTGCATTCCCACCAGCAGTGCACTAGAGTTCCAATCTTCCTGTAACCTCTCCAACATTTGTTAATTTTCTGTTTTTTTGACTCATGCCAGTAATGTCCAGGTGAGATGGTATCTAATTGTAGTTTTGATTTGCAGTTATCTAATGGCTAGTGATCACTAGCATTTCCTCATGCATCTGTTAGCCACCTGAATGTCTTCTTTGGTGAAGTGTCTGTTCATATCCTTTGCCCATTTTATAATTGAATTGTTTGTCTTTTTATTGTAAAAATTTTTGTATTTTCCTATAGATTTTAGAGATTAGAACTTTGTCAGATATATCACAGCCAAACATTTTTGCCAGTTCGTAGGTTCTCTTTTTACTCTTTCAATGAGCCTAAGTGTTTAATTTTTAGAAGGTCCCAGTTATCTAGCTTATCTTGTGGTGTTTGTGTATTTTTAATTGTGGTTTTATCCTGTTTATGCCACATATTAGGGCTCCTACTATTGTCCCTATTTTTTCTTCCATAATCTTCATAATTTTTGGCTTTATATTTAGGGCTTTGATCCATTTTAAATTAGTTTTTGTGTATAGTGTGAAGTATGGGTCCTTTTTCATTTGTTTACAGATGGTCATCCAGTTTTGGCAGCACCATTTGTTAAAAAGATTGTTTTTCCCCATTGAATGGACTTTGGGCCTTTGTTAAAGATCAAGTGGCCATAGGTAGATGGATTTACATCTGGCTTTTCGATTCTGTTCCATTGGTCAATCTGTCTTTGTTGTGCCAGTACCAGGATATTTTGACTACCACAGCTGTATAGTAGGTTCTGAGATCAGGTAGTGAAAGGCCTCCAAGTTTGTTCTTCTTCTACAATAATACTTTGCTTATCTGGAGCCTCTTTCTTTTCCATATAAAGTTAATGATTAGTTTTTCCATCTCATTAAAGAATGCTGTTGGTATTTGGATCAGGATTACTTTGTATTTGTAGATCGCTTTGGGTAAAATTGACATTTTCACAATGTTGATTCTTGTTATCCATGAGCATGGTGTGTTTTTCCATTTATGTAGGTCTTTTTTGTTTCTTGCAACAATGTTTTGTAGTTTTCTTTGTATAGGTCTTTTCTGTCCCTGATTAGATTTTTTCTTAGGTATTTTAATTTTTTAGGGCCTAGTATAAATGATATTGTTTTCTCGATTTCCTTTTTGTAGTTCACTTTATTGGTGTATAGGAATCAAACTGATTTCCGTATGTTTATCTTGTATCCTGCTACTCTGCTGAATGTTTCTATTAGTTCCAGTAGTTATCTCATGGAGTCTTTTGTGTTCTCTTTGTATAGTATCATATCACCCACAAATAAGGATAGTTTTACTTCTTCCTTACCAACTTGGATTCACTTGATTTATTTTCTTGCTTTATTGCTCTAGGTAGGACTTTCTGCATAATGTTATATAGGAGTGGTGATAAAGGACATCCTTGTCTCTTTCCTCTTCTCAGGGAGAATGTTTTTAGTCTCTGTTTAGAATGATGTTGGCTATTGGTTTAGTCTATTTGCCCTTTATTATGTTGAGCAATGTATCTTCTATTCCTATCTTATTGAGAGTTTTTATCAAAATGAGTGTTGGACTTTATCAAATACCTTTTCTGTGTAGATTGAGATGATTATGTGATTCTTTTATTTCTGTCATGCATTATGTTGATTGATTTTCAAATGTAGAACCATCCTTGCATAACTGGTATGAATCTAGGTCATGGTTTTTTTTTTTTTTTTTAAATATAGTACTGAATTCTACTGGCTAAAATTTTCTTGAGAATTTTTGCATCTATATTCATGACAGGTAATGGTCTGTAATTTTCTTTTCTTTTCTTTTTTTTTTTGGTGATATCTTTGCCTGGATTTGGTATCAGGGTAATGTGGGCTTCATAGGATGAATTCAGAAGCATCTCTTCCTTTGCTGTGTTCTGAAATAGTTTGAGTAGTAGGGGTGTGAGCTCTTCTCTGAATGTTTGATATAATTCTCCAATAAGGCCATCTGGGCCAGGACTTTTTTTGGGGGAGGAGGGGAGTTCTTTTTTTTTTTTTTTCCTTTAAACTTTTCAGTTTCTTCTCTTGTTATGAGTCTGTTCAGATTTCCTACCTCAGTTTTTATTAGTTTAGGTAGGTAATATGTGTCTAGAAATTTGTTTCCTCTACATTTTCAAATTTGTTGGAGTACAGTTTTTCATAGCTTTTATGATCCTTTTTATTTCAGTTGAGTCTGTTGTAATGTCCCCCATTTCATTTCTTATTTGAGTTATTTGCTTCCTGTACTGTTTTTCATGTGTCAGTTTGGCCAATGATTTGTCAATTTTGTTGATCCTTTCAAAGAACCAACTTTTGATTTTGTTGATTCTTTCTGTTGTTTTTTTTATTCTCTATTTCATTTATTTCTGCTCTGATTTTTTATTTTTCCTTTCTTCTAGTGGCTGTCTGCTTATTTTCTGTTCTCTATTTGTTTAAGTTGTAAGGCTAATGTTCTGATTTTGTCCTTTTCTTCTTTTTTGATGTGCATGCCTATTACTATAAATTAACCTCTGAGCACTGCCTTTAATATATCCCAAAGGTTTTGATATGATATGTTTTAATTCTCATTTGATTCTAGAATTTGTTTTTATTCCATCTTTGATTTCTTCTATTACCCAGTGAATATTAGAATTTAAATTCTCTATCAGGTAGTTCCAGTGACTTTGCTTCTGCTGAAGGTCAACTGGTGCTTTATTCTGGTCACTTACTGGAGCCATCTTATCCTTTTATGTATATGTATATGTATATGTATATGTATATATATATATATATGTTTTGAGATTGTCTGCTGTGAGACATTCAGGTATTATTTTATTTATTGATTTAGGTTTGTTTCACCTGTTTTTTCTTTGGTTTGGTTATGTCTGACTGGGTGGACTAGGTGTGCTTCATTGCTTGTTTGTCAGTCAGCATGATAGTTCTCACCATCTTGTCCAGTTATGCAGGGCTAGTTGCTCAACTATGGTGCAGCAAAGCATTTCCAACAAGGGAGGAAGGGGTAGAGATAGATTATTTGTCTGCAGCAAGAACCTGGCTGGGGGCTGGAGAGGGGCTGCAGTGGTAGGCAGTGGGGGCCCTGAGCTGACGGCGAGGGGCTTGGGGTATGGGTATGTTCCCCTTGGGGCCACGATGAGCAGTGGCAGGTGTCTGGAGCCAATAGGGAGGAGCCTGGGTTCCAGGCTGATTCCTCTCAGGGCTGCAGCCACCAGGGCAGAGGAGAGAAGGAAGAGGGGGTGTGAAGGCAGGGGTAGAGGGAACTAGACGGAGGAGGAAAATAGGGTGGGTTTGTACTGTGCTTCCCGGCAGTCAGTGTTGCCAGGATTGAGTGGTTAGAGCTGCTTTCACCAGAGTGATGGAGCTTGTAGGAGCATGCTCCTGTGGTTACCAGGTGAAAGAGTCTGGGTTCCTCAAGTTGCAGCCAGCAAACGTGGTCTTACTTAGCCTTGGGTGTGTCTGTGTTGTACCTCTATCTCCTATTGGGAATTCCATTGAAGTGCCTTACTGTGTGTGGGATAGTTGGTTTTATTTCAAGATGACCATGCTGAGTCATGCTGTTTGGCCAGGAACTGCACTCCATATCACTACTCCTTCCCTGTTTTCTACCAGTTTCTTCTTCTCCTCAGTGACTTCAGATCTAATACTTTGTCCCTTTATTGAAGGTTCAGGTTTCCAGTATTTCCATCTGTATCTGTTTCACTTGGTTTCTCATGTCTTTGTTGCAGTGGGATGCCTTAGTGCATCTGACTAGTCCACCATCTTGGCCCTGCCCCTCTATTTCATTTATTTCCACCATGATCTTTATTATATACCCTTTTTCGTTCAGTAGCTTTTGGCTTCTTTTGCTCTTCCTTTCATAATTGTTCAAGTTAACAGTTTAAGTTATTGATTTTGGATCTTTCTTCTTCTTTAATATAGACATTTATTGTTATAAATTTCCCTCTTAAAAATGCTTTTGCTGTGTCCCAAACATTTTGATATGTTGCGTTTTCAATTTTGATTATAAGAATTTTTTTAATTTCACTTTTGATTTCTTCTATGAGCCAATATTTTCTTAGTAGTGTATTATTTAGTTTCCATGTATTTATTTTTCCCTTATTTTCTTTGTGTTGATTTCTAGTTTCGTACTGTTATGATCTGAGAAGATGCTTTGTATGATTTCAATATTTTAAAATTTGTTGAAACTTGTTTTGTGTCCTAGCATATGATCTATTCTGGAAAATGGCCCACGAAAAATGTGTATTGATGTGTTCTCTATGTCTGTCAGTTCAAATTAACTCATGATTTTATTTACGATCTCATTGACCTTAGTGATCTTCATTTCAGTTGTTCTGTGTAGAATTGAAAATGGTGTGCTGAAGTCCCCAACTATTATTGTAGATTTGCCTATTTCTCCTTTCATATTATTCAGTATATGTTTCATGTATTTGGGGGGGGGGTTACTGATAGGTGTGTGTGTATTTATAATTGTTATGTCTTCTTGCTGGATTGCCCCTTTTATTATTACATAATGACTTTTTTATAATGACCTCATGATCGATTTTGATTTAAGTTGATTTTATCTCAGTATGGCCATTCTTGCTCTTTTTTTGTTTACTGGTTGCATTAGAAATTTTTTTCCGTTCTTTAATTTTGAGTCCATTTATATCCTTGTATCTAAGTGGTGTTACTAATAGATGTCAAAAAAATGGATCATAAATAAATAAATATGTTTATCCATTCTGCCACTCTGACTTTTGTGTAGGGAGTTTAGACTATTTATTGGTTTTTTGGATGTTTCATATTTCCTTCATTTTTTAATTTTTAATTTCTGTTTGGCTGGTTTCTTGTGATGAACCTTTTTGATTTCTTCCATTTTTTTTCTTCCATGTATTTTTAGGTGATTTCTTGGTGGTTTCTACACTTACCATATTACATTATTTGCAATTATGACAACATTTAACATATGAACAACAGATGACATAAAATATTTAAAAATTAAATCTCTTTCTGATCTGCTCCTCCCTTCTTCATTTTTGTTGGTTAGTCTCCATTAACTTCATTGCACAGCTTATTCGATAGGTTTACTTTGTATGTATTTCTTGCTAACTTGATGTTGTGTTTCTTGTGGGATTGAATTATTGAGTTTATTCCCTGGGAATATTGTGTACTTGATCCTTTATGGTTTTCCATGATCTTGCTTTTTTTTCCCCTTAGATCTCTCTCTCTCTTTTTTTTTTCTTCCCCTGTATGAATTTGAGTATTTGTTTAATGTTCTTATCTTTCCATTTGGAGAACTCCCTTGAGAAATACTTGCAGAGCTGGTCTGAAAGTGACAAATTCCTAGAACTTCTGTTTATGTGGCAATGTCTTGATTTCAAACTTGTTTATGAATGACAACTTGGCTGGGTAAAGGATTCGTGACTGGCAGTTGTTTTTGTTAATATTTTATATATGTTTCTCAATTGTATTCTGGCTCTAGAGTTTCTAAGGAGAACTCTACACTGATTCTTATAAAGAAATTTTGGTATGGTATATTGTGTTTTTCTCCGGCTACTTTCAGAATTCTCTCCATGTCTTTGGTTTGTTTTTGTTGTTGTTAGTGCAGTCATATTGGTTCCAATTCATAGCTACCCTAAGTACAATAGAATGAAACATTACCTGTTCCTCTGCCATGCTCACAATGTTTGCTATGCTTGAGCCTCTTGTAGCCACTGTGTCAATCCATCTCATTGAGGGTCTTCCTCTTTTTTTCTGAGGCTCTACTTTACTAAGCATCACGTCCTTCTCAGGGATTTATCCCTGCTGATAACATGTCCAAAGTATGTGAGCTATAGTCTCGCCATCCTTACTTCTAAGGAGCATTCTTATTGTACCTCTTCCAAGACAGATTTGTTCCTTCTTTTGGCAGTCCGTGGTATATTCAATGTCCTTCACCAAATTGACAAATTGAAGAGGAATGGCCTCATATTATTGTCAAAAAGAACATGTCAAGTTCTTTCCTGAAATACAACACTGTCAGTGATAGGATAATATCCATATGCCTAAAAGGAAAACCAGTTAATAAGACTAGCATTCTAACTCACCAAACACTGAGGCCAAAGATAAAGAAATTTAAGACTTTTCCAACTTCTGCAATCTGCAATTGATAGAACATGCAATCAGGCTGCATTGATAATTACTGAGGGTTGGAATGCAAAAGTTGGAAACAAAAAAGAAGGATCAGTAGTTGGAAAAATATGTGCTTGCTTATAGAAATAGTGCTGGAGATCACATGACAGAATTTTGCAAGACCAACGACTTCTTCATTGCAAATACCTTTTTTCAACAACATAAACAGCAACTATACACATGGACCTCACTGGATGGAATACACAGGAATCAAATTGACTACATCTATGGAAAGAGATGATGGAAAACTTCAATATCATTTGTCAGAACAAGGCCAGGGGCTGACTGTGGAACAGGCCATCAATTGCTCATTTACAAGTTCAAGTTGAAGCTGAAGAAAATTAGCACAAGTTCACGAGAGCCAAAGTACAACCTTGAGTATATCCCAACTCAACTCAATTTAGAGACCATTTCAATAATAGATTTGATGCACTGAACACTAATGACCGAAGACCAGGGTAGTTGTGGAATGACATGAAGGACATCATATATGAAGAAACCAAAAGGTCTTCTTACTATAATTAGAGTTCTGAATCCCATCATTCTACTGCTCCATCAGGGGCCCTCTGTTGTGTTCCTTGTCAAGACGTTCATTGGTGGTAGCCAGGCACCATCTAGTTCTTCTGGTCTCAGGCTGATGAAATCTGTGGTTTATGTGCCCTATTCTGTCTCTTGGGCCAATACCTTCCTTGTGTCTTTGGTGTTCTTAGTTCTCCTTTACTCCAAGTGGTTGGGACCAATTGATGCATCTTAGATAGCCACTTGCAAGCTTTTAAGATCCCAGACACCACTCACCAAAGTAGGATATAGAACATTTTCTTAATAACTTTGTTATGCCAATTGACATAGATGTCCCCAGAAAGCATGGTCCCTAAACCCCACATCTCTGCTACTCTGTCTCTCAAAGTATTTGATTGTATTGAGGAAACTTCTTAGCTTTGGTTTAGTCCAGTTGTGCTGACTTCCCCTGTAGTGTGGGCTGTCCTTCCCTTCACCTAAGGAGTCACCCCAGAAAGCATGGCCCCTGGTCTCTCCATCACCCCAGAACTAAAACAATTTCCAAGGCCAACTCTTCAGACAGGGATTGGACTGGACTGTGGGACATAAAGTGATACTCCTGAAGAATGTGCCTCTTAGACAAGTAGATACAAGAGACCAAAGGGGCGGCTTCTGTCCAGAGGTGAGATGGGAAGGCAGAAAGAGTTAGGAGCTGATTGAATGTTCATTGGGAATCAGGGGTGGAGGAGATGAGTGTGCTGTCGCAGAATAGGGTGAGCGGTTGGGGTCTCATGACAATATATGTTAAACATAAAAAATAAAATAAAAAGGAGAACAGAAAAAAAAAAAAAAAAAAAAAAAAAAGAAAGCAAAAGGTCTTGAGAAAGAAAGAAAAGACCAAAATGGATGTCAGAAGATATTCTGAAACTTGCTCTTGAATGTCAAGTAGCTAAAGAGAATGGAAGAAATGAGGAAGTAAAAGAGCTGAACAGAAGATTCCACAGGGTGACTCAAGAAGACAAAGTAAAGTAGTATAATGACATGTACAAGGACCTTGAGTTAGAAAACCAAAAGAGAAAAACACACTCAGCATTTCTCAAGCAGAAAGAAATGAAAAAAATGCAAGCCTTGAGTTGCAATAGTAATGGATTCTATGCGCAAAATTCAGAATGACTGAGAAGTATCAAAAGAAGACACAACAAATATGCAGAGTGACTATACCAAAAAGAATTGGTCAATGTTCAAAAATTTCAGGAGGTAGCATATTGTCAAGAACCAATGGTACTGAAGGAAGACGTCCAAGCTAAAGATAGTGGCAAAAAACAAGGCTCCAGGCATTGACAGAATAGCAAGTGAGATGTTTCAACAAACAGATGCAGTACTTAAACTGCTCACTTGTCTATGCCAAGAAATTTAAAAGACTGCTACCTGGCCAACAAACTGGAAGAGATCCATATCCATATTTATGCCTATTCCAAAGAAATGTGATCCAATAGAATGTGAAAAGTATCAAATAGTATCATTAATATCACATACAAGTAAAATTTTGCTGAAAATCATTCAAAAGCAGTTGCAGCAGTACATCGATACAGAACTGCCAGAGATTCAAGCTGGATTCAGAAAAGGGCATGGAACTAGGAATATCATTGCTGATGTCAGATGGATCCTGGCTGAAATGAGAGAATACCAGAAAGATGTTCACCTGTGTTTTATTGACTACACAAAGGCATTTGACTATGTGGATCATAACAAATTATACATAACATTGCAAAGAATGGGAATTCCAGAACACTTAATTTTGCTCATGAGGAACCTGTATACAGATCAGGAGGTAGTCCTTTGAACAGAAGAAGGGGATTCCTTATGGTTTAAAGTGAGAAAAGGTGTTCATCAGATTTGTATCCTTTCACCATACTTATTCAATCTGTACGAAGCTGGACTATATGAAGAAGAACAGGGCCACGATTGGAGGAAGACTCATTAACAACCTGTGTTATGCAGATGACACAAGCTTGCTCACTGAAAGTGAAGAGGACTTGAATCACTTACTGGTGAAATCAAAGACTATAGTCTTCAGTATGGATTACACCTCATAAAGAAAACAAAAATCCTAACAACTGGACCAATAAGCAACATCATGATAAATGGAGAAAAGATAGAAGTTGTCAAAGTTTTAATTTTACTTGGATCTACAATCAACGCCCATGGAAGTAGCAGTCAAAAAATGAAATGATGCATTGCATTGGGCAAATCTGCTGCACTAGACCTCGTTAAAGTGTTAAAAAGCAAAGATGCTAGCTTTACTAAGGTGCTCCTGACCCAAGCCATGGTGTCTTTGATTGTCTCATATGCATGTGGAATCTGGACAATGAATAAGGAAGGCTGAATAAAAATTATGCCTTTGACTTATGATATTGCCAAAGAATATTGAATATACCATGGACTGCCAAAAGAATAAACAAACCTGTCTTGGAAGAAGTACAGCCAGAATGCTCCTTGTGAGTTAGGTTGAAAGAATTCGTCTCACATACTTTGGACATATTATCAGGAGGGATCAGTCCCTGGAGGAGGACATTATGCTTGGTAAAGTAAACAGTCAGCGAAAAAAGAGGAAAACCCTCAAGGGAATGGATTGACACAGTGGTTGCAGCAATGGGCTTAAGCATCACAGTGATCATGAGGGTGGTGCAGGGCTGAGCAGTGTTTCGTTCTGTTGTACATAGGGCCTCTATGAGTCGGAACCAACTTGATAGCACCTAACAATAACAACAACAAGTTGGGTTTGAACTGCTTACTTCTTGGTTAGTAGTCCAGAATTTACCTGTTTGTTCCACCCAGGGATCTTAGTTTCTCATAATGAAGGGCACTTTAACAATTCAAATACTAGAAACTGTTAGCACACAACCCATTTAGATACTCCTGCAGTATATAATTATGTGTAGTAAATGCATGGTGTGTATGTATGTATATATCACAGACTGCTGGATGGGCAAAAGTTGTAATGTACATCCCTATAATGTAGTTTGATTGCACATTCCTATGAAATGTACAGATGTAAATGTAAAATGCTAGTTACTAAGAAATGAGTTGAGAAGTAGGAAAACAAGAGACAATTCAGTCTTCATATACTTGGCACTCATTAAAGCTTCTAAATATTTTTTCTAGGTAACAGGTAGAATTTTTTCAAACACCATGTCTCAAGGATGCCTTACTTAGAAAATATTAAATCTATTTTCAAGACTTTGTCCTTCTTACTTAGAGCTACTATAACACAAGTATCACAAAGTGGTTTTAAAAAATAGAACTTCGTTTTCTCAGTTTTGGAGGCTAAAAATTTTAAATCATGGTCTTGGCCAAGTAAATTCCTTTCTTGGTACATCTATGAACTCCTTGGTTCCTTGGCATTCCTCAGCAGGTAGAAGAGCCTCACTTAGCATCTATCTTATCCGTCTGTGTTTCTCTTTGTCTATTCTGTACTTTCTGTATCTCAGAATGGATTCGGTTTAGAATCTACCCTATACTGGTATGACCTTATTAACATAACCAAAGAAAAAGTCCTATTTACAAACAAGATCACATCCCCAGGTACAAGGGTTAGGATTTCAGTACATATTTTAGGGGTCATAATTCAATCCATAACAACTTAGTATAATATTCTGGGGTCATAATTTTCTAGAATGAAACCCTTTGCTCTTTCTTCATACAGAGACAATGGAGCATGTTCCTAGCTGAGGCTGGAAATAGAGGATAGACAGTGGGACAGACCCAAGGTTCTGGTAGAGATGGTCCTGGGGTGAATGAGAGAGAGTTACTTCAAGAGCACACGAGGTCCTGGATAGCATCTCCTTCTCTTTGGACATAGTTGAAGTATCTCATTGTGGTAGTGTTGGACATGCCAAAATTACATCTAAGAAAATAGACTAAATTGTTCTTCTCGGGCAAAAGGACCTTATTAAGTAGAATACTTAAAATGTTTTGAATTATTTTTCTAGTAGCTAGTAAAAAATTATTGCTCTTAAGGTAATAAGTGTTTGCTTTATAGGTAGGCAATGGTTTCATCTGACTCTGCCTGAATTTGGCTTCTACCAGAGCATGAATTCAAAGAACCAACCATTCTCTGGATTCCTTATAAGGGAAAAGATCTGTCTTAAGTTTTGTTTGTCACTAGAGACCACAACTGTAAATTATTTCTATATTTAAAGGTAAGATTAAATTCACCAGTTAGGCTTTTCTTAAACTGGTGAAAATATAAGGATCAAATCTTCCAGATGGAATTTTGAGAAGTCACAATAAGACATATAAAATTAAAAGTCAGGTTTTTAAACTCTCTTTGTTTTAATATCAATCTCCAGAGGGTCAGAAACATCAACGGTTCTCTATATGAGAGTGTTTACATTGGCACGCGCAGTCTTAATTGTTGGTGTTACTGAGATACATCGTTTACTACTTGTTTACTAAAAATGTTCTTGATGCGTGAAATGGAAAACCCAATTCAGAAACAAACGTTATACCAGAGAGGCCAATAAAGCACACATTATTAACAAAGAATGTAAAATATCCATGTATTTTATACTTTGGACTAGGCAAGATTTGCTGGAGAGATGAAGAGGGGGCACACTTGGCTTCTAATTTCATCTGTTCATGTTATTTTGTTCTTATTTATTGGTTTGCTTCAGCAAAGCACAGTCTCTACCATCAAGAATTTCCCATAAAAAATAAAAGTTGTCAGATACAGAGGAGTTTAGAGCTATTTCCTCCTGTTTTTTTTTTTTTTTTTTGCGTTTTCTTTTTAAGGGAGCTACAGGAAGATTGTGTGTGTTTGTGTGTGCATGTATGTGTAATTTTATGTCTCTCCATCTCTCTAATTTGTAGTGTAAAAACAACACACAATTACCAAATGTTTTCCAGGTGAAACTCAAAGGTAATATGATAAGAGCTTATGGTTGAAAACAAGAATGTTTGCGTTTTAGGGGAGGTACAGTATCTGATGATGACAAGTCCTTGTGTAAGTGGCCTAGGTGGATTGCTACATCAAATCACTATATAAAACCCCAGTCTGCTGTTTAGCCAACTTAATTCCTTCTACAAATGAATTAACTCTTGCCATATAACCTAATATATTCACAGATCCTGTGGATTAGAATGTGGAGACATTTGGAGGAATATTATTTTGCCTACCATTGATTCCTATATACTTGGAGCCATTCCCAGAGAGATAAACTAGGTAGGGTCCTTTCCACACCAGCAGGTGCAGTAACTCCTGTCATTTCTATACCTTTCACTTTATTGCCAAGCTCAACATCAAAATTGCTTACAAATCCATCTAATTTATTATTTGCCAACATGTGTCCAGGAAAGAATTCAGGAAAGACAGTAAAGGATGTAGTTTACAGAAGCAAATTGACTCTTTCCACCCCAGTTTTATTATTTCTAAAATGTAGGAATGGGATTATACCTTTAAATTCTCAGAATCTTTTAAGCATTGGTTGAGAGCATGACTTAATAAGGGTTTTGATTTATTCACCATGAGAGTTTTAAATTTATTACTTCTGAGAACTGGAAACATAAAAAAATGTTAAATGTCTTTATGATTTCTCTTTTTGTTTCATTCTTTCTGTAAATTGCTTCATGGAGAAATTTGATTAAGTTTGGAACACAGTTGGAATCTGATTTTAAATAATGCTTTGACAATCTTCTAATTGCTACGGAAGACTTGGGAAAATCATACACAAGACACTGAGTTTTTTAGTACCTGTAAGAACTTTTTGAGGCTGATGTTAAATTGTTGTTCTTAGACATACACTGATTCTTGACTCAGCTCAGACCCTTTCCCCATGAAACCTCTGATAAAAGGCAAACATATCAGTCTTAGAAGAAATACAACCAGAATGCTCCTTAGAAACAAAGATGGCAAGATTTTGATTGCTTACATTGGGCACATCCTCAGGAAAAACCAAGCCCAGTGAAAAGGTATGTTTGGTAGAGAGTCATCAAAAGCAATGAAAACCCTCAATGAGATGGATTGACACAATAGCCACTATGGCCTCAAACATAGTAATGATCATGATGATGGCACAGGACCAGGCAATGTTTCATTCTGTTATTCGTAACATCGACCTAAGTCGGAGCTGACTCGAAGGTAACTAACAGCAACAACATCTGCTAGACTCTTATGGCACTGATTTTGTCCCTCTCATAGCATTTGTCACATTGTTGAGGGAAAGTGCTTTTTGCCTACTCCTAGATTCCAAAGAACCTGGAGGCTTTATTCTTCAGTGTTTCTCCTATGGAGCCTTACAACATAAGAGGTGCTTAAGCAAGATTTGATGAATGAACACATTTATTCAAAATAGTATTTCAGGGAAAGGTGGAAGTAACTTAGATGCACTTAATATCAACTGCTGATATTAAGTGCAAGTCATAGCTAAATGTGCAATAGCTCTCCAAAGGACAAATTAAATGATAATATCCATTAGGGGCTGATCAATCCTGTGACTCAGTAGATTAAACAGTTCCCATATTAAGGTCAAAAGAGAGGACAGATTTACTCAGTGAAATATCAGTTGTCGTGGCCATTTTTTTGGTGAAACTGTTGCTCTGCACAAATCACTGTTAAACCACTGCTAGTCAGCCTTGCTCCCATCTTGAAGATTTGTCCCTTCATCACAGAACATTCCTTCCCGGCCAAATCTTTCGTGCTGACTTTTCCATCTTTTAATCAGGTCAAATGTCACTTTTTAGGAGACACTGACACTCACTATTTAAAGCAGGTCCTGAACCCAGCCCAGTGGGTGAACATTATAGTTCCTTTTAAAATATTTTGTTCAATTAATGCACAGCTATGACTATGACAAAGCAAAGGCTCCCACACTCTGGATGTCCAAAGCAAACCTTGACCGTTTCTGCCGCTGTCTGTGTTCCACAGGGCAATCTGCTCTCAACGGCCACTCTCCTACCTGCTTCTTCTGTATTCACAAGCAGTTCTTTTCCTTGCTTTCCTACCGGCTCTATACAGAGCTGGCTATGTAAAGTTGCAAAGCCCAGTGCAAAATGAAAATATAGGGCTTCTTGTTACAAAAGAAGAAGAAAAGCTTTTAATTTTCTTCTGTGGTCTCTCTCAAGCTTTTATCTGTTTTATTAGTTTACTGTTTAATGTCATGTTCCCTTGCAACTGGGATACTTTCGTGGAGGAGCACAGACTCTCACAGGAACCCAGGCATATGCTTGAATGGGGTGAGGGAGAGGGATGGAAAATCTGTTCTAGTGAGGCGTGAGCTTAGTGGGAGGCATGATGAGCCTAATTTGAGGCTCCAAGGCCCTAATACATGCTCCCATTAGACTCCACACAAATTCAAAGATAAAATTATTAAGAATTTCAAGACAGAAACTGCAGAGCATTAACCCTCATACACCAGGGCCCCTCTTGTCAACACAGTGCCCTGAGCTATTGCACCGGTCACTTGTTCACGAAGCTGGCCCTAGCTCTAACTTAAAACCGCTCTCAAGGTTCCCCTTTATTCTCTTTTCTTCTCCTTTTCTTAAACATAGCTATACATTTTAATTCAATGTTAACAGTGATGTAGTATACTTGAAGATCATTTTTGATGTTTTCAGGTTTCTCATTCATACAAGTCACATTCTTGATTCCAAGAACCTTGCAGTCTGGCAAAGAAAGTATACTGGCTTCAAGGTCTTCAGAAGGTGATGCTCACAGAGAAAGCTGCCTGGGAGAGGGGGCTGCAGAGGGCCAGGTTTCATTCAGCCAGGCAATGCAAGATTTGCTTTCCCACCACTCCTGGCATCCAAGGCTGGGGACATAACCACAGCTTCACCAAACTGATCTTTACTTTTGGAATTGTGAATCTGGGGCTAATAATGAAAGACTCAGAGTCAGGGTTTCTTTCTGAAGCTGGGAGTAGAGGTATGGGTACCAATGTTCAGATTCCAGGGCAGCAGAGGTAACAAGGCCATTAGCAAGGTCCAGTGTGCTGTGAGCACAGCCATGGGTCCTCTCAAATAAGGCTTTCTGTTTCTGGCTGTTCAGCATTATTATTTTTTATTTTTTATTGTACCTCAGGTAAGGCTTACAGAACAAATAGTTTCTCATGAAACAGTAGTACACATATTGTTTTATGACAGTGGTTAACAACCCCACAACATGTCAACCCTCTAACTTCTCAACCTTTTTTTTTTGGTGAAACACAGAGCCAAAGATACACCATTTCAAAAATTTCTACACGCACAGTTCAGTGACACTGACTACGCTCTTCCAATTGTGCTGTTATTCTCACTTAAGATGAAGGCTTACAGAACAAAATAGTTTCTCATTTACCGGTTACTACACATGTTGCCCTACGACAATGGTTAACAATCTCACAACACATCAACAATATCCTTACTTAACCTTCGGTTCCCTAACACCAGCTTCCTTTTCCCCTTCTGCCTTCTGGCCCTTGTCACTGGACTACTGTACCTCGTTAGTCTCATTTGGTTTTACGGGGCTGTCCACTCCCAGGCTGAACGGTGGAACTCAGAGATAACTTCACCACTGAGCTAAAAGGGTGTCTGGGGGCCATACTCTCGGGGTTTCTCCAGTCTCCTTTAGGCCAGTAAATCTGGTCTTTTTTTTTTTGTGAATTAGAATTATGTTCGACATCCTTCTCCAGCTCAGTCCAGAAGCCTCTGTTGTGATCCTGGTCAGAGCAGTCAGTGGTGGTAGCCGGGCACCATCTAGCTGTACTGGACTCAGTCCAGTGGGAGCCTTGGTAGCTGTGGACAATTAGTCCTTCAGACTGATCTTTTCCTTGTATACTGTTCTCTTCATTCTCCCTTGCTCCCGAAGGGATGATACCAGTGGAGTATCTTAGATGGCCGCTCACAGGCTTTTAAGACCCCAGACACTACACACCAAGGTAGAATGCAGAGCATTGTCTTTATAAGCTGTGTCATGCCAGTTGAGCTAGATGTTCCCTGAGACCACAGTCCCCACAGCCCTCTGCCCAGCAATTCAGTCCCACAGGGAATTTGGATGTGTCTATGGGGCTTCCATGACCTTTCCTTGTACAAGTTGTGCTAGTTTCCCCTGTATTGTGTACTGTCGCACCCTTCACCCAAGATACCACTTATCTATTGCCTATTTAGTATTTCCCCCTGACCCCTCCCATCCCTGGTAACCAACAAAGATTGTTACATTTTGTGTGTGAACTTTTTCATGGGGTTTTACAATAGAGGTCTCATACTATATTTGTCCTTTTGTGATTGACTTATTTCACTCAGCATAATGTCCTTCACTTTCATCCATGTTATGAGATGCTTCACAGATTCACTGTTGTTCTTTCTCGTTGCATAGTACTCCATTGTGTGTATGTACCATAGTTTGTTTATCCATTCATCTGTTGATGGGCATCTAGGTTGTTTCCATTGTTTTGCTATTGTGAACAATGCTGCCATGAACATAGCTGTGTATATGTCTATTCGAGTGATGACTCATTTCTCTAGGATATATTCCTAGGAGTGGTGTTGCTGGATCGAATGGTATGTCGATTTCTAGCTTTCTGAGGAAGCGCCATATCGTTTTTCAAAATGGTTGTATCATTTTGCATTCCCACCAGCAGTGCATAAGAGTTCTGATCTCCCCGCAGCCCCTCCAACATTTGTTATTTCCAGTGTTTTTGATTCGTGCCAGTAATGCTGGGGTGAGATGGTATCTCATTGTGGTTTTAATTTGCATTTCTCTAATGGCTAGTGATCGAGAGCATTTCCTCATGTGTCTGTTGGCCATTTGAACGTCATCTTTGGTGAAGTGTCTGTTCATTTCCTTTGCCCAATTTTTTAATAGTATTATTTGTTTTTTTGTTGTAGACGTGTTGGATTTTCTTGTAGATTATGGAGATTAGACCTTTGTCTGACTTGTATTGTCCAAAAATTTTTTCCCAATCTGTAGGTTCTCTTTTTACTCTTTTGGTGAAGTCTTTTGAAGAGCATAGGCGTTTGATTTTTAGAAGATCCCAGTTATCTAGCTTATCTATTGGGGTTTGTGCGTTGATGGTTATGGTTTGTATCCTGTTAATGCCATGTATTAAGGCCTGAAGTGTTGGTCCTATTTTTTCTTCCATGAACTTTATAGTTTTAGGCTTTGTATTCAGGTCGTTGATCCATTTTGAAGTAGTTTTTGTATACGGTGTGAGGTATGGGTCCTGTTTCCTTTTCTGCAGATGGATATCCAGTTTTGCCAGCACCATTTGTTAAAAAGACTGTCTTTTCCCCATTTGGTGGACTTTGGGCCCTTGTTGAAGATCAGGTGACCGTAGGTGGATGGATTTACATCTGGGTTCTCAATTCTGTTCCATTGGTCAATGTCTCTGTTGTTGTACCAGTACCAGGCTGTTTTGACTACTATAGATGTATAGTAGGTTCTGAAGTCAGGTAGTGTGAGTCCTCCAACTTTATTCTTCTTCTTCAGTAGTGCTTTACTTCTTTGGGGCTTCTTCCCTTTCCATATAAAGGGAATGATTAGTTTTTTCATCTCTTTGAAGAATGTTGTTGGTATTTGCATCGGGATTGCATTGTATTTGTAAATTGCTTTGGGTAGAATTTTCGTTTTCACGATGTTGAGTCTGCCTATCCATGAGCATGGTATGTTTTTCCATTTATGTAGATCCCTTTGGGTCTCATGCAGTAGTGTTTTGTAGTTTTCTTTGTATAGGTCTTTTACATTCCTGGTCAGATTTATTCTTAAGTATTTTATCTTTTTAGGGGCTATTGAAAATGGTATTGTTTTCCTGATTTCGTTTTCATCGTTCTCTTTACTGGTGTATAGGAATCCAACTGATTTTTGAATGTTTATCTTGTATCCTGCTACTCTGCTGAATCTTTCTATTAGTTCCAGGAGATTTCTCGTGGAGTCTTTAGGGTTTTCTATGTATAGTATCATATCATCTGCAAACAGGGACAGTTTAACTTCTTCATTACCAATTTGGATGCCCTTTATTTCTTTTTCTTGCCGTATTGCTCTAGCTAGAACTTCCAGCACAATGTTAAATAGGAGTGGTGATAAAGGGCATCCTTGTCTTGTTCCTGTTTTCAAGGGGAATGTTTTCAGCATCTCTCCTTTAAGAATAATGTTGGCTCTTGGTTTTGCATAGATGCCCTTTGTTATGTTGAGAAATTTCCCTTCTATACCTATTTTATTGAGAACTTTTCTCAAGAATGGGTGTTGGACTTTGTCAAAAGCCTTTTCTGCGTCAATTGAGATGATTATGTGATTCTTTTCTTTCCTTTTATTTTCGTGGTGGATTATGTTGATTGATTTTCTAATGTTAAACCATCCTTGCATACCTGGTATGAATTCTACTTGGTCGTGGTGTATTATTTTTTTTGATATGATGCTGAATTCTATTGGATAGAATTTTGTTGAGAATTTTTGCATCTATATTCATGAGAGATATTGGTCTATAATTTTCTTTTTTGTGACATCTTTGCCTGGTTTTGGTATCAGCCTTATGCTGGCTTCATAGAATGAATTTGGAAGCATTGCTTCCTCTTCCATGCTCTGAAATAGCTTGAGTAGTACTGGTACAAGCTCTTCTGTAAATGTTTTGTAGAATTCTCCAGTGAAGCCATCTGGGCCAGGGCTTTTTTTTTTGTTGGGAGTTTTTTATTACCTTTTCAATCTCTTCTCTTGTTATGGGTCTTTTCAGATTTTCAACATCACTTTGTTGCAGTTTGGGTAGGCTGTGTGTTTCTAGAAATTTATCCGTTTCCTCTAGGTTTTCAAATTTGTTGGAGTATAGTTTTTCATAATATTCTGTTATAATCCTTTTCATTTCAGTTGGGTCTGTTGTAATGTCCCCCATTTCACTTCTTATTTGTGTTATTTGTGTCCTCTCCTGTTTTTCTTTTGTCAGTCTGGCCAGTTGTTTGTCGATTTTGTTGATTCTTTCAAAGAACCAACTTTTGGTTTTGTTGATTCTTTCTATTGTTTTTCTGTTCTCTATTTCATTTGTTTCTGCTCTGATCTTTACTATTTCCTTTCTTCCTGTGGTTGTGGACATTTTTTGCTGTTCTCTTTCTATTTGTTTGAGTTCTGTAGTTAATGTTTTGATTTTGTCGCTTTCTTCTTTTCTGATGTGTGCATCTATTGCTATAAATTGTCCTCTGAGGACTGCCTTTGCTGTGTCCCAAAGGTTTTGGTATGATGTGTTTTCATTCTCGTTTGATTCTAGGAATTTTTTGATTCCATCTCTGATTTCTTCTATTACCCACTGTTGTGTAAGCAGGGTATTATTCAGTTTCCATGTAGTTGATGTTTTTTTCTTGCTCTTTCTGTTGTTAATTTCTACCTTGATGGTATTGTGGTCAGAGAAGATACTTTGAATTATCTCAACGTTTTGTATCTTGTTGACGATTGCTCCGTGGCCTAAGATGTGGTCTTTTCTGGAGAACGTTCCATGTGCTTTGGGAAAGAATGTGTACTTTGCAGCGGTTGGATGGAGTGTTCTATATACGTCTATGAGGTCCAATTGGCTGATTGAGCCCTTTAGGTCTTCTGTATCTTTGCTGAGTTTCTTCTTCGTTGTTCTGTCCGTTACTGAGAGTGGTGTGTTGAAGTCTCCTACTGTTATTGTGGAACTGTCAATTTCTCTTTTCAGTCTTGTTAGAGTTTGTTTTATGTATTTTGGAGCCCTGTCATTGGGTGCATAGATGTTTATTATGGTTATGTCTTCATGTTGGATCATCGTCTTAATCATTATATAGTGTCCTTCTTTGTCTTTTATGGTAGATTTTGTTTTAAAGTCTATTTTATCTGAGATTAGAATTGCCACTCGTGCTCTTTTTTCGTAGTTGTTAGCTTGATATATTTTTTCCCAACCTTTGGCTTTTAATAAATTCACATCTTTGTTTTTAAGGTTTGTCTCTTGTAGACAGCATATTGATGGATCCTGTTTTCTTATCCATTCTATCACTCTCTGTCTGTTTATGGGTGCATTGAGTCCATTCACACTTAGTGTAATTATTGATAGATGTGAGTTTGTTGCTGTCATTTTGTAGCGCTTTTTTTTTGTGGTGCTGAAGTTTTCTTTGTTCTTCTTACTCTCTTGTGCTGAGTTACTTTTTTTGTGGATTTTTTTTCATTTCTTTTGTTTTTGCTAAGACTTTATGTTTTTCCTCTTTATTTTTATGAGTTTGTTAACTTTCTTTGGAGGTACCATGAATTTTACCCTTATCTTTCTAAATTTGAATCAGTCTACCATTACTTGGTATCACCTTGCCTTCCTCTCCATTAGAAGGTTTTATACCTATGCCGTTCATTCCCTTTTTTATTGTTTTGATGTTGTTGTCATTTACTGACTAACTGCTCTGATTCCCTGTTGTATTTCTTTTGGTTTTGGATAGTCCTCGAGAGTTCATTTCCTAGATTGGTAGCTGGCTGGTACGATCCTGCATCCTAGATTCTGCCTGTGAGCTGAAACTGTTTTCCTCAGATCAAAGAACTCTCTTTAATAATTCTTGTAAGTTTGGTTTGACTTTTACATAGTCCCTTAATTTCTGTTTATCTGGAAATGACCTAATTTCACCATCAAATTTGAATGAGAGTTTTGCAGGATATATTATTCTTGGCTGGCAATTTTTTTCTTTCAAGATTTTATATATGTCATCCCATTGCCTTCTTGCCTGCATGTTTTCTGCCAAATAATCTGAGCTTAGTCTTATTGTTTCTCCTCTTTATGTGACTTCTTGTGTTTCACGAGCTGCTCTCAGAATTCTTTGTTTGTCTTTGGTTTTGGCGAGTGTGATTATGATATGCCTTGGTGATTTTCTTTTGGGGTCTGTCCTATATGGGGTTTGTTGAGCTTCTTGGATGGCTAGCTTTTTATCTTTCATGATATTGGGGAAGTTTTCTGTCAGCAGTTCTTCAATGATCCTCTCTGTGTTTTTTGTTTTCTCCCCCTGTTCTGGAATTCCAATCACTCACAAACTTTTGCTTTTGATTGTATCCCACATAACTCTCCGGGTCTCTTGATTTTTCTTTGTTCTTTTTTCTGAGTTTTCCTGAAACAGAGTTGTATCCAAGTGTTTGTCTTCAATCCCACTGATCCTGTCTTCCACCATTTCGAATCTGCTTCTCAGCCCTTCTTTGGCACCGTCCGTTTCTGAAATCTTGTTGTTTATCTTTTGTATTTCTAATTGTTGTCTTTGTATAATTTCTAGTTGTGAATTTATTTTGGCATTTTGTTCCTGCATTATTTTCCTGATTTCTTCCAATTTTTTGTCTGTAATTTCCATGAATTTGTCTATTTTTTCCTCATGTTTGTCAGGTTTTTGCCTCAGCTATTGGAGAATTCTGAGTATTAGAGATTTGAATTCCCTATCAGGTAGTTCTAGTGCATTTTCTGCCACTGGAGAGTCATCTGGTGTTATATTTTGGACGCCTACTGGAACCATCCTGTCCTTTTTTTGTAAATATTTTGATATTGTCTGCTGTCTTAGGGGCATTCAGTAGTTATTTTTCTCATTTATTGATTGTAGATTTGTTTGTTTCATTCCCCCCCCCCTTTTTTTTTAATTTGACTATGTCTGAGCAGGCAGACTGTGTGTTCTTTGTTGTTTGCTTGTCTGTGGGCACAATACTTTTCACCTCCTTCTCTAACTGGCAGGGTCAGTCACTCAGATATGATATGGCAGGGCAGGTCTAGCCAAAGAGGAGTTACTGGGATGGGTTGTTTGTGGCACTTACTACAGCCACCAGAGCGGGTCGGTAATCAGTGCAGGGCAGGTTCCAGTAGGCCATGCGTGTGCTGCTTGGTGGTGTCAAGTGCACGGTGCAGGTAGGCAGGATGCAGCGGGGAGATTGTTATGTGTAGAGCTAAGATGGATATGGGAGAGAGGAGAGAGGAACAGGAGCCAAAAACATCCAAAGAAACAAAATGAATGCTAGGGGAACTTGCTGTTGAAGTGGAGAAATGAGAGACTATGAAATGGAGAAAAACCGAAAGGGGAAGAGGAAGAAAAGAAAAGAATGAATAAATAAAAATTGGAAAGGTTAAAGAACTGCAAAGTTCCCAGGGATCCCACCAGTATAGCTCTAAGGTCTGGGGAAGTCACTCTCAGGCGTTGCAGTACAGTCTAGCTAGAAGGCGTAGAGGTATACAACGCCAGGTATTCAGGGAACAGAAAGAGAAGGAAGATGTAGAGAGATGAGAAACTGAACAATGAAGAAAGACAAAAAGGGAAAAAGAGGGAAAATAAAACAAAACAAATTAAGAAAAAATAGAAGAAAGGCCCCCCCAAAAAACAGAAAAAAAAAGAAAAAAACAACAAAGAAAGAAATGCTCTCAGGGATCCCTCTGTACGTTCGTGCAAGCCGAGGAGGAATTCCGCCCACCACGCAGCGCCGCCTGGCCAGAAAGGGCTCCCAACTCAAGAAAAGGAAAAGAGAACAAACAAACAATTAAAAACAGACAAACAAACAAAAGCCCCGGAATTCCACCGGCGCAGCAGCCCAGACCAGGCAGCAGTTCCACACTCAAACGGAGCTCCACAGCCCCTCAGGAAGAAGACAAGATGGTGCACGGAGCCAGGTATTCGAGCGAAGGGAGGGGGAGGTGGTGATAGGTAAGGAAGAAATCAAAAGAAGCAGAACAGAAAGCAACACTAGCAGCCAACAACTGGCACTCAGAGAGCCAGCTAGTGAGGGCTGGTGTTTCTCGGACGAGAGACTGTGTCCGCGGGAAGCAGAGGGGTCTGAGTGTGAGTGAAGAAGGGTAGGGAGTGGGAAAACATGTATCACAAATTACCAGAGTTCTGCCACCCCTCAGGAAGAAGCAAAGATGGTGCAAGGAGCCAGGTATCTAAGCGAAAGGAGGGGGAGGTGGTGAGAGGTAAGGAAGAAATCAAAAGAAGCAGAAAAAAGCAACACCAGCAGCAAACAAATGGCACTCAGAGAGCCGGCCCATTCGGGTGTGTGGAATCCAAGCAGCCGGTGTTTCCTGGTCAAGAGATTGTGGCCGCTGGAAGCAGAGGAGGCCGAGTCGGGGTGAAGAAGGGTGGGGGTGGGAAAGCGTATATCAGAAATTACTGGTTGTTTTGTCTCCTGCTGGACACTCTGCAAGGCTGCTTTCTCATACCCCTTGTTTGCTGGTCTCCAATAGGAGTCCAAGATGGCGGATCTGTGCTGCGTTAGCTGGTAGTGGACCTCTGCATGAATCTCTCCTCTCTCTCTGTTCTCTGTCAGTTTTCTCACTCCATTTGGTGCTTGGCTGAGTTCTTTATCTCTTCATTTGATATTTTAGGGTTTCAGGATTGTTGTATTCTCTGTTCAGCTTAGTTTTTTTGATCTTTGCTGTGGAGGGACGGCGTGGTGCTTCTGCCTAGGGCGCCATTTTGCTGGAACTCAGCATTTTGTTCTTAATGGAATAAACACTCTGCAAATGGATTTGCCTTCTCTTCACACAATGCTTCTGCCAAAACTAATGTCCATGGACTTATAATGCCTTATCCACCATCGTGGTATCCCAGACAGCATCGCTTCGGATCAAGAGACTCACTTCACAGCAAATGAATTGCAGCAGTGAGCCCACCCTCATGGAATTCACTGGTTTTACCATGTCCCCCAGTATCCTGAAGCAGCTGGTTTGATAGAACAATGGGATAGGCTTCTAAAGGCACTATTATGGTAGCAGCTAGGTGGCAATACCTTATAGGTTTGGGGCAGCATTCTCCAGAGGACTGTGTATGGTCTCAACCAGCATATGATGCTGTTTATCTCAAAGTCAGGATTCATTGGTACAGGAATCAGGGGTGGAAATGGGAGTGGCACCATTCACTGTTAACCTTAGTGACCCACTCGCACCCTATGGTCTGTGGGACTAGAGGTCTTAGTTCTAAAGGGTGGAATGCTCCAAACTGGAGACACATCACTGATTCCATTGAACTAGAAATTATGAACGCCACTTAGCCACTTTGGGAACTTATGCCTCTTGTTCAACAGGAAAAGAGGAGAGTTACCATATTTGCTAGTGTGATTATTCCTAATTACCACGAGTAAATCAGATTAATATTATATAATGGACGTAAAGAAGACTATATCTGGAATGCAGGAGATCCCTTAGGGATTCTGTGAGTACTACTATGCCCTGTGACTGAAGTCAATGGAAAACTACAGCAACCCAATTCTAACATGACAACTAAGAGCCCAGACCCTTGAGGAATGAATGTTTGAGCCACCCTACCAGGCAAAGAACCATGACCAGCTGAGGTGCTTGCTGAGGGTAAAGAGAATACAGAATGGGTGGTGGAAGAAGTTAGTTCTAAATGTCAGTTACGACCACAAGACCAGTTGCATAAATGAGGACTGTAACTTTTATGAATATTTCTTCCTTGTATGTGTGCATCTATATTTTTATTTTCTTCACTAAATAAACCCACAGGGCTAGTGGGTTTTCGGTTGCATGCATGTTAGTGGTATCATGTTAGACACAAGTATAACTTTATAATTGTCTTTATTTAGAGATTATACATGGTTTAAGGAGATGTGTACAGGTGCCAAATTGACATGGGGTGAACTGTGATCGTTAAGGTTGTGTATCAATTTGGCTGGGCCATGATTCTCAGTGGATTGGCAGTTATGACATAATTTGGCAGTTGTGTAATGATGCAATCACCTCTATGATGATATCCGATATACTGTAATCACCTCCATAATGAGATCTGCTATTAGTAGCCATTCTGTTGAAAGGGAGTTTCCTTGGGGATGTGGTCTGCATCCAATATATGTGGACTTCCTGGCAAAACTCTCTGGATTTTGCTCTGCTCTGGATCCTGTATCCTCTCCATCATCTGACCTGTGGGTCTTGGGAGTGAGCCAACCTGCTCTCTCACTTGCTAACCTTGGATTCATCAGATTCCACAGCCTTTGAGCCAGCAGCCTCCCTTCTGACCTGTGGATCTTGGGTTATTCAGCCCCTGCAGCTACATGAGTCAAGACAAGCCTCCAGTCTGATGCCTTACCCGTGGACTTGTGACATGACAGCTTCTAGAACTGCGTTAGCCATTCCCTTGAGATAAATCTCTCTCTCCTATCTGTCTCTCTGTCTCTGTCTCTGTCTTTCTGTCTCTCTCTCTCTCTATATATATACATATATATTCTTTACTGGTTTTTCTTCTCTAGAAAATCCAGCTTAACACATCCCTCCAGAACACAGACAGCAGTGGAAATGTTCACAGTTTACCTAGAGCATCTAGAGTGTGGAAACATTTGCTATCTTCCACAATAGCTGTACGTTAATTTAACAAAATATTTTAAAAGCAACTATAATGTGCCAAGCACTGGGCTGGGTTCAAGAGCTGCTTTAAATAGGGTGGTGAGTATCGATATCTCTTAAAAAGTGACATTTGACTTGAACCTAAAAAATGGGAAAAAGTAGTGTGAATGATCTCTGAGGGGCAGTGTTCTAGGGATTGTTGTTATTGGTTGCCATTAAGTTACCTCCAACTCATGATGACCATATTTATAACAGAATGAAACATTGCCTGGTCTTCATGATTACTGATATATTTGAGTCCTTTATTGTGGGTATTGTGTCAATCAATCTCACTGAGGGTTTCCCACTTTTTCATTGACCCTCTACTTCATGAAACATGTCTTTTTCTAGCAATTGGTCTTTCCTACAGTGTTGTCCAAAGTAAGAAACCCAAAATCAAGACATTCTTGCTTCTAAGGGGCATTTTGGTTGTATTAATTCTAAAACTGATGTTTGTTCTTTTATCTGAGGTTTCATGGGGGAAGGGTCTATGAGCTGAGCCGAGAATCAGTGTATGTGCAAGAAAACAATTTAATATCCTCAAGAAAATTCTTGCAAATATAAAAGACTCAGTATCTAGTATATAAGTTTTCCAAATTTTCAGTAAACAAGTATTAACTGAAGTATTTCAGTTATGCCAACCATTAAGACTGAGCATGCCAATGTATACACTCTCATACATAGAATCTTTGATATTTCTGACTGTCTGGAGGTTGATATTAAAACAGAAAAACTTTAAGACACTGTGTTTTAATTTTATATATCTTATTCTGACTTCATAAACTTCCACCTGGAAAATTGGTCCCTTAATTTTTCACCAGTTTAGGAACATCCTATCTGGTCAATATAATTCTGCCTTTAAATATGGAAATGTCTTGCAATCGTGGTCTCTAGAACTCCGGACAGATCTTTTGCCTCACAGGGAATCCAGAGAATGGATATTTCTTTGAATTCATGCTCTGGTAGAAGATATATTCAGGCTAAGTATGAGAAAACTATGCCTACCTATAAATCAAAACATCAATTAATTTAAGAGAAATTATATTTTTGCTAGTTACTAAAAAAATTTTTTAAAAATTCACTATTTTATTTTACAATATTCTCATGCCCTGGAAGAACAATTTGGTTTCTTTTCTTACATGTAATCTTGGCACTTCAAAGACTACCACACTGAGATACTGCAGCTATGTTCTAAGAGCAGAAGATGCTGGCAAGGACCTCAAGTGCCTTTGAAGTAATCTTCCTTACTCCTCCCCAGGACCATCTCTATGAGCACTTTGGGTCTGTCCCACTATCAGTCTTCTATTTCCAGCCTCAGCTGTGAATGCGCTCCATCCTCTCTCCATTGAGCCCTCAAGGTACCACCCTCACTTTTCAACTCCATAAGAATCCTTGTGCCATTTAAAACTTTCCATTTCCACACTGACATAGACATGTGCTGATTTAAAGTCTTCCCAGATTATTCCATGTATGCGTTTATCCTTTATCTCCTTTCCTTTGCAAACGTTCAGAGGCATATCTACGGAAAATAGCTTCTATGTCCATTAATTTTAAATTCCTGAATGATCTTTCACAGCTGGGGATGGAAACTCCCATGGCCAGTAGAAACTGCTCACACTGCTCCCCTCCCTTAGTGGTGTCCAGGGCACATGCCATACTTGCCATGCCTTAGATATGCCTCTGCATATGTTGCATTTTTTCTTTACTACAAGACATTCCCAGGTAGAAAAGATACTGTCTTAGTCATCTAGTACTGCTATAACAGAAATACCACAAGTAGATGGCTCTAACAAAGAGAAATTTATTTCTTCACAGTAAGGTAGGCTGAAAGTCCAAATTCATGGGTGTCAACTCCAGGGGAAGGCTTTTTCTCTCTGTCGGGCTTCTTCTCTTTGGTGTTCCCCACCCTCCCCACCGCCGACTAGGAGCTTCTTTGCGCAGGGATCCCTGTCCAAAGGACGCGCTCTGCTCCCGGCACTGCTTTCTTGATGGTATGAGGTCCCCAGCTCTCTGCCTGCTTCCCTTTCCTTTTATTTCTTGAGAGATAAAAGGTGGTGCAGGCCACACCCGAGGGAAACTCCCTTTACATTGGATGTGACTGGGGTAAAAGTGGTGTTACAATCCCACCCTAATCCTCTTTAACATAAAATTACAATCACAAAATGGAGGCCAACCACACAATTCTGGGAATCATGGCCCAGCCAAATTGATACACCCATTTTTTGGGGGACATAATTCAAACCATGACAGATATGGTATTTCCTTATCTCTTCTGAAGCCAGCAGAGTTTGGACTTCTCAGAACATGTTTATGGTGATGATAACATTGATAAAGGTATGATGATGGTGGTGATGGAGATTACTATGATAGAGCTATAACAGTGGCAGTTCTACAGTGACAGAATTACAGGGATCAGGAGGGTGAAACCACTCTCAAAGGTTTCAGTGCTTGGATTTCTGCACAGAGATGTCACACCACTTGGAATATGGGCATTCATGTGTGTGGTCTTGGAGTCTTACCAGAAGACCCAGCAAGAGGCATGGAAGCAAAGACAAGGAAAAAACTCAATAAGGGATGAGTTTCTCAGCATCTCCCACTCTTACCCTGGGCTCCCACCTTTGATGGTTTCTGCAGACCATTAGCCCAGTGTTTCCACTCTATCAGGTGGGGTGGAAAGCCACTAGCAGGCATCTTTTCCCCTCCCCCATTTAACCTTTTCTACTGGAATGTCCCCCATAGTCTCAGGAGGTGGGGCTGATGGTAGAGATATCATCATGTAGCTCCAGGAGCTGAGATCCATACCAATGCCTGTCAGTCTTGCACCTGTGTGGGAGGTGAGGCAGTAGAAATAGCTCAAACTGTGGAAACTGCTTCCCACAAGATAACCATGGCCCGAGCTCTTTGGTGGCTGCTTCTGTTGCTGCTGTTATTGCTCTTCTGTTCCTGTGCTCAGAGTTTCCTCTGGAGATGGACTCGGGGCGTCTCATCGAGCAAAGAGAGGTACCCTACTGTTGGCTGGTTCCAGCATCCTACTGATGGCTGGTTCCAGCAAAAGCTAGACCATTTTAGCAAAAAGAGTTCGCCAGTCTGGATACAGGTAAAAGCTAATGACCAGGCAGTTAATGACAGGTAGGGGGTGGTGTAAGCTTGAGGCTTTGAGGAGGATGACTGACATAGAGGTCTGGGAGATATAGAAGATATGAATGTTTTCTGTTCCTGGGTGGTGCAAACAGTTAAGTGCTGAACTACTAACTGCAGGGTTGGCAGTTTGAACCCAGCCAGAGGCCTGGAGATCTGCTTCTGAAAGGTGACAGCCTTGAAAATCCTATAGAGCACAGTTCCATTCTGAAGTTCGTTGATTCACTATGAGTTGAAATCAACTGTATGGCAACTTTTTTTTTTTTACTGTATGCTGGGCATAGTGCTATGTATTTTACATCACCTTGAGCTTTGCTTTTTTTTTGCATTTTTTTGTTTTCATTATGAAATATTTTAAATATATACACATATAGAGATAATCATATGTGTGCCTCTTTAGGTTAACAGCTGGAGCCATTTTGCCATAGCTATTGCCATTTCTTCTATGATTTTTCTAGTACGTGGACCTTGAAGAAGATTCCTGGGGCACTTGGCCAAAGCCACATACTATCAGATGAGCAACCGAGGTGAAACACAGAAAGGGCTGCTACAAAGACCAATTCTGATGTGTTTCTTATTTTATTTTATATCATTTTTGTCTTTAAAAACATAAATTTATTGTCTCAGAGTTCTGGAGGCTGAAAGTCCAGATCAGGGTCTCTGCCATGTGTACTCCTTCTGTGAACCTTTTTCTTAGTTTCTGGTGTCTGCTGACAATTTTGGCATTCCTTGCCATTCCTTGTTGTGTATCTTTCCTCTATGTAGGTGTCTTTATGTCTGTTCTGCTTTTTTTATAATTCAGAAGTGATTAGGTGTAGGGTCCACCACCTTGTGGTATGACCTCATTAGCGTAACAAATGAAAGTCCCTCTTTCCAAACAGGATCATATTTACAGGTTACTGGGTTAGGATTTCAATGCATATTGTGGAGGAATCAGTTCAGTACATCACGATTCCCACGAGAATCCCATAATGTAGGAAGGACAAGTATTATTATGCGTGGGATCAAACCAAAGAAGCCAAAAGGCTTGCCCAAGTTCTGTGTATAGCAAATAAGTGGTAGAACTTTGTTTAGAATCCTGGTCATTTGACTCTAAACCCAATGTTCTTCCCATTTTAGCCAAACAGAAAATTTCTAAAATGTTTTCTATGTTTGGATATCAGATACTGAAGAATTTAAATTCCTTGTTAAGTAATTTTTATCTTATCTACTGAACAATGTAGAGAACTGGAAGTTTTCATGCAAGGGAATGACATGTTTAAGTCAATGCCTGAGGGACAAAAACATGGCAGGTGTAGGATGTGATAGTGGAGTAGACATCTCTAGAATAGGCCACTTACCATGGCTTCAAAACTGGATATGGTTTATATAAATAGTCTTGGTTTATTTTTAATTCATATTTCCTATTATTGATCATTTTCATATTAGTGTTAATATTTGTTTTCAGTTTTGTTAATGATAATTTCATTTATAATCTCACAGACATGTGTACATCTCAGAAGTTTAAAATTTTTATGTGTGGATTTTTTATCTTTTGTTTAACATTTTATCAATGTTAAATCATAAGTTATATGCAATTTTGTATTCTGTCTCCCAAATTAGTTCTCCATATGTTGATTTTCAACTTTAGCTTCAGCTTCATAAACTTAATAGTAATTTATTGGGGCCTGAGGACCTTTCAGTAGTGCTGGGTGGAAAAAATGATTAAGCACTCAACCACTAGCTGAAAGGCAGACATTTTTTACTAGTTAAGCTAAAATATTGTTTAGTTTTAAGAAGACATCAGAGGATTATTTCAGTTCAGGTTTTAAGGATTATCTCAGGGCAATAGTTTCATACAGCCTCTGTGACTCCATAAAGTTTGGATTCCATGAAAATTTGATATTATGCTTGTATTCTCCCTGTTTTGATTAGCATATGTTTCTAATTTTCAAATTTTGCAATATTTGATTCTGTTCAATAATCATAACCTCAAGGGTGTTTTAGGCTTAATGTTGTATATGGATAGAATCATTTTCACTCCCAGTTCCTTTGTTACAATAGTTCCTCAAAGAAGGATTTATAATAATCATATTCTGTGAATTTTAATGCTCACCTATTGTCTGTATGGCTAGGTTTATAATTCTTGGTTGTCAGTTTTCTTTCCTGAGTTTTATGCATTATTAAACTCTCATGTAGCTTTGTATGTTGCTGCGTAGCATTTTGAATCTTGCTAAATATATATCCCCTTATGTGGAACTTTTTCCTCAATGCCTGAAGGATCCTTTCTTTTTCTTTGAAGTAAATAAAATTTCCTGGGACACATCTTTGTGTTGATGATTTGATATCAGTTTTTCCTGAGACATTGTCTATTTATTCTATAGCATTTTTAATTATACATTTTTCCTATTCTGTATATCAATTTTTTCTTTAAAATTAGCAAGTACATATGTGTTGAATGCCCTTTTTCTGTATCACACAGTTTTAATTTTCTCTCTAATTTAATTAACCACCTTGACATTCATTTTTGCTAATTCTTATCCTGCTTGTCTTCTGGATTCTCCATTTCTGTGAATCACTTGTACTTCTGTAATAATTTTATTTTTCATTCTACTTATCTTCTGAGCATGGCTACTTTAGTTTTCATTTCTTTGTATCATTTTTTTTCATTAGGTTTTCTGATATTATATTTATAGAGGTGATTTTTAATTAGGTTCTTGAATTCTTAGGAAAAACTTTTGGTCACATTGATGAACTGCCTCCCAGTACCATTTTTCTAGCTTGATAGCATACTCTGTTGGCCAGGTTATTGTTTAACAGACGTTCTTATACATAGCTGGTAAAAATTTAAGAAAAGAAATTTGTACAAACTTTGCAGAGGGGAATTTAGCAATATTTAGTAAAATTATATCCACTTTCATGAATCTATCTCAAGGGCACACTAGCAAAAAATTAATGTACAAAGTATTAATAGCAGCACAATTTGGAATAGGAAAAGATGGAAAATTAATCAAATATTCATCACTAGAATACTGGTTTAATTGTTACGGCATATCCACACTAGAAAATATCAAGTAGCTGTAAAAGAGAATGAGGAAAATGTCAACATCTTTATATACTGCCATGTAATGATTTCCAAGACATGAAGTTATATGAAAATAGCAGATTAGCCCCTTATCTAGGAAAAGGCAGAAAAATGAAATATATATATATACACACACATATGTATCTATAGATCTATTTTTATATATGTATTTTTTTTTTACAAAAAGTAATGAAAGAGTAAAAAATAGCAAAAATAGTTACATATAAAGAGAGGGTGATAAATGATTTTGGAAATAGGAATAATCTCCTTTTTCTCTGAATGTACTTTGTTTTGCAGGTTTATATCTGGAATCATGTAAATGTTTTCAATATAACTGTTAAAATTTAAAATAAAATGAAACAAATGAAGCTAATTGTCCATAAAGTCTGTGGCTTAACCAGAGAGAATTGTTTCAAGTTACTACTAGAAAGCTCAGAACTTTGACTTTATATCTCTTGTGTGACAAATACTAAGGACACACACACACACACACACACACACACACACAGTTGTAAAGAAAGTTTTCAATAATCATGCTATCAGTCTTAATATTGTTGTCGTATTTGTGTGCCATCCAGTCAATTCCAACTCATAGTGATCATATAGGACAGGGTAGAACTGCCCCCTAGGGTTTCCTAGGCTGCAATTTTTATGGGAGCAGATTGCCAGGCTTTTTCTCCCACAGAGACCCTAGTGGGTTTGAAATGCCAACCTCTGGATCAACAGCTGGATGCTTAACCATTGCACCACCGGGATTCCTTTTGATACTGATATTGTTATTGTAATATGTGTATATTACTATAAATTATTGGCATAAAGCAAATAAATAATTATGTTAATGTTGTTAGGAACCTAAATTTTGTGAGTAAAAGAAAACAGCTTCAAATACAAAATCAAACAAGAATCTCACATTCTAAATTGGAATTTGAGATATTAGCATGAAATGCAAACAAATAATAGTGATTGTGGCAACACATTGTGAGTGTAATTTATGCCACTGGATTGTACACTTGAAAATGGTTGAAATGGTCAATTTTAAGTTATGTCTATTTTACCACCAAAAGCAACATACAAATTTGTCTAGTGTGTAGGCACAGTGGTATGAGAAATGTTATTGATTTAGATTGAGATCTCAGGACCCATAACCCAAATCTGACAAATGAAAATATGCTGCCACCCAGTTATCAGAAACCACAAATTACAAGGCCTGGTGAGTTAGTGACCTACAAGAATATTTTTACTTTTACAGAGATTTTTCATGAATGATGCCTTCTACAAACCTGGAGGCCCAGTATTTCTGATGATTGAAGGGGAGATGGCTGCCAGTAGAGAATGGGTATTAAATAATTATACCTGGATTACATATGCTGAGAGACTGGGTGCTCTCTGCTTACTTCTGGAACACAGATTTTACGGAAAGAGCCAACCAACAGGGTACGTTTAAGGATTTATTTTTTGTGGTGGTTCTTGTTGCAGTTGCTATTCTCTCTCCCTTTTTCATTTAGGCAATGTTAACTCTAAATATGTTCCTTTTTTAGGAAGCTGAATATTTAAAAATTTAAATGCTAAGAAAGAAAAACTGTAAGTGGAGATTAGGAGTAGTAACATTCTTGATAAAATAATTCATATGAAATATCCATTGATTAAAACATATTCCTCATGTTTTGTAATTTCCTGTTGAGCGTTTTGATTTTCTTAAACATACTTAAGCAAAATGACATACCTATTAATCTTTTTTTTCTAATCCAGTGGAATTTTAAACAATAAAAATTACACTCCCCGTGGAAAGAGGGGTAAACCTTTTGTTAAAACAATTCATCAAAGGTAATTGGATGTTGTATTACATTTCAGCCTGTAGTGTCAGAGCAATAAGCAAGAATTTGAGGCCTGTTTTTGCTTCAATAGCTCATTCTTGCCAACTGCTATTTTTGTCCTCCTCCATCCAGTGGAAATATTTAGTTTACTTTCTTATAATGATAAACTGCTCACTATATGAAGTCATTATCTGATGGCATGTCTCAAAATGAGAACAAACAGCTGCAAACATCCATAACCAGTAGGAACGTGGAATGTACGAAGTATGAATCTAGGAAAACTGGAAGTCGTCAAAAATAAAATGGAACACATAAAAATCAATATCGTAGGTATTAATAATCTGAAATGGACTGGTATTAGCCATTTTGAATCAGGCAATCATATGGCCTGCTATACTGGGAATGACATATTGACAAGGAATGGTATCGCGTTCATTGTCAAAAAGAACATTTCAAGATATATCATGAAGTACAATACTGTCAGTGATAGAATAATATCCATATGCCTACAAGGAAGACCAGTTAATACGAATATTATTCAAATTTATGCACCAACTACTAAGACCAAATATGAAGAAATTGAAGATTTTTACCAACTTCTGCAGTCTGAAATTGATCAAACATGCAATCAAGATGCATTGATAATTACTGGTGAATGGAATGCAAAGGTTGGAAACAAAAAGAAGGACTGCTGGGTGGAAAATATTACCTTGGTGATAGAAATGATGTTAGAGATCGTATGATAGAATTTTGCAAGACTAATGACTTCCTCATTGCAAAAACCGTTTTTCAACAACATAAACAGTGACTATATACATGGACCTTACCAGATGGAATACACAGGAATCAAATTGACTACATCTGTGGAAAGACACAATGGAAAAGCTCAGTATCATCAGTTAGAACAAGGCCAGGGGCCTACTGTGGAACAGACCATCAATTGCTCATAACACAAGTTCAAGTTGAAGTTGAAGAAAATTAGAAAAAATACACGAGAGCCAAAGCATGACCTTGAATGTATTCCACCTGAATTTAGAGACCACCTCAAGAATAGATTTGATGCATTTAACACTCATGACCGAAGACCAGACAAGTTGTAGATTGACATCAAGGACATCATACATGAAAAAAGCAAGAAGTCATTAATTAGAAAGGAAAGAAAGAAAAGACCAAAATGAATGTCAGAAGAGACTCTGAAATTTGCTCTTGAACATAGAGTAGCTAAAGCAAAAGGAAGAAATGTTGAAGTAAGAGTTGAACAGATTTCAAAGTTCAGTTCAAGAAGGCAAAGTATTATAATGAACTGTACAAAGAATTGGAAATAGAAAATTTAAAGGGAAGATTATGCTTGGCATTTCTCATGCTGAAAGAACTGAAGAAAAATTCAAGCCTTGATTTGCAGTATTGAAGGATTTACAAGGAAATACTAAATGACTCAGGAAGCATCAGAAGAAAATGGAAGGAATGAATACACAGAGTCACTGTACCAAAAAGAATTGGTCAACGCCCAACCATTTCAGGAGGTAGCGAAGGAAAAAGTCCAAGCTGCACTGAAGGCATTGAAAAAAAAAAAAAGAAAATAAGGCTCCAGGAATTGACGGAATAACAATTTGAGATGTTTCAACAAATGAATGCAGCACTGGAAGCACTCACTCGTCTATGCCAAGAAATTTGGAAGACAGCTACCTGGTCAACTGACTGGCGCTGATCCATATTTGTAGCCATTCTAAAGAATGGTGATCTAACAGAATGTGGAGATTATCAAACAATATCATTAACTAACATTATGCACAATAAAATTTTGTTGAAGATCATCCAAAAGCAGTTGCATCACTGCATTAACAGGGAACTTTGAGAAATTCAAGATGGATTCAGAAGAGGAACAAGGGATATCATTGCTGACACCAGATGGATCATGGCTGAAAGCAGAGAACACCAGAAAGATGTTTACCTGTGTTTTATTGACTAAGCAAACGCTTTTGACTATTTAGATCACAACAAATTATGGATAACATTGTGAAGAATGGGAATTCTAAAACTCTCAGTTGTGCTCATGAAGAGCCTGTACTTAGACCAAGAAGCGGTCATTCAAACAGAATTAGGGGATACTGTGTGGTTTAAAATTGAGAAAGGTGTGAGTCAGGGTTGTATCCTTTCACCACATTGGCTCCATCTATATACTAAGCAAATAATCCAAGAAGCTAAACTATGCGAAGAAGAATGTGGCATCAGGAATGGATGAAGACTCGTTAACAACTTACAATATGCAGATGACACAACCTTGCTTACTGAAAGTAAGGAGGACTTGAAGCATTTACTGATGAAGATCAAAGACTACAGCCCTCAGTGTGGATTACACCTCAACATCAAGAAAACAAAAACCCTCACTACTGGACCAATAAACAACATCATGATAAACAGAGAAAAGATTGAAATGGTCAATGATTTCATTTTACTTCGATCCTCAATGAACACCCATGGAAGCAGTAGTCAAGAAATCAAAAAGACACATTGCACTGGGAAAATCAGCTGCAAAAGATCTCTTTAAACTGCTAAAAAGCAAAAATATCACTTTAAGGACTAAGGTGCACCTGAACCATGTTCTTTTCATTGCTTCATACGAATATGAAAGCTGGGCAATGAATAAGGAAGACCGGAGAAGAATTGCTGCCTTTGAATTATAGTGTTGGTGAAGAACATTGAATATACCATGGACTGCCGGAAGAATGAACAAATCTGTCTTGGAAGAAGTACAGGCAGAATGTTCATTAGAAGCAAGGATGGGGAGACTTCCTCTCACATACCTTGGACATATTATCAGGAGAGACCAGTCCTTGGAGAAGGATGTCATGTTTAATAAAATAGAGTCAGTGAAAAAGAGCAAGGCCCTCAACTTAATGGATTGACACAGTGGCTGCAACAATGGGCTCATGCATAACAAAGATTGTGTGTATGGCACAGGACCAGGCAGTGTTTTGTTCTGTTGTACACAGGGTCACTATGAATTGGAGCTGACTCAAGGTGTCATAACAAGAACGACATATGAAGTCTAGCAAAAGTATGAAGTCAAGCAAATTGAATGAAGTTTAAAAAGTGCCTCTGAAGGTTGTGATAAATCGATTTATTGTCAAGTCTTTTATGCTCATTAAAATAGGAAGTAAGAGATGATTTTTATCACCCTGAGAATGTGATTGTTGTGAATGAAATAATACCTTATTGTATGCATCATAATTCTTGGTACCCTTTATAGACTATTACTGAAGGTTTCATCTGCTTCTTTCTAACTGTGACTTCACAAATGTGATTTTGGAATTCCAAGTAACTTAACTTTTGGTAGTGAGGTGACACTCCAGTAATTCCATTGTAACCTGACCCTACGAATGCCAGTAAATTTTCATTAGTCCGTACTTAAACTAGCCAAAGACAGGTTTGGCCCACCCCACATGTACAGAAGGGCCAGCTGTGACTTCTAATTGACCTCAACAGAGGACGCAGCAACAGGAGGAACAAGTCAGAAGGAAAATCAGCACTCAAACTCTATCCCAGTGTGAGAGGCTGGACAAGAATCACGGCACTTCCTGTTTCCTGGCTGCCTTCTAGAATTTTCCCTTTCCTGTACACCTGATAGGCCACCAGCTTGCTGCCCAAATCACATATAAGCCCTGCTTCCCCATAGCCTGGGGAGTTGGACCTGAGGAACTTCCCCTGGATCCTTGTTCTGCACGTTGGCAATAAAGTTACTTTTTCTTTGATTCTCAAAGACTGGTGTCCAGATCATTGGCAAGTCGGAGTACTCCAGATAAGAACCTACCTTCCTGGGTTTGATAACACCATCAGCTTTACTTTTCTTCCTTAGAGGCTTTGATTTGTGCATGTGTGCATGTGTATGCATGTGTGTGTATGTGTGTGTGTGTGTGTGTGTGTGTGTGTGTGTGTGTTATTGACGGTATAATAACATATAAATAATTTTAAGTGTGGACTTTATTAATCTCTTTAAAGAAATAAATTGATGTTCAAAAATGAAATAACTTGTTATACAAAAAAAAAATAGCAAATTACTTGTTTGCTATCCAGATTAACTTCATGTGTGCCTCTCAGTAAGAAGGTGTTAAAATGAACCCACAATAAAATCTGTATTTTGATTGAGTAATTTAGGGGAGAGTTTAAGGATATTCTAATTTTCTCTAGATTGGATGCTGTTAGAAAGTGGGGAGGGGGTTATGATTGCATATTTCAATAAATCTTATCTACAGTTTTCCAGTTACATCCCCTTGGCTTGAACTTAATCAGTAAATTCACATCTGGCTGGAAAGTTGGCTGGGATACGTATGTTTATTTTGGGCCCTGCTAAAATCCTGCACTTTAATTACCTAAAGCTGAAAGGATGAATGAATATTAGGTGAAGATTAGCAGGTTCTGCTGCAGTTTCTCAGTAGTAGAACTGCTGAACCAAGATTAACGTTTTGTCTCTTGAAGCCCTTATTATATGAGGAAAAATTGCTTACAGAAAAATTCTACCACTAAACACTTAACACAAGTGGTGCAGGAGAGAACCTGCTTTATCACATCCGTGGCAACACTGAGTACTAAAATAAGTCTAGCAATTTTGATAGTAGGGAGAAAATACTCATATTTTTGTTACTTTGATAATAGAAAGGGTTAAATGTTTTCATAAATTTGCTGGCCATTTGTGCATCTTCTTTGTGAATATTTTATGTCCTTTGTCTACTTTTAAATTTGTAATCAGCTAGTTATAGCATCCTGTAAGAGGACGGAAATTTTTCCTTTTTGCAACAAGGATTAAAAACATCGTAGATTTATAGGAAACTTCATTATGCAAGAAACACCATTAAAAAGCAACTAATGAATTTTTACTTAGTATTCTTTTGACTGAGACGCTTCTCTTCAAGTAAGGCATTATCTAGAAGTAAGAGCAAAGCAGAAAGAATGGAAAAAAACAATACAATTAATTATTGGTTTTCTTTATGCCTTGGAAACAATTAAATCACTGACATTTTAGCCCTTTCAGAAATGGTTTGCTCTCTGAGTCAGGGTAATACTTTCATAGTTGTGGTTCAGTTTAGTGTATGGAAAAACTTCACCTTTTGGATGGTGACGTGGCTTTGAAGCTCATTGACAGTGGTGACAAGAGGAAATGACATAACTAAAATGAGACACATGCTAACAATTAGTTCTAGTTCCTGCATTTACATGTCACTGTTACCCAGATTATGCTAATTTAAATTTCAAGTTGGATCTGGTATAAATACTCAACATGTTTTCAAAATATGCATTTTTAGTTTATAGTCAATCTGATGTTATGCAGTAGATTTTCTTCTTTAACTGTTGTCACCAACAGAGTGTGTTTATGCTTTAATTGCAGAGATCTGAGTACTGACAGCTTTCGCTACCTCAGCAGCAGACAAGCCATAGCTGACATTGTGAACTTCCGAATTAATATAGGAAAGAAAATGGGGCTCACCGAGAATAAGTGGGTCGTATTTGGTGGCTCTTATGGCGGCTCCCTTGCAGTGTGGTCGAGAATAAAGTACCCCAAACGGTTTGCTGCAGCTGTGGGAAGCAGTGCTCCGATCCAAGCAAAAGTTAATTTTTATGGTAAGTCTATGTATGTAAGGGGAGCCCTAGTGGTGCAGTAAGAGCTCAGCTGCTAACCAAAAGGTTGGTGGTTTGAATCCACCAGCCGCTCCGTGGAAACTCTATGGTACAATTCTCCTCTGTCCAATAGTGTCACTATGAGTTGGAATCAACTTGACAGCATTGAGTTTGGTTTTTTGTTTGGGTATGTATAAAAGGGAGCCTCTGGGTGACGCCAATGGTTAACACGTTTGGCTGATAACAGACAATTTGGAGGTTCAAGTCCACAAACAGGCACCTCAGAAGAAAGGTTTAGTGACCTATTTCCAAAAAATCAGCCATTGAGAACTCAATGGAGCACAGTTCTATTCTGACACCCATGGGATCACCATGAGTTGGAATCAACTTGAGGGCAACTGGTTTGGTTTTTATGGGATATATGTCCAAACATATGTGTATATATATATATAGATATATATTATATATAGATATAATATATAAGATGACAGAAGTATCTATAAGTTAGTGATTACCTTAACAAAAGTGGAAAAATAACACAAGTTCACCCAACTTAACTTGATTTTATCTCCTTCCCCATATTATAGGGTTCCACAAGAGAGTCCCATAATCCTACAGCTGGTGGTTGGTATCCATATTTGCAGCTATATGATTATTAATAGCTTCTTAATGTGTGGAAATGATGTGATAAGCATTAGCAGTAGATTTGATATTGAAAGAACATGATTGACCTAGTTTTTAAAGAAGTAAAGGAAAAGGTCTTATTTTGTTTTAATTTTTTTTCTTTATTGTTGTAGTTTAAGTGAAAGTTTACATTTCAAGTTAGTCTCTTATACATTTATATATACATTGATATGTGACCCCAATTGCTCTCCCTATACTGTGACAGCACACTCCTCCTTTCCAGCCCTAATTTCCCATGGCCATTCAACCAGCTCCTACCCCTCTCTGCCTTCTCATCTCACATCTGGACAGAAGCTGCCCATTTAGTCTCATGTATATACTTGAGCGAAGAAGCACACTCTTCACGAATATCATTTTATGTCCTACAGTCCAGTCCAATCCCTGTCTGAAGGGTTGGCCTCGGAAATTATTTTGGTTCTGGGCTGATAGAGAATCCATGGGCCATGCTTTCTGGGGTTCCTCCAGTCTCAGTCAGACCATTAAGTCTGGTCTTTTTACTAAAATTTGAGTTCTGCCCCCACCTTTCTCCTGCTCCATCAGGAACTCTCTGTTGTGTTCCCTGTCAGGGCAGTCATTGGTGGTAGCTGGGTACCATCTAGTTCTTCTGGTCTCAGGCTGACGAAGTCTCTGGTTTTTGTGGCCCTTTCTGTATCTTGGGCTAATACTTTCCTTATGTCTTTGGTGTTCTTCATCCTCCTTACTCCAGGTGGTTGGGACCAATTGATGCATCTTAGATGGCGGCTTGCGAACTTTTAAGACCCCAGATGCCACTCACCAAAGTAGGATGCATAACATTTCCTTAATAAACTTTGTTGTGCCAATTGACCTAGATGTCCCCTGAAAGCATGGTCCACAGACCCCTGCCCCTGCTACTATGTCCCTCGAAGTGTTTGATTGTATTCAGGAAACTTCTTAGCTTTGATTTAGTCCAATTGTGCTGACTTCCCCTGTAGTGTGTGCTGTCCTTCCCTTCACCTAAGATAATTCTTATATACTGTCTAGTTCCTAAATAACCCTCACCCTCCCTCCCTCCCCTCGAATCATCAAAGAATGTTTTATTCTGTGTTTAAACCTTTTCTTGAGTTCTTGTAATAGTGGTCTTATACAATATTTGTCCTTTTGTGACTGACTGAATTCACTTAGCATAATGCTCTCCAGATTCCTCCATGTTATAAGATGTTTCATGGATTCATCCTTGTTCTTTACCATTGCGTAGTATTCTATTGTGTGGATATACCATAATTTATTTACCCATTCTTCCGTTGATGGGCACCTGGTTTGTTTCCATCTTTTTGCTATTGTGAACAATGCTACAATGAACATAGGCAGGCATGTATCTATTTGTGTGACCGCTCTTATTTCTCTAGGATATATTCCAAGGAGTTGGATTGCTGGATCCTATGCTACTTCTATTTCTAGCTTTTTAAGGAAGCGCCAAATCAATTAATGCTAGCCTTTTTGGGGTGAGATGATATCTCATTGTAGTTTTGATCTGCATTTCTCTGATGGTTAATGATCATGAGCATTTCTTCACGTGTCTGTTAGTCGCCTGAATATCTTCTTGGTGAAGTGCTTGTTCATATACTTTGCCCATTTTTTAATTGGGTTATTTGTCTTTTGGTTGTTGAGGTTTTGTAGTATCTTGTAGATTTTAGAGATTAGACACTGATCAGATTTGTCATAGCCAAAATTTTTTTCCCAGTCTGTAGGTTGTCTTTTGACTCATTTGGTGAAGTCTTTTGATGAGCATAAGTATTTGATTTTTAGGCGCTCCCAGTTATCTAGTCTCTTTCTGGTGCTTATGCATTGTTTCTTAAAGTTTGTATTCTGTTTATGCCATTTATTAGGGCTCCTGCCATTGTCCTTATTTTTCCTTCCATGATCTTTATTGTTTTCAATTTTATATTTAGGTCTTTGATCCATTTTGAGTTAGTTTTTGTGCATGGTGTGAGGTATGGGTCTTGTTTAAGTTTTTTGCAGATGGATATCCAGTTATGCCAGCACCGTTTGTTAAAGAAACTGTCTTTTCCCCAATTAATGGACTTTATCAAATATCAGCTGCTCATAGAAGGATGAATTTATGTCTAGATTCTCAATTCTGTTCCATTGGTCTATGTATCTGTTGTTGTACCTGTATCAGGCTGTTCTGACTACCGTGGCAGTATAATAGGTTCTAAAATCAGGCAGTGTGAGGCCTCCAACTTTGTTCTTCTTCTTCAGTAATGCTTTATTTCTCCAGGGTATCTTCCCTTTCCATATGAAGTCGGTGATTTATTTCTCCATCTCATTAAAAAAATGCTGTTTGAATTTGGATTGCGACTCTATTGTATCTGTAGATTGCTATGAGTAGAATTGACGTTTCACAATGTTGAGTCTTCCTATCCGTGAGCAAGGCATGTTTTTCCACTTATGCAGGTCTCTTTCAATTTCTTGCAGTAGTGTCTTGTAGTTTTCATTGTATAAGTCTTTAATGTCCTGGTTAGATTTATTCCTAAGTATTTTATCTTCTTGGGGGACGTTGTAAATGGTATTGATTTGGTGATTTCCTCTTCAAAGCCCTCTTTGTTGGTGTAGAGGAATCCAACTGATTTTTGTATCTTTATCTTGTATCCTGATACTTTGCTGAAATCTTCTATTAGTTCCAGTAGTTTTCTTGTGGATTCTTTAGGGTTTTCTGTGTATAAGACCATATCATCTGCAAATAGAGATACTTTGACTTCCTCCCTACCAGTTTGGATGCCCTTTATTTCTTTTTCTAACCTAGTTGCTCTGGCTAGGATCTCCAGCACAATGTTGAATAAGAGTGGTGATAAAGGTATCCTTGTCTGGTTCCCATTCTCAAGGGAAATGCTTTCAAAGTCTCTCCATTTAGGATGATGTTGTCTGTTGGCTTTGTATAAATGCCCTTAATTATGTTGAGTAATTTCACTTCCATTCCTCTTTTGTTGAGAGTTTTTATCATGAATGGGTTTTGGACATTGTCAAATGCCTTCTATGCATCGATTGATAAGATCATGTGGTTGTTGTGTTTTGTTTTATTAATGCGATGAACTACATTTATTGTTTTTCTGATGTTGAACCATTCCTGCATACCTGGTATAAAATCCACTTGATCATGGTGAATTATTGTTTTGATATGTTGCTGAAATCTATTGGCTAGAGTTTTGTTGAGGATTTTTGCATCAATGTTCATTAGGAATATAGGTCTGTCATTTTCCTTTTTTCTTGTGTCTTTACCTGGTTTTGATATCAGGGTTATGCTGGCTTCATAGAATGAGTTTGGGAGTATTCCATCCTTTTCTATGCTCTGAAATACCTTTAGTAGTAATGGTGTTAACTCTTCTCTGAAAGTTTGGTAGAATTCTCCAGTGAAGCTACCCTGGCCAGGGCTTTTTTTTATTGGGAGTTTTTAAAATTACCTTTTCAATCTCTTCTTTTGTTATGGATTTATTTAGTTGTTCTCTCTCTGTTTGTGTTAGTTTAGTTAGGTAGTGAGTTTCTAGAAATTTGTCCATTTCCTCTAGTTTTTCAAATTTAGTAGAATACAATTTTTCATAGTATTCTCTTATGATTCTTTTAATTTCAGTTGGGTCTGTTTTGATATCACCCATCTCATTTCTTATTCAGGTTATCTGCTTCTTCTCCTATTTTTCTTTTGTCAGTTTGGCCAATGGTTTATCAATTTTTTTATCTTTTCAAAGACCCAGCTTTTGGTCTTGTTAACTCTTTCAATTGTTTTTCTATTCTTTATTTCATTTAATTCTTCTCTAATTCTTATTATTTCCTTTCTTCTGGCACCTGAGGGCTTCTTTTGCTGCTCTTTCTATTTGTTCTTGTTGTGTTAATGTTTTGATTATGGCTTTTTCTTCTTTTTTGGATGTGTGCATTGATTGCTATAAAGTGACTTCTGAGCACTGCTTTTGCTGTGTCCCTAAGGTTCTGATAGGACATGTTTTCATTCTCTTTTTATTCTATGAATTTCCCAGTAGTTTTTGAGCAAGGTGTTGTTTCCCTTGCTTTTTCTGTTATTGATTTCTACTTTTATGGCTTTATGGTCAGAAAAGATGTTTTGCAATATTTCGATTGCTTTAGATTTTGTTAAGGCTTGCTTTATGGCGTAATATGTGGTCTATTCTGGAGAATATTCCATGTGTGTTGTAAAAGAAAGTATACTTGGCTGCTGTTGGGTGGAATGTTCGGCATACTTCTATGAGATTAAGTTGGTTGATTGTAGCAATTAAATCTTCCATGTCTTTGTTGAACTTCTTTCTGGATGTTCTTTCCCCACCGAAAGTGGTGTGCTGAAGTCTCCTGCTACTACTGTGGTGATGTCTGTATCTATTTTCAATGCTTTTAGAGTTTATTTTATGTCTTTTGGAGCCCTGTTGTTTGGTGCGTAAATATTTATTATAGTTATGTCCTCTTGGTATATTGACCTTTTAATCATTATATAGTGTCCTTCATATGCTTTGTGGTGGATTTTACCTTAAAGTCTATTTTATCAGAGATTAATATTGTCACTCCTGCTCTTTTTTGAATGTTGTTTGCTTGATATATTTTTTTTTCATCCTTTGAGTTTTAATTTGTTTGTGTCTTTAAGTCTAAGGTGTGTCTCCTGTAGGCAGCATGTAGATGGATTGTGGTTTTTTTATCCAATCTGCCACTCTCTGTCTGTTTTTTGGTGCATTTAGTCCATTTGCATTCAATGTAATTATTGATAGCTATGAGTTTAGTGCTGTCATTTTGATGTCTTGTTTTTTGTGTGTTGTTCACAGTGTCTTTGTTCTACTTAATTTTCTGTGCTGAGTCATTTTTCTTTATGTATTGTCTTTTCATCTTTTTCATTGTTGTTGATTTTATATTTGCTGAGTCTTTATATTTTTTTTGTTTTTATTTTGACTTGTAAGATTGTTAGTTTCCTTTGTGGTTACCTTAATATTTATCCCTACTTTTCTAAGTTTATACCAGTCTTTTGTTTCTTTATATCACCTAGACTTCCTCTCCATATGAAAAATCTATGTCTTCATTTTTTAAGCCACTCTTTTTCGTTTTAATGTTGTCATCTTTCACATACCGACAGCTGTTTCCCTATTTTCAGTGTTTTAGCTTTGTTTTATTTCTGTGACTTCCCTATCTGGGTTGATATCTGGTTGCTCTGTCCTGTATTCTAGTCTTGGGTTTTTATCTTATGTTACTGATTTTCTAACCAGAGAACTCCCTTTAGTAATTTTGGTATGGTTTCTGCAAATTCTCTAAACTTCTGTTTATCTGGAAATGCCCAAATTTCACCGTCATATTTGACAGATAGTTTTGCTGGATATATAATTTTTGGCTGACAGTTTTTTCCTTCAAGGCTTTATATATGTCATGCCATTGCCTTCTTGCCTGCATGGTTTCTGCTAAGTAGTCCAAGCTTATTCTTATTGAGTGTCCTTTGTTTATGACTTTTCATTTATCCCTAGCCACTCTTAAAATTCTCTCTTTATCTTTGGTTTTGGGAAGTTTGTTTATAATATATTTTGGGGATGTTCTTTTGGTATCTACCTCATCTGGGGTTCAATAAGCATCTTAGATTTATCTTCTCCTCTTTAATGATATCTTGGAAGTTTTCTGCCAACAAATCTTCAACAATTCTCTCAGTGTTTTCTGTTATCCCCACCTGTTCTGGTACTCAAATCACTCGTAGGTTATTTCTCTTGATAGAATCCCACATAATTCTTAGGGTTTCTTAATTTTTTAAAATCCTTTTATCTGATTTTTTCTCAAATAAGTTGGTGTCAAGTGCTTTATCTTCAATCTCACTAATTCTGACTTCCATTGCCTCAATTCTGCTCCTATGACTTTCTATTGAGTTGTCTAATTCTGAAATTTTATCATTAATCTTCTGGATTTTTGATTGCTGTCTCTCTATGGATTCTTGCAGCCTGTTAAGTTTGTCATTATGTTCTTGTCTAATCTTTTTAATTTCCTTTATTATGTGTTCCATGTTTTGCTTAATTTCATTTCCTAATTTCTTGAAGAGTTCTGTATATTAATCTTTTGTATTCTGCCTCTGGTAATTCCAAGAAATTTTCTTCCTCTGGAAAATTTCTAGATTCTTTATTTTGGGAGCTTGTTGAAGCCATCATGGACTGCCTCTTTATGTGATTTGATATTGACTGTTGTCTCCAAGCCATCAATAAGTTATTACACTTATTTATTTTATGTTTTTGCTTACTTTGTCCTAGCTTCTTGTTTTGTTTTGATATGCCCAAATAGGCTGCTCGTGTGAGCTAGCCCAGTCACCAGAACCCTTGAAGCTCCAAAGTCCTGCCCCCTTGTGGCCAGACATGCCACTAAGTATGTGAGCCCAGGAGTCCACCCACTCCTCCTGTATTGATTCAGCTCAGGTGTCCAGGTAGTCAGTCACCAAGTGTGTGCTGCAGGCTCTCACCTGCAGTTCTAGACAGACATGGGTGATTGGTGTAGTCACAGGCATCCAGCTGCAGCATGGGGACACAGGCTGAGCAAGGCAGAGGGCCGACAGCCACCCCCAAGTGTCCGGGAGGAAAGCATGTCCCTGTTCCCTAGAGTGCATAGATGGGTGGGTTTTGCAGCTGGACTATGAGCACCCTGTCCTGTTGGCTGTAAGGACTGGGGGGCATCACTTACTCTTGGACCCCTGTTGCAGGTGGCTAGGAGGCATAGGTAGAGCCACCAGTCCTCAGACCCTGATGTGGATAGGTGAATACCCTGCTTAATAGGCAGTGCAGTGTCAAATGTCACGAAGCTACCACTTTACAGCTGAAGCAGTTGAAGTTAGACTGCAGGTTTATATTCTGTTGTACTGCGGTAATGAGGGCCTACACTTTTAAAAATAGCCCACACAAGTCTATGCAAGGAGAAAGGCACTCAAAGTCTGTGAATCCCTTATGCCTGTGCCTATGCAAAGAAGTAGTGCCTACCTTGAGGTCCTGGCTTAGGGGAGCCAGCAAATTATTTTTTCCACTGTTTGTTAATTTGTTCACTCTCCAAGGACGGGAGAATGGCTCAGGGTGCATGGCGGGTCCTACTTCCAGCCCAGGGGACTCGGCAGTTGTGGAAGCTGGTCTGGGACCCAGTGCAGAGCAGGGAGCAAGGAGGTAAATGAGAGAGAGGTTTTTCCCTAAGGAGGGTGTTTTTGATCCACGTGGTAGGAGGGACGCAAATACTTTTTTGCCGATCGAGGGCTGCTTCTCACTGGTTCTGGATGGCCGAGTAGACTCTCTGCCACTGGGTCTCTCCTGGTGCAGAAAACACCTCCCAAGTGCCACTACTTGCCTGCCTCATGGTTCACTCCCAAGCTGATCTGTGCTAAAGGGCTCAGGTGCTCACTGGGTCAGGTTTTGTGGCAATTCCTCGCTATTTCTGAACCATCTCTCCCTCCCCCTGCCACTTGGGTTGGTTCCTCAACTTTGCCTTTGATGTTCAGGGCTCCTAGATTGTCATATATAGTCGATTTATTTGTTTTTTTGGTTCTTTATTGTAAGAGTGAACACTGGAAGCCTATGACTACTCCGCTATCTTGGCCACGCCTCCAAAAGCTCTTATTTTCCTATTTTGAAGTTACCTTTCAATGTTCCTTCTTACTACCTGAATTTTTGATAAACCAGTTAGAATTAATGACCTTAGTATTTTTCCAGGTGGATAAATATTCTTGATTTGCAGTTTGCATCTCTGCATACATGTTGCCATTAAAATGAGTAAAGTATAAAATTTCTACTTAATTTTTTCTTGCAAAAAAATCTAAAATGAGATGAATTCTTGGTAAAATTTCCTTTAATATTTTAACTTGTCAAAGGTAAATAAATATTCAGTCATCATTCCAGTTCATGTTTCTATATCCTTGATAGAGTCTGATCTGGTGCAATAAATCAGAAAATTATAAAATCCAGTCATTTCTTTACCTACCTCTTTTAAAAAATTAAACCATGTTCCAGTTCATTTACAGATCAGGATTTGCAGAGCATGATTATATGTTTCTGTTTACAACTGAGTTTTCTTGGCATTTTGGCAAAATCCTTTAATTTTGCAGTTTCTTAACACTGTCGTATTATAAAACAGAGGTACCTACAAACTTGAAAGAATTATGTATTATAAATGGCACTATTAAACCATACTAAATTCACTTAGATATAATTTCTTTCTTCATATTCTTAGAGTTCTTTGAAGAAATTCACAAAATTCTGGTCACTCATAACAGTGAATGTTCAAATGTAGTGAAAGAAGCTTTAGCTCACATTGTGGAAATGTTGAAACATCCGGAATACTACAGTAAGCTTAAAGACGATTTCATGTAAGTGGATTGGTTTGTGTGTAAGAGGGTCTATATATATATATAGCTCTATATAATATAGTCTAGTATTTACTTGAATTTATACTATTAATGCCATTTCCTTATGTTTAGGCTACTTACCTGGGAAGAAAGGGATGTTCTGAAAACTTCAGTTCCTTTTGGATAGTGTTTATATTAGCAATTTCTAGATCATATAGTAAGGGTGGCTGGGTTCACTGTGGACATTTTTAAATCTGAAGTGAGTGCAGATAAGAGGGAAGGAAAGAGTGATCGCCACCCTTGTGGTCCTCGGGCAGTCAGGGCACTCTAAAACACTTGTCCCTGAGAAGAGGGGGCAACCAAAAAGTAGGGTTGGCCCTAAAGACAAATCTTCCTATTTCTATGAACCAAAGAATGATGAGATTTTCCACAGAGTTTAAACTACTAAAATATGATATGCTATTGGAGCATTTCCAGAACTGAACAAAAGTTTTTTTATGTTTAGATTTCTTTCCCCAAGTTGAATAAGGCAGTCTTTGTTGTTTAAGATTTATACTAGAGATTTCCATGGTCATGGTGGAAGCCCTTTTTTGAAAGTAGTAAAGTTTCTAGAAAATCGAATTTGGGAAAAGAAGATAATCTATAAATGAAGGATAAGAAATGATGAAATATGCCTTTATCTTGAAGAATGGAACAATATGTGCAGTGTGACTCAGGTAATTAAAGGCATCAATCATTTTACTCTTAATGGTAGTTAGGCTAGAAGGTAAAAAAAGAGATAGTGACAGCCTAAAGGTTAGTATCATACCAAGCCAGTTATTAAAGAATGGGTGATGGGAATTTCTGGGACCTTCAAAGACTTTGCTGGGATGAATTATAATTTTGCTTGAATGTCTCATGTTAACCGTGTTGTTATTTTAGCTGCAGTTGACTCATGTCGACCCTATGCATAACCAAATGAAATGCTACTCAGTCCTATGCTATACCCATGATCAGATGCAAATCAGACAACTGTGATTCATAGGGTTTTCATAACCATACTCTTCTTTTGGCTCTCAGGTACTAAATTCTGATGGTGACAAAATTCACCAGCAGGGGTGCCATCCTCTTAAATTTCCTTTTCGTGGATGATAAAGATGATCTGAGTTAACAGTTAAATCAAAAGCTTTTTATGTTTCTTCAGGCTTGTTGTTGTTGTTAGTTGCCTTCAAGTTGATTTTGACTCATGGTGACCACTTGTGTGCAGAGCATAACTGCTCCATAGGGTTTTCAAGGCTGAGACCATAAGTTCATCAGATAATTTGGGGTTCTAATGATACGGAAGTACTGGCTTTCATCCTCACCTGCTTTGTTCTGTGTAATGAAGATCTACCCCAGGAAACTCACTCTCAAGTGTCCAACTTTGTCCACGAGGGTACTGGAGAAGATCATATGAATAGAATAAAAGAAATCTAGCATCTTTAATGGGAAACCGTCTCAACATATACAGTCAGCGAACAGAAAGTCAAGACATTTGTTTCCATTAAATCAAAATAATTCAGATTTTATTATGTACAGATTTTAAATACTATTTAAGCAAGAAAGTCTTGAAACTTTAACTCACAGTTATATATTTTAAATTTACACTCCAGGGTACATTTGCTACTACAAATTTTAATATTCAACTAAGTCATTAATAAATATATTTTTTAAGGATTTTCTGGTTGCTTCACTTTCCTCTCGATATTCTTTGAGGGCATCAGTCTGCAGTAGGAGTCACCTGGGAGACTTGGCCTTTTGTGCCACACAAATCCAGGCAGCTGTCCCTTTGTGAGCTGAGACTGTCAGGGAAGGTACCACCTGCTGTAACCTGGAACCCTGTGTGATGTGCATGCCCATATGAGTGACACAGCTGTCATGTCCCCATTTGCTTTCCTGCCCAGACAGCATGACTTAGCACCCTGTGGCTCAGCAGGTTTTCCTGGCTTAAAGCTCCTCAGATGGTCAGGCTGTGACACTCCCCACCCTTCCCCCACATGCCAAAGTCAGAACGGAAGGGACCAGAACTATTTCAGCTTCCAGAGTCTGAGCTCCAAAGTTAGAACCTCCTGCCCATCCACCCTTATCCCAAACCTACTTGAGCTGAGATCTGATTCAGGCTTAGTTTACCTTCTAAGCACACTAGGTTAGAAACCCTGGACTAGGTCTCAGAATTTTGTCCTGTAGACCTACTATGCTAGTGTGACTTAAACAGCTGAAACCCTTTCCTTCAGCAAGAGATCTCAATCTTTCTATAGGCTTCAATGAAACTTTTTGAGCTTTTATCCTTCTCATGTATTCTTTTCCTCCAAGGTCGTTTCTACTCTATCCTTTCACTTCTTTCTCTTCTTCCAGCCTTTCCTCCATTCTGGCTATAATAAAATATTCAGGAGCTCTTTGACATACTAATGCAGGAATTCTTAACCCTAGATAGACTTTTGAATCTAGGATGCTTTCTCAAAATACGGAGCTTGGCACTCCCCATGCCTGCTACAGACCTAAAGGATTTGACATCAGTATTTCTACAAAGCTCACCAGTTTATTCTGGTGCACAGCCAGGGTTGAGAACTACTGATGAAAGTGGACAGATTCAAGAGGAATGAATTTCCTAGAAAGGGAAGGCTTAAATATCAAGTCAATACAATGAAAGCAAAGATAACTGCACCAAAGAAAGTAAGTATATAATATTTATTTGATATGTTTTCTCTTTGGTATTTTCTTCCTTTTCTCCCCTTTCCTGCTCCTCCTGGGTAGAGTGGGGAGACAAAATGTTTGTCAGATTGAAAACATCTGAGTTGAGCTGGGCAGGACTGGGAGGACTTGATGAAAACAGAAACCTATGATTGCAGGCATCATGACAAGCCATGACACTTCAACTTGGCAAATATCACCCCAGGCAGGCAACAGAGAGGAGCTTTTGAGGGACACAGTATCTATTCTGAGGGCCCTAGGAACTATTGCAAAGTAAGAAGAGTTTTTCTGAGCAACTTCACTCATTCTTGCAATCCAAACCCTTTGTGTCTTATATACCTGCACTTGCCAAATTCCTTCCCTGCAAAACTATCTCTTCCTTCTTCTAATTTCTAAAGAAAAACTTATTCACTGAGTCTAATTACTGCTAACACATACAACCTTGGCTTGACAGTTGGTAATTGGTTACTTTTGTCATCTATGAGGTAAATGTATTATCAGCATTGGTATGCAAAAATGTCCCCAAACTTTAACATCTTACTAGAAGTGGATAAATTAAACTATTTTACAAGCTTGATTACTTAGTTATCAATGGTTAAAGTGATAATTTAAATGTATATACACAGACACATACATGTTTGCTAATAAATGAATTTTGTGGAGCTGAATATTTCAAAAAGAAGATCCAAGTAAGCAGAAAATTCATAGATTCTCAGAAGATACTCAGACAGCCCCCATGATACACCCCTATTTTAACAGATGATTCCAGAAAACAGATAGTTTGGGTAATTTTGCTCAAAATCACAGAACCATCAAGACCACGATAAAACTGTGCTATCTGGCTTTCAATCTAGTGGTGTTTCTAATCAAAATCCTCTTATCACACACATTAAAATGTAACTGAGTTAATTCTCAAATCATTGGTGGTTTTGTGGAACTTCACTTTTTAAGTGTACACTTGCTGTACTATTGTTATTGTAGTTATTAAGCAGAACAGCTTGTTATAAAAGCTACACAAAGATGCTTTCTTTTTTTTTTTATTGTTGTAGTTTAAATGAAGTTTACATTTCAAGTTAGTCTCACATACAAAATTTTATACATACGTTGTTATGTGACCCTAATTGCTCATCCCATTCTGCGACAGCACACTCCTCATTTCCACCCGATTCCCCATGTCCCCTCAACCAGCTCCTAACCCTCTCTGCCTTCCCATCTCACCTCTGGACAGAAGTTGCCCCTTTCGTCTCTTGTATCTACTTGAGCTAAGAGGCACATTCCTCACGAAAATCGCTTTATGTCCCACAGTCCCGTCCAATCCCTGTCTGAAGAGTTGGCCTTGGAAATTGCTTTATTTCTGGGCTGATAGAGAAGCCGGGGGCCATGCTTTCTGGGGTACCTCCAGTCTCAGTCAGACCATTAAGTCTGGTCTTCTTACTAGAATTTGAGTTCTGCACCCCATCTTTCTGCTGCTCCATCAGGGACTCTGTTGTGTTCCCCATCGGGGTGGTCATTGGTTGTAGCCTGGCACCATCTAGTTCTTCTGGTCTCAGACTGATGAAGTCTCTGGTTTATGTGACTCTTTCTGTATCCTGAGCTAATACTTTCCCTGTGTCTCTGGTGCTCTTCATTCTCCTCTACTCCAGGTGATTGGGACCAATTGATGCATCTTAGATAGCGGCTTGCAAACTTTTAAGACCCCAGGTGCCACTCACCAAAGTAGGATGCAGAACATTTCCTTAATAAACTTTGTTATGCCAGTTGACCTAGATGTCCTCTAAAAGCATGGTCCACAGACCCCTACGCCTGCTACTCTGTCTCTCAAAGTGTTTGATTGTATTCAGGAAACTTCTTAGCTTTGGTTTAGTCCAGTTGTGCTGACTTCTTCTGTAGTGTGTGCTGTCCTTCCCTTTGCCTAAGATGATTCTTATCTACTATCTAGTTAGTAAATAACCCTCACCCTCCCTCCCCACCCACTTAACCATCAAAGAATGTTTTCTTCTGTGTTTAAACCCTTTCTTGAGTTCTTATAATAGTGGTCTTATACAGTATTTGTCCTTCTGTGACTGATTAAATTCACTCAGCATAATAAGTTCCAGCTTCCTCCATGTTATACGATGTTTCACGGCTTCATGTTTGTTCTTTATCATTGGGTAGTATTCCATTGTGTGGATATACCATAATTTGCTTATCCATTTGTCCGTTGATGGGCATCTAGGTTGCTTCCATCTTTTTGCTATTGTGAACAGTGCCGCAATGAACATGGGTGTGCATATATCTATTCGTGTGATGGCTCTTATTTATCTAGGATATATTCCAAGGAGTGGGATGGCTGGATCCTATGCTACTTCTATTTCTAGCTTTTTAAGGAAACACCAAATCGATTTCCAAAGTGGTTGTACCATTTTACATTCCCACCAATAGTGTGTAAGTGTTCCAGTCTCTCGACAACCTCTCTAGCATTTATTATTTTGTGTTTTTTGGATTAGTGCTAGCCTTGTTGGGGTGAGATGATATCTCATTGTAGTTTTGATCTGCATTTCTTTGATGACTAATGATTGTGAGCATTTCTTCATGTGTCTGTTAGCTGCCTGAATATCTTCTTTGGTGAAATGCCTATTCATATCCTTTGGTCATTTTTTAATTGGGTAATTTGTCTTTTTGTTGTTGAGGTTTTGCAGTATCTTGTACATTTTAGAGATTAGATGCTGATAGGATTTGTCGTAGCCAATTTTTTTTCCCAGTCTGTAGGCTGTCTTTTTACTCTTTTGGTGAACTCTTTTGATGAGCATAAGTGTTTGGTTTTTAGGAGTTCCCATTTATCTAGTCTCTCTTCTGGTGCTTGTGTATTGTTACTTATGGTTCGTATTGTGTTTATGCCATGTGTTAGGGCTCCTAGCATTGTCCCTATTTTTTCTTCCATGATCTTTATCGTTTTTGATTTTATATTTAAGTCTTTGATCCATTTTGAGTTAGTTTTTGTTAATGGTGTGAGGTATGGGACTTGCTTCAGTTTTTTGCAGATGAACATCCAGTTATGCCAGCACCATTTGTTAAAGAGACTGTCTTTTCCCCAATTAACGGACTTTGGGCCTTTGTCAAATATCAGCTGCTCATAGTTGAATGAATTTAGGATAGATATTGGTAATACAATAGGGATTAAAAAAAAGGACATGCAAATGGATTGATGGATGGGTGGATGGATAGATGTCCCTGGGCCTCATGGAATTTTCAATCATGTGAAGATGGGCATGAATCAGATATCCATAATAGAAGTTAATATTGCAATTGCAAACTAAGGTAAGTCCTCTGAAAAAAAGAATGAACAGGATTCTATAAACTTTTAGAAGAAAGGAAACTGACTTTTTGTGAGGACAGGGTAGATAGACTTCTCCAAGGATGTGACGTTTGACCTGCTCTCTGCAGAATGGGATAAAGATAAAGATAAGAAAAGGCAGGCAGAGAACATTCTAGAGAGAGCAGAAGAAGAAAAAAGCCTGTAATGAGAGGACCTAATGGAAGCCCATGTGACTGGAGAGCAGAGAAAAATGGGGAGGACCTGTGAGATGAGACTGGAAGGTGAGGCCAGGTAGACTCTGTAGAACCTCGTAAGACATTGGGTGGGAAGTCACTGACTGGTCTATAACTAGGGACTATGGTGTCATAATTATATCTTCACTTTGAGAAGATAACTGGGAGTAGGGCAAAAACACACTAAATACAAATGCCTTTAGCAAATTTGCCTCATAGGATGGAATGTTCAGTATTGTTAAAGTATGATTTGACTTAACAAACAAACAAGCAGAAAATATCCAAACCAGTTGCCTTCTACTGATTCCAACTCATAGTGACCCCGTAGGACAGAGTAGAACTGCCCCATAGGGTTTCCGAGGAGCAGCTGCTGGATTTGAAATGCCGATCTTTTGGTTAGCAGCTGAGATCTTATTGCTCAACTCCCTTCTTGTGCTGTTAGGTGGGCTGAATTTCATTCTAGTTACCTGCAGGAAATAAGATTCTTTCCAATTTTGACTTTACCTAGGCCAGGCGAGTGGCTGGTGAAATCCTGGATTCTTTCTCAAGAGCACTAAATTTGAAAATTCTGGTATTTCTCCACTTGCATGGCAAGGCCATTTGTTTGCCCACTGGGACTCAGCTACCTTTATATAGCTTTGATTGAGTCAAAGTGAAATCAATTTGTTGTTGCTTTAATAGATTTCAGACTGTACATCTGCCTCCTGCTGAAGAATTCCTCCTTCGAGAAAATTTGCAGCTTTGTGTGCTTCCCATGATCCGACCCACCTCCCTACCATTATTGTTGTTGTTAGGTGCTGTCTTAGTCATCTAGTGCTGCTGTAACAGAAATACCACAAGTGGATGACTTTAACAAAGATAATTTTATTCTCTCACAGTCTAGTAGGCTACAAGTCCAAATTCAGGGCATCAGCTCCAGTAGAAAACTTTCTCTGTCAGCTATGGAGGAAGGTCCTTGTGATGCATCAGTCTTCCCTTGGTCTGGGACCATCTCAGCGCAGGAACCTCAGGTCCAAAGGATACGCTCTGCTCCCGGTACTGCTTTCTTGATGGTGTGAGGTTCCCATGTGTCTCTGCTCACTTCTATCTTTTATATCTCAAAAGAGATTGGCTTAAGACATTATCTAATCTTGTAGACCTCATCAGTATAACCGCCACTAATCCCTTTTACCACAATATAGTGATAGAGTTTACAACACATAAAGAAATTGCATCAGATTACAAAATGCTAGACAGTCATACAATACTGGGAATCATGACCCAACTGAATTGACAGCTATTTTGGGGAGACATAATTCAATCCATGACAGGTGTCTTCTAGGGAGTTCTGACCCATAGCTACCCTATGTACAACAGAACGAAACACTGCCCAGTCCTGAGCCATCCCCACAATTGTTGGTTAGGCTTGAGGTCATTGTTGCAGCCACTGTATTAATCCAATTCATTGAGGGTCTTCTCCTTTTTCAGTAACCCTCTACTTTACCGAGCATGATGTCTTTATCCAGGGACTAGTCTCTCCTGATAACATGTCCAAAGTACTTGAGACGAAGTCTCATCATCCTTGCTTCTAAGGAGTTTTCTGTTTGTACTTCTTCTAGGATAGGTTTGTTTGTTCTTGTGACAGTCCTTGGTATATTCAATATTCTTTGCCAACACCATATTTCAAAGGTGCCAATTCTTTTTTGATATTCCTTATTCATTGTCCAGCTTTTGCGTGCATAGGAAGTGATTGAAAATACCATGGCTTGGGTCAGACGCACCTCGGTCCTCAAAGTGACATCTTTGCATTTCAATACTTTAAAGAGCTCTTTTGCAGCAGATTTGTCCAATGCAATGCGTCTTTTGATTTCTTGACTGTTGCTTCCGTGGATGTTGATTGTACATCCAAGTAAAATGAAATCCTTGACAACTTCATTATCTTCTCTGTTTATCATGATATTGCTTATCAGTCCAGTTGTGAAGATGTTTGTTTTATGTTGCGGTACAATCCATACTGAGGCTCTAGTATTTGATCTTCATCAATAAGTGCTTCCCTACCACCACTCAGCATTACTGAATTCCTAAAACTGCCTATACAAAATGAAATACAAGGCTTTTTCTTTCCCAAGGCCTCTGATATTAGAACTACTGTATAATTAATAATTAATATGATAAAAAGTTACCTTAGCTCCTTTGGGTTTCAGTTTCCTCATTTATAAAATTAAGAAGTGTTATCTAAAGTCACTTCCTGCGATTCCAAGATTCTGTTTTCACCTGCCAGTTAACTTGTACCAAACTCTGTCTCTAGAAAATGCAGCCCTGAGTTACTGAAACTTAAACAAAGAAACAAAAAAATTAAGATCTAACAATTATGTTAAAATACGTTTTGGAGACTCATAGGTAGAATGCTATGAATAGTAGGCTTAGTTTACCTCAGAAGACCCAAAGATTGTTAATTTTTTTTTTTTTTTAATATGCAGGTTCCTGGGTCTCTTCTTGTTGTTGTTGGTGTTAGGTGCCATCAAGTTGACTCTGACTCATAGAAACTCTGTGGATAACAGAACAAAATGTTACCTGGTCCTGCACCTCCCTCACAATCATTGCTATGTTAGGCCCCATTGTTGCAGCTACTGTGTCAATCCATCTTTTTGAGGGTCTTCCATTTTTTGCTGACCCTCTACTTTAACAAGCATAATGTCTTCTCCATTGATTGATCTCTCCTGAGGACATGTCCAAAATAAGCAAGATAAAGTCTTGCTTTCCTCACTTCTAAGGAGCAGTCTGGTGTATTCTCTCCCTGTTGTTGTTACGTGCAATTGAATCAGTGCTGACTTGTAGGGGCCCAATTTACAACAGAAGGAAACACTGCCCAGTCCTCCCTAGACCTACTAAATCAGAATCTCCAGGGAAACAGGATTGGGGATCTGTATTTTACCTCTGATTAAATACACAAAATATTCATTATATGAGATTTCATGGAAACCCTGGTGGCATAGTGGTTAAGAGTTACAGCTGCTAACCAATAGGTCAACAGTTCAAATCCACCAGATGCTCCTTGGAAACTCTATGAGGCAGTTCTGCTCTGTCCTATAGGGTCGCTATGAGTTGGAATCGACTTGACAGCAATGGGTTTGATTTTTTTGGTTTTAGTTTTAGTGCAACTTGATATAAAACTTGAAATTTTCATTAGAGCTTATTTCTACACTGAATCTCATTTCTGCTCTGGGTCTGTTCAGAGGTTTTCCCCATTCTAGAACCCTCTCTTCCTTTATCTTACCAAAATCCTATCCATCTGTGAAAACTCTGATCAAGTCCTACCTCTTGACTAAAGTAATAACTGACAACTATGTGCCCAGCATCACTACAGGCAATTATCATGATAATCCTTTGAGAGAGCAACTGTTTTCATCCCTGTTATGGAGTCAAGGACATGACGTTTTGGAGAAGTGAGGTTGTTGTTAGCTGCCGTTAGTAGCTACCCCATAACAATGTAACCCTAGGCTACCCCACAATATTGGAAATAAATGTTGCTCTCTCCTGTGACATCTCCATGAAGACTTGCTGATCAGACTATTGTGATGCGTAGTTTTTTCATAGATTGATTTTCAGAAGTAGTCACTAGGCTTTTTTTCTTAGTCTTAGTTTGGGAGTCCCACTGAAACCTGTTCAGCATTATAGCAGCATGACAGATGGATGGTATCTCTACATGAGGTATTTTGGCCAGGAATTGAGCTCAGTTCTCTCTCATGGAAGAAGAGAATTCTACCACTGAACCGTTATGCTTCTCAAGGAGAGAGGTGTTGTTGTTGTTAGGTGCCATCAAATCAGTTCTGACTCATAGCAACCCCACGTAGAACAGAATGAAACACTGCCTGGTCCTGCGCCATCCTCACAGTCATTGTTGTGCTTGAGCCCATTTTTGCAGCCACTGTGTCACTCCATCTCTTTGAGGGTTTTGCTTTTTTCTACTAACCTTCTACTTTGCCAAGCATGATGTCCTTCTCTAGGAACTAGTCACTGCTGATAACATGTCCAAAGTATGTGAGACGTAGTCTCACCATCTTTGCTTCTAAGGAGCACTCTCGCTGTACTTCTTCAAAGACAGATTTGTTTGTTCTTTTGGCAGTCCGTGGTTTATTCAATATTCTTCGCCAACACCACAATTCAAAGGTGTCAGTTCTTCTCTGGTCTTCCTTATTCATCCTCTAGCTTTCATATACATATGAGGCAATTGAAAACATCATGGCTTGGGTCAGGTGCACCTTAGTCTTCTAGGTGACATCTTTGCTTTTTAACCCTTTAAAGAGTTCTTTTGCAGTACATTTGCCCAATGCAATGAATCTTTTGATTTCTTGACTGCTGTATCCATGGGTGTTGATTGTGGATCCAAGTAAAATGAAATCCTTGACAACTTCAATGTTTTCTCCGTTTATCATGATGTGATGTTGCTTCTTGGTCCAGTTGTGAGGATTTTTTCTTTATGTTGAGGTGCAATCCATACTGAAGGCTGTGATCTTTGATCTTCATCAGTAAGTGCTTCAACAACTCTTCCCTTTCAGCAAGCAAGGTTGTGTCATCTGCATAATGCAGGTTGGTAATGAGCCTTCCTCCAATCCTGATGCCACATTCTTCTTCACATAGTCCAGCTTCTTGGATTTTTTTATTCAGCATACCGATTGAATAAGTATGGTGAAAGGATACAACCCTGATGCACACCTTTCCTGGCTTTAAACCACGCAGTTTCACCTTGTTCTGTTCAAATGACTGCTTCTTGATCTATGTACAGGTTCCTCATGAGCAAAATTAAGTGTTCTAGAATTCCCATTTTTCACGATGTTATGCATAATTTGTTATGATTCAGTCAAATGCCTTTGCAGAGTCAATAAAACACAGGTAAACATCTTTTTGGTATTACCAGCTTTCAGCCAGGTCCATCTGACATCAGTAATGATATCCCTGGTTCCACGTCCTCTTCTGAATCTGACTTGAATTTCTGGCAGTCCCCTGTTGATGTACTGCTGCAGCCTCTTTTGAATGATCTTCAGCAAAATTTTAGTTGCGTGTGATATTAATGATATTTTTGATAATTTCTGCATTTAGTTGCATCATCTTTCTTTGGAATAAGCATAAAATGGATCTCTCCAGTTTGTTGGTCAGGTAGCTGTCTTTCAGATTTCTTGGCATAGACAAGTGAATACTTCCAACACTGCATCTGTTTGTTGAAGCATCTCGGATGGTATTCTGTCAGTTCCTGGAGTCTTGTTTTTCTCCAGTGCCTTCAGCACAGCTTAAACATAACTAGCTAGCCTAAACATCACTCTGCAAGTAAATGATAGATTTGGGTCTGAACACACTCTGGCTCATCAGAGATCTATGTCATGTTCTACATGGACCACCTGCCTTGCTTCTGCACTGTCCAGTTCCAACCATCTCTGTCTTCTCTCAATCATCTGGAACCTGTAGTCTGAACCCAACCCCCTCATCCAGAAATCCAAACCTTTTGCAGTTGAGCTGATTGTAACTCACAGCAACTCTAAAGGACAGAGGAGAACTGCCTCATAGAGTTTCTAAGGCTGTAATCTTTATGGAAGTAAAGTGCCATATATTTCTCCCATGGAGGAGCTGGTGGATTCAAACTGCCAACCTTTTGTTTAGCAGCCAAACACTTAACCACTGTGCCACAAGGGCTGTTTACCGAAACCACCTACCCTAAGTGAGCACTTATTTATATTCTTTCCCTTACATACCTCAAACTTTGCAAAGGGAGGGACCATTATCCATGGGCCTACATAGTAGGCTCAGCTCATATTTGTCAATTGATTAGATATGGAGAAAACAGGTGAATTTTGAAAGTATGCAAGATCATTTGTGTGCAGAACTATAGACTATCAAGCAGGAAAAGAAAATATCAAATTCAGCTTCAACCTTTGTTCTAGAAATACATTTTTTTTCTGTATGAAATTTAGGGGTAGAGAGGTGATTGAATGGTGGAATTTCAACTGAATGAGGCCCATTTCCTAATGTCCATATTCATTAGAAAAAATGTAACTGTAATGTATATTACAAGGTTTCCCCCTCCAAACATTTTGAGCATTTAAAAACATACAGGAAACTTTTTTTCTACTCACATTGCCCTTTTGAGTATCACCTAAGTAAGCTGGAAAGGCTAGGATTCTTAAGTAACTTTTAATATATTAAAAAAAATTGAAAACTAGTTAGTTTCTTGGAATTTTTACAATGAGTTAAATTGACAAAGCCTCTTTTCTTCCAATTGTGTAAATACATTGTGAGCTAAAGTGGAATTTGAATACTCCTTAATTTAATTGTAAACTAACGGCAGTAAACATGTAGAAAAGACAAAAATCTAGATTTCTTAAACTCATATAGAACTTTGGTTTGGGGTTTAGATATAATATGATTTTGTAGATTCTTTAAAGCTGTTACTCTAAATAACCATTTAAGAAACTTTTCTGGTCTCTCATACATGGAATATATTTAGTTAGATCCCATTAATTTTACAAAATTTTATTCACAATTTAAGTTTTATTTCCAGAAAGTGCAATCACTCTAGTCTTGTATTCTCACATGGTTGTCAATATTTATTGCTAGCTGGTCTCTTTTTAGGGCCCTATTTTAGGAATTTAAGATCAAGTATTAGCTCCAGTCCTTATTTGCTTCTGACCTGCTTTATTATTAGTAATTAGCTTTATTCTTTGAGAGCCTGTATGTACAGAGCAAAGTCCACTCAGAATATTTGTTGTTGTTATTAGTTGCTGCAGAGTTCAACTCATGGTGATTCCATGAGTGCAGAGTAGAACTCCTCTATCGTGTATTAAGGCTGTGACCTTTTGGAACCGGATCACCAGGCCTCACTTCTGAGATGCCTCTGGGTGTGTTTGAACTGCCAACCTTTTGGCTAGTAGTGGAGAGCTTAACCATTTGCACAACTCAGGGACTCCTGCTCAGAACAGAAACTCCAAAATATTTTGGAATGATGAATTCACAGAAAATTATTAGAAGGGTACTTGATTTTAATTCTACATATATTCAATTCAGTATATTAGATGATTAAAATAATTATCTATGTATCAGTTGTCCCAGTGTATGTATTTGAATAGTCAACCTAGCAAGTAACGCTCTTACTCTTATGATTCTTCTATTGTTTTAAACTTTTTTTTTCTTAGATCTAATTTGGAATTGTACTAGAATCAGTCTGAGCACAAGGCATCAAAACTCATCGCTTCATGTTTCTGATCAAAGTAGAATTCTGCACTTTTTTTCCTTGATTTGGTGATAAGTGAGTTTTCAAACTCATTCAAAGGGCAGATTTTATTATCTTTATTGTTGTTAAGTGCTGTGGATTCTGACTTACAGGGACTTTATACCACAGGACAGAACTGTCCCATAGGTTTTTTTTTTTAGGCTGTATCCTTTATAAGAGTAGATATCCATGTCTTTCTCCCACAGAGCCACTAGGTGGGTTCAAAATGCCATCTTTTTGGTTAGCAGCCAAGCACTTAACCACTGAACCACCAGGGCTCCTTTTACTATCACTGTTGTGTGCTATCCAGTCGATTCTCACTCATAATGACCCTATAGGACAGAAGAATTACTCCATAGCGTTGCCTAGGTTGTAATCTTTAAGGGAGCAGATGGCCAGGTCTTTTTTCCTGAGGAACAGCTGGTGGGTTTGAACCACTGACCTTTCAGTTAGCAGTCGAGTGCTTAACCATTGTGTCACCAGGGATTCTTTTATCACCATGTAAAGTAGTCAAAGGAATGAGTCAATGCATCTAAAGGCAATTTCATAATAGCAATTTCCAATAATACTTCATGTATGGCAGTGCAGCATGTCTGGGGTGAGGGGACTATCCACCAGAGGTACTTCTTTGAAGGGCCCCATGCCCATTTGATATGTTTATTTTAAAACCAGATGCATTATTTTAAGGTCATATCACATGCATTTAATTTAATTTCACACAATTTCTCAATCTAGACACATTTCTGTGAATAGCGTGGGAGTGCTGCTTGATTTTTAAAAGCACAACACTGTGCCAATATTTTATGTTCTTCAATGTTAAACATGGACCTAAATTTCTATTTTCTTTAAATACCAAGTTCTCTAGATAGTTCATAACCCTACAAGTGGATAATAATCAACACAAAGGCCCTAGTGAAATGTAAATATGGTGGAGTAGCACTTGGTGTCTGTTACTTTTCCATGTAACAAATTAAACTTTGACAGACTAGACTGAAGACACTTCTCTAGAATTTAATGAGCAGGAAAGCTCTTAGAGATAATCTGGTTTTAACTTTATCATTTTACAGAGTAAAATATATATATACCTTATGGGACATTTCTAATATCACCAAGTACTTTGCAGTCCTCAGAACTCTTCACAACTCAACCATTCAGCAGAATAGTCCTCCCATTTAAAATGACCTAATACAGTCACTTCCTCCAGAATACCCATTAGTGGAAAATATTCGACATTGTACATTCATGAACACTTTTACACTTACTCTATCTCCTTATGTATGATTCCTTCCTTTTTTACAGAAATTAGTGTATCACACAGTTATATTTAATTTATTTGTTGTTGTTAGTTGCCTTCCAGTCAGTTCTGACTCATAGTGACCCTACATAAAACAGAATGAAACACTGCCCAGGCCTGTGCCCACCTCACAATCATTGCTATGTTTGATCCCATTGTTGCAGCCACTGTTTCAATCCATCTTATTGATGCTCTTACTCTTTTTTGCTGACCCTCTACCTTACCAAGCTAGACATCCTCTGCCAGGGACTGGTCCCTCCTGATAACAGGTCCAACGTATGTGAGAAGAAGTCTTGCCATCCTTTCTTCTAAGGAGCACTCTGGCTGTACTTCTTCTAAGACAGATTTGTTCATTCTTCTGATAGTCCATGGTATAGTCAATATTCTTCACCAACACCATAATTTGAAGCATCAATTCTTTTTCATTCTTCCTTATTCATTGCCCAGCTTTCCCATGCATATGACACAACTGAAAATATCATAGCTTAGGTCAGGTTCATCTTAGTTTTCAAAGTGACATCTTTGCTTTTCAATGTTTTAAAGAGGTCGTTTGCAGTATGTTTGCCCAGTGCAGTACATCATTTGATTTCTTGACTGGTGCTTCCATGGGTGTTGATTGTGTATCCAAGTAAAATGAAATCCTTGACAAATTCAACGTATTTTCCATTTATCATGATATTGCTTATTGGTCCAGTTCTGAGGATTTTTGTTTTCTTTATGATGAAGTGCAAACTGTAGAGAAGGCTGCAGTCTTTGATCTTCATCAGTAAGTGCTTCAAGTCTTCTTCACTTTCATCAAGTAAGTTTGTTTCATCTGCTTATTGCAGGATGTTAATGAATCTTCCTCCAATCCTTATGCCCCATTCTTCTTCATATAGTCCAGTTTCTTAGATTGTTTGCTTAGCATACAGATTGAATAAATATGGTGAAGTAATACAACCCCGACACACACCTTTCCTGACTGTAAATCACACAGTATCCCCTTGTTCTGTTCAAATGACTGCCTGTTGGTCTATGTACAGGTTCTGTGTGAGCACAAATAAGTGTTCTGGAATTCCCTATTTTTCCCAGTGTTATCCATATTTTGTTATGATCCACTCAGTCGAATACCTTTGCATAGTCAATTAAACACAGGTAGACATGGATCTTGGTTTAAAGCAGAGAATACCACAAAAATGTCCACATTCAAATGTTTCAGGAGGTAGCATGTGATCAAGAATTGATGGTACTGAAGGAAGAGGTCCAAGCTGTTCTGGAGCAATTAGCAAAAAACAAACGCCCAGGAATTGACGGAATACCAATTGAGATGTTTCAACAAGTGGATGCAACACTGGAACAGCTCACACATTTATGCCAAGAAATTTAGAAGACATTTACCAGGCCCAATGACTTGAGGAGATCCATATTTGTACCCATTCCAAAGAAAGGTGATCTATGAAAATGTGGAAATTATCGAACAATATTATTAATATCGCATACAAGTAAATTTTTTTCAAAAGCAGTTGCAGCAGTATATCCATAGAGAACTACCAGAAATTTAAGCCAGATTCAGAAGAGGATGTGGGACAAGGGATATGAGTGCTGACGTCAGATGGATCCTGGCTGAAGCCAGAGAATACCAGAAATATGTTTACCTGTGTTTTATTGACTATGCAAAGACATTTGACTGTGTAGATCATAATAAATTATGGATAACATTCTGAAGAATGGGAATTCCAGAACACTTAATTGTGCTTATGAGGAACTGGTACATAGACAAAGAGCCAGTCATTCAAACAGAACAAGGGGATACTGCATGGTTTAAAGTCAGAGTTGTATCCTTTTACCATACTTATTCAGTCTGTATGCTGAGCAAATAGTCTGAGAAGGTGGCCTATATGAAGAAGAATATGGCATCAGGATTGGAGGAAGACTCAGTATCAACCTATGATATGCAGATGACACAATCTTGCTTGATACAAGTGAAGGGCACTTGAAGCACTTACTGATGAAGATCAAAGACTACAGCCTTCAGTATAGATTACACCTCAACATAAAGAAAACAAAAATCCTCACAATTGGACCAATAAGCAACATCATGATAAACAGAGACAAGATTGAAGCTGTCAAGGATTTCATTTTACTTGAATGCACAATCAAAACCCATGGAAGCAGCAGTCAAGAAAGCAAAGGATGCATAGCTTTGGGAAAATCTGCAAAAGAACTCTTTAAAATGTTAGAAAGCAAAAATGTCACCTTAAGGACTAAGGTGAGCCTGACCCAAGCCAGGGTGTTTTAAATTGCCTCATATGCCTGTGAAAACTGGACAATGAATAAGAAGACCAAAGAAGAATTGAGACCTTTGAATTATGGTGTTGGTGAAGAATATTGAACACACAAGGGACTGCCAGAAGAACGAACAAATCTGTCTTGGATGAAGCATAGCCAGAATGTTCATTGGAAGCAAGGATGGCGAGACTTTGTCTCACATACTTTGGACATGTTTTCTGGAGGGACCAGTCCCTGGAGATGGACATAATGCTTGGTAAAGTAAAGGGCCAGCAAAATGAAGAAGACCCTCAGCTAGATGGATTGACACAGTGGTTGCAATAATGGGCTTAAGCATAACAATGATTGTGAGGATGGTGAATTCGTAAACCTTGCCATTGAAAACTTGCATCTCTCCCTTATAATTCTCAACAAACTTGTAATAATTTGTTAATGTCAGTTTTCTTTGGTAGATTCTCTGCTCCATGAGGGCAGGGATTCATTTGTCTTAGACACAATTATTTCTCGAGCACATAGCATGCACATGGCAGATGTTTTCCTGGTCAGAAATTTGAGTTGTAAGTAACAAAAATACAACTCACACAACCTTATGCAAGATAAAGGAAGCAGTGACTTATGTACCTAAAAAGTCCATAGATAGTGGACACTAGATTCAAACTATGTCCTTAAGATCATCCTTTTTACTTTTATTGCTTTTACTTTTGCGTATGTCTGCTCATGTGGTAGCCAATATGGTACTGATTTCTCCAGGCTTATCTGAACTTTGGTACCTCTAGTCTTAGAAAGAGATTCTTTCGGGAATTATCTCAACTAGAGTTTTCAATGGTCAGCTTCGGTCAAAGGCTCACTCATGAATCCCCCACCATAGCTTAAGAGCATGGAGTCCTGACTGTCTTGGTCAGGGTCAGGAGACCTTTCAGAAATTAAGAGTAGAGGTCAGCCCCCCTTGACCCACAAAAGTAGAATGAGAGCGATTTCTAAAGGGAGAAAAGGGGTTATCTTATCAGAACAGGGCAAGCAGGAATATCTTATAACAATCAGAATATTAATAGCTAATATTTATGGTGTTATTTTTGTAGATTTACTAATTTAAGATGTCCACTAAAATGTTCAAACAATTAGTGTTGAAAGAATGAGTGAAGAAATGAATACAAAGTTTCATGCTTAGGCCACTGAATACTGTGGGATATGATGACATGTTGGTAATATTATGAATTTTACTATTGTCATTGTTATTAATAATTGCTAGGAACTTGGTAATTTAGATCCTCATTCTATTTTGTTACGATATTTTTCTCACCATTTATTAAAAACAATATGAAATGCCAACATCCCTGTAGTCCTCTCTCATTTGTTACATATTTAAACCTTTTAAGGATGCTGGGGACATATGTAGCAGCTATATTTTCTGTACCTGGAGGTTTATTGACAAGCATTTGAGCCAGTTTAATATGTTCTAGCATTGTGTCGGATGCTGGTGCAAATGCCTAAAAGCAAGGAAGTTGGTCTGCACCAAATTTTTCTCAAAATTCTGAAACTGCTTATAATTCTGTGTGACTGTGCATAAATACATTTTACAGGGGAAAGTGTGATAGTTCTCATTAGAATTCAATAATTCAAGTTTATGGCTTACAGATGTTTCATAGCTGTGGTCTTCTCACCATAATACTTGCTGATAATTTGTGAACTGGTCTTTGGCTTGTCCAACAGAGGGTGAGGGTAGGGGTTGTTTTATTTCTTTTTTTTTTTGCCGTTATTTTCTCTTGACTTTTGGCCCAATTCTGTATGTACACTGGGGAGGGTTTCAAGAGAAGGCAGCCCATACTGTCGACAAACTAATCATTTGTCGATAACGACTTTAGAAACCCTATATGAAAGGTAGAACAGCCCCACAGAGTTTCCAAGACTGTAAACTCTAAGGGAACAGATCACTAGGTCTTTTTTGGATCCATGGTGAGTTAACTGCCAGCCTTTCGGTTAGCAGCCTGTCACTCAACTATTGTGCCACCCTGGCTTCTTTCACAAGATTAGTGACCCATTAAATTAGTGACACATTCTCCTTTCCCTTTGTTCATGGACAACTCTAAGTCTCCCTTTAATTTTTACACTTAAATACATTTGTGTTGAATCTGGATGAAAGTCCACATCGGGCAGCAACCTCCTCTGATTCTTTCTTCTTTGAGTCCTAAATTTCTTTGCATAAATGATATCATTGTGCTTTGGTTAATCCTCTGTCAATGAGGACGCTTATTCAGTCCTCACTGCATGTTTACTAGGTTTCCGACACTTAGATATTTATTTTTCTTCACGATTTACCCACACTGCTGAGCACCGTGTCCCCAGCCATTACCAACAGAACAGATGAGCTCAAAGATTGGGCTCCTTTTCTAAGGTGGAGCTGGGAGAAGAATTCCTGCAGAACTCCATGACATTCTAACATCTGTGGTGAGAGAGACAACAGACTACTTGTAAACAGTGAGTCCTTCGGATTAGAGATGAGATGGACGTCAGTGCTATGAAGTCAAGGATTCTGAGGCAGCCAAAGAAGAAGTCAAAGGACTAGGGCCAGGATGTAACAGGACAGTAGGATTAAGATGTATGCCTTGTGCAACCTGAATTAAAGTGTCTGTGGCAAAATGGATAATCCTTGTGAGTCTTCCCTATAATCAAAGCCTTCCTCTACGTCTTTATTTCAGGATTAGTGACCTGCTAATATATACTGTGTATGTGTGTGTTTGCAGTGGTGTTGAAATAGGATCATTATATGTATATTGATGGCCAGTATGATTGGGACAAACATCAATTATCATTTTAAACCTGTATTGATTTTACATTATAGAAACATATTCCTTAAAAATAAGTCTCCTGAAATCTTATTTGTAAGAGGTAAGCATTTTTCAGAATAGTCACAGGATTTTTGGGGTCCGTAGGTTGATTTAAATGAAAGCATGTTGATAACAGTAGTGTTACACAAATGCTGAATGGAGTTAGTTATTTTCACAGATATATTTTGAAAACTTACAAGTATTGTCGATAACTTATTTCTCCTTCCACAGTATAAATGTTCTGAAGAAATCTACTATTCATTCATTTTGGACAGTTTTCTGCATTTGGATTTTGAAGTTCAAGTGAAACGGAATTTCACTTGTATTTCCGTGTTTTCTTTCCCACAGGTTATGTAGACCTCTTATAATTAACTCAATGATGGACACAACCCTTTTCATGCACACTGTGATACATTTTTCTTCATCCATTATTGAGAATAATATCAAGAATGAAAATATTGAGGTAAGAAAATGAAGAAAGAAAGGGGGTAATATATGCAGAAAGAAATAAAAGCTCAAGTAGACATTCACTAGTTGTGTAGATGTCATAAAATCATTGCAGAGAAATATACATATGTTGTGGTTATTTAAAAAAAATTAAAATCGTACATGCAAGCCTCCAGTCAGAGAACCGAGCTAGATGATGGCGTATGTCTACTACTGAATTATGTTAAAATTATACAACTTTCTTTTCTTACTCATCTTTTTTTCTAAATATACTTAGAAGCTCTTTCAGATTAATAGAATGGTGGATTCACAGTAGGCCAGAATTCAACTATTAATTATAATTTTTATTTAAAAAATTTTAGGAAGCTGTACCATTAAGTATGAGTACCCCAAACGTGACCTATTTCATAGTGACAATTACAAGCAAACAGGAAATAATTGAATTATGACTTGTGTGGACAGAAGAATAAGACATGGTGAATTTTAATGATTTAAATAACTCTCAGATGCAGGTAATTAAAAAGACAATTTTAATATAAAGGTAATAGTATTTTTTTAGCTCTTTTGATGCACTAGGTCATGGAGTAAGTCAGGTTTTGAGATGGAAAACTTGTGAATTTAGATATACGTAGAAAAATTAGCAATTGTTTTTGGATATTAGGAAAGTACAGTTTTTTTTTTTTTTTTTTGAAGAATGTCAGAGATTAAGGGACATGTCCCTGAAACAGGAGTATCTAACCAAGGCAGCTTCACCCCACAGATCACCTTGTTCTAACCCAACTTGGTAAACTGCTGAAAAGAGTTAAGTACAAGGGTAACATATGACAGAATAAGGGAATGAAAGTGCTTTGCAATTTGCATCGACATTTTGTAAAACTTACTATTTTGAACTAATATGGACTCAGGAGCAGTTACAAAAAGCATATTGAAAAATCCCATGTTCTTTTCATCCAGCTTTATCCAGTACAATTAGTATCTTATATAACTATGGTAAATTATCAAAACCAATTGACATTGGCACAATACAGTTAACTAGACTACAGATCTTACTTGGATCTTATCAGTTTTTACATGCCCTCTTTTTTTGGGGGGGGGGGCGGGGGAGGGTCTTGATGTGTAGTCTTTTTCGACTGAATTCTTCCTAAAGGTGCTTCTCATCTTTTACACCTCCCATAGATTTTAGCATTGCTCTGGTGAGATAGTGGGTGCTCAATGAGAGCTCCTTCCAAACCAAATACCGACCTGAGTGCCAAAAGTCCTTGTTAAAGCAAGTGCTTTTATGAGCTATATGTCTTGTACAAAGGATGTCAACCATCTTCTTTTAGACTCTGCAACACTCTCAGGCTAGTTGATGATTTTCAGGAGGTGATTTACGGGCAAAGTCACCAAAAAAAAAAATGTTTACACCTTATTTGGATTGAAAACAATCACTTAAAGCATTTTAAATATGTTTTGAAGCTGAATTCTCTTTGGAGCTGAAAACCGTCCCATGTATATTCTATTAAGGATAATTGGATTCTCGATTTTTGCAGGTAGGACAGAATGAGATCAGCATTGATGACTTATGTGCCTTAATGAATGACAACTCACTAGGTTCACCATATGATAGATACGTAAGACTTGGAAATCTAATAGTCAAAATGAAAAAAATGCCTTGCCTTACTGCAGATTACAGTGATTTCCTGGAACATTACTCTGACTCTTCTGTGGATGAGGAAAATACTGTTGGAGGTAAAGTATTATCCTGTGGAAATGGAAATTTTCCTTTTTTGAGTTGAGAAATGTGAGCACAAAAACATACATTAAACACTCTGCAAATTGAGTTGCATTAAGCTTTGTGAGGAATTATGAAAGAACCAGGACTAAGGGTCTTACTTAAGGATGAGAAGAGAGAGTGGTCTATGCCAGCATTTCCTGCTCATTAGACATAATTTCAGTTCTTGGTGTGGTACGGACATGACTTAAAATGACATTATAATGATGAGACCAGATTTGTTTTAGAAAGTCACGAATAGCATGAAAATTAGAGTGCTTATTTGTTTTTTTTAAGCTTTTCAGCGCAGTGGTTAAGAGCTCCACTGCTAACCAAAAAGTTAGCATTTCTAATCTACCAGCTGCTCCTCGGAAACCCTATGGGACAGTTCTAAGCAAAATTTGCTGTCCTATAAGGTCACTATGAGTCAGAATCAACTAGAAGGGAATGGATCCTTTTTTTTTTTTTTTTTTTTTAGTTTTTAATTTGGTCTTCAAAAAAATATGATTTCTGTTTAAGTTGATGTTTTGCTTTCTAGTCAGGCAATGGTTCTATCAGTCTTGCACTGAATTTGGCTTCTTTATGACTACGGAATCAAAAAACCACCCCTTCTCTGGACTACCACTCAGGTACAGTGACTACCACTCAGGTAAAGTGACTACCACTCAAGTCGCTCTGCCTTGACTTCTGCTTGTAAGTAGAAACCGTGATTGGAGGTTTTTTTGCCGTGTTTAAAGGGAAGATTAAATCGATCAGATTTGCCCATCCAAAATTGGTAAAAGAAAATGAATGGAGAAATGTTCTGGATGGAAATTTGAGAAATTAAACTTTACCTTAATTAGTAGCTGCTAGGAAACACTCTGTAGATTCTATAGGACAAATAAGAATAAATACACTAGCAGCATCAATCTTAATTATTGGCATTACAGGTTATTTTATTTAATGCTCTTTTACCAGGAAGGTACATTATATGCTTTTTGAAAAAAATGCAGGTAAGAAACATGGATGACAGCAAAGTTACAAATAATAGGCAAGTTGCCCATCTGTTCTGAATTTTAGTTTAGCCCAAATTTGCTGGTTGTATGAAGCAGGAAAGATCACTCAAAGCCAACTTTATTCTCATCGGTTAATGATCCTTTGTTCATATTTACTGGGTTATTCGAGCAAGATATGGTTCCTGACCTTTAGAATTGTTCACTAGAAACAGAAGCTAATAAATATGAAGAATTTTAAAGGCAATTTCATACTTAAAATTGCAGGAAGGGGATTCTTCATTTGTGTGTGAACGTGTGTGTGTGCGCAGATGGGTTGTGCATAAAAATGCATAGATATTATAAAATGTAAGAATATCTTGGGAGGTAAAATAGTCATAGTCAGATAAACTTGGAGGAAAAAAGTATGAAATTGAAGACTATAGCTTCTTCTGTCAGAGTCCCCAAACTCTCAAATTCCCTAATGAGGAATAGAGCTATGACTTTGTCAAAGGAAAAGTGTGTTAATTGCACCACACTTTTGAAGAGTGATTTCTATGGTGAAGGTACCTGTAATGGGAAAAGAAAATAGTTAAAAGAGCAAAAAATCACTGTACCCTTTCTATAGATATCCTTCTTACACTCTTCAACCCTGCACTCCACCATCTACACTTGTTTCATTTTCTTTGCAGGTATTTTGTTAAGAGATGTTCAGATCTCTTTGGTCCTGAGTTCAACTATGATTTAGTGATCCGGGGTGTTAATGCCACCAATATGTACTATGGTGGCTTCAATGTGAAGGGAAAAAAAGTCATCTTTATCAATGGTTCCAATGATCCTTGGCACCCTCTGGGAATCACAAAGGATATAAGTGAAGATTTACCTGCTATCTTCATTAAAGGTAACACAGTTGTGAGTAGTCAAATACCCACAAATAGGATGAAATATATCTGCATGTAATAATAAAATAAGCTGGCAACAGTAGTTCAGTTGTTGAATTCTCACCTAAGATACTGGAGACCCGGGTTTGATTCTGGGCCAATGTATCTCATGTGCAGCCACGACCAATCTGTCATTGGAGGCTTGTGTGTGTATATAGTGCTGAAAAGGTTTCGGTGGAGCTTCCAGACTAAGATGAACTAGAAAGAAACATCTGATGATCTATTTCCAGAAATCAGCAAATGAAAACCCTATGGATCACAATGGTCTAATCTGCTACCAATCATAGGGGTGGCACAGGACCAGGCAGCATTTAGTTCTGTTGTGCATTGGGTCATCATGAGTTGGAGGCTGACATGACAACAACAACATTAATTTCTTTTGATATTGTTATTGACAAGAAACACAAAATATTTCTAAGCAGATGATAGGTAGGTCATTTGTCTTCAGTAGTATTTCATCATCATGGCAGCATCTAAATAGAACACATCAAAAAAGTACTAATAGGCACAGAAAACAAAGGTGCATATAAAATGCACCATTTGTCTGCTGTTGTACTTATTTTCTTTTTTTTTTTTTCCAAGAAGTTTGTGTGGTTTCAGATAATCAAGTGAAATGAGGTCATTTTCTTTCGTGAATTTAATTAAATAAAAGAAATTACTTTGTTTACATTCAGAAAACTAGATGAATGAGTATCAAACAGCACAACAGCTTAGTTCTTAGAGCAGTAACCTCACTTGGAACACATGATCTTTCCATGTAGTCTGTTTTATATGTAGTGGTTACTGAAATTAGTTTTAAATAATCTCAAAAATCATTTTTAGTACTGGATAAAATGTGTTTTCCAACCACAAAATAGCAATCATCTGCTTGTTATGCTAATGAGATATTGTGTGTAGAAGATGTCTGCCATTTTTATACCATCTTTATTTTCCTCTTTTATCTCAGTTATAGTAAGAGATCTTCTGGTTCTATGTTAATCATTTTGGGGTTATCAATTCATACTTTTCAACCAAAATTTAGTTTTTCATTGCTACAAGTTCTCAAAATAAAGCATTCAAAACCTCCAACTTCTCCTATTACTTCCTAAAAAATTTAGAAATATACTTGTTGTTGTTAGGTGCCATCAAGTCAGTTCCAACTCATAGTGTCCCTATATACAAGAGAACGAATCACAGCCGGGTCCTGTGCCATCCTCACGATGGTTGCTATGTTTGAGACCATTGTTGTATCTCTTTGAGTGTATTCCTCTTTTTTGCTTACCCTCTACCAAGAATGATGTCCTTCTCCAGAGACTGGTCCCTCCTGATAACATGTCCAAAGTAGGTGGGATGAAGTCTCACCATCCTCGCTTATTTTTTTTTAATTTGTGCTTTAGGTGAAGGTTTACAAAGAAAATTAGTTTCTCATTAAACAATTAATACACATATTATTTTGTGACATTAGTTGCCAACCCCATGACATGTCAACACTATCCTCTTCTCAACCTTGGGTTCTCCATTTCCATTTGTCTGGCTTTCTTGTCCCCTCCTGCTTTCTAGTCCTTGTCCCTGGGCTGGTGTGCCCATTTAGTCTCATATACATGGTTGAGTTATGTGTATTATTGTTCGTTTTATGGGCCTGTCTGGGGGCCATACTCTTGGGGTTTCTTCAGTCTCCATTTGTGATTTTGAATTTTGTTCTACGTTCTTCTCCAGCTCTGTTCGGTACCTTCTATTGTGATCCCTGTCAGAGCAGTCAGTGGTGGTAGCTGGACACCATCTAGCTGTGATGGACTCAGCCTAGTGGAGGCTGTGCTAGTTGCTGTCCATTAGTCCTTTGGACTAATCTTTCCCTTATGTCTTTGATTTTCTTCATCCTTCCTTGCTCCAGATGGGGTGGAACCAGTAGACGTATCTTAGATGGCCGCCAACAAGCTTTTAAGATCCCAGACACTACTTACCAAAGTAGGATATAGAACATTTTCCTTATGAACTATGTTATGCCAATTGAGCTAGACGTCCCCTGAGACCATGACCTCCAGCCCTCAGCCCAGTAACTTGATCCCTATGGGAGTATGGAGGTGTCTAAAAAGCTTCTTTGACTTTCCCTTGGTCAAGTTGTGCTGGTTTCCTCAGTATTGTGTACTGTCTTACCCTTCACCAAAGTTATCATTTATCTATTGTCCAGTTATTGTTTTTTCCTCTCATCCCTCCCCTCCATTGTGGGAAAAAGTATATCCCTGGCTACTGGGTTCTTTGTCTCCTTTTGGGGGCTCCATGAAGTTGCCCTCCCATACTCCCTGTCTGGGGTCCTTGGTGGCTGTGGCCCAAAATGGTGAATCTGTGTTGTGTTAGCTGGCAGGGGACCTTCAGTCCCTAGCTCTCCTTGTTTTCTGTTCTCTGTCAGTTTCTTCTTCCATTTGGTGCTTGACTGAATTCTTTATCCTTTAATTTGATGCTTAGGATTCCAGGATTGATGCTTGTATCTGTTTTGCTCAGTTTTTTTGAGTCTTTGCTGCTGAGGGACAGCATAGTGCTTCTGTCTATACAGCCATGTTGACTCCGCCTCCTATCACCATTCTGGGTTCTAAAGAGCATTCTGACTGTACTTCTAAGATAGATTTGTTTGTTCTCCACACAAACTTAATAATAATTGTATTTTCACTGAATAATAAAAATCAGCTGCTTATTATGCTAATGTGATATTTATAAAACTGTCACCATGTTATCCAGCTAAAATCCTCAGGAAGCCTTAAAACTTAGTTAATGAAAAGTCAGACTCATAAACATGTAACTCTTAATATTTTAAAAAGGTTTTTTTTTTTTAAATAATAGAAAAAGACTTTAAGGAGCAGCATTCTTAACAGTGGAAATGTAGCAAACGTATTGATTGCAGAGAGAGATATGAATGATACGTGTGGTTGACTCCTAGATAATTAGCCATTTGGTCATTGGTAAGAGGTAGGTTATTTTATAGGAAAAAGTATACTTGCTTAAAATAATGTTCTATTTCATAGTCCCTTCATGGTTATGTGTTTTATAATAATCAACACTAAATTGAAACAAACCTCATGTTTCTATGTTGCTATGATGCTGTAAGCTATGCCACTGGTATTTCAAGTCCCAGCAGTCACCCATGGTGGACAGGTTTTAGCAGAGCTTCCAAATTAAGACTAGGGAAAAATGTCTGTTTTTTCTACTTCCAAAAATAAGCCAATGAAAACCTTATGGATCACACGAGAACATTGTATGACTTGCTTGATTTGGATTCATCATGAAGAGTAATCAATTGCTAGAGAAGGACATCATATATGGTGAAGTAGAGGACCAATAAGGGCATGTGAGACCCTCAGTTTAGATGAACTGGCACAACAGTTGCAACAGTAGAAACATACATGCTAGTGATTGTAAGAATGACACAGGATCATGTAACATTTCATTTTGTTGAACTTAAGGTTGTCATGAGTCACAATTTACTCTACGGCAACTGACAACAAGAAATATAAAGCAGTTCATTCAGAACAAGATATCCTTCCATCCCTGAAGGCAACAATATTCTTACCATTATGCCCCTATCAGCAGGGGGTTACCATAACTAGAAGCAGTTTTTTCCCTGTATTGGACAAGTTAACCAGAACCAACTCTCTAGAGGTGGGAAGATGGCAAAGACATGGTCTACATCTTTCAGTTCTATCACAGTTATTTCTGAGGTGCTAATTAATTTGTCCATGATGCATTGTTATTTTAAAAGAATTACTCTAGTTCATGCATTCTCAACAGGGGCAGTGCCATCACCAAGAGGATAATAATTGGTACTTGAGGGTGAAAAATTCTATTTTTTATGTATAAAGCACAGATGCCTATGCAGTATATACAGTATGATTAACAGTACATAAACAGGTATAAACTCTTACTAGGCTATTACAATTTCATGGGCAGGATTGAGTAGGGAAAAATGTCTAACATGGCTCCTTAAGGGGAAAATGGTGAAAAAAGATTGAGAAATACTGCTCTAGTATTGAAAAGGGTTAAATTAAGTATCTGTATTTGTACTTCTCAGGAAGATAATCATAATTGTAAAGTTGTCAATAATGTTTCAGTACTTCAGCCATTACTAGTATTGGTTTTGTTTTATTCTTTCTTTGGCCCCTATTCTGCTATCTTAGTTTCTACTGCCTAGTTGTGATAGCCCTAGGCAAATTTAACTTACTTACTGAAAATTTATATAATTATAGATTGACTTCAGGTATCCATTAATAGCTGAAATTTTTACTAAAATATCCGTAACTTCATTTAAAACTCATTTTAAATGAAAGATTATAATGCAAGTAATATTTAAGAAAAATTCCCATCTTCTCCTTTTGGTATTTAAATGTTGATTATTTTTTGAATAGGCATTTACTAGGTAACTGCTTAAACAAGGGAAACTCTCAGTGAAATGGACTGACACAATAGGTACAAAAATGGATTCAAATATTGCAATGATCATGAAGATGGCTCACAACCAGGCAACATTTTGTTTTGTTATAGGTAAGGTTGCCGTGAATTGGAGCCAACTCAAGGACAACTAACAACAAATAACAACATGCACAATGCACAGAGATTCAGTAGTAAAAAACATACAAACAAAAAATAACAATCAATTTCCTCCCTGACTTCATGAGGAAGGAGAAATGATCATTAATTACATAATTAGTCAATTAATTATAATTCTTATAATGCTTACAAGATAGCAAAAATCAAATACATTATATGAGAGAGCATATATCATAGGGAACTTACCTTGTTGGAGATTAAAGAGAACCTATTTCATGAAAATAAGTTTAAGTTGAGATCTAAAGGGTATAAAGATGTGGGGCGTGGGATGGGAAGATAGAGGATATAAAATGTATAAGGACTCTGAGCATAAATGAGTTTGGCTTTGTGGAGGATTCAAAAGCCAATGATGTGGCTAGAGAGAGAGAAACTAAAGGGAGAGAGGCATAAGTGAGGCTGGTTGACAGGATGCCATATAATATAGGGGCTTGTGGCTATTGTAAGGATTTGGGGAAGTATCCAAAGAGAAATGGAAGGTGATTTTAGAGTTTTAAGTAAGGGAGTGAGTAAATGTGATGAGCATGCTGAGACACATTCTGTTTGCACTGTAGGACTTTAATTGCAGGAGAGTGAGTGTGGACATGGAACACTGATAAAAAAATTTGCATGAGTGCAGCTGAGTGGCTGATCTTTAGAAATCGGTGACTGGATATAGGAGATGAGGAAAGAATGAGTACAAAATGAAGCACTAAGGTTGCTACATAGCTAGCTGTGTAGATGGGTGAAACCAATCCCTGAGACGGTATACACTTGGTAAGATCAGGAAGGCTAAGACTTAGGTTGGAGTAGACAGAAGGGCATACAGAGAGATTAGGAACTCAGTTGTTAACACTTTTAGTTTGAGGTGCTTATGAGATTTTTGAGCAGAAAAATAGAGTAGGCAATTGTATATATCACTTGCCTAGGCTTAGAAGAGATATCTGATCTATGACAACATTTAAGGCATGTAATTGGACTACTGACATTTCCTGGACGCATCATTGACCCTTTAAACCTTATAACTCCCTGCCCTGCAAACATGAAATGTGAACATCCTTTAATTATAACTCCGAATTGACTCAACGGCAATGGTTTTTGTATTTTTTTTTTTTTTGCTTTAAATCATAACTGGCATAGTTCCAGCATCATAGCAACACACAAGCCACCCTGGTACATCCAGTACAACAAAATGACAGACAAGTGCTAGATGAGTGATTTCATATTGAAAAATATGCAAGGAAAGAAGCGGGGCCTAGGGGTGAGCCTTGAGTTATTCCAACAATAAAAGTCTAGAAAAAGAGACTCAAGTGTGCAGAGAGGTTGATGGAAAGCCAAAAAAGTGTTGTGTCAACATGGAAGAGCATACTTCAAGATGGTGGGAGTCAGTTGGGTGGAATGTTATTGAATTTTCAAGTAGTATAAGAAAAGCAAAATAGGGATTGGATTTAGTGACCTGGGTGTCTCTCATTGAGTGTTATTCTGAATAAGCCAGTAGAAGTAAGGGTAAAGTACACTGAGATGGAGGAGTTGAAGAAGCAGAAACAGCAAGCATAGATACCTCAACTGTGAGAAGTAGAAGAGAAAAAAAAAAAAAAAAACAGCTACAGGAGAAGGGAATAGGGTTATGGAGAAAGACCCCACTGTAAAGGGATGGCAGGAAGAGAAAGAGTCCAGCCAACACATGAACAACTGGCCTTCACAGCTGGCTCTGCTGTAGCAGAAACAAAAAAGTTAAGGATGAGGGAAAACACAGCGGATCTGTAGCCTTAGTGGCAGGAGTTTGAGAGTTCCTTGGTTGGAAATATATTCTTAAAACTATCCAACCAAAATCAAGAACACTCTCAAATTCATGCTACCTAGACCTTAAACTTCTCTGCGTCTTCTCCTGTAACAATGCAAAAGACAGTATCTCTCATCTACTCTCACTCCAGTTAACCCAAGTCCTATCACTCTCGTAGTGTGTATTTGTGTCTATGATAGTGTATGTGATAATCGTAATCAATTTTTGTCCAAAAGACTATCTTATAAGAAGGAGGAAGTGGTCATTTTGGTTTTCTAATGAAAACAGAAGAAGATACTATAATTATGGTATCTTCCAGAGATGACATCATAGCAAAAATTCTTGCTGGGGAAGGTTAATGCCTTGTCCAGAGCTTTCAATTACACGTTTTGGCTCAGAGACTACAAATTCAGTGCCAAGACAATTTCGTGCCCTTCTTATCTTTGCAAAGAATATACAGCATAAATGTTAATCCACCAGGGACAAGACTGACACTTTGTTCTTGTTAAGAACAAAAAGCTATGACTGTTAACCAAAAGGTCAGCGGTTCGAATTCACCAGCACTCCTTGGTATCCCTATGGGGCAATACTACTCTGTCCTATAGGGTCACTATCAGTTGGAATCAACTCGGTGGCAACAGTTTTTTTTTTTTTTAATGGGAAATTACAAGTCTTTAGAGATTGGTTTAGTTAAAATATAAAACATCTGGCTGGAGAGATTTTATTCAACATCTTAAGAAAAAGAGAAGAAATATGATTTAAGGAAGTTCCTATTTTACAGCTTCAGGGCAGGTAGCTTTAAGGTTTAAAGGGTCAGGATGCTTCCAGTAAACGTGAGGCTTTAGAGAATTTTCTAGTTTTCTGATCTCTCTCTGGAAGAGATTCTTGCCCTTTTTCCATCAGTATGGATCAGATAATGTTCATCTCTGAGTCACAATCCTATGGACATAATCAAGGTCAGGGGTGCTCATTATAGCTGTGATATGGGCACATACAAGTCCTGCACACTTGCTTTCACTTCCATTTCTCTCATATTCAAGAGCATGATGTATATTGCCATAATAAGAATTCTGAAGTGGGCTCTAAATAATCTATATTACATATTACACATTATATATATTATTCACAAACTTTGCTGTTAGTTTAGTTGCCATTGAGTAGGCTGCAATCATGGTAACTCCATGTAAAAAAGAACGAAATGCTGCTGGGTCTCCATGCTCATAATAGCAGATATGCTTGAGTCCATTGCTGCATTTCAACCTAGGGGGTTCATCTTCCAGAACTATATCCAGCAATACTTTGTTGTGATCCATAAGGTTTTCACTGGATACCTATCAGAATTAGATCACCAGGCCTTTCTTTGTCTTCTTAGTCTGGAAGTTCTGTTGAAACTTGTCCACCATGAGTGACCCTGCTGGTATTTGAAATATTGGTGGCATAGTTTCCAGCATCATAGCAACACGCAAGCCACCACAATATGACAAACTGATAGATAGTTGGGGGATTTATAAACTCTAGGACTATATTATTCAATAAAATGCTAAATGTAAAATACTTAACATAGAGCCTGAAAAATAGCAATTGCTCACTGAATGGTAACTGAGAAAAAGAGTCAAATGACTTGGGATAGGTATCCATAGTAGACTAAGAACACTATACAACTTTTTTATGGGTAGAATTATTTTACTACCTAAACACCAATCTTCTGTATCCTACTTCTGAATGAGTGTCTAACACTAAATTATGCTACTTATTTTTAAATTGGTAATTTTATTTTTGCCCCTTGTCAGTTCCGACTCATAGTGATTCTGTGTACAATCGAATGAAACACTGCCCAGTCATGCACCATCCTGATAATTTTTGCTATACTTGAGCCCATTGTTGCAGCCACTGTGCCAATTCATCTCATTTGGGATATTCCTCTTTTTTGCTGACCCTCTTCCTTACCAAGCATGGTATCCTTCTCCAGGGACTCGTTCCTCCTGGTAATGTGTCCAAAGTAAGTGAGATGAAGTCTCGCCATCCTCAGTTCCGAGGAGGACTCTGGCTGTACGTCTTCCAAGACAGATTTTTCATTCTTTTGGCACTCCATGGTATATTAAATATTCTTCAACAACACCATAATTCAAAGGCATCAATTCTTCCGTCTTCCATATTCATTGTCCAGCTTTCCCATGCATATGAGGCATTTGAAAATATCATGGCATGGGTCAGGCACACTTTAGTCCTCAAAGTAACTTCTTTGCTTTTCAACACTTTAAAGAGTTCTTTTGTAGCAGATTTGCCTAATGCAATATGTCATGCTGCTTCCATGGGCATTGATTGTGGATTCAAGTAAAATGAAATCCTTGACAACTTCAATCTTTTCTCCATTTACCATGATGTTACTTATAAGTCCAGTTGTAAGGATTTTTGTTTTCTTTTTGCTGCTGTGCAATCCATGCTAAAGGGTATGGTGTTTGATCATCATCAGTAAGTGCTTCAAGTCTTCGCTTTCAGCAGGCAAGGCTGTGTCATCTGCATATTGCAAGTAGTTAATGTGTCTTCCTCCAATCCTGGTGTTGCGTTCTTTTCATACAGTCCAGCATCTCAGATTATTTGCTCAGCATACAGATTTATTCCAGTACTATCCCTTTGTAGTATAATGTTACCTATATGTTTGAATCACATGTATAATTTTAAATTTTCTAGTACACACACACAAACAAGTGAAGTTAACTTTAAGAATATATTTTATTTGACCCAATATATTCATAATATTCTCATTTTAACATGCAATTAATATTAGAGGGTTGTTAATATGATGTCTGCATTAACTTTTTTCATAATAAGTATTCAAATTCCAGTGCGTATTTTATTTAAAGCACATCTCAATTTGGATGAGCCATATTTAAAGTGCTCCATAGCCACATGAGGCTCATGATGGCTGCAGTGCTGAATAATGCAGGTTCAAATTTTACATGTGTAATTTCATTAAATCCTTCTTTCAACCAAGGGTAGTAGCTATCACATTTGTCACTTTACAAATCAGGAAACTCACCATAAAAACAGTATACCAGTTGCCGTCCAGTGGGCCTCAACTTATGGTGAACTCATATGCTCCATAGGGTTTCAGTGGCTTATTTTTTTTTTTTTTAAGTATATTGCCAGATATTTCTTCTGAGGAACCTTTGGGTGACTCAAAACTCCAAACTTTCAAATGTCAACTGAGCATGTTAACCATTTGAACCACCCAGGCAGTCATACAGAGGTTAAGCAACTGGCCTAAGACTCACAGTATAATAAGTAGTTGAATCAGAACCCAAGAATAAGGAGTCTCACTGGAAGGTGTGTTCTTTAACCATTGTGCAACATGTCTCCCAAGCTGTTTGGAGATATAAGTTCTTAAGCTTTCAGAAAGACCTCAAAAACCTGAAAAAACCATTGCAAATACTTCTCTTTCATGGTAATTAGGAAGAAGGACCGTTCAGATTCATTCTTTTAAAAATGTTTATGGAGGGTCTACTTGTGTCACATGTTGTGCTTGGCACTAAGGGTGTAAGGGTGCAAATAGTCCCTACCCCCCAGGGGCTACTAGTCATAAATGAGAGACAGACATTGATCAAACAACTGTCCAGAGAGATTTTCAGGATCAGAAATGTCTAAATATAATTTAAAAAGTGAAGGAGAAGTTTAGGATTCACTATCTTGGAAGCAAACTCTTTGATAGCTTGGACAAGCTCTTATTTATCTTTGAATACTTGGTGGCTAATACATGGTTGATATTCAAAGACTGTGTGCTGAATGGAAAATGCTACTCACCCAATTATAAAATGAAAAGAACTTGGCAAGGAAGTCAAAGTCTTATTTTTAGGTTGTTTATATTGGCTGAAGAAAAGACCACTTAATCTCTAAGTAGAGAACAATTTCAAGCACTGAGCCAATTTTTGTAGATAGATATGCCTTTTCCACTTCACCTCCATTTCCCCATCTCTTTCTTACACCATTCCTAGTTGGTCTTGCATTTAATTAGTTCTTCATGCCAATTGAAAATACAATTTTATGGCTCATTATATTATATAACAATAAAATCAAGTTGGCATAATAACCCGCTTTTACTTTTATGAATTTAATTATGTATTCTTGGATAGTCATCATTTCGGTATGTGTCAGGCTATTATTTTGCAATTTGGGATGTTCACATCTGGTCATTGGCCAAAATTAAATACTGTATCACAGCGGGGAGAATTCAGTGATTGAGAATCTTCGTAATTTTTATTTAGGAGGCAGATTGAGGAAAGTGGGGCTAGAGTTGTTATGGTAGAAAAGCAGCAGTTTTTCGTGTTAGCCAGGAGAGAAGGATATTACGTTACTTTTGTAATTGCATAATAATGACCAGTTCTGACTCCGGCTCATGGTGACACCATGTGTTACAGAGTAGACCTGTGCTCCACAGGGTTTTTGATGGCTGTGATCTTCTGAAAGTAGATTGCCAGGGCTTTTTTCCAAGATGACTTTGGTTGGATTTGAACCACCAACCTTTCAGTACCACAGCATAACAGTTTGCACCACCAAGAGATGCCTTGTGGTTGCAGAGTATCCTTATTTTTGTTTATGTTCATAATGGTCATAGTGTGACTTCATCTAATGTTGAAATTCTGTGGAAATGTTTATGGTTATAGGGAACACCGTGGTGTCATTATCTGTCATTTGTCAGGGACTTTGCTTCTTTCTCACAAAAAGAAGTCTTACACTTCCTACTGTTTTCCTCCTAACCTGTTAGGAAGACATCTTTATTAGTTGCTTGTTCATCTTTCCAGTATTTCTCTTTTTGCCAATATAATGATGCATATTCTTATTTCTCCTTTCACAAAAAAAAGCTAACATATTATATATATTGTCATATACTTTGCTTGTTCCTCTTATCAATATACACTGAAAATCTTGCCATCTCATTACATAGAAGTCTTCCTCATTCTTTTTAATGCATGAATAGTACTCCATAGTCTGGATTTACCATAGTTATTACACAATTTTAGCTTCTTAGCAACAGATACTGAGCCCTGCTGGAGCAATGGTTAAACCCACGGCTGCTAAGAGAAAGGTCTGCATTCTTACCCACCAGTTGCTTCATGGGAGAAAGACGTGGCAGTCTGCTTCTGTAAAGATTAAACCATCCTGTTGCCGTCTAGTCGATTCTGACTCAAATCAACCTTATAGGACAGAGTAGAACTGCCTCATAGGGTTTCCCAGGAGTGGCTGGTGGATTTGAACTGCTGGCCTTTTCGGTTAGCCTTAGAAATCTTGGAAACCTTAGAGTGGGACATTTCTTCTGTGTCCTAAAGGGTTGCTATGAGTCAGAATCAACTTAACTACAATGGGTTTTGTTGGTAACAGCAGTTACATGGTACCCCTAAAAAAATTTCACGTGGATGGATGCTTGGAATCTCTGGGAGGCACAAATAGTAAAGTGCTTGGCTACTCACTGAAAGGTTGGTGGTACCTTGGAAGAAAGATGTAGCAACCTACTTCCAAAGGTCACAGTCATTGAAACACTTTGTAGCACAGTTTTACTCTGAAACTTATGGGGTCACTATAAGTCAAAACTCTATGGCAATTGTTTTTGTTTATTTCTCTTTTCTTTGATTTTTGGTTTGGTTGGATGCTTATTTGGAAAACACTGAACTTACATTTGACAGTATTTACTATTTAAACCAGAGTGTGACCTCCACAATGGTGAACTGGGTTCAATCCTTAGTTCCACTAGCAATTTTCTTGACAATTCACTTAAACTTTCTGAGGCATAGGTTCCATGTCTATAAAGTTAAGGTGTTTACAAGCATTTAAATCCCCATAAAATTTCATCCATTTAATCTTATTCTTATATGTAATATATTTATTATTCCACTCTCCGTAAGAAAAACAAAATAAAACAAACAAAGCAAAAGAAACCCCCTGATTTGTAACATCTGCTGATTTCCATGGTGTAAATATTCCCATCATGGCCAATTTCAAGCTGCTCACAGTTTAACAGCTAGCTTGTAGAATTTCTGAAAATTGAACGATCAGCTCTTGGAGCTGGTACAGTGTGACTCTAGTATACTGCTGGGAAAACCTTCTAAAATGACACTCACTGAGTTTCATACAATGTAACCTCCTAAAATGGAATTTAAGCTATATCACACTTGGATTGAACAAAAAGTAAGCTAAAAATATTATTCTTTAAATCTACTACCTTAATCATTTGCTGAAATGTTCATTAATTTGTATCACATAGGAATTGCTTAGGCATCAACAGTAACTCACTTTAATAAATATCATGTTTACCCACACTTAATCTACAAAGAAGCTTACTTCTTTGAATCAAAACCCACTTTAATAAATATCATGTTTACCCACACTTAATCTACAAAGAAGCTTACTTCTTTGATTCAAAACCCATTATAGTAGAAAACTAATCCTCATTCTTAATTATAGCTACACATTTTAATCACCTTTTACCTAGCTTTTGAAAATTACTGGTACCTAGCTCTGCCACAGACTAATTAAATCAGAACCTCTGAAGGATGGGGCTCAGGTTTTGGTTTGTTTGAATCGGGTTCCAGGTCATTCTAATGTACAGCCTACATGAAGGTCTTCTGGTCTTTGGATATTTGGTATGTAGGTATTCTGATATTTCTCTTTTTCTTTTTAGGTGAAGCACACTGTTCAGATATGTACAAAGCAACGAATGTTGATTCATCTGAACTAATTCAAGCGCGAGAAAAAATCTTCCAGATCCTAAAACAATGGTTAAAGCGATAGATCTCTGAAAGATTAGTGCAACAGAACTCAACATCTGGCTTCCATTTTATTTCTCAAATGTTAAACCTCCTGAAAGAGTGTATTAAAGCAGATCAAAAATCTAATTCCTGTATGTAAGATTTAACTTTATTTTATTTTAATGGAAGGACTTTTTTTTTTTTTTTTTTAAATAGAGGTACATCATTCAATTTACGTGAGTGGTTCTATTTTTGTATGTACATTTTTACTTACTTAAATTGAGAACATTACAAAACTATTAGTTTCAAATTACAGCAGCTAACTCACTTCAACTGGGTACAACAAAAGTAAAAAAAAAAATCAAGTGGGTCAAAATAACTTAGGTATAAAAGTACAAATATAATTTATAATAGCACATATTTTGAAAAAATAAAACACTAATCTTTCCTTTAGTATATAAAAGATTATTTTCACCCCAGGAAAAAAAAAAAAAAACTAATAATTTGAGATTAAAATCAAACATACCTCGTATTCAGCCCAGCACAGGGCAGAACTTTCCCTTTACAATCACATGCAGTTAAATTACTTCTCTCTCAGTTAAGATGACTTTATTATATAATAGAATTTTATTTAAACAATCTCCATTTACAAAACTATTGTGTTAGTTAAGCTTATTTATTCTTACTATGAAGTTATTAAATTTGTTTATATAGGCCACACAAGTTTAATAGGCACACTTCACTTAAAAATTAGACAAAATAATTCATTATAAAATTTATGGGTTATATTTTCTCAAAGAATAATCCCAGATACTTAATTCTTCAAGCAGTCTTCTATCATCAGCAATCATCAAACTAAAATAATCGCTAAGTGTTCACCTTAAGATTATCAATTACTGGCTCAAGATCATGTCACAAAGTGACATCAGCAAGATATTTGATCGTGTGACTCCACATATTCAAAAAAGAGCATACCGATAAGGTGGGGCCAAGATGGAATAGCAGGTGCTTCCTGTCATCCCTCTTACAACAAAGATCCAAAAAAAAAACAAGTGAATTGATTATATATGAAAATCTAGGAGCCCTGATCATCAAAGGCAAAGTTGAAGAGTCTGAGTAAGTGTCAGGGGGAAGGAGAGGCAATTCAAAAGCAACAGAGAAGTGCCAGTCATGAGGTCGCCAGTGCCCTACTGGCTAAACTGGCCAGCATGCATGGGCTGCGGTGACCAGCAGCATTTGGGTACAAGTCTCAACCTGTCAGCTGTGGCTGGGTGGCTGTAAGTCAGCATACACCTCTGGAGGCCGGTAGAAGCGGAACCCAGTGAAAGTTAAGTGCAAGGGTCTAACCTACTGTGTGGGGGCAAAATAGCCCCTCCCCCTCTCAGGGTTCCACAGCACAGAAGTGCTTTCTTCTCCTCACTCACCCCCACCCCACTCTGCTTTGACACCAGTCCCGTAGTATTAAAAAATGCCACCCACCCACTATGCTGAGAACTTAGGGATCTCTACTCCCATACCAGTCTCTCGGCCACTTTGCCCAGTCACTGGCATAAGGGATCCACAGACTTGCACAGTCCTCCACTCCTGCCTAGACCTGTGTGGGCCGATTCAACACCGCATGCCCTCATTAGCAAAACAAGCAGGGCATACACTTGAAGACCATTTTCAACTGCAGCAGCCAAGGAAGAGCTGCAGATTTGTGACATTTGACACCAGCCTGCCTCCTAAGCAGAGGCCTCACTCACCCACACCAGTGGACTGAGGGTTGAAGGTGTGACCCATTCCATCTAGCCACCCACGATACGGGTCTGAGACTAAGTGGAACCTCCTAGTCCCTCCAGGCAACAGTATCGGTAGCCCAAGGACTGGCTGCAATACCCTCCTACTACACACTCTAGGGTACAGGGACATACCCTCCACCCAGACACCTGGGGGCAGCCATCAGCCCCACCTTGCTCCACACATAACCCACTACTGTGGCCAGAAACCTGTGCCAGCCCCAAACACACCTATGCAGTGCTACCCTTCTAGGACTATAGGTGAGAGTCTGCACCGCACACTCAGTGATGAATGACCTGGACATCTGTGCCACACCCCACAAGAAAAGTGAACAGACCCCTGGGCTCAAACACCTAGTAGTTGCTCTGACCACCTACAGACAGGACTTAAGAGCTTCAAAGACAGCAACAATCAAAGTAGCTCACACACCCAGCCTACTTGGGCATATCAAAACAAAACAAAAGTTAGGACACAGTAAGCAAACATATAATAAATACAATAACTTATTGATGGCTTAGAGACAACAGTCAATATTAAATCATACAAATAAGCAGGTCAAGACAGCTCTAGCAAGAGATCAAAATGAACCAGGAAACCTTCCAGAGGAAGAAAAGGTAAGGGAACTACCTGAGAAAGATTTCAAAAGACTAATATACAAAGCTCTCCAAAATATTAGGAAGAGGATCATTCAAAACTCAGACCAAGCCAAGGAACACACAGACAAAGCAATAGAGGAATTCAGGAAACAATATAAGAATAAAACAACAAAATTAACAGGCTGATAGAAAACACATAGAGACAGCAACTAGAAATCCAAAAGATCAACAATAAAATTTCAGAATTAGGCAACTCAATGGATGGACATAGGAACAGAACTGTGACAATGGAAGTCAAAATTAGTGAGATTGAAGGTAAATTCCTTGACACCAATTTATTTGAGGAAAAATAAATAATAATTTAAAAAAATGAAGAAAGCCTAAGAATTATGTGGGATGCTATCATGTGGAAAAATCCTACAAGTGATTGCAATATCAGAATGGGGGGAATAACAGAAAATACACAGAGAAATGTTGAAGATTTGCAGACAGAAAACTTCCCTGATATCATGATATTGAAGATGAGAAGATATCTATCCAAGAAACTCAATGAAACCCATACAGGGTAGATTCCAAAAGAAAGTCATCAATACATATCATAATCAAACTTGCCAAAACCAAAGACAAAGAGAGAATCTTGAGAGCAGCTAGGAATAAATGAAAAGTCATCTACAAAGGAGAACCAATAAGACTAAGCTCTGACTACTCAGAAGAAACCATGCAGGCAAGAAGGCAATTAAATGACATATAGAAGGCCTTGAAAGAAAAAAATTACCAGCAAAGAGTTATATATCCAGCAAAGTTATCTCTTAAATACAGTGGTGAAATTAGGTCATTTCCAGATAAACAGAAGTTAAGGGAATTTGTAAAAACCAAGCCAAAACTACAGGAAATATTAAACGTATTCCTCTGCATAAAGAACCAACAATATCAGACAACAGTCCAAGACTAGAACACAGGACAGATCAACTAGTTATCAACCCAGATAGGGGATTCACAAAAACAAGTGAAAGACTGAAAATGGGGAACCAGAGACATCAATATGAAAATGATGACAATATCAAAACAAAAAAGAGGGAATGAATAGTGTAGTTATAGAACTTCCATATGGAGAGGAAGTTAAAGCGATATCAAGAAATAAAAAATCAGTTTAAATTAGAAAAATAAAGGTAAATTTTAAGGTAACCATAAAGGAAGATAACAAACCTACCCATCAAAATAAAAAAGAAGAAAAACATAAGGAATCAGCAAACACAAAATCAACAATAATGAAAAAGATGAAAAGAAAATACATAAAGAAAAATGGCTCAGCATAGAAAATTAAGTGGAACATAGAAACTGTCAACACCACAAAAAAACAAACAAACAAAAAACAAAAAACAAAATGACAGCAGTAAAGTCATACATATCAATAATCATACTGAATAGAAATGGCCTAAGTAAAGAAACAGAGAGTGGTAGAGTGGATAAAACAACACAATCTGTCAATATGCTGCCTACAAGGGACATACCTTAAACTCAAAGACACAAAGAAACTAAAATTCAAATTATGGGGAAAAAAATCAAACAAACAACAACAACAAAAGAGCAGAGTGACAATATTAATCTCTGTCAAAATAGACTTTAAAGCAAAATGCATCAAAAATGACAAAGAAAGACATTATATAACGATTAAAGAGTCAATACACCAGGAGGAGGATATAACCATAATAAATATATGCACACTCAATGACAGGGCACCAAAATGCATAAAACAAACTCTAACAGCATTGAAAAGAGAGAGAGACAACTCCACAATAACAATAGGCGATTTCAACACACACCTCTAGGTGAATGACAGTACAACCAGAAAGAAAATCAATAAAGATACAGAAGATCTAAATGCCACAATCAATCAACTTGACCTCATAGACATATACAGAACACTCCACCCAACAGCAGCCAAGTATGCATTCTTTTCCAATGCACATGGAACATTCTCCAGAATAGATCACATTTTAGGTCACAAAGCAAGACTTAAGAGAATCCAAAACATCAACATATTATAAAGCATCTTTTCTGATCATAATGCCATAAAAATAGAAATCAATAACAGAAACAGCAAGGAAAAATCATCAAATACATGCAAACTGAACAACACCTTGCTTAAAAACTACTGGGTTATAGAAGAAATCAAGAACAGAATAAAGAAATTCATAAAATCAAATGAGGAAGAAAACACATCTTACCAGAACTTTTGGGAGACAGCAGACAGTGCTTAGAGGTCAATTTATAGCAATAAATGCACACATCCAAAAAGAATAAAGGGCCAAAATTAAAACATTAACCCAACAACTTGAACAACTAGATAGAGAACAGAAAAGAAGACCACAGGCACCAGAAGAAAGGAAATAATAAAAAAGAGTGGAAATAAATGAAATAAGGAATAGAAACACAATTGAAAGAATCAACCATAGCAAAAGTTGATTCTTTGCAAAGGTCAACAAAATTGACACACCACTGGCCAAACTGACAAAAGAAAAACAGGAGAGGAAGCAAATAACCTGAGTAGGAAATGAGGTGGGTGATATCACAACATACTCAACTGAAATAAAAAGGATCATAAAAGAATACTATGAAAAATGATACTCCAACAAATTTCATAACCTAGAGGAAATGAACAAATTATTAGAAACACTTTACCTACCTAAACTAACACGAACCAAGGCAGAGATATTAAATAAACTCATAACAAAAGAAGAGATTGAAGAGGTAATAAAAAAGCTCCCAACAACAACAACAACAACAAAAAAGGCTTGGATGGCTTCACTGGAGAACTCTACCAAACTTTCAGAGAAGAGTTAATACCAGTACTTCTAAAGGTATTTCAGAGCATAGAAAAGAAAGGAATACTCCCAAACTCATTCTATGAAGCCAGCATAACCCTGATACCAAAACCATGTAAGAATACCACAAAAAAAGAAAATTACACACCGATATCCCTCAAGAACATAGACACAAAAATACTCAACAACATTCTAGCCAATAGAATTCAACGACATATCAAAGAAATAATTTGTCATGACCACATAGGACTCATATCAGGTATGTAAAGATGATTCAACATTAGAAAAGTAATGTAATCCACCAAATAAATAAAAAAAGAAAAGAAGCGTGATCTTATCAACTGATGCAAAAAAGGCATTTGACAAAGTCCAACACCCATTCCTGATAAAAACTCTCAGCAAAATAGGAATAGAAAGGAAATTCCTGGACATAATAAAGGGCATTTATACAGAGCAGGCAGACAACATCATTCTAAATATAGAGAGACAGACAGCATTCCCTCTGAGAACGAGAACCAGACTAGGATGTACTTTATCACCACTCTTATTCAACATTGTGCTGGAGGTCCTAGCCAGAGTGATAAGGCAAGAAAAAAAAATAAAGGGCATCTAAATTGATAAGGAAGAAATAAAATTATCCCTATATGCAGATGATATGATCTTATACACAGAAAAACCCAATGAATTCACAATAAAAACACTGGAACTAACATAAGATTTCTAGTGTCTTAAAAGTATCAGGATACAAGATAGAGATACAAAAATCAGTTGGATTCCTCTACATCAACCAAAAGAACTTCTGGAATGAAATCACTAAATCAATACCATTTATGATAGCCTCCAAAAAGATAAAGTACTTAGGAATAAATCTAACCAGAAACTTAAAAGACCTATACAAAGAAAAGTACAAAACACGACTGCAAGAAACCAGAAGAAACCTACGTAAGTGGAAAAACACCATGCTCATGGATAGGAAGACTCAATGTTGTGAAAATTTCAATTCTACCCAAAGCAATCTACAGATATAATGCAATCCTGATACAAATTCTAATGGCATTTTTAACAAGATGGAGAAACAAATCAACAACTTCATATGGAAAAGGAAGAGGTCCCTGATAAGTAAAGTATTACCGGAGAAGAACAACAAATTGGAAGGCCTCACAATATCTGATTTTAGAATCTATTATAGACCCACGGTACTCAAAACAGGCTGCTATTGGTACAACAACAGACACATAGACTAATGGAACAGAATAGAGAATCCAGACGTAAATCCTTCCACCTATGAGCAGCTGATATTTGAGAAAGGCCCAAAGTCTGGTAAATGGGGAAAAGACAGTCTCTTTAACTAATGGTGCTGGCAAAACTGGAAATCCATCAGTAAAAAAATGAAACAAGACTCATACCTCACACCATACACAAAAACTAACTCAAAATGGATCAAAAACCTAAATATAAAATCTAAAACTATAAAGATTATGGAAGAAAACATAAGGATAATGCTAGGGGCCCTAATACATGGTATAAATAGTATACAAACCATAACTAACAATGCACAAACAGCAGAAGAGAAAATAGATAACTAGGAGCTCCTAAAAATCGAACACTTAAGCTCATCAAAAGACTTCACCAAAAGAGTAAAAAGAGAACCTACAGACAGGGGGAAAAAATTTGTCCACGACGTATCCCATAAGGGTCTAATTTCTAAAATCTACAAGATACTGCAACACCTCAAGAAAAAGACATATAATCCAGTTAAAAAATGGGCAAATAATATGAACAGACACTTCACCAAAGAAGATATTCTGGTGGTTAACAGATACATGAGGAAATATGATCATTGGCCATTAGAGAAATGCAAATCAAAACTACAATGAGATAACATCTCACCCCAACAAGGCTGGTGCTAATCCACAAAACACAAAATAATAAATGTTGGAGAGGTTGTGGAGAGACTGGAATTCTTATGAATTGCTGGTGGGAATGTAAAATGGTACAACCACTTTGGAAAATGATTTGATGTTTCCTTAAAAAGCTAGGAATAGAAATACCCTATGATCCAACAATCCCACTCCAAGGAATATACCCAAGAGAAATAAGAGCTGTCACATGAAGAAACATACGCATACCCATGTTCATTGAAGTACTATTCACAATAGAAAAAGATGGGAACAACCTAAATGCCCATCAAAAGACAAATGGATAAAGAAATTAAGGTACATGCGCACAATGGAATACTATGCAATGATAAAGAACTATGATGAATCTCAAAACATCTTATAACATAGATGAATCTGGAGGGGATTATATTAAGTGAAATAAGTCTGTCACAAAAGGACAAATATTGTATGAAACCACTATAATAAGAACTCAAGAAAAGGATTAAATACAGAAAAAAAGCATTCTTTGATGGTTATGAATGTGGGGTGGAGAGGGAGGGGAAATCACTAACTAGACAGTAGACAAGTATTAACTTTGGTGAAGGGAAGGACAACACACAATACAGGGAAAGTCAGCACAACTGGACCAAAGCAATAGCTAAGAAGTTTCCTGAACACCCGAACACTTTGAGGGACAGAGTAGGTAGGACTGGGGTCTGGGAACCATAGTTTCAGGCGACATCTAGGTTAACTGGCATAACAAAGTTTATAAAGAAAATGCTCTACATCTCACTTTGGTGAGTGGCATCTGGTGTCTTAAAAGCTCACTAGCAGCCTTCTAAGATACATCAATTGGTCCCATCCACTTAGGGCAAAGGAGAATGAAGAAAACCAAATAAATAAGCTACGTATTGGCCCAAAAGACTAAAAGTCCACATGAACCAGGGACTCCACCAGCCTGAGACCAAAAGAACTAAATGGTACCCAGCTACCACCAATGACTGCCCTGACAGGGAACACAACAAAGAGTTCCCAACAGACCATGGTCTCGGGGAACATCCAGCTCAATTGGCATAATGTAGTTTATAAAGAAAATGTTCTACATTCTACTTTGGTGAGTAGCATCTGTGATCTTAAAAGCTTGTGAGCAGTCATCTAAAGTACTCTGCTGACCTCACCTCATTGAGAGCAAGGGAGAATGAAGAAAAATAAAGACACAAGGGAATGGTTAGTCCAAAGGACTAACAAATGACAAATACCACAGCCTCTACCAGACTGAGTCCAGTACAACTAGATGGTGCCCAGCTACCACGATGACTACTCTAACAGGGATCACAATGGAGGGTCCTGGACAAAGCTGGAGAAAAATGTAGAACAAAATTCTAACTTACAAAACAAGACCAGAGTTACTGGCCTGACAGAGACTGAAGAAACCCTGAAAGTATAGCCCCCGACACCTTTTTGCTCAGTAATGAAATCACTCTTGAGGCTCACCTTTTGATCAAAGATTAGACAGACCCATAAAGAAAAACATGACTAAAGGGACACAATAGCCCAGGGACAAGGACTAGAAGGTAGGAGGGAATAAGAAGGCTGGTAATAGAGAGCCCACAGTCGAGAAGGGGAGATAGTTGACGTATCGTGGGGTTGTTAACCAATATCACAAAACAATATGTGTACTACCTGTTTAATGAGAAGCTAGTTTGTTCCATAAACCTTCCTGTAAACTACAATTAAACACACACACACACACACACACAGAGTCCTGGACAGAACATGAGAGAATTGTGGAGGGGAACTTAAATTCACTTAAAAAGACCAGACTTGATGGTCTGATAGAGACTGGAGGAACTCCAAAACTATGGTCTTCGGATGCACTGTTAACCCAGAACTGAAACTATTCCCAGAGTTCACTCTTCAGACAAAGATTAGACAGGGCTATTAAACAAACAAACAAACAAACAAAATAAACAAACAAACAAAAAAACACCTGAGGAATGTACTTCTTAGTTAAATCAGATATATGAGACAAAGGGGCAGCTTCCGTTCAAAAGCAGGATGAGAAGTCAGGAAGGGACAGAGACTGGTCAAATGGACACAAAGAACCCAGGGTGGAAAAGAGGAATGTGCTGTCACATTGTGGGAATTGCAACTAATGTAACAAAACAATATGTGTATAAATTCTTGTGTGAGACATTAATTTGAGCTGTAAACTTTCACTTAAAGCATGATAAAATAAAAAAGTACACTAAAAATACAAAATAAAAGAAAAAAGCACATTTGGTTATCAGTGACTTTTAAACTTGGCCTACATTTATGCTACAAATCCCACACATTGCCCCAATCTAAAGTCAATCCTATGGACATGTGAACATTCTCTGAACATTGTTTAGAGTCCTTGGTTTTCCAAATCTCATGGAGATCTCAAAGGCTTTCAGAAGTCCCTGTGCTTACATTCAGAGCAGGATGTACTTTACAATTTCCGCTTGCTTCTATTAGTGTCAGGCCATGAATCCCAAAATATGCATATAAAGCATCTGGATGACTATAAGACCAATTTGCAAATCTCCCTACTGGATGATCTTGAGTTGAAAAGACGTAATGTCTATTTTTCACAAAGTTAGTGTACTGGAAAATTTTCAGAAGCATTAGAATTTCTCCTAACCAAAAAGAATTAAAGGATCAGGATGTACTGATAATTACAGGTGACTGGAATGTGAAAGTTGGAAACAAAGAAGAAGAATCGGTAGTTGGAAAATATGGCCTTGGTGATAGAAATGATGCTGGAGATTGCATGATAGAATTTTGCAAGACAAATGACTTCTTCATTGCAAATACCTTTTTTCACCAACATAAATGATGACTATACACATAGACCTTGCCAGATGGAATATGCAGGAATCAAATCGACTATATCTGTGGAAAGAGACAATGGAAAAGCTCAATATTATCAGTCAGAACAAGGCCAGGGGCCGACTGCGGAACAGACCATCAATTGCTCATATGCAAATTCAAGTTGAAACTGAAGAAAATTAGAACAAGTCCACAAGAGCCAAAGTATGACCTTGAATATATCCCACCTGAATTTTGAGACCATCTCAAGAATAGATTTGATGCATTGAACACTAATGACTGAATACCAGACGAGTTGTGGAATGACATCAAGGACATTATACATGAAGAAAGCGAGATGTCATTAAAAAGACAGGGAAGAAAAAAAAGACAAAAATGGATGTCAGAAGAGACTATGAAACTTGTTCTTGAACATCGAGTAGCTAAAGCAAAAGGAAGAAATGATGAAGTAAAAGAATTGAAGAGAAGATTTAAAAGGGCAGCTTGAGAAGACAGAGTATTATAATGACATGTGCAAAGAGCTGGAGCTAGAAAACCAAAAGGGAACAACATGCTCGGCATTTCTCAAGCTGAAAGAATTGAAAAAAAAAATTCAAGCCTCGAGTTGCAATAGTGAAGGATTCTATGGGGAAAATATTAAACGAAGCAGGAAGCACCAAAAGAAGATGGAAGGAGTACACAGAGTCATTATACCAAAAAGAATTGGTTGATGTTCAACCATTTCAAGACGTAGCATATGATCAGGAGCCTATGGTACTGAAGGAAGAAGTCCAAGCTGAGCTGAAAGCACTGGCAAAAAACAAGGCTCCAGGAATTGATGGATCATCAATTGAGATGTTTCAACAAACGGAAGCAGAGCTGGAAGTGCTCACTCATGTATGCCAAGAAATTTGGAAGAAGCTACTTGGCCAACTGACTGGAAGAGATCCATATTTATGCCTATTCCCAAGAAAGGCCATCCAACCGAATGCAAGTGAAATTTGCTGAAAATCATTCAAAAGTGGCTGCAGCAGTCTGTCGACTGAGAACTGCCAGAAATTCAGGCCGGATTCAGAATAGGACATGGAACCAGTGATATCAATGCTGATGTCAGATGGATCCTGGCTGAAAGCAGAGAATACCAGAAAGATGTTTACCTGTGTTTTATTGACTATGCTAAGGCATTTGACTGCAAAGATGATATGGATAACATTGCAAAGAATGGGAATTGCAGAACACTTAATAGTGCTCATGAGGAACCTGTACACAGATCAAGAGGCAGTTGTTCCGAGAGAACAAGGGGACACTGCGTGGTTTAAAGGCAGGGAAGGTGTGCATCAGGGTTGCATTCTTTAACCATACCTATTCAATCTATATGCTGAGCAAATAATCTGAGAAGCTGGGCTATATGAAGAAGAACAGGGGTATCAGGACTGGCGGAAGACTCATTAACAACCTACATTATGCAGATGACACAACCTTGCTTGCTGAAAGTGAAGAGGACTTGAAGCATTTACTGATGAAGATCAGAGACCACAGTCTTCAGTATGGATTACACCTCAACATAAAGAAAACAAAAATCATCTCAACTGGATCAATAAGCAACATCACAATAAACAGAGACAAGATTAAAGTTGTCAAGGATTTCATTTTACTTGGATCCACAATCAACACCCATGGAAGCAGTAGTCAAGAAATCAAAAGATGCATTGCACTGGGCAAATCGCTGCAAAAGGCCTCTTTAAAGTGTTGAAAAGCAAAGATATCACCTTAAAGACTAAGGTGCGCCTGACCCAGGCTATGGTATTTTCAATCACATCATATGCATGTGAAAGCTGAAGAGTGAATAAAGAAGACCAAAGAAGAATTGACACCCTTGAATTGTGGTGTTGGTAAAGAATATTGAATATACCATGGACTGCCTGAAGAAGGAGTGTGATTATGATATGCCTTTTGTGATTTTATTTTGTAGTCTGTCCTATATGAGGTTTGTTGAGCTTCTTGGATGGTTAACTTTTCATCTTTCATGGGATTAAGGAAGTTTTCTGTTGGCAATTCTTCAATGATCCTCTCAGTGTTTTCCGTTTTCTCCCCCTGTTCTGGAAGTCTGATCACTCCCAAACGTTTGCTTTTGATTGTATCCCACATAATACTCAGGGTCTCTTCATTCTTTTTTCTGATTTTTCCTTAAACAGAGTTGTATCCAAGTGTTTGTCTTCAATTTTGCTGATCCTGTTTTCCATCATTTCGAACTGCTCCTCAGCCCTTCTATGACACTGTCCATTTCTGAAATCTTGTTGTTTATCTTTTGGATTTCTAATTGTTATTTTTGTATGATTTCTAGTTGTGAATTTATTTTGGAATTTTGTTCCTGTATTATTTTCCTGAATTCTTCCATTTTTTTGTCTGTATTTTCCATTAATTTGCCTGCCTTTTCCATGAATTTGTCTATTTTTTCCTAATTTTTATCTGTTTTTGCTTCAACTCTTGGATAGCTCTAAATGTTAGAGATGTGAATTCCCTATCTGGTAGTTCTAATGCCTTTTCTTCTACTGGAAAGTCATCTGGTGTTTTATTTTGGATACCTACTGGAAACATCCTGTCCTTTTTGTGTGTGTGTGTGCGTGTGTTTTGATATTGTCTGCTGTCTTTGGGACATTCTGTAGCTATTTTCTTCATTTACTGATGGTAGATTTGTTTCGCCCTGCTTTTTGTTATTTGTTATGTATGAGCAGGTGGGCTGTGTGTCTTTTGTTGTTTTGTCATCTGTGAACCTGATATTTTTCACCTCCTTGTCCAAGGGGCAAGGCCAGTCACTTAGCTATGATGCAACAGGGCAGGTCCAGCTGAAAGGGAGGGTTTGGGCTGAGTTGTTTGTGGCACATACTGGGGCAGACAAGGTGAGCTGGGCAGGTTAGATAGAGTAGGTCATAGTGTCTGTGCTGCTTGGGAGTGCAATGTTCAGCACATGATGCAGATATGCAGGAGGGAGGGGCAGGGGGCGGTTGTGTTGTGTGGAGCTAGGTTGAGTATGGAAAAGAAGAGAGACACAAGAGAGAAACAGGAACAAAAATAAATTGCTGAAGGAGCTTTCCGTTGGAGTGGAGAGACAAGAAACTGAGAAATGAAGAAAATAATAAATAAATAAAAATTTAAAAAAATATTGCCTCCAGGATCACACTGGCATGGCTGTGGTGGCCGGGGAAGGGGCTCCCAAGCCACACAGTACAGCCTGGCTAGAATGGGTGGAGATGATACACAGTGCCAGGCATTCAGGGGACAGGAAAAAAAGTAGAAAGAGAGGAGAAATCGAGAAATGAAAAAAAATAAAAAGAGAAAGCAAACAAACAAAAAGAAATTAAAAAAGCCCCCAGGGATCCCACCAACATGGCCATGCAGAGCGGGGAGCAGTTCCCCAGCTAAGCGATGCTTCACAGCCTGCCTGGCACAGAGAGTCAGGTGTTCAAAGAAAGGAGGGGGAGGAGGTGAGAGGCAGGGAAGAAACCAAAAGGGGACAAAAAAAGCAATGCCAGCAACAAAGAAATGGCAGTGAAAATGCCGGCTGGTGTGGGCAGGGTGAATCCATGTGGCACGGAACCAGTGCCTGTCATGCTGTGGTTGTGGCTCACAGATGTGAGTGGCAGATCAGCCAGCTGGAAAACAGTGAATCTGCCCTCCAGGAAGCCAGGAATTGGTCCACCGGGAAACCAGGAATCAGCAGGCCGAGAAGCCAGGAATCGGCTCATGGGGATGCCGAGAATCGGCCAGCTGGGAAGCAGCAAATTGGCCTGCTGGGAATCAGGGAAGCAGCCCTCTGGGAAGCCAGGAATCGACCCACTGGGAAGCCGAAGATTGGCCGGCTGGGAAGCGGTGAAGGTTGAGTAGGGGGAGGCAGGGTGGGGTTTGGGAAAGGGTGTCTTGCCGGTTATAAGGTGCTTTGTCTCCTGCTTGGAGATCTGTGAAACTGCTTTCCCATACTCCCTGTCCACTGATCTCCTACAGGATACCAAGATGGTAGATCTGTGCTGTTAGCTGATAGGGGACCTCTGCTCATAACTGTCCTTGCTCTCTGTTCTGTCAGTTTCCTATTCCATTTGGTGCTTGATTGAGTTCTTTATCTCTTCATGTGATGCTTAGGGTTCCAGGATTGACGTTTGTCCCTGTTTTACTTAGTTTTTTGGGTCTTTGCTGTGGAGGGACGGTGTTACTTCTGTCTATAGCGTCATATTGGCTCTGCCTCTCCAACACACAATTTTTTTATTTTTTCCCATAGAAAAATTTATTCATACATTGTTATGTGACTCTAATTGCTCTCCTCATACTGTGACAGCACTCTCCTCCTTTCCAGCCCTGATTCTCCATGTCCATTCAGCTAGCTCCTAACCCTCTCTGTTTTCCCATATAACCTCCAGAAAGAAGCTGCCGATTTAGTCTCTTGTATCTACTTGAGCTAAGAGGCACAATCCTCAAGAGTATCACTTTATGCCCCACAGTCCAGTCCAATCCCTGTCTGAAGAGTTGGCCTCCGAAATTGTTTTAGTTCTGGGCTGATAGAGGATCCAAGGACCATACTTTCCAGGGTTCCTCCAGTCTCAGTAAGACCAGTAAGTCTGGTCTTCTTACTAGAATTTGAGTTCTGCACCCCCCCTTTCTCCTGCTACATCTGGGATTCTCTGTTGTGTTCCCTGTAAGGGAAGTCATTGGTGATGGCCGGGCACCACCTATTTCTTCTGGTCTCAGGCTGGTGAAGTCTCTGGTTTATGTGGCCCTTTCTGTCTCTTGGGCTAATATTTTCCTTGTGTCTTTGGTATTCTTCTTTCTGCTTTACTCCAGGTGGTTGGGACAAATTGATGCATATTAGATGGCTGCTTGCAAGCTTTAAAAGCCCCGGACTCCACTCACCAAAGTAGGATGCAGAACATTTTCTTAATAAGCTTTGTTATGACAATTGAACTAGATGTCCTCTGAAAGTATGGTTCCTAGACCCCTACCCCTGCTACTCTGTCCCTCAAAGTGTTTGATTGTATTCAGGAAACTTCTTAGCTTTGATTTAGTTCCATTGTGCTGACTTCCCCTGTAGTGTGTGCTGTCCTTCCCTTCACCTAAGATAATTTTTTTCTACAGTCTAGTTAGTAAATAACCCTCATCCTCCCTCCCCACCCCAGTAACCGTCAAAGAATGTTTTCTTCTGTGTTTAAACCTTTTCCTGAGTTCTTATAATAGTGGTCTTATACAATATTTGTCCTACTGTGACTGACTAAATTCACTCAGCATAATGACCTCCAGCTTCCTCCACATTATAAGATGTTTCACAGCTTCATCGTTGTTCTTTATTGTTGTGTAGTATTCCATTGTGTGGATATACCATAATTTGTTTATCCATTCCTCCGTTGATGAGCAACTAGGTTGTTTCCATCTTTTTGCTACTGTGAACAGTGCTGCTATGAATATGGGTGTGCATATATCTATTCGAGTGATGGCTCTTATTTCTCTAGACCATATTCCAAGGAGCAAGATAGCTGGATCGTATGGTACTTTTGCTTCTAGCTTTTTAAGGAAGCTTCAAATTGATTTCCAAAGCAGTTGTACCATTTTACATTCCCACCAACAGTGTATAAATGTTCCAATCCCTCCACAACCTCTCCAGCATTTATTATTTTCTGTTTTTTTGGATTAATGCTAGCCTTGTTGGGGTGAGATAATATCTCATTGTAGTTTTGATCTGTGTTTCTCTAATGGCTAATGATTGTGAGTATTTTTTCATATGTATGTTAGCTGCCTGAATATCTTCTTTGGTGAAGTGCCTGTTCATATCTTTTGCCCACTTTTTAATTGGGTTATTTGTCTTTTTGTTGTTGAGGTTTTGCAGTATCTTGTAGATTTTAGAGATTAGATTCTGATCAGATTTGTCATAGCCAAAAATTTTTTCCCAGTCCGTAGGTTGTCTTTTGACTCTTTCGGTGAAGTCTTTTGATGAATATAAGTGACTGATTTTTAGGAGCTGCCAGTTATCTAGTCTCTTTTCTAGTGCTTGTGCATTGTTACTTATGGTTTGTATTGTGTTTATGCCATGTATTAGGGCTCCTAGCTTTGTTCCTATTTTTTTATTCCACAATCTTTATAGTTTTAGATTTTATATTTAAGTCTTTGATCCATTTTGAGTTAGTTTTTGTGCATGGTGTGAGGTATGGATCTTGTTTCAGTTTTTTGCAGATAGATATCCAGTTATGCCAGCACCATTTGTTAAAGATACTGTCTTTTCCCCAATTAACGGACTTTGGGCCTTTGTCAAATATCAGCTGCTCATAGTTGAATGAATTTATGTCTGGATTCTCAGTTCTGTTCCACTGGTCTATGTATCTGTTGTTGTACCAGTACCAGACTGTTTTGACTACCGTGATGGTATAATAGGTTCTAAAATCAGGTAGTGTGAGGCCTCCCACTTTGTTCTTCTTCTTGAGTAATGCTTTTTTAATTCATGGCCTCTTCCCTTTCCATATGAAGTTGTTGATTTGTTTCTCCATCTCATTAAAAAATGTCATTGGAATTTGGATCAGGAGTGCATTGTATCTGTAGATCACTTTCGGTAGAATTGATATTTTCACTATGTTGAGTCTATCTATCCATGAGCAAAGTATGTTTTTCCACTTATGCAGGTCTCTTTTGGTCTCTTGCAGTAGTGTCTTGTAGTCTTCTCTGTATAGATCTTTTACGTCTCTGGTTAGATTTATTCCTAAGTATTTTATCTTCTTGGGGGCTGTTGTAAATGGTGCTGATTTGGTGATTTCCTCTTCGAGGTTCTGTTTGTTGGTGTAAAGGAGTCCAACTGATTTTTGTATGTTTATCTTGTATCCTGAAACTCTGCTGAAATCTTCTATTAGTTCCAGTAATTTTCTTGTGGATTCTTTGGGGTTTTCTGTGTATAAGATCATATCATCTGCAAATAGAGATGCTTTGACTTCTTTCCTACCAATTTGGATGCCTTTATTTCTTTTTCTAGCCTAATTGCTCTGGCTAGGACCTCCAACACAATGTTGAATAAGAGTGGTCATAAATGGTATCCTTGTCTGGTTCCCGTTCTCAAGAGGAATACTTTCAAAGTCTCTCCATTTAGGATGATGTTGGCTGTTGGCTTTGTATAAATGCCCTTAATTATATTGAGGAATTTCCCTTCTATTCCTCTTTTGTTGAGAGTTTTCATCATGAATGTGTGTTGGACTTTGTCAAAAGCCTTTTCTGCATTGATTGATAAGATCATGTGGTTCTTCTCTTTTGTTTTATTTATGTGATGGATTATATTGATTGTTTTTGTAATGTTGAACCACCCTGCATACCTGGTATAAATCCCACTCGATCATGATTAATTTTTTTAATATGTTGCTGAACTCTATTGGCTAGAATTTTGTTGAGGACTTTTGTGTCAATGTTCATGAGGGATATTGGTCTGTAATTTTCTTTTTTTGTGGTGTCTTTACCTGGTTTTGGTATCAGGGTTATGCTGGCTTCATAGAATGAGTTTGGGAGTATTCCACCCTTTTCTATGCTCTGAAATACCTTTAGTAGTAGTGGTGGTCACTCTTCTCTGAATGTTTTGTAGAGTTCTACAGTGAAGCCATTTGGGCTAGGGCTTTTTTTTGTTGAGAGTTTTTAAATTACCTTTTCAACCTCTTCTTTTGTTATGGGTTTATCTAGTTGTTCTACCTTTGTTTGTGTTAGTTTAGTTAGGTAGGGAGTTTCTAGAAATTTGTCCATTTCCTCTAGGTTTTCAAATTTGTTAGAGTACAATTTCTCATAGTATTCTGTTATAATTCCTTTAATTTCAGTTGGGTCTGTTGTGATATCACCCATCTCATTTCTTATTTGGGTTATTTGCTTGCTCTGCTGTTTTTCTTTTGTCACTTTGGCCAGTGGTTTATCAATTTTGTTTGTCTTTTCAACGAGCTAGATTTTGGTCTTGTTAACTCTTTCATTTGTTTTTCTATTCTCTGTGTCATTTAATTCTGCTCTAATTCTTATTATTTCCTTCCCTCTGGTGCCTGTGGTCTTCTTTTGCTGCTCTCTTTCTACTTGTTCCAGTTGTAGGGTTAATGTTTTGATTATGGCCCTCTTTTCTTTTTGAATATGTCCAGGTATTACTATAAACTGACCTCTGAGTACTGCTTTTGCTGTGTCCCAAAAGTTCTGGTAGGATGTGTTTTCATTCTTATTTGATTCTATGAATTTCTTTATTCCATCCTTAATTTTTTCTATAACCCAGTAGTTTTTGAGCAAGGTGTTGTTCAGTTTCCATGTGTTTGACTTTTTTTTTTCCCTGGCTTTTTCTGTTGTAGATTTCTACTTTTATGACTTTATGGTCAGAAAAGATGCTTTATAATATTTCAGTGCTTTGGATTTTTTTAAGGCTTGCTTTGTGGCCTAATATGTGGTCTACTCTGGAGAATGTTCCATGTGGGTTGGAAAAGAAAGTATACTTGGCTGCTGTTGTGTGCAGGGTTCGGTATATGTCTATGAGATCAAGTTGTTTGATTGTAGCATTTAGCTCTTTCATGTTGTTGATCTTCTTTCTGGATGTTCTGTCCTTCACCAAAAGTGGTGTGTTGAAGTCTCCTACTACGATTGTGGAGATGTCTATCTCTCTTTTCAGTGCTGTTAGAGTTTGTTTTATGCTTTTTGGAGCCCCGACATTGGGTGCATAAATATTTATTGTATATTTATTTATTATTATTTATTATTACAGGTACATCCTCCTGGTGTATTGACTGTTTAATCATTATCTAGTGTCCTTCCTTATCCTTTGTGGGGGATTTTATTTTAAAATATATTTTGTCAGAAATTAATATTGCCACTTGTGCTCTATTTTGAGTGTTTGCTTGATATATTTTTTTCCATCCTTTGAGTTTTAGTTTGTTTGTGTCTTTAAGTCTAAGTTGTGTCTATTGTAGGCAGCATAGAGATGGATCTTTTTTTATCCAATCTGCCACTCTCTTTCTCTTTACTGGTGCATTTAGTACATTTACATTCAGCGTAATTATTGATAGATATGAGTTTAGTGCTGTCATTTTGATGTCTTTTTTTTTTTTTTTGCCAACACACAATTTTTATTGGTGAATTATAAAGATGATTGGCCAACATTTGTATATAGATAATACTTGGCACACAGGTCTTCAATAAATATTACTGCGTCTATTTTGAAAATGTAATGGTCTTTAAGCAATATGCTCTAAAAGGTAAAAGCCAAGGGAAAAATTTATCTCTAAAAAATGTATACAAAAATCCAGTATATCTTAATGTAGCAGTTGCAAACTTTTTTTGGTTTGTTTTTTTAATGTTGCAACAGATTACAGTTACAGCAGATTTCATGCTTAATACAATGCATTGTAGGCTTAGGAGGTAACACATTATTAAAATGTAAAATGTGATTTTGATTAATAGATAACCAGTATCAGGAGTTTAAGCATGCTATTTTAAAAAGGGAGAAAATGTCTAAATGATTCTCTACACAAAATGCATGTAACTGTCTCTTTTTATAAGTAAAGTCTTTCATTAGTTAGAAGGAAATGAATTTCCTGTTATATGTTTGTTCCTCACTGTTCCTGTACAAAGCAGTCCTAACCATTTTAAAAAAAACCCTTTAAAATAAGCTAATGATATAGAATCTGGGACAAATCATCCTAGCATCAACAGAATCCTGAGTGTCATATACAATCAATGAAATGAAAGTCCAAATCTGACCATGTTTGGAGATTTTCACAATGAAAATAAAAGATCTAGAAAGCCAAATGAAAATGGCTTACTTTCATCAGGTTCTTTTTACTTGTTGATTATGTATTTTACAAATCGAATATATGACCTCTCTTCTCACAATCAGTATTTGCATGAGGTCCTATGTAAACTATGCTGTTTTACAAACCATGCAGTTTCTATTCTGCAGCAAAATTCAAGAGTGAGTGAAGTTGTTTTTTCCACCGTTAAAAAGCACTGGATGTGAGTTAAGAACACATTCAATATCATTTCATTTAAGAAGCTTTCTTAATCAGATGTGGACACTGACTTGCAAAACATACACTGCCCAAAGCAAAAAAAAAAAGTACAACGACTTGCAAATACAGCATCTTTAACAATGTTTTGTTATTTCTTTCTATTGATAAACATTCAAGAACAGCATTTTCATCGAATGAAAGTAAACAACGAAATCAGCTATCCCCACACTTTCTAATCCAAACAGCCTAAATGCAATTATTATAGATCACCAGCAATCACTGAATTTATTGGGCAACAATTAACTTGGCACTTTCCCTGAAGTATAAAAAGAATGCTTTGAACAGATATAACCCTTACAGAACTAGGTTTACATCATAAATGTTGGGGGTAAAAAGTACACAACATGACAGATTCATGATTTAAGGTGAGAGAAGGATCCACTGCTCTATGTGGCACAAAGGAATTTGGCTGAGGTGGCCATACAACTTTTATTTCATAGCTGGGTTTTTAGGAGGAAGACGTTTGTACATATTTAAGTGGCTCACAACCTGCTGGGGAATCTCTGCCAAAACACACTGAGCGAGTGCTTCTTTCGGAGCAATCTGGAACTGTCTGAAAGGCACACACTGAACAATATCTCTGATGGCTGCCTCACCTGACAGGGACTGGAGACTTCCGCCATCATCATCCAGAAACTCCACGGCACTAAAGTCAGCACCTCCAACTCCAATAATGGGTGGTCATGGGCAGCTTGGCAGCATTAACTTATCGCTTTCATCAAGGTCTGTGATCACACCATCAGTAATAATCAAGAGCACAAAATATTGAGAAGCTGTCTGCTGTTGAGTGGCTGCAGCAGCAAACCTGGCCACATGATTTATGATTGGAGAAAAATTAGTTGGTCTGTAGAGTTTTATCTGAGGAAGTCAGGTCTGATATGTCTCTACAATACCTTGGATTCCATTGCAGTAGGGATTGGATGGATTAAAGTTCTTTGGAAATTCATGCGATACCTGCCACTGAGAAGGTATCTGAGCACCAAAACCAAAAGCTGGAACATCTTATCAGCATCATAATCTTGAATGACCAGTTCCACAGACCAGACAGCAGTCACATACTCATTAACACCATTTGGGCTGATGTAATGAAGGGAATCCGGAGACCCTGGATCACCATTGGAGCCAGTGAAGTCCACTCACAAATAAAATTCAGCCGACATCCTCCCATGATATAGTCAAGGAATGTGCATTCCACTGTAATCTCACACTGTTTCACACTGACAACACCTGAATTTTTGTAGTTTTTCTTCTTTTGCCTCTTTTTCTCATTTATGCATTCAAATTCAACAGGTGAGCTTCTGGAGGTTTCTTTCAGTTTTGTCATGGTACTATGAAATGTTCCATTGAGATCATGTGACCCATCATTGTCATAATCACTCTACCGTAATGGTTTTGTCCATATCTCCATAGCACAGGGAGTTAAGAGAGATTTTAAAATACCTCGAAACAGGATTCAAGTTGTTTTTAATAACCTCTATTTGATGAACCATTATCCAGTTTTCACCAGAAGTCTGTGGAATTCCAGATATGGGTCTGACTTTTCAAATAGATCTTTATTATCCAGTTTTCTTGCTTCCATTTCAAACAGCACCACTCTGTTACCGTTTATTTCTTCATTTCAAATCATAATGGTCCCTTTTTCTGCAGGTCTGCCATTTTTAAGCACCATTGGTCGAGTTAGCTTCTTATTGGAAACCATCTATCCCAGGTTAAATTCAAACTCTTCTAAGAAGTCGTCATCACTTAGCTCAATAGTTTTGTTGTCGATGTCATAAATCCCAAATTTCAATTTCTGAACGTCTTCAAAGTAGTAATCAGTAAAAAGTTTGGATTCAAATTTGAGACTCAAGCAATTCTTAATCCTCTCTGTGTGTTCAACATCATACCATTGTTGAGCACTTGTATTAAAAAATAACACACGTGAAAGGTCTGACTTTGACCTTACATCTGTATCCGGAAGACTGTCACAGGAAATATTCAGCTCCACCTTCTTGAAGCATTGGGCAGCCATCTCTGGAGAGGTCCAGGTCCCAGGGGTGGAGACTGGACCAGAGTGGAGGCGAGGGAGGCAGCGTCTGTAGGGTTGCTGGGGATGCCCAGGATTCCTCTCTCTCTATTCAATTATTCAAAATGGAAACTGAAATTCTCCATAAATACTTGTCAAATAAACACATTTTTGTACCTGAGGTTTGGCATATTGTAGGTATGCAATCAATAATAGCTGTTTTTACTTTGACCATCATTATTATTTCCATTGGCTAGGAAATTTACAAACTAGAGCAATGATTATTTCCAAGAACTCCTCATCCCTTAATTTAATAAGGCACTATTAAAGGCCAACATGTCCCTGTGCCCTCCTAATTATTTTTAAATTCTATATTCACAATTTTTTGTTTGTACATGGTAAATGTGAAAGAATATTTTCCCACTGGGCTTTAATTTTCTGAAAAGGAATTCATATCTACTCCAAAGTTTGTTAACTAGCATCCAGGGCATCAGGAGTTCCTTGTGAATCCTGAAACTGAATGGAGTTTTGACTGTTCATACGCATATTACCCTGAGGATAGTGATTGTGTTATTGATGTTCAGACCATTGCGATCCACAGGGTTTTCATGGTTGATTTTCATGGGGGTAGTGTCCATGTTATAAGTAATTCAGACTTTTGAGATTCAGAGGAACTGATTTTCAGAAGTAGATTGCCTGGCTTTCCTTCCTAGTCCATCTTAGTCTGAATGCTCTTCTGAGACCTATTTAGCATCATAGCAGCAAGCAAACCTCCACTGACAGACAAGTGGAGGAGCCTGTGGGACACTGGCCTGCAATTAAACCCGGCTCTCCCACATGGAAGGGAGAATACTACCACTGAACCACCACTGCCCCACATAATGTGCATCAGCCTCATTAAATTCTAAGATGCGACATAGGAAAGGTTTAGAAAAGATAGATGCAAAAGACTTCCTCACCACAAATACCTCTTGATTGTTTGTGACCTGACCTTGAATTTTGTCAAAATGCCAAGTGGTAAGATTTTTCTTTGTTATTGTGTCTTGACCTTTGCCCAGTGCTGTGTCTACTTTGAGGTGGGTTTAAGGAGGGAGAAAAGGTTGTCAACAAACTTTCCTTGTGTCCTGGTCAGCTGTTGGTGGGGGAAAACTTCCCAGAGTGAAGCAGATTTTATCATCTTCGGAAACCTCCTGCTACTTCAAGGCCTCTTCTTGATCCAATCCTGTCACCACTAACGATGAAGTCCTTACATTATGTTTATATCTTTCCCTTTGCCTTTAGCTCTAATGCTTGTTGATGGCATTTGTATATGATCTAGATGTCCAAAAACAATACCAGTCATGGCCATTTGTTTTTTCATCCTTATATGATTTCATTTCTGTCATCTAAATCACATCACCAGGCCTAGATTGTGCTTTAGTTTGGTCAAGAAGTAGTGTTTTTAGATCGTGCCAGACATTCTCCAGGCTTTATGCATTTACATAAAGTATTAATACTGCAGATTATCCTGTCTTGACCCCTCTTCTTCCAGAGAATTTACCCACATTGCCAGACAAGCTGTTCCCTGTAGACCGGATTGGTTCTTCATGACACTGGAGCTAGGAAGCAGAGTTAGAGAAGTCTGAGAGCCAAAGGAATGAACTGAGTCCATGGAGAAACGTCAAGGATCAATACCGCAGACCACTTTCAAACAGAGAGCCCTTTGAGACAGTAGCAGGATTTGGATCAAAATGACAAGTCTGAGTGTTATAAGCCAGGAGAGGTGACAGTTAAATGGAAGCAGGTGGGGAATGAGCCTTAATGGGCAATAGGGTGGGATAAGTGGCTATGGGCACGATAGAAAGCATTTTCATTCTTCCCAATAATCTCTGCATTATTACTTGAAATCTGGTGGTGAAAGGTTAAGCACACAGCTGCTAACCCAAAGGTTGTCAGTTTGAACACACTCAGAGGTGCCTCAGAAGAAAGGTCAGGTGATATCCTTCTGAAAGGTCATAGCCTAGAAAATTCTATGGAGTACAGTTCTACTTTAAATAGATGGGGCTGTCATGAGTTGGAATCAGCTGGATGGTAACTGGTCAACTGGTTTACTGGAATCTCAACTCTAGATATAATCATTGTTAACAATTTGGTGTCTATTTTTTATAGAATTTTTTCTATGCATCTACTAAAGTAAAATTACATATGCATATGAAATTATTTTATTTTAGGAATGACATCATGTCATAATATTGTTTTATAATTAGGACTGAATGTTGAAAATAATAATGAAAGTATTTTATACTGTGTTTCCTTTTTATGTTTCTTTTAATGGAAACAAAATATTAAAAGAGGCTAAGAAATGAAATCTAAAGGCCTAACTGTAGAATAATCCAAATAAAAATCATACTTTTGCAAAACATTAAGGGAGGAAGGCATTTGGGTATCAAGAATGATAATAGATTTTTTTTGATTAATAAAAATTTTAAATTGTGCCAGACTCCATTTTAAGCCATTTATAGGAGTTAGCTCACTTTATCAGCATTCAGGAAATCTAAAACTCAGAAAGCACATAGATGTTTAGAACCATTTGAGAGTGCTGCAGGGAGGGAGGTTTGTGTGCAAAGCAGCTAGTTAATGTCACAGAGTATAAGAAAGAGCCAATGATAGTCAGCAGTACACACAGCATTTGGGGGAGATACTGCCAGTTTCTTTTTTTTTTTTTTTTTTTTTTTTTTTTTAATATATATTTTATTGTACTTCAGGTGAAAGCTTACAGAGCAAATAGTTTCTCATGAAATAGTAGTACACATGTTGTTTTTTTTGACATTGGTTAACAACCCCACAACGTATTAAGCCTCTAAATTCTCAACCTTTTTTTTTGATGAAAATTACAGATGGCCAAAGATACACCGTTTCAAAATTTTCTACATTCACAGTTCAGTGACATTGACTACGCTCTTCCAACTGTGCTGTTATTCTCACTTAAGATGAGGGCTTACAGAACAAAATAGTTTTTCATTTAACAGTTACTACACATGTTGCCCTATGACAATGGTTAACAATCTCACAGCACATCAAGATTATCCTTACTCCACCTTGTGTTCCCTATCACCAGGGGGCTTCCTTGTCCCCTTCTGTCTTCTGGACCTTGTCAGTGGATTATTGTACCTCTTTAGTCTCCTTTGTTTGTTTATTTATTTATTTATTTTTATTTTATTTAAACACCATTTCAAAACTTTTTACTTACACATTTAAGTGATATTGACTATGCTCTTCCAATTGTGCTGCCATTCTCGCCCAAGATGAAGGCTTACAGGACGAAACAGCCTCCCATTTAATAGTTACTACAAATGTTGCCCTATAGCAGTGGTCAACAATCTCACAATACATCGACAGTGTCCTTATTCAATTTGTGTTCCTTATCATCAGTTTCCTACTCTCCCTCTGCCTTCTGGCCCTTGTCACCGGACTCCTGTACATCGTTAGTCCCATTTAGTTTTACTGGGGTGTCCATTCCCAGGCTTAACATCGAACCTTGAAGGTAACTTCCCCTCTGAGCTGAAAGGGTGTCTGGGGGCCACACTCTCGAGGTTTCTCTAGTATTCTTTAGGCCAGTATATCTGGTCTTCTTTTTTTTTTTTTTTTTTTGGGAGTTAAAATTATGCTCTACATCCTACTCCAGCTCTGCCCAGACCCCTCTGTTGTGATCCTGGTCAAAGGAGTCATTGGTGGTAGCCGGGCACCATCCAGCTGTACTGGGCTCAGTCCCGTGGAGGCCTTGGTAGCTGTGGACCATTAGTCCTTCGGACTAATCTTTTCCTTGTATCCTGTTCTCTTCATTCTCCCTTGTTCCCGAAGGGATGAGATCAGTGGAGTATCTTAGATGGCCGCTCATAGGCTTTTAAGACCCCAGACACTACTCACCAAGGTAGAATGTAGAGCATTATCTTTATAAGTAGTGTCATGCCAATTGAGCTAGATGTTCCCCGAGATCATGGTCCCCAGAGCCCTCCGTCCAACAACTCAGTCCCTCGGGGGGTTTGGATGTGTCTATAGGGCCTTCATGACCTTTCCTTGTGCAGGTTGTGTTAGTTTCCGCTGTACTATGTACTATCTCATCTCTCACCCAAGTTACCACTTACCTATTACCTATTTAGTATCCCCCCCCCCTCCCATCCCTGGTAACCAACAAGGATTGTTACATTTTGCATGTGAATTTTTTCATGGGTTTTTACAATAGAGGTCTCATACAATATTTGTCCTTTTGTGATTGACTTATTTCACTCAGCATGATGTCCTCCAGTTTCATCCATGTTATGAGATGGTTCACCGATTCATTGTTCTTTCTCGTTGCATAGTACTCCATTGTGTGTATGTACCATAGTTTGTGTATCCATTCGTCTGTTGATGGACATCGAGGTTGTTTCCATCGTTTTGCTATTGTGAATAATGCTGCCATGAACATAGGTGTGCATATGTCTATTCGAGTGATGACTCTTATTTCTCTAGGATATATTCCTAGGAGTGGGATTGCTGGATCGAATGGTACGTCTATTTCTAGCTTTCTGAGGAAACGCCATATCATTTTCCAAAATGGCTGTATCATTTTGCATTCCCACCAGCAGTGTATAAGAGTTCCCGTCTCCCCGCAGCCCCTCCAACATTTGTTATTTCCAGTGTTTTTGATTCGTGCCAGTAATGCCGGGGTGAGATGGTATCTCATTGTGGTTTTAATTTGCATTTCTCTAATGGCTAGTGATCGCGAGCATTTCCTCATGTGTCTGTTGGCCATTTGAATGTCTTCCTTGGTGAAGTGTCTGTTCATTTCCTTTGCCCATTTTTTGATAGGATTGGTTGTCTTTTTGTTGTAGAGGTGTTGGATTTTCTTGTAGATTATGGAGATTAGACCTTTGTCTGACTTGTACTGTCCAAAAATTTTTTCCCAGTCTGTAGGTTCTCTTTTAACTCTTTTGGTGAAATCTTTTGAAGAGCATAGATGTTTGATTTTTAGAAGATCCCAATTATCTAGTTTATCTGTTGGGTTTTTTGTGTTGATGTTTATGGTTTGTATCCTGTTAATGCCATGTATTAAGGCCTGAAGTGTTGGTCCTATTTTTTCTTCTATGAATTTTATAGTTTGAGGCTTTATATTCAGGTCTTTGATCCATTTTGAAGTAGTTTTTGTATATGGTGTGAGGTATGGGTCCTGTTTCATTTTTCTACAAATGGATATCCAGTTTTGCCAGCACCATTTGTTAAAAAGACTGTCTTTTCCCCATTTGATGTATTTTGGGCCCTTGTCAAAAATCAGGTGACCGTAGGTGGATGGATTTACATCTGAGTTCTCAATTCTGTTCCATTGGTCAATGTCTCTGTTGTTGTACCAGTACCAGGCTGTTTTGAGTACTGTAGCTGTATAGTAGGTTCTCAAGTCAGGTAGTGTGAGTCCTCCAACTTTATTCTTCTTCTTCAGTAGTGCTTTACTTATTCGAGGTTTCTTCCCTTTCCATATAAAGTTAATAATTAGTTTTTCCATCTCTTTGAAGAATGTTGTTGGTATTTGTATCGGAATTGCATTGTATTTGTAGATTGCTTTAGGTAGAATTGCCATTTTCACAATGTTGAGTCTGCCTATCCATGAGCATGGTATGTTTTTCCATTTATGTAGATCCCTTTGGGTTTCATGCAGCAGTGTTTTGTAGTTTTCTTTGTATAGGTCTTTTATATTCCTGGTCAGATTTATTCCTAAGTATTTTATCGTTTTAGGGGCTATTGAAAATGGTATTGATTTCCTGATCTCCTTTTCATCGTTCTCTTTACCGGTGTATAGGAATCCAACTGATTTTTGAATGTTTATCTTGTATCCTGCTACTCTGCTGAATCTTTCTATTACTTCCAGTAAATTTCTCGTGGAGTCTTTAGGGTTTTCTATGTATAGTATCATATCATCTGCAAACAGGGAGAGTTTAACTTCTTCATTACCAATTTGGATGCCCTTTATTTCTTTCTCTTGCCTTACTGCTCTAGCTAGAACTTCCAGCACAATGTTAAATAGGAGTGGTGATAAAGGGCATCCTTGTCTTGTTCCTGTTTTCAGGGGGAATGTTTTCAGCCTTTCTCCATTAAGAATGATGTTGGCTGTTGGTTTTGCATAGATGCCCTTTATTATGTTGAGAAATTTCCCTTGTATACCTATTTTATTGAGAGCTTTTATCAGGAATGGGTGTTGGACTTTGTCAAATGCCTTTTCTGCATCAATTGAGATAATCATGTGATTTTTTTCTTTCCTTTTATTTATGTGGTGGATTACGTTGATGGATTTTCTAATGTTAAACCATCCTTGCATACCTGGTATGAATCCTACTTGGTCGTGGTGTATTATTTTTTTGATATGATACTGAATTCTATTGGCTAGAATTTTGTTCAGAATTTTTGCATCTATATTCATGAGAGATATTGGTCTGTAATTTTCTTTTTTTGTGATGTCTTTGCCTGGTTTTGGTATCAGCGTTATGCTGGCTTCATAGAATGAATTTGGAAGTGTTGCTTCCTCTTCTATGCTCTGAAATAACTTGAGTAGAACTGGTACGAGCTCTTCTGTAAATGTTTTGTAGAATTCTCCAGTGAAGCCATCTGGGCCAGGGCTTTTTTTGGTTGGGAGTTTTTTTATTACCTTTTCAATCTCTTCTCTTGTTATGGGTCTGTTCAGATTTTCAATATCACTTTGTTGTAGTTTGGGTAGGCCGTATGTTTCTAGAAATTTATCCATTTCCTCTAGGTTTTCAAATTTGTTGGAATATAGTTTTTCATAATATTCTGTTATAATCCTTTTTATTTCAGTTGGGTCTGTTGTAATGTCCCCCATTTCATTTCTTATTTGGGTTATTTGTGCCCTCTGCTGTTTTTCTTTTGTCAGTCTGGCCAGTGGTTTGTCGATTTTGTTGATTCTTTCAAAGAACCAACTTTTGGTTTTGTTGATTCTTTCTATTGTTTTTCTGTTCTCTATTTCATTGATTTCTGCTCTGATCTTTACTATTTCCTTTCTTTCGGTGGTTGTAGGCTTTTTTTGTTGTTCTCTTTCTATTTGTTTGAGTTCTGTAGTTAATGTTTTGATTTTGTCCCTTTCTTCTTTTTTGATATGTGCATCTATTGCTATAAATTGTCCTCTGAGGACTGCCTTTGCTGTGTCCCAAAGGTTTTGGTATGATGTGTTTTCATTTTCATTTGATTCTAGGAATTTTTTAATTCCATCTCTGATTTCTTCTATTACCCATTGATGTGTAAGCAGATTATTATTCAGTTTCCATGTGTTTGATTTTTTTTCCTTGCTCTTTCTAGTGTTAATTTCTACCTTGATGGCATTGTGGTCAGAGAAGATACTGTGAATTATCTCAGCATTTTGGATCTTGTTGAGGATTGCTCTGTGGCCTAAGATGTGGTCTATTCTGGAAAACGTTCCATGTGCATTGGAAAAGAATGTGTACTTTGCAGCGGTTGGATGGATTGTTCTATATAGGTCTATGAGGTCCAGTTGGCTGATTGTGTCCTTTAGGTCTTCTGTATCTTTGCTGAGTTTCTTTTTAGTTGTTCTGTCCTTTACTGAGAGTGGTGTGTTGAAGTCTCCTACTATTATTGTGGAACTGTCAATTTCTCTTTTCAGTGCTATTAGAGTTTTTTTTATGTATTTTGGAGCCCTGTCATTGGGTGCATAGATATTTATTATGGTTATGTCTTCATGATGGATCATCCCCTTAATCATTATATAGTGTCCTTCTTTGTCTTTTATGGTAGATTTTGTTTTAAAGTCTATTTTATCTGAGATTAGAATTGCCACTCCTGCTCTTTTTTGGTAGTTGTTAGCTTGATATATTTTTTTCCAACCTTTGATTTTTAATAAATTCACATCTTTGTTTCTAAGATGTGTCTCTTGTAGACAGCAAATAGATGGATCCTGTTTTCTTATCCATTCTGCCACTCTCCGTCGCTTTATGGGTGCATTGAGTCCATTTACGTTCAGTGTAATTATTGATAGATGTGAATTTGTTGCTGTCATTTTGTAGTGCTTTTTTTTGTGATGCTGAAGTTTTCTTTGTTCTTCTTACTCTCTTGTGCTGAGTTCCTTTTGTTTGTGGATTTTGTGTTCATTTCTTTTGTTTTTGTAGGTTTTGGTTTTGTTGAGACTTTATGTTTTTCGTCTTTATTTTTATGAGTTGGTTTGTTAACTTTTTTTGTGGTTACCATGAATTTTACCCTTATCTTTATAATTTTGAAGCAGTCTACCGTTACTTGGTATCGCCTTGCCTTCTTCTCCTTTAGAAGGTTCTATACCTATGCCGTTTGTTCCCTCTTTCATTGTTTTGATGTTGTTGTCATCCTTTGATTGATTTCTCTCATTCCCTTTTGTATATCTTTTGTTTTTGGAAAGTCGTCTGTAGTTCAGTTCCTAGAATGGTATCTGGTTCGTGTTAACCTGCGTCCTAGGTCCTAGGTCCTGCCTGAGGGCTTAAGCTGTTTGTCCTCAGATCGAAGAACTCCCTTTAATAATTCTTGTAAGTTTGGTTTGACTTTTGCATATTCCTTTAGTTTCTGTTTATCTGGAAATGACCTAATTTCACCATCAAATCTGAATGAGAGTTTTGCAGGATATATTATTCTTGGCTGACAATTTTTTTCTTTCAAGATTTTATATATGTCATCCCATTGCCTTCTTGCCTGCATGGTTTCTGCTGAATAATCTGAGCTTAGTGTTATTGTTTCTCCTCTGTATGTGACTTCTTGTTTTTCACGAGCTGCTCTCAGGATTCTTTGTTTGTCTTTAGTTTTAGCGAGTGTGAATATGATATGTCTTGGTGATTTTCTTTTGGGGTCTCTTCTATATGGGGTTCGTTGAGCTTCTTGGATGACCAGCTTTTCATCTTTCATGATACTGGGAAAGTTTTCTGTCAGCAGTTCCTCAATGATCCTCTCTGTGTTTTCTGTTTTCTCCCCCTGTTCTGGTATGCCAATCACTCGTAAGTTTTTGCTTTTAATTGTGTCCCACATAACTCTCAGGGTCTCTTCAATTTCTTTGTTCTTTTTTCTGAGTTTTCCTGAAACAGAGTTGTATCCAAGTGTTTGTCTTCAGTTCCACTGATCCTGTCTTCCATGGTTTCAAATCTACTTCTCAGCCCTTCTATGACACCGTCCATTTCTGAAATCTTGTTGTTTATCTTTTGGATTTCTAATTGTTGTTTTTGTATAATTTCGAGTTGTGAATTTATTTTGGCATTTTGTTCTTGCATCATCTTCCTGAATTCTTCCAATTTTTTGTCTGTATTTTCCATAAATTTGTCTATTTTTTCCTCATGTTTGTCAGCTTTTTGCCCCAGTTCTTGGAAAATTCCGAGTATTAGTGATTTGAGTTCCGTATCAGGTACTTCTAGTGCATTTTCTTCCACAGGAGAGTTATCTGGTGTTTTAATTTGGACGCCTATTGGAGCCATCTTGTCTTGTTTTTGTAAATGTTTTGATATTGTTTGCTGTTTTCGGGGCATTCAGTAGATATTTCTCTCGTTTATTGATTGTAGATTTTTTTTTTTTTTCGTTCTTGTGGTACAGCTGGGCAGATCTAGTTGAGAAGGAGCCACTGGGATGGGTTGCTTGTGGCACTCACCGCAGCCACCAGGACGGTCGGTAGTCAGTGCTGGGCAGGTTCCAATAGGGCGTGCCTGCACCGCTTGGTGATGTGATGTCTAGTGCACGGTGCAGGTAGGTAGGGTGCAGCGGGAAGATGGTTATGTGTGAAGCTAAGCTGGATATGGGAGAGAGGAGAGAGGAGGAGGAGCAAAAAGTGTACAAACATAAAAGAATGCTAGGGGAGCTTGTCGTTGGAATGTACAGATGAGAGACTATGGGATGGAGGAAACCAGAAGGGGGAAGAGAAAGAAAAGGAAAGAATGACCAAATAAAAATCAGAAAAGTTAAAGAACTGCAAAGTTCCCAGGGATCCCACCGATGCAGCTACGAGGTCTGGGGGAGTCGGTCTCAATTTTCACAGCTCAGCCTGGCCAGAAGGTACAGAGGCATACATCGCCTGGAATTCAGGGATCAGAAAGAGAAGGAAGAGATAGAGAGACAAGAAATTAAGCAATGAAGAAAGACAAAAGAAAAAAAGAGGTAAAAGATGACAAAACTAATCAAAAAAGGAAGAAAAATAAAATTGAGAGAAAAAAAAAAAAAAAAAAAAAGGGCAACACCAGCAGTCAGTGCCTACAAACGGGACCCAGAGAGCCCCCACTCAGGGGCGCGAATTCCAAGAAGCCGGTAGTCTCGGGGTTAAGTGACCGTGGCCACGGGAAGCAGAGGGGCCAACGAACAAAGGCCCCAGGATCCCACCCGCGCGGGAGCCCAGACCTAGAAACAGCCACACGCCCGAACGCAGCCCTACAGCCCCGCAGGAGAGAGCAGAGACGGCACTCGGAACCAGGCACCCAGGCAAAAGGAGGGGGAGGCGGCAGAAAAAGGTTCGCTAGGTGCCAGCAAATGGCTCCCAGAAAGCTTCCAGCCCGGGCGCGCGGAATCCAAGCACCGGTGCCCCCCTGCTCAGGGACTCCGGCCACGGAAAGCAGAGGGGCGAACAAACAAAGGCCCCGGGATCCCACCCACGCTGGGGCCCAGACCTAGAAACAGCCACACGCCCGCACGCAGCCCTACAGCCCCGCAGGAGAGAGCAGAGACAGCACTCGGAACCAGGCACCCAGGCAAAAGGAGGGGGAGGCGGAAGAAAAAGGTTCACTAGGTCCCAGCAAACGGCTCCCAGAAAGCCTCCAGCCCGGGCGTGCGGAATCCAAGCACCGGCGCCCCCCTGCTCAGGGACTCCGGCCACGGAAAGCAGAGGGGCGAACGAACAAAGGCCCCGGGATCCCACCCACGCGGGAACCCAGACCTAGAAACAGCCACACGCCCGCACGCAGCCCTACAGCCCCGCAGGAGAGAGCAGAGACGGCACTCGGAACCAGGCACCCAGGCAAAAGGAGGGGGAGGCGGCAGAGAAAGGTTCGCTAGCTGCCAGCAAACGGCTCTCAGAAAGCCGCCGGCCCAGGCGCGCGGAATCCAAGCACCAGCACCCCCCAGCCCAGAGACCCTGGCCACGGAAAGCAGGGGATCCCCAGCTGAGGCGGAGAGGGGTGGGTGGTGGGAGAGCGCGCACCGCAGTTTACCGGTCGTTCTGTCTCCGACCAGATGCTCTGCAAGGCTGCTCTCCCGTTTGCTGTTCTCCGATAGGAATCCAAGATGGTGGATCCGCGCTGCGTTAGCTGGTAAGGAATCTCTGCCTGAGTCTCTCCTCGCTCTCCGTTCTCTTTTAGTATTCTCACTCCGTTTGGTGTTTGGCTGAGTTCTTTATCTCTTCATTTGGTGTTCTAGGGTTTCAGGATTGTTGATTCTCTGTTAGGCTTAGTTTTTCGGATCTTTGCTGTGGAGGGACGGCGTGGTGTTTCTGCCTAGAGCGCCATCTTGAGCCTGAATTCGCCAGTTTCTTTTTAAGGCTAGGCATCATACATCATGTGTACAGGTATGACCTATTCAGTAATAAACACATACCAAATGGCAATAGCTTACATATTTGCCATTTAATTCATATTGATCATAAAACAGAGCTTTTTTAAAATTTTCATTCTTACTGTAATGTTTTATTTACAAGAGTATGAATATACTTTTATAAACTTTATTATTATTATGATATTTTAAAAGAAATCACTTTAAAAACTGCAATGATACATAAAATACACTGGAATTTTATTTACAAATTATTCTCTTTGAGAATTTAAAATGTTGACTAGAACTAATAACTTTGCCAATATGAACCTCTTACACAATGTAAAACCTTTTAAAGTCTAGTATTTATTCTAGCATCTACTCATTTTGTTTCTACATTTGGTATTTGCCATTTCAGTAAAATGGAGATTAAAATTGTGTTAATACTTTTGTTTCCCTCCGAGTATGTGAAATCCTCCAAATTAACCCAGAAATTGACTCATTCTATTTCCTGGAAAGTCTGGCTGGTATTTTTGTGGAGACTCTTTAGTGAAATAGAGACAACAGAGCTTTTGAGATAAACAAAATAGAAAAAATGTAAAAGAATAAAACTGAGAGATGGAGAAATAACAGAAAATAATAAATAGGTATTCTCTAAATGAGAGCTGCGAGAAATCAGATGAAGGAAAACAGCCAAAAATCTACTTTATGCACAGGGTGAGAACTTCCCCTTAGAAGCTGAAATTATGAATAGCTATCTCCTGTTCTGAGAATTTGAAGTTCCCAAGTGGTGCAAAGGGTAATGCGTTTGGCTACTAACCCAACAGCTGGAGGTTCAGATCCACCCAGAGGCATGTCCGTAACCTATGGAGCACACTAGTACTCTGACACAAATGGGTCGCCAAAAGTTGGAACCTACTGGACACAAACTAGTTTAATCTTTTTTGTCCTGAGAACCACTGATTGTTTAGTGTAGAGTCAGTACAAATTCAATATGAGTGTGTCTTTTATCACATTTTTTGTTGAGTGTAGAATGGAGTCCAAGGCCAGATTAATGCACGTTAGGGTGCTAAGCACTGATAAACTGTGGTGCCCCCTCCTCTGTTTACTCATTCAATCAGGATATCTGAGTTAATATATACATACATACATACCTACATATACATGCATACATGTTAACTATCCACTATGTAACTTCAATTTAATGTGACTATAAACGTGTCCTGCTTGCTTGGCATCTACAGGTCTTTGCTTTCGACAGCTGGTGCCCCTGTTTTGGTAATGCTGTAAGCACTTTCTTACCTTGCTTACTTGGTAATCTGACACTGCTGGAATTGGTACAAGTTGAATGATGAGTGCGTCTGTTACCAAATTATTTTAAAATTCTGCATTTCCACATTTCATGCATCTTTTGTACTAAAAATATTTAGAAGCCATTTCAAAGCAAGAAATAATAAATGTTGTTGTTCATTGTCATTGAATCGATTCCTACTCATGGCAACCATGGGTTTTCAAGGCTGTGGCGTTTTGGAAACAGATCATCAGGACTTTCTTTTAAGACGCTGCTTGGTGGATATGAACTGCCAACCTTTTGGTTACTGGTCTAGTGCTTAACCATTTGCACCACCCAGGGAACCTGCCAAAATGCAGCCACTTCTTATAATCTTTGATTAAAAAAAAAGTTTGTAAAGTCTTTATTGAATGTGAAATCACACCTTCTATTTTTCTTACCTCCTTAAGCCTCTGTTTTATCCTACATTTTAAATAATTCCCAGATTTAGGTTCCTTTAGAAGGATGTTCATAGGAATAACTAGATATGGAAAATTAGTCAATGGTAAAGAACTGTCACGTCGAGGCCAGTGCTGTGTAACAGACAGTCTCATCAACTTCACTCCATCAGTACAGTTTCAAAGGCTCTGAAATGTATGAAACCATCTACATCTACTTTCCTTCCCAGCAAAATACACCTGGATATTTTTTGTCTTCTTTGACTGAAGGTCACAATTCCTCTCTCCTATCTTTTCAAAGTAGTCTTGATACTCTCCCTCCAAGGCATTTCAATGATAGATTTGAGGCATACTGTATAATTTGCATATTCTTCAATTAGTCTGCATAATTCTCTCAGCATTTTAAATAACCAACTTGACTGAGTATGCATTTTTATGTCTTTATGAATATGCATGATCCACATTTTCCAGCAATGCCTTTCCTTGTAATTTACACAAGGAGGGGTTTTGGGCTTCTTTTATGCATGTATCACTAAGTTTATGCCCAGTAGTCTCTCTTCTGATTAAAAAGAAGGGAGGCTTTGTATATTTTATCGCTGAGGAAGGTATCAGGTCTCTTTTTTCTTTTTTTAGTAAAGCAAAAAGAAAAGTTTTATTCTGTGTATAGTCAAAGAAGCAAAAGTGAGAAATCAACAAGCATGCTGTTTGAGCCATGTCTGCCTGAGTCCAAGGAAATATTACAGAATAAGCACAAGTGGGAAAAAGGACAAGCATGCAGCTACAACCATATCTGCCCAAGTCCAAGAACATATTACGGAATAGGCAAGAATGGAGAATGGACAAGAATGCTGCTAGAGCCGTGTCCGCCCCCGTCCAAGGAATGATACAGAATCCTCAATGCATACGAACATTACAAACGGGCAAAACCACTGAAGGCGTCACCTTTCCACAGATTGGCTAGAAACTGTGTTCCTACATTTTGAATTGTCTTTCTTAACAATCCTTGGTACAGGTTTCAGTAACGACAGTCTAGAGGGTCTTGATTTGTCCAAACAAGTCTTACTATTCACTAAATGCTAACAGAAAAAAGATAAGAGTGGAAAGTATGTGAGTCTTTTGTGCTGTTTTATTAGCTTATGTGGAAGCTTCCCTAAAAGATGTTTTCCAAGATTGTCTTAGCTATTGTCTTTATACCTCAGGGCCCAGTTGATGTGTCCTGGTGAGTCCAGCTCCAGCTGGGTCACATTTTTGGACAAGGAATAATAGCTCCGATATTATCTACTAAATCATTCCCTCCTTTTGACTGGAGATTGGAGGTAACACATCAATGATCAATACCTGGACTTAGTCAAGCTGCTAGATGGTAGCCATGCAGGCTCATGAAACTCGCAGTGCTGGTTTTCCACAGGATATCATCTGGTTCTTCACCAAAATCTTAAGTAAGAACGATGTTCTCATCAATTGCATTGCAGAAGTGAGCAGACTCAATGTACATCAACATTTTAGCCCGAGGCCTTCTTTTGCCTTTTAAGTGTATAAGACAATAGAAAATAAATTTTATTATGCCTAATACTACCAGGATGCAAACTACGAATATTACTATCCTTTGCAGTAGTGATCTAGCCTATGTACTTATTTCTGATGGTAATGAATCAAATAAATCTGGTATTTGTAAGGATGTTACAGTGTGTAACCAAGTAGCTTGCTGTCTAATTCTATGTATTCTGTTCTACTTCTCCTGTGTTGTTTATCCAAATGCAACAAAAGCCATTTGCTATAGCACAGATTACACTTTCTTAGACTAATAAAAAATGTAAAGCTATTCTGTTATCTCATGTCACCTTGGCTTATGAGGCCAGAGGTTGCTGTTATGTTTTCATTCCATTAGCAACTCTGTCTGCTATTTGTCCCACAGTGACTGACTTTCTTAAAGATTTCTCCAATTCAACTATACCATAAATAGGAGTTAAAGCTACCAATCATACCCTGAGTGCTGGACCACTGAGTTTTATTCTAACTTTCATTTTACAATGTGTAACAATTTAACAGTACCTTTCCAGTATTTACTGGGATGGTTACTATGAATATCTAAAGATAATCCTAAAACTCCCAAAGCACATTGCCCACTCATTCACCAGAAATCTAAACAAGAGATTGTCCACATAAATTCACTATCAGTTGGAAAGGGACCATCTAAACTAGTGTAGTTGGATCTACCACATAAAAAATTATATCCATAAGGAGCACACAAAGTTTGTCTAGAGACAACAGAAAAAACAGAAAAATTTACATGTGACAAACAAGTTTCCATTAGGGAATTCATGATTAGCAAGATAATACAGGATGGACCTCTCCTATTGGAGGTCTTCAGTTAATCTCTTTAAAACATACTAAGTGTTCTTCCTGAGTGCAGGCTGCCCCTCTTTGGTTTGTCTATTAACAGTCATGGGTCACGTTCTCATAAGCAGAAGTGGAGCCTAAGACAAATGGAGTCTGAGCTATGAGGTCGATCTCTTCTGAGAACCTGGTTTCTTCTTTAAGATATATAAATTTCTACATAGTAAGAGGGTGAGAGTTTAATTATAAACATTAGACAGATATTTCATAAGACACTATCTGGAAGACTGCTTAAATTGATTACTGATTTACTTTAAACATAACTCTCAGTCTAATCTTTGGAGTCAGTTTCCCACAACAGACTGAATTCTTCAAAAAAGCACAATGCCCAGAGCAAAACGGCCTTACTAGTTTATCTGGGCCATTGTTTGACTCAAAAATGGCTTCAGGAACCAGTTTTTTCCTCAAAGCTCGAGATTCGAAAGGACTCCCAAAGGCAGTAGCATGTGTGGGTTACTCTAACCTCCATGAAAGCCAGAAATCTGGATTCCAGGAGAATTAGAACTCTTTCATGGTTCCCTCCTTTGGATCATGATCTTGCTATAGAATCGTTGATCATAAATGCTCAATAAATGATAATTGAGCACCATCTAGTTTTTAAGATCCAAGGCACCGTACAGCAAACTAGGAGATAGAATAGAAACACTAACAATAATATTAGGCCAAGTGTCTGAAATAATCAATGAAACCGTAACCCTAAGGTCTTTGAACCAAGGCAATAAATCTTTTGAGGTGTTTATTTATGCATAAGCAGCATCAGTAACTGCTTTTCATGTGCCTCAGCAGCAACTACATTCTGCAAAACCTCGGATTGCATATTAATATAAATACGGCAACATTCATCCATTAAGACACAAAACTATTCCTTGAGAGACTAATAGGAAATTTAATACTGTTCTATTTTGTAAAATCATAGCTGGAACTTCAGATACTTCTTTGGTTATGATATTTACAACTTTGCTAAGTTTACCAACAGGAACTTTTAATTCAAGAGTTAAAATATCCAAACCCATTAGTTAGATAATTTAGGAGAAAGGAAAATGATTTCTTATATCCATAAAGTAAGACCTTAAAGCATCAACAATATCCCCACATAAAACTCACAGTATCCTTCAGCTTACTCAGTCTTATGTAGTTAATTTCTATTCCATGTGATTCTGGATCAGCAGAAGTCTGTGAACTTATTAGCGCCTGTAAACCCATTAAGAGTTCTGTAAATTTTATTCAGTCTAGTCACAGTCCTTTTCACAAGTCCAATATAGTCCATCTTTTCGTTGAAATATTTTGGTCAAACATTTTCAGCTAATCAGCAAAGTAAAAACTCACCTGTAGGTGACAAAACTTAATATGGCCATAATTTAACTATACTCTTAATTGTGGAAGACATGATGGAAATTAATTACTAGCATAACATAAAGGCCAAATAAAATCAGTTAAAAACACTTTAGATAAAAAGAATTTCTAAATATAATCATTAACCTTATTTTCAAAGAGCTTCAGATATAATATATAATAGACTTGAGACATAATACCAGATAGTCAGGGTATACCAAGAATATACCAAGATTATCAAGTCTGTAAATATCTGAATAGTAATAAAAAAAGTCATAGGTAAACTATGTTAATTCCCCCATCAAGCCATTGGCTTTGATAAGGTTGTAACCAGGTTAGCAGTTAATAAAATTATGACATAATAGTATGCAATTTATTTTCTAATATTAGGCAAAAAATAAGAGGAAACACTAACATATAAATTTTAACCCAAATAGAATCAGGCAATTCTCTTGATTCTGACAACAAGTTCTATGTGATTTATAACATATTAAATAAATCCTTTTAGCACTTTTCTTTTATAAGAAAATTTTTATGGCTTTCCATAAAGTTTCAAGGTTGTCAGCAGTTTAGTAGAGGTCACCGAGATACAATACTTAAGTTATTTAACCAAAGATCTTAAAAGTAAAAAACTTAACTTTTTTTTTTTTTTCCCTAAAGCCATGCAGCTTGGTTTTTGACTCAGGAATCTTACTCTAATGAGAGGTCAAACCTTTGTCTTCGAGGCAGATTACACAAATAAATTAACTCTTCAACTCAGAAATCAAAGAAAATTTTGTTATTTTAACAGCGAGAAACCGAATTCTTTGTTTTATATGGTATGTAAAATTAAAGCTCCTAAAATCTCATAAATTAAACCATTAAACTTCAGTCAGACAAGTAAAACTTTTGACCATATCAAATAATTTTTTTAATAAAACTTTTAAATGTTTTCTTTGTTGCATATCTCTTATACTGCATCTCTTTAAAATGGCAAAAATCAACACACTCATTTGCAGTCTTAAATATATATATTCTTTCTCTTGTGGCATTAAAAAGCAAAAATATATAAATTTAAATTATGACAAATATCTACTTACTCAATTTAATTAATGAGTTACCTAAAAGATCTTGAAAATTATTTCAAGCCGGTATGCTATAAAACAACCGTAGTTGAAATAAAGTCTGTTTAAACATTCTAAATTTTCATTCAACTTTTACTATTTCCAATATTTTTCCAATCTAATTTTAGCCTTTAAAGATTTTATCAACTGGCTTTGGAAATCACAAAGTCTCTGCTCAGTTGATCAATTCACTGATATGGATATAATCTTAGGTCTCTGGCTAGGGTTGGAAACATTTTCCCAGGCCATTTCAGATGTGTCTCATTGTGATTTCTATTTTTTTGCTTTTTAGAGTTCTCCTACAATAGAGAGAATTTGTTAACAGTTCTCTTATGATTGGGATCAACTAAACTTCTGATAACTATAGCAAAGCAGCAATTTTTCTTATCTTTTGTTTTAAAAGGGTCTCCCCCTAGTTGGAAGGGGTCTTTCAAAAGCTTTCTTGGAGCTATGTGACCTCAGAGAGCTGAGGAGGCCTGATCCTGTCCCTCCCTCCCTATTTTTGACTCATGTTACAAGAAAAGATTAGGTCATTCTGATTCATTTACATATGTTTAAATTAACCAAAGCATTTTGAAAGGCAAACGATAACTAATTTCTTTCCCTTTTACTATTCTCTTGGTAAGCAGTTTTGCTTTCTCTTTATTTATCCAGTAAATACCAAAAGTCTTTAGCAATTTTTTTCTAGGCTTATCCTGTGCCTCCTTTTTCATACCCTGGAATTGATAGTTTTATTTTAAGACAAAATTATTCTTTTTCCTTAAATAAAACACACTTCATATAATATCTACTTTGAAAGATTTCACTTTTAAGATTGACATATACAGAACATAAAGATCTTAGTGTACTTTTCAAATAGACCAATTTATATCAAAGTTTCTCTAAGTAGATATTAAAAACCTAAATCATAAGACAGACATAAGACACGGTTTTTCTTGGATGAGGAAAGAACTGAGGTTCTAAGACAGCCTTACCAAAACCAGCAATTCTCAGCCATAGCCTCCAATCGGACATAAGACAGAAACTTAGACACAATGCTGTAGACCAGAAGCAGCTCTCAAGACAAAAGGGAATAGAAAGACCACATAAGCTCACTAAACAATACCACCCAAAACAAGAGTATGGGGGTCCTAGTTTCTTAAAGTGTAGATAGCAATTTTTTGTTAAAATCAGCTCAATTCAATGGAAGAAACAGGTTCTAGATAAAACTTACAACTTTCCAGAGCCTCAGATGGAGGAATATTAGCCCTTTTGACAAAACCTGAGAATCAAACAAAAGTTCCCCAAAAAGGAAAGAAAGGACAACACAAATGAAAGCTCTTTTTCCCAAAGTAGTCACTGAAATTTCAAATTACTTCTAGTATACTCAGTTTATAGTGTATTTAAATATGAACCCCAAACCAGTGTCTCAGTAGCAGGAGGGAAAATCCAGGCTCATTTATCAAAGATGTTAAGCTCCAAGGTTTAAGCATTTGGTTTCCTTCTGTTTGAACTTAATTCTTTCTGCTGGCTAAAGATCTAGTCTTATTTTAGACCTTAAATATACTAGTTCTTCCAATCTGGAAAGTACTTTAAAGTATCTATTGATGATTTTAATTTTAACATTATGATTCTTTATTGAGAAACTGTATCAAAAAACAGGTACAGAGCAACCACTTCTCCCTTAAATTTCATAAAACAGGTCAGAAGCTGTCACTTCTCCCTACAAATTTCATAAAACAGGTCAGGAACTTCCACCTCTCCCTACAAATTTGGCAAAACAGGTCAGGATCTGCCACCTCCCCTTGCAAATTAGGCAAAACAAAGCACTATTTTCCGGGTCACAAAAACACTCGAATTTTGTGGTTTATCGTGACCCAGAGCTCTTAGAAAATAGAATTACCTGTTTAATGTTTCAAATGCCCAAATCCAGACCTAAACTACAGTTCACCAAAAGAGTTGCTAGATGTCACTCTTAATCAAATGATCAAACAAAAATCTAAGAAAGATTCTTCTTTTTTTTTTCTCACTTTAGATGAACGTTCACAGAATAAGAATAAGATAGTTTCTTGTTAAAGAGTACACATTTTGCCCTATGACAATGGTTAACAACCCCACTACATGTCAACACTGTCCTTACTCAACCTTGGGTTCCCTATCACCAGTTTTCCTGTCCCCTTCTGCCATCTAGTCCTTGTCCCTACACTGCTGTGCCTCGTTAGTCCCATTTTGTTTTATGGGGCTATCCAATCCCCAGCTGAAGAGTGAACCTTGAGAGTGACTTAACCACTGAGCTAAAAGGGTGTCTGGGGGCCACACTCTCTGGGTTTCTCCAGTCTCTTTTAGGCCAGTAAATCTCGTCTTTTTTGTGTGTGTTAGAATTTTGTTCTACATCCTTCTCCAGCTCTGTCCAGAACCCTCTGTTGTGATCCTGTTCAGAGCAGTCAGTGGTGGTAGCCGGGCACCATCTAGCTGTACTGGACTCAGTCTGGTGGAGGCCTTGGTAGCTGTGGTCCATTAGTCCTTTGGACTAATCTTTTCCTTGTATCCTGTTCTCTTCATTCTCCTTTGCTCCCGAAGGGACGAGACCAGTGGAGTATCTTAGATGGCTGCTAACAGGCTTTTAAGACCCCAGACGCTACTCACCAAGGTAGAATGTAGAACATTCTCTTTATAAAGTGTGTTATGCCAACTGAGCTAGACGGTCCCTGAAATCATGGTCCCCACAGCCCTCTGCCCAGCAATTCATTCCCTCAAGGAGTTTGGATGTGTCTAGGGAGCTTCCATGACCTTTCCTTGTACAAGTTGTGCTGGCTTCTCCGGGATTGTGTACTGTCTCACCCTTCACCAAAGATACCACTTATCTATTGCCTATATAGTATTTCACACCCCACCCCTCCCATCCCTGGTAACCAACAAAGATTGTTACTTTTTGTGTGTAAACTTTTTCATGGGTTTTTACAATAGAGGTATCATACAATATTTGTCCTTTTGTGATTGACTTATTTCACTCAGCATAATGTCCGCCAATTTCATCCATGTTATGAGATGCTTCACAAATTCATCATTGTTCTTTCTGGTTGCATAGTACTCCATTTTGTGTATGTACCATAGTTTGATTACCCATTCAACTATTGATGGGCATCTAGGTTGTTTCCATCTTTTTGCTATTGTGAACAATGCTGCCATGAACATGGGTGTGCATATGACTATTCGACTCTTATTTCTCTGGGATATATTCCTAGGAGTGGGATTGCTGGATTGTATGGTATTTCTGTTTCTAGCTTTCTAAGGAAGCACTGTATCATTTTTCAAAATGGTTGTATCATTTTGCATTCCCACCAGCAGTGTATAAGAGTTCTGATTTCCCCGAAGCCTCTGCAACATTTGTTATTTCCAGTGTTTTTCATTTGTGCCAGTAATGCTGAGGTGAGATGGTATCTCATTGTGGTTTTAATTTGCATTTCTCTAATGGCTAGTGATCGTGAGCATTTTCTAATATGTCTGTTGGCTGCTGGAATGTCTTCTTTGGTGAAGTGTCTGTTCATTTCCTTTGCCCATTTTTTAATAGGATTATTTGTCTTTTTGTTGTAGAGGTGTTGGATTTCTTGTAGATTATGGAGATTAGACCTTTGTCTGACTTGTACTGTCCAAAAATTTTTTCCCATTCTGTAGGTTCTCTTTTTACACTTTTGGTGAAGTCTTTTGAAGAGCATAGGTGTTTGAATTTTAGAAGATCCCAGTTATCTAGCTTAACTTCTGGGGTTTGTGTGTTGATGTTTATGGTTTGTATCCTGTTAATGCTATGTGTTAGGGCCCGTAGCATTTGTCCTATTTTTTCTTCTATGAACTTTATAGCTTTAGGCTTTATATTTAGGTCTTTGATCTATTTTGAAGTAGTTTTTGTATATGGTGTGAGGTATGGGTCCTGTTTTATTTTTTTTCAGATGGATATCCAGTTTTGCCAGCACCATTTGTTAAAAAGACTGTCTTTTCCCCATTTGATGGACTTTGGGCCCTTGTTGATGATCAGGCGACCGTAGGTGGATAGATTTACATCTGGGTTCTCAGTTCTGTTCCATTGGTCAATGTATCTGTCGTTGTCCCAGTACCAGGCTGTTTTGACTACTGTAGCTGTATAGTAGGTTCTGAAGTCAGGTAGTGTGAGTCCTCCAACTTTATTCTTCTTCTTCAGTAGTGCTTTACTTGTTCAGGGCTTCTTCCCTTTCCATATAAAGTTAATGATTAGTTTTTCCATCTCTTTGAAGAATGTTGTTGATATTTGGATTGGGATTGCATTGTATTTGTAAATTGCTTTGGGTAGAATTGTCATTTTCACAATGTTGAGTCTGCCTATCCATGAGCATGGTATGTTTTTCCATTTATGTAGATCCCTTTGGGTTTCATGCAGTAGTGTTTTGTAGTTTTCTTTGTATAGGTCTTTTACATCCCTGGTCAGATTTATTCCTAAGTATATTATCTTTTTAGGGGCTATTGAAAATGGTATTGTTTTCCTGATTTCCTTTTCATTGTTCTCCTTATTGGTGTATAGGAATCCAACTGATTTTTGAATGCTTATCTGTATCCTTCTACTCTGCTGAATCTTTTTATTAGTTCCAGTAGATTTCTCATGGAGTCTTTAGGGTTTTCTGTGTATAGTATCACATCATCTGCAAACAGGGATAGTTTAACTTCTTCATTACCAGTTTGGATGCCCTTTATTTCTTTTTCTTGCCTTATTGCTCTAGCTAGAACTTCCAGCACAATGTTAAATAGGAGTGGTGATAAAGGGCATCCTTGTTTTGTTCGTGCTTTCAGCCTCTCTCCATTAAGAATGATGTTGGCTGTTGGTTTTGCATAGATGCCCTTTATTATGTTGAGAAATTTCCCTTCTAGACCTCTTTTATTGAGAGTTTTTATCAGGAATGGGTGTTGGACTATGTCAAATGCCTTTTCTGCATCAAGTAAGATGATCGTGTGATTCTTTTCTTTCCTTTTATTTATATGGGGGATTACGTTGATTGATGTTCTAATGTTGAACCATCCTTGCATACCTGGTATGAATCCTACTTGGTCCTGGTGTATTATTTTTTTGATATGATGTTGAATTCTATTGGCTAGAAGTTTGTTGAGAATTTTTGCATCTATATTCATGAGAGATATTGGTCTGTAATTTTCTTTTTTTGTGACTTTTTGCCTGGTTTTGGTATCAGCGTTATGCTGGCTTCATAGAATGAATTTGGAAGTGTTGCTTCCTCTTCTATGCTCTGAAATAGCTTGAGTAGTACTGGTACAAACTCTTCTGTAAATGTTTTGTAGAATTCTCCAGTGAAGTCATCTGGGCCAGGGCTGTTTTTGGTTGGAAGTTTTTTTAATTACTTTTTCAATCTCTTCTCTTGTTATGGGTCTGTTCAGATTTTCAACATCACTTTGTTGTAGTCTGGGTGCGCTGTGTGTTTCTAGAAATTTATCCATTTTCTCTAGGTTTTCAAATTTGTTGGAGTATAGTTTTTCTTAATATTCTGTTATAATCCTTTTTATTTCAGTTGGGTCTGTTGTAATGTCCCCCATTTCATTTCTTATTTGAGTTATTTGTGTCCTCTCCTGTTTTCTTCTGTCAGTCTGGCCAGTGGTTTGTCGATTTTGTTGATTCTTTCAAAGAACCAACTTTTGGTTTTGTTGATTCTTTCTATTGTTTTTCTGTTCTCTATTTCATTTATTTCTGCTCTGATTTTTACTATTTCCTTTCTTTCGGTGGTTGTGGGATTTTTTTGCTGTTCTCTTTCTATTTGTTTGAGTTCTGTAGTTAATGTTTTGATTTTGTCGCTTTCTTCTTTTCTGATGTGTGCGTCTATTGCTCTAAATTGTCCTCTGAGGACTGCCTTTGCTGTGTCCCAAAGGTTTTGGTATCATGTGTTTTCATTCTCACTTGATTCTAGGAATTTTTTGATTCCATCTCTGATTTCTTCTATTACGCGGTGATGTGTAAGCAGGGTATTACTCAGTTTCCATGTAGTTGATTTTTTTTCCTTGCTCTTTCTATTGTTAATTTCTACCTTGATGGCATTGTGGTTAGAGAAGATACTTTGAATTATCTCAACGTTCTGGATCTTGTTGAGGATTTCTCTGTGGCCTAAGATGTGGTCTATTCTGGAGAATGTTCCATGTGCATTGGAAAAGAATGTGTACTTTGCAGCGGTTGGATGGAGTGTTCTATACATGTCTGTGAGGTCCAGTTGGCTGATTGTGCCCTTTAGGTCTTCTGTATCTTTGCTGAGTTTCTTCTTCGTTGTTCTGTCCTTTACTGAGAGTGGTGTGTTGAAGTCTCCTACTATTATTGTGGAACTGTCAATTTCTCTTTTCAGTGTTGTTAGAGTTTTTTTTAATCTATTTTGGAGCTGTGTCATTGGGTGCACAGATGTTTATTATGGTTATGTCTTCATGATGGATCATCCCCTTAATCATTATTTAGTGTCCTTCTTTGTCTTTTATGGTAGATTTTGTGTTAAAATCTATTTTATCTGAGATTAGAATTGCCACTCCTGCTATTTTTTGGTATTCGTTAGCTTGATGTATTTTTTTCCAACCCTTGACTTTTAATAAATTCACCTCTTTGTTTCTAAGGTGTGTTTCCTGTAAACAGCATTTTGATGGATCCTGTTTTCTTATCTATTCTGTCACTCTCCATCTCTTTATGGGTGCATTGAGTCCATTTACATTCAGTGTGATTATTGATGGATGTGGGTTTGTTGTTGTCATTTTGTAGTGCTTTTTTTGGTTGTGCTGACGTTTTCTGTTTTCTTCTTACTCGCTTGTGCTGAGTTACTTTTGTTTGTGGATTTTGTGTTCATTTCTTTTCTTTTTGTAGGTTTTGTTTTTGCTAAGACTTTATGTTTTTCCTCTTTTTTTTTATGAGTATGTTTGTTAACTTTCTTTGTGGTTACCATAAATTTTCCCCATATCTTTCTAAGTTTGAAGCAGTCTACAATTACTTGGTATCACCTTGCCTTCCTCTCCATTATAAGGTTCTATACCTATGCCGTTTATTCCCTCTTTTATTGTTTTTATGTTGTTGTCATTACTGATTAACTGCTCTGATGCCCTGTTGTATTACTTTTGGTTTTGGATAGTCCTCGAGAGTTTATTTCCTAGATTGGTAGTTGGCTGGTATGATCTTTCATCCCAGGTTCTGCCAGTGAGCTGAAGCTGTTTGTCCTCAGATCGAAGAACTCGCTTTTATAACTCTTGTAAGTTTGGTTTTACTTTTACATATTCCCTTATTTTCTGTTTATCTGTAAATGACCTAATTTCACCAACAAATTTGAACAAGAGTTTTGCAGGATATATTATTCTTGGCTGGTAATTCTTTTCTTTCAAGATTTTATATATGTCATCCCATTGTCTTCTTGTCTGCGTGGTTTCTGCCGAATAATCTGAGCTTAGTCTTATTGTTTCTCGTCTGTATGTGACTTCTTGTTTTTCACGAGCTGCTCTCAGGATTGTTTGTTTGTCTTTGGTTTTGGTGAGTGTGAATATGAAATGCCTTGGTGATTTTCTTTTGGGGTCTCTTCAATATGGGGTTCACTGAGCTTTTTGGATGGCCAGCTTTTCATCTTTCATGCTATTGGGGAAGTTTTCTGTCAGCAGTTCCTCAATGATCCTCTCTGTGTTTTCTGTTTTCTCCCCCTGTTCTGGAATTCCAATCACTCGAAGATTTTTGCTTTTGATTGTGTCGCACATAACTCTCAGGCTGTCTTCATTTTTCTTTGTTCTTTTTTCTGATTTTTCCTGAAACAGTGTTGTATCCAAGGTTTTTTCTTCAATTCCAGTGATCCTGTCTTCCATCATTTCAAATCTGCTTCACAGCCTTTCTATGACATCGTCCATTTCTGGAATCTTGTTGTTTATCTTTTGGATTTCTAATTGTTGTCTTTGTATAATTTCTAGTTGTGAATTTATTTTGGCGTTTTGTTCCTGTATTGTTTTCCTGAATTCTTCCAGTTTTTTGTCTGTTCTTTCCATGAATTTGTCTATTTTTTCCTCATGTTTGTCAGCTTTTTGCCTCAGTTGTTGGAGAATTCTGAGTATTAGAAATTTGAATTCCCTATCTGGTAGTTCTAGTGCATTTTCTTCCAGAGTAGAGTCATTTGGTGTTTTATTTTGGACGCCTACTGGAACCATCCTGTCCTGTTTTTGTAAGTGTTTTGTTACTGTCTGCTGTCTTCGGGGCATTCAGTAATTATTTTTCTCGTTTATTGATTGTAGATTTGTTTGTTTTGTCCCTTTTTTTAAGAAAAAATTGACTATGTCTGAGCAGGCAGACTGTGTGTTCTTTGTTGTTTGCTCGTCTTTGGGCACAATACTTTTCACCTCTGTCTTCAACTCGCAGGGTCTGCCACTCAGATATGGTACAGCAGGGCAGCTCTAGCTGAAGAGGGGTTACTGGGACGGATAGTTTGTGGCACTTACTATAGCCATCAGAGCAGGTTGGTATTCAGTGCAGGGCAGGTTCCAGTAGGCCGTGCTTGTGCTGCTTGGTGGTGTGATGTGAAGCACACAGTGCAGGTAGGCAGGATGCAATGGGGAGATTGTTATGTGTGGAGCTGAGATGGATATGGGAGAGAAGAGAGAGGAACAGGAGCCAAAAACATACAAACAAACAAAAAAGAATTCTAGGGGAGCTTGCCGTTGGAGTGGAGAGATGAGAGAGTATGAAATGGAGAAAAACAGAAAGGAGAGTCGGAAGAAAAGAAAATAATGAATAAATAAGAATCAGAAAAGTTAAAGAACAGCAAAGTTCCCAGGGATCCCACCGGTGCAGCTATGAGGTCTGGGGAAGTTGCTCTCAGGTGTTGCAGTACTACCTGGCTAGAAGGCATAGAGGTATATAGCGCTAGGTATTCAGGGAACAGAAAGAGAAGGAAGATACAGAGAGATGAGAAGCTGATCAATGAAGAAAGACAAAAAGGGAAAAAGAGGAAAAAGAAAACAAAACAAGTTAAAAAAACAAACAACAAGAAAGACCCCAAAGAAACAAAAAAAAAAAAAAAAAAAAAAAAGAAAGAAACCAACATAAAAAGAAATGCCCTCAGAGATCCCTCTACACGTCTGTGGAAGCCAAAGGGGCGTCTCCCTGTCACACAGCTCAGCCTTGCCGGAAAGGTCTCCCGTCTGAGGAAAAGGAAAAGAAAACAAACAAAGAATTCAAAACAAACAAATGGATGAAAGCCCCGGGATCCCACCGGTGCGGCAGCCCAAACTGGGAAGAAGCTCCACACTTGAACAGAGCTCCGCAGCCCCTCAGGAAGAAGCAAAGATGGTGCACGTAGTGAGTTACTTGAGCTAAAGGAGGGGGAGGTGGGGAGAGGCAAGGAAGAAATAAAAAGAAGCAGAAAAAAAGCAACACCAGCAGACAACAAATGGCACTCAGACAGCCACCCGTTCTGGTGTGTGGAATCAAAGCAGCCGCTGTTTTCCGGTCAAGAGACTGTGGCCGCGGGAAGCAGAGGAGGCCATGTTGGGGTGAAGAAGAGTGGGGAGTGGGAAAGCATATATCACCAATTACCGGTTGTTTTGTCTCCCGCTGGAAGCTCTGTGAGGCTGCTTTCTCATACCCCCTGTTTGCTGGTCTCTGATAGGAGTTCAAGATGGCGGATCCATACTGCGTTAGCTGGTAGGGGACCTCTGCATGAATCTCTCCTTGCTGTCCGTTCTCTGTCAGTTTTCTCCCTCCAATTGGTGCTTGGCTGAGTTCTTTATCTCTTCATTTGATGTTTTAGGGCTTTAGGATTGTTGTATTCTCGGTTCGGCTTAGTTTTTCGGATCTTTGCTGTGGAGGGACAGCGTGGTGCTTCTGCCTAGAGCACCATTTTGCGGGAACTGTCGAAGGTCTTCCTCTTTTTGATGACCCTCTACTTTACCAAGCATGATGTCCTCCAGGGACTGGTGATTCTTGACAACATGTCCCAAGTACATGAGAAGTAGTCTCACCATTCTTGCTTCTAAGGAGCATTCTGGTTGTACTTCTTCCAAGACAGATTTGTTCTTTCTTTAAGCAGTCCATGGTATATTCAATATTCTTCACCAACACCACAATTCAAAGGAATTAATTCTTCTTTGCTCTTCCATATTCATCATCCAGTTTTCAGGTGCACATGTGGCAATTGAAAACACCATGCTTGGGTCAGGTGCAACTTAGTCTTCAAGGTGACATCTTTGCTTTTCAGCACTTTAAAGAGGTCTTTTGCAGCAAGGTTGCCCAATGTAATATGTCCCTTGATTTTTTGACTGCTGCTTCGATGGACATTGATTGTGGATACAAGTAAAATGAAATCTTTGGCAACTTCTATCTTTTCTCCATTTATCATGATGTTGTTTATTAGTCCAGTTGTGAAGATTTTTGTTTTCTTTATGTTGAGGTATAATCCATACTGAAGGCTGGGATCTTTATTTATAATTGTTAAGTCTTCTTGCTGGATGGATCATTTTATTATAAAGTAATGTCCTTCTGTATCTCTTTTTATAGATTTTGATTTAAGGTCTATTTTATCTGATATCAGATGGTGATCCTTCATATTTTTGTTTACTGGGTGCATGGCATTTTTTTTTTTTAGTCTCTTGTGTCTAAGGATTGTTTCTTGTAGACAGCAAAACAATAGATCTTTTTTTTAAAATCCATTCTGCCAAATTTTGACTTTTTTATGGAAAGTTTAGACCATTTACATTTAAAGTTATTACTGAAAACTGTGTACCTTATTCTCTTTGCTATTTGTTTTTTGAATGTTTCATATCTTCTTTTTCTTTTTATTCTCATTTTCTGTTATACATGTTTAGTTGATTTTATGTGATGAGCCGTTCTAATTTCTTCCTTCCGTGTATTTTTTTCAAGGTGATTTCTTAGTGATTGCCACATATATTACATTGCACAACTTGCGATTAGAACAACATTTAACACATGAACAAAAAAAAAAAAGATATCATACAACATTAGTATGTTAAATCTGTTAAATACTTTTTGGAGGAATTCATGCTTTGTTCTATGAAAGACCTTTAGTATATCATATAGTGTTTTTCTCTTGTTGATTTCAGAGTCCTTTCCTTGTCTTTGATTTTCATGAATTTTATTAGAATGTGGCATGGAGTTGATCTTTTTGTGTTCCCTCCAATGGGAGTTCGTGTAGCTTCCTGTATTTGCAGGTTTGGTTCTGTGTGCAGGTCTGGGAAACCTATGATTCTTTCTTGGAAAATTCCTTCTGTGCTTTTATTATTGTCATGATGCTCCAGAATTCCAATAATTCTAATGTTAGATTTTGTAATTGAATCCCATATTTCCATTTGGCTTTGCTCATTTTCCTTTGTTCTTTTCACTTCTTCTGTTGAACTTGGTAAGTTCATTTATTCAGTCTTCTGCTTCACTTATTTTATCTTCTGTGTGTGCCACACTATTGTTCAGTGTTTCTCTTGGATTTTCTAATTCAATTGCTTTATTCTTCAGTTCCAGTAGTTCTTTTCTTTTTTTAATGTGTTCAATTTCTTAGTTTACACAGCTGCAATGTGGGCATATATTGAGAGAAAGCACTGCTGAGGGATGGAAGTTTTTTGTAGAGGGTGCACGAAATCTTTTAGGAATTTGGATTCTTGAAGGGTTACACTCTATAGGTTATAACAACTCTTACACCACTCCTGTCTCTTCTAGCTACCCAATGCCTAATGTCTCATGGATTCATAGAAACTGGACATGGCAGGAATCATTGAGAACATTTTGTCCATTTTATATATAGTTGGGCTTCACATTGCAATTGAGGCTGAGGGACATTTTGTTCCTCTGTGTAAAAGACACAGTATCAAACTTGTGGCTTTGTCATCACGTGCACCGTGACCAAAGCTGCATTTAGGATTTCAAATTCACAAACCCATGATAGTGAACGCAGCTTCCAAAAACCACGTATATTGCTTTTTTGGAATAAATTATATACTGGGGAAATCTGAAATCTTCTTGTGTGAATAATGTCTGAACACTGAATCAGATTCCGATTCAAGTACAAGATTTTATTCAAACTTTGAAGGTTGGATTCTGGACGCCAAGAGAATTTTGGTCCCTCTGTTCAGAACTTTGTGTGGAAGGATCATCGCGCAACCAACTGTGAGGCTTTATAGAAGGCGGAGCTGCTAAATTGGCAGGGTTATGAGTCTTGGTGCCTCAACAGGGAAACAAATGAGGTGTGGCAGCTGTGCTCCTAGTGTGAGCATGTACATTTTGTACTGTTCAAGGATGCAGCAGATGGGAAAAAAAAAAATCTGTTGCCATCAAGTTGATTCTGATTCATAGCAACCCCATGTATTTTAGAGTAGAACTACGTTCTGGAAGTAGATCATCAGGCCTTTCTTCTGAGGAAACTCTTGATAGATTCAAACCACACTTTTGGTTTGTAGCCAAGTACTTAATGATTTGCACCAGCCAAGGACTCCTTAGAAGGCAGTGTCTTCCCTGAAAAGCTTAGCTCACACGGCGACTGCTGCCTGGAATTGCCTCAAGCAAGCAGGCTGAGTCTGTCTGGAGATCCATACAGTAGACTGAATGATATCCTTGAAGAACATAAACAGGAAAGTGAAGCAAAGGCAAGCAAGCTTTCTGAAGAGTATTTAACACGTTAATTTCATGTCAGCCTCCGTAATACCAGACCTTGAATTAAGTCTGTAGTCTGAAGGGTAGTCATAAATGAAAAGTTAAAGTCCTCATTATTTCATCCTAAAACCCATTTTTCACTTGGTTTTGGGATGAATGAAATGGAGAATCATCTAGAAGGAGGGGTCCTTTACATTTGTAAAGAAAGCTAATTTGAAAAGAAATCCAAGACACATAGGTTATTATAAGTGAAACCCTGTCATTACTTATCCTGAGGAGAGGGTGACTCCATCACTTCTGGGAAGCAGGCATATACGAGCAGTTATTTTTTAAAAGTCACAAACTTAAGGATAAGATTTGTTGTATTTTTTTTCTGATTCCTCCCACCTGCTCATTAGCTATACTTGGACATTCTCCTAACTCCTTCCACCTTTACACTTCCTATACCTGCACTATCTCCTGACCACATCCACCTGCTCATTACCCACACCTGGACTGTCTTCTTCCTCTTTTGTCCAACCTTTCTTCCCCACTTTTTTGGATAACAGTGACCTCTAACACTGTTGTTAAGGATCTTCCCCTTCCTCACTTCATGTGGTTCAGGTAGAGTAGTCCCAGAAATTCTGATTTAATTGGTGAGGATTGAGACTGGAACATCAGGATTTTTAAGAGCTTCACAAGTGATTGTAAAAGGTAGCCAAGTTTGAAAACTATTGACCTCTTTCCCTGCCCAAGAAAGTAGCAAAAGAACCAAAGTGGACAAATCAGAGTCCTTCCTTTGGATTTGACTAGACATATAAGAGGGTATGTTGTTGTTGTTAGGTTCTTTTGAATCAGTTCCGACTCACAGCGACCCTATGTACAACAGAAAGAAACACTGCTGGGCCCTGCACCATCCTCACAATCTTTGTTATGCTTGAGCTCATTGTTGCAGCCACTGTGTTAATCCATCTCCTTGAAGGACTTCCTCTTTTACACTGACCCTCTGCTTTACCGAGCATAAGGTCCTTCTTCAGGGACTGATTCCTCGTGATAGTACGTCCAAAGTATGTGAGACGTAGTGTCGCCATCCTTCCTTCTGTGGAGCATTCTGGTCGTACTTCTTTCAGGACAGATATGTTTGTTCTTTTGGCAGTCCATGGTATATTCATTCTTCTTCTCGAACACCACAATTCAAAGGCATCAATTCTTCTTGGACTTCCTTATTCATTGTCCAACTTTCACATGCCTATGAGGTGATTGAAAATACCATGCCTTGGGTCAGGCGCACTTTAGTCTTCAAGGTGATATCTTTGCTTTTCAACACTTTAAAGAGGTCTTTTGCAGCAGATTTGTCCAATGCAATGTGTCTTTTGATTTCTTGACTGCTGCTTCCATGGGTGTTGATTGTGGATGCAAGTAAAATGAAATCCTTGACAACTTCAATCTTTTCTCTGTTTATCATGATGTTGCTTATTGGCCCACTTGTGAGGATTTTTGTTTTCTTTATACTGAGGTGTAATCCATACAGAAGGCTATGGTCTTTGATCTTCTTTAGTAAGTGCTTCAAGTCGTCTTCACTTTCAGCAAGCAAGGATGTGTCATCTGCATAATGCAGGTTGTTAATGAGTCTTCCTCCAATCCTGATTCCCTGTTCTTCATATAGTCCAGCTTCTCAGATTATTTGTTCAGCATACAGATTGAATAGGTATGGTGAAAAGATACAACCCTGACGCACACCTTTCCTGATTTTAAACCACATAGTATCCCCTTCTTCTGTTTGAACAACTGCCTCTTGATCTATGTACAGGTTCCTCATGAGCACAGTTAAGTGCTCTGGAATTCCCATTTTTTTGCAATGTTATTCAAAATTTGTTATGATGCACAGAGTCAAATGTCTTTGCATAGTTAATAAAACACAGTTAAACATCTTTGTAGTATTCTCTGCTTTCAGTCTGGTCTGTCTTTAAAGGCTGTGTGCAGAAATTATGTCAGCCTTTCTGCCCTAGCCTCCTCCCCATTCACCACTTGCATGGGTGTCTCTCCTCCACTTGTCACGTTCTCATTCCAGACATTCTGAATCACATCTACCTTCAGAATCACTGGGCTAGTTACTGGATATGCATTTTTCTTTTTTTTTTGGAAGTACATACGTTGAACTAATGTCAGTCTACCTAGGGCGATGTAAAGATTTTACATAGTAACCTATTTAAACACTAATGCTACCTTCATGAAGCAATCATCATTTTAGTCAGATGTCTTTTTTTTTTTTTTACCTATGTGGAGAAATCATCACCACAATCAAGGTAATGAACGTGTACATCATCCTCAACAATTTCCTCATGTCCCTTAATAAACTCTCCTTTCACCTCTCCCGTTATAGTTCACATTTTCTAGATTTTCTATAAACAAAACTTTGTATAATTGGAATTATACACATGGTTGTTGTTGTTAGGTGCCTTTGAGTCAGTTCTAACTCATAGTGACCCTATGTACAACAGAATGAAACATTGCCTGGTCCTGCGCCATCCTCACAATCATTATTATGCTTGAACTCATCATCTCATCCACTATGGCAATCCATATCCTTGAGGGTCTTCCTCTTTTCTGCTGACCCTCCACTTTAACCAGGAGCCCTGGTAGTACAGTGGTTAAGAGCTTGGTTGCTAGGCAAAAGGCTGACAGATCCAATCCACTGGCTGCTCCTTGGAAACCCTATAGGGCAGTTCTACTCTGTCCTGTAGGGTCGCTATGAGTTGGAATTGACTCGATGACAATGGGTTCTTTTTTATTGTTTTGTTTTGTTTTCATTTCTACTTTTCCAAGAATGATGCCTTCTCCAGGGACTGGTCCCTTCTGATATCACGTCCAAAGTACTTGAGACAAAGTCTCTCCATCCTTGCTTCTAAGGAGAATTCTGGCTTTACTTCTTCCAAGACAGATTTGTTCATTCTTTTTGCAGTCCATGGTATGTTAAATATTCTTCCTCAATGCCATAATTGAGGGATGTTATTTTTTCTTCTGTTTTCCTTATTCATTGACCAGCTTTCACATGCATATGAGACTATTGAAAACACCATGGCTTGGGACAGGTGCATTTGAGTCCTCAAAGTGTCATATATGGTTTTCAACACTTTAAAGGGGTCTTTTAAAGCAGATTTGCCCAATGCAACACATTGTTTGATTTCTTGAGTGCTGCTTCCATAGGTGTTGATTCTGGATCTATGCAAAATGAAATCCTTGACAACTTCAATCTTTTCTCCGTTTATCATGATGTTGTTTATTGGTTCAGTTGTGAAGATTTTTTGTTATCTTTATGTTGAGGTGAAGTCCACCCTGAAGGCTACAGTCTTTGATCTTCATCAGTTAATACTTCAAGTCCTCTTTACTTTCAGCAGGAAAGTTGTGTCATGTAGATATCGCAGGTTGTTAATACGTCTTCCTCTCTACCTGATGTCCCATTCTGCTTCATACAGTCCAGCTTCTAGGATTATTTGCTCAGCATACAGATTGAATAAGTATGGTAAATAAATAAAATGCTGATGAACAATTTCCTTACTTTAAACCACTCACTATCCCCTTGTTCTTTTGGCACAACTACCTCTTGGTCTAGGTACAGGTTCCTCATGAGCACAATTAAGTGTTCTGGAATTCCCATTCTTCTCAATGTTATCCATAATTTGTTATGATCCACAGAGTTGAACGCATTTGCATAGTCAATAAAACACAGGTAAATATATTTCTGGTATTCTCTGCTTTCAGCCGAGATCCATCTGACGTCAGAAATGATATCCCTCATTCCACTTCCTCTTCTGAATGTGGTTTGAATTTCTGGAAGTTTCCTGTAGATGTCATGCTTCAAAAGCTTTTGAATGATCTTTAGCAAAATTTTACTTTTGTATTATATTAATGATATTGTTCGATAATTTCTTCATTCTGTTTGTTCCCCTTTCTTTAGAATGGGTACAGATATGGATCTTTTCCAGCCAGTTGGCCAGGTAGCTCTCTTCCAAATCTCTTGGCATAGACAAGAGAGCACTTCCAGCACTGCAACCATTTGTTAAAACATCTCAATCGGTATTCCGTCAACTCCTGGAGCCTTGTTTTTCATCAATGCGTTCAGTGCAGCTTGGTCTTCTTCCTCCAGTACCATTGGTTCTTGATCATATGCTACCCCCTGAAATGGTTGAACATCGACCAATTCTTTTTGGTACAGTGACTTTCTGTTTTCCTTCCACCTTCTTTTGATGCTTCCTGTGTCATTCAATATTTTCTCCATAGAATCCTTCAGTATTGCAGCTTGGGGCTTGAATTTTTTTTTTCCAGTTCTTTTAGCTTGAGAAATACAAAGTGTTCTTCTTTTTTGGTTTTCTAACTCCAGTTCTTTGCACATTTCATTATAATACTTTACTTTGTCTTCTCGACTGGCCCTTTGAAAGCTTTTATTCAGCTCATTTACTTCAGCATTTCTTCTGTTGGCATTTGCTACACGATGTTCAAGAATATATTTCAGTCTCTTCTGACACTCATTTTGGTTTTTTTCTCTATTTCCTTTCTTTTTAATGTCTTCTTGCTTTCTTCGTATATGATGTCTTTGATGTCATTTCACAACTAGTCTGGTCTTCAGTCATTAGTGTTCAGTGCATCAAATCTATTTTTGAAACTGTCTCTAAATTTAGGAGTCATACACTCAAGGTCATATACTGACTCTGGTGGACTTGCTCTAATTTCCTTCAGCTTCAGCTTGAATTTGCATTATATGAGCAATTGGTGGGTTGTTTTTCAGTTGGTCCCTGGCTTTGTTCTGACTGATGACACTGAGCTTCTCCATTGTCTTTTTCCACAGATGTAGTCGATTTGATTCTTGTATTTTCCATATGGTTAGGTCCATGTGTATATTTACCATTTATGTTATTGAAAAAAGTATTTACAGTGTTGGTTGTTGGTCTTGCAAAATTCTATAATGCAATCTCTAGCATCATTTCTGTCACTATGGCCATATTTTCCAACTACTGATCTTTCTTTGTTTCCTACTTTCACATTTCAATCACCAGTAATTATCAATGCATCTGTATTGTATGTTTGATCAATTTGAGACTGCAGACGTTGTTAAAAAGCTTCAATTTCTTCCTCTTTGACCCTAGTGGTTGGCACATAAATTTGAATAATAGTCATATTAACTGGCCTTCCTTGTAGCCATATGGATATCATCCAATCACTGACAGCGTTGTACTTCAGGATAGATCTTGAAATGTTCTTTTTGATGATGAATGTGACGCTCACTGTTCCTCTTCAATTTGACACTGCTGGCATAGTACATAGCATGACTGTCTGATTCAAAATGGTCAATACCAGTGCATTTCAGCTCACTAATGCTTAGGATATTGATCTTTATGTGTTCCACTTCATTTTGACGACTTCCAATTTTCCTAGATTCATACTTTATATATTCCATGTTCTAATTACTAATGGATGTTTGCAGCTGTTTCTTTTCATTTTGAGTCATGTCATGTTAACAAATGAAGCTCTGAAAGCTTGACTCCATCCACATCATAAAGTTGACTCTCCATTGAGGGAGTAGCTCTTTCCCAGTGGTATTTGGAGTGTCTTCCAACCTGATGGACTCATCTCCTGGCAGTATATCAGACATTATTCCTGTACAGTTCATTAGGTTTTCATTGATAATTTTTTTCAGAAGTAGATCTAGTAGACTAGGTCCTTCTTCCTAGTCTGTCTTAGTCTGGAAGTTCCACTGAAACCTATCCATAATGGGTGACTCTGCAGACATTTAAAATACTGGTGGCATAGTTTCCAGCATCATAGCAAATTATCTCTATACCTTCCTCAATTTCTGTAAATATCCCTTGTAGCCAAAGATGTAGTCCATGTGTATATATGTACCCAATAGAAGCCATTTATTCACTTATGACCTCAATTGAAAACTAACCAATCAAGATTTTCTTGTAATCTCCTGCCTTAGCCCTATATAGCCTTTGTTCTGAGACCCTCACAATGAAATCATCGTGTTTTCACTTGTGTGAACCGGTGGTCTCCTTCATTCAAATGGATCTCAATGCTGAATAAATTTTTGGAATTTTAATTTAAGTGGCTGGGTGGATTTTCTTTACAATAGCTTTCATTAAAAAATGTGTTTTTAAATGGACCATGCTGTCATTTTTCTAGAAATTAAACATATATTAAGAAGGAAATGCCAACTGGAAACACTTTTTGTTTTCTTTTTGACACGAAAAATGTCCAAAATGGCAAAAGCAAATTACAGAGCACCTAAAAATGAAATAGAGAAAAGTGAAATTATTTATTACTTCTAGCTTGTAAACAGGGACTTTGTCTCATCACCTATGTAATATTTGTTAAAGCCTACCACCAGATGAACCTAAATATTGACATTTTTTGTTACTGCAGAGCAAGTTGTTTTTTTTTTTTTTTTACAGTTATATGGGAGAAGCTGCTGGAACAATCTGAAATAGCTCAGTTGGGAGACCATTAAACTGAAGATCTAAAGGTACTTGGTTCAATCCCATGTTTTGACAATGCTTTTTAGATGTGGTCACTAAGTGTAAATTTCTGGCATTCTTGGAGTCTCGGGGATGATTAGGTGATTACTAGGAGGGAGCCACCATCATCTGCTAGATGTGAAAACAAAACAAAACTGTTGCCCTTTAGTTGATTCCAACTCATGGCAACCCCATGTATGTCCAAGTAGAACCATGCTCCAAAAGACTTTCAATCTCTGTTTTTTTCTGAAGCCAAGTTTTTAACTATTTGTGTCACTCAGGAACTCCATGCTGGACCTAAAGGTATCTTTTTTATTTAAAACCACAAGCACCATAGAACTTCCTAACTTTAAAGATAATAGCTGAATTATCTTGAATACTTACAGTGTCTCAATCTTTCTTCTAAGCTCTCTCTGTATAGTAAATTGTTTTAAATGACAACTAAAATTCTCCATAAATACTTGTTAAATGAATATAGTTTTGTGCCTGAAATTTGGCATATTATAGGTATTAAATAATAATGGTGGTCAATTACTTTGACCACCACTATTATTTCTATTGGCTAGGAACTGTACAAACTAGAACAATTAAATGTTTCTAAGAACCCCACACCATTAATCTAATAAGGCAATATTAAAGGCCAACTTTTTCCTTTGCCCTCCTAATTATTTTTAAATCTTATATTCACAATCCTTGTTTGTATATGGTAAATGTGAAAGAATATTTTCCCACCGGGTTTTAACTTTCTGAAAAGGGATTTAACTTCCACTCCAAAGGTTGTTAACTCACAGACTTATTAGGCAGCAGGAGTTCCTTGAGTTCCCTGAAACTGAATGCAAATTTTAGTGTTCATATGAGCATTTCCAAGGTCACTGGGTGGTGGAAAATGTTTGCTCTCAGATACTAACCTAAAGGTTGGTGGTTCAAACTCACTCAGCGGCACTGTGGGAGAAAGTCTTGACAATCTGCTTCCGTAAAGATTACAGCCAAAAAACCCTATGAAGAAGTCCTACTCTGTAACACATAGGGTCACCAAGAATTGGAATCAACTTGCTGGCAACCGGTATGCACATTTTCCTGGGTGTAGGGTCCATAAGTCTTCTCAGATTCTAATTTTGTGACTTAGAAAAGGTTTAAAAAGATAGACTCAAAACATGTCACCACAAATAATTCGCTGATAATTTGTTCGTTTTAACTTTTTAATTGTACTTTAGATAAAGATTTACAGAACAGTTTCTCATTAAACAGTTAGTACACATATTGTTTTATGACATTGGTTAACAACCCCATGACATGTCAACACTCTCCCTTCTCTACCTTAAGTTCCCTATTACCAGTTTTCCTATCCCTTCCAGCCTTCTAGTCCTTGTCCCTGGGCTGTTGTGCCCCATTAGACTCGTTCTGTTTTATGTGGCTGTCTAATCTTTGGCTGAAGGGTGAACCTCGGGAGTGACTTCGTTACTGAACTAAAGCGGTGTCCTGTGGCCATACTCTGGGGATTTCTCCAGTCTCCGTCAGGCCAGTAAGTCTGGTCTTTTTTGTGAGTTAGAATTTTGTTCTACATTTTTCTCCAGCTCTGTCCGGGACCCTCTGTTATGATCCCTGTCAGAGCAGTCAGTGGTGGTTGCCAGGCATCATCTAGTTGTACTGGATTCAGCCTGGTGAAGGCCATGGTAGTTGTGGTCCATTAGTCCTTTGGACTAGTCTTTCCCCTGTATCTTGTTTCCTTCATTCTCCTTTGCTCCTGAAGGGGTGAGATCAGTGGAGTATCTTCAGTGGCTGCTCACAGGCTTTTAAGACCCCAGACACTGAGAACATTTCCTTTATAAACTATTTTATGCCAGTTGAGCTAGATGTTCCCTGAGAACGTGGTCCCCACATCCCTCCGCCCAGCAATTCGGCCCCTCAGGGAGTTTGGATGTGTCTATGGAGCTTCCATAACCTTTCTTTGTACAAGTTGTTCTGGCTTCCCCAGTACTGAGTACTGTCTTACCCTTCACCAAAGTTACTACTTATCTATTGTCTATTTAGTATTTCCCCCCACCCCTCCCATCCCTCATAACCGTCAAAGACTGTTTCTTTTTGTGTGTAAAGCTTTTCATGAGTTTTTACAGTAGTGGTCTCATACAATATTTGTCCTTTTGTGATTGACTTATTTCACTCATTATAATGTCCTCCAGTTTCATCCATGTTATGAGATGCTTCGCAGATTCATCATTGTTCTTTATCGTTGCATAATACTCCATTGTGTGTATGTACCATATTTTGTTTATCCATTCATCTGTTGATGAGCATCTAAGTTGTTTCCATCTTTTTGCTATTGCGAACAGTGCTGCAGTGAATATGGCTGTGCATATGTCTATTCGTGTGACAGCTCTTATTTCTCTAGGATACATTCCTAGGAATGGGATTGCTGGATCATATGGTATTTCTATTTCTAGTTTTCTAAGGAAGTGCCATATCATTTTCCAAAATGGTTGTATCATTCTGCATTCCCACCAGCAGTGCATAAGAGTTCTGATCTCCCCGCAGCCTCTCCAACATTTATTATTTCCAGTTTTTTTGATTAGTGCCAATAATGCCTGGGTGAGATGGTATCTCATTGTGGTTTTTATTTGCCTTTCTCTAATGGCTAGCAATCGTGAGCATTTCCTCATGAGACTGTTGGCCACTTGAATGTCTTCTTTGGTGAAATGTCTATTCATTACCTTTGCCCATTTTTTAACTGGATTATTTGTCTTTTTTTTTGTAGTGGTATTGGATTTTCTTATAAATATTAAACATGAGACTTCTGTCTGACTTATAAAGTCCAAAAATTTTTTTCCAGTCTATACATTCTCTTTTTAGTCTTTTGGTGAAGTGTTTTGATGAGCATAAGTGTTTAATTTTTAGAAGATCCCAGTTATCTAGCATATCTTCTGGAGTTTGTGTATTGTTTGTTATGGTTTGTATCTGGTTAATGCTGTGTATTAGGGCCTCTAGCTTTGATCCTATTTTTCCTTCTGTGAACTTAATAGTTTTTCGTTTTATATTTAGGTCTTTGATCCATTTTGAATTAGTTTTTTTGTGTTGTGTGACATATGGTTCCTATTTTTTTTTTTTTTTGCAGACTGACATTTAATTTTGCCAGCATCATTTGTTAAAAAGACTGTCTTTTCCCCATTTGATGCACTTTGGGCCCTTGTCGAAGATTAGGTGACCGTAGATGGATGGACTTACATCTGGGTTCTCAATTCTGTTCCATTGGTCAATGTATCTGTCATTGTACCAGTACCAGGCTGTTTTGACTACCATAGCTGTATAGTAGGTTTTAAGTTCAGGTAGTGCGAGTCTTCCTGGTTTCTTCTTTTTCAGTCATGCTTTACTTATCCGGGACTTCTTCCCTTTTCATATAAAGTTAATGATTAGTTTTTCCATCTCTTTAAAGAATATTGTTTGTATTTGGATCGGGATTGCATTGTATTTGTAAATTGCTTTGGGTAGAATTGTCATTTTCACAATGTTGAGTCTACCTACCCATGAGCGTGGTATGTTTTTCCATTTATGTAGATCTCTTTTGATTTCTTGCAGTAGTGTTTTGTAGTTTTCTTTGTATAGGTCTTTTACATCCCTGGTTAGATTTACTGGTAACTATTTTATTTTTTTAGCTGCTATTGTAAAGGATATTGTTTTCCTTACTTCCTTTTCATTGTTCTCTTTATTGGTGTATAGAATCCAACTGATTTTTGAATGTTTATCTTGTATCCTGCTACTCTGCTGAATCTTTCTATTAGTTCTAGTATTTTGTTGTGGAGTCTTTTGGATTTTCTATATGTAGTATCATATCATCCACAAATAGTGATAGTTGAACTTCTTCATTACCAATTTGGATGCCTTTTTTTTTCTTGCCGCATTGCTCTAGCTAGGACTTTCAGCACAATATTAAATAGAAGTGTTAATACAGGGTATCCTTGTCTTGTTCCTGTTCGTTCTCAAGGGGAATGTTTTCGGCCTCTCTCCCTTAAGAATGATGTTGGCCATTGGTTTTGCATAGATGCCTTTTATTATGTTGAGAAATTTACCTTCTATACCTATTTTATTGAGAGTTTTTATCAGGATTGGATGTTGGACTTTGTTGAATGCCTTTTCTGCATCAATAGATAAGATCATGTGACTATTTTATTTCCTTTTATTTATGTGGTGGGTTACATTGATTAATTTTCTAATGTTGAACCATCCTTGCGTACCTGGTATGAATCCTACTTGGTCGTGGTGTATTATTTATTTATTTATTTTCATCTGATACTGAATTCTATTGGCTAGAATTTTGTTGAGAATTTTTGCATCTGTATTCATGAGAGATATTGGTCTGTACTAGCCTGGTTTTGGTATTAAGGTTATACTGGCTTCCTAGAATGAATTTGGAAGTGTTGTTTCCTTTTCTGTTTTCTGAAATATTTTGAGTAGTACTAATATAAGCTCTTCTCTGAACATTTGGTAGAATTTTTCAGTGAAGCCATCTGGGCCAGGTTTTTTTTTTGTTGGGAGTTCTTTTATTACTTTTTTAATCTCTTCTCATGTTATGGGTCTGTTCAGATTTTCAATATCACTTTGTGTTAGTTTAGGTAGGCAGTGTGTCTAGAAATGTGTCCATTTCCTAGAGGTTTTCCAATTTGTTGGAGTATAGTTTTTCATAATTCTCTGTTATGATCCTTTTTATTTCAGTTAGGTCAGTTGTAATGTCCCCCAATTCATTTTTTATTTGGGTTATTTATGTCCTCTCCTGTTTTTCTTTTGTCAGTTTGGCCAGTGGTTTGTCAATTTTGTTGATCCTTTCAAAGAACCAACTTCTGGTTTTGTAGATTCTTTCTATTGTTTTTTCTATTCTCTATTTCATTTATTTCTGCTCTGATCTTTATTATTTCTTTTTTTTCTGGTGGCTGTGGGCCTTTTTTTTTTTTTTTTTTTTTTGCTGTTCTCTTTCTGTTTGTTTGAGTTGTGTAGATAATGTTTTGATTTTGTCCCTTTCTTCTTTTTTGAGGTTTGCATTTATTGTTATAAATTGTCCTCTGTGGGCTGCCTTTGCTGTGTCCTGAACATTTTGATGTGATGTGTTTTCATTCTCATTTTATTCTAAGAATTTTTTGATTCCATCTCTGAATTCTTCTATTACCTGGTGGTTTGTAAGCAGAATGTTATTCAGTTTCCATGTAATTGATTTTTTTCCCTTGCTTTTCCTGTAGTTAATTTCTACCTTGATGGTGTTGTGGTCAGAGAAGATACTTTGTATTATCTCAGTGTTTTGGATTTTGTTGACAGTTGCTCTGTGGCCTAAGATGTGGTCAGTTCTGGAGAACATTCCATGTGTGTTGGAAAAGAATGTGTACTTTTCAGCTGTTAGGTAGAGTGTTCTATATCTGTCTATGAAGTCAAGTTGGCTCAGGTTGGTCTAATTGGTCTTCTGTATCTTTGTTGAGTTTCTTTCTAGACGTTTTGCCCTTTACCTAGAGCAGTGAGTTGAAGTCTCTTTCTATTACTGTAGAACTGTCAATTTCTCTTTTCAGTGCTGTTAGTTTGTTTTATGTATTTTGGAGCCTTGTCATTGGGTGCATAGATGTTTATTATGATTATGTCTTCATGATGGATCATCCCCTTAATCATTATATAGTGTCCTTTCTCTTTTATGGTGGATTTTGTTTTAAAGTCTATTTTATCTGACATTAGTATTGCCACTCCTGCTCTTTTTTGGTACCTGTTTGCTTGATATTTTTTTTTTCTGTCCTTTGATTTTTAATAAATTTACGTCTTTGTTTCTTAGATATGTCTCTTGTAGACAGCATATTGATGGACCCTGCTTTGTTATCAATTCTGTTACTCTCTGTCTTTTTATGGATAAATTTAGGCCATTTACATTCAGTGTAATTATTGATTGATGTGAGTTTATTGGTGTCATTTTGCAGTGCTTTTTTTGTGGTGCTGACATTTTCTCTATTCCTATTACTCTCCTGTGCTGAATTCCTTTATATGTGGATTTTTTTTCCATTTCTTTTGTTTTTGTAGATTTTGTTTTATCTGAGACTTTATATTTTTCTTCTTTATTTTTATGAGTAGGTTTGTTAACTTTCTTTGTGGTTATCTTGAAATTTACCCTTATTTTCCTAGGTTTGAACCAGTCTGTTATTACTTGGTATCACCTCACCTTCTTCTCTGTTAGAAGGTTCTATACCTACACAGTTTATTCCCTCTTTTGTTGTTCTGATGTTTTTGTCATTTACAGAAGAATCTCTCTGACTCCCTGTTGTAATTTTTTCGGTTTTGGATGTCCTTAAGAAGTTCATTTCCTAGGTTGGTATCTGGCTGATGCGATCCTACATCCTAGATTCAGCCTATAGTCTGATATTGTTTGTTCTCAGATTGAAGGACTCCCTTTAATAATTCTTGTAATTTTGGTTTGGTTTTTACTAACCCCTTAATTTCTGTTTATATGAAAATGTCCTAATTTCACCATCATATTTGAAGGAGAGTTTTACAGGGTATATTATTTTTGGCTGGCAATTTTTTTCTTTCATGGTTTTATATATGTCATCCCATTGCCTTCTTGCCTGCTTGTTTTCTGCTGAATAACCTGAGCTTAGTCTTACTGTTTGTCCTCTGTTTGTGACTTTTTTTTTTCACGAGCAGCTCTCAGGATTCTTTGTTTTTCTTTGGTTTTAGCAAGTGTAATTATGATATGCCTTGGTGATTTTCTTTTGGGGTCTGTCCTATATGGGGTTCATAGAGCTGCTTGGATTGTCAACTTTTCATCTTTCATGATATTGGGGAGTTATCTGTCAGCAGTTCTCAATGATCCTCTCTGTGTTTTCTGTTTTATCCTCCTGTTCTGGAACTCCAATCCCTTGAAAATTTTTGCTTTTCATTGTATCCCACATAATTCTTAGTGTTTCTTCATTTTTCTTCGTCCTTTTTTCTGATTTTTCCTCAGAGTTGTATGCAAATGTTTGTCTTCAATTCAAACCTGCATCTCAGCCTTTCTATGACACTGTCCATTTCTGAAACCTTATTGTTTATCTTTTGGATTTCTAATTGTTGTTTTTGTGTGATTTCTAGTTGTGAATTTATTTTGGCATTTTGTTTCTGTATTATTTTCCTGAATTATTCCATATTTTTGTTTGTATTTTCCTTGAATTTGTCTGTTTTTTCCATGAATTCATCTATTTTTTTCCTCACTTTTTTTTTTTTTTGCTTTTTTCTTTAACCCTTGGATAACTCTGAATATTAGAGATTTGAATTCCCTATCAGGTATTTCTAGTGACTTTTCTTCTACTGGAAAGCCATCTGGTGTTTTATTTTAGATGCCTACTGGAACCATCCTGTATTTTTTTTTTAATATGTTTTTATATTGTCTGCTGTCTTCAGGACATTTGGTATTTTTCACATTTATTGATTGTAGATTTGTTTGTTTTGTTATGCTTTTTTGTTTTACTTGGTTATGTCCGAGCAGGTGGGCTGTGCGTTCTTTGTTGTTTGCTTGTCTGTGGGCAGGATACTTTTCACATCCTTGTCCAATGGGCAGGGCCAGTTGCTCAGCTATGGTGCAGCAGGATAGGTCCAGCTGAAGGGGAGTGGCTAGGGTGGGTTGTTTGTGGCACATACTAGGATGAACAGGGTGGGCCAGGAATCAGTGACAGGCAGATTCCAGTAGGCCATACCTGTGCTACTCAGGGGTTGTGATGTTCTGTGCATGGTGGTGCAGTAGCCAGGAAGGAGAGGGGAGATTGTGATGTGTGGAGCTAAGATGAGTATGGGAAAGAGGAGAGAGAGGAGAGAGAAACAGCAGCCAAAAACAAACAAACAAGCAAAAAGGAGTGCTAAGGGAGTTTGCCATTCGAATGGAGAGACGAGAGACCAAGAAATGAAGAAAAACAAAAAGAAAAAATAAAAGGGTAAAAGAAAAATAAAATAAAATAAAAATTAGGAAAAAAAGAAAAGCTCCCAGGGATTCCCACCGTTGAAGCTGAAAAGATTGAGAAAGTAGCTCCCAGGCAGCAAAGTACAGCCTGGTGTAAAGAGTAGAGGTATCACACAAGGCAAGATATTCAAGAGACAGGAAAAGAAGGTAAGTATAGAGAGAAGAGAACTGAGAAATGAAGAAAGACAAAATGGGAAAAACAGAAAAAAGAAAACAAACAAAATAAACAAAAACAAAAAAGAAAAAAATAATTGCTCTCAGGGATCCCACTGCGTGGCTGCACAGACTGAAGAGTAGCTCCCAAGCCACACAGTACAGCCCACCTAGAAGCGGCTCCCAAGCAGAGAAAAGAAAAAGAAAACAAATAAACAAATCAAAACAGAACAAATCAAAATAAACAAAGAAAAAAAGCCCCAGAGATCCCACTAGCATGGCGGCACAGTCTGGGAAGCAGCTCCACAATTGCACAGCATTTCACAGCCTTTCAAGAAGAAGCAAAGATAGCACATGGAGCCAGGTATTTGAGAGAAAGGAGGGGGAGGTGCTAAGTGGTATGGAAGAAACCAGAAGAAGCAGAAAAAAGCAACACCAGCAACAAACAAATGTTGCCAGCCAGTGCAGGCGAGTGGAATCCAAGCAGCACAGGGCGGAAACCAGTACCTCCTGGCCAAGAGACTGTGGCCACAGGACGCAAAGGAGGCTGAGTGGGGGTGAAGAAGGGTTGGGGGTGGGAAAGCATATATGGCTGATTACAAGTTGTTCTGTCTCCTGCTGGAAGCGCCGTTAAGCTGCTTTCCCATATTCCCTTTTCGATGATCTCTGACAGGTGTCCAAGATGGTGAATCCATGCTACCTTAGTTGATAGGGGACCTCTACACGTATTTCTTCTTGCTCTCTGTTCTCTGTCAGTTTCTTATTCCATTCAGTGCTTGGTTGTGTTCTTTATCTCTTCATTTGATGCTTAGGGTTTCAGGATTGACGTTTGTCTCTGTTTGACTTATATTTTTGGGTCTTTGCTTTGGAGGGATGGCTTGTTGCTTCTGTCTATAGTGCCATGGTGCCCACAAGTGCTAACTTGCTGATAATTTGTGACCTGACTGTTGAATTTTTTCAAAGTGCTGAGTAGTAAGACTTTTCTTGATTATTGCATCTTGACCTTTGCCTAGTGCTGTTTCTACTATGGGATGGGTTTCAGGAGGGGGCCCAGTTTTTCAGCAAACTTTCATTCTCTCTGGGGCAGCGGCTCCTGGGGGGTGGAATTTGTACAATGAAGCAGATTTATTGTCTTTGGAGGCCTCTGCTACTTCGGTCACCCTCTACTTGATCTATCCTGTCATCATGCTTAATCTGCAGAGGTTGGTCTCGTTTTTTTCTCCTTGTCATATATTATTTGGGAGATTAATGATTAAGTCCCCGTATTACCTTTATTGTCTCCCTTTGCCTTCAGTTCTAAAGTTTGATGACGGCATTTGTATACAATTTACATGTCCAAAAGCATTACCAGGCGCTATCATTTGTTCTTATATTTTTATATGATATCATTTCTAACATCTAAATTCTATCACTATGCCTTGGTTGTGCTTTGCTCAAGAAGTAGTCTTCTGATTGTTCCATAGACAGAAAGAAGTCCCTCTGTGGTAGAAGGATACTGGGAAAGGGCAAGTGGAATTCCATGACATTTGATAAACTGGAATGTGCCCAATGCCTTCCAGATTTGTAAGTCAGGGTGAGGAATTGGCATTTATTCATAGTGTTGATGAGGGACATATTGGATGGTTTTCTGTGAAGGGGTGACACAATCAGATTAGCAATAAAAAATTGAATAGGTTAATAAACAAGATACTTTCAAACAGACACAAGTTCTTTAGTAAATAAACAAGATACTTTCAGAGTATCATCCAAAGCCAGTCTGTTAAAAGAATACTCCCATAACTTTTTGCATTTACCTGTTTCTCTCCTCATTTTTTCACTACCTCACTTAGCTTCCTTTCTCATATTAGTGTTTTGTGTACAGATATAAAATTTGCAAACACAGGGTGCCATTCTTCTGTCCTTTCTATTGGGTGATATTTTGTGTAAAGGTATAGATTTTTAAGTTTTTTTCCCTAAATTTTATTTATTTTGTTGTTGTTGAGAATATACACAGCAAAACATACACCAATTTAACCGTTTCTACATGTTCAATTTAGAGACATTTATTATATTCTTTGAGATGTACATTCTCACCATCCTTTACAGAGTTATTTCTCTCTCATTAACATAAACTCACTACCCCCTAAAGTTTGTATCTAATCTTTGAAGTTGTTGTTGTCAATTTGATGCCATATACATAGTTCTTAAGAAAAGCATAATGCCCAAGGCTGACCTTCATTACTAGTTAAGCTAAACTATTGTTCAGTTTAAGAGTTCTAGCCATGAAGGGAGGAGCCCTGGTGGTGCAGAGCTTAAGCGCTCAGCTGCCAATCAAAAGGTTAGTGGTTCAAACCCACCAGCTACTCCGAGGGAGAAAGATGTGCCAGTCTGCTTCTGTAAAGATTACAGCCTTAGAAACCCTATAGGGCTGTTCTACTTGGTCTTATAGGGTCACTACGAGTCCAAATTGACACAGTGGCAATGGGTTTGATTTTTGGGTTTTTAGCCATGAACGTCATTCATTAAATTTTTTGACACCTATGAAATTTTACAGAAACCCTGGTGGCATAGTGGTGAAGAGTCTGGCTGTTAGCCAAAAGGTCAGTAATTTTAATCTACCTGTCATTCCCTGGAAACCCTATGGGACAGTTCTACTCTGTCTTATAGGGTTGCTATGAGTCAGAATTGACTCAACAGCAATGGGTTTTGTTTTGTTTTTGTTTTTTTTTTAATGAGATTTTCATTTGAGTATTTTATCATTGAACATTTTAAATCCTCTTCATTATTAACTACAGTGCATTCATCTCATATAAGTAGATGGGAAAGAAGGAAGATGAGTGGGGTCATGGGGAGGCTAAGGTAGAATATTCCAAGAGAGCAAGAGCATGGGTCAGACACTTAGTTTGCACATTCGGAGAAGGGGAGAGGCCAGGAGCATGATGGATAAGGAAAGTAGCCTAAAAATAGATTAGATAGACAAGAATGTGAGAGACCATGAAGGACCTAGCAAGTCATGGAAAGGGTTTAGATTTCATTCCAGGAGAAAATGGCTTTTTTTGGGACAGTAGGTGTATAAATGACCATGTATTATTATATGTGGAGATGAAAATTAAATTGTAGAGTGACTTAAAGGAAAACTGTTTTTAGCTGTTACTGAGTGGGCTCCTGAATCATGGTGACCCATGCACAGCGGAAGGAAACACTGCCTAATCCTGCACCATCCTAGTGATAGGTTGTGGGTCTGACTATTGTGATCCTCAGTGTTTTTATTGGCTGATTTTTGGAAATATATTTTAGGCTTTTCTTTTTAGTCTCTTTTATTCTGGAAGTTTCACTGAAACCTATTCAGCATCATAGTAACACACAAGCCTCCACTGACAGACAGGTGATGCTGAACATGAGGTACATTTGTTGGGAATCAAACCAGGGTCTCTCACTTGGAAGGCAAAAATTCTACCACTGAATCACCACTGCCCCAAAGGTGAGGGAATATACATGAATGGCACAAAACTTTCATTTAGAGGGAGGAAAAAAGATAATTTTATCTATTCTGGTATTTATTCAACCAGACTACAATGAATTACTCCACTTTAAATCCATTTTTTAAGGAAAAGGATGTTAAGACTTGCACTCAACATAGGTTTACTATGTCTGCTATGCAAGCCATAAAGCATGTCGGGAGAAAGTAGTGAGCAAGCTCCAGAAGAAACTGGAGGGTATTAAGACACCTACATATGAAGCTGTGACCCAGAGGGTTGGGGTAGGTGCGAGAGTTCATGTAGGGGGGAAAGATCACGATTCTGTTGTGATCCATAAGGTTTTCATTGGCTTTCAGAAATAGATTGCCAAGCTTTTCTTCCTAGTCTGTCTTAGTGTGGAAGCTCCAGTGAAATCTGCCCACTATGGGTGACCCTCCTGGTATTTGAAATACCCATGGCATCATTTCCAACATCATAGGAACATGCAAGCCACCACAGCACAAAATAATGGCAGACTGGCAGTAATCCATTACAATATGCACTATTAATTAAATGTTGTAATAATTTAACCTTCATAAATTATGTATCATTTATACCATTGGCCTCCTATGTAAGGTGCAATAAATTCGTCACGTCTGTTGCTGATATCACTTCTATATTGTGGAGCAGTTCCTGCCCTTGTGGCTTTAAAGACCATTCCCATGATGTGGTCACTATTTTTGTGATCATGGGGCTCCTTCTCTTTCCATATAAAGTTAATGATTAGTTTTTCCATCTTTTTAAACAATGTTGTTAGTATTTGGATCGTGATTGTACTGTATTTGTAAATCGGTGTTGTGTTATTACTATTGAAGAAGTAGTTGATGCTCAATGCCTCGATCTGTTAATTCATAGGGAGTTACAAAGTGACAACATCCTAAATTTATAATTCTTCATTCATTGGCTTGAAAACATGTATAAAAGAGAATTCCTATCATTTATTATTTGGTTACATGCTGACACAATTTGTATTGGAAAGACAATATGAGTCTTTGACTCAGTCCCGTTATTTATCTGATTTTAAAAGGACATGAAGAATAGTAGATTTAGAATATTACACAATCACTCATTTTCTTTACATCATCTTAAAAAGCAGTCAGAATAATAATGCCAACATTATCATCAATAGTATAATTACTGAAAAATATCTTTATATTTCTTTGCAGTCTATTTGTCCAACTTGATTCTACTGAAGATGTACAGTAATATTTCTAGCTTTCTAGTCACTCAGATTTTTTTCCTCTCTGTTTGATTATGCCACCAGTTAGATACCATTTGTGTCTATTTGCTTCATTTTATTATTTTTAAAAATGTGTTTTGTAAAATTCAATTCTGTCTTATAATTACCTGAAATATTTACATGGTTCCAAAGTTAAATTGACGAAACAAGACAATGGAATTAGCTGGCTATATTATTATGATTATTATTAGTTCTTCTATGACATTTTAAAACATGAAGCTGTTTTTCTTTTATTTTCTTATTTTCCTTAGTGATATTATAGCCTTCTGTTTCTTTTTTATGTTTATAATTTATTTTATTATTTTGCTGTTGTTGAGAATATACACAGCCAAATATATAAAAATTCAAGTTTCTACATGAAAAATTCATTGACACTGATTCCATTATTGAGTTGTGTAACCATTCTTATCCTCTTTTTCTGAGTTTGTTTCTTCCCCATTAACATAAACTCACTGTCCGCTAAATTTCATATATAATCATTCAAGTTGCTGATGTCACTTTGAGCCTATAGAGATAGATCTTTCAAGAGCACAATTCTCAGAGCAGACATACTTTACTAGTTAAGCTAAACTATTGTTGGTTTTTAAGAAAATTTCAGGGGATATTTTTGGTTTAAGGTTTAAAGATTATCTCAGGGCAATAGTTTCATGGGTTCATGCAGCTTCCATGACTCCAGAAAGTCTGGATTCCAGTAGAATTTAAAATTCTGTTCCACACTTTCTCCTTTTTTGATCAGCATATGTTTCTAATTTCCATATTTTGTTCTATTCAATAACCATAACTTCAAGGTTGTTTTAAGCTGAGTCTTATATATAAATAGATTCATTTTCACTCCCAGTCCCTTTGTAACAATATCTTCTTAAAGAAGGATTTATAAGAATCATATTCTGTGAATGTTGAATTCTTGTGTGATGTCTGAAATTCTAGGTATATAATTCTTGGTTTTCATTTTTCTTCCCTGAGTTCATATGCATTGCTAAACTCTCATGTAGCATTGTATGTTGCTATGTAACAAGTTACATCCAGCCAAATACATACCTCCTTTGTGGGACTTTTTGCCTCAGTGCCTCAAGTATCCTTTTCCTTTGAAGTGAATGAAATTTCTTGGGACACATCTTGGTGTTGATGAATTGATATCAGTTTTTCCTGAGACATAGTCTATTTATTCTGTAAAATTTTTTGAATTACATGTTTTCTTATTCTATAGATTCATCTTTCTTCTTTAAAGTCACCAATTACACGTGTGTTGAGTGTCTTTTGTCTAATTCACACAGTTTTAATTTTCTCTCAAATTCAATTTAAGCACCTTTTCATTTATTCTGCTAATTCTTCTCTAGCTTGTCCTCTAGATTTTTCATTTCTGTGATTCACTTTTATTTCTATAAGAAGTTTATTTTTACTTCTGTTTATCTTCTGAGCATGACTAGTTTTCATCTCTTTTTTTTATTTTATCATTAAGAATTCTGATCTCCTGTTTATGCAGGTGATTTTTCATTAAATTTTTGAATTCTTAGAAAAAACCTTTGGTCACAATTATGAACTGCTTCCCAGTAACATTTTTCTAGATTTAAAACACACTCTTTTAACTAGGCTATTGGTTAACAGGCACTGTCACATACAGCAGGTAGTAGTAATAAAAAAATAGAGTTATTTTCAGAAATGAATTTAGAAATATTAGTAAAATTACATCCACTTTCATATCTACCATATTAATACACTAGCAAAAATATGAAAAGATATATGCACAGCCTATTCATTGCATCATTTAGAATAGTAATGGTTAGAAAATTAATCAGATATTCATCAATAAAATACTGGTTTAATTATTATAGAATATCCACACTCAAAAATACAATGTAGCTATAAAAGACTGTGAGTAAAATTCCAACATCTTTATGTACTGCTATATTATGATTTCCAAGATATGAAATCATGTGAAAATAGTAGAATGGCACCTTAGCTAAGCAAAGTCAGAAAAATGAAATATATACATAGTATATGGTCAAGATCCAATTTTACTGAAGGAAGAAGTCGAAGCTGCACTAAAGGCATTGATGAAAAACAGACTTTAGTAATTGACTGAAGATCAATTAAGATGTTTCAAGAAACAGAATGAATGCTGGAAGTGCTCACTTGTGTCTGTGAAGAAATTTGGAAAACACTTACCTGGCCAAGATGACTGGAAGAGATCCATATTTGTGCCCATTCCAAAGAAAGGTGATCCAACAGAATGTGCAATTTATCTATCAATATCATATACAAGTCAAATTTTGCTGAAGATCATTCAAAAGTGGTTGCAGCAGTGTATCAATAGGGAACTGTCAGAAATTCAAGCTGGATTCAGATGAGGACATGGAATGAAGAATATCATTGCTGATGTTGGATGAATCTTGGATGAAAGCAGAGAATACTAGAAAGATGCTTATCTCTGTGTTTTATTGATTATACAAAAGCAGTTGACTGTGTGGATCATAACAGTTTATGGATAACACTGAGAAGAATGGGAATTCCAGTACACTTAATGTGCCCATGAGGAACCTGTATCTGTACATAAACCAAAAGACAGTCATTAGAACAGAACAAGAGGACACTACATGATTTAATATCAGGAAAGGTGTGCTTCAGGGTTGTATCATTTCACCATTCTCATTCAATCTGTATGCTGAGCAAATAATCTGAGAAGATGGACTATGTGTAGAAGAATGGGGCATAAGGATTGAAGGAAGACTCAATAACAACCTACAATATGCAGGTGAAAAAATATTGCTTGATGAAAGTGAAGGGGAAGTTGAAGCACTTACTGATGAAGAACAAAGGCTACAGCCTTCAGTATGGATTACAGTTTAACATAAAGAAAAAAAAATCCTCACAACTGGACCAATAAGCAACATCATGATAGATAGAAAAACAATTGAAGTTTGTCAAAGATTTCATTTTACTTGGATCCACAATCAACGCCCATAGAAGTAGCTGTCAGCCAATCAAATGATATATTGCACTGGATAAATCTGCTGCAAAAGACCTCTTTAAAGTGCTAAAAAGCAAAGATGACACTTTGAGGACTAACGTGGGCCTGTCCCAAGCCATGCTATTATCAACTGCCACATATGCATTCAAAAGCATGACAGTGAATAAGAAAGATGGAGGAAGAATTGATGCATTTGAATTATGGTGTTAATGAAGAATATTGAATATACCTTGGACTGCCAGAAGAACAAATAAATCTGTCTTGGAAGAAGTACAGACTGAATGTTCCTTATAAGCAAGGATTGCTAGACTTCATCTAATGTACTACGGACATATTATCAGGAGGGACTAGTCCCTGGAGAAGGACATTATACTTGGTAAAGTAGAGGACCAGTGAAAGAGAGGAAGACCTACACAGAGATGGGTTGGCACAGTGGCTGCAATCATGGGCTCAAGCATAACAATGATTGCGAAAATGGCTTGGAATCAGGCAGTGTTTCATATTGTTGCATAGAGGGTCTCTTAGAATTGGAATCACCTCAATTACACCTAACAACATCAACAATAACAATAACTGTATATATATATATATACATATAAAAAAAGTAATGAAATAGTAAAAAAAATTAGTAAAAATGGATATATATTATGAAAGGAGGTAAATTGTTTAGGAAATAGAAATTATCTCAGTTTTCTCTGAATGTACTTTGTTTTCAGATTTAGATTTGGAATTATGTAGATGTTTCCAATAAAACAATTAAAAATTGAAAATAAAATAAAACAAATGAAGGTAATTGTCTGTTAACTCTCTGACTTAACAAAAGAGAATTATTTCAAGTGAACAGAAAACTTAGTACTTTGAATGTTCATCTGTTGTGGGATAAATCTGAAGGACACACACACACAAATAAAAATTGTAAAGAAATCAAAGTTTTCAGTAAGTATACCATCAGTCTTAATATTGTTGTTGTTGTTAATGCTTTAGTTCGCTATCCAGATGATTCTAACACACAGCAACAGAATAGAATTTCCGGTAGGATTTCTAGGCTGTAATCCTTACTGGAACAGATCTCTGGAACTTTACTGCAGAAGAGCCACCGGTGGGTTCGAACGACAGACCTTCCAGTTAGCAATGGGATGCTTAACTGTTGTGTCATTAGGGCTCCTTTTAATATCAATATTGTTATCCTAAAATGTGTGTATCACTATATATTATTGGTATAAACAAATAAATAACAATGTTAATGTAGTTTGCAACCCAAACTTTCTGAGTTAAAGAAATAGCTTTAAATATAAAATCAAATAAGAATCTCATATTCCAAATTTGAATTTGAAATATTAGCAAGAAATGTAAAAAATTATGATGGCTGCATGTTGTGAATGTAATTTATGCTACTGGATTTTATATAACAAAAATTGTTGAAATGACTAATTTAATGTTATGTCTATTTTGCTACAAAAGCAAAAAATAAATTAGTCCAGCGTGTAGGCACAATGGCTTGACAATGTTACCGATTTACATGGAATCTCAGAACAGCAACTCAGATTTAACAAACCAAATTATGCTGCCATCCAATTATCATAAACCACAAACAAATCACAATGCCTGGTTTGTTAGTGACCTACAAGAATATATTTACTTTTACAGAGATATTTTATTAATGGTGATTTCCACAAACCTGGAGGCCCAGTATTTCTGGTGATCAAAGGGGAGACAGCTGCCATGGGACGTCTGGTATCAAATAATGATACCTGGATTACATATGCTAAGAGACCGGGTGCTCTCTGCTTACTTCTGGAACACAGATTTTATGGAGACAGCCAACCAACCAACAGGGTAGGTTTAAGAGTTTTCTTTTTGTGGTTGTTCTCATTGCTGTTGCTATTCTCGCTCTCTTTTCAGTTTAGGTGGTGTTAACCCTAAATACATTCCTGTTTGAGAGACTTGAATATATGAAAATTCAAATGATAAAAAAGAAAAGCTATGCGTGGAGGTTGTGGGTAGGAGTAACATTTTTGATTAAAAGTATGAAATTTCCTTTGAATAAAATGTATTTCTCATGTTCTATAATTTCATGTAGAAACTTTGGATTTCCTGAACATGCTTAAGCAAAATGGCATACCTATTATTTTTTTTCTACTCCAGTGGCATTTTCAACCATTAAAATTACTCTCCCCATGAAAACAAAGGTGATCCTTTTGTTAAAACAACTCATCAAAGGTAACTGGATTTCGTATTAAATTTCAGCCTGCAGTGGCAGAGAGAGAAGCAAGAATATGAGACCTATTTTTTCCTCAATAGTTTTTCTTGCCACCTACTATTATGCCTGTCCCCCCAGTGGAAAGATATATTTTAGCTTACTTGCTTACAATTATAAACTGTTTATGATATAAAATCAAGCAAATAGAATTAAATTTAAAAAGTGGCTCTGATGGTTGTAAACAATCCAATTTAATGTCAAAGTCTATTATTCTCATTAAAATAAGAAATAAGGATTGCTTTTTACAACCCTGGGAATGTGAATAGTGGCAATGAAGTGATACCTTTATTACATGACTCATAATTTTTGGTGGTTTATTTCATGACAGACTAATAATTATTGAAGATTTCACCAGCTTCTTTCTAACTGTGACTACACAAAAGTGATTTTTGAATTCCAAGTCACATGTCTTTTGGTAGTGAGGCGACAGTCCAGTAATTCCACTATTTTTACATTTCTTCACTAGAAACTTTGATTTGTGTGTGTGTATGTGTGTGTGTGTTAATGATGCTATGATAACCTATAAATAATTTTAAGTCTAGGATTTTTTTATTAATCTCTCTAAGAAAGGAAATTGCTGTTAAAGAATGTAATAACTTTTATTGTAACAATTAACTGTAGAAAATAATTTATTTGCTATCCAAATTAACTTTATGTGGTACATCTCAGTAATAGAGTTTTAGAAGGAACTTACAATAGAATTTGGACTTTGAGCAATTTGGAGGAGAGTATAAGGATATGAGAATTTGCTCTAGAGTTTGCTGTTAGAAAGTAGAGGAAATTCTATGATTGGGTATTTCAATACACCTTATCTACAGTTTTCCAGGTTACAGCCTATTGGTTTGAAATTAATCAACAAGTCCACACCTGACTGGAAGGGTGGCTGGAATATATAGTGTTTTTTTCTGGGCATTCAAGTGCCGTACTAAAATTTAGGGTTTTGTTTACCTAAAGCTGAAAAGAAGAGTGGATATTAGGGGGACAATTAGCATGTTCTGCTATAGCTTCTCAGTAGTAGAACTGCTGAGCCAAGGTAAACATTTTGCCTCTTGAAGCCCTTATTATATGATGACAAATTGCTTCCAGAAAGATTCTACTACTTGCTACTTTCACAATGTGTGCAGGAGAAACCTGCTTCATCACATCCATGCCAACACAGAATACTAGAATAAATCATACCAGTTCAATAGGAGGGAAAAGTAGTCATATTTGTGTTACTTTGACAACAGAAAAGGCTAAATGTTTTCGTATATTTGCTGACCACTTGTGTTTCTTCTTTGTGACTATTCTGATGTCCTTTTTCTACTTTCAAATTCATAACCAGCTAGTTATAGCATCATGCATGGGGAGGGAGATTTTTTTTCTTTTAGTAATAAGAATTAAAAACATCCTATGGTTGCAGGACACCTTAACTTGGAAGAAACACCACTGAAAAGTAAATAAGAAATTTTTACTTAGTTTTCTTATGACTGAGAAACTTCGGTTCAAATAGGACTTTTCTGGATGTAGCAGCAAACCAGAAAGAATGGTTATAATTAACTATGGGTTTTCTTAATGCCTTGGAAACAAATCACTGGCAGTTTAGCCCTTTCAAAAATGGGCTCCTCTCTGAGTCAGGGTAATAATTAGATAGTTGTGATTCAGTTCAGAGTATGGAAAAAGGACATCATATGGATTACGACAGGCAAGTGAAGCTCCTTGACAGTGGTGACGAGAGGAAATGATATCACTTACATGAGACAAATGCTAGTTCCTGAATTTACTTGTCACTATCACCAAGATTATGCTAATAAAATTTTCAGGTAGGACCTGGTATCAACACTCCACATTCTTTCAAAATATGCCTTTTTACTTTATAGTCAAGCTAATTGATGTTAAATAGTTTTCAGCTTTAATTGTTGCCACAGAGTGTGTTTATGCTTTAATTGTAGAAATCTGAGTACTGCCAGCCTCCGTTACCTCAGCAGGAGGCAAGCCTTGGCTGACACTGCCAAATTCTGAACTCAAGTAACAAAGCAAATGTGCCTTACCCAAGATAAGTGGTTGCATTTGGTGGCTCTTATGGCGGCTCCCTTGCAGTGTGGTCAAGACTAAAACACCCTGTCCTGTTTGCTGCTGCAGCGGCTAGCAGTGCACCAATCAAAGCAAAAGTTAATTTCTATGGTGAGTATATCCGTATTCAGGAAGCCTGGTTGCATACTGGTCAAAGCACTCGGCTGCTACTGAAATGTTGGAGGTTCAAACCTAACAGCCACTCCACAAGAGAAAAAAGTGACACTCTGATTCAGTAAAAATTTACAGCTTTGCAAATACTATGAGGCAGTTCTACTTTATCTTTTAGGGTTGCTGTGAGTCGGAATTGACTTTATGGCAACTGGGACCAGGCATAGCTATATATTTGAGTTCCTTGGTGGCACAAAAATCAGCCTTCTTTATTTTTTTTCCTTAAAAATCAGCCATTAAGATCCCTGTGGAGCACAGTTCTACTCTGACACACATGAGAATGGGTTGGAATTGACTTGACTGCAACTGGTTTGGTTTTTATGGTCTACATATGTATATATTTTATATTTATAATGACAATAGTATCTCTAAGCCAGTGATTATCTTAACAAGAGTAGACCAATAACACAGAGTCACCCAACTTGACTTGAGTCCATCTTCCTCCCCATATGATAAAGTTCTATTAAAGATTACTATAGTGCCCACTTGGTATCCATAACTGCAGAGCCCTGATGGTGCAGTGGTTAAGAGCTTGGCTGCTAACCAAAAGGTTGGCAGTTTGAATCCACCAGCTGCTCCTTGGAGACCGTACAGGGCAGTTTTACTCTACCCTATAGGGTCACTGTGAGTTGAGATTGACTTGATAGTAATGGGTTTGGTTTATGGGGTTTATCCATATTTGCAACTGTATGACTGATGATAGCATCTTAATGGGAGCAATGATAAGTTTTGACTGTTGATTTGATAGTGAAAATATTCGTGATTTGGCTATTTTCAAAGAAGTAAAGGAAAAGCTCTTACTTTTGTAGAAAAAAAAATTCCCTCTTTTGAAGTTGCTTTTCACTTTTCCTTCCTATTGCCTGTGCCTCTGCAAACATGTTCCCATTAAAATGAGTAAAGTATAAAATTTCCGCTTAAACAATCACAATGCCCCCTGAAAAAAGGATATATATTGTGGGTAAAATTTCCTTTAATATTTCAACTTTTCAAAAGTAAACAAATATCCAGTCACCATTCCACTTCAGGCTTCTGTAGCCTTAATGGAGTCTTACCTGGGCCAATAAATTTGAAAGCTATAATATTGAGGCATTTCTCTCCCTACCACTTTTAAAGACTAAAACTATGTCCTCTTTCATTAATAGATCAGGATTTGTAGAGCATGTTTATAAGTGTCTGTCTACCAGTGACTTTTCTTGGCATTCTGGCAAAATTGTTTAATTTTGCAGTTTCTAAACTTTGTCATAATATAAAACAGGTAATTGCAAACATGAAATAATTATATTTTATAAATGGCTATAATTAAAACATACCAAATGCACTGACTTTTTTTTTCTTCATATTCTTACAGTACTTTAATGTAGTTCATAGAGTTCTGGCTACTCATAACAGCAAATGTACAAAAGCACTGAAAGAGGCTTTCACTCTCATTGTAGAGATGCTGAAATTTCTGGAATACTACAGTAAATTTAAAGATGATTTAATGTACGTAAGTAGATTGGTTTCTGTGTGAGAGTGTCTGTGCCTAAATATTGTCTGGTATTTACTTGAATTTACATGGTTAATATTATTTCCTTACATTAAGGCTACTTAATGGAAAAGAAAGGGAGATATTGAACAATTTTGTTCCTTTTGAATATTGTTTATATTAGCAATTTCTAGATCATATAAGAGGGTTGGCTGAGACCTGTGTGGATGTTTCTAAACTTGGTAATAGTGCAGATCAGATGGCAGGAAAATGTAGGTCCCACCCTTGGGGTTCTAGGGCAGTCAGGGAGCATGCTGAAAACACTTGTCCCTGGAGAAGAAGGGGCAACCAAAGAGGAGTTGTGGCCCTGAGGACAATCTTGCCATTTCCATGAACTAAAGAATTGTGAGGTTATCGACAGGGTTTAGGCCACTAAAAAAAAACATGGAGTGGTATTGGATCTTTTCAGGAACTGAACAAAAGTGCTTTTATGTTTAGAATTTTTAACCATGTTGAGTAAGGAACTCTTTGTTGTTTAAGATTTACACTAGAGATTTCCATGGCATCGGTGGAGGTACTTTTTTGAAAGTAACAGTCTCCAGAAAAGTGAATTTCAGAAAAAAAGATATTCTATAAATGAAGTATGAGAAATGATGGCACTTGTCTTTACTTTGAAGAATGGAACAATATATGCATTGGAAAAGAGTCATCCAAATTCATTACATGTTTTACATTTAATTGTACTTAGACTGGGGGTGGGGTGGGGAGGAAGGAGACAGAGAGAGCCTAAAGATTAATAACAAATCAGGCCAAATGTTAAAGAATGGACAAAGGGAAGTTCTGGAACCCTCAGAGAATTTGCTAGGAGGAATCACAATTTTGCTTGAATGTCTAATTTTAATGTCTATTTTAAGCTGCCATTAACTCATGCACAACCAAACAAAATACTGATCTGTCCTGTGTCATCCCCATGATGGGATGCAAATCAAATAGGTGTGATCCATCAGATCTTCATAACCATACTCACCTTTTTTGGGTCCCAGATACTAAATTCTGATAATGATAAAATTCACCAGGGGTGTTAACCCCTTAACTTACCTTTTTTTTTTTTTTATTAATTTTATTGTTGTACTTTAAGTGAAAGTTTACAATTCAAGTTAGTCTCTCATACAAAAATTTATACATACATTGTTATGTGACCTAATTGCTTTCCCTATACTGTGACAGCACCTTCTTCCTTTCCACCTTTGATTTCCCATGTCTATTCAACCAGCTCCTGACCCTCTCTGACTTGCAATCTCAACTCTGGATAGGAGCTGCCCATTTAGTCTCATGTATCTACTTGAGCTAAGAAGCACACTCTCCAAAAGTATCATTTTATGTCCCATAGTACAGTCCAATTTTTGTCTGAAGAGTTGGCCTCCGGAATTGTTTTAGTTCTGGGTTGACAGAGTCTGGGGGCCATGCTTTTTGGGGTTCTTCAGTCTCAGTTAGACCATTAAGTCTGGTCTTTTTACTAAAATTTGAGTTCTTCACCCCACCTTTCTCATGCTCCATCAGGGACACTCTGCTGTATTCCCTGTTAGGGCACTCATTAGTGGTATCATCTAGATCTTCTGGTCTCAGGCTAGTGAAGTCTCTGGTTTATGTGGTCCTTTGTCTCTTGGGCTAATACCTTCCTTGTGACTTTGGTGTTCTTCATTCTCCTTTACTCCAGGTGGGTTGGGACCAATTGATGCATCTTAGATGGCCGCTAGCTAGGTTTTAAGACCCCAGATGCCACTCAACAAAGTAGAATGCAGAAAATTTTCTGAATAAACTTTGTTATGCCAGTTGAGCTAGCTGTCCCCTGAAAGCATGAGCCCCAGACCTCTGCCCTGCTACTCTGTCCCTTAAAGTATCTGGTTGCATTCAGGGAACTTCTTAGCTTTGGTTTAGTCCAGTCGTGCTGACATCCCCTGTAGTGGGTGCTGTCCTTCCCTTCACCTAAGATAATTTTAGTCTACTATCTAGTTAGTGAATAAACCAATCCCTCCCTCCCCACCCTCATAACCATCAAAGAATTTCTTCTGTGTTTGAACCTTTTGCTTAGTTCTTATAATACTGGCCTTATACAATATTTCTCCTTTTGTGACTGACTAAATCACTTAGCATAATGCCTTCCAGAGTCCACCATGTTATAAGAAGTTTCACAGATTCATCCTTGTTCTTTATCATTGCATAGTATTCCACTGTGTGAATATACCATTATTTGTTTATTCATTCATCCGTTGATGGGCATCCAGGTTGTTTCCATCTTTTTGCTGTTGTGGACAGTGCTGCAATGAACTTGGGTGTGTATATATCTATTTGTGTGATAGCTCTTATTTCTCTAGGATGTATTCCAAGGAGTGGGGTTGCTGGATCGTATGGTACTTCTATTTCTAGCTTTTTGAGGACATGCCAAATCAATTTCCAAACAGGTTGTACCATTTTACATTCCCACCAACAGCGTATAAGTGTTCCAGTCTCTCCACAACCTCTTCAGTATTTATTATTTTGTGTTTTTTTTGGATAAATGCTAACCTTGTTGGGGTGAGATGGAACTCATTGTTGTTTTGATTTGCATTTCTTTAATGGCTAATGATCATGGGTATTTCTTCATGTGTCTGTTAGCTGCCTGAATGTCTTCTTTGGCGAAGCACCTGTTCATATCCTTTGCCCATTTTTTAATTGGGTTATTTGTCTTTTTGTTGTTGAGGTTTTGCAGTGTCTTGTAGATTTTAGAGATTAGACGCTGATCGGATTTGTTGTAGCCAAAAATTTTTTCCCAGTCTGTACTTTGTCTTTTTACTCTTTTGGTGAAGTCTTATGATGAGCATAACAGTTTGTTTTTTAGAAACAGTTATCTAGTTTCCCTTCTTGTGTTTGTGCCTTGTTACTTATGGTTCCTATTCTGTTTATGCCATGTATTAGGGCTCTTAGCGTTGTCCTTATTTTTTCTTCCATAATCTTTATCTTTTTTGATTTTATATTTAGGTCTTTGATCCATTTTGAGTTTGTTTTTGTGCATGGTGTGAGTTATGGGTCTTGTTTCAGTTTTTTGCAGATGGATATCCAGTTATGCCAGCACCATTTGTTAAAGAGACTGACTTTTAACCAATTAATGGACTTTGGGCCTTTGTCAAATATCAGGTGCTCACAGGTGGATGAATTTATGTATGGATTCTCAATTCTGTTCCATTGATCTATGTATCTGTTGTTTTACCAGTACCAGGCTGTTTTGAGTACCATGCTGGTATAATAGGTTCTAAAATCAGGTAGTGTGAGGCCTGCCACTTTGTTCTTCTTGAGTAATGCTTTACTTATCCAGGGCCTCTTCCCTTTTCATATGAACTTGGTGATTTGTTTCTTCATCTCATTAAAAAATGCCATTGGAATTTGGATCAGGATTGCATTGTATCTGTAGATCACTTTGGGTAGAAACGACATTCTTCACAAAAACCATGAGCAAGGTATGTCTTTCCACTTATGCAGGTCTCTTTTGGGTTCCTGTAGCAGTGTCTTATAGTTTTCATTGTATAGGTCTTTTATGTCTCTGGTTAGAGTAATTTCTAAGTATTTGATCTTCTTGGGGGTATTGTAAATGGTGTTGATTTGGTGATTTCTTTTTCAAAGTTCTCTTTGTTGGTGTAAAGGAATCCAACTGATTTTTGTATGTTTCTCTTCTGTCTTGAAACTTTGCTGAAAACTTCTGTTAGTTCCTGTAGTTTTCTTATAGATTCTTTGGGGTTTTCTGTGTATAAGATCACATCATCTGCAAATAGAGACACTTTTACTTCTTCCCAACCAATTTGGATGCCCTTTATTTCTTTTTCTAGCCTAATTGCTCTGGCTAGGACTTCCAGCACAATGTTGAACAAGAGTGGTGATAAAGGGCATCGTTGTCTGGTTCCCGTTCTCGAGGGGAATGCTTTCAAAGTCTCTCCATTTAGGATGATGCTGGCTATTGGCTTTGTGTAAATTGTCCTTAATTATATTGAGGAATTCTTCTTCTATTCCTATTTTGTTAAGAGTTTTTATCACGAATGGTTGTTGGACTTTGTCAAATACTTTTCTGCATCGATTGATAAGGTCATGTGGTTCTTGTCTTTTGTTTTATTAATGTGATGGATTACATTGATTGTTTTTCTTATATTGAACCATCTCTGCGTAACTTGTATAAATCCCACTTGATCATGGTGAATTATTTTTTTGATATGTTGCTGAATTTTATTGGCTAGAATTTTGTTGAGTTTTTTTGTGTCAGTGTTCATGAGGGATGTTGGTCTGTCATTTTTTTTTTTTTTTTCTGGTGTCTTTACCTGGTTTTGGTATCAGGGTTATGCTTGCTTCATAGAATGAGTTTGCGTGTATTCTATTCTTTTCTATGCTCTGAAATACCATTAGTAGTAATGGTGTTAACTTTTCTCTGAAAGTTTGGTAGAATTCTCCAGTGAAGCCTTCCTGTCCAGGGCTTTATTTGGTTCGGAATTTTTTAATTACCTTTTCAATTTCTTCTTTTGTTATGCGTTTATGTATTTGTTCTACCTTGTTTGTTTTAGTTTGGGTAGGTAGTGAGTTTCTAGAAATTTGTCCATTTCCTCTAGGTTTTCAAATTTGTTAGAGTAAAATTTTTCATAGTATTCTGTTGGTTCTTTTAATTTCAGTTGGGTCTGTTGTGATATCACCCATTTCATTTCTTATACTGGTTAACTGCTTCGTCTCCTGTTTCTCTGTTTTTAGTTTGGCCAGTGGTTTATCAGTTTTGTTGGTCTTTTCAAAGAACCAGCTTTTGGACTTGCAAACTCCTTTAATTGTTATTCAGTTCTCTATTTCATTTAATTCTGCTCTAATTCTTATTATTTCCTTTCTTCTGGCACCTGAGGGCTTCTTTAACTGCTCTCTTTCTACTTGTTTGAGTTGCCAGGTTAATGTTTTGATTTTGGCCCTTTCTTCTTTTTGGATGTGTGCGTTTATTGCTACAAACTGACCTCTGAGCACTGCTTTTGCTGTGTCCCAAAGGTTCCAGTAGGAAGTATTTTCATTCTCATTTGATTCTATGAATTTGTTTATTCCATCCTTAATTTCTTCTATAACCCAGTAGTTTTTAGCAAGATGTTGTTCAGTTCCTATGTGTTTGATATTTTTTCCTTGCTTTTTCTGTTATTGATTTCTACTTTTATGGTTTTATGGTCAGAAAAGTTGCTTTGTAATATTTTGATGCTTTGAATTTTGTTAAGGCTTGCTTTTCGGCCTATTATTTGGTCTGTTCTGGAGAATATTCCATGTGCGTTGGAAAAGAAAGTATACTTGGCTGCTCTTGGGTGGCGTGTTTGGTATATACCTATAAGATCAGATTGGTTGATTGTAGCATTTAGGTCTTCCATGTCTTTGTTGAGCTTTCTGGATGTTCTTTCCTTCAGCAGAAGTGGTGTGTTAAAGTCTCCTACTACTATTGTGGACTCTCTATCTCTCTTTTCAATGCTGTTAGAGTTTGTTTTTTGTATTTTGGAGCCCTGATGTTGGGTAAGTAAATATTTATTATAGTTATGTCCTCCTGGTGTATTAACCCTTTAATCATTATCTAGTGTCCTTCCTTATCCTTTGTGGTGGATTTTACTTTAAAGTCTATTTCGTTAGAGATTAATATTGCCACTGCTGCTCTTTTTGAGTGTTGTTTGCTAGATATATTTTTTCCATCCCTTGAGTTTTAGTTTGTTTGTGTCTTTAAGTCTAAAGTGTGTCTCTTGTAGGCAGCATATAGACAGATTGTGCTTTTTTATCCAATCTGCCACTCTCTGTCTCTTTATTGGTGCATTCAGTCCATTTACATTCAGTGTAATTATTGATTGGTATGAGTTTAGGGCTGTAATTTTGATGCCTTTTTTGTGTGTTGTTGACAGTTTCTTTGTTGCGCTTCATTTTCTGTGCCGAGTTGTTTTTCTTTATGTGTTTTCTTTTCATCTTTTTCATTGTTGTTGATTGTGTATTTGCTGAGTCTTTATATTTTTCTTGATTTTTTCTTGTAGGATTGTTAGTTTCCTTTGTGGTTACCTTAATATTCACCTCTATTTTTCTAAGTTTATAGCAATCTTTTATTTCTTTATATCGTCTTAACTTCCTCTCCATATGAATAAGCTATGTCTACAGTTTTTAGTCCTTTTTTGTTTTAATGTTGTCATCTTTTACATATTGACACCTCTGTTTCCTTATTTTCAGTGTTTTAGCTTTGATTTATTTTTGTGACTTCCCTATCTGGGTTGATATCTGGTGGCTCTGTCCTGTGTTCTCATCTTGGGTTGTTATCTTATATTATTGATTTTCTAACTGGAGGATTCTCTTTAGCATTCTTTGTAATTTTGGTTTAGTTTTTGCAAATTCCCTAAACTTCTGTTCATCTGGAAATGTCCTATTTTTGCCAGTATATTTGAGAGACAGTTTTGCTGGATATATAATTGTTGGCTGACAAATTTTTCCTTCAAGGCTTTATATGTGTCATTCCATTGCCTTCTTGCCTGCATGGTTTCTGCTGAGTAGTCAGAGCTTATTGACTCTCCTTTGTAGATGACTTTTCATTTATCCCTAGCCCCTCTGAAAATTCTGTCTTTATCTTTGGTTTTGGCAAGTTTGATTATAATATATCTTGGTGACTTTCTTTTGGAATCTACCTTATGTGGTGTTTGATGAGCAGCATGGGTAGATGTCTTCTCATCTTTTACAATATCATGGAATTTTTCTCCCAGCAAATCTTCAACAATTCTCTGTGTATTTTCTGTTATCTCCCCCCTCCCCCCTCCAATTCTGGTACTCCAATCACTCGTAGTATATTCCTCTGGATAGAATCCCACATAATTCTTAGGGTTTTTTCATTTTTTTTTTAAATCCTTTTCTCTGATTTTTCCTCAGATAAGTTTGTGTCAAGTGCTTTATCTTATATCCCACTAATTCTGACTTCCATTGCCTCAATTCTACTCCTATGACTTTCTATTGAGTTGTCTAACTCTGAAATTTTATTGTTAATTTTCTGGATTTCTGATTGCTTTCTGTCTATGGATTCTTGCAGCCTATTAAATTTGTCATTATGCTCTTCTCTAATCTTTTTCAGTTCCTCTAGTGCATGTTCTGCATTTTGCCTGATCTCCTTTCTGATGTCTTGAAGAGTTCTGTATATAAATCTTTTGTATTCTGCCTCTGGTAATTCTAGGAAATTCTTTTCCTCTGGAAAATTTCTTGATTCTTTATTTTGGGAGCTTGCTGAAGCCATCATGGTCTGCCTCTTTACGTGATATGGTATTGACTATTGTCTCTGAGCCATCAGTAAGTGATTATATTCATTTATTTTATGTTTAATTACTGTCCTAGCTTACCATTTTGTTTTGTTATGCCCAAATAGCCTGCTAGTATGAGCTAGCCCAATCACCGGTGCCCCTGTAGCTCCAACATCTTGCCACCAGGTGGCCATAACTGGCACTAAGTATGGGAGCCCAGGAGTTCACCCATCTTTCTTGTATGGATTCAGCTCAGGTGTCCAGGTAGTCAGCAACCAAGTGTGTGGTGCAGGCCCTCACCTACAGTCCTAGAAAGTTATGGGTGATTGGTGTAGGCACAGGCATCTGGCTACAGCAGGGAGACACATTCTGAGCAAGGCAGGGGGCTGACGGCCACCTCTGAGTGTCCAGGAAGAAAGTGTGTCTCTGTTCCCTAGAGTGCATAGCTGGGTGGGTTTTGCAGCTGGACTATGAATGCCCAGTGCTGTTGGCTGTAACAACTGGGTTGCACATCTTGTTCTTGGGCCCCTATCATAGGTGGCTAGGTGGTGTAGTTGGAGCCGCAGTCCTCTGGTCCCTGTTGTGGGTAGATGAAGACCCTGCTTAATGGCCAGAGTAGTGTCAAATGTCATGAACCTGCCACTTTACAGCTATAAAATTTGAAGTTAGAGTTCAGCTGTATATCCTGTTGTACTGTGGTAATGAGGGTCTATGCTGTTGAAATGAGCCCACAGAAGTATCTGCAGGGGAAAAGCACTCAAAGTCCATGGATCCCTTATGCCTTTGCCTAGGCAAAGGAGCTGTGCCTACCCTGAATTCCTGGCTTAGAGGAATGGCAGATTATTGTTTCCCCCTGTTTGTTAATTTGTTCCCTCTCCAAGGCCAGGGCAATGTCTCAGGGTGAGTGACATGTCTAACTTCCAACCCAGGGGACTCGGTAATTGCTAAAGCTGTCCTTAACCAAGTGCACAGCAGGGAGCAGAGAGGTAAATGGGAGAGAGGTTTTTCTCTAAGGGGATGTTTTTGATTCACGCAGTAGGCCAGATGCAGATACTTATCTTTCACCAATTGAGGGCTGCTTCTCACTGGTTTTGGATGGCTCTGTAGACTCTGTGCTGCTGGGCCTCTCTCAGTGTTGAAAATGCCTCCCGAGTGCTGCTGCTTGCCTGCCCCACTGCTTACTCCCGAGGTGATCCAGGCTGAAGGGCTCCAGCTCCCACCAGGTCAGGCCTGGCAACTCCTCACTGCTTCCAAACTGTCTCTCCCTCCCCCTGCCACTCAGTCTGATTCCTAAACTTTGTCTTTGATGTTCAGGGCTCCTCCATTGTCATATATAATTGATTCACTTGTTTTTTCAGGTCTTTGTTGTAAGAAAGAACATGGAGGCAACTGACTACTCTGCCATCTTGGCCCTGTCTCCCCGTCCATCTTCTTTTGATGTTTCCTGCATCGTTTAATATTTTCCACATAGAATCCTTCCCTAATGCAACTCAAGGCTTGAATTTTTTCGTCAGTTCTTTACTTGAGAAATGCTGAGCATGTTCTTCCCTTTTGGTTTCCTATTCCCATCTCTTTACACATGTCATTATAATACTTTACTTTGTACTTCTCAAGCCATCATTTGAAATCTTCTCTTCAGTTCTTTTACTTCAGCATTTCTTCCTTTTGCTTTAACTGCTAGATGTTCAAAAGCAAGTGTCAGAGTCTCTGCTGACACCCATTTTGGTCTTTCATTTTCTTTTCTGTATTCTTAATGACCTCTTGCTTTCTTCATGTATGATGTCCTTGATGTCATTTCACAACCTGTCTGGTCTTCAGTCATTAGTGTTGAACATGTCAAATCTTTTCTTGAGATATGTCTCTAAATTCAGGTGGGATATACTCAACATTATACTTTGGCTGTAAGGACTTGTTCTAATTTTCTTCATCTTGAACTTGAACTTACATATAACAGTTGATAGTCTGTGCCACAGTTGGCCCCTAGCCTTGTTCTGACTGATGATATTGAGCTTTTCCATTGTCTCTTTCCACAGATGTAGTCGATTTGATTCCTGTGTATTCCATCTGGTGAGGTCCGTGTGTATAGTTGCCATTTATGTTGTTGAAAACAAGGTATTTGCAATGAAGAAGTTGTTGGTCTTGCAAAATTCTATCATGTGATCTCCTGCATCATTTCTATCAGCAAGCCCATATTTTCCAACTACCAATCCTTCCTCTTTGTTTCCAGCTTTCTCATTCCAATCACCAGTAGTTATCAGTGCATCTTGACTGCATGTCCGATCAATTTCAGACTGCAGAAGCTGGTAAAAACCTTCAGTTTCTTCATCTTTGGCTTTAGTGGTTGGTGTGTAAATTTGAATAATAGTCGTATTCACAGGCCTTCCTTGTAGGTGTATAGATATTATCTTATCAGTGACAGTGTTGTACTTCAGGATACATCTTGGGTATGTTCCTTTTGACAATGAATGCAATGCCATTCCTCCTCAAGTTATCATTCCCAGCGTAGCAGACCATATGATTGTCTGATTCAAAATGGGAAATACTAGTCCATTTCAGCTCACTAATTCCTAGGATACTGATGTTTATGCATTCCATTTCATTTTTGACGATTTCCAGTTTTCCTGGATTCATACTTTGTACATTCCACGTTACGATTATTAATGGATGTTGGAAGCTGTTTCTTCTCATTTTGAGTCATGACACATACGTAAATGAAGGTCACGAAAGCTTGACTCCATCTACATCATTAAGGTCAACTCTACTTTGAGCAGGCAGTTTCTTCACCATCTGTCATCTAGTGCTGCTCCAACAGAAATACCACAAGTGGATTGTTTTAACAAGGAGAAGTTTATTTTCTCACAGTTGAGTAAGCTACACGTCCAAATTCAGGGCATCAACTCCAGAAGGCTTTCTCTGTCGGCTCTGGAGGAAGGTTCTTGTGATGTATCAGTCTTCTGTTGGTCTGGGAACATCTCAGCACAGGAACCTCAGGTCCAAAGGACGCTGTCTGCTCCCAGCACTGCTTTCTTGGTGGTATGAGGTTCCCATGTGCCTCTGCTCGCTTCTCTGTTTTATATCTCAAAAGAGATTGTATTAAGACACTATCTAATCTTGTCAACCTCATCAGTATAACCTAATTACAGTGATAGAATTTACAACACATAAGGAGATCACATATAATCTCATCATAGTGATAGAGTTTACAACACATAAGGAAATCACATCAGATAACACAATCATACAATACTGGGAATCATGACCTAGCCACGTTGCTACACACATTTTTTGGGGGACACAATTCAATCCATGACAGCATCCATCAAAAATAGACTTTGTTTATATAGCTTATAGGACTCTGCAAGGTTGGAAGAAAAGCCTGGTAATCTACTTCCAAAACTCAGCCATTAAAATCTCTAAAATCCATTTGGATGGCAACTGGTGTTTAACTGGGTATGGTTAACCCAACTTCTGCTTCTCCACCCTTGTTTCATACCAGTTTCCTCGTGATTTCTTCCTTCTAGCCACACTGTCTTCTTCAGTTCCTTATAACCTCCAAGCTTTACAGGACTTCGGACTTTTGTCTGTGCTGTCTTTATAGCAAGGATCATTTCTCCTTGATTTTATGACATAATTTACTATTAATCATCATTGAGAACACAGCTCAAACATCTCTTCTTAAGGGAAGCCTTATCTGACCTCACTCACCACATAAAATCCCCACCTGGTAATCCAGGATAATCTCCCTGTGTGCTATTTAGCAACCTTAATTCCTTGTACTACCTTAATTCCCTTTTGCCATGTAATCTAACATATTTATGAGGCCTGGGCGTTATGGCATGGACACTTTTGAGGGCCATTATTCTGACTACCACAGGTTCTTAGCATGTATGGGGCCCTGTACAGACAGATAAACTAAACAGAGGCCTTCCCACAACTGCACTTGTGGTAACCCCTGTCATTTCTACCTTTCACTGTATTACCATTCTCAACAATAGGACTGCTTACAAATCTATATAATTTATTCTATGACAACACGTATCCAAGAAAGAATCCAGGAAAGACAGTAAAGGAGAAGGATGTAGTTTACATAAGCCAATTACTGATTGGACTCAAGTTTTATTATTCCTAAAATGTAACGATGGGCTTATACAATTAACTTTTGAGAATCTTCAAGTGTAAACACTTTATAAGGGTTTTGATTTAGCCAACATGAGAGTTTTAAATTTTGTTACTTATGAGAACTGGAAACTTTGAAAAAGGCTAAATGTCTCTCTGAATTCTGTTTTTGTCTCATTCTTTCTGAAAATTGGTTCATGGAGAAATTTGGTAAATTTTGCAGCATCGATGGAATCTGATTTTAAATGATGTTTTGATAATCTTCCAGTTGCTAAGGAAGAATCTGGAAAACTTATACACAGGAGAATAAGTCTTTCAGTGTTTGCAAGACTTTCTTTGAGGTTGTTGTTAAATTGTTGTTCTTGAGCATAAACTGATTATTTGCTCTGTTCACAGACTCTTACACCACAAAATCTCAGGTAAATGAATGAACATATCAATCTTAGAAGAAATACAACCAGAATTCTCCTTAGAAGTAAAGATAGCAAGATTTTGGCTTGCATTTTGGGACACATCTTCAGGAGAAACCGATCACTAGAAAAGGGCATGTTTGGTAAAGTAGAGAGTCAGTATAAAAAACGGAAACCCTCAACAAGATGGCTTTGACACAACAGCCACAACAATGTACTAAACATATCGACAATCATGATGATATCGTAGGACCAGGCAATGCTTCATTCTGTCACACCTAATGATGTCACCATGAGTCAGAGTCGACTACATGGCAAATAACAACAATAACTCTGTCTAGTCTCTCAAGGCACTGATTTCGTCCCTCTCATAGCACTTGTCACATTCTTGAGGGCAAATGCCTTTTATGCACTCCTAGATTAAAAAATAATATGAAGAATTTATTCTTCAATGTATCTCCTACTGATCCTTACAATGTAAGAGGTGCCTTAGCAAGATTTGTTGAATGAACAGATTTATTCTAAACGGTATTTTAGGGAAAGATGGAAGAAACTTAGAGTCATTTACTGTCAACTACTGGTCTTAAGTGCAGGTCAGAGCTAATGTTCAATAGCCCATGAGGGCTCTCCAATGGACAAAGTAAATGATAATATCCATTACAGGTTGGTCAAGCCTGTGACTCGGTAGATTTAACAGTTCCAACATTAAGGCAAGAAGAAAGAGCAGATTTATTTAGTTAAATATCAGAGGTCGTGGCCATTTTTTTGTGAGAATATTTCTCTACACAAATCACCATGACACCGCTGCTAGTCAGTTTGTTCCCACCTCGAAGCTTTCTCCCTTCGGTCCAGAATATTCCTTCACCCATCAACCTCACACTGATTTTTCCCATCATTTAAGTTCAAGCCAAATGTCATTTCTTAAGAGACACTGACACTCATGCCCTATTTAAAGCAACCCCTTAACCCAGCACAGTGTATGGCACATTATAGTTGCTTTTTAAATATTTTGTTCAATTAATGCACAGCTAAGAGTGGAAACACACATGGAAGCAGCAGTCGAGAAATCAAATGACACATTGCAGTGTGCAAATCTGCTGCAAAAGACCTCTTTACAGTGATAAAAAGTAAAGCTGTCACCTTGAAGACTAAGATGCGTCTGACCCAGCCATGGTGTTTACAATCGCCTCAGAGAAGGGGTAAATCAGGCATCTTTTATTCTTTTCCCTGGATCTTGTCTTTTCTTCTTTCTAATACATAGGGAATTTCCTCTGTTTGAGTGGGAGTGGTGTGTGCAGAGCCTTCTCCCCATGATAAAAGCTGAAAATGCAAGATATTTGCTTCACAACCTCCTTTGGCATCGATGGCTACAGGTATAGCCCCAATTAAACAACGATTTTTCTTGTTGGAAATGTAAGCCCGGAATTAATAATGAAAGACTTGGAGTCAGAGATTCTTTCTGAAGCAGGGAGTAGTGTATGGGCACTAGTGTCTAGATGCCAGAGCATCAGAGGTAACCAGGCCATGGGCAAGGTCCTATGTGCTGTGAGCACAGCAGTGGGTTCTCTTAGAGATGAGATTGTGCTCCTGGCTGCTTAACCTCAATGTTTGCATGACTTTCCAAGATTAATTTTCCAGCCTGTCAGCCATTTGGTGAGGTCCTAAAATACATTTACATTATAGAAATGTATTTAATAATTAAAAAACTTTATTTTTTAGAGCACTTCTAGGTTTACAAAAAATTGAGCAGAAAGTAGTTCCCATATATCCCTGTCACCCATGAACAAGTCTCCCCTATGCTCAACATCTTGCATTCCTGTGTAATACATTTGTTGCAATTGATGAATCAATGCTGTTACGTTATTTTAACTAAAATATAGAATTAAAATTAGAGTTCACTCTTTATGTTTTGCCCTCTGTGGGTTTTGACAAATGCATATTATCATGTATCAACTATTATAGTATCATCCACAATAGTTTTACTGCCCTCAAAATCCTCTGTGCTTCACTTCTTTATCTTCCCCTCTCTCCCTCAATCCTCTAGCAACTACTGATCTTTTTACTGTCTCTATAGTGTTTCCTTTTCCAAAATGCTGTATAATTAGAGTCATGCAGTATGTAGCTTATTCACACTGTATTCTTTCACTCGGAATATGCATCTGAGATTCATCCATGCATTTTTGTGGCTTGACATCTCATTTATTTTTACTGTTAAATAATATTCCATTACATGGAAATAACACAGTATGTTTCTCCGCTCACTTATTGAAGGATATCTATGTTGATTCCGATTGTTGGCAATTATTAATAAATCTTCTATAAACATTCATGCAAATGTTTTCATGGGTACCTAAAATTTAAATTTATTTGGGTGAGTTCCTAGGAGCATGATTGCTGAATCATATGGTAAGTCTATGTTGAGGTTTTTAAGAAAATGCCAGATGGGCTTTCAAAGTGACTAGACAATTTATGCATTCTCACTAACAATGAATGAGAGTTACTATTGTGCCACATCTTTGTCAGCATTTGGTGTTGTCAGTGTTTTGATTCCTGATTTCTGCCATTCTAACAGATGTGTAGACAAATTTCATTGCTTTAATTTTAATTTTCCTCTTCACAAAGATGTCACTTTGAGGACTAAGGTGCACCACATCTAAACAGTGATATTTTCAATCACCTTATATGCATGGGAAAGCTAGACTATGACTAAGGAACACCAAAGAAGAACTGATGCCTTGGAACAGTGGTGTTGGCAAAGAATATTGAATATACCATGGACTGTCGGAAGAATGAACAAAACTATCATGGAGGAAGTACAGAGAGAATGTTCCTTAGAAGGAAGGGTGGCAAGATTTTGTCTCACTTATTTTGGACATGTTATCAGGAGGGACCAGTCCCTGAAAAAGGACATCATATTTAGTAAAAGAGAGAATCATCAAAAAGACAAAAATGCTTCACAAGATGGATTGACATAGTGGCTGCATCAATGGGCTCAAACAGCAATGATTGTGAGGGTAACCCAGGAACGAGCAATGTTTCATTACATATTATTATATGTAATTATATTTCTTTACATATTATATTATACATAAGGTCACTATAAGACAGAACCGATTCGACAGGACCTAACAACAACAGTGACAACAATGCCATCTGTTGGTGAGATGAGAACTATCATGATTCCTTTTTAGAAATGTAGAATTTAGGCCCCCACGATGAAATATCTTGCACAAGGTTACACAGCTTCATGGGGGCAAACACAGGATTTAAATGCAGGACATACATGGCAGATGACATTCACATGAGGAATGCAGCTTCATGGTCACATTGGTCATGGACAGCCCCCACGCCTCTAAATTAATGTAAATAGTGACACAGCATATTTAGGGGAAAGAAGAAGGTGTACATTCAAACATTTCATTAGTGTGTGTGTCCACAATTTCAGAGATCCCCCAAAATAAATTCATGTATAAAACAAGTGAGAAGAAGCCCAAGATAGGGACTTAGACTGATGCACCAGAACATCCACTTCTTTCCACAGCCCTAGAAATCAAGTGAAACAGATACAGATGACAAACCCAGAACCCTGAAAATCAAACAGAAGGATGAAGAATTAGACCAAGCTCTAAGTGGAAAGAGAGACAGAAAGAAAACAGTGGACACAGATAGACACAAACTATCAACATCTTGCCACCCACCCTGGCACATGGTAGCCAACTTGGAACAAAACAGGCAGTGTTCTTTAGGTGAGGAGCACAGCAAGGCAACTATACACAACTATATGCTATGTAATCAAACATGGAATGAAACAAGGTGAGCAGGTCCCAAACCATGGCTAAAAAGGGAAAGTGCAGGAAGATAGGGGAGTTCAGTGATCCTCATGACCATGGATAAGGGAGGGAGCCAGGAAATGGGAAAGTGTCTACCTACTGGAGACAGAGCCTGATCATTTTTAGCACTGAAAAATAAAACTGCAGGGTAGCAACTTGAAGCCCCTCATGCAGACAGACTCCAAGCGCACCCCCCACCACACACACACATTTAAACAGGGCAGAACCTAATGGCCTGGGGGGAAGCCAAGCTGGGAAGCCCACTCCACCCCCACATGCATGATCATTGGGGGCGGCTCTGTGCCCTCTGTCCAGAGACCAGACAGAGCACACCAGCTAGCTGGGTGACTGGCGAGAGTGTGACTGTAGTGTAACAGTCTATGGGAAAGTGCCACATGCCTGATAACCAGCTGGAGCACTCCAGTAGTCCAGTGGCCAGCAAGAGGGCACTTGCTTTCTGGAGACCAGTAAGAGCACACCTGCAACTGACATGAGCACATCTGCAGCCCAGGGGCCAGTGGACGTGCACCTGCAGACGGACTGGTGACCAGCAGGAGTGTGCACACTGCAGGTGACTAGAACAAGTACACCTGCACCCTTCAGTGAGCAGAAGCTCCCCTGAGTTCAACGTCCAGTGACCAGCACGATTTCCCCAAGCCCTCACAGTAAATAGAAATGCACTGTCTTACTCATCTAGTGCTGATATAACAGAAATACCACAAGTGGATGGCTTTAACAAAGAGAAATTTATTTTCTTACAGTCTAACAGGTTAGATGTCCAAATTTAGGGCATCAGCTCCAGGGAAAGGCTTTCTCTCTCTGCAGCCTCTGGAGGAAGGGCCTTCTCATCAATCTTCCCCTGGATTAGGAGCTTCTCTGCACAGGAATCACAGGTCCAAAGGACACACTCTGTTCCAAGTGCTTCTCTCTTGGTGGTGTGAGGTTCCCCTTCTGCTCACTTCCCTTTACTTTTATCTCTTGTACGATAAAAAGTGCTGCAGGCCACACACCAGGGAAAATCCCTTTACATTGGATCAGGGATGTGACCTTAGTAAAGGTGATGCAATCCCACCCTAAACCTCTTTAACATAAACTTACAATCTCAAAATGGGGGAGAACCACAGAATTCCGCGAATCATGGCCTAATCAATTTGGCATGTATTTTTGGGGGACACAATTCAATCCATGACTTGCACCCAGCCCAGTAAACAACAAGTGCATCCCACGCCCTAAACCAACTACTAGCAGATGCATCCCTGTGCACTCTTCCAATGACCACCTGGTGGGGCTCTGCAGGCACATTTCATCACAAGTGACAACTGGGTATATCCCAAGAGACTTCAATGACAAGCAGGCATCCCCTTTGTCAACACTCAATGACCACTTGGCTGTAGAAACACCCATCCTAAACACAGCCAGTTCCTGCAGACTGTCCCCACACACACTGAGATACCTTGATTTCTCACTGCATACTAAGACACCAATTTGTGCCAGCACAAATGGCTTACCCCATCCATTTGGGTAGCATTGCTAACCTGTGGCTAAAAGAATACCTGCCCTACACTCCAGTGAATGCGCTAACTGCTTGCACCAACCCAGAATGACAACATGGTCCCACAAGGGCTGCTGAAGGACATGGACTACCCAACATCTGTCACCATAGAACAAAAAACCAAGAGAAAGCAAACAAATTTACAATCAATCAATAAATAAAATAACACTGTAAAGCCTCAGAGACAGCAAACAATATCAGATCGCATAAAGATAAAGGACAAGGTGAACCAAGCAAGTGATCAAAATAAAACGAGAGAAAAATCTTCCTGAGGAAGAAACGATAATAGAACTACCAAATAAGGACTCTGAAATACTTACATATAGGAGGAACTCAAAGAGATCAAGGAAAACACAAACAAAATTTAGAAGAATTCAGGAAAACAAGAACAAAGTGACATAATAAACAGACACTTAGAAAGCATACAAAAACAGCAACTAGAAATCCAGAAGCTTAAAAATAAAATATCAGAAATAGATAACTCAGTGGTAGAGCATGTGAGCAGAACTGAATAAATGGGATAAAGGATCAGTGAAATATGGGACAAATCTCTTAATAATAGCTTATCTGAGGAACAATCCAAAAAAAAAAAAAAAGAAAAATGAACAAAGCTTAAGAGTTATGTGGGACACTATCAAGAGGAACAATCTGTAAGTGATTGGAATTCCAGAATAGGAGGGGACAAGTAAAAGCATGAAGAGAATTTTTAAAGAATTGCTGGCAGAAAACTTCCCTGACATCATAAAAGACAAGAATGTTTCCATCCAAGAAGCTCAGTGAACCCAAAACATCCCATAGAAAGGGACACAAATAAGACTAAGCCTTGATTTCTTGGCAGAAATCCTGCTGTCAAGGAGGCAATGGGATGTGGTATAGAAATAATTGCCAACAAAGAATTACATATCCAGCAAAACTCTCTTTCTAATACCATGGTGAAATTAGGGCATTCACAGGGAAACAGAAATTATGGGAGTTTGTAAAGTTCAGACCAATATTGCAAGAAATATGAAAGGGATTTTTTTAGATAGAGCACAAAGACATCAAACAAAAACCTGAGAGCAAGACACATGACAACATCACAGGATAGCAACCCAGACAAAGAACTCTCAAAATTCAAATAAAACTACAAACCTGAAAACAAAGAGCCAGAGATGGCAATTTGAAACTGATGACAACTTCAAAACAAAAAGGGGGAACAAATGGTGTATTGCTAGAAATGCCATATGGAGAGTAAGCCAAGGTGATATCAAAAAATAACAGACTGTTTTAAACATAGGATGATGAAAGTAAACCTCAGAGTGACCACAAATAAAATTAACAAGTTTGTCCACCAAAATAAAGAAGAAAATAAAAAAGACCAAGTAAACACAAAATCAACGAAAACAAAGGAAATGAAAAGTGAATCCGTGAAAAAAAAAAAAAAAATTCAGCACAGAAAATTAAGAGGAGCAAGGTAACAGTCCACATCAAAAAAAAAAAAAAAAAAGTATCCTAAAATGACAGCAGTGAATTCATATCTATCAATAATCACACTGGATGTAAACAGTTTAAATGCACTGGTGAAGAGACTGACAGAATGAATTAAAAAAAAAAAGTTTCTATCAGTATGTTGCCTATGAGAGACACACCTGAGACACAAAGACATAAATAGGTTAAAAAAAAAAAATCAAAGAATGGGAAAATATATCAAGCAAAAAGTAATCAAAATTAGCAGGACTGGCAATATTAATCTCTGATAATGTAGACTTTAAATGAAATTTTATCATAAGACACAAGAAGTATATTATGAGATGATTAAGGGACTAATCTGCCAAAAGGACATAAGCATAATATTTATGTATCCACTAACAGAGTTCAAAATACATAAAACAAACCTTACACAAATTAAAAGAGGAATAGGGAGTTCTACAATAATAGTCCTCACGAGTCTGTCAGTTTGCCATACTGCAGAGACGTGCATGTTGCTGTGATGGTGGAAGCTATGCCACTAGTATTTCAAATGCCAGCAGGATCACCCTTGGTGGATAGGTTTCTGTGGATCTTCCAGACTAAGACAAGCTAGGAAGAAGGACCTGGCGGTCTATTCTGAAAAGTTAGCCAGTGAAAATCTTACGAATAACAGCGGAACATTGTCTGGTATGGTGACAGAAGATGCACCTCTCAGGTTGGAAGGCACTCAAAAGACGACAGGGGAAGAGCTGCCTCCTCAATGTAGAGTCGACCTTAATAATATAGATAGAGTCAAGCTTTCAGGACCCTCATTTGCTGGTGTGAGGCGACTCAAAATGTGAAGAAATAGCTGCAAACATCTATTAATAATCAGACCACGGAATGCAAAAAATATGAATCTAGGAAAATTGGAAATCATCAAAAATGAAACAGAATGCATAAACATTGATATTCTCAGCATTAGTGAGCTGAAATAGATTTGTACTGGTCATTTTGAATCAGGTAATAACATGATCTACTATGCTGGGAATGACAAATTGAAGAGGAATGGCGTGACATTCATTGTCAAAAAGAACTTTTCAAGATCTATCCTGATGTACTTGAAGCACTTACTGATGAAGATCAAAGACCACAGCCTTCAGTATGGATTACACCTCAACATAAAGAAAACAAAAATCCTCACAATTGGACCAATAAGCAACATCACGATAAACGGAGAAAAGATTGAAGTTGTCAAGGATTTCATTTTACTTGGATCCGTAATCAACACTATGGAAGCAGCTGTGAAGAAATCAAAAGACGCATTGCCTGGGGAAAATCTCTTGAGGAAAAACCTCTTTAAAGTGTTGAAAAGCAAATCTGTCACCTGGAAGACTATGGTGCCCCTGACCCAAGCCATAGTGATTTCAGTTGCATCATATGCACGCAAAAGCTGACAATGAATAAGGAAGACCAAAGAAGAATTGATGCTTTTGAATTGTGGTGATAGCAAAGAACATTGAATATACCATGGACTGCAAAAAGAATGAACAAATCTGTCTTGGAAGAGTACAACCAGAATGCTCCTCAGAAGCGAGGATGGCAAGACTATGTCTTATATACTTTGAACATGTTGTCAGGAGGGATCAATCCCTGGAGAAGGACATCATGCTTAGTAAAGTACAGGGTCAGTAAAAAAGAGGAAGACCCTCAATAAGATGGATTGACATAGTGCCCACAATAAACTCAAGCATAACAGCAACTGTGAGGATGGTGCAGAACCAAACAGTATTTAGTTCTGTAGTACATAGGGTCGCTATGATTCAGAACCAACTCGATGGCACCTGTCATGGATTGAATTATGTCCCCTGGTACCGGGAATGGGATACCTCCGGGCACTTACTGGTGGAGCTACAGAGCTTTGGAACACTTGCCCCAGCAGGGCAGATGTAGGCATGAGGCCAAAGGGCCGAGAGGCCACAGGAAACAGAAGCATAAGCTGAAGAGACAAGGAACACAAGAAGCCGAGCCACCTGAGTCTCAAAAGGTATGCCCATGACCTCAGGGCTTTCAAAGTGTGGAGCCATGGCCTCTGGTGTTTCTAAGGGTGGAGTTGTCACTCCAATGTTCTAGGAGAATTGTGTGCCTAAAGCCAAGGGAAAAGCGTTGCTGTCCCAGGGGGCCTGGAAGGCAGCGCTGAAGCCCAGGGTCGATGGACCTCCACTCAGAATCCAGACTGTGGCCAATACCTAGAGTCTGGAGGGCAGGGCCATTGTGTAAATTGTCTGGAGAACAGAAGATTAATTTCAAAGCCTTGAGGGTTAATGTACTGTGTTCTGCTGACTTATTTGGTGCCTATTATCCCTTCTTTCCCTCCAGTTTCTCCCGTTTATAATGGAAATGTCTAGCTTGTGCCTGTTCTGCCATTGTGCCTTTGGAAGCAGATAAGTTGTATTCTAGATTTAACAGATGAAGAGGAATTTTTGGATTTTGGACTTGGAGTTAACACTTTTGCTATAATCTGATGGGGTGAATATTTTTTCCATGTAGCAAGGATGTGATTTTTGGGGGGCCAAAGGATGGAATGTCAAGGACTGAATTATGTCCCCCCAAAAATGTGTGTATCAGTTTGGCTGGGCATGATTCCTGGTACTGTGTGATTTTCCTATATGTTGTAAATCCTGCCTCTATGATGTTAATGAGGGAAGATGGGTGGCAGTTGTGTTGGTAAGACAGGACTGGATGTACAAGATTGGATTGTATCCTGAGGCAATCTCTTGAGATATGAAAGAGAGAAGTGAGCAGAGAGACAGGGGGACCTCATACCACCAAGAAAGCAGTGCCAGGAGCAGAGCACATCCTTTGGACCGGGGTCCCTGCGCAGAGAAGCTCCTAGTCTGGGGAAACACTGAAGAGAAGAAGGCCGACAGAGAGAAAAAGACTTTGCCTGGAGTTGATGTCCTGAATTTGGACTTTTAGCCTACTTTAACTGTGAGGAAATAAACTTCTCTTCGTTAAAACCATCCACTTGTGGTATTTCTGTTATAGCAGCACTAGATGACTAAGACAGCACCTAACAACAACAACAACATCCTGAAATACAACATAGTCAATGATATGATAATATCCATAAGCCTACCAGGAAAATCAATTAATAGAACTATTATTCAAATTTAGGCACCAATGACTTATGCCAAAGAGAAATTGAATATTTTTAAAAAAACTTCTGCAGTCTGAAAATGATCAAACATGCAATCAAGATGCATTGATAGCTACTGGTGATTGGAATGCAAAGGTGGAAACAAAGAAGGAATAGTATTTGGAAAACACGGTCTTGGTGGTAGAAAGGACGCCAGAGATCACATGATAGAATTTTGCAAGATTAATGACTTATTCATTGCAAATGCCTTTTTCAATAACATAAATGCTGACTATACACATGGACCTCACCAGATGCAATACATAGGAATCGGATTGACTACATCTGTGGAAAGAGAGGATGGAATAGTTTAATATCATCAGTCAGAACAAGGCCAGGGGCTGACTTCAGAATAGACCATGAACTGCTTATATGCAAAGTCAGGTCGAAGCTGAAGAAAATTAGGACAACTCCACAAGAACAAAAGTATGACACTGAGTATGTCCCACTTAAATTTAGAGATCATCTCAAGAATAGATTTGACACGTTGAACACTAATGACAGAAGACCAGACAAGTTGTGGATGATAGCAAACCCAGCATACATGAAGAAAGCAGGAGGAGTGTATTTTGACTACTCCGCCGACCAGCCATTTCTCTGTCTGTCCCCTTTCCCTGGGCCTCCTTATTCCCTGAAACATGACAATACTGAAATTAGGCCAATTAATAACCCTACAATGTCCTCTATGTGTTCAAGTGAAAGGAAGAGTCGTACGTCTCTAACTGCAAATCAAAAGCTAGAAATGATTAAGCCTAGTGAGGAAGGCATGTTGAAAGCCGAGATAGGTTTGAAAATAGGCCTTTTGTGACAACAGTTAGCCAAGTTGTGAATGCAAAGGAAAATTTCTTGAGGGATGCTAGAAGTGCTACTCCAGTGAACACGTGAATGACAAGAAAGCGAAACAGCCTTACTGTCGATATGGAGAACGTTTTAGTGGTCTAGATAGAATAATAAACCAGCCACAACATTCCCTTAAGCCAAAGAATAATACAGAGCAAGACCCTAACTCTCTTCAATTCTATGAAGGCTGAGAGAGGTGAAGAAGCTGCAGAAGAAAAGTCTGAAGCTAGCAGACGTTCGTTCATGAGGTTTAAGGAAAAAAGCTGTCTCCGTAACATAAAAGTGCAAGGTGAAACAGCAAATGCTGATGTAGAAGCTTCAACAGGTTATCCAGAAGATCTAGCTAAGATAATTGATGAAGGTGCCTATGCTAACCAACAGATTTTCAACGTAGACGAAACAGCCTTATATTGGAAAAAGATGCCATTTAGGACTTTTATAGCTAGAGAGGAGAAGTCAATGCCTGGGTTCAAAGCTTCAAAGAATAGGCTGACTCTCTTGTCAGGGGCTAATACAGTTGGTGACTCTAAGTTGAAGCCAGTCAGTCGGTGCTCATTTACCACTCTGGAAATCCTAAAGCCCTTAAGAATTATGCTAAATCTACTCTTCCTGTCCTCTATAAATGGAACAACAAAGCTGGAATGATAGCATGTCTGTTTACAACATGACTTACCGAATATTTGAAGCCCACTGTTGAGAGCTAATGCTCAATACAAAGATTCCTCTTAAAATATTACTGCTCATTAACAATGCACCTGGTCACCCAAGAGTCCTGATGGGGATGTACAAGGAGATGAATACTGTTTTCCTGCCTGCTAACACCACGTCCATTCTGCACCCCATGGATGAAGGAATAATTTCAACTGTCAAGTCTTATTATTATTATTTTTTGTAGTTTTTCTATTGTAGTGTAGGTGAAGGTTTACAGAACAAATAGTTTCTCTTTAAACAGTCAGTACACATATTGTTTTATGACATTGGTTAAGAACCTCACGACATGTCAACACGCTCCCTTCTCGACTTGTATTTTTTTGGTGAAAATATACATAGCCAAAGATATACCATTTCAAAAATTTCTACATACACAATTCAGTACATTCAATTGCATTCTTCTAGTTGTGCTGCTATTCTCATTTTAGATGACGGTTTACAGAACAAAATAGTTTCTCATTAAATAGTTAGTACACATGTTCAAGTCTTATTATTTAAGAAATACGTTTCATAAGGCTATAGCTGCCATAGATAGTGATTCTTCTGATGGATCTGGGCAAAGTAAATTGAAAACCTTCTGGAAAGGATTCACCATTCTTAAAGTCGTTAAGAACTTTCCTAATTCATAGAAAGAGGTCAAAACATCAACATTAACAGGAGTTTGGAAGAAGTTGATTCCAGTCCTCATGGATGACTTTGAGAGGTTTGAGACTTCAGTGGAGGAAGTAACTACATGTATTGGAACAGCAAGAGAACTATAATAAGAAATGGAGCCTGAAGATGTAACTGAATTGCTGCAATCGCATGATAAAATTTAATGGATGACGAGTTGCTTCTTATGGATGAGCCAAGGAAGTGGTTTCTTAAGATGGAATTTACTTCAGGTGAAGATGCTGTAACATTGTTGAAATGTCAATAAAGTATTTAGAATATTACCTTAACTTGGTTGCTAAAGCAGTGGTAGCATTTGAAAAAATTGACTCCAATTTTGAAAGAAGTTCTACTGTGAGTAAAATACTATCAAATCGCATCACATGCTATAGGGAAATGTTTCATAAAAGGATGTGTCAATCGATGTGGCAAACTTTGTTGTGGTCTTATTTTAAGAAATTGCCACAGCCACCCCCACCTTCAGCAACCATCACCCTGATCGTTCCGTAACTGTCAACATCAAGGGAAGACCCTCCACCAGTGAAAATATTATGACTCACTGAAGGCTCAAATGATGTTCAGCAATTTTTAGCAATAAAGTATTTTTTAATTAAGGTATTATGTTGTTTTTTTAGGCATAGTTCTACTGCACACTTAATAGACTACTAAAAACCAGACCAAACCTGTTGCCATTGAATCTATTCTGACTCATACTGATCTTATAGGAGACAGTAGAACTGCCCAATAGAATTTCCAAGGAGTAGCTGTTGGATAAGAACTGCCAATTTTTTAGTTAGCAGCCAAGCTATTAACTACTGTGCCACCAGTACTCCTACTAGACTACAGTATAATATAGACATAACTTTTTTTTTTTTATTGTACTTCAGGTGAAGGCTTACAGAACAAATAGTTTCACATGAAACAGTAGTGCACATATTATTTTATGACATTGGTTAACAACCCCACAACATATCAACATTTTTTTTTTGGTAAAAATTCACGTAGCCAAAGACACACCATTTCAAAAATTTCTACATGCACAGTTCAGTGACATTGACTGTGCTATTCCAATTGTACTGTTATTCTCACTTAAGATGAAGGCTTACAGAACAAAATAGTTTCTCATTTAACAGTCATTACAAATGTTGCCCTATGGCAATGGTTAACAATCTCACAACACAACAACAATATCCTTACTCAACCTTGGGTTCCCTATCACCAGCTTCCTTGTCCCCTTCTGCCTTCTGGCCCTTGTCACCGGACTCCTGTACCTCGTTAGTCTCATTTGGTTTTACAGGGCTGTCCACTCCCAGACTGAATGGTGAACCTTGGAGATAACTTCACCACCGAGATAAAAGGGTGTCTGGGGGCCATACTCTCGGGGTTTCTTCAGTCCCATTAGGCCAGTAAATCTGGCCAGAACCTTCTATTGTGATCTGGGTCAGAGCAGTCAGTGGTGGTAGCCGGGCACCGTCTAGCTGTACTGGACTCAGTCTGGTGGAGGCCTTGGTAGCTGTGGACAATTAGTCCTTTGGACTAATCTTTTCCTTGTATCCTGTTCTCCTCATTCTCCCTTGCTCCCAAAGGGATGAGACCAGTGGAGTATCTTAGATGGCCGCTCACAGGCTTTTAAGACCCCAGACACTACTCACCAAAGTAGAATGTAGAGCATTGTCTTTATAAGCTGTGTCATGCCAATTGAGCTAGATGTTCCCTGAGACCATGGTACCCAGAGCCCTCCACCCAGCAATTCAGTCCCTCAGGGAGTTTGGATGTGTCTATGGGGCTTCCATGATCTCTCCTTGTACAAGTTATGCTAGTTTCCCCTGTATCATGTACTGTATCACCCTTTACCCAAGATACCACTTATCTATTGCCTATTTAGTATTTCCCCCACCCATCCCTCCCATCCCTGGTAACCAACAAAGATTGTTACATTTTGTGTGTGAACTTTTTCATGGGTTTTTACAATAGATGTCTCATACAATATTTGTCCTTTTGTGATTGACTTATTACACTCAGCATAATGTCCTCCAGTTTCATCCATGTTATGAGATGCTTCACAGATTCATTGTTGTTCTTTCTTATTGCATAGTACTCCATTGTGTGTATGTACCATAGTTTATCCATTCATCTGTTGATGGGCATGTAGGTTTTTTCCATCGTTTTGCTATTTTGAACAATGCTGCCGTGAACAAAGTTGTGCATATGTCTATTCTAGTGACAACTCTTAATTCTCTAGGATATATTCCTAGGAGTGGAATTGCTGGATCAAATGGTATGTCTATTTCTAGCTTTCTGAGGAAGCGCCATATCATTTTCCAAAATGGTTGTATCATTGTGCATTCCCACCAGCAGTGCATAAGAGTTCCGATCTCCAACATTTGTTATTTCCAGTGTTTTTGACTTGTGCCAGTAATGCCAGGGTGAGATGTTATCTCATTGTGGTTTTAATTTGCATTTCTCTAATGGCTAGTAATCGCGAGCATTTCCTCATGTGTCTGTTGGCCATTTGAATGTCTTCTTTGGTAAAGTGTCTGTTCATTTCCTTTGCCCAATTTTTAATAAGATTACATATCTTTTTGTTGTAGAGGTGTTGGATTTTCTTGTAGATTGTGGAAATTAGACCTTTGTCTGACTTGTACTGTCCAAAAATTTTTTCCCAGTCTGTAGGTTCTCTTCTTACTCTTTTGGTGAAGTCTTTTGAAGAGCATACGTGCTTGATTTTTAGAAGATCCCAGTTATCTAGCTTATCTTCTGGGGTTTGTGTGTTGATGGTTATGGTCTGTATCCTTTTAATGCCATGTATTAAGGCCTGAAGTGTTGGTCCTAGTTTTTCTTCTATGAACTTTATAGTTTTAGGCTTTATATTCAGGTCTTTCATCTATCTTGAAGTAGTTTTTGTATATGGTGTGAGGTATGGGTCCTGTTTCATTTTTTTTTGCAGATGGATATCCTGTTTTGCCAGAAACATTTGTTAAAAAGACTGTCTTTTCCCCATTTGATGGACTTTGAAACCTTGTTGAAGATCAGGTGACCGTAGGTGGATGGATTTACATCTGGGTTCTCAATTCTGTTCCATTGGTCAATGTATCTGTTGCTGTACCAGCACCAGGCTGTTTTGACTACTGTAGCTGTATAGTAGGTTCTCAAGTCAGGTAGTGTGAGTCCTCCAACTTTATTCTTCTTCTTCAGTAGTGCTTTACTTATTCAGGGCTTCTTTCCCTTCCATATAAATTTAATGATTAGTTTTCCCGTCTCTTTGAAGAATGTTGTTGGTATTTGGATTGGGATTGCATTGTATTTGTAAATTGCTTTGGGTAGAATTGTCTTTTTCTCAATGTTGAGTTTATCTATCCATGAGCATGGTATGTTTTTCCATTTATGTAGATTCCTTTGGGTTTCATGCAGTAGTGTTTTGTAGTTTTCTTTGTATAGGTCTTTTACATCCCTGGTCAGATTTATTCCTAACTATTTTATCTTTGTAGGGGCTATTGAAAATGGTATTGTTTTCCTGATTTGCTTTTCATCATTCTCCTTATTGGTGTATAGGAATCCAACTGATTTTTGTATGTTTATCTTGTAGCCTGCTACTCTGCTGAATCTTTCTATTAGTTCCAGTAGATTTCTCGTGGAGTCTTTAGGGTTTTCTATGTATAGTATCATATCATCTGCAAACAGCGACAGTTTAACTTCTTCATTACCAATTTGGATGCCCTTTATTTTTTTTTCTTGCCTTATTGCTCTAGCTAGAAGTTCCAGCACACTGTGAAATAGGAGTGGTGATAAAGGGCATCCTTGTCTTGTTCCTTTTTTCAAGGGGAATGTTTTCAGCCTCTCTCCATTAAGAATGATGTTGGCCATTGGTTTTGCATAGATGTCCATTATTATGTTGAGAAATTTCCTTCTAAACCTATTTTATTGATAGTTTTTATCAGGAATGGGTGTTGGACTTTGTCAAATGCCTTTTCTGTGTCAATTGAGATGATCATGTGATTCTTTTCTTTCCTTTTATTTATGTGGTGGATTACGTTGATGGATTTTCTAATGTTGAACCATCCTTTCATACCTGGTATGAATTCTACTTGGTCGTGATGTATTATTTTTTTGATATGATGCTGAATTCTATTGGCTAGAATTTTGTTGAGAATTTTTGCATCTATATTCATGAGATATATTGGTCTGTAATTTTCTTTTTTTGTGGCATCTTTTCCTGGTTTTGGTATCAGCGTTATGCTGGCTTCATAGAATGAATTTGGAAGCATTGCTTCCTCTTCCACGCTCTGAAATAGCTTGAGTAGTACTGGTACAAGCTCTTCTGTAAATGTTTTGTAGAATTCTCCAGTGAAGCCATCTGGGCCAGGGCTTTTTTTGGTTGGGAGTTTTTTTATTACCTTTTCAATCTAATCTGTTGTTATGGGTCTGTTCAGATTTTCAGCATCACTTTGTTGTAGTTTGGGTAGGCTGTGTGTTTCTAGAAATTTATCCATTTCCTCTAGGTTTTCAAATTTGTTAGAGTATAGTTTTTTCATAATATTGTTTTATAGTCCTTTTTATTTCAGTTGGGTCTGTTTAATGTTCCCCATTTCATTTATTATTTGGGTTATTTGTGTCCTCTCCTGTTTTTCTTTTGTCAGTCTGGCCAGTGGTTTGTCGATTTTGTTGATTCTTTCGAAGAACCAACTTTTGGTTTTGTTGATTCTTTCTATTGTTTTTCTGTTCTCTATTTCATTTATTTCTGCTCTGATCTTTACTATTTCCTTTCTTCCAGTGGTTGTGGGATTTTTTTGCTGTTCTCTTTCTATTTGTTTGAGTTCTGTAGTTAATGTTTTGATTTTGTCCTGTTCTTCTTTTTTGATATGTGCATCTATTGCTATAAATTGTCCTCTGAGGACTGCCTTTGTTGTGTCCCAAAAGTTTTGGTATGATGTGTTTTCATTCTAATTTGATTCTAGGAATTTTTTTTATTCCATCTCTGATTTCTTGTATTACCCAGTGATGTGTAAGCAGGGTATTTTTCAGTTTCCATGCATTTGATTTTCTTTCCTTGCTCTTTATATTGTTAATTTCTACCTTGATGGCATTGTGGTCAGAGAAGATACTTTGAATTATCTCAGCATTTTGTATCTTGATGAGGATTGCTCTGTTGCCTAAGATGTGATCTATTCTGGAGAACATTCCATGTTCATTGGAAAAGAACGTGTACTTTGCAGCGATTGGATGGAGTGTTCTATATATGTCTATGAGGTCAAGTTGGCTGACTGTGCCCTTTAGTTCTTCTGTATCTTTGCTGAGTTTCTTCTTAGTTCTTCTGTCCTTTACTGAGAGTGGTGTGTTGAAGTCTCCTACTATTATTGTGGAACTGTAAGTTTCTCTTTTCAGTGTTGTTAGAGTTTGTTTTATGTATTTTGGGGCCCTGTCATTGGGTGCATGGATGTTTATTATGGTTATGTCTTCATGATGGATCATCCCCTTAATCATTATATCGTGTCCTTCTTTGTCTTTTATGGTAGATTTTGTTTTAAAATCTATTTTATCTGAGATCAGAATTGCCACTCCTGCTCTTTTTTGGTAGTTGTTAGCTTGATATATTTTTTTCCAGCCGTTGACTTTTAATAAGTTCACATCTTTGTTTCTTAGGTGTGTCTCTTGTAGACAGCATATTGATGGATCCTGTTTTATTATGCATTCTGTCACTGTCCTTCTGTTTATGGGTGCATTGAGTCCATTTACATTCAGTGTAATTATTGATAGATGTGAGTTTGTTGCTGTCATTTTGTAGTGCTTTTTTTGTGGTGCTGAAGTTTTCTCTGTTCTTCTTACTGTCTGGTGCTGAGTTACTTTTGTTTGTGGATTTTTTTTTTCATTTCTTTTGTTTTTGTAGTTTTTGTTTTTGCTGAGACTTTACGTTTTTCTTCTTTTTTTATGAGTATATTTGTTAACTTTCCTTGTGGTTACCTTGAATTTTACCCTTATCTGTCTAAGTTTGAAGCAGTCTACCGTTACTAGGTATCGCCTTGCCTTCCTCTCCATTAGAAGGTTCTATACCTATGCTGTTTATTCCCTCTTTTATTGTTTTGATGTTCTTGTCATTTACTGATTAACTGCTCCGATTCCCTGTTGTATTTCTTTTGGTTTTGGATAGTCCTCGAGTGTTCATTTCCTAGATTGGTATCTGGCTGGTCTGATTCTGTGTCCTAGCTTCTGCCTGTGAGCTGAAGCTGTTTGTCCTCAGATCGAAGATCTTCCTTTAATAACTCTTGTAAGTTTGGTTTGACTTTTACATATTCCCTTAATTTCTGTTCATTTGGAAATGAGCTAATTTTACCTTCAAATGAGTTTTGCAGGATATATTATTTTTGGCTGGCAATTTTTTTCTTTGAAGATTTTTTGTATGTCATCCCATTGCCTTCTTGCCTGCGTGGTTTCTGCCAAATAATCTGAGCTTAGTCTTATTGTTTCTCCTCTGTATGTGACTTCTTGTCTTTCATGAGCTGCTCTCAGGATTCTTTGTTTGTCTTTGGTTTTGGCGAGTGTGATTATGATATGCCTTGATGATTTTCTTTTAGGGTCTTTCCTATATGGTGTTTGTTGAACTTCTTGGATGGCCAGTTTTTAATCTTGCATGATATTGAGGATGTTTTCTGTCAGCAGTTATTCAATGATCTTCTCTGTGTTTTCTGTTTTCTCCTCCTGTTCTGGAATTCCAATCACTAGCAAATTTTTGCTTTTGATTGTATCCCACATAACTCTCAGGGTCTCTTCATTTTTCTTTGTTCTTTTTTCTGAGTTTTCCTGAAACAGAGTTGTATCGAAGTGTTTTTCTTCAATTCCACTGATCCTATCTTCCACTGTTTCAAATCTGCTTCTCATCCCTTCTATGACACCGTCCATTTCTAAAATCTTGTTGTTTATCTTTTGGATTTCTAATAGTTGTCTTTGTATAAATTTCTAGTTGTGAATTTATTTCAGCATTTTGTTCCTGCATTATTTTCCTGAATTCTTCCTGTTTTTTGTCTATATTTTCCATGAATTTGTCTATTTTTTTCATCATGTTTGTCAGCTTTTTGCCTCAGCTCTTGGAGAGTTCTGAGTGTTAGAGATTTGAATTCCCTATCAGGTAGTTCTAGTGAATTTTCTTCCACTGAAGAGTCATCTGATATTATTTTGGATGCCTACTGGAACCATCCTGTCTTTTTTTGGTAAATTCTTTGTATTGTCTGCTGTCTTCAGGGCATTCAGTAGTTATAGTTCTCGTTTATTGATTGTAGATTTGTTTGTTTTGTCCCCCCCCCCCCTTCTTTTTTTAAATTTGACTATGTCTGAGCTGGTGGACTGGGTGTTCTTTCTTGTTTGCTTGTCTGTGGGCACAATACTTTTCACCTCTTTTTCCAATTGGCAGGGTCAGTCTCTCAGATATGGTATGGCAGGGCAGGTCTAGCTGAAGAGGAGTTTCTGAGACGGGTTGTTTGTGGCACTTACTACAGCTACCAGGGCAGGTCAGTAATCAGTGCAGGGCAGGTTCCAGTAGGCTGTGCCTGTGATGCTTGGTGGTTTTATGTCAAGCCCATGGTGCAGGTAGGCAGGATGCAGCAGGGAGATTGTTATGTGTGGAGCCAAGATGGATGTGGGAGAGGGGAGAGAGGAACAGGAGCCAAAAACATACAAACAAACAAAAAAGAATTCTAGGGGAGCTTGCTGTTGGAATGGAGACATGAGAGAATATGAAATGGAGAAAAACAGAAGGAGGAAGAGGAAGAAAAGAAAAGAATGAATAAATAAAAATTGGAAAGTTTAAAGAACCGCAAAGTTCCCAGGGATCCCCCCGGTGCAACTATGAGTTCTGGGGATATCGCTCTGAGGTGTTGCAGTATAGCCTGGGCAGAAGGCGTAGAGGCATACGCCAGGTATTTAGGGAACAGAAAGAGAAGGAAGATATACAGAGACAAGAAACTGAGCATAGAAGAAAGACAAAGAGGGAAAAAGAAGGAAAAGAAAACAAAACAAATTAAAAAAAAAGAAAAAGAAAGTCCCCCCAAAAACAGAAAAAAAAAAAAAAGAAAACCAAAGTACAAAGAAATGCCCTCAGGGATGCCTCTGCAAGTCTGTGCAAGCCGAGAGGAAGTCTCCTTGCATGCAGCACTGCCTGGCCAGAAAGGGCTCCCAACTCAAGAAAAGGAAAAGAAAACAAACAAACAATTCAAAACAAATGAACGAAGAAAAGCCCCGGGATCCCACCCACGCAGCAGCCCAGACCGGGAAGCAACTCCACACTCAAACGGAGCTCCACAGCCCCTCAGGAAGAAGCAAAGATGGTGCACGGAGCCAGGTATTTGAGCAAAAAGAGGGGGAGGTGGTGAGAGGTAATTAAGAAATCAAAAGAAGCAGAAAAAAAAACAACACTAGCAGCCAACAAATGGCACTCAGAGAGCCAGCTAGTGCAGGCTGGTGTTTCTTGGACAAGAGACTGTCCACGGGAAGCCGAGGGGACCGAGTGTGGGTGAAGAAGGGTAGGGAGTGGGAAAGCATATATCACAAACTACTGGAGCTCTGCAGCCCCTCAGGAAGAAGCGAAGATGGCACATGGAGCCAGGTATTTGAGTGAAAGGAGGGGGAGGTGGTGAGAGGTAATTAAGAAATAAAAAGAAGTGGAAAAAAGCAACACCAGCAGCCAACAAATGGCACTCGGAGAGCCGGCCCATTCGGGTGTGTGAAATCCAAGCCGCCAGTGATTTCAGGTCAAGAGATTGTGGCTGCGGGAAACAGAGGAGGCCAAGTCGGGGCGAAGAGGGGTGGCGGGTGGGAAAGCACACACCGCAGATTACCGGTTGTTTTGTCTCCCGCTGGACGCTCCGTGAGGCTGCTTTCTCATACCCCCATTTGCTGGTCTCCGATAGGAGTCCAAGATGGTGGATCCGTGCTGCGTTAGCTGGTAGGGGACCTCTGCATGAATCTCTCCTTGCTCTCCATTCTCTGTCCGTTTTCTCACTCCGTTTGGTGCTTGGCTGCATTCTTTATGTCTTCATTTGATGTCTTAGGGTTTCAGGATTGTTGTATTCTCTGTTCGGCTTAGTTTTTCGGATCTTTGCTGTGAAGGGACAGCGTGGTGTTTCTGCCTAGAGCGCCATTTTGCCGGAACTCCCTGTAACTCAGACATAACTTTTATAGGCACTGGGAAACCAAAAAATTCCAAGTATCTCCCTTGATTGCAGTGATGTGGAGCCAAATACGCACTATCTCCAAGGTATACCTGTGTAAGGTAGAGCTAGAATTGTCCTTAGAAATAATGGAGAACGACAAGACTTTGTCAAGCTTACTTTGGACATGTCATTAAGAACATCAATCACTGTAAAAGGGCATTTGTTTGGTAAAATAGAGGGTAAGCAAAAATGAGGGAAACTCCATGAGATGGAGTGACAAGTGGCTTCAACAATGGACTGAAACATACCAAAGTTTGTGAGGATGGCACAGACCTGGGCAATGTTTTATTCTGTTATACATAAGATCTTCATGAGTTGGAGCTACAAACCCAGGCAGTTCGGCCTCCAAACCCGTGGTGTTAACTGGTCTTTGGGAGCTAGGCATGAAAAGAATGCCAGTAAGTACTTGCAGCAATACCTCCGTGGCCTTCTCCATAGGAATCCTTGCATCATTTAAAACAGTCCAGTTCCGTATAGACATAGATACATGTTGAAGTAAAACTCTTGTATGTCTTTCTCTTTCTCTTTCCTGTGCAGATGTTGCAATATTAACTCTAATACAAGACGTTCCAAGGAGAAAAGCTATGATGTCTTCTTATCTCTCTAGGAGGCCAGCAGGTTTGGGCAACTCAGAACATGTTTATGGTGGTGGTGATTTTGAAAAAGGGATGATGATGGTGGTGATGATGAAGGTTAGGATTAGAGATCAATAGCAGGGCCCATTTTACACTGAGAAATTTAGAGGTACTAGGAGTATGAAACTGAGACAAGAGGTTCAAACTATTGGGTTTCTGCACAGAGATACAGCACCAATTGGAATCTGGACATTCATTTTTTTTGTCGTTGTTGTTATTTTTTCTGTCATTCTGTGTGTTGTCTTGGAATCCTACTAGAAGACCCCACAAAAGGTGAGAAAGCAAATACAAAAAAATCATTCAAAAGAGGATGACTTTCTAAGCTTCTGCCACTATTACCCTGGGCTCATATGTTTAGTGGTTCATACAGTCCTGGTAATCAGGATTCCAGGGTTTCCACTCAAGCAGGTGGAGTAGAAAGCCACTACCAGGCATCTTCTCTCTGCTCCCATTTGACCTTTTGTACTCAAATGTCCACATAGTCCCAGGAGGTAGGACAGATTGTGTCACTTAAGTTTCTAGGTAGAGATACTGTCATGAAGCCCCAGGGGCTGAGATCCAGTACTGATGCCTGTCAGTCTGGCACCAGGGTGGGGACAATTGCAGTAGAAATAGCCCAAATTGTGGAAACCGCTTCCCATAAGACAACCATGGCTCGTACTCTTGCGTGGTTGCTGCTGTCACTGCTGCTGCTGCTCTTCTGTTCCTGTGCTCAGAGCTTCCTCCAGAGATGGACTCGGGGTGATGTAACAAGGAAAGTGAATGGTCCTACTACCTACAGGTTTAGGCAGAAGCTCGACCATTTTGGCAAAAAGGGGTCATTCTGGGCACAGGTAAAACCTAATGACCAGGGCTGGTGGTTACAGGTAGGGGATAGTGTGAGCTTGAGGCCTAGTGAGGATGCTGTAGAGGTTCTGGGAGGAATATAAGAGATGGAGAGTGTTTTCAGTCCTTGGGTAGTGCAATGGTTAAGTGCTGAACTATTAACTGCAAGGTTGGTGGTTCAAACCGAGTCAGAGGCATATCAGAAGAAAGGTCTGGCGATGTGCTTCTGAAAAGTCACATTCTTGAAAACCTTGTGGAGCACAACTCTATTCTGACAGTCATGGATTCACCATGAGTCAGAATCAAGTGGATGAAACCTATTTTTTTGTTTTTAATTGTGTGCTAGAAATTGTGCAAGTTATTTTACATCATCTTGTGCTTTTTAATATATTTTTTACATGTTTTATTTTAAATATAAATACATAGACATATAGACGTATATAGACAACCATGGGTTTGCCTCTTGTGTTTAACAGCTGGAACCATTTTATTACAGTTATTCCTGTCTCTTCAATGATTTTTCTAGTATATGGGCCTTGAAGGGTTTGCTTCTGGGCACTTGGTCAAAGCCCAAATTCTACCAGATGAGCAACCAAGCCAAAACCCAGAGAGGGCTGCTACAGAGACCAATTATGATGTGCTTCTTGTTTTATTTTTGGCTTTAAAGAAATGAAATTTATTTTCTTACAATTCTGCTGTTTTTTTTCCCATTACCACCCCAGATATACTGAATCAGAATCTACATTTTAACAAGACCCCCGGTGATACTTACGTATAATAAATTTTGAAAACCACTACTCTACTACTAGTTCTCAGAATTGCACATAAGCCTCTGTGTTAGCATCTTAGGACTCTTGTTAGAAATGTAAATTATCAGTAGGGGTTCGAACCAGAATGAAGTTGTTCAAAGCCCTGTATTTCTGTATGCTAAAAATCCAAACCCGAGTTCAGCCATGTAGATTCCTTCCATTAACCTCTTAGTTTCTGGTATCTGCCAGCAATCCTTGGCATTCTTTGGCTTTCCTTGGCACCTGTCATTACCCTGAGTGTGTGTCTCTATGTCTATTCTGTTATTTGTATAAGTCAGAAGTGCTTAGGTCTAAGGACCACCCTCCTATACAATGAAATTGTTAGCATAACAAATGAAAGCCCCTCTTTCCAAACAGGATCATATTTACTAGTTAGTAGGGTTAGCATTTCAATGCATATTTTATGGGACAGAATTCAATCCATTTTAACGCCTAAGACAACTCCATAATTGCGGAGGGCAAATATTGCCATGCCTAGAAGGAAAAAGAGATTACAAAGAGGCTAAAAGGCTTGTCCATGGTCTGTCTGTAGCAAATAAGTGGAAGAACTCAGTTTAGACTCCCAGTCATTTGACTCTTGACCCAGTGCTGTTTCCATTCTGTCCAAACATAAAATTTTGTAAAATATGTGTGCTATTTGGGCACCAGATATTGTTAGCTTTGGGCTCCAGGTAAAGGAGTTTTTACCTCACCCAGGAAACAATATGGAGCAAGTGGAAAGTTTTGTGCAAGGGAAAGCCATGTTAAAGTCAATGCCAGAGGGACACAACCTGGCATATGTAGGATATGTTTGTAGAATAGACATCTTGGGATGTAGGCAGCTTACCAAAGCTTCAGTCCTGACCTTAGTTTAAACTGATAGTCTTAGTTTATTTATAATTCAAGTTTCTTGTTATCTTTTATTCTCATATTAGTGTTAATATTTATTTTTACTTTTGACATGAATTTAATGTTATTCATAATCTCAGACATGCATAAAGCTCACAAATGTTAATTTTTTCTGTTTGGGTGGATTTTTATCTTTTGTTTAATATTCTATCCAACTGAAACATGAAACCAGTAAAAAATCCATTGCCTTTAAGTCAATTCCAACTCATAACACCCCTATAGGACAGAGTAGAACTGCCCCATAGGATTTTCAAGGAGTGGCTGGTGGATTCCAATTGCCTACCTTTTTGTTAGCAGCTAAACGCTTAACCACTGTGCCATAAGTTCTATGCAATTTTGTATTCTATCTCTCAAACTAGTCCTCTATATATTAATTGACAACTTTTGCTTCATAAACTTAATAGTAATTTATATGGGCCTTGACACTGTTTCAAGAGCCTTGGGTGGCACAAATGGTTAAGCACTCCACTACTAGCTGAAAGGTTGGTGGTTCGAACCCACCCAGAGGCACCTCTTTAGAAAAAGCTGAGGTTTGCTTTCGAAAGATGATAGCTTTGAAAACCCTATGAAGTACAGTTCTACTCAGCACCCATGGGGGTTTGCCATGAATCAGAATTGACTTGATGGCAACTACTTTGCTTTTTCTTTTCAGGATATTTCACTGAGCTAACAACATTTTTCGCTGCAACACTTAGTTTGGAGGGGTATTTTTTGTTTGGTTTGATTTCACAGTTCCATACATATATATGATAAATTGGTTGCTAGAACAATAGGATTGATGATATCCAGTTCTGTTTTTTTGCAGGAATTGGGGAGCAAGACTACTTCAGAGATAATGGCAAATTCTTTCATATAGAGATATGTAATACCTGAAATGTCTCTTTTTATTATCATTATGGTAGAAACTGTTGATGCCCAACGTCTAGATCTATTAATTCACTGGGAGGTTGCAAAGTGACAATATCCTAACTTTATCATTCTTCATTTATTAGCTTGAAAAATGAATATAAAAGAGACTTCCCATCATCTCTTATTTGGTTACATGGTGACTATTGGTACTGGAAAGACAATATAAATGCTTGACTTATTCCTTTTATTTTCCTGATTTTAAAAGGACATGAAGGATAACAGATTTAGAATATTACACATTCACTCCTTTTCTTTGCATCATCTTACACAGCAGTCTCAAAATAAAAATACTAACATTGCCACCAAAATATATAATTACTGAAAGATTTTTGAAATATCTCTTTGCAGTGTATTTGTCCACAATGTTGATTCTACTAAAGATGTAAAGTCATATTACTGGCTTTCCAGTCACTCAGAATTGTTCCTCTCTGTGTCATTATGAGACCAATCAGATACTATTTGTGTCTATTTGTTCCATTTTATTATTTTTAAAAACTAGATGTTATGAAATTCACTTTTGTCTTATGATTACCTAAAATATTTACATAGTTCCAAAGTCCAATCTACAGAACAAGTTATTGCAATAAACTTGATTTTGACTGGTTATATTATTATTCTTGGTGCTTGTCTCTAAGCCATTATAACAGATGAAGCCCTTTGTCTCTTTGTACTATAAGTTACCACCTTTTCTCCTTTACTTTCCTATCTTTGTTATTGATATTACAGTCTTATGTTTATTTTTTGTTTATAATTTATTTTCTTTATTTTGTAGTTTTTGAGAATATGCACAGCCAAACATATAGCAATTCAACAGTTTCTGCATAAACAATTCAGTAAATTCTATTCCACTCTTTGCAATTTGCAAGTATTCTTACCCTCGTTTTCTGAGTTGTTCCTTCCTCATAAACAGAAGTTCATTGTCACCTAAGGTTCCTATCTAATCTTTGGAGTTACTGTTGTCAGTTTCATCCCATTTAGATTGATCTTAAAAGAGCACAATGCTCAAGGCAGACATACTTTACTAGATAAGCTAAACTATCTTTGGTCTTAAGAAAACTTGAGAGGATATTTTTGGTTTAAGGTTTAAGGATATCACAGGGCAATAGGTTCATGGGTTCATCCAGCTTCCATGACTCCAGAGAGTCTGGATTCCATGAGAATTTGAAATTCTGTTCTACATTTTCCATCTTTGATCAGAATATTTTTAATTTTCATATTTTGTAACATTTCTTTCTATTCAATAACCATAACTTCAAGGTTGTTTTAGACCTAGTCTTACATTTAAATAGATAAATTTTCACTCCCACTCCCTTTGTCACAATAACTTCTTAAATAAGGGTTTATAAGAATCATATCCTGGGAATTTTAATACATGTGTGATGTCTGAATAGCTAGGTATATAATTCTTCGTTGTCAGTTTTCCTCCCAGAGTTCATATGCATTGATAAAATCTCATCTAACATTGCATGTTGCTATGTAGCAGATGAGTCCAGCCAAATATATAACTCCTTATGTGGGACTTTTTGCCTCAGTGCCTGAAGAATCCTTTCTTTTTCTTTGAAGTAAATATAATTTCCTGAGTCACATCTTGGTGTTGATGAGTTGGTATCATTACTGCTATGGAATGATCTCCAAGATATGATATTATGTGAAAATAGCAGAGTGGCACCTCATCTAAGGAAAGTCAGAATATATATACATATTAGAAAACCAAACCCATTGCCATTGAGTCAACTCTGACTCATAGTGACCGTGTAGGACAAGGTAAAACTGTCCCATAGAGTTTCCAAGGTCTGGATGATGGATTAGAACTGCTGACTTTTTGGTTAGCAGCTGAACTCTTAACCACTGGGCCACCAGGGCTTCCATATACATACAAGAAGTAATGAAAGAATAAATTAGTAAACATTGTTACATAAAATGAAAAGAAGTTAAATGGTTTATGAAATAGAAATGATTTTAGTGTTCTCTGAGTGTACTTTGTTTTGCATATTTTCATTTGGAGCTATGTAAATGTTTCCAATAATACAATTAAAAGTTGAAAATAAAAAGAAGGAAATGAAGCTCCTTGTCTGTTAAGTCTGTGGCTTAACCAGAGGGAATTATTTTAAGTGAATAGAAAGCTCAGTACTTTGACTTTATGTTTCTTGTGTGATAAATCCTAAGGACACACATACACAAAGAAATCAAAGTTTTCAATAATCATACTATCAGTCTTAATATTGTTGCTGTTGTTGTTTTGGGTGACATCCAGTTGAGTGCAACTCACAGCTACACAGTACAACTGCCTCGTATGATTTCCTAGACTATAATTTTTACTGGAGCAGATCATCAAATCTTTTCTCCCACAAAGCCTTGATGGGTTCGAACCTCTAATGTTTCGTTAGCAGCCAAATGCTTAACGATTGCATGATCTGGTCTCCTTTTAATACTAGTATTATTATGCTAATAAGTGTATTACTATATATTATTGGTATAAGGCAAATAAATAATTATTCTAATGTAGTTAGGAACCCAAACCTTCTGGGTTAGGAAAAAAAAAAAAGCTACAAATATAAAATCAAAGAAGAGTCTCACATTCTAAATTTGAATTTGAAATATTAACCTGAAATGTAAACAAATAGTAATGATAGTTACACATTGTGAGTGTGATTTATACCACTGGATTGTAACTTGAAAATGATTGAAATGACGAATTTGATATTTTGTCTATTTTATCACCAAAAGTAAAAAATAAAATTTGTCCAATGTGTAAGCACAGTGGCTTGAGCAATGTCACTGATTTAGATGGGTTCTCAGAACCATAACCCAAATCTGACACATGAAAAAGTGCTGCCACCCAGTTACCAGAAACCACAAACAAATCACAAGGCCTGGTAAGTTAGTGACCTACAAGAATATTTTTACTTTCACAGACATATTATGTTAATAATGACTTCTACAAACCTGGTGGCCCAGTATTTCTAATGGTTGAAGGGCAGATGCCTGCCAGTATACAATGGGTAAAAAGAAATTATACCTGGATTACATACGCTAAAAGACTGGGTGCCCTCTGCTTCCTTCTGGAACATAGATTTTACGGAAGCAGCCAGCCAACAGGGTAAGTCTAAGCTTTTCCTTTTTGTGATTGTTCTCATCACTGTTTTTATTCTCTGTCTCTTTCTTTTAGCCTGTATTAGTGTATATATGTTCTGCTTTCAGTAAGCTGAATGTTTGAAAATTTAAAAGATAAGGAAGAAAAAAAATAAAACTGTACATGGAGATTAGGGGTAGGAACAACTTTTTTGATAAAAAGATTCATGTGAAATTTCTTTTGAATAAAATGCATTCCTTGTGTTATAAAATTTGATATTAAAACACTGTATTTTCCTGTACGTGCTTAAGCAATATGGCATATCTATTACTTTTTTTTCTACTCCAATAGTATTTTAAATCATGAAAATTACTCTCTCCTTTAAAACAAGGGTCACACTTTTGTTAAAACAACTCATCAAAGGTAACTGGATGTCATATTAAATTTTAGGCTGCAGTGGCAGAGAAAGAAGCAAGAATATGAGACAGATTTTTTCCTCAATATCTTTTCTTGCCACCTACTATTTTAGTTCCATGCCCCCAGTAGAAAGATACATTTTTAGTTTGCTTGCTTAAAAATATAAACTGTTTACTATATGAAGTCAAGCACATAGAATGAAGTTAAAAAAGTGCCTCTAAAGTTGTGAAAACTCCCATTAAATGTCATAGTCGTTTATTCTCATTACCATAAGAAGTAAGGATTGCTTTTTACAACTCTCCAAATGTGGTTAGTGTCAGTGAAGTGATCCCTTTATTATATGAGTCATAATTCTTGGTACTGTTTATCATGACAGACTAGTAATTATATGACTATTAATCTTTAATTAATCACTAATCTGGCTGTCTGACTGTGACTCCACCAAAGTGATTTTAAATTCAATGTCACTTACCTTTTGGTAGTGAGATGACATTCTAGTAATTTGAACAGTTCTGCATTTCTTCATTAGAAACTTTGATCTGTGTGTGTGTGTGTGTGTTAATGAAGCTATGATAACCTTTAAATAGTTTTAAGTCTGGACTTTCTTTATTAATCTCTCTAAGGAATTAAATTGCTGTTCAAGAATGGAATAATAACTTCTATTACAGCATATAATTATAACAAATCCTTTGTTTGATATCCAAATTAAATTCAGGTGGTACATCACAGTAAGAGGGTTTTAGAAAAAATCTATGATAGAAAAAGGTCTTTGAGTAATTTGGGGGAGAATCTAAGGATATGAGAATTTGCTCTAAAATTTGCTGTTAGAAAGTAGCGGGAATTATATGACTGGATTTTTTGGTAAATCCCTTCTACAGTTTTCCAGTTACATCCCATTGGTTTGAACTTAATAAGTAAGTCCACATATGGTTGAAGTGGTTGCTGGGATATGCAGTACTTATTCTGGGCAGCCATGTGCCCAGTTAAAATATAAGGTTTTAATAATCTAAAGCTGAAAGAGAGAGTGGATATCCGGGGGGAATTAGCAGGTTCTGCTGTAGCTTCTCAGTAGTAGAATTGCTGAGCCAAGGTAAACATTTTGCCTCTTGAAGCCCTTATTATAGGAAGACAATTTGCTTTCAGGAAGATTCTATCACTTGATACTTCCACTAGGGGTGCAGGAGAGAGTTGGCCTTATCACTTCCATGTCAACACTGAGTACTAAAATAAATCTTTGCCAGTTTGATAGGAAGGAAAAAATACTCATATTTGTGTTACTTTGGTAACAGAAAGTGTTAAACATTTTTATATATTTTCCGACCAGTTGCATTTCTTCTTTGTGAATATTCTATATCCTTTGTCTACTTTTAAATTAATAGTCAGGTAGTTTTAGCATTATGCAGGAGAATGGAGATTTTTTTTTCTTCTTTTAGTAATAAGGATTAAAAATATTCTAGGTTTATAGGAAACATTACTATACAAGAAATACCATTAAAAAGTAAATAATAATTTTTTTCTTACTTTTCTTAAGACTGATTCAAATAAGGCTTTGTCTGGATGTAGAAGAAAACAATAAAGAATGGAAAACAGCATCAGTACAATTTACTATGGGTTTTCTTAATGCCTTGGAAACAAATTACTGACAGTCTAGCCAATTCAAAAACGGCTCCTCTCTGAGTTAGGATAATAATTTGAAAGTTGTGATTCACTTCAGGGTTTGGAAAAAGGACACCATATGGGCATGTGAAGCTCCTTCAAAGTGGTGACAAGGGAATGACATAATTAAAATGAAACATATACTAGCAATTATTGCTACTTCCTGAATTTACATGTCACTGTCAAATTGGAAACCTTGGTGGCCTAGTGGTTAAGAGCTGCCGATTCTAACTAAAAGGTTGGCAGTTCAAATCCACGAGGTGCTCCTTAGAAATCTTATGGGGCAGTTCTACTCTGTCCTATAGGGTCGCTATGAGTCGGAATCTACTCCATGGTGATGGGTTTGGTTTCGGTTTGTGTATCACTCAAATTATGTTAATGACATTTTCAAGTAGGATCTGTTATAAACACTCTACATCCTTTCAGATATGCCTTTTTACTTTATAGACAGGCTAATGTTAAACAACATATTTTCTACTTTAACTGTTGTCACCAACAGAGTATGTTTATGCTTTAATTGTAGAGATCTGAGAAGTAAAAGCTTCCAGAGCTACCTCAGCAGCAGGCAAGCCTTGGCTGACATTGTTGAATTCCGAACTAAGATTGCACAGACATGGAAGCTCACCGAAAATAAGTGGGTTTTATTTGGTGGCAGTTATGGCGGCTGCCTTGCAGTGTGGTCCAGAATAAAACACCCTGACCTGTTTGCTGCAGCAGTGAGCAGCAGTGCAGCTATCCAAGCAAAAGCTAATTTTTATGGTGAGTATATCTATATGCGGAACCCTGGTTACAAGTGGTTAGCGCTCAGGCTGCTAACCAGAAGGTCGGCATTTAAAATCCACCAGCTGCTCCTTGGAAACCCTATGGGGCAGTCCTACTCTGGCCTAAAGAGTTGCTATGAGTAGGAATAGATTTGATGGCAACTGATATGGTTTTTAAGGTGTATATATATACGTGTATACGGAGCCCTGGTGCTGCAGTGGTTAAGCACTTGGCTGCTAACCAGAAGGTTGGCATTTGGAATCCAACAGCTGCTCCTTGGAAACTTTATGGGGCAGTTCTACTGTCCTGTATGGTCACTATGTGTCAGAATTGACTCCACGACATTTTTTTTTATGTGTATATATGCTTTTATGTGTGTGTATATATATATATATATATATATATATTTATATTTATTTATTTATGACAAAAGTATCTATAAGCCAGTGATTACCTTAACGAAAGTGAATCAATAACACAGAGGCACCCAACTTGACTTGAGTCTATCTCCCTCCCCATATGATGAAGTTCTATGATAGATTCTTACTGCATCCACAGTTGGTATTTGGTATCCATATTTGCAAATATATGATTGTTGGTAGTTTCTTAATGGGTGGAAATGATGTGGTAAGTCTTATCTGTTGATTTCGTAGTGAAAATATTCATAATTTGGCTATTTCCAAAAAGTAAAGCTCTTATTTTTGTAGGACAAAAAATGCCTATTTTGAAATTGCTTTTCAATTTTCCTTCCTACTACCTGTGTCTCTCCATACATGTTCCCATTAAATGAGTGAAGTATAGAATTTCTCCTTTAAATTTTTCTTGAATAAACAAAAACAATCCCCCCCACTCCAAAGAAAAGGGTATACATCCTGGTTAAATTTTCCTTTAATATTTAAATTTTCAAAGGTAAATAAATAGCCCATCATCATTCCATTTCATATTTCTGTAGTCTTGATAGAATCTTATCGGGTCCAATAAATCTGAAAGCTGTAAAATTGAGGCATGTCTCTCCCTACCTGTTTTAAATATTAAAACCATGTCCCAGTTCATGACTAGATCAGGATTTTCAGAGCATGGTTATAAGTCTCTGTTTGCTAGTGACTTTCATTGGCAATCTGGCAAAATCCTTTAATTTTATAGTTTTTAACTGTCATAAAACAGAGGTAATTGAAAACTTGAAATAATTATATTTTATAAATAGCTACAATTAAACTATACTAATTGCAGTAACTTTTTTTTTTTCTTTCATATTCTTAGAGTACTTTGAAATAGTTTACAAGATTCTAGCCACTCGTAACAGGGAATGCTCAAAAGCAGTGAAAGAGGCTTACGGTCTCATTGCGGCAATGCTGTTACTTCCAGATTACCACAGTAAGCTTAAATTCGATTACAGGTAAGTCGATTGGTTTTTGTGTTTGAGGGTCTGTGCCTAAATATAGTGCAGTATTAATTTACACCATTAATATCATTTCCTTACGTTTAGGCTACTTACCTGGGAAGAAAGGGATATTTTGAACAGTTTGGTTCCTTTTGAGTATTGTTTATATAAGCAACTCCTAGATCATATAAGAGGGGTGTCTAGGACGTTTGTGGATGTGTTTAATTCTGGTGGGATCTCCAATCAGAGGGAAGGAAAGGGTGGGCCCCACACTAGGGGTCCTAGGGCAGTCAAGGGACACGCGAACACACTTGTCCCCAGAGAAGAGGGGTCAACCAAAGAGGAAGGGCAGCCCTGAGGACAAATCTTGCCATTTCCGTGAACCAAAGAATAGTGAAGTTTTCCACATGGTTTGAACTATTAAAATATAGTGTGCTATTGGAGTATTACAGGGACTGAACAAAAGTGTTTTTATATTTAGATTTTTTTTCTCAAGTTGAATAAGGAAGTCTTTGTTGTTTAAGATCTAGTCTAGACAGTTCCATGATGTGGTGGAAGTTATTTTTTGAAAGTAGTAGAGTCCCCGGAAAAATGAATCTGGGAAAAGAAGATAAGCTATAAATAAACGATGAGAAATGATGACATTGGTCTTTACCTAGAAGAATGGAACAATATATGCAGTGGGAGACAGGTACCCAAAAGCATCACGTTTTACTCTTAATAGCGCTTAGATACAGGGGAAAAAAGGAGATAATGACAGCCTAAAGATTAATATCATACCAGGCCAAATATTACAGAATGATAGAGGGGAAGTTCTGAAACCTTCAGAGAATTACCTGGAAGAAGCACAATTTTGCTTTAATTTCTCATATTAACCACTTTGTTGTTGTTATCTGCTATTGATTCATGTGGACCCTGTGTTCAATCAAAGGAAGTGCTGATAGGTCCAGTGCCATCCGCATGATCTATGCAAAGCTGTGATCCGTATGGTTTTCATAGCATACTCACTTTCTTTTGCTTCCCAGTTACTGAATCCTGATGATGAGTAAATTCAAGAGCAAGGGTGCCATCCCTTAAATTTCCTGTTTGTGGATGTAAAGATCCTCTGAGTTAACAGTCAAATCAAAAGCTTTTATGTTTTGGCAGACTCACTGTTGTTGTTTTTAGTTGCCTTCCAGTTGATTCCAACTCATGTTGACTGCTTGCTTTTAGAGCATAATTGATCTATAGAGTTTTCAAGGCTGTAAGTTTGTTACCAAACTCTAGAAGATGGGTCCTTGTCCAGTATGCTCAGACTTACCAGTTATCTAGACACCAGTCTGAGAAAGGGAAAGTAACTTTATAGCAATGCACGCAGCAAGATTGAAAGAGGAAGTTCCTCAGATCCAGCTCCCCAAACTATAGGGAAACAGGGCTTATATGTGATTTGGGCAGCAAGAAGATAGCCGCACAGATGTATTGGGGAGTGAACATTCTAGAAGGTAGGCAGGAAGTAGGAGATGACGTGGTTCTTGTCAGACCTCTTGCTTAAGAATAGGATCCAGGTGCTGATTTTCTTTCTGATTCATTCCACCGGTTGCTGCATCCTCTGTTGAAGTAATTAGTAGTCACAACTGGCCCTTCTGCACGTGGGGGTGGGCCAAATCTGGCTTGGACTAGTTTAAGAACTAATGGAAATTGACTAGTATTCGTAGGCTCGGGTTACATGTTCATCGAATAATTTTGGCCTTTCAGTCATGGCACTGTATTGATATTGATTCTAATGAGGTGGAAACACTGGCTGTCATTCCTACCTACTCTGTTCTGTTCCATGAAGATCTATCTCAAATGTCCAACTTTTTCCATAACAAGACAGGAGAAAATAAAGTGAAGGGTGTCTTAGTGATCTAGTGCTGGTAACAGAAATACCACAAGTGGGTGGCTTTAATAAACAGAAATTTATTCTTTCTCCGTTTTGGAGATTAGGAGCCCAAATTCAGTGTGCCATCTCTAGGGGACGTCTTTCTCTTTCTTAGTCAGCTCTTGAAGAAGGTCATTATCTCCTTTCAACATCTGAAGACTTTATATTCCTTGGAGATCTCCATGTGTCCTGGTATCAATCTTCCCCTGAATCTAGGATGCTGTCATCACAGGGAACCCAGGTCCAAAGGAGGACCTCTGTTCCTGGATCTTTTTTCTTGGTGATAGGAGGTCCCCGTCTCTGCTTGATTGTTTAAACTCTTTTATATCTCAAAAGAGATTGACTCAAGATACAAGTTAATCCTGTAGATTATATCCTGCCTCGTTAACATAACTTCCTCTAATCATGCTTTATTAGCATCATGGTGGTTAAAAACCCATTGTCATCAAGTTGATTCCAACTCACAGTGACCCTGAAGGGTAGAGTTAAACTTCCCTACAGAGTTTCCGTGGAGCAGCTGGTGGATTTGAACTACTGAACTTTTCATTAGCAGCTCACCTATTGACTGCTGTGGTCAGGATTTACAAAACATAGGACAATTACATCAGATCACAAAATGGAGTATAATTACATGATACTGAGAATCATGGTATAGCCAAGTTGACATATATTTTGAAGTGGACATAATTCAATCCATAATAAAAAGGTTAAAAGAAATCCAAACCTTTAATGGGAAACAATGTCAGCATACACAATCTGCCAACGTAAATTCGAGACTTTTATTTCCTTTAAATCAAAATCATTCAAATTTTATTATGTATTTATTTTAAATGCTCTTTTAGGAAGAAATTCTTCAAACTTTATCAATTATATATTTTACCTTCAGACTGAGGAGCAAATCCAGCGTACATTTGCTACTACATATTCTCATATTCAGTTAAATCATTAATAGATAGCTTTTTCAAGACTTTTCCATTTACTTCATTTTTTTGTTGATGTTTTTTGAGGGCAACAGTCCACAGTAGGCATCTCCTGGGAGACTCAGCCTGTTTGCTCCACACAAGTGTAATCAGCTGTTTCGTGTGAGTCAAACCTTCCAGGGAGAGTACAGCCTGCTGCATCCAGGATGTCCCTGATGTGGAGGCCCACACTAGGGACACAGCTGCCATGTCCCTGTTTTCTTCCCTGCCCAGGTGCCAAGACTCATCACCCTGCAGCTCAGTAGGTCTCCCTGCCTCCAAGTTTTTCAGGTGGTCAGGCTATGACATTCGACCTGCCCCCACTCCACACACCATCATGCCAAGCACAGAATGGAAGGAACAGAACTCTCTTGGCTTCCAGGATCAGAGCTCCAAAAGTTAGATCCTCCTGCCTATCCACCCCTACCCCAACCCCCTACCTGAGCTAGGATCTGATTTGGGCTTAGTTTATCTTCAAAGCACACTAAGTGAGAAACTCTGAACCAGGGTTCAGAAAAGTGGGATATAGACCTGTTATGTTTGTGTGACTTAAACAGCTGAAGCCCTTTGATCAGAAATGTTTCTGTATCCTTCTATGGATCTCAATGAAACTTTCTTTGCTTTTCTCCTCATCGTTTCTGCTCTCTGCTTTTTTTCTCTCACCTTTGCCAGCTTTACATCCATTCTGGCTGTGATAAAATATTCAGGAGACCCTTGACATACTAAGGCAGCAGCTCTGATCCCTACATAGAGGCTCGACTTTAGGATGCTTTCTCAAAACACTGAGCTCAGTACTACCCCTTCCCACCACAGCCCTACTCGATGGTTGTTGTTTTTGTTGTTCGGTGCTGTGAAGTTGGTTCTGACTCATAGTGACCCTATGTACAACAGAACAAAACACTGTTCCTCTTACTGTCCAAGGTATATTCAATACTCTTTGACAACATGATACTTCAAAGGTATCAATTCTCGTTTGGTCTTCCTTATTCAGTAGTTGAGAACTGAAAAAAGAGAATATATTCAAGAGGAATGTGGTCCCTGGAAAGGGAAGACTTAAATGTCAACACAACGAAGGCAAAAGTAACTCCACCAAAGAAAAGAAGGCTGGTAAGAGGGTGTGTTGGATCTTTTCTGAGGAGACAAAATAGATGTCAGATTGAAGACGACTGGGCTGGGCTGGGCAGGACTGGGGAACACCATGAAAATAGGAAGCTGAAGGTTTCAGACATAGTGAAAAATCCTGACACTCCAAATAGTCCACCAATACCCCTGGCTGGCAGCAGAGAGGAGCTTTTGAGGTGCATGACATCTGTTCTCAAAGCTGTGGGCACTATTGTTATGTAAGCAAAGTACTTCTCAGCAACCTCACTCCTTCCATCATTCCAAAATCCTTTGAGTCTTAAATATATGCACTTGCCAAAGTTCTCTCCCTCCACTACTATCCCTGTCTTCTTCTAATTCCCAGAGAAAAACTTACTCACTGAGACATAATTACTGCTAAGACATAAAACCTTGGTTTCACAGTTGGTCATTGGTTATTTTTTTCATCAAGGAGGTATTATATATGATCGGTGTTGGTATGCAAAAATGTTCCCAAACTTTGATATCTTAATGTAAATGAATAAATTAAACTATTTTAGATTCTTGATTATATAGTTATCAATGGTTAAAGTGATAACTTAAATGTATATATACACACACATACGTTTTTGTTAATAAATAAATTTAATGGAGGTGAATATTTCTAAGAGAAGGTCCAAAATAATCAGTACAATCATAAATTCCCAGAAGCTACTCAGAGAGCCCCCAGGCTACACCCTTAATTTAACAGATGATTCCAGAAAACAGAAAGGTTGGGTGATTTTGCTCAAAATCACAGAAGAAGCATCAGGACCAGAACACAACTGAGGTATCAGGCTTTCAGAGTAGTGGTTATTTCTAATCAAAATCATCTTATTGCACAAACTCAAAAGTTCCAGATAATTCTCAATTCATTGAGGATTTTTGGAACTTGACTATGGAAGTGCACACTTACAACTGTTACCATAGTTATTAATTAAAACTCCTTGTTATACGATGTTGACACAGAATATTATATATATCATGGACTACCAGAAGAACAAACAAATCATTCTTGGAAAAAGTACAGCAAGAGAGCTCCTTAGAAGTAAGGACAGTAAGATATTGTCTCATATACTTTGTACATGTTATCAGGAGGGACTAGTCTCTGGAGGACATCAAGCTTGGTAAAGTACAGGGTCAGTGGAAGAGAGGAAGACCCTCAATGAGAGGAATTGACATGGAGGCTTCCATGGTGGGCTCAAACACAGCAACAATTGTGAGGATCGTGGCAGAACAGGCAGTGTTTCATTCTATTGTAAAAATGGTCACTATGAGTTGGAACCAACTCAACAGCACCTAACAACAACAGCTACATGTTATAAGCAGTACATGGAGAGACTTTTTTTCTTTTTATTTTATTATTGTACTTTAAGTGAAAGTTCACAATTCAAGTTAGTCTCTCATACAAAAGTTTATACATACATTGTTATGTGACCCTAATTGCTCTCCCTATACCGTGACAGCACACTCCTCCTTTCCACCCCTGATTTCCTGTGTCTATTCAACCAGCTCCTGACTTTCTCTGCCTTCTCATCTCACCTCCGGACAGGAACTGCCCATTTAGTCTCATGTATCTACTTGAGCTAAGAAGCACACTTCATGAGTATCATTTTATGTCCCATAGTCCACTCTAATCTTTATCTGAAGAGTTGGCCTCAGGAAAGGTTTTAGTTCTGGGTTGACAGAGAATCCGGGGGCCATGCTTTCTAGGGTTCCTCCAGTCTCAGTCAGAACATAAAGTCTGGTTTTTTTTAGTAGAATTTGAGTTCTGCACCCCACTTTTCTCCTGCTCCATCAGGAACTCTGTTGTGTTCCCTGTCAGGGCAGTCATTGATGGTAGCTGGACACCATCTAGTTCTACCGGTCTGAGGCAGTCTCTGGTTTATGTGGCCCTTTCTGTCTCTTGGGCTAATACTTGCCTTGTAACTTTGGTGGTCTTCATTCTCCTTTACTCCAGGTGGGTTGGGACAAATTGATACATCTTTGATGGCTACATGCTAGCTTTTAGGATTCCAGAAGCCACTCACCAAAGTAGGATGCAGAACATTTTCTTAATAAACTTTGTTATGCCAATTGACCTGAATGTCCTGTGAAAGCATGGTACCCAAACCACTGCCACTGCCAGTCTGTCCCTCAAAGTGTTTGGTTGTATTCAGGAAACTTCTTAGCTTTAGTTTAGTCCTGTTGTGCTGACTTCCCCTGTAGTGTGTGCTGTCCTTCCCTTCACCTAAGATAATTCTTGTCTAGTATCTAGTTAGGGAATAACCCTGCCCCTCCCTCTTCACCCTCATAACCATCAAAGAATGTTTTCTTCTGTGTTTAAGCCTTTTCTCGAGTTCTTATAATAGTGGTCTTATACAATATTTGTCCTTTTGTGACTGACTAAATTCACTCAGCATAATACCTTCCAGATTCCTGCATGTTGTATGTTGTTTCACAGATTCATCATTGTTCTTTATGGTTGCATAGTATTCCATTATGTAAATATACCATAATTTGTTTATCCATTCATCTGTTGATGGGCACTATCTTAGGCTGGGCTCTCTAGAGAAACAAATCCAGTAAAGTGTATAAATATATATATATAGAGAGAGATTTATATCAAGGAAACAGCTCACGGGACTGTAGAGGCTAGAACTTCCCAAGTCCGTGGATCAGGGTAGAGTTCTCTCCCAAGTCACACAGCCACAGAAACTGGAAAGCCCAAGATCGGCAGGTCGGAGATCAGGGCTCCCACTCACAGGCTGTACGGATTGATGAAACCCGGGTTCGGCAGATAAGCTGACAGCTCAAGTCCCAAGAATGGGAGATGAGATGACAGGAAGCAGCCACAGGATCCAGAGAGAGCAAAAAGCCAGAATGTCTGCTTATATTCAGATGTGGGCCACACCCCCAAGGAGACTCCCTTTCATCTGATTGGCTACTTACAGTATATTCAATCATGGGAGTGATTATATTAAAACACTGAGAATCATGGCCCAGCCAAGTTGACACACAGTCTTAACCATCACAGTCCACCCCTTGTCAACTTGGCACATGTACACATCTCCTTAAACCATATATAATCCCTGAATAAAGACAATTAGAAAGTCATACTTGCACCTAACATGATACAACTAACATGCGTCCAGTTAAAAACACACTAGCCCCGTTTACAGCTTATATTTTATAAGTGAAGGAAACAAAAATATTTGATGCACACATACAAAGCAGAAATATTTGTAAAAATTACAGTCCCTGTTTCTGCAACTGGTCACGTGGCTGTAACTGGTATTTAGAACTACCTTCTTTCACTATCCATTCTGTATTCTCTTTGCCCTCAGCAAGCATTTCAGCTGGTTGTGGTTCTTTGCCTGGTGGGGTGACCCAAACCTTCATTCCTGAAGGGTCTGTGTCATTAGTAGTCATGTCAGAATTAGGTTGCTGTAGTTTTCCATTGACTTTAATCACAGGGCGTGGTAGTATTAAGAGATGCCCCAAGGAATCTCCTGCATTCCAGACATACTCTTCTTTACTTCCATTATGTAATATCAATCTGATTTCCTCTTGGTAATCAGGATCAATCACACCAGCCAGTATGGTAACTCCCTTCTTTGCCTGTTGATCCAGGGGCATAAAGAGGCCAAAGTGGCCAGGTGGCATTCTTAACTTCCACTTCAATGGAATCAGTGATGTGTCTCCATGTGGGAGCATTCCTCCCTTTGGAACTAAGACCTCTAGACCTGCAGAGCATAAGGTTGAGGGGACAGGAAGAAAAAATCTTGCAAGTGGGTCACTAGGGGTAATAGTGAGTGGTGCCATTCCCATTTCCACCCCTTGATCCCTGGACCTGTGAATCCTGGCTACGGGAGAAACAGCACCGTATATTGGAAGCTGGTTTAAAGCATATACAGCCTCCAGGAGAACACTGCCCCAACGCTGCAAGGTGTTGCCACCTAGCTGGCTCCGTAATTGTGTCTTTAGAAGGCCATTCTATCATTGTATCAAGCCAGCTGCTTCAGGATGATGGGGAACATGATAAGACCAGTGAATTCCATGAGCATGGGCCCACTGCCACACTTCATTTGCCGTGAAGTGAGTCCCTTGATCTGAGGCCTTTGGGCCTTTGTCAAATATCAGCTGCTCATAGGTGGATGAATTTGTGTCTGGATTCTCAATTCTGTTCCATTGGTCTATGTAACTGTTGATGTACCAGTACCAGGCTGTTTTCACTTCTGTGGTGGTATAATATGGATTGAATTGTGTCCTGCTTAAATATCTGTCAGTTTGGCTAGGTCATGATTCCCAGTATTGTATGATTGTGTAATCTGGTGTGATTTCCTTATGTGTTGTAAACTCTATCACTATGATGAGGTTATATGTGATCTCCTTATGTGTTTTAAACTCTTTCACTATGTTGAGGCTATACTGATGACATCTAAAATATTGGATAGTGTCTTAAACCAATCTATTTTGAGATATATAAAAGAGAGGCAAGCAGAGACACATGGGAACCTCATGTCACCAAGAAAGCAGTGCCAGGAACAGAGCGTGTCCTTTGGATTTGAGGTTCCTACACAGAGAAGCTTCCAGACCAAAGGAAGACTGATGCATCACAAGGACCTTCCTCCAGAGCCAACAGAGAGAGAAAGCCTTCTCCTGGAGCTGATGCCCTGAATTTGGACTTGAATCCTACTGGACTGTGAGAGAATAAACTTCTCTTTGTTAAAGCTATCCGTTTGTGGTATTTCTGTCAGAGCAGCACTAGATAACTAAGACAAATAGGTTCTAAAATCATGTAGTACAAGGCCTCCCACCTTGTTCTTCAGTAATGCTTTACTTATCTGGGGCCTCTTCCCATTCCATAAAGAGTTGATGATTTGTTTCTCCATCTCATTAAAAAATGCTGTTGGAATTTGGATTGGATTGCATTGTATCTGTAGAACGCTTTGGGTAGAAATGACATTTTCACAAAGTTGAATATTCCTATCCATGAGCAAGGTGTGTTTTTCCATTTATGCAGGTCTCTTTTGGTTTCTTGCAATAGTGTATTGTAGTTTTCATTGTATATGTCTTTTACATCTCTGGTTAGATTTAGTCCTAAGTATTTTATCTTCTTGGGGACTATTGTAAACGGTATTGTTTTGGTGATTTCTTCCTGGAAGTTCTCTTTGCTGGTGTAGAGGTATCCAAGTGATTTTTGTATGTTTATCTGGTATCCTGATACTTTTCTGAAATCTTCTATTACTTCTGGTAGTATTCTTGTGGATTCTTTGGGGTTTTCTATGTATAAGATCATATCATCTGTAAATAGAGATACTTTGACTTCTTTCCCACCAATCTGAATGCCCTTTATTTTTTTTTCTAGCCTAATTGCTCTGGCTAGGACCTCCAGCTCAATGGTGAATAAGAGTGGTGATAACGGGCATCTTTGTCTGGTTCCCTTTCTCAAGGGAAATGCTTTCAAAGTCTCTCCATTTAGGATGGTGTTGGCTGTTGGCTTTGTATAAATGCCTTTAGTTGTGTTGATGAATTTCCCTTCTATTCCTATTTTGTTGAGAGTTTTTTTATAATGAATGGGTGTTGGACTTTGTCAAAAGCCTTTTCTGCATCGATTGATAAGATCATGTGGTTCTTTTCTTTTATTAATGTGATGGATTACATTGATTGCTTTTCTAACGTTGAACCATCCCTGCATACCTGGTATAGATCACAGTTGATCATGGAGAATTATTTTTTTATATGTTAGGAATTCTATTGGCTAGGATTTTGTTTAAGATTTTTGCGTTAGTGTTCATGAGGGATATTGGTCTGTCATCTTCTTTTTTGTGGTGTCTTTACCTGGTTTTGTAATCAGGGTTATGCTGTCTTCATAGAGTGAGTTTGGGAGTATTCCATCCCTTTCTTTGCCCTGAAATATGTTTAGTAGTAGTGGTGTAACTCTTCACTGAATGTTTGGTAGAATTCTCCACTGAAACCATCTGGGTCAGGGCATTTTTTGTTGGGAATTTTTTAATTACCTTTTCAATCTCTTCTTTTGTTATAAGTTTAGTTGTTCTACCTCTGTTTTTGTTAGTTTAGGTAGGTAGTGAGTTTCTAGAAATTTGTCCATTTCCTCTCAGTTTTTTCAAATTTATTAAAGTACAGTTTTTCATAGTATTCTGTTATGATTCTTTTAATTTCAGTTGGGTCTGTTGTGATATCCCACATCTCATTTCTTATACGAATTATTTCCTTCCTCTCCTGTTTTTTCTTTTGTCAGTTTGACCAATGGTTTATCAATTTTATTAATTTTTTCAAAGAACCAGCTTTTGGTCTTGTTAACTCTTTTAACTGTTTTTCTTTTCTCTATTTCATTTTATTCTGTGTAATTCTTATTATTTCATTTCTTCTGGTGCCTGAGGGCATCTTTTGCTGCTGTGTTTCTACTTGTTCGAGTTGTAGGGTTACTGTTTTGATTTTGGCCCTTTCTTCTTTTTGGATGTGTGCACTTATTCCTATAAACTCACCTCTGAGCATTGCTTTTACTCTGTCCCAAAGGTTCTGGTAGGATGTGTTTTCATTGTCATTTGATTCTGTGAATTTGTTTATTCCATCCTGAATTTCTTTTATAACCCAGTAGTTTTTGGGCAAAGTTTGGTTCAGTTTCCGTGTGTTTGATATTTTTCCTTGCTTTTTCTGCTATTGATTTATACTTTTATGACTTTATGGCTGTCCAATCCCTGGCGGAAGGGGAACTTTGGGAGGGGATTCATCACTGAGCTAAAAGGGTATCTGGGGGCCATACTCTAGAGGTTTCTCCAGTTTCTCAGGCCAGTAAATCTAGTCTTTTTTTTTTTTGGTGAGTTAGAATTCTGTTCTACATCCTTTTCCAGCTCTGCCCAGGACCCTCTATTGTGATCCCGGTCAGAGAAGTCATTGGTGGTAGCAGGGCACCATCTAGCTGTACGGGATTCAGTTTGGTAGAGGCCATGGTAGCTGTGGTCCATTAGTCTGTTGGACTAATCTTTTCCTCATATCTTGTTCTCTTCGTTCTCCCTTGCTCCTGAAAGGGTGAGACCAGTGGAGTATCTCAGATGGCTGCTCACAGGCTGTTAAGACCCCAGACGCTACTAACCAAGGCAGAATCTAGAAGATGGTCTTCATAAACTGTATTATGCCAATTGAGCTAGATGTTCCCTGACACCATGGTCCCCACAGCCCTCCACCCAGCAATTCAGTCCCTCAGAGAGTTTGGAAGTGTCTATGGATCTTCCATGTCGTTTCCTTGTACAAGTTGTGCTGGCTTCCCCAGTAATGTGTACTGTCTTACCCTTCACCAAAGTTACCACTTATCTATTTAGTTCCCCCCATCCCTCCCATCCCTTGTAATCAACAAAGATTGTTTCTTTTTGTGTGTAAACTTTTACGTGAGTTATACAGTAGAGGTCTCATACAATATTTGTCCTTTTATGATTGACTTATTTCACTCAGCATAATGTCCTCCAGTTTTATCCATGTTAATGAGATGCTTCAGAGATTCATCATTGTTCTTTATCTTTGTATAATACTCCATTGTGTGTATGTACCATATTTTGTTTATTCATCCATCTGTTGATGGACATGTAGGTTGTTTCCATCTTTTTGCTATTGTGAACAGTGCTGCAATGAGTATGGATGTGCATATGTCTATTAGTGTAACAGCTCTTATTTCTCTAGGATATATTCCTAGGAGTGGGATTGCATTTTGTAGTGCTTCTTTTGTTGTTCTGATGTTTTCTTTGTTCCTCTTACTCTCCTGTGCTGAGTTCCTTTTGTTTGTGGATTTTTTTTTCATTTCTTTTGTTTTTGTAGGTTTTGTTTTTACTGAGACTTTATGTTTTCCTTCTTTATTTTGATGTGTAGTTTTGTTAATTTTCTTTGTGGTTACCTTGAAATTTACTCTTATCTTCTCATATTTGTACCAGTCTTTTATTACTTGGTATTGCTTGACTTCCTCTCCAATAGAAGGTTCTATACCTACACGGTTTATTACCTCTTTTCTTGTTCTGATGCTGTTGTCATTTACAGATTAACCTCTCTGGTTCCCTTTTGTAATTCGTTTGGTTTTGCATAGTCCTTAAGAGTTCATTTCCTAGGTTGGTATAATCCTGTGTCCTATATTCAGCCTGTGGTCTGATATTGTTAGTTCTCAGATTGAAAGACTTCCTTTAATAAGTTTTGTAAGTTCGGTTTGGTTTTTACACAGTCTTAATTTCGGTTTATCTGGAAATGACCTAATTTCACCATCATATTTGAATGAGAGCTTTGCAGGATATATTATTCTTGGCTGGCAATTTTTTTCTTTCAAGGTTTTATATATGTCATTCCATTGCCTTCTTGCCAGCATTGTTTCTGCCAAATAATCCGAGCTTTGTCTTATTGTTTCTCCTCTGTATGTGACTTCTTGTTTTTCATGAGCTGCTCTGAGGATTCTTTGTCTGGTTTTAGTGAGTGTGATTATGATATGCCTTTGTGTTTTTCTTTTGGGGTCTCTCCTATGTGGGGTTCATTGAGCTTCTTGGATTGTCAGCTTTTCATCCTTCATGATGTTGGGGAAGTTTTCTGTCAGCAATTCTTCAATGATCCTCTCTGTGTTTTCTGTTTTCTCCCTCTGTTCTGGAACTCTGATAACTCAGGAATTTTTGCTTTTGATTGTATCCCACATAATTCTCAGGGTCTCTTCATTTTTCTTCATTCTTTTTTCTGATTTTTCCTCAGAGAAGTATCCAAGTGTTTGTCTTCAGTTTCATTGATCCTATGTTCCATTGTGTCAAACCTGCTCCTCAGCCCTTCTATGACACTGTCCATTTCCAAAATCTTGTTTATGTTTTGGATTTCTGATTGCTGTTTTTGTATGATTTCTAGTTGTGCATTTATCTTAGCATTTTGTTCCTGTATTATTTTCTTGAATTATTCCTTTTTTGTCTATATTTTCCATGAATTTGTCTGTCGTTTTCTGAATTTGTCTATTTTTTCCTCATTTTTGTCCGTTTTTTGCTTCAACTCTTGGATAATTCTGAATATTAGAGATTTGAATTCCCTATCAGTTAGGTCTATTGTCTTTTCTTCTACTAGAAGAACATCTGGTATTTTATTGTGGATGCCTATTGGAACCATCCTGTTTTGTTTTTTTAAATGTTTTGATATTGTCTGCTGTCTTCGGGGCATTCAGTAGTTATTTTCCTCATTTATTCCTTGTAGATTTGTTTGCTTCGTCCTGCTTTTTTGTTTTATTTGGTTATGTCTGAGCAGGCGGTCTGTGCATTCTTTGTTGTTTGATCATTTGTGAGCACAATACTTTTAACCTCCTTCTCCAATGGGTAGGGTCAGTCACTCAGGTATAGTACAGCAGGGAAAGTCCAGCTGAAGGGGAGTTGCTGGGATAGGTTTTTTGTGGCAAGTACCAGGGATGACAGTGTAGACCAGGAATCAGTGCAGGGCAGGTTCCAGTAGGCCAAGCCTGTGTTGCTTGGGAGTGTGATGTTCAGCACATGGTAAAGTTAGGCAGGAAGGAGGGGGTAGACTGTGACGTGTGGAGCTAAGATGGGTATGGGAAAAATGAGAAAGAGGAGAGAGGAACAGGAGCCAAAGATGTACACATAAACAAATAAGAGTGCTAAGGGAGCTTGCTATTGGAGTGGAGAGATGAGAGACTGACAAATGGGGAAAAACAAAAATAAAAAAAAAGAAGGGTAAAAGAAAAAAATGAATAAATCGAGAAACTGGAAATGAAGAAAGCCAGTAAGGAATAAGTGAGAAGAAAACTAAACAAACAAATGAAAAACAAAAAACAAGAAAAAAGAAATGCCCCCAGGGATGTCTCTGTGCATCTGCACAGAGTAAGGGACTAGCTTCCAAGCCAAGTCGCACTTCTGGGCTATAAGGGGCTCCCAAGTCAAGAAAAAAAAGAAAAGAAACAAAGAAATCAGAGCAAACAAACAAAAAAAGCCTCAGGGGTCCCACCAGCATGTCTGCAACAGCCAGAAAGCAGTTTCACAGTCGAGTGGTGTTTCACAGCCTTTCAGTAAGAAGCAAAGATGGTGCACAGAGCTAGGTATTTGAGAGAAAGGAGGGTGAGGTGTTGAGCAGCAAGGAAGAGATCTAAAGAAGTGGAAAAAAGCAACATCAGTAGCCAACAAATGGCACTAAGGGAGCTGGCCAATGCGGCAGGTGGACTCCAAGTGGCATTGGGGGGAAGCTCGTGATTCCCGGCCAATAGAATGTGGCTGCAGGAAGCAGAGGAGGCTAAATGGGGGTGAAGAAGGATGGGGGGTGGGAAAGCCTATATCATGGGTTATCAGTTGCTTTGTCTCCTGCTGGAAGCTCCTTGAAGGTGCTTTCTCATACCTCCTATTCACTGATCTCTGACAGGCGTCCAAGATGGTGGATCCGTGCTGAGGTAGCTGATAGGGGACCTCTGCATGTATCTCTCCTCATGCTCTGTTCTCAGTCAGTTTCTTATTCCATTCGGTGCTTGGCTTAGTTCTTTATCTCTTCATTTGATGGTTATTGTTTCAGGATTGACATATGACTCTGTTTGACTTAGTTTTTCTGATCTTTGCTGTGGAGGGACAGCATGGTGCTTCTGACTATAACTCCATGTTGCCCGCAAGTCCAGGGGGGTGTTTTTGATGCACGCAGTAGGCTGCACGCACTTATCTTTCACTGATCAAGTGCTGCTTCTCACTGCTTCTGACTCGCCGAGTAGACTCTCTGCTGCTGGGTGTCTCAGGATATGGAAAACACTTTGTGATCGCTGCTACTTGCCTCACAGCGCACCATGAGCTGATCTGGCCTGAAGGGCTCCGGCTCCCACCGGGTCAGTTCTGGCAACTCCTCACTGCTTCCAAACCGTTTCTCCCTCCCCCGGCATTAAGTCTGATTCCTCAACTTTGCTTTTGATGTTCGGGACTCCTAGATCGTCGTATGTCTTGTGTCTTGTGGCCTTTGTTGCAAGAGGGACCACCAGAAGCATCTTATTACTCCACCATCTTCGCCCCGCTTCAAGGTTTTTTTTTTTTAATGTAGAATCCACCAATATCACATTGCAGTTCTTTCTTCTCTTTTTCCTTCCTTCCATCTTCTTTACTTTCTTCCTTTATTCCTTCCCTCCTTTCGTGCATTCTTCCATCCACATTTCCATCTATCCATCAATCCATGCATTCATCTATACATCCACCCCCTAACCACCAACCCATCCATCCATCCATCCATCATACACACTATGACAAGATTTGGGAATACAGTTGAGAGAAAACTGGACAGAGTTTCTGGCCCTCATGGAATTTCTTGTCATGTGAAGGAGATGGGCATTAATCATGTCTCCACAATAAAAATTAAGATTATAATTGTAAACTAAGGTAAGCCTTCTAAAAAGAAGAATTAATAGGATTCTGTAAAATTTTAAAACAAAGGGAAACATGCTTAGTTTGGGGGCAGGGTAGTTAGAATTTATCAAGGATGTGATGTTTGGCCTGCTCTCTGTTGAATGGCATCTAGAAAAAGATAGAAAGAGGCAGGCAGAGAACATTCCAGAGAAAGCAACAAGGACAATAGCTCTGTAATGAGAGGTCATGAATGGAATCCTGTGTTACAGGAGAGTAGAGAACAATAGGGAGGACATGTAAGATGAGACTGGAAAGCTAGGCTGGGCTGGACTCTGGAGAACCACATAAGACATAATTTTGGAAGCTACTGGCTGATCTAAAGCTGAGGACTCAGGAGTCATAATTATATCTTCAATTTGTGAAGATAACTGGCAGTAGGGCGGAAATGAATTGGAAAGAAGAACAATAACTTGACTTTCACAGAAATTATGGTGTGTTGGACTAGAGAGCTAGAGACAGTGAACAGAAGACAGATTTTAGAAAGATGTAAGAATTAATTTTCTGTGATGAATTGGGTATAAGTTGTGAGGCAAAGGAAGGCATCAAGAATATCTCCTGGGTTTCTAGTTTACCTAACTGGAATAAATTTGTCCAAATTTTATCAAAGAGTGCAATTTAATTAAACTTGGCTTTTAATACTCCCAAGAACTGCAGGGGATGCAAGTATGAGTAAAGCACTGCCTTGAGTGTAGTAAATTCTATGAAACCCTAAAAAAGTCAAAATTCAGAAGGCTACAGCAAATATTCCCTTCGCATGCACATATTCTAGAAATTAATTAGCATTTATATTTAAAGAATTATAAATCAAAAGTGAGTAGAGCCAGATTTGATTAATTCTTAGTATCTATGTATCTCTGCAGACACTTACATTTATTTGTAATCAGGTTTCTACCTTGTGTAAAAAAAAGTTCCAAACTAAAAAGAGACTAAATAAAATGCCTAAAGCAAATTTGCTTCCTGTGATAGAGCTCTCAGTACCTTTAAAGTATGTTTTTGCTTAGATGTATAAAATTGCACATTCCTTTCTTGTGCTAATAGGACTGAATTCAGTTTTAATTATACAAAGTAATTAAGATTCTGTCCAATTTTGACTTTACCTATCCCTGACAAGGGGCTTGTAAAATCATGGATTCTTTCAAGTGCACTAAAGTGGCAAATTTTGGCATTTCTCAAGGTGGGTGGCAAGGCAAATCATTTTTTTCCATTGGAACTCAGCTGCCTTCATACACCTTTGATTCCAAGTGAAATCAATTTCTTGTTGCTTTAGTCAACGTCAGGACTGTGCCTCTGCCACCTACTGAAGAAAGTCTGCCTTAAGCAAATCTGCAATTTCGTGTCCTTCCTTTTACCGACCCACCTACCTACTGTTATTGTTGTTAGGTACCTTCCCGTAAGTTCCCACTCATAGCGACTCTATGTATAACACAATGAAACACTGTTACATTTTGCACCATCCTAACAATCCTTGTTATGCGTGAGCCCATTTTTGCAGCCACTGTGTCAATCCATCTCATTGAAGGGCTTCCGCTTTTATGCTGACCCTCTACTTTACCGAGCATAATGTCCTTTTCCACTTACTAGTCCCTCCTGATAACATGTCCAAAATATGTGAGACAATGTCTTGTCATCCTTGCTTCTAATGAGCCTTGTGGTTGCACTTCTTCCAAGACGGATTTGTTCTTTCTTCTGGTAGTTCATGGTATGTTCTACATTCTTTGCCAACACCATAATTCAAAGGCATCAATTCTTCTTCAATCTTCCTTAACCACTCTCCAGCTTTCACATGCTCATGAGACCATTGTAAACACTATGGCTTGGTTCAGGTGCACCTCAGTCCGTAAAGTGATATCTTTGCTTTTCAACATTTTAAAGAAACCTTTTGTAGTAGATTTGCCCAATGCAATGCACCATTTGATTTCTTGATTGCTGCTTACATGGGCATTGATTGTGGATCCAAGTGAGATGAAATCCTTGACAATGTTAAACTTTTCTCCATTTATCATGATATTGCTTATTGGTCCATTTGTGAGAGTATTTGTTTTATTTATGTTGAGGTGTAGTCCATACTGAAGCCTGTGGTCCTTGATCTTCATCAATAACTGCTTCTAGTCCTCTTCACTTTCAGCAAGCAAGGTTATGTCATCTGCATATGGCAAGTTGTTAATGAGTCTTCCTCCAATCCTGATGCCTCCTTCTTCTTCATATAAACCAACTTCTTGGATTATTTGTTTAGCATACAGATTAAATGAGTATAATGAAAAAATACAACTATGATGCACACTTTTCATGACTTTAAAACACGCAGTATCCCTTGTTGTGTTTCAAACGACTACCTCTTGAACTAAGTACAGGCTCCTCATGAGCACAATTAAGTGTTTTGAAATTCCCATTCTTTGCAATATTATCCATAATTTGCTATGATCCACACAGTCCAATGCATTTGCGTAGTCAATCAAACACAGGTAAACATCTTTCTGGTATTCTCAGCTTTCAACCATGATCCGTCTGACATCAGCAATGATATCTCTTGTTCTATGTCCTCTTCTGAATCTTGCTTGAATTTCTGGCAGTTCCTTCTTGATGTACTATTGCAAATGCTTTTGAATGATCTGCAAAATTTTACTTGTGTGTCATATTAATGATATTGTTTGATAATTTCCTGTGTTCTGTTGGATCACCTTCTTTGAAATGGGTACAAATATGGATCTCTTTGAGTTGGTTAGCCAGGTAGCTGCTTTCCAAATTTCTTGGCATAGACGAGTGAGTCCTTTCAGTGCTGCATCCATTTGCTGATACATCTCTATTGACATTCAGTCAATTCCTGGAGGCTTGTTTGCCAATGCCTTCAGTAAAGCTTGGGCCTCTTCCTTCAGTACCATCAGTTCTTGATTATATGAAACCTCCTGAAATGGTTGAAGGTTGACCAATTATTGGTAGAGTGACTCTGTGTTTTCCTTCCATCTTCTTTTGATGCTTCCTGAGTCACTTAACATTTTCCCCGTAGAATCCTTCAATATTGCAGCTCAAGGCTTGAATGTTTTCTTCAGTTTTTCAGCTTGAGAAATGCTGAGTGCAGTCTTCTTTTTTGCTTTTCTGTCTCCAGGTATTTTCACATTTCATTATAATATTTTACTTGTCTTCCTGAGCCACCCTTTGAAGTTTTCTGTTTAGTTATTTTACCGCATGAGTCTTCCTTCAGAGTTAGCTATTCCATGTTCGAGAGCAACTTTTAGAGTCTCTTGTGACATCTATTTTGTTCTTTTTTCCTGTCTTTTTCAAGATCTCTTGCTTTCTTCATGTATGATGTCCTTCCACAACTCCTCTGGTCTTCGGTCATTAGTGTTCAAATCTATTCTTGAGATTTATCTCTAAATTCAGATGGGATATACTCAACGTTATACGTCTGCTCTAAGGACTTGTTCTAATTTTCTTCATCTTAACTTGAACTTCCATACGAGCAATTGATGATCTGTTAAACAGTCAGCCCCTGGCGTTGTTCTGACTGACGATATTGAGCTTCTCCATCCTCTGTTTCCACAGATCTAGTCAATTTGATTTCTGTTTATTCCATTCGGTGAGATCTGCGTGTATAGTCTCCATTTATGTTGGAGAAAAACTATATTTGCAACGAAGAAGTCTTTCGTCTTGCATAATTCTGTCATGTGATCTTTGTCATTGCTATTACCAAGGTGATATTTTCCAACTACCGATCCTACTTTGTTTCTAACTTTCGCATTCCAATCACGAGTAATTATCAATGCATCTTTGATCAATTTCAAACTACAGAAGTTGGTAAAAGTCTTCAATTTCTTCATCTTCAGCCTTAGTGGTTGGTGCATAAATTTGAATAATAGTCATATTAACTGATCTTCCTTGTAGCCATCTGGATATTATCACTGACAGAGAAGTATTTCAGGATTGTTACTGAAATGTTTTTGGTGAGGAACGCGAAGCCACTATTTGCTTTAGTTTGTTGTTCCCGGCATAGTGTACCATGTGACTATCTGATTCAAAATTGCCAATACCAGACCATTTCAACTCACTAATGTCTAGGATGTTGATGTTTGCAAGTTCTATTTCATTTTTGTTGACTTCCAATTTTCGTAGATTCATACTTTGTACATTCATGTTCCAATTGTTAATGGATGTTTGCAGCTGTTTTTCTCATTTTGAATTGTCTCACATCAGTAAAGATGGTCCTGAAAGCTTGACTCCATCCATGTCTTTAAGGTTGACTCTACTTTGAGGAGGCAACTCTTCGCCAGTTGTCTTTTGAGTGCCTTCCAACCTGAGAGGCTAATCTTCTGCCACTATATCAGACAATGTTCTACTGCTATTCAGGAGGTGTTCACTGGCCATTTTTTTCGGAAGTAGACTACCAGGTTTCTTCCCAGTCTGTCTTAGTCTGAAAGTTCTGCTGAAACATGCCCACCAAGGTTGACCCTGCTGGTGTTTGAAATACTATTGGCAAAGCTTACAGTATTACAGCAACACATAAGCCATCACAGTACAACAAAATGTGAGACACGTGGTGGACATACTTACTACTACTCAGCAATATGGAATTCCTAAAACTGCCCATACAAAATTAAAGACTGGGCTTTTTCTTATCCAAGGCCTCTGGTATTAGAGCTACTGTATAATTAATATGATAGTAAGTTACCTTAGTTCCTTTTGGTCTCAGTTACCTAATCTAAACAATGAAGGGTGTTATCTAAACTAGCTTCCAAAAATTCTGAGATTCTATCTGTGCTTTTCAACTACCAGTTAACTACACCAAACTCTGTCTTTAGAAATAAGTAACCCTGAGTTACTTAAAATTAAAAAAAACAAAGTTAGGATCTAACAATTATGTTAAAATATTGTTCCTAAACTCATAAAATAATTAGAGTACTATGAATAGTAGATTTAGTGTAACCCACAAGACCCAAAGACGTGGTTATTTTAATGTCCAGATTACTGGTTCTCTCCCTGTTGTTGTTAATAGATGCCTTCGAGTCCTGCACTATCCTCATATTGTTGCTAAGTATGAGCCCATTGTTGCAGCTCCTATGTCAATCTATCTAGTTGAGGGCCTTCTTCTTTTTTTTTTTTTTTACTGACCCTCTACTTTAACGAGCATAATGTCCTTCTCCAAGGATTGGTCCCTTTTGATAATATGCTCAAAATAAGTGAGACAAAGTCTAAACATCCTCATTTCTAAGGAGCATTCTGGCTATACTTCTCTCCCTAGACCTACTGAATCAGAATCTGCAATGGAACAGAACTGGACATTTGTATTTTTCTTCTGGTAAAATATGCAAAATTTATTTGTTATAAGATTGCCTATGTTCATATTGCAAGTTGATATAAAGCTTGAAATTTTCAGTACAGCTTAAAACTCTACACTGTATCTTATTTCTGCCTCTGAGTTTATTCACATGTTACTTCCCGTTTTGAAATCTTCTCTACCTTCATCCTACCCAAATACTATCCATCAGTCAAAACATTGATCAAGTCCTACTTCCTGACTAAAGGAGTAACTGACAATTATGTGTCTAACACTGTGCTAAGCATTACTTCAGGCCATTCTCAGGATAATCCTCTGAGAGAGTTACTCTTCTCATCTCCATTATAAGTCAAGGAGATGAGGCTGGGGGAAGTGAGTTTCTTGTTGTTGTTAGCTACCATTAGTAGGCTCCTGACTCATAGCAGTCCTGTCCATGCACAAGGTAATGAAATGCTGCTATCTCCTGTACCATCCCTATGATCCTTTTACAACTGAACCATTGTGATGCATAGGGTTCTCATGGGCTGATTGTTGGAACTAGGTCTCCAGACCTTTCTTCCTAGTCCATCTTACTCTGAAAGTTCCACTGAAACCTGTCTAACATCATAGTAACATGCAAGACTTCTCTGAAGAAAGGTGGTGTCTGCACAAGAGATGTATTGTCTGGGAATTGAACCCAGGTATTCTTCATGCAAGTCGAGAATTCTACCACTGAACCAATGATGTTTCTCAAGGAGTGAAGTAGCTAGCCTAAACATCACTCTTCAAGTAAGTGATAGATGTGGAGTCTGAACACACTCTGTCTCACCAGGGACCTGTGTCATGCTCTATATGGATCACCAGATAACATCACCTTCCTTACTCACTGCACTGTCCAGCTTCAAGCATCTCTATCTTCTCTCTATTCCCTAGAACCTGCAGTGTGAGCCCCTCCCACATACACAAAAAAATTGCCATCCAATGAATTCTGACTAATAACAACCCTATAGAATACAGCAGAACTTCCCCATAGGGTTCCGGGGAGCAACTGGTAGATTTGAACTACCCACTTTTTGGTTAACATTGGGATGCCTAACCACTGTTCCACCAAAGCTTCATGATCCCCCTCAAGGAGCTCTTACTATATTCTTTCCCACCCAGACCTTAAACCTGGCAACGGCAGGGACCATTTTCTATAGGCCCTCACTATGCTCAACCACTATCTGTCAATTGATTGGAAATGGAGGAAATGTGGATTGTGAAAATGTTCAAGATTGTTTTGGTGACAAACTATAGAATATCTAGCAGCAAAAGTAAATATCAAATTCAGCTTCAGCCTTTGTTCTAGAAAAACGGTTTTTTTTTTTACATGAATTTCAGGTGGGGAGGTGATGGAATGTGGGAAATCTCATCTGAAAGAGACCCATTTTCCAATGTCCATATTCAGGACCTAGAGATTTTAGTTCATGCCTCTGAGACCCCTCTGTATTCTACAAGATTATGCTGACAATGAGATTATGGCCTCATAAAATCTTTTTTGGCCCAAATCAATTCCATGTGGCTGAATACTAAAAGCTCCCTTGTAGAGGACAGATACACACTGGAGTGGCATTCTCCTAATCTTTTAACAGAGAATTGGGTCATTGGATTTGCTCATGCAGTCATAATTTTGAGTTAAGCTATTTTATAAAATGGATGAAGTAAAGTGCATATATTTTTTCTTAGAAAATGATTTTTTTTATTTATCAGTACTTACCAAAGCAATTTATATAAATATATATATATATATATATATATATATAATATATATATATAATTTGCAAAGCTCACTCAAAGGACAAATTTTATCACAGTTGTTACTGTTGTTGGGTGCTGTGGATTCTGACTCATAGTAACCATGTAAGACAGGGAAGAACTGCTCCGTAGCAGTTTTTATGCCATCACCTTTACAGGGGCAGATATCCAGGACCTTCTTCTTGGAGCCACTGGTGAGTTCAAACTGCCAAACTTTCCTTTAGCAGCCTAGCACTTAATCATTATATTAGCAAGACCTCTTATCACCACCGTTGTGTTGTTGAGTAGATTTTTACTCATACAGACCATGTAGGACAGAGTAGATTTGCCCCATAGGGTATCTTAGGCTGTGTTCACCAATTCTTTTCTCCAGCAGAGGAACAGTGACCTTTTGTTTCACAGTTAAGTGCTGAAGTGTTGTGCCACCAGTGCTCTTTTTATCACCATTAAGTTTATAATGAGTCTATAATTCTAAAGACAATTTTGAAAAATCAGTTTCCAATAATACTTCACCTATGCCCAAGGCAGCAAGTTTTAGATGAGGGGATCACCCCCCCTCAAGTTCACTTCTTTGAAGGACACCATGCCCACTTGGTATGTTTATTTTGAAATTAGACACATTATTTTATGGACATACCTCATGCCTTTATTTTAATTTCACATGATTTTTCAATCCGGATGCCTTTCTGAGAATAGCTTTGGGGGTGCAGCTTGATTTTTTATTTTTAACTGTGCTTTAGGTGAAACTTTACAACTCAAGTTAATTTCTCATACAAAAATTTATACACATACTGTTATGTGAAGTTAGTTGCAATCCCTATAATGTGACAGAAGGTTTCCCCTTTCCACCCCGAGTTTCTTGTGTCCATTCAACCCATTCCTGTCCCTTCCTGCCTTCTCATCCTGCCTCTGGATAAGAGCTGCCCATTTGGACTCATGTGTCTGCTTGAACTAAGAAGCAATTTTAAAAGCACGGCACTATGCCAGTATTCTTTGTTCTTCAATGCTAAACATGGACTTTAGTTTCTATCTTTCTTTAAATATCAAGTTTTCTAGATAGTTCATAATCCTACAAGTGGAGAATAATCAACACACAAGCCCTAGTGAAATACGAACATGGAGAAATAGCACTTGGTAAGTGTCTGAATGATACTTTAAAATGTCAAAATTAAAATTTGACAAGGTAGACTGAAGACACTTCTCTAGAATTTAATGAGTGGAAGGCTTTAAGGGATCATATAATTATAACTCTGTCATTTTATAATTTAAAAAATTGATACCTAGAAGTTTTCATGACTTCTCTAAGATTACATAGTACTCTGCAAGTCTCCAGAACTTCTCACACCTCAAACTTTCAGCAGAACTGAACTGTCCCCATGCTGTCACTTTCCCCAGAATACCCGTCCCTGGAACATGTTTGCCATTGTGTGTTCATGAAAATTTCTACATTTACCTTAGCCATCTCCTTATACAAGATTCCTAGTTGTTGATAGAAATTAATGTATCTCACAGATCTCTCTACAGGATCATTCATTTCTTTTTAGTGTATATCCTTGACTTTCCATTTCTATTATTAATTGTTCTAATAGACAAGTCAAAGTCACTTTTTATACAATGTATGCAGTAAGGACTTTGTACCAGTGTTGTATATATGTGAAAGCATTTTGTATTTTGATGTTTAACCTAGATGAATTCCTTTACCCTCTTCGTATTTAAAACCAAGTGTCACTTCCTTCAGGACCTCTTCCCGATCTCTCAGACCAGGTGAGAGGTAGTTGTTGGTAAAGCTTTCCATTGAAAACCTCAGCTCCTCCGTTATAACTTTCACCACGCTTGTAATTATTTGTTAATGCCAGTCATCTTCCGTACACTCTGTGTTCCTTGAGGGCAGGGACTCCATCTGTCTTAGATACAAGTATGTCTCTTGCACACAGTATGCACATGGAAGACATGTCTTTTGGCCTGGACTTTCTGTTAAAAAAAAAAAAACTCAAACCATCTTATGCAAGAACAATAAATCATTGACTCATGCAACTAAAAAGTCCAGAGATAGTGATGTGTGGTTTCATCACAGTTGGCCCCTTGGATTCAAATTACGTCCCTAGGATGATTTCTCCATTTGTTGCTTCTATGTTTACATATGTTGTGCTCATGTGATGGCCAAGATGGTAGTGATTGCTCCAGGCTTATCTGATCCTTGGTAATTCCAGCCTTAAGAACAGAATCTTTCAGAAAATATCCCAACCATTGGTTCAGATCACACACTCACTCATGAGTCCACAACTATAGCTTAGGAGTGTGTTGTCCTGACTGCCTTAGCTGGGGTCAGGAGACTTTTCAGAAATTAAGAGTAGAGGTCAGCCCCTCCTGACCCACATAGGTTAACAGTAGATTGAGAGTGATTTTCAAAGGGAGAAAAGGAGTTGTCTTACCAGAACAGGGGGAAGGGATGCTGGGCAAGCAGAAATATCTGATAACAATCAGAATATTAATTGGTAAAATTTATGGAATACTTTATGTGGATTTACTAATTTAATATGTCCACTAAAATGCTCAATTAGTAATGAAGCAATGAATGAATGAAAGAATACAAAGTTTCATGTTTAGGCCATTGAACACTGTATGTTATAATGACATATTGGTAATATTATGACTGTCACTGTTATCCTTGTTGTTGTTTACTGCTAGGAACTTTGTAATATAGATCCTCATTCAGTTATAAGTTGTTAATGGATTTTTCTCATTATTTATTAAAAAGCAATATAAAGGGCCAACATACTTGTAGTAGTCTCTCATCCCTTATGTATTTAAAGAACTTAATACATGGCTTTGTTTGTCTTGCAATTTGCATCTCATTTCTGGCTTTTGTTTTTCTGATTTTACCACTATTAGCTGCTATCTCCCTGTGCTCTCTTGGGTAAGCTAAATTTAATCTTGTAATTTTAATATGTATTTTGAGTGTTTGCATAGTCAAATCAGGTTCTACCAAGTGCTTCTACATTTATTTCTCTTTCCACTCCCTTCCCCTCCACACCAGCTTTCGAGTCTTTCTATTAATCCTTTGAGTATCATTCAGCCTTACTAGATTACTTGTCTGTTTAAAGTTGTGTTCAAAGAGATTTGGCTATTTTACTCAACCTATTAATCTTGGAATTCATTTTTTAAATAAATTTTCCTGTTTTCATTTTTCCCATATTTTTCTTAAGCATTCTAAATTCCATACTAAGAACTTACTCTTTTTCCACTGAGTTTAACCTTTTACAAGGAAATTTAGTTGTTCAAAAATTCTTCATGTATGTTCCTGAAATATGAAATTACAGAAACTTATGTGTGAATGTGTATAGATGGATTTTCCAGGGAAAAGGGTGGTATTTCTTATCAGAGTTCACATTTATGACCTATGAATATTTCTGAGTTGTGCTCTTCTCACTGTAATACTTGCTAACATTTTGTGAACTGGACTTTGACTGTTCAGAGGTTGAGGGTTAGATTTTTTTTCTTTTTTTTTTTTTTACCATTATTATATTTTGACTTTTGGCCCATTTCTGTACGTACACTGGTGAGGGTTTCAGAAGAAGGGAGCCCACACTTTTGACAAAATAATCTTCTGTCTTAAGTCAGTGGCCCACAAAGGGAAGACTTCTCAGCAAGACACAGTTTTTGAGAACTTCCTGCTTCTTGGGGAGGTATCATTTCAGGATGAATCACTTCCCTTCCCCATGTGCTGTATCTGCAAAAGCAGAACCTACTCCTTTTCCAGGCTTCCCCTGTTTGGAAGACTATTTTTATTGTTGTTATGACCTGTCAAATCATTTTCCGACTCATAGAAACCCTGTAGGACAGAGTAGAACTGATCCATAAGATTTCCTGTGTTGTATTCTTTACAGGAGCAAGTTACCAGAACAACTGGTGCTTTTGAACCACAGACCTTTCAATTAACAGCTGAGTGCTTAACCATTGAGCAACCAGTGCTTCTGTTGTGAGATTAGTGACACATTGTGAATGTTGTCTTCCCCTTTCTCTTTGTTCGTGGAGACCTCTAAGTCTCCCTTTAATACTTAGATTTAAATATATTTGTCATTAATCTGGATGTACAAAATCCACATCAAGCAGTGACTTCCTCCTGTTCTTTCTTCTTTGGGTAGTAAATTTCTTCGACGTAAATGATGTCATTGTGCTGTGATTCATCCTCTGTCCACAGGCGTCATTTTCAGTCCTCACTGTATGTTGACTATTTTTCTGACACTGAGCTCTTCCTTCTTCCTTCTTAATTTACCCACACTGCTAGGCACTGTGTCCCTGGCCATCCAACAGAACAAATGGGCTCTGAGATTGAAGTCTTTCCCAAGACTGGAGGTAGGCGAATAATTCCCACAGAACTCAGTGAGTGTCATGCTAAGGACTATGTGGAGAGGCCAAGGTTAAAACACAACGGACTACTTGTAAACAGCAAGTTCTTTGGATTCGAATCAGTGCTATGAAGCCAGTTGGTCTGAGGCAGGCAAAGAAGAGGTCAAAGGATTAAGACTAGGATATAAAGGGCTAGCAGGATTGAGATTTATGACTTGGTTAGGCTGAAATAAAATGGATAAATGGAAATGGATAAATGGATAAGAGGAAAAATGGATAATCCTTGTGATTCCTCTCTATAATCTAAACCTCCCTCTGCAACTTTATTTCATGGTCAGTGACCTGTTGATATATACTGTGTGTGCGTGTGCGTGTGTGTGTGGTGGTATAGAAATTGTATCAATATATGTATATCATTGGCCAGTATGATTGGGATGAACATGAAACATCATTTTAATCTCTATTAAGTATATATTATAGGAAGATATTTCATTAAAAATGTGTCTTCTGCAACCTTAATTTTTCAAGATAATCATTGTTCATAATGGCCACAGGATTTTTGTGGTCTGATGGTTGATTTAAATGAAATCATTCTGATAAGAGTAGTGTTACACAAATGCTGGATGGAATTACCTTCAGAGGTATATTTTGAAAGCTTAAAAGTAGTGACCATGAATTATTTCTCCTTCCACAGCATAAACATTCTGAAGAAATCTAGTATTCATTCATTTTGGACTGTTTTCTACATTTAGGTTTTGGAATTCAAGTGAAATGGAATTTCATTTGCATTTTACTCTTTTCTGTCTGCAGGTTATGTGCACCTCTTACAATTAACTCAGAAATGGACCAGATTTTTATACTAGAAAAAATAATGTTAGTTGCTGCGGTAACTGTTCAGTCTAATAGGAAAAGCAATACTATTAAGGTAAGACAATGAAGAAAAAATGGGGGAAATATATGGAGAAAGAAAAACTCAAGTAGGCATTCACAAGGTATCTAGGTGTCATCAGTTAATTGTAGAGAAAGATACACATACTGTTGTATTTGTTTAAAAAGTAAAATAATGCATACGAGCTTCCAGTCTCAGTACCAAACTAAATGATGAAACACGGCTGCTGCTAAATTATCTTAAAAATTCCACATCTTCCTCTTCTTAATCATTTTTTATTCTAAATATACTTAGAACCTCTTTCAAAATAATAGAGTAAATGAATTCACTGTAGGTCAGAGTTCATCTATTTCATTATAATCTTTTATTTCAAAGATTTTAGAGAGCTGCCCCATTAAGTATGAGTTCCCCAAACATGATCATAATAATAATGATAAGAAAATAGAAAAGAGTTGAATTATGTATTGTGGAATGAAGAGTTAGTCATGGAGAATTTTAATAATTTGAATAATTCAGATGCATGAAATTTAAAGTTAATTTTAATATAAAGATGATAAGATTTTTTAGGTTATTTGATGCACTGGCTCATGCAATAAGATAGGTTTTGAAATGGAAAAAATAACATTTAGAAAAAATAACATTTGGGGACATTAAGGAAATAGTTTTTTTGAAACGTGTCAGAAATTAAGAGATATGTCTTTAAAACTGCTGTAACTAACCAAGTCAGCCTCATCCCAGAGGTCACCCTGTTCAATCCCAGCCTGGTAAACTGCAAAAGATAGTAAAGACAGAAGTCTGATAGAACAAGGGAATGGAAGTGTTCTGCAACCTGCACTGACATTGTTTAAAACTTTCTATTTTGAACTAATTATAGACTAACAAGCAGTAATATAAAGTATACTAAGAAGCCTCATATTCCTTTCATCCAGCTTTATCCAATATTAGTACCTTATATAACTGTAGCACATTATCAAAACCAGTTGACATTTGTGCAATACAGTTAGCTAGACTACAGATCTTACTTGGATCTCAACCGTTTTTACATGCTATTTTACTATTTTTTTTTTTTTTGTTGTTGTTTTGTTTTGTTTTGGGTGGAGGGAAGATGAGGCTTGAAAATTATGAGTTGAGTATATTTTACATATGTTCGAAAAGTCATAATGGACAAAGTAACATTTTCAATTCTTTCTTCTTTCTGTCTCTTCTTCCTTCTTACTCTCTGTTTCTCTCTTTCTTCCATCCTCTCACACTGAGCACCAGTTTAGTGCCAGGCACTGTGCTATGTGCTGGAGAAAGACTGGTAAACACAGTATGGACCACACCCTCCTTCATTGTCATCCCTCCCCTATTTTTATTTATTTTTTTATTGTTCTTTGGTGAAAGTTTACAGCTTAAGTTAGTTTTTCATACAAAATTTTATACACACATTATTATGTGACCCTAGTTGCTATCCCTGATAATGTGACCTTACATTCCTCCTTTTCACCTCAGATTTCCTGTGTCCGTTCCACAAGCTCCTATCCCATTCTACCTTTGCGTCTCGCCTCAAGACAGGAGCTGCCCATTTAGTCTCCTGTATCTACTTAAACTAAGAAGTACACTCTTCATGATTATCATTTTATGTATCATAGTCCAGTCTATTCTTTGTCTGAAGAGTTGGTTTCAGTAATGGTTTTAGGTCTGGGTTAACAGAGAGTCTGGGGGCCATGTGTTCTGAGGTGCCTCCAGTCTCAGTCAGGCTATCAAATCTGGTCTTTTTACTAGAATTTGAGTTCTGCACCTCACTTTTCTCCTGCTTCATAAGGGACTGTCTGTTGTGTTCCCTGACAGGGCTGTCATTGGTGGTACCTGGGCATCATCTAGCTCTTCTTGTATCAGGCTGGTGGAGTCTCTGGTTTATGTGGCTCCTTTTGTCTATTGGGCTAATATTTTCCTCATGTCTTTGGTGTTCTTCATGCTCCTTTGCTTCAGGTGGGTTGGGAACAATTGATTCATCTTATATGGTCCATCTCTAGCTTATAAAACCCAGATGCCACTCACTAAAGTAGGATGCAGAATATTTTCTTAATAAATTTGTTATGCCAATTGACCTAGATGTTCACTTAAACCATGGTCCCCAGACCCCTGCCTCTGCTACATTGTCCCTTGAAATGTTTAGTTGTGTTTCATAAACTTCTTAGCTTGTGGTTTAGTCCAGTGGTGCTGACTCCCCCTGTATTGTGTGTTGTCCTTCCCTTCACCTAAGATAATTCTTGTCTACCATCTAGTTAGTGATTCCCCTTTCCATCCCTCCCTAACTTCATAACCATCAAAAAATGTTCTGTGTTTAAACCTTTTCTTCAGTTCTTATACTAGTGGTCTCATACAATATTTGTCCTTTTGTCACTTACTAATTTCATTCAGCATAATTCCTTCCAGATTCATCCATGTTATGAGATGTTTCACAGATTCATCGATGTTCTTTATCATTGCGTAGTATTCCATTTTTGGATAAGCCATAACTTGTTTATCCATTCATCTGTTGTTGGGAACATAGGTGGTTTCTGACTTTTTGCTATTGTGAACAGCACTGCAGTGAACATGGGTGTGCATGTATCTATTCGTGTGATGACTCTTAATTCTCTAGGATATACTCCAAGGAGTGGGATTGCTGGATCATACGGTACTTCTATTTCTAGCTTTTTAAGGAAGCACCAAATCAATTTCCAAAGTAGTTGTATCATTTTACATTCTAACCAGCAGTGTATAAGTGTTTCAGTCTCTCCAAAACCTCTCCAATATTTATCGTTTTGTGTTTTTTGGATTAACGTTAGCCTTCTTCAGGTGAGATAATATATTATTGTAGTTTAGATTTACATTTTTCTAATGGCTAATGATAGTGAGCGTTACCTCATGTATCTGTTAGTTGCCTGAATGTCTTCTTAGGCAAAGTGGCTGTTCATATCCTTTGCTTTTTTTAATTGAGTTATTTGTCTTTTTGTTATTGAGGTTTTGCAGTATTTTGTACATTTTAGAGATTAGACACTGATAAGATTTGTTGTAGCCAAAATTTTTTTCTCAGTCTGTATTGTCTTTTTACACTCTTGGTGAAGTATTTTGATGAGCATAAGTGTTTGGTTTTTAGGAGCTCCCAGTTATCTAGTTTCTCTTCTGGTGTTTATGCATTGTAAGTTATGTTTTGTATTCTGTTTATGCTGTGTATTAGAACTCCTATCATTGTCCCTATTTTTTCTTCCATGATCTTTATCGTTTTTGATTTTATATTTAGGTCTTTGATCCATTTTCAGTTAGTTTTTGTGCATGGTGTGAGGTATGGGTCTTGTTTCAGTTTTTCGCAGATGGATATCCAGTTATGCCAGCACCATTTGTTAAAGAAACTGTCTTTTCCACAGTTAGCAGACTTTGGGCCTCTGTCAAATATCAGCTGCTCATAGGTGGATGAATTTGTGTCTGGATTCTCAATTCTGTTCCATTGGTCTACGTATCTGTGGTTGTACCAGTACCAGGCTGCTTTGACTACCATGGCAGTATAATAGATTCTAAAATCAGGTAGTTTGAGGCCTCCCACTTTGTTCTTCTTCTTGAGTATGCTTTAATTATCCGGGGCCACTTCCCTTTCCATGTGAAGTAGGTAATTTGTTTCTCCATCTCATTAAAAAAATGTCATTGGAATCTGGATTGGTATTGCATTGTATCTATAGATTGCTTTGGGTAGAACTGACATACTCACAATGTTGAGCCTTCCTATCCATGAGCAAGGTATGTTTTTCCACTTATGCAGGACTCTTTTGTTTTCTTGCAGTAGTGTCTGGTAGTTTTCTCTGTATAAGTCTTTTACATCTCTGGTTAGGTTTATTCCTAAGTATTTTATCTTCTTGGGGGCTATTGTAAATGGTATTGATTTGGTGATTTCCTCTTGAAGTTCTCTTTTGATGTAGAGGAATCCAACTGGTTTTTGTATGTTTATCTTGTATCCTGATACTTTGCTGAAATCTTTTATTAGTTCCAGTAGTTTTCTTGTGGATTATTTGTGGTTTTCTGTGGATAAGATGATATCATCTGCAAATAGAGATACTTTAACTTCTTTCTTACCAATCTGGATGCCTTTTATTTCTTTTTCTAGCCTATTTGCTCTGGCTAGGACCTCTAGCACAAGGATGAATAATAGTGGTGATAAAGGACATCCTTGTTTGGTGTGCATTCTCAAGAGGAATGCTTTCAGACTCTCTCCCTTTAGGACAATGTTGGCTGTTGGCTTTGTATCAATGCACTTTATTATGTTGAGGAATTTCCCTTCTATTCCTATTTTGCTGAGAGTTTTTATCATGAATGGGTGCTGAACTTTGTCAAATACCTTTTCTGCATCACTTTATAAGATCATGTGTTTCTTGTCTTTTGTTTTATATATGTGATGGATTACTTTGGTTGTTTTTCTAATGTTGAACCATCCCTGCATACCTGGTATGAATCCCACTTAGTCATAGTGAATTAGTTTTTAGAGATGTTATTGAATTCTATTAGCTAGATATTTGTTGAGGATTTTTGCATCTACATTCACAAAGGATATTGATCTATCATTTTCTTTTTTTGTATTGTCTTTACCAGGTTTTGTTACCATGGATATGCTGGTTTCATAGAAAGAGTTTTCGAGTATTCCACAATTTCCTATGCTCTGAAATACCTTTAGTAGTAGTGGTGTTAACTGTTGTCTGGAAGTTTGGTAGGATTCTCCAATGAAACCATCAAGGCCAGGACTTTTTTTTTTGTTGTTGTGAGTTTTTGAATTACCTTTTCAATGTCTTCTTTTGTTATACGTTTATTTTTTTTGTTCTACCTCTGTTTGTGTTACTTTAGGTAGGTAACATGTTTCTAGAAATTTGTCCACTTCCTGTAGATTTTCAAATTTGTTGGAATACAATTTTTCATAATATTCTGTTATGATTCTTTTAATTTCAGTTGGGTCTGTTGTGATATGGCCCATCTCATTTCTTATTTGAATTATTTGCCTCCTCTCCTGTTTTTCTTTTTATAGTTTGGCCAATGGTTTATCAATTTTGTTGATCTTTTCATAGAACCAGCTTTTGATCTTGTTAACTCTCAATTGTTTTTCTATTTCATTTAATTCTGCTCTAATTTTTATACTTTCCTTTCTTCTGGTGCCCGAGAACGTCTTTTGATGCTCTCTTTATACTTGTTTGAGTTGTAGGGTTAATGTTTTGATTTTGGCCCTTTCTCCTTTTTTGGATGTGTGCATTTATTGCTATAAATTGACCTCTGAGCACTGCTTTTGCTGTATTCCAAAGGTTCTGGTAGGATGTGTTTTCATTCTCATTTGATTCTGTGAATTTCTTTATTCTGTCCGGAATTTCTTCAATAACTCAGTAGATTTTGAGCAAGATGTTCAGTTTCCATGTGTTAGATATATTTTTTTCCGCTATTGATTTATACTTTTATGGCTTTATGGCCAGAAACAATGCTTTGTAATATATCAATGCTTTGGATTCTGTTAAGGCTTGCTTTATAGCTTAATATGTGGTCTATTCAGGAGAATGTCCCATGTATGTTGGAAAAGAAAGTATACTTGACTGCTGATGGGTGGAGTGTTCCGTATACGTCTGTGAGATCAAATTGGTTGATTCTGGCATTTAGATCTTCCATGTCTTTATTAAGCTTCTTTCTGGATGTTCTGTCCTTCACTGAAAGTTGTTTGTTAATGTCTCCTACTACTATTGTGGAGCTGTGTAAGTCTGTTTTCAATGCTGTTAGAGTTTATTTTGTGTATTTTGGAGATCTGTCGTTGAATGTGTAAATATTTATTATGGTTGTGTCCTCCTGGTGTATTGACCCTTTAATCATTATATAGTGTCCTTCCTTATCCTTTGTGGTGGATTTTACTTTAAAGTCTGTTTTGTCAGAGATTAATATTGCCACTCCTGGTCTTTTTTGGTTGTTGATTGCTTGATATATTTTTTCAGTCCTTTGAGTTATAGTTTGTTTGTATCTTTAAGTCTAAGGTATGTCTCTTGTAGACAGCATATAGACAAATCATGTTTTTTTTTTGTCCGATCTGCCACTCTCTGTCTCTTTATTGGTTCATTTAGTCTGTTTACATTCAGTGTAATTATTAATAGGTATGACTTTAGTGCTGTCATTTTGATGTCTTTTTTTGTGAGTTGCTTACAGTTTCTTTGTTCCAGTTAATTTTCTGTGCTCAATTATTTTTCTTATGAATTTTCTTTTCATCTTTTTTATTGTTGTTGATTTTGTATTTGCTGAGTCTTTATGTTTTGCTTGTTTTTTATTTTTTCCAGAAGGTTTCTTGATTCTTTGTTTTGGTGGCTTGCTGAAGCCATCATGGTCTGCCTCCTTATTTAATTTGATATTTACTATTGTCTCTGAGCAATCAATAAATTATTATATTTATTTATTTTATATTTGCTTACTGTGTCCTAGCTTCTTGTTTTGTTTTGTTTTGATATGACCAGATAAGCTGGTTCTGTGAACTAGTTTGATTACTGATGTCTTTGAAACTCTCAAAACCTGTCTCTAGCTGGCTAGAGCTGTTACTGTGTATGTGAGCCCAGGAGTCTGTTTACTTGTCTTGTATAGATTCAGATTCAGCTTAGGTGTCTAGGTCGTTTGTCATTGATTTGTGGTGCAGGCTCTCACCTACAGTTCTAAAGGGGCAAGAATGATTGTAGTAGGCACAGGTATCTGGCTGTAGTAGTGGGTCACGTGCTGATCAAGGCAAGGGGCTGACTGTTGCTCCTGTGAGTCTGGGTGGAAAGCATGTTCCTGTTCCCTAGAGGGCGTAGGTAGATGGATTTTGCAGCTGGCCTATGGGCACCCAGTTCTGTTGGCTGCATAGACTGGAAGTCACCACTTATTCTTGGACCCCTGTCGAAGGTAGCTTGATGGGGTGGGTGGAGCCACCAGTCCTCGGGCCCCTCACGTCGGTAGGCGAGGACCCTGCTTTATGGGCAAGACAGTGTCAAATGTCAAAAATCCACCACTCCTCCTTGTATGTGATACAGATTAAAATAGGCTTCAGGTATAAACCCTGTTGTAACGTGCTATTGAAGGCCTTTGCTGTTGAAATGGACCCACACAGTTCTATGCAGGGGTGAAAGCCGCTCAAAGTCCATGGACCCCTTAAGCTTGTGCCTGGGCAAAGGGGCTGTGCCTGCCCTGAGTTCACTGCTTAGGGGAGCTGACAAATTATTTTTCCCTGTTTGTTAATTTGTTCTCTCTCCAAAGCCAGGAGAATGGCTCAGGGCGCATGACAGGTCCTACTTCTGGCTCAGGGGGTACAGCAATCACTGTAGCCAGACTGAGACCTGTAGCAGAGTGGGGAGGGGGCAGGTAAATGGGAGAGAGGTACTTCCCAAAGGAGGAGTTTATTTTTTGATCCACAGGGTAGGTTAGACCCTTGTACTTATCTTTTGCTGACTGAACGTGTTTCTCATTGTTTCTAGAAGTTTGAACAGACTCTCTGCCCCTTGGTCTCTCCCAAAGTGGAAAATTTGTGCTGAGTGCCATTGATTGTCTCACCCCTCACGTGCCAGCTGATCCAGCCTGCAGGGTGCCAGGGCTGGCCAGGTCAAGTCTGGCAACTCCTTGCTGCTACTGAACCATCTCTCCCTCCCTCCATCAATCAGTTCAATTCCTCAACTTTGTCTTTGATGTTCAGGGATCCTAGATTGTCGTATATAATTGATACACTTGTTTCTTTTGATCTTTGCTGTAAAAGACACCACAGAAGGTGTCTGACTTCTCCATCATCTTGGCCCTGCCCCTCTCCCCTATTCTAATTAGGATCCTTATTAAGCCTTTTGACCAGTCTTTCAGCCTTCTGTCGCCCTTCAAACAACTCCTTGGTATATAAAGCTCTAGATTAATCTTCTTAAACCACAGTTCTTATCTCATTGCTTACCTTGCAAAAGAACTCTTAGAAAACTCTTATTCATCAACAGAATGAACAACTACAACATGTGTTCTGTCTGCCATTACAATAAGTCTATCCTTCTAATGTTCATGATTTATGTTCTAGCTAAATTCTACAGTTTGTTGTTCTTGTACTCACCTGCACATTTAGCTTCAAACTCTAGCTTTCTGGAATGCCCCCAAGCTTTTTCCTATCAAAATACATTAAATGATTTCAAAAGCCACATTTCCCATTAAATTTCTCCTGATTGCTCCAAGCAGATGCACCTTCTCTTTTCTTTAACTACTACACCCCACTCCCAGTATTTTTTCTGTGGTCTTATTTTATATATTTTTCTTGAACTCATTTTATGCCTTATGGGTACATTAATGTTAAAAGATCATAATCTCCCTTAGAAAAGAGATTCTGCCGGGCTCCCATTAAGTTTCTCTTTCTTTCTTTTTTTAAAAATTATTATTCTACTTCAGGTGAAGGTTTACAGAACAAATAGTTTCTTATTAAACAGTAGTACACATTGTTTTATGACATTGGTTAACAACCACACAACATGTCAACCTTCTCCCTTCTCTACCTTTTTTTTTTTTGTTGGAAATATACATAGCCAAAGATACACCATTTCCAAAATTTCTACATGCACATTTCAGTGACATCAACTAGTCTCTTCCAGTTGTGCTGCTATTCTCACTATAGATGAAGGTTTACAGAACAAAAAAGTTTCCCATTAAACAGTTATACACTTTGCCCTATGTCAATGGTTAACAAATTACTACAGATCAACACTGTCCTTACTCAACCTTGAGTTCCCTATCACCAACTTTCCTGTCCCCTCTGCCTTCTATTCCTTCTCCCTGGACTGCTGTGCCTTATTAGTCCCATTTTGCTTTATGGGGCTGTCCAAAACCCAGCTTAACAGTGAACCTTGGAGGTGAATTTACCACTGAGCTAAAAGGGTATCTGAGAGCCATACTTTCAGGGTATCTCCAGTCTCTTTTAGGCCAGTAAATCAGGTCTTTTTTGTGTGTGTTAAAATTTTCTTCTACATCCTTCTCCAGCTCTATCCAGGACTCTCTGTTGTGATCCCAGTCAGAGCAGTCAGTGGTGGTAGCCGGGCACCATCTAGCTGTACTGGACTCAGTCTGGTGGAGGCCTTGGTAGCTGTTGTCCACTAGTCCTTTGGACTAATGTTTTCCTTGTATCCTGTACTTTTCATTTTCCCTTGCTCCTGAAGGAGTGAGACCAGTGGAGTATCTTAGATGGCTGCTCACAGGCTTTTAGGACCCCAGACGCTACTCACCAAGGTAGAATGTAGAACATTGTCTTTATAAATTGCGTATGCCAATTAAGCTAGATGTTCCTGTGATCATGGTCCCCACAGCACTCTGCCCAACAATTCAGTCCCTCAGGGAGTTTGGAAGTGTCTATGGAGCTTCCATGACCTTTCCTTGTACAAGTCGTGCTGGTTTCCCCATTATTGTGCACTGTCTCACGCTTCACCAAAGATACCACTTATCTATTACCTATTTAGTGTTTCCCCCCCACCACTCCCATCCCTGGTAACAAATAAAGATTGTTACTTTTTGTGTATATACTTTTTCATGGGCTTTTACGATAGAGGTCTCATACAATATTTGTCCTTTTGTGATTGACTTATTTTACTTAGCATAATGTCCTCCAGTTTCTTCCATGTTATGAGATGGTTCACAGATTCATTGTTGTTCTTTCTTGTTGCATAGTACTCCATTGTGTGTATGTACCATATTTTGTTTATCCATCTGTTGATGGGCAGCTAGATTATTTCCATCTTTTTCTATTGTGAACAATGCTGCCATGAACATAGGTGTGCATATGTCTATTTGAGTGACAACTCTTAGTTTCTAGGATATATTCCTAGGAGTGGAATTGCTGGTTCATATGGTATTTTTATTTCTAGTTTTTTGAGGAAGCGCCCTATCATTTTCCAAAATGGTTGTATCATTTTGCATTCCCACCAGCAATGCATAAGAGTGCTGATCTCCCCGCAGCCCCTCCAACATTTGTTATTTCCAGTGTTTTTGATTTGTGCCAGTAATGCTGGGGTGAGATGGTATCCCATTGTGGTTTTGATTTGCATTTCTCTAATGGCTAGTGATCGTGAGAATTTCCTCATGTGTCTGTTGGCTGCTTGAATGTCTTCCTTGGTGAAGTGTCTGTTCATTTCCTTTGCCCAATTTTTGATAGGTTTATTTGCCTTTTTTTGTAGAGGTGTTGGATTTTCTTGTAGATTCTGGAGATTAGACCTTTGTCTGACTTGTACTGTCCAAATTTTTTTTCCCACTCTGTAGGTTCTCTTTTTACTCTCTTGGTGAACTCTTTTGAAGAGCATAGGTGTTTGATTTTTAGAAGATCCCAGTTATCTACTTTATCTTCTGAGGTTTGTGTGTTGATGGTTATGGTTTGCATCCTGTTAATGCCGTGTATTAGGGCCTGTAGCATTGGTCCTATTTTTCTTCTATGAAGTTTATAGTTTTTTGGCTTTGTATTTAGGTCTTTGATCCATTTTGAAGTAGTTTTTGTATATGGTGTGAGGTATGGGTCCTGTTTCATTTTTTTTGCAGATGGATATCCAGTTTTGCCAGCACCATTTGTTGAAAAGCCTGTCTTCCCAAGTTGATGGACTTTGGGCCCTTGTCAAAGATCAGGTGACCATAGGTGGCTGGATTTACATCTGGGTTCACAATTCTGTTCCGTTGGTCAATGTATCTGTCATTGTACCAGGACCAGGCTGTTTTGATTACTGTACCTGTATAGTAGGTTCTGAGGTCAGGTAGTGTGAGTCCTCCATCTTTATTCTTCTTCTTCAGTAGTGCTTTACTTATTCAGGGCTTCTTCCCTTTCCATATAAAGTTAATGATTAGTTTTTCCATCTCTTTGAAGAATGTTGTTGATATTTGGATTGGGATTGCATTGCATTTGTAAATTGCTTTGGGTAGAATCGTCATTTTCACAATGTTGAGTCTGCCTATCCATGAGCATGGTATGTTTTTCCATTTATGTAGATCCCTTCGGGTTTCATGCAGTAGTGTTTTGTAGTTTTCTTTGTATAGGTGTTTCACAACTGTGGTTAGATTTACTCCTAAGTATTTTACTTTTTTAAGGGCTATTATAAATGGTATTGTATTCCTGATTTCCTTTTCATTGTTCTCTGTATTGGTGTATAGGAATCCAACTGATTTTAGTATGTTTATCTTGTATCCTGCTACTCTGCTGAATCTTTCTATTAGTTCCAGTAGATTTCTCATGGAGTCTTTAGGGTTTTCTATGTACAGTATCATATCATCTGCAAACAGGGACAGTTTAACTTGTTAATTACCAATTTGGATGCCCTTTATTTCTTTTTCTTGCCTTATTGCTCTAGCTAGAACTTCCAGCACAATGTGAAATAGGAGTGGTGATAAAGGGCATCCTTGTCTTGTTCCTGCTTTCAAGGGGAATGTTTTCAGCCTCTCTCCATTAAGAATGATGTTGGCTCTTTGTTTTGCATAGATGCTCTTTATTATGTTGATAAATTTCCCTTCTCTACCTATTTTATTGAGAGTTTTTATCAGTAATGTGTGTTGGACTTTGTTGAATGCATTTTCTGCATCAATTGAGATGATCATGTGATTCTTTTCTTTCCTTTTATGTGGTGGATTATGTTGATTGATTTTTTTCATGTTGAACCATCCTTGTATACCTGGTTTGAATCATACTTGGTGATGTTGCATTATTTTTTTTTTTATATGATGCTGAATTCTATTCGCTAGAATTTTTGCATCTATATGCATGAGAGATCTTGGTCTGTAATTCCCTTTTTTTGTGGTGTCTTTGACTGGTTTGGGTATCAGCATTACACTGACTTCATAGAATGAATTCGGAAGTGTTGCTTCCTTTTCTGTGCTCTGAAACAGCTTGAGTAGTACTGGTACAAGCTCTTCTCTGAATGTTTGGTAGAATTCTCCAGGGATGCCACCTGGGCCAGGGCATTTTTTTGTTGGGAGATTTCTATTACCTTTTCAATCTCTTCTCTTGTTTTGCGTCTGTTCAGATTATCAACATCACTTTGTGGTAGTTTGGGTAGGTAGTGTGTTTCTAGAAATTTATCCATTTCCTCTAGGTTTTCAAATTTGTTGGAGTATACTTTTTCATAATATTCTGATATGATCCTTTTTATTTCAGTTGGGTCTGTTGTAATGTCGCCCATTTCATTTCTTTTTTGGGTTATTTGCAACCTCTCCTGTTTTTCTTTTGTCAGTCTGGCCAGTGGTTTGTCAATTTTGTTGATTTGTTCAAAGAGCCAACTTTTGGTTTTGTTGATTCTTTCTATTGTTTTTCTGTTCTCTACTTCATTTATTTCTGCTCTGATCTTTACTATTTCCTTTCTTGTGGTGGCTGTGGGCTTTTTTTTTTTGCTTTTCTCTTTCTATTTGTTTGAGTTGTGTAGTTAATATTTTGATTTTATCCCTTTCTTATTTTTTGATGTGTGCATCTATTGCTATAATCTTCTTCTTCATCTTATAATCTTCATCTTCTGAGGCCTGCCTTTCCTGTGTCTGAAAGGTTTTGGTATGATGTGTTTTCATTCTTGTTTGATTCTAGGAATTTTTTGATTCCATCTCTGATTTCTTCTATTAATCAGTGATGTGTAAGCAGGGTATTATTCAGTTCCCATGTAATTGATTTTTTTCCTTGCTATTTCTGTTGTTAGTTTCTACCTTTATGGCATTGTGGTCAGAGAAGATACTTTGTATTATCTCAACATTTTGTATCTTGTTGAGGATTTCCCTGTGGCCTATGATGTGGTCTATTCTGGAGAATGTTCCATGTTCATTGGAAAAGAATGTGTACTTTGCAGAGGTTGCATGGAGTGTTCTATATAAGTCTATGAGGTCAGGTAGGCTGATTATGCCCTTTAGGTCTTCTGTATCTTTGCTGAGTTTCTTTTTAGTTGTTCTGTCGTTTACTGAGAGTGGTGTGTTGAAGTCTCCTACTATTATTGTGGAACTGTCAATTTCTCTTTTCAGTGCTATGAGAGTTTGTTTTATGTATTTTGGAGCCCTGTCATTGGGTGTGTAGATGTTTATTATGGTTATGTCTTCATTATGGATTGTCCCCTTAATCATTATGTAGTGTCCTTCTTTGTCTTTTATGGTGGATTTTGTTTTAAAGTCTATTTTATCTGAGATTAGTATTGCCACTCCTGCTCTTTTTTGATAGTTGTTAGCTTTATATATTTTTTTCCAACCTTTGATTTTTAATAAATTCATTTCTTTGTTTCTAAGTTGTGTCTATTGTCAACAGCATCTAGATGGATCCTGTTTTTTTTTTTTTTTTTTTAACCATTCTGTCACTCTCCGTCTCTTTATGGGTGCATTGAGTCCATTTACATTCAGTATAATTATTGATAGATGTTAGTTTATTGCGGTCATTTTGTAGTGCTTTTTTTTGTGGTGCTGACATTTTCTTTGTTTGTCTTACTCTTCTGTGCTGAATTACTTTTTTGTGTTTTTTTTTTCATTTCTTTTGTTTTTGTTTTTACTGAGACTTTATGTTTTTCCTCTTTATTTTTATGAGTATGTTTGTTAACTTTCTTTGTGGTTACTGTGAAATTTACCCATATCTTTCTAAGTTTGAAACAGTCTATTATTACTTGGTATCACCTTGCCTTTCTCTCTTTAAAAGTTTTTATACCTACACTGTTTATTCCCTCTTTTATTGTTATGATGTTGTTATCATTTACAGATTAACTGCTCTGTTTCCCTGTTGTATTTCTTTTGGTTTTGGATAGTCCTTCAGAGTTCGTTTCCCAGTTTGGTATCTGGCTGGTACGATCCTGTGAGCTAGATTCATCCTGTAAGCTGAAGTTGTTTGTTCTCAGATTGAAGGACTCCCTGTAATAATTTTTGTAAGTTTGGTTTGGTTTTTGCATATTCCCTTAATTTCTGTCTATCTGGAAATATCCTAATTTCACCATCATATTTGAATGAGAGTTTTGCAGGATATATTATTCTTGGTTGGCAATTTTTTTCTTTCAGGTTTTTATATATGTCATCCCATTGCCTTCTTGCCTGAATGGTTTCTGCCGAATAATCTGAGCTCAGTCTTCTTCTTTCTCCTCTATATGTGACTTCTTGTTTTTCATGAGCTGCTCTCAGGATTCTTTGTTTGTCTTTTGTTTTGTGAGTGTGATTATGATATGTCTTGGTGATTTTCTTTTGGAGTCTATCCTGTATGGGGTTCGTTGAGCTTCTTCTATGGCCAGCTTTTCATCTTGCATGATATAGGGGAAGGTTTCTGTCCGCTGTTCTTCATGATCCTCTCTCTGTTTTCTGTTTTCTCCCCCTGCTCCTGAACTCTAATCACTTGAAAATTTTTGCTTTTTATTGTGTCCCACATAACTCTCAGGTCTCTTCATTTTTCTTTGTTCTTTTTTTCTGAGTTTTCCTTGAACTGACTTGTATACAAGTGTTTGTCTTCAATTCCACTGATCCTGTCTTCCAGTGTTTCAAATCTGCCCCTCAGCCCTTCTAAGACATCATCCATTTCTGAAATCTTGTTGTTTATCTTTCGTATTTCTAATAGTTGTTTTTGTATAATTTCTAGTTATGAATTTATTTTTGAATTTTGTTCCTGCATTATTTTCCTGAATTCTTCCATTTTTTTTTTGTCTGTAGTTTCCATGAATTTGTCTGCCTTTTCCTTGAATTTGTCTATTTTTTCCTCATTTTTGTCTGCTTTTTGCTTCAACTCTTGGAGAATTCTGAGTATTAGAGATTTGAATTCCTTATCAGGTAGTTCTAGTGCCTTTTCTTCCACTGGAAAGTCATCTTGTGTTTTATTTTGGTTGCCTATTGGAACCATCCTGTCCTGCTTTTGTAAATGTTTTCATATTGTCTGCTGTCTTCGGGGACTTCAGTAGTTATTTTTTTCTCATTTATTGATTGTAGATTTGTTTGTTTCATCTTTTTTAAAATTTGGCTATGTCTGAGCAGGCGGATTGTGTGTCCTTTGTTGTTTCCTCATCTGCGGGCACTATTCTTTTCACCTCCTTCTCCAATTGGCAGGGTCAGTCACTCAGATATGGTACAGCAGGGCAGGTCTAGCTGAAGAGGAGTTGCTGGGATTGGTTGTTTGTGACACTTACTACAGCCACCAGGGCGGGTCAGTATCAGTGCAGAGCATGTTGTGGTAGGCTGTGGCTGTGCTGCTTGGTGGTGTGATGTTAAGCACACAGTGCAGGTAGGCTGGATGGAGGGGGTAGATTGTGATATGTGGAGCTAAGATGGATATGGGAGAGAAGAGAGGAACAGGAGTCAAAAACATGCAAACAAACTAAAAAGAGTGCTAGGGGAGATTGCCGTTGGTGTGGAGAGATGAGAGACTATGAACTGGAGAAAAACAAAAAGGTAAAAAATAAAAAAGAAAAGAAAAGAATGAATAATTAAAAAATTAGAAAGAAAAAAGAACAGCAAAGCTCCCAGGGATCCACTGGAGTGGCTATGAGGTCTGGAAAAGTTGTTCCCAGGTGTTGCAGTACAGCCTGGCTAGAAGGCATAAAGGTATTCAGCACCAGGTTTTCAGTGGATAGGAAGAGAAGGAAGGTATAGAGAGACGAGAAGCTGAGTAATGAAGAAAGACAAAAAGGGAAAAGAAAAGAAAACAAATTAAAAAAAAAAGAACAAGAATAGCCTCCCAAAAAAACAGAAAAAAAAAAAAACCCAAGAAAAAAGAAATGCTTTCTGGGATCCCTCTGAACATCTGCGCAAGTTGAGGGGGTAGGTCCCAAGCCATGTAGCACTGCCCGGCCAGAACAAGCTCCCAACTTGCGAAAACAAAAAGAAAACAAATAAACAATTCAAAACAAACAAACAAAAGCCTCAGGATCCCGCCAGCATGACAGCCCAGGCCAGGAAGCAGTTCCACACTCGAAATGAGCTCCACAGCCCCTCAGGAAGAAGGAAAGATGGTGCACGGAGCCAGGTATTTGAGCAAAAGGATGGGGAGGTGGTGAGAAGTAAGGAAGAAATCAAAAGAAGAAGAAAAAAGCAACACCAGCAGCGAGCAAATGGCACTCAGGGAGTCAGTGCAGACGTGTGGAATCCAAGCAGCCGGTGCTTCCCGGCCAAAAGACTGTGGCTGCGGGAAGCAGAGGAGGCTGAGTTGGGGTGAAGAAGGATGGGGGGTGGGAAAGCATACATTGCCAATTGCTGGTTGTTCTGTCTCCTGCTGGAAACTCCACAAAGCTGTTTTCTCCTACCCTCTATTTGTTGGTCTCTGATAGGAGTCCAAAATGGTAGATCCATGCTGTGTTAGCTGATAGGCGACCTCCGCATGAACCTCTCCTCCTCTCCATTCTGTGTCAGTTTTCTCACTCCATTTGGTGCTTGGCTGAGTTCTTTATCTCTTCATTGGATGTTTTAGGGTTTCAGGATTGCTGTTCTGTTTGGCTTAGTTTTTCAGATCTTTGCTGTGGAGGGACGGAGTGGTGCTTCTGCCTAGAATGCCATTTTTCCAGAAGGACCTAAGTTTTTCTTTATTATCTGGAGGAGGAACATTGGTTTAGCTTAAGATAGATCTCCTCACTTGCCCTTGTGTTTCTGCCACTTGTCTTCTGTGTAACTGACAACAGGATAGTCCATGAGTTAAGTATTAGTAGCTCCAAGGCTCATGGGGCTAATACTTCTACATCATGTGGCACTGTAGTAGTTTCTTAATGCTGCCAGAACAAAGTACTACACAGAGGGTGAGTTTATACAATAGAAACTTAATTTCTCACAGTTTTGTAGGCTAGAAGTCCTAATTTAGGCTGTCAGCATGGCCATGTTCTAACCGAAGGCTCTTGGAGAGATTCTTTCTTGTTTCTCTCAGCTTCTGGTAGCTTTGGCATTCCTTGACTTGTAGCTGCATAATAGCTCCATTGTAGCACAGTTGTTTTCAAGTGTTTGTCTCGGTGTCTCTTCTCTTTTATAGGACTCCATTCGTATTGGATTAGAATTCCCCCACTCCACTCTGACCACATGTCAATTGATAACATCTTCAAATACACTGTTTTTAAACAAGATCACGTCACAGTTACCAGTGGTTAGGACTCCAACAAAAATTTTGGGGGGACATCATTCAATCCATAACATTCAATAAAATAATATATATGATAAGTGCCTAGCAAAGGAAGTATTTGTAAAATTAATCCTTAAAGTCTTAATTGAAAATCATCTTTCCAAGAAAGGGAGAATAGATTTTGTTAATATGACTGACTTTAAATTAATTTGAGGTTCATGGGTTAATGACTACTTCAAGAAACCTAAGACCAGTGTTGGATTCAGAATCCTCTGAAATCTGGAGTCATTCTTAGAAAAGAGCTGCCCCTAACTGTTGACATTACATACTGGAAATAACAAGGGCAGGCTGGGGAGCAGAAACTCCCAATGTCTTCTCTCCTCAAACACCGTTTCTAAGGGTCTGAAATAACAGAAACATCCAGTTCTACTTTCCAGCCTCATACCCAAGTGTACTGGGATATTTTAGTTAAATGGAACAGATGGGGAATACACTTTCCTGCCTATTTTCTTTGGAAGTAGTTTGTAGAGTCAATTCTTGATTGTGAGTAAAGAATCATTCGAGGAAAGATGACTTATTATGTGTGATTTGCATATGTGTTACTTAATTTGAATATCATGCATATGTTTTATTACTCTGAATAATTGAGTACAGTCTATATGCATTTTTTTAATCTTTTTAAGACAATGCAAGGCAACATTTCACCAGAATTAAATTCTACACACTACAGACATTTCCATGCTATTTAATCTGTAAAAACTAATTTTGTGCCCATCTCCTTACTAAAAGGACTAGGAGATATGCTTACTTTGTAACTGGTGTTCCTGGACTCCAATTTGTCTGGCTGAAACTCAGAAAAGATGATAATTATTCCAGGATTTAAAACCCAAATGTTATATAGGTAACTTCTAATGATCTGAAAACAGTTAAAGTGTTCATTTTGAGGATGGTAGAGATTTTTTTTTTTTTTTCAGAAGACCAAGCACATGCAATTTGATCTTTTGAAAATTTAAGGGACTGTATCAAAATAAGTTTGCCAGAAATGAATATCCAATGGCTTTACTCTTTCTATATTGTTAATGAATAACAATGATAATTAGGAGCTAATGATATTAATAACAACTACCACAGACGAAGAGCTTATCTTGCCCCACATCTTATACTAAGTAGTTTATATTTTTTCTCCTAGAAATTCTCACAGTATCTCTAGGTTAGTCCTATTTTACAAATGAGGAGCCTAGCCTTCAAGGCTTTAAATCACTTGCCTAAAGTCACAAGGATAATAAGGGGCTGAGTAAGAGTTACAATGTGATTTTCTATGACTAAAACCCAGTATTATCTACTGTGATAATATGTATTACATTTACTTAGCTTATATAAAAAAAAAAAGGTCTCCAAATTAATAATCTAGTTTATCTTCACTTACTTCTCTCTTTCTCTTCTTTCCTCCTTCCCTGTGTCCCTCACTTCCTCCTTCACTCCCTCCCTTCCTTCCTTTCTTCCATCTTTCCATTTATCGTCCTTCCTTCAATCCCTTCCTTCCTTCACTCCCTTCCTTCCTTTGTACATCCCTTCCTTCCCTGTTTTTTTCCCCTAAATTAAATGTTTACATTATCATGGCAAAATTTCAGGTTTATGGAGCTCTTATTTTGATTAGGAAACCCTGGATGCATAGTGGTTAATTCTAGGACTTTAACGGAAAGGTTGGTAGTTCGAATCCACCAGACGCTCCTTAGAAACTCTATGGGGCAGTTCTACTCTGTCCTATAAGGTTTCTATGAGTTGGAATCAACTCAATGGCAACAGAGTTTTTTTTTTTTTTGGTATTTTGATTCAGCATTCTACAGGACAGGTGCACCCACTTTATATCATTTAATCTAATAATCAGTCCCATAAGTGGGAATTGTTAGCCCCACATTTAAAGATATGGAAACTGATGCTCAGAGAGGCCAAGCAACTGACCTGCTATAACACAACCATCATGAGACAGAGCTAACATGTGAGACTCTTCTGTAGATGATGGCACAGTAGTGATTTCCTGGAAGAAACTTTATATAAGACCACGTGCTCATTAAAATTCAAACCTTAATATTCACTACCATATTATTTCCTTCAGCGTTTGTTGGCTTCTTGATTTTAATGAATCACACCCAATAATTTCTTGAGGTGTGATTTGAAATTAGGAAGTGGTCAGAAGGGGCTTAGTCAAGTATAAATATTTTTTGATACTTAACTTTTTTCCTTCTCTAGATTATTGTTATTTATAAGAGGCTTTAATTCTACCTTTTGCTTCATGACTGAAACCTCAGAGTATCCTTATAAATATGTGGATTGGAAACCACAAATTAAACTCTTTACAGGGTGGAATTTTCTTGCATAAAAATGTAGTTTTTATTCTGAGAATAGAAAAAGGTTACATTTGGAGGATTGCTACTTGCTATAAGGGGAGGTGAAGGAACCTGGTGTTGCAGTGGTGAAAGCGATCTACTACAAACCAAAAGGTCAGCCTTTCGAAACCACCAGTGTCTCTGAGGGATAAAGATGTGGCAGTCTGCTTCCATAGTGATTTACAACCTTGGAAACCCTATGGGATCACTATGAGTTGGAATCGATTCAATGGCAGTCAGGGTGGGTTTTTGTGGGTCAGAAGGGGAGGTAAGTGCTTTGAAATTCCTGTGGTTTTCTTTTTCCTGAACTAATACACAGCTCTAGTACGAACTTTGATATTTTCCCTTTTAAGAGCCTGGTAGAAATGAGGAAACTGTGTTATTTCCTTGATAATGTGAAGCCATATACACAGGTGACGCTCAGCAATTATGAATTTTTGAAGGCTTTATCCCTTGCTCAAGAAAACATTGCAAATCTATGCCACAATATAACAGAGCTTCAGCTATAGCAAATCAAACCAAATCCCCTGAATTGCCACTATATAAACCACGTGGTGAGAGGTGGTTTTTACTTTTAATATCAGTGTCAAACAGGGCTTGGCTGTACCAAAATTTCTTAAGATGTGCAGCATAATTACCTGGAGTGTATGTTAACAATGCAGATTCCTTGGCCTCACCTCCAATCCTCTAGAGTGGGGACCATGAGTCAGTTCCTCAGGTGATTCTTATGAAATTTAAGCAGAATTTAAAACTCTATCTTCTATATAAATTATTCATGTCCATCTTTACCCCTCCCCGTAATCCCAAAATTGAAAAGTCTTATAGCGCTTGAAAAAAATGAGTTAATAGAGGATAACTGCATTTTCTTTCATTACATTCAGTTTCTCTAGCAACCCTTTCTGTATTAGTAGTCACCTGCAGATTTTCTGTGCAAATGTAGCATTCAGCCAGCTAGTTGCCATCAAGTTGGTCTGACACATGGCCACTCCATGTGTATTACAGTAGAACTGTGCTCCATAGGGTTTTCAATAGATGATTTTGGAAAGCGGATTGCTAAGCCTTTCTTCTGAGGCACCTCTAGAAGGACTTGAACCTCCAACCTTTTGGTTAGCAGCAGAGCACATTAACCATTTGCACCACCCAGTGACTCCAAATGTGGCACTAGGGATTCCTAAGTCCACAGACAATTCAAAAAATGTAATTCAAAAAGTAAATTCTATCAACAGATTTGACCTTCATAAACAGTAAAACTTTTATAGTTTTAAAGGTTAGCAAATTTGAAATATTGTTTTATTGTTTCTTTTTGTACTCAGGGCCTTTATTCCTCTGATACTGATAATCAATAAAATATAAAATTAAGCAGTCAGATGGGACAGAAAAAGTTGAGGACTCTGTGTGTGTGTGTGTCCATATCTGTGTTTGTCTTGCTAGAATGTCTTCAGTTAAAATATTGCATTGATTTAATTGGGTGGGAATTTGACATACATTCCCCTGTCCAGGGTGCTTTTTTTTTTTTTTTTTCTTCTTGTACAAAAGTATAGGAAATTGATTTGGGGCACTTTGTAATTTCTGAGACTCTTTCCCCTGGAGATAATGGTTGTTGACTGGAGCACTTTCCTGCTGGATGAATCAAAATGATGGGTGTAGAGAGAATTATTAAGCATGAAAGTAATACAGAGCTTTTCACAGCCTTCACAGGCTCTAACTCTATTTCTGTAGTTGTTGGTCAAAGTAGAGTAGTCAAGCCATAGTCTGAAGTTAAGTCTGCAGTTAATGTGAGGACTAGCTACTGAATTCTTCTGAACTTAGGGAAGCTGAACTTCATTTGTCACCTTCTGTCAACCCGACAAAGTCTTGATGTACTGCTAACTGAACAGATATTACACAGCTGCCTAATTAGAACTATATGGTCTGTTAAGTGGGCATATGCTACTGTCAGGTCCTTTCCTTTCTGTTTCCTCATGCCAATACCAAAGCAAACCAAAACAAAGGAAACGCTCTTTCAAAACTTCTGAAATAAATGCATCAGCCTTTCGTAATAATATATCCTTTCTACAATGGGTGTGTAGAAGCAATACTCAAAATTCAATGGTTAGTATATTATTAACAAAATAATTTTCTAGGAATAACTAAGAATGGAATTTTATGATGTGTAACAAGTGAGGAGAAAAAAGTCACACACTTCTGCCCAAATCTCTTTACTGGTAGACTATGGCATTTCAGATGGATATTCCTACATGAAAGTATGTCTTGAAGTCAATGATTTTGCAAGTAACAGAAAGTTAGGACATCTCTCAACTTCCCATAAATAAACCACTGTCCCTCCACTTGGGCTGATCTTCTTTGAGTATCTTTTTCAGTAAATTACTAACATGTTCAAAACTTTGAAAGATTCCTTATTATCCGTCTTTTCAAAGTTAGAGAGTTTCATTTCTAAACTCATTCTACGGTCAATACTTATTTCCACATTTTTTCTTCTTAAATATCTCTCTTGACTAAATAAGAATAATAATATGGTGATGATTGAACAACATGATGATCATAATGTCACTGAAGTGTACATGTGAAGATTGTAGTAATGGCAAATGTTTTGTTACCTGTATACTTATAACAAGCAAAGAAAATGTAAGAAGATATGTAATATTTATTATGATAACAATGCTGCTTTTTATTCCATGACCTTTGCTGTAGGCACTATCCAAGGGCTACTTTTATTTAATCCTCACAGCAACCTTATGAGTTTTTCTGATTAGCTTATTTTTATTGTCCCCCTTGAACACATGAGCAAACTAAAGCTGACCGGTAAGTAACTAACTCAAGGTCACAAATCCAGGCCTGTTCAATCATCGTCTTAGACATTACACATCCCTGCTACCACTTCTTCAAACTTGCTGGTTCTCTTGCCTAAAATGCACTCTTCTATTTTATTTTTTTAAATTTTGATTGTTGTAAAAATATAAAGAACATAACATTTGCCAATTAAAAATTTTCCGCATGTACAGTTCAATAAAATTTATTCCATAAATCATGTGGTACAACCATCACCGATAACCAATGCCAAATTTTTCATCCCCATAAACAAAAACTGTATGTTACCTAAACAATGATTCCCCCCTTCTCCATCTTTCTTTCTCCTGGTAATCACTATTAAACTCTATTTTCTATACATCTGTCTTTTCCAGATACTTCATATTAGTGAAAACATACAACTGTACTCGACTTATCTCTATACACAATCTTCCTCATCCACCTCAATTCCTACATCCTCAGGAAGCCTTTACTCATGATTCTAGTCACTGACCTCTATCAGAATCCCCAGAGTATCTCATTACTGTTTTCTTAGTGTATGTATTTTGTCTTCTTTGATTAGATTCTTCCAAAGTGTTGGTTCTCATCTTTTACACCTTCCAAAGTTTCTAGCACTGCTCTGGCAAGATATCACATGCTCAATCAAAGCTTCTTTATTTGTAAATTCTTACAAACCAAATAATGACCTGAGTAGCAAAAGCCATTGTTAAAGCAACTGGTTTTTTAGTTATGTGTCTTAAAAAAGGGATGTGACTCATTTCTAACAGACTCCGCAGCCTACTCAGGTGAGTTGATATTTTCAGTGTTGATATCCAGGCCAAAGTCACCGAAGAATATTTGCACCTTATTTGAATTAAAAGGAATCATTTAAAGCATTTAAAATCATTTTTGGAGCTGAATTCCATTTTAAGCTGAAAACTGTCTCATGCACATTCTTTTAAACATAATAGGAATCTTTTTTTTTATAGAGAAAAATGGATGAGATGACAACTGATGAATTTTGTGAGAAGATGACTAATACTTCACTTGGTTCACCGTATTATAGATATGCAAGTGTAATCAGAACTACGCTCAGGAACAAACGTTTCTCTTGTTATCCTGCAAGTTACAAGGATTCTGTGAAAGGGTTCTCTTCCTCTTCTTTGGACAGGAATACTTACAAAACAGGTAAAGTGTTATCTGGCAAAAATAGAAATTTTCCTTTGGGTGTTGAGAAATATGAGCACAATAATGTGAATTAAACATTCTGCAAGTTGTGAGGCTGCATTAACCTTCGTGAAGAATTATGAAAAAACAGATCTAAGGCTTTTACTCAAGGATGGGAAGAGAGAATGAATAAGTCCAGGAGCTGGACATATACAGATTAAATCACTTTAGTAAGAGAGGCAGAAATACCAAATGCTCGGGATTGCAAGAATCAGAATAAAGAAAGGTATCCCTTAATACCTTTAAGTGTCACTGATGCCAAGAAAATACCTCACCCCACTTCAGATTCTATATAGAGCAGCTGTGAAACCTGGTTGCACTCTAGAATGACCTAAACTGTTGATGATGAGTCAGTTTTGACTTGTGACAATCCCACCATGTGTTACAAAATAGAACTGCAATATAAGGCTTTCATGGCTCTAATCTTTGTGGAAGAGCTCTCCAGTCCTCCCTTCTGTGGATCTGCTGGGTGGGTTCAAATCGAGAACAAACCATTTGTAGTACTTAGGAACTTTCTCTCTTCCACTAGCCTGTTGGAAATCCAACATAACTACAATTTCAATATATTTTTAGTATGAATAATTCTTAAAGTTGTTAACTAAGTTGCTCAAAGACATGTGAATCCTTGATATAGCTGCTAAAATTTCAGTGAAACAAACTTTAAGTTATTATCCACAATTTGATGCATTGATTTACTGACCCTACCAATATTGGTGACCTGGGAGAGAAATTGCAATCACGGAATGAATGATGGTACAGAGATGGTGAGGGACAAAGGCATCAAGCTTTCATCCCTCTTTCAAGAAACTTCATGGAGGAGGGACTGGGTGATTCTTAGGAGAAGGTAACTAGAGGAGGATGCAGAGACAAAGTAGCATTTTCCTAGCAGAGGCTGAAAATAAAGGACACACAGTGGGACAGTTCTGTGGTGCTCATAGAGATGGCCCTGGGGAGAATGGGAAAATGTTATTTCACGAGCATGTGGGTCTTCACCAGCATCTCCTGATCATTGCACATAGTATCAGTTTTTGGTGTGGTAATGTTGGGCATGACTAAAACTAACATTAATAATAATAAGATCAACTTCCTTTCAGAAGGTCACAAGAAGTATGCAAATTAGAGGGCTTTTTTTTTTTTAAGCTTTTTATTTAGTCATCAACAAAAATATCTCTTCTGGTTAAGTTAATTGATGTTTTCCTTTCCAGCCAAGCCATGGTTATATCAAAGTTGCACTGAATTTGGCTACTTTTTTACCACAGATTTAAAGAACCAGTCTTTCACTGGATTGCCTCTCAGGTAAAGGCTCTGCCTTAACTTTTGTGTGTAAGTAGAAACCATGATTGCAGGGATTTATTTTTTTTCCATATTTAGAAGGAAGATTAAATTGAAGGCCAACTCTCACTCTTACTGTCTCTGTGCTCTCTTCCTCAACAGACAGGCAGGCTATGCATTGAACTTTTTCCTTCCCACAGTAGTTACTATTCTAGTTACAAGCATAGGTTCAAGGGAAGGCAAATAATAGACTTTTCTCCTTTGCTTGTTATGAACCCTTAGGTGGTATCCAGGAAACATAAGCCCGTGAGGTCTGCAGTCTCCTCATTGAGACTCTATGTTGTGTTGACCAAGGGTCCAAATAGATAAATACTTTGGAGACCACATTCCTCCATGCTTAGCTACTGAAGGACCTCTAGAGGAAGTCATAGGAGAGGTAGGTAGGTAGGTACATAGGTAGGTAAGTAGGTGCATAGATAAAACCCAAACAAAATCCATTGCCGTCGAGTCAATTACGACTCATAGTAACCCTACAGGACAGAGTAGAACTGCACAATAGGGTTTCCAAAGAGCTACTGATGGATTAGAACTGCCATCATTTTGGTTGACAGCTGAGCTCTTAACTGCTGTACATCAAGGATTCAGATAGATAGAAAGGTAGATAGATAGGTAGACAGACAGATGGATAGTTAGATGGACAGATAGAAAGACAGAGTCTTTCTTAAACTGAAGAAAAAAAGTTTAGCTATTTTAAGTAACTCAGATTCTCGAGGCGAAAACAAAACAACTAAAAAAGCAAACAAAAAACACCACATTCTTTCTGTAGATATCTTTCATACATTCCTCAAGCCTGCTTTCTGGCACCTACAATTTTGTCTCCTTTTTTTCTGGCAGGTATTATGCTAAGAAGTGTTCCGATGTCTTTGGCAGTGAGTTCAATAGCGATTCATTGATTCGGGCTGCTATGGTCACCAACAGGTACTATGGTGGCCTCAATGTGAGCGGAAGCAAAATCATCTTTTTAAATGGTGCCAATGATCCTTGGTACCCTCTGGGAATCACAAAGGATATCAGTGACGACTTGCTAGCTGTATTCATTAAAGGTAATTTCGTTGTGAATGGTTAAGACCCAGAAATAGGATGAAGTTAGTATATCTGCACGTATTAATGAAGTAAGGGGACAAAGGTGATTCAGTGGTTGAATTTTTGCCTTACATGCAGGAGACCCTGGTTCGATTCCCAGTCAATGAACCTCAGGAGCATGTACCACTTCTCTGTCAGTGGAGGCTATTTTGTGTCTATGACTCTAAACACGTCTCAGTAGAGCTCCCAGACTAAGGTGAACTAGGTATAATGACATGGTGATCTATTTCCAGAAATCAGTCAAAGAAAACCCTATGGATCTCAATAGTCCAGTCTGCAGCCAATCATTGGGATGGGACAGGATCAGGCAGCATTTACTTTTGTTGTGCATGGGATAACCATGAGTTGGAAGCTGGTTTGACAGCAGCTAACAACAACAACACTAATAAATTGTTTTTGATATTATCAACAAGAAATACAAAATACTTCTAAGCAGGTGATAGGTAGATCATTTATTTTTCAGTAATGTTTCATCATCATGCCGGCATCTAATATGGAGCACCTTTAAAAAGTGGAGCCCTGGTGGCACAGTGGTTAAGAGCTCAATTGTTAACCAAAAGATCGGCAGTTGGAATCCATCAGCTGTTCCTTGGAAATCCCATGAGGAAGCTTTATTCTGCTGTAAAAGTTTGCTCCTCCACACATCTGTCAGTTTGTTGTGCTGCAAGGGCTTGTGCATTGCTGTGATTCTGGAAGCTCTGCCACCGGTATTCAAATACCAGCAGGGTCACCCATGGTGGCTGACAGGTTTCATCTGAGCTTCCAGATTAAGACAGACTAGGAAGAAGGACTTGGAAGTATACTTCTGAAAAGAATTAGCCAGAGAAAACCTTACGAGTAGTAATGGAACATTGTCTGATTTAGTGCAGAAACATGAGCCCCCCAGGTTGGAAGTACTCCAAATGTGTCTGGGGAAGAGCTGCCTCATCAAAGTCGAGTTGAATTTAATGACGTGAGTGGAGTCAAGCTTTCGGGACCTTCATTTGCTGACGTGGCAAGACTCAAAATGAGCTGTAAACATTCATTAATAATCGGAACATGGAAAGTACCAAGTATGAATCCAGGAAAATTGGAAATCATCAAAAATGAAATGGGAAACATAAACATTGATATCCCAGGCATCAGTGAGCTGAAATGGACTGGTATTGGCCATTCCTGTGGACAATCATATGGTCTATTATGCCAGGAATCCAAGCTTGAAGAGGAATAGTGTTGCATTCATCCTCAAAAAGAATAATTCAATATCTATCCTGAAGTACAACACTGTCAGTGATAGGATAGCATCCATTCACCTACAAGGAAGACCAGTTAATAGCACTGTTATTCAAATTTACCAACCAACCACTAAGGCCAAAGATGAAAAAATTAAAAATTTTGACCAACATCTGCAGTCTGAAATTGATGGGACATGCAATCAGGATGCATTGCTAATTACTGGTGAAAGCTGGAAACAAAGAAGGATCGGTAGTTGGCAAATATGGTCTTAGTCATATAAATGATGTCTGAGATCACGTTAGAATTTTGTAAGGCTGAGAATTCTTCACTGCAAATGCTTTTTTCACTAACATAGATGGCGACTCTGCACGTGAACCTCACCAGATGGAATACACAGGAATCAAATTGACTACATCTATGGGAAGAGATGATGGAAAAGCTCAATATCATCAGTCAGAACAAGGCCAGGGGCCAACTGCAGAGCAGACTATCAATTGCTCGTATGCAAATACAAGCTGAAACTGAAGAAAATTAAAACAACTTCATGAGAGCCAATGTGCGACCTTGAGTATGTCCCACTTGAATTTAAAGATCATCTCAAGAATAGATTTGACATTATGAACACTAATGACCGAAGACCAGATAAGTTGTGGCATGACATCAAGGAAATTATACATGAAGAAAGCAAGATGTCATTAAAAAGACAGGAAAGAAAAAGCAAAACGAGAATAGATGTCAGAAGAGACTCTGAAATTTGCTCTTGAACATTGAGTAGCTAAAGGAAAAGGAACAAATGATGAAGTAAAAGAGCTGAACAGAAGATTTCAAAGGGTGACTCCAGAAGGCAAAGTAAAGTATTATAATGACATGTGCAGAGAGATGGAGATAGAAAACCAAAAAGGAAGAACATGCTTGGCATTTCTCAAGCTGAAAGAACTGAAGGAAAAAGTCAAGCCTTGAGTTGCAATAGTGAAGGATTCTGTGGGGAAAATATTAAATGATGAAGGAAGCAACAAAAGAAGATGGAAGGAATACACAGTCACTAAATCAAAAAGAATTGGTTGACCTTCAACCATTTTAGGAATGTAGTATATGATCAGGAACTTATGGCACTGAAGGAAGAAGTCCAAGCTGAACTGAAGGTATTGGCAAAAAGCAAGCCTCCAGGAATTGATGGAATACCAATTGAGATGTTTCCACAAATGGACGCAGCACTGGAAGTCCTCACTTAAGTATGGAAAGTAATTTGGAAGACAGCTACCTGGCAGACTGACTGGAAGAGATCCTACAGGAAAGGTGATCCAACTGAATATGGAAATTATTGAACAATATCATTAATATCACACACAAGTAAAATTTTGCTGAAGATCATTCAAAAGCCACTGCAGCAGTGTATCAACAAACAACTGCTAGAAATTCAAGCCAGCTTCAGAAGAGGACACAGAACCAGGGATATAAGGGTAGATGTCACACGGATCCTGGATGAAAGCAGAGAATACAGAAAGATGTTTACCTTTTTTTTTTTTTTTATTGTTTAGTTAAATTAAGTTTACATTTCAAGTTAGTCTTCCATGCAAAATTTTATATATACATTGTTATGTGACCCTGATTGCTCACCCCATTCTGCGACAGCACACTCCTCCTTTCCGCACCTGATTCCCCATGACCATTCAACCAGCTCTTAACCCTTTCTGCCTTCCCATCTCACCTCTGGACAGAAGCTGCCCCTTTGGTCTCTTGTATCTACTTGACTAAGAGGCACACTCTTCATGAGTATCACTTTATGTCTCACAGTCAAGTCCAATGCCTGTCTGAAGAGTTGGCCTTGGAAATTGTTTTAGTTCTAGGCTGATACAGAATCCAGGGGCCATGTTATCTGGGGTTACTCCAGTCTGAGTCAGACCATTAAGTCTGGTCTTCTTACTAGAATTTGAGTTCTGCACCTCATCTTTCTGCTGCTGCTTCAGGGACTCTCTGTTGTGTTTCCTGTTAAGGTGGTCATTGGTGGTAGGCGGGCACCATCTAGTTCTTCTGGTCTCAGGCTAATGAAGTCTCTGGTTTATGTGGCCCATTCTGCCTCTTGGGTTAATACTTTCCTTGTGTGTTTAGAGTTCTTCCTTCTCCTTTACTCCAGGTGGTTGGGACCAACTGATGCATCTTAGATGGCAGCTTGCAAGATTTTAAAACCCCAGACACTACTCACCAAAGTAGAATGCAGAACATTTTCTTAGTAAGCTTTGTTATGCCAATTGACCTAGATGTCCCCTGAAAGCATGGTCCCCAGAACTCTACCTCTGCTACTCTGTCTCTCAAAGTATTTGACTGTATTTAGGAAACTGCTTAGCTTTGGTTTAGTACAGTTGTGATGAATTCCCCTGTAGTGCATCCTTTCTTTCCCTTCTCCTAAGATGATTCTTATCTACTATCTAGTTAGTTAATAACCCTCACTCTCCCTCCCCACCCCCCATAACAATCAAAGAATGTTTTCTTCTGTGTTTAAACCTTTTCTTGAGTTCTTATAATAGTGGTCTTATACAGTATTTGTCCTTTTGTGACGGACTAACTTCACCGAGCATAATAAGTTCCAGCTTCCACCATGTTATACAATGTTTCATAGCTTCATTGTTCTTTATCGTTGCATAATATTCCACTGTGTGGATGGATATACCATAATTTGTTTATCCATTCGTCTTTTGATGGGCACCTAGGTTTTTTCCATCTTTTTGTTATTGTGAACAGTGCTGCAATGAACATGAGTGTGCATATATCTATTCGTGTGACAGCTCTTTTTTCTCTAGGATATATTCCAAGGAGCAGGATACCTAGGTTGTATGGTACTTCTATTTCTAGCTTTTTAAGGAAGCACCAAATCTATTTACAAAGTGGTTGTACCATTTCACATTCCCACCAACCGTGTATAAGTGTTCCAGTCTCTCCACAACTTCTCCAGCATTTATTATTTTGTGTTTTTTGGATTAATGCTAGCCATGTTGGGGTGAGATGATATCTCATTGTAGTTTTGATCTGCATTTCTCTAATGGCTAATGATCGTGAGCATTTCTTCATGTATCTATTAGCTGCCTGAATATCTTCTGTGGTGAAGTACCTGTTCATATCCTTTGCCCATTTTTTAATTGGGTTATTTGTCTTTTTGTTGTTGAGGTTTTGCAGTATCTTGTAGATTTTAGAGATTAGATGCTGATGGGATTTGTCATAGCCAAAATTTTTTTTCCTATTCTGTAGACTGCCTTTTTATCTTTTGGTGAAGTTTTTTGATGAGCATAAGTGTTTGATTTTTAGGAGTTCCCATTTATCTAGTCTCTCTTCTGGTGATTGTGCATTGTTACTTATGTGTTTACCTGTTTTTGTAAACTATGCAAAGGCATTCAACTGTGTGGAACATAACAAATTATGGATAACATCAAGAAGACTGTGAATTTCAGGAAACTTAATTGTGCTCATGAGGAAACTACATAGATCAAGAGGCAGTCATTCAAACAGAACAAGGGGATACTGTGGGGTTTAAAGTCAGGAAAGGTGTGTGTCAGGGTCGTATACTTTCACCATACCTATGCAATTTGTATATTGAGCAAAAAATCCGAGAAGCTGGACTTTTAACTAGAATGGGGCATCAAGTTTAGAGGAAGACTCGTTAACAGCCTGCTTTTTGCTGATGACACAATCTTGCTTGCTGGAAGAGAATGGGACTTGAAGCACTTACTGATGAAGATCAAAGGCTAGAGCCTTCAGGGTGGATTCCACCTCAACAAAAAGAATACCAAAATCCTCACAACTGTACCAGTAAGCAACATCATGATAAACGGAGAAAAGATTGAAGTTGTCAAGGATTTCATTTTACTTGGATCCACAATCAACACCCAAGGAAGCAGCAGTCAAGAAATCAAAAGATGCATTTTGTTGGGCAAATCTGCTACAAAAGACCTCTCTAAAGTGTTGAAAAGCTAAGGTGTCACCTTGAAGTTTAATGTGCGCTTGACCCAAGGCATGATGTTTTTAATGGCTTAATATGCATGTGAAATCTGGACGATGAATAAGGAAGACTAAATAAAAATTGTTGCCTTTGAATTGTGCTATTTGCAAAGAATATTGAATATACCATGGGCTGCTAAAACAATAAACAAATCTGTCTTTGAAGAAGTGCAACCTGAATGCTCCTTAGGATCAAGAACATGAGATTATAAGTCACATACTTTGGACATTTTATCAGGAGGGATAAGTCCCTGGAGAAGGACATCATACTTGGTAAAGTAGAGGGTCAGCGAAAAAAGAGGAAGACCCTCAGAGAGATGGACTGACACAGTGTCTGCAATAAGCTCAAGCATATCAATGATTGTGAGGATGGCACAGGACCTGGCAGTGTTTCATTCTATTGTACATAGGGTTGCTATGAGTCCGAGGTGACTGAGTGGCACCTAACAACATTAAGGTCACTATGAGTTGGGATAGACATGATGTCAATGGGATTTTTGGTTTAAAAAATACTGATCAGCACAGAAAAAAAAGTGTATATAAAATGAACCATTTTTCTGCTGTTGTCCTTACTGTGTATTTTGTTGGTGTTGGTGGTATTTGATTGTTGTTGTTTTTTTTTATAATCAGTTATGTGGTTTCAGATAATCGAGTGAGATGAGGCCATTTTCTTTTGTGAACGTAACGTCCAATTAAAAATAAGTTATTTTGTCTAAGGGCTCTGAAAACTCCATTAGTAACCTCAATTAGAACATGTGGTCTCTCCATGTGATCCATTGACATGTTGCAGTTATTGAAATTTGTTGCACAATAATCTCAGTAATCGGTTTTTAGTACTCTATAAAATGTGTATCCTCACTGCAAAATAAAAGCTGACTACTTCATGTAGTCATAACGGAATATTTATAAAAGCCGTCACTGTGGTTTCCAGATCAAAGCATCTAGAAGCCTTAAGACTTTGTTGTTGAAAAATCAGACTCTTAAACATGCATCTCTTAGTATTTAAAAAGCTTTCTTAAATAATAGAATAAGACCATAAGGAGCAGCTTTCATAACAGTGGAAATGTAGCAAGTGTATTGAATGCAGAGAGAGATTCAAATGATAACTGTGGTTGACTTCTAAATGTTTAACTGTTTGATAATTGGTGAGTAATAGGTTCTTTTATAAACTGTATTTATTTAAAAAATATTCTATTTCATATTTGCTCCATAGTTTTATATTTTGTAATAATCAACATTAAGTTGAGCAAAACCTTTCTGTTTTCTACCCAGAAATTATTTCCTTTGCAAAATTATGTTTATATTAAATCTCAAGGTTGCTTTTGTTAAATTATTTTTTATATTAAAGGCTGTCAAAAAAATTTTTTTTGGCAGTAATGTGGAGTTTATGATAGAGCAATCCCACCATTGCCAGTTTGTCATATTGTTTTGGCTTTCAGCTATAATCCTGGAAGCTATGCCACCGGTAGTTCAAATACTAGCAGTCACCCATGGTGGACAGGTTTCTGTAGAGCTACCAGATTAAGGCAGAATAGGAAAAAAGGTCTGATGATCTACTTCCAAAAGTTAGTCAATGAAAAACATATGGTTCATACCAGAACACTATCTGACTTGCTTTCTTTGGATACGTCATGAGAAGAGATTAATTACTGGAGGAGGATATCATGTTTGGTGAACTATAGGGGCAATGAGCATGTAAAAAACTCTTGGTTTAGATGGATTGGCACAATACTTGCAACAATGGAAACCAACATACTGATGATTGTGACAAAGGTGCTGGATCATGTAACATTTCTTTCTGCTAAACATAAGGTCACCATGGGTCAGAGTTTACTTGATTGCAACTGTCAACAACAATGAATATAGAGCAATTGGTTGAGAATAAAATATCCTTCCATCCATGATGGCAGCAATATTTGTACCATTATGACTATATGGAGCAATGGGTTACCATAACTAGAAATAATTTGCTCCCTGTATTGGACCAGTTAACCAGAGTCAACTCTCTAGAGTTGGAAAGATAGTGCAAACATGATCTGCATCTCTCAGTCCTATTACAGTTATTTTTGAGGTGCTTATTTACCTGTTGATTATGCATAGTTATCTTGAATCACTCTGGTTTATATATTCTCAACAGGGGAAATGCCATAACCAAGAAGGCAATAATTGGTTCTTGGTGGTGAAAAATCCTATTTTTTATGCAAAACTCACAAATGGGGATGCAGTAATACAGTATATATAAACAGTACACAAACAGATATAAAGTGTAACTGGGCTATCAAAATTGCATGCGGAAAAGTGAGTAGAAAAAATATCTAACAGGGCTCCTTAAGGGGACAATAGTGAAAAAAAATTGGGAAAGTATGCTCTAGTTGCATGGAAATAGGTTAAATGAAGTATCTGTATTTGTACTTCTCAGGAAAATAACCATAATTGCATAGTTGTTTTAGTACTTCAACCTTCACTTCTATTGACTTTGTTTAATTCTTTTTCAGTCCCTATTCTGCTAACTTGACCCACTCTGCCCTGTTGGGATAACATTAGGTCAAATTAACTTACTTAATACAGGGTCACTATGAGTCGGAATCGACTCGATAGCAACAGGATTGTTGAATGTGGAAAAGCCGAGTAGGGAATTAGATATACCACTTGTTTAGATGTAGAAGAGAGATCTGATCTATGGAAAAATTTGAGGCATATACTTGAACAACTAACATTTCCTGGAAGCACCATTGACTCTTTAAACATTAAAGTTCCCTTCCCTGCAGATATGAAATATGAACTTACTTAACTCATAACTGGCATAGCTTCCAACATCATAGAAACACACAAGCCACCATGATATGCCAAAGTGACCGACAGGTGGTGGATGAGTGAGATAGACTTGGAAAATTGTATCAAGTAAGAAGACAGAGGGGCCTAAGACTGAGGCTTGAGTTATTCCGACATTAAAAGTCCAACAGAAGGAAATGAAGTGAGCAAACATGTTGCTGGAAATACAAAAGAGTGTTGTGTCAACAGGGAAGAGAATAGTTCAAGATGGTGGGGGTCAATTGGGCGCAATGTTACTGAGATTTCAAGTAATATAAGAATAACAAAACAGCCATTGTATTTTATGATGTGAGCCTCTCTCACTGAGTGTTGAGTAAGGATAAAGTACACAGAGATGGAGAAGGTGAGGAAACAGAAACAGCAAGCATAGACACCTCAACTGTGAGGAGTAGAAGAGAAAAAGAACAGTTGCTGGAGAAGGGGCTAAGAGATTGTCTTGGTGGAGGACACCAATATTTAGGGAAGGTGGAAGGGAAAAGGTCCAGCTGGCACGTGGAGGACTGGCCTTCACAGGTGGGTCCGCTGTAACAGGTGCAAAGAAGTTAAGCATGAAGGAAGACACAATAGATTTATAGTGTTGTTGGCAGGAGTTTGAGAAAGTTCCTAGGTTGGAAATATATTCTTCCAAATACCCAACCCATATCAAGGACACATTCAAGTTCCTGTTACCTAGCCCTTAATCTTTTCTGTATCTTCTCCTGGATTAATTCAACAGATAACTCTCACTCAATTTAACCCACCAAGTCACCTCACTTTCATTGTATGTGTTTGTGTGTATATGTGATAGTGTATGTGACAACAGAAATCAATTTGTTCCCCAAAGCCTATCTTACAAAAAGGAAAAGAGGTCATTTTGGTTTTGTAATGAAAATAGAAGAAGGCACTATCACTATGGTATCTTCCATAGTGATTCTTGGTGTGGAAGGGTAACGTCTCATCCAAAGACCTTAATGGTTTTGCCCTTTTTGGCTCTGACTACAAATTCAGTGCCAAGACAATCTCATACCCCTTCTTGTTTTTGCAAAGTGTACACAGCATAAACTTGACCCCAACAGGTATAATACTGACACTTTGTCCTTTCCTTTGTCTTGCCTCTGCATAGATGTAAAAGATTAGATCATCTCTTGATAGAAAATTACAGTTTCTTTAGGAATGAGTTTAATTGAAATGTCAAAGAACTTGGTGGGTATTTTATTTCAACATCTTAACAAACAAAAGAAGAAACATGATTTAAGTAAGTTATTTAAAGGGTCAGTGGTGCTTCCAGGAAATAGCAGGCTTTAGAGGATTTTCAAACTTTCTGGTATCTCCCTAGAACGGATTCTTGTCATTTTCCCAGCATGAAGGATGAGATAGTGTTCATCGATGTTGTTGTTAGTTGCCATCAAGTAGGGTCCAACTCAAGGCAACCCCATGTAAAAGAGAACAAAATGCTGCTGGGTCCCATGCCATGCCCATGATCGCTGGCGAGCTTGAGCCCATTTTTGCCTTCCATCCTAGCAGGCTCATCTTCCAGTACTATAGCAAAGTATATTCTATTTTGATCCATTGGGTTTTCATTGCTTACTTTTTAGAAGTATATCAGCAGTCACTTCTTCCCAGTCTTAGACTGAAACCTCCATTGAAACCTGTCCAACATGGATGACCCTGCTGGTATTTGATACATTGTTGTCATTGCTTCCAGAATCATAGTAACATGCAAGCCACCACAGTATGACAAACTGACAGACAGGCAGTAGATGCACAAACTATTAAAAAAAAAAAAAAAAAGTTTTGCTGTCGAGTTGAGTTCAACTCATAAGACTATATTATTCAATAAGATAGTAAGTGTAAAATAATTAGCATAGAGCCTGACACATAACAATTACTCACTGACTTGTAACTCTGAGGAAGAAGAGTCAAATGACTTGGAATAGGCATCCATAGTGGACCAAGAACACTATGCAACATTTATTATGCACAAAATTTATTTTATTACTCAAACATCAATATTTTGTATCCTATTTCTGAGTGTGTGTTTAACACTAAATTTTGCAATGATTCTACTTTTTTATAAATGGATGTGATTTTATTTATGCCTAGGCACAATTCTTTCCAGTATTATCCAATAAAAGCATATGTGAGCTATATCTTTTAATCACACATGTAAACTTAAATTTTCTGGTACACACACACACAAGTGAAATTAAGAATAAATTTCACATGATGCGATACGTTCAAAATATCCTCATTTCAACATGTAATTAATATAAGAAGGTAGTAAACATGATTTTTACATTCTTTTTTTTTCTTACTAAGTATTCAAAATCCAGTGTATATTATATTTAAAACACATCTCATTTTGGACAAGCCACATTTCAAGTGCTCAATCGCCACACATGCCTCATGGTGGCTACCATTTTAAATAGTTTAGCTTCACTCATTACATGTACAATCTCCTTAAGTCCTCTTAACAATAAAGGCAAGTTACTATCATATTTCTCCTGTTATAAGTGAGGAAATTAACCACAAACCAGTAAACTAGTTGCCATCGAGTCGACCTCAACTGGTGGTGACCCCATGTGTGTCAGAGTACAACTATGCTCCATAGAGTCTTCATGCTAATTTATTTTTTCAGAAGTGGATTGTCAGGTCTTTCTTCTGAGGTGCCTTTTGGTGGACTCAAACCCACCAGTCTTTCAAATGGTAGCTGAGTGTGTTAACTGTTTGCACCACTCAGGAACTCATACAGAGGTTAAGTCAACTGGCCTAAGATTCACAGAGTAATGAGTTGTAGGATCAAAACTGAAGGCCAAGGGAGTCTCACTGGAAGTGAGGCACCTTAACCATTGTGCCACATGCCTCTCAAGTTATTTGGAGCTATAAGTTCTTATGCTTTCAAAAGGACCTTCAAAACCTGAGAATACCGTTGCAAACCCTTCTTTTTCATGGGAATGAGGAAGAAGGAGTGCTCAAATTCATTCATTTAAAAAATATTTATGGAGGGTCTACCTGTATCAGATGCTGTGCTGGACAGCAGGGGTGTAAGCTGCTAGTCATACATGGGAGACAGACATTCAGCAAATAACTGCACAGAGAGCTTCCCTGGGTCAGAGATGTCTAAACAGAATTGAGAAAGAGAAGGAGAAGTTTAGTACTCACCCTTTATGAAGCAAACTCCTTGATAGCTGGGACCAGATCTTATTCATCTTTGAATCCATGGTGCCTAATACATGGCACCGTGTTCAGAGACTACGTGCTAAAGAAAAATGTGACTCACCCCATTGTAAATATGAAGTTAAGAGAACCTGGCAAAGTGGTCAAAGTCTAATCTTCAGATTGTTCATATTGACTGAAAAAAAGACCAGTTACCTCTAACTAGAGAATAATTTCAAGCCCTGAATTATATTTTGTAGATAAATATGCCTTTTCCACCTAACCTCCATTTCCACATCTCTTTCTTATCCCATTTCTAATTGGTCTTGGATTCAATTAGTTTTTGCTGCTCATTGAAAATATAATTTTATAACTTGTTATATTACATAATACTAAAATCAAGCTGGTATTATAACCTGCTTTTTCTCTTATGAATTTCATTTTGTATTCTTCAATATTTACAATTTCAATATGTGTCAGAACTATCTTTTACACTGTGGCATGTTCAAATTTGGCCATTGGCCGAAATTAAATGCTATAAGAAAGTGAGGATAATTCAGTGATTATGAATCCCAATAGTTTTTATTTAGGAGGTGGGAGGGACAAAGTAGGGCTAGAGTTGTCATGGTTGAAAAGCAGTAGTTACTCATGTTAGCCAGGAGAGAAGGATATTTTAGTATGTTTGTGGTTGCATAATAATGATGAGTTTCTATTCTAATGGAGACCCCATGTGTTTCAGAGTACAGCTGTGCTCCATGTGGTTTTCAATTTACATGATCTTCTGGAAGTAGGGCATCAGGTCCTTCTTCCAAGGTGTCTCTGAGTGGATTTGAACTGCCAGCCTTTCAGTTAGTAGCCGAGCACTTAACGGTTTGCCCTACCTAGGGATACCTTGTGGTTGAAGAGTATACTTTTTTGTGTCTGTGTTTAGTCATGATTACAGGGTAGTCTTATTTGTGCCTGGTCACATCACAGTCACGGTGTAACCTCAGCTGAAGTTGAAATTCTGTGAAACTGTTTATGTTTATGGGGAACCCTGTGGTTTGTTACCATCTGTCAGCTGTCAAGGTCTTTCTCACAGAGAGAAGTCTTACCCTTCCTATTCTTCTTCCTTCTTAAACTTTTAAGGAACTATCTTTATTACTTTCTCATTCATTTTTCCAGTATTTCTTTTTTTGCAAATACAATCCTGTATATTCTTATTTCCCTCTTCGCAAACAAAGGTAGCATATTACATACACTGTTCTACTCTTTGCTTGTTTCTCTTGCCATTACACACTGGAATGTTTCCATTTCAGTACATTGAAGTCTGTCTCATTCTTTTTTAATGTGTGAATAGTACTCTATTGTCAGGATGTGCCATAGTCATTACATAATTTTAGCTTCTTAACAGCAAAGAAGGAGCCCTAGTGGTGCAATGCTTAAGTGCTTGGCTGCTAACTTAAAGGTCAACATTCAAACCCCCCAGTCTCTCCATGGGATAAGATGTGGCAGTCTGTTTCCGTAAAGATTATAGCCTTGGAAACCCTTTCAGACAGTTCTACTCTGTCCTAAAGTGTAGCTATGAGTCAGAATCTACTCAATCTCAGTGTTTTATTTATTTATTTATATTTTTGGTAGCAGCAAATACATGGTGCCCCTAAAGTAATACAATGTGAATGGATGCTTGGATCCCTTCATGGTGCAAATGGTTAAGCATTCTGCTACTGACTGAAAAGTTGGTAGTAGACCTTGGAAGAAAGACATGGTGATCGAATTTCAAAAGATGATAGCTATCGAAAGCACTAAAGAGCACAATTCTACTAGAAACATACGGAGTCGACATGAGTCGGAATTGACTCTACTGCAATTGTTTTGTTTAATTTTGTTTTGTTTTTTGGTTTGGATGAATGATTATTTGTAAAACCCTGAGCTTACATTTGACAGCATTTGCTACATAAACCAGAGTATGACATACACTCTGGTGAACTGGGTTCAATTCTTAGCTCAATTTTCTTGACAAGTCACTTAAACTCTTTGGGGCTTAGGTTCTACATCTGTAAAATTAAGGGGTTGACAAATATTTAAGTCCCCATCAAATTTCATTCATTTGATCTTATTCTCATGTTATATGCTTATCAATCCACTCTCCAAAAGGATAAAAAATAAAAGCCCTGATTTATAGTATATGCTGATATCCACGGTGTAAATTCTCCAATCAAGGCCAATTTCAAGCTCACAGTTAAACAACCAGCTTGCAGAATTTCTGAAAATTGAACAATCAGCTCTTGGAGATAGCATAGTGAGACTCAAGTACACCACTGGGAAAACTTTCTAAAAAGAGACTCACTGAGATTCAGATATTGTAAACTCCTCAGATGAACTTAAGTTATATCACACTTGGGTTGAATAAGAAGGAAACTAAAAACGTTATTCTCTAAATTTGCCACCTTAGTCATTCCCCAGAATGTCCATTAGTTTGCAGCACAGAAGGATTGCTAAGGAGCAAACAGTAGCTTACTTTAATAAATATCTTGTTTACCCAAACTTTACGTACAAAAAAGCATACTTACTTGATCCAAAGCCTTATATATTAGTAAACTAATTCTCATTCTTAATTATGGCTGTACTTTTTAGTCATCTTTTTTCCAGCTTTTGAAAATTACTCATACCCAACCCCAAGACTGATTAATTAATCTGAACCTTTGCAGAATGGGGCTTAGCTATTATTTGTTTGAACAGTGTTTCAGGTGGTTCTAATGTGTAGCCAGTGGTTAAGCACATCTGGTCTTTGGATACTTGATATAAAATATTTTGACATTTCACTTTTCTGTTTTTAGGTGAATCACACTGTGAGGATATGTTGGAGCCACAGGATACTGATTCAGCTGAGCTAATTCAAGCGAGAGAAAAAGCCTTTCAGAGCCTACAAAAATGGCTAAGGGAATAAATCTCTCTGAAATATCAATGCAACAGAATCCAAAATCTGGTCTCACATTTAATTGCTCAAATGTAAAATCACCTGAAAGGCTGAACTTAGAGCAGACTCAAAAGTCTAATTCCTGTATGTAAGAGTTAAGTTTTGTTTTGTTTTCATGGAAGTTCAACTTGTTCTACGTTTCTTGCTGGGCTTGAGAAGCAGCAGACCGTCCCAGACCACAAGAAATTAATTATCCTGGAGGACAAGGTGCAGCTAGGTAGTTTGTTGATATGGAGACAGAAGCTTTACATCCTGGTTTTCCAGAACATTATCTATTTCATGAACTCTTATTCTTTTCAATAAGTACCATACATAAAATGTGAATATAAATGTGTTTTGATTAATTTATGTATACATTAATAAGTAAATAAGAAAAATGCTTTGCCAAATAATGAATTCTTGTCTTCATTAAGAAAATTTAAGTATGGGCACAACATGAATGAATTAGTTAAAAAAAAAATTATTGTTGTTGCGTGCTATCGAGTCAGTTCCACCTCATAGCGACCCTATGTACAACAGAACAAAATATTGGCAGGTCCTGTATCATCCACACAATTGTTGCTTTGTTTGAGCCTATTTTTGCAGCCACTGTGTCAGTCCATTTTGTTCAGTGTCTTCCTCTTTTTTGCTGACCCTCTAATTTACTAAGCATGATGTCAGTCTCCAGGGACTGGTCTCTTCTGACAACATGTCCAAAGTACGTGAAACAAAGTTTTGCCATCCTTGTTTCTAAGGATCATTCTGGCTGTTATTTCTTCCAAGACAGATTTGTTCCTTCTTCTAGCTGTTGTTAGGTGCCATAGAACCACTTTAGACTCATAGCGACCCTATGTACAATAGCACAAGACACTACCTGGACCTGCACCATACTCATAGTCGTTGTTATGCTTTAGCCCATTGTTGCAGCCACTGTGTCAATCCATCTTGTTGAGGGTCTTCAACTTTTTTGCTGACTCTCTGCTTTACCAAGCATGACGTCCTTCTCCAGGGACTGATTTCTCCTGATAACATGTCCAAAGTATGTGAGGCAAAGTCTCGCCATCCTCTCTTCTAGGGAACATTTTGGCTGTACTTCTTCCAAGACAGATTTGTTCATGTTTTTGTCTGTCCGTGGTATATTCCATATTCTTCACCATACTCTCAGGGTTTTTCCTGTCTGTCAGGCCAGTAAATCTGTTTTTTTTGTGTGTGTGAGTTAGAATTTTGTTCTACACCCTTCTCCAGCCCTGTCCAGGACCCTCTGTTGTGATCCCAGTCAGAGCACTCAGTGGTGGTAGCTGGGAACCATCTAGCTGTACTGGACTCAGTTTGGTGGAGGCCATTGTAGCTGTGGTCCATTAGTCCTTTGGACTGATTTTTCCTTATATCCTGATCTCATCATTCTCCCTTGCTTCCAAAAGGGTGAGACCAATGTAGTATCTTAGATGGCTGCTGACAGGCTTTTGGGACTCAAGACGTTACTCACCAAGGTATAATGTAGAACATTGTCTTTATAAACTGTGTTATGCCAATTGAGCTAGATGTTCCCTGAGACCATGGTCCCCACAGCCGTCTGCCCATCAACTGAGTCCCTCAGAGAGTTTGGATGTGTCTATGGAGCTTCCATGACCTTTCCTTGTACAAAATGTGCTGTCTTCCCCAGTATTGTGTACCGTCTTTCATCATTTGATTTTTTGACTGCTGCTTTCAAGTGCGTTGATTGTGGATTTAACTAAAAAGAAATTCTTTAGAACTTCAATATTTTCTCTGTTTATCATGATGCTGTTTATTAATCCAACTGTGAGGTTTTTTTTTTTTTTTTTTTTTTTTTTTTTTTTATGTTGAGGTGTAATTCATACTGAAGGCTGTGGTATTTGATCTTCATCAGTAAGTGCTTCAAGTCTTATTCACTTTTAGCAACCAAGGTTGTGTCAACTGCATATGGAAAGTTGTTGAGTCTTCCTCCAATCCTGATGTCATGTTCTTCTTAATACAGTTCAATATATCTGATTATTTTCTCAACATGCAGATTAATTATGTATGTCAAAATGATTCAACCCTGATGCACACCTTTCCTGATTTTAAACCACGCAGTATTTCTTTGTTCTGTTTAAACTCCTGCATCTTGATCTAGGAACAGATTCCTCATGTGCACAATTGAGTATTCTGGAATTCCCATTCTTAGCAATGTTAGCCATAATTTTTTATGATCCACACAGTCGAACGCCTTAGCATAGCTAATAAAACACAGGTAAACATCTTTCTGGTGTTCTCAGCTATCAGCTAGGATCCATCTGACATCAGCAATGAAATCCCTTATTCACATCCTCTTCTGAACTCAGCTTGAAATTCTGTCAGTTCCCTGTTGATGAACTGCTGCAACTGCTTTTAAATGATCTTCAGCAAAATTTAACTTGCATGTGATATTATTGACTTTGTTTAATAATTTTTGCATTCAGTTGGATCACCTATTTTTGGAATAGGCATGAAGATGGAGCTCTTCCACTCCATTGGCCAGGTAACTGTCTTCCAAATTTCATGACATAGAAAAGTGAACGATTCCAGTGTTGCATCCATTTGTTGAAATATCTCAATTGATATTCAGTCAATTCCTGAAGCTTTGTTTTTCATCAATGCCTTCAGTGCAGCTTTGATTTCTTTCTTCAGTGCCTTTGGTTCTTGATCATATACTTCCTCCTGAAACGTCTGAATATAGACCAATTCTTGTTGGTACAGTGACTATACACTCCTTCCATCTTCTTTTGATGCTTCCTGTGTCATTCAATATTTTGCCCATAGATTTCTTCAAAATTGCAAATCAAGGCTTTACTTTTTCCTTCAGTTCTTTCAGCTTGAGAAATGCCAAATGTGTTCTTGCCTTTTGGTTTTCTAACTTCAAATCTTTGCACATTTCATTATAATTCTTTACTTTGTCCTTTTGATCTGCCCTTTGAAATGCTCTGTTCATCTTGTTTGCTTTATCATTTCTTCCATTTGCTTTAGATACTCTACATTCAAAAGTAAGTTTCAGAGTCTCTTTTGACATCCACTTTCATCTTTTATTTCTTTCCTATCTTTTTAAATAATATTTTGTTTTATTCTTGTGTGATATACTTGATGTCATCCCACAACTTATCTGGTCTTTTGTCATTAGTGTTCAATTAACCATATCTATTCTGGGGAAGATCTCTAAATTCAGGTGGGATATACTCAAAGTCATACTTTGGTCCTCGTGGATTAGTTTTAATTCTTCTTCAGCTTCAACTTAAACTTGCATATGAGCAATTGATATTCTGTTGTACAGTTGGCCCCTGGCTTTGTTCTGACTGATGATATTTAGCTTTTCCTTTGCCTTTCTTCACAAATGTGGTCGATTTGATTCCTGTGTATTCCGTCTGGTGAGGTCCAAGTATATACTCACCATTTATGTTGTCGATTAAAAGGTATTTGCAATGAATAAGGTGTTGGTGTTGCAAAATTCTCTCATGTAATCTTTGGTATCATTTATATCACCAAGGCCATATTTTCCAAATACTGATCCTTCATTGTTTCCAACTTTTGCATTCCAATCACCTGTAATTATCAATGCATCTTGATTGCATGTTTGATCAATTTCAGACCATGGAAGTAGGTAAAAATCCTCAATTTCTTCATCTTTGGAATTAGTGGTTGGTGCATAAATCTTAATACTAGTTATATTAACTGGTCTTCTTGTAAGCCTGTGAGTATTCTCCTATCACTGACAGTGTTGTACTTCAGGATAGATCTTGAAATGTTCTTTTTGACAATGAATGCAATGCCATTCCTCTTCAATTAGTCTTTCCCAGCAAACTACATCATATGATTTTCAGTTTCAAAATGGCCAATTCCAATCCATTTCAGCTCATTTATCTAGATATATAGCTTCTGTCTGACTCCACCAACCAGCCTTCCATGAAGTTCTGTAGCACTTAAAAATAATGTTTCTATGCCAAATATAAATTAAAATTAAGGTACGACAGCTCTCATCTGAGATTCATTATAAATTCTGTCCAAACTAGTTTATCTGTAATTCATCTGAAGAAATACAATGTAAGACACCATCTCTAAACTATTCAAAGTATTGTTATTTAGTCAAAATGAAAACTTCTTTTTTATTAAAAAAAAACGTGCTCATCTTATTATTTGAATAGCTTCTTATTTACCGTATTTTTACACAAGTAACTTGTACTTTCTACTTTTGTTTGCCAACCATGCCTTACCCCTTGAAGTATTTTCATAAGTGCACTATGATAATTTTTACAGCAACCTGTATGAGAAAATTGGGATAGGAGACTTTATGAAAAGAGCACTGTGAAAGTCGTACTTGGCAAATAAATGATGAAGGCAAGCAAAATTTGCATAAAAATATAGAACTCCATACAATTGAAGATTAGTTATTAATAATAAAAATGTACTAATTTTAGATTCTTATTTTGACAAATTTATCATCAATAATTAACATTAGGTAGAAATGTATGAGAAGTAATTGTAGCTCTCTATTATCTTTGCTATTTGTATGTAAATCTGAAATTATTTTAAAATACATAGTTAATTAAAAAATAGTTTGTGATCATTAATTGTAATGGATTAATTAACTAATGTAAGTGGATATTGAGATGTGTTATACTGATTGTGTTAAATCAGCAATGAAAATAATTTGGTGAAAATTAAACCTAGGAAGTTTCCTGGACACATCCAAACACTTTGAGGGACGGAGTAGCTGGGGCTGGGGCCTGGGGACCATAGTTTCGGGGGACATCTAGGTCAACTGGGATAACAAATTTTATTAAGAAAATGTTCTACATCACACTTTGGTGAGTGGTGTCTGGGGTCTTAAGAGCTTGCTAGCAGCCATCTGAGATGCATCAATTGGTCTCATCCCACTTGGAGTAAAAGAGATTGAGGAAAACCAAAGACACAAGAAAATAAAGGACTTTTGTAAGAAGACTAAAGGACCACATAAACCAGAGAATCTACCAGCCTGAGACCAGAAGAGCTAGATGGTGCCCAGCTATCACTAATGACTGCCCTGACAGGGAACATAACAGAGAGTCCCAGATGGAGCATGAGAAAAGTGTGAAGTGGAACTCAGTTTTACCTAAGAAGACCCGACTTAATGGTCTGACAGAGACTGGAGGAACCTCCGCAACTATGGCCCCTGAACACTCTGTTAACCAGAAATGAAACCATTCCTGAAGCTCATTCTTCAGACAAATATTAGACAGGACTATAAAATAAAAAATAATACATATGAGGAGTGTGCTTCTTAGTTCAGTCAGATACACGAGACCAAATGGGTAGCTCCTGTCCAGAGGCAGGATGAGAAAGCAGGAAGGGACAGGAACTGGTTGAATGGACACAGGGAACCCAGGGTGGAAAGGGGGAATGTGCTGTCACATTGTGGGGATTGAAACTAATGTCATGAAATAATACATGTATAAATTTTTGTATGACAAATTAACTTGAGCTGTAAACTTTCACCTAAACATAAAAAAAACAGGAGAAGAAGAAGAAGAAAACAAAAGAATTTGATGAACTTTTGGAAATCTGCTTTTGCTTTAGATTTCATATTGAATTTTAAGCATATTTTAATGAATAATCCAAAGTGACAAAATTTGGACTGTTTTTACCCTGTCTTTACATCATCTATATCATCTACAAATATCATAACTTTTATTTTGAACAAACCACTATGGAGATTTAAATGGCAGCATTAGCTATCTTTGAAGTATTGAATTTCTTAACTTCAAATGTCTGATTCTCTAATATTACACATGACTTACTAGAGGCCAAGTATTTCCATACTGTTTTATTATTAAGCCAATTCCATTAAGATTTGGATGACACTTTTCTAATAAGCTCTTATTTGCTCTTCTTTGAAACAAAATTCCTTTTTCTTTGCTTCACCTTCTCAGGTCAACCAGTACTAAAATAAAATCTGTGCTTGAAAGGGTTAAAATATATCTAGGTACTTAAACCCATTGCCACTGAGTCAATTCCAACTCAAAAACAACTCAATAGGACAGAGTAGAACATCTCCATAAGATTTCCAAGGCTTTAATCATTGCTGAAGTAGACTTCCACATCTTTTACTTTTGGAGTGCCTGGTGAGTTTAAACAACTGATCTTTTGGTTAGCACCCAATTTTGTACTTATTCCTTCTTAAATTTGTAGAGAAAGTTAGGAGGTAGTAAATACCATGATTTGTAGAGAAATTAGGAAGAGCCAGTGATCTATTTTCCTATCTGTATGTGTTAAAATGTACTTAATTTATACTTAATATCAAATGATATTAGTTACCTAGAACATCTCTTAGCACATAGTAAGTGCTTTCTATATATATATATATATATGAAGTGAATAAATGTATTAAATATTTAAATTTTATGTCTTAATATTTAGCTATTTTGTTTTATTTTGAATTTTCTTGAAGATATAAGCCTGGCCTATGTCTAGGAAAGTTAATTCCTAGATACATATTTATAAAACCTTCTCATTACATGGAAATCCAATTGAGCACATGAAATATCATTATTAAACAACTTACAAATAAGGAACTGATTTGGCTTATATGTAGCTCAGAGTTTGGACCATAAAAGTTTTATTTTTTTGGCTCGTTTACTTTTTTATTTTTTGACTTGGGTTCTATGACTAACTCCAAAAAGGCTAAGATAAATGTAGATGCCAGTGAAATGAAAACTGCCCAATCCTATACCATCCCCATGATTGTTTCTGGACCAGACCATTGTGATCCATAGGGTTTACACTGGCTGATTTTCAGAAGTAGATCTCGAGGCCTTTCTTCCTAGTCCATCATAGTCTGGATGTTCCACTGAAACCTGTTCAGCATCATAGCAACATGGAAGCCTTCACTGACAGGCAGGTGGTTAGTGCTCATGAGGTGTATTGGTCAGAAATAGAAGGCAGGTCTTTCACACGGAAGGTGAGGATTCTACCACTCAATGGTTTACTTGGTGTAATAAATAATTTAGTGGTTGTATAAGTTTTCTAAGGCTTCTGTAACAAATTACCACAAACTGGGGGACTTAAAACAACAGAAATTTGTTCTCTCACAATTCTTGATGCCAAAAGTTTGAAACCAAGGTGGCAGTAGGGCCCAACTCCCTCTGAAAGCTATAGTGGTGAATTCTTGCTTGCCTCTTCCAGCCTCTGGTGGCTCCAGGCTTCCTTGGTTTAATTATCCCTTATGAGATTTCATAGGTTACCTAAAAGTTGTTGTTAGTTGCCATTGAATAAACAGAAGCAGACATGTAGAGGTGGAGAAGATGTCAAAGTAAGTAGTTGCTCCTATGTACCCCCCAGAAACTAACCAACTAAACAGCAAATAATAACAAGTACAGACAGAGATCTAAAAACTCTGGTCAGCAGCTGAGTTATTGCAGAGTCCAGGTGAATCTTGAAGAGGGGAGGGGAAGATGAGAGTGGCACAGAAGCTGGGATGTTCTATCTGCAGGCACCCAGAAGACTTGGCATGTCACTTTCATTTTGGGACAGGGACAGGCAACACTCCAAACAAAGACATAAGATGGGAGTTAACCTAAGGTAGCTGTAGCTGGATTTTTAAGGCAGCACAGATTGGCTGTGGGATTCCGTGGGCTGTGCACTTAGGAGGGTACAAAGGGAGACTGAGGAGCTGTGGGAGAATGCTGTGAAATCTTGCCAAGCCCTAAGGCACACAGGCTGTAGGACCTCGAAATACTGAGAAGCTGCTTGGCCCAGCCTTCAGCATGGGTGAGAAACGTACTTCAAACTGACAACACAGAGTGAACGACTGACTCCTTGCCCACAGTGGTGCACTGAGTGAGAGCCTGGACAGGGGCACCCATGGAGGAGAAACAGTAAGCACTCCCCACCTTTGGCTCAGGAAAGTGGAGCCCAACCACTAACATCAGAGTCTAAGACCAGGGGACAAACCTTTGCATATGCATTGAGCAGCAGAGGCCAAGCCATCCCAAATTCCACATAAAGGAGTAAACCAACCCCACGGGTACACTAAGGGCCACAGCCAAAAGCTCAGAAGAGAAAGGAAGTAACACACCAGAAAACTCCGCCACTTAAGGGAGAAACAGCCAGAATAAGCATCCAGAAATTCAAGCACCAAAAACTGACTCAGCCCTGAAAAAAACCAAAGTATAAGAGTGCCCTCTAGTGGTTGGTCCGAAAAGAGAGTGGACCTATATCTGAAGAGCATAATTTCCTCAAACATCAGAAAACTTAGAATTTAAAATACTAAACAAATAGAAAAAAAAATCAGAAAGTCTCAACTTCAACACAAAAAAGAGGAAAACAGAAAAAACCACAAGAGAAGAAAGATCAAACAAAAGGTAAACAAGAAAAGGAAATTTCTCCTATGGACACCAGGTTAATGGAAAATATAGAAAATGTCTAGGCAATAGAGTGAAATATGCTCAAAGTAAAAAAAAGTACACACACACACAAAGCAAAGTAATGGAAATCAGGGAACAAATGGAGCAAGCAAATGAGAAACTTTAATGAGGAAATTGAAAACATCAAAAATATAAACACATAAAATAAGCAAGAGAAGTACTGGAATTGTTGAATGAAGCAATTTAATTAGAAAATCCAAGAGAAACATTCAACAATACAGTCGAAGAGACAGAAGATAGAATAAGTGAAGTAGGTGACTGAGTAAATGAATTTATCAAGTCTCAAGAGAAACAAGAAAAACGAAAAAAGGAAAGCATATAAAACCAAGTGCAATTATGGGGTTCAGTTAAGAAAACTGACATTAGAATTACTGGAATTCTACACCATAACGACAATAAAAGCGTAGAAAGAAGTTTCAAAAAGATAATCATAGAGAACTTCCCAGGCCTGCACAGAGAACTAGACCTACATACAGGAAGCTACATGCATTCTAAATATAGGAAATACAAAAAGATCAACCACAATCCACATCCTAATAAAATTCTCCTCCCCACCCCTAAAAAAAAGACAAGGAGGGAATTCTGAAATCAGAATGAGAAAAATACAATATGACAAACCATGAGTACTTTATAAGAATCAGTGCAGATTATTCCCAAGAAATTCTAGAGGCCAGAAGACAACGGAGTGACATATATAAAATATTAAACTAAAACAATTGCCAAGCAATAATCCTTTACCCAGCAAAATTGTCATTCAATAGCAAATGGGAAATCAAAACATTCCTAAATAAAAAGAAGCTTTGAGAATTTGCCACTACCAGATCAGCTGTGAAAGTATTCAGCCGTGCAAGGGAGTTGTCCAAATAGAAAGGCAGACAGTAAACAAGTACTTGTATCTATACATGGAAAATAAATGAATGGATGAATGAATGAGTTAATGAATAAATGGATAGATATATGATTGATAGATAGGTAGATAGACAAATAGATGATAGATAGATAGATAAGAGAGATCAGCCAAACGTAATAACAAGGGCAATTATAAGGACAAAGTATATGACATCTTCAGGGAATAAACTCAACAATTTAATACTGTAATCAAAACAACATCAAGATCAAAAGAAATAAATAGAAAGTAAACGTATTGGATATAGGATGTAGAATGATGTTAATGAAGACTCACCAACAGAAATGGGAGAGGAATGAGTGAGTCAAGAATGGATTTAATATGTTAAGGTTCTATGTTGTCTGCTCTTCATATGTTAAATGTGTTTTAACTGCAAGTTGCATAACATAATATATGTGGTAACCACTAAAAAATCACCAAGAAAAAAATACACAGAAGGAAATAAGGAAAAAATTAAAAAGGCTTATCACAAGAAAGCAGCCAAATACAAATAATAACAAAAATGAGAATAAAAAGACAAAGGAGATATGAAACACTCCAAAAAGAAATAGTGAAAAGAATGAGGTAGATATTTAGTTTTCAGTAATAACGTTAAATATAAATGGTCTAAACTCCTCATGCAAAAGGCAGAGAGTGGCAAAATGGATTAAAAAAAAAAAAAAGGACATGACCATCCTTCTGCTGTCTCAAAGAAACACACCTTAGACATAAGGACATAAACAGACTGAAAATAAAAGAATAGAAAAAAAATTCCATGCAACCAGTAAACGTATTGATAAAATAGACTTTAAAACAAAATCTATTACAAGAAACAGAGAAGAGCATTACATAAAAATAAAAGAATCTAAGGAGAATACATAACAATTATAAATATATATGAACTTAACAGCAGTGCTCCAAAATACATAAACCAAATACTGATAATATGAAAGAAAAGACAACTCCACAATAATAGTTGGGAACTTCAACACACCATTTTCAAATCTAGACAGAAAATCTAAAAAGAAAATCGCTAAGGGCACTGAGATCTTAAATAGAACCATAAGTCAATTAGACATAGTGGACACATATAGAACACTCCACCAATCATCAGAATAATCTCATTTTTCTCCAGCACACATGGATCCTTTTCCTGAAAAGACCATACGTTAGGACACAGAACAATTCTCAACAAATTTAATAAGGTTGAAAGCCTACAAAGGATCTTCTCAGAATACAACGGTATGAAGCTATTGTCTTCTTTTGCTCTTTATAATCTATTTATTCAAGTTGTCTGTTTAAGTTACCAATTTTGATTATTTCTTCTTTTCTAAAATAGACATTTATTGCTATGAATGTCCCTCTGAGTACTGCTTTTGATATATCCCAAAGGTTTTGATATGTTGTGTCTTAATTTTCATTTGATTCTAATATTTCTTTTTAAATTTCACTTTTGATTTCTTCTATCACCCAATAGTACTTTCGTGGCATATTCTTTAGGTTCCATGTATTTATTTATTAATTTTTGCTTATTTTTTCTGTTGCTGATTTCTAACTTCATACCATTATGGTCACAGAAGATGCTATGTATAATTTCAATCTTTTTAACTTTATTGAGACTTGTTATGTTTCCCAGCATAAGGTCTATTCTTGAAAATGATCTATGTTTGCTGGAGAATAATCTGTATTGTCCTGATGATAGGTGGAGTGTTCTCTATATGTCTGTTAGGTCAAATTGTCTTGGTTTAATTTAAGATCTTAATGTCCTTAGTGATTTTCATTTTAGATGTTCTGTCTCAAATAGAAAGTGATGTGTTGAAGTCCCAACTATTTTTCTAGTTCTTCTTTCATATTACCAAACCAAACTTGTTGGCATCGAGTTGATTCAGACTCATAGCGACCCTATTGGACAGAGTAGAACTGCCCCATATGGTTTCCAAGGAGCAGCTTTTGGATTCAAACTGCTGACCTTATGGTTAGCAGCTGAGCTCTTTTACCACTGTGCCGCCAGGGCCCCCATTTCCTATTAGTCAATTTTTTTTCATGTGTTTTGGAGCATTGCTGTTAGGTGTACATATATTTATAATTGTTATGTCTTTTTGCTGGATTGATCCTTTTATTATTATGTAATATCCTTCTTTTTCTCTTGTTACAGATTTTGATTTAAAGTCTATTTTATCTGATATCAGTATGGCCACCCTGTTCTTTTTTTTGTTTACTGGTTGCATGGAGTATTTTTCCATCCTTTTATGTTCAATCTGTTTGTGTCTTTATGTCTAAAGAGCATTTCTTGCAGACAGCAAAATGATGGATTTTTTTTTTTAAATCCATTCTGCCACCCTTTCCCTTTTGTGTGGAAAGTTTAGCTCATTTAGCTGGTCTAAGTCAGGGGTGGTAGCTGGGCACCATCTAGTTGTACTGGATTCAGTCTGCTGGAGGTCATGGTAGTTACGGTCCATTAGTCTTTGGACTAATCTTTTCCTTGTATCTTGTTTTCTTCATTCTCCCTTGCTCCTGAAGGGGTGAGACCAGTGGAGTATCTTAGATGGCTGCTCACAGGCATTTAAGACCCCAGAAGCTACTCACCAAGGTAGCATGTAGAACATTTTCTTTATAAACTGTGTTATGCCAGTTAAGCTAGATGCTCCCTGGGACCATGGTCCTCACAGACCTCTGCCCAGCAATTCAATCCCTCAGGTAGACCATTTACTTTTAAAGTTGTTACTGAAAACTAAGTGTCTATCTCATTCAGTTTGGTATTTGTTTTTTCAGGGTTCCTTATCTTTTATTTTTCTTTTCTTTTTTCTGTTATACTTGTTTGGATGATTTTATGTGCTGAGCCTTTTTATTTGCTTCCTTCTTTTCTTCTGTGTAGTTTTTTAAAGTGATTTCTTAGTTGTTACCACACATATTACATTACACAACTTGTAATTGTGACAACATATAACATATGAACAAAAGATGTCATACAATCTTAACATATTAAAGCTACTCCTAATTTGTTCCTCCCTCCCCCACTTCCACTCATGAGTCTCAGTTAACATCATTGTACATCCTATATTCTGTAGGTTTACTTTGTACTCATTTCTCCTGAACTTGATGTTATATTGCTTTCAGAATTAAATTATTAAGTTTCTTCTGTGAAAATACTTGGTCCTATGATTCCCCATATTGTTGCATTTTTTAGAGATCTCTCTCTTACTTATTTTTTTCTCTGAAGGGAGTCAAGTATTTGTTTAATGTTCTTGCCTTTCCATTTGGAGAACTCCTTTGAGTAATACTTGCAGAGCTGATCAGGTAATGGTAAATTTCCAGAACTTCTGTTTATTTGGGAATATCTTGATTTCCCCCTTGTTATTGAAAGAATTGTTGGTTGGCAATTGTTTTCATTCAATATTTTATACGAGTCACTCCATTGTCTTTCTGGCTTCTAGAGCTCTGTGGAAAAATTCACAATTTTTCTATTAAGAGCCCTTGGTATGTCTTTTTCTCTTGTTGCTTTCAGAATTCTCTCCTTGTCTTTGGTTTTCAGGAATTTTATTAGAATTTTGCATGGGGTTGATCTTTTTGTAGTTCCTCTAATGGGAGTTAGTGTAACTTCCTGTATTTGCAGGCTTGGTTCTGTGGGCAGATCTGGGAAATCTTCTATGATTATTTCTTGGAAAATTCTTTCTATGCATTTACTATTGTCATGGTGCTCTGGAATTCCAACAATTCTAATGTTAGAGTTCTTAACTGAATCCCATATTTCCTTTTTTCTTTGCTCTTTTCACTTCTTTCTATTGAGACTTGATAGTTTTATTTCTTCTGTCTTCTACTTCACATATTCTAACTTCTGTCTGTTCCACTTTATTGTTGAGTATTTCTCTTGGATTTCCTAATTCAGTTACTTTATTCTTCAGTTCTAGTAGTTCTGTCTCTTTTTTTCATGTTTTCAATTTCTCATGTTGACACAGCAGCAATATGGAGATACATTGAGAGTAGGGACTGCTGGGAGATGAAGTTGGTTTTTTTTTAGAGACTGTACCAAAATTTTTAGGAATTTGGAGTCTTGAAGCCTATACTTCATAGGTTATAACAACCTTACCACCACTTCTGTCTCTTCTGGCTACCCAGTGCCTAACACCTCATGGACTCATGGAAGTTGGGGCTGGCAGGGATCATAGAGAATATTTTGTCCATTTCATAGATACTTGAGGCTCAGATTTCAGTTGAGGCTGAATGAATTTTGTTCCACTGTATAAAGGACACAGTAACAAAATCATGACTTTGTCATCATGTGAACCATGACCAAAGTTGCAAAGAGCAAATTTAGGAACCCATAATACTGAATGCAGCTTCCAAAAACCACATCTTTTGCTTTTTTAAGATAATTACACTCTATAGGAAACTGAAATTCCCTAGTGGGAAAGATGTCTAAGCACTGAAGCAGATTCCAAGTGATTTGATTGAAACTTCTGAACTTAGATTCTGGAAGCCATGAGAATTTTCATCCCTCTCTTCAGTCATTGGCATGAAGTGGTCCCAGCACCACCACCAGTGGAGTTTGTGTAAGAGGGAACTGCTGAGCTGCTAAGGTTATGAGTCTTGAAGCCTAGAGAGGGAAGCAAATGGTGCATGGTAACTGTGTCCCAAGTGCGAACATGCACATTTTGCAGGGTTCAAGGGTGAAGCAGGGGGGAGACCAAAAACAAGCAAACAAACAAACAAAAACCTGTTGCCATTGAATCAATTCTGTTTCATAGCAACCCCATGCATTTCAGAATAGAACTGCACTCTGGGAGTAGATCACCATACCTTTCTTCTGAGGAAACTCTTGATGGATTCAAACTGCCAAACTTTTGGTTAGTAGCCAAATATTTAATGGTTTACACCACCCAGAGACTCCTCAGCAGGTAGTGCCTACCCTGAAATGCTTAGCTCACATGATGACAGTTGCCTAGACTTGCCTGGAGCAATCAGGCTCTCTCAGGAGACCTATATAGTAGACTGATTGATACCCTTGAAGAACATAAACAGGAAAGTGAAGGATTCTTCCTTTTCTTTATCCCTCTCACATAGCCCCCTGAGCTGCCTCACATAGTTCTTACTACACTGCTCAGCCAGAGAGGCACCAGCTTGTCACCATCCCATGTCCACCCTGCTGCTGCCGCCTGGTTCCTCTGGAACTTTTTTTTTTTTTCTGTCTCTATCCTTTTCTTCCTTTACTTTCTCCCTCCTGTCTAGCCCCATGCACCACCTCAACCCCTTCTAGGCAGACCACTCCACATCACTTTGCTAGAAAGCTACCAGCTCACAGCTCCCCAGGTCTGCCCCAACACTACCGGCCAGTTCCTGCTCTGCTGCCATTTTTTTCTCCATTTCCTTTTCTTACATGTCTTTCTTCCTCCCACATAGCACCATACACCACCTCCTCCCTGTCCTACTGGCCATGTCTTGCTGCCTTGTCTAGAGAGCCACCAGCACAAGACCAACCTAGGTCGACCCCACACCCATCTAGTAGTTCCCCCCAATGCTGTCATTTTTTGCTTTTGTTTCTCTCTCTTCTTTCTTTATTTCTGTCTCCCACCAGGCTCCACACATCACTTCCCCTTCCTTCCAAACGACCCTTGAGTCTACCTGCCCTCATTCACCAGCCCCCACTGTCCTGCCAGGTTTTTTTTTTTTTTTTTAATGTATGTTTTTCCCTTTTTTCTGTCTTCGTTTTCCGTCTCCCTCTAACCTATCCCCATATACATCCACCTTCTGCTGCTGACTCCACAGTACAGCCATAGCTGGAGATCCACTGGCCCACGACTGACCCAATTCTGCCCCTCCCCCAGTGCACTGCCACTTATTTTATTTTTTCTTCTCTTTTTTCCCCTTTACTTTCTTTTCTTTCTAATTCCCACCTAGCCTTGTATGCCACCTCCCCCCTATTTCCCACCAGCCACCAAGTCTTCCCAGCCCCACCCACTGGCTATATTTTAAATCTTTCTCTCTCTTTTCTCTTCTCACACTCACCATGCCCCATATGTGACCCTCATCCTGATGGCCTCCAACATGCCACTGTGGTTAAAGCACCCCTGGCACTCAAGCTGGACCCTACACTGGGCCCTTAAAGCTGCCTTTCTGCCACTTGATAGGCTGTCAGACAATGGGAAACAAGCCCACACCACTCCCCATCCAACACCCTTGCCCATCTGGTGATGGACTTGGAAAGCTTCCACACCACTTGATGAACATCAGGAGACAGTGCCCATCCAGTCTGCCATAAGCCACCTTTACAAATCAGGTATACATCAAAGCAGGCTCATCCTGCCTGCTGCCGCTTGGCTGACCCGGGCAAGGTGGTGAGAACTGTTGTGCCCACAGATGAGCAAGGAGTAAAACACACCTGGCCTGCTCACCCTGACATATAAAACAAACAAACAAACAAACAAACAAAAAAACAAAAACAAAAAAGCAGACTGAAACAAACCAATGCACAATTAATAAATAAAATACTACCTTAATGCCTCAGAGACAGCAGATAATATCAAAACATACTAAAAAGTGGGATAGGATGGCTCCAGCAAATGACCAAAATAAAGAATCAGACAACCTTCCAGTAGAGGAAAAGATAGTGGAGCTACCTGATGTGGAATTCAAAAGACTCATATTTAGGACTCACCAAGAGATAAGAAAAGAGATCAGGGAGAACAAAGACAAAGCAATAGGAGAAATCAGGAAAATAAACAAGAACAAAGTGTCAAAATAAATAAACAATTAAAAATAATACAAAACCAGCAACTAGAACTCCAAAAGATAAACAATAAAATTTCAGAAATGGACAACTCAAAAGAAAGTTTTAGGAGCAAATCGGAAACAATGGAAGACAGAATCAGTGAGATTCAAGACAAGCCCACAGGTGCCACTTCATTTGAGGAAAAATCAGGGAAAAGAATGAACAAAACTTAACAATTATGTGGGACAAAATCAAGAGCAAAAATTTGTGTATGATTGAAGTTCCAGAAGAGGAGGAGAAAATGGAAACTACAGTGAAGATTCTTGAAGACTGGCTGTCAAAAAATTTCCCAAATATTATGAAAGACAAAAAGTAGACCATTCAAGAAGCTCAATGAATCTCATATAGGATAAACTCTAAAATAAAGTCACCAAGACACATCATAATCACAACTGCCGAAACCAATGGCAAAGACAGAATCTTGAGAGCAGTTTAAGATTATTTCTTACAAAGCCATTTACAAAGGGGAAACAGTAAAACTAAGCTCTGATTACTCACCAGAAAAGATGCAAGCAAGAAGGCAGTGGGATGACATGTATAAAACCTTGAAAGAAAAAAAAACAAAAACAAAAAACTGCCAACCATGAATAATATATTCTGCAAAATTCTCAAATATGATGATGAAATCAGGGCATTTGCAGATAAACAGAAATTAATGGAATTCATGAAAAAATGAAACCAAACCTACAAAAGATATTAAAGGGAGTCCACCAGTTAGAGAACTAAAAACATCAGACAATAAATGAATCTAAGACACAGGACAACCTACATAAAGAATTATCAATAATTAAACAAAGCTAAAAGACTTAAAAGAGGAACTGAGATGACATTTTCAAAACAAAAAAAGGGGGAATAAATGGTGTAGGTAGAGAACTTTCAAATGAAGAGGAAGTCAAGGTGATATCAAGTTATAAAAGACTAGTTTAAACTTAGGAAGATAAGGGTAAATTTCAAGATAAACACAAAGAAAGTTAACAAACCTATTCATCTGAATAAAAAGAAGAAAAACATAAAAATTCAGTAAACATAATATCAGTAATAACGAAATAAAAGAAAAAGAAAATACAAAAACAAAAGTAATTCAGCACAGAAGAGTAAGAGGAACAAAGAAAACATCAGCACCACGGGGAGAAAAAAAAAAACAACAATATGACAGAAACAAACTCATACTTATGGATAATCACACTGAAAGTAAATGGTTTAAATGCTACCATAAAGAGACAGAGAGTAGAGGTGGGGGCAAAGACGGTGGAGTAGTCAGACAGCTTCCTATATCCGTCTTACAACAAAGACCTGGAAAATCAAGTGATTTGATTTTATATTAATATCTAGGAGCCTTTAACAAGGCAAAGTTGAGGAATCAGACTGACTTCTAAGGGGAGAAGGAGACAGTTCTGAAGAAGCGAGAAGTGCTGGATCACGGCTGGAGCCAAAACTCTTCAGCTCTGCGTGGCCATGATGAAGCAGGCAAACAACTATGCACGTGCACTCGAAAGGCAGTTCCCACACTGAGAGAGATCTGGCAGTGGAGATTCTGCTTGGACACTCAGAACCAGTGAAAAGCAGCTCCCAAGTGGCTAAAGAGAAGTACATGCGTGCAGCCTTTCACAAGGATTTAAAAAAAAAAAAAAAAGCCCACTTGGGAAAAACCATTCTCCCTTTTGCCCCCTCCCTCCCTGCTCTGCACCAGTCTGTACTTCCAAAGACTGAGTCCACTGGGCTGGAAGTGGATCCCAAAAGACTCCCTGACCCATTCTCTTGGCCTTGGAGAGGGAACAAATAAGCTACTGGCTCCCCTAAGCCAGGAACACAGGGTCGGCACAGCTCCTTTGTTAGGCACAGGCATAAATGGTCCGCAGACTTTGAGTGCCTTAAACCTGTGTATAGACTTGTGGGGAGCCGTCTTGACAGTGTTAGCCCTCACTATCACAGTACAACAGGGTAAACATCTGAAGTGTAACTTCAACTGTTTCAGCTGTGAAGTGGCAGATTTGTGATCATTGACACAGCCCTGCTCCTTAAGCAGACACCTTTACCGATCTGCACCAGGGGCTTGAGAACTGGTGGTGTCACCTGCACCACCTAGTCACCTGCTACAGAAGTCCAAGAAAAAGTGATGCCCTCAAGTCTTTATAGCCAAAAGAGTGGGGTGCTCATAGTCTGGCTGCAAAACTCACCTACTTACTCGCCCTAGGGTAAAGAGACATGCTTTCCTTTCAGACCCTCAGGGGCAGGCATCAGCCCCCTGCCTGGCTCAGCACATGACCCCCTACTGCAGCCAGCTACCAGTGCCAACACCAATCACCCATGCCTCTCTAAGACTGTAGGTGAGAGCCTGCACCACACACTTGTTGACTGCCTGGACACCTGAACTGAACCCATATAGGAAAATTTAATAGAATCCTGTGTGCACATACTTAGTTACAGAACTAACTACCTGGTGACAGGACTTTAGCACTTCGAAGGCACTAATCATCAAACTAGTGCACATGAGCAGCCTGTTGGGGCATATCAAAACAAAACAAAACAAAAACCTAGGACTCACTAAACAAAATATAAAATAAAATTATAATAACTTATTGATGGCTCGGAGACAACAGTCAATATCAAATCACATAAAGAGGCAGTCCATGATGACTTCAGCAAGCTAACAAAATAAAGAATCACTAAATTATCTGGAGGAAGAGAATTTCTTGGAATTACCAGAGGCAGAATAGAAAAGGTTTATATACAGAACTCTTCTAGAAATTAGAAAGGAAATTTTACAAAAGGCAGTAACTGCCAAAGAACACACAGACAAAGTAGTAGTGGAACTTAAAAAAGTTATTCAAGAGCATAATGACAAATTTAATAGGCTGAAAGAATCCATAGAGAGACAGCAATCAGAAATCCAGAAGATTAACAATAAAATTTCAGAAAGACAACTCAATAGAAAGTCATAGGCACAGAATTGAGGCAGTAGAAGTTAGAATTAGTGACAATGAAGATAAAGCACTCGATGCCAACTTACTTGAGGAAAAATCAGATAAAAGAATTAAAAAGAATGAAGAAACTCTAAGAGTTATGTGGGACTCTCTCAAGAGAAAGAACCTATGAGTGATTGGAGTACAAGAACAAGAAGGCATACAGAAAATTCAGAGAGAATTGTTGAAGATTTGTTGACAGGAAACTTCCCTGATATCACGAAAGATGAGAAGATATCTATCCATGATGCTCATCGGACCACACATAAGGTAGATGCCAAAAGAAAGTCACCATGACATATTATAATCAAACTTACTAAAACCAAAGATAGAGAGTTTTAAGAGTGGCTAGGGATAAAAGAAAAGTCATCTACAATGGAAAATCAATTAGAATAAATTCGGACTACTCAGCAGAAACCACGCAGGCAAGAAGATAGTAGGATGACATATATAAAGCCTTGAAGGAAAACAACTGCCAGCCAAGAATTATATATCCAGAAAAACTGTCTTTCAAATATAATGGTAAAATTAGGGCATTTCCAGATCAACAGAAGTTTAGGGAATCTGCAAAAAGCAAACCAAAATTAGAAGAAATACTAAAGGGAGTCCTACGGTTACATGATCATTAACATTAGATAACAACGCAAGACTAGAACACAGGACAGAGCAACCAGGTATTGATTCAGATAGGGAAGTCGAAACTATATCAAACTAAAACATTGAAAATAGGGAAACAGAGATATCAATATGTAAAAAAGAACATTAAAACAAAAAAGAGAGACTTAAAAAATGCAGACATTGATTTTTCATATGGAGGGGAAGTCAAAGCTATATAAAGTAATAAAAGACTGGTATAATCTTAGACAAATAAGGATAAATATTAAGGTAACCATAAAGGAATCTAACAATCCTACAAATCAAAATAAAAAAGAACAAAAACATAAAGACCCAGCAAACACAAAATCTACAACAATAAAAAAGATGAAAAAAAAATATAAAAAGAAAAACGACTCAGCACAGAAAATTAAGGGGAACAAAGAAACTGTGAACAACATACAAAAAGAGACATCAGGATGACAGCACTAAACTCATACCTAACAATAATTACACTGAATGTAAAAGGACTTAATGCACCAATAAAGAGAAAGAGAGTGGCAGATTGGATAAAAAAGCAAGATCTGTCTATATGCTGCCTACAAGAGACGCACCTTAGACTTAGAGACACAAACAGACTAAAACTTAAAGGATGGAAAAAAAATATCAAGCAAACAACACTCAAAAAAGAGCAGGAGAGGCAATATTAATCTCTTACAGAATAGATTTTAAAGTAAAATCCACCACAAAGGATAAGGAAGGGCACAATATAATGATTAAAGGGTCAATACTCCAGGAGGACATAACTATAATAAATGTTTATGCACCCAATACACAAAATACATAAAACAAACTCTAACAGCATTGAAAAGAGAGATAGACAGCTCCACAATAGTAGTAGGAGATTTCGACACGTCACTTTCGGTGAAGGACAGAACATCCAGAAAGAAGCTCAACAAAGACATGGAAGAGCTAAATGCTACAATCAGTGAACTTGATCTCATAGACATATACTGAACACTGCACCCAACAGCAGCCAAGTATACTTTCTTTTCCAACACACATGGAATGTTCTCCAGAATACAGCACATATTAGGCCATAAAACAAGCCTTAACATAATCCAAAACATCAAAATATTACAAAGCATCTTTTCTGACCATAAAAACATAAAAGTGGAAATCAACAACACAAAAACCAAGGAAAAAAAATCAAACACATGGAAACTGAACAACACCTTGCTCAAAAACTACTGGGTTATAGAAGAAACTAAGGATGGAATAAAGAAATTCATAGAATCAAATGAGAATGAAAACATATCCTACCAGAACTTTTGGGACACAGCAAAAGCAGTGCTCAGAGCTCAGTTTATAGTGATAAATGCACATATCCAAAATGAAGAAAGGGCCATAATCAAAACATTAACCCTACAACTGGAACAAGTAGAAACAGAACAGCAAAAGAAGCCCACAGGCTCCAGAGGGAAGGAGATAATAAGAATTAGAGCAGAATTAAATGAAATAGAGAACTGAATAACAATTAAAAGAGTTAACAAGTCCAAAAGCTGCTTCTTAGAAAAGATCAACAAAATTGATAAACTATTGGCCAAACTGACAAAAGAAAAATAGGAGAGGAAGCAGACAACCCATATAGGAAATGAGATGGGTGATACCACAAAAGACCCAACCGAAATTAAAAGAATCATAACAATTTACTATGAAAAATTGTACTCTAACAAATTTGGAAACCTAGAGGAAATGGACAAATTTCTAGAAACTCACTACCTACCTAAACTAACACAAACAGAGGTAGAACAACTAAATAAACCCATAACAAAAGAAGAGATTGAAAAGGTTAGTAAAAAAACTCCCAACAAAAAAAAGCCCTGGCCCAGGTGGCTTTACTGGAGAATTCTACCAAACATTCAGAGAAGAGATAACACCACTTCTGCTAAAGATATTTCAGAGTATAGAAAATGATGGAATACTCCCAAACTCATACTATGAAGCCAGCATAACCGTAATACCAAAACCAGGTAAAGACACCACAAAAAAAGAAAATTACAGAACAATATCCCTCATGAACATTGATGCAAAAATACTCAACAAAATTCTAGCCAATAGAATTCAGCAACATATTAAAAAAATAATTCACCATGATCAAGTGGGATTTATACCAGGTATGCAGGGATGGTTCAGCATTAGAAAAACAATCAATATAATCCATCACATAAATAAATCAAAAGATAAGAACCACATGATCTTATCAATCAATGCAGAAAAGGCATTCGACAAAGTCCAACACCCTTTCATGATAAAAACTCTGAATAAAATAGGAATAGAAAGGAAATTCCGCAATATAATTAAGGGCATTTATACAAAGCCAACAGCCAACATCATCGTAAATGGAGAGACTTTGAAAGCGTCTCCCTTGAGAATGGGAACCAGACAAAGATGCCCTCTATTACCACTCTTATTCAACATTGTGCTGGAGGTCCAAGCCAGAGAAATTAGGCTAGAAAAAGAAATAAAGCGCATCCAGATTGGTAGGAAAGAAGTCAAAGTATTTCTATTTCCAGATGATAGGATCTTATATACAGAAAACCCCAAAGAATCCACAAGAAAACTACTGGAACTAATAGAAGATTTCAGCAAAGTTTCAGGATACAAGATAAACATACAAAAATCAGTTGGATTCCTTTACACCAACAAACAGAACCTCGAAGAGGAAATTACCAAATTGATACAATTTACAATAGCCCCCAAGAACTTAAAATACTTAGAATAAATCTAACCAGAGAAATCTGCAAGACACTACTGCAAGAAACTAAAAGAGACCTGCAAAAGTGGAAAAATATACCTTGCTCATGGATAGGTAGACTCAACATAGTGAAAATGTCAATTCTACCCAAAGCAGTCTACAGATACAATGCAATCCCAATCCAAATTCCACCAGCATTTTTTAAGGAGATAGAGAAACAAATCACCAACTTCATATGGAAAGGGAAGAGGCCCTGAAGAAGTAAAGCATTACTCTAGAAGAAGGAAGTGGGAGGCCTTACATTACCTGATTTTAGGACCTATTATACTGCCGTGGTAGTCAAAACAGCCTGGTACTTGTACAACAGATACATAGACCAATGGAACAGTGTTGAGAATCCAGATATAAGCTCATCCACCTATGAGCAGCTAATATTTGACAAAGGCCCAAAGTCCATTAATTTGGGGAAAAAACGGTCTCTTCAACAAATGGTGCTGGCATAACAGGATATCCATGTGGAAAAAACTGAAACAAGACCCATGCCTCACACCATTAACACAAACTAACTCAAAATGGATCAAAGACTTAAGTAAAATATCGAAAACTATAAAGATCATGGAAGAAAAAATAGGGACAATGCTGGGAGCCCTAATACACGCGATAAACACAATATGAACTATATGTAACAATGCACAAGAACCAGAAGAGAGACTAGATAAATGGGAGCTCCTAAAAATCAAACACTTGTGCCCGTCAAAAGATTTCAAGAAAACAGTAAAAAGACAACCTATAGACTGGGAAAAAATTTTTGGCTACAACAAATCTAATCAGCATCTAATCTCTAAAATCTACAAGACACTGGAAAACCTCAACAACAAAAAGACAAATAACCCACTTAAGAAATGCACAAAGGATATGAACAGGCACTTCACCAAAGAAGATATTCAGGAGGCTAACAGACACATGATGGAGTGCTCACGATAATTAGCCATTAGAGAAATGCAGATCAAAACTACAATAAGATATCCTCTCACCCCAACAAGGCTGGCTTTAATCCAAAAAACACAAAATAGTAAGTGCTGGAGAGGTTTTGGAGAGACTGGAACATTTACACACTATTGGTGGGAATGTAGAATGGTACAGCCGCTTTGGAAATCAATTTGGTGCTTCCTTAAAAAGCTAGAAATAGAAGTACCATATGATCCAGCTATCCTGCTCCTTGGAATATATCCTAGAGAAATCAGAGCCATCACACGAATAGATATATGCACACCCATGTTCATTGCAGCACTCTTCACAATAGCAAAAAGATGGAAACAACCTAGGTGCCCATCGAGGGACAAATGGATAAGCAAATTATGGTATATCCACACAATGGAATATTATGCAAAGATAAAGAACAACGATGAAGGTGTGAAACATTGTATAATATGGTGGAAGCTGGAACTTATTATGCTGAGTGAATTTAGTCAGTCACAGAAGGACAAATACTGTATAAGACCACTATTATAAGAACTCAAGAAAAGGTTTAAACACAGAAGAAAATATTCTTTGATGTTTAGGGGGGTGGGGAGGGAGGGTGAGGGTTATTCACTAACTAGATAGTAGATATGAATCATCTTAGGCAAAGGGAAAGACAGAACACACTACTGGGGAAGTCAGCACTACTGGACTAAACCAAAGTTAAGAAGTTTCCTAAATACAGTCAAATACTTTGGAAGACAAAGTAGCAGAGGTCGGGGTCTGGGGACAATGCTTTCAGGGGACATCTAGGTCAACTGACATAACAAAGCTTATTAAGAAAATGTTTTGCATCCTACTTTGGTGATTGGTGTCTGGGGTCTTAAAATCTTACAAGCTGCCATCTAAGATACATCAACTGGTCCCAACCACCTGGAGTAAAAGAGAACGAAGAACTCCAAAGACACAAGGAAATTATTAGCCAAAGAGACAGAATGGGCCATATAAACCAGAGCCTTCATTAACCTGTGACTAGAAGAACTAGATGGTGCCTGGCTACCACCAAGGACAGTCCTGACAGAGAACACAACAGAGAGTCCTTGATGGAGCAGCAAAAGATGGGGTGCAGAATTCAAATTCTAGTAAGAAGACCAGTCTTAATGGTCTGACTGAGATTGGTAGTACACCAGAAAACATGGCCCCTGGACCCTCTATCAGCCCAGAACTAAGAGTTTCTGATGCCAACTTTTCAGATGGGGCTTGGACTGAACTGTGGGACATAATGTGATACTCGTGAAAAGCGTGCCTCTTAGTCAAGTAGATACATGAGACAAAAGGGGCAGCTTCTGTCCAGAAGTGAGATGTGAAGGCAGAGAGGGTTAGGAGTTGGTTGAACGGTCATGGGGAATCAGGGGCTGAAAGGAGGTTTCTGCTGTCACAGAAAGAGTGAGCAATTAGGGTCACATAACAATGTATGATAAAATTTTGTATGGGAGACTAACTTGAAATGTAAACTTCATTTAACTAAAACAATAAAAAAAAAAAAAGAAACAGAGAAAAGAAAATACCTAGTCTTGTAAAAACAAAACAAAAGAAAGAGAGAGATTAGTAGAATGGATAGACACATCTTAGACCCAAATACATAAATTTATTAAAAAGTAAATGATGGAATAATATATGAAGCAAAAAGTATTCATAAAAGGGCAGGAGTGGCAATATTAATTTCAGACAAAATAGACTTTCAGGCAAAATCAACAATAAAAGTCAAGGTTGGACATTATATAATGATTAATGGGACAGTCCACCAAGAAGACATAACCTTAATAAATATGCACCCAACAATAGGGCCCCAAAATGCATAAAAGGAACTATAACAGCACTGAAAAGGGAAATAGATAGTCCTTCAAAAATAGAGATTCAACACACCATTCTCCATAAAGGACAGAACATATAGAAAGAAACTCAACAGAGATACAGAAGATCTAAAGGCCAAAATCGAACAATTGAACCTCATGAACATATATAGAACACTCCACCCTACAGCAGCAAAGTATACTTATTTTTCTAATGCACATGGAACATTCTCCAGAATATACCATATTTTAGGCCCAAAAGCAATCCTCAATAAAATCCAAAACATAGAAATAATACAAAGCATTCTCACTGATCACAACACCATAAAAACAGAGATAAATAACAGGAAGAGCAAGTATAAAAAATCAAATACATGGGAACTGAATAACATCTTGCTTAAAAGCAGCTGAGTAATAGAAGCAATCAAAGAGGGTATTATACCAGGGAATCATAACAGGTATGCAAGAATGGTTCACTATTAGAAAACCAATCAAAGTAATCCACCACATAAAAAAAAAAAAACAGTAAAAAGAAATCACATAATCATTGAAATTAATACAGAAAAGGCATTTGATAAAATCCAAGATCAATTCCTGATAAAAACTCTCAGCAAAATAGGAATAGAAAGGAAATTCCTCAACATAATGAATAGTATCTATAAACCAACAGCTAACGCCATTCTCAATGGAGAGAGGCTGAAAACATTCCCCCTGAGAACAAGAAAAGACAAGGGTGCCTTTCATCATCACTCTTATTTAACATTGTGCTGGAAGTCCATGCTGGAAGTCCTAGCTAGAGCAATAAGGCAAGAAAAGAAATAAAGGGCATCCAAATTGGAAAGGAAGAAGTAAAACTACTTCTGTTCACAGATGGTATGATCCTATACATGGAAAATCCCAAGGAGTCCACCATAAAACTACTGGAACTAAGAGAAAGATTTAGCAGGGGAGCAGGATACCGATCAACATACAAAAATCAGTTGGAATCCTACATCCCAACAAAGATAACTTTGAAAAGGAAGTCAAGAAAAACACCATTCATAATCGTCCCTAAAAATAATAATAATAAGTAGTAATAAATCCTACCAGGGATGTAAAAGACCTATGCAAAGAAAACTACAAAAGTTTACTGTAAGAAACCAACCTAAATGGAAAAACATACAATGCTCATAGATAGGAAGATTCAACATTGAGAAAATGTCAATTCTACCCAAAGCAATCTACAGGTATAATGCAATCCTGATCCAAATACCAACAACATTCTTTAACAAGTTGTAAAAACTAATCACTAACTTTATATGAGGGGAAAGAGGCCCCAGATAAATAAAGCTTTATCAAAAAAGAACAAAGTAGGAGATCCCACACTAGCTGATCTTAGAAGCTATTACACAGCCGTGGTAGTCAAAACAGCCAGGTTCTGTTATTAAGACAGATACATAGACCAATGGAACAGAATTGATAACCCAGGCATAAATCCACCCACTGACGGTCAGCTAATCTTTGACAAAGACACAAAGTCAATTAAATGAGGAAAAGACAGTCTCTTTAACAAATGGTACTGGCAAAACTGGATGTCTAACTGTAAAAATAATGAAACAGGACCTATTCCTCACACTATACACAAAAACTAATTCAAAATGGATCAAAGACCTAAATATAAAACCTAAAATTTTAAAGGTCATGGAAGAAAAAATAGGGAAAATGCTAGTGGTCCTAATATATAGCATGAATAGGATACAAACCATAACTAATGCACAAACACCAGTAGAGAAACTAGATAACTGGGATCTCCTAAAAATTAAACACTTATGCTCATGAAAAGACTTCACCAACAGAGTAAAAAGAGAACATACAGACTGAGGGAAAAGAAAAATGGCTACAACACATCCGATAAGGGTCTAATCTCTAAAATCTCCAAGATACTTCAACTTCTCAACAACAGAAAGACAAATAATCCAAATAAAAAATGGACAAAGAGTATGAACAAACACTTCACCAAAGAAGATATTCGGACGACTAAGACACACGTGAGGAAATGCTCGTTTTCATTAGCCATTAGAGAAAGGCAAATCAAAACTACATTGAGATACTGTCATGGGTTGAATTGTGTCTTCCAAAAATATCTGTCAACTTGGCTATGCCATGATTCCAGGTATTGTGTGATTGTCCACCATTTTGTTATCTGACATGATTTTCCTGTGTGTTGTAAATACTGTCTCTACACTGCTAATGAGTTGGGATTAGTGGTAGTTATGTTAATGAGGCAGAACTCAATCTACAAGATAGAATTGTGTCTTAAGCCAATATCTTTTGAGATAGAGAGACATGGGACCCTCACACACTCAAGAAAGCAGTTCCGGGAGCAGAGTGTGTCCTTTGGACCTGGGGTTCCTGTGAAGAGAAGCTCCTAGACCAGTAGAAGACTGATTGCAGGGACTTTCCCCCCAAGTCGACAGAGAGAGGGCCTTCCCCTGGAGCTGATGCCTTGAGTTTGGACTTTCAGCCTACTAGTCTGTGAGACAATAAACTTCTGTTTGTTAAAGCCATCCACTTGTGGTATTTCTGTTAGAGCAGCACTAGATAACTAAGACAGATATTGTCTCAACCAACGTTACTGGCACGAATCAAAAAAACAGAAAAAAACAAGTGTTGGAGAGGTTGTGGGCAGATTGAAACTCTTACGCACAGCTGGTGGGAAAGTAAAATGGTCCAACCACTATGGAAAAAATATGCCAGTTCCTTAAAATCTAGAAGTAGAAATATCATACTATTCAGCAATCCCACTGGTAGGAGTATATCCTACAGAAATAAGAGTCATCACATGAATAGACACATGCAAAACCATGTTCACTGCAGCATTATTCACAATAGCAAAAAGAAATAAACAAGTGACTATCAACAGATGCATATATAAACAAATTATGGTACACACACACAATGGAATACTACCCAACCATAAGAAAAATGATGAATTGGTGAAATATCTTACAACATGGATGAATATGGAGGTCATTATGCCGAGTGAAATAAGTAAATTACAAAAGGACAAATACTGTATGAGAACACTATTATAACTGAAGAAAATGTTTACACACAGGAAGAAAAAATCTTGGATGATTAGTAGAGGGGGGAGGAGTCAGGAGAGGAAATCATTAACTAGATAGTAAATAAGTGTTAACTTTGGTGAAAGGAAAGACATTGCACAATATAGAAGAAGCCAGTACAACTTGATCAAGGCAAAGACATAGATGCTTCATGTTGTTGTTCTTGTTGTTGTTAGGTGCCATCTAATTCTGACTCACAGTAATCCTATGTACAACAGAATGAAACACTGCTGAGTTCTGTGCCATCCTCATAATTGTTGTTAAGCTTGAACTTATTGTTACAGCCACTGTGTAGATCCGTGTCATTGAGAGTCTTCCTCTTTTTTGTTGACCCTCTACTTTACCAAGCATGATGTCCTTCTCCAGGGACTGGGCCCTCTTGTTAACATGTCCAGGGTATATGAGATGAAGCCTTGCCATACTTGCTTCTAAGCAGCAACAATCTTCCAAGACAGATATGTTCATTCTTTTGGAAGTTCCATGGACTATTCAAAATTCCTTGACACCATTACAATTCAAAGATATCAATTCTTCAGTTTTCCTTATTCATTGCCCAGCTTTTGCATGCCTATGAGGTGATTGAAAACTCCATGTCTTGGGTCAGATGCACCTTATTCTTCAAGGTGACATCTTTGCTTTTTAAACACGTTAAAGAGGTCTTTTGTAGCAGATCTGCCAAATGCAATGTGTCTTTTGATTTCTTGACTGCTTCTTCCGTGGGCATTGACTGTGAATTCAGTTAAAATAAAATCCTTGACAACTTTGATCTTTTCCCTGTTTATCATTATGTTGCTTATTGGTCCAATTGTGAGGATTTTTGTTTTCTTTATGTTGAGGTGTAATCCATACTGAAGGCTGTAGTCTGATCTTCATCAGTAAGTACTTCAAGTCCTCTTTAGTTTCAGCAAGCAAGATTGTGCCATCTGCATAACAGAGATTTTTAATGAATTTTCCTCCAATCCTGCTGCCCATTCTTCTTCATGTAGTCCAGCTTTTCAGATTATTTACTCATCATACAGATTGAATAAGTATGGTGACAGGATACAACCATGACACACACCTTTCCTGATCTTAAACAACACATTATCTCCTTGTTCTGTTTGAAGGACTGCCTCTGGATCTATGTACAGGTTCCTCATGAGCATAATTAAGTGTTCTGGAATTCCCATCCTTCACAAGGTTATCTATAATTTGTTATGATACACACAGTTGAATACCTTTGCATAGTCAATAAAACACAGGTAACATCTAGAAGTTTTATAGACACATCCAAACACCCTTAGGAACTGAGTTACTGGGACTCAGGGCTGGGGACCATAGTCCCAGGAGACATTTAGATCAATTGGAATAACATAGTTCATAAAGAAAATGTTCTATATCCAACTTTGGTGACTAGTATCTGGGGTCTTAAAAACTTCTGAGTGGCCATCTAAGATACATCTACTGGTCCCATCCCATCCAGAGCAAAGGAGAATGAAGAAAACCAAAGACCCAAGGGTAATATTAGTTCAAAGGACCAATGGGCCACAGGTATGACAGCCTCCACCAGCAAGAGCCCCGAAGAACTAGATGGTGCCCTACTACCAACACCAACTGCTCTGACAGGGTCACAGTAGAGGGTCCTAGACAGAGTAGGAGAAAAATGTAGAAAAACATTCAAATTCACACAATGAAAGACCAGACTTACTGGTTTGACAGAGACTAGATGTAGTCTCCAAGCCTATGGCCCCTGGACACTCTTTTAACTCAGAACTGAAGCCACTCCCAGAGTTCACCCTTCAGCCAAAGACTAGGAAAGTCTATAAAACAAAAAAATACCACATGTGAGGAACATGCTTCTTAGTTCAATCATGTATATGAGAAAAAATGGGCAATGTATTCAAAAACAATAATGAGAAGGCAGGAAGGGACAGGAAAAGTTGATGATGGAAACAGAGAATTGGAGTGTGGAAGGGGATGGCAACCAATGTCACAAAATAATTCGTGTATAAATTGTTAAATGAGAAACTAATTTACTCTATAAAGTTTCACCTAAAGCAAGCAAGCAATTGATCAATGATAGATAGATAGATAGATGATATCACTATGGCTTGTTCAAGAAGTAGTATTTTAGGTCAATGCCAAATATTCTCCAGGCTTTAAGCATTTACATAAAGAAAAAATTCTACCGATTATTCTGTTCTGATCCTTCTTCTTCCCCAAGTATGTACCCACATTTCCAGACAAGTTGTTCCCTGCAGAATGGATAAGTTCTGGGATTGGATTCCCATCATGAGACTGGAGCATGGAAGGAGAGTTAGAGATGGCTGAGAGCCAAACGATTAAGCAGAGTCCATGGAGAAACAACAAGGATCAAACGCAAAGGACCACTTCCAGACTCAGTGTCCTATGGGTCAAAATGACAAATCTGAATGTTGTAAGACAGGGCAGGTGAAGGTCACAGGGAAGCAAGTGGGGAATAAGCCTTAATGAGCAATAGGAATAAGGTGGGTCCTTGGCTTGTGTGCTCAGACCTGCCAATTATCTGGACACTGGCCTTTGAGAAAAAGAAAGTAACTTTATTTGCAAGGTACAGAGGAAGGAGCCAGCAAGAAGTTCCTCAGATCCGACTCCCGAAATGGTGGGGAAGAAGGGCTTTTATGTGATTAGGCAGTAAGACGACGGCTGAGCAGACGCAGGGGGCAATTGCACAGGCGCAAGGGGTTGGTGGGGGGAATTTCTGCACAGGCGCACCAGGAGGGCAAAGTCCTAGAAAATACAAAGGGAGGTTCGCGGGGTCGGGTTACATAAGGGTCTGTGGGAAACATAGACAGTACTTTCAATTCTTCCTGATAATCTTTGCATCATCTAACATGGGTTTTTGAGCTCTGTAATGTTTGTACACACATGTGTTCACACATACACATAGTAGTGTTGGTATCTAAAAGGAATATGGATTGTACTGACCAATATAATTGGGAAGAGAATCAAGTAGTTTTAATATTTTTGTTGTTTTTATGATTATAGAAATGCAGTAACTACTAAAACATTGACATTTTAACAGAAATATATCAATTAGAAAAAAAAGTAAGTCTATTATACTCAGCACGAGTTGGAATTGACTCAAAGACAACTAAAAATGACAATGACAACTCTAAGCCCAAGGCACCACTGGGTGGCACAAACTATGAAGAGGTTAAGCGCTCAACTGCTAACAGAAGGGTTGGTGGTTCAAACTCACCCAGAGATGCCTCAAAAGACACCCTTGGTGAACTGCTTTTGAAAGAGCACAGCTTTGAAAACTCTATGGAATGGGCTTCTACTCTGCATACAGGGAGTTGCCATGAGTTGGAATCTACTTGATGGCAAGTGGTTAATTGCTTAACCTTAAAGAAAATCATTGTGAACAGTTTGCTGTTTATTCTTTCTGCAGATTTTTCTTCCATGCATCTGCTAATGTATTATGAGTCTGTATACACATATGCACTTTTATTTTAGGAATGGCATCATGCCATGATATTGTTTAATAATTAGGACTGAATGTCTAAAAGAATAATGAAAGGTTATTTTCTCCTTCAAGTTTCCTTGTCACATTTCTTGCTGTAGAAACAAAATGTTAAAGGAGGCTAAAAGATGAAATCTGAAGGCCTAATTGTAGAATAATCCAAATAAAAATCATACTTCTGCAAATCTTAAGGAAGGAAAGCAACTAGATTTCAATGACGTTAAAAGTTTTTTTGTTCTATAATTAAATTTCTATTTTGTTGCAGATTCCATGTTGAGCAGTTTATAGGAATTAGTTCATTTAATCAGCAATCAGGAAATCTACAAAACAGCACATAGTTTTTCAGAGCTATTTGGGAGTATTTTAGGGAGGGAGGTTTGTGTGTCAAAGTAACTAGTTAATATCACAGAGGGTAAGAAAGAAACACTGATAGTCAGCAGTGCACACAGCATTTAGGAAAGATACTGCCATTATCTTTTTTAAGTCCTCTTAGAAATTGGACTTATGAATCTCCTCTTCTGAGAATTTGGAGCTCCTGGGTCGTGTAGAGGGTAACAATTTGGATACTGCCCCAAAGACTGGAGGTTCAGATCCACTCAGAGACACCTCTGTAAACTATGGAGCACACCTGAGGTCACCATGAATTCAAATTAACTCGACACAAACTGGTTTGGTTTGATGTTTTGGGTCCTGAGAATCATTAATTATGTAGAGGAGATTCAGTACGAATTCGACATGAGTGTGCCTGTTACCACATCTTTTGTTTAGTGTAGAGTGGTGTCAGTACAAGTTCAATGATGGGCAAGTCTGTTACCATATGATTTTAAAATTCTGCATTTCCACATTTTATACATCTTTTATTCTTAAACCACAGAACTTTTGGTTAGCAGCCCAGTGCTCAACCACCACACCACCAGGGCACCTTATACTAAAAAGATATTTAGAAGCTATTTCAAATCAAGAAACAATAATTGTTGTTTTTAGTTGTCTGTAGTTGATTCCAAATTATGGTAATTCCCCTTGTGTGCAAATTAGAACTACTCTATAGGATTTTCAAGGCTATGGTCTTTCTGAAACAGATCTCCTGCTGCTAGGTGAGTTCAAACCAACAATCTTTCAGTTATTAGTCTAATGCTTAAACATTTGCACAATCCAGAGACCTTGCCAAAATGCAGCTACATTTTACAATCCTTGATGTAGAAAAAAAATTTCAGAAAGAATTCCCTACTGAACGTGAAATAATAAAATTAATCTATTTTTCTTAACTCCATAAGTCTCTGTCTTATTCTGTATTTTAAATAACTCCAGTGTTTAGTTTGCTTCAGAAGGGTATTCAGAAGAATAAGTGTTACTTAACGTGCCTTCAAGTCAGTTCCGACTCATAGAGACCCTATGTACTAAAGTAGGAAACACTTCCTGGTCCTACACCGCACTATCTTCATGATCCTTGTTTTGCTTAAGCCCACTGTTGCAGCCACTGTGTCAATCCACCCCGTTGATGGTCTTCCTCTTTTTCCCTAACTTTCTACTTGACCAAACATGATGTCCTTCTCCAAGGACCGATCCCTCCTGGTAACATGCCCAAAGTATGTGAGATGAACTCTGGCCATTCAGATTTCCAAGCAACATTCTTGGTGTACTTCTTCCAAGACAGACTTGTTCGTTCTTTTGGCAGTCCATGATATATTCAATATTCTTCCCCAACACCATAATTCAAAGATGACAATTCTTCTTTAGTCTTCCTTATTCATTGCCCAGCTTTTGCATGCATATGAGGTGATTGAGAACACCATTGCTTGGGTCAGGCACACCTTAGTCTTCAAGGTGACATCTTTGCTTTTTAACTCTTTAAAGAGGTCGTTCACAGCAGATTTGCCCAATGCAGTAGGTCATTTGATTTCTTGACTGCTGCTTCGATGGAAGTTGATTGTGGATCCAAGAAAAAAGAAAATCCTTGACAACTTCAATCTTTTCTTCATTTATCATGATGTTGCTTATTGGTTCAGTTGTGAGGATTTTTGTTTTCTTTATGTTGAGGTGTAATCCATACTGAAGGCTGTGCTCTTTGATCTTCATCAGTTAAAAGCTTCAAGTCCTCTTTGATTTCAGCAAGCATGGATGTGTCATCTGCATATTGCAGAAGGAGGAAAGAATAATTAGATATTGCAAATTAGTCAATGGAAAAGAATTGTCATATCATATCAAGGCCAGTTTTTATAGCAAACACTCTTAACAACTTCACTCCAGAAATACAGTTTTAAAGGATCTGAAATGTTTGAAACAATCTGCATCTACTTTCCTTCCCAACAGAATACACCTGGATATTTTTGTCTTGTGTAACTGAATGTCACAATTCCTCTCTCCTATCTTTTAAAAGTCATTTTAATACTGTCCTCCCAGGGCAGTTCAAGGATAAACTTGGTGCATACTGCATAATTTTCATATTCTTCACTTAGTTTGCATGCTTTCTATAAGTCTCTGAATGACTTTAAATAACTGAATTGACTCAAGATGCATTTCTATGCTTTGTGGATATACAAGATCCATATTTTACCAGCATGTTTTTGCCTGTGATTTATTCAAGGAGGGTTTCTTGGCTTCTTTGTGTATCTGTCACTAGTTTTATGCCCCCTAGCCTCCCTTCTGATTTAAAGGAAGGGGAGATATGTGCATTTTATCACTTGTCTCAGGTCTCTGATTCCATGGGTAAGAACTCTCCACAAAGATGGCTATTGGTCTAGGAATTACTTGCCAGTCTCCAGTGATCTGGAAGCAGTTCAGGGGTTAGTTTCCAATGCTGACAGAATTGTCTACCAGAAGGCCAAGATATTCGCAGCCTGTGAGCAAGAGCCCTGCTGTCTGACCTGGGATCTTGGGTTTAACAGCCCCTGTGACTATATGAATCAGGAAAAAGCCTCCAGCCTGACCCATGGATTTGGGACATTCTTGCCTCTACAACCACGTGAGCCAATTCCTTGATATAAATGTTTCTATATAGATATTTACAAGATTTGCTGGTTTTGCTTCTCTACAGAACTCAGCCTAAAGACATTTGGTACCAAGAGTGGTTCTACAGAAACAAAATTGTAATGATGAATTTTCTAAATTTTTTCTCAAGTCTGGTTAGTATTGAAGATGTTGATGATTACTTCCAGCAGTAAAGAGGGTACTGAAAATTCATGGTGTTTAGTGGCAATACAAATATGCAAAATATCACCACGAGTAGATCAGATATTGGTGAAAGACGAGGCTCTGAGTGATCACATGTTTGATACATTTCTACAATTTTGTCATAGTGAGAAGTATAAGGAAGCTGGTTGATTGGCTCTACTTTCTTAGAAAAGTGGTGAAAGGAAGAGATAAGCTCAGGGCTTCAGAGTAAAAGCTCAAGTACCACATAAATGACCTTAAAGTTTACACTTGTGCCATGAAATAAACTCTTATTTCTTGTAGTAACAAAGCTAATATTGCCAAAAACTAAACCCAGTGTCCTACCTTAAGAGTGGTTGAATTACAATGCCAACTGCATTCCTAACCTCGAGTGGTGTCTGAAGTTAAAGTGATGGCATTGATTGGGAAGAAATGGGCTTCTGAAACTTGATATGGGGACATATGGGCAGATAATCAGAAATCTTGGGACACTGGGCCCCTTAATTCCATTGAATCACTCCTGCCAACAGAACCAACCTTCTCACCTTCATCTGAAGAGATTACTTCATCTTTGTCTGCTAAGCCACCCTCCCCAGTAAAACCATTAACACCTCTACCCCCATCTAATGAGATTAATCCAGCTGTGTCTAAAGGGTCTTTGTCTCAGTCATTGCCTGGGTCATCACCACAGGTAGATACTTTACAAGAAAATGCTGAATGTTCTCAAAACACATCCACATCAATGATTTTAGCTTCTAGACCTATAACTAGACTTAAATCCCAGAGAGACCCAAAAGGTGAAGTAGAAAGTGTGACCTAGGAGGAGGTACTCCACACTCCAAAAGAACTGCCTGACTTTTCTAACATGTACAAGTAGAAACCTGGGGAATATACGTGAGAATGTCTATTAAGGTTATGGGATAACAGTGCAGGGAACATAAAGATGGATAAGTCTGTGTTTATTGTTATGGGCCCATGAAGCACAGAATCTTCCTTCATTGCTTCAGCTTGAGAAGTTAGGAAAGGATCTAACAGTTTATATGGTTGGGTCTCTGAAGCATGGATTATGCAGAGGCCTACACTAAATCAAGTTGAAATACCAGACCTGCCTTGGTATACTGTAGAAGAAGGTATCCAAAGATTTAGGGAAATTGGCATGTTAGGGTGGATTTATCAGGTTAGACTCACAGACCCACACACTGATTGGCCAGAGGACACACTTTTTACCACAATGGTGAGGAACAAATTTGTGAAGGGAGCCCCAGCATCACTGAAGACAGCTGTGATTGCTATTTTATGTAAGTCAGATTTGACAGTGGGAAGTGCCTTAACTGAATTAAGACAGCTAACTACAATGGGGCTGATTGGATCTCATGGTAGTAGGGGCAAAATGGTGACACTCAATTGAGATATAAAAGGTGGGTGTTGTTACTGTAGTAGATAGAGGAATCAAAGCAGTAATCAGAATAGTCTGATGCATATAGACATATGGCATTGATTACATAGTCATAGTGCCCCTAGGAGTGAAATAGTTAGGAAATCTACTAAATATTTACTTGTTCTGTATGAGTAGAAGAATTCTAGGTCTATTGAACAGCAGTCTAATTTGAATTGCCAGAATGGAGAGTCATGGCTCCTCAATAAATTCCCAGACTTGAGTGAGTTTAAAAACCCAGAACTCCTTGAACGAAGGGGAGGCCTGGTCCCCTTGAGGAAGAGGACCTCACTACACTACCAAAACTTTATTCTCTTAATCTTTCTCCCAGCCTTCCCCAAAGGGATCTACAGCCTTTTACAAGAGTGTCTGCTCATTAGGGAAAAAGAAATAATCAGACTTTTCAGGGATTACTGAATACTGGCTCTGAAATGACACTAATTCCAGGAAACCCAAAACGTCACTGTGGCCCACCAGTCAGAGTATGGGCATATGGAAGTCAGGTTATAAATGGATTCCAAGCTCTTGTCCGACTCTCACTGGTTCCATTGGGTCCCCAAACCCATCCTGTAATGATTTCGCCAGTTCTAGAGTGCATAATTGGAATAGATATACTCAGCAACTTGAAGAACCCCCACATTGGATCCCTGACAAATTGAGTAAGGGTTATTATAGTAAGAAGAGCCAACGGAAGCAATTAGAACTGCTCCTACCTAGGGAAATAGTAAACCAAAATAGTAAAATAGTAAACCAAAAGCAATACTGCATTCCTGGAGGAATTATGGAGAGTATTGCCACCAGCAAGCACTTGAAGGATGCAGTGGTGGTGATTCCCACCACGTCCCATTCAACTTACCTATTTGGCCTATGCAAAAAAACTGATGGATCTTGGAGAATGACAATGGATTTTTGAAACCTTAACCAGGTGATGACTCCAATTGCAGCTGCTGTTCCAGATTTAGTTGCATTACTTGAGCAAATTTACACATCTCCTGATACCTGATATGCAGCTGTTGATCTAGCTAATGCCTTTTTCTCCATACCTGTTTTGAATGACCATCCGAAGCAGTTTGCTTTCAGCTGGCAAGGACAATATACCCTCAGTGTCCTACCTCGAGCTATATCAACTCTCCAGCTCTCTGTCATAATTTAGTCCACGGGGACCTTAATCATCTTTCCCTTCCACAAGATGTCACACTGGTCCATTACATTGGTGACATGCTGATTGGATGTAGTAAGGAAGACGTGTCCATGACTCTGGACTTACTGTTAAAACATTTGCATGCTAGAGGTTGGGGAATCAATCCAACAAAAATACCGGTGCCTTCCATCTCAGTGAAATTCTAGGGGTTCAGTGATGTGGGACATGTTGAGATATTCCGACTTAAGTGAAGGATAAGTTATTGTACCTGGCTCCTCCCACAACTACAAAGGAGGCACAATTCTGAGTGGGCCTCTTTGAATTTTGGAAGCAACAGATCCCTCATTTGGATGTGGTATCCAGGCCTATCTATCAAGTGACTCGAAAAGCTGCAGAGAAGGCTCTGCAACAGGTTCAGGCTGCCGTGAAAGCAGCTCTACCACTTGAGCCATATGATCCAGCTGATCCAAGGGTGCTTGAAGTGTCAATGGCAAACAGAGATGTTGTTTGGAGTCTTTGGCAGACCTCTCTTGGTGAATCACAGTGTAGACCTTTAGGATTTTGGAGCAAAACCTGCCATCCTCTGCAGGTAACTACTATCATTTTGGGAAACAGCTGTTGGCTTGTTACTGGGCCTTAGTAGAGATAAAACGCTTAACTATGGACCACCAAGTCACCATGTGCCCTGAGTTGCTCATCATGAATTGGATGTTATCTGAACCACAGAGTCATAAAGTTGGATGTGCACAGCAGCACTCCATCATTAAATGGAGACAGTATATATGAGATTGGCCCCAAGTGGGACCTGAAGGCACAAATAAATAGCATGAAGAAGTGGCCTGAATACATACGGTTTCCACTCTTGTCACATTACTTTCCATCTCTCAGTTTGCACCTATGACCTCACGGGGAGTTCGTTATGATCAGTTGACTGAGGAAGAGAAAACTCGTGCCTGGTTTACGGATGGTTCTGTGGATTGTGCAGGCACCACTGGAAAGTAGACAGTGGCAGAACTACAGCTCCTTTCTGGGATCTCCCCGAAGGACAGTGTTGAAGAGAAACATTCTCAATGAGCAGAATTTTGGGCAGTGCAAATGGTTGTTCACTTTTCATGGAAGGAGAAAAGGTCAGATGTGAGACTGTATACTGATTCATGGGTTAGGCCAATGTTTGGCTGGATGGTCAGGGACTTGGAAGGAACATGATTGGAAAATTGGAGTCAAGGAGGTATATGGCTAGACCTCTTTGAATTGGTCAAAGAAGTGAAGATATTTGTCTATCATGTGAATGCTCACCAAAGGATGACCTCAGCAGAGGAGAATTTTAATAAAGTGAGTAGGATGACACGTTCTGTAGAAACCAGTCATCCTCTTCCCCCAGTCACTCCTCTCATTGTCCAATGGGTTCAGTGGCCATGGGGGCAGGGATGAAGGTTATGCATGGGCTCAACAACATGGATTTCCACTCATCAAGGCCGATTTGGCTACAGCCACTGCTGAGTGCCCAATCTTCCTGTAGCAAAGACCAACACTGAGTGCCCCATATGGCACCACTCCTCAAGTTGATCAACCAGCAACCTGGTGGCAGGCTGATTACGTTGCACTGCTTCCATCATGGAAAAGACAGTGTTTCGTTCTTAATGAAACAGACACTCTCAATATGGATTTGCCTACCGTGCATGCAATGCTTCTGCCAAAACTACCATCATGGATTTACAGAACACCTTATCCCCCATTATGGTATCCAGCACAGTATTGCCTTGGATCAGGGGACTCACTTCACAGAAAATGAAGTGTAGCAACGGGCCCATGCTCATGGAATTCACTGATAGTACCATGTTCCTCATCATTCTGAAGAAGGTGGCTTGATAGAACGATTGAATGGCCTTCTAAAGATACAATTACTGTGCCAGCTAGGTGGCAATACCTCGCAGGGTTGGGGCAATGTTCTCCAGGAGGCTGTATATGCTTTAAACCAGCATCCAATATATGGTACTTTTTCTCCCGTAGACAGGATTTATGGGTCTAGAAATCAAAGGGTGGAAATGGGAGTGATACCACTCACTATTACTCCTAGTGAGCCACTTGCAAAAGTTTGCTTCCTGTCCCCAGGACTTTATACTCTGTGTGTCTAGAGGTCTTACTTCCAAAGGGAGGGAATTGCCCACATGCAGATACATCACTAATTTCATTGAACTGGAAGTTAAGAATGCCACCTGGCCACTTTGAGCTCCTTATTCCTATGGATTAACAGGCAAAGAAAGGAGTTAACATATTGGCTGATGTAACTGATCTTGATTATCGAGAGGAAGTTGGATTGATACTACATAAAGGAGGTAAAGAACAGTATGTGTGGAATGCAAGTAATCACTTAGGGTATCTCTTAGTACTACTATGCCCTGTGAATAAAGTCCATGGAAAACTGCAGCAACCCAATTACAACGTGAGTAATAATGGCCCAGACCGTTTAGGAATGAAGGTTTGGGACACCCCATGAGGCAAAAAAGCATGACCAGCTGAGGTGCTTGTTGAGGGCAAAGGGGATATGGAAGGGGTTATAAAAGAAGGTAGTCCTAAACACCAGTTATAATCACGTGACCAGTTGCAGAAATGGGGACTGTAATTGTTATGAGTATTTCTGCCTTGTATGTGTATGTTTTTTGTATCATTTTAGGCACAAGTATGACTTTATAATTATCTTTATTCAGAAATTATGTATGGTTTAAGGAGATGTGTACAGGGTGCCAATTTGGTAAGGGATGGGCTATGATCATTAAGGTTGTGTGCCAACTTGGCTGGGCTGTGATTCTCAGTGGTTTGTCAGTTATGATGTAGTTTGGCAGTCGTATGATGATGTGATCACATGATGAGAGTTGATATAATATGATCACTTTCATGATGGGATCTGCTGTGAGTAGCCAATCAGTTGATTGTTGATTTGCCTGTTGATCCAGAGAAATAAGGAGTCCAAAGTGGCCAGGTGGCATTCTTAACTTCCAGTTCAATAAAATTAATGATGTGTCTCCAGTTCAAAGTTTCCTTGGGGGTGTGGCCTACATCCAATACAGCCGGACTCTCTGCCAAGGCCTGTAGACTTTTACTCGCTCTGGATCCTTCAGCTAGCTCTTGTTCATCTGACCTCCAGTTTTTGGGACTTGAGCTAGCAACTTACCTACTGTCTTGACTGCTGATTTTGGGATTCATCGGTCTTCTCAGTTTGTGAGCATGAGCCCTCTGTCTGATCTGCCAATCTCAGGTTTGCCATCTGGTGTGGATAAGTAAATGAGGACAAGCCTCCAGCCTGACCCATGGATTTGAGAAATTCCAGTCTCTACAACCACGTGAGCCATTTCCTTAATATAAATCCCTATATAGAGAGATTTTTAAGCTTTACTGGTTTTGTTTCTCTAGAGAACCAAGCCTAAGATACACGCCATCTCAGATTTGTATATTCTGTGTTTCATAAGGACGTGGCCAAATGAGGGAGATCTTCCTGGCTCATTTGGGAAATAGTGTTTCATAACAGAATTCAGTAGTTACTTTGGGAATTAGGTATGTGCCACATCATTTATGCTGAGCACTTCCGGGGGCTAAACAATGAAATTTGCACTGCAGGAATTAAAGCAAGAATCCTGCAGGCAATTCTTCCCTCCTGATACAGCAAGCTGGTGGTTATTGTTAGTCCCTTAATGTGCCAGACAACGTACCTGATGGGACAAGCCTTAGCTGATTTAAGTGAAACCAAGAACGCTAGAGAGAAAAGATGCAAGCCTTGGGAAGAGAAAAAAGAAATGACCATCCAAGGGACTCTTGAAAGTGACCTGAGGACAGATGTGGGTGAACTTAGTGGCTGCCTGAGAGGCAGTAGGCAAGATAAGTAAGTAAATGAATGCAGTTTTGTTTACCCTTTGCAAGTATCTGAAGCCAGAGCAACAGTATCACCCACTAGATCTTACTGCCCCTCACAAGGAAGTGCCCCTTGCCATTGGGTGGACTCTGTAGTTCCCTGGGTACTAGGGGTGGCGCTTTGGTCACCAGCAGGTCAGGGCCAGTCAGTGGGACTGGAGGACCTATGCAGAGGTCACAAAAAATTGTTCAGGATAAAACAAGCAATGCGTGCTACTTTTGGTTGATACCGGGACAGAGTTCACCCTTATCTTTAGAAACATTGAGCAGTTTTAAGGACCCCTTGGCAAGTGATGGGTACAGCGGAAAGTCCATCCACGTATGCCGGGTACTTCTGACTCTACAACTGGACTCATTCCCCCTAAACCATATCGAAGTTATATTTCCCCAATAGCAGAATACATTCTAGGCATGGATGTCCTCATGGGACTGACTTTGACCACGTCTGTGGAAAAATTCCAACTGTGAGTGAAGGTGGTAAAGGTAGCCCTGAGGCGGAATGCAGCATAAGAAACAGTGACTCTGCCCTCACCAAAAAGAGTGGCAGACATCAAGTAATATAACCTGCCCAGAGGCCATAAGGAGATTAGTGAAACTATTTTGGAACTAAAAAGTGTAGGTATCCTCTGGGAAACCCACAGTGCTTTTAATAGCCATGTGTGGCCTGTGAAAAAACAAAATGGATCCTGGTGTAAGACCATGGACTGTAGGGAACTTAACAAAGTTATCCCTCCTATACATACTCCAGCCTCCAACATAACTTCCTTGTTATAAACCCTTGGTAGAGACCTTAGCACGTATCATGCTGTGTTAGATCTGGTCAATGTGTATTTTAGTATTCCTCTAGCTCAGTCCACCCAGGACAAGTTTGCCTTCAACTAAAAGGCAACAGTGGGCATTCCAAGTGTTCTCACAAGGATATCTACATACTCCCACTATTTAACATTGTATGATTGCTAGAGATCTGATTCTTTTCCCCTTGTCCACTGATTTCAATACACTGATGACATCATATTAACTGCTGGAGATATTTCTCTGTTACAGGAATTTCTAGATGCCCTAATCATCCACCTACAGGGGATAGGGTGGACTGTCAATCACCACAAGGTGCGGGGGCTGGGTACATCGGTAAAATTCCTAGGATTCATCTGGTCGGGTAAGACCCATGTGTTGCCTGAAGCCATAGTAGAAAAGGTACAAGCTTATCCCATTCCTAGGATGCCAAAAGAAATGCAGGTCTTCGTGTGTCTTTTGGGGTATTGGAGAGTGTTTATTCCCCACTTGGCCCAGTGTTTGAGATCCTTCTATTGATTGTTAAAAAAAAAGGTGCCTCTTGGGATTGGAGTAATGAACAGCAGCAAGATTTTGATAAACCAAACATGTTTGTTGCACAAGTGATAGTGCCGGGCACAGTATGGGAAGGGTTACCCTTCCAGTTAGACGTGAACAGCACTGAGGATGGCTTTAGCTGGGTCTTGTGACAAGATCAGTACGTAATTAAATTCCCCCTAGGTTTTTGGTCCCAAATGTGGAGAGCAGAAGAAAATCTATACAGTCTCATGGAGAAGCAATTGTTATGGCCTATGATGCTATCTGTCAGGTAGAGCCATTAAAAGGGGCAGGGGCAGTAGCCCTTAGCACAATGCTGCCCATAAAAAGGTGGGTGAACGGGCAGTTTACAAACCATTGTCCGCTATCACCCAGACAGCTACGCTGACCAAATTGCATGCATCCCTGTAAAAGTGTAGTGCCCTTTCTGCCAGTTTGTTGTCCCAAGAGTTACAGGCCATACTTGGTCTAGTGACATATCAAGTCCCAGCCTAGGCTAGTGCTCTATCAGAGCCACCTCCACTCCCTCCCAGTAGATGCCTGGTACACAGGTGGTTCTAGCTGAGGCATGCCACCACTTTGGACGGTGGTGGCTGTGCAAGCCTCCACTGATACCATTTGGTTTGACACCTACTCAGGGCAAAGCCCCATGTGCTCACGTCAGTGCCCAAGACATCTGTCACATGATCCTGGGAAGATATATAAGGGAATACAGCCAGTGATTAACTGGCAGGTAGATTATATCAGGCCCTTAACTCCCAGTGAGGAAGGGATGTATGATCTCGTTTATGTAGACTCTGTCACAGGCTTGACATAGGCGTTCCCCTGTAAATGAGTGAAACAGACCGACACAATGAAGGGATTACAAAAATTGACTGTTATGTGTGGAATACACAGAAAGTTTGATAGAGAGCAGGGGACACACTTTACAGGTCATGATCTGTGCAGATGGGTGGCTGAGAACAAGGTAAAACAGCATTACCACCTTCTCTACAAGCCCCAAACCAGAGACCTGGTGGATAAGAAGAACGATGTCCTGAAACAACAAACACAAACCCTTACAGGAAAGACTTCCTTGGCAGGGTGGATCAAGGTGATGCCTGAGGTTTTGTGATTGATAAATTCAGCTCCCACTGGGGCTTTAGCTCCATATGCCATACTAGGATCCCCGAGTGGCTCTCCAGCAACAATCGGAGTAACGTCACAAGCTCCAGAAGATTATCCACCAAGGTTGTTGCCTGAACAAATCAGCATTGTCCTCTTGATACCCCAGGACCTGGGGCTGGGAAGTGGAACCATCTCTTGGCACCTATCATGGGTCATTCCACAGGGTGGATTGGTTACTTTCTCCCTCTGGAGGCAGAGGAACTGATCAGCCTAACTTGGTGAGCTTCCCATCCTATGGCCTGGAGGGCCTTGACAATCATGCTTTACATGGAAAGAATTATTCCTATACCATGGGGGATGGAAGTGGGTCTCCTTTTCTGGCATACAGCAAAATGGGTGACTATTCACAACCCCTCAGGTGACCTCTCTGGGGCAGTATGCATGGTACACTCATCCAGGGAAACTGCCTAAAGCAGCCTCTGTTCTCACTACCCAAGGGGAAGCCACTAGTGTGATCCTAAAAGAAGGGGAAGATTTACCCCTCTTGGTACCTGGTAAAGACCTGTTTTTCTGACTGTAGTTATAGCCTACTTTGCTTTCTTCCCTTCAGGGCTTCCAACTTCTTCCTGGAGTAGGCTCACAGCTTCTCCATAGTCCACAACAAAAACAGCTGCTGTGTCTGTGAACAACTCCCCTTCTCAAGCACCAAAGGCATGGCTTGGAGTGTGGAGCCCCTGACCTGAACCTATCGGGCAGCTGTGAGAGACATGTGGGGGTGGGCATAAAAGCCTCTTTAACTAATTGTGGCATAACAGGAGAGGAGCATAACAATACTTTTTTCTGGGGTCAGAGTGCCACAGACACCTGTTTCTTGGTAAAAGATCACAACATCTCTTGTGTGTAGCCATGAAAGTGTGTTTACTACCTCTGGGATGGTTCAGGTTGGTTGATACCTGAACCAGGTGTACTAGGGAATCCCACTTCTGTCTGTTTTGAACCAAGTAAAACCCCATGGGTTTCCCTGTCTCCCCCCAAGTTCCTCTTCCTTCTCCCTCCAAGTCCTCTACCCACATAGTGGGCTGGACTCTTATGCCCCTCTGCCAATGAGTGATAATACTTAATACCACTGACTGGTTACAATATAAAAATTCCAATGCAAAGGCAAGAGCATATCTCACTCCTAACAGCACTTGATGACTGTGTGGCCACTATCTGTGGCCCTGGTGACCATATGACTGAATAAGGCATTGCAGTCTGTGGTTAGCCTATGCTGTAGGGATGTCAAGAAAACTATACCAAAACCTATAAATTAGGTTATGGATCAGCAACATGGTGCTATAGACAGAAGCAACACAGTATCCCTCCACAGCAAAGATCTGAAAAATCAAGTAAAACAGAGACAAAAGTCAATCCTGGAACCCTAAGTGCCAAATGAAGAGATAAAGAACTCAACCAAGCACAGAATGGAATAAGAAACTGTCAGAAAACAGACAGCAAGGAGAGATATGAACTGGAGGTCCCAGATCAGCTAACACACCACCGATTCACCATCTTGGACTTCTGTCAGAGATTGGTTTGCAGGGAATATGGGAAAGCAGATTCACGGAGCTCCCAGCAGGAGACATAACACCCTCTGGACCTGCAATGCTGCACCGTAGCTGAGCAACTAGCCCTGCCTATTGGATAAGTAGGTGAAAAATATCATGCCCACAGACAAGAAAACAAAAAAGAATTCACAGCCTGCTTGCTCAGACATAACCAAATAAAATAAAAAAGCAGGATGACACAAACAGATCTATAATCAGTAAATGAAGAAAGTAACTACTGAATGTCCCAAAGACAGCAGACAATATAAAAACATATTAAAAAAAAAAAAAAAAAAAGAGGACAGGGTGGTTCCAGTAGGCATCCAAAATAAAACACCATATAACTTTCCAGTAGAAGAAAATGAATTGGAACTACTGACAGGGAATTCAAATCTCTAATATACAATGTTATCCAAGAGTTGAAGAAAAAAGCAGACAAAAATGAGGAAAAAATAGACAAAATCATGGAAAAGACAGACAAAACAATTGAAGAATTCAGGAAAATAATACAGGAACAAAATGTCAAAATAAATTCACAACTAGAAATCATACAATAACAGCAATTATAAATCCAAAAGATAAAGAATATTTCAGAAATGAACAGGGTCATAGAAAGTCTGAGGAGCAGGTCTGAAACAATGGAAGACGAGATAAGTGTAACTGAAGAAAAATACTTGGATACTGCTTTTTTTTGAAGAAAAAAAAGAATGAAGAATAATGAAAAAACCCTGAGAATTTTGTGGGATAAAATCAAAACAAAATATTGGCAAGTGATCAGAGTTCCAGAACAGGGGGAGAAATTGGAAAACACAGAGAGGAACATTGAAGAATTGCTGACAAAAACCTTCCCCAATATCATGAAAGATGAAAAGCTGACCATCCAAGAAGCACAATGAATTCCATATAGAATAGATCCCAAAAGAAAATCTCCAAATCATATGGTACTCACACTGTATAAAACCAAAGACAAAGAAATAATCCTGAGAGCAGCTCGAGAAAAACAAAAAGTCACATACAGAAGGGAAACAATAAGACTAAAACCCTGATTACTTGCCAGAAATCATGCAGACAAGAAAGCAATGGGATGGTATATATAAAACCTTGAAAGAAAAAAATTCCCAACAAGCAATAATATATCCTGCAAAACTCTCATTAAAATATGATGGTGAAGTCAGGACATTTCCAGATAAACAGAAATTAAGGGACTATGTAAAAACCACACCAAACTTCCAAGAATTATTAAAGAGTCCTTCGATTTGAGAACAAATAACATCATACCACAGCCTAAATCTAGGATGCAAGACTGCACCAGCCAGATACCAACCTTGGAAAAGAACTCACAAGGATTAATCATAATGAAAAGATTTACAACGGGTAACCAGAAAGGTTAATCTGTAAATGACAAGAACATCAGAACAATAAAAGAGGGAATAAATGGTGTAGGTATAGAACTTTCTAATGGAGAGAAAGGTAAGGTGATACCAAGTAACAAAAGACTAGTTAAAACCTAGGAAATTAAGGGTAAATTTCAAGGTAACCACAAATGAAGTTAACAAACCTACTCATCAGAGTAAAGAAGAAACACACAAAGCATCAGTAAACACAAAATCTACAAAAATAAAAGAAATAAAATAAAAACAACAAACAAAAGGAATTCAGCACAGGACAGTAAGAGGAAAAAGCAGAACATCGCCACGAAAATAATTAATTAATTTGAAAAAAGCACTACAAAATGTTAGTGATAAACTCAAACCTGTCAATAATTACAATGAATGTAAATGGCTAAATGTACCCATAAAGAGACACAGAGTGAGAAAATGGATAAAAAAGCAGGATCCATTGATATGCTGCCTAAAAGAGACGCTTTAGAAACAAACACATAAATTTATTAAAAATAGAAGGATTGAAAAAATATATATACCAAGCAAACAGCTACCAAAAAAGAGTAGGATTGGCATATTAATCTCAGCTAAAATAGACTTTAAAAGAAAAATCCATCATAAAAGACAAAGAAAGGTATAATATATGATTAAAGTGACATTCCATCTTGAAGACATAACCCTGATAAATATCCACACACCCAATGACAGGGCTCCAAAATACACCAAACAAACTCTAACAGTAATCAAAAGAGAAAACTGACAGTTCCACAATATTTGTAGTAGATTTCAACACAACACTCTCAGAAAATGACAGAACATCTAGAAAGAAACTCGGCAAAGATACAGAAGATCTGAAAGCCACAATCGGCCAACTTGACCTCCAGACATACATAAAACACTCCACCCAAAAGCAGAAAAGTATGAATTCTTTTCCAATGCACATGGAGCATTCTCCAGAATAGATCACATATTGGGCCACAAAGCAACCCTAAACAAAATCCAAAACACTGAGATAATATAAAGTATCTTCTCTGATCACAACATCATCAAAGCAGAAATTAACAACAAGAAAACAAAGGAAAAAAATCAAATGCATGGAAACTGAATATCACCATGCTTAAATACCACTGGGTAATAGAAGAAACCAAAGATGGAATCAAAAATTTCCCAGAATCAATTGAAAATGAAAACACATCATACCAAAACCTTTGGGACACAGCGAAGGCAGTGCTCAGAGGTCAATTTATAGCAATAGATGCACACGTTAAAAAAGAAGAAAGGGACAAAATCAAAACATTAGCTACACAACATGAACAAATAGAAACATAACAGCAAAAGAAGTCCACAACTTCTTTTAGTTCTTTGAAAGGATCAACATAATCAACAAACCATTGGCCAAGTTGACAAAAGAAAAACAAGAGAAAAAGCAAATAACTTAAATAAGAAACGAAATGGAGGACATTACAACTGATCTAAGTGAAACAAAAAGGATCATAACAGAGTACTATGAAAAACTACACTACAACTAATCTGAAAACCTAGAGGAAATGGACAAATTTTTTCTAGAAACACACTATCTATCCAAACTAACACAAACTGAAGTTGAAGATCTGAACAGACACATAACAAGAGAAAGGATTGAAATGGTAGTAAAAGAAACTCCCCGCAACAAAAAAGAAAGCTCTGGCTCAGATGGCTTCACTGGAGACTTCTAACAAATATTCAGAGAAGAGTTTACACCAGTACTACCCAAACTATTTCAGAATATAGACAAGGAAGGGATACTTCTGAATTCGTTCTATGAAGCCAGCATAACCCTGATGCCAAAACCAGGCCAAAACACCAGCCAAAAAGAAAATTACAGACCAGTATCTCTCATGACTACAAGTGCAAAAATTCTCAACAAAATTCTAGCCAATAAAATTCACCATCATATAAAAAAAAAAAAAAAATACACTGTGACTAAGTGGGATTCATACCAGGTATGCAAGGATGGTTCAACATTAGAAAATCAATCTACATAATCCACCACATAAATAAAAGGAAAGAAAAGAATCACATGATCATCTCAGTTGATGCAGAAAAGGTATTCGACAAAGTCCAAACACTTTTCTGGTTTAAACTCTCAATAAAATAGGTATATAAGGGAAATTCCTCAACATAATAAAGGGCATCTATACAAAACCAACAGCCAACATCATTCTTAATGGAGAGAGGCTGAAAATATTTCCTCTGAGAACAAGAACAAAACAAGGATGCCCTTTGTCACCACTCCTATTTAACATTGTACTAGAAGTCCTAGCTAGAGCAATAAGGCAAGAAAAAGAAAAAAAGGGCATCCAGATTGGTAAGGAAGAAGTTAAACTGTCCCTATTTGAGGATGATATGATACTATACATAGAAAACCCAAAAAACTCCACGACAAAACTACTGGAGCTAATAGAAAGATACAGCAGAGTAGCAGGATACAGGTTAAAAATAAAAAAATCAGTTGGATTCCTATACACGAATAAAGAGAATGATGAAAATGAAATTAGGGAAAGAGTACCATTTATACTAGCCCTTAAAACATAAATTACTTAGCGATAAATTTAATTAGGGATGTAAAAGTCTTATAAAAGGAAAAACTACAAAACACTACTGCAAGAAACCAAAAGAGATCTACTTAAATGGAAAAAGCACGTGCTCATGGATAAGTAGAATCAACATTGTGAATATGTCAATTCTACCCAAGCAATCTACAAATACAATGCAATTCCAATCCAAATACCAACAGCATTATTTAAAGAGATGGAAAAACTAATCCTAAACTTTATCTGGAAAGGGAAGAGGCCCCGGGTAAGTAAAGCACTATTGAAGAAGAAGAAGAAAGTTGGAGGACTTACATTACCTGACCTCAGAACCTACTATACAGCTGCGGTAATCAAAACAGCCTGGTGGTGGTACAAAGACTGATACACTGACCAATGGAACAGAATAGAGAACATAGATATAAATTCATCCACCTATGGATACCTGATCTTCCACAAGAGCCCAAAGTCCAGCAAATGGAGAAAAGATAATCTTTTTAAAAAATGGTGCTGGAAAATCTGCATATTCATTTGGAAAAAAAGGAAACGGGACTCATACCCCACACAATACACATACACTAATTCAAAATGGATTATAGATATAAATACAAAACCAAAAACTAGGTCATAGAAGAAAAAATAGGATCAACGCTAAAGGCCTTAACACACAGCACTAACAGAATACAAAACCATAAGTAACAACACACCAACTCCATAAGACTAGCTACATAAGAGGGATCTTCTAAAAATTAAACAATTATGCTTATTAAAATATTTCACCAAAAGAGTAAAAAGAGAACCTACAGACTGGGGAAAAAAAAAAATCTGGGTATTACAAATCTGACAAAGGTCTAATCTCTAAAATCTACAGAAAAATCCACAACCACTACAATAAAAAGAAATAATCCAATTAAAAAATGAGCAAAGGATATGAATAGACACTTCACGAAAGAAGACATTCAAGAAGCTAACAGACACATGAGGAAATGCTTGGGATCACTAGACATTAGAGAAATGCAAATCAAAACCACAATATGATACTATTTCACCCCGACATCATTGGCACAAATTAAAAAAAAAAACAGAAAATAACAAATGTTTTAGAGGCTATAGGGAGATTGGAATTCACTGCTGGCAGGAATGGAAAAAGGTATAGTCATTTGGAAAACAATATGGCACTTCTTTAAAATGCTAGAAATAGAAATACCATACAATGCAGCAATCCCATTCCTAGGAATAAATCCTAGAGAAATAAGAGCCTTCACAGGAATAGACATACACACACCCATGTTCATTACAGCGTTGTTCACAATAGCAAAAAGATGGAAGCAACATAGATGCTCATCAACAGATGAATGGATAAATAAACTATAATACATACACACAATGGAATACTCTGCAATACAAAAGAACAACGATAAATCTGCGGAGCATCTCACAAAATGGATGAATCTGAGGGCATTATGCTGAGTAAAATAAGTCAATTACAAAAGGATGAATATTGTATGAGACCACTACTATAAAAACTCATGAAAAGGTTTACATACAAAAAGAAGTGATCTTTGACGGCTAGGAGGGAAGGGAGGGGAGTGGTGGGGGTGGAAAAACACTAAGTAGACAATATATAAGTGGTAACTTTGGTGAAGGGTAAGACAGTACACAATACTGGGGAAGCCAGCACAATTTGTGCAAGGTAAGGTCATGGAAGCTCCATAGACACATCCAAACTCCCCGAGGGACCGAATTACTGGGCTGACAGCTGTGGGTACCATGGTCTCAGGAAACATCTAGCTAAATTGACATAACATAGTTTATAAAGAAATTGTTCTACATTCTACTTTGGTGAGTTGTGTCGGGTCTTAAAAGCTTGTGAGCAGCCATCTTACTGGACTCACCCCATCTGGAGCAAGAGAGAATGAAAAAACCAAACACACAAGGGAAAGATTAGTCTAAATTACTAATGGGCCACAAGTACTACAGTCTCCAACAGACTGAGTCCAGCACAACTAAGGGTGCCTGGCTGCTATCACTGACTGCTCTGCCAGAGATCACAATAGAGGGTCCCAGACAGAGCTGGAGAAAAATGTAGAACAAAATTCTAACTCAAAAAAAAAAAAAAAAAATACTAGACTTACTGGTCTGATGGATACTGCAGAAATCCCGAGAGTATGGCCCTGGGGCACACTTTTAGCTCAGTAATGAAGTCATTCCTGAGGTTCACCCTTCGGCCAATGATGAGAAAGTCCCATAAAATAAAACAAGACTAAATGAGCACAACAGCCCAGGGGCAAGGACGAGAAGTCAGGAGTGGACAGGAAAGCTGGTAATAGGTGACCCAAGGTCAAAAAGGGGAGAATATAGATATGTCCTGGGGTTTGGCAACCAATGTCACAAAACAATACGTGTACTAATTGTTTTGATGAGAAGGTACTTTGTTCTGGAAACCATCTAAAGTGAAATTTAAAACACACACATACACACAAAGCACGCAGAAAACAAACAAATGCAGATCATGGAAAAATGGAGCAACAAATTCATATAGTCAATAAGGAAATTGTAAAAGACAAAAACAAAGAGAACTACTGGAAATGAAGAATACAGCAACTGAATAAGAAAATCCAGGAGAAACACTCAACAGTAGAGTTGAACAGACAGACAATAGAATAAGTGAAGTATAAGACAGTAAATGAACTTACCAAGTCTGAAGAAACAAGAGAAAATAACAGAAAAATGAACAAAGTCAAATAGAAATATGGGAGTCAATTAATAAATCTAACATTAGAATTATTGAAATTACCGAGCATAAAGAGAATTTTAAAGGCATAGAAAGAATTTTCAGAGATGCAATCATAGTCAATTTCCCAGACCTGCACACAGAATCAAGCCTGAAAATACAGGAAGCTTCACGATCCCAGACAGAGGAAATATGAAAAGATCAAGCTGCACCACTTCCTGATAAAATTCCTTAAAACCAAAGACAAGGAGAGAATTTGAAAGCAGCAAGAGAAAAACACAACATAACATACCACAGGTAATTTTTTAAAAAATTTTTTTATTGTGTTTTAGGTGAAATTTTACAGAGAAAATTAGTTTCCCATATGATAGTTTTCACATAAAGTGTTCCATGACATTGTTTTTGTTCCCCACAATGTGTCAGCACTTTCCTCATTTTCATCCTAGGTTCCGTTTCCTTTCATCCTGGTTTTCTACCCTGCCCTGCCTTCTCATCTTTGCTTTGGGCAAATGTTGCCCTTTTGCTCTCATATAATTGATTGTTCTAAATAGCACGTTCCTCTTGGGTGTTATTGTTTATTTAATGGGCCTATATACGGTTTGGCTGAAAGGTGGTCTCTGAGAATTGCTTCAGTTCCAGTTCAGAAGGGTGTCTTAGGGCCATAGTCTCTAGGGTTCCTCTAGTCTCTGTAAGACCAGTAAGTCTGGTCATTTTTGAGAATTTGGTTTTTTGTTCTGCAATTTTTCTCCAGCTCTGTACCAGGCCCACTGTGGTGATTCCAGTCACAGTGGTCGGTAGTGGTAGCTGGGTACCATCTAGTTCTTCTGGTCTCAGGGTCATGTAGGCTGGTTCACGTGGTCCATTAGTCTTTTGGACTAATTACTCCCTTGAGTCTTTGGTTGTCTTAATTCTCTTTTGCTCTGAGTGTACGAGACCAATAGTTATATCTTAGATGGCTACTATCAAGATTTTTTTTTTATTGTACTCTAGGTGAAGGCTTACAGAACAAATAGTTTCCCATGAAACAATAGTACACATATTGTTTTATGAAATTGGTTAATAACCCCACAACATGTCAACCCTCTAACTTCTCAACCTTTATTTTGGTGAAGATACACATAGCCAAAGATACACCATTTCAAAAATTTCTACATGCACAGTTCAGTGACATTGACTACACTCTTCCAATTGTGCTGCTATTCTCACTTAAGATGAAGGCTTACAGAACAAAATAGTTTCTCATTTAACAGTTACTACACATGTTGCCCTATGACAATGGTTAATAATCTCACAACACATCAACAATATCCTTACTCAAACTTGGGTTCCCTATCACCAGCTTTCTTGTCCACTTCTGCCTTCTGGCCCTTGTCACTGGGCTACTGTACCTTGTTAGTCCCATTTGGTTTTACGGGGCTGTCCACTCCCAGGCTGAACTGTGAACCTCAGAGATAACTTCACCACTGAGCTAAAAGGGTGTCTGGGGGCCATACTCTTGAGGTTTTGCCAGTCTCCTTTAGGCCAGTAAATCTGGTCTTTATTTTTGTGAGTTAGAATTATGTTCCACATCCTTCTCCAGCTCTGTCCAGAAGCATCTGTTGTGCTCCTGGTCAGAGCAGTCAGTGGTGGTAGCTGGGCACAATCTAGCTGTACTGGACTCAGTCCGGTGGAGGCCTTGGTAGCTGTGGACCATTAGTCCTTCGCACTAATCTTTTCCTTGTATCTTGTTCTCTTCATTCTCCCTTGCTCCTGAAGGGATGAGACCAGTGGAGTATCTTAGATGGCCACTCACAGGCTTTTAAGACCCAGACACTACTCACCAAGGTAGAATGTAGAACATTGTCTTTATAAACTGTGTTATGCCAATTGAGCTGGATGTTACCAGATACCATGGTCCACACAGCCCTCTGCCCAGCAATTCAGTCTCTCAGGGAGTTTGGATGTGTCTATGGGGCTTCCATGACCTTTCCTTCTACAAGTTGTGCTAGTTTCCCCTATATTGTGTACTGTCTCACCCTTCACCCAAGATACCACTTATCTATTGCCTATTTAGTATTTCCCCCCCACCCCTCCCATCCCTGGTAACCAACAACGATTGTTACATTTTGTGTGAGAACTTTTCATGGGTTTTTACAATAGAGGTCTCATACAATCTTTGTCCTTTTGTGATTGATTTATTTCACTCAGCATAATGTCCTCCAGTTTCATCCATGTTATGTGATGGTTCACAGATTCATTGTTGTTCTTTCTCATTGCATAGTATTCCATTGTGTGTATGTACCATAGTTTGTTTATCCATTCATCTGTTGATGGCCTTCTAGGTCGTTTCCATCTTTTTGCTATTGTGAACAACGTTGTCATGAACATAGGTGTGCATATGTCTATTTGAGTGACGACTCTTATTTCTCTAGGATATATTTCTAGGAGTGGGATTGCTGGATCATATGCTATGTCTATTTCTAGCTTTCTATGGAAGCACCATATAATTTTCCAAAATGGCTGTATCATTTTGCATTCCCAGCAGCAGTGCATAAGAGTTCCAATCTCCCACAGTCCCTCAAACATTTGTTATTTCCAGTGGTTTTGAATTCATGCCAGTAATGCAGGAGTGAGATGGTATCTCATGGTGGTTTTAATTTGCATTTCTCTAATGGCTAGTGATCGCGACCATTTCCTCATGTGTCTGTTGGTCATTTGAATATCTTCTTTGGTGAAGTGTCTTTTCATTTCCTTTGCCCGTTTTTTAATAGGATTATTTGTCTTTTTGTTGTAGAGGTGTTGGATTTTCTTGTAGATTATGGAGATTAGACCTTTGTCTGACTTGTACTGTCCAAAAATTTTTTCCCGGTCTGTTGGTTCTCTTTTTATTCTTGGTGGAGTCTTTTGAAGAGCATAGGTGTTTGGTTTTTAGAAGATCCCAGTTATCTAGCTTATCTATTGGGTTTTGTATGTTGATGGTTATGGTTTGTATCCTGTCAATGCCGTGTATTAGGCCCTGTAGCATTGGTCCTGTTTTTTATTCTATGAACTTTACAGTTTTTGCTTTATATTTAGGTCTGTGTTTCCTTTTGAATTAGTTTTTGTATATGGTGTGAGGTATGGGTCCTGTTTCTTTTTTTTTGCAGATGGATATCCAGTTTTGCCAGCACCGTTTGTTAAAAACAGTGTCTTTTCCTCATTTGATCGACTTTGGACTCTTGTCGAAGATCAGGTGACTGTAGATGGATGGATTTACATCTGTATTCTAAATTATGTACTTTGGTCAGTGTGTCTGTATTTGTACCAGTACCAGTCTGTTTTGAATGCCGTAGCTTTATAGTAGGTTCTGAGGTCAGGTAGGAGTCCTCCAACTTTTTTCTACTTCTTCAATGGTGCTTTACTTATTCAGGGATTCTTACCTTTCCATATAAAGTTGATGATTATTTTTTCCGTCTCTTTGAAGAATGTTGTTGGTATTTGGATTAGGATTGCATTGTATTTGTAAATTGTTTTGAGTAGAATTGCCATTTTCACAATGTTGAGTCTACCTATCCATGAGCATGGTATGTTTTTCCATTTATGTAGATCCCTCTGGGTTTCTTCCAGTAGTGTTTTGTAGTTTTCTTCGTATAGGACTTTTACATCCCTGGTTAGATTTACTCCTACGAATTTTATCTTTTTAGGGGTTATTACGAACGGTATTGTTTTCCTGATTTCCTTTTCATTGTTCTCTTTTTTGGTGTATAGGAATCCAACTAATTTTTGAACATTTATCTTGTATCTTGCTACTCTGCTGAATCTTTCTATTAGTTCCAGTAGATTTCTCGTGGTGGTGGATTACACTGATTGATTTTCTAAAGTTGAACCATCCTTGCATACTTGGTATGAAAGCTATTTGGTTGTATTGTATTATTTGTTTTTTGATATGATGCTGAATTCTATCGGCTAGAATTTTGTTGAGAATTTTTGCATCTATATTCATAAGAGATATTGGCTTGTAATTTTCTTTTTTTGTACATTTTTGCCTGGTTTTGTTATCAGCTTTATGCTGGTTTTATAGAATGAATTCGGAAGTGTTGCTTACTTTTCTATGCTTTGAAATAGCTTGAGTAGTACTGGTACAAGCACTTCTCTGACTATTTTGTATAATTCTTCAGTGAAGCCATCTGGGCCAGGGCTTTTTTTGTTGGGATTTTTTTTTTTTTATTACCTTTTCAATCTCTTCTCTTGTTATGGGTTTGTTCAGATTTTCAACATCACCATAGTGTAGTTTAGGTAGGTATTGTGTTTTTAGAAATTTATCCATTTCCTCTAGGTTTTCAAATTTGTTGGAGTATAGTTTTTCATAATATTCTGTTATGATCCTTTTTATTTCATTTGGGTCTATTGTAATTTTGCCCATTTCATTTCTTCTTTGGGTTATTTGTGTCCTCTCCTGTTTTTCTTTTGTCAGTCTGGCCAGTGGTTTGTTGATTCTTTCAAAGAACCAACTTTTGGTTTTGTTGATTCTTTATATTGTTTTTCTGTTCTTTATTTCATTTATTTCTCCTCTGATCTTTATTATTTCCTTTCTTCTGGTGGCTGTGGGCTTTTTTTGTTGTTCTATTTCTATTTGCTTGAGTTGTGTAGTTAATGTTTTGATTTTATCTCTTTCTTCTTTTTTGATGTGCATCTATTGCTATAAATTGTCCTCTGAAGACTGTCTTTCCTGTGTCCAAAAGGTTTTGGTATGATGTGTTTTCATTGTTGGATTCTAGCAATTTTTTGATTCCATCTCTGATATCTTCTATTACCCAGTGATGTGTAAGCAGGGTGTTATTCAGCTTCCATGTAGTTGATTTTTTTTCCTTGCTCTTTTTTTTGTTAATTTCTACTTTGATGGCATTGTGGTCAGAGAAGATAGGTTGAATTATCTCAACGTTTTGGATCGTGGGCTAAGATGTGGTCTATTCTGGAGAACGTTCCATGTGCAATGGAAAAGAATGCAGCTGTTGGATGGAAAGTTCTATATATGTCTTATGTTGGCTGATTATTCCCTTTAGGTCTTCTGTATCTTTGTTGAGTTTCTTTTTCATTTTCTGTCCTTTGCTGAGAGTGGTATGTTGAAGTCTCCTACTGTTATTGTGGAACTATCAATTTCTCTTTTCAGTGTTGTTAGAGTTTATTTTATGTATTTTTGAGCCCCGTCATTCAGTGTGTAGATTTTTATTATGGTTATGTCTTCATGATGGATCATCCCCTTAATCATTATGTAGTGTCCTTCTTTGTTTTTTATAGTTGATTTTGTTTTAAAGTCTATTTTCTCAGAGATTAGTATTGCCACTCCTGCTCTTTTTTGGTAGCTGTTTGCTTGATATTTTTTTCCATCTTTTGATTTTTGATAAATTTACATCTTTGTTTCTAAGGTGTGTTTCTTATATACAGCATGTTGCTAGATCTTATTTTTTATCCATTCTGCCGACTTTCTGTCTCTTTATGTATGCATTTAGGCCATTTACCTTCAGTGTAATTATTGATACGTGTGAGTTTATTGCTGTCATTCTGTATTGCTTTTTTGTGGTGCTGACATTTTCTTTGTTCCTTTTACTCTCCTGTGCTGAATTCCTTTCATTTGTGTTTTTTTTTCTTTTGTTTTTGTAGGTTTTGTTTTTACTGAAACTTTATGTTTTTCTTCTTTATTTTGATGAGTAGTTTTGCTAACTTTCTTTGTGTTTACCTTGAGATTTATCTTTATCTCCCTAGGTTTTAACCAGTCTATTATTACTTGGTATCGCCTTGCCTTCCTCTCCATTAGAAAGATCTATATCTACACCATTTATTCCCTCTTTTATTGTTCTGATGTTGTTGTCATTTACAGGTTAGCCTGTCTGGTTCCCTGTTGTAATTCTTTTGATTTGGATAGTCCTTGAGAATTCATTTCCCAATTTGGTATCTGGCAGGTCCGATCCTTTGTCCTAGATTCAGCCTTTGGTCTGATGTTGTTTGTTCTCAGACCAAAGGACTCTCTTTAATAATTCTTGTAAGTTTGGTTTGGTTTTTACATAGTCCATTCACTTCTGTTTATCTGAAAATATCTGAATTTCCCATCATATTTGATCAAGAGTTTTGCAGGATATATTACTTTTGGCTGGTAATTTTTTTTTCTTTCAAGGTTTAATATATATCATCCCATTGCCTTCCTGGCGTCCTGGTTACTGCCAAGTTAGAGGATCTAAGTCTTATTGTTTCTCCTCTGTATGTGACTGTCTGTTTTTCTTGAGCTACTCTCAGGATTCTTTGTTTGTCTTTGGTTTTAGTGAGTGTGATTATGATATGCCTTGCTGATTTTCTTTTGGGGTCTATCCTATATGCGGTTTGTTGAGCTTCTTAAATTGTCAGCTTTTCATCTTTCATGATATTGAGGAATTTTTCTGTCAGTAGTTCTTCAATGATCCTCTTTGTGTTTTCTGTTTTTTCCCACTGTTCTGGAACTTGGATAAATCGAAAAATTTTGCTTTTGATTGTATCCCACATAATCCTCAGGGTTTCTTCATTTTTCTTCATTCTTTTTTTTTCGTCAGAATTGTATCCAAGTGTTTGTCTTCAATTTCACTGATTCTGTCTTCTATCATTGCAAACCTTCTCCTCATTCCTTCTATGACACTCTCCATTTCTGAAATCTCATTGATTATCTAATTGTTGTTTTTGTATGATTTCTAGTTGTGAATTTATTTTAGCTTTTTTTTCTTGTATTATTTCTGAATTCTTCCATTTTTGGTCTGTATTTTCCATGAATTTGTCTATTTTTTGCTCATTTTTGTCTGATTTTTGTTTCAACTCTTGGATAGTTCTGAATCTCACAGATGTGAGTTCCCTATCAGGTAGTTGTGTTGCCTTTTCTTCTACTGGAAAGTCATCTGGTGTTTTATTTTGGACACCTACTGGAATCATCTTGTCCTGTTTTTATGTGTGTTTGGACATTGTCTGCTGTCTTCAGGACATTCAGTAGTTATTTTCCTTGTTTTTTGATTGTATATTTGTTTGTTTCATCCTGCTTTTTAGTTTTATTTTGTTATATCTGAGCAGGCAGGCTGTACTTTCTTTGTTGTTTGCTCATCTGTAGGCATGGTACTTTTTGCCTCCTTCTACAATGGGCAGGGTCTGTCATTCAGGTATGGTACAGCAGGGCAAGTGCAGCTGAAGGGGAGTTACTGGGATGGGTTGTTGGTGGAATGTACTTGGGCCAACAAGGCCGACTGTGAATCAGTGCAGAGCAGGTTCCAGTAGGCCATGCTTGTGCTGTTTTGGGGTGTGATGTTCAGCACACAGTGCAGGTAGGTAGGAAGATAAGGGGAGATTGTGGTGTGTGGAGCTTAGCTGGCTATGGGAAAGAGGAGAGAGAGGAGAGAGGAACAGGAGCCAAAAACATACAAACAAAAAAGAGTGCTAAGGGAGCTTGCCATTAGAGTGGAGAGATGAGAGACTGAGGAATGGAGAAAAACAAAAAGAAAAAGGTAAAAGAAAAAAAAAGAAATAAAGAAAAGCCCACTGTGGTCCCATTGGTGTGGGTGTGAGGACTGGGAAAGTTGCTCCCAGGTCGTGAAGTACAGCCTAGCTAGAAGGGGTAGAGATGTCACAGAGCACCAGATATTCAGGAGATAAGAAGAAAAGGTAAGTATAGACAGACTAGAAACTGAGAAAAGAAGAAAGACAAAAATGGGAAAAGAGAGAAGAAAACAAAACAATGAAAAAAAATACAAAAAATAAACCAAAAAACAAGAAAAAAGAAATGCTCTCAGGGATCTTACTGTGCATCTGCACAGAGTAAGGGAGTAGCTCCCAAGCTGCACACTACTGCTTGGATAGAAGGTGCTCCCAAATGGAGAAAAGAAAAACAAAACAAACAAGCAAAGCAATTAAAACAGAACAAATAAAAAACAAACAAACAAAAAGCCCCAGGGTTCCCAGCAGCATGGGACTGGAAGCAGTTTCACAGTTGAGTGGTGTTTTGCAGCTTTTCAGGAAGAAGCAAAGATGGCACATGGTTCCAGATATTTGAGAGAAGAGGAGGAGGAGGAGGTGGTGACAGGTATGGAAGAAATCAAAAGAAGCGGAAAAAAAGCAACATTAACAGCCAACAAACACCACTCAGGGAGCTGGCCAGTACAGGCAGGTGGAATCTAAGTGACACAGGGGTGAAGCTGGTGCTTCCTGTGCAAAAGACTGTGCTGCGGGAAGCAGAGGAGGCCGAGTGGGGTGAAGAAGGATGGGGGGTGGGAAAGCATATATTGTTGGTTGCCAGTTGTTCTGTGTCCTACTGGAAGCTCGGTGAAGCTGCTTTCTCATACCCCCTGTTCTCTGATCTCTGATAGGATTCCAACATGGCAGATCCATGCTGTGTTAGCTGATAGGGGACCTCTGCATGTATCTCTAATCTCTCTATTCTCTGTCAGTTTCTTAGTCCATTTGGTTCTTGGCTGAGTTCTTTATCTCTACGTTTGATTCTTAGGGTTTCAGGATTGACGTTTGTCTCTGTTTGACTTAGTATTTCAGATCTTTGCTGTGGAGCAACAGCATGGTGCTTCTTTCTATAGTGCCATGTTGCCAGGAAGTTTCTATAGGATTTTCAAATGGCTGATTGTTCAGTAGTAGATCTCCAGGCCTTCCTTCCAAGGCATCTCTGGGTGGATTCGAACCTTGAATCTTTTGGTTATCAAACAAGTATGGTAACTCTTTGCACCACCCAGTGACTCCCTAATTTCTCGTTAAAAAAGTACAAACCTGTTGTGATTGAGTAATTCCAACTCATGGCAACCCTAAGTGTGTAGAGTAGAGCTGCACTTCATAGGTTTTTCAAAGTTGTGACCTTTCAAAAGCAGTTCATCAGGCTCCAGGGTGGGTTTGAAACTGCTCATTTTTTGGTTACTAATCCAGCACTTAGAAACTGTTTCTACTACCCAGGGAGATTAGATTTTCATTGTGAAGAACAGTTTACCAATGCTAACAGTAGACACTGTTAGCATAAAACTCATTTAGATACAACTGCGGCTATATAATTGTATGTAGCAAACGCAAGGTATAATTGCATGTATACGTGTGTGTGTGTATATATATATATATATATATATATCACAGACTATCGGATGGACAATAGATTTAAGGTGCATTATAATCTAGTAGTTTGATAGCACATCCATATGAAATGTATGACTGTATGAGAAAAATGATAATTACTGAGAAAGCGGTTGAGAAGTAGACAGGAAAACAAGAGATAATTTAATGTCAATATACTTGACACACATCAAAGCTTCTAAATATTTTTTCTAGGTAATAGGTAGAAATTTTCTTAAGACCATGTTTCGAGGATATCTGTACTTAGAAAATCACAAATCTATTTCCAAGACTGTTGTCCTTCTTACTTAGAGCTGCTGTCACAAAAATACCACAAGTGAGTGGCTTTAAAAAATAGAAATTGGTTTTTTTCAGTTATAGAGACTAAAAATCTAAATCAAGGTATTGGTCATGTCAATTTCTTTATCAGTAGGCCTGTGATCTCCTTGGATCCTTGGCATTCCTTGGCTTGTAGATAATACTACTCAGCATGTATCTTATCCCTCTGTGTGTCTCTGTGTCTATTCCATTCTTTCTATGACCCAGATCTGATTATGTTTAGAATCCAACCTATACTTGTATGACTTCATTAGCATGAAATAGAAAAAAATATATTTCCAAACAGGATCACATCCACAGGTACAAGTGTGGACTCTAAATACATATTTGGGGGGGTCATAATTCAATCCATATCAAATGTGTTTAATCTTCTGGATTCATAATTTCCCAGAATCCAATCTCTTCTCTGCTCTTCCTCCATGCAGATAGAATGGAGCATGTTCCCAGCAGAGGCTGGAAAGAGAGGACAGACAGTGGAACAGACCTATGCCCTTTTAGAGATGGCCCTGAGGGAAACGAGAGAGGATTACTTCAAGAGCACGTGAGTTTTTTGCCATCTTCTCCTGCTCATAGCATACAGTTATACCATCTTGGTGTGGTAATGTTTGGGGATGTCAAGATTACATCTTAGGAAACAGACCAAATTGTTCTTCTAGGGTATAAGAATATTGTAAAAAGACCACTTAAGTTTGTTTTGAATTATTTTTCTAATTCCTATAAAAAATATCATTGTTCTTAAGGTCATTGATGGTTTGTATTATAGGTAGGTAATAGCTTTATCTGACTTGTCCTGAATTTGGTTTCTACCAGAGCACAAATTTAAAGAACCAACCCTTGTCTAGATTCCCCGGAAGCTAGGGATTTGTCCTGCGCTATGTTTGCCACTAGACACCATGATTGCTAATTATTTCCATATTTAAAGGCAGGATTATATAGACCAGATAGGCTATTCCTAAACTGGTAGAAAAATTAAGGAGCAAATCTTCCAAATGAAAGATTAAAACTCAGTTTGTTAAAATCCTTGTCTTTTAATATCAAACTCCAGATGGTCATAAACATCAGTGGTTCTACATGATAGATGAGATTGTATACGTTGCTATGCTCATTCTTATTTGTTGGCATTACTGAGATACTTCACTTAATACTTGTTTCTACTAAATTTGTTCTAGATGTGTAAATTGGACTACCCAAGTCAGGAGCATAAAGTATACCGAGTAGACACATAAAGTACATATTATTTTCAAATGTAAAATGTCCATATACTTTACATTTTACACTAGGCAAGAATTGCTGTAGATATGAAGTGGGACACACCTCACCTCTAAGTTCATCTGTTCATGTTCCTTTGTTCTTATTTATTGGTTTGGTTCAGCAAATACAGTCCCATATCACAAGGATTTTCCATGATAAAATTAAGTTATTAGATACGGAGGTGTTCAGATTCCTTTCCTCCTGTTGTCTTATCTTTTATAGACAGGGAGAGAAGATAAAATGTCTGTGTGTGTGTGTTTGTCTTTCTCTCTCTGTCTCCCTAATTTTTAGAGTATAACAATAGACAGTTACCAGATATATTCCAGGTGATGCCCTCTGGTGATATGAAATGGTAAGAGTTTATGGCTGAAAATTGGGTGTTTGACTTTCAGAGGAGATGCAGTATCTGGTGATGACAAGTCCGTTGAATGAGTGGCCAAGGTAGAAAGCAAGGAAAAATTCATATGAGAGAATGCAGTTTAAAAATCACTGAGATTAGAGAAACACCTTTGCAGTTAAATAGAGTATGTTAAGAAGAATTTCCATGCTTTGTGAATGAGAAGGAGTGATCAGCAGGTTGGTAGGTGATATCAACAAAGTGGTAGAGAAGGTGTTAGTGCCAGGGGTAGGAAATCGTGGTCAGAATAAATGATATGGGCTCAGAAGACATTTATGCTACTTCCAGAATTATATGCGATTTGGAATGATAAACAGCCGCAGTTTGAGAGGCCTGCAATGGAACTCATGTCTTCAAGGTATACTCAGGCTTCAATCAAAGGAAATCAGTTAGAGAAAATCTGTGGGGAAGAGGTTGGGATTACGAGTAAATTGAGTGATCAGGGTGCTTGCTTGGATTGAGGGTTTGGAGTGGAGAAGTTAGAAAAGGGTCCCGGAGTGTACAGAACAGTATCGGAAGAGATTTCAGGAGATGATGGGAGAAGGGTGAGGTATAGTAGGCACTTGGGTCCATGTGTCCATGGTTAGGGTGTTGGGCTTGGCTTCCTCTTCCTAAGCTGCACTGGGTATGATTTGATAAGCAAATCACTTGGTCACTTCAAAACCAAAATGTAATTTTTTTCAAACAAACTTCACTGCCAGCTTCAAGTCAGTCAGTGGTTTGCCATCAAAGATAGACACTGTTTATATGACTTACGTGGCTGTACAAGGTTGGAAGAAAGGCCTGGAAATCTACTTCTAAAAGTCAGCCATTAAGAACTCTAAAATCGGTTCAGATGGCAACTGGTGTTTATCTGGGCATGGTCATCCCACTCTGCTTCTCCACCCTTGCTTCCTACCCGTTTCCTTGTAATCTCTTCCTTCTAACCACACTGCCTTATTCAGTCCCTTGTAATCTCCACGTTTTATAGGTCTTAGGACTTTTGCCTGTGCTATTTTTATAGAATGCATCATTTCCCCTTGATTTTATGACATAATTTACTACTAATCATCCTTGAGAACTCTGCTCAAACATCTCTTCCTCAGGGAAGGCTTACTGAACTCCCTCACCACATAAAATCCCTACCAGGTAATCCCGGTTTTGGTATCAGCGTTATGCTGGCTTCATAGAATGAATTTGGAAGTGTTACTTCCTCTTCTATGCTCTGAAATAGCTTGAGTAGTACTGGTACAAGCTCTTCTGTAAATGTTTTGTAGAATTCTCCAGTGAAGCCATCTGGGCCAGGACTTTTTTTTGGTTGGGAGTTTTTTAAATTAACTTTTCAATCTCTTCTCTTGTTATGGGTCTGTTCAGATTTTCAACATCACTTTCTTGTAGTTTGGGTAGGCCGTGTGTTTCTAGAAATTTATCCATTTCCTCTAGGTTTCAAATTTCTTGGAGTAGAGTTTTTCATACTATTCTGTTATAATCCTTTTTATTTCAGTTGGGTTTGTTGTAATGTCCCCCATTTCATTTCTTATTTTGGTTACTTGTGTCTCCTGTTTTTCTTTTGTCAGTCTGGCCAGTGGTTTGTCGATTTTGTTGATTCTTTCAAAGAACAAACTTTTGGTTTTGTTGATTCTTTCTATTGTTTTTCTGTTCTCTATTTCATTTATTTCTGCTCTGATCTTTACTATTTCCTTTCTTCCGGTGGTTGTGAGCTTTTTTTGCTGTTCTCTTTCTATTTGTTTGAGTTATGTGGTTAATGTTTTGATTTTGTCCCTTTCTTCTTTTTTGATATGTGCATCTATTGCTATAAATTGTCCTCTGAGGACTGCCTTTGCTGTGTCCCAAAGGTTTTGGTATGATGTGTTTTCATTCTCATTTGATTCTAGTAATTTTTTGATTCCATCTCTGATTTCTTTTATTACCGAGTAATGTGTAAGCAGGGTATTATTCAGCTTCCATGTAGTTGATTTTTTTTCGTTGCTCTTTATATTGTTAATTTCTACTTTGATGGCATTGTGGTCAGAGAAGATACTTTGAATTATCTAAACGTTTTGGATCTTGTTGAGGATTCCTCTGTGGCTTAAGATGTTGTTTATTCTGGAGAACGTTCCATGTGCATTGGAAAAGAACGTGTACTTTGCAGTGGTTGGATAGAGTGTTCTATATATGTCTGTGAGTTCCAGTTGTCTTATTGCGCCCTTTAAGTCTTCTGTATCTTTGCTGAGTTTCTTCTTCGTTGTTCTGTCTTTTACTGAGAGTGGTGTGTTGAAGTCTCCTACTATTATTGTGGAACTGTCAATTTCTCTTTTCAGTGTTGTTAGAGTTTGTTTTATGTATTCTGGAGCCCTGTAATTGGGTGTGTAGATGTTTATTATGGTTATGTTTTCATGATGGATCATCCCCTTAATCATTATGTAGCGTCCTTCTTTGTCTTTTATGGTAGATTTTGTTTTGAAGTCTTTTTTATCTGAGATTAGAATTGCCACTCCTGCTCTTTTTGGTAGTTGTTAGCTTGATATACTTTTTTCCAACCTTTGAATTTTAATAAATTCACATCTTTGTTTCTAAGGTGTGTCTCTTGCAGACAGCATATTGATGAATCCTGTTTTATTATGCATTCTGTCACACTCCGTCTCTTTATGGGTGAAATGAGTCCATTTACATTCAGTGTAATTATTGATAATGTGAGTATGTTGCTGTCATTTTGTACTGCTTTCTTTTGTGGTGCTGAAATTTTCTTTGTTTCTCTTACTCTGTCATGCTGAGTTACTTTTGTTTGTGGATTTTTTTTCATTTCTTTTGTTTTTGTAGGTTTTGTTTTTGCTGAGACTTTATGTTTTTCCTCTTTATTTTTATGGGTATGGTTGTTAACTTTCTTTGTGGTTACCATGAATTTTACCCTTATCTTTCTAAGTTTGAAGCAGTCTACCATTACTTGGTATTACCTTGCTTTCCTCTCCATTAGAAGGTTCTATACATATGCCATTTATTCCCTTTTTTATTGTTTTGATGTTGTTGTCATTTATTGATTAACTGCTCTGATTCCCTGTTTTATTTCTTTTGGTTCTGGACCGTCCTCAAGAGCTCATTTCCTAGATTGGTATCTGGCTCGTGCCATCCTGCATCCTAGGTTCTGCTGGAGAGCTGAAGCTGTTTGTCCTCAGATCGAAGAACTCCCTTTAATAATTCTTGTAAGTTTGGTTTGACTTTTACATATTCCCTGAATTTCTGTTTATCTGGAAATGACCTAATTTCACCATCAAATTTGAATGAGAGTTTTGCAGGATATATTATTCTTGGCTGACAATTCTTTTCTTTCAAGATTTTACATATGTCATCCCATTGCCTTCTTGCCTGCATGGTTTCTGCCGAATAATCTGAGCTTAGTCTTATTATTTCTCCTCTGTATGTGACTTCTTGTTTTTCATGAGCTGCTCTCAGGATTCTTTGTTTGTCTTTGGTTTTGCTGAGTGTGAATATGATATGCCTTGGTGATTTTCTTTTGGGATCTCTTCTATATGGTGTTCATTGAGTTTCTTGGATGGCCAGCTTTTCATCTTTCATGATATTGGGGAAGTTTTCTGTCAGCATTCTTCAATGATCCTCTCTTTGTTTTCTTTTTTGTCCCCCTGTTCTGGAACTCCAATCACTTGCAAATTTTTACTTTTGATTGTATCCCACATAACTCTCAGGGTCTCTTCATTTTTCTTTGTTCTTTTTTCTGAGTTTTCCTCAAACAGAGTTGTATCCAAGTGTTTGTCTTCAATTCCACTGATCCTCTCTTCTACCATTTCAAATCTGCTTCTTAGCCCTTCTATGACATCATCCATTTCTGAAATATTGTTGTTTATCTTTTGGATTTCAAATTGTTGTTTTTGTATAATTTCTAGTTGTTACTTTGTTTTGGCATTTTGTTCATGCATCATCTTCCTGAATTCTTCCAATTTTTTGTCTGTATTTTCCATGAATTTGTCTATTTTTTCCTCATGTTTGTCAGCTTTTTGCCTCAGTTCTTGGAGAATTCTGAATATTAGAGATTTGAATTCCCTATCAGGTAGTTCTAGTGCATTTTCTTCCACAGGAGAGTCATATGGTGTTTTAATTTGGATGCCTACTGGAACCATCCTGTCCTGTTTTTGTAAACGTTTTGATATTGTCTGATGTTTTTGGGGAATTCAGTAGTTATTTTTCTCGTTTATTGATTGTAGATTTGTTTGTTTCGTTCTTTTTTTTTAAAAAAAAAATTTGACTATGTCTGAGCAGGTGTACTGTGTGTTCTTTGTTGTTCGCTCGTCTGTGCGCTCAGTATTTTTCGCCTCCTTCTCCAACTGGCAGGGTCAGTCACTCAGATATGGTGCAGCAGGGCAGGTCTAGCTGAAGAGGATTTACTGGGACTGGTTGTTTGTGGCACTTACTACAGCCACCAGAGCGGGTCAGTAATCAGTGCAGAGCAGGTTCCAGTAGGCCGTGCCTGTGCTGCTTGGTGGTGTGATGTCAAACGCATGGTGCAGGTAGGCAGGATGCAGTGGGGAGATTGTTATGTGTGGAGCCAAGATGGATATGGGAGAGAGGAGAGAGGAACAGGAGCCAAAAACATACTAAAAAACAAACAAAAAAAATGCTAGGGCAACTTGCTGTTGGAATGGAGAGATGAGAGAATATGAAATGGAGAAAAACAGAAAGGGGAAGAGGAAGAAAAGAAAAGAATGAATAAATAAAAATCAGAAAGTTAAAGATCCACAAAGTTCCCAGGCATCCCACCGATGCAGCTATGAGGTCTGGGGAAGTCACTCTCAAGTGTTGCAGTACAGACTGGCTAGAAGGCGTAGAGGTATACAATGCCTGTTATTCAGGGATCAGAAAGAGAAGGAAGATATAGAGAGACAAGAAACTGAGCAATGAAGAAAGACAAAAAGGAAAAAAGAGGGAAAACAAAACAAAACAAATTAGAAAAAAAAAGAACAAGAAAGGATCCCCAAAAAAACATAAAAAAAAAAAAAAACAACAGCAATAAGAAATGTTCTCAGGGATCCCTGTGCACGTCTGTGGAAGCTGAAAGGGAGTTCCTTGCCATGCAGCTCCACCTGGCCAGAAAGGGCTCCCAACTCAAGAAAAGGAAAAGAAAACAAACAAACAATTCAAAACAAACAAACGAACAAAAGCCCTGAGATCCCACCAGCGTGGTAGCCCAGACCGGGAAGCAGCTCCACACTCGAATGGAGCTCCCCAGCCCCTCAGGAAGAAGCAAAGATGGCGCACAGAGCCAGACACTCCAGCGAAAGGAGGGGGAGGCGGCGAGAGGTAAGCAAGAAATTAAAAGAAGTAGAAAAAGAAGAAAAAAAAAAAAGCAACACCAGCAGCCAACAAATGGCACTCAGTGATCCAGCTAGTGCGGGCTGGTGTTTCTGGACAAGAGACTGTGTCCGCGGGAAGCAGAGGAGGCCAAGTGTGGGTGAAGAAGGGTAGAGAGTGAGAAAGCGTGTATCTCAAATTGCCGGCACTCTGCAGCCCCTCAGGAAGAAGCAAAGATGACGCACGGAGCCAGGCACTTGAGTGAAAGGAGGGGGAGGTGGCGAGAGGCAAGTGAGAAATCAAAAGAAGCAGAAAAAGAAAACAACACTAGCAGCCAACAAATGGCATCCAGAGAGCCGCCCACTTGGGTGTGTGGAATCCAAGCAGCCAGCGCTTCCCGGTCAAGAGACCGTGGCCGCTGGAAGCAGAAGAAGCTGAGCAGGGGTGAAGAGTGGTGGGGGGTGGGAAAGCACACACCACACATTACTGGTTGTTTTGTCTCCTGCTGGACGCTCTGTGAGATTGCTTTCTCGTACTCCCATTTGCTGGTTTCCGATAAGAGTCCAAGATGGTGGATCTGTGCTGCTTTAGCTGGCAGGGGACCTCTGCATGAATCTCTCCTCGCTCTCCGTTCTCTGTCAGTTTTCTCACTCCATTTGGTGCTCGGCTGAGTTCTTTATCTGTTCATTTGATGTTTTAGGGTTTCAGGATTCCTGTATTCTCTGTTCGGCTTAGTTTTTCAGATCTTTGCTGCAGAGGGACGGCGTGGTGCTTCTGCCTAGAGCGCCATTTTGCCGGAACTTGAAAGAAATTTTTTGAGGTTGATATTAAATTGTTGTTCTTGGACATACAGCTTTTCCTTGTTCTTACTGTACAAAACCTCAGATTAAAGAATGAACATATGAGTCTTAGAACAAATACAGCCAGAATTCTCCTCACAAGCAAGGATGATAAGATTTTGGTGTGCTTACTTTGGACACGTGTTGCAGCAGTGGCAAATGTTGGGACGGCGGAGACAGTAACCAAACACAACTCTTACAGAGAAGTGGGGCCAGGAGGGTCACTCTGAGGAGTCGACCATCGGCTTCAGTCTCAGGAGTTTATTTATAGTCAATAGAGCAAGCAGTGAAGCAAATAACAGAACAATGGGCTTTGGGTGAGTAACACTAAGTTTCCGGCAAGGCAGAAGGAATTCAGGTAAACAAGCCAATCAGTAATGGGACAATAAGTCTGGGAAAACAAGTCGTGACAAGTCTCAACATGTTGGGGACAAGTCTCAACATGCTGTGCAGCATAGAGGCCTGTGGGAGCTGCAGTTGTCAATAGTGCAGCTGTGTTTAAATGGCACATATCCCCACAGACACGTCCTCAGGAGAAACTGATTGCTAGAAAAGGGCATGTTTGGTAAACTAGAGGGTCAGTGAAAAAGGAGAAACCCTCAGCAAGAGAGATTGACACAATAGCCACAACAATGTACTCAAACATATCATGATGCTATCATAGGACCAGGCAACGTTTCATTCTGTTATACCTAATGTCACCATGAATCAGGGTTGACTAGAAGGAAAATAACAAGACTTCTGGCTAGACTCCCATGGCATTGATTTTGTTCCTCTCATAGCATTTGTCACACTCTTGAGGGCAAATGCCTTTATGCACTCCTAGATTCCAAAGAACATGAAGAATTTATTGTTCAGTGTTTCCTCTACTAATCCTTACAATGTAGCAAGATTTGTTGAATGAACATGTTTATTTTAAATGGTATTTCAGGGAAAGCTGGAAGTAACTTAGAGAAACTTACTGTCAACTCCTGGTATTATGTGCAGTTCACAGCTAATATTCAGCAGCTCATCAGTGCTCTCCAACGGACAAAGTAAATGATAATATCCATTAGACGTTTGTCAAGCCTGTGACTCCGTAAATTTAACAGTTCCCACTTTCAGGCAAGAAGAGAGGACAGAGTTCTTTGGTTAAATATCAAAGGTCGTGGCCATTATTTTGTGAGACTATTTCTCTATACAAATCACTGTGAAACCACTGCTAGTCAAGCTTGTTTCCACCTCAAAGCTTTGTCCCTTCGGTCTGGAATATTCCTTCCCCTACAATCTCATGCTAATTTTCCCCATCATTTAACTTCAAGTTAAATGTCTCTTTTTAAGAGGCACTGACACTCGTGCCCTATTTAAAGCAACTCCTGAACCCAGCCTGGTGTGTGTCACATTATAGTTGCTTTTTAAATGTTTTGTTCAATGAATGCATGGCTAAATGTGGAAACACCCATGGAAGCAGCAGTCAAGAAATCAAGCAACACGTTGTATTGGGGAAAGCTGCTGTAAAAGGCCTCTTTAAAGTGTTCATAATCATAGATGTCACCTTGAAGACTAAAATGTGCCAGACTCAACCATGGTGTTTACAATTGCCTCAGAGACAGGGTAAATCAGGCTTCTTTTATTCTTTTCCCCGGATCTTGTCTTTTCTTCTTTCTAACACACAGAGGATCTCCCCTATGTGAGTGGGAGTGGCATGCGCAGAGCCTTCTCCCCATGATAAAAGCTGAAAATATGAGATGTTTGCTTCCCAACCTACCTTGACATCGGTGGCTGCAGATATACCCCAATTAGCCAAACTGATTTTTCCTTTTAGAATTGTAAGTCTGGAAAAAAAAAAGAAAGACTTAGAGTCAGGGACTCTTTCTGAAGCAGGGAGTAGTTTATGGGCACTAGTGTCCGGATTCCAGAGCATCAGAGGTGGCGAGGCCATCGGCAAAGTCCTGTTGTTGTGAGCACAGCAGTGGGTTCTCTCAGAGATGATGGTATGCTTCTGGCTTCTTATCCTCATTGTTTCCATGATTTTCCAAGCCTAAATTCCAACTTATCAGCCGTTTTGTAAGGTCCTCATTATATACACATTATAGATATGTATTTAATAATTAAAGGCTTTATTTTTAGAGTATTTTACGTTTACAAAGAAGATGAGCAGGAAGTACAGCGGGTTCCCATATACCCCTGTCTCCCATGCGTAAGTTTCCCCTGTGCTCAATATCCTGCCTTCCTGTATAATACATTTGTTTCAGTTGGCGAATCAATGCTGATACGCTATTTTAACTAAAATACAGAATTAAAATTAGAGTTCATTCTTTGTGTTTTGCATTCTAGGGGTTTTGACAAATGTATAATGGCATGTATCCACCATTATAGTATCATCCACAATAGTTTTACTGCCCTAAGATCCCCAGTGCTTCACATTTTTATTTTCCCCTCTCTCCCTCAATTCCCTAGCAGCCACTGATCTTTTTACTGTCTCTACTTTTTCCTTTTCCAGAAAGCCATATAATTAGAATCATGCAGTATGTAGATTTTTCAGACTATCTTATTTCACTAAGAATATGAATCCAAGGTTCCTCCATGCCTTTTTGCAGCTTCGTATCTCATTCTTTCTATTGTTAAATAATATTCCTTTTTAAGGACATTCCACAGTTTTTCTCTCCACTCACTTACTGAAGAACATCTTGGTTGAGTCCAATTGTTGGCAATTATTAATAAAGCTGCTATAAACATTCATGTGAACGTTTTCATGTGCACATAAAATTTAAATTTACTTAGGTGACTACCTAGGAGCATGATTGTTGGATCCTATGGTAAACTTATGTCTAGGTTTTTAAGAAAATGCCACTCTGTCTTGTAAAGTGACTAGACAATTTTTGCATTCCCGCTAGCAATGAATGAGTGCTAGTATTGTTCCACATCTTTGCCAGAATTTGATGTTGTCAGTGTTTTGATTTTTACCACTCTAATAGGTGTGTAGAGGTATTTCGTTGTTTTAATTTTCAATTCCCTATTGACAAAGATGTCACTTTGAGGACTCAGGTGCCTCTGACCTAAACCATGATATTTTAATCACCTCATATGCATGTGAAAGCTGGACCATGAATAAGGAAGACAGAATGATAATGTAGGCGTTTGAATTATGGTGTTGGCAAAGAATATTGAATATACCATGAACTGCCAGAAGAATGAACAAAATTATCTTAGAGAAAGTACAGCCACAATGTTCCTTAGAAGCGAGGATGGCAAAACTTCATCAAACTTACTTTGGACATGCTATCAGGAGAGACTAGTCCTTGGAAAAAGACATCATATTTTGTAAAGGAGAGAATCATCAAAAAGACAAAGATACTTAACAAGATGGATTGACACAGTGGCTGCATCAGGGGGCTTTAACATAGCAATGATTGTGAAGATAGTACAAGGAATGGGCTATTCTTCATTCTCTTATGTACATAAGGTCTCTGCGAGACAGAACCGACTTGACAGCACCTAACAACAACAGTGATAGGAATGACTTATGATGGTGAGATAAGGACTATTGTGACTCCTTTTTTTAGAGATGTGGAATTTAAGCCCCCAAAGATTAAATATCTTGCATAAGGTAACATAGCTTCTTAGGGGGAAAACCAGAATTTAAATGCAGGATACACATGGCAGATGACATTCAGATGAGGAACACAGCTCCATAGGCACACTGGTCACTGATATTCCCCACACTTCTAAATTAAAGTAAGTAGTGCCACACACGTATTTTTGGGGAAGGTGAAAGGGTCTATTAAAACACTTCACCTAGAGTGTGTATCCACATTTTCAGAGATTCCCCCGAAATAAATTCATGTAAAAAAGAAATAAATGGGGAGAAGCCCAAGATGGCAACTTAGACTGATGCACCAGAACATCTGCCTGTATAAAAAACCCAAGCAACCAAGTGAAACAGATATAGATGTCAAACCTAGAATCCTGAAAATCAAATGGAAGGATGAAGAATTAGACAAAGCTCTGAGCAGAAAGAGATACAGAAAGAAAACAATGGGCAAAGATAGATACAGACTCTCAGCATCTTGCCACTTGCCACTCACTCCGGCACAGAGTAGCCAACTTGGGACAAAACAGACAGCATTCTTTTTTTTTTTTTTTTTTTTTTTTATTGTAGTAGTCTAAACGAAGTTTACATTTCAGATCAGTCTCCCATACAAAATTTTATACATATGTTGTTATGTGACCCTAATTGCTCACCCCATTCTGTGACAGCACACTCCTCCATTCCGTCCCTGATTCCCTATGTCCAATTAACCAGCTCCTAACCCTCTTTGTCTTCCCATCTCACCTCTGGACAGAAGCTGCCCCTTTGGTCTCGTGTCTACTTGAGCTAAGAGGCACACTCCTCATGAGTATCACTTTATGTCCCACAATCCAGTCCAATCCCTGTCTGAAAAGTTGGCCTTGGAAATTGTTTTATTTCTGGGCTGATAGAGAATCCAGGGGCCATGCTTTCCGGGGTACCTCCAGTTTCAGCCAGACTGTTAAGTCTGGTCTTACTAGAATTTATTTCTGCACCCTATCTTTCTGCTGGTCCATCAGGGACTCTCTGTTTTGTTCCCTGTCATGGTGGTAATTGGTGGTAGCCAGGCACCATCTAGTTTTTCTGGTCTCAGGCTAATGAAGTCTCTGGTTTATGTGGCCTTTTCTGTCTCTTGGGCTAATACTTTCCTTGTGTCTTTGGTGTTCTTCATTCTTCTTTACTCCAGGTAGTTGGGACCAGTAGATGCATCTTAGATGGCTGCTTGCAAGATTTTAAGACCCCAGATGCCACTCACCAAAGTAGGACACAGAACATTTTCTTAATAAGATTTGTTTGAAAAAAACAGGCATTGTTCTTTGGGTGAGGAGCATAGGAAGGCAAGTATACAGAACTTAAAACCAGAGAAAGAGATGCTGTGCAAACAAATATGGAATGAAACAAGGTGAGCAGGACCAAAAAACATGGCTGAAAAGGGAAAGTGCAGGAAGATAGGAAAGGAGCTTCAGTTATGCTCATGACCATGGAGAAGGGAGGGAGCTATGAACTGGAAAAGTGTCTGCTTGCCAGAGGCAGAGCCTGTTCGTTTAGCCTTGAAACATGCACTGAATAATAAAACTGCAGATTAGCAACTTGAAGCCCTCCACTCAGCCAGCCTCCATGTGCACTGTCTCCCTCCCCACATTTAAACAGGCCAGACCCTAGTCTCTGGAAAGTCCACCCCCCACATGCATGATCCATAAGGGCAAGTCTGTGCCCTCTGTCCAGAGACCAGAGAGAATGCGCCAGCAGCTGGGTGACTGATGGGAGCGTGCCTGCAGTGCGGCGACCTGTGGGAAAGTGCTCCCGTGTCGGCAGCCAGCTGGAGTACTCCTGCAGTCCAGCAACTGGCGAGAGGGCACTTGCTTCCTGATGACCAGTGAAGGCACACCTGGAACTGACATGAGCACACCTGCAACGCAGTGACCAGTACCAGTGCACCTGCAAACAGGCAGGTAACCAATGGGAGTGCGCATACTGCAAGTGACCAGCAGAAGTACACCTGCACCCTGCAACCAGGAGAAGCTTCCCTGAGTTCAGTGTCCATTGCCAAGCGCGATTTCTCCAAGCCCTCACAGTGAACAGAAATGTACTATCTTAGTCATCTAGTGCCTCTATAAGAGAAATACCACAAGTGGACAGCTTTAACAAAGAGAAATTTATTTTCTCACAGTCTAGTAGAAGTCAAATTCAAGGTGTCAGCTCCAGAGGAAATCTCTCTCTCTACGGGCTCTGGAGGAAGGTCCATCTTGTCAATTTTCTCTTGGACTAGGAGCTTCTCTGCACAGGAATCCTTGGTCCAAAGGATGTGCTCTGCTCCCGGTGCTTCTTTCTTGGTGGTATGTGGCCCCCCTTCTCTGCTCACTTCCTTTTCCTTTTATGTGATGTAAGATAAAAAGTGGTGCAGGCCACACACCAGGGAAACTCCCTTTACATTGGATCAGGGATGTGGTCTTAGTAAAGTTGTTACAATCCCACCCTAATCCTCTTTAAAATAAAATTACAACCACAAAATGGAGGACAACAACACAATTCTGTGAATCATGGCCTAACCAATTTGACACATATTTTTGGGGGGCACAATTCTATCCATGACATGCACCCAGCATCATTGTACAGTAAACAACACGTGCACCCTAAGCTCTAAATCAGCCACTAGCAGATGCACCCCTGTGCACTCTTCCAATGACCACCTGGCAGGGCTTGACAGGCACATTTCATCACCAATGACAACAGGGTGCGTCCTGACAGACCACAATGACAAGCAGACACCCCCTCTGTCAACACTCAATGACCACCTGGCTGTAGCATCATCCATCCTAAACCCAGCCAGTTCCTCCACAGTCTGGGCCTACACATACTGAGATACCTTGATCTCCCACCACCTACTAAGACACCAATTTGTGCCAGCACAAATGGCCTACATTGTCCATTTGTGTAGATTGCTAACCTATGGCTACAAAGATGACCTGCCCTGCGCTCTGGTGAATGCGCTAACTGCTTTCTCCAACCCAGGACAATATGGTCCCACAAGCGCTATTGAGGGACCCAGGCCACCCAATATCTGTCACCACAGAAGAAAAAACTAAGACAGAACAAACAAACATACAATCCATCAATGAAGAAAACAACACCTTAGTGCTTCAAGGGAAGGCTTTCTCCCTCTGTAGGCTCTGGAGGAAGGTCCGATATCAAATCATATAAAGATAAAGACAAGATGGCTCAAGCAAGCAACTAAAATAAAGAGAGAGAAAAATCTTCCTGAGGAAGAAACGATAATAGAACTACCAAAAAAGGAATTCAAAAGACTTACATATAGGAACTCAAAGAGATCAAGTAAAACAGACAAAACCAAGGGAAACACAGACAAAATTCTGGAAGAATTCAGGAAAACAAGAACAAAGTGACAAAATAAACAGACTCTTAGAAAGCATACAAAAACAGCAACTAGAAATCCAGAAGCTTTAAAATAAAATATCAGGAATAGAAAACTCAATAGTAGGACATGCAAGTAGAACTGAATAAATGGGATAAAGGATCAGTGAAATATCGGACAAATCTCTTGATAATAACTTATTTGAGGAACAATCAAAAAAAAAAAAAGAATAAAGAAAAATGAAGAAAGCTTAAGAGTTATGTGGGACACTATCAAGAGGAACAATCTATAAGTGATTGGAATTCCAGAACAGGAGGGGACAAGAAAAAGCATGAAGAGAATTTTTAAAGAATTGCTGGCAGGAAACTTCCCTTTTATCATAAAAGAGAAGATGCTTTCCATCCAAGAGCTCAATGAACCCAAAACATCCCATACAGAGGGACACAAATAAGACTAAGATTTGACTTCTTGGGAAAAATCTTGCTGGCAAGGAGGCAATGGGTTGTCATATAGAAAGCCCTAAATAAAACGATTGCCAACAAAGAATTCTATATCCAGCAAAACTCTCTTTCTTACTGTTGTGAAATTAGGATATTCACAGGAAAACAGAAATTAAGGGAATTTGAAAAAACCAGAACAATATTGCAAGAAATATGAAAGGGATTCCTTCAGACAGAGCACAAACAACATCAGACAAACACCTGAGACCAAGACACGAGACAGCATCACGAGATAGCAACCCAGACAAAGAACTCTGAAAATTCAAATAAAACTACAAGGCTGAAAACAGGGAGCCAGAGATGTCAATCTGAAACTGATGACCACTTCAAAACAAAAAAGAGGAACAAATGGTGTATTTGTAGAAATGCCATATGGAGAGTAAGCCAAGGTGATATCAAAAAATAACAGACTGTATTAAACACAGGATGATGAAAGTAAACCTCAGAGTAACCACAAATAAAATGAACAAATCTATTCACCAAAATAAAGAAGAAAATAAGAAAAGACCCAGTAAACACAAAATCAACAAAAACAAAGGAAATGAAAAGTGAATCCATGAAAAAAAGTAACTCAGCACAGAAAATTAAGGGGAGCAAAGGAACAGTCAACATTAAAAAAAAAGCACAAATAAAATGACAGCAATGAATTCATATCTATCAGTAATTACACTAGATGTAAACAGTTTAAATGCACTGGTCAAGAAACTGAGAGACAGAAAGAATTCTTAAAAAAAGGAAAATTGTTTCCATCAATATGTTGCCTACAAGAGACACACCTGAGACACACAGACATAAGTAGTTAAAAAAAAAAAAATCAAAGGAAGGAGACATATATCAAGCAAAGAGTAATCAAGAATAGAAGAAGTGGCAATATTAATCTCTGATAATGTAAACTTTAAATGAAACTGTATCATAAGAGACAAGAAATATATTATGAAATGATTACGGGATTAATCTGCCAAAAGGACATAGGCATAATAAATATTTATGTATCCAAAGACAGCGCTTCAAAATACATAAAGCAAACCCTACATAAATTAAAAGAGCAATAGAAAATTCTACAATAATAGTTCCAAAGCTTTTGTCAGCTTGTCGTACACCTACTTGTCCAAGTGGTGGCTTGCATGTTGACATGATGGTGAAAGCTATGCCACTGGTATTTCAAATACCAGAGAATCACCCTTGGTGGACTGGTTTCCGTGGAGCTTCCAGACTAAGACAGGCTAGGAAGAAGGACCTGTCAGTCTATTCTGAGAAATTACCTAGTGAAAATCTTATGAATAACAGCAGAACATTGTTTGATATGGTGACAGAAGATGAGCACCTCAAGTTGGACAGTTCTCAAAAGACAACTAGGGAAGAACTGCCTCCTCAAAGTCGAGTCGACCTTAATGATGGGGACGGAGTCAAGCTTTCAGGACCTTCATTTGCTGATGTGGTACGACGCAAAATGAGAAGAAACAGCTTCAAACATCCATTGGTATCCAGACCATGGAATGTTCAAAATATGATCTAAGAAAATTGGAAATAATCAAAAATGAAATGGAATGCATAAACATCGGTATCCTAGGCATTAGTGAGCTCAAATGGACTGCTACTGGCCCCTTTGAATTGGACAATTATATGGTCTACTATGCCGGGAATAACAAATGGAAGAGGAATGGTGTGGCAATCATTGTCAAAAAGAACCTTTGAAGATCTATTATGAAGTACAATGTGGTCAGTGATAGGATAATATCCATAAGCCTACCAGGAAGATCAGTTAATAGGACTGTTATTCAAATTCAGGCACCAATGACTTACGCCAAATAGAAATTGAATATTTTTGAAAACTTCGGGACTCTGAAATTGATCAAACATTCAATCAAGATGCATTGATAATTACTGGTGATTGGAACACAAAGGTGGAAACAAAGAAGCAATAGTATTTGGAAAACATAGCCTTGATGATAGAAAGGATGCCAGAGATCACATAATAGAATTTTGCAAGACCAATGACTTACTCATTGCAAGTTTCTTTTATTAATAACATAAATGGTGACTATACATGTGGAACTCGCCAGATTGAATACACAGGAATCATATCGACTACATCTGTGGAAAGAGATGATGGAATAGTTCAATATCATCAGTCAGAACAAGGCCAGACCACTAACTGCTCATATGAAAAGTCAAATTGAAGCTGAAGAAAATTAGCACAACTCCACAACAGCCCAAGTATGACCTTGAGTATATCCCACATGAATTAAGAGACCATTTCAAGAATAGATTTGACATGTTCAACACCAGTGAAAGAAGACCAGACAAGCTGTGCATGATATCAAACACAATGGACATGAAGAAACCAAGAGGTTTGTATTCTGACTGCTCCACTGATAGGCTGTTCCCCTGTCTTTCTTCCTCTCGTTGGGCCTCCTTATTCCCTGAGGCATGACAATATTGAAATTTGGCCAGTTAATAACCCTACACTGTCCTCTGAGTGTTCAAGTGAAAGGAAGAGTCATATGTCTCTCACTTAAAATCAAAAGTTAGAAATGATTAAGCCTAATGAGGAAGGCATGTTGAAAACTGAGATAGGCTGAAAGATAGGACTCTTGCACCAAACAGTTCACCAAATTGTGAATGCAAAGGTAAAATTTCTTGAGGGATATTAAAAGTGCTACTCCAGTGAACACATGAATGACAAGAAAGCGAAACAGCTTTATTTCCAATATGGAGAAAGTTTTAGTGGTCTGGAAAGAAGGTCAAACCAGCCACAATACTCCCTTGAGCCAAAGAATAATCTGGAGAAAGGCCCTAACTCTCTTCAATCCTATGAAGGCTGAGAGAGGTGAGGAAGCTGCAGAAGGAAAGTCTGAAGCTAGCAGAAGTTGGTTCATGAGGCTTAAGAAAAGACGCTGTCTCCATAACAGAAAAGTGTAAGGTGAAGCAGCAAGTGCTGATGTAGAAGCTTCAGCAAGTTATCCAGAAGATCTAGCTAAGATAATTGTTTAAGGTGCCTACACTAAACAACAGATTTTCAATGTAAACAAAACAGCCTTATATTGGAAGAAGATGCCATTGAAGACTTTTATAGCTAGAGAGAAGTCAACGCCTAAGTTCAAAGCGTCAAAGAACAGGCTAACTCTCTTGTCAGAGGCTAATACAGCTGGTGACTTTAAGTTAAAGCCAGTCAGTGCTCATTTACCATTCTGGAAATCCTAAGGCCCTTAAGAATTATGCTAAATCTACTCTGCCTGTCCTCTACAAATGTAACAACAAAGCCGGAATGACAGCAAGTCTTTTTACAACACAGTTTACTGAATATTTTAAGCCCACGGTTGAGACCTAATGCTCGATTTTAAAAAAGATTCCTCTCAAAATATTACAGCTCGTTAACAATGCACCTGGTCACCCAAGAGCTCTGATGGGGATATACAAGGAGATGAATGTTGTTTTCCTGCCTGCTAACACCACATCCATTCTCCATCTCATGGATGAAGGAGTACTTTCAACTGTCAAGTCTTAATATTTGAGAAATACGTTTTGTAAGTCTATAGCTGTTATACATAGTGATTCTTCTGATGGATCTGGGCAAAGTAAATTGAAAACCTTCTGGAAAGGATTCACCATTCTTAATGTCATTAATAACATTCCTAATTCATAGAAGGAGGTCAAAACATCAACATTAACAGGAGTTTGGAATTAGGTGATTCCAACCCTAATGGATGACTTTGAGGGGTTTAAGACTTCAGTGGAAGAAGTAACTACAAATGTGGTGGAAATAGCAAGAGAGCTATAATAAGAAATGGAGCCTGAAGATGTAACTTAGTTGCTGCAATTGCATGATAAAATTTAATGGATGACGAGTTACTTCTTATGGATGAGCAAAGAAAGTCGTTTCTTAAGATGGAATCTACTTCAGGTGAAGATGCTGTAACATTTTTGAAATGTCAACAAAGTATTTCGAATATTACATAAACTTGGTTGCTAAAGTAGTGGCAGGGTTTGAGAGGACTGACTGCAAAATTGAAAGCAGTTCTACTGTGGGTAAAATACTATTATATAGCATCACATGCTACAGGGAAATGTTTTGTGAAAGGAAGTGTCAATCGATGGGGCAAACTTTGTTGTTTTGTTTTAAGAAATTGCTACAGCCACCCCAATCTTCAGAAACCACCACCTTGATCAGTCAGCAGCCATCAACATCAAGGCAAGACCCTCCACCAGTAAAAAGAGATACGACTCACTGAAGGCTCAAATGATGTTTAGCATTTTTTAGCAATAAAGTATTTTTTAATTAAGGTATTACATTGTGTGTGTGTGTGTGTGTGTGTGTTTAGACATAATGCTATTGCACACTTAATAGACTGCTAAAAACCAAACCAAAGCTGTTACCATCAAATGATTTCTGACTCATAGTGACCCTACAGGACACAGTAAAACTTCCCCATAGAGTTTCTAAGGAGTAGCTGTTGAGTAAAATCTGCCGACCTTTTGGTTAGCAGCCATGTTCTTAACCACTGCACCACCAGGGCTCCTAATAGACTACAGTATAGTGTAAACATAACTTTTATAGGCACTGGGAAGCCAAAAAATTCCATGTATCTCGCTTGATTGAGGCCGTGTGGAGCCAAACCTGCAATATCTCTGAGGTATCCTGTGTAAGGCAGAGTTAGAATGCTCCTTAGAAGCAAAGGAGTACTAGGAGACATTGTTAAGCTTATTTTGGACATATCATTAGGAAACTCCAATAGCTATAAAAAGACATCATGTTTGGTAAAGTAGAGGGTTAGCAAAAACGAGGGAAACTCCATGAGTTGGAATCACAAGTGGCTTCAGCAAAAGACTTAAGCATACCAAAGTTTGTGAGGATGGCACAGAGCTGGCCAAGGTTTTGTTCTATTATACATAAGATCACCATGAGTTGGAGCTTCAAACCCAGACAGTCTGGTCTCCAAATAAGTTGTGTTAATTGGTCTTTGAGATCTAGGCATGAAAAAATGCAATTAAGTACTCACAACATCACCCTGATCACCCCCTCCATGGGAATCTTTGCACAATTTAAAACAGTCCAGTTCCATACAAACATGGATACATGTGGAATTAAAATCCTCCCAGACTATTTCTTGTATACCTTTCTCTTTCCTGTGCAGATGTTATATTCTTAAGTCTGCTACATTTCAAAGAGAAAAGCTATGGTGACTCCTTATCTCTCTAGGCGGCCAGCAGGTTCGGGCAACTCGGAACATGTTTATGGTGGTGGTGACATTGAAAAGGGTTGATGATGGTGGTGGTGATGAAGATTAGGATTAGAGAGCAATAGCAGGGCCAGTTCTACACTGAGAGATTTAGAGGTATATGAGTATGAAACTGAGACAAGAGGCTCAAACTATTGGGTTTCTGCACAGAGACACAGCACCAATTAGAATCTGGACTTTCTTCTTCTTTTTTTTTTAATCTGTCATTCTGTGTGTGGTCTTGGAGTCCTACCAGAAGATCCCACAAAAGGCAAGAAAGAAAATAATTCAAAATAGGATAAATTTCCCAGCTTATCTCACTCTTACCCTGGGCTCCCATGTTTGTTTGTTCACGCAGTCCTGGTGATTAGGAACCCAGGGCCTCCACTCAAGCAGGTGGAGTAGAAAGCCACTAACAGGCATCTTTTCCCCTCCCCCATTTGACCTTTTCTACTCAAATGTCCACATAGTGTCAGGAGGTAGGGCAGACGGTGGCACTTTAGTTTCTAGGTGGAGATACCATCAAGGAGCCCCAGGGGCTGAGATCCAGTACTGATACCTGTCAGTCTGGCACCAGGGTTGGGATAATTGCAGTAGAAATAGCCCAAACTGTGGTAACTGCTTCCCACAAGACAACCATGGCCTGAACTCTTGGGTGGTTGCTGCTGTCCATGCTGTTGCTCCTCTTCTGTTCCTGTGCTCAGACTTTCCTCCAGAGAAGGATTCAGGGTGATGTAATGAGCAAAATGAATGATCTTACTGGAAGCTCATTTACACAAAATCTCAACCATTTTAGCAAAAAAGAAGTTGCCATTGTGGCCACAGGTAAAACCTAATGACCTTGGAAGGTGGTTACAGGTGGGGGATAGTGTGAGCTTGAGGCTTACTGAGGGTGCTGCAGAGGTTCTGGGAGGTACATAAGAGATGGGGAGTATTTTCAGTCTTTGGGTAGTGCAATGGTTAAGCACTGAACTATTAACTGCAAGTTTGGTGGTTCAAACCTAGCCAGAGGCATATCAGAAGAAAGGCCTGACAATCTGCTTCTGAAAGGTCACATTCTTGAAAATCTTATGGAGCACAATTCTACTCTGACACTCATGGATTCACCATGAGTCAGAATCGAGTGGATGACAACTAATTTTTGCTTTTTTGTTTTTAATTGTGTGCTAGAAGTTGTACGAGTTATTTTACATCATCTTGTGCTTTTAATATATTTTTTACATTTTTATTTTAAATATATATAGACATATAGATGTATAGAGACAACCACGGTTTTGCCTCTTGTGTTTAACAGCTAGAACTATTTTGTCATAGTTATTCTCGTCTCTTCTATGATTTTTCTAGTATGAGGGCCTTGAAGGGGTTGCTTGTGGGCACTTGGTCACGCCCAAATACTATCAGATGAGCAAACAAGCCAAAACCCAGAGAGGGCTGCTACAAAGACTGATTATGACGTGTTTCTTGTTTTATTTACCTTATTTCATTTTATTTTTGGCTTTGAAGAAATGAAATTTAGTTTCTCACAGTTCTTCAGTTTTTTTTTTTTTTTTCAATATCACCTCAGGTATACTGAATCAGAATCTACATTTTAACATGATCTCCAGTAATACTGATGTTTAATAAATTTTGAGAACCACTGCTCTACAGCTGGGTCTCATAATTGGCCCCTAAGCAGCTGTGTTAACATCTTAGGACACATGTTAGAAGTGTAAATTATCAGCAGGGGTTCAAACCAGAATGAAGTGGTTCAAAGCCCTGTACTTCTGTAGGTTAAAAATCCAAATCTGAGTTCAGCCATGTAGGTTCCTTCCGTTAGCCTCTCTCTTAGTTTCTGGTATCTGCTGGCAATCCTTGGTATTCCTTGGCATTCCTCGGCTTTCTTTGGCATTCCTTGGCTTTCTTTGGCATTCCTTGGCACCTGTCTTTACCCTGAGTGTGTGTCTCTATGTCTATTCTGCTATTTTTATAACTCATAAGTAATTCGGTATAGGGACCACCTTCCTATACTTTGACCTTGTTAGCATAACAAATGAAAGCCCCTCTTTCCAAACAGGATCATGTTTGCAAGTTACTAGGGTTAGGATTTCAATGCATATTTTAGAGGACAGAATTCAATCCATCACAACTCCTGAGACAACTCCATAGTTAGAGAGGGCAGGTATTGCTATGCCTGGGAGGAAAATGAGATTACAAAGAGGCTAAAAGGCTTGCTCATGGTCTGTCTATAGTAAATAAGTGGAAGAACTGAGTTTAGAATCCCAGTCATTTGACTCTTGACTCAATGATCTTTCCATTCTGTCTAAGCACAACATTTTCTAAAATATTTGCCCTATTTGGGTATCAGATATTGAAGAGCTTTGAGCTCCACGTAAAGGAATTTGACCTTATCCAGGAAACGATATGGAGCAAGTAGAAGGTTTTGTGCAAGGGAAAGCCATGTTAAAGTCAATGCCAGAGGGACACAACCTGGCATGTGTAGGATATGTTAGTGGAATAGACATCTTGGGATGTAGGCCACTTACCAGGGCTTCAATCCTGACCTTGGTTTAAATAAATAGTCTTAGTTTATTTATAATTCAAGTTTCTTGTTATTTTTTATTTGCATATTAGCATCAATATTTATTTTTACTTTTGTCATGAATTTAATTTTATTCATAATCTCAGACATGTGTAAAGCTCACAAGTGTTAATTTTTTATGTTTGTGTGGATTTTTATCTTTTTTAAACATTTTATCCAACTGCAACATAAATCCAGTAAAAAATCCATTGCTGTCCAGTCATTTCCAACTCATAGAGCTCCACAGGACAAAGTAGAACTGCCCCGTAAGATTTCCAAAGAGTGGCTGGTAGATTCCAGTTGCCTACCTTTTGGTTAGCAGCTGAAGGCTTAACCATAGTGTCAGAAGTTCTATGCAATTTTGTATTCTATCTCCCAAACTAGTCTTCCATATATTAATTTACAACTTCTATTTCTGCTTCATAAACTTAATAGTAATTTATAGGGGCCTTGATGCCCTTTCAGGAGAACTGGGTGACACAGATGGGTAAGCACTCCACTACTAGCTGAAAGGTTGGTGGTTCGAACCCACTCAGAGGCACCTCTTTAGAAAGGCCTGGGGATCTGCTTTGGAAAGATCACAGGTTTGAAAACCCTATGAAGTACAGTTCTACTCAGCACACATGGGGTTCCCATGAATCAGAATTGACTTGATGGCAACTACTTTGGTTTTTTGGTTTCAGGATAGTTCACTGAGGTAACATGCCATTCTTTGCTGAAACACTTAGTTTTGGAGGGGTATTTTAAGTTATTTTTTTGATTGGTTTGATTTGGCAGTTCCATATATATATATATATATATATATATATATATATATATATATATATATATATATATATATATGTACTTTTTTTATAAATTGGTTCCTAGAACAAGAGGATTGATCATATTCGGTTCTGTTTTTTGTTTTTTGCAGGAGTTGGGGAGCAAGACTACTTGAGAGATAATGGCAAATTATTTCATATAGAGAAATGTAATGCCTGACCTGTCTCTTTTTATTATCAGTATGGTAGAAGCTGTTGATGCCCAACATCTAGTTCTATTAATTCACTGGGAGGTTGCAAAGCGACAATATCCTAATTTTATCATTATTTATTAGCTTGAAAAACGTGTATAAAAGAGACTTCTCATCATCTCTTAGTTGGTTACATGATGACACAGTTTGTATTGGAAATACAGTATAAATGCTTGACTCATTCCCTTTATTTTCCTGATTTTAAAAAGGCATGAAGGATAATAGATTTAGAATATTACACATTCACTTATTTTCTTTACCTCATCTTATACAGCAGTCTCAAAATAATAATATAAACACTGCCACCAAAAATATAATTACTGAAAGATTTTTAAAATACCTCTTTGTAGTCTATTTGTCCACAAGGTTGATTGTACTAAAGCTGTAAAGTCAAATTGCTAGCTTTCCAGTCACTCAGAAGTGTTCCTGTCTGTGTGATTATGGGACCAATCAGGTTCCATTTGTGTCATTATATTATTTAAAAAAAAAAAAACAGGTTTTGTAAAATTCAATTTTGTCTTATGGTTACCTAAAATATTTACATGGTTCCCAAGTCCAATCTATAAGATATTTCAATAAACTCAATTTTGACCGATTATATTACTATTCTTAGTGCTTCTCTCTATGACATTTTAAAAGATGAAGCCTTTCTTCTCTTTACTACAAGTTATCACCTTAGCTCCTTTACTTTCCCCTTTTTGTTATGGATATTACAACCTTATGTTTTTTTTTTATGTTTATAATTTATTTTCTTTATTTTGCTGTTTTTGAGAATATACACAGCCAAAGATATCAATTCAATAGTTTCTACATGAACAATTCAGTGACTTCTATTTTGTCTTCCAATGTGCAGCTACTCTTACCCTCCTTTTCTGAGTTTTTCCTTCCCCATAGGCAGAAAATCACTGCCTCCTAAAGTTCTCATATAATCTTTTAAGGTGCTGTTGTCAATTTGATCCACTTAGATAGAACTTAAAAGCACACAATGCTTAAGGCAGACATACTTTACTAGTTAATCTATACTATCGTGTAGTTTCAAGAAGACTTCAGGAGATATTTTGGGTTTGTGGTTTAAACATCATCTCTCAAGGCAATAGTTTCATGAGTTCATCCAGCCTCCATGACTCCAGAAAGTCTGGATTCCATGAGAATTTGAAATTCTGTTCTATATTTTTCCCCTTTGATCAGTACAAGTTTCTAATTTTCATATTTTGTAACATTTCATTCTATTCAATAATCATAACTTCAATGTTGTTTTAGGTCTAGTCTTATACTTAAATAGATCAATATTCACTACCAGTCCCTTTGTGGCACTAACTTCTTAAAGAAGGATTCATAATACTTGTGTCATGTCTGAATGGCTAGGTATATAATTCTTTGTTGTGAGTTTTCCTCCCTGAGTTCGTATGCATTGCTAAACTCTCATCTAGCACTGCATGTTGCTATGTAGCAGACTGAGTCCAGCCAAGTACATAACTCCTTATGTGGGACTTTTTGCCTCAGTGCCTGAAGAATCCTTTCTTTTTCTTTGAAGTAAATATAATTTCCTGGGTCACATCTTGGTGTTGATGAGTCGACATTATTACTGCTATGTAATGGTCTCCAAGATATGATATTAGGTGAAAATAGCAGAGTGGTACCTTATCTAAAGAAGGTCAGAATATTATATATATATATGTGTATATATATATATATATATATATATATATATATATATATATGTGTGTGTATATATATATATATATATATATATATATATGTGTGTGTGTATATATATATATATATATCCTTTTGTTGTATATATAAAACCAAACCCATTGCCATTGAGTCGATTCCAATTCACAGTGACCCTAGAGGACAGGGTTGAACTGTCCCATGAAGTTTACAAGGTCTAGCTGGTGGGTTAGAACTGCTGACCTTTTCGGTTAGCAGCTGAACTCTTAACCCCTGTGCACCAGGGATTCCGTATATACACACAAAAAGTGATGAAAGAATAAATATAAATTAGTAAAAACGGTTACATATAATGAAAAGAAGTTAAATGGTTCATGAAATAGAAATGATTTTATTGTTCTCTGAATGTACTTTGTTTTTCATATTTAGATTTGGAACCATGTAAATGTTTCCAACAAAACAATTAAAAATTGAAAATAAAATGAAGGAAATGAAGCTCATTGTCTGTTAAGTCTGTGGCTTAACCAGAAGGAATTATTTCAAGTGAATAGACAGCTTAGTACTTTGATGTTATGTTTCTTGCGTGACAAATCTTAAGGACACACACACACAATTGTAAGGAAATCAAAGTTTTCAATAATCATACTATCAGTATTAATATTGTTATTGTTGTTTTTGTGTGACATCCAGTGGATTCCAACTCACAGCTATGGAGTACGACTGCCTCGTAGCATTTCCTAGACTGTAATCTTTACTGAAGAAGATCACCAGATCTTTTCTCCCACAGGGCCCCTGGTGGGTTCGAACCTCTGATGTTTCAGTTAGCAGCCAAGTGCTTAACTATTGCACCACCAGGTCTGCTTTTAATGCTGATATTATTATGCTAATGTGTATATTACTCTATATTATTGGTATTGGTATAAAGCAAATAAATTTTATGGTAATGTACTTAGAAAACCAAACATTTTGAGTAAAAAAAATAGCTAAAAATATAAAATCAAAGAAGAAACTAACATTCTAAACTTGAATTTGAAATATTAACATGAAATGTAAATAAATAGCAATGATAGTTGCATATTGTGTGTGATTTATACCACTGGATTGTATACTTGAAAATGAAATGGCCAATTTGATATTGTGTCTATTTTACCACTGAAAGCAAAAAATAATATTTGTCCAATGTGTAGTCACAGTGGCTTGAGCAATGTCGCTGAAATAGATGGGATCTCAGGACCATAATCCAAATCTGACACACGAAAAATGCTGCCACCCAGTTACCAGAAACCACAAACAAATCACAAGGCCTGGTAAGTTGGTGACCTACAAGAATATTTTTACTTTTTTTTTTTTTTAATATTTTATTGTACTTCAGGTGAAGGCTTACAGAACAAATAGCTTCTCATGAAACAGTAGTACACATGTTGTTTTATGACATTGGTTAACAACCCCACAACATATTAAGCCTCTAAGTTCTCAACCTTTTTTTTTTTTTTTGATGAAAATACAGATAGCCAAGGATACACCGTTTCAAAAATTTCTACATACACAGTTCAGTGACATTGACTACGCTCTTCCAACTGTGCTGTTATTCTCACTTAAGATGAAGGCTTACAGAACAAAATAGTTTCTCATTTAACAGTTACTACACATGTTGCCCTATGACAATGGTTAACAATCTCACAACACATCAAGAATATCCTTACTCCACCTTGTGTTCCCTATAACCAGGGGACTTCCTTGTCCCTTTCTGTCTTCTGGCCCTTGTCACTGGACTACTGTACCTCATTAGTCTCATTTTTTTTTTTTTAAACACCATTTCAAAACTTTTTACTTACACATTTAAGTGATATTGACTATGCTCTTCCAATTGTGCTGCCATTCTCGCCCAAGATGAAGGCTTACAGGACAAATCAGCCTCCCATTTAATAGTTACTACAATTGTTGCCCTATAACAGTGGTCAACAATCTCACAACACATCGACAGTGTCCTTACTCAATTTTTGTTCCTTATCATCAGTTTCCTACTCCTCCTCTGCCTTCTGGCCTTTGTCACCAGACTCCTATACCTCGTTAGTCCCATTTAGTTTTACTGGGCTGTCCATTCCCAGGCTTAACATCGAACCTCGAAGGTAACTTCACCTCTGAGCTGAAAGGGTGTCTGGGGGCAACACTCTTGAGGTTTCTCCAGTATTCTTTAGGCCAGTAAATCTGGCCTTTTTTTTTTTTTTTTATTGGGAGTTAAAATTATGCTCTACATCCTACTCCAGCTCTGTCCAGAACCCTCTGTTGTGATCCTGGTCAGAGAAGTCAGTGGTGGTAGCCGGGCACCATCTAGCTGTACTGGACTCAGTCCGGTGGAGGCCTTGGTAGCTGTGGACAATTAGTCCTTTGGACTAATCTTTTCGTTGTATCCTGTTCTCTTCATTCTCCCTTGTTCCCGAAGGGATGAGACCAGTGGAGTATCCTAGATGGCTGCTCATAGGCTTCTAAGACCCCAGACACTAATCACCAAGGTAGAATGTAGAGCATTATCTTTATAAGTAGTGTCATGCCAATTGAGCTAGATGTTCCCCGAGACCATGGTCCCCAGAACCCTCCGTCCAACAACTCAGTCCCTCGGGGGGTTTGGATGTGTCTATAGGGCCTCCATGACCTTTCCTTGTGCAGGTTGTGTTAGTTTCCCCTGTACTGTGTACTATCTCACCTCTCACCCAAGGTACCACTTATCTATTGCCTATTTAGTATTTCCCCCCCCTCCCCTCCCATCCCTGGTAACCAACAAGGATTGTTACATTTTGCATGTGAATTTTTTCATGGGTTTTTACAATAGAGGTCTCATACAATATTTGTCCTTTTGTGATTGACTTATTTCACTCATTATAATGTCCTCCAGTTTCATCCATGTTATGAGATGGTTCACAGATTCCTTGTTGTTCTTTCTCGTTGCATAGTACTCCATTGTGTGTATGTACCATAGTTTGTGTATCCATTCATCTGTTGATGGACATCGAGGTTGTTTCCATTGTTTTGCTATTGTGAACAATGCTGCCATGAACATAGGTGTGCATATGTCTATTCGAGTGATGACTCTTATTTCTCTAGGATACATTCCTAGGAGTGGGATTGCTGGATCGAATGGTATGTCTATTTCTAGCTTTCTGAGGAAACGCCATATCATTTTCCAAAATGGTTGTATCATTTTGCATTCCCACCAGCAGTGTATAAGAATTCCCATCTCCCCGCAGCCCCTCCAACATTTGTTATTTCCAGTGTTTTTGATTCGTGCCAGTAATGCCGGGGTGAGATGGTATCTCATTGTGGTTTTAATTTGCATTTCTCTAATGGCTAGTGATCGCGAGCATTTCCTCATGTGTCTGTTGGCCATTTGAATGTCTTCCTTGGTGAAGTGTCTGTTCATATCCTTTGCCCATTTTTAAAAGGATTATTTGTCTTTTTGTTGTAGCGGTGTTGGATTTTCTTGTAGATTATGGAGATTAGACCTTTGTCTGACTTGTACTGTCCAAAAATTTTTTCCCAGTCTGTAGGTTCTCTTTTGACTCTTCTGGTGAAGTCTTTTGAAGAGCATAGATGTTTGATTTTTAGAAGATCCCAGTTATCTAGTTTATCTGTTGGGTTTTTTGTGTTGATGTTTAGGGTTTTTACCCTGTTAATGCCATGTATTAAGGCCTGAAGTGTTGGTCCTATTTTTTCTTCTATGAATTTTATAGTTTGAGGCTTTATATTCAGGTCTTTGATCCATTTTGAAGTAGTCTTTGTGTATGGTGTGAGGTTTGGGTCTTGTTTCATTTTTCTACAAATGGATATCCAGTTTTGCCAGCACCATTTGTTAAAAAGACTGTCTTCTCCCCATTTGATGGATTTTGGACCCTTGTTGAAGATCAGGTGACCGTAGGTGGATGGATTTACATCTGGGTTCTCAATTCTGTTCCATTGGTCAATGTCTCTGTTGTACCAGTACCAGGCTTTTTTGAGTACTGTAGCTGTATAGTAGGTTCTCAAGTCAGGTAGTGTGAGTCCTCAAACTTTATTCTTCTTCTTCAGTAGTGCTTTACTTATTCAGGGTTTCTTCCCTTTCCATATAAAGTTAATAATTAGTTTTTCCATCTCTTTGAAGAATGTTGTTGGTATTTGTATCGGGATTGCATTGTATTTGTAAATTGCTTTAGGTAGAATTGCCATTTTCACAATGTTGAGTCTGCCTATCCATGAACATGGTATGTTTTTCCATTTATGTAGATCCCTTTGGGTTTCATGCAGCAGTGTTTTGTAGTTTTCTTTGTATAGGTCTTTTACATTCCTGGTCAGATTTATTCCTAAGTATTTTATCTTTTTAGGGGCTATTGAAAATGGTATTGATTTCCTGATCTCCTTTTCATCGTTCTCTTTACTGGTGTATAGGAATCCAACTGATTTTTGAATGTTTATCTTGTATCCTGCTACTCTGCTGAATCTTTCTATTAGTTCCAGTAGATTTCTCGTGGAGTCTTTAGGGTTTTCTATGTATAGTATCTTATCATCTGCAAACAGGGAGAGTTTAACTTCTTCATTACCAATTTGGATGCCCTTTATTTCTTTCTCTTGCCTTATTGCTCTAGCTAGAACTTCCAGCACGATGTTAAATAAAAGTGGTGATAAAGGGCATCCTTGTCTTGTTCCTGTTTTCAAGAGGAATGTTTTCAGCCTCTCTCCATTAAGAATGATGTTGGCTGTTGGTTTTGCATAGATGCCCTTTATTATGTTGAGAAATTTCCCTTCTATACCTATTTTATTGAGAGCTTTTATCAGGAAAGAATATTTTTACTTTTACAGAAATATTATATTAATAATGACTTCTACAAACCTGGAGGCCCATTATTTCCAACAATTGAAGGACAGATGCTGGCCAATATACAATGGTTAAATAAAAATTATGCCTGGATTACATATGCTAAAAGACTGGGCGCCCTCTGCTTACTTGTGGAACAGATTTTACAGAAGCAGCCAACCAACAGGGTAAGTCTAAGCTTTTCCTTTTTGTGATTGTTGTATTCTCTCTCTCTTTTTCATTCAGTCTATATTAGGCTATATATGTTCCACTTTCAGTAAGCTGAGTATTTGAAAGTGTAAATGATAAGGAAGAAAAAAAAAAACTGTACTTAGATTTTGGGGTTAGGAACAACTTTTTTGATAAAAAGTTTCATATGAAATTTGTTTTGAATAAAATGTATTCCTCATGTCATATAATTTTGCACTGAAACATTGTATTTTCCTGTACGTGCTTAAGCAATATGGCATATCTATTACTTTTTTGTTTTTCCTACTCCAATGGTATTTTAAACCATGACAATTACTCTCTCCTTTAAAACATGGGTCACACTGTTGTTGAAACAACTCATCAAAGGTGACTGGATGTCGCATTAAATTTTAGGCTGCAGTGGCAGAGAACGAAGCAAGAATACGAGACAGATTGGTAATAGGGAACCCAAAGTCGAGAAGGGAGCGTGTTGACATGTTGTGGGGTTGTTAACCAATGTCATAAAACAATATGTGTAATAATTAAAAAAAAAAAGTTGTGAGACTTTTCTGTAAATGATGGCACAGTAGTGTCTTTCAGGAAGAACCTTTATATAAGCTCACATATTCATTAAAATTCAAACCTTGTTTGCAAACCAGATTCTTTCCCTCAGCATTTGTTGGCTTGATGATTTTAATGACTCATACTCAATAATTTCTTGAGGTGTAATTGGGAGTTAAGAAGTGGTTGGAAGGGACTTAGTCAAGGATAATCATTTTTCTTTGATGTTTAATTTTTTTTTCCTTTTCTAGATTGTTATTTATAAAAGATTTTATTCTACTTTTTGCTTCATGACTGAAACCTCAGAGCATTCTTAGAAATATGTGGATTGGAAACTACAGATTAAAATCTTTACAGCATGGAATTTTCTTACATAAAATGTAGCTTTTATTCTGAAAATAGACCAAAGTTAGATTTGGAGGATTGTTATGTGCTACATGGAGATTGAAAGAGCCCCGGTGGTGCAGTGGTTAAAGCGATTGACTGCAAACCAGCCTTTTGAAACCACCAGTGGCTCTGAGGGAGAAAGATATGGTAGCCTGCTTCCGTAGTGATTCACAACCTTGGAAACCCTATGGGATCACTATGAGTCGGAATCGACTCAATGGCAGTGAGTTCGGGTTTTTTTGGGTCATAAGTGGAGGTGAGTGGTTTGAAAGTCCTCTGATTTTCTTTTTACTGAACTAATATACAACTCTAGTATGAACTTTGATACTTTCCCTTTGAAGAGCCTGGGAGAAATGAGGAAATTTTGTTATTTCCTTGATAACGTGAGGCCGTGTACATAAGTGACATTCTGCAAATTATGGGTTTTTGAAAGCATTTTCCCTCGCTGAATTAAACACTGTAAATCTATGCCTTGTTATAACAGAGCTTCAGCTATAGCAAATGAAACCAAATCCCCTGAAATGCCACTATAAAGGCCACACGGTGAGAGGTGGTTTTGACTTTTAATATCAGTATCAAGCAGGGCTCAGCTCTACCTAAATTTTTTTAATTGTGATGGGGAACAATGTTCAGCATAATTGCCTGGAGTCTATGTTAACAATGCAGATTCCTTGGCCTCACCTCCAAGCCTCTAGAGTGGGAACCATGAGTCACTCAGGTGATTCTTATGAAATTTAAGTGGAATTTAAGATTCTATCTTCTATACAAATTATTCATGTCCATCTTTACCCCTCCCCATTATCCCAAAATTGAAAAGTCCTATAGCGCTTGAAAAAAATGAGTTAATAAAGGATAATTGCTTTTTCTTTCATTACATTCAGTTTGTCTAGCAACGCTTTCTGTATTAGCAGTCACCTGCAGATTTTCTGTGCAAATGTAGCATTCAATCAACAAGTTGCCGTCAAGTTAGCCTGACCCATGGCCAATCCACGTGTATTACAGCAGAAGTGTGCTCCATAGGGTTTTCAATAGATGATTTTGGAAAGCAGACTGCTAGGCCTTTCTTCCGAGGCACGTCTGAGTGGACTTGAACCTCTAAACTTTTGGTTAGCAGCCAAGTATATTAACCATTTGCACCACCGAGGGACTCCAAATATGGTACTACTAGGGATTCCTAAATCCACAGACAATTCAAAAAGTGCAATTCAAAATATAAATTCCACCAATAGATTTGACCTTAACCAATAGTAAAACTTTTATAGTTTTAACAGTTAGCAAATTTGAAATATTAAGTTTTATTGTTCCTTTAAAAACTTTTGTATTCAGGGCCTTTATTTCTCTGATACTGATAATCAATAAAATGTAAAATTAAGCATTCAGAGGAGACAGAAAAACTTGAGGACTCTTTGTGTGTGTGTGTGTGTGTGTGTGTGCATTTCAGTGTTTGTCTTGCCAGAATGGCTTCAATTAAAATATTGAATTGATTTAATTGGTAAGGAACTTGGTATACATTACCATGTCCAAGGTACTTTATATATATATATATATATATATATATATATATATGTATATATATATATATATGTATATATATATACGTATATATGTATATGTGTATATATATATATGTGTGTGTGTATATATATATATATATATATACACACACACAAAAGTATAGGAAATTGATTTGGTGCACTTTGTAATTTCTGAGACTTTTGCCCCTGGAGATGATAGTTGTTGACCAGAGCACTTCCTGCTGTATGAATCAAAATGATGGGTGTAGAGAGAATTATTAGGCATGAAAGTAATACAAAGCCTTTCCCAGTCTTCACAAGATCTAACTATTTTTCTGCAGTTGCTGGTCAAAGTAGGGTGGACAGACCACAGTCTGAAGTTAAGTCTGCAAACTTAGGGAACCTGTGCTTCAGTTGTCAACTTCTGCCAACCTGAAAAAACCCTGATGTACTGCTTAGCTGAGCAGACATTACACTTCTTCCAAATTAGAAGTGTATGCTCTGTTAAGTGGGAGTATGCTACTCTAAGGTTCTTTCCTTTCTTTTTCCCCAAACCAAAACTAAAGCAAACCAAAACAAAACAAACTTTCTCTCAAAACTCCTGAAATAGATAAATCAGCCTGTCGTAATAATATAATGTCCTTGCTACAATAGGTGTATAGAAGCGACACTCCCAGTTCCATAGTTAGTATATTATTAACAAAACAATTTTCTTTCTAAGAATAACTGAGAATGGAATTTTATGATGTTTAACAAGTGAAGTGAGAAAAGTCAGGCATTTCTGCCCAAATCCCTTTACTGCTAGACTATGGCATTTCAGATGGCTATTCCTACATGAAAGGATGTCTTGAATTCAATGACTTTGCCAGTAACGGAACATTAGGATGTCTCTCAACCTCCCATAAATACAACGCAACCCCTCCATCTAGACTGATTCTCTTTGAGTATCTTTTCTGTAAATCAATAACCTGTTCAAAACTTTGATTGATTCCTTATTATTCCATCTTTTGTAAGTTAAACAGTTTCATATCTAAATACATTCTAAAGTCAATATTTATTTCCACTTTTTTTCTTGTTGAATACCACCTCTCTTGACTAAATAAGAATAATATGGTGATGGTTGAACAACGTGATGATTGTAATTAATGTTACTGATGTGTACATGTGAAGATTGTGGTGATGATAAATGTTTTGTTACCTACACACTTATAACAATAAAAGAAAAAGTAAGAAGAAGAAATATAATATTTATCATACTAACAATGCTGCTTTTTATTGAATGACCTTTGATGTAGGCACTATCATAAGTAATGTTTTCATTTAATCCTCACAGCAACCTTATGAGTTATTCTGATTACATTATTTTTATTGTCCCCATTGAACTCATGAGCTAATTGAGGCTCAGACGAGTAAGTAACTAACTGAAGGTCACAAATCCAGGCCTGTTCAATCATCTTCTTAGACACCCCTGCTACCACTACTTCAGACCTGTTGGTCCCCTTGACTAAAATGCACTCTTCTGTTCTTTTTTAATAAATTTTTATTGTAAAAATATAAAGAACATAACATTTGCCAGTTCAACATTTTTCACATGTACAATTCAATAAAACCAATTACATAAATCATATTGTGCAACCATCATCTATGATCAATGCCGAATTTTTCCTCCCCATAAACAAAAACTCTGTTATCTAAACAATGATTCCCCCCTTTCTCTGTCTCTCTTTCTTCATGTAATCACTTTAAACTCTATTTTCTACACACTTGTCTATTCCAGATACTTCATAGCAGTGAAAACATACAACTGCACTCTACTTATCTCTATGTGTTTAAATCTTACACAATCTTCCATGTCCACCTCAATTTCCACATCCTCAAGAAGCCTTTTCTCATGATTCTAGTCACTGACCTCTCTCAGGATCCCCAGAGTAGCTCATTACTGTTTTCCTATTGTATGTATCTTGTTTTCTTTGACTGGCTTCTTCCAAAGAGTAGGTTCTCATCTTTTATACCTCCAGAAGTTTCTAGCACTGCTCTGGCAAGATACCACATGCTCAATCAAATACTGACCTGAATACTAAAAGCCATTGTTAAAGCAACTGATTTTATTAGCTATGTGTCTTAAAAAAGGGATGTGACTCATTTCTAATAGACTCTGTAAGCTACACAGGTGAGTTGATATTTTTCAGGCTTGACATCCCATCCAAAGTCACAAAAGAATATTTCCACCTTATATGAATTAAAAGGAATCATTTAAAGCATTTAAAATCATTCTTGGAGCTTAATTCCATTTTGAGCTGAAAGCCATCTCATGCCTATTCCTTTAAACAACAAATGGTATCTTGTTTTCTGTAGGGAAAAGTTGGGAGATAAGCACTGATGAATTTTATGAGAAGATGACTGATACATCACTGGGTTCACCATATAATAGATATGCAAGTGTTGTCAATACAATGCTCAGAATAAACGTTTCACTTGTTTTCCTGCAAGTTACAAGAATTACAGGAAAGAATAACTCTTTCTTGGAGAAGAATATTTACAGAAGAGGTAAACTGTTATCTGTTGAAAATAGAAATTATCCTTTTAGAGTTGAGAAATGTGAGCATAACAACGTGCACTAAACACTCTGCAAGTTGTGAGGCTGCATTAAACTTCGTGAGGAATAATGAAAGAACCAGATCTAAGGCTTTTACTCAAAGATGGGAAGAGAGAATGAATGAGTCCAGGACCTGGACATAACACAGATTAAATCACTTTAGTAAGAGAGGCAGAAATACCAAATGCTCAGGATTATGAGAATCAGAATAAAGAAAATGTCTCTTAGTACCTTTAAAAGTCACTGATGCCAAGAAAATACCTCACCCACTTCAAATTCTATACAAAGCAGTTCTCAAACCTGGTTGCACTCTGGAATGACCTAACTTGTTTCCAATAAGTCAATTTCGACTCGTGGCAACTCCATATATTAAAGAGTAGAACTGCAATATAAGGTTTTCATGGCTCTAATCTTTGTGGAAGGGATCTCCAGTCCTCCCTTCTGTGGATCTGCTGGGTGGGTTCAAATCAAGCACAACCCATTTGTAGCACTTAGGAACTTTCTCTCTTCTACTAGCCTGTTGGAAATCTAACATGACTACAACTTCAATATATTTTATTATGAATAGTTATTAAAGTTATTAACTAAATTGCTCAAAGACGTGTGAATCCTTGATATAACTGTTAAAATTTCAATGGACAAACTTGTAAGTTATTACCCATAATTTGATGCATTGATTTACTCATCCTACCGATATTGTTGCCCTGGGGGAGAAGTTGCAGTCACAGTGTAAGTGAGGGTGCAGAGATGGTGAGGGACAAAGGCATCAAGCTTTCATCCCTCCTTGAAGAAGCTTCATGGAGAAGGGCCTGGGTGATCCTTAGGAGAAGGTAACCAGAGGGGGATGCAAAGACAATGGAGGGTGTTCCCATCAGAGGCTGGATGTAATGGACAGAAAGTGAGACAGTTCTGTGGTTCTCATAGAGATGGCCCTGGAAGGAATGACAAAAGGTTATTTCAGGAGCATGTAGGTCATTACCAGCATCTCATAATCATTGATGTAGTATCAGTTCTTGGTGTGGTAATGTTGGACATGACTAAAAATAGCATTAACAATAATAAGGTAAAATTCTTTTTAGAAGGTCACGAGAAGCATGTAAATTAGAGTGCTTAAATTTTTTAAAGCTTTTTTAAAAATTTTTTAAATTTTTAGTCACCAACAAAAATATCTTTTCTGGTTAAGTTATTTGATGTTTTCCTTTCCAGGCAGGCCATGGTTATATTAGTGTTGCACTGAATTTGGCTACTTTTTTTTTTTTTTTTACCACAGCTTTAAAGAACCCCTCTTTCTCTGGATTACCTCTCATGTAAAGGCTCTGCTTTAACTTCTGTTTATAAATAGAAACCAATATTGCAGGGATTTTTTTTTTCCCATATTAAGAGGGAAGATTAAATTGAAGGCAAACTCTCAGTTTTACTATCTCTGTGCTGTCTGCCTCAACAGGCAGGTAGGCTATGCATTGAGTTTTTTCTTCCCGTAGTAGTTACTAGTCTAGTTACAAGAGTACGTTTGGTGGGAAGGCAAAGAATAGATTTGTCTACGTTCCTTGTTATGAAGCCCTAAGTGGCATCCAAGAAATATAAGCCCATGGTGTCTGCAGTCTCCTCATTGAGACTCTACATTGTCATGACCAAGGGTCCAAATAGATACATACTTTGGTGACCACATTCCTCCATGCTTAACTACTAAAGGACCTCTAGAGGAAGTCATAGGAGAAGTAGGTAGGTAAGTACATAAGTAAGTAGGCAGGTAGATAGATAAAACCCAAACCAAATCCATTGCCTTTGAGTAATTCTGACTCATAGTGACCCTATAGGACAGAGTAGCACTGCACCATAGTGTTTCTACAGAGTGGCTGGTGGATTAGAACCACCAACCTTTTGATTGGCAGCTAAGCTCTTAATCACTGTGCCATCAGGATTCCAGATAGACAGAAAGATAGGTAGACAGATAGATAGATGGATAGATAGACAGATGGCTGAAGAGATGGATGGATAGATGGATGGATGGATGGATAGACAGATGGATAGACAGAAAGATAGATTCTTTTTTAAACTGGAGAAAAATATGTAGCTATTTTAAGTAACTCAGATTCTCAGGGAAAAACAAACAACTAAAAAAGCAAACAAAAAACATCACATAGTGTAGATATCTTTCATACACCCCTCAACCCTGCTCTCTGGCACTTACAATTTTGTCTCATTTTCTTTGAAGGTATTGTTAAGAAGTGTTCAGATGTCTTTGGCCCTGAGTTCAATAATGACTCTCTGGTTCAAGATGTTATAGCCACCAACAGGTATTATGGTGGCTTCAATGTGAGTGGAAGCAAAATCATCTTTTCCAATGGTTCCTATGATTTTTGGTACCCTATGGAAATCACAAAGCATAACAGTAAAGACTTGCCAGCCGTCTTTATTAGAGGTAACTTATTAGTGAATGGTCAAAGAGTCAAAAATAGGATAAAGTATATCAGCATGTATTAATGAATTAAGGGGACAATGGTGATTCAGTGGTTGAATTCTTGCCTTACATACAGGAGATCCTGGTTCAATTCCTAGGCAATGCACCTCAGGTGCATCTACCACTCCTCTGTCAGTGGAGGTTGTTTTGTGTCTATGACACTAAACAGGTCTCAGTGGAGCTTCCAAACTAAGGCAAACTAGGTATAAAGACATGGTGATCTATTTGCAGAAATCAGTCAAAGAAAACCCTATGGATCACAACTGTCCAGTCTACAGCCAATCATAGGGTGGGCACAGGACCAGGCAGCATTTACTTTTGTTGTGCAGGGGATCACATTGAGTTGGAAGCTGATTGGACAGCAGCTAACAACAACAATATTAATAAATTGTTTTTGATAATATCGAGAAGAAATACAAAATACTTCAAAGCAGGTGATAGGTAGATTATTTACTTTTCATTAGTATTTCATCAACATGCCAGCATCTAATATAGAGCACTTTTAAAAAGTGGAGCTCTGGTGGCATAGTGGTTAAGAGCTCAGTAACTAACTAAAAGATCAGCAGTTCGATCCATCGACTGCTCCTTGTAAACCCCATGGGAAAGTTTAATTCTGTCTTATAAAATTGCTCCCCCACCCGTCTGTGAGTTTGTCGTACTGTGCGGGCTTGAATGTTGCTGTGATGCTGGAAGCTATGCCACCTATATTCAAATACCAGCGGGGTCACCCATGGTGGACAAGTATCAGCTGAGCTTCCAGATTAAGACAAGGAAAAAGGACCTAGCAGTCTATTTCTGAAAAGAATTAGCCAGTGAAAACCTTATAAATAGCAGCAGAACATTGTCCGATATAGTGCTGGAAGATGAGCCCCCCAGGTTGGAAGGCACTCCAAATAGGACTGGGGAAGAGCTGCCTCCTCAAAGCAGAGTCGAACTTAATGGCTTGGATGGAGTTAAGCTTTCAGGACTTTCATTGGCTGATGTGGCACAAATCAAAATGAGAAGAAACAGCTGCAAACATCCATTAATAATCAGAATGTGGAATGCACTAAGTATGAATCTAGGAAAATTGGAAACCATCAAAAAGGAAATGGAAAACATAAACATCGATATCCTAGGCATTAGTGAGCTGAAATGGACTGGTATTGGCCATTTTGAATCGGACAATCATATGGTCTACTATGCCAGGAATGACAACTTGAAGAGGCATGGTGTCGTATTCACCATCAAAAAGAACATTTCAAGATCTATCCTGAAGTACAACACTGTAATTGATAGGATAATATCCATTAGCCTATAAGGAAGACAAGTTAATACCACTATTATTCAAATTTGCCAACCACTAAGGCCAAAGAGTAAGAAATTGAAGATTTTTACCAACTTCTTCAGTCTGAAACTGGTCGAACATACAATCAGGATGCATTGATAATTACTAGTGTTTGGAATGTGAAAGTTGAAAACAAGAAGAATCTGTAGTTGGAAAATATGGCCTTGGTGATAGAAATCATGCCAGAAATTGCATGATAGAATTTTGCAAAACCAAGACTTCTTCATTGCAAATACTTTTTTTTCACAAACTTAAATGGCGACTATACACAGGGACCTCCCAGATGGAATACACAGGAATCAAATCGACTACATCAGTTGAAAAAGACAATGGAAAAGCTCAATATCATCAGTCAGAACAAGGCCAGGGGCCCACTGCAGAGCAGGCCATCAATTGCTCATATGCAAGTTCAAGTTGAAACAGAAGAAAATTAGAGCAAGTCCACGAGAGCCAAAGTGCAACCTTGAGTATGTCCCACCTGAATTTAGAGACTATCTCAAGAACACATTTCATGCATTGAACACTGATGACCGAAGACCAGACGAGTTGTGGAATGCCATCATACATGAAGAAAGCAAGAGGTCATTAAGAAGACAGGAAGGAAAGAATAGACTGAAATAGATGTCAGAAGAGACTCTGAAACTTGCTCTGGAATATCCGGTAGCTAAAGCAAAAGGAAAAAATGATGAGTAAAAGAGCTGACAAGAAGATTTCAAAGGGTGATTCCAGAAGACAAAGTAAAGTATTATAATGACCTGTGCAAAGAGATGGAGATAGAAAAACAAAAGGGAAGAATCTGCTCAGCATTTCTCAAGATGAAAGAACTGAATTAAAAATTGAAGCCTTGAGTTGCAATAGTGAAGGATCTGAAGGGTAAATATTAAACGACGCAGGAAGCATCAAAAGAAAATTGAAGGAATACACAGATTCACTATACCAAAAAGAATTGTTCAGCCATTTCAGGAGGTAGCATATAATCAGGAACTGATGGTACTGAAGGAAGAAATCCAAGCTGCACTGAAGGCAATGGCAAAAAAACAAGGCTCCAGGAACTGACAGAATACCAACTGAGATGTTTCAACGAACGGATGAAGTGCTGAAAGTGCTCACTCGTCTATGCCAAGAATTTTGGAAGACAGCTACCTGGCCGACGGACTGAAACAGATCCGACAAGTAAAGCTATCCAACTGAATGTAGAAATTATCAAACAGTATCATTAATATCACACATATGGAAAATTTTGCTGAAGATTACTCAAAAGTGGTTGTAGCAGTATATTGACAGTGAACTGCAAGAAATTTAAGCCAAATTTGAAAGAGGACATGGAATCAGGGATATCGTTGCTGATGTCAGATGGATCCTGGATGAAAGCAAAGAATACCAGAAAGATATTTACCTGTATTTTATTGACTATGCAAAGACATTCACCTGTGTAGATCATAACAAATTATGGATAACATTGAGAAGACTGGGAATTCCAGAACACTTAATTGTGCTCATGAGGAACCTGTACATAGATAAAGAGACGGTCGTTCAAACAGAACAAGGGGACACTGCATGGCTTAAAGTCAGGAAAGGTGTACTTCGAGGTAGTATTCTTGCATCATACTTTTTCAATCTGCATATTGAGCAAACAATCCAAGAGTCTGGACTCTGTGAAGTAGAATGGGCATCAAGATTGGAGGAAGACTCATTAACAACCTGCGTTATGCTGCTGACCCAACCTTGCTTGCTGAAAGTGAAGAGGACTTGAAGCACTGAGTTAAGAAGATCAAAGACTAGAGCCTTCAGTATGGATTACACTTCAACATAAAAAAACAAAAATCCTAACGAAAGGACCAATAAGCAACATCATGATAAATGGAGAAAAGATTGAAGTAGTCAAGGATTTCATTTTCCTTGGATACATAATCAACACCCAAGTAAGCAGCAGCCAAGAAATCAAAAGATATATTGCACTGGGCAAGTCTGCTGCAAAAGCCCTCTTTAAAGTGTTGAAAAGCAAAGATGTCACCTAAAAGACTAAGGTGTGCCCGACCTAAGCCATGGTGTTTTCAGTCATCTCATATACATGCAAAAGCTGGACAATGAATAAGGAAGACTAAATAAGAATTGAGATCTTTGAATTGTGGTATTGGCAAATAATATTGAATATACTATGGACTGCCAAAAGAACGAACAAATCTGTCTTGGAAGAAGTATAACCAGAATGCTGCTTAGAAGCAAGAATGATGAGATCATAACTCACATACTTTGGACATGTTATCAGAAGGGCTTCAGTCCCTGGAGAAGACATCATAATTGGTAGTCAGCGAAAAAGAGGGTGACCCTCTATGAGATGGACTGACACAGAGGCTGCATCAATAAGCTCAAGCATAACAACAATTGTGAGGATGGCACAGGGCCAGGCAGTGTTTCATTCTGTTGTACATAGGGTTGCTATGAATTCGAGCTGACTCGTGGCACCTAAGAACAATAAGGTCACTATGAGTCGGAACCAACTTGATGTTAATGGGTTTTTTGGTTTAAAAAATACTGATCAGCACAAACAAGAAAACTGTATGTAGAATGAACCATTTCTCTGCTGTTGTCCTTGTGTTTTTTGTTGCTGGTGGTGGTGTTGGTGATTTCTTTCTTTTTTTTTTATTATAAGTTCATGTGGTTTCCAATAATCAAGTGATATGAGGCTATTTTCTTTTGTGAATGTAATTTCCTATTAAAAATAAGTTACTTTGTCTAAGGGCTCTGAACACTAGATAAATGAGTGTCCAACACCACAAAGGTAGTAACGTCAACTAGAACACGTGATCTTTCAATGTGATCCATTTTATGTGTTGCAGTTATTAAAATTAGTTGCACGATAATCTCAGTAATCAATTTTTAGTACTCTATAAAATGTGCAACCAACTGCAAAATAAAAACCGACTGCTTAGTACAATAACGGACTATTTACAAAACCCATCACCACAGTTTCTAGCTCAAAGCCTTTGTCAAAGCTCAAAGACTTGGTCATTGAAAAATCAGACCCTTAAATGTGCAACTCTTAGTATTTTAAAAGCTTTATTAAATAATAGAAAAAGACCACAAGGAGCAGCTTTCTTAATAGCAGAAATGTAGCAAGTGTATCGAATGCAGGGAGTTTCAAATAATAGCTACGGTTGACTCCTAAATGTTTAGCCATTTGATCATTGGTGACTAGTAGGTTCTTTCATAGAGAAAAGTGTATTTGTTTAAAAATATTGTATTTCAAATTTTCTCCATAGTTTTATATTTTATAATAATCAACATTAAATTGAGTAAAACCTTCCTGTTTTCTACCCAGAAATTCTTTCTTTGCAAAATTATTTTTATATTACAACCTCGAGGTTGCTTTTGTTAAATTATTTTTTATATTTCAGGCTGTCAAAAAAAATTTTGACAGTAATTCAGAGTTTATAATACAGCAATCCCACCACCCATTTCAGTTTGTCACATTGTGCTGGCTTGCAATGCTGTGATGCTGGAAGCTATGCCACCAGTAGTTCAAATATTAGCAGTTACCCGTGGTGGATAGGTTTCAGTAGAGCTTCCAGATAAAGACAGAATAGGAAAAAAGGCCTGGTGATCTACTCCCAAGAATTAGCCAATGAAAACCATATGGATCACACCAGAAGATTATCAGACTTGCTTGCTTTGGCTACATCATCAGAAGGGATCAATTGCTGGAGGAAGACATCATGTTTGATGAAGTATAGGGCCAATGAGGGTATGCGAAACCCTTGGTTTAGATGAATTGGCACAATACTGGCAACAATGGAAATAAACATGCTGATGACTGTGAGAATGGTGCAGGATCATGTAACATTTCATTCGGCTAAACATAAGGTCACCATGAGTCAGAGTTGACCTGACAGCAACTAACAACAACAACCAATATAGAGCAATTGGTTCAGAACAAAATATCCTTCCATCCATGAAGGCAGCAGTATTTGTACCATTATGCCCATATGGAGCAGTTACGTAGTTACCATAACTACAAATAATTTGCTTCCTGTATTGGACCACTTAACCACAGTCAACTCTCTAGAACTGGAAAGATAGTGCAAACATGATCTGCATCTCCCAGTCCTATTACAATTATTTCTGAGGTGCTTATTAACTTGTTGATTATGCATTGTTATCTTGAATACATTCTCATCAGGGGCAGTGTCATCACCAAGAGGGTGATAATTGGTTCTTGGTGGTGAATGATTCTATTTTTTATTTATAACTCACAGATGGATGTGCAGTGATATAGTATATATAATATGAGATAGCCTTGGAAAATAGTATCAAGTAAGAAGACAGTGGGATATAAGACTGAGGCTTGAATTATTGCAACATCAAAAGCCCAACAAAAGAGACTGAAGTGGGCAGAGATGTTGCTGGAAATACAAAAGAGCATTGTGTGAATAGGGAAGAGAATAGTTCAAGATGGTGGGAGTCAGTTGGGTGGAATGTCACTGAGATTTCAAGTAATATAAGAATAAAAAAACAGCCATTGGATTTTGTGATGTGGGCCTTTCTTACTGAATGTTATTCTGGATGACTTAGTGTAAGTAAGGATAAAGTACACTGAGCTAGAGAAGATGAGGAAACAGAAACAGCAAGCACAGACACCTCAACTGTGAGGAGTAGAAGAGAAAAAGAACAGCTGCTGGAGAGAGAATAGGGTTAAGGTGGAGGACCCCACTATTTAGGAAAGGCAGGAAGGGAAAAGATCCCACTGGCACATGGAGGACTAGCCTTCATAGGTGGGTCGGCTCAAATAGGAGAAAAGAGGGAAAACAGTAGGTTTATAGTCTTGTTGGCAGGAGTTTGAGAAATTTCCTCGTTGGAAATAAATTCTTCCAAACACCCAACCCATATCAAGGACACATTCAGATTCCTGTTACCTAGCCCTTTATCTTTTCTATATGTTCTCCTGGATTAATTCAAAAGACAGCTAACAGGTATCTCTCATCCACTCTCACTCAATCTAACCCACCAAGTCATCTCACTCTCATTGTACGTGTGTGTGTATATGTGATAGTGTATGTGATAACAGGAATCAGCTTGTTCCCCAAGGCTTATCTTACAAGAAGGAAAAGAGGATATTTTGGTTTTGTAATGAAAGTGGAAGAAGACACTATCACTGTGGTATCTTCCAGAGGTGAAGTCCTAACATAAATTCTTGGTGGGGAAGGATAATGTCTTATCCAAAGATCATAATGGTTTTGCCCTTTTTGGCTCTTACTACAATTTCAGTGTCAAGACAATCTCATGCCCCTTCTTGTTTTTGCAAAGCATATACAGCATAAATGTGATCCCAACAGGAACAATACTGACACTTTTTCCTTCCCTTTGTCTTGCTTCTACATAGATGTAAAGGACGAGATCATCTCTTGATTGAAAATTACAATTTCTTTAGGAGTGAACTTAATTGAAATGTCAAAGAACTTGGTGGGGATATTTTTTTCATCATCTTAACAACAAAAGAAGAAATATGATTTAAGAAAGTTATTTAAAGGGTCAATGGTGCTTCCAGGAAATATCAGGCTTTAAAGGATGTTCAAACTTTCTGGTCTCTCCCTAAAAGGGATTCTTGTCATTTTCCCACCATGATGGATCAGATAGTGTTCATCGATGTTGTTGTTAGTTGCCATCAAGTAGGCTCCTACTCAAGGCAACCTCATGAAGAATAGAACAAAATGCTGCTGGTCCCATGCCACGCTCATGATTGCTGGCAAGCTTGAGCCCATTTTTGCCTTCCATCCTAGCAGGCTTATCTTCCAGCACTATATCAAACTATATTCTGTTTTGATATATTGGGTTTTCATTGCCTACTTTTTAGAAGTAGATCACCAGTCATTTCTTCCTAGTCTTAGACTGAAAGCTCCATTGAAACCTGTTCAACATGGGTGACGCTGCTGGTATTTGAAATATTGCTGTCATTGTTTCCAGAATCATAGCAACATGCAAGCCACCACAGTAAGACAAAACTGACAGACCAGTGGTAGATTCACAAACTATTAAACAAAGAAAAAAAAAAAAAAAAAAAGCAATGCTATCGAGTTGAATCCAACTCATAAAATTATATTATTCAATAAGATGGTAAGTGTAAAATAATTAGCATAGATCCTAACACGTAGCAATTGTTCACTGAATGGTAATCTGAGTTCAAAGAGTCAAATGACTTGGGATAGACATCCATAGTGGACCAAGAACACTATGCAACAATTATTATGCATAAAATTATTTTATTACTCAAACATCAATCTTTCCCTCTGAGTGTGTGTTTAACATTAAATTTTGCAATGATTCTACTTTTTATAAATGGATGCGATTTTATTTGTGCCTAGGAACAATTCATTCAAGTATTATCCAAGAAAAGCGTAATGTGAGCTATATACTTGAATCACACATATAAACTTAAATTTTCTGGTACACACACACACACACACACACACAAGTGAAGTTAACTTTAAGAATAAATTTCACATGACTGAATATGTTCAAAATATTCTAATTTTAACATGTAATTAATATAAGAATGTAGTTAACATGATGTTTACATTCATTTTTTTTACTAAGTATTCAAAAGCCGGTGTGTATTGTTTTTAAAATACATCTCAGTTTAGACAAGCCACTTTTCAAGTGCTCAATAGCCACATGTGGCTGATGGTGGCTACCATTTTGAACAATCCAGCTTCACTCATTACATGTACAGTCTCCTTAAATCCTCTTAACAGTAAATACAGTTTACCATCATATTTTTTTCTGTTACAAATGAGGAAACTAACCACAAAACCAGTAAACCAGTTGCCATCAAGTCGATCACAACTGGTGGTGACCCCATGTGTGTCAGAGTACAACTATGCTCCATAGAGTTTTCATGGCTAATTTACTGTTTCAGAAGTAGATTTTCAGGTCTTTCTTCTGAGGTGTCTTTTGGTGGACTCAAACCATCAACCTTTCAAATGGCAGCTGAGTGTGTTAACCGTTTGCACAACTCAGGAACTCATACAGAGGTTAAGCCATATTGACTGAAAAAGAGACCAGTTATCTCTAACCAGAGAATAATTTCAAGCCCTGAATTACATTTTGTAGATAAATATGCCTTTCTCACTTAACCTCCATTTCCACATCTCTTTCTTATCCCATTTCTAATTAGTCTTGCATTCAATTAGTTTTTTGTGCTCATTGAAAATATAATTTTATAACTTGTTATATTACATAATAATAAATTCAAGCCGGTATTATAACCTGCTTTTTCTTTTACGAATTTCACTTTATATTGTTCAATATTTATAATTTCAGGATGTGTCAGAACTATGATTTTACACTGTGGCATGTTCAGATTTGGCCATTGGTCAAAATTATGTGCCGTAAGAAAGTGAGGGCAATTCAGTAATTAAGAATCTTAATAGTTTTTATTTAGGAGGTGGGAAGAATAAAATAGGGCTAGAGTTGTCATGGTTGAAAAGCAGTAGTTACTCATGTTAGCCAGGAGAGAAGTGTATGTTAATATGTTTGTGGTTGTATAATAATGACGAGTTTCTACTCTGAGTAATGGAGACCCTGTGTGTTTCATAGTACAGCTGTGCTCCATATGGTTTTCAATTTATGTGATCTTCCCGAAATAGGTCATCAGGTCTTTTTTCCAAGGCATCTCTGGGTGGATTTGAACCACCAGCCTTCCAGTTAATAGCCAAACTCTTAATGGTTTGCACTACCTAGGTACTCCTTGTGTTTGAACAGTATACTTTTTGTGTCTGTGTTCAGATATGATTACAGGGTGGTTTTATCTGTGCCTATTCTCATCACAGTCATGGTGTGATCTCATCTGAAGTTGAAATTCTGTGAAACTGTTTATGTTTATAGGGAACCCTGTGGTTTGTTACCATCTGTCAGTTGTCAAGGTCTTTCTCACAGAGAGAAGTCTTACCCTTCCTACTCTTCTTTGCTCTTAACCTTTTAGAGAGCTACCTTTATTACTTCCTCATTCATTTTTCCAGTATTTCTTTTTTTGCAGATATAATCTTGTATATTCTTATTTCTCTCTTTGCAAACAAAAGGTAGCATATTGTGTACACTGCCCTACTCTTCGCTTGTTTCTCTTGCCAGTATACTCTGGAGATCTGTCCATTTCAGTACATTGATGGCTTTCTCAGTCTTTTTTAGTGGGTGAATAGTACTCCATTATCTGGATGTGCCATAGTGTGCCATACTCATTATGTAATTTTAACTTCTTTACAGCAAATAAGGGGCCCTGGTGGTGAATTGTTTAAGCACTTGTCTGCTAACCTAAAGGTCAACATTCAAACCTACAAGACCCTCCAAGGGAAAAGATGTGGAATTCTGTTTCCTTAAAGATTATAGCTTTGGAAACCCTATGAGACCATTCTACTCTGTCCAAGTGTAGCTATGAGTCAGAATCGACTCAATCTCATTTTTTTTTTTAATTTTTAGTAGCAGCAAATATATGGTGTCCATAAAGTAATACAGTGTGAGTGGATGCTTGAATCCCTTCATGGTGCAAATGGTTAAGCATTCAGCTACTAACTGAAAAGTTGGTGATGCCTCAGAAGAAAGACCTGTTGATCAAATTTCAGAAGATGACAGCTGAGGCAGGGCTGAGTGACAGAGTAGTCAGATGCTTCCGGTGTTCCCTCTTACAACAAAGACTCGAAAAAAACAAGTTAATTGATTATATATGACAATCTAGGAGCTCTGAACATCATAGACAAAGATGAAGAACCGGACTGAGTGGTAGAGGGAGGGAGAGATGATTCGGAAGCAGTGAGGAGTTACCAAAACTGACCCGGCGACAGCCTGAGCCCTTCAGCCAGGATCAGCTTTGGGGTGAGCGGTGAGACAGGTAAGCAGCAGTGCTTGGGAGGCATTTTCTGCACCAGAAGACACCCAGCAGCAAAGAGTCTATTCAGCCATCCACAACCAGTGAGAAGCAGCCCTGGATGAATGAAAGATAAGTACTTGCATCCGGCATACCGTGCAGATCAAAAACACCACCCTTAGGGAAAAACCTCTCTCCCATTTACCTCCCTGCTCCCTGCTCTGCAGTTGGTCCCGAACTGGCTTCAGCAATTGCCGAGTCCCCTGGGCTGGAAGTAAGACCCTTCACGTGCCCTGAGCCATTCTCCCGGCCTTGGAGAGTGAAAAAATTAACAAACAGGGGAAAAATAATCTGTTGGCTCCCCTAAGCCAGGAACTGAGTGTAGGCACAGCTCCTTTGCCTAGGCGTAGGCATAGGCATAAGGGATCTATGGACTTTGAGTGCCTTTCCCCCTGCATAGACTTGTGTGGGCCCATTTCAACAGTGTAGGCCCTCATTACCACAGTACAACAGGGTATATACCTGAAGTATAACTTCAAATGTTTCAGCTGTGAAGTGGCAGGTTCGTGACATTTGACACTGCTCTGTCCATTAAGCATAGTCTTCATCTACCCACATCAGGGGACTGAGGACTGGTGGTTCCACCCACCTCACCTTGCCACCTGTTACAGGGGCCCAAGAATAAGAGGTGCCACCCAGTCCTTACAGGCAACACCACTGGGTGCTCATAGTCTGGCAGCAAAACCCACCCATCTATGTGCTCTAGGGAACAGGGACATGCTTTCCTCCTAGACACTCAAGGGTGGCCATCGGCCTCCTGCCTTCTCAACCTGTGTCCCCCTGCTGTAGCCAGATGTTTGTGCCTACACCAATCACCCATGCCTGTCTAGAACTATAGGTGAGGGCCTGCACCATATACTTGGTGACCGACTACCTGGACACTTAAGCTGAATTCATACAGGAAGAGTGGGCAGACTACTGGGCTCACATAGATAGTGACAGGTCTGGCCACCTGGGGACAGGACACTGGAGTTTCAAGGATGCTGGTGACTGGGTAGCTCAAAGAGCAGCCTATTTGGGCACATCAGAACAAAACAAAACAAGAAGTAAAGACACAGAAAGCAAAAATGAAATAAATAAATATAACAACTTATTGATGGCTCAGAGACAACAGTCAATATCAAATCACATAAAGAGGCAGTCCACGATGGCTTCAACAAGCTTCCAAAATAAAGAATCTAGAAATGTTCCAGAGGAAGAAAATGTCTTGGAATTACCAGAGGCAATACAAAAGATTAATTAAATAATAAAAAAGATTAATATACAGGACTCTTCAAGAGATTAGGAGGGAAAATAATAAAAACACAGAACATGCTATAGAAGAAATTACAAAGATTAGAGAAGAGAGTAAGGACAAATTTAACAGGCTGCAAGAATCCATAGAGAGACAGCAATCAGAAATCCAGAAGATTAACAATAAACTGTCAGATTTAGACAACTCAACAGAAAGTCGAGAATTGAGGCAATGGAAGTCAGAATTAGTGAGATTGAAGATAAAGCACTTGACACCAACTTATTTGAGGAAAAAATCAGATAAAAGGATTAAGAAAATGAAGAAACCCTAAGAATTATGTGGGATTCTATCAAGAGGAATAACCTACGAGTGATTGGAGTACCAGAACCGGGGGAAAACAGAAAATACAGAGAGAATTGTTGAAGATTTGTTGGCAGAAAACTTCCCTGATATCATGAAAGATGAGAAGATATCTATCCAAGATGCTCATCTAACCCCATATAAGGTAGATCCCAAAGGAGAGTCACCAAGACATATTATAATCAAACTTGTCAAAACCAAAGGTAAAGAAAGAATTTTAAGAGAGACTAGGGATAAATGAAAAGTCATCTACAAATCAGAGTCAATAAGAATAAGCTCGGACTACTCAGCAGAAACCATGAAGCAAGAAGGCAATGGGATGACATATATACAGGCTTGAAGGAAAAAAAAAAAAAAAAAGTAGCCAAGAATTATATATCCAGTAAAACTGTCTCTCAGATATAATGGCAAAACTAGGGAATTTCCAGATAAACAAAGTTCAGGAAATTTGCAAAAACCAAACCAAAATTACAAGAAATACTAAAGTGAGTCCTCTGGTTAGAAAATTGATAACATCAGCTAACAACCCAAGACTAGAACACAGGACAGAGCAACCAGATATCAACCCCAATAGGGAAGTCACAAAAATAAGCCGAAGTTAAAACACTGAAAATAGGGAAACAGATGTCAACTATGTAAATGATGAAACATTAATACAAAAAAGAGTGACTTAAAAAAAGTAGAGATAGATTTTTCATATGGAGAAGAAGTCAAATTGATATAAAGAAATAAAAGACTTTCATAAAGTTAGAAAAATAGAGGTAAATATTAAGGTAACCACAAAGGAAACTAACAATCCTACCTGTCAAAATAAAAAAACAAGAAAAATATAAAGACTCAACAAATACAAAATCAAGAACAAACAAAAAGATGAAAAGAAAATACATAAATAAAAACGACTCAGCACAGAAAATTAAGTGGAACAAAGAAACTGTGAACAAGAAACAGGAAAAGACATCAAAGTGACAACACTAAACTCATACTTATTAATAATTATGCTGAATGTAAATGGACTAAATTCACCAATAAAGAGACAGATAAGGGACAGATTAGATAAAAAACCACGATCTGTCTAAATGCTGCCTACAAGAGACACATGTTAGACTTAAAGACACAAACAAACTAAAACTCAAAGGATGGAAATCAATATATCAAGCAAACAGTACTCAAAAAAGAGCAGGAGTGGCAATATCAATCTCTGACAAAATAGACTTTACAGTAAAATCCACCACAAAGGATACGGAGGGACACTAGATAATGATTAAAGGGTCAATACACTGGGAGAACATAACTATAATAAATATTTATGCAACCAATGACAGGGCTCCAAGATACATAAAACAAATTCTAACAGCACTGAAAAGAGAGACAGCTCCACAATAGTAGTAGGAAAATTCAACACACCACTTTCAGCGAAGGACAGAACAACCAGAAAAAAGCTCAGCAAAGACACAGAAGATCTAAATGCTACAATCAACCAACTTGATCTCACAGACATATGCTGAACACTCCACCCAACAGCAGCCAACTATACTTTCTTTTCCAACGCATGTGGAACATTCTCCAGAATAGACCACACATTAGGCCATAAAGCAAGCCTTAACAAAATCCAAAGCACAGAAATATTATAAAGCATCTTTTCTGACCATAAAGCCATAAAAGTAGAAATCGATAACAGAAAAAGCAAGGAAAAAAAAAAATCAAACACATAGAAACTTAACAACACCTTACTCAAAAACTACTGGGGTATAGAAGAAATTAAGGATGGAATAAGAAATTCATAGATTCAAATGACAGTGAAAACACATCCTACCAGAACATTTGGGACACAGCAAAAGCAGTGCTCAGAGGTCAGTTTATAGCAGTAAATGTAAACATCCAAAAAGAAGAAAGGGCCAAAACATTAATCCTAAAACTCGAACAAGGAGAAAGAGAGCAGCAAAAGAGGCCCTTGGGTGCCAGAAGAAAGGAAACAATAAGAATTAGAGAAGAATAAAATGAAATGGAGAATATAAAAACAATTGAAAGAGTTTACAAGATTAAAAGCTGGTTCTTTGAAAAGATCAACACAATTGATAAACCACTGGCCAAACTGACAAAAGAAAAACAGGAAAGGAAGGAAATAACACGTATAAGAAATGAGATGGGTGATATCACAACAGACCTAACTGAAATTGAAAGAATCATAACAGAATGCTATGAAAAATTGTACTCTAACAAATTTGAAACTTAGAGGAAATGCACAAATTTCTAGACACTCACTACCTACCTAAGCTAACACAAACAGAGGTAAAACAGCTAAATAAACCCATAGCAAATGAAGAGATTGAAAAGGTAATTCAAAAACTCCCAACAACAGCAACAAAGCCCTGACCTTGATGGTTTCATTGGAGAATTCTACCAAACTTCCAGAAAACAGTTAACACTACTACAACTAAATGTATTTCAAAGCATAGAAAAGGATGAAATACTCCCAAACTCATTCTACGAAGCCAGCATAACCCTGATACCAAAACCAGGTAAAGACACTACAAAAAAAGAAAATTGCAGACCAATATCCCTCTTGAACATTAATGCTAAACTCCTCGACAGAATTCTAGCCAATAGAATTCAGCAGCATATCAAAAAAATAATTCACCATGATCAAGTGGCATTTATACCAGTTATGCAGAGATGGTTCAACATTAGAAGAAACAATCAGTGTAATCCATCACATAAATAAAACAAAAGACAGCAACCATGTGATCTTATCAATCGATGCAGAAAAGGCTTTTGACAAAGTCCAACACCTATTTGTGATAAAAACTCTCAACAAAATAGGAATAGAAGGGAAATTCCTCAATATAATTAAGGGCATTTATACAAAGCCAACAGCCAACATCATCCTAAATGGAGAGACTTTGAAAGCATTCCCCTTGAGAACGGGAACCAGACAAGGATGCCCTTTATCACCACTTTTATTCAACACTGTGCTGCAGGCCAGAGTAATTAGGCTAGAAAAAGAAATAAAGTGCATCCAAATTGGTAAGGAAGAAGTCAAAGTATGTCTATTTGCAGATGATATCATCATACACACAGAAAACCCCAAAGAATACCTAAGAAAACTACTGGAACTAATTGAAGATTTCAGCAAAGTTTCAGGATACAAGAGAAACATAAAAAAATCAGCTGGATTCCTTTATACCAACAAAGAGAACTTCGAAGAAGAAATAGCCAAATCAATACCATCTACAATAGCCCCCAAGAAGATAAAATACTTAGGAATAAGTCTAATCAGAAATGTAAAAGACCTATACAATGAAAACTACAAGACACTACTGCAAGAAACCAAAAGAGACCTGCATAAGTGGAAAACATACCTTGCTCATGGATAGGAAGACTCAACATTGTAAGAATATCAATTCTACCCAAAAATACAATGCAACCTCGATCCAAATTCCAATGACATTTTTTAGTGAGATGGAGAAACAAATCACCAACTTCATATGGAAAGGGAAGAGGCCCTGGATAAGTAAAGTATTACTCAAGAAGAAGAACAAAGTGGTAGGCCTCACACTACCTGATTTTAGAACCTATGATACCGTCATGGTAGTCAAAAGAGCCTGGTACTGGTACAACAACAGATACATAACCAATGGAATAGAATTGAGAATCCAGACATAAATTCATCCACCTATGAGCAGCTGATATTTGAGAAAGTCCCAAAGTCTGTTAATTGGGAAAAAGTCAGTCTTTTTAACAAATGGTGCTGGCATAACTGGATATCTATCTGTAAAAAACTGAAACAAGACCCATACCTCACACCACAAACAAAAACGAACTCAAAATGGATCAAAGAACTAAATATAAAATTGAAAACGATAAAGATCATGGAAGAAAAAATAGGACAACGCTAGTAGCTCTAATAAATGCCATAAACAGAATATGAAACTTTAAGTAACAATGCACAAACATCAGAAGACAGACTAGATAACTAGGAGCTCCTAAAAACAAACACTTATGCTCCTCAAAAGACTTCACCAAGGGTAAGACAGTACACAATACTGGGGAAGCCAGCACAACTTGTACAAGGAAAGGTCATGGAAACTCCATAGACACATCCAAACTCTCTGAGAGACTGTATTGCTGGGCGGAGGGCTGTGGGGACCATGGTCTCGGGGAACATCTGGTTCAATTGGCATAACACAGTTTATAAAGATAATGTTCTACGTTCTACCTTGTGAGTAGCGTCTGGGGTCTTAAAAGCCTGTGATCAGCCATCTAAGATACTCCACTGGTCTCACTCCTTTGGGAGCAAGGGAACTTGAAGAAAACAGGAAACAAGGAAAAGATTAGTCCAAAGGACTAATGGACCACAGCTATCACAGCCTCCACCAGACTGAGTCCAGTACAACTAGATGATGCCTGGCTACCACCACTGACTGCTATGACCAGGATCACAATAGAGGGTCCTGGACTGAGCTGGAGAAGGATGTAGAACAAAATTTTAACTCACAAAAAAAGACCAGATTTACTGGCCTGACAGACTGGAGAAATCCTGAGAGTATGGCCACCAGACACCTTTCAGCTCAGAGGTGAGGTCACTTCCTAGGTTCACAGTTCAGCTGAGGATTGGACAGCCCCATAAAACAAAATGGAACTAATGAGGCACAGCAGTCCAGGGACAAGGACTAGAAGGCAGGAGGTGACAAGAAGGTTGGTGACAGGGAACCCAAGGTTGAGAAAGGACAGTATTGACATGTCATGGTGTTGTTTAACATTGTCATAGGGCAATATGTGTACTGTTTAATGAGAAACTATTCAGTAAACCCTCATTTAAAGTCCAAAAAAAAAAAAAAAAGAATCATCAATGTGGGATCAAATTGACAATAGCAACTCAAAAGTTTTGATGGGAAGCCTAGGGGCCAGTGAGTTGAAGACAATGGTAATGGAATAATTCAGAAAAGGATAGTTAGACTTCCAGCAAAATGGCACTCTAGGCAGAAGCACCAAGCTGTCCCTCCACAGCAAAGATCTGAAAAACTAAGCCGAAGAGAGAAAACAACAATCCTGAAACCCTAAAACATCAAATGAAGAGATAAAGAGCTCAGCCGAGCACCAAATGGAGGGATAAAACTGACAGAGAACAGAGAGAGAGGAGAGATTCATGCAGAAGTCCCCTACCAGCTAACGCAGCGTGGATCTGCCATCTTGGACTCCTATCAGAGATAAGCAAACAGGGGGTACAAGAAAGCAGCTTCACAGAGCTTCCAGCGGGAGAAAAAACAACCAGTAATTTGCAATATACGCTTTCCCACCCCCCACCCTGCTTCATCCCCACTCGGCCTCCTTTGCTTCCCACAGCCACAATCTCCTGTCCAGGAAGCACCGGCTGCTTGGATTCCACCCACCCAAATGGGCCGGCTCTCTGAGTTCCATTTGTTGGCTGCTGGTGTTGCTTTTTTCCGCTTCTTTTGATTTCTTCCTTACCTCTCACCACCTCCCCCTCCTTTTGCTCAAATACCTGGCTCCGTGGGCCATCTTTGCTTCTTCCTGAGGGGCTGTGGAGCTCTGTTCGAGTGCGGAGCTGCTTCCCTGTCTGGGCTGCCACGCTGGTGGGATCCCGGGCTTTTGTTCGTTTGTTTGTTTTGAATTGCTTGTTTGTTTTCTTTTCCTTTTCTTGAGTTGGGAGCCCGTTCTGGCCAGGTGGTGCTGCGTGGCTTGGAACCTACTCCCTCAGCTTACACAGACGTTCAGAGGGATCCCTGAGAGCATTTCTTTTTTCTTTCTGTTTTTTGGGGGACTTTTATTGTTCTTTTTTTCTTTGTTTTGTTTTCTTTTCCCTCTTTTCCCCTTTTTGTCTTTTCTCATTACTCAGTTTCTCGTCTCTCTGTATCTTCCTTCTCTTTCTCTTCTCTGAATACCTGGCATTGTATACGTCCACACCTTCTAGCCAGACTGTACTGCAGCACCCGAGAACAACTTCCCCAGACCTCATAGCTGCACTGGTGGGATCCCTGGGAACTTTGGGGTTCTTTTCCCTTTCTGATTTTTAATTATTCATTCTTTTCTTTTTTTTCTTCCCTTCCCTTTTTTTTTCTTCATTTCATAGTCTCTCATCTCTCCACTCCAACGGCAAGCTCCCCTAGCATTCTTTTTTGTTTGTTTGTATGTTTTTGGCTCCTGTTCCTCTCTCCTCTCTCCCACATCCACCTTAGCTCCACACATAACAATCTCCCTGCTGCATCCTGCCTACACGCACTGTGCGCTTAACAACACACCACCAAGCAGCACAGGCACGGCCTACTGGAACATGCCCTGCACTGATTACCGACCCGCCCTGGTGGCTGTAGTAAGTGTCACAAATAACCCATCCCAGCAACTCCTCTTCAGCTAGACCTGCCCTGCCGTACCATATCTGAGTGACTGAACCTGCCACATGGAGAAGGAGGTGAAAAGTATTGTGCCCATAGATGAACAAACAACAAAGAACATGCAGCAAGCCTGTTCAGACATAGCCAGATTAAAAAAAAAAAAAAGGGGGATGAAACAAGCAAATCTACAATCAGTAAATGAGAAAAATAACTACTGAATGCCCTAAAGACAGCAGACAATTTCAAAACATTTACAAAAACAGGACAGGATGGTTCCAGTAGGTGTCCAAAATAAAACACCAGATGACCCTCCTGTGGAAGAAAATGCACTAGAACTACCTGATAGGGAATTCAAATCTCTAATAATCAGAATTCTCCAAGAGCTGAAGCAAAAAGCAGACAAAAATGAGGAAAAAATAGACAAATTCATGGAAAATGCAGACAAAAAATTGGAAGAATTCAGGAAAATAATGCACAAACAAAATGCCAAAATAAATTCACAACTAGAAATTATACAAAGACAACAATTAGAAATCCAAAAGATAAACAACAAGATTTCAGAAATGGACGGTGTCATAGAATGGCTGAGAAGCAGATCTGAAATGGTGGAAGACAGGATCAGTGGAATTGAAGACAAACACTTAGATACAACTCTGTTTGAGGAGAACTCAGAAAAAATAACAAAGAAAAATGAAGAGACCCTGAAAGTTATGTGGGATACAATCAAAAGCAAAAATTTTCGAGTGATTGGAGTTCCAGAACAGGGGGACAAAACAGAAAATACAGAGAGGATCATTGAAGAACTGCTGACAGAAAACTTCCACAATATCATGAAAGATGAAAAGCTGGCCATCCAAGAAGCTCAATAAACCCCATATGGGATAGACCCCAAAAACAAATCACCAAGGCATATCATAATCACACTCGCCAAAACCAAAGACAAACAAAGAATCCTGAGAGCAGCTCATGACAAGAAGTCACATACAGACGATAAACAATAAGACTAAGTTCAGATTATTCAGCGGAAATCATGCAGGTAAGAAGCAATGGGATGACATATATAAACTCTTGAAACAAAAAGATTGCCAGCCAAGAATAATATATCCTGCAAAACTCTCATTCAAGTATGATGGTGAAATTAGGTCATTTCCAGATAAACAGAAATTAAGGGAATATGTAAAAGCCAAACCAAACTAACAAGAATTATTAAAGGGAGTTCTTCGATCTGAGAACAAACAACTCCAGCTCACAGGCAGAATCTAGGACGCAGGATCGTAGCAGCCAGAAAAGGATAGTGAGAATAGCAGCACAACTGGAAGAACAAAATTGATGTCTCTGAATTGAACACGTCAAAATTTTTGAAATGGTGTATCTTTGGCTATGTATATTTTCTTTTTTTTTTTTTTTTTTTTTTAATATATATTTTATTGTACTTCAGGTGAAAGCTTACAGAGCAAATAGTTTCTCATGAAATAGTAGTACACATGTTGTTTTTTGACATTGGTTAACAACCCCACAACGTATTAAGCCTCTAAATTCTCAGCCTTTTTTTTTTGATGAAAATTACAGATGGCCAAAGATACACCGTTTCAAAAATTTCTACATTCACAGTTCAGTGACATTGACTATGCTCTTCCAACTGTGCTGTTATTCTCACTTAAGATGAAGGCTTACAGAAAAAATAGTTTTTCATTTAACAGTTACTACACATGTTGCCCTGTGACAATGGTTAACAATCTCACAGCACATCAAGAATATCCTTACTCCACCTTGTGTTCCCTATCACCAGGGGGCTTCCTTGTCCCCTTCTGTCTTCTGGACCTTGTCAGTGGACTATTGTACCTCTTTAGTCTCATTTGTTTATTTATTTATTTATTTATTTATTTATTTTTATTTTATTTAAACACCATTTCAAAACTTTTTACTTACACATTTAAGTGATATTGACTATGCTCTTCCAATTGTGCTGCCATTCTCGCCCAAGATGAAGGCTTACAGGACAAAACAGCCTCCCATTTAATAGTTACTACAAATGTTGCCCTATAGCAGTGGTCAACAATCTCACAATACATCGACAGTGTCCTTATTCAATTTGTGTTCCTTATCATCAGTTTCCTACTCTCCCTCTGCCTTCTGGCCCTTGTCACCGGACTCCTGTACATCGTTAGTCCCATTTAGTTTTACTGGGGTGTCCATTCCCAGGCTTAACATCGAACCTTGAAGGTAACTTCCCCTCTGAGCTGAAAGGGTGTCTGGGGGCCACACTCTCAAGGTTTCTCTAGTATTCTTTAGGCCAGTATATCTGGTCTTCTTTTTTTTTTTTTTTTGGGAGTTAAAATTATACTCTACATCCTACTCCAGCTCTGCCCAGAACCCTCTGTTGTGATCCTGGTCAGAGGAGTCATTGGTGGTAGCCGGGCACCATCCAGCTGTACTGGGCTCAGTCCCGTGGAGGCCTTGGTAGCTGTGGACCATTAGTCCTTTGGACTAATCTTTTCCTTGTATCCTGTTCTCTTCGTTCTCCCTTGTTCCCGAAGGGATGAGACCAGTGGAGTATCTTAGATGGCCGCTCATAGGCTTTTAAGACCCCAGACACTACTCACCAAGGTAGAATGTAGAGCATTATCTTTATAAGTAGTGTCATGCCAATTGAGCTAGATGTTCCCCGAGATCATGGTCCCCAGAGCCCTCCGTCCAACAACTCAGTCCCTCGGGGGGTTTGGATGTGTCTATAGGGCCTCCATGACCTTTCCTTGTGCAGGTTGTGTTAGTTTCCCCTGTACTATGTACTATCTCACCTCTCACCCAAGTTACCACTTACCTATTACCTATTTAGTATCCCCCCCCCCCCATCCCTGGTAACCAACAAGGATTGTTACATTTTGCATGTGAATTTTTTCATGGGTTTTTACAATAGAGGTCTCATACAATATTTGTCCTTTTGTGATTGACTTATTTCACTCAGCATGATGTCCTCCAGTTTCATCCATGTTATGAGATGGTTCACCGATTCATTGTTCTTTCTCGTTGCATAGTACTCCATTGTGTGTATGTACCATAGTTTGTGTATCCATTCGTCTGTTGATGGACATCGAGGTTGTTTCCATCGTTTTGCTATTGTGAATAATGCTGCCATGAACATAGGTGTGCATATGTCTATTCGAGTGATGACTCTTATTTCTCTAGGATATATTCCTAGGAGTGGGATTGCTGGATCGAATGGTACGTCTATTTCTAGCTTTCTGAGGAAACGCCATATCATTTTCCAAAATGGCTGTATCATTTTGCATTCCCACCAGCAGTGTATAAGAGTTCCCGTCTCCCCACAGCCCCTCCAACATTTGTTATTTCCAGTGTTTTTGATTCGTGCCAGTAATGCCGGGGTGAGATGGTATCTCATTGTGGTTTTAATTTGCATTTCTCTAATGGCTAGTGATCGCGAGCATTTCCTCATGTGTCTGTTGGCCATTTGAATGTCTTCCTTGGTGAAGTGTCTGTTCATTTCCTTTGCCCATTTTTTGATAGGATTGGTTGTCTTTTTGTTGTAGAGGTGTTGGATTTTCTTGTAGATTATGGAGATTAGACCTTTGTCTGACTTGTGCTGTCCAAAAATTTTTTCCCAGTCTGTAGGTTCTCTTTTAACTCTTTTGGTGAAATCTTTTGAGGAGCACAGATGTTTGATTTTTAGAAGATCCCAGTTATCTAGTTTATCTGTTGGGTTTTTTGTGTTGATGTTTATGGTTTGTATCCTGTTAATGCCATGTATTAAGGTCTGAAGTGTTGGTCCTATTTTTTCTTCTATGAATTTTATAGTTTGAGGCTTTATATTCAGGTCTTTGATCCATTTTGAAGTAGTTTTTGTATATGGTGTGAGGTATGGGTCCTGTTTCATTTTTCTACAAATGGATATCCAGTTTTGCCAGCACCATTTGTTAAAAAGACTGTCTTTTCCCCATTTGATGTATTTTGGGCCCTTGTCAAAAATCAGGTGACCGTAGGTGGATGGATTTACATCTGAGTTCTCAATTCTGTTCCATTGGTCAATGTCTCTGTTGTACCAGTACCAGGCTGTTTTGAGTACTGTAGCTGTATAGTAGGTTCTCAAGTCAGGTAGTGTGAGTCCTCCAACTTTATTCTTCTTCTTCAATAGTGCTTTACTTATTCGGGGTTTCTTCCCTTTCCATATAAAGTTAATAATTAGTTTTTCCATCTCTTTGAAGAATGTTGTTGGTATTTGTATCGGAATTGCATTGTATTTGTAAATTGCTTTAGGTAGAATTGCCATTTTCACAATGTTGAGTCTGCCTATCCATGAGCATGGTATGTTTTTCCATTTATGTAGATCCCTTTGGGTTTCATGCAGCAGTGTTTTGTAGTTTTCTTTGTATAGGTCTTTTATATTCCTGGTCAGATTTATTCCCAAGTATTTTATCTTTTTAGGGGCTATTGAAAATGGTATTGATTTCCTGATCTCCTTTTCATTGTTCTCTTTACTGGTGTATAGGAATCCAACTGATTTTTGAATGTTTATCTTGTATCCTGCTACTCTGCTGAATCTTTCTATTAGTTCCAGTAAATTTCTCGTGGAGTCTTTAGGGTTTTCTATGTATAGTATCATATCATCTGCAAACAGGGAGAGTTTAACTTCTTCATTACCAATTTGGATGCCCTTTATTTCTTTCTCTTGCCTTACTGCTCTAGCGAGAACTTCCAGCACAATGTTAAATAGGAGTGGTGATAAAGGGCATCCTTGTCTTGTTCCTGTTTTCAGGGGGAATGTTTTCAGCCTTTCTCCATTAAGAATGATGTTGGCTGTTGGTTTTGCATAGATGCCCTTTATGATGTTGAGAAATTTCCCTTCTATACCTATTTTATTGAGAGCTTTTATCAGGAATGGGTGTTGGACTTTGTCAAATGCCTTTTCTGCATCAATTGAGATAATCATGTGATTTTTTTCTTTCCTTTTATTTATGTGGTGGATTACTTTGATGGATTTTCTAATGTTAAACCATCCTTGCATACCTGGTATGAATCCTACTTGGTCGTGGTGTATTATTTTTTTGATATGATACTGAATTCTATTGGCTAAAATTTTGTTCAGAATTTTTGCATCTATATTCATGAGAGATATTGGTCTGTAATTTTCTTTTTTTGTGATGTCTTTGCCTGGTTTTGGTATCAGCGTTATGCTGGCTTCATAGAATGAATTTGGAAGTGTTGCTTCCTCTTCTATGCTCTGAAATAACTTGAGTAGAACTGGTACGAGCTCTTCTGTAAATGTTTTGTAGAATTCTCCAGTGAAGCCATCTGGGCCAGGGCTTTTTTTGGTTGGGAGTTTTTTTATTACCTTTTCAATCTCTTCTCTTGTTATGGGTCTGTTCAGATTTTCAATATCACTTTGTTGTAGTTTGGGTAGGCCGTATGTTTCTAGAAATTTATCCATTTCCTCTAGGTTTTCAAATTTGTTGGAATATAGTTTTTCATAATATTCTGTTATAATCCTTTTTATTTCAGTTGGGTCTGTTGTAATGTCCCCCATTTCATTTCTTATTTGGGTTATTTGTGCCCTCTGCTGTTTTTCTTTTGTCAGTCTGGTCAGTGGTTTGTCGATTTTGTTGATTCTTTCAAAGAACCAACTTTTGGTTTTGTTGATTCTTTCTATTGTTTTTCTGTTCTCTATTTCATTGATTTCTGCTCTGATCTTTACTATTTCCTTTCTTCCGGTGGTTGTAGGCTTTTTTTGTTGTTCTCTTTCTATTTGTTTGAGTTCTGTAGTTAATGTTTTGATTTTGTCCCTTTCTTCTTTTTTGATATGTGCATCTATTGCTATAAATTGTCCTCTGAGGACTGCCTTTGCTGTGTCCCAAAGGTTTTGGTATGATGTGTTTTCATTTTCATTTGATTCTAGGAATTTTTTAATTCCATCTCTGATTTCTTCTATTACCCATTGATGTGTAAGCAGATTATTATTCAGTTTCCATGTGTTTGATTTTTTTTCCTTGCTCTTTCTAGTGTTAATTTCTACCTTGTTGGCATTGTGGTCAGAGAAGATACTGTGAATTATCTCAGCATTTTGGATCTTGTTGAGGATTGCTCTGTGGCCTAAGATGTGGTCGATTCTGGAGAACGTTCCATGTGCATTGGAAAAGAATGTGTACTTTGCAGCGGTTGGATGGAGTGTTCTATATATGTCTATGAGGTCCAGTTGGCTGATTGTGTCCTTTAGGTCTTCTGTATCTTTGCTGAGTTTCTTTTTAGTTGTTCTGTCCTTTACTGAGAGTGGTGTGTTGAAGTCTCCTACTATTATTGTGGAACTGTCAATTTCTCTTTTCAGTGCTGTTAGAGTTTTTTTTATGTATTTTGGAGCCCTGTCATTGGGTGCATAGATATTTATTATGGTTATGTCTTCATGATGGATCATCCCCTTAATCATTATATAGTGTCCTTCTTTGTCTTTTATGGTAGATTTTGTTTTAAAGTCTATTTTATCTGAGATTAGAATTGCCACTCCTGCTCTTTTTTGATAGTTGTTAGCTTGATATATTTTTTTCCAACCTTTGATTTTTAATAAATTCACATCTTTGTTTCTAAGATGTGTCTCTTGTAGACAGCAAATAGATGGATCCTGTTTTCTTATCCATTCTGCCACTCTCCGTCGCTTTATGGGTGCATTGAGTCCATTTACGTTCAGTGTAATTATTGATAGATGTGAGTTTGTTGCTGTCATTTTGTAGTGCTTTTTTTTGTGATGCTGAAGTTTTCTTTGTTCTTCTTACTCTCTTGTGCTGAGTTCCTTTTGTTTGTGGATTTTGTGTTCATTTCTTTTGTTTTTGTAGGTTTTGTTTTTGTTGAGACTTTATGTTTTTTGTCTTTATTTTTATGAGTTGGTTTGTTAACTTTTTTTGTGGTTACCATGAATTTTACCCTTATCTTTATAATTTTGAAGCAGTCTACCGTTACTTGGTATCGCCTTGCCTTCTTCTCCTTTAGAAGGTTCTATACCTATGCCGTTTGTTCCCTCTTTCATTGTTTTGATGTTGTTGTCATTCTTTGATTGATTTCTCTGATTCCCTGTTGTATATCTTTTGTTTTTGGAAAAGTCGTCTGTAGTTCAGTTCCTAGAATGGTATCTGGTTCATGTGAACCTGCATCCTAGGTCCTAGGTCCTGCCTGAGGGCTTAAGCTGTTTGTCCTCAGATCGAAGAACTCCCTTTAATAATTCTTGTAAGTTTGGTTTGACTTTTGCATATTCCTTTAGTTTCTGTTTATCTGGAAATGACCTAATTTCACCATCAAATCTGAATGAGAGTTTTGCAGGATATATTATTCTTGGCTGACAATTTTTTTCTTTCAAGATTTTATATATGTCATCCCATTGCCTTCTTGCCTGCATGGTTTCTGCTGAATAATCTGAGCTTAGTCTTATTGTTTCTCCTCTGTATGTGACTTCTTGTTTTTCCCGAGCTGCTCTCAGGATTCTTTGTTTGTCTTTAGTTTTAGCGAGTGTGAATATGATATGTCTTGGTGATTTTCTTTTGGGGTCTATTCTATATGGGGTTCGTTGAGCTTCTTGGATGACCAGCTTTTCATCTTTCATGATATTGGGAAAGTTTTCTGTCAGCAGTTCCTCAATGATCCTCTCTGTGTTTTCTGTTTTCTTCCCCTGTTCTGGTATGCCAATCACTCGTAAGTTTTTGCTTTTAATTGTGTCCCACATAACTCTCAGTGTCTCTTCATTTTTCTTTGTTCTTTTTTCTGAGTTTTCCTGAAACAGAGTTGTATCCAAGTGTTTGTCTTCAGTTCCACTGATCCTGTCTTCCATGGTTTCAAATCTACTTCTCAGCCCTTCTATGACACCGTCCATTTCTGAAATCTTGTTGTTTATCTTTTGGATTTCTAATTGTTGTTTTTGTATAATTTCGAGTTGTGAATTTATTTTGGCATTTTGTTCTTGCATCATCTTCCTGAATTCTTCCAATTTTTTGTCTGTATTTTCCATAAATTTGTCTATTTTTTCCTCATGTTTGTCAGCTTTTTGCCTCAGTTCTTGGAAAATTCCGAGTATTAGTGATTTGAGTTCCGTATCAGGTACTTCTAGTGCATTTTCTTCCACAGGAGAGTTATCTGGTGTTTTAATTTGGACACCTATTGGAGCCATCTTGTCTTGTTTTTGTAAATGTTTTGATATCGTTTGCTGTTTTCGGGGCATTCAGTAGATATTTCTCTCGTTTATTGATTGTAGATTTTTTTTTTTTTTTTTTCGTTCTTGCGGTACAGCTGGGCAGATCTAGTTGAGGAGGAGCCACTGGGATGGGTTGCTTGTGGCACTCACCGCAGCCACCAGGACGGTCGGTAGTCAGTGCTGGGCAGGTTCCAATAGGGCGTGCCTGCACCGCTTGGTGATGTGATGTCTAGTGCACGGTGCAGGTAGGTAGGGTGCAGCGGGAAGATGGTTATGTGTGAAGCTAAGCTGGATATGGGAGAGAGGAGAGAGGAGGAGGAGCAAAAAGCGTACAAACATAAAAGAATGCTAGGGGAGTTTGTCGTTGGAATGTACAGATGAGAGACTATGGGATGGAGGAAACCAGAAGGGGGAAGGGAAAGAAAAGGAAAGAATGACCAAATGAAAATCAGAAAAGTTAAAAAACTGCAAAGTTCCCAGGGATCGCACCGATGCAGCTATGAGGTCTGGGGGAGTCGGTCTCAATTTTCACAGCTCAGCCTGGCCAGAAGGTACAGAGGCATACATCGCCTGGTATTCAGGGATCAGAAAGAGAAGGAAGAGATAGAGGGACAAGAAATTAAGCAATGAAGAAAGACAAAAGAGAAAAAGAGGTAAAATATGACAAAACTAATCAAAAAAGGAAGAAAAATAAAATTGAGAAAAAAAAAAAAAAAAAAGGGCAACACCAGCAGTCAGTGCCTACAAATGGGACCCAGAGAGCCCCCACTCAGGGGCGCGAATTCCAAGAAGCCGATAGTCTCGGGGTTAAGTGACCGTGGCCACGGGAAGCAGAGGGGCCAACGAACAAAGGCCCCAGGATCCCACCCGCGCGGGAGCCCAGACCTGGAAACAGCCACACGCCCGAACGCAGCCCTACAGCCCCGCAGGAGAGAGCAGAGACGGCCCTCGGAACCAGGCACCCAGGCAAAAGGAGGGGGAGGCGGCAGAAAAAGGTCCGCTAGGTGCCAGCAAACGGCTCCCAGAAAGCCCCCAGCCCGGGCGCGCGGAACCCAAGCACCGGCGCCCCCCCGCCCAGGGACCCCGGCCACGGAAAGCAGAGGGGTGAACGAACAAAGGCCCCGGGATCCCACCCACGCGGAAGCCCAGACCCAGAAACAGCCACACGCCCGCACGCAGCTCCACAGCCCCGCAGGAGAGAGCAGAGACAGCACCCGGACCCAGGCACCCAGGCAAAAGGAGGGGGAGGCGGCAGAAAAAGGTCCGCTAGGTGCCAGCAAACGGCTCCCAGAAAGCCCCCAGCCCGGGCGCGCGGAACCCAAGCACCGGCGCCCCCCCGCCCAGGGACCCCGGCCACGGAAAGCAGAGGGGCGAACGAACAAAGGCCCCGGGATCCCACCCACGCGGGAGCCCAGACCCAGAAACAGCCACACGCCCGCACGCAGCCCTACAGCCCCGCAGGAGAGAGCAGAGACGGCACTCGGAACCAGGCACCCAGGCAAAAGGAGGGGGAGGCGGCAGAGAAAGGTTCGCTAGCTGCCAGCAAACGGCTCCCAGAAAGCCGCCAGCCCAGGCGCGCGGAATCCAAGCACCAGCACCCCCCAGCCCAGGGACCCTGGCCACGGAAAGCAGGGGATCCCCAGCTGAGGCGGAGAGGGGTGGGTGGTGGGAGAGCGCGCACCGCAGTTTACCGGTCGTTCTGTCTCCGACCAGATGCTCTGCAAGGCTGCTCTCCCGTTTGCTGGTCTCCGATAGGAATCCAAGATGGTGGATCCGCGCTGCGTTAGCTGGTAAGGAATCTCTGCCTGAGTCCCTCCTCGCTCTCCGTTCTCTTTTAGTATTCTCACTCCGTTTGGTGTTTGGCTGAGTTCTTTATCTCTTCATTTGGTGTTCTAGGGTTTCAGGATTGTTGATTCTCTGTTAGGCTTAGTTTTTCGGATCTTTGCTGTGGAGGGACGGCGTGGTGTTTCTGCCTAGAGCGCCATCTTGCCCCTCTCTCCCTGGCTATGTATATTTTCACCAAAAAAAAAAAAAAAAAAGGGCCTCCAAGGTTGAGAACGGAGAGGGTTGACATGTTGTAGGGTTGTTAACCAATGTGATAAAACAACATGTGTACTGACTGTTTAATGAGAAACTATTTGTTCTGTAAACCTTCACCTAAAACACACAAAAAAAAAATTTAAAAAAAAAAAAAAAGTAAATCTACCACCTTAATCATTCTCTGAAATGTCCATTAACTTGTAGCACAAAGGATTGCTAAGGAGCAAACAGTAACTTACTTTAATAAATAACTTGTTTACTCAACCTTAATCTACAAAGAAGCGTACTTATGTGATTCAAAGTCCAACATAGCAGTAAACAATTCTCATTCTTAATTATTGCTGCACCTTTTAATCACCATTTTTTCCACTTTTTAAAACTGCTGATACTCAGCCCCACCTCAGATTAACTAAATCAGAACTTGTGCAGAATGGGGCTCAGCTATTAGTTTGTTTGAACAGTGTTCCAGGTGGTTCTAATGTGCAGCCAGTGGTTAAGCATGTCTGGTCTTTGGATACTTGGTATGTAAATATTTTGACATTTCCCTTTCTCTTTAGGTGAAACACACTGTGAAGATATGTTAGAGCCACAGGATACTGACTCAGCTGAGCTAATTCACACATGAGAAAACATCTTTCAGATCCTAAAAAAATGGCTAAGGAAAAATATCTTGCTGAAATATCAGTGCAACAGAATACAAAATCTGGTCTCACATTTTATTGCTCAAATGTAAAACCACCTGAAAGGGTGAAATTAGAGCATACTCAAAAGTCTACTTCCTCTATGTAAGACTTAAGTTTGTTTTGTTTTCATGCAAGGTCATCTTGTTCTACATTCCTTGCTGGCTTTAAGAAGCAGCAGACCATCCCCTACCACAAGAAATTAATTACCCTGGTGGACAAGGTGCAACCAGATAGTTTGTTGCCATGGGGACAGAAGCTTTACATCTCGGTTTTCCAGAACATTCTCTATTTCATGAACTCCTATTCTTTTTAATAAGCGCCTTTCATAAAATGTAAATATAAATCTGTTTTGATTAATTTATGTATACATTAATAAATATATAGGAAAAATGCTTTGCCAAATAATGAATTCTTGTCTTTGTTAAGAAAATTTAGGGGCAGGTACAACGTGAGTGAATTAGTAAAAAAAAAAAAAATCTCGTTCTTGTTGTTGGGTGCTGTTGAGTCAGTTCCAACTCATAGCAACCCTATGTACAACAGAACAAAATATTACCGGCTCCTGTGCCATTCACCCAGTTGTTGCTTTGTTTAAGCCTATTTTTGCTGCCACAGTGTCAATCTATTTTGATCAGGATCTTCCTCTTTTCACTGACCCTCTACTTTACCAGGCATGATGTCCTTCTCCAGGGTCCCTTCTGACATGTCCAAAATACATGAAACAAAGTTTTGCCTTCCTTGTTTTTAAGGATCATTCTGGCTATAGTTTTTTCAAGACAGATTTGTTCCTTGTTGTTGTTATGTGCCATTGAGCCAGTTTTGACTGATAGCTAACTTATATGCAACAGCATGAAACACTGCCTGGTCCTGCATGGTCCTCACAGTCATTGTTATGCTTGAGCTCGTTGTTGCAGCCACTGCACCAATCCATCTCGTTAAGGGTCTTCTGCTTTTTTGCTGACCCTCTAGTTTACCAAGGCTGATGTCCTTCTCTAGGGACTGATCCCTCCTGATAACATATCCAAATTATGAGATGAAGTCTCGTCATCCTCTCTTCTAGGAAACATTCTCAAAGTGTGTTGAACTTCATCAAATGTATTTTCTGAATCAATTGATATGGTCATAAGGTTGTTTTCCTTTGTTTTATTAATGTGGTGGATTACATTGATTGATTTTCTAATGTTGAGCCACCCTTGTATTTCTCTCTGAGTCCCACTTGATCATGTTATATGATTTTTTTTTTTTTTTTTTGATATGTTGTTGAATTCCACTGGCTAGGATTTTGTTGAAAAATTTTGCATCTATGTTCATGAGGGGTATTGATCTGTAATTTTCTTTTGTTCTGTAATTATTATTACTTTTTTGATATCTTTACCTGGTTTAGATATCAGGGTTACACTGGCTTCATAAAAAGAGTTAATGTGTGTTCCTTCCTCTTTTACGTTTTGAAAGAGATTGAGTAGAATTTATGTCAAGTCTTCTCTGAATGTTTAGTAGAATGTTTAGTAGCCATCTGGTCCTGGGCTTTTTTGTTGTTGTTGTTGTTGACAGTATTTGATGACACCTTTAATCTCTTCTTTTGTAATGAGTCTGGTTAGATTTTCTACCTCTGCAAGTTTAGGTAGGTAGTGTGTTTCTAGGAATTTGTCCATTTCATCTAGGTTTTCAAATTTATTGGAGTACTATTTTTCATAGTAATCTGTTATGATTCTCTTTCTCTCATTTGGATCTGTTCTAACATCTCCAGGTTCATTTTTTAACTTGGTTATTTCCCTCAGCCTGTTTATTTTTTTTTTTCTTTGTCAGTCTAGCTAGTGGTTTTTCTATTTTATTATTCTTTTAAAGAAACAACTTATGGTTTTGTTTATACTTTCTATTGTTTTTGTATTTCTATTTCCTTTACTCTTGCCCTTATCTTCATTACTTTCTTTTTTCTAATAGCAGAAGTTTCTTTTGCTCCTCCTTTTCTATTTATTGGCAATTTAAGTCATTGATTTTGGATCTTTCTTCTTTTTTTTAATGTAAGCATTTATTGCTGTGAGTTTCTCTCTGAGAACTGCTTTTGCTGTGTCCAAAAGATTTGATATGTTGTGTTTTCATTTTTATTTGATTCATTTTTTTTAAGTTCTCTTTTGATTTCTTCTATGACTCAAGAGATTTTTGGTAGTGTATTATTTGGCTTTAATATATTCATTTTTGTTTTTCTTACTTTTCCTTTTGTTGATTACAAGTTTTGTACCTTTATGGTGTGAGAAGATGCTTTGTATGATTTTAATCTTCATAAATTTGCTGAGACTTCTTGTGTGGCCTAGCATATGGTCTATACTGGAAAATAATCTATATACACTGTGGGAAAATGTGTATAATTCTGATGTTGGATACAGGCTTCTATATACATCTGTTAGTTCAAATTGGCTTATGGTTTTATTTAAGACCTCGGTTTCTTTGCAGTCTTCTTTTTAGCTTTTCTGTCTAGAATTCAAAGTGGTGTCTTGAAGGCCCAACTATGATTGTGGAGTTGTCAATTTCTCCTTTCATATTGGTCAGTATTTGTTTCATTTATTTTGGGGGGTTGCTGTTAGGTGCATGTATATTTATAAATGTTATGTCTTCTTGCTGGATTGACCCTTCTATTATTATGTAATAATGTTATTTATCTCTTGTAACACATTTTGATTTAAAGTGTATTTTATCTGATATCAGTATGCCCATTTCTGCTTTTCTTTGTTTACTGGTTGTATGGGATAATCTTTCTATCTTTTTATTTTCAGTTTTTTGGTGTCCTAATGTCTAAGGTGTGTTTCTGACAAACAGCAAAAGTATGCATATTTTTTTAAATCTATTCTTCCACTCTATTTATTTTGTATGGGGAGTTTAGACTGTTTACATTTAAGGTTATTACTGAGAATGAAGTGTCTATCTCAATAATTTGGCAGTTTCCTCAGTGTTTCATATCTCCTTTGATATATTCATTTTTCTGTTATTGCTTGTGTTAGACTGGTTTCTTATGATGAACTCTCTCCTTCTTTAATTCTGCGTATTTTTTCTAGTTGATATCTTAGTGGTTTCCACACTTACTGCATTATGTAAATTTCATTTATCACCACACTTAACATTTGAAAAACAGATGATATACAACATTAACAAATTAAATCTATTTCTGATTTGCTTCTTTCCCCCTCCCCGGTTTTTATTGGTGGGTCTCCATTAACTTCATTGTAGATCCTATATCTGATAGGTTTACTTTGCACATATTTCTTGCTAACTTGATTTTGTATTGCTTGTAGAATTAAATTACTGAGTCTACTTCCTGATGATAAAGTATACTGTATTGGTTGTCCATGTTGTTGCATTTTGTTGGTTTGTTTGTTTTTAGAGAGCACTCTCTCTCCTTCTTCCTCATATTTTGTTTTCTTCCCCTATAGAATTCAAGAATTTATTTAATGTTGTTGTCTTTCAGTTTGGAGAACTCCCTTGAGTAATACTTGAAGAGCTTATTTGTTGTTGCTGTTGTTAGGTGCCATCAAGTCAGTTCTGACTCATAGCGACTGCAGGTACAGCAGAATGAAGCACTGCCTGGTCTAGTCCCATCCTCACAATAGTTGTTATGCTTGAGTACACTGTTGCAGCGACTATGTCAATTCCTCTAGATGAGGGTCCTCACTTTCTCTGTGACCCTCTACCAAGCATGATGTCCTTCTCCAGGGATTCATCCCTCCTGATATCAGGTCCAAAGTATGTGAGACGTACTCTCGTGATCCTTGCTTCTAAGGAGCATTCTGGTTGTACTTCTTCCAGGTCAGATTTGTTCGTTCTTTTGACAGTTCATGGTATATTCATTACAGATAATTCTTTTTTTTTTTTTTTTTACTTTAGATGAAGGTTTACATAGCAGACTAGTTTCTCATTAAACAATTAGTACACACATTGTCCTATGACAGTGGTTAACCCATGACATGTCAACACTGTCCTTTCTCAAACTTGAGATCCCTATCACCAGATTTCCTGTCCCCTCCTGCCTTCTAGTCCTTGTCCCTTGTCTGCTGTGCCTCATTAGTACCATTTTGTTTTATAAGGCTGTCCAATCCCTGGCTAAATGGTGAACTTTGGGAGTGACTTCACCACTAGCTAAAAGGGTGTCCAGGGGCCATACTCTCGGGGTTTCTCCAGTCCCTGTCAGGCCAGTAAATCTGGTCTTTTTTATGTGTGTGTTAGAATATTGTTCTACTTCCTTCTCCAGATCTGCCCAGGACCCTCTATTTTGATCCCGGTGAGAGTAGTCAGTGGTGGTAGCTGGGCACCGTCTAGCTGTACTAGACTCAGTCTGGTGGAGGCCTTGGTAGCTGCGGTCGATTAGTCCTTTGGACTAATCTTTTCCTTGTACACTGTTGTGTTCATTCTACCTTGCTCCTGAAGGGGTACACCTGTGGAGTATTTTAGATGGCTGCTCACAGGCTTTTAAGACCCCAGATGCTAATCAAAGAGGTAGAATGAAGAACATTGTTTTTATAAACTGTGTTATGCCAATTGAGGTAGATGTTCCCTGAGAGCATGCTCCCCACAGCCCTCCACCCAGAAATTCAGTCTCTCGGGGAGTTTGGATGTGTCTGTGGAGCTTCCATGGTATTTCCTTGTACAAGTTGTACTGACTTCCTCAGTATTGTGTACTGTCTTACCATTCACCAAAGTTACCACTCATCTATTGACTGTTTAATTTCCCCCCACCTCCCATCCCTCATAACCAACAAAGATTGTTTCTTTTTGTGTGTAAACATGTTCATGATATTTTACGGAAGAGTTATCATACAGTATTTGTCCTTTTGTGATTGACGTATTTCACTCAGCATAATGTCCTCCAGTTTCACCCATGTTATGAGATGCTTCACAGATTCATCATTGTTCTTTCTCGTTGCATAGTACTCCATTGTGTGTACCTACCATAGTTTGTTTATCCATTCATCTGTTGATGAGCATCGAGGTTGTTTCCATCTTTTTGCTCTTGTGAACAATGCTGCCATGAACATAGGTGTGCATATGTCTATTTGAGTGACGACTCTTATTTCTCTAGGGTATATTCCTAGGAGTGGGATTGCTGGATAGTATGGTATTTCTATTGCTAGCTTTCTAAGGAAGCATCATATCATTTTCCAAAACGGTTGTATCATTTTGCATTTCCATCAGCAGTGCATAAGAGTTCTGATCTCCCCGCAGCCCCTCCAACATTTGTTATCTCCAGTGTTTTTGATTCGTGCCAGTAATGCCGGGGTGAGATGGTATCTCATTGTGGTTTTAGTTTGCATTTCTCAAATGGCTAGTGATCGCAAGCATTTCCTCATGTGTCTGTTGGCTGCTTGAATGTTTTCTTTGATGAAGTGTCAGTTCATTTCCTTTGCCCATTTATTAGTAGGATTATTTGTCTTTTTGTTGTAGAGGTGTTGGATTTTCTTGTAGTTTCTGGAGATTAGACCTTTGTCTGACTTGTACTGTCAAAAAATTTTTTCCCTGTCTGTTGGTTCTCTTTTTACTCTTTTGGTGAAGTCTTTCAAAAAGCATAGGTGTTTGAATTTTAGAAGATCCCAGTTATCTAGCTTATCTTCTGGGGTTTGTGTGTTGATAGTTATGGTTTGTATCCTGTTAATACCATGTATTAGGGCCTGTAGCATTGGTCCTTTTTTTTTTGTTAATGAACTTTATAGTTATCGGCTTTATATTTAGGTCTTTGATCTATTTTGAATTAATTTTTGAATATGGTGTGATGAATGGGTCCTGTTTCATTTTTTTGCAGATGGATATCCAGTTTTGCCAGTGCCATTTGTTAAAAAGACTGTCTTTTCCCATTTGATGGACTTTGGGCCCTTGTCGAAGATCAGGTGACGGTAGGTGGATGGATTTACATCTGGGTTCTCAATTCTGTTCCATTGGTCAATATATCTGTCGTTGTACCAGTACCAGGCTGTTTTGACTACTGTAGCTGTATAGTAGGTTCTGAGGTCAGGTAGTGTGTGTCCTCCAAATTTTTCTTCTTCAGTAGTGCTTTACTTATTCAGGGCTCCTTCCCTTACCACATAAAGTTAATGATTAGTTTTTCCATCTCTTTTAAGAAAGTTGTTGGTATTTGTAACTGTGTTGCATTATATATGCAAATTGCTTTGGGTAGAATTGACATTTTCACAATATTGAGTCTACCTATCCATGAGCATGGCATGGTTCTCCATTTATGTAGATCCCTTTGGGTTTCTTGCAGTAGTGTTTTGTAGTTTTCTTTGTATAGGTCTTTTACATCCCTGGTTAGATTTATTCCTAGGTATTTTATTTTTTTTAGAAACTATTATAAATGGTATTGTTTTCCTGATTTCCTTTTCATCATTTTCTTCATTGGTGTATAGGAATCCAACTGATTTTAGTATGTTTATCTTATATCCTGCTACTCTGCTGATTCTTTTGATTAGTTCCAGTAGTTTTCTTGTGGAGTCTAGGGTTTTCTATGTATAGTATCATATCATCCGCAAACAGGGACAGTTTAACTTCTTCATTACCAATTTGGATGCCCTTTCTTTCTTTTTCTTGCCTTATTGCTCTAGCTAGAACTTCCAGCACAGTGTTAAACAGGAGTGGTGATAAAGGGCATCTTTGCCTTGTTCCTGTTCTCAAGGGGAAAGTTTTCAGCCTTTCCCCATTAAGAATTATGTTGACTGTTGGTTTTGCATAGATGCCCTTTATTATGTTGAGAAATTTCCTTTCTATACCGATTTTATTAAGAGTTTTTATCAGGAATGAGTGTTGGACTTTGTCAAATGCCTTTTCTGCGTCAATTGAGATGATCTTGTGATTATTTTCTTTCCTTTTATTTATGTGGTGGATTATGTTGATTTTCTAATGTTGAACCATCCTTGCATACTTGGTATGAATCATACTTGGTCGTGGTGTATTATTTTTTGATATGATGCTGAATTCTTTTGGCTAGAATTTTGTTGAGAATTTTTGCATCTATGGTCGTGAGAAATATTGGTTTGTAATATTCCTTTTTTTTTTTCTCACTCTTTTCATCTGTAATTTTATTTTTTTTTATATATTTTGTTGTATTTCAGGTGAAAGCTTACAGAGCAAATAGTTTCTCATGAGATAGTAGTACACATGTTGTTCTATGACATTGGTTAACAACCCCACAACGTATTAAGCCTCTAAATTCTCAACCTTTTTTTTTTTGATGAAAATTACAGATGGCCAAAGATACACCGTTTCAAAAATTTCTACATTCACAGTTCAGTGACATTGACTACGCTCTTCCAACTGTGCTGTTATTCTCACTTCAGATGAAGGCTTACAGTACAAAATAGTTTTTCGTTTAACAGTTACTACACATGTTGCCCTATGACAATGGTTAACAATCTCACAGCACATCAAGAATATCCTTACTCCACCTTGTGTTCCCTATCACCAGGGGGCTTCCTTGTCCCCTTCTGTCTTCTGGACCTTGTCAGTGGACTATTGTACCTCTTTAGTCTCATTTGTTTATTTATTTATTTATTTATTTATTTATTTTTATTTTATTTAAACACCATTTCAAAACTTTTTACTTACACATTTAAGTGATATTGACTATGCTCTTCCAATTGTGCTGCCATTCTCGCCCAAGATGAAGGCTTACAGGACAAAACAGCCTCCCATTTAATAGTTACTACAAATGTTGCCCTATAGCAGTGGTCAACAATCTCACAATACATCGACAGTGTCCTTATTCAATTTGTGTTCCTTATCATCAGTTTCCTACTCTCCCTCTGCCTTCTGGCCCTTGTCACGGGACTCCTGTACCTCGTTAGTCCCATTTAGTTTTACTGGGCTGTCCATTCCCAGGCTTAACATCGAACCTCGAAGGTAACTTCACCTCTGAGCTGAAAGGGTGTCTGGGGGCCACACTCTCGAGGTTTCTCTAGTATTCTTTAGGCCAGTAAATCTGGTCTTCTTTTTTTTTTTTTTTTTGGGAGTTAAAATTATGCTCTACATCCTACTCCAGCTCTGCCCAGAACCCTGTGTTGTGATCCTGGTCAGAGGAGTCATTGGTGGTAGCTGGGCACCATCTAGCTGTACTGGGCTCAGTCCCGTGGAGGCCTTGGTAGCTGTGGACCATTAGTCCTTCGGACTAATCTTTTCCTTGTATCCTGTTCTCTTCGTTCTCCCTTGTTCCCGAAGGGATGAGATCAGTGGAGTATCTTAGATGGCCGCTCATAGGCTTTTAAGACCCCAGACACTACTCACCAAGGTAGAATGTAGAGCATTATCTTTATAAGTAGTGTCATGCCAATTGAGCTAGATGTTCCCCGAGATCATGGTCCCCAGAGCCCTCTGTCCAACAACTCAGTCCCTAGGGGGGTTTGGATGTGTCTATAGGGCCTCCATGACCTTTCCTTGTGCAGGTTGTGTTAGTTTCCCCTGTACTATGTACTATCTCACCTCTCACCCAAGTTACCACTTACCTATGTAATTTTCCTGTTTTGTGGTGTCTTGGCCTGGTTTTGGTATCGGGGTTATGTTGCTTCCTTTTCTATGCTTTGAAATAACTTGAGTAGTACTGGTATAAGCTCTTCTTTGAATGTTTTGTAGAATTCTGCAGTAAGGCCATCTGGGCCAGAGTTTTTTTTTTTTTTTTTCTGGGATTTTTTTTTTTTTATTACCTTTTCAATCTCTTCCGTTCTTATGGATCTGTTCAGAACTTCAACATCACCATGTTGTAGTTTGGGTAGGTATTGTGTTTCTAGATATTTATCTATTTCCTCTAGGTTTTCAAATTTGTTGGATTATAGTTTTTCATAATATTCTGTTATGATTCTTTTAATTTCATTTTGGTCTGTTGTAATGTCGCCCATTTCATTTCTTATTTGGGTTCTTTGCGTCCGCTCCTGTTTTTCTTTTGTTTGTCTGGCCAGTGGCTTGTCGATTTTGTTGATTCTTTCAAAGAACCAACTTTTGGTTTTTTTGATTTTTTCTATTCTTTTTCTATCTCTATTTCATTTATTTCTGCTGTGATCTTTATTATTTCCTCTCTTCTGGTGGCTGTGGGCTTTTTTTGTTGTCCTCTTTCTATTTGTTTGATTGTGTAGTTAATGATTTTGTCCCTTTCTTCTTTTTTGATGTTTGCATCTGTTGCTATAAATTTTCCTCTGAGGACTGCCTTTGCTGTGTCCCAAGATTTTGGTATGATGTGTTTTCACTCTCATTTGATTCTAGGAATTTTTTTATTTCATCTCTGATTTCTTCTATTACCCAGTGATGTGTAAGTAAGGTGTTTTTCAGTTTCCATGTATTTTATTTTTTCCTTGCTCTTTCTGTTGTTAATTTCTACCTTGATGGCATTGTGGTCAGAGAAGATACTTTGTATTATCTCAACGTTTTGGATCTTGTTGAGGATTTCTCTGTTGCCTAAGGTGTGGTCTATTCTGGAGAACGTTTCATGTGCATTGGAAAAGAATGTGTACTTTGCAGCTGTTGGATGGAGTGTTCTATATATGTCTATGAAGTCAAGTTGGCTGATTGTGCACTTTAGGTCTTCTGTATCTTTGCTGAGTTTCTTTTTAGTTGTTCTGTCCTTTTCTGACAGTTGTGTGTTAAAGTCTCCTACTATTATTGTGGAACTGTCAATTTCTCTTTTCAGTGTTGTTAGAGTTTGTTTTATGCATTTTCGAGCCCTGTCATTGGGTGTGTAGGTGTATATTATGGTTATGTCTTCATGATGGATTGTCCCCTTAATCATTATATAGTGTCCTTCTCTGTGTTTTATGGTAGATTTCTTTTTAAAGTCTATTTTATCTGAGATTAGAATTGCCACTTCTGCTCTTTTTTGGTAGTTGTTAGTTTGATATATTTTTTCCAACCTTTGACTTTTAATAAATTCACATCTTTGTTTCTAAGGTGTGTCTCTTGTAGACAGTGTATTGATGGATCCTGTTTTTTTATCCATTCTTTGTCTCTTTATGGGTTAATTGAGGCCGTTTACATTCAGTGTAATTATTGATAGATGTGAGTTTATTGCTGTCATTTTGTAGTTCTTTTTTTTGTGATGCTGACGTTTTCTTTGTTCTTCTTATTCAACTGTGCTGAATTCCTTTTGTTTGTGGATTTTTTTTCATTTCTTTTGTTTTTGTAGGTTTTGTTTTTACTGAGACTTTATGTTTTTCCTCTTTATTTTTGTGAGTATGTTTGTTAATTTTCTTTGTGGTTACTGAGAAATTTACCCTTGTCTTTCTAAGTTCAAAGCAGTCTATTATTACTTGGTATCGCTTTGCCTTCCTCTCCTTCAGAAGATTCTATACCTACAGCATATATTCCCTGTTTTATTGCTCTGATGTAGTTGTCATTTACAGATTAACTGCTCTGATACCCTGTTGTATTTCTTTTGGTTTTGGATAGTCCTTGAGACTTCATTTCCCAGATTGGTATATGGCTGGTATGATCCTTTGTCCTATATTCAGCCTGTGAGCTGAAGTTGTTTGTTCTCAGATCGAAGGACTCCCTTTAATAATTATTGGAAGTTTGGCTTCGTTTTTACACATTCCCTTATTTTTCGTAAATCTGGAAATGTCCTAATTTAATCATCATATTTGAACGAGAGTTTTGTGGGATATATTATTCTTGGCTGACAATTTTTTTTTCTTTCAAGGTTTTGTATATGTCATCCATTTGCCTTCTTGGCTGCACGGTTTCTGATGAAAAATCTGAGCTTAGTCTTGTTGTTTCTCCTCTGTACGTGACTACTTGCTTTTCATGAGCTGCTCTCAGGATTCTTTGTGTTTGGTTTTGGCAAGTGCGATTATGATACACCTTTGTGATTTTCTTTTGGGGTCTATCCTATATGGGGATTGTTGAGCCTCTTAGATGGTCAGCTTTTCATCTTTCATTATATTGGAGAAGTTTTCTGTCAGAAGTTCTTCAATGATCCTCTCTGTGTTTTCTCTTTTCTCCCCGTTCTGGAACTCTAATCACTAGCAAATTTTTGCTTTTTATTGTATCCCACATAATTCTCAAGGTCTCTTCATTTTTCTTTGTTCTTTTTTCTGAGTTTTATCCAAGTGTTTGTCTTCCATTCCACTGATCTTGTCTCCACCTTTTCAAATCTGCTTCTCAGCTTGTCTATGACACTGTGCATTTCTGAAATCTTGTTGTTTATCTTTTGGATTTCTAATTGTTGTTTTTGTATAATTTCTAGTGGTGAATTTATTTTGGAATTCTGTTCCAGAATTATTTTCCTGATTTCTTCCATTTTTTGGTCTATGTTTCCCATGAATTTTTCTGCCTTTTCCTTGTATTTGTCTATTTTTTCCTCATTTTTGCCTGCTTTTTGCTTCAACTCTTGGATAATTCTGAGTATTATAGATTTGAATTCCCTATCAGGTTGTTCTAGTGCCTTTTCTTCCACTGAAAAGTTGTCTGGTGTATTGTTTTGTATGCCTACTGGAACCATCCTGTCCTGTTTTTGGAAATCTTTTGCGATTGTTTGCTGTCTTCAGGGCATTCTGTAGTTATTTTTCTTGTTTATTGATTGTAGATTTGTTTGTTTCGTCCTTTTTTTTTTTTTTTTTAATTTGTCTATGTCTGAGCTGGCGGGCTGTGCGTTCTTTGTTGTTTGCTCATCTGTGGGCCCAATACTTTTCGCCTCTTTCTCCAACTGGCAGGGTCAGTTGCTCAGACATGGTACAGCAGGGCAGGTCTAGCTGAAGAAGAGTAGCTGGGATGGGTTGTTTGTGGCACTTACTACAGCCACCAGGGTGGGTCAGTAATCAGTGCAGGGGAGGTTCTGGTAGGCCATGCCTGTGCTGCTTGGTGGTGTGATGTTAAGCCCTTGGTGTAGGTAGGCAGGATGGAGGGGGAGATTGTTATGTGTGGAGCTAAGATGGGTATGGTAGAGAGGAGAGAGGAATAAGGGCCTAAAACATAGGAACAAAAAAGAGTGCTAGGGGAGCTTGCCATTGGAGTGGAGAGATGAAAGAGTATGAAATGGAGAAATGCAAATAGGGGGACAAGAAGAAAAAAAGAAAACAAAAGGATGAATAAGTAAAAATTAGAAAGAAAAAAGAACAGCAAAGCTCCCAGTGATCCCACTGGTGCAGCTATGAAGTCTGGGGAAGTTATTACCAGGTGTTGAAGCACAGCCTGGCTTGAAGACGTAGAGGTATTCAGTGCCAGGTATTCAGAGGACAGGAAGAGAAGGAAGGTATAGAGAGATGAGAAACTGAGTAATGAAGAAAGGCAGAAAGGGAAAAAGAGGAAAAAGAAAACAAAACAAATTGAAAAAAAGAACAAGAAATTCCCCCCAAAAAACAGGAAAAAAAAAAAAACCCACTAAAAATAAACGCCCTCAGGGATCCCTCTTTTCATCTGCACAAGCTGAGGGAGTAGATCTCAAGCCATGTAGCACTGCCCGGCCAGAATGGGCTCCCAGCTTGAGAAAAGAAAAAGAAAAGAAAAAAGCAATTCAAAAGAAACAAACAAACAAAAGCCCCGGGATCCCAGCAGCGTGGCAGCACAGACCGGGAAGCAGTTCCACACTCAAACGGAGCTCCGCAGCCCCTTAGGAAGAAGCAAAGATGGCCCACAGAGCCAGGTATTCGAGCAAAAGGAGGTGGAGGTAGTGAGAGATATGGAAGAAGTCAAAAGAAGTGGAAAAAAGCAACACTAGCAGCCAACAAATGGCATTCAGGGAGCTGGCCGGTGGGGGCGGGTGGAATCCAAGCAGCCAGTGCTTCCTGGCCAAGAGACTGTGGCTGTGGGAAGCAAAGGAGGCCAAGTGGGGGTGAAGAAGGGTGGAGGGTGGGAAAGCATATATCTCCAGTTACCGGTTGTTCTGCCTCCTGCTGGAAGCTCCGTGAAGCTGCTTTCTTGTACCCCCTATTTGCTGGTCTCTGATAGGAGTCAAAGATGCTGGATCCTCACTGCATTAGCTGATAGGGGACTTCTGTATGAATCTCTCCTCACTCTCCGTTCTCTGTCAATTTCTCACTCCATTTGGTGCTTGGCTGAGTTCTTTATCTCATTTCATGTTTTAGGTTTTCAGGATTCCTGTTCTCTCTGTTTAGCTTAGTTTTTCATATCTTTGCTGTAGAGGGACTGGGTGGTGCTTTTGCCTAGAGGGCCATGTTGCCAAAAGACCTGAAATTTGGTAAATTTTTGCAGCATTAACGGAATCTGATTTTAAATGATGCTTTAATAATCTTCTAATTGCTAAGGAATAATTTGGAAAACTTATACACAGGAGAATAAGTGTTTCAGTATTTGTAAGATTTTTTTTAAGTTTATATTAAATTGTTCTTGGACATACACTGATTATTTGCTCTGTTCACAGACTCTTACCCCACAAAACTCAGGTAAATGAATGAACATATCAATCTTAGAATAAATACAACTAGAATGCTCCTTACAAGCAACAATGGCAAGATTTTGGCTTCCTTACTTTGGGCACGTCTTCAGGAGAAACTGATCACTAGAAAATTGCATGTTTGGTAAAGCAGAGGGTCAGTATAAAAGAAGGAAACCCTCAGCAAGATAGATTGACATAATAGCCACAATAATGTACTAAACATATCAACAATCATGATGATATCGTAGGACCAGGCAATGTTTCATTCTGTTACACCTAATGATGTCACCATGAGTCAGAGTCGACTACATGGCAAATAACAACAATAACCCTGGCTAGTCTCTCAAGGCACTGATTTTTTTCCCTCTCATAGCACTTGTCATATTCTTGAGGGCAAATTCCTTTTATGCACTCCTAGATTCCAAAAATACATGAAAAATTTGTTCTTCAATGTATCTCCTACTGATCCTTACAACGTAAGAGGGGCCTTAGCCAAATTTGTTGAATGAACACATGCATTTTAAATGGTATTTCAGGGAAACCTGGAAGTAACTTAGAGTCACTTACTGTCAACTTCTGGTATTAAGTGCAGGTCACAACAAATGTTAAACAGCCCATCAGGGCTCTCCAATGGACAAAGTAAATGATAATATCCAAAATCCCTGAGGGACTGAACTGCTGGGCGGAGGGCTGTGGAGAGCATGCTCTCAGGGAACATATAGCTCAATTGTTATAACTGTTTATAAAGACAATGTTTTACATTCTACCTTGGTGAGTAGCATCTGGAGTCTTAAAAGGCTGTGAGCAGCCATCTAAGACACTCCACTGGTGTCACCCCTATGGGAGCAAGGGAAAACAAACAGAACAGGATACAAAGAAAAGATCAGTCCAAAGGACTAATGGACCACTGCTACCAAGGCCTCCAAAAGACTGAGTCCAGTACAGCTAGATGGTGCCTGGCTACTACCACTGACTGCTCTGACCGAGGTCACAACAGAGAGTTCTGGACAGAGCTGGAGAAGGAGGTAGAACAAAATTCTAACACACACGAAAAAGACAAGATTTACTGGCCTGAAAGAGTCTGGAGAAACCCCAAGAATATGGCCCCCAGACACCCTTTTAGCTCAGTGGTGAACTCACTTCGAGGTTCAGCATTCAGCTGGGGATTGCACAGTCCTATAACACAAAATGGGACTAAGGAAGCAGAGCAGTCCAGGGACAAGGACCAGAAGGTAGAAGGGGACAGGAAAGCTGATTATAGGGAACCCAAGTTTGAGTAAGGACAGTGTTGACATGTAATGTGGTTGTTAACCATTGTCATAGGGCAACATGTGTACTAACTGTTTAATGAGAAACTATTTTGTTTTGTAAACCTTCGTCTAAAGTGAGAATGGCAGCACAACTGGAAGAACATAATTGATGTCACTGAACTGTGCATGTAGAAATTTTTGAAATGGTGTATCTTTGGCTATGTATAGTTTCACCAAAAAAAAAAAAAAAAAGTCGAGAAGGCTGACATGTCGTGGGGTTGTTAACCAATGTTATAAAACAATATGTGTACTGACTGTTTAATGAGAAACTATTTGTTCTGTAAAACTTCACCTAAAGTACAATTAAAAAAAAAAAATGGACAAAGTGAATGATAATATCCATTAGTGTTTGGTCAACCCCGTGACTCAGTAGGTTTAACAGTTCCCACATTAAGGCAAGAAGAAAGGACAGATTTCTTCAGTTGAATATCAGAGGTTGTGGCCGTTATTTTGTGAGAATATTTCTCTACACAAATCACCATGAAACCACTGCTAGTCAAGCTTGTTCCAACCTTGAAGCTTTGTCCCTTCAGTCTAGAATATTCCTTCACCCATCAACCTCACATTGATTTTTCCCATCATTTAAGTTCAAGCCAAATGTCACGTTTTAAGAGACACTGACACTCATGCCCTATTTAAAGAAGCTCCCAAATGCAGTATGGTGTGTGGCACATTATAGTTGCTTTTTAAATATTTTGTTCAATTAATGCACAGCTAAGAGTGGAAGGACCCATGGAAGCAGCAGTCAAGAAATCAAATGACACATTGCATTGGGCAAATCCACCGCAAAAGAACTCTTTACAGTGATAAAAAGGAAAGATGTCACCCTGAAGACTAAGGTGCACCTGACCCAGCCATGGTGGTTACAATTGCCTCAGAAAAAGGGTAAATCAGGCATCTTTTATTCTTTTCCCTGGATCTTGTGTTTTCTTCTTTCTAATACACAGGGAATTTCCTCTATTTGAGTGGGAGTGGCGTGTGCAGACCCTTCTCCCCATGATAAAAGCTGAACATGCAAGATATTTGCTTCACAACCTCCCTTGGCATCAATGGCTGCAGATATAGCCCCAATTAAACAAACTGATTTTTCCTTTTGGAATTGTTAAGTCTGAAATGAATAATGAAAGACTTAAGAGTCAGGGACTCTTTCTGAAGCAGGGAGTAGTTTATGGGCACTAGTGTCCGGATTCCAGAGCATCAGAGGTAGCAAGGCCATGGGCAAGATCCTGTTGTGAGCACAGCAGTGTGTTCTCTCAGAGATGATTTTGTGCTTCTGGCTGCTTATCCTCATTGCTTGCATGACTTTCCAAGACTGATTTTCCAGCCTGTCATCCATTTGGTGAGGTCCTAAGATACATTTACATTATATATATATGTATTTAATAATTAAAACTTCATTTTTTAGAGCACTTCTAGGTTTACAAAAAATTGAGCAGAAAGTACAGAGTTCCCAAATATCCCTGTCTCCCATGCACAAGTTTCCCCTATGCTCAACATCCTACATTTCTGTGTAATACATTTGTTGCAATTGATGAATCAATGCTGATACATTATTTTAACTAAAATACAGAATTAAAATTAGAGTTCACTCTTTGCGTTTTCCATTCCGTGGGTTTTGACAAATGCATATTGTCATGTATCAACTATTATAGTATCATACACAATAATTTTATGGCTCTAAAAATCCCTTGTGCTTCACTTTTTTATCTTACCCTCTCTCCCTCAATCCCCTAGCAACCACTGAGCTTTTTACTGTCTCTATAGTGTTTCCATTCCCAGAATGCTGTATAATTAGAATCATGCAGTATGTGGCTTATTCAGACTGTCTTCTTTCACTCGGAATATGCATCCAAGATTCATCTATGAATTTTTGCAGCTTGACATCTCATTTATTTTTATTGTTAAATAATATTCCATTATATGGATATACCACAGTATGTTTCTCCACTCACCTATTGAAGGATATCTTGGTTGATTCCAATTGTTGGCAATTATTAATAAATCTTCTATAAACATTCATGTGAATGTTTTCATGTGCACATAAAATTTAAATTTATTTGGGTGAATTCCTAGAAGCATGATTGCTGGATCATATGGTAAGTCTATGTCAAGGTTTTTAAGAAAATGCCAGATGGTCTTTCAAAGTGACTAGACAATTTTTGCATTGCCACTAGCAATGAATGAGAGTTACTATTGCTCCACATCTTTGCCAGTATTTGGTGTTGTCGGTATTTTGATTTCTGATTTCTGCCATTCTAATAGATGTGTACACAAATTTCATTGTTTTAATTTTCAATTTCCTATTCTCAAATATGTAACTTGGGGGACTAAGGTGCACCAAATCTAAGCAATGATATTTTCTATCACCTTATATGCATGCGAAAGCTGGACTATGAATAAGGAAGACCAAAGAAGAATGGATGCCTTGGAGTTGTGGGGTTGGCAAAGAATATTGAATATACCATGGACTGTCCAAAGAATGAACAAAACTATCTTGGAGGAAGTACAACCAGAATGTTCCTTAGAAGCCAGGATGATAAGACTGTCTCACTTATTTTGGACATGTTATCAGGAGGGACCAGTCCCTGAAAAAGGACATCATATTTAGTAAAGAAGAGACTCATCAAAAAGGCAAAAATGCTTCACAAGATGGATTGACATAGTGGCTGCATCAATGGGCTCAAACAGCAATGATTGTGAGGGTAGTACAGGAATGAGTAATGTTTCATTCTCTTATACGTTAGGTCACTGTGAGACAGAACCGACCTGACAGCACCTAACATCAACATTGACAAAAATGACGTATGATGATGAAGTAAGGACTATTATGATTCTCTTTTTTAGAAATGTAGAATTTAGGCCCCCAAAATTAAATAACTTGCACAAGGTTACACAGCTTCTTAGGGGCAAAGGCAAAATTTAAACACAGGACATACATGGCAGATAACATTCCCATGAGGAACACAGCTCCATGGGCACATTGGTCACTGATACCCCCTACATCTCTAAATTAATGTAAAGAGTGGCACAACATATTTAAGGGAATGAAGAAGGTGTCCATTAAAGCATTTCATTTGTGTGTGTATCCACAACTTCAAAGATCCCCCAAAAGAAATTCATGTAAAAAACAAATAAGTGGGAAGAAGCCCAAGATGGAGACTTAGATTGATGCACCAGAACAGCAACAACCCTAGAAATCAAGTGAAACAGATACCGATGACAAACTTAGAACCCTGAAAATCAAACAGAAGGATGAAGAATTAGACCAAGCTCTGAGTGGAAAGAGAGACAGAAAGAAAACAGTGGACACAGACAGATACAAACTCTCAGCATCTTGCCAAACACCCTGGCATATAGTAGCCAACTTGGGACAAAACAGGCAGTGTTCTTTGGGTGAGGAGCACAGCAAGGCAACTATACACAACTATATGCTATGTAATCAAACATGGAATGAAACAAGGTGAGCAGATCACAAACCATGGCTATAAAGGGAAAGTGCAGGAAGATAGGGAAGGAGTTCAGTGATCCTCATGACCATGGATAACGGAGGGAGCCAGGAACTGGGAAAGTGTCTACTTACTGGAGACAGAGCCTGATCATTTAGCCTGGAAACACTCACAGAAAAATAAAACTGCAGAGTAGCAACTTGAAGTCCCTCATGCAGACAGCCTCCATGCACACCACCATCCACCCACACACACACATTTAAACAGGCCAGAATCTAGTCACCTGGAGAGGCCAAGCTGGAAAGTCCACTCCACACCCCACATGCATGATCAGTGTGGGTGAATCTGTGCCCTCTGTCCACAGACCAGAAATTGCACGCTAGCTAGCTGGGTGACCGGCGGGAGTGTGCCTGTAGTACAACAATCTATGGGAATGTGCCCCATGCCTGTCAACCAGCTGGAGCACTCCAGTAGTCCAGTGACTGGCAAGAGGGCACTTGCTTTCTGGCGACCAGTAAGAGCACACCTGCAACTGACATGAGCACATCTGCCAGGGGCCAGTGCAGGTGCACCTGCAGATGGGCAGGTGACCAACGGGAGCGTGCACACTGCTGGTGACTGGCATAACTACACCTGCACCCTGCTACCAGCAGAAGCTCCCCTGAGTTGAATGTCCAGTGACTGGCACGATTTCCCCAAGCCCTCACAGTAAACAGAAATGCACTGTCTAACTCATCTTGTGCTGCTATAACAGAAATATCATAAGTGGATGGCTTTAACAAAGAGAAATTTATTTTCTCACAGTCTGGTTAGAAGTCCAAATTCAGGGCGTCAGCTCTAAGGGAAGGCTTTCTTTCTCTGTAGTCTCTGGAGGAAGGTCCTTCTCATCAATCTTCCCCTGGACTAGGAGCTTCTCTGCACAGCAACCCTGGGTCCAAAGGACAGGCTCTGCTCCCAGTGCTTCTCTCTTGGTGGTATGAGTTCCCCTGTCTCTGCTCAATTCCCTTTCCTTTTATCTCTTGTAAGATAAAAAATGGTGCAGGCCACACACCAGGGAAACTCCCTTTACATTGGATCAGGAATGTGACCTTTGTTAAGGTGTTACAATCCCACCCTAACCCTCTTTAACACAAAAATTACAATCTCAAAATGGAGGACAACCACGCAATTCTGTGAATCATGGCCTAACCAAGTTGACACATATTTTGGGGGGACACAATTCAATCCATGATGTGCACCCAGCATCACTGCCCACTAAACAACAGGTGCACCACCCACCCTAAACCAGCTACTAGCAGATGCACCTGTGCACTCTTCCAATGACCCCCTGGTGGGCTTGACAGGCACATTATATCACCAGTGACAACTGGGTGTATCCCAAGAGACTGCAATGACAAGCAGGCACCACTCTGTCAACACTCAATGACCACCTGGCTATAGTAACATCCATCCTAAACCCAACCAGTTCCTGCAGTCTGGCCCCACACACATTGAGATCCCTTGATCTCCTACCACCTACTAAGACACCAATTTGTGCCAGCACAAATGGTCTACCCCACCTATTTGGGTAGCATTGCTAACCTGTGGCTAAAAGATGACCTGAGCTACACTCCAGTAAATGCGCTAACTGCTTGCACCAACCCAGAATAGCAGCATGGTCCCACAAGGGCTGCTGAGGTACACGGACTACCCAACATCTGTCACCACAGAACAAAAAACCAAGAGAAAGCAAATGTACAATCAATCAATACATAAAATAACACTGTCATGACTCAGAGACGGCAAAGAATATCAAATCATATAAAGATAAAGGACAAGATGACCCAAGCAAGTGATCAAAATAAAATGAGAGAAAAATCTTCTGAGGAAGAAACAATAATACAACAACCAAACAAGGACTTTGAAAGACTTACATATAGGAGGAACTCAAAAAGAACAAGTAAAACACAGATAAAACCAAGGAAAATACACCCAAATTCTAGAATAATTCAGGAAAACAAGAACGAAGTGACAAAATAAACAGACACTTAAAAAGCATACAAAAACAACAACTAGAAATTCGGAAGCTTAAAAATAAAATATCAGAAATAGATAACTCAATGATAGGGCATGCGAGCAGAACTGAATAAATGAGATAGAGCATCAGTGAAATATAGGACAAATCTCTTGATAATAACTTATTTGAGAAACAATCCATAAAAAAGATAAATGAAGAAAGCTTAAGAGTCATGTGGGACACTATCAAGAGGAACAATCTGTAAGTGATTGGAATTCCAGAACAGGAGGGGACAAGAAAAGCATGAAGAGAATTTTTAAAGAATTGCTGGCAGAAAACTTCCCTGATATCATAAAAGGCAAGAATGTTTCCATCCAAGAAGCTTAATGAACCCAAAACTTCCCATACAGAGAGACACAAATTAGACTAAACTTTGACTTCTTGGCAGAAATCCTGCTGGCAAGGAGGCAATGGGATGTCATATAGAAAGCCCTAAATAAAATAATTGCCAACAAAGAATTATATATCCAGCAAAACTCTCTTTCTAATACCATGGTGAAATTAGGACATTCAGAGGGAAACAGAAATGAAGGGAATTTATAAAATCCAGACCAATGTTGCAAGAAATATCCAAGGGTTTCCTTCAGATAGAGCACAAACAACATCAGACAAAAACCTGAGAGCAAGACACATGACAACATCACAGGATAGCAACCCAGACAAAGAACTGTCAAAATTCAAATAAAACTACAACCTGAAAACAGGGAGCCAGAGACGTCAATCTGAAACTGATGACAAGTTCAAAACAAAAAGGAGGAACGTCTTAGTTATCTAGTGCTGCTATAACAGAAATACCACAAGTGGATGGTTTTAAAAAGAGAAGTTTATTTCCTCACAGTCAAAGTAGGCTAAAAGTCCAAATTCAGAGTTTCAGGTCCAGGGGAAGGCTTTTTCTCTCTGTTGGCCTTCTTCTGTTCACTGTTCCCCTATACTAGGAGCTTCTCTGCACAGGGATCCTCGTCCAAAGGATGCGCTCTGCTCCCAGCACTGCTTTCTTGATGGTATGAGGTCTCCCTGTCTCACTGCTCACTTCTTTTATATCTTAAGAGATGGCCTCAGGACACAACCCAGTCTTGTAAATTGAGGTCTGTCTCACTAACACAACTGCTGCCCATCCTCCCTCATTAACAGCCTAGAGGCAGGATTTACCACACATGGGTAAATCACACAATACCTGGAATCACGGCCCAGCCAAATTGATACACACATTTTTGGGGTGACATAATTCAATCCTGGACAGGGAACAAATGGTATATTTATAGGAATTCATATGGAGAGTAAGCCAAGGTGATATAAAAAAATAACAGAATCTTTTAAACATAGGATGATGATAGTAAACCTCAGAGTAATGTAGGGGAAAAACATCACAAAGGTTAGTAAAGTAAAAAGAAAGTTTTATTTGGCATATATTCAACAGGACAAAAGTGGGAAGCGGACAAGCATGCTGCCAGAGCTAGAATGTCTGCCTGAATCCAAGGAAGGTTACAGAATCATCAGTATATATCAACATCACAAAATCGGTAGAATCATTGAAAGCGTCACTTTTACACTGATTGGCTAGAAATTGTAATCATATATTCTGAATCATCTTTCTTAACAATCATTGGTATGGGTTTCAGTTACAAAAGTAAGGAGGGTCTTCACTGGTCCAACAAATTTCTATTCACTTAATGTTAATAGAAAAAGACAAAAGGTGAGAAGTCCTTCATGTTAGGTTTGATTGCCCTTTTGTGAAAACTTCCTTAAAATAATTTCTGAGATTGTCCCATCTATTGTCTTATCTCAGTGCCCAGTTGATGTGTCTTTGTGAGTCTGTGAGGGCCCAGCCCCAGCTGGGTCACATTTCTCCATGCTCATTGTCAGGGAATAATGATTCTAAATATTATTTTCTAAATCAACCCCTCCTTTTGATCAGAGATTGGAGATAACACATCAATAATCAATACGTGGACTTAGTTGAGCTCCTAGATGGCGGCCATGGCAGGTTCTTTAAACTCACAGTGCTGGTTTTCCACCAGATATCATCTGGTTCTTCACCAGGTTATTAAGTAAGAGCAATGTTCTCATCAATCGCATTGCCATAGTGAGCAGACTCAATGTACATCAACATTTTAGCCCAAGGACTTCTTTTGCCTTTTAGGTGTGTAAGACAATAGAGGATAAATTTTATTATACCTAATACCATCAGGATGCACACCAAGAATAATATTATACCTGGCAGTAGTGATCTAGCCCATGTACTTATTCCTGATGGCAACCAACCAAATAGATCTGGTGTTTGTAAGGGTGTTACAGTGTGTAACCAAGTAGCTTGTTGTCTAATTCTATGTATATCCTGTTCTACTTCTCCTGTATTATTTATCCAAATGCAAAAAGAGGTATTTACTACAGCAAAGGCTCCACCTTCTTGGGCTAATAAAACATCCAAGGCTATTCTGTTGTCTAATGCCACCTTGGCCAACGAGGTCAGAGATTCCTGTTCTGCTTCCATCCTTCTAGCAACTTCATCTGCTATTTGTCCCATAGTAATTGATAAATTTCTTAAAGATTTCTCCAGTTCAAATATACCATACCTAGGAATTAAAGCTCTTAGAAATGACCAACCCCACCCTGAACGTTGGACCGATGGGCTTTCGTCTGACTCTCGTTTTACAGTGGATAACAAATTAACATTACCTTTCCAGTATTTACTAGCATCATTATTATGAATATCTAAAGGTAATCCTGAGGTTCCCAAAGTGCATTGTCCACGCACTCACCACGAATCTAAACAAGAGATTGCCCATGTAAATTTACTGTCAGTTGGAGAGGGATCATCTAAGCTAGTATAATTGGATCACCACACAGAAACACATATCCATAAGGAGCACACAAAGTTTGTCCAGAGGAAACAGAAGCTATAGAAAAATTTACATGTGACAACTATGTCTCCATTAGAGAATTATCACAGATAGATAATCTTCCTAGCTGTAATTCTATATGCATAAGGTTTTTCCAACATTGATTATTATAATCATGAGGATGAGGTAACTGGTTATGGATTGCAATTTCAGTTAGCTTATTGTAGCACTCTTCATACCAATCACTTAAGTCTCTAGGAGGGTGTTGATATAATTCTATAAAATGTCGATCCTTATTACAAGGCAAATGAGGATATCTTTGGAGTAACTGGGTATCACACAAGTAGTCATTTAACCTGACAGAAGTGATATTAAAGCATGGTATAGGTAATGTTTGGGTTACAGACAGAGGAGTCCATATCTTAACTCTCTAATGGCACGGATTAAAATCTTACTAGAGTTTATAGTGGGAGGTGGAATCACATGATAATTAAACACGGGGGATGCTAAAGGATCAGAGTTTTCTTTAACAGAACGAGGGTTTTGATGACAAATCCAACATTGTGTTAAATTACCGGGACTTGTGATAATCGGACAAAAGCATTTTCATTCCAAATAACTATTCTTCTAAGAAATAAAAGAGTAACTAAATGAACAATCAACATCATTTTAAATCAAAACTAGTTAATATAGATTAGCTAAGTGATAAAGAATATTACAAATAATAAAATATCTAAATTGTACTTTTGAATCACTCATCCAAAGGAGGTGATAAGTTGGTGGCTGTTTTTGGAGGGCGTCTGGATTTCAGCTTTAGTCCTCCTGCCGGTTCAATCACCCAATCAGGAACCTTGGTCTTCTTTAACTGGGAAGGTTGTATCCAGGATTTTACACCTTGTAAGTTTGCAGCAAATTCATTTGTTAGTAAAACTAAATAGTGACCCTTCCATTTTGGTTCTAAAGAGTCCTTTTCCTGGTGCTGTTTCCAATATACGTAGTCACCAGGTTCTGGGGTACGATAACCGATATAATCAGGAGGAGGAGTTTGAGCATAAGCAAGTTTAATCACTTTATCATTTGCTTTAGCATGCTGTATTAAGCTTTGACAATAATTTAACAAACTATTTGAGATCAAATTTGAATCAGAAATTATGAGATTATAAGGAAGAGGCATAATATGTCCAGTGACTATTTCAAATGGGGTTAACTTGTGAGGATCAAAAGGAGTAGATCGCAGATTCATCAGTACAACTGGAAGCACTTGAGGCCATGTTAAATTTAAAGAAGCAGTAAGCTTAGCTAATTGAACTTTTATTATTCCATTTGTTCTTTCAACTAGTCCTGAAGATTGCCGATGATATGGACAGTGTAATCCATGCAGGATAGGAAAAATGTTACAAACTGCTGCCAAAACCTGGCCAGTGAAGTGAGAACCTCTATCGCTACACAGGGTACGAGGAGTACCCCACGTAGGAAGAATGTTTTCTAAAAATTTTTTAGCAATGAAGGTTGTGGTAGCATTCCAACAGGGAAATGCTTCTACCCAATGAGAATATCTGCATATCATAACTAAAATATACTTATAATTTTGAACTGGGGGAAGTTGTTTAAAATCCATTTGCCATTCAGTCATGGGTCCAGTAGGAAGGGGATATCAACCCTGAGGAGCCGAAAAAGTTTTCCCTGAGTTAAATTTTTGGCAAATAGTGCAATCTTTCATTACTTCATTCACTGCTTCCCAGAAATGACCCCAGTAGTATTTTCTTACTTTTTGTAGAGTTTTATCTCTTCCTAAATGGTTTCCTTGGTGGAGACTAGAAACTACAGGAAGATGTAAGTCTTTCGGCAGGACCAGAGTTTGATCAGGTCCAATCCAAAGATCTGTGTCAAAATTTAGAGTACATCCCTCCTTTTCCCACATATCTTGTTCTGAAGGAAATGTGGCTTTTTGGTGTAAGGGTAAGCTATGCCACCTAGCATCTGTTGTTTTCTCTAGATCTTCTATTAATGGTGAAGGCAAGCTTGATTTCCATTCCCAACAAACTTTACATTTTTCCCCATTTCCAAAATGGGTATATTCAGGATGATAATTATCTAATCCTGTATTTTCATACATTAATAGAGGTCTATCTATTGTATCATGCCTGTCATACAAATAATATGCTGTATTTGCAAAGTTTCCCCAAAAATGTTTATCTAAGAACGCAATTAAATCTTCATACCATCGTTCCCTAAATTCTAATAAGCAGGCTAATAACAAAGGTCTATGTATTCCCTTAGGAATAACACTCCTGTTTCCAGGACATATCCATACTTCAGTTTCTGTATTAAAATAGTGTTTACCTGCTCTCCATTCTGTTACTTCAGTTTTGGTGGTCAATTTTTGGTACCCTTTTAATATCTCTAAATTTGGATTCTTAATTAAAAATAGGGACTTGGTAGATTTCTGTATTTCTAATTTTTGATTTTGTATAAGCTGAGGAAGGTCATAGTCTTAACATATTCTGTTTTGACTATCTTTAAAGGTATTTCATATAAAGTTGGGCTAGGATTTTTGCCCCTCTACCAGCTGCCTTTTTGGCTGTCACATCAGCTAATTCATTCTCAATTACTTCCTCAGTCCGAGGCTGTCGTTTTGACTGGTGTGCTCGTACCTTAACCACAGCTATTTCTGAAGGTAACAGTAAAGCATCTAAAAGTTCAGCTACATATTTCCCGTTTTTAATGGGAGATCCTCCTGATGTTAAAAATCCTCGCTGTTTCCATAACATCCCAAAGTCATGTGCCAAACCAAAGCAATACTTTGAATCTGTGTATATGGTCACAGATTGATTTTTTGCTAATTTACAAGCTTGAGTAAGAGCTACTACTCGACTTGTTGTGCAGAAGATACCTGAGGCAAAGGTCCACTCTCCGATACCTCTGAGGAAGTTGTCACTGCATATCCTCCCTGATATTTGCTTAAAGTGGAATCTGGTTTTAAATAAGAACTGTCTACAAATAAAACTAAAGAAGGGTTAGTCAAAGGAGTTTCCTGAAGATCCCCTCTTGGGGTCAGAAGTTGATCTGTCAAATCAGAGCAGTCATGCGGTACTCCTTCAGGGAAAAGAGTAGCTGGATTTAAAGCTTTAAATACATGTATTTGGCTATTTGGGGCTGTCAATAATAAGGCTTCGTAAGAAGTTAACCTGCTGCTGGCAGATAAATGCTGAGTCAAAGTAGATCTGAGAATAACAGCTACTGCATGCGGAACAAATAAGTCTAAGTCATTACCTAGAACTATACCTGCAGAGTTTTCTACTAACTGAGCATTTGCTGCTACTGCCCTTAAGGATGGAGGATAAGCATGAGCAACAGGATCTAACAGAAGACTATAGTATCCTACAGGCCTCTGATGGTCTCCATGTTTCTGAGTTAAAACACCACAAGCATTCCCATTTTGCTCATTTACATACAGAGAAAAATCTCAAAGCATAATCTGGAAAACTTGAAGCAGGAGTGGTTAAAAGGGCTTGTTGAAGCATGCATGCCACTTCTACACCTTCTTCAGAAAGGGTAAAACGATCAGTTACTTCTTTTTTCAGATAGTGATATAAGGGCTGGGCTAATAATGAAAAATTTGGAACGCAATTTCGACAATATCCACAAAGACCTAAAAAACCTCTTACCTGTTTCTTCGTGGTAGGCAAAGGAAAAGTTAATATTGCTTCTTTTCTCTTTGGGTCTATGGAAATACCTTCAGCTAAAATAAGATGTCCTAAGTATTTAACTGTGGGTTGGGCAAATTGTAATTTTTCTTTGGATGCCTTATGCCCTCTAGAAGCTAAATATTGTCATTACAGAATACTATCTTTAACATTATTTTGTCTCGAATTGGAGCAAACCGTGATATCGTCTATATATATCAATAACACTGATCCATGTTTAAATTGAAATGGAACCAAATCTGAATGCAATACTTGTGAAAAATAAGTTGGGCTTTCAGTAAATCCTTGTGAGAGAACTCTGCATGTGTATTATTGATTTTTCCAGGTGAAGGCAAATAAATATTGACTATCCTGGTGAACAGGGATACTAAAGAAAGCACTACAGAGATCTGTAACTGTAAAGCATACGGCATTGGCCGGTACTTGGGCTAAGAGTAAACGAGGAGTAGGAACTACAGGCAATCTAGATATCATAATCTTATTTATGGCCCTTAAATCTTGTACAAATCTCCACCCTCTATTATTTGGCTTTTTCACTGGAAAAATAGGGGTGTTGCAAGGACTTGTGCATGGTGTAATTAGACCTTGCTGAAGGAAATCTTGGATAATAGGTTCTAACCCTGCTATGGCTTCAGGCTTTAGTGGATATTAAGCTATTCAAGGCAAAGTTTTAGAAGTATCTATTTGCTCCTGATAGTTTCAGCTGACAAAACTTTTCCTACATCTGTGGATGTCTTTGTCCAGTGTTCAGTGGGTACTTGTTCTCTTTTTCTCCCGCCTGAAGCTGTTCTATAGTTTCTTCTACTTCCGTTAACCCTTGAATAAAACACAAGGTTTCTTCTACTTTTCTCTCCGTAATTGAATCATCTAAAGCAGGAAAGTTCTGTAGAATTTCTCCACTATCAGTAAACTGTATATGGCATCGCCATTTAGATAATAAATCTCACGCTAATAGATTAGCAGGGGTATCATTGCTGAGAAGCAACAGATGTAAATCGTCAATGGGTCCTAAAGACATTGGTACTGGTTCTGAATGAGGCAAAATTTGTTCTTCATCTAAAACTCCCACGATTTTAGAAGTTTTGTTGCTCCGAGGGAGGGGGTTTCGTAAACACGTCGACACAGTGGCCCCATTGTCAATCAGGAAGGTATAAGGCTCCCCATTTACTTGGAGTGTTGTCTCTCCCTGACTGTCGAGAGGAACCATGGCAAAAACCCCTAAATCCTTGGAGCACCGTCATTGTGGTGGTAAGGAGGTGCTGAGGCAGTAACCCTCTGCTTATTCCTAAATTTTAAACAATCGCTGTTAAAGTGACCAGGCTTCTTACAGTAGTTACTAGTTAGCTCGGTTTTGAGATTATTTGTTTGAAGCTGTCCCTTGGCTGAGATTCTACCATTACTGCCTTTACTTTGTAGCTGTTGTAACTGCAAAGCCATCAACTTCTTTTTCTGTTCTCTCGTTTTTAACTCTCTCTGTATTTCTCTTCTTCAGTTTGAGCCAATTTATAAGCCACTGTAACCAATTCTGAAGGATTTAAGTTTTCCCAATTTAAATGGTGTCTTTTTACAAAAGCTGCTAATTCAAGCAATAGACCCCCTAAAAACATGGAGTGGAGTACAGGCCGATGTTCTTTTATAATTGCCTTTAAACCTGAATGTTCTTCAAATAATTTGGAGAAATGATCTATAAAAGCATATACGTTTTCTCCCTCTCCTTCTTTACAAGCCTGGATTTTTGCCCAGTTAACCTTTTTTGGAAAAACTTTTGGAAATGCATTTATGAATTCCTTAACCAAACCCTGAACTTCATCTCTCAGTTCTTTCCCTGTAACCCCTGATTTTGAGGTTAAACTTGCCTCTGGGTCCTTCCACTTAGCTTCAGCCATCCACCTAGCTGCTTCTGTTGCATATATAACAGATTATACAAATGCGAAGGACCTGGTTGATAGGTATTAGTCAAGAGAATAAATTCATGTAAAAATTTCTGAGGATTTTCACGAGGGTCAGGAAAGTCTTTTACGATTCCTCTGAGTTCGGACTTGCACCAAGGGTTTACTGTTACTTCCACTGGTCCACCTGCTAATTTAGGCTAACTACCAAAGGCATTAATGGAGACGGAGACTCAATTTCACTGGAATGAAAAGGTAATTTGGCTAAAAGAGAGCTAGAAGTCAAATCAGGATATAAAGCAGCAGGTTCTTCCTTTTCCCTGTTCTCTTCCTTTGAGTCCTTTCTGTCTTCTTTAATATCCATAGGAGTTCTATTCCTTAAGACGTCACGTAACGCTACTGACCTTTCTCCAATGCCAAGATCTGTTTTGATTGCTTAGCAATGTTTTCCTGAACTGAAGCAGAAGTATTCACTTGTTGCCTTCTTGAGGATTCAAAATACCAATTAAAAAAATATTTCCCAATGATTCTGCTTTATTTTTGATCCCCTTGCTTCTAATTTGCCCTTCAAAAAGATTAATCTGGCCAATTCAAAAGTCTGCCATTTAGGCCATTGTAACGAATCCTTTTCTTCTGTTAAATTATGCCATTTTTCTAAATACCTTGCCTATTCAGGGCCAACATTCTTTACCATATAGGCAGAGGGTGTGCCAGATGGTGGACAGTCAATTTTACTTTTCTCTTGCTTAATTCCCATTTTAACTGTTGGAAAATGGAGAAAGAGATTTCAAAACAGAGCACTATTTTCCAGGGTTTCTCTGAGCCACAGAAAAGAAACCTAACAAGGAATACCGCGGGGTTTGGACAGTGTTTTGCTTAGACCAATGTGTTGCACGAGATTTTTCTTGCCGGTGGCAGGCAGCCTAGCGCTCTAGCCTGTCTTGTGACCACCTTATCCTGTCATGGGGGACTTTAATGCTAGTGATGAGCCCCTGCGACTGCCCTAATGACTTTTACTGGTCGACCCGTGCCCGAATTTTTTGTGGCTTCTAGTGGCTCAAAGCTCTTTGAATAGAATTACCTCTTCAAACACCCAAATCCAGGCCTAAACTACAGTTCATTTAAAGAGTTACTAAATGTCACTCTTAACCAAACTACCATCAAAAATCTAAGAAAGATTCTACTTAATCATTCAACTGGTCTTACAAACAAATATGCGAAACAAAACTTAAGAAAACATGAGAAAGAGAACAACAAAAGAATAAGCAAAGGTTCGTTTTCTGAGAGCACTCACCCCTTCAGTGTTGAAGGGATATCGAGTGGGAACACATGGGCCCAGAAGATAGGACCTTTCTTTTCTGGCTTCTGCTTCACAGTCCAGATCTCTTTGAGGTTGACTGAATTGGTAGCTTCAGACCCTGCTCACAGCGCCATTAACTGTTGTAGGGGAAAAACATCACAAAGTTTAGTAAAGTAAAAAGAAAGTTTTATTTGGCATATACTCAAAAGATCAAAAGTGGGAAGCAGACAAGCATGCTGCCAGAGGTACAATGTCTGCCTGAATCCAAGGAAGGTTACAGAATCATCGGTATATATCAACATTACAAAATGGGTAGAATCATTGAAAGCATCACCTTTTCACTGATTGGCTAGAAGTAACCATACATTTTAAATCATCTTTCTTAACAATCATTGGTATGGGTTTCAGTTACCAAAGTCAGGAAGGTCTTCACTGGTCCAACAAATTTCTATTCACTAAATGTTAATAGAAAAAGACATGTTAGGTTTGATTGCCCTTTTGTGAAAACTTCCTTAAGGTAATTTCTGAGATTGTCCCATCTATTGTCTTATCTAGGGCCCAGTTGTTGCGTCTTTGTGAGTTTGTGAGGGCCTATCCCCAGCTGGGTCACATTTCTCCATGCTCATGGTCTGGGAATAATGATTCTAAATATTATTTTCTAAGTCAGTAACCACAAATAAATTAACAATCTATCAACCAAAATAAAGAAGAAAAAGAAAAAGAACCAGTAAACACAAAATCAACAAAGGAAATGAAAAGTGAATCTATGGAAAAAAAAATATTCAGCACAGAAAATTAAGGGGAGCAAGGTAACAGTCAACATCAGGGGAAAAAAAGGCATACCTAAAATGACAGCAGTGAATTCATATCTATCGACCATCAAACTGAATATAAACAGTTTAAATGCACAAGTAAAGAGACAGAGTGACAGAATGAATTAAAAAAAAAAAAAAAAAACACTTTCCATCAATATGTTGCCTACAAGAGACACAAAGACATAAATAGGTAAAAAAAAAAAAAAAAAAAAAAAAAATTAAAAAATGGGAAAATATATCAAGCAAGGGTAATCAAAATTAGCAGGACTGGGAATATTAATCTCTGATAATGTAGATTTTAAATGAAATTTTACCATAAGACACAAGAAGTATATTATGAAATGATTAAGGGATTAATCTGCCAAAAGGACATAAGCATAATAAATATTTATGTATCCATTGACAGAGTTCCAAAATACATAAAAAAAACCTTACACAAATTAAAAGAGAAATAGGGAGTTCTACAATAATAGTTCCCACACGTCTGTCGGTTTGCCATACTGTGGAGACTTGCATGTTGCTGTGATGGCGGAAACTATGCCACTAGTATTTCAAATACCAGCAGGATCACTCTTAGTGGACAGGCTTCCGTGGAGCTTCCAGACTAAGACAGGCTAGGAAGAAGGACCTGGCGGTCTATTCTGAAAAATTAACCAGTGAAAATCTTACGAATAACAGCGGAACATTGTCTGATATGGTGACAGAAGATGAGCCCCTCAGGTTGGAAGGCACTCAAAAGACAACAGAGGAAGAGCTGCCTCCTGAATGTAGAGTCAACCTTAATGATATAGATTGAGTCAAGGTTTCAGGAACTTCATTTGCTGATGTGAGGTGACGCAAAATATGAAGGAACAGCTGCAAACATCCATTAATAATCAGACCAGGGACTGTAAGAAATATGAATCTAGGAAAATTGGAAATCATCAAAACTGAAACAGAATGCATAAAAATTTCTATTCTCGGCATTAGTGAGCTGAAATGGACTTGTATTGGTCATTTTAAATCAGGTAATAATATGATCTACTGTGCTGGGAATGACAAATTGAAGAGGAATGGCGTGGCATTCATTGTCAAAATGAACTTTTCAAGATCTACCCTGAAGTACTTGAAGCACTTACTGATGAAGATCAAAGATCATAGCCTTCAGTATGGATTACACCTCAACATAAAGAAAACAAAAATCCACACAACTGGACCAATAAGCAACATCATGATAAAGAGAGAAAAGATTGAAGTTGTCAAGGATTTCATTTTACTTGGATCCACAATCAACACCATGGAATCAGCTGTGAAGAAATCAAACGACTCATTGCCTGGGGAAAATCTCTTGAGGAAAAACCTCTTTAAAGTGTTCAAAAGCAAATCTGTCAACTTGAAGACTAGGGTGCCCCTGACCCAAGCCGTGGTGATTTCAACTGCATCATATGCACACAAAAGCTGGACAATGAATAAGGAAGAGGAAAGAAGAATTGATGCTTTTGAATTGTGGTGTTGGTGAGGAACATTGAATGTACCACAGACTGCAAAAAAACTGAACAAATCTGTCTTTGAATAATACAACCAGAATGTTCCTCAGAAGCACAGATGACGAGATTATGCCGTATATACTTTGAACATGTTCTCAGGAGGGATCAATCCCTGGAGAAGGACATCATGCTTGGTAAAGTACAGGATCAATAAAAAAGAGGAAGACCCTCAATAAGATGGATTGACATAGTGGCTACAATACACTCAAGCTTAAGAACGACTGTGAGGATGACGCAGAACCGAACAGGATTTCGTTCTGTAGTACATAGGGTCGCTGTGAGTCAGAACTGACTCGATGGCACCTAACAACAACCACAGCATTTTGAAATACATCGTAGTCAGTGATATGATAATATCCATAAGCCTACCAGGAAGATCAATGAATAGGACTATTATTCAAATTTAGGCACCAACGACTTACAGCAAAGAGAAACTAAATATTTTTTAAAACTTCTGCAGTCTGAAATTGAGCAAACATGCAATCAAGATGCATTGATAGTTACTGGTGATTGGAATGCAAAGGTGGGAACAGAGAAGGAATAGTATTTGGAAAACATGGCCTTGGTGATAGAAAGGACGCCAGAGATCACATGATAGAATTTTGCAAGATTAAGGACTTATTCATTGCAAATGCCTCTTATCAGTAACATAAATGGTGACTATACACGTGGACCTTGCCAGATGGAATACACAGGATTTGAATCCACTACATGTGTGGAAAGAGATGATGGAATACTTCAATATCATCAGTCAGAGCAAGTCCAGGGGCTGACTGCAAAACAGACCACCAGCTGCTCCTATGCAAAGTCAAGTTGAACCTGAAGAAAATTAGAACTCCACAAGAGCCCAAGTAAGACCTTGAATATATCCCACCTGAATTTAGAGACCATCTCAAGAGTAGATTTGACACGTTGAACACTAATGACAGAAGACCAGACAAGTTGTGGATGATATACAGCACAACGTACATGAAGAAAGCAAGAGGTGTGTATTTTGACTGCTCCACCGACAAGCCATTTCCCTGCCTCTCCCCCTCTCCTTGGGCCTTCTTACTCCCTGAGAGATGACAATATTGAAATTAGGCCAGTTAGTAACCCTACTGTGTCCTCTATGTGTTCAAGTGAAAGGAAGATTCATACGTCTCTCACTTTAAATCAAAAGCTAAAAATGCTTAAGCCTGGCGAGGAAGGCATGTTGAAAGCTGAGATAGGTTGAAAAATAGGCCTTTTTTGCCAACAGTCAGCCAAGTTGCAAATGCTAAGGAAAATCTCTTGAGGGATATTAAAAGTGCTACTCCAGCGAACACATGAATGACAAGAAAGTGAAAGAGACTTATTGTCAATATGGAGGAAGTTTTAGTGGTCTGGATAGAAGATCAAACCAGCCACAACATTCCCTTAAGCCAAATAATAATACAGAGCAAGGCCGTAAAACTCTTTTCAATTCTATGAAGGCTGAGAGAGGTGAAGAAGCTGCATAAGAAAAGTCAGAAGCTAGCAGAAGTTGGTTCATGAGGTTTAAGGAAAGAAGCTGTCTCCATAACATAAAAGTGCAAGGTGATGCAGCAAGCGCTGATGTAGAAGCTTCAGCAAGTTATCCAGAAGATGTAGCCAAGATAATTGATGAAGGTGCCTATGCTAAACAACAGATTTTCAATGTAGACAAAACAGCCTTATATTGGAAGAAGATGCCATCTGGGACTTTTATAACTAGAGAGATGTCAATACCTGGCTTCAAAGCTTCAAAGAACAGGCTCACTCTCTTGTCAGGGGATAATACAGCTGATAACTTTAAGTTGAAGCCAGTTAGTGCTCATTTACCATTCTGGAAATCTTAAGGCCCTTAAGAATTATACTAAATCTACTCTGCCAGTCCTCTATAAACGGAACAACGAAGCTGGAATGACAGCAAGTCTGTTTACAACATGGTTCACTGAATATTTTAAACCCACTGTTGAGACCTAATGCTGAGTTTAAAATAGATTCCTCTCAAAATATTACTGCTCAATAACAATGCACCTGGTCACCCAAGAGCTCTGATGTGAATGTATAAGGAGATGAATGTTGTTTCCCTGCCTGCTAACACCACATCCATTCTGCATCCCATGGATGAAGGAGTAATTTCAACTGTCAAGTCTTATTATTTAAGAAATATATCTCATAAGGCTGTAGTTGCCATAGGTAGTGATTCTTCTGATGGATATGGTCAAAGTAAATTGTAAACCTTCTGGAAAAGATTCACCATTCTTTTTTTTTTTTTTTTTAGTGTCAGTCAAGGTGTCCTCCAGTCTCAACCAGTCCAATTGGTCTTTTTTTTTTGTTTGTTTGTTTTAAAATAAGAATTTGAGGTTCTGTTCCACAATTTTCTCCCATTCTACCAAAGTCCATCTATTGTGGCTGTAATTAGAACAGTCAGTAGTGGTAGCTGGGCATCATCTAATTCTTCTGGTCTTAGGGTAGATGAGGCCATGGTTTCTGCAGACTATTTCTCCTGTAGGTGTTTCTTCTTTTAGTCTTTGGTTTCCTTCTTTCTCTTTTGCTCCAGATGAGTAGACACCAATAGTTGTATATTAGATGGCCACTCTCAAGCTTTTAAGACCCCAAACACTACTCACCAAACTAGGATGTAGAATATAACTTTATGAATTATATTATGCCAATTGACTGAGATATTGCATGAAACTATGGTCATAATCCATCAAACCCAGAAATCCAATCCTGAAAGCTGTTTAGTTATGTCTAAGAAATATCCATAGCTGTGTTCCCTATGTGTTTTATTATATATATGAATGTATGTGCATATGGTCACAGAATGCATATACATATACATGCAAGTATATATATATACACACACACACACATATATACATACCTATAAACATACATGCCTACATACATACATATATACCTGCACATATATTTTTGGTTGTTTTTGCTGTTGTTTAAAAATTGTATATGCCATAGCAATTACCAAAAGGTCCTTTTTCCTGTGTACTTTTCAGTGACATCATTTACCTTCTTCAAGCTGTGTGCATTTCTCCCTTATTTGGTGTTACCTTTTCTATCACCAATAATAGCAAGTGTCTACTATCTAGAGAGTGAATCACCCCACACCCTATACCTAGTAACCATTAATGAAATTTAGCTTCTGTATATGTACCTACTCATATCATTTCATAAAAGGGAGAACATGCAATATTTGTGTTTTTATTATTGGCCTATTTTGCACAGTATAATGTCCTCCAGGTTTATCCATGTTCCAAAGTGTTTTGGGAACTCTATATTTTTAAATTTGTTTTTAATTGTACTTTAGGTGAAGGTTTACAGAACAAATAGTTTCTCATTACGCAGTCAGTGTGCCCATTGTTTTATGACATTGGTTAACAAACCCACACTTCTCGAACTTGGAAGACCTTTTTTCTTTTTTGGTGAAAATATACATAGCCAAAGATACACCATTTCAAAAATTTCAACATGTACAATTCAGTGACATTGATTATTTTCTTCCAGTTTTGTTGCTATTCTCACTGTCCTTTTCCAAATTATTCCATCACCATTATCTTCAGCTCACTGCCCCCTAGGCTTCCCATCAAAACTTTTGAATTGCTGTTGTCAGTTTGATCTCACATAGATAATTCATTTTCTTTTTTTGTACTTTAGATGAAGGTTTACAAAACAGAATAGTTTCTCATTAAACAGTTAGTACACATATTGCACTATGACAATGGTTAACAACCCCATGACATATCAACACTGTTCTTTCTCAACCTTGGGTTCCCTATCACCAGATTTCCTGTCCCCTCCTGCCTTCTAGTCCTTATCTCTGGACTGCTGTGCCTCATTAGTCCCATTGTGTTTTATGAGGTGGTCCAGTCCCTGGCTGAACTGTGAACCTCAGGAGTAACTTCACCACTAGCTAAAAGGGTGTCCGGGGACCATACTCTCAGGGTTTCTCCAGTCTCTGTCAGGCTAGTAAATCTGGTCTTTTTTTTTGTGTTAGAATTTTGTTCTACATCCTTCTCCAGCTCTGTCCAGGACCCTCTGTTATGATCCTGTCAGAGCAGTCAGTGGTGGTAGCCGGGCACCATCTAGCTGTACTGGACTCAGTCTGGTGGAGGCTTTGGTAGCTGTGGTCCATTAGTCCTTTGGAGTAATCTTTTCCTTGTATCCTGTTCTCTTCATTCTCACTTGCTCCCGAAGGGGTGAGAACAGTGGAGTATCTTACATGGCTGCTCACAGGCTTTTAAGACCCCAGACACTACTCACCAAGGTAGAATGTAGAGCATTATCTTTATAAGTAGTGTCATGCCAATTGAGCTAGATGTTCCCTGAGACCATGGTCCCCAGAACCCTCCGTCCAACAACTCAGTCCCTCGGGGGGTTTGGATGTGTCTATAGGGCCTCCATGACCTTTCCTTGTGCAGGTTGTGTTAGTTTCCCCTGTACTGTGTACTATCTCACCTCTCACCCAAGGTACCACTTATCTATTGCCTATTTAGTATCCCCCCCCCCTCCCCTCCCATCCCTGGTAACCAACAAGGATTGTTACATTTTGCATGTGAATTTTTTCATGGGTTTTTACAATAGAGGTCTCATACAATATTTGTCCTTTTGTGATTGACTTATTTCACTCAGCATGATGTCCTCCAGTTTCATCCATGTTATGAGATGCTTCACAGATTCATTGTTGTTCTTTCTCGTTGCATAGTACTCCATTGTGTGTATGTACCATAGTTTGTGTATCCATTCATCTGTTGATGGACATCGAGGTTGTTTCCATCGTTTTGCTATTGTGAACAATGCTGCCATGAACATAGGTGTGCATATGTCTATTCGAGTGATGACTCTTATTTTTCTAGGATATATTCCTAGGAGTGGGATTGCTGGATCGAATGGTATGTCTATTTCTAGCTTTCTGAGGAAACGCCATATCAGTTTCCAAAATGGTTGTATCATTTTGCATTCCTACCAGCAGTGCATAAGAGTTCCGATCTCCCCGCAGCCCCTCCAACATTTGTTATTTCCAGTGTTTTTGACTTGTGCCAGTAATGCCGGGGTGAGATGGTATCTCATTGTGGTTTTAATTTGCATTTCTCTAATGGCTAGTGATGGCGAGCATTTCCTCATGTGTTTATTGGCTTCTTCAATGTCTTCTTTGGTGAAGTGTCTGTTCATTTCCTTTGCCCATTTTTTAATTGGATAATTTGTCTTTTTGTTGTAGAGCTGTTGGATTTTCTTGAAGATTATAGAGATTAGAGCTTTGTCTGACTTGTAATGTCCAAAAATTTTTTCCCAGTCCATAGGGTCTCTTTTTACTTTTCTGGTGAAGTCTTTTGAAGACCATAGGTGTTTGATTTTTAGAAGATCCCAATTATCTGGCTTATCATCTGGAGTTTATGTGTTGTTGGCTATGGTTCGTATCCTGTTAATGCTGTGTATTAGGGCTTGTAGCATTGATCTTATTTTTTTGTTTTTGAACTTTATAGTTTTTGCCTTTATATTTAGGTCTTTGATCCATTTTGAATTAGTTTTTGTGTATGGTGTGAGGTATGGGTCCTGTTTCATTTTTTTGCAGATGGACACCCAGTTTTGCTGGCACCATTTGTTAAAAAGACTGTCTTTTCCCCATTTGATGGACTTTGGGCCCTTGTCAAGCTCAGGTGATGGTAGTTGGGTGGATTTACATCCAGGTTCTCAACTCTCTTCCATTGGTCAGTGTACCTGTCCTTGTACGGGTACCAGGCTGTTTTGACTACTGTAGCTGTATAGTAGGTTCTGAGGTCTGGTAGGTAGTGTGAGTCCTCCTACTTTATTCTTCTTCTTCAATATTGCTTTCCTTATTTGGGGCTTGTTCCCTTTCCATATAAAGTGAATGATTAATCTTTCCATATCTTTAAAGAATGTTTTTGGTATTTGGAATGGGATTGCATTGTATCTGTAAATTGCTTTGGGTAGAATTGTTATTTTTACTATGTTGAGTCTACCTATACATGAGCATGGTATGTTTTTCCATTTATGTGGATCTTTTGGGTTTCTTGCAGTAGTGTTTTGTAGTTTTATTTGTATAGTTCTTTTACATCCCTGGTTAGATTTATTCCTAAGTATTATATTTTTTTAGAAACTATTATAACTTGTATTTTTTCCTGAAGTCCTTTTCATCATTCTCTTTATTGGTGTATAGGAATCCATCTGATTTTTGTATGTTTATCTTGTATCCTGCTACTCTGCTGAATCTTTCTATTAGTTCCAGTAGTATTCTCATGGAGTCTTTAGGGTTTTCTACATAGTATCATATCATCCACAAACAGGGACAGTTTAACTTCTTCATTACCAATTTGGATGCCCTTTCTTTCCTTTTCTTGCTTTATTGCTCTAGCTAGGATTTCCAGCACAGTGTTAAATAGGAGTGGTGATAAAGGGCATCCTTGTATTGTTCCTGTTCTCCAGGGGACTGCTTTCAGCCTCTCTACATTAAGAATTATGTTGACTGTTAGTTTTGCATAAAAGCCCTTTATTATGTTGAGAATTTTCTCTTCTATACCAATTTTATTGAGGGTTTTTATCAGGAATGGGTGTGGGACTTTGTCAAATTCCTTTTCTGCCTCAATTGAGGTGATCATGTGATTCTTTTCTTTCCTTATATTTATTTGGTGGGTTAAGTTGATTAATTTTCTAATGTTGAACCATCCTTGCATACTTGGTATGAATCCTCCTTGGTTGAGGTGTATTACTTTTTTGATATGATGCTGAATTCTTTTGGCTAGAATTTTGTTGAGAATTTTTGCATCTATATTCATGAGAGATACTGGTCTGTAATCTTTTTTTTTTTTTTTTTTTGTGGTATTTTTGTCTGGTTTTTGTATCAGGGTTATGGTGGCTTCATAGAATGAATTTGGAAGTGCCACTTCCTTTTCTTTGTTCTGAAATAGATTGAGAAGTACCGGTATAAGCTCTTCTCTGAAGGTTTGGTAGAATTGTTCAGTGAAGCCATCTGGGCCAGGGCTTTTTTTTGTTGGGTGTTTTTGTTTTTATTACCTTTTCAATCTTTTCTCTTATTATGGGTCTGTTCAGATTTTCAACATCACTTTGTAATAGTTTGTTAGATAGTAAGTTTCTAGAAATTTATCCGTTTCCTCTAGCCTTTCAAATTTGTTGGAGTATAGTTTTTCATTATACTCTGTTATGGTCCTTTTTATTTCAGTTGGGTTTGTCGTAATGTACCCCATTTCATTTCTTATTTGGGTTATTTGCGTCCTCTCCTGTTTTTCTAGGATTCATGATTCTTAATGTCATTAAGAACATTCCTAATTCGTAGAAGGAGGTCAAAACAACAACATTAACAGGAGTTTGGAAGAAGTTGATTCCAATCCTCAAGGATGACTTTGAGGGGTTCAAGACTTCAGTGGAGGAAGTAACTACACATGTGTTGGAAATAGCAAGAGAACTGTAATGAGAAATGGAGCCTAAAGATGTAACTGAATTGCTGCAATCTCATGATAAAATTTAATGGATGATGAGTTGCTTCTTACGGATGAGCCAAGAAAGTGGTTTCTTAAGATGGAATCTACTTCAGGTGAAGATGTTGTTACATTGTTGAAATGTCAATAAAGTATTTAGAATATTGCATGAACTTGGTCGCTAAAGTATTGGCAGGGTTTGAAAAAATTGACTCCAATTTTGAAAGAAGTTCTGCTGTGGGTAAAATACTATCAAATAGCATCACATGCTACAGGGAAATGTTTCGTGAAAGGAATTGTCAATCAATTTGGCAAACTTTGTTCTTGTCTTATTTTAAGAAATTGCCACAGCCACCCCAGCCTTTAACAACCACCACCCTGATCAATCAGAAACCATCAATATCAAGGGAATACCCTCTATCAGTGAAAAGTTTATGACTCACTGAAGGCTTAAATGATGTTTAGCATTTTTTAGCAATAAAATATGTTTTAATTAAGGTATTATGTTGTTTATTTTATAAGGTAATTCTATTGCACACTTAAATGACTACTAAAAACCAAACCAAACCTGATGCCATTGAATCCATTCTGACTCACAGTGACCTAATAGAAGAGAGTAGAACTGCCCCATAGAACTTCCAAGGAGTAGCTGTTGGATAAGAAAGGTCAATTTTTTGGTTAGTAGTCGAGCTCTTAACCGCTGCGCCACCAGGACTCCTAATAGACTACAGTACAGTATAGACATAACTTTTATAGGTACTGGGAAGCCAAAAACTTCCAAGTGTCTCCCTTGGTTGCGGCAGTGTGGAGCCAAACCCACAATATCTCCCAGGTGTACCCTTGTAAGGTAGAGCTAGAATGCGCCTTAGAAATAATGGAGGATGACAAGACTTTGTCAAGCTTACTTTGGTTATGTCATTAGGAACATCAATCCCTGTAAAGGGACATCATGCTTGGTAAAGTAGAGGGTCAACAAAAATGAGGGAAACTCCATGAGATGGAGTGACAAGTGGCTTTAACAATGGACTCAAACATACCAAAGTTTGTGAGAATGCAACAGAGATGGGCAATATTTTACTCTGTTATACATAAGATCATCATGAGTTGGAACTTTAAATCCAGGCAGTTTTGCCTCAAAAGCAGTGGTGTTAATTGGTCTTTGGAAGCTAAGCATGAAAAGAATGCCATTAAGTACTTGCAGCACCACCCCCATGGCCCCCTCCATGGGAATCCTTGCACCATTTAAAACAGTCCAGTTCCATATAGACATAGATACATGTTGATGTAAAACCCTCCCAGATCATTCTTTGTATGCCTTTCTCTTTCTCTCTCTTTCTTCTGTAGATGTTGCAATCTTAATTCAACTACAAGACATTCCAAGGAGAAAAGCTATGATGACTCCTTATCTCTCTAGGAGGCCAGCAGGTTTGGGCAACTCAGAACATGTTTATGGTGGTGGTTACATTGAAAAAGGGGTGCTGATGGTGGTGGTGATGAAGATTAGGATTAGAGAGCAATAGCAGGGCCAGTTCTACATTGAGACATTTAGAGGTACTAGGAGTATGAAACTGAGATAAGAGGTTCAAACTCTTGGGTTTCTACACAGAGACTCAGCACCAATTGGAATCTGGATATTCATTTTTTTTTTTTTTCTGTCATCCTTTGTGTGGTCTTGGAGTTCTAGTAGAAGACCCTACAAAAGGCGCAAGAGCAAATACAAGAAAATCATTCAAAAGAGGATGAATTTCCCAGCCTCTCCCACTCTTATCCTGGGCTCCCATGTTTGGTGGTTCATGCAGTCCTGGTGATCAGGATCCCATGCTTTCCACTCAAGCAGGTGGAGTAGAAAGCCACTACCAGGCATCTTTTCCCCTCTCCCATTTGACCTTTTGTACTCAAATGTCCACATAGTCCCAGGAAGAAGGACACATTGTGTCATTTAAGTTTCTAGGTGGAGATACTGTCATGAAGCCCCAGGGGCCGAGATCCAGTACTGATGCCTGTCAGTCATGCACCGGGGTGGGAACAATTGCAGTAGAAATAGCCCAACTGTGGAAACTGCTTCCCACAAGACAACCATGGCCCGATCTCTTCAGTGGTTGCAGCTGTCGGTGCTGCTGCTCCTTTTCTGTTCCTGTGCTCAGAGTTTCCTCCAGAGACAGACTCGGGGTCATGTAGCGAACAAAGAGAATGGTACTACTGCTAACTGGTTTTTGCAAAAGCTCAACCATTTTAGCCGAACGAAGTCGCCATTTTGGTCACAGGTAAAACCTAATGACCTTGGAAGGTGGTTACGGGTGGCGGATAGTGTGAGCTTGAGGACTAGTGAAGGTGCTGCAGAGGTTCTGGGAGGTATGTAAGAGATGAGGAGTGCTTTCAGGGCAAGGCAATGGTTAAGCACTAAACTATTAACTGCAAGGTTGGTGGTTCAAACCCAGCCAGAGGCATATCAGAAGAAGCCCTGCCAATCTGCTTCTAAAAGGTCACATTCTTGAGAACCTGATGGAGAAGAATTTTACTCTGACACTCATGGATTCACCATGAGTCAGAATCGAGTGGATGACAACTAATTTTTGTTTTATTGTTTTTAATTGAGTGCTAGAAATTGTACAAGTTATTTTACATCATATTGTGCTTTTTAATATATTTTTTACATTTTTAATTTTAAATATAAATATATAGACATACAGATGTATAAAGACAACCACGGGTTTGCTTCTTGTGTTTAACAGCTGGAACCATTTTGTCATAGTTATTCCCATCTCTTCTATGATTCTTCTAGTATATGGGCCTGACGGGGTTTCTTGTGGTCACTTGGTCAAAGCCCAAATTCTACCAGATTTACAAGCAAGCCAAAATCCAGAGTGGGCTGCTACAAAGACCAATTATGATGTGTTTCTTATTTTATTTACCTTATTTCATTTTATTTTTGGCCTTGAAGAAATGAAATTTATTTTCTCTCAGTTCTGCAGGATTTTTTTTCCATTACCACCCCAGATACACTCAATCAGAATCTACATTTTAACAGACCCCCGCTGATAGTTATGTAAATAAATTTTGAGAACCACTACTCTACTACTGGTTCTCAGAAGTGGCCCCTAAGCAGCAGTGTTAGCATCTTAGAACACCTGTTAGAAGTGTAAATTATCAGCAGGGGTTCAAACCAGAATGAAGTGGTTCAAAACCCTGTAGTTCTGTAGGCTAAAAAATCCAAATCCGAGTTCAGCCATGTAGATTCCTTCCATTAGCCTCTGTCTTGGTTTCTGGTATCTGACAGCAATCCTTGGCATTCCTTGGCTTTCTTTGGCTTTCCTTGGCACCTGTCATTACCCTGAGTGTGTGTCTCTATGTCTACTCTGTTATTGTATAAGTCAGAAGTGCTTAGGTATATGGACCACCTGCTTATTCTATGACATTGTTAACATAAGAAATGAAAGCCCTTCTCTCCAAACAGGATCATATTTACAAGTTACTAGGGTTAGGATTTCAATATACATTTTAGGGGACACAATTCAATCCATCACAACTCCTAAAACAACTCTATCATTAGGGAGGGCAAGTATTGCTATTCCTGGGAGGAAAATGAGATTACAAGCTAAAAGGCTTGCTCATCGTCTGTCTATAGCAAATAAGTGGAAGAACTGAGTTTAGAATCCCAGTCATTTGACTCTTGACCAAATGCCTTTTCCATTCTGTCCAAAAATAAAATTTTCTAAAATATTTGCGTTATTTGGGTACCAGATATTGAAGAGCTTTGAGCTCCATGTAAAGGAGTTTTGATCTCATCCAGGAAACAACATGGAGCAAGTGGAAGATTTTGTGCAAGGGAAAGCTATGTTAAAGTCTATGCCAGAGGGACACAACCTGACAGATGTAGGATATGTTAGTGGAATACACATCTTAGGACATAAACCACCTACCAGGGCTTCAATCCTGACCTTGGTTTAAATAAATAGTCTTAGTTTATTTATAACTCCCATTTCTTATTATTTTTTATTCTCATATTAGCATTAATATTTATTTTTACTTTTGTCGTGAATTTAATTTTATTCATAATCTCAGACATGCATAGAGCTCACAAGTATTAATTTCTTTTGTTTGTGTGGATTTCTATCTTTTGTTTAACATTTTACCCAAATGAAATATAAAAAATCCGTTGCCTTTAAGTGAATTCCAACTCATAGCACCCCTGTCGGACAGAGTAGAACTGCCCCATAGGATTTCCAAGGATTGGCTGGTGGATTCAAATTGCCTACCATTTGGTTAGCAGCTGAACACTTAACCACTGTGCCATAAATTCTACGCAATTTTGTATTCTATCTCTCAAACTAGTCCTCTATATATTAACTGACAACTTTTACTTTTGCTTCATAAACTTAATAGTAATTTATACAGGCCTTGACACCCTTTCATGAGTCCTGCGTGGCACAAATGGTTAAGCACTCCATTACTAACTGAAAGGCACCTCTTTAGAAAGGACTGAAATCTGATTTGGAAAGATCATGGCTTTGAAAACCCTATAAAGTACAGTTCTACTCAGCACCCATGGGGTTACCATGAACCAGAACTGACTTGATGTATTTGCTTTTTTGTTTCAGGATATTTCACTTAGCTAACATACCATTCTTCTCTGAAACATTCAATTTGGAGGGGTATTTTAAGTTATTTTTTGGTTTGATTTCACAGTCCCATATATATGTATATAATAAACTAGCTGCTACAACAATAGGATTGATAGTATTCAGTTCTGTTTTTTGCAGGGGTTGGGGGAGGAAGATTACTTCAGAGATAATGGCAAATTCTTTCATATAGAGATATGTAATGCCTGAAATGTCTCTTTTTATTATCATTATGGTAGAAAATGTTGATGCCCAGTTTCTAGATCTATTAATTCACTGGGAGGTTGCAAAGTGACAATATCCTAACTTTATCATTCTTCATTTATTTGCTTGAAAAACGAGTATAAAAGAGACTTCCCTTCATCTCTTATTTGGTTACATGGTGACACGATTTGTATTGGAAAGACAGTATAAATGCTTCGCTCATTCCCTTTATTGTCCTGATTTTAAAAGGACATGAAAGATAATAGATTTAGTATATTACACATTCACTGCTTTTCTTTGCCTCATCTCACACAGCAGTCTCAAAATAATAATGCCAACACTGTCACCAAAAATATAATTACTGAAAATTTTTAAAATATCTCTTTTTAGTTTATTTGTCCACAGTGTTGATCTAATAAAGATGTAAAGTCATATTACTAGCTTTCTAGTCACTCAGAATTGTTCCTCTCTGTGTGATTATAAGACAAATCAGATACTATTTGTATGTATTTGTTTCACTTTATAATTTTTAAAATCTAGATTTTATAAAATTCACTTTTGTCTAATGATTATCTAAAATATTTGTATGGTTCCAAAGTCCAATCTACAGAACAAGATATTGCAATAAACTTGATTTTGACTGGTTATATTATTATTCTTGGTGCTTCTCTCTAAGACAATATAAAAGATGAAGCCTTTTGTCTCTTTGTATTATAAGTTACCAGCTTTTCTCCTTTATTTTCCTATTTTTGTTATTGATATTGTAGACTTAACATTTATTTTATATGCTTCTAAATTATTTTCTTGTTTTTGAGAATATACACAGCCAAACATATAGCAATTCAACAGTTTCTACATGAATAATTCAGTGACTTCTATTCCATTCTTTGCAATTTGCAAATATTCTTCCCGTAATTTTCTGAGTTGCTCCTTCCCCATAAACAGAAAATCATTGCCCCCTAAGGTTCCTATCTATTCTTTGGAGTTGTTGTTGTCAATTTCATCCCATTTAGATAGATCTTAAAAGAGCACAATGCTCAAGGCAGACATACTTTGCTAGACAAGCTAAAGTATCCTTTGGTCTTAAGAAGACTTGAAGGGATGTTTTTGGTTTAAGGTTTAAGGATTATCACAGGGCAGTAGTTTCATGGGTTCATCCAGCCTCCATGACTCCAGAAAGTCTGGATTCCATGAGAATTTGAAATTCTGTTCTACATTTTCCATCTTTGATCAGAATATTTTTAATTTTCATATTTTATAACATTTCTTTCTATTCAATAACCACAACTTCAAGGTTATTTTAGGCCTAGTCTTATATTTAAATAGATTAATTTTCACTCCCACTCCCTTTGTCACAATAACTTCTTAAAGAAACGTTTATTAGAATCATAGCCTGGGGATTTTAATACATGTGTGATGTCTGAATAGCTAGGTATATAATTCGTGGTAGCCAGTTTTCTTCCCAGAGGTCATATGTATTGATAAACTCTCATCTAGCATTGCATGTTGCTATGTAGCAGATTGAGTCCAGCCAAGTATATAACACTTTATGTGGGAATTTTTGCCTCAGTGCCTGAAGAATCCTTTCTTTTTCTTTGAAATAAATATAATTTCCTGAGTCACATCTTGGTGTTGATGAGTTGATTTCATTACTGCTATGGAATGTTCTCCAACATACGATATTATGTGAAAATAGCAGAGTGGCACCTTATCTAAGAAAGTCAGAATATATATAGATATATACTAGAAAACCAAACCCTTTGCCATTGTGTTTATTCTGACTCATAGTGATCCTACAGGACAGGGTAGAACTGTCCCATAGAGTTTCCAAGGTCTGGCTGGTAGATTAGAACTGCTAAACTTTTTGGTCAGCAGCTGAACTCTTAACCACTGGGCCACCAGGGCTTCCATATATATACAAAAAGTAATGAAAGAATTAATTAGTAAACATGGTTACATATAACGAAAAGAAGTTAAATGGTTTATGAAATAGAAATGATGTTAGTGTTCTCTGAGTGTACTTTGTTTTGCATATTTTTATTTGGAGCTATGTAAATGTTTCTAATAAAACAATTAAAAGTTGAAAATAAAAAGAAGGAAATGAAGCTCCTTGTCTATTAAGTCTGTGGCTTAACCAGAGGGAATTATTTCAAGTGAACAGAAAGCTCAGTACTTTGACTTTATGTTTCTTGTGTGATAAATTCTAAGGACACACATACACAATCGTAAAGAAATCAAAGTTTTCGATAATCATACTATCAGCCTTAATATTGTTGCTGTTGTTGTTCTGGGTGACATCCAATTGATTGCAACTCACAGCTACAGAGTACCACTGTCCTGTATGATTTCCTAGTCTGTAATCTTTACTGGAGAAGATCACCAAATCTTTTCTCCCACACAGCCTCGGTGTGTTCTATCCTCTAATGTTGCAGTTAGCAGCCAAGCGCTTAACCGTTTGCCACCAGGTCTCCTTTTAATACTGGTATTATTATGCTAATGAGTGTATTACTCCATATTATTGGTATAAAGCAAATAAATAATTATTCTAATGTAGTTAGGAACCCAAACCTTCTGGCTTAAAAAAAAAAAAGCTACAAATATAAAATCAAAGAAGAATCTCACATTCTAAATTTTAATTTGAAATATTGACATGAAACGTAAACAAATAGTGATGATAGTTGCACGCTGTGCGTATGATTTATACCACTGGATTGTAAACTTGATAATGATTGAAATGACCAGTTTGATATTGTGTCTATTTTACCACCAAAAGCAAAAAAATAAATTTGTCCAATGTGTAAGCACAGTGGCTTGAGCAATGTCACTGATCTAGATGGGTTCTCAGGACCATAACCCAAATCTGACACACGAAAAAGTGCTGCCACCCAGTTACTAGACACCACAAACAAATCACAAGGCCTGGTAAGTTGGTGACCTACAAGAATATTTTTATTTTTACAGAGATTTTTTATTAATAAGGACTTCTACAAACCTGGTGGCCCAGTATTTCTAATGATCGAAGGGCGGAGGCCTGCCAGTATACTATGGTTAAATAAAAATTATACCTGGATTACATATGCTAAAAGACTGGGTGCCCTCTGCATCCTTCTGGAACATAGATTTTATGGAAGAAGCCTGCCAACAAAGTAAGTCTAAGCTTTTCCTTTTGCTGATTTTTCACATTGCTATTTTTATTCTCTCTCTTTTTCATTTTGGCTGTATTAGTCTATATATGTTCCACTTTGAGCAAGCTGAATATTTTAAGAATTAAATGATAAGGAAGAATAAAAATAAAACTGTACATGGAGGTTAGGGTAGGAACAACTTTTTTGATAAAAAGATTCATATGAAATTTCTTTTGAATAAAATATATTCCCCATGTTATATAAATTTATATTAAAACGTTGTATTTTCCTGTACGTGCTTAAGCAATATGGCATATTTATTACTTTTTTTTCCTACTCCAATAGGATTTTAAACCATGAAAATTACTCTCCTTTAAAACAAGGGTCACACTTTTGTTAAAACAATTCATCAAAGGTAACTGGACGTCATATTAAATTTTAGGCTGCAGTGGCAGAGAAAGAACCAAGAATGTGAGACTGATTTTTGTTTCAATATCTTACTCCTGCCACCTACTCCTTTAGTTCCATCCCCCCAGGGGAAAGATATATTTTTAGCTTGCTTGCTTAAAATTATAAACTGTTTATTATGTGAAGTCAAGTGTATAGAATGAAATTTTAAAAGTGCTTCTAAGGTTATGAAAAATCCCATTTAATATCATAGTTGTTTCTTCTCATTATAATAAGAAGTAAGGATTGCTTTTTACAGCTCTGCAAATGTGTTTAGTGTCAGTGAAGTGATCCCTTTATTATATGAATCATAATTCTTGGTACAGTTTATCATGACAGACTAGTAATTATATGACTATTTAATCATTAATTAATCACTAATCTGGCTGTCTGGTTGTGACTCCATAAAAGTGATTTTAAATTCAATGTCGCTTACCTTTTGGTAGTGAAGTGACACTCCAGTAATTTCAACAGTCCTACATTTCTTCATTAGAAACTCTAATTTGTGTGTGTGTGTGTTAATGATGCTATGATAACCTATAAATAGTTTTAAGTCTGGGCTTTCCTTATTAATCTCTCTAAGGAACTAAACTGCTGTGTTCAAGAATGGAATAGCTTTTATTACAGCATATAATTATAGCAAATACCTTCTTTGGTACCCACATTAACTTCATGTGGTGTATCATAGTAAGAGGGTTTTAGAAAGAACCCACAAGAGAAAAAGGTCTTTGAGTAATCTGGGGGAGAATCTAAGGATATGAGAATTTGTTCTAAAATTTGCTGTTAGAAAGCAGGGGGAATTCTATGATAAGATATTTCAATAATTCTCGTGTACAGTTTTCCAATTACATCCCATTGTTTGAACTTAATCGGTAAGTCCACATCTGGCTGAAATTGTTGCTGGGATATGCAATGCTTCTTCTAGGCAGTCATGTGCCCAGTTAAAATATAGGATTTTAGTGACCTAAAACTGAAAGGGAGAGTGGATATTGGGGGGAATTAGCAGGTTCTGCTGTAGTTTCTCAGTGGTAGAATTACTGAACCAAAGTAAACATTTTGCCTCTTGAAGCCATTATTGTAAGAGGACAAATTGCTTCCAGAAAGACTCTACCACTTGATACTTCTACTAGGCGTGCAGGAGAGAGTAGGCCTCGTCACATCCATGTCAACACTGAGTACTAAAATAAATCTTTGCCAGTTTGGTAGGAGGGAAGAAATACCTGTATTTATGTTGCTTCGATAATAGAAAGTGTTAAACTTTTTATATATTTTCCGACTGTTTGTATTTCTTCTTTATGAATATTCTATGTCTTTGTCTACTTTTAAATTCACAGTCAAGTAGTTTTAACATAATGCAGAGGGAGGGAGACTTTTTTTTCTTTTAGTAATAAGGATTAAAAATGTTCTAGGTTCATAGGAAATATTATTATGCAAGAAACAATATTGAAAAGTAAATAATATTTTTGTTCCTACATTTCTTACGATTGATTCAAATAAGGTTTTGCCTGGATGTAGCAGAAAACAATAAAGAACGGAAAATAGCATCAGTACAATTTACTATGGATTTTTTTAATGCTTTGAAAACAATTAAATTACTGACAGTTTAGCCCATTCAAAAACGGCTCCTCTCTGAGTTAGGATAATAATTTGAAAGTTGTGATTCACTTCAGGGTTTTGAAAAAGACACCATATGGGTGGTGAAAGACATGTGAAGGTCCTTCAAAGTGGTGACAAGGAATGACATAATTAAAATGAGACATATACTAGCAATTATTGCTACTTCCTGCATTCACGTGTCACTATCACTCAAACTGGAAATCCTGGTGGCCTAGTGGTTAAGAGCTACCGCTTCTAACCAAAACGTCGGCAATTCGAATCCACCAGGGGCTCCTTGGAAACCTTAAGAGGCAGTTCGACTGTGTCCTATAGCGTCGCTATGAGTCAGAATCGACTCCACGGCAACCGGTTTGGTTTTAGTTTGGGTATCACTCAAATTGTGCTAATGAAATTTTCAAGTTGGATCTGTTTTAAACACTCCATATCCTTTCAAAATATGCCTTTTTACGTTACAGACAGGCTAATGTTAAACAATATATTTTGTACTTTAAATGTTGTCACAAACTGAGTGTGTTTATGCCTTAATTGTAGAGATCTGAGGACTCCTAGCTTCCGCCGCTACCTCAGCAGCAGGCAAGCTGTGGCTGACATTGCTGAATTCCGAACTCAGGTTGCGCAGGGACTGAGGCTCACTGAAAATAAGTGGGTTTTATTTGGCGGCAATTACGGCGGGTCACTGGCAGTGTGGTCTAAAATAAAACACCCTAACCTGTTCGCTGCAGTAGTGAGCAGCTGTGCACCGGTCCAAGCAAAAGCTGATTTTTATGGTGAGTATGTCTATATGCAGAGCCCTGGTGGTGAAGTGGTTAGAGCTCAGGCTGCTAACCAAAAGGTCGGCATTTCAAATCCACCAGCTGCTCCTTGGAAACCCTATGGGGCAGTCCTACTCTGGCCTAAAGGGTTTCTATGAGTGGAAATAGATTTGATGGCAACTGATATGGTTTTTATGGTGTATATGTGTATATACGGAGCCCTGGTGGTGCAGTGGTTAAGCCCTTGGCTGCTAACCAAAAGGTTGGCGTTTGGAATCCAACAGCTGCTCGTTGTAAATCTTATGTGGCAGTTCTACTCTGTCCTGTATAGTCACTATGTATCAGAAGTGACTCGATGGCATTTTTTTATATGTATACATGCCTATATGTATGTGTATATATATATATATTTATGACAGAAGTATCTATAAGCCAGTGATTACCTTAACAAAAGTGGACCAATGACACAGAGGCATCCAACCTGCCTTGAGTTGTCTCCCTCCGCATATGATAAAGTTCTTTGAAAGAGTCTTATGACATCCACAGTTGGCATTTGGTATCCATGCTTGCAGCTGTATGATTGTTGATAGCTTCTTAATGGGTGGAAACGATATAAGTCTTAGCTGTTGATTTGGTAGTGAAAATATTCATAATTTGGCTATTTCCAAAAAGTAAAGCTCTTATTTTTGTAGAACAAAAAATTTCCCATTTTGAAGTTGCTTTTCAATTTTCCTTCCTACTACCTGTGCCTCTCTGGACATCTTCCCATTAAATGAGTGAAATATACAATTTCTCCTTACTTAAGTTTTTCTCGAAAAAACAAAAACAATCCCCCCCCACCCCAAAGAAAAGGATATACATTCTGGTTAAATTTTCCTTTAATATTTAAACTTTTCAAAGGTAAATAGTCAATCATCATTCCATTTCATATTTCTGTAGTCCTGATAGAATCTTATCAAGTCCAATAAATCTGAAAGCTGTAAAATTGAGGCATATCTCTCCCTACCTGTTTTAAATATTAAAACCATGTTCCAGTTCATGAATACATCAGGATTTTCAGAGCATGGTTATAAGTCTCTGTTTACTAGTGCCTTTTGCTGGCAATCTGGCAAAATCCTTTAATTTTACAGTTTTTAACTGTCATAAAACTGAGGTAATTGAAAACTTGAAATAATTACATTTTATAAAGGCTACAATTAAGTTATACTAATTGCATTGATTTTTTTTTTTTCTTTCATACTCTTAGAGTACTTTGAAACAGTTTACAAGATTCTAGCCATTCATAACAGGGAATGCCTAAAAGCAGTGAAAGAGGCTTACGGTCACATTGCGGCGATGCTGTTACTTCCACATTACCACAGTAAGCTTAAATCAGATTACAAGTAAGTGGATTTTTTTTGTGTGTGTGTGTTTGAGTGTCTGTGCCTATATATAGTGTAGTATTAATTTACATCATTCATGTCATTTCCTTACATTTAGGCTACTTACCTGGGAAGAAAGGGATATTTTGAACAGTTTGGTTCCTTTTGAATATTGTTTATATTAGCAACTTCTAGATCATATAAGAGGAGTGGCTAGAATGTTTGTGGATGTGTTTAAGTCTGGTGGGAGTGTCGATCAGAGGGCAGGAAAGAGTGGGCCCCACCCTTGGGGTCCTAGGGCAGTCAAGGAACACGCTAACACACTTGCCCCCAGAGAAGAGGGCTCAACCAAAGAGGAGGGGAGGCCCTGAGGACATATCTTGCAATTTCCATGAACCAAAGAATGGTGAAGTTTTCCACAGGGTTTGAACTATTGAAACATAGTGTGATATTGGAGCATTTCAGGAACTGAACAAAATTATTTTTATATTTAGATTTTTTTCCTGAAGTTGAATACGGAAGTCTTTCTTGTTTAAGATCTAGTCTAGAGATTTCCATGATGCAGTGGAAGTTCTTTTTGGGAAGTAGTAGAGTCTCTGGAAAAGTGAATTTGGGAAAAGAAGATAAGCTATAAATAAAGGATAAGAAATGATGATATTGGTCTTTACCTAGAAGAATGGAACAACATATGCAGTAGGAGACAGGTATCCAAAAGCATCATGTTTTATTCTTAATGGCACTTAGGCTACAGGGGAAAAAAAGGAGATAGTGACAGCCTAAAGAGTAGTATCGTACCCGGCCAAATATTACAGAATGATAGAGGGGAAGTTCTGGATTCTTCAGATAATTTGCTGGGAAGAAACACAATTTTGCTTGAATTTCTTATATTAACCATGTTGTTGTTGTTATCTGCCATTGATTCATGTGGACCCTGTGTCCAATCAAAGCAAGTGCTGATAGGTCCTGTGCCATCCCCATGATCAATGCAAATTGGAGAGTTGTGATCCATACAATTTTCATAACCATACTCACCTTCTTTTGCCTCCCAGATACTAAATCCTGATGATGAATCAATTCAAGAGCAAGGGTGCCATCCCTTAAATTTCTTGTTTGTGGATAATAAATATCATCTGAGTTAACAGTCAAATCAAAAACTTCTATGTTTCGGCAGGTTTGCTGTTGTTGTTGTTTTTAGTTGTCTTCCAGTTGATTCCAACTCATGTTGACTGCTTGCTTGCAGAGCGTAACTGATCTATAGGGTTTTCAAGGCTGTGACTGTAAGTTTGTTACTGAACCCTAGAAGATGGGTCCTTGTCCATTGTGCTCAGACTTACCAGTTATCTAGACACCAGTCTTTGAGAAAGAGAAAAAAAGTAACTTCATTGAAATGCACACAGCAAGATTCCAGGAGGAAGTTCCTCAGATCCAGCTCCAGAGCTATAGGGAAGCAGTGATTCAGGCAGTGTGTGATTTGGGCAGCAAGAGGATGGCTACACAGGTGTACTGGGGAGGGAACATTCTAGAAGGTGGGCAGGAAATAGGAGTTGACTTGCTTCTTGTCAGACCTCTTGCTTCAGGACAGGATCCGGGTGCTGATTTTCCTTCTGATTCATTCCACCTGTTGTTGTGTCCTCTGTTGAAGTCAGTTAGTGGTCACAACTGGCTCATGGGGGTGGGCCAAATCTGGCTTGGGCTAGTTTAAAGACTAATGGAAATTTACTGGTATTCGCAGGTTTTGGCCTCTCAGTCATGGTACTATATCGATATTGATTCTAATGAGATAGAAACACTGGCTTTCATCCCTACTTGCTCTGTTATGTTCCATGAAGACCTATTTCAAATGTCCAACTTTTTCCATAAGAATACAGGAGAAAATAAAGTGAAGGGTGTCTTTGTGATCTAGTGCTGTTAACAGAAATATCACAAGTGGGTGGCTTTAACAAATAGAAATTTATTCTCTCTCCATCGTGGAGGTTAGAAGTCCAAACTCAGTGTGCCATCTCTAGGGGAGGGCTTTCTCTTTCTTTGTCAGCTCTTGAGGAAAGTCCTTATCTCCTTTCAACATCTGTGGCCTTTATGTTCCTTGGAGATCTCCATGTAACCTAGTGTCAATCTTCCCCTGGGTCTAGGATGCTGTCAGTACAGGGAACCCAGGTCCAAAAGAGGAACTCTGTTCCTGGATCTTTTTTCTTGGTGGTAGGAGGTCCCCCTTTCTGCTTGATTGTTTAAACTCTTTCATATTTCAAAAGAGATTAACTCAAGATACAAGGTAATTCTGCCTCATTAACATAACTGCCTCTAACCCTGCCTTATTAGCATCATGGAGGTTAAAAACCCATTGTCATCAAGTTGATTCCAACTCATAGTGACCTTGTAGGACAGAGTAAAGCTTCCCTATAGAGCTTCCAAGGAGCAGCTGGTGGATTAGACCTACTGAACTTTTGATTAGCAGCCAGCTGTTAACCACTATGGTTAGGATTTATAAAAGATAGGACAATTACATTGGATCACAAAATGGAGTATAATTACATGATACTGAGATAGCCAAGTTGACATATATTTTGAAGTGGACATAATTCAAACCATAACAAAAAGGCTAAAAGAAATCCAACACCTTTCATGGGAAACATTGTCAACATACACAATCTGCCAATGTTAATTTGAGACTTTTGTTTCTTTAAATCAAAATCATTCAAATTTTATTATGTATTCATTTTAAATGTTCTTTTAGGAAGACATTCTTCAAACTTCATCATTTATATTTTTTACATTCAGACTGAAGAATTAATCCAGTGTACATTTGCTACTACATGTTCTCATATTCAGTTAAATCATTAATAGATAACTTTTTCAAGACTTTTCCATTTGCTTCACTTTTTTGTTGATGTTCTTCGAGGGCATCAGTCCAGTATAGACATCTCCTGGGAGACTCAGCCTGTTTGCTGCACACAAGTCTAATCAGCTGTCTTGTGTGAGCCAAAACTTTCAGGAAGGGTACAGCCTGCTGCATCCAGGATGTCCCTGATGTGCAGGCCCACACTAGGGGCACAGCTGCCGTGTCCCTGTTTGCTTCCCTGCCCAGGCACCGTGTCTCATCACACTGCAGCTCAGTAGGTCTCCCTGCCTCCAAGTTCTTCAGGTGGTTGGGCTGAGACATTCCACCTGCCCCCACACCTGGCACCATTGTGTCAAGGGCAGAATGAATGGAAGGACCAGAACTCTCTTGGCTTCCAAGATCAGAGCTCCAAAAGTTAGATCCTCCTGCCTATTCACCCCTACACCACCCCCTACCTGAGCTGGGATCTGATTTGGGCTTAGTTTATCTTCAAAGCTCACTAAGTGAGAAACTCTGGACCAGGGCTCAGAAAAGTGAGATATAGACCTGCTATGTTTGTATGACTTAAACAGCTGAAGCCCTTTGATCAGAAATGTTTCTGAATACTTCTGTGGAACTCAATGTAACTTTCTTCATTTTTCTCCTCATCATTTCTGCTCTCTCCTTTTACTTCTTTCTCCTTTGCCAGCCTTACATCCATTCTGGCTGTAATAAAATATTCATGAGATCCTTGACCTACTAAGGCAGCAGTTCTGATGCCTACCTAGAAGTTCGACTCTAGGATGCCTTCTCAAGACACAGAGCTCAGCACTCCCCATCCCACCACAGACCTACTGGATGGTTGTTGTTTTTGTTGTTCAGTGCTGTGAAGTTGGTTCTTTAGTGACCCTATGTACAACAGAACAAAACACTGTTTGTTTGTTCCTCTGTCAGTCCAAGGTATATTCAATACTCTTTGCCAACACAATACTTCAAAGGTATCAATTCTTCTTTGGTCTTCCTTATTCAGTAGTTGAGTACTGAGTAAAGGAAATAGATTCAAGAGGAAAGCGTTCCCTGGAAAGGGAAGACTTAAATGTCAAGTTAATACAACGAAGGCAAAAGTAACTCCACCAAAGAAAGGAAGGCTGGTAAGAGGGTGTGTTGGATCTTTTCTCTTCATTGTGGAAACTGGCATATATAATTTTTTTTCTTTTATATATTTTCTCTTTGGTGTCTTTTTTTTTTTTCCCCCTCCTTTCACCACTTTCCTTCTCCTCATGGGTGGAGTGAGGAGACAAAGTAGATATCAGGTTGAACATGACTGAGCTGTGCTGCAGAACACCATGAAAATAGGAGGCTGAAGATTTCAAACATAGTGACAAGCCCTGACATTCCAACTTGTCCACCAATACCCCTAGCTGGTATCACAGAGGAGCTTTTGAAGTGCATGACATCTGTTCTTAAAGCTGTGGGCACTATTGTTATGTAAGCAAAGTACTTCTCAGCAACTTCACTCCTTCCATCATTCCAAAATCCTTTGACTAGTAAATGTATGCACTTGCCAAAGTTCTCTCCCTCCACTACTATCCCTGTCTTCTTCTGATTCCCAAAGAAAAACTTACTCACTGAGACATAATTACTGCTAAGGCATAAAACCTTGGTTTAACAGTTGGTCCTTGGTTATTTTTTACATCAAGGAGGTATTACATATGATCAGTATTGGTATGCAAAAATGTTCCCAAACTTTGAATAAATTAAACAATTTTAGAGTCTTGATTACATAGTCATCAATGGTTAAAGTGATAACTTAAACGTATATATTTACAAACATACTTTTTGTTAATGAATAAATTTCATGGAGATGAATATTTCTAAGAGAAGTTCCAAAATAATCAGAATAATCATAAATTCGCAGAAGCTAGTCAGAGAGCCCCCAGGCTACACTCCTAATTTAACAGATGATTCCAGAAAACAGAAAGGTTGGGTGATTTTGCTCAAAATCATAGAAGAATCATCAGGACCAGACACAACTGAGGTATCAGTCTTTCTGTGTAGTGGTATTTGTAATCAAAATCATCTTATTGCACAAACTCAAAAGTTCCAGATAATTCTCAATTTCACTGAGGGTTTTTGGAACTTGACTATGGAAGTGTTCACTTCCAACTGTTATTGAAGTTATTAATTAAAACTACTTGTTATTCGATGTTGGCACAGAATATCATATATACCGTAGACTACCAGAAGAATGAACAAATCAGTCTTGGAAAAAGTACAGCAAGAAAGCTCCTTAGAAGTAAGGACAGCAAGATATTGTCTCACATACTTTGTACATGTTATCAGGAAGGACCGGTCTCTGGAGGACATCAAGCTTGGTAAAGTAAAGGGTCAATGGAAAAGAGGAAGACCCTCAATGAGAGGAATTGACATGAAGGCTTCCATGGTGGGCTCAACCATAGCAACAATTGTGAGGATGGTGCAGGAAAGGGCAGTGTTTTGTTCTGTTGTGAAAATGGTCAAGATTAGTTTGAACCAACTGAACAGCACCTAACAACAACAGCGAACTGTTCTAAGCAGTACACGGAGATACTTTTTTTTTTCCTTTATTTTATTGTTGTACTTTAAGTGAAAGTTTACAATTCAAGTTAGTCTCGCATACAAAAATGTATACATACATTGTTATGTGACCCTAATTGCTCTCCCTATACTGTGACAGCACACTCCTTTCCACCCCTGATATCCAGTGTCCATTCAACCAGCTCCTGACCTTCTCTGCTTTCTCATCTCACTTCCAGACAGGAGCTGCCCATTTAGTCTCATGTATCTACTTGAGCTAAAAAGCACACTCTTCACGAGTATCATTTTATCTTTGTCTGAAGAGTTGGCCTCGGGAATGGTTTTAGTTCTGGGTTGACACAGAGCCCAGGGGCGGTGCTCTCTGGGCAGTCTCAGTCAGATCATTAAGTCTGGTCTTTTTACTAGAATTTGAGTTCTTCACTTCACTTTTCTCCTGCTCCATCAGGGACTCTCAATTGTGTTCCCTGACAGGTGGTCATTGGCGGTAGCCGGGCACCATCTAGTTCTTCTGTTCTCAGGCTGATGCAGTCTCTGGTTTATGTGGCCCTTTCTGTCTCTTGGGCTACTACTTTCCTTGTAGATTTGTTGTTCTTCATTCTCCTTTACGCCAGGCGGGTTGGGACAAACTGATGCATCTTTGATGGCTGATTGCTAGCTTTTAGGACCCCAGATGCCACTCACCAAAGTAGGATGCAGAACATTTTCTTAATAAACTTTGTTATGCCACTTCACCTAGATGTCCTGTGAAACCATGGTACCCAGACCACTGCCGCTGCTACTCTGTCCCTCGAAGTGTTTGGTTGTATTCAGGAAACTTCTTAGCTTTGGTTTAGTCCTGTTGTGCTGACTTCTCCTGCAGTGTGTGCTGTTCTTCCCTTCACCTAAGAAAATTCTTGTCTACTGTCTAGTTAGTGAATAACTGTCTCCCTCCCTCCTCACCCTTTTAACTATCAAAGAATGTTTTCTTCTGTGTTTAAACCTTTTCTTGAGTTCTTATAATAGTGGTCTTATAAAATATTTGTCCTTTTGTGACTGACGAAATTCACTCAGCATAATGCCTTCCAGATTCCTCCATGTTGTAAGATGTTTCAAGGATTCATCATTGTTCTTCATGGTTGCATAGTGTTTCATTGTGTGAATATACCATAATTTTTGTTTATCCATTTGTCTGTTGATGGGCACCTAGGTTGTTTCCATCTTTTTACTATCATGAACAGTGCTGCAATGAACATGGGTATGCATATATCTATTCATGTGACAGCTTTTATTTCTCTAGGATATATTCCAGAAAGCAGGATTTCTGGATCATATGGTACTTCTATTTCTAGCTTTTTAAGGAGGTGCCAAATCGATTTCCAAAGTGGTTCTACCATTTTACATTCCCACCAACAGTGTATAAGTGTTCTAGTCTCTCCAAAACCTCTCCAACATTTATTATTTTGTGTTTTTGGATTATTGCTAGCCTTGTTAGGGTGAGATGGTATCTCATTATAGTTTTGATTTGCATTTCTGTAATGGCTAATGATCCTGAGCATTTCTTCATGTGTCTGTTAGCTGCCTGAATGTCTTCTTTGGAAAGTGCCTGTTCATATCCTTTACGTATTTTTTAATCGGGTTATTTGTCTTTTTTTTGTTGAGGTTTTGCAGTATTTTGTAGATTTTAGAGGTTAGACGCTGATCAGATTTATCGTAGCTAAAATTTTTCCCAGTCTGTAGGTTGTCTTTTTACTCTTTTGGTGAAGTCTTTTGATGAGCATAAGTGTTTGATTTTTAGGAGCTCCTAGTTATCTAGTTTCTCTTCTGGTGTTTGTGCATTGTTACTTATGGTTTGTCTTCTGTTTATGCTATGCTCCGAGCATTGTCCCTATTTTTTTCTTCCATGATCTTTGTCATTTTAAATTTTATATTTAGGTCTTTGATCCATTTTTAGTTAGTTTTTGTGCATTGTGTGAGGTATGGGTCTTGTTTCAGTTTTTTTGCAGATGGGTGTCCTGTCACGCCAGCACCATTTGTTAAAGAGATTGTCTTTTCCACAGTTAATAGACTTTAGGCCTTTGTCAAATATCAGCTGCTCATAGGTGGATAAATTTATGTCTGGATTCTCAATTCTGTTGCATTGGTCTATGTATCTGCTGTTGTACCAGTACCAGGCTGTTTTGACTACCGTGGTGGTATAATAGTGTTATGGATTGAATTGTGTTCCCCCAAAATATCTGTCAACTTGACTAGGTCATGATTTCCAGTATTATATGATTGTGTAATCTGATGATTTCCTTATATGTTGTAAACTCTATCACTATGATGAGGTTATATGTGATCTCCTTATATGTTGTAAACTCTTTCACTATGATAAGGTTATACTGATGACATCTACAAGATTGGATAGTGTCTTAAGCCAGTCTCTTTTGAGATATAAAAGAGAGAAGCAAGCAGAGACACATGAGAACCTTCACCAAGAAAGCAGTGCTGGGAGCAGAGAATATCCTTTGGACCTGAGATTCCTGCACAGGGAAGCTTCTAGACCAAAGGAAGAGAGATGCATCACAAGGATCTTCCCCCAGAGCCGACAGAGACAGAAAGAATTCTCCTAGAGCTGATGCCCTGAATTTGGACTTGTAGCTTACTGGACTGTGAGAGAATAAACTTCTCTTTATTAAAGCTGTCTACTTGTGGGATTTCTTTTAGAGCAGCAGTAGATGACTGAGACAAATATGTTCTAAAATCAGGTTGTGTGAGGCCTCCCTTCCACTTTGTTCTTCAGTAAGGCTTTATTTATCTGGGGCCTCTTCCCTTTCCATATAAAGTTGATGATTTGTTTCTCCATCTCATTAAAAAATGCTGTTGGAATTTGGGTCGAGATTGCATTGTATCTGTAGATCACTTTGAGTAGAATTGACATTTTCACAAAGTTGAATCTTCCTATCCATGAGCAAGGTATGTTTTTCCATTTATGCAGGTCTCTTTTGGTTTCTTGCAGTAGTGTCTTGTAATTTTCATTGTATATGTCTTTTACATCTCTGGTTAGATTTATTCGTAAGTATTTTATCCTCTTGGGGGCTACTGTGTATGCTATTGATTTGGTGATTTCCTCTTCCAAGTTCTCTTAGTTGATGTATAGGTATCCAAGTCATTTTTGTATGTTTATCTTGTATCCTGATACTTCGCTGAAATCTTCTATTCGTTCCAGTGGTTTTCTTGTGGCTTTCTTGGGGTTTTCTGTGTATAAGATCATATCATCTGCAAACAGAGCTATTTTGACTTTTTTCCAATCAATTTGGATGTCCTTTATTTCTTTTTCTAACCTAATTGCTCTGGCTAAGACATCCAGTTCAGTGTTGAATAAGAGTGATGATAAAGGGCGTCCTTGTCTGGTTCCTTTTCTCAAGGGGAATGCTTTCAAAGTCTCTCCATTTAGGATGATGTTGGCTGTTGGCTTTGTATAAATGCCCTTAATTGTGTTGATGAATTTCCCTTCTATTCCTATTTTGTTGAGAGTTTTTATCATGAATGGATGTTGGACTTTGTCAAAACCCTTTTCTGCACTGATTGATAAGATCCTGTGGTTCTTATCTTTTGTTTTATTAATGTGATGGATTGCATTGATTGCTTTTCTAATGTTGACCCAACCCTGCATACCTGGTATAAATCTTACTTGATCATGGTGAATTATTTTTTGATATGATGCTGAATTCTATTTGCTAGAATTTTTTGAAGATTTTTGTGTCAATGTTTTTGAGGGATATTGGTCTGTAACCTTCTTTTTTGTGTGCTGTCTCTACCTGGTTTTTGTATCAGGGTTATGCCAGCTTCATAGAATGAGTTTGGGAGTATTCTATCCTTTTCTTTGCTCTGAAATATGTTTAGCAGTAGTGGTGTTAAGTTTTCTCTGAAAGTTTGGTAGAATTCTCCAGTGAAGCCATCTGGCCCAGGGTTTTTTTTTTTTTCTTGGGATTTTTTAAATTACCTTTTCAATCTCTTCTTTTGTTATAGGTTTGTGTAATTATTCTACCTCTGTTTTTGTTGGTTTACGTAGGTAGTGAGTTTCTAGAAATTTGTCCATTTCCTCTAGGTTTTCAAATTTGCTTGAGTACAATTTTTCATAGTTTTCTCCTATGTTTCTTTAAACTTCACTTGGGTCATTTGTGACATCTCCCAGCTCATTTCTTACATGGGTTATTTCCTTCCTCTCCTGTTTTTCTTTTGTCAGTTTGTCCAATGGTTTGTCAATTCTGTTAAGCTTTTCAAAGAACCAGCTTTTGGTCTTGTTAACTCTTTTAACTGTTTTTCTGTTCTCTATTTCATTTAACTCTGCTCTAATTCTTATTATTTCCTTTCTTCTGGCCCCTGAGGACTTATTTTACTGCTCTTTTTCCACTTGTTCATGTTTTAGGGTTAATGTTTTGATTTTGGCCCTTTCTTCTTTTTGGATGTGTGCATTTATTGCTATAAACTGACCTCTGCACCACTTTTGCTGTGTCCCAAAGGTTTTTGTAGGATGTGTTTTCATTGTCATTTTATTCTGTGAACTTCTTTATTCCATCCTGAATTTCTTTTATAACCCAGTAGTTTTTGAGCAAGGTGTTGTTCAGTTTCCATCTGTTTGATGTTTTCTCCTTGCTTTTTCTGTAATTGATTTCTACTTTTATGGCTTTATGGTCAGAAAAGATGCTTTGGAATATTTCAGTGTTTGGATTCTGCTAAGGCTTTCTTTATGGCCTAATATGTGGTCTGTTCTGTAGAATGTTCCATGTGAATTGGAAAAGAAAGTATATTTGGCTGCTGTTGGGTGGACTGTTTGGTATATGTCCATGAGATCAAGTTAGTTGATTGTGGCATTTAGATCTTCTGTGTCTTTATTGAGCTTCTTTCTGGATGTTCTATTCTTCACTGAAAGTGGTGTGTTGAAGTCTCTTACTATTATTGTGGAGCTGTCTATCTCTCTTTTCAATGCTGTTAGAGTTTGTTTTATGCATTTTGGAGCTCTGTCGTTTGGTTCATAAATATTTATTATAATTATGTCTTCCTGGTGTATTGACCCTTTAATCATTATCTAGTGTCTTTCCTTATCCTTTGTGGTGGATTTTACTTTAAAGTCTATTTTTTCAGAGATTAATATTGACACTCCTGCCCCTTTTCGATTGTTATTTGATTGATACATATTTTTTCATCCTTTGAGTTTTAGTTTGTTTGTGTCTTTAGTCTAAGGTGTGTCTGTTGTAGGCAGGATATAGACGGAAGATGTTTTTTACCCATTCTACCACTATCTGGCTCTTTATTGGTGCATTTAGTCCATTTGCATTCAGTATAATTATTGATAGGTATGAGTTTAGGGCTGTCATTTTAATGTCTTCTTTTGTGTGTTGTTCACAGTTTCTTTTTTCCACTTAATTTTCTCTATTGAGTCGTTTTTTCTTTATGTATTTTTTTTTCATCTTTTTCATTGTTGTTGATTTTGTATTTGCTCAGTCTTTATACTTTTCTCTTTTTTTTATTTTGATGTGTGGGATTGTTAGTTTTCTTTGTGGTTATCTTAATATTTGTCCCTATTAAAAGTTTAAACAAGTCTTTTATTTCTTTATATTGTCTTGACTTCCTCTCCACATGAGAAATCTATGTCTACTTTTTTTAGTCCCTCGTTTTTGTTTTAACGTTGTTATCTTTTACATATTGACATCTCTGTTTCCCTATTTCCAGTGTTTTAGCTTTGATTTATTTTTGTGACTTCCCTGTCTGGGTTGATATCTGGTTGTTCTCTCCTCTGTTCTAGCCTTGGGTTATTATCTGATAGTCTTGATTTTCTAACTGGAGAACTCCGTTAAGTATTTTTTGTAATTTTGGTTTGGTTTTTGCAAAGTCCCTAAGCTTCTGTTTATCTGGAAATGCCCTAATTTCACTATCATATTTGAGAGACAGTTTTGCTGGCTATATAACTCTTGGCTGGCAGTTTTTTTTCCTTCAAGGCTTTATATATGCCATCCCACTGCCTTCATGCCTACATGTTTTCTGTTGAGTTGTCCGAGCTTATTCTTATTAACTCTCCTGTGTAGATGACTTTTTGTTTATCCCTAGCCAGTCTTAAAATTCTCTATCTTTCTTTTGGAAAGTTTGATTATAATATGTCCTGGTGACTTTCTTTTGGGATCTATCTTATGTTGTGTTCAATGAGCATTTTGGATAGATATCTTGTCATCTTTCATGATATTAGGGAAGTTTTCTGCCAATAAATCTACAATTCTCTGTATTTTCTGTTATCTGCCCCTGCTTTGGTACTCTAGTCACTTATAAGTTATTCCTCTTGATAAAGTCCCACATAATTTTTGGATTGTCTTATTTTTTTTAATCCTTTTATCCAATTTTTCCTCAGATAAGTTGGTGTCAAGTGCTTTATCTTCAGTCTCACCAATTTGGACTTCTATTGTCTCAGTTCTGCTTCTGTGACTTTCTATTGAGTTGTCTAATTCTGAAATTTTATCGTTAATCTTCTGGATTTCTGGTTACTGTGTCTCTGTGGATTCTTGCAGCCTGTTAAAGTTGTCATTACACTTTAATCTTCTTCATTTCCTCTATTACTTAGTCTGTGTTTCACCTAATCTCCTTTCTGATCTCTTGAAGAGTTCTGTATAATAATATTTTGTATTCTTCCTCTGGTCATTCCAGAAATTTCTCTTTCTCCAGGAAATTTCTTGATTCTTTGGTTTGGGAGCTTGCTGAAGCCATAATCATCTCCCTCTTTATGTGATTTGATATTGATTGTTGTCTCCAAGGCATCAATAAGTTATTATATTTATTTATTTTATGTTTGCTTACTGTGTCCTAACTTCTTATTTTGTTTAGTTTTGATATGCCCAAATAGGCTGCTGGTGTGAGCTAGCCTGATCGCCAGTGCCCCTAAAGCTCCAATGTCCTGCCACCAGGTGGTTAGACTTGTTGCTAAGTATGGGAGCCCAGGAGTCTACTCACTCCTCCTGTATGGATGCAGCTCAGGTGTCCAGGTAGTCGATCACCAAGTGTGTGGTGCAGGCTGTCACCTACAGTCCTAGGCAAGCATGGGTGATTGGTGTAGGCACAGGCTTCTGGCTTCAGCAGGAGGTCACTAGCTGAGCAAGGCAGAGGGCCAACTGCTGCCCCCGAGTGCCCAGGAGGAAAGTGCGTCCTTGTTCCCTAGAGCACGTAGGTGGGTGGATTTTACAGCTGGACTATGAGCACCCAGTGCTGTTGGCTGTAAGGACTGCAGGGCACCAATTATTCTTGGTCCCCTGTTGCAGGTAGCTAGGTGATGTGGGTGGAGACACCAGTCCTCACGCCCCTGATGAGGGTAGGTGAAGACCCTGCTTAATGGGCACAGCAGTGGAAAATGTCACGAACCTGCCGCTTCACAGTGAAACAGCTGAAATCAGTCTTCAGGTATATACCCTGTTGCACTGTGGTGATAAGGGCTTATGCTGTTGAAATGGGCCCACACAAGTCTCTGCAGAGGTAAAGGCAGTCAAAGTCCATGGAGCTCTTATGCCTGTTCCTAGGCAAAGGAGCTGTGCCTACCATGAGTTCCTGGCTGAGGGGAGCAGGCCAATTATTTTTTCCTATGTTTGTTAATTTGGTCCCTCTCCAAGGCCGGGAGAATGGCTGAATGTGTGCGATGTATGCTATGTCTGGCACAGGGGACTTGTCAGTTGATGAAGCCATCCCAGACACAAAGCAGAGAAGGGAGCGGGGCAGGCGGGTAGTAAATGGGAGAGAGGTTTTTCCCAAAAGAGGGTATTTTTGATCCGTGCAGTAGGTCAGATGCAAGTACTTATCTTTTCCTGACTGAGCACTGCTTTTCACTGCTTCTGGCTGGCCGAGTAGACTCTCTGCCACTGGGTCTCTCCTGATGTGGCAAACACCTCCTGAGCGCCCCTGCTTGCCTCACAGCACACCACAAGCTGATCTGGCCTGAAGGGCTCCAGCTCCCTCCGGGTCAGTTCTGGCAGTTCCTCACTGCTTCCAAACTCTCTCCCTCCTCTGGCATTCAGTCCGATTCCTCAACTTTGCTTTTGATGTTCAGGGCTCCTAGATTGTCATATATAATGAAATCACTTGTGTTTTCAGGCCTTTGTTGTAAGAGGGACCAGCAGAAGTGTCTGACTAATCCACCTTCGTGGCCCCACCTCAAGACATTTTTTATGTAGAATCCACCAATACCACATTGCAGATTCTTCTCTTTTTCCTTCCTTCAGACTTCTTTACTTCCTTCCTTCGTTTCTTCCATTCTTCCATCCATACTTCCAACTATCCAACAATCCATGCATTCATTTATACATCCACCCCCTAACCACCTACCCATCCATCCATCCGTCCATCCTATTAACTATGATAAAGCTTTGGGAATACAATTGGGAGAAAACTGGACATAGTTCTTGGCCCACATGGAATTTCTTATCATGTGAAGGAGATGGGCATGAATCATGTATCCACAATAGAAGTTAAGATTACAAATGTAAACTAAGGTAAGTCTTCTAAAAAAAGAATGAATAGGATTCTGTAGAATTTTAAAAGAAAGGAAACTTAGTTTGAGGACAGGGTAGTTAGACTTTTCGAAGGATGTGATATTTGACCTTCTCTTTGTTGACTGGCATCTAGATAAAGATGGAAAGAGGCAGGCAGAGAACATTCCAGAGAGAGCAACAAAGACAATAGCTATGTAATAAGAGGACATGAATGGAAGCTTGTGTTACAGGAGAGTAGAGAGCAATAGGGAAGACCTGTGAGATGATACTGGAAAGCTAGGCTGAGCTGGACTCTTGAGAACCACATAGGACATAATTCCGGAAGCTACTGGCTGATCTAAAGCTGAGGACTCTGGAGTTATAGTTATATCTTCAATTTGTGAAGATAATTGGCAGTAGGGCAGAAATGAATTGGAAAGAATAGTAACCTGACTTTCACAGAAATTATGGTGAGTTGGACTAAAGAGCTAGAGATAGTAAACAGAAGACAGATTTTAGAAAGATTTAAGGAGTGTGATGAATTGGATATAAGGTATGAGACAAAGGCATCAAGAATATCTCCTGGGTTTATAGCTTACGTAACTTGAATAAATTTTGTCCAGATTCTATCAAAGAGTGCAATTTAATTAAACTTAACCTTTAATACTCCAAAGCACTGCAGGGGATGCAAGTATGAGTAAGGCACTGCCTTGAGTGTAGTAAATTCTACAAAACCCTAAAAAAAGTCAAAATTCAGAAGACCATAGTAAGTATTCCCTTTGCATGCACATATTTTAGAAATTAATTAGCATTTATATTTAAATAGTTATAAATCAAGAGTGAGTAGAGTCATATTTGATTAAGTGTTAGAATCTATATATCTCTGAAAGACACTTATTTTTGTTTGTCATCAGGTTTCTACCTTGGATAAGAAAACGTTCCAAGCAAAAAGAAACTAAATACAAATGCCTAAAGCAAATTTGTGTCATGTGGTAGAGTGTTCAGTACCTTTAAAGTATGTTTTTGCTTAGATGCATAAAATTGCACATTCCCTTCTTGTGCTAATAGGACTGAATTCAGTTCTAATTATACACAGTAATTAAGATTCTGTCCAATTTTGATTTTACCTATGCCTGACATGTGTCGCATGAAATAATGGATTCTTTCTCAAGTGCACTAAGGTTGCAAATGTTGTTAGTTCTCAAGATGGGTGGCAAGGCAAATCATTTTTTTCCACTGGAACTCAGCTGCCTTCAGACACCTTTAAATGAGTCCCAGTGAGATCATTTTCTTGTTGCTTTAGTCCATGTCAGAACTGTGCCTCTGCCACCTGCTGAAGAAAGTCTGCCTTTAGCACATCTGCAATCTCATGTCCTTCTTATTACTGACACACCTACCTACTGTTATTGTTGTTAGGTGCCTTGCCATCATTTCCCACTCATGGTGACTCTGTGTACAGCAATGAAACGCTGTCAGATTTTGCACCATCCTAACAATCCTTGTTATGCATGAGCCCATTGTTGCAGCCACTGCGTCAGTCCATCTCATTGAAGATCTTCTTTTTTGCTGACCCTCTACTTTACCAAGCATGATGTCCTTTTCCACTTACTAGTCCCTCCTGATAACATGTCCAAAATCTGTGAGAGACAATGTCTTGTCATCCTTGCTTCTAGTGAGCATTGTGGTTGTACTTCTTCCAAGACAGATTTGTTCACTCGTCTGGAAGTCCATGGTATAGTCTATATTCTTTGCCAACACCATGATTCAAAAGCGTCAATTCTTCTTCAGTCTTCCTTATCCACTCTCCAGCTTTCACATACACATGAGTCCATTGTAAACAGTATGGCTTGGTTCAGGTGCACCTCAGTCCTTAAAGTGATATCTTTGTTTTTCAACATTTTAAAGAGATCTTTTGTAGATTTGCCCAATGCAATGTGTCATTTGATTTTTTGATTGCTGGTTCCATGGGCATTGATTGTGGATCCAAGTAAGGTGAAATCCTTGACAATGTTAATTTTTTTTCTCCGTTTATCATGAGAAAAAATTGGCCCAGTTGTGAAAATATTTGTTTTCTTTGTGTTGATGTGTAGTCTATACTGAAGGCTGTGGTTCTTGATCTTCATCCGTAACTGCTTCGAATCCTCTTCACTTTCATCAGGCAAGGTTGTGTCATCTTCATATGGCAGGTTGTTAATGATTCTTCCTCCAATCCTGATGCCTCCTTCTTCTTCTTATAGTCTAGTGGCTTGGATTATTTGCTCAGCATACACACTGAATAAGTATGGTGAGAGGATACAACCCTGATGCACACTTTTCTTGACTTTAAAACACGCAGTGTCCCCTTGTGTTCAAATGACTAAATCTTGATCTAAGTACAGGTTCCTCATGAGCACAATTAAGTGTTTTGAAATTCCCATACTTTGCAATGTTATTCATAATTTGCTATGATCCACACTGTCCAATGCCTTCACATAGTCAATCAAACACAGGTAAACATCTTTATGATATTCTTAGCTTTCAACCATGATCCATCTGATATCAACAATGATATCTCTTGTTCCATGTCCTTTCGGAATCTTGCTTGAATTTCTGGCAGTTCCCTCTTGATGTACTATTGCAAATGCTTTTGAATGATCTGCAAAATTTTACTTGTGTGTAATATTAATGATATTGTTCAATAATTTCCTGCATTTTGTTCTATCACCTTTCTTTGAAATAGGTACAAATATGGATCTAGTCAAGTCGGTTGGCCAGGTAGCTGCTTTCCAAATTTCTTGGCATAGATGAGTGAGTGCTTTCAGTTCTGCATCCATTTATTGATACATCTCTGTTGATATTCAGTCAGTTCCTGCAGGCTTGTTTGCCAATGCCTTCAGTGCAGCTTGGACCTCTTCCTTCAGTACCATCAGTTTTTGATCATATGCAACCTCCTGAAATGGTTGAATGCTGGCCAATTATTTTTAGTAGAGTGACTCTGTGTATTCCTTCCATCTTCTTTTGATGCTTCCTGAGTCACTTACCATTTTCCCATAGAATCCTTCAGTATTGCCACTCAAGGCTTGAATGTTTTCTTCAGTTCCTTCAGCTTGAGAAATGCTGAGCGTGTCCTTCCTTTTTGCTTTTCTGTTTCCAGGTATTTTCACATTTCATTATAATACTTTACTTGTCTGTGAGCCACCCTTTGAAGTTTTCTGTTTAGTTATTTTACTGCATCAGTCTTCCTTCAGAGTTAGCTATTCCATGTTCAAGAGCAACTTTTAGAGTCTCTTGGGACATCGATTTTGTTTGTTTCTTTTTTTCCTGTCTTTTTCATGATCTCTTGCTTTCTTCATATATGATGTCCTTGTTGTCCTTCCCCAACTCCTCTGGTCTTCAGTCATTAGTGTTCAACGTGTCAAATCTATTCTTGAGATTTGTCTCTAAATTCAGATGGGCTATAGTCAATGTTATACTTCGGCTCTAAAGACTTATTCTAATTTTCTTCATCTTAAACCTGAACTTGTATAGGAGCAATTGATGGTCTGTTCAACAGTTAGCCCCAGGCCTTGTTCTGACTGATGATATTCAGCTTCTCCATCCTCTGTTTCCGCAGATCTGGTCAATTTGATTTCTGTTTATTCCATTCAGTGAGATCCACGTGTATAGTCTCCGTATATGTTGGAGAAAAAAATACTTTTGAAATGAAGAAGTCGTTGGGCTGCAAAATTCTGTCATGTGATCTCTGTCATTGCTATTACCAAGACCATATTTTCCAACTACTGATGCTTCTTATTTCCAACTTTAGCATTCCAATCACGAATAACTATCAATGCATCTTTGATCAGTTTCAGACTGCAGAAGCTAGTAAAAGTCTTCAATTTCTTTATCTTTGGCCTTAGAGGTTGGTGTGTAAATTTGAATAATAGTCATATTAACTGATCTTCCTTGTAGCCATCTGGATATTATCACTGACAGAGTTGTACTTCAGGATAGTTCCTGAAATGTTGTTTTTTGTGATGAACACAAAGCCACCATTTGCTTTAGTTTGTCATTCCTGGCATAGGGTACCATGTGACTATCTGATTCAAAATGACCAGTACCAGACTATTTCAACTCACTAACGAGTAGGATATAGATGTTTACATGTTCTATTTCATTTTCGTTGGCTTCCAGTTTTCCTCATTTCATACTTTGTACATTCCACCTTCTGATCATTAATGGACATTTGCAGCTGTTTTTCTCATTTTGAGTTGTCTCACATTAGTAAATGATTTTCCTGAAAACTTGACTCCATCCATGTCTTTAAGGTTGACTCTACTTTGAAGAGGCAGCTCTTCCCCAGTTGTCTTTTGAGTGCTTTCCAACCTGAGGAGCTAATCTTCTGCCACTATATCAGACAATGCTCCACTACTGTTCAGGAGGTTTCCACTGGCCACTTTTTTTTCCAGAAGTAGACTACCACGTTTTTTCCTAGTCTATCTTAGTCTGGAAGTTCTTCTCAAAGACGTCCACCAAGGTTGACCCTGCTGGTATTTGAAATACTATTGGCAAAGCTTCCAGTATCACAGCAACACGTAAGCCACTACAGTATTACAAAATGTGAGATATGTTGTGGACATACTTACTACTACTCAGCAATATGGAATTCCTAAAACTGCCCATACAAAATGGAAGACTGGCTTTTTTCTTATCCAAGCCTCTGGTATTAGAGCTACTGTGAAATTAATGTAATAAGTTACCTTAGTTCCTTTTGGTCTCAGTTTCCTCATCTAAAAAATGAAGCGGTGTTATCTAAACTAGCTTCCAAAAATTCTGGAATTCTATCTGTGCTTTTCAACTACCAGTTAACTACACCAAACTCTGTCTTTAGAAAAATGATACCCTGAATTACTTAAAAATTAAAAAACACAAAAAACACAAAAACCAAAAGTTAGGATCTAACAATTATATTAAAATACTTTTCCTAAACTCATAGAATATTAGAGTACTATGAATAGTAGGTTTAGTGTAACCCACAAGACCCAAAGACATGTGGTTATTTTAATGTCCAGATTACTGGTTCCCTCCCTCTTGTTGCTAATAGATGCCTTCGAGTCCTGCACCATCCTCCTATTGTTGCTAGGTATGAGCCTTGTTGCAGCTCCTGTGTCAATCCATCTAGTTGAGGGCCTTCTTTTTTTTCTTTGCCGACCATCTACTTTAACAAGCATAGTGTCCTTCTCCAAAGATTGGTCCCTCTTGATAACATGCTCAAAGTAAGTGAAACAAAGACTCACCATCCTCGTTTCTAAGGAGCATTCTGGCTATACTTCTCTTCCTAGACCTACTGAATCAGAATCTGCAAGGGAACAGAATTGGAAATCTGTTGTTTTCTTCTGGTTAAATATGCAAAATTTATTTGTTATGAGATTGTCTATATTTTTATTGCAAGTTGATATAAAGCTTGAAATTTTCAGTAGAGCTTAAAACTCTACACTGTATCTTATTTCTGTCTCTGAGTTTATTCAAGTTACTCCCCATTTTGAAATCTTCTCTACCTTCATCTTACCCAAATACTATCCTTCAGTCAAACATTAATCAAGTCCTATTTCCTGACTAAAGTAGTAACTGACAACTATGTGTCCAACACTGTGCTAAGCACATTACTTGTGGCCATTCTCAGGATAATCCTCTGAGAGAGTTACTCTTCTCATAACCATTATAAGTCAAGGCGATGAGGCTGGGGGAAGTGAGGTTCTCGTTGTTGTTAGCTACCATTAGTAGGCTCCCAAGTCATGGCAGCCCTATCCATGCACAATGTATTGAAATGCTGCTGTCTCATGTACCATCCCTATGATCCTTTTATAATTGAACCATTGTGATGCATAGGGTTTTCATGGGCTGATTGTTGGAACAAGTTCTCCAGACCTTTCTTCCTAGTCCATCTTACTGTGAAAGTTCCACTAACACTTTTCCAACAACATAGCAACATGCAAGACTCCTCTGAAGAAGGGTGGTGTCTGTGCAAGAGATGTATTGCCTGGGAATTGAACCAAGGTATTCTTCTTGCAAGGCGAGAATGCTACCACTGAACCAGTGATGTTTCTCAAGGAGTGAAGTAGCTAGCCTAAACATTACTCTTGAAGTAAGTGATATATGAACTCTGAACACACTCTGTCTCACCAGGGACCTGTGTCATACTCTACACGGATCACCACATGACGTCACCTTCCTTGCTCTTTGCACTGTCCAGCTCCAAGCATCTCTATCTTCTCTCAATTCGCAAGAACCTGCAGTGTGTGCCCCACCAAAAAAAAAAAAAAAAAAAAAAAAAAACTTCCATCCAATGAATTCTGACTAATAACTACCCTATACGACAGGGTAAAACTACCCCATAGGGTTCTGAGGAGAAACTGGTGGATTTGAACTACCCACATTTGGTTAGCAGTAGAATGCCTAACCACTGTGCCACCAGGGCTTAATGACCCCCCTCAAGGAGCACTTATTTATATTCTTTCCCATCCGGATCTTAAACCTGGCAAAGGCAGAAACCATTTTCTATAGGCCTTCACTATGCTCGACTACTATTTGCCATTTGATTAGACATGGAGCAAACATGTGAATTGTGAAAATGTTCAAGATCATTTTGGTGACAAACTATAGAAGATCTAGCAGCAAAAGTAAATATCAAATTCAGCTTCATCCTTTGTTCCAGGAAAACATTTCCTTTTTTTTCATGAATTTAGGAGTGGGGAGCTAATTGAATGTGGGAAGTCTCATCTGAAAGAGACCCATTTTCCAATGTCCATATTCAGGATCTAGAGATTTTGGTTCTTGCTTCTGAGACCACTCTATATTCTGTAAGATTATGCTGACAATGAGATTATGGCCTCATAAAATCTTTTTTGGCCCAAATCAATTCCATGTAACTAAATACTAAAAGCTCCCTTGTAGAGGATAGATACACACTGAAGTGGCATTCTCCTAATCTTTTAACAGAGAGTTGGGTTGATGGATTTGCTCATGCAGTCATAATTTTGAGTTAAGCCGTTTTATAAAATGGATGAAGTGCACATTTCCTTTTTATTAGAAAATGATATTTTCTCATTTATCAGTACTTACCAAAGCAATTTAAAAAAAATATTATTTGCAAAGCTCACTCAAAGGACAAATTTTATCACCATTGTTACTATTGTTGTTAGGTACTGTGGATTCTGACTCATAGCAACCTGATAAGACAGGGAAGAACTGCTCCATAGGGTTTTTTAGGCCATCATCTTTACAGGAGCAGATATCCAGGACTTTCTTCTTGGAGCCACTGGGTGAGTTCAAACTGCCAACCTTTCCTTTAGCAGCCAAGCACTTAATCATTACGTTACCAAGGTCTCTTAGCACCACTGTTGTGTTGTTGAGTAGATTGTTACTCATAGAGACCATGTAGGACAGAGTAGATTTGTCCCATAGGGTATCTTAGGCTGTGCTCACCAATTCTTTTCTCCAGCAGAGGAACAGTGACCTTTCGTTTAGCAGTCGAATGCTTAAGTATTGTGCCACCAGTGCTCTTTTTATCACCATTAAGTTTATAATGAGTCTATAATTCTAAAGGCAAATTTGAAAAATCAGTTTCCAATAATACTTCACGTATGCCCAAGGCAGCAAGTCTCAGATGAGGGGATCATCCCCCAGTCCCAAGAAGGGCACTTCTTTGAAGGACACCATGCCCACTTGGTATGTTTATTTTGAAATATGACACACTATTTTATGGTCATACTGCATGCCTTTATTTTAATTTCCCATGATTTCTCAATCCAAATACATTTCTGAGAATAGTTTTGGGATTGCAGCTTGATTTTTTTAAATTGTGCTTTAGGTGAAACTTTATAGCTCAAGTTAATTTCTCATATGAAAATTTATACACATACTGTTATGTGAAATCAGTTGCAATCCTTATAATGTGAGAGCAAGTTTCCCCTTTCCACCCTGAGTTTCTTGTGTCCATTCAACCCATTCCTGTCCCTTCCTGCCTTCTCACCCTGCCTCTGGATAGGAGCTGCCCATTTGGACTCATGTGTCTGCTTGAATTAAGAAGCAGTTTTAAAAGCACGACACTGTGCCAATATTCATTGTTCTTCAATGCTAAACATGGACTTTAGTTTCTACCTTTCTTTAAATATCAAGTTTTCTAGATAGTTCATAATTCTACAAGTGGAGAGTAATCAACACAAAGGCCCTAGTGAAATATGAACATGGAGAAGTAGCACTTGGTAAGTGTCTGAATGATATTTTAACATGTCAGAATTAAAATTTGACAAGGTAGACTGAAGACACTTCTCTAGAATTTAATAAGTGGAGGGTTCTAAGAGAGCATATAATTATAACTCTGTCATTTTATAGATTTAAAAAATAGACACCTAGATGCTTTCATGACTTCTCTAAGATCACATAGTACTTTGCAGTCTCCAGAAATTCTCACACCTCAAACCTTCAGCAGAATAGTCCTCCCATCTAAACTGTCCCCATGATGTCACTTCCCCCAGAATACCCATGGCTGGAAGCTGGTTGCCCTTGTTTCTTCATGAAAATTTCTACATTTACTTTAGCCATCTCCTTATACAAAATTCCTAGTTGTTTATAGAAATTAATGTATCACACAGATCTCTGTAATCTATAGGATCATTCATTTCTTTTTAGTGTATATCCTTGGCTTGCCATTTCTATTATTACTTGTTCTAATAGACAAGTCAAAGTCACTTTTTATACAATATATGAAGTAAGGACTTTGTACAAGTGTTGTATATACGGGAAAGCATTTTGTTTTTCAGTCTTTAACCTAGATGAACTCGTTTACACCCTTTGTATTTAAAATCAAGTGTCACTTCCTTCTGGACCTCTTCCCAACCTCTCAGACCATGTGAGAGGTACTTGTTGGTAAAGCTTTCCGTTGAAAACCTCAGCTCCTCCTTTATAACTTTCACCACACTTGCAATTTTGTTAATGCCAGTAATCTTCCGTACACTCTGTGCTCCTTGAGGGCAGGGACTCCGTCTGTCTTAGACACAAGTATATCTCTTGCACACAGCATGCACGTGGAAGATGCGTCTTTTGGCCTGGACTTTCTGTTCCAAGCAAAAAATAAAAATACAACTCAAACCATCTTATGCAAGAAAAAGAAATCAGTGACTCATGTAACTAAAAAGTCCAGAGATAGTGATGTGCGGTTTCATCACAGTTGGCCCCTGGTTTCAAACTATGTCCTTAGGATGATTCTCCATTTGTTGCCTCTGCTTTTAGATATGTTGTGCTCATGTGATGGCCAAGATGGTATTGATTGCTCCAAGCTTATCAGATCCTTGATAACTCCAGTCTTAGAGAATCTTTCAGAAAATATCCCAACCATCGGTTTAGATCACATGCTCACTCATAAGTCCACCACCATACCTTAGGAGTGTGGTGTGCTGACTGCCTTAGTTGGGGTCAGGAGACCTTCCAGAAACTTAGAGTAGAGGTCAGCCCCTCCAGAACCCCATGGGTTAAGAGTAGATTGAGAGTGTTTTTCAAAGGGAGAAAAGGGGTTTTCTTGCCCGAACAGGGGAAATGGATGCTGGGTAAGCAGAAATACCTGATAACAATCAGAATATTAATTGGTAATATTTATTGAGTACTTTATGTGGATTTACTAATTTAATATGTCCACTAAAATGCTCAATTAATAATGAGGAAATTAAAGAATGAATGAATACAAAGTTTCATGTTTAGGTCATTGGACATTGTATGTTATAAAGACATATGGGTTATATTATGACTATCATTTTTATCATTATTGTTATGGTTTACTGCTAGGAACTTTGTAATATAGATCCTCATTTAGTTATAAGTTGTTAATAGATTTTTCTCATTATTTATTAAAAAGCAATATAAAGGGCCAACATACTTGTAGTAGTCTCACATCACTTATGTATTTAAAGAACTTAATATGTAGCTTTGTTAGTCTTGCAATTTGCATCTCATTTCTGGCTTTTGTTTTTCTGATTTTACCACTATTAGCTGCTATCTCTCTGTGCTCTCTTGTGTAAGCTTAATTTCATCTTGTAATTTTAATACGTATTTTGGGTGTTTGCATAGTCAAATCAGCTTCTACCAAGACCTTCTACATTATTTCTCTTTCCACTCCCTTCCTGCCACCCATCTTTGGAGTCTTTCTATTGATCCTTTGGGTATTATTCAGGATTACTGGATTACTTGTCTGTTTAAAGTTGTCTTCAATGAGATTTGGCTATTTTACTCAACCTGTTAATCTTGGCTTGCATTTTCTTATCAATTTTTCCTATTTTCATTTTGAATTTTTCCATATTTTTCTTAAGTATTCTAAACTCCATCGTAAGAACTTACTCTTTTTCCTCTGAGTTTAACTGCTTACAAGGAAATTGAGTTATTCAAAAATTCTTAAATAACGTTGCTGAAATCATGAAATTACATAAACTTATGTGTGAATGTGTATAGATTTATTTTCCGGGGGAAAGTGTAATATTTCTCATCAAAGTTCATGTTATGGCCAATGAATGTTTCAGAGTTGTGTTCTCCTCATTGTAATACTCATTGATATTTTGTAAACTGTTGTGAACTGTGACTGTTCAAACAGAGGGTGAGGGTTACGTTTTTTCTTTGTCATTATTGTATCTTGACTTTTGGCCCAGTCCTATATGCACACTGGGGAGGATTTCAGAAGAAGTGAGACCACACTGTTGACAAACTAATCTTCTGTCCTAGATCAGTGGCCACCAAAGGGAAGACTTCTCAGCAAGCCACAGACTTTGAGAACTCCCTGCTTCTTGGGGAAGTATCATCTCAGAACGGATCATTTCCCTTCCTCCCATGCTGTATCTGCAAAAGCAGCATCCACTCCTTTCCAGGTTTCCCCTATCTGGAACAAAATTGTTGTTGTGAGGTGTTGAATCATTTTCTGACACATAGTAACCCTGCAGGACAGAGTAGAACTTACCCATAAGATTTTCTAGGCTGTATTCTTTACAAGAGGAAATTACCAGTGCTGCTGGTGCTCTTGAACCACAGAGCTTTCAGTTAGCAGCTGAGTGCTTAACCAGGGCTTCTTTTGTGAGATTAGTGACACATTGTGGATGTTGTCTTCCTCTTTCTCTTTGCTCATGGAGAACTATAAGTGTCTCCGTAATTCTTAGATTTAAATATAGTTCTAATGATTCTGAATGCACAGAATCCACATCAAGCAGTGACTTCCTCTTGTTCTTGCTTCTTTGGGTCCTAAATTTCTTTGACATAAATGATGTCATTGTGCTGTGATTCATCCTCTGTCCACAGGCATCATTTTCAGTCCTCACTGCATGTTGACTACTTTTCTGACACTGAGCTCTTTCTTCTTCCTTCATAATTTACCCACACTACTAGTCATCTTGTCATTGGCCATCACTAACAGAACAGATGGGCTCTGAGATTGGCTGCCTTTCCTAAGACTGGAGCCAAGGGAAGAATTCCTGCAAAACTCAGTGCCATGCTAAGGACTATGTGGAGAGGCCAAGTTTAAAACAGCAGACTACTTGTAAACACCAAGTTCTTTGGATTATAGATGATATGAACATCAGTGCTATGAAGCCAGTTGGTCTGAGGCAGGCAAGGAAGATGTCAAAGGACTAAGACTAGGATATAAAGGGCTAGCAGGATTGAGAAGTATGACTTGGTTAGGCTGAAATAAAATCTCAGAGGAAAAATGGATAATCCCTGTGATTCTTCCCTGTAATCTAAGCCTCCCTCTGCAACTTTATTTCATGGTCAGTGACCTGTTGCTATATACTGTGTGTGTGTCTGTGTGTGTGTGTGTGTGTGTGGTGCTATAGAAATTGTATCAATACATGTATATTATTGGCCAGTAAGATTGGGAAGAACATCAAACATCATTTTAATCTGTACTAATTATATATTATAGGAAGATATTTCATAAAAAATGAGTCTTCTGCAACCTTAATTTTCAAGATAACCATTGTTCAGATTGGCCACAGGATTTTTGTGGTCTGATGGGTTGATTTAAATGAAATCATTTTGATAAGAGTAGTGTTACACAAATGCTGGATGGAATTACCTTCAGAGGTATATTTTGAAAACTTAAAAGTAGTGACCATGAATTATTTCTCCTTCCACAGTATAAACATTCTGACGAAATGGAATATTCATTCATTTTGGACTGTTTTCTACATTTAGGTTTTGGAATTCAAGTGAAATGGAACTTCACTTGTGTTTCCCTCTTTTCTTTCTGCAGGTTATGTAAACCTCTTACAATTAACTCAGAAATGGACCAACTTTTTATACTAGAAAAAATAATGATGCTTCCTGCGGTAATTGTTCAGTCTAATACGAGAAGCAATACTGTTGAGGTAAGACAATGAAGAAAAAATGTGGGAAATATATGGAGAAAGAAAGGCTCAAGTAGGCATTCACAAGATGTCTAGGTGTCATCAATTAGTTGTTGAGAAAGATACACATACTGTGGGTATTTGTTTAAAAAGTAAAATAATGCATACAAGCTTCCAGTCTCAGTATGAAACTAAATGATGAAACATGGCTGTTACCAAATTATCTTAAAAATTCCACAACTTCCTCTTCTTAATCATCTTTTATTCTAAATATACTTAGAACCTCTTTCAAAAGAACAGCGTAAATAAATTCACTGTAGGTCAGAATTCAACTATTTTATTATAATCTTTTATTTCAAAAATTTTAGAGAGCTGTCCCATTAAGTGTGAGTTCCACAAACCTGATCTATTTCATAATAATAATGATAAGAAAATAGAAAAGAGTTGAATTATGTATAGTGGAGTGAAGAGTTAGTCATGGTGAATTTTAATGATTTGAGTAGGTCATATACAGGGAATTTAAAGACAATTTTAATATAAAGATGATAAGATTTTTAGGTCATTTTATACACTAGCTCATAAAATAAGATAGGTTTTGAAATGGAAAACTTGTGAATTTTGATACATCTAAAAAAATAAAATTTTGGGACATTAAGGAAATAAAGTTTTTTTGAAACATGTCAGAAATTAAGAGACATGTGTTTCAAACTGCTGTAACTAACCAAGTCAACCTCACTCAAGAGGTTACCCTGTTCAATCCCAGCCTGGCAAACTGCAAAAGAGAGTAAGGACAGATGTCTGATAGAACAAGGGAAAGGAATTGTTCTGCAACCTGCATTGGCATTTTTTTAAACTTTCTATTTTGAACTAATTATGGACTAACAAAGCAGTTATATAATGTATACTAATAAGCCTTGTGTTCCTTTCGTCCAGCTTCATCCAGTATTAGTATCTTATATCACTATAGCACATTATCAAAACCAATTGACTTTGGTGCAATACAGTTAAGTAGACTACAGATCTTACTAAGATCTCAACAGTTTTTACATGCAGTCTTTTGTTTGTTTTGGGTGGAGGGAAGATGGGGCTTGAAAATTAAGAGTTGAGAATATTTCACATATGTTCCCAAGGTCATAATGGGCAATGTCGCTTATATTTTTAATTCTTGCTTCCTTCTGTCTCTCCTTCCGTCTTACACTCTGTTTCTCTCTTTCTCTCTTTCTTCCATCCTCTCACACTGAGCACAAATTTAGTGCCAGGCACTGTGCTGTGTTCTGGGTAAAGATTGGTAAACACAGTTTGGACCATACCCTCCTTCATTGTCATCCCTCCCCTCTTATTATTATTATTATTATTTTGTTGTGCTTTAGGTGAAAGTTTACAGCTTAAGTTAGTTTCTCATAAAAAAATTTATATACACATTGTTATGTGACCCTAGTTGCTATCCCTGTAATGTAACCTTACATTCCTCCTTTTCACCTCAGATTTCCTGTGTCCATTCAGCCAGCTCCTATCTCTTTCTGCCTTTGCTTCTTGCCTCCAGACAGGAGCTGCCCATTTAGTCTCCTGTATCTACTTAAACTAAGAAGCACACTCTTCAAGAGTATCATTTTATGTATCACATAGTCCAGTCTATTCTTTGTCTGAAGAGTTGACTTCAGTAATGGTTTTAGTTCTGGGTTAACAGAGAGTCGGGGGGCCATGTGGTCTCAGTCAGGCCATTAAGTCTGGTCTTTTTACTAGAATTTGAGTTCTGCAGCCCAGTTTTCTCCTGCTTCGTAAGGGACTCTCTGTTGTGTTCCCTGACAGGGCTGCCATTGGTGGTAGCTGGTCATCATCTAGTTCCTCTGGTCTCAGGCTGGTGGAGTCTCTGGTTTACGTGGCCCGTTTTGTGTGTTGGGCTAATATTTTCCTCTTGTCTTTGATGTTCTTCATTCCCCTTTGCTCCAGGTGGGTTGGGACCAATTGATGCATCTTAGATGGTCCATCTCTAGCTTATAAGACCCCACATGCCACTCACCAAAGTGGATACAGAACATTTTCTTAATAAACTTTGTTATGCCAGTTGACCTAGAGTTCCCTGAAATCGTGGTCCCTAGACACCTGCCTCTACTAACCTGTCCATTAAAATATTTAGTTGTGTTCCATAAACTTCTTAGCTTGTGGTTTAGTCCAGCTGTGCTGACTTCCCCTGTATTGTGTGTTGTCCTTCCCTTCATCTAAGATAATTCTTGTCTACTATCTAGTTAGTGAATTCCCTTTTCCCTCCCTCCTTAACTTCATAACCATCAGAGAATGTTCTGTGTTTAAACATTTTCTTGAGTTCTTATAATAGTGGTCTCATACAATATTTGTCCTTTTGAGACTTAATAACTGCACTCAGCATAATGCCTTCCAGATTCATCCATGTTATGAGATGTTTCACAGATGCATCGATGTTCTTTATCATTACGTAGTATTCCATTGTTTGAATATACCATAACTTGTTTATCTATTCACCCTTTGATGGGTGGCTAGGTTGTTTCTATCTTTTTGCTATTGTGAACGGTGCTGCAATGAACATGGGTGTGCATATATCTATTCATGTGACGGCTCTTAATTCTCTAGGATATATTCCAAGGAGTGGGATTGCTGGATCATATGGTACTTCTATTTCTAGCATTTAAGGAAGCACCAAATCGATTTCCAAAGTGGTTGTATCATTTTACATTCCAGCCAGCAGTGTATAAGTGTTCCAGTCTCTCCACAACCTCTCCAATATTAATCATTTTGTGTTTTTTGGATTAATGTTAGCCTTCTTCAGGTGAGATGGTATATTATTGTAGTTTAGATTTATATTTTTCTAATGGCTAATGATTGTGAACTTTTCCTCATGTATCTGTTAGCCGCCTAAATGCCTTCTTTGGTGAAGTGCCTATTCAAGTCCTTTGCCATTTTTTAACTGAGTTATTTGTCTTTTTGTTCTTGAGGTTTTGCAGTATTTTGTAGATTTTAAAGATTAGACACTGATCGGATCTGTCATGGGCAAAATTTTTTTTCTCAGTCTGTAGATTGTCTTTTGACTCTTTCGGTGTAGTATTTTGATGAGCATAAGTGTCTGATTTTTAGGAGCTCCCAGTTATCTACTTTCTCTTCTGGTGTTTGTGCATTGTTAGTTATGTTTTGTATTCTGTTTATTCGGTGTATTAGGGTTCCTAGCGTTGTCCTTATTTTTTCTTCCATGATCTTTATTGTTTTTGATTTTATATTAGGTCTTTGATCCATTTTGATTTATTTTTTGTGCATGGTGTGAGGTATGGGTCTTGTTTCAGTTTTTTGCAGATAGATATCCAGTTAGGCAAGCACCATTTGTTAAAGAGACTGTCTTTTACACAATTAACAGACTTTTGGCCTTTGTCAAATATCAGCTACTTATAGGTGGATGAATTTATGTCTGGATTCTCAATTCTTTTGCATTGGTGTATGTATCTGTTGTTGTACCAGTACCAGGCTGTTTTGACTACCGTGATGGTATAATAGGTTCTAAAATCAGGTAGTATGAGGCCTCCCACTTTGTTCTTTTTCTTGAGTAATGCTTTACTTATCCGGGGCCTCTTCCCTTTCCATATGAGGTTGGTCATTTGTTTTTCCATTTCATTAAAAAATGCTGTTGGAATCTGGGTGGGGATTGAATTGTATCTGTAGATTGCTTTGGGTAGAATTGACATTTTCACAATGTTGAGTCTACCTATCCATGAACAAGGTTTGTTTTTCCACTTATGCAAGTCTCTTTCCGTTTCTTGCGGTAATGTCTGGTAGTTTTCTTTGTATAGGTCTTTTACATCTCTGGTTAGATTTATTCCTGAGTATTTTATCTTCTTGGGGGCTATTGTAAATGGTATTGATCTGGTGATTTCCTCTTCCAAGTTCTCTTTGTTGTTGTAGAGGAATCCAACTGATTTTTGTATGTTTCTCTTGTATCCTGATACTTTGCTGAAATCTTCTATTAGTTCCAGTAGTTTTCTTGTGGATTCTTTGGGGTTTTTTCTGCAGATAAGATCATATCATCTGCAAATAGACATACTTTGACTTCTTCCTTACCAATTGGATGCCCTTTATTTCTTTTTCTAGCCTATTTGCTCTGGCTTGGACCTCCAGCACAATGATAAATAATAGTGGTGATAAAGGACATCTTTGTTAGGTTCCCATTCTCAAGGGGAATGCTTTCAGACTTTCTCCATTTAGGACAATGTTGGCTGTTGGCTTTGTATAAATGCACTTGAGTATGTTGACGAATTTCCTTTCTATTCCTATTTTGCTGAGTTTTTATCATGAGTGGGTGTTGAACTTTGTCAAATACCTTTTCTGTATCACTTGATAAGATTATGGGTTTATTGTCTTTTGTTTTATATAGGTGATGGGTTGCATTGATTGTTTTTCTAGTGTTGAACCATCCCTGCATACCTGGTATGAATTCCACTTCATCATGGTGAATTATTTCTTTTGAAATATTGTTGAATTCTATTGGCTAGATACTTGTTGAGGATGTTTGCATTTACATTCATGAGGGATATTGGTGTGTAAATTTTTTTTTTTTTTTTTTTGGTGGTGTCTTTACCTGGATTTGGTATCAGGGATATGTTGATTTCATAGAAAAAATTTGCGAGTATTCCATCATTTTCTATGCTCTGAAATACCTGTAATAATAGTGGTGTTAACTCTTCTCTGGAAGTTTCGTAGAATTCTCCAATGAAACCATCACTGTCAGAGCTTTTTTTTTTTTTTTTTTTTTTTTTTGGTGGGGGGCAGTTTTTGAATTACCTTTTCAATGTCTTCTTTTGATATAGGTTTATTTTATTCTTCTACCTCTGTTTATCTTACTTTATGTAGGTAGTGTGTTTCTAGAAATTTGCCCAGTTCCTCTAGATTTTCAAATTTGTTGGAGTGCAATTTTTTGTAATACTCTGTTATGATTCTCTTAATTTCAGTTGGGTCTGTTGTCATATGGCCCATCTCATTTCTTATTTGAGTTATTTGCTTCCACTCCTGTTTTTCTTTTGTCACTATGGCCAATGGTTTATTGATTTTGTTGATCTTTTCAAAAACTTGCTTTTGATCTTGTTAACCTGTTAATTGTTTTTCTATTCTCTGTTTTATTTAATTTTGCTCTAATTTTTATTTTTTTCTTTCTTCTGGTGCCCAAGAGCTTCTTTTGGTGCTCCCTTTCTACTTATTTGAGTTGTAGGGTTAATGTTTTGATTTTGGCCCTTTCTTCTTTTTGGATGTGTGCATTTATTTCGATAAATTGACCTCTGAGCACTGCTTTTGCTGTATTCCAGAGATTCTGGTAGGATGTGTTTTCATTCTCATTTGATTCTGTGAATTTCTTTATTCTGCCCTGAATTTTTTCAATAACCCAGTAGTTTTTTGAGCAAAGTGTTGTTCAGTTTCCATGTGTTTGATTTTTTTTCCTTGCTTTTTCTGCTTTTGATTTATGCTTTTATGGCTTTATTGACAGAAAAGATGCTTTGTAATATTTCAATGCTTTGGAGTTTGTTAAGGCTAGCTTTATGGCTTAATATGTGGTCTATTCAGGAGAATGTTCCATGTACGTTGGAAAAGAAAGTATACTTGGCTGCTCTTGGGTGGAGTGTTCTGTGTATGTCTGTGAGATCAAGTTGGTTGATTGTGGCATTTAGATCTTCTGTGTCTTTATTAAGCTTCTTTCTGGATGTTCTGTCTTTCACTGAAAGCAGTGTGTTAATGTCTCCGACTACTATTGTGGAGCTGTGTGTATCTGTTTTCAATGCTGTTAGAGTTTATTTTATGTATTTTGGAGACCTGTCGTTGAATGTGTAAATATTTATTATGGTTACATCCTCCTGGTGTATTGACCCTTTAATCATTATATAGTGTCCTTCCTTATCCTTTCTGGTGGATTTTACTTAAAAGTCTATTTTGTCAGAAATTAATATTGTCACTCCTGCTATTTTTTGATTGTTGTTTGCTTGATACATTTTTTTTCCATCCCTTAAGTTTTAGTTTGTTTGTGTCTTTAAGTCTAAAGTGTGTCTCTTGTAGGCAGCATATAGATGGATCAGGTTTTTTTTATCCAGTCTGCCACTCTCTGTCTCTTTATTGGTTCATTTAGGCCATTTACATTCAGTGTAATTATTGATAGGTATAAGTTTAGTGCTGTCATTTTGATGTCTTTTTTTGTGTGTTGTTGACAGTTTCTTTGTTGCCCTTAATTTTCTGTGCTGAATAATTTTTCCTATGTATTTTGTTTTCATATTTTTCATTGTTGTTGATTTTGTATTTGTTGAGTCTTTATATTTTCCTTGTTTTATATTTTGATCTGCAGGATTGTTAGTTTCCTTGGTACTTACCTTAATATTTAACCCTATTTTTCTATGTTTGAGCCAATCTTTTATTTCTCTATATCGCCTTGACTTCCTCACCATATGAAAGATCTATTACTGCATTATTTAATTGTTCTGTTTTCTTGTAATGTTGTCATGTTTTACATATTGACATCTCTGTTTCCCTATTTTCAGTGTTTAACTTTGATTTATTTTTGTGACTTCCCTATCTGGGTTGATATCTGGTTGTTCTGTTCTGTGTTCTAATCTTGGATTGTTATCTGATGTTATTGATTTTCTAACCGGAGGACTCCTATTTGTATTTCTGTAATTTTGGTTTGGTTTTTACAAATTCCCTAAACTTCTGTTTGTCTGGAAATGCCCTTATTTCACCATCATATTTGCGATATAGTTTTGCTGGTTATATAATTCTTGGCTGGCAAATGTTTGTCTTCAAGGCTGTATATATATTATCCTATTGCTTTCTTGCCTGCATAGTTTCTTATGAGTAGTCCGAGCTCAGTCCTATTGACTCTTATTTGTAGATGACTTTTCATTTATTCTCAGCTGCTCTTAAAATTCTCTCTTTACCTTTGGTTTTGGCAAGTTTTATTAGAATATGTCTTGCTGCTTTTCATTTGGGATCTACCTTGTATGGGGGTCAATGAGTATCTTGGATAGATATCTTCTCATCTTTCATGATATAAGGCATGTTTTCTGTCAACAAATCTTCAGCAATTTTCTCTGTATATTCTGTTGTCCTTCCCTGTTCTGGTAGTCCAATTACTCATATTTTATTCCTCTTTACAGAATCCCACATAATTCTTAAGTTATCTTCATTTTTTAAGATTCTTTTGTCTGATTTTTCCTCAAATAAGCTGGTGTCAAGTGCTTTATCTTCAATCTCACTAATTCTGACTTCCTTTGCCTCGGTTCTGCTCCTGTAACTATCTACCGAGCTGTCTAATTCTGAAATGTTATTTTTAATCATCTGAATTTCTGTTTGCTGTCTCTCTGTGGATTCTTGCAGCCTATTAAATTTGTCATTATTCTCTTGTTTAACCTTCTTAAATTCCTGTATTGCTTTGTATGTGTGTTCCTTGGATAGTTCTGTGTTTTGCCTGATCTCCTTCCTGATCTCTGAAAGAGTTCTGTATATTAATCTTTTGAATTCTACCTCCAGTAATTCCAATAAGTTATCTTCCTCCAGAAGGTTCCTTGATTGTTTGTTTTGGTTGCTTGCTGAAGGCATCATGGTCTTCCTCTTTATGAGATTTGATATTGACTGTTATCTCTGAGTGTTCAATAAGTTATTATATTTATTTAATTTATATTTGCTTACTGGGTTCTAGCTTGTTTTGTTTTGTTTTGATATGACCAAGTAAGCTGGTCTTGTGAGCTAGTTTGTTTATTGATGTCTTTGAAGCTCTCACAACCTGTCTCCAGGTGGCTAGAGCTGTTACTATGTATGTGAGCCCAGGAGACCATTTACTTTTCATGTATGGATTCAGCTCAGGTGTCCAGTTCATTGGTCCCAGAATTTGTGGTGCAGGCTTTCACCTATAGTTCTAAAAGGGAAGGAGTCATTGCAGTAGGAAAGGTATCTGGCTGTAGTAGTGGGTCATGTACTGATCAAGGCATGGGCTTACTGCTACCCCTGAGAGTCTGGGTAGAAAGCATGTCCCGGTTCCTTAGAGGGCGTAGGTTGGTGGATTTTGCAGCCAGACTATGGGCACCCAATTCTATTGGCTGCATGGATTGGAAGTCACCACTTATTCTTGAACCCCTGTCGAGGGTGGCTTGATAGGGTGAGTGGAGCCACCAGTCCCCGGGCCCCTGATGTGGGTAGATGAGGACCCTGCTTTATGGGCAAAGCAGTGTCAAATGTCACAAATCTGCCACTCCTCCTTATAGCTGATACAGATTATAATAGGCTTCAGGTATAGACCCTGTTGTAATGTGCTATCGAAGGCGTACACTGTTGAAATGGGCCCACACAGGTCTATGCAGGGGTGAAAGGCATTCAAAGTCCATGGACCCCTTGTGCTTGTGCCTTGGCAAAGGGGTGATACCTGCCCTGAGTTCCTGGCTTAGGGGAGCTGGCAGATTATTTTTCCCTGTTTGTTAATTTGTTTTCTCTCCAAAGCCGGGAGAATAGCTCAGGGTCAGGACAGGTCCTACTTCTGGCCCAGGGGGCACAGCAATCACTGCAGCCAGACTGGAAACTGTAGCAGAGTGGGGAGGGGGCAGGTAAATTGGAGAGAGTTACTTCCCAAAGGAAGGGTTTATTTTTTGATCCACACAGAAGGTTAGACACTTGTACTTTCTTTAGCTGAATGAGCGCATTTCTTACTGTTTCTGCAGGTTTGAGCAGACTCTGACTTTTGGTCTCTCCTGATGTGGAAAATGGGTCCTGAGAACCATTGATCTTGATCTCATCTCACCCCTCCCAGGCCACCTGATCCAGCCTGCAGGGTGCCAAGGCTGGGCAGGTCAAGTCTGGCAACTCATTGCTGCTACTGAACCATCTCTCTCTCCCTCCATCAATCAGTCCAATTCCTCAACTTTTTCTTTGACGTTCAGGGCTCCTAGATTGTCATATATAATTGATACACTTGTTTCTTAGGATCTTTGTTGTAAGAGGGACCACAGGAGGTGTTTGACTTCTCCTTCATCTTGGCCCTGCCTCCTCTCCCCTATTCTAATTCACATCCTTATTAAGCCTTCTGACTGGTATTTCAGCCTTCCGTCACCCTTCAACCCACTCCTTAGTATACAAAGCTCTAGATTAATCTTCCTAAACCATAATTCTTATCTCATTGCTTACCTTGCTAAAGAACCCTTAGAAAACTCTTCTTCATCAACAGAATGAACAACTATAACATGTGTTCTGTCTGCCATTACAAGAAGTCATCCTTCCAATGTTCATGATTTATGTTCTAGGTAAATTCTACAATTTATTGTTCCTGTAATCACCTGCACATTTCCCTTCAAACTCTAGCTTTCTGGAATGCCACCAAGCTTTTTCTTATCAAAATACATTAAGTGCATTTCAAAAGCCACATTTCCCATTAAATTTCTCTGGATTGCTCCAAGCAAATACGCCTTCTCCTTTCTTTAACTACTACTCCCCATCCCAGTATTTTATTTGTGGTCTTATTTTATACATTTTTCTTGAACTCATTTTATGCTTTATGGGTACATTAAAGTTAATAGATAATAACCTCCTTTAGAAAAGAGATTCTGCCAGGCTCCCAGTAAGTTATTCTTTATTCTCTGGAGCTTGGTTTAGCTCAAGATAGATCTCCTCGCCTCCCCCTATGTTTCTGCCACTTGTTATCTATGTGACTGACAACAGGATACCCCATAAATTAAGTATTACTAGCTCCAAGGCTCATGGGGCTAATACATCTACATCATGGGGCATTGTAGTAGTTTCTTAACGCTGCCAGAACAAAGTACTACAAAGAGGGTGGGTTTAGACAACAGAAACTTATTTTCTCACAGTTCTTTTGGCTAGAACTCCTAATTTAAGGTGTCAGCAGGTCCATGTTCTAACCTAAAGCTCTAGTAGAGATTCTTTCTTGTTTCTCTCAGCTTCTGGTAGCTTTGGTGTTCCTTGACTTGTAGCTGCATAATAGCTCCACCAGAGCAGAGCTGTCTTCAAGTGTCTGTCTCTGTGTCTCTTCTCTTTTATAGGACTCCATTCATATTTAATTAGAATTCCCCCACTCCACTCGGAACACAAGTAAATTGATAACATCTTCAAATACTCTATTTTTAAACAAGATCACATCACAGGTACCGGTAGTTAAGACTTCAACGTAAATTTTGGTGGGGACATCATTCAATCCATAACAGACAATAAAATAAAATAATATATGTGTAGTGCGTAACAAAGGAATTATTTGTAAAATTAATTCTTAAAGTCTTAACTGAAAATTATCTTTCCAAGAAAGGGAGAATAGATTTTATTAATATGACTGACTTCTAATTAATCTGAGAATCTGGGTTAATGGCTACTTCAAGAAACCTAAGACCAGTGTTGGATTCAGAATCCTCTGAAAGCTGGAGTCATTCTTAGAAAAGAGCTTCCCCTAACTGTTGACAGCACATACTAGAAATAACAAGGTCAGGCTGGAGAGCAGAAACTCCCAAAGTCTTCTCTCCCCAAACACCATTTCTAGGAGTCAGACATAACAGAAACATCCACAGCTGCTTTCCAGCCTCATACTGACCTGTACTGGGATATTTTTGTTAAATGGAACAGATGGGGAATACACTTTCCTTCCATATCCTCTTTGGAAGTAGTTTGTGGAATCAATTCTTGATTGTGTTTAAAGGATCATTCAAGGAAAGAGTTGACATGTTATGTGTGATTTGCATATGTGTTATTTAATTTGAATATCATACATAAGTTTTATTACTCTGAATTATTGAGTAGGGTCTATATGCATATTTTTTATCTCTTTAAGAGAATGCAAGGCACACATTTCACCAGAATTAAACAAAGTCTACAGACTACAGACATTCCATGCTATTTAATGTGTAAGAATTAATTTTGTGCCCGTCTTCTTACTAAAAGGACTGGGAGATTTGTTTACTTTGTAATTGGTGTTTTGAATAAAATTGACTCAATGGCACTGAGTTTGGGTTTTCTTAAGTCATAAGGGGAGGTAGGTGGTTAGAAATTCCTGTGATTTTCTTTTTCCTGAACTAATACACAATTCTAGTATGAACTTTGATATTTGCCCTTTGAAGAGCCTGGTAGAAATGAGGAAATTGTGTTATTTCCCTGTTAATGCGAGGCCAAGTGCACAAGTTAAGCTCAGCAAATTATGAGTTTTTGAAGTTTTTTTCCCTTGCTCAAGAAAACATTGCAAATCTATGCCATGTTATAACAGAGCTTCAGCTATAGGAAATGAAACCAAATCTCCTGAATTGCCACTATACAGGCCACATGGTGAGTTATGGTTGTTACTTTTAATGTCAGTGTCAAGCAGGGCTTGGCTCTACCAAAATTTCTTAAGATGTGCAGCATAATTATTTGGAGTGTATGTTAACAATGCAGATTCCTTGGCCTCACCTCCAAGCCTCTAGAGTGGGAACCATGAGTTAGTTCCTCAGGTGATTCTTAAGAAATTTAAGTGGAATTTAAGACTCTATCTTCTATACAAATTATTTATATCCATCTTTACCCTTCCCCATAATCCCAAAATAGAAAAGTTCTATAACACTCGAAAAAAATGAGTTAATAAAGGATAATTGCATTTTCTTTCATTACATTCAGTTTCTCTAGCAACCCTTCCTGTATTAGTAGTCACCTGCAGATTTTCTGTGCAAATGTAGCATTCAACCAATAGCCACCAAGTCAGTCTGACCCATTGCCACTCCATGTGTACTACAGTAGAACTGTGCTCCATAGGGTTTTCAACAGATCATTTTGGAAAGCAGATTGCTAGGCCTTTCTTCCGAGGCACCTCTGGGTGGGCTTGAACCTTTAACCATTTGGTTAGCAACCAAGCATGTTAACCATTTGCATCACCCAGGGACACCAAATGTGGCACTAGGGATTCCTAAATCCACAGACAATTCAAAGGTATAATTCAAAAAATAAATTCCACCAACAGATTTGACCTTCATCAACAGTAAAACTTTTATAGTTTTAAAAGTTAGCAAATTTGAAATACTAACTTCTATTGTTCCTTTAAAATCTTTTGTACTCAGGGCCTTTATTCCTCTGATATCGATAATCAATAAAATATAAAATTAAACATTCAGATGAGACAGAAAATTTGAGGACTCTTTCTGTGTGTGTGTGTGCATATCTGTGTTTGTCTTGCCAGAATGGCTTCAGTTAAAATATTACATTGATTTAAGTGGGCAGGAACTTGAAATACATTTCCGTGTCCAGGGCACTTTTTTTTTTCTTATACAAAATTATAGGAAGTTGATTTGGGGCACATTGTAATTTCCGAGACTCTTTCCCCTGGAAATAATAGTTGTTGACTGGGGCGCTTTCGTTTTGGATAAATCAAAATGATGAGTGTACAAAGAATTATTAAGCATTAAAGTAACACAGAGCCTTTCCCAGCCTTCACAGGGTTTAACTGTATTTTTCTGCAGTTGCTGGTGAAAGTAGAATTGTCAAGCCACAGTCTGAAGTTAAGTCTGCAGTTAATGTGAGGACTAGCTACTGAATTCTTCTGAACTTAGGGAAGCTGAGCTTCAGTTGTCAGCTTCTGCCAATCCCACAAAGTCCTGATATACTGCTCAACTGAGCAGTACTTACACTGGTACCTAATTAGAAATGTATGGTCTGTTAAGTGGGAGTATGCTACTGTCAGGTCCTTTCCTTTCTTTTTCCTCAAACCAAAACCAAAACAAAGGAAACCCTCTCTCAAAACTCCTGAAATAAATATACCAAATAAATATAATATCCTTGCTACAAGGGGTGTGTAAAAGTGATACTCATTGTTCCATAGTTAGTATATTATTAACAAAACATTTTTATTTCTAAGAATAACTGAGAATGGAATTTTATGATGTTTAACAAGTAGATGAGAAAAGTTACACATTTCTGCCCAAATCTCTTTACTGGTAAACTATGGTATTTCAGATGGATATTCATTCCTACATGAAAGGATGTCTTTAAGTCAATGATTTTGCCAGTAACAAAAAAGTTAGGACATCTCTCAACTTCCCATATATAAACCACTGCCCCTTCGCTTGGGCTAATCTTTGAGTATCTTTTTCAGTAAATTACTAACATGTTCAAAACTTTGAAAGATCCCTTATTATTCCATCTATTCCAAGTTAGAGAGTTTTATTTTTAAAAACGTTCTACAGTCAATACTTACTTCCACTTTTTTTTCTTGTTAAGTACGTCTCTTGACTAAATAAGAATAATAATATGGTGATGGTTGAACAATGTGATGATCATAATTAACGTCACTGAAGTGTACATGTGAAGATTGTAGTAATGACAAATGTTTTGTTACCTGTATACTTATAACAAGCAAAGAAAATGTAAGAAGAAGATATGTAACATTTATTATGATAACAATGCTGCTTTTTATTGAATGACCTTTGCTGTAGGCACTATACTAAGGACTACTTTCATTTAATCTTCACAGAAACCTTGACTTTTTCTGATTATCTTTTTTTTATTGTCCTCCTTGAACACATGAGCAAACTGAGGCTGCCCGGTAAGTAACTAACTCAAGGTCACAAACCCAGGCCTGTTCAATCATCGACTTAGACATTACACATCCCTGCTACCACTTCCTCAGACTTATTGGTCCCCTTGCCTAAAATGGACTCTTCTATATTTTGTTTTAATTTTTATTGTTGTAAAAATATAAAGAACATAACATTTGCCAATTCAACATTTGTCACATGTACAGTTCATTAAAACCAATTACATAAATTGTGTTGTGCCACCATCACCGATGACCAATGCCAAATTTTTTATCCCCATAAACAAAAACTCTATGTTACCTAAACAATGAATCCCCCCTTTCTTTGTCTCGCTTTTCCTATAATCACTATTAAACTCTATTTTCTATACATTTGTCTATTCCAGATACTTCATATTAGTGAAAACATACAACTGTACTCTAATTATCTCTATTTATTTAAATCTTACACAATCTTCCTGGTCCACCTTGATTCCTACATCCTCAGGAAGCCTTTACTCATGATTCTAGTCATTGACCTCTATCAGAGTCTCCAGAGTAGCTCATTACTGTTTTCTTACTCTACGTATCTTCTTTTCTTTGACTAAATTCTTCCAAAGTGTTTGTTCTCATCTTTTACACCTTCCAAAGTTTCTAGCACTGCTCTGGCAAGATATCACTTGCTCAATCAAAGCTTCTTTATTTGTAAACTCTTACAAAACAAATACCGACCTGAGTACCAAAAGCCATTGTTAAAGCAAATGATATTATTACCTCTGTGTCTTAAAAAAGGGATGTGACTCGCTTCTAACTGCAACCTACTCAGGTGAGTTGATATTTTCAGAGTTAATATCCATACCAAAGTCACCAAAGAATATTTGCACCTTATTTGAATTAAAAAGAATCATTTAAAGCATTTAAAATCATTTTAGGAGCTGAATTCCATTTTGAGCTGAAAGCTATCCCATGCATATTCTTTGAAACATAGTTGGAATCTTTTCTTTGTAGGGACATATGCGTGAGATGACAATTGATGAATTCTGTGAGAAGATGACTAATACTTCAATGGGTTCACCGTATAGAAGATATGCAAATGTTGTCAGTACAGTGCTCAGGAAAAAAGGTTCCTTTTGTTTTCTTGCAAATTACAAGGAATCTATGAATCTGTTCTCTGCTGCTTCCTTCCAAGTGAATGCTTACATTACAGGTAAAGTGTTATCTGGCGAAAATAGAAATTTTCCTTTGGGGGTTGAAAAATATGAGCACAAGAATGTGCATTAAACACTCTGCAAGTTGTGAGGTTGCATTAACCTTCATGAGGAATTACGAAAAAACAGATCTAAGGCTTTTACTCAAGGATGAGAAGAGAGAATGAATGAGTCCAGCAGCTGGACATACACAGATTAAATCACTTTAGTAAGAGTGGCAGAAATACCAAATGCTCAGGATTGCAAGAATCAGAATAAAGAAAGGGATCTCTTAGAACCTTTAACTGTCACTGTTGCCAAGAAAATACCTGACCCCACTTAAAATTCTGTATAGAGCAGCTCTCAAACTTGGTTGCAGTCTAGAATGACCTAACTTGCTGATGATGAGTCAATTTCAACTCGTGGCAATCCCATATGTTACAGAGTAGAACTGCATTATGACGTTTTCATCGCTCTAATCTTTGTGGAAGAGATCTCCAGTCCTCCCTTCTGTGGATCTGCTGGGTGGGTTCAAATGAGCACAAACCATTTGTACTACTTAGGAACTTTCTCTTTTTTGCTAGCCTGTTGGAAATCCAACATAATTACAATTTCAATATATTTTTAGTATGAATAGTTTTTAAAGTCATTAACTAAATTGCTCAAAGACATGTGAATCCTTGATATAGCTGCTAAAATTTCAGCGAACCGAACTTCTAAGTTATTATACACAATTTGATGCATTGGTTTACTCACTCTACCAATACTGGTGACCTGGGAGAGAACTTGCAGTCACAGTGTGAGTGAAGGTGCAGAGATGGTGAGGGACAAAGGCATCAAGATTTCATCCCTCTTTCCAGAAGCTTCATGGAGAAGGGCCTGGGTAATCCTTAGGAGAAGGTAACTAGAGGGGGATGCAGAGACAATGTAGCATTTTCCTAGCAGAGGCTGAAAATAAAGGACACACAGCAGGACAGTTCTGTGGTGCTCACAGAGATGGCCCTGGAGGGAATGGCAAAAGGTTATTTCAGGAGCATATGGGTCCTCACCAGCATCTCCTGATCATTGCACATAGTATCAGTTCTTGGCGTTGTAATGTTGGGCATGACTAAAAATACCATTAGTAATAATAAGATCAAATTCCTTTTAGAAGGTCACGAGAAGTATGCAAATTAGAGTGCTTAATTTTTTTTAGGGTTTTTATTTAGTCATCAACAAAAATATTTTTTCTGGTTAATTGATGTTTTCTTTTCCAGACAGGCCATGGTTTTTTCAATGTTGCACTGAACTTGGCTACTTTTTTACCACAAGTTTAAAGAACTACTCTTTCTCTGGATTGCCTCTCAGGTAAAGGCTCTGCCTTATCTTCTGTGTGTAAGTAGAAAACATGATTGCAGGGATTTTTTATTTTTTCTTTTCATAGAGGGAAGATTAAATTGAAGGTCAACTCTCAGTCTTATTGTCTCTGTGCTCTCTTCCTCAACGGGCAGGCAGGCTATGCATTGAACTTTCTCCTTCCCACAGTAGTTACTATTCTAGTTACAAGTATGGGTTCAATGGGAAGGCAAATAATAGACTCTTCTACTTTGCTTGTTATGAAGCCTTAGGTGGCATCCAGGAAACATAAGCCCGTGAGGTCCACAGTCTTCTCATTGAGACTCTATGTTGTGTTGACCAAGGGTCCAAATAGATAAATACTTTGGTGACCACATTCTTCCATGCTTAACTACTGAAGGCCCTCTAGAGGAAGTCATAGGAGAAGTAGGTACGCATGTAGGTACATAGGTAGCTAAGTAGGTACATAGATAAAACCCAAACCAAATCTACTGCCATCGAGTCAATTCTGCCTCACAGTAACCCTATAGGACAGAGTAGAACCGCACCATAGGGTTTCCAAAGAGTGGCTGGTGGATTAGAACTGCCATCCTTTTGGTTTCAGCTGAGCTCTTAACCACTGTGCATCAGGGATTCAGATAGATAGATAGAAAGTTAGGTAGATAGATAGATGAATGGATAGTTAGATGGACAGATACAAAGATAAAGTCTTTCTTAAACTGAAATTTTTTTTTTAGCTATTTTAGGTAACTCTGATGATTCTCAAGGGGAAAACAAAACAACTAAAAAAGCAAAGAACCACCACATTCTTTCTGTAGATATCTTTCATACATTCCTCAAGCCTGTTTTCTGGCACCTACAATTTTGTCTCCTTTTTTTTGCAGGTATTATGCTAAGAAGTGTGCCGATGTCTTTGGCCCTGATATCAACATAAATTCAACGATTCGGGGTGCTACAGTCACCAACAGGTACTTTGGTGGCCTCAAAGAGAGGGGAAGCAAAATCATCTTTGCCAACGGTTCCTATGATCCTTGGCACCGTCTGGGAATCACAAAGGATATCAGTAACGATTTGCTGGCTGTCTTCATTAAAGGTAATTTAGTTGTGAATGGTTAAGACCCAGAAATAGGATGAAGTTAGTATATCCACACATATTAATGAATTAAAGTGACAGTGGTGATTCAGTGGTTGAATTCTTGCCTTACATGCAGGAGACTCTGGTTCGATTCCCAGTCAATGCACCTCGGGTGCATCTACCACTCCTCTGTCAGTGGAGGCTGTTTTGTGTCTATGACACTAAACTGGTCTCAGTAGAGCTTCCAGACTAAGGTGAACTAGGTATAATGACATGGTGACCTATTTCCAGAAATCAGTCAAAGAAAATCCTATGGATCGCGATAGTCCAGTCTGCAACCAATCATGAGGATGGGACAGGAGCAGGCAGCATTTACTTTTTTGTGCATGGCATCACCATGAGTTGGAGGCTGACTTGACAGCAGCTACAAACAACAACATTAATAAATTGTTTTTGATATAATTGACAAGAAATACAAAATAGTTCTAAGTAGGTGATTGGTAGATCATTTATTTTTCAGTAGTATTTCATCATCATGCCGGCATCTAATATAGAGCACCTTTAAAAGTGGAGCCCTGGTGGCACGGTGGTTAAGAGCTCAGCTGCCAAGCAAAAGGTCAGCAGTTGGAATCCATCAGCCGTTCCTTGGAAACCCATGGGGAAGCTTTATTCTGCTATATAGGGTTGCTCATCCATGCATCTGTCAGTTTGTTGTAATGTGGCAGCTTGTGTGTTGCTGTGATGATGTAAGCTATGCTACCGGTATTCAAATACCAGCAGGGTCACCCATGGCAGGGGACAGTTTTCAGATGGGCTTCCAGATTAAGACAGACTAGGAGGGACTTGGAAGTCTACTTCTGAAAAGAATTTTCCAGTGAAAACCTTATGAGTAGGAGTGAAACATCGTCTGATTCAGTGTGTGATGATGAGCCCCCCAGGTTGGAAGCACTCCAAATACGGGTGGGGAAGAGATGCCTCCTCAAAGTCGAGTCAAACTTAATGACATCAATAAAGTCAAGCTTTCGGGACCTTTATTTGCTGATGTGGCATGACTCAAAATGAGCTGTAAACATTCATTAATAATTGGAACATGGAAGGTACCAAGTATGAATCTAGGAAAACTGGAAACATCAAAAAGGAAATGGAACACATAAACATCGATATCCCAGGCATCTGTGAGCCGAAATGGACTGGTATTGGCCATTTTGAACTGACAATCTTATGGTTTATTATGCCAGGAATGACAACTTGAAGAGGAATGGTGTTGCATTCATCCTCAAAAAGAATAAATCAAGATCTATCCTGAAGTACAACACTGTCAGTGATAGGAAAGTATCCATTTGCCTACCAGAAAGACCATTAATAGCACTATGATTCAAATTTACGCATCAACCACTAAGGCCAAAGATGAAGAAATTGAAAATTTTTACCAACATCTGTGATCTGAAATTGATCAAACGTGCAGTCAGGATGCATTGATAATTACTGGTGAAAGCTGGAAACAAAGAAGGATCAGTTGAAAAATATGGTCTTGGTAATAGAAATGATGCCTGAGATCACATGATAGAATTTTGCAAGGCTGAGAATTCTTCACTGCAAATACTTTTTTCGCTAACATAAATGGCCTGCACGTGGATGTCACCAGATGGAATACACGAGAATCAAATCAACTACATCTATGGAAAGAGACGAATGATGGAAAAGCTCAATATCATCAGTCAGAACAAAGCCAAGGGCCAACTGCAGAACAGACCATCAATTGCTTGTATGCAATTTCAGGTTGAAACTGAAGAAAATTAGAATAAGTCCACAAGAGCCAAAGTGCAGCCTTGAGTATGTCCCACCCAAATTTAGAGACCATTTCAAGAAAAGATTTGACACGATGAACACTAATGACTGAAGACCAGATAAGTTGTGCAATGACATCAAGGACATCATACATAAAGAAAGTAAGATGTCATTAAGAAGACAGGAAAGAAAAAACAAAACCAGAATAGATGTCAGAAGAGACTCTGAAACTTGCTCTTGAACATTGAGTAGCTAAAGGAAAACGAACAAATGATGAAGTAAAAGAGCTGAACAGAAGATTTCAAAGGACAACCCCAGAAGACAAAGTAAAGTATTATAATGACACGTGCAAAGAGATGGAGATAGAAAACCAAAAGGGAAGAACATGCTTGGCATTTCTTAAGCTGAAAGAACTGAAGAAAAAAAACAAGCCTGAAGTTACTATAGTGAAGGATTCTGTGGGGAAAATATTAAACTCAAAAGAAGATGGAAGGAATACACAGAGTTACTAAATCAAAAAGAATTGGTTGCCCTTCAACCACTTCCGGAATGTAGAATATGATCAGGAACTTATGGTACTGAAGGAAGAAGTCCAAGCTGCACTGAAGGCATTGGCAAAAACCAAGCCTCCAGGAATTGTTGGAATACCAATTGAGATGTTTCAACAAATGGATGCTGCACTGGAAGTCCTCACTTATGTATGCCAAGAAATTTGGAAGACAGCTACCTGGCAGACTGACTAGAAGAGATCCTACAGGAAAGGAGATCCAACTGAATATGGAAATTATTGAACAATGTCATTAATATCACACACAAGTAGAATTTTGCTGAAGATCATTCAAAAGGCACTGCAGCAGTATATTGACAAACAACTGCCAGAAATTCAAGGCAGATTCAGAAGAGGACATGGAACCAGGGATATAATTGTTGATGTCACATGGATCTTGGATGGAAGCAGAGAATAACAGAAAGATGTTTACCTGTGTTTTACTGACTATGCAAAGGCATTCAACTGCGTGGAACATAACAAATTATGGATAACATTGAGAAGACTGGGAATTTCAGAAAACTTAATTGGGTTCATGAGGAACCTCTACATAGATCAAGAGGCAGTCATTCAAATAGAACAAGGGGATACTGTGTGGTTTAAAGTCAGGAAAGGTTTGTGTCAGGGTTGTATCCTTTCACCATACCTATACAATCTGTATATTGAGCAAAGACTCTAAGAAGCTGGACTAGAATCCAGATTAGAGGAAGACTCATTAACAATCTGTTTTATGCTGATGACACAGTCTTGCTTGCTGAAAGTGAATGGGACTTGAAGCACTTACTGATGAAAATCAAAGACTAGAGCCTTCAGTATGGATTCCACCTCAACATAAAGAATACAAAAATCCTCACAACTGGACCAATAAGCAACATCATGATAAACAGAGAAAAGATTGAAGTTGTCAAGGATTTCATTTTACTTGGATCCACAATCAACACCCAAGGAAGCAGCAGTCAGGAAATCAAAAGATGCATTGAATTGGGCAAATCTGCTACAAAAGACCTCTCTAAAAGGTTGAAAAGCTAAGATGTCACCTTGAAGTCTAAGCTGCCCCTGACACAAGCCATGATGTTTCCAATCGCCTAATATGCACGTGAAATCTAGACGATGAATAAGGAAGACTAAATAAAAATTGATGCCTCTGAATTGCAGTATTGGCAAAGAATATTGAATATAACATGGACTGCTAAAAGAACGAACAAATCTGTCTTGGAAGAAGTACAACCAGAATGCTCCTTAGGAGCAAGAATACCAGACTATGACTCACATACTTTGGACATGTTATCAGGAGGGATTAGTCTCTGGAGAAGGATATCAGGCTTGGTAAAGTAGAGAGTCAGCGAAAAAGAGGAAGACCCTCAGTGAGAAGGACTCACACAGTGGCTGCAACAATAAGCTCAAGCATAACAACCATTGTGAGGATGGCACAGGACCAGCAGTCTTTTGTTCTGTTGTACGTAGGGTTGCTATGAGTCCAAGGTGATCTGGTGACACCTAACAACAGTACGGTCACTATGAGTTGGAATCGACTCAATGTCAATGGGTTTTTTGGTTTAAAAAATACTGATCAACACAAAAAAGAAAAGTGTATATGAAATGAACAATTTCTCTGCTGTTGTCCTTACTGTGTTTTTTGTTGGTGGTGGTTGTGGTGGTGCTTTGATTGTTTTTTTTTTCTTTTTTTTATAATAAGTTTATGTGGTTTCAGATAATCAAATGAGATGAGGCCATTTTCTTTTGTGAATGTAATGTCCCATTAAAAATAAGTTATTTTTTCTAAGGGCTCTGAAAACTAGATAAATGAGTGTCCAATAGCACAACGGTAGTAACATCAATTAGAACATGTGATCTTTCCATGTTATCCATTTACATGTTGCAGTTATTGAAATTCGTTGCACAATAATCTCAGTAATCAGTTTTTAGTACTCTATAAAATGTGTATCCTCACTGCAAAATAAAAGCTGACTACTTCATGTGATAACGGAGTATTTATAAAAGCCGTTACTGTGGTTTCCAGATCAAAGCCTCTAGAAGCCTTAAGACTTAGTCATTGAAAAATCAGACTCTTAAACATGCAGCTCTTAGTATTTAAAAAGCTTTATTAAATAGTAGAATAAGACCACAAGGAGCAACTTTTATAACAGTGGAAATGTAGCAAGTGTATCGAATGCAGAGAGAGATTCAAATGATAACTATGGTTGACTTTTAAATGTTTAGCTGTTTGATTATTGGTGAGTAATAGGCTCTTTTATAAACTGTGTTTGTTTAAAAAATATTCTATTTCATATTTGCTCCGTAGTTTTATATTTTATAATAATCCACATTAAATTGAGCAAAAGCTTTCTGTTTTCTACCCAGAAATTTGTTCTTTCACAAAATTATATTTATATTACATCCTCAAGGTAGCTCTTGTTAAATTATTTTTTATAATATCTCAGGCTGTCAAAATTTCTTTTTTTACAATAAAGCAGAGTTCCTGATAGAGCAATCCCACTACCCATTGTCAGTTTGTCATGTTGTGCTGTCTTGCAATGCTATAGTCCTGGAAGCTCTGCCACCAGTAGTTCAAATACTAGCAGTCACCCACAGTGGTCAGGTTTCAGTAACGCTATCAGATTAAGACAGAATAGGAGAAAAAAGGCCTAGTGATCTACCCCCAAAAATTAGTCAATGAAAACCATATGGTTTATATCAGAGCACTATCTGACTTGCTTGCTTTGGATACACCATCAGAAGAGATCAATTGCCGGAGGAGGACATCACATTTGGTGAAGTATAGGGACAATGAGTGTGTACAAAACTCTTGGTTTATATGAATTGGCACAATACTCGCAACAGTGGAAACATGCATGCTAATGATTGTGAGAATGATGCAGGATCATGTAATATTTCATTCTGCTAAACATAAGGTCGCCATGAGTCAGAGTTGACTTGATGGCAACTACTAACAATAACAAATATACAGCAAAAGGTTCTGAACAAAATATCCTTCTATCCATGAAGGCAGCAATATTTGAACCATTATGCCCATATGGAGCAATGGGTTAAAATAACTAGAAATAATTAGCTCCCTATATTGGAGCAGTTAACCAGAGTCAGCTCTCTAGAATTGGAAAGATAGCACAAACCTGATCTGAATCTCTCAGTCCTGTTACAATTATTTTTGAGGTGCTTATTAATTTGTTGATTATGCATTGTTATCTTGAATCACTCAGGTTCATATATTCTCAACAGGGGAAGTGCCATCACCAAGAATGCAATAATTGGTTCTTGGCGGTGAAAAATTCTATTTTTTATGTAAAACTCACAAATGGTTGTGCAGTAATACAGTGTATATAAACGGTACACAAACAGATATAAAGTGTATCTGGGCTATTAAAATTGCATGGGGAAGAGTGAGTAGAAAAAATATCTAACAAGACTCCTTAAAGGGACAATAGTGAAAAAAATATTGAGAAACTATGCTCTAGTTGCATGGAAACAAGTTAAATTAAGTATCTGTGTTTGTACTTCTCAGGAAGATAACCATAATTGTATAGTTGTTTTAGTACTTCAACCTTCACTTCTATTGACTCTGTTTAATTCTTTTTCAGTCCCTATTCTGCCAATTTGACCCACTCTGCCCTGCTGGGATAACATTAGGTCAAATTAACTTACTTAATACAGGGTCACTATGAGTCAGAATTGACTCGACAACAACGGGATTGTAGAATGTGGAAAAGCTGAGTAGGGAATTGGATATATCACTTGTTTAGATGTAGAAGAGAGATCTGATCTATGGAAAAATTTGAGGCATATACTTGAACAACTAACATTTCCTGGAAGCACCATTGACTCTTTAAACATTAAAGTTCCCTTCCCTGCAGATATGAAATATGAACTTACTTAACTCATAACTGGCATAGCTTCCAACATCATAGAAACACACAAGCCACCATGATATGCCAAAGTGACCGACAGGTGGTGGATGAGTGAGATAGACTTGGAAAATCGTATCAAGTAAGAAGACAGAGGGGCCTAAGACTGAGGCTTAGTTATTCCGACATTAAAAGTCCAACAGAAGGAAATGAAGTGAGCAAACATGTTGCTGGAAATACAAAAGAGTGTTGTGTCGACAGGGAAGAGAATAGTTCAAGATGGTGGGAGTCAGTTGGGTGGAATGTTACTGAGATTTCAAGTAATATAAGAATAACAAAACAGCAATTGTATTTTATGATGTGGGCCTGTCTCACTGATGTTATTCTGGACGACTCAGTATAACTAAGGATAAAGTACACTGAGATGGAGAAGGTGAGGAAACAGAAACAGCAAGCACAGACACCTCGACTGTGAGGAGTAGAAGAGAAAAAGAACAGTTGCTGGAGAGGGGAGTAAGAGATTGTCTTGGTGGAGGACGCCAATATTTAGGGAAGGCGGAAGGGAAAAGATCCAGCTGGCACGTGGAGGACTGGCCTTCATGGTGGGTCCACTGTAATGGATGCAAAGAAGTTAAGCATGAAGGAAGACACAATAGGTTTATAGTGTTGTTGGCAGGAATTTGAGAAAGTTCCTGGGTTGGAAATATATTCTTCCAAATACCCAACCCATATCAAGGACACATTCAAATTCCTGTTACCTACCCCTTAATCTTTTTTGTATCTTCTCCTGGATTGATTCAAAAGATAACTAACTCCTTCTCAATTTAACCCACCAAGTCATCTCACTTTCATTGTGTGTGTGTGTGTGTGTGTGTGATAGTGTACGTGACAACAGAAATCAATTTGTTCCCCAAAGCCTATCTTACAAGAAGGAAAAGAGATCATTTGGGTTTTGTAATGAAAATGGAAGAAGGCACTATAACTATGGTATATTCTAGAGATGAGTTCTTAACATAAATTCTTGGTGGGGAAGGATAACGTCTCATCCAAAGACCATAACGCTTTTGCCTGTTTGGGCTCTGACTACAAATTCATGCCAAGACAATCTTGTGCCCCTTCTTGTTTTTACAAAGTGTACACAGCATAAGTGTGATCCCAGTAGGTACAATACTGATACTTTGTCCTTTCTTTTGTCTTACCTCTGCATAGATGTAAAGGATTAGACCATCTCTTGATGGAAAATTACAATTTCTTTAGGAATGAACTTAATTGAAATGTCAAAGAACTTGGTGGGGATTTTTTTTTTCAGCATCTGAACAAAGAAAAGAAGAAATATGATTTAAGTAAGTTATTTAAAGGGTCAGTGGGGCTTCCAGGAAATATCAGGCTTTAGAGTATGTTCAAACTTATTGGTCTCTCCCTAGAAGAGATTCTTGTCATTTTCCCATCATGGTGGATCAGATACTGTTCATCGATGTTGTTGTTAGTTGCCATCAAGTAGGCTCTAACTCAAGGCAACCCCATGCAGAACAGAACAAAATGCCACTTGATTGCATGCCATCCTCATGATTGCTGGCAAGCTTGAGCCCATTTTTGCCTCCCATCCTAGCAGGCTCATCTTCCAGCACTATATCAAAGTATATTCTGTTTTGATCCACTGGGTTTTTATTGCCTTCTTTTTAAAAGTAGATCACCAGTCATTTCTTCCTAGACTTAGACTGAAAGCTCCATTGAAACCTGTCCAACATGGATGACCCTGCTGGTATTTGATATATTGTTCTCATTGCTTCCAGAATCATAGCAACATGCAAGCCACCACAGTATGACAAACTGAAAGACAGGTGGTCGATGCATAAACTATCAAAAAAAAAAAGGTTGCTGTCGAGTTGATTCTGACTCATAGGGCTATATTATTCAATCAGATAGTAAGTGTAAAATAATTAGTATAGAGCCTGACACGTAGCAACTGCTCACTGAATTGTAACTCCAAGGAAGAAGATTCAAATGACCTGGGATAGGCATCCATAGAGGACCAAGAACACTATGCAACATTTATTACACATAAAATGATTTTATTACTCAAACGTCAATCTTTTATATTCTACTTCTGAGTGTGTGTTTAACATTAAATTTTTCAATGATTCTACTTTTTTATAAATGGATGTGATTTTGTTTGTGCTTAGGCACAATTCATTCCAGTATTATCCAATAAAAGCATAATGTGAGCTATAGATTTGAATTACACATGTAAACTTAAATTTTCTGGTACACACACTCACAAGTGAAATTAACAATAAATTTCACATGACTCAGTATGTTCAAAATATTCTCATTTCAACATGTAAATAATATAAGAAGGTAGTTAACGTGATTTTTACTTTTTTTTTTTTTTTTTTTTACTAATTATTCAAAATCCAGCATATATTATATTTAAAACACATCTCAGTTTGGACAAGCCACATTTCAAGTGCTCAATAGCCACATGTGGCTCATGGTGGCTACATTTTGAATAGTCTGGCTTCACTTGTTACATGTACAATCTCCTTAAATCCTCTTAACAATAAAGGCAAGTTACTATCATATTTCTCCTGTTATAAATGAGGAAATTAACCACAACACCAGTAAACTAGTTGCCATCGAGTCAACCTCGACTGGTGGTGACCCTGTGTCAGAGTACAGCTATGCTCCATAGACTTTTCATGGCTAATTTATTTTGTCAGAAGTAGATTGTCAGGTCTTTCCTCTGAGGTGCCTTATGGTGGACTCAAACCACCAACCTTTCAAATGGTAGCTGAGTGTGTTAACTGTTCGCACCACTCAGGGACTCACACAGAGGCTAAGTCAACTGGCCTAAGACTCACAGTGTAATGAGTTGTAGCAGCACAACTAAAGGCCAAGGAGTCTCACTGGAAGTCATGCACCTTAACCATTATGCCACATGCCTCTCAAGTTATTTGGAGCTATAAGTTTTTATGCTTTCAAAAAGACCTTCAAAACCTGAGAAAACCATTGCAGATCCTTCTTTTTCATGGGAATGAGGAAGAAGGAGTGCTCAAATTCATTCATTTAAAAATACTTATGGAGGGTCTACCTGTGTCAGATGCTGTGCTGGACATGAGGCGTGTAAGCTGCTAGTCATACATGGGAGACAGACATTCAGCAAATAACTGCACAGAGAGCTTCCCTGGGTCAGAGATGTCTAAACAGAATTGAGAAAGAGAAGGAGAAGTTTAGTACTCACCCTCTATGAAGCAAACTCCTTGATAGCTGGGACCAGATCTTATTCATCTTTGAATCCATGGTGCTAGTACACAGCACTGTGTTCAGAGACTAAATGCTGAAAAAAATGTGACTCACACCATTATAAATATGTAGTTAAGTAAACCTGGCAAAGCGGTCAAAGTCTTATCTTTATGTTGTTCATAATGACTGAAAAAAAGACCAGTTTTCTCTAACTAGACAATAATTTCAAGCCCTGAATTGAATTTTGTAGATAAATATGCTTTTTCCACCTAACCTCCATTTCTACATTTCTTTCTTATCCCATTTCTAATTGGTCTTGGATTCAATTAGGTTTTGGTGCCCATTGAAAATATAGTTTTATAACCTGTTATATTACATAATACTAAAATCAAGCTGGTATTATAAACCTGCTTTTTCTCTTATGAATTTCATTATCTATTCTTAAATATTTACAATTTCAATATGTGTCAGAACTATCTTTTACACTGTGACCTGTTCAAATTTGGCCAAAACTAAATGCTATAAGAAAGTGAGGATACTTCAGTGATTATGAATCCTAATAGTTTTTATTTAGGAGGTGGGAGGAACCAAGTAGGGCTAGAGTTGTCATGGTTGAAAAGCAGTAGTTACTCATGTTAGCCAGGAGAGAAGGATATTTTAGTATGTTTGTGGTTGCATAATAATGATGAGTTTCTACTCTGACTAACGGAGACCCCATGTGTTTCAGAGTACAGCTGTGCTCCATATGGTTTTCAATTTACATGGTCTTCTGGAAGTAGGGCATTAGGTCTTTCTTCCAAGATGTCTCTGAGTTGATTTGAACTGTCAGACTTTCAGTTAGTAGCCGAGCACTTAGTGGTTTACCCTACCTAGGGACTCCTTGTGGCTGAAGAGTATACTTTTTGTGTCTATGTTCAGTCATAATTATAGGGTGGTCTTATTTGTGCCTGGTCTCATCACAGTCATGGTGTGACCTCAGCTGAAGTTGAAATTCTGTGAAACTGTTTATGTTTATGGGGAACCCTTTGGTTTGTTACCATCTGTCAGTTGTCAAGATCTTTCTCACAGAGAGAAGTCTTACCCTTCCTACTCTTCTTTCCTCTTAACCTTTTAAGGAGCTATGTTTATTACTTTCTCATTCATTTTTCCAGTATTTTTTTTTTTGCAAGTACAATCTTGTATACTCTAATTTCTCTCTTTGCAAACAAAAGGTAGCATATTATGTACACTGTCCTACTCTTTGCTTGTTTCTTTTGCCAGTACACACTGGCCATCTTTCCATTTCAGTACATTGAATTCTTTCTCATTCTTTTTTAACGGATGAATAGTACTCCAGTGTCTGGACGTGCCATAGTCATTACATAATTTTAGCTTCTTAACAGCATATAAAGAGCCCTGGTGGTGCAATGGTTAAGCGCTGGCTGCTAACCTAAAGTCAGCATTCAAACCCACCAGTCTCTCCATGCGAAAAGATGTGGCAGTCTGTTTCTTTAAAGATTATAGCCTTGGAAACCCTTTGGGGCAGTTCTACTCTGTCCTGAAGTGTAGCTATGAGTCTGAATCAAAACTATCTCAATGTTTTATTTATTTATTTATTTTTATTTTTGTAGCAGCAAACACATGGTGCCCCTAAAGTAATACAATGTGAATGGATGCTTGGATCCCTTCATGGTTCAAATGCTTAAGCATTCAGCTACTAACTGAAAAATTGGTGATAGACCTCAGAAGAAAGACCTGGTGATCGAATTTCAAAAGATGATAGCTATTGAAAGCGCTAAGGAGCACAGTTCTACTAGAAACATACGGGGTCGACATGAGTCGGAATTGACTGTACTGCAATTGTTTTGTTTTTTGATTTGGATGAATGATTATTTGTAAAACCCTGGGCTTACATTTGACAGCATTTGCTACATAAAATGGAGTCTGACAGACACTCTGGTGAACTGGGTTCAATTCTTAGCTCAACCAGCAATTTTCTTGATCAGTCCTTTAAACTCTTTGGGGCTTAGGTTCTTCATCTGTAAAATTAAGGGGTTGACAAATATTTAAGTCCCCATCAAATTTCATTTATTTGATGTTATTCTCATATGTTCATAAATCCGCTCTCCACAAGGAAAAAAAAAAAAAAAGCCCTGATTTATATTATCTGCTTATATCCATGGTGTAAATTCTCCAATCAAGGCCAATTTCAAGCTCACAGTTTAACAACCAGCTTGCAGAATTTCTGAAAATTGTTAACAATCAGCTCTTGGAGATAGCATAGTGAGACTCAAGTAGACCACTGGGAAAACTTTCTAAAATGAGGCTCACTGAGATTCAGATATTGTAACCTCCTCAGATGAACTTATGTCACACTTGGGTGACATAAAAACATTATTCTCTAAATCTGCCACCTTAGTCATTCCCAAAAATATCCATTAGTTTGTAGCACAGAAGGATTGCTAAGGAGAAAACAGTCGCTTACTTTAATAAATAACTTGTTTACACAACCCTTATATACAAAAAAGCATACTTACTTGATCCAAAGCCTTATATATTAGTAAACTAATTCTCATTCTTATTTATGGCTGCACTTTTCAGTCATTTTTCTTCCAGCTTTTGAAAATTACTGATACCCAGACCACACCCGATTAATTAATCTGAACCTCTGCAGAATGGGGCTCAGCTATTAGTTTGTTTGAACAGTGTTTTAGGTGGTTCTAATGTGCAGCCAGTGGTTAAGCACATCTGGTCTTTGGATACGTGGTATGTAAATATTTTGACATTTCCCTTTTCTCTTTTTAGGTGAATCACACTGTGAGGATATGTTGGAGCCACAGGATACTGATTCAGCTGAGCTAATTCAAGCACGAGAAAAAATCTTTCAGATCCTACAAAAATGGCTAAGGGAATAAATCTCTCTGAAATATCAATGCAACAGAATCCAAATTCTGGCCTCACATTTTATTGCTCAAATGCAAAACTACCTGAAAGGGTGAACTTAGAGCAAACTCAAAAGTCTAATTCCTCTATGTAAGACTTAAGTTTGTTTTGTTTTCATGGAAGTTCATCTTGTTCTACATTTCTTGCTGGGCTTGAGAAGCAGCAGATGATCCCAGACCACAAGAAATTAATTATCCTGGAGTACAAGGTACAACTAGGTAGTTCGTTGATATGGGGACAGAAGTTTTACATCCCGGTTTTCCAGAACATTATCTATCTTATGAACTCTTATTCTTTTCAATAAGTGCCATACATAAAACGTGAATATGAATGTGTTTTGACTAATTTATGTAAACATTAATAAATAAGTAGGAAAAATGCTTTGCCAAATAATGAATCCTTGTGTTCTTTAGAAAATTTAAGGACAAGCACAAAGTGAGTGAATTAATAAAAACAAAAAAAAAATTCTTGTTGTTGCGTGCTATCCAGTCAGTTCCACCTCATAGCGACCCTATGTACAACAGAACAAAATATTGGCAGGTCCTGTATCATCCCCACAATTGTTGCTTGTTTGAACCTATTTTTGCAGCCACTGTGTCAATTCATTTTGTTCAGGATCTTCCTCTTTTTCGCTGACCCTCTACTTTACCATGCATGATGTCATTCTCCAGGGACTGGTCTCTTCTGACAACATGTCCAAAATACGTGAAACAAAGTTTGGCCATCCTTGTTTCTAAGGATCATTCTGGCTGTATTTCTTCCAAGACCGATTTGTTCCTTCTTCTGGCTGTTGTTAAGTGCCATAGAGCCGGTTTTGACTCATAGTGACCCTATGTACAATAGCACAAAACACTACCTGGACCTGCACCATCCTCATAGTCGTTATGCTTGAGCCCACTGTTGTATCCACTGTGTCAATCCATCTTGTTGAGGGTCTTCAACTTTTTTTGCTGACCCTCTACTTCACCAGGCACGATGTCCTTCTCCAGGGACTGATCCCTCCTGATAACATGTCCAAAGTACGTGAGGCAAAGTCTCGTCATCCTCTCTTCTAGGGAACATTTTGGCTGTACTTCTTCCAAGACAGGTTTGTTTGCTTTTTTTGGCCATCCATGATATATTCAATATTCTTCACCAACACCATATTTCAAAGGCATCATTTCTTCTCCAGTCTTCCGTATTCATTGTGCAGCTTTTGAATACATATGAGACGATTGAAAACACTACGGCTTGGGTAGTCCTTATAGTGATATCTTTGTTTTTTAACGCTTTAAAGAGGTCTTTTGCAGCAGATTTGCTCAATGCAATGTGTCATAGGATTTTTTTCCTTTTTTTATTGTAATTTAGATGAAGGTTGATAGAACAACTAGTTTCTCATTAAACAGTCATTACACATATTATTTTATGATGTTGGTTAACAACACCACGACATGTCAACACTCTCCCTTCTTGACCATGGAGGACTTTTTTTTTTTTTTGGTGAACATATACATAGCCAAAGTTATTCCATTTCAAAAATTTCTACATGTACAAGTCAGTGACATCGATTACATTCTTCCAGTTGTGCTGCTATTCTCTCTATCATTTTCCAAATTATCCCATCACCACTGTCTTCAACTCACTGCCCCCTAGGCTTTCATTCAAACTTTTGAGTTGCTGTTGTCAATTTGATCTCACATAGATGATTCTTTTTTTCTGTTTTTGTAACCTAGATAAAGGTTTACAGAACAAATAGTTTCTCATTAAACAGTTAGTACACATATTGCCTTATGACAATGGTTAACAACACTACCACATGTCAACAGTGTCCTTTCTCAACCTTGGGTTCCCTATCACTAGCTTTCCTGTCCCCTCCTGCCTTCTAGTCCTTGCCCCTGGACTGCTGTGTCTCATTATTCCCATTTTGTTTTATGGGGCTGTCCAATCCCCGGCTGAACGGTGAACCTCGGTAGTGACTTTACCACTGAACTAAAAGGGTGTCTGGGGGCCATACTCTCGGGGTTTCTCCTGTCAGGCCAGTAAATCTGGTCTTTTTTTGTGAGTTAAAATTTTGTTCTACATCCTTCTGCATCTCTGTCTAGGACCCTCTGTTGTGATCCTGGTCAGAACAGTTGGTGGTAGCTGGGCACCATCTAGCTGTACTGGACTCAGTCTGGTGGAGGCCTTGGTAGTTGTGGTCTGGTAGTCCTTTGGACTATTCTTCCATTGTATCCTGATCTTTTCATTCTCACTTGTTCCCAAAAGGGTGAGACCAGTGGAGTATCTTAGATGGCTGCTCACAGGCTTTTAAGACCTCAGACACTACTCACCAAGGTTGAATGTAGAACATTGTAGTTATAAATGTTGTTATGCCAATTGAGCTAGAAGATAGCCAAGACCATGTTCTCCATGGCCCTCCACCCAGCAGCTGAGTCCTTCAGAGAGTTTGGATGTGTCTATGGAACTTCCATGACCTTTCTTTGTACAAGTTGTGCTGGCTTACCCAGTATTGTGTACTGTCTACGTCGTTTGGTTTTTTGATTACTGCTTCCATGTGTGTTGATTGTGGATTTAAGTAAAATGAAATTCTTTAGAACTTCAGTATTTTCTCCATTTATCACGATGGTGCTCCTTAATCCAATTGTGAGGATTTTTTTTTCTTTATGTTGAGGTGTAATCCAAACTGAAAGCTGTTGTCTTTGATCTTCATCAGTAAGTGCTTCAAGTCCTCTTCGCTTTTAGCAAGCAAGGTTGTGTCATCTACATGTGGCAGGTTTTTATGACTCTTCCTCCAATCCTGATGTCACGTTCTTCTTAATACAGTCCAGTTTATCTGATTATTTTCTCAACATACAGATTCATTATGTATGTCGAAATGATTCAACCCTGATGGACGCCTTTCCTGATTTTAAACCACGCAGTATCTCTTTGTTCTGTTTAAACTCCTGCCTCTTGATCTAGGAACAGAGTCCTCATGAACACAATTGAGTATTCTGGAATTCCCATTCTTGGCAATGTTATCCATAGTTTTTTATGATCCACACAGTCGAATGCCTCTGCATAGCTAATAAAACCCAGGTAAACATCTTTCTGGTGTTCTCAGCTTTCAGCTAGGATCCATCTGACATCAGCAATGAAATCCCTTATTCCACTTCCTCTTCTGAATTCAGCTTGAAATTCTGTCAGTTCCCTGTTGATGAACCACTGCAACTGCTTTTAGATGATCTTAAGCAAAATATTAAAATTTAATATTAATGAGTTTGTTCAACAATTTTTGCATTCAGTTGGATCACCTTTTTTTGGAATAGGCATAAAGATGGAGCTCTTCCACTCCGTTGGCCTGGGAACTGTTCCAAATTTCTTGACATAGACAAGTGAATGATTCCAGTGATGCATCCATTTGTTGAAATATCTCAGTTGATATTCAGTCAATTCCTGTAGCTTTGTTTTTCATCAATGCCTTCAGTGCAGATTTGATTTCTTTCTTCAGTGCCTTTGGTTCTTCATCATATACTTCCTCCTGAAACGTCTGAATATCGACCAATTCTTGTTGGTACAGTGACTATACATTCCTTCCATCTTCTTTTGATGCTTCCTCTGTCATTCAATATTTTGCCCATTATTTTTTCAAAATTGCAACTCAAGGTTTTACTTTTTCCTTCAGTTCTTTCAGCTTGAGAAATGCCAAATGTGTTCTTGCTTTTTGGTTTTCTAACTTCAAATCTTTCCACATTTCATTATAATTCTTTACTTTGTATTTTTGATCTGCCCTTTGAAGTGTTCTGTTCATCTCATTTACTTTATCGTTTTTTCCATTTGCTTTAGATACTCTACATTCAAGAGTAAGTTTCAGAGTCTCTTTTGACATCCACTTTCATCTTTTATTTCTTTCCTATCTTTTTAAATAATATTTTGTTTTATTCTTGTGTGATATACTTGATGGCATCCCACAACTTATCTGGTCTTTCGTCATTAGTGTTCAATTAACCATATCTATTCGGGGGAAGATCTCTAAATTCAGGTGGGATATACTCAAAGTCGTACTTTGGTCCTCGTGGATTAGTTTTAATTCTTCTTCAGCTTCAACTTAAACTTGCATATGAGCAATTGATATTCTATTGCACAGTTGGCCCCTGGCTTTCTTCTGACTGATGATATTTAGCTTTTCCTTTGCCTTTCTTCAAAAATGTGGTCGATTTGTTTCCTGTGTATTCCATCTGGTGAGGTCCAAGTGTATACTCACCATTTATGTTGTCGATTAAAAGGTATTTGCAATGAACAAGGTGTTGGTGTTGCAAAATTCTCTCATGTAATCTTTGGTATCATTTATATCACCAAGGCCATGTTTTCCAAATACTGATCCTTCTTTGTTTCCAACTTTTGCATTCCAATCACCTGTAATTATCAATGCATCTTGATTGCATGTTTGATCAATTTCAGACCACAGAAGTAGGTAAAAATACTCAATTTCTTCATCTTTGGAATTAGCGGTTGGTGCATAAATCTTAATACTAGTTATATTAACTGGTCTTCTTGTAAGCCTGTGAGTATTCTCCTATCACTGACAGTGTTGTACTTCAGGATAGATCTCGAAATGTTCTTTTTGACAATGAATGCAATGCCATTCCTCTTCAATTAGTCTTTCCCAGCAAACTACATCATATGATTTTCAGTTTCAAAATGGCCAATTCCAATCCATTTCAGCTCATTTATCTAGATATATAGCTTCTGTCTGGCTCCACCAACCAGCCTTCCCTGAAGTTCTGTAGCACTTAAAAATAATGCTTCTATGCCAAATATAAGTTAAAATTAAGCTCCACATGAAAGGTACAACAGCTCTCATCTGAGACTTCATTATAAATTCTGTCCAAACTAGTTTATCTGTAATTCATCTGAGGAAATACAATGTGAGACTCCATCTCTAAACAATTCAAAATATTGTTATTTAGTGAAAATGGAAAGTTTTTTTTTAATTCAAAAAAACATGTACTCATCTTATGATTTGAATAGCTTCTTACTTACCGTATTTTTACACAAGTAACTCGTACTTTCTACTTTTGTTTCCCAACCATGCCCTCCCCCTTGAAGTATTTTCATAAGTGCACTGTGATAATTTTTACAGCAACTTGTACGAGAAAATTGGCATAGTAGAGTTTATGCAAAAAGAGCACTGTGAAAGTCGCACTTGGCAAATAAATGATGAAGGCAAGCAATATTTGCATAAAAATATAGAACTCCATACAGTTGAAGTTTAGCTATTATTAATAAAAATATACTAATGTTAGATTCTTATTTTTGACAGATTTATCATCAGTAATTAACATTAGGGAGAAATGTATGAGGGGTAATTGTAGCTCTCTATTATCTTTGCTATTTGTATGTAAATCTGAAATTATTTTAAAATAGTTTATTAAAAAATAGTTTGTGATCGTTAATTGTAATGGATTAATTAACTAATTTAAGTGGATATTGAGATGTGTTATACCGATTGTGTTAAATCAGCAATGAAAATAATTTGGTGAAAATTAAACCTAAGAAGTTTCCTGGACACATCCAAACACTTTGAGGGACAGAGTAGCTGGGGCTGGGGCCTGGGGACCATAGTTTCGGGGGACATCTAGGTCAACTGGGATAACAAATTTTATTAAGAAAATGTTCTACATCACACTTTGGTGAGTGGTGTCTGGGGTCTTAAGAGCTTGCTAGCAGCCATCTGAGATACATCAATTGGTCTCATCCCACTTGGAGTAAAAGAGATTGAGGAAAACCGAAGACACAAGAAAATAAAGGACTTTTGTAAGAAGACTAAAGGACCACATAAACCAGAGACTCTACCAGCCTGAGAAGAGAAGAGCTACATGGTGCCCAGCTACCTCTAATGACTGCCCTGACAGGGAACATAACAGAGAGTCCCAGATGGAGCATGAGAAAAGTGTGAAGTGGAACTCAATTTTACCTAAAAAGACCCGACTTAATGGTCTGACAGAGACTGGAGGAACCTCCGCAACTATGGCCCCTGAACACTCTGTTAACCAGAAATGAAACCATTCCCGAAGCTCATTCTTCAGACAAAGATTAGACAGGACTATAAAACAAAAACTAATACACATGAGGAGTGTGCTTCTTAGTTTAGTCAGGTACACGAGACCAAATGGGCAGCTCCAGTCCAGAGGCAGGATGAGAAAGCAGGAAGGGACAGGAACTGGTCGAATGGACACAGGGAACCCAGGGTGGAAAGGGGGAATGTGCTGTCACATTGTGGGGATTGAAACTAATGTCATGAAATAATACATGTATAAATTTTTGTATGACAAATTAACTTGAGCTGTAAACTTTCACCTAAACATAAAAAAAATAGGAGAAGAAGAAGAAGAAAACAAAAGAATTTGATGAACTTTTGGAAATCTGCTTTTGCTTTAGATTTCATATTGAATTTTAAGCATATTTTAATGAATAATCCAAAGTGACAAAATTTGGACTGTTTTTACCCTGCCTTTACATCGTCTATATCATCTAGAAATATCATAACTTTTATTTTGGACAAACCACTATGGAGATTTAAATGGCAGCATTAACTATCTTTGAAGTATTGAATTTCTTAACTTCAAATGTCTGATACTTTAATATTACACATGACTTACTAGAGGCCAAGTATTTCCATGCTGTTTTATTATTAAGCCAATTCCATTAAGATTTGGATGACACTTTTCCAATAAGCTCTTATTTGTTCTTCTTTGAAACAAAATTCCTTTTTCTTTGCTTCACCTTCTCAGGTCAAACAGTATTAAAATCTGTGCTTGAAAGGGTTAAAATACATCTTGGTACTTAAATGCATTGCCATTGAGTCAATTCCAACTCAAAAACAACTCATTAAGACAGAGTAGAACATTCTCCATAAGATTTCCAAGGCTGTAATCTTTACTGAAGCAGACTTCCACATCTTTTACTTTTGGAGTGCCTGGTGAGTTTAAACAACTGATCTTTTGGTTAGCAGCCAATCTTGTATTTATTACTTCTTAAATTTGTAGAGAAATTTGGGAGGTAGTAAGTACCATGATCTGTACAGAAATTAAGGAAGAGCCAGTGACCTATTTTCCTATGTATAGGTGTTAAAATTTACATAATTCATACTTAATATCAAATGGTATTAGTTACCTAGAAAATCTCTTAGCACATAGTAAGTGCTTTCTATATATATAATATATATATATGAAGTGAATTAATAAATATTTAAATTTTATGTCTTAACATTTAGCTGTTTTATTTTATTTTGAATTTTCTTGAAGATATAGACCTGGCCTGTTTCTAGGAAAGTTAATTCCTAGATATATATTTATAAAACTCTCTCATTACACGGAAATCCTGTTGAGCACATGAAGTATCATTATTAAACAGCTTACAAATAAGGAACAGATTTGGCTTATATGTAGCTCAGAGTTTGGACCATAAAAGTTTTCTTTTTTTAGCTGGTTTACTTTTTTTTTCTTTTGACTTGGGTTCTATGACTAACTCCAGAAAGTCTAAGATAAATGTAGATGCCAGTGAAATGAAAACTGCCCAATCCTATACCATCCCCATGATTGTTTCTGGACCAGACCATTGTGATCCATAGGGTTTACACTGGCTGATTTTCAGAAGTAGATCTTGAGGCCTTTCTTCCTAGTCCATCATAGTCTGGAAGTTCCACTGAAACCTGTTCAACATCATAGCAACATGGAAGCCTTCACTGACAGGCAGGTGGTTAGTGCTCATGAGGTGCATTGGTCAGAAATAGAAGGCAGGTCTTTTACTCGGAAGGTGCGGATTCTACCATTCAATGGTTTACTTAGTATAATAAATAATTTAGTGGTTGTGTAAGTTTTCTAAGGCTTCTGTAACAAATTACCACAAACTGGGAGACTTAAAACAACAGAAATTTGTTCTCTCACAATTCTTGATGCCAAAAGTATGAAATCAAGGTGGCAGCAGGGCCCAACTCCCTCTGAAAGCTCTAGAGGTGAATTCTTGCTTGCCTCTTCTAGCCTCTGGTGGTTCCAGGCTTCCTTGGTTTGATTATCCCTTCCGAGATTTCATAAGTTACCTAAAAGTTATTGTTGTTAGTTGCCATTGAATCAACTCTGGCTCATTGCATCCCCATATATAACAGAAGAAGGGAACATGTAGAGGTGAGGCAAGATGTTAAAGTAAGTATCTGCTCCTATGTACCCCCCAGCATCTAACCAACTAAACAGCAAATAATAGCAAGTACAGACGGAGATCTAAAAACTCTGGTCAGCAGCTGAGTTATTGCAGAGTCCAGGTGAATCTTGAAGAGGGGAGGGGAAGATGAGAGTGGCACAGAAGCTGGGATGTTCTATCTGCAGGCACCCAGAAGACTTGGCATGTCACATTCATTTTGGGACAGGGACAGGCAACACTCCAAACAAAGACATAGGATGGGAGTTAACCAAAGGTAGCTGTAGCTGAATTTTTAAGGCAGCACAGATTGGCTGTGGGATTCCATGGGCTGTGCACTTAGGAGGGTACAAAGGGAGACTGAGGAGCTGTGGGAGAATGCTGTGAAATCTTGCCAAGCCCCAAGGCACACAGGCTGTAGGACCTCGAAATACTGAGAAGCTGCTTGGCCCAGCCTTCAGCATGGGTGAGAAACGTACTTCAAACTGACAACACAGAGTGAACGACTGACTCCTTGCCCACAGTGGTGCACTGAGTGAGAGCCTGGACAGGGGCACCCATGGGGGAGAAACAGTAAGCACTCCCCACCTTTGGCTCAGGAAAGTGGAGCCCAACCACTAACATCAGAGTCTAAGGCCAGGGGACAAACCTTTGCATATGCATTGAGCTGCAGAGGCCAAGCCATCCCAAATTCCACATAAAGGGGTAAAGGAAACCAACCCCACGGGTACACTAAGGGCCACAGCCAAAAGCTCAGAAGAGAAAGGAAGCTAACACACCAGAAAACTCAGCCACTTAAGGGAGAAACAGCCAGAATAAGCATCCAGAAATTCAAGCACCAAAAACTGACTCAGCCCTGAAAAAAACCAAAGTATAAGAGTGCCCTCTAGTGGTTGATCTGAAAAGAGAGTGGACCTATATCTGAAGACCATGATTTCCTCAAACATCAGAAAACTTAGAATTTAAAACACTAAACAAACAGAAAAAAAAAAATCAAAAAGTCCCAACTTCAATACAAAAAAAGAGTAAAACACAAAAAACCACAAGAGAAGAAAGATCAAACAAAAGGTAAACAAGAAAAGGAAATTTCTCCTATGGACACCAGGTTAATGGAAAATATAGAAAATGTCTAGGAAATAGAGCGAAATATGCTCAAAGGAAAAAAAAGCACACACACACACACAAAGCAAAGTAATGGAAATCAGGGAACAAATGGAGCAAGAAAATGAGAAACTTTAATGAGGAAATTGAAAACATCAAAAAATAAATACATAAAAACCAAGAGAAGTACTGGAATTGTTGAATAAAGCAATTTAATTAGAAAATCCAAGAGAAACATTCAACAATACAGTAGACGAGACAGAAGATAGAATAAGTGAAATAGGTGATAGAGTAAATGAATTTATCAAGTCTCAAGAGAAACAAGAGAAATGAAAAAAGGAAAGCATATTAAGCCAAGTGCAATTATGGGATTCATGTAAGAAATGTAACATTAGAATTACTGGAATTCTACACCATGACAACAATAAAAGCATAGATAGAATTTTCAGAAAGATAATCATAGAGAACTTCCCAGGCCTGCACAGAGAACTAGGACTACATACAGGAAGCTACATGCATTCCAAACTGAGGAAATACAAAAAGATCAACCACAGTCCACATCCTAATAAAATTCTCCCCTGCAAAACAAAAAAAGACAAGGAGAGAATTCTGAAATCAGAATGAGAAAAATACAATATAACAAACCGTGTGTACTTTGTAAGAATCTGTGCAGATTATTCACAAGAAATTCTAGAGGCCAGAAGACAATGGAGCGACATATATAAAATATTAAACAAAAACAATTGCCAAGCAATATTCCTTTATCCAGCAAATTTGTCATTCAGTAACAAATGGGAAATCAAAACATTCCCAAATAAAAGGAAGCTTTGAGAATTTGTCACTACCAGACCAGCTGTGCAAGTATTCAGCTGTGCAAGGGAGTGGTCCAAATAGAAATGCAAGGACAATAAAAAAATACTTGTATCTATACATGGAAAATTAATAAAGAAATGAAGGAATGAGTGAGTGAATGAATGAATAGATAGATATAAGATAGACAGATAGATAGATAAGTGAGAGAGTTCTCCCAAATGTAATAACAAGGGCAATTATAAGGACTAAGTATACCACATCTTCAGGGAATAAACTTAACAATTTAATACTGTAATCAAAACAACATCAAGATCAAAAGAAATAAATACAAAGTGAATGTATTGGATATAGGATGTAGAATGATGTTAATGAAGACTCACCAACAGAAATGGGGGAGGAATGAGTGAATCAAGAATAGATTTAATATGTTAAGGTTCTATGTTGTTTGCTCTTCATATGTTAAATGTGTTTTAATTGCAAGTTGCATAACATAATATATGTGGTAACCACTAAAAAATCACCAATAAAAAAATACACAGAAGGAAATAAGGAAAAAATTAAAAAGGCTTATCACAAGAAAGCAGCCAAATACAAATAATAACAAAAATGAGAATAAAAAGACAAAGGAGCTATGAAACACTCCGAAAACAAATAGTGAAAAGAATGAAGCAGATGTTTAGTTTTCAGTAATAACCTTAAATATAAATGGTCTAAACTCCACATGCAAAAGGCAGAGAGTGGCAAAATGGATTTAAAAGAAAAAAAAAAAAGACACGATCCATCCTTTTGCTGTCTTGAAGAAACACACCTTAGACATAAGGACATAAACAGACTGAAAATAAAAGAATAGAAAAAAAAATTCCATGCAACCAGTAAACGTATTGATAAAATAGATTTTAAAACAAAATCTATTACAAGAGATAAAGAAGAACATTACATAAAAATAAAAGGATCAATCTAAGGAGAATACATAACAATTACAAATATATATGCACTTAACAGCAGTGCTCCAAAATACATAAAACAAATATTGATAATATGAAAGAAAAGACAACACCACAATAATAGTTGGGAACTTCAACACACCATTTTCAAATCTAGACAGAAAATCTAAAAAGAAAATCACTAAGGGCATTGAGATCTTAAATAAAACCATAAGTCAATTAGACATATTGGACACATATAGAACACTCCACCAATCTTCAGAATCATCTCATTTTTCTCCAGTGCACATGGATCGTTTTCCTGAAAAGACCATATGTTAGGACACAGAACAATTCTCAACAAATTTAATAAGATTGAAAGCCTACAAAGGATCTTCTCAGACTACAATGGTATGATGCTATTGTCTTGTTTTGCTCTTTATAATCTATTTATTCAAGTTGTCTGTTGAAGTTACTGATTTTGATTATTTCTTCTTTTCTAAAATAGGAATTTATTGCTATAAATTTCCCTCTGAGTACTGCTTTTGATATATCCCAAAGGTTTTGATATGTTGTGTCTTAATTTTCATTTGATTCTAATATTTCTTTTTAAGTTTCACTTTTGATTTCTTCTATCACCCAATAGTACTTTCGTGGCATATTCTTTAGGTTCCATGTATTTATTTATTAATTTTTGCTTATTTTTTCTGTTGCTGATTTCTAGCTTCATACCATTATGGTCAGAGAAGATGCTGTGTATAATTTCAACCTTTTTAAATTTGTTGAGACTTGTTATGTGTCCCACCATAAGGTCTATTCTTGAAAGTGATCTATGTGCACTGGAGAATAATCGGTACTGTTCTGATGATGGGCGGAGTGTTCTATATATGTCCGTTACATCAAATTGTCTTGGTTTTATTTAAGGTCTTAATGTCCTTAGTGATTTTCTTTTTAGATGTTTTGTCTCAAATAGAAAGTGATGTGTTGAAGTCCCAACTATTTTTCTAGTTCTTCTTTCATATTACCAAACCAAACCAAATTTATTGCCATTGAGTTGACTCAGACTCATAGCGACCCTATAAGACAGAGTACAACTGCCCCATATGGTTTCCAAGGAGCAGCTTTTGGATTCAAACTGCTGACCTTTTGGTTAGCAGCTGAGCTCTTTTACCACTATACCGCCAGGGCCCTCATTTCCTGTTAGTCAATTTTTTTTCATGTGTTTTGGTGCATTGCTTTTGGGTGTACATATATTTATAATTGTTATGCCTTTTTGCTGGATTGATCCTCTTATTATTATGTAATATCCTTCTTTTTCTCTTGTTACAGATTTTGATTTAAAGTCTATTTTATCTGATATCAATATGGCCACCCTGTTCTTTTTTGTTTACTGGTTGCATGGAATATTCTTCCATCCTTTTATGTTCAATCTGTTTGTGTCTTTATGTCTAAAGAGCATTTCTTGCAGACAGCAAAATGATGGATTTTTTTTTTTTTTTAATCCATTCTGCCACCCTTTCCTTTTTGTGTGGAAAGTTTAGCTCATTTAGCTGGTCTAAGTCAGTGCTGGTAGCTGGGCACCATCTAGTTGTACTGGACTCAGTCTTCTGGAAGTCATGGTAGTTGTGGTCCATTAGTCTTTGGACTAATCTTTTCCTTGTATCTTGTTTTCTTCATTCTCCCTTGCTCCTGAAGGGGTGAGACCAGTGGAGTATCTTAGATGGCTGCTCACAGGCATTTAAGATCCCAGAAGCTACTCACCAAGGTGGAATGTCGAACATTTTCTTTATAAACTGTGTTATGCCAGTTAAGCTAGATGCTCCCTGGGACCATGGTCCTCACAGCCCTCTGCCCAGCAATTCAATCCCTCAGGTAGACCATTTACTTTTAAAGTTGTTACTGAAAGCTAAGTGTCTATCTCACTCGGTTTGCTATTTGTTTTTTGAGGGTTTCTTTTCTTTTTATTCTCATTTTTCTGTTATTATGCATGTTTGGATGATTTTATTTGATGAGCCTTTTTAATTACTTCCTTCTTTTCTTCTGTGTATTTTTTTAAAGTGATTTCTTAGTTGTTACTGCACATATTACATTACACAACTTGTAATTGTGACAACTTCTAACATATGAACAAAAGATGTCATACAACCTTAACATATTAAAGCTATTCCTAATTTGTTCCTTCCTCCCCCACTTCTACTCATGAGTCTTAGTTAACATCATTGTACATCTTAAATTCTACAGGTTTACTTTGTACTCATTTCTCCTGCACTTGATGTTATATTGCTTTCAGGATTAAATTATCAAGCTTGTTCTGTGAAAATATTGTATACTTGGCCTTATGATTGCCCATATTGTTGCATTTTTTTTAGATCTCCTTTATTTATTTATTTATTTCTCTGAAAGAAGTCAAGTATTTGTTTAATGTTTTTGCCTTTCCATTTGGAGAAATCGTTTGAGTAATATTTGCAGAGCTAATCAGGTAATGGAAAATTCCCAGAACTTCTGTTTATTTGGGAATATCTTGATTTCCTCCTTGTTATTGAAAGAATTATTGGTTAGCAGTAGCTTTCATTCAATATTTTATATATGTCACTCCATTGTCTTTCTGGTTTCTAGAGCTCTGTGGAAAAATTCACACTTTTTCTATAAAGAGCCCTTGGTATGTGTTTTTCTCTTGTTGCTTTCAGAATTCTCTCCTTGTCTTTGGTTTCCAGGAATTTTATTAGAATTTTGCATGGGGGCTGATCTTTTTGTATTTCCTCTAATGGGAGTTAGTGTAGCTTCCTGTATTTGCAGGCTTGGTTCTGTGGACAGATCTGGGAAATCTTCTATGATTATTTCTTGGAAATTTCTTTCTATGCATTTATTATTGTCATGGTGCTCTGGAATTCCAACAATTCTAATGTTAGATTTCTTATTTGAATCCCATATTTCCTTTTGGCTTTGCTCATTTTTCTTTGCTCTTTTCACTTCTTTCTATTGAGACTTTATAGTTTTATTTATTCTGTCTTCTACTTTACATATTCTAACTTCTGTCTGTTCACTCTATTGTTGAGTATTTCTCTTAGATTTCCTAATTCAGTCACTGTATTCTTTAGTTTTAGTAGTTCTGTCTCTTTTTGTTTTTTGTTTTGTTTTCGGTTTCTGATGTTGACGCAGCAGCAATATGGAGATATATTGAGAGTAGGCACTGCTGGGAGATGAAGTTGGTTTTTTTTTTTTTTTTAGAGACTATACCAAAAGTTTCAGGAATTTGGAGTTTTAAAGTCTGTACTTCATAGGTTATAACAACCTTACCACCACTTCTTTCTCTTCTGGCTACCCAATGCCTAACACCTCATGGACTCATGGAAGTTGGGTGTGACAGGGATCATAGAGAATATTTTGTCCATTTCATAGATATTTGAGGTTCAGATTTCAGTTGAGGCTGAGGCAATTTTGTTCCACTGTATAAAGGATGCAGTAACAAAATCATGACTTTGTCATCAAGTGAAACATGACCAAAGTTGCATATAGAATGGAAAATTCAGAGCAAATTTAGGAACCCATAATAGTGAATGCAGCTTCCAAAAATCATGTCTTTTGCCTTTTTTAGGTAATTACATTCTACAGGTATCTGGAATTCTCTAGTGGGAAGGATGTCTAAACACTGAAGCAGATTCCAAGTCAAGCACAGGATTTGAATCAAACTTTTGAACTTGGGTTCTGGAAGCCATGAGAATTTTCATCCCTCTCTTCAGTCATTGGCATGAAGTGGTCCCATCACCACCACCAGTGAAGTTTGCGTAAGAGGGACCTGCTGAGCTGGTAGGGTTATGAGTCTTGGAGCCTAGAGAGGAAAGCAAATGGTGCATGGAACCGTGTCCCAAGTGTGAACGTGCATATTTTGCAAGGTTCAAGGGTGAAGCAGGTGGGAAACCAAAAACAAGGAAACAAACAAACAAAAACTTGTTGCCATCGAATCTATTCTGATTCATAGCAACCCCATATATTTCAGAGTAGAACTGCACTCTGGGAGTAGATCACCATACCTTTCTTCTGAGGAAACTCTTGATGGATTCAAACTGCCAAACTTTTGGTTAGTAGTCAAATATTTAATGGTATGCAGCACCCAGGGACTCCTCAACAGGTAGTGCCTACCCCAAAACACTTAGCTCACATTATGACAGTTGCCTAGACTTGCCTGGAGCAATCAGGCTCTCTCAGGAGACCTATATAGTAGACTGATTGATACCCTTGAAGAACATAAACAGGAAAGTGAAGGATTTTTCCTTTTCTTTCTCCCGCTCACAAAGCCCACTGAGCTGCCTCACATAGCCCTTACTGCACTGCTCAGCTGGAGAGGCACCAGCTTGTCACCATCCTGGGTCCACCCTGCTGCTGCCACCTGGTTCCTCCAGAAACTTTTTTTTTCTGTCTCTATCCTTTTCTTCCTTTACTTTCTCCCTCCTACCTATCCTCCTGCACCACCTCCACCCCTTCTTGGGAGACCACTCCACATCACTCGAATAGAAAGCCACCAGCTCAAGGCTTTCCAGGTCTGCCCCAACACTACCGGCCAGTTCCTGCTCTGCTGCCATTTTTTTCTCTGTTTCCTTTTCTTACATTTCTTTCTTCCTCCCACATAGCACCATACACCACCTCCACCGTGTTCTAACGGCCATGTCTTGCAGCCTTGTTTAGATAGCCACCAGCCCAAGACAAACCTAGGTCCATCCAACTCCCATCTAGCAGTTCCCTCCGATGCTGTCATTCTTTATTTTTGCCTTTGTTTCTCTCTCTTCTTTCATTTCTCTCTCCCAACTAGCCCTACACATCACTTCCCCATCGTTCCAAACGACACTTGAGTCCACCTGCCCCCATTCACCAACCCCCACTGTCCTGCCAGTTTTTTTTTTTTTAATATGTTTTTTTCCTTTTCTCTGTCTTTGTTTTCCTTCTCCCTCTAACCTAGCCCCATATACCACCCCACCTCCTGCTGCTGACTCCACGATACAGCCATAGCTGGAGATCCACTGGCCCACGACTGAACCAATTCTGCCCCTCCCCCAGTGCACTGCTACTTATTTTATTTTTTCTTCTCTTTTTTCCTTTTCCTTTATTTTCTTTCTAACTCTCACCTAGCCTTGTCTGTCACCTCCCCCTATTTCCCACCAGTCACCAAGTCTTCCTAGCCCCACCCACTGGCTATTTTTTAAATCTTTCTCTTTTCTTTTCTCCCACTCACCAAGCCCCATATGTCACCCTCATCCCAATGGCCTCTGACATGCCCCATGTGGTTAGAGAACCCCTGGTGCTCAAGCCAGACCCTTCACTGGGCCCTTAAAACCTGCTTTCTGCCACTTGACAGGCTGTCAAACAATGGGAAACAAACCCACACCACTCCCCATCCAACATCCCTGTCTATCTGGTGAGAAACTGGGAAAGCTTCCACACCACTTGATGAACATCAGGAGACAGACAGTGCCTATCCAGTCTACCATAAGCCACCTTGACAAATCATGTATATATCAAAGCAAGCCCATCCTGACTGTTGCCACCCAGCTGACCTGGGCAAGGTGGTGAGAACTGTTGTGCCCACAGATGAGCAAGGAGCAGAACACACCTGGCCTGCTTACCCTGACATATATATATATATAAAAGTAGGATGAAACAAACGAACACACTATTAATAAATAAAATACTACCTTAATGTCTCAGAGATAGCAGATAATATCAAAACATATAAAAAAGTGGGATAAGATGGTTCCAGAAAATGACCAAAATAAAGAATCAGACAACCTTCCAGTAGAGGAAATGAAAGTGGAGCTACCTGATGTGGAATTCAAAAGACTTATATTTAGGACTTACCAAGAGATAAGAAAAGTGATCAAGGAAAATAAAGACAAAGCAATAGGAGAAATCATGAAGATAAACAAGAACAAAGTGTCAAAATAAATATACAATTAGAAATAATACAAAACCAGCAACTAGAACTCCAAAAGATAAGCAACAAAATTTCAGAAACGGACAAGTCAAAAGAAAGTTTTAGGAGCAAATTTGAAACAATGAAAGACAGAATCAGTGAGACTGAAGGCAAGCCAATAGGTGGCACTTCATTTGAGGAAAAATCAGGGAAAAGAATGAACAAAACTTAACAATTATGTGAGACAAAATCAAGAGCAAAAATTTGTGTATGATTGAAGTTCCAGAAAAGGAAGAGAAAATGGAAACCACAGTGAAGATTCTTGAAGAGTGGCTGTCAAAAAATTTCCCAATATTATGAAAGACAAAAAGCAGACCATTCAAGCTCAATGAATCCCATATAGGATAGACTCTAAAAGAAACTCACCAAGACACATCATAATCACAACTGCCGAACCCAATGCCAAAGACAGAACCCTGACAGCAGCTTAAGATTCTTTCTTGCAAAGCCATTTACAAACGGGAAACAATAAAACTAAGCTCTGATTACTCATCAGAAACAATGCAAACAAGAAGGAAGTTGGATGACATGTATAAAACATTGAAAGAAAAAAAAACGCCAACCATGAATAATATATTCTGCAAAATTCTCTCTCAAATATGATGATGAAATCAGGGCATTTGCAGATAAACAGAAATTAACGGAATTCACGAAAAATGAAACTAAACTTACAAAAAATATTAAAGGGAGTCCTCCAGTTAGAGAACCAACAACATCAGACAATAACTGGAATCTAAGTCACAGGACAATCTACATAAAGAATTATCAATAATTAAACAAAGCTAAATGACTTAAAAGAGAAACAGATGAAATTTTCAAAACAAAAAAAGGGGAAGAAATGGTGTAGGTACAGAACTTTCAAATGAAGAAGAAGTCAAGGTGATATCAAGTTACAAAAGACTAGTTTAAACTTAGGCAGATAGGGTAAATTTCAAGATAAACACAAAGAAAGTTAACAGACCTACTCATCTGAATAAAAAAGAAGAAAAACATAAAAATTCAGTAAACATAATACCAATAATAATGAAATAAAAGAAAAAGAAAATCCACAAAGAAAAGTAATTCAGCACAGAAGAGTAAGAGGAACAAACAAAACATCAGCACCAGGGGAGGGGGGAAACAATATGACAGAAATAAATTAATACTTATGGATAATCACACTGAAAGTAAATGGTTTAAATGCTACCATAGACAGAGAGTAGAGGCGGGGCCAAGACGGTGGAGTAGTCAGACGGCTTCCTACATCAGTCTTAAAAGAAAGACCTGGAAAAACAAGTGATTTGACTTTATACGAATATCGAGGAGCCCTGAACAAGGCAAAGCTGAGGAATCAGACTGAGTGGTAGGGGGAGAGGGAGATGGTTCTGAAGAAGAAACAAGTGCTGGATCGTGGCTGGAGCTGCAGTTCTTCAGCCCTGACTGGCTATGATGTACGCAGAGAAGCAGGCAAACAACTGTGCACATGCACTCGGAAGGCAGCTTCCACATTGAGAGAGATCTGGCAGCAGAGATACTGCTTGGACACTCCAAACCAGTGACAAGCAGCTCCCAAGTGGCTAAAGATAAGTACACACGTGCAGCCTTTCACAGGGATTTAAAAAGAAAGAAAAAGCCCTCTTGGGAAATAACTTTCTCCCTTTTACCTCCTCCCTCCCAGCTCTGCACCAGTCCAAACTTCCAAAGTCTGAGTCCGCTGGGCTGGAAGTAGATACCAAAAGACACCCTGACCCATTCTCCTGGCCTTGGAGAGGGAACAAATAAGCTACTGGCTCCCCTAAGCCAGAAACTCAGGGTTGGCACAGCTCCTTTGTTAAGCACAGGCATAAAGGGTCCACAGACTTTGAGTGCCTTACACCCGTGTATAGACTTGTGGGGACTCATCTCGACAGTGTTAGCCCTCACTACCATAGTACAACAGGATAAACATCTGAAGTCTAACTTCAACTGTTTCAGCTCTGAAGTGGCAGATTTGTGATCCTTGACACAGCCCTGCCCCTTAAGCAAGCAACTTTACCAATCCACACCAGGGTCTTGAGGACTGGTGACATCACCTATGCCACTGAGTCACCTGCTACAGAAGTCCAAGAAAAAGTGGTGCCCTCGAGTCTTTACAGCCAACAGGGTGGGATGCTCATAGTCCGGCTGCAAAACTCACCTCCTTGCTCACCCTAGGGAATAGAGAAATGTTTTCCTTTCAGAACCTCAGGGGCAGCTGTCAGCCCATGCCTGGCCCAGCTCATGACTTCCTACTGCAGCCAGCTACCAGTGCCAACACCAATCACCCATGCCTCTCTAAGACTATAGGTGAGAGCCTGCACCACACACTTGTGGACTGACTGCCTGGACACCTGAACTGAACCCATATAGGAAAATCTAATAGAATCCTGTGTGCACGTACTTAGTTACAGAACTAACTACCTGGTGACAGTACGCTAGCACTTCAAAGGTGCCAATAATCAAACTAGCACACATGAGCAGCCTATTGGTGTATATCAAAACAAAGCAAAACAAGAACCTAGGACTCACTAAGCAAATATAAAATAAAATTATAATAACTTATTGATGGCTTGGAGACAACAGTCAACATCAAATCACATAAAGAGGCAGTCCATGATGACTTCAGCAAGCTACCAAAATAAAGAATCAATAAATTCTCTGGAGGAAGAGAATTTCTTGGAATTACCAGAGACAGAATACAAAAGGTTTATATACAGAACTCTTCTAGAAATTAGAAAGGAAATTTCACAAAAGGCAGTAACTGCCAAAGAACACACAGACAAAGTAGTAGTGGAACTTAAAAAAGTTATTCAAGAAAATAATGACAAATTAAATAGGCTGCAAGAATCCATAGAGAGACAGCAATCAGAAATCCAGAAGATTAACAATAAAATTTCAGAAAGACAACTCAATAGAAAGTCATAAGCACAGGACTGAGACAGTAGAAGTTAAAATTAGTGACACTGAAGATAAAGCACTCGAAGCCAAATTATTTGAGGAAAAAATCAGATAAAATAATTAAAAAGAATGAAGAAACTCTCAGAGTTATGTGGGACTCTCTCAAGAGAAATAACCTACAAGTGATTGGAGTACGAGAACAGGGGGGCATAACAGAAAATACAGAGAGAATTGTTGAAGATTTGTTGACAGGAAACTTCTCTGATATCATGAAAGATGAGAAGATATCTATCCATGATGCTCATCAAACCACACATAAGGTAGATGCCAAAAGAAAGTCGCCAAGACATATTATAAGCAAACTTACCAAAACCAAAGATAGAGAATTTTAAGAGCAGCTAGGTATAAAAGAAAAGTCGTCTACAATGGAAAGTCAGTTAGAATAAGCTTGGACTACTCAGCAGAAATCATGCAGGCAAGAAGGCAATAAGACAATATATATAAAGCCTTGAAGGAAAACAACTGCCAGACAAGGATTATATATCCAGCAAAATTGTCTCTCAAATATAATGGCGAAATTAGGGCATTTCCAGATAAACAGAAGTTTAGGGAATTTGCAAAAACCAAACCAAAATTACAAGAAATACTAAAGGGAGTCCTACGGTTAGATAATCATTAACATCAGACAACAATGCAAGACTAGAACACAGGACAGAGCAACCAGATGTTGATTCAGATAGGGAAGTCAAAACTATATCAAAGCTAAAACAATGAAAATAGGTAAACAGAGATATCAATATGGAAAAAAGGACAACATTAAAACAAAAAAGAAGGACTTAAAAAATGCAGATATTGATTTTTCATATGGAGGAGAAGTCAAGGCTATATAAAGTGATAAAAGACTGGTATAAACTTAGACAAATAAGGGTAAATATTAAGGTAACCACAAAGGAATCTAACAACCTACAAATCAAAATAAAAAAAGTAGAAAAACTTAAAGACCCAGCAAATGCAAACTCTACAACAATGAAAAAGATGAAAAAAAAAACAAAAACAAAAATAAAAACAACTCAGCACAGAAAATTAAGGGGAAAAAAGAAACTTTGAACAACATACAAAAAGAGATATCAGGATGACAGCACTAAACTCATACCTATCAATAATTACACTGAATGTAAAAGGACTTAAGGTACCAATAAAGAGACAGAGAGTGGCAGACCGGATAAAAAAGCATGATCTGTCTATATGCTGCATACAAGAGATGCACCTTAGACTTAAAAACACAAACAGGCTAAAACTCAAAGGGTGGAAAAAAATATATTAAGCCAACAACACTCAAAAAAGAGCAGGAGTGGCAATATTAATCTCTGACAAAACAGACTTTAAACTAAAATCAACCACAAAAGATAAGGAAGGACACTATATAATGATCAAAGGGTCAATACACCAGTAGGACATAACTATAATAAATATTTATGCACCCAACAACAGGGCTCCAAAATACATAAAACAAACTCTAATGGCTCTGAAGACAGAGACAGACAGCTCCACAATAGTAGCAGGAGACTTAAACATGCCACTTTCAGTGAAGGACAGAACATCCAGACAGAAGCTCAACAAAGACAAGGAAGAGCTAAATGCTACAATCACCCAACTTGATCTCATAGACATATACTGAACACTGCATCTAACAGGAGCCAAGTATACTTTCTTTTCTAATGCACATGGAACATTCTCCAGAATAGACCACATATTAGGCCATAGAGCAAGCCTTAACATAATCCAAAACATCGAAATATTACCAAGCATCATTTCTGACCATAAAAGATAAAAGTGGAAATCAACAACACAAAAACCAAGGAAAAAAAAAATCAAACACATGGAAGCTGAACAACACCTTGCTCAAAAACTACTGGGTTACAGAAGAAACTAAGGATGGAATAAAGAAATTCATAGAATCAAATGAGAATGAAAACACATCCTACCAGAACCTTTGGGACACAGCAAAAGCAGTGCTCAGAGGTCAGTTTATAGCAATAAATACACACATACAAAAAGAAGAAAGGGCCATAATCAAAACATTAACCCTACAACCGGAACAAATAGAAAGAGAACAGCAAAAAAAGCTCACAGGGGCCAGAGGGAAGGAAATAATAAGAATCAGAGCAGAATTAAATGAAATAGAGAACTGAATAACAATTAAAAGAGTTAACAAGTCCAAAAGCTGGTTCTTTGAAAAGATCAACAAAATTGATAAACCATTGGCCAAACTGAAAATAAAGAAACAGGAGATGAAGAAGATAACCAGTATAAGAAATGAGATGGATGATATCACAACAGACCCAAGAGAAATTAAAAGACTCTTAACACATTACTATGAAAAATTGTACTCTAACAAATTTGAAAACTTAGAGGAAATGGACAAATTTCTAGAAAATCACTACCTACCTAAATTAACACAAACAGAGGTAGAACAACTAAATAAACCCGTAACAAAAGAAAAGATTGAAAAGGTTATTAAAAAACTCCCAACAAAAAAAAGCCCTGGCCCGGGTGGCTTCACTGGAGAATTCTACCAAACATTCAGAGAAGAGATAACACCACTTCTACTAAAGGTATTTCAGAGAATAGAAAAGGATGGAATACTCCCAAACTCATTCTATGAAGCCAGCATAACCCTGATACCAAAACCAGGTAAAGACACCACAAAAAAAGAAAATTACAGAACAATATCCCTCATGAACATTGAAGCAAAAATCCTCAACAAAATCCTAACCAATAGAATTCAGCAACACATCAAAAAAATAATTCACCATAATCAAGTGGGATTTATACCAGCTATGCAGGGGTGGTTCAACATTAGAAAAACAATAAATATATTCTATCATATAAATAAAACAAAAGACAAGAACCACATGATCTTATCAATCAATACAGAAAAGGCATTTGACAAAGTCCAACACCATTTCATGATAAAAACTCTCAATAAAATAGGAATCGAACGGAAATTCTGCAATATATTTAAGGGCATTTATACAAAGCCAACAGCCAACATCATCGTAAATGGAGAGACTTTGAAAGCATTTCCCTTGAGAATGGGAACCAGAGAAGGATGCCCTCTATCACCACTCTTATTCAACATTGTGCTGGAGGTCCTAGCGAGAGCAATTAGGCTAGAAAAAGAAATAAAGGGCATCCAGACTGGTAGGGAAGAAGTCAAAGTATCTCTATTTCCAGATGATAGGATCTTATATACAGAAAACCCCAAAGAATCCACAAGAAAACTACTGGAACTAATAGAAGATTTCAGCAAAGTTTCAGGATACAAGATAAACATACAAAAATCAGTTGGATTCCATTACACCAACAAACAGAACCTCGAAGAGGAAATTACCAAATCTATACCATTTACAATAACCTCCAAGAAAATAAAATACTTAGGAATAAATCTAACCAGAGAAGTAAAAGATCTATATGGAGAAATCTACAAGACACTACTACAAGAAACTAAAAGAGACCTGCAAGAGTGGAAAAATATACCTTGCTCATGGATAGGTAGACTCAACGTAGTGAAAATGTCAATTCTACCCAAAGCAATCTACAGATACAATGCAATCCCGATCCGAATTCCACCAGCATTTTTTAATGAGATGGAGAAACAAATCACCAACTTCATATGGAAAGGGAAGAGGCCCCAAAGAAATAAAGCATTACTCAAGCCAAAGAACAAAGTGGGAGGCCCTACACTACCTGATTTTAGGAGCTGTTATACTGCCGTGGTAGTCAAAACAGCCTGGTACTGGTACTACAGATACATAGTCCAATGGAACAGTGTTGAGAATCCAGATATAAGCTCATCTACCTATGAGCAGCTAATGTTTGACAAAGGCCCAAAGTCCATTAATTTGGGGAAAAAACAGTCTCTTTAACAAATGGTGCTGGCATAACTGGATATCCATATGCAAAAAACAGAAACAAGACCCATACCTTACACCATTAACAAAAACTAACTCAAACTGGATCAAAGACTTAAATATAAAATTGAAAGCTATTGAGATCATGGAAGAAAAAATAGGGACAATGCTAGGAGCCCTAATACATGGCATAAACATAATATGAACCATAAGTAACAATGCACAAGCACCAGAATAGAGACTAGATAATTGGGAGCTCCTAAAAATCAAACACTTATGCCCATCAAAAGACTTCACTAAAAGAGTAAAAAGACAACCTACGGACTGGAAAATTTTTTTGGCTACGACAAATCTAATCAGCATTTAATCTCTAAAATCTACAAGACACTAGAAAACCTCAACAACAAAAAAACAAATAACCCAGTTAAGAAATGGACAAATTATATGAACAGGCCCTTCACCAAAGAAGATATTCAGGAGGATAAAAAAAAAACAACAACAAAAAAAAAAAAACATGAAGAAATGCTCACGATCATTAGACATTAGAGAAATGCAGATCAAAACTACAATAAGATATCTTCTCACCCCAACAAGTCTGGCCTTAATCCATAAAACACAAAGTAATAAATGCTGGAGAGGTTGGGGAGAGATTGGAACACTTATACACTGTTGGTGGGACTGTAGAATGGTACAAAGACTTTGAAAATCGATTTGGTGCTTCCTTAAAAAGCTAGAAAGAGAAGTACCATATGATCCAGCTATCCCGCTCCTTGGAATATATCCTAGAGAAATAAGAGCCATCACACAAATAAACATATGCACACCCATGTTCATTGCAGCACTCTTCACAATAGCAAAAAGATGGAAACAACCTAGGTGCCCATCGAGGGACAAATGGATAAGCAAATTGTGGTATATCCACACAATGGAATATTATGCAATGATAAAGAACAATGAAGAAGCTGTGAAACGTTGTATAACATGGTGGAAGCTGGAACTTATTATGCTGAGTGAATTTAGTCAGTCACAGAAGGACAAATACTGTATAAGACCACTATTATAAGAACTCAAGAAAAGGTTTAAACACAGAAGAAAATATTCTTTGATGGCTACGGGGGTGGGGAGGGAGGGTGAGGGTTATTCACTAACTAGATAGTAGATATGAATCATCTTAGGTGAAGGGAAGGACAACACACACTACAGGGGAAGTCAGCACAACTGGACTACACCAAAGCTAAGACATTTCCTGATTACAATCAAATATTTTGAGAGACAGAGTGGCACGGGTAGGGGTCTGGGGACCATGCTTTCAGGGGACATTTAGGTCAATTGGCATAACAAATCTTATGAAGAAAATGTTTTGCATCCTACTTTGGTGACTGGTGCCTGGGGTCTTAAAACCTTGCAAATGACCATCTAAGATGCATCAATTGGTCCCAACCACCTGGAGCAAAGGAGAACTAAGAACTCCAAAGACACAAGAAAATTATTAGCCCAAGAGACAGAATGGGCCACATAAACCAGAGACTTCATTAGCCTGTGACCAGAAGAACTAGATGATGTCTGGCTACCACCAATGACAGTCCTGACAGGGAACACAACAGAGAGTTCCTGATGGAGCAGCAAAAATATGGGGTGCAGAACTCAAATTCTAGTAAGAAGACCAGTCTTAATGGTCTGACTGAGACTGGAGGTACACCAGAAAGCATGGCCCATGGACCATCTATCAGCCCAGAACTAAAACAATTTCTGATGCCAACTTTTCAGAGAGGGCTTGGACTGGACTGTGGGACATAATGTGATACTCATGAAGAGTGTGCCTCTTAGTCAAGTAGATACAAGAGACCAAAGTGGCAGCTTCTGTCCAGAGGTGAGATGGGAAGGCAGACAGGGTTAGGAGCTGGTTGAATGGTCATGGGGAATCAGGGGCGGAAATTAGGTGTGTGCTGTCACAGAATGGAGGAGCAATTAGGGTCACATAACAATGTATGATAAAATTTTTTATGGGAGACTAACTTGAAATGTAAACTTCATTTAAGTAAAACAATAAAAAAAAAAAGAAAAAGAGAAAAGAAAATACCTAGTCTTCTAAAAACAAAACCAAAAAAAAAAAAGAGAGAGAGAGATTAGTAGAATGGATAGACATATCTTAGACACAAACACATAAATTTATTAAACATCAGATGATGGAAAAATATATCAAGCAAACAGTAATCATAATAGGGCAGGAGTGGCAATATTAATTTCAGACAAAATAGACTTTAAGGGAAATCAACAATAAAAGTCAAGGTTGGACATTATATAATGATTAATGGGACAGTCCACCAAGAAGACATAACTTTAATAAATATGCACCAAACAACAGGGCCCCAAAATGCATAAAAGGAACTATAACAGCACTGAAAAGAGAAATAGATTGTCCCACAACAATAGAGATTCAGCATACAATTCTCCATAAAGGACAGAACATATAGAAAGAAACTCAACAGAGATACAGAAGATCTAAAGGCAAAAATTGAACAATTGAACCTCATAAACATATATAGAACACGCCACCCTACAGCAGCAAAGTATACATATTTTTTTCTAATGCACATGGAACATTTTCTAGAATATATCACATTTTAGGCCACAAAGCAACCTTCAATAAAATCCAAAACATAGAAATAACATAAAGCATTATCACTGATCACAACACCATAAAAACAAAGATGAATAACAGGAAAAGCAAGTATAAAAAGTCAAATACATGGGAACTGAATAACACCTTGCTCAAAAGCAATTGAGTAATAGAAGCAATCAAAGAGGGTATTACACCAGGGAATCATAACAGGTATGCAAGAATGGTTCGATATTAGAAAACCAATCAAAGTAATCCACCACATAAATAAAACAAAGTAAAAAAAAATCACATAATCATTGTAATTAATACAGAAAAGGCATTTGATAAAATTTAACATCCATTCCTGATAAAAACTCTCAGCAAAATAGGAATAGAAATGAAATTCCTAAAGATAATGAACAGTATCTATAAACCAACAGCTAATGCCATTCTCAATGGAGAGAGGCTGAAAACATTCCCCCTGAGAACAGGAAAGGACAAGGGTGCCTTTCATCATCACTCTTATTTAACATTGTGCTGGAAGTCCATGCCGGAAGTCCTAGCTAGAGCAATAAGGCAAGAAAAGAAATAAAGGGCATCCAAATTGGAAAGGAAGAAGTAAATCTACTTCTATAGACAGATGATATGATCCTATACATAGAAAATCCCAGGGAGTCCACTATAAAACTACTGAAACTAAGAGAAAGATTTAGCAGGGTAGCAGGATACAAGTTCAACATACAAAAATCAGTTGGAATCCTATATCCCAACAAAGATAACTTTGAAAAGGAAGTTAAGAAAAATACCATTTATAATCGTTCCTAAAAATAATAATAATAAATAGCAATAAATCTGACCAGGAACGTAAAAGACCTTTATAAAGAAAACTATGAAACACTACAGCAAGAAACCAAAAGAAACCAAGACAAATGGAAAAACGATCAATGCTCATGGATAGGAAGATTCAACACTGAGAAAATGTCAATTCTACCCAAAGCAATCTACAGATATAATGCAATCCTGATCCAAATACCAACAACATTCTTTAATAAGATGTAAAAACTAATCACTAACTTTATATGACAGGAAAGACGTGCCAGTTAAATAAGGCTTTATCAAAAAAGAACAAAGTAGGAGATCTCACACTACCTGATCTTAGAAGCTAGTACACAGCCATGGTCATCAAAACAGCCTGGTACTGTTACCAAGACAGATACATCGACCAATGGAACAGAATTGATAACCGAGGCATAAATCCATCCACTGATGGTCAGCTAATCTTTGACAAAGACACGAAGTCAATTAAATCATGAAAAGACAATCTCTTTAACAAATGGTACTGGCAAAACTGGACGTCTAACTGTAAAAAAAAAAATGAAACAGGACCCATACCTCACACCATACACAAAAACTAATTCAAAATGGATCAAAGACCTAAACATAAAACCTAAAATTTTAAAGATCATGGAAGAAAAAAAAGGGAAAATGCTAGTGGTCCTAATATATAGCATGAATAGGATGTAAACCATAACTAATGCACAAACACCAGTAGAGAAACTAGATAACTGGGATCTCCTAAAAATTAAACACTTATGCTCATGAAAAGACTTCACCAACAGAGTAAAAAGAGAACATACAGACTGAGGAAAAAGAAAAATGGCTACAACATATCCGACAAGGGTCTAATCTCTAAAATCTCCAAGATACTGCAACATTGCAACAACAAAAAGACAAATAATCCAGACAAAAAATGAACAAAGAGTATGAACAAACACGTCACCAAAGAAGATATTCAGGTGACTAAGAGACATGTGAGGAAATGCTTGCGATCATTAGCCATTAGAGAAATGCAAATCAAAACTGCATTGAGATACTGTCATGGGTTGAATTGTGGCTTCCAAAAATATCTGTCAACTTGGCTATGCCATGATTCCAGGTATTGTGTGATTGTCCACCATTTTGTTATCTGACATGATTTTCCTATGTGTTATAAATACTGTCTTTACACTGTTAATGAGATGGGATTAGTGGTAGTTATGTTAATGAGGAAGAACTCAATCTGCAAGATAGAATTGTGTCTTAAGCCAATATCTTTTGAGATAGAGAGACATGGGAACCTCACACACCCAAAAAAGCAGTTCCAGGAGCAGAGTGTGTCCTTTGGACCTGGGGTTCCTGTGAAGAGAAGCTCCTAGATCAGTAGAAGACTGATTGCAGGGACCTTCCCCCCAAGTCGACAGAGAGAGAGCCTTCCCCTGGAGCTGATGTCTTGAGTTTGGACTTTCAGCCTACTAGTCTGCGAGACAATAAACTTCTGTTTGTTAAAGCCATCCACTTGTGGTATTTCTGTTAGAGCAGCCCTAGTTAAGACAGATACCGTCTCAACCCATGTTACTGGCAAGGATCAAAAAAACAGAAAAAAACAAGTGTTGGAGAGGTTGTGGGCAGATTGAAACTCTTACGCACAGCTGGTGGAATGTAAAATGGTCCAACCACTATGGAAAAAATATGCAATTTCCTTAAAATCTAGAAATAGAAATACCATACTATCCAACAATCCCACTGGTAGGAAAATATCCTACAGAAATAAGAGTCATCACATGAATAGACACATGCACAACCATGTTCCTTGCAGCATTATTCACAATAGCGAAAAGAAACAACCAAGTGCCCATCAACAGATGAATATATAAACAAATTATGGTACATATAAACAATAGAATGCTACCCAACCATAAGAAAAATGATGAATTGGTGAAATATCTTACAACATGGATGAAGATGGAGGTCATTTTGCTGAGTGAAATAAGTTAATTACAAAAGGACAAATACTGTATGAGAACACTATTATAACTGAAGAAAATGTTTACACACAGAAAGAAAAAATCTTGGATGATTACTAGAGGGGGGAGGAGTCAGGAGAGGCAATCATTAACTAGATAGTAAATGTTAACTTTGGTGAAGGGAAAGACATTGCACAATATAGGTGAAGCCAGTACAACCTGATCAAGGCAAAGACATAGATGCTTCATGTTGTTTTTGTTGTTGTTGTTAGCTGCCATCTAATTCTGACTCACAGTAATCCTATGTACAACAGAATGAAACACTGCCCAGTTCTGCCCCAACCTTATAATTGTAGTTAAGCTTGAGCTTATTGTTACAGCCACTGTGTAGATCCATCTCATTGAGTGTCTTCCTCTTTTTTATTGACCCTCTACTTTACCAAGCATGATGTCCTTCTCCAGGGACTGGGCCTTCTTGTTAACATGTCCAGGGTATATGAGATGAAGCCTTGCCATATTTGCTTCTAAGCAGCAACAATCTTCCAAGACAGATTTGTTTGTTCTTTTGGCAATTCCATGGACTATTCAAAATTCCTTGACAACATCACAATTCAAAGATATCAATTCTTCAGTTTTCCTTATTCATTGACCAGCTTTTGCATGCCTATGAGGCGACTGAAAACACCATGTCTTGGGTCAGATGCACCTTATTCTTCAAGGTGACATCTTTGCTTTTTAAACACGATAAAGAGGTCTTTTGTAGCAGATTTGCCAAATGGAACGCGTCTTTTGATTTCTTGACTGCTTCTTCCATGGGCGTTGACTGTGAATTCAATTAAAATAAAATCCTTGACAACTTTAATCTTTTCTCTGTTTATCATTATGTTGCTTAGTGGTCCAATTGTGAGGATTTTTGTTTTCTTTATGTTGAGGTGTAATCCATGCTGAAGGCTGTAGTCTGATCTTCATCAGTAAGTGCTTCAAGTTCTCTTCAGTTTCAGCAAGAAAGATTGTGCCATCTGCGTAACAGAGATTTTTAATGCATCTTACTCCAATCCTGCTGCCCATTCTTCTTCGTATAGTCCAGCTTTTCAGATTATTTGGTCATCATACAGACTGAATAAGTATGGTGAAAGGATACAACCATGACACACACCTTTCCTGATCTTAAACAACACATTATCTCCTTGTTCTGTTTGAAGGACTGCCTCTGGATCTATGTACAGGTTTCTCATGAGCATAATTAAGTGTTCTGGAATTCCCATCCTTCACAAGGTTATCTATAATTTGTTATGATCCACACAGTTGAATGCCTTTGCATAATCAATAAAACACAGGTAAACATCTAGAAGTTTTATAGACACATCCAAACACCCTTAGGAACTGAGTTACTGGGACTCATCAGGGCTGGGGACCATGGTCCCAGGAGCAATTTAGGTCAATTGGAATAACATAGTTCATAAAGAAAATGTTCTACATCCAACTTTGGTGAGTAGCATCCAGGGTCTTAAAAACTTGTGAGTGGCCATCTAAGATACATCTACTGGTCCCATCCCATCCAGAGCAAAGGAGAATGAAGAAAACCAAAGACCCAGGGTAATATTAGTCCAAAGGACCAATGGACCACAAGTATGACAGCCTCCATCAGCATGACCCCAGAAGAACTAGATGGTGCCTTACTACCAACACCAACTGCTCTGACAGGGATCACAGTAGAGGGTCCTAGACAGAGTAGGAGAAAAATGTAGAAAAACATTCAAATTCACACAATAAAAGACCAGGCTTACTGGTTTGACAGAGACTAGATGTCGTCCCCAAGCCTATGGCCCCTGGACACTCTTTTAACTCAGAACTGAAGCCACTCCCAGAGTTCACCCTTCAGCCAAAGATTAGGGAAGGCTATAAAACAAAAATAAATACCACATGCGAGGAACACTCTTTTTAGTTCAATCACGTATATGAGAACAAAAGGGCAATGTATGCAAAAGCAATAATGCGAAGGCAGGAAGGGACAGGAAAAGCGGATGATGGAAACAGAGAATTGGAGTGTGGAAGGGGATGGCAACCAATGTCACAAAATAATTTGTGTATAAATTGTTAAATGAGAAACTAATTTACTCTATAAAGTTTCACCTAAAGCAAGCAAGCAATTGATCAATGATAGATAGATAGATAGATGATATCACTATGGCTTGTTCAAGAAGTAGTATTTTAGGTCAATGCCAAATATTCTCCAGGCTTTAAGCATTTACATGAAGAAAAAATTCTACCGATTATTCTGTTCTGATCCTTCTTCTTCCCCAAGTATGTACCCACATTTCCAGACAAGTTGTTCCCTGCAGAATGGATAAGTTCTGGGATTGGATTCTCATCATAAGACTGGAGCATGGAAGGAGAGTTAGAGATGGCTGAGAGCCAAACGATTAAGCACAGTCCATGGAGAAACAACAAGGATCAAATGCAAAGGACCACTTCCAGACTCAGTGTCCTATGGGTCAAAATGACAAATCTGAATGTTGTAAGACAGGGCAGGTGAAGGTCACAGGGAAGCAAGTGGGGAATAAGCCTTAATGAGCAATAGGAATAAGGTGGGTCCTTGGCTTGTGTGCTCAGACCTGCCAATAATCTGGACACTGGCCTTTGAGAAAAAGAAAGTAACTTTATTTGCCAGGCACAGAGCAAGGAGCCAGCAGGAAGTTCCTCAGATCCGACTCCCGAAATGGTGGGGAGGTAGAGCTTTTATGTGATTAGGCAGTAAGATGATGGTTGAGCAGGCACAGGGGGCAGTTGCACAGGCGCAAGGGGTTGGTGGGGGCAAATTCTGCACAGGAGCACTGGGAGGGGAAAGTCCTACAAAAAATACAAAGGGAGGTTCACAGGGTTGGGTTACATAAGGGTCTGTGGGAAACATAGACAGTACTTTCAATTCTTCCCAATAATCTTTGCATCATTTAACATGGGTTTTTGGGCTCTGTAATGTTTGTACACACATATGTGTTCACACATACACACAGTAGTGTTGGTATCTAAAAGGTATATGAATTGTATTGACCAATATAATTGGGAAGAGAATCAAGTACTTTCAATATTTTTGTTGTTTTTACGATTATAGAAACGCAGTAACTACTAAAACATTGAAATTTTAACAGAAATACTTTGATCCGAAAAAAAAGTAAGTCTAATATACTCAGCTTGAGTTGGAATTGACTCAAAGGCAACTAACAATGACAACTCTAAGCCCAAGGCACCACTGGGTGGCACAAACTATTAAGAGGTTAAGCACGCAACTGCTAACAGAAGGGTTGGTGGTACAAACTCACCCAGAGAAGCCTCAAAAGAAAGCCCTGGAGAACTGCTTTTGAAAGATCACAGGTTTGAAAACTCTATGGAATGGGGTTCTACTCTGCATACAGGGAGTTGCCATGAGTTGGAATCTACTTGATGGCAAGTGGTTAATTGTTTAACCTTAAAGACAATCATTGTAAACAGTTTGGTGTTTATTCTTTTTGCAGATTTTTTTTCTATGCATCTGCTAATGTATTACGAGTCGTGTACACATATGCACTTTTATTTTAGGAATGGCATCATGCCATAATATTGTTTAATAATTAGGACTGAATGTCTAAAATAATAATGAAAGGTTATTTTCTCCTTCAAGTTTCCTTGTCACATTTCTTGCTGTGGAAACAAAATATTAAAGAAGGCTAAAAGATGAAATCTAAAGGCCTAATTGTAGAATAATCCAAATAAAATAATACTTCTGCAAATCTTAAGGAAGGAAAGCAAATGGATTTCAATGATGTTAAAACTTTTTCTGTTTTATAATTAAATTTCTATTTTGTTGCAGATTCCATGTTGAGCAGTTTATAGGAATTAGTTCATTTAATCAGCAATCAGGAAATCTACAAAACAGCACATAGTTTTTCAGAGCTATTTGGGAGTATTTTAGGGAGGGAGGTTGAACTAGTTAATATCACAGAAGGTAAGAAAGAACTGATAGTCAGCAGTGCACACAGCATTTAGGAAAGATACTGCCATTATCTTTTTTAAGTCCCCTTAGAAATCAAACTAATGAAATCTCCTCTTCAGAGAATTTGGAGCTCCTGGGTGGTGCAAAGGGTAACGATTTGGCTACTAACCCAAAGATTGGAGGTTCAGATACACTCAGAGACACTTCTTTAAATTATGGAGCACACTTGAGGTCACCATGAGTTCAAATCAACTCGACACAAACTGGTTTGGTTTGATGTTTTGGGTCCTGAGAATCATTAATTATGTGGAGGAGATTCAGTACGAATTTGACATGAGTGTGCCTATTAGCACATCTTTTGTTTAGTGTAGAGTGGTGTCAGAACAAGTTCAATGATGGGCAAGTCTGTTACCATATGATTTTAAAATTCTGCATTTCCACATTTTATACATCTTTTATTCTTAAACCACAGACCTTTTGGTTAGCAGCCCAGTGCTCAACCACCACACCACCAGGGCACCTTAATCTAAAAAGATATTTAGAAGCTATTTCAAAACATGAAACAATAATTGTTGTTTTTAGTTGTCTGTAGTAGATTCCAAATTATGGTAATTCCCCTGTGTGCAAATTAGAACTACTCTATAGGATTTTCAAGGCTATGGCCTTTGTGAAACAGATCTCCAGTTGCTAGGTGAGTTCAAACCACCTTAATGCTTAAACATTTGCACAATCCAGAGACCTTGCCAAAATGCAGCTACATTTTATAATCCTTGATTTAAAAAATAATTCAGAAAGAGATCCCTATTGAACATGAAATAATAAAATTATTTTTCTTAACTCCATAAGTCTCTGTTTTATTCTGTATTTTAAATAACTCCTGTGTTCAGGTTGCTTCAGAAGGATATTCAGAAGAATAAGTGTTACTTAATGTGCCTTCGAGTCAGTTCCAACTCACAACAACCCTATATACTAAAGAATGAAACACTGCCTGGTCCTGCACCGCACTATCTTCATGATCCTTGTTTTGCTTAAGCTTGCTGTTGCAGCCACTGTGTCAATCCACCCCGTTGAGGGTCTTCCTCTTTTTCCCTAACTTTCTACTTGACCAAACATCATGTCCTTCTCCAAGGACCGATCCCTTCTGATAACATGCCCAAAGTATGTGAGATGAACTCTGGCCATTCAGATTTCCAAGCAACATTCTTGGTGTACTTCTTCCAAGACAGACTTGTTCGTTCTTTTGGCAGTCCATGATATATTCAATATTCTTCCCCAACACCATAATTCAAAGATGACAATTCTTCTTTAGTCTTCCTTATTCATTGTCCAGCTTTTGCATGCATATGAGGTGATTGAGAACACCATGGCTTGGGTCAGGCACACCTTAGTCTTCAAGGTGACATCTCTGCTTTTTAACACTTCAAAGAGGTCTTTCACAGCAGACTTGTCCAATGCAGTAGGTCATTTGATTTCTTGACTGCTGCTTCAACGGAAGTTGATTGTGGATCCAAGAAAAAAGAAAATCCTTGACAACTTCAATCTTTTCTTCATTTATCATGATGTTGCTTATTGGTTCAGTTGTGAGGATTTTTGTTTTCTTTATGTTGAGGTGTAATCCACACTGAAGGCTGTGCTCTTTGATCTTCATCAGTTAAAAGCTTCAAGTCCTCTTTGATTTCAGCAAGCATGGATGTGTCATCTGCATAGTTCAGAAGGAAGAAAGAATAATTAGATATTGCAAATTAGTCAATGGAAAAGAATTGTCATATCATATCAAGGCTGATGTTGTATAGCAAACACTCTTAACAACTTCACTCCAGGAATACAGTTTCAAAGGATCTGAAATGTTTGAAACAATCTGCATCTACTGTCCTCCCCAGCAGAATACACGTGGATACTTTTGTCTTGTGTAATTGAATGTCACAATTCCTCTCTCTTATCTTTTAAAAGTCATTTTGACACTGTCCTCCCAGGGCAGTTCAAGGATAAACTTGGTGCATACTGCATAATTTTCATATTCTTCTCTTAGTTTACATGCTTTATGTAAGTCTCTCAATGACTTTAAATAAGTGAGTTGACTCAAGAAGCATTTCTATGCTTTATGGATATGCAAGATCCATAATTAGCAGCATGTTTTTGCCTGTGATTTATACAAGGAGGGTTTCTTGGCTTCTTTGTGTATCTGTCACTAGTTTTATGCCCCCTAGACTCCCTTCTGATTTAAAGGAAGGGGAGATTTGTGCATTTTATCACTTGTCTCAGGTCTCTGATTCCATGCGTAAGAACTCTCCACAAAGATGGCTATCGGTCCAGGACTTACTTGCCAGTCTCCAGTGATTTGGAAGCAGTTCAGGGGTTACTTTCCAGTGCTGAAAGAATTGGTCTACCAGAAGGCCAAGATATTCGCAGCCTGTGAGCAAGAGCCCTGCTGTCTGACCTGTTGATCTTGGGTTTGCCAGCCTCTGTGAGTATATGAGTCAGGAAAAAGCCTGCAGCCTGACCAATGGATTTGGGACATTCCTGCCTCTACAACCACGTGAGCCAATTCCTTGATATAAATCTTTCTATATAGATATTTATAAGCTTTACTGGTTTTGCTTCTCTAGAGAACTCAGCCCAAGACATTTAGTACCAAGAGTGGTTTTAGAGAAACAAAATTGTAATGATGAATTTTCTAAACTTTTTCTCAATTCTGGTTACTATTAAAGATGTTGATGACTCTGCTTCCAGCAGTAAAGAGGGTACTGCAAATTCATGGTGTTTAGGGGCAATATAAATATGCAAAATATCACCACGAGTTGATCAGATATAGGTGAAAGACGAGGCTCTGAGTGATCACGTTTGATACCTTTCTATAATTTTGTCTTAATGAGAAGTATAAGGAAGCAGGTTGATTGGCTCTACTTTCCTAGACAAAGTGGTGAAAGGAAGAGATAAGCTCAGGGCTTCAGAGTCAAAGCTCAAGTACCACATAAATGACCATAAAGTTTCCACTTGTGCCATGAAAGAAACTCTTATTTCTTGTAGTAACAAAGCTAATATTGCCAAAAACTAAACCCAGTGCCCCAAAGAGGCCCAAAAGGTGAAGCACAAAGTGTGACCTAGGAGGAGGTACCCCACACTCCAAAAGAACTGCCTGACTTTTCTAATATGTACAAGTAGAAACCTAGGGAATATATGTGAGAATGGCTATTAAGGTTACGGGATAACTGTGCAGGGAACGTAAAGATGGATAAGTCTGTGTTTATTGATATGGGCCCATGAAGCACAGAATCTTCATTCACTGCTTCAGCTTGAGAAGTTGGGAAAGGATCTAACGGTTCATTTGGTTGGGTCTCTGAAGCATGGATTATGCAGAGGCCTACACTAAATCAAGTTGAAGGACCAGACCTGCCTTGGTATACTGTAGAAGAAAGTATCCAAAGGCTTAGGGAAATTGGCATGCTAGGGTGGATTTATCAGGTTAGACTTACAGACCCACACACTGATTTCCCAGAGGACATTCTTTTTACCACAATGGTGAGGAACAAATTTGTGAAGGGAGCCCCAGCATCATGAAGACGGCAGTAATTGCTATTTTATGTAAGTTAGATTTGACAGTGGGAAGTGCCTTAACTGAATTAAGACAGCTAACTACAATGGGGCTGATTGGATCTCATGGTAGTAGGGGCAAAATGGCGGCACTCAATTGACAAATAAAAGGTGGGTGTTGTTACTGTAGTGGACAGAGGATTCAAAGCAGTAATCAGAATAGTCTGACGCATATGGACATATGGCATTGTTTACATAGTCATAGTGTCCCTAGGAGTGAAATAGATAGGAAATCTACTAAATGTTTACTTTATCTGTACAAGTGGAAGAATTCTAGGTCTATTGAACAGCAATCTAATTTGAATTGCCAGAATGGAGGGTCATAGCCCCTCAATAAATTCCCAGACTTGAGTGAGTTTAAAAACCCAGAACTTCTTGAACGAAGGGGAGGCCTGGTCCCCTTGAGGAAGAGGACCTCACTACACTGTCAAGACTTTAGTCTCTTAATCTTTCTCCCAGCCTTCCCCGAAGGGATCTACAGCCTTTTACGAGAGGGTCTGCTCATTAGGGAAAAGGAAATAATCAGAATTTTCAGGGATTACTGAATACTGGCTCTGAAATGACACTAATTCCAAGAAACCCAAAAAGTCACTGTGGCCCACCAGTCAGAGTTGGGGCATATAGAAGTCAGGTTATTAATGGATTCCAAGCTCTTGTCCAACTCTCACTGGTTCCAGTGTGTCCCCAAACCCATCCTGTAGTGATTTCCCCAGTTCCAGAACGCATAATTGAAATAGACATACTCAGCAACTTGAAGAACACCCACATTGGATCCCTGACAAATTGAGTAAGGGCTATTATAGTAGGAAGAGCCAATGGAAGCCATTAGAACTGCCCCTACCTAGGGAAATAGTAAACCAAAATAGTACAATAGTAAACCAAAAGCAATACCGCATTCCTGGAGGAATTGTGGAGAGTACTGCCACCAGAAAGCACTTGAAGGATGCAGGGGTCGTGATTCCCACCACATCCCCTTTCAACTTACCTATTTGGCCTATGCAAGAAAACTGATGAATCTTGGAGAATGACAGTGGATTTCTGAAACCTTACCTAGGTGGTGACTCCAATTGCAGCTGCTGTTCCAGATTTAGTTGCATTACTTGGGCAAATTTACACATCTCCTGATACCTGGTATGCAGCTGTTGATCTAGCTAATGCCTTTTTCTCCATACCTGTTTTGAATGACCATCCGAAGCAGTTTGCTTTCAGCTGGCAAGGACAACAATACACCATCAGTGTCCTACCTTCAGCTATATCAACTCTCTAGCTCTCTGTCATAATTTAGTCCACAGGAACCTTGATCATCTTTCCCTTCCACAAGATGTCACACTGGTCCATTACATTGGTGACATGCTGATTGGATGTAGTAAGGAAGACGTGTCAATGATTCTGGACTTACTGGTAAAACATATGCATGCTAGCAGTTGGGGAATCAATCCAACAAAAATACAGGTGACTTCCACCTCAGGGAAATTTCTAGGGGTATAGTAGGGTGGGGCATGTGGAGATATTATGACTAAAGCACAGGTAAATTATTGTATCTGGCTCCTCCCACAACTAAAAATGAGGCACAATCCTGAGTGGGCCTCTTTGGATTTTGTTAGCAAAAGATCCCTCATTTGAATGTGATATCCAGGCCTATCTATCAAGTGACTCAAAAAGCTGCAGAGAAGGCTCTGCAACAGGTTCAGGCTGCCATGAAAGCAGCTCTACCACTTGGGGCATATGATCCAGCTGATCCAAGGGTTCTTGAATGTCAATGGCAAATAGAGATGTTGTTTGGAGTCTTTGGCAGACCCCTTTTTGTGAATCACAGTGCAGACCTTTAAGATTTTGGAGCAAAACCTGCCATCCTCTGCAGATAATTACTCTCCTTTTGTGAAACAGCTTTTGGCTTGTTACTGGGCCTTAGTAGAAATTGAACGCCTATCTATGGACCACCAAGTCACCATGTGGCCTGAGTTGCTCATCATGAATTGGATGTTATCTGAACCACAGAGTCATGAAGTTGGATGTGCAAAGAAGCACTCCATCATTAAATGGAGACAGTATATATGAGATTGGCCCCAAGTGGGACCTGAAGGCACAAGTAAGTTGCATGAGGACGTGACCCAAATGCCCATGGTTTCCACTCTTGTCACATTACTTTCCATCTCTCAGTCTGCACCTATGACCTCATGGGGAGTTCCTTATGATCAGTTGACTGAGGAAGAGAAAACCTGTGCCTGGTTTACAGATGGTTCTGTGGGTTGTGCAAGCACGACTGGAAAGTAGACAGTGGCAGCAATACAGCTCCTTTCTGGGATCTCCCTGAAGGACAGTGTTGAAAAGAAACATTCTCAATGAGCAGAATTTTGGATGGTGCAAATGGTTGTTCACTTTTCATGGAAGGAGAAAAGGTCAGATGTGAGACTGTATACCGATTCATGGGTTGGGCCAATGTTTGGCTGGATGGTCAGGGACTTGGGAGGAACATGATTGGAAAATTGGAGTCAAGGAGGTATGTGGCTATACCTCTCTGAATTGGTCAAAGAAGTGCAGATATTTGTCTATCATGTGAATGCTCACCAAAGGATGGCCTCAGCAGAGGAGAATTTTAATAAAGTGAGTAGGATGACACGTTCTATAGAAACCAGTCATCCTCTTCCCCCAGTCACTCCTCTCATTGTCCAATGGGCTCATGAACAAAGTGGCCATGGGGGCAGGGATGGAGGTTATGCATGGTCTCAGCAACATGGATTTCCACTCATCAAGGCCGATTTGTCTACAGCCACTGCTGAGTGCCCAATCTTCCTGTAGCAAAGACCAACACTGAGTGCCCCATATGGCACCACTCCTCAAGTTGATCAACCAGAAACCTGGTGGCAGGCTGATTACGTTGCACTGCTTCCATCATGGAAAAGACAGTGTTTCATTCTTAATGAAATAGACACTTACTCTCAATATGGATTTGCCTAACGTGCATGTAATGCTTCTGCCAAAACTACCATCATGAACTTACAGAATGCCTTATCCCCCATTATGGTATCCCACACAGTATTGCCTTGGATCAGGGGACTCACTTCACAGCAAATGAAGTGCAGCAATGGGCCCATGCTCATGGAATTCACTGGTCGTACCATGTTCCTCATCATTCTGAAGAAGATGGCTTGATAGAACCATTGAATGGCCTTCTAAAGATACAATTACTGTGCCAGCTAGGTGGCAACACTTCGCAGGGTTGGGGCAATGTTCTCCAGGAGGCTGTATATGCTTTAAGCCGGCATCCAACATGTGGTACTGTTTCTCCCATAGCCAGGATTTATGGGTCTAGAAATCAAAGGGTGGAAATGGGAGTTATACCACTCACTATTACCCCTAGTGACCCACTTGCAAAAGTTTTGCTTCCTGTCCCAGCGACCTTAAACTCTGTGTGTCTAGAGGTCTTACTTCCAAAGGGAGGGAAGCTCCCACCTGGAGATATATCACTAATTTCACTGAACGGGAAGTTAAGAATGCCTCCTGGCCACTTTGGGCTCCTTATTCCTCTGGATCAACAGGCAAAGAAAGGAGTTAACATATTGGCTGATGTAACTGATCTTGATTATTGAGAGGAAATTGGATTGATACTACATAAAGGAGGTAAAGAACAGTATGTCTGGAATTCAAGCGATAACTTAGGGTATCTCTTACTACTATTATGCCCTGTGCATAAAGTCAATGGAAAACTGCAGCACCCAATTACAACATGAGTAATAATGGTCCAGACCGTTTAGGAATGAAGGTTTGGGACACCCCACCAGGCAAAAAAAGCATGACCAGCTGAGGTGCTTGTTGAGGGCAAAGGGGATATGGAATGTGTTATAAAAGAAGGTAGTCCTAAACACCAGTTATAACCACGTGACCAGTTGCAGAAATGGGGACTGTAATTGTTATGAGTATTTCTGCCTTGTATGTGTATGTTCCTTGTACCATGTTAGGCACAAGTATGACTTTATAATTGTGTTATTCAAAAATTACGTATGGTTTAAGGAGATGTGTACAGGTGGTGCCAATTTGTTAAGGGATGGGCTATGATCATTAAGGTTGTGTGCCAACTTGGCTGGGCTGTGATTCTCAGTGGTTTGTCAGTTATGATGTAGTTTGGCAGTCGTATGATGATGTGATCACATGATGAGAGTTGATATAATATGATCACCTTCATGATGGGATCTGCTGTGAGTAGCCAATCAGTTGATCGTTGATTTGCCTGTTGATCCAGAGGAATAAGGAGTCCAAAGTGGCCAGGTGGCATTCTTAACTTCCAGTTCAATGAAATTAGTGATGTATCTCCAGTTAAAAGTTTCCTTGGGGGTGTGGCCTACATCCAATACAGCTGAACTCTCTGCCAAGGCCTGTAGACTTTTACTCGCTCTGGATCCTGCAGCTAGCTCTTGTTCATCTGACCTCCAGTTCTTGGGACTTGAGCTAGCAGGTTACCTACTGTCTTGACTGCTGATTTTGGGATTCGTCGGTCTTCTCAGTCTATGAGCAAGAGCCTTTCTGTCTGATCTGCCAATCTTAGGTTTGCCATCTGGTTTGGCTGAGTAAATGAGGACAAGCCTTCAGCCTGACCCATGGATTTGAGAAGTTCCAGTCTCTACAACCAAGTGAGCTATTTCCTTAATATAAATCTCTATATATAGATATTTATAAGCTTTACTGCTTTTGTTTCTCTAGAGAAGCCAGCCTAAGATACAAGCCATCTCAGATTTGTATATTCTGTGTTTCATGAGGGCATGACCAAATGAGGGCGATCTTCCTAGCTCATTTGGAAAATAGTGTTTAATAACAGAATTCAGTAGTTAATTTGGGAATTAGGTATGTGCCACATCATTTATGCTGAGAACTTCCAGGGACCAAACAATGAAATTTTCACTGCAGGAATGAAAGCAAGAATCCTGCAGGCAATTCCTCCCTCCTGATACAGCAAGATGGTGGCTATTGTTAGTCCCTTAATATGCCAGACAACGTACCTGATGGGACAAGCCTTAGGTGATTTAAGTGAAACCAAGAGGGATAGAGAGAAGAGATGCAAGCCTTGGGAAGAGAAAAAAGAAAGACTGAGAAATGACCATCCAAGGGACTCTTGAAAGTGACCTGAGGACAGATGTGGGTGAACTTAGTGGCTGCCTGAAAGGCAGTAGGCAAGATAAGTAAGTAAATGACTGCAGTTTTGATTACCCTTTGCAAGTATCTGAAGCCAGAGCAACAGTATCGCCCACTAGATCTTACTGCCCCTCACAAGGAAGTGCCCCTTGCCACTGGGTGGACTCTGTAGATAGATCCCTGGGTACCAGGGGTGGGGCCGTGGTCACCGGCATGTCAGGGCCCTGCGGTGGGACCAGAGGACCTATGTAGAGGTCACAATAAAGTGGTCAAGATAAAACAAGCAATGGGCGCTACTTTTGGTTGATACCAGGACAGAGGTCACCCTTATCTTTGGAAACCCTGAGCAGTTTCAAGGACCCCCCTTGGCAAATGATGGATACAGCAGAAAGTGCATCCACGCATGCCAGGTACTTCTGACTCTACAATTGGACGCAGTCCCCCTAAACCATATCGAAGTTATATTTCCCCAATAGCAGAATACATTCTAGGCATGGATGTCCTCATGGGACTCACTTTGACCACGTCTGTGGGAAAATTCCAACTGTGAGTGAAGGTGATAAAGGTAGCCCTGAGGCGGAATGCAGCATAAGAAACAGTGACACTGCCCTCATCAAAAAGAGTGGTAGACATTAAGTAATATAACCTGCCCAGAGGCCATAAGGAGATTAGTGAAACTATTTTGGAATTAAAAAGTGTAGGTATCCTCTGGGAAACCCACAGCGCTTTTAATAGCCATGTGTGGCCTGTGAAGAAACCAGATGGATCCTGGTGTAAGACCATGGGCTGTAGGGAACTTAACAAAGTCATCCGTCCTATACATACTCCAACCTCCAGCATAACTTCCTTGTTAGAAACACTTAGTAGAGACCTTAGCACGTATCATGCTGTGTTAGATCTGGTCGGTGTGTGTTTTAGTATTCCTCTAGCTCAGTCCACCCAGGACAAGTTTGCCTTCAACTAAAAGGGGCAACAATGGGCATTCCAAGTGTTCTCACAAGGATAGCTACACACTCCCACTATTTAACATTGTATGATTGCTAGAGATCTGATTCTTTTCCCCTTCTCCACTACTATCTGTTAGTTTCATTACACTGATGACATCATATTAACTGCTGAAGATATATCTCTGTTACAGGAATTTCTAGATGCCCTAGTCATCCACCTACAGGGGATAGGATGGACAGTCAAGCTCCACAAGGTGCAGGGGCTGGGTACATTGGTAAAATTCCTAGGGTTCGTCTGGTCAGGTAAGAGCTAAATGTTGCCTGAAGCCATAGTAGAAAAGGTACAAGCTTATCCCATTCCTAGGATGCCAAAAGAAATGCAGGTCTTCGTGGGTCTTTTGGGGTATTGGAGAGTGTTTATTCCCCACTTGGCCCAGTGTTTGAGATCCTTCTATTGATTGTTAAAAAAAAAGGGTGCCTCTTGGGATTGGAGTAATGAACAGCAGCAAGATTTTGATAAACCAAACATGTTTGTTGCACAAGTGAAAAAGCCGGGCACAGTATGGGAAGGATTACCCTTCCAGTTAGACGTGAACAGCACTGAGGATGGCTTTAGCTGGGTCTCGTGGTAGGATCAGGATGGAATTAAAGCCCCCCTAAGTTTTTGGTCCCAAATGTGGAGGGGAGAAGAAAATCTATACAGTCTCATGGAGAAGCAATTGTTAATGGCCTATGATGCTCTCTGTCAGGTAGAGCCATTAAAAAGGGCAGGGACTGTCGCCCTTAGCACAATGTTGCCCATAAAAAGGTGGATGAACGGGCAGTTTACAAACCATTGTCAGCTATCACCCAAACTGCTACGCTGACTAACGGCATGGATCCCTGTAACAGTGTAGTGCCCTTTCTATCAGTTTGTTGTCCCAAGAGTTACAGGCCTTACTTGGTCTAGTGACATATCATGTCCCAGCACAGGCTAGTGCTCTATCGGAGCCACCTCCCCTGTCTGCCAGTAGATGCCTGGTACACAGGTGGTTCTAGCTGAGGCGTGCCACCACTTTGGACGGTGGTGGCTGTGCAAGCCTCCACTGATACCATTTGGTTTGACACCCACTCAGGGCAAAGCCCCGTGTGCTCACGTCAGTCCCCAAGACATCCGTCTTGATCCTGGGAAGATATATAAGGGAATACAGCCAGTGATGGACTGGCTGGGAGATTATCTAGGGCCCTTAACTCCCAGTGAAGAAGGGAAGTATGATCTCGTTTATGTGGACTCTGTCACAGGCCTGACACAGGTGTTCCCTTGTAAATGAGTGAAACAGGCTGATACAATGAAGGGATAACAAAAACTGATTGTTAGGTGTGGAATACACAGAAGGGTTGATAGAGAATTGTGGACACACTTTACAGGTCAAGATGTGTGCAAATGGGTGGCTGAGAACAATGTAAAACAGCATTACCACCTTCCCTACAAGCCCCAAGCCATAAACCTGGTGGAAAGGAAGAATGATGTCCTAAAACAACAAACACAAACCCTTACAGGAAAGACTTCCCTGGCAGGGTGGATCAAGGTGATTCCTGAGGTTTTGTGGTTAATAAATTCAGCTCCCACTGGGGCTTTAGCTCCATATGCCATACTAGGATCCCTGAGTGGCTCTCCAGAAACAATCTGAGTAACGCCACAAGCTCCAGAAGAGTATCTACCAAGGTTGTTGCCTGAACAAAACATCATGGTCTTCTGAAAACCCCAGGACCTGGGGCCAGGAAGTGGAACCATCTCTTGGCACCTATTATGGGTCACTCCACAGGGTGGATTGGTTACTTTCTCCCTCTGGAGGCAGAAGAGCTGATCAGCCTAACTTGGTGAGCTTTCCATTCTATGGCCTGGAGGGACTTGACAATCATGCTCTACATGGAAAGAATTATTCATATACCATGGGACGGAAGTGGGTCTCCTTTTCTGGCATACCGTAAAATGGGTGACTATTCAACATCTCAGGTGACCTCTCCAGGATAGCATGTATGGTACACTCAGCCATGGAAACTGCCTAAAGCAGCCTCTGTTCTCACTACCCAAGGGGAAGCCACTAGTGTGATCCTAATAGAAGGGGAAGACCTACCCGCCTTGGTACCTTGTAAAGACCTGTCTTTCTGACTGTAGGTATAGTCTACTCTGCTTTCTTCCCTTCAGGGCTGCCAACTTCTTTCTGGAGTAGGCTCACAGCTTCTCCATAGTCCACAACTAAAATGGCTGATGAGTATGTGGACAACTCCCCTTCTCAAGCATCAAAGGCATGCCTTGGAGTGTGGAGCCCCCTACCTGAACCTATCAGACAGCTGTGAGAGACATGTGGGGGCAGGCATAAAAGAATCTTTAACTAATTGGGGCATAACAGGAGAGAAGCATAACATTACCTTTTTCTGGGGTCGGAGTGTCACAGACACCTGTTTCTGGGTTAAAGACCACAACTTCTCTTGTCTGCAGACATGAGAGTGTGTGTACCACCTCTGGAATAGTTCAGTTTGGTTGATACCTGAATAGGGTGTACTAGGGAAACCCACTTCTGTCTGTTTTGAACCAAGTAAAACCCCATGGGTTTCCCTGTCTCCCCCCAAGTTCCCCTCCCTTCTCCCTCCAAGTCCTCCACCCACATAGTGGGCTGGACTCTTTCGTCCCACTGCCAATGAGTGATAATACTTAATACCACTGACTGGTTACAATATAAACATTCCAATGCGAAGGCAGGAGCATATCTCACTCCTAACAGCACCTGATGACTGTGTGGCCACTACCTGTGGCCCTGGTGACCATATGACTGAATAAGGCATTGCAGTCTGTGGTTAGCCTATGCTGTAGGGATGTCAAGAAAACTATACCGAAACCTATAAATTAGGTTATGGATCAGCAACATGGTGCTATAGACATAAGCAACACACTATCCCTCCACAGCAGAGATCCAAAAAATTAAGTAAAACAGAGACAAAAGTCAATCCTGGAACCCTAAGTGTCAAATGAAGAGATAAAGAACTCAACCAAGCACAGAATGGAATAAGAAACTGTCAGAAAACAGACAGCAAGGAGAGATATGGACTGGAGGTCCCGTATCAGCTAACACACCACCGATTTGCCATCTTGGACTTCTATCAGAGACTGGTTGACAGAGCATATGGGAAAGCAGCTTCACGGAGCTCCCAGCAGGAAACAGAACACCCCTTGGACCTTCACTGTTGCACTGTAGCTGAGAAACTAGCCCTGCCTATTGGACAAGTAGGTGAAAAATATCATGCCCATAGACAAGAAAACAACAAAGAATTCACAGCCTGCTTTCTCAGACATAACCAAATAAATAAAAAAGCAGGATGACACAAACAAATCTACTATCAGTAAATGAAGAAAGTAACTACTGAATGTCCCAAGACAGCAGACAATATCAAAACATATTAAAAAAAAAAAAAAAGAGGACAGGGTGGTTCCAGTAGGCATCCAAAAAAAAAAAAAAAAACACCAGATAACTTTCCAGTAGAAGAAAAGGCAGTGGAACTACTGAGAGGGAATTCAAATCTCTAATATACAGAGTTATCCAAGAGTTGAAGGAAAAAGCAGACAAAAATGAAGAAAAAATAGACAAAATCATGGAAAAGACAGACAAAACAATTGACGAATTCAGGAAAATAATACAGGAACAAAATGTCAAAATAAATTCACAACTAGAAATCATACAAAAAGAGCAACTATAAATCCAAATGATAAAGAAGATTTCAGAAAAGAACTGGGTCATAGAAAGTCTGAGGAGCAGGTTTGAAACAATGGAAGACGAGATCAGTGAAACTGAAGAAAAATACTTGGATACTACTTTGTTTGAAGAAAAAAAGAATGAAGAACAATGAAGAAACCCTGAGAATTATGTGGGATAAAATCAAAAGAAAAAAGTGGTGAGTGATCAAGTTTCTAGAACAGGGGGAGAAAATGGAAAACATAGAGAGGAACATTGAAGAACTGCTGACAAAAACCTTCCCCAATATTATGAAAGATGAAAAGCTGAACATCCAAGAAGAACAACAAATTCCATATAGGATAGATCCCAAAAGAAAATCTCCAAAGTATGTCATAATCACACTCTATAAAACCAAAGACAAAGAAAGAATCCTGAGAGCAGCTCAAGAAAAACAAAAAGTCACATACAGAAGGGAAACAATAAGACTAAACCCTGATTACTTGCCAGAAATCATGCAGACAAGAAGGCAATGGGATGGCATATATAAAACCTTGAAAGAAAAAAATTCCCAACCACGAATAATATATCCTGCAAATCTCTCATTAAAATATGATGGTGAAATCATCCAGATAAACAGAAATTAAGGGACTATGTAAAAACCACACCAAACTTCCAAGAATTATTAAAGAGTCCTTCGATTTGAGAACAAATAACATCATACCACAGCCTAAGTCTAGGATGTAAGACTGCACCAGCCAGATACCAACCTAGGAAAAGAACTCACAAGGATTAATCAAAATGAAAAGATTTACAATGGTTAACCAGAAAGGTTAATCTGTAAATGACAAGAACATCAGAACAATAAAAAAGGGAATAAATGGTATAAGTATAGAACTTTCTAATGGAGAGAAAGGTAAGGTGATACCAAGTAACAAAAGACTAATTCAAACCTAGGAAATTAAGGTAAATTTCCAGGTAACCACAAAAGAAGTTAACAAACCTACTCATCAGAATAAAGAAGAAAAACAGAAAGCCTCAGTAAACACAAAATCTACTAAAATAAAGGAAATTAAAAAACAAACAAACAAACAAAAGGAATTCAGCACAGGACAGTAAGAGGAACAAACAAAACAGTGCCACAAAATAATTAATTAATTTGAAAGAAAGCACTACAAAATGTTAGCAATAAACTTAAACCTGTCAATATTTACAATGAAAGTAAATGGCCTAAATGCTCCTATAAAGAGACAGAGAGTGACAAAATGGATAAAAAAGCAGGATCCATTGATATGCTGTCTACAAGAGACACACTTTAGAAACAAACACATAAATATATTAAAAATAGAAGGATTGAAAAAATATACATACTAAGCAAACAGCTACCAAAAAGAGTAGGAGTGGCATATTGATCTCAGCTAAAATAGACTTTAAAACAAAATCCATCATAAAAGACAAAGAAAGGCATAATATATGATTAAAGTGATGTTCCATCATGAAGACATAACCCTGAAAAATATCTACACACCCAATGACAGGGCTCCAAAATACACAAAACAAACTCTAACAGTAATCAAAAGAGAAAACTGACAGTTCCACAATAATAGTAGTAGATTTCAACAGAACATCTCGAAAGAAACTTGGCAAAGATACAGAAGATCTGAAAGCCACAATTGGCCAACTAGACCTCCAGACATACATAGAATACTCCACCCAAAAGCAGCAAAGTATGAATTCTTTTCCAATGCACATGGAACATTCTCCAGAATAGATCACATATTGGGCCACAAAGCAACCATAAACAAAATCCAAAACACTGAGATAATATATCTTATCTGATCACACCATCAAATCAGAAATTAACAACAAGAAAACCAAGGAAAAAAAATTAAATGCATGGAAACTGAATAACACCCTGCTTAAATACCACTGGGTAATAGAAGAAACCAAAGATGGAATCAAAAATTTCCCAGAATCAATTGAGAATGAAAACACATCATACCAAAACCTTTCAGACACAGCAAAGGCAGTGCTCAGAGGTCAATTTATAGCAATAGATGCACACATTAAAAAAGAAGAAAGGGACAAAATCAAAACATTAGCTACACAACATGAACAAATAGAAACATAGCAGCAAAAGAAGCCCACAGCTTCTTTTAGTTCTTTGAAAGGATCAACAAAATCAACAAACCACTAGCCAAGTTGACAAAAGAAACACAAGAGAAGGAGCAAATAACCCAAACAAGAAATGAAATGGAGGACATTACAACAGATCTAAGTGAAACAAAAAGGATCATAACAGAGTACTATGAAAAACTATACTACAACAAATTTGAAAACCTAGAGGAAATGGACAAATTTCTAGAAACACACTATCTACCCAAACTAACACAAACTGAAGTTGAAGATCTGAACAGACACATAACAAGAGAAAGGATTGAAACGGTAGTAAAAGAAACTCCCCACAACAAAAAAGAAAGCTCTGGCCCAGTTGGCTTCACTGGAGACTTGTAACAAATATTCAGAGAAGAGTTTACACCAGTACTACTCAAACTATTTCAGAATATAGACAAGGAAGGGATACTTCTGAATTCGTTCTATGAAGCCAGCATGACCCTGATGCCAAAACCAGGCAAAACACCTGCTCAAAAGAAAATTACAGACCAGTATCTCTCACGAATACAGGTGCAAAAATTCTCAACAAAATTCTAGCCAATAAAATTCAGCATCATTTCCAAAAAAAAAAAAAACAAAACAAAACACCATGACCAAGTGGGATTCATACCAGGTATGCAAGGATGGTTCAACATTAGAAAATCAATCGATGTAATCCACTACATAAATAAAAGAAAAGAAAAGAATCACATGATCATCTCAGTTGATGCAGAAAAGGCATTCGACAAAGTTCAAACACTGTTTTGATAAAAACTCTCAATAAAATAGGTATTATAAGGGAAATTCCTCAACATAATAAAGGGCATTTATGCAAAACCAACAGCCAACATCATTCTTAATGGAGAGAGGCTGAAAATATTTCCCCTGATAATACATTCTACTTTGGTGAGCTGTATCAGGTCTTAAAAGCTTGTGAGCAGCCATCTAAGATATTTCACTGAACTCACCCCATCTGGAGCAAGACAGAATGAAGAAAACCAAAGACACAAGGGAAAGATTAGTCTAAATGACTACTGGGCCACAAGTACTACAGTGTCCAACAGACTGAGTCCAGCACAACTAAGGGTGACTTGCTGCTACCACTGACTGCTCTGCCAGGGATCACAATACAGGGTCCCGGACAGAGCTGGAGAAAAATGTAGAACAAAATTCTAACACACACATACACAAAAAAAGGCTAGACTTACTAGTGTGATGGATACTGGAGAAACACTGAGCGTGTGGCCCCAGGACAGACTTTTAGCTCAGTAATGAAGTCATCCCTGAGGTTTACCCTTCAGCCAATGATTAGATACTCCCATAAAATAAAACAAGACTAAATGAGCACAACAGCCCAGGGGCAAGGACGAGAAGTCAGGAGTGGACAGGAAAGCTGGTAATAGGTGACCCAAGGTCAAAAAGGGGAGAATATAGATATGTCCTGGGGTTTGGCAACAAATGTCACAAAACAATATGTGTACTAATTGTTTTAATGAGAAAGTAGTTTGTTCTGGAAACTTTCATCTAAAGTAAAATTTAAAACATACACACACACACACAGAAAGCACACAGAAAACACACAAATGGAGATCATGGGAAAATGGAGCAACAAATTGATATAGTCAATAAGGAAATCTGAACAGACAAAATCAAAGAGAACTATTGGAAATGAAGAATACAGCAACTGAATAAGAAAATCCAGGAGAAACACTCAACAGTAGAGATGAACAGACAGACAATAGAATAAGTGAAGTATAAGACAGTAAATGAACTTATCAAGTCTGAAGAAACAAGAGAAAATAACAAAGAAAAATGAACAAAGTCAAATGGAAATATGAGAGTCAATTAATAAATCTAACATTAGAATTATTGAAATTACCGAGCATAAAGAGGATTTTAAAGCCATAGAAAGAATTTTCAAAGATGTAATCATAGACAATTTCCCTGACCTGCACACAGAATCAAGCCTGAAAATACAGGAAGCTTCACGAACTCCAAATACAGGAAATATGAAAAGATCAAGCTACACCATTTCCTAATAAAATTCTTTAAAACCAAAGATAAGAGAGAATTTGAAAGCAGCAAGAGAAAAACACAATATAACATACCAAGGGTAATTTATAAGAATAAATCTAGGTTTCTCCCCAGAAATTTTAGAGGCCAAAAGACAATGGAGTAACATGCATAAAATACTGAACGAAAACAATTGACAACCAAGAATTTTTCACTCAGCTAAGTTGTCACTCAAAAACCAAGGCAAAATCAAGACATTCTCAAATAAATTAAAACTATGGGAATTTACCACTTCCAGACCAGCTCTATAAGTATTATGCAAGGGAATTCTCCCATTGGAAAGGTAAGAAAGTTAAACAAATACTCTCGAGTGTGTACACAGGGGAAAAAAAAATAAGAGAGAGAGATTTCCAAGATGCAACATCATGGGCAATCATAAGGACAATATTTTCAGGTAATCAACTCAATAATTTAATCCCATAATTATTACAAAAGTTAATCCAAAAAATTCAGAAATAATTGAAAAATATCACACACAAGGAAAATTTTACTGAAGATAACTCAAAAAACAGTTGCAGCAGTACATCAATAGGGAACTGCCAGAAATTCAAGCCAGATTCAGAAGAGGGCATGGACTAAGGGATATCATTACTAATATCAGGTGGATCTTGACTGAAGGCAGACAATACCAGAAAGATGTTTACCTGTGTTTTATTGACTATGCAAAAGAATCCAACTGTGTGCATCATAACAAATTATGGATAATATTGTGAAACATGGGAATTCCATGATACTTAATGTGGTCATACAGAACCTATACATTAACCAAGAGAAAGTCCTTCGAACAGAACAAGGGGATATTGCATGGTTCAAAATCAGGAAGGGTGTGTATTAGGGTTATATCTTTAACCATACGTGTTCAATCTGTATGCTAAGCAAATAATCTGAGAAACTGGAGTATATGAAGAAGAATGGGGCATAAGAATTGGTGGAAGACTCATTAACAACAGGTAATATGCAGATAACACAACCTTGCTTGCTGAATGTGAAGAGGACTTGAAGCACTTACTGATGAAAATCAAAGACTACGGCCTTCAGTATTATATCTCAACATAAAGAAAACAAAAGTCCTCACAACTGGACCAAAAAGTAACATCATGATAAGCGGAGAAAAGATTTCAGTTTTCAAGGATGTCATTTTGCTTGGATCCATAATCAACACCCATGGAAGAAGCTGTCAAGAAATCAAACAATGTATTACATTGCACAAATATGATGTAAAGGAACTCTTAAAAGTGTTGAAAAGCAAAGATGTCACTTTAAGGTCTAAGCTGCGCCTGACCAAAGCCATGCTATTTTCAGTCACCTCATATGCATGTGAAAGCTGGACAATGAATAAAGAAGACTGAAGAAGAAACAATGCCTTTGAATTCTCACGTTGATGAAGAATATTGCATAAAATATGTACTGGCAGCATGAACAAGTCTGTCTTGAAAGAAGTACAGCCATAGTGCTCCTTGGAAGCGAGGACGTTGAGAGTTTGTCTCAAGAACTTTGAATATGTTATCAGGAGTCACCAGACCATGGAGAAGGACATCATGCTTGGTAAGGTATAGGGTCAGTGAAAAAGAGAAAAACCCTTGACAAGATGGACTGACAGAGTGGCTGCAAAGATGAGCTCAACCATAAGAAATAGTGAGTATGGCACAGGACGGGGCAGTGTTTTGTTTTGTCGTACATAGGGTCACTATAAGTTGGAACTGACTCAGTCTCACCTAACAACAACCACCACCACCACCACCATCAATACAATATGAAGGTGACAAGGAATAAGTACAAAATAAGCCTATTGGATATAGGATGTAAATGGGTATTATTGGAGACTAACCAACAGAAATGGGCGAGGAAGGAGCAAATCTAACATTGTATGCTATCTACTGTTCATATGTTAAATGTTGTCACAGTTGCAAATTGTGTAATGTGATATGTGTGGTAACGACTAAGAAATCATCTAGAAAAAACACACAGAAGAAGGAAGAAAGCAAACAGCTCGTCACAAGAAAGGAGCCAAACACAAATAATAACAAAGAAATGAGAATAAAAAGACAAAGAAGATATGAAACACTCAAAAAATAATAGCAAGATGGATGAGGTAGAGACATCATTCTAAGTAATAACCTTAAATGTAAATAGTCTTCATTCTCAATCAAAAAGTCAGAATGTGGCAGAAAAGAAGAAAAAAAAAGCATGATCTATTTTTTTACTGTCTACAGGAAACACATCTTAGATATAAGGACATAAAAAGTCTGAAAAATAAAACTATAGAAAAAATATTCCATGCAAACATTAACCAAAAAGAGTAGGGGTGGCCATACTCATAAAATAAATGTTAAAACAAAATCTGTTACAGTATATAAGGAAGGTCATTGCATAATAAAGAAATACATAAAATGATAAATACATATGCACTTAACAAGAATGTTTCAAAATATATGAAACAAATTTCTGACTAAAATGAAAGGAGAAATAGACAACTCCACAGTAATAGTTTGGACTTCAGCTCATCATTTTCAGTTCTAGACAAAAAATTGACAAGGACATTGGGATCTTAGATAAAAACATAGGCAAATTAGAGCTAATGGACAAATAACCTAAACTTCAAATAGATGTAGAAAATCTAAACAGACTTTTTATAAAGAAGAGACTGAAGATGTCATTAAAAAACTACTAACAAAAAGCCCAGGATCAGATAGCTCTGGTGGCACAGTGGTTAAGAACTTGGCTGCTAACCGAAAGGTTGACAATCTGAATACACTAGCTGCTCCTTGGAAACCCTATGGAGCAGTTCTACTCTGTCCTATAGGGTCACTATGAGTCGGAATTTACAGTAAGGCAAAAGGCTTGGTTTTGATTAGATGGCAACTCTGGGGAATTCTACCAAACAGAGAAGGGTTGACACCAATTCTTCTCAAACTCTTCAAAAACATGGAGGAGGAAGGAACAATCCCTAACTCTTTCTATGAAGCCAGCATAATTCTGATACCAATACCTAACACTAAGCAGTTTTCATTACAGAGGCTATACAGTACATTTTTGATATTGGGGCATGTGAGGCCTTCTGCTTTGTTGCTCTCCTTTAATATTACTTTAGCTATTCAGGGTTATTTCCTTTCCATATGAAGTTGGTAATTAGCTTTTCCATTTCAGTAAAGACTGTTCTTATAATTTGTATCAGGATTGCATAGTATCTGTAGATCATTTTAGGTAGAATTGACATTTTCACTATATTACGTCTTCCAATCCATGAGCATGGATGTTCTTAAATTTATGTAGGTCTCTATTAGTTTCTTATAGCTTTTTATAATTTAATTGTGTAAGACTTTTATGTCCGTGGTTAGGTTAATTCCTAGGTGATTTATCATTTTGGGGGCTATTGTGAATGATATTTTTTATTGATTTCTTCTTCACAATATTCCTCATTAGTATAAAGGAACCTAGTTTATTTCTGTGTGTTGATTTTGTATCCTGCAACTTTGCTGAATTCTTCTATTAGTTCTAGTAGTTTTCTTGTGGAATCTTTAGGATCTTCTATGTATAGAAACATGTCAGCTGCTAATAGAGAGAGTTTTACTTCTTCCTTTTTGATTTGGATATGTTTTATTTCTCCCTCTTGCCTTATTGCTCTCGCTAGGCCATCCAGTACAATGTTGAATAAGAGAGGTGTTAATGGGCATTGTTGTCTCATTCCAGTTCTCAAAGGGAAGTTTCTAAGTCTTTCTCCATTGAGAATAAGGTTGGCTGTTGGTTTTGTGTATAAGCCCTTGATTATGTTTATAAATTTCCGTTCTATTCCTATTTTGCTGATGTTTTATATCAGGAGAGGGTATAGAATTTTATCAAATTCATTTTCTGAATCAATTGATAGGGTAATATTGTTCTTTTCCTTTGTTTTATTTATGTGGTGGATTACATTGATTGACTTTCTAATGTTGAGCCACCCTTGTATTTCTCTGAATCCCACGTGATCATGTTATATGATTTTTTTTTGGATATATTGGTGAATTATGTTGGCTAGAATTTTGTTGAAAAATTTTGCATCTATGTTCATGAAGGATATTGATCTTTAATTTTCTTTTCTTTTATTATTAGTATTTTGATGTCTTTGCCTGGTTTAAATATCAGGGTTACACTGGCTTCATAAAAGGAATTAATGAGTATTCCTTCCTCTTCTGTGTTTCTGAAGAGATTGAGTAGAATTTGTGTCAACTCTTCTCTGAATGTTTGGTAGAATTCCCCAGTGTAGCCATACTGGTGCTGGGCTTTTTTTTTGTTGTTGTTGCTGTTGACAGTATTTGTTGACATCTTTAATCTCTTCTTTTGTAAGGGGTCTGGTTAGATTTTCTACCTCTGTGTAAGTTTAGGTAGGTAGTGTGTTTTTAGGAATTTTTCCATTTCATCTAGGTTTTAAAATTTGTTGGAGTTCGATTTTTCATAGTAATCTATTATGATTCTCTTTAATTCATTTGGATCTGTTTTAATGTTTCCAGTTTCATTTCATAATTTGGTTATTTGTTTCATCTTGTCTTTTTTGTTTTTCTTTTTCTTTTGTAAGTCTAGCTAGTGGTTTTCCTATTTTATTGATTCTTTCCAAGAACCACCTTTTAGTTTTCTTGATACTTTCTACTGTTTTTGTATTTCTATTTCTTTTATTCTTGCCCTGATCTTTATTATTTCCATTTTTCTGATAGCATTAGGTTTCTTTTCCTCTTCCTTTTCTATTTGTTCATGTTGTTGGTTTAAGTTATTGATTTTGGATCTTTCTTCTTTGTTTAACGTAGGCATTTATTGCCGTGAGTTTCTCTCTGAGAACTGCTTTTGCTGTGTCCCAAAAGTTTTGATATGCTGTGTTTTCATTTTTGTTTGATTCTATTTTCTTTAATTTCTCTTTTGATTTTTTTCTACGACCTGATAGGTTTTTTTTTTTTTTTTGTAGTATATTATTTAGCTCCATATATTCATTTTTATTTTTATTACTTTTCCTTTTTTTGATTACAAGCCTTATACCTTTATCGTCTGAGACAAAGCTTTGTATAATTTTAATCGTCTTAAATTTGCTGAGACTTCTTGTGTGGCCTAGCATGTGGTCTATACTGGGAAATGGTCCATATTCATTGGGGGAAAATATATATCATTATGATGATGAGTGAAGTGTTTTATATATGTCTGTTAGTTCAAATTATCTTATGGTTTTATTTAAGACCTCAGTTCCTTTGTGATCTTTTTAGATTTTCTGTCTAGAATTCAAAGTGGTGTCTTGAAGTCCCCACTATTGTTGCGGAGTTGTCTATTTCTCCTTTCATATTGGTCAGTATTTGTTTCTTTTATTTTGCTGTTAGGTGCATATATATTTATAAATGTTATGTCTTCTAGCTGGATTTACCCTTTTATTATTAAGTAATAACCTTCTTTATCTCTTGTCTTGTAATAGTTTGATTTAAAGTGTATTTTAACTGACATCAGTATGCTCATTTCTGCTCTTCTTTTTTACTGGTTACATGGGATAATTTTTCCATCTTTTTATGTTCAGTCTTTTTATGTCTTAATGTCTAAGGTGTGTTTCTGAGAAACAGCAAGAGGATGTACTTTTTAAAAAAAATTTATTCTTCTACTCTATTTCTTTTGTACAGGGAGTTTAGACCATTTATTTTTAAAATTATTACTGAGAATTAATGTCTATCCCAATCATTTTGCTATTTGTTTTCTGAGTGTTTAATATCTTTTTTTATTCTCATTTTTCTTTATTATTTGTGTTAGGCTGGTTTCTTGTGATGAACTCTTGATTTCTTCCTTTTTCCTCTGGGTATTTTTTGTAGTTTATTCCTTAGTAGCTTCCACACTTTTTGCCTTATGTAAATTTCATTTATTACCACATGTAACTGACAAAAAATAGGTGACATACAATACTAACAGATTAAATCTATTTCTGATTTGCTTTTCCCCCGCAACCTTGACTTTTTTTGGTGGGTCTCCATTGACTTCATTGTATATCCTATATCCAGTACTTTTTCTTTGTACGTATTTCTTGCTAGCTTGATGTTGTATTGCTTATGGAATTAAATTACTGAGTTTACTTCCTGATAATATACTTTATCCCTACAATTGTGTGTTTTGTTGATTTGTTTGTTTTTTGCAGGTTTGTTTGTTTTTAGAGAGCACTCTCTCTTCTTCTCCCTCATATTTTGTTTTCTTTCCCTGTATTAATTCAAGTATTTATTTAATGTTACTGTCTTTCAGTTTGGGTAACTTCCTTGAGTAATACTTACAGAGCTTATCTGTTGTTGTTAGGAGCCATTGAGCCAGTTTTGACTCATAGCAACCCTATGTAAAACAGAATGAAACACTACCTGGTCCCACCCCATCCTTACAATAGTTGTTATGCTTGAGTTCATTGTCGAAGCCACTATGTCAATCCATCTCATTGACAGTCCTCACTTTCTCGATGACCCTCTACCAACAGTGTTGTCCTTCTCCAGGGAGTGATCCCTCCTGATAACATGTCCAAAGTATTTGAGACATACTATAACCATCCTTGCTTCTAAGGAGTATTCTGGTTGTACTTCTTCCAAGATAGATTTTGCTCATTGTTCTGGTAGTCCATGGTATATTCAATATTTTTCGCCAACACCACAATTCAAAGGTGTCAATTCTTCATCATTCTTCTTTATTTATTGCCCAGTGTTTGCATTCATATGAGGAGACTGAAAACACTATGACTTGGATCAGACAAACCTTAGTCTTTGTCTTAATCATCTAGTACTAGTATAATAGAAATACCACAAGTGGATGGTTTTAACAAAGAGAAAGTTATTCTCTCACAATCCAGTAGGCTACGAGTCTAAATTCAGGGCATCAACTTCAGGAGAAGGCTCTCTTTGTTGGATCTGGAAGAAGGTCCTTGTCATCAATCTTCCCCTGGACTAGGATCTTCTCAGTGCAGGAACCCTGGGTCCAAAGGATGCACTATACTCCTGGCTATGCCTTCTTGGTGATATGAGGTTCCTATGTCTCTCTTCTTGCTTCTCTCTTTTATATATCAAAAGAGATTGGCTTAAGACACTATCTAATCTTGTAAATCTCATCAATATAACTGCTACTAATCCATCTTATTACATCACAGTGATAGGATTTACAACACACAGGTAAATCACATCAGACTACAAAATGGCAGACAATCATACAGTGCTGGGAATCATGACCATGACAAGTTGATAGATATTTTTTGGGGACATAATTCAATCCATGAGTCTTCCAGGTGACATCTTTGCTTTTTTAACAGTTTAAAGAGGTCTTTTGCAGGAGATTTGCCCAATTCAGTGTGTCTTTTGATTTCTTGACTGCTCCTTCCATGGGTGTTGATTTTGGATCTAAGTAAAACGAAATGCTTGACAACTTCAATCTTTTCTCCTTTTATCGTAATGTTGCTTCTTGGTCCAGTTGTAAAAGTTTTTGTTTTCTATAAGTTGAGGTGTAATCACTACTGAAGGCTGTGGTCTTTTATCTTCGTCAGTAAGTGCTTCAAGTTCTCTTCACTTTCAGCAAGCAACGTTGTGTCATCTGCATAATGTGGGTTGTTAATGCATCTTCCTCCAATCCTAATGCCCCATTCTTCTTCATATAGTCCAGCTTCTTGGATTATTTGCTCAGCATACAGATTGAATAAGTATGGTGAAAGGATATAATCTTGACACACATCTTTACTGAGTTTAAGCCATGCAGTATCCTCTTGTTCTGTTGGAATGACTGCTTCTTAATCTATGTACAGTTTTCTCATAGTACAATTAAGTTCTCTGGAATTCCCATTCTTTGCAATGTTATCCATAATTTGTTAGATCCACACAGTTTAATGCCTTTGCATAGTCAATAAAACACAACTAATCATCTTTCTGGTATTCTCTGCTTTCAGCAAAGATCCATCTGACATTCCACATCCTCTTCTGAATCCAGCTTGAACTTTTGTAGTTCCCTGTTTACGTACTGCTGAAGCTGCTTTTCAATGATCTTCAGCAAAATTTTACTTGCGTGTGATAAAATGATACTGTTGAATAATTTCCGCATTTGGTTGGATCATCTTTCTTGGGAATAGGAATAAATATGGATCTCATCCAGTTGATTGGCCAGGTAACTCTCTTCCAAATTTCTTGGCATAGACAAGTGAGTGCTTCCAGCACTGGATCCATTTGTTGAAGCATCTCAATTGGTATTCTGTCAATTCCTGGAGCCTTGTTTTCGCCAGTGGCTTCAGTGAAGCTTGGACTTCTTCCTTCTGTACCATTAGTTCCTGATCATATGTTACCGCCTGAAATTTTTGAACATTGACCAATTCTTTTTGGTGTAGTGACTCTGTGTATTCCTTCCATCTTCTTTTGATGCTTCCTGAGTCATTTAATATTTTCCCCATAGCATCCTTCCATATTGTATTTCGAGTCTTGAATTTTTTCTTCAGTTTTCAGCTTGAGGAATGAAGAGTATTCTCTTCCCTTTTGGTTTTCTATCTCCAGGTCTTTGCACATGTCTTTATAAGAACTCACTCTGTCTTCTCAAGACACCCTTTGAAATCTTCTGTTCAGCTCTTTTGTTTCATCATCTCTTCCTTTTGCGTTAGCTACTCAATGTTCAAGAGAAAGATTCAGAGTCTCTTCTGTCACTCATTTTGTTTTTTTCTTTCTTTTCTACCAGAGCTAGTCTGGTACTGGCAAATTCCCAGAGCTTCTGTTTATTTGTGAATGTCTTGTTCTCTCCCTCATTTTTAAATGACCACTTTGCTGGGTAAAGAATTCTTGGTTGGCAACTGTTTTTGTTCAGTATTTAAATATTATGTTCCATTGTCTTCTGGCCTCTAGAGTATTTAAGGGGAAATTTTACTCTAATTCTTAGAAGTACCCTTGATATCTGTCTTATGCTGGGCTCTCTAAAGAAGCAAAACCAGTAAAGTGTATAAATATATATTTAGAGATTTATATAACCACTCATGTGGTTGTAGACGCTGGAACATCCCAAGTCCCTGGGTTAGGATAGAGACGTTTCCGTATTTATGTAGTCGCAGGGGCTGATGAACCCAAGATTGGCAGGTCAGCGAGCAGGGCTCTTGCTCACAAGCTGCAAAGATTGACGAATTCCCAAGATTTCTCAGCCAAGACTGCAGGTAAGCTGTTAGCTCAGGTCCTGTGAAACAGAGGTTGGACAACTAGGAGCCAGCTGCAGGATCCAGTGCAAGCAAAAGCACATGAGTCTTGACAGAATGTCTGCTTATAGTCACTGCAGGCCATACACCTAAGGAAACTCCCTTACTACTGTTAGGCTACTCACAGCAGATCTCATCATGGAGGTGATTACATTATATCAAGTCTCATTATGGAAGAGATGACATCATATGACCATCAGACCACTGAGAATCATGGCCCAGCCAAGTTGACACACAATCTTAACCATTGCAGTATGTTATATAGTGTTTTCCTCTTGTTGCTTTCAAAATTCTCTCCTTGTCTTTGGTTTTGAGGAATTTTATTAGGATGTAGTGCAGTATTGATGTTTTTCTGTTTCTTCTAACTGAGGTTCCTAAAACTCCCTGTATTTGTAATCTTGGTTCTTTGTGTCAATCTTGGAAATTTTCCATGACTATCTCTTGGAACATTATTTCTATGCCTTTATTATGGTCATGGTGCTCTGGAATTCCAATAATTTTAATTTCAGATTCCTTAATTGAATCTCTTACAGTATTTGCATTTGGCTTTGTTCACTGTACTCTTTTATCTTGTTCCTCTTGAGACTTGGTAAGTTCAGTTACTCTCTCTTCTAGTTTACTTATTCTATCTTCTGTCTTTTCAACTCGATTGTTGACTGTTTTTTATATTTTCTAATTCAATTGCTTTATTCATCAGTTCTGGTAATTTTTTGTGTTATGCTTTCATTTTTTTTATTTAGTATTTCATAGTATTCCTCCATTTTTTTCCTTATCTATGTTTCTTTTCTGTGTGCTTTTTGCTTTCTTCAACATGTTTAGCTCCACTGTCTGAAAGTTTTCTATTCTTTCCATTATCCAGATTTTCACAGGAGAAATTTCCTCTTATTCATATTTTCTTATTGATTGATCTTTCTTCTTTTGTGATTTTGTGTGTTTTACTCTTTGTTGAACTTTGGCAATTTTGCTATCTTTTATTTTAATATTTTAAATAATAAGTTTCAGTCTTTCCTAAAAACCACTAAAGGGCAATCTTGTCCTATGTTTTTTCAGCCTTAAGTGAGGAGTTCTGAATGAGTTTTCATGTGGATATTTCAGCCTCTGTGTTTATTCTGGCTAGTTCTCATTTAGGTGACTGACTTTGTTGTCTGATAGCTCTTTCTGTCTTCTGACCTTTGATTGTGGCTCTGGCTGTACACCTGGAACTGACTTCCTTTTTCAAACTGAGTTTGTGATGTTTATATCTCTGCTGCTCAGTGAACATAGGAGGGGGATTTTCTCCTGTCCTCAGAAGCTGACTTAAGTGGGGAGCTGGGCTTTCCCAAGGAAAAGGAAGGGAGCCCTTTTATTTTAATTTCTTAAAAAATGTTATACTTTACACACAGTAAAATCCAGTCTTTTCGGAGTCTGGTTCTTGACTTCTGAAAAACACAGAGAGTTGAGGACTACCACCACAATCAAGACATAGACCACATTCATCACTCACACTCCCTGGAAATTTTTTCAGTCCTTGGTAGTTAACTGTTCCTATACCCCCAGTCAACCACTGTTTGTTTGTTTGTTTTCCTTTATCTATAGATTTTCCTCTTCTAGAATGTTCTAAATGGAATCATGGAGATTGTAGCCTCTTAACTCTGGTTTCTCTCACTTAGCATGATTCATTTCAGATTCATCCAGGTTGTTGCCTGTATCAGTAGTTTACTCCCTTTTATTCCTTTATATTTAAGGATAACTGGAATCTTGTTTTACATGTAATGCCAATATCTATGTCACTAGTGATGACTTATATGTCACAATGACCAATACCTTCCTTTGTTCCTCCTATGATAGACCTGCAGTCTATGTGCATCCAATATTTGAACAGTAAGATGTTCCTTGCCAGGACCCATGTTACAAGAAATACGTTGAGGAAATGACTGACTCTTATGGGGGAGGGCGAGGTTCAGGAGGGCGTACTGTACTGTCTGGTCACATTTGAAATTTTCACCTGCTGGTTGAAAAATTTGAGCATAGTCCACTAACATTGCACTAAACACTCCTTGTGCTCTAATTATAAAACTGAACTAATTGAAGTAAGAAATTACCGAAGAACCAAAGCTAAGTGCCCTTGAACAAGAGGAGAGGGTTTAAGGGACTGTAGGACTTCAGAAACACTCAAATGTGCAGAGTTTAAAGAAGCAGAATCAAGAAAAATACGCTTTTCATGTCTTTCAAATGCATGCTGTTGTTTGCTACTTGTCTACAACAAGAGCTATCTTGTTATTCCATCTGAAGTTCCTTGTAGAGATTCCCAGTGTTACATACTATGCCATAGTATAGCCTGAGGAACTTTAGAAAATTACACCAATGCCTAGGCTTTATCCCAGTGGGTTACCCTTTATCAGAGTTTAGAATCACCTTAGCGTTTTATCTGTTGCTGTCCAGCTGATTTCACTCATAGCAACCCTACAGTGCAGAGTAGAACCTCCCCCATAGGGTTTCCAAAGAGAAGCTGGTGGATTCGAACTGCTGACCTTTTGGTTAGCAGATAAGATTTCTAACCACTGTGCAACCAGGGCTCCAGAACTCACCCTAGGAGGAGGTATTCATGTATTCATCTATGCTAATTTTTGCCCGGTGCCCCCAGGGTAGATTAAGGTCCAAGAAGACTAAAAGTGCTCACACTTTTCCTGAGAATGAAGGAAACACTGTAGACAAAAAGTGTGTAGTGCCTCTTGCTAGTGAGTTTTTATATTTTTTAATTCATTTCTGGTGACTGCCTATGAATATACGTCAGAGTCTCTAGCTAGGAATGAGTGTGAAGATTACACTACTGCCAGTTTGCAGAAATAATCTGCTTAAATGGAAGAAGTGTTATTAGAAAGAATGAATTTTAAGCTTTAAAATCTTTTTCTTTTCCTGCTAGACTGTTGGCAGGCTAAGGCTGAAGACTGTGGCCAGTTCATTTTTGTATGACCAGTGCTTGAGGTAATGCTTGGCACAAATAAGCACCCACTGATGTTGGTGGGTTTTTTGGAAGACTGATGACCTTGAGGAAAGCATTTCTCACATTGAAACTAACGTTCAATATATGATTATCAGTTCTATGGTTTGTACGGTTAAGCTTAACATTGATTTCTCATTACCAGTCGAAGTTGAGTGATTTATAGTGATCCCATATGTGTCAGAGTAAAACTCTGCTCCATAGAGTTTTCCTTTTTTTCTATTCCCCTCCCACCGCTCCCATCCCTCATAACTAACAACTGTTTCTTTTTGTGTGTAAACTTTTTCATGAGTTTTTACAGAAGTCTCTTACACTATTTGTCCTTTTCTCACCGACTTATTTCACTCAGCATAATGTCCTCCAGTTTCATCCATGCTATGAGATGCTTCACAGATTCGTCATTTGTTCTTTATCATTGCATAATACTCCATTGTGTGTATGTTCCATAGTTTGTTTATCCATTCATCTATTGATGGGCATCTAGGTTCTTTCCATCTTTTTGCTATTGTGAACAATCCTGCAATGAACATGAGCGTGCATATGTCTATTCGTGTGACGGCTCTTATTTCTCTAGGATATATTCTTAGGAGTGGGATTGCTGGATCTTGTGGTATTTCGATTTCTAGCTTTCTAAGGAAGCATCATATAATTTTCCACAATTGTTATATCATTTTCCATTCCCACCAGCAGTGCATAAGAGTTCCGAACTGCCCACACCCTCTCCATCATTTGTTATTTCCAGTGTTTTTGAATTTGTGCCAGTAATGCCGGAGTGAGATGGTATCTCATTGTGGTTTTAATTTGCATTTATCTAATGCCTAGTAATTGCAAGCATTTCCTCATGTGTCTGTTGGCCGCTTGAATGTCTTCTTTGGTGAAGTGTCTGTTCATTTCCTTTGCCCATTTTTTAATACGATTATTTGTTTTTTTGTGGTAGAGGTGTTGGTTTTTCTTGTAGATTATGGAGATTAGAACTTTGTCTGACTTGTACTGTCCAAAAATTTTTTCCCAGTCTGTAGGTTCCCTTTTTGCTCTTGGTTAAGTCTTTTGAAGAGCATAGGTGTTTGATTTTTAGAAGATCCCGGTTATCTAGCTTATTTTCTGGGGTTTGTTTGTTGATGGTTATGGTTTGTATCCTGTTAATGCTGTGTTCTAGGGACTGTAGTGTTGGTCCTATTTTTTTCTTATATGAACTTTATAGTTTTTGCTTTATATATTATGTCTTTGATCCATTTTGAATTAGTTTTTGTATATGGCATGCGGTATGGGTCCTGTTTCATTTCTTTGCAGATGGATATCCAGTTTTGCCAGCACTGTTTGTTAAAAAGATTGTCTTTTCCCCATTTGATGGACTTTGGGCCCTTGTAGAAGATCAGGTAATTGTAGATGGATGGATTTACATCCGGGTTCTCAATTCTGTTCCACTGGTCAAGGTATTTGTCATTGTACCAGTACCAGGCTGTGTTGACTACTGTAGCTGTATAGTAGGTTCTGAGGTCAGGTAGTGTGAGTCCTCCAACTTTATTCTTCTTCTTCTATAGTGCTTTACTTAGTCAGGGCTTCTTCCTTTTCCATATAAAGTTAATGATTAGTTTTTCCATCTCTTTGAAGAATGCTGTTGGTATTTGGATTAGGATTGCATTGTATTTGTAAATTCCTTTGGGTAGAATTGCCATTTTCATGTCTACCTATCCATGAGCATGGTATGTTTTACCATTTATGTAGATCCCTATGGATTTCTTGCTGTAGTGTTTTGTAGTTTTCTTTGTATAGGTCTTTTACATCCCTGGTTAGATTTACTTCTAAGTATTTTATCTTTTGGGAGCTATGATAAACAGTATTGTTTTTCTGATTTCCTTTTCATCATTCTCTTTACTGGTGTATAAGAATCCACCTGATTTTTGTATGTTTATCTTATATCCTGATACTCTGGTGAATCTTTATATTAGTTCCAGTAGATTTTTTGTGGAGACATTAGGGTTTTGTATGTATAGTATATATCTTCTGCAAACAGAGACAGTTTAACTTCTTCATTACCAGTCTGGATGCCCTTTGTTTCTTTTCTTTCCTTACTGCTCTAGCTAGAAATTCCAGCACAATGTTAAATAAAATGGTGGTAAAGGGCATCCTTGTCTTGTTCCTGTTTTCAAAGGGAATATTTTCAGCCTCTCTCTATTAAAATTATATTGGCCATTGGTTTTGCATAGATGCCCTTTATTATGTTGTGAAATTTCCCTTCTATACCTATTTTGTTGAGAGTTTTTACCAGGAATGGATGTTGGACTTTGTTGAATGCCTTTTCTGTGTCAGTTGAGATGATCATATAACTTTTTTCTTTCCTTTTATTTATGTGGTTGATTATGTTGATTGATTTTCTAAAGTTGAACCATCCCTGCATACTTGGTAGGAATCCTACTTGGTTGTGTTGTATTATTTTTTTGATATGATGCTGAATTCTATTGGCTAGAATTTTGTTGACAATTTTTGCATCTATATTCATGAGAAATATCGGTTTGTAATTTTCTTTTTTTTTTTGCATATTTGCCTGGTTTTGGTATCAACGTTATGCTGGTCTTACACAATGAACTCGGAAGTGTTGCTTCCTTTTCTATCATCTGAAATAGCTTGAGTAGTACTGGTACAAACTCTTCTCTGAATGTTTTGTAGAATTCTCCAGTGAAGCCATCTGGGCTAGGGCTTTTCTTTTGTTGGGAGTTTTTTTTTATTACCTTTTCAATCTCTTCTCTTGTTATGGGTCTGCTCAGATTTTCAACATCATATTATAGTTTGGGTAGGTACTGTGTTTCTAGAAATTTATCCATTTCCTCTAGGTTTTCAAATTTGTTGGTGTATAGTTTTTCATAATATTCTGTTATGACCCTTTTTATTTCGCTTGGGTCTGTTGCAATGTCACCTATTTCATTTCTTATTTGGTTTATTTGTGTCCTCTCCTGTTTTTCTTTTGTCAGTCTGGCCAGTGGTTTGTCGATTTTGTTGATTCTTTCAAAGAAGCAACTTTTGCTTTTGTTGGTTCTTTCTATTGTTTTTCTGTTCCTATTTCATTTATTTCTCCTCTTATCTTTATTATTTCCTTTCTTCTGGTGGCTGTGGGCGTTTTTTGCTGTTCTCTTTCTATTTGTTTGAGTTCTGTAGTTAATTTTTTGATTTTATCCCTTTCTTCTTTTTTGATGTGCATCTATTGCTATAAATCGTCCTCTGAGGACTGCCTTTGCTGTGTCCCAAAGGTTTTGGTATGATGAGTTTTCATTGTCTTTGGATTGTAGGAATTTTTAGTTTGCATCTCTATTTTCTTCTATTACCCAGTGATGTGTAAGCAGGGTATTATTCAGTTTCCATGTAGTTGATATTTTTTCCTTGCTCTTTCTACTGTTAATTTCTAGCTTGATGGCATTGCGGTCAGAGAAGATACTTTGAATTATCTCAGCATTTTGGATCTTGTTGAGGATTGTTCTGTGGCCTAATATGTGGTCTATTCTGGAGAGCATTCCATAAGCATTGGAAAAGAATGCAGCTGTTGGATGGAGTGTTCTATATATGTATATGAGGTCAAGTTGGCTATTTGTGCCCTTTAGGTCTTCTGTATCTTTGCTGAGTTTCTTCTTAGTTGTTCTGTCCTTTGCTGAGAGTGGTGTGTTGAAGTATCCTACTATTATTGTGGAACTGTCAGTTTCTCTTTTCAGTGTTGTTAGAGTTTATTTTATGTATTTTGTAGCCCTGTCATTGGTTGCGTAGATGTTTATTATGGTTATGTCTTCATGATGGATCATCCCCTTAATCATTACGTAGTGTCCTTCTTTGTCTTTTATGGTGGATTTTGTTTTAGAGTCTATTTTATCAGAGATTAGTATTGCCACTCCTACTCTTTTTTGGTAGCTGTTTCCTTGACTTTTTTTTTTTCCATCTTTTGATTTTTAATAAATTTACATCTTTGTTTCTAAGGTGTGTTTTTTATAGACAGCATATTGATTGATCTTGTTTTTTATCCATTCTGTCGACTTTCTGTCTCTTTATGGATGCATTTAGATCATTTGCCTTCAGTGTAGTTATTGATATGTGTGAGTTTATTGTTGTCATTCTGTATTGCTTTTTGTTATGCTGACATTTTCTTTGTTCCTTTTAGCTCCTGTGCTGAATTCCTTTAGCTCGTGGATTTTTTTTTCATTTCTCTTGTTTTTTTAGGTTTTGTTTTTACTGAAAGTTTACATTTTTCTTTATTTTGATGAGTAGGTTTGCTAACTTTCTTTGTGTTTACCTTAAGATTTATCTTTATCTTCCTAGGTTTGAACCACTCTATTATTACTTGGTGTCACCTCTCCATTAAAAGGGTCTATATCTTCCTCTCCATTAAAAGGGTCTATATCTACACCATTTATTCCCTTTTTTTATTGTTCTGATGTTGTTCTCATTTACAGGTTAGCCTCTCTGGTTCCCTGTTGTAATTCTTTTGGTTTGGCTAATCCTTGAGAATTCATTTCCTATGTTGTTATCCGATCATGTGTCCTAGATTCAGCCTTTGGTGTGATGTTGTTTGTTCTTAGACCAAAGGACTCTCTGTAATAATTTTTGTAAGTCTGGTTTGGTTTTTACAGAGTCCGTTAACTTCTGTTTATCTGAAAATTTCCTAATTTCCCCTCATATTTGATCGAGAGTTTTGCAGGATATATTACACTTGGCTGGTAATTTTTTTTTCTTTCAAGGTTTAATATCTGTCATCCCATTGCCTTCCTGCCTTCCTGATTTCTGCCAAGTAATCCGAGCTAAGTTTTATTGTTTTTCCTCTGTATGTGACTATTTGTTTTTCTTGAGCTACTCACAGGATTCTTTGTCTTTGGTTTTAGCGAGTGTGATTATGATACGCCTTGCTGATTTTCTTTTGGGGTTTATCCTATATGGGGTTCGTTGTGCTTCTTGAATGGTCCTCTTTTCATCGTTCATGATATTGAGGAAGTTTTTTGTCAGTAGTTCTTGAATGATCCTCTCTGTATTTTCTGTTTTCTCCCTGTTCTGGAACTCAGATTACTCAAAAAATTTTGCTTTTGATTATGCCACATAATTCTCAGTGTTTCTTCATTCTTTTTTTCTTCTTTTATTTTTCCTCAGAGTTGTAGCCAACTGTTTGTCTTCAGTTTCACTGTTCTGTCTTCCATCGTTGCAAACCTTCCCCTCATTCCTTCTATGACACTCTCCATTTCTGAAATCTTGTTGTTTATCTAATTGTTGTTTTTGTATGATTTCTAGTTGTGAATTTATTTTAGCATTTTGCTCTTCTATTATTTTCCTGAATTCTTTCATTTTTTGTTCTGTATTTTCCATGATTTTGTCTATTTTTTGCTCATTTTTGTCTGCTTTTTGTTGCAACTCTTGGATAGCTCTGAATATCACAGATTTGAGTTCCCTATCAGGTAGTTGTATTGTCTTTTCTTCTACTGGAATGCCATCTGGTGTTTTATTTTGAACACTTACTGGAATCATCTTGTCCTGTTTTTTTGTATGTTTGGATATTGTCTGGTGTCTTCAGGACATTCAGTAGTTATTTCCTTGTTTTTTTGATTGTATATTTGTTTGTTTCATCCTGCTATTTACTTTTATTTACTTAGGTCTGAGAAGGCAGGCTGTACGTTCTTTGTTATTTGCTCATCTGTAGGCATGGTACTTTTTGCCTCTTTCTACAATGGGCAGGGTTTGTCATTCAGGTATGGTACAGTAGGGTAGGTGCAGCTGAAGGGGAGATGCTGGGATGGATCATTGGTGGAATGTACTTGGGCCAACAGGGCCGACAGTGAATCTGTGCAGAGCAGGTTCCAGTAGGCCATGCCTGTGCTGCTTGGGGGTGTGATTTTTCAGCACACAGTGCAGGTAGGCAGGAAGAAAAGGGGAGTTTGTGATGTGTGGAGCTAAGCTGGCGATGGGAAAGGGGAGGAGAGAGGAGAGTGGAACAGGAGCCAAAAACCTACAAACAAAAAAGAGTGTTAAGGGAGCTTGCCATTGGAGTGGAGAGGTGAGAGATTGAGAAATGGAGAAAAACAAAAAGAAAAATAGTAAAAAAAAAAAAAAAAATAGAAAAAAAAAAGAAAGAAAGAAAGAAAAGCCCACTGGGGTCCCACTGGAGTGGGTGTGAGGACTGGGGAAGTTGCTCCCAGGTCATGAAGTACAGTATGGCTAGAAGGGGTAGAGATGTCACAGAGCACCAGATATTCAGGAGACAAGAAGGGAAGGTAAGTATAGAGAGACTAGAAACTGAGAAAAGAAGAAAGACAAAAATGGGAAAAGAGAGAGAAGAAAACAAAACAACAAAAGAAAAAAACAAAAAAATAAACCAAAAAACAAGAAAAAAGAAATGCCTTCAGGGATCCCAATTCGCATCTGCAAAGAGTAAGGGAGCAGGTCTCAAGCTGCACAATACTGCTCGGGTAGAAGGTGCTCCCAAGTCGACAAAAGAAAAAGAAAGCAAACAAGCAAAGCAATTAAGACAGAACAAATAAACAAACAAATAAACGAAAAGCCCCAGTGATCCTGCCAGCATGGCAGCAGGGGACTGGAAGCAGTTTCACAGTCGAGTCGTGTTTTGCAGCTTTTCAGGAAGAAGCAAAGATGGCATTTGGTGTCAGGTATTTTAGAGAAGAGGAGGAGGTGGTGACAGGTATGGAAGAAATCAAAAGAAGTGGAAAAAAGCAACATTAGCAGCCAACAAATGCCACTCAGGGAGCCGGCCAATACAGGCAGGTGGAATCTAAGTCACACAGGGTGAAGCTGATGCTTCCCTTCCAAAAGATTGTGGCCACAGGAAGCAGAGGAGGCCGAGTCGGGTGAAGAAGGATGGGGGCTGGGAAAGAATATATTGATGGTTACCAGTTGTTCTGTGTCCTACTGGAAGCTCTGTGAAGGTGCTTTCTCATACCCCCGTTCTCTGATCTCTGATAAGATTCCAAGATGGCAGATGCATGCTGTGTTAGCTGATAGGGGACCTCTGCATGTATCTCTAATCTCTCTATTCTCTGTCAGTTTCTTAGTCCATTTGGTTCTTGGCTGATTTCTTTATCTCTACGTTTGATTCTTAGGGTTTCAGGATTGACGTTTGTCTCTGTTTGACTTAGTTTTTCAGATCTTTGCTGTGGAGCACTGGCATGGCGCTTCTGTCTATAGCGCCATGTTGCCAGAAAGTTTCTATAGGATTTTCAAATGGCTGATTGTTCAGAAGTAGATCTCCAGGACTTCCTTCCAAGGCATCTCTGGGTGGATTCGAACCTTGAATTTTTTGGTTATCATCCAAGCATGGTAACTCTTTGCACCACCCAGGGACTCCCTAATTTCTCGTTAAAAAAGTACAAACCTGTTGCCATTGAGTAATTCCAACTCATGGCAACCCTATGTGTGTAGAGTAGAGCTGCACTCCATAGGTTTTTCAAAGTTGTGACCTTTCAAAAGCAGTTCATCAGGCTCCAGGGTGGGTTTGAAACTGCTCATTTTTTGGTTACTAGTCCAGCACTTAGAAACTGTTTCTACTACCCAGGGAGGTTAGATTTTCATTGTGAAGAACAGTTTACCAATGCTAACAGTAGACACTGTTAGCATAAAACTCATTTAGATACAACTGCTGGTATATAATTGTATGTAGCAAACGCATGGTATAATTGCATGTATACGTGTGTGTGTGTATATATATATATATATATATATATATATATCACAGACTATCGGATGGACAATAGATTTAAGGTGCATTATAGTCTAGTAGTTTGATAGCACATCCATATGAAATGTATGAATGTAAAAGAAAAATGATAATTACTGAGAAAGCAGTTGAGAAGTAGACAGGAAAACAAGAGATAATTTAATCTCAATATACTTGACACACATCAAAGCTTCTAAATATTTTTTCTAGGTAATAGGTAGAAATTTTCTTAAGACCATGTTTCGAGGATATCTGTACATGGAAAATCACAAATCTATTTCCAAGACTGTTGTCCTTCTTATTTAGAGATGCTGTCACAAAAATACCAAAAGTGAGTGGCTTTAAAAAATTGAAATTCATTTTTTTCAGTTATAGAGACTAAAAATCTAAATCAAGGTATTGGCCATGTCAATTCTTTTATCAGTAGGCCTGTGATCTCCTTGGATACTTGGCATTCCTTGGCTTGTAGATAATACTACTCAGCATGTATCTTACCCCTCTGGGTGTCTCTGTGTCTATTCCATTCTTTTTATGACTCAGATCTGATTATGTTTAGAATCCAACCTATGCTGGTATGACCTCATTAGCATGAAACATAAAAAATATATTTCCAAACATGATCACATCCACAGGTACAAGAGTAGACTTTAAATACATATTTGGGGGGTCATAATTCAATCCATATCAAATGTGTTTCATCTTCTGGATTCCTAATTTCCCAGAATCCAACCTCTTCTCTACTCTTCTTCCATGCAGATAGAGTGGAGCATGTTCCCAACCGAGGCTGGAAAGAGAAGACAGACTGTGGAATAGACCTATGTCCCTTTTAGAGATGGCCCTGAGGGGAATGAGAGAGGATTACTTCATGAGCACGTGAGTTTTTGCCATCTTCTCCTGCACATAACATATAGTTACAGTGTCTTGGTGTGGTAATATTTGGGGATGCCAAGATTACATCTTAGAAAACAGACCAAATTGTTCTTCTAGGGTATAGGAATATTGTAAAGAGAACACTTAAAAGTTTGTTTTGAATTATTTTTCTAATTCCTATCAAAAATATCATTGTTCTTAAGGTCATTGATGGTTTGTATTATAGGTAGGTAATAGTTTTATCTGACTTGGCCTGAATTTGGCTTCTACCAGAGCACAAATTTAAAGAACCAACCCTTGCCTGGATTCCCTGGAAGATAGGGATTTTTCCTGAGCTATGTTTGCCACTAGAGACCATGATTGCAAATTATTTCCATATTTAAAGGCAGGATTATATAGACCAGATAGGCTATTCCTAAACTGGTAGAAAAATTAAGGGGCAAATCTTCCAGATGAAAGATTAAAATTCAGTTTGTTAAAATCTCTGTATTTTAATATCAAACTCCAGATGGTCATAAACATCAGTGGTTCTGTATGATAGATGAAACTGTATACGTTGCCATGCTCATTCTTAATTGTTGGCATTACTGAGATGCTTCACTTAATACTTGTTTTTACTAAATTTGTTCTAGATGTGTAAATTGGAAAACCCAATTCAGGAGCATAAAGTATACCAAATAGACACATAAAGTACATATTATTTTCAAAGAATGTAAAATGTCCGTATACTTTACATTTTACACTAGGCAAGAATTGCTGTAGATATGAAGTGGGACACACTTCACCTCTAAGTTCATCTGTTCATGTTCCTTTGTTCTTATTTATTGGTTTGGTTCAGAAAATACAGTCCTTGATCACAAGGATTTTCCATGATAAAATTAAGTTATTAGATATGGAGGTGTTCAGATTCCTTTCCTCCTGTTGTCTTATCTTTTATAGACAGGGAGAGAAGATAAAATGTTTGTGTGTGTGTGTTTGTCTTTCTCTCTATCTCCCTAATTTTTAGAGTATAACAATAGACAGTTACCAGATATATTCCAGGTGATGACTTCTGGTGATATGAAATGGTAAGAGTTTATGGCTGAAAATTGGGTGTTTGAATTTCAGAGGAGATGCAGTATCTAGTGATGACAAGTCCGTTGAACGAGTAGCCAAGGTAGAGAGCAAGGAAAAATTCATCCGAGAGAATGCAGTTTAAAATCACTAAGATTAGAGAAAAGCCTTTATAGTTAAATAGAATATGTTAAGAAGAATTTCCATGCTTTGTGAATGAGAGGGAGTGATCAGCAGGTTGGTAGGAGATATCAACAAAGTGGTGGAGAAGGTGTTAGTGCCAGGGGTAGGAAATGGTGGTCAGAAAAAAATGATTTGGGCTCAGAAGACATCTATGCTACTTCCAGAATTATATGTGATTTGGAATGATAAACAGCCTCAGTTTGAGAGGCCTGCAATGGAACTCATGTCTTCAAGGTATACTCAGGCTTCAGTCAAAGGAAATCAGTTAGAGAAAACCTGTGGGGAAGAGGTTGGGATTAGAAGTAAGTTGAGTGATCAGGGTGCTTGCTTGGATTGAGGGTTTGGAGTGGAGAAGTTAGAAAAGGGTCCCAGAGTGTACAGAGCAGTATCGGAAGAGATTTCAGGAGATGATGGGAGAAAGGGGTGGTATAGTGGGCACTTGGGTCCATGTGCCCATGGTTAGGGTGTGGGTCCTGGCTTCCTCTTCCTAAGCTGCACTGGGTATGATTTGATAAGCAAATCACTTGGTCACTTCAAAACCAAAATGTAATTTTTTTCAAACAACCTTCACTGCCAGCTTCAAGTCAGTCAATGGTTTGCCATCAAAGATAGACACTGTTTATATGACTTACGTGGCTGTACAAGGTTGGAAGAAAGACCTGGCAATCTACTTCTAAAAGTCAGCCATTAAGAACTCTAAAATCTATTCAGATGTCAACTGGTTTTTACCCAGGCATGGTCATCCTACTCTGCTTCTCCACCCTTGCTTCCTACCCGTTTCCTCGTGATCTCTTCCTTCTAACCACAATGTCTTATTCAGTCCCTCATAATCTCCAAGTTTTATAGGCTTTAGGACTTTTGCTTGTGCTATTTTTATAGACTGCATCATTTCCCCTTGATTTTATGACATAATTTACTACTAATCATCCTTGAGAACTCTGTTCAAACATCTCTTCCTCAGGGAAAGCTTACCGAGCTCCCTCACCACATAAAATCCCCACCAGGTAATCCAGGATATCTCCCTGTGTGCTGTTCAGCAACCTTACTTCCTTCTACACCTTAATTCCCTTTTGTCATGTAATCTTACATATTCATGAGTCCTGAGGATTAGGACATGGACATCTTCAGGGGCTGCTGTTCTGACTACCACAGGTTTTTAGTATGTGTGGGGCCCTGCACAGACAGATAAACTAAGCAGAGTCCTTCCACACCTGCACATGTGATAACCCCTGTCATTTCTACCTTTAACTTTATTACCAGGCTTAACAATAGGACTGCTACAAATCTATACAAGTTATTACAGGACAACATGTATCCAAGAAAGAATCCAGGAAAGACAGTAAAGAAGAAGGATGTAGTTTACGTATGCCAATTACTATTTGGACCCAAGTTTTATTATTCCTAAAATGTAGTGATGGGATTATACATTTAACTTCGCAGAATCTTCAAGCATAGAGACTTTATAAGGGTTTTGATTGAGCCACGATGGGAGTTTTAAATTTTATTGCTTAGGAGACCTGGAAACTATAAAAAAAGCTAAATGTCTGTATGAATTCTGTTTTTCTCTCATTCTTTCTGAAAATTGGTTCATGGAAAAATTTGGTAAATTTTGCAGCATAGATGGAATCTTTTTTTAAATAATACTTTGATAATCTTCTAATTGCTAAGGAAGAATTTGGAAAACTTATACACAGGAGAATAAGTCTTTTAATATTTGTAAGAAATTTTTTGAGGTTGATATTCAATTGTTGTTCTTGGACATACACCATTTCCTTGCTCTGCTCACAGACTCTTACCATACAAAACCTCATATAAAAGATTGAATGTATCAGTCTTACAAGAAATACAGCCAGAATTCTCCTCACAAGCAAGGATGGTAAGATTTTGGCATGCTTACTTTGGACACGTCCTCAGGAGAAACTGATTGCTAGTAAAGGGCATGTTTGGTAAACTAGAGCATCAGCGAAAAAGAAGGAAACCCTCAGCAAGAGAGATTGACACAATAGCGACAACAATGTACTCAAACATATCATGATGCTATCATAGGACCAGGCAATGTTTCATTCTGTTATACCTAATGTCACCATGAGTCAGGGTTGACTAGAAGGCAAATAACAAGACTTCTGGCTAGACTCCCATGGCATTGATTTTGTTCCTCTCATAGCATTTGTCACATACTTGAGGGCAAATGCCTTTATGCACTCCTAGATTCCAAAGAACGTGAAGAATTTATTGTTCAGTGTTTCCTCTACTGATCCTTACAATGTAGCAAGATTTGTTGAATGGAACACATTTATTCTAAATGGTATTTAAGGGAAAGCTGGAAGTAGTTTAGAGAAACTTACTGTCAACTCCTGGTATGATGTGCAGTTCACAGCTAATATTCAACAGCTCATCAGTGCTCTCCAACGGACAAATTAAATGATAATATCCATTAGACATTTGTCAAGCCTGTGACTCTGTAGATTTAACAGTTCCCACTTTAAGGCAAGAAGAGGGGATAGAGTTCTTTGGTTAATAGCAGAGTTTGTGGCCATTATTTTGTGAGACTATTTCTCCACACAAATCACCTTGAAACCACTGCTAGTCAAGCTTGTTCCCACCTCAAAGCTTTGTCCCTTTGGTCTGGAATATTCCTTCCCCTACAACCTCACGCTAATTTTTCCCATCATTTAACTTCAAGTTAAATATCACTTTTTAAGAGACACTGACACTCGTGCCCTATTTAAAGCAACTCCTGAACCCAGCCTGGTGTGTGTCACATTATAGTTGCTTTTTAAATATTTTGTTCAATGAGTGCACGGTTAAATGTGGAAACACCCATGGAAGCAGCAGTCAAGAAATCAAGCAACACGTTGTATTGGGGAAAGCTGCTGTAAAAGGCCTCTTTAAAGTGTTCATAATCAAAGATGTCACCTTGAAGACTAAGATGTGCCAAACTCAACCATGGTGTTTACAACTGCCTCAGAGACAGGGTAAATCAGGCTTTTTTATTCTTTTCCCTGGATCTTGTCCTTTCTTCGTTCTTATACACAGGGGATCTGCCTTATGTGAGTGGGAGTGGCATGTGCAGAGCATTCTCCCCATGGTAAAACCTGAAAATACGAGATGTTTGCTTCCCAACCTACCTTGACATCAGTGGCTGCAGATATAACCCCAATTAGCCAGGCTGATTTTTCCTTTTCGAATTGTAAGTCTGGAATGAATAATGAAAGGCTTAGAGTCAGGGACTCTTTCTGAAGCAGGGAGCAGTGTATGGGCACTAGTGTCCAGATTCCAGAGCATCAGAGGTAGCGAGGCTGTGGACAAGGTCTTGTTGTGAGCACAGCAGTGGGTTCTCAGAGATGACGCTGTGCTTCTGGCTGCTTATTCTCATTGTTTCCATGATTTTCCAAGCCTGAATTCCAACTTATCAGCCATTTTATAAGGTCCTCATTATATATACATTATAGATATGTATTTAATAATTAAAGACTTTATTTTTAGAGTACTTTAAGTTTACAAAGAAGATGAGCAGAAAGTACAGCGGGTTCCCATATATCCCTGTCTCCCACACGAAAGATTCCCCTGTGCTCAATATCCTGCCTTCCTGTATAATAGATTTGTTTCAGTTGGTGAATCAATGCTGATACATTATTTTAACTAAAATACAGAATTAAAATTAGAGTTCATTCTTTGTGTTTTGCCTTCTAGGGGTTTTGACAAATGTATAATGGCATGTATCCACCATTATAGTATCATCCACAATAGTTTTACTGCCCTAAGATCTCCTTTGCTTCACTTTTTTATCTTCCCCTCTCTCCCTCAATTCCCTAGCAGCCACTGATCATTTTACTGTCTCTATAATTTTTCCTTTTCCAGAATGCCATATAATTAGAATCATGCAGTATGTAGATTTTTCAGACTATCTTCTTTCACTAGGAATATGAATCCAAGAATCCTCCATGCCTTTTTGCAGCTTGGTATCTCATTCTTTCTATTGTTAAATAATATTCCTTTTTAAGGACATTCCACAATTTTTCTCTCCACTCACTTATTGAAGAACATCTTGGTTGATTCCAATTGTTGGCAATTATTAATAAAGCTGTTATAAACATTCATGTGAATGTTTTCATGTGCACATAAAATTTAAATTTATTTGGGTGAATACCTAGGAGAATGACTGTTGGATCCTATGGTAAGCTTATGTCTAGGTTTTTAAGAAAATGCCACTCTGTCTTGCAAAGTGACTAGACAATTTTTGCATTCCCGCTAGCAATGAATGAGTGCTAGTATTGTTCCACATCTTTGCCAGAATTTGATGTTGTCAGTGTTTTGATTTTTACCACTCTAATAGGTGTGTAGAGGTATTTCGTTGTTTTAATTTTCAATTCCCTATTGACAAAGATGTCACTTTGAGGACTCAGGTGCCTCTGACCTAAACCATGATATTTTAATCACTTCATATGCATGTGAAAGCTGGACCATGAATAAGGACGACAGAAGGATAATGTAGGCGTTTGAATTATGGTGTTGGCAAAGAATATTGAATATACCATGAACTGCCAGAAGAATGAACAAAATTATCTTAGAGAAAGTACAGCCACAATGTTCCTTAGAAGCGAGGATGGCAAAACTTCATCAAACTTACTTTGGACATGCTATCAGGAGAGACTAGTCCTTGGAAAAAGACATCATATTTTGTAAAGGAGAGAATCATCAAAAAGACAAAGATACTTAACAAGATGGATTGACACAGTGGCTGCATCAGGGGGCTTTAACATAGCAATGATTGTGAAGATAGTACAAGGAATGGGCTATTCTTCATTCTCTTATGTACATAAGGTCACTGCGAGACAGAACTGACTTGACAGCACCTAACAACAACAGTGATAGGAATGACTTATGATGGTGAGATAAGGACTATTGTGACTCCTTTTTTTAGAGATGTGGAATTTAAGCCCCCAAAGATTAAATATCTTGCACAAGGTAACATAGCTTCTTAGGGGGAAAACCAGAATTTAAATGCAGGATACACATGGCAGATGACATTCACATGAGGAGCACAGCTCCATAGGCACACTGGTCACTGATATTCCCCACACTTCTAAATTAAAGTAAGTAGTGCCACAAACGTATTTTTGGGGAAGGTGAAAGGGTCTATTAAAACACTTCACTAGTGTGTGTATCCACAATTTCAGAGATCCCTGAAATAAATTCATGTAAAAAAGAAATAAATGGGGAGAAGCCCAAGGTGGCAACTTAGACTGATGCACCAGAACATCTGCCTGTATAAAAAACCCAAGCAACCAAGTGAAACAGATATAGATGTCAAACCTAGAATCCTGAAAATCAAACGGAAGGATGAAGAATTAGACAAAGCTCTGAGTAGAAAGAGATACAGAAAGAAAACAATGGGCAAAGACAGATACAGACTCTCAGCATCTTGCAAATCACTCCGGCATAGAGTAGCCAACTTGGGACAAAACAGGCAGCGTTTTTTGTTTTTGTTTTTTTTTAAATTGTTGTAGTCTAAATGAATTTTACATTTCAAATTAGTCTCCCATACAAAATTTCATACATACTTTGTTATGTGACCCTAATTGCTCACCCATTCTGTGACAGCACACTCCTCCATTCTGTCCCTGATTTCCCTTGTCCAATTAACCAGCTCCTAACCCTCTTTGTCTTCCCATCTCACCTCTGGACAGAAGCTGCCCCTTTGGTCTTGTGTCTACTTGAGCTAAGAGGCACACTCCTCACGAGTATCACTTTATGTCCCACAGTCCAGTCCAGTCCCTGTCTGAAAAGTTGCCTTAGAAGTTGTTTTGTTTCTGGGCTGATAGAGAATCAAGGGGTCATGCTTTCTAGGGTACCTCCAGTCTCAGTCAGACCATTAAGTCTTGTCTTCTTACTAGAATTTTAGTTCTGAACCCTATCTTTCTGCTGGTCCATCAGGGACTCTCAGTTTTGTTCCCTGTCAGGGTGGTCATTGGTGATAGCCAGGCACCATCTAGTTTTTCTGGTCTCAGGCTGATGAAGTCTCTGGTTTATGTGGCCTTTTCTGTCTCTTGGGCTAATACTTTCCTTGTGTCTTTGGTGTTCTTCATTCTCCCTTACTCCAGGTGGTTGGGACCAATTGATGCATCTTAGATGGCTGCTTGCAAGATTTTAAGACCCCAGACGCCACTCCCCAAAGTAGGATGGAGAACATTTTCTTAATAAGCTTTGTTTGAAAAAAACAGGCAGTGTTCTTTCAGTGAGGAGCATAGGAAGGCAACTATACAGAACTCAAAACCAGAGAAAGAGATGCTGTGCAAACAACTAGGAATGAAACAAGGTGAGCAGGACCAAAAAAAATGTCTAAAAAGGGAAAGTGCAGGAAGATAGGGAAGGAGCTTCAGTTATCCTCATGACCATGGAGAAGGGAGGGAGCTATGAAATGGAAAAGTGTCTGCTTGCCAGAGGCAGAGCCTGATCATTTAGCCTTGAAACACCCACTGAATAATAAAACTGCAGATTAGGAACTTGAAGCCCTCCACTCAGCCAGCATCCATGTGCACTGTCTCCCTCCCCACATTTAAACAGGCCAGACCCTAGTCTCTGGAAAGTCCACCCCCCACACGCATGATCCATAAGAGCAAGTCTGTGCCCTCTGTCCAGAGACCAGAGAGAATGCGCCAGCAGCTGGGTGACTGATGGGAGCGTGCCTGCGGTGCGGCGACCTGTGGGAAAGTGCTCCCGTGTCGGCAGCCAGCTGGAGTACTCCTGCAGTCCAGCAATTGGAGAGAGGGCACTTGCTTCCTGATGACCAGTGAAGGCACACCTGCAACTGACATGAGCACACCTGCAGCCCAATGACCAGTACCAGTGCACCTGCAGCCAGGAAGGTGACCAAAGGGAGTGCACATACTGCACGTGACCGGCACAAATACACCTGCACCCTGCAACCAGCAGGAGCTCCCCTGAGTTCAGTGTCCAGTGACCAGCGCAATTTCCCCAAGCCCTCACAGTAAACAGAAATGTACTATCTTAGTTAACTAGTGCCGCTATAACAGAAATACCACAAGTGGATAGCTTTAACAAAGAGAAATTTATTTTCTCACAGCCTAGTATGTTAGAAGTCCAAAATCAAGTTGTCAGCTCCAGAGGAATGCTTTCACTCTCTATGGGCTCTGGAGGAAGGTCCATCTTGTCAATTTCTCTTGGAGTAGGAGCTTCTCTGCACAGGAATCCCGGGTCCAAAGGATGTGCTCTGCTCCCAGTGCTTCTTTCTTGGTGATATGAAGCCTCCCTTCTCTGCACACTTCCAATTCCTTTTATGTGTTGTAAGATAAAAAGTGGTGCAGGCCACACACCAGGGAAACTCCCTTTACATTGGATCAGGGATGTGGTCTTAGTAAAGATGTTACAATCCCACCCTAATCCTCTTTAAAGTAAAATTAGAACAACAAAATGGAGGACAACAGCACAATTCTGCGAATCATGGCCTAACCAGTTTGACACATATTTTTTGGGGGCACAATTCAATCCAGACATGCACTCAGCATCACTGTACAGTAAACAACACATGCACCCCAAGCTCTAAATCAGCTACTAGCAGATGAACCCCTGTTCACTCTTCCAGTGACCACCTGGCAGGGCTTGACAGGCACATTTCATTACCAGTGATAACAAGGTGTGTCCTGACAGACCGTTATGACAAGCAGGCACCCCCTCTGTCAACACTCAATGACCACCTGGCTGTAGCATCATCCATCTTAAACCCAACCAGTTCCTCCACAGTCTGGGCCTACACATACTGAGATACCTTGATCTCCCACCACCTACTAAGACACCAGTTTGTGCCAGCACAAATGGCCTACATTGTCTATTTGGGTAGCATTGCTAACCTATGACTACAAAGATGACCTGCCCTGCACTCTGGTGAATGCGCTAACTGCTTGCACCAACCCAGGACAATATGGTCCCACAAGGGCTGTTGAGGGACCCAGGCCACCCAATATCTGTCACTACAGAAGAAAAAACTAAGACAGAACAAACAAACATACAATCCATCAATGAATAAAACAACACTTTAGTGCTTCAGGGGAAGGCTTTCTCCCTCTGTAGGCTCTGGAGGAAAGTCCGATATCAAATCATATAAAGATAAAGACAAGATGGCTCAAGCAAGCAACTAAAATAAAGAGAGAGAAAAATCTTCCTGAGGAAGAAACGATAATAGAACTACCAAAAAAGGAATTCAAAAGACTTACATATAGGAACTCAAAGAGATCAAGTAAAACAGACAAAACCAAGGAAAACACAGACAAAATTCTGGAAGAATTCAGGAAAACAAGAACAAAGTGACAAAATAAACAGACTCTTAGAAAGCATACAAAAACAGCAACTAGAAATCCAGAAGCTTAAAAATAAAATGTCAAAAATAGAAAACTCAATGGTAGGACATGCAAGTAGAATGGAATAAATGGGATAAAAGATCAGTGAAATACAGAACAAATCTCTTGATAATAACTTATTTGGGGAACAATCAAAAAAAAAAAGAATAAAGAAAAATGAAGAAAGCTTAAGAGTTATGTGGGACACTATCAAGAGGAACAATCTATAAGTGATTGGAATTCCAGAACAGGAGGGGACAAGAAAAAGCATGAAAAGAATTTTTAAAGAATTGTTGGCAGGAAAATTTCCTGATATCATAAAAGGCAAGAATGTTTCCATCCAGGAAGCTCAATGAACCCAAAACATCCCATACAGAGGGACACAAATAAGACTAAGATTTGACTTCTTGGGAAAAATCTTGCTGGCAAGGAGGCAATGGGATGTCATATAGAAAGCCTGAAATAAAATGATTGCCAAGAAAGAATTCTATATCCAGCAAAACTCTCTTTCTAATACTATGGTTAAATTAGGATATACACAGGGAAACAGAAATTAAGGGAATTTGAAAAAAAAACAGAACAATATTGCAAGAAATATGAAAGGGATTCCTTCAGACAGAGCACAAACAACATCAGACAAACACCTGAGACCAAGACACGAGACAGCATCACGAGATAGCAACCCAGACAAAAACTCTGAAAATTTAAATAAAACTACAAAGTGGAAAACAGGGAGCCAGAGATGTCAATCTGAAACGATGACCTCTTCAAAACAAAAAAGAGGAACAAATGGTGTATTTGTAGAAATGCCATATGGAGAGTAAGCCAAGGTGATATCAAAAAATAACAGACTGTATTAAACATAGGATGATGAAAGTAAACCTCAGAGTGACCACAAATAAAATTAACAAATCTATTCACCAAAATAAAGAAGAAAATAAGAAAAGACCCAGTAAACACAAAATCAACAAAAACAAAGGAAATGAAAAGTGACTCCATGAAAAAAAATCTCAGCACAGAAAATTAAGGGGAGCAAAGGAAGAGTCAACATCAAAAAAAAAAAAAAAAAGAAAAGACAAATAAAATGACAGCAGTGAATTCCTATCTGTCAATAATTACACTATATGTAAACAGTTTAAATGCACTGGTCAAGAGACAGAAAGAATTACAAAAAAAACAGTGTTTCCATCAATATGTTGCCTGCAAGAGACACACCTGAGACACACAGACATAAGTAGTTAAAAAAAAAAAAAATCAAGGGATGGAAACATATCAAGCAAAGAGTAATCAAAAATAGAAGGAGTGGCAATATTGATCTCTGATAATGTAAACTTTAAATGAAACTGTGTTTTAAGAGACAGGAAATATATTATGAAATGATTAAGGGATTAATCTGCCAAAAGGACATAAGCATAATAAATATTTATGTATCCAATGATAGAGCTTCAAAATACATAAAACAAACCCTACATAAATTCAAAGAGAAATAGAAAATTCTACAATAATAGTTCCAAAGCTTTCGTCAGCTTGTTGTACTGTGGTGGCTTGCATGTTGATGTGATGGTGAAAGCTATGCCACTGGTATTTCAAATACCAGAGAATCACCCTTGGTGGACTGGTTTCCATGGAGCTTCCAGATTAAGACAGGCTAGGAAGAAGGACCTGTCTGTCTATTCTGAGAAATTACCCAGTGAAAATCTTATGAATAACAGCGGAACATTGTTTGATATGGTGACAGAAGATGAGCACCTCAAGTTGGACAGTTCTCCAAAGACAACTAGGGAAGAACTGCCTCCTCAAAGTCGAGTTGACCTTAATGATGGGGATGGAGTCAAGCTTTGGGGACCTTCATTTGGTGATGTGGCATGACGCAAAATGAGAAGAAACATCTTCAAACATCCATTGATATCCAGGCCATGGAATGTTCAAAATATGATCTAGGAAAATTGGAAATCATCAGAAATGAAATGGAATGCATAAACATCAATGTCCTAGGCATTAGTGAGCTCAAATGGACTGCTACTGTCTCTTTTGAATTGGACAATTATATGGTTTACTATGCTGGGAATGGCAAATGAAAGAGGGATTGTGTGGCATTCATTGTCAAAAAGAACCTTTGAAGATCTATCATGAAGTACAATGTGGTCAGTGATAGGATAATATCCATAAGCCTACAAGGAAGATCAGTTAATAGGACTATTATTCAAATTCAGGCACCAATGACTTATGCCAAAGAGAAACTGAATATTTATAAAAAATTCGGGAGTCTGAAATTGATCAAACATTCAATCAAGATGCATTGATAATTACTGGTGATTGGAACACAAAGGTGGAAACAAAGAAGCAATAGTATTTGGAAAACATAGCCTTGATGATAGAAAGGATGCCAGAGATCACATAATAGAATTTTGCAAGACCAATGACTTATTCATTGAAAGTGTCTTTTATCAATAACATAAATGGTGATTATACATGTGGACCTCACCAGATTGAATACACAGGAATCAAATCAACTACATCTGTGGAAAGAGATGATGGAATAGTTCAATATCATCAGTCAGAACAAGGCCAGAGGCTGACTGCAGAATAGACCACTAACTGCTCGTGTGCAAAGTCAAGTTGAAGCTGAAGAAAATTAGCACAACTCCACAAGAGCCCAAGTATGACCTTGAGTATATCCCACCTGAATTAAGAGACCATCTCTAGATTTGACACATTCAACACCAATGAAAGAAGACCAGACAAGTTGTGCATGATATCAAACACAAGGTACATGAAGAAAGCAAGAGGTTTGTATTCTGACTGCTCCACTGACTGGCTGTTCCCCTGTCACTCTTCCTCTCTTTGGGCCTCCTTATTCCCTGAGGCATAACAATATTGAAATTTGGCCAGTTAATAACCCTACACTGTCCTCTGTGTGTTCAAGTGAAAGAAAGAGTCATATGTCTCTCACTTTAAATCAAAAGTTAGAAATGATTAAGCCTAATGAGGAAGGCATGTTGAAAGCTGAGATAGGCTGAAAGATAGGACTCTTGCACCAAACAGCCAAATTGTGAATGCAAAGGTAAAATTTATTGAGGGTTATTAAAAGTGCTACTCCAGGGAACACATGAATGACAAGAAAATGAAACAGCCTTATTTCCAATATGGAGAAAGATTTAGTGGTCTGGATAGAAGGTCAAACCAGCCACAACACTCTCTTAAGCCAAAGAATACTCTGGAGAAAGGCCCTAACTCTCTTCAATTCTATGAAGGCTGAGAGAGGTGAGGAAGCTGCAAAAGAAAAGTCTGAAGCTAGCAGAAGTTGGTTCATGAGGTTTAAGGAAAGACGCAGTCTCCATAACAGAAAAGTGTAAGGTGAAGCAGCAAGTGCTGATGTAGAAGCTTCAGCAAGTTATCCAGAAGATCTAGCTAAGATAATTGATTAAGGTGCCTACACTAAACAACAGGTTTTCAATGTAAGCGAAACAGCCTTATACTGGAAGAAGATGCCATCTAGGACTTTTTGTAGCCACAGAGAAGTCAATGCCTAGGTTCAAAGCTTCAAAGAACAGTCTAACTCTCTTGTCAGATGCTAATACAGCTGGTGATTTTAAGTTGAAGCCAGTCAGTGTTCATTTACCATTCTGGAAATCCTAAGGCCCTTAAGAATTATGTTAAATCTATTCTGCCTGTCATCTACAAAGGGAACAACAAAGCCGGAATGACAGCAAATCTGTTTACAACACAGTTTACTGAATATTTTAACCCCACTGTTTAGACCTAATGCTCAATTAAAAAAGATTCCTCTCAAAATATTACTGCGCATTGACAATGCACCTGGTCACCCAAGAGCTCTGATGGGGATGTACAAGGAGATGAATGTGGTTTTCCTGCCTGCTAACACCACATCCATTCTGCATCCCATGGATGAAGGAGTAATTTCAACTGTCAAGTCTTACTATTTGAGAAATACAGTTTGTAAGGCTATAGCTGTCATACATAGCGATTCTTCTGATAGATCTAGGCAAAGTAAATTGAAAACCTTCTGGAAAGGATTCACCATTCTCAATGTCATTAATAACATTCCTAATTCATAGATGGGTGTCAAAACATCAACATTAACAGGAGTTTGGAATTAGTTGATTCCAACCCTCATGGATGACTTTGAGGGGTTCAAGACTTCCGTGGAGAAAGTAACTACAAATGTGGGGGAAACAGCAAGAGAAGTATAATTAGAAATGGAGCCTGAAGATATAACTTAATTGCTGCAATCTCAAGATAAAATTTAATGGATGACGAGTTGCTTCTTACGGATGAGCAAAGAAAGTCGTTTCTTAAGATGGAATCTACTTCAGGTGAAGATGCTATAACATTTTTGAAATGTCAACAAAGTATTTAGAATATTACATATACTTGGTTGCTAAAGCAGTGGCAGGGTTTGAGAGGACTGACTGCAAAATTAAAAGCAGTTCTACTGTGGGTAAAATACTATTATATAGCATCACATGCTACAGGGAATGTTTTGTGAAAGGAAGTGTCAATCGATGGGGCAAACTTTGTTGTTGTCTTATTTTAAGAAATTGCCACAGCCACCCCAACCTTCAGCAACCACCACCTTGATCAGTCAGCAGCCATCAGCATCAAGGCAAGACCCTCCACCAGTAAAAAGATTATGACTCACTGAAGGCTCAAACGATGTTCACCATTTTATAGCAATAAAGCATTTTTAATTAAGGTATTACATTGTGTGTGTGTGTGTGTTTAGACATAATGCTATAGCACACTTAATAGACTACTAAAAACCAAACCAAACCTGTTGCCATTAGATGGATTCTGACTCATAGTAACCATACAGGACACAGTAGAACTTCCCCATAGAGTTTCTAAGGAGTAACTGTTCGATAAGATCTGCCGACTTTTTGGTTAGCAGCCGTGTTCTTAATCACTGCACCACCAGGGCTCCTAACAGACTACAGTGTAGTGTAAAAGTAACTTTTATAGGCACTGGGAAGCCAAAAAATTCCATGTACCTTTCTTGATTACAGCAGTGTGGAGCCAAACCTGCAATATCTCTGAGGTGCGCCTGTGTAGGGTAGAGTTAGAATGCTCCTTAGAAGCAATGGAGTACTAGGAGACATTGTTAAGCTTATTTTGGACATATCATTAGGAAACTCCAATAGCTATAAAAAGGCATCATGTTTGGTAAAGTAGGTCAACAAAAACGAGGGAAACTCCATGAGTTGGAGTTACAAGTGGCTTCAACAAAGTACTTAACATACCAAAGTTTGTGAGGATGGCACAGAGCTAGCCAAGATTTTGTTCCATTAAACATAAGATCACCATGAGTTGGAGCTTCAAACCCAGACAGTCTGATCTCCAAATCAGTGGTGTTAATTGGTCTTTGAGATCTAGACATGAAAAAATGCAATTAAGTACTCGCAACATCGCCCTGATCGCCCCCTCCATGGGAATCTTTGCACAATTTAAAACAGTCCAGTTCCATACAAACATGGATACATGTGGAATTAAAATCCTCCCAGATTATTTCTTGTATACTTTTCTCTTTCTCTCTCTTTCCTGTGCAGATGTTGTATTCTTAACTCTGCTACATTTCAAAGAGAAAAGCTGTGGTGACTCCTTATCTCTCTAGGCGGCCAGCAGGTTTGGGCAACTCAGAACATGTTTATGGTGGTGGTGACATTGAAAAAGGGTTGATGATGGTGGTGGTGATGAAGATTAGGATGAGAGAGCAATAGCAGGGCCAGTTCTACACTGAGAGATTTAGAGGTAATAGGAGTATGAAACTGAGACAAGAGGTTCAAACTATTGGGTTTCTGCACAGAGACACAGCACCATGTAAAATCTGGGCATTCCTTTTTTTTTAATCTGTCATTCTGTGTGTGGTCTTAGAGTCCTACCAGAAGACCCCACAAATGGCAAGAAAGAAAATACAAGAAAATAATTCAAAAGAGGATGAATTTCTCAGCTTCTCTCACCCTTAACCTAGGCTCCCATGTTTGTTTGTTCACGCAGTCCTGGTGATCAGGAGCCCAGGGTTTCCACTCATGCAGGTGGAGTAGAAAGCCACTACCAGTCATCTTTTCCCCTCCCCCATTTGACCGTTTCTACTCAAATGTCCACATAGTCTCAGGAGGTAGGGCAGACGGTGGCACTTTAGTTTCTAGGTGGAGATACCATCATGGAGACCCAGGGGCCAAGATCCAGTACTGATGCATGTCAGTCTGGCAACAGGGTTGGGATAACTGCAGTAAAAATAGCCCAAACTGTGGAAACTGCTTCCTACAAGACAACCATGGCAGAACTCTTGGGTGGTTGCTGCTGTCACTGCTGCTACTCTTCTTCTGTTCCTATGCTCAGCGTTTCCTCCAGAGAAGGATTCAGGGTGATGTAATGAGCAAGGTGAATGATCTTACTGGAAGCTCATTTACACAAAATCTCAACCATTTTAGCATAAAAGAAGTTGCCATTGTGGCCACAGGTAAAACTTAATGACCTTGGAAGGTGGTTACAGGTGGGGGATAGTGTGAGCTTGAGGCCTACTGAGGGTGCTACAGAGGTTCTGGGAATTACATAAGAGATGGGAATATTTTCAGTCCTTGGGTAGTGCAATGGCTAAGCACTGAACTATTAACTGCACGTTTGGTGGTTCAAACCTAGCCAGAGGCACATCAGAAGAAAGGCCTGGAAATCTGCTTCTGAAAGGTCAGATTCTTGAAAACCTTATGGAGCACAATTCTACTCTGACACTCATGGATTCACCATGAGTCAGAATCGAGTGGATGACAACTAATTTTTGTTTTTAATTGTGTGCTAGAAATTATACAAGTTATTTTACATCATCTTGTGTTTTTTAATATATTTTTAACATTTTTATTTTAAATATATATAGACATATAGACGTATAGAGACAACCACGGTTTTGACTCTTGTGTTTAACAGCTGGAACTATTTTGTCATAGTTATTCTCATCTCTTCTATGATTTTTCTAGTATGTGGGCCTTGAAGGGGTTGCTTGTGGGCACTTGGTCACGCCCAAATACTATCAGATGAGCAAACAAGCCAAAACCCAGAGAGGGCTGCTACAAAGACCAATTATGATGTGTTTCTTGTTTTATTTACCTTATTTCATTTTATTTTTGGCTTTGGAGAAATGAAATTTATTTTCTCACAGTTCTTCAGTTCTTTTTCTTTTTCATTACCACCTCAGATACACTGAATCAGATTCTACATTTTAACATGATCCCCAGTAATACTGATGTTTAATAAATTTTGAGAACCACTACTCTACAGCTGGTTCTCATAATTGGCCCCTAAGCAGCTGTGTTAGCATCTTAAGACACATGTTAGAAGTGTAAATTATCAGCAGGGGTTCGAACCAGAGTGAAGTGGTTCAAAGCCCTGTATTTCTGTAGGCTAAAAAGCCAAATTCGAGTTCAGCCATGTAGATTCCTTCTGTTAGCCTCTCTCATAGTTTCTGGTATCTGCTGGCAATCCTTGGTATTCCTTGGCATTCTTTGGCTTTCTTTGGCATTCCTTGGCACCTGTCTTTACCCTGAGTGTGTGTCTCCATGTGTATTCTGCTATTTTTATAACTCATTAGTGATTAGGTATAGGGACCACCCTCCTATACCTTGACTTTGTTAGCATAACAAATGAAAGCCCCTGTTTCCAAACAGGATCATGTTTGCAAGTTACTAGGGTTAAGATTTCAGTGCATATTTTAGAGGACAGAATTCAATCCATCACAACTCCTAAAACAACTCCATAGTTAGAGAGGGCGGGTATTGCTATACCTGGGAGGAAAATGAGATTACAAAGAGGCTAAAAGGCTTGCTCATGGTCTGTCTATAGTAAATAAGTGGAAGAATTGAGTTTAGAATCCCAGTCATTTGACTCTTGACCCAATGCTCTTTCCATTCTGTCTAAGCGCTACATTTTCTTAAATATTTGCCCTATTTGGGTATCAGATATAGAAGAGCTTTGAGCTCCATTTAAAGGAATTTGACCTTATCCAGGAAACAATATGGAGCAAGTGGAAGGTTTTATGTAAGGGGAAGCCGTGTTAAAGTCAATGCCAGAGGGAAAAAACCTGGCATGTGTAAGATATGTTAGTGGAATAGACATCTTGGGATATAGGCCACTTACCAGGGCTTCAATCCTGACCTTGGTTCAAATAAATAGTTTATTTATAATTCAAGTTTCTTCTTACTTTTTATTCGCATATTAGCATCAATATTTATTTTTACTTTTGTCATGAATTTAATTTTATGCATAATCTCAGACATGTGTAAAGTTCACAAGTGTTATTTTTTCTGTTTGTGTGGATTTTTATCTTTTTATAAATATTTTATCCAACCGCAACATAAATCCACTAAAAAATCCATTGCTGTGCAGTCATTTCCGACTCATAGAGCCCCTATAGGACAAAGTAGAACTGCCCCATAGGATTTCCAAGGAGTGGCTAGTAGATTCAAATTGCCTATCTTCTGGTTAGCAGCTGAACACTTAACCACAGCACCATAAGTTCTATGCAATTTTGTATTCTATCTCCCATACTAGTCTTCCATATATTAATTTACAACTTTTATTTGTTTCATAAACTTAATAGTAATTTATAGGGGCCTTGACACCCTTTCAGGAGTCCTGGGTGACACAAATGGGTAAGCACTCCACTACTAGCTGAAAGGTTGGTGGTTCGAACCCCCTCAGAGGCACCTCTTTAGACAGGCCTGGGGATCTGCTTTGGAAAGATCACAAGTTCAAAAACTCCATGAAGTACAGTTCTACTCAGCACGCATGGGGTTGCCATGAATCAGAATTGACTTAATGGCAACTACTTTGGTTTTTTGGTTTCAGGATATTTCACTGAGCTAACATGCCATTCTTTGCTGAGACATTTAGTTTTGGAGGGGTATCAAGTTATTTTTTGATTGGTTTGATTTTGCAGTTCTGTGTGTGTGTGTATATATATATATGTAAATTTTTTATAAATTGTTTCCTAGAACAAGAAGATTGATCATATTCGGTTCTGTTTTTTTTTTTTTTTTTTTTTTTTTTTTTGCAGGAGTTGGGGAGCAAGACTACTTGAGAGATAATGGCAAATTCTTTCATACAGAGAAATGTAATGCCTGACATGTCTCTTTTTATTATCAGTATGGTAGAAGCTGTTGATGCCCAACATCTAGATCTATTAATTCACTGGGAGGTTGCAAAGCGACAATATCCTAATTTTATCATTCTTTATTTATTAGCTTGAAAAACGTGTATAAAAGAGACTTCTCATCATCTCTTAGTTGGTTACATGATGACACAATTTGTATTGGAAAGATAGTATAAATGCTTGACTCATTCCCTTTATTTTCCTAATTTTAAAAAGATATGAAGGATAATAGATTTAGAATATTACGCATTCACTCATTTTCTTTATCTCATCTTATACAGCAGTCTCAAAATAATAATATAAACACTGCCACCAAAAATATAATTACTGAAAGATTTTTAAAATATCTCTTTGTAGTCTATTTGTCCACAAGGTTGATTGTACTAAAGCTGTAAAGTCAAATTGCTAGCTTTCCAGTCACTCAGAAGTGTTCCTGTCTGTGTGATTATGGGACCAATCAGGTTCCATTAGTGTCATTATATTATTTAAAAAAAAAAAAAAACAAAAACAGGTTTTGTAAAATTCAATTTTGTCTTATGGTTACCTAAAATATTTATATGGTTCCCAAGTCCAATGTACAAGATATTTCAATAAACTCAATTTTGACCGATTATATTATTATTCTTTGTGCTTATCTCTATGACATTTTAAAAGTTGAAGCCTTTCTTCTCTTTACACTACAAGTTATCACCTTAGCTCCTTTACTTTCCCCTTTTTGTCATGGATATTACAGCCTTATGTTTATTTTTTATGTTTATAATTTATTTTCTTTATTTTGCTGTTTTTGAGAATATACACAGCCAAAGATACCAATTCGATAGTTTCTACATGAACAATTCAGTGACTTCTATTTTGTCTTCCAGTGTGCAGCTACTCTTACCCTCCTTTTCTGAGTTTTTCCTTCCCCATAGGCAGAAAATCACTGCCTCCTAAAGTTCCTATCTAATCTTTTAAGGTGCTGTTGTCAATTTGATCCACTTAGATAGAACTTAAAAGCGCACAACGCTTAAGGCAGACATACTTTACTAGTTAATCTGTACTATCATGTAGTTTCGAGAAGACTTCAGGAGATATTTTGGGTTTGTGGTTTAAACATTATCTCTCAAGGCAATAGTTTCATGAGTTCATCCAGCCTCCATGACTCCAGAAAGTCTGGATTCCATGAGAATTTGAAATTCTGTTCTATATTTTTCCCCTTTGATCAGTACAAGTTTCTAATTTTCATATTTTGTAACATTTCATTCTATTCAATAATCATAACTTCAATGTTGTTTTAGGCCTAGTCTTATACTTAAATAGATCAATATTCACTACCAGTCCCTTCGTGGCACTAACTTCTTAAAGAAGGATTCATAATACTTGTGTCATGTCTGAATGGCTAGGTATATAATTCTTTGCTGTGAGTTTTCCTCCCTGAGTTCGTATGCATTGCTAAACTCTCATCTAGCACTGCATGTTGCTATGTAGCAGATTGAGCCCAGCCAAGTATATATCTCCTTATGTGGGACTTTTTGCCTCAATGCCTGAATACTTTCTTCGAAGTAAATATAATAATAAAATAAGTGCCAACGAAGAATTATATATCCAGTAAAACTCTCTTTCTAATAACATGGTGAAATTAGGACATTCGGAGGGAAACAGAAATGAAGGGAATTTGTAAAATCCAGACCAATGTTGCAAGAAATATCGAAGGGATTCCTTCAGATAGAGCACAAACAACATCAGACAAAAACCTGAGAGCAAGACACATGACAACATCACAGGATAGCAACCCGGACAAAGAACTCTCAAAATTCAAATAAAACTACAACATGAAAACAGAGAGCCCAAGATGTCAATCTGAAACTGATGACAAGTTCAAAACAAAAAGGGGGAATGTCTTAGTCATCTAGTGCTGCTATAACAGAAATACCACAAGTGGATTGTTTTAACAAAGAGAAGTTTATTTCCTCACAGTCAAAGTAGGCAAAAAGTCCAAATTCAGGGTGTCGCTCCAGGGGAAGGCTTTTTCTCTCTGTTGGCCTTCTTCTGTTCACTGTTCCCCTATACTAGGAGCTTCTCTGCGCAGGGTCCTCGTCCAAAGGATGCGCTCTGCTCCCAGCACTGCTTTCTTGATGGTATGAGGTCTCCCTGTCTCACTGCTCACTTCTTTTATATCTCAAGAGATGGCTTCAGGACACAACCCAGTCTTGTAAATTGAGGTCTGTCTCACTAACACAACTGCTGCCCATCCTCCCTCATTAACAGCCTAGAGGCAGGATTTACCACACATGGGTAAATCACACAATACCTGGAATCACGGCCCAGACAAACTGATACACACATTTTTGGGGGACATAATTCAATCCATGACAGGGAACAAATGGTATATTTATAGACATCCATATGGAGAGTAAGCCAAGGTGATATAAAAAAATAACAGAATGTTTTAAACATAGGATGATGATAGTAAACCTCAGATTAATGTTGTAGGGAAAAACATCACAAAGTTTAGTAAAGTAAATAGAAAGTTTTATTTGGCATATATTCAACAGGACAAAAGTGGGAAGCGGACAAGCATGCTGCCAGAGCTAGAATGTCTGCCTGAATCCAAGAAAGGTTACAGAATCATCAGTATATATGAACATCACAAAATGGGTAGAATCATTGGAAGTGTCACTTTTTCACTGATTGGCTAGAAAGTGTAATCATATATTTTGAATCATCTTTCTTAACAATCATTGGTATGGGTTTCAGTTACAAAAGTAAAGAGGGTCTTCATTGGTCCAACAAATTTCTATTCACTAAATGTTAATAGAAAAAGACAAAAATGAGAAGTCCTTCATATTAGGTTGGATTGCCCTTTTGTGAAAACTTCCTTAATTTCTGAGATTGTCCCATCTATTGTCTTATCTCAGTGCCCAATTAATGTGTCTTTGTGAGTCTGTGAGGGTCCAGTCCCAGCTGGGTCACATTTCTCCATGCTCACAGTCAGGGAATAATGATTCTAAATGTTATTTTCTAAATCAACCCCTCCTTTTGATTGGAGATTGGAGACAAAACATCAGTGATCAATACGTGGAAGTAGTCGAGCTCCTAGATGGTGGCCATGGCAGGTTCTTTAAACTCACAGTGCTGGTTTTCCACCAGATACCATCTGGTTCTTCACGAGGTTATTAAGTAAGAGCAATGTTCCCATCAATCACATTGCCAGAGTGAGCAGACTCAATGTACATCAACATTTTAGCCTGAGGCTTTCCTTTGCATTTTAGGTGTGTAAGACAATAGAGGATAAATCTTATTATACCTAATACCATCAGGATGCACACCAAGAATATTACTATCCCTGGCAGTAGTGATCTAGCCCATGTACTTATTCCTGATGGCAACCAACCAAATATATCTGATGTTTGTAAGGGTGTTACAGTGTGTAACCAAGTAGCTTGTTGTCTAATTCTATGTATATCCTGTTCTACTTCTCCTGTATTATTTATCCAAATGCAAAAAGAGGTATTTACTACAGCACAGGCTCCACCTTCTTGGGCTAATAAAAAGTCCAAGGCTATTCTGTTGTCTAATGCTACCTTGGCCAACGAGGTCAGAGATTGCTGTTCTGCTTCCATCCCTCTAGCAACTTCATCTGCTATTTGTCCCATAGTAATTGATAAATTTCTTAAAGATTTCTCCAATTCAAATATACCATACCTAGGAATTAAAGCTCTTAGAAATGACCAACCCCACCCTGAACGTTGGACCGATGGGCTTTTGTCTGACTCTCGTTTTACAGTGGATAACAAATTAACATTACCTTTCCAGTATTTACTAGCATCATTATTATGAATATCTAAAGGTAATCCTGAGGTTCCCAAAGTGCATTGTCCACGCACTTACCAGGAATCTAAACAAGAGATTGCCCGTGTAAATTTACTGTCTGTTGAAGAGGGATCATCTAAGCTAGTATAATTGGATCCACCACACAGAAACACATATCCATAAGGAGCACACAAAGTTTGTCCAGAGGAAACAGAAGCTATAGAAAAATTTACATGTGACAACTATGTCTCCATTAGAGAATTATCACAGATAGATAATCTTCCTAGCTGTAATTCTATATGCGTAAGGTTTTTCCAACATTGATTATTATAATCATGAGGATGAGGTAACTGGTTTTGGATTGCAATTTCAGTTAGCTTATTGTAGCACTCTTCATACCAATCACTTAAATCTCTAGGAGGGTGTTGATATAATTCTATAAAATGTCCATCCTTATTACAAGGCAAATGAGGATATCTTTGGAGTAACTGGGTATCACACAAGTAGTCATTTAACCTGACAGAAGTGATATTAAAGCATGGTATAGGTAATGTTTGGGTTACAGATAGAGGAGTCCATATCTTAACTCTAATGGCACGGATTAAAATCTTACTAGAGTTTATAGGGGGAGGTGGAATCACATGATAATTGAACATGGGGGATGCTAAAGGATCAGAGTTTTCTTTAACAGAACGAGGGTTTTGATGATAAATCCAACATTGTGTTAAATTACCGGGACTTGCTACAGATTGTGATAATCGGACAAAAGCATTTTCATTCCAAGCAACTATTCTTCTAAGAAATAAAAGAGTAACTAAATAATCAACATCATTTCAGATCAAAACTAGTTAATATAGATTAGCTAAGTGATAAAGAATATTACAAATAATAAAATATCTAAATTGTACTTTTGAATCACTCATCCAAAGGAGTTGATAAATTGGTGGTTGTTTTTGGAGGGCATCTGGATTTCAGCTTTAGTCCTCCTGCCGGTTCAATCACCCAATCAGGAACCTTGGTTTTCTTAAATTGGGAAAGATGCACCCAGGAGTTTACACCCTGTAATTTTGCAGCAAATTCATTTGTTAGTAAAACTAAATAGGGACCATTCCATTTTGGTTCTAAAGAGTTCTTTTCCTGGTGCCGTTTCCAATATACGTAGTCACCAGGTTCTGAGGCACAGTAACCTATGTAATCAGGAGGAGGAGTTTGAGCATAAGCATGTTTAATCACTTTATCATTTGCTTTAGTATGCTGTATTAAGCTTTGACAATACTTTAACAAACTATTTGAGATCAAATTTGAATCAGAAATTATAACATTATAAGGAAGAGGCATAATACATCCAGCGACTATTTCAAATGGGTTTAACGTGTGAAGACCAAAAGGAGTAGATCGCAGATTCATCAATACAACTGGAAGCACTTGAGTCCATGTTAAATTTAAAGAAGCAGTAAGCTTAGCTAATTGAACTTTTATATTCCATTTGTTCTCTTTGTTCTTTCAAGTAGTCCTGAAGATTGTGGATGATATGGACAGTGTAATCTACGCAAGATAGGAAAAATGTTACAAACTGCTGCCAAAATCTGGCCAGTGAAGTGAGAACCTCTTTCGCTAAACAGGGTATGAAGAGTACCCCACGTAGGAAGAATGTTTTCTAACGAGCTTTTAGCAACAAAGGTTGTAGTAGCATTCCGACAGGGAAATGCTTCTACCCAATGAGAATATCTGCATATCATAACTAAAATATAATTTTGAACTGGGGGAAGTTGTATAAAATCCATTTGCCACTCAGTCATGGGTCCAGTAGGAAAGGGATATCAACCCTGAGGAGCCGAAAAAGTTTTCCCTGAGTTAAATTTTTGGCAAACAGTGTAATCTTTCACTACTTCATTCACTGCTTCCCAGAAATGACCCCAGTAGTATTTTCTTACTTTTTGTAGAGTTTTATCTCTTCCTAAATGGTTTCCTTGGTGGAGACTAGAAACTACAGGAAGATGTAAGTCTTTCGGCAGGACCAGAGTTTGATCAGGTCCAATCCAAAGATCTGTGTCAAAATTTAGAGTACATCCCTCCTTTTCCCACATATCTTGTTCTGAAGGAAGTGTGGCTTTTTGGTGTAAGGGTAAGCTATGCCACCTAGCATCTGTTGTTTTCTCTAGATCTTCTATTAATGGTGAAGGCAAGCTTGATTTCCATTCCCAACAAACTTTACATTTTTCCCCATTTCCAGAATGGGTGCATTCAGAATGATAATTACCTAATCCTGTATTTTCATACATTAATAGAAGTCTATGTGTTGTATCATGTCTGTCACAAATAGTATGCTGTATTTGCAAAGTTTCCCCAAAAATGTTTATCTAAGAACTCAATTAAATCTTCGTCCCATCGTTCCTTAAATTCTAATAAGCAGGCTAATAACAAAGGTCTATGTATTCCCTTAGGAATAACAATCCTGTTTCCAGGACATATCCATACTTCAGTTTCTGTATTAAAATAGTGTTTACCTGCTCTCCATTCTGTTACTTCAGTTTTGGTGGTCAATTTTTGGTACCCTTTTAATATCTCTAAATTTGGATTCTTAATTAAAAATAGGGACTTGGTAGATTTCTGTATTTCTAATTTTTGATTTTGTATAAGCTGAGGAAGGTCATAGTCTTAACATATTCTGTTTTGACTATCTTTAAAGGATTTTCGTACAAAGTTGGGCTAGGTTTTTTTGCCCTTCTACCAGCTGCCTTTTTGGCTGCCACATCAGCTAATTCATTCCCAATTACTTTCTCAGTCCAAAGCTGTCGTTTTGACTGGTGTGCTCGTACCTTAACCACAGCTATTTCTGAAGGTAAAAGTAAAGCATCTAAAAGTTCAGCTACATATTTCCCGTTTTTAATGGGCGATCCTCCTGATGTAAAAAATCCTCGCTGTTTCCATAACATCCCAAAGTCATGTGCCAAACCAAAGCAATACTTCGAATCTGTGTATATGGTCACAGATTGATTTTTTGCTAATTTACAAGCTTGAGTAAGAGCTACTACTCGACTTGTTGTGCAGAAGATACCTGAGGCAAAGGTCCACTCTCCGATACCTCTGAGGAAGTTGTCACTGCATATCCTCCCTGATATTTGCTTGAAGTGGAATCTGGTTTTAAATAAGAACTTTCTACAAATAAAACTAAAGAAGGGTTAGTCAAAGGAGTTTCCTGAAGATCCCCTCTTGGGGTCAGAAGTTGATCTGTCAAATCAGAGCAGTCATGCGGTACTCCTTCAGGGAAAAGAGTAGCTGGATTTAAAGCTTTAAATACATGTATTTGGATATTTGGGGCTGTCAATAATAAGGCTTTGTAAGAAGTTAACCTGCTGCTGGCAGATAAATGCTGAGTCAAAGTAGATCTGAGAATAACAGCTACTGCATGCGGAACAAATAAGTCTAAGTCATTACCTAGAACTATACCTGCAGAGTTTTCTACTAACTGAGCATTTGCTGCTACTGCCCTTAAGGATGGAGGATAAGCATGAGCAACAGGATCTAACAGAAGACAATAGTATCCTACAGGCCTCTGATGGTCTCCATGTTTCTGAGTTAAAACACAGCAAAGCATTCCCATTTTGTTCATTTACATACAGAGAAAAATCTCAAAGCATAATTTGGAAAACCTGAAGCAGGAGTGGTTAAAAGTGCTTGTTGAAGCGTGCATACCACTTCTGCACCTTCTTCAGAAACGGTAAAACGATCAGTTACTTCTTTTTTTAGATAGTGATATAAGGGCTGGGCTAATAATGAAAAATTTGGAACCCAATTTCGACAATATCCACAAAGACCTAAAAAAACCTCTTAACTGTTTCTTTGTGGTAGGCAGAGGAAAAGTTAACATTGCTTCCTTTCTCTTTGGGTTTATGGAAATACCTTCAGCTGAAATAAGATGTCATAAGTTTTTAACCATGGGTTGGGCAAATTGTAATTTTTCTTTGGATGCCTTATGCCCTCTAGAAGCTAAATATTGTCATTACAGAATACTATCTTTAACATTATTTTGTCTCGAACTGGAGCAAACCATGATATCGTCTATATATATCAATAACACTGATCCATGTTTAAATTGAAATGGAACCAAATCTGAATGCAATACTTGTGAAAAATAAGTTGGGCTTTCAGTAAATCCTTGTGAGAGAACTCTGCATGTGTATTGTCGATTTTTCCATGTGAAGGCAAATAAATATTGACTATCCTGGTGAACAGGGATACTAAAGAAAGCACTACAGAGATCTATAACTGTAAAGTATACTGCATTGGCTGGTACTTGGGCTAAGAGTAAACAAGGAGTAGGAACTACAGGGAATCTAGATATCGTAATCTTACCCTTAAATCTTGTACAAATCTCCACCCTCTATTATTTGGCTTTTTTACTGGAAAAATAGGGGTGTTGCAAGGACTCGTGCATGGTATAATTAGACCTTGCTGAAGGAAATCTTGGATAATAGGTTCTAACCCTGCTATGGCTTCAGGCTTTAGTGGATATTTAACTATTCAATACAAAGGTTTAGACGTATCTATTTGCACCTGATAGTTTCAGCTGACAAAACTTTTCCTACATCTGTGGATGTCTTTGTCCAAAGTTCAGTGGGTACTTGTTCTCTTTTTCTCCCTCCTGAAGCTGTTCTATGGTTTCTTCTACTTCCATTAACCCTTGAATAAAACACAAGGTTTCTTCTACTTTTCTGTCAGTAATTGAATCATCTAAAGTAGGAAAGTTCTGTAGAATTTCTCCACTATCAGTAAACTGTATATGGCATCGCCATTTAGATAATAAATCTCACGCTAATAGATTAGCAGGTGTATCATTGCTGAGAAGAAACGGGTGTAAATCATCAATGGGTCCTAAAGATATTGGTACTGGTTCTGAATGAGGCAAAATTTGTTCTTCATCTAAAACTCCCACGATTTTAGAAGTTTTGTTGCTCCGAGGGAGGGGGTTTCTTAAACACGTCGACACAGTGGCCCCATTGTCAATCAGGAAGGTATAAGGCTCCCCATTTACTTGGAGTGTTGTCTCTCCCTGACTGTCGAGAGGAACCATGGCAAAAACCCCTAAATCCTTGGAGCACCGTCATTGTGGTGGTAAGGAGGTGCTGAGGCAGTAACCCTCTGCTTATTCCTAAATTTTAAACAATCGCTGTTAAAGTGACCAGGCTTCTTACAGTAGTTACTAGTTAGCTCGGTTTTGAGATTATTTGTTTGAAGCTGTCCCTTGGCTGAGATTCTACCATTACTGCCTTTACTTTGTAGCTGTTGTAACTGCAAAGCCATCAACTTCTTTTTCTGTTCTCTCGTTTTTAACTCTCTCTGTATTTCTCTTCTTCAGTTTGAGCCAATTTATAAGCCACTGTAACCAATTCTGAAGAATTTACGTTTTCCCAATTTAAATGGTGTCTTTTTACAAAAGCTGCTAATTCAAGCAATAGACCCCCTAAAAACATGGAGTGGAGTACAGGCCGATGTTCTTTTATAATTGCCTTTAAACCTGAATGTTCTTCAAATAATTTGGAGAAATGATCTATAAAAGCATATACGTTTTCTCCCTCTCCTTCTTTACAAGCCTGGATTTTTGCCCAGTTAACCTTTTTTGGAAAAACTTTTGGAAATGCATTTATGAATTCCTTAACCAAACCCTGAACTTCATCTCTCAGTTCTTTCCCTGTAACCCCTGATTTTGAGGTTAAACTTGCCTCTGGGTCCTTCCACTTAGCTTCAGCCATCCACCTAGCTGCTTCTGTTGCATATATAACAGATTATACAAATGCGAAGGACCTGGTTGATAGGTATTAGTCAAGAGAATAAATTCATGTAAAAATTTCTGAGGATTTTCACGAGGGTCAGGAAAGTCTTTTACGATTCCTCTGAGTTCGGACTTGCACCAAGGGTTTACTGTTACTTCCACTGGTCCACCTGCTAATTTAGGCTAACTACCAAAGGCATTAATGGAGACGGAGACTCAATTTCACTGGAATGAAAAGGTAATTTGGCTAAAAGAGAGCTAGAAGTCAAATCAGGATATAAAGCAGCAGGTTCTTCCTTTTCCCTGTTCTCTTCCTTTGAGTCCTTTCTGTCTTCTTTAATATCCATAGGAGTTCTATTCCTTAAGACGTCACGTAACGCTACTGACCTTTCTCCAATGCCAAGATCTGTTTTGATTGCTTAGCAATGTTTTCCTGAACTGAAGCAGAAGTATTCACTTGTTGCCTTCTTGAGGATTCAAAATACCAATTAAAAAAATATTTCCCAATGATTCTGCTTTATTTTTGATCCCCTTGCTTCTAATTTGCCCTTCAAAAAGATTAATCTGGCCAATTCAAAAGTCTGCCATTTAGGCCATTGTAACGAATCCTTTTCTTCTGTTAAATTATGCCATTTTTCTAAATACCTTGCCTATTCAGGGCCAACATTCTTTACCATATAGGCAGAGGGTGTGCCAGATGGTGGACAGTCAATTTTACTTTTCTCTTGCTTAATTCCCATTTTAACTGTTGGAAAATGGAGAAAGAGATTTCAAAACAGAGCACTATTTTCCAGGTTTTCTCCGAGCCACAGAAAAGAAACCTAACAAGGAATGCCGCGGGGTTTGGACAGTGTTTTGCTTAGACCAATGTGTTGCACGAGATTTTTCTTGCCGGTGGCAGGCAGCCTAGCGCTCTAGCCTGTCTTGTGACCACCTTATCCTGTCATGGGAGACTTTAATGCTAGTGATGAGCCCCGGCGACTGCCCTAATGACTTTTACTGGTCGACCCGTGCCCGGATTTTTTGTGGCTTACAGTGGCTCAAAGCTCTTTGAATAGAATTACCTCTTCAAACACCCAAATCCAGGCCTAAACTGCAGTTCATTTAAGGAGTTACTAAATGTCACTCTTAACCAAACAATCAAGCAAAAATCTAGGAAAGATTCTCCTTAATCTATCAACTGGTTTTACAAACAAATATGCAAAACAAAACTTAAGAAAACATGAGAAAGAGAACAACAAAAGAATAAGCAAAGGTTCGTTTTCTGAGAGCACTCACCCCTTCAGTGTTGAAGGGATATCGAGTGGGAACACATTGGCCAAGAAGAGAGGACCTTTCTTTGCCAACTTCTGCTTCGCAGTCCAGATCTCTTTAAGATTGACTGAATTGGTAGCTTCAGATCCTGCTCACAGTACCATTAACTGTTGTAGGGGAAAAACATCACAGAGTTTAGTAAAGTAAAAAGAAAGTTTTATTTGGCATATATTCAAAAGGAAAGAAGTGGGAAGTGGACAAGCATGCTGCCAGAGCTAGAACGTCTGCCTGAATCCAAGGAAGGTTACAGAATCATCAGTATATATCAACATTACAAAATGGGTAGAATCATTGAAAGCATCACCTTTTCACTGATTGGCTAGAAGTTGTAACCATACATTTTAAATCATCTTTCTTAACAATCATTGGTATGGGTTTCAGTTATGAAAGTCAGGAGGGTCTTCACTGGTCCAACAAATTTCTATTCACTAAATGTTGATAGAAAAAGACAAAAGGTAAGAAGTCCTTTGTGTTAGGTTTGACTGCCCTTTTGTGAAAACTTCCTTAAAATAATTTCTGAGATTGTCCCATCTATTGTCTTATCTAGGGCCCAGTAGTTGTGTCTTTCTGAGTCTGTGAGGGCCCAGCCCCAGCTGGGTCACATTTCTCCATGCTCATGGTCAGGGAATAATGATTCTAAATATTATTTTCTAAGTCAGTAACCACAAATAAAATTAACTAGTCTATTGACCAAAATAAAGAAGAAAATGAAAAAGAACCAGTAAGCACAAAATCAACAAAGGAAATGAAAAGTGAATCTATGGAAAAAAAAAAAAAAAATTCAACACAGAAAATTAAGGGGAGCAAGGTAACAGTCCACATGGAAAAAAAAAGCATAACTAAAACCACAGCAGTGCATTCATATCTATCGACCATCACACCGAATGTAAACAGTTTAAATGCACCAGTAAAGAGACAGAGTGACAGAATGAATTAAAAAAAAAAAAAAACAGTTTCCATCAATATGTTGCCTACAAGAGACACAAAGACATAAATAGGTAAAAAAAAACAAAACAAAACAAAACAAAACAAAATTAAAGAATGGGAAAATATATCAAGCAAAGAGTAATCAAAATTAGCAGGACTGGCAATATTAATCTCTGATAATGTAGACTTTCAATGAAACTCTACTGCAAGACACAAGAAGGATATTTTGAAATGATTAAGGGATTAATCTGCCAAAAGGACATAAGCATAATAAATATTTGTGTATCCACTGACAGACTTCCAGAATACATAAAACAAACTTACACAAATTAAAAGAGAAATAGGGAGTTCTACAATACTTGTTCCCACACGTCTGTCGGTTTGCCATACTGTGGAGACTGGCATGTTGTTGTGATGGTGGAAGCTATGCCACTAGTATTTCAAATACCAGCAGGATCACTCTTAGTGGACAGGCTTCCGTGGAGCTTCCAGACTAAGGCTAGGAAGAAGGACCTGGCAGTCTATTCTGAAAAATTAACCAGTGAAAATCTTATGAATAACAGCGGAACATTGTCTGATATGGTGACAGAAGATGAGCCCCTCAGGTTGGAAGGCACTCAAAAGACAACAGAGGAAGAGCTGCCTCCTGAATGTAGAGTCAACCTTAATGATATAGATGGAGTCAAGGTTTCAGGACCTTCATTTGCTGATGTGAGGTGACTCAAAATGTAAAGAAATAGCTGCAAACATCCATTAATAATCAGACCATGGAATGTACAAAATATGAATCTAAGAAAATTGGAAATCATCAAAAATGAAACAGAATGCATAAACATTGCTATTCTCAGCATTAGTGAGCTGAAATTGACTTGTATTGGTCATTTTGAATCAGGTAATAATACGATCTACTATGCTGGGAATGACAAATTGAAGAGGAATGGTGTGGTATTCCTTGTCAAAATTAACTTTCCAAGATCTACCCTGAAGTACTTGAAGCACTTACTGATGAAGATCAAAGACCACAGCCTTCAGTACAGATTACACCTCAACATAAAGAAAACAAAAATCCTCACAACTGGACCAATAAGCAACATCATGATAAACGGAGAAAAGATTGACGTTGTCAAGGATTTCATTTTACTTGGATCCACAATCAACACCATGGAAGCAGCTGTGAAGAAATCAAAAGATGAATTGCCTGGGGAAAATCTCTTGAGGAAAAACCTCTTTAAAGTGTTCAAAAGCAAATCTGTCACCTTGAAGACTAGGGTGCCCCTGATCCAAGCCATGGTGATTTCAACTGCATTGTATGCATGGAAAAGCTGGACAATGAATAAGGAAGAGGAAAGAAGAATTGATGCTTTTGAATTGTGGTGTTGGTGAAGAACATTGAATGTACCATGGACTGCAAAAAGAATGAACAAATCTGTCTTGGAAGAGTACAACCAGAATGCTCCTCAGAAGCACGGATGATGAGACTATGTCTTATATACTTTGAACATGTTCTCAGGAGGGATCAATCCCTGGAGAAGGACATCATGCTTGGTAAAGTACAGGGTCAGTAAAAAAGAGGAACACCTTCAATAAGATGGATTGACATAGTGGCTACAATACATTCAAGCTTAAGAACGACTGTGAGGATGACGCAGAACCGAACAGGATTTCGTTCTGTAGTACATAGGGTCGCTGTGAGTCAGAACTGACTCGATGGCACCTAACAACAACCACAGCATCTTGAAATACATCGTAGTCAGTGATATGATAATATCCATAAGCCTACCAGGAAGATCAATGAATAGGACTATTATTCAAATTTAGGCACCAACAACTTATGCCAAAGAGAAACTAAATATTTTTTAAAACTTCTGCAGTCTGAAATTGATCAAACATGCAATCAAGATGCATTGATAGTTACTGGTGATTGGAATGCAAAGGTGGAAACAAAGAAGGAATATTACTTGGAAAACATGGCCTTGGTGATAGAAAGGACGCCAGAGATCACATGATAGAATTTTACAAGATTAAGGACTTATTTATTGCAAATGCCTTTTATCAATAACATAAATGGTGACTATACACGTGGACCTTGCCCGATGGAATACACAGGATTTGAATCCACTACATGTGTGGAAAGAGATGATGGAATACTTCAATATCATCAGTCAGAGCAAGTCCAGGGGCTGACTGTAAAACAGACCACCAGCTGCTCCTATGCAAAGTCAAGTTGAACCTGAAGAAAATTAGAACTCCACAAGAGCCCAAGTATGACCTTGAGTATATCCCACCCGAATTTAGAGACCATCTCAAGAGTAGATTTGACACGTTGAACACTAATGACAGAAGACCAGACAAGTTGTGGACGATATCCAGCACAACGTACATGAAGAAAGCAAGAGGTGTGTATTTTGACTGCTCCACCGACAGGCCAGTTCCCTGTCTCTCTCCCTCTCCTTGAGCCTTCTTATTCCCTGAGACATGACAATAATGAAATTAGGCCAATTAATAACGCCACCGTGTCATCTACGGGTTCAAGTGAAAGGAAGAGTCGTACGTCTCTCACTTTAAATCAAAAGCTAGAAATGATTAAGCCTAGTGAGGAAGGCATGTTGAAAGCTGAGATAGGTTGAAAAAGAGGCCTTTTTTGCCAACAGTTAGCCAAGCTGCAAATGCAAAGGAAAATCTCTTGAGGGATATTAAAAGTGCTACTCCAGCGAACACATGAATGACAAGAAAGTGAAAGAGACTTATTGTCAATATAGAGGAAGTTTTAGTGGTCTGGATAGAAGATCAAACCAGCCACAACATTCCCTTAAGCCAAAGAAATAATACAGAGCAAGGCCCTAACTCTCTTCAATTCTGTGAAGGCGGAGAGAGGTGAGGAAACCGCAGAAGAAAAGTCTGAAGCTAGCAGAAGGTGGTTCATAGGTTTAAGGAAAGAAGCTGTCTCCATAACATAAAAGTGCAAGGTGAAGCAGCAAGTGCTGATGTAGAAGCTTCAGCAAGTTATCCAGAAGATGTAGCTAAGAAAATTAATGAAGGTGCCTATGCTAAAAACAGACTTTCAACGTAGACAAAACAGCCTTATATTGGAAGAAGATGCCATCTAGGACTTTTATAGCTAGAGAGGAGAAGTCAATACCTGGCTTCAAAGCTTCGAAGAACAGGCCGACTCTCTTGTTAGGGGATAATACAGCTGATAACTTTAAGTTGAAGCCAGTTAGTGCTCATTTAACATTCTGGAAATCCTAAGGCCTTTAAGAATTATGCTAAATCTACTCTGCCTATCCTCTATAAATGGAACAACAAAGCTGGAATGACAGCAAGCCTGTTTAAAACATGGTTCACTGAATATTTTAAGCCACTGTTGAGACCTAATGATCAATTTAAAACAGATTCCTCTCAAAATATTACTGCTCATTAACAATGCACCTGGTCACCCAAGAGCTCTGATGCGAATGTATAAGGAGATCAATATTGTTTTCCTGCCTGCTAACACCACATCCATTCTGCATCCCATGGATGAAGGAGTAATTTCAACTGTCAAGTCTTATTATTTAAGAAATATATCTCATAAGGTTATAGCTGTCATAGGTAGTGATTCTTCTGATGGATATGGTCAAAGTAAATTGAAAACCTTCTGGAAAGGATTCACCATTCTTTTTCTTTTTTTTTTTTTTAGTGTCAGTCAAGGTGTCCTCCTGTCTCAACCAGTCCAATAGGTCTGTTTTTTGTTTTTGTTTTTTTTTAATAAGAATTTGAAGTTATGTTCCACAATTTTCTCCCATTCTACCAGAGTCCATCTTTTGTGGCCGTAATTAGAACAGTCAGTAGTGGTAGCTGGGCATCATCTAGTTCTTCTGGTCTTAGGGTAGATGAGGCCATGGTTCCTGTAGTCCGTTTGTCCTGTAGATAAGTTTCTTTGGTTCCCTTCTTTCTCTTTTGCTCCAGATGAGTAGAGATCAATAGTTGTATCTTAGATGGCCACTCTCAAGCTTTTAAGATCCCTGGCACTACTCTTCCAGACACCACTCACCAAACTAGGATGTAGAATATAACTTTATGAACTATATTATGCCAATTGACTGAGATGTTGCATGAAACTATGGTTGTAATCCTTCAAACCCAGAAATCCAATCCTGAAAGCTGTTTAGTTATGTCTAAGAAATATCCATAACTGCATTCCCTATGTGCTTTATTACGTATATGAATGTATGTGCATACGGTCACAGAATGCATATACATATACATGCACATACACACACACACACACACACACATATACATACCTATAAACATATATGACTACATACATACATACATACTTGCACATATATTTTTGGTTGTTTCAAAATTGTATATGTCATAGCAATTACCAAAAGTTCATTTTTCTTGAGTACTTTTTAGTGACATCATTTACCTTCTGCAAGCTGTCTACATTTCTCCGTCACTTGGTGTTACCTTTCCTATCACCAAAAACAACAAGTGTCTACTATCTAGAGAGTGAATTCCCCCCACACCCTATACCTAGTAACCATTAATGAAGTTTAGCTTCTGTATATCTACTTATGTCATTTCATAAAAGGGAGAATATGCAATATTTGTGCTTTTGTTACTGGCCTATTTTGCACAATACAATGTCCTCCAGGTTTATACATGTTCCAAAATGTTTTGGGAACTCTTTTTTTTTTTAATTTTTTTTAAAATTGTAATTTAGGTGAAGGTTTAAAGAACAAATAGTTTCTCATTACACTGTCAGTACGCCTATTGTTTTTATGACATTGGTTAACAAACCCACAACATGTCATCACTCTCCCTTCTCGAACTTGGAGGACCTTTTTTCCTTTTTGGTGAAAATATACTTAGCCAAAGATACACCATTTCAAAAATTTCTACATGTACAATTCAGTGACATGGATTACTTTCTTCCAGTTGTGTTGCTATTCTCAGTATCCTTTTCCAAATTATTCCATCAGCATTTTCTTCAGCTCACTGCCCCCTTGGCTTCCCATCAAACTTTTGGAATTGCTGTTGTCAATTTGATCTCACATAGACAATTCATTTTCTTTGTTTGTACTTTAGATGAAGGTTTACAGAACAGAATAGTTTCTCATTAAACAGTTAGTACACATATTTGCTCTATGACAATGGTTAACAAACCCATGACATATCAACCCTGTTCTTTCTCAACCTTGGGTACCCTATCACCAGATTTCCTGTCCCCTCCTGCCTTCTAGTCCCTGTCCCTGGACTGCTGTGCCTCATTAGTCCCATTTTGTTTTATGAGGCCGTCCAGTCCCTGGCTGAATGGTGAACCTCGGGAGTGACTTCACCACTAGCTAAAAGGGTGTCTGGGGGCCATACTCTCAGGGTTTCTCCTGTCTCTATCAGGCCAGTAAATGTGGTCTTTTTGTGTGTTAGAATTTTGTTTTACATCCTTCTCCAGTTCTGTCCAGAGCCCTCTGTTGTGATCCCGGTTAGAGCAGTCGCTGGTGGTAGCTGGGCACCATCTACCTGTACTGCACTCAGTCTTTTGGAGGCCTTGGTAGCTGTGGTCCACTAGTCCTTTGAACTAATCTTTTCCTTGTATCCTGTTCTCTTCATTCTCCCTTGTTCCCAAAGGGGTGAGACCAGTGGAGTATCTTAGATGGCTGCTCACAGGCTTTTAAGACCCCAGATGCTATTTACCAAGGTAGAATGCAGAACGTTGTTTATAAACTGTGTTATGCCAACTGAGCTAGATGTTCCCTTAGAACATGCTCCCCACAGCCCTCCACTCAGCAACTCAGTCTCTCAGGGAGTTTGGATGTGTCTATAGAGCTTCCATGACCTTTCCTTGTACAAGGTGTACTTGTTTCCCCAGTATTGTGTACTGTTTTACCATTCACCAAAGTTACCACTTATCTATTGGCTATTTAGTACCCCCCCATCCCTCATACCAACAAAGATTATTTCTTTTTGTGTGTAAACATCTTCATGATATTTTACAGTAGAGTTCTCATACAATTATTTGTCCTTTTGTGATTGACTTAGTTCACTCAGCATAATGTCCTCCAGTTTTATCCATGTTATAAGATGCTTCACAGATTCATCATTGTTCTTTATAGTTGCATGATACTCCATTGTGTGTATATACCATAGTTTGTTTATCCATTCATCTGTTAATGGGCATCTAGGTTGTTTCCATCTTTTTGTTATTGTGAACAATGCTGCAGTGAACATGGGTGTGCATATGTCTATTCATGTCATGACACTTATTTCTCTAAGATATATTCCTAGGAGTGGGATTGCTGGATCGTATTGTATTTCCATTTTTAGCTTTCTAAGGAAGTGCCATATCATTTTCCAAAATGCTTGTATCATTATGCATTCCCACCAGTAGTGCATAAGAGTTCTGAACTCCCCACAGCCTCTCCAACATTTGTTATTTCCAGTGTTTCTGATTTGTGCCAGTAAGCTCGGGTGATATGCTAACTCATTGTGGTTTTAATCTGCATTTCTCTAATAGCTAGTGATCGCAAGCATTTCCTCATGTGTGCATTGGCTGCTTGAATGTCTTCTTTGGTGAAGTGTCTGTTCATTTCTTTTGTCCATTTTTTAATTGGATAATTTGTCTTTTCATTGTAGAGGTGTTGGATTTTCTTGTAGATTATAGAGATTAGCTCTTTGTCTGACTTGTAACGTTGGAAAATTTTTTTCCCAGTCTGTAGGTTTTCTTTTTACTCTTTTGGTGAAGTCTTTTGAAGAGCATAGGTGTTTGATTTTTAGAAGATCCCAGTTATCTGACTTATCATCTGGAGTTTATGTATTGTTGGCTATGGTTTGTATCCTGTTAACGCCGAGTATTGGGGCCTCTAGCATTGCTCCTATTTTTTTGTTTTTGAACTTTATAGTTTTTCGCATTTTATTTAAGTCTTTGATCCATTTTGAATTAATTTTTTGTGTATGGTGCAGGTATGGGTCCTGTTTCATTTTTTGCAGATGGACATCCAGTTTTGCAGGCACCATTTGTTAAAAAGACTGTCTTTTCCCCATTTGATGGACTTCTAGGCCGTTGTCAAAGTTCAGGTGACCATAGGTGGATGGATTTAAATCTGGGTTCTCAGCTCTCTTCCATTGGTCAATGTATCTGTCCTTGTACCAGTACTAGGCTGTTTTGACTACCGTAGCTGTATAGTAGGTTCTGAGGTCAGATAGGTAGTTTGAGTCCTCCTACTTTATTCTTCTTCTTCAGTAGTGCTTTCCTTATTCGGGGCTTCTTCCCTTTCCATATAAAGTGAATGATTAATCTTTCCATATCTTTAAAGAATGTTTTTGGTATTTGGAATGTGATTGCATTGTATTTTTAAATTGCATTGGGTAGAATTTTCATTTTCATTATGTTGAGTCTACCTAACCCTGAGCATGGTATGTTTTTACATTTCTATAGATCCCTTTGGTTTTCTTGCAGTAGTGTTTCACAGTTTTGTTTGTATAGGTCTTTTACATCCCTGGTTGGATTTATTCCTAAGTATTTTATTTTTTTAGGAAGTATTATAAATGGTATTGTTTTTCTGATGTCCTTTTCATCATTCTCTTTATTGGTGTAGAGGAATCCAACTGATTTTTGTATGTTTATCTTGTATCCTGCTATTCTGCTGAATCTATTACTTCCAGTAGTTTTCTCTTGGAGTCTTTAGGGTTGTCTATGTATACTATCATATCATCCACAAATAGGGACAGTTTCACTTCTTCATTACCAATTAGATGCCTTTTCTTGCCTGATTGCTCTAGCTAGGACTTCCAGCACAGTGTTAAATAGGAGTGGTGATAAAGGGCATCCTTGTCTTGTTACAGTTCTCAAGGGGAATGTTTCAGCCTCTCTCCATTAAGAATGATGTTGACTGTTGGTTTTGCATAAATGCCCTTTATTGTGTTAAGAAATTTCCCTTCCATACCTATTTTATTGGGAGTTTTTACCAGGAATGGGTGTTGGACTTTGTCAAATGTCTTTTCTGTGTCTCTTGATGTGATCATGTGATTCTTTTCTTACCTTTTATTTACTTGGTGGATTACATTGATTGATTTTTCTAGTGTTGAACCATTCTTGCATACTTGGTATGAATCCTACTTGATCGTGCTGTATTATCTTTTTTGATATAATGCTGAATTCTTTTGGCTAGAAATTTGTTGAGAATTTTTGGATCTAGATTCATGAGAAATGCTAGCCTGTAATTTTTTTTTTTTTTTTGGTGGTATTTTTGCCTGGTTTTGGTATCAGGGTTATACTGGCTTCATAGAATCAATTTGGAAGTGTCACTTCCTTTTCTTTGTTCTGAAATTGAGAAGTACTGGTATAAGCTCTTCTCTGAAGGTTTGGTAGAATTGTCCAGTGAAGCCATCTGGGCCAGGGCTTTTTTTGTTGAGCGTTTTTGTTTTTATTAACTTTTCAATCTCTTCTTTTGTTATGGGTCTTTTCAGATTTTCAGCATCACTTTGCAATAGTTTGTTAGGTAGTACCTTTCTAGAAATTTATCCATTTCCTCTAGGTTTTCAAATTTGTTAGAGTATAGTTTTTCATAATACTCTGTTATAATCCTTTTTATTTCAGTTGGGTTTGTTGTAATGTCTCCCATTTCATCTCCTATTGGGTTATTTGTGTACTCTCATGTTTTTCTAGGATTCACCATTCTTAATGTCATTAAGAACATTCCTAATTCATAGAAGAACGTCAAAACAGCAACAATAACAGGAGTTTGGAAGAAGTTGATTCCAATCCTCAGGGATGACTTTGAGAGGTTTAAGACTTCAGTGGAGGAAGTAACTACACATGTGCTGGAAATAGCAAGAGAACTATCATTAGAAATGGAGCCTAAAGATATAACTGAATTGCTGCAATCTCATGATAAAATTTAATGGATGACGAGTTGCTTCTTACAGATGAGCCAAGAAAGTGGTATCTTAAGATGGAATCTACTTCAGGTGAAGATGCTATTACATTGTTGAAATGTCAATAAAGAATTTAGAATATTACATGAGCTTAACTGCTAAAGCATTGGCAGGGTTTGAAAAAATTGACTCCAATTTTGAAAGAAGTTCTACTGTGGGTTAAATACTATCCAACAGCATCACATGCTATAGGGAAATGTTTCAAGAAAGGAATTATCGATCGATGTGGCAATCTTTGTTGTTGTCTTATTTTAAGAAATTGCCACAGCCACCCCAACCTTCAATCACCACCACCCTGATCAATCAGTAACCATCAACATCAAGGGAATACCCTCCACCAGTGAAAAGATTACAACTCAGTGAAGGCTCAAATGAGGTTTAGCATTTTTTAGCAATAAAGTATTTTTTAATTAAGATATCATGTTGTTTCTTTTATGAGGTAATTCTATTGCACACTTAAATGACTACTAAAAACCAAACCAAACCTGTTGCCATTGAATCCATTCTGACTCATCATGACCTAATAAAAGAGAGTAGAACCGCCCCGTAGAATTTTCAAGGAGTAGCTGTTGGATAGGAACTGTCAATGTTTTGGTTACTAGTCAAGCTCTTAACCACTGCGCCACCAGGGCTCCTAATAGACTACAGTATAGTATAGATATAACTTTCATAGGCACTGAGAAGCCAAAAGTTTCCAAGTGTCTCCCTTGATTGCGGCAGTGTAGAGCCAAACCCACAATATCTCCCAGGGATACCTTCCAGCTTTACCTGTGTAAGGTAGAGCTAGTATGCTCCTTAGAAATAATGGAGGACGACAAGACTTTGTTAAGCTTACTTTGAATATATCATTAGGAACATCAATCACTGTAAAAGGACATCATGCTTGGTAGAGTAGAGGGTCAACAAAAATGAGGGAAACTCCACGAGATGGAGTGACAAGTGGCTTTAACAATGGACTCAAACATTCCAAAGTTTGTGAGAATGCAGCAGAGATGGGCAATGTTTTATTCTGTTACAAATAAAATTGTCATAAGTTGGAACTTCAAACCCAGGCAGTTTTGCCTCCAAACCAGTGGTATTAATTGGTCTTTGGGAGCTAAGCATGAAAAGAATGCAATTAAGTACTTGCAGCACCACCCCCATGGGCCCCTCCATGGGAATCCTTGCACCATTTAAAACAGTCCAGTTCCATATAGACATAGATACATGTTGAAGTAAAGCCCTCCCAGATGATTCTTTGTATGCCTTTCTCTTTCTCTCTCTTTCTTCTGTAGATGTTGCAATCTTAACTCTACTACAAGACATTCCAAGAAGAAAAGCTATGATGACTCCTTATCTCTCTAGGAGGCCAGCAGGTTTGAGCAACTCAGAACATGTTTATGGTGGTGGTTACATTGAAAAAGGGGTGCTGATGGTGGTGGTGATAAAGATTAGGATTAGAGAGCAATAGCAGGGCCTGTTCTACACTGAGAGATTTAGAGGTACTAGGAGTATGAAACTGAGACAAGAGGTTCAAACTCTTGGGTTTCTACACAGAGACTCAGCACCAATCAGAATCTGGATATTCATTTTTTTTTTTCTTTCTGTCATTCTGTGTGTGGTATTGGAATCCTACTGGAAGACCCTACAAAAGGCGAGAAAGCAAATACAAGAAAATCATTCAAAAGAGGATGAATTTCCCAGCCTCTCCCACTCTTACCCTGGGCTCCCATGTTTGGTGGTTCATGCAGTCCTGGTGATCAGGATCCCATGCTTTCCACTGAAGCAGGTGGAGTAGAAAGCCACTACCAGGCGTCTTTTCCCCTCTCCCATTTGACCTTTTGTACTCAAATGTCCACATAGTCCCGGGAGGTAGGAAAGATTGTGTCACTTACTGTCATGAAGCCCCAGGGGCTGAGATCCAGCACTGATGCCTGTCAGTCTGGCACCAGGGTGGGAACAACTGCAGTAGAAATAGCCCAAACTGTGGAAACTGCTTCCCACAAGACAACCATGGCCCGAACTCTTGAGTGGTTGCAGCTGTCCCTGTTGCTGCTGCTCTTCTGTTCCTGTGCTCAGAGTTTCCTCCAGAGACAGACTCGGGGTATCATAATGAGCAAAGAGAATGGTACTGCTACTGACTGGTTTTTGCAAAAGCTCAACCATTTTAGCAAAAAGAAGTCGCCATTTTGGTCACAGGTAAAACCTAATGACCTTGCAAGGTGGTTACAGGTGGGGGATAGTGTGAGCCTGAGTCCCAGTGAGGGTGCTGCAGAGGTTCTGGGAGGTATGTAAGAGATGGGAAGTGATTTCAGTCCTTGGGTAGTGCAATGGTTAAGCACTGAACTATTAACTGCAAGGTTGGTGGTTCAAACCCAGCCATGAGGCATATCAGAAGAAGCCCTGCCAATCTGCTTCTGAAAGGTCACATTCTTGAAAACCTGATGGAGAACAATTCTACTCTGACACTCATGGATTCACCATGAGTCAGAATCGAGTGGATGACAACTAAGTTTTGTTTTATTGTTTTTAACTGTGTGCTAGAAATTGTACAAGTTATTTTACATCATCTTGTGCTTTTTAATATATTTTTTACATTTTTTATTTTAAATATAGATACATATAGATACATAGAGACAACTACGGGTTTGCTTCTTGTGTTTAAGAGCTAGAACCATTTTGTCATAGTTATTCCCATCTCTTCTATGATTCTTCTAATGTATGGGCCTGAAGGGGATGCTTGTGGTCACTTGGTCAAAGCCCAAATAGTATCAGATGAGCAAGCAAGTGAAAACCCAGAGAGGGCAGCTACAAAGACCAATTATGATGTGTTTGTTGTTTTATTTACAGTATTTCATTTTATTTTTGGCTTTGAAGTAATGAAATTTATTTTCTGTCAGTTCTGCAGGATTTTTTTTTTTTCATTACCACCCCAGAGACACTAAATCAGAATCTACATTTTAACAAGCCCCCCGCTGATACTTATGTGAATAATTTTTGAGAACCACTGCTCTGCTACTGGTTCTCAGAACTGGCCCCTAAGCAGCAGTGTTAGCATCTTAGGACACTTGTTAGAAGTGTAAATTATCAGCAGGGGTTCAAACCAGAATGAAGTGGTTCAAAGCCCTGTAGTTCTGTAGGCTAAAAATCCAAATCCAAGTTCAGCCATGTAGATTCCCTCCATTAGCCTATCTCTTGGTTTCTGGTATCTGCCAGCAATCCTTGGCATTCCTTGGCACCTGTCATTACACTGAATGTGTGTCTCTATGTCTACTCTGTTTTTGTATAAGTCAGAAGTGCTTAGGTATATGGAACCCCCACCTATAGTATGACATTGTTAGCATAACAAATGAAAGCCCCTCTCTCCAAACAGGGTCATATTTACAAGTTACTAGGGTTAGGATTTCAATATACATTTTAGGGGACACAATTCAATCCATCACAACTCTTAAGACAACTCTATCATTAGGGAGGGCAAGTATTACTATTCTGGAAGGAAAATGGGATTACAATGTGGCTAAAAGTCTTGCTCGTGGTCTGTCCATAGCAAATAAGTGGAAGAACTTTTAGAATCCCAGTCATTTGACTCTTGACACGATGCTCTTTCCATTCTGTCCAAAAATAAAATTTTCTAAAATATTTGCATTATTTGTGTATCAGATATTGAAGAGCTTTGAGCTGCATGTAAAGGAATTTTGACCTCATCAAGGAAACAACCTGGAGCAAGTGGAAGCTTTTGTGCAAGGGAAAGCCATGTTAAATCTATGCCAGAGGGACACAAACTGGCATATGCAGGATATGTTAGTAGAATAGACATCTTGGGACATAAGCCACTTACCAGGGCTTCAATCCTGACCTTGGTTTAAATAAATAGTCTTAGTTTATTTATAACTCAAGTTTCTTATTATTTTTTATTCTCATATTAGTGTTAATATTTACTTTTGTCGTGAATTTAATTTTATTCATAATCTCAGACATGCATAGAGCTCGCAAGCGTTAATTTCTTCTGTTTGTGTGGATTTTTATCTTTTGTTTAATATTTTATCCAACTGAAACATAAAAAATCCATTACCTTTAAGTGAATTCCAACTCATAGCGCCCCTATCGGACAGAGTAGAGCTGCACCATAGGATTTCCAAGGAGTGGCTGGTGGATTTAAATTGCCTACCTTTTGTTTAGCAGCTGAACACTTAACCACTGTGCTGTAAGTTTTATGGAATTTTGTATTCTATCTCTCAAACTAGTCCTCTATATATTAATTGACAACTTTTACTTTTGCTTCATAAACTTAATAGTAATTTATACGGGCCTTGACACCCTTTCATGAGTCCTGGGTGGCACAAATGGTTAAGCACTCCGCTACTAGCTGAAAGGTTGTTGGTTCAAACCCACCCAGAGATACCTCTTTAGAAGGGCCTGAGATCTGCTTTGGAAAGATCATAGCTTTGAAAACCCTATGAAGTACAGTTCTACTCAGCCCCCTTGTGGTTGCCATGAATCAGAATTGACTTGATGGAAACTAATTTACTTTTTGGTTTCAGGATATTTCACTTAGCTAACATACCATTCTTCTCTGAAACATTCAGTTTGGAGGGGTATTTTAAGTTATTTTTTGTTTGGTTTGATTTCACAGTCCCATATGTTTATGTATATAATAAATTAGTTGCTATAGCATTAGGATTGATAATATTCAGTTCTGTTTTTTTGCTGGAGTTAAGGGAGCAAGACTACTTCAGAGATAATGGCAAATTCTTTCATATAGAGATATGTAATGCCTGAGATGTCTCTTTTTATTATCATTATGGTAGAAATTGTTGATGCCCAACGTCTAGATCAATTAATTCACTGGGAGGTTTCAGAGTGACAGTATCTTAAATTTATAATTCTTCATTTATTAGCTTGAAAAACGAGTATAAAAGAGACTTCCCTTCATCTCTTATTTGGTTACATGGTGACACGATTTGTATTGGAAAGACAGTATAAATGCTTCGCTCATTCCCTTTATTGTCCTGATTTTAAAAGGACATGTAAGATAATAGATTTAGTATATTACACATTCACTGCTTTTCTTTGCCTCATCTCACACAGCAGTCTCAAAATAATAATACCAGCACTGTCACCAAAAATATAATTACTGAAAATTTTTTAAAATATCTCTCTTTAGTTTATTTATCCACAGTGTTGATTCTAATAAAGATGTAAAGTCATATTACTAGCTTTCAAGTCACTCAGAATTGTTCCTCTCTGTGTGATTATGAAACCAATCAGATACTATTTGTATGTATTTGTTTCACTTTATAATTTTTAAAATCTAGATTTTATAAAATTCACTTATGTCTAATGACTATCTAAAATATTTGTATGGTTCCAAAGTCCAATCTACAGAACAAGATAGTGCAATAAACTTGATTTTTACTGGTTATATTATTATTCTTGGTGCTGTTCTCTAAGACATTATAAAAGATGAGTCCTTTTGTCTCTTTGTATATAAGGTATCACCTTTTCTCCTTTACTTTCCTATTTTTGTTATTGATACTATAGCCTTACGTTTATTTTTTATGTTTATAAATTATTTTCTTTATTTTGTTGCTTTTGAGAATATACACAGCCAAACATTTAGGAATTCAACAGTTTCTGCATGAACATTTCAGTGACTTCCATTACATTCTTTGCAATTTGCAAACATTCTTACCCTACTTTTCTAAATTGTTCCTTCCCCATAAACAGAAAATCATTGCCCCCTAAGGTTTCTATCTATTTTTTGGAGTTGCTGTTGTCAATTTCATCCCATTTAGATAGATCTTAAAAGAGCACAATGCTCAAGGCAGACATACTTTACTAGATAAGCTAAACTAGCCTTTGGTCTTAAGAAGACTTGAGGGGATATTTTTGGTTTAAGGTTTAAGGATTATCACAGGGCAGTAGTTTCATGGGTTCATCCAGCCTCCATGACTCCAGAAAGTCTGGATTCCATGAGAATTTGAAATTCTGTTCTACATTTTCAATTTTTGATCAGAATATTTCTAATTTTCATATTTTGTAACATTTCTTTCTATTCAATAACCATAACTTCAAGGTTATTTTAGGCCTAGTCTTAGATTTAAATAGATTAATTTTCACTCCCACTCCCTTTGTCACAATAACTTCTTAAAAAAGGATTTATTAGAATCATAGCCTAGGAATTTTAATACGTGTGATGTCTGAATAGCCAGGTATCTAATTCTTGGTAGTCAGTTTCCTTCCCAGAGTTCATATGCACTGATAAACTCTCATCTAGCATTGTATGTTGCTATGTAGCAGATTGAGTCCGGCCAAATATATAACTCCTTATGTGGGACTTTTTGCCTCAGTGCCTGAAGAATCCTTTCTTTTTCTTTAAAGTAAATATAATTTCCTGAGTCACATGTTGGTGTTGATGAGTTGATGTCATTACTGCTAAGGAATGATCTCCAAGATATGATATTATGTGAAAATAGCAGAGTGGCACCTTATCTAAGAAAGTCAGAATATATATAGAAATATGCTAGAAAACCAAACCCTTTGCCATTGAGTTTATTCTGACTCACAGTGATCCTACAGGACAGGGTAGAACTGTCCCATAGAGTTTCCAAAGTCTGGCTGGTAGATTAAAATTGCTGAACTTTTTGGTCAGCAGCTGAACTGTTAACCACTGGGCCACCAGGGCTTCCATATATATACAAAAAGTAATGAAAGAATTAATTAGTAAACATGGTTACATATAATGAAAAGAAGTTAAATGGTTTATGGAATAGAAATTATTTTAGTGTTCTCTGAGTGTACTTCGTTTTGCGTATTTTTATTTGGAGCTATGTAAATGTTTCTAATAAAACAATTAAAAGTTGAAAATAAAAAGAAGGAAGGGAAGCTCATTTTCTATTAAGTCTGTGGCTTAACCAGAGGGAATTATTTCAAGTGAATATAAAGCTCAGTACTTTGACTATGTGTTTCTTGGGTGATAAATTCTAAGGACACACATACAAAATTGTAAAGAAATCAAAGTTTTTGATAATCATACTATCAGTCTTAATACTGTTGCTGTTGTTGTTTTGGGTGACATCCAAGTGATTGAAACTCACAGCTACAGATTACAACCATCTTGTATGATTTCCTAGACTGTAGTCTTTACTGGAGCAGATCACCAAATCTATTCTCCCACATAGCCTCGTTGGGTTTGATCCTCTAACGTTTCATTTAGCAGCCAAGTGCTTAACCATTGTGCAACCAGGTCTCCTTTTAATACTGGTACTATTATGCTAATGAGTGTATTACTCCATATTATTGGTATGAAGCAAATAAATAATTATTCTAATGTAGTTAGGAACCCAAACCTTCTGGCTTAAAAAAAAAAAAAAAACTACAAATATAAAATCAAAGAAGAATTCACATTCTAAATTTGAATTTGAAATATTAGCATGAAATGTAAACAAATAGAAATGATAGTGCACATTGTGAGTGTGATTTATACCACTGGATTGTAAACTTGAAAATGACTGAAATGACCAGTCTGATATTGTGTCTATTTTACCACCAAAAGCAAAAAATAAAATTTGTCCAATATATAAGCCCAGTGACTTGAGCAACATCACTGATTTAGATGGGTTCTCAGGAACATAACCCAAATCTGACACATGAAAAAGTGCTGCCACCCAGTTACTAGACACCACAAACAAATCACAAGGCCTGGTAAGTTGGTGACCTACAAGAATATTTTTACTTTTACAGAGATTTTTTATTAATAAGGACTTCTACAAACCTGGTGGCCCAGTATTTCTAATGATCGAAGGGCAGAGGCCTGCCAGTATGCAATGGTTAAATAGAAATTATACCTGGATGACATATGCTAGAAGACTGGGTGCCCTCTGCTTCCTTCTGGAACATAGATTTTATGGAGGCAGCATGCCAGCAAGGTAAGTCTAAGCTTTTCCTTTTTGTGATTGTTCTCATTGCTGTTTTTATTCTCTCTCTCTTTTTCATTTTGGCTGTATTAGTCTATATAAGTTCCACTTTCAGTAAGCTGGATATTTGAAGAATTAAATGATAAGGAATAAAAAAAATAAAACTGTACATGGAGGTTAGGGGTAGGAAAAACTTTTTTGATAAAAAGATTCATATGAAATTTCTTTTGAATAACATATATTCCTCATGTTATATAATTTTATATTAAAACCTTGTATTTTCCTGCACATGCTTAAGCGATATGGCGTATTTATTACTTTTTTTTCCTACTACAATAGGATTTTAAAACATGAAAATTACTCTCCTTTAAAACAAGGGTCATACTTTTGTTAAAACAACTCATCAAAGGTAACTGGATGTCATATTAAATTTTAGGCTGTAGTGGCAGAGAAAGAATGTGAGACAGATTTTTGTTTCAATATCTTACTCTTGACCTACTCTTTTAGTAGGTCAAACCCCCAGGGGAAAGATATATTTTTAGCTTGCTTGCTTAAAATTATAAACTGTTTATTATGTGAAGTCAAGTGTATAGAATGAAGTTTTAAAAGTGCTTCTAAGGTTATGAAAAATCCCATTTAATGTCATAGTTGTTTCTTCTCATTACAATAAGAAGTAAGGATTGCTTTTTACAGCTTTGCAAATGTGTTTAGTGTCAGTGAAGTGATCCCTTTATTATATGAATCACAATTCTTGGTACCATTTATCATGACAGACTAGTAATTATATGACTATTTAATCATTAATTAATCACTAATCTGGCTGTCTGGTTGTGACTCCATAAAAGTGATTTTAAATTCAACGTCGCTTACCTTTTGGTAGTGAAGTGACACTCCAGTAATTTCAACAGTCCTACATTTCTTCATTAGAAACTCTAATTTGTGTGTGTGTGTGTTAATGATGCTATGATAACCTATAAATAGTTTTAAGTCTGGGCTTTCCTTATTAATCTCTCTAAGGAACTAAATTGCTGTGTTCAAGAATGGAATAGCTTTTATTACAGCATATAATTATAGCAAATACCTTCTTTGGTACCCACATTAACTTCATGTGGTGTATCATAGTAAGAGGGTTTTAGAAAGAACCCACAAGAGAAAAAGGTCTTTGAGTAATCTGGGGGAGAATCTAAGGATATGAGAATTTGCTCTAAAATTTGCTGTTAGAAAGCAGGGGGAATTCTATGATAAGATATTTCAATAATTCTCGTGTACAGTTTTCCAATTACATCCCATTGTTTGAACTTAATCGGTAAGTCCACATCTGGCTGAAATTGTTGCTGGGATATGCAATGCTTCTTCTAGGCAGTCATGTGCCCAGTTAAAATATAGGATTTTAGTGACCTAAAACTGAAAGGGAGAGTGGATATCAGGGGGGAATTAGCAGGTTCTGTAGTTTTTCAGTAGTAGAATTACTGAACCAAGGTAAACATTTTGCCTCTTGAAGCCCATATTCTAGGAAGACAAATTGCTTCCAGAAAGACTCTACCACTTGATACTTCCACTAGGCGTGCAGGAGAGAGTAGGCTCGTCACATCCATGTCAACACTGAGTACTAAAATAAATCTTTGCCAGTTTGATAGGAGGGAAAAAATATTTCTATTTATGTTGCTTTGATAATAGAAAGTGTTAAACTTTTTATATATTTTCTGACCATTTGTATTTCTTCTTTGTGACTGTTCTGTCTTTTGTCTACTTTTAAATTCACGGTCAAGTAGTTTTAACACAATTCAGAGGGAAGGAGACTTTTTTTTCTTTTAGTAATAAGGATTAAAGATGTTCTAGGTTCATAGGAAATATTATTATGCAAGAAACAATGTTGAAAAGTAAATAATATTTTTGTTCCTACATTTCTTACGATTGATTCAAATAAGGTTTTGCCTGGATGTAGCAGAAAACAATAAAGAATGGAAAATAGCATCAGTGCAATTTACTACGGATTTTTTTAATGCCTTGAAAAAAATTAAATTACTGACAGTTTAGCCCATTCAAAAATGACTCCTCTCTGAGTTAGGATAATAATTTGAAAGTTGTGATCCACTTCAGGGTTTGGAAGAAGGACACCATATGGGTGGTGAAGGGCATGTGAAGGTCCTTCAAAGTGGTGACAAGGAATGACATAATTAAAATGAGACATATACTAGCAATTATTGCTACTTCCTGCATTCACGTGTCACTATCACTCAAATTGAAAACTTGGTGGCCTAGTGATTAAGAGCTACCACTTCTAATCAGAAGTTCAGCATTTGGAATCCAACAGCTGCTCCTTGTAAATCTTATGTGGCTGTTCGACTCTGTCCTGTATGGTCACTATGCATCAGAAGTGAATCGACGGCAACCGGTTTGGTTTTAGTTTGGGTATCACTCAAATTATGCTAATGACATTTTCAAGTTGGATCTGTTATAAACACTCCACATCCTTTCAAAACATGCCTTTTTACTTTACAGACAGGTGAATATTAAACAATATATTTTCTACTTTAATTGTTGTCACAAACAGTGTGTTTATGCCTTAATTGTAGAGATATGAGGACTCCGAGCTTCCGCCGCTACCTCAACAGCAGGCAAGCCGTGGCTGACATTGCCGAATTCCAAACTAAGGTTGCAGGGGAGATGAAGCTCACTAAAAACAAGTGGGTTTTATTTGGCGGCAGTTATGGCGGCTCCCTGGCAGTGTGGTCTAAAATAAAACACCCTAACCTGTTTGCTGCAGCAGTGAGCAGCAGTGCACCGATCCAAGCAAAAGTTGATTTTTATGGTGAGTATGTCTATATGCGGGAGCCCTGGTGGTGAAGTGGTTAGAGCTCAGGCTGCTAACCAAAAGGTCGGCATTTCGAATCCACCAGCTCTCCTTGGAAACCCTATGGGGCAGTCCTACTCTGGCCTAAACGGTTTCTATGAGTGGAAATAGATTTTCTGGCAACTGATTTGGTTTTTATGGTGTATGTATGTGTATACGGAGGCCTGGTGGTGCAGTGGTTAAGAACTTGGCTGCTAACCAAAAGGTTGGCATTTGGAATCCAACAGCTGCTCCTTGTAAATTTTATGTGGCAGTTCTACTCTGTCCTGTATGGTCACTATGCATCAGAAGTGACTTGACGGCCTTTTTTTTTATGTGTACACATGCCTATATATATATATATATATATATATTTATGACAAAAGTATCTGTAAGCCAGTGATTACCTTAACAAAATGGAAGAATGACACAGAGGCACCCAACTTGCCTTGAGTTGTCTCCCTCCCCATATGATAAATTTCTTTGAAAGACTCATATGACATCCACAGTTGGCATTGGTATCCATGTTTGCAGCTTATGATTGTCGATAGCTTCTTAATGGGCGGAAACGATATGATAAGTCTTAGCTGTTGATTTGGTAGTGAAAATATTCATAATTTGGCTATTTCCAAAAAGTAAAGCTCTTATTTTTTGTAGGACAGAAATTTCCCATTTTGAAGTTGCTTTTCAATTTTCCTTCCTACTACCTGTGCCTCTCTGGACATCTTTCCATTAAATGAGTGAAGTATACAACTTCTCCTCACTTAAGTTTTTCTTGATAAAACAAAAACAATCCCCCCAACCCCAAAGAAAAGGATATACATTCTGGTTAAATTTTCCTTTAATATTTAAACTTTTCAAAGGTAAATAAATATTCAATCATCATTCCATTTCATGTTTCTGTAGTCTTGATAGAATCTTATCAAGTCCAATAAATCTGAAAGCTGTAAAATTGAGGCATGTCTCTCCCTACCTGTTTTAAATATTAAAACCATGTTCCAGTTCATGAATACATGAGGATTTTCAGAGCATAGTTATAAGTCTCTGTTTACTAGTGACTTTTATTGGCAATCTGGCAAAATCCTTTAATTGTATAGTTTTTAACTGTCAAAAAACAGAGGTAATTGAAAACTTGAAATAATTACATTTTATAAAGGCTACAATTAAACTATACTAATTGCATTGACTTTTTCTTCTTTTTTTCATATTCTTAGAGTACTTTGAAACAGTTTACAAGATTCTAGCCATTCATAACAGGGAATGCCTAAAAGCAGTGAAAGAGGCTTACGGTCACATTGCGGCGATGCTGTTACTTCCACATTACCACAGTAAGCTTAAATCAGATTACAAGTAAGTGGATTTTTTTTTTTTTTGTGTGTGTGTGTGTGTGTGTTTGAGTGTCTGTGCCTATATATAGTGTAGTATTAATTTACATCATTAATGTCATTTCCTTGCATTTAGGCTACTTACCTGGGAAGAAAGGGATATTTTGAACAGTTTGGTTCCTTTTGAGTATTGTTTATATTAGCAACTTCTAGATCATATAAGAGGAGTGGCTAGGATGTTTGCGGATGTGTTTAAGTCTGGTGGGAGTGTCTATCAGAGGGCAGGAAAGAGTGGGCCCCACCTTTGGGGTCCTAGGGCAGTCAAGGGACACGCTAACACACTTGCCCCCAGAGAAGAGGGGTCAACCAAAGAGGAGGGGAGGCCCTGAGGACATACCTTGCAATTTCCATGAACCAAAGAATGGTGAAGTTTTCCACAGGGTTTGAACTATTGAAACATAGTGTGATATTGGAGCATTTCAGGAACTGAACAAAATTATTTTTATATTTAGATTTTTTACCTGAAGTTGAATAAGGAAGTCTTTGTTGTTTAAGATCTAGTCTAGAGATTTCCATGATGCAGTGGAAGTTCTTTTTGGAAAGTAGTAGAGTCTCTGGAAAAGTGAATTTTGGAAAAGAAGATAAGCTATAAATAAAGGATAAGAAATGATGATATTGGTCTTTACCTAGAAGAACGGAACAACATATGCAGTGGGAGACAGGTATCCAAAAGCATCCCATTTTATTCTTAATGGCACTTAGGCTACAGGAGAAAAAAAGGAGATAGTGACAGCCTAAAGAGTAGTATCATACCAGGCCAAATATTACAGAATGATAGAGGGGAAGTTCTGGATTCTTCAGAGAATTTGCTGGGAAGAAACACAATTTTGCTTGAATTTCTTATATTAACCATGTTGTTGTTGTTATCTGCCATTGATTCATGTGGACCCTGTGTCCAATCAAAGCAAGTGCTGATAGGTCCTGTGCCATCCCCATGATCAATGCAAATTGGGACAGTTGTGATCCATACAGTTTTCATAACCATTCTCACCTTCTTTTGCCTCCCAGATACTAAATCCTGATGATGAATCAATTCAAGAGCAAGGGTGCCATCCTTTAAATTTCCTGTTTGTGGATAATAAATATCATCTGAGTTAACAGTCAAATCAAAAACTTTTATGTTTCCGCAGGTTTGCTGTTGTTGTTGTTTTTAGTTGTCTTCCAGTTGATTCCAACTCATGTTGACCGCTTGCTTGCAGAGCATCACTGATCTATAGGGTTTTCAAGGCTTTGACTGTAAGTTTGTTACTGAACCCTAGAAGATGGGTCCTTGTCCATTGTGCTCAGACTTACCAGTTATCTAGACACCAGTCTTTGAGAAAGAGAAAAAAAGTAAATTTATTGAAATGCACACAGCAAGGTTCCAGGAGGAAGTTCCTCAGATCCAGCTCCCTGAGCTATAGGGAAGCAGGGCTTATATGTGATTTGGGCAGCAAGCGGATGGCTACACAGGTGTACTGGGGAGGGAACATTCTAGAAGGTGGGCAGGAAATAGGAGTTGACTTTCTTCGTGTCAGACCTCTTGCTTCAGAACAGGATCCAGGTGCCGATTTTCCTTCTGATTCATTCCACCTGTTGTTGTGTCCTCTGTTGAAGTCAATTAGTGGTCACAACTGGCTCATGGGGGTGGGCCAAATCTGGCTTGGGCTATTTTAAGGACTAATGGAAATTTACTGTTATTCGCAGGTTCAGGTTACACGTTCATCAAATAATTTTGGCCTCTCAGTCATGGTACTATATTGATATTGATTCTAATGAGAAAGAAACACTGGCTTTCATCCCTACTTGCTCTGTTACGTTCCATGAAGACCTATCTCAAATGTCCAACTTTTTCCATAAGAAGACAGGAGAAAATAAAGTGAAGGGTGTCTTAGTGATCAAGTGCTGTTAACAGAAATATCACAAGTGGGTACCTTTAACAAATAGAAATTTATTCTCTCTCCATTTTGGAGGTTAGAAGCCCATCTCTAGGGGAAGTCTTTCTCTTCCTTTGTCAGCTCTTGAGGAAAGTCCTCATCTCCTTTCAACATCTGTGGCCTTTATATTCCTTGGAGATCTCCATGTAACCTGGTGTCAATCTTCCCCTGGGTCTAGGATGCTGTCAGTACAGGGAACCCAGGTCCAAAAGAGGAACTCTGCTCCTGGATCTTTTTTCTTGGTGGTAGGAGGTCCCCCTTTCTGCTTGATTGTTTAAACTCTTTCATATTTCAAAAGAGATTAACTCAAGATACAAGGTAATTCTGCCTCATTAACATAACTGCCTCTAATCCTGCCTTATTAGCATCATGGAGGTTAAAAACCCATTGTCATCAAGTTGATTCCAACTCACAGTGACCCTGTAGGACAGAGTAAATCTTCCCTATAGAGTTTCCAAGTAGCAGCTGGTGGATTTGAACTACTGAACTTTTGATTAGCAGCCAGCTCTTAACCACTATTGTTAAGATTTATAAACGATAGGACAATTACATCGGATCACAAAATGGAGTATAATTACATGATACTGAGATACATGGCATAGACAAGTTGACATATATTTTGAAGTGGACATAATTCAAACCATAACAAAAAGGTTAAAAGAAATCCAACACCTTTAATGGGAAATAACGTCAACATACACAATCTGCCAATGTTAATTTGAGACTTTTGTTTCCTTTAAATCAAAATCATTCAAATTTTATTATGTATTCATTTTAAATGTTCTTTTAGGAAGACATTCTTCAAACTTCATCATTTATGTATTTTACGTTCAGACTGAAGAATTAATCCAGGGTACATTTGCTACTGCATATACTCATATTCAATTAAATCATTAATAGATAACTTTTTCAAGACTTCTCCATTTGCTTCAATTTTTTCATGGCATTCTTTGAGGGCATCAGTCCAGTATAGACATCTCCTGGGAGATTCAGCCTGTTTGCTGCACACAAGTCTAATCAGCTGTCTTGTGTGAGCCAAAACTTTCAGGAAGGGTACAGCCCACTATCCAGGATGTCCCTGATGTGCAGGCCCACACTAGGGACACAGCTGCCATGTTCCTGTTTGCTTCCCTGCCCAGGCGCCTAGACTCATCACCCTGCGGCTCAGTAGGTCTCCCTGCCTCCAAGTTCTTCAGGTGGTCGGGTTGAGCCATTGCACCTTCCCCCACCCCTGGCACCATCGTGCCAAGAGAAGAATGGAAGGACCAAAACTCTCTTGGCTTCCAAGATCAGAGCTCCAAGTTAGATCCTTCTGCCTATTCACCCCTGCCCCACCCTCTGTCTGAGCTGGGATCTGATTTGGGCTTAGTTCACCTTCAAAGCACACTAAGTGAGAAACTCTGGATCAGGGCTCAGAAAAGTGGGATATAGACTTGCTATGTTTGTATGACTTAAATAGCTGAAGCCCTTTGATCAGAAATGTTTCTGAAGCCTTCTATGGACCTCAGTGAAACTTTTTTCGTTTTTCTCCTCATCATTTCTGCTCTCTCCTTTTACTTCTTTCTCCTTTGCCAGTCTTACATCCATTCTGGCTATAATAAAATATTCATGAGATCCTTGACCTACTAAGGCAGCAGTTCTGATCCCTACCTAGAAGTTCGACTCTAGGATGCTTTCTCAAAACACAGAGCTCAGCACCCCCCCTCCTGCCACAGACCTACTAGATGGTTGTTGTTTTTGTTGTTCAGTGCTGTGAAGTTGGTTCTTTAGTGACCCTATGTACAACAGAACAAAACACTGTTTGTTTGTTCCTCTGGTAGTCCAAGGTATATTCAATACTCTTTGCCAACACAATACTTCAAAGGTATCAATTCTTTCTTGGTCTTCCTTATTCAGTAGTTGAGTACTGAATAAAGGAAATAAATTCAAGAGGAATGCGTTCCCTGGAAAGGGAAGACTTAAAAGTCAAGTTAATACAACGAAGGCAAAAGTAACTCCACCAAAGAAAGGAAGGCTGGTAAGAGGGTGTGTTGGATCTTTTCTCCTCATTGTGGAAACTGGCATATACAATTTTTTTTCTTTTATATATTTTCACTTTGGTGTCTTTTTTTTTTTTTTTTCTCCTTTCACCACTTTCCTTCTCCTCATGGGTGGAGTGAGGAGACAAAATAGATGTTATATTGAAGATGACTGGGCTGTGCTGGGCAGGACTGGGGAACACCATGAAAACAGGAAGCTGAAGATTTCAGACATAGTGACAAGCCCTGACATTCCAACTTGTCCACCAAAACCCCTGGCTGGCATCACAGAGGAGCTTTTGTGGTGCATGACATCTGTTCTCAAAGCTGTGGGAACTATTGTTATGTAAGCAAAGTACTTCTCAGCCACCTCACTCCTTCCATCTTTCCAAAATCCTTTGAGTCAAATATATGCACTTGCCAAAGTTCTCTCCCTCCACTAATATCCCTGTCTTCTTCTAATTCCCAAAGAATAACTTACTCACTGAGACATAATTACTGCTAAGGCGTAAAACCATGGTTTGACAGTTGGTCATTGGTTATTTTTTACATCAAGGAGATATGACATACGATCAGTATTGGTATGCAAAAGTGTTCCCTAAATTTGAATAAACTAAACTATTTTAGAGTCATGATTACATAGTTATCAATGGTTAAAGTGATAACTTAAATGTATATATTTACAAACATACTTTTTTGTTAATAAATAAATTTCTTGGAGGTGAATACTTCTAAGAGAAGTTCCAAAATAATCAGAACAATCATAAATTCCCAGAAGCTACTCAGAGAGCCCCCAGGCTATACCCCTAATTTAACAGATGATTTCAGAAAACAGAAAGGTTGGGTGATTTTGCTCAAAAATCGTAGAAGAATCATCAGGACCAGACACAACTGAGGTATCAGGATTTCAGTGTAGTGGTATTTCTAATCAAAATCATTTTATTGCACAGACTCAAAAGTTCCAGATATTTCTCAATTCACTGAGGGTTTTTGGAACTTGACTATGGAAGTGTACACTTCCAACTGTTATTGAAGTTATTAATTAAAACTACTTGTTATTCAGTGTTGGCACAGAATATTATATATGCCATAGACTACCATAAGCATGAACAAATCAGCTTGGAAAAAGTACAGCAAGAAAGCAAGGTCAGCAAGATATTGTATCACATACTTTGTACATGTTATCATGAGGGACCAGTCTCTGGAGGACATCAAGCTTGGTAAAGTAAAAGGTCAATGGAAAAGAGGAAGACCCTCAATGAGAGGAATTGACTCAAAGGCTTCCATGTTGGGCTCAATCATAGCAACAATTGTGAGGATGGTGCAGGAACGGGCAGTGTTTTGTTCTGCTGTGAAAATGATCACTATGAGTTTGAAGCAACTAAACAGCACCTAACAACAACAGCGAACTGTTATAAGCAGTACACGAAAATATTTTTTTTTCCTTTATTTTATTGTTGTACTTTAAGTGAAACTTTACAATTCAAGTTAGTCTCTCATACAAAAATTTATACAAACATTGTTATGTGACCCTAATTGCTCTCCCAATACTGTGACAGCACACTCCTTTCCACCCCTGATTTCCAGTGTCCATTCAACCAGCTCCTGACCTTCTCTGCCTTCTCATCTCACCTCTGGACAGAAGCTGCCCATTTAGTCTCTTGTATCTACTTGAGCTAAGACACTCTTCACGAGTATCATTTTATGTCGCATAGTCCACTCTAATCTTTGTCTGAAGAGTTGGCCTCGGAAATGGTTTTAGTACTGGGTTGACAAAGAGTCCAGGGGCCATGCTCTCTGGGGTTCCTCCAGTCTCAATCAGATCATTAAGTCTGGTATTTTTACTAGAATTTGAGATCTTCACTTCACTTTTCTCCTGCTCCATCAGGGACTCTCGACTGTGTTCCCTGACAGGTGGTCATTGGTGGTAGCCGGGCACCATCTAGTTCTTCTGGTCTCAGGCTGATGTGGTACCTGGTTTATATGGCTCTTTCTGCCTGTTGGGCTACTACTTTCCTTGTAACTTTGGTGTTCTTCATGCTCCTTTACTCCTGGTGGGTTGGGACAAACTGATGCATCTTTGATGGCTGCTCTCTAGCTTTTAGGACCCCAGATGCCACTCACCAAAGTAGGATGCAGACTATTTTCTTAATAAACTTTGTTATGCCAGTTGATCTAGTTGTCCTGTGAAAACAAGGTACCCAGGCCACTGCCACTGCTACTTTGTCCCTCGAAGTGTTTGGTTGTATTCAGGAAACTTCTTAGCTTTGGTTTAGTCCTGTTGTGCTGACTTCCCGTGTAGTGTGTGCTGTCCTTCCCTTCACCTAAGATAATTCTTATCTACTGTTTAGTTAGCGAATAACTGTCTCCCTTCCTCCTCACCTTTGTAACTAACAAAGAATGTTTTCTTCTGTGTTTAAAACTTTTCTTGAGTTCTTATAATAGCGGTCTTATAAAATATTTGTCCTTTCGTGATTGACGAAATTCACTCAGCATAATGCCTTCCAGATTCCTCCATGTTGTAAGATGTTTCAAGGATTCATCATTGTTCTTCATGGTTACATAGTATTTCATTGTGTGAATATACCATAATTTTTGTTTATCCATTTGTCTGTTGATGGGCACCTAGGTTGTTTCCATCTTTTTGCTATCATGAACAGTGCTGCAATGAACATGGGTATGCATATATCTATTCATGTGACAGCTTTTATTTCTCTAGGATATATTCCAAAAAGCAGGATTTCTGGATCATATGGTACTTCTATTTCTAGCTTTTTAAGGAGGTGCCAAATCGATTTCCAAAGTGGTTCTACCATTTTACATTCCCACCAACAGTGTATAAGTGTTCTAGTCTCTCCAAAACCTCTCCAACGTTTATTATTTTGTGTTTTTGGATTATTGCTAGCCTTGTTAGGGTGAGAAGGTATCTCATTATAGTTTTGATTTGCATTTCTGTAATGGCTAATGATCCTGAGCATTTCTTCATGTGTCTGTTAGCTGCCTGAATGTCTTCTTTGGCAAAGTGCCTGTTCATATCCTTTATGTATTTTTTAATCGGGTTATTTGTCTTCTTTTTGTTGAGGTTTTGCAGTATTTTGTAGATTTTAGAGGTTAGACGCTGATCAGATTTATCGTAGCTAAAATTTTTCCCAGTCTGTAGGTTGTCTTTTTACTCTTTTGGTGAAGTCTTTTGATGAGCATAAGTGTTTGATTTTTAGGAGCTCCTAGTTATCTAGTTTCTCTTCTGGTGTTTGTGCATTGTTACTTATGGTTTGTATTCTGTTTATGCTATGCTCCGAGCGTTGTCCCTATTTTTTTCCTCCATGATCTTTGTCATTTTAAATTTTATATTTAGGTCTTTGATCCATTTTTAGTTAGTTTTTGTGCATTGTGTGAGGTATGGGTCTTGTTTCAGTTTTTTGCAGATGGGTGTCCAGTCATGCCAGCACCATTTGTTAAAGAGATTGTCTTTTCCACAGTTAATAGACTTTAGGCCTTTGTCAAATATCAGCTGCTCATAGGTGGATAAATTTATGTCTGGATTCTCAATTCTGTTGCATTGGTCTGTGTCTCTGCTGTTGTACCAGTACCAGGCTGTTTTGACTACCGTGGTGGTATAATAGTGTTATGGATTGAATTGTGTTCCCCCAAAATATCTGTCAACTTGACTAGGTCATGATTTCCAGTGTTATATGATTGTGTAATCTGATGATTTCCTTATGTGTTGTAAACTCTATCACTATGATGAGGTTATATGTGATCTCCTTATATGTTGTAAACTCTTTCACTATGATAAGGTTATACCGATGACATCTACAAGATTGGATAGTGTCTTAAGCCAATCTCTTTTGAGATATAAAAGAGAGAAGCAAGCAGAGACACATGAGAACCTTCACCAAGAAAGCAGTGCTGGGAGCAGAGAATATCCTTTGGACCTGAGATTCCTGCACAGGGAAGCTTCTAGACCAAAGGAAGAGAGATGCATCACAAGGATCTTCCCCCAGAGCCGACAGAGACAGAAAGAATTCTCCTAGAGCTGATGCCCTGAATTTGGACTTGTAGCTTACTGGACTGTGAGAGAATAAACTTCTCTTTATTAAAGCTGTCTACTTGTGGGATTTCTGTTAGAGCAGCATTAGATGACTGAGACAAATTGGTTCCAAAATCAGGTAGTGTGAGGCCTCCCTTCCACTTTGTTCTTCAGTAAGGCTTTATTTATCTGGGGCCTCTTCCCTTACTATATAAAGTTGATGATACGTTTCTCCATCTCATTAAAAAATGCTGTTGGAATTTGGGTCGAGATTGCATTGTATCTGTAGATCACTTTGGGTAGAATTGACATTTTCACAAAGTTGAATCTTTCTATCCATGAGCAAGGTATGTTTTTCCATTTATGCAGGTCTCTTTTGGTTTCTTGCAGTAGTGTCTTGTAATTTTCATTGTATATGTCTTTTACATCTCTGGTTAGATTTATTCGTAAGGATTTTATCCTCTTGGGGGCTACTGTGTATGCTACTGATTTGGTGATTTCCTCTTCCAAGTTCTCTTTGTTGGTGTATAGGTATCCAAGTGATTTTTGTATGTTTATCTTGTATCCTGATACTTTGCTGAAATCTTCTATTAGTTCCAGTAGTTTTCTTATGGCTTTCTTGGGGTTTTCTGTGTATAAGATCATATCATCTGTAAATAGAGCTACTCTGACTCCTTTCCAACCAATTTGGATGTTCTTTATTTCTTTTTCTAGCATAATTGCTCTGGCTAGGACCTCCAGTTCAGTGCTGAATAAGAGTGGTGATAAAGGGCGTCCTTGTCTGATTTCCTTTCTCAAGGGGAATGCTTTCAAAGTCTCTCCATTTAGGATGATGTTGGCTGTTGGCTTTGTATAAATGCCCTTAATTGTGTTGATGAATTTCCCTTCTATTCCTATTTTGTTGAGAGTTTTTTATCATGAATGGGTGTTGGACTTTGTCAAAAGCCTTTTCTGCATCGATTGATAAGATCATGTGGTTCTTGTCTTTTGTTTTATTAATGTGATGGATTGCATTGATTGCTTTTCTAGTGTTGACCCATCCATGCACACCTGGTATAAATCTTACTTGATCATGGTGAATTATTTTTTGATATGATACTGAATTCTATTCACTAGAATTTTTTGAAGATTTTTACATCAGAGTTTTTGAGGGATATTGTTCTGAATTTTTTTTTTTTTTTTTGTGCTGTCTTTACCTGGTTTTTGTATCAGGGTTATGCTGGCTTTATAGAATGGTTTTGGGAGTATTCCATCCTTTTCTTTGCTCTAAAATACATTTAGTAGTAGTGGTGTTAACTCTTCTCAGAAAGTTTGATAGAATTCTCCAGTGAAGCCATCTGGCCCAGGGCTTTTTCTTTTCTTCTGATTTTTTTAAATTAGATTTTCAATCTCTTCTTTTGTTATAGATTAATGTAATTATTCCACCTCTGTTTTTGTTGGTTTACATAGGTAGTGAGTTTCTAGAAATTTGTCTGTTTCCTCTAGGTTTTCAGATTTGTTTGAGTACAATTTTTCATAGTTTTCTCTTATGATGCTTTTAAATTCGGTTGGGTCTGTTGTGATATCACCCAGCTCATTTCTTATATGGGTTATTTCCTGCCTCTTCTGTTTTTCTTTTGATAGTTTGTCCAATGGTTTATCAATTCTGTTAGGCTATTCAAAGAATCAGCTTTTGGTCTTGTTAACACTTTTAATTGTTTTTCTATTCGCTATTTCATTTAATTTTGCTCTAATTCTTATTATTTCCTTTCTTCTGGCCCCTGAGGGCTTCTTTTACTGCTGTTTTCCTACTTGTTCGAATTTTAGGGTTAATGTTTTGATTTTGGCCCTTTCTTCTTCTTTTTCTTTTCTTTTTTTTTTTGTACTTCAGGTGAAGGCTTACAGAACAAATAGTTTCTCATGAAACAGAAGTACACATGTTGTTTTATGACATTGGTTAACAACCCCACAACTTATCAATCCTCTAACTTCGCAACCTTTTTTTTTTTTTTTTTTTTTGGTGAAAATACACACAGCCAAAGATACACCATTTCAAAAATTTCTATAGGCACAGTTCAATGACATTGACTATGCTCTTCCAATTGTGCTGTTATTCTCATTTAAGATGAAGGCTTACAGAACAAAATAGTTTCTCATTTAGCCGTTACTACAAATGTTGCCCTATGTCAGTAGTTAACAATCTCACAACACATCAACAATATCCTTATTCAACCTTGGGTTCCCTATCACCAGCTTCCTTCTCCCCTTCTGCTTTCTGGCGATTGTAGCTGGACTCACATACCTCGTTAGTCTCATTTAGTTTTACAGGGCTGTCCACTCCCAGGCTGAACAGTGAACCTCGGAGGTAATTTCACCACGGAGCTGAAAGGGTGTCTGGGGGCCATACTCTTGGGGCTTCTCCAGTCTTCTTTAGGCCAGTAAATCTGCTCTTTTTTGGGGGGTTAGAATTATGCTCTATATCATTCTCCAGCTCTTTCCAGAACCCTCTGTTGTGATCCTGGTCAGAGCAGTCAGTGGAGGTAGCCAGGCACCATCTAGCTGTACTGGTCTCAGTCTGGTGGAGGCCTTGGTAGCTGTGGATAATTAGTCCTTCAGACTAATCTTTTCCTTGTATCCTGTTCTCTTCATTCTCCCTTGCTCCCAAAGGGATGAGACCAGTGGAGTATCTTAGATGGCCGCTCACAGACTTTCAAGACCCCAGACACTACTCACCAAGGTAGAATGTAGAGCATTGTCTTTATAAACTGTGTCATGCCAATTGAGCTAGATGTTCCTTGAGACCATGGTCCCCACAGCCCTCCACCCAGCAATTCAGTCCCTCAGGGAGTTTGAATGTGTCTATGGGGTTTCCATGACCTTTCTTCCTTGTACAAGTTGTGCTAGTTTCTCCTGTATTGTGTACTGTCTCACCCTTCACCCAAGATACCACTTATCTATTATCTATTAGTTCCCTCCCCACCCTTCCCATCCCTGATAACCAACAAAGATTGTTACATTTTGTGTGTGAACTTTTTCATGGGTTTTTACAATAGAGGTCTCATGCAATATTTGTCCTTTTCTGATTGACTTATTTCACTCAGCATAATGTCCTCCAGTTTCATTCATGTTATGAGATGCTTCACAGATTCATTGTTGTTCTTTCTCATTGTATAGTACTCCATTGTGTGTATGTACCATAGTTTGTTTATCCATTCATCTGTTGATGGGCATCTAGGTTGTTTCCATCGTTTTGCTAATGTGAATAATGTCCCTTTCTCTAGGATATATTCCCAGGAGTGGGATTGCTGGATCGAATGGTATGTCTATTTCTAGCTTTCTGAGGAAGCACCATATCATTTTCCAAAATGGTTGTATCATTTTGCATTCCCACCAGCAGTGCGTAAGTGTTCCAATCTCTCTGCAGCCCCTCCAACATTTGTTATTTTCAGTGTTTTTGATTCATGCCAGTAATGCCAGGGTGAGATGGTATCTCATTGTGGTTTTAATTTGCATTTCTCTAATGGCTAGTGATCGCGAGCATTTCCTCATGTGTCTGTTGGCCATTTGAATATCTTCTCTGGTGAAGTGTCTGTTCATTTCCTTTGCCCATTTTTTAATAGGATTATTTGACTTTTTGTTGTAGAGGTGTTGGATTTTCTTGTAAATTATGGAGATTAGACCTTTGTCTGACTGGTACTGTCCAAAATTTTTTTCCCACTCTGTAGGTTCTCTTTTGACTCATTTGGTGAAGTCTTTTGAAGAGCATAGATGTTTGATTTTTAGAAGATCCCAGTTATCTAGCTTATCTATTTGGGTTTGTGTATTGATGGTTATGGTTTGTATCCTGTAATGCCATGTATTAAGGCCTGAAGGGTTGGTCCTATTTTTTCTTCTATTAACTTTATAATTTTAGGTTTTATATTAAGGTCTTTGATCCATTTTGAAGTAGTTTTTGTATATGGAGTGAGGTATGGGTTCTGTTTCAGTTTTTTTGAAGATGGATATACAGTTTTGCCAGTACCATTTGTTAAAAAGACTTTTTTTTTCCCATTTGATGGACTTTGGGCCCTTGTCGAAGATCAGGTGACCGTAGGTGAATGGATTTACATCTGGGTTCTCAATTCTGTTCCACTGGTCAATGTATCTGTCGTTGTAGCAGTACTAGGTTGTTTTGACTACTGTACTTGTATAGTAGGTTCTGAAGTCAGGTAGTGTGAGTCCTCCAACTTTATTATTCTTCTTCAGTAGTGCTTTACATATTTGGGTCTTCTTCCCTTTCCATATAAAGTTAATGATTAGTTTTTCATTCTCTTTGAAGAATGTTGTTGCTATTTGGATCGTGATTGTGTTGTATTTGTAAATTGCTTTATGTAGAATTGACATTTTCACAATGTTGAGTCTGCCTATCCATGAGCATGGTATGTTTTTCCATTAATGTAGATCCCTTTGGGTTTCATGCAGTATTGTTTTGTAGTTTTCTTTGTATAGGTCTTTTACATCCCTGGTCAGATTTATTCCTAAGTATTTTATCTTTTCAGGGCTATTGAAAATGGTATTGTTTTCCTGATTTCCTTTTCATCGTTCTCCTTACTGGTGTATAGGAATCCAACTGATTTTTGAATGTTTATCTTGTATCTTGCTATTCTGCTGAATCTTTCTATTAGTTCTAGTAGATTTCTTGTGGAGTCTTTAGGGTTTTCTATGTATAGTATTATATCATCTGCAAACAGGGACAGTTTAATGTCTTCATTACCAATTTGGATGCCCTTTATTTCTTTTTCTTGCCTTATTGCTCTAGCTAGAACTTCCAGCACAATGTTAAATAGGAGTGGTGTTAAGGGGCATCATTGTCTTGTTTCTGTTTTCAAGGGGAATGTTTTCAGCCTCTCTCCATTAAGAATGATGTTGGCTGTTGGTTTTGCATAGATGCCCTTTATTAGGTTGAGAAATTTCCCTTCTATACCTATTTGATTGAGAGTTTTTATCAGGAATGGGTGTTGGACTTTGTCAAATGTCTTTTCTGCGTTAATTGAGATGATCATGTGATTCTTTTCTTTCCTTTTATTTATGTGGTGGATTACGTTAATTGATTTTCTAATGTTGAACCATCCTTGCATACCTGGTATGAATCCTACTTGGTCATGGTGTATTATTTTTTTTATATGATGCTGTATTCTATTGGCTAGAATTTTGTTGAGAATTTTTGCATCTATATTCATGAGAGATATTGGTCTTTAATTTACTTTTTTTATGACGTCTTTTCCTGGTTTAGGTATCAACATTATGGTGGCTTCATCGAATGAATTTGGAAGTGTTTGTTGCTCCTGTTCTATTCTCTGAAATAGCTTGAGTAGTACTGGTACAAGCTCTTCTGTAAATGTTTTGTAGTATTCTCCAGTGAAGCCATCTGGGCCAGGGCTTTTTTGGTTGGGAGTATTTTTATTACCTTTTCCATCTCTTCTCTTGTTATGGGTATGTTCAGATTTACAACATCACTTTCTTGTAGTTTCGGTAGGCTGTGTGTTTCTAGAAAGTTATCCATTTCCTCTAGGTTTTCAAATTTGTTGGAGTATAGCTTTTCATAATATTCTCTTATAAATCTTTTTATTTTAGTTGGGTCTGTTGTAATGTCACCCATTTCATTCCTTATTTGGGTTATTTGTGTCCTCTCCTGTTTTTCTTTTGTCAGTCTAGCCAGTGGTTTGTCAATTTTGTTGATTCTTTCAAAGAACAAACTTTTGGTGTTGTTGATTCTTTCTATTGTTTTTCTGTACTCTATTTCATTTATTTCTGCTCTGATTTTTACTATTTCCTTTCTTCCGGTGGTTGTGGGCTTTTTCTGCTGTTGTCCTTCTATTTGTTTAAGTTCTGTGGTTAATGTTTTGATTTTGTCCCTTTCTTCTTTTTTGATATGTGCATCTATTGCTATAAACTGTCCTCTGAGGACTGCCTTTGCAGTGTCCCAGACGTTTTGGTATGATGTGTTTTCATTCTTATTTGATTCTAGGAATTTTTTTATTCCATCTCTGATTTATTCTATTACTCACTGATGTGTAAGCAGGGTATCATTCAGTTTCCATGTAGTTGATTTTTTTTTCCTTGGTCTTTCTATTTTTAATTTCTACCTTGATGGCATTGTGGTCAGAGAAGATACGTTGAAATATCTCAACGTTTTGGATCTTGTTGAGGATTTCTCTGTGGCCTAAGATGTGGTCTATTCTGGAGAACATCCCATGTGCATTGGAAAAGAATGTGTACTTTGCAGCGGTTGGATGGAGTGTTCTATATATGTCTATGAGGTCAAGTTGGCTGCTTGTGCCCTTTAGGTCTTCTGTATCTTTGCTGAGTTTCTTCTTAGTTGTTCTGTGCTTTACTGAGAGTGGTGTGTTGAAGTCTCCTACTGTTATTGTGGAACTGTCAATTTCTCTTTTCAGTGTTATTAGAGTTTGTTTTATGTATTTTGGAGCCCTGTTATTGGGTGCGTAGATGTTTATTATGGTTCTGTCTTCATGATGGATTATCCCCTTAATCATTATATAGTGTCCTTCTTTGTCTTTTATGGTAGATTTCGTTTTGAAATCTATTTTATCTGACATTAGAATTTCCACTCCTGCTCTTTTTTTGTAGTTGTTAGCTTGATATATTTTTTTCCAACCTTTGACTTTTAATAAATTCACATCTTTGTTTCTAAGGTGTTTCTTCTGTAGACAGCATGTTGATGGATCCTGTTTTCTTATCCGTTCTGTCACTCTCTATCACTTTATGGGTGCATCGAATTCATTTACATTCAGTGTAATTATTGATAGATGTGGGTGTGTTGCTGTCATTTTGTAGTGCTTTTTTTTGGTGGTGCCCTAGTTTTCTTTGTTCTTCTTACTGTCTTGTGCTGAGTTACTTTTGTTTGTGTTTTTTTTTTTTTCATTTTTTTTTTTTTGTTTTAGTAGGTTTTATTTTTGCTGAGACTATATGTTTTTCCTCTTTTTTTTATGTTTGTTAACTCTCTTTGTGGTTACCATAAATTTTACCCTTATCTTTCTTTACTTGGTATCGCCTTGCCTTCCTCTCCTTTAGAAGGTTCTATACCTATGCCGTTTATTCCCTCTTTTATTGTTTTGATGTTGTTGTCATTTACTGATTAACTGCTCTGATCCCTGTTGTATTTCTTTTGGTTTTGGATAGTCCTTGAGAGTTCATTTCCTAGATTGGTATCTGGCTTGTATGATCCTGCATCCTAGGTTCTGCTTGTGAGCTGAAGCTGTTTGTCCTTAGATTGAAGAACTTGCTTTAATAATTCTTGTAAGTTTGGTTTCACTTTTACATATTCCCTTAATTTCTGTTTATCTGGAAGTTACTTAATTTCACCATCAAATTTGAATGAGAGTTTTGCAGGATATATTATTCTTGGCTGAAAATTTTTTTCTTTCAAGATTTTACATATGTCATCCCATTGCCTTCTTGCCTGCACAGTTTCTGCAGAATAATCTGAGCTTAGTCTTATTGTTTCTCCTCTGTATGTGACTTCTTGTTTTTCAAGAGATGCTCTCAGGATTCTTTGTTTGTCTTTGGTTTTGGCGAGTGTGAATATGATATGCCTCAGTGATTTTCTTTTGGGATCTCTTCTATAAGGGGTTCGTTGAGCTTCTTGGATGGCCAGCTTTTCATCTTTCATGCTATTGGGAAAGTTTTCTGTCAGCAGTTCCTCAATGATCCTCTCTGTGTTTTCTGTTTTCTCCCCCGGTTCTGGAATTCCAATCACTCGAAGATTGTTACTTTTGATTGTGTCCCACATAACTTTCAGGGTCTCTTCATTTTTCTTTGTTCTTTTTTCTGAGTTTTCCTGAAACAGAGTTGTATCCAAGTGTTTGTCTTCAATTCCACTGATCCTGTCTTCCACCATTTCAAATCTGCTTCTCAGCCCTTCTAAGACATCGTCTATTTCTGAAATCTTGTTTTTTATCTTTTGGATTTCTAATCGTTGTGTTTGCATAATTTCTAGTTGTGAATTTTTTTTCGCATTTTGTTCCTGCATTATTTTCCTGAATTCTTCCGATTTTTTGTCCATATTTTCCATGAATTTGTCTATTTTTTTCCTCATGTTTGTCAGCTTTTTTCCTCAGTTCTTATAGAATTCTGAGTATTAGAGATTTGAATTCCCTATCAGGTAGTTCTAGCACATTTTCTTCTAGAGGAGAGTCATCTGGTTTTTTATTTTGGATGCCTACTGGAACCATCCTGTTCTGTTTTTGTAAATGTTTTGTTATTGTCTGCTGTCTTCGGGGCATTCAGTAGTTATTTTTCTCATGTATTGATAGTAGATTTGTTTGTTTCGTCCCTTTTAAAAAAAGAATTGAATGGCTGAGTAGACAGACTGTGTGTTCTTTGTTGTTTGCTCATCTGTGGGCACAACACTTTTTGCCTCCTTCTTCAACTGGCAGGGTCAGTCAGTCAGATATGGTACTGCAGGGAAGGTCTAGCTGAAGAGGGGTTACTGGGATGGGTTGTTTGTGGCACTTACTACAGCCACCAGAGCGGGTCAGTAATCAGTGCAGGGCAGGTTCCAGTAGGCCATGCCTGTGCTGCTTGGTGGTGTGATGTCAAGCGCACGGTACAGGTAGGTAGGATGCAGCAGGGAGATTGTTGTGTGTGGAATTAAAATGGATATGGGAGAGAGGAGAGAGGAAAAGGAACCAAAAACATACAAATAAAAAAGAATGCTAGGGGAGCTTACCATTGGAGTGGAGAGATGAGAGCTATGAAATGGAGAAAAACAGAACGGTGAGGAGGAATAAAAGAAAAGAATGAATAAATAAGAATCAGAAATGTTGAAGAACTGCAAAGTTCCCAGGGATCCCACCAGTGCAGCTATGAGGTCTGGGGAAGTTGCTCTCAGGTGTTGCAGTACAGCCTGTCTAGAAGGTGTAGAGGTATACAACGCCAGGTATTCAGGGAACAGAAACAGAAGGAAGATATAGAGAGGAGAATCTGAGCAATGAAGAAACACAAAAAGGGAAAAAGAGGAAAAAGAAAACAAAACAAATTAAAAAAAAAAAAAAAAAACAAGAAAAGCCCCCAAAGAAACAGAAAAAAAAAAAAAATAAAATAAAATAAAGGAAAAGGAAATGCCCACAGGGATCCCTCTGCACGTCTGTGGAAGCCGAAGGGATTCTCCCTGCCACGCAGCTCAGCCTGGCCAGAAAGGTCTCCCAACTCAAAAAAAGGAAGAGAAAACAAACAAACAATTCAAAACAAACAAAGGAACAAAAGCTCTGGGATCCCACCAGTGCGGCAGCCCAAACTGGGAAGTAGCTCCACACTGGAACAGAGCTCTGCAGCCCCTCAGGAGGAAGCAAAGATGGCGTACAGAGCCAGGTACTTGAGAGAAGGGAGGGGGAGTTTGTGAGAGGCAAGTAAGAAATCAAAAGAAGCAGGAAAAAAAAAAAAAAAAAACTAGCAGTCAACAAATGACACTCAGAAAGCCAGCTAGTGTGGGCTGGTGTTTCTGGACAAGAGACTGTGTCCGTGGAAGCAGAGGGGACCAAGTGTGGGTGAAGTAGGGTAGAGAGTGGGAAAGCGTATATCACAAATTACCGGTGCTCTGCAGCCCCTCAGGAAGAAGCAAATATGGCGCACGGAGCGAGGTACTCGAGCGAAAGGAGGGGGAGGTGGGGAGAGGCAAGGAAGAAATAAAAAGAAGTGGAAAAAGAGCAACACCAGCAGCCAATAAATGGCACACAGAGAGCCACCCATTCAGGTGTGTGGAATCGAAGCAGCTGCTGTTTCCCAGTCAAGAGACTGTGGCCGCAGGAAGCAGAGGAGGCCAAGTCAGGGTGAAGAAGGGTGGGGAGTGGGAAAGCACATATATCACCAATTACCAGTTGTTTTGTCTCCCGCTGGAAGCTCCGTGAGCCTGCTTTCTCGTACCCCCTATTTGCTGGTCTCCGATAGGAGTCCGAGATGGTAGATCCAAGCTGCGTTAGCTGGTAGGGACCTCTGCATGAATCTCTCCTCGCCTGTTCTCTGTCAGTTTTCTCACCCCATTTGGTGCTTGGCTGAGTTCTTTACCTCTTCAGTTGATGTTTTAGGGTTTCAGGATTGTTGTATTCTCTATTCGACTTAGTTTTTCGGATCTTTGCTGTGGAGGGACGGTGTGGTGCTTCTGCCTAGAGCGCCATTTTTCCGGAACTCCCCCGGCCCTTTCTTCTTTTTGGATGTGTGCATTTATTTCTACAAACTGACCTCTGCACCACTTTTGCTATGTCCCAAAGTTTTTTGTAGGATGTGTTTTCATTGTCATTTTATTCTGTGAACTTCTTTATTCTGTCCTGAATTTCTTCTATAACCTAGTAGTTTTTGAGCAAGGTGTTGTTCAGTTTCCATCTGTTTGATGTTTTTTCCTCGCTTTTTCTGTAATTGGTTTCTACTTTTATGGCTTTATGGTCAGAAAAGATGCTTTGGAATATTTCAATATTTGGATTCTGTTAAGGCTTGCTTTATGGCCTAATCTGTGGTCTGTTCTGTAGAATATTCCATGTGAGTTGGAAAAGAAAGTATATTTGGCTGCTGTTGGGTGGACTGTTTTGTATATGTCCATGAGATCAAGTTAGTTGATTGTTGCATTTAGATCTTCTGTGTCTTTATTGAGCTTCTTTCTGGATGTTCTATCCTTCACTGAAAGTGGTGTGTTGAAGTCTCCTACTATTATTGTGGAGCTGTGTATCTATCTTTTCAATGCTGTTAGAGTTTGTTTTATGCATTTTTGAGCTCTGTCATTGGGTGCATAAATATTTATTATAATTATGTCTTCCTGGTGTATTGATCCTTTAATCATTATCTAGTGTCTTTCATTATCCTTTGTGGTGGATTTTACTTTAAAGTCTATTTTTTCAGAGATTAATATTGACACTCCTGCCCCTTTTTGATTGTTATTTGCTTGATACATATTTTTCATCCTTTGAGTTTTAGTTTGTTTGGGTCTTTAAGTCTAAGGTGTGTCTGTTTTAGGCAGCATATAGACGGATGGTGTATTTTATCCATTCTACCACTCTCTGGCTCTTTACTGGTGCATTTAGTCCATTTGGATTCAGTGTAATTATTGACAGGTATGAGTTTAGGGCTGTCATTTTAATGTCTTTTTTTGTGTGTTGTTCACAGTTTCCTTGTTCCACTTAATTTTCTCTATTGAGTCGTTTTTTCTTTATGTATTTTCTTTTCATCTTTTTCATTGTTGTTGAGTACCTATTTGCTGAGTCTTTATATTTTTCTAGTTTTTTTATTTTGATGTGTGGGATTGTTAGTTTCCTTTGTGGTTATCTTAATATTTGCCCCTATTTTTCTAAGTTTAAACAAGCCTTTTATTTCTTTATATTGTCTTGATCTCCTCTCCATAAAAAAGTCTATGTCTACATTTTTAGTCCCTTGTTTTCGTTTTAATGTTGTCATCTTTTACATATTGACCTCTCTGTTTCCATATTTTCAGTGTTTTAGCTTTGATTTTTTGTGTGACTTCCCTGTCTGGGTTGATATCTGGTTGTTCTGTCCTGTTTTCTAGCCTTAGGTTATTATCTGATATTCTTGATTTTCTAACCAGAGAACTCCGTTTAGTGTTTCTTGTAATTTTGGTTTGGTTTTTGCAAAGTCCCTAAACTTCTGTTTATCTGGAAATGCCCTAAATTCGCCATCACATTTGAGAGACAGTTTTGCTGGATGTATAACTCTTGCTGGCAGTGTTTTTCCTTCAAGGCTTTATATATGCAATCCCATTGCCTTCGTTCCTGCATGGTTTCTGCTGAGTAGTCCAAGCTTATTTTTATTGACTCTCCTGTGTAGATGACTTTTCATTTATCCCTAGCCACTTTTAAAATTCTCTTTTTATCTTCATTTTGGCAAGTTTGATTACAATGTGTCCTGGTGACTTTCTTTTGGGATCTAGCTTACGTGGTGTTCGATGAGCATCATGGATAGATATCTTGTCATCTTTCACCATATCAGGGAAGTTTTCTGCCAATAAATCTACAATTCTCTTATTTTCTATTATCTGTCCCCTGCTTTGGAACTCCAGTCACTTGTAGGTTATTCCTCTTGATAAAGTCCCACATAATTTTTAGATTGTCTTCATTTTTTTAAAATCATTTTATCTGTTTTTTCCTCAGATAATTTGTTGTCAAGCACTTTACCTTCAATCTCACTAATTTGGACTGCTATTATCTCAGTTCTGCTCCTATGACTTCCTATTGAGTTGTCTAATTCTGAAATTTTATCGTTAATCTTCTGGATTTCTAGTTACTGTGTCTCTATGGATTCTTACAGCCTGTTAAAGTTGTCATTACACTTTTCTCTAATCTTTTTCATTTCCTCTGTTACTTAGTCTGTGTTTCACCTAATCTCCTTTCTGATCTCTTGAAGAGTTCTGTATATTAATATTTTGTATTCTGCCTCTGGTCATTCCAGGAATTTCTGTTTCTCCAGGAAATTTCTTGATTCTTTGGTTTGGGAGCTTGCTGAAGCCATAATCATCTCCCTCTTTATGTGATTTGATATTGATTGTTGTCTCCGAGGCATCAATAAGTTATTATATTTATTTATTTTGTGTTTCTTTACTGTGTCCTAACTTCTTGTTTTGTTTTGTTTTGATATGCCCAAATAGGCTGCTCATGTGAGATAGCCTGATTGCCAGTGCCCCTGCAGCTCCAACGACCTGCCACCAGGAGGTTAGACCTGCCATTATGTATGGGAGCCCAGGAGTTCACCCACTCCTCCTGTATGGATGCAGCTCAGGTGTCCAGGTAGTCGATCACCAAGTGTGTGGTGCAGGCTGTCACCTGCAGTCCTAGACAAGCATGGGTGATTGGTGTAGGCACAGGCTTCCAGCTTCAGCAGGAGGTCACTAGATGAGCAAGGCAGAGGTCCCACCGCTACCCCCGAGTGCCCAGTAGGAAAGTGTGTCCTTGTTCCCTAAAGCATGTAGGAGGGTGGATTTTACAGCTGGACTATGAGCACCCAATGCTGTTGGCTGTAAGGACTGCAGGGCACCAGTTATTCTTGGTCCCCTGTTGCAAGTTGCTAGGTGATATGGGTGGAGACACCAGTCCTCAGGCCCCTGATGAGGGTAGGTGAAGACCCTGCTTAATGGGCACAGCAGTGGAAAATGTCACGAACCTGCCACTTCACAGGGAAACAGTTGAAATTAGACTTCGGGTATATACCCTGTTGCACTGTGGTGATAAGGGCCTACGCTGTTGAAATGGGCCCACACAAGTCTCTGCAGAGGTAAAGGCAGTCAAAGTCCATGGAGCTCTTATGCCTGTTCCTAGACAAAGGAGCTGTGCCTACCATGAGTTCCTGGCTGAGGGGAGCAGGCCAATTATTTTTTCCTATGTTTGTTAATTTGGTCCCTCTCCAAGGCCGGGAGAATGGCTGAATGTGTGTGATGTATCCTATGTCTGGCACAGGGGACTTGTCAGTTGATGAAGCCATCCCAGACACAAAGCAGAGAAGGGAGCGGGGCAGGCGGGTAGTAAATGGGAGAGAGGTTTTTCCCAAAAGAGGGTATTTTTGATCTGTGCAGTAGGTCAGATGCAAGTACTTATCTTTTCCTGACTGAGCACTGCTTTTCACTGCTTCTGGCTGGCCGAGTAGACTCTCTGCCACTGGGTCTCTCCTGATGTGGCAAACACCTCCTGAGCGCCCCTGCTTGCCTCACAGCACACCACAAGCTGATCTGGCCTGAAGGGCTCTGGCTCCCTCCGGGTCAGTTCTGGCAGTTCCTCACTGCTTCCAAACTGTCTCTCCCTCCTCTGGCACTCAGTCCTTTTTTCTCAACTTTGCTTTTGATGTTCAGGGCTCCTAGATTGTCATATATAATGAAATCACTTGTGTTTACAGGCCTTTATTGTAAGAGGGACCAGCAGAAGTGTCTGACTAATCCACCTTCGTGGCCCCACCTCAAGACATTTTTTATGTAGCATCCACCAATACCACATTGCAGATTCTTCTCTTTTTCCTTCCTTCAGCCTTCTTTACTTCCTTCCTTCGTTTCTTCCATTCTTCCATCCATACTTCCATTTATCCAACAATCCATGCATTCATTTATACATCCACCCCCTAACCACCAACCCATCCATCCGTCCATCCATCATATTAACTATGATAAAGCTTTGGGAATACAATTGGGAGAAAACTGGACATAGTTCCTGGCCCACATGGAATTTCTTATCATGTGAAGGAGATGGGCATGAATCATGTATCCACAATAAAAATTAAGATTACAAATGTAAACTAAGGTAAGTCTTCTAAAAAAAAGAATGAATAGAATTCTGTAGAATTTTAAAAGAAAGGAAACTTAGTTTGAGGACAGGGTAGTTAGACTTTTCGAAGGATGTGATATTTGACCTTCTCTTTGTTGACTGGCATCTAGATAAAGATGGAAAGAGGCAGGCAGAGAACATTCCAGAGAGAGCAACAAAGACAATAGCTCTGTAATAAGAGGACATGAATGGAAGCTTGTGTTACAGGAGAGTAGAGGGCAATAGGGAAGACCTGTGAGATGATACTGGAAAGCTAGGCTGAGCTGGACTCTTGAGAACCACATAGGACATAATTCCGGAAGCTACTGGATGATCTAAAGCTGAGGACTCTGGAGTTATAGTTATATCTTCAATTTGTGAAGATAATTGGAAGTAGGGCAGAAATGAGTTGGAAAGAATAGTAACCTGACTTTCACAGAAATTATGGTGAGTTGGACTAAAGAGCTAGAGATAGTAAACAGAAGACAGATTTTAGAAAGATTTAAGGAGTGTAATGAATTGGATATAAGGTATGAGACAAAGGAAGGCATCAAGAATATCTCCTGGGTTTATAGCTTATGTAACTTGAATAAATTTTGTCCAGATTCTATCAAAGAGTGCAATTTAATTAAACTTAACCTTTAATACTCCAAAGCACTGCAGGGGATGCAAGTATGAGTAAGGCACTGCCTTGAGTGTAGTAAATTCTACAAAACCCTAAAAAAAGTCAAAATTCAGAAGACCATAGTAAGTATTCCCTTTGCATGCACATATTTTAGAAATTAATTAGCATTTATATTTAAATAGTTATAAATCAAGAGTGAGTAGAGTCATATTTGATTAAGTGTTAGAATCTATGTATCTCTGAAAGACACTTATTTTTGTCATCAGGTTTCTACCTTGGATAAGAAAACGTTCCAAGCAAAAAGAAACTAAATACAAATGCCTAAAGCAAATTTGTGTCATGTGATAGTGTTCAGTACCTTTAAAGTATGTTTTTGCTTAGAAGTATAAAATTTCACATTCCCTTCTTGTGCTAATAGGACTGAATATAATTCTCGTTATACGCAATAATTAAGATTCTGTCCAATTTTGATTTTACCTATGCCTGACAAGGGTCGCGTGAAATCATGGATTCTTTCTCAAGTGCACTAAGGTTGCAAATGTTGGTATTTCTCAAGATGGGTGGCAAGGCAAATCATTTTTTTCCACTGGAACTCAGCTGCCTTCAGACACTTTTAATTGAGTCCCAGTGAGATCATTTTCTTGCTGCTTTAGTTGATGTCAGGACTGTGCCTCTGCCACCTGCTGAAGAAAGTCTGCCTTTAGCAAATCTGCAATCTCATGTCCTTCCTATTACTGACCCACCTAGCTACTGTTATTGTTTTTAGGTGCCTTGCCATCATTTCCCACTCATGGTGTCTCTGTGTACAACAATGAAACACTGTCAGATTTTGCACCATCCTAACAATCCTTGTTATGCATGAGCCTATTGTTGCAGCCACTGCGTCAGTCCATCTCATTGAAGGTCTTCTTTTTTGCTGACCCTCTACTTTACCAAGCATGATGTCCTTTTCCACTTACTAGTCCCTCCTGATAACATGTCCAAAATTTGTGAGACAATGTCTTGCCATCCTTGCTTCTAGTGAGCATTGTGGTTGTACTTCTTCCAAGACAGATTTGTTCACTCGTCTGGAAGTCCATGGTATAGTCTATATTCTTTGCCAACACCATGATTCAAAAGCATCAATTCTTCTTCAGTCTTCGTTATCCACTCTCCAGCTTTCACATACACATGAGTTGATTGTAAACACTATGGCTTGGTTCAGGTGCACCTCAGTCCTTAAAGTGATATCTTTGTTTTTCAACATTTTAAAGAGACCTTTTGTAGATTTGCCCAATGCAATGTGTCATTTGATTTTTTGATTGCTGGTTCCATGGGCATTGATTGTGGATCCAAGTAAGGTGAAATCCTTGACAATGTTAATTTTTTTCTCCGTTTATCATGAGAAAAAATTGGTTCAGTTGTGAAAATATTTGTTTTCTTTGTGTTGATGTGGAATCTATACTGAAGGTTGTGGTTCTTGATCTTCATCTGTAACTGCTTCGAATCCTCTTCACTTTCATCAGGCAACATTGTGTCATCTTCATATGACAGGTTGTTAATGATTCTTCCTCCAATCCTGATGCCTCCTTCTTCTTCTTATTAGTCTAGTGGCTCGGATTATTTGCTCAGCATACACACTGAGTAAGTATGGTGAGGATACAACCCTGATGCACACTTTTCTTGACTTTAAAACACGCAGTATCCCATTGTGTTCAAATGACTAAATCTTGATCTAAGTACAAGTTACTCATGAGCACAATTAAGTGTTTTGAAATTCCCATACTTTGCAATGTTATCCATAATTTGCTATGATCCACACAGTCCAATGCCTTCGCATAGTCAGTCAAACACAGGTAAACAACTTTCTCGTATTCTCAGCTTTCAATCATGATCCTCCTGATATCAACAATGATATCTCTTGTTCCATGTCCTTTCTGAATCTTGCTTGAATTTCTGGCAGTTCCCTCTTGACGTACTGTTGCAAATGCTTTTGAATGATCTTCTGCAAAACTTTACTTCTGTGTCATATTAATGATATTGTTTGTTAATTTCCTGCATTTTGTTGGATCACCTTTCTTTGAAATGGGAACAAATATGGAAGTCTTCAAGTCAGTTGGCCAGGTAGCTGCTTTCCAAATTTCTTGGCATAGATGAGTGAGTCCTTTCAGTGCTGCATCCATTTATTGATACATCTCTATTGACATTCAGTTAGTTTCCGCTCTGGAGGCTTGTTGTTTGCCAATGCCTTCAGTGCAGCTTGGATCTCTTCCTTCAGTACCATCAGTTTTTGATCATATGCAACCTCCTGAAATGGTTGAATGCTGGCCAATTATTTTTAGTAGAGTGACTCTGTGTATTCCTTCCATTATCTTTTGATGCTTCCCGAGTCACTTACATTTTCCCATAGAATCCTTCAGTATTGCCGCTCAAGGCTTGAATGTTTTCTTCACTTCCTTCAGCTTGAGAAATGCTGAGTGTGTTCTTCCTTTTTGCTTTTCTGTCTCCAGGTATTTTCACATTTCATTACAATACTTGTCTGTGAGCCACCCTTTGAAGTTTTCTGTTTAGTTCTTATACTGCATCAGTCTTTCTTTAGATTTAGCTACTCCATGTTCAAGAGCAACTTTTAGAGTCTCTTGTGACATCCATTTTGTTCTTTTATTTTATTCCTGTCTATTTCATGATCTCTTGCTTTCTTCATATATGATGTCCTTGATGTCCTTCCCTAACTCCTCTGGTCTTTGGTCATTAGTGTTCAATGCATCAAATCTATTCTTGAGATTTGTCTCTAAATTCAGATGGGATATACTCAGTGTTATACTTCAGCTCTAAGGACTTGTTCTAATTTTCTTCATCTTAAACCTGAACTTGCATATGAACAATTGATGGTCTGTTCAACAGTTAGCCCCAAGCCTTTTTCTGACTGATGATATTGAGCTTCTTCATCCTCTGTTTCCACAGATCTGGTCAATTTGATTTCTGTTTATTCCATTCAGTGAGATCCATGTGTATATTCTCCGTTTATGTTGGAGAAAAACTATATTTGCAATGAAGAAGTCATTGAGCTTTCAAAATTCTGTCATGTGATCTCTGTCATTGCTATTACCAAGACCATATTTTCCAACTACTGATCCTTCTTGTTTGTTCCCAACTTTAGCATTCCAATCACGAGTAACTATCAATGCATCTTTGATCAGTTTCAGACTGCAGAAGCTAGTAAAAGTCTTCAATTTCTTTATCTTTGGCCTTAGAGGTTGGTGTGTAAATTTGAATAATAGTCATATTAACTGATCTTCCTTGTAGCCATCTGGATATTATCACTGACAGAGTTGTACTTCAGGAAAGTTCCTGAAATGTTTTTTGTGATGAACACAAAGCCACCATTTGCTTTAGTTTGTCATTCCTGGCATAGGGTACCATGTGACTATCTGATTCAAAATGACCAGTACCAGACTATTTCAACTCACTAACGAGTAGGATATAGATGTTTACATGTTCTATTTCATTTTTGTTGGCTTCCAGTTTTCCTCATTTCATACTTTGTACATTCCACCTTCTGATCATTAATGGACATTTGCAGCTGTTTTTCTCATTTTGAGTTGTCTCACATTAGTAAATGATTTTCCTGAAAACTTGACTCCATCCATGTCTTTAAGGTTGACTCTACTTTGAAGAGGCAGCTCTTCCCCAGTTGTCTTTTGAGTGCTTTCCAACCTGAGGAGCTAATCTTCTGCCACTATATCAGACAATGCTCCACTACTGTTCAGGAGGTTTCCACTGGCCAGTTTTTTTTTCCAGAAGTAGACTAACACGTTTTTTCCTAGTCTCTCTTAGTCTGGAAGTTCTTCTCAAAGACGTCCACCAAGGTTGACCCTGCTGGTATTTGAAATACTGTTGGCAAAGCTTCCAGTATCATAGCAACACGTAAGCCACCACAGTATTACAAAATGTGAGACATGTGGTGGACATACTTACTACTACTCAGCAGTATGGAATTCCTAAAAATGCCTGTGCAAAATGGAAGACTGGCCTTTTTCTTATCTAAGCCTCTGGTATTACAGCTACTGTGTAATTAATGTAATAAGTTACCTTAGTTCCTTTTGGTCTCAGTTTCCTCATCTAAAAAATGAAGGGGTGTTATCTAAACTAGCTTCCAAAAATTCTGGAATTCTATCTGTGCTTTTCAACTACCACTTAACTACACCAAACTCCATCTTTAGAAAAATGATACCCTGACTTACTTAAAAATTAAAAAAAAAAAAAGTTAGGATCTAACAAGTATATTAAAATATTTTTCCTAAACTCATAGAATAGTTAGAGTACTATGAATAATTGATTTAGTGTAACCCACAAGACCCAAAGACATGTGGTTATTTTAATGTCCAGATTACTAGTTCTCTCCCTCTTGTTGTTAATAGATGCCTTAAAGTCCTTCACAATCCTCCTATTGTTGCTAGGTATAAGCCCATTGTTGCAGCTCCTGTGTCAATCTAATTGAAGGCCTTCTTTTTCTTTCTTTTTTTTTTTTTTTTTTTGGCTGACACTCTACTTTAACACGCATAATGTCTTTCTCCAAGGATTTGTCCCTCTTGCTAACATGCTCAAAGTAAGTGAAACAAAGACTCACCATCCTCGCTTCTAAGGAGCATTCTGGCTACACCTCCCTCCCTAGACCTACTGAATCAGAATCTGCAAGGGAACAGAATTGGAAATCTGTATTTTTCTTCTGATTAAATATGCAAAATTTATTTGTTATGAGATTGTCATATTTGTATTGCAAGTTGATATAAAGCTTGAAATTTTCAGTAGAGCTTAAAACCCTACGCTGTATCTTATTTCTGTCTCTGAGTTTATTCACGTTACTCCCCATTTTGAAATCTTCTCTACCTTCATCCTACCCAAATACTATCCATCAGTCAAAACATTGATCAAGTCCTACTTCCTGACTAAAGGAGTAACTGACAGCTATATGTCCAACACTATGCTAAGCATTACTTCAGGCCATTCTCAGGATAATCCTCTGAGAGAGTTACTCTTCTCATCCTCATTGTAAGTCAAGGAGATGAGGCTGGGGGAAGTGAAGTTTTCATTGTTGTTAGCTACCACTAGTAGGCTCCCAAGTCATGGCAGCCCTATCCGTGCACAATGTATTGAAATGCGGCTGTCTCCTGTACCATCCCTATGATCTTTTTACAATTGAACCATTGTGATGCATATGGTTTTCATGCACTGATTGTTGGAACAAGTTCTCCAGACCTTTCTTCCTAGTCCATGTTACTCTGAAAGTTCCACTAACACCTTTCCAACATCATAGCAACATGCAAGACTCCTCTGAAGAAGGGTGGTGTCTGTGCAGGAGATGTATTGTCTGGGAATTGAACCCAGGTATTCTTCATGCAAGGCGAGAATGCTACCACTGAACCAGTGATGTTTCTCAAGGAGTGAAGTAGCTAGCCTAAACATTGCCCTTGAAGTAAGTGATAGATATGAAGTCTGAATACACTCTGTCTCACCAGGGACCTGTGTCATACTCTACACAGATCACCACATGATGTCACCTTCCTTGCTCACTGCTCTGTCCAGCTCCAAGCATCTCTATCTTCCTCAATTCGCAAGAACCTTCAGTGTGAGCCCACCCCCCCAAAAAAAAATGCCATCCAATGAATTGTGACTAATTACAACCCTATAGGACCAAGTAGAACTTCCGCATAGGGTTCCGAGGAGCAACTGGTGGAATTTGAACTACCCGCCTTTTGGTTAGTAGTGGAATGCCTAACCACTGTCCAACTAGGGCTTCATGACCCCCATCAAGGAACACTTATTTGTATTCTTTCCCATCCAGATATTAAGCCTGGCAAAGGCAGAGACCATTTTCTATAGGCCCTCACTATGCTCAACCACTATTTGTCAATTGATTAGACATGGAGCAAACATGTGGATTTTGAAAATGTTCAAGACCGTTTTGGTGACAAACTATAGAAGATCTAGCAGCAAAAGTAAATATCAAATTCAGCTTCATCCTTTGTTCCAGAAAATAAACATTTCTTTTTTTTTTTTTTTTTTACATGAATTTACAAGTGGGGAGGTAATTGAATATGGGAAATCTCATCTGAAAGAGACCCATTTTCCAATGTCCATATTCAGGATCTAGAGATTTTGTTTTGTGCCTCTGAGACCACTCTATATTCTATAAGATTATGCTGACAATGAGATTATTGCCTCATAAAATCTTTTTTGGCCCAAATCAATTCCATGTGACTGAATACTAAAAGCTCCCTTGTAGAGGATAGATACACGCTGGAGTGGCATTCTCCTAATCTTTTAACAGAGAGTTGGGTTGATGGATTTGCTCATGCAGTCATAATTTGGAGTTAAGCCATTTTATAAAATGGATGAAGTGCACATTTCTTTTTTATTAGAAAATGATATTTTCTCATTTATCAGTACTTACCAAAGCAATTTTTCAAAAATATTCACAAAGCTCACTCAAAGGACAAAGTTTATCACCATTGTTACTATTATTGTTAGGTACTGTGGATTCTGACTCATAGCAACCCTGTAAGACAGGGAAGAACTGCTCCATAGGGTTTTTTAGGCTATCATCTTTACAGGAGAAGATATCCAGGACTTTCTTCTTGGAGCCACTGGGTGAGTTCAAACTGCCAACCTTTCCTTCAGCAGCCAAGCAATTAATCATTATGTTACCAAGGTCTCTTAGCACCACTGTTGTGTTGTTGAGTAGATTCTTACTCATAGAGACCACGTAGGACAGAGTAGATTTGCCCCATAGGGTATCTTAGGCTGTACTCACCAATTCTTTTCTCCAGCAGAGGAACAGTGACCTTTCGTTAAGCAGTCGAGTGCTTAAGTATTGTGCCACCAGTGCTCTTTTTATCACCATTAAGTTTATAATGAGTCTATAATTCTTAAGACAATTTTGAAAAATCAGTTTCCAATAATACTTCACGTATGCCCAAGGCAGCAAGTCTCAGATGAGGGGTTCTTCCCCCAGCCCCAAGACGGGCACTTCTTTGAAGGACACCATGCCCAGTTGGTATGTTTATTTTGAAATAAGACACATTATTTTATGGTCATACTGCATGTCTTGATTTTAATTTTCCATGATTTCTCAATCCACATACATTTCTGAGAATAGTTTTGGGATTGCAGCTTGATTTTTTTAAATTGTGCTTTAGGTGAAACTTTACAGCTCAAGTTAATTTCTCATACGAAAATTTATACACATACTGTTATGTGAAATTAGTTGCAATCCTTATAATGTGACAGCAGGTTTCCCCTTGCCACCTCGAGTTTCTTGTGTCCATTCAACCCATTCCTGTCCCTTCCTGCCTTCTCATCCTGCCTCTGGATAGGAGCTGCCCATTTGGACTCATGTGTCTGCTTGAACTAAGAAGCAGTTTTAAAAGCACGACACTATGCCAATATTCTTTGTTCTTCAGTGCTAAATGTGGACTTTAGTTTCTACCTTTCTTTAAATATCAAGTTTTCTAGATAGTTCATAATCCTACAAGTGGAGAATAATCAACACAAAGGCCCTAGTGAAATATGAACATGGAGAAGTAGCACTTGGTAAGTGTCTGAATGATATTTTAACATGTCAGAATTAAAATTTGACAAGGTAGACTGAAGACACTTCTCTAGAATTTAATGAATGGAAGGTTCTAAGAGATCATATAATTATAACTCTGTCATTTTATAGATTTAAAAAATAGATACCTAGATGCTTTCATGACTTCTCTAAGATCACATAGTACTGTGCAGTCTCCAGAAATTCTCACACATCAAACCTTCAGCAGAATAGTCCTCCCATCTAAACTGTCCCCATGCTATCACTTCCCTCAGAACACCCATCACTGGAACATGTTTGCCATTGTGTTTTCATGAAAATTTCTACATTTACTTTAGCCATCTCCTTATACAAAATTCCTAGTTGTTTATAGAAATTAATGTATCTCACAGATCTCTGTAATCTATAGGATCATTCATTTCTTTTTAGTGTATATCCTTGACTTTCCATTTCTACTATTACTTGTTCCAATAGACAAGTCAAAGTCACTGTTTATACAATGTATGGAGTAAGGACTTTGTATCAGTGTTGTATATACGTGAAAGCATTTTGTTTTTTGGTGTTTAACCTAGATGAACTCCTTTACCCCCTTCCTTCAGGACCTCTTCCTGATCTCTCAGACCAGGTGAGATGTACTTGTTGGTAGAACTTTCCATTGAAAACCTCAGCTCCTCTGTTATAACTTTCACCACACTTGTAATTATTTATTAATGCCAGTCAACTTCCGTACACTCTGTGCTTCTCGAGGGCAGGGACTCCGTCTGTCTTGGACACAAGTATATCTCTTGCACCCAGTATGCACATGGAAGATGTATCTTTTGGCCTGGACTTTCTATTCCAAGCAAAAAAAAAAAAAAATACAACTCAAACCATCTTATGCAAGAAAAAGAAATCAGTGACTCATGCAACTAAAAAGTCCAGAGATAGTGATGTGTGGTTTCATCACAGTTGGCTCCTGGATTCAAACTATGTTCTTAGGATGATTCTCCATTTGTTGCTTCTACTTTTAGATATGTTGTGCTCATGTGATGGCCAAGATGGTAGTGATTGCTCCAGGCTTATCTGATCCTTGATAACTCCAGTCTTAGAGAATCTTTCAGAAAATATCCCAACCATCGGTTTAGATTATGCACTCACTCGTAAGTCCACCACCATACCTTAGGAGTGTGGTGTGCTGACTGCCTTAGTTGGGGTCAGGAGACCTTCCAGAAACTTAGAGTAGAGGTCAGCCCCTCTTGAACCCCGTGGGGTAGGAGTAGATTGAGTGTTTTTCAAAGGGAGAAAAGGGGTTTTCTTGCCAGAACAGGGGGAATGGATGCTGGGTAAGCAGAACTATCTGATAACAAACAGAATATTAACTGGCAATATTTATTGAGTACTTTATGTGGATTTACTAATTTAATAAGTCCAGTAAAATGCTCAATTAGTAATTAGGAAATGAATGAATGAATGAATACAAAGTTTCATGTTTAGGTCATCGGACATTGTATGTTATAATGACAAATGGGTAATATTATGACTATCATTTTTATCATTATTGTTATGCTTTACTGCTAGGAACTTTGTAATATAGATCCTCATTTAGTTAAAGTTGTTAATAGATTTTTCTCATTATTTATTAAAAAACAATATAAAGAGCCAACATACTTGTAGTAGTCTCACATCCCTTATGTATTTAAAGAACTTAATACATAGCTTTGTTAGTCTTGCAATTTGAATCTCATTTCTGGCTTTTGTTTTTCTGATTTTACCACTATTAGCTGCTATCTCTCTGTGCTCCCTTGGGTAAGCTAAATTTCATCTTGTAGTTTTAATAATTATTTTGGGTGTTTGCATAGTTAACTCAGCTTCTACCAAGACCTTCTACATTTATTTCTCTTTCCACTCCCTTCCTGCCACCCATCTTTGGAGTCTTTCTATTGATCCTTTGGGTATTATTCAGGCTTACTAGATTTATTGTCTGTTTAAATTACTGTTCAAAGAGAATTGGCTATTTTACTCAACCTGTTAATCTTGGCTTGCATTTTCTTATCAATTTTTCCTATTTTCATTTTCAATTTTTCCATAGTTTTCTTAAGTATTCTAAATTCCATCCTAAGAACTTACTCTTTTTCCTGAGTTTAACTGCTTACAAGGAAATTGAGTTATTCAAAAATTCTTAAATAATGTTGCTGAAATCATGAAATTACATAAACTTATGTGTGAACGTGTATAGATTTATTTTCCAGGGGAAAGGGTGGTATTTCTCATCAAAGTTCATGTTTATGGCCTATGAATATTTCAGAGCTGTGGTGTCCTCATTATAATACTCACTGATATTTTGTAAACTGTTGTGAACTGTGACTGTTCAAACAGAGGGTGAGGGTTAGGTTTTTTGTTTGTTTGTTTTTTGCCATTGTTGTATCTTGACTACTGGCCCAGTCCTATATACACATTGTGGAGGGTTTCAGAAGAAGGAAGCCCACACTGTTAACAAACTAATGTTCTGTCCTAGGTCAGTGGCCCCCAAAGGGAAGAATTCTCAGCAAGACACAGTCTTTGAGAACTTCCTGCTTCTCGGGGAGGTATCATCTCAGAATGAATCATTTCCCTTCCTCCCATGCTGTACCTGCAAAAGCAGCATCCACTTCTTTCCAGGTTTCCCCTATTTGGGACAAAATTATTGTTGTGAGGTGTTAAATCATTTTCTGACACATAGTAACCCTGTAGGACAGAGCAGAACTTACCCATAAGATTTTCTAGGCTATATTCTTTACAAGAGGACGTTACCAGTGCTACTGGTGCTCTTGAACCACAGACCTTTCAATTAGCAGCTGAGTGCTTAACCAGGGATTCTTTTGTGAGATTAGTGACATATTGTGGATATTGTCTTCCTCCTTCTCTTTGCTCATGGAGAACTATAAGTGTCTCTGTAATTCTTAGATTTAAATATAGTTGTAATGAATCTGGATGTATAGAATCCACATCAAGCAGTGACTTCCTCTTGTTCTTGCTTCTTTGGGTCCCAAATTTCTTTGACATAAATCATGTCATTGTGCTGTGATTCATCCTCTGTCCACAGGCATCATTTTCAGTCCTGACTGCATGTTGACTACTTTTCTGACACTGAGCTCTTTCTTCTTCCGTCATAATTTACCCACACTACTAGTCATCTTGTCATTGGCCATCACTAACAGAATAGACGGGCTCTGAGATTGGCATCCTTTCCTAAGACTGGAGCTAAAGGAAGAATTCCTCCAAAACTCAGTGCCATACTAAGGACTAGGTGGAGAGGCCAAGGTTAAAACACAACAGACTACTTGTAATCGGTGAGTTCTTTGCATTAGAGATGATATGAATATCAGTGCTATGAAGCCAGTTGGTCTGAGGCAGGCAAGGAAGATGTCAAAGGACTAAGACGAGGATATAAAGGGCTAGCAGGATTGAGATGTATGACTTGGTTAGGCTGAAATAAAATCTCAGAGGAAAAATGGATAATCCCTGTGATTCTTCCCTATAATCTAAGCCTCCCTCTGCAACTTTATTTCATGGTCAGTTGATATAAACTGTGTGTGTGTGTCTGTGTGTGTGTGTGGTGCTATAGAAATTGTATCAATACATGTATATTGTTGGCCAGTATGATTGGGAAGACCATCAAACATCATTTTAATCTTTACTGATTATGTATTATAGGAAGAATTTTCATAAAAAATAAGTCTTCTGCAACCTTAATTTTTCAAGATAACCATTGTCCAGATTGGCCACAGGATTTTTGTGGTCTGATGGGTTGATTTAAATGAAATCATTTTGATAAGAGTAGTGTTACACAAATGCTCGATGAAATTACCTTCAGAGGTATACTTTGAAAACTGAAAGTAGTGACCATGAATTATTTTTCCTTCCACAGTATAAACGTTCTGAAGAAATCGAGTATTCATTCATTTTGGACTGTTTTCTACATTTAGGTTTTGGAATTCAAGTGAAATGAAAACTTGTGTTTTCCTCTTTTCCTTCTGCAGGTTATGTGAACCTCTTACAATTAACTCAGAAATGGACCAGCTTTTTATACTGGAAAAAATAATGATACTTCCTGCGTTAATTGTTCAGGCTAATACGAAAAGCGATACTATTGAGGTAAGACAATGAAGAAAAAATGGGGAAAATATATGGAGAAAGAAAAGCTCAAGTAAGCATTCACAAGGTGTCTAGGTGTCATCAATTAGTTGTAGAGAAAGATACACATACTGTGGGTATTTGTTTAAAAAGTAAAATAATGCATACGAGCTTCGCTACCAAATTATCTTAAAAATTCCACAACTTCCTCTTCTTAATCATCTTTTATTCTAAATATACTTAGAACCTCTTTCAAAATAATAGAGTACATGGATTCACTGTAGGACAGGATTCAACTGTTTCATTATAATCTTTTATTTAAAAAATTTTAGAGAGCTGTCCCATTAAGTATGAGTTGCCCAAACCTGATCTATTTCGTAATAATAATGATAAGAAAATAGTAAAGAGTTGAATTATGCATTGTGGAAAGAAGAGTTAGTCATGGTGAATTTTAATGATTTGAATAGGTCATATGCAGGAAATTTAGAGACAATTTTAATATAAAGATGATAAGATTTTTAGGTCATTTGATACATTAGCTTATGAAATAAGACAGGTTTTGAGATGGAAAGCTTGTGAATTTTGATACATCTAAAAAAATAAAATTTTGGGACATTAAGGAAACGAAGTTTTTTTGAAACATGTCAAAAATTAAGAGACATGTGTTTCAAGCTGCTGTAACTAAGCAAGTCAACCTCACTCCAGAGGTTATCCTGTTCAATCCCAGCCTAGCAAACTGCAAAAGAGAGGAAGGACAGACATCTGATAGAACAAGGGAATGGAAGTGTTCTGCATCCTGCATTGACATTTTTTCAAACTTTCTTTCTTTCTTTTTTTTTTTTTTTTTATTCTACTTCAGGTGAAGGCTTACAGAACAAATAGTTTCTCATGTAACAGTTGTACACATATTGGTTTATGACATTGGTTAACAACCCCACAACATGTCAACCCTCTGACTTCTCAGCCTTTATTTTTTGGTGAAAATACACATAGCCAAAGATACACCATTTCAAAAATATCTACTTGCACAGTTCAGTGGCATTGACTACGCTCTTCCAATTGTTCTGTTATTCTCACTTAAGATGAAGGTGTACAGAACGAAATAGTTTCTCATTTAACAGTTCCTACAAATGTTGCCCTATGACAATGGTTAATAATCTCACAACACATCAACAATATCGTTACCCAACCTTGAGTTTCCTATCACCAGCTTCCTTGTCCCCTTTCACCTTCTGGGCCTTATCACTGGACTACTGTATCTCATTAGTCTCATTTGGTTTTACGGGGCTGTCCACTCCCAGGCTGTATGGTGAACCTCGGAGATAACTTCACCACTGAGCTAATAGGGAGTCTGGGGGCCATAATCTTGGGGTTTCTCCAGTCTCCTTTAGGCCAGTAAATCTGGTCTTTTTTTGTGAGTTAGAATTATGTTCTACATCCTTCTCCAGCTTTGTCCAGAACTCTCTGTTGTGATACTGGTCAGAGCAGTCAGTGGTGGTAGCCAGGCACCATCTAGCTGTACTGGACTCAGTCCAGTGGAGGCCTTGGTAGCTGTGGACAATTAGTCCTTCGGACTAATCTTTCCTTGTATCCTGTTCTCTTCATTCTCCCTTGCTCCCAAAGGGATGAGTCCAGCGGAGTATCTTAGTTGGCTGCTCACAGGCTTTTAAGACCCCAGACACTACTCACCAAGGTAGAATGTAGAGCATTGTCTTTATAACATTGTCATGCCAATTGAGCTAGATGTTCCCCGAGACCATGGTCCCCACAGCCCTCCGCCCAGCAATTCAGTCCCTCAGGGAGTTTGGATGTGTCTGTGGGGCTTCCATGACCTTTCCTTGTACAAGTTGTGCTAGTTTCCCCTGTATTGTGTACTGTCTCACCCTTCACCCAAGATACCACTTATCTATTGCCTTTTTAGTATTTCCCCCCCACCCCTCCCATCCCTGGTAACCAACAAAGATAGTTACATTTTGTGTGTGAACTTTTTCATGGGTTTTTACAAAAGAGGTCTCATACAACATTTGTCCTTTTGTGATTTACTTCTTTCACTCAGCATAATGTCCCCCAGTTTCATCCATGCTATGAGATGCTTCACAGATTCATTGTTGTTCTTTCTCGTTGCATAGTACTCCACTGTGTGTATGCACCATAGTTTGTTTATCCATTCATCTGTTGATGGGAATCTAGGTTGTTTCCATTGTTTTGCTATTGTGAACAATGCTGCCATGAACATAGGTGTGCATATGTCTATTCGAGTGACGACTCTTATTTCTCTAGGATATATTGCTGGGAATGGGATTGCTGGATCGAGTGGTATGTCTATTTCTAGCTTTTTGAGGAAGCGCCATATCAATTTCCAAAATGGTTGTATCATTTTGCATTCCCACCAGAAGTGAATAAGAGTTCTGATCTCCCCGCAGCCCCTACAGCATTTGATATTTCCAGTGTTTTTGATTCGTGCCATTAATGCCAGGGTGAGATGGTATCTCATTGTGGTTTTAATTTGCATTTCTCTAAAGGCTAGTGTTCACGAGCATTTCCTCATGTGTCTGTTGGCCATTTGAATGTCTTCTTTGGTGAAGTGTCTTTTCATTTTCTTTGTGCATTTTTTAATAGGACTATTTGTCTTTTTGTTGTAGAGGTGTTGGATTTTCCTATGGATTTTAGAGATTAAAGTTTTGTCTGACTTGTCTAAAAGTTTTTTCTCAGTCTCTAAGTTCTCTTTTTACTCTTTTGGTAAAGTCTTTTGATGAGCCTAAGTGTCTCATTTTTAGAAGATTCCAGTAATCTAGTTTATCTTCCAGGGTTTGTGTGTGTTGGTTATGGTTTATATCCTGTTAATGACGTGCATTAGGGCCTGTAGCTTTGAGCCTATTTTTTTCCTCTATGAACTTTATTGTTTTAGGCTTTATATTCAGGTCTTTGATCCATTTTGAAGTAGTTTTTGTATACGGTGTGAAGTATTGGTCTTCTTTCATTTTTTTGCAGATGGATATCAAGTTTTGCCAGCACCATTTGTTAAAAAGACTGTCTTTTCCCCCTTTGATGGACTTTGAGCCCTTGTCGAAGATCAAGTGACCGTAGGTGGATGGATTTACTTTTGGGTTCTCTATTCTGTTCCATTGGTCAATATATCTGTTGTTGTACCAGTACCAGGCTGTTTTGACTACCCTAGCAGTATAGTAGGTTCTGAAGTCAGGTAGTGAGAGTCCTCCAGCTTTATTCTTCTTCTTCAGTAGTGCTTTATTCAGGGCTTCTTCCCTTTCCTTATAAAGTTAATGATTAGTTTTTCCATCTCTTTTAAGAATGTTATTGGTATTTGGATCGGGATTAAGTTGTATTTTTAAATTGCTTTGGGTAGAATTGTCATTTTCACAATATTGAGTCTGCCTATCCATGAGCATGGTTTGTTTTTCCATTTATGTAGATCCCTTTGGTTTGCATACAGAAGTGTTTTGTAGTTTTCTTTGTATAGGTCTTTTACATCCCCGGTCAGATTTATTCCTAAGTATTTTATCTTTTTAGGAGCTATTGAAAATGGTATTGTTTTCCTGATTTCCTTTTCATCGTTCTCCTTATTGGTGTATAGGAATCCAACTGATTTTTGAATGTTTATCTTGTATCCTGCTACTCTGTTGAATCTTTCTATTAGTTCCAGTAGATTTCTCGTGGAGTCTTTAGGGTTTTCTATGCATAGTATCATATCATCTGCAAACAGGGACAGTTTAACTTCTTCATTACCAATTTGGATGCCCTTGATTTCTTTTTCTTGCCTTATTGCTCTAGCTAGAACTTCCAGCACAATGTGAAATAGGAGGGGTGATAAAGGGCATCCTTGTCTTGTTCCCGTTTTCAAAGGGAATGTTGTCAGCCTCTCTCCATTAAGAATGATGTTGGCCATTGGTTTTGCATAGATGGCCTTTATTATGTTGAGAAATTTCCCTTCTATACCTATTTGATTGAGAGTTTTTTTATCAGGAATGGGTGTTGGACTTTGTCAAATGCCTTTTCTGCATCAGTTGAGATGATCATGTGATTCTTTTCTTTCCTTTTATTTATGTGGTGGATTACATTGATTGATTTTCTAATGTTGAACCATCCTTGCATACCTGGTATGAATCCTACTTGGTCGTGGTGTATTATTTTTTTGATATGATGCTGAATTGTATTGGCTAGAATTTTGTTGAGAATTTTTGCATCTATATTCATGAGAAATATTGATCTGTAATTTTCCTTTTTTGTGACATCTTTTCTTGGATTAGGTATCAACATTATGGTGGCTTCATAGAATGAATTTGGAAGTGTTGCTTCCTCTTCTATGCTCTGAAATAGCTTGAGTAGTACTGGTACAAGCTCTTCTGTAAGTGTTTTGTAGAATTCTCCAGTGAAGCCATCTGGGCCAGGGCTTTTTTTGGTTGGGAGTATTTTTATTACCTTTTCCATCGCTTCTCTTGTTATGAGTCTGTTCAGATTTTCAACATCACTTTGTTGTAGTTTGGGTAGGCCGTGTGTTTCTAGAAATTTATTGAAATCCTCTAGGTTTTCAAATTTGTTGGATTATAGTCTTTCATAATATTGTTATAATCCTTTTTATTTCGGTTGGGCCTGTTGTAATGTCCCCCATTTCATTTCTTATTTGGGTTATTTGTGTCCTCTCCTGTTTTTCTTTTGTCAGTCTGGCCCGTGGTTTGTCGATTTTGTTGATTCTTTCAAAGAACCAACTTTTGGTTTTGTTGATTCTTTCTATTGTTTTTCTGTTCTCTATTTCATTTATTTCTGCTCTGATCTTTACTATTTCCTTTCTTCTGGTGGTTGTGGGCTTATTTTGCTGTTCTCTTTCTATTTGTTTGAGTTCTGTGGTTAATGTTTTGATTTTGTCCCTTTCTTCTTTTTTGATATGTGCATTTATTGCTATAAATTGTCCTCTGAGGACTGCCTTTGCTGTGTCCCAAAGGTTTTGGTATGATGTGTTTTCATTCTCATTTGATTCTAGGAATTTTTTGATTCCATCTCTGATTTCTTCTATTACCCAGTGATGCGTAAGCAGGGTATTATTCAGTTTCCATGTAATTTATTTCTTTTCCTTGCTCTTTCTATTGTTAATTTCTACCTTGATGGCATTGTGGTCAGAGAAGAGACTTTGAATTATCTCAACGTTTTGGATCTTGTTGAGGATTTCTCTGTGGGCTAAGATGTGGTGTATTCTGGAGAACGTCCCATGTGCATTGGAAAAGAATGTGTACTTTGCAGCAGTTGGATGGAGTGTTCTATATATGTCTATGAGGTCAAGCTGGCATATTGTGTCCTTTAGGTCTTCTGTATCTGCTGAGTTTCTTCTTAGTTGTTCTGTCCTTTACTGAGAGTGGTGTGTTGAAGTCTCCTACTATTATTGTGGAACTGTCAATTTCTCTTTTCAGTGTCATTAGAGTTTGTTTTATGTATTTTGGAGCCCTGTCATTGGGTGCGTAGATGTTTATTATGGTTATGTCTTCATGATGGATCATCCCCTTAATCATTATATAGTGTCATTCTTTGTCTTTTATCTTAGATTTCATTCTAAAGTGTATTTTATCTGAGATTAGAATTGCCACTCCTGCTCTTTTTTGGTAGTTGTTAGCTTGATATATTTTTTTCCAACCTTTGACTTTTAATCAATTCACATCTTTGTTTCTAAGGTGTGTCTCTTGTAGACAGCATATTGTTGGATCCTGTTTTCTTATTCAGTCTTTCACTCTCCGTCTCTTTATGGGTGCATTGAGTCCATTTACATTCAGTGTAATTATTGATAGATTTGAGTTTGTTGCTGTCATTTTGTAGTGCTTTTTTGTGGTGCTGAAGTTTTCTTTGTTCTTCTTACTCTCTTCTGCTGAGTTAGGTTTGTTTGTGGATTTTTTTTTCATTTGTTTTCGTAGGTTGTTTTTGATGAGACTTCATGTTTTTCCTCTTTTTTTTTTTTTAATGAATATGTTTGTTAACTTTCTTTATGATTACCATGAATTTTACCCTTCTTTCTAACTTTGAAGCAGTCTACCATTACTTGGTATCGCTTTGCCTTCCTCTCCATTAGAGTGTACTATACCTATATAATTTATTCCCTCTTTTATTGTTTTGATGTTGTTGTCATTTACTGTAACTGCTCTGATTCCCTCTTGTATTTCTTTTGGTTTTGGATAGTCCTCGAGTGTTCATTTCCTAGATTGGTAGCTGGCTGGTACAATCCTGCAACCTAGATTCTGCCTGTTAGCTGAAGCTGTTTGTCCTCAGATTGAAGAACTTGCTTTAATAATTCTTGAAAGTTTGGTTTGATTTTTACACATTCCCTTAATTTCTGTTTATCTGGAAATTACCTAATTTCACCATTAAATTTGAATGAGAGTTTTGCAGGATATATTATTCTTGTCTGGGAATTTTTTTGTTTCAAGATTTTATATATGTCATCCCATTGCCTTCTTGCCTGCATGATTGCTGCCAAATAATCTGAGCTTAATCTTATTGTTTCTCCTCTGTATGTGACTTCTTGTTTTTCAAGAGATTCTCTTAGGATTCTTTGTTTTTCTTTGGTTTTAGCCTTGGTGATATGCCTTGGTGATTTTCTCTTGGGTTCTCTCCTATATGGGGTTCGTTGAGCTTCTTGGATGGCCAGCTTTACATCCTTCATGATATTGGGGACGTTTTCTGTCAGCAATTCCTCGATGATCTTCTCTCTGTTTTCTGTTTTCTCCTCCTGTTCTGGAATTCCAATCACTCGCAAAGTTTTGCTTTTTATTGTATACCACATAATTCTCAGGGTCTCTTCATTTTTCTTTGTTCTTTTTTCTGAGTTTTCCTGAAACAGAGTTGTTGCTAAGTGTTTGTCTTCAATTCCACTGATCCTGTCTTCCACCATTTCAAATCTGCTTCTCAGCCCTTCTATGACACTGTCCATTTCTGAAATGTTGTTATCTTTTGGATTTCTAATTATTGTCTTTCTATAATTTCAGTTGTGAATTTATTTTGGAATTTTGTTCCTGCATTATTTTCCTGAATTCTTCCAATTTTTTGTCTGTATTTTCCATGAATTTGTCTATTTTTTCCTCATGTTTGTCAGCTTTTTGCCTTAGCTCTTGGAGAATTCTGAGTAGTAGAGATTTGAATTTCCTATCAGGTATTTCTAGTGCATTTTCTTCCACTAGAGTGTCATCTGGTATTTTATTTTGGACACCTACTGGAACCATCCTGTCCTGTTTTTATAAATGTTTTGATATTTTCGGCTGTATTCGGGGCACTCAGTAGTTATTTTTCTCATTTATTGATTGTAGATTTGTTTGTTTTGCCCCCCCCCTTTTTTTTTTAAATTTGACTATGTCTTACCTGGCAGACTGTGTGTTGTTTGTTGTTTTCTCATCTGTGGGCACAATACTTTTTGCCTCCTTCTCTAATTGGCAAGCTCAGTCACTCAGGCATGGTATGGCAGGGCAGGTCCAGCTGAAGAGGAGTTACTGGGACTGGATGCTTGTGGAGCTTACTACAGCCACCAGAACAGGTGGGTAATCAGTGCAGGGCAGGTTCCAGTAGGCCATCCCTGCACTGCCTGGTGGTGTGATGACAAGCGCACGGTGCAGGTAGGCAGGATGCAGCAGGGAGGTTGTTATGTGTGGAGCTAAGATGGGTATGGGAGAGAGGAGAGAGGAATAGGAGCCATAAACATACAAAGAAATAAAAAAGAATGCTAGGGGTGTTTGCCATTGTAGTGGAGAGATGAGAGACTATGAAATGGAGAAAAACAGAAAGGGGAAGAGGAAGAAAAGAACAGAATGAATAAATAAAAATTGGAAAGGTTAAAGAACCACAAAGTTCCCAGGGATCCCACCGGTGCAGCTATGAGGTCTGGGGAAGTCGCTATCAGGTGTTTTAGTACAGCCTGGCTAGAAGGCATTGAGGTATACAACGCCTGGTATTCAGGGAACAGAAAGAGAAGGAATATATAGAGAGATGAGAAATGGAGAAATGAAGAAAGACAAAAAGGGAAAAGAAAACAAAACTCTTTTAAAAAAAAAGAAGAAGAAAGGCCCCCCAAAAAACAAAAACAAAATAATGAAAAATAAATATCTCAGGGATCCCTATGCACGTCTATGCAAGCTGAGGGGGAAGTCTTGTTGCCACGCAGCATTGCCTGTCCAGAAAGGGATCCCAACTCAAGAAAAGGAAAAGAAAACAAACAAACAATTCAAAACAAACAAATGAACAAAAGCCCCGGTATCCCACCAGCACGGCAGCCCAGACCAAGAAGCAGCTCCACACTCGAACGGAGCTCCACAGCCCCTCAGGAAGAAGCAAAGATGGTGCACAGAGCCAGATATTTGGGCAAAAGGAGGGGGAGGTGGTGAGAGGTAAGGAAAAAATCAAAGAAGCAGAAAAAAAGCAACACTAGCAACCAACAAATGGCACTCAGAGAGCCAGCTAGCTCAGGCTGGTGTTTCTTGGACAAGATACTGTGTCTGTAGGAAGCAGAGGGGGCTGAGTGTGGGTGAAGAAGGGTAGGGAGTAGTAGAGCATATATTACAAATTACCAGAGCTCTACAGCCCCTCAGGAAGAAGCAAAGATGGTGCACGGAGCCAGGTATTTGAGTGCAAGGAGGGGGAGGTGGTGAGATGTAAGGACGAAATCAAAAGAAGCGGAAAAAAGCAACACCAGCAGCCAACAAACGGCACTCAGAGAGCCGGCTTGTTCGGGTGTGTGGAATCCAAGCAGCCGGTGTTTCCTGGTCAAGAGATTGTGGCTGCATGAAGCAGAGGAGGCTGAGTCGGGGTGAAGAAGGGTCGGGAGTAGGAAAGCGTATATCGCAGATTACCGGTTGTTTTGTCTCCGCCTGGACACTGCATGAGGCTGCTTTCTCGTATCCCATTTGCTGGTCTCCGATAGGAGTCCAAGATGGCGGATCCACACTGCATTAGAGGGTAGGGGACCTCTGCATGAATCTCTCCTCGCTCTCCTTTCTCTGTCAGTTTTCTCACTCCATTTGATGCTTGGCTGAGTTCTTTATTTCTTCATTTGATGTTTTAGGGTTTCAGGATTGTCGTAGTCTCTATTTGGCTTCATTTTTCAGATCTTTGCTGTGGAGGGAAGTCGTGGTGCTTCTGCCTAGAGCACCATTTTGCCGGAACTATTTTTTTTTAATTTTTATTGTTGTAAAAATATAAAGAATATAAAATTTGCCAATTCAACATTTTTGACATGTACAATTCATTAAAACTAATTACATAAATCATGTTGTGCAGCCATCACCGATGACCATTGCCAAATTTATCATCCCCATAAACAAAAACTCTATGTTACCTAAACAATGAATCCCCCCTTTCTTTGTCTCTCTTTTCCTGGTAATCACTATTAAACTGTATTTTCTATACATTTATCTATTCCAGATACTTTATATTAGTGAAAACATACAAGTGTACTCTACTTATCTCTATTTATTTAAATCTTACACAATCTTCCTGGTCCACCTCAATTCCTACATCCTCAGGAAGGCTTTACTCATGATTCTAGTCGTTGACCTCTATCAGAGTCTCCAGAGTAGCTCATTACTGTTTTCATATTTTATGTATCTTGTTTTCTTTGACTAGCTTCTTCCAAAGTGTTCGTTCTCATCTTTACACCTTCCAAAGTTTCTAGCACTGCTCTGGCAAGATATCACATGCTCAGTCAAAGCTTCTTTATTTGTAAACTCTTACAAAACAAATACCGACCTGAGTACCAAAAGCCATTTTTAAAGCAAATGATTTTATTATCTCTGTGTCGTGAAAAAGGGATGTGACTTACTTCTAATAGACTCTGCAACCTACTCAGGTGAGTTGATATTTTCAGAGTTAATATCCATACCAAAGTCACCAAAGAATATTTGCACTGTATTTGAATTAAAAAGAATGATTTAAAGTGTTTAAAATCATTTTTGGAGCTGAATTCCATTTTGAGCTGAAAGCCATCCCATGCATATTCTTTGAAACACAATTGGAATCTTTTTTTTGTAGGGACATACGCGTGAGATGACAATTGATGAATTTTGTGAGAATATGACTAATACTTCAATGGGTTCACCGTATAGAAGATATGCAAATTTTATCAGTACACTGCTCAGGAACAATGGTTCCCCTTGTTATCCTGCAAATTACAAGGAATATATTAATCAGTTCTCAGATGCTTCCTTCCAAGTGAATACTTACATTACAGGTAAAGTGTTATCTGGCGAAAATAGAAATTTTCCTTTGGGGGTTGAGAAATATGAGCACAAGAACGTGCATTAAACACTCTGCAAGTTGTGAGGTTGCATTAACCTTCATGAGGAATTACGAAAAAACAGATCTAAGGCTTTTACTCAAGGATGAGAAGAGAGAATGAATGAGTCCAACAGCTGGACATACACAGATTAAATCACTTTAGTAAGAGAGGCAGAAATACCAAATGCTCAGGATTGCAAGAATCAGAATAAAGAAAGGGATCTCTTAGAACCTTTAAGTGTCACTGTTGCCAAGAAAATACCTGACCCCACTTAAAATTCTATATAGAGCAGCTCTCAAACTTGGTTGCAGTTTAGAATGACCTAGCTTGTTGATGATGAGTCAATTTCAACTTGTGGCAATCCCAAATGTTACAGAGTAGAACTGCAATATAAGGTTTGCATCGCTCTAATCTTTGTGGAAGAGATCTCCAGTCCTCCCTTCTGTGGATCTGCTGGGTGGGTTCAAATTGAGCACAAATCATTTGTACTACTAAGGAACTTTCTTTCTTTCGCTAGCCTGTTGGAAATCCAACATAATTACAATTTCAATATATTTTTAGTATGAATAGTTTTTAAAGTTATTAACTAAATTGCTCAAAGACATGTGAATCCTTGATATAGCTGCTAAAATTTCAGTGAACAAACTTCTAAGTTATTATACACAATTTGATGCACTGATTTACTCACTCTACCAGTATTGATTACCTGGGAGAGAAGTTGCAATCACAGTGTGAGTGATGGTGCAGAGATGGTGAGGGACAAAGGCATCAAGCTTTCATCCCTCTTTCCAGAAGCTTCATGGAGAAGGGCCTGGGTAATCTTTAGGAGAATGTAACTAGAGGGGGATGCAGAGACAATGTAGCATTTTCCTAGCAGAGGCTGAAAATAAAAGACACACAGTGGGACAGTTCTGTGGTGCTCATAGAGACAGCCCTGGAGGGAATGGCAAAAGGTTATTTCAGGATCATATGGGTCCTCACCAGCATCTCCTGATCATTGCACATAGTATCAGTTCTTGGCGTTGTAATGTTGGGCATGACTAAAAATACCATTAGTAATAATAAGATCAAATTCCTTTTAGAAGGTCACGAGAGGTATGCAAATTAGAGTGCTTAATTTTTTTTAGGGTTTTTATTTAGTCATCAACAAAAATATTTTTTCTGGTTAATTGATGTTTTCTTTTCCAGACAGGCCATGGTTTTTTCAATGTTGCACTGAACTTGGCTACTTTTTTACCACAAGTTTAAAGAACTACTCTTTCTCTGGATTGCCTCTCAGGTAAAGGCTCTGCCTTATCTTCTGTGTGTAAGTAGAAACCATGATTACAGGGTTTTTTTTTTTTTTTTTTTCCAATACAGGGAAGATTAAATTGAAGGCCAACTCTCAGTCTTACTGTCTCTGTGCTCTCTTACTCAACAGGCAAGCCAGCTATGCATTGAACATTTTCCTTCCAACAGTAATTACTATTCTAGTTACAAGTATGGGTTCAATGCGAAGGCAAATAATAGACTCTTCTACTTTACTTGTTATGAAGCCCTAGGTGGCATCCAGAAAACATAAGCCCGTGAGGTCTACAGTCTCCTCATTGAGACTCTATGTTGTGTTGAGCAAGGCTTCAAATAGATAAATACTTTGGTGACCACATTCCTCCATGCTTAACTACTGAAGGAACTCTAGAGGAAGTCATAGGAGAAGTAGGTAGGTAAGTAGTTACATAGGTAGATAAGCAGGTACATAGATAAAACCCAAACCAAATCTATTGCCTTTGAGTCAATTCTGCCTCATAGGAACCCTATAGGACAGAGTAGAACTGCACCATAGGGTTTCCAAAGAGTGGCTGGTAGATTAGAACTGCCATTGTTTTGGTTTCAGCTGAGCTCTTAACCACTGTGCATCAGGGACTCAGATAGTTAGATAGAAAGGTAGGTAGATAGATAGATAGATAGATAGATGGATGGATAGTGGGATGGACAGATACAAAGATAGAGTCTTTCTTAAACTGAAAAAAAAATTAGCTATTTTAAGTAAGTCAGATTCTCAAGGGGAAAACAAAATAACTAAAAGGTAAACAAGAACCACCACATTCTGTAGATATCTTTCATACATTCCTCAAGCCTGTTTTCTGGCACCTACAATTTTGTCTCCTTTTTTTTGCAGGTATTATGCTAAGAAGTGTGCCGATGTCTTTGGCCCTGATATCAATATAAATTCAACGATTCGGGGTGCTACAGTCGCCAACAGGTACTTTGGTGGCCTCAAAGAGAAGGGAAGCAAAATCATCTTTGCCAACGGTTCCTATGATCCTTGGCACCGTCTGGGAATCACAAAGGATATCAGTAACGATTTGCTAGCTGTCTTCATTAAAGGTAATTTAGTTGTGAATGGTTAAGACCCAGAAATAGGGTGAAGTTAGTATATCTACACATATTAATGAATTAAGGCAACAGTGGTGATTCAGGAGTTGAATTCTTGCCTTACATCCAGGAGACTCTGGTTCAATTCCCAGTCAATGCACCTCAGGTGCATCTACCATTCCTCTGTCAGTGGAGGCTATTTTGTGTCTATGATACCAAACTGGTCTCAGTAGAGCTTCCAGACTAAGGTGAACTATGTGTAATGATATGGTGATCTATTTCCAGAAATCAAAGAAAATCCTATGGATCCCAATAGTCCAGTCTGCAGCAAATCATGAGGATGGGACAGGAACAGGCAGCATTTACTTTTGTTGTGCATGGCATCATCATGAGTTGGAGGCTGACTTGACAGCAGCTACAAACAACAACATTAATAAATTGTTTTTGATATAATTGACAAGAAATACAAAATAGTTCTAAGTAGGTGATTGGTAGATCATTTATTTTTCAGTAATATTTCATCATCATGCCAGCATCTAATATAGAGCACCTTTAAAAGTGGAGCCCTGGTGGCACGGTGGTTAAGAGCTCAATGGCCAAGCAAAAGGTCAGCAGTTGGAATCCATCAGCTGTTTCTTGGAAACCCCATGGGGAAGCTTTATTCTGCTGTATAAGGTTTCTCCCCCATGCATCTATCAGTTTGTTGTAATGTGGTGGCTTGTGTATTGCTGTGATGCTGTAAGCTATGCTACCGGTATTCAAATACCAGCAGGGTCACCCATGGCAGGGGACAGTTTTCAGATGAGCTTCCAGATTAAGACAGACTAGGAGGGACTTGGAAGTCTACTTCTGAAAAGAATTTGCCAGTGAATAGCTTATAAGTAGGAGTGGAACATTGTCTGATTAAGTGTGTGAAGATGAGGCCCCCAGGTTGGAAGCACTCCAAATACGGGTGGGGAAGAGATGCCGCTGCAAAGTTAAGTCAAACTTAATGACGTCAATAGAATCAAGTTTTCAGGACCTTCATCATCTGATGTGGCATGACTCAAAATGAGCTGAAACATTCATTAATAACCGGAACATGGAAGGCACTAAGTATGAATCTAGGAAAACTGGAAAAGATCAAAAAGGAAATGGAACACATAAACATCAATATCCCAGGCATCTGTGAGCCGAAATTGACTGGTGTTGGCCATTTTGAACAGACAATCGTATGGTTTATTATGCCACGAATGACAACTTGAAGAGGAATGGTGTTGCATTCATCCTCAAAAAGAATAATTCAAGATTTATCCTGAAGTACAACACTGTCAGTGACAGGATAGTATCCAATCACCTACCAGCAAGACCAGTTAATAGCACTATTATTCAAATTTACGCATCAACCACTAAGGCCAAAGATGAAGAAATTGAAAATTTTTACTAACATCTGCGATCTGAAATTGATCAAACATGCAATCAGGGTGCATTAATAATTACGGGTGAAAGCTGGAAACAAAGGAGGATCAGTTGGAAAATATGCTCTTGGTAATAGAAATGATGTCTGTGATCACATGATAGAATTTTGCAAGGCTGAGACTCCTTCACTGCAAATACTCCCCCCCCCCGCCCCCCCCCCCCCCCCCCCCGCTAACGTAAATGGCCTACACATGGACCTCGCCAGATGGAATACACAGGAATCAAATCAATTACGTCTATGGAAAGAGACAATGGAAAAGCTCAATATCATCAGTCAGAACAAGGCCAGGGGCCAACTGCGGAACAGACCATCAATTGCTTGTATGCAATTTCAAGGTGAACTGAAGAAAATTAGAACAAGTCCACAAGAGCCAAAGTGCAGCCTTGAGTATGTCCCACCCGAATTTAGAGACCATCTCAAGAACAGATTTGACACGATGAACACTAATGACTGAAGACCAGAGAAGTTGTGCAATGACATCAAGGACATCATACATAAAGAAAGTAAGGTGACATTAAAGAGACAGGAAAGAAAAAACAAAAACAGAATAGATGTCAGAAAGGACTCTGAAACTTGCTCTTGAAAACTGAGTAGCTAAAGGAAAAGGAACAAATGATGAAGTAAAAGAGCGGGACAGAAGATTTCAAAGGACGACTCCAGAAGACAAAGTAAAGTATTATAATCACATGTGCAAAGAGAAGGAGATAGGAAACCAAAAGGGAAGAACGTGCTTGGCATTTCTTAAGCTGAAAGAACTGAAGAAAAAGATCAAGCATTGAGTTACAATAGTGAAGGATTCTGTGGGGAAAATATTAAACAATGCAGGAATCATCAAAAGAAGATGGAAGGAATACAGAGAGTTACTAAATCAAAAAGAATTGGTTACCCTTCAACCATTTCAGGAATGTAGAATATGATCAGGAACTTCTGGTACTGAAGGAAGAAGTCCAAGCTGTGCTGAAGGCATTGGCAAAAAGCAAGCCTCCAGGAACTGATGGAATACCAATTGAGATGTTTCAACAAATGGATGCAGCACTGGAAGTCCTCACTTATGTATGCCAAGAAATTTGGAAGAAAACTACCTGGCAGACTGACTGGAAGAGATCCTACAGGAAAGGAGATCCAACTGAATATGGAAATTATTGAACAATGTCATTAATATCACACACAAGTAGAATTTTGCTGAAGATCATTCAAAAGGCACTGCAGCAGTATATTGACAAACAACTGCCAGAAATTCAAGCTGCATTCAAAAGAGGACATGGAGCCAGTGATATAATTATTGATGTCACATGGATCTTGGATGAAAGCAGAGAATACCAGAAAGATGTTTACCTGTGTTTTATTGACTATGCAAAGGCATTCAACTGTGTGGAACATAACAAATTATGGATAACATTGAGAAGACTGGGAATTTCAGAAAACTTAATTGTGTTCATGGAGGAACCTGTACATAGATCAAGAGACAGTCATTCAAATAGAACAAGGGGATACTGTGTGGTTTAAAGTCAGGAAAGGTTTGTGTCATGGTTGTATCCTTTCACCATACATATACAATCTGTATATTGAGCAAAGAATCTAAGAAGCTGGACTCTGTGAGGTAGAATGGGGAATCCAGATTAGAGGAAGACTCATTAGCAACCTGTTTTATGCTGATGACACAATCTTGCTTGCTGAAAGTGATCAGGACTTGAAACACTTACAGATGAAGATCAAAGACTAGAGCCTTCAGTATGGATTCCACCTCAACATAAAGAATGCAAAAATCCTCACAACTGGACCAATAAGCGACATCATGATAAACAGAGAAAAGATTGAAGTTGTCAAGGATTTCATTTTACTTGGATCCACAATCAACACCCAAGGAAGCAGCAGTCAGGAAATCAAAAGATGCATTGTATTGGGCAAATCTGCTACAAAAGACCACTCTAAAAGGTTGAAAAGCTAAGATGTCACCTTGAAGTCTAAGGTGCCCCTGACCCAAGCCATGATGTTTTCAATTGCCTAGTATGCATGTGAAATCTGGACCATGAGTAAGAAAGACTAGATAAAAATTGATGCCTCTGAATTGCAGTATTGGCAAAGAATATTGAATATACCATGGACTGCTAAAAGAACGGACAAATCTGTCTTGGAAGAAGTACAACCAGAATGCTCCTTAGGAGCAAGAATACCAGACTATGACTCACATACTTTGGACATGTTATCAGGAGGGATTAGTCTCTGGAGAAGGATATCAGGCTTGGTAAAGTAGAGAGTCAGCAAAAAAGAGGAAGACCCTCAGTGAGAAGGACTCACAACGTGGCTGCTACAATAAGCTCAAGCATAACAACGATTGTGAGGATGGCACAGGACCGGCAGTGTTTCGTTCTATTGTACATAGGGTTGCTATGAGTCCGAGGTGATCTGGTGACACCTAACAACAGTAAGGTCACTATGAATTGGAATCGACTCAATGTCAGTGGGTTTTTTGGTTTAAAAAATACTGCTCAGTGCAAAAAAGAAAAGTGTGTATAAAATGAACCATTTCTCTGCTGTTGTCCTTACTGTGTTTTTTGTTGGTGGTGGTTGTGATGGTGCTTTGATTGTTTTCTTTTTTTTTATAATAAGTTTATGTGGTTTCAGATAATCAAATGAGATGAGGTCATTTTCTTTTGTGAATGTAATGTCCCATTAAAAATAAGTTATTTTGTCTAAGGGGTCTGAAAACTAGATAAATGAGTGTCCAACAGCACAATGGTAGTAACGTCAATCAGAACATGTGCTCTTTCTATGTGATCCATTTACATATTGCAGTTATTGAAATTCGTTGCAGAATAATCTCAGTAATAGCTTTTTAGTACTCTATAAAATGTGTATCCTCACTGCAAAATAAAAGCTGACTACTTCATGTGATAACAGAATATTTATAAAAGCCATCACTGTGGTTTCTAGATCAAAGCCTCTAGAAGCATTAAGACTTTGTTGTTGAAAAATCAGACTCTTAAACATACAGCTCTTAGTATTTAAAAATCTTTATTAAATAATAGAATAAGACCACAAGGAGCAGCTTTCATAACAGTGGAAAAGTAGCAAGTGTATGGAATGCAGAGAGAGATTCAAATTATAACTACGGTTGACTCCTAAATGTTTAGCTGTTTGATCACTGGTGAGTAATAGGTTCTTTTATAAACTGTATTTGTTTAAAAAATATTCTATTTCATATTTGCTCCATAGTTTTACATTTTATAATATTCAACATTAAATTGAACAAAACCTTTCTGTTTTCTACCCAGAAATTATTTCATTTGCAAAATTATTTTTATATTACATCCTCAAGGTAACTTTTGTTAAATTATTTTTTATAGTATCTCAGGCTGTCAAAACAATTTTTTGACAATAATGCAGAGCTCCTGATAGAGCAATCCCACTACCCATTTTCAGTTTGTCATATTGTGCTGACTTGCAATGCTAAGATCCTGGAAGCTATGCCACCAGTAGTTCAAATACTAGCAGTCACCCATGGTGGACAGGTTTCAGTAGAGCTATCAGATTAAGACAGTATAGGAAAAAAGGCCTAGTGATCTCCCAAAAATTAGTCAATGAAAACCGTATGGTTTATACCAGAGCACTATCTGACTTGTTTGTTTTGGATACACCATCAGAAGACATCAATTGCTGGAGGAGGACATCACATTTGGTGAAGTATTGGGACAATAAGTGTGTACAAAACTCTTTGTTTAGATGAATTGGCACAATACTCGCAACAGTGGAAACATACATGCTGATGATTGTGAGAATGGTGCAGGATCATGTAATATTTCATTCTGCTAAACATAAGGTCGCCATGAGTCAGAGTTGACTTGATGGCAACTGCTAACAATAACAAATATAGAGCAATTGGTTCAGAACAAAATATCCTTCCATCCATGAAGGCAGCAATATTTGGACCATTATGCTCTTATGGAGCAATAGGTTACCATAACCAGAAATAATTTTCTCCCTGTATTGGACCAGTTAACCAGAGTCAACTCTCTAGAAAGAAAGATAGCACTAAGATGATCTGCATTTCTCAGTCCTATTACAGTTATTTTTGAGGTGCTTATTAACTTGTTGATTATGCATTGTTATCTTGAATCAATCTGGTTCATATGTTCTCAACAGGGGAAGTGCCATCACCAAGAAGGCAATAATTGGTTCTTGGTGGTGAAAAGTTCTATTTTTTATGTAAAACTTACAAATAGGTGTGCAGTAATACAGTATATATAAACAGTATACAAACAGATATAAAGTGTATCTGGGCTATTAAAATTGCATGGGGAAGAGTGAGTAGAAAAAATATCTAACAAGACTCCTTAAGGGGACAATAGTGGAAAAAAAAAATTTGAGAAACTATGCTCTAGTTGCATGGAAACAAGTTAAATTAAGTATCTGTATTTGTACTTCTCAGGAAGATAACCATAATTGCATAGTTGTTTTAGTACTTCAACCTTCACTTCTATTGACTCTGTTTAATTCTTTTTCAGTCCCTATTCTGCCAATTTGACCCACTCTGCCCTGCTGGGATAACATTAGGTCAAATTAACTTACTTAATATAGGGTCATTATGAGTCGGAATTGACTCAACAGCCACGGGATTGTTGAATGTAGAAAAGCTGAGTAGGGAATTGGATATACCACTTGTTTAGATGTAGAAGAGAGATCTGATTGATGGAAAAATTTGAGACATATACTTGAACAACTAACATTTCCTGGAAGCACCATTGACTCTTTAAACATTAAAGTTCCCTTCCCTGCAGATATGAAATATGAACTTACTTAAATCATAACTGGCATAGCTTCCAGCATGATAGAAATGCACAAGCCACCATGATATGCCAAAGTGACTGACAGGTGTTGGACGAGTGAGATAGACTTGGAAAATTGTATCAAGTAAGAAGACAGAGGGGCCTAAGACTGAGGCTTGAGTTATTCCGACATTAAAAGTCCAACAGAAGGAAATGAGGCCAGCAAACATGTTGCTGGAAATACAAAAGAGTGTTGTGTCGACAGGGAAGAGAATAGTTCAAGACGGTGGGAGTCAGTTGGGTGGAATGTTACTGAGATTTCAAGTAATATAAGAATAACAAAACAGCCATTGTATTTTATGATGTAGGCCTGTCTCATTGATGTTATTCTGAACGACTCAGTATAAGTAAGGATAAAGTACACAGAGATGGAGAAGCTGAGGAAACAGAAACAGCAAGCATAGACACCTCAACTGTGAGGAGTAGAAGAGAAAAAGAACAGTTGCTGGAGAGGGGAGTAAGAGATTGTCTTGGTGGAGGATGCCAATATTTAGGGAAGGCAGAAGGGAAAAGGTCCAGCTGGCACGTGGAGGACTGGCCTTCACGGTGGGTCCACTGTAACAGGTGCAAAGAAGTTAAGCATGAAGGAAGACACAATAGGTATATAGTGTTGTTGGCAGGAATTTGAGAAAGTTCCTGGGTTGGAAATATATTCTTCCAAATACCCAACCCATATCAAGGACAGATTCAAATTCCTGTTACCTACCCCTTAACCTTTTTTGTATCTTCTCCTGGATTGATTCAAAAGATAACTAACTCCCTCTCAATTTAACCCACCAAGTCATCTCACTTTCATTGTATGTGTGTGTGTGTGTGTGTGTGTGTGTGTGTGTGTGTGTGATAGTGTACGTGACAAGGAAATCAATTTGTTCCCCAAAGCCTATCTTATAAGAAGGAAAACAGGTCATTTTGGTTTTGTAATGAAAATGGAAGAAGGCACTATTAACTATCGTATCTTCTAGAGACGAGGTCTTAACATAAATTCTTGGTGGGGAGGTGTAACGTCTCATCCAAAGACCATAATGCCTTTGCCCGTTTTGGCTCTGACTACAAATTCAGTGCCAAGACAATCTCGTGCCCCTTCTTGTTTTTACAAAGTGTACACAGCATAAGTGTGATCCCAACAGGTACAATACTGACACTTTGTCCTTTCTTTTTTCTTACCTCTGCATAGATGTAAAGGATTAGACCATCTCTTGATGGAAAATTACAATTTCTTTAGGAATGAACTTAATTGAAATGTCAAAAAACTTGGTGGGAATTTTTTTTCAACATCTTAACAAACAAAAGAAGAAATATGACTTCAGTAAGTTATTTAAAGGGTCAGTGGGGCTTCCAGGAAATATCAGGCTTTAGAGGATGTTCAAACTTTCTAGTCTCTCCCTAGAAGGGATTCTTGTCATTTTCCCACCATGATGGATCAGATAGTGTTCATCGATGTTGTTGTTAGTTGCCATCAGGTAGGCTCTAACTCAAGGCAACCCCATGTAGAACAGAACAAAATGCTACTTGGTCCCATGCCTTCCTCATGATCGCTGGCAAGCTTGAGTCCATTTTTGCCTTCCATCCTAGCAGGCTCATTTTCCAGCACTATATCAAAGTATATTCTGTTTTGATCCATTGGGTTTTCATTGCCTACTTTTTAAACGTAGATCACAGTCGTTTCTTCCTAGTCTTAGACTGAAAGCTCCATTGAAACCTGTCCAACATGAATGACCCTGCTGGTATTTGCTATATTGTTGTCATTGCTTCCAGAATCATAGCAACAAGCAAGCCACCGCATTATGACAAACTGACAGACAGGCAGTAGATGCATAAACTATTAAAAAAAAAAGTGTTGCTGTCGAGTTGATTCTGACTCATAGGGCTATATTATTCAATAAGATAGTAAGTGTAAAATAACTAGCATAGAGCCTGACACGTAGCAATTGCTCACTGAATTGTAATTCCGAGGAAGAAGATTCAAATGACTTGGGATAGGCATCCATAGTGGACCAAGTATACTATGGAAGCTTTATTACACATAAAATTATTTTATTACTCAAACATCAATCCTTTATATTGTACTTCTGAGTGTGTATTTAACATTAAATTTTGCAATGATTCTACTTTTTTATAAATGGTTGTCATTTTTTTTGTGCCTAGGCACAGTTCATTCCAGTATTATCCAGTAAAAGCATAATGTGAGCTAAATATTTGAATCACACACGTAAACTTAAATTTTCTGGTACACACATACAAGTGAAATTAAAAATAAATTTCACATGACTCGATATGTTCAAAATATTCTCATTTGAACATGTAATTCATATAAGATGGTAGTTAGCATGATTTTTACATTCTTTTTTTTTTTTTTTACTAAGTATTCAAAATCCAGCGTATATTATATTTAAAACACATCTCAGTTTGGACAAGCCACATTTCAAGCTCTCAATAGCCACATGTGGCTCATGGTGGCTACATTCTGAATAGTCTAGCTTCACTTGTTACATATACAATCTCCTTAAATCCTCTTAACAATAAAGGCAAGTTACTATCATATTTCTCCTGTTATAAATGAGGAAATTAACCACAAAACAAGTAAACTAGTTGCCATCAAGTCAACCTTGACTGGTGGTGACCCCATGTGTGTCAGAGTGCAACTATGCTCCATAGACTTTTCATGGCTAATTTAATTTTTCAGAAGTAGATTGTCAGGTCTTTCTTCTGAGCTGCGTTTTGCCGGACTCAAACCACCAACCTTTCAAATGGTAGCTGAGTGTTTTAACCATTTGCACCACTCAGGGACTCACACAGAGATTAAGTCAACTGGCCTAAGACTCACAGTGTAATGAGTTGTAGGACCACAACTAAAAGCCAAGGAGTCTCACTGGAAGTCACGCACCTTAACCATTATGCCACATGCCTCTCAGGTTATTTAGAGCTATAAGTTCTTATGCTTTCAAAAAGACTTTCGAAACCCGAGAAAACCATTGCAAACCCTTCTTTTTCATGGGAATGAGGAAGAAGGAGTGCTCAAACTCATTCATTTTAAAAATATTTATGGAGGGTCTACCTGTGTCAGATGCTGTGCTGGACACCAGGGGTGTAAGCTGCTAGTCATACATGGGAAACAGACATTCAGCAAATAACTGCAAAGAGAGCTTTCCCGGGTCAGAGATGTCTAAACAGAATTGAGAAAGAGAAGGAGTTTAGTACTCACCCTTTATGAAGCAAACTCCTTGATAGCTGGGACCAGATCTTATTCATCTTTGAATCCATGGTGCCTAATGCATGGCACCGTGTTCAGAGACTACGCGCTAAAGAAAAATGTGACTCACCCCATTATAAATATGAAGTTAAGAGAACCCGGCAAACTGGTCAAAATCTTATCTTCAGATTGTTCATATTGACTGAAAAAAAACCAGTTATCTCTAATCAGAGAATAATTTCAAGCCCTGAATTATATTTTGTGGATAAATATGCCTTTTCCACCTAACCTCCATTTCCACATCTCTTTCTTATCCCATTTCTAATTGGTCTTGGATTCAATTAGTTTTTGCTGCCCATTGAAGCTATAATTTTATAACTTGTTATATTACATAATACTAAAATCAAGCTGGTATTAACCTGCTTTTTCCATTATGAATTTCATTTTGTATTCTTCAATATTTACAATTTCAGTATGTGTCAGAACTATCTTTTACACTGTGACCTGTTCAAATTTGGCCATTGGCCAAAATTAAATGCTATAAGAGAGTGAGGATGCTTCAGTGATTATGAATCCTAATAGTTCTTATTTAGGAGGTGGGAGGAACCAAGTAGGGCTAGAGTTGTCATGGTTGAAAAGCAGTAGTTACTCATGTTAGCCAGGAGAGAAGGATATTTTAGTATGTTTGTGGTTGCATAATAATGATGAGTTTCTACTCTGACTAACGGAGACCCCGTGTGTTTCAGAGTACAGCTGTGCTCCATATGGTTTTCAATTTACATGGTCTTCTGGAAGTAGGGCATCAGGTCTTTCTTCCAAGTTGTCTCTGAGTTGATTTGAACTGTTAGCCTTTCAGTTAGTTGCCGAGCACTTAGCGGTTTACCCTACCTAGGGACTCCTTGTGGCTGAAGAGTATACTTTTTGTGTCTATGTTCAGTCATAATTACAGGGTGGTCTTATTTGTGGCTGGTCTCATCACAGTCATGGTGTGACCTCAGCTGAAGTTGAAATTCTGTGAAACTGTTTGTTTATACGGAACCCTGTGGTTTGTTACCGTCTATCAGTTGTTAAGGTCTTTCTCACAGAGAGAAGTCTTACCCTTCCTACTCTTCTTTCCTCTTAACCTTTTAAGGAGCTATCTTTATTACGTTCTGATTCATTTTTCCAGTATTTCTTTTTTTTGCAAATACAATCTTGTATATTCTTATTTCTCTCTTTGCAAACAAAAGGTAGTATAGTATGTACACTGTCCTACTCTTTGCTTGTTTCTCTTGCCACTACACACTGGAGATCTTTCCATTTCAGTACATTGAAGTCTTTCTCATTCTTTTTTTAATGGATGAATAGTACTCCAGTGTCTGGATGTGCCATAGTCGTTACATAATTTTAGCTTCTTAACAGCAAATGAAGAGCCCTGGTGGTGCAATGGTTTAGCACTTGGCTGCTAACCTAAAGTCAGCATTCAAACCCACCAGCCTCTCCATGCGAAAAGATGTTGCAGTCTGTTTCTTTAAAGACTATAGCCTTGGAAACCCTTTGGGGCAGTTCTACTCTGTCCTTGAGTGTAGCTATGAGTCTGAATCGAAGCTATCTCAATGTTTTATTTATTTGTTTTTTATTTTTGGTAGCAGCAAACACATGGTGCCCCTAAAGTAATACAATCTGAATGGATGCTTGGATCCCTTCATGGTGCAATTGCTTAAGCATTCAGCTACTAACTGAAAAGTTGGTGATAGACCTCAGAAGGAAGACCTGGTGATCGAATTTCAAAAGATGATAGCTATTGAAAGCGCTAAGGAGCACAGTTCTACTAGAAACATACGGGGTCGACATGAGTCGGAATTGACTGTACTGCAATTGTTTTGTTTTTTGATTTGGATGAATGATTATTTGTAAAACCCTGAGCTTACATTTGACAACATTTGCTACATAAACTGGAGTCTGACAGACACTCTGGTGAACTGGGTTCAATTCTTAGCTTAACCAGCAATTTTCTTGATCAGTCCCTTAAACTCTTTGGGGCTTATGTTATTCATCTGTAAAATTAAGGGGTTGACAAATATTTAAGTCCGCATCAAATTTCATTCATTTGATCTTATTCTCATATATTTATAAATACACTCTCCACAAGGAAAAAAAAAAAAAAAAAAAAAGCCCTGATTTATAGTATCTGCTGATATCCATGGTGTAAATTCTCCAATCAAGGCCAATTTCAAGCTCACAGTTTAACAACCAGCTTGCAGAATTTCTGAAAATTGTTTAACAATTGGCTCTTGGAGATAGCATAGTGAGACTCAAGTAGACCACTGGGAAAACTTTCTAAAATGAGGCTCACTGAGATTCAGATATTGTAACCTCCTCAGATGAACTTATGTCACACTTGGGTGACATAAAAACATTATTCTCTAAATCTGCCACCTTAGTCATTCCCGAAAATATCCATTAGTTTGTAGTATAGAAGGATTGCTAAGGAGAAAACAGTCGCTTACTTTAATAAATATCTTGTTTACACAACCCTTATATACAAAGAAGCATACTTACTTGATCCAAAGCCTTATATATTAGTAAACTAATTCTCATTCTTATTTATGGCTGCACTTTTCAGTCATTTTTTTTCCAGCTTTTGAAAATTACTGATACCCAGACCACACCCGATTAATTAATCAGAACCTCTGCAGAATGGGGCTCAGCTATTAGTTTGTTTGAACAGTGTTTCAGGTGGTTCTAAAGTGCATCCAGTGGTTAAGCACATCTGGTCTTTGGATACTTGGTATGTAAATATTTTGACATTTCCCTTTTCTCTTTTTAGGTGAATCACACTGTGAGGATATGTTGGAGCCACAGGATACTGATTCAGCTGAGCTAATTCAAGCGCGAGAAAAAATCTTTCAGATCCTACAAAAATGGCTAAGGGAATAAATCTCTCTGAAATATCAATGCAACAGAATCCAAATTCTGGCCTCACATTTTATTGCTCAAATGTAAAACTACCTGAAAGGGTGAACTTAGAGCAGACTCAAAAGTCTAAGTCCTCTATGTAAGACTTAAGTTTGCTTTGTTTTCATGGAAGTTCATCTTGTTCTACTTTTCTTGCTGGGCTTGAGAAGCAGCAGACAATCCCAGACCACAAGAAATTAACTATCCTGGAGTACAAGGTGCAACTAGATAGTTCGTTGATATGGGGACAGAAGTTTTACATCCTGGTTTTCCAGAACATTATCTATTTCATGAACACTTATTCTTTTTGATAAATGCCATACATAAAATGTGAATATAAATGTGTTTTGATTAATTTACGTAAACATTAATAAATAAATAGAAAAAATTCTTTGTGAAATAATGAATCCTTGTGTTCTTTAAGAAAATTTAAGGACAAGCACAAAGTGAGTGAATTAATGAATACAAAAAAAAAAATTCTTGTTGTTGCGTGCTATCCAGTCAGTTTCACCTCATAGCGACCCTATGTACAACAGAACAAAATATTGGCAGGTCCTGTATCATCCCCACAATTGCTGCTTTCTTTGAGCCTATTTTTGCAGCCACTGTGTCAATTCATTTTGTTCAGGATCTTCCTCTTTTTCGCTGACCCTCTACTTTACCATGCATGATGTCATTCTCCAGGGACTGGTCTCTTCTGACAACATGTCCAAAATACGTGAAACAAAGTTTGGCCATCCTTGTTTCTAAGGATCATTCTGGCTGTATTTCTTCCAAGACCGATTTGTTCCTTCTTCTGGCTGTTGTTAAGTGCCATAGAGCCGGTTTTGACTCATAGTGACCCTATGTACAATAGCACAAAACACTACCTGGACCTGCACCATCCTCATAGTCGTTATGCTTGAGCCCACTGTTGTATCCACTGTGTCAATCCATCTTGTTGAGGGTCTTCAACTTTTTTTGCTGACCCTCTACTTTACCAGGCATGATGTCCTTCTCCAGGGACTGATCCCTCCTGATAACATGTCCAAAGTACGTGAGGCAAAGTCTCGTCATCCTCTCTTCTAGGGAACATTTTGGCTGTACTTCTTCCAAGACAGATTTGATTGCTTTTTTTGGCAGTCCATGGTATATTCAATATTCTTCACCAACACCATATTTCAAAGACATCATTTCTTCTCCAGTCTTCCGTATTCATTGTGCAGCTTTCAAAAACATATGAGGTGATTGAAAACACTATGGCTTGGATAGTCCTTATAGTGACATCTTTGCTTTTTAACACTTTAAAGAGGTCTTTTGCAGCAGATTTGTTCAATGCAATGTGTCATATGATTATTTTTTCATCTTTTTATTGTAATTTAGATGAAGGTTTATAGAACAACTAGTTTCTCATTAAACAGTCAGTACACATATTATTTTATGACGTTGGTTAACAACACCACAACATGTCAACACTCTCCCTTCTCTACCACGGAGGACTTATTATTATTTTTTTTTTTTGGTGAACATATACATAGTCAAAGTATTCCATTTCAAAAATTTCTACTTGACAATTCAGTGACATCGATTACATTCTACCAGTTGTGCTGCTATTCTCACTATCATTTTCCAAATTATCCCATCACCATTGTCTTCAACTCACTGACCCCTAGGCTTCCCATCAAACCTTTTGAGTTGATGTTGTCAATTTGATCTCACATAGATAATTCTTATTTTATGTTTTTGTAACTTAGATAAGGTTTACAGAACAAATAATTTCTCATTAAACAGTTAATACACATATTGCGTTATGACAATGGTTAACAACACCATCACATATCAACAGTGTCCTTTCTGAACCTTGGGTTCCCTATCACTAGCTTTCCTGTCCCCTCCTGCCTTCAAGTCCTTGCCCCTGGACTGCTGTGTCTCATTAGTCCCCTTTCATTTTATGGGACTGTCCAATCCCCGGCTGAATGGTGAACCTTGGTAGTGACTTCCCCACTGAGCTAAAAGGGTGTCTGGGGGCCATACTCTTGGGGTTTCTCCTGTTTGTCAGGCCAGTAAATCTGGTCTTTTTTTGTGAGTTAGAATTTTGTTTTACATCCTTCTCCATCTCTGTCTAGGGCCCTCTGTTGTGATCCCAGTCAGAGCAGTCAGTGGTGGTAGCCGGGCACCATCTAGCTGTACTGGACTCAGTCTGGTGGAGGCCTTGGTAGCTGTGGTCTGTTATTCCTTTGGACTATTCTTTCCTTGTATCCTGATCTTTTCATTCTCACTTGTTTCCAAAAGGGTGAAACCAGTGGAGTATCTTAGATGGCTGCTCACAGGCTTTTAAGACCTCAGACACTACTCTCCAAGGTTGAATGTAGAACATTGTAGTTATAAATTTTGTTATGCCAATTGAGCTAGATGATTGCCAAGACCATGGTCTCTACAGCCCTCCACCCAGCAACTGAGTCCCTCTGAGAGTTTGGATGTGTCTATGGAACTTCCATGACCTTTCTTTGTACAAGTTGTGTTGGCTTCCCCAGTATTGTGTACTGTCTTACGTCATTTGATTTTTTGATTACTACTTCCGTGTGCGTTGTTTGAGGATTTAAGTAAAATTACACTCTTTAAAACTTCAATATTTTCTCTGTTTATCAAGATTGTCCTTATTAATCCAATTGTGAGGATTTTTTTTTTCTTTATGTTGAGGTGTAATCCATAATCCATACTGAAGGCTGTGGTCTTTGATCTTCATCAGTAAGTGCTTCAAGTCCTCTTCACTTTTAGCAAGCAAGGTCGTGTCATCTGCATATGGCAGGTTATTATGAGTCTTCCTCCAATCCTGATGCCATGTTCTTCTTAATACAGTCCAATTTATCTGATAATTTTCTCAACGTACAGATTAATTAAGTATGTCGAAATGATTCAACCCTGATGCACACCTTTCCTGATTTTAAACCACGCAGTATCTCTTTGTTCTGTTTAAACTCCTGCCTCTTGATCTAGGAACAGAGTCCTCATGAGCACAATGGAGTATTCTGGAATTCCCATTCTTAGCAATGTTATCCATAGTTTTTTATGATCCACACAGTCAAATACCTTTGCATAGCTATTAAAACACAGGTAAACATCTTTCTGGTATTCTCAGCTTTCAGCCAAAACGTCTAAATATCGACAAACTCTAGTTGGTACAGTGACTGTAATTCCTTCCATCTTCTTCTGATGCTTCCTGTGCCATTCAATATTTTGCCCATAGATTTCTTCAAAATTGCAAATCAAGGCTTTACTTTTTCCTTCAGTTCTTTCAGCTTGAGAAATGCCAAATGTGTTCTTGACTTTTGGTTTTCTAACTTCAAATCTTTGACATTTCATTATAATCCTTTACTTTGTCTTTTTGATCTGCCCTTTGAAATGTTCTGTTCATCTCGTTTACTTTATCATTTCTTCCATTGGCTTTAGATACTCTACATTCAAGAGTAAGTTTCAGAGTCTCTTTTGACATCCACTTTCATCTTTTATTTCTTTCCTATCTTTTTAAATAATATTTTGTTTTATTCTTGTGTGATATACTTGATGTCATCCCACAACTTATCTGGTCTTTCGTCATTAGTGTTCAATTAACCATATCTATTCTGGGGAAGATCTCTAAATTCAGGTGGGATATACTCAAAGTCATACTTTGGTTCTCATGGATTAGTTTTAATTTTTCTTCAGCTTCAATTTAAACTTGCATATGAGAAATTGATAGTCTGTTACACAGTTGGCCCCTGGCTTTGTTCTGACTGATGATATTTAGCTTTTCCTTTGCCTTTCTTCAAAAATGTGGTCAATTTGATTCCTGTGTATTCCATCTGGTGAGGTCCAAGTGTATACTCACCATTTATGCTGTCGATTAAAAGGTATATGCAATGAATAAGGTGTTGGTGTTGCAAAATTCTCTCATGTAATCTCTGGTATCATTTATATCACCAAGGCTATATTTTCCAAATACTGATCCTTCTTTGTTTCCAACTTTTGCATTCCAATCACCTGTAATTATCAGTGCATCTTGATTGCATGTTTGATCAATTTCAGACCGCGCAAGTAGGTAAAAATCCTCAATTTCTTCATCTTTGGAATTAGTGGTTGGTGCATAAATCTTAATACTAGTTATATTAACTGGTCTTCTTGTAAGCCTGTGAGTATTCTCCTATCACTGACAGTGTTGTACTTCAGGATAGATCTTGAAATGTTCTTTTTGACAATGAATGCAATGCCATTCCTCTTCAATTAGTCTTTCCCAGAAAACTACATCATATGATTTTCAGTTTCAAAATGGCCAAATCCAATCCGTTTCACCTCATTTATGTCTAGGATTTATAACTTCTGTCTGGCTCCACCAACAAGCCTTCCCTGAAGTTCTGTAGCACTTAAAAATAATGCTTCTATGCCAAATATAAATTAAAATTAAGCTCCACATGAAAGGTACAACAGCTCTCATCTGAGACTTCATTATAAATTCAGTCCAAACTAGTTTATTTGTAATTCATCTGAGGAAATAAAATGTAAGACTCCATTTCTAAACAATTCAAAGTATTGTTATGTAGTCAAAATGGAAAGGTGTTTTTTATTCGTAAAGAACATGTACTCATCTTATTATTTCAATAGCTTCTTATTTACCATATTTTTACACAAGTAACTTGTACTTTCTACTTTTGTTTGCCAACCATGCCCTTCCCCTTGAAGTATTTTCATAAGTGCACTATGCTAATTTTTACAGCAACTTGTAAGAGAAAATTGACATAGCAGAGTTTATGAAAGCAGCACTGTGAAAGTCTCAGTTGGCAAACAAATGTTGAAGACAAGCTATATTTGTGTAAGAATATAGAACTCCATACAATTGAAGTTTAGTTGTTAATAATAAAAAGGTACTACTGTTAGATTCTTTTTTTGACAAATTCATCATCAATAATTAACATTAGGGAGAAGTGTATGAGGAGTAATTCTAGCTCTCTGTATTATCTTTGGTATTTTTATGTAAATTTTAAATTATGTTAAAATAAATAGTTTATTAACAAATAGTTTGTGGTCATTAATTGTAATGGATTAATTAATTTAAGTGGATATTGAGATGTGTTATACTGAGTGTGTTAATCAGCAATGAAAATAATTCGGTGAAAACTAAAGCTAAGAAGTTTCCTGGACACATTCAAACACTTTGAGGGACAGAGTAGCTGGGACTAGGGCCTGGGGACCATAGTTTCGAGGGACATCTAGGTCAACTGGGTTAACAAATTTTATTAAGAAAATGTTCTACATCACACTTTGGTGAGTAGTGTCTGGGGTCTTAAGAGCTTGCTAGCAGCCATCTGAGATACATCAGTTGGTCTCATCCCACTTGGAGTAAATGAGAATGAGGAAAACCAAAGACACAAGAAAATAAAGGACTTTTGTAAGTAGACTAAAGGACCACATAAACCAGAGACTCTACCAGCCTGAGAAGAGAAGAGCTAGATGGTGCCCAGCTACCACTAATGACTGCCCTGACAGGGAACATAACAGAGAGTCCCAGATGGAGCATGAGAAAAGTGTGAAGTGGAACTCAATTTTACCTAAAAAGACCCGACTTAATGGTCTGACAGAGACTGGAGGAACCTCCGCAACTATGGCCCCTGAACACTCTGTTAACCAGAAATGAAACCATTCCCGAAGCTCATTCTTCAGACAAAGATTAGATAGGACTATAAAACAAAAACTAATACACATGAGGAGTGTGTTTCTCAGTTCAGTCAGATACACGAGATCAAATGGGCAGCTCCTGTCCAGAGGCAGGATGAGAAAGCAGGAAGGGACAGGAACTGGTCGAATGGACACAGAGAACCCAGGGTGGAAAGGGGGAATGTGCTGTCACATTGTGGGGATTGAAACTAATGTCATGAAATAATACATGTATAAATTTTTGTATGACAAATTAACTTGAGCTGTAAACTTTCACCTAAACATAAAAAAAAACAGGAGAAGAAGAAGAAAACAAAAGAATTTGATGAACTTTTGGAAATCTGCTTTTGCTTTAGATTTCATATTGAATTTTAAGCATATTTTAATGAATAATCCAAAGTGACAAAATTTGGACTGTTTTTACCCTGCCTTTACATCGTCTATATCATCTAGAAATATCATAACTTTTATTTTGAACAAACCACTATGGAGATTTAAATGGCAGCATTAGCTATCTTTGAAGTATTGAATTTCTTAACTTCAAATGTCTGATACTCTAATGTTACACATGACTTACTAGAGTCCAAGTATTTCCATATTGTTTTATTATTTAGCCAGTTCCATTAAGATTTGGATGACACTCTTCCAATAAGCTCTTATTTGTTCTTCTTTGAAACAAAATTCCTTTTTCTTTGCTTCACCTTCTCAGGTCAAACAGTACTAAAATAAAATCTGTGCTTGAAAGGGTTAAAATATATCTAGGCACTTAAACCCATTGCCACTGAGTCAATTCCAACTCAAAGCAACTCAATAGGACAGAGTAGAACATTTCCATAAGATTTCCAAGGCTTTAACCATTACTGAAGCAGACTTCCACATCTTTTACTTTTGGAGTGCCTGGTGAGTTTAAACAACTGATCTTTTGGTTAGCACCCAATTTTGTACTTATTACTTCTTAAATCTGTAGGAAATTTAGGAGGTAGTAAGTACCATGATTTGTACAGAAATTAAGGAAGAGCCAGTGACCATTTCCCTATCTGTATGTGTTAAAATTTGCTTAATTTATACTTAATATCAAATAATATTAGTTACCTAGAAAATCTCTTAGCACATAGTAAATGCTTTCTGTGTGTATATATATATATATATACACATATGAAGTGAATAAATAAATTAAATATTTAAATTTTATGTCTTAATATTTAGCTATTTTATTTTGAATTTTCTTGAAGATATAGACCTGGCCCATTTCTAGGAAAGTTAATTCCTAAATAAATATTTATAAAACCCTCTCATTACACGGAAATCCAACTGAGCACATGAAATATCATTATTAAACAACTTAACAAATAAGGAACTGATTTGGCTTATATGTAGCTCAGAGTTTGGACCATAAAAGTTTCGTTTTTTTGGTTTGTTTACTTTTTTTTTGACTTGGGTTCTATGACTAACTCCAAAAAGTCTAAGATAAATGTAGATGCCAGTGAAACGAAAACTGCCCAATCCTATACCATCCCCATGATTGTTTCTGGACCAGACCATTGTGATCCATAGGGTTTACACTGGCTGATTTTCAGAAGTAGATCTCGAGGCCTTTCCTCCTAATCCACCATAGTCTGGATGTTCCACTGAAACCTATTCAGCATCATAGCAACATGGAAGCCTTCACTGACAGACAGGTGGTTAGTGCTCATGAGGTGCATGGTCAGAAATAGAAGGCAGGTGTTTCACACGGAAGGTGAGAATTCTACCATTCAATGGTTTACTTAGTGTAATAAATAACTTAGTGGTTGTATAAGTTTTCTAAGGCTTCTGTAACAAATTACCACAAACTGGGAGACTTGAAACAACAGAAATTTGTTCTCTCACAATTCTTGATGCCAAAAATCTGAAATCAAGGTGGCAGCAGGGCTCAACTCCCTCTGAAAGCTCTAGGGGTGAATTCTTGCTTGCCTCTTCCAGCCTCTGGTGGCTCCAGGCTTCCTTGGTTTAATTATCCCTTCCGAGATTTCATAAGTTACCTAAAAGTTGTTGTTGTTAGTCGGCATTAAATCAACAGAAGCAAACACGTAGAGGTGGGGCAAGATGTCAAAGTAAGTAGTTGCTCCTATGTACCCCCCAGCAACTAACTAACTAAACAGCAAATAATAACAAGCACAGACAGAGATCTAATAACGCTGGACAGCAGCTGAGTTATTGCATAGTCCAGGTGAATCTTGAAACAGGGGAGGGGAAGATGAGAGTGGCACAGAAGCTGGGAAGTTCTATCTGCAGGCACCCAGAAGACTTGGCATGTCACGTTCATTTTGGGACAGGGACAGGCAACACTCCAAACAAAGACATAGGATGGGAGTTAACCTAAGGTAGCTGTAGCTGGATTTTTAAGGCAGCACAGATTGGCTGTGGGATTCCGTGGGCTGTGCACTTAGGAGGGTACAAAGGGAGACTGAGGAGCTGTGGGAGAATGCTGTGAAATCTTGCCAAGCCCCAAGGTACACAGGCTGTAGGACCTCGAAATACTGAGAAGCTGCTTGGCCCAGCCTTCAGCGTGGGTGAGAAACATACTTCAAACTGACAACACAGAGTGAATGACTGACTCCTTGCCCACAGCGGCGCACTGAGTGAGAGCCTGGACAGGGGCACCCATGGGGGAGAAACACTAAGCACTCCCCACCTTTGGCTCAGGAAAGTGGAGCCCAACCACTAACATCAGAGTCTAAGGCCAGGGGACAAACCTTTGCATATGCATTGAGCTGCAGAGGCCAAGCCATCCCAAATTCCACATAAAGGGGTAAAGGAAACCAAGCCCACGGGTACACTAAGGGCCACAGCCAAAAGCTCAGAAGAGAAAGGAAGTAACACACCAGAAAACTCGCCACCTCAGGGAGAAACAGCCAGAATAAGTACCCAGAAATTGAAGCACCAAAAACTGACTCAGCCCTGAAAAAAAAAACCAAAGTATAAGAGTGCCCTCTAGTTGTTGATCTGAAAAACGAGTGGACCTATATCTAAAGACCATAATTTCCTCAAACATCAGAAAACTTAGAATTTAAAATACTAAACAAACAGAAAAAAAATCAAATATCCCAACTTCAACACAAAAAAGAGTAAAACACAAAAAAATCACAAGAGAAGAAAGATCAAACAAAAGGTAAACAAGAAAAGGAAATTTCTCCTATGGACACCAGGTTAATGGAAAATATAGCAAATGTCTAGGAAATAGAGCGAAATATGCTCAAAGGGAAATAAAAAGTACACACATACACAAAGTAAAGTAATGGAAATCAGGGAACAAATGGAGCAAGAAAATGAGAAACTTTAATGAGGAAATTGAAAACATCAAAAAATAAATACATAAAATAACCAAGAGAAGTACTGGAATTGTTGAATAAAGCAATTTAATTAGAAAATCCGAGACAAACATTCAACAATACAGTTGAGGAGACAGAAGATAGAATAAGTGAAATAGGTGATAGAGTAAATGAATTTATCACGTCTCAAGAGAAACAAGAGAAATGAAAAAAGCAAAGCACATAAAGCCAAATGCAAATATGGGGTTCAATTAAGAAATCTAACATTAGAATTATTGGAATTCTACAACACCATGACAACAATAAAAGTGTAGAAAGAATTTTCAAAAAGATAATCATAGAGAACTTCCCAGGCCTGCACAGAGAACTAGGCCTACATACAGGAAGCTACATGCACTCCAAACCGAGGAAATACAAAAAGATCAACCACACTCCACATCTTAATAGAATTCTCTCCCCACCCCAAAAAAAGGAGAGAAATCTGAAATCAGAATGAGAAAACTGCAATATAACAAACTGTGGGTACTTTATAAGGATCAGTGCAGATTATTCCTGAGAAATTCTAGAGGCCAGAAGACAATGGAGCGACATATATAAAATATTAACCAAAAACAATTGCCAAGCAATAATCCTTATATAGCAAACTTGTCATTCAATAACAAATGGGAAATCAAAACATTCCCAAATAAAAAGAAGCTTTGAGAATTTGCCACTACCAGACCGTCTGTACAAGTATTCAGCTGTGCAAGGGAGTTGTCCAAATAGAAAGGCAAGGACATTAAACAAATTCTTGTATCTATACATGGAAAATAAATAAATGAATGAATGAATGAGTGAATGAATGAATGGGTAGATAGATGATAGATAGATAGACAGATAAGAGAGGGACATCTCCCAAATGTAGTGACAAGGTCAATTATAAGGACCAAGTATAGGACATCTTCAGGGAATAAACTCAACAATTTAATACTGTAATCAAAACAACATCAAGTTCAAAAGAAATAAATACAAAGTATATCTATTTGATATAGGATGTAGAATGATGTTAATGAAGACTCACCAACAGAAATGGAGGAGGAATGAGTGAATCAAGAATAGATTTAATATGTTAAAGTTGTATGTTGTCTGCTGTTCATATGTTAAATGTGTTCTAATTGCAAGTTGCATAACATACGTGGTAACCACTAAAAAAATCACCAAGAAAAAAATACACAGAAGAAAATAAGGAAAAAATTAAAAAGGCTTATCACAAGAAAGCTGCCAAATACAAATAATAACAAAAATGAGAATAAAAAGACAAAGGAGCTATGAAACACTCCAAAAACAAATAGTGAAAAGAATGAGGTAGATATTTAGTTTTCAGTAATAACCTTAAATATAAATGGTATAAACTCCCCATGCAGATAATACTTAACAATTATATATGTACTTAACAGCAGTGCTCCAAAATACATAAAATAAATACTGATAATATGAAAGAAAAGAAAAGACAATGCTACAATAATAGTTGGGAACTTCAACACACCATTTTCAAATCTAGACAGAAAATCTAAAAAGAAAATCACTAAGGGCATTGAGATCTTATATAACACTGTAAGTCAATTAGACCTAGTGCACATATACAGAACACTCCACCAATCATCAGAACAATCTCATTTTTCTCCAATGCACATGGATCGTTTTCCTGAAAAGACCATATGTTAGGACAGAAAACAATTCTCAACAAATTTAATAAGATTGAAAGCCTGCAAAGGATCTTCTCAGACTACAATGCTATGAAGCTAGAAATCAACAACAGGAAAATTTAGGAAAAAATATAAATACATGGAAACCAAACAACACACTACTAAATAACTATTTCATCATAGAATAAATCATAAGTGGAATTTAAAAAAAAAATCTTAGAATCAAATGAAAATTAAAACACCATGTATGAAAACCTTTGAGACAAAGCAATAGCAGTTCTCAGAGGGAAACTCATAGCAATAAATGCCTACATTAAAAAAGAAGAAAGATTCAAAATCAATAACTTAAACCAACAACTATAAAAAATAGAAAAAGAATAGCAAAAGTAGCCAAAAGCTACCAGAAAAAAGGAAATAATAAAGAATGGGGCAGAAATAAACAAAATAGAAAAACAATGGAAAGAATCAACAAAAGGTAGTTCTTTGAAAGGATCAATAAAATAGACAAACCACTCGCTAGACTGACAAAAAAATGAGAATAGGCAAATAATCATATTAATAAATGAAACTGGAGACATTACAAGTGATCCAACTGAGATAAAGTGGATCATTACAGATTACTATGAACATGTGTACTCCAACAAATTTGAAAACCTAAATAAAATGGACAAATTCCTAGAAACACACTACCTACCTAAACTTACACAAACTAAGGTAGAAAATCTACACAGACCCATTACAAAATAAGAGATTGAAGATATCATCAAAAAACTGTCAACAAAAACAAAAACAAACAAACAAACAAAAAAAGAACCATATAGCTATACTATCAAATTCTACCAAACATTCAGAGAAGAGTTGACAACCATTCTACTCAAACTCTTCAAAAACATAGCAGAAGAAGGACCAATCACTAACTTTTTCTATGAAGGCAGCATAACCCTGATACCTAATACAAGGCTGTTTTGATTACAGAGGTTGTATAGTGTGTTTTGATATTGGGGCATCCTATGAGGCCTTCTGTTTTCTTCTTCAGTATTACTGTAGGTATCCGTGGTTTCTTTTCTTTCCATATGAAGTTGGTCATTAGTTTTCTTTTTTTTTTTTTTTTTTTTCTGTTCTTTGTGTTTTTTCTAATTGGGTTGTGTGTAGCTTCCTGTATTTGCAGTCATGGTTCTATGTGTAAGTTTGGGAAATTTTCTATGACTTTCTCTTGTAAAATTATTTCTATGTCTTTATTATTGTTATTGTGCTCTGGAATTCTCATAATTCTGATGTTAAATTTCTTAATTGAATCTATATTTCCATTTGGCTTTGCTCGCTTTACTTTTTTATTTTCTCGTTTCTCTTGAGACTTGATAATTTCAGTTAGTCTATGTTATTTTCTTCTGTGTTCTGTCTGTTCATCTCTGTTGTTGAGTATTTCTCTTGCATTTTTTAATTCAGAGGTTTTATTTGTTAATTCCAGTAATTCTTTTTTTTTTAATATCTTCAATTTCTTTATTGTGTTTCTCATTTTGTTCTTCAGTTTATTTCCTAATCTCTGTTAGTTTGTTTTCTGTGTGCTTTTTGCTTTCTTTAAACAAGTTTAGCTCCATTGTCAGAAAGTTTTCTATTTTTAACATTATCCAGACCTCCAGGAGAAATGTCCCCTTTTTCATGTTTTCCTTTTGACTGGTTCTTCTTCTCTTGTGATTTTGTGTATGTGTTGCTATTACTTGTTGAACTTGGGTCATTTTGATAACTTTTAAAAAAATATTTTAAATTCTAAGTTTCCTGGTTTTCGTAAGAAACATTAGAGGGCACTCTTCTCTGTAGCTTTTTTCAGAACTGAGTGAGTTCTGAATGAGTTTTATATGAGTGTTTCAACCCCTGTGTTTATTCTGGCTGGTTCTCACTTAGGTGGCTCACTTTGTTGGTGTGATATCTTTCTCCATCTTCTGAGGTTTTGGCTGTGACCTTGGGTGTACCCCTGGACTTATTTTCCTTTCCCAACCTGAGTTTGGGATTTTTATGGCTCTTCAGTTCAATATGTGTGGACGGAGGATTTTCTGCTATCCTCAGACACTGACTTAAGAGATTGTGCTCGGCTTTCCTGAGGCATATGTGGGAGTGCTTCATGCCTTTCAGTCAGAGGTGCTTCTGTACAGGCTTTCCCACAGCCACTGAAGGCAGACGGTCAGTTGCTTCCCTCTGTGTAGCCTGTCTGATATATTTTTCTAACCCTGGCTAAATGCTGGGTGGTACATACCCCAGTTTTCAAGGTCCTAGAGCTCGATTGCCTCAGGACTTGGTGAAATTCAACAGCTCTCACTCATAGCTCACCAGTCTTCTTTCACCACTTGCCCAAGTACATGGCCCATGAGCTCCCACAGCTATTCTCTGGCACCTTAAAAATCGGTCTATAGCTTCCTCAGTTTAACTCCCATACAAGGTTCTTTGTTCAGGGAGTTGCTCATTCCTATGCCAAAATGGCCAAGGTGAGCTAATTTTCCACCTGCCAGGGATTGGTAGTATCTTACAGCTTCTATGTCACTCCAGCTCATACTCTCTATTTCTGGACTCACCTTGACTCTCCAATACCACAGCTGCTGAGTGGAGTTCAGAGATCTCAGTCTCTGCTCATTTTTTATTTATCATTCCGTGAGTTAGTTGCTGGAAGATATATGGGAATGACCTGTTAACTCTGCCATCCTACCCTGCTCTCCAACTACACCTGGATATTTTTGTCTTGTGTAACTGAAAGTAACAATTCCTCTCTTCCTTCTTTTAAAGATAGTCTTTATAATTTCCCCCAAGGTATTTCTAGGATAGACTTGGAGCATGCTGTGTAATTTACATATTCTTAACTTAGTTTGCATGCTTTGTCTAAGTCTCTCTAACACTTGAAATAATGAAGATGACTGAATATGCATTTTTATTTGTTATGGATCTGCAAGATACGCATTTTTAATCAGCAATTCTATTCTCTGTACTTTATACAGGGAGGGGTTCTTGGCTTCTTTTATGCATGCATCACTAATTTTATACCCACCAGTCTCCCTTCTGATTAAAAGGAAGGAGGACTTGCATATTTTATCACTGGGTCTTAGGTCTCTGATTCCACAGGTAGAAACTCTCTGTAAAGATGAAAATCAGTCCAGGACTTACTGGCCAGCCTCCAGTGATTTGAAAACAGTTCAGGGGTTACTTTCCAATGCTGATAGAATTGATTCTACCAGAAGGCCAAAAAAGCATACACTTGGAACTTCTTCCAATTTACTGTATTTTTAAACAAGTAAATTTGCTCAGGTTTAAATATTTAAATTATCTATATTTTTCCATGTAGTTAATAAATAATACTGTTAGTACATTCCAGATACTTTAGTCATCTTTATCCCAATGCAAGTAGTTTATATACTTTTCTATAATCCTCACAACATACCTTCTGTAGTCCCATTTTACAAATAAGGAACAAGAATTAAAGAGTTTCAGTGACCAGCTCACATGGGCTGGGTCAGGATTTAGACTCTATAGTTCTGACTTCCTTGTTTGGCTAATGTAGTTCTTGTTGTCACTTGGATCAATGGCCTATTAATCAATTCTACATGTCATCCAATTAGAGCAACGACTCTATATTAATTCAAATTATTTCATCCTATTTTTCTTTTTCTTTCCAAATTAAATATTCAGGATATTATGGAGGATAGCATCAATTTACTGGTACAGACTATGTGTCAAGAGCTTAGCTGGTTACTTTCATATATTTTCTCTCACTTGTAGTAATAGCCTGAAGTTGAGCATTATTATTGCCATGATTATAGGTAAGGAAATTGATACTCAGAAGGGTAATCCATGCCTTGTCTAACAGATAATAAGGGAAGAGCCAGGATTTAGCCCACTTCTGCTGATGCCACAATAGCATGTTCCTCAGGCTGATCCTATCATTAGATGAAAGCCAATATTCTAATTCACATACACACTTTGCTCTTGACCAATCAGATTCTTTTCTTCACCTCGTATTGGCTTGTTTTTTTAACAAACCACACCCGATAATTCTGAGGAGGGGGTAGTTTTGTGGGAATTGACTAAAAGAGACATTGAAGGATTAAGTCTTTGTCTTAGATACTTAAACTTTTAAGTTTTTTTTTTTTTAATGTGTGTGTATATGTATGTATTTATATACATATAGGTAATATGCTTTCTGTAATTCTCTCAAATCACATATGATTGTCATGTATGCTTTCTGTAACCCCATATGTATGAGTCACTTATAATGTGAAGTTAGAAATAGAGAATATCTCAATTTAGAAATAGAAAAAAAGAGATACATGAGACTTGTAGTAAATAACCTCTCTGTGCACCAGCATGCTTTATCCAAGTCATTAAGGTTGACCCTTCTTTGAGGAGGAAACTTTTCCCCAATATCATTTTGAGTGTCTTCTAATCTGAGTGGCTCCACTCCAGCACTGTATCAGGCAATATTTTGCTGCTATTCATAAGGTTTCCACTACCAATTTTTTTCCGAAGTAGACCGCCAATTCCTTCTTCCTAGTTCATCTTAGTCTGGAAGCTCCACTGAGCCTTTTTACCAGAGATGGCCTTGCTGGTATTTGGAATACTAGTGGCAGAGCTTCCAGAATAACAGCAACAGGTAGTCCACCACAGTACAAAACACTGACAGTAGAGTGTTGGTGGTTTTGCACAAATGTCCTTGATTATGTTGAGAAATTTCTTTTCTACTCCTGTTTTTTTTTCTTTATATCAGGATAAAATGTTTTTATCAAATGCATTTTCTGCATGAATTGATAGATTATATGTCACTTTTCCTTTCTTTTGTTTACATGGTGGATTGCATTGATAGATATTCTAATGTTGAAATACCATTGTAGTGCTGTTATAAATCCCACTCGATCAAGGTGTATGATTTTTTTTTTTAATATGTTTTGAATGACGTTGCCTAAAATTTTGTTGAAATTTTTTCCATCTGTGTTCATGAGGGATATTGTTCTGTAATTTTCTTTATTTATCTTCATTTTCTGATATCTTTGCCTGTTTTAGGTATCAGGGTTATACTGGCTTCATAGAGACAGTTAAGGACTATTCCCTCCTCTTCTGTGTTTTCGAATCTTTTGAGTGGAATGGGTGTCAACCCTTCTCGGAATGATTGGTAGAATTTTCCAATGTAGCCATCTGGTCCTGAGTTTTTTTGGTTGGCAGTTTTTGATGACATCTTCAATCTCTTCTTTTGTAATTGTTCTGTTTAGATTTTCTACCTTTGTTTATGTAAGTTTATGTAAGTAGTGTGGTTCTAGGAATTAGTCAATTTCATCTAGGTTTTCGGATTTATTGGAGCATAATTTTTCCTGGTAATCTGTTAGGATCCTCTTTGGCGTTGGATCAGTTGTAGTATCTCCAGATTCATTTCTTAATTTTGTGATTTGCCTCTTCTCTTTTTTTTTTTTTCTTTTGTCAGTCTAGCCAGTGGTTTGTCTATTTTATTGATCCTTTCAAAAACAAACTTCTGTTTGTTTGGTTTTTTTTTTAATTTCTGCCCTGATATTTATTATTTCCTGTTTTCTGTTAGTTTCTGTCTTCTTTTGCTCTTTATATGCTATTTATTCAAAGTGTCTGCTTAAGTTATTGATTTTGGATATTTCTTTTTTAAAATAGGCATTTATTGCTATGAATTTCCCTCTGAGTACTGTTCTTGATATATCCCAAAGGTTTTGATATGTTGTGTCTTAATTTTCATAGGATTCTAATTTTTTATTAATTTCCCTTTTGATTTCTTCTATGATCCAGTAGTATTTTTGTGGCATATTATTTAGGTTCCATGTATTTATTTATTCATTTTTGCTTGTTTTTCCTGTTGCTGATTTCTAGCTTCATACAATTATGGTCAGAGAAGATGCTATGCATAATTTCAATCTTTTTAAATTTGTTGAGACTTGTTATGTGAACCAGCATAAGGTCTATTCTTGAAAATGATCTATGTGCAATGGAGAATAATCTTTATTGTCCTGATGATAGGTGGAGTGTTCTATATATGTCTGTTAGGTCAAAATGTCTTGGTTTTATTTAAGATCTTAATGTCCTTAGCAATTTTCTTTTTAGATGTTCTGCCTCAAATAGAAAGTGATGTGCTGAAGTCCCAACTATTTTTTTATTTCTTCTTTCATATTACCAAACCAAACCAAACTTGTTGCCATCAAGTTGATTCAGACTCATAGCAACCCTATAGGACAGAGTAGAACTGCCCCATATGGTTTCCAAGGAGCAGCTAGTGGGTTCAAACTGCTGACCTTTTGAGTAGCAGCTGAGCTCTTTTACCACTGTGCCACCAGGGCCCCCGTTTCCTATTAGTCAACTTTTTTTTCATGTATTTTGGAGCATTGCTGTTAGGTGTATATATATTTATAATTGTTAAGTCTCTTACTAGATTGATCTTTTTATTATTCTGTAATATCATTTTTTCTCCTGTTACAGATTTTGATTTAAAGTCTATTTCATGTGATATCAATATGGCCATCTTGTAATTTTTTGTTTACTGGTTGCTTGGAATATTTTTCCATCCTTTTATTTTCAGTCTGGTTGTGTCTTTATGTCTAAAGAATGCTTCTTGTAGACGGCAAAAAGATGGATTTTTTTTTTTTTTTAATCCATTCTGCCATCCTTTCCTTTAGTGTGGAAAGTTTATATCATTTAGCTGGTCTAAGTCAGTGGTGGTAGCTGGGCACCATCTAGTTGTACTGGACTCAGTCTGGTGGAGGTCGTGGTATTTGTGGTCCATTAGTCCCTTGGACTAATCTTTCCCTTGTGTCTTGTTTTCTTCATTCTCCCTTGCTCCTGAAGGGGTGAGACCAGTGGAGTATCTTAGATGGCTGCTCACAGGCTTTTCAGACTCCAGATGCTACTCACCAAGGTAGAATGTAGAACATTTTATTTATAAACTGTGTTATACCAATTGAGCTAGATGCTCCCTGGGACCATGGTCTCCGCAGTCCTCTGCCCAGCAATTCAGTCCTTCAGGGTAGACCATTTACTTTCAAAGTTGTTACTGAAAACTAAGTGTCTATCTCACTCAGTTTGCTATTTGCTTTGTGAGGGTTTCTTTTCTTTTTATTCTCATTTTTCTGTTATTATGCATGTTTGGATGATTTTGTGTGATAAGCCTTTTAAATTTCTTCCTTTTTTTTTCTGTGTATTTTTTTAAAGTGATTTCTTAGTTGTTATTACCACACATATTACATTATACAAATTGTAATTGTGACAACATGTAACATATGAACCAAAGATATCATACAATCTTAACATATTAAAGTTATTCCTAATTTGTTCCTCTCTCCCCCATTTCCACACATGAGTCTCAGTTAACATCATGTACATCCTATATTCTATAGGTTTACTTTGTACTCATTTCTCCTGCACTTGATGTTATATTGCTTTCAGGATTAAATTATCAAGCTTGTTCTGTGAAAATATTGTATACTTGGCCTTATGATTGCCCATATTGTTGCATTTTTTTTAGATCTCCTTTATTTATTTATTTATTTCTCTGAAAGGAGTCAAGTATTTGTTTAATGTTTTTGCCTTTCCATTTGGAGAAATCGTTTGAGTAATATTTGCAGAGCTAATCAGGTAATGGAAAATTCCCAGAACTTCTGTTTATTTGGGAATATCTTGATTTCCCCCTTGTTATTGAAAGAATTCTTGGTTGGCAATTGTTTTCATTCAGTATTTCATATATGTCACTCCACTGTCTTTCTGGTTTCTAGAGATCTGTGGAAAAATTCACACTTTTTCTATAAAGAGCCCTTGGTATGTGTTTTTCTCTTGTTGCTTTCAGAATTCTCTCCTTGTCTTTGGTTTCCAGGAATTTTATTAGAATTTTGCATGGGGTTGATCTTTTTGTAGTTCTTCTAATGGGAGTTAGAGTAGCTTCCTGTATTTGCAGGCTTGGTTCTGTGGGCAGATCTGGGAAATCTTCTATGATTATTTCTTGGAAAATTCTTTCTATGCATTTATTATTGTCATGGTGCTCTGGAATTCCAACAATTCTAATGTTAGATTTCTTATTTGAATCCCATATTTCCTTTTGGCTTTGCTCATTTTTCTTTGCTTTTTTGGCTTCTTTCTATTGAGACTTGATAGTTTTATTTCTTCTGTCTTCTACTTCACATATTCTAACTTCTGTCTGTTCCACTCTATTGTTGAGTATTTCTCTTGTATTTCCTAATTCAGTTACTTTATTCTTTAGTGATAGTAGTTCTGTCTCTTTTTTTTTAATGTTTTCAATTTCTGATGTTGACGCAGCAGAAATATGGAGATATATTGAGAGTAGGCACTGCTGGGAGATGAAGTTTTTTTTTTTTTTGTAGAGACTGTTCCAAAACTTTTAGGAATTTGGAGTCTTGAAGTCAGTGCTTCATAGGTTATAACAACCTTCCTACCACTTCTGTCTCTTCTGGCTACCCAGTGCCTAACACCTCATGGACTCATGGAAGTTGGGGCTGGCAGGGATCATAGAGAATATTTTGTCCATTTCATAGATACTTGAGGTTCAGATTTCAGTTGAGGCCGAGGGAATTTTGTTCTACTGTATAAAAGACACAGTAACAAAATCATGACTTTGTCATCACGTGAACCATGACCAAAGTTGCATATAGAATGGCAAATTCAGAGCAAATTTAGGAACCCATAACAGTGAATGCAGCTTCCAACAATCACGTATTTTGCTTTTTTAAGGTAAATACATTCTACAGGAATCAGAACTTCCCTAGTGTGAAGGATGTCTAAATACTGAAGCAGATTCCAAGTCAAGCACAGGATTTGATTCAAACTTTTGAACTTGGATTCTGGAACCCATGAGAATTTTCATCCCTCTGTTCAGTCCTTGGCATGAAGTGGTCCCAGCACCACTACCTGTGGGGTTTGTGTAAGAGGGACCTGCTGAGCTGGTAGGGTTATGAGTTTTGGAGCCTAGAGAGAGAAGAAAATGGGGCGTGGTGACTATGTCCAAAGTGTGAACATGCACATTTTGCAGGGTTCAATGGTGAAACAGGAGGGAAACCAAAAACAAACAAAAACCTGTTGCCATTGAATCAATTCTGATTCATAGCAACCCCATGTATTTCAGAGTAGAACTGTACTCTGGGAGTAGATCACCATACCTGTCCTCTGAGGAAACTCTTGATGGATTCAAACTGCCAAACTTTTGGTTAGTAGCCAAATATTTAATGGTTTGCACCACCCAGGGACTCTTCAGCAGGTAGTGCCTACCCTGAAATGCTTAGCTCACATGATGACAGTTGCTTAGACTTGCCTGGAGCAATATGGCTGAGTCTCTCAGGAGACCTATATAGCAGACTGATTGATACCCTTGAAGAACATAAACAGGAAAGTGAAGCATTCTTCCTTTTCTTTCTCACTCTCACATAGCCCCCTGAGCTGCCTCACATAGCACGTACTGCACTGCTAAGCTAGAGAAGCACCAGCTCATCACCATCTTGAGTCTACACTGCCCCTGCCACCTGGTTCCTCCAGAACCATTTTTTTTTTTTCTGTCTCTATCCTTTCCTTCCTTTACTTTCTCCATCCTACCTAGCTCCCTGCGCCACCTCCACCCATTCTCAGCAGACCACTCCACACCACTTGGCTAGAAAGCCACCAGCTCACAGCTCTCCAGGTCTGCCCCAACACTACCGGCCAGTTCCTGCTCTGCTACCATTTTTTTTTTCTTTTTCTTTTCTCTGTTTCCTTTTTCTTATATTTCTTTCTTCCTACCACATAGCACCGTACACCATCTCCATCCTGTCCTACTGGACTATGTCTTGCTGCGTTGGTTAGAGAGCCACCAGCCGAAGGCCAACCTAGGTCCACCCCACCCCCATTTAACAGTCCCCCACTACCCTTGGTCATTGTTTTTTGCTTTTGTTTCTCCCTCTTCTTTCTTTTATTTCTCTCTCCCACCCAGCTGCACACATCATTTCCCCTTCCTTCCAAAAGGCTGTGGAGTCCACCCACCCCCTTCACCAGCCCCCAAATTCCTGCCAGGTTTATATATATATATATATATATATAGTACTTTAGATGAAGGTTTACAGAACAAATACTTTCTCATTAAACAGTCAGTACACATATTGTTTTATGACATTGATTAACAAAAGCATCAAAAATCAACACTGTACTTCTCAACCTTGGAGGACCTTCTTTTTTTTTTTTTTTGGTGAAAATGTACATAGCGAAAGTTACACCATTTCGAAAGTTTCTACAGGTACAATTCAGTGACATCAATTACATTCTTCCAGTTGTGTTGCTATTCTCACTATCCTTTTCCAAATTATTCCATTACCATTATCTTCAACTTACTGCCCCTTATTTTCCTATTAAAACTTTTGAGTTACTGTTGTCAATTTGATCTCAGATAGATACTTCTTTTTTTGCACCTTAGATGAAGGTTTGCAGAGCAGATAGTTTCTCATTAGACAGTACACATATTGCCCTATGACAATGGTTAACAACCCCACAACTTGTCAACATTGTCCCTTTTCAAATTGTGTTCCCTGTCACCAAACTTCTTGTCCCCTACTGCCTTCTAGTCCTTGCCCCTGGACTGCTGTACCTCATTACTCCTGTTTTGTATTATGTGGCTGTCCAATTCCCAGCTGAACGGTGAGCTTCGGAAGTGACTTCACCACTGAAGTAAAAGTGTGTCCAAGGGCCATACTCTCGGGGTTTCTCCAATCTGTCAGGCCAGAAATTCTGGTCTTTTTTTGGGAGTTAGAATTTTGTTCTACATCCTTTTCTATCTCTGTCCAGGACCCTCTATTGTGATCCTGGTCAGAGCAGTCAGTGGTGGTAGCCAGGCAACATCTAGCTGTACTGGACTCAGTCTGGTGGAGGCCTTGGAGGCTGTGGTCCATTAGTCCTTTGGACTAATCTTTTCCTTGTATCCTGTTCTCTTCATTCTCACTTGCTCCCAAAGGGTTGAGACCAGTGGAGTATCTTAGATGGATGCTCACAGGATTTTCAGACCCCAGATGCTACTCACCAAGATAGAATGTAGAACATTGTCTTTGCAAACTGTGTTATACCAATTGAGCTAGATGTTCCCTGAGACCATGGTCGCCACAGCCCTAGGCCCAGCAATTCAGTCCCTCAGGGAGTTTGGATGTGTCTATGGAGTTTCCATGACCTTTCTTTGTACAAGTTGTGCTGGTTTCCCCGGTACTGTGTACTGACTTACACTTCACCAAAGTTACCACTTGCCTATTGTCTTGTTTAGTTCCTCCCCACCCCTCCCATCCCTCATAACCAACAAAAATTGTTTCTTTTTGTGTGTAAACTTTTACATGAGTTTGTACAGTAGAGGTCTCATACAATATTTGTCCTTTTGTGATTGACTTATTTCACTCAGCATAATGTCTTCCAGTTTCATCCATGTTATTAGATGCTTCACAGATAAATCATTGTTCTTTATCGTTGCATAATACTCCATTGTGTGTATGTTCCACAGTTTGTTTATTCATTCAACTGTTGATGGGCATCTAGATTGTTTCCATTTTTTTCTATTGTGAACAGTGATGCAATGAATATGGGTACGCATATGTGTATTCGTGTCATGGCTCTTATTTCTTTAGGATATATTCCTAGGAGTGGGATTGCTGGATTGTATGGTATTCTTATTTCTAGCTTTCTGAGGAAGCTCCATATCATTTTCCAAAATGGCTGTATCATTTTTCATTCCCACCAGCAGTGCATAAGAGTTCCGATCTCCCCGCAGACCCTCCAACATTTGTTATTTCCAGTGTTTTTGATTCGTGCCAGTAATGCCGGGGTGAGATGGTATCTCATTGTGGTTTTAATTTGCATTTCTCTAAAGGCTAGTGATCGCGAGCATTTCCTCATGTGTCTGTTGGCCATTTGAATATCTTCTTTGGTGAAGTGTCTGTTCATTTCCTTTGCCCATTTTTTAATAGGATTATTTGTCTTTTTCTTGTAGCTGTGTTGGATTTTCCTATGGATTTTAGAGATTAAAGTTTTGTCTGACTTGTAACGTCCAAAAATTTTTTCCCAGTCTCTAAGTTCTCTTTTTACTCTTTTGGTGAAGTTTTTTGATGAGCCTAAGTGTCTCATTTTTAGAAGATTCCAGTAATCTAGTTTATTATCTTCCAGGGTTTGTGTGTTGTTGGTTATGGTTTATATCCTGTTAATGCCGTGCAATAGGGCCTCTAGCATTGATCCTATTTTTTTCCTCTATAAACTTTATAGTTTTTGGCTTTATATTTAGGTTTTTGATCAAAATTGAATTAGTTTTTGTGTATGGTGTGAGGTATGGGTCCTGTTTCAGTTTTTTGCAGATGGACATCCAATTTTGCCAGAACCATTTGTTAAAAAGACTGTCTTTCCCCATTTGATGGACTTTGGGCTCTTGTCGAAGATCAGGTGACAGTAGGTGGATGGATTTACATCTGGGTTCTTAATTCTGTTCCATTGGTCAAAGTATCTATCATAGTGCAGTACCAGGCTGTTTTGACCATCATAGCTGTATAGTAGGTTCTGAAGTCAGGTAGTGTGAGCCCTCCTACATTATTCTTCTTCTTTAATAGATCTTTACTCATCCGGGACTTCTTCTCTTTCCGTATAAAGTTAAAGATTAGTTTTTCCATCTCTTTGAAGAATGTTGTTGGTATTTGGATCCAGATTGCATTATATTTGTAAATTGCTTTGGGTAGAATTGTCATTTTCACAATGTTGAGTCTACCTATTCATGAGCATGGTATGTTTTTCCATTTATGTAGATCCCTTTGGGTTTCTTGAAGTAGTGTTTTGTAGTTTTCTTTGTATAAGTCTTTTACATCTCTAGTTAGATTTATTCTTAAGTATTTTATTTTTTTTAGGGGCTACTATAAATTTTATTGTTTTCCTGATTTCCTTTTCATTGTTTTTCTTATTGGTGTATAGGAATCCAACTGATTTTTGAATGTTTATCTTGTATCCTGCTACTCTGCTGAATCTTTCTATTAGTTCCAGTAGTTTTCTCGTGGAATCTTTAGTGTTTTCTGTGTATAGTATCGTATCATCTGCAAACTGGGACAGTTTCACTTCTTCCTTACCAATTTGGATGCTCTTTCTTTCTTTTTCTTGCCTTATTGTTCTAGCTAGGACTTCCAGCACAATGTTGAATAGGAGTGGAGATAAAGGGCATCCTTGTCTTGTTCCTGTTCTCAAATAGAATGTTTTCAGCCTCTCTCTATGAAGAATGATGCTGGCCGTTGGTTTTGCGTAGATGCCCTTTATTATGTTGAGAAATTTCCCTTCAATACCTATTTTATGGAGAGTTTTTGTCAGGAATGTGTGTTGGACTTTGTCGACTGGCTTTTCTGAGTCATCTTAGATTATCATGTGATTCTTTTCTTTCCTTTTATTTATGTGGTGGATTACATTGATCGATTTTCTAATGTTGAACCATCCTTGCATACCTGGTATGAATCCTACTTGGTCGTGGTGTACTATTTTTTTGATATAATGCTGGATTCTATTGGCTAGAATTCTGTTGAGAATTTTTTGTGTCTATATTTATAAGTGATATTGGTCTGTAATTTTCTTTTTTTGTGGCATCTTTGCCTGGGTTTGGTATCGGGGTAATGCTGGCTTCATAAAATGAATTCAGAAGTATCCCTTCCTTTTCTATGTTTTGAAATAGTTTGAGTAGTACTGGTATAAGCTCTTCTCTGAATGTCTGGTTGAATTCTCCAGTGAAGCCATCTGGACCAGAGCTTTTTTTGGTTGGGAGTCTTTTTTTTTTTTTTTTTACCTTTTCTATCTCCTTTCTTGTTATTGGTCTGTTCAGATTTTCAACATCACTTTGTGGTAATTTGGTTAGGTAGCATATTTCTAGAAATTTACCCTTTTCCTCTAGGTTTTCAAATTTTTTGGAGTATAGTTTTCATAATACTCTTTTATGATCCTTTTTATTTCAGTTAGCTCTGTAGTAATGTCCTCCATTTCATTTCTTATTTTGGTTATTTGTGTCCTTTCCTGTTTTTATTTTGTCAGTCTGGCTGGTGGTTTGTCGATTTGTTGATCCTTTCAAAGAACAAAGTTTTGGCTTTGTTGATTCTTTCTATTGTTTTTCTATTCTCTTTTTCATGTATTTCTGCTCAGATCTTTATTATTTCCTTTCTTCCGGTGGTTGTGGGCTTTTTACCATTCTCTTTCTATTTGTTCAAGTTCTGTAGTTAATGTTTTGATTTTGTCCCTTTCTTCCTTTTGATGTGTGCATCTGTTGCTATACATTGTCCTCTGTGGACTGCCTTTGCTGTGTCCCAAAGGTTTTGGTATGATGTGTTTTCATTCTCATTTGATTACAGGAATTTTTTTTATTACATCTCTGATTTCTTCTATTACCCTGTGATATGTAAGCAGGGTCTTATTCAGTTTCCATGTACTTGATTTTTTTTCATTCCTCTTCCTTTTGTTAATTCTTCCTTGATGGCATTGTGGTCAGAGATGATACTTTGAATTATTTCAACGCTTTGGATCTTGTTGAGGATTGCTCTATGGCCTAAGATGTGGTCTATTTTGAAGAATGTTCCATGTGCATTGGAAAAGAATGTGCAGTTTGCAGCTGTTGGGTGTAGTGTTCTGTATATGAAGTTGGCTGATTGTGCCCTTTAGGTTTTCTGTATCTTTGTTGAGTTTCTTTCCACATGTTCTGTCCTTTACCGAGAGTGGTGTGTTGAAGTCTCCTACAATTATTTTGGAACTGCCAATTTCTCTCTTCAGTGCTATTAGAGTTTTTTTAATTTTTTAATTTTATTTTTTTAATGTATTTTGGAGCCCTGTCTCTTGGGGCATAGATGTTTGTTGTGGTTATGTCTTCATGATGGATGATCCCCTTAATCATTATATAGTGTCCTTCTTTGTCTTTTATGGTGGATTGTGTTTTAAAGTCTATTTTATCTGAGGTTAATATTGCCACTCCTGCTCTTTTTTGGTAGCTATTTGCTTGCTTGATATATTTTTTTCCTTCCTTTCATTTTTAATAAGTTTGCTTATTTGTTTCTAAGGTGTGTCTCTTGGAGACAGCATATGGATGGATCCTGTTTTTTTATCCATTGTGTCACTCTCTATCTCTTTATGGGTGATTTTAGACCATTTACATTCAGTGTAATTATTGATAGATGTGAGTTCATTGCTGTCATTTTGTAGTGCTTTTTTTGTGGTGCTGACATTTTCTTTGTTCCTCTTACTCTCCTGTGCTGAGTTCCTTTTTTGTGTAGATTTTTTTTCATTTCTTTTGTTTTTGTAGGTTTATTTTTTACTGATACTTTATGATTTTCTTCTTTATTTTGATGAATAGGTTTGTTAACTTTTTTATGGTTACCTTGAAATTTATCCTTATCTTCCTAGGTTTAAACCAGTGTCTTATTACTTGGTATCACCTTGCCTTACTCTCCATTAGAAGGTTCTATCCCTACACTGTTTATTCCTTCTTTTATTATTCTGATGCTGATGTCATTTACAGATTAACCTCTCTGGTTCCCTGTTGTACTTCTTTTGGTTTTTGGTAGTCCTTAAGAGTTCATTTCTTAGGTTGGCATCTGGCTAGTACAATCCTGTGTCCTATATTCTGCCTGTGGTCAGATGTTGTTTGTTTTCAGATCAAAGAACTCCCTTTAATAAGTCTTGTAAGTTTGGTTTTGTTTTTACATAGTCCCTTAATTTCTGTTGATCTGAAAATGACCCAATTTCATCATCATAATTGAACCAGAGTTTTGCAAGATATATTATTCTTGGCTGGCAATTTTTTTTTATTTCAAGGTTTTATATGTGTCATCCCGTTGCCTTCTTGCCTGCATGGTTTCTGCTGAATAATCCAAACTTAGTCTTATTGTTTCTCCTTTGTATGTGACTTTTTGTTTTTCTTGAGCTGCTCTAAGGATTATTTGTTTGTCTTTGGTTTTAGCAAGTGTGATTATGATATGCCTTGGTGATTTTCTTTTAAGATCTATCCTATATTTGGTCTTTGAGCTTCTTGGATGGTCAGCTTTTCATCTTTCATGATATTGGGGAAGTATTCTGTCAGCAATTCTTCCATGATCCTCTCTGTGTTTTCTGTTTTCTCCCCTGTTCTGGAACTCTGATCACTCAGATTTTTGCTTTTGATTGTATCCCACATAATTCTCAGGGTCTCTTCATTTTTCTTCATTCTTTTTTCTGATTTTTCCTCAGATTTGTATCCAAGTGTTTATCTTCAATTTCGCTGATCCTATCTTCCCTCATTTCAAGACTGTGCCTCAGCCTTTCTATGACACTGTCCATTTCTGAAATCTTGTTGCTTATCTTTTGGACTTCTAATTGTTGTTTTTGTATGATTTCTAGTTGTGAATTTATTTTAGCATTTTGTTCCTGTATTATATTCTTCAAGTCTTCCATTTTTTGTCTGTATTTTCCATGAATTTGTCTATTTTATCCTCATTTTTGTCTGCTTTTTGCTTTGACTCTTGGATAATTCTGAATATTAGAGATCTGAATTCCTTATCAGTTAGTTCTTGTGCCTTTTCTCCTACTGGAAAGTCATCTGGTGTTTTATTTTGGATGGTTACTGGAACCATCCTGTCCTGTTTTTGTATATGTTTTGATACTTTCTGCTGTCTTTGGGGCATTCAGTAGTTATTTTCATCATTTATTGATTGTAGATTTGTTTGTTTCATCCTGCTTTTTTGTTTTATTTGGTTTTGTCTGAGCAGGTGGAATGTGTGTTCTTTGTTGTTGGCTTGTCTATGGGCACGATACTTTTCACCTCCTTCTCCAATGGGCAGGGTCAGTCACTCAGGAATGGTACAGCAGGGGAGGTCCAGTTGACAGGAAGTTTCTGGGATGGGTTGTTTGTGGCACATACTAGGGCTGACAGTGCAGTCTGGGAATCAATGCAGGTCAGGTTCCTGTAGGCTGTGCCTGTGCTGCTTTGCAGTGTGATGTTCAGCGCATGGTGCAGGAAGGCAGGAAGGAGGGGTTAGATTGTGATGTGTGGTGCTAAGATGGTATGGGAAAGACAAAAGAGAGGAAGAACAGGAGCCAAAAACATACATACAAACAAAAAATAGTGCTAAGGGAGCTTGCTATTGGAGTGGAGAGATGAGAGACTGATAAACGGGGAAAAATAAAAATGAAAAAAATAAAAAGGGTAAAAGGAAAAAAATGAGAAAATCAAGAAACTTGAAATAAAGAAAGATAAAAAGGGAATAAGAGAGAGAAGAAAACAAAACAAAGAAACAAAAGAAAGAAAAAAAAACAAGAAAAAAGAAATGCCCCCATTGATGATCCTGTGCGTCTGCACAGAGTAATGGAGTAGCTTCCAAGCCACGCGGTACTGCCTGGTTAGAAAGGGCTTCCATTTGGAGAAAAGAAAGAGAAAACAAACAAATTAATGCAGAACAAATCAGAACAGACAAACAAAAAGGCCCAGGGATCCCACCAGGGTGGCAGCACAGGCCAGGAAGGAGTTTCACAGTCACCAGCTGATAGGTGTTTTGCAGCCTTTCAGGAAGAAGTAAAGATGGTGCATGGAGCCAGGTATTTGAGAGAAAAGAGGGGGCGGTGTTGGGAGTTAAGGAAGAAATGTAAAGAAGTGGAAAAAAGCAACAGCAGTGAAACCGGTGCTTCCTGGGGAAGCAGAGGAGGCCAAGTGGGGGTGAAGAAGGGTGGGGGGTGGGAAAGCATATATTGTTGGTTACCGGTTGTTCTGTCTCCTGCTGGAAGTTCCGAGAAGCTGCTTTCTCATACCCCCTGTTTGCTGATCTCCGATAGGAGTGTAACATGGCGGATTCATGCTGTGGTAGCTGATAGGGGACCTCTACGTATATCACTCTGCACTCTCTGTTCTCGGTCAGTTTCTTATTCCATTCAGTGCTTGGCTGAGTTCTTTATCTCTTCATTTGATGCTTAGGGTTTCAGGATTGATGTGTGATTCTGTTTGACTTAGTTTTTTGTAACTTTCCTGCAGAAGGACGCATGGTGCTTCTGACTACAGCGCCATGTTACCCAGAAGTTGCCCAGGTTTTGTTTTTTATTTTTCTTTCTTTGTTTTCCTTCTCCCTCTAACGTTGCCCCATATGCCACCACCACCTCCTGATGCTCACCCTACCATACAGCCATAGCTGGAGAACCACTGACCCACGAATGACACAATTCTGCCCCTTCCCTAGTGCACTGCCACTTATTTTATTTTTTCATCTCTTTTTTTCTTTTTACTTTATTTTCTTTCTAATTCCCACTTAGCCTAGTATGCCACCTCCCCCCATTTCCCACCAGCCACAAAATCTTCCCAGCCCCCACCCACTGGCTATTTTTTAAATCTTTCTCTCTCTTTTCTTTTCTCCCACTCACCAAGCCCCATATGTCACCCCCATCCCACTGGCCTCTGACATTCCCCTGTGGTTAGAGCACCCCTGGTGCTCAAGCAAGACCCTAAACTGGACCCTTAATGCCCCCTTTCTGCCACTTGATAGGCTGTCAAATGGTGGGAAACAAGCCCATATCACTCCCCATTCAACACCCCTGCCTATCTGGTGAGGAACTGGGACAGCTTCCACACCACTGGATGAACATCAGGAGACAGACAGTGCCCATCTAGTCTGCCATAAGCCACCTTGCCAAATCAGGTATACAGCAAAGCAGGCTCATCCTGATTGTTGCTGTCCTGCCCACCTGGGCAAAGTGATGAGAACTATTGTGCCCACAGACAAGCAAATACCAAAACACACCTGGCCTGCTCAACCTGACATACCAAAACAAAACAAAAAAGCAGGATGAAACAAACAAACACAATTAATAAATAAAATACTATCTTAATGTCTCAGAGACAGCAGATAATACCAAAACATATAAAAAAGTGACATAAGATGGCTCCAGCAAATGATCAAAATAAAAAATCCAACGACACTCCAGTAAAGGAAAAGATAGTGGAGCTACTTGATGTGGAATTCAAAAGACTAATGTTTAGGACTTCCCAAAAGATAAGAAAAGAGATTAAGGAAAACAAAGACAAAGCAATAGGAGAAATCAGGAAAACAAACAAGAACAAAGCGTCAAAATAAATAAACAATTAGAAATAATACAAAAGCTGCAACTAGAACTCCAAAAGATAAACGACAAAATTTCAGAAATGGATAACTCACTCAAAAGGAAGTTTTAGGAGCAAATTTGAAACAATGGAAGACAGAATCAGTGAGATTGAAGACAAGCCCATGAAGCCACGTTGTTTGAGGAAAAATCAAAGAAAAGAGTGAAGAAAACTTAAGAATTATATGGGACAAAATCAAGAGCAAAAATTTGTGTATGCTCGAAGTTCCAGAACAGGAGGAGAAAATGGAAACCACAGTGAAGATTCTTGAATATTGACTGGCAAAAAAATTCCCAAATATTATGAAAGACAAGAAGCAGACCATTCAAAAAGCTCAATGAATCCCATATAGGATAGACTCTAAAAGAAAGTCACCAATACATATCATAATCACAACTGCCAAAACCAATGACAAGACAGAATACTGAGAGCAGCTTAATATTCTTTCTTACAAAGCCATTTACAAAGGGGAAACAATAAAACTAAGCTCTGATTACTCATCAGAAACTATGCATGTTAGAAGACAGTGGGATGACATGAATAAAACCTTAAAAGAAAAAAAAAATCCCTGCCAACTATGAACAATATATTCTGCAAAATTCTGTCTCAAATATGATGATGAAATCAGGGCATTTGCAGATAAACAGAATTAATGGAATTCACAAAAAACAAAACCAAACTTACAAAAAATATTAAAAGGATTCCTCCAGTTAGAGAACTAAAAACATCAGACAATAACTGGAATCTAAGACACAGGACAACCTACATAAAGAATTTTCAATAACTAAACAAAGCTAAAAGACTTAAAAGAGAAACTGAGATGACATTGTCAAAACAAAAAAAGGGGAATAAATGGTGTAGGTACAGAACGTTCAAAGGAAAAGGAAGTCAAGGTGATATCAAGTTATAAAAGACTAGTTTAAACTTAGGAAGATACAGGTAAATTTCAAGATAAACACAAAGAAACTTAACCAACCTACTAATCTGAATAACGAAGAAAAACATAAAAATTCAGTAAACACAGTATCAATAATAATGAAATAAAAGAAAAGAAAATTCACAAACAAAAGTAATTCAGCACAGAAGAGTAAGAGGAACAAAGAAAACATCAGCACCACGGTGGGGGGGTGGAGGGGGGAAACAATATGGCAGCAATAAATTCATACCTATGGATAATCATACTGAATGTAAGTGGTTTAAATGCTACCATAAAGAGACAGAGAGTCATAGAATGGATAGACACATCTTAGACATAAATTTATTAAATAATAAATTTACTAACAATCAAATGATGGATAAAATATATCAAACAAACAGTAATCATAATAGGGCAGGAGTGGCAATATTAATTTCAGACAAAATAGACTTTAAGGCAAAATCAGCAATAAAAGTCAAGGATGGACATTATATAACGATTAATAGGACAGTCCACCAAGAAGACATGACCTTAATAAATATCTATGCACCCAAAAACAGCGCCCTAAAATGCATAAAAGAACTATAACAGCACTGAAAAAAGAAATAGAGAGTCCCACAATAATATTCAACACACCATTCTCGGTAAAGGACAGAACATATGGAAAAAACCTCAACAGAGATACAGAAGATCTAAAGGCCAAAATTGAACAGTTGGACCTCATAGACATATACAGAACACTCCACCCTACAGAAACAAAGTATACATATTTTTCTAATGCACATGGAACATTCTCCAGAATATACCACATTTTAGGCCACAAAGCAACCCTCAATAAAATCTAAAACATAGAAATAATACAAAGCATTCTCACTGATCAGGACACCATGAAAACAGGGATAAATAACAGGAAGAGCAAGGATAAAAAATCAAATACATGGGAACTGAATAACACCTTGCTTAAAAGCAATTGAGTAATAGAAGTAATCAAAGAGGGTATTATACCTGGGAATCATAACAGGTATGCAAGGATGGCTCGATATTAGAAAATCAATCAAAGCAATCCGCCAAATAAATAAAAGTAAAAAAAAAAAATCACATGATCATTGCAATTAATACAGAAAAGGCATTTGATAGAATCCAACATCCATTCCTGATAAAAACTCTCAGCAAAATAGGAATAGAAAGGAAATTCCTCAAAGTAATGAACAGCATCTCTAAACCAACAGCTAATGCCATTCTCAATGAAGAGAGGCTGAAAGCATTCCCCCTGAGAACAGGAAAAGACAAGTGTGCCTTTTATCACCACTCCTATTTAACATTGTGCTGGAAGTCGGTGCTGGAAGTCCTAGCTAGAGCAATAAGGCAAGAAAAGAAATAAAGGCATCCAAATTGGAAAGGAAGAAGTAAAACTACTGCTATTCACAGATGATATGATCCTATACGTAGAAAATCCCAAGCAGTCCACTATAAAAGTACTGGAACTAAGAGAAAGACTTAGCAGGGTAGCAGGATAGAGATCAACATACAAAAATCAGTTGGAATTCTATATCCCAACAAAGATAACTTTGAAAAGGTAGTCAAGAAAAAAGACCATTTATAATCGTCCCTAAAAAAAATAATAATAATAAATAGGAATAAATCTGACCAGGGACATAAAAGACCTATACAAAGAAGACTACGAAACACTACTGTAAGAAACCAACATAAATGGAAAAACATACAATGCTAGTAGATAGGAAGATTCAACATTGAGAAAATGTCAATTCTACCCAAAGCAATCCACAAGTATAATGCAATCCTGCTCCAAATACCAACAACATCCTTTAACAAGATGTAAAAACTAACCACTAACTTTATATGATGGGAAAGAGGCCCCAGATAAATAAAGCTTTATCAAAAAAGAACAAAGTAGGAGATCCCACACTAGCTGATCTTAGAAACTATTACACAGCTGTGGTAGTCAAAACAGCCTGGTACTGTTACCAAGACCAATGGAACATAGACCAATGGAACAGAATTGATAACCCAGGCATAAATCCACCCACTGATGGTCAGCTAATCTTTGACAAAGACACAAAGTCAATTAAATGAGGAAAAGATAGTCTCTTTAACAAATGGTTCTGGCAAAACTGGACGTCTAACTTAAAAAAAAAAAAACATTAAACGGACCCATACCTCACACCATACACAAAAACTAATTCAAAATGGATCAAAGACCTAAATATAAAACCTAAAATTTTGAAGATCATGGAAGAAAAAATAGGGAAAATGCTAGTGGTCCTAATATATAGCATGAATAGGATACAAACCATAACTAACGCACAAACACCAGTAGAGAAACTAGATAACTGGGATCTCCTAAAAATTGAACACTTATGCTCATGAGAAGATTTCACCAACAGAGTAAAAAGAGAACATACAGACTGAGGGAAAAGAAAAATGGCTACAACATATCTGATAAGGGTCTAATCTCTAAAATCTCCAAGATACTGCATCATCTCAACAACAAAAAGACAAATAATCCAAATAAAAAATGTACAAAGAGTATGAACAAACACTTCAGCAAAGAAGATATTCAGACGGCTAAGAGACACTTGAGGAAATGCTCGTGATCATTAGCCATTAGAGAAATGCAAATCAAAACTGCATTGAGATACTGTCATGGATTGAATTGTGTCTTCCAAAAATATCCATCAACTTGGCTATGCCATGATTCCCAGTATTGTGTGATTGTCCACCATTTTGTCATCTGACGTGATTTTCCTATGTGTTGTAAATACTGTCTCTACAATGTTAATGAGATGGGATTAGCGGTAGTTATGTTAGTGAAGCAGGACTCAATCTACAAGATTGAAGTGTGTCTTAAACCAATATCTTTTGAGGTAGAGAGACACGGGAACCTCACACCACCAAGAAAGCAGCACCGGGAGCAGAGTGTGCCCTTTGGACCTGTGGTTCATGTGAAGAGAAGCTCCTAGACCAGTAGAAGATTGATTACAGGGACTTTCCCCCAAAGCTGACAGAGAGAGGGCGTTCCCCTGAAGCTGATGCCTTAAGTTTGGACTTTTAGCCTACTAGTCTGTAAGAGAATAAACTTCTGTTTGTTAAAGGCATCCACTTGTGGTATTTCTGTTAGAGCAGCCCTAGAGAACTAAGACAGATACCGTCCCAACCAACATTACTGGCACGAATCCAGGGAAAAAAAATAAAATAAACAAACAAGTGTTGGAGAGGTTGTGGGGAGATTGGAACTCTTATGCACATCTGGTGTGAATGTAAAATGGTCCAACCACTATGGAAGAAATATAACATTTCCTTTAAATCTAGAAATAGAAATATCATACTATCCAGCAATCCTACTCCTAGGAATGTATCCTACAGAAATAAGAGTCATCACATGAATAGACACATGCACAACCATGTTCATTGCAGCATTATTCACAATAGCAAAAAGAAACAACCAAGTGCCCATCAACAGATGAATATATAAAAAAATTATGGGACATACACACAATGGAATACTACCTAACAATAAGAAAAATGATGAATTTGTGAAATATCTTATAACATGGATGAATATGGAGGTCATCACGCTGAGTGAAATAAGTTAATTACATAAGGACAAATACTGTATGAGAACACTGTTATAACTGAAGAAAATGTTTACACACAGGAAGAAAAAATCTTAAATGATTACCAGAGAGGGAAGGAGTCAGGAGAGGAAATCATTAACTAGACAGTAAATAGGTGTTAACTTTGGTGAAGGGAAAGACGTTGCACAGTATAGCGGAAGCCTGTACAACTTGATCAAGGCAAAGACATAGACGCTTCATGTTGTTGTTTTTATTGTTGTTGTTAGGTGCCATATAATTCTGACTCACAGCAATCCTATGTACAACAGAATGAAACACTGCCCAGTTCCTCCCCATCCTCATAATCGTTGTAAAGCTTGAACCTATTATTATAGCTACTGTGTAGATCCATCTCATTGAGGGTCTTCCTTTCTTTTTGTTGACCCCCTACTTTATCAACCATGATGTCCTTCTCCAGGGACTGGGCCTTCTTGTTAACATGTCCAAGGTATATAAGATGAAGCCTTGCCATACTTGCTTCTAAGCAGCAACAATCTTCCAAGACAGATTTGTTCGTTCTTTTGGCAGTTCAATGGAATATTCAAAATTCCTTGCCAACACCACAATTCAAAGACATCAATCTTCCTCAGTTTTCCTTACTCATTGCACAGCTTTCATATGCCTATGAGGTGATTGAAAACACCATGTCTTGGGTCAGACGCACCTTATTCTTCAATGTAACATCTTTGCTTTTTAAACATGTTAAAAAGGTCTTTTGTAGCAGATTTGCCAAATGCAATGCGTCTTTTGATTTCTTGACTGCTTCTTCCATGGGCGTTGTCTGTGAATTCAATTAAAATAAAATCCTTGACAACTTTAATTTTTTCTCCGTTTATCATGATGTTGCTTATTGGTCCAATTGTGAGGATTTTTGTTTTCTTTATGTTGAGGTGTAATCCATACTGAAGGCTGTAGTCTGATCTTCATCAGTAAGTGGTTCAAGTCCTCTTCACTTTCAGCAAGATTGTTCCATCTGCATAACAAAGATTTTTAATTCATCTTCCTCTAGTCCTGATGCCCGCTCTTCTTCATATAGTCCAGCTTTTCAGATTATTTCCTCATCATGCAGATTGAATAAGTATGGTGAAAGGATACAACCATGACACACACCTTTCCTGATCTTAAACAACACATTATCTCCTTGTTCGGTTTGAAGAACTGCCTCTGGATCTATGTACAGGTTCCTCATGAGCACAATTAAGTGTTCTGGAATTCCCATCCTTCAGAAGGTTATCTATAATTTGTTATGATCCACACAGTTGAATGTCTTTGCATAGTCAATAAAACACAGGTAAACATCTAGAAATTTTATAGACACATCCAAACACCCTTAGGAACTGAGTTACTGGGACTCAGGGCTGGGGACCATGGTCCCAGGAGTCATTTAGGTCAATTGGAATAACACAGTTCATAAAGAAAATGTTCTACATCCAACTTTGGTGAGTAGCATCCAGGGTCTTAAAAACTTGTGAGTAGCCATCTAAGATACATCTACTGGTCCCATCCCATCCAGAGCAAAGGAGAATGAAGAAAAGACCCAAGGGTAATATTAGTCCAAAGGACCGATGGACCACAAGTATGACAGCCTCCACCAGCATGAGCCCAGCAGAACTAGATGGTGCCCGACTACCAACACCAACTGCTCTGACAAGGATCACAATAGAGGGTCCTAGACAGAGTAGGATAAAAATGTAGAAAAAAATTCACATTCACACAATAAAAGACCAGACTTACCAGTCGGACAGAGACTAAATGTATTCCCCAAGCCTATTGCCCTTGAAAACTCTTTTATCTCAGAACTGAAATCACTCCTGGAGTTTACCCTTCAGCCAAAGATTAGGAAAGTCTATAAAAACCAAAAAATAACACAGATGAGAAACATACTTCTTAGTTCAACCATGTATATGAGAACAAAAGGGCAATGTATACCCAAAAGCAATAATGAGAAGGCAGGAAGGGACAGGAAAAGTGGATGATGGAAACAGAATTGGAGTGTGGCAGAGGAGAATGTTGAGACATTGCAGGGATGGCAACTAATGTTACAAAATAATTTGTGTATAAAGTGTTAAATGAGAACCTAATTTACTCTGTAGAGTTTCACCTAAAGCAATCAATCAATCAATCAATGATAGATAGATAGATAGATAGATGATATCACCATGGCTTGGTTGTGCTTTGGTCAAGAATTAGTATTTTAGGTTAATGTCAGATGTTCTCCAGGTTTTAGGCATTTACATAAAGAATAAATTCTATAGATTATCCTGTTCTGACCCTTCTTCTTCCCTAGGTATATATCCACATTGCCAGACAAGTTGTTCCCTGCAGAATGGATAAATTCTGGGATTGGATTCCCATCATGAGGCTGGAGCAAGGGAGGGGAGTTAGAGATGTCTGAGAGCCAAAAGACTGAGCAGAGTCCATGGAGAAGCATCGAGGATCAAACACAAAGGACCGCTTCCAGACACAGAGTGCTATGGTTCAAAATGACAAATCTGAATGTTGTAAGACAGGGCAGGTGAGTGTTCCAGGGAAGCAAGTGGGGAATAAGCCTTAATGAGCAATAGGATTAAGGTGGGTCCTTGGCTGGTGCGCGCAGACCTGCCAATAATCTGGACACTGGCCTTTGAGAAAAAGAAAGTAACTTTATTTGCAAGGCACAGAGCAAGGAGCCAGCAGGAAGTTCCTCAGATCCGACTCCCCAAATGGTGGGGAGGTAGTGCTTTTATCTAATTAGGCAGCAAGGTGATGGTTGAACAGGGACATGGAGCAGGTGCACAGGCACACGGGGTTGAGGGGAAGTTTCTGCACAGAGGCATTGGGAAGTGAATGTCCTAGAAAAAATACATAAGGGGCTGTGGGAAACATAGACAGTACTTTCAATTCTTCCCAATAATCTTTGCATCATTTAACATGGGTTTTTGGGCTCTGTAATGTTTGTACACACATATGTGTTCACACATACACAGAGTAGTGTTGGTATCTAAAAGGAATATGGATTGTATTGACCAATATAATTGGGAAGAGATCAAGTACTTTCAATATTTTTGTTGTTTTTATGATTATAGAAATGCAGTAAAAAAATGTTAACAGAAATATGTTGATTAGAAAAAAAAGTCTACTATACTGAGCATGAATCGGAATTGACTCAAAGGCAACTAACAATGACAATGACAACTCTAAACCCAAGGCACCACTGATTGGCAAAAACTATTAAGAAGTTAAGCACTCAACTGAGACACCTGAGACGCCTCAAAAGAAAGCCCTGATGAACTGCTTTTGAAAGATCACAGCCTTGAGAACTCTGTGGAATGCAGTTCTACTCCGCATACAGGGAGTTGCCATGAGTTGGAATCTGCTGGATGGCAACTGGTTAATTACTTAATCCTAAAGGCAATCATTGTAAACAGTTCGGTGTTTATTCTTTTTGCAGATTTTTTCCCCATGCATCTGCTTATGTAGTATGAGTCTGTATACACATATGCCCTTATATTTTATTTTAGGAATGGCATCATGCCATATTAGGACTGAATGTCTAAAATAATAATGAAAGGTTATTTTCTCCTTCAAGTTTTCTTTTCACATTTCTTGCTGTGGAAACAAAATATTAAAGGATGCTAAGAGATGAAATCTAAAGGTCTAATTGTAGAATAATCCAAATAAAAATCATGCTTCTGCAAATATTAAGGAAGGAAAGCAACTGGATTTCAATGATGTTAATAGTTTTTTTGTTTTATAATTAAATTTCTATTTTGTTGCAGATTCCATGTTGAGCAGTTTATAGGAATTAGTTCATTTAATCAGCAATCAGGAAATCTACAAAACAGCACATAGTTTTTCAGAGCTATTAGAGAGTATTATTGCAGGGAGGGAGGTTTGTGTGTCAAAGTAACTAGTTAGTATCACAGAGTTTAAGAAAGAAACACTGATAGTCATTAGTGAACACGGCATTTAGGAAAGATACTGCCGTTATCTTTTTTAAGGCCCTGCATCATAAACTATAAGTATGGCCTATTTGGTAGTAAATATATATACATATATATATATGTATGTAAGTGATGATAGCTTAAATTTCTACCATTCAATTCATATTGATAACAAAGCAAATCTTTATTTTTTTATTTTTTAAAAAATTTCTCATTCTTGCTGTGCTATTTTATTTACAGTATTATAAAATACTTTTACAAATTTTATTAGTATAATAATACTTTAAAATCACTTTAAAATTACAATAGTACATAATGTAAGGTGAAATTATATTTACAAATTATTCTCTTTGAGACTTTAAAATGTTGGCCTTAACAGATAACTTTGCTAATATGAGCCTCTCACACACAGTATAAACAGATTAAAGTTTAGAATTTATTCCACCATCCATTAATTTTGTTTCTGTATTTGAGATCTGCAATTTCAGTGGAATGGAAATTAAAATTGCGTTTATGCTTTTCTTACCCTCAGAGTATGTGAAACACTTCCAATTAACTCAGAAATGGACCCAGCCTATTTCCTGGAAAGTCTGGCCAGCATTGTTAAGGAGGTTGCTCAGTATAATAGACACAACAAAATTTTGAAGTAAGCAAAATAGACAAAGAAAGAGAAGGACTGACAGATGGAGAAAGAACAGAAAAGAATAAATAGATTTCTCAAATGAGAGCTGTCAGAAATTAGGAGTAGGAAAATGGCTAAATAATCTATAGATGGGGTTTGAGCTTCCCCTTAGAAATTGGACTAATGGATCTCCTCTTCTGAGAATTTGGAGCTCCTGGGTGGTGCAAAGGGTAATGATTTGGCTACTACTCCAAAGATTGGAGGTTCAGATCCACTCAGAGACACCTCTGTAAATCATGGAGCACACTTGTACTCTCACACACACGAGGTCACCATGAGTTGAAATCAACTCAACACAAACTGGTTTGATTTGATCTTTTGGGTCCTGAGAACCACTAATTGTTTAAAGGAGCTTTGGTACCAATTCGATATGAGTGTGCCTGTTAGCACATCTTTTGTTTAGTGTACAGTGGCGTCAGTACAAGTTCAATGATGGGCAAGTCTGTTACCATACGATTTTAAAATTCTGCATTTCCACATTTTATACATCTTTTATTCTTAAACCACAGACTTTTTGGTTAGCAGCCCAGTGCTCAACCACCACACCAAAAGGGCACCTTATACTAAAAAGATATTTAGAAGCTATTTCAAAACATGAAACAATAATTGTTGTTTTTAGTTGTTTGTAGTAGATTCCAAATTATGGTAATTCCCCTTGTGTGCAAATTAGAACTACTATGTAGGATTTTCAAGGCTATGGCCTTTGTGAAACAGATCTCCAGTTGCTAGGTGAATTCAAACCACCAATCTTTCAGTTATTAGTCTAATGCTTAAACATTTGCACAATCCAGGGACCTTGCCAAAATGCAGCTACATTTTACAACCCTTAATTTAAAAAGAAAATTCAGAAAGAAATCCCTATTGAATGTGAAATAATAAAATTAATCTATTTTTCTTAACTCCATAAGTCTCTATTTTATTCTGTATTTTAATTAACTCCTGTGTTTAGGTTGCTTCACAAGGATATTCAAAAGAATGAATGTTACTTTACATGCCTCTGAGTCATTTCCTACTTACAGCGACCCAATGAGTTAAAGAAGGAAAAACTGCCTGGTCCTGCACCGCAGCATCTTCATGATCCTTGTTATACTTAAGCCCGCTGTTGCAGCCACTTGGTCAATCCACCCAGTTGAGGGTCTTCCTCTTTTTCCCTGACTTTCTACGTGACCAAGCATGATGTCCTTCTCCAAGGACTGATCCCTCCTGATAACATGCCCAAAGTATGTGAGATGAACTCTCACCATTCTCATTTCTAAGCAGCATTCTTGTTGCACTTCTTCCAAGACAGACTTGTTCCTTCTTTTGGCAGTCCATGATATATTCAATATTCTTCCCCAACACCATAATTCAAAGGCAACAATTCTTTAGTCTTCCTTATTCATTGTCCAGCTTTTGCATGCATATGAGGTGACTGAAAACACCATGGCTTATGTCAGACATACCTTAGTCTTCAACATGACATCTTTGCTTTTTAACACTTTAAAGAGGTCTTTCACAGCAGATTTTCCCAGTGCAGTAGGTAATTTGTTTTCTTGACTTCTGCTTCGACGGAAGCAGATTGTGGATCCAATTAAAATGAAATCCTTGACAACATCAATCCTCATTTATCATGATGTTGCTTATTGGTCCAGTTGTGAGGATTTTTGCTTTCTTTATGTTGAGGTGTAATCCTTACTGAAGGCTGTGCTCTTTGATTTTCATCAGTTAAGTGCTTCAAGTCCTCTTTGCTTTCAGCAGGCATGGATATGTCATCTGCATATTGCAGAATGAACAAAGAATAATTAGATATTGCAAATTAGTCAACTGGAAAGAATTGTGATATCATATTGAGGGAAGTGTTGTATAGCAAACGCTCTCAACAACTTTACTCCAGAAATACACTTTCAATGGATCTGAAATGTTTGAAATAATCTACATCTACTTTCCCTCCCAACAGAAGACACCTGGATATTTTTGTCTTGTGTAACTGAATGTGACAATTCCTCTCTCCTATCTTTTAGAAGTCATCTTGATACTGTCCCTCCAGGGCAGTTCAAGGATAAAGTTGGTGCATACTGCATAATTTTCATATTCTTCTCTTAGTTTGCATGCTTTCTATAAGTCTCTCAATGACTTTAAATAACTGAGTTGACTCAATAAGCCTTTTTCTGCTTTATGGATATGCAAGATCTATATTTTACCAGCATCCTTTTGCCTGTGATTTATGCAAAGAGGGTTTCTTTTGTGTGTGTGTGTGTGTGTGTGTGTGTGTGTGTGTGTGTGTGTGTGTGTGTGTATCTGTCACTAATTTTATGCCAACTAGCCTCCCTTCTGATTTAAAGGAAGGGGAGGGAGATTTGCATGTTTTATCACTGGTCTTAGGTCTCTGATTCCATGGGTAAGAACTCTCCACAAAGATGGCTATCAGTCCAGGACTTACTTGCCAGTCTCCAGTGATTTGGAAGGAGTTCAGTGGTTACTTTCCAATGCCGACAGAATTGTTCTACCAGAAGGCCAAGATATTCTCAGCCTGTGAGCAAGAGCATTGCTGTCTGACCTGTTGATCGTGGATTTGCCAGCCCCTGTGAGTATATGCATCAGGAAGGGCATCCAGCCTGATCATGGATTTGGGACATTCCAGCCTCCACAACAATGTGAGCCAATTCCTTGATGTAAATCTTTCTATATAGATGTTTATAAGCTTTACTGGTTTTGCTTCTCTAGAGAACTCAGCCTAAGACATTTGGTACCAAGAGTGGTTCTAGAGAAACAAAATTGTAAGGATGAATTTTCTAAATTGGTCCTCAGGTCTGGTTAGTATTAAAGATGTTGATGACTCTGCTTCCAGTAGTAAAGAGGGTACTTCAAATTCATGGCCTTTGCTGCCAATACAAATATGCAAAATATCAGCACCAGTAAATCAGATATTGGTGAAATATGAAGCTCTGAGTGATCGCATGTTTGATACCTTTCTACAATTTTTGTCATAATGAGAAGTATAAGGAAGCTGGTTGATTGGCTCTACTTTCTTAGACAAAGTGGTGAAAGGAAGACACAAGCTCAAGGCTTCAGAGTCAAAGTTCAAATACCACATAAATGACCTCAAAGTTTCCACTTGTGCCATGAAAGAAACTCTTATTTCTTGTAGTAACAAAGCTAATATTGCCAAAAACTAAACCCAGTGCCCTATCATAAGAGTGGTTGAATTACAACAACAACTGCATTCCTAACCTCAAGTGGTGTCTGAAGTTAAAGTGAGGGCATTGATTGGGAAGAAATGGACCTCTGAAATTTGAGATGGGGTCAGATGGGCAGATAATCAGGAATCTTGGGACATTGAGCCCCTTAATTTCATTGAATCACTCCTGCCAACAGAACCAACTTTCTCACTCTCATCTGAAGAGATTGCATCATCTTTGTCTGCTAAACCATCCTCCTCAGTAAAACCATTAGCTCTTCCACCCCCATCTAACCTGATTAACCCAGCTGTGTCTAAAGAGCCTTTGTCTGAGTCATTGCCTGTGTCATCCCCTGAGGTAGATGGTTTACAAGACAATGCTGAATGTTCTCAAAACACATCTACATCAATGATTTTGGCTTCTAGACCTATAACTAGGCTTAAGTCCCAGAGAGCCCCGAAAGCTGAAGTATAAAGCGTGACCTAGGAGGAGGTACCCCACACTCCAAAAGAACTGCCTCACTCTTCTAATATGTACAAGTAGAAACCTGGGGAATATATGTGAGAATGGCTATTAAGGTTATGGGATAACAGTGCAGGGAACATAAAGATGGACAAGTCTGAGTTTATTGATATGGGCCCATGAAGCACAGAATCTTCCTTCACTGCTTCAGCTTGAGAAGTTAGGAAAGGATCTAACAGTTTATATGGTTGGGTCTCTGAAGCATGGATTATGCAGAGGCCTACGCTAAATCAAGTTGAAGGACCAGACCTGCCTTGGTATGCTGTTGCAGAAGGTATCCAAAGGCTTAGGGAATTTGGCATGCTAGGGTGGATTTATCAGGTTAGACCCACAGACCCACACACTGATTGCCCAGACGACACACTTTTTACCACAATGGTGAGGAACAAATTTGTGAAGGGAGCCCCAGCATCACTGAAGACAGCTGTGATTTCTATTTTATGTAAGTCAGATTTGACAGTAGGAACTACCTTAACTGAATTAAGACAGCTAACTACAATGGGGCTGATTGGATCTCATGGTAGTAGGGGCAAAGTGGTGGTACTCAATCGACAAATAAAAGGTTGGTGTTGTTACTGTAGTGGACAGAGGGTTCAAAGCAGTAATCAGAATAGTCTGATGCATATAGACATATGGCATTGATTACATAGCCATAGTGTCCCTAGGAGTGAAATAGTTAGGATATCTACTAAATATTTACTTGATCTGTACAAGTGGAAGAATTCTAGGTGTATTGAACAGCAATCTAATTTGAATTGCCAGAATGGAGAGTTATGGCCCCTCAATAAATTCCCAGACTTGAGTAAGTTTAAAAACCCACAACTCCTTGAACGAAGGGGAAGCCTGGTCTCCTTGAGGTAGAGGATCTCACTACACTGCCAAAATTTTATTCTCTTAATCTTTATCCCAGCCTTCCCCAAAGGGATATACAGCCTTTTATGAGAGTGTCTGCTCATTAGGGAAAAGGAAATAATCAGACTTTTCAGGGATTCCTTAATACTGGCTCTGAAATGACACTAATTCCAGGAAACCCAAAATGTCACTGTGGCCCACCAGTCAGAGTAGGGGCATATGAGAGTCAGGTTATTAATGGATTCCAAGCTCTTGTCCACCTCTCACTGGTTCCAGTGGGTTCCCAAACCCATCCTGTAGTGATTTCCCTGTTCCAGAATGCATAATTGGAATAGATACACTCAGCAACTGGAAGAACCCTCAAGTTGGATCCCTGACAAATTGAGTGAGGGCCATTATAGTAGGAAGAGCCAACTGAAGCCATTAGAACTGCCCCTACCTAGGGAAATAGTAAACCAAAATAGTACAATAGTAAACCAAAAGCAATACTGCATTCCTGGAGGAATTGTGGAGAGTATTGCCACCAGCAAGCACTTGAAGGATTCAGGGGTAGTGATTCCCACCACATCCCCATTCAACTTACCTATTTGGCCTATGCAAAAAAACTGATGAATCTTGGAGAATGACAGTGGATTTTTGAAACCTTAGCCAGGTGATGACTCAAATTGCAGTTGCTATTCCAGATTTAGTTGCATTACTTGAGCAAATTTACACATCTCCTGATACCTGGTATGTAGATGTTGATCTAGCTAATGCCCTTTTCTCCATACCTGTTTTGAATGACCAGCAAAAGCAGTTTGTTTTCAGCTGGCAAGGACAACAATCCACTTTCCGTGACCTACCTTGAGCTATATCAACTCTCCAGCTCTCTGGCATAATTTAGTCCACAGGGACCTTGATCAACTTTCTCTTCCACAAGATGTCACACTAGTCCATTATATTGGTGACAAGCTGATTGGATCTAGTAATGAAGACGTGTCAATGACTCTGGACTTATTGGTAAAACATTTACATGTTAGAGGTTGGGGATCAATCCAACAAAAATACAGGTGCCTTCCACCTCAGTGAAATTTCTAGGGGTTCAGTGGTGTGGGGCATGTGGAGATATTCCAACTAAAGTGAAGGATAAGTTATTGTACCTGGCTCCTCCCACAACTACAAATGAGGCAAAATCCATAGTGGGCCTCTTTGGATTTTGGAAGCATGTTGTATCCAGGCCTGTTTATCAAGTGACTTGAAAAGCTGCTCGATTTGAGTGGGGCCCAGCCATGAGAAGGCTCTGCAACAGATTCAGGCTGCTGTACAAGCAGCTCTACCATTTGGACCATATGATCCAGCTGATCCAAGGGTGCTTGAAGTGACAGATAGAGATGCTGTTTGGAGTCTTTTGCAGGACCCTCTTGCTAAATCACAGTGCAGAAGTTTAGGATTTTGGAGCAAAACCTGCTATCCTCTGCAGATAACTACTCTCTTTTTGAGAAACAGATTTTGGCTTGTTACTGGGCAGAGATTGGATGCTTAACTATGGGCCACCAAGTCACCATGTGGCCTGAGTTGCTCATCATGAATTGGGTGTTATTTGAACCACAGAATCATAAATTTGGATGTGCACAGCAGCACTCCATCATTAAATGGAGATGGTATATGAGATTGGGCCAGAGCAGGACCTGAAGGCACAAGTAAGTTGCATGTGGAAGTGGCCCAAATGCCCATGGTTTCCACTCTTGTCACATTACTTTCCATCTCTGAGTCTGCACCTATGATCTCATGGGGAGTTCCTTATGATCAGTTGACTGAGGAAGAGAAAACTTATGCCTGGTTTACAGATGGTTCTGCATGTTATGCAGGAACCACTCAAAAGTAGACAGTGGCAGCACTACAGCCCCTTTCTGGGATCTCCCTGAAGGACAGTGGTGAAGGGAAATCCTCTCAATGAGCAGAACTTTGGGCAGTGCACCTGGTTGTTCACTTTTCATGGAAGGAAAAATGGTCAGATATGCGATTATATACCGATTCATGTGTTGGGCCAATGGTTTGGCTGGATAGTCAGGGACATGGAAGGAACATGATTGGAAAATTGGAGTCCAGGAAGTATGTGGATAAACCTCTCTGAATGGGTCAAAGAAGTGAAGATATTTGTCTATCATGTGCATGCTCACCCAAGGATGACCTCAGCAGAGGAGAATTTTAACAAAACGGATAGGATGACACTTTCTGTTGAAACCAGTCATCCTCTTCCCCCAGTCACTCCTCTCATTGTCCAATGAGCTCATGAACAAAGTGGCCATGGGGGCAGGGATGGAGATTATGCATGAGCTCAGCAACATGGATTTCCACTCATCAAGGCTGACTTGGCTACAGCCACTGCTGAGTGCCCAATCTGCCTGCAGCAAAGACCAACACTGAGTGCCCCATTTGGCACCATTCCTTGAGGTGATCAATCAGAAACCTGGTGGCAGGCCGATTACGTTGTACTGCTTTCATCATGGAAAAGGCAGCATTTTGTTCTTGATGAAATAGACCTTAGTCTGGATATGGATTTGCCTACTGTGCATGCAATGCTTCTGCCAAAACTACCATCATGGACTTACAGAATGGTTTAACCGCCATTAGGGTATCCCACACAGTATTGCATTCGATCAGGGGACTCACTTCATAGCAAATGAAGTGCAGCAATGGGCCAAGGTCATGGAATTCACTGGTTGTACCATGTTCCTCATCATTCTGAAGAAGGTGGCTTGATAGAGTGATTGAATGGCTTTCTAAAGATACAATTACTGCACCCGCTAGGTGGCAATGCCTTGCAGGGTTGGGGCAATGTTCTCCAGGAGGCTGTACATGTTTTAAACCAACATCCAATATATGGCACTGTTTCTCCCATAGCCAGGATTTATGGGTCTAGAAATCAAAGGGTGGAAATGGGAGTGGTACCACTCACTATTACCCCTAGTGACCCACTTGCAAAAGTTTTGCTTCCTGTCCCCACGACCTTATGCTCTGTGTGTGTCTTAGGCTGTGTTCTCTAGAGCAGCAAAACCAGTTAAGTGTATAAATATATGTATATAGAGAGATTTATATCAAGGAAACAGCTCACTCAATTGTAGAGGCTAAAACATCCCAAGTCCACAGATCAGGGTAGAGGCCTCTCCCAGTTCATGTAGCCAAAGAAGCTGGTGAACCCAAGGTCGGCAGCTTGGAGGGGGGCTCCTTCTCACAGGCTGTGGAGGTCAGTGAATTCCAAGATTAGCAGACAAGACTGCAAGGTTTCTTCTGATTCACGTAGCTGCAGGGGCTGGCGAACCCAAGGTCAGCAGGTCAGAGAACAGAACTCCTGCTCCCAGGCTGGGAAGTTCGACGAATTCCAAGATCAACAGGTAAGCTGCTAGCTCAAGTCCCACGAACTGGAGGTGAGACAACAAGAGGCAGCTGCTGAGTCTGGAACAAGCCAAAAACCTTGACAAGGCGAACAGGTGGAAAGTAACCGGCAGAAGGCAGAGAGATGAAATTGAGAGGGCGGCGAGTTGCCACAGGCCCTGCCTCCGCCAGTACCACTCAGCAGATTCCATCATGGGAGTGATCACAACATTATACAACTGCTACAACACTGAGAATAATGGCCTAGCCAAGTTGACATACAATCTTAACCATCACAGTGTGTCTAGAGGTCTTACTTCCAAAGGGAGGAATGCTCTCACCTAGAGATACATCACTAATTTCATTGAACTGGAAGTTAAGAATGCCACCTGGCCACTTTGGGCTCCTTATTCCTCTGGACCAAGAGGCAAAGAAAGGAGTTAACATATTGGCTGGTGTAATTGATCTTGATTATCAAGAGGAAATTTGATTGATACTACATAATGGAGGAAAAGAAGAGTATGTCTGGAATGCAAGAGATCACTTAGGGTATCTCTTAGTACTACTATGCCCTGTGAATAAAGTCAATGGAAAACTACAGCAACCCAATTAAAACATGACTCGCAATGGCTGAGACGGTTTAGGAATCCCACCAGGCAAAAAAGCATGACCAGCTGAGGTGCTTGTTGAGGGCAAAGAGGATATGGAATGGGTTGTAAAACAAGGTAGTTCTAAATACCAGTTACAACCATGTGACCAGTTGCAGAAATCAGGACTGTAATTGTTATGAGTATTTCTGCCTTGTAAGTGTGTGTTACTTGTATCATGTTAAGCACAAGTATGACTTTATAATTGTCTTCATTCAGAAATTATGTATGATTTAAGGAGATGTATACAGGTGGTGCCAAGTTGACAGGGGGTGGGCTATGATCATAAAGATTGTGTGTCTACTTGGCTAGGCTGTGATTCTCAGTGGCTTGTCAGTTATGATATAGTTTGGAAGTTGTATGATGATGTGATCACATGATGAGATTTGATATAATATGATCACCTTCATGTGCTGTGAGTAGCAAATCAGTTGATTGTTGATTTGCCTGTTGATACAGAGGACTAAGGAGTCCAAAGTGGCCAAGTGGCATTCTTAACTTACAGTTCAATGAAATTAGTGATGTATATCCAGTTAAAAATTTCCTTGGGGGTGTGGCCTACATCCAATATAGCTGGACTCTCTGCCAAGGTCTATGGACTTTTGCTCACTCTGGATCCTGCAGCTGGCTTTTGTTCATCTGACCTCCAGTCCTTGGCACTTAAGCTAGCTGCTTACCTACTGTCTTGCCTGCAGATTATGGGATTCATTGGTCTTCTTGATCTGTGAGCATGAGCCCTTCTGTCTGATCTGCCAATCTTAGGTTTGCCACCCGCTGTGGCTGAGTAAATGAGGACAAGCCTCCAGCCTGACCCATGGATTTGAGAAGTTCCAGTCTCTACAACCAAGTGAGCCATTTCCTTAATATAAATCTCTCTATATAGATATTAATAAGCTTGGTCTAGTGACATATCAAGTCCCAGCACAGGCCAGTGCTCCATCAGAGCCACATCCCCTCTCTGCTGGTAGATGTCTGGTACACAGATGGTTCTAGCTGAGGCATGCCACCACTTTGGACAGTGGTGGCTGTGCAAGCCACCACTGACATCATTTAGATTGACACCCACTCAGGGCAAAGCCCCGTGTGCTCAAGTCAGTGCCCGAGACATCTGTCACATGATCCTGGGAAGATATATAAGGGAATATAGCCAGTGATGGACTGGCAGGTAGATTATATAGGGCCCTTAACTCCCAGTGAAGAAGGGAAGTATGATCTCATTTATGTGCACTTTGTCACAGGCTTGACACAGGCGTTCCCCTGTAAATGAGTGAAACAGCCTGATACAATGAAGGGATTACAAAAATTGATTGTTATGTGTGGAATACACAGAAGTGTTGATAGAGACCAGGGGACACTATTTACAGGTCATGATGTGTGTAAATGGGTGGCTGAGAACAAGGTAAAACAGCATTACCACTTTCCCTACCACCCCCAAGCCATAGACCTGGTGGAAAGGAAGAACAAAGTCTTGAAACAACAAACACAAACCCTTATAGGAAAGACTTCCCTGGCTAGGCAGATCAAGGTGATGCCTGAGGTTTTGAGGTTAATAAATTCAGCTCCCACTGGGGCTTTAGATCCACATGCCATACTAGGATCCCCTAGTGGCTCTCCAGCAACAACTGGAGTAATGTCACAAGCTCCAGAAGAGTATCCACCAAGGTTGTTGCCTGAACAAAACAGCATGGTCTTCTTGACACCTCAGGACCTGGCGCTGGGAAGTGGAACTGTCTCTTGGCACCTGTCATGGGTCACTGGACAGGGTGGATTGGTTACTTTGTCCCTCTGGAGGCAGAGGAACTGAACAGCCTAATGAGGGGAGCCTTCCATCCTATGGCCTGGAGGGCCTCGATAATCCTACTTTACATGTAAAGAATTATTCCTATACCATGGCGGACAGAAGTGGGTCTCCTTTTCTGGGATATGGCAAAATGGGTGACTATTCACAACCCCTCAGGTGACTTCTCTGGGGCAGCATGCATGGTACACTCAGCCAGGGAAACTGCCTAAAGCAGCCTCTGTTCTCACTACCCAAGAGGAAGCCACTAGTGTGATCCTAATAGAAGGGGAAGATTTACCCCTCTTGGTACCTGGTAAAGACCTGTCTTTCTAACTGTAGGTATAGCCTACCCTGCTTTCTTCCTTTCAGGGCTGCAAACTTCTTCCTGGAGTAGACTCACAGCTTCTCCATAGTCCACAACAAAAACAGCCGCTGGGTCTGTGGACAACTCCCCTTCTCAAGCATCAAAGGCATGGATTGGAGTGTGGAGCTCCTGACCCGAACATATTGGGCAGCTGTGAGAGACATGTGGGGGTGGGGATAAAAGCCTCTTTAACTAATTGGGGCATAACAGGAGATGAGCATAACATTACTTTTTTCTGGGGTCGGAGTGTCACAGACACCTGTTTCTTGGTTAGAGACCACAATGTCTCTTGTTTGCAGCCATGAGAGTGTGTTTACCATCTCTGGAATGGTTCAGGTTGGTTGATACCTGAACAGGGTGTACTAGGGAAACTGACTTCTGTCTGTTTTGAACCAAGCAAAACCCCATGGGTTTCCCTGTCTCCCCCCAACTTCCCCTCCCTTCTCCCTCCAAGTCCTCCACCCACATAGTGGGCTGGACTCTTATGTCCCATTGCCAATGAGTGATAATATTTAATACCACTGACTGGTTACAATATAAACATTCCAATGTGAAGGCAGGAGCATATCTCCCTCCTAACAGCACCTGATGACTGTGTGGCCACTACCTGTGGCCCTGGTGACCATATGATTGAATAAGGCATTGCAATCTGTCATTGTCCCATGTTATAGGGATGTCAAGAAAACTATACCAAAACCTATAAATTAGGTTATGGATCTGCAACATGGTGCTATAGACAGAAGCAACACAGTATCCCTCCACAGCAAAGATCCGAAAAATTAAGTAGAACAGAGACAAAAGTCAATCCTGGAACCCTAAGTGTCAAATGAAAAGATAAAGAACTCAACCAAGCACAGAAAGGAATAAGAAACTGTCTTAAAACAGACAGCAAGGAGAGATATGGACTGGAAGTCCCATATCAGGTAACACACCACCAATTTGCCATCTTGGACTTCTGTCGGAGATTGGTTGACAGGGAGTATGGGAAAGCAGCTTCGCTGAGCTCCCAGCAGGAAAGAGAGCACCCCCGGACCTGCACTGTTGTACTGTAGCTGAGCAACTAGCTGTGCCTATTGGACAAGTACGTGAAAAATATCATGCCCACAGACGAGAAAACAACAAAGAATTCACAGCCCGCCTGCTCAGACATAACCAAATAAAGTAAAAAAGCAGGATGACACAAACAAATCTACAATCAGTAAATGAAGAAAGTAACTACTGAAAGTCCCAAAGACAGCAGACAATATGAAAACATTAAAAAAAAAAAAAAAATGACAGGGTGGTTCCCGTAGGTGTCCAAAATAAAACACCAGATAATTTAAGGCACTGAACTACCGATAGGGAATTCAAATTTCTAATATACAGAGTTACCCAAGAGTTGAAGGAAAAATCAGACAAAAATAAGGAAGAAATAGACAGAATCATGGAAAAGACAGATAAAACAATTGAAGAATTCGGGAAAATAATACAGGAATAAAATGACAAAACAAATTCACAACTAGAAATCCTACAACAACAGCAGTTACAAATACAACAGATAAAGAAAATTTCAGAAATGAACAGGGTCATAGAAAGTCTGAGGAGCAGGTTTGAAACAATGGAAGATGAGATAAGTGAACCTGAAGAAAAATACTTGGAAACTACTTTGAAGAAAAATCAGAAAAAAAGAATGAAGAAACCCTGAGAATTATGTGGAATAAAATCAAAAGGAAAAATTGGCGAGTGATCAGAGTTCCAGAACAGAAGGAGAAAATGGAAAACACAGAGAGGAACACTGAAGAATTGCTGACAAAAACCTACCCTAATATCATTAAAGATGCAAAGTTTAACATCCAAAAAGCACAACGAATTCCATATAGGATAGACCCCAAAATAAATCTCCAAAGCATATCATAATCACACTCTATAAAGCCAAAGCCAAAGAAAGAATCCTGGAAGCAGCTCGAGAAAAATGAAAAGTCACCTACAGAAGGGAAACAATAAGACTAAACCCTGATTACTTGCCAGAAATCATGCAGGCAAGAAGGCAATGGGATGGCATATATAAAACCTTGAAAGAAAAAAATTCCCAACCAGGAATAATATATCCAGCAAAACTCTCATTAAAATATGATGGTGAAATCAGGACACTTCCAGATAAACAGAAATTAAGGGACTATGTAAAAACCAGACCAAACTTCCAAGAATTATTAAAAAGAGTCCTTTGATTTGAGAACAAATAACATCAGACAACAGCCTAAATCTAGGATGCAAATCTGCACCGCCAGATACAACCTTCGAAATGAACTCTCAAGGATTAATCAAAACTAAAAGATTTCCAATGGGGAACCAGAAATGTTAATCTGTAAATTTCAAGAACATCAGAACAAAAAAAGAGAGAATAAATGGTGTAGGTATAGAACTTTCTAATGGAGAGAAAGGTAAGGTGATACCAGGTAACAAAAGACTAGTTCAAACCTAGGAAATTAAGGGGAAATTTCAAGGTAACCACAAAGGAAGTTAACAGAGCTACTCATCAGAATAAAGAAGAAAAACACAAAGCATCATTAAACACAAAATCTACAAAGGTAAAAGAAATAAAATAAAAACAACAAACAAAAGGAATGCAGCACAGGACAGTAAAAGGAACAAACAAAACAGTGCCACAAAAATAATTAATTTGAAAAAAAGCACTACAAAATGTTAGCAATAAACTCAAACCTGTCAATAATTACAACGAACGTAAGTGGCCTAAATGCACCCATAAAGAGACAGAGAGTGACAAAATGGATAAAAAAGCAAGAGACACACTTTAGAAAGAAAACACATAAATTTATTAAAAATCAAAGGATTGAAAAATATATATACCAAGCAAACAGCTACCAAAAAAGAATAGGAATGGCATGTTAATCTCAGCTAAAATAGGCTTAAAAAAATCCATCATAGAAGACAAAGAAAGGTATATGATTAAAGTGATGTTCCATCATGAAGACATAACCATGATAAATACCTACACACCCAATGACAGGGCTCCAGAATACACATAACAAACTCTAACAGTAATCAAAAGAGAAAACTGACAGTTACAAGATAACAGTAGTAGATTTCAACACACCACTCTCAGAAAATGAAAGAACATCTAGAAAGAAACTCAGCAAAGATAGAGAAGATCTAAAAGCCTCAATTGGCCAGCTTGACCTTCAGACATACATAGAACACTCCACCCAACAGCAGCAAAGTATAAATTCTTTTCCAATGCACATGGAACAGTCTCCAGAATAGATCACATATTAGGCCACAAAGCAACCCTAAACAAAACCCAAAACATTGAGATAATATAAAGTATCTTCTCTGATCACAACACCATCAAAGCAGAAATTAACAACAAGAGAACCAAGTGAAAAAAATTAAATGCATGGAAACTGAATAACATCCTGCTTAAATACCACTGGGTAATAGAAGAAACCAAAGATGGAATCAAAAATTTCCCAGAATCAATTGAGAATAAAAACACATCATACCAAAACATTTGGGACACAGCAAAGGCAGTGCTCAGAGGTCAGTTTATAGCAATAGATGCACACATTAAAAAAGAAGAAAGGGACAGAATCAAAACATTAGCTACACAACATGAACAAATAGAAACATAACAGCAAAAGAAGCCCACAGCTTCCTTTAGTTCGTTGAAAGGATCAACAAACCATTGGCCAAGCTGATAAAAGAAAAAAAAGAGAAGAAGCAAATAACCTAAATAAGAAATGAAATGGAGGGCATTACAACAGATCTAAGTGAAATAAAAAGGCTCATAACAGAGTACTATGAAAAACTGTACTACAACAAATTTGAAAACCTAGAGGAAATGGACAAATTTCTAGAAGCACACTATTACCCAAACTAACACAAACTGAAGTTGAAAATCTGAACAGACCCATAACAAGAGAAGAGATTGAAAAGGTAGTAAAAGAAACTTCCAACAACAAAAAAGAAAGCCCTGGCCTAGATGGCTTCACTAGAGACTTCTAACAAATATTCAGAGAAGAGTTTACACCAGTACTACTCAAACTATTTCAGAAAATAGACAAGGAAGGGTTACTTCTGAATTCATTCTATGAAGCCAGCCCTAGTGCCAAAACCAGGCAAAAACACCCACCAAAAAGAAAATTACAGACCAATATCTCTCATGAATACCAGTGCAAAAATTCTCAGCAAAATTCTAGCCAATAGAATTCAGCATCATATACAAAAAAATAATACACAATGACCAAGTGGGATTCATACCAGGTATGCAAGGATGGTTATGCAAGGATGGTTCAACATTAGAAAATCAGTCAACATAATTCACTACATAAACAAAAGGAAAGAAAGGAATCACATGATCATCTCAATTGATGCAGATAAGGCATTCGACAAAGTCCAAACACCTTTCTGATAAAAACTCTCAATAAAATAGGTATATAAGGGAAATTCCTCAACATAATAAAGGCATCTATACAAAACCAACAGCCAACATCATTCTTAATGGAGAGAGGCTGAAAATATTTCCACTGAAAACAAGAACAAGACAAAGATGCCCTTTATCACTACTCCTATTTAACAATGTGCTGGAAGTCCTAGCGAGAACAATAAGGCAAGAAAAAGAAAGAAAGGGCATCCAAATTGGTAAGGAAGACTTTAAACCGTCCCTATTTGAGGCTGATATGATACTATACATAGAAAACCCAAAAAACTCCATAAGAAAACTACTGGAGCTAATGGAAGGATTCAGCAGAGTAGGAGGATACAAGATAAACATAAAAAAATCAGTTATATTCCTATACACCAATAAAGAGAATGATGAAAAGGAAATTAGGAAAACAGTACCGTTTATACTAGCCCTTAAAACATAAAATACTTAGGAATAAGTCTAATTAGCGATGTAAAAGGCTTGTAAAAGGAAAAACTATAAAAAACTACTGCAAGAAACCAAAAGAGATCTACTTAAATGGAAGAACAGCGTGCTCATTGATAAGTAGAATCAACATTGTGAAAATGTCAGTTCTACCCAAGCAATCTACAAATACAATGCAATTCCAATCCAAATACCAACAGCATTATCTAAAGAGATGGCAAAACTAATTGTAAACTTTATCTGGAAAGGTAAGAGGCCCTGGATAAGTAAAGCACTATTGAAGAAGTAGAATAAAGTAGGAGGACTTACATTACCTGACCTCAGAATCTGCTATACAGCTACGGTAGTCAAAACAGCCTGGTAGTTGTACAAAGACTGATACAGTGACCAATGGAAATGAATAGAGAACCCAGATATAAATTTATCCACCTATGGACGCCTGATCTTCCACAAGGTTCCAAAGTCCAGCAAATGGGGAAAAGATAATCTTTTAAAAGAATGGTGCTGGCAAATCTGCATATTCATTTGCAAAAAAATGAAACAGAACTCATACCTCACACCATACACATACACTAATTCAAAATGGATCATAGATATAAATATAAAACCAACAACCAGGTCATAAAGAAAAAATAGGATCAACGCTAAAGGTCCTAATACACAGCACTAACAGGATACAAACCATGACTAACAACACCAACTCCGTAAGATTAGCTAGATAAGAGGGATCTTCTAAAAATTAAACAATTACACTTATTAAAATATTTCACCAACAGAATAAAAAGAGAACCTATAGAGTGGGAAAAGAAATTTGGGTATTAGAAATCCGAAAAGGTCTAATCTCTAAAATATACAGAAAAATCCACCGCCACTACAATAAAAACCAAAACAAAACAAATAATCCAATTAAAAAATGAGCAAAGGATATGAACAGACACTTCACGAAAGAAGACATTCAAGAAGCTGACAGACACACGAGGAAATGCTTGGGATCACTTGCCATTAGAGAAATGCAAATCAAAACCACAATGCAATACTATTTCACCCCAACATTACCGGCACGAATCAAAAAAAAAAAAACAGAAAATAACATATGTTGGAGAAGCTATGGGGGATTGGAGTTCACTGCTGGCAGTAATGGAAAAAGGTACAACCATTTGGAAAACAATGGCACTTCCATAAAAAGCTAGAAATAGAAATACCATACAATACAGCAATCCCATTCTAAGGAATACATCCTAGAGAAATAAGAGCCATCACAGGAATAGACATACACACACTCATGTTCATTGCAGCATTGTTCACAATAGCAAAAAGATGGAAGCAACACAGATGCCTATCAACAGATGAATGGATACACAAAGTATGATACATATACACAATGGGATACTCAGCAATACAAAAGAACAATGACAAATCTGCGAAGCATCTCACAAAATGGATGAATCTAAGGGGATTATGGTGAATGAAATAAGTCAATTACAAAAGGACAAAGATCGTATGAGACCGCTACTATAAAAACGCATGAAAAGGTTTACATACAAAAAGAAGCGATCTTTGGTGGCTACAAGGGAGGGGAGGGGTAGGGATGGAAAAACACTAAGTAGACAATAGATAAGTGGTAACTTTGGTGAAGGGTAAGACAGTACACAATACTGGGGAAGCCAGCACAACTTGTGCAAGGTAAGGTCATGGAAGCTCCATAGACACATCCAAACTCCCTGAGGGATCGAATTACTGGGCTGACAGCTGTAGGGACCATGGTCTCCGGGAACCTCTAGCTAAACTGGCATAAAAAACAGTTTATAAAGAAAATGTTCTACATTCTACTTTGGTGAGTTGTGTCGGGTCTTAAAAGCTTGTGAGCAGCCATCTAAGATACTTCACTGGACTCACCCATCTGGAACCAGGGAGAATGAAGAAAACCAAAGAGACAAGGGAAAGATAAGTCTAATGACTAATGGGCCACACATACTACAGCCTCCACAGATTGAGTCCAGCACAACTAAGGGTGCCTGGATGCTATCACTGACTGCTCTGCTAGGGATCACAATAGAGGGTCCCGGACAGAGCTGGAGAGAAATGTAGAACAAAATTCTAACTCAAAAAGAAAAGAAAAAAAAAAAAAAAAGACTAGACTTACTGATCTGACAGATACTGGAGAAACCCAGAGAGTATGTCCCCAGGGCACACTTTTAGCTCAGTAATGAAGTTATTCCTGAGGTTTGCCCTTCAGCCAACGGTTAGATAGTCCCATAAAATAAAACAAGACTAAATGAGCACAACAGCCCAGGGGCAAGGACGAGAAGTCAGAATTGGATAGGAAAGCTAGTAATAGGGGACCCAACGTCAAAAAGGGGAGAGTGTAGTTATGTCCAGGGGTTTGGCAACAAATGTCACAAAACAATATGTGTACTAATTGTTTTAATGAGAAGGTAGTTTGTTCTGTAAACCTTCATCAAAAGTAAAATTTAAAACACACACACACAAGAAGCACACAGAAAACGAACAAATGGAGATCATGGAAAAATGGAGCAACAAATTGATATAGTCAATAAGGAAACTGGAAAATACAAAAACAAACAGAACTACTGGAAATGAAGAATACAGCAACTGAATGAGAAAATCCAGGAGAAACACTCAACAATAGAATTGAACAGACAGACAATAGAATAAGTGAAGTATAAGACAGTAAATAAACTTAACAAGTCTGAAGAAACAAGAGAAAATAACAGAAAAATGAACAAAGTTAAATGGAAATATGGGAGTCAATTAATAAATCTAACATTAGAATTATTGAAATCACCAAGCATAAAGAGAATTTTAAAGGCATAGAAAGAATTTTCAAAGATGAATCATAGACAATTTCCCAGATCTGCACAGAATCAAGCCTGAAAATACAGGTCGCTTCACGAACTCCAAATAGAGGAAATATGAAAAAATCAAGCTGCACCACTTCCTAATAAAATTCCTTAAAACCAAGACAAGGAGAGAATTTGAAAGCAGCAAGAGAAAAACACAATATAACATACCAAGGGTACTTTATAAGAATAAATGTAGGTTTCTCCCCAGAAATTTTAGAGGCCAAAAGACAATGGAGTGACATACATAAAATACTGAATGAAAACAATTGACAACCAAGAATTTTTTACCCAGCTAAGCTGTCATTCAAAAACAAACATGAAATCAAGACATTCTCAAATAAATGAAAGCAGTGGGAATTTACCTCTTCCATACCAGCTCTGTAACTATTATTCAAGGGAGTTCTCCCATTGGAAACACAAGAAAGTTAAACAAATACTCAAGTGTGTACACAGGGAAGAAAAATAAGAAAGAGAGAGAGTTCCAAGATGCAACATCACGGGCAATCATAAGGACCAAGAATACAATATTTTCAGGTAATAAACTCAATAATTTAATCCCATAATTATTACAAAAGTTAATCCAAAAATTTCAGAAATAATTGAAAAATATCACACACCAGGAAAATTTTGCTGATGATAATTCAAAAACAGTTGCAGCAGTACATCGATAGGGAACTGCCAGAAATTCAAGCTGGATTCAGAAGAGGGCATGGAATGAGGGATATCATTACTAATATCAGATGGATCTTGGCTGAATGCAGACAATACCAGAAAGATGTTTACCTGTGTTTTATTGACTATGCAAAAGAATTCCACTGTGTGGATCATAACAAATTATGGATAATGTTGTGAAAAATTGGAATTCCATGATACTTAACGTGGTCATACAGAACCTATACATAGACCAAGAGAAAATCCTTCAAACAGAACAAGAGGATACTATGTGGCTCAAAATCAGGAAAGGTTTATATTAGGATTATATCTTTCACCATACGTATTCAATCTGTATGCTATGCAAATAATCTGAGAAACTGGACTATATGGAGAAGAATGGGGCATAAGATTTGGTGGAAGACTCATTAACAACCGGTAATATACAGATAACACAAACTTGCTTGCTGAATGTGATGAAGATCAAAGACTACGGCCTTCAGTATTATACCTCAACATAAAGAAAACAAAAGTCCTCACAACTGGAGAAAAGATTTCATTTTTCAAGGACGTCATTTTGTTTGGATCCACAATCAACACCTATGGAAGAAGCTGTCAAGAAATCAAACAGTGTATTACAATGGACCAATATGATGTAAAAGAACTCTTTAAAAGTATTGAAAAGCAAAGATTTCACTTTAAGGTCTAAGGTGCACCTGACCCAAACCATGATATTTTCAATCACCTCAAATGCATGTGAAAGCTGGACAATGAATAAAGAAGATTGAAGAAGAAACCGTGCCTTTGAATCGTGGTGTTGATAAAGAATATTGAATAAAATATGTACTGGCAGCATGAACAAATCTGTCTTGGAAGAAGTACAGTCATAGTGCTCCTTGGAAGTGAGGATGTTGAGACTTTGTCTCAAGAACTTTGGATATGTTATCAGGAGTGACCAGATCCTGGAGAAGGAAATCATGCTTGGTAAGATATAGGGCCAGTGAAAAAGAGAAAAACCCTTGACAAGATGGATTGACACAGTGGCTGCAATGATGAGCTCAACCATAACAAATAGTGAGGATGGCACAGGACGGGGCAGTGTTTTGTTTTGTCATACATAGGGTCACTGTAAGTTGGAACTGACTCAGTCGCACCTAACAAAAACCACCACCAAGACCATCAATACAATATGAAGGTGACAAGGGATAAGTACAAAATAAGCCTATCGGATATAGGATGTAAAGGGATATTATTGGAGACTCACCAACAGAAATGGGCGAGGAAGGAGCAAATCAGCAATAGATTTAATATGTTAACATTGTATGTTATCTGCTGTTCGTATGTTAAATGTTGTTACAGTTGCAAACTGTATAATGTGATATGTGTGGTAACGTCTAAGAAATCATCTAGAAAAAACACACAGAAAAAGGAAGAAATCAAAAATCTCATCACAAGAAAGGAGCCAAACACAAATAATAACAAAGAAATGAGAATGAAATGACAAAGAAGATATTAAACACTCAAAAAATAATAGCAAGATGGATGAGGTAGAGACATCATTCTAAGTAATAACCTTAAATGTAAATAGTCTTCATTTCAAATGCAAAAGTTAGAGTGTGGCAGAAAAAAAAAAATCATGAACTATTACTTCGTTGTCTAAAGGAAACATAGATATAAGGACAGACTGAAAAATAAAACTATAGAAAAAATATTCTATGCAACATTAACAAAAAAGAGTGAGGGTGGCCATACTGATAAAATAAATGTTTAAAAAAAATCTATTACAGTATACAAGAGCACTACATAATAAAAAAATACATAAAATTATAAATATATATGCACTTAACAAGAATGTTTCAAAATATATGAAACAAATTTCTGACTAATATGAAAGGAGAAATAGATAACTCCACAGTAATAGTTTGTACTTCAACTCATCATTTTCAGTTCTAGCCAGAAAATCGATGAAGACATTGAGATCTTAGATAAAACATAGGCAAATTAGAACTAATGGACAATAACCTAAACTTCAAATAGATGTAGAAAATCTAAACAGACCCATTAAAAAGAAGAGATTGAAGATGTCATTAAAAAACTGCTAACAAAAAGCCCAGGACCATATAGCTCTGGTGGCACGGTGGTTAAGAGTTTGGCTGTTAACCAAAAGGATGGCAGTTTGAATACACTAGCTGCTCCTTGGAAACCTTATGGGGCAGTTCTATTCTGTCCTATAGGGTCACTATGAGTCGGAATTGACTGGAAGGTTTGGTTTTGGTTAGATGGCAACACTGTGGAATTCTACCAGAGAAGAGTTGACACCGCTTCTTCTCAAACTCTTCAAAAACATGGAAGTTGAAGGAACAGTTGCTAACTCTTTTTATGATGGCAGTATAATTCAGATACCTGATACCAAGCAGTTTTAATTACAAAGACTATATAGTACATTTTGATATTAGGGCGTGTGAGGTTTTCTCCTTCGTTATTCTTCTTTAATATTGCTTTAGCTATTCAGAGTTTATTTCCTTTCCATATGAAGTTGGTAATTAGCTTTTCCACGTCAGTAAAGACTGTTCTTAGGATTTGTATCAGGATTGCATAATATCTGTAGATTGTTTTAGGTAGAATTGACATTTTCACTATATTACATCTTCTAATCAATGAGCACAGATGTCCTTCCATTTATATAGGTCTCTATTAGTTTCTTGTATTGTTTCATAATCCAATTCTATAAGACTTTTATGTCCCTGGTTAGGTTCATTCCTAGGTGATTTATAATTTTGGGGGCTATTGTGAATGATATAGTTTTATTGACTTCTTTATCACAATATCCTTGTTAGTATAAAGGAACCCAATTTATTTTTGTGTGTTGATTTTGTATACTACAATATTGCTGAATTCTATTAGTTCCAGTAATTTTCTTGTGGAATCTTTAGGTCTTCTATGTATAGAAACATGTCATCTGCTAATAGAGATAGTTTTACTTTTTCCTTTTTGATTTGGATATATTTTATTTCTCTTTCTTGCCTTATTTCTCTCACTAGCACATCCAGTACAATGTTAAATAAGAGAGGTGTTAATGGGCATTGTTGTCTCTTTCCACCTCAAAGGGAAGTTAGTTTCTCAGTCTTTCTCCATTGAGAATATGGATGGCTATTGGTTTTGCGTATAAGCCCTTGATTATAAATTCCCCTTCTATTCCTATTTTGCTAATGGTTTCTATCAGGAAAGTGTATTGAACTTTATCAAATTCACTTTATGAATCAATTGATATGATCATATTGTTCTTTTCCTTTGTTTTATTTATGTCATGGATTACATTGATTGATTTTCTAATGTTGAGCCACCCTTGTATTTCTCTGTGAATCCCACTTGATCGTATGATTTATTTATTTATTTATTTGATATATTGCTGAATTAGGTTGGCTAGAATTTTGTTGAAAAATTTTGCATCTATGTTCATGAGGGATATTGATCTGTAATTTTCTTTTCTTTTATAATAATTATTATTATTTTGATGTCTTTGCCTGGTTTAGATATCAGGGTTACACTGGCTTCATAGAAAGAGTTAATGAGTGTTCCTTCCCCTTCTGTGTTTTAGAAGAGACTGATTAGAATTTGTGTCATCTCTTCTCTGAATGTTTGATAGAATTTTCCACTGTAGCCATACTGGTCCTGGGCTTTTCTTTTTTTGTTGTTGTTGACAGTATTTGATGACATCTTTAAACTCTTCTTTTGCAATGGGTCTGGTTAGATTTTCTACCTCTGTGTAAGTTTAGTTAGGTAGTGTGTTTCTAGGAATTTGTCCATTTCATGTAGGTTTTCAAATTTGTTGATGATTTTTCATAGTAAACTGTTATGATTCTCTTAATTCATTTGGATCTGTTTTAATGTTTCCAGTTTCATTTCTTAATTTGGTTATTTGCCTCATCTTGTTTTTTTGTTTGTTTTTTTCTTTTGTAAGTCTAGCTAGTGGTTTTCCTATTTTGTTGATTCTTTCAAAGAACCACCTTTTGGTTTTCTTGATACTTTCTATTGTTTTTGTATTTCTATTTCCTTTATTCTTGCCCTGATCATTCTTATTTCCTTTTTTCTTATAGCATTAGGTTTCTTTTCCTATTATTTCTCTATGTGTTCATACTGTTGGTTTAAGTTATTGATTTTGGATCTTTTTTCTTTGTTTAATGTAGGCATTTATTGCTGTGAGTTTCTCTCTGAGAACTGCTTTTGCTATGTCCTGAAAGTTTTGGTATGTTGTGTTTTCATTTTTATTTGACTCTATTTTCTTTAATTTCACTTTTGATTTCTTCTATGACCCAATTTTTTTTTTGGTAGTATATTATTTAGTTTCCATATATTAATTTTTATTATTATTACTTTTCCTTTTGTTGATTACAAGTTTTATACCTTTATGGTCTGAGAAGATGCTTTGTATGATTTTTAATCTTCTTAAATTTGCTGAGACTTCTTGTGTGGCCTAGCATATGATATATACTGGAAAATGATCCCTAAGTGCTGGGGAAAAATGTGTATCATTCTGATGATGAGTGGAGTGTTCTATATATGTCTGTTAGTTTAAATTATCTCACAGTTTGGTTTAAGACCTTGGTTCCTTTGTGATCTTCTTTTTAGATTTTCTGTCTAGAATTCAAAGTGGTGTCTTGAAGTCTCAGCTATTATTGTGGAGTTGTCTATTTCTCCTTTCATACTGGTCAGTATTTGTTTCTTTTATTTTGGGGAGTTGCTCTTAGGTGCATATGTATTTCTGTTAGTGTTTGTGTTTGGCTGGTTTCTTGTGATGAGCTCTTGATTTCTCCCTTTTTTCCCTATGTGTATTTTTTGCAGTTGATTTCTTAGTAGTTTCCACAATTTTGCATTATATAAATTTCATTTATTACCACATGTAACATATGAAAAGTAGATGACATACAACATTAACGATTTAAATCTATTTCTGATTTGCTTTCACCGCCCCCCCCACCCCTGACTTTTTTTAGTGGGTCTCCATTGACTTCATTGTATATCCTATATCCAATAGGTTTTCTTTGTAGGTATTTCTCGCTTACTTGATGTTGTATTGCTTATGGAATTAAATTACTGAGTTTACTTCCTGATAATATACTTTATCCCTATAATTGTGCATTTTGTTGATTTGTTTGTATTTTGCAGGTTTGTTTGTTTTTAGAGAGCCCTGTCTCTTCTTCTCCCTCATATTTTGTTTTATTGCCCTGTATGAAATCAAGTATTTATTTAATGTTATTGTCTTTCAGTTTGGATGACTCCCTTGGGTAATACTTGTAGAGCTTATCTGTTGTTGTTGTCATTAAGTGCTGTCAAGTCAGTTCTTACAGAGACCTTATGTACAACATAATGAAACACTACCTGGTGCCAACCCATCCTTACAATAGTTGTTATGCTTGAGTTCATTCTTGAGGCCACTATGTCAATCCATCTCATTAAGGGTCCTCACTTTTTCGATGACCCTCTACCAAGCATGATGTCCTTCTCCAGGGACTGGTCCCTCCTGATAACATGTCCAAAATATGTGAGACATACTCTCACCATCCTTGCTTCTAAGGAGTATTCTGGTTGTACTTCTTGCAGGATAGATTTGCTTGTTCTTTTAGTAGTCCATGGTATATTCAATATTTTTCACCAATACCACGATTCAAAGATGTCAAGTCCTCTTCGGTCTTCCATATTCATTGTCCAGTTTTTGCATTCATGTGAGGAGACTGAAAACACCATGACTTTTGTCAAATGAACCATAGTCTTTGTCTTAGTCATCTAGTACTGCTATAATAGAAATACCACAAGTTGATGGCTTTAACAAACAGAAATTTACTTTTTCACAGCCTAGTAGGCAACAAGTCTAAATTCAGGGCATCAGCTCCACGGGAAGGCTCTCTTTCTTGGCTCTAGAGGAAGGTCCTTGTCGTCAATCTTCCCCTGGACTAGAAGCTTCTCCATGCAGAAACCCCGGGTCCAAAGGATGCACTTTGGTCCTGCCTGTGCCTTCTTGGTGATACGAGGTTTCCATGTCCCTCTTCTTGCTTCTCTCTTTTATATCTTAAAAGATATTGGCTTAAGACACTATCTAATCTTGTAAATCTTATCAGTATAACTGCCTCTAATCCATCGTATTACATCATAGTGACAGGATTTACAACACATAGGGAAATCACATCAGATGACAAAATGGTAGACATACAATACTGGGAATCATGACTATGCAAGTTGATAGATATTTTTTGGGGGACATAATTCAATCCATGAGTCTTCCAGGTGACATCTTTGCTTTGTAACACTTCAAAGAGGTCTTTTGCAGGAGATTTGCCCAATTCAATGTGTCTTTTGATTTCTTGACTGCTGTTTCCATGGGTGTTGATTGTGGAACTAAGTAAAACGAAATGCTTAACAATTTCAATCTTTTCTCCTTTTATCATAATGTTGCTTTTTGGTCCAGTTATAAAAGTTTTTGTTTTCTGTAAGTTGAGGTGTAGTCACTACTGAAGGCTGTGGTCTTTGATCTTCATCAGTAAGTGCTTCAAGTTCTCTTCACTTCCAGCAAGCAACGTTGTGTCATCTGCATGATGTGGGTTGTTAATGAGTCTTCCTCTAATCATGATTCGCCATTCTTCTTCATATAGTCCAGCTTCTTGGATTATTTGCTCAGAGTACAGATTGAATAAGTATGGTGAAAGGATATAACCCTGACACACACCTCTGCTGAGTTTAAACCATGAAGTATCTTCTTGTTTTGTTGGAATGACCGCCTCTTAATCTGTGTACAGGTTTCTCATGAGTACAATTAAGTGTTCTGGAATTCCCGTTCTTTGCACTGTTATCCATAATTTGTTAGATCTGCAGAGTCTAATGCCTTTGCATAGTCAACAAAACACAAGTAATCATCTTTCTGGTATTCTCTGTTTTCAGCAAAGATCCATCTGACATTCCACATCCTCTTCTGAATCCAGCTTGAATTTTTTGCAGTTCCCTGTTTATGTACTGCTGAAGCTGCTTTTCAATGATCTTCAGCAAAGTTTTACTTGCATGCGATATAATGATATTGTTAAATAATTTCTGCTTTTGGTTGGATCATCTTTCTTGGGAATAGGAATAAATATGGATCTGTTCTAGTTGGTTTGCCAGGTAGCTCTCTTCCAAATTTCCTGACATAGACAAGTGAGTACTTCCAGCACTGGATCCATTTGTTGAAGCATCTCAATTGGTATTCTATGAATTCCTGGAGCCTTGTTTTTGCCAGTGCCCTCAGGGAAGCTTGGAATTCTTCCTTCAGTACCATCAGTTCCTGATCATATGTTAACACCTGAAATGTTTGAACATTGACCAATTATCTTTGGTGTAGTGACTCTGTGTATTCCTTCCATCTTCTTTTGATGCTTCCTGAGTCATTTAATGTTTTCCACATAGCACCCTTCAGTATTGTATCTTGAGGCTTGAATTTTTTCTTCAGTTTTCAGCTTGAGGAATAAAGAGAATTCTCTTCCCTTTTGGTTTTCTATCTCCAGGTCTTTGCACATGTCGTTATAAGAGTTTACTCTGTCTTCTCGAGCCACCCTTTGAAATCTTCTGTTCAGATCTTTTGTTTCATCATTTCTTCCTTTTTCATTAGCTACTCGATATTCAAGAGCAAGTTTCAGAGTTTCTTCTGACATTCATTTTGCTTTTTTCTTTCTTTTCTACCAGAGCTTGTCTGGTAGTGGCAAATTCCTAGAGCTTCTGTTTATTTGTGAATGTCTTGTTTTCCCCCTCATTTTTGAATGACAACTTTGCTTGGTAAAGAATTCTTGGTTGGCAACTGTTTTTGTTCAATATTTAAATATTGTGCTCCATTGTCTTCTGGCCTCTAGAGTATTTATGGGGAAATTTATGCAAATTCTTATGAAGTACCCTTGATATATGTCTTATGCTAAGTTCTCTAAAGAAGTAAAACAAGTAAAGCATATAAATATATATTTAAAGAGATTTATACAACCACTCATGTGGTTGTAGAGGCTGGAACATCCCAATTCCCTGGGTCTGGATAGAGACTTTTCCTTATTCACCTAGCCACAGGGGCTGGTGAATCCAAGATCGACAGGTCAGCCAGCAGGGCTCTTGCTCAAAAGCGGCAAAGATTGATGAATTTCGAAGATTGGCAGTCAAGACTGCAGGTAAGCTGCTAGCTCAGGTCCCATGAAACAGAGGTTGGACAAATAGGAGCCAGGTTCAGGATCCAGTGCTAGCAAAAGCACATGAGCCTTGCCAGAATGTCCACTTATATTCAATGCGGGCCACACACCCAAGGAAACTCCCTTACTACTGATTGGCTACTCACAACAGATCCCATCATGGAGGTGATTACATTATATCAAATCTCATCATGGAAGCGATGACATCATGTGACTGTCAAACCACTGAGAATCATGGCCCAGCCAAGTTGGCACACAATCTTAACCATCACAGTATGTTATATAGTGTTTTCCTGTTGTTGCTTTCAAAATTTGCTACTTGTCTTTGATTTTGAGGAATTTTGTTAGGACGTACTGAGTGCAGTATTGATGTTTTTCTGTTTCTTCTAATTGAGATTCCTAAAACTCCCTGTATTTGTAATCTTAGTTTTTTGTGTAAATCTTGGAAATTTTCCATGACTATCTCTTGGAATATTATTTCTATGCCTTTATAATGGTCATGGTGCTCTGGAATTCCAGTAATTTCAATTTTAGATTCCTTAATTGAATTTCTTACAGTATTTCCATTTGGCTTTTTTCACTGTTCTCTTTTCTTTTGCCTGTTCCACTTGAGACTTGGTAAATTCAGTTACTCTCTTTTCTATTTTACTTATTCTATCTTCTGTCTTTTCAACTCTATCGTTGAGTGTTTTTTTTCATATTTTCTAATTTATTCAGTTGCTTTATTCATCAGTTCCAGTAATTTTTTGTGTGATGCTTTCAGTTTTTTATTTAGTTTTTCACATTCTTTCTCCATTTTTTCCTAATCTCTGTTTGTTTTTTGTTTTTTTCTGTGTGCTTTTTGCTTTCTTGAACATGTTTAGGTCCGTTGTCTGAAAGTTTTCTATTCTTTCCGTTATCCAGATTTTCACAGGAGAATTTTCCTCTTATTCATATTTTCATTTTGATTGATACTTCTTCTCTTGTGATTTTGTGTGTTTTACTCTTTATTGAACTCTGGCAATTTTGATATCTTTATTTTAATATTTTAAATTCTAAGTTTCCCATCTTTCCTAAAAACAACTAAAAGACAATCTTGTCCTATGTTTTTTCAGCCTTAAGTAAGGAGTTCTGAATGAGTTTTCATGTGGATGTTTCAGTCTCTGTATTTATTCTGACTAGTTCTCATTTAGGTGACTGACTTTTTTGTCTGATTGTTCTGTCTTCTGACCTTTTGATTGTGGCCCTGGCTGTACACCTGGAACTGATTTCCTTTTTCAAACTGAGTTTGTGATGTTTATGCTTTTGCTGATCGATGAACACAGGAGGGGGATTTTCTGCTGTCTTCAGATACTGACTTAAGTGACGGGCTGGGCTTTCCCAAAGAAAAAGAAGGGAGCACTTTATGTTTTAATTTATATTTTAATTTCTTAAAAAAAAGATGTACTTCACACACAGTAAAATTCACTCTTTTGAGTGTGTTTCTTGACTTCTGAAAAACACAGAGAGTTAAGGACATAGACCACTTTCATCACTCACACTCCCTGTAAATTTTTTCAGTCCTTGGTAGTTAACTGGTCCCATACCCCCAGGCAACCACTGTTTGTTTGTTTTTTACTGTATCTATAGAACTTCATCTTCTAGAATGTTCTAAATGGAATCATGGAGTAGGTAGCCTCTTGGCTCTGGTTTCTCTCACTTAGCATGATGCGTTTGAGATTCATCCATGTTGTTGAATGTATCAATAGTTTACTCCTTTTTATTTAAGGATAACTGGAATCTTGTTTTACAGGTAATGCCAATATCTGTATCACTAGTGATGACCTATATTTCACAATGACCGATACCTTCTTTGGTTCCTCTTATGATAGACCTGCAGCCTATATGCATCAAATATTTGAAAAGTAAGATGTTCCTTGCCAGGACCCATGTTACAAGAAATACCTGGAGGAACTGACTGACTCTTATTGGGGAGGGTGAGGTTCAGGAGGGCGTACTGTGTTGTCTGATGACAACTGAAATTTTTACCTGCTGGTTGAAAAGTGTGAGCATAGTCTACTAACACTGCACTAAACTCTCCTTGTGCTCTAATTATAAAACTGAACTAATTGCAGTCAGAAATTATGGAAGAACCAAAGCTAAGTGTCCTTGAACAGGAGGAGACGGTTTAAAGGACTGTAGGACTTCAGAAACACTCAAATGCACAGAGCTTAAAGAAGCAGAATCAAGAGAGATACCCTTTTAGTATCTTTCAAATGCATGCTGTTATTTGCTACTTGTCTACAACAAGAACTATCTTGTTATTCCATATGAAGTTCCTTGTAGAGATTCCCACTGTTGGATACTATGCCTTAGTATAGCCTGGGGAAATTTAGAAAATTCACCAATGCCTAGGCTTTATCCCAGTAGGTTACTCTTTATTAGAATTTAGAATCACCTCACCCGTTTTACCTGTTGCTATCCAGTTGATTTCACTCATCGCAACCCTACAGTACAGAGTAGAACTGCCCTCATAGGGTTTCCAAAGAGAAGCTGGTGGATTCTAACTGCTGACCTTTTGGTTAGCAGCTATGATCTCTAACCACTGTGCAACCAGGACTCCAAGAATCACTCTTGGTAGAGGTATTCATGTATTCTTCTATGCTAGATTTTCCTGGTGCCCCCAGGGTAGACTAAGGTCCAAGCAGACTGGAAGCACCCACATTTTTCTGAGAATGAAGGAAACACTGTAGCCAAAAAGTGTGTAGTTCCTCTTGCTGGTGAGTTTTTATATATTTTTAATTCATTTCTGGTGACTGCATGTGAATATACCTCAGATCTCCCGCTAGGAATGAGTGTGAAAATTACACGACTGCCAGTTTGCAGAAATAATCTGCTTAAATTAAAGAAGTAGTATTAGAAGGAATGAATTTTAAGCTTTAAAGTCTTTTTCTTTTCCTGCTAGACTGATGGCAGGCTGATGCTGAAGACTGTGGTCAGTTCATTTTTGTATGACCAGTGCTTGAGATAATGCTTGGTTCAAATAAGCACCCACTGATGTTAGTGGATTTATTGGAAGATTGTTGACCTTGAGGAAATCATTTCTCATATTGAAACTAAGATTCAACATATGATTACCAATTCCATGGTTTGTATGGTTAAGCTTAACATTAATTTCTCATTACCAGCTGAAGTTGAGTTGATTTTGATTCATAGTGACCCCATGTGTGTCAGAGTAAAACTGTGCTCCATAGAATTTTACCTTTTGCTTTCTTTCTTTTTTTTGTATTCTCCTCCCACCCCTCCAATCCCTCGTAACCAACAAAGATTGTTCCTTTTTGTGTGTAAACTTTTTCATGAGTTTTTACATTAGAGGTCTCATACAATATTTGTCCTTTTGTGACTGACTTATTTCACTCAGCATAATGTCCTCCAGTTTCATCCATGTTATGAGGTGCTTCAATGATTCATCATTTTTCTTTATCGTTACGTACTACACTATTGTGTGTATGTACTATAGTTTGTTTATCCGTTAATCTGTTGATGGCATCTAGGTTGTTTCCATCTGTTTGCTGTTGTGAAGAATCCTGCAGTAAACATGGGTGTGCATATGTCTATTCCTGTGACAGCTCCTATTTCTCTAGGATATATTCCTAGGAGTGGGATTGCTGGATCTTATGGTATTTCTATTTCTAGCTTTCTAAGGAAGTGCCGTTTCATTTTCCAGAATTGTTGTATCATTTTGCATCCCTGCCAGCAGTGCGGAAGAGTTCCCATCTCCCTGCAGCCTCTCAAACATTTGTTATTTCCAGTGTTTTTGAATTCGTGCCAGTAATGCCTGGGTGAGATGGTATTTTATCGTGGTTTTAGTTTGCATTATTTAATTTTGCAGGTGACGGTAGGTGGGCAGATTTACATCTGGGTTCTCAATTCTTTTCCAGTGTCAATGTATCTGTCGTTGTACCAGTACCAGGCTATTTTAACTATTGTAGCATATAGTAGGTTCTGAGGTCAGGTAGTGAAAGTCCTCCTATTTTATTCTTCTTCTTCAATAGTGCTTTATTTATCCAGGGCCTCTTACCTTTCCGTATAAAGTTAATGATGAGATTTTTCCATCTCTTTAAAGAATGTTTTTGGTATTTGGATCGGGATTGCATTGTATTTGTAAATTGCTTTGGGTAGAATTGTCATTTTCACAATGTTGAGAGTACCTATCCATGAGTATGGTATGTTTTTCCATTTATGTAGATCCCGTTGGGTTTCTTGCAGTAGTGTTTTGTAGTTTTCTTTGTATAGGTCTTTTACACCCTTGGTTACATTTATTCCTAAGTATTTTATTTGTTTAGGGACTGTTATAAATGGAATTGTTTTCCTGATTTCCTTTTCATGATCCTCTTTATTGGCATATAGGAATCCAACTGATTTTTGTATGTTTATCTGATATCCTACTACTCTGCTGGATATTTCTATTAGTTTTCTTGTGAAGTCTTTAGGGTTTTCTATGTATAGGATCATTTCATCTGCAAACAGAGACAGTTGAAGTTCCTCATTACCAATTGGATGCCCTTCCTTTCTTTTTCTTGCCTTATTGCTCAAGCTAGGACCTCCAGCACAATGTTAAATAGGAGTGGAGATAAAGGGTATCCTTGTCTTGTTCCTGTTCTCAAGGGGAATGTTTTCAGCCTTTCTCCATTAAGAATGATGTTGGCTTTTTTTTTTTTTTTTTTGCATAAATGCCCTTTATTATGTTCAAAAATTTCCATTCTATACCTATTTTTAGATAGTTTTTATCAGAAATGGGTGTTGGACTTTGTCAAATGCCTTTCTACATCATTTGAGAAGATCATGTGATTCTTTTCTTTCCTTTTATTTATGTAGTGGTTTACATTGATTGATTTTCTAATGTTGAACCATCCTTGCATACCTGGTATAAATCCTACTTGGTCGTGGTGTATTTTTTTGATATGATGCTGAATTCCGTTCACTAGAATTTTGTTGAGAATTTTTGCATCTATATTTATGATAGATATTTGTCAGTAATTTTCTTCTTCTTGTGGCATCTTTGCGTGGTTTTGGTATGTGGGTTAGGCTGGATTCATGGAATGAAGTCAGAAGTGTCACTTCCTTTTTTGTTTTCTGAAATAGTTTGAGTAGTACTGGTGTAAGCTCTTCTCTGAATGTTTTGTAGCATTCTCCAGTGAAGCCATCTGGGCCAGGGCTTTTTTTGGTTGGGAGTTTTTGTTTTTATTACCTTTTCAACCTTTTCTCTTGTTATGGGTTTGTTCAGATTTTCAACATCACTTTGTGTTAATTTGCATAGGTAGTGTGTTTCTAGAAATTTATCCATTTCCTCTAGGTTTTCAAATTTGTTGGAGTATAGTTTTTCATAACACTGTGTTATGATCCTTTTTATTTCAGTTGGGTCTGTTGTAATGTCACCCATTTAATTTCTTATTTGGGTCATTTGCATCCTCTCTTGTTTTTCTTTTGTCAGTCTGGCCAGTGGTTTGTCGATTTTCCTTTCAAAAAACTAACTTTTGGTTTTGTTGATTCTTTCTACTGTTTTTCCATTCTCTATTTCATTTATTTCTGCTCTGATCTTTATTACTTTCTTTCTTCTGGTGACTATGGACTTTTTCTGCTCTTCTCTTTCTGTTTGTTTGAGTTCTGTAGTTAATGTTTTTATTTTGTGCCTTTCTTCTTTTTTGATGTGTGCTTCTATTACTAAAAATTGTCCTCTGAGGACTGCTTTTGCTCTGTCCCAAAGGTTTTCGGGTGATGTGTTCTTATTCTCGTTTGATTCTAGTAATTTTTTTTATTTCATCTATGATTTCTTCTATTACCCAGTGGTTTTTAGCACCATCTTAATCAGTTTACGTGTGATCAGTTTTTTTTCCTTCCTCTTCCTGTTGTTAACTTCTACCTTGATGTGTTGTGGCCAGAAAAGATACTTCGTGTTATCTCAGTGCTTTGGATCTTTCTGAGGATTTCTCTGTGTCGTAAGATGTGTTCTATTCTGGAGAAAGTTCCATGTGCGTTGGAAAAGAATGTGTACATTGCAGCTGTTGGGTGGAGTGTTCTATATATGTCTATGAGGTCAAGTTGGCTGATTGTGTCCTTTAGGTCTTCGGTATCTTTGTAGAGTTGCTTTCTAGGTGTTCCGTCCTTTACCAAGAGTGGTGTGTTGAAGTTTCCTATTACTATTGTGGAACTGTAAGTCTCTCTTTTCAGTGCTGTTAGAGTTTCTTTTATGCATTCAGGAGCCCTGCCATTGGGTGCGTAGATGTTTATTTTGTTTACATCTTCATAATGGATTGTCCCCTCAATCATTATATAGTGTCCTTCTTTGTCTTTTATGGTGGATTTTGTTTTAAAGTCTATTTTAGCTGAGATTAGTATTGTCACTCCTGCTCTTTTTTGGTAGCTATTTGCTTGATATATTTGTTTTCCATTCTTTGATTTTTAATAAATTTACGTCTTTGTTTCTAAGGTTTGTTTCTTGTGGACAGTATATTGATGGATCTTGTTTTTTATCCATTCTGTCACTCTCTGTCTCTTTATGGATGCATTTAGGCCATTTACATTCAGTGTAATTATTCATATGTGTGAGTTTATTGCTGTCATTTTGTAGTGCTTTTTTGGTGGTGCTGACGTTTTATTTGTTCCTCTTACTCTCCTGTGCTGAATTCCTTTTCCTTGTGAATTTGTTTTTCACTTGTTTTGTTTTTACTGAGACTTTATGTTTTTCCTCTTTATTTTTACTAGTATGTTTGTTAACTTTCTTTGCGGTTACTGTGAGATTTACCCTTATCTTTTTAAGTTTGAAGCAGTCTGCCATTACTTGGTATCACCTTGCCTTCCTCTCATTAGAAGTTTCTATTCCTACACCATTTATTTGCTCTTTTATTGTTCTGATGTTGTTGTCATTTATAGATTAACTGCCCTGATTCTTTGTTGTATTTCTTTTGGTTTTGGATGGTCCTTGATAGTTCATTTCCTAGACTGGTATCTGGCTAGTATGATCCTGCATCCTAGATTCAGCCTGTGGGCTGAAGTTGTTTGTTCTCAGATTGAAGGACTCCCTTTAATAATTCTTGTAGGTTTTGTTTTGTTTTTACATATTCCCTTAATTTCTGTTTATCTGGAAATGTCCTAATTTCCCCATCATATCTGATTGAGACTTTTGCAGTATATATTACTCTTGGCTGGTAATTTTTTTTCTTTCAAGATTTGATATATGTCATCCCATTGCCTTCCTGCCTACATGGTTTCTGCCGAGTAATCTGAGCTTAGGATAGCTGTTAATATCACAGATTTTATGTTCCTATCAGGTAGTTATATTGCATTTTCTTCTACTGGAAAGTCATTTGGTGTTTTATTTTGGACACCTACTTGAACCATCCCGTCCTGTTTTTGTAGATATTTTGATATTGTCTGCTGTTTTGGGGACATTCAGTAGTATTTTCCTTGTTTATTGATTGGATATTTGTTTGTTTAATCCTGCTTTTTAGTTTTATTTGGTTATGTCTGAGCAGGCGGGCTGTATGCTCTTTGTTGTTTGCTCATCTGTAGGCATACTTTTCCCCTCCTTCTACAATGGGCAGGGTCAGTCACTCAGGTATGGTACAGCATGGCAGGTCCAGCTGAAGGGGAGTTGCTTGGATGAGTTGTTTGTGGAACCTACTAGAGCCAACTGGGTGGGCTGGGAATCAGTGCATGGAATGTTCCAGTAGGCTGTGCTTGTGATGATGTGTATGAGAAAGAGGAGAGAGAGGAGAGAGGAACAGGAACCGAAAACATACAAACAAACAAAAAAAAGAGTGCTAAGAGATCTTGACATTGGAGTGGAGTGATGAGAGACTGAGAAATGGAGAAAAACAAAAAGAGAAAAAGTAAAAGAAAAGAAAGACTAAATAAAAATTAGAATAAAAAAGAAAGAAAGAAAAACCCCCAGGGGTCCCACTTCTGTGAGTGTGAGGACTGGAGAAGTTGTTCCCAGCTCATGAAGTACAGCCTGGCTAGAAGGGGTACAGATGTCACAGAGCAGCAGATAGTCAGGAGACAGGAAGAGAAGGTAAATATAGAGACTAGAAACTGAGAAATGAAGACAGACAAAAAGGGAAAAAAGAGAAGAAAACAAAACAAAGAAAGAAAAAACAAAACAAAAAAACCCAAAAAACAAAAACAAGAAAAAAGAAATGCCTTCAGGGATCCCACTGCCCATCTGCTGAGGGTAAGGGAGTAGCTCCCAAGCAGCGCAATGCTGCTCAGCTAGAAGGTGCCCCCAAGCAGAGAAAAGAAAAAGAAAACAAACAGACAAACCAATCAAAACAGAAAAAAATAAACAAATAAACAAAAAAGCACCAGGGATCCCACCAGCATGGCAGTACGGGATGGCAAACAGTTTCACAGTTGAGCGGTGTTTTGCAGCTTTTCAGGGAGAAGAAAAGGTAGCACATGGAGCCAGGTATTTGAGAAAAAAGAGGGGGAGGTTGTGACAGGTATGGAAGAAATCAAAAGAAGCAGAAACAAGCAACACTAGCAGCCAACAAATGGCACTCAGGGAGCTGGCCAGTATAGGCGGGTGGAATCTAAGCAGCACAGGGGTGAAGCTTGTGCTTCCCATCCAAAAGACTGTGTCTGCAGGAAGTAGAGGCGGCTGAGTGGGAGTGAAGAAGGGTAGGGGGTGGTAAAGCATATATCCCTGGTTACCAGTTGTTCTGTCTCCTCCTGGACTCTCCATGAAGCTGCTTTCTTGTACCCCATGTTTGCCAAACTCCAATAAGATTCCAAGATGGTGGATCCATGCTGCATTAGTTGTTAGGGGACCTCTGCATGTATCTCTCCTCGCCCTCTGTTCTCTGTCAGTTTCTTAGCCTATTTGGTGTTTGGCTGAGTTCTATATATCTACATTTGATGCTTAGGGTTTCAGAATTGACGTTTGTCTGTTTGACTTCATTTTTCAGATCTTTGCTGTGGAGCAACATCATGTTGCTTCTGTGTATAGTGCCATGTTGCCTGGAAGTCTCTATAGGATTTTCAATGGCTGATTGTTCAGAAGTAGATCTCTAGGCCTTTCTTCCAAGGCATCTCTGGGTGGATTCAAACCTCCAACCTTTTGGTTAGCATCCAAGCATAGTAACTCTTTGCACCACCCAGGGACTACCTAATTTCTCATAAAAAAATACAAACCAGTTGTCACTGAGTAATTCCAACTGATGGCAACTCCATGTGTGTAGCGTAGAACTACACTCCATAGGGTTTTCAAAGTTATGACCTTTCAGAAGCAGGTCATCAGGCTTCAGGGTGGGTTTGAACTGCTAGTTTTTTGGTTACTAGTCCAGCACTTAACTGCTTGTGCTATGCGGGGAGGTTAGATTTTTCACAGTGAAGAGCAATTTACCAGTTCTAACACTAGACACAGCATAAAACTCATTTAGATACAACTGCAGGTATATAATTATATGTAGCAAACGTATGGTATAATTGCATGTGTGTATATACATATATATATATCACAGATTATTGGATGGACAATAGATTTAATGTGCATTACTATAGAGTTGTTTGATAACACATCCATATGAAATGTATGAATGTAAATGAAAAATGATAATTACTGAGAAAGCAGTTAAGAAGTAGACAGGAGAACAAGAGATAATTTAATCACAATATGCTTGGCACACAACAAAGCTTCTAAATATTTTGTCTAGGTAATAGGTAGAAATTTTCTTAAGACCATGTTTCGAGGATATCTGTACTTGGAAAATCACAAATCAATTTCCAAGACTCTTGTCCTTCTTACTTACAGCTGCTGCCACAAGTGAGTGGTTTTAAAAAATAGAAATCTGTTTTTTCAGTTATAGAGACTAAAAATCTAAATGAAGGTATTGGCCATGGCAATTCCTTTATCAGTAGGACTGTGAACTCCTTGCATCCTTTGCATTCCTTAGCTTGTAGATAACACTGACTCAGCATCTATCTTATCCCTCTGTGTGTCTCTGTGTTTATGCCGTTCTTTTTATAACTCAGATCTGATTAGGTTTAGACTCCAACCTATACTGGTATGACATCATTAGCATGAAATAGAAAAAAATATATTTCCAAACAGGATCACATCCACAGGTACAAGGGTGGACTCTAAATACATATTTGGGGGGGTCATAATTCAATCCATATCAAATGTGTTTAATCTTCTGGATTCATAATTTCCCAGAATCCAACCTCTTCTCTACTCTTCCTCCATGCAGATAGAATGGAGCATGTGCCTAGCAGAGGCTGGAAAGAGAGGACAGACAGTGGAACAGACCTATGGAACTTTTAGAGATAGTCCTGAGGAGAATGAGAGAGGATTACTTTCACAGCATGTGAGGTTTTTGCCCTCTTCTCCCACTCGTAAGACATAGTTACAGTATCTTAGTGTGGTAATGTTTGGGGATGCCAAGATTACATCTTAGAAAACAGACCAAATTGTTCTCTTAGGGTATAAGAATATTGTGAAAAGAACACTTAAGTTTGTTTTGAATTATTTTTCTAATTCCTATAAAAAGTATCATTGTTCTTAAGGTCATTGATGGTTTGTATTATAGGTAGGTAATAGTTTTATCTGACTTGGCCTGAATTTGGCTTCTACCAGAGCACAAATTTAAAGAACCAACCCTTGTCTGGATTCCCTGGAAGCTAGGTATTTGTCCTGAGCTCTGTTTGCCACTAGAGATTATGATTGCAAATTATTTCCATATTTAAAGGGAGGATTATATTGACCAGATAGGCTATTCCTAAACTGGTAGAAAAATTAACGGGCAAATCTTCCAGATGAAAGATTAAAACTCAGTTTGTTAAAATCTCTGTCTTTTAATATCAAACTCCAGATGGTCATAAACATCAATGGTTCTATATGATAGATGAGACTGTATACGTTGCCATGCTTATTCTTAATTGTTGGTATTACCGAGATATTTCACTTAATACTTGTTTTTACTAAATTTGTTCTAGATGTGTAAATTGGAAAACACAATTCAGGAGCATAAAGTACACCAAATAAACACATAAAGTACATATTATTTTCAAAGAATGTAAAATGTCCATATACTTTACATTTTACACTAGGCAAGAATTGCTGTAGATGTGATGTGGGACATAGTTCACCTCTAAGTTCATCTGTTCATGCTCCTTTGTTTTTATGTATTGTTTTGGTTCAGCAAATACAGTCCCTGATCTCAAGGATTTTTCATGATAAAATTAAGTTATTAGATATGGAGGTGTTCAGATTCCTTTCCTCCTGTCGTCTTATCTTTTATAGAGAGGGAGAGAAGGTAAAATGTTTGCATGTGTGTTTGTCTTTATTGCCCTAATTTTTAGAATAAAACAATACACAGTTACCAGATATATTCCAGGTGATGGCCTCTGGTGAAATGAAATGGTAAGAGTTTATGGTTGAAAATCAGGTGTTTGACTTTCAGAGGAGATGCAGTATCTAGTGATGATAAGCCCATTGAGTGAGTGGCCAAGGTAGACAGCAAAGAAAAATTCACCAGAGAGAATGCAGTTTAAAAATCACTAAGATTAGAGAAAGGCCTTTGTAGTTAAATAGAATATGTTAAGAAGAATTTCCATGCTTTGTGAATGACAGGGAGTGATCAGCAGGTTGGTAGGTGATATCAACAAAGTGGTGAAGAAGGTGTTAGTGCCAGGGGTAGGAAATAGCGGTCAGAAAAAATGATTTGGGCTCAGAAGACATCTATGCTACTTCCAGAATTATATGCGATTTGGAATGATAAACAGCCTCAGTTTGAGAGGCCTGCAATGGAATTCATGTCTTCAAGGTATACTCAGGCTTCAGTCAAAGGAAATCAGTTAGAGAAAACCTGTGGGGAAGAAGTTGGGATTAGAAGTAAATCGAGTGATCAGGGTGCTTGCTTGGATTGAGGATTTGGAGTGGAGAAGTTAGAAAAGGGTCCCGGAGTGTATAGAGCAGTATCAGATGAGAGTTCAGGAGAGGATGGGAGAGAGGGGAGGCCAAGTGGACACTTGGGTCCACATGCCTGTGGTTAGGGTATGGGGCTTGCCTTCATCTTCCTAAGCTGATCTGTGTATGATGTCAATAAAAAAATCACCTGGTCATTTCAAACCCAAAATCTAATTTTTTCAAACAACCTACACTGCCAGATTGAAGTCAGTCAAGGGTTTGCCGTCAAAGCTAGACTTTGTTTATATGAATACATGGCTGTACAAGGTTGGAAGAAAGGCCTGGCAATCTATTTCTAAAAATCAGCCATTAAAAATTCTAAAATCGATTTGGATGGCAACTGGTGTTTATCTGGGCATGGTCATCCCACTCTCTGCTTCTCCACCCTTGCTTCCTACCCATTTCCTAGTGATCTCTTCCTTCTAACCACACTGTCTTATTCAGTCCCTCATAATCTCCAAGTATTATAGGCCTTAGAACTTTTGCCTGTGCTGTTTTTAGAGTCTGCATCATTTCCCCTTGATTTTATAACATAATTTACTACTAATCATCCTTGAGAACTCAGCTGAAACATTGCTTCCTCAGGGAAGCCTTACCTGACCTCTCTTACCACATAAAATCCCCACCTGGTAATCCAGGATAATCTCCCTGTGTGCTGTTTAGCAACCTTAATTCCTTCTACTACCTTAATTCCCTTTTGTCATGTAATCTTACATATTCATGAGTCCTGAGGATTAGGACATGGACATCTTCAGGGGCTGCTGTTCTGATTACCACAGGTTCTTAATATGTGTGGGGCCCTGCACCGACAGATAAACTAAGCAGAGTCCTTCCCACACCTGCACATGTGATAACCCCTGTCATTTCTACCTTTAACTTTATTATCAGGCTTAGCAACAGGATTGCTACAAATCTATATAATTTATTATATGACAATATGTATCCAAGAAAGAATCCAGGAAAGTCATTAAAGAAAAAGGATGTAGTTTACATATGACAATTACTATTTGGACCCAAGTTTCATTATTCCTAAAATGTAGCAATGGGATTATACAATTAACTTTTGAAAATCTTCAAGCATAGAGACTTTATAAGGGTTTTGATTGAGCCACCATTAGAGTTTTAAATTTTATTGCTTATGAAAACTGGAAACTATAGAAAAGGCTAAATGTCTCTATGAATTTTGTTTTTCTCTCATTCTGTCTAAAAATTGGTCCATGGAGAAATTTGGTAAATTTTTCAGCATAGATGGAAGCTGATTTTAAATAATGCTTTGATAATCTTCTAATTGCTAAGGAAGAATTTGGAAAACTTATACACAGGACAATAAGTCTTTTAATATTTGTAAGAACTTTTTGAGGTTGATATTAAATTGTTCTTGGACATAACCGTTTCCTTGCTCTGCTCACAGACTTTCCATACAAAACCTCAGATAAAAGAATGAACATAACAATCTTAGAAGAAATACAGCTAGAATTCTCCTCACAAGCAAGGATGGTAACATTTTGTCTTGCTTACTTGGACACATCCTCAGGAGAAACTGATTGCTAGAAAAGGGCATGTTTGGTAAACTATAAGGTCAGCAAAAAAGAAGGAAACCCTCGGTAAGATGGGTTGACACAATAGCCACAATGTACTCAAACATATCATGATGATATCATAGGACCAGGCAATGTTTCATTCTGTTATACCTAATGTCACCATGAGTCAGGGTTGACTAGAAGGCAAATAACAAGACTTCTGGCTAGACTCCCATGGCATTGATTTTGCCCGTCACAGCATTTGTCACATTCTTGAAGGAAAACACCTTTATGCAGTCCTAGACTCCAAAGAACATGAAGAATTTATTGTTCAATGTTTCATCTACTGATCCTTACAATGTAGCAGGATTTGTTGAATGAGCACATTTATTCTAAATGGTATTTCAGGGAAAGTTGGAAGTAACTTAGAGAAACTTACTGTTAACTCCTGGTATTAAGTGCAGGTCACAGCTAATATTCAACAGCTCATCAGTGCTCTCCAATGGACAAAGTAAATGATAATACCCACTGGAGGCTGGTCAAGCCTGTGACTCCGTAGATTTAACAGTTCCCACATTAAGGCAAGAAGAGAGGACAGATTTCTTTAGTTAAACATCGGAGGTCGTGGCCATTATTTCGTGAGAATATTTCTCTACACAAATCACCTTGAAACCACCGCTAGTCAAGCTTGTTCCCACCTCAAAGCTTTGTCCCTTCGGTCCAGAATATTCCTTCCCCTACAACCTCATGCTAATTTTCCCATCATTTAAGTTCAAGTCAAAAGTCACTTTTTAAGAGGTAGTGACACTCATGCCCTATTTAAAGCAATTCCTGAACCCAGCCTGGTGTGTAGCACATTGTAGTTTCTTTTTAAATATTTTGTTTAATTAATGCACAGCTAAGAGGGGAAACACCCATGGAAGCAGCAGTCAAGAAATCAAACACATTGTATCGGGTAAAGCTGCTGCAAAAGGCCTCTTTAAAGTGTTCATAATCAAAGATGTCACCTTGAAGACTAAGATGTGCCAGACTCAACCATGGTGTTTACAATTGCCTCAGAGACAGGGTAAATCAGGCTTCTTTTATTCTTTTCCCTGGATCTTGTCTTTTCTTCTTTCTGATACATAGGGGATCTCCCCTATGGGAGTAGGAGTGGCATGCACAGAGCCTTCTCCCCATGATAAAAGCTGAAAATATGAGATGTTTGCTTCCCAACCTACCTTGGCAATCAGTGGCTGCAGATATAACTCCAACTAGCCAAACTGATTTTTCCTTTTGGAATTATAAGTCTGGAATGAATAATGAAAGACTTAGAGTCAGGGACTCTTTCTGGGAGCAGAGAGTAGTGTTATGGACACTAACGTCCAGGTTTCAAAGCATCAGAGGTAGCAAGGCCATGGGCAAGGTGCTGTGTGTTGTGAGCATGGCAAAGGGTTCTCTCAGAAATGACTGTGCTTCTGGCTGCTTAGCCTCATTGTTTTCATGATTTTCTAAGCCCGATTTTCCAACCTATCAGCCGTTTTGTAAGGACCTCAATATATATACATTACATATGTGTATTTAATAATTAAATATTTTTAGAGTAGTTTAAGTTTACAAAAACAAAAAAAAAAAGAGCAGAAAATATGGTGGGTTCCCACATATCCCTTTCTCCCCTATGCAAGTTTCCCCTGTATACAATATCCTGCATTCCTGTGTAATATATTTGTTTTAGTTGGTGAATCAACGCTGATACATTATTTTAACTAAAATACAGAATTAAAATTAGACTTCATTCTTTGTGTTTTGCATTCTCTGGGTTTCGACAAACGTATAATGGCATGTATCCACCGTTATAGTATCATGCAGAATAGTTTTACTGCCCTAAGATCCCCTGTGCTTCACTTTTTTATCTTCCCCTCTCTTCCTCAATTCCCTAGCAACCACTGATTTTTTACTGTCTCTGTAATTTTTCCTTTTCCAGAATGCCATATAATTAGAATTATGCAGTATGTAGATTATTCAGACTATCTTCTTTCACTAGGAATATGCATCCAAGGTTCCTCTCTACCTTTTTGCAGCTTGATATTCTATTCTTTCTATTGCTAAATAATATTCGATTTTACGGACTTAACACGGTTTGTTTCTCCACTCACCTATTGAAGGACATCTTGGTTGATTTTGATTGTTGTCAATTATTAATAAAGCTGCTAAACATTCATATCAGTGTTTTTTTTTTTTTATTGTACTTCAGGTGAAGGCTTACAGAACATATAGTTTCTCATGGAACAGTAGTACACATATTGTTTTATGACATTGGTTAATTAACCCCACAACGTGTCAACCCTCTAACTTCTCAACCATTATTTTTGTTGAAAATACACATAGCCAAAGATACACCATTTCAAAAATTTCCACATGTACAGTTCAGTGACATTGACTACCCTCTTCCAATTGGGCTTCTATTCTCACTTAAGATGAAGGCTTAACAGTTACTACACATGTTGCCCTATGACAATGGTTAACAATCTCACAACACATCAACAATATCCTTACTCAGCTTTGGGTTCCCTATCACCAGATTCCCTGTCCCCTTCTGCCTTCTGGCCCTTGTCACTGGACAACTGTATCTCATTAATCCCATTTTGTTTTATGGGGCTGTCCACCCCCAGGCTGAACGGTGAACCTTGGAGATAACTTCACCACTGAGCTAAAAGCAGGGCTGGGGGCCATACTCTCGGGGTTTCTACAGTCTCCTTTAGGCCAGTAAATCTGGTCTTTTTTTTTGTGAGTTAGAATTATGTTCTATATCCTTCTCCAGCTTTGTCCAGAACCCTCTGTTGTGATCCTGGTCAGAGCAGTCAGTGGTGGTACCCGGGCACCATCTAGCTGTACTGGACTCAGTCCAGTGGAGGTCTTGGTAGCTATGGACCATTAGTCCTTTGGATTAATCTTTTCCTGGTATCCTGTTCTCTTCATTCTCCCTTGCTCCCGAAGGGATGAGACCAGTGGAGTATCACAGATGGCGGCTCATAGACTTTTAAGACCCCAGACACTACTCACCAATGTAGGATGTAGAACACTGTCTTTATAAACTGAGTTATGCCAACTGAGCTAGATGTTCCCTGAGACCATGGTCCCCACAGCCCTCCACCCAGCAATTTAGTCCCTCAGGGAGTTTGGATGTGTCTATAGGGCTTCCGTGATCTTTCGTTGTACACGTTGTTCTAGTTTCCCCTCTATTGTGTACTGTCTCACCCTTCAACCAAGATACCACTTATCTATTGCCTATTTAGTATTTCCCCCCAACCCCTCCCATCCCTGGTAACCAAAAAAAATAGTTACATTTTGTGTGTGAAATTTTCATGGGATTGTACAATAGAGGTCTCATACAATATTTTTCCTTCTGTGATTGACTTATTTCACTCAGCATAATGTCCTCCAGTTTCATCCATGTTATGAGGTGCTTCACAGATTCATTGTTGTTCTTTCTCGTTGCATAGTACTCCACTGTGTGTATGCACCATAGTTTGTTTATCCATTCATCTGTTGATGGGCATCTAGGCTGTTTCCAACGTTTTGCTATTGTGAACAATGCTGCCATGAACATAGGTGTGCATATGTCTATTCGAGTGACGACTCTTATTTTTCTAGGATATATTCCTAGGAGTGGGATTGCTGGATCGAATGGTATGTCTAGTTCCAGCTTTCTGAGGAAGTGCCATATCATTTTCCAAAATGGTTGTATCATTTTGCATTCCTACCAGCAGTGCATAAGAGTTCCATTCTCTCCACAGCCCCTCCAACATTTGTTATTTCCAGTGTTTTTGATTCGTGCCAGTAATGCCGGGGTGAGATGGTATCTCATTGTGGTTTTAATTTGCATTTCTCTAATGGCTAGTGATAGCGAGCGTTTCCTCATGAGTCTGTTGGCCATTTGAATGTCTTCTTTGATGAAGTGTCTGTTCATTTCCTTTTCCCATTTTTTAATAGGATTATTTGTCTTTTTGTTGTAGAGGTGTTGGATTTTCTTGTAGATTATGGACATTAGACCTTTGTCTGACTTGTACGGTCCAAAATTCTTTTCCCAGTCTGCAAGTTCTCTTTTTACTCTTTTGGTGAAGTCTTTTGAAGAGCATAGGTGTTTCATTTTGAGAGGATCCCAGTTATCTAGCTAATCTATTGGGGTTTGTGCATTGATGGTTATGGTTTGTATCCCGTTAATGCTGTGTATTAAGGCGTGTAGCGTTGGTCCTATTTTTCCTTCTATGAACTTTATAGTTTTAGGCTTTATATTCAGGTCTTTGATCCATTTTGAAGTAGTTTTTGTATACAGCGAGAGGTATGGGTCCTGTTTCATTTTTTGCAGATGGATATCCATTTTTGCCAGCACCACTTGTTAAAAAGATTGTCTTTTTCCCATTTGATCGACTTTGGGCCCTTGTCGAAGATAACGTGACCGTAGGTGGATGGATTTACATCTGGGTTCTCAATTCTGTTCCATTGGTCAATGTATCTGTCGTTGTACCAGTACCACACTGTTTTGACTACTGTAGCTGTATAGTAGGTTCTGAAGTCAGGTAGTGTGAGTCCTCCAACTTTATTCTTCCTGTTCAGTAGTGCTTTACTTATTCGGGGCTTCTTCCCTTTCTATATAATGTTAATGAATAGTTTTTCCATCTCTTTGAAGAATGTTGTTGGTATTTGGATCGGGATTGCATTGTATTTGTAAATTGCTTTGGTAGAATTGTCATTTTCACAATGTTGAGTCTGCCTATCCATGAGTATGGTATATTTTTCCATTTATGTAGATCCCTTTGGGTTTCATGCAGTAGTGTTTTATAGTTTTCTTTGTATAGGTCTTTTATATCCCTGGTCAGATTTATTCCTAAGTTTTTATCTTTTTAGGGGCTATTATAAATGGTATTGTTTTCAGAGTTCCTTTTCATTGTTCTCCTTATTGGTGTATAGGAGTCCAACTGATTTTTGAATGTTTATCTTGTATCCTGCTACTCTGCTGAATCTTTCTATTAGTTCCTGTAGATTTCAAGTGGAGTCTTTAGGGTTTTCTATGCACAGTATCATATCATCTTCAAACAGGGACAGTTTAACTTCTTCATTACCAATTTGGATGCCCTTGATTTCTTTTTCTTGCCTTATTGCTCTAGCTAGAACTTCCAGCACAATGTTAAATAAGAGTGGTGATAAACGGCATCCTTGTCTTGTTCCTGTTTTCAAGGGGAATGTTTTCAGCCTCTCTCCATTAAGAATGATGTTGGCCATTGGTTTCACATAGATGCCCTTTATTTTGTTGAGAAATTTCTCTTCTATGCTTATTTTATTGCGAGTTTTTATCAGGAATGGGTGTTGGACTTTCTCAAATGCCTTTTCTGTGTCAATTGAGATGATCATGTGATTCTTTTCTTTCCTTTTGTTTCTGTGGTGGATTACGTTGATTTCCTAATATTGAACCATCCTTGCGTACCTGGTATGAATCCTACTTGGTTATGGTGTATTATTTTTTTGATATGATGCTGAATTCTACTGGCTAGAATTTTGTTAAGAATTTTTGTATGTATATTCACGAGAGATATTGGTCTGTAATTTTCTTTTTTTGTGACGTCTTTGCCTGGTTTTGGTATCAGTGTTATGCTGGCTTCTTAGAATGAATTCGGAAATGTTGCTTCCTCTTCTATGCTCTGAAATAGCTTGGGCAGTACTGGTACAAGCTCTTCTGTAAATGTTTTCTAGAATTCTCCAGTGAAGCCATCTTGTCCAGGGCTTTTTTTGTTTGTGAGATTTTTTATTATCTTTTCAATCTCTGCTCTTGTTATGTGTCTGTTCAGGTTTTCAACATCACTTTGTTGTATTTTGGGTAGGCCGTGTGTTTCTAGAAATTTATCCATTTCCTCCAGGTTTTCAAATTTGTTGGAGTATAGTTTTTCATGATATTTGGTTATAATCCTTTTTATTTCAGTTGGGTCTGTTGTAATGTCCCCCATTTCATTTCTTATTTGGGTTATTTGTGTCCTCTCCCATTTTTTTCTTTTGTCAGTCTGGCCAGTGGTTTGTCTATTTTGTTGATTCTTTCAAAGAACCAACTTTTAGTTTTGTTGATTCTTTCTATTGTTTTTCTGTTTCTATTTAATTTATTTCTGCTCTGATCTTTTCTATTTCCTTTCTTCTGATGGTTGTGGGCTTTTTTTGCTGTTCTCTTTACATTTGTTTGAGTTCTGTAGTTAATGTTTTGATTTTGTCCCTTTCTTCTTTTTTGATATGTGCATCTATTGCTATAAATTGTCCTCTGAGGACTACCTTTGCTGTGTCCCAAAGATTTTGGTGTGATGTGTTTTCACTCTCTTTGATTCTAGGAATTTTTTGATTCCATCTCTGATTTCTTTTATTACCCAGTGATGTGTAAGCATGGTATTACTCAATTTCCATGTAATTGATTCTTTTTCCTTGCTCTTTCTATTGTTAATTTCTACCTTTGTGGCATTGTGGTCAGAGAGGATACTTTGAATTATCTCAACGTTTTGGATCTTGTTGAGGATTGCTCTGTGGCCTAAGATGTGGTCTATTTTGGAGAACATTCCCTGTGCATTGGGAAAGAATGTGTACTTTGCAGCAGTTGGATGGAGTGTTCTATATATGTCTATGTGGTCAAGTTGGCTGATTGTGCCCTTTAGGTCTTCTGTATCTTTGCTGAGTTCCTTCTTAGTTGTTCTGTCCTTTACTGAGAGTGGTGTGTTGAAGTCTCCTACTATTATTGTGGAACTGTCATTTTCTCTTTTCAGAGTTGTTAGAGTTTGTTTTATGTATCCTGGAGCCCTGTCATTGGGTGCGTAGATGTTTATTATGGTTATGTCTTCATGATGTATCGTCCCCTTCATCATTATAGTATCCTTCTTTGTCTTTTATGGTAGATTTTGTTTTAAAGTCTATTTTATCTGAGATTAGAATTGTCACTCCTGCTCTTTTTTAGTAGTTGTTAGCTTGATACATTTTTTCCAACCTTTGACTTTTAATAAATTCACATCTTTGTTTCTAAGGTGTGTCTCTTGTAGAGAGCATATTGATGGATCCTGTTTTCTTATCCATTCTGTCACTCTCCATCTCTTTATGGGTGCAGTGAGTCCATTTACATTCAGTGTAATTATTGATTGATGTGAGTTTGTTGATGTCATTTTGTAGTGCTTTTTTTTGTGGTGCTGAAGTTTTCTTTGTTCTTACTCTTGTGCTGAGTTTTGTTTGTGGATTTTTTTTTCATTTCTTTTGCTTTTGTAGGTTTTGGTTTTGCTGAGACTTTATGTTTTTCCTCTTTTTTTTTTTTTATGAGTATGTTTGTTAACTTTCTTTGTGTTTCCCATGAATTTTATCCTTATCTTTCTAAGTTTGAAGCAGTCTACCATTACTTGGTATCGCCTTGCCTTTCTCTCCATTAGAAGGTTCTATACCTATGCCCTTTATTCCCTCTTTTATTGTTTTGATCTTGTTGTCATTAACTGATTAACTTCTCTGATTCCCTGTTGTATTTCTTTTGGTTTTTGATAGTCTTCGAGAGTTTACTTCCTTGATTGTTGTCTGGATGGTATGGTCCTGTGTCCTAGATTCTGCCTGTGAGCTGAAGTTGTTCATCTTCAGATCGAAGAACTCCTTTTAATAATTCTTGTAAGTTTGGTTTGGATTTTGCATATTCCCTTAATTTCTGTTTATCTGGAAATGACCTAATTTCACCATCAAATTTGAACAAGAGTTTGGCAGGATATATTATTCTTGGCTGGCAATTTTTTTGTTTCAAGATTTTGTATATGTCATCCCATTGCCTTCTTGCCTGCATGGTTTCTGATGAATAATCTGAGCTTGGTCTTATTGTTTTTCCTCTGTATGTGACTTCTTGTTTTTCATGAGCTGCTCTCAGGATTCTTTGTCTGTCTTTGGTTTTGGCGAGTGTGATTATTATATGCATTGGTGATTTTCTTTTGGGGTCTCACCTAATGGGGTTCGTTGAGCTTCTTGGATGGCCAGCTTTTCATCTTTCATGATATTGAGGAAGTTTTCTGTCAGCAGTTCTTCAATGATCCTTTGTGTGTTTTCTGTTTTCTCCCCCTGTTCTGGAATTCCAATCACTCGAAAATTTTTGCTTTTAATTGTGTCCCACATAACTCTCAGGGTCTCTTCATTTTTCTTTGTTCTTTTATCTGAGTTTTCCTGAAACAAAATTGTATCCACGTGTTTGTCTTCAATTCCACTGATCCTGTCTTCCACAGTTTCAAATCTGCTTCTCCGCCCTTCTATGACACCATCCTTTTCTGAAATCGTGTTTATATTTTGGATTTATAATTGTTGTCTTTGTATAATTTCTAGCCATGAATTTATTTTGGCATTTTGTTCCTGCATTGTTTTCCTGAATTATTCCAATTTTTTGTCTGTATTTTCCACGAATTTGTCTGTTTTTTCCTCATGTTTGTCAGCTTTTTGCCTCAGCTCTTGGAGAATTCCAAGTATTAGAGATTTGAATTCCTTATCAGATAGTTCTAGTGCATTTTCTCTCACTGGAGCGTAATCTGGTGTTTTATGTTGGATGCCTGCTGGAACCATCCTGTCCTGTTTTTGTAAATGTTTTGATATTGTCTGCTGTCTTTGGGGCATTCAGTAGTTATTTTTCTCATTTATTGATTGTAGATTTGTTTGTTTCATCCCTTTTTTTTTTTTTTTTTTAATTTGACTATGATCAGGCAGACTGCATGTTCTTTGTTGCCTGGTAGTCTGTGGGCACAATACTTTTCACCTCCTTCTCCAATTGTCAGTGTCACTCACTCAGATACGGTACAGCAGGGCAGGTCTAGCTGAAGAGGAGTTACCGGGATGAGTTGTTTGTGGCACTCACTGCAGCCACCAGGGCAGGACAGCAATCAGTGCAGGGCAGGCTCCAGGAGGCAGTGCCTGCACTGCTTAGTGGTGTGATGTTAAGCGCACAGTGCTGGTAGGCAGGATGCAGTGGAGAGACTGCTATGTGTGGAGCCAAGATGGATATAGGAGAGAGGAGAGAGGAACAGGGGCCAAAAACATACAAACAAACAAAAAAGAATGCTAGGGGAACTTGCCGTTGGAGTGGAGAGATGAGAGACAATGAAATGGAGCAAAACAGAAAGGGAAGATGAATAAAAGAAAAGAAATGAATAAATAAAAATCGGAAAGTTTAAAGAACTGCAAAGTTCCCAGGGATCACACCTGTGCAGCTATCAGGTCTGGGGAAGTCACTCTCAGGTGTTGCGGTACAGCCTGGCCAGAAGGCGCAGAGGTAAACAATGCCAGGTATTCAGGGAACAGAAAGAGAAAGAAGATATAGACGAGAAACTGAGTAATGAAGAAAGACAAAATGGAAAAAGAGGGAAAAGAAGACAAAACAAATTTAAAAAAAGAAAAAGAACAAGAATATCCTCCACCAAAACAGGAAAAAACAGAAGGAAAAAAAAGAAAAAAGAAATAAACAATGAAACAAGAAATGCCCTCAGGGATCCCTCTGCATGACTGTGCAAGCCGAGGGGGTAGTCTCCTTGCCACACAGCACTGCCTGGCCAGAAAGGGCTCCCAACTCAAATAAAGGAAAAGAAAGCAAACAAATAATTCAAAACAAACAAACAAATAAAAGCCTCAGGTTACCACCAGCATGGCAGCCCAGACTATACCAATCTTTTTATGTGCACATAAAATTTAAATTTATTTGGGTGAATACCTGGAAGCATGATTGCTGGATCATATGGTAAGCTTATGTCTAGGTTTTTAAGAAAATGTCACTCTGTCTTGCAAACTTACTAGACAATTTTTGCATTCCCACTAACAATGAATGGGAGTTACTGTTGCTCCACATCTTTGCCAGAATTTGATGTTGTCAGTGTTTTGATTTTTGCCATTCTAATAGTTGTGTACAGGCATTTCATTGTTTTAATTTTCATTTCCATACTGATAAAGATGTCACTTTGAGGACTTAGTTGCTTTTGGCCTAAACCATGGTATTTAATCACCTCATATGCATGTGATAGCTGGACCATGAATAAGGAAGACATAAGAATAATTTATGCATTTGAATTATGGTGTTGGCAAAGAATATTGAATATACCATGTACTGCCAGAAGAATGAACAAAATTATCTTGGAGGAAGTACAGCCACAATGTTCCTTCGAAGCAAGGATGGCAAGACTTCATCTCACTTACTTTGGACATGTTATCAGGAAGGACTAGTCCTTGGAAAAGGACATCATATTTAGTAGAGAGAATTATCAGAAAGACAAAGATACTTAACAAGATGGATTTACACAGTGGCTACATCAATGGGCTTTAACATAGCAATGATTGTGAGGATAGCACAAGGAATGGGCTATTTTTCATACTCTTATATACATAAGGTCACTGTAAGGCAGAACTGACACGACAGAACCTAACAACTACATTGATAGCAATGACTTATGATGATGAGATAAGGACTATTATGACTCCCTCTTTTAGAGATGTTGAATTTAAGCCCAAAAAGATTAAATATCTTGCACAAGCTTACATAGCTTCTTAGGGGCAAAACCAGAGTTTATACACAGGATACACATGGCAGATGCCATACAATTCACATGAGGAAAACAGATCCATAGGCACACTGGTCACTGATATTCCCCACACTTCTAAATTAAAGTAAGCAGCACTACACACATTTCTTGGGAAGGTGAAGTTGTCTGTTAAAATATTTCATTAGTGTGTATATCCACAATTTCAGAGATCCCCCAAAATAAATGCATGTAAAAAAGAAATAAGTTGGGAGACACCTAAGATGACAACTTAGATTGATGCACCAGAACATTTGCCTATATAAAAAACCCAAGAAATGAAGTGAAACAGATACAGATGTCAAGCTTAGAACCCTGAAAATCAAACAGAAGAATTAAGAATTAGATCAAGCTCTGAGTAGAAAGAGATACAGAAAGAAAACGATGAACAGAGATAGATACAGACTCTCAACCTCTTGACACTCACCCTGGCACACAGTAGCCAACTTGACACAAAACAGGCAGTGTTCTTTGGGTGAGGAATATAGGAAGGCAACTATACAGAACTCAAAACCAGAGAAAGAGATGCTGTTCAAACAAATATGGAATGAAACAAAGTGAGCAGGACACAAACTATGGCTAAAAAGGGAAGTGCTGGAAGATAGGGAGGGAGCTTCAGTGATCCTCATGACCATGGAGAAGGGAGGGAACCAGGAACTGGAAAAGTGTCTACTTGCCAGAGGTAGAGCCTCATCATTTAGACTGGAAACTCCCACTGAATAATAAAACTGCACAGTAGCAACTTGAAGCCCTCCACTCAGCCAGCCTCCATGTGCATTGTCCCCCTCCCCACATTTAAACAGGCCAGACCCTAGTCGCTGGAATGTCCACCCCCTCACCTGCATGATCAGTAGGGGCAAGTCTGTACCCTCTGTCCAGAGACCAGAGAGAATGCGCCAGCAGCTGGGTGACTGATGGGAGTGTGCCTGCAGTGCAGTGACCTATGGGAAAGTGCTCCCATGCCTGGCAAACAGCTGGAGCACTCCTGCAGTCCAGCAACTGGCGAGAGGGCACTTGCTTCATGATGACCAGTGAGGGCACACTTGCAAATGACATGAGCATACCTGCAGCCCAGTGACCAGTACCAGTGCACCTGCAGCCAGGCAAGTGACCAATGGGAGTGTGCTTGCTGCATGTGACTGCCACGAATACACCTGCACCCTGCAACCAGCAGAAGCTCCCCTGAGTTCAGTGTCCAGTGACCAGCGCGATTTCCCCAACCTCACAGTAAACAGAAATGTACTATCTTAGTCATCTAGTGCTGCTTTAACAGAAGTATCACAAGTGGATAGCTTTAACAAAGAGAAATTTATTTTCTCACAGTCTAGTAGGTTAGAAGTTCGAAATCAAGTTGTCAGCTCCAGAGGAAGGCTTTCTCTCTCTGTAGACACTGGAGGAAGGTCCATCTTGTCAATTTTATCCTGGATTTGGAGCTTCTCTGAACAGGAATCCTGGGTCCAAAGGATGTGCTCTGCTCCCAGTACTTCTTTCTTGGTGGTAAGAGGCCTCCCTTCTCGGCTCGCTTCCCTTTCCTTCTATCTCTTGTGTAGTCCACATACCGGGGAAACTCCCTTTACATTGGATCAGGGATATGGTCTTAGTAAAGGTGTTACAATCCCACCCTGATCCTCTTTAAAATAAAATTACAATCACAAGATGGAGCACAACCACACAATTCTATGAATCATGGCCTAACCAAGTTGACACATATTTTGTGGGGGCACAATTCAATCCATGACGTGCATCCAGCATCATTGCCCAGTAAACAACAGGTGTATCCCATGCCCTAAATCAGCTACTAGCAGATGCACCTCCATGGACTCTTCCAAAGACCACCTGGCAGGGCTTGACAATCACATTTCATCACCAGTGACAACAGGGTGCATCCTGACAGATGGCAGTGACAAGCAGGCACCCCCTCTGTCAACACTGAATGACCACCTGGCTGAAGCATCACCCATCTTAAACCCAGCCAGTTCCCGCAGTCTGGTCCTACACACTGAGAGTCGTTGATCTCCCACCACCTACTAAGACACCAATTTGTGCCAGTACAAATGGTTTACGGTGTCCATTTGGGTAGCATTTGTAACCTATGGCTACAAAGATGACCTGCCCTGGACGCTGGTGAATGCGCTAACTGCTTGCACCAACCCAGGACAACATGGTCCCACAAGGGCTGTTGAGGGACTCAGGGCACCCAATATCTGTCACCACAGAAGAAAAAGCAAGACAGAACAAACAAACATACAATCAATCAATGAATAAAATAACACCCTAATGGGGAAGGCTTTCTCTCTTTGTAGGCTCTGGAGGAAGGTCCAATATCAAATCATATGAAGATAAAGGACAAGATGGCTCAAGCAAGTGACTAAAATAAAGAGAGATAAAAATCTTCCTGAGGAAGAAACGGTAATAGAACTACCAAAAAAGGAATTCGAAAGACTTATGTATAGGAACTCAAAGAAATCAAGTAAAACACAAACAAAACCAAGGAAAACACAGACAAAATTCTAGAATTGATAAAAACAAGAACAAAGTGACAAAATAGACACTTAGAAAGCATACAAAAACAGCAACTAGAAATCCAGAAGCTTAAAAATAAAATATCAGAAATAGATAATTTAATGGTAGGACGTGCAAGTGGAACTGAATAAATGGGATACAGGATCAGTGAAATATAGGACAAATCTCTTGATAATAACTTATTTGAGGAACAATAAAAAAAAAAAAACAATAAAAAAAAATGAAGAAAGCTTAACAGTTATGTGGGTCACTGTCAAAGGAACAATCTATAAGTGATTGGAATTCCAGAACAGGAAGGGACAAGAAAAAGCATGAAGAGAATTTTTAAAGAATTCCTGGCAGGAAACTTCCCTGATACCATAAAAGACAAGAAGGTTTCCATTCAAGAAGCTCAACAAACCCAAAACATCCCATACAGAGGGATACAAATAAGACTAAGCTTTGACTTCTTGGCAAAAATCTTGCTGGCAAGGAGGCAATGGGATTTCATATAGAAAGCTCTAATAAAATGATTGCCAACAAAGATTATATATCCAGCAAAAGTCTCTTTCTAATACTATGGTGAAATTGGGACATTCACAGGGAATCAGAAATTAAGATAATTTGTAAAAACCAGACCAATATTGCAAGAAATATGAAATGGATTCCTTCAGACAGAGAAAAAACGACATCAGACAAAAACCTGAGACCAAGACACACGACAACATCACAGGATAGCAACCCAGACAAGGAACTCTCAAAATTCAAATAAAACTGCAAAGCTGAAAGCAGGGAGCCAGAGATGTCGGTGTGAAACTGATGACAACTTCAAAACAAAAAGGGGGAACAAGTGGTGTATTTATCGAAATGCCATGTGGAGAGTAAGCCAAGGTGATATCAAAAAATAACAGACTGTATTAAACTTAGGATGATGAAAGTAAAACCTCAGCATAACCACAGATAAAATTAATAAATCTATCCATCAAAAATAAAGAAGAAAATAAAAAAAAAAGACCCAGTAAACACAAAATCAACAAAAACAAAGAAAACAAAAAGTGAATCCATAAACAAAAATAACAGCACAGAAAATTAAGGGGAGCAAGAAAACAGTCAACTTCAAAAAAAGGGCATAAGTAAAAGGACAGCAGTGAATTCATATCTATCAATAATTATACTAGATGTAAACAGTTTAAATGCACTGGTCAAGAGACAGAGAGACAGAATGAATTTAAAACAAAACAAAAACAGTTTCCATCAATATGTTGCCTACAAGAGACACACCTGAGGCACAAAGATATAAATAGGTTAAAAAAAAAAAATCAAAGGATGGAAAAATATATCAAGCAAAGAGTAATCAAAAATAGAAGGAGTGGTAATATTAATCTCTGATAATGTAGACTTTAAATGAAGCTGTATCATAAGAGACAAAAATTATGAGATGATTAAGGTATTAATCTGCCAAAAGGATATAAGTATAATAATTATTTCTGTATTCTATGATGGAGTTTTCAAATACATAAAACAAACACTACATAAATTAAAAGAGAAATAGAAAATTCTACAATAATAGTTCCAAGGCTTTTGTCAGTTTGTTGTACTGTGGTGGCTTGTATGTTGAGGTGATGGTGAAAGCTATGCTACTGGTATTTCAAATACCAGCAGAATCATCCTTCGGTGGAGCTTCCAGACTAAGACTGGCTAGGAAGAAGGATCTGTCAGTCTATTCTGAAAAATTAGCCATTGAAAATCTGATGAATAACAGCTGAGCATTGTTTGATATGGTGACAGAAGATGAGCCCCTCAAGTTGGAAGGCACTCAAAAGACAACTAGGGAAGAACTACCCCCTCAAAGTAGAGTCGACCTTAATGATGTGGATGGAGTCAAGCTTTTGGGACCTTCATTTGCTGATGTGGCACGACTCAAAATGAGAAGAAACAGCTTCAAACATCCATTGATATCCAGACCATGGAATGTTCAAAATATGATCTAGGAAAATTGGAAATCGTCAAAAAATGAAATGGAATGCATAAACATCAATATCCTAGACATTAGTGAGCTCAAATGGACTGGTATTAACCCTTCTGAATTAGAAAATCATATGGTCTACTATGCTGGGAATGAAAAAGGAGAGAGGAATGGCGTGGCATTCATTGTCAGACAGAATTTATGAAGATCTATCATGAAGTACAATGTGGTCAGTAATAGGATAATATCCATATGCCTACAAGGAAGATCAGTTAATAGGACTATTATTCAAATTTAGGCACCAATGACTTATGCCAAAGAGAAACTGAATATATTTAAAAACTTCTGGAGTCTGAAATTGATCAAATATGCAATCACGATGCATTGATAATTACTGGTTATTGGAATGCAAAGATGGAAACAAAGAAAGAATAGTAATTTGAAAACATAGCCTTGGTGATAGAAGGGATGCCAGAGATCACATGATAGAATTTTGCACGACCAATGACTTATTCATTGCAAATGTCTTTTATCAATAGCATAAATGGTGACTATACACATGGACCTTGCTAGATGGGATACACAGGAATCAAATCGACTACATCTGTGGAAAGAGACTATGGAATAGTTCAACATCATCAGTCAGAAAAAGGCCAGAGGCTGACTGCAGAATAGACTACCAACTTCTCATATACAAAGTCAAGTTGAAGCTGAAGAAAATTAGAACAACTCCACAAGAGCCCAAATATGACCTTGAGTATATCCCAACTAAATTCAGAGACCATCTCAAGAATAGATGTGACACGTTGAACACTAATGACAGAAGACCAGACAAGTTGTGAATGATATCAGACACAACGTACATGAAGAAAGCAAGAGGTATGTATTCTGATTGCTCCACTGACCAGCTCTTCCCCTGTCTCTCTACCTCTCCTTGGGCCTCCTTATTCCCTGAGACATGACAATGTTGAAAATCAGGCCAATTAATAACCCTACAATGTCCTCTACGTGTTAAAGTGAAAGGAAGAGTTGTATGTCTCTAATTTCAAATCAAAAGCTAGAAATGATTAAGTCTCGTGAGGAAGACATGTTGAAAGCCCACATAGGTTGAAAAATAGGCCTCTTGTGCCAACAGTTAGCCAAGTTGCAAATGCAAAAAAAAAATCTCCAGGGAAACTAAAAGTGCTACTCCAGTGAACACATGAATGACAAGTGAAACAGCCTTAGTGTCAATATGGAGTAAGTTTTAGAGGTCTGGATAGAAGGTCAAACCAGCCACAACATTCCCTTAAGCCAAAGAATAATCCAGAACAATGCCCTAACTCTCTTCAATTCTATGAAGGCTGAGAGAGGTAAGGGAGCTGCAGAAGAAAATTCTGAAGCTAGCAGAATTTGGTTCATGAAGTTTAAGGAAAGAAGCTGTCTCCATAACATAAAAGTGTAAGGTGAAGCAGCAAGTGCTGATGTAGAAGCTTCAGCAAGTTATCCAGAAGATCTAGCTAAGATAATTGATGAAGGTGCCTATGCTAAACAACATATTTTCGATGTAGGCAAAACAGCCTTATATTGGAAGAAGATGCCATCTAGGACTTTTATAGCTAGAGGAAGTCAATGCCTGGGTTCAAAGCTTCAGTGAACAGGCTGACTCTCTTGTCAGGGGCTAATACAGCTGGGGACTTTAAGTTGAAGCCAGTCAGTGCTCATTTACAATTCTGTAAATCCTAAGGCCCTTAAGAATTATGCTAAATCTACTCTGCCTGTCCTCTGTAAATGGAACAACAATGGCCAATCAGACACCATTTGTGTCTATTATATTATTTAAAAAAACATAGATTTTGTAAAATTTGGTTTTGTCTTATGATTACCTAAAATATGTACATGGTTCCAAAGTCCAATCTACAGGATATTTCAATAAACTCAATTTTGACTGATTATATTATTATTCGTAGTGCTTCTCTCGTGACATTATAAAAGATGAAGACCTTCTCTTTACACTACAAGTTATCACCTTATCTCTCTTACTTTCCCCTTTTTGTTATAGATATTATAGCCTTATGTGTATTTTTTTCTGTTTATAATTTATTTTATTTTGTTGTTTTTGAGAATATACACAGCCAAAAATAGCAATTCAATAGTTCCCACATGAACAATTCAGTGACTTCTACTCCATCTTCTCAATGTGCAACTATTCTTACCCTCCTTTTTTGAGTTGTCCCTTCCCTATAAACAGAAAATCACTGCCCCCTGAAGTTCCTATCTAATCTTTGAAGGTGCTGTTGTCAATTTCATCCCACTTAGATAAATCTAAAAAGAGCACAATGATCAAGGCAGACATACTTGACTAGTTAATCTATACTATTGTTTAGTTTTAAGAAGACTTCAGGGCATATTTCGGTTTTTGAGGTTTAAACATTATCTCTCAAGGCAATAGTTTCATGGGTTCATCCAGCCTCCATGACTCCAGAAAGTCTGGATTCCATGAGAATTTGAAATTCTGTTCTATATTTTTCCCCTTTGATCAGTACAAGTTTCTAATTTTCATATTTTGTAACATTTCATTCTATTCAATAACCATAACCTCATTGTTGTTTTAGGCCTAGTTTTATACTTAAATAGTTTAATTTTCACTACCAGTCCCTTTGTGACAATAACTTCTTAAAGAAGGATTCATAAGAATCATATCATGTGAATTTTAATATTTGTGTGATGTCTGAATGGCTAGGTATATAATTCTTAGCTGTGAGTTTTCTTCCCTGAGTTCATATGCATTGCTAAACTCTCATCTAGCATTGCATGTTGCTATGTAGCAGATTGAGCCCAGCTAAGTATATAACTCCTTATGTGGGACTTTTTGCCTCAGTGCCTGAAGAATCCTTTCTTTTTTTCTGAAGTAAATATAATTTCCTGGGTCACATCTTGGTGTTGATGAGTTGATATTATTACTGCTATGCATTGATCTCCAATATATGATATTATGTGAAAATAGCAGAGTGTTACCTTATCTAAAGAAGGTCAGAATATATGTATATATCCTTTGGTCGTATATATAAAACCAAATGCATTGCCATCGATTCGATTCCAACTCATAGTGACCCTATAGGACAGGGTAGAACTGTCCCATGAAGTGTACAAGGTCTAGCTAGTGGATTAGAACTGCTGACGTTTTTGGTCAGCAGCTGAACTCTTAACCACTGTGCACCAGGGCTTCCATATATATACATACAAAAAGTAATGAAAGAATAAATATAAATTAGTAAAAATGATTACATATAATGAAAAAAGTGAAATGGTTTATGAAATAGAAATGATTTTATTGTTCTACAAATGTACTTTGTTTAGTGTATTTAGATTTGGAACCATGTAAATTTTTCCAATATAAAAATTGAAAATAAAATGAAGGAAATGAAGCTCATTGTCTATTAATATCTATGGCTTAACCAGAAGGAATTATTTCAAGTGAAGGGATAGCTCAGTACTTTGTTTCTTGTGTGATAAATCTTAAGGGGACACACACACAGTTGTAAAGAAATCAAAGTTTTCAATAATCATACTATCAGTATTAATATTGTTGTTGTTGTCGTTGTTGTGTGATATCCAGTGGACTCCAACTCACAGCTACAGAGTACAACAGCCTTTTAGGATTTCCTAGACTGTAATCTTTACTGGAGCAGATCACCAGATCTTTGCTCCCATGGAGCCCCTAGTGGGTTCGTACCTCTGATGTTTCAGTTAGCATCCAAGTGCTTAACCATTGCATAACCAGGTCTCCTTTTAATACTGGTATTATTAGCTAATGTGTGTATTACTCTATATTGTTGGTATAAGGCAAATAAATAATTATGTTAATGTAGTTGAGAACCCAAACATTTCGAGTAAAAAAATAGCTACAAACATAAAATCAAAGGAGAAACTCACATTCTCAATCTGAATTTGAAATATTAACATAAAATAAATAATAAATGGTAATGATAGTTGCACATTGTGAGTGTGATTTATACCAATGGATTGTATACTTGAAAATGATTGAAGTGGACAATTTGATATTGTGTCTACTTTACCACCAAAAGCAAAAAATAAAATTTGTCCGATGTGCAGTCACAGTGGCTTGAGCAATGTCACTGATGGGATCTCAGGACCATAATCCAAATCTGACACATGAAAAAGTGCTGCCACCCAGTTACCAGAAACCGACAAACAAATCACAAGGCCTGGTAGGTTACTGACCTACAAGAATATTTTGACTTTCACAGAAATATTATGTTAATAATGACTTCTACAAACCTGTGACCCAGTATTTCTAACGATTGAAGGGCAGATGCCTACCAATATACAATGGTTAAATAAAAATTATACCTGGATTACATATGCTAAAAGACTGGGCGCCCTCTGCTTACTTCTGGAATACAGATTTTATGGAAGCAGCCAACTAACAGGATAAGCCTAAACTTTTCGTTTTTGTGATTGTTCTATTCTCTCTTTTTTTTCATTCAGGCTATATTAGGCTATATATGTTCCACTTTCAGTAAGCTGAATATTTGAAAATTTAAATGATAAGAAAAAAAATAACTGTACTTGGAGGTTGGGGGTAGGAACTTTTTTGATAAAAAGATTCATATGAAATTTCTTTTGAATAAAATGTATTCCTCATATTATATAATTTTATATTAAAACATTATGTTTTCCTGTACATGCTTAAGCAATGGTATTTTAATGGTACTTTAAACCATGAAAATTACTCTCTCCTTTAAAATAAGGGTCACACTTTTGTTAAAACAACTCATCAAAGGTAACTGGATGTTGTATTAAATTTTAGGCTGCAGTGACAGAGAAAGAAGCAAGAATATGAGACAGATTTTTGACTCTATATCTTATTCTTGCCACTACTCTTTTAGTTTCAACCCAATGGAAAGATGTATTTTTAGCTTGCTTAAAATTAAACTGTTTATTATATGAAGTCAAGCAGATAGAATGAAGTTTAAAAAGTGCCTCTAAGGTTGTAAAAAACCCCATTTAATGTCAAAGTCGTTTATTCTCATTACAATAAGAAGTAAGGATTGCTTTTTACAACCCTGCAAATGTGATTAGTGTCAGTGAAGCAAACCCTTTATTATACGAGTCATAATTCTTGGTACCATTTATCATGACAGACTAATAATTATATGACTATTAATCATTAATTAATCACTAATCTGGCTTTTTGGCTGTCACTTCACAAAAGTAATTTTAAGTTCAATGTCAGTTACCTTTTGGTAGTGAGGTGACACTCCAGTAATTTCAACAGTCCTACATTTCTTCATTAGAAACTTTAATTTGTGTGTATGTGTGTGTTAATGATGCTATGATAACCTATAAATAGTTTGAAGTCTGGGCTTTCCTTATTAATCTCTCTAGGGAACTAAATTGCTGTTCAAGAATGGAATAACATTTATTACAGTATATAATTATAGCAAATACCTTGTTTGATATCCAGATTAACTTCATGTGGTGCATCCCAGTAAGAGGGTTTTAGAAAGAACCTGCAATAGAATAAGGTCTTTGAGTAATTTGGGGGAGAATCTAAGGATATTGCTCTAAAATTTGCTGTTAGAAAGTAGGGGGAATTATATAATTGGGTATTTCAATAAAGCTCATCTAAGTTTTCCAGTTACATCCCATTGGTTTGAACTTAATCAGTAAGTCCGCATCTGGCTGAAATGGTTGTTGGGATATGCAGTGCTTATTCTGGGCAGACATGTGTCCAGTTAAATTATAGGGTTTTAATAACCTAAAGCTGAAAGGGAGAGTGGATATCGGGGGAATTAGCAGGTTCTGCTGTAGCTTCTCAGTAGTAGGATTGCTGAACCAAGGTAAACATTTTGCCTCTTGAAGCCCTTATTGTAGGAGGACAAATTGCTTCCAGAAAGATTCTATCACTTGATACTTTCACTAGGGGTGCAGGAGAGAGTTGGCCTCATCACATCCATGTCAACACTAAGTACTAAAGTAAATCCTTGCCACTTTGATAGGAGGGAAAAAAATACTTTTATCTGTTACTTTGGTAATAGAAAGTGTTAAACGTTTTTATATATTCTCTGACCATTTGTATTTCTTCTTTGTGAATATTCTATATCCTTTGTCTACTTTTAAATTAATAGTCAGGTAGTTTTAGCATTACGCAGGGGGATGGAGATTTTTTTTTCTTGTTTTAGTAATAAGGATTAAAAATATTCTAGGTTTATATGAAACATTACTATATAAGAAATACCACTGAAAAATAAATAGTAAAATTTTTCTTAAAACTGATTCAAATAAGGCTTTTTCTGGATGCAGCAGGAAACAATGAAGAATGGAAACCAGCATCCATACAATTATCTATGGGTTTTCCTAATGCCTAGGAAACAAATCACTGACGGTTTTAGACCATTCAAAAATGGCTCCTCTGCAAGTCAGGATAATACTTGAAAAGTTGTGGTTCACTTCAGGGTTTGGAAAAAAGACACCATATGAGAGATGAAAGGCACATGAAGCTCCTTCAAAGTGGTGGCGAGGAAATAACATAACTAAAATGAAACAAATACTAGCAATTATTGCTACTTCCTGCATTTATGTGTCACTGTCAGGCAAATTGGAAAACTTGGTGGCCTAGCAGCTAAGACCCATGGCTGCCAACCATAAGGTCTGCAGTTTGAATCCAGCAGGCGTTCCTTGGAAACCCTATGGGACAGTTCTACTCTCCTATAGGGTTGCTATGAGTCAGAATCAACCCAATGGCAATGGGTTTGGTTTTCGTTTGGGTATCACTCAAATTATGCTAACGACATTTTCAAGTTGGATCTGTTATAAACACTCCACATGCTTTCAAAATATGCTTTTATTTTACAGACAAGCTGATGTTAAACACTTTATTTTCTGCTTTAATTGTCTCCACAGACAGAATGTGTTTATGCTTTAATTGTAGGGATCTGACTATTAAGAGCTTCCACTGCTACTTCAGCAGCAGATAAGCCATGGATGACATTGCTGAATTCCAGACTAAGGGCAATGAGGTTTACCAAAAGTTTTATTTGGTGGCGGTTATCGCGGCTCCCTGGCAGTGTGGTCCAGAATAAAACACCCTGACCTGTTTGCTGCAGCAGTGGGCAACAGTACATTAATTCAAGCAAAAGTTAATTTTTATGGTGAGTATCTATATGTGAAGCCCTGGTGGCAAAGTGGGTAAGAGCTCAGGCTGCTAATCAAAAGGTCGGCATTTCTAATCCACCAGCTGTTCCTTGGAAACCCTGTGGGGCTGTTTTACTCTGGCCTAAAGGGTTGCTATGAATCGAAATTGACTTGATGGCAACTGATCTGGTTTTTATGGTGTATATTATGTGTATACAGAGCCCTGGTGGTGCAGTGATTAAGCACTTGGCTGCTAACCAAAGGTGGGCAGTTTGAATCCAATAGCTGCTCCTTGTAAACCTTATAGGGTAGTTCTGCTCTCTCCTTTAGAGTTGCTATGAGTCAGAATTGACTCAGTGGCATTTTTTTTTTGTTTTGGTATGTGTATACACGTATATTTGACAAAAGTATTTATAAGCCAGTGATTACCTTAACAAAAATGGACCAATAACACACAGGCACCTAACTTGACTTGAGTCTATCTCCCTCCTCATATGATAAAATTCTGTGAAAGATTCTTATGATGGCCACAGTTGGTATTCGGTATCCATATTTGCAGCAGCTATATGATTGTTGATAGTTTCTTAATGGGTGGAAATCATGTGGTAAGTCTTAGCTGTTGATTTGGTAGTGAGAATATTCATAACTTGGTAATTTCCAAAAAGTAAAGCTCTTACTTTTATAGGACAAAAATTTCCTATTTTGAAGTTGCTTTTCAGTTTTCCTTCCTGCTACCTGTGCCTCTCCGTACATGTTCCCATTAGAAGGAAGTATACAATTTCTCCTTCCCTAAGCTTTTCTTGAAAAAACAGAACAATCCTCCCCACCCCAAAGAAAAGGATTTACATTCTGGTTAAATTTTCCTTTAATATTTAAACTTTTCAAAGGTAAATATTCAGTCATCATTCCACTTCATATTTCTGTAGCCTTGTTAGAATCTTATCTGGTCCAATAAATCTGAAAGCCGTAAAATTGAGGCATGTCTCTCTCTACCTTTTTTAAAGATTAAAACTGTGTCTCAGTTCATGACTAGATCAGGATATTCAGAGTATGCTTATAAAACTGTTTACTAGTGACTTTTCTTGGCAATCTGGCAAAACCCTTTACAGTTTTTAACTCATGAAACAGAGATAATTGGAAAATTGAAATAATTACATTTTATAAATGGCTACAGTTAAACTAATTGTACTTATTTCAGTGACTTTTTTTTTTTTTTTTCCTCTCCGTATTCTTACAGCACTTTGGAGTAATTTACAGAACTCTAGCCACTCATAACAAGGAATGCCCGAAAGCAGTGAAACAGGCTTATGGTCTCATTATGGCAATGCTATTAGTTCCAGATTACTACAGTAAGGTTAAATTCGATTACAAGTAAGTAGACTGGTTTTTGTGTTTAAGTCTCTGCACCTAAATATAGTGTAGTATTAATTTACACCATTAATGTCATTTCCTTACACTTAGGCTGCTTACCTGGGAAGAAAGGGATATTTTGAACAGTTTGGTTCCTTTTGGGTATTGTTTATACTAGCAACTTCCAGACATGTAAGCGGGGTGGCTGGGACCTCTGTGGATGTTTTTTTTTAAGTCTGGTGGTAGTGTCAGTCAGAGGGCAGGGAAAGAGTAGACCCCACCTTCGGGGTCCTAGGGCAGTCAAGGGGCACACTAAAACACTTGCCCCCAGTGAAGAGGGAGCAACCAAAGACGAGGGGAGGCCCTGAGGACCAACCTTGCCATTTCCATGAACCAAAGAATAGTGAAGTTTTCCACAGGTTTTGAACTATTAAAATTGTGTGCTATTGGAACATTTCAGGAACTGAACAAAAGTGTTTTTATATTTAGATTTTTTTTCCCCAAGTTGAATTAGAAAGTCTTTGTTGTTTAAGATCTAATCTAGATATTTCCATGATGCGGTAGAAGTTATTTTTTGAAAGTAGTAGAGTCCCCAGAAAAGTGAATTTGGGACAAGAAGATAAGCTATAAATAAAAGGATAAGGAACGATGACATTGGTCTTTACCTAGAAGAATGGAACAACATGTGCAGTGGGAGACAGCTATCCAAAAGCATCACATGTTATACTCTTAATGGCACTTACACTGCAAGGGAAAAAGGAAATAGTGACAGCCTAAAGATTAATATCATACCAGGCCAAATATCACAGAATGATAGACGGGAAGTTCTAGAACCTTCAGAGAATTTGCTGAGAATAAGCACAATTTTGCTTGAATTTCTCATATTAACCCTGTTGCTGTTGTTGTCTGCTGTTGATTCATGTGGACACTGTGTCCCGTCAAAGGAAGTGCTGATAGGTCCTGTGCCATCCCCATGATCAATGCAAATGGGACAGTTGTGATCCATACAGTTTTCATAACCATACTCACCTTCTTTCTGCCTCCCAGATACTAAATTCTGATGATGAATAAGTTCACCAGCAGGGTTCCACCCCCTTAAATTTCCTTTTTGGGGATGATAAAGATCATCTGAGTTAACAATCACATCAAAAGCTTTTAGTTTCTGCCGGATTGCTGTTGTTTTTAGTTGTCTTCAAGTTGATTCTGAATTCATGTTGACTTCTTGCTTGCAAAACATAACTGTTCCATAGGCTTTTCCAGGCTGTGATCGTAAGTTTGTAACTGAACCCTAGAGGTGAGTCCTTGTCTGGCATGCTCAGACTTCCCAATTATCTGGGTACTTGTCTTTTATCAAGAGATAGTAACTTTATTGCAATGCACAGAGCAAGAAGTCAGGAAAGTCTCTCAGATCCAGCTCCCTGAGCTATGGGGAAGCAGGGTTTATATGTGATTTGGGCAGCAAGATGGTGGCCACTCAGGTGTTCTGGGGAGGAAACATTCTAGAAGGTAACCAGGAAACAGCAGGTGACATAATTCTTGTCAGACCCCTCCTTCGGAATAGGGTCCAGGTGCTGATTTTCCTTCTGATTCCTTCCTCCTGTTGCTGCATTCTCTGTTGAAGTTAATTAGTGGTCACAGCTGTCCCTTCTGCACATGGGGGTTGGCCAGATCTGGCTTGGGCTAGTTTAAGAACTAATGGAAACCTACTGGTATTCATAGGGTCTGGTTACAATTCCCCCTTAAATTGTAGATATTCCCTAATCTTAAGGAATAAGGGTTGGCGACTCATCTGGCTAGTGCCTGCTGACATGGGACTGAGTTTTAGGGACCTATGAATGGAGAAGGAATGATTAGTCCCTGAGGGTAGCAGGCAAAGAAGACTTAAAACAAAGACACAAGGGAACTAACAGACCACGAGTACCACAGGCTCCACCAGACTGAGTTCAGCACAACTAGATGGTGCCTGGCTACCACCACTGACTGCTCTGACAGGGATCGCAATAGAGGGTCTCGGACAGAGGTGGAAAAAAATGTAAGTCACTCCTGAGGTTCATCCTTCAACCAAAGATTAGACAGGCCCATAAAATAAAACAAGAGACAATAGATAAAGTGGTATGCAGTTCTGGGGACATCAGCACAACTTGTCCAAGGCAAGGTCATGGAAGCTCCACAGACACATAACCCTATAAAGCCACTACTGTTGTTTACTGCTGATTTTGCAGATAAGGAAACTGAGCCACTTGGAATTGAATCCCTTTGACCCAAAAATAAAAAGGCTAACAGAGCCAAGATTTGAACCCAGGCAGATGATCTCCAAGACCCTTCTGTTATACAGCCACCAAAAGCTTTACTGGCTTCCTCCTGCTGCCAGACCCTTTCATACACTCAGAGGTTTTCCCTTCAATCCAATTAACAACCTTCCCATAAACAGTTTACACCCGCTGATGGCTTCCAACTTCTGGCACCAGTGCTATTTGCCACCTCTTGCAACGTTGTTCCACCCCCAAAATTTAGAAGGGCAAAGAGAATGGCCGATAAAAGTTGCTTAGGTGCTAGGAGAAGCAAAGGAAATTGCCTTGTATGAGCAAAACATGTGCCAATAACCAATGAAATGCAAGTCGGCCTCACTCCTGGCCCAGGAGACTGAAATAGAACATTTACCTAAAATACCGGGAAATACAAGTTGCTGAACTACTTAAGGATCATCTGAAGCACTACATCCCCAGGCTGCCTTAAGGAATGGTCTCCTATACAGCATTTCATAGGGTCTCAATTGGAGGCTGCTTCTAGGGGCCACCTGGACCCTCAACAGGGCAATGTAGCGGCTTGATCCAGGGCAGGTTGTTCTCTTAGAAGTATTCACCCACATTGCTTACACTAGCTTAGGTTTCTAATTAGACCTTTTAAACACACAGTTAATGCAGTAGTTAGTGATGGTCTCTAGGGAGCATGTAGCTTCCACTGAACTCCTAGATGTCGTGACTTTGGATACAAAGGCTCCTTCGTTAATGCTTTGAAGTTCATTTGCCAGTCTTCTCCAAGTCCAGTCCTGCAGGCTTGTATCCCAGGCACAGGAGGTGGTGGGCTTGCTTTTGGATTGTTCACAACTTTCTGGACAGTCTTTTGTAGAATAGACCATTTAATCAGTTTGGCTAGCCCCTGAAACATAGCATCCTGACCATAATGTGTGTTCTCATTAGCTGCTTTTATTATCGAATGTATCAAGTGTTCCAGTATTAACACCTGTCCTTGGGAATTGAACAAGCACTCATCTTCTGCTGTTCTTAAGGTCAAAGCCCCATTCACAAGCTCTGTTTATATTCCATTCAGTGCGCTGGGGGTTTTCTAGTAGCTGAACATTAGATCCAGTGCCTGGAGAAGTATATAACTGCCACCTCTGTTGACCATAGTAAATTATTCAAAAAAGGAGTCTCTAGTAGGCTTTCTTTCCTCCAGTCCCACCAGCCGGGATGCTCTTTGCTGTCACAGGCCTCCCATGGTTTGGGGCAAGGTACGGAGGGTGACCATCTCACCAAGCCCTGAAGCTGTGTGCTGGCTCTACCTGTGTTTGACAGCTCTCCACCCTGCCAATGAAGCTGGCCAAGGTCTGGGACTGCAGACTTGTTCCTGCCTGGGGTAGCTGGAGGGTCCCCTGTGTGCTTGGGACAACAGCAGAGTCCATGTCCTCCAGCTCTCTGGTCTGTTGTGTCAGTAAGTTGTCCTCTCACTGTTGTTGTAACCTGGGCTCCTTGTGGGTTGCAGGGAAGCCCCTGGGCCCCATCAGTCTGAGTCATTGGATGACAGTTGCAGGAGCTGTGTTATTGGTTTCCTGCTCAGACTGGGCTGGCCTTGACGGGCACTCTCATTTCCAGTGGCCTTCTTGTTTGCAGTAGGCACACTGGGGCCTAGCTTTAGGGGGCCTTGTGCTGGCCACCGGCTCTTTCATGGCCCATGAGGACTTGAACCCTGCATGAGGTCTTCCTGGGTGGTGAGTTACCTCCGAGTGCTGCTGCCAGAAGCATGGCTTTTTTCCTTGTGCTTGGTCCAATTACTGAAGACCTTAAAGGCAATCTCGACAAGTTGTGAAGTATTCATTTCTAGACCTCCTTCTAAGTTTTGAAGTTTCCACCTGACGTCATGGGCACTATGGCTGATGAGGGTAATGTTTATTAACCTGGCGTTTATCTGGGTCTTCAGGGTTTATATCAGTAAACTGCTGATATGCTTCCTACACCTGCTCTAGGAAGCTGGAGGGATTTTCCTTGGGGTATTGTTGTACATCCTGAACTTTTCTAAGGCTCTTCTATATTGGGGCCCCTTTCTGTAAACCAGCTATCAAACAGTTTTTAATAATGTTCTAGCTGTCCTGCTCCCAGCTGGTATCTATGGCAGGTACAGCCTGGGCTACCAGGAGTCTAATACTATTTTGAGGATTGAGGTTAAGCAACCTGTCGGCCTCTTAGCATGACTATTCTAAGGCCATCTTCCATTCCTTTAGAATTCATCACAGCTAGGGTGATGTGTGGCAAAAATGGACACAAGCAAAGCTTCTGTGCATTTTGGTTCATCTCTGTTCTTCCAATTATACAGGTCAGAGGTGGATAAACCCTCTAGGCTGGCTTTTGTGATACAGTCCGGCAGGCATTTGTCTCACTGGAAATTGCCCTAAGGAGACTTGGGTGGATCCCTGGCCAAATTGCACCCCAATATGAGTTTGAGATGGGGAGACTCTTCCCTGGGCAGGATCAGGAGTTTCTGACCATGAGGAGCCAGTGAGCAATTTGCCAGAGGGATGGTGGAGGGTTCCACCAAGAAGGTAGCCGCTGCAGGGCTGAGAACCAGGTCTACACCTGTAGGTGGAAGGGGTATGGATAAATGCAAATCTGGGTAGGGCTCAGGTTTTTAACCTAAGCTCCCACTCTGAAAACAAAAAGCCTATGTTTCTCTCAGGCAAATTCTAGTTCCCTTTACAGCATACCCAATTAAGTTTTGGCTGAAGGCGGAGTTACATGCTCTCTGTAATCTATAATCAAACACATTACGCTTTTAAAACATTCAGATTTGTCTTCTCTTCTCCACAACTTAACTATCTTCCCATTTATATGCATCAGCTCCTTGATCTGGTCTTGCTTTCTCCCAGGCCTCTCCAGGTGGGGCTTTTCTCCCCTGCACTATTAGCTTACACTGTTTTTGTAGGTTTTTATTTTGCCATAGAGACAGAAGGGTTTGTACATAGGGGATTTCATCCCATTTTCCCTTTCTTTTGTCATAGTTAAATGACCCCAAACAGTAATTAGTATCGACATGAAAAAACAGAGCACAAGTAAAGGTACACTAGGTTGGTTTCCCATATTTCATTCACACACACACACACACACATACACACACACACACTCAGAAACACTACAAGAACCTGAACTTAACCAAAGGCAACAACTATAAACTGTGCTGCCCATTCTCTGTCGTGGCTAGGGGGAGTGGCAGAGTAATGAGGATGATCTTAGTAGGGCTTCAGTCCCTCCTAATGGGGATATTTTAGTCCTACTTCAATCCTCCCAGTACCTCTCCACCTCCAATCCCAAGCACTTACACTTAACAAGAGAAATTCCTAGCACAGTTACCTAGTGGACATCCATACTGTAGCTAGTAACCCTCAAAGTAAAAGTGCTTCAGGTCAGTTGTAGCCTAGGTCTTGGTTAGGAGCCCCACCCAATCCTCCTGAACAAGAGGCTTAGTGTGCTCTGAGGGTCGGTGGAGTTTCTGCTCACGGTCCAAGGGTTGCCAGGCTCTAGATGGAGGTCCCACATTGGACACCAAAATTGTTACCAAACCCTAGAAGGTGGGTCTTTGTTTGGCGTGCTCAGACTTGAAAATTTTCTGGACACTGGTCTTTGAGAAGGAGAAAGTAACTTTATTGCAATGTGCAGAGCAAGGAGCTGGAAGGAAGTTCCTCATATCTGTTTATGTGAGCTATGGGGAAGCAGGGATTATATGTGATTTGGGCAGCAAGAAGGTGGCTGTGCAGGTATACTGGGGAGGGAACATTCTAGAAGGCGGCCAAGAAATAGGAGATGACATGGTTCTTCTTGGACCTCTTGCTTCAGAATAGGGTCTGGGTCCTGATTTTCCTTCTGATTCATTCCACCTGTTGCTGCGTCCTCTGTTGAAGTCAATTTGTGGTCAAAGCTGACCCTTCTGTGCATGGGGGTGGGCCAAATCTGGCTTGGGATAGTTTAAGAACTAATGGAAATTTACTGGTATTCATAGGGTAAGATTACAAGTTTATCAAATAATTTCGGCCTCTCACTCATGGCACTGTATTGATTCTAATGAGATGGAAACGCTGGCTTTCATCCCTACCTGCTCTGTTCTGTTCCACTAAGATCTATCACAAATATCCACCTTTTTCCACAAGAGGACAGGAGAAAATAATGTGAATGGTGTCTTAGTGATCTAGTGCTGCTATAAGAGAAATTCCACAAGTGGGTGGCTTTAACAAACAGATATTCATTGTCTCTCTGTTTTGGAGGCTATAAGCCCAAATTTAGTGTGCCGTCTCCAGGAGAAGGCTTTCTCTTTCTTTGTCAGCTCTTGATGAGGCTCATTTCCTTTCAACATCTGAGGGCTTTATGTTCCTGGGAGATCTCCATGTGTCCTGGTGTCAATCTTCCCCTGGGTCTAGGATGCTGTCAGTGCAGGGAATCCAGATCCAAAGGAGGAACTCTGCTCCTGGATCTTTTTCTCTTGATGGTAGGAGGTCCCCCTCCCTCCTTGATTCTTTAAACTCCTTTATATCTCAAAAGAGATTGACTCAAGTTAAAACCAAATCCTGTAGGTTGTATCCTGCCTCATTAACATAACTAATTCTAATCCTGCCTTATTAGCATCATGGAGGTAAAAAACCCATTGTCATCAAGTTGACTCTGACTCACAGCAAATCTGTAGGACAGAGTAAACCTGCCCTATAGAGTTTCCAAGGAGCATCTGGTGGATTTGAACTACTGACCTTTTGATTAGCAGCCCAGCACTTAACCAGTATGGTTATGATTTATAAAAGATAGGGCAATTACAGCAGATCACAAAATGGAGTATAATTACATGATACGGAGAATAATGGCATAGCCAAGTTGACATATATTTTGAGGGGACATGATTCAATCCGTAACAATAAGGTTAAAAAAATCCAACACCTGTAATGCGAAACAATGTCAACATACACAATCTGCCAATGGAAATTCAAGATTTTTGTTTCCTTTCAATCAAAATCGTTCAAATTTTAGTATGTATTGATTTTAAATGCTCTTTTAGGAAGAAATTCTTCAAACTTTGTATATTTTACCTTCAGACTAAAGAGTTAATCCAGGGTACATTTACTACTACATATTCTCATATTCAGTTAAATCATTAACAGATAACTTTTTCAAGACTTTTCCACTTGCTTCACTTTTCTGTTGATGTTCTTTGAGGGCATTAGTCCACTGTAGGCATCTCCTGGGAGACAGCCTGTTTGCTCCACACAATTCTAATCAGCTGTCTCATGCGTGCCAAAACTTTCAGGGAGGGTACAGCCTGCTGCATCCAGGATGTGCCTGATATGATGCCCACACTAGAGACCCAGCTGCCATGTCCCTGTTTGCTTCCCGCCCAGGTGCCAAAATTCATCACCCTGAGGCTCAGTAGGTCTCCCTGCCTCCAAGTTCTTCAGATGGTCAGGCTGTGACATTTCACTTCCCCCCACCTCCCGCACCATCATGCCAAGTGCAGAATGGAAGGACAAGAACTCTCTTGGCTTCCAGGGTCAGAGCTCCAAAAGTTAGAACCTCCTGCCTATCCACACTCACCCCTACCTGAGCTGGGATTTGATTTGAGCTTAGGTTACCTTCAAAGTACACTAAGTGAGAAACTCTGGACCAGGGATGAGAAGAGTGGAATATAGATCTGCTATGATTGTGTGACTTAAACAGCTGAAGTCCTTTGATCAGAAATATTTCTGAATCCTTCTATGGGCCTCAGTGAAAATTTCTTTGCTTTTCTTCTCATCATTTCTGCTGTCTCTTTTTACCTGTTTCTCTTTTGCCAGCCTTACATCCATTCTGGTTATAATAAAATATTCAGGATAACCTTGCCATACTAAGGTAGCAATTATGATCCCTATTTAGAGGTTCCCCTCTAGGATGCTTTCTCAAAACACAGAGCTGAGAACTTCCTCCTCCCACCATATACCTACTGGATTGTTGTTGTTTTTGTTGTTTGGTGCTGTGAAGTTGATTCTGACTCAAAGTGACCCTTTATACAACAGAACAAAACATTGTTTGGTCTTCTGGCGGTCCAAGGTTCAATATTCTTTGCCAACACGATACTTCAAAGGTATAAATTCTTCTTTGGTCTTCCTTATTCAGTAGTTGAGAACTGAAGGAAGGGAATAGATTGAAGAGAAATGCATATTCTGGAAAGTTAAGACTTAAATATCAAGTCAATACAAGAAATACAGAGGTAACTCCACCAAAGAAAGGAAGACTGGTAAAAGGATGAGTTTGATCTTTTCTCCTCACTGTTGAAACTGGCATATATAAAAATCAACATTTATTTTTAAATAGTTGTAAATCAAGACAGGGTACAGTCAGATGTGATTACGTCTTAGGATCTATACATCTATGTAAGACACTTACATATGTAATCAAGTTTCTACCTTGGATGAAGAAATGTTCCAAGCAAAAAGAGACTAAATACAAATGCCTAAAGCAAATTGGTGTTATGGGATGAAGTGTTCAGTACCGTTAAAGCATGCTTTTGATTAGATGTATGAAATTGCTCATTCCCTTCTTGTGCTGATAGGAGGGCTGAATTTTGCCTAATTATACACAGTAAACAAGATTCTGTCCAATTATGAGTTTACCTCCCCCTGACAAGGGTCTCGTGAAATCATGGATTCTTTCTCAAGTGCACTAAGGTGGCAAATTTTGGTATTTATCAAGTTACGTGGCAAGGCAACTCATTTTTTCTACTGGAAATCAGCTGCTTTTATACACCTTGATTGAGTCCAAGTGAAATCAGTTTCTTGTTGCTTTAATTGACAGGTTCCTCATGAGCACAATTAAGTGTTTTGAAATTCCCGTTTTTTGCAATGTTATCCATAATTTGCTATGATCCACACAATCCAATGCCTTTGCATAGTCAATCAAACAGAGGAAAACATCTTTCTGGTATTCTCAGCTTTCATCCATGATACATCTGACATCAGCAATGATATCCCTTGTTCCAAATCCTCTTCTGAATGTGGCTTGAATTTCTGGCAGTTCCCTCTTAATGTACTGTTGCTAATGATTTTGAATGATCTTCTGCAAAATTTTATTTGTGTGTGGTATTAATGATATTGTTTGATAATTTCTCGCATTCAGTTGGATCACCTTTCTTTGAAATGGGTAAAAATATGGATCTCTTCGAGTCAGTTGGCCAGGTAGCTGCCTTCCAAATTTCTTGGCATAGATGAGTGAATGGTTCCAGTGCTGCATCCATTTGCTGAAACATCTCTATTAATATTAAGTAAATTTCTGGAGCCTTCTTGTTTGCCAGTGCCTTCAGTGCAGCTTGTACCTCTTCCTTCAGTACCATCAGTTCTTGATCATATGATACCTACTGAAATAGTTGAATGTCAACTAGTTATTTTTGGTACAATGACTCTGCATGTTCCTTCCATCTTCTTTTGATGCTTCCTGCATCGTTTAACATTTTCCCCCTAGAATCCTTCAATATTGCAACACAAGGCTTGAATGTTTATTTCAGTTCTTTCAGCTTGAGAAATGCTGAGCATATTCTTCCTTTTTGGTTTTCTATATCCAGGTTTTTACATATTTCATTATAATATTTGTCTCCTTGAGCTACCCTTTGAAATTTTCTGTATAGTTTTTTTTTTTTACTTTATCATTTTTCCTTTTGATTTAGCTACTGTATGATCTGTTCCACAGTTGGCCCCTGGCCTTGTTCTGACTGATGGTGTTGAGTTTTCCATCCTCTCTTTCCACAGATCTAGTCAATTTGGTTTCTGTTTATTCCATTCAGTGAGGTCCACGTGTATAGTTGCTGTTTATGTTGTTTAAAAAAGGTATTTGCAATGATGAAGTCGTTGGTCTTGCAAAATTCTATAGTGATCTCCTTTCTATCATTGCTATTACCAAGGCCATATTTTCCAGCTACCAATCCTTCTTCTTTGTTTCCAACTTTCACATTCCAATCATGAGTAATTATCAATGCATCGTGACTGCAAGTTTGAGTAATTTCAGACAGCAGAAGTTGGTAAAAATCTTTAATTTCTTCATCTTCACCTTAGTGGTTTGTTCACAAATTTGAATAATAGTCATATTAACTGATCTTCCTTGTAGGCATATGGATATTATCTTATCACTGTCAGAGTTGTATTTCATGATATTTCCTGAAATGTTATTTTTGGTGATGAATGAGAAGTCACCATTCCTCTTTAATATGTCATTCCTGGCATAGGGTACCATGTGACTGTCTGATTCCAAATGGCCAATACTTGTCCATTTCAACTCATTAATGGCTAGGATATCAATGTTTATGTGTTCTATTTCATTTTTTGTGACTTCCAATTTTCTGAGGTTCATACTTTGTACATTCCATGTTCTAATCATTAATGGATATTTACAGTTGTTTTTCACATTTTGAATTGTCTCACATCAGTAAATGATGGTCCTGAAAGCTGACTCTATCCATATCTTTAAGGTTGACTCTAGTTAGTGGAGGCAGCTCTTCTCCAGTCATCTTTTGAGTGCCTTCCAACCTGAGGAGCCAATCTTCTGCCACTATATCAGACAATGTTCCACTGCTACGCAGGAGGTTTTCACTGGCCATTTTTTTTCAGAAGTAGACTACCAGGTTTCTTCCTAGTCTGTCTTAGTCTGGAAGTTCTGCTGAAACATGTCCACCAAGGTTGACCCTGCTGGTATTTGAAATACCGTTGGCAAAGTGTCAAGTATCACAGCAACACATAAGTGACCACAGTACAACAAACTGAGAGACACATGGTGGACCTACCTACTACTTCTCAGCAATATGGAGTTCCTAAAACTGCCCATACAAAATGAAAGACTGGGCTTTTTCTTATCCAAGCCTCTAGTATTAGAGCTACTATATAATTAATACGATAGTAAGTTACCTTAGTTCTTTTTGGTCTCATTTTCCTCATCTATAAAATGAAGAGGTGTTATAATTCCCAAACTTCCAAAAATTCTGGGATACTATCTGTGCTTTTCAGCTACCAGTTAACTACACTAAACTCTGTCTTTAGAAAAATGCAACCCTGAGTTATTTAAAATTAAAAAAAATAAAAGTTAGGATCTAACAATCATCTTAAATTGTTTTTTTTCCTAAACTGATAGAATAGTTAGAGTGCTATGAATAGTAGATTGAGTGTAACCTACAAAACCCAAAGACATGTGGTTATTTTAATGCACAGATTCCTGGTTCTCTCCCTATTGTTAATAGGTGCCTTTGACTCCTCCACCATCCTCAAACCATTGCTAGATTTGAACCCATTGTTGCAGCTCCTGTGTCAGTCCATCTAGTTGCAGATCTTCTTTTTTTTCTTTTTTTTTGCTGACCCTCTACTTTAAAAAGCATGCTATCCTTCTCTAGGGATTGGTCCCTCCTAATAACATGCTCTAAGTCAGTGAGATAAAGTCTCATCATCCTCGTTTCTAAAGAGCATTCTGGCTATACTTCTCTCCCTAGACTTACTGAATCAGAACCTGCAAGGGAACAGGATTGGAAATCTGTATTTTTCTTCTGGTTAAATATGCAAAATTTATTTGTTATATGAGATTATCTATATTTGTAGTGCAAGTTGATACAAAGCTTGAAATTTTCAGCAGAGATTAAAACTCTACATTGTATCTTATTTCTGCCTCTGAGTTTATTCACTTTACTCCCCATTTTGAAGTTTTCTCTACCTTCATCCTACCCAAATCTTATCCATCAGTCAAAGCCTCAATCAAGTGCTACTTCCTTACTAAAGTAGTAACTGACAACTGTGTGTCCAACGCTGTGCTAAGCATTACTTCAGGCCATCCTCAAGATAATCTTCCAAGAGAGTTACTCTTCTCATCTCCATTATAAGTCAAGGAGATGAGGCTAGGAGAAGTGAGATTCTTGTTGTTGTTCGCTAACATTAGTAGGCTTCTGACTCACGGCAGCCCCATCCATGCACGATGTAATGAAATGCTGCTGTCTCCTGTAACATCCCTATGATCCTTTTACACTTGAACCATTGTGATGCATAGGGTTTTCATTGGCTGATTGTTGGAACTAGGTCTCCAGACTTTTCTTCCTAGTCCACCTTACTCTGAAAGTCCCACTGAAACCTGTCCAACATCATAGCAACATGCAAGATTCCTCTGAAGAAGAGTGGTGTCTATGCAAGAGGTATATTGTCTGGAAATTGAACACAGGTGTTCTTCATGCAAGGCGAGAATTCTACCACTGAACCAGTGATGTCTCTAAAGGAGTGAGGTAGCTAGCCTAAACATCTTCAAGTAAGTGATAGATGTAGAGTCTGAACACACTCTGTCTCACCAGGGACCTGTGTCACACCCTGCATGGATCACCACGTGACATCACCTGCCTTGCTCACTGCACTGTCCAGCTCCAAGCATATCTATCATCTGTCAGTTCCCTAGAAACTGCAGTGTGACCCCCCCACAAAAAAAAATTACCATCCAATCGATTCTGACTAATAGCAACCATATAGGACAGAGTACAATTTCCCCATAGGGTTTCCAAGGAGCAGCTGGGGAAGTACTCACCTCTTGGTTAGCAGTGGAATACTTAACCACTGCACCACCAAGTCTCCTTGACCCCTCTCAAGGGGCACTTATTTACATTCTTTCTCACCCAGACCTCAAACCTGGCAAAGGAAGAGACCATTTTCTATAGGCCCTCACTATACTCAACCACTATTTGTCAATTGATTAGACATGGAGCACACATGTGAATTGTGAAAATGTTCAAGGTCATTTTGGTAACAAACTGTACAATATCTAGCAGCAAAGAAAATATCGAATTCAGCTTCATTCTTGTTCTAGAAAAACATTTATTTTTTATACTTGAATTTAGGAATGGGGAGGTAATAGAACATGAGAAATCTCTTCTGAAAGACTTTTCCTAGTGTCCATATTTAGGATCTAGAGATTTTGGCTCATGCCTCTGAGACCACTATATATTCTATAAGATTATGCTGACAATGAGATTGTGGCCTCATAAAATCTTTTTGGCCCCAAATCAATCCCATGTGGCTGTATACTAAAAACTCCCTTGTAGAGGCTGGATATACCCTGAAGTGGCATACTCCTAAACTTTTAACAGAGAGTTGGGTCAATGGATTTGCTCATGCAGTCATAATTTTGAGTTAAGCCATTTTATAAAATGAAGTAAAATGCACATTTCTTTTTCTTAGAAAATGATATTTTTTTTCATTTATCAGTACTTAACGAAGCAAGTAAGTAATTATTTGAAAAGCTCATTCAAGGGACAAATTTTATCACCATTGTTACTGCTGTTAGGTGCTGTGGATTCTGACTCATAGCAACCCTGTAAGACAGGGAAGAACTGCTCTATAGGGTTTTTTTAGGCCATCACCTTTACAGGAGCAGATATCCAAGACTTTCTTCTTGGAGCCACTGGGTGAGTTCCAACTGCCAACATTTCATTTAGCAACCAAGCACTTAACCTTTATGTCACCAGGGTCTCTTATCACCACTATTGTGTTGTTGAGTCAATTCTTACTCATAGTGACCATGTGAGAGAGTAGAATTGCCCCAAAGGGTATCTTAGGCTGTAATCACCAATTCTTTTCTCCAGCAGAGAACCAGCGACCTTTTGTTTAGTAGTCAAGTGCTTAACTATTGTGCCACCAGTGCTCTTTTTATCATCGTTAAAGGTATAATGACTCTATTTCTCTAAAGACATTTTTGAATAATCAGTTTCCAATAATACTTCATGTATGCCCTTGGCAAGTCTCAGAAGAGAGGAGCATACCCCCCTCCAAGGGAACTTCTTTGAAGGACACCATGCCTACTTGGTATGTTTATTTTGAAATCAGACACATTATTTTATGATCATACCTCATGACTTTATTTTAATTTCACAATTCAGATACATTTCTGTGAATAGCTTTGGGAGTGCAACTTGGATTTTTTTTTTTTAATTGTGCTTTAGGTGAAAGTTTACTGCTTAAGTTAATTTTTCATACAAAAATTTATATACATATTGTTATGTGACATTAGTTGCAATCCCTATAATGTGACAGCACACTCCCCCTTTCCACCTCGACTTTCTTGTGTTTATTCAATCAGTTCCTGTCCCTTCATGCCTTCTCATCCTGCCGGCAGACAGTAGTCGCCCACTTGGACTCTTGTATCTACTTGAATTAATAAGTGATTGTAAAAGCATGACACTATGCCAATATTCTTTGTTCTTGAATGCTAAACATGGACTTTGGTTTCTATCTTTCTTTAACTATCAAGTTTTCTAGATAGTTCATAATCCTACAAGTGGAGAATAATCAACACACAGGCCCTAGTGAAATATGAACATGGAGATGTATCACTTGGTAAGTGTCTGAATGATATTTTAATATGTCAGAATTAAAATTAGAAAAGCTAGACTGAAGACACTTCTCTAGAATTTAATGAGTGGAAGGTTCTAAGAGATCGTATAACTTTGTCATTTTCTAGATTTAAAAAATTGATACCTAGAAGCTTTCGTAAATTCTCTAAGATCACACAGTACTTTGCAAGTCTCCAGAACTTCTCACACCTCAAACCTTCAGCAGAATAGTCCTCCCATCTAAACTGTCCCAATGGTGTCACTTCCCCCAGAATACCCATTACTGGAACATGTTTGCCATTGTGTGTTCATGAACATTTCTACATTTACTTTATCCATGTCCTTATACAAGATTCCTAGTTGTTTATAGAAATTAATGTATCTCACAGATCTCTTTAATCTATAGGATTATTATTATTTTTTTTTTTTTAGTGTATAACCTTGACTTTCCATTTCTGGTATTACTTGTAATAATAGACAAGTCAAAGTCACTTTTTATACCATATATGGAGTAAGGATTTGTACTAGTGTTGTGTATATGTGAAAGCATTTTCTTTTTCAGTGTTTAAACTAGATGGGCTCTTTTACCCCCTTTGTATTTAAAATCAAGTGTCACATCCTTCTGGACCTCTTCCCTGATCTCTCAGACCAGATGAGAGTACTTGTTGGTAAAGCTTTCCACTGAAAACCTCAGCTCCTCCCTTATAACTTTCACCAGATTTGTAATTATTTGTTAATGCCAGTCATCTTCCGTACACTCTGTGCTCCATGAGGGTAGGGACTCTGTCAGTCTTAGACACAAGTGTATCTCTTGCACATAGTATGCACATGGAAGACATGTCTTCTGTCCTAGACTTTCTGTTTCAAGCCAAAAAAAAAACCAAAAAACAAAAAACCATTTTATTCAGTGACTCATGTAACTGAAAAGTCCAGAGACAGTGATGTGTGGTTTCATCACAGTTGGCCCCTGGATTCCAACTATGTCCTTATGATGATTCTCCATTTGTTGCTTCTATTTTTAGATATGTTCTGCTCATGTGATGGCCAAGATGGTAGTGACTGCTCCAGGTTTATCTGATCCTTGATTACTCCAGTCTTAGAAAGAGAATCTTTCAGAAAATATCCCAACCATTGGTTCAGATCACTCATGAGTCCACCACCATAGCTTAGGAGTGTGGTGTGCTGACTGCCTTAGTTGGGGTCAGGAGACCTTCCAGAAACTTAGAGTAGAGGTCAGCCCCTCCAGAACCCCATGGGTTAAGAGTAGATTGAGAGTGTTTTTCAAAGGGAGAAAAGGGGTTTTCTTACCAGAACAGGGGGAATGGATGCTGGGCAAGCAGAAATATCTGATAATAATCAGAATATTAATTGGTAATATTTATTGAGTACTTTATGTGGATTTACTAATTTAATATGTCCACTAAAATGCTCAATTAATAATAAGGAAATGAATGAATGAATGAATGAATACAAAGTTTCATATTCTGGTCATTGAACATTGTATGTTATAATGACATATGGGTAATATTATGACTATCACTGTTATCATTAGTGTTGTTGTTTACTGCTAGGAACTTTGTAATATAGATCCTCATTCAGTTATAAGTTGTTAATGGATTTTTCTCATTATTTATTAAAAAGCAATATAAAGAGCCAACATACTTGTAGGAGTCTCTCATCCCTTATGTATTTAAAGAACTTAATACATGTCTTTGTTTGTCTTGCAATTTGCATCTCATTTCTGGCTTTTGTCTTTCTGATTTTACCACTATTAGCTGCTATCTCTCTGTGCTTCTTGGATAAGCTAAATTTCATCTTGTAATTTTAATATGTATTTTGGGTGTTTACATAGTCAACTCAGCTTCTACCAAGACCTTCTACATTTCTCTTTACACTCCCTTCCCGCCACCCATCTTTGGAGTCTTTCTATTGATCCTTTGGGTATTATTCAGCCTGACTAGGTTACTTGTCTCTTTAAAGTTGTATTCAAAGAGATTTGGCTATTTTACTCAAACTATTAATCTTGGCTTTCATTTTCTTAGCAATTTTTCCTGTTTTCATTTTCAATTCTTCCATATTTTTCTTAAGTATTATAATTTCCACACTAAGAAGTTACTGTTTTTCCACTGAGTTTAACCCTTTACAAGGAAATATTTTTATTCAAAAAATTCATAATTAATGTTGCTGAAATCATGAAATTACATAAACTTATGTGTGAATGTGTATAGTTTTATTTTCCAGGGGAAAGTGTAATATTTCTCATCGGAGTTCATGTTTATGGCCTATGAATGTTTCAGAGCTGTGCTCTCCTCATTGTAGTACTCACTGATATTTTGTAAACTGTTGTGAAGTGTGACTGTTCAAACAGAGGGTGAGGGTTAGGTTTTATTTATTTATTTATTTTTTGCTATTATTATATCTTGACTTTTGGCCCAGTCCTATAGGTACACTGGGGAAGGTTTCGGAAGAAGGGAGCCCACACTGTTGACAAACTAATCTTCTGTCCCAGGTCAGTGGCCCCCAAAGGGAAGACTTCTCAGCAAGACATACTCTTTGAGAACTTCCTGCTTCTTGGGGAGGTATCAACTCAGAATGAATCATTTTCCTTCCCCCTATGCTGTTATCTGCAAAAGCAATATCCACTCCTTTCCAAGTTTCCTCTATTTGGGAGAATATTGTTGTTGTGAGCTGTTGAATCATTTTCTGACTCATAGCAAACCTGTAGGACAGAGTAGAACATACCCTTAAGATTTACTAGGCTGTATACATGAAGAAGTTACCAGAGCTACTGGTGCTCTTGAACCACAGATCTTTCAATTAGCCGCTGAGTGCTTAACCAGGGCTGCTTCTGTGAGATTAGTGACACATTGTGAATGTTGTCTTCCCCTTTCTCTTTGCTCATGTGGAACTCTAAGTCTCTCTGTAATTCTTAGATGTAAATATATTTGTAATTAATCTGGATGTACAGAATCCACATCAAGCAGTGACCTCCTCCTGTTCTTTCTTCTTTGGGCCCTAAATTTCTTTGACATAAAAGATGTTATAATGCTGTGATTCATCCTCTGTCCACAGGCATCATTTTCAGTCCTCACTGCATGTTAACTACTTTTCTGACCCTGAGCTCTTTCTTCTTCCTTCATAATTTACCCAAACTGCTAGGCATCGTGTCCCTGGCCACCACTAACAGAACAGATAGGCTCTGAGTTTGGCTTCCTTTCCCAAGACTGGAGCTAGGGGAAGAATTCCTGCAGAATTCAGTGCCATGCTAAGGATTATGTGGAAAGGCCAAGGTTAAAACACAACAGACTCCTTGTAAAGGGCGAATTCTTTGGATTTGAGATGATATGAACGTCAGTGCTATGAAGCCAATTGTTCTGAGGCAGGCAAAGAAGAGGTCAAAGGACTAAGACTAGGATATAAAGGGCTACTGGGATTGAGATTTATGACTTGGTTCGGCTGAAAGAAAATATCTGAGGCAAAATGGATAAACCCTGTAATTTTTCCCTGTAATCTAAACCTCCCTCTGCAACTTTATTTTAGGGTCAGCAACCTGTTGATATATACTGTGTGTGTGTGTGTGTGTGTGTGCACACGTGCCTGTGCATGTGTGGTGGTATAGAAATTATAACAATATATGTATATTGTTGGCCAGTATGATTGGGAAGAATATCAAAAATCATTTTAATCTGTATTGGTTATATATTATAGAAAGATATTTTATAAAAAATGAGCCTTCTGTAACCTTAATGTTTCAAGATCATCATTGTTTAAAGTCCCCGCAGGATTTCTGTGCTCTAATGGGTTGACTAAGATGAAATCATTTTGATAACAGTAGTGTTACACAAATGCTGGTTGGAATTACTTTCCTAAGTATATTTTGAATACTTAAAAGCAGTGACCATAGATTATTTCTCCTTCCACAGTATAAGTGTTCTGAAGAAATCTAGTATTCATTCATTTTGGACTGTTTTCTACATTTAGGTTTTGAAATTCATGTGAAATAGAACTTCACTTGTGTTTTCCTCTTTTCTTTCTGCAGGTTATGTGAACTTGTTAGAATTAACTCAGAAATGGACCAGCTTTTTATAGTAGAAAAATTGATGTTAATTGCTGCTGCAATTGTTCAGTCTAATAAGAAAATACTATTGTGATGAGACAATAAATAAAAAAATGGGGGAAAGATATGGAGAAAGAAAAGCTCAAATAGGTATTCACAAGGTGTCTAGGTGTCATCAATTAAATGTAGAGAAAGATACACATGGTGTGGATGCTTGTTTAAAAATTAAAATAGTGCATATAAGCCTTCAGTCTCAGTACCAAACTAAATGATGAAACATGGTTGTTACTGAATTATCTTAAAAATTCCACAACTTCCTCTTAATCGTCTTTTATTCTACATATACTTAGAACCTCTTTCAATACAATATAGTAAATGAATTCACTCTAGTTCAGAATTCAACTATTTCATTATAATCTTTTATTTAAAAAATTTTAGAAAGCTATCCCATTAAGTATGAGTTCTCCAAACCTGACCTATTTCATTGTAACGATAAGAAAATAGAAAAGGATGGAATTATTGTGTGGAAAGAAGAGTAAGTCATGGTGAATTTCAATGATTTAAATAACTCTTATATGCAGGAAATTTAAAGACAATTTTAATATAAACATGTTAAATTTTTTTAGTTTGTTTAATGTACTAAGTCATGAAATAAGACAGGTTTTGAAATGGAAAAATTGAGAATTTTGATACATCTAGAAAAATAACATTTTGAGACATTAAGGAAGTAAAGTTTTTTGTTTTTTTTTTGAAATATGTCAGAAATGAAGAGACATGTCCTTGAAACTTCTGTAACTAACCAAGTTAGCCTCACCCCAGAGGTTATCCTGTTCAATCGCAAACTGGTAAACTGCAAAAGAGGGTGAGGACAGACATCTGATAGAACAAAGGGAATGGAAGTGTTTTGCAACCTGCATTGACATTTTTAAAACTTTCTATTTCGCACTAATTATGGACTAACAAAGCAGTTATATAAAGTATACTAAGAAGCCCCATGTTCCTTTCATCCAGTTTTATCCAATATTAGTATCTTATATAACTATAGTACATTATCAAAACCAATTGACATTGGTGCAATACGGTTAACTAGACTACAGATCTTACTTGATTCTCAATAGTTTTTTTATGCACTGTTTTTTATTTGCTTTGGGTGGAGGGAAGATGGGTCTCGACAATTATGAGTTGAGAATATTTCACATACGTTTCCAAAGTCATAATTGGCAATGTCACTAATATTTTCAATTCTTTCTTCCTTCTCTCTCTCCTTCCTTCTCACCCTCTGTTTCTCTCTTCCTCCTTTTCTTCCATCCTCTCACACTGAGCACCAATTTAGTGTCAGGCACTGTGCTATGTGCTGGGGAAAGACTGGTAAACACAGTTTGGGCCATACCCTCCTACATTGTCTTCCTGCCCGCATTCTAATTCAGGTCCTTATTAGGCCATCTGACCAGTCTTCAAGCCTCCTGTGACCCCTCAACCCACTCCTTAGTATAGAAAACGCTAGATTAATCTTCCTAAAGCATAGTTCTTATCTCACTGCTTACCCTGATTTAAAAAAAAAAAAAAACAAAAAACTTAGAAATCTCTTCTTCATCAACCGAATGAACAACTACAACATGTGTTCTGTCTGCCATTACAAGAAATCTCATCCTTCCAGTGTTCATGATTTATGTTCTAGCCAAATTCTACAATTTGCTGTTCTGGTACTCACCTGCACATTTTCCTTCAAACTCTGACTTTCTGAAATGACCCCAAGCTTTCTCCCATCAAGCAACATTAAGTGTATTTCAAAAGCCACATCCCACATGAAATTTCTCCTGATTGCTCCAAGCAGAAGCACCCTCTCCATTCTTTAACCACTGCTCCCCACTCCAAGTATTTTATTTGTGATCTTATTTTATATATTTTTCTTGGACTCATTTTATGCCTTTTGGGTACATTCCTGTTAATAGATCATAACCTCCCTTAGAACAGAGATTCTGCCAGGCTCCCATTAAGTTTTTCTTTATTATCTGGAGAAACAACATTGGTTTAGCTCAAGACAGATCTCCTTGCCTCCCCTTATGTTTCTATCACTTGTTATCTATGTGACTGACAACAGGATACCCCATGAGTTAAGTATTACTAGCTCCAAGACTCATGGGGCTAATACATCTACATCATTGGTCATTGTAGTAGTTTCCCAATACTACCAGAACAAAGCACTACAAAGAAGGTGGGTTTAGACAATGGAAACTTAGTTTCTCACAGTTCTGTAGGCTAGAAGTCCTAATTCAGCGTGTCAACAGGGCCATGTTCTATCCAAAGGCTCTAGAAGAGGTTATTTCTTGTTTCTCTCAGCTTCTGGTGGTCCTGGGTGTTCCTTGACTTGCAGCTGCATAATAGCTCCATCACAGCATAGCTATTTTCAAGTGTTTGTCTCTGTGTTTCTTCTCTTGTATAAGACTTCACTCATATTGAATTAGAATTCCCCCACTCCACTCTGAGCACATTTAAATTGATAACATCTTCAAATACCCTATTTTTAAACAGGATCACATCACGGGTACCAGTAGCTAGGACTTCAACATAAATTTTGGGGGGACATCATTCAATCCATAACAGACATTCAATAAAATAATATATGTGGAGTGTCTAGTAAAGGAAGTATTTGTAAAATTAAACATGAAAGTCTTATTTGAAAATCATCTTTACTAAAAAGAGAGAATATACTTTGTAAATATGATTGACATCCAATTAATTTGAGGTTGCTGGTTTAGTGAATACTTCAAGAAACCTAAGACCAGTGTTGGGATCAGAATCCTCTAAAAGCTGGAGTCATTCTTAGAAAGGAGCTGCCCCTAACTGTTGATAACACATACTGGGAATAACAAGGTCTGCTGAGGAGCAGAAACTCCCAATGCCTTCTCTCTCCCAAACACCATTTCTAAGGGTCTGAAATAACAGAAACATCCACATCTACTTTCCTGCCCCATACCCAACTGTATCGGGATATTTTAGTTACATGTAACACATGGGGGATACACTTTCCTCCGTATCCTCTTTGGAAGTAGTTTGTGGAGTCAATTCTTGATTTGTCTAAAGGATCATTCAAGGAAGAACTTCACTTGTTATGTGTCATTTGCATATGTGTTATTTAATTTGAGTATCATGCATAAGTTTTATTACTCTGAAAAACTGAGTAGGCTCTATATGCATATTTTTAATCTCTTTAAGAGAATGCAAGGCACACATTTCACCAGCAGTAAATAGATTCTACAAACTACAGACATTTCCGTGCAACGTAATTTGTAAGAATTAATTTTGTGCCCATCTTCTTACTAAAAGGACTAGTAGATTTGCTTACTTTGTAACTGGTGTTTCTGGTCTCTGATTTTCCAAACAGGAACTCAGCAAAGATGACAATTATTCCAGGATTTTTTTTTTTTTTTTGGTCACTTTTCTGTTTATTGTGGTAGTTTAAGTGAAAGTTTACATTTCAAGTTAGTTTCTCATACAAAAATTTATACGTACATTGTTATGTGACCCTAATTGCTGTCCCTATACTGTGACAGCACACTCCTCCTTTCCACCTATGATTTCCCATGTCCATTCAACCAGCTCCTCACCCTGTCTGCCTTCTCATCTCACCTGCGAACAAAAGCTGCCCATCTAGTCTCATGTATCAACTTGAGCTAAGAAGCACACTCTTCACAAGTGTCATTTTGTGTCCTATATTCCAGTCCAATCTTTGTCTGAAGAGTCAGCCTCAGGAATGGTTTTAGTTCTGGGTTGACAGAGAGTCCAGGGGCCATGCTTTCCGGGGTTCCTCCAGGCTCAGTCAGACCACTAAGTCTGGTCTTTTTACTAGATTTTGAGTTCCGTACCCCACCTTTCTCCTGCTCCATCACGGACTCTCTGTTGTGTTCCCTGTCAGGGTGGTCACTAGTGGTAGCCGGGCACCATCTAGTTCTTCTGGTCTCAAGATGATACAGTCTCTGGTTTATATGGCCCTTTCTATCTCTTGGGCTAGTACTTTTCTTGTGTCTTTGGTGTTCTTCATTCTCCTTACTCCATGTGGTTGAGACCAGTTGATGCATCTTAGAAGGCTGCTTGCTAGATTTGAAGACCTGAGACACCACTCACCAAAGTAGGATGCAGAACATTTTCTTAATAAACTTTCTTATGCCAATTGACCTAGATGTCCCCTGAAAGCATGGTCCCCAGACCCCACCCCTGCTACCCTGTCCCTCAAAGTGTTTGATTGTATTCAGGAGCCTTCTTAGCTTTGGTTTAGTCCAGTTGTGCTGAATTCCCCTGTAGTGTGTGCTGTCCTTCCCTTCACGTAAGATAATTCTTATCTACTATCTAGTTAGTGAAGAAACCTCAGCCTCCCTCCCCACCCTCGTAACCATCAGTAACCATCAAAAAATGTTTCCTTCTGTGTTTAAACCTTTCCTTGAGTTCTTATAATAGTGGTCTTATACAATAGTTGTCTTTCTGTGACTGACTAAATTCACTCAGCATAATGCCTTCCAGATTCCTCCATGTTATAAGACGTTTCACAGCTCCATCCTTGTTCTTTATAGTTGTGTAGTATTCCGTTGTGTGGATATACCATAATTTGTTTATCCATTTGTCCGTTGATGGGCATCTAGGTTGTTTCCATCATTTTGCTATCATAAACAATGCTGCAATGAACATGGGTGTGCACATATCTATTCGTGTGATGGCTCTTATTTCTCTAGGATATATTCCAAGGAGCGGGATTGCTGGATTTTTGATATTTCTATTTCTAGCTTTTCTAGGAAGCACCTAATCGATTTCCACAGTGGTTGTACCATTTTACATTCCCACCAACAGTGTATAAGTGTTCCAGTCTCTCCACACCATCTCCAGTGTTTATTATTTTCTGTTTTTTGGATTAATGCTAACTTTGTTGGGGTGAGATTATATAGCAGTTTTGATTTGCATTTCTCTAATGGCTAATGATCTTAGCATTTCTTCAGGTGCTGTTATCCACCTGAATGTCGTCTTTGGCAAAATGCCTGTTCATATCCTTTGCCTATTTTTTAACTGGGTTATTTGTCTTTGTGTTTTTTAGGTTTTTCAGTATCTTGTAGATTTTAGAGATTAGATGCTAATCGGATTTTTCTTAGCTAAAAATTTTCTCCCAGTCTGTAGGTTGTCTTTTGGCTCTTTTGGTAAAGTCTTTTGATTAGCATAAGTGTTTGATTTTTAGGGGCTCCCATTTATCTAGTCTCTCTTCTGGTGCTTGTGCATTGTTACTTATGGTTCCTATTCTGTTTATGGCATGTATTAAGGCTCCTAGCGTTGTCTCTATTTTTTCATCCATGATCTTTACCGTTTTCATTTTTATATTTAAGTCCTTGATCCACTTTGAGTCAGTTTTTGTGTATAGTGTGAGGTATGGGTCTTGTTTCAGTTTTTTGCAGATGGGTATCAAGTTATGCCAGCACCATTTGTTAAAGCGACTGTCTTTTCCCCAATTAACAGACTTCAGGCCTTTCTTGAACATCAGCTGCTCATAGGTGGGTGAATTTATGTCTGGATTCTCAATTCTGTTCCATTTGTCTACATATCTGTTGTTGTACCAGTACCAGGCTGTTTTGACTACGTGGCAGTGTAATAGCTTCTAAAATCAGGTAGTGTGAGGCCTCCCAATTTGTTCTTCTTCATGAGTAATGCTTTACTTATTTGGGGCCTCTTCCTTTTCCATATGAAGTTGGTAATTTCTTTCACTATCTCATTGAAAAAATGCCGTTGGAATTTGGATCGGGATTGCATTGTATCTGTCGATCACTTTGTGTAGATTGACATTTTCACAATGTTGAGTCTTCCTATCCATGAGCAAGGTATGTTTTCCACTTATGCAGGTCTGTTTTCGTTTCTTGCAGTAGTGTCTTACAGTTTTCATTGTATAGGTCTTTTACATCTCTGGTTAGATTTATTCATAAGTATTTTATTTTCTTGGGGGCTTTTGTAAATGGTATTTATTTAATGATTTCCTCTTCCAAGTTCTCTTTGTTGTTTTAGAGGAATCCAATTGATTTTTGTATGTTTGTCTTGTGTCTTGAAACTTTGCTGAAATATTCTATTAGTTCCAGTAGTATTCTTGTGGATTCTTTGGGGTTTTCTGTGTATAAGGTCATATCATCTACAAACAGAAATACCTTTATGTCTTCACTACCAATATGGATGCCCTTTATTTCTTTTTGTAGCCTAATTGCTCTGGCTAGGACCTCCAGCACAATGTTGAATAAGAGTAGTGATAAAGGGCATCCTTGTCTGATTCACGTTCTCAAGGGGAATGCTTTCAAGGTCTCTCCTTTTAGGATGATGTTGGCTGTTGGCTTTGTATAAATGCCCTTAATGATGTTGAGGAATTTCCCTTCTATTCCTATTTTGTAGAGAGGTTTTTTTTATTTGTTTGTTTGTTTTTCTTACCATGAATGGGTGTTGGAAGTTGTTGAATGCCTTTTTTGCATCGATTGATGAGATCATGTGGTTCTTTTCTTTTGTTTTATTAATGTGATGGATTACATTGATTATTTTTCTAATGTTGAACCATTCCTGCATACCTGGTATAAATCCCACTTGATCACGGTGAATTATTTTTTTGATAATTTTTTGAACTCTATTGGCTAGAAGCCTGTGGAGGATTTTAGCGTCAATGTTCATGAGGAATATTGGTCTCTAATTTTCTGTTTTTGTGGTGTCTTTATATGGTTTTGGTATCAGGGTTATGCTGGCTTCATAGAATGAGTTTCGGAGTATTCTGTCCCTTTATATGATCTGAAATACCTTTAGTAGTAGTGGTGTTAACTCTTCGTTGAAAGTTTGGTAGTATTCTCCAGTGAAGCCGTCCGTGCCAGGCCTTTTTTTCCTTTGGAGTTTTAAAATTACCTTTTCAATCTCTTCATTTGTTATGGGTTTATTTAGTTGTTCTACCTCTGTTTGTGTTAGTTTAGGTAGGTAGTGAGTTTCTAGAAATTCATTTCCTCGGTTTTCAGATTTGTTAGAGTACAATTTTTCATAGTATTCTGTTGTGATTCTTTTAATTTCAGTTGAGTCTGTTGTGATATCACCCATCTCATTTGTTATACGGGTTCTTCGCTTCCTCCCCTGTGGGTTTTTTTTTTTTTTTTTTTCTTTCAGTTTAGCCAATGGTTTATCAATTTTGTTGATCTTTTCAAAGAACCAGTTTTTGGTTTTGTTAACTCTTTCAATTGCTTTTCTATTCTCTATTTCATTTAATTGTGCTCTAGTTCTTATTATTTCCTTTCTGCTAGCGCCTGGGTGCTTCTTTTGATACTTTCCATATACTTGTTCAAGATGTTGGGTTACTGTTTTGATTATGGCCCTTTCTTCTTTTTGAATGTGTGCATTTATTGCTATAAACTGACCTCTGAGCACTGCTTTTGCTGTGTCCCAAAGGTTATGGTAGGATGTGTTTTCATTCTTGTTTGATTCTATGAATTTTTTTATTCATCTTTAATTTCCTCTATAACCCAGACTTTTTTGAGCAAGGTGTTGTTCAGTTTCCATGTGTTTGATTTTGTTTCCTTGCTTTTTCTGTTATTGATTTCTACTTTTAAGGCTTTATGGTCAGAAAAGAAGCTTTGTAATATTTTGATGCTTTGGATTTTTTCAAGGCTTTCTTTATGGTCTAATATGTGGTTTATTCTGGAGAATATTCCATGTGCGTTGGAAAAGAAAGTATACTTGGCTGCTGTTGGGTGGAGTGTTCTGTATATATCTATGAGATCAAGTTGGTTAATTGCAGTATTTGGATCTTCCGCGCCTTTGTTAAGCTTCTTTCTGGATGTTCTGTCCTTCACCAAAAGTGGTGTGTTGAACTCTCCTATTTCTACTGTGGAGCTGTCTATCTCTCTTTTCAATTCTGTTAGAGTTTTATGTATTTTGGAGCCCTGTCATTGGGTGCGTAAATATTTATGATAGGTATGTCCTCCTGGTGTATTGACCCTTTAATCAATATCTAGTGTCCTTCCTTATCCTTTGTGGTGGATTTTACTTTAGAGTCTATTTTGTCATCAATTAATATTGCCACTTCTGCTCTTTTTTGACTGTTGCTTCCTTGATAGTTTTTTTCCATCCTTTGAGTTTAGGTTGTTTGTGCTTTTAAGTCTAAGGTGAGTCTCCTATACACAGCATATAGACGGATTGTGTTTTTTTAATCCAATCTGCCTCTCTCTATTTATTGGTGCATTTAGTCCATTTATATTCATTTATATTATTGATAGGCATGAGTTTAGTGCTGTCATTTTGATGTCTTTTTTAATGTGCTGTTCACAGTGTCTTTGTTCCAAATAATTTTCTGTGTTGAGTCATTTTTCTTTATGTATTGTCTTTTCATCTTTTTCATTGTTGTTGATTTTGTATTTGCTGAATATTTATATTTTTCCTATTTTGACTTGTAGAATTGTTAGTTTCCTTTGTGGTTCCCTTAATATTTACCACTATTTTTCTAAAATTATAGCAGCCTTTTATTTCTCTATATCACCTTGACTTCCTCCCATTTGAAAAATCTATGTCTATTTTTTTAGTCCCTCTGTTTTCTTTTAATGTTGTAATCTTTTACATATTGACATCTGTTTCCCTATTTTCTGTGTTTTAGCTGTGATTTATTTTTATGACTTCCCTATCTGGGTTGATATCTGGTTGTTCTGTCCTGTGTTCTAGTCTTGGGTTGTTATCTGACATTCTTGATTTTATAACTGGAGGTCTCCCTTTAGTATTTCTTGTAATTTTGGTTAAATTTTTGCAAATTTCCTAAACTTCTCTTTATTGGGAAATGCCCTAATTTCACCATCATGTTTGAGAGACTGTTTTGTTGGATATATAATTCTTGGCTGGCAATTTTTTTCCTTCAATGTTTTTATATGTCATCATATTGCCTTCTTGCCCGCATGGTTTCCGCTGAGTAGTCTGAGTTTATTCTTACCGACTCTCCTTTGTAGATGACTTTTCATTTATCCCTGCCCTCTTAAAATTCTCTCTTTAACTTTGGTTTTGGCAAGTTTGATTATAGTATGTATTGGTGACTTTCTTTTGAGATCTACTTTATATGGGGTTCGATGAGCATCTTGGATAGATATCTTGTCATCGTTCACGATATCAGGAAATTTTTCTGCCAACAAATCTTCAACAATTCTCCTGTATTTTCTGTTATCCGCCTCCTCCTCTGGTACTCCAGTCATTCGTAGGTTATTCCTCTTGATAGAATCCTTCATAATTCTTAGGGGTTCTTCATTTGTTTAAATCCTTTTATCTGATTTTTCCTCAAATAAGTCGGTGTCAAGTGCTTTTTCTTCAATCTCACTAATTCTGGCTTCCATTGCCTCAATTCTGCTCCTATGACTTTCTATTGAGTTGTCTAATTCTGAATTTTATTGTGAATCTTCTGGATTTCTGACTGCTGTCTCTCTATGGATTCTTGCAGCCTGTTAAATTTGTTGTTATGCTCCTCTCTAATCTTTTAATGTTCCTCTATTGCGTGTTCTGTATTTTGCCTAATTTACTTCCTGATTTCTTGAAGAGTTCTGTATATTAATCTTTTGTATTCTGCCTCCGGTAATTCCAAGAAATTTTCTTCCTCTGGAAAATTTCTAGATTCGATACTTTGGGAACTTGCTGAAGCCATCACGGTATGCCTCTTTACGTGAGCTGATATTGACTGTTGTCTCTGAGTCATCAATAAGTTATCATATTTATTTATTTTATGTTTGCTTACTGTGTCCTAGCTTCTTGTTTTGTTTTGTTTTCATAATCCCGAATAGGCACCCCTGAACCTCCAATGTCCTGCACCCAAGTGGCCAGAACTACCAAATAAATGTGTCAGCCCAGGATTCCGCCCACACCTTGTGTACCGATTCAGCTCAGGTGTCCAAGTCATCGTCCACCAAGTGTGTGGCGCAAGCTCCCACCTACAGTTCTAGACAGGCATGGGTGATAGATGTAGACACAGGCATCTAGCTGTAGCAGGGGGACACAGGCTGAGCAAGGTAGGGGCCCACAGCCACCCCCAAGTGTCCAGGAAGAAAGTGTGTCCTTGTTCCTTAGAGTGTGTAGATGGGTGGGTTTTGCAGCTGGACTATGAGCATCCAATGCTGTTGGCTGTAAGGACTGGGGGGCACCTCTTATTTTTGGGCCCCTGTCACAGGTGGCTAGATGGCATGGGTAGAGCCAACAGTCCTCAGGCCCCTGATGTGAGTAGATGAAGACCCTGCTTAATGGGCAGAGCAGTGTCAAATGTCATGAATCTGCCACTTCACAGCTGAAACAGTTGAAGTTAGACTTCAGGTATGTACCCTGCTGTATAGCAGTAATGAGGGCCTATGCTGTTAAAATGGGCCTACACAAGCCTATGCAGGGGGAAAGGCACTCAAAGTCTGTGGTTTCCTTATGCCTATTCTTAGGCAAAGGAGCAGTGCCTACCCTGAGCTCCTGGCTTAGGGAAGCAGGCAGATTATTTTTTCCCATTTGTTAGTTTGTTCACTCTCCAATGCCGGAAGAATGGCTCTGGGCACATGATGATTCCTATTTCTAGCCCAGGGGACTTGGCCATTGCTGAAGCTGATCCCGGACCCAGCGCAGAGCAGGTACTGTGGAGGTAAGTGGTAGAGAGGTTTTTCCCTAAGGGGGGTGTTTTTGATCCACGGTAGGGCAGACACAAGTACTTATCTTTCACTGATTGAGGGCTAATTCTCACTGGTTCTGGGTGGCCAAGTAGACTCTCTGTCACTGGGTCTCTCCTGATGTGGAAAGCCCCTCCACATCAGCCTGCCTCACCACACACCATGAGCTGATGAGGCCTGAAGGGCTCAGGCTCTTGCCAGGTCAGGTCTCGTAACACTTCGATGCTTCCAAACCATTTCTCCCTCCTGCTGCCACTCACTTCAATTCCTCAACTTTGCCTTTGATATTCAAGGATCCTAGATTGTCATATATAATTGATTCACTTGTTTTTTTCGGTTCTTTGTTGTAAGACGGTCTGCTGGAAGCATCTGACTACTCTGCCATCTTGGCGCTACCTCTCATTCCAGGATTTAAAATCTAAATGTTATATAGCTAACCTCCAATGATCTGAAAAGAGTTAAAGGTTCCTTTTGAGGATGGTAGATGTTTTTTTTTCAAACCTTAATGTTCACAAAACATATTCTTTCCCTCAGCATTTGTTGTCTCGATGATTTTAATGAATCACACCCAATAATTTCTTGAGGTGTGATTTGGAGTTAGGAAATAGTTGGAAGGGGCTTAGTCAAGGATAAACATTTTTCTTTGATGCTTAATTTTTTTTTTACTCTTCTAGATTATTGTTATTTATAAGAGGCTTTATTATATCTTTGCCTCATGATTGAAAACTCAGAGCTGTCTTAGAAATATGGGGATTGGAAACTACAAATGAAAATATTTACAGCATGAAGTTTTCTTACATAAAGATATCGCTTTTATTCTGAGACTAGACCAAAGTTAGATTTGGAGGACTGTTACGTGCTATAAGGGGAGTGAAGGGGCCCTGGTGGTGCAGTGGTTTAATGATCAACTGCAAACCAGCCTTTTGAAACCACTTGTGGCTCTGAGGGAGAAAGATGTGGCAGTCTGCTTCTGTAGTGATTCACAACCTTGGAAACCCTATGGGATCACTATGAGTCAGAATCGACTCAAAGGCTGTGGGTTTCAGGTTTTTTTTTTGGGTCATAAGTGTAGGTGAGTGGTTTGAAATTACTGTGATTTTCTTTTTCCTGGACTAATATACAACTCTAGAATGAAATTTGATATTTTCCCTTTGAAGAGCCTGGGAGAAATGTGGAAATTGTGTTATTTCCTTGATAATGTGCAGCCATGTACACAGTTGACACTCAATAAATTATGGGTTTTTGAAGGCTTTTTCCCTCACTCAAGTAAACACTACAAATCTATGCCTTGTTATACCTGAGCTTCAGCTATAGCAAATCACACAAAATCCCCTGAAATGCCACTATACAGGCAACATGGTGAGAGGTGGTTTTGACTTTTAATATCAGCATCGAAGAGGGCTCGGCTCTACCAAAATTTTTTAAATTGTGATGAGGAGCAATGTTCAGCATAATTACCTGGAGTGTATGTTAACAATGCAGATTCCTTGGCCTCACCTGAAAGCCTCTAGAGTGGGAACTATGAGTCAGTTCCTCAGGTGATTCTTGTGAAATTTAAGTGGAATTTAAGACAAATTATACATACTCATCTTACTCCTCCCCATAATACCAAAATAGAAAAGTCCTATAGCACTTGAAAAAAATGAGGTAATAAAGAATAATTACATTTTCTTTCATTACATTCAGTTTCTCTAGCAACCCTTTCTGTATAAGTAGTCACCTGCAGATTTTCTGTGAAAATGTAGCATTCAACAAACTATTTGCCATTAAGTCAATCTGACCCATGGCCACTCCATATGTATTACGGTAGAACTGTGCTCCATAGGGTTTTCAATAGATGATTTTGGAAAGCAGATTACTAGGCCTTTTTTCCAAGGCACCTCTGCCTGGACTTGAACCTCTAATTTTGGTCAGCAACTGAGCACGTTAACCTTTTGCATTATCCAGGGACTCCAGATGTGGCACTAGGGATTCTAACATTCACAGACAATTCAAAAAATAAATTCCATCAACATATTTGACCATCTCCAATAGCAAAACTTTTATAGTTTTAAAAGCAAATTTGAAATATGGTTTTATTGTTCCTTTAAAAACTTTTGTACACAGGGCCTTTATTCCTTTGATAGTGATGATCAATAAAATATAAAATTAAGCATTAAGATGAGACAGAAAAAGTTGAGAACTCTTTGTGTGTGTGTGTGCATTTCAGTGTTTGTCTTGCCAGAATGGCTTCAATTAAAATATTGCATTGATTTAATTGGGCAGGAACGTGGTGTCCTTTCCCCTGTCCAATTTACTTTTTTTTTTTTTTCCTTATACAAACGTATGGGAAATTGGAGGACTTCTGGCAACATGGCGCTCTAGGCAGAAGCATCACATTGTCCCTCCATGACAAAGATTGGAAGAACTAAGCCAAACAGAGAAAACAGCAATCCTGAAACCCTAAAACATCAAATGAAGAGATAAAGAACTCAGCCAAGCACCAAATGGAGTGAGAAGACTGAAAGAGAAAGGAGTGTGAGAAGAGATTCATGCAGAGGTCCCCTATCAGCTAATACAGTGTAGATCCACCATCTTGGACTCTTAGCAGAGACCAGCAAATAGGGGGTATGAGAAAGCAGCTTCATGGAGCTTCCACAGGAGACAGAACAACTGTTTCTCGTATCTCTATACCTTCCTTCTCTTCCTGTCCCCTGAATACCTGGCACTGAATAACTCTATGCTTTCTAGCCAGGCTGTACTTCAACACCTGGGAACAACTTCCCCAGACCTTGAAGCCGTACCAGTGGGATGGCTGGGAGCTTTGCTGTTCTTTTTATTTCTAATTTTTGTTTATTTATTCTTTTTTTTTTTCTCTTCTTCCCCTTTTTGTTTTTCATAGTCTCTCATCTCTCCACTCCTATGACAAGCTCCCCTAGCACACTTTTTTCTTTGCTTCTATGTTTTTGGCTCCTGTTCCTCTTGCTTCTCTCCCATACCCATCTCAGCTCCACAAATCACAATCTCTCCCCTCCATCCTGCCAACCTGCACCGTGTGCTTAACATCACACCACCAATCAGCACAGGCACGTCCTACTGTAACCTGCCCCGTACTGATTACCGCCCTGGTGGATGTAGTAAGTGCCACAAACGACGCATCACAGCTACTCATCTTCAGCTACACCTGCCCTGCTATACCATACGTGAGTGACTGATCCTGCCAATTGGAGAAGGAGGTGAAAAGTATCGAGCCCACAGATGAGCAAACAACAAAAAACACACAGCCCGCATGCTCAGACATAGCCAAATTAAAAAAAAAAGAAAAAGGATGAAAGAAACAAATCTACAATCAACAAATGAGAAAATAACTACTGAATGTCCCAAGGACAGCAGACAATATCAAAACATTTACAAAAACAGGACAGGATGGTTCCAGTAGGCATCCAAAATAAAACATGAGATGTCTTTCCAGTGAAGGAAAAGGTACTAGAACTATGTGATATGGAATTAAAATCTCTAATAATCAGAATTATCCAAGAATTGAATCAAAAAGCAGACAAAAATGAGGACAAAATAGACAAATTCATGGAAAAGGCAGACAAAAAAAAATGCAAGAATTCAGGAAAGTAATGCAGGAACAAAATGCCAAAATAAATTCATAACTAGAAATAATACAAAAACAATAATTAGAAATCCAAAAGATAAACAACAAGATTTCAGAAAAGGACAGTGTCATAGAAGGGTTGAGGAGCATATGTGAAATGGTGGGAGACAGGATCAGTGGAAATGAAGGTAAACACTTGGACACAACTCTGTTTGAGGAAAACTCAAACAAAAAAGAACAAAGAAAAATGAAGAGACCCTGAGAATTATGTGGGATATAATCAAAAGCAAAAGTTTGCAAGTGAGCAAGCTTCCAGAACAGGGGAAGAAAACAGAAAACACAGAGGATCATTGAAGAACTGCTGACAGAAAACTTCCCCAATATCATGAAAGATGAAAAGCTGACCATCCAAGAAGCTCAACGAACCCCATGTAGGATAAACCCCAAAAGAAAATCAGCAAATCATATCATAATCACACTTGCCAAAACCAAAAACAAACAAAGAATCCTGAGAGAAGCTTGTGCAAAACAAGAAGTCACATACAGAGGAAAAACAATAAGACTAACCTCAGATTATTTGGCAGAAATGATGCAGGCAAGAAGGCAACAGGATGACATTTATAAAACCCAGAAAGAAAAAAAAATGCCAGCCAAGAATAATATGTCCTGCAAAACTCTCATTCAAATATGATGGTGAAATTAGGACATTTCCAGATAAACAGAAATTAAGGGAATATGTAAAAACCTAACCAAATTTACAAGAATTATTAAAAGGAGTGCTTCGATCTGAGAACAAACATCTTCAGCTCTCAGGCTGAATCTAGGATGAAGGATCGTACCAGCCAGATACCAATCTAAGAAATGAACTCTCAAGGACTACCCAAAACCAAAAGAAATACAACAGGGAATCAGAGCAGTTAATCTGTAAATGACAAAAACATAAGAACAATAAAAGAGGGAATGAACGATATAGATATAGAACCTTCTAATGAAGAAGGCAAGGTGATATCAAGTAATAATAGACTGCTTCAAAATTAGAAACATAAGGGTAAATTTCATGGTAACCACAAAGAAAGTTAACAAATATACTCATAAAAATAAAGAGGAAAAACATAAAGTCTCAGCAAAAGAAAACCAACGAAAACTAAAAAAATGAAAAAAAAAAATCCACAAACAAAAGGAATTCACCACAGGAGAGAAGGAAGAACAAAGAAAACGGCAGCACCACAAAAAAAAAAAAAAAAAAAAAAAAAGCACGACAAAATGACAGCAATAAACTCACATCTATCAATAATTACAATGAACATAAATAGACTCAATGCACTAATAAAGAGATGGAGAGTGACAAAATGGATAAAAAACAGGATCCATTAATATGCCATATACAAGAGACACACGTTAGAAACAAGGATGTGGATTTATTAAAAATCCAAGGATGGAAAAAATATATCAGGCCAACAACTATCAGAAAAAAAAACAGGAGTGGAAATATTAATCTCAGATAAAATAGACTTTAAAACAAAATCCACCATAAAAGACAAATAAGGACACTATATAATGATACGATCCATCATGAAGACATAACCATAATAAATACCTACGCACCAATGACAGGGCTCGAAATACATAAACTCTAACAGCACTGAACAGAGAAATCGGCAGATCCAAAATAATAGTAGGAGACTTCAACACACCACTATTAGTAAAGGACAGAAGAACTAAAAAGAAGCTCAGCAAAGATACAGAAGACCTAAAGGGCACAATCAGGAAACTTTACCTCATAGACATATATAGAACACCCCATTCAACAGCTGCAAAGTACACATTCTTTTCCAAAGCACATGGAACATTCTCCAGAATAGACCACATCTTAGGCCACAAAGCAATCCTCAACAAGATTGGAGATGCTGAGATAATTCAAAGTATCTTCTCTGACCACAATGTCATCAAGGTAGAAATTAACAACAGAAAGAGAAAGGGAAAAAAATCAATTACATGGAAACTGAATAACACCCTGCTTACAAACCACTGGGAAATAGAAGAAATCAGAGATGGAATCAAAAAATTCTTCGAATCAAACGAGAATGAAAACTCATCACACCAAAACCTTTGGGAGACAGCAAAGGCAGTCTTTAGAGGACAATTTATAGCAATAGATGCACCCATTAAAAAAGAAGAAAGGGACAAAATCAAAACATTACGTACATTACTCAAATAGAAAGAGAACATCAAAAATGCCCACAGCCACCAGACAAAAGGAAATAATAAAGATCAGAGCAGAAATAAATGAAATAGAGAATAGAAAAGCAATAGAAAGAATCAACAAAACCAAAAGTTAGTTCTTTGAAAAAATGAACAAAATCAACAAACTACTGGCTAGAATGACAAAGAAAAACAGGAGAGGATGCAAATAACCCAGATAAGAAATGAAATGAGCAGCATTACAACAGACACAACTGAAATAAAAAGGAACATAACAGAATATTATCAAAAACTATACTCCAACAAATTTGAAAACCTAGAGGAAATGAGCAAATTTCTAGAAACACACTACCTACCCAAACTACAACAAAGTGATGTTGAAAATCTGAACAGACCCATAACAAGAGAAGAGATTGAAAAGGTAATGAAAAAGCTCCCAACAAAAAAAAGCCCTGGCCCAGATGGCTTCACTGGAGAATTCTACAAAACATTCAGAGAAGAGCTTGTACCAGTACTACTCAAGCTATTTCAGAGCATAGAAAAGGAAGCAACACTTCCAAATTCATTCTATGAAGCCAGCATAACCTTGATACCAAAACCAGGTAAAGACACCACAAAAAAAGAAAACTACAGACCAATATCTCTCATAAATATATATGCAAAAGTTCTCAACAAAATTCTAGCCAATAGAATTCAGTATCATATCAAAAAAATAATACACCATGACCAAATAGGATTCATACCTGGTATGAAAAGATGATTCAACATTAGAAAATCAATCAACGTAATTCACAACATAAATAAAAGGAAAGAAAATAATCACATGATCATCTCAATTGATGCAGAAAAGGCATTCAACAAAGTCGAACACCCATTCTTGATAAAAACTGTCAATAAAATAGGTATAGAAGGGAAATCTCTCAACATAATAAAGGGCATCTATGCAAAACCAACAGCCAACGTCATTCTTAATGGAGAGAGGATGAAAACATTCCTCTTGAGAACAGGAACAAGATAAGGATGCCCTTTATCACCACTCCTATTTCACATTGTGCTGGAAGTTCTAGCTAGAGCAATAAGGCAAGAAAAAGAAACAAAGGGCATCCAAATTGGTCATGAAGAAGTTAAACTGTCTCTGTTTGCAAATGATAAGGTACTATACATAGAAAAACCTAAATAATACTCCACAAGAAATCTACTGGAACTAATAGAAAGATTTATCAGAGTAGCAGGTACAAGATAAACTTACAAAAATCAGTTGGATCCCTATACACCAAAAAAGAGAACGATGAAAAGGAAATCAGGAAAACAATACCATTTATAATAGCCCCTAAAAAAATAAAATACTTAGGAATAAATCTAACCAGGAATATAAAAGGACTATAGGAAGAAAACTACAAAACACTACTGCAAGAAACCCAAAGGGACTTACATAAACGGAAAAACATACCATGCTCATGGATAGGTGGACTCAACATTGTGAAAATGACAATTCTACCCAAAGCAATTTACAAATACAATGCAATCCAGATACAAATACCAACAACAATCTTCAAAGAGATGGAAAAAACTAATCATTAACTTTATATGGAAAGGGAAGAAGCCCTGAATAAGTAAAGCATATTGAAAAAGAAGAATAACCTTGGAGGACTCACACTACCTGACCTCAGAACCTACTAAACAGCTACAGTAGTCAAAACAGCCTGGTACTGGTACAATGACAGATACATAGACCAATGGAACAGAAATGAGAACCCAGATGTAAATCCATACACCTGCGGTCACCTGATCTTCAACAAGTGCACAAAGTCTGTCAGATGGGGAAAAGACACTCTTTTTAACATATGGTGCTGGCAAAACTGGATATCCATCTGCAAATAAAAAAATGAAACAGGACACATACCTCACACCATATACAAAAACTAATTCAAAATAGATCAAAGACCTAAATATAAAGCCAAAAACTATGAAGTTCATAGAAGAAAAAATTGGACCAATGCTACAGGCCCTAATACACGACATTTACAGGAGGTCCTAATACATGGCATTAACAGGACACAAACCATAACCATCAACACACAAACCCCAGAAAATAAGCTAGACTGGGATCTTCTAAAAATCAAACACCTATGCTCTTCAAAAGACTTCACCAAGAGAGTAAAAAGAAAACGTACAGACTGGAAAAAAATTTTTGGACAGTACAAGTCAGACAAAGGTCTAATCTCCATAATCTACAAGAAAATCCAACACCTCTACAACAAAAAGACAAATAATCCTATTAAAAAATGGGCAATGGAAATGAACAGACACTTCACCAAAGAAGACATTCAAATGGCCAACAGACACATGAGCAAATGCTCACGATCACTAGCCATTAGAGAAATACAAACTATAACCACAGTTAGATACCATCTCACCCCAGCATTTCTTGTATGAGTCAAAAACACTGGAAATAACAAGTGTTGGATGGACTGTGGGAATATCAAAACTCTTATGCACTGCTGGTGGGAATGGAAAATGATACAACCTTTTTGGAAAATGATATCGTGCTTCCTTAGAAAGCTAGAAATAGAAATACCATACAATCCAGCAAACCTACTCCTAGGAATATATCCTAGAGAAATAATAGTCGTCACTCGAATAGACATATGCACACCCATGTTCACAGCAGCACTGTGCACAATAGCAAAAAAATGGAAACAACCTAGATGCCCATCAACAGAAGAATGGATAAACAAAATATGGTAGAAACACACAGTGGAGTACTATGCAATGATAAAGAACAATGATGAATCTGTGAAGTATCTTATAACATGGATGAAGCTGCAGTACATTATGCTGAGTGAAATAAGTCAATCACAAAAGGATAAATAGTGTATGAGACCTCTATTGTAAAAACTCATGAAAAAGTTTACACACAAAAAGTAACAATCTTTGTTGGTTACCAGTGATGGCGGTGGGGGGGAGGAATACTAAACAAGCAATGGATAAGTGGTAACTTTGGTGAAGAGTAAGACAGTACACAGTACTGGGGAAGCCAGCACAACTTGTACAAGGGAAGGTCATGGAAGCTCCATAGATTCATGAAACTCCGAGGGACTGAATTGCTGGGCAGAGGGCTGTGGGGGCCATGGTCTCGGGGAACATCTAGCTTAACTGGCATAACACAGTTTATAAAGACAATGTTCTACATTCTACCTTGGTGAGTAGCATCTGGGGTCTTAAAAGCCTGTGAACAGCCATCTAAGATACTCCACTTGTCTCACCCCTTTGGTAGCAAGGGAGAATGAAGAGAACGGGATATAAGGAAAAGATTAGTTCAAAGAACTGATGCACCACAACTACCAGCACCTCCACCAGACTGAGTCCAGTACAGCTAGATGGTGCCCAGCTACCATGACTGACTGTTCTGACATTTGCCAGTTCAACATGTTTTCACATGTACAATTCAATAAAACCAGTTACATAATTCATATTGTGCAACCATCTCCAATATCCATTGCCAAATTTTTCATCCCCATAAACAAAAACTCTATGTTTTCAGCAATGATTCCCCCCTTACTCTGTCTCTCTCTCTCCTGGTAATTACTATTAAACTCTATCTTCTCTGTATCTGTCTATTCCAGATACTTCATATGAGTGAAAACATACAACGGCACCCTACTTATCTCTATTTATTTAAATCTTACACTATCTTCCATGTCCACCTCAATTCTTACATCCTCAGGAAGACTTTTCTCATGATTCTAGTCACTTACCTCTATCAGAATCCCCAGAGTATGTCATTACTGTTTTCATTTTGTATGTATCTTGTTTTCTTTGACTGGATTCTCATCTTTTACATCTCCCAAAGTTTCTAGCACTGCTCTGGCAAGATATCACATGCTCAGTCAAAGCTTCTTTATTTGTAAACTTTTACAAACCAAATACCTACCTGAGTACCAAAAGCCATTGTTAAAGCAATTGATTTTATTAGCTATGTGTCTTGAAAAAGGGATGTGACTCACTTCTAATAGGGTTTGTAAACTACACAGGTGAGTTGATGATATTTTTCAGGCTTGATACTCAGGTCAGAGTCACAAAAGAATATTTCCACCTGATTTGAATTAAAAGGATTCATTTAAAGCATTTAAAATCATTTTTGGAGCTGAATTCCATTTTGAGCTGAAAGCCATCTCATGCATATTCCTTTAAACAACAACTGTAATCTTGATTCTTGTAGGGAAAAGCTGATGAGATAAGCATTGATGAATTTTGTGAGAAGATGACTGGTATTTCCCTGGGTTCACCATATTATAGATATGCAAATGTTGTCAAAACAATGGTTAGGAACAAAGGTTTCCCTTGTTTTTCTGCAAGTTTCAAGAATTATGTGAAAGAATACTGTAAATCTTCCTTGGAGAAGATTATTTACAGAAGACGTAAAGTGTTCTCTGGTGAAAATAGAAATTTTCCCTTTGGAGTTGAGAAATGTGAGCACAAAAACATTCATTAAACACTCTTCAAGTTGCGAGGCTGCATTATCCTTAATGAGGAATTATGAAAAAAACAGATCTAAGGCTTTTACTCAAGGATGGAAAGAAAGAATGAAGGAGTCCAGGAGCTGGACATACACAGATTAAATCACTTTAGTAAGAGAGGCAGAAATACCAAATGCTCAGGATGGTAAGAATCAGAATGAAGAAAATTGTCTCTTAGTACCTTTAAATGTCACTGATGCCAACAGAATACCTCACCCACTTCAAATTCTATATAGAGATGTTCTCAAACCTGGATGCACTCTAGAATGACCTAAACTGTTGATGATTAGTCAATTTTGACTCGTGGAAATCCCATATGTTACAGAGAAGAACTGCAATATAAGGTTTTCATGGCTCTATTCTTTGTGGAAGAGATCTCCAGTCCTCCCTTCTGTAGATCTGCTGGTTGGGTTCAAATCAAGCACAAACCGTTTGTACCACTTAGGAACTTTCTCTCTTCCACTAGCCTGTTGGAAATCCAACATAACTACAACTTCAATATATTTTATTATGAATAGTTCTTGAAGTCATTAACTACTGCTCAAAGACGTGAATCCTTCATATAGCTGCTATAATTTCAATGAGCCAAACTTGTAAGTTATTATCCACAATGTGATGCATTTATTTACTCATCCTGCCAATATTGTTGACCTGGGGGAGAAGTTGCAGTCACAGTGTGAGTGAGGGTGCCGAGATGGTGAGGGACAAAGCCATCAAGGTTATATCCCTCTTTCAAGAAACTTCATGGAGAATGGCCTGGAAGATCCTTAGGCGAAGATAACCAGAGGGAGATACAGAGACAATGGAGGGTTTTCCCAGCAGAAGCTGGATATAAAGGAGAGTGGGACAGTTCTGTGGTGCTCATAGAGAATGACAAAAGGTTACTTCAGGAGGATGTGGGTCCTCAACATCATGTCCTGGTCATTGTACATAGTATCAGTTCTTGGTGTGGTGTGTTAGACATAACTAAAATAACATTAATAATAATAAGATCAAATTCCTTTCAAAGGTCATGAGAAGCATGTAAATTAGAGTGCTTAAATTTTATAAGATTTTTATTTAGTCACCAACAAAAATATCATTTCTGGTTAAATTAATTGATGTTTTACTTTCCAGGCAGGCAATTGTTATATCAATGTTGCACAGAATTTGGCTACTTTTTTACCACAGATTTAAAGAACCACACTTTCTCTGGATTACCTCTCAGGTAAATGCTCTGCCTTAACTTCTGTTTTAAGTAGAAACCATGATTGCAGGGATTTTTTTCCCCATATTAAGAGGGAAGATTAAATTGAAGGCCGACTCTCACTCCTACTGTCTCTGCTCTCTCCCTCAATAGGCAGGCAGGCTATGAACTGAGCTTTTTTTTTCCCACAGTACTTACTAGTCTAGTTACAAGTGTAGGTTTACCGGAAAGGCAAATAATAGCCTTTTCTACTTTCCTTGTTATGAACCCCTAGATGGCATTCAGGAAATATACACCCATGGAATCTGCAGTCTCCTCACTGAGACTCTACATTGTGTTGACCAAGGTTCCAAATAGATACATATTGGTGGCCACATTCTTCCATGCTTAACTACTAAGGGACCTCTAGAGGAAGTCATAGGAGAAGTAGGTAGGTAGATAGATAAAAGCTAAACCAAATCCATTGCCTTTGAGTCAATTTAAACTCATAGTGACCTTATAGGACAGAGTAGAACTGCACCATAGTGTTTCCACAGAGTGGCTGGTGGATTAGAACTGCCAACCTTATGGTTGGCAGCCGGGCTCTTAATCACTGTGCCATCAGGTATCCAGATAGACAGATACGTACAAAGATGGGTAGATAGATAGACGGATGGATAAATGGACAGGATGAATAGATGGATAGGAAGGTGGATGGATAGATAGAAAGATAAACATATTCTTTTTAAAACTGAAGAAAAATATTTAGCTGTTTTAAGTAACTCAGATTCTCAGGGGAAAACAAAACAACTAAAAAGCAAACAAAATCATCGCATAGTTTCTGTAGATATCTTTCGTACACCCCTCAAGCCTGCTCTCTAGCACTTACAATTTTGTCTCATTTTCTTTGCAGGTATTATGTCAAGAAGTGTTCAGATGTCTTTGGTCTGGAGTTCAATAACGATTCACTGGTTCAAGGTGTTATGGCCACCAACAGGTACTGTGGTGGCTTCAATGTGAGTGGAAGTAAAATCATCTTTTCCAGTGGTTTCAATGATCCTTGGTCCCCTATTGGAATCACAAAGGATATCAGTAAAGATTTGCCAGTTGTCTTCATTAAAGACAACTTATTTGTGAATGGTCAAAGACCCAAAAATAGGATAAAGTATAGCAGAATGTAATAATGAGTTAAGGGGACAATGGTGATTCAGTGGTTGAATTATTGCCCTACATACAGGAGACCCTGGTTTAATTCCCAGACAATGCACCTCAAGTGCTCTACCACTCCTCTGTCAGTGGAGGCTGTTTTTCTATGACACTAAACAGGTGTCAGTAGAGCTTCCAAACTAAGGCAAACTAGGTATAAAGATATGGTGATCTATTTCCAGAAATCAGTCAAAGTGAACCCTATGGATCACAATAGTCCAGTCTGCAACTAATCATGGGGATACGACAGGGCCAGGCATCATTTACTTTTGTTGTGCATGGGATCACCTTGAGTTGGAGGCTGATAGACAGCAGCTAGCAACAACAACATTAGTAATTTTTTTTGATATTATCAATAAGGAATACAAAATACTTCTATGCAGGTGATAGGTAGACCATTTACTTTTTACTAGTATTTCATCATCATGCTGACATCTAATATAGAGCACCTTTAAAAAGTTGAGCCCTGGTGGCACAGTAGTTAAGAGCTCAGCTGCTAACCTAAAGGTCGGCCTTTGAAACCATCAACTTCTCCTTGGAAACCCCATGGGAAAGTTTAATTCTGTCTTATAAAGTCGCTCCCCCACCCATCTGTCAGTTTGTCATACTGGGGAGGCCTTGTGTGTTGCTGTGATGCTGGACGCTCCCACTGGTATTGAAATATCAGCAGGGTCACCCATGGTGGACAGGTTTCAGCTGAGCTTCCAGACTAAGACAGACAAGGAAAAAGGACCTAGCAGTCTACTTCTGAAAAGAATCAGCCAGTGAAAACCTTATGAATAGCAGCGGAGCATTGTCTGATATAGTGCTGGAAGATGAACCCCCCAGGTTGGAAGGCACTCCAAATACGACTGGGAAAGAACTGCCTCCTCAAAGTAGAATCAAACTTAATGACTTGGATGGAGTCAAGCTTTCAGGACTTTCATTGGCTGATGTGGCACAAATCAAAATGAGAAGGAATAGTTGCAAACATCCATTAATAATTGAATCGTGCATAGTATGAAGTATGAATCTAGGAAAATTGAACATCATCAAAAAGGAAATGGAGACTTCCGGGAAACATGGTGCCATAGTCAGAAGCACCATGCTGTCCCTCTGCAGCAAAGATCAGAAAAACTAAGTCAGAGTCTCAAGTCAATCCTGAAACCCTAACCATCAAATGAAGAGATAACAAACTCAGCCAAGCACAGAATGGAATAAGCAACTGACCGAGAACAGAGAGCAAGCAGAGATACATGCAGAGGTCCTCTATCAGCTACTGCAGCACGGATCTGCCATCTTGGACTCCTATCAGAGATCAGCAAACAGGAGGTATGAGAAAGCAGCTTCACTGAGCTTCCTGCAGGAGACAGAACAATCGGTAACCCATGAGATAGTCTTTCCTACCCCCCACCGTTCTTCACCCCCATTTAGCCTCTTCTGCTTCGTGCAGCCACAGTCTATTGGCCGGGAAGCACAGCTTCCCCTCAGTGCCTCTCGGATTCCACATGCCCGCACTGGCCAGCTCCCTGAGTGCCATTTGTTGGCTGCTGGTGTTGCTTTTTTCCACTTCTTTAGATTTCTTCCTTACCTCTCACTACCTCCGCCTCTTTTCTCTCAAATACTTGGCTCCATGCGCCATCTTTGCTTCTTCCTGAAAGACTGTGAAACACCGCTCGATTGTGAAACTGCTTCCCAGCCCGTGCTGCCAGGCTGGTGGGACCCCTGGGCTTTTGTGTTTGTTTGTTTGTTTGCTCTGATTTGTTCTGTTTTGATTTGTCCGTTTGTTTTATTTTCTTTTATCGGCTTAGGAGCCTCTTCTGGCTGGGCTGTACTGCATGGCTTGGAAGCTAGTCCCTTACTCCACCAGAAGCACAGGGACTTCCCTGGGGACATTTCTTTTTTCTTGGTTTTTTTTTTTTTTTGTATTTTTTTGTATTTTTTTTTGTTTACTTTTATTCTCTTTCTTATTCCCTTTATATCTTTCTTCATTTCCAGTTTCTCAATTTTTTTCTTTTGCCCATTTTCTTTATTATTTTTTTTAATTTTGTTTTTCCTCGTTTCTCAGTCTCTCATCTCTCCACACCAATAGCAAGCTGACTTAGCACTCTTTTTGGTTTCTGTGTATGTCTTTGGCTCCTGTTCCTGTCTCCTCTCTCTCATCTTACCCATACCCATCTTAGCTCCACACATCACAATCTACCCCCTCCTTCCTGCCTACCTGCACCCTGTGCTGAACATCACACTCCCAAGCAACATGGGTACAGCCTACTGGAACCTGCCCTGTACTGATTCCCTGTCTGCACTGTCAGCCCTGGTACGTGCCACAAAAAACCTATCCCAGCAACTCTCCTTCAACTGGACCTGCCCTGATCTACCATACCTGAGTGACTGACCCTGCCCTTTGGAGAAGGAGGTGAAAAGTATTGTGCCCACAGACGAACAAACAACAAAGAATGCACAGCCCACCTGCTCAGACATAGCCAAATAAAACAAAAAAGCAGGATGAAACAAACAAACCTACAATCAATAAATGAGGAAAATGACCACTGAATGCTAAGAAGACAGCAGACAATATCAAAACATTTACAAAAACAAGACAGGATGGTTCCAGTAGGCATCCAAAATAAAACACCAGATGACCTTCCAGTAGAATAAAAGGTACTAGACCTAACTGATAGGAGATTCAAATCTGTAATATTCAGAATTATCCAAGAGTTGAAGAAAAAAAAAAAAAAACCAGACAAAAATGAGGAAAAAATAGACAAATTCATGGAACATACAGACCAAAAAATGGAAGAATTCAAGAAAATAATACGGGAACAAAATGCTAAAATAAATTCACAACTAGAAATCATACAAAAATAACAATTAGAAATCCAGGATATAAACAACAAGATTTTAGAAATGGACAGTGTCATAGACGGGATGAGGAGCAGGTCTGAAACGATGGAAGATAGGATCAATCAAATTGAAGATAAACACTTGGATACAACTCTGTCTGAGGAAAAATCAGAAAAAAAGAATGAAGAAAAATGAAGAAACCATGAGAATTATGTAGGATACAATCAAAAGCAAAAATCTTCGAGTGATTGGAGTTCCAGAACAGGGGGAGAAAACAGAAAACACAGAGAGGCTCATTGAAGAATTGCTGACAGAAAACTTCCCTAATATCATGAAAGATGAAAAGCTGACCATCCAAGAAGCTCGACGAACCCATATAGGATAAACCCCAAAAGAAAATCACCAAGGCATATCATAACCACACTTGCTAAAAACAAACAAAGAATCCTCAGAGCAGCTAGAGAAAAACACAAAGTGACATACAGAGGAATAACAATAAGGCTAAGCTCAGATTATTCAGAAGAAACCATGCAAGCAAGAAGGCAATGGGATGACATATATCAAACCTTGATAGAAAAAAATCACCAGCCAAGAATAATGTATCCTGCAAAACTCTCATTCAAATATGTTGGTGAAATTAGGTCATTTCCAGATAAACAGAAATTAAGGGACTATGTAAAAAGCAAACCAAACTTACAAGAATTATTAAAGGAGGTCCTTCAATCTGAGAACAAACAATATCAGACCACCGACTGAATACAGGACACAGGATTGTACTAGCCAGACACTAACCTAGGAAATGAACTCTTAAGGACTATGTAAAACCAAAATAATTACAAAATGGAACCAGAGAGGTTAATCTGTAAATGACAACAGCATCAGAACACTAAAAGAGGGATTAAACAGTGTAGGTATAGAACCTTCTAATGCAGAGGAAGTCAAGCGATACCAACTAATAATAGACTAGTACAAATCTAGGAAGAAATGGGTAAATTTCAAGGTAACTACAAAGAAAGTTAACAAACCTACTCATCAAAATAAAAAAGAAAAATCTAAAGTCTCAGTAAAAACAAAATCAACAAAAACAAAAGAAATTAAAAAAAATCCACAAACAAAAGGAACTCAGCACAGGAGGTAAGAGGAACAAAGAAAATGTCAGTGTCACAAAAAAAAAAAAAAAAAAAAAAAAATTAAAAAATACAATCCCCATCCTAAGAATATATCCTAGAGAAATAAGAGCCATAACACTAATAGACATATGCACACTCATATTCACTGAACCACTGTTCACAATAGCAAAAAGATGGAAACAACGTAGATGTCCATCAACAGATGAATGGATAAAGAAACTACAGTACATACACATAATGGAGAATTATACAAAATAAAGAACAAGGATGATTCTGTGCAGCATCTCAAAACAACCATGAGTTTGAGAAGGGGGTGAAAAGTATTGAGCTCACAGATGAGAAAACAACAAAGAACACACAGTCCGCCTGCTCAGACATAGTCAAATTTTTTTTTTTAAAAGGGATGAAACAAACAAATCTACAATCAATAAATGAGAAAAATAACTACTGAATGCCCCGAAAAAGGCAGAAAATATCAAAACATTTATAAAAACAGGACACGATGTTTCCAGTAGTTGTTCAAAATAAAACACCAGATGACCTTCCTGTTGAAGAAAATGCACTAGAAGTACCTGATAGGGAATTCAAATCTCTAATACTCGGAATTCTCCAAAAACTGAGATGAAAAGCTGACAAACATGAGGAAAAAATTGACAAATTCATGGAAAATACAGACAAAAATTGGAAGAATTCAGGAAGATGATGCAGGAACAAAATGCCAAAATAAATTCACAACTAGAAATTATACAAAAACAACAATTAGAAATACAAAAGATAAACAACAAGATTTCAGAAATGGATGATGTCATAGAAGGGGTGAGAAGCAGATTTCAAACTGTGGAAGACAAGACCAGTGGAACTGAAGACAAACACTTGTATACAACTCTGTTTCAGGAAAAATCAGAAAAAAAAAAAAAAGAAAAACGAAGAGACCCTGAGAGTTATGTGGGACACAAAAAAAAGCAAAAATTTACGAGTGATTGGCATTCCAGAACAGGGGGAGAAAACAGAAAACACAGAGAGGATCACTGAGGAACTCCTGACAGAAAACTTCCCCAATATCATGGAAGATGAAAAGCTGGCCATCCAAGGAGCTCCACGAACCCCATATAGAAGAGACCTCAAAAGAAAATCACCAAGGCATATCATATTCACACTCACCAAGACCAAAGACAAACAAAGAATCCTGAGAGCAGCTTGAGAAAAACAGCAAGTCACATACAGAGGAGAAACAATAAGATGAAGCTCATTATTTGGCAGAAACGATGCAGCCAAGAAAGCAATGGGATGACATATATAAAATCTTGAAAGAAAAAAATGTCAGCCAAGAATAATATATCCTGCAAAACTCTCGTTCAAATTTGATGCTGAAATTAGGTCATTTCCAGATAAACAGAAATTCAGGGAATATGTAAAGGTCAAACCAAACTTACAAGAATTATTAAAGGGAGTTCTTCAATCTGAGGAAAAACAGCTTCAGCTCACAGGCAGAACCTAGGACGCAGGATCGTACGAGCCAGATACCAATCTAGGAAATGAACTCTCGAGGACGTCCAAAACCAAAAGAAATACAACAGGGAATCAGAGCAGTTAATCGATGGATGACAACAACATCAAAACAATGGAAGAGGGAATAAACGGCATAGGTATAGAAACTTTAAATGGAGAGGAAGGCAAGGCGATACCAAGTAATGAAAGACTGCTTCAAACTTAGAAAGATAAGGGCAAAAGTCATGGTAAACACAAATAAAGTTAACAAACCAACTCATAAAAATAAAGACGAAAAACATAAAGTCTCAGCAAAAACAAAACCTACAAAAAAAAAAAAAAAAGAAATGAAAAAAAAATCCACAAACAAAAGTAACTCAGCACAAGAGAGTAAGAAGAACAAAGAAAACTTCAGCACCACAAAAAAAAAATCTAGAAAATAACAGCAACAAACTCACATCTATCAATAATTACACTGAATGTAAATGGACTCAATGCACCCATAAAGAGACAGAGAGTGACAGAATGGATAAGAAAACAGGATGCATCAATATGCTGTCTACAAGAGACACACCTTAGAAACAAAGATGTGAATTTATTAAAAGTCAAAGGTTGGAAAAAATATATCAAGCTAACAACTACCAAAAAAGAGCAGGAGTGGCAAATCAATCTCAGATAAAATAGACTTTAAAACAAAATCTACCATAAATGACAAAGAAGGACACTATATAAGGATTAAGGGGAGTATCCCTCATGAACACATAACCATAATAAACATCTACACACCCAAGGACAAGGCTCCAAAATACATAAAACAAACTCTAACAACAATGAAAAGAGAAATTGACGGTTCCACAATAATAGTAGGAGTCTTCAACACACCACTCTCAGTAAAGGACAGAACAACTAAGAAGAAACTCAGCAAAGATACAGAAGACCTAAAGGGCACAATCAGCCAACTTGACCTCATAGACATATAGAGAACACTCCATCCAACCAATGCAAAGTACACATTCTTTTCCAATGCACATGGAATGTTCTCCAGAATTGACCACATCCTAGGCCACAGAGTAAACCTCAACAAGATCCAAAATACTGAGATAATTCAAAGTATCTTCTCTGACCACAATGCCATCAAGGTAGAAATTAACAATAGAAAAAGCAAGGAAAAAAAATCAACTACATGGAAACTGAATGATACCCTGCTTACACATCAGTTGGTCATAGAAGAAATCAGAGATGGAATCAAAAAATTCCTAGAATCAAATGAGAATGAAAACACATCATACCAAAACCTTAGGGAAACAGCAAAGGCAGTCCTCAGAGGACAATTTATACCAATAGATGCATGTATCACAAAAGAAGGGACAAAATCAAAACATTAACTAGAGAACTCAAACAAATAGAAAGAGAATAGCAAAAAAAGCACACAACCACAGGAAGAAAGGAAATAATAAAGATCAGAGCAGAAATAAATGAAATAGAGAACAGTAAAACAATAGAAAGAATCAAGAAAACCAAAAGTTGGTTCTTTGAAAGAATGAACAAAATCGACAAACCCCTGGCCAGACTGACAAAAGAAAAACAGGAGAGGACACAAATAACCCAAATAATCAATGAAATGGGGGACATTACAACAGACCCAACTGAAATAAAAAGGATTATAACAGAATATTATGAAAAACTATACTCAAACAAATTAGACAACCTAGAGGAAATGGATAAATTTCTATAAACACACGGCCCACCCAAGCTACAACAAAGTGATGTTGAAAATCTGAACAGGCCCATAACAAGAGAAGAGATTGTAAAGGTAATAAAAAAACTCCCAACCAGAAAAAGCCCTGGTCCAGATGGCTTCACTGGAGAATTCTACAAAACATTTAAAGAAGAGCTTGTACCAGTACTACTCAAGTTATTTCAGAGCATAGAAGAGGAAGCAACACTTCCAAATTCATTCTATGAAGGCAGCATAACGCTGATACCAAAAGCAGGCAAAGATATCACAAAAAAAGAAAATTACAGACCAATATCTCTCATGAACATAGATGCAAAAATTCTGAATAAAATTCTGGCCAATAGAATTCGGCATCATATCAAAAAAATAATACACCATGACCGAATAGGATTCATACCAGGTATGCAAGGATCTTTCAACATTAGAAAATCAATCAACGCAATCCACCACATAAATAAAAGGAAAGAAAAGAATCACATGATCATCTCAATTGATGCAGAAAAGGCATTTGACAAAGTCCAACACCCATTCCTGATAAAAACTCGCAATATAATAGGTATAGAAGTGAAAATTCTCAACATAATAAAGGGCATCTATGCAAAACCAACAGCCAACATCATTCTTAATGGAGAGAGGCTGAAAACATTCCCCTTGAGAACAGGAACAAGACAAGGATTCCCTTTATCACCACTCCTATTTAACATTGTGCTGAAAGTTCTAGCTAGACCAATAAGGCAAGAAAAATAAATATAGGCATCCAAATTGGTAATGAAGAAGTTAAACTGTCCCTGTTTGCAGATGATATGATACTATACATAGAAAACCCTAAAGACTCCATGAGAAATCTACTGGAACTAATAGAAAGATTCAGCAGAGTAGCAGGATACAAGATAAACATTCAAAAATTAGTTGGATTCCTATACACCAGTAAGGAGAACGATGAAGGAAATCAGGAAAACAATACCACTTTCAATAACCCCTAAAAAGATAAAATACTTAGGAATAAATATGACCAGGGATGTAAAACAGCTATACAAAGAAAACTACAATACACTGCTGCATGAAACCCGAAGGGATCTACATAAATGGAAAAACATACCATGCTCATGGATAGGCAGACTCAACTTTGTGAAAATGTCAATTCTACCCAAAGCAATTTACAAATACAATGCAATCCCAGATCCAAATACCAACAACATTCTTCAAAGAGATGGAAGAGCTAATCATTAACTTTATATGGAAAGGGAAGAAGCCCCGAATAAGTAAAGCACTACTGAAGAAGAAGAATAAAGTTGGAGGACTCACACTACCTGACTTGAAAACCTACTATACAGCCACAGTAATCAAGACGGCGTGGTACTATTACAATGACAGCTACATTGACCAATGGAACAGAATTGAGAACCCAAATGTAAATCCATCCACCTACAGTCACTTGATCTTCGACAGGGGTCAAAGTCCATCAAATGGGGAAAAGACAGTCTTTTTAACAAATGGTGCTGGCAAAACTGGATATCAATTTGCAAATAAATGAAACAGGACCTCACACCGTATACAAAAACTACTTCAAAATGGATTAAAGACCTGAGTATAAACCCTAAAACTATAAAGTTCACAGAAGAAAAAATAGGACCAACATTACAGGCCTTAATACATGCCATTAACATGATACAAACCAGAACCATCAACACACAAAATCCAACAGATAAGCTCGATAACTGGGATCTTCTAAAAATCAAACACCTATGCTCTTCAAAAGACTTCACCAAAAGAGTAAAAAGAGAACCTACACACTGGGAAAAAGTTTTTGGACAGTACAAGTTAGACAAAGCTCTAATCTCCATAATCTACAAGAAAATCCAACACCTCTGCAACAAAAGGACAAACAATCCTATTCAAAAATGGTCAAAGGAAATGAACAGACACTTCACCAAAGAAGACATTCAAATGGCCAACAGACACTTGAGGAAATGCTCGCGATCCCTAGCCATTAGAGAAATGCAGACTAAAACCACGATGAGATACCATTTCACCCCGGAATCACTGGCAGGAATCAAAAACACTGGAAATAACAAATGTTGGAGGGCCTGCGGGGAGATGGGAACTCTTACCCAATGCTGATGGGAATGCAAAATGGTACAACCATTTTGGAAAATGATATGGCACTTCCTCAGAAAGCTAGAAATAGACATACCATTCGATCCAGCAATCCCACTCCTAGGAATATATCCTAGAGAAATAAGAGTCGTCACTCGAATAGACATATGCATACCTATGTTCATGGCAGCATTGTTCACAATAGCAAAACTAGGGAAACAACCTAGATGCCCATCAACAGATGAATGGATAAACAAACTATGGTACATACACACAATGGAGAACTAAGCAACAAGAAAGAACAACAATGAATCTGAAGCATCTCATAACATGGATGAAACTGGAGGACATTATGCTGAGTGAAATAAGTCAATCACAAAAGAACAAATATTTTATGATACCTCTATTGTAAAAAACCATGAAAAAGTTCACACACAAAATATAACTATCTTTGTTGGTTACCAGGGATGGGAAGGGTGGAGGGGGGGAATACTAAATAGGCAATAGATAAGTGGTATCTTGGGTGAAGGATGAGACAGTATACAATACAGGGGAAACTAGCACAACCTGTACAAGGAACGGTCATGGAAGCCCCACAGACACATCCAAACTCCCTGAGGGACTGAATTGCTGGGCTCAGGGCTGTGGGGACCATGGTCTCGGGGAATACCTAGCTTAATTGGCATGACACATCTTATAAAGACAATGCTCTACATTTTACCTTGGTGAGTAGTGTCTGGGGTCTTGAGAGCCTGTGAGTGGCCATCTAAGATACTCCACTGGTCTCATCCCTTCGGGAGCAAGAGAGAGTGAAGAGAACAGGATACAAGGAAAAGATTAGTATGAAGGACTAATTGTCCACAACTACCAAGGCCTCTACCGGACTGAGTCCAGTACAGCTAGATGGTGCCCGGCTACCACCACTGACTGCTCTGACCACGATCACAACAGAGGGTTCTGGACAGAGCTGTAGAAGGATGTAGAGCATAATTCTAACTCACAAAAAAAGACCAGCTTTACTGGCCTAAAGGAGACTGGAGAAATCCCGAGAGTATGGCCCCCAGACACCCTTTTATCTCAGTGGTGAAGTTACCTCTGAGGTTCACTGTTCAGCCTGGGAGTGGACAGCCCCGTAAAACCAAATGAGACTAACGAGGTACAGGAGTCCAGTGACAAGGGCCAGAAGGCAGAAGGCGACAAGGAAGCTGGTGATAGGGAACCCAAGGTTGAGTAAGGATATTATTGATGTGTTGTAAAATTGTTAACCATTGTCATAGGGCAACATTTGTAGTTACTGTTAAATGAGAAACTATTTTGTTCTGTAGGCCTTCATCTTAAGTGAGAATAACAGTACAATTGGAAGAGCGTAGTCAGTGTCACTGAACCGTGTATGTAGAAATTTTTGAAGTGGTGTATCTTTGGCTATATGTATATTCACCAAAAAATAAAAAGGTTGAGAATTTAGAGGATTAATATGTTGTAGGGTTGTTAACCAATGTCATAAAACAAAATGTGTACTAGTGTTTCATGAGAAACTATTTGTTCTGTAAGCTTCACCTGAAGTACAATAAAATATAAAAAATAAAATAACAGAAAAAAAAACGTGGATGAAACTGGAGTACATTATGCTGAGTGAAATAAGTCAATTACAAAAGGACAAATATTGTATAAGACCTCTACCTTATAACTCATGTAAAAGTTTACACACAAAAAGAAACAATCTTTGTTGGTTATGAGGGATTGGAGGGATGGGGGGAACTAAATAGATAAGTGATAACTTTGATGAGGGGTAAGACAGTACACATTACTGGAGAAGCCAGCACAACTTGTACAAGGAAAGGTCATGGAAGCTCCATAGATACTTCTAAACTCCCTGAGGGACTGAATTGCTGGGCAGAGGGCTGTGGGGACCATGGTCTCGGGGAACACATAGCTCAAATGGTATAATACAGTTTACAAAGACAATGTTCTACATTCTACCTTGGTGAGTAGCGTCTGGGATCTTAAAACCCTGTGAGAAGCCATCTAAGATACTCCACTGGTCTAACTCCTTCAGGAGCAAGGGAGAATGAAAAGAAAAAGATACAAGGAAAAGATTAGTCCAAAGGAGTAATGGACCACAGGTACCACAACCTCCACCATACTGAGTCCAGCACAGCTAGATGGTGCCCCTTACCACCACTGACTGCTCTGACTGGGGTCACAGTAGAGGGTCCTGGACAGAGCTGGAAAAGGATGTAGAACATAATTCTAACTCACAAAAAGACCAGATTTACTGGTGGGACAGACTGGAGAAACCCTGAGAGTATGGCTCCTGGACACCCTTTTAGCTCAGTGATGAAACCCCTCCTGAAGTTCACCGTTCAGCCAGGGATTGGACAGCCTCATTAAAAAAAAAAAAAAAAAAACAAAAAACAGGACTAATGAGGCACAGCAGTCCAGGGACAAGGACTAGAAGGCAGGGGGGGACAGGAAAGCTGGTGATAGGGAACCCAAGGTTGAGAAAGGACAGTGTTGACATGTCATAGGGTTGTTAACCATTGTCATAGGGAAATATGTGTACTGTTTAATGAGAAATTATTAGTTCTGCAAACCTTCATCTAAGATACAAAAAAAAAAAAAAGAATTATCTACGTAAGATCAAATTGACAACAGCAACTCAAAAGGTTTGATGGGAAGCCTAGGGGACTGTGAGTTGAAGATAATGGTGATGGAATGATTTGGAAAAGAATAGTGAGAATAGCAGCACAGCTGGAAGAATGTAATCGGTGTCACTGAATTGTACATGTAGAAACTTTCGAATGGTGTAACTTTGTCTATGTATATTTTCACAAACAAAAACGTCCTCAAGGTAGGGAAGGGAGAGTGTTGACACGTCGTGAGGTTCTTAACCAATGGCATAAAACAATATGTGTACTGACTGTTTAATGAGAAACTATTTGTTCTGTAAACCTTCATCTAAAGTACAATAAAAAAATTTAAAAAAAAAAAAAAAGGAAATGGAACACATAAACATTGATGTCCTAGGAATTAGTGAGCTGAAATGGACTGGTATTGGCAATTTTCAATAGGGCAATCATATGGTCTACTATGACAGGAACGACAACTTCAAATGCATGGCATTGCATTCATTGCCAAAATGAACATTTCAAGATCTATCCTGAAGTACAATACTATAAGTGATAGGTTAATACCCATTTGCCTAAAAGGCAGACCAGTTAATAGCACTATTATTCAAATTAACCAAACAACCACTAAGGCCAAGGATGAAGAAACTGAAATTTTTTACCAACATCTGCATTCTGAAATTGATCGAACATGCAATCAGGATGCATTGATAATTACTGGTGATTGGAATGTGAAAGTTGAAAACAAAGAAGAATCTGCAGTTGGAAAATATGGCCTTGGTGATAAAAATCATGCCAGAGATTGTATGATAGAATTTTGCAACACCAAGACATCTTCATTGCAAATACTTTTCTTCATGAACATAAATGGCGACTATACACATGGACCTCCCAGATGGAATACACAGGAATCAAGTCTACTAGATCAGTGGAAAGAGACATTGGAAAAGCTCAACATCATCAGGCAGAACAAGGCCAGGGGCCACCTGCGGAGCAGACTATCAATTGCTCATATGCAAGTTCAAGTTGAAACTGAAGAAAATTAGAGCATGTCCACGAGAGCCAAAGTGCAAGCTTGAGTATGTCCCACCTGAATTTAGAGACCATCTCAAGAACACATTTCACTCATTGAACACTGATGACCAAAGACCAATTTGTGAAATGACATCAAAGACATCATACTTGAAGAAACCAAGATGTCATTAAAAACAGGAAAGAAAGAAAAAAACCAGAATACACGTCAGAAGAAACTCTGAAACTTGTTCTTGAACTTCAAGTGGCTAAAGGAAAAAGAAAAATAATGAAGTAAAAGAGCTGAACAGAAGATTTCAAAGGGTGGCCCCGGGAGACAACGTAAAGTAATATAATGACATGTGCAAAGAGATGGAGACAGAAAACCAAAAGGGAAGAACATGCTTGGCATTTCTCAAGCAGAAATAACTGAAGAAAAAATTCAAGCTTCGAGTTGCAATAGTGAAGGATCCTATAGAGAAATATTAAAGCATGTAGGAAGCATCAAAAGAAAATGTAAGAAATATACAGAGCCAATATACCAAATAGAATTGGTCGACCTTCAACCATTTCAGGAGGTAGCATATGATCAGGAACTGATGGTACTGAAGGAAGAAGTCCAAGCTACACTGAAGGCATTGGCCAAAAACAAGTCTCCAGGTATTGACAGAATACCAGTAGAGATGTTTCCACAAACAGATGGAACACTGACTGGAGGAGATCCTACAAGGAAAGTTATCTAACATAATGTTTAAATTATTGAACAATATCATTAATATCACATGAAAAGAAAATGTTTCTGAAGACTATTCAAAAGTGAATGTAGCACTATATTGACAGTGAACTGCCAGAAATTCAAGCCAGATTCCAAAGAGAACATGGAACCAGGGGTATAATTGCTGTTGTCAGATGGATCCTGGATGAAAGCAGAGAATACCAGAAAGATGTTTACCTGTATTTTACTGACTGTGCAAAGACATTCGACTACGTGGATCATAACAAATTATGGATAACATTGAGAAGACTTGGAATTCCAGAACACTTAATTGTGCTCATGAGGAACCTGTACATAGATCAAGAGGCAGTTGTTCAAACAGAATAAGGGGCTACTCCATGGTTTAAAGTCAGGAAAGGTGTACATCAGGTTTGTTCTTTTACCATACGTTTTCTATCTGCGTATTGAACAACTAATCCGAGAGTGTGGACTCTCTGAAGTAGAATAGGCATCAAGATTGGAGGAAGACTCATTAACAACCTGCATTATGCTGACGACCCAACCTTACTTGCTGAAAGTGAAGAGGACCTGAAGCACTTACTGATGAAGATCAAAGACTAGAGCCTTCAGTATGGATTACACTTCAACATAAAAAAAAAAAAAATCCTCATAACTGGACCAATAAACAACATCACGATAAATGAAGAAAAGATTGAAACTGTCAAGGATTTCATTTTCCTTGGATGCACAATCAACACCCAAGTAAGCAACAGCCCAGAAATCAAAAGACGCATTGCATTTGGAAAATCTGCCACAAAAGACCTCTTTAAGGTGTTGAAAAGCAAAGATGTCACCTTGAAGACTAATGTGCACCTGACCCAAGCCATGGTATTTTCAATCATCTCTTGTACATGCAACAGCTGGTCGATGAATAAGGAAGACTAAATAAGAATTGATGTCTTTGAATTGTGGCATTGGCAAATAATATTGAATATACAATGGACTGCTAAAAGAACGAAGAAATTTGTGTTGAAATACAACCAAAATGCTACTTGGAAGCAAGAGAGACGAGATTATAACTGAATGTGTTATCAGGAGGACTTCAGTCCCTGGAGAAGACATCATGATTGGTAAAGCAGAGAGTCAGCGAAAAAGAGAAAGATCCTCTACTAGATGGAGTGATGCAGTGGCTGCAACAACAAGCTCAAGCATAACAACGATTGTGAGGATGGCACAGGACCAGACAGTGTTTCGTTCGGTTGTACATAGGGCTGCTATTAGTCCCAGCTGACTCATGGCACCTAGAACAATAAAGTCACTATGAGTCAGTATCAACTCGATGTCAACAGGTTTTTTGGTTAAAAAATACTGATCAGCGCAAACAAGAAAATCGTATATAAAATGAACCAATTCTCTCTTGTTGTCCTTATTGGGATTTTTGTTGTTGGTGGTGGTGTTGGTAGTTTCTTTTTTGTTTTGTTTTGTATTTTTAATTATATGTTCATTTTATTTCCGATAATCAAGTGTTAGAGGCAATTTTCTTTTATGGATATAATTTCCCATTAAAAATAAGTTATTTTGCCTAAGGGCTCTGAACACTAGATAAATGAGTGTCCAACAGCACAAAAACAGTAACCTCAGAGTGCATAATCTCTCCATGTGATCCATTTTACGTGTTACAGTTATTGAAATTAGTTTCACAGCAATCTCAATAATCAATTTTTAGTACTCTATAAAATGTGTATCCCCACTGCAAAATAAAAACCAACTGCACAGTCTGATAGCAGAATATTTACAAAAGTCATCACCATGGCTTCTACCTCAAAGCCTCTAGAAGCCTTCAGACCTGGTCATTGAAAAATCAGCCACTTAAATATTCAACTTTTAATGTTTTAAAAAGCTTTATTAAATAATAGAAAAAGACCACGAGGAGTAGCTTTCTTTTACTCTTCTTTTTTTATTGTACTTCAGGTGAAGGTTTACAGAACAACTAGTTTCTCATGAAACAGTAGTACACACATTGGTTTATGACACTGGTTAACAAACCCACAACATTTCAACCCTCTAACTTATCAACCTTTTTTGCGGGGTGAAAATACACATAGCCAAATACACCATTTCAAAAATTTCGACATGCGCAGTTCAGTGACATTGACTACGCCCTTCCAATTGTGCTGTTATTCTCACTTAAGATGAAGGTTTGCAGAACAAAATAGTTTCTCATTTAAGAGTTACTACAAATGTTGCCCTATGAAAATGGTTAACAATCTTATAAACCATCCACAATATCATTACCCAACCTTAGGTTCCCTATCACCAGCTTCCTTATTGCCTTCTGCCTTCTGGCCCTTGTCATTGGACTCCTGTACCTCGTTAGTCTCATTTGGTTTTACGGGGCTGTCCACCCCCAGGCTGGACAGTGAACCTCAGAGGTAAATTCCTCACCACTGAGCTAAAAGGGTGTTTGGGGCCATACTCTCGAGGTTTCTCCAGTCTCCTTTAGGCCAGTAAATCTGGCCCTTTTATTGTGAGTTAGAAATATGCTCTATATCCTTCTCCAGCTCTGTCCAGAACCCTCTGTTGTGATCGTGGTCAAAGCAGTCAGTGGTGGTAGCCAGGCACCATCTAGCTGTACTGGACACAGTCCAGTGGAAGCCTTGGTAGCCGAGGACAATTAGTCCTTCAGACTAATCTTTTCCTTGTATCCTGTTCTCTTCGTTCTCCCTTGCTCCTGAAGGGATGAGACCAGTGGAGTATCTTAGATGGCCGCTAAAAGGCTTTTAAGATCCCAGACACTACTCACTAAGGTAGAATGTAGAGCATTGTCTTTATAAGCTGTGTCATGCCAATTGTTCCCCGAGACCATGGTCCCCACAGCCCTGAGCCCAGCAATTCAGTCCCTCAGGGAGTTTGGATGTGTCTATGGGGCTTCCATGACCTTTCCTTGTACAAGATGTGCTAGTTTCCCCTGTATTGTGTACTGTCTCACCCTTCACCCAAGATACCACTTATCTATTGCCTATTTAGTATCCCCCCCCCCCACCTTCCCATCCCTGGTAACCAACAAAGATTGTTACACTTTCTGTGTGAAGTTTTTCATGGGTTTTTACAATGGAGGCCTCATACAATATTTTTCCTTTTGTCATTGACTTATTTCACTCAGCATAATGTCCTCCAGTTTCATCCATGTTATGAGATGCTTCAGATTCATTGTTGTTCTTTCTCGTTGCTTAGTTCTCCATTGTGTGTATGTACCATAGTTTGTTTATCCATTCATCTGTTGATGGGCATCTAGGTTGTTTCCCTAGTTTTGCTATTGTGAACAATGCTGCCATGAACATAGGTGTGCATATGTCTATTCGAGTGACGACTCTTATTTCTCTAGGATATATTCCTAGGAGTGGGATTGCTGGATCGAATGGTATGTCTATTTCCAGCTTTCTGAGGAAGTGCCATATCATTTTCCAAAATGGTTGTATCATTTTTCATTCCCACCAGCAGTGCGTAAGTGTTCCGATCTTGCTGCAGCCCCTCCAACATTTGTTATTTCCAGTGTTTTTTATTCGTGCCAGTAATGCTGGGATGAGATGGTATCTCATTCTGGTTTTAATTTGCATTTCTCTAATGGATAGTGATAGCAAGCATTTCCTCATGTGTCTGTTGGCCATTTGAATGTCTTCTTTGGTGAAGTGTCAGTTCATCTCCTTTGCCCATTTTTTAAAACGATTATTTGTCTTTTTGTTGTAGAGGTGTTGGATTATCTTGTAGATTATGGAGATTAGATCTTTGTTTGACATGTACTGTCCAAAACTTTTTTCCCAGTCTGCAGGTTCTCTTCTTACTCTTTTGGTGAAGTCTTTTGAAGAGCATACGTGTTTCATTTTTAGAAGTTCCCAGCTATCTAGATCATCTGTTGGGTTTTGTGTGTTGATGGCTATGGTTTGTATCCTGTTAATGCCATGTATTAAGGACTGAAGTGTTGGTCCTATTTTTTCTTCTATGACCTTTATAGTTTTAGGCTTTATATTCAGGTCTTTGATCCATTTTGAAGTAGTTTTTGTATGCAACATGAGTTATGGGTCCTGTTTCATTTTTTTGCAGATGGATATCCAGTTTTGCCAGCACCATTTGTCAAAAAGACTGTCTTATCCCCATTTGATGGACTTTGGGCCCTTGTTGAAGATCAGCTGACTGTAGGTGGATGGATTTACATCTGGGTTCTCAATTCTGTTCCATTGGTCAATGTATGTGTTGTTGTACCACTACCACACATTTTTGACTACTGTAGCTGTATAGTAGTTTCTGAAGTCAGGTAGGGTGAGTCCTCCAAATTTATTCTTCTTCTTCAGTAGTGCTTTACTTATTCAGGGCTTCTTCCCTTTCCATATAAAGTTAATGATTAGTTTTTTCATTTCTTTGAAGAATGTTGTTGGTATTTGGATCAGGATTGTGTTGTATTTGTAAATTTTTTTGGGTAGAATTGTCATTTTCACTATGTTGAGTCTGTGTATCCATTAGTATGGTATGTTTTTCCATTTATGTAGATCCCTTTGGGTTTCATGCAGTAGTGTTTTGTAGTTTTCAATATATAGGTCTTTTACATCCCTGGTCAGATTTATTCCTAAGTATTTTAACTTTTTAGGGGCTGTTGAAAATGGTATTGTTTTCCTGATTTCCTTTTCATCATTCTTCTTACAGGTGTGTATAAATCAAACTGATTTTTGAATGTTTATCTGGTATCCTGCTACTCTGCTGAATCTTTCTATTAGTTCCAGTAGATTTATAGTGGAGTCTTTAGGATTTTCTATGTATACTATCATATCATCTGCAAACAGGGACAGTTTAACTTCTTCATTACCAATTTGGATGCCCTTGATTTCTTTTTCTTGCCTTATTGCTCTAGCTAGAACTTCCAGCACAATGTTAAATAGGAGTTGTGATAAAAGGCATCCTTGTCTTGTTCCTGTTTTGAAGGAGAATGTTTATAGCCTCTCTCAATTAAGAATGATTTTGGCCGTTGGTTTTGCATAGATGCCTTTTATTATGTTGAGAAATTTCCCTTCTATACCTATTTGATTAAGAGTTTTTATCAGGAACGGGTGTTGGACTTTGTCAAATGCCTTTTCTGTGTCAGTTGAGATGATTGTGCGATTCTTTTCGTTCCTTTTATTTATGTGGTGGATTACCATGATTGATTTTCTAATGTTAAAGCATCCTTGCCTACCTGGTATGAATCCTACTTGGTCGTGCTGTATTATTTTTTTGATTTGTGCTGAATTGTATTGGATAGAATTTTGTTAATATTTTTTGTATGTATATTCACGAGAGATATTGGTCTGTAATTTTCTTTTTTTTGTGACGTCTTTGCCTGCTTTTGGTATCAGCATTATGCTGGCTTCTTAGAATGAATTTGGAGGTGTTGCTACCTCTTCTATGCTCTGAAATAGCTTGAGTAGTACTGCTAGAAGCTCTTATGTAAATGTTTTATAGAATTCTCCAGTGAAGCCATCTGGGCAAGGGCATTTTTTGGTTGGGAGTTTTTTTAATTACCTTTTCAATCTCTACTCTTGTTATGGACCTGTTCAGATTTTCAACATCACTTTGTTGTAGTTTGGGTAGGCCGTGTGTTTCTAGAAATTTGTCTATTTCCTCTAGGTTGTCAAATTTGTTGGAGTATAGTTTTTCATAATATTCTGTTATAATCCTTTTTATTTCAGTTGGGTCTGTTGTAATGTCCCCCATTTCATTGCTTATTTGGGTGATTTGTGTCCTCTCCCGTTTTTCTTTTGTCAGTCTGGCCAGTGGTTTGTCGATTTTGTTCATTCTTTCAAAGAACCAACTTTTGGTTTTCTTGATTCTTTCTATTGTTTTACTGTTCTCTATTTCATTTGTTTCTGCTCTGATCTTTATTATTTCCTTTCTTCCTGTGGTTGTGTGCTTTTTTTCCTATTCTCTTTCTATTTGTTTGAGTTCTCTAGTTAATGTTTTGATTTTGTCCCTTTCTTCTTTTTTGATGCATGCATCTATTGGTATAAATCGTCCTCTGAGGACTGCCTTTGCTGTTTCCCTAAGGTTTTGGTATGATGTGTTTTCATTCTCATCTGATTCTAGGAATTTTTTGATTCCATCTCTGATTTATTCTATGACCAACTGATGTGTAAGCAGGGTATCATTCAGTTTCCATGTAGTTGATTTTTTTTCCTTGCTCTTTCTATTGTTAATTTCTACCTTGATGGCATTGTGGTCAGAGAAGATACTTTGAAATATCTCAACGTTTTGGATCTTGTTGAGGATGGCTCTGTGGCCTAAGATGTGGTCTATTCTGGAGAACGTTCCATGTGCTTTGGAAAAGAATGTGTACTTTGCAGCTGTTGGATGGAGTGTTCTATATATGTCTGTGAGGTCAAGTTGGCTGATTGTGCCCTTTAGGTTTTCTGTATATTTGCAGAGTTTCTTTTTAGCTGTTCTGTCCTTTACTGAGAGTGGTGTGTTGAAGTCTCCTTCTATTATCGTGGAATGGTTAATTTCTCTTTTCAGTGTCATTAGAGTTTGTTTTATGTATTTTGGAGCCCTGCGATTGGGTGCGTAGATGTTTATTATGGTTATGTCTTGATGATTTATCATCCCCTTAATCGTTATATAGTTTCCTTCTTTGTCTTTTATGGTTGATTTTGTTTTAAAGTCTATTTTATCTGAGATTAGAATTGCTACTTCTGCTCTTTTTTGGTAGTTGTTAGTTTGATATTTCTTTTCCACCTTTGACGTTTAATAAATTCACATCTTTGTTTCTAAGGTGTGTCTCGTGTAGACAGCATATTGATTGATCCAGTTTTCTTAACTATTCTGCCACTCTCCGTCTTTTTAGGGTGCATTGAGTCAATTTACATTCAGTGTAATTATCATAGTTTTGAGTTTGTTGCTATCATTTTGTGGTGCTGAAGTTTTCTTTGTTCTTCTTACTCTCTTGTACTGAGTTACTTTTGTTTGTGGATTTTTTTTTCTTTTGTTTTTGTAGGTTTTGTTTTTTTCTGAGACTTTATCTTTTTCCTCTTTATTTTTATGAGTACGTTTGTTAACTTTCTTTGTGGATACCATGAATTTTACCCTTATCTTTCTAAGTTTGAAGCAGTCTACCAGTACTTGGTATTGTCTTGCCTTCCTCTCCATTAAAAGATTCTATACTTATTCCTTTTATTCCCTCTTTAATTGTTTTGATGTTATTGTCATTTACTGATTAACTGCCCTGATTCCCTGTTGTATTTCTTTCTGTTTTGGATAGTCCTCGAGAGTTCATTTCCTAGATTGGTAGCTGGCTGGTACGATCCTGCGTCCTAGGTTCTGCCTGTGAGCTGAAGCTGTTGGTCCTCAGTATGAAGAACTCTTTTTAATAATTCTTATAAGTCTGGTTTGACTTTTACGTATTCCCTTAAATTTGTTTATCTGGAAATGACCTAATTTCAGCATCAAATTTGAACGAGAGTTTTGCAGGATATATTATTCTTGGCTGACATTTTTTTCATTCAAGATTTTATATATGTCATCCCATTGCCTTCTTGCCTGCATGGTTTCTGCCAAATAATCTGAGCTTGGTCTTATTGTTTCTCCTCTGTATGTGACTTGTTGTTTTTCACGAGCTGCTCTCAGGATTCTTTGTTTGTCTTTGGTTTTGGTGAGTGTGAGTATGATATGCCTTGGGGATTTTCCTTTGGGTCTCTTCTATATGGGGTTCGTTGAGCTCCTTGGATGGCCAGCTTTTCATCTTTCATGATATTGGGGAAGTTTTGTCAGCAGTTCCTCAATAATCCTTTCTGTGTTTTCTGTCCCCCCAAACCAGTACTCGAATTCCAATCACTTGCAAATTTTTGCTTTTAATTGTGTCCCACATGATTCTCAGTGTCTCTTCATTTTTCTGTGTTTTTTTTTTCTGAGTTTTCCTGAAACAGAGTTGTATCCAAGTTTTTGTCTTCAATTCCACAGATCCTGTCTTCCACATTTTCAAATCTGCTTCTCAGCCCTTCTTTGCCACCGTCCATTTCTATAATCCTGTTGTTTATCTTTTGGGTTTCTAATTGTTGTGTTTTTATAATTTCTAGTTGTGAATTTATTTTGGGATTTTTTTCCTGTATTATTTTCCTGAATTCTTCCAACTTTTGTCTGTATTTTCCATGAATTTGTCTATTTTTCCCTCATTTTTGTCAGATTTTTGCCTCCATTGTTGGAGAATTCTGAGTATTAGAGATTTGAATTTCCTATCAGGTGGTTCTAGTGCATTTTCTTCCACAGGAGAGTCATCTGGTGTTTTATTTTGGATGCCTACTTGAACCATCGTACCCTGTTTTTGTAAATGTTTTGATATTGTCTGCTGTTTTCAGTGAATTCAGTAGTTATTTTTCTCATTTATTGATTATAGATTTGTTTGTTTCTTCCCTTTTTTAAAAAAAATGAAAATGTCTGAGCAGATGGACTATGTGTTCTTTGTTGTTTGCTCTTCTGTGGGCACGATACTTTTCGCATCCTTCTCCAACTGGCAGGGTCAGTCACTCATATATGGTATGGCAAGGCAGGTCTAGCTGAAGAGGAGTTACTGGGATGGGTTATTTGTGGCACTTAGTACAGCCACCAGAGAGGGATGGTAATAAGTGCAGGACAGGTTCCAGTAGGCTGTGCCTGTGCTGCTTGCTGGTGTGATGTCAAGCGCACAGTGCAGGTAGGCAGGATGCAGTCGGGAGATTGTAATGTGTGGAGCTATAATAGTTATAGGAGAGTGGAGAGAGGAAAAGGAGCCAAAAACATACAAACAAACAAAAAATAATGCTAAGGGAGCTTGCTGTTGGAGTGGAGAGATGAGAGACTATGAAATGGAGAAAACAGAAATGGGAAGAGGAAGAAAAGAATGAATAAATAAAAATCAGAAAGGTTAAAGAACTGCAAAGTTCCCAGGATCCCACTGGTGCAGCTACGAGTTCTGGGGAAGTCACTCTCAGGTGTTGCAGTACAGCCTGACTAAAAGGCGTAGAGGTATACAGCGCCTGGCATTCCGGGAACTGAAAGAGAAGGAAGATATAGAGAGAAAAGAAACTGAGCAGTGAAGAAATACAAAAAGGGAAAAGAAATAAAACAAATTAAAAAAAAAAAAAAGCACAAGAAAGACCCTCCAAAAACAGAAAAAAAAAAAAAACAAACAAACAAAAAAAGAAATGTCCTCAGGGATCCCTCTGCACGTCTGTGGAAGTCAAAGGGGAGTCTCCTTGCCATGCAGCTCTGCCTGGCCAGAAAGGGCTCCCAACTCAATAAACGAAAAAGAAAAAAACAAGCAAATGAACAGAAGCCCCGGGATCCCACCAGCGTGGTATCCCAGACCTGGAAGCAGCTCCACACTCGAATGGAGCTCCGCAGCCCCTCAGTAAGAAGCAAAGATGGTGCATGGAGTCAGGTACTTGAGCGAGAGGAGGGGAAGGTGGCAAGAGACAAGTAAGAAATCAAAAGAAGCAGGAAAAAAAAAAAAAAGCAACACTCGCAGCCAACAAATGGCACTCAGAGAGCCAGCTAGTTGAGGCTGGTGTTTCTGGACAAGAGACTGTGTCCACGGGAAGCAGAGGGGGCGGAGTGTGGGTGAAGAAGGGTCGATAGAGGGAAAACATATATCGCAAATTACCAGCACTCTGCAGCCCCTCAGGAAGAAGCAAAGATGGTGCAAGGAGTGAGGTACTCGAGAAAGGAGGGGGAGGTGGTGAGAGGCAAGGAAGAAATCAAAAGAAGTGGAAAAAAGCGACACCAGCAGCCAACAAATGTTACTGAGAGAGCCGCCGGTTTGGGTGTGTTGAATCCAAGCAGCCAGTGTTTCCTGGTCAAGAGATTGTGGCCGCGGGAAGCAGAGGAGGCTGAGTCAGGGTGAAGAAGGGTGGGGGTGGGAAAGCATATATCGCAAATTACCGGTGGTTTTGTCTCCCACTGGACACTCCGTGAAGCTTCTTTCTTGTATCCCCTGTTTGCTGGTCTCCAATAGGAGTCCATGATGGCGGATCCATGCTGCATTAGCTGGCTGGGGGCCTCTGCATGAATCTGTCCTCACCCTCTCTTCTCTGTCAGTTTTCTCACTCCATTTGGTGCTTGGCTGAGTTCTTTATCTCTTCATTTGATGTTTTAGGATTTCAGGATTGTTGTATTCTCTTTTTGGCTTAGTTTTTTTGATGTTTGCTGTGGAGGGACTGTGTGGTGCTTTTGCCTAGAGCACCGTTTTGTCGGAACCTCTATTTCCAGTGTTTTTCATTCATGCCACTAAAGCTAGGGTGAGATGGTATCTCATTGTGGTTTTAATTTGCATTTCTCTAATGGCTAGTGATCACGAGCATTTCCTTATGTTTCTGTTGGCCACTTGAATGTCTTCTTTGGTGAAGTGTCTGTTCATTTCCTTTGCCCATTTTTTTAATAGGATTATTTCTCTTTTTGTTGTAGAGGTGTTGGATTTTCTTGTAGATTATGGAGATTAAAAATTAGTCTGATTTGTACTGTATAAATTTTTTTCCCCAATCTGTAGGTTCTCTTTTTACTCTTCTGGTGAAGTCTTTTGAACAGCATAGGTGTTTGATTTTTTGAAGATCCCAGTTATCTAGCTTATCTATTGCGGTTTGTGAGTTGATGGTTATGGTTTGTATCCTGTTAATGCTGTGTATTAAAGCCTGAAGTGTTGGTCCTATTTTTTCTTCTATAAACTTTATAGTTTTAGGCTTTATATTCAGGTCTTTGAGCCATTTTGAAGAAGTTTTGGTATACGGCATGAGTTATGGGTCCTGTTTCATTTTTTTTGCAGATGGATATCCAGTTTTGCCAGCACCATTTGTTAAAAAGACTGTCTTTTCCCAATTTGATGGACTTTGGGCCCTTGTTGAAGATCAGGTGACTGTAGGTGGATGGATTTACATCTGGGTTCTCAATTCTGTTCCATTGGTCAATGTATCTGTTGTCGTACCAGTACCAGGGTGTTTTGACTACTGTAGCTGCATAGTAGTTTCTGAAGTCAGGTAGTGTGAGTCCTCCAAATTTATTCTTCTTCTTCAGTAGTGTTTTACTTATTTGGGGCTTCTTCCCTTTCCATATAAAGTTAGTGATTAGCGTTTCCATCTTTTTGTAGAATGTTGTTGGTATTTGGATTGGGATTGCATTCTATTTGTAAATTGCTTTCGGTAGAATTTTCTTTTTCACAATGTTGAGTCTACCTATCCATGAGCATGGTTTGTTTTTCCAGTTATAGATCCCTTTAAGTTTCATGCAGTAGTGTTTTGTAGTTTTCTTTGTATAGGTCTTTTACATCCCTGGTAAGATTTATTCTTAAGTATTTTAACTTTTTAGGGGCTATTGAAAATGGTATTGTTTTCCTGATTTCCTTTTCATCGTTCTCCTTTTTGCTGTATAGGAATCCAACTGATTCTTGAATGTTTATCTTGTATCCTGCTACTCTGCTGAATCTTTCTATTAGTTCCAGGAGATTTCTCTTGGAGTCTTTAGGGTTTTCTATCCATATTATCATATCATCTTCAAACAGGGACAGTTTACTTCTTCATTACCAGTTTGGATGCTTTTTATTTCTTTTTCTTGCCTTATTGCTCTAGCTAGGACTTCCAGCACAATGGTAAATACGAGTTGTTATAAAGGGTATCCTTATCTTGTTCCTATTTTCAGGTGGAATGTTTTCAGCCTCTCTCCATTAAGAATGATGTTGGCTGTTGGTTTTGCATAGATGCCCTTTATTATGTTGAGAAATTTTCCTTCTACACCTATTTTATTGAGAGCTTTTTATCAGGAATCGGTGTTGGACTTTGGCAAATGCCTTTTTGTCAAAAATTGAGATGATCATGTGATTCTTTTCTTTCCTTTTATTTATGTGGTGGATTACATTGATTGATTTTCTAATGTTGAATCATCTTTTCATACCAGGTATGAATCCTATTTGGTCGTGGTGTATTATTTTTTTGATATGATGCTGAATTCTATTGGCTAGAATTTTGTTCAGAATTTTTGCATCTATATTCATGAGAGATATTGGTCTGTAATTTTCTTTTTTTGTGATGTCTTTGCCTGGTTTTGGTATCAGTGTTATGCTGGCTTCATAGAATGAATTTGGAAGTGTTGCTTCCTCTTCTATGCTCTGAAATAGCTTGAGTAGTACTGGTACAAGCTCTTCCCTGATTGTTTTGTAGAATTCTCCAGTGAAGCCATCTGGGCCAGGGCTTTTTTTTGGTTGGGAGTACTTTATTTCTTTTCAATCTCTTCTCTTCTCATGGGTATGTTCAGATTTTCAACTTCACTTTGTTGTAGTTTGGGTAGGCCGTGTGTTTCTGGAAATTTTTCCATTTCCTCTAGGTTGTCAAATTTGTAGGAGTATGGTTTTTCATAATACTCTGTTATAATCCTTTTTATTTCCATTGGGTCTGTTATAATGTCCCCCATTTCATTTATTATTTGGGTTATTTGTGTCCTCTCCTGTTTTTCTTTTGTCAGTCTGTCCAGGGGTTTGTCGATTTTGTTCATTCTTTCAAAGAACCAACTTTTGGTTTTCTTGATTCTTTCTATTCTTTTACTGTTCTCTATTTCATTTATTTCTGCTCTGATCTTTATTATTTCCTTTCCTCCGGTTGTTGTGGGCTTTTTTTTTTTTTTTTTTTTGCTGTTCTCTTTCTATTTGTTTGAGTTCTATAGTTAATGTTTTGATTTTTTCCCTTTCTTCTTTTTTGATATGTGCATCTATTGCTATAAATTATCCTCTGGGGACTGCCTTTGTTGTGTTCTAAAGGTTTTGGTATGATGTGTTTTCATTCTTATTTGATTCTAGGAATTTTTTGATTCTATCTCTGATTTCTTCTATTATCCATTGATGTGTAAGCATGGTATTATTCAATTTCCATGTAATTGATTTTTTTTCCTTGCTCTTTCTATTGTTAATTTCTACCTTGATGGCATTGTGGTCAGAGAGGATACTTTAATTAGCTGAACGTTTTGGATCTTGTTGAGGATCGTTCTGTGGCCTAAGATGTGATCTATTCTGGAGAACGTTCCATGTGCATTGGGAAAGAATTTGTACTTTTTAGCGGGTGGATGGAGTGTTCTATATATGTCTATGAGGTCAAGTTGGCTGATTGTACCCTTTAGCTCTTTGGTATCTTTGCAGAGTTTCTTCTTAGTTGTTCTGTCCTTTACTGAGAGTGGTGTGTTGAAGTCTCCTACTATTATTGTGGAACTTTAATTTCTTTTTTCGGTGTTGTTAGATTTTGTTTTATATATTTTGGAGCCCTGTCATTGGGTGCGTAGATGTTTATTATGATTATGTCTTCATGATGGATTGTCCCCTTAATCATTATATAGTGTCCTTCTTTGTCTTTTATGGTTGATATTGTTTTAAAGTGTATTTTATCTGAGATTAGAATTGCTACTTCTGCTCTTTTTTGGTAGTTGTTGGCTTTATATATATTTTTCCAACCTTTGACTTTTAATAACTTCACATCTTTGTTTCTAAGGTGTGTCTCATGTAGACAGTATATTGATGGATCCTGTTTTCTTATGCAATGTGTCACTTTCCGTCTCTTTATGGATGCATTGAATCCATTTACATTCAGTGTAATTATTGATAGATGTGAGTTTATTGCTGTCATTTTGTAGTGCTTTTTTTTGTGGTGCTGAAGTTTTCTTTGTTCTTCTTCCTTTCTTGTGCTGAGTTACTTTTCTTTGTGGATTTTTTTCTTCATTTCTTTTGTCTTTGTAGGTTTTGTTTTTGCTGAAAATTTATGTTTTTCCTTTTTTTTAATGAGTATGTTTGTTAACTTTCTTTGTGGTTACCATGAATTTTACCCTTATCTGTCTAAGTTTGAAGCAGTCTACCATTACTTGGTATCACCTTGCCTTCCTCTCCATTAGAAGGTTCTATATCTATGCCGTTTATTCCCTCTGTTATTGTTTTGATGTTGTTGTCATTTACTGATTAACTTCTCTGATTCCCTGTTGTATTTCTTTTGGTTTTGGATAGTCCTCGAGAGTTCATTCCCTAGATTGGCATCTGCATGGTACGATCTTGCCTCCTAGATTCTGCCTGTGAGCTGAAGCTGTTTGTCCTCAGATCGAAGAACTCCCTTTAATAATTCTTGTAAGTTTGGTTTGACTTTGACATATTTGCTTAATTTCCATTTGTCTGGGAAGGACCTAATTTCAGCATCAAATTTGAATGAGAATTTTGCAGGATATATTATTTTTGGCCGGCAATATTTTTTTTTCCAAGATTTTATATATGTCATCCCATTGCCTTCTTGCCTGCATGGTTTCTGTTGAATAAGCTGAGCTTAGTCTTATTGTTTCTCCTCTGTATGTGACTTCTTGTTTTTTCGAGCTGCTCTCAGGATTCTTTGTCTTTGGTTTTGGCAAGTGTGATTATGATATGCCCTTGTGATTTTCTTTTCAGGTCTCTCCTATATGGGGTTCGTTGAGCTTCTTGGATGGCCAGATTTTCATCTTTCATGATATTGGGGAAATTTTCTGTCAGCAGTTCTTCAATGATCCTCTTTGTGTTTTCTGTTTTCTCCCCCTGTTCTGGAATTCCAATCACTCATAAATTTTTGCTTTTGATTGTACCCCACATACCTCTCAGGGTATCTTCATTTTTCTTTGTTCTTTTTTTCTGAGTTTTCTTCAAACAGAGTTGTATGCAAGTGTTTGTCTTCAGTTCCACTGATCCTGTCTTCCACCATTTCAAATCTGATTCTCAGCCTTTCTATGACACCGTCCATTTCTGATATGTTGTTGTTTATCTTTTGGACTACTAATCATTGTGTTTTTATAATTTCTAGTTGTGAATTTATTTTGGCATTTTGTTTCTGCATTATTTTCCTGAATTCTTCCATTTTTTTCTGTAGTTTCCATGTATTTTTCTGTTTTTTCCTCATGTTTGTCGGTTTTTTGCCTCAGCTCTTGGAGAGTTTTTAATATTGGAGATTTGAATTGCCCATCAGGTAGTTCTATTTCATTTTCTTCCACTGGAGTGTCATCTGGTGTTCTATTATGGACTCCTTCTGGAACCATCCTGTCCTCTTTTTGTAAATGTTTTGATATTGTCTGCTGTCTTTGGGGCATTAAGTAGTTTTTTTTTCTCATTTACTGATTGTAGATTTGTTTGTTTCATCCCTTTTTTTAAATTTAATTTGACTATGTCTGAGCAGGCAGACTGTGTGTTCTTTTTTGTTTGCTCATCTGTGTGCACAATAATTTTCACCTCATTCTCCAATAGCTGGGTCAGTCACTCAGCTATGGTACAGCAGGGCAGGTCTAGCTGAAGAGGAATTACTGGGATGGGTTGTTTCTGGCACTTACTACAGCCACCAGAGCAGGTCAGTAATCAGTGCAGGGCAGGTTCCAGTAGGCCATGCCTGTGCTACTTGGTGGTGTGATGTCAAGTGCAAGGTGCAGATAGGCAGGATGCAGAAGGGAGATTGTTATGTGTGGAGCTAAGATGGACATGGGAGAGAGGAGGAGAGAGGAACAGGAGCCAAAAACATACAAACAAACAAAAAATAATGCTAGGGGAGCTTGCCGTTGGAGTGGAGAGATGAGAGAGTATGGAATGGAGAAAAACAGGAAGGGGAAGAGGAAGAAAAGAAAAGAATGAATAAATAAAAATTGGAAAGGTTAAAGAACCGTAAAGTTCCCAGGGATCCCACTGGTGCAGCTATGAGGTCAGGGGAAGTCGCTCTTAGGTGTTTCAGTACAGCTTGGCTAGTTCGCATAGAGGTATTCAATGAAATATTCAGGGAACAGAAACAGAAGGAAGCTATAGAGAGATGAGAAACTATGCAATGAAGAAAGACAAAAGGGAAAAAGCGGGAAAAGAAAACAAAACAAATTAAAAAACAAAAACAAAAAAAACAAGAAAGACCCCCAAAAAAACAGGAAAAAAAAAAAAACAAAAAAAGAAATGCCTGCAGGGATCCCTCTGCATGTCTGTGCAAGCCAAGGGGGAAGTCTCCTTGCCACGCAGCACCGCCTGGCCAGAAAGAGCTCCCAACTCAAGAAAAGAAAAAGAAAACAAACAATTCAAAACAAACAAACGAACAAAAGTCCCGGGATCCCACCAGCATGGCAGCCCAGACCGGGCAGCAGCTCCACACATGAACGGAGCTCCACAACGCCTCAGGAAGAAGCAAAGATGGCACACGGAGCCAGGTATTTGAGCAAAAGGAGGGGGAGGTGGTGAGAGGTAAGGAAGAAATCAAAAGAAGCAGAAAAAAAAGCAACACTAGCAGCCAACAAATGGCACTTAGAGTGCCAGCTAGTGCGGGCTGGTGTTTCTCAGACAAGAGACTGGGTCCTTGGGAAGCAGAGGGGGCCGAGTGTGGGTGAAGAAGTTTAGGGAGTGGGAAAGCATATATCACTAATTACCGGAGCTCTGCATCCCCTCAGGAAGAAGCAAAGATCACGCACAGAGCCACGAATTTGAGCGAAAGGAGGGGGAGGTGATGAGAGGTAAAGAAGAAATCAAAAGAAGCAAAAAAAGCAACACCAGCAGCCAACAAATGGCACTCAGAGAGCCGGCTTGTTTGGGTGTGTGGAATCCAAGCAGTCGGTGTTTCCCGGTAAGGAGATTGTGGCCGCGTGAAGCAGAGGAGCCTGAGTCGGGGTGAAGAAGCGTGGGGCATGGGAAAGTGCACACCGCAAATTACTGGTTGTTTTGTCTCCCACTGGACGCTCCGTGAGGCTGCTTTCTTGTACCCCATTTGCTGGTCTCGGGTAGGAGTCCAAGATGGCCGATCCGTGCTTTGTTAGCTGATAGGGGACCTCTGAATGAATCTCTCCTCGCTCTCCGTTCTCTGTCAGTTTTCTCACTCCATTTGGTACCTGGCTGAGTTCTTTATCTCTTCATTTGATGTTTTAGGGTTTCAGGATTAATGTATTCTGTGTTCGGCTTAGTTTTTCGGATGTTTGCTGTGGAGGGACAGCGTGGTGCTTCCGCCTAGAGGGTCATTTTGCCAGAACCGCCCAGGAGTAGCTTTCTTAACAGTGGAAATGTAGCAAGTGTATTGAATGCAGAGAGAGATTCAGATGATAACTATGGTTGACTGCTAAATGTTTAGCCATTTGATCATTGGTGAGTAGTAGCTTCTTTTGTAAAGTTTATTTGCTTAAAAAATATTCTATTTCATGTTTTCTCCACACTTTTATATTTTATAATAATCAAATTAAATTAAGTAAAACCTTTTGGTTTTCTACCCAGAAATTCTTTCCTTTGAAAAATTATTTTCATATTACATACTCAAGGTTGCTTATTTTAACTTCTATTTTTATATTTCAGGCTACCAAAAAAAAAATTTTTGACAGTAATTCATTGTTTCTGATAGAGCAATCCCACCACCCATTGTCATTTTGTCATATCGTGCTGGCTTGCAATGCTATGATGCTAAAAGCTATGCCACCAGTAGTTCAAATATTAGCAGTCATCCATGGTGGACAGGTTTCAGTAGAGCTTCCAGATAAAGACAGAATAGGGAAAAAGACCTCGTGTTCTACTCCCAAAAGTAGACAATGAAAACCATATGGATCACACCTTAATATTATCTGACTGCTTGCTTTGGATACCTCATAAGAAGAGGTCAATTTCTGGAGAAGGAAATCATGTTTGATGAAGTATAGGGCCAATGAGGGTATGCGAAACCCTTGGTTTAGATGGATTAGCAGAATACTCAGCAATAATGGAGACATGCGTGCTGATTATTGTGAGAATGGTGCAGGATCATGTAACATTTCATTCTGCTAAACATAAGGTAACCAAGAGGCAGAGTTGCCTTGACAGCAACTAACAACAACAACAAATATAGAGCAATTGGTTCAGAAGAAAATATTGTTCCATCCATGAAGGCAGCAATATTTGTACCATTATGCCCATATGGAGCAGTGAGTTACCATAACTAGAAATAATTTGCTCCCTATATCGGACCAGTTAACCAGAGTCAACTCTCTAGAGTTGGAAAGATAGCGCAAACATGATCTGCATCTCTCAGTCCCATTACAGTTTTTTTTGAGGTGCTTGTTAACTTGATTATGATTGTTATCTTGAATCACTCCAGTTCATACATTCTCATCAGGGTCAGTGTCATCACCAAGAGGGTAATAATTGGTTCTTGGTGGTGAAAGATTCTATTTTTTATGAATAACTCATGGATGTGCAGTAATATAGTATATATATTATGAGTTAGCCTTGGAAAATACCATCAAGTAACAAGACAGTGGGGCCTAAGACTGAGGCTTGAATTATTCCAACATTAAAAGTCCAACAAAAGGGACTGAAATGGGCATATTCCTGGAAATACAAAAGATTGTTGTGTCAACAGGGAAGAGAATAGTTCAAGACGGTGGGAGGCAGTTGGGTGGTATGTTACTGAGATTTCAAGTGGTATAAAAATAACAAAACAGCCATTGGCTTCTGCGATATGGGCCTATCTCACTGAGTGTTATTCTGGATGATTTAGTATGAGTAAGGATAATGTAAACTGAGCTACAGAAGGTGAGGAAACAGAAGCAGCAAGCACAGACACCTCAACTGTGAGGAGTAGAAAAGAAAAAGAACAGCTGCTGGAGAAGGGAATAGGGTTAAGGTGGAGGGTCCCACTATTTAGGAAAGGCAGGAAGGGAAAAGGTCCGGCTGGCACGTGGAGGACTGGCCTTCACAGGTGGGTCTGCAGTAATAGGAGAAAAGAAGTTAAGCATGAGGGAAAACAACACATTTATAGTCTTGTTTGCAGGAGTTTGAGAAAAGTCCTCGTTGGAAATAAAATCTTCTAAATACCCAACCCATTTCAAGGACACATTGAGATTCCTGTTACCTAGCCCTTAATCTTTTCTTTATCTTCTCCTGGATTAATTCAAAAGACAGCTAACAGGTATCTCTCATCCACTCTCACTCAATCTAACCCACCAAGTCATCTCACTCTCATTGTACGTGTGTGTGTATATGTGATAGTGTATGTGATAACAGGAATCAGCTTGTTCCCCAAGGCTTATCTTACAAGAAGGAAAAGAGGATATTTTGGTTTTGTAATGCAAATGGAAGAAGACACTATCACTATGGTATCTTCCAAAGATGAAGTTCTAACATAAATTCTTGGTGGGGAAGGGTAATGTCTTATCCAAAGATCATAATGGTTTTGACCTTTTTGGCTCTGATGATAAATTCAGTGCCCAGACAATCTTGTGCCCCGTCTGGTTTTTGCAAAGCATATACAGCATAAGTGTGATCTCCACAGGAACAATACTGACACTTTGTCATTCCCCTTATCTTGCCTCTGCACAGATGTGAAGGATTAGATCATCTCTTGGTGGAAAATTACAATTTCTTTAGGAATGAACTTAATTGAAATGTCAAAGAACTTGGCGGGATATTTTTTCAACAACTTAACAAACAGAAGAAGAAATATGATTTAAGAAAGTTATTTAAAGGGTCAGTGGTGGTTCCAGGAAATATCAGGCTTTAGAGGATGTTTAAACTTTCTGGTCCCTCTCTAGAAGGGATTCTTGTCATTTTCCCACCATGATGGATCAGATAGTGCTCATCGATGTTGTTGTTAGTTGCCATCAAGTAGGCTCCAACTCAAGGCAACCCCATGTAGAACAGAACAAAATGCTACTTGGTCCCATGCCATCCTCATGATCGCTGGCAAGCTTGAGCCCATTTTTGCCTTCCATCCTAGCAGGCTCATCTTCCAGCACTATATCAAATTATATTCTGTTTTGATCCACTGGGTTTTTATTGCCTATTTTTTAGAAGTAGATCACCAGTCTTTTCTTCCTAGTCTTAGACTGGAAGCTCCATTGAAACCTGTCCAACATGGGTGACCCTGCTGGTATTTGATATATTGCTGTCATTGGTTCCAGAATCATAGGAAAATGCAAGCCACAACAATATGACAAACTGACAGACAGGTGGTAAATTCACAAATTATTAAAAAAAGAAAGAAAAAAAAAGCATTGGTGTCAAGTTGGATCTGTCTCATAAGATTATATTATTCAATAAGATGGTAAGTGTAAAATAATTAACATTAGAGCCTGAGACATAGCAATTGTCCATTGAATTGTAACTCCAAGTAAGAAGAGTCAAATGACTTGGGATAGTTATCCAGAGTGGATCAAGAACACTATGCCACATTTATTATGGAGAAAATCATGTTATTACTCAAACATCAATCTTTCATATCCTACTTCTGAGTGTGTGTTTAACGTTAAATTTTGCAGTAATTCTACTTTTTTTATAAATGGATGTGATTTTATTTGTGCCTAGCCAGAATTCATTCCAGTATTATCCAATGAAAGCATAATGTGAGATGTATATACTTGAATCACACATATAAACTTAAATTTTCTGTTACACACACACAAGTGAAGTTAACTTTAAGATAAATTTCACATGACTCAATATGTTCAAAATATTCTCATTTCAACATGTAATTAGTATTAGAAGGTAGTTAACATGATGTTTACATTCATTCTTTTTTACTAAGTATTCAAAACCCAGTGTGTATTATATTTAAAATACATCTCAGTTTGGACAAGCCACACTTCAAATGCTCAATAGCCACATGTGGCTCATGGTGGGTACCATTTTCAATAGTCCAGCTTCACTTGTTACATGTACAATCTCCTTAAATCCTCTTAACAATAAAGGCTTGTTACTATCATATTTCTCCTGTTACATATGAGGAAATTAACCACAAAACCAGTAAACCAATTGTCATTGGGTTGTCGCTGACTGGTGGTGACCCCTTGTGTGTCAGAGTACAACTATGCTCTATAGAGTTTTCATGGCTAATTTATTTTTTCAGATGCAGATTGCCAGGTCTTTCTTCTGAGGTGCCTTTCGGTGGACTCAAACTACCAACCTTTCAAATGCAGCTGAGTGTGTTTACCGTTTGCACCACTCAGGAACTCATACAGAAGTTAAGCCATACTGACTGAAAAAAGACCGTTATTTTTAACTAGAGAATACTTTCAAGCCCTGAATTAAATTTTGTAGATAAATATGCCTTTTCCACTTAACCTCCATTTCCACATCTCTTTCTTATCTCATTCCTAATTGGTCTAGCATCATTTTTTTTGTGCTCATTCAATATATAACTTTATAACTTGTTATATCACATAATAATAAAATTAAGCTGATATTATTACCTAACTTTTCTTTTATGAATTTCACTTTGTATTCTTCAATATTTATAATTCCAGTATTTGTCAGAACTATCGTTTTACACTGTGGCATGTTCAAATTTGGCCATTGGCCAAAATTAAATACTGTAAGAAAGTGAGGACAATTCAGTGATTAAGAATCTTAATAGTTTTTATTTAGGAGGTGAGAGGAACAAAGTAGGGATAGAGTTGTCATGGCTGAAAAGCAGTAGGTACTCATGTTAGCCAGCAGAGAAGTATATTTTAATATGTTTGTGGTTGCATAATAATGATGAGTTTCTACTCTGACTAATGGAGACCCCATATGTTTCAGAGTACATCTGTGGTCCATACGGTTCTCACTTTATGTGATCTTCTGGAAGTAGGTCATCAGGTCTTCCTTCCAAGGCGTCTCTGGGTGGATTTGAACCACTAGCCTTTCAGTTGGTAGCCGAGCACTTAACAGGTTGCACTACCTAGGTACTGCTTGTGGTTGAAGAGCATACCTTTTGTGTCTGTGTTCAGTCATGATTACAGGGTAGTCTTATTTGTGCCTGGTCTCATCATAGTCATCATGTGACCTCATCTGAAGTTGAAATTCTGTGAAACCGTTTTTGTGTATAGGGAACACTGTGGTTTGTTACCTTCTGTCAGTTGTCAAGGTCTTTCTCACAGAGAGAAGTCTTACCCTTCCTACTCTTCTTCCTTCTTAACCTTTTAAGGAGCTATCTTTATTATTTTCTCATTCATTTTTCCAGTATTTCTATTTTTGCAAATACAGTCTTGTATATTCTTATTTCTCTCTTTGCAAACAAAAAGTAGCATATTATGTACACTGTCCTACTCTTTGCTTGTTTCTTTTGCTGGTCACACTGGAGATCTTTCCATTTCAGTACATCGAAGTCTTTCTCATTGTTTTTTAATGGGTGAATAGTACTCCATTGTCTGGATGTACAATAATCATTACATAATTTTAGCTTCTTAACAGCGAATAAGGGGCCCTGGTGGTGCAACAGTTAAACGCTGGGCTGCTAACCTAAAGGTAAACATTCAAACCTACCAGTCCCTCCATGGAAAAAGATGTGGCAGTCTGCTTCTGTAAAGATTACAGCCCTAGGAACCCTATAGCCAGTTCTACTCTGTCCTGAAGTGAAGCTATGAGTTGGAGTTGACGCGAACTCAATGTTTTTTTTTTTGTTTTGTTTTGTTTTTAACTTTTGATAGCAGCAAATACATGGTGCCCCTAAAGTAATTCAGTGTGAATGGATGCTGGGATCCTTTCGCGGTACAAATGATTAAGCATTCAACTACTAACTGAAAAATTGGTGATGCCTCAGAAGAAAGACCTGGTGATCAAATTTCAAAAGATGACAGCTACTGAAAATGCTAAGGCGCACAGTTCTACTAGAAACATACGGGGTCGACATGAGTCAGAATTGACTCTACAGCAATTATTTTGCTTAATTTTGTTTTGTTTTTTGGTTCGGATGGATGATTATTTGTAAAACCCTGAGCTTACATTTGACAGCATTTGCTACATAAAACAGAGTGTGACAGATACTCTGGTGAACTGGGTTCAACTCCTAGTTTAGCCAGCAATTTTCTTGACAAGTCACTTAAATTCTTTGAGGTGCTCTTTCAACATATATAAAATTCAGTGGTTCACAAATATTTAAGTCCCCATCAAATTTCATTCATTTGATCTTATTCTTACATTATATGTTTATCAATCCACTCTCCATAAAGAAAAAAAAAAAAGTCCTAATTTATAGTGTCTGCTGATGCCCATGGTGTAAATACTCCAATCAAGACCAATTTCAATCTCACAGTTTTATAACCAGCTTGCAGAATTTCTTAAAATTTCTTAAAATGGTTGGCTCTTGGAGATAGTACAGTGAGAGTCAAATAGACTACTGGGAAAACATTCTAAAATGAGACTCACTGAGATTCAGATATTATAACCTCCTCAGATGGAACTTAAGTTATATCACACTTGGGTTGAATAAAAAGAAAACTAAAAATATTATTCTCTAAATCTACCACCTTAATCATTCTCTGAAATGTCTATTAGTTTGTAGCACAAAAGGATTGCTAAGGATCAAACAGTAACTTACTTTAATAAATATCTTGTTTACTCAACCTTAATATACAGAGAAGCATACTTAGTTGATTCAAAGTCCAATATATTAGTACACTAATTCTCACTCTTAATTATGGCTACACATTTTAATCACCATTTTTCCCACTTTTGAAAACTACTGATACCCAGCCTCACCTCAGATTAACTAAATCAGAACCTCTGCAGAATGGGTCTCAGCTATTAGTTTGTTTGAACAGTGTTTCAGGTGGTTCTAATCTGCATCCAGTGGTTAGGCACATCTGGTCTTTGGATACTTGGTATGCAAATATTTTGACATTTCCCTTTTCTCTCTTTAGGTGAAGCACACTATGAAGATATGTTACAACCACAGGATACTGATTCAGCTGAGCTAATACAAGCACGAGAAAAAATCTTTCAGATCCTACAGAAATGGCTAAGGAAATAATTCTCTATGAAATATCAGTGCAACAGAATCCAAAATCTGGTCTCACATTTATTGCTCAAATCTAAAACCACCTGAAAGGGTGAACTTAGAGCAGACTCAAAAGTCTAATTCCTCTATGTAAGATTTAAGTCAGTTTTGTTTTCATGCAAGGTCATCTTGTTCTACCTTTCTTGCTGGCCTTGAGAAGCAGGAGACCATCCCCCACCCCAAGAAATTAATTACACTGGAGGACAAGGTGAAACCAGATAGTTTGTTGTCATGGGGACAGAAGCTGTACATCCGGTTTTCCAGAACATTCTCTATTTCATGAACCCCTATTCTTTCCAATAAGTGCCATTCATAAAATGTAAATATAAATCTGTTTTGATTAATTTATGTATACATTAATAATAAATAGGAAAAATGCTTTGCCAAATAATGAATCCTTGTCTTTGTTAAGAAAATTTAGGGACAGGTACAACGTGAGTGAATTAGGAAAAAAAAAAAAATCTTGTTCTTGTTCTTGTTGGGTGCTTTTGAGTCAGTTCCAACTCATAGCAACCATGTGTACAATAGAACACAATATTACCGGATCCTGTGCCATCCACACAATTGTTGCTTTGTTTGAGCCTATTTTTGCTGCCACAGTGTTAATCCATTTTGTTCAGGGTCTTCCACTTTTTCACTGACCCTCTACTTTACCAGGCATGATGTCCTCCAGGGTCCCTTCTGACAACATGTCCAAAATACGTGAAATAAAGTTTTGCCATCCTTGTTTCTAAGGATCATTCTAACTGTACTTTCCAAGACAGATTTATTCCTTCTTCTGGTTGTTGTTGTTATGTGCCATTGAGCCAGTTTTGACTCACAGCTACCCTATGTGCAACAGCGTGAAACACTGCCTGGTCCTGCACTGTTCTCACAGTTTCTGTTACGCTTGAGCTCATTGTTGCAGCCACTGTGTCAATCCATCTCATTGAGGGTCTTCCACTTTTTTGCTGACCATCTAGTTTACCAAGCATGATTGCTTCTCAGGGACTGATCCCTCCTGATAACAAGTCCATCTTATGTGAGACGAAGTCTCGCCATCCTTTCTTCTAGGGAACATTCTGGAAATGGTGTTGAACTTTATCAAATGTATTTTCTGAATCAATTGATATGGTCGTATGGTTGTTTTCCTTTGTTTTATTTGTGTGGTGGATTACATTGATTGATTTTCTAATGTTGATCCACCCTTGTATTTCTTTATGAATCCCACTTGATCATGTTATATGATTCTTTTTTGATATGTTGCTGAATTCCATTGGCTAGAATTTTGTTGAAAAACTTTGCATCTATGTTCATGAAGGATATTGATCTGTAATTTTCGTTTCTTTTATAATAATAATTATTATGATTTTTGATGTCTTCGACTGGTTTAGATATCAGGATACACTGGCTTCATAAAAAGAGTTATTGAGTGTTCCTTCCTCTTCTATGTTTCGAAGAGATTGAGTAGAATTTATGTCAACTCTTCTCTGAACGTTTAGTAGAATTCCCTAGTGTTGCCATCTGGTCCTGGGCTGGTTTTATTGTTGTTGTTGACAGTATTTGATGACATCTTTAATCTCTTCTTTTGTAATGGGTTTGGTTAGATTTTCTACCTCTGTGCAAGTTTAGGTAGGTAGTGTGTTTCTAGGAATTTGTCCATTTCATCTAGGTCTTCAAATTTGTTGGAGTACAATTTTTCATAGTAATCTGTTATGATTCTCTTTATCTCATTTGGATCTGTTGTAATGTCTCCAGTTTCATTTCTTAATTTGGTTATTTGCTTCATCTTGTTTTTTTTTTTTTTTCTTTTTGTTTTCTTTTGTCATTCTAGCTAGCAATTTGTCTATTTTACTGATTCTTTTCAAGAAATAATTTCTGATTCTGTTGATGCTTTCTTTTGTTTTTGTATTTCTATTTCCTTTCTTCTTACCCTGATCTTAATTACTTTCTTTTTTCTGATAGCATTAAGTTTCTTTTGCTCTTCCTTTTCTATTTGTTGTCAATTTAAGTTATTGATTTTGGTTCTACTTTTTTTTAATGTAGTCGTTTATTGCTATGAGTTTCTCTCTGAGAACTGCTTTTGTTGTGTCCCAAAAGTTTTGATATGTTGTGTTTTCATGTTTATTTGATTCTATTTTTTTAATTTCTCTTTTGATTTCTTGTATGACTCGAGAGTTTTTTGGTAGTGTATTATTTGGCTTAAATATATTCATTTTTATTTCTCTTTTCCTTTTGTTGATTACAAGCTTTATACCTTTATGGTCTGAGAAGATGTTTTGTATGATTTTAATCTTCATAAATTTGGTGAGAATTCTTGTGTGGCCTGTCATATGGTCTATACTAGAAAATGCTCTATACGTGCCTGGGGAAAGCGTGTATCATTCTGATGATGGATGGAGGGTCCTATATATATCTGTTACTTCAAATTGGCTTATGGTTTTATTTAAGACCTCAGTTCCTTTGTGGTCTTCATTTTAGTTTTTCTGTCTCGAGCTCAAAGTGGTATCTTGAAGTCCCAACTACAATTGTGGAGTTTTGGTCAGTATTTGTTTCATTTATTTTAGGAGGTTGCTGTTAGGATATATATATTTCTAAATGTTATGACTTCTTGCTAGATTGACCCTTTTATTATTATGTAATAACCTTCTTTGTCTCTCATAATACATTTTGATTTAAAGTGTATTTTATCTGATATCAGTATGGCCATCCCTGCTTTTCTTTGTTTACTGGTTACATGGGATAATTTTTCCATCTTTTTATTTTCAGTCTTTTTATGTCCTAATGTCTAAGGTGTGTTTTGTACAAACAGCAAGAGGATGTACTTTTTTTTTTTTTTTTTTAGATCTAATCTTCCACTCTATATCTTTTGTATGGGGAGTTAAAACCATTTACGTTTAAGGTTATTACTGAGAATGAAGTGTCTATCTCTATCACTTTGCTATTTGTTTTTTGAGTGTTTCATATCTCTTTTCATATTCTCATTTTTTCTGTTATTGCTTGTGTTAGGCTGGTTTCTTACGATAAACTCTTGATTTTTTCCTTTTTTTTATTCTGTGTATTTTTTCTAGTTGATATCTTAGTGCTTTCCACACTTACTGTATTATGAAAATTTCATTTATCACCACTTTTAACATATGAAATACAGGTGATATACAAAATTAACAAATTAAATCTATTTCTGATTTGCTTCTTCCCCTCTCCCTGATTTTTATTGGAGGGTCTCCATTAACTTCATTGTATATCCTATATCTGATAGGTTTACTTTGCACATATTTCTTGCTAACTTGATGTTGTATTGCTTGTGGAATAAATTACTGAGTTTACTTCCTGATAATAAAGTATACTATATGAGTTGTCCATGTTGTTGCATTTTATTGGTTGGTTGGTTTGTTTTTAGAGAGCGCTCTCTCTCCTTCTTCCCCATATTTTGTTTTCTTCCCTTGTATGAATTCAAGTATTTATTTAATATTGTTGTCTTTCAGTTTGGAGAACTCTCTTGAGTAATACTTGCAGAGCTTATCTGTTCTTGCTGTTAGGTGCCATCCAGTCAGTTCTGACTCATAGCGACCTTATGTACCACAGAGCTAAACAATGCCCTGTCCCGCCCCATTCTCACAATAGTTCTTATGCTTGAGTGCACTGTTGCAGCCACTATGTCAACCCCTCTAGTTGAGGGTCCTCACTTTCTAGATGACCCTCTACCAAGCATGATGTCCTTCTCCAGGGATTGATCCCTCCTGATAACATGTCCAAAGTATGTTCGACGTACTCTTGCCATCCTTGCTTCTAAGGAGTATTCTGGTTGTAATTCTTCCAAGGCATATTTGTTCATTCTTTTGACAGTCCATGGTATATTCAGTAATCTTCGCCAACACCACAATTCAAAGGCATCAATTCTTCCTTGGTCTTCCTTATTCATCATCCAGCTTTCGAATACACTTGAGGAAACTGAAAATACCATGGCTTGGGTCAGGTGAACCTTTGTCTTCAAGGTGACATCTTTACTTTTCAACACTTTAAAAAGGTCCTTTGCAGCAGATTTGCCCAATGCAATGCATCTTTTGATTTCTTATCTGCTGCTTCCATGGGTGTTGATTGTGGATCTAAGTAAAATGAAATCCTTGACTACTTCAGACTTTTCCCTGTTAATCATGATGTTGCTTATTGGTCCAATTGTAAAGGTTTTTGTTTTCTTAAGTTGACGTGTGTAATCACTACTGAAGGCTGAGGTCTTTGATCTTCATCAGTAAGTGCTTCAAGTCCTCTTCAGCAAGAGGACTTTCAGCGAGCAAAGTTATGTCATCTGCATAACACAGGTTGTCAATGAGTCTTCCTCTAATCCTGATGCCCCATTCTTCTTCATATAGTCCAGCTTCTTGGATTATTTGCTCAGCATACAGATTGAATAGGTATGGTGAAAGGATACAACCCTGACACACACCTTTCCTGACTTTAAACCACCCAGTATCCCATTGTTCTGTTTGAACAACTGCCTCTTGATCTGTGTATAGGTTCCTCATGAGCACAATTAAGGGATCTGGAATTCCCATTCTTCACAATGGTATCCTTTATTTGTTATTATCCACACAGTTGAATGCCTTTGCATAGTCAATAAAACACAATTAATCATTTTTATGGTATTCTCTGTTTTCAGCCAGGATCCATCTGACATAAGTAACGACATCCCTCATTCCACATCCTCTTCTGAATCCAGCTTGAATTTCTGGCAGTTCCCTGTTAATGAACTACTGTAGCAGCTTTTGAATGATCTTCAGCAAAATTTTACTTACTTGTGATAATGATATTGTTCGATAATTTCCATGTTGGGTTGGATCACGTTTCTCAGGAATAGGAATAAATATGGAACTCTTCCAGTTGGTTGGCCAGGTAGCTCTCTTCCAAATTTCTTAGCATAGATGATGTGTGAGCACTTCCAGCACTGGATACATTTGTTGAAGCATCTCAGCTGGTATTCTGTCAGTTCCTGGAGACTTGATTTTTGTCAATGCCTTCAGTGCAGCTTGGACTTCTTCCTTTAGTACCATCGGTTCCTGATCATATGTTACCCTCTGAAATGTTTGAATGTTGAACAAATTTTTTTTGGTGTAGTGACTCTGTGTATTCCTTCCATCTTCTTTTGATGCTTCTTGAGTCATTTAATAATTTCTCAAGAGCATCCTTCAATATTGTAAACTCGAGGCTTGAATTTTTGCTTCAGTTTTCAGCTTGAGAAATGTTAAGAGTTTTCCTCCCTTTCCATTTTTTATCTCCAGGTCTTTGCACATGTCATTATAAAACTTTACTTTGTTTTCTCGAGCCACCCTTTGAAATCTTCTGTTCAGCTCTTTTACTTCATCATTTTTTCCTTTTGCACTAGCTACTCTACGTTCAAGAACAAGTTTCAGAATCTCTTCTGACATCCATTTTGGTCTTTTCTTTCTTTTCTACCAGATCTTGTCTGGTAGTGGCAAATTCCCAGAGCTTCTGTTTATTTGTGAATGTCTTGTTTTGCCCCTCATTTTTGAATGAAACTTTGCTGGGTAAAGAATTATTGGTTGGCAACTGTTTTTGTTCAATATTTTATATGTTGTGCTCCATTGTCTTCTGGCTTCTAGAGTTTCTGAGGGGAAATTCACACTAATTCTTATGAAGTACCATTGGCATGTGTCTTATGCTGGATTCTCTAGGGAAGAGAAACTAGTAAAGCATATAAATATATATAGAGAGAGATTTATATCAACCACTCCTGCGGTTGTAGAGGTTGGAACTTTCCAAGACCCTAGGTCAGGATAGAGGCTTTTCCTAATTCACATAGCTGCAGGGGCTGGTTAATCCAAGATCGGCAGGTCAGAGATCAGGGCTCTTCCTCACAGACTGAAAAGATTGATGAGTTCCTAAGATTGTCAGGAAGACCTCAGGTAAGCTGCTAGCTCAGGTCCCATGAAACAGAGGTCAGAAAATTAAGAGCCAGCTGAGGATTCGGTGCCAGCAAAAGCACATGAGCCTTGCCAGAATGTCCACTTATATTCAATGCAGGTCACACACCCAAGGAAACTCCCTTACTACTGGTTGGCTACTCACAGCAGATCCCATCATGGAGGTGATTACATTATATCACATCTCATCATGGAAGTGATCACATCATATGACTGTCAAACCACTGAGAATCAGGGCCCAGCCAAGCTGACACACAACATTAACCATCACAGTATGTTATACAGTGTTTTCCTCTTGTTGCTTTCTGAATTCTCTCCTTGTCTGTGGTTTTAAGGAATTTTATCAGGATGTGGTGCAATATTGGTGTTTTTCTGTTTCTTCTAACTGAGGTTCATAAAACTCCTAGTATTTGCAGTCTTGGTTCTTTGTGTAAATCTGGGAAATTTTCTATGACTATCTTTGGAAAATTATTTTATGCCTTTTTTATTGTCACGGTGCTGTGGAATTCCAATAATTCTAATGTCAGATGTCTTAATTGAATCTCATAACATATTTCCATTTGGCTTTGCTCACTGTACTTTTTTTCTTTTATCTTGTTTCTCTTGAGACTTGATAAGTTCAGTTATTCTGTTGTCTAGTTGACTTACTCTATCTTCTGTCTTTTCAATTCTGTTGTTGTTGTTGTTGTTTTTCAAATTTTCTGATTAAGTTGCTTTATTTATCAGTTCCAGTAATTTTTTGTGTGATGCTTTCAGTATTTTTTATTTTTAATATTCTTCCTCTTTTTTTTTCCTGATCTGTTTGTTTCTTTTCTGTGTGCTTTTTGCTTTCTTAAACATGTTTAGTTCCGTTGTGTGAAAGTTTACTTTTCTTTCCATTATCCAGATTTCCATAGGAGAAATTTCCTCTTCTTGTTTTCCTTTTGATTGATCCTTCTTATCTTGTGATTTTGTCTGTTTTACTATTTGTTGAACTTGGGCCATTTTTATATCTTTCATTTTAATATTTTAAATTCTAAGTTTCCTGTTTTTCCTAAAAACCACTAAAAGGCAGTATTGTCCTGTGTTTTTTCAGCCTTAAGTGAGGAGTTCTGAATGAGTTTTCATGTGGATGTTTCAGCATCTGTGTTTATTCTGGCTAGTTCTCATTTAGGTGACTGATTTTGTTGTCTCGTAGCTCTTTCTGTCTTTTGACCTTTTGATTGTGGCCATGGCTGTACACCTGGAACTGATTTCTTTTTTCTTTTTCTTTTTTAGGGTTTTTTTTTTTTTTATTGTTGTAATTAAATGAGGTTTACATTTCAAGTTAGTCTCCGATACAGAATTGTTTTTTAACATACATTGTTATGAGACCCCAACCATTCACCCCATTCTGCGACAGCACACTCCTCCCCTCTGCCCCTGATTGCCCATGAACATTCAATCAGCTCGTAACTCTCTCTGCCCTCCCCTCTAACCTCTGGACAGAAGTCGTCCCTTTGGTCTCTTATATCTACTTGTCTAAGAGGCACATTCTTCACAAGTATCACTTTATGTCCCACAGTCCAGTCCAATCCTTGTTGGAAGAGTTGGCCTTGGAAACTGTATTAGTTTTGGGGTGATGGAGAGACCAGGGGCCATGCTTTCCGGGGTGCCTTCTGTCTTAGTCAGACCATTAAGTCTGGTCTTCTTACTAGAATTTCTACGGCTCCATCAGGGACCCTCTGTAGTGTTCCCTGTCAAGACGTTCATTGGTGGTAGCCAGGCACCATCTAGTTCTTCTGGTCTCAGGCTGATGAAGTCTTTGGTTTATGTGGCCCATTCTGTCTCTTGGGCCAATACTTTTCATGTGTCTTTGGTGTTCTTCATTATCCTTTACTCCAAGTGGTTGGGACCAATTGATGCATCTTAGATGGCCACTTGCAAGCTTTTAAGACTCCAGATGCCACTCACCAAAAGAGGTTGCAGAACATTTTCTTAATAAGGTTTGTTATGCCAATTGACATAGATGTCCGCTGAAAGCATGGTCCCCAGAACCCCCATCCCTGCTACTCTGTCTCTCAAAGTATTTGATTGTTTTGAGGAAACTTCTTAGCTTTGGTTTAGTCCAGTTGTACTGTCTTCCCCTGTAGTGTGTGCTGTCCTTCCCTTCACCAAAGATCATTCTTATCTACTATCTAGTTAGCGAATAACCCTCACCCTCCCTCCCCACCCCCGTAACCATCAAAGAATGTTTTCTTCTGTGTTTAAACCTTTTCTTGAGTTCCTATAATAGTGGTCTTATACAGTATGTCTCCTTCTGTGCCTGACTAAATTCACTCAGCATAATAAGTTGTAGCTTCCATCAAGTTATACAATGTTTCATAGCTTCATCATTGTTCTTTATCATTGTGTAATATTCCATTGTGTGGATATACCATAGTTTGTTTATCCATTCATCCATCGATGGGCACTTAGGTTGCTTCCATCTTTTGGCTATTGTGAACAGTGCTGTGATGAACATGGGCATGCATATATCTATTCATGTGACAGCTCTTGTTTCTCTAGGATATATTCCAAGGAGCGGGATAGCTGGATTGTATTGTACTTATATTTCTAGCTTTTTAAGGAAGTGCCTAATTGATTTCCAAAGTGGTTGTACAATTTTAAATTCCCACCAACAGTGTGTAAGTGTTCCAGTCTCTCCACAACCTCTCCAGCATTTGTGACTTTGTGCTTTATGGATTAATGCTAGCCTTGTTGGGGTGAGATGATATCTCATTGTAGTTTTGATCTGCATTTCTCTGATGGCTAATGATTGTGAGCATTTCTTCATGTGTCTGTTAGCTGCCTGAATATCTTCTTTGTTTAAGTGTCTGTTCATATCCTTTGCCCATTTTTTAGTTGGGTTATTTGTCTTTTTGACGTTGAGGTTTTGGATTATCTTGTAGATTTTAGAGATTAAACGCTGATCGGATTTGTCATAGCCAAAAATTTTTTCCAGTCTGTAGGCTGTCTTTTCACTCTTTTGATGAAGTCTTTGGATGAGCATAAGTGTTTGATTTTTAGGAGCTCCCGTTTATCTAGTCTCTCTTCTGGTGCTTGTGCATTGTTACTTATGGTTTGTATTGTGTTTATGCCATGGATTAGGGCTCCTAGTGTTGTCCCTACTTTTTCTTCCATGATCTTTATCGTTTTTGATTTTATATTTAAGTCTTTGATCCATTTTGAGTTAGTTTTTGTACATGGTGTAAGATATGGGTCTTGTTTCAGTTTTTTGCATATAGATATCCAATTATGCCAGCAACATTTGTTAAGGAGACTGTCTTTTCCCCAATTAATGGACTTTGGGCCTTTGTCAAATATTAGCTGCTCACAGGTGGATGAGCATATATTTGGATTCTCAACTCTGTTCCATTGGTCTATATATCTGTTATTGTACCAGTACCAGGCTGTTCTGACTACCATGGCAGTATAATAGGTCCTAAAATCAGGTAGTGTAAGGCCTCCCACTTTGTCCTTCTTCTTGAGCAGTGCTTTATGTATCTGGGCTTCTTCCCTTTCCATATGAATTTGGTGATTTGTTCCTCCATCTCTTTAAAAACTGTTGCTGGAATTTGGATCGGAATTTCAGTGTATCTGTAGATTGCTTTGGATAGAATTTACATTTTCACTATGTTGAGTTTACCTATCCATGAGCAAGGTATATTATTCCACTTATGCAGGTCTCTTTTAGTTTCTTACAGTAGTGTCTTGTAGTTTTCTCTGTAAAGATCTTTTACATCTCTGGTTAGATTTATTCCTAAGTTTTTTATCTTTTGGGGGGTTATTGTAAATGGTATTGATTTGGTGATTTCCTCTTCAGCGTTCTCTTTGTTGGTGTAAAGGAATCCAATTGATTTTTGTGTGTTTATCTTGTATCCTGAAACTTTGCTGAAATCTTCTATTAGTTCCAGTATTCCTGTGGATTCCTTGGGGTTTTCCGTGTATAAGGTCATATCATCTGCGAATAGAGATACTTTGACTTCTTCCCTACCTATTTGGACGCGCTTTATTTCTTTTTCTAGCCTAATTGCTCTGGCTAGGACCTCCAGCACAGTGTTGAATAAGAGTGGTGATAGAGGGTATCTTTGTCTGGTTCTCATTCTCAAGGAGAATGCTTTCAAAGTCTCCATTTAGGATGATGTTGGCTGTTGGCTTTGTATAAATGTCCTTAATTATACTGAGGAATTTCCCTTCTATTCCTATTTTATTGAGAGTTTTTATCATGAATGGGTGTTGGACTTTGTCGAATGCCTTTTCTGCATTGATTGATAAGATCTTGTGGTTCTTGTCTTTTGTTTTATTTATGTGATGGATTACACTGATTGTTTTTCTAATGTTGAACCATCCCTGCATACCTGGTATAAATCTCACTTGGTCGTGGTGAATTTTTTTTTTTTTTTATATGTTGCTTAATTCTACAGGCTGAAATTTTGTTGAGGATTTTTGCGTCAATGTTCATGAGGGATATTGGTCTGTAATTTTCTATTTTTGTGGTGTCTTTACCTAGTTTTGGTATCAGGGTTATGCTGGCTTCATAGAATGAGTTTGGGAGTATCTCATCCGTTTCTATGCTCTGAAATACCTTTAGAAGAAGTGGCGTTATCTCTGCTCTGAATGTTTGGTAGAATTCTCCAGTGAAGCCACCTGGGCCAGGGCTTTTATTGGTTGGCAGTTTTTTAATAACCTTTTCAATCTCTTCTTTTGTTATGGGTTTATTTAGTTGTTCTACCTCTGTTTGTGTTAATTTAGGTAGGTAGTGAGTTTCTAGGAATTTGTCCATTTCCTCTAGGTTTTCAAATTTGTCAGAGTACAATTTTTCATAGTATTCTGTTATGATTCTTTTAATTTCAGTTGAGTCTTTTGTGATATCACCCACCTCATTTCTTATATGGGTTATCTGCTTCCTCTCCAGTTTTTCTTTTGTCAGTTTGGCCAATGGTTTATCAATGTTGTTGATCTTTTCAAAGAACCAGCTTTTGGACTTGTTAACTCTTTCAATTGTTTTTTCTGTTCTCTATTTCCTTTAATTCTGTTCTAATTCTTATTATTTCCTTCCTTCTGGCATCTATAGGCTCCTTTTGCTTCTCTCTTTCTACTTGTTCTAGTTGTAGGGTTAGTGCTTTGATTATGAGTCTTTCTTGTTCTTGGATGTGTGCATTTGTTGCTATAAACTGACCTCTGAGCACTGCTTTTGCTGTGTCCCAAAGATTCTGGTAGGATGTGTTTTCATTCTCGTTTGATTCTATGAATTTCTTTATTCCATCCTTAATTTCTTCTATAACCCAATAGTTTTTGAGCAAGTGTTGTGCAGTTTCCATGTGTTTGATTTTTTTTCCTTGTGTTTTGTCTTGTTGATTTCCACTTTTATGGCTTTACGGTCAGAAAAGATGCTTTGTAGTATTTCGATGTTTTGGATTTTGTTAAGCCTTTCTGTATGGCCTAATATGTAGTCTATTCTGGAGAATGTTCCATGTGCGTTGGAAAAGAAAGTATACTCGGCTGCTGTTGGGTGCAGAGTTTGGTATATGTCTATGAGATCAAGTTGGTTGATTGTAGCATTTAGCTTTTCTGTGTCTTTGTCGAACTTCTTTCTGGATGTTCTGTCCTTCACCGAAAGTGGCGTGTTGAAGTCTCCTATTACTATTGTGGAGCTGTCTATCTCTCTCTTCAGAGCTGTTAGAGTTTGTTTTATATATTTTGGAGCTTTGTTGTTGAGTGCATAAATATTTATTACACTTATGTCCTCCTGGTGTATTGACCCTTTAATCATTATATTGTTCCCTTTCTTATCTTTTGTGGTGGATTTTACTTTAAAGTCTGTTTTGTCAGAGATTAATATTGCCACTCCTGCTCTTTTTTGAGTGTTGTTTGCTTGATATATATTTTTTTCTATCCTTTGAGTTTTAGCCTGTTTGTGTCTTTAAGTCTAAGGTGCATCTCTTGTAGGCAGCATATAGATGGGTCATGCTTTTTTATCCAATCTGCCACTCTCTGTCTCTTTATTGGTGCATTAATTCCGTTTACATTCAGTGTAATTATTGATGGGTATGAGTTTAGCACTTTCATCCTGATATCTCTTTTTCTGTGTTGTTCAGTTTCTTTGTTCTTCTCAGTTTTCTGTGCTGAGTCATTTTTTATGGTTTTTTTTTGGTTTTTTTTTTTTTGATAATTTTCTTTGTTGTAGATTTTGTGTTTGCTGGGTCCTTATGTTTTTCTACTTTTATTTTTATTGGTAGGATTGTTAGATTCATTTGTGGTTACGTTAATATTTACCCCTAATTTTCTAAGTTTATACCAGTCTTTTATTACTTTATATCACCTTAAGTTCCCCTCCGTATAGAAAATCAATGTCTCCATTTTTTAAGTCCTTCTTTTTTGTTTTAGTATTATCCTTTTTTTTTACATATTGTTATCTGTTTTCCTATTTTCAATGTTTTAGCTTTGATGTAATTTCGATTTCCGTATCTGAGTCAATATCTGGTTGCTCCGGCCTGTGTTCTAGTCTTGCATTGTTAGCTAGTGTTATTGATTATCTAACCGTAGGACTCCCTTTGGTATTTCTTGTAATTTTGGTTTGGTTTGCAAATTCCCTGAACTTATGTTTATCTGGAAATGCCCTAATTTTGTCATCATATTTGACAGACAGTTTTGCTGGATATATAACTCTTGGCTGACAGTTATTTTCTTTCAAGGCTTTAAATATGTCATCCCATTGCCTTCTAGCCTGTATGGTTTCTGCTGAGTAGTCTGAGCTTATTCTAATTGACTATCCTTTGCAGATAACTTTTCTTTTTTCCCTGGCCACTCTTAAAATTCTCTCTTTATCTTTGGTTTTGGTAAGTTTGATTATAATATGTCTTGGTGACTTTCTTTTGGGATCTACCTTATGTGGGGTTGGATGAGCATCTTGGATAGATATCTTCTCATCTTTCATGATATCAGGGAAGTTTTCTGCCAACAAATCTTCAACAATTTTCTCTGTATTTTCTGTTATCCGCCCCTCCTCTCCCCCCTGCTTTCTGGTACTCCAATCACTTGTAGGTTATTTCTCTTGATAGAGTCCCACATGACTCTTAGAGTGTCTTCATTCTTTTTAATTCTTTTATCAGATTTTACCTCAGATATGTTGGCGTCAAGAGCTTTATCTTCAATGTCACTAATTCTAACTTCTACTGCCTCAATTCTGCTCCTACGACTTGTTATTGAGTTGTCTAATTCTGAAATTTTATTGTTAATCTTCTGGATTGTTGATTGCTGTCTCTCTATGGATACTTGCAGCCTATTACATTTGTCATTATGTTCTCGAATAACTTTTTTAAGTTCCGCTACTACTGTGTCTATATGTTGCCTGGTTGTTTCTGCATTCTGTTGAATTTCCTTTCTAATTTCTAGAAGAGTTCTGTGTATTAATCTTTTGTATTCTGTCTCTGGTAATTCCAAGAAGTTCTCTTCCCCTGGAGAATTCATTGATTCTTTATTTTGGGAGCTTTCTGAAGGCATCATGGACTGCCTCTTTATGTGACTTGATATTGACTGTTGTCTCCAAGCCATCAATAATTATTATAATTTTATTTTGTGTTTGCTTAGTGAGACCTAGCTTCTTATTTTGTTTTGTTTTGATATGCCCAAATAGGCTGCTCATGTGCACTAGTTTGATTTTTGACACCTTTTGATCTCTAATGTCCTGTCACAAGGTAGTTAGTTCTGTAACTAAGCATATTCACACCTGAGTCCGTCAAAATTTCCTATATGGGATCAGCTCTGGTGTGTAGGCAGTCGGTCACCAAGTGTGTGTTGCAGGCTCTCACCGCCAGTCCTAGAGGTGCATGGGTGATTGGTGCAGGTACTGGACTCTGGCTGTGGTAAGGGATCACGTGCTGAGCCAGGCAGGGGGCTGATGGCTACCCCTGAGATTCTGAAAGAAAAGCGTGTCCCTATTCTCTGGGGTGAATATGTAGGTGAGTTTTGCAGCCAGGCTAAGAGCACCCCACTATGTTGGCTGCAAAGACTCGAGGGCACCACTTTTTCTTGAACTCCTTTAGCAGGTGACTAGCCACTTTAGGAGCTACAACCAGTCCTCAAGACCCTGCTGCAGATCAATAAAAGTGTCTACTTGAGGGGCAGGGCTGTTTTGAGGATCACAAATCTGTCCATGCACAGCTGAAGCAGTTGATGTTAAACTTCAGATGTTTTACCTGTTGTACTGTGGTAGTGAGGGCTAATGCTGTTGAGATGGGTCCCCACAAGTCTATACAGGGGTGTATGGCACTCAGAGTCTGCGGACCTCTGCTTTCTATGGCCAGCAAAGGAGCTGTGCCAACCCTGTGCTCCTGGCTTAGGGGAGCCAGCATCTTATTTGTTCCCTCTCCAAGGCCAGGAGAATGGGTCAGGGTGCCTTTTGGGATCTACTTCCGCCCCAGAGGACTCCTGGTGCAGAGCGGGGAGGGAGGAGGTAAAAGGAAGAAAGGTTTTTCCCAAATCTGGTACAGAGTGGGGATGTAGGAGGTAAAAGGGAGAGAGGTTTTTCCCAAATGAGCTTTTTTTTTTTTTCAAATTGCCGCAAAAGTGTGCGCACATTGTACTTATCGTAGCCTCTTGGGAGCTGCTCTTCACTGGTTCAGAGTGTCCAAGCAGAATCTCTGCTGCCGGGTCTCTCTCGATGTGGAAACTGCTTCTGCAGCGGATGCACTGCACAGCCGTTTGCCTGCTTCACCCCAGCCTGGCGCGGCTGTGTCTCTGCAGTATCACTGCCGTGGCTCTAGCGCTCCTCACCTCTTCCAAATGGTTTTCCTCTCTGGTATGACTCAGATGGATTTCTTAACCTTGCCTTGTTCAGGGCTGCCAGATGTTCACATAGAATCAAATCACTTGTTTTTCCAGATCTTTATTGTAAGAGGGATATAGGAAGCGTCTAACTAGTCTGCCATGTTGACCACTTGATTTCCTTTTTCAAACTGAGTTTTTGCTTTTTATGCCTCTGCTGCTCAATGTGCATTGGGGGGAGGAGGGGTTTTCTGCTCTCCTCAGATGGTGACTTAAGTGATGGGCAGGGTTTTCCTGAGGAAAAGGAGAGGAACACTTTATGTTTTCACTTATATTTTAATTTCTTAAAATAAGGTAGAGTTTACTCACAGTAAAATTCACTCTTTAGTGTGTGGTTCTTGACTTCTGAAAAACACGAAGAGTTGAGCACTACCACCACAATCAAGAAGTAGATCACTTTCATCACTCACACGCCCTGGAAATTTTTTCAGCCCTTGGTAGTTAACCCTACCTATACCCCCAGCCAACCACTGTTTTTTGTTTTTTTTCATTTTTGTTTTTCTGTCTCTATAGGCTCCTTTTCTAGAGTGTTTTAAATGGAATCACAGAGTATGTAGCCTTTTGACTCTGTTTTCTCTCACTTAGCGTGATGCATTTGAGATTCATCCATGTTGTTGCATGTATCAATACTTTACTCCTTTTTATTTAAGGATAACTGGAATCTTCTTTTACAGGTAATGCTGGTATCTGTGTCACTAGTGATGACCTATATGCTGCAATGACTGACGCATTCCTTGGTTCCTCTTATGATAGACCTGCAGCCTATGTGCATCAAATATTTGAAAAGTAAGATGTTCCTTGCTAGCACCCATATTACAAGAAATACTTGGAGGAACTGACTTACTCTTATTGGGGAGGGTGAGGTTCAGGAGGGTATACTGTGTTGTCTGGTGACGTTTGAAATTTTCACCTGGTGGTTGAAAAATGTGAGCATAGTCCACTAACACTGTGCACTAAACACTCCTTGTGCTGTAATTATAAAACTGAACTAACTGCAGTCAGAAATTACCGAAGAACCAAAGCTAAGCGCCCTTTAACAGGAGAAGGAGGTTTAAAGTGGTGTAGGACTTCAGAAACACTCAAATGCCCAGGGTTTAAAGAAGCAGAAATAAGAAAAATATCCTTTCAGTGCATTTCAAATGCTTGCTGTTATTTGCTACTTGTCTATAGCAAGAGCTATCATGTTATTTCATCTGAAGTTCCTTGTAGAAATTCCCACTGTTGGATACTATGCCATAGTATAGACTGGGGAACTTTAAAAAATTACACCAATGCCTATGATTCATCCCAGTGTGTTACCCTTTATCAGAATTTAGAATCACCCTACCTGTTTCACTTGTTGCCGTTGAGTTGATTCCACTCATAGGTACCCTACAATAGAGAGTAGAACTGCCCCATAGGGTTTCCAAAGAGAGGCTGGTGGATTCAAACTGCTGACCTTTTGGTTAGCAGGCAAGATCTTTAACCACTGTGCAACCAGGGATCTAAGAATCACCCTAGGAGAAAATATTCATGTATTCTTCTATGCTAATTTTTGCCCGGTGCCTCAAGGGTAGACTAACATCTACAAGCAGACTACAAGTGCCCACACTTTTCCTGAGAATGAAGGGAACACTGTGACCAAAAAGTGCATAGTGCCTCTTGCTAGTGAGTTTTTATATTTTTTAATTTTATTTCTGGTGACTGCATATGAATATACCTCAGAATCTCCAGCTAGGAATGAGTATGAGGATTACACAACTGCCAGTTTGTAGGAATAATCTGCTTAAATGAAAGAAGTGGTATTAGAAAGGATTAATTTTAAATTTTAAAGTCTTTTTTCTTCTGCTAGACTGCTGAAAGTCTGTGGCTGAAGACTGTGGCCAGTTCATTTTTGTATGGCCAGTGCTTGAGATAATGCTTGGCACAAAATAAGCACTCAGCTATGCTGGTGGATTTATTGGAAGATTGATGGCCTTGAGGAAAGCATTCCTCATGTTGAAAATATGATTACCAATTCTATGGTTTGTACAGTTAATCTTAGCATTAATTTCTCATTACCAGTTGCAGTTGAGTTCATTTTGTTTCGTATTGACCCCATGTGTGTCAGAGTAAAATTGTGCTCCATAGGGTTTTCAATGGCTGACTGTTCAGATATAGATCTCTAAGGCATCTCTGAGTGGATTCGAACCTCCAACCTTTTGGTTGACATCCAAGCATGGTAACTCTTTTCACCATCCAGGGACTCCCTAGTTTGTCATAAAAAAAAGTACAAACCAATTGTCATTGAATAATTCCAACTCATGGCAACCCCACGTGTGCAGAGTAGAACTGCACTCCATAGGATTTTCAAAGTTGTGACCTTTCAGAAGCAGATCACCAGGCCTCAGGATGGGTTTTAACTGCTAATTTTTTGGTTAGTAGTCCAGCACTTCACTGTTTGTGCTACCAGAGAGCTTAGATTTTCATAGTGAAGAGCAATTTACCATTTCCAACACTAGAGACTGTTAGCACAAAACTCATTTAGATATACCTACAGGTATATAATTATATGCAGCAAAAGTATAGTATGTGTGTGTGTGTGTATTATATATATATATATATATATATATATATATACATATATATATATATATATATATATACGTATATATATATATGTATATATATGTATGTATATATATATATCTCACATATCATATATATATATATATATATATATATATATATATATATATATATATATATATATATATATCTCACAGACTATTGGACAGACAATGGATTTAATGTGCATTACTATAGAGTAGTAGGACTGTACATCCACATGAAACGTATGAATGTCTGAAAAATGATAGTTACTGAGAAAACAGTTGAGAAGTAGACAGGAAAACAAGAGATAATTTAATATATACTTGGCACACAACAAAACTTCTAAATACTTTTTCTAGGTAGTAGGTAGAAATTTTCTTAAGACCATGTTTTAAAAATGTCTCTACTTGGAAAATCCTAAATCTATTTCCAAGACAGTTGTCCTGTTTTCTTAGACCTTCTGTCACACAAATACCACAAGTGAGTGACTTAAAAAAATAGAAATTTGTTTTTCAGTTATAGAGACTAAAAATATAAATGAAGGTATTGGCCATGTCAATTCCTTTATCAGTAGGCCTGTGAACTCCTTGGATCCTTGGCATTCCTTGGCTTATAGATGATACTCACTCAGCAGCTATCTTATCCCTCTGGGTGTCTCTGTGTCTCTTCCATTCTTTTTATAACTCAGAACTGATTAGGTTTAGACTCCAACCTATCCTGGTATGACCTCATTAGCATGAAATATAAAAAATATATATATAAAAAATATATATATTTCCAAACAGGATCACAACCACAGGTACAAGAGTAGACTGTAAATACATATTTGGGGGGTTATAATTCAATCCATATCAAATGTGTTTAATCTTCTGGATTCATAATTTCCCAGAATCCAACCTCTTCTCTACTCTTCCTCCATGCAGATAGAATGGAGCATGTTCCCAGCAGAGGCTGGAAAGAGAAGACAGACAGTGGAAACGACCTACGGCACTTCTGGAGATAGTCCTGAAGAGAATGAGAGAGGATTACTTTCAGAGCATGTGAGGTTTTTGCCATCTTCTCCCGCTCGTAAGACATAGTTACAGTATCTCAGCGTGGTAATGTTTGGGGATGCCAAGATTACATTTTAGAAAACAGACCAAATTGTTCTTCCAGGGTATAAGAATATTGTAAAAAGAATACTTATATTTGTTTTGAATTATTTTTCTAATTCCTATCAAAAATATCATTGCTCTTAAGGCAATTGCTGGTTTGTTTTATAGGTAGGTAATAGTTTTATCTGACTTGGCTTGCATTTGACTTCTACCAGAGCACAAATTTAAAGAACCAACCCTTGTCTGGATTCTCTGGAAGCTAGGGATTTGTCCCGAGCTCTGTTTGCCACTAGAGACAATGATTGCAAATTATTTCCATATTTAAAGGCAGGATTATATTGACCAGATAGGCTATTCTTAAACTGGTAGAAAAATTAAGGGGTAAATCTTCCAGATCAGAGATTAAAACCCAGTTTCTTAAAAACTGTGTCTTTTAAAATCAAACTCCAGATGGTCATAAAAATGGTTCTATATGATATATGAGAGTGTATACATTGACATGCTCATTCTTAATTGTTGACATTACTGAGATACTCCACTTAATACTTGTTTACTAAATTTGTTCTTGATGTGTAAATTGGAAAACCCAGTTCAGGAACATAAGGTATGCCAAACAGACACATAAAGCGCATATTATTATCAAAGAATGTAAAATGTCCATATAGTTTACATTTTACACTAGGCAAGAATTGCTGTAGATATGAAGTGGGACACAGTCCACCTCCAGGTTCGTCTGTTCATGCTCCTTTGTTTTTATGTATTGTTTTGGTTCAGCAAATACAGTCCTTGACCTTAAGGATTTTCCATGAAAAATTTATGTTATTATATATGGAGGCATTTAGAGTCCTTTTTTGCTGTTTGTCTTGTCTTTTATAGAGAGGGAGAGAAGATAAAATGTTTGTGTGTGTGTGTTTGTCTTTCTCTCTATCTCCCTAGTTTTTAGAGTTAAACAATACAAGGTTACCAGGTATTTTCCAGGTGATTCCTTCTGGTAATATGAAATGGTAAGAGTTTATGGTTGAAAATGGGGTGTTTAACTTTCATAGGAAATACAGTATCTGATGATGACAAATCCATTGAGTGAGTGGCCAAGGTAGAGAGCAAGGAAAAGTTCATCAGAAAGGATGTGGTCTAAAAATTACTAAGAGTAGAGAAAGGCCTTTGTAGTTAAATAGAATATGTTAAGAAGAATTTTCATTCTTGATAAATGAGAGGGAGTGATCAGCATGCTGGTAAGTGATATCAACAATGTGGTGGAGAGGGTGTTAGTGCCAGGAGTGAGGTATAGTGGTCAGAAAAAACGATTTGGGCTCAGAAGACATCTACGCTAATTCCAGAATTATATGAGATGTGGAGTGATAAACAGCCTCAGTTGGAGAGGCCTACACTGGAACTCATGTCTTCAAGGTATACTCAGGCTTCATTCAAAGGAAATCAGTTAGAGAAAACCTGTGGGGAAGAGGTTGGGATTAGAAAATAGTTGAGTGATTAGGGTGCTTGCTTGGGCTGATGGTTTGGGAGTGAAGATGTTAGAAAAGGTTCCCAAAGTGTACAGAGCAGTATGGGTACAAGAGTTCAGTAGGTAATGGGAGAGAGGGGAGGCAGTGGGCACTTGGGTCCACGTGCCTGTGGTTAGATGAGGGGCTTAGCTTCTTCTTCGTAAGCTGCATTGAGTATGATGTTGATAAGCAAATCACTTGGTCATTTCAAAACCAAAATCTAATTGTTTCAAACAACCTGCACTGCCAGATTGAAGTCACTCAATGCTTTACCATCAAAGATGCTATTGTTGTAGCTGTCAGGTGCTGTAGAGTCAGTTCCAATTCATAGCGACCCTATGTACCACAGAACAGAACACCGCTTGGTCTGCGCCAACCTCGCAATTGTTGTTATGCTTGGGCCCATTGTTGCAGCCACTGTGTCAATCTATCTTCTTGAGGGTCTTTCTCTTTTTAACTGACCCTGTAATTTACCGAGCATGATGTCCTTCTCCAGGGACTGACCACTCCTGACAACACGTCCGAAGTATGTAAGATATAGTATCACCATCCTTGCTCCTAGGAGCATTCTGGATGTACTTGTTCCAAGACAGATTTATTTGTTCTTTTGGCAGTCCATGGTATATTCAATATTCTTCGCTAACACCACAATTCAAAGACATCAATTCTTCTTTGGTCTTCATTAGTCAATGTCCAGCTTACGCATGCATATGATGCAGTTGAAAATATCATGGCTTAGGTCAGGTACACCTTAGTCGTCAAGGGGACATCTTTTCTTTTCAACACACTAAAGAGGTCTGTTGCAGCAGATTTGCCCAATACAATGTGTCTTTTGATTTCCTGACTACTGCTTCCATGGGTATTGATTGTGGATCCAAGTAAAATGAAATCCTTGACAACTTCAATCTTTTCTCCATTTATCATGATGTTGCTTATTGGTCCAGTTGTGAGGATTTTTGCTTTCTTTGTATTGAGGTGGAATCCATATTGAAGGCTCTAGTCTTTGATCTTCATCAGTAAGTACTTCAAGTCCCCTTCACTTTCAGCAAGCAAGGTTGTGTCATCTGTATAATGTAGGTTGCTAATGAGTCTTTCTCCAATCCTGATGCCATGTTCTTCTTCACAGAGTCCAGCTTCTTGGATTATTTGCTCAGCATATACATTGAATAGGTATGGTGAAAGGGTACAACCCTGACACACACCTCTCCTGACTTTAAACCACGCTGTATCCCCATGTACTCTCCAAAAAACTGCCTCTACGTCTATGTACAGGTTCCTCATGAGTGGAATTAAGTGCTCTGGAATTCTCATTCTTTGCAATGTTATCCATAATTTGTTATGACCCACACAGTCGAATGCCTTTGCATAGTCAATAAAATACAGGTAAACATCTTTCTGGTATTCTCTGCTTTCATCCAGGATCCATCTGACAACAGCAATGATATCCCCAGTTCCATGTCCTCTTCTGAATCTGGCTGAATTTCTGACTGTTACCAGCCACTTTTGAATGATCTTCAGTAAAATTTTACTTACCTGTGATATTAATGATATTGTCCGATAGTTTCCACATTTGGTTGGATTACCTTTCTTGGGAATAGGCATAAATATGGATCTCTTTCATTCAGTTGGCCAGATAGTTGTCTTCCAAATTTCTTGGCATAGACGAGTGAGCACTTCTAGCCCTGCGTCTGTTTATTGAGACATTTCAACCAATAGTCCTTCAATTTTTGAAGCCTTGTTTTCTGCCAATGCCTTCAGTGTATATTGGACTTCTTCCTTCAGTACCATCAGTTGCTGATCATATGTTACCTCTTGAAGTGGTTGAAAGTCATTCAATTTTTGTGATATAATGACTCTGTGTATTCCTTCCATCTTCTTTTGATGCTTCCTGCATCATTTAATATTTTCTCCATAGAATCCCTGACTATTGCAACTCAAGGCTTGAATTTTTTCTTCAGTTTTTTCAGCTTGAGAAATGCTGAGCATGTTCTTCCTTTTGGTTTTCTATCTCATCTCTTTGCACATGTCATTATAATACTTTACTTTGTCTTCTTGAGCCATCCTTTGAAATCTTCACTTCAGTTCTTTTACTTCAACATTTCATCTTTTTGCTGTAGCTGCTCGACGTTCAAGGGCAAGTTTCAGAGTCTCTGCTGACATCCATTTTGGTCTTTTCTGTCTTTTTAATGACTTTTTGCTTTCATAACGTATCATGTCCCTGATGTCATTCCACAACTTGTCTGGTCTTCAGTCATTAGTGTTCAACGCATCAAATCTATTCTTGAGATTTGTCTCTAAATTCAGGTGGGATATACTCACCATTTTACTTTGGCTCTAAGAACTAGTTATAATTTTCTTCATCTTGAACTTGAACTTGCATATGAGCAATTGATGGTCTGTTCCACAGTTGGCCCCTGGCCTTGTTCTGACTGATGATATTAAGCTTTTCTATCATCTCTTTCCACAGATGTAGTCGATTTGATTCCTGTGTATTCCGTCTGGCAAGGTCCATGTGTACAATTGCCGTTCGTGTTGTTGAAAAAGGTATTTGCAGTGAAGAAGTTGTCAGTCTTGCAAAATTCTATCATGATATCTAGAGGGTCATTTCTGTCATCAAGGCCCTATTTTCCAAATACTAATCCTTCTTCTTTGTTTCCAACTTTCTCATTCCAATCACCAGTATTTATCAATGCATCCTGATTTGCATGTCCGATCAATTTCAGACTGCAGAAGCAGGGAAAATTCTTGAATTTCTTCATCTTTGGCCTTAGTGGTTGGTGTGCAAATTTGAATAATAGTCATATTAACTGGTCTTCCTTGTAGGGGTATAGATATTATCCTATCACTGACAGCTTTGTACCCCAAGATAGGTCTTGAAATGTTCCTTTTGACAATGAACGCAACACCATTCCTCTTCAAGTTATCATTCCTGGCATAGTAAACCATATGATTGTCTGATTCAAAATGGCCAATATTAACCATTTCAGCTCACTAATGCCCAGGATATTAATGTTTATGTGTTCCATTTCATTTTTGATGATTTCCAATTTTCCTGGATTCATACTTCATACATTCCACATTCCAATTATTAATGGATTTTTGCAGCTGTTTTTTCTCATTTTGAGTCATGCCACAGAAGTAAATGACGGTCCCAAAAGCTCGACTCCATCTACGTCATTAAGGTCAACTTTACTTTGAGCAGGGAGCTTTTCACCAGCCATCAAAGATAGACTTTGTTTATATGGCTTACAGGACTCTGCAAGGTTGGAAGAAAGGCCTGGCAATCTACCTCCAGAACTCAGCCATGAAAAGCTCTAAAATCGATTCGGATGTCAACTGGTATTTAACTGGACGTTGTCATCCCACCTTCTGCATCTCCACCCTTGCTTCATATTAGTTTCCTCGTGATTTCTTCCTTCTAGCCACACTGTCTTCTTCAATTCTTCATAACCTCCAAGCTTTACAGGCTTTCGGGCTTTTGTCTGTGCAATCTTTATAGCATGGATCATTTCTTCTTGATTTTATGACATAATTTACTAATAATCATCCTCGAGAACTCAGTTCAAACATCTCTTCCTCAGGGAAGCCTTACCCGACCTCTCACCACATAAAATCCCTACCTTGTAATCCAGGATAATCTCCCTGTGTGCTGTTTAGCAAGCTTAATTCCTTCTACTACCTAAATTCCCTTTTGTCATGTAATCTAACATATTCATGAGGCCTGGGTATTAGGACATGGACACCTTTGGGGGCATTATTCTGACTACCATAGGTTCTTAGTATGTATGGGGCCCTGCACAGACAGATGAACTAAGAAGAGTCCTTCCCACACCTGCACATGTGGTAACCCCTGTCATTTATACCTTTCACTTTATTACCAGGCTCAACAACAGGACTGCTTACAAATCTATATTATTTATTATATGACAACATGTATCCAAGAAACAGTCCAGGAAAGACACAAAAGGAGGAAGATGTTGTTTACATAAGCCATTACTGTTTAGACCCAAGTTTTATTATTCCTAAAATGTAGTGATGTGATTATACAATTAACTTTTGAGAATCTTCAAGCATAGAGACTTTATAAGGGCTTTGGTTTAGCCACCAAGAAGAGTTTTAAATTGTATTGCTTATGAGAGCTGGAAACTTAAAAAAGGCTAAATGTCTCTATGAGTTCTGTTTTTGTCTCATTCTTTCTGAAAATTGCTTCATGGAGAAATTTGTTAAACTTTGCAGCATAGATGGAATCTGATTTTAAATAATGCTTTGATAATCTTCTAATTGTTAAGGAAGAATTTGGGAAACTTATACACAGGGGAATAAGTCAGTATTTGTAAGACTTTTTTTGAGGTTGATATTAAATTGTTGTTCTTAGACATGCACCAATTATTTGCTCTGTTCACAGACTCTTATCCCACAAAACCCCACGTGAAAGAATGAACGTATCAATCTTAGAAGAAATACAAGGGGAATTTTCCTTAGAAGCAAAGATGGCAAGATTTTGGCTTGCTTACTTTTGACACGTCCTCAGGAGAAACCGATCACTAGAAAAGGGCATGTTTGGTAAAGTAGAGGGTCAGCATAAAAGAGGGAATCTCCCAGCAAGATGGATTAACACGATAGCCACAACAATGTACTAAACATATCGACAATCATGATGATATCATAGGACCAGGCAAAATTTTATTCTGTTATACCTAACGTCACCATTAGTCAGAGTTGACTAGATGGCAAATAACAACAACACCTTTAGCTAGACTCCCATGACACTGATTTTGTCCCTCTCATAGCATTTGTCACAATTCTTGAGGGCAAATGCCTTTTATGCACTTCTAGATTCCAAAGAACATGACTAATTTATTCTTCAATGTATCGCCTACTGATCCTTACAGTGTAAGAGGTGTTTTAGCAAGATTTGTTGAATGAACGCATTTATTCTAAATGGTATTTCAGGGAAAGTTGAAAGTAACTTAGAGTTACTTACTGTCAACTCCTGGTATTAAGTGCAGGTCACAACTAATGTTCAACAACCCATCAGTGTTCTCCAACAGACAAAGTAAATGATAATATCCTTTAGAAGTTGATCAAGCCTGTGACTCAGTAGATTTAACAGTTCCCACATTAAGGCAAGAAGAAAGGACAGATTTCTTCAGTTAAATATCAGAGGTTGTGGCCGTTATTTTGTGAGAATATTTCTCTACACAAATCACCTTGAAACCACTGCTAGTCAAGCTTATTCCCACCTCAAAGCTTTGTCCCTTAGGTCCAGAATATTCCTACCCCCTCAACCTCACGCTGATTTTTCCCATTATTTAAGTTCAAGTCAAATGTCACTTTTTAAGAGACACTGACACTCATACCCTATTTAACACAATTCCTGAATTCAGCACTGTGTGTGGCATATTATAGTTGTTTTTTAAATATTTTGTTTAATTAATGCACAGCTAAGAGTGCAAACACTCATGGAAGCAGCAGTCAAGAAATCAAATAACATGTTGCATTGTGCAAAGCTGCTGCAAAAAAACCTCTTTACAGTGATAAAAAGTAAAGTTGTCACCTTGAAGATTAAAGTGTGCCTGAACCAGCCATTATGGTTACAGTTGCCTCAGAGAAAGGGTAAATCAGGCATCTTTTATTCTTTTTCCTGTATCTTGTCTTTTCTTCTTTCTAATACAGAGGGAATTTCCTCTATTTGAGTGGGAGTGGCGTGTGCAGAGCCTTCTCCCCATGATAAAAGCTGAAAATGCAAGATATTTGCTTCACAACCCCCCTTGGCATCAATGGCTACATATACAGCCTCAATTAAACAAACTGATTTTTCCTTTTGGAATTGTGAGTCTGGAATGAATAATGAAAGACTTAGAGTCAGGGACTCTTTCTGAAACAGGGAGTAGTGTATGGGCACTAGTGACCAGATTCCAGAGCATCAGAGGTAGTGAGGTCCTGTGTGTTGTGAGCACAGCAGTGGGTTCTCTCAGAGATGACTTTGTGCTTCTGGCTGCTTATCCTCAATGTTTCCATGACTTTCCAAGACTAATTTTCCAACCTGTCAGCCATTTGGTGAGGTCCTAAAATATAATTACATTATATATATATATACATATATATATATATATATATATATACACATATATATATTCTGTGTATATATATGTATATACATATATATGTATATATATATATATTCTATATATATTTAATAATTAAAAGACTATTTTTAGAGCACTTTAAGGTTTACAAAAAAATGTGCAGAAAGTACAGAGTTCCCATATATCCCTGTCTCCCATGCATGAGTTTCCCCTATGCTCAATGTCCTGCATTCCTGTATAATATGTTTGTTGCAATTGATGAATCAATGCTGATACATTATTTTAACTAAAATATGGGCATTCTATGGGTTTTGACAAATGTATATTGTCATGCAGCCACCATTATAGTATCATACAAAATATGCCCTAAAAATCCCCTGTGCTTTACTATTTTATCCTTCCCTCTCTCCCTCAATTCCCTAGCAACCACTGATCTTTTTACTATCTCTATAGCTTTTCCTTTTCCAGAATGCCATATAATTAGAATCATGCAGTATGTAGCTTATTCAGACTGTCTTCTTTCACTAGGAATGTGCATCTGAGATTCCTCCATTCCTTTTTGCAGCTTGACATCTCATTTATTTTTATTTTTAAATAATATTCCATTATATGGAAATACCGCAGTATGTTTCTCCATTACCTATTGAAGGATATCTTGGTTGATTCCAATTGTTGGCAATTATTAATAAAGCTGTTATAAACATTAATGTGAATGTTTTCATGTACACATAAAATTTAAGTTTATTTGGGTGAATACCTGGGAGCATGATTGCTGGATCATATGGTAAGCCTATGTCCAGGTTTTTAAGAAAATGCCGGAAGGTTTTTCAAAGAGACTAGACAATTTTTGCATTCTCACTAGCAATGAATGAGAGTTATGTTGTTCCACAACTTTGTCAGCATTTGGTATTGTCAGTGTTTTGATTTTTGCCATTCAAATAGGTGTGTAGACGTATTTCACTGTTTTAATTTTCAATTCCCTATTCACAAAGATGTCACTTTGAGGACTAAGGTAACCCTGACCTAAATTGTGATTTTTTTAATCACCTCATATGCATGTGAAAGCTGGACTATGAATAAGGAATATCAAAGAATAATTTATGCATTTGAATTACGGTGTTGGCAAAGAATATTGATATACCATGGACTGCCAGAAGAATGAACAAAACTATCTTGGAGGAAGTACAGCCAGAATGCTCCTTAGAAGTGAGATGGCAAGACTTTGTCTCATCTACTTTGGACATGTTATCAGGAGGGACCAGTCCCTGGAAAAGGACATCCTATTTAGCAAATCATCAAAAACACCAAAATACTTAACAAGATGGATTGACACAGTGGCTGCATCAATGGGCTCAAACAGCAATGATTGTGAAGGTAACACAGGAATGAGCAATGTTTCGTTCTCTTATACATAAGGTCGTTGTGATATAGAACCAACTCGACAGCACCTAACATCAACAGTGACAACAATGACATATGATGGTGAGGTGAGGACTATCATGAGTCTCTTTTTTAGAAATGTAGAATTTAGGGCCCCAAAATTAAATATCTTGCACAAGGTTACACAGCTTCGTAGGGGCAAAGCCAGAATTTAAATGCAGGACATACATGGCAGATGACATTCACATGAGGAACTCAGCTCCATGGGCACATTGGTCACTGATATCCCCCAAATAGCTAAATTAAAGTAAATAGTAGAACAACATATTTAAGGGAAAGAAGGTGTCCATTAAAACATTTCATTAGTGTGCGCATCCACAATTTAAGAGATCCTCCAAAACAAATTCATGTAAAAAAGAAATGTGCGAAGAAGCCTAAGATGGTAACTTAGATTGATGCACCAGAATATCTACCTACATCAAAAACTCTAGAAATCAAGTGAAACAGATACAGATAACAAACTTAGAACCCTGAAAATCAAACAGAAGGATGAAGAATTAGACCAAGCTCTGAGTGGAAAGAGAGACAGAAAGATAACAGTGGACACAGACAGATACAAACTCTCAGCACCTTGCCACCCACCCTGGCACACAGTAGCCAACTTGGGATAAAACAGGTGGTGTTCTTTGGGTGAGGAGCACAGGAAGGCAACTATACACAACTACATGCTGTGTAATCAAACATGGAATGAAACAAGGTGAGCAGGTCACAAACCATGGCTAAAAACAGAAAGTGCAGGAAGATGGGGAAGGAGCTACAGTGATAAGCTAATGGAGAAAGGAGGGAGCCAGGAACTGGGAAAGTGTCTACTTGCCAGAGGCAGAGCCTGATCATTTAGCCTGGAAACACTCACTAAAAAATAAAACGGCAGAGTAGCAGCTTGAGGCCCCTCACCCAGCCAGCCTCCATGCCTACCACCCCCGTTCCCACATTTAAACAGGCACAGAACCTGGTAGCCTGGGGAGGCCACGCTGGAAAGCCCACTCCCCTGCAACATGCATGATCAGTGGGGGCGAGTCTGTGCCCTCTGTCCAGAGACAAGAGAGAGCACAGCAGCAGCTGTGTTACTGTCAGGAGTGTACCTGCAGTACAGCAACCTAAGAGAACGTGCCCCATGCCTGGCAATCAGCTAGAGCACTCCTGTAGTCCAGTGACTGGCAAGATGGAACCTGCTTTCTGGCAATCAGCAAGAGCACACCTACAACTGACATGAGCACATCTGCAGCCCTGGGACCAATGCATGTATGCCTGCAGACTGGCAAGTGACCAGTGGTGCGGGCACACTGTAGGTGACTGGTACAAGTACACCTGCACCCTGCAACCAGCAGAAGCTCTCCTGAGTTCAATGTCCAGTGAGCAGCACGATTTTCCCAAGCCCTCACAGTAAACAGAAATGCACTGTCTTACTCATCTAGTGCTGCTATAACAGAAATACCACAAGTGGCTGGCTTTAACAAAGAGTAATTTATTTTCTCGCAGTCTAGTAGGTTAGAAGTCCAAATTCAAGGTATCAGCGCCAGGGGAGGGCTTTCTTTCCTGTAGACTCTGGAGGAAGGTCCTTCTCATCAATCTTCCCCTGGACTAGGAGCTTCTCCGCACAGGAACCCTGGGTCCAAAGGACGCGCTCTGCTCCCAGTGCTTCTTTCATGGAGGTATGAGGTACCCCCCTCTTGGCTTGCTTTCCTTTGCTTTTATTTCTTGTAAGATAAAAAGTGATGCAGGCCACATACCAGGGAAACTCCATTTACATTGGATCAGGGATGTGACCTTTGTAAAGGTATTACAATCCCACCCTAATCCTCGTTAGCAGAAAATTACAATCACAAAATGGAGAACAACCACACAATTCTGTGAATCATGCCCTAACGAAGTTGACACATATTTTTGGAGGACACAATTCAATCCATGACATGTACTCAGCATCATTGCCCAGTAAACAACAGGTGCTCCCCATGCCCTAAACCAGCAACCAGCAGATGCACCCCTATGCATTTTTCCAATGAACACCTGGGAGGGCTCAGCAGGCACATTTCATCACCAGTGACAACAGTGTGCATCCCAACAAACTGCAATGAAAAGCAGGCACCCCCTCTGTCAACACTCAATAACCACCTGGCTATAGCAATACCCATCCTAAACCTAGCCAGTTCCTGCAGTCTGCCCCCCCCCCCCGCCCCACAGTAAGATCCCTTGATCTCCCACCACCTACTAAGACACCAGTTTGTGCCAGCACAAATGGCCTCCCCTGCCCATTTGGGTAGCATTGCTAATCTGTGGCTAAAAGATGACCTGCCCTATGCTCCAGTGAATGCACTAACTGCTTGCACCATCCAGAAATAACTACCTAGTTCCACAAAGGCTGCTGAGGTACACACTACCCAACATCTCTCACTGCAGAACAAAAAACAAAGACAAACCAAACAAATATACAATCAATCAACAAATAAAATAACAGTTTAATGCCTCGGAGACAGCAAACAATATCAAATCATATAAAGATAAAGGACAACATGACCCAAGCAAGTATTCAAAATAAAGAGAGAAAAAAAATCTTCCTGAGGAAGAAAGGAGACTAGAACTACCAAATAAGGAATCTGAAAGACTTACATATAGGAACTCAAAGAGATCAAGTAAAACACAGACAAAACCAAGGAAAACACAGGCAAAATTCTGGAAGAATTCAGGAAAACAAGAACAAAGTGACAAAATAAACACTTAGAAAGCATACAAAAACAGCAACTAGAAATCCAGAAGCTCAAAAATAAAATATCAGGAACAGATAACTCAATGGTAGGACATGCAAGTAGAACTGAATAAACTGTATAAAATATCAGTGAAATATAGGACAAATCTCTTGATAATAATTTATTTGAGGAACAATCAAAAAAAACAATAAAGAAAAATGAAGAAAGCTTAAGAGATATGTGGGACACTATCAAGGGGAACAATCTTTAAGTGACTGGAATTCCAGAACAGGAGGGGACAAGAAAAAGCATGAGGAGAGTTTTTAAAGAATTGCTGGCAGAAAACTTCCCTGATACCATAAAAGGCTAGAAGGTTTCCATCCAAGAAGCTCAATGAACCCAAAACACCCCATACAGAGGGACACAAATAAGACTAAGCTTTGACTTCTTGGCAGAAATCCTGCTGGCAAGGAGGCAAAGGGATGTTGTATAGAAAGCCCTAAATAAAATAATTGCCAACGAAGAATTATATATCCAGAAAAACTCTCTTTCTAATACCATGGTGAAATTAGGACATTCACACGGAATCAGAAATTTAGGGAATTTGTAAAAACCAGACAAATATTGCAAGAAATATGAAAGGGATTCCTTCAGATAGAGCACAAATGACATCAGACAAAAACCTGAGACCAAGAAACGCAACAACATCACAAGACAGCAACCCAGAAAGAGAATTCTCAAAATTCAAATAAAACTACAAAGCTGAAAACAGGGAGCCAGAGATGTCAACCTGAAACTGATGACAACTTCAAAACAAAAAGGAGGAACAAATGGTGTATTTATAGAAATGTCATATGGAGAGTAAGCCAAGGTGATAACAAAAAATAACAGACTGTTTTAAACATAGGATAATGAAAGTAAACCTCAGAGTAACCACATATAAAATTAACAAATCTATCCACCAAAATAAAGATGAAGAAAATAAAAAGACCCAGTAAACACAAAATCAATAAAAACAAAGGAAACAAAAAGTGAATCAATGAACAAAAATAACTCAGCACAGAAAATTAAGAGGAGCAAGGAAACAGCATTTAAAAAAAAAAAAAAAAGCATAACTGAAATGACAGCAATGAATCCATATCTATCTATAATCACACTGAATATAAACAGTTTAAATGCACTGGTCAAGAGACAGACAGACTGAACTAAAAAAAAAAAAAAGGTTTCCATCAATATGTTGCCTACAAGAGACACACCTGAGACATAAATAGATTAAAAAAAAAAAAAAAAAAAGGATAGAAAAATATATCAAGCAAAGAGTAATCAAAATTAGCAGGATTGGCAATATTAATCGCTGACAACGTAGACTTTAAATGAAACTATCATAAGAGACAAGAAGTATATTATGAAATGATTAAGGGATTAATCTGCCAAAAGGACATAAGCATAATAAATATTTATGTATCCAATGACAGAGTTCCAAAATACGTAACACAAACCATATATAAATTAAAAGAGAAATAGAGAGTTCTACAATAGTAGTCCCAACGTGTCTGTCAGTTTTCCATACTGTGGTGACTTGTGTGCTGCTGTGATGGTGGAAACTATGACATTAGTATTTCAAATACCAGCAGGATCACCCTTGGTGGACTGGTGTCCGTGGAGCTTCCAGACTAAAACGGACTAGGAAGAAGGACCTGGTGGTCTATTCTGAAAAATTAGCCAGTGAAAATCTTATGAATAACAATGGAACATTTTTTGATATGGTGACAAAAGATGAGCCCCTCATGTTGGAAGGCACTCAAAAGACGACAGAAGAAGAGCTGCCTCCTGAATGTAGAGTAAACCTTAAAGATATAGATGGAGTCAAGCTTTTGGGACCTTCATTAGCTGATGTGAGGCGACTTAAAATGTGAAGAAACAGCTGCAAACATCCATTAATAATCAGAACGTGGAGTGTACAAAATATGAATCTAGGAAAATTGGAAATCATGAAAAATGAAATAGAATGCATAAACGTTGATATTCTAGGCATTAGTGAGCTGAATGTGGTAATAATAATAATAGTGAATCAGGTAATAATATAGTTTGTTATGCTGGGAATGACAAACTGAAGAGGAATGGCGTGGCATTCATCATCAAAAAGAACTTTCCAAGATCTATTCTGAAGTACTTGAAGCACTTACTGAAGAGGATTAAAGACCACAGCCTTCAGAATGGATTACATCTCAATATAAAGAAAACAAAAATCCTCACAACTGGACCAATAAGCAACATCATGATAAACGGAGAAAAGATTGAAGTTGTCAAGGATTTCAGTTTACTTGGATCCACAATCAACACCCATGGAAGCAGTGGCCAAGAAATCAAAAGACACATTGTGTTGGGAAAATCTCTTGAAAAAGATCTTTTTAAAGTGATGAAAAGCAAAGTTGTCACCTTGAAGACTAAGGGTGCCCCTGACCCAAGCCATGGTGTTTTCAATTGTATCGTATGCATGAAAAAGCTGGACAATGAATTAGGAAGACCAAAGAAGAATTGATGCCTTTGAATTGTGGTGTTAACAAAGAACATTGAATATAGCATGGAGAGCCAAAAGAATGACCAAATATTTCTTAGAAGTAGTACAACCAGAATGCTCCTTAGCAGCAAGGCTGGCAAGACTATGTCTTACATACTTTCGACTAGTTGTCACGAGGGATCAATCCCTGGAGAAGGACATCATGCTTGGTAAAGTACAGGGTCAGTAAAAAAGAGGAAGACCCTCAATGAGATGGATTGACATAGTGGCTGCAATGTGCTTAAGCATAACAACAATTGTGGGGATGGCGCAGAACCAAACAGTATTTCATTCTGTACTACATAGGATCGCTATGAGTCAGAACTGACTCAACAACACCTAAGAACAACCTCAGCATCCTGAAGTACAACGTAGTTAGTGATATGATACTATCTGTAAGCCTACCAGGAAGATCAATTAACAGAACTATTATTCAAATTTAGGCACCAAAGACTTATGCCAAAGAGATATTGACTATTTTTAAAAACTTTGGGAGTCTGAAATTGATCAAACATGCAATCAAAATACTTTGATAACTACTGGTGATTGGAATGCAAAGGTGGAAACGAAGAAGGAATAGTATTTGGAAAACATGGCCTTGGTGATAGAAAGGACGCCAGAGATCACATGATAGAATTTGGCAAGATTAATGACTTATTCATTTCAAATGCCTTTTATCAATAACATAAGTGGCAACTACACACGTGGACCTCGTAAGATGGAATACTCAGGAATCAAATTGACTACATCTGTGGAAAGAGGCAATGGAATAGTTCAATAACATCAGCCAGAACAAGGCTAGAGGCTAACTGCAGAACAGACAACCAACTGTTCATATGCAAAGTCAAGTTGAAGCTGAAGAAAATTAGAACAACTCCACAAGAGCCCAAGTATGACCTTGAGTATATTCCAAGTAAATTTAGAGACCATCTCAAGAATAGATGTGACACGTTGAACACTAACAACAGAAGACCAGACGAATTGTGGATGATATCAAACACAAGGTACATGAAGAAAGCAATTGATATGTATTTTCACTGCTCCACTGACTGGCTGTTTCCCTGTCTCTCTCCCTCTCCTTTGGCCTCCTTATTCCCTGAGACATGACAATATTGAAATTAGGCCAGTTAATAATCTTACAATGTCCTGTACATGTTCTAGTGAAAGAAAGAGTCGTACATCTCTAACTTTAAATCAAAAGCTAGAAATCATTAAGCCTCGAGAGGAAGACAGGTTGAAAGCCTAGATAGGTTGAAAGATAGGCATCTTGTGCAAACAGCCAAGTTTCAAATACAAAGGAAAATTTATTGAGGGATATTAAAAGTACTATTCCAGTAAACACATGAATGACAAGAAAGCGAAACAGCCTTATTGTCAATATGGAGAAAGTTTTAGTGGTCTGGGTAGAAGATCAGACCACAGCATTCCCTTAAACCAAAGAATAATACAGAGCAAGGCCCTAACTCTCTTCAATTCTATGAAGGCAGAGAGAGGTGAGGAAGCTACAGAAGAAAAGTCTGAAGCTAGCAGAAGTTGGTTCATGAGGTTTAAGGAATGAAGCTGTCTCCATAACATAAAAGTGCAAGTTGAAGCAGCAAGTGCTGATGTAGAAGCTTTAGCAAGGTATCCAAAAGATCTAGCTAATTGATGAAGGTGCCTACACTAAGCAACAGATATTCAATGTAGACAAAACAGCCTTACATTGGAAAAAGACGCCATCTAGGACTTTTATAGGTACAGAGGAGAAGTCAATGCCTGGCTTCAAAGTTTCAAAGAACAGGCTGACTCTCTTGTTAGGGGCTAATACAGCTGACAACTTTACACTGAAGTCAGTCAGTGCTCATTTACCATTCTGGAAATCCTACTGCCCTTAAGAACTGTGCTAAATCTACTCTGCCTGTGCTCTATAAATGGAACAACAAAGCCTTAATTACATTACGTCTGTTTACAGCATTATTTACTGAATATTTTAAGCCTACTGTTGAGACCTAATGCTCAATAAACAAAATATTCCTTTCAAAATATAACTGCTCCTTAACAATGCACCTGGTCACCCAAGAGCTGTGATGGGGATGTACAAGGATATGAATGTTGTTTTCATACCTGCTAACACCACATCCATTCTGCATCCCATGGTTGAAGGAGTAATTTCAACTGGCAAGTCTTACTATTTGCGGAATACATTTTGTAAGGCTATAGCTGCCATAGATAGTGATTCTTCTGATGGATCTGGGCAAAGTAAATCGAAAACCTTCTGGAAAGGATTCGCCATTCTTAATGTCATTAAGAACATTCCTAATTCATAGGAGGTCAAAATATCAACATTAACAGGAGTTTGGAAGAAGTTGATTCCAATCCTCATGGATTACTTTGAGGGGTTCAAGACTCCAGTGGAGGTAGTAATTACACATGTGTCAAAATAGCAAGAGAAGTATAATTAGAAGTAGAGCCTGAAGATGCGACAGAATTGCTGCAATCTCATGATGAATTTTAATGGATGATGAGTTTCGTCTTATGGAAGAACAAAGAAAGTGGTTTCTTAAGACAGGATCTACTTCAGGTGAATATACTGTAACATTGTTGAAATGTCGATAAAGTATATTATGTAAACTTGTTGCTAAAGCAGTGGTAGAGTTTGAAAAAACTGACTCCAATATTGAAAGAAGTTCTGCTGTGAGTAGAATATTATCAAATAGCATCACATGCTACAGGGAAATGTTTCGTGAAAGGAAGAGTCAATCAATGTGGCAAACTTTGTTGTTGTCTTATTTTAAGAAATTGCCACAGTCACCCAAAACTTCATCAGTCACCACCCTGATCAATCAGTAACCATCAACATCAAGAGAAGACCCTCCACCAGTGAAAAGGTTATGACTCACTGAAGGCTAAAATGATGTTTAACATTTTTAAACAATGAAGTATTTTTTAATTAAGGTATTAGTTTGTTTTTTTAGACATAATTCTGTTGCACACTTAATAGACTACTAAAAAACAAACCAAACCTGTTGCCTTTGAATCCATTCTGACTCATAGCGATCTTATAGAAGAGACTAGAACTGCCCCATAGAATTCCAAGGAGTAGCTGTTGGATAAGAACTGCCAATTTTTTGGTAAGCAACAGAGCTCTTAACCATTGCACCACCAGGACTCCTAATAGACTACAGAATAGTGTCTATATAACTTTTATAGGCATTGGGAAGCCAAAAAATTCCAAGTGTCTCCCCTGATTGTGGCAGTATGGAGTCAAACCAGCAATATCTCTGAGGTATACCTGTGTAAGGTAGAGCTAAAATGGTCCTTAGAAATGATGGAGGATGACAAGACTTTGTCATGCTTACTTTGGACATGTCATTAGGAATATAAATCACTATAAAAGGATATCATGTTTGATAAAGTAGAGGATCACCAAAATCGAGGGAAACTCCATGAGATAGAGTGACAAGTGCCTTCAACAATGGACTCAAACATACCAAAGTTTGTGAGGATGACACAGAGCTGGGCAATGTTTTACTCTGTTATACATAAGATCCTCATGAGTTGGAGCTTCAAACCCAGGCAGTCCAGTCTCCAAACCAGTGGTGTTAATTGGTCTTTAGGATGTAGGCATAAAAAAAATGCCACTAAGTACTTGCAACACCACCCGTATCGCCCCCTCCATGGGAATCCTTGCACCATTTAAAACAGTCCAGTTCCATATAGACACAGATATATGTTGAAGTAAAACCCTTCCAGATTATTCCTTGAATGCCTTTTTCTTTCTCTCTCTTTCCTGTGAAGATGTTGCATTCTTAACTCTACTACAATACATTCCAAAGAGAAAAGCTATGGTGACTTCCATATCTCTCTAGGAGACCAGCAGGTTTGAGCAACTCAGAACATGTTTATGGTGGTGGTGACAGTGAAAAGGGGTGATGACGGTAGTGGTGATGAAGATTAGTATTGGAGAGAAATAGCAGGGCCAGTTCTACATTGAGAGATTTAGAGGTACTGGGAGTATCAAACTGAGACAGGAGGTTCAAACTATTGGGTTTCTGCACAGAGACACAGCAACAATTGGAATCTGGACAGTTTTTTTTCTGTCATTCTGTGTATGGTCTTGGAGTCCTACCTGAAGACCCCACAAAAGGCAAGAAAGCAGATACAAGAAAATCATTCAAAAGAGGATGAATTTCCCAGCCTCTCTCACTCTTACCCTGGGCTCCCACATTTGGTGGTTCGTGCAGTCCTGGTGATCAGGAGTCCAGGGTCTCCACTCAGGCAGGTAGAGTAGAAAGCCACTACCAGGCATCTTTTCCCCTTTCTCTTTGACCTTTTGTACTCAAATGTCCACATAGTCTCAGGAGGTAGGGCAAATGGTGACACTTAAGTTTCTAGGTGGAGATAACATCGTGGAGCCCCAGGGGCCGAGATCCAGTACTGATGCCTGTCAGTCTGGCACCAGGGTGGGGACAATTGCAGTAGAAATAGCCCAAACTGTGGAAACTGCTTCCCACAAGACAACCATGGCGCAAACTCTTGGGTGGTTGCTGGTGTTGCCGCTGCTGATCTTCTGTTCCTGTGCCCAGAGTTTCCTCCAAGGAAGGACTGCTACTACTTCTGGTTTTTTTATGCAAACGCTCAATCATTTTAGCAAAAAGAACTTGTCATTCTGGTCACAGGTAAAATCTAATGACCAGGGTAGGTGGTTACATGTGGGGGATAGTGTGAGCTTGAGGCCTAGTGAGAGTGCTGCAGAGGTTCTGGGAGGTATATAAGAGACGAGGAGTGTTTTCAGTCCTTGGGTAGTACAATGGTTAAGCGCTGAATTATTAACTGCAAGGTTGGTGGTTCAAACCCAACCAGAGGCTATCAGAAGAAAGGCTTGGTGATCTGCTTCTGAAAGGTCACATTCTTGAAAACCTTATGGAGCACAGTTCTATTCTGACACTTATGGATTCACTATGAATCAGAATCGAGTGGATGAAAATTATTTTTTTTTTTAATTGAGTGCTAGAAGTTGTATAAGTTATTTTGCATCATCTTGCACTTTTTAATATTTTTCTACATTTTTTATGTATACAGACACATAAATGTATAGAGGCAACCACGGGTTTGCCTCTTGTGTTTAACAGCTGGAACCATTCTTGTCATAGTTATTCCCATCTCTTCTATGGCTTTTCTAGTATGTGGGTCTTGAAAGGGTTGCTTGTGGTCACTTGGTCAAAACCCAAATATTATCAGATGAGCAAGCAAGCCAAAACCCAGAGAGGGCTGCTACAAAGACCAATTATGGTGTGTTTATTGTTTTATTTACCTTATTTCATTTTTTTTTTTTTTTTGGCTTTGAAGAAAATAAGTTTATTTTCTCTCAGTTCTGCAGGCTTTTTTTTTTTTTTCATTACCACCCCAGATATACTGAATCAGAATCTACTTTTTAACGAGACCCCTGGTGATACTTGTGTATAATAAATTTTGAGAACCACTACTTTACTATTGGTTATCAGAATTGGCCCCTAAGCAGCACTGTTAGCATCTTAGGACACCTGTTAGAAACAGAAACTAGCAGCAGGTGTTAGAACCAGAATGAAGTGGTTCAAAGCCCTGTAGTTCTGTAGGCTAAAAATCCAAATCAGGGTTCAGCCATGTAGATTCATTCCCTTAGCCTCCCTCTTAGTTTCTGCATCTGCTGACAATCCTTGGCATTCCTTGTCGTCTGTCTTTACCATGTGTGTCTCTATGTCTATTCTGCTATTTTTATAACTCAGAAGTGATTAGGTATAGGGACCACTCTTCTATACTATGACATTGTTAGCATAACAAAAGAAAGCCCCTCTTTCCAAACAGGATCATATTTACAAGTTACTAGGGTTAAGATTTCAATGCATATTTTAGGGGATACAATTCAATCCATTACAACTCCTAGGACAACTCCATAATTAGGAAGGGCATATATTGTTATGCTTGGAAGGAAAATGAGATTACAAAGAGGCTAAAAGTCTTGCCCATGGTCTGTCTATGGAAAATAAGTGGAAGAACTGAGTTTGGAATCCCAATCATTTGACTATTGACCCAATGCTCTTTCCATTCTGTCCAAGCACAACATTTTATAAAATATTTGTGCTATTTGGGTATCAGATATTGAAGAGCTTTGAGCTCCATGTAAAGGAATTTTCATCTCATCCAGGAAACAATATGGAGCAAGTAGAAGGTTTTGTTCAAAGGAAAGCCATGTTAAAGTCAATGCCAGAGGGACACAACCTGGCACATGTAGGATATGTTAGTAGAATAGACATCTTGGGACGTAGGCCACTTACCGGGGCTTCAATCCTGACCTAGGTTTAAATAAATAGTCGTAGTTTATTTATAATTCAAGTTTCTTGTTACCTTTTACACTCAAATTAGTGTTAATATTTATTTTTACTTTTGTCATGAATTTAATTTTATTCATAATCTCAAACATGCATAAAACTCACAAGCGTTAATTTCTTCTATTGGTGTGGACTTTTATGTTTTAATATTTTATCCAACTGAAATATAAAACCAGTAAAAAATCCATTGCCTTTAAGTCAATTCCAACTCATAGCACCCCTATAGGACAGAGTAGAAGCGCCCCATAGGATTTCCAAGGAGTGTCTGGTGTATTTGAATTGCCAACCTTTTGGTTAGCAGCTGAATGCTTAACCACTGTGCTGTAAGTTCTATGCAATTTCGTATTGTATCTCCCAACTAGTCCTCTATATATTAATTGACAACTTTTACTTTTGCTTCATAAACTTAATAGTAATTTATACGGGTCTTGACACCCTTTCAAGAGTCCTGGGTGGCACAAATGGTTAAGCACTCCACCACTAGCTGAAAGGTTGGTGGTTAGAACCCACCCAGAGGCATCTCTTTAGAAAGGCCTGAGATCTGCTTTGGGAAAGATCATAGCTTTGAAAACCCTATGAAGTACAGTTCTACTCAGCACCCATGGGGTTTTCATGAATCAGAATTGACTTAATGGCAATTACTTTGCTTTTTGGTATCAGGATATTTTGCTGAACTAACATATCATTCTGTGCTGAAACATTTAGTTTGGACGGGTATTTTAAGTTATTTTTTGTTTGATTTCACAGTTCCATATATATATATAATATATGTATAGATTTAAAAAAGTAGTAGCTAGAACAATAGGATTGATAATATTGATAATACTGACTGATATATATCGATAATATATATATTATATATGTATATATATATATGTAATAAATTAGTAGCTAGAACAATAGGATTGATAATATTCAGTTCTGTTTTTTGCAGGAGTTGGGGAGCAAGACTACTTTAGAGATAATGGCAAATTCTTTCATATACAGATATGTAATGCCTGAAATGTCTTTTTTTATTATCATTATAGTAGAAACTGTTGATGCCCAATGTCTAGATCTATTAATTCACTGGGAGGTTGCAAAGTGATAATATCCTAACTTTATCATTCTTCGTTTATTAGCTTGAAAAATGAATATAAAAGAGACTTCCCATCATCTCTTATTTGGTTACATGGTGGCATGATTTGTATTGGAAAGACAGTACTAATGCTTAACTCATTCCTTTTATTTTCCTGATTTTCATAGTACATGAAGGATAATAGATTTAGAATGTTGCACATTCACTCCTTTTCTTTGCCTCATCTTACACAGCAGTCTCAAAATAATACCAAAATTGCCACCAAAAATATAATTACTGAAAGATTTTTTTTTTATTGCATTTAAGGGGAAGATTTACAGAACAAATATTTTCTCATTAAACAGTCAATACACATATTTTTTTATGACATTGGTTAACAACCCAATGAAATGTCAACACGCTCCCTTCTCGGTCTTGGAGTACGTTTTTTTTGGGGTGAAAATATACACAGCCAAAGATACATCATTTCAAAAAATTCTACATATACAATTCCATGACGTTGATTACACTCTTCCAGTTGTGCTGCTATTCTCACTTTACAGGAAGGTTTACAGGACAAAATAGTTTCTCATTAAACAGTCAGTACACATTTTGCCCTATGACAATGGTTAAGAACCCCATGACATGTCAACACTGTCCTTATTCAACCTTGGGTTCCCTATCACCAGCTTTCCTGTCCCCTTCTGCCTTCTAGTCCTTGTCCCTGGACTGCTGTGCCTCATTAGTCCTGTTTTGATTTATGGGACTGTCCAGTCCCCAGCTGAACGGTGAACCTCGGGAGTGACTTCACCACTGAGCTAAAAGGGTGTCTGGGGCCATATTCTCAAGGTTTCTCTAGTATCTGTCAGGTCAGTAAAGCTGGTTTTTTTTGTGTGTGTGTGTTAGAATTTTTTCTACATCCTTCTCCAGCTCTGTCCAGAACCCTTTGTTGTGATCCCGGACAGAGAAGTCAGTGGTTGTAGCCGGGCACCATCTAGCTGTACTGGACTCAGTATGGTGGAGGCCTTGATAGCTGTGTCCATTAGTCCTTTGGGCTAATCTTTTCCTTGTATCCTGTTCTCTTCGTTCTCCCTTGCTACTGAAGGGGTGAGACCAGTGGAGTATCTTAGATGGCTGCTCACAGGCTTTTAAGACCCCAGACTCTACTCACCAGGTAGAATGTAGAACATTGACTTTATAAACTGTATTATGCCAATTGATCTAGGTATTCCCTGAGACCATGGTCCCCACAGCCCTCTGCCCAGCAATTCATTCCCTCAGTGAGTTTGGATGTGTCTATGGAGCTCCCATGACCTTTCCTTGTACAAGTTGTGCTGGCTTCTCCAGTATTGTGTAATGTCTTACCCTTCACCAAAGTTACCACTTCTCTATTGTCTGTTAAGTATTTTCCTCCCACTCCTCCCATCCCTAGTAACCAACAAAGATTGTTACTTTTTGTGTGTAAACTTTTTCACGAGTTTTTACAGTAGAGGTCTCATACAATATTTGTCCTTTTGTGATTGACTTATTTCACTCAGCATAATGTCCTCCAGTTTCATCCATGTTATGAGATGCTTCACAAATTCATTATTCTTTACTGTTGCATAATACTCCATTGTGTGTATGCACCATAGTTTGTTTATCCATTCATCTGTTGATTGGCATCTAGGTTGTTGCCATCGTTTTGCTACTGTGAACAATGCTGCAATGAACATGGGTGTGCATATATCTATTTGTGTGACAGCTCTTATTTCTCTTGGATATATTCCTAGGAGTGCGATGGCTGGATCATATGGTATTTCTATTTCTAGCTTTCTAAGGAAGTACCATATCATTTTCCAAAATTGTTGTATCATTACTCATTCCCACCAGCAGTGCATAAGAGTTCCAATCTCCCCACAGCCTCTCTAATATTCGTTATTTCCAGGGTTTTTCATTCTTGCCAGTAATGCTGGGGTGAGATGGTATCTCATTGCAGTTTTGATTTGTGTTTCTCTAACGGCTAGTGAACGGGAGCATTTCCTCATGTGTCTGTTGGTCATTTGAATGTCTTCTTTAGTGAAGTGTCTGTTCATTTCCTTTGCCCATTTTTTAATAGCATTATTTGTCTTTTTGTTGTAGAGGTGTTGGATTTCCCTGTAGATTATGGAGATTAGACCTTTATCTGACTTGTACTGTCCAAAAATTTTTTCCCTGTCTGTAGGTTCTCTTTTTACTCTTCCGGTGAAGTATTTTGAAGTGCATAGGTGTTTGATTTTTAGAAGATCCCAGTTATCTAGCTTATCTTTTGCAGTGTGCGTTTTGATGGTTATGGTTTGTATCCTGTTAATGCCATGTAGTAGGGCCTATAGCACTGGTCCTATTTTTTATTCTATAAACTTTATAGTTTTGGGCTTTATATTTAGGTCTTTGATCCATTTTGAATAGGTTCGGTATGTGATGTGAGGTATGGGTCCTGTTTCATTTTTTTGCAGATGGATATCCAGTTTTGCTAGCACCATTTGTTAAGAAGACTGCCTTTTCTGCATTTGGTGGACTTTGGGCACTTGTCGAAGATCAGTAACCATAGGTGGATGGATTTACATCTGGGTTCTCAATTCTGTTCCATTGGTCAAGGTTTCTGTCGTTGTACCAGTATCACGCTGTTTTGACTACCGTAGCTGTATAATAGGTTCTGATGTCAGGTAGTGTGAGTCCTCCAACTTTGTTCGTCTTCTTCAATAGTACTTTAATTATTCAGGGCTTCTTCCCTTTCCATATAAAGTTAATGATTAGTTTTTCCATCTCTTTGAAGAATGATGTTGGTATTTGGATCTGGGATTGCACTGTATTTGTAAGTTGCTTTGGGTAGAATTGTCATTTTCACAATATTGAGTCTACCTATCCTTGGGCATGATATGTTTTTCCATTTAGGTAGATCCTTTTGGGTTCTTGCAGCAGTGTTTTGTAGTTTTGTTTGTATAGGTCTTTTACATCCCTTGTTAGATTTATTGCTAAGTATTTTATTTTTTTTAGGGGCTATTATAAATGATATTGTTTTCCTGATTTCCTTTTCATCGTTCTTCTTATTGGTGTATAGGAATCCAACTGATTTTTTATGTTGTTCTTGTATCCTGCTACTCTGCTGAATCTTTGTATTAGTTCCAGTAGATTTCTCGGGGAGTCTTTAGGGCTTTCTATGTATAGTATCATATCATCCGCAAACAGGGACAGTTTAACGTCTTCATTACTAATTTGGACGCCCTTTGTTTCTTTTTCTTGCCTTATTGCTTTAGCTAGAACTTCCACCACAATGTTAAATAGGAGTGGTAATAAAGGGCATCCTTGTCTTTTTCCTGTTCTCAGGGGGAATGTTTTAGTCTGTCTCCATGAAGAATGATGTTGGCTGTTTTGCATAGATGCAAAGATGTCCTTTATTTTTTTTGTATAGATGCCCTTTATTATGTTGAGAAATTTCCCTTCTATACCTATTTTATTGAGAGTTTTTATCAGAAATTGATTTTGGACTTTGTCGAATGCCTTTTCTGTGTCAATTGAATGATTATGTGATTCTTTTCTTTCATGTGATTATTTTCTTTCCTTTTATTTTCTATTTATTTATGCAGTGTATTACGTTGATTGATTATCTAATGTTGAACCACCCTTGCAAACCTAGTGTGAATCCTGCTAGGTTAGTTGTATTATTTTTTGATACGATGCTAAATTCTATTGGCTAGAATTTTGTTGTGAATTTTTGCATGTATATTCATGAGAAATATTGGTCTGTAATTTTCTTTTTTGTGGCGTCTTTGCCTGGTTTTGATATCAGGGTTATGCTGGCTTCATAGAATGAGTTAGTAAGTGTCATTTCCTTTTCTATGTTCTGAAATAGTTTGAGTAGTACTGGTATAAGCTCTTCTCTGAATGTTTGGTAGAATTCTTCAGTGAAGACATCTGGGCCAGGGCTTTTCTGCTGTTTTTTTTTTTTTTTTTTTTTTTTAAATAACCTTTTCAATCTCTTCTCTTGTTATGGGTCTGTTCAGATTTTCAGCATCACTTTGTGGTAGTTTTGGTAGGTAGTATGTTTCTAGAAATTTATCCATTTCCTCTAGGTTTCTAAATTTGCTGGAGTATAGTTTTTCATAATACTCTGTTATGATCCTTTTTATTTCCTTGGGGTATGTTGTAATGTCACCCATTTCATTTCTTATTTGGGTTATTTGCATCCTCCCTGTTTTTCTTTTGTCAGCCAGTGGTATGTTAATTTTGTTGATTCTTTCAAAGAACCAACTTTTGGTTTTGTTGATTCTTTCTATTGTTTTTCTATTCTCTACTTCACTTATTTCTGCTCTGAGCTTTATTATTTCCTTTCTTCTGGTGGCTGTGGGCTTTTTTTTACTGTTCTCTATTTCTTTGAGTTCTGTAGTTAATGGTTTGACTTTGTCCCTTTCTTCCTTTTCGATGTGTGCATCTATTGCTATAAATTGTCCTCTGAGGAGTGCCTTTGCTGTGTCCCAAAGGTTTTGGTATGATATGTTTTCATTCTGATTTGATTCTAGGAATTTTTTGATTCCATCTCTGATTTCTTGTATTGCCCAGTGGTTCATAAACAGTGTGTTATTCAGGTTCAATATAATTGATTTTTTTTCCTTGGTCTTTCTGTTGTTAACTTCTACCTTGATGGCATTGTGGGCAGAGAAGATACTTTATATTGTCTCAATGTTTTGCATGTTGTTGAGGATTGCTCCGTGTGGTAAGATGTGGTCTATTCTGTAGAACGTTTCATGTGCATTGGAATAGCTGTTGGATGGAGTGTTCTATACGTCTGTGAGGTCAAGTTTGCTGATTGTGCCCTTTAGGACTTCTGTATCTTTGCTGAATTTCTTTTTAGTTGGTCTATCCTTTACTGAGGGTGGTCCGTAGAAGTTTCCTACTAGTATTGTTGAACTGTCATTTTCTCTTTTCAATGCTGTTACAGTTTGTTTTATGGATTTTGTAGCCCTGTCATTGGGTGTGTAGATGTTTATTATGGTTGTATCTTCATGATGGGTCACCCCCTTAATCATTATATAGTGTCCTTATTTGTCTTTTATAGTGGATTTTGTTTTAAAGTCTATTTTACCTGAGATTAGAATTGCCACTCCTACTCTTTTTTGGTAGCTGTTTGCTTGATATATTTTTTTCCATCCTTTGACTTTTAATAAATTTGCGTCTTTGTTTGTAATCTTTGTCTCTTGTAGACAGCATATGGATGGATCCTATTTTTTTATCCATTCTGCAACCTTCTGTCTCTTTATGAGTGCATTTAACCCCTTTATTTTCAGTGTATTTATAGATAGGTGTCAGTTGATTGCTGTCATTTTGTAGTGCTTTTTTTTTGTGGTGCTGACGTTTTCTTTGTTCCTCTTACTCTCCTGTGCTGAATTCCTTTTGTTTGTGGATTTTTTTTTCATTTGTTTTGTTCTTGTAGGTTTTGTTTTTACTAAGACTTTATTTTTTTCCTGTTTAGTTTTATGAGTAGGTTTGTTAACTTTCTTTGCGGTTACCGTGAAATTTACCCTTATCTTTCTAAGTTTGAAGCAGTCTACCATTACTTGGTATCGCCTTGCCTTCCTCTCCATTAGAAGGTTCTATACCTATGCCATTTATTCCCTCTTTTATTGTTTTAATGCTGTTGTCATTTATCGATTAACTGTTCTGATTCCCTGTTGTATTTCTTTTGATTTTGGATAGTTCTCGAGAGTTCATTTCCTAGATTGGCATCTGGCTTGTACGATCCTGCGTCCTAGATTCTGCCTGTGAGCTGAAGCTGTCTGTCCTCAGATCGAAGAACTCCCTTTATTAACTCTTGTAAGTTTGGTTTGACTTTCACATATTCCCTTCATTTCTGTTTATCTGGAAATGATCTAATTTCACCATCAAATTTGAATGAGAGTTTTGCAGGATATATTATTCTTGGCTGAAAATTTTTTTCTTTCAAGATTTTACATATGTCATCCCATTGCCTTCTTGCCTGCACAGTTTCTGCAGAATAATCTGAGCTTAGTCTTATTGTTTCTCCTCTGTATGTGACTTCTTGTTTTTCATGAGATGCTCTCAGGATTCTTTGTTTGTCTTTGGTTTTGGCGAGTGTGAATAGGATATGCCTTGGTGACTTTCTTTTGGGGTCTCTTCTATATGGGGTTCGTTGAGCTTCTTGGATGGCCAGCTTTTCATCTTTCATGCTATTGGGGAAGTTTTCTGTCAGCAGTTCCTCAATGATCCTCTCTGTGTTTTCTGTTTTCTCCCCCTGTTCTGGAATTCCAATCACTCGTAAATTTTTGCTTTCAATTGTGTCCCACATAACTCTCAGGGTCTCTTTATTTTTCTTTGTCGTTTTTCTGAGTTTTCCTCAAACAGAGTTGTATCCACATGTTTGTCTTCAATTCCACTGATCCTGTCTTCCACCGTTTTAAATCTGCTTTTCAGCCCTTCTATGACATCATCCATTTCTGAAATCTTGTTGTTTATCTTTTGGATTTCTAATTGTTGTCTTTGTGTAATTTCTAGTTGTGAATTTATTTTGGAATTTCGTTCCTGCATCATCTTCCTGAATTCTTCCAATTTTTTGTCTGTATTTTCCATGAATTTGTCTATTTTTTTCCCATGTTTGTCAGCTTTTTGCCTCAGTTCTTGGATAATTCTGAGTATTAGAGATTTGAATTCCCTATGAGGTAGTTCTAGTGTATTTTCTTCCACAAGAGAGTCATCTGGTGTTTTATTTTAGACCCTTACTTGAACCATCCTGTCCTGTTTTTGTAAATGTTTAGTTATTGTCTGCTGTTTTGGGGCATTCAGTAGTTATTTTTCTCATTTATTGCTTGTAGATTTGTTTGTTTCATCCCTTTTTTAAAAAAAAAATTAGCTATGTCTGAGCAGGCATACTGTATGTTCTTTGTTGTTTGCTCGTCTGTGCACTCAGTACTTTTCATCTCCTTCTCCAACTGGCAGGGTCAGTCACTCAGATATGGTACAGCAGGGCAGATCTAGCTGAAGAGGAGTTACTGGGACGGGTTGTTTGTGGCACTTACTACATCCACCAGAGCAGGTTGGTAATCAGTGCAGGGCAGGTTCCAGTAGGCTGTGCCCGTGCTCCTTGGTGGAGTGATGTAAAGTGCATGGTGCAGGTAGGCAGGATGTAGTGGAGAGATTGTTAACTGTGGAGCCAAGATGGATACGGGAGAGAGGAGAGAGGAACAGGAGCCAAAAACATACAAACAAACAAAAAAAGAATGCTAGGAGAGCTTGCCATTGGAATGGAGAGATGAGAGACTATGAAATGGAGAAAAACAGAAAGGGGAAGAGGAAGAAAAGAAAAGAATAAATAAATAAAGATCAGAAAGGTTAAAGAACCACAAATTCCCAGAGATCCCACCCGTGCAGCTATGGGATCTGGGGAAGTCACTCTAAGGTGTTGACAGCCTGGCTAGAAGGTGTAGAGGTATACAATGCCTGGTATTCAGGGTTCAGAAAGAGAAGGAAGATATAGAGGGATGAGAAACTGAGCAATGAAGAAAGACAAAAAGGGAAAAGGAGGGAAAAGAAAACAAAACAAATTAAAAAACAAAACAAAACAAGAAAGCCCCCCCCCAAAAAAAACAGGAAAAAAAAAAAAACAATAAAAAAAAATGTCCTCAGGGATCCATCTGCATGTCTGTGGAAGCTGAAAGGGAGTTCATTGCCATGCAGCTCTGCCTGGCCAGAAAAGGCTCCCAACTCAAGAAAAGGAAAAGAAAACAAACAAACAATTCAAAAGGAACCAACGAACAAAAGCCCCGGGATCCCACCAGCACGGTAGCCCAGACCGGGAAGCAGCTTCTCACTTGAATGGAGCTCCGCAGCCCCTCAGGAAGAAGCAAAGATGGCTCACGGAGCCAGGCAATCAAGTGAAAGGAGGGGGAGGTGGCGAGAGGCAAGCAAGAAATCAAAAGAAGCGGGGGAAAAAGAAAAAAAGCAACACCAGCAGCCAACAAATGGCACTCAGAGAGCCAGCCAGTGCGGGCTGGTGTTTCCGGACAAGAGACTGTGTCCGTGGGAAGCAGAGGAGTCCGAGTGTAGGTGATGAAGTGTATAGAGTGGGAAAGCATATATCACAAATTGCTGGCGCTCTGCAGCCCCTCTGGAAGAAGCAAAGATGGCACACGGAGCCAGGCACTCACGTGAAAGGAGGGGGAGGTGGCGAGAGGCAAGTGAGAAATCAAAAGAAGCCGAAAAAAAAAAACAACACTAGCAGCCAACAAATGGCACTCAGAGAGCCAGCTAATGCAGGCTGGTGTTTCTGGACAAGAGACTGTATCTGTGGGAAGCGGAGGGGGCCGAGTATGGGTGAAGAAGGGCAGAGAGTCGGAAAGAATCTATCACAAATTGCTGGCGCTCTGCAGCCCCTCAGGAAGAAGCAAAGATGGCGCAAGGAGCGAGGCACTTGAGCGAAGGAGGGGGAGATGGCCAGAGGCAAGGAAGATACCAAAGAATTGGAAAAAAGCAACACCAACAGCCAACAAATGGCGCCCAGAGAGCCACCCACTTGAGTGTGTGGAATCCAAGCGGCCGGCGCTTCCCAGTCAAGAGACCGTGGCCGCAGGAAGCAGAGGAGGCCAAGCCAGGGTGAAGAGGGGTGGGGGGTTGGAACGCACACACCGCAAATTACCGGTTGTTTTGTCTCCCGCTGGACTCTCCATGAGGCTGCTTTCTCGTACCCCTGTTTGCTGGTCTCCGATAGGAGTCCAGGATGGTGGATCCGCGCTGTGTTAGCTGGTAGGGGACCTCTGCATGAATCTTTCCTTGCTCTCCATTCTCTGTCAGTTTTTTCACTCCATTTGGTGCTTGGCTGAGTTCTTTATCTCTCCATTTGATGTTTTAGGGTTTCAGGGTCATTGTATTCTCTGTCCGGCTTAGTTTTTCGGATGTTTGCTTTGGAGGGACGGCGTGGTGCTTCTGCGTAGAGCGCCATTTTGCCGGAACTCCCATTTTATTATTTTTAAAAACTATATTTTATAAAATTTAATTTCATCCTATGATTACCTAAAATATTTACATGGTTCCAAAGTTCAATCTACAAAACAAGATACTGCAATAAACTCGATTTTGACTGGTTATATTATTATTCTTGGTCCTCTGTAAGACAAATAAAAGATGAAGCCCTTTGTCTGTTTGTACTATAAGTTATCACCTTCTCTCCCTTACTTTCCTATTTTTGTTATGGATATTACAGCCTTACATTTATTTTTTATGTTTATAATTTATTTTATTTTGTTGTTTTTGAGAATATACACAGCCAAACTTATAACAATTCAACAGTTTCTATGTGAACAATTCTGTGAGTTCTATTCCATTCTTTGCAATCTGCAAGTATTCTTACCCTCATTTTCTGAATTTTTCCATCCCCATAGACAGAAATTCATTGTCCCTTAAGGTTCCTATCCATTCTTTGGAGTTACCGTTGTCAATTTAATCACATTTAGATAGATCTTAAAAGAGCACAATGCTCCAGGAAGATGTACTTTACTACATAAGCTAAACTATCCTTTGGTCTTAAGAAGACTTGAGGAGATTTTTTTATTTAATGTTTAAGGATTATCACAGGGCAGTAGTTTCATGGGTTCATGCAGCCTCCCTGACTCCAGAAAGTCTGGATTCCATGAGAATTTGAAATTCTGTTCTATATTTTCCATCTTTGATCAGAAGAGTTGCAATTTTCATATTTTGTAACATTTCTTTCTATTCAATAACCATAACTTCAAGGTTGTTTTATGCCTGGTCATATATTTAAATAGATTAGTTTTCACTCACACTCCCTTTATCACAATAACTTCTTAAAGAAGGGTTTATGAGAATCATATCCTGTGAGTTTTAATACTTATGTGATGTCAGCATAGCTGACAGGTTTCTTCCCTGAGTTCATATGCATTGCTAAACTCTCATCTAGCATTACATACTGCTATGTAGCAGACTGAATCCAGCCAAATATATAACTCTTTATGTGGGACTTTTTGCCTCAGTGCCTGAAGAATCCTTTCCCTTTTTTGAAGTAAATATAATTTCCTGAGTCACATCTTGGTGCTGATGAGTTGATATCATTACTGCTGTGGAATGATCTCCATGATTTGATATTTTGAGAGAATAACAGAGTAGTACCTTATCTAAGGAAAGTCAGAATATATATATACTAGAAAACCAAACCCATTGCCATTGAGTTGATTCTGACTCATAGTGACCCTATAGGACAGGGTAGAACTGTCCCATAGAGTTTCCAAGTTCTGGCTGCTGGATTAGAACTGCTGAGCTTCTGGTTAGCAGCTGAAAACCACTGGGCCACCAGGGCTTCCATATATATACCAAAAGTAATGAAAGAATAAATATAAATTAGTAAAAATGGTTACATATAATGAAAAGAAGTTGTTTATGAAATAGAAATGATTTTAGTGTTCTCTGAATGTACTTTGTTTTGCATATTTTCATTTGGAGCTATGTAAAAGTTTCCAATAAAACAATTAAAAGTTCCAGTAAAAAGGAGGAAATGAAGCTCATTGTCTATTAAGTCTGTGGCTTAACCAGAGGGAATTATTACAAGTGAATAGAAAGCTCAGTACTTTGACTTTGTTTCTTGTGTGATAAATCCTAAGGACACATATACAGAATTGTAAAGAAATCAAAGTTTTCAGTGATCATACTATCAGTCTTAATATTGCTGTTGTTGTTTTGGGTGACACCCAGTTGATTGCAACTCACAGCTACAGAGTACAACTGTCTCATATGATTTCCTAGACTGTAATATTTACTGGAGCAGATCACCAAATCTTTTCTACCACAAAGCCTTGATGGATTGGAAACTCTAACGTTTCAGTTAGCAGCCAAGTGCTTAACCATTGAACCATCAGTTCTCCTTTTAATACTAGTATTATTAAGCTATTGTGTGTATTACTCTATATTATTGGTATAAAGCAAATAAATAATTATGCTAATGTAGTCATGAACCGAAGCCTTCTAGGTTAAAAATATATATATATACAGCTACAAATATAAAATCAAAGAAGAATCTCATATTCTAAATTTGAATTTAAAATATTAACATGAAATATAAACAAATAGTAATGATAGTTACACATTGTGAGTGTGATTCATACCACTGGATTGTAAACTAGGAAATGATTGAAATGGCCAGTTTGATATTGTGTCTATTTTACCACCAAAACCAAAAAATAAAATTTGTACAGTGTGTAAGTGCAGTGGCTTGAGCAATGTCACAGATTTAGATGGGTTCTCAGGCCCATAACCCAAATCTGACACATGAAAAAGTGCTGCCACTTAGTTATCAGAAACCACAAACAAATTACAAGCCCTGGTAAGTTAGTGACCTGCAAGAATATTTTTACTTTCACAGAGATATTATGTTAACAACAACTTCTACAAACCTGGTGGCCCAGTATTTCTAATGATCGAAGGGCAGAGGCCTGCCAGTATGCAATGGTTAAATAAAAATTATACCTGGATTACATATGCTAAAAGACTGGGTGCCCTCTGCTTCCTTCTGGAACATAGATTTTACGGATGCGGCCAACCAACACGGTAAGACTAAGCTTTTCCTTTTTGTGATTGTTCTCATTGCTGTTTTGATTCTCTCTTTTTCATTTAAGCTTTATTAATCTATATATGTTCCACTTTCAGTAAGCTGAATATTTGAAAATTTAAATGATAAGAAAACAAACTGTACTTGGAGGTTGGGGGTAGGAATAACTTTTTTGATAAAAAGATTCATATGAAATTTCTTTTGAATAAAATGTATTTCTCATGATATATAATTTTATATTAAAACATTGTATTTTCCTGTACGTGCTTAAGCAATATGGCATATCTATAACTTCTTTTTTCCTATTCCAATGGTATTTTAAACCATGAAAATTACTCTGTCTTTTAAAACATGGGTCACACTTTTGTTAAAACAACTCATCAAAGGTAAACTGGATGTCATACTAAATTTCAGGTTGCAGTGGCAGAGAAAGAAGCAAGAATATGAAAAAGATTTTTGTCTCACTATCTTATTCTTGCCACCTACTATTTTAATTCCATCCCCTCAGTGGAAAGATATATTTTTAGCCTGCTTGCTTAAAATTATAAACTGTTTATTATATAAAGTCAAGCACATAGAATGAAGTTTAATAAGTGCCTCTAAGTTTGTAAAAAATCCTATTTAATGTCAGTCATTTATTCTCATTACAATAAGAAGGATTGCTTTTTACAACCATGCAAATGTGATTAGTGTCAGTGAAGTGATCCCTTTACTATATGAATCATAATTCTTGGTACCATTTATCATGACAGACTAATAATTTTATGACTGTTAATCATTAATTAATCACTAATGTGGCTGTCTGGCTGTGACTCCACAAAAGTGATTTTAAATTCAATGTCACTTACCCTTTGGTAGTGAGGTGACACTCCAGTAATTTCAACACTTCTACAGTTCTTCATTAGAAACTTGAATGTGTGTGTGTGTGTGTTAATGATGTTATGATAACCTATAAATAGTTTTAAGTCTGGGCTTTCTTTATTAATCTCTCTAGAGAAATAAACTGCTGTTTGAGAAGGGAACAACTTTTATCATAGCCCATAATTATAGCCAATACCTTATTTGGTATCCAAATTAACATCATGTGGAGCATCCCATAAGAAGGTTTTAGAAAGAACCTACAAGACAATAAGGTCATTGAATGAATAATTTGGGTGAGAATCTAAGGATAGAGAATCTGCTCTAAAATTTGCTGTTAGAAAGTGGGGGGAATTATATGATTGGATATTTCAATAAATCTCACGTACAGTTTTCCAGTTACATCCCATTGGTTTGAACTTAATCAGTAAGTCCGCATCTGGCTGAAATGGTCACTGGGATATGCAGTGCTTATTCTGGGCAGCCACGTGCCCAGTTAAAATATAGGGTTTTAATAACCTAAAGCTGAAAGGGAGAGTTGGTATCAGCAGGGAATTAGCAGGCTCTGCTGTAGCTTCTCAGTAGTAGAATTGCTGAGCCAAGGTAAACATTTTGCCTCTTGAAGCCCTTATTATAGGAGGAGAAATTGCTTCCAGAAAGATTCTATCACTTGACACTTTCACTAGGGGTACAGGAGAGAGTTGGACTCATCACATCCATGTCAACACTGAATACTAAATCTTCACCAGTTTGATAGAAGGGAAAAAATACTCATATTTGTGTTACTTTGATAATAGAAAGTGTTACACACTTTTATATATTCTCTGACCATTTATACTCCTTCTTTGTGAATAGTCTATGTCCTTCATCTACTTTTAAATTCAAGCTCAAGTAGTTTTAACATCATGCAGAGGGAGGGAGATTTTTTTTTTCTTTTAGTAATAAGGATTAAAAATATTCTAGGTTTATAGGAAACATTATTTGCAAGAAACGTCATTGAAAAGTAAATATATTTTTCCCTACTTTTCTTCTAATTGATTCAAATAAGGCTTTGTCTAGATGTTGAAGAAAACAATCAAGAATGGAAAATAGCATCTGTACAATTTACTATGGGTTTTCTTAATGCCTTGGAAACAATTAAATTACTGACAGTTTAGCCCATTCAAAAATGGCCCCTCTCTGAGTCTGGATAATAATTTGAAAGTTGTGATTCACTTCAGGGTTTGGAAAAAGGACACCATACGGAGGGTGAAAGGGTTGTGAAGATCCTTTAAAGTGGTGACAAGGGAATTGCATAACTAAAATGAAATAAATACTAGCAATTATTGCTACTTCCTGCATTTACGTGTCACTATCACTCAAACTGGAAACCTTGGTGGCCTAGTGGTTAAGAGCTACCGCTTATAACCAAAAGGTCAGCAGTTCGAATCCACTAGGTGATCCTTAGAAACCTTATGGGGCAGTTCTACTCTGTCCTATAGGGTCACTATGAATCGGGATCAACTCCACAGCAACGGGTTTTGTTTGGGTTTGAGTATCATTCAAAGTATGCTAATTACATTTTCAAGTTGGATCTGTTATAAACACTCCACATCCTTTCAAAATATGCCTTTTTGCTTTATAGACAGGCTAATGTTAAACAACATATTTTCTACTTTAATTGTTGTCATAAGCAGAGTGTGTTTATGCTTTAATTGTAGAGATCTGAGTACTAAGAGCCTCCGCCTCTACCTCAGCAGCAGGCAAGCTGTGGCTGACATTGCCAAATTCCGAACTAAGATTGCACGGACAAGGAGGCTCACCAAAAATAAGTGGGTTGTATTTGGTGGTGGTTATGGTGGCTCCCTGGCAGTGTGGTCCAGAATAAAACACCCTGACCTGTTTGCTGCAGCAGTGGGCAGCAGTGCACCGATCCAAGGAAAAGTTAATTTTTATGGTGAGCATATTGTATATGGCGCCCTGCTGGCGAAGTGGTTAAGAACTTGGCTGCTAACCAAAGTTAGCCATTTCAAATCCACTAGCTGCTCCTTGGAAACCCTATGGGGAGGTCCTACTCTGGCCTAAAGGGTTACTATGAGTGGAAATAGATTTAATGGCAACTGATTTGGTTTTTATGGTGTATATATCTGTATACGGAGCCCTGGTTGTGCAGTGGTTAAGTACTTGGCCTCTAACCAAAAGGTCAGCATTTGGAATCCAACAGCTGCCTCTTGGAAACCTTATGTGGCAGTTCTGCTCAGTCCTGTATGGTTATTATGCATCAGAAGTGACTCAACGGTATTTTATTAATGTGTATATATGCCTTTATATATATATATATATATATATATATATATTATTTATGACAAAAATATCTATAAGCCAGTGATTACCTTAACATAAGTGGACCAATAACACAGAGGCACCCAACTTGACTTGAGTACATTTCCCTCCCCATATGATAAAGTTCTATGAAAGATTCTTAGGATATCCACAGTTGGTATTTCGTATCCATATTTGTAGCTATATGATTCTTGATAGCTTCTTAAAGGGTAGAAATGATGTGATAAGTCTTAGCTGTTGATTTGATAGTGAAAATATTCATAATTTGGCTATTTCCAAAAAGTAAAGCTCTTATTTTTGTAGGACAAAAATTTCCTATTTTGAAGTTGCTTTTCAATTTTCCTTCCTGCTACCTGTGCCTCTCTATACATGTTCCCATTAAATGAGTGAAGTATACAATTTCTCCTTACTTAAGTTTTTCTTGAAAAGACTAAAACAATCGCCCCCCCAAAGAAAAGGATATACATTCTGGTTAAATTTTCCTTTAATATTTAAACTTTTCAAAGGTAAAAAAATATTCCATTTCATATTCCTGTAGTCTTGATAGAATCTTATTGGGTCCAATAAATCTGAAAGCTGTAAAATTAAGGCATGTGTCTCACTACATCTTTTAAAGATTGAAACCATGTCCCAGTTCATGACTAGATCAGGATTTTCAGGGCATGGTTATAAATCTCTGTTTACTAATGACTTTTCTTGGCAATCTGGCAAAATCCTTTTATTTTACAGTTTTTAACTGTCATAAAACAGAAGTAATTGGAAATGTGAAATAATTACATTTTATAAATGGTTACAATTAAACTGTACTAATTGCAGTGACTTTTATTTTTATTTTTTTTCATATTCTTAGAGTACTTTGAAGTGATTTACAAGACTCTAGCCACTCATAACAGGGAATGCCCAGGAGCAGTGAAACGGGCTTATGGTCTCATTATGTACATGCTGTTACTTCCACATTACCACAGTAAGCTTAAATTCGATTACAAGTAAGTGGATTGGTTTTTGTATTTGAGGGTCTGTGCCTAAATATAGTGTAGTATTAAATTACACCATTAATGTCATTTCCTTACATTTAGGCTGTTCCTGGGAAGAAAGGGATATTTTGAACAGTTTTGTTCCTTTTGGATATTACAACTTCTAGTTCATATAAGAGGGGTGGCTAGATCTTTGTGGATGATTTTAAGTCTGGTGGGAGTGCAAATCACAGGGCAGGAAAGAGTAGGCCCACCATTGGGGTCCTGTGGCAGTCAAGGGACATGCTAAAACACTTGCCCCCAGAGAAGAAGAGGGAACAAAAGAGGAGGGGAAGCCCTGAGGACATATCTTGCCATTTCCATGAACCAAACAATAGTGAATTTTCAACAGGTTTGAACTGTTAAAACGTTGTGTGACACTTCTGGCAAAAAGGCACTCTAGGCAGAAGCACCACACCATCCCTCCACAGTAAAGATCTGAAAAACTAAGCCAAACAGAGAAAACAGCAACCCTGAAACCCTAAACATCAAATGAAGAGATAAATAGCTCAGCCAAGCATCAAATGGAATAAGAAACTGATAGAGAACAGAAAGTGAGGAGACATACATGCAGAGCTCCCCTATCAGCTAACGCAGCACATATCTGCCATCTTGGACTCCTATAAAAGACCAGCAAATAGGGGGTACGAGAAAGCAGCTTCATGGAGCTTCCAGAAGGTGATAGAACAACTGATAATTTGCAATATATGCTTTCCCACCTCCCACCCTTCTTCATCCCCCACTCAGCTTTCTCCATTTCCTGCGGCCACAGTCTCTTGTCCGGGAAGCACTAGCTGCTTGGATTCCACCTGCCTGAATTGGCCGGCTGTCTGAGTGCCATTTGTTGGCTGCTGGCGTTGCTTTTTTCCACTTCTTTTGATATCTTCCTTACCTCTCACCACCTCCCCCTCCTTTTGCTCAAATACCTGGCTCTGTGCACCATCTTGGCTTCATCCTGAGGGGCTGCGGAGCTCCGGTAATTTGTGATATACGCTTTCCCACCCACCACCCTTCTTCACCCACACTCGGCCTCCTCTGCTTCCCACGGAAACATTCTCTTGTCTGGGAAGCACCAGCTGCTTGGATTCCACCTGCCCGCACTAGCTAGCTCTCTGAGTGCCATTTGCTGTCTGTTGGAGTTTCTTTTTTTCCACTTCTTTTGATTTCTTCCTTACCTCTCACCACTTCCCTCTCCTTTCGCTCAAATACTGGGCTCCGTGAGCCATCTTTGCTTCTTCCTGAGGGGCCGTGGAGCTCCATTCAAGTGTGGAACTGCTTCCTGGTCTCGATTGCTCTGCTGGTGGGATCCCGGGGCTTTCGTTTGTTTGTTTTGAATTGTTTGTTGGTTTTCTTTTCCTTTTCTTGAAGTGAAAGCACATTCTAGCCAGGCAATGCTGCGTGGCTTGGAATCTACCTCCTCAGTTTGCGCAGATGCGCAGAGGGATTTCTGAAGGCATTTCTTTTTTGCAGTTTTTTTTCCTGTTTTTTGGGGGCTTTTCTTGTTCTTTTTTTTTTTAACATTTGTTTTGTTTTCTTTTCCCTTTTTGCCTTCCTTCATTACTCAGTTTCTCATCTCTTTATATGTTCCTTCTCTCTCTGTTCACTGAATACCTGAGGCTGAATACCTCTATTCCTTCTAGCCAGGCTGTACTGAAACACCTGAGAACAACTTCCTCAGAACTCATAGCCACACCAGTGGGATCCCTGGGAACTTTGCTGTTCTTTTCCCTTTCTGATTTTTATTTATTCATTCTTTTTTTCTTTTCCTTCTCCTTTTTTTTTTCTCAACATTTCATAGTCTCTCATCTCTCCATTCCAACAGCAAATGCCTAGAATTCTTCTTTGTTTGTTTGTATGTTTTGGCTCCTATTCCTCTCTCCTCTCTCCCATATTCATCTTAGTTCCACACAGAAAAATCTCCCCCCTACATCCTGCCCACCTGCACTGTGCGCTTAACATCACACCACCAAGCAGCACAGACATGGTCTACTGGAACCTGCCCTGCACTGATTACCGACCTGCCCTGGTGGCTGTAGTAAGTGCCACAAACAACCCATCCCAGGAAATCCTCTTCAGCTAGACCTGCCCTGCTGTACCATATCTGAGTGAATGACACTGCCAACTGGAGAAGGGGGAGAAAAGTATCATGCCCAAAGACAAGCAAACAACAAAGAACACACAGCCCGCCTGCTCAGACATAGCCAAATTTAAAAAAAAAAAAATGGATGAAACAAACAAATCTACAATCAATAAATGAGAAAAACAACTACTGAATGCCTCGAAGACAGCAGACAATATCAAAACATTTACAAAAACAGGACAGGATGGTTCCAGTAGGCATCCACAATAAAACACCAGATGACTTTCCAGTGGAAGAAAATACACTAGAACTATGTGATAGGGAATTCAGCTCTCGAATACTCAGAATTATCCAAGAGTTGAAGGAAAAAGCAGACAAAAATGAGCAAAAAAATAGAAAAATTCATGGAAAAGTCAGACAAATTCATGGAAGAATTCAGGAAAATAATGCAGGAACAAAATGCCAAAATAAATTCACAGGTAGAAATTACACAGAAATAACAATTAGAAATCCAAAAGATAAACAACAAGATTTCAGAAATTGACGGTGTCGTAGAAGGGCTGAGGAGCAGATTTGAAATGGTGGAAGACAAGATCAGTGGAATTGAAGACAAATACTTAAATACAACCCTGTTTGAGGAAAACTCAGAAAAAAGAACAAATTAAAATGAAGAGACCGTGAGAGTTATGTGGGATACAATCAAAACAAAAAATTTGTGAGGGATTGGAGATCCAGAACAGGGAAAAACAGAAAACACAGAGAGGATCACTGAAGAACTCCTGACAGAAAACTTCCCCAATGTCATGTAAGATGAAAAGCTGACCATCCAAGAAGCTCAATGAACCCCATATAGGATAGACCCCAAAAGAAAATTACCAAGGCATATCATAATCATACTCGCCAAAACCAAAGACAAACAAAAAATCCTGAGAGTAGCTCATGGAAAACAAGAAGTCACGTACAGAGGAGAAACAATAAGATGAAGCTCAGATTATTTGGCAGAAAGCATGAAGGCAAGGAGGCAATGGGATGACATATATAACACCTTGAGAGAAAAAACTGCCATCCAAGAATAATATATCCTGCAAAACTTTCACACAAATATGATGGTGAATTTAGAACACTTCCAGATAAACATAAATTAAGGGAATAACTAAAAACCAAACAAAACTTACAAGAATTATTAAAAGGAGTTCTTCAATCTGAGAACAAGCAACTCCAGCTCACAGGCAGAACCTAGGATGCAGGACCATACCAGCCAGATACCAACCTAGGAAATGAACTCTCAAGGACTATCAAAAACCAAAAGAAATACAACAGGGAATCAGAGCAGTTAATCGGTAAATGACAACAACATCAGAACAATAAAAGAGGGAATAAATGGCATAGGTATAGAACCTAATGGAGAGGAAGGCAAGGCGATACCAAGTAATGGTAGACTACTTCAAACTTAAACAGATAAGGGTAAAATTCATGGTAACCACAAAGAAAGTGAACAAACATAAAAATAAAGAGGAAAAACATAAACTATCAGCAAAAACAAAACCTAAAAATACAAAAGGAAAGAAAAAAAATCCACAAACAAAAATAATTCAGCACAGGAAAGTAAGAAGAACAAAGAAAATGTCAGCACCACAAAAAAAGCACTACATAATGACAGCAACAAACTCACATCTATCAATAATTACACTGAAAGTAAAAGGACTCAATGCACCCATAAAGAGACGGAGAGTGATAGGATGGATAAGAAAACAGGATCCATCAATATGCTGTCTACAAGAGACACACCTTCAAAACAAAGATGTGAATTTATTAAAAGTCAAAGGTTGGAAAAAAATATACCAAGCTAACAACTACCAAACAAGAGCAGGAGTGGCAATACCAATCTTAGAAAGAATAGACTTTAAAACAAAATCCACCATAAAAGGCAAAGAAGGACACTATATAATGATTAAGTGGATGATCCATCATGAAGACATAACCATAATAAACATCTATGTATCCAATGATATGGCTCCAAAAATACATAAAAGGAACTGTAACAACACTGAAAAGAAACATTGATGGTTCCACAATTATAGTAGGAAACTTCAACACACCATTCTCAGTAAAGCACAGAACAACTAAGAAGAAACTCAGCAAAGATACAGAAGACCTAAAGGGCACAATCAGCCAACTTGACCTCATAGACATATAGAGAACACTCCCTCCAACACCTGCAAAGTACACATTCTTTTCCATTGCACATGGAACATTCTCCAGAAGAGACTACATCTTAGGCCACAGAGCAATCCTCAGCAAGATCTAAAATGTTGAGATAATTCAAAGTATCTTCTCTGACCACAATGTTATCAAGGTAGAAATTAACAATAGAAAGAGCAAGGGAAAAAAATCAATTACATGGAAACTGAATAATACCCAGCTTACACATCACTGGGTAATAGAAGAAATCACAGAAGGAATCAAAAAATTCCTAGAATCAAATGAGAATAAAAACACATCATGCCAAAACTTTTGGGACACAGCAAAGGCAGTCCTCAGAGGACAATTTATAGCAATCGGTGCACACATCAAAAAAGAAGAAAGGGACAAAATCAGAACATTAACTACCGAACTCAAAGAAATACAAAGCAAACACCAAAAAAAGCCCACAGCCACCGGAAGAAAGGAAATAGTAAAGATTGGAGCAGAAATAAATGAAATAGAGAACAGAAAAACAATAGATAGAATCAAGAAAACCAAAAGTTGGCTCTTTGAAAGAACCAACAAAATCGACAAACCACTGGCCAGACTGACAAAAGAAAAACAGGAGAGGACACAACCCAAATAAGAAATGAAATGGGTGACATTACAACAGACATAACTGAAATAAAAAGGATTATAACAGAATATTATGGAAAACTATACTCCAACAAATTTGAAAACCTAGAGGACATGGATAAATTTCTAGAAACACACGGCCTACCCAAACTACAACAAAGTGATGCTGACAATCTAAACAGACCTATAACAAGAGAAGACAGTGAAAAGTTAATAAAAAAAAAACTTCCCCCCCCAAAAAAAGAGTCCTGACCCAGATGGCTTCACTGGTGAATTCTGCAACACATTTATAGAAGAGATTGTACCACTACTACTCAAGCTATTTCAGAACATAGAAAAGGAGGCAACACTTCCAAATTCATTCTACATAGCCAGGTTCATGCTGATACGAAAACCAGGCAAAGACGTCACTAAAAAAGAAAATTACAGACCAATATCTCTCATGAATATAGATGCAAAAATTCTCAACATAATTCTAGCCAATAGAAGTCAGTATCATATCAAAAAAATAATACACCATGACCAAGTAGGATTCATACTAGGTATGCAAGGACGGTTCAATACGAGAAAATCAATCAATATAATCCACCACATAAATTAAAGGAAAGAAAAGAATCACATGATCATCTCAACTGATGCAGAAAGGTCATTTGACACAGTCCAGCACCAATTCCTGTTATAAGCTCTCAATAAAATAGGTATAGAAGGGAAATTTCTCAACATAATAAAGGGCATCTATGCAAAACCAACAGCCAACATGATTCTCAATGGAGAGAAGCTGAAAACATTCCCCTTGAGAACAGGAAGAAGACAAGGATGCCCTTTATCACCACTCCTATTTAACATTGTGGTGGAAGTTCTAGCTAGAGCATTAAGGCAAGGAAAAGAAATAAAGGACATAGAAATTAGTAATGAAGGAGTTAAACTGTCCCTGTTTGTGGATGATATGATACTATACATAGAAAACCCCAAACACTCCACAAGAAATCTCCCGGAACTAATAGAAAGATTCAGCAGAGTAGCAGGATACAAGATAAACATTCAAAAATCAGTTGGATTCCTATACACCAATAAGGAGAACGATGAAAAGGAAATCAGGAAACCAATACTATTTATAATAGCCCCTAAAAAAATAAAATACTTAGGAATAAATCTAACGAGGGATGTAAAAGATCTATACAAACAAAACTACAAAACACTACTGCATGAAATCCAAAGGGATCTACACAAATGGAAAAGCATACATTGCTCATTGATAGGCAGACTCAACTTTGTGAAAATGACAATTCTACCCAAAGCAATTTACAAATACAATGCAATCCCAGGTCCAAATACCAACAACATTCTTCAAAGAGATGGAAAAACTAATCATTAACTTTATACAGACAGGGAAGAAGCCCCGAATAAGTAAAGCACTATTGAAGAAGAAGAATAAACTTGGAGGACTCACACTACCTGACCTCAGAACCTACTATACAGCTACGGTAGTCAAAACAGCCTGGTACTGGTACAACTGCAGATACATTGGCCAATGGAACAGAAGTGTGAACCCAGATGTAAATCTATCCACCTATGGTCACCTGATCTTCAACAGTAAACCAAGGTCCATCAAATGGGGAAAAGACAGTCTTTTTAACAAATGGTGCTGGCAAAACTGGATATCCATCTGTAAAAAAATGAAACAGGACCCATACCTCACGCCGCATACAAAAACTACTTCAAAATGGATCAAAATCCTGAATATAAAGCCTAAAAGTATAAAGCTCATAGGAGAAAAAATAGGACCAACACCACAGGCCTTAATGCACGGCATTAACAGGATACAATCCATAACCATCAACACACAAACACCAAAAGATTAGCTAGATAATTGGGATCTTCTAAAAATCAAACACCTATGTTCTTCAAAAGACTTCACCAAAAGTGTTAAAATAGAACCTACAGACTGGGAAAAAATTTTTGGAAAGTACAAGACAGACAAAGGTCTAATCTCCATAATCTACAAGAAAATCCAACACCTCTACAACAAAAAGACAAATAATCCTATTAAAAAATGGGCAAATGAAATGAACAGACACTTCACCAAAGAAGACATTCAAGCGGCCAAAAGACACATGAGGAAATGCTCACGATCACTAGCCATTAGGGTAATGCAAATTAAAACCACAATGAGATACCATCTCATCCCAGCATTACTGGAATGAATCAAAAACACTGGAAATAACAAATGTTGGAAGGGCTGCAGGGAGATCGGAACTCTTATGCACTGCTGGTGGAAATGCAAAATGATACAACCATTTTGGAAAATGGTATGGCACTTGCTCTGAGGCTAGAAATAGAAAAACCATATGATCCAGCAATCCCACTCCTAGGAATATATCCTAGAGAAATAAGAGTTGTCACTTGAATAGACATATGCACACCTATGCTCATGGCAGCATTGTTCACAATAGTAAAACGATGGAAACAACCTAGATGCCCATCAACACATGAATGGATAAACAAACTATGGTACATACACACAGTGGAGTAGTATGCAACGAGAAACAACAATGATGAATCTGTGAAGCATCTCATAACATGGATGAAATTGGAGGACATTATGCTGAGTGAAATAAGTTAACCACAAAAAGACAAATATTGTATGAGAAGGTGGTTGTAAAAACCCATGAGAAAGTTCACACACAAAAAGTAACAATCTTCCTTGGTTACCAGGAATGGGAGGGGTGGGGTGGGGGGAATACTAAATAGGCAGCAGATAAGTGGTATCTTGGGTGAAGTGTGAGACAGTACACAATACAGAGGAAACCAGCACACTTTGTACAAGGAAAGGTCATGGAATCTCCCTAGGCACATCCAAACTCCCCGAGGGACTGAACTGCTGGGCGGAGGGCTGTGGGAACCATGGTCTCAGGGAACATCTAGCTCAATTGGCATAACACAGTTTATAAAGACAATGTTACATATTCTACCTTGGTGAGTAGTGTCTGGGGTCTTAAAAGCCTGTGAGCAGCCATCTAAGATACTCCACTGGTCTCATCCCTTCAGTAGCAAGGGAGAACGAAGAGAACAGGATACAAGGAAAGGATTAGTCTGAAGGACTAATGGACCACAGCTATCAAGGCCTCCACCAGACTGAGTCCATGTAGCTAGATGGTGCCTGACTACTACCACTGACTGCTCTGACTGGGATCACAACAGAGGGCTCTGGACAGAGCTGGAGAAGGATGTAGAACATAATTCTAACTCACAAAAAAAAAAAAAGACCAGATTTACTGGCCTAAAGGAGACTGGAGTAACCCCAAGAGTATGGCCCTCAGACACCCTTTTAGTTCAGCGGTCAAGTCATGTCTGAGGTTCACTGTTCAGCCAGGGAGTGGACAGCCCCATAAAACCAAATGGGACTAATGAGGCACAGCAATCCAGGGACAAGGGTCAGAAGGCAGAAGGGGACAGGAACGCTGGTGATTGGGAACCCAAGGTTGAGTAAGGATAGTGTTGATGTGTTGTGAAGTTGTTAACCATTGTCATAGGGCAACATGTGTACTAACTGTTAAATGAGAAACTATTTTGTTCTTTAAGCCTTCATCTAAAGTGAGAATAGCAGCACAATTGGAAGAGTGTAGTCGATGTCACTGAACTGTGCAAGTAGAAATTTTTGAAATGGTGTGTCTTTGGCTATGTATATTTCCACCAAAAAAAAATAAGGTCAAGAAGAAAGAGGGTTGACATGTCGTGGGGTTGTTCACGAATGTCATGAAACAATATGTGTACTGGCTGTTTAATGAGAAAATATTTGTTCTGTAAGCCTTCACCTGAAGTACAATTGAAAAAAAAAAAAAACATAGTGTGATATTGGAGCATTTCAGGAACTGAACGGAAGTGTTTTTGTAATTAGATTTTTTCACCCAAGTTGAATCAGGAAGTCTTCGTTGTTTAAGATCTAGTCTAGAGATTTCCATGATGTGGTGGAAGTTATTTTTTGAAAGTAGTAGAGTCCCGGGAAAAGTGAATTTGGGAAAAGAAGATGAGCTGTAAATAAAGGATAAGAAATGATGACATTGGTCCTTTCCTTGAAGAATGGAACAACATATGCAGTGGGAGACAGGTATCCAAAAGCATCACATGTTTTACTCTTAATGGTACTTATGCTACATGGGAAAAAAGGAGATAGTGACAGCCTAAACATTAATATTATACCAAGCCAAATATTAAGAATGATTGAGGGGAAGTTCTCAAACCTCCAGAGAATTTAGTGGGAAGAAGCATAATTTTGCTTGAATTTCTTGTATTAACCATGTTGTTATTGTTAGCTGCCATTGATTCATTTGGACCCTTTGTCCAATCAAAGGAAATGTTGATAGGTCCTGTGCCAACTGCATGATCAATGCAAATTTGACAGTTGTGATCCATACAGTTTTCATAACCATACTCACCTTCTTTCTGCCTCCCAGATACTAAATCCTGATGATGAATAAATTCAACAGCAGGGGTGCCATCCCTTAAATTTCCTTTTTGTGGATGATAAAAATCTGAGTTAAGAGTCAAATCAAAGCTTTTATGTTTTGGCAAATTTGCTGTTGTTGTTGTTCTTAGTTGTCTTCAAGTTGATTCCAAATTCATGTTGACCTATTGCTTGCAGAACATAACTGTTCTCTAGGCTTTTCAAGGCTGTGACCGTAAGTTTGTTACTGAACCCTAGAATGTGGCTCCTTGTCTGGCACACTCAGATTTGCCAATTATCTGGACACTTGTCTGTGATAAAGAGATAGTAACTTTATTGCAAATGCGCAGAGGCAGGAGTTGGGGGGACGTTCCTCAGATCCAGCTCCCTGAGCTATGGGGAGGCAGGGCTTATATGTGATTTGGGCAACAAGATGGTGGCCACTCAGCTGTACTGGGGAGGGAACCTTCTATAAGGCAATCAGAAAACAGGAGGTGACATGTTTCTTGTCAGACCTTGCCTTCAGAATAGGGTCCAGGTGCTGATTTTCCTTCTGATTCCTTCCACCTATTGCTGCAGCCTCTGTTGAGGTCAATTAGTGGTCACAGCTGTCCCTTCTGCACATGTGGTGGGCCAAATCCAGCTTGGGCTAGTTTAAGGACTAATGGAAACCTACTGGTATTCGTAGGGTCAGGTTACAATCCCCCCCTTAAGTTTTAGCTATTCCCTAATCTTAAGGGATAGGGTTGCCGACTCTTCTGGCTAGTGCCTACTAACATGCGCCTGAGTTTTAGGGACCTAGGGGTAGTTCCTGGGGGTAGCAGGGAAAGAAGACTTAAAACCAAAGACACAAGGGAAAGATTAGTCCAAAGGACTAATCAACCACAAGTACCACAGGTTCCACCAGACTGAGTCCAGCACAACTAGATGGTGCCCGGCTACCACCACTGACTGCTCCGACAGGATCACCATAGAGTCTCGGACAGAGGTGGAGAAAAATGTAACTCACTCCTGAGGTTCATCCTTCAACCAAAGATTAGACAGGCCCATAAAACAAAACAAGAGACAATAGATAAGTGGTACGCAATAATAGGGAAGCCAGCACAACTTGTCCAAAGCAGGGTCTTGGAAGCTCCGTAGACAGATAACCCACAGACACATAAGTGGCCACTGTTGTTTACTGCTGATTTTGCAGATAAGGTAACTGAGCCACCTGGAATTGAAGCCCCTTGACCCAGAAATCAAAAGGCTAACAGAGCCAAAACTTGAACCCAGGCAGGTGATCTCCAGGACCCTTCTGTTATACTGACACCAGAAGCTTTACTGGCTTCCTCCTGCTGCCAGACCCTTTGATACACTCAGAGGTTTTCCCTTCAATCCAATTAATAACCTCCCGTAAACAGTCTACACCCACTGATGGCTTCCAACTCCTGGTCACCAGTGCTCCTTGACAGCTCTTGCTACCTTGCTCCACCCCTAAAATTTAGGAGGGCAGAGAGAAGTTGCTTAGGTGCTAGGAGAAGCAAAGGAAATTCCCTTGTATGAGCAGAACACACACCAATAACCAATTGTCATGGATTGAATTATGTCCCCCCAAACATGTGTGTATCAGTTTGGCTGGGCCATGATTTCCAGTATTGTGTGATTTTCCTATATGTTGTAAATTCTACCACTATGATGTTAATGATGAAGGATGGGCAGCAGTTGTGGTAGTAAGGCAGGACTCAATCTGCGAGACCGGATTGTGTCCTGAGGCAATCTCTTGAGATATAAAACAGAGAAGTAGGCAGAGAGACAGGGGGACCTCATACGGCTAAGAAACACCAGGAGCAGAGTGCATCCTTTGGACTGGAGGTTCCTGGGCAGAGAAGCTCCTAGTCCAGGGGAAGATTGATGAGAAGGCCTACAGAGAGAGAAAGCCTTCCCCTGGAGCTGACACCCTGAATTTGGACTTCAGGCCTACTAGACTCTGAGAAAATAAATTTCTCTTTGGTGAAGCCACCCACTTGTGGTATTTCTGTTAGAGCAGCACTAGATGACTAAGTCACCAAAGAAATGAAAGTCGGCCTCACTCCCAGCCCAGGAGACTGAAATCGAACCTTTACCTAAGATACCTAAGATACTAAGTTCCTGAACTGCTTAAGGATCATCTGAAGCGCACTACATCCCAAGGCTGCCTTAAGGAATGGTCTCCTATACAGCATTTCCTAGGGTCTCAATTGGAGGCTGCTTCTAGGGGCCACCTGGACCCTCAACAGGGCAAAGTAGCAGCTTGATCCAAGGAAGGATGGTCTCTTAGAAAAGTATTCACCCACACTGTTTCCACTAGCTTAGGTTTCTAATCAGACCTTTCAAACACACAGTCAATGCAGTAGTTATGGATGGTTTCCAGGGATCATGTGGCTTCCACTAAATTCCTAAATGTCCTGACTTTGGATGCAAAGGCTCCTTCATTATTGCTTTGAAGTTCACTTGCCAGTGTTCTCTGAGTCTTGTCCTGCGGGCTTGTACCCCAGGCATAGGAGGTGGTGGGCCTGTTTTTGGATTGTTCACTACTTTCTGAACTGTGTTTTGTAAAATAGACCATTGAATCAGTTTGGCTAGCCCCTGAAACATAACATCCCAGCCATAATGTGTGCTCTCATGAGCTGCCTTTATTATTGGATGTACCAGGTGTTCCGGTATTAACATCTGTCCTTGGGAATTGTATAACCACTCGTCTTCTGCTGTTATTAATGTCAAAACCCCATTCACAAGCTCTGTTTATATCACATTTAGTGCTGCACAGTGGGTTTCTGGTAGCTAAAGATTAGATCTAGTGCCCAGGAAGTGTATAACTGCCACCTCTGTTGACCACAGTACATTATTCAAAAGAAAGCATCTCTAGTAGGCTTTCTTTCCTCAGTCCCACCAGCCGAGATGCTCTTTGCTGTCACGGGACTCCCAGGGTTTTGGGTGAGGTAAGGATGGTGGCCATCTCACCAAGCCCTGAAGCTGTGTGCTGTTTCTACCTGTGTTTGGCAGCTCTCCTTCCTGCCAATGAAGCTGTCAGAGGGCTGGGACTGCAGACTTTTCCCTGCCTGGAGTGGCTAACGAGTCCCCTGTGTGCCTGGGACAACAGCAGAGTCCATGTCCTCCAGCTCTCTGGTCTGTTGTGTCAGTAAGTTGTCCTCCCACTGTTGTTGTAACCCGGGGCTCCTTGTGGGTTGCAGGGAAGTCCCTGGGCCCCATCAGTCTGAGTCATTGGATGACAGTTGCAGGAGCTGTGTTATTGGTTTCCTGCTCAGACTGGGCTGGCCTTGAGGGGCACTCTCATTTCCAGTGGCCTTCTTGTTTGCAGTAGGCACACTGGGGCCTAGCTTTAGGGGGCCTTGTGCTGACCACTGACCCTTTCATGGCCCATGAGAACTTGAACCCTGAATGAGGTCTTCCTGGATGGTGAGTTACCTCCGAGTGCTGCTGCGAGAAGCATGGCTTTTTTCCTTGTGCTTGGTCCAATTATTGAAGACCTTAAAGGCAATCTCAACAAGTTGTGAAGTATTCATTCCTAGACCTCCTTCTAAGTTTTGAAGTTTCCACCTGATGTCATGGGCACTATGGCTGATGAGGGTTATGTTTATTAACCTGGCATTATTTGGGTCTTCAGAGTTTATATCACTAAACTACTGATATGCTTCCTACACTTGTTCTAAGAAGCTGGAGGGATTTTCCTTGGGATCTTGTTGTACATCCTGAACTTTTTTAAGGCTTTTCTATTTTGGGGCCCCTTGCTGTAAACCAGCTATGAAACAGTTCTTAATATTCTAGCTGTCCTGCTCCCAGTATCTATGGCAGGTACAGCCTGGGCTGCCAGGAGTCTAATACCATTTTGATGGTTGTGGTTATGCAACCTGTCAGCATCTTAGCATGCCTGTTGTAAGACCATCTTCCATTCCTTTACAGTTCATCCCAGCTAGGGTGATGTGTGGCAAAGATGGACAGAAGCAAAGCTTCTGAGCATTTTGGGTCATCTCAATTCTTCCAATTATACAGGTCACAGGTGGTAAACCCTCTAGGCTGGCTTTTCTGATCCAGCTGGCATTTGTCTCACTGGAAGTTCCCCCTGAGGAGACTTGGGTGGAACCCCAGTAGTGTGAGCTGGGGAAAACTTATTCCCTTGAGAGCACTAGGACTTTCTGACTCATGAGGGGTCAATGTGCAATTTGCCAGAGGGGTAGTGGAAGGTTCTGCCAAAGGGGTAGCTGCTGCAGAGCTGAGAACCAGGCCTACACCTCCAGGTGGAAGGGGTATGGATAAGTGCAAATCTGGGTAGGGCTCAGGTTTTTTACTTAAGCTCCCACTCTGCAAACAAAAAGCCTGTGTTTCTCTCAGGAAAATTCTAGTTCCCTTTACAGCATATCCAGTTAAGTTTTGGCTGAAGGCAGAGTTACATGCTCTCTGTAATCTATAATCAAACACATAACCCTTTTAAAATGTTCAGATTTGTCTTCTCTTCTACTCACCTTAACTATCTTCTGTTTATATGACATCAGCTCCTTTATCTGGCCTGGCTTTATCCCAGGCCTCTCCAGGTGGAGCTTTTCTCCCCTGCACCATTAGCTTACACTGTTTTTGTAGGTTTTTATTTTGTTGGAGAGACGAAAAGGTTTGTACATAGGGGATTTCTTTCCATTTTACTTCTCTTTTGTCATAGATAAGTGACCCAAACAGTAATTAGAATCCACATGAAAAAAACAAAGAGCACCAGTAAAGGTACACTAGGTTGGTTTCCTATATTTCATTCACACATACACTTAGTAATAGAACTAGAACCTGAACTTAATCAAAGTCAACAACTATAAACAGTGCTGCCCATTCTCTTCCGTGGCTAGGGGGAGTGGCAGAGTGATGAGGATGATCTTAGTAGGGCTTCAATCCCTCCTAATGTGGATATCTTAGTCCTATTTCAATCCTCCCAGTACCTCTCCACCTCCAATCCTGAGCACTTACACTTAACAAGAGAAATTCCTAGCACATTTACCTAGTGAACATCCATACTGTAGTTAGTTTTTAACTCTCAAAGTAAAAGTGTCTCAGGTCAGTTGTAGCCTAGGTCTTGGTTAGGAGCCCTACCCCATCCTCCCTAACAAGAGTCTTAGTGTGTGCTAAGGGTCGGTGGAGTTTCTGCTCATGGTCCAGGGGTTGCCAGGCTCTAGATGGAGGTCCCACATTGGGCACCAAAATTGTTACTGAACCCTAGAAGGTGGGTCTTTGTTTGGCGTGCTCAGACTTGAAAATTATCTGGACACTGGTCTTTGAGAAAGTAACTTCACTGCAATGTGCAGAGCAAGGAGGTAGGAGGAAGTTCCTCAGATCCATCTACCTGAGCTATGGGGAATCAGGGCTTATATGTGATTTGGCAGCAAGAGGGGCTGTGAAGGTATACTGGGACATTCTAGAAGGCGGCCAGGAAATAGGAGATGACATGGTTGTTGTTGGCCCTCTTGCTTTGGAATAGGGTCTGGGTGCCGATTTTCCTTCTGATTCATTCCACTTGTTGCTGCATCCTCTGCTGAAGTCAATTGGTGGTCACAGCTGGCCCTTCTGCGCATGGGGGTGGGCCAAATCTGGCTTGGAATAGTTTAAGAACTAATGGAAATTTACTGGTATTCATAGGGTAAGATTACAAGTTTATCAAATAATTTCGGCTTCTCACTCATGGCACTGTATTGATTCTAATGAGATGGAAACGCTGGCTTTCATCCCTACCTGCTCTGTTCTGTTCCACTAAGATCTATCACAAATGTCCACCTTTTTCCATAAGAGGAAAGGAGAAAATAATGTGAATGGTGTCTTAGTGATCCAGTGCTGCTATAAGAGAAATTCCACAAGTGGGTAGCTTTAACAAATAGAAATTTATTCTCTCTCCATTTTGGAGGCCAGAAGCCCAAATTCAGTGTGTTGTCTCTAAGGAAAGTCGTTCTCTTTCTTTGTCAGCTCTTGAGGAAGGTCATTATATCCTTTCAACATCTGAGGGCTTTATATTCCTTGGAGATCTCCAGGTGTCCTGGCGTCAATCTTCCCCTGGGTCTAGAATGCTGTCAGTGCAAGGAACCCAGCTCCAAAGAACCTCCACTCCTGGATCTTTTTTCTGGTGGTAGGAGGTCCCCCTCTCTGCTTGGTTCTTTAAACTCCTTTATATCTCAAAAGAGATTGACTTAAGTTAAAACTAAATCCTGTAGATTGTATCCTGCCTCGTTAACATAACTAACTCTAATCCTGCCTGATTAGCATTAAGGAGGTCAAAAACCCATCCTCATCAAGTTGACTCTGACTCACAGCAGCCTTGTAGGACAGACTAAAACTGCCCTATAGAGTTTCCAAGGAGCAGCTGGTGGATTTGAAATACTGAACTTTTGATTAACAGCCCAGCTCTTAACCACTGTGGTTAGGGTTTATAAAAGATAGGGCAATTACATCAGATCACAAAATGGAGTATAATTACATGATCCTGAGAATCATGGCATAGCCAAGACATATATTTTGAAGGGACATGATTCAATCCGTAACAAAAAGGTTAAAAGAAATCCAACACTTGTAATGGGAACAATGTCAACATACACAATTTGCCAATGGAAAGTCAAGATTTTTGTTTCCTTTAAATCAAAATAATTCAAATTTTATTGTGTATTGATTTCCAGTGCTCTTTTAGGAAGACATTCTTCAAACTTTATCATTTATATATTTTACCTTCAGACTGAAAAGTTAGTCCAGGGTACATTTGCTACTACATATTCTCATATTCAGTTAAATCCTTAACAGATAACTTTTTCAAGACTTTTCCATTTGCTTCACTTTTCTGTTGATGTTCTTTGAGGGCATCAGTCCACTGTAGGCATCTCCTGGGAGACTCAGCTGGTTTGCTCTACAAAAGTCCAATCAGCTATCTCGTGTGTGCCAAAACTTTCAGGGAGGGTACAGCCTGCTGCATCCAGGATGTGCCTGATGTGTATACCCACACTAGGGACACAGCTGCCATGTCCCTGTATGCTTCCCTCCCCCAGCACTGAAACTCATCACCCTGAGGCTCAGTAGGTCTCCCTGCTTCCAAGTTCTTCAGGTGGTCAAGCTGTGACATTCCACCTCCCCTGACCTCCCACACCATCATGCCAAGTGCAGAACGGAAGGACCAGAACTCTCTTGGCTTCCAGGGTCAGAGCTCCAAAATTTAGAACCTCCTGCCTATCCACCCCCACCCCACCCCCTACCTAGGCTGGGATTTGATTTGAGTTTAGGTTACCCTCAAAGTACACTGATTGAGAAACTCTGGACCAGGGATCAGAAAAGTGGGATATAGATCTGCTATGATTGTGTGACTTAAATAGCTGAAGCCCTTTGATCAGAAATATATCTGAATCCTTCTATGGGCCTCAGTGAAACTTTCTTTGCTTTTCTCCTCATCATTTCTGCTCTCTCCTTTTACTTCTTTATCTTTTGCCAGCCTTACATCCATTCTGGTTATAATAAAATATTCAGGATACCCTTGCCATACTAAGGTAGCAATTCTGATCCCTATTTAGAGGTTCCCCTCTAGGATGCTTTCTCAAAACACAGAGCTGAGAACTTCCCCCTCCCATCACAGACTTACTGGATTGTTGTTGTTTTTGTTGTTCAGTGCCGTGAAGTTGGTTCTGACTCATAGCAATCCTGTGTACAACAGAATAAAACATTGTTTGTTTGTTCTTCTGGCAGTCCAAGGTTCAATACTCTTTGCCAACACCATGATTCAAAGGTGTCAATTCTTCTTTGGTCTTCCTTATTCAGTAGTTGAGAACTGAAGAAAGGAATAGATTGATGTGAAATTCATATTCTGGAAAGTGTAGATTAATTATCAAGTCAATACAATTAAGACAGAGGTAACTCCACCAAAGAAAGGAAGGCTGGTAAAAGGATGAGTTTGATCTTTTCTCCTCACTGTTGAAACTGGCATATATAAAATCAACATTTATTTTTAAATAGTTGTAAATCAAGACTGGATAAAGTCAGATTTGATTACATCTTAGGATCTATGCCTCTATGTAAGACACTTACATTTTTAATCAAGTTTATACTTTGGATGAAGAAATGTTCCAAGCAAAAAGAGACTAAATACAGATGACTAAAGGAAATTTGCTTCATGAGTTGGAGTGTTCAGTACCATTAAAGTATGTTTTTGCTTAGATTTATAAAATTGCTCATTCCCTTCTTGTGCTGATAGAAAGGCTGAATTTAGTTCTAATTGTACACAGTAAATAAGATTCTTTCAAATTTTGAGTTTACCTACTGCTGACAAGTGTCTTGTGAAATCATGGATTCTTTCTGTAGCATATTTAGGTTGCAAATTTTGGTATTTATCAAGTTACATGGCAAGGCAACTCATTTTTTCTACTGGAAATCAGCTGCCTTTATACACTTTGATTGAGTCCAAGTGAAATCAGTTTCTTGTTGCTTTAACTGACGTCAGGACTGTGCCTCTGCCACCTGCTGAAGAAAGTCTGCATTCAGCAAATCTACAACTTGTGTCCTTCCTATTACTGACCAACCTACTTATTGTTATTGTTGTTAGGTGCTATCCAGTTGCGTGTCACACATAGCAGCTCTATGTACAACAGAATGAAACACTGCCAGGTCCTGCGCCATCCTCACTATGCTTTTATGTGTGAGCCCATTTTTGCAGCCACTGTGTCAATCCGTCTCATTGAAGGTCTTCCTCTTTTACAGTGGCCCTCTCCTTTACCAAGCATGATGTCCTTCTCCACTTACTAGTCCGTCCTAATAACATGTCCAAAATATGTGAAATGATGTCTTTCCATCTTTGCTTCTAGTGACAATTGTGATTGTACTTCTTCCAAGACAGATTTGTTTGTTCTTCTGGCAGTCCATGGTATATTCTATATTCTTTGCCAACACCATGATTCAAAGGTGTCAATTCTCCTTTGGTCTTCCTTATCTACTCTCCAGATTTCACATGCACGTGAGGCAATTGTAAACACTATCGCTTGGTTCAGGTGCACCTTAGTCCCTAAAGTGATATCTTTGCTTTTCAACATTTTAAAGAGACATTTTGTAGCAGATTTGCCCAATGCAATGCATCATTTGATTTCTTGATAGCTGCTTGGTAGGTGTTGATTGAGGATCCAAGTAAGATGAAATCCTCAGCAACATCAGTCTTTTCTCAATTTATCATGATGTTGTTTGTTGGTCCAGTTGTGAGAATATTTGTTTTCCTTATGTTGAGGTGTGCTCCATACTGAAGGCTGTGATCCTTGATATTCATCAATAAATTCTTCGAGTCCTCTTCACTTTCAGCAAGTGTCTCAGTCATCTAGTGCTGCTCTAACAGAAATACCACAGGTGGATGGCTTTACAAACAGAAGTTTATTCTCTCACAGTCCAGTAGGCTACAAGTCCAAATTCAGGGCATCAGCTCCAGGGGAAGGCTTTGTATCTCTGGAAGAAGGTCCTGGTGCTGCATCAGTCTTCCTTTGGTGTGGGAGCTTCTCTGCACAGGAACCTCAGGTCCGAAGGACGTACTCTGCTCCCAGTACTGCTTTCTAAGTGGTATGAGATTCCCATGTGTCTCTGCTCATTTCTCTCTTTTATATCTCAAAAGAGATTGCATTAAGATACTATCTAATCTTGTAAACCTCATCAGTATAACCTCATTACAGTGATAGAATTTACAACACATAAGGAGATCACATATAATGTAATCATAGTGATAGACTTTACAACACATAAGGAAATCACATCAGACAACACAATCATACAATACTGGGAATCATGACCTAGCCAAGTTGCTACACACATTTTTTGGGGGACACAATTCAATCCATGATAGCAAGTAAGGTTGTGTCATCTGCATATGGCAGGTTGTTAATAAGTCTTCCTCCAGTCTTCATGCCTCCTTCTCTGGATATATTCTAGTGTCTCAGGATTTTGCTCTGCGTACACATTGAATAAGTATGGTGAAAAGATACAACCCTGATGCACACCTTTCTTGACTTTAAACCACGTAGTATCCCCTTGTTATGTTCAAACAACCACATCCTGAACTAAGTACAGGTTCCTCATGAGCACAATTAAGTGTTTTGAAATTCCCGTTTTTTGCAATGTTATCCATAATTTGCTATGATCCACACAATCCAATGCCTTTGCATAGTCAATCATACACAGGGAAACATCTTTCTGGTGTTCTCAGCTTTCAGCCATGATACATCTGACATCAGCAATGATATCCCTTGTTCCATGTCCACTTCTGAATGTGGCTTGAATTTCTGGCAGTTCCCTCTTGATGTATTGTTGCTAGTGCTTTTGAATGATCTGCAAAATTTCACTTGTGTCTAATATTAATGATATTGTTCGATAATTTTTCCCATTCAGTTGGATCACCTTTCTTTGAAACGGGTAAAAATATGGATCTCTTCAAGTCAGTTGGCCAGATAGCTGCCTTCTAAATTTCTTGGCATAGATGAGTGAATACTTACAGTGCCACATCCATTTGCTGAAACATCTCTATTGATATTCAGTCAATTTCTGGAGCCTTCTTGTTTGCAGCTTGCTGCCTTCAGTGCAGCTTGTACCTCTTCCTTCAGTACCATCAGTTCTTGATCATATGCTACTTCCTGAAATAGTTGAAAGTCAACTATTTATTTTCGCTACAATGACTCTGTGTATTTCTTCCATCTTCTTTTGATGCTTCCTGCATCGTTAATGTTTTCCCCACAGAATCCTTCAATACTGCAACTCAAGGCTTGAATGTTTTCTTCAGTTCTTTCAGCGTGAGAAATGCTGAGCATATTCTTCCTTTTTGGTTGTCTATCTCCAGGTCTTTTCATATTTCATTCTAATACTTGTCTCTTTGAGCCACCCTTTAAATTTTTCTGTATACTTCTTTTTACCTCATCATTCTTCCTTTTGATTTAGCTACTGTATGTTCAAGAACAACTTTTATAGAGTCTCTTATGACATCCATTTTGTTCTCTTCTTTCTTTTCTGTCTTTTTCATGACCTCTTGCTTTCTTCATGTATGATGTCCTTGACGTCATTCCATAACTTGTCTGGTGTTCGGTCATGAGTGTTCAACACATCAACTCTGTTCTTGAGATGGCGTCTAAATTCAAGTGGGATGTACTCAAGGTTGTACTTAGGCTATAAGGACTTGTTCTAATTTTCTTCATCTTCCACTTGAACTTGCATAGGAGTATCTAATGGTCTATTCCACAGTTGGCTCCTGGCCTTGTTCTGACTGATGATATTGAGATTTTCCATCCTCTCTTTCCACAGACCTAGGCAATTTGGTTTCTGTTTATTCCATTTGGTGAGGTCCACGTGTATAGTTGCCATTTATGTTGTTTAAAAAAGGTATTTGCAATGAACAAGTCATTGGTCTTGCAAAATTCTATCATGTGATCTCCTCTATCATTGTTATTACCAAGGCCGTATTTTCCAACTACCAATACTTCTTTGTTTCCAACTTTCACATTCCAATCATGAGTAATTATCAATGCATCTTGATTGCATGTTTGATTAATTTCAGTCTGCAAAAGTTGGTAAAAACCCTTAATTTCTTCATCTTTGACCTTAGTGGTTGGTACATAAATTTGAATCATAGTCATATTAACTGATCTTCCTTGTAGGCATGTGGATATTATTTTATCACCGACAGAGTTGTACTTCAGGATAGTTCCTAAAATGTTATTTTTGGTGATAAATGTGAAGCCACCATTCCTTTTTAATTTGTCTTTGCTGGCAAAGTGTACCATGTGACTGTCTGATTCAAAATAGCTAATACCAGTCCATTTCAACTCACTAATGGCTAGGATATGGATGTTTATGTGTTCTATTTCATTTTAGATAGCTTCTAATTTTCTGAGATTCATACTTTGTACATTCCACATTTTCATCATTAATGGATGTTTGCAGCTGTTTTTCTTACTTTGAATTGTCTCACATCAGTAAATGTTGGTCCTGAAAGCTTGACTCCATCAAGTATTTAAGGTTGACTCTACTTTGAGGAGGTAGCTCTTCTCCAGTCATCTTTTGAGAGCCTTCCAACATGAGGGGCTAATCTACTGCCACTATATTAGACAATGTTCTACTGCTACTTAAAAGGTTTTCACTGGCAATTTTTTTCAGAAGTAGACTACTAGGTTAGTTCCTAGTTTGTCTTAATCTGGAATTTCTGGTGAAACCTATTCACCAAGGTTGACCCTGCTGGTATTTGAAATACCATTGGCAAAGCTTCAAGTATCACAACACATAAGCAACCACTGTACAACAAACTGAGAGACACATGGTGGACCTACCCACTACTACTCAGCAATATGGAATTCCTAAAACTGCCATACAGAATGTAAGACTGAACTTTTTCTTATTCAAGGCCTCTGGTATTAGAGCTGCTGCATAATTAATAGGGTGGTAAGTTACCTTAGTTCGTTTGGTCTCAGTTTCCTCATGTATAAAATGAAGGGGTGTTATAACTTCCAAACTTTCAAAAATTCTGGGATTGTATCTGTGCTTTTCAGCTACCAGTTAACTACACTAAACTCTGTCTTTAGAAAAATGCAACCCTGAGTTATGTAAATTAAAAAAAAATAAGTTAGGATCTAACAATTATCTTAAAATACTTTTTCCTAAACACATAGAATAGTTAGAGTGCTATGAATAGTAGATTTAGAGTAACCTAAAAGACCCAAAGACTTGTGGTTATTTGAATGTACAGTTCTTGGTTTTCTCCCTGTTATTAATCGATGCCTTTGACTCCTGAACCATCCTCAAACCATTGCTAGATTTGAATCCATTGTTACAGCTCCTGTGTCAGTCCATCCATTTGAGGATCTTCTTTTTTTTATTTTTTTATTTTTTTGCTGATCCTCTACTTTAAAAAGCATGCTATCCTTCTCTAGGGATTAGTCCCTCCTGATAATATGCTCTAAGTAAGTGAGATTGTCTATATGTGTAGTACAAGTTGATATAAAGCTTGAAATTTTCAGTAGAACTTAAAACACTACACTGTATCTTATTTCTGCCTCTGAGTTTATTCACGTTACTCCCCATTTTGAAATTTTCTCTACCTTCATCCTACCCAAATCTTATCCATCAGTCAAAGCCTCAATCAAGTCCTACTTCCTGACTAAAGTAGTAACTGACAACTATGTGTCCAATACTGTGCTTAGCATTACTTCAGGCCATCCTCAAGATAATCCTCTGAGTTACTCTTCTCATCCCCATTATAAGTCAAGGAGATGAGGCTAGGAGAAGTGAGATTCTTGTTGTTTTTAACTACCATTAGCAGGCTCCCAACTCATGGCAGCCCCATCTATGCACAATGTAATAAAAGGCTGCTGTCTCCTGTACCACCCCTATAATGCTTTTACAATTGAATCCTTGTGAAGCATAGGATTTTCATGGGTGGACAGTTGGAACTAGGTCTCCAGATTTTTCTGTAGTAGTCTCTCATCCCTTATGCATTTAAATAACTTAATACATGGCTTTGTTTGTCTTGCAATTAGTATCTCATTTCTGGCTTTTGTTTTTCTGATTTTACCACTATTAGCTGCTATCTCTCTGTGCTCTCTTGGGTAAGCTAAATTTCATCTTGTATTTTTAATATGTATTTTGGGTGTTTGCATAGACAACTCAGCTTCTACCAAGAGCTTCTACATTTATTTCTCTTTCCACTCCCTTCCCGCCACCCATCTTTGTAGTCTTTCTATTGATCCTTTGGGTATTATTCAGGCTTATTAGATTACTTGTCTCTTTAAAGTTGTGTTCAGATAGATTTGACTGTTTTACTCAACCTATTAATCTTGGCTTTCATTTTATTATCAATTTTTCCATATTTTTCTTAAGTATTCTAATTTCCACACTAAGAACTTACTGTTTTTCCACTCAGTTTAAACTCTTACAAGGAAATTTAGTTACTCAAAAATCCTTAAATAATGTACCTGAAATCATGAAATTACATAAACTTATGTGTGAATGCGTATAGATTTATTTCAGGGGAAAGGGTAATATTTCTCACCAGAGTTCATGTTTAAGGCCTATGAATGTTTCAGAGCTGTGCTCTCCTCACTGTAATATGCGCTGATATTTTGTAAACTGTTGTGAACTGTGACTGTTGAAACAGAGGGTGAGGGTTAGGTTTTTTTTTTTGCCATCATTATATCTTGACTTTTGGCCCAGTCCTATAGGTACACTGGGTAGGGTTTCAGAAGAAAGGAGCCCACACTGTTGACAAACTAATCTTCTGTCCTAGGTCAGTGGCCCCCAAAGGGACGACTTCTCAGCAAGACACAGTCTTTGAGAACTTCCTGCTTCTTGGTGAGGTATCATCTCAGAATGAATCATTTCCCTTCCTCCAATGCTATATCTGCAAAAGCAGCATCCACTCCTTTCCAGGTTTCCTCTATTTGTGAGAATATTGTTGTTATTGTGAGCTGTTGAATCATTTTGTGATTCATAGTAACCCTGTAGGACAGGGTAGAACTTACCCATAAGATTTACTAGGCTGTATTGTCTACAGGAAGAAGTTACCAGAGCTACTGGTGCTCTTGAACCACAGATCTTTCAATTAGCAGCTGCGCGCTTAACCAGGGCTTCTTCTGTGAGATTAGTGACACATTGTGAATGTTGTCTTCCCCTTTCTCTTTGCTCGTGCAGAACTCTAAGTCTGTCTGTAATTCTTAGATTTAAATATAGTCGTAATGAATCTGGATGTACAGAATCCACATCAAGCAATGACTTCCTCCTGTTCTTTCTTCTTTGGGTCCTAAATTTCTTTGACATAAATGATGCCATTGTGCTGTGATTCATCCTCTGTCCACAGGCATCATTTTCAGTTCTCACTGCATGTTAACTACTTTTCTGACACTGAGCTCTTTCTTCTTCCTTCATAATTTACCCAAACTGCTAGGCATCCTGTCCCTGACCATCACTAACAGAACAGATAGGCTCTGAGATTGACTTCCTTTCCGAAGACTGGAGCGAAGGGAAGAACTCCTGCAAAACTCAGTGCCATGCTAAGGACTATGTGGAGAGGCCAAGGTTAAAACTCAATAGACTACTTGTAAGTGGCGAGTTCTTCGGATTATAGATGATATGAACATCAGTGCTATGAAGCCAATTGTTCTGAGGCAGGCAAAGAAGAGGTCAAACGTCTAAGACTAGGATATAAAGGGCTAGTAGGATTGAGGTTTATGACTTGTTTCAGCTGAAAGAAAATGTCTGAGGCAAAATGGATAAACCCTGTAATTCTTCCCTGTAATCTAAATCTCCTTCTGCAACTTTATTTTAGGGTCAGTGACCTGTTGGTATATACTGTGTGTGTGTGTGTGTGTGTGTGTGTGTGTGCACGCACGTGCGCACGCGTGCACGCATGCCCATGCAGGTGTGGTGGTATAGAAATTATATTGATATACGTATATTGTTGGCCAGTATGGGAAGAACATCAAACATCATTTTAATTTGTATTGCTTATATGCTATAGAAAGATATTTCATAAAAAATGGGTCTTCTGCAACCTCAATTTTTCAAGATAATCATTGTTCAAAAGGGCCACAGGATTTCTGTGGTCTAATGGGTTGATTTTGATAAAATCATTTGGTAAGAGTAGTGTTACACAAATGCTGGTTGGAATTACTTCCATAAGTATATTTTGAAAACTTAAAAGCAGTGACCATAGATTATTTCTCCTTCAACAGTATAAACGTTCTGAAGAAATCTAGTATTCATTCAGTTTGCACTGTTTTCTACATTTAGCTTTTGGAGTTCAAGTGAAATGGAACTTCACTTGTGTTTTCCTCTTTTCTTTTTGCAGGTTATGTGAACCTCTTACAATTAACTCAGAAATGGAGCAGTTTTTTATACTAGAAAATTTGATGTTAATTACTGCAGCAATTGTTCAGTCTAATAAGAAAAATAATACTATTATGGTAAGACAATGAAAAAAGAGTGGGGGATAGATATGGAGAAAGAAAAGCTCAATAGGCATTCACAAGGTGTCTAGGTGTCATCAATTGTTACAGAGAAAGATACACACAGTGTGGATGTTTATTTAAAAAACTGAAATAATGCATACAAGCCTTCAGTCTCAGTACCAAAGTAAATGATGAATCACGGTTAGTACTGAATTATCTTAAAAATTCCAAAACTTCCTCTTCTTAATCATCTTTTTTTCTACGTATACTTAGAACTTCTTTCAAAACAATAAAGTAAATGAATTCACTATATTTCAGAATTCTACTATTTCGTTATAATCTTTTACTTGAAAAATTTTAGAGAGCTTTAAGTATGAGTTCCCCAAACCTGACTGATTTCATTGTAACCATGATTAAGAAAATAGAAAAGAGTTGAATTATGTACTGTGTGGAATGAAGAATAAATCATGGTGAATTTTAATGATTTGTATAACTCTCACATACAGAAAATGTAAAGACAATTTTAATATAAATATAATAAGATTTTTTAGTTTGTTTAATGTACTGTCATGAAATAAGACAGGTTTTGAAATGGAAAACTTGTGAATTTTGATATATCTGGAAAAAATAACATTTTGACACATTAGGGAAGTAAAGTTGTTTTTTTTTTTTTTTTTTTGAAATGTGTCAGAAATGAAGAGACATGTCCTTGAAACTTCTGTAACTAACAAAGTTAATTATCCTTTTCAATCCCACCCTGGTAAACTGCAAAGGAGAGTAAGGACAGACATCTGATAGAACAAAGGGAACAGAAGTGTTTTGCAACCTGCATTAACATTCTTCAAAACTTTCTATTTTCCACTAATTATAGACTAACAAGCAGTTACATAAAGTATACTAAGAAGCTCCATGTTCCTTTCATCTAGCTTTATCCAATATTAGTATCTTACATAACTATAGCACATTATCAAAAGCAACTGACATTGGTGCAATACAGTTAACTAGACTACAGATCTTACTTGGATCTCAACAGTTTTTACATGCACTCCTTTTTTTTTATTTGTTTTGGGGGGAGGGAAGATGGGGCTTGACAATTATGAGTTGAGAATATTTCACATATGTTCCCAAAGTCGTAATGGGCAATGTCACTAATATTTTCAATTCTGTCTTCCTTCTCTCCCTCCTGCCTTCTCACACTCAGTTTCTCTCTTCCTCCAATTCTTCCATCCTCTCAAACTGAGCACCAATTTAGTGTCAGGCACTGTGCTATGTGCTGGGGAAAGACTGGTAAACACAGTTTGGGCCATACCCTCCTTCATCGTCTTCCTGCCCCTATTCTAATTCAGGTCCTTATTAGGCCTTCTGACCAGTCTTCAAGCCTCCTGTGACCCCTCAATCCACCCTTAGTATAGAAAACTCTAGATTAAACCTCCTAAAGCATAATTCTTATCTCATTGTTTACCTTGCTAAAAAACCCTTGGAAATCTCTTCTTCATCAACAGAATGAACAACTACAACATGTGTCCTGTCTGCCATTACAAGAAATCTCATACTTCCAGTGTTCATGATTTATGTTCTAGCCAAATTCTACAATTTGCTGTTCTGGTACTCACCTGCACATTTCCCTTCCAAATCTGACTTTCTGAAATGACCCCAAGCTTGCTCCCATCAAACTATATTAAGTGTATTTCAAAAGCCACATCCCACATGAAATTTCTCCTGATTGCTCCAAGCAGATGCACCCTCCCCTTTCTTTAACCACTGCTCCCCACTCCAAGTATTTTATTTGTGATCTTATTTTATATATTTTTCTTGAACTCATTTTATGCCTTATAGGTACATTCCTGTTAATAGATCATAACCTCCCTTAGAACAGAGATTCTGCCAGGCTCCCATTAAGTTTTTCTTTATTATCTGGAGAAGAAACATTGGTTTAGCTCAAGACAGATCTCCTTGCCTCGCCCTATGTTTCTATCACTTGTTATCTATGTGACTGACAACAGGACACCCCATGAGTTAAGTATTACTAGCTCCAAGACCATGGGGCTAATACATCTACATCATTGGGCATTATAGTAGTTTCCTAATACTACCAGAACAAAGCATTACAAAGAAGGTGGGTTTAGACAACAGAAACTTAGTTTCTCACAGTTCTGTAGGCTAGAAGTCCTAATTCAGCATGTCAGCAGGGCCATGTTATATCCAAAGGCTCTAGGAGAGGTTATTTCTTGTTTGTCTCAGCTTCTGGTAGTCCTAGGTGTTCTTGACTTGCAGCTGCATAATAGCTCCATCACAGCATAGCTATTTTCCAGTGTCTCTCTGTGTCTCTTCTCTTTTATAGGACTCCACCCCTATTGGTTTAGAATTCCCCCACTCCACTCTGACCACATGTAAGTTGATAACATCTTCAAATAACCTATTTTTAAACAGGATCACATCACAGGTACCAGTGGCTAGGACTTCAACATAAATTTTGGGGGGACATCATTCAATCCATAACAGACATTCAATAAAATAATATATGTGGAGTGCCTAGCAAAGGAAGTATTTGTAAAATTAAACATTAAAGTCTTAGTTGAAAATCATCCTTCCAAAAAAGAGAGAATATATTTTGTAAGTGTGATTGACTTCCAATTAATTTGAGGTTGCTGGGTTAGTGAATACTTCAAGAAACCTAAGACCAGTGTTGGGATCAGAATCCTCTGAAAGCTAAAGTCATTCTTAGAAAAAGCTGCCCCTAACTGTTGATAACACATACTGGGAATAACAAGGTCTGCTGAGGAGCAGAAACTCCCAATGCCTTCTCTCTCCCAAACACCATCTCTAAGGGTCTGAAATAACAGAAACATCCACATCTACTTTCCTGCCTCATACCCAACTGTATCGGTACATTTTAGTTACATGGAAGAGATGGGGGATACACTTTCCTCTATATCCTCTTTGGAAGTAGTTTGTGGAGTCAATTCTTGATTCTGTCTAAAGGATCATTCAAGGAAAGACTTCACTTGTTATGTGTGATTTGCCTATGTGTTATTTAATTTGAGCATCATGCATAAGTTTTATTACTCTGAAAAATTAAGTAGGCTCTATATGCGTATTTTTCATCTCTTTAAGAGAATGAAAGGCACATATTTCACCAGAAATAAAAAAATTCTACAAACATTTACATGCAATTTAATCTGTAAGAATTAATTTTGTGTCCATCTTCTTTCTAAAAGGACTGGGAGATTTGCTTACTTATTTTTTTTTTATTTTTTTTAATATATTTTATTGTACTTCAGGTGAAGGCTTACAGAAAAAATAGTTTCTCATGAAACAGTAGTACACATGTTGTTTTATGACATTGGTCAACAACCCGACAACATATTAACCCTCTAACTTCTCAACCTTTTTTTTTTGGTGAAAATACACATAACCAAAGATACACCGTTTCAAAAATTTCTACATACACAGTTCAGTGACTTTGACTACGCTCTTCCAATTGTGCTGTTATTCTCACTTAAGATGAAGGCTTACAGAACAGAATAGTTTCTCATTTAACAGTTACTACAAATGTTGCCCTATGACAATGGTTAACAATCTCACAACACATCAACAATATCCTTACTCAACCTTGGGTTCCCTATCACCAGCTTCCTTGTCCCCTTCTGCCTTCTGGCCCTTGTCACTGGACTCCTGTACCTCATTAGTCTCATTTGGTTTTATGGGGCTGTCCACTCCCAGGCTGAACAGTGAACCTCGGAGGTAATTTCACCACTGAGCTAAAAGGGTGTCTGGGGCCACACTCTCGAGGTTTCTCCAGTCTCTTTAGGCCAGTAAATCTGGTCTTTTTTTGTGAGTTAGAATTATGCTCTACATCCTTTTCCAGCTCTGTCCAGAACCCTCTGTTGTGATCGTGGTCAGAGCAGTCAGTGGTGGTAGCCGGGCACCATCTACCTGTACTGGACTCAGTTCAGTGGAGGACTTGGTAGCTGTGGACAATTAGTCCTTTGGACTAATGTTTTCCTTGTATCCTGTTTTCTTCATTCTCCCTTGGTCCCGAAGGGATGAGACAAGTGGAGTATCCTAGATAGCCCCTCACAGGCTTTTAAGACCTCAGACACTACTCACCAAGGTAGAATGTACAGCATTGTCTTTATAAGCTGTGTCATGCCAATTGAGCTAGATGTTCCCCGAGACCATGGTCCCCATAGCCCTCCGCCCAGCAATTCAGTCCCTCAAGGAGTTTGGATGTATCTATGCGGCTTCCATGACCTTTCCTTGTACAGGTTGTGCTAGTTTCCCCTGTATTGTGTACTGTCTCACCCTTCACCCAAGATACCACTTATCTATTGCCTATTTAGTATTCCCCCCCCCACCCCTCCCATCCCTGGTAACCAACAAAGATTGTTACATTTTGTGTGTGAATTTTTTCATGGGTTTTTACAAGAAAGGTCTCATACAATATTTCTCCTTTTGGGATTGACTTATTTCACTCAGCATAATGTCCTCCAGTTTCATCCATGTTATGAGATGCTTCACAGATTCATTGTTGTTCTTTCTCATTGCATAGTACTCCTTTGTGTGTATGTACCATAGTTTGTTTATCCATTCATCTGTTGATGGACATCTAGGTTGTTTCTATCGTTTTGCTATTGTGAACAATGCTGCCATGAACATAGGTGTGCATATGTCTATTCGAGTAACGACTCTTATTTTTCTAGGAAATATTGCTAGGAGTGGGATTGCTGGATCGAATGGTAAGTCTATTTCTAGTTTTCTGAGGAAGCGCCATATCATTTTCCAAAATGGTAGTATCATTTTGCATTCCCACCAGCAGTGCATAAGAGTTCCCATCTCCCCGCACCCCCTCCAACATTTGTTATTTCCAGTGTTTTTGATTCGTGCCAGTAATGCCGGGGTGAGATGGTATATCATTGTGGTTTTAATTTGCGTTTCTCCAGTGGCTAGTGATCGCAAGCATTTCCTCAAGTGTCTGTTGGCCATTTGAATGTCTTCTTTGGTGAAGTGTCTGTTCATTTCCTTTGCCCATTTTTTAATAGGATTATTTGTCTTTTTGTTGTAGAGGTGTTGGATTTTCTTGTAGATTATGTAGATTCCAATAATTTCTTGAGGTGTGACTTGGAATTAGGAAGTAGTTGGAAGGGGTTTAGTCAAGGATAAACATTTTTCTTTGATGCTTAATTTTTTTTTTCCCTCTTCTAGATTATTGTTATTTATAAGAGGCTTGCTTCTACCTTTGCCTCATGATTGAAACCTCAGAGCTTTCTTAGAAATACGTGGATTGGAAACTACAAATTAAAATCTTTACAGCATGGAATTTTCTTACATAAAAACGTAGCTTTTATTTTGAGAGTACACCAAAGTTAGATTTGGAGTGTTGTTATGTAGTATAAGGGGAGTGAAGGAGCCCTGGTGGTGCAGTGGTGAAAGCAATTGACTTCAACCAAAAGGACAACCTTTTGAAACCACCAGTGGCTCTGAGGGAGAAAGATGTGGCAGTCTGCTTCCATAGTGATTCACAATCTTGGAAACCCTATGGGATCACTATGAGTCGGAATCAACTCAGTGGCAGTGGGTTTTGGTTTTTTTGGGTCATAATTGGAGGTAAGTGGTTTGAAATTCCTGTGATTTTCTTTTTCCTGAACTAATATACAGCTCTAGTATGAACTTTGATATTTTATCTTTGAAGAGCCTGGGAGAAATGAGGAAATTGTGTTATTTCCTTGATAATGTGAGGCCATGTACATAAGTGACATTCTGCAAATTACGGGTTTTTGAAAGCATTTTCCCTCGTTCAAGTAAACACTGTAAATCTATGCCTTGTTATAACAGAGCTTCAGCTATAGCAAACGAAACCAAATCCCCTGAAATGCCACTATAAAGGCCACATGATAAGAAGTGGTTTTGACTTTTAATATCAGTATCAAGCAGGGTTCAGCTCTACCAAATTTTTTTTTAATGGTGATGGGGAACAATGTTCAGCATAACTGCCTGGAGTCTATGTTAACAATGCAGATTCCTTGGCCTCACCTCCAAGCCTCTAGAGTGGGAACCATGAGTCAGTTCCTCAGGTGATTCTTATGAAATTTAAGTGGAATTTAAGACTCTATCTTCTATACAAATTATTTAAGTCCATCTTTACCTCTCCCCATAATCCCAAAATTGCAAAGTTCTATAGCAGTTGAAAAAAAATGAGTTAATAAAGGATAATTGCTTTTTCTTTCATTACTTTCAGTTTGTCTAGCAACGCTTTCTGTATTAGCAGTCATCTGCAGATTTTCTGTGCAAATGTAGCATTCAATCAACTAGTTGCCCTCAAGTCAGTCTGACCCATGGCCAATCCATGTGTATTACAGCAGAACTGTGTTCCATAGGGTTTTCAATAGATGATTTTTAGAAAGAAGATTGCTAGGCCTTTCTTCCAAGGCACGTCTGGGTCGACTTGAACCTCTAACCTTTTGGTTAGCAGCTGAGTATATTAACCATTTGTACCACAGAGGAACTCCAAATGTGGTACTAGGGATTCCTAAATCCACAGATGATTCAAAAAGTGCAATTCAAAATATAAATTCCACCGATAGATTTGACCTTCATCAATAGTAAAACTTGTATAGTTTTAAAAGTTAGCAAATTTGAAATATTAAGTTTTATTGTTCCTTTAAAAACTTTTGTACTCAGGACCTTTATTCTTCTGATATTTATAATCAATAAAATGTAAAATTAAGCATTCAGATGAGACAGAAAAAGTTGAGGACTCTTTGTGTGTGTGTGTGTGTGTGTGTGTGTGTGCATGTGTGTGCACATTTCAGTGTTTGTCTTGCCAGAATGGCTTCAATTAAAATATTGCATTGATTTAATTGGGCAGGAACTTGGTGTACATTCCCCTGTCCAATTTACTGTGTTTTCTTTTTTTTTTTCTCATACAAAAGTATAGGAAATTGATTTGGGGCACTTTGTCATTTCTGAGACTCTTTCCCCTGGAGATGATAGTTGTTGACCAGAACAATTTCCTGCTGGATGAATCAAAATGATGGGTGTAGAGAGATATTAAGCATGAAAATATCACAAAGCCTTTCCAAGGCTTCACAAGATCTAACTCTATTTTTCTGCAGTTGCTGCTTGAAGTAGGGTGGGCAGACCACAGTCTGAAGTTAAGTCTGCAGTTAATGTGTGGACTAGATACTGAATTCTTCCCAACTCGAGGAAGCTGGGTTTCAGTTGTGAGCTTCTACCAACCTGACAAAACCCTAATGTATTGCTTAGCTGAGTAGACATTACACTTCTTCCTAATTATAAGCGTATGATCTGTTAAGTGGGAGTATGCTACTCTCAGGTCATTTCCTTTCTTTTTCCCAAAACCCAAACCAAAGCATACCAAAACAAAGCAAACATTCTCTCAAAACTCCTGAAATGGATGTATCAGCCTGTCATAATAATGTAATATACTTGCTACAATGGCTGTGTAGAAGTGACGATCCCAGTTCCATAGTTAGTATATTATTAACAAAACATTTTTCTTTCTAAGAATAACTGAGAAAGGAATTTTATGATGTTTAACAAGTGAGGTGAGAAAAGTCACACATTTCTGCCCAAATCCCTTTACTGGTAGAGTATGGCATTTCAGATGGATAGTCCTACATGAAAGGATGTCTAAAATTCAATGACTTTGCCAGTAACAGAACGTTAGGACATCTCTCAACCTCCCATAATTACAACGTGGCCCCTCCACCTGGACTGATTCTCTTTGAGTATCTTTTTCCATAAATTACTAACCTGTTCAAAAATTTGAATTATTCCTTATTATTCCATCTTTTCTAAGTTAAAGAGTTTCATATCTAAATGCATTCTACAGTCAATATTTATTTCCACTTTATTTCTTGTTGAATACCACCTCTTTTGATTAAATAGGAGTAATTTGGTGATGGTTGATCAACATGATGATTGTAATTAATGTCACTGAACTGTACATGTGAAGATTCTAGTAATGATAAATGTTTTGTTACCTACATACTTATAACAATAGAAGAAAAAGTAAGAAGAAGAAATATATCTATTATACTAACAATTCTGCTTCTTATTGAATGCTCTTTGTTGTAGACACTATCCTAAGGACTGCTTTCATTTAATCCTCACAGCAACCTTATGAGTTATTCTGATTATCTTATTTTTATTGTCCCCATTAAACACATGAGCAAACTGAGGCTCAGATGAGTAAGTAAGTAACTCAAGGTCACAAATCCAGACCTGTTCAATCATCCTCTTAGACACTGCACATCCCTGCTACAACTTCTTCAGACCTGTTGGTCCCCTTGACTAAAATGCACTCTTCTGTTTTTTTCTTTTAATTTTTTTATAAAAATATACAGAACATAACATTTGCCAGTTCAACATTTTTTCACATGTACAATTCAATAAAACCAATTACATAATTCATATTGGGCAACCATCACCAGTATCCATTGCCAAATTTTTCATCCCCATAAACAAAAACTCTATATTATCTAAACAATGATTCCCACCTTTCTCTGTCTCTCTTTCTCTGGTAATTACTATTAAACTCTATTTTCTCTACATCTGTCTATTCCATATACTTCATATTAGTGAAAACATACAACTGCACTCTACTTATCACTATTTATTTAAGTCTTACACTATCTTCCATGTCCACCTCAATTCTTACATCCTCAGGAAGCCTTTTATCATGATTCAAGTCATTTACCTCTATCAGAATCCCCAGAGTATGTCATTACTGTTTTCACTTTGTATGTATCTTGTTTTCTTTGACTGAATTCTTCCAAAGAGTTGGTTCTCATCTTTTACACCTCCCGAAGCGTCTAGCACTACTCTGGCAAGATATCATGCTCGATCAAAGCTTCTTTATTTATAAACTCTTATAAATCAAATACCTACCTGAGTACCAAAAGCCTTTCTTAAAGCAAGTGATTTTATTAGCTATGTGTCTTAAAAAAGAGACGTGACTCACCTCTAATAGACTCTGTAAACTACACAGGTGAGTTGATATTTTTCAGGCTTGATACTCAGGTCAAAGTCACAAAAGAATATTTCACCTGATTTGAATTAAAAGGAATCATTTAAAGCATTTAAAATCATTTTTGGAGCTGAATTCCATGTTGAACTGAAAGCCATCTCATGCATATTCCTTTAAACAACAATTGGAATCTTGTTTTTTGTAGGGAAAACCTGGTGAGATAAGCATTGATGAATTTTGTGAGAAGATGACTGATACTTCACTGGGTTTACCATATGATAGATATGCAAGTATTGTCAATACAATGCTCAGGAATAAACGTTTCCATTGTTTTCCTGCAAGTTACAAGAATTACGTGAAAGAATACTCTAAATCTTCTTCGAAGAATATTGTTTACAGAAGAGGTAAAGTGTTATCTGGTGAAAATAGAAATTTTCCTTTTGGAGTTGGGAAATGTGAGCACAAAAACATGCATTAAATGCTCTTCAAGTTGTGAGGCTACATTAACCTTCATGAGGAATTATGAAAGAACCAGATCTAAGGCTTTTACTCAAGGATGGGGAGAGAGAATGAATGACTCCAGGAGCTGGACATACACAGATTAAATCACTTTAGTAAGAGAGGCAGAAATACCAAATGCTCAGGATTGTAAGAATCAGAATAAAGAAAAGTGTCTCTTAATACCTTTAAATGTCACTGATGCCAAGAAAATACCTCACCCACTTCAAATTCTATATAGAGCAGTTCTTAAACCTCTAACCTGTTGATGAAGAGTCAATTTTGACTTGTGGCAATGCCATAAGTTACAGAGAAGAACTGCAGTATAAGGTTTTCATGGTTCTATTCTTTGTGGAAGAGATCTCCAGTCCTCCCTTCTGTGGATCTGCTGGGTGGGTTCAAATCGAGCATAAACCATCTGTAGCACTTAGGAACTTTCTCTCTTCCACTAGTCTGTTGGAAATCCAACATAACTACAACTTCAATACATTTTATTATGAATAGTTCTTAAAGTCATTAACTAAATTGCTCAAAGACGTGTGAATCCTTCATATAGCTGCTGAAATTTCAATGAGCCAAACTTGTAAGTTATTATCCACAATCTGATGCATTGATTTACTCATCCTACTAATATTGTTGACCTGGGGGAGAAGTTGCAGTCACAGTGTGAGTGAGGGTACAGAGATGTTGAGGGACAAAGGCATGAAGCTTTCATTCTTCTTTCAAGAATTTTCATGGAGAAGGGCCTGGGAGATCCTTACGAGAAGATAACCAGAGGGAGATGCAGAGACAATGGAGGGTGTTCCCAGCAGAGGTTGGATACAAAGGGCAGACAGTGGGACAGTTCTGTGGTGCTCATAGAGATGGCCCTGGAAGGAATGACAAAAGGTTACTTCAGGAGGATGTGGGTCCTCACCAGCATCTCCTGATCATTGTACATAGTATCAGTTCTTGGTGTGGTAACATTGGACATGACTAAAAATAACATTAATAATAATAAGATCAAATTCCTTTTCGAAGGTCATGAGAAGCACGTAAATTAGAGTGCTTAAATTTTTTTTAATCTTTTTATTTAGTCACTAACAAAAATATCGTTTCTGATTAAATTAATTGATGTTTTGCTTTCTAGGCAGGCAATGGTTATATCAGTGTTGCACTGAATTTGGCTACTTTTTTACCACAGATTTTAAGAACCACTCTTTCTCTGGATTACCTCTCAGGTAAATGCTCTGCCTTAAACTCTGTGAGTAGAAACCAAGCATGCAGAGATTTTTTTTTCTTCCCCATATGAAGAGGGAAGATTAAATTAAAGACTGACTGTCACTCACTGTGGTCTCTCCCTCAACAAACAGGCAGGCAACGCATTGAGCTTTTTACTTCCCACAGTACTTACTAGTCTAGTTACAAGTGTAGGTTTAGTGGGAAGGCAAATAATAACCTTTTCTACTTTCCTTGTTATGAAGCCCTAGATGGCATCCAGGAAATACACACCCGTGGAATCTGCAGTCTCCTCATTGAGACTCTACATTGTGTTGACCAAGAGTCCAAATAGATACATAATTTGGTGGCCACATTCTTCCAAGTTTAACTACTAAGGGACCTCTAGAAGAAGTCATAGGAGAAGTAGGTAGGTAGGTAGATAGATAAAAGCTAAACCAAATCCATTGCCTTTGAGTCAATTTAAACTCATAGTGACCCTATAGAACAGAGTAGAACTGCACCATAGTGTTTTACAGAGTGGCTGGTGGATTAGAACTGCCAGCGTTTTGGTTGGCATCTGAGCTCTTAATCACTGTGCCATCAGCGATTCAGATAGATAGATAGGTAGATAGACTGATGGATAGGTGGATGGATGAATGGATGGATGGATAGAAGGTTAGATGCATAGATGGATAGGTGGATGGATGAATGGATGGATGGATAGAAGGTTAGATGCATAGATGGATAGGTGGATGGATGAATGGATGGATGGATAGAAGGTTAGATGCATAGATGGATAGTTGGATGGAAAGATGGATGGAAAGTTGGACGGATATTTAGAAAGATAGATAGATTCTTTTTTAAACTGAAGAAAAATATTTCGCTATTTTAAGTAACTCAGATTCTCAGGGGAAAACAAAGCAACTAAAAAGCAAACAAAAAACATCACATAGTTTCTGTAGATATCTTTCGTACACCCCTCAAGCCTGCTCTCTAGCACTTACAATGTTGTCTCATTTTCTTTGCAGGTATTATGTCAAGAAGTGTTCAGATGTCTTTGGTCTGGAGTTCAATAATGATTCACTGGTTCAAAGTGTTATGGCCACCAACAGGTACTATGGTGGCTTCAATGTGAGTGGAAGTAAAATCATCTTTTCCAATGGTTCCAATGATCCTTGGTACCCTATGGGAATCACAAAGGATATCAGTAAAGATTTGCCAGCTGTCTTCATTAAAGGTAACTTATTTGTGAATGGTCAAGGACCCAAAAATAGGATAAAGTTTATCTCCATGTAATAATGAATTAAGGGGTTAATGGTGTTTCAGTGGTTGAATTCTTGTCTTACATATAGGAGACCCTGGTTTGATTCCCAGTCAATGCACCTCAGGTGTTCTACCACTCCTCTGTCAGTGGAGGCTGTTTTCTGTCTATGGTACTAAACAGGTCTCAATGGAGCTTCCAGACTAAGGCAAACTAGGTATAAAGACGTGGTGATCTATTTCCAGAAATCAGTCAGTGTAAACCCTATAGATCACAACAGTCCAGTTTGCAACCAGTCATAGGGATGGAACAGGACTAAGCAACATTTACTTTTGTTGTGCATGGGATCACCATGAGTTGGAGGCTGATAGACAGCAACAAACAACAACATTAGTAAATTATTTTTTATATTATTGACAAGGAATACAAAATAATTCCAAGCAGGTATAGATTATTTACTTTTCACTAGTATTTCATCATCATGCCGGCATCTAATATAGAGCAACTTTAAAAAGTTGAGCCCTGACGGCACGGAGGTTTAAGAGTTCAGCTGCTAACCAAAAGGTCGTCCTTCGAATCCATCAACTGCTCCTTGGAAACCTCATGGGAAAGTTTAACGCTGTCCTATAAAGTCACTTCCCCGCCCATCTGTCAGTTTGTCATACTGGGGGTGGTGGGGGGCTTGTGTGTTGCTGTGATGCTGGAAGCAATGCCACCGGTATTCAAATACCAGCAGGTTCACCCATGGTGGACAGGTTTCAGCTGAGCTTCCAAACTAAGACAGACTAGGAAAAAGGACCTAGCAGTCTACTTCTGAAAAGAATTAGCCAGTGAAAACCTTGTGAATAGCAGCGGAATATTTTCTGATATAGTGCCGGAAGATGACCCCCCCAGTTTGGAAATCACTCCAAATATGACTGGGAAAGAACTGCCTCCTCAAAGTAGAGTCGAACTTAATGACTTGGATGGAGTCAAGCTTTCAGGGCTTTCATTGGCTGATGTGGCACAAACCAAAATGAGAAGAAACGGCTGTAAACATCCTTCAATAATCGGAATGTGGAATGTACGAAGTATGAATCTAGGAAAATAAGAAATCATCAAAAAGAAAATGGAACACATAAACATCAATGTCCTAGGAGTTAGTGAGCTGAAATGGACTGGTATTGGCCATTTTCAATCGGACAAACATATGGTCTACTATGACAGGAATGACAACTTGAATAGGCATGGCATTGCATTCATTGTCAAAAAGAACATTTCAAGATCTATCCTGAAGTACAACACTATAAATGATAGGATAATATTCATTTGCCTAAAAGGAAGACCAGTTAATATCACTATTATTCAAATTTACCAACCAACCACTAAGGCCAAGGATGAAGAAACTGAACAACATCTGCAGTCTGAAATTGATGGAACATGCAATCAGGATGCATTGATAATTACTGGTGATTGGAATGCGAAAGTTGCAAAGAAGTATCTGTAGTTGGAAAATATGACCTTGGTGATAGAAATCATGCCAGAGATTGCACGATAGATTTTTGAAAGACCAAGACTTCTTCACTGCAAATATTTTTTTCACTCACATAAATGGCAACTATACACATGGACCTCCCAGATGGAATACACAGGAATCAAATTGACTATAACAGTGGAAAGAGACAATGGAAAAGCTCAACATCATCAGTCAGAACAAGGCCAGGGACCAACTGCAGAGCAGACCATAAGTTCCTCATATGCAAGTTCAAGTTGAAACTGAAGAAAATTAGAGCAAGCCCACAAGAGCCAAAGTGCAACCTTGAGTTTGTCCCACCTGAATTTAGAGACCATCTCAAGAACACATTTCACACGTTGAACACTGATGACCAAAGACCAGACGAGTTGTGGAATGACATCAAGGACATCATACTTGAAGAAACCAAGATGTCATTAAAAAGACAGGAAAGAAAGAAAAAAAAAAAAAAACAGAATATATGTTTGAAAAGACTCTGAAATTTGTTCTTGAAGATCAAGTAGTTAAAGGAAAAGGAAAAAAACGATGAAGTAAAAGAGCTGAACAGAAGATTTCAAAGGGTGGCTCCAGAAGACAATGTAAAGTATTATAATGACATGCACAAACAGATGGAGATAGAAAACCATAAGGGAAGAACATGCTTGGAATTGCTCAAGCTGAAATAACTGAAGGAAAAATTCAAGCCTCAAGTTGCAATAGTGATCCTATGGGGAAAATATTAAAGGACACAGGAAGCATCAAAAGAAAATGGAAGGAATATACAAAGTCAGTATACCAAAAAGAATTGTTCAATATTCAACCATTTCAGGAGGTAGCATATGATCAGGAACTGATGCTACTGAAGGAAGAAGTTCAAGCTGTACTGAAGGCATTGGCAAAAAACAAGGCTCCAGGAATTGACGGAATACGAACTGAGATGTTTCAACAAACAGATGCAACGCTGAACATGTTCAGTCGTCTATGCCAAGAAATTTGGAAGAGAGCAACCTGGCCAACTGACTGGAGTAGGTCCTACAAGGAAAGTTATCAAACTTAATCTGGAAATCATCAAACAAAATCATTAATATCACACGTAGAGAAAATTTTGCTGAAGATTATTCAAAAGTGAGTGTAGCACTATATTGACAGTGAACTGCCAGAAATTCAAGCCGGATTCAAAAGAGGACATGAAACCGGAGATATCACTGCTGATGTCAGATGGATCCTGGATGAAACAGAGAATACCAGAAAGATGTTTACCTGTATTTTATTGACTATGCAAAGACATTCGACTGTGTGGATCATAACAAATTATGGATAACATTGAGAAGACTGGGAATTCCAGAACATTTAATTGTGCTCATGAGGAACCTGTATATAGAAGAAGAGGCAGTTGTTCAAATAGAACAAGTGGCTACTTCATGGTTTAAAGTCAGGAAAGGTGTACGTCAAGTTTGTATTCTTTTACCATACCTTTTCTATCTGTATATTGAACAATTAATACGAGAGTGTGGACACTATGAAGTAGAATGGGTATCAAGACTGGAGGAAGGCTCATCAACAACCTGCATTACGCTGACGACCCAACCTTGCTTGCTGAAAGTGAAGAAGACTTGAAGCACTTACTGATAAAGATCAAAGACCAGAGCCTTCAGTGTGGATTACACTTCAACATAAAGAAAACAAAAATCCTCACAACTGGACGAATAACATCAGGATAAACGAAAAAAAGATGGAAGCTGTCAAGGATTTAATTTTCTTTGGATCCATAATCAACACCCAAGTAAGCAGGAGCCCAGAAATCAAAAGACGTATTGCATTGAGCTGCAAAAGACCTCTTCAAAGTGTTGAAGAGCAAAGATGTCACCTTGAAGACTAAGGTGCGTTTGACCCAAGCCATGGTGTTTTCAATCATCTCTTATACATGCAAGTGCTGGACAATGAATAAGGAAGACAAAGTAAGAATTGATGTCTTGGAATTGTGGTATTGGCAAATAATATTGAATATATTGTGGACTGCCAAAAGAACGAACAAGTCTGTCTTGGAAGTAGTACAGCCAGAATGCTACTTAGAAGCAGGAATGATGAGATTATAACTCACATACTTTGAACATGTTATTATGAGGGCTTCATCCCTGGAGAAGACATCATGATTGGTAAAGCAGAGAGTCAGCGAAAAAGAGGAAGACCCTCTACGAGATAGACTGACACAGTGGCTGCTACAATAAGCTTAAGCATAACGATTGTAAGGATGGCATAGGAACTGGCAGTGTTTCCTTCTGTTGTACATAGAGTTGCTATGAATCCCAGCTGACTCATGGCACCTAAGAACAATAAGATCACTATGAGTCGGAATCAACTCGATGTCAATGGGTTTTTGGTTAAAAAATACTGATCAGCACAAACAAGAAAATTTTACATAAAATGAACCATTTCTCTGTTGTTCTCCTTATTGGGTTTTTTGTTGGTGGTAGTGATGTTGGTAATTTCCTTTTTGTTTTGTTTTTTTTTTTAATTATAGGTTCATTTGATTTCCAACAATCGATTGTTATGAGGCTATTTTCCTTTGTGAATGTAATTTCCCACTAAAAAGAAATTATTTTGTCTAAGGGCTCATAACACTAGATAAATGATTGTCCAACAGCACAACACCAGTAACCTCAATTAGAAAGCATGATCTCTCCACGTGATCCATTTTTTTTATATATATTTTATTTTACTTCAGGTGAAGGCTTACAGAACAAATAGTTTCTCATGAAACAGTAGTACACATGTTGTTTTATGACATTGGTTAACAACCCCACAACATATTAACCCTCTAAATTCTCAACCTTTTTTTTTTTTTTTTTTTTGGTGAAAATACACATAACCAAAGATACACCGTTTCAAAAATTTCTACATACACAGTTCAGTGACATTGACTATGCTCTTCCAATTGTGCTGTTATTCTCACTTAAGATGAAGGCTTACATAACAAAATAGATTCTCATTTAACAGTTACTACAAATGTTGCCCTATGACAATGGTTAACAATCTCACAACACATCAACAATATCCTTACTCAACCTTGGGTTCCCTATCACCAGCTTCCTTGTCCCCTTCTGCCTTCTGGCCCTTGTCACTGGACCCCTGTACCTCGTTAGTCTCATTTGGTTTTACGGGGCTGTCCACTCCCAGGCTGAACAGTGAACCTCAGAGGTAACTTCACCACTGAGCTAAAAGGGTGTCTAGAGGCCATACTCTCGCGGCTTCTGCAGTCTCCTTTAGGCCAGTAAATCGGGTCTTTTTTTTGTGAGTTAGAATTATGCTCTACATCCATTTCCAGCTCTGTCCAGAACCCTCTGGTGTGATCCTGGTCAGAGCAGTCAGTGGTGGTAACCGGGCACCATCTAACTGTACTGGACTCAGTCCGGTGGAGGCCTTTGTAGCGGTGGACAGTTAGTCCTTCAGACTAATCTTTTCCTTGTATCCTGTTCTCTTCATTCTCCCTTGCTCCTGAAGGGATGAGACCAGTGGAGTATCTTAGATGGCTGCTCACAGGCTTTTAAGACCCCAGACACTACTCACCAAGGTAGAATGTAGAGCATTGTCTTTCTAAGATGTGTCATGCCAATTGAGCTAGATGTTCCCCGAGACCATGGTCCCCACAGCCCTCCGCCCAGCAATTCAGTCCCTCAGGGAGTTTGGGTGTATCTATGGGGCTTCCATGACCTTTACTTGTACAGGTTGTGCTAGTTTCCCCTGTATTGTGTACTGTCTCACCCTTCACCCAAGATACCACTTATCTATTGCCTATTTAGCATTTCCCCCACACCCCTCCCATCCCTGGTAACCAACAAAGATTGTTACATTTTGTGTGTGAATTTTTTCATGGGTTTTTACAAGAAAGGTCTCATACAATATTTCTCCTTTTGGGATTGACTTATTTCACTCAGCATAGAGTCCTCCAGTTTCATCCATGTTATGAGATGCTTCACAGATTCATTGTTGTTCTTTTTCATTGCACAGTACTCCATTGTGTGTATGTACCATAGTTTGTTTATCCATTCGTCTGTTGATGGGCATCTAGGTTGTTTCCATCGTTTTGCTATTGTGAACAATGTTGCCATGAATATAGGTGTGCATATGTCTATTCAAGTGACGACTCTTATTTCTCTAGGATATATTCCTAGGAGTGGGATTGCTGGATCGAATGGTATGTCTATTTCTAGCTTTCTGAGGAAGCGCCATAACATTTTCCAAAATGGTTGTATCATTTTGCATTCCCACAGCAGTGCATAAGTGTTCTGATCTCCCCGCAGCCCCTCCAACATTTGTTATTTCCAGTGTTTTTGATTCGTGCCAGTAATGCCGGGTGAGATGGTATCTCATTGTGGTTTTAATTTGCATTTCTCTAATGGCTAGTGATCGCGAGCATTTCCTCATGTGTCTGTTGGCCATTTGAATGTCTTCTTTGGTGAAGTGTCTGTTCATTTCCTTTGCCAATTTTTAAATAGGATTATTTGTCTTTTTGTTGTAGACCTGTTGGATTTTCTTGTAGATTATGGAGATTAGACCTTTGTCTGACTTGTACTGTCCAAAAACTTTTTCCCAGTCTGTAGGTTCTCTTTCCACTCTTTTGGTGAAGTCTTCTGAAGAGCATAGGTGTTTCATTTTTAGAAGATCCCAGTTATCTGGCTTATCTGTTGGGTTTTGTGTGTTGAAGTTTATGGTTTGTATCCTGTTAATGCATGTATTAAGGCCTGTAGTGTTGGTCCTATTTTTTATTCTATGAACTTTATATTTTTATGCTTTATATTCAGGTCTTTCATCCATTTTGAAGTAGTTTTTGTATACTGTGTGAGGTATGGGTCCTGTTTCATTTTTTTGCAAATGGATGTCCAGTTTTGCCAGCACCATTTGTTAAAAAGACTATCTATTCCCCATTTGATGGACTTTGGGCCTTTGTCGAAGATCAGGTGACTGGAGGTGGATGGATTTACATCTGGGTTCTCAATTCTGTTCCATTGGTCAATGTATCTGTTGTTGTACCAGTACCAGGCTGTTTTGACTACTGTAGCTGTATAGTAGGTTCTGAAGTCAGGTAGTGTGAGTCCTCCAACTTTATTCTTCTTCTTCAGTAGTGCTTTACTTATTCAGGGCTTTCTTCCCTTTCTGATTAGTTTTACCATCTCTTTGAAAAATGTTGTTGGTATTTGGATCGGGATTGCGTTGTATGTGTAAATTGCTTTATGTAGAATTGACATTTTTACAATGTTGGGTCTGCCTATCCATGAACATGGTATGTTTTTCCATTTATGTAGATCTCTTTGGGTTTCATACAGTAGTGTTATGTAGTTTTCTTTGTATAGGTCTTTTACATCCCTGGTCAGATTTATTCCTAAGTATTTTATATTTTTAGGGGCTATTGAAAATGATACTGTTTTCCTGATTTCCTTTTCATCATTCTCCTTACTGGTGTATAGGAATCCAACTGATTTTTGAATGTTTAGCTTGTATCCTGCTACTCTGCTGAATCTTTCTATTAGTTCGAGTAGATTTCTCGTGGAGTCTTTAGGGTTTTCTATGTATACTATCATATCATCTGCAAACAGGGACAGTGTAATTTCTTAATTACCAATTCAGGCGCCCTTTATTTCTTTTTCTGGCCTTATTGCTCTAGCTAGAACTTCCAGCACAATGTTAAATAGGAGTGGTGATAAAGGGCATCCTTGTCTTGTTCCTGTTTTCAAGGGGAATGCTTTCGTTTTGTTGCTGTCATTTTGTAGTGCCTTTTTTTTTTTTTTTTGTGGTGCTGAAGATTTCTTTGTTCTTCTTACTCTCTTGTGCTGAGTTACTTTTGTTTGTGGTTTTTTTTTTTTTTTCATTTCTTTTGTTTTTTAGTTATTGTTTTTGCCGAGACTTTATGTTTTTTTGTCTTTACTTTTATGAGTTGGTTTGTTAACTTTCTTTGTGGTTACCATGAATTTTACCCTTATCTTTCTAAGTTTGAAGCAGTCTACCATTACTTGGTATCGCCTTGTCTTCCTCTCCATTAGAAGGTTTTATACCTATGCCATTTATTCCTTCTTTCATTGTTTTTATGTAGTTGTCATCCATCGATTAACTGCTCTGATTCCCTGTGGTGTTTCTTTTGGTTTCGTATAGTCCTCGAGAGTTCATTTCCTAGATTGGTATCTGGCTCGTACTATCCTGCATCCTAGGTTCTGCCTGTGAGCTGAAGCTGTTTTTCCTCAGATCGAAGAACTCCCTTTAATAATTCTTGCAAGTTTGGTTTGACTTTTACATATTCCCTTAATTTCTGTTTATCTGGAAATGAACTAATTTCACCATGTAATTTGAACGAGAGTTTTGCAGGATATATTATTCTTGGCTGAATTTTTTTTTCTTTCAATATTTTATATATGTCATCTCATTGCCTTCTTGCCTGCGTGGTTTCTGCCGAATAATATGAGCTTAGTCTTATTGTTTCTCCTGTGTATGTGACTTCTTGTTTTTTACGAGCTGCTCTCAGGATTCTTTGTTTGTCTTTGGTTTTGGTGAGTGTGAATATGTTATGTCTTGGTAATTTTCTTTTGGGGTCTCTTCTATATGGGGTTCTTTGAGCTTCTTGAATGGCCAGCTTTTCATCTTTCATGATACTGGGGAAGTTTTCTGTCAGCAGTTCCTCAATGATCCTCTCTGTGTTTTCTGTGTTCTCCCCCTGTTCTGGAATGCCAATCACTCATAAATTTTTGCTTTTAATTGTGTCTCACATAACTCTCAGTGTATCATCATTTTTCTTTGTTCTTTTTTTTCTGAGTTTTCCTCAAACCGAGTTGTATCCTTGTGTTTGTCTTCAATTCCACTGATCCTGTCTTCCACCGTTTCGAATCTGCTTCTCAGCCCTTCTATGACATCATCCATTTCTGAAATCTTGTTGTTTATCTTCTGGATTTCTAATTGTTGTTTTTGTATAATTTCTAGTTGTGAATTTATTTTGGCATTTTGTTCCTGCATCGTCTTCCTGAATTCTTCCTTTTTTTTGTATTTTCTATGAATTTGTCTATTTTTTCCTCATGTTTGTCAGCTTTTTGCCTCAGTTCTTGGAAAATTCCAAGTATTAGAGATTTGAATTCCCTATCAGGTAATTCTAGTGCATTTTATTCCACAGTAGAGTCATCTGGTGTTTTATTTTGGATGCCTACTGGAACCATCCTGTCTTGTTTTTGTAAATGTTTTGATATTTTCTGATGTTTTCGGGTCATTCAGTAGTTATTTTTCTCGTTTATTGATTGTAGATTTGTTTGTTTCATCCCTTTAAAAAAAAATTGACTATGAGTAGGCGGACTGTGCATTCTTTGTTGTTTTCTCGTCTGTGCGCTCAATACTTTTGCCTCCTTCTCCAACTGGCAGGGTCAGTGATATGGTACAGCAGGGCATGTCTAGCTGAAAAGGAGTTCCTGGGATGGGTTGTTTGTGGCACTTACTGTAGCCAACAGGGCTGATCGGTAATCAGTGCTGGGCAGGTTCCAGTAGGCCATGCCTGTACTGCTTGGTGGTGTGATGTCAAGCGCATTGTGCAGGTAGGTAGGATGCAGCAGGGAGTATGTTATGTGTGGAGCTAAGATACATGTGGGAGAGAGGAGAGAGGAACAGGAGGCAAAAAACATACAAACAAACATAAAAGAATGCTAGGGGAGCTTGCCGTTGGAATGGAGAGATGAGAGACTATGAAATGGGGGAAAAACAGGAAGGGGAAGAGAAAGAAAAGAAAAGAATGAATAAATAAAAAAAAATCAGAAAGGTTAAAGAACCGCAAAGTTCCCATGGATCCCACTGATGCAACTATGAGGTCTGGGGAAGTCGCTCTCAGGTGTCACAGTACAGCCTGGCTAGAAGGTGTAGAGGTATACAATGCCTGGTATTCAGGGATCAGAAAGAGAAGGAAGATATAGAGAGACGGGAAACTGACCAATGAAGAAGGAGAAAAAGGGAAAAGAAAACAAAACAAATTTAGAAAAAAAGAAAAGAACAAGAAAGGCCCCACCCCCCCAAAAAAAAGAAAACCAACGAAAAAAGAAATGCCCTCAGGGATCCCTCTGCACGTTTGTGGAAGCTGAAGGGGAATTCCTTGCCACGCAGCTCCACCTGGCCAGAAGGGGCTCCCAACTCAAGAAAAGGAAAAGAAAACAAACAAACAATTCAAAATGAACAAACGAACAAAAGCCCCGGGATCCCACCAGCGCAGCAGCCCAGAACGGGAAGCAGCTGCACACTCGAATGGAGCTCTGCAGCCCCTCAGGAAGAAGCAAAGATGGCACACAGAGCCAGGCACTCCAGCGAAAGGAGGGGGAGACAGCCATAGGCAAGCAGGAAATCAAAAGAAGCAGGAAAAAAAAAAAAAAAGCAACACCAGCTGCCAACAAATGGAACTCAGAGAGCCAGCCAGTGCAGGCTGGTGTTTCTGGAAAAGAGACTGTGTACGCAGGAAGCAGAGGAGGCCAAGTGTGGGTGAAGAAGGGTGGAGAGTGGTAAAGCATATATCACAAATTGCCGGTGCTCTGCAGCCCCTCAGGAAGAAGCAAAGTTGGCGCACGGAGCCAGGCAATCGAGTGAAAGGAGGGGGAGGTGGCAAAAGGTAAGTGAGAAATCAAAGAAGCAGAAAAAGAAAGGAACACTAGCAGCTAATAAATGACACCCAGAGATCCGCGCGCTTGGGTGTGTGGAATCCAAGCAGCCAGCGCTTCCCGGTCAAGAGACCGTGGCCGTGGGAAGCAGAGGAGGCCAAGCCAGGGTGAAGAGGGGTGGGGGTGGGAAACTGCACACCGTAAATTAATGGTTGTTTTTGTCTCCCGCTGGGCGCTCCGTGAGGCTGCTTTCTCATACCCCCGTTTGCTGGTCTCCGATAGGAGGCCAAGATGGTGGATCTGCACTGCATTAGCTGGTAGGGGACCTCTGCTTGAATCTCTCCTCGCTCTCCCTTCTCTGTCAGTTTTCTCACTCCATTTGGTGCTTGGCTGAGTTTTTTCTCTCTTCATTTGATGTTTTAGGGAATCAGGATTGTTGTATTCTCTGTTCGGCTTAGTTTTTCAGATCTTTGCTGTGGAGGGATGGCTTGGTGCTTCTGCCTAGAGCGCCATTTTGCTGGAACTCTCCAAGTGATCCATTTTATGTGTTACATTTATTGAAATTAGTTGCACAATAATTTCAGTAATCAATTTTTAGTACTCAATAAACTGTGTATCCCCACTGCAAAATAAAAACCGACTGCTTAAAATGATAATAGAATATTTACAAAAGTCATCACCAGGGTTTCTAGCTCAAAGCTTCTAGAAGCCTTAAGATTTGATCACTGAAAAACCAGACTCGTAAATATGTGCATCTTAGTATTTTAAAATCTTTGTTAAATAATAGAAAAAGACCACAAGGAGTAGCTTTCTTAACACTGGAAATATAACAAGTGTATCGAATGCAGAGAGAGGTTCAAATGATATCTATGTTTGACTCCTAAATATTTAGCCATTTGATAATTGGTGAGTAGTAGGTACTTCTGTAGAGAAAAGTTTATTTGCTTACAAAATATTCTATTTCTTATTTTCTCCATAGTTTTATATTTTATAATAATAAACATTAAGTTGAGTAAAACCTTTTTGTTTTCTACCCAAAAATTATTTCCTTTGCAAAATTATTTTCATATTACATCCTCAGGGTTGCTTTTGTTAAGTTATTTTTTTATATTTTAGGCCGTCAAAAAAACATTTTTTTTTACAGTAATTCAGAGTTTCTGATAGGTCAATCCCACCACCCATTGTCAGTTTGTTATATTGTGCTGGCTTGCAATGCTATGTTGCTGGAAACTATGCCACCAGTAGTTCAAATACCAGTAGTCACCCATGGTGGACAAGTTTCAGTAGAGCTTCCAGATAAAGACAGAATAGGGAAAAAGGCCTGGTGATCTACTCCCAAAAATTAGCCAATGAAAACCGTATGGATCACACCTTAAGGTTATCTGACTTCCTTGCTTGGGTACATCATAAGATGGGATCACTTGCTGGAGAAAGACATCATGTTTGATGAAGTAGAGGGCCAATGAGGGCATGTGAAACCCTTGGTTTAGATGGATTGGCACAATACTCGCAATAATGGAAATATACATGCTGATGATTGTGAGAATGGTACAGGATCATGTAACATTTCATTCTGCTAAACATAACGTCACCATGAGTCAGAGTTGACCTTACAGCAACTAAGAACAACAACAAATATAGAGCAACTGATTCAGAAGAAAATACCCTTCCATCCACGAAGGCAGAAATATTTGTACCATTATGCCCGTATGGAGCAGTGAGTTACCGTAACTAGAAATAATTTGCTCCCTGTATTGGACCAGTTAACCAGAGTCAACTCTCTAGAATTGGAAAGATAGTGCAAACATGATCTGCATCTCCAGGCCTATTACAATTATTTCTGAGGTGCTTATTAACTTGTTGATTATGCATTGTTATCTTGAAACACTCCAGTTCATACATTCTCATCAGGGGCAGTGTCATCACCAAGAGGGTAATAATTGGTTCTTGGTGGTGAAAGTTCTATTTTTTATGTATAACTCACAGATGGATGTGCAGTGATATAGTATATATATTATGAGTTAGCCTTGGAAAATACTATCAAGTAATAAGACAGTGGGGCCTAAGACTAAGGCTTGAATTATTCCAACAATAAAAGTCCAACAAGAGGGACTGAAATGGGCAGAGATGTTGCTGGAAATACAAAAGATTGTTGTGTCAACAGGGAAGAGAATAGTTCAAGATGGTGGGAGCCAGCTGGGTGGAATGTTAATGAGATTTCAAGTGATATAAAAGTAACAAAACAGCCATTGGATTTTGTGATGTGGGCCTATCTCACTGAGTGTTATTCTGGATGACTTAGTATAAGTAAGGATAATGTAAACTGAGCTAGAGAAGGTGAGGAAACAGAAACAGCAAGCACAGACACCTCAACTGTGAGGAGTAGAAGAGAAAAAGAACAGCTGCTGGAGAAGGGAATAGGGTTAAGGTGGAGGGTCCCACTATTTAGGAAAGGCAGGAAGGGAAAAGGTCCGGCTGGCAAGTGGAGGACTGGCCTTCACAGGTGGGTCTGCTGTAATAAGAGAAAAGAAGTTAAGCATGAGGGAAAACAATAGGTTTATAGTCTTGTTTGCAGGAGTTTGAGAAATTTCCTTGTTGGAAATAAATTCTTCCAAATACCCAACCCATTTCAAGGACACATTCAGATTCCTGTTACCTACCCCTTTATCTTTTCTATATGTTCTCCTGTATTAATTCAAAAGACAGCTAACAGGTATCTCTCATCCACTCTCACTCAATCTAACCCACCAAGTCATCTCATTCTCATTGTACGTGTGTGTGTATATGTGATAGTGTATGTGATAACAGGAATCAGCTTGTTCCCCAAAGCTTATTTTACAAGAAGGAAAAGAGGTCATTTTGGTTTTGTAATGCAAATGGAAGAAGACACTATCACTATGGTATCTTCCAAAGATGAAGTTCTAACATAAATTCTTGGTGGGGAAGGGTAATGTCTTATCCAAAGATCATAATGGTTTTGACCTTTTTGGCTCTGATGATAAATTCAGTGCCCAGACAATCTTGTGCCCCATCTGGTTTTTGCAAAGCATATACAGCATAAGTGTGATCTCAACAGGAACAATACTGACACTTTGTCCTTCCCCTTATCTTACCTCTGCATGGATGTAAAGGATTAGCACATCTCTCGGTGGAAAATAACAATTTCTTTAGGATTGAATGTATTTAAAATGTCAAAGAACTTTGTGGGGATATTTTTTCAACATCTTAACAAACAGAAGAAATATGATTTAAGAAAGTTATTTAAAGTGTCAGTGGTTCTTCCAGGCACTATCAGGCTTTAGAAGATGTTCAAACTTTCTGGTCTCTCCCTAGAATGGATTCTTGTCATTTTCCCACCATGATGGATCAGATAGTGTTCATCAATGTTGTTGTTAGGTGCCATCAAGTAGGCTCCAACTCAAGGCAACCCCATGTAGAACAGAACAAAATGCTGCTGGGTCCCTTGCCATGTTCATGATTGCTGGCAAGCTTGAACCCATTTTTGCCTTCCATCCTAGCCGGCTCATCTTCCAGCACTAAATCAAAGTATATTCTGTTTTGATCCATTGGGTTTTTATTGCCTATTTTTTAGAAGTAGATCACCAGTCTTTTCTTCCTAGTCTTAGACTGGAAGCTCCATTGAAACCTGTCCAACATGGGTGACCCTGCTGGTATTTGATATATTGCTGTCATTGCTTCCAGAATCATAGGAAAATGCAAGCCACCACAATATGACAAACTGACAGGTGGTAAATTCACAAATTATTAAAAAAAGAAAAAAAAAAGCACTGCTGTCAAGTTTAATGTGACTCATAAGATTATATTATTCAATAAATCCTAAGTGTAAAATAATTAGCATAGAGCCTGAGACATAGCAATTGTTCAGTGAATGGTAATCCAAGTAAGAAGAATCAAATGACTTGGGATAGGTATCCACAGTGGACCAAGAACACTATGCAACATTTATTATACATAAAATTATTTTATTACTCAAACATCAATCTTTCATATCTTACTTCTGAATGTGTGTTTAACATTAAATTTTGCATTGATTCTACTTTTTTATAAATGTATGTGATTTTATTTGTGCCTAGGCACAATTCATTGCAGTATTAACCAATGAAAGCATAATTGGAGCTGTATACTTGAATCGCACATATAAACTTAAATTTTCTGGTACACAAACACAAGTGAAGTTAACTTTAAGAATAAATTTCACATGACTCAATATGTTCAAAATATTCTCATTTCAAGATGTAATTAATATAAGAAGGTAGTTAACATGATGTTTACTTTCATTTTTTTTTTACTAATTGTTCAAAACCCAGGATGTATTATATTTAAAACACATCTCAGTTTGGACAGGCCACATTTCAAGTGCTCAGTAGCCACATGTGGCTCATGGTGGCTACCATTTTGGATAGTCCAGCTTCACTCATTACATGTACAATCTCCTTAAATCCTCTTAACAATAAAGGCTGGTTACTATCATATTTCTCCTGTTACAAATGAAGAAATTAGCCACGAAACCACTAAACCAATTGCCATCGAGTTGTCCCCAACTGGTGGTGACCTCATGTGTGTCAGAGTGCATCTATGGTATATAGAGTTTTCATGGCTAATTTATTTTTTCTGAAGTAGATTGCCAGGTCTTTCTTCTGAGATACCTTTTGGTGGACTCAAACCACCAACCTTTCAAATAGCTACTGAGTGGTTTAACCGTTTGCACCACTCAGGAACTCATACAGACATTAAGCCATATTGACTGAAAAAAGACCAGTTATCTTTAACTAGAGAATACTTTCAAGCCCTGAATTAAATTTTGTAGATAAATACGCCTTTTCCACTTAATCTCCATTTCCACATCTCTTTCTTATCCCATTCCTAATTGGTCTGGCATTCAATTAGTTTGTGCTTATTGAGAATATAATTTTATTACTCGTTATATCACATAATAATAAAATAAAGCTGATATTACAACCTAATTTTTCTTTTATGACTTTCACTTTGTATACTTCAATATTTATAATTCCAGTATTTGTCAGAACTATCCTTTTACACTGTGACAAGTTCAAATTTGGCCATTGGCCAAAATTAAATACTGTAAGAAAGTGAGGACTATTCAGTGATTAAGAATCTCAATAGTTTTTATTTAGGAGGTGAGAGGAACAAAGTAGGGTTAGAGTTGTCATGGCTGAAAAGCAGTAGTTACTCATGTTAGCCAGGAGAGAAGGATATTTTAATATGTTTGTGGTTGCATAATAATGACAAATTTCTACTCCAAATAATGGAGACCCCATGTGTTTCAGAGTACAGCTGTGCTTCATATGGTTTTCAGTTTATGTGGTCTTCTGGACGTAGGTCATCAGGTCTTTCTTCCAAGGCATCTCTGGGTAGATTTGAGCTACTAGCCTTTCAGTTAGTAGCCGAGCACTTAACAGGTTGCACAACCTAAGTACTCCTTGTGGTTGAACGGTATACTTTTTGTGTTTGTGTTCACTCATGATTACAGGGTGGTCTTACTTGTGCCTGTTCTCATCACAGTCATGGTGTGACCTCATCTGAAGTTGAAATTCTGTGAAACTGTTTATGTTTATGGGGAACACTGTGGTTTGTTACCATTTGTCAGTTGTCGAGGTCTTTCTCACAGAGAAATCTTACCCTTACTACTCTTCTTCCCTCTTAATGTTTTAGGGAGCTATCTTTATTATTTTCTTGCTCATTTTTCCAGTATTTCTATTTTTGCAAATACAATATTATATATTCTTACTTCTTTCTTTGCAAACAAAAAGTAGCATATTATGTACACTGTCCTATTCTTTGCTTGTTTCTCTTGCTGGTACACACTGGAGATCTTTCCATTACATTAAAGTCTTTCTCATTCTTTTTTATTGGGTGAATAGTACTCCATTGTCTGGATGTACAATAATCATTACATAATTTTAGCTTCTTAACAGCAAATAAGGGGCGCTGGTGGTGCAATAGTTAAGCGCTTGGCTGCTAACCTAAAGGTCAACATTCAACACTACCGGTCCCTCTGTGAGAAAAGATGTGGCAGTCCACTTCTGTAAAGATTATAGCCCTGGAAACCCTATAGCCAGTTCTACTCTGTCCTGAAGTGTAGCTATGAGTCAGAATTGACTCGATCTCAATGTTTGTTTTGTTTTTAATTTTTGGTAGCAGCAAAAACATGGTGCCCCTAAACTAATGCAGTGTGAATGGATGCTTGGATCCCTTCGTGGTGCAAATGGTTAAGCATTCAACTACTAACTGAAAAGTTGGTGATGCCTCAGAAGAAAGACCTGGTGATCAAATTTCAAAAGATGACAGCTACTGAAAATGCTAAGGAGCACAGTTCTACTAGAAACATAAACAGGGTTGACATGAGTCAGAATTGACACTACTGCAATTGTTTTGTTTAATTTTGTTTTCTTTTTTGGTTTGGATGGATGATTATTTGTAAAACCCTGAGCTTACATTTGACAGCATTTGCTACATAAACCAGAGTATAACAGACACTCTGGTGAACTGGGTTCAATTCTTAGTTCAGTTAGCAGATTTCTTGACAAGTCACTTAAACTCTTCGGGACTTAGGTTCTACATCTGTAAAATTAAGGGGTTGACAAATATTTAAGTCCCCCTCAAATTTCATTCATTTGATCTTATTCTCATGTTATATGTTTATCAGTCCATTCTCCATAAGAAAAAAAAATCCTAATTTATACTGTCTGCTGATATTCATGGTAAATACTCCAATCAAGACCAATTTCAAGCTCATAGTTTTACAACCAGCTTCCAGAATTTCTTAAAACTGAATGGTTGGCTCTTGGAGATAGCTTACTGAGACACAAATAGACTATCAGGAAAACTTTCTAAAATGAGACTCACTGAGATTCAGGTATTGTAACCTCCTCAGATGGAATTTAAGGTATATTACACTTGGGTTGAATAAAAAGGAAACTAAAAACATTATTCTCTAAATCTACCACCTTAGCCATTCTCCAAAATGTCCATTAGTTTTCAGCACAGAAGCATTGCTACGGAACAAACAGTAACTTTAATAAATATCTTGCTTACTCAACCTTAATATACAAAGAAGCATACTTATTTGATTCCAAGTCCAATATATTAGTAAACGAATTCTCATTCTTAATTATGGCTACACATTTTAATCACCATTTTTCCTGCTTTTGAAAACTACTGATACCCAGCCTGACCTGAGATTTACTAAATCAGAACCTCTGCAGAATGGGGCTCAGCTACTAGTTTGTTTGGACAGTGTTTCAGGTGCTTCTAATGTGCAGCCAGTGGTTAAGCACATCTGGTCTTTGGATACTTGGTATGTAAATATTTTGACGTTTCACTTTTCTCTGTTTAGGTGAAGCACACTGTGGAGATATGTTACAACCACAGGATACTGATTCAGCTGAGCTAATTCAAGCACGAGAAAAAATTTTTCAGATCCTACAAAAATGGCTAAAGAAATAAATCTCTCTGAAACATCAATGCAACAGAATCCAAAATCTGGTCTCACATTTTATTGCACAAATGTAAAACAACCTGAAAGGGTCAACCTAGAGCAGACTCAAAAGTCTCATTCCTCTGTAAGATTTAAGTCTGTTTTGTTTTCATGCAAGATTATCATGTTCTGCCTTTCTTGCTGGCCTTGAGAAGCAGCACACCATCCCCCATCACAAGAAATTAATTACGCAGGAGGACAAGGTGTAACCAGATAGTTTGTTGCCATGGGGACAGAAGCATTACATTCCACTTTTCCAGAACATTTTCTGTTTCATGAACTCCTATTATTTTCAGTAAGCACCATTCATAAAATGTAAATATAAATCTGTTTTGATTAATTTATGTATACATTAATAAATAAATAGAAAAATGCTTTGCCAAATAATGAATCCTTGTCTTTGTCAAAAAAATTTAGGGACAGGTACAACATGAGTCAATTATTAAAAAAAAAAAGATCTTCCTGTTGTTGTTGGGTGCTATCCAGTCAGTTCCAGTTCATAGCAACCATGTGTACAATAGAACACAATATTACCGGATCCTGTGCCATCCACACAATTGTTGCTTTGTTTGAGGCTATTTTTACTGCCACAGTGTCAATCCATTTTGTTCAGGGTCTTCCTCTTTTCACTGACCGTCTAGTTTACCAAGCATGATGTCCTTCTCCGGGCACTGATCCCTCCTGCTAACATGTCCAAATTATGTGAGACGAAGTCTCACCATCCTCTCTTCTAGGGAACATTCTGGAAATGGTGTTGAACTTCATCAAAGGTATTTTCTGAATCAACTGATATAGTCAGATGGTTGTTTTCCTTTGTTTTATTGATGTGGTGGATTACATTGATTGATTTTCTAATGTTGAGCCATGCTTGCATTTCTTTTGAATCCCACTTGATCATGTTATGTGATTTTTTTTTTTTTTTTTTTTTTGGATATGTTGCTGTATTGTGTTGGCTAGAATTTTGTTGAAAAATTTTGCATCTATGTTCATGAGAGACATTGATCTGTAATTTTCATTTTTTTATAATAATTATTATGATTTTTTATGTCTTTGCCTGGTTTAGATATCAGGATTACACTGGCTTCATAAAAAGAGTTAATAAATGTTCCTTCCTCTTCAGTGTTTTTGAAGAAATTGAGTAGAATTTATGTTAACTCTTCTCTGAATGTTTAGTAGACTTCCCCAGTGTAGCCATCTGGTCCTGGGCTGTTTTGTTGTTATTGTTGTTGACAGTATTTGATGACATCTTTAATCTCTTCTTTTGTAATGGGTCTGGTTAGATTTTCTACCTCTATGCAAGTTTAGGTAGATAGTGTGTTTCTAGGAATTTGTCCATTTCATCTAAGTTTTTAAATTTATTGGAGTACAATTTTTCATAGTAATCTGCTATGATTCTCTTTATCTCGTTTGGCTCTCTTGTAATGTCTCCAGGTTCATTTCTTAATTTGGTTTTATGCCTCACCTTGTTTTGTTTTGGTTTTTTTTTATTCTTTTTCTTTTGTCAGGCTAGCTAGTGATTTGTATATTTTATTGATTCTTTTAAAGAAATAGTTTCTGATTTTGTTGATACTTTCTATTGTTTTTGTATATCTATTTCCTTTTTTTCTTGCCCTGATCTTCGTTACTTTCTTTTTTCTGACAGCATTAAGTTCCTTTTACTCTTCCTTTTCTATTTGTTGTCAATTTAAGTTATTGATTTAGGAGTTTTCTTCTTTTTTTATTTTAATTTTTTTAATATTTTATTGTACTTCAGGTGAAGGCTTACAAAACAGATAGTTTCTCATGAAACAGTAGTATGCATGTTGTTTTATGACATTGGTTAACAACCCCACAACATATGAACCCTCTAAATTCTCAACCATTTTTTTTTTTTTTTTGGTGAAAATACACATAGCCAAAGATACACCATTTCAAAAATTTCTACATGCACAGTTCAGTGACATTGACTATGCTCTTCAAATTGTGCTGTTATTCTCACTTAAGATGAAGGCTTACAGAACAAAATAGCTTCTCATTTAACAGTTACTACAAATGTTGCCCTATGACAATGGTTAACAATCTCACAACACATCAACAATATCCTTACTCAACCTTGGGTTCCCTATCACCAGCTTCCTTGTCCCCTTCTGCCTTCTGGCCCTTGTCACTGGACCCCTGTACCTCGTTAGTATCATTTGGTTTTATGGGGCTGTCCACTCCCAGGCTGAACAGTGAACCTCAGAGGTAACTTCACCACTGAGCTAAAAGGGTGTCTAGGGGCCATACTCTCGAGGTTTCCCCAGTCTCCTTTAGGCCAGTAAATCGGGTCTTTTTTTGTGAGTTAGAATTATGCTCTACATCCTTTTCCAGCTCTGTCCAGAACCCTCTGGTGTGATCCTGGTCAGAGCAGTCAGTGGTGGTAACCGGGCACCATCTAACTGTACTGGACTCAGTCCGGTGGAGGCCTTTGTAGCGGTGGACAGTTAGTCCTTCAGACTAATCTTTTCCTTGTATCCTGTTCTCTTCATTCTCCCTTGCTCCTGAAGGGATGAGACCAGTGGAGTATCTTAGAAGGCCACTCTCAGGCTTTTAAGACCCCAGACACTACTCACCAAGGTAGAATGTAGCGCATTGTCTTTATAAGCTGTGTCATGCCAATTGAGCTAGATGTCCCCCGAGACCATGGTCGCCACAACCCTCCGCCCAGCAATTTATTCCCTCAGGGAGTTTGGATGTGTCTGTGCGGCTTCCATGACCTTTCCTTGTACAAGATGTGCTAGTTTCCCCTGTATTGTGTACTGTCTCACCCTTCACCCAAGATACCACTTATCTATTGCCTATTTAGTATTTCTCCCCCCACCCCTCCCATCCCTGGTAATCAACAAAGATTGTTACTTTTTGTGTGTGAATTTTTTCATAGGATTTTACAATAGAGGTCTCATACAATATTTGTCCTTTTGTGATTGACTTATTATACTCAGCATAATGTCCTCCAGTTTCATCCATGTAATGAGATGCTTCACACATTCATTGTTGTTCTTTCTCATTGCAGAGTACTCCATTGTGGGTATGTACCATAGCTTGTTTACCCATTCATCTGTTGATGGTCATCTAGGTTGTTTCCATCGTTTTGCTATTGTGAACAATGCTGCCATGAACATAGGTGTGCATATGTCTATTCGAGTGATGACTCTTATTTCTCTAGGATATATTGCTAGGAGTGGGATTGCTGGATCGAATGGTATGTCTATTTCTAGCTTTCTGAGGAAGCGCCATATCATTTTCCAAAATGGTTGTATCATTTTGCATTCCCACCAGCAGTGCATAAGAGTTCCCATCTCCCCGCAACACCTCCAACATTTGTTATTTCAAGTGTTTTAGATTTGTGCCAGTAATGCCAGGGTGAAATGGTATCTCATTGTGGTTTTAATTTGCATTTCTCTAATGGCTAGTGATCGTGAGCATTTCCTCAAGTGTCTGTTGGCCATTTGAATGTCTTCTTTGGTGAAGTGTGTGTTCATTTCCTTTCCCCATTTTTTAATAGGATTATTTATCTTTTTGTTGTAGAGGTGTTGGATTTTCTTGTAGATTATGGAGATTAGACCTTTGTCTGACTTGTACTGTCCAAAAACTTTTTCCCAGTCTGTAGGTTCTCTTTCCACTCTTTCGGTGAAGTCTTTTGAAGAGCATAGGTGTTTGATTTTTACAAGATCCCATTTATCTAGCTTATGTGTTGGGTTTTGTGCATTGATGGTTATGGTTTGTATCCTGTTAATGCCATGTATTAAGGCCTGTAATGTTGGTCCTATTTTTTTTTTTTCTATGAACTGTATAGTTTTAGGCTTTATATTCAGGTCTTTGATCCATTTTGAAGTAGTTTTCGTATACACTGTGAGGTATGGGTCCTGTTTCATTTTATAGCAAATGGATATCCAGTTTTGCCAGCACCATTTGTTAAAAATACTATCTTTTCCCCATTTGATGGACTTTGGGCCCTTGTCAAAGATCAGGTGACCATAGGTGGATGGATTTACATCTGGGTTCTCAATTTTGTTCCATTGGTCAATGTATCTGTCGTTGTACCAGTACCAGGCTGTTTTGACTACTGTATCTGTATAGTAGGTTCTGAAGTCAGGTAGTGTGAGTCCTCCAAATTTATTCTTCTTCTTCAGTAGTGCTTTACTTATTCGGGGCTTCTTCCCTTTCCATATAAAGTAAATGGTTAGTTTTTCCATCTCTTTGAAGAATGTTGTTGCTATTTGGATTGGGATTGTGTTGTATTTGTAAATTGCTTTGGGTAGAATTGACATTTTCACAATGTTGAGTCTGCCTATCCATGAGCATGGTGTGTTTATCCATTTATGTAGATCCCTTTGGGTTTCATGCAGTAGTGTTTTGTAGTTTTCTTTGTATAGGTCTTTTACATCCCTGGTCAGATTTATTCCTAAGTATTTTATCTTTTTAGAGGCTATTGAAAATGGTATTGTTTTCCAGATTTCCTTTTCATCATTCTCCTTACTGATGTATAGGAATCCAACTGATTTTTGAATGTTTATCTTGTATCCTGCTACTCTGCTGAATCTTTCTATTAGTTCCAGTAGATTTCTCGTGCAGTCTTTAGGGTTTTCTATGTATACTATCATATCATCTGCAAATTGGGACAGTTTAACTTCTTCATTACCAATTTGGATGCCCTTTATTTCTTTTTCTTGCCTTATTTCTCTAGGTATAACTTCCAGCACAATGTTAAATAGGAGTGGTGATAAAGGGCATCCTTGTCTTGTTCCTGTTTTCAAGGGGAATGTTTAAGACTCTCTCCTTTAAGAATGCTGCTAGCTGTTTGTTTTGCATAGATGCCATTTATTAAGTTGAAGAATTTCCCTTCTATACCTATTTGATTGAGAGTTTTTATCAGGAACGGGCGCTGGACTTTGTCAAATGCCTTTTCTGCGTCAATTGGCATCATCATGTGATTCTTTTCTTTCCTTTTATTTATGTGGTGGATTACATTGATTGATTTTCTAATGTTGAATCATCTTTGCATACCTGGTATGAATCCTACTTGGTCGTGGTGTATTATTTTATTGATATGATTCTGAATTCTATTGGATAGAATTTTGTTCAGAATTTCTGCATCGATATTTATGAGAGATATTGGTCTGTAATTTTCTTTTTTTGTGATGTCTTTGCCTGGTTTTGTTATCAGTGTTATGCTGGCTTCATAGAATGAATTTGGAAGTGTTGCTTCCTCTTCTATGCTCTGAAATAGCTTGAGTAGAACTGGTACAAGCTCTTCTGTAAATGTTTTTTAGAATTCTCCAGTGAAGCCATCTGGACCAGGGCTTTTTTTGGTTGGGAGTTTTTTGATTACCTTTTCAATCCCTTCTCTTGTTATGGGTCTGTTCAGATTTTCCACATCACTTTGTTGTAGTTTTGGTAGGCCATGTGTTTCTAGAAATTTATCTATTTCCTCTAGGTTTTCAAATTTGATAGAGTATAGTTTTTCACATTATTCTGTTATAATGCTTTTTATTTCCGTTGGGTCTGTTGTAATGTCCCCCATTTCATTTCTTTTTTGGGTTATTTGTGTCCTCTCCTGTTTTTCTTTGGTCAGTTTGGCCAGTGGTTTGTCCATTTTGTTGACTCTTTGAAAGAACCAACTTTTGGTTTTGGTGATTCTTTCTATTGTTTCTGTCTTCTCTATTTCATTTATTTCTGCTCTGATCTTTACTATTTCTTCTCTTCCAGTGGCCGTGGGCTTTTTTTGCTGTTCTCTTTACACTTGTTTGAGTTCTGTTGTTAATGTTTTGATTTTGTCCCTTTCTTCTTTTTGATGTGTGCAACTATTGCTATAAATTGTCCTCTGAGGACTGCCTTTGCTGTGTCCCAAAGGTTTTGGTATGCTGTGTTTTCATTCTCATTTGATTCTTGGAATTTTTTGATTCCATCTCGCATTTCTTCTATTACCCAGTTGTTTGTAAGCAGGATGTTATTCAGTTTCCAAGTGATTGATTTTTATCCTTGCTCTTTCTATTGTTAATTTCTACCTTGATGGCATTGTGGTCAGAAAAGATACTTTGAATTATCTCAATGTTTTGGATCTTGTTGAGGATTGCTCTGTGGCCTAAGGTGTGGTCTATTCTGTAGAACATTCCATGTGCATTGGAAAAGAATGTGTATTTTGCAACGGTTGGATGAAGTGTTCTATATATGTCTATGAGGACATGTTGGCTGATTGTGCTGTTTAGATCTTCTGTATCTTTACTGAGTTTCTTCTTAGTTGTTCTGTCCTTTACTGAGAGTTGTGTGTTAAAGTCTCCTACTATTATTGTGTAACTGTCAATTTCTCTTTTCAGTGTTGTTAGGGTTTGTTTTATGTATTTTGGAGCCCTGTCATTGGGTGTGTAGATGCTTATTATGGTTATGTCTTCATGATGGATCACCCCCTTAATCATTATATAGTGTCCTTCTTTGTCTTTTATAGTAGAAGTTGTTTTAAAGTCTATTTTATCTGAGATTTGAATTCCTACTCCTACTCTTTTTTGGTAGTTGTTAGCTTGATATATATTTTTCCAACCTTTGACTTTTAATAAATTCACATCTTTGTTTCTAAGGTGTATCTTTTGTAGACAGCATATTGATGGATCCTGTTTTCTTATCCATTCTGTCACTCTCCATCTCTTTATGGGTGCATTGAGTCCATTTACATTCAGTGTAATTATTGATAGATGTGAGTTTGTTGCTGTCATTTTGTAGCGCTTTTTTTTGTGATGCTGAGGTTTTGTTTGTTCTTCTTACTCTCTTGTGCTGATTTACTTTTGTTTGTGGATTTGTTTTTCATTTCTTTTCTTTCTGTAGGTTTTGTTTTTGTCGAGAGTTTATGATTTTCGTCTTTATTTTTATGAGTTGGTTTGTTAACTTTCTTTGTGGATACCATGAATTTTACACTTATCTATCTAAGTTTGAAGCAGTCTACCATTACTTGGTATCGCCTTGCCTTCCTCTTCATTAGAAGGTTCTATACCTATGCCATTTATTCCCTCTTTATTGTTTTGTTGTGTTGTCATTTATTGATTAACTGTTCTGATTCTCTGTTGTATTTCTTTTGGTTTTGGATAGTCCTCAAGAGTTCATTCCCTAGATTGGTATCTGGCTCGTACAATCCTGCATCTTAGGTTCTGCCTGTGAGCTGAAGCTGTTTGTCCTCAAATCAAATAACTCCCTTTAATAATTCTTGTAAGTTTGGTTTGACTTTTACATATTCCCCTAATTTCTGTTTATCTGGAAATGACCTAATTATGCCATCAAATTTGAACAAGTGTTTTGCCGGATAAATTATTCTTGGCTGACCATTTTTTTCTTTCATGATTTTATATATGCCATCCCATTGCCTTCCTGACTTCATGGCTTCCGCCGAATAATCTGAGCTTGGTCTTATTGTTTCTCCTCTGTATGTGACTTCTTGTTTTTCACGAGCTGCTCTCAGGATTCTTTGTTTGTCTTTGGTTTTGGTGAGTGTGAATATGATACGCCTTGGTGATTTTCTTTTGGGGTCTCTTCTATATGGGGTTCGTTGAGCTTCTTGAATGGCCAGCTTTTCATATTTCATGATATTGGAGAAGTTTTCTGTCAGCGGTTCCTCAGTGATCCTTTCTGTGTTTTCTGTTTTCTCCCTCTGTTCTGGAAATCCAATCACTTGTAAATTTTTGCTTTTAATTGTGTCCCACATAACTCTCAGGGTCTCTTCATTTTTCTTGGTTCTTTTTTTCTGAGTTTTCCTCAAACAGAGTTGTATCCACGTGTTTGCCTTCAATTCCACTGATCCTGTATTCCACCATTTCAAATCTGCTTCTCAGCCCTTCTATGACATTATCCATTTCTGAAATCTTTATGTTTTTCTTTTGGATTTCTAATTGTTGTCTTTGTATAATTTCTAGTTGTGAATTTATTCTGGCATTTTGTTCCTGCATCATCTTCCTGAATTCTTCCAATTTTTTGTCTGTATTTTCCATGAATTTGTGTATTTTTTCCTCATGTTTGTCAGCTTTTTGCCTCAGTTCTTTCAGAATTCCAAGTATTAGAGATTTGAATTCCCTATCAGGTAGTTCTAGTGCATTTTCTTCGACAAGAGAGTCATCTGGTGTTTTATGTTGGACGCCTACTGGAACCACCCTGTCCTGTTTTTGTAAACGTTTTGATATTGTCTGCTGTTTTGGGGGTATTCAGTAGTTATTTTTCCCATTTATTGATTGTAGATTTGTTTTTTTCGTCCCTTTTTTTAGAAGAAAATTTTGACTCTAACAGGCAGACTGTGTGTTCTTTATTGTTTGCTCGTCTCTGCACTGAATACTTTTCGTCTCCTTCTCCAGCTGGCAGATTCAGTCACTCTGATATGGTACAGCAGGGCAGGTCTATCTGAAGAGGAGTTACTGGGATGGGTTATTTGTGGCATTTACTACAGCCACCAGAGCGGGTCGGTAATGAGTGCAGGGCAGGTTTCAGTAGGCTGTGCCTATGCTGCTTGCTGGTGTGATGTCAAGCGCATGCTGCAGGTAGGCAGGATGCAGCAGGGAGGTTGTTATGTGTGGAGCTAAGATGGACATAGGAGAGAAGAGAGAGGAACAGGAGCCAAAAACATACAAACAAACAAAAAAGAATTCTAGGAGAGCTTGCCATTGGAATGGAGAGATGTGAGACTATGAAATGGAGAGAAACAGAAAGGGGAAGAGGAAGAAAAGAAAAGAATGAGTAAATATAAATTAGAAAGGTTAAAGAACCGCAAAGTTCCCAGGGATCCCACCGATGCAGCTATGAGGTCTGGGGATGTCGCTCTCAGGTGTTGCAATACAGCCTGGCTCGAAGTCGTAGCGGTAATGCCTGGTATTCAGGGATCAGAAAGAGAAGGAAGATATAGAGGGATGAAAAACTGAGCAATGAAGAAACACAAAAAGGGAAAAGGAGAGAAAAGAAAACAAAGCAAATTAAAAAAAAAAAGCCCCCCCAAAAAAAAACAGAAAAAAAAAAAAAAACAACGAGAAAAGAAATGCGCTCAGGGATCCCTTTGCATGTTTGTGGAAGCTGAAGGGGACTTCCTTGCCATGCAGCTCCACCTGGCCAAAAAAGGCTCCCAACTCAAGAAAAGGAAAAGGAAGCAAACAAACAATTCAAAATGAACAAATGAACAAAAGTCCCGGGATCCCAACAGCGCAGTAGTCCAGACCAGGAAGCAGCTCCACACTCTAATGGAGCTTCACAGCCCCTCAAGAAGAATCAAAGATGGCACACGGAGCCAGGCAATCGAGTGAAAGGAGGGGGAGACAGCCATAGGCAAGCAGGAAATCAAAAGAAGCAGGAAAAAAAAAAAAGCAACACCAGCAACCAACAAATGGCACTCAGAGAGCCAGCTACTGCGGGCTGGTGTTTCTAGACAAGAGACTGTGTCTGTGTGAAGCAGAGGGGGCCGAGTGTGGGTGAAGAAGGGTAGAGAGTGGGAAAGCGTATATCACAAATTGCCGGCACTCTGCAGCCCCTCTGGAAGAAGCAAAGATGGTACACGGAGCAAGGCACTTTAGCGAAAGGAGTGGGACATGGCGAGAGGCAAGGAAGAAATCAAAAGAAGCAGAAAAAAGCAACACCAGTAGCCAACAAATGGCACCCAGTAATCCGTGCGCTTGGGTGTGTGGAATCCAAGCAGCCAGAGCTTCCTGGTCAAGAGACTGTGGCCACGGGAAGTAGAGGAGGCCGAGCCAGGGAGAAGAGGGGTGGGAGGTGGGAAAGTGGACACGGCAAATTACCGGTTGTTTTGTCTCCCACTGGACACTCCATGAGGCTGCTTTCTCGTACCCCCGTTTGCTGGTCTCTGATAGGAGTCCAAGATGGTGAATCCACGCTGCGTTAACTGATAGGGGACCTCTGCATGAATCTCTCCTCGCTCTCCGTTCTCTGTCAGTTTTCTCACTCCATTTGGTGCTTGGCTGAGTTCTTTATCTCTTCATTTGATGTTTTAGGGTTTCAGGATCATTGTATTCTCTGTTCAGCTTAGCTTTTCGGATCTTTGCTGTGGAGGGACGGCGTGGTGCTTCTACCTAGAGTGCCATTTTGCCGGAACTCCTCTTCTTTTTTTTTTAATGTAGGCATTTATTTCTGTGAGTTTCTCTCTGAGAACTGCTTTTGCTGTGTCCCAAAAGTTTTGATATGTTGTGTTTTCATTTTTATTTGATTCTATATTTTTTATTTCTCTTTTGATTTCTTCTATGACTCAAGAGTTTTTTAATAGTGTATTATTTGGCTTAAATATGTTCATTTTTATTTTTCTTACTTTTCCTTTCATTGTTTGCAAGCTCTATCCCTTTATAGTCTGAAAAGATGCTTTATATGATTTTAATCTTCAAAAATTTGCTGAGACTTCTTGTGTGGCCTATTGTCCATACTAGAAAATTATCTCTATGCACTGTGGGAAAATGTGTATCTTTCTGATGATGGATGGAGGGTTCTATATACATATGTTAGTTCAAATTGGCCTATGGTTTTATTTAAGATCTTGGTTCCTTTGTGGTCTTCTTTTTAGTTTTTCTGTCTAGAACTGAAAGTGGTGTCTTGAAGTCCCAACTATGATTGTGAAGTTGTCTATTTCTCCTTTCATATTGGTCAGTATTTGTTTCATTTGTTTTTTGAGGTTGCTGTTAGGTACATATATATTTATAAATGTTATGTCTTCTTGCTGGATTTACCTTTTTATTATTATTATTATTTAATTTTTTAATGGTAATTTAGGTGACGGTTTACAGAACAAATATTTTCTCATTAAACAGTCAGAACACATAATGTTTTATGACATTGGTTAACAACTCCACGACATGTCAACACACTCCCTTCTCGGCCTTGGAGGACCTTTTTTTTTTTGGTGAAAAGATACATAGCCAAAGATACACCATTACAAAAATTTCTACATGTATAATTCAATGACGTTGATTAAGTTCTTCCAGTTGTGCTACTATCCTCACTTTAGATGAAGGTTTACAAAACAAAATATTTCTCATTAAACAGTTAGTACACATATTACCCAGTGACAATGGTTAACAGCCCTACGACACGTCAACACTGTCTTTACTCAACCTAGGCTTCCCTATCACCAGCTTTCCTCTCCCCTTCTGCCTTCTAGCCCTTGTCACCGGACTGCTGTGCTTCATTAGTCTTGTTTTGTTTTAGGAGCTATCCAATCCCCAGCTAAACGGTGAACCTCCGGAGTGACTTCACTACTGAGCTAAAAGGGTGTCCGGATACAATACTCTCAGGGTTTCTCCAGTCTGTCAGGCCAGTAAATCTGGTCTTTTTTTTTGTGTGTTAGAATTTTGTTCTATATACTTCTCCAGCTCTGTCCAGAAACCTCTGTTGTGATCCTGGTCAGAATAGTCAGTGGTGGGAGCCAAGCACCATCTACCTGTAGTGGACTCAGTCTGATGGAGGCCTTCGTAGCTGTGGTCCATTAGTCCTTTGGACTCATCTTTTCCTTGTATCCTGTTCTTTTCATTCTCCCTTTCTCCTGAAGAGTTAAGACCAGTGGAATATCTTAGATGGCTGCCCACAGGCTTTTAAGAACCCAGACGATACTCACCAAGGTAGAATATAGAACACTGTCTTTATAAACTGTGTTATGCCAATTGAGCTAGATGATCCCAGAGGCCATGGTCCCCACAGCCCTCCACCCAGCAATTCAGTCCCTCAGAGAGTTCGGATGTGTCTATGGAGCTTCCATGACCTTTCTTTGTACAAGTTGTGCTGGCTTCCCCAGTATTGTGTACTGTCTTACCATTCAATAAACTCACCCCTTATATACTGCTATTTAGTATTCCCCCCCACCCCTCCCATCCCTGTTAACCAGCAAAGATTGTTACTGTTTGTGCATAAACTTTTTCATGGGTTTTTACAGTAGAGGTCTCATACAATATTTGTCCTTTTGTGACTGACTTATGTCACTCAGCATAATGTCCTCCAGTTTCATCCATGTTATGAGATACTTCACAGATTCATCACTGTTCTTTATCGTTGCATAGTACTCTGCTTTGTGTATGTACCGTAGTTTGTTTATCCATTCATGTGTTGACGGGCATCTAGGTTGTTTCCATCTTTTTGCTATTGTGAACAAAGCTGCCATGAACATGGATGTGCCTATGACTATTTATGTGGCGGGTCTTATTTCTCTAGGATATATTCCGAGGAGTGAGATTGCTGGATCGTATGGTATTTCTATTTCTAGCTTTCTAAGGAAGTGCCATATAATTTTCCAAAATGGTTGTATCATTATGCATTCCCACCAGCAGTCCGTAGGAGTTCTGATATCCCTGCAGCCCCTCCAACATTTGTAATTTCCAGTGTCTTTGATTCATGCCAGTAATGCCGGGGTGAGATGGTATCTGATTGCGGTTTTGATTTGCATTTCTCTAATATCTAAAGAACACAAGAATTTCCTCATGTTTCTGTTTGCCACTTGAATGTCTTCTTTGGTGAAGTATCTGTTCACCTACTTTGCCCATTTTTTCATAGGATTATTTGTCTTTATTTTGTAGAGGTGTTGGATTTTCTTGTAGATTATGGAGGTTAGACTTTGGTCTGACTTGTAATGTCCAAAAATGTTTTCCCAGTCTGTAAGATCTCTTTTTAGTGTTTTGGTGAAGTCTTTTGAAGGCCATAGGTGTTTGATTTTTAGTAGATCCCAGTTATCTAGCTTATCTTCTGGAGTTTCTGTGTTGATAATTATAGTTTGTATCCTGTTAATGCTGTGTATTAAGGCCTGTAGTGTTGGTCCAATTTTTTCTTCTATGAACTTTGTAGTTTGTGGCTTTATATTTAAGTCTTTGATCCATTTTGAAGTAGTTTTTGTATATGGTGTGAGGTATGGGCCCTGTTTCTTTTTTTTGTAGATGCATATCCAGTTTTGCCAGCACCATTTGTTAAGTAGACTGTATTTTCCCCATTTGATGGACTTTGGGCCCTTGTTGAAGATCAGGTGACCGTAGGTGGATGGATTTACATCTGGGTTCTCAATTCTGTTCCATTGGTCAATGTATTTGTCATTGTACCACTACCAGGCTGTTTTGACTACCATAGCTGTATAGTAGGTTCTGAGGTCAGGTAGTGTGAGTCTTCCAAATTTATTCTTCTACAGTAGTGTTTTACTTATTCAGGGCTTCTTCTCTCTCCATATAAAGTTAGTGATTACTTTTTCCATCTCTTTCAAGAATCTTGTTGGTATTTGGATGGGATTGCATTGTATTTGTAAATTGCTTTGGGTAGAATTGTCGTTTTCACAATACTGAGTCTACCTATCAATGAGCATGGTATGTTTTTCTGTTTATGCAGATGCCATTGAGAGTCTTGCAGTAGTGTTGTGTAGTTTTCTTTGTATAGGTCTTTTATATCCCTAGTTAGATTTATTCCTGAATATTTTATTTTTTTTAAGGGCTATTATAATCGGTATTGTTTTCCTGATTTCCTTTTCATCATTCTCCTTACTGGTGTATAGGAATCCAACTGATTTTTGAATGTTTATCTTGCATCCTGCTATTCTGCTGAATCTTTCTATTAGTTCCAGTAGATTTCTTGGGGAGTCTTTAGCATTTTCTATGTATAATGTTCTGTCTTCCTCAAACAGAGACAGTTTAACTTCTTCATTACCAATTTGGATGCCCTTTATTTCTTTTTCTTGCCTTATTGCTCTAGCTAGAACTTCTAGCAGAATGTTAAATAAGAGTGGTGACAAAGGGCGTCTTATCTTGTTCCTGTTCTCAAGGGGAATGTTTCCATCTTGTCTACATTAAGAATGATGTTAGCTGTTGGTTTTGCATAGATGCCTTTTATTATGTTGAGAAATGTCCCTTCTATACTTATTTGATTGATAGTTTTTTTAGGAATGGGTGTTGGACTTTGTCAAATGCCTTTTCTGCATCATTTGAGATGATCATGTGATTCTTTTCTTTCCTTTTATTTATGTGGTGGATTACGTTGATTGATTTTCTAATGTTGAACCATCCTTGCATACCTGGTATGAATCCTACTTGGTCGTGGTGTATTATTTTTTTTGATATGATGCTGAATTCTATTGGCTAGAATTTTTTTGAGAATTTTTGCATCTATATTCATGAGAGATATTGGTTTGTAATTTTCTTTTCCTGTGATGTCTTTGCCTGCTTTTGGTATCAGCATTATGCTGGCTTCATAGAATGAATTTGGAAGTGTTGCTTCCTTTTCTATGTTCTGAAATAGCTTGAGTAGTACTGGTACAAGATGTTCTGTAAATGTTTTGTAGAATTCTCCAGTGAAGCCATCTGGGCCAGGTCTTTTTTTATTTTTGTTGGGAGTTTGTTTTTTATTACCTTTTCAATCTCTTCTCTTGTTATGGGTCTGTTCAGACTTTCAACATCACTTTGCTGTAGTTTGTATAGGTAGTGTGTTTCTAGAGATTTATCCATTTCCTCTAGGTTTTCAAATTTGTTGGAGTATAGTTTTTCATAATATTCTGTTATGATCCTTTTTATTTCATTTGGGTCTTTTTTAAAGTAGCCCATTTCATTTATTATTTTGGTTATTTGTGTCCTTTCCTGTTTTTCTTTTGTTAGTCTGGCCACTGGTCTGTAAATTTGGTTGATTCTTTCAAAGAACCAACTTTTGGTTTTGTTGATTCTTTCTATTGTTTTTCTATTCTCTATTTCATTTATGTCTACTCTGATTTTATTATTTCCTTTTCTCTTGTGACTGTAGGCTTTTTTGCTGTACTCTTCCTATTTGTTTGTGTAGTTAATGTTTTGATTTTGTCTCTTTGTTCTTTTTTGATTTATGCATCTATTGCTATAAATTGTTCTCGGAGGGCTGCCATTGCTGTGTCCCAAAGGTTTTGATATGAAGTGTTTTCATTCTCATTTGATTCTAAGAATTTTTTTTTATTTCATCTATTACACAGTGATTTGTAAGCAAGGGGTTATTCAGTTTTTATGTAAATGATTTTTCCCCCCTTGGTCTTTCAGTAGTTAATTTCTGCCTTGATGGCATTGTGGTCAGAGAAGATACTTTGGATTATCTCAAAGTTTTGAATGTTGTTGAGGATTGCTCTGTGGCCTAAGATGTGGTCTATTCTGGAGAACATTCCATGTACTTTGCAAAAGAATGTGTACTTTGGAGCTATTGGGTAGAGTGTTCTATATATGTCTATGAGGGCAAGTTGGCTGATTGTGCCCTTTAGGACTACTGTATCTTTGCTGAGTTTCTTTATTTAGTCTGTCCTTTAGTGAGAGTGGTGTGGTGAAATCTCTACTGTTATTGTAGAACTGTCAATTTTTCTTTTCAGTGCTGTTAGAATTTATGTATTTTGGAGCCCTGTCAGTGGGTGTGTAGATTTTTATTATGGTTATGGCTTCATAATGGATCATCTCCTTAATCATTATAGAGTGTCTTTCTTGTCTTTTATGGTGGATTTTGTTTTAAACTCTTTTTTATCTGAGATTAGTATTGCCAGTCCTCCTTTTTTTTTTTTTTTTTTTTTTTTGGTAGTTGTTTTCTTGATATATTTTTTCCAACCTTTGATTTTTAATAAATTCACATCTTTGTTTCTAAGGTGTGTCTTTGTAGACAGCATATTCTTGGATCCTGCTTTTTTAGCCATTCTGTCATTCTCCATCTCTTTATGGTGCATTGAGTCCATTTACAGCCAGTGTAATTATTGATATATGTGAGTTTATTGCTGTCATTTTGTAGTGATTTTTTTTTTTTTTTTTTGGTGCCAACATTTTCTTTGTTACGGTTATCCTCCTGTGATTAATTACTTTTGTTTGTCAATTTTTTTTTTCATTTCTTCTGTTTTTGTAGATTTTGTTTTTACTGAGACTTTAAGTGTTTTGCCTTTATTTTTATGAGTATGTTTGTGAACTTTCTTTGTGGTTACCGTGAAATTTAACCTTATCTTTCTAAGTTTTACGCAGTCTATTATCACTTGGTATTGCCTTGCCTTCTTCTCCATTAGAAGGCTCTATACCTACACTGTTTATTCTCTGTTTTATTGTTTTGATGTTGTTGTCATTTACAGATTAACTGCTCTGATTCCCTGCTGTATTTCTTTTGGTTTTGGATAGTCCTTGAGAGTTAATTTCCTAGATTGTGTCTGGCTGGTACGATCCTGCATCTTAGATTCAGCCAGTGAGGTGAAGTAGTTTGTTCTCAGATTGAAGGACTACCTTTAATAATTCTTGTAAGTTTGATTTTGTTTTTACATATTCCCTTAATGTCTGTTTATCTGGAAATGTCCTAATTTCACCATGGTGTTTGAATGAGAGTTTTTAGGATATATTACTCTTGGCTGGCAGTTTTTTGTTTTTTTTTTTTCTTTCAAGGTTTTATATATATCAGCCCTTTTCCTTCTTGCCTGCGTGGTTTCTGTTGAATAATCTGAGCTTAGTTTTATTGTTTCTCCTCTATATGTGACTTTTTGTTTTCCATGAGCTGTTCTCAGGATTCTTTGTTTGTCTTTGGTTTTGGTGAGTGTTATTATTTATGCCTTGGTGATTTTCTTTGGTGGTCTATCCTATATGGGGTCTGTTGATCTTCTTGGATTGTCAGCTTTTCATCTTTCAAGACATTGGGGAAGAATTATGTCAGCAATTCTTCAATGATCCTCTCTGTATTTTCTCTTTTCTCCCCCTGTTCTGGAACCCTGATCACTCGAAGATTTTTGCTTTTGATTGTATCCCACATAATTCTCAGTGTTTCTTCATTTTTCTTTGTTCTTTTTTCTGATTTTCCTCAAACAGAGTTGTATCCAAGTATTTGTCTTCAATTTCGCTGATCCTATCTTCCATCATTTCAAACCTGCTCCTCAGCCCTTCTATGACACTGTCCATTTCTGAAATCTTGTTTTTTATCTTTTGGATTTCTCGTTGTTTTTGTATGATCAGTGTGGGGAAGTCTGTGCCCTCTTTCCAGAGACCAGAGTGTGCACTCCAGATAGCTGGGTGAGTGGCGAGAGTGTGTCTGCAGTACAGTAGCCTATGGGAAAGGGTCCCATGCCTGGCAACAAGCTGGAAACCTCCTGTAGTCCAGTGACTTGCAAGAGGGCACCTGTTTTCTGGCGACCAGTGACAGCATACCTGCAAATGAAACGAGCACATCTGCAGCCCAGCGGCCAGTGCAGGTGCACCTGCATCCTGCAAGTGACCAACGGACTGTGCACACTGCAGGTGACTGCAGCAAGTACACCGGCAGCCAGCAACCAGTAGAAGCCACCCTGAGTTCAGTTTCCAGTGACCTGCATGATTTTCCCAAGCCCTCACAGTAAACAGAAATGTACTGTTTTACTCATTTAGTGATGCTATAACAGAAATACCACAAGTGGATATCTTTAACAAAGAGTAATTTATTTTCTCCCAGTCTAGTCGGTTAGAAGTCCAAATTCAGGGTGTCAGCTCCAGGGGAAGGCTTTCTGTTTCTTTCATCTCTGGAGGAAGGTCTTTCATATCAATCTTCCCCTGGACTAGAAGCTTCTCCATAAAGGAACCCTGAGTCTAAAGGACACATTCTGCTTCCAGTGCTTCTTTCTTGGATGTATGGGGTTCCCCCTTCTCTGCTTGCTTCCCTTTCCTTTTATCTCTTGTAATATAAAAAGTGGTGCAGGCCACAAACCAGGGAAACTCCTTTTACATTGGAGCAGGGAAGTGACCTTAGTAAAGGTGTTATAATCCAACCTTAATACTTTCTAACAGAAAATTACAATAACAAAATGGAGGACAACCACACAATTCTGTGAATCATGGCCTAACAAAGTTGACACATATTTTTGGAGGGCACAATTCAATCCATGACATGCACCCAGCATCATTTCCCAGTAAACAACAGGTGCACACCACTCCCTAAACCAGTTACTAGCAGATGCACCCCTGTGCACTTTTCCAGTTACCACCTGGCAGGGCTCGGCAGGCACATTTCATCACCAGTGACAACTGGGTGCATCCCAACAGACTGCAATGACAAGCAGGCACCCTCTCTGTCATCACTCAGTGATGAAGTGTCTGTAGTAAAACCCATCCTAAACCCAGCCAGTTCCTTCAGTCTGGCCCACAAACACTGAGATCCCTTGATCTCCCACCACCTACTAAGACACCAATTTGTGCCAGCACAAATGGCCTACCCAGCTCATTTGGGTAGTATTTCTAACCTGTGGCTAAAAGATGACCTCCCCTAGGCTTCAGTGAACATGCTAACTGCTTACACCAACCCAGAATGGCAACATAGTCAAACAAAGGCTGCTGAGGGACATGGACTACCCAACACCTGTCACCACAGAACAAAAAACCAAGAGAAAGGAAACACATATGCAATCAATTAATAAATAAAAACACTTTAATGCCTCAGAGACAGCAAACAATATGAAATCATATAAAGATAAAAGACACAATGACCCGAGCAAGTGATCAAAATAAATGGAGAGAAAGATCTTCCTGAGGAAAAAACAAGAATAGAACTACCAAATAAGGAATTTGAAAGACTTACATATAGGAACTCAAGGAGATCAAGTAAAACACAGACAAAACCAAGGAAAACACAGACAAAATTCTGGAAGAATTCAGGAAAACAAGAACAAAGTGACAAAATAAATGGACACTTAGAAAGCATGCAAAAACAGTGAAATCCAGAAGCTTAAAAATAAAATATCAGAAATAAATAATTCAACGGTAGGACATGAGAGTAGAACTGAATAAATGTGATAAAGGGTCAGTAAATATAGGACAAACCTCTTGATAATAATTTATTTGAGCAACAATAAAAAAAAATAAGGAAAAATACAGAAATCTTAAGAGTTATATGGGACACTATCAAGAGGAACAATCTATAAGTGATGGGAATTCCCAAACATGAAGGGAAAAGAAAAACCATGAAGAGAATTTTTAAAGAATTGCTGGCAGAAAACTTCCCTGATATCATAAAAGGCAAGAAGGTTTCCATCCAAGAAGCTCAATGAACCCAAAACATCACATACAGAGGAACACAAATAAGACTAAGCTTTGACTTCTTGGCAGAAATCCTGCTGGCAAGGAGGCAATGGGATGTCATATAGAAAGCCCTAAATAAAATAATTGTCAACCAAGAATTATATATCCTGCAAAACTCTCTTTCTAATACTATGCTGAAATTAGGACATTCACAGGAATCAGAAATTTACAGAATTTGTAAAAACCAGACAAATATTGCAAGAAATATGAAAGGGATTCCTTCAGATAGAGCTCAAATGACATCAGACAAAAACCTGAGACCAGGACACACAGCCACATAACAGGATAGCAACCCAGAAAAAGAACTCCCAAAATTCAATTAAAACTACAAAGCAGAAAACAGGGAGCCAGAGAAGTCAATCAGAAACTGATGACAACTTCAAAACAAAAAGGGGTAACACATGGTGTATTTATATAAATGCAATATGCAGAGTAAGCAAATATGATATCAAAAAATAACAAACTGTTTTAAACATAAGATGATGAAAGTATACCTCAGAATAACCACAAATAAAATTAACAAATCTATCCAGCAAAATAAAGAAAAAGATAAAAAAGACCCAGTAAACACAAAATCAACTAAGAGCAGGAAAAGTGAATCCTTGAACAAAAATACATCAGCAGAGAAAATTGAGGGGAGCAAGGAAACAGTCACCATCAAAAAAAAAAAAAAGCATAACTAAAATGACAACAATGAAATCATAGCTATGGATAATCACACTGGATGTAAACAGTTTAAATGTACTGGTCAAGAGACAGAGTCACAGAATGGATTAAAAAAAAAAAAAAAAGGTTCCATGAATATGTTGCCTACAATAGACACATCTGAGACACAAAGACATAAATTAGGTTAAAAAAAAAAAAATCAAAGGATGGAAAAATATATCAAGCAAAGATTAATCAAAATTAGCAGGACTAGCAATGTTGATCTCTGACAATGTAGACTTTAAATGAAACTATCATAAAAGACAAGAAGTGTATTATGAAATGATTAAGGGATTAATCTGCCAAAAGGACATAAACATAATAAATATTTATGTATCCACTGACAGAGTTCTAAAATACAAACCCGACATAAATTAAAAGAGAAATAGAGAGTTCTACAGTAATAGTCCCCACGCATCTGACAGTTTGTCATACTGCAGGGACTTGCGTGTTGCTATGATGGTGGAAGCTATGCCACTAGTATTTCAAATACCAACAGGATCACCCTTGGTGGACAGGTTTCCCTGGAGCTTCCAAATTAAGACAGGCTAGAAAGAAGGACGTGGTGGTCTATTCTGAAAAATTAGCCAGTGAAAATCTTACGAATAACAGTGGAAGATTACTTGATATGGTGACAGAAGATGAGCCCCTCAAGTTGGAAGGCACTGAAAAGACAACAGGAGAAGAGCTGCCTCCTCAATGTAGAGCAACCTTAATGAAATAGATGGAGTCAAGCTTTCAGGACCTTCATTTGCTGAGATGAGGTAACTCAAAATGTGAAGAAACAGCTGCAAACATCCGTTAAAATCAGAACATGGAGTGTACAAAATATGAATCTAGGAAAATCGGAAATCATCAAAAATAAAATAGAATGGATAAACATTGATATTCTAGGCATTAGTGAGCTGAATGTGGTAATAATAATAATAGTAAATCAGGTAATAATATGGTCTACTATGCTGGGAATGACAAATTGAAGAGGAATGACTTGGGATTCATTGTCAAAGACAACTTTTCAAGATCTATCCTGAAGTACTTGAAGCCCTTACTGATGAAGATGAAAGGCTACAGCCTTCAGTATGGATTACACTTCAACATAAAGAAAACAAAAATCCTAACAACTGGACCAATAAGCAACATCATGATAAATGGAGAAAAGATTGAAGTTGTCAGGGATTTCATTTTACTTGGATCCACAGTCAACACTGATGGAAGCAGCAGTCAAGAAATCAAAAGACACATTGTGTTGGGAAAATCTCTTGAAAAAGATCTCTTTAAAGTGATGAAAAGCAAAGTTATCACCTTGAAGACTAAGGGTACCCCTGACCCAAGCCATGGTGTTTTCAATTGCATCATATGCAAGCAAAAGTTTAAGAATATATAATGAAGACCAAAGAATTGATGCCTTTGAATTTTGGTGTTGGCAAAGAACATTGAATATACCATGGACTGTCAAAAGAATGAACAAATCTTTCTTGGAAGAAGTACAACCAGAATGCTCTTTAGAAGCAAGGATGGTGAGACTCTGTCTTACATACTTTCGACTAGTTATCTTGAGGGATCAATCCCTGGAGAAGGACATCATGCTTGGTAAAGTACAGGGTCAGTAAAAAAGAGGAAGACCCTCAAAGAGATGGATTGACATAGTGGCTACAATGTGCTGAAGCATAACAACAATTGTGGGGATGGCACAAAACCAAACAGTATTTCATTCTGTACTAGATAGGGTCGCTATAAATCAGAACAGACTCAACGACACCTAAGAAAAACCTCAGCATCCTGAAGTACAACGTAGTCAGTGATATGATAATATCCATAAGCCTACCATGAAGATCAATAAATAGAACTGTTATTCAAAGTTAGGCACCAATGACTTATGCCAAAGAGAAATTGAATATTTTTAAAAACTTCTGCAGTCTGAAATTGATCAAACATGCAATCAAGATGCATTGATAATTATTGGTGATTGAAATGCAAAGGTGCAAACAAAGATGGAATAGTATTTGGAAAACATGGCCTTGATGATAGAAAGGGCGCCGGAGATGACATGATAGAATTTGGCAAGATTAGTGACTTATGCATTGCAAATGCCTTTATCAATAACATAAATAGCAACTACACACGTGGACCTCGCCAGATGGAATACACAGGAATGTAATCAACTACATCTGTGGAAAGAGACGATGGGATAGTTCAATATCATCAGTCAGAAAAAGCCTAGGGGCTAACTGCAGAACAGACAACCAACTGCTCATATGCAAAGTCAAGTTGAAGCTGAAGAAAATTAGAACAATTCCACAACAGCCAAAGTATGACCTTGAGTATATGCAACCTAAATTTAGAGACCATCTCAAGAATAGATGTGACACATTGAACACTAATGACAGAAGACCAGACAAGCTGGGGATGATATCAAATACAACATACATGAAGAAAGCAAGAGGTGTGTATTTTGACTGCTCCACCATCCAGCTGTTTTCTTGTTATCTCTTCCTCTCCTTTAGCCTCCTTATTCCATGAGACATGACAATATTGAAATTAGGCCAGTGAATAACCCTACAATGTCCTCTACATGTTCAAGGGAAAGAAAGAGTTGTACATCTCTAACTTTAAATCAAAAACTAGAAATGATTAAGCCTAGTGAAGAATACATGTTGAAAGTTGAGATAGGTTGAAAGATAGGCATCTTGCACCAACAGTTAGCCAAGTTATGAATGCAAAGGAAAATTTCTTGGGGGATATTAAAAGAGCTACTCCAGTAAACACATGATTGACAAGATAGCAAAACAGCCTTATTGTCAATATGGAGAAAGTTTTAGTGGTCTGGATAGAAGATCAAACAAGCCACAACATTCCCTTAAGCCAAAGAATAATCCAGAGCAAGGCCCTAACTCTCTTCAATTCTATGAAGGCAGAGAGGTGAGGTGGCTGCAGAAGAAAAGTCTGAAGCTAGCAGAAGTTGGTTCATGAGGTTTAAGGAAAGAAGCTGTCTCCATAACATAACAGTGCAAGCTGAAGCAGCAAGTGCTGATGTAGAAGCTTTAGCAAGTTATCCAGAAGATCTAGCTAAGATAAATGATGAAGGTGCCTACACTAAACAACAGGTTTTCAATGTAGAGGAAACAACCTTACATTGAAAGAAAATGCCATTTAGGACTTTTATAGCTAGAGAGGGGAAGTCAATGCCTGGCTTCAAAGCTTCAAAGAACAGGCTGACTCTCTTGTGAGGGGTTAATACAGCTGATAACTTTAAGTTGAAGCCAGTTAGTGCTCATTTACCATTCTAAAAATCCTAAAATCCTTAAGAATTATGCTAAATCTACTCTACCTGTGCTCTATAAATGGAACGACAAAGCCTGAATTATAGTACATCTATTTACAGCATGGTTTACCAAATATTTTAAGCCCACTGTTGAGACCTAACGCTCAATAAAAAAAACATTCGTCTCAAAATATTACTTCTCATTAACAATGCACCTGTTCACCCAAAAGCTCTGATGGAGAAGTACAAGCAGATGAATGCTGTTTTCCTGCCTGCTAACACCACATCTATTCTGCATCCCATGGATGAAGGAGTAATTTCAACTGTCACATCTTGTTATTTGAGAAATACATTTTGTAAGGCTATTGCTGCCATAAATAGTGATTCTTCCGATGGATCTGGGCAAAGTAAGTTGAAAACTTTCTGGAAAGGATTCACCATTGTTAATGTCATTAAGAACATTCCTAATTCATAGAAGGAGGTCAAAGTATCAACATTAACAGGAGTTTGGAAGAAGTTGATTCCAATCCTCATGGATGACTTTGAGGGGTTCAAGACTTGTTGCTGGAAATAGCAAGAGAACTACAATTAGAAATGAATCCTGAAGATGTAACTGAATTGCTGCAATCCCATGATAAAATTTCGTGGATGTCAAGTTGCTTCTTATGGATGAGCAAGGAAAGTGGTTTCTTAAGATGGAATATACTTCAGGTGAAGATACTGTAACATTGTTGAAATGTCAATAAAGTATTTAGAATATTACATAAACTTTGTTGCTGAAGCAGTGACATGGTTTGAAAAAATTGACTCCAATTTTGAAGGAAGTTCTACTGTGAGTAAAATACTATCAAATAGCATCACGTGCTACAGGGAAATGTTTCGTGAAAGGAAGAGTCATGTGATGTGGCCAACTTTGTTGTCATCTTATTTTAAGAAATTGCCACAGCCACCTCAACCTTCAGCAATCATCACCCTGCTCAATCAGTAACCATCAACATCAAGAGAAGACTCTCCACCGGTGAAAAGTTTACGACTGACTGAAGGCTAAAATGATGTTTAGCATTTTTAAGCAATAAAGTATTTTTTAATTAAGGTTTTGTGTTGTTTTTTTTAGACGTAATTCTGTTGCACACTTAATAGACCACTAAAAAAACAAACCAAACCTGTTGGCTTTGAATCCATTCTGACTCCTAGTGACCTTATAGGAGAGAGTAGAACTGCCCCATAGAATTTCCAAGGAGTAGCCATTGGATAAGAACTGCCAATTTTTTGGTTAGCAGCTGAGCTCTTAACCACTGTGCTACTGGGGCTCCTAATAGACTACAGTATAGTGTCTATATAACTAACCAAAAAATTCCAAGTGTCTCTCTTGATTGTGGTGGTGTAGAGCCAAACCCACAATATCTCTGAGGTACACCTATGTAAGGTAGAGCTAGAATGGCTCTTAGACATGATGGAGGATGACAAGACTTTGTCAAGCTTACTTTGGACATGTCATTAGGAATATCAATCACTATAAAAGGATATCATGTTTGGTAAAGTAGAGGATCACCAAAATTGAGGGAAACTCCATGAGATGGAGTGACAAGTGCCTTCAACAATGGACTCAAACATACCAAAGTTTGTGAGGATGGCACAGAGCTGGGCAATGTTTTACTCTGTTATACATAAGATCCTCTTGAGTTGGAGCTTCAAACCCAGGCAGTCTGGCCTCCAAACCAGTGGTGTTAATTGGTCTTTAGGATCTAGGCATGAAAAGAACACCACTAAGTACTTGCAGCACCACCCCCATTGTCCCCTCCATGGGCATCCTTGCACCATTTAAAATAGTCCAGTTCCATACAGACATAGATACATATTGAAGTAAAACCTTCCCAGATTATTCCTTATATGCCTTTCTCTTTCTGTCTCTTTCTTGTGCAGGTGTTGCATTCTTAATTCTACTACAAGACATTCCAAGGACAAAAGCTATGGTGACTCCTTATCTTTTTAGGAGGCCAGCAGGTTTGGGTGATCAGAACATGTTTATGGCGGTGGTGACATTGAAAAAGAGGTGATGATGGTGGTGGTGATGAAGATTAGGATTAGAGAGCAATATCAGAGCCAGTTCTACATGGAGAGATTTAGAAGTACTAAGAGTATGAAACTGAGAGAAGAGGTTCAAACTATTGGGTTTCTACACAGAGACATAGAAACAATTGGAATCTAGACATTCATCTTTTTTTTTTTTTTCCCTTCATTCTGTGTGTGGTCTTAGAGTCCTACCAGAAGACTCCTCAAAAGGCGAGAAAGCAAATACAAGAAAACCATTCAAAAGAAGATGAATTTCTCAGCTTTTCCCACTCTTACCCAGGGCTCCCATGTTTGGATGTTCATGCAGTCCTGTTGAATGGGAGCCCAAGGTGTCCACTCAAGCAGGTGGAGTAGAAAGCCACTACCAGGCATCTTTTCCCCTCCCCTGTTTGACCTTTTGTACTCAAACGTCCACATAGTCTCAGGATGTAGGACAGATTGTGCCACTTAAGTTTCTAGGTAGAGATACCATTTTGGAGCCCCAAGGGCCGAGATCCAGTACTGATGCATGTCAGTCTGGCACTGGGGTGGGGATAATTGCAGTAGAAACAGCCCAAACTATGGAAACTGCTTCCCACAAGACAACCATGGCCCAAACTCTTGGGTGGTTGCTGCTGTTGCAGCTGCTGCTCTTCTGTTACTGTGCCCAGAGTTTCCTCCATGGAAGGACTCAGCGTGACGTAATAAGCAGACTGAATGCTACTACTTCTGGTTTTTTTGCAAATGCTCAACCATTTTACCAAAAATAACTTGTCATTCTGGTCACAGGTAAAACCTAATGACTAGGGCAGGTGGTTACAGGTGGGGGATAGTGTGAGCTTGAGGCCTAGAGTGGGTGCTGCAGAGGTTCTGGGAGGTATATAAGAGATGGGGAGTGTTTTCAGTCCTTAGGTAGTTTAAGCACTGAACTATCAACTGCAAGATTGGTGGTTCAAACCAAGCTAGAGGCATATTAGAAGAAAGGCCTGGTGATCTGCTTCTGAAAAGTCACATTCTTGAAAACGTTATGGAGCACAATTCTATTCTGACACTCATGGATTCACCATGAATCAGAATTGAGTGGATGTCAACTGTTTTTTTGGTTTTTCGGTTTTAATGGTGTGCTAGAAATTGTACAAGATATTTTATATCATCTTGGCTTTTATATATATATATATATATATATATATTTTTTTTTTTTTTTTTTTACTTCAGGTGAAGGGTTACAGAACAAATAGTTTCTCATTAAACAGCCAGTGTACATATTGTTTTCAGACATTCGTTAACAACCCCACAACATGTCAACCCTCTCGCTTCTTGACCTTTTTTTTTTTGGTGAAAATATACATAGCCAAAGATACACCATTTCAAAAATTTCTACGTGCAGAGTTCAGTGACACCGATTATGTTCTTCCCATTGTGCTGTTATTTTCACTTTAGATGGTTTACAGAACAAAATAGTTTTTCATTAAACAGTTAGTACACATGTTGCCCTATGACAATGGTTAAAGCCCCACTACATGTCAACAGTGTCCTTACTCAACCTCGGTTCCCTATCACCAGTTTTCCTGTCCCCTTCTGCCTTCTACTGCTTGTCCCTGGACTGCTGTGCCTCATTAGTCCCTTTTTGTTCCATGAGGCTGTCCAATCCCCAGCTGAAAGGTAAACCTTGGAAGTGACTTCACCACTGAGCTGAAAGGGTGTCTGGGGGCCATACTCTCCGGATTTCTCCAGTCTCTGTAGGCCAGTAAGTCTGGAATGTTTTGTGTGTTTAGAATTTTGTTCTACATCCTTCTCCAGCTCTGTCCAGAACCCTCTATTTTGATCCCGGTCAGAGCAGTCAGACTTGGTAGCCGGGCACCATCTAGCTGTACTGGACTCAGTCTGGTGGAGGCTTTCGTAGCTGTGGTCCATTAGTCTTTTGGACTCATCTTTTCCTTGTATCCCGTTCTCTTCATTCTCCCTTGCTCCCGAAGGGGTGACACCAGTGGAGTATCTTAGATGGTTGCTCACAGGCTTTTAAGACCCCAGATGATACTCACCAAGGTAGAATGTACAAGTGTCTTTATAAACTGTGCTATGCCAATTGAGTTAGATGTTTCCAGAGACCATGGTCCCCACAGCCCTCCACCCAGCAATTCAGTCCCTTAGTGAGTTTTGATGTGTCTAGGGAGCTTCCATGACCTTTCCTTGTACAAGTTGTGCTGTTATCCTTGGTATTTTGTACTGTCTCACCCTTCACCAAAGATAACACTTATCTATTGCCTATTTAGTTTTCCCCCCACCACCACTCCCATCCCTGGTAACCAACAAAGATTGTTACTTTTTGTATGTAAACTTTTTCATGGGTTTTTACATTAGAGGTCTCATACAATGTTTGGCCTTTTATGATCCACATATTTCACTCAGCATAATGTCCTCCATTTTCATCCATGTTATGAGATGCTTCACAGATTCATCGTTGTTCTTTATTGTTGCATAGTACTCCATTGTGTGTATGTACCATAGTTTGTTTATCCATTCATCTGTTGATGGGCATCTAGGTTATTTCTATCATTTTGCTATTGTGAACAATGCTGCCATGAACATGGGTGTGCATATGTCTATTCAATGATGACTCTCACTCATAGGATATATTCCTAGGAGTGGGATTGCTAGATCATATGATATTTCTATTTCTAGCTTTCTAAGGAAGTGCCGTATCATTTTCCAAAATGGTTGTATCATTCTGCATTCCCACCAGCAGTGCATAAGTGTTCCGATCTCCCCGCATCCCCTCCAACATTTGTTATTTCCAGTGTTTTTTATTCTTGCCAGTAGTAATGCGGAGGTGAGATGGTATCTCATTGTAGCATTGATTAGCATTTCTCTAATGTCTAGTGATCATGAGCATTTCCTCATGTGTCTGTTGGTCAATTGAATGTCTTGTTTGGTGAAGTGTCTGTTCATTTCCTTTGCCCATTTTTTAATCGGATTATTTGTATTTTTGTTGTAGAGGTGTTGGATTTTCTTATAGATTATGGAGATTAGAACTTTGTCTGACTCGTACTGTCCAAAATTTTTTTCCCAGTCTGTAGGTTCTCTTTTTACTCTTTTGGTGAAGTCTTTTGAAGAGCATAGGTGTTTGATTTTTAGAATACCCCAGTTATCTAGCTTATCTTCTGGGGTTTGTGTGTTGATGGTTATGGTTTGTGTCCTCTTAATGCTGTGTATTAAGGACTATAGTATTGGTGCTATTTTTTCTTCAACGAACTTCAAAGTTTTTGGCTTTCTATTTAGGTCTTTGATCCATTTTGAATTAGTTTTTGTATATGGTATGAGGCATGGGTCCTGTTTCACTTTTTGCAGATGGATATCCAGTTTTGCCAGCACCATTTATTAAAAAGACTGTCTTTTCCCCATTTGATGGACATTGGGCCCTTGTTGAAGATCAGGTGACCATAGGTGGATGGATTTACATCTGGGTTCCCAATGCTGTTCCATTCGTCAATGTATCTGTCATTGCACCACTACCAGCCTGTTTTGGCTACCATAGTTTTATAGTAGGTTCTGAGGTCAGGTAGTGTGAGTCCTCCAACTTTATTCTACTTCATCAACAGTGCTTTACTTATTCGGGGCTTCTTCTCTTTCCATATAAAGTTAATGATTAGTTTTTCCATCTCTTTGAAGAATGTTGTTGGTATTTGGATCTGGATTGCATGGTATTTGTAAATTGCTTTGGGTAGAATTGTCATTTTCATAATGTTGAGTCTATCTATCCATGAGCGTGGTATGTTTTTCCATTTATGTAGATCCCTTTGGGTTTCTTGCAGTTGTGTTTTGTAGTTTTGTTTGTATCAGTCTTTTACATCCCTGGTTAGATTTATTCCTAAGTATTTTATTTTTTTAGGGGCTATTATAAATGGTAGTGTTTTCCTGATCTCCTTTTAATCATTCTCGTTATTGGTGCATAGGAATCCAACTGATTTTTGTATGTTTATCTTATATCCTGCTACTCTTCTGAATCTTTCTATTAGTTCCAGTAGATTTCTCGTGGAGTCTTCAGGGTTTTATATGTATAGTATCCTATCATCCACAAACAGGGATAGTTTAACTTCTTCATTACCAATTTGTAGTCTTTTTATTTCTTTTTATTGCCTTATTGCTCTAGCTAGAACTTCCAGCACAATGTTAAATAGGAGTGGTGATAAGGGGTATCCCTTGTCTTGTTCCTGTTCTCAAGGGGAATGTTTTCAGCCTCTCTCCATTAAGAATGATTTTGGCTGTTGGTTTTGCATAGACGCCCTTGATTATGTTGAGGAATTTCCCTTCTATACCCATTTGATTGAGAGTTTTTATCAGGAATTGGTGTTGGACTTTGCCAAATGCCTTTCCTGCGTCAACTGATAGAATCATGTGATTCTTCTCTTTCCTTTTATTTATGTGGTGGATTACATTGATTGATTTTCTAATGTTGAACCATCCTTGCATACCTGGTATGAATCCTACTTGGTTGTGATGTATTATTTGTTTGATATGGTGTTGAGTTCTATTGGCTAGAATTTTGTTCAGAATTTTTGCATCTATATTAATGAGAGATATTGGTCTGTAATTTTCTTTTTTTGTGATGTCTTTGCCTGGTTTTGGTATCAGGGTTATGCTGGCTTCAAAGAATTAATTCAGAAGTGTTGCTTCATTTTGTATGCTCTGAAATTGTTTGAGTAGTACTGGTACAAGCTCTTCTCCGAATGTTTTGTAGAATTCTCCAGTGAAGACATCTGGGCCAGGGCTTTTTTCTTTTTGTTGGGAGTTTTTTTTATTACCTTTTCAATCTCTTCTCTTGTTATAGGTCTGTTCAGGTTTTCAACATCATTTGGTTGTAGTTAGTGTAGGTAGTCTGTTTCTAGAAATTTATCCATTTCCTCTGTTTTCAAACTTGTTGGAGAATAGTTTTTCATAATATTCTGTTATGATCCTTTTTATTTCATTTGGGTCTGTTGTAATGTCTCCCTTTTCATTTCTTATTTGAGTTTTTTGCATCCTCTTTTTTTTTTTTTTTTCTTTGTCAGTCTGGCTAGTAGTTTGTCGATTTTGTTTATTCTTTCAAAGAACCAGCTTTTGTTTTTTTTGATACATTCTGTTGTTTTTCTCTTCTCTATTTCATTTATTTCTGCTCTGATCTTTATTATTTCCTTTCTTTTGGTGGCTGTGGGCTTTTTGTGCTGTTCTCTTTATATTTGTTTGAGTTCTGTAGTTAATGTCACTTTCTTTTTTTTTGATGTGTGCATCTATTGCTATTAACTGTCCTCTGTGAACTGCCTTTGCTGTGTCCCAAAAGTTTTGGTATGATGTGTTTTCATTCTCATTGGATTCTAGGAATTTTTTGATTCCATCTCGAATTTCTTCTATTACCCAGTTGTTTGTAAGCAGGGTGTTATTCAGTTTCCATGTGATTGATTTTTTTTCCTTGCTCTTTCTATTGTTAATTTCTACCTTGATGGCATTGTGGTCAGAGAAGATACTTTGAATTATCTCAATGTTTTGGATCTTGTTGAGGATTGCTCTGTGGCCTAAGATGTGATCTATTCTGGAGAATGTTCCACGTGCATTGGAAAAGAATGGGTACTTTGCAGCTGTTGGATGGAGTGTTCTATATATGTCTATGAGGTCAAGTTGGCTGATTATGCCCTTTAGGTCTTCTGTAACTTTGATGAGGTTCTTTTTAGTTCTTCTGTCCTTTACTGACAGTGGTGTGTTGTAGTTTCCTGTTATTATTGTGGAACTGTCAATTTCTTTTTTCAGCATTGTTAGAGTTTGTTTTATATATTTTGGAGCCCTGTCATTGATTCCTTAGATGTTTATTATGGTTATCTCTCTATGATGGATCGTCCCCTTAATGATTGTACAGTGTCCTTCTTTGCCTTTTATGGTGGATTTTGTTTTAAAGTCTACTTTATCTGAGATTAGTATTGCCACTCCTGATCTTTTTTGGTAGTTGTTTTCTTGACATAATTTTTTCCAATCTTTGATTTTTAATAAATTCATGTCTTTGTTTCTAAATTGTGTCTCTTGTAGACAGAATATGGATGGATCCTGTTTTTTTAACCATTCTGTCACTCTCCGTCTCTTTATGGGTGCAATGAGTCCATTTACATTCAGTGTAATTATTAACAGATGTGAGTTTACTGTTGTCATTTTGTGGTGCTTTTCTTCGTGGTGCTGACGTTTTCTTTGTTCTTCCTACTCTCCTGTGGTGAATTCCTTTTGTCTGTAGTTTTTTTTTTTTTTCCATTTCTTTTGTTTTTGTAGGTTTTGTTTTTACTGAGACTTTGTGTTTGTCCTCTTTATTTTTATAAGCATGCTTGTTAAGTTTCTTTGTGCTTACTGTGAAATTTACCCTTATCTTTCTAAGATCAAAGCAGTCTGTTATTACTTGGTATTGCCTTGCCTTCCTCTCCATTAGAAGGTTCTATACCTACATCGTTTATTCCCTCTTTTGATGTTTTGATGTTGTTGTCATTTACAGATTAACTGCTCTGATTCCCTGTTGTATTTCTTTTGATTTTGGATGGTCCTTGAGAGTTCATTTCCTAGATTGGTATCTGGCTAGTGTGGTCCTGCATCCTAGGTTCTGCCTGTGAGCTGAAGTTGTTTGTTTGCAGATCGAAGAAGTCCCTTTAATAATTCTTGTAAGTTTGGTTTGGTTTTTACATATTCCCTTAATTTCTGTTTATCTGGAAATGCCCTAATTTCACCATCATATTTGAATGAGAGTTTTGCAGGAAATTTCATTCTTGGCTGGGAGTTTTTTTCTTTCAAGGTTTTATGTATGTCATCCCATTGCCTCCTTGCCTGCCTGGTTTCTGTCGAATAATCTGAGCTTCGTCTTATTGTTTCTGCTCTGTATTTGATTTCTTAGTTTGCACAGACTACTCTCAGGATTCTTAGTTTGTCTTTGGTTTTGGCAAGTGTGATTATGATATGCTTTGGTGATTTTCTTTTGGGGTCTATCCTATATAGTGTTCGTTGAGCTTCTTGGATGGCCAGCTTTTCATCTTTTATCATATTGGGGAAGTTTTCTGTCAGTAGTTTTTCAATGATACTCTCTGTGTCTTCTGTTTTCTCCCCTTGTTCTGGAACTCTGATCACTTGCAAATTTTTGCTTTTGATTGTATCCCACATAATTATCAGGGTCTCTTCATTTTTCTTTGTTCTTTTTTTCTGCGTTTTCCTCAAACAAAGTTGTATTCAAGTGTTTACCTTCAATTCCACTGATCCTGTCTTCCACCATTTCAAACCTGTTCCTCAGCCCTTCTATGACACTGTCCATTTCTGAAATCTTGTTGTTTATCTTTTGGATTTCTAATTGTTGTTTTTGTATAATTTCTAGTTGTGAATTTATTTTGGTGTTTTGTTCCTGCATTATTTTTCTTGAATTATTACATTTTTTGTCTGTATTTTCCATGAATTTGTCCATTTTTTCCTCGTTTTTTGTCTGCTTTTTGCTTCAACTCTTGGAGAATTCTGAGTATTAGAGATTTTAATTCTCTATCATGTAGTTCTAGTGTCTTTGCTTCTGCTTGTAAGTCTACTGGTGTTTTATTTTGGATGCCTACTGGAACCATCCTGTCCTGTTTTTGTAAATTTTTGATATTGTCTGCTGTCTTCGGGGCATTCAGTAGTTATTTTTCTCATTTAATGATTGTAGGTTTGTTTGTTTCATCCTTTTTTTTTTTTTGATTTGTCTATGTCTGAGCAGGTGGGCTTTGTGTTCTTTGTTGTTTTCTCAGCTGTGGGCACAATACTTTTCACCTCGTTCTCCAATTGGCAGGGTCAGTCACTCAGATATGGTATAGCAGGGGAGATGTAGCTGAAGAGGAGTTGCTGTGATGAGTTGTTTGTGGCACTTACGACAGCCACCAGGGTGGGTAAGTAATCAGTACAGGGCAGGTTCCGGTAGGCCGTGCCTGTGCTGCTTGGTGGTGTGATGTTAAGTGCACAGTGTAGGTAGGCAGGATGGAGGAGGGAGATTGTGATGTGTGGAGCTAAGATGGTTATAGGAGAAAGGAGAGAGGAACAGGATCCAAAAACACAAACAAAGAAAAAAGAGTGCTAGGGTAGTTTGCCATTGGAGTGGAGAGATGAGAGACTATGAAATGGAGAAAAACAAAAAGGGAAGAAGTAGAAAAAAAAGAAAAGAATGAATAAAGAAAAGTTAGAATGAAAAAAGAACAGCAAAGCTCCCAGGGATCCCACCAATGGGGCTACAAGTTCTGAGGAACTTGTTCCCACATGTTGCAGTACAGCTTGGCTAGATGGCATAGAGATATTCTGTACCATGTATTCAGGGGAGAGGGAGAGAAGGAAGGTATAGAGAGACGAGAAACTGAGTAATGAAGAAAGACAAGAAGGGAAAAAGTTGGAAAAGAAAACAAAACAGATTAAAAATAAAAGAAGAATAACAAGAAGAGCTGCCCAAAAAACAGAAAAAAAGAAAAAAAAGCAGGAAAAAAGAAATGCCCTCATAGATACCACTGAGCATCTGCTCAAGCTAAGCGGGTAGGTTCCAAGCTGCGTAGCACTGCCCTGTTAGAACAGGCTCCAAACTGAAGAAAAGAAAAAGAAAACAAGTAAACATTTCAAAACAAACAAACTATAAAAAGCCCCAGGATCCCACCAGTGTGGCAGCACAGGCCAGGAAGCAGTCCCACATGTGAACGAATTTCTGCATTCCCTTAGGACAAGCAAAGATGGCACACGGAGCCAGGTATTTGAGCAAAAGGAGGGGCAGATGGTGAGAGGTAAGGAAGGAATCAAAAGAATTGGAAAAAAGCAACAACGGCAGCCAACAAACGGCACTCAGGGAGTCAGCCAGTGCGGGCAGGCAGAATCCAAGCAGCTGGTGGTTCCCAGCCAAGAAACTGTGGCCTCAGGAAGCGGAGGAAGATGAGTGGAGGTGAAAAATGGTCCCGGGTAGGAAAGCATAAATTGCCAGTTACAGGTTTTATTATATTTTTTACATATGTAGACATATATGTGTATAGAGACAATCACTGTTTTGCCTCTTGTGCTTAACAGCTGGAACGATTTTGTCATAGTTATTCCCGTCTCTTCTATAATTTTTCTAGTATGGGGTCTTGAAGGGGTTGCTTGTGGGCACTCGGTCAAAGCACAAATAGTATCAGATAAGCAAGCAAGCCAAAACCCAGAAAGGGCTGCTAAAAAGACCAATTATGATATGTTTCTTGTTTTATTTACCTTATTTCATTTTTGGCTTTGAAGAAATTAAATGTATTTTCTCTCAGTTCTGCAAGGTTTTTTTTTCGTTACCACCCCAGATATACTGAATCAGAATCTACTTTTTAACAAGACCCCTGGAGATACTTATGTATAATAAATTTTGAGAACCACTTCTCCACTATTTGTTCTCAGAATTGGCCCCTAAGCAGCTGTATTAGCATCTTAGGACATTTGTTAGAAATGTAAATTAGCAGCAGGAGTTGGAACCAGAATGAAGTGGTTCAAAGCCCTGTAGTTCTGTAGGCTAAAAATCCAAATCAGGGTTCAGACATGTAGATTCTTCCTTTAACCTCTCTCTTAGTTTCTGGTATCTTCTGGAAATCCTTGGCATCCCTTGGCTTTCTTTGGTATTCCTTGTCACCTGTCTTTACTCTGAGCGTGTGTCTTTATGTCTATTTTGCTATTTTTATAACTCAGAAGTGATTAGGTATAGGGACCACCCTCCTATATGATGACATTGTTAGCATAACAAATGAAAGCCGATCTATCCAACAGGATCATATTTTTAAACTACTAGGTTAGGATCTCAGTGCATATTTTAGGGGTCAGAACTCAATCCATCACAACTCCTAAGACAACTCCATAATTAAGGAGGGCAAGTATTGGTATGACTGGGAGGAAAATGAGATTACAAAGAGGCCAAAAGTCTTGCCCATGGTCTGTCTATAGCAAATAAGTGGAAGAACTGAGTTTAGAATCCCAGTCATTTGACTCTTGACCCAATGCTCTTTTCATTCTGTCCAAACATAAAATTTTATAAAATATTTTCACTATTTGGATATCAGATATTGAAGAGCTTTGAGCTCCATGTACAGGAATTTTGACCTCATCCAGGAAACAATATGGAGCAAGTGGAAGGTTTTGTGCAAGGGAAAGCTGTGTTAAAGTCAATGCCTAAGGGACACAACCTGGCATGTGTAGGATATGTTAGTGGAATAGTCATCTTGGGAGGTAGGCCACTTAGCAGGGCTTCAATTTTGACCTTGGTTTAAATAAATAATCTTAGTTTATTTATAATTTATGTTTCTTGTTATTTTTCATTCTCAAATTAGTGTTAATATTTATTTTTACTTTTGTCATGAATTTAATTTTATTCATAATCTCAAACATGCATAAAACACACAAGTGTTAACTTCTTCTGTTTGTGTGGATTTTTATCTTTTGTTTAATGTTTTATCCAACTGAATATAAACCAGCAAAAACTCCGTTGCCTTTAAGTGAATTCCAATTCATGGCACCCCTATAAGACAGAGTAGAACCACCCCATAGGATTTCCAAGGAGTGTCTGGTGTATTTGAATTGCCAACCTTTTGGTTAGCAGCTGAACACTTAACCACTGTGCGGTAAGTTCTATGCAATTTTGTATTCTGTCTCCCAAACTAGTCCTCTATTAATTGACAACTTTTACTTTTGCTTCATAAACTTAATAGTAATTTATACAGGCCTTGACACCCTTTCAAGAGTCCTGGGTGGCACAAATGGTTAAGCACTCCACTACTAGTTGAACGGTTGGTGGTTCGAACCCACTCAGAGGCACCTCTTTAGAAAGGCCTGAGATTTGCTTTGGAAAGATCATAGCTTTGAAAACCCTGTGAGGTACAGTTCTACTCAGCACCCATGGGGTTTTCATGAATCAGAATTGACTTGATGGCAACTACTTTGCTTTTTGGTTTCAGGACATTTTGCTGAACTAACATACCATTCTTCCCTGAAACATTTAGTTTGGAGGGGTATTTTATTTTTTGTTTGGTTTGATTTCACAATTCAATATATACACATGCTAGAACAATAGGATTGATAATATTCAGTTCTGTTTTTTGTTTTTGTTTTTTGCAGGAGTTAAGGAGCAAGACTACTTCAGAGATGATGGAAAATTCTATCATATAGAGATTTGTAATGCCTGAAATGTCTCTTTTTATTATCATTATGATAGAAGCTGTTGATGCCCAATGTCTAGATCTATTAATTCACTGGGAGGTTGCAAAGTGGCAATATCTAGACTGTATCATTCTTAATTTATTAGCTTTAAAAACGAGTATAAAAGAGACTTCCAATCATCTCTTATTTGGTTACATGGTGACACGATTTTTGCTGGAAAGACAATATAAATGCTTGACTCATTCCTTTTATATATTTTCATGATTTTAAAAGGACATGAAGGATAATAGATTTAGAATATTCCACATTCAATCCTTTTCTTTGCCTCATCTTACACAGCAGTCTCAAAATAATAATATAAACACTGCCACCAAAAATATAATTACTGAAAGATTTTTAAAATATCTCTTTGCAGTCTATTTGTTCACGATGATTCTACTAAAGATGTAAAGTCATATTACTAGCTTTGTAGTCAATTAGATCTGTTCCTGTCTGCGTGATTATGACACCAGTCAGATATTATTTGTGTCTATTTGTTTCATTTCATTATTTTTGAAAACTATATTTCATAAAAATCAATTTTGTCTTATGATTACCTAAAATATTTACATGATTCCAAAGTTCAATTTACAAAACAAGATATTGCAGTAAACTCTATTTTGTTTGGTTATGTTATTATTCTTGATGCTTCTCTCTAAGATATTATAAAAGATGAAGCCCTTTGTCTCTTTGTACTATAAGTTATCACCTTTCCTCTTTACTTTCCTATTTTTGTTATTGATATTATAGTCTTACATTTATTTTTTATATTTATAATTTATTTTCTTTATTTTGTAGGTTTTGAAAATATACACAGCCAAACATACGGCAATTCAACAGTTTCTACATGAACAATTCAATGACTTCTATTTCATTCTTCGCAATTTGCAAGTATTCTTACCCTCCTTTTCTGAGTTGTTCCTTCCCCATAAACTGAAATTCATTGCCCCATAATGTTCCTATCTAATCTTTGGAGTTGCTGTTGTCAATTTCACCCCATTTAGATGGATCTTAAAAGAGCACAATGCTCAAGGCAGACATACTTTACTTGATAAGCTAAACTATCTGTTGGTCTTAAGAAGACTTGAGGAGATATTTTTGGTTTAAGGTTTAAGGATTATCACAGGGAAATCATTTCTTTGGTTCATCCAGCCTCCATGACTCCAGAAAGTCTGGATTCCATGAGAATTTGAAATTCTGTTCTACGTTTTCCACCTTTGATCAGAATATTTCTAATTTTCACATTTTGTAACTTTTCTTTCTATTCAATAACCATACCTTCAAGGTTGTTTTAGGCCTAGTCTTATATTTAAATAGATTAATTTTCACTCCCACTACCTTAGTCACAATAACTTCTTAAAGAAGGGTTTGTTAGAGTCATATCCTGGGAATTTAATGCATGTGTGATGTCTGAATAGCTAGGTATATAATTCTTGGTTGTCAGTTTTCTTCCCAGAGTTCATTGCATTGATAAACCCTCATCTAGCATTGCATGGTGTTATATAGCAGATTGAGTCCAGTGAAATATGTAACTCCTTATGTGGAACTTTTTGCCTCAGTGCCTGAAGAATCCTTTCTTTTTCTTTGAGTAAATATAATTTCTTGAGTCACATATTAGTGTTGATGTGTTGATATCATTACTGTAATGATCTCCAAGATATGATATTAATTGAAAATAGCAGAGTGGCACCTTATCTAAGGAAAGTCAGTATATATATATATACATATATATATATATATACTAGAACACCAAACCCATTGCCATTGAGTTGATTCTGACTCATAGTGCCCCTATAAGACAGGGTAGAACTGTCCCATAGAGTTTCCAAGGTCTGGCTGGTTGATTAGAACTGCTGACCCTTTTGGTCAGCAGCTGAACTCTTTACCACTGGGACACCAGGGATTCCATATATATACAAAAAGTAATGAAGGAATAAATAGAAATTAGTAAAAATGGTTACATATAATGAAAAGAAGTTAAATGGTTTAGGAAATAGAAATGATTTTAGTGTTCTCTGAATGTACTTTGTTTTGCATATTTAGATTTGGAACCATGTAAATGTTTCCAATAAAACCATTAAAAGATGAAAATAGAAAGAAGGAAATGAAGCTCATTTTCTATTATGTCTATGGCTTAACCAGACGGAATTATTTCAAGTGAATAGAAAGCTCAGTACTTTGACTTTATGTTTCTTGTGTGATAAATCCTAAGGACACACATACTCAGTTGAAAGAAATCAAAGTTTTCAATAATCATACTATTAGTCTTAATATTTTTGATGTTGTTGTTTTGGGTGATATCCAGTTGATTGCAACTGATAGCTACACGGTACAACTGTCTTATATGATTTCCTAGACTGTAATCTTTACTGGAGCAGATAATCAAATCTTTTCTCCCACAGAGCCCCTGGTAGGTTCGAACATCTAATGTTTCAGATAGCAGCCAAGTGCTCAACCATTGTGCCACCAGGTCTTCTTTTAATTCTTGAATTATTATGCTAATGAGAGTATTACTTTATATTATAGGTATAAAGCAAATAAATAATTATGCTAATGTAGTTAGTAACAAACCTTCTGGGTTTATATATATATATATATATATATATATAGCTACAAATACAAAAAGAAGAATCTCACATTCTAAATTTGAATTTGAAATATTAACATGAAATGTAAACAAACAGTAATGATAGTTGCACATTGTGATTTATACCACTGGATTGTAAACTTGGAAATGATTGAAATGGACAGTTTGATATTGTGTCTATTTTACCACCAAAAGCAAAAAGTAAAATTTGTTCCAGTGTGTAAGCACAGTGGCTTGAGCAATGTCACTGATTTAGATGGGTTCTCAGGACCATAACCCAAATCTGACACATGAAAATGTGCTGCCACTTAGTTATCAGAAACCACCAACAAATCATAAGTTCTGGTAAGTTAATGACGTGCAAGAATATTTTTACTTTCACAGAGATACTGTGTTAATAATGACTTCTACAAATGTGGTGGCCCAGTATTTCTAATGATCCAAGGGCAGATGCCTGACAGTATACAATCGTTAAATAAAAATTATACCTGGTCTCTTCATTCTCCCCTGCTCCTGAAGGTATGAGACCGGTGGAGTATCTTAGATGGCTGCTAACAGGTTTTTAAGACCCCAGATGCTACTCACTAAGGTATAATGTAGAACATTGTCTTTAGAAACTGTGTTATGCCAATTGAGCTAGACGTTCCCTGACACCATGGTCCCCACAGCCCTCTGCCCAGCAATACAGTCCCTCAGGGAGTCTGGATATGTCTAGGGAGCTTCCATGACCTTTTCCTTGTACAAGTTGTGCTGTTATCCCCAGTATTGTGTACTGTCTCACCCTTCACCAAAGATACCACTTATCTATTGCCTATATAGTATCTCCCCCCCCACCCCTCCCAACCCTGGTAACCAACAAAGATTGTTACTTTTTGTGTGTAAACTTTTTCATGGGTTTTTACAATAGAGGTCTCACACAATATTTGTTCTTCTGTGATAGACTTATTTCACTCAGCATAATGCCCTCCAGTTTCATCCATGTTATGAGATGCTTCAGAGATTCATCATTGTTCTTTCTCGTTGCATAGTACTCCACTGTGTGTATGTACCATAGTTTGTTTATCCATTCATCTGTTGATGGGCATCTAGGTTGTTTCCATATTTTTGCTATTGCGAACAAAGCTGCCATGAACATAGGTGTGCATATGTCTATTCGTGTGAGGGCTGTTATTTCTCTATTTCTCTAGGATATATTCCTAGGAGTGGGATTGCTGGATCATATGGTATTTCTATTTCTAGCTTTTTAAGGAAGCACCATATCATTTTCCAAAATGCTTGTATCATTTTGCATTCCCACCAGCAGTGCTTAAGAGTTCTGGTCTCCCTGCAGCCCCTCCAACATTTGTTCTTTCCAGTGTTTTTGATTCATGACAGTAACACCAGGGTGAGATGGTATCTCATTGTGGTTTTAATTTTCATTTCTCTAATGGCTAGTGATCAAGAGCATTTCCTCATGAATCTGTTGGCCACTTGAATGTCATCTTTGGTGGTGTCTGTTCATTTCCTTTGCCCATTTATTAATTGGATTATTTGTCTTTTTGTTGTAGAGGTGTTGGATTTGCTTGTAGATTATGGAGATTAGACCTTTGTCTGACCTGTATTGTCCAAAATTGTTTTCCTAGTCTGTAGGTACCACCATTGACTGCTCTGACAGGGATCACAACAGAGGATTCTGGACAGAGCTGGAGAAGGATATAGAACAAAAGTCTAACTCACAAAACAAACAAACAAACAAAAAACCCACCAGATTTACTGGCCTAAAGGAGACTGAAGAAACCCCAAGAGTATGGCCCCCAGACACCCTTTTATCTCAGTGGTGAAGTCACCTCTGAGGTTCACCGTTCAGCCGAGGATTGGACAGCCCCATACAACGAAACGAGACTAATGAGGCACAACAGTCCAGGGACAAGGGCTAGAAGGCAGAAGTGGACAGGAAAACTGGTGCTGGGAACCCAAGGTTGAGTAAGGATCATGTTGATGTGTTGTGAGGTTGTTAACCATTGTCATAGGGCAACATGGGTACTAACTGTTTAATGAGAAACTATTTTGTTCTGTAAAACTTCATCTAAAGTGAGAATAGCAGCACAATTGGAAGAGCATAGTTGATGTCACTGAACTGTACATGTAGAAACTTTTGAAATGCTGTATCTTTGGCTAATTATATTTTCACCAAAAAAAGAAGAAAAGGTGGAGAAGGGAGAGGGTTGACATGTTGTGGGGTTGTTAACCAATGTCATAAAACAACATGTATACTACTGTTTAGTGAGAAACTATTTGTTTTGTAAACCTTCACCTGAAGTACAATAAAAAAAAAATTATACCTGGATTACATATGCTAAAAGACTGGATGCCCTATGCTTCCTTCTGGAACATAGATTTTACAGATGCAGCCACCCAACACTGAAATTCTAAGCTGTCCTTTTTTGTGATTGTTCTCATTGCTGTTTTGATTCCCTCTTTTTCGCTTAAGCTGTATTAGTCTATATACGTTCCACTTTCAGTAAGCTGAACATTTGAAAATTTAAATGATAAGGAAGAAAAAAATACAACTGTACATGGGAGTTAGGGGTAGGAACAACTTTTTTGTTAAAAAGATTCATATGAAATTTCTTTTGAATAAAACATATTCCTCATGTTATATAATTTTATATTAAAACATTGTATTTTCCTGTATGTGCTTAAGCAATATGGCATATCTTTTAATTTCTTTTTCCTACCCCAATAGCATTTTAAACCATGAAAGTTACTCTCACCTTTAAAACAAGGGTCACTCGTTTGTTAAAACAACTCATAAAAGGTAACCGGATGTTGTATTAAATTTTAGGCTGCAGTGGCAGGGAAAGAAGCAAGAATATGAGGCAGATTTTTGTCTTAGTATATTATTGTTGCCACCTACTGTTTTAGTTCCGTTCCCCCGGTGGAAAGATATTTTTAGCTTGCTTGCTTAAAATCATAAACTGTTTATTATGTGAAGTCAAGCACATAGAATGAAGTTTAAAAAGTGCCTCTAAGGTTGTGAAAAATCCCATTTAATGTCATAGTCATTTATTCTCATTACAATAGGAAGTAAGGATTGCTTTTTACAACTCTGCAAATGTGATTAGTGTCAGTGAAGTGATCCCTTTATTATATGAGTCATAATTCTTGGTACCATTTATCATGACAAACTAATAATTATGTGATTATTAATCATTAATTAATCACTAATCTGGCTCTCTGGCTGTGACTCCACAAAAGTAATTTTAAATTCAATGTGACTTACCTTTTGGTAGTGAGGTAACTACAGTAATTTCAACAGTTCTACATTTCTTCATTAGAAAATTTAATTTGTATATATGTGTGTCAATGATGCTACAGTAACCCATAAATAGTTTTACGTCTGGGCTTTCTTTATTAATCTCTCTAGGAAACTAAATTGCTGTTCAAGAATGGAATAACTTTTATTACAGTATATAATTATAGCAAATAAATTTTTTGATATCCAAATTAACTTCACGTGGTGCATTCCAGTAGGAGGGTTTTAGAAAGAACCTACTATAGAATAAGGTCATTGAGTAATTTGGGGGATAATCCAAGGATAATAGAATTTGCTCTAAAATTTGCTGTTAGAAAGTTGGGGAGAATTATATGATTGGATATTTTAATAAATCTCATGTACAGTTTTCCAGTTATATCCCATTGGTTTGAACTTAATTAGTAAGTCCATATCCAGCTGAAATAGTCGCTGGGATATGCAGTGCTTATTCTGGGAAGCCATGTGCCCAGTTAAAATATAGGGTTTTAATAATCTAAAGCTGAAAGTGAGGGTGGATATCAGGGGGTAATTCTAGTAGAATTGCTGAGCCAAGGTAAACATTTTGCCCCTTGAAGCCTTTATTTTAGGAGGACAAATTGCTTCCAGAAAGATTCTATCACTTGATACTTCCACTAGGGGTGCAGGAGAGAGTTGGCCTCATCAAATCCATGTCAGCACTGAGTACTAAAATAAATCTTTGCCAGTTTGATAGGAGGGAAAAAATACTCATATTTGTGTTACTTTGGTAATAGAAAGTGTTAAACATTTTTATATATTTTCTGACGATTTGTATCTCTTCTTTGTGAATATTCTATGTCCTTTGTCTACTTTTAAACAGTCAGGTAGTTTTAGCATTATGCAGGAGGAAGGAGATTTTTTTTTTCTTCTTTTAGTATTAAGGATTAAAAATATTCTAGGTTTATAGAAAACATCACTATACAAGAAATACCATTGAAAAGTAAATAATAAAATTTTTCTTACTTAAGACTGATAAGGCTTTGTCTTGATGTAGCAGAAAACAATAAAACGTGGAAAATAGCATCAGTATGATTTACTATGGGTTTTCTTAATGCCTTGGAAACAATTAAATTACTGACAGTTTAGCCTATTCAAAAATGGTTCCTCTCTGAGTCAGGATAATAATTTGAAAGTTGTGATTCACCTCAGGGTTTAGTAAAAGGACACCATATGGGTGGTGAAAAGCATGTGAAGCTCCTTCAAAGAGGTGACAAGGAAATGACATAACTAAAATGAAGCAAATACTAGCAATTATTGCTACTTCCTGCATTTACATGTCATTATCACTCAAACTGGAAACCTTGGTGGCCTAGTGGTTAAGAGCTATGGCTCTAAGCAAAAGGTCAGCAGTTCGAATCTACTAGGTGCTCCTTAGAAACCTTATGGGACAGTTCTACTGTGTCCTATAGGGTCACTCTGAGTCGGAATCAACTTCACGGCAACGGATTTGGTTTGGGTTTGGGTATCATTCAAAGTACGCTAATTACATTTTCAAGTTGGATCTGTTATAAACACTCCACATCCTTTCAAAATATGCCTTTTTACTTTATAGACAGGCTAATGTTAAACAACATATTTTCCACTTCAATTGTTGTCACAAACAGAGTGTGTTTATGCTTTAACTGTAGAGATCTGAGGATTAAGAGCCTCAGCCGCTACGTCAGCAGCAGGCAAGCCATGACTGACATTGCCAAATTCCGAACTAAGATTGCACAGGAAAGGAGGCCCACCGAACATGAGTGGGTTGTATTTGGCGGCGGTTATGGTGGCTCCCTGGCATTGTGGTCCAGAATAAAACACCCTGACCTGTTTGCTGCAGCAGTGGGCAGCAGTGCACCGATCCAAGGAAAAGTTAATTTTTTGGTGAGTGTATCTATATGTGGAGCCCTGGTAGGGGCCTGGTTAAGAACTCTGGCTGCTAACCGAAAGATGGGCATTTCGAATCCACCAACTGCTCCTTGGAAACCCTATGGGGCAGTCCTACTCTGGCCTAAAGGGTTGCTATAAGTGGAAATAGATTTGATGGGAACTGATTTGGCCTTTATGGTGTATATATGTATATATGGAGCCCTGGTGGTGCAGTGGTTAAGTACTTGGCTGCTAACCAAAAGGTCAGCGTTTGAAATCCAACAGCTGCCTCTTGGAAAGCTTATGTGGCAGTTCTGCTTTGTCCTGTATGGTCATTATGCATCAGAAGTGACTCAACGGCATTTTATTAATGTGTATAAATGCCTTTATATATATATATATATATATATATATATATATATTTATTTATTTATTTGTTTGTTTGTTTGTTTATTTATTTGTTTATTTATTTGTTCATTTATTATTCATTTATTATTTATTTATTATTTATTTATTTATTATTTATTTATTTATTATTTATTTATTTATTTATTATTTCTTTCTTTCTTTCTTTCTTTCTTTCTTTCTTTCTTTCTTTCTTTCTTTCTTTCTTTCTTTCTTTCTTTCTTTCTTTCTTTCTTTCTTTCTTTCTTTATTTATTTTATTTATTTATTTATTTTTTATTGACAAAAATATCTATAAGCCAGTGATTACCTTAACATAAGTGGACCAATAACACAGAGGCACCCAACTTGACTTGAGTACATTTCCCTCCCCATATGATAAGGTTCTATGAAAGATTCTTAGGATATCCACAGTTGGTATTTCGTATCCATATTTGTAGCTATATGATTCTTGATAGCTTCTTAAAGGGTGGAAATGATGTGATAAGTCTTAGCTGTTGATTTGATAGTGAAAATATTCATAATTTGGCTATTTCCAAAAAGTAAAGGTCTTATTTTTGTAGGACAAAAATTTCCTATTTTGATGTTGCTTTTCAATTTTCCTTCCTGCTACCTGTGCCTCTCTATACATGTTCCCATTAAATGAGTGAAGTATACAATTTCTCCTTACTTAAGTTTTTCTTGAAAAGACTAAAACAATAGCCCCCCAAAGAAAAGGATATACGTTCTGGTTAAATTTTCCTTTAATATTTAAACTTTTCAAAGGTAAAAAAATATTCCATTTCATATTCCTGTAGTCTTGATAGAATCTTATTGGGTCCAATAAATCTGAAAGCTGTAAAATTAAGGCATGTGTCTCCCTCCATCTTTTAATGATTAAAACCATGTCCCAGTTCATGACTAGATCAGGATTTTCAGGGCATGGTTATAAATCTCTGTTTACTAGTGACTTTTCTTGGCAATCTGGCAAAATCCTTTTATTTTACAGTTTTTAACTGTCATAAAACAGAAGTAGTTGGAAACATGAAATAATTACATTTTATAAATGGCTACAATTAAACTAGACTAATTGCAGTGACTTTCCTTTTCTTTTTTTTTTTTTTTTTTCATATTCTTAGAGTACTTTGAAGTGATTTACAAGACTCTAGCCACTCATAACAGGGAATGCCCAAGAGCAGTGATACAGGCTTATGGTCTCATTATGGACATGCTGTTACTTCCAGATAACTACAGTAAGCTTAAATTCAATTACAAGTAAGTGGACTGGTTTTTGTGTTGGAGGGTCTGTGCCTAAATATAGTGTAGTATTAAATTACACCATTAATGTCATTTCCTTAATTTAGGCTGTTTACCTGGGAAGAAAGGGATATTTTGAACAGTTCAGTTCCTTTTGGATATTGTTTATATTAGCAACTTCTAGTTCATATAGGAGGGGTGGCTAAGACCTTTGTGGATGATTTTAAGTCTGGTGGGAGTGCAGATCACAAGGCAGGAAAGAGTAGGCCCACCTTTGGGGTCCTATGGCAGTCAAGGGACACGCTAAAACACTTGCCCCCAGAGAAGAAGCTGCAACCAAAGAGGAGGGGAAGCCCTGAGGACAAAGCTTGCCATTTCCATGAACCAAAGAATAGTAAAGTTTTCCACAGGATTTGAACTATTAAAAGATATTGTGATATTGGAGCATTTCAGGAACTGAACAAAAGTGTTTTTATATTTAGGTATTTCTCCCAAGTTGAATCAGGTAGGCTTTGTTGTTTAAGAGCTAGTCTAGAGACTTCTATGAGGTGGAGGAAGTTCTTTTTTGAAAGTAGTAGAGTCCCGGGAAAAGTGAATTTGGGAAAAGAAGACAAGCTATAAATAAAGGATAAGAAACGATGACATTGGTCTTTACCTAGAAGAATGGAACAATACGTACAGTGGAAGACAGGTATCCAAAAGCATCACATGTTTTATTCTTAATGGCACTTAGGCTAGAGAGGAAAAAAGGAGAAAGTGATAGCCTAAATCTTAATATAATACCAGGCCAAATAGTAAAGAATGATTGAGGGGAATTTCTTGAACCTTAAGAGAATTTATTTGGAAGAAGCACAATTTTGCTTGAATTTCTCGTATTAACCATGATGTTGTTGTTAGCTGCCGTTGATTCATGTGGACCCTGTGTCCAATCAAAGGAAGTGCTGATAGGTCCTGTGCCATCCCCAAGATCAATGCGAATTGGACAGTCATGATCTATACAGTTTTCATAACCATACTCACTTTCTTTTGCCTCCCAGATACTAAATTCTGATAATGAATAAATTCAAGAGCAGAAGTGCCATCCCTTAAATTTCCTTTTTGTGGATGATAAAGATCATCTGAGTTAAGAGTCAAATCAAAAGATTTTATCTTTCATCAGATTTGCTGTTGTTGTTTTTAGTTGCCTTCCAGTTGATGCCAACTCATGTTGACTGCTTGCTTGCAGAGCATAACTGCTCCATAGGGTTTCCAAGGCTGTGACTTAAGTTTGTTACCAAACCCTAGAAGATGGGTCCTTGTCCAGTGTGCTCCGACTTACCAATTATCTAGACACCAGTCTTTGAGAAAGAGAAAGTAACTTTATTGCAATGCACACAGCAAGGTTCCAGATCCAGCTCCCCGAGCTATTGAGAAGCAGGGCTTATATGTTATTTGGGCAGCAAGAGGATGGCCACACAGGTGTACTGGGGACGGACCGTTCTAGAAGGTGGACAGGAAATAGGAGGTGATTTGGTTCTTGTCAAACCTCTTTCAGAATAGGATCCAGGTGCTGATTTTCCTTCTGATTCATTCCACCTGTTGTTGTGTCGTCTGTTGTAGTCAATTAATGGTCACAGCTGTCCCTTCTGCTCATGGGGATGGGCCAAATCTGGCTTGGGCTGGTTTAAGGACTAATGGAAATTTACTGGTATTCGTAGGGTCAGGTTACAAGTTCATCAAATAATTTTGGCCTCTCAGTCATGGCACTATATTGACATTGATTCTAATGAGATAGAAACACTGGCTGTCATCCCTACCTGCTCTGTTCTGTTCCATGAAGATCTGTCTCAAATGTCCAACTTTTTCCATAACAAGACAGGAGAAAATAAAGTGAATGGTGTCTTAGTGATCTAGTGCTGGTAACAGAAATACCACTAGTATTTTAACAAACAGAAATTTATTCTCTCTCTGTTTTGGAAGCTAGAGACCCAAATTTAGTGTCTCTAGGGGAATGCTTTCTCTTTCTCTTTCTTTGTCAGCTCCTGAGGAAGGTCATTATTTTCTTTCAACATCTGAGAGCTTTATGTTCCTTGGAGATCTCTATGTGTCCTAGTGTCAGTCTTTCCCTGGGTCAAGGATTTTGTCAGCACAAGGAACCCAGGTCCAAAGGAGGACCTCTGCTCCTGGATCTGTTTTCTTGGTGGTAGGAAGTCCCCCTCTCTGCTTGATTGTTTAAACTCGTTTTTATCTCAAAAGAGATTGACTCAAGATACAAGTTAATCCTGTGGGTTATATCCTGCCTCACTAACATAAATGCCTCTAATTCTGCCTTATTGGCATCTTGGAGGTTAAATACCCATCATCATCAAGTTGATTCCAACTCACAGTGACCCTGTAGGACAGAGTAAAACTTCCCTATAGAGTTTCCAAGGATCAGCTGGTGGATTTGAACTACCGAACTTTCAATTAGCAGCCCAGCTCTTAACTGCTATGGTTGGGATTTACAAAACAGGGCAATTACATCAGATCATAAAATGGACTATAATTATAAAATACTGAGAATCATGGCATAGCCAAGTTGACATATATATTTTGAAGTGAACATAATTCAATCCATAACAAAAAGGTTAAAAGAAATCCAGCACTTTTAATGGGATACAATGTCAACATACACAATCTGTCAATGGAAATTCGAGACTTTGTTTCCTTTAAATCAAAATCATTTAAATTTTATTATGTATTGATTTTAAATGCTCTTTTAGAAAGACATTCTTCAAACTTTATCATTTATGTATTTTACCTTCAGACTGAAGAGTGAATCCAGGGTACATTTGCTACTACATATTCTCATATTCAGTTAAATCATTAACAGATAACTTTTTCAAGACTTTTCCATTTGCTTCACTTTTTTGTTGATGTTCTTCGAAGGTATAAGTCCACTGCAGGTGTCTCCTGGGAGACTCAGCCTGTTTGCTCCACACAAGTCTAATCAGCTGTCTCATGTGAACCAAAATTTTCTGGGAGAGAACAGCCTGCTGCATCCAGGATGTACCTGATATGCACGGCCACACTAGGGAGCTGCCGTGTCCCTGTTGGCTTCCCTTCCCAGGCGCCGAGACTTATCACCCTGCGGCTTAGTAAGTTTCCCTGCCTCCAAGTTCTTCAGGTGGTCGGGCTGTGACATTCCACCTGCTCCCACTCCCCGCACCGTCGTGCCAAGGGAAGAATGAAAGGACCAGAACTCCATTGGCTTCCAGGATCAGAGCTACAAAATTAGAACCTCCTGCCTATCCACCCCTACCCTACCACCTACCTGAGCTGGGATCTGATTTGGGCTTAGTTTACCTTCAAAACATACTAAGTGAGAAACTCTGGACCAGGGCTCAGAAGAGTGGGATATAGACCTGCTATGTCTATGTGACTTAAACAGCGTAAGCCCTTTGATCAGAAATATTTCTGAATCCTTCTATGGACCTCAGTGAAACTTTCTTCACTTTTCCCCTTATCATTTCTGCTCTCTCCTTTTACTTCTTTCTCTTTTGCCAGCCTTACATCCATTCTGGCTATAATAAAATATTCAGGAGACCCTTGACATACTAAGGCAGCAGTTCAGATCTTTACATAGAAGTTCAATTCTAGGATGCTTTCTCAAAACACAGAGCTCAGCACTTCCCCCTCCCACCGTGGACCTACTGGATGGTTGTTTCTGTTCTTCAGTGCCCTGAAGTTGGTTCTGACTGATAGTGACCAACACAACAAAACAGTTTGTTCTTCTAGCAGTCCATGGTATATTCAATACTCTTTGCCAGCACGATACTTCAAAGGTATCAGCTCTTCTTTGGTCTTCCTTATTCAGTAGTTGAGAATTGCGTAAAGGGAACAGATTCAAGAGGAATGCATTTCCTGGAAATGGAAAGCTTAAATGTCAAGTTAATACAACGAAGGCAAAAGTAACCCCACCAAAGAAAGGAAGGCTGGTAACAGAGTGAGTTGGATCTTTTCTCCTCACTGTTGAAACTGGCATATATAAATTTTTTTTCTTTTATATATTTTCTCTCTTTTTTTTTTCCCTCCTTTTCCCACTTCCTTCTCGTGGGTGGAGTCATGTCAGATTGAAGACGACTGGACTGGACTGGGCAGGACTGGGGAACTCCATGAAAACAGGAAGCTGAAGATTTCAGACATAGTGACAAGCCTGACACTCCAACTTGTCCAAAAATACCCCTGGCTGGCAGCACAGAGGAGCTTTTGAGGTGCATGACATCTGTTCTCAAAGCTGTGGGCGCTATTGTTATGTAAGCAAAGTACTTCTCAGCAGCAGTACTCCTTCCATCATTCCAAAATCCTTTGACTCTTAAATATATTCACTTGCCAAAGTTCTCACCCTCCACTACTATCCCTGTCTTCTTTTAATTCCCAAAGAAAAACTTACTCAATGAGACATAATTACTGCTAAGACATAAAACCCTGGTTTGACAGTTGGTCATGGGTTATTTTTTTTCATCAAGTAGGTATTACATATGATCACTGTTGGTATGCAAAAATTTTCCCAAATTTTGATCCCTTAATTCAAAAGAATAAATTAAACTATGTTAGAGTCTTGATTACATAGTTATCAATGGTTAAAATGATAACTGTATTTATATACACGCATACGTTTTTGTTAATAAATAAATTTCATGGAGGTGAATATTTCTAAGAGAAGGTCCACAATAATCAGAACAATCATAAATTCACAGAAGCTACTCAGAGAGGCCCCAGGCTACACCCCTAATTTAACGGATGATTCTAGAAAACATAATGGTTGGGTGTTTTTGCTCAAAATCACAGAAGCATCAGGACAGAACACAATTGAGGTATCAGGCTTTCAGTGTCGTGATATTTTTAAACAAAATCATCCTATTGCAAATACTCAAAAGTTCCAGATAATCTCAATTCACTGTGGGTTTTGGAACTTGACTATGGAAGTGTACACTTACAACTGTTATTGTAGTTATTAATTAAAACTACTTGTTATATGGTGTTGGCACAGAATATTAAATGTTCCCTAAACTACCAGAAGAATGAACACAACAGTCTTGGAAAAATTAAAGCAAGAAAGCTCCTTAGACAAAAGGACAGCAAGATATTGTCTCACATACTTTATACATGTTATTGGAGGGACCAGTCTCTGGAGGACATCAAGCTTGGTGAAGTAAAGGGTCAATGGAAAAGAGGAAGACCCTCAATGAGAGAAATTGACGTGGTGGCTTCCATGGTGGACTCAAACATAGCAACAATTCTGAAGATGGTGCAGGAATGGGCAGTGTTTCGTTCTATTGTACAAATGGTCATTGTGAGTCGGAACCAATTCAAGAGCAACTAACAACAACAGCTATATGTTATAAGCAGTAAATGGAGAGATTTTTTTTTTTCTTTATTTTATTGTACTTTAAGTGAAAGTTTATAATTCAAATTAGTCTCTCATACAAAAATTTATACATACATTGTTATGTGACCCTAATTGCTCTCCGTATACAGTGACAGCACACTTTTCCTTTTCACTTCTGGTTTCCCATGTCCACTCAACCAGCTCCAGACCCTGTCTGCCTTTTCATCTCACCTCCGGACAGGAGCTGCCCATTTAGTCTCCTGTATCTACTTTAGCTAAGAAGCATACTCTTCACAAGTATCATTTTATGTCCCATAGTCCAGTCTAATCTTTGTCTGAAGAGTTGGCCTCGGGAATGGTTTTATTTCTGGGTTAACAGAGATGTCAGGGGCCAAGCCTTCTGGGGTTCCTCAGTCTCAGTCAGACCGTTTAGTCTGTTCTTTTTACTAGAATTTGAGTTCTGCACCCCACTTTTATCCTGCTCCATGAGGGACTTTCTGTTTTGTTCCCTGTCAGGATGGTCACTGGTAATAGCCAGGCACCATCTAGTTCTTCTGGTCTCAGGCTGATGCAGTCTCTGGTTTATGTAGCCCTTTCTGTCTTTTTGGCTAATACTTTCCTTGTGACTTTGATGTTCTTCATTCTTCTTTACTCCAGGTGGGGTGGGACCAATTGATGCTGCTCGATAGCTTTTAAGACCCCAGACACCACTCAGCAAAGTAGGATGCAGAACATTCCCTTAATAAACTTTGTTATGACAATTGACCTAGATGTCCAATTAAAACATGGTCCTCATACCTCTGCCCCTGCTACTCTGTTCCTCAAAGTGTTTGGTTGTATTCAGGAAACTTCTTAGCTTTGGTTTACTCCAGTTGTGCTGTCTTCCCCTGTAGTGTGCGCTGTCCTTGCCTTCACCTAAGATAATTCTTGTCTATTATCTAGTTAGTGAATATCCTTCACCCTCCCTCCCCACCATCATAACCATCAAAGAATGTTTTCTACTGTTTTTAAACCTTTTCTCGAGTTCTTATAATAGTGGTCTTATACAATATTTGTCCTTATGTGAGTGACTGAATTCACTCAGCGTAATGCCTTCCAGATTCTTCCATATTGTAAGATGTTTCAAGAATTCATCATTGTTCTTTTATCGTTGGCTAGTATTCCATTGTGTGAATATACCATAATTTGTCTCTCCATTCATCAGTTGATGGCACCTAGGTTGTTTCTATCTTTTTACTATAGCTAACAGTGCTGCAATGAACATGGGTGTGCATGTATCTATTTGTGTGATGGCTCTTATTTCCCTAGGATATATTCGAAGGAGTGGGATTGCTGGATCATATGATACTTCTGTTTCTAGCTTCTTAAGGAAGCATCAAATTGATTTCCAAAGTGGTTGTACCATTCTATTTTATTTTATTTTTTCCTGTACAAAAATTTATACATACATTGTTATGTGACTCTAACTGCTCTCCCCATACTGTGACAGCACGCTCCTCCTTTCCACCCCTGATTCCCCATGTCCATTCAATCAGCTCCTAACACTCTCTGCATTCCCATCTCACCTCTGAACAGAAGCTGCCCATTTCGTCTCTTGTATCTACTTAAGCTAAGAGGCACACTACTCATGAGTAACACTTTACGTTCCACAGTCAAGTCCAATCCCTGTCTGAAGAGTTGGCCTTGGAAATTGTTTCTGTCTGGGTTGACAGAGAGTCCAGGGGCCATGCTATCTGGGGTTCCTCCAGTCACAGTCAGACCATTAAGTCTGGTCTTCTTACTAGAGTTTGAGTTCTGCACCCCACCTTTCTCCTGCACCATCCAGGACCCTATGTTGTGTTCCCTATCAGGGTGGTCATTGGTAGTAGCCAGCAGCATCTTGTTTTCTGGTCTCAGGCTGATGCAGTCTCTGGTTTATGTGGCCCTTTCTGTCTCTTGGGCTAATACTTTCCTTGTGTCTTTGGTGTTCTTCATTCTCCCTTACTCCAGATGGGTGGGACCAATTGATGTATCTTAGATGGTCGCTTGCAAGCTTTTAAGACCCCAGACGCCACTCCAAGAAGTGGGATGCAGAACATTTTCTTAATAAGCTTTGTTATGCCAATTGACCTTGATGTGCCCTGAAAGTATGGTCACCATATCCCTACCCCTGCTACTCTGTCCCTCAAAATGTTCAATTGTATTCAGGAAACTTCTTAGCTTTGATTTAGTCCAGTTGTGCTGACTTCCCCAGTAGTTTGTGCTGTCCTTCCCTTCACCTAAGATAATTCTTATCTACTATCTAGTTAGTAAATAACACTCACTCTCCCTCCCTACCCTCAAAACTATCAAAGACTGTTTCCTTCTGTGTTTAAACATTTTTCTTGAGTTCTTATAATCGTGGTCTTATACAATATTTGTCCTTCTGTGATAGACTAAATTCTCTCAGCATAATGACTTCCAGATTCCTCCATGTCATAAGATGTTTCACGGCTTCATCGTTGTTCTTTACCATTGCATAGTATTCCACTGTGTGGATATACCATAATTTGCTTATCCACTTGTCCATTGATGGGCACCTAGGTTGTTTCCATCTTTTTGCTGTTGTGAACAGTGCTGCAATGAACATGGATGTGCGTATATCTATTCTTGTGACGGCTCTTATTTCTCTTGGATATACTCCAAGGAACGGGATTGCTGGATCATATGGTACTTCTATTTCTAGCTTTTTAAGGTAGTGCCAAATCGATTTCCAAAGTGGTTGTACCATTTTACATTCCCACCAACAGTGTATAAGTGTTCCTGTCTCTCCACAACCTCTCCAGCATTTATTATTTTATGTTTTTTGGATTAATGCTAGCTTTGTTGGGGTGAGATGATGTCTCATTGCAGTTTTGATCTGCATTTCTCTAATGGCTGATGATCTTGAGCATTTCTTCATGTGTCTTTTAGCTGCCTGAATATCTTCTTTGGTGAAGTGCCTGTTCACATCCTTTGCCCATTTTTAATTGGGTTATTTGTCTTTTTGTTGTTGAGATTTTGCAGTATCTTGTATATTTTAGAGATTAGATGCTGATCAGATTTGTCACAGCCACATTTTTTTTCCTAGTCTGTGGCTTGTCTTTTTACTCTTTTGGTGAAGTCTTTTGATGAGCATAATTGTTTGAGTTTTAGAAGCACCCATTTATCTAGTCTCTCTTCTGGTGCTTGTGCATTGTCATTTATGGTTCGTGTTGTGTTTATGCCATGTATTAAGGCTCTTAGCATTGTTCCTATTTTTTGTTCCATGATCTTTATTGTTTTCAATTTTATATTTAAGTCTTTGATCCATTTTGAGTTAGTTTTTGAGCATGGTGTGAAGTATCGGTCTTGTTTCATTTTTTTGCAGATGGATATCCAATTATGCCAGCACCATTTGTTAAAGAGACTGTCTTTTCCCCAGTTATCAGATTTGGGCCTTTGTCAAATATCAGCTGCTCATAGGTGGATGAATTTATGTCTAGATTATCAATTCTGTGCCATTGGTCTATATATCTGTTGTACAAGTACCAGACTGTTTTGACTACTGTGGTGGTATAATAGGTTCTAAAACCAGGTAGTGTGAGGCCTCCCACATTGTTCTTCTTCCTGAGTAATGCTTTACATATTCAGGGCCTCTTCCCTTTCCATATTAAGTTGGTGATTTGTTTCTCCATCTCATTAAAAAATGGCATTGGAATTTGGATTGGGATTGTGTTGTACCTGTAGATTGCTTTGGGTAGAATTGACATTTTCATAATGTTGAGTCTACCTATCCATGAGCAAGGTATGTTTTTCCACTTATGCAGGTCTCTTTTGGTTTCTTGCAGTACTGTCTTATAGTTTTCATTTTATAGATCTTTTACATCTCTGGTTAGATTTATTCCTAAGTATTTTATCTTCATGGGGGCTATTGTAAATGGTATTGATTTGATGATTTCCTCTTCCAAGTTCTCTTTGTTGATGTAGAGGAATCCAGCTGATTTTTGTATGTTTATCTTGTATCCTGAAACTTTGCTGAAATCTTCTATTAGTTCCAGTAGTTTTCTTGTGAATTCTTTGTGGTTTTCTGTGTATAAGATCATATCATCTGCAAATAGAGATACTTTGACTTCTTCCTTACCAATATGGATTCCCTTTTATTTCTTTTTCTAACCTAATTGCTCTGGCTAGGACCTCCAGCACAGTGTTGAACATGAGTGGTGATAGAGGGCATCCTTGTCTGGTTCCTGTTCTCAAGGTGAATGCTTTCAAAGTTTCTCCATTTAGAATGATATTGGCTGTTGGTTTTGTATAAATTCTCTTAATTATATTGAGGACATTCCCTTATATTCCTATTTTATTGAGAATTTTTATAATGAATGGGTGTTGGAGTTTTTCAAATGCCTTTTCTGCTTTGATTGATAAGATCATGTGGTTCTTGTCTTTTGCTTCATTTATGTGATGGATTACATTGATAGTTTTTCTAAACGTTGAAGCATCCCCGCATACCTGGTATAAATCCCAGTTGGTCATGGTGAATTATTTTTTTGATATGTTGCTGAATTCTATTGGCTAGAATTTTGTTGAGGGTTTTTGCATCAATGGGATATTGGTCTGTAATTTTCTTTTTCTTTTTTTGTGGTGTCTTTACTTGGTTTTGGTATCAGGGTGATGCTGGCTTCATAGAATGAGTTTGGGAGTACTCCATCCTTTTCTATGCTCTGAAATACCTTTAGTAGAAGTGGTGTTATCTCTTCTTTCAAAGTTTGGTAGAATTCTCCAGTGAAGCCATCGGGGCCAGGGCTTTTTTTTTGGGGGGGGGGGTTAATAACATTTTTAATCTCTTCTTTTGTTATGGGTTTATTTAGTTATTCTACCTCTGTTAGTGTTAATTTAGATAGGTAGTGAGTTGCTAGAAACTTTTGCATTTCCTCTAAGTTTTCAAATTTGTCATAGTACAATTTTTCATAGTAATCTGTTATGATTCTTTAAATTTCGGTTGGGTCGATTGTGATATAACCCATCCCATTCTTATACAGGTTATCTGCTTCATCTCCTGTTTTTCTTTTGTCAGCTTGGCCAGTGGCTTATCAATTTTGTTGATCTTTTCAAAGAACCAGCTTTTGGATTTGTTAACTCTTTCAATTGTTTTTCTATTCTCTATTTCATTTAATTCTTCTCTAATTCTTATTATTTCCTTTCTTCTGGCACTTGAGGCCTCTTTTCCTGCTCTCTTTCTGCTTGTTCCAGTTGTAGAGTTAATGTTTTGATTATGGCCCTTTTATTCTTTTTGGATGTGTGCATTTATTGCTATAAACTGACCTCTAAGCTCTGCTTTTGCTGTGTCCCAAAGGTTCTGGTAGGCTGTGTTTTCATTCTCGTTTGAGTGCATGAATTTCTTTATTCCATCCTTAATTTGTTCTATAACCCAGTAGTTTTTGAGCAAGGTGTAGTTTAGTTTCCATGTGTTTGATTTGTTTTCCTTGCTTTTGCTGTTGTTGATTTCCATTTTTATGGCTTTATGATCAGAAAAGATGCTTTGTAATATTTCAATGTTTTGGATTTTGTTAAGGCTTGCTTTATGGCCTAATACGTGATCTATTCTGGAGAATGTTCCGTGTGCATTGGAAAAGAAAGTATACTTGGCTGCTGTTGAGTGAAATGTTTGGTATATGTCTATGAGATCAAGTTGGTTAATTGTAATATTTAGCTCTTCTGCGTCTTTGTTGAGCTTCTTTCTAAATGTTCTGTCGTTCCCCGAAAGTGCTGTGTTGAAGTCTCCTACTACTATTGCGGGGCTGTCTATCTCTCTCTTCAGAGCTGTTAGAGTTTGTTTTGTGTATTTTGGAGCTCTGTTGTTGGGTGCATAAATACTTATTATAGTTATGTCCTCCTGATGTATTGACCCCTTAATCATTATATAGTGCTCTTCCTTATCCTTTGTGGTGGATTTTACTTTAAAATCTATTTTGTCAGAGATTAATATTGCCACTCTTGCACTTTTTTGAGTGTTGTTTGCTTTTTTTTCTCCCATCCTTTGAGTTTTAGCCTGTTTGTGTCTTTAAATCTAAGGTGTGTCTCTTGTAGGCAGCATATAGATGGATCATGTTTTTTTTTTATATATAATCTGCCACTCTCTGTTTCTTTATTGGTGCATTTAGTCCATTTCCATTCAGTGTGATTATTGATAGGTATGAGTTTAGTGCTGTCATCCTGATATCTCTTTTTGTGTGTTGTTCGCAGTTTCCTTGTTCCCCTCAATTTTGTGTGCTAAGTCGTTTTTCTTTATGTATTTTCTGGTCATCTTTTTCATTGTTGTTGATTTTGTATTTGCTGAGTCTTTATATTTTTATGGTTTTTTATTTTGACGTGTAGGATTGTTTGTTTCTTTTGTGGTTACCTTAATATTTACCCCTATTTTTTCTAACTTTAAACCAGTCTTTTATTTCTTTATTTCACCTTGACTTGTCCATATGAAAATTTATGTCTACATTTTTTACTCCCTCTATTTTGTTTTACTGTTGTCATCTTTTACATATTGATACCTCTTTTTCCCTGTTTTCAGTGTTTTAGCTTTGGTTTATTTTTGTGACTTCCCTATTTGGTTTGACATCTGGTTGCTCTGTCCTCTTTTCTAGTCTTGGGTTTTTATCTGATGTTATTGATTATCTAACTGGAGCACTCCCTTTAGTATTTCTTATAATTTTGGTTTGGTTTTTGCAAATTCCCTGAACTTCTGTTTATCTGGAAATGTCCTAATTTTACCATCATATTTGAGAGACTGTTTTGCTGGATATATAATTCTTGGCTGACTTTTATTTTTTTTTCTTCAAGGGCTTTCTGTATATCATCCCATTGCTTTCTTACCTGCATGGTTTCTGCTGAATAGTCCGAGCTTAGTCTTATTGACTTTCCTTTGTAGATGACTTTTTGTTTATCCCTAGCCACCTGAAAAATTCTCTCTGTGTCTTTGGTTTTGGCAAGTTTGATTATAATATGTCTTGGTGACTTTCTTTTGGCATCTACCTTATGTGGGGTTCGATGAGCATCTTGGATAGATATCTTGTCATCTTTCATGATATCAGTGAAATTTTCTGCCAACAAGTCTTCAACAATTCTCTATGTATTTTCTGTTACCCCCCACCCCCACCCTGTTTTGGTACTCCAGTCACTCATAGGTTATTCCTCTTGATATAATCATACGTAATTCTTTGAGTTTCTTCATTTTTTAAAATCCTTTTATCTGATTTTTCCTCAAATAAGTTGGTGTGAAGTGCTTTATCTTTGATCTCAGTAATTCTGACTTCCATTGCCTCAATTCTGCTCCTATGACTTTCTATTGAGTTGTCTAATTCTGAAATTTTATTGTGAATCTTCTGGATTTCTTACTGCTGTCTCTCTATGGATTCTTGCAGCCTGTTAAATTTGTCTTTATGCTCTTCTCTAATCTTTTTAAGTTCCTCTATGTGAAGTCTGTGCTTTGCCTAATTTGCTTCCTGATGTCTTGAAGAGTTCTGTATATTAATCTTCTGTATTCTGTCTCCAGTAATTCCAAGAAATTTTCTTCCTCTGGAAAATTTCTAGATTCATTTTTTGGGAGCTTGCTGAAGATATCATAGTCTGCTTCCTTATGTGATTTGATTCTGACTGTTGTCTCTGAGCCATCAATAAGTTATTATATTTATTTATTTTATATTTGCTTACTGTAGCCTAGCTTCTTGTTTTGTTTTGTTTTCATATGCCCAAATAGGCTGCTCTTGTTAGTTAGCTTGATCACTGGTGCCCTTGAAGCTCCAACATCCTGCTACTATGTGGCCAGACCTGCCACTAACTATGTGAGCCCAGGAGTCTGCCCACTCCTCCTGTATGGATTCAGCTCAGGTGTCCAGGTAGTCAACCACCAAGGGTGTGGTGCAGGCTCTCACCTATATTCCTAGACAGGCATGGTTGATTGGTGTAAGCACAGGCATCCAGCTGCAACAGGGGGACACATGCTGAGCAAGGCAGGAGACTGACTGCCACCCCCTGAGTGTCCAGGAGAGAAATATATTCCTGTTCCCTAGAGCGTGTAGGTGGGTGGGTTTTGTAGCCAGACTATGAGCACCTAGTGCTGTTGGCTGTAAAGGCTGGGGTGCATCTCTTACTCTTGGGCCCCTATCACAAGTGGCTAGATGGCATGGGTGGAGCCACCAGTCCTCAGGCCCTTGATGTGGGTAGGTGAAGACCTTGCTTAACGGGCAGAACAGTGTCAAATGTCACAAATCTGCCACTTCACAGCTGAAACAATTGAAGTTAGACTTCAGGTATACACACTGTTGTGCTGTGGTAATGAGGACCTACACTGTTAAAATGGGCCCACACAAGTCTATGCATGGGAATAGGCACTCAAAATCTGTGGATCCTTTATGCCTGTGCCTAGGGGTAGGCACAGCCCTGATTTCCTGGCTCAGAGGAGCTGGCAGATTATTCTTTCCCCTTGTTTCTTAATTTGTTCCCTCTCCAAGGCCAAGAGAACAGCTCAGGGCACGTCATGGGTCCTACTTCCAGCCCAGGGGACTCGGCAGTTGCTGAAGCCATCCTGAACCCAGGGCAGAGCAGGGAGCAGGGAGGTAAATGGGAGCAAGGTTTTTCCCTAAGAGAGGTGTTTTTGAGACGAGCAGTAGGCCAGATGCAAATACTTATTTTTCACTGATTGAGGGCTGCTTCTCACTGTTTCTGGATGGTCAAGTAGACTTTCTGCCACTGGGTCTCTCCTGACGTGGAAAACGCCTCCCAAGCACTGCTGCTTTCCTGCCTCACCACTCACCCCTGAGCTGATCTGTGCTGAAGGGCTCCTGTTTCCCCTGAGTCAGGTCTGGCAACTCCTCGCCATTTCCAAACCATCTCTCCCTCCCCCTGCCACTCAGTCCAATTCCTCAACTTTGCCTTTGAAGTTCAGGGCCCCTAGATTGTCATATATAATTGATTCACTTGTTTTTTCCGGTCTTTGTTGTAAGAGGTACCACAGGAATTGTCTGACTACTACACCATCTTGGCCTCGCCTCAAGCACTATATATATATATATATATATATATATAAATTCTATATAGAGCAGTTCTCAAAGCTGGTTACACCTAACCTGTTAATGTGGAGTAGATTTTCAGTCATTGCAACCCCATATGTCACAAAGCAGAAATGCACTATAGGGTTTTTCTTTGTTGTATTCTTTATGGAAGCAGATCACCAGTCCTTTCTTCTTCAGCACAGCTGAATGGGTTCAAATCGAGCACAATTTGCACCAGCCAGGAACCATCTCTCTTCCAATAGTCTGTTTGAAATCCAATATAACTACAGCTAGGGATTATTTTGCAGTATCAATAGTTCTTATAGCTATTAATTAAATTTCTGAAAAGCATGTGAATCCTTGATATAACCACTAAACTTTCAGTGAACCAAACTTCTAAGGTATTATCCACAATTTGATGCATTGGTTTACTCATCCTGCCAATATTGGTGACCTGGCAGAGAAGTTGCAGTCACAGCATAACTGAGGGTGTAGAGATGGTGAAGGACAGGGGCATCAAGTGTGTATCCCTCCTTTGAGAAGCTTCCTGAAGGGACTGGAAATCCTGAGGAGAAGTAACTAGAGATGGATGCAGAGAGAAAGGAGTGTGTTCCCAGCAGAGGTTGGAAACAGAGGATAGACAGTGAGACAGACCTGAGGTGTTCATAGAGATGGTCTTGGGGGGAATAAGAGAGGGTTACTTCAGAGCATATGGGATCCTCACAAGCAGCTCCAGTTCATTGAACATAGTTGTAGTTCTTGGCATGATAATGTTGGACACTACGAAAAATAGCATTAATAATGATGAGATCAAGTTTGTTTTAGAAAGTCATGAGCAACATGTAAGTTAGAGTACATAAATTTTTTAAGCTTCTTATTTGGTCATTAACAAAAATATCATTTCTGATTAAGTTGACTGATATTTTGTTTTCTAGGCAGGCAATGGTTATATCAGTATTGTCCTGAATTTGGCTACTTTTGTAGGACAAATTCAAAGAACAACCTATTCTCTGAATTGCCTCTCAGGTGAAAGCTCTGCTTTGACTTCTGTTTGTAAGTAGAAACCATAATTGCAGTTTTTTTGTTTGTTTGTTTTTCGTATTTAAAGAGAAGGTTAAATTAATTAGAGTGGCCCATCTCAAACTGGTAAAAAAATTAATGGAGAAACCTTCTGGATGGAAGTTTGAGTAATCATAAATATTCTGATAAGATACGTAGAACCAAATCTCAGATTTCTGAATATACCTTAATTAGTAGCTGCCAGGAAATATTGTATAGGTTCTGTATGAAGAATAAGAATAAATAATAGTCTCAGTTTTACATGTTGGCATTACAAGGTTATTTTATCTAATACTCTTTTGCTAAGAAGGTAATTTGTGTGTTTGTTGAAAAATCTAATTAAGAAACATGAGTGACAACAAAGTTGCCAATAACAGAAGGCAAGTTGCTCATGTGTTTTGAATTTTAGATTAGCCAAGATTGGCTGGTTGTATGAAGAGGGACAGATCACTCTTAGTCAACTTTTTTCTCATTGTTTTATGATCCTTTGTTCAAATATTTAGTGGTTTAGTAGAGCAAGATATGGTTCCCAACCTCTAGATTATCGATGAGAAACAGAAGCTAATAAATACGAAGAACTTTAAAGGCAATTTCATACTTAAAATTTCAGGAGGGGAATTATTTTTATGTGAAAATACGTGTGTGAATATGTGCTGTACATGGAAAATGCATACATATTATAATATGTAAAAGTATCTTGGAGGGTAACATCATGATAACTGTAAAAACTTGGGGAAAAGAAGTATGAACACTTTGATAGTTTCTTCTATCAAAGTCTCCAAACCCTCCAAGTCCTTAATGAGGAAAGAAACTATGACTTAGTCAAAGTCAAGTGTATTAATTGGACCACAGTTTTTAAGAGTAGTGTCTATGGTGAAGGTACCTGTATTGGGGCAAACACCTATAATAACATCACTTCTTTTGGTGTGTGTTCCACTAATGTAGAGAGAAGGCCCATCTACATTTTATTCCTTTGTATATGTATTTTGCTCCTAGAACACAAGAGTGGAAATCTAGCTTTTTCCTTGGATCCTTTCTTCAGTCTTTCTTTTGAGTTCCAGACCCTGAGAGCTAAACCTACTGGAAGTGGATGAGTTTCAGGAGTCCTGGGGTGTGTATGTTGTCTTTCGATGCACTCTAGTTCTCCCTGCCTTCCTCTTTCTCAACAGATAGTCAGGCTATGCATTGAGCTTTCTTCCTCCCACAGTATTTTGTTTACTAGACTAGGTACAAGCATGGACTCAATGGGAATATAAAGAATAGGCTTTTCTGCTTTCCTTGTTCTGATGCCCTGTGTGGTGTCAAGGAAAGAGCAGCCTGTGATGTCTACAGCCTCCTCAAAGAGGCTCTACTTTCTGTTGACCAAAGGTCTAAATAGATAAATATTTTGTGGCCACATTCCTCCATGCTCAACTACTAGAGGACTTCTAGAAGACCTCATTGGAAAGTGGCTGGGCTAGGAAGGATTGACTGATAGACAGATAGATAGATAGAAGATGATAAACAGATAGATAGATAATGTCTTTCTTAAACTGAAGAAATTCTTTTCCCTATTTTAAGGAACTCAGACTCTCAGGGGAAAACAAAATAACTGAAAAGGCAAAAAAAGAAAAGAAAAGAAACCCACTCTCTTTCTTTAGGTATCTTTCTTACATTCCTCAGCCCTGCTCTCCAGCACCTACAGTTTTGTTTCATTTTCTTTGCAAGTATATTGTTAAGAAATGTTGTGATTTCTTGAGCCCTGATTTTAATTGCACTTAAGTAATTGTGAGTGTTACTGCCACCAACATGAACTACAGTGGCTGCAATGTGAAGGGAAGAAAAATCATCTTTCCCAGTGGTATCAATGATCTTTGGTACATTTTGGAAAGCCCAGAGGATATCAGTAAATATTTGCCTGCTGTCTTTATTAATGGTAGCACACTTGTAAATAATTAAAGACCCACAAAGAGGATGAAATATATCAGCAGGGATTAACAAATTAAGGGAACAACGGTGGTCCAGAGGTTGAATATTTGCCTTAGGTGTGGAAGAACGGGGTTTGATTCACAGATAATGCATCTTATGTGCAGCCACCACCCATCTGTCAAGCTTCTGTGTGTCCATGAGGCAGAAGAGGTTTTGGTGCAGCTTCTAGACAAAGACAAACTAGATAGAAAGGTCTGGTAATCTATTTCCAGAAATCAGCCAATGAAATCCCTATGAATCACAATGATCGGTGTCTTAGACATCTAGTGCTGCTGTAACAGAAACACCACAAGTGGATGGGTTTAACAAAGAGAAATTTATTCTCTCATAGTCTAGTAGGCTACAAGTCCAAAGTCAGGGCATCAGCTCCAGGGGAATGCTTTCTGTCTATGTTGGCTCTAGAGGGAAATCCTTGTCATCAATCTTTGCCTGGTTGAGGAGCTTCTCAAGTGCAGTGACCCAAGTACCAAAAGACTTGCATTGCTCCTGGTACTGCTTTCTTGGTGGTATGAGGTCCTCATGTCTCTCTACTCACTTCTCTCTTTTATATATCAAAAGAGATTGGCTTAAGACACTATCTAATCTTGTAGATCTCATCAATCCAACTGCCGCTAATCCATCTCATTAACATCGTAGAGATAGGATTTACAATACATAGGGAAATCACATCAGATGACAAAATGGTAGACAATCATACAATACTGGGAATCATGACCTTGCCAAGTTCACAGATATTTTGGTGGGACACAATTTAATCTTTGACAGTCCATTATGCAACCATTCATGATGATGGCACAGGATCAGGCAACACTTAACTTCGGTTGTGTATGAGGTCAGCATGAGTTGGTGGCTAACATGAGAACAGCTAATAATAACAACATTAATAAACTTTTTGATATTGTTATCAACAAGAAATACAAAATATTTCTAAGCAAGTGATAGTATTTCATCACCATGCTGACATTAAAAATAAAACACCTTTAAAAAATACTGATCAGCACAAACAAGAAAGGTGCCTGGTCCTGTGTATTATATATTTCTGGAGCCCTAGTGGCACAGTGATTCAGAGCTCAGGCTGCTAACCAAAAGGTCAACCATTCAAATCCACCAGCATTCCTTTGAAACCCTATGGGGCAGTGCTGCTCTGTCTTATAGGGTCGCTATGAGTTCAGATGAACTCACCTGCAATGGGTTTTTTATATGCATATGTATGTGTGTGTGTATACATATATATGTATATATATACACATAGGAAATATATATGTACATACATTATACATATATGTGTGTATATACATATATATGTATGTATATATGTATGTGTATATATATATATATATATATACACATATATAGGTGTGTGTGTGTGTGTGTATGTATATACATATATGTGTGTGTGTGTGTGTGTATTGTTTTTTAGGTGCCATCCACTGAATTCTGACTCATAGCGACCTATGTACAACAGAATGAAACACTGCCCTGTCCTGTGCCATCCTCACAATCTTTGGTATGCTTGATCCCATTGTTGCAGCAACTGCTTCAATCCATCTTCTTCAAGGTCTTCCTATTTTTTGCTGACCCACTAATTTACCACGCATGATGTCCTTTCTCCAGGAACTGGTCCCTCCTGATAACATGTCCAAAATATGTGAGACAAACTCTTGCTATCCTTGCTTCTAAGGAGCATTCTGGCTGTACTTCTTCCAAGACAGATTTGTTTGTTCTTCTGGAACTCCATGGTATGTTCAATATTGTCGACACCATAATTCAAAGACATCAATTCTTCAGTCTTCCTTATTCATTGTCCAGCTTTTGCATGCATAGGAGGTGATTGAAAACTCCATGGCTTGGGTCAGGTGCACCTTAGACCTTAAAGTGTCGTTTTTGCTTTCTAAAACTTTAAAGAGGTCTTTTGCAGCAGATTTGCCCAATGCAATGTGTCGTTTAGTTTCTTGACTGCTGCTTCTGTGGGTGTTGATTATGAATCCAAGTAAAATGAAATCCATGACAACTTCAATACTCTCTCCATTTATCATGATATTGCTTATTGGTCCAGTTGTGAGGATTTCTGTTTTCTTTATACTGAGGTGCAATCCATGCTAAAGGCTGTAGTCTTTGAGTTCATCAGTAAATGTTTCAAGTCCTCTTCACTTCCAGCAAGCAAGTTTGTGTCATATGCATATTGCAGGTTTTTAATGATTCTTCTTCCAATCCTGGTGTCCCATCCTTCTTCATTTAGTCCACCATCTTGGATTATTTGCTCAGCATACAGATTGAACAAGTATGACAGTTCCTTGTCCATGTACTGCTGCAACCACTTTTGAATGATCTTCAGCAAAATTTTACTTGTGTGTGGTATTACTGGTATTGTTCTATAAGTTACGTGTTCTGTTGGATCACCTTTCTTTGGAATGAGCACAAATAAATGATTTCTTCCACTCTGTTGGCAAGGTATCTGTCTTCCAAATTTCTTGGTATAGACAAGGGAGTGCTTCCATGGTTACATCTGTTTGTTGAAACATTTCAGTTGATATTTTGTCAATTCCTGGAGCCTTGTATTTTGCCAATGCCTTCAGTGCAGCTTGGACTTTTTCTTTCAATACGATCAGTTCCTGATCATATGCTGTCGTATGGTTGACCACGGACCAATTCTTTTCGGTACAGTGACATGTATATTCCTTCTATCTTCTTTTGATGCTTCCTGCATCATTTAATAATTTCCCTGCAGAATCCTTCAGTATTGCAATTCTAAGCTTGAATTCCTTCTTTAGTTCTTTCAGCTTGAGAAATGCCGATTGTGTTCTTCCCTTTTGGTTTTCTAATTCCAGGTCTATGCACTTTTCATTATAATTCTTACTTTGTCTTCCCTTGCCATCTTTTGAAATCTTCTATTCAACCTTTTACTTATCATTTATTCCTTGTACTTTGGCTACTCTATGTTCAAGAGCAAGTTTCAGAGTCTTTTCTGACATCCTTTTTATTTTTTAATTACTTCTTATTTTTTTTTGACCTTTTGCTTCCTTCATGTATGACGTCCTTCATATCATCCCACCACTCATCTTGTCTTCAGTAATTAGTGTTAAACCTGTCAAATCTGTTCTTGAGTTTGTCTCTCAATTCAAGTAGTGTATAGTCAAGGTCTTACTTTGGCTCTAGTGGACTTGTGTTAATTTTCTTATGCTTCAACTTGAACTCGCATGTGAGTAATTGATGGTCGGTTCCACAGTCGGCTCCTGTCCATGTTATGTCTGATTATACTAAACATCAAGGCCATATTTTCCAACTGGTGATCTGTCTTTGTTTCCAGTGTTCACATTCCAATTGCCAGTAATTATCAATGCATGTTGATTGTATGTTTGATTAACTGCAGAAATTGATAAAAATCTTCAATTTCTTCATCTTTTGCAGTAGTGGTTGGTGTGTAAATTTGAATAATAGTTGTATTAACTGGCCTTTCTTGTAGGGGAAAGGATATTATTCTATCACTGACAGCTTTATAATTCAGGATAGATCTTGAAATATTCTTTGTGATGATGAGTTTGATGCCGTTCCTCTTTAAGTTTTCATTCCCGGCATAGTAGACCACATAATTTTCCAATTCAAAATGGCCAATACCAGTCCATTTCAGCTCTCTAATGTCTTGGATATTGATCTTCAAGAGTTCTATTTCATTTTTGGCAACTTCCAAAATTCCTAGATTCATATTTTGTAGCTTCTTTGTTCTGATTATTAGTGAATATTTGTAGCCATTTCTTTTCATTTTGAGTTGTGCCACATTAGCCAGTGAAGGTTCCAAAAGCTTTACTCCATCCATGTCATTAAGGTAGACTCGAGTATGAGAAGGCTTTTCTTCCCCAGTTTTATTTTGACTGCCTTCCAACCTGAGGGGCTCATCTTACTGTACCTTATAAGATAATATTACAAGGCTATTCATAAGGTTTTCACTGGCCAATATTTTTAGAAGTAGACTGTCAGGTCCTTCTTAGTAGTCTGTCTTAGTCTAGAAGCTCTGCTGAAACCTATCTGCCATATGTGACCCTGCTGGTATTTGAAATACTGGTAGTATAACTTCCAGAATCACAGCAACACACCTGCCACCACAGTATGACAAACTGACAGATAAGTGATGGTTTCTTAAATTATTTTTTGTCCCTTTATGGATTCAAGTATTTGTTTAATGGTCTTATCTTTCCATTTGGAGATTTCCCTTGAGTAACACTTGCAGAGCTGGTCTGGTAGTGGCAATTTTTCAGAGCTTCTGTTTATTTGGGAATGTCTTGATTTCCCCCTCGTGTTTGAATGACAACTTTGCTGACTACAGAATTTTTGGTTGGCAATTGTTTTCTTTCAGTATTTTACTTATTTCACTCTATTGTCTTCTGGCCTCTAGTGTTTCTGAGGAGAAATCCGCACTGATTCTTAAGAAGGACATTTGGTATGTTATATTGAATTTTTCTCTTGCTGCTTTCAAAAAGACTTGTCATTGGTTTAGAGAAATTTTATCAGCATGCGGCACAGGGTTGCTGCTTTTGTGTTTCTTCTAACTGGAGTTTCTATAGCTTCTTGTATTTGCAGTCTTTGTTCTGTGTGTAGGTCTGGGAAATTTTCTATGAGTATCTCTTGGAAAATTATTTCTATGCCTTTATTATTGTCATGGTGTTCTACAATTCTTACAATTCTACTGTCAGATTTCTTAATTTAATTCCATATTTCCATTTTGCTTTGTTTGCTTTATTTTTTCCCCTTGTTTCTCTTTAGACTTGATAATTTCAGTTACTCTGTCTTCTAGATAATTTGTTCTACCTTATGTCTGTTTGACTCTCTTGTTGAATGTTTCTTTTGCATTTTCTAATTCAGATGTGTTACTCATCAGTTCCAGTAATTCTTTGTTTTTTTTTTTTTATGTTTTTAGTTTCCTTATATATATATATTTTTAATTTTGTTCCTCAATTTGTTTTCTGATCTCTATTCATTTGTTTTTTGTGTATTTTTACTTTCTTTAAATATATCTAGCTCCATTGTCTGAAAGTTTTCTATACTTTACCTTTTCCTGATCTCTACAGGAGAAATTTTCTCTTCTTCATGTTTTCTTTTTGATTGGTCCTTCTTCTCTTGTGATTTTGTGTGTTTTACTATTATTTGTTGAACTTGGGCTATTTTGATTTCTTTTTAAAAATATTTTAAATTCTAAGTTTCCTGGTTTTCCAAAGAAATGGGAAAGGACACTCTTGTCCTTATGTTTTTCAGCACTGAATGAAGAGTTCTGATTAAGTTTTCGTGTGGGTGTGTCAACATCCGTGTTTGTTATGTCTGGTTTGCTTAGGTGACTGACTTTGCTGGATTAAGAGGTCTTCTGAGGTTTTGACTATAGCCCTGGATGTGCCCCTGGGACTGGTTTCATTTTCCAGTCTGAGTTTGGGATGTTTATGGCTCTGCAGCTCAATGCACATGCTTGAGGGATTTTCTGCTGTCTTCAGACACTGACTTAAACTATTGGGCTCAGATTTCCTGAGGCAAAAAGGTTGGGAGCACTTAATGTTTTTTTTTTTTTTTTTTTTTTTTTAATCCAGGCACCCCTGTATGGGCTCTCCCATGGTGTCTTGCTAAACAGGGGGTCAGTTGTTTCTGCTGTGTTGCCTGTCATATATTTCTCTCATTAAGGCTGAAAACTTTGTGGTGTGTTCCACCAGTATTCTAGCTCCTACAGTCTGTACAGCTTGGGACATATAAAGATTCAACAGCACTCACACAGTACCCCAGTCTCCCTTGATGCCTACCCAAGTGTGAGCTCCCACAGCCACTGTATGCCACCTTAAAAATTGGTCTACACCTTCCTCAATTTAACTCCCATCCAAAACTCTTTGTTTAGTGAGTTCCTCATCCCTGCCTCCAAATGGTCACAGTGAATTGAATCTTCCAATACCAGCAGCTAGTATCTCGCAGCTTCTGTGCCACCCCTGCTCCTCCTTTTCCCTGTATCTGTATTCACATTGACTCTCCAACTCCCCAGCTGCTGCCTGGAATTCTGAGATCTCAGTTTGTGCTAGTTTTTATTCATTGTTCATGGAATTAGTTGCTGGAAGATTTATGGGATCAATCTGTTACTCCATCATCTTGCCCTGTCCTCCATCTACACTTGGATATTTTTTGTCTTGTTTAACAGAAGATAACAATTTCTCTCTTCTTTCTTTTAAAAGTAGTCGTGATATTTCCCCCAAGTCATTTCTAGGATAGACATGGCCCGTGATATATAATTTACATATTCTTCACTTAGTTTGCGTGTTTTACGTAAGTCTCTCTAACACATTAAATAATTACCATGACTAAATATGCTTTTTTTATATCTTTATGGATCTGCAAGCAATTCCATTCCTTGTACTTTATACAGGGAGGGGTTCTTGGCTTCTTTTATGCATGTGTCAATAATTTTATGCCCACCAGTGTCCCTTCTCCTTAAAAAAAAGGGAGATTTGCATATTCTATCACTAGGTCTCATGTCTCTTATTCCACCAGTAGGAACTCTCTGCAAAGATGACAGCTGTTCCAGGAGTTACTGGCCAGCCTCCAATGATCTGTAAACAGTTCAGGGGCTACTTTCCAATGCTGATAGAATTGTTCTACCAGAAGGCTAAAAGCATGCACTCTGAACTTTTTTCAATTTACTGTACTTGTAAACAAGTAATTTTACTCAGGTTTAAATATTTAAGTTCTTTGAAGAGTTCTATGAAGTTAATAAATAATATTGTTAATACCTTCCATATACTGAGGGTTTAGTCAATTTCAGTCCTATGGTAAGTAGTTCATATTCTTTATTTTCTATAATCCTTACAACATCCCCACAGTAGTCCCATTTTGCAAATGAAGAACCCAGACTTAAGGAGTTTCAGGACTTACCTACATTGGCTGGGTCAGGATTGGAACTCCACAGTCCTATCTTCCTTGTCCTGCTAATATAGTTCTTGTTCTTACCTAAATCAATGGCCTGTTGATCAATTATACATGTCATCGCATTAGGGCAGAGCTTCTATATTAATTCAAATAATTTCATTCTTGCTTTTCTATTCTAAATTAAAAATTCACACTATCATGGGGGAAAACATCAATTTACTGTGTACAGACTATGTCAGGCACTTAGCTGAACACTTCCATATACTTTCTCCCACTTTTAATAATAACCTGGTCATAAGAGTTGTTATCTCCATGACTATACATAAGGAAAATGTTGCTCCTGAATATAATCCATCCATTGTCTAACAGCTAATACTGGAAGAGCCAGGATTAAGCCCATCTCTGCAGATGCCACAATAGCATTTTCCTCAGGTTAATCCTATCATTTGATGAAAGCCAATGCTTTAGCTCACATTCACATTTTGCTCTTGACCAAACAATCAGATTCTTTTCTTCACCATCTGTTGGCATGGTTTTTTAACAAACCACACCCAATAATTCTGAGTGGGGAGGATTTTTATGGATAATGGCTAAAAGATAAATTGAAGGACTAAGCTCTACGCTTAGATATTTAAGTCTTTAAAAGTTATTTATATATGTGTGTGTATATATATATATAGTTTTCTTTTTGTAATACTCTCAATTCATATATAACATTGATGTATGCTTCTTGTAACCCCATATGTTTCAGTCTCTTATAATGTGAGGTTGGAAATACAGAATTTCTGAAATTAGAAATAGAAACAAAGTGGTATATGAAGTGTGTAGTAAATACCTCTCTGTACACTACCATGGTGTGATAAAATAAAATGTAACATATAACTACATCCCTGCAAGGTAGCCTTGAGGCACATATGTAGCTCATAAAAAAACCCTGGATCTCTAAATCTCTAATCTTAAAGAAAGATACAGCATTACACCATCTGGCCACCAATATAACACATTAATCTTTGTTAAGCATGACATTACCTGGCAATTACTGCCTGTAGCCACAATGAGAAAAATATGTATAAACCTTGCATTTCTGCTTCTTCAGCTAGTTAAGACAGCATCAAAAAGTCTCTCTCTGGTTTCCGACCCTCTCCAGAGACAGACAAAGGCAGACGCTGAGATACTGCCTGCCACTACCAACCTTGGACCCTAGGTACAGCGGACTCTCTCTGAGTTTGAGAGGGGCCGAGCCTTCCTCCTGAGTTGGATTTTAATCAGGGAACTAACACTGTAAATATTAATTATAAGTCTCCAATTCTAAATGAATTTTTTTTTAATTGTACCTCAGGTGAAGGCTTACAGAACAAATAGTATCTCATGAAACAGTAGCACACATGTTGTTCTACAACATTGGTTAACAACCCCACAACATATCAACTCTGTAACTTCTCAACCTTTTTTTTTTTTTTTTTTTTGGTGAAAATACACACAGCCAAAGATACACAATTTCAAAATTTTCTACATGCACAGTTCAGTGACATTGACTGTTCTCAGTTGTGCTGTTATTCTTACTTAAGATGAAGGCTTACAGAACAAAATAGTTTCTCATTTAACAGTTACTATAAATGTTGCTCTATGACAATGGTTAACAATCTCACAACAAATCAACAATATCCTTACTCTACCTTGGGTTCCCTATCACCAGCTTCCTTATCGCCTTCTGCCTTCTGGCCCTTGTCACTGGACTCCTGTACCTCGTTAGTCCCATTTGGTATTATGGGGTTGTCCACTCTCCAGCTCAATGGTGAACCTTGGAAGTGACTTCACCACTGAGCTAAAAGGGTGTCTGGGGGCCATACTCTGGGGGTTTCTCCTGTCTCCTTTAGGCCAGTAAATCTGGTCTTTATTTGTGTGAGTTAGACTTTTATTCTACATACTTCTCCAGCTCTGTCCAGAACCCTCTGTTGTGATCCCAGTCAGAACAGTCACTAGTAGTAGCCAGGCACCATCTAGCTCCAATGGACTCAGTCTGGTGGAGGCCTTGGTAGGTCTGGTCCATTAGTCCTTCAGACTAATCTTTACCTTGTATCCTATTCTCTTCATTCTCCCTTGCTCCTGAAGGGATGAGACCAGTGGAGTACCTTAGATGGCTGCTCACAGGCTTTTAAGACCCAGATGCTACTCACCAAGGTAGAGTGTAGAACTTTGTCTTTATAAACTGTGTCATGCCAGTTGATCCAGATGTTCCCTGATACCATGGTCCCCACAGCCCTCAGGCCAGCAATTCAGTCCCTCAGTGAGTTTGGATGTGTCTATGGGGCTTCCATGACCTTTCCTTGTACAAGTTGTGCTGGTTTGCCCAGTATTGTGTACTATCTCACCCTTCGCCCAAGATACCACTTATCTATTACATATTTAGTATTCCTCTCCCCACCCCTCCCATCCCTGGTAACCAACAAAGATTGTTACTTTTTTTGTGTGAAGTTTTTCATGGGTTTTTACAATAGCGGTCTCATACAATATTTGTCCTTTTGTGATTGACTTATTTCACTCAGCGTAATGTCCTCCAGTTTCATCCATGTTATGAGATGCTTCACAGATTCATCACTGTTCTTTATCCTTGCATAGTACTCCATTGTGTGTATGTACCATAGTTTCTTTATCCATTAATCTGTTGTTGGGCATCTAGGTTGTTTCCATCTTTTGCTCTTGTGAGCAATGCTGCCATGAACATAGGTGTGCATATGTCTATTCGAGTGACGACTCTTATCTCTCTAGGATACATTCCTAGGAGTGGGATTGCTGGATGGAATTGTATGTCTATTTCTAGCTTTCTGAGGAAGCGCCATATCCTTTTCCATATTGGTTGTATCATTTTGCGTTCCCACTAGCAGTGCATAAGAGTTCTGATCTCCTTGCAGCGGCTCCAACATTTGTTATTTCCAGTGTTTTTGATTTGTGTCAGTAATGCTGGGGTGAGATGGTATCTCATTGTGCTTTTAATTTGCATTTCTCTAATGGCTAGTGATTGCGAGCATTTCCTCATATGTCTGTTGGCCGCTCGAATGTCTTCTTTGGTGAAGTGTCTGTTCATTTCCTTTGCCCATTTTTTTAATAAGATTATTTGTCTTTTTGTTGTAAAGGTGTTGGATTTTCTTGTAGATTATGGAGATTAGACCTTTGTCTGACTTGTACTGTCCAAAAATCTTTTCCCAGTCTGTAGGTTCTCTTTTTACTCTTTTGGTGAAGTCTTTTGAAGAGCACAGGTGTTTGATTTTTAGAAGATCCAAGTTATCTAACTTAATTCTGTGGTTTGTGTGTTGATGGTTATGGTTGGTATCCTGTTAATGCCATGTATTAAGGCCTTCAGCATTGGTTCTATTTTTTCTTCTATGAACTTTATAGTTTTGGGCTTTACATTTAGGTCTTTGATCCATTTTGAATTAGTTTTTGTATATGGAGTGAGGAATGGGTCCTGTTTCATTTTTTTGCAAATGGATATCCAGTTTTGCCAGCACCATTTGTTAAAAAGACTGGTTTTTCCCCATATGATGGACTTTGGGCCCTTGTCGAAGATAAGGTGACCGTAGGCGGATGGATTTACATCTGGGTTCTCAATTCTGTTCCATTGGTCAAGGTTTCTGTCGTTGTACCTGTATCATGCTGTTTTGACTACCGTAGCTGTATAGTAGGTTCTGATGTCAGGTAGTGTGAGTCCTCCAACTTTATTCTTCTTCTTCAGTAGTGCTTTACTTATTTGGGGCTTCTTCTCTTTCCATATAAAGTTAATGATTAGTTTTCCCATCTCTTTGAAGAATGTTGTTGGTATTTGGATCTGGGATTGCATTGTATTTGTAAATTGCTTTGGGTAGAATTGTCATTTTCACAATGTTGAGTCTACCTGTCCATGAGCATGTTATGTTTTTCCATATATGTAGATCCCTTTGGGTTTCATGCAGTAGTGCTTTGTAGTTTTTTTGCATAGGTCTTTTACATCCCTGGTTAGATTTATCCCTAGATGTTTTATTTTTTTAGGGGCTATTAGAAATGGTATTGTTTTCCTGATTTCCTTTTCATCATTCTCCTTATTGGTATATAGGACACCAACTGATTTTTGTATGTTTATCTTGTATCCAGCTACTTTGCTGTCTCTTTCTGTTAGTTTGCAGTAGTTTTCTCCTGGAGTCCTTTGGGTTTTCCATGTATAGTATCATATCATCTGCAAACAGGGGCACTTTAACTTCTTCATTACCAGTTTGGATGCCCTTTATTTCTTTTTCTTGCCTTATTGATGTAGCTAGAACTTCCAGCACAATGTGAAATAGGAGTGCTGATAAAGGGAATCCTTGTCTTGTTCCTGTTTTCAAGGGGAATGTTTTCAGCCTCTCTCCATTAAGAATGATGTTGGCCGTTGGTTTTGCATAGATGACCTTTATCATGTTGAGACATTTCCCTTCTATACCTCTTTGATTGAGAGTTTTTATCAGGAATTGGTGTTGGACTTTGTCTAATGCATTTTCTGTGTCAATTGAGATGATCATGTGATTCTTTTCTTTCCTTTTATTTATGTGCTGGATTATGTTGATTGATTTTCTAATGTTGAACCATCCTTGCATACCTGGTATGAATCCTTCTTGGTCGTGGTATATTATTTTTTTGATATGATGCTGAATTCTATTGGCTAGAATTTTGTTGAGAATTTTTGCATCTATATATCTATGAGAGATATTGGCCTGTAATTTTCTTTTATTGTGACATCTTTGCCTGCTTTTGGTATCAGCGTTATGCTGGCTTCATAGAATGAATTTGGAAGTGTTGCTTCCTCTTCTATGCTCTGAAATAGCTTGAGTAGAACTGGTACAAGCTCTTCTGTAAATATTTTGTAGAATTCTCCAGTGAAGCCATCTGGGGCAGGACTTTCTTCGGTTGAGAGTTTTTTTATTACCTTTTCAATCTCTTCTATTGTTATGGGTCTGTTCAGATTTTCAACATCACTTGGTTGTAGTTTGGGTAGGCCATGTGTTTCTAGAAATTTATCCATTTCCTCTAGGTTTTCAAATTTGTTGGAGTAGAGGTTTTCATAATATTCTGTTATAATCCTTTTTATTTCAGTTGGGTCTGCTGTAATGTCCCCCATTTCATTTCTTATTTGGGTTATTTGTGTCTTCTCCTGTTTTTCTTTTGTCAGTCTGGCCAGTGTTTTGTTAAGTTTGTTGATTCTTTCAAAGAACCAACTTTTGGTTTTGTTGATTCTTTCTATTGTTTTTCTGTTCTCTATTTCATTTATTTCTGCTCTGAGCTTTACTATTTCCTTTCTTCCGGTGGTTGTGGGCTTTTTTTTTTTTTTTTTTTTTTTTTTTTGCTGTTTTCTTTGTATTTGTTTGAGTTCTGTAGTTAACGTTTTGATTTTGTCCCTTTCTTCTTTTTTGATATGTGCATCTATTGCTATAAATTGTCTTCTGAGGACTGCCTTTGCTGTGTTCCAAATGTTTTGGTATGATGAGTTTTCATTTTCATTTGATTCTAGGAATTTTTTTATTCCATCTCTGATTTCTTCTTGTACTCACTGATGTGTAAGCAGAGTATTATTCAGTTTCCATGTAGTTTATTTTTTTCCCTTGCTCTTTCTATTGTTAATTTCTACCTTGATGGCATTGTGGTCAGAGAAGATACTTTGAATTATCTTAAAGTTTTGGATCTTGTTGAGGATTGCTCTGTGGCCTAAGATGTGGTCTATTCTGTAGAAAGTTCCATGTGCTTTGGAAAAGAATGTGTACTTTGCAGTGGTTGAATAGAGTGTTCTATATATGTCTATGAGGTCAAGTTGGCTGATTGTGCCCTTTAGTTCTTCTGTGTCTTTGCTGAGTTTCTTCTTAGTTGTTCTGTCCTTTACTGACAGTGGTGTGTTGAAGTCTCCTACTATTATTGTGGAACTGTCAATTACTCTTTTCAGTGTTGTTAGAGTTTGTTTTATGTATTTTGGAGCCCTATCATTGGCTGCGTAGATGTTTATTATGGTTATGTCTTCATGATGGATCGTCCCCTTAATCATTACATAGTGTCCTTCTTTGTCTTTTATGGTAGATTTTGCTTTAAAGTCTATTTTATCTGAGATTAGAATTGCCACTCCTGCTCTTTTTTGGTAGTTTGTTAGCTTGATATATTTTTTCCAACCTTGGACTTCTAATAAATTCACATCTTTGTTTCTGTGGTGTGTCTCTTGTAGACAGCATATTGATGGATCCTGTTTTCTTATCCATTCTGTCACTCTCCGAGTCTTTACGGGTGCAATGAGTCCGTTTACATTCAGTGTAATTATTGATAGATGTGAGTTTGTTGCTTTCATTTTGTAGTGCTTTTTCTTGTGGTGCTGAATTTTTCTTTGTTCTTCTTACTCTCTTGTGCTGAGTTACTTTTTTTTGTGGATTTGTTTTTCATTTCTTTAGTTTTTGTAGGTTTTGTTTTTGCTGAGACTTTATTTTTTTGTCTTTATTTTTATGAGTTGGTTTGTTAACTTTCTTTGTGGTTACCATGAATTTTACCCTTATCTTTCTAAGTTTGAAGCAGTCTACCATTACTTGGTATCGCCTTGCCTTCCTCTCCATTAGAAGGTTCTATACCTATGATGTTTATTCCCTCTTTCATTGTTTCATTGTTTTGATGTTGTTGTCATCCATCAATTGACTTCTCTGATTCCCTGTTGTATTTTTTTGGTTTTGGATAGTCCTCGAGAGTTCATTTCCTAGATTGGTATCTGGCTGGTATGATCCTGCGTCCTAGGTTATGCCTGTGGGCTAAAGCTGTTTGTCCTCAGATCGAAGAACTCCCTTTAATAATTCTTGTAAGTTTGGTTTGACTTTTACATATTCCCTTAGTTTCTGTTTATCTGGAAATGACCTAATTTCGCCATCTAATTTGAACGAGAGTTTTGCAGGTTATATTATTCTTGGCTGACAAATTTTTTTCTTTCAAGATTTTGTATATGTCATCCCATTGCCTTCTTGCCTGCATGGTTTCTGCCGAATAATCTGAGCTTAGTCTTATTGTTTCTCCTGTGTATGTGACTTCTTGTTTTTCATGAGCTGCTCTCAGGATTCTTTGTTTGTCTTCGGTTTTGGTGAGTGTGAATATGATATGCCTTGGTGATTTTCTTTTGGGGTCTCTTCTATATGGGGTTCGTTGAGCTTCTTTAATGGCCAGCTTTTCATCTTTCATGATATTGGGGAAGTTTTCTGTCAGCAGTTCCTCAATGATCCTCTGTGTTTTCTGTTTTTTCCCCCTGTTCTGGAATGCCAATCACTCATAAATTTTTGCTTTTAATTGTGTCCCACATAACTCTCAAGGTCTCTTCATTTTTCTTTGTTCTTTTTTTTGAGTTTTCCTGAGACAGAGTTGTATCCAAGTGTTTGTCTTCAGTTCCACTGATCCTGTCTTCTACGGTTTCAAATCTGCTTCTCAGCCCTTCTATGACATCATCCATTTCTGAAATCTTGTTATCTTTTGGATTTCTAATTGTTGTCTTTGTATAATTTCTAGTTGTGAATTTATTTTGGCATTTTGTTCCTGCATCATCTTCCTGAATTCTTCCAATTTTTTGTCTGTATTTTCCATGAATTTGTCTATTTTTTCCTCATGTTTGTCAGCTTTTTGCCTGAGTTCTTTTAAAATTCCGAGTATTAGAGCTTTGAATCCCCTATCAGGTACTTCTAGTGCATTTTCTTCCACAGGAGAGTCATCTGGTGTTTTAATTTGGATGCCTACTGGAACCTTCCTGTCCTGTTTTTGTAAATGTTTTGATAGTGTCTACTCTTTACGGGGCATTCAGTAGTTGTTTTTCTCATTTATTGATTGTAGATTTGTTTGTTTCATCCCTTTAAAAAAAATTTGACTATATCTGAGCAGGCGGACTGTGCGTTCTTTGTTGTTTGCTTGTCTGTGAGCTCAATACTTTTTGCCTCCTTCTCCAACTGGCAGATTCAGTCACTCAGATATGGTACAACAGGGCAGGTCTAGCTGAAGAGAAGCCACTGGGATTGGTTGTTTGTGGCACTCACTACAGCCACCAGGGCGGGTTGGTATCAGTGCTGGGCAGGTTCCAGTAGGCCATGACTGCACTGCTTGGTGGTGTGATGTCAAGCACACAGTGCAGGTAGGCTCGATGCAGCAGGGAGATGGTTATGTGTGGAGCTAGGCTGGATATGGGAGAGAGGAGAGAGGAACAGGAGCCAAAAAACATACAAACAAACTAAAAAGAATTCTAGGGGAGCTTGCCATTGGAATGGAGATATGAGAGACTATGAAATGGAAAAAACTATGAAATGGAGAAAGGGGAAGAGGAAGAAAAGAAAAGAATGAACAAATAAAAATCAGAAAGGTTAAAGAACCGCAGTGTTCCCAGAGAGCCCACTGATGCAGCTATGAGGTCTGGGGAAGTTGCTCCCAGGTGTCACAGCACAGCCTGGCCAAAGGTGCAGAGGCATACAATGCTGGTATTCAGGGATCAGAAAGAGAAGGAAGACATAGAGAGACGAGAAACTGAGCAATGAAGAAAGACAAAAAGGGAAAAAGAAGGAAAAAAAAAAAAAAACCAACCAAAAAATAAAGAACAAAAAGCCCACCCCAAAAAACCAGGAAAAAAAAAAAACAACAACAAATAAAGAAATGGCCTCAGGGATCTCTCCACACATCTGTGGAAGCCAAAGGGGAGTTCCTTACCACACAGCTCCGCCTGACCAGAAAGGGCTCCCAACTCAAGAAGAGGAAAAGAAAACAAACAAAGAATTCAAAATGCACAAACGAACAAAAGCCCTGGGATCCCACCAGCATGGCAGCCCAGACCAGGAAGCAGCTCCACACTCGAACGGAGCTCCACAGCCCCACAGGAGAAAGCAAAGATGGCACATGGAGCCAGGCACTCGAGCAAAAGGAGGGGGAGGCAGCAAGAGGCAAGCAATAAATTCAAAGAAACAGGGAAAAAAAAAAAAAGCAATAGGATCAGCCAACAAATGGCACTCAGAGAGCCAGCCAGTGCATGCTGGTGTTTCTGGACAAGAGACTGTGTCCGCGGTAAGCAAAGGAGGCCAAATGTGGGTGAAGAAGGGTGGAGAGTGGGAAAGCGTATATCACAAGTTGACAGCACTCTAGAGCCCCTCAGGAAGAAGCAAAGATGGTGCACGGAGCCAGGCACTTGCGTGAAAGGAGGGGAAGGTGGCAAGAGGCAAGCAAGAAATCAAAAGAAGCAGAAAAAAAAAGCAACACTAGCAGCCAACAAATGGCACCCAGAGAGCCGCCCACTTGGGTGCGTGGAATCCAAGCTGCCGGCGCCTCCTGGTCAAGAGACCGTGGCTGCGGGAAGCAGAGGAACAATCATACAAAAGCCCCGGGATCCCACCAGCGCAGCAGCCCAGACCAGGAAACAGCTGCACACTCGAATGGAGCTCCGCAGTCACTCAGGAAGAAGCAAAGATGGCTCCCGGAGTTAGGCACTCAAGCAAAAGGAGGGGGAGGCAGCTAGAGGCAAGTGAGAAACCAAAAGACGCAGAAAAAAAAAGGCAACACTAGCAGCCAATAAACGGCACCCGGAGAGTCGCCCACTTGGGCATGTGGAATCCAAGGAGCCGGCACCTCCTACTCAAGAGACCGTGGCCGCCGGAAACAGAGGAGGCTGAGCCGGGGAAAAGAGGGGTGGGGGGCAGGAAAACGCACACCACAAACTACTGGCTGTTTCGCCCCCCGCCGGACGCTCCGCAAGGCGGCCACCCAGCACCCCCGCCCTCTGGTCTCTGACAGGAGTCCAAGATGGTGGATCCGCGCCACGCCAGCTGGTAGGGGACCTCTGCATGAATCTCTCCTTGCTCTCCATTCTCTGTGAGTTTTCTCACTCCATTTGGTGCTTGGCTGAGTTCTTTATCTCTTCATTTGATGTTTTAGGGTTTCAGGATTGTTGTATTCTCCATTTGGCTTAGTTTTTCAGATCTTTGCTGTGGAGGGATGGTGTGGTGCTTCTGCCTAGAGTGCCATTCTGCCCCGTATTTCTTCCAAAAGTTATTTTTTTTACAGTAATTCAGAGTTTCTGTATAGAACAATTCTACCACATGCTGTCAGTTTGTTGTACAGTGGTGGCTTGTGATGCTATGTTGCTGGAAGCTATGACACCTGTATTTGAAATACTAACAGTCACTGCTAGTGGACAGGTTTCAGCAGAGCTTCCATGTTAAGACAGACTAGGAAAAAAGGTGTGGTGGCCTACTTGCAAAAATTAGCCAATGAAAAGCTGATGGATCACATCAGAACACTGTTTGACTTGCTTGCTTTGGATACATCATCAGGAGAGACCAATTGCTGGACAAGGACATCATGTTTGGTGAATTAAAGGGCCAAAGAGTGAGTATGAGACCCTCATTTTAGGTACATTGGCACAATAGTCCCAACAATGGAATCAGACATGCTGGTAATTGTGAGAATGATGCAGGATCTGATAACATTTCATTCTGTTGAACATAAGGTTACCATGTGTCAGATTTGACTCAATGGGAACTAACAAGAACAACAAGTACAGACTAACTCGTTCAGAACAAATGTCCTTTCTGTCCTTGAAGGCAGCAATATTTATACCATTATGCCCATATGGAGCAGTGAGGTACCATAACTAGAAATAATTTGCACCCTGTATTGGACCAGTTAAGCAGATCCAATTCTCTAGATGTAGGAAGATAGCAAAGATATGATCTACATCTTTAAGTTCTATTACAGTTATTTTTAAGTGCTTAGTAATTTGTTGAATATGCATTATCTTAAAAGAATTACTAATTCATACATTCTCAACAGGGCAGTGCCATCATCAAGAGGGAGATAATTGGTTCTTGGAGATGAAAATTTCTACTTTTTATATATAAAGCACAGATGCATATACAGTACATACAGTATGTATTCACAGTACACAGATATAAAGTGTATCTGGGCTATTAAAATTTTATGGGGAAGAGTGAGTAGGAAAAATGTTTAACATTGGTTCTTATGTGGCAATAATTAAAAAAAAGTTTGACAAACACTTCTCTAGTTGCACTGAAAGGGGTTAAATTAAGTATCTGTATTTGCACTTCTCAGGAAGTTAACCATAATTGCAAAGCTGTCAATAAAGTTTTAGTACGTCAGTCATCACTACTATTTGCTTGATTTGATTCTTTGGTCCCTATTCAGCTAGCTTGGCCTCTACTGCACAGCTGTGATAGCAGCAGGTCAAATTAGCTTACTTATTGTAAAGTAAGGTCAGTGAAAAAGAGGAAGACCTCAATGAGATGAGTTGACACAGTGGCTGCAATAATAAGCTCAATCATAACAGTGATCATGAGAATGTCTCAGGACACGGCAGCGTTTCATCCTGTTGTATATAGGGTCACTATGAGTTGGAACAGACTTGATGGCACCAAACAACAACGTTGTAAATTTATGAAATTATATATCGATTTTAGACATTCTGTAATCACTGAGCTTTTTACTTAAATATCCGTAACTTCATTTGAAACTCATTTTTAAGTTAAAGATAATAATGTATCTTCATTATTTAATTATTTAATTATTCATTATTTAAGAAAATTATCATATCCTCCCTTTGCTATTAAGATGTTGATTATTTGTTTTAGGTGAAGGGAAGGACAGCACACACTACAGGGGAAGTTAGCACACCTGGACTAAACCAAAAACTAAGAAGTTTCCTGAATACAACCAAACACTTCGAGGGACAGAGTAGCAGGGGCGGGAGTCTGGGACCATGGTTTCGGGGGACATCTAGGTCAATTGGCATTTATTATGTTGGGCATCCCACTTTGATGAGTGGTGTCTAGGGTCTTAAAAGCTAGAGAGCGACCATCTAAGATGTATCAATTGGTCCCAACCTACCTGGAGCAAAAGAGAGTGAAGAATACCAAAGACACAAGGAAAATATTAGCCCAAGAGACAGAAAGGGCCACATGAACCAGAGACTTCATCAGCTTGAGACCAGAAGAACTGGATGGTGCCTAGATGCCACCAATGACCACCCTGACAAGGACCACAACAGAGAGTCTCTGACGGAGCAGGAGATAAGTGGGGTGCATAACTAAAATTCTAGTAAAAAATCAGACTTAATGATTTCACTGAGACTGGAGGGACCCCTGAGGACATGGCCCCTGGACTCCCTGTTAGCCCAAAACTAAAACCGTTCCTGAAACCAACTCTTCAGACAAAGATTGGACTGGACTATGAGACATAAAATGATACTTGTGAAGAGTGTGCTTCTTAGCTCAAGTAGATACATGAGACTAAATGGGCAGCTTCTTTCCAGAGGTGAGAGGAGAAGGCAGAGAGGGTCAGGAGTTGCTTGAATGGACATTAGAAATCCAGGGTGGAAAGGAGTAGTGTGCTGTCACAGTATAGGGAGAGCAACTAGGCTCACATAACAATGTATATATAAATTTTTGTATGAGAAACTAACTTGAATTGTAAACTTCCACTTAAAGCACAATTTAAAAAAAAGTGATTATTCATTGAACAGGTATTTTTTAGTGAACTGCTAAAAGGAGGGAAAGCCTCAATGAAATGGATTGACACAATAGCTGCAAATATGGATTCAAATGTCAGGATGATCATGAAGATGGCACAGAGCTAGACAGTGTTTTGTACTGTGTAAGGTTGCCATGAGGTGGAGCTAACAAGAGGGCAACTAACAACAAATAGCACCAACATGCAGAATACAAACAAATTCATAGCTGAAAAACAAATAAATAAAAAATAATAATAAACAATGTCTCCCTATTTTACGGGAAAGGAGAAATTATCATTCATTACATAATTAGTCATTTAATTATAATTTTTATAATGCTTACAAGATACAAGAGTAAAGACTCAAATACAGTATATAAGACAGCATATATCATATGGAACTGGTCTTGTTGGAGATTAAAGAGCACTTATTTAAATAAAATAATTTTTAGTTGAGATCTAGGGAGTTTAGAGGCCTGGGGAAATGGAGGGAAAGACAGAGGAAAGAAAATGTAGAAGGACTCTGAGCAGAAATGACCTTGGCTTTGTGGGGGAATCAGAAGTCACTAGTGTGGCTGGAAAGAGAGAAACTAGGGGTAGAGAGATATGAAGTGGGGCTGGTGGACAGAAGGCCATATCACATAAGAGCATGTGGCTATTACAATCATTTGGGAAATATTCAAAGAGAAATGGAAGGTACTTTAAGAGTTTTAAGTAAGGGAGTGAATTAATGCAGTGTGCATGTTGAGATACATTCAGCTTGCACTGTAGAACTTTAATTGAAGGAGTGTGAGAGTGGACATGGGACACTAGTAAGAAGAATTTACATGAGCCCAGTAGGGTGGTTGCAGCATAGATGAAATGATGTTTAGAAATTGGTGACTGACTAGATATAACAGGTGAGAAAAGAATGAGTACAAAATGAGAGGCTTGGGTTCCTACATATCTAGCTGCTTAGATGGTGGAACCAATCCCTGAAATGTCATACACTGGGAAAGAACTAAATTAAGGAAGGTTAAGACTGGGAGTGGAGTAAGGAGAAGAGCATAGAGAGAGATTAGGAAACCAGGTCTGCACACACTGAGTTTGAGGTACTCGTGAGATTTTTTAAGTGGAAAAGTTGAGTAGGTAATTGGATATACCACTTGCCTAGACTTAGAAGAGAGAACTGACATATGGAAAAAAAAAAAAAACTGAGGGATATAATTGGGCAACTGACATATCCTGGAAGCACCATTAACATTTTAAAACTTCAATTCCCTGACCTGCAGATATGAAATATAAAATTACTTAAATCATAAATGACATGACTTCCAGAACTATAGCAACAAACAAACCACCACAGTACACCAAAGTGACAGACAGGAGTGGATGGGTGGGTCTAAGAGTGAACCTAGAATTATTCCAACAATAAAAGTCCAGCAAAAGAAACTGAAGTGGCCAGAGAGGTTGGAAAGCCAAAAGAGTGTTGTGTCAACAGGGAAGAGACTAGTGCAAGATGGTGGCAGTCAGCTGGGTGGAGTATTACTAAGTAATATAAGAATGGGAAAACAGCCATTGGACTTAGTCACCTGGGCCTCTCTCATTGAGTGTTATTCTATAGGATTCAGTAGAAGTAAGGATAAAGTAAGCTGAGACAGAAGAGGTGAAGAAACAGAAAAAAACAAGCATAGACACATCAACTGTGAGGAGTATAAGAGAAAAAGAACAGCTGCTGGAGAAAGGAGTAGGGTTATGGAGAAAGAACCCACTGTAAAGGGAAGGCAGGAAGGGAAAGAGTCCAGCAAGAACGTGAAGTACTGGCCTTCACAAGTTGCTCCACTGTGACAGATGCAAAGAAGTTCAGGATGAAGGAAAACACAATAGGTTTATAGTCTTGGCTGAAGGAGTTTGAGAATGTTCCTAGGTTGGAAATATATTCTTAGACAATTATCCAACCCAAATCCAGAACACTCTCAAATTCTTGCTACCTCACCTTCAATGTTGTCTATATTTTCTCTTGGAACAATTTAAAAGACAACCAGTATCTGTCATCTAACTTGCACTCCAGCTAAGCCAACAAGTTCTATCACTCTCTTTGTGTGCATATGTAATAATATATATAATAACTTTAATCAATATTTGCCCAAAAGAGTATCATATAAGAAGGAAGAAGAGGTCATTTTGGTTTTCTAATGAAAACATGAAAGAACGAAAAGATCAAAATGGATGTCAGAAGAGACTCTGAAACTTCCTCTAGAATGTGGAGTAGCTAAAGCAAAAGTAAGAAATGATGAAATGAACGAGCTAACAGAAGATTTCAAAGGATAGCTCAAGAAGACAAAGTAAGTATTACACTGAAATGTACAAAGATCTGGAGTTAGAAAACCAAAAGAGAAGCACACGATCGGCATTTATCAAGCTGAAAGAACTGAAGAAAAATTTGCATTGGGCAAATCTGCAGCAAAAGATCTCTTTAAAGTGTAAAAAAGCAGTGGTATCACTTTAAGATGCACCTGACCCAAGCCATGGTGTTTTCAATTGCCACATATGCATGTGAAAGCTGGACAATGGATGAGGAAGACTTAAGAAAAATCGATGCCTTTGAATTACAGAGTTGATGAAGAATGTTGGATATACTACAGACTGCCAAAAGAATGAACAAATCTGTCTTGGAAGAAGCACAGCCAGAATGCTCCTTAGAAGCAAGGATGGTGAGACTTCGGCTCATATACGTTGAACATACTATCAGAAGGGTCTAGTGCTTGCAGAAGAACATTATGCTTGGTAAAGTTGATCATTGTTGAAAAAGAGGAAGACCCTCAACGAGATGGATTGACATAAGGGCTGCAACCATAGGCACAAGCATAACAATGATTGTGAGAACGGTACAGGAACATGTAGTGTTTCGTTCCGTTGTACATAGGATCACTATGACTGAACCTACTCTATGGCACCTGACAACAACAGTGAAAACAGAAGAAGGCACTATCACTATCTTATCTTCCAGAGAGGAGGTCCTAATATAAATTCATGGTAGGGAAGATTAATGCCTTATCCAAAGCTACTAATGATTTTACTCCTTTGGACTTAAAAATTCTGTGCCAAAACAATCTCATGCCCCTTCTTGTTTTTGTGAAGAGTGCACAGAGACAATATGACCCCAAAAGGGACAAGACTCATACTTTGTTCTTCCCCTTTTCTTGCCTTTGCGTAGGTGTCAAGGATGAGACCATCTTTTAGAGGGAAATTACAGTTCCTTTAGGGATTAGTTTAATTGAAATGTCAAAGAGGTAGGTGGGGACAATTTTTCAACACCTTAACACAGAAGAGAAGAAATATGACTTAAATGAGGTCTTTAAACGGTCAGTGGTGCTTCCAGGAAATGTCAAGTTTTAGAGAATTTTCTAGCTTTCTAGTATCTCTCTGGAATGTATTCTTGTCGTTTTCCCAAGAAGACAGATCAGATAATGTTCACCTCTGAGTCACAATTTCACGGACATACCCAGATCAGGGATACTCGCTATAGCTGTGACATTGGTACATACAAGTCCTGCTCTTGCTTTCACTGCTATTTTTCTCATATTCAAGAGTGAATGATGTATATAGCTATCATAGAAACTCTATTATGTTTCTAAATAAAATGTATTATTTATTACACCTTGTATATGTTATTCACAAACTTTATTGGTGTTGTTAGTTGCTATCAAGTAGGCTCCAATGCATGGCAACGTTATGCACAACCAAACAAAATGCTTCTGGATCCCATGCATCATCATGATTTCTGGCATGCTTGAGGAGTCCATTATTACCCTCCAACCTAGGGGGTTCATCATCCAGCACTATATCAGACAATATACTGTTGTGATCCATAAGGTTTTGATTGGCCACTTTTCACAAGTAGATCACTAGGCCTTTCTTCCTAGTCTTAGTCTGGAAGCTCCATTGAAACCTGTCCACCATGAGTGACCCTGTTTGTATTTGAGATATTGGTGGCATAGCTTCCAGAATTATAGCAACGTGTAAGCCACCACAGTATGACAAACTGACGGGCAGGTGATGGAATCACAGAATATTGGTCTGTATTATTCAATAAGGTGTTAAGTTTAAAATACTTAGTATGGAGCCCGACACACAGCAATTCCTCACTGAATGGTGACTCTGAGGAAGGATAATCAAATGACTTAGGATTGGCATCCGTAGTGGACCAATAACCAATACAATCTTTCTTATGCATAGAATAATTTTACTACCTAAACACCAATCTAATGCATGCTACTTCTTGAGTGAATGTCTAACATTACATTTTACAATGATTCTACTTATTTTTCAAAGAATGCAATTTTATTTGTGCTTAGGCACCCTTTTTTCATGTACTATCAAGTAAAAGTATAACATGAGCTACACATTTGAATCACATATACAATTTTGAATTTTCTACTACACACACAGACACACACACACACACACACTAACAAGTGAAGTCAACTTTAAGAAAGTATTTCATTTGACACAATATATGTAAAATATTCTCCTATCAATATGTAATTAATGTAAGAAGATTGTTAACATGATGTTTACATTCTTTTTTTATATGAAGTATTCAAATTCCAGTGTGCATTTTATTTAAAGCACATCTCAATTTGAGCCATATTTCAAGTGCTCAATAGCCACATGTGACTCATGGTGGCTACCACATTGAATAATTCAGGTTCATACTTTACATGTATAACCTCATTAAATCCTCCTAATCATATGTTACAAATGAGGAAACTGACTATAAAACCAGTAAACCAATTGCCTTCGAGTTGACCCTGACTTGGGATGACCCCATGTGTGTCAGAGTTGAACTATACTTCATAGAGTTTTCAATATCCTTTATTTTTTTTCAAAAGTTGATCACCAGTCCTTTCTTCTGAGAAGTCTCTATGTGGACTCAAACCTCCAACTTTTCAGATGGAGGCTGAATGCGTTAACCATTTACACCACCCAGGGGCTTATACATAGGTTCAGTCAACTGGTCTAAGGCTCAAAGGGTAATAAGTCATAGATCCAGAACTGAAAGCCAGGAGTCTTGCTGGAAGTCCTGCCCCTAAAACACTATGCCACACGCCTCCCAAGTTGTTTGAAGATACAAATTCTTATGCTCTCAAAAAAGACCTCAAAACCTGAAAAAAACATTGCAAATCCCTCTTTTTCATGGGAATTAGGTAAAATACTGCTCAAATTAATTCATTAAAAATATTAATGGAGAGTCTACTGTTGTTAGTTGCTGTGCTGGGCACTAGAGGTCTTGTGGTTAGGTGCTGTTAAGTTGGTTCCGACTCATAGTGACTGTCGTGGATTGAATCGTGTCCCCCCAAAAATGTGTGTAGCACCTTGGCTAGGTCATGATTCCCAGTACTGTGTGATTGTGTTATCTGATGTGATTTCCTTATGTGTTGTAAACTCTACCACTATGATGAGATTATATGTGATCTCCTCATGTGTTATAAATTCTATCACTGTGATGAGGTTATACTGATGAGGTTGACAAGATTAGCGTCTTAATGCAATCTCTTTTGAGATATAAAAGAGAGAAGTGAGCAGAGACACATGGGAACTTCATACCACCAAGAAAGCAGTGCCGGGAGCAGAGCGCATCTTTTGGACCTGAGGTTCCTGTGCAGAGAAGCTCCCAGACCAAAGGAAGATTGATGGCACAGATCTTCCTCCAGAGCCAACAGAGAAAGCATTCCCCTGGAGCTGATGCTCTGAATTTGGACTTGTAGCCTACTGGACTGTGAGAGAATAAATTTCTCTTTGTAAAGCCATCCACTTGTGGTATTTCTGTTGGAGCAGCACTAGATGACCGAGACAGCGACCCTGCGCACCACAGAACAAAACACTGCCTGGTCCTGCACCATGCTCGCAATCGTTATGCTTGAGCCCATTGTTGAAGCCACTGTGTCAATCCATCTCTTTAAGGGTCTTCCTTTTCGCTGACCTTGTACTTTACTAAGCATGATGCCCTACTCCAGGGACTGATCCCTCCTGACAACATGGCCAAAGTATGTAAGACGTAGTCTCGCCATACTTCCTTCTAAGGAGCATTCTGGTTGTACTTCTTCCAAGACAGATTTCTTCATTATTTTAGAGTCCATGGTATATTCAGTATTCTTCGCCAACACCACAATTCAAAGGCATCAATTCTGCTTCAGTCTTCCTTAGTCATTGTCCAGCTTTCACATGCATATGATGCGATTGAAAATACCATGGCTTAGGTCAGGCGCACCTTAGTCTTCAAGGTGACATCTTTGCATTTCAACACATTGAAGAGGCGTTTTGCAGCAGATTTGCCCAGTGCAATGTGTCTTTTGATTTCCTGACTGCTGTTTCCATAGATGTTGATTGTGGATCCAAGTAAAGTGAAATCCTTGATTACTTCAAACCTTTCTCCATTTATCACAATGTTGCTTATTGGTCCAGTTGTGAGGATTTTTGTTTTCTTTATGTTGAGGTGTAATCCAAACTGAAGGCTGTGGTATTTGATCTTCATCAGTAAGTGCTTCAAGTCCTCTTCACTTTCAGCAAGCAAGGCTGTATCATCTGCATATCACAGGTTGTTAATGAGTCTTCCTCCAATTCTGATGCCCCTTTCTTCTTCATATGGTCCAGCTTCTTGGATTATTTGCTCAGCATACAGATTGAATAGGAATCGTGAAAGGATGCAACCCTGACACATACCTTTCCTGACTTTAAACTGTGCAGTATCCGCTTGTTCTGTACAAACAGCTGCCTCTTGATCTGTGTACAGGTTCCTTATGAGCACAATTAAGTGTTATGGAATTCCCATTCTTCGCAATGTTATACGTAATTTATTATGATCCAAACAATTCAATGCCTTTGCATAGTCAATAAATCACAGGCAAACATCTTTCTGGTATTCTCTGCTTTCAGCCAGGGTCCATCTGACAGCAGCAGTGATATCCCTGATTCCACGTCATCTTTTGAATCTGGCCTGAATTTCTGGCAGTTCCCTGTTTACATACTGCTTCAGCTTCTTTTGAATGACTTTTAGTAAAATTTTACTTTCGTGTAATATTAATAATGTTCTATAATTTCCACATTCAGTTGGATCACCTTTACTTGGGTATAGGCAGAAATACGAAACTCTTCCAGTCGGTTGGCCAGGTAGCTGTCTTCCAAATTTCTTGGCATAGATGAGTGAGCACTTCAAGCACTGCATCCATTTGTTGAAACACCTAAATTGATATTCTGTCAATTCTGGAGGCTTGTTTTTCACTAGTGTCTGCAGTGTACCTTGGACTTCTTCCTTTAGTACCATCAATTCCTGATCATATGCTACCTCTTAAAATGATTGAACGGGAGTTCCGGAAAAATGGCGCTCTAGGTAGAAGCACCATGCCGTCCCTCCACAGCAAAGATCCAAAAACCTAAGTCGAACAGGGAATAAAACAATCCTGAAACCCTAAAACAACAAATGAAGACATAAAGAACTCAGCCAAGCACCAAGTAGAGTGAGAAAACTGACAGAATGGAGAGCTAGGAGAGATTCATGCAGAGGTCTCCTATGAGGTAACACAGCACGGATTCACCATCTTGGACTCCTGTCGGAGACCATCAAACAGGGGGTACGAGAAAGCAGCCTCACGGAGCGTCCAGTGGGAGTCAAAACAACTGGTAATTTGTGATATACGGTTTCCCACCCCCCACCCTTCTTCACCCTGACTCAGCCTCCTCTGCTTCCCACAGCCACAATCTCTTGATCGGGAAACAACAGCTTCTGGGATTCCACACACCCGAATAGGCCGGCTCTCTGAGTGCCATTTGTTGGGTGCTGGTGTTGCTTTTTTCCGCTTCTTTTGATTTCTTTCTTACCGCTCACCACCTCCCCCTCCTTTTGCTCAAATACCTAGCTCTTTGCGCCATCTTTACTTCTTCCTGAGGGGCTGCAAAGCTCTGGTAATTTGTGATATATGCTGTCCCACTCCCTACCCTTCTTCACCCACACTTGGCCCCCTCTGCTTCCTGTGGACACAGTCTCTTGTCTGAGAAACTCCAGCTGCTTGGATTCCACCAGCCCGCACTCGCTGGCTCTCTGAGTGCCATTTGTTGGCTGCTAGAGTTGCCTTTTTTTCTGCTTCTTTTGATTTCTTCCTTACCTCTCACCACCTCCCCCTCCTTTCGCTCAAATACCTGGCTCCGTGCGCCATCTTTGCTTCTTCCTGAGGGGCTGTGGATCTCTGTTCGAGTACGGAGCTGCTTCCCGGTCTGGGCTGCTGCACTGGTGGGATCCTGGGGCTTTTGCTCGTTTGTTTCTTTTGAATTGTTTCTTTCTTTTCTTTTCCTTTTCTTGACTTGGGAGCCCTTTCTGGCCAGGCAGTGCTGCATGGCAAGGAGACGTCCCCCTCAGCTTGCACAGACGAGCAGAGGGATCCATGAGAGCATTCCTTTTTTTGTTGGTTTTCTATTTCTGTTTTTTTGGGGGACATTCTTGTTCTTTTTTAAAAAAATTTGTTTTGTTTTCCCTCTTTTTTCCCTTTTGTCTTTCTTCATTGCTCAGTTTTACATCTTTCTATATTTTCCTTCTCTTTCTGTCCCCTGAATACCTGGCATTGTATACCTCTATGCCTTCTAGCCAGGCTGTACTGCAACACCTGAGAGTGACTTCCCCAGACCTCATAGCTGCACTGGTGGGATCCCTGGGAACTTTGCAGTTCTTTAACCTTTCTGATTCTTATTTATTCATTCTTTTCATTTCTTTTCTTCCTCTTCCCCTTTATGTTTTTCTCCATTTCATAGTCTCTCATCTCACCACTCCAATGGCAGGCTCCGGTATCATTCTTTTTTGTTTGTTTATAAGTTTTTGGCTCCTGTTCCTCTCTCCTCTCTCCCTTATCCACCTTAGCTCCACACATAACAATCTCCCCGCTACATCCTGCCTACCTGCACTCTGTGCTTGACATAACACAACCAAGCAGCACAGGCATGGCCTCCTGGAACCTGCCCTACACTGATTACAGACCCGCACTGGTGGCTGTAGTAAGTGCCACAAACAACCCGTCCCAGTAACTCCTCTTCAGCTAGACCTGCCCCGCTGTACCATATCTGAGAGACTGACCCTGCCAATTGGAAATGGAGACAAAAAGTATGTGCCCACAGACAAGCAAACAACAAAGAACACACAGTCCACCTGCTCAGACATAGCCAAATTAAAAAAAAAAGGGGGGGGATGAAACAAACAAGTCTACAATCAATAAATGAGAAAAATAGCTACTTAATGCCCCAAAGACAGCAGACAATATCAAAACATTTAGAAAAACAGGACAGGATGGTTCCAGTAGGCGTCCAAAATGAAACACCAGATGACCCTCCTGTGGAAGAAAATGCACTAGAACTACCTGATAGGGAATTCAAATCTCTAATACTCAGAATTCTCCCAGAGCTGAGGCAAAAAGCTGATGAACATGAGGAAAAAATAGACAAACTCATGGAAAATACAGACAAAAAATTGGAAGAATTCAGGAAAATAATGCAGGAACAAAATGCCAAAATAAATTCACAACTAGAAATTATACAAAAACAACAATCAGAAATCCAAAAGATAAACAACAAGATTTCAGAAACGGACAGTCTCATAGAAGGGCTGAGAAGCAGATTTGAAATGACGGAAAACAGGATCAGTGAAATTGGATACAACTCTGTTTCAGGAAAACTCAGAAAAAAGAACAAAGAAAAAAGGAGACCCTGAGAATTATGTGGGATACAATCAAAAGCAAAAATTTTCGAGTGATTCGAATTCCAGAAAGGGGGAGAAAACAGAAAACAGAGAGGATCATTGAAGAACTGCTGAGAGAAAACTTCCCCAATATCATGAAAGATGAAAAGCCGGCCATCGAAGAAGCTCAACGAACCGCATATAGGAGAGATCCCAAAAGAAAATCACGAAGGCATATCATAATCACATTCTCTAAAACCAAAGACAAACAAAGAATCCTGAGAGCAGCTCGTGAAAAACAATAAGTCACATACAGAGGAGAAACAAAAAGACTAAGCTCAGATTATTTGGCAGAAACCATGCAGGCAAGAAGTCAATGGGATGACATTTATAAAATCTTGAGAGAAAAAAATTGCCAGTGAAGAATAATATATCCTGCAAAACTCTCATTGAAATTTGATGGAGAAATTAGGCCATTTACAGATAAACAGAAAATAAGGGAATATGTAAAAGTCAAAACAAACTTGCAAGAAGTATTAAGGGAAGCTCTTCAATCTGAGGACAAACAGCTTCAGCTCACAGGCAGAATCTAGGATGCAGGAATGTACCAGCCAGATACCAATCTAGGAAATGAACTCTCGAGGACTATCCAAAACCAAAAGAAATACAACAGGGAATCAGAGCAGTTAATCAGTAAATGACAACAACATCAAAATAATAAAAGATCAAATAAACGTCATAGGTATATAACCTTCTAATGGAGAGGAAGGCAAGGTGATACCAAGTAACAGTAGACTGCTTCAAACTTAGAAAGATAAGGATAAAATTCATGATAACCACAAAGAAACTTAACAAACATACTCATAAAAAAAAGAGGAAAAACATAAAGTCTCAGCAAAAAACAAAACCTACAAAAACAAAAGAAATGAAAAAAATAATCCACCAAAAAAGTAACTCAGCACAAGAGAGTAAGAAGAACAAAGAAAACTTCAGCACCACAAAAAAAGCACTACAAAATGACAGCAAAAAACTCATATCTATCAATAATTACACTGAATGTAAATGGACCCTATGCACCCATAAAGAGACAGAGAGTGACTGAATGAATAAGAAAACAGGATCCATCAATATGCTGTCTACAAGAGACACACCATGGAAACAAAGATGTAAATTTATTAAAAGCCAAAGATTGGAAAAAAATATATCAAGCTAACAACTACCAAAAAAGAGCAGGAGTGGCAATTCTAATCTCGGATAAAATAGACTTTATAACACAATCTACCATAAAAGACATAAAAGGACACTATATAATGATGTACGGGATGAACCATCATGAAGACATAAGCATAATAAATATCTACACACCCAATGATGACACGGCTCAAAATACATAAAACAAACTCCAACAACACTGAAAAGAGAAATTGACAGTTCCACAGTAATAGTAGGAGACTTCAACACACCACTCTCAGTAAAGGACAGAACAACTAAGAAGAAACTCAGCAAAGATACAGAAGACCTAAAGGGCACAATCAGCCAACTTGACCTCATAGACATATATGGAACACTCCATCCAAATGCTGCAAAGTACACATTATTTTCCAATGCACAGGGAACGTTCTCCAGAATAGACCACATCTTACTCCACAGAGCAATCCTCAACAAGATCCAAAACGCTGAGATAATTCAAAGTATTCTCTCTGACCACAATGCCACCAAGGTAGAAATTAACAATAGAAAGAGCAAGGAAAAAAAATCAATCACATGGAAACTGAATAACACCCTGCTTACAAACAACTGGGTAATAGAAGAAATTCGAGATGGAATCAAAAAATTCCAAGAATCAAATGAGAATGAAAACACATCATACCAAAATCTTTGGGACATAGCAAAGGCAGTCCTCAGAGGAGAATTTATAGCAATAGATGCACATATCAAAAAAAAAAGAGACAAAATCAAAACATTAACTACAGAACTCAAACAAATAGAAAGAGAACAGCAAAAAAAGCCCACAACCACCAGAAGAAAGGAAATAGTAAAGATCAGAGCAGAAATAAATGAAATAGAGAACACAAAAACAATAGTAAGAATCAACTAAACCAAAAGTTGGTTCTTTGAAAGAATGAACAAAATCGACAAACCACTGGCCAGACTGACAAAAGAAAAACAGGAGAGGACACAAATAACCCAAATAAGAAATGAAATGGGGGACATTACAACAGACCCAACTGAAATAAAAAGGATTATAACAGAATATTATGAAAACCTCTACTCCAACAAATTTGAAAAGCTAGAGGAAATGGACAAATTTCTAGAAACACACGGCCTACCCAAACAACAACTAAGTGATGTTGAAAATCTGAACAGACCCATAACAAGAGAAGGGATAGAAAAGGTTAAAAAAAAACCTCCCAATAAAGACAATCCCTGGACCAGATGGCTTCACTGGAGAATTCTACAAAACATTTACAGAAGAGCTCGTACCAGTACTACTCAAGCTATTTCAAAGCATAGAAGAGGAAGCAACACTTCCAAATTCATTCTAGGAAGCGAGCATAACGCTGATACCAAAACCAGGCAAAGATGTCACAAAAAAGGAAAATTACAGACCGATACCTCTCACGAATATAGATGCAAAAATTCTCAACAAAATTCTAGCCAACAGAATTCTACATCATATCAAAAAAATAATAAACCACGACCAAGTAGGATGCATACCAGGTATGCAAGGATGGTTCAACATTAGAAAATCAATCAACGTAATCCACCATATAAATAAAAAGAAAGAAAAGAATCACATGATCATCCCAATTGATGCAGAAAAGGCATTAGACAAAGTCCAACACCCATTCCTGGTAAAAGCTCTCAATATAATAGGTATAGATGGGAAATTTCTCAACATAATAAAGTGCATCTATGCAAAACCAATGGCCAACATCATTCTTAATGGAGAGAAGCTGAAAACATTCCCCTTGAAAACAGGAATAAGACAAGGATGCCCTTTATCACCACTTCTATTTAACATTGTGCTGGAAGTTCTAGCTAGAGCAATAAGGCAAGAAAAAGAAATAAAGGGCATCCAAATTGGTAATGAAGAAGTTAAACTGTCCCTGTTTGCAGATGATATGATGCTATACATAGAAAACCCTAAAGACTCCATGAGAAATCTACTGGAACTAATAGAAAGATTCAGCAGAGTAGCAGGATACAAGATAAACATTCAAAAATCAGTTGGTTTCCTATACACTAATAAGGAGAACAATGAAAAACAAATCAGGAAAACAATACCATTTTCAATAGCCCCTAAAAAGATAAAATACTTAGGAATAAATCTAACCAAGGATGTAAAAGACCAATACAAAGAAAACACTACTGCATGAAACCCAAAAGGCTCTACATAAATGGAAAAACATACCATGCTCATGGATAGGTAGACTCAACATTGTGAATCATTCTACCCAAAGCAATTTACAAATACCATGCAATCCCGATCCAAATACCAACAACATTCTTCAAAGAGATGGAAAAACTAATCATTAACTTTATATGGAAAAAGAAGAAGCCCTGAATAAGTAAAGCACTGTTGACGAAGTAGAATAAAGTTGGAGGACTCACACTACCTGACCTCAGAACCTACTATAAAACTACGGTAGCCAAAACAGGCTGTTAGTGGTGCAACAACATATACATTGACCAATGGAACAGAATTGAGAACCCAGATGTAAATCCATCTGCCTAAGGTCACCTGATCTTCGACAAGGGCCCAAAGTCCATCAAATGGGGAAAAGTCAGCCTTTTTAATAAATGGTGCTGGCAAAACTGGATACCCATCTGCAAAAAAATGAAACAGGACCCGTACCTCTTGCTGTATACATAAACTACTTCCAAATGGATCAAAGACCTGAATATAAAGCCTAAAAGTATAAAGTTCATAGAAGAAAAAATAGGACCGACATTTCATGCCTTAATACACGGAATTAACAGGATACAATCCATAACCATCACGCATAAACCCCAATAGATAAGCTAGATAACTGGGATCCTCTAAAAATCAAACACCTATGCTCTTCAAAAGACTTCACCAAAAAAGTGAAAAGAGAACCTACAGACTGGGAAAAAATTTTTGGACAGTCCAAGTCAGACAAAGGTCTAATCTCATAATTTACAAGAAAATCCAACATCTCTACAACAAAAAGACAAATAATCTAATTAAAAATGGGCAAAAGAAATGAACAGACACTTCACCAAAGAAGACATTCAAATGGCCAACAGACACATGAGGAAATGCTCACGATCACTAGCCATTAGAGAAATGCAAATTAAAACCACAATGAGATACCATCTCACCCCAGCATTACTGGCACGATTCACAAACACTGGATATAACAAATGTTGGAGGGGCTGCAGGGAGATGGGAACTCTTATGCACTGCTGGTGGGAATGCAAAATGATACAACCATTTTGGAAAATGATATGGCGTTTCCTCAGAAAGCTAGAAATAGACATACCATTCGATCCAGCAATCCCACTCCTAGGAATATATCCTAGAGTAATAAGAGTCGTGACTCAAATAGACGTATGCACACCTATGTTCATGGCAGCATTGTTCACAATAGCAAAATGATGGAAACAACCTAGATGCCCATCAACAGATGAATGGATAAACAAACTATGGTACATACACATAATGGAGTACTATGCAACGAGAAAGAACAATGATGAATCTGTGAACCATCTCATAACATGGATTAAACTGGAGGACATTACGCTGAGTGAAATAAGTCAATCACAAAACGACAAATATTGTATGAGACCTCTATTGTAAAAACCCATGAAAAACTTCACACACAAAATGTAACAATCTTTATTGGTTACCAGGGATGGGAGGGATGGGAGGGGTGGGGGGGAAACACTTAATAGGCAATAGGTAAGTGGTACCTTGGGTGAAGGGTGAGACAGTACACAATACAGGGGAAACTAGCACAACTTGTACAAGGAAAGGTCATGGAAGCCCCACAGACACATCCAAACTCCCTGAGGGACTGAATTGCTGGGCGGAGGGCTCTGGGGACCATGGTCTCAGGGAACATCTAGCTCAATTGGCATAACACTGCTTATAAAGACAATGTTCTACATTCCACCTTGGTGAGTAGTGTCTGGGGTCTTAAAAGCCTGTGAGCAGCCAACTAAGATACTCCACTGGTCTCATCCCTTCAGGAGCAAGGGAGAATGACGAGAACAGGATTCAAGGAAAAGATTAGTCCAAAGGACTAATTGTCCACAGCTACCATGGTCTCCACCGGACTGAGTGCAGTACAGCTAGATGGTGGCTGGGTACCACCACGGACTGCTCTGACCAGGATCACAACAGAGGGTTCTGGACAGAGCTGGAGAAGGATGTAGAGCATAATTCTAACTCACAAAAAAAAAGACCAGATTTACTGGCCTAAAGGCGACTGGAGAAACCCCGAGAGCATGGCCCCCAGACACCCTTTTAGCTCAGTGGTGAAGTTACCTCTGAGGTTCACTGTTCAGCCTGGGAGTGGACAGCCCTGTAAAACCAAATGAGACTAACTAGGTACAGGAGTCCAGTGACAAGGGCCAGAAGGCAGAAGGGGACAAGAAAGCTGGTGATAGGGAACCCAAGGTCGAGTAAGGATATTGTTGATGTGTTGTGAGATTGTTAACCATTGTCATAGGGTAACAATTGTAGTAACTGTTAAATGAGAAGCTATTTTGTTCTGTAAGCCTTCATCTTAATTGAGAATAACAGCACAACTGGAGGAGCGTAGTGAATGTCACTGAACTGTGCATGTAGAAATTTTTGAAATGGTGTTATCTTTGGCTATGTGGATTTTCACCAAAAAAAAAAAAAGGTTAAGAAGTTAGAGGGTTGACATGTTGTGGGGTCGTTAACCAATGTCATAAAACAATATGTGTACTACTGTTTCATGAGAAACTTTTTGTAAGCTTTCACGTGAAGTACAATTAAAAAAAATGGCTAAAGCAATAAATCTCTCTGAAAGATAAGTGTAACAGAACACAAAATCTAGACTTCCCATTTTATTTCTCAAATTTAAAACCTCTTGCAAGGGTGAAATGAGAGTAAACCTAAAAATCTAATTCCTCTATGTAAGATTTAAGTTTGTTTTGTTTTCATGGAATGTCATTTTGTTGCTTCTTTCTTGCTGGGCTTTAGAAGCAATAGACCATCAAACTCACAAGAAAGTAATTAATCTGGAGGACTAAATGTAACCAGTTAATTGGTGGCCATGGAGCAGAAGCTATGCTTCCTGGGTTTTCCAGAACAGTATATATTTCATGAACTCTTATTCTTCTCAATAAGTGTTATTCATAACAAGTAACTATAAATGTGTTTTCGTTAACGTTACATGTACATTAATACCTAAACAGAAAAAAATGCTTTGACAAATAATGAATTCTTGGCTTTGTTAAGACAACTTAGAGTAGGTACACCTTAAGCTAATCAGTAAACAAACAAAAAAAAAGCCTTCTTGAGGTATATTTAAAATCCTATTGGAAAAGCTGGAGCCACCAACCAACATTATTTTGAGTTCTATAGCTCTTAAAAAATGGTGCTGCCATGCCTACTATAAATTAGAGTTAAACTCAGCATGAAAGGTACAACAGCTCTTCCCTGAGATTTAATTATAAATTATCTCCAAATTAGTTTATTTTTAATTTATATGAAGAGAACTTAATGTAAGTCTTCACGTCTAAAACTTAATTCAGAAGTATTATTACTCAAAGTGGCAGATTTTTTCCTCAGAAAAAAAACTTATGTTTATCTCATTATTTTAATAACTTTTTAGTTACTCTACACAATTAAAGTTTAGTTACTATTAATAATAATGTACTAATGTTGGTTTCTTAGTTTTCACAAATGTATCATCAGTAATTAATATTGGGGGAAATATGTGAGGAGTATATGACAACTCTCTGCATTATCTTTACAATTTGTATGTAAACTTAAAATTATTTTAAAATAAATATTTTATTAACACATAATGTGCAGTCAATTGTAATGGATTAATTAATTAATTGTGCTGGTTACTGAGAGGTGTTATACTAACTGTGTTAAAAATTGAGAATGGCAATAATTTGGTGAACTTTTGGAAATCTGCCTTTGTTTTTGGATTTCATACTGAATTTAAGTATATTCTAATGAATAATCCAAAGTGACAAATTATGGACAGTTTTTACCCTCTCTTTACATCATCTATAAAACCTAGAAATGTCATAACTTTAATTTTGAACAAACCACTATAGAGATTTAAATGGTAGCATTAGCTGTCTTTGAGGTGTTGAATTTCTTTACTGCAAATGTCTGATGCACTAATATTGCACATGATTTACTTGTTGTTGTTGCTGTTAGATGCTATAGAGTTGGTTCCGACTGATAGAGTCCCTATGATTTACTAGAGGTCAAATATTTTGCAATTATTGTTTTATTAAACCAATCCCATTGAGGTTTGGATGACATATTTCCAATAAATGCTTATTTGTCCTCATTTGAAACAAAGTCTATTTTTGTCTTGCTTCAACTTCTCAAAACAAACCGTACTAAAACTAAATCTGTACTTGAATGGGGTAAAATACATCTTGGTACTTAAACTCCTTGCCATTGACTTGATTCCAAATCACAGTGACCATATAGGACAGAGTATACTACATAGAGTTTCCGAGGACATAATCTTTTGAGAGCAGACTGCCACATCCTCCTGTGGAGTGACTGGTGGGTTCAAACCACCAGCATTACATTTATCAGCCAATCTTGGTACTTGTTGTTGTTAGGTGCTATAGTCACCTCTGACTCATAGTGACACTATGCACAACCGAACAAAACACTGCCTGGCCCTGTTATGCTGGAGGCCATTGTTGCAGCCACCTTGTCAATCCATCACATTGAGAGTCTTCCTCATTTTTGCTGACACTCTATTCTACGGGGTTCAGTGTTTAAGAGCTACAGCTGCTAACCAAAAGGTCGGCAGTTCGAATCCCCCAGCTGCTCCTTGGAAACCGTATGGGGCAGATCTACTCTGATATAGGTTAGCTATGAGTCAGAATGAACTCAAAGGCAATGTTTTTTTTTTTCCCCCCTATTCTTCCAAGCATAATGTCCTTCTCCAGGGACTGATCCCTCCTGATAACATGTTCAAAGTATGAAAGAAAAAGTCTCACCATCCTCGCTTCTAAGGAACATTCGGACTGTACTTCTTCCAAGACAGATTTGTTCATTCTATTGGCAATCCATGGTATATTCAATATTCTTTGCCAACACCATAATTCAAAGGTGTCAGTTGTTCTTCTGTCTTCCCTATTCATTGCGTAGCTTTCACGTGCTTATGAGGCAATTGAAAAAAGCCACAGCTTGAGTCAGGAGCAACTTAGTCTTCAAGGTGACATCTTTACTTTTTGGACACTTTAAAGAGGTCTCTTGCAGCAGGTATGCCCAAAGAAATGTGTGGTTTGATTTTTTGGCTGCTGTTTCCACGGGTGTTGATTGTGGATCCAAGTAAAATGAAGTCCTTGAAAATTTCAAACTTTTCTCCGTTTATTACGATGTTGTTTACTGGTCCGGTTATGAGGATTTCTGTTTTCTTTATGTTGAGGTGCAATCCATACCAAAGGCTGTAGTCTTTGATTTTCATCACTAAGTGCCCCAAGTCCTCCTCACATCCAGCAAGCAAGGTTGTGTCAGCTGCATAATGCAGGTTGTTAATGAGTCTTCCTCCAATCCGGATACTGAGTTCTTCTTTGTATGGTTCAGCTTCTCGGAGTATGTGCTGAGCGTACAGATTGAATAAGTATGGTGAAAGGATACAACCCTTACTCATACCTTTCCTGTCTTTAAACAAAGCAGTATTCCCTTGTTCTGTTCGACCAACTGCCTCTCGATCTATGTGCAGTTTCCTCAAGAGCACAATTAAGTGTTCTGCAATTCCCATTCTTCACAATGTTATCCATATCTTGATATGATCCACACAGTCGAATGTCTTTGCAAAGTCGATAAAACACAAACTTCTTTCTGGTATTCTCTGCTTTCCATCAGAATCAATCTCAACTCAGCTTGACTCTGGCTTGAATTTCTGGAAGTTCCCTGTCAAGATACTGCTGCAACCACTTTTCAATGACCTTCAGCAAAATTTTACTTGTGTGTGATATTAAAGATATTGTTCAATAATTTCTGCATTTTATTGGATCAGCTTTCTTTGGAATAAGCATAAATATGAATTTCTTCCAGTTGGCTGGGCAGGTAGCTATCTTTCAAATTTCTTGGCACAGACAGTGGGCACTTCCAGTGCTGCACCCATTTGTTGAAATATTTCAGTTGGTATTCCATCAATTCCTGGAGACTTACTTTTCCCCAATGTCTTCAGTGGAGCTTGGATTTCTTCCTTCAGTACCATCGGTACCTCTTGAAATGATTTAATGTACACCAATTCTTTTTGGTACACTGACTCTGTGTATTCCTTCCATCATCTTTTGATGCTTCCTGAGTCATTCAGTATTTTGCCCATAGAACCCTTCACTATTGCAAATCAAGGTTTCATTTTTTTCCTTCAGTTCTTTCAACTTGAAAAATGCCAAGCATGTTTTTAACTTTTGGTTTTCTAACTCCAGGTCTTTGCACATGTCATTATAATACTTTTGTCTTCTCAGCTGCCCTTTGAAATCTTCAGTTTAGCTCTTTTCAGCATTTCTTCCATTTACTTTTCCTACTCGACATTCAAGAGCAAGTTTCAGAGTCTCTTCTGATATCCATTTTGGTCTTTTGTTTCTTTCTTGTCTTTTTAATGACCTCTTGCTTTCTTCATGTATGATGCCCTTGATGTCACTCCTATTTACCCCTCAGCAACTAACCCTCTAAAAAACAAATAAAAACAAGCACATACTGAGATCTCAGATCTCTGGACAGCAGCAGAGATGTTGGAGAGGCAAGGTGAGTGCAGAAACAGTGGAGAGGAAGAGTGGGTGTGACATAGAAGCTTGGATATTCTACCTGCTGGCACCTGGAAGACTCAGCTCATTTTGTCCATTTTGGGACAGGTACAGGCAACACCTCGAACAAAGAACATAGGTTGGAAGCTAACTTCAGGTGGCTGTAGCCCAATTTTTAAGTTGGTGCTTACTGACTGTTAGAGTTTGTGGGCCATGTAATTTGGAGTGGGTGAAGGGAGAATGAGTTGCTGCTAGAAAGTGCTGTTAAATTGCTCTGAGGGCTGAGGTATATAGGCTCTGTTGTTGTTAGGTGCCATCAACTCAATAGCAATGAGTTTGGTTTATGCAGTGCTGGAAGTGCTCATTCGTCTATGTCACGAAATTTGGAAGACAGCTCCCTAGCCAATCGACTGGAAGAGATTCATATTTATGCCTATTCCCAAGAAAGGTGATCCAACAAAATGAGGAAATCATCGAACAAGATCATTAATATCACATACAAGTAAAGTTTTGCTGAAGATTGTTTGAAAGCAGCTGCAGCAGTATATCAACAAGGAACTGCCAGGAATTCAAGCCAGATTCAGAAGAGGACATGGAATCAGGGATATCATTGTGATAACAGATGGATCCTGGCTAAAAGCAGAAAATAACAGAAATATATTTACCTGTGATTATTGACTATGCAAAGGCATTCAACTATGTGGATTATAAAAAATTATGGATAACATTGCAAAGAATGGGAATTCCAGAACACTTAATTGTGCATACAGGCTCTGGCACATAGAAATACTGAAAAACTTCATGACCCAGCCTTCAGCAGGGCAAGAAAAATACATCAGATAGGCAACAAAGAAGGAAACAACTGAATCCCAGTCCACAGTACGATCCTCTGGGAGAGCATGAAAAGGAACACCCTTGAGGAAAATTCATAAAGCACTCTCCATTTTTGCCTCTGGAAAGCCAAACCCCACACTAACATCAGCGTACTCAGCCAATGAAAATCTTCCTCACATATGCATGAGCTGCCAGGGCTAAGCCATCCCAGAAGCCACAAAAGGGGATAAGGAAACCAATCCTCAGGTTTTATTCTGGACCACAGCTGAAACCTCAGAAGACAGAGAGAGCTAACACACCGGCAAACTCAGCCACCTCAGGAAGAACCATCCAGAAAAAGCACCCAGAAACTTAAGCACCAAGAACTCCTAAGTGTTGGGAAAAAAAAAAAACAAAAAAAACTAAAGATAACAGTGCCCTCTAGTGGCTCATAGGATAAGATAGCAGAGCTAAATCTAGGAAATATAATTCCCTCAAAAATCAGAAAAATTAGAATATAAAATTTAAAGAAAGAAAAAGATATCAAAATCTCCCAACTTCAACACAAACTAGTAAAACACACAAAAACACAAAAGAAAGATAGCTCAAAAAGTAAAAATGAAGAAAAGGGAGACCACGTTAATAGAAAATATAGAAAACATGTAAACAATTATGCTAAATATGTTAAAGAAAGCAAAAAGCACACAGAAAACAAACAGAAATCAGCGAACAAATGGAGTAACAAAATGAGAGACTCAAGAAAGAAATTTAAAACATAGAAAAAGAGAACCATTGGAAATGAAGAATACAGCAACTGACTTAGAAAATACAAGAGAAGAACTCAACAATAGATTCAAACAGACAGAAGACAGAACAAGCGAAGTACAAGATAGTAAATGAACTTATTAAGTCTCAAAAGAAACAAGAAAAAAGAACAAAGAAAAGCAAACAAAACAAAATAGAAATAAGGGACTCAATTAAGAAATCTAACATTAGAATTACTGAAATTACCGAGCACCATGGCAATTATAAAGACATAGAAAGAATTTTCAAAGGGATAATCATAGACAATTTCCCAGACCTGCACAAAGAATCAAGAATGCAAATACAGTAAGCTACATGAATGTTGAATAGAAGAAACTGAAAAAAATCATCCTGGTGCCACATCCTAATAAAATTCCTCAAAATCAAAGGCAAGGACAGAATTCTAAAGATAATTCAAAAATGAATGCAACGGTATATTAACAAGGATCTACCAGAAATAAAAGCCAGATTCAGAAGTGGAAGTGGAATGAGGGATATCATTACTGATGTCAGATGAATCCTGGCTGAAAGCAGAGAATACGAGAAAGATGTTTACCTGTGTTTTATTGACTATACAAAGGCATTCAACTGTGTGCATCCTAACAAATTATGGATAACATCCAGAAGAATGGAAATCTAAAACGCTTAAATGTGCTCATGAGTAACCTGTACATATACCAAGAGGCAGTCATTCGAAGAGAACAAGCAGATACCACATGGTTTAAAGTCAGGAAAAGTGTGTGTCAGGGTTGTATCCTTTCACCATACTTATTCAATCTGTGTGCTGAGCAAATAATCCAAGTAGCTGGGCTATATGAAAGAAGAAAGGAGCATCAGGATTGGAAGAAGACTCACTAATAACCTGCTATATGGAGATGACACAAATTTGCTTGCTGAATGCAAAGAGGACTTGAAGCACTTACTGATGAAGATCAAAGACTGCAGCCTTCGGTATGGATTAGACCTCAACATAAAGCAAACAAAAATTCTCACAACTGGACCAATAAGCAACATCATGATAAACAGAGAAAGACTGAAGTTGTCAAAGATTTCATTTTACTTGGATCCACAATCAACACTCATGGAAGCAGCAGACAAGAAATCAAACAACATATTACATTGGGCAAATCAGCTGCAATAGAACTCTTTAAAGTATTAAAAATCAAATATGTCACTTCAAGGACTAAGGTGTGTTCCCCCTGAGCCACTGTATTTTCAATTGCCTCATACGCAAGTGAAATCTAGACATAGAATAAGGAAGACTGAAGAATTACGCCTCTGATTATGGTATTAGCTAAGAATATTGAATATACCATGGGCTACCAGAAGAACAAACAAATCTGTATTGGAAATACAGTTAGAATGTTCCTTAGAAGTGAGGATGGAGAAATTGTATCTCACACACTTTGGATATATTATCAGGAGGACTCATGCCTAGAGAAGGTCATCATGCTTGGTAGTGTAGACGGTCATCAAAAATGAGGAAGACACTCCACAAGATGGATTGACACAGTGGCCTCAAAAATAGCAATGCTTTTGAGGATGGTCCAGGATGAGTAGATGTTTTGTTCTGTTGTACATAGTTTCATCATGCGTCAGAACTGATTTGATGACACCTAAAAATAACAATCAACCAATCAATCAGTACAACACCAAGGTGACAAGAAATAAGTACAAAATAAACCTAGCAGATATAGTATTACAATGATGTTGATGGAGTCTCACCAACAGAAATTGGGGAGGAAGGAGCAAATCAGGAATACATTCAATGTGTTGACAGGTTGTATGTTATCTGCTGTTCGTATGTTAAATGTCACAATTGCAAGCTAGGTAATATAATATTTGCAGTAACCACTAAGAAATCAACTGTAAAAAATATACAGAAGAAAAGAAGGAAGAAATAAAAAAGGCACATTACAAGAAAGAGGCCAAACACAAATAATAACATAAAAATGAGAATAAAAAGACAAAGAATATTTAAAACAATCAAAAAATAAATAATAAAATGAATGAGGTAGAGACTTTGTTGTTAGTAATAACCTTAAATGTAAATAATCTATACTCCCAATGCAAAAGCCAAAGTGAGGCAGAAAAGATGAAAAGAAAAAAAAAAAAGATCAATCCTTTTTCTTTTAAAAGAAGCACATCTTAGACATAAGGACAGAAAAGGAGTGAAAAAGGAGAGAAAAAAAATATTTCATGTACTCAGAAAACAAAAAAGAGCAGGAATGACCATACTGATAAAATAGACTTTAAACAAAATCTGTAACAAGAGATAAAGAACATTACATAGTAATAAAAGAATCAGTCCAAGAATAATATATACTAATTATAAATATATATGCACTTAACAGTAATTCTCCAAAGAAACAGGAAACAAATACTGGCAAAATGAAAGGAGAAATAGACAACTCCACAATAGGGGACTTAAACACATCGTTTTTGATTCTAGACTCAATTCTAGACAGAAAATTTAAAAATAAAATCACTAAGGATGTTGGGATCTTAAATGAGACCATAAGCCAATTTGAACTAATGGCCATATATAGAACACTCCAACAAATACCAGAACAATACACATTTTTTTTCCAGTGAACATAGAATATTACCCAGCAGAGACTATATGCTAGGACACAAAACAAGTCCCAACAAATTTAAAAAGATTGAAATCATACAAACCATCTTTTTGGACCATAAAGGTATGAAGCTAGAAATAAACAACAGGAAAAAAATATATATGTAAATACATAGACACTAAATAATATACTACTAAAAAACTGTTGGGTCATAGAAGAAATCAAAAGTGAAATTAAAAATTTTTTAGACTCAAAACAGAAAACACAACATATCAAAACTTTGGGGAAACAGCAAAATCAGTTCTCAGAGGGAAATTCATAGTAGTAAAATGCCTACATTAAAAAAGAAGAAATATCATAAATCAATAACTTAGACAACTTGAGCAAATAGAAAGTAGCAAATAGCAAAAGAAGCTAAAATTACTACAAAAAAGGAAATAATAAAGATCATGGAAGAAATAAACAAAATAGAAAAACAGTAGAAAGAATCAATAAAATTGAAAGTTTTTTCTTTGAAAGGATCGATAAAATAGACAAACCACTAGATAGACTGACATGAAAAGGCAAGAAGAGGCAAATAATCAAATTAAGAAATGAAACTGAAGACATTACAATAGATCTAAATTAGATTAAAAGGATAACAGATTACTGTGAAAAATTGTACTTCAACAAATTTGAAAACCTAGATGAAATGGGCAAATATCTAGAAGCATATTACCTACCTAAACTAACACAAACAGAGGTATAAAATCTAAACAGACCCATTGCAGAAGAAGAGATTGGAGATGTTATCAAAAACACTACCAACAACAACAAAGAGCCCAGTACTAGATGTCTAAACTGGGGAATTCTACCAAACATTCAGAAAAGAGTTGATACCAATTCTATTCAAACTCTTTAAAAACGTGGAAGAGGAGGCAACGGTCCCTAACTCTACTACCTAAAACCAGGCTTTTTTGATTACAGAAGCTGCATAGTACGTTTTGATATTAGGATTATGAGGCCTCCTGCTTTGTTCTTCATCTTTACTATTACTTTGGCTATTCTAGGTTTATTTACTTTCCATATGAAGTTGGTAATTAGTTTTTTTTGTTTTTTGTTTTTTCCATTTCAGTAAAGACAGTTTTTGGCATTTGTATTGAGATTGCATTGTATCTGTAGACTGCTTTAGGCAGAACTGGAGTTTTTATTATATTAGGTTTCCCAATGCACGAGCATGGGATCTCCTTCCATATATGTAGGTATCTTTCAGTCCCTTGTAGTAGTGTTTTATAATTTTCACTGTATAAGTCTTTTATGTCCCTGGTAAGGATGATTCCTAGGTGTTTTATCATTTTGTGGGCTATTGTAAATGATATTGTTTTCTTGATTTCTTTTTCGTAATACTCCTTGTTAGTGTAAAGGAACGCTACTTATTTCTGTGTGTTGATCTTGTATCCTAAAACATTGCTGAATTCTTCTATTAGTTCCAGCAATTTTCTTGTGAAACCTTTAGACTCTTCTATGTATAGGATTATGTTATCTGCAAATAGATATTTTTACTTCTTACTTTCCTATTTGGATACATTTTATTTCTCCTTTTTTCCTTATTTGTATGTCTAGGACATTCTGTACAATGTTGAATAAGAGAGGTGATAATGGGCATCCTTGTCTCATGCCAGTTCTCAAGGGAAAGTCTCTCAGTCTTTCTCCATTGAGAATAAAGTTGGCTGTTGGTTTTGAATATATGCCCTTGATTATGTTTAGAAATTTCCCTTCTATTCCTATTTTGCTGAGGGTTTATATCAGCAAAGGGTGTTGCATTTTATCAAATGCCTTCTCTGCATCAATTGATATAATCATATAGTTCTTTTCCTTTGTTTTATGTATTTGGTGGATTATATTGAATGATTTTCTACTGTCGAACCACCCTTGTGGTCATGGTATATATCCCACTTCATCATAGAGTATGATTTTTGTTGTTGTTGTTGACATTTGGATAGAATTTTGTTGAATATTTTTGCATTTATGTTCATGAGGGATATTGGTCTGTAATTTTCTTTCTTTTTTTGTGATATCTTTGCCTGATTTAGGTATCAGAATTATACTGGCTTCATAGAAATAGTTAGGGAGAGTTTCTTCCTCTTCTATGTTTTCTGAAGAGTTTGAGTAGAATTGATGTCAACTCTTCTCTGAATGTTTGGTAGAGTTTCCCAGTTTAGCCATCTGGTCCTGGGCTTTTTGTAGTTGTTGTTGTTGATAGTTTTTTTTATGACATCTTCAATCTCTTCTTTTGTGATGGGTCTGTTTAGATTTTCTACCTCTATTTGTGTGAGTTTAGATAGATAGTGTCTTTCTTAGAATTTGTCCATTTCATCTAGATTTTCAAATTTCTCGGAGTACAGTTTTTCATAGTAATCTGTTATGATTCTTTTTACCTCATATGGATCAGTTGTGATATCTCCAGTTTCATTTATTAATGTGGGTTACTTGCCTCTTCTCTGTCTGTCTAGCTAGTGGTTTGTCTATTTTCTTGATCTTTTAAAAGAATTAACTTCTGGTTTTGTTGATCCATTCTATTGTTTTGGGTTTTTTTTTCCCCCTATTTCCTTTATTCCTGCCCTGATCTTTATTATTTCTTTCTTTCTTTCTTTTTTCTGGAAACTTTGAACTTATTTTGCTCTTCCTTTTCTATTTGTTCAAGTGGTTGGATTAACTTATTGATTTTGGATATTTCTTCTTTTTTAATGTATTAATTTATTGCTATAAGTTTTGCTCTGAAAACTGCTTTTGCTGTATCCCAAAGGTTTGACATGTTGTGTTTTCATTTTCATTTGATTCAAAGAATTTTTTATTTCACTTTTGATTTATTCTGTAACCCTATAGTTTTTTAGGGTTTTTTCCCATGCATTCATTTTCTTTTTCTTTTTTTTTTTTTTCTTATTTTTCCTGTTGTTGATTGCTTGCTTCATGCAGTTATGGTCCTAGAAGATGCTTTGTACAATTTCAGTCTTTTTAAATATTTTGAGAATTGTTTTGTGTCCAGCATATGGTCTATTTTGAAAATTAAATTATCTGTGTGCACTGGAAATAAATGTGTATCATTCTGATGGTGAGTGGAGTGTTCTATACATGTCCATTAGTTCAAACTGGCTAAGGTTTTGTTTAAGATCCCAATGTCCTTAGTGTTTTTTTTTTTTTTTTTTTTAGGTTGTTTTGTCTAGAATTCAAAGTGGTGTGTTGAAGTCCCCGACAATTATTGTGGAGTTGTCTATTTCTCCTTTTATATTGATCTGTATTTGTTTTTTGGGGATTTGCTGTTAGGTGCATATGTAATTACATTTGTTATGTTTTCTTGCTTGATTGACTCTTTTATTTATGTAGTGACCTTCTTTATCTCTTATAATGTATTTTGATTTAAAATCTATTTTATCTGACATCAGTATGCCCACCCCTGCTCTTTTTTTGTTTACTGGTTTCATGGAATATTTTTTTTTCCATCTTTTTATTTTATGTCTGTTTGTGTCTTTTATAGCTGAGGTATGTTTCTTGTAGATAGCAAACGAATTGATTTATTATTATAATTATTTTTTAATCCACTCTGCCACTTTCTTACTCTACTATGGGGAGATGAGAACATTTACATATGAGGTTACTATTGAGACTGGAGTGTCTACTTTAATCATTTTGCTATTTCGTTTTTGGATGTTTCATTTTTTTTTCTCATTTTTCTGTTATTCTTTTTTTTCATTTTTCTTCTCGTTTTGCTGCTATTATTTGAGTTTGTCTGGTTTCTAGTAATGGACTTCCTTCTTTTCTTTCTTCTTCTCTTCTCTGTGTTTTTTTTTACATGATTTCTTTTTGGTTTCTGCACTTATTACATTACATTACTTGCAATTATTATGTTTAATATATGAACAACAGATGACACACAACATTAACCAATTAAATCTATTCCCGATTTGCTTATCCCTCCCCCACTTTTGTTGGTGAGTCTCCATTGACTTCATTGTATATTCTATATCTGATAGGTTTACTTTGTACTTATTTCTTACTACCATGATGTTGTTTTGCTTGAAGAATTAAATTATTGAGTTTATTCCTTGAGAATATTGATACTTAATCCATGTGATTACCCACGTTGTTTTGGGAGAGTGTTCTCTTTTTCTCTTTTTTTCCCTTCCCTGCATAGATTTGAATTTTTTTTTTTTTTTAATGTTATTGTCTTTTCCTTTGGAGAGCTCCCTTGAAAAAATACTAGCAGAACTGGTATGGTAGTGGCAAATTCCCAGAGCTTCTCTATATTTAAGACTGTCTTGATTTTCTCCTTGTTTTTGAATGACAACTCTGCTGGGTAAAGAATTCCTGATTGGCAATTATTTTTGTTCATTATTTTGTATATTTTACTCCATTGTCTTCTGTCCTGTAGAGTTTTTGAGGAGAAATCCACGCTGATTCTTATGAAGGACACTTGGTATGTTATATTGCATTTTTCTCTTTCAAAATTTTGAAAATTTTCAAAAAATTGCTTTCAAAGTTATCTCCTTGTCTTTGGTTTTGAGGAATTTCATTAGGATGTGGCACAGGGTTGATGTTTCTGTGTTTCTTATACTTGAGATTCGTGTAACTTCCTATATTTTAATCTTGGTTCTGGGTGTAAGTTTAGGAAATTTTTTATGTCTTGGAAAATTCTTTCTATGTCTTTATTATTGTCATGGTGCTCTGGAATTCTAATAACATTAATGTTAGATTCCTTGATTTAATCCCATAGAGTATTTTCATTTGGATTTGTTTTCTGTATTTTGTTCTTTTCTCTTGTTTCTCTCAAGACTTGGTAAGTTCAGTTACTCTGTCTTCTAGGTAATTTACTCTATATTCTGTCAGTTTAACTCTGCTGTTGAGTACTTGTCTTATATTTTCTAATTTACTTGCTTTAATCATCAGTTCCAGTAATTCTCTTTGGGTTTCACCTCTACCACTCCCACCAATGTTTTCAATTTCCTTAATTTGGTTCTCATTTTGTTCCTCAATTTGTTTTCTGTGTGCTTTTTGCTTCCTTTATACATGTATAGCTCCATTTTCTGAAAGCTTTCTGTTCTTTCCATTAACCAGATCTCCATTGTAGAAATTTCCTTCTCTTAATGGTTTTCTTTTGGTTGGTTCTTCTTCTCTAGTGATTTTGTGTATTTTACTATTATTTGTTAAACTTGGGCCATTTTGATATTTTGATTTTTTTTTTTTTTTTTAATTCTTTGTTTCCTAGGTTTCCTAAAAACTGCTAGAGGGCACTGTTGTCTTTATATTTTTTCAGCATTGAGTGAAGATTTATGAGTTTTCCTGTGGATGTTTTAACCTCTGTGTTTATTCTGGGTGATTCTTGCTTAGATGACTGACTTTGCTGATGTGATACCTCTCTCTGTCATCTGAGGTTTTGGCTGTTTATGTTTATGCCTGTGCAGCTCAGTGTGTATGCCAGGGGTATTTTCTGCTCTCCTTAAGTTATTAAACCTGGCTTTCCTGAGGAAATGTTTGGGAGTGCTTTATTACTTTCCCTCACAGGCCTCCCTGTACAGGCTTTCCCACAGTGTCCTCCTGAAGACAGAGAGTCAGTTGTTCCATTGGTGTTTTCAGTCTGATATATTTTTCTCACCCTGATGAAAGCTAGCTGGTGTGTACCCCCAGTATTCTAGGTCCTGGAGTCCATCTGACTGAAGAGTTGGTGAGATTCAACAGCATTCACTCACAGTGCCTTAGTCTACATTTGGCTTCTACCCAACTGCATGGCCTTTAAGGTCCCCAATCCTGTGCCACCTTAAAAATTGGTCTACAACTCCCTCAGTTTTACCCCCATTCAGTATTCTTTGTTCATGGAGTTGGTAGTCCCTGTTCCAAAATGGCCACATTGAGCTGAATCCTCCAAGTGCCGGTGGCTACTTTCATAATCTGTGCCACCTCTGCTCCTCCTTTCCCTTATTTCTGGACACAACTCTTCAATGACCCAACTTCTATTTGGAGTTCAGAGTTGGAAATCTGTGCTTGTTTTTACTCATTGTTCAGTGGGTTAGTTGCTGGGTGATTTCATGGAGCAACCTTTTACTCCACCATCTTGCCATGTCTTCTAGCTACACCTGGATATTTTTAGCTGGTGTTACTGAAGATCAGAATTCCTCTCTTCTTTCTTTTGAAAGTAGTATTGATATTTTCCTTCAAGGTATTTCTAGGATAAACTTGTTGCATGTTGTATAATTTACATATTCTTCACTTAGATTGTATTCTTTGCGTAAGTCTCTCTATCACTTTGAATAATAAAGATGACTGAATATTCATTTTTATGTGTTTATGGATATGCAAGATCTGCATTTTTACCAGCAATTGTTTCCTTGTAATTCATCAGGAAGGAATTCTTGACTTCTTTTATACATATGTCACTAATTTCATACCCACTAATCTCCCTTCTAATTAAAAGGAAGGGGGGATTTCATATTTTATTTCTGAGTCTCAGGTCTCTGATTCCACAGGTAGGAAATCTCCACAAAAATGTCAATTAGTCTAGGATTTACTGGAAAGCCTCCAGTGACCTGGAAACAGTTCAGGAGTTACTCTTCAATGCTGATAGAATGGTTCATCAAGAAGAGCAAGAGTATGCAGTTTGAACTTTTGCAATTTACAGTATTTGTAAAAAAGTAAATTTTCTTAGGTTTAAACTTTTATATTCTCCAAATAGTCCATGTAGTTAATGAATAATATTGTTAATACATTCCATATACAAAGGATTTAGTTGACTTCAGTCCTGTGATAAATAGTTCATATTCTTTCTGTTCTATAGTCATCACAACACCCCCACAGTAGTCACATTGTACAAATGAGGAACCAAGATTTAAGGAGTTTCAGAAACTTTCATGCATAGATTGGGTCAGGATTTGAACAAAATAGTAATGATTTCCATGCCTGGCTAATATCGTTGTTATCACCTGGATCAATGATCTGTTGACCAATTCTACATGTCATCAGATTAGAGCAGAGATTACATTTTAATGAAAATTATTTCATCCTCCCTTCATTCCCCCTGCCCCCAAACTAAATGTTCATGCTATAATCGGGAAAAGATCAATTTACAGAGTACAGACTACTTTTCACGTACTTAGCTGGACACTTCCATATACTTTATCCAACTTGTAGTAATAGCCTGGAGGTGAGCATTATTTTCTCCATGACTATAGGTAAGGAAATTGGTGTACAGGGAAGTAATCTATGCATGGTCTAACAGCTAATAAAGGAATAGCTCGGGTTTAGCCCACCCTTATTGATGACACAGTAGCGTCTTCCTCGGACTGATCATATCAATTGATGAGAGCCAATGTTCTAATTTACATTCACTCTTGGCTCTTGACCAAACAACCAGATTCTTTTCTTCATCATCTTTTGTCTTGGTTTTTTACCAAATTTTACCAATAATTTGGCGGGGGGGGGGGGGGGAGTTTTATGGGAAGTGATTAAAAGAGACAATGAAGGACTAAGTTTTTTTCTTAGATACTAAAACTTTGAAAAGTTTTATCAAGTGTATATATATATATATATAGAGAGAGAGAGAGAGAGAGTCTACTTTCTGTGATATTCTCAAATCACATGTGCTTGCCACGTATGCTTTCTATAACTCCTTATATATGAGTCACTTATAATGTGAAGTTGGAAATAAGAAATATCTACATTTAGAAACAGAAAGTATGTGAGACATGTAGTAAATAACCTCTCTGCTCACCAGCATGCTGTGATAAAATAAAATGTAGTATATAGCTAAATTCATGTAAGATGGCTTTGAGGCATCCATAGGTCATAAACAACCCCCTTAATCTCTAAATCTCTAGTGTTGCTAAAAGATGTAGCACTGCACCATCTGGCCACTTCAAAGAAACAATGTAGCAAGTGAGTCTTGGTTAAGAATGACATCACTTAGACCTTACCTTCCATAACCAAGGTAAGAAAATTACATATAAACCTTGAACTTCTGTTCCTTCATTGAGAGAAGCCAGCGGCAAAAAGTCTCTAGTCTACAGCTGTCTCCAAGAGAGTTGAAGACAAAACTGAGGCACTGCCTACCATAACAGACCTCAGATCAAGCTACAGGGGACCACTTCTGAGTTCAAGAGGTGGTCAAGCCTTCCATCTGAATTGGATTTTAATCACTGAACTAATATTGTAAATATTAATTCTAATTCTCCAGTGTTAAATGAGTGTTTTTAGGTCTTACTTACATGCCTTACCATGACTACCTTGTAATAAACTAAAAAAGTTTATGCATGACATACCTGAGTAGCATTTCAATGATGTTTAAGTAGAAATCCTCCAAGACTATATAAATATATGTACTTTGTACATATACATGTATATAATTAGAAGTATGATTGTTAAGTTTGTGTGTCAACTTGGATGGGCCATGATTCTCAGTGGTTTGGCAGTTATGACATAGTTTGATAGTGATACAATGATGTGATCACCTCCATGATGAGATCTGATATAATGTGACCCCTCTATGATGGGATCTCCTGTGAGTAGTCAATCAGTTGAAAGGAAGTTTCCTTGGAAGTGTGGCCTACATCCAATATAGATGGACTTAATGGCAAGGCTCATGGGCTTTTGCTTGCTCTGGATCCTACAGCTGGTTCCTGTTCATCTGACCTTTAGCTCTTGAGACTTGAGCTACAGCTTACGTGCTGTCTGGTCTACCAATCTTGGGATTTGCTGGTCTCCACAGCCTGTTAGACAGAGCTTTGCTGTCTGACTTGCAGATCATGGGTTTGCCAGCTCCTGCAGCTATGTAAGTCAGGAGAAGCCTCTAGCCTGACCCATGAATTTGCAACATTCCAGCCTCTACAACCATGTGAGCCACTTCCTTGATATAAGTCTCTCTCTGTATGTATTTATACGCTTTACTGGTGTTGCTTCTGTGGAGAACTCATCCTAAGTCAAGGGGCTATACTTTAGGACAAAGAATCTCAGAACAGTCTTAGATGTGTGAGTCAGTAACAGCAAATTTCATGTCTTCTAGCCCGTCATATTTGTTTTTAATAAAAATTAAACTTTTATTCTAAAAATGTACAAAAATTTCATATAAAGGTTTCTTTTTGCCTTAAGGTGTAAGGAGTAGTTTGATAATCTTTTGGCTTTCTTTATTCCATTTTAAATATTAAATACACATTTCTACTGAAAGAATTGATAATTGTTGCTGGAGAGCCTCAGAAAACTGAGGAAAAAACATTTCTCTCATGACACCCAATCTTGTGCCATTCACATATGTCACAGTCAATGTTATGGATTGAATTGCGTCTCCCAAAAATATCTGTCAACTTGGCTGGGTCATGATTCCAAGTATTGTATGGTTGTGTAATCTGATGTGATTTCCTTATGTGTTGTAAACTCTATCACTATGATGAGGTTAAATGTGATCTCCTTATGTATTATAAATTCTATCACTGTGATGAGGTTATACTGATGAGGTTGACAAGATTAGGTAGTGTCTTAATCCAATCTCTTCTGAGATATAAAAGAGAGAAGCCATCAGAGACACATGGGAACCTCATACACCAAGAAAGCAGTGCCGGGAGCAAAGTGCTTCCTTTGGACCTGAGGTTCCTGCTCTAAGAAGCTCCCAGACCAAGGGAAGACTGATGACATGGACCTTCTTCCAGAGCCAACAGAGACAGCATTCCCCTGGAGCTGAAGCCCTGAATTTGGACTTGTAGCCTACTGGACTGTGAGAGAATAAACTTCTGTTTGTTAAAGCCACCCACTTGTGGTATTTCTGCTAGAGCAGCACTAGATGACTAAGACAATCAGTAAATATGTTTTTCAAGATTTTGTCCCATGTTCAATCAAAAACATCTGATCTTCTCCTTGTAATAATGTAGCTTTAGTCATACTTTGTCTACAAACTCCCTGGAGATATCTTTACATGTGAGCTATATCGTAAAGGATGTTGACCTGGATGAAGTTAAGTTTTGCCGCTGAATTCTCCCAAATGTAAAGAAGCTGAGCTTCAGGCTTCAGGTTTTTCCAGGCCCATCAAAGACCACTTCTGAAGTGAAGGACAGTTTTAGTTTCTCTTTTCCTTCTTTAGCTTGTCCTTAGACACTGACCATTTCTGCCATCAGCATGCCCTCTCTTATTATCTCTAACTGAACAAATCCTTGACAACATTCTAGGTTTAGCTCAATTCCTATCTCCTCCTAGAAGTCTTCTGTAATTATTCACCTCACACTGTAGTCAAAGCCAAAACAGCAGCTAATTTCCATGTGTTGTTGTTAGGTACCATCAAGTTTATTTCAGCTCATAGCAAGCCCATGCTCCAGAGGAGAACTGCTCTGTAAGTTTTCTAGGCTGTACTCTTTATGGGGGCAGATCATCAGGTCTTTTTTTCCTGCAGAGCCACTGGGTAGGTTCAAAGTGCCAACTTTTTGGTTAGAAGCCAAGCAATTAACTATTTTGAAAAGTGTATTGTTATTTTATGACTCCCTTGGTGGCGCAGAAGTTTAAGAACTTGATTACTAACAAAAAGGTTGGCTGTTTGAACCCACCAAGAGGCACCTCAGAAGACAGACCTGGCGAACTGCTTCTGAAAGTTCACAGCCTTGAAAATTCTATGGAGCAGTTCTACTCTGCCCACATGGGCTTGCCAGGAGTTGGAATCAACTGGACGGTAACAACATTTGTTATTTTATTTCCAGTCTTTTCATCTGGATTGGCTTTCCCAGGGGTAGGCATGTTGTTTATGTTTCTTTTGTGTATCCCACTGGATCTAGTAGACTCCTGGGAATATAGTAAATGTGCAAAGTTTTATAACTTTAGAAACTCTTCAAAATAGATTATGTACTTAAAGACCAAAAGGCCCAGGGATTCCATGCCACTGTTAAAGCAATTAGTAAATTTGAAAGCTGTGTCACACAAAGGTGTATATATATATATATATTTTTTTTTTTTTAAATCCAGCAACCTACTAAGATGTTGAGGCTTTTTTTTTTTCGTATTTTCTAAGGAAAATACCAGAAACCAACAGCCTTGTACAATCATCTAGGAATGATTGTAGGAATTTGTGTTTATATTATTTTAAATTTATTTTATTTCCATGTCACTTGAATAAAAGCAATTACTTTAACATTTAAAATAAGTTTCAAATTTAAATTTGGTTTAGACTTGAAAGGTAGTTCTATGTATATATATATATATATTTACGTTTCTTGTAATGGGTTGTAATTTACACACTGTAAATTTCACTCTTTTTAGTATGTGGTTTTTAGTTCTGACAAAAACAGAGACTTGAGAATCACCAACACAATCAAGATACAAAACACTTTTAACATTCCCCCTCCCTGGAAATTCTTTCAACCCTTGGTTGTTAACCCCTTCCCTCATTCCAAGCCAACCACTAGTAATTTTTCTATCCATGTAGATTTGCCTTTTCTAGAATGTTCTACATGAAATCATGCAGTGTGTAGATTTTTTAATATGTCTTCTTTGACTTAGCATAAAGCATGTGAGATTCATCCATATTGTTGCACATATCAATAGTTTATTCCTTTTTATTGCTGAGTATGGATATTCTTTTAAGGATAACTGGAATATTATTTTACAGGGAATGCCAAGATCTGAGTCACTATTGTTGACCTGCATATCATAATAACCAATGCCTCCATTGGTTCATTCTATGACAGATCTGCAGCCTCTCTGCCTCAAATGTTTGAAGTGTATGGTGTTCCCTGCCAGGACCTATGTTACAAGAAATATGTGGAGGGACTGATTGGCCGTTCTTGGGAAGGGCGAGGTGTAGGAGGAGGTCCAGTGTTGTCTGGTGACACTTGAAATTTTCACTTGGTGGTTGAGAAACATGAACATAGGCCATCAACACTGTGCATTAAACATTCCTTGTGCTCGGTTTATGAAAACTGAATTCAGTGCAGCCATGAATTACAGAGGAACCAGAAACTAAGTTCCCGTGAACAGGAAGAGATAGTGAAAAAGGGATGCAGTACATCAGAAATACTCAGAGTTTAAAGAAGCAGAATCAAGAAAGATATCCCCTTAGTGTATTTCAAAACATGCTGTTATCTGTTAACCACCTGAAATAAGAGCTATCTTTGTAGTCCGTCTGTATTTCCTTTTAGATATTCGCAGTCTTGGCTACTATACCATAGAATCGCCTGGAAAGCTTTCTAAAATTATACCAATGTTGGGTTTCACCTCAGGAATCACCTGAGGAAAATGTGTTTATTTGTTTATTTTCTGTGCTAATTTTTGCCTAGTAGTCCCAGGGCAGACTAAGACCCAAGCTGACTAGAAGTATCCCACACCTTTCCTGAGAATGAAGGAAGCACTGTTGCCAAAGAGTGCATACTGCCTCCTGCAAGCAAGTTTTTATATTTTTTAATTCATTTCTGGTGAATGTGAACAAATAGACCTCACAGTTACAGTTAGGAATGAGTGTAAATGTTACACTGCAGCCAGTTTGCAGAAACAATCAGCTTTAATGAAAGAGGTCTTTCTAGATAGAGAGGGCAAATTTTAAGCTTTAAAGTCTGTTTTCTTCTGGTAGAGTGTTGGGAGTCAGAGGCTGAAGAATGTGGATAGTTCCTTTTTTATTATGACCAGTGTTTCAGAAAATGTTTGGCACAAATAAGCACTCACCAATGTTGGTGAAGTTATTGGAACACATTTGACCTTGTGGAAAGCATTTCTCATATTGAAGATAAATGCTCCTTTGGTTTGTCCAGTTAGGCTTAGCACTAGTTTCTCACAACCGTTTGCAGTCTAATTGATTTCAACACATGGTGACACAACGTATGTCAGAGTAGAACTGTTCCCCATTGGGTTTTTAATGGCTGATTATTCAGAATTAGATCTCCAGACCTTTCTTCCTAGGCACTTCGTGGGTTAGCAGCCAAGCATTTTAAATATTTGGACTACCCAGGAGCTTCCTAATTTCTCATGATGAAATTAAAAAAAAAAAAAAACCTGAAACAAAAAGAACAAAACAAACAAACAAGTTTCTGTTGAGTCTATACCAACACATGGCAATCTCATGTGGACAGAGTAGAGCTGTGCTCCATAGGATTTTCAAGGCTGTGACCTTCAAAAGCAGATTGCCTGGCCTCAGGGTGAGTTTGAACTGCTAACTTTGTGATTAGTAGTCCAGAACTTAACTTTTTGTGCCACCCAGGGAGCTTAATTTTTGATTGTGAAGAGCAATTTAACAATTCAGATACTAGACACAGTTAGCACACAACTTATTTAGATACATCTGCAGGCATGTAATTATGTGTAGGAAATGCATGGTAAGTGTATGTATGTATATATGTATACCCAAGACTGTTGTATGGGCAACAGTTTTAATGTGCATTACTATAGAGTAGATTCATTGCACAGCCCTATCAAATGTACAAACATAAATGTAAAATAATAATTACTGAGAAAACATTTGAAAAGTATACAGGAAAATAAGAGATAAGTTAGTTTCAATATACTTGGCACACAACAAAGCTTCTAAATATTTTGTCTAAGTAATTGGTACCAATTTTCTTAAGATCGTGTCTCAAGGATGTCTGTAGTGGAAAATCCTAGATCTATTTCCAATGCTAGTGTCCCGCTTACTTAGAGCTGAGGCATCACAAATACCACAAATGAGTGACTTTAAAGAATATAAGTTTATTTTCTCAGTTTTGGTGGCTAAAATCTAAATCAGAGTCTTTGTCATGTTGGTTCTTTTATAGGTAGGCCCGTGAACTCGTTGGTTTTTTGGCCTTCCTTGGTTTATAGATTATTCTTACTGTGATCATTATGGTTGTGGATAGTTCTTGGCTGGACCATGAGCCTCAGTGGTTTGGTGGTTATGATGTAGTTTGGCAGGAGTATAATGATGTGATCATCTCCATGATGAGATTTGATATAATGTGATCACCTCCTTGATGAGATCTCCTATAAGTAGCCAATCAGTTGAAAGGGAGTTTCCTTGGGGGTGTGGCCTGCATCCAATATAGATGGACTTACTGGCAAGGCTTGTGGGCTTTTGCTTGCCCTGGATCCGGCAGCAGTCTTCGGTTCATCTGACCTCTGGTTCTTGGGATTTGAGTAGCAGCTTATCTGCTATCTTGCTTGCCAATCTTGGGATTCATCAGTCTCCACAACCTGTCAGCTAGAGCCCTGATGTCTGACTTGCTGATTTTGGTTTTGCCAGCCCCTGTGGCTACAGAAATCAGGAGAAGCCTCCATCCTGACCCATGGACTTGGGACATTCCAGCCTCTACAACCACATAAGCCATTTCCTTAATATAAATCTCTCTCTCTATATATATATATGTGTGTGTGTGTGTGTGTGTGTGTGTATATACTTATATACTTTACTGGTTTTTTTTCTCTAGAGAACCCAGCCTGAGACATTTGGTATCAGGAGTGGTTCTAGAGAAAGAAAATTGTAAGGATAAGTTTTATAAATTGGTTTTCAAGTCTGGTTAGTCTTAAAGATGTTAATGGCTCAGCTTCCAGTAGTAAAGAGGGTACTGTTAATCCATGGCAGTAGAAATACACAAAATATCACCATCAATAAATCCGGTTTTGGTGAGGGGCAAGGCTCTGTGTGATTGCATGTTTGATAACTGTCTACAATTTTGTCATAATAAGAAGCATAATGAAGTTGGTTGGTTGGTCCTACTTTCACTAGTCAAAGTGGTGAAAGAAAGAAACTAGCTTAGGCCTTCAGAGTCAAAGGTCAAGCACTGCACAAACAACCTAGAAGATTCCACTTGTGCCTTAAAAGAAATCCTATTTCTTGTAGTAACAGAGTAAAAACCATAAAACAAAACCAGCCTTATTGTAAGAGTGGCTGAATTACAACACCATCTGAATTCCTAATCTAGAGTGGTGTCTAAAGTTAAAGTGAGGGCATTGATTGGGAGGAAATGGGATCCTGAAACTTGAGGTGGGAACATATGGGCTGATGACCAGTAATCTAGGGACACTGAGCCCCTAAATTCTGTTGAATCTCTCCTGCCAACAAAACAAGTCATCTCACTTCCATCTGAAGAGATTACTGTATGTTTGTCTGCTAAGCCACCTTCCCCAGTTAAACCATTAGCCCTCCACCCTCATCTGGTGAGATTAACCCAGCTGTGTTTAAATAGCTTTTGTATGAGTCATTCCCTGGGCCATTGTCTAAGGCTGATGACTTACAACACAATGCTGAATGTTCTCAAAACATATATCCACCACCCATTTGGGTTTCTAGACCTACAACTAGATTTAAATCCCATTGAGCCCCAAGGGGTAAAGTACAAAGTGTGATCCAGGAGGAGGTATGCTACACTCCAAAATAACTGCTTGACTTTTTAATATGTACAAACAGAAACCTGGGGAATATGTATGAGAATGGCTATTAAGGTTGTGGGAGAACGGTGCAAAGAACATAAAGAAGGATCAGTCTGAATTTATTGTGGACCCACTAAGCACAGATTCTTTATTTAACACTTCAGCTTGAGAGGTTAGGAAAGGATCTAATAGTTTATTTGGTTGGGTTGCTGAAGTATGGATTATGCAGTGGTCTACACTAAATCAAGTCAAAGTGCCAGACCTACCTTGGTATACTGTAGAAGAAAGTACCCAAAGGCTTAGGGAAATTGGCATGTTACAGTGGCTTTATGAGGTTAGAGCCACAGACCCACACATGGAGTACCTGGAGGACACACCTTCTACCACAACCGCGAGGAACACATTTGTGAAGGGAGACCCAGAATCCTTGAAGACTGCTGTGATGGCTATTTTATGTAACTCAGATTTGATAGTGGGAACTGCCTTAACTGAATTAGGATATCTAACTACAGTAGGGCTAATTGCATCCCGTGGTGGTAGGGGCCAAGTGGCGACACTCCATCAACAACGACAAGGTGGGCGTGGTCACCCTATGACAGTGGAGTCGAAGAAATAATCAGAATAATTTGACTATATGAATTTAAATGTTGGATACTTAGTCATGATAGCCTTAGGAGTGAAATAGATAGTAAATCTACTAATTACTTTATCTGTACAAGTGGAAGAATGGAAGAATTTTAGGTCAAGTGAACAGCAGTTTAACTCAAATTGCCAGAATAGAGAGTCATGGAACCTTAATCAATTCATAGACCTGAGCATGTTTACACCCACAACCTCTTGAATGAAGGGGAGGCCAGTTCCCCTTGAGAAGGGACCGCACCACAGTGTCAAAAATTTATACTGTTAATCATTCTCCCTGTCTTCCCCAAAAGGATCTACAGCCTTTATGAGAGAGACTATTCATTGGGGAATAAGAATTAATCAGGCTTTTGGAGGATTATGGGATATTGGCTCTGAACTGACACTAATTCCAGGAGAGCCAATATGTCACCGTGGCCCAAATGTCCGTGGTCTCCCCTCCGTCACATTACTTTCCATCTCCCAGTCTACTTCTATGGCCTCATGGGGAGTTCCTTTTGATCAATTGACTGAGAAAAAGAAAACTCGTGCCTCATATACAGATAGTTCTGTGTAATATGCAGGCACCTGTTCAAAGTGGACAACAGAAATGCAATCCTTTTCTGGGACCTCTCTGAAGTACAGTGGTGAAGGTAGAACATCCTAATGGGCAGAACTCTGAACAGTGCATCTGGGTGTTCACTTTGCTCGGAAGGAGAAATGGCCAGATGTGTGAGTGTATACTGATTCATGAGCTATGGTCAACGGTTTGGCTGGATGGTCAGGGACTTGGAAGAAACATGATAAGAAAATTGGAGACAAGGAGGTATGGGGAAGAGGTATATGGATAGATCTTTCTGAATGGGCCAAAGAATGCTTACCAATATGTGACCTCGGCAGAGGAAGATTTTAAGAATCAAGTGGATAGGATGACACATTCTGTGGAAATTGTTCATCCTCTTCCACCAGCCATCCCCTTCATTGTCCATAGCACCATTCCTTGAGGTGATCAGCCAGCAACCAGACAGCAGGTTCATTACATTTGATGGCTTCTATCATAGAAAGGGCAGTTTTTTTTTTTTTTTTTTTTTCCTTACTAGAAGAGACACATACTCTGGATACAGATTTACCTTCCTTTCACACAATGCCTCTGTCAAAACCATCTTCTGTGGTCTTACAGACTTTCCTTATCCACTGTCTTGGTATCCCACACAGCATCACCTCAGATCAAGGGACTCACTTCTCAGCAAATGAAGTGCGGCAATGGGCCCATGCTCATGGAATTCACTGGTCTTACCATGTTTCCCATTATCCTGAAGCAGCTAGCTTGAAAGAACGATAGCATGGTCTCCTAAAGACACAGTTATGGCACCAGCTAGCTGATAATACCTTGCAGGGTTGGGAAAATGCTCTCCAGGAGGCTATATATGTTCTAAACTAGTGTCCAGTATATGGTACTGATTCTCCCATAGGCAGGATTCATGGGTCCAGGAATCAAGGGGTGAAAACGGGAGTGGCACTACTCACTATTACTCTTATTGACCCATTCACAAAATGTTTGCTTCCTGACCCAGTGACCCTCTACTCCAAGGGTCTAGAAATCTTAGTTCCAAGGAGAGGAATGTCCCCAACTGAATAGGCATCACTTATTCCATTGAACTGGAAATTAAGAATGTCACCTGGCCACTTTGGGCTTCTTGCACCTCTGGATCCACAGGCAAAGAAAGGAGTTACCAGATTGTCTGGCATGATTGATTCTGATTACCAAGAGAAATTGGACTGATATTACAATATGGAGGTAAAGAAGAGTATGTTTGGAATGCAGGAGATCCTTTAGGGTGTCTCTTAGTACTACCATGCCCTGTTATTAAAGTCAAAAGAAAACTACATCAACCCAATTCTGACATGACTGCTAATTACCCAGACCTTTCAGGAATAGAGGTTTGGGTCACCCCACTAGACAAAGAACCGTGACTACCTGAGGGGCTTGCTGAGTGCAAAGGGAATACAGAATGGGTATTACCAGTGCTGTGCAATTAATTACTTTCATGTGTGGCCTTTCTAGCTATGGTCTTGTAACACACACTCAGGTGATTGTATGAAAGGCTAATTGTGGCCTACCAAGGGTATTGGTCAGCTTTGCCTTAAAATTGAGCCAATTCTAGAGCAGAGAGAAGGAGCCCATCATCACCGAGGAAAAAGAGACTAGCAGTAGAGACCTGGCAATAGAGACCGGCAGCAGAGACAAGCCAGCAGGAGACAGTGCAGTGGGCTTCTGGCTCATGGAGAGAGAAAGCTGAGTGCCTCTGGGGAGAAGCCAAGCGCCAGGGAGAGGCGTGCCTGCATGCGCAGATGGGGAGAGGCTGTCCTGATGAAAGAACTGTATCTTGAGTGTTCCTGAGCCTGAACTGTAACTGCTACTACCCTAATAAACCCCGTAATTGTGAGTATGGTCTCTGAGATTTGTTTGGCAATTGCAAAGAATAATCAAACCCGCAGAGAAATATATTGCTGTGTGAGGGATGGTGAATGTCAGAGTTGGTAAAGATGGCTGAGAGAGGAGGCGTGTCTGACCTCTGTCTCATAGGAATCAGCCTTAGGCTGTTGATCTTGGTTCTCTTTCTCCCTTGTGGGGTTGGAGGAGGTCAGAAACTGCCCCCAAGTCATGTTTACAACCAGTTACAACGAAGTGACCAGTTGCAGAAATGAAGACTGTAATTGTTTTAAGTATTTCTTCCTTATTTTTGTTTTCCTCACTTATAAAATATAAGATGTAAACAGTGGTAGTGCATTTTCAGTTGTGTGTGAGTTGTATCATATTTGGTACAAATATGACTTTATAATTGTCTTTATTCAGAGATTATGTGTGGTTTAAGGAGATGTGCACAGGTGCCAAGTTGATAAGGGGTGGACTGTGATGGTTAAGGTTGTGTGTCAACTTGGCTGGGCCATGACTCTCAGTGGTTTGGTGGTTATGATGTAGTTTGATAGTTTTATAATGATGTGATCATCTCCATGATTAGATTTTATATAATTTGATCACTTCCATGATGGGATCTGCTATGAGTAGGTGATCAGTTGAAAGAGAGTTTCCTTGGGAGTCTGGCCTGCATCCAATATAAATGGACTTTCTGGCAAGGCTTATGGGCTTTTTCTCACTCTAGTTCCTGTAGCTGGCTCCTGTTCATCTGACCTCTGGTTCTTGGGACTTGAGCTAGCAGCTTATCTGCTGTCTTGCAGGCCAATCTTGGGATTCGTTGGTCTCCACAGCCTGTGAGCCACAGCCCTGCTGTCTGCCTTCCTAATCTTGAGTTTGCCAGCCCCTTTGGCTACAGGAATCAGGAGAAGCCTCCATCCTGACTCATGGACTTGGGGAATTCCAGCCTCTACAACTGCATTAGCTATTTACTTAATATAAAACTCTCTCTCTCTCTCTCTCTCTCTCTCTCTCTCTCTCTCTCTCTCTCTCTCTCTCTCTATATATATATATATATATATATATATATATATATATATATATATATATGCTTTACTGGTTTTCATTCTCTAGAAAACACAGCCTTAGACACTCACTTAGCATTTATCTTATCTCTCTCTGTGTCTACTCTGTTCTTTTCATAACTCAGAAGGGATTAGGTTTAGAATCCAGCCTATCCTGGTATGACCACATTAACATAATAAGATAAAAACACTATTTCCAAGCAGGATCACATCCACAGGTACAATGGTTTGAATTACAATACATGTTTTGGAGGTCATAATTAAATCAATATGAACTATGTTTAATCTTCTGAAATCTTAATTTCCCAGAATCTAATTTCTTTTCTGCTCTTCCACCATGTAGAGAGAGTGGAGTTTGTTCCAAGCAGAGGCTGGAAATAGAGGAAAGACTGTGGGACATATCCAATGTGTACCTAGAGATGATCCTAGGGGAAGAAAAAGGGGTTACATCAAGATCATGTGAGATTCTCACCAGCATGTCCTGCTCATAAGACATAGTTGTAGTATCTTGATGTGAGAATATTTGGATATTTCAAGATTACATCTAAGGAAACAGATCAAATTATTCTTCTTGAGCTTAAGAATCTTGCAAAATAGAATAGTTTAAAAAATGAATTCTTTGTCTAGATACTAGCAAACATATCATTGCACTTAAGGTAATTGATGTTTTGCTTTATAAGTAGCCAATGGTTTTATCTGACTTGGCCTGAATTGGGCTTCGACCAGTACAGAGATTTAAAGAACCACCACTTCTCTGGATTATCTTTGAGATAAAGTGTCTGTCTTAAGTTTTATTTCTCAATAGAGACCATGATTGCAAGATATTTTTATATTTAAAGGTAGGATTATATTGACCAGAGAGGCCATTCCTAAACTGGTGAAAAATTAACAGGAAAATTCCAGGTGGAAATTTATGAAGTCACAATAAGATATATAAAATTAAACTTAGTCCTGTGGACTCTTTCTGTTTTAATATCAATCTCCAGATGTCAAAAATATCAATGGTTCTATATGATATATGAGAGTGTATACATGGCATTCTCAGCCTTAATTTTTGGCATTACTGAGATACTTCATTTAATACTTGTTTACTAAAAATGTTCTTGATAAGTGTCTTAGCTATCTAATGCTGCTATAACAAAAATACCACAAGTGGATGTCTTTAACAAACGGAAGTTTATTTTCTGAGAGTCTAGTAGGCTAGAAGTCCAAATTCAGAGTGCCAGCTCCAGGGAAAGACTTTCTGTCTCCGTTGGCTCTGGAGGAAGTTCCTTGTCATCAATCTCCCCTTGGTGTAGGAGCATCTCTGTACAGGAATCCCGGGTCCTAAGGATGTGCTTTGCTCCTGGCATTGCTTTCTCGGTAGTTTGAAGTCCCCATATCTCTCTGCTTGCTTCTCTCTTTTATATCTCAAAAGAGATTGACTTAAGACACAACCTAATGTTATAGATTGAGTCCTGCCTCATTAACATAACTGCTGATAATGCCACAACATTAACAACATAAAGTTAGGATTTACAACACATAAGGAAATCACATTAGATGACAAAATGGTGGACAATCACATAATGCTGGAAATCATGGCCTAGCCTCATACCATAGAAAAAGTCTTAAATCAACTCCAAGTCCAAAATCCAAAAATTCCTTTTCATCTGTGAAATCTAGAATACAAATTATCTCCTTCCAATGTACAATGGTGGAACAAGCAAAAGCTAGGCATATCCATTACAAATGAGAGAAAAATTGGAGGGAAAGAAGGGATAACAGGAACCAAGCAAATCAGCAGAACATATTATATTCCCCCTCAAGACTTGAAAATAATCCTCTGTTCTCTGAGACCATTTACACAATGGCCCTGCCCTCTAAACTCTAGGTATTGGCTGCAGTTTCCTGATTCTACATGGAAGAAGCCCGTCTGCTGTGGTCTTCAGCTCTGCCTTCCAGGCCCACTGGACAGCAACTCTGCTCCCTTAGCTCTGGGCAGCCCCATTCTCCTAGTCCATCTGAGTGGTGACTCTACCCCTTGAGACTGAGGCAGCTCTGCTTCCTTTGTTCTTTGTCTCTTCAAGTTCTGCTTCTTGGTTCCTCAGCCTCTCTGCTCCTCAGACCTCACCACTTATGTCTGCCCTGCAAGTGTTCCAATGCTCTTTAGCTCCACTAATAAGGGCTTGTAGGCACACCACTCTGCCAGTAAAATTTGGCTAGAAGGCACTCAGTTCTATTGCTCCCTGAGTCTGCAAGCCTAGCACCACTGATAATTGCTCAAAGGCACCCCACTCTGCCAGGAAGCCTCTTGCACAAAGGCACTCAGCTCTCTTGCTCCATGGGCCAGCTCCAGCACTGTCTTGCACTAGTCTCCTGATTCTGCTGCTGCTGTTTCTCTGCTGTTACCAGTCTTCTGTTGCTGCCTTTTCTCTGAAGCTGCTTCTAGCCATCTGCACTGTTTCCAGTGTAATAGCTCTCCTCTTTTACTTCTGAGTTCTTGATACATTCACAGTTTCAAAACTACTTCCACATTTTAGGTATCTGTTAGAGCAGCACCCCACTCTCAATACCAAACTCTGTCTTAGTTACCTAGTACTGTTATAACAGAAATACCACAAGTGCATGGCTTTAAAAAAACAAACATTTATTCTCTCACAGTCTAGTAGGCTAGAAGTTTGAATTCAGGGGGCCAGCTCCAAGGGACAGCTTTCTATCTCTGTTGGTTCTGGAGGAAGGTCCTTGTCATCAATCTTCCTTTGGTTTAGGAGCTACTCCATGCAGGAACCCTGGGTCCAAAGGACGTGCTGTGCTTTCTTGGTGGTATGAGGACCCACGTCTTTCTGCTTGCTTCTCTGTTTTTTATCTCAAAAGATACTGACTTAAGTCATAACCTAAACGTGTAGAGTGAGTCCTGACTCATTAACATAACTTCCTCTAATCCCACCTCATTAACAACATAAAGAGAATTTACAACACATAGGAAAATCACATCAGATGACAAAATTGTAGATAATCAAATAATACTGAGAATCATGGCCTAGTCAAGGTGACACACATTTTGGAGGGATATAATTCAATCCATAACAATGCATAATTTTGAAAACACAGTTCAGAAACATAAGCTACACCAAAGGGTCAAATAAAGCACACATTTTTTATCAAATAATGCAAAATGTACAGGTATTTTACATTTAAGACTAAGTAAGATTTGCAGGAGAGATGAAGCAGGACACTTCTGAAGAGGAAATAGGCTTTGTGAGGTCAAACATGGGCACCTTCATGTGGCCTGCTAGTTCACTGCCATTTGCTGAGTTATTCTTATCTAAGCCCTGGCTTGTAGCCACTATTTTCTACCACCACTATAAAACTTTTACCCTACTACTGTGGGGCAGAGAGATCCGCTTTGGTTCTGCAGCCACCGAGGACAGCCTACCATGTAAATATCCCTAATAAAGTCTTTCAAGGTCACACTGGACTTGCCCACTTCTTTCTTCAGTCTCTCAGAGGCCTTAATTTTTGGAAGCAAATTACAAGTTACTGGATTGAGATCTCTTCTCTAATCACAATGCCATCAAAGTAGACATTACCAACAGGAAAAACAAGGAAAAAAAATCAATTACATGAAAACTGAATAACACCCTCATTAAAAGCCATTAGAAAATGGCAGAAATAAAGATGATATCAAAAAATTCCTAGAAACAAATGAGAATGAAAACACATCGTACCAAAATCTTTGGGACATAGCAAAGGCAGTGCTCAGAGGTCAATTTATAGCAATATATGCACACATGGAAAAAGAAGACAGGGACAAAATCAAAACATTAGCTACACAACTCAAACAAATAGAGAGACAACAGCATAAAAAGCCTACAGCCACCAGAAGAAGGGAAATAATAAATATCAGAGTGGAAATAAATGAAATAGAGAGTAAAAAAAAACCCAATAGAATCAAAACAACTAAAAGTTGATTCTTTGAAAGGATCAACAAAATCAACATGTACTGGGCAAATTGACAAAAGGAAAACAGGAGAAGATGCAAATAACCCAAATAATAAATGAAATACAGGGCATTACAAAAGACATAGCTGAAATAAAAGGATCATAACAGAATATTATGAAAAACTATCCTTCAACAAAATTGAAAATCTAGAGGAAATGGACTAATTTCTAGAAACACATTACCTACCCAAACTATCACAGATTGATGTTGGAAATCTGAACAGACCCATAACAAGAGAAGAGATTGAAAAGGTAATTAAAACATTCCCAATTAAAAAAAAAAAAAAAAAAAAAAAACTGGACCAGATGGCTTCAGTGAAGAATCCTACCAAACATTCAGAGAAGAGCTTACACAGTACTAATTAAATGTTCGAAAACATAGAAAAGGAAGAGATGCATCCAAATTCATTCTATGAAGCCAGCATAACCCTGATACCAAAACAGGCAAAGATACTACATAAAAAGAAAATTACAGGTCAATGTCTCTCATGAATATAGATGCAAAAATTCTCAACAAAACTCTAGCCAATAGCATTCAGCATCATATAAAAAAAAATACACCATGACCAAGTATGATTTATACTAGGCATGCAAGGATGGTTCAACATCAGAAAATCAATCAATGTAATCCACCACATAAATAAAGGGAAAGAAAAGAATCACATGATCATCTCAATCAACCCAGAAAAGGCATTAACCAAAGTCCAATATAAATTCCTGATAAGAACTCTCAATAAAATAGGTATAGAAAGAAAATTCCTCAATGTTATAAAGGGCATCTATACAAAACCAGCAGCCAACATCATTCTAAATGGAGAGAGACTGAAATCATTCCCCTTGAGAATAGGAACAAGACAAGGATGTCTTTTATCACCACTCCTATTTAACATCGTGCTGGAAGTTCTAGCTAGAGCAATAAGGCAAGAAAAAGAAATAAAGGGCATCCAAATTGGTAATGAAGAAGTAAAATTGTCCATATTTTCAGAAGATATGATACTATATATAGAAAACCCAAAAGACTCCACAAGATAACTACTGGAACTAATAAGACGATTCAGCAGAGTAGCAGGATTCAAGATAAACATACAAAAATCAGTTGGATTCCACCAATAAAGAGAATGAAAGAAGGAAAATGAGGAAAACAATACCATTTATAATAGCCTTTTAAAAAATAAAATACTTAGGAATAAATCTAACCAGGGATGTAAAAGATCCATACAAAGAAAACTGTAAAACACTACTGTAAGAAACTCAGAGGGATCTACATAAATAGAAAAACATACTATGCTTATGGATAAGCAGACTCAACATTGTGAAAAAGACAATTCTAACCAAAGCAATCTACAAATACAATGCAATCCTGATCCAAATACCAACAGCATTCTTTAAAGAGATGGAAAAAACAATCATTAACTTTATATGGAAAGGGAAGAGGTCCCATATAAGTAAAGCACTACTGAAGAAGAAGAAGTAGGAGGACTCACACTACCTACCTCAGAAACTATGATACAGCTACAGTAATCAAAACAGCCTGGTACTGAGACAATGACAGATACATTGACCAATGGAACAGGATAGAGAACCTAGTTGTAAATCCATCTATCTATCGCAACCTGATCTTCAACAAGGGCCCAATGTCCAGCAAATGGGGAAAAGACAGTCTTTTTAACAAACGGTGCTGGCAAAACTGGATGTCCGTTTGCAAAAAAAAAAAAAAAGAAAGAAACAGGACCTATATGTCACACCGCAGACAAAAACTAATTCAAAATGGATCAAAAACCTAAATATAAAACCCAAAGCTATAAAGATCATGGAAGAAAAAATAGGATCAATGCTAGAGACCCTAATACATGGCATTAACAGAATACAAATCATAACTAACAACATAAAAACTCCAGAAGATAAGCTAGATAACTGAGATCTTCTAAAAATTAAACACGTATGCCCATTAAAAGACTTCACCAAAAGAGTAAAAAGAGAACCTACAGACTGGGAAAACATTTTTTGGACATTACCAGTCAGACAAAGTCTAATTTCTAAAATCTATGAGAAAATCCAACATCACTACAACAAAAAGACAAATAATCCAATTAAAAATGGGCAAAGGAAATGAACAGACACTTCACCAAAGAAGAAATTCAAGCAGCCAACAGACACCTGAGGAAATGCCCACGACCACTAGCGATTAGAGAAACGCAAATTAAAACCAAATGAGATACCATCTCACCCAGCATTACTGGCATGAATCAAAAAAAACTGGAAATAACAAATGTTGGAGAGGCTGCGGGGAGACTGGAACTCTTATGTACTGTTGGTGGGAATGCAGAATGATACAACCATTTTGGAAAATGATATGGTGCTTCCTTAGAAAGCTAGAAATAGAAATACCATATGATCCAGCAATCCCACTCCTAAGAATATATCCTAGAGAAATAAGAGCCATCACATGAATAGACACATGCACACTCATGTTCACTGCAGCATTGTTCACAATAGCAAAAAAATGGAAACAGCTTAGATGCTCATCAACAGATGAATGGATAAACAAACTATGGTACATACACACAACGGAGTGCTACGCAATGGTAAAGAACAATGATGAATCTGCGAAGCATCTCACAACGTGGGTGAATCTGGAGGACGTTATGCTGAGTGAAATAAGTCAATCACAAAAGGACAAATATTGTATGAGACCACTACTATAAAAACTCATGAAAAGGTTTACACACAAAAAGAAAAAAATCTTCGATGGTTACAAGGGAGGAGAGGGGAGGGGTGGTGTGGAAAAACATGAAGTAGACAATAGATAAGTGGTAACTCTGTTGAAGCTTAAGACAGTACACAATACTAGGGAAGCCAGCACAATTTGTTCATGGTAAGGTCATGGAAGCTCCATGGACAAATCCAAACTCCCTAAGGGACCAAATTACTGGGCCAAGGGCTGTGGGGATCATGGTGTCAGGGAACATCTAGCACAATTAGTATAGCATAGTTTATAAAGAATACACAGGAATCAAATTGAATACATCTGTGGAAAGAGACAATGGAAAAGCTCAATATCATCAGTCAGAACAAGGCCAGTGGCAGACTGTGGAACATTCCATCAATGGCTCATTTGCAAGTTCAAGTTGAAACTGAAGAAAATTAGAACAAGTTCACGAGATCCAAAGTATGACCTTCAGCATATCCCACCTGAATGTAAAGACCATCTGAAGAATAGATTTGACATATTGAACACTAATGACTGAAGACCACAGGAGTTGTGGAATGATATCAAGGACATCATACATGAAGAAAGCAAGAGGTCGTTGAAAAAATAGGAAATTAAAAAAAAAAAAAAAAAGAACAAAAAGGATGTTAGAAGAGGCTCCGAAACTTGCTCTGGAATGTTGAACATCTAAAGCGAAACAGGAAGAAATGATGAAGTAAAGAGTTAAACAGAAGATTTCAAAGAGTGGCTGGAGAAGACAAACTAAAGTATTATAATGACATCTGCAAAGTCCTGTAAATAGAAAACCAAAAGGGAAGAACACACTTGGCATTTCTTAAGCTGAAAGACCTGAAGAAAAAATTCAAGCTTTGAGTTGCAATACTGAAGTTTGTTACTATCGCTATGTAAGAAAAGTTCTTCTCAACAATTTCATCCCTTTCTGCATTCCAAAATCATTTGTCTCTTAAATATCTGCACTTACCAATGTTGTCTCCCTCCAAAACTATCCCTACATTCTTCTAATTCTCAAAGAAAAACTCATTCACTGAGACTTAATTACAGGTAAAACAGAAAACCTTGGTTTGACAGTTGGTAATTGGTTACCTTGGTCATCTAGGAGGTAATATGTATAATCAGCATTGGTATGCAAAAAAGTCCCCAAACTTTGATATTTTAATAGAAGTGAGTGAGTTAAATTATTTTAAAAGCTTCATTGCATATTTATCAATGGTTGAAGTAATAACTTAAATGTATATATACACACACATACATATTTGTTAACAAATGAATTTCATGGAGCTGAATATTTCTAAGATATGGTCTATAGTAATCTGTATATTCATATATTCCCCAAAGCTATGCAGAGAGCCCCCAGGCTACACCCCTACTTTAACAGATGATTCCAGAAAACAAAAAGGTTGGGTGATTTTTACTCAAACTCACAGAAGCATCAGGGCCAGAACACAACTGAGGTATCTGGCTTTCAGTCTAGTAGTATTTCTAATCAAAATCGTCTTATGGCACACACTGAAATGTAACAGAGTTAATTCTTGAATCATTGAGAGCTCTGTGGAACTTGGTTATTTAAGTGTTCACTTACTGGGCTATTGTTATTGCTGTTCTTATGCAGAACTATTTGTTACATGGTGTTGGCAAAGAATATTGAATATATCATGGACTGCCAGAAGAACAAACAAATCTATCTTGAAATAAGTATAGCCAGAAAGCTCCTTAAAAGCAAGGATGTTGAGACTTCATCTCACATACTTTGGACATGTTATCAAGAGGAAGGAGTCCCTGGAGAAGGACATCATACTTGGTAAAGTAGAGGAAGACCCTCATTGAGACGAACTGACACAGTCGCTACTACAATGGGCTCAAACATAATAATGATTGTGAGGATGGTGCTGCACTGAACAGTGTTTAGTTCTGTTGTGCATAGGGTTGCTATGAGTCAGAACCTACTCGACTGGCCTAACAACAACAACTTGTTATAAACATTATAAGGAGATACTGTTTTATGAGGAATTCACCAAGACCACATATCTCTATCCTCTTTCTCCTTCCTTTTCTCTTCTTTTCTTCATTCCTTCCAATCTTTCCTCCTTCCATCCAGTCATCCATCCATGTATCCATCCACTGACCCATCCATCCATCAGTCCATCCATCCATCCATCATATACACTATGAAAAGCTTTGGAAATATAACAGGCAGAAAAAATGGACATATTCTCTGGCCCTCATGGAATTTCCTATCATGTGAAGAAGATGGACATGAATCAAATATCCACAATTAAAGTTAAGATTACATTAAAAACTACGGTAAGTCCTCTAAAAAAAGAAAGAACAGGATTCTATAAAATTATAGAAAAAAGGAACTAAGTTAATGTGATGGCAGGGTAATTAGACTTCTTTAAGGATGTGATTTTTGACCCCGCTCTCTGCAGAATGGGATTTAGATAAAGATGGCAATAGGTAGGCAGAGAACATTCCAGACAGATCAGCAGTTGCAATAGTCCTGTAATCAGAAGACCAAATGGAAACCTGTGTGACTGAACAGCAGAGAGCAATGAGGAGGACCTGTGAGATGAGACCGACAGACTAGGAAGGGTTGGACTCTGCAGATCCTCACAGGTCATCGGATGGGAAGGCACTGGCTGTTCTAAAGCTGGGCACTGTGTTGTCATAATTACATCTTCCCTTTGTGAAGATAATTGATGATGGAGCAGAAATGAATTGGACAGGAGACCCATGAATAGGCTTTTACAGAAATTATGACAACACGGGCTAGAAATCTAGAGACAATGAATAGAAGACAGATTTTAGATTTAGGGTGTAATTATCAGTGATCAATTGGATATAAGATGTGAGAAATAGGAGGTATGAAGAATATCTTCTTGGTTTCTGGCTTACTGAACTGGAATGGATTTACCCACATTTTATCAAAGAGTGAAATTGTGGTACAGTTAATTACTTTTGTGTGTGGCCTTTCTAGCCATGGATTTGTAACTCCAACCCAGGTGATCATATGATAGGGTAACTGTGGCCTACTAAGGGGATTAGTCATTTTCGCCTTAGAAGAGAGCCAATTCTAGAGCAGAGAGGAAGAACCCACCACTAACAAGGAAGGAGAGACCTAGCAGCAGAGACCTATCAGCAGGATACAGTGTGGTGGGCTTCCTGGCCCATGGAGAAAGAAAGCTGAGTGTCTTTGGGCAGAGACTGAGGGCCAGGGAGAGGTGTGCCTGTGAGCATGACTGAGGAGAGGCTATCCTGATGGAAGAACTGTATCCTGAGTGTTCTTAGCCTGAATTGTTAACTGTTAACTTCCCTAATAAGCCCCGTAATTGTATGGTCTATGAGCTCTCTGTGTTGAGGTCATTGCAATGAATTATCAAGCCTAGTAGAAAGCACTGGGGGAGGGATGCTTAGTGTCACAATTAATAAAGATGGCAGAGAGAGGGGGCATGTCTGACCTCTGCCTCATGGGAATCAGCCTTGGGCTGTTGATCTTGATTCTCCTTTCCTTTTGTGAAGTAAGAGGAGGACAGACACTGCGCTCAAGCTATTTTTACAGCAATTTAACTAAACCTAATCAGCCTTTATCACTCCTAAGCACAGGAGAGGATGACTAAGGATGAGTAAGACACTTCCCTGAGTCTAGTAAGCTCTACTATAATCTAAAACTAGACGTTATTCAGAACACTACAGTAAGTATTTCCTTCGCATGAACATATTCTAGTATGTAATCAGAATTTCTATTTTAAACAGTTATAAATCAAGAGAGGGTAGAGCCAGAGTTGATTAAGTCTTAGGATCTATGTAAGACACTTGCGTTTGTAACCAGGTTTCTACGTTGGATGAAGAAATGTTCCAAGCAAAAACAGACTAAATACAAATACCTAAAGCAAATTTGTCTCATGGAATGGAGTGTTCAGTACTGTTAATGTATGTTTTTACTCAGATGTATGGAATTGCTCAGGCCCCCTCTTATGCTGTTAGTGGGACAGAATTTAGTTCTAATTATATGCAGTAAGTAAGATTCTGTCCAGTTTCAACTTTACCTAGGCCTGATGAAGGGCTGATGAAATCATGGATTCTTTCTCAAGTGTACTAAGGCTGAAATTCTGATATTTCTCAAGTTACATCACAAGGCAGCTCATTTGTGCACTGGGATTCAGCCTCCTTCATACACATTTGAATGAGTCCAAATGAAATCAATTTCTTGTTGCCTTCATAGATTTAAGGACTGTGCCTCTGCCACCTGCTAAAGAAGATCCGCCTTTTAGCAAATCTGTAAGCTCATGTCCTTCCTATTATCTGACCCACCTCCCTACCACTACTCAGTATTATCAAATTCCTAAACCTGCCTATACAAAATAAAAGACTAGGATTTTTCTTATCCAAGACCTCTGATATAAGAGGTACTGTATAGTTAATATGATAATAAGTTACCTTAGTTCCTCTGGGACTCAGTTTCCTCATTTAGAAAATGAAGAAGTATTATCTAAAGTCACTTCTGAAAATTCTGGTATTCTATTTGTGATTTCCAGTTAACTAAACCAAACTCTGTCTCTAGAAAATGCAACGTTGAGGTATTTAAAATTTAAAAAAAAGAAGTAAGACTTTAACAATTATGTTAAAATATATTTTCATAGACCCAAAGAATAGCTAGACTGTTATTCTTAGTGTATATACCACAAGACCAAAACACATGTGGTGATTTTCATATCCACATTCTTGGATCTCTCCATGTTGTTGCAGTTAGATACCATAGAGCTGGCTTTGACTTACAGTGTCCCTATGTATAACAGAATGAAACTTTGCCAGGTTCTGTACCATCCTCACAATCATTGCACTGTTCACATCCATTGTTTGCAGCTCTTGAGTCAGTCCATCTCGTTGGGGGTCTCCTTTTTTTCTTTTTCGCTGACTGACTCCTACAGCAAGCATGATGTCTTTCTCCAGGAATTGGTTCATCCTAATGACATGTCCAAAGTAAGCAAGACAAAGTCTTATCCTCCTTGCTTCTAAGGAGTATTCTGGCTGTACTATCCCTAGATTTACTGAATATAATCTCCAGTGAAACTGGACTCAAGATCTATATTCTTCCTCTGGTTACAAACTATAGAATATCTAGTAGCAAGAGAAAATATCAAATTCAGCATCACCTTTTGTTCAACAAATACTTTTTTTTTCTTCATGAATTTAGGGGCAAGGAGGTGATCTGATGATGGAAATCTCAACTGAAACAGACCTATTTCCCAATGTCTATTTTCGGTTTCTTGGAGATTTTGGCCCAGGCCTCTGGGACCACTCTGTATTCTATGAGTTTGTGCTGACCCAGGAAACATGAAAATTATGGTCTCATAAAAAAATTTTTGGCCCAAATTAATTCCATGTGGCAGAATTCTAAAATCTCCTTTGTAGAAGATAGATAGACCCTGAAGTGGCATACCTCTAATCTTTTAACAGAGAGTTGGGTTGATGGACTTGCTAGTGTCGTCATAATTTTGAGTTAAGTTGTTTTATAAAACGGATGAAGTAAAGTAAGTTCTCCTTTTGTCTTAGAAAATGTTTTTTTTTTATTTATCTGTACTTGCCGTGTTTGCTTTAATAGTACTGTTAGCTTCAACATTATTAACTAAAGTTAAATTTACAGAGACTTTTTAGAGGACTTCTGAGCCCTGGTGGCGTAGTGTTTAAGAGCTACAACTGTGATCCTATAAGACAGAGTAGAATTGATCCATAGGTTATCCTAGGCTGTAATCTTTACTGGAGTAGATGGAAAGTCTCTTCTCCCATGGAGAGGCTGGTAACAACATTTTGGTTAGCAGTCCAGTACTTAAGCACTGCACCACCTGGACTGCTTTTATCATCATTAAAGGTGGTGAAGAGAATGAGTCTATATCTAAAGGCAATTCTGAAAAAGCAGATTCCAATAATCCTTCATGTATGGCTGAGGCAGCATGTCTGAGATGAGAGGATCATCTCCCAAGGTCACTTCTTGGAAGGATACCATGCCCACTCGGTATGTTTATTTTGAAACCAGACACATTATTTTATGGTCATATCTTGTGCATTTAGTTTAATTTCACATGATCTCTCAATCCAGATACATTGCAGTGAATAGCTTTGGGAGTAGTGCTTGATATTTAAAAGCACAACACTATGCCAATACTCTAAGTTCTCTAATGTTAACCATAGACCTTAGTTTTGACAAACTAGACTGAAGACACTTCTGTTGAATTTAATTTGTGGAAGAACGCTTAGAGATTTTCTAGGTATAACACTGCCATTTCATAGATTTAAAGAAAAATTGATACCTAGAAGCTTATGTGACTTTTCTAAGACCACAGAGTACTTTGTAGTCCTCATAACTCCTCACACCTCAACTCTTCAGCAGAATAGTCATCCCAGTACTGTCAGTTCCCCTAGAGTATCCATCACTGGAAAATTTTTTGCTGTTGTGCATTCATGAAGACTTCTACATTTACTTTAGCCATCTCCTTATACAGGATTCTTCCTTGTTTACAGAAATTAACATTTCTCAGAGATCTATTTAATCTATAGGACCATTCATTTCTTCGTAGTATGTATTCTTGACTTTTCATTTCTTGTATTACTTGTTCTAATAGTCAAGTGAAAGTCACTTTTTATACAATACATGGAGTAAGGACTTTATATCAGTATTTTGTATGCATGAAAGTATTTTGTTTTGTAGATATTTAACCTAGAAGAACTAGTTTACCTCCTTCATAATTAAAATTAAGTGTCGCTTCCTTCAGGATCTTTTTCCTGATCTCTCAGAACAGATGAGATGTTCCTATTGTTAAAACTTGGCTTTGGAAACCTCTGCACTCCTCCCTTATAGCTCTCAACACACTTGCAATTATTTGTTAATGCCAGGCTTCTTCAGTAGCCTCTGTGCTCCAAGAGGGCATGGACTCCATCTGTTATAAATACAAATATTTCTCTAGCACGTGGCGTGCACATGACAGATGCTTCTTCTGGTCAGGACTTTGGATTACAAGCAGCAAAAATACAATTCAAACCACCTTATAGGGTCTCTAGGAGTCAGAACCAACTCAATGTCAATGGATTTGGTTTGGTTTTTTATGCAAGAAAAAGAAGTCAGTTACTCATGTAAATAAAAGTCCGGAGATATAGACGAGTGTCTCATCATAGTTGGGCCCCTGGATTCAAACTATGTCCTTCGAATGATTTCCCCTTTTGTTGCTTTTATATTTAGATATATTTACTCATGAGGTGGCCAAGATGACACTGATTGCTCCAGGCTTGTCTGATGCTTGGTACCTCCAGTCTTAGAAAGATATTGTTTCAGCAATATCCCAACTAGAGTTTTCATTGGTTGATTTAGGTCACAGGCTCATCAATGAATTCACCACCATAGCTTAGGAATACGGTGTCCTGACTGCCTTAGTTGGGGTCAGGAGACCTTCCGGAAACTGAGAGTAGAGGTGAGCCCTTCCTGACCCACTTGGGTTAAGAGTAAAATGAGAGTGGTTTCTAAAGGGAGAAAAGAAATTTTCTTACTAGAACAGGGGGAACAGATGTTGAGCATGCAGAAACATCTTATAAATATCTGAATATTAATAGCTAATATTTATTGAGTGCTTTATGTGGATTTACTAATTTAAGATATCCACTAAATGCTCAGACAACTAGTGTTGAAGGAATGAATACAAAATTTCATGTTTAGGCCACTGAACATTGTGACTTATAATGATGTATTAGTAATATTTTGACTATTACTATTATTATCATTATTATTTTTATCAACTGGAAGGAACTTTATAATTTAGATCCTCATTCATTTATAAGTTCTTAAGGGATTTTTCTCACCATTTATTAAAAAGCAGTATGAAAGGTCAGCATACCAGCGTCCTCTCTTATCCCTTATGTTTTTAAAGAATTTAAAACATGACTTTAATTTGCATCTCATTTCTAGCTTTTATTTTTCTGATTTTATCAAGATTACCTGCTATCTTCTTGTGCTCTCTTGGATAAGCTAAATTTCATCTTGTAATTTTAATTTGTATTTTGGGTTTTTCTATAGTCAACTCAGCTTCTTCCCACCCCTACTATATTTATTTCATAAATAATAGTAGCTTCAACCTGCCCCTTTCCTTGGAAACTTTCTGTTGTTCCTTTGGATACAATTCAGCTTTATCATATTTCTTTTTAGTTTAAAGTTGGGTCCAAAGAAATTTCTCTATTTTACTAAGCCTATTAATCTTGGATATCATTTAATATTAATTTTTCTGATTTTCATTTTCGATTCCCCCGTATTTTTCTTAAGTATTCTAAATTCCACACTAAGAATTTACTGCCTTTCCACTGACTTTTAACATTTTACAATGGAAATTAGTTATTCAAAAATTCTTATACTATTTCTGAAATCTTGGAATTACATAAACTTATGTGTGAGTGTGCATAGATGTATTTTCCAGGGGAAAGGGTGATAGTTCTCATCAGAGTTCAAATTTATGCCCTATGAATGTTTCAGAGATGTGCTCTTCTCACAATAATACTTGATGATAACTTGTGAATTAGTCTTTGGCTTGTCCAACAGAGGATGAGGGTTATGGTTTTTGTTTTTGCCTTTTTTTCATTTTTATCTTGATATTTGGCCCAATTCTATATGTACAATGGGGAGAATTTCAGAATAAGGACAAACTAATCTTCTGTCCCGGGTCAGTGGCCCCCAAAGGGAATACTTTTCACCATCGCATAGGCTTTGAGAACTTTCTGCTTTGTGGGGAGATATCTCAAGATGCATCACCCCCTACCCCCAGGCTGTATCTGCAAAGGCAGGATTCCAGGTTTCCCTATTTGGGAGATTGTTGTTGTTGTGTGCTGTTGAGTCAATTTCCGACTCATAGTGACCGTATAGGACAGATTAGAACTGCCTCATAGGGTTTCTAGGTTGTAATCTTTACCTGAGCAAATCACCAGGTCTTTTCTCCCACAGAGAGGAAGGTGGGTTCACACCACTAACTACACAATTAGCAGTCAAGTGCTTAGCCATTGCACAACCAGGTCTCATTTGCAGATTAGAGATTAGTGACACATTATGAATGTTGTCTTCCACTTTCCCTTTACTCATGGAGAACTCTAAGTCTCCCTTTAATTCTTAAATTTAAATACATTTGTATTGAATCTGATGTACAAAATCCACATCAGGCGGTGTGACCTCCTCCTATTCTTTCTTCTTTGGGTCCTAAATTTCTTTGACATGAATGATGTCATTGTGCTGTGTTTCATCCTCTCTCCAGGGGGAGACATTTTCAGTTCTCACTGCATGTTGGTTAGGTTTCTGACACTGAGCTTTTCTCTTCTTCCTTCACAATTTACCCATACTGCTAGGCACCATGTCCCCAGCCATCACCTACAGAACAGGTGAGCTCAGATTAGGCTCCATTCCCAAGACTGGAACTGTGGGAAAAATCCCTGCAAAACTCCATGTCATGCTAAGGACCATGGAGAGAAGCCAATGTTCAAACACAACAGACTACTTGTAATACCGAGTTCTTTGGATTAGAGATGAGATGCAGGGTGAAATTATTTTCATAGATATATTTTGAAAACTTTAAAGTAGTGGCCATAAATTATTTCTCCTTCCACAGTATAAACGTTCTGAAGAAATCTACTGTTCATTCTTTTTGAACTACTTTCTACATTTGGGTGGACTGAAGAGTAAGACATGGTGAATTTTAATCATTTGAATTATCAGATGTAGGAAAGTTAAAAGAAAATTAGACTATAAAGATGATAAATTTTTTTAGCTCTTTTGATGTACTGGGTCACGGAATCAGACAGATTTTGAAATGGAAAACTTGTGAACTTTGATATATCTAGAAACAATAACAAGTATTTTGAGAGATTAGGGGAATAAGGATTTTTTTAAAAAATGTCAGAAATTAAGAGAAATATCCCTGAAACTAGGGTACCTATCCAAGGCGGTATCACCCCACAGGTCACCCTGTTATAACCCAGCCTGGTAAGCTGCCAAAGAATAAGTGTAAGGACAGATGTTTGAACAAGGGAATAAAAGTGTTTTGCAAGTTTCATTGACATTTTTTATTTTTTTCTTTATTTTGAGATAATTATGCACTAAAAAACAGTTACAAAATGTATACTGAGAAGTCTCATGTTCCTTTCACCCAAGTTTATCCAATATTAATATCTTATGTAATTATAGTACATTATCTGTCTTAGGCTGGGTTCTCTAGAGAAGCAAAACCAGTAAAGTGTACAAATATATTTCTAGTGAGAGATTTATATCAATGAACTGCTCATATGGTTATAGAGACTGGAACATCCCAAGTCCATGGATCAGGATAGAGGCTTCTCCTGATTCACGGAGCCACAGGGGCTAGTGAACTCAAGATCAGCAGGCTGGAGAGTAGGGCTCTTGTTCACAGGCTGTGAAGATCAGTGAACCCCAAGACTGGCAGATAAGTTGATAGCTCAAGTCCCAAGAACCAGAGGTCAGATGAACAGGAGACCGCCGCAGGATCCAGAGCAAGCAAAAATCCAGAACGTCTGCTTATATTTGTATGCATGCCACATCCCCAACGAAACACCTTTTCAACTGATTGACTAGTCACAGCAGATCCCATTATCAGAGTGATAACATATAAACACTAAGAATTATGGCCCAGTCAAGTTGACACACAATCATAATGATCACATTATCAAAACCAATTGACATCAGTGCAATACAATTAACTAGACTACAGATACTACTAGGATCTCACCAGTTTCTACATGCGCTCTTTTTTTGGGGGAGGGGGGTTGGGGGATTGACAGTTATGAGTTGAGAATATTCCACACAAATTTGCAAAGTCCTAATGGGCAATATCTCTAATACTTTTCAATCTTCCCTCCCTCTCTCCCTCCTTCTCACAGTATGTCTCTCTCTTCCTGCCTTGCTTCCAGCCTCCCATACTGATTATCAATTTTGTGCCAGGCCCTTTGCTATGTGCTGGAGAAAGATTGATTAAGACAGGCCATGCCCTCTTTCATTGTCTTACCTCTCTTTGTGTGTGTGTGTGTGTGTGTGTGTGTGTGTGTGCGTTTTAGGTGAAAGTTGACAGTTCAAGTTGATATCTCATTCAAAAATCTATACACATATTGTTTTGTGACTTTGGTTGCAATCCCCACAATGTGACAGCATGATCCCCCTTTCCACCCTAGGTTCCCTGTGTCTATTCATCCAGTTCCTATCCCTTTCTGCCTTCTTGTCCTGCTTTTGAACATGAGCTGTCCATTTGATCTCATGTATTTGATTAACTAAGAAGCACATTCCTTGCATGTGTTATTTTTTGTTTTATAGGCCTGTCTAATCTTTATTTGAAAAGTGGACTTTAGGAATGGTTTCAGTTCTGGGTTAGCAGAGTGTCCAGGGGCCATAGTTTTGGGGTTCCTCCAGTCTCCGTCAGACTAGTTAGCCTGGTCTTTTTATGTGAATTTAAATTCTGTTCTACATTTTTCTCCTGCTCTGTCCAGGACTCTCTGTTGTGATCCTTCTCAGGATGGTCATTGGTGGTAGCCAAGTACCGTCTAGTTCTTCTGGTCTCAAGGTGGTGGAGTGTCTTGTTCATGTGGTTTTTTAGTCCTATGAGCTAATATTTTCCTTGTGTCTTTGGTTTTCTTCATTCTCCTTTGCTCCTGGTGGGGTGGAACCAATAGATGTATCTTAGATGGCCGCTCACAGGCTTTTAAGACCCCAGACTCTACTCACCAAAGTGGGATGTAGACAATTTTCTTTATATACTATATTATGCCAAATTGATCTCGATGTCCCCCAAGGCTATGGTCCCCAGGCCTCAGCTCTAGCTACTTGGTCCCTCAGAGTGTCTAGGAAACTTCTATGCATTTGCTTTGGTCAAATTGTGCTAACGTCCCTTATATTGTATGCTGTCTTCCCTTCACCAAAGTTGACACTTATCTACTATTACTGATTTCCCCTCCCCATAACCCCCTCCCTCTTAACCATCAAAAAATGCTTTTTTCTGTGTGCAAATCTTTTCTTGAGTTCTTATAGTAGTGGTCTCATATAATTTTTGTCCTGTTGTGACTGACTAATTTCACTCAGCATAATGCCCTCCAGATTCATATATGTTATGTTTCACAGATTCATCATTGTTGTTTATCATTGCATAGTATTCCTTCCTTTGTATATACCATAATTTATTTATCCTTTCATCAGCTGATGGCATTTAGGTTGTTTCCATTTGTTTTACTGTTGTGGATAGTACTGCTATGAAGATGGGAGTGAATATTTCTATTTGTGTGACAGCTTTTATTTCTCTAGGAGACATTTCTAGGAGTAGGATTGCTGGATCATGTGGTATTTCTATTTCTAGCTTTTTAAGGAAGAGTCATATCCTTTTTCAAAGTAGTTGTACCATTTTACATTCCTACCAGCAGTGCCTAAGAGTTCCAATCTCCCCACAACCTCTCCAACATTTGTTACTTTGTGTGTGTGTGTGTGTGTGTGTGTGTGTGTGTGTGTGTGTGTGTTTGGATTAGTGCCAGTATTGTCGGGGTAAGATTGTATCTCAATGTAGTTTTTATTTGCATTTTTCTATGAGGTCTCTATGAGTAAAAATCGCCTCAACAGCAAGAGGTTTGATTTTTAGTTTAATGTCTAATGATTGCAAGTATTTCCTCATGTGTCTTGTAGCCACTTGAACGTCTTCTTTGGTGAAGTATCTGTTCTATCATTTGCCTATTTTTTAAACTGGATTATTTGTCTTTTTGTTGTTGAGGTTTTGGAGTATCTTGTAGATTTTGGAGATTAGACCGTTATTGAATATGTGGTAGTCAAATTTTTTTCCAAGAAGTCTGTAGGTCCTCTTTTTACTCTTTTGGTGAAGTCTTTTGATGAGCTTAGGTATTTGATTTTTAGGAGCTCCCAATTATCTAGTTTTTCTTCTGGTGTTTGTGAATTGTTAGTTATGGTTTGTATACTGTTCATGCCATATATTAGGACCCTTAGAATTGTCCCTATTTTTTCTTTCATGATCTTTATCATTTTAGATATTATGTTCTAGGTCTTTGATCCATTTTGAGTTAGTTTTTGTGTATGGTGTGAGGTAGGGGTCTTGTTTCATTTTTTCACAGATGAATATTCAATTATACCAGCATTGTTTGTTAAAAAGACTGTCTTTTCAGTACACAATACTGAGGAAGCCAGCACAACTTGTATAAGGAAAGGTCATGGAAGCTCCACAGACACATCCAAACTTCCTGAGGGACTGAATTGATGGGCGGAGGGCTGTGGGGACCATGGTCTCAGGGAACATCTAGATCAATTGGCATGACACAGTTTATAAAGACAATGTTCTACATTCTACCTTTCTGAGTAGCGTCTGGGGTCTTAAAAGCCTGTGAGCAGCCATCTAAGATACTCCACTGGTCTCACTCCTTCGGGAGCAAGGGAGAAAGATGAGAACAGGATGCAAGGAAAAGATTAGTCCAAAGGACTAATGGACCTCAGCCTCCACCAGACTGAGTCCAGTACAGCTAGATGGTGCCTGGCTACCACCACTGACTGCTCTGACTGGGATCCCAACAGAGGGTCCTGGACAGAGCTGGAGAAGGATGTAGAACAAAATTCTAACTCACAAAGACCAGATTTACTGGCCTGACAGACTGGAGAAACCCCAAGAGTACGGCCCCCAGACACCCTTTCAGCTCAGTGGTGAAGTCACTCCTGAGGTTCACCGTTCAGCCAGGGATTGGACAGCCCCATAAAACAAAAGGGGACTAACAAGGCACAGCAGTCCAGCGACAAGGACTAGAAGGCAGAAGGGGACAGGAAAGCTGGTGATAGGGAACTCAAGATTGAGAAGGAACAGTGTTGACATGTTGTGGGGTTGTTAACCATTGTCACAGGGCAAAATGTGTACTAATTGTTTAATGAGAAACTATATGTTCTGTAAACCTTCATCTAAGGTACAAAAAAAAAGAAAACAAACTATCTACGTGAGATCAAATTGACAATAGCAACTCAAAAGGTTTGATGGGAAGCCTATGGGGTAGTGAGTTGAAGATAATGGTGATGGAATAATTTAGAAAAGGATAGCGAGAATAGCAGCACAACAGAAAGAATGTAATCGATGTCACTGAATTGTACATGTAGAAATTTCTTAAATAGTGTATCTTTGGCTATGTATATTTTCACCAAGGCCTCCAAGGCCGAGAAGGGAGAGTGTTGATATGTCATGGGGTTGTTAACCAATGTCGTAAAACAATATGTTTACTGACTGTTTAATGAGAAACTATTTGTTCTGTAAGTGTTTAACTAAAGTACAATAAAAAAAAAATTTAAAAAATGGGAAAACACAGGGTTTGCTCTGGGTCACCAGGTACTCACCTGAAGAAAATAACACAGTTGGAAGGTCTCTAGGTGGCACAAGCAGTGTGAGATTGACTGCTACTCTAAAGATTGGCAATTCAAATCCACCCAACAGTGCCATGGAAGAAAGGCCTGGGGATCTGCTTCCATAAAAATTAAACCAAAAAACCTAACGAGTTGCCATTTAGTTGATTCCAACTCATAGTGACACTATAGGACAGAGTAGAACTGCCCCCATGGGTTTCCAAGGCTGTTATCTTTAAGGAAGTAGATTGCCACATCTATCTCTGTTGGAATGGCTAATGGGTTCAAATCACTGACTCTTCAGTTAGCAGCCAAGTGAGAGCCATTAACCACTGTGCTACCAGGACTCCTTCATTTGCACACACAGAGCTTTAAAAGTTCTTTGCCTCTGAACGTCCCATAATCACCCTCGGTGTGGCACTAAGTGTACGTTTCTTCACACGTTGCTAATTTGGAAATTGTTCAAGTGTTAACAGAGTCAGCAATTATTTACATGTATTGAATATCTTCTGTGAACAAATAATTGACATGAATCATGTATTTTATGTTTCTTTATTTTGTGAAGAACACTTAAATGCTAAAATGTACCATTTCATAGTGCTGTATGGAAATAAAGACAGCAGACTTCAGTCTAATCAAAAAACAAAGAAAAAGAATGGATTCCAGTTGTTAAAAAATATATTTATGTATTAATTCAAAATAATAACACAATACTTTATTGCTGTATGATTAAATAAACAATTTGCTATTGGGGCAATGTTCCCTCATTCAAGAGAAGCCCACTTATAGAGAATGGAGAATAAACAGATATTTAAACAAACAAAAAAAAAAAAATACTGTCTTTTCCCCATTTAATGGACTTTGGGCTTTGACATATATCAGCTGCTCATAGATGGATGGATTTGCGTCTGAGTTCTCAATTTTGCTCCATTGGTCTATGTGTCTGTTGTTGTACCAATACCAGGTTGTTTTACTACTGTGGCTGCATAACAGGTATCATAACTAAAATTAGGTAGTATGAGGCTTCCCACTTTGTTGTTCTTCATTAATATTTCCTTATCTGATGCCTCTTCCCTTTCCATAAAAACTTGATTTTTTGCTACATCTCAGTAGAAAAATGCTGTTGGAATTTGGATTGGGACTCCATTGTATTTGTAGATTAATTTGGGTAGAATTGACATTTTCACAATGTTGAGTCTTCCTATCCATGAAAATGGTATATTTTTCCACTTACGCAGATCTCTTGGTTTCTTGCAGTAGTGTTTTGTAGTTTTCTTTTTATAGGTCTGGTTAGATTTATTCTCAAGTACGTTATCTTCTTGGAGGCTATTGTAAATGGTGCTGATTTGGTGATTTCCTTTTCAAAGTTCTCTTTTATGATGTAGAGGAGTCCTATTGATTTTTTTTTGTTAATCTTGTATCCTGCTACTTCAGTGAAATCTTCTCTTAGTTCCAGTAGCTTTCTTGTGGATTCTTTGGGATTTTCTGTGCATAAGATCTATTTTATTTCAATTGAGTCTGTTATAATATCACCAATCTGATTTCTTAACTGGGATTTTTTTGCTTCCTCTCCTTTTTTTCTTTTCTTTTCTTTTTTTTTTTTGTCATTGGCCAATGGTTTGTCAATTTTGTTGATCTTTTCAAAGAAACAGCTTTTGGTCTTATTGATTCTTTCCATCATTTTTCTATTCTCTGTTTCAATTATTTCTGCTCTAATCTTTATTTTTTCCTTTGTTTTGTGACTGAGGGCTTCTTTTGCTGCTCTCTTTCTATTTGTTGGACTTGTAGAATTAATGTTTTGATTTTTGCCCTTTCCTCTTTTTTGATGTGTGCATTTATTGCTATAAATTGACCTCTAAGCACTGCTTTTGCTGTGTCCCAAAATTTTGGTGAGATGTGTTTTCATTCTCACTTGATTCTATGAATTTCTTTATTCCATCCTTGATTTCTTCTATAACCCAGTAGTTTTTAAGTAAGATGTGGTTCAGTTTCTATATATTTGATTTTTCCCCTGCTGTTTCTGTTATTGATTTCTACTTTTATGGAATTAGGGAGGCTTAGTTGCACAGTAGTTAGAGCAATTAGCTGCTAACCAAAAAGTCAATAGTTCAAAACCATCAATGGTTCTGCAGGAGCAAGATGTAGCAGCCTGCTTCCATAGTGATTTACACCCTTGGAAACACTTTGAGGTTGCTATGAGTCAGTGTCAACATGATGGCAGTGGGTTTTTTGTTTGTTTGTTTTATTATGGCATTATGATCAGAGAAGATACTTTGTATTATTTTGATGTTTTGCATTCTGTTAAGGCTTGCTTTGTGTCCTAAAATGTTATCTGTTCTGGAGAATGTTCCATGTGGTTAGAAAAAAGTGTGTACTTGGCTGCTGTTGGGTGGAGTGTTCTGTATAGGTATATGAGGTCAAGTTGGTTGATTGTGGCATTTAGATCTTTCATGTCTTTACAGATGTTCTATCCTTCATCAAAAGTGGTGTGTTGAAGTCTCCTACTATTATTGTGGAGCTATCTATTTCTCTTTTCATTGCCATTAGAGTTTGTTTTATGTATTTTGGAGCCCTGTCATTGGGTGCATATATATTTATTATGGTTATGTCCTCCTGGTGTGTTGACCCTTTAATCATTACATAGTGTCTTTCTTTATCCTTTATGGTGGATTTTGCTTTTAAGTCTATTTTACCAGAGATTAATATTGCCACTTCTGCTCTTTTTTTAGCTGTTTTTAGCTTGATATATTTTTCCATCCTTTGAATTTTAATTTGTTTATGTCTTTGTGTCTAAGGTGTTTCTTTTAGACAGCATATAGACAAATTGTGTTTTTTGTTTGTTTGTTTGTTTTTAGCCATTCTGCCACTCTCTGTCTCTTTTTTGGTGCATTTAGGCCATTTACATTTGGTGTAAGTATTGATAGGTATGAGTTTACTACTGTCATTTTGATGCATTTGTGTGTGTGTGTATGATGTTGACAGTTTCTTCGTTCTGCCTAATATTCTGTGCTGAGTTCCTTTTGTTTATGTCTTTTCTTTTCATCCCTTTCATTATTGCTGATTTTGTGTTTGCTGAGTCTTTATGTTTTTCTTATTTTTTGTTTTGATGAGTAGTAGGTTTGTTAGCTTCCTTTGTGGCTACATTGAAATTTACCTTTATGTTTCTAACTTTAAACCTGTCTTTTATTTCTTGATATCGCCTTAACTTCCTCTCCATATGGAAGTTCTATGACTACACTGTTTATTCTCTTTTTTTGTGTGTGTTTTGACATTGTCATCATTTACATATTGACATCTCTAATTCACTACTTTCAATCATTTAGCTTTGATTTGTTTTTGTGAATTCCTTATCTTGGTTGTTAACTGGTTGATCTGACCTGTGTCTTAGTCTTGGATTGTTGTCTTATGTTGCCGATTCTCTAACCAGAGTACTCTCTTTAATATTTTTTTGTAATTTTGGTCTGGTTTTCACAAATTCCCTTAATTTCTGTTTAGCTGGAAATGACCTAATTTAACCACTGAATTTGAGACAATTTTGCTGGATATATAATTTTTACTTATGTTTGGCTGGAAATGCCCTAATTTCACCATCATATTTGAGAGATAACATTGCTTGATATGTAATTATTGGCTGGCATTTTTTTGTTCTTTCAAGGCTTTATATTTGTCATTCCATTGCCTTCTCGCTGCATGGTTTCTGCTGTGTAGTCAGTCAGAGCTTAGTATTATTGGTTCTCCTTTCTAGGTGACTTTTCATGTATCTGCTCTCAATTTTTTTTTTTTTTTGTCTTTGGTTTTAGAAAGTTTGATTACAATATGTCTTGGAGACTTTCTTTTGGGGTCTACCCTGTATGGTGCTCACTGAGCTTCTTGGATAGATATCTTCTCATCTTTCATGATATTAGGGAAGTTTTCTGCCAATGAATCTTCAAAAATTATTTCTGTGTTTTCTGATATCCTCCTGCTCTGATACTCCAATCACTCTTTTGCTTTTCCTCTTGATAGTATCTGTTATGGATTGAATTGCTTCCCCAGAAAATATGTGTGTCAGTTTAGCTAGTCCATGATTGCTAATATCATGTGATTGTCCACCATTTTGACATCTGATGTGATTTCCCTATATGTAGTAAATCCTACCTCTGTGAAGTTAATGAAGCAGTATTAAAGGCAATTATACTAATGAGTCAGGACTCAATCTGCAAGATTAAGGTTGTATCTTGAGTCAATCTTTTTTGAGATCTAAAAGAGAGAAGTGAGCAGAGAGACAAGGGGACCTCGTATCACCAAGAAAGTAGTGCTAGGAGACAGTGTCCTTTGGCTTTAAATCACTTGCCCAAGGTCACAAGGCTACTAAGTGGCTGAGTAAGAATTTTATTGTGAGTTTCCCTAACTAAAACCCATTTAGTATCTACTGTGATAATATATATTATGTTTTCTTAACTTCTTTTAAAAAAGACTACAATTAAGTAAACTATTTTATCTTCAGTTGCTTTTCTTTTTCTCTTCTTTCCTCCCTCCCTCTTTCATGCCATTCTTTTTTTTCCCTTTCTTCCTTGTTTCTGTCCTTCCTTTTTTCTTTCCTTCTTTCCTTCTGTGATGGTTAAGATTGTGTGTCAACTTGGCTGGGACATAAGTCTCAGTGTTTATGTATGATCACTCCCAAGATGGGATATACTGTGAGTAGCCAATCAGTTGAAAGGGAGTTTCCTTGCGCATGTGGCCTTCATGTGAATATAAGCAAACATTCTGGCTTTTTGCTTTCTGGATCCTGTGGCTGCCTCCTGTTTGTCTCACCTCTGGTTCTTGGGACTTGAGCTACCAGCTTATCTGCCAATCCTGGGGTTCATGTATCTTTACAGCTTGTGAGCAAGAGTCCTGCTCTCTGACCTGCCAATTTTGGGTTCACCAGCCCCTGCAGCTACGTGAATCGGGAGAAACCTCTATCCTGATCCATAGACATGGGACTTTCTAGCCTCTACAATCACATGAGCCATTTTCTTGATATAAATCTCTCTATATATATTGATACCCTTTACTAGTTTTGCTTCTTTAGAGAAGAACCTACCCTAAGACATTTGGTACTGATAGTGGTCCTAAAGAAACAAAATTATAAGGATGAGTTTTCTAAATTGGTTCTGAAGTCTTAAATATGTTGACGACTCTGCTTCCAGCAGTAAAGAGGGCACTGCTAATACATGGTATGTGGTAGTGATACAAATATGCAAAATATCACCACCACTTGATCAGGTATTGGTGAAAGGCAAGGCTCTGGGTGTACAAATGTGTGATATCTTTCTACAGTTTTGTCAGAATGAAAAGTATAAGGAAGCTGGTTGGTTGGTCCTATTTTACTAAACAAACTGCTGAAAGAAAGAGAAGTGCTCAGGGCTTCAGAGTCAACACTCAAGTGCCACATAAATGACCTCAAGGCTCCAACTCGTGCTTTGAAAGAAAGCCTCATTTCTTGTAGTAACAGAGTTGATATTGCCAAAAACCAAACTGAGAGTCTTATTGTGAAGCTGACTGAATTACAAGATCAACTCAGTTGTTGACCTGGAGAGGTGTCTGAAGTTAAAGTAAGGGCACTGATTGCAAAGAAATGGGTTCCTGAAACTCGAGATGGGCACATAGGGAAAATCATCAGGAAGCTGGAGACACTGAGCCCCTAAATTCCTTTGAATCACTACTGCCTTCAGAACCAATCCCATCTGAAGAGATTACTTCATGTTTGTCTGCTAAACCACCTTATCCAGAAAAACCATTAGCCCCTCCGCTACCATCTAATGAGATTAACCCTAGCTCAGCTGCCTCTAAAGAAACTTTGCCTGAGTCATTGCCTGGAGTATTGCCTGAGGCAGATGCTTTACAAGACAATGCTGAATGTTCTCAAAACAATTCCACACTACCGATTCAGGCTTCTAGACCTATAACTAGACTTAAGCACCAGAGAGCCCCAAAAGGAGACTTTTCTAATATGTACAAACAGAAACCTGGGGAATGTATGTAGGAATGACTATTAGGTGTATGGGTTAATGATGCAAGGAAGGTAAAGATGGATCAGTCTGAGTTTATTGATATAGATCCGCTAAACAGAGACTCTCCACTCAATTTTTCAGCTGGAGAGTTTGGAAAAGATCTAATTGTTTGTTTGGTTGTGTTGCTGAAGCATGGATTATAAGGTGGCCTACACTAAATCAAGTTGAAATTACCAGACCTGCCTTGGTATACTGGATAAGAAGGTATCCAAAGGATTAGGGAAATTGGTATGCTAGAGTAGATTGATCAGGTTAGATCCACAGAACCATACTTGGAGTGCCCAGAGGACACACCTTTTACCACAACTGTAAGGAACAAATTTGTGAAGGGAGTTCCAGCATCCTTGAAGAGTGCTGTGATTGTTCTTTTATGTAAATCAGATTTGAGAGTGTTAACTGCCCTAACTGAATTAAGACACTTAACTACAATGGGGCTGATAGAACTTCATGGTAATAGGGGCCAAGTGGCTGCACTCAATCGACAAAGTGTGCATGGTTACCGTAATGGACAGCGGAGTGAATTGTCTGACTTGTAAAGACTTATGGCATTGGCTACTTAGTCATGGTGTCCTTAGGAGTGAAATAGATAGGAAATCTACTAAATAATTACTTGATATGCACAAACGGATGAATTCTAGGTCAGGTGAACAGCAGTTTAACTCTAATCACCAGAATAGAGAGTCATGGTCCCTCAATCAATTCCAAGACTTGAATGAGTTTAAAGATCCACAACCCCTTGAATGAAGGGGGAGGCCAGGTCCCCTTGAGGAAGGACTCCAACACACTGCCAAAATTTTTTACTGTTAATTTTTCTCCCAGCCTTCCCCAAAGTGATCTAAGGCCTTTTATGAGAGTGATTGTTCATTGAGATAAAGAAATAATAAGATTTTTTAGAGATTACTGGATATGACTCTGAACTGACACTAATTCCAGGAGACCCAAAACATCACTGTGACCCACCAGTGAGAGTGGTGTCATATCGAGGTCAGATTATGAATGGAGTCTTGGCTCATGACCATCTCACAGTAGGTCGAGTGGGTCCTCAAACCCATCTTGGAGTGATTGTCCCAGTTCCCGAATGCATAATTGGAATAGATATAATCAGAAATTGGCAGAACCCCCACATTGGATCCCTAACAAATAGAGTAAGGGCTATTAGGATAGGAAAATCTAGGTGAAAGCCATTAGAACTACCCTTACCAGGAAAATAGTAAACCAAAAGTAATACCACATTCCCGGAGGGATTGCAGAGATAACTTCCACAATTAAGGACTTGAAGGATGCAGAGGTGGTGATTCCTATAATATCCTCATTCAACTTGCCTATTTGGCCTGTGCAAAAAACAGACGGATCTTGGAGAATGGCAGTAGATTATCAAAAATTTAACCAGGTAGTGACTCCAATTGCAGCAGCTGTTTCAGAAGTAGTTTCATTCCTTGAGAAAATTAATACATCTCCTGGTACCTGGCATGTAGCTGTTGATCTGGCTAATGCCTTTTTCTCCATACCTGTTTCAAAAGACCATCAGAAGCAGTTTGCCTTCCGCTGGCAAGGAAAACAATACACCTTCACTTGCCTAACTCAGGGCTACATCAACTTGCCAGCCATGTGTCATAATTTAGTCCTCAGGGAACTTGATCACCTTTCCTTTCCACAAGACATCACACTGATCCATTACATTGATGACATTATGCTGTTTGAACCTCGTAAGGAAGAAGTGTCAATGATTCTGGACTTAATGGTAAAACTTTTACATGCTAGAGTGTGGGAAATTAATCCTACAAAAATTCAGGCACCTTCCACTTCAGTGAAATTTCTAGGGGTCCATTGGTATGGGGGCATGTTGGGATATTCCTTCTAAAGTGAAGGATAAGTGATTGAATCTGGCTGGTCCCACAACTAAAAAGGAGACACACCTATTGAGCCTGTTTTGATTTTGGAGGCAACACATCCTTAATTTGAGTGTGCTACTCTGGCCTATTTATCAAGTGAATTGAAAAGCTGCAAGAGGGGCCAAAAACAAGAGAAGGCTCTGTAACAGGTTCAGGCTGCTGTGCAAGCCACTCTGCCACTTGGTCCCTATGTCCAGCTGATCCAATGGAGCTTGAAGAGTCAGTGGCAGATAGAGATGCAGTATGGAGTCTTTGGCAGAACCCTATTGGTGAATCATAGTGCAGACCCTTAGGATTTTGGAGCAAAGCCCTGCCGTTTTCTGCAGATAACTACTCTTCTTTTGGTAAACAGCTTTTGAGTTGTTACTGGGCTTTACCAGAGACTGAACACTTAACCATGGGACACCAAGTCACCATGTGGCCTGAACTGCCCATTATGAACTGAAAGTTGTCTGACTTATAAAGTTGGGCATGCACAGCAGCACTCCTCCATTAAATGGAAGTAGTATATACAAGATTGGGTCTGAGCAGGACCTGAAGGCAGAAGTACATTGCATGAGGAAGTGTCCCAAATCCCATGGTCTCCACTCCTGTCACCTTAACTCCATCCCCAGCCTGCACCTGATGATCAGTTCACTGAAGAGGAAATTTGTGCCTGGTTTACAGATGGTTCTGCAGGATATGCAGGTATCACTTGAAAGTGAAAGAACATGATGTAGAGGCCACACTTTTGGCCATGGAGGCTAGTTATTGATGTATGTGTCCCAGATTTGAGAACCCTGCTTTGTTCAAAGCAAATTCTGGCTAGTCCTGTCCACTCACAGGACTAGTAGATCCCTGGACCATCCATAGAGCTGCCATTCATAATGCTAACTGCATGAGGATGAGGAGAACATGTCTTGTTATCCAAGGGATTGCTCGAGAATGGCCAGCTGGAGCCCTAGTGGCATAATGGTTAAGTGCTCAGCCGCTAACTGAAAGTTTGGTGGTTGGTTCACTAAGACACAGGTTGAAAGCACCCAATAAGAACAAGGAGGCTGGTAACCTGGGCGTCTTCCCCTGCTAACCAAATCTAGACAACATGGGGTAAGATTACAAATGACATTGATATTTTACTAATGCAGGGAAAAGTTGGTAAGGAAACTATGCCAGAGATCTTGACAGTCTTTCCGGTACAACCAGGGTTGGCCCTAAGGATGCCGTCTTAGTTACTTAGTGCTGCTATAACATATATACCATAAGCGGATGGCTTCAACAAAGAAAAATTTATTTTCTCACAGTCTAGTAAGCTATAAGTACAAACTCAGGGTGTCAGCTCCAGGGGAAGGCATTCTCTCTCTGTGGACTTCTCATTAATCTTCATTTGGTCTGGGAGTATGTCAGCACAGGAACTTCAGGTCCAAATGATGCACTCTGCTCCCGGTGCTGCTTTCTTGGTGGTATGAGGTCCCCCTGTCTCTCTGCTCACTTCTCTCTTTTATATCTCAAGAGATTGCCTCAAGACACAGTTCAATCTTATAGATTGGGTCCTACCTCACTAACACAATTGCCACCCATCCTCCCTCATTAACAACATAGAGGCAGGATTTACACCATATAGGAAAATCACACAATACCAGGAATCATGGCCCAGCCAAACTGATATACACATTTTTTGGGGGGACATAATTCAACCCATGACAGATGCCAAGAGACTATTGTCTGAGTCAGAAGAAACCTCCTTCCTTTCCAGATGCGAAGGTGATGTGGCTTCAATCCCTGAAACCTCAGTGATCATAGGGATGATCTCTCTTACCTGGCTGGACCTCTCCTCTCCAAACCAGCATTCTCTCTTCATTTAACCTTTTGTTCCCTATAGCAGTGACTTCTTTCTCTGAATCTCCCAGGATATGAGACTATTCTTCTTTTTTTTCCCACTCCCTCTTCCTTGACAGAAAAGGTGTGAAGATCAGTCAAGGCATTGAGCACCTTTTAGCTCTAAAAGCCTACGACTCATTTCTACAATAAGTAGGAGTGAGTAGGAACATGTTCCTTTAGAACTTGAAAAAATTTTTCTTTTCTTTTTCAGTAGGGTCATGTTTGGGCCTTCTTTCTCTCTTTCCTTCTAAATGGTCTCCCAAACAAATAACCTGGAAAAACCACCTGTAGTCATCAGCAATCAAATGGTGTGGGTACATTAATAAACTACATTTCCCAGCCTCCCTTGCAAATAAATGTGACCATGTGATTATGGCATGTGAGTAGATTCATAGAGTCTGGGCTAGGGTTTTTTAGTAAGTGGTTGTACTTTCTCTATGACCTCTTTCTTGGCTACCTCTGCACTTAGATTGGTGTTTGTTCTGAAGACAACGCATGAGGGTGAGTGGTAAGGGCTGTCCCTGCAGAATTTTTAAACAGGAGGATAGACTTGATCAAATTTACCTCAAGTAAAATCCTCCTTGTGGCCAGTAGGAGATGGATTGCAGAGCAAGACCATAAGGCAAGGAGAGCAGTTATTAGGGTACTGAAGAAACTCAGGTGAGAAATGATAAGAGTCAGAATGTGTGAAGAAGAGGGGGTGAATTAATATTATATCTTTAAGCCTTAGTTGCTGAAGTTATCTGAAGACAGTTGGGGTAGGGAAACACAAGATTGAACCTATATTGAACCTATAACTCACTAGGTATAACTGGGAAGGGAGTCTCCTATGACTTTTGCTACTTTTTCCTCCTCCTGCCCCTCATCTCCCTTGTTGTTGTTGTGTGCCGTGGACTTGATTTTTTTTTTTTTTTTTTTTTTTTTTTTTGTACCTTGGATGAAGGTTTACAGAACAAATAGCTTTTCATTTAATGGTTAGTACACATATTGTCCTGTGACAATGGTTAACAACCCCACAGCATGTCAACACTTTCCCGTCTCAACCTTGGGTTCCCTATCACCAGTTTTCCTGTCACCTACTGCCTTCTAGTCCTTGTCCCTGGACTGCTGTGCCTCATTAGTTTTGTTTTATGGGGCTGTCCAATCCCTGGCTGCATGGTGAACCTTGGCCATGACTTCACCGCTGAGCTAGAAGGCTGTCTGGGGATCCATACTCCCGGGGTTTCTCTAGTCTTTCTCTGGCCAGTTAAGTCTGATCTTTTTTTGTAAGTTAGAATTTTGTTCTACATCCTTCTGCAGCTCTATACAGAACCCTCTGTTGTGATCCCTGTCAGAGCAGTCAGTGGTGGTAGCCAGGTACCATCTAACTGTACTAGACTCAACCAGGTGGAGGCTGTGGAAGCTGTGGTTCATTAGTCCTGGATTAATCTTTTCCTTGTATCCTGTTCTCTTCAATCTCTCTTGCTCCCAAAGGGATGAGACCCAGGGGAGTATCTTATATGGCTGCTCACAGGCTTTTAAGACCCCAGAAGCTACTCAAACAAGGTAGAATGTAGAACATTGTCTTTATAAACGGCGTTATGCCAATTTAGGTAGATATTCCCAGAGACCATGGTCCACACAGCCCTTCCCCTAGCAATTCAGTCCCTCGGGGAGTTTTGATGTGTCTATGGATCTTCTGCAACCTTTCCTTCTACAAGTTGTGCTGGCTTCCGCGGTACTGTGTACTGTCTTAACCTTCACGAACGTTACCACTGATCTATTGTCTATTTAGTTCTCCCCACACCCCTCCCAACCCTCTTAACCAACAAAGATTGTTTCTTTTTGTGTCTAACCCTTCTAATGAGTTTTTACAGTAGACTTCTCATACAATATTTGTCCTTTTGTGATTGACTTATTTCACTCAGCATAATGTCCTCCAGTTTCATCCATGTTATGAGATGCTTCACAGATTCATCATTGTTCTTTATAGTTGCATGATACTCCATTGTGTGTATGTACCATAGTGTGTTTATCCATTCATCTGTTGATGGGTATCTAGGTTGTTTCCATCTTTTTGCTTTTGTGAACAATGCTGCAATGAACATGGGTGTGCATAAGTCTATCTGTGTGACAGCTCTAGTTTCTCTGGGATATATTGCCAGCAGTGAGATTGCTGGATCGTATGGTATTTCTATTTCTAGATTTCTAAGGAAGTGTCATATCTTTTTGCAAAATTGTTGTATCATTATACATTCCCACCAACAGTGCATAAGAGTTCATGGAGTCTATTTTTGACTCGTAATGACGCAGTATAACAGACTAGAACTGCCCTATGGGTTTTTCTAGGCTGTAATCTTTATGGTAGCAGATTGCCAGGTCTTTTCTCCTGCATAGCCACTGGTGGGTTTGAACTGCTGACACTTCAGTTAGCAGCCGAGCATTTATCCATTGAGCATCAAGCCTCCTTCCTTATCCTCTCTAAACCCAAGCAGACCCATTGCTGTAAATGAATTCCAACTCATAGCAACCCTATGGGACAGAGTAGAACTGCTGCATATAGTTTCTAAGGCTGTAATCTTTATTTATGGAAGCAGATTGCCACATCTTTCTCCTGTGGAGCATCTGGTGGAATTGAACTGCCGACCTTTTGGTTAGCATCTGTAGCACTTAACCACTACACCACAAGGATTTCCTCATCCTCCCTAACCCCGGATAATTTTCCATTTTTCAAATATCAAAATCCAACCCGAGGGCATGTTCAAGGAAGACTATGTTAGCGAAAATGACAAATCCTATTACTGGACTCCAATCCAAACCATAGTCAAATACCACTGTAAATTATTTGTAAAGATATCTTTAGCCAGCCACTCTATGATTATCCATTGGAAGAGATCTTGCTGGAGAAAAATATTAATAAGCAGAAAGCACACAGTAGGAACACTTGCAAGGACGTTTTAGACTAGAGTTGGGAAAGCAGAAAAGAAAAAGGAGGAAATGTATTTCAACACAGAATATATAAAATTTTCTGTAATTAAAGTAAAATATGTAATTTGTAATGAAAACCAAATTGCAAAAGATTTGGTGCTGGGTCAAGCACCATAAACTGTAAATGTTTGTTGACTTAAATCATTTCCAGAATACCGTAGAGAGACAGTGAAATCATTGCTCTTAATTATGGAACTTAAATCTTTGCAATAATCTCCTCAAGCAAAGCATGCTAACATTTGGAGTCTGAATGTCAGCATTTGAAATGATATCTCTAGAACCTGATTTTATATACATCTTCTGAGATTAAACTGGGGAAGAAGTGTCTTCGCAAAAATTCAGAAATATCTTCATTTTTGTTAAATAGATTCGGCATCTTTCCTTTGTCTTTACTTCCAGCTGTAAGACTATCTTACACCTTAGCTATATATTAATATTCCTAGCACTCAATATTAAATTAATTTGTAAATCCGAAATTAACTACACAAACTTTTAGAAAAAAACTACAAGCCTTATGTATAACTTGTAACAAAATTGACTGGGGAGAAGAAAATTATTTTGGGAGTTTGAGAATAAAACATTTCTAGCTCTGAATAAAAGAAAAATAATTTTTCAAATAATCTTCTGTCTTATAGTAGGCAGAGGAATGGCTCATTCTTTGAAGATAAAATGTACAGTCAGATTAAGAAGGGAAACATATGATAATAGAAACCACAATGAGAATTAGTTACATCCTGGAAAAATAAGATTTAGCCCAAGTATGTGGATATTACTTAGTAAGTTTGGACACTAGAATTGACAAAAATATTTCTAACTCATCTATTCTATGGAAATCCTATGAAAATAATTTAAAAACAAACAGGAAATTGCTTCACCAGAAAGAATACATATTCCCTCCTTTCTACTCTCAACATTCTGATAATCTATAGAAAGAGTTTGGAAGGAGAACACAGAAAGCTCTCAATCTGTGCACAGATATGGTAGTGAACTGTAAAGCAAGGTTTTATATAGCAAACTTTTTTTCAGTGACATTCTTTCTTAAAATGGAATTAATATATTCTACTTCTTCAAAACAAAAATGCCTCCCTCAAGGAAATAAAAATTGAACTTCAGAATGCAAAATGTCTTTCCCATAGCATACATTTAAAATGAATGAAATTCACTATGTTACTCATATTAACACAAAAAAATACATATACCATAAGGGAAAATTATAGAAATGTGGACCACTGTGCTAGGCGGTAAGGCATCAGGATGGGGCATGTGCAAACATCTGAGGTTTACAATGCGGCCTCAAGTCCTAGGGATTCAAGTTTCTCCTTATGGCTTGTTTTGAAGCTTTCTGAGACTCACTAAAAAAAACCTAAACCAAACCCATTGTAGTCAAGTCAGTTCAGACTCACAGTGACTCTACGGAAACCCTATAGGACAGAGTAGAGCTGTCTCATTGGGTTTCCAAGGCTGCAAATCTTTATGAAAGCAGATTGCCACATCTTACTCCCATGGTGCAGCTAGTGGGTTCGAACCACTGAGCATTTGGTTAGTAGCCGAGTGCTTTACTTCTGTGCCACCAGGCTCCTTCTTCCACTTAAACCAAACCAAAAAACAAAACAAAACCAGGCCAGTTGTCGTCGAGTTGATTCCAATTAATAGGCATCCTACAGGACAGAGTAGAACTGCCACTGTTGAGTTTCTAAGGCTATAAATCTTTACAGATGCACACTGCCACATCTTTCTCTTACAGAGTAGCTGGTGAGTTCCAACAGTCGACCTTTCAGTTAGCAGCCAAGCGCTTTAGCACCATGCCACCAGGGCTTATGTGCCACTTACTAGCCTCTGTCAATTTGGTTTGCATTGAATCTTGGATCAGTTTGACTACTGTAGTGGGTTGAATTGTGTCCTCCCAAAAAAGATATGTCCAAGGCCTAACCCTTGGTACCTGTGAATGAGTCCTTATTTGAAAACAGAGTCTCTGCAGATCTTGATTAAGATAAAAAAATCTTGAGATAAAATCATCCCAGATTTAGGGTGGGCCCTAAATCCAAGAACTTGTGTCCTTATAAGAGAAAGGTGAGGGAGATTTGAACCACACACAGAGACACAGGGGAGAAGCCATGTGAAGACAGAAGCCAAGATTGCAGTGGTGCTGCCACAAGGCAAGGAAGCCTGAAGGCAGCAGAAGGTGGAAGAGGCAAGCAAGGATTCTCCCTAGAGCTTTCAGAGGGAGCGAGGTCTGCTGGCACCTTGATTTCAGACTTCTGCCTCCAGACCTGAGAGAATACATTTCTGTTCTTTTAAGCTACCCAGTTTGCAGTAATTTGTGGTCGCAGCAGCCCTAGGAAACTAAGCGCTAAGCAAAGCATTGAGAGGTAGAATTCTTGTCTTCCATGTGGGAGACCGGGGTTCGATTTCCACCCAATGCACCTCATGGGCAGCCACCACCTGTCTGTCAGGGGAGGCTTGCGTGTTGCTATAATGCTGAACAGGTTTCAGCAGAACTTCCAGGCTAAGATGGACTAGGAAAAAGGCCTTGTATTTTACTGAAAATCAAACACTGTAAACTCTATGGATCACAATGGTTCAGTTCACTATCACTGGGATGGCGAAGGACAGGGCAGCTTTCATGCCAGTGGCATCTATATTTAGCTCAGTCTTTGAGGAGTTAATCCTGAAAGCTCAAGCCCTAAAAGAAAAGAACCAAGAATGCACAAAACTCTTATTGCTCCAAACTTTGAGATAGATACAAGCCAAATCATTTCTCTGATTTGGAAGTTGTATAATAATATTGCGTGTACTCCACTGGATTGCTGTGTAATGAGAGACTTTCATAAATATATATTTAGGAATAAGCTTTTCTAGAAATAAGCCAGGTCTGTATCATTAAGCAAATCAAAAATAAATCAAAAACAGTTAAATATAAAAACATTAAATTTAACTATTTCATTCATTCCTTCATTTTACGTATTTTAAGAACTTACTATGTGCTAAGAGATTTTCCAGATATCTACTGTAATTTGATTTTAAATGTGAATTATAAAATAGATTTTAACACATATACATAAGAAGATAGATCACTGACACTTCCTAAATTCCTCTACAAATTTGGGAGGAGGTAGTAAGTACCAAGATGGGCTGCTAACCAAAAGGTTGGTCTTTGGAAACCACCAGGTGCTCCAAGGGAGAAAGATGTCTACTTCCCTAAAGACTATAGCCTTGGAAACCCTGTGAGGCAGTTCTACTCTGTCCTATGTGGTCGCTATTAGTCAGAATTGACAGCAATGGGTTTAAGTACCAAGTTATATTTTACCCCTTTTAAGCACAGATTTAGCTTTAGTACTGTTTGTCCTGAACAGTTGAAGGAAAAAAAAGAAAAAAAAAAAAGGAGACTTTTGTTTAAATGAAGACAAATAAAAGTTTACTGTCAATGTGCCATCCTATCTCAATGGGATTGGCGTCATAAAAAAAAAGAAAAGGGGAAATATTTCACCTCTAGTAAATTGTATAGATACTAGTATATCAGACATTTGAAGTTAAGAAATTCAATGTTACAAAGATAGCTATCACTGCCAGATTTGGGGTTCTGTTACACTTATGTTTCATGAGAGATCTATTGCTTTAGCCATTTTTGTAGGATCTGGAATATTTTTTCTCGTGCTTGAATTAGTTCAGCTGAATCAGTATCATTTTGTTCTACTGCATCTGCACAGTGTCCTTCACCTAAAAAGAGAAACAGAAATGTCAGAATACCTACATACCAAATATCCAAAGACCAGAAGTCCTTAACACCTGGCTGCATATTAGAATCACCTGAAACCCTGTTCAAACAAACCATTGACTGAGCCCCATCCTTCAGAGGTTCTGATTTAATTAGTCTGAGACGGGGCTGGGTATCAGTAATTTTCAAAAGCTGGTATTGTGATTAAAATGTGCAGCCATCATTAAGAATGAAAATTAGCTTGCTAATAATGGTATTTGATCAAAGAAGTAAGCTTCTTTGTAGATTAAGGTTGGATAAACACATGATATTTGTTAAAGTGAGTTACTGTTGGCATCTAAACAATCCTTCTGTGCTACAAACTAGTGGATGTTTCAGGGAATGATTAAGGTAGCAGATTTAGAGAATAATGTTTTAGTTTTCTTTTTGTTCAACTCAAGTGTGATATAACTTAAGTTCCCTATGGGGAGGTTACAATGTGCGAATCTCAGTGAGCATCATTTTAGGAAGTTTTCCCTGAGATCTACTGGAGTCACACTGTACCAGCGCCGAGTGCTGACTGTTTAATTTTCAGAAAATTTGCAAGCTGAATATTAAACTGTGAACTGAAATTGGCCACGATTGCAGTATTTATACAATGGAAATCCATAGATGCTACAAATCAGGGTTGTTTTTTTTTTTTTTCTCTCACAGAGAGTAAGTTGATAAACATATAACATGAGAAAAGATCAAAAAGGAATGAAATTTGATGGGAACTTAAATATTTGTCAAACTCTTAATTTTACCAATGTGGAACCTGAGCTTGAGAGAGTTTAAGTGATTTGTCAAGAAAATTGTAGGTGGATCTAAAGATTGAACCCAGTTCACCACACTGTCTGTAATGCTCAGGTTTATTTAACAAATGCTCTCAAATGTGAGCTCAGGATTTTACAAATAAGCATCCATCCAAACTAAAAATCAAAACAAAATGAAACAAAACAATGGCTGTAGATTCGACTCCATCTCTTAGTGACCCCATATGTTTCAGAGCAGAACTGTGCTGCAAAGGGTTTTCAGTGGCTGTAATCTTTTGAAAATAGATCACTAGGTCATTCTTCTGAGGCACTGCCAACCTTTCAGTTAGTAGCTGAGTGCTTAACAATTGCACCACCATGGCTCCTTATTTCTGTTAAGAAGCTAAAATTATGTAATAACCATGGCACATCTAGACAATGGAGTACTATTTACCCATTAAAAAGAATGAGAAATATTTTGATGCACTTAGATAGAAAGATCTCCAGTGCATACTGAAAAGAGAAACAAGCAAGGGGTATAAAAGTGTATATAGTAGGCTACTTTTTTTTTTTTTTTTGCCAGAGGAGAAATAAGTATATATTCGATTGTATTTGAACAAAAGAAACACTGGAAAGATGAACAAGAAACTAATAAAGATGGCTCCCTATCAGGTTAAGAGAGTAAAAGAGTAAGAAGAGTTCTATCTGTGAAAAAGACACAAATGACCTGACAACTGACAGACGGTAACAAACCACGTGTTCCCTATAAACATAAGCAATTTCAAGGAATTTCAACATCAGATCAGGTCATGCCATGACTGTGATGAACCAGACATGAATAAGACCACTGTGTAATCATGTCTGAACATAGACAAAAACAAGGACACTTTGCAAACACAAGGGGTCTCTGGATGGTGCAGTCCGTTAAGTGCTTGGCAACTAACTGGAAGGTCGGTGGTTTGAATCCACCCAGAGGCACCTTGGAAGAAAGGACTGGTGATCTACTTCCAGAAGATCACAGCCATTCAAAACCCTATGGCGCACAGTTCTGCTCTGAAACACGTGATTGCCATGAGTCAGAGTTGGAACTGGTTATTAATCTGCAACCACAAAAGCAACAAAATATCCACTCTCCCTACTGACCTGAGTAACTACCGCTTTTCTACTATGACAACTCTTAGCCCCCCTTTATTCGTCCTGCCTACTAAATAAAAATTATTAAGATTCTCAATCACTGAATTGGCCCCATTGTCTTACTGCATTTAATTTTGGCCAATGGCCAAATCTGAACATCCCAAAGTATAAAATAATAGTTCTGACACATACTGAAATTATGACTATCCAAAAATAAGCAACGATATTCGTAATAGAAAAAAGTAGATTATTATGTCAGTTTGATTTTATTATTATCTAATATAATGAGCCATAAAACTGTAATTTCAAGGAGCACAAAAAGATAACTGAATGCAGGATCAATTAAAAATGGGATAAGAAAAAGATGTGGAAACAGAGGTGAAGTAGAAAAGGCATGTTTATCTACAAAATTTGGCTCAAGGCTTGAATTCTTCTTTAGCTAGAGATGCGTGGTTTTTTCTTCAGCCAATATGAACAACCTGAAGGTAAGAGTTTGACCTCCTTGCCAAGTTCTCTTAAACTTCATTTTAACGGAGTGAGTCACACTTTTCATTCAGCATGTAGCCTCTAAACATCAATCAAGTACTAGGCACCATGGATTAAAAGATGAATAAGATCCAGTTCTAGCTATCAAGCAATTTGTTTCCTAGAGGGTAAATCCTAACTTTCTTCTATTCCTCAATTCCGTTTAGACATTTCTGACTCAGGAAAACCCTCTACACAATTATTTGATCAATGTCTCTCTCCCATTTATGACTAGTAGCTCCAGTGGGGTAGGGACTATGTGCAAACTTACACCCCTAGTGGTAAGCACAGCATCTGACACAAGTAGACCCTCCATAAATATTTTTAATTGCATGAATTTAACCACGTCTTCCCAAATCCCATGAAAAAGAAAGATAGCCAATGGTTTTCTCAGGTTTTCAGGGTCTATTTGAAAGCCTAAGACCTTGTGTCTCCAAAAACTTCTTGGGAAACATGTGGCACAACCGTTAAGGATCACGACTTCCAGTGAAACTCCTTTTCTTTGAGCTCTGGTCTTACTATTTATAACACTGTCAGTCACAGGTCAGTTGACTTAATCTCTGTATGAGCCCTTTGGTGGCGAAAATGGTTAACATATTCAGCTGCCATACGAAATTTTAGAGATTCTATGCCTAAGAAACTGGTGGCATAGTGGTTGAGTGCTACAGCTGCTAACCAAAAGGTCAGCAGTTTGAATCCACCAGGTGCTCCTTGGAAACTCTATGGGGAAGTTCTACTCTGTACTATAGGGTCGCTATGATTTGGAACCAACTCCACAGCAACGGATTTGGTTTTTGCTTTTTTTATGTGTGTGTGCCTAAGAAATGTTGTGTAGTGTTCTTATTCCCCAGTGGATATGTATCCCAAGTTGTTTGATTCTTCTTCCTCAGAGTTATCATTCAGTGAGAAATTGCTATCTGTTAGGCTCTTAACATCTTATTGAATAATATAGCCATATAGTTTGTGAATCCACTACCTGTCTGTCACATTTGTCATATTGTGGTGGCTTGTGTATTGCTATGATGCTGGAAGCTACGCCACCAATATTTCAAATACAAACAGGGTCACCATGGTGGGCAGGTTTCAGTGGAGCTTCCAGACTAAGATTCGGAAAAAAGAGCTCATGATCTGCTTGTGGAAATTAGCTAATGAAAAAACTATGGATCAGAACAGAGTATTGCCTGATGTAATGCTGGAAGATGACCTTGTAGGTTGGAAGGCAACAATGGGCTCGAGCCTGCCAGTGAACATAAGTATGGTGCAGTGCCCAGAAGTATTTTGTTCTATTGTACATGGGGATGCCATGAGTTGGAGCCTACTTGATGGCAGACAAGAACAACAACAAAGTTTGTGAATAACTTATATAGTCTGTAATACAAACCATATTCTTTAGAACCCGCTTTACAGTTTCTATTATGGCAATATACATCACTTGCTCTTGAATATGAGAGAAATGGCAGTCAAAGCAAGGGTGTAGGACAAGCATGTGTCCATGTCACAGCTATAGTAAGCATCACTGACCTGTGTATGTCCATGGGATTGTGACTCCAAATGAATATTATCTGATCCATCTTGGTGGGAAAAGGGCACAAATTCCTTCTGGAGAAAGACCAGAAAACTAGAAAATCTTCTAAGCCCTGACATTTCCTGGAAGCACCACTGACCCTTTAAAGAACTCGTTAAGTCATACTTCTTCTCTTTTGTGTTAAGGTTTTGACAAAATTCCCCCACCCACTCCTTTGATATTTCAATTAATCTCTAAAGGAATAGTAATTTCCCATTAAGAGGTGATCTAATCCTTGACATCTATGCAGAGCCAAGAAAAATGAAAGAACAAAGTTTCCATTTTGTCCCTGTTGAGGTCACATTTATGTGGTTTACTCTTTGCAAGAACAAGAAGGGGGGTGAGAGTGGCCCTGAATTTGCAGTCACTGAGCCAAAAAGAGCAAAACCATTATGAGCTTTGGATAAAGCACTACCCTTCCCCGCCAAGAATTTATGTTAGGACCTTATCTTTGGATGATACCATAGTAATAGTACCTTCTCCTGTTTTCATTAGAAAACCAGAATGACCTTTTCCTCATTCTTATAAGATAGGCCTTCGGACAATAATTTGGTTACTTTATCACATACACTATCACATATCTGCACGCACATACAAAATGAGAGTGAGAACATGTTGGGTGAGCTGGAGTGAGAGTAGATGAGGGATACTGGTTAGGTGCCTTTGGAATTTCTCCTGGAGAAAATAGAGAGAAGTTTAAAGGGTAAGTAGCAGGAATTTGAGAGTGTTCTTGATTTGTGTTGGATATTTGTAAGAACAGTATTTACAACCAAGGAACTTCTTCAAACTCCTGCCAGAAAGTCTATAAACTGTGTTTTCCCTCATCCTTAACTTCTTGGCTTCTGTTGTAGCAGATAATATGTGAAAGCCAGTCTCCATGTGCATGATGCACCCTTTCCCTTCCTGCCTTCCCTCTACAGTGGGGTCTTCCTCCTTAACCCTATTCCCTTCTCCAGCAGCTGTTCTTTTTCTCTTCTACCCGTCACAGTTGAGGTGTCTATGCTTTCTGTGTCTGTTTCTTCACCTCCTCAATCTTAGTGTACTTTCTCTTTACTTCTACTGAGTCATCCGGAATAACGCTCAATGAGAGCAACCCAGGTCACTAAAGCCAATGGCTCTTTTCTCACTCTTATATTACTTGAAATCTCGGTAACATTCCACCCAAATGATTCACAAGGTCTTGAACTATTCTCTTCCCCATTGACACAACACTCTTTTGGCTTTTTAGCAACCTCTCTGCTGACTTCAGTTTGTTTTGCTCGACTTTTAATGTTTGAATGACAGCAGGTTCACTCCTAGGCCCCACTGTCTTCTTCCCGAATATTGTTTTCCATGGCTATCTCATGTATCCTCCAACCATCTGTCAGTTTGGTGGACCGTGGTGGCTTGTGTGTTACTATGATGCTGAAAGCTATGCCAGTTACTATTTAAGTAAATCTGTATTTCATATCTGCAGAGCAGGGAGCTTTAAGACTTAAAGGGTAAATGGTGCTCCAGGAAATGTCTGTAGCCCAATTAAATGCCTCAAATTTTTTCATAGATCAGATCTGTCTTCTAAATGTAGACAACTGGTATATTCAATTGCCTATTCAACTTTTCCACATAAAAACCTTATAAGCAACTCATACTCAATGTGTTCAGAATTAGCTTCCTAATCTTTCTCTATGTCCTTCTCTCCACTACACCCTGAGTCCTGGCCTCCCTAAATCTGTTTCTTGCCCAGTGTATGCCATCTCAGGGAATGGTTCCACACTCTATCCAGATAGATAAGTATGAACCTGAGCCTCTCATTTTGTACTCATTCTGTCCTCTCCTCCTATATCCTGTCAGTCACCAATTTCTGGATATCATTTCATCTCTACTGTAATCCTGGTGACCTAGTGGTTAAGTGTTTGGCTGCTAAGCAAAAGATTGGCAGTTCAGATCCACCAGCCACTCCTTGGAAACCCGATGGGGCAGTTCTACTCTGTTCTATAGGGGTGGTATGAGTCAGCATAGATTGGATGGCAATGGCTTTGGTTTTTTGGTTTGATAACTACTTTACTGGGCTCAGGCAAATCCTTACTGGGGCTCCAGGTCACAGTCAGTCACCTAAGTCTTTCATGTCTACTGTAACCACCCTACTAGGCTCATGCAAATAGTTCTTACTAGTGTCGCAGGTCCTCTTTCACTCTCCTCCAGTTTATTTCTACAGTGCGAGTGGAGTGTATCTCAACATGCACATCACATTCATTCACTTCCTTACCTAAAACTCGAAAATCACCTTCCATTTCTCATTTGATATTTCCCCAAATCCTTAGAACAGCCACAAGTCCCTGCACTATATGGCCTCCTGTCCAGCAGCACCATTTCATACCTCTCTCCCCAGCCAACCAGTAGCTTTTGATTCCTCCACAAAGCCAAGCTCAAAGGCCTTACACATTTTATTTCCTCTGTCTTCCCCTTCCCCTCCCCAAGCCTTTATACCATTTAGATCTCAACTGGAAATTATTTTCATGAAATAAGTTCTCTTTAATCACCAAGAAGACTAGTTCCCTACGAGATATGCTGTCTCATATAATGTATTCTAGTCTATACTCTTCTATTTTGTAAGCATTATAAGAATTTTAATTAAATGACTAATTCTGTAATTAATGATCATTTCTCCTTTCCCACAAAGACAGGGAGGAAATTATTTGTTAGTTTTCTTTGTTCATTTTTGCTACTGAATTTCCATGCATTGTGCATGTTGTTGTTACTTGTTAGTTGCCCTCGATTTGGCTCCAACTCATGGCGGCCTTCTATATAACTGAACATAATGTTGCCTGCTTCTGAGCCATTTTCATGATTACTGGTATGTTTAAATCCATATTTGCACCTATTGGGTCAACCCATTTCACTGAGAGTTTTCTTCCTTTTAGCAGTTGCCTAATAAATATCTGTTCAATGAATAATCAACATCTAGATAGCAAAGGAAGGGAGAATATGAGAATTATGTTAAGTATTACTTGCATTATTATCTTTCATTTAAAAATTAGTTTTAAATGAAGCTACGGATATCGAAGTAAAAACTTCAGTTATTATAACTAGATAAATTACAATACACAAGCTAATTTGACTTACTGCTACCCCAGCTAGGCAGTAGAGGCTAAGCTAGCTGAATAAGGATGAAAGAAAGAATACAGCAATAAGAGTAATGGTTGAAGTACTAAAACATTATTGACAACTTTGCAGTTATAATTATCTTTCTAAGATTCACAAATAAAGATACTTAATTCAACCCCTTTCAATGCAACTAGAGCAGAGTTTCTTAACCTTTTTTTTTTCCTCACTATTATCTCCTTAAGGAGCCTGTTAGACATTTTTCCCTATTCAATCCTCCCCATAACATTTTAATAGCCCAGATATACTGTATATCTGTTTCTGTACTGAATATACATAATGTACATACTGTATATGCATCTGTGTTTTATATGTAAAAAGTGGACTTTTCACCCCCAAGAACCAATTATTTCCCTGCTGATGATGGCATTGTCTCTATTGAAATTGTGTGAACTAGATGGATTCTTTTAAGATAAGAATGCAAAATCAACAAATTAATGTTGTTGTTGTTAGCTGCCATCAAGTTGGTTCCCACTCATAGCGACCCTATGTACAACAGAAGGAAACACTGCGGGGTCCTGCGCCATCCTCATAACTGTTGTTATGCTTGAGCCCATTGTTGTAACCTCTGTCAATCTATCTAACTGAGAGTCTTCCTCTTTTACACTGACCTTCTAATCTACCAAGCATGATATCCTTCTCAGGGACTGGTTCCTCCTGATAACATGTCCAAAGTATGTGAGACAAAGTCTCGCCATCCTCACTTCTTAGGAGAACTCTTACTGTACTTTTTCCAAGATTGCTTTGTTCATTCTTCTGGTAGTCCATGGTATATTCTATTTTCTTTGACAACACCATAATTTAAAGGCATTAATTCTTCTTTGGTCTTCCTTATGCATTGTGAAGCTTTCACATGCATATGAGGCAATTGATAACACCATGGCTTGGGTCAGGGCGCACCTTAGTCCTTAAAGTGACATCTTTACTTTTTAACACTTTAAAGAAATCTTTTGTAGCAGATTTCTCCAATGAAATGTGCCACTTGATTTTTTGACTACTGCTTCTGAGGGCGTTGACTGTGGATATAATTAAAATGAAATCCTTGGCAACATCAATTTTTACTCTGTTTATCATAATCTTGCTTATTGGTCCAGTTGTGAAGATTTTTGTTTTTTTGTTAAGTTGAGGCATAATCCACATGGAAGGCTGTGATCTTTGATCTTCATCAGTAAGTGTTTCAAGTCTTCTTCACTTTCAGTAAGCAGGGGCGTGTCATTTGTGTAACACAGGTTGTTAATGAGTCTTCCCCCAATCCTGATGCCACGTTCTTCTTATGGTCCAGTTTCTCGGATTATTTGCTCAGCATACAGACTGAACAAGTATGGTGAAAATACACAACCTTTACGCATACCTGTCTTGACTTCAAACCACGCAGTATCCCTCTGTTCTGTTCAAATGACTGCCTCTTGGTGTAAGTACAGGTTCTTCATAAACACAATTAAATGTTCTGTAATTCCCACACTTCACAGTGTTATCTATAATTTGTCATGATCTACTCAGCCGAATTCTTTTGCATAGTCAGTAAAACCCAGGTAAACATCTTTTTGATATTCTCTGCTTTCAGCCATGATCCATCTGACATCAGCAATGATATCCCTTGTTCACCTCCTCTTCTGAATCTGACTTGAATTTCTGGCAGTTTCCCTGTTGATCTACTGCTGCAACTGCTTTTGAATCATGTTCAGCAAAATTTTACTTGTGTGTGATATTACTGATACTATTTGACATCTTCTGTATTCGGCTGGATCACCTTTCTTGGGAAAGGGTACAAATATGGATCTCTTCCAGTAGGTTGGCCAAGTAGCTGTCTTTCAAATTTCTTGGCATAGACCAGTGAACATTTCCATCACTGCATCCATTTGCTGAAATATCTTGATTAGTACTCCATCAGTTCCTGGAGCCTTGTTTTTGGCCAATGCCTTTTCAGTCAGCTTGGACCTCTTCCTTCAGTACCATCGGTTCTTGATGATATACTGCCTCCTAAAATGACTGAATGTTGACCAGGTCTTTTTGGTACAGTGACTCTGAGTATTCCTTCCATCTTATTTTGATGCATCCTGCATTGTTTAATATTTTGCCCTGTGGAATCCTTTAATATTTCACCTCAAGACTTGAATTTTTTCTTCAGTTCTTTCAGCTTGAGAAATGCCTAGTGGGTTCTTCCCTTTTGGTTTTCTATCTCTAGGTCTTTGCACATCTCATTATAATACATTACTCTGTCTTCTTGAGCTGCCCTTTGAAATAGTCTGTTCAGCTCTTTTGCTTCATCATTTCTTCCTTTCCCTTTAGCTGCTGTATGTTGAAGAGCAACTTTCAGAGTCTCTTGTGACAGCCATTTTGGTCTTTTTGGTTTCTTTTCTTTTTAATGATCGCTTTCTTTCTTCATGTATGATGTCCCTCCACAACTCATCTGGTCTTCAGTCATTAGTGTTCAACGCATCAATTTTATTCTTGAGATGGTCTCTAAATTGAGGTGGGATATACTCAAGGTCATACATTGGCTCTTGTGGACTTGTTCTAATTTTCTTCAACTTCGACTTGAATTTGTGTGAGCAATTAATAGTCACTTCCACAGTAGGCCTCTGGCCTTGTTCTAACTGATGATATTGAGCTGTTCCATTGTCTCCTTCCACAGAGTAGTTGATTTGATTCCTGTGTGTTCCATCTGGTGAGGTCCACGTGTATTGTCACTGTTTATGTTGTTGAAGACAGGCATTTGCAGTGAAGAGGTTGTTAGTTTTGCAAAATTCTGTCACACAGTCTTGTCATTTCTATCACCAAGGCCATATTTTCCAACCCCAGATCCTTCTTCTTTGTTTCCCAGTCTCGCGGTCCAAACACCTGTAATTGTCAGTGCATCTTGATTGCATATTTGATCAATTTCAGACTGTAGAAATTGGTAAAAAGTCTTCAGTTTCTTCTTTGGCCTTAGTTGTTAGTGTGTAAATTTGAGTACTACACGTATTAACTGGTCTTTTTTGTAGACATATGGACATTCTATCACTGATAGTGTTGTACTTCAGAACAGATCTTGAAATGCTTTTTGATGATGAATGTGACGCTATTCCTCTTCAAGTTGTCATTCCCAGCATAGTAGACCATATGATTCTGTGATTCAGCACAGCCAGTACCAGTCCATTTCAGCTCATTAATGCCTAGAATATTGATGTTTATGCATTCCATTTCATTTTTGATGACTTCCAATTTTCCTAGATTCATACTTTGTACCTTCCATCTTCTGATTATTAATGGATGTCAGCAGCTGTTTCTTCTTATTTTGAGTCATGCCACAGGTGCAAATGGAGGTCCCGAAAGCGTGACTCCACCCATGTTATTATAGTTGACAGTACTTTGAGGAGACAGCTCTTCCCTATTGTATTTTCATTGCCTTCCAACCTGAGGGGCTCATCTTCCGACACTATATCAGAAAATGTTCTGCTGCTATTCATAAGGTTTTCAATGGCCAATTTTTTCAGAAGTATACTGCTAGGTCCTTCTCCCTAGTCTTAGTCTGGAAGCTCAGCTGAATCCTGTCCACCAGGGGTGACCCTGCTGGCATTGGAAATACTGTTGGCAAAGTATCCAGTATCATAGCAACATGCAAGCTACCATAGTACAAGAAACAGACTGACATGTGCTGGAAGAAATTAATAGGCAACTCAAATATAACTGTAATAGAACTGAAATATGTCGACCATGTCTTGGCTATCTTCTCACCTCTAGAGAGTTTGCTCTGGTTAACTGGTCCAGGACAGGGAACATGTTATTTGTAGTTACGGTAACCCGATGCTCCATATGGGCATAATGTCACAGATATTGTTGCCTTCAGGGATGGAAGGCTTTAAGTTTATTTTGTTTTGAACGAATTACTCTATATCTGTTGCTGCTGTTAGTGGCCGTCAAGTCAACTCTGACTCACGGTAACCTTAAGTTCAACAGAGTGAAACGTTACCTGATTCTCCAACATTCTCTAAATCACCAGCATGTTTATTTCCATTGTTGTGACTACTGTGCCAATCCATTTAAACTAATCCATCTTGTATGCCCTTATTGGCCCTCTACTTCACCAAACTTGATGTTCTCCTCTAGCAACTGATACCTCCTAATGATGTATCCAAAGTAAGCAAGTCAGAAAATGTTCTGGTATGATCCGTAGGGTTATTAATGGGTAATTTACAGAAGTAGATCACTAAGATTTTTTTCCTAGCCTGTCTTAGTCTGGAAGCTCTGCTTTAATCTGTTCACCATGGGTAACTCTGCTACTATTTAACATACTGGTGGCATAGTTTCCACTATCATATCAACCTGCAAGCCACCATAGTACGAGAAACTGACAATGAGTGGTGGGATTACTCTATATAGAAGTTCTGAATAACTGCAAACTTTTGAAAGTCTGAAATATTACAAAAATAATTTAACAAAAGGAAACTTGAGGATGTAATATAAAAGTAATATCACAGAGGAAAGAATATCTGGGTAGAAAACAGAAAGTTTTTGGTCAACTTATCACTGATTATTATAAACCATAGAGGAAATATTAAAGAGAACATTATTTTAAGCAAATATACTTTTCCCTATAAAAGAACCTACTACCGACCAATGATGGAATGGCTAAACATCTAGGAATCAACCATAGTTATCATTTGAATCTCTCTCTGCAATGAACACATTTGCTACATTTCCACTGTCAAGAATGCTGCTCCTTGCGACTTTTTTCATTCTTTAAGATAGCTTTTTTTAAATATTAAGAGTGGCATATTTAAGAGACTGACTTTCCATTGACTAAGACTTAAATTTTCCAGGGGCCTTGAGCTGGAAACTATGGCAATGGCTTTTCTAAATATCCCATCAGCATAATAAGCAGTTACTTTTTCTTTTGAAGTGGGAATACACATTTTATCCAATATTAAAAATAGATAAGTGAGATTATTTTTCAACTAATTTTAGTAACCACTACGTGTAAAAGGGATTATACAGAGAGACTATGTGCTCCAAGTAAGGTTAGTGTTCTTTAAACTAAGCTATTGTGCTGTTGGACACCCATTTATCTAGTGTTAATAGTTCTTAGATAAAATAACTTCCTTTAATAAGTAATTACATTCACAGAAGAAAATTACCTCATCTCACTTGATTATCTGCAACCATATAAGCTTCTTATTAAAAAAAAAAAAAAAACGGAAAACCAATGATGACAACAGTAGAGAAAGGGTTCATTTTATATGTACCTTTCTTTTCTGTGCTGATTAGTACTTTTTTAAGGTGCTCTTTTTAGACTTCAGCATGATGATGATATACTAGTGAAGGCTAAATGAACTACCTATCACCTGCTTAGAAGCATTTGTGTTTCATGCCTATAACAGTATCAAAAGGAATTTATTAATGTTACTGTTGTTAGCTGCTATCAAGTCAACCCCCAACTCATGCTGACCCCATACACAACAGAACTAAATGAGGCCTGGTCCTGGGTCACCACCATGATTGGCTGCAGATTGAACCATTGTAATCCATAACGTTTTCATTGGCTGATTTCTTGAAATAGATCACCACACCATCCTACGTAGTTTGTCTTAGTTGAGTTTGGAAGCTCCACTGAAACGTGGTTCGTATCATGGATACAACCAAGGCTCCACTGACCGATGGCTGGTGGTTGCAGATGAGGTACATTGGCTGGGAATCCACCCAGGTCTCCCTCATGGAAGGCTGGATTTCAACCACTGAATCTGCATCACCTCCTAAATTTATTTTTACATGTGGATATATTTCATCCTATTTGTGGGCCTTTGACTATTCAGAAATGTGTCACCTTTAATGAAGACAGAAGGCAAATCTTTACTGATATCGTCTGTGATTCCCACAGGATGCCAAGGATCAATGGAACCATTGGAAAAGATGATTTTGCTTCCATTCACATTGAAGCCTCCATAGTACTTGTTGGTGGTCTTAACACCCCAAGCCACTAAATCACTACTGAACTCAGGGCCAAAGACATCTGAACATGTCTGAAAAAAAATACCTGCAAAGAAAATGAGAGAAAATTATAAGAGCTGGAGAACAAGGCTGTGGAGTGTATCAAAGATATCTAAAGAAAGTTTTTTTTTTTTTTTTTGTTATTTTGGTTTCTTCTGAGAATCTGAGTTACTTAAAATAGCTAAAAGCATTTCTTCAGTTCAAAAAGGAAATTATTTATCTATCTATCTATCTATCTAGCCTACCTATTCCTCTTATTAGTTTTTCTAGTAGTTAAACATGAGAAAAATGTGGCCAGTAAAGTTATTCTCTATCTGCAACTTGGCCTACCCAAGGTAGAGCCTTAGTAAGGAGGATGTAGTCACCACAGGCTGCTGTTTCCTGGATGCTACCTATGATTTCAGAACAAGGAAAGCAGAAATGCCTATTCTTTGCCTTACCAATGAACCCACACTTAAGCCTGTGTTGCCTGATTAGGGTGCGTGCCCTGAAGCAGTCGAGCCAATGAAACGTACTCCAAGACAGAAAGAGAAAGAAAATTAATTTATCAGATGGCACCAATGGGGAGCCTGACAGAAACGCAGGCTGTCTTTGTGGAATTCCAAAAGGCAATTTTAGATTAGAGTTTATATAATATTTTTACAAGGATTAGAACTCTTTGTACCACACAGATGAATGCCCGGACGAGTTATTCATTAGAAGATAATTACAAAGACTCTTTATCCGACTAAAGAGATACATGCCAGACACTTCCTTATCAGGCTAAAGATATACATACCAGACATCTGGGCTCTATTCCCCACGTAGGGTGTCATAAGTCACAGGTGGCCAGAAAGAGAAAAACAAATTAATTAAGAAAGGTATGCGAAAAGTAGAAGGGAGGCAGAAAAAACCTTACAGGTTCATCATAGCATTAGTTAGGCCAAGCTCTCAATTGCCCATTTTGAAAAGACAAAAACACGCAGTGAAGTATTAGGGTCACACCTGGACTAGTAACCACTGAGGGAGGAAGGAAGTTCAATGCATAGTCTGCATGGTTGTTGAGGAAGTAGAGAGCACAGAGGTGGTGGGAGCCAGAGACTGTCTCCAATGCCTAGAGGTGTGCCCAGGGCTCCTCCACACATCCCATTTCTGATGGTCTAGCCTGGAGGGTCTGGAACCATTAAGAAAGACTGAAGAAAGGAGCCAAACAAAAAAAAAAAGCAAGATTTCCCCTCATATATCCTAGAAGCAAAAACGATATGCAAAAGAACAAAGAGCTAAAAAGGTAGATGTGTCTTCTCTCCACACTGGTGGAACAGACACCAAAATAAGTGAGGCTACAATAGGTGTTTGCCACAATACAGGTATCTTCACCCTAGACAACACTCTTAAAAAGTGTGGTCCAGTTAATACACTTGACTTTAATTAATTCGTAGCTCCATTCCTCATTAGGGAAAATGAGGGTTTGGGGACTTTGTTAGGAGAAACTATATGCTCCAAGTTCATAGTTTTCCCTCAGCTGTCTACTTCTATCATGATTTTATCCTTCAAGGTTTCTAGTGACAAACATAATTCAAGGCAGAGCTTTTACCTGAGAGGTGTTCCAGAGAAGAGCTGGTTCTTTGAATCCGTGGTCTTAAAGAAGCCAAATTCAGTGCAACATTGATAGAACCATTGCCTCTCTAGAAAGCAAAACATAAGTTGACTTAACCAGAAATGACATTTTTTGTCCATGACCAAGTAAAAACCTTAAAAAAATTAAGTATTCTAATTTACGTGCTGCTCCTGACTTTCTAAACCAAGTTTGATCTCATCATTGCAAAGTTATTTTTGTCATGTCCAACATTACCACACCAAGAAGTGAAACTATGTTCAGTGAAAAGGAGATGCTGGAGAAAACCCACATGCTCCTGAGGTAAAACCTCTCTAATTCCAGGGCCATCTTTATGAGCACCTCAGGTCTGTCTCACTGTCTTTCCTGTTTCCAGCCTCTGTGGGGATATTCTCTTTTCTCTCTGCTCCCTCCTCTACTTAACTCCCCCTTAGAATCTCCCAGGTCCTTCTTGGAAAACCTCCTTGAAGGAGGGACACACACTGGATCCTCCTGTCTTTCACCATCTCCCCATCCTTAATCACGCTGGACTGCAACTTCTTCCCCAGAAGTCACCAGTGGTGGTAGGATGAGTAAGTCCATGGATCAAATTGTGGATAATAACTTAGAGGTTAGGTTTATTGAATGTATAGCAGCTATATCAAGGATTCACATGTCTTTGGGTAATTTACAGTCTTTTTATGCAAATAACACACACATTTTATATTTGCCAAACACACCTTCTCCCACCAACCAGGAGGTATTTTCACAAGCACCCCATTTCAATTTTCTTACATGTAGCTGTAAAAAATTAGCATAGTGCACTTAGGAAAACGTCTTGGGAGGGTGAGTGGAGGGCGAGGTTGGTACACAAAGAAGATGTGCATTATTTTCATAAAAATACTGTTGTTAACAATTTAAAAATGGTTGTAATGGAGATAGCTTAAAGTTGTTATTATACTGGATTTCAAATAGTCTAGTAGACTACAGAAAATCCCTGGTGTTGCAAATGGTTTGTATTTGACTACAAACCAAAAGTAGGCAATTTCATCCCACTAAGCAGTGCCACAGAAGAAAGGCCTAGCAATCTGCTTTCAAAAAGATTATCGTCAAGAAAATCCTATGGTACAGTTTTGCTCTGTAATATATGGGATCACCATGAGTTGAATCAACTCAAAGACAACAGGTTAGATCATTATAGAGTGCAATCATTATGACCACTGCTCATACAGCATTTGAAATTGGGTGAGCTAAGTTCTTGGCATCAGTGACAGTTGATCCATACTCAAAAGTACTAAGGGGCACCTTTCTTTATTCTGCATCTTGCAATCCCTAGCATTTAGTATTTGTGCCCCTCTTATTAAAGTGATTTAATCTGTGTATGTCCAGCTCATCAACTCATTCACTTTCTCTTCCTGTCCTTGATAAAAACCCTCAGTTGTGATTCTTTCATAATTCTTTACGAGGCTTAATGCAGCCTCACAATTTGACAAGTGTTTAATGCACATTGTTGTGCTCACATTGCTCAACCCCAAAACGAAAGTTTTCCATATTAACCAGAGAATACATTACCATACTTAAGACGTTGGTTGTCCAAGGATGATTTAGACAATTTTCCCATGGAATAACTATAATTTGCATTAAGGCAATCCTTGTGTTTACTCTTAATTATTAAATGTGCAATTTTTGTGAATCTGTCATATGGTGAACCGAGTGAGGTGTCAGTCATATTGTCACATAGGTTATCCATGCTGATCCCATCTAGTTCTCCCTGAAAAAACCAAGATTCAAATTTTCCTTACCAGAATGTACATGGGATGGCTTTCAGCTCCAAATGGAATTCACCTCCAAAAATTATTTTCAATGCACTAGGTGGTTGCTTTTATTCAAATAAGTTGCAAATATTCTATGGTGACTTGGCCTGGAGATCACCTCCTGAAAATTATCAACTCAGAGAGTCTCTTAGAAGCAAGTCACTATCACTTGTGCAAGACACAGAGCTCAAAAAAGCACTTGCTTTAACACGGGCTTTTTGGCTTTTAGATCAGTATTTGTTTTGAAAGCATTTACAAGTAAGGAAGCTTTGACTGAGCATCCTCTATCTTTCCAGAGCAGTGCTAGAACCTTTGAGAGGTGTAAAAGATGATAGCCAACCCTTTGAAAGGATCCGATTGAAGAAGACAAGATACATACAATATGAAAAGAGTAATGAGCTACTCCAGGAATTCTGAGTGAAGGCAGTGAGGACTAGAATCATGAGGAAAGACTTCTTGAGGAAGTAAGAATTGAGGTGGACCTGTAAGATTGTGTAAGATTTAAATAAATAGAGATAAGTAGAGTGCGTTTGTATGATTCCACTAATATGAAGTATCTAGAATAGACAAAGGTATAGAGATTAGAGTTTAATAGTGGTTACCAGAGGACAAAAGGGACAGAGAGAGGTGAGGACATTTGTTTAGGTAACATAAAGTTTTTGTTTATGGGGATGGAATATTTGGCAGTGAATACAGGTGATGCTTCCACAATATGATTGATGTAATTGTTTTGATTGTATTGGCCACGTAAAAAAGGTTGAATTGGCAAATGTTGTATTCTTTATATTTTTACAATAAAATTAAAATAAAAAAGGACAGTGCATTTTAAGTAAGGGAAACAGTATGCTGGAAGAAGTGGTAGCAGAGATGTACAATATTTAAGAGGATGATCAAACAGGCATGGATGTGTGACCTTGAGTTAGTTAACTGTCTGAGCCCCAGTTTGCTCATGTTCTCTATGGGGACAGTAAGAATAAGAGAATCAGATTAGCACATAAATTTCCTGTAAAGATTAAATGAAAGCAGCTCTTAGGAGGGTACATAGAACAAAGGTTATTCAATTGAAAACAGCATTATTGTTATAATAATTACTATATTTTCTCTTCCTTTTTTTAAATAACTGTGGTAAGTATATAGGTAATCTCATTAATAGCCTTCAATGAACAGATGACACAACCTTGATTGCTGAAAGTGAAGAGGACTTAAAGCACTTAATGGAGATCAAAGACTATAGTCTGGATTACACCTCAGCATAAAGAAAGCAAAAATCCTCACAACTGGACCAATAAGCAACATCATGATAAACAGAGAAAATATTGAGGTTGTCAAGGATTTCATTTTACTTGGATACACAATCAATTCCCGTGGAAGCAGCAATCAAGAAATCAAATGAAATATTGCATTGGGTAAATCTGCTGCAAAAGACCTCTTTAGTATTGAGAAGCAAAGATGTCACCTTGAAGTTAAAGGTGCACCTGAACCAAGCCATGATATTTTCAGTTGTCTCACATCCATATGAAAGCTAGACAATGAATAAAGAAGGCAGAAGAAGAATTGATGCCTTTGAATTACAGTAATGGCAAATAATACTGAATATCCCATTGAGTGCCAAAAGAATGAATAAATCTGTCTTGAAAGAAGTATGGCCATAGTGCTCCCCGGGAGTGAGGGTGGTGAGATTCCATCTCATGTACTTTGGACATGTTGTTAGGAGGAACCAGATCCTGGAGAAGGATATCATGCTTGGTATGGTAGAGGGTCTGCAAAAGAGGAAGACCTTCAATAAGATGAATTGACATGGAGGCTGCAACAATGGGCTCAAACACAACAACGATTGTGAGGATGGTGCAGGACCAGGGAGTGTTTCATTCTGTTTTACGTAGTGTCCCTGTGGGTTGTAACCAACAGTACAGTACCTAACAACATCATCAACAGCAACGTATACCTAACAGATCATTTTCCATTTCTAAAATCTTCACATGTACAATTCAGTGACATTAATTATGATCATCATGTTGTTCAACCATCACCATATCATTATTCTTATTTAGTCAAGAGAAGCATCTAACAAGAATAGTGGAAATGGATATTGACCATAGAATAGGCTTAGATTATAGAATTTTTTAACTTTGAAAAGATGGAATAATAAGGAATCATTCAAAGTTTTGAACAGTAAGTAACTTAATGAAAAAGAAACTCAGGGAGGATTGACCCAGGTGGAGGGGGTTGAGAAGTTGAGAGAAATCCTAGCTTTCTGTTACTGACCAAGTTACTGACTTCAAGATGTCCTTTCAGGTAGGAATAACCAATTGAAATGCCATAGTTCACCAGGAAAAGGATTTGGGCAGAAATGCATGACTTTTCTCACCTCACTTGTTAAAAGTCATAAAAGCCCATTCTTAGGTATCCTTAGAAAGAAGAATGTTTTGCTGGTGACATATTAATTAGGGAACTGGGGATATCTCTTCTACACACCCATTTTAGCAATGATATTCTATTATTATGGCATGCTGACACGTCTATTTCCAGAGTTTGGGGTAGGGGTGGAGATTTTTTGTTTTGTTTTGTTTTGGTCTGGTTTTCTTTTGGGGAGAAAGAAAGGAAATGATGTGACAGTAAAATACTGCCTTTTGACAGAAACATGCCATGTGGTTCCAATTAGGAAGCAGTGTAGTGTCTTTTCAGTTGAGCAGTACGTCAAGGCTTTGTGAGGCCTTCTAGACGCTGACAACTGAAACTTAGCTTCCTTATGTTTGAGAGAAGTTAGTCACTAGTTTTCACATTAACTGTAGACTTAACTGCAGACGGTGGTTTGGCTTTTCAATCACACTCCACCCTAATTCTACCACTAAATGTAGAAAAATAGAGCTAAACCCCCTTAAGTTGAGAAAGACAAGATAGGAGTTCTCCTAGATCCTTCAGAGAGAACATGATCCTAATGACACCCTGAATTAGGTCTTCTAGACCACAGAACTGTGAGACACTAAATTTCTGTTGTTTAAAACCACCTGGTGGTGCAGTAGTTAAGAGCTAGAGCTGCTAATCAAAAGGTCAGCAGTTCAAATCCACCCGCTGCTCCTTGGAAACCCTATGGGGCAGTTCTACCCTGTCCTATAGGGTCACTATGAGTCAAAATCTACTCAGTGGCAACAGGTTTGTTTATTTATTTATTTATTTATTTATTTATTTATTTATTTATTTAATTTCCTTTACAGTATTTTGTTTAGGAAACTACTACAATGTCCCATGATGTAGATGCATTAGTCCCAAGAGCCTTGGATCTATGAAAACCTATCTCATGGGGTATCCTGTTATGAGTCACATAGATAACAAGAGGCAGAAAATGGGGAGGAGGACATGGAGATCTATCTTGACTCAAACCAATGTTCCTTCTCCAGATACTTATAAAACAAAACAAACCAAAAAAAAAAAAAACTGAATGGAAGCCAGGTAGAGTCTCTCTTCTAAAAGAGGCTATGATCTAGTAGTATGAATGTACCCATAGGATGCCAAATGAAGTAGAGAAAAATGCATACAATAAACCCCTTGCCGTCGAGTCGATTTCAACTCATAGTGACCCTATAGGACAGAGTAGTACTGCCCCATAGAGTTTCCAAGGACAATACAATAAGATCACAAATTAAATACCAGAATGCAGGAGATCCCTTAGAGTGTCTCGTACTACTACCATGCCCTGTGATTAAAGTCAATGGAAAACTACAGAAACCCAATTCCAGCATGACTACTAATGTCCCAGATCCTTCAGGAATGAAGGTCTGAGTCACCTCACCAGGCAAAGAACCACGACAAACTGAGGTGCTTTCTGAAGGCAAAGGGACTATGGAATGGGTGGTGGAAGAATGTAGTTCTAAATGCCAGTTAATGGCCACGTGACCAGTTGCAGAAATGAGGACAATAGTTGCTATGAGTATTTCTGCTTTGTTTGTTTGCATGAAATATTTTTTTCACTTGTAAAATATAAGATGTAGATGGGACTAGTGGGTTTTGGTTGCACATGTATTAGTTGTATCATGTTAAGCACAAGTATGATTTTATAATTGTCTTTATTCAGAGATTATGTATGGTTTAAGGAGATGTGTACTTGTGCCAAATTGACAAGCGATGGACTATGACGGTTTAGATGGTGTGTCAAATTGGCTGGGCCGTGATTCTCAGTGTTTATATGTGATCACTCCCGTGATGGGATTTGCTGTGAGTAGCCAATCAGTTGAAACAACTGAGTGGACTTCTACCACCAGACTTTTGGTTAGTAGCTGAGCACATTAACTGTTTTCTCCACCCAAAGACTCCAAATGTGCACTAGAGATTCCTAAATCTACAGACAATTCAGCAGTTCATAAAGTATAATTCTGTCAACAGATTTGACCTTCATACACACTAAAACGTTTATAGTTTGTAATCAGTATCAAATTTGAAGTATTACATTTTATTGTTCCTTTAAAACTTTTCTGAGTCGGAGCCAACATGGTGGCCTAGACAGGCACAACATGCTCTCGCTCTACAGCAAAAACTCAAAAAAATAAGTTAAATAGATACAAATATCAATCCTGGAACCTTAAGCTCTTCAAGTCCTCTTCACTTTCAGCAAGCAAGGTTGTGTCATCCGCATAACCAGTTTGTTAATGAGTCTTCCTCCAATCTTGATGCCCCATTCCTCTTCATGTACTCCAGTTTCTTGAATTATTTGCTCAGCGTACATGTTGAGTAAGTATGGTGAAAGGATACAACTCTAACTTAAAACCACGCAATATCCCCTTGTTCTGTTCGAACAACTGCTTCTTAATGTATGTACAGGTTCCTCATGAGCACAATTAAGTGTTCTGGAATTCTTATTCTTCAAAATGCTATCCATAATTTGTTATGATCCACACAGTCAAATGCCCTTGCATAGTCAGTAAAACAGATATCTTTTTGATATTCTCTGCTTTCAGCCATGATCCATCTGACATCAGCAATGATATCCCTGGTTCCAAGTCCTCTTCTGAATCCAGCTTGAATTTCTGGCAATTCTCTGAGGATGTACTACCCTAACAGCTTTTGAATGATCTTCAGCAAAATTTTACTTGCGTATGATAGTAATGATATTGTTTGATAATTTCCAAATTCAGTTGGATCACCTTTCTTTGGAATAGGCATAAATATGAATCTCTTCCAGTCGGTTGGTCAGGAAGCTGTCTTCCCAAGTTTTTGGCATTGACTAGTGAGTACTTCCAGCATTGCAACCATTTGTTGAAACATCTCAATTGAATTGGGACAATTTTTGGAGCCATGTTTTTCACCAATGTCTTCAGTGCAGCTTGGACTTCTTCATTCACTGATATTTGTTCTTGATCACATGCTTAAATGACTGAAATCAACTTTTTTTTTTTTTTTTTTGGTACAGTGATTCTGTGTATTCCTTCCATCTTCTTTGGATGCTTCCTGTGTCATTCAGTATTTTGCCCATAGAATCTTTCACCAGTGCAACTCAAGGCTTGAAATTTTTCTTCAATTCTTTCAGTTTAAGAAATGCTGAACATGTTCTTCTTTCTCATTTTGTAACTCCAGGTCTTTGCAAATGTCACTATAATAGTTTACTTTATCTTCTCCAGTTGCCCTTTGAAATCTTCTGTTCAGCTCTTTTATTTCATCATTCCTTCCATTCGCTTTAGCTACTCAACATTCAAGAGCAAGTTTCAGAGTCTCTTCTGACATCCATTTTGATCTTTCCTTTCTTTACTGTCTTTTTAGTGACCTCTTGCTTTCTTTACCACAGGAGGAAACAGTTTTATTCTGTGCTCATTTCTGTTCATTGCTCCCAGGGTAGACTAACGCCCAAGTTAAGAGTCCCACCCACTTCCTGAGAATGAAGGAGCCACTGTAACCAAAGAGTGCATAGTGCCTCCTGCTAGCAAGTGTTTATATTTTTTAATTCATTTCTGATGACTGCATATGATCATGCTGCAGGTCTCCAGCTACGAATGAGTGTGAAGGTTACACTTCCACCAGTTTGCAGAGGAATTGGCTTAAATGAAAGAAGTCTTCTTAGAGAGGTTGAATTTTAAGCTTGAAAGTCTAGTTTCTTCCCCTGCTAGACTGTTGGCAGTCTAACGCTGAAGATAATGGCACATTCATTTTTGTACGACCAAGGCTTCGGATAATAATGCTTGGCAAAGATAACACTCACAAGTCTTGGTGGTAGAAGGCTAGCAAAAAAGAAGACCCTCAACAACACAGATTGACACAGCAGCTGCAACAATGCGCTCAGATATAACAATGATTGTGAGGACGGCACAAAACCAGGCATTGCTTTGTTTGGTTGTACACAGGGTCGCTGTAAGTTGGAACCTTCTTGATGGCACCTAACAACAACAGTGTTGATGGAGTTATTGAAAGACTGATTAGCTTCAGGAAAGCATTTCTCATATTGAAAATAAGGTCCAATATCTGATCACTGAGTTTTGTATTTCTTCAGTTATACCTAGCACTAGCTTCTCATAACCAGTTGCAACAGAGAATATTTTGACTCATGACGGCCCCATGTGTGTGAGAGTAGAACTGTGCTCCGTAGGATTTCCAAGGAGCAGCTGGTGAATTCGAAATGTCGATCGTTTTGGTTAGCAGCTGTAGCATTCTGTAGCTCTTAACCACTGTGCCACCAGGGCTCTGTGTGTATATATATATATATATACACATACACATATCCAAGACTGTTGGGTGGGCAACAACTTTAATGTCTATTACTGTAGAGTAGTTTGATTGCATAGCCCTATCAAATGTACAAATGTAAATGTAAAAAGTAACTAATGAGAAAGCAGTTGAGAAGTTGACAGGAAAACAAGAAGTGCATTACTCCCATCAAAGCTTCTAAACATTTTGTCTAGGTAATAAGTAGAAATTTTCTTAAGATCATATCTCAAGAAGTCTGTACTTGGAAAATCCCAACTCTATTTCCAAGACTGTTGTCCCAGTTACCTAATGCTGCTGTAACACAAATACCACAAATAAGTGGCTTTAAAGAAGAAAAATTCATTTCCTCAGTTTTGGAGGCTAGAAGTCCAGATCAGGTTCTTGGCCATGTCGATTCCTTTATTGGTAGCCCTGAGCATTCCTTGAATCCTCGGCATTCCTTGGTTTGTACATGATCCTCACTTAGCAACTGTCTTGCCCCTATGTGTGTCTCTGTGTCTATTCTGTTCTTTTATAACTCAGAAGGAATTAGTTTTAGAATCCACCCTATATTGGTATGACCTCATCAACATGTCAAAAGAAAACCCTCTTTACAAAAACAAGATCACATTGACAGGTAAAAGGATTAGGATATCAATATAAATTTTGTGGGACATAATTCAATCCAAAGCAACTGTGCTTAGTCTTTGGAGCCATAATTTCCAGAATCCTGTCTCTTCTCTGGTATTCTTCCTACATGCAGAGAGAATGAATCATGTTCCCAGCAGAAGCTGGAAATATGAGACAGACAGTGGGACAGACATACGATGCTCATAGAGATGTCCTGAGGGGAACAAGAGAGGGTTACTTCAAAAGCATGTGAGGTTCTCAAAAGCATTTCTTTCTCAGAAGACACAGATGCAATATCTTGGTGTGATAATGTTTAGACATGCAAAGATTGCATCTAAGAAAAGAGACCAAACTGCTCTTCTAGGTCATAAAAACCTTGCATAATAGAATATTTAAAATTTTCTGGAGTTCTTTTTCTAGTTACTAGGAAAAAATATCATTGCTCTTAAGGTAATTTAGAATAAACAGTATTAGTATGAGAGGCCTGCATTGGAACTTATATCTTCAAGGTATACCCAGGGTTCACTCAGATGAAAGCAGCTACAGAAAACCTGTGGGAAAGAGGTTGGAGTTAGAAAGAAGGTGGCTGATTAGCATTTTTGCTTGGGTGGAGGTTTTGGGAGTGGAGAAGTGAGAGAATAGTCCCAGAATGCACAGAGCAATACGAGGACAAGAGTTCAGGAGGTGATGAAAGAGAGGGGAGGCACAGTGGTCATTCAGGTTCAGCAAGGTTCATGGTACCCTTGGTTAGGGTGGGAGGCTTGGCTGCCTCTTACTCAGCTGCACTGGCTATGATGTCAATGAGCAAACCACATGGTCTGGTTAGTTCAAACAACATACACCTTCAGCTTGAAATCATTCAATGGTTTGTCCTTGATGATAGACTTTTTTTTATATGGTTTATAGAACTCTACATGTTTGGAAGAAAGGTCTGGCAATCTAGTTTTGAAAAATCAGCCATTGAAAACTCTAGAATTGATTTGATGGCAACTGGTGTTTAACACGGCATGGTCACCCACTTCTGCTTCTCCACCTTTGTTTCATACAAGTTTCCTTGTGGTCTCTCCCTTCCAGCCCTAAAGTCTTTTTCAATACCTCTTACTTGCCAAACTTGACCAGCCTCAGACATTTGCCTGTGCATTTTTTATAGCCTGGATCATTACTCCTGGATTTTATGACATAGTTAAATACCGTTATCCTTGAGAACCCAGCTCAGACAACTTTTCCAAAGAAAACCTCACCTGACCTCCTACACTACATAAAATCCCCACCTGGTAATCCAGGATAATCTCCCTGTCTGCTATTTAGCAACCTCTATTCCTTCTACAACCTTAATTTCCTTTTGCCGTATAATTTAACATATTCATGGGCGCTAGGGATTAGGATGTGGACACCTTTGGGGGCCATTATTCTGCTTACCACATGTTCTTAGTTCATGTGGGACCCTGCCCGGAGAGAGAAACTAGGCAGGGTCCTTTCCATACCTGCAGATGTGGTGACCATATCTTTCACTTTATTGCCAGACTCAACAACAAGACTGTTTACAAATCTATCTAATTAACTATATGACAACAGGTATCCAAGAAAGAATCCAAAAAAGATAGTAAAGGAGAAGGATGTCGTTTATATAAGCCAATTAACTCTTTGGATCCCAGTTTTATTATTTCTAAAAGGTATGGATGGAATTGTTGTTGTTGTTAGGTGCCCTCGAGTTGGTTTTGACTCATAGTGACCTTATAGGTACATATGGAATTTCATTTCTCAGGATCTTCAAGTATCAGGGAGTGCAAAACTTTATAAGTGTTCTGATTTAGCAACATGAGAGTTTTAAAGTTTATTGCTTCTGAGAACTGGAAGCTTAAAAATTGCTAAATGTCTCTATGACTTCTGTTTTTGTCTCATTCTTTCTGGAAATTGATTATGGAGAAATTTGGAAAATTTTGGAGCATAGTTGGAATCTGATTTTAAATAATTCTAATTGCTAAGGAAGAATTTGAAAAATTTATATACAGGAGACTGAGTCTTTTAGTACTTCTAAAATTTTTCTTCAGGCAAATATTATACTGTTGTTTTGGGACATACAATAATTCTTGGCTTAGCTCACAGACACTTTCTCCATGATACTTCAAGTAAAAGAATGAACATATCAATCTTACCATATCAGTCTTTACTTATCTAAGGCCTCTTTACTTTCCATATAAAGTTAATAATTGGTTTTTCCGACTCTTTAAACACTACTGTTGGTATTTGGATCTGGATGAATTGTATTTGTAGACTGCTTTGAGTAGAATTGACATTTTCACAATATTCAGTCTACCTGTTCATGAGCGTAGTATGTTTTTCCACTTATTTAGGTCTCTTTTAGTTTCTTGCATTAGTGTTCTGTAGATTTCTTTGTATAGGTTTGTATAGGTCTTTTACATCCCTCGATAGATTTATTTCTAAGTAATTTATTTTTTTAGGGCTTATTATAAGTGGTGTTGTTTTCCTAATTTCTTTTTTTGTAGTTCTCTTTATTGGTGTATAGGAATCCAACTCATTTTTGTATGTTTATCTTGTATCCTGCTACTCTGCTGAATCTATTAGTTTTGGTGGTTTTCTCGTGGAGTCATTTAGGTTTCCTATGTATAGTATCAAATCATTCACAAATAAGGACAGTTTTACTTCTTCCTTACCAATTTAGATGCCCTTTATTTCTTTTTCTTGCCTTATTGCTGTAACTAGGACTTCCAGCACAATGTTAAATAGGAGTGAAGATAAAGGGCATCCTTGTCTTGTTCCTGTTCTCAAGGGGAATGTTTTCAGCCTCTCTCCATTAAGAATGATGTTGGTTGTTGGTTTTACATAGACAGATTTTATTATGTTGAGGAATTTCCCTTATACACTTGTTTTAATGAAAGTTTCATCAGGAATTGGTGTTGGACTTTGTCGAATGGCTTTTCTTCATCAAGTGTGATGATCATGTGATTATTTTATTTTATTTTATGTGGTGTATTACAATGATTGATTTCCTAATTTTGAACCATCCTTGCATACCTGGTATGAATCCTACTTGGTTGTGGTATATTACTTTTTTTATATGATGCAGAATTCTACTGGCTAGAATTTTGTTGAGAATTTTTGCATCTATATTCATGAGAGTTATTGGTCTACAAATTTCTTTTTTTATGGTGTCTTTGCCTGGTTTTGGTATCAGGGTTATGTTGGCTTCATAGAATTAATTTGGAAGTATCCTTTCCTTTTCTATGTTCTGAAATAGTTTGAGGTGTACTGGTGTAAGCTGTTCTCCGAATATTTGGTAGAATTATCCAAAGAAGCCATCTGGACTTCGGCCTTTTTTTGTTGTTGTTGGGAGTTTGTTTTTTTACTACCTTTTCAATCTCTTCTCTTATTATGGGTCTGTTCAGGTTTTTAACTTCAGTTTGTGTTTATTTTTGTCAGTAGTGTTTTTCTAGAAATTTGTCCATTTCCTCTAGGTTTTCAAATCTGTTGGAGTATAGTTTTTCATAATACTGTGTTATGATCCTTTTTATTTCAGTTGAGGCTGTTGTAATGGCCCCCATTTCATTTCTTCTTTGGGTTATTTGCATCCACTCCTGTTTTTATTTTGTCAGTTTTGCCAATGTTTTGTCAATTTTATTGATCCTTTAAAGGAATCAACTTTTGGTTTTGTTGATTCTTTCAGTTGTTTTCCTATTCTCTATTTTGTTTATTTCTGCCCTGATCTGTACTATTTTCTTTCTAGGGGTGGCTGTGGGCTTCTCTTGCTGTTCTCTTTCTATTTGTTGCTGTTGTGTAGCTAATGTTTTGATTTTGTCCATTTCTTTTTTGATGTGAGCATCTATTGCTGTAAATTGACCTCTGAGCGCTGCCTTTTCTCTGTTCCAAATGTTTCGTATGACATGTTTTCATTCTTATTTGATTCTAGGAATTTTTTGATTCCATCTTTGTTTTCTTCTATTACCCAGTGGTTTTTAAGCAGGATGTTATTCAGTATCCATGTATGTAATTTTTTTCCTTACTTTTCCTGTTGTTAATTTCTAGTTTGATGACATTGTGATCAGAGAAGAAATTTTGTATTATCTCAACTTTTTGTGGCCTAAGATGTGGTCTATTCTAGAGAACCTTCCATGTCCATTAGAAAAGAATATGCACTTTGCTGCTGCTGGGTGGTTGTTCTATATATGTCTATGAGGTCAAGTTGGTTGATTGTGGCCTTTCAATCTTCTGTATCTTTGTTGACTTGCTTTTACATGTTCTGCCCTTACCGAGACTGATGCATTGAAGTCTACTATTATTGTGGGACTGTCAATTTCTCTTTTCAGTGCCTTTAGAGTTTGTTTTATGTATTTTGGAGCCCTGTCATTGTGTGCATACATATTTATTATGGCTATGTCTTCAGATGTTACCTTGAAGACTAGGGTGCTCCTGACCCAAGCCTTGGTGTTTTCAATCACCTCATATGCATGCAAAAGCTGGACTATGAGTAAAGGAGACCGGAGAATAATTGACTCCTTTGAACTGTGGTGTTGACGAACAATATTGAATAAACCATGGACTGCCCAAAGAATGAACAAATCTGTCTTGGAAGAAGTACAGCCAGAATGGTTCTTAGAAGCAAAGATGGTGAGACTATGTCTCACATACTTTGGACAAGTTATCAGGAGTGATCAGTCCCTGGAGAAGGACTCCGTTCTTGGTAAAGAAGAGTGTCAGGGAAAAAGAGGAAGACCCTCAATGAGATGGATTGACACAGTGGCTGCAACAATGGGCTCAAGCATGACTAAGAGTGTGAGGATGGTGCAGGACTGGGCAGTGTTTAGTTTTGTTGTACATAGGGTCGCTATGAGTAGGAACTGGCTGGTCGGCACCTAACAACAACAACATGCCTTCGTGATGGATCATCCCTTTAATTATTATATAATGCCCTTTTTGTCTTTTATGGTGTATTTTGTTTTAAATTCCATTTTATCTGAGATTAATATTGCCACTTCTAGTTTTTGGTAGAAGTTTCCTTGATATATTTTTTCCATCCTTTGATTTTTAATAAATTTATGTCTTTGTTTCTAAGGTGTGTCTCTTGTAGACTGCATATTGATGAGTCCTGTATTTTTTTTCCATTCCGTCACTCTCTGCCTCCTTATGAGTGCATTTAAGCCATTTATGTTCACTGTGATTATTGATAGGTGTGAGTTTATTGTTGTCATTTTTTAGTACTTTTTTTTTTTTCTTTTCTTTTCTTTTTTTGTGGTGCTAACCATTTCTTTGTGCCTCTTACTCTCCTGTGGTGAATTCTTTTTGTTTGTGGATTTTTTTTCTGTTTCTTTCATTTTTGTAGATTTTGTGTTTACTGAGACTTTATGTTTTTCTTCTTTATTTTGATTAGTAGGTTTGTTAGCTCTCTGTGGTTATCTAGAAATTTACCTCTATCTTCTTAAGTTTGAATCAGTAATTTATTACATGATATCACCTTGATTTCCTCTCAGTTTGAAAGTTCTATACCAATGCCTTTTATTCTGTTTTTTATTTTTATGACAGAGTTATTCACAGATTAACCTCTCTGGTACCCTGTTGTAAATCTTTTAGTTTTGTTTTGTCCTTGAAAGTTCATTACCTAGGTTGTTATCTGGCTAATGTGGTCTTGTATCCTAGCTTCAGGCTGTTGTCTGATGTTGTTGGTTTTATAACCGAAAGACTCCCTTTAATAATTCTTGTAAGGTTGGTTTGGTTTTTACATATTACCTTAATTTCTGTTGTCTGGAAACTTCCAAATTTCACCATTGTATTTGAGAAAGAGTTTTCCAGGATATATTATTCTTGGTTAGCATTTTTTTTTTTTTCTTTCAAGGTTTTATATGTGTCATCCTTTTGTCTTCTTGCTTGCTGGTTTCTCCTGAGTAATCAGAGATTAGTCTTATTGTTTCCCCTTTGTATGTGACTTTTCATTTTTCTTGAGCTGCTCTCAGGATTCTTTGTTCATCTTTGGTTTGATCGTGTGTGATTATGATATATCTTGGTGATTTTCTTTTGAGGTCTATCCTATATGGGGTTCATTGAGCTTCTTGGATTGTTGGCTTTTCATCTTTCATGATATTAGGGAACTTTTCTGTCAGGAAATCTTCAGTGATTCTCTCTGTGTTTTCTGTTTTCTCCCCCCATTCTGGAACTCTGATCACTTGCAGAATTTTGCTTTTTACTGTATCCCACATCATTCTCAAGGTTTCTTCATTTTTCTTCTTTCTTTTTTCACATTTTTCCTCAAATTGGAATTCAACTATTTGTCCTCAATTTCAATGATCCTGTCACCTATTGTTTCAAACTTGCTCCTCAAACCTTCTATGACACTGTCCATTTCTCAAATCTTGTTGGATTTCTAATTGTTTTTCTATGATTTCTAGTTATTTATTTTGACATTTTGTTCTTGTATAGTTTTCCTGAATTCTTCCATTGATTTGCCTGTCTTTTCCATGATTTTGCATATATTTTCCATGATACTGTCTATTTTTTTCCTTATTTTTGTTTGTGTTTTAATTCATCTCTTGGAGAGACTTGAATATTTGAGTTTTGAATTCCCTATCAAGTAGTTCCAGCGCCTTTCTTCTACCAGAACGTAATCCAGTGTCTTATTTTGTACACTTACTAGAGCCATCCTGTCCTGTGGTTTTTGTTTTTGTTTTTAAGTATACTGTTTTGATATTGTCAGCTACCTTTGGGACATTCAGTAATTACTTTCTTTATTTATCTATTATAGATTTGTTTGTTCCATCTAGTTTTTTCTGTTTTATTTGATTATGTCAGGGCAGGCAGGCTGAACATTCTTTGTTGTTTGCTCATCTGTGGACATGATAATTCTCACCGCCTGATCCAGGTGGGCAAGGCCAGTCACTCAGCTATGGTGTAGCAGGCAGTTCCAGTGGAGGGGGAAGGTTGGGCATGGTTTGTTTGTTGCACATACTAAGGTCAACAGATGGGTCTGGGGAGCCTTGTAAGGTGGAGTCCAGTGTTTCCCACCTGTTCTGCTCGGAGATGCTGTGCTAAGTGTGTGGTTCACATAGGTAGGAGGGAAGGGGAAGGATGTGATATGTGGAGCTAAATGGGTGTGGGAAAGGAGAGAAAGAAGAGAGAGAAAAAAAACAAAAAAAGAAAAAGAAAGGTGCTAAAGGAGGCTGCCTTGATTTGGCACAGCCCCAGGGAAGCCATGTGTTGGTGGCTTTGTAGTCAAACAATGTGGCACAGCCCATCAAGAAGGGGCAGAGACAGCACAAACGGCTAGGTGAGTGGGAGAAAGGAAAGGACGAAAGGGAGAGTGAGACAGGAAACCGAGAAGAAAGAGAAAAGAAAAATTACCTGAGGCTGCCCACCTGCATGGCATCATGGATTGGGGAGGCAGCTCCCTCCCCTGAGTGGCACAGCACAGCCCATCAAGAAAGAGCAGAGATGGCACACAGCCCCAGGTGGTTAGGTGAAAGGAAAGGAAGGAAGGTAGAGAGAAAAAGAACTGATTTAAAAAATGCCCCTAGGGAACACACCAGCATGGTGGCACAGTCGGGGAAGTGGTTCTCCAGCTGAACAGCACTGCACAGACTCTCAGGAAGGAGAGCAGATGGCACATGGTGCCAGGTGTTTATGAGAAATGAAAGGAAGGGGTTGAGAGAGAGATAAGAAAGCAAAAGAAGGCAAAAAAGCAATAATATCAACAAGAAATGGCACTGAAGGAGCCTTCTGGTGGGGGCGGGGTGACTCCAAGTGGCAAGGAGCCGACATCTCCCTAGTCAAGAGACCTTGACCCACTGGAAACTGACAGAAGCCCTGCAGAGGGAAGAAAGGTGGGGGGCAGGTGGGAAAGCATGTATCTCTGGCTACCAGGTGTTCTGTCTCCTGCTTAGAGCTCTGTGAAGTTGACTTCTTGGTGGCTGAGGATTCCAAGATGGCAAATCTGGGCCACTTTGGCTGATAGGGGACCTCCACACCATAGCTCTCCTCTTTCCCTGTTCTCTCTCAGTTTTTTATTCCATTCAGTGCTTGGGTAAGTTCTTTATCCCTTTGATTGATGCTTAGGTTTCCAGGATTGATGTTTGTATCTGTTTTACTTAGTTTTTCAGGTCTTTGCTGTGGAGGGACAGTGTGGTGCTTCCATCTATAGTTCATCCATATTGTGAGATGTTTTGTGGATTCGTCATTATTCTTTATCTTTGTGTAGTATTCCATTGTGTATGTACCACGGTTTGTTAATCCGTATATCTGCTGATGGGCACTTAGGTTGTTTCTTTATTTTTGCTATTGTGAATAATGTTGCAGAGAACATGGGTATACATGTGTCTATTCATGTCATGGTTCTTATTTCTTTAGGGTATATACCTAGGAGTGTTATTGCTGAGTCACATATGACATTTCTATTTCTAGCTTTTTAAGGAAGTGCTATAGAATTTTCCATAGTGGTTGCATCAATTTACATTCCCACCAGCAGTGTATAAGATTTCCAATCTCCCCACAACCTCTCCAACACTTGTTATTTTCTTTTCTTTTTTGTTCTTTCTCTATCACTGCCAGTAATGTCGGGGTGAGATGGTACCTCATTGTAGTCTTGATTTGTGTCTTTCTGGTGGCATAGTGGTTAAGAGCTACGGATGCTAACCAAAAGGTTGGCATTTTTAATCCACCAGGAGCCCCTTGGAAACCCTGTGGCTCAATTCTCATTCCTATAGGGTCCTATGACTCAGAATCAACTGGAAAACAATGGGTTTAATGGTTACTGATAGTGAACATTGCTTCAAGTGTTTGTTAGCTGTCTAAACGTCTCCTTTGGTGAAGTTTCTGTTCATATTCTTTGCCCACTTTTTAATTGGATTGTTGTCTTTTTGTTGTTGAGGTGTTGAAGTTTTCTATAAATTTTAGAGATTAGACCCTTGACAGGTATGTCGCAGCCAAAATTGTTTTCCCAGTCTGTAGTTTCTCTTTTCACTCTTTTGGAGAAGTCTTTTGATAAGCATGAGTGTTTAATGTTAAGGAGGTCCCATTTATGTAGTTCATCTTCTGCTGTTTGTGCATTTTTAGTTATTGTCTCAGTTTTTTATTGTTTTAATGAATGGTATTACCTCCACTCAATAGCTAATGTTAACAAGACTAACAAAAGTCTATTATTGAAGAATAAACTTAAATATACCTTATTTTATTATGAATGTATCATATGTGGTATTGATAAATAAAAATTAAATTATTAATGCAAGCAATAAAATTATCGCCAATCTTATTTACCACATTACTTTGTTTTTCATATACATATTTTTAATTTAAGTTGTCTTATTAAGTTTTTTCACAGCATACATAGTTTTTCCACCCTGAAAATGTAGGCAAACGTACACTATCTGCAGTTTGTACATCTATCCTTGACCTTCCCTTAATGCAAATTTATCACTTATTAAAATGATTTTGTAAAAGCAGATATGACAGCAACATCACATCTTGGCATATGAGGACTAGTCTTTCCCTTTAAAATCACAATGTAAGTGCATTGAGGTGATCTTGTCAGAGGGATGACTTTGAATCTGACCTAACTAATAGAAAATATACATTATTCCAGAGTTTCTTTTTATTCAGACTACACATATTTCAAATGTTCAATATCCACATACAGATAAATGCTGCCATATTAGACATCTCAGTCTTGGGAATTTGGGGCTGGGTTTAACCAGTTGGCTGAGGTGTAGGGCCAGAATTCTCCCTGAAGAATGTCACTGCACAACTTTCCTCGTCATGATGTGGTTTGCAGTATAGGTAGCTTCTCAAGGGAAAATAATGATTGTTTTAGAATGAATTCATCAGAAAAGTAGCAGATTATGCCTATTGTGGTGCTCCAACCACTTTAGCCAGAAAACACCCCAGGTGCTTTCTGCAGATTTGACCTTATTATAGAAGCCAAGGTCTTGTGTTAGCCGGGTCAAGGGTAAGTCTGGAAGGACTTCATCAAACCAAGCATCACTGAGCCTCTCTTAGACTGCCAAACAATAGTCATTCCCTCAATTTGATTATCTTCAAAAATATAAATATCAATGAGAAAAAGATGTCATATATTCATGATATTCTATTCCTGTTAGAATGTTGTTCTTGTTAGTTGCTGCCGACTTGGCTTTCACTCATGGCAATCTTATGTATAACAGAATGAAACATTGCCCAGTCCTGAGCCATTATTATGATCATTGGCATGTTTGAGTCCATTATTGTGGCCATTGTATAGTGCCTTCCATTCCAGGGGACTCATCTTCCAGTACATATCGGACGATTTTCTGATGTGATCCGTAAGGTTTTCATTGGTTAGTTTTTGGAGGAGATTACCAAGCCTTTCTTCCTAGTCTCTGATAGTCTGGAAACTCCACTGAAACCTGCCCACTATGGGTGACCCTGCTGGTGGTTGAAATACCCATGAGATAGCTCCCAGAATGATGGCAGCGTGCAAGACTCCATAGTACGACAAACTGACAGACAGGTGGTGGTTCTTTATAATAAGCACTCTTCATTCAATTTTGTAGTATTTATCCTTTGCAAATTCCCTTTGACTTTGCAAAGAGCCACACCATTGTGAATAGAGAAAGTAGAGACAGTTTACTGTGCAGTGTCTGCCAAAAATGACATATTCTTCTCACATTTGCTTCTTTTCTGTCTTCGTTTTGCTACAACAATTTACAAGCATTTTAATTTAGAACTCAAGGAATTTCTTGTCCTTAAAAGGGAAAAGAATAAACAACAAATCTTGAATGTAGACCAGACGTTGTAGTGAAAGGAAGGAGTTTATGGTGCACATGTCCACCTCTCTGATAGGCCAACTCTAATCTGATATCTTCGGGGCGAATAGTCAAACCCTGGAATTGTTATAATAAATCCCCTCATAAATTTGATTTACAAGCCAATCGTTCTTGTGTTGAATCATCAAAATTCCATTTGTATCCTGCTTCTTTCTCTTGATTTAGGAACCCAAGTATTGGAAATAGCGGTGAAAGGTTTACTAATTTGGAGTGCTCATCTGAAGAAAATGCTTCCAACAACTGAAAGTAAAACAAACGTACAAACATACTGCCAACAGGAATAATGTCACATTAACTCTAAAAGTAATATAAATCTTTTATATACTGAGGAAAGTACTAGGACCAGAGAACTGTCACACAACAGAAACATTATCTATCATTCATGTATTAAATTCTTCCACCTGTTGTTGACATTACCTATGTATTGTGAAGCAACACCTGTTCTTGGAGACCATTCCTACATGGTGGTCACTAATTCTGTGGAACAGGATGGTGGTCTATAATATTTATTCCTCCTTTTTTTCTTTTTCCCAGGCTGACCTGTTTACTCCCTTCTTTTAATGCTTCCAGCTCTTTTTGACAGGTGGTGATTTATTAATTTTATATTAACTTCATTGAGTTATAATTTATACTCAAGCAAATGCCCACATTTAAAGTATTTTGTTAGATGAATTCTTAAAAAATCAGCTTTAATTTGGAATTAGTTACACACAGTAAAATTTACCAAATTTACATCTATAATTCAACGAGTTTGATAAATGACTAGTTATATAACTACCAACATTATCAATATCTAGAATATTTCCACTACCCTAAAATTTCCCTTATACCATCCTTAATATTAAATATTATTTTCTATTATTGGACAAGAAATAGTCTTTGGTAAGTATGAAAGCAGTAAGGGGAGGATACTGGGACATTCTGTTTTTAACAGTTAAAATATCAAATGTGCCTCCTTCAGATAGTCTCCGTGGTGGAGTAAATCACTGAGGACCCTAATATGATTATATATTTTCTAATATCATTATTCAAAAAAAAACAATTATTACATTTCTGGAAGGAAAAGTTCCTGATGAAATGATTGAAAAAGTCAGAATTTTTAGTTTAAGTTCAATCTCCACATAAATACATAACCTTGAATTTCTAAGGGGAAAGAATTAAAAGACTGGGACAAGAAACTTTCCTGGAATCAATTCTCAAATGCTTCTTTCCACACTCCGTGAATCTCTGAGGCTGGGTGGAAATGGAACCAGAAACATACAAAGCATTTAACTGCTGCATGATAAAATTCAAAGAAAAGAGTCAGGCTTCCTTAAGAAGAAAGTAGGTATTTCTGCTCTTAAATTAAATATTTCTCTGCAGAGGGACTTGAAGATCAGTTAAATATTTTAGGAGATCTCGGTTCAGAGCAGGTCTAAAACGTCTAGAATAAACACTGTTCTTGCATATAACTAAAATAATAGCTAACACATAAAATATAAGGCATAACTAAAATGCTCTTTAGAAGTGACGGAGAATGATGAGACTTTGTGAAGCTTACTTTGGACACGTCTTTAGGAACGACCAATGGCTAAGAAAGGACATAATGTTTGGTAAAGTACAGGGTCAGTGAAAACGAGGAAAATCCTCCATGAAATGGATTGACAAGTGGTTGCATAAATGAAATCAAACGTACCAAAGTTGTGAGAATGGCGCAAGACGAGGGAATGTTTTGTTGTGTTATACACAAGGTCACCACGAGTTGGAGTTTCAAACCCAGGCAGTCTGGCATCCAAACCAGTGGTGTTAAGCATGAAACAATGCCACCGAGCGCTCAAGACATCACTCCCACTGTCCACCTCCATGGGAATTCTTGCACCATTTATAACCTTCCAGTTTCATACTGACATAACCACATGTTGAATTAAAGCACTCCCAGACTATTCCTCATATGCCTTTCTCTCTTTCCTGCGCAGGTGTTGCATTCTTAACTCTACTACAAGATATTCCAACATAAGAAAGCTATGGTAACTTTTTACCTCTCTAGGAGGTCAGCAGAGTTTGGGCATCTCAGAATATTTTTGTGGTGGTGATGACATTGAAAAATGGATGATGAAGGTGGTGTTGATGAAGATTAGGATGAGAGAACAATAGCAGTGCCAGTTCTACAGTGAAAGAATTACAGGGACCAGGAGTTTGAAACCAAGATCGGAAGTTCAATGCTTGGGTTTCTGCACAAAGTTGTTGCATTGATTGTAATCTGAGCTTTCATTTTGTCCTGTCACTCCATGTACGCTGTCTTGGAGTCCTACCGGAAGACCCAGCAAGAGGCAAGGAAGCAAAGACATGATAATTATTCAAAAGAGGATGAGTTTCTCTCACTGTGGGCTGCTTCATTTGGTGGTTTTTGCAGACTATGAACCCAGGGTTTCTACCCTAGGAGGTGGAGGGGAAAGCCACTAGCAGGAATCTTTCCTCCCTCCCCCATTTGACCTTTTCTACTATAATGTCCCCATAGTTTAGAAGGTGTGATAGATGGCAGCACCTACACTTTAAGGTAGAGATATTATCGGGTAGCCCCAGGGGCAGAGATCCAACCCCAATGTCCCTCAGTCTTGCACCAGTGAGGCGGAGGTGGGGGTGAAGGCAACGCGATTGCAGTAGAAATAGCCCAAACTGTGTAAACTTCTTCCCACAAGACACCGTGGCCCGAGCTCTTAGGTGGTTGCTGTTGTCGCTGCTTCTGCTGCTCTTCTATTCCTATGCACAGGGTTTCGTCAAGAGAGGGACTCAGGATGATTCATCCAGCACAGCGAAGGACGGTAGTCGCTGGTTTGAGCAAAAGCTCGACCATTTCAGCAAAAAGAGGTCACAATTCTGGCTACAGGTAAAATCTAATGACCAGGGCAGGTAATGATAGGTGTGGGATGGTGTGAGCTTGAGGCATTGAGGAGGGTGCCGCTGAGGTCAGGGAGGTAGAGGAGATGTGGGGAGTGTTTTCAATCCAGGGAGGGTATACAGTTCAAACCCACCCAGAGGCACCTTGGAGGAAAGCCCTGACAATCTGCTTCTGACAGGTCACAGCCTTGAAAATCCTATGGAGCACAGTTCTACTCTGAAATTTATGGACACACCATGATTCAGAATAGACTATGTGGATTCTGGTTGGTTGGTTTGTTTTTTAATCTGTACTAGGCATTGTGCTTGGTATTTTATATCACCTTGCACTTTTTAGTTTGTTTTTTTTTACATTTTTTGTTTGCATTACAAAATATTTTAAATATATAGACATACAGAGACAACTGTGTGTGTGCCTGTTGAGGTTAACTACTGGAAGCATTTTATCATAGTTATCCCATCTCTTCGATGATTATTTTTATACATGAGCCTTGAAGGAGTTGCCTGGGGATACTTGGCCAAAGCCCAAATACTATCAGATGAGTAAACTAGCAGAAACCCAGAGAGGGCTGCTACAAAGATGAATTCTGATATGTTTCTTGTTTTATTTTATTTTATTTATTTTTGGCGTTAAAGAACAGAAATATATTTTCTCACAGATCTGGTGGCTAAATGTCCAAATCAGGTTCTCGGCCATGTCGATTCCTTCTGTGAGCCTCTCTCTTAGTTTCTGGTATCTGCTGGCAATCCTTGGCAGTCCTTGATATTGTCTGGCATTCCCTGGGGTTGTCTTCTTCCCTGTATGTGTGTCTCTATGTCTATTCTGCTCTTTTTACAACTTAGAAGTGATTAGGTGTCGGGCCTACTCTCCCTCAAGTCCCTCTTCCAAACAGAACACTGGTGGCACAGTGGTTAAGAGCTATGGCTGCTAACCAAAAGGTCTGCAGTTTGAATCCATGAGAGACTCCCGGGAAACCCTATAAGGCAGTTCTACTCTGTCCTATAGGTTCGCTATCAGTCAGAACGGAATCGACAGTAATGGGTTTTTTATTTTCAGTGGGGTGCATATTTTGGGGAACACAATTCAATCCATCACAATTTCCAGGACAGCTCCATAGTGTAGGAAGGGCAAGTATTACTATGCCTGGGAGCAAACTGAGATTAGAGAAAGGCTAAAAGTTTTGCCCAAGGACTGTCTACAGCAAATAAGTAAAAGGACTGAGTTTAGAATCCTGGTTATTTGACTCTTAACCCAACGCTCTTTCCACTCTGTCCAAACAGAGAATTTCTAAAATGTTTGCTCCATTTGGATGTCAGATAGTGAAAGGCTTTCAGCTCCTTGTTAAGGAATTTGGACCTCATCCAGGAAACAAGGTAGAGCAACTGAAAGGTTTTGTGCAAAGGACATGACACGTTTAAGTCACTGCCTGAGGGACACAGAGCTGGCCGCTGTAGGGTGTGTTAGTGGAATAGACATCTCAAGAGGAGGGAAGGTAGATCACTTACCATACCTTCAAACCTGGACTCGGTTTAAATAAATAATCTTGGTTTATTTTTAATTCATGTTTCTTGCTCTTGCTCATCCTTATATCAGTTTTAATATTTGTTTTTAGTTTTGTTGTTAAAAGTAATTTCACTCAAATCTCACAGACATGAATAAAGCTCACAAGTTTTAAATTTTTTTGTTTGTGTGGATTTTTACTTTTCGTTTAACATTTTATCCAACTGAAACATAAGTTCTATGTAATTTTGTATTCTGACTCCCATACTTTTGTTGTTCTTAGATGCCATCAAGTTCCAACTCATAGCAACCCTATGTAAAACAGAACGAAAAACTGCCCGGTCCTGTGCCATTCTTAAGATCATTGTCATGCTTAAGCTCCTTGTTGCAGCCACTGTGTCAATCCATCTCATTGAGGGTCTTCCTCTTTTTCTCTGACCATCTACTTTACCAAGCATGATGTTGATCCCTCCTGACAACATGTCCAAAGTATGTGAGATGCATTCTCACCATCGTTGCCTCCACAGAGCACTTTGGTTGTAGTTCTTCCAAGACAGATTTGTTTGTTCTTTTGGCAGTCCATGGTATATTCAATATTCTTCTCCAACACCACAATTCAAAGGCATCAGTTCTTCTTCAGTCTTTTTTATGTATTGTCCAACTTTCACTTGCATACGAGGCAATTGAAAATGCCATGGCTTGGTCAGGCTCACCTTAGTGTTCAAGGTGACATCTTTGCTTCTCCACACTTTAAAGAGGTCTTTTGCAGCAGATTTGCCCAATGCAATGCGTATTTTGATTTCTTGACTGCTCCTTCATTGGGTGTTGACTGTGGATCCAAGTAAAATGAAAACCTTGACAATTTCAATAGTTTCTTCACTTATCATGATGTTGCTTATTGGTCTAGTTGTGAGGATTTTTGTTTTCTTTACGTTGAGGTGTAATCCATACTGAAGGCTATGGTCTTTGATCTTCATCAGCAAGTACTTCGAGTCCTAGTTCTCCAAATATTAATTTACAACTTTAACTTCTGCTTCATCAACTCAATGGTAGTTTCTAGAGGGGCCTGAGCACCTTTCAGGTGTCCTAGGTGTGGTGGCACAAAAGGTTAAGCACTCAACTACTAGCTGAAAGATTGGTGCTTTGAACCCAGACAGAGGCACCTTGGAAAAACCTGGAAATCTGCTTCAGAAAGATCACAGCCTTGAAACCCCTAAGAAGTACAGTTCTACTCTGTACGCATGCAGTTGCCATGAGTCAGAATCAACTTGATGAACATTGGTTTGATTTCTTGGTTTGAGAACATTTCACTGAGCTAAAATGTCATCCTTTGCTGAACCATTTAGTTTTGGAGGAATATTTTCAGTTTTTTTTTTTTTTTTTTTTTTTGTCTTGTTTGCTTTCCCAGTTGCATAAATTTTCTATAAATCGGTTGCTAGAACTAGAGGGTTGATCCAATTCAGTTTGTTTTTTGAGAGCGTGGGAGGAAGACTACCTCATAGATAATGGCAAGTTGTTTCATGCAGAAATACATTATGCCTGAAATGTCTTTTTATGATTATTATTATGGTAGAAACTGTTGATGCCCAATGCCTAGATCTATCAATTTTTTGAGGGCTTGCAAAGTGACAAGATTCTATTTTACTATTCTTCATTGATTAGCTGGAATACATGTATAGAAGAGCCTTTCCATCTATTATTTGGTTACATGGTGACAAAATTTGCATTGGAAAGACACTATGAATACTTGACTTATTGTCTTTTTCACCGTATTTTAAAAGTACAGTAAGGATAACAGATTTAGAATATCACACAATCATTTTTTTTAACTCATCTTACATAGCAGTCTCAGAATAATACCAACACTGCAATCAATATTATAATTACTGAAAGACCATTAAAACTTTTCTTTGCAGTCTATTTGTCCATGAGGTTGATTCTTCTAAAGATTTACAAACAGTTAAATTACTGGCTTTCCAAGAGTCACTCAGAATTTTTTCTCTCTGTGTGGTTATGTGACCAATAAGATATAATTTGTGTCTATTTATTTTGTTATTTTTAAAAATAGGTTTTGTAAAATTCAATTTTGTCTTATAATTTCCTAAAGTATTTACATGTTTCCAAAGTCAAAACAAAACAAGATATTGCAATAAACTCGATTTTGACTGGTAATATTATTATTCTTAACGCTTCTCTCTATGACTTTATAAAACATGAAACCCTTCATCTCTTTTGCACTAAAACCTTCCACCTTTTCTCCTTTACTTTTCTACTTTTATTACTGATATTATAGCTGTATGTTTCTTTTTTATTATTTATTTATTTATTGTTGTTGAGAATATACATAGCTAAACATACACCAATTCAACAGTTTATACATGTACAGTTCAGTAACATTGTGTCCATTCCTCCAGTTATGCAATCATTCTCACTTTACGTTTCTGAGTTATTCCTTCCCCATTAAGATAAACTCACTGCCCCCTAAGGTTCCTATGTAATCTTTCCTGTTACTGTGGTTAAACTATTCATGGCAGCACCATGAGAATAGAAGCAGATGGAAAATAAATCAAATGTTCATCAGTAGAATGCTAGTTTAATTATTATGGTATATCCACAGAAGAAAATAACAAGTAGCTGTAAAAAAGAGTGAGGAATATTTCAACTTCTTTACATATTGTTATTTAATGACCTCCAATATATGACAGTATATGAAAATAGCAGAATGGCACTTAATCTAAGAAAAGGAGAAAAATGAAATATATATATATATAAAATTTACAAAAAGTAAGGGAAAATGCATTTAAAAAATTAGTGAAAATGGTTACATATAATGAGAAGGAGGTAAAAGTTTTAGGAAATAAAAATTATCTCAGTTTTCTCAGAATATACTTAGGTTTGCAGGTTTAGCTTTGTTGTTGTTTTTAGGTGCTGTCAAGGCGGTTCTGGCTCATAGGGAACCTATGTACAACTGTCATGGATTGAATTGTGTCCCCCAAAAGCATCTGTCAACTTGGCTGGGTCATGATTCCCATTACTGTATGATTGCATAATCTGATGTGATTTCCTTATATCTTGTAAACTCTATTACTATGATGAGATTATATGTGATCTCCTTATGTGTTGTAAATTCTGTCACTGTGATGAGGTTATACTGATGAGGTTGACAAGATTAGATAGCGTCTTAACACAATCTCTTTGGAGATATAAAAGAGAGAAGCAAGCAGAGACACATGGGAAACTCATACCACCACGAAAGTGTGCCGGGAGCAGAGCATGTCCTTTGGACCTGAGGTTCGTGCACAGAGAAGCTCCCAGACCAAGGGAAAACTGATGACATGGACCTTCCTCCAGAGCCGACGGAGAAAGCGTTCCCCTGGAGATGACACCCTGAATTTGGACTTGTAGCCTGCTGGACTGTGAGAGAATAAACTTCTCTTTGTGAAGCCATCTACTCATGGTATTCCTGTTAGAGCAGCACTAGATGACTAAGACAACAACAGAATGAAACACTGCCTGAAAAGGCTACATCCACATGATCTTTGTTATGCTTGAGCCCATTGTTGCAGCCCCTGTGTCAGTGCATCTCATTTAGGAACTTCCTCTTTTTCCATGACCCTCTGTTTTACAAAGCATGATGTCATTCTCCAGGGACTGATTCCTCCTAATGACATGTCCAAGGTATATGAGACAAATTCTCACCATCCTTGTCTCCATAGAGAATTCTGGCTGTATTTCTTCCAAGACAGATTTGTTCCTTCCTTTGGCAGTCTATGGTACATTCAATATTCTTCATCAACACCATAGTTCAAAGACATCATTTCTTCTTCAGGCTTCCTTATTTGTTGGTCACCTTTCACATGCATATTAGGCAACTGAAAACACCATGGCTTGGCTCAGGCACACCTTAGTCATTAAAGTGACAACTTTACTTTTTTAGCACTGTGAAGATGTCTTGTGTAGCCGATTTGCCCAGTGCAATACATCATTTGATTTACTGATTGTTGCTTCCATGAATGTTGATTGTGGATCCAAGTAAAATGAAATCCTCGACAATTTCATTTTTTGTCTTATTTTATCATGATGTTGCTTATTGGTCCAGTTGTGAGGATTTATGTTTTCTTTCTGGTGAGGTGTCATCCATATTGAAGGCTGTGGTCTTTGGTCTTCATCAGTAAGTGTTTCAAGACTTCTTCACCTTTAGCACGTAAGGTTGTGTCATCTGCATATCACAGGTTGTTAATGAGTCTTCATCCAATCCTGATGCTCCATTCTACTTCATACAGTCCAGTTTCTAGGATTATTTGCTCAGCATACAGATTGAATAAGTATGGTGGAAGGATACAACCCTGAAACACACCTTTTCTGACTTTAAACTGTGCAGTATCCCCTTGTTCTGTTCAAATGACTACCTCTTGATCTATGTACTGGTTCCTCATGAGTACAATTAAGTGTTCTGGAATTGTCTTTCTTCGAAATGTTATCCATACTTTGTTATGATCCACACAGTTTATTGCCTTTGTATAGTCCATAAAACAAAGGTAAACATCTTTCTGGTATTTCCTGTTTTCAGCCATGATCCATCTGACATCATCAATGATATCTTTCCTTCCGCCTCCTCTTCTGAATAAGGCTTGAATTTCTGGCAGTCCCCTGTCGAAGTAATGCTGCAACTGGGTTTGAATGATCTTCAGAAAAATGTGACTTGCATATAATATTAATGACATTGTTCAATAATTTCTCTATTTGGTTGTATTACCTTTCTTTGGAATAAGCAGACATATGGATCTCTTCCAGTTGGTTGGCTACATACCTCTCTTCCAAATTTCTTGGCATAAAGGAGTGAGTACTTCAGACACTTCATCCACTTGATGAAACTCCTCAGTTAGTATTCTGTCAATTCCTGAAGCCTTGTTTTTCTCCAATTCCTTCACTGCAGCTTGGACTTCTTCTTTCAGTACCGTTGGTTCTTGATCATATACTACCTCCTGAAATGATTAAATGTCAACCAATTCTTTTTGGTACAGTGACTCTGTGTATTCCTTCCATCTTCTTTTGATGCTTCCTGCGTCTTTCAGGCTTTTGCCCATAGGATCTTTCACTATTGCACCTCGAGGCTTGCATTTTTTCATCAGTTGTTTCAGCTTGAGAAATGCCAAGCGTGTTCTTCCCTTCTGGTTTTCTAACTCCAGGTTTTTGCAGATGTCATTCCAGGAATTTATTTTCTCTTCCTGAGCCATTCTTTGGAATCTTCTGTTCATCTCTTTTGCTTCATCATTTCTTCCATTTGCTTTAGCTACTCTACAGTCAAGAGCAAGTTTCAGAGTCTTTTCTGACATCCATTTTGGTCTTTTCTTTCTTTCTTGTCTTTTTAATGACCTTTTGCTTTCTTCATGCATGATGTCCTTGATGTCATTCCACAGTTCATCTGGTCTTCAATCATTAGTGTTCAAAGTGTCAAATTGATTTTTGAAATGGTCTCTAAATTCAAGTGGGGGTATTCTCAAGGTCTTACTTTGGTTCTCGTAGATTTGTTCTAATTTTCTTCAGCTTCAACTTAAACATATATGTGAGCAACTTATGGTCTGTTACACAGTTAGTCCCTGGCTTTGTTCTGACTGATTATGTTGAGCTTCTCCATCATCTCTTTTCATAGACATAGTGGAATTGATTCCTGTGTATTCCATCCAATGAGGTCCACATGTATAGTCACTGTTTATATTGTTCACAAAAGGTATTTGCAATGAAGAATTTGTTGGTCTTGCAGAATCGTATCATGCGATCTCAGGCATCATTTCTATCATCAAGACCATATTTTCCAACTACTGATCCTTCTTCTTTGACTCCAACTTTTGCATTTCAAACACTAGTAATTATCAATGCATCCTCATTGCATGTTAGAGCAATTACAGTCTGCAGAAGTTAGTAAAAATCTTCAATTTCTTCATCTTTGGCCTTAGTGGTTGGAGAGTAAATTTGAATAATAGTTGTATTTACCCGTCTTCCTTGCAGGCGTATGGATATTATCTTATCACTGATAGCATTGTACTTCAGGATAAACTTGGAATATTCTTTCTGATGATGAATGGAATGCTATTCCTCTTCAATTTGTCATTCCTGATATAGTAGACCATGCGACCGTCTTATTCAAAATGGCCAGTACCAATCCATTTCAGCTCACTAATGCCTAGGATATCAGTGTCTGTATCTTCTGTTTCATTTTTTATGATTTCCAATTTTCCTAGATTTTTGCTTTGCACATTCTACCTTCTGACGATTAATGGATATTTTCTGCTGATTCGTCTCATTTTGAGTCCTGTCACATCAGCAAAGAAGGTCCTGAAAGCTTGACTCCATTCATATCATTAAGACTGACTCTACTTTCAGGAGGCAGCTCTTCTCCAGTCATTTGTTGAGTACCTTCCAAACTGAGAGGCTCATTTTCCAGCACTCCATCGGACAATGTTCTGCTGTTAGGCATAACGTTTTCACTGGTTAATTTTTTTCAGAAGTAGACCGCCAGATCCTTCTTCCTGGTCTGTCTTTATCTGGAAGTTCAGCTGAAACCTGTCCATTATGGATGAGCCTGCTGTAATTTGAATACCAGTGGTATAACTTCCAACATCACAGCAACATGCAAGTCCCCACAGGATGACAAACTGACAGAAGAATGGCAGGGTGCACTTAGCTTTGGCACCATGAAGATATTTCCAATAAAACAATTAAAATTGAAAATAAAATGAAACAAATTAATCTAATGGTCTCTTAAGTCTGTGGCGTCACCAGAAAAAATTATTTCAAGTGAATAGAAAGCTCAGTACTTTGACTTTATGTCTCTTGTGGGATAAATCCTAAAGACATACACACAACTGTAAAGAAATCAAAGTTTTCAATAATCATACTGTCAGTCTTAACATTATTGTTGTTGTTGTGTGCCACTGAGTCAATTCCAACTCACAGCGATCCCATAGGAGAGAGTAGAACTGCCTCATAGGTTTTGTTAGGCAGTAATCTTTACAAAAGCACATTGCCAGGTCTTTTCTCTCTTGGTGAAGCTGCTGGATTCCAACCACCAACCTTTCAGTTAACAGACGAGCACTTAAATATTGTACCACCATGGCTCCTTTTAATATTGGTGTTGTTATTCTAATGTGTGAGTATTACTTCATATTGTTGGTATAAAACAAAAAATTAATAATGTTAATGTTGTTAGGAACCCAAATTTTCAAATGAATGAAAATAGCCACAAATATAAAATCAAGGAAGAATCTTATATTCTAAATTTGAATTTGAAATACTAGCATGAATTGTAAAAAATAATAGTGATGGTTGCACATTGTGAGTGTGATTTATGCCACTGGATTGTACACTTGAAAGTGATTAAAATGGTCAGTTTTAAGTTGTGTCTATTTTACCACCAAAAACAAAAAATCAGTTCGTCCAGTGTGTAGGTATGGTGTCTTCACCAATGTCACTGATTTAGAAGGGACGTCAGGACCATAACTCAAATCTGACAAACCAAAATATGCTGCCACCCAGTTATCAGGAACCACCAACAAATCACAAAGCCTAGTGAGTTTTGTGACTTACTAGAATATTTTTACTTTCACAGAGATATTTCCTTAATGATTCTTGCTACAAACCTGGAGGACCGGTATTTCTGATACTCAGTGGGGAGCAAGCTTCCACAGGAATTTCCACATCAAGAAACTTTACCTTGAATACATATGCTGAGAGGCTGGGCGCCTTCTTCTTTCTTCTGGAACACAGATTTTACGGACAGAGCCAACCAACAGGGTAAATTTAAGGGTTTCCTTTTTGTGGTTGTTCTCGTTGCTGTTGTTATTCTCTCTCTGTTTTTAATTTTGGCAATTAAACCTAAATATGTTCCTCGTGCAGGCAGCTGAATATTTGAAAATTCAAATGATAAGAAAGAAAAACTGTAGGTGGAGGTTTGGGGTAGAAGCAACTTTCTCGATAAAAAAAATTGATATGAAATTTCCTTTGCATAAAATGTATTCCTCATGTTCTGTAATTTCATGTTGAAGTATTTTCATGAGCATGCTTAAACAAAATGTCAAAATTATTATTTTTTTCTACCCCAGTAGAATTTTAAACCATGAAAATTACTCTCCCCATGGAAACTGGGGAGACCCTTTTGTTAAAACAACTCATCAAAGGTAACTGGATGTCATATTAAATTTCAGCTTGCAGTGGCAGAGTAAGAAGCAAGAATATGAGATCTTTTTTTGTCTCAATAGCTTATTCTTGCCATTTACTATTTTTGCCCTTTCCCCCAGTGGAAAGATATATTTTTAGCTTACTTGCTTACAAACTGTTCATTATATGAAGTCAAGGAAATAGAAAGAAGTTTACAAAGTACCCCTGAAGGTTATGATAAAGCCAATTTAATATCAAAGTATCTTATTCTCATTAAAATAAAAATTAAGGGTTCATTTTACAACCCTGAGAATGTGATTATTGTCAGTGAAATGATACCTTTTTAATATGAGTCATAAGTCTTGGTACCATTTATCATGACATGCTAATAATTGCTGGAAGTTTTACCTGCTTCTTTCTTGCTATGACCCACGAGTCTGAGTTTTGAATTCCAAGTCTCTTAACTTTTGGTAGTAAGGTGACACTCCAATAGCTCCATCACTTCTACATTTATTAGTAACTTTGATTTTTTTTTTGTGTGTGTGTGTGTGTGTTGATATTATGATAGCCTATGAATGCTTTTAAGTTTGAGATTTCTTTATTAAGCACTCTAAGGAAGTAAATAGCTGTTCAAAAATGGAATAACCTGTGTTATATAAAATAATTTGTTATCCCAATTAACTTCTTGTGATGAATCTCAGAAAGAGGGTATTAGCAAGAACTACAATAGAATTTGGTCTTTAATTAAGTAATTTGGGGAGAATCTAAGAATATGAGAATTTACTGTAGAATTTGCTGTTAGAAAGTAGGGGGAGTTCTATGACTGAGTGTTTCAACAAATCTTATCTATACTTTTCCAGTTACATCCTATTGGCTTGGACTTAATCAGCAACTTCACATCTGTCTGGAAGGGTAGCTGGGACATGTAGCGTTTATTCTGGGCCAAGCTAAAATATAAGGCATTAACTACCTAAATCTGAAACCAAACCAAACCAAACCAAATCCTTTGCCGTCGAGTTGATTCCCACTCATAGCAACCCTATAGAACAGAGGAGAATTGCCTCATAGGGTTTTCAAGGATTGGCTGTTGGATTTGAACTGTGGACTTTTTGGTTAGCAGCCAAGCTCTTATCCACTGCGCCACCAGGGCTTCCTAAAGCTGAAAAGGAAAGTGAATATTAGGGAGAAAGGCTCTTCTGTAGCATCTCAGTAGTATAATTGCTGAACGAAGGTTAACGTTTTGCCTCTTGAAGCCCTTGTTATCTGAGGACAAATTATTTTCAGAATGATTCTACCACTCGATACTTCCACAAGTGGTACAGGAGAGAGCCTGACTCATCACATCCATGCCAACCCTGAATACTAAAATAAATCTTACCAGTTTGTTAGGAGGGGAAAAATACTCATATGGTATTACTTTTACAATAGAAAGGGCTAAACAGTTTCACATATTTGCTGGCCATTTCTGTTTTTTTTTTCTTTGTGAATAATCTGTCCTTGCTTACTTTTAAATTAGTAATCAGCTAATGACAGCATCTTGTAGGGGCAGGGAGTTTTTTTTTTGTTTTTTTTTTTCCCTAGTAATGAAGATTAAAGATACCCTAGGTTTACAGGAAACCTTATCATGGAGGAAACACCATTGAAAAGTAAACAACAAATTTTACTTTTCTTATAATGAGAAAATTAGATTCAAATAGGCCTCTGGTTGTAGCAGCAAACCAGAAAGAATGGAAAATAGCATCAGTACAATTAACTAGGTTTTTGTAATGCCTTGGAAATAATTAAATCACTGATATTTTAGCCCTTTTGAAAATGCCTCCTCTCTGAGTCATGGTAATAGTGTGATAGGCGTGCTTCAGTTCAGTGTGTGGAGAAAGGTTACCTTATGGGTGGTGACAGGTATTTCAAACTCCTTCACAATGCTGACAGGAGGAAATGACATAATTAAAATGAAACAATTCTAACAATTATTGCTAGCTCCTGCGTTTAAGTGTCACTGTAACTCAGATTATTCCAATTAAAATTTAAAGTTGGATGTGGTAAAAATACTCAACGTGTTTTCAAAATATACATCTTTACTTTATAGTCAAGCTGATGTTAAGCAGTGTATTTTCTACTTTAATTACTGCCAGAAACATCATGTATTTATCCCCTAATTATAGAGATCTGAGTACTGCCAGCCTCTGCTACCTCAGCAGCAGGCAAGCCTTGGCTGACGTCGTCAACTTCCGAACTGAAATAGCAAGGAAACTGGGACTCACCAAAAATAAATGGGTTACATATAGCATCTCTTATGGTGGTTCCCTTGCAGTGTGGTCGAGAATAAAACACCCCAACCTGTTTACTGCAGCAGTGGGCAGCAGTGCACCAATTCAAGCAAAACTTAATTTTTATGGTGAGTATTGTCTATATATGGGAGTCCCTGGATGTGGCAAAAGGTTAATGTCCTCAGCTGATAACTGAAATGCTGGAGGTGCGAGTTCCCCGAGAGGCACCTTGGAAGAAATCTCTGGCTATCTGCTTCTGAAAAATCAGCCACTGAGATCCCTATGGACAACAGTTCTACTCTGACACACATGAAGTCATCATGAGTTGGAATCAGCTTCACAGCAACTGGTTTGGTTTTTATGGTATATCTATGCCTCTATATGCATATATGTATGTATGCATATATAGAGAGAGATGTAGTATTTATATACATATATATAATAAGAAAAGTATCTGTATGTCAGTGATTACTATAACAAGCATAGCTTAATAAGACAGGGTCACCAAACTAGACCTAAGTCTATCTCCCTCCCCATATGATAGGTTTCCAAGAAAGATATATATGTTACCCACAGTTGGTACCTCGTATCCATATTTACAACCATATGATGGGTGATGGCTTCTTAAAGGGTGGAAATGATGTGACAAGTCTTAGCTATTGATTTGATAGTAAAAGAATTCATAATATAGCTATTTTCAAAGAAGTGAAGGACAAGTTCTTATTTTTGAAGGACAAAAATTTCCTACTTTGAAGTTACATTTCAATTTTCCTACTACTACCTGACTTTATGATAAACGATTTATAATTAATGGCCTTAGGATTTTTCCAGGTAGACAAACACATGTGATTGGCAATTTGTGCCTCTGAATACATATTCCCATTAAAATGTTTAAAGTATAAAATTTTTACTTCATTAAGTTTTTCTTGTAAAAATAAAAATAATCTCCCTCCCCCCAAAAAAGGAGGTAGTTTTCCTTTAATATTTGAACATTTCAAAGGTTAACAAATATTCAGTCATCATTCCAGTTCAGGTTCCTTTAGTCTTGATAGAATCTTATTTGGTCCAATAAATCTGAAGGCTCTAACACTGAGGTAATCCTCTCCCTTCCTCTTTTAACAAGAAAAGCCATGTTCCAGTTGATGAATACGTCTGGATTTGCAGAGCATGGGTGTAAGTCATTGTTTACTAGCAATTTTTACTGGCATTCTGGCAAAATCATTTAATTTTGCAGTTTCTTAACTTTGTCATCTTATAAAATGGAGGTAATTGCAAACTTGAAAGAATTATATCTTATAAATGGTTACAATTAAACCATACTAAATGTACTTTTTTTCTTTTTCATATTCTTAGAGTACAATGAAGTAATTGGAAGGATTCTGTCCGTTCATAACAGCGAATGTCCCAAAGCAGTGAAAGGCTTTTGCTATTCTTGTGCGGATGCTGAAACCGATGAAATAACAACAGTAAGCTTGAAAAGGATTTCAAGTAAGTGGACTGGTTTGTGTATAAGAGAGTCTCTGCTTAAATATAGCCTGGTATTTCCTTAAATTTACACCATTAATGTCATTTTCTTATGTTAAGGCTGGTTACCTGAAAAGAAAGGGAGATTTTGAACAGTTCAGTTCCTTTTGAATATTATTTATATTAGCAATTTCTAGATCATATAAGAAGCATGGCTGGGACCTCTGTGGATACTTTTAAGTCTGGTGGGTGTTCAGGTCAGAGGGCAGGAAAGAGTGGATGCTACCCTTGGGGTCCTCAGGCAGTCACGGGGCGCGGTAAAACTCTTCTCCTGGAAAGGAGAAGCAACTCAAGAGGAGCAGAGGCCCTGAAAACAAATCTTGTCATTTCTGTGAAAAAAAGAATGGTGAGGTTTTCCACAAAGTTTGGACTATAAAAATATACTGTGGTATTGGAGCATTTCAGGAACTGAATAAAACCGTTTTTGTGTTTGGATTTTTTTCCCCCTTTTAAATAAGGCAACCTTTGTTGTTTAAGATCTAGACTAGAGATTTCTTTAATAGTGGCTGTTGCTGGTAGGTTAGGTGCCATCCAGTTGGTTCCAACTTATAGTGACCTTATGTACTACAGGATGAAACACTATGTGGTCCTACATCATGCCCACAATCCCTGTTATGCTTGAGCCCATTGTTGCAGCCACTGTGTCAATCCATCTCGATGAGAGTCTTCCTCTTTTTTGCTGACCATCTGCCTTACCAAGCATGATGTCTTTCTCCAGAGACCGATCCTTCCTGACAATATGTCCCAAGTATGTAAGACATAGTCTCACCATCCTTCCGTGTAAGGAGCATTCTGGTTTTTCATCTTCCAAGATTGATTTGTTCCTTCTTTTGGCAGTCCATCTATACTCAATATTCTTTGCCAACACCACAATTCACAGGCATCAATTCTTGATGATAGTGGAGGACATTCTTTTTTGAAGTAGAAGAGTCCCCAGGAAAGCGGATTTGGGAAAAGTAGATAAGCTATAAATGAAGCATAAGAAATGATGGCATTTGCCTTTACCTTGAAGACAGAACAATAGATGAAGTGGGAGACAGGTATTCAAAGGCATCACATCCTTTACTCTTAGTAGTACTTAGACTAGAAGTGAAAAAAAGAGATAGTGAAAGCCTAAAGATTAATATCATACCAGGCCAAGTATTGAAGAACAGGTGAGGGGAAGTTTTGGAACCTTCAGAGAATTTGATGGGAGGAATCACAATTTTGCCTGAAGGTCTCATATTAACCATGTTGTTGTTGTTAGCTGCTATTGACTCATGTAAACCCTATGCACAACCAGACAAAATGCTGAGCTTTCCTGTGCCATCCCATGATCAGATGCAAATTGGACAGTTGTGATCCATAGGGTTTTCATAACCATACTCACCTTCTTTAGGTTCCCAGGAGCTAAATTGCGATGTTGATAAAACTCACCAGCAGGAGGAACCATCACCTTAAATTTCCTTTTTGTGCCTTTTAAAGATCATCTGACAGTTAACAGTCAAATCAAAAGCTTTTATGTTTCTGCAGACATGTTGTTCTCTTGTTGCCAGTGGCCTTTGAGTTGATTCAGCTTTCAGAGACCTCATTTGTGCAGAATAGATCTGCTCCATAGGGTTTTCGAGGCTGTGAAAGTAAGTTAATTAAATAATTTAGGTCTCTTGATCATGGCCTTCTGTATGAATTACACCTCAACAAAAAGATAGTACAAATCCTCACAACTGGACCAATAAGTAACATCATGATAAGTGAAGAAACTATTGAAATTGTCAAGGTTTTCATTTTACTTGGATCCACAGTCAACACTCAAGGAAGCAGCAGTCAAGAAATCCAACTACATATTGCATTGGGCAAACCTGCTGCAAAAGACATCTTCAAAGAGTTGAAAACCAGAGATGTCACTTAGAGGAATAAAGTGCCCCTGAACTAACGCATTGTATTTTCAGTCACTTCATATGCATGCGAAAGCTGAACAACAAGGAAGACCAAAGGAGAATTGATGCCTTTGAATTATGGTGTTGGCGAAGAATACTGAATACACCATGGATTGCCAGAGGAACAAATAAATCTGTCTCGGAAGAAGTACAACCAGAGTGCTCCTTAGAAGGGAGGATGAGGAGACTTTGGACATGTTATCAGGAGTGGCCAGTCCCTGAAGAACGACATTATCTTTGGTAGAGGGTCATCAAATAAGAGAAAGACCCTCAAAGAGGTGGATTGATCCAGTGGCTGCAACAATGAGCTGAAACATAGCAACAATTATGAGGGTGGGGCAGGATCCAGCAGTTTTTTTTCTATTGTACATCAGGTCTGGATGAGTCAGAACCTACCTGATGGCACCTAACAACAACAATCGTGGCACTAGATTGGTTGTGATTCTAATGAGATGGAAGCAGTGGCTTTCATCCTCACTTGCTCTATTCTGTCCATGAAGATCTACCCCCTGCAAAGGCCTCACAAATGCCACATTTGTCCACAAGGATGCTGGAGAAGATCATATAAAAGGTTTAAGAGGCATCTAATACCTTGCATGGGAAACCATCTCAACACGATCGACCAATGGAAAGTCAAGACATCTGTTTCTTTTAAATCTAAATCTTTCAGATTTTATTATGTATAAAATGTAAATGCTGTTTAAAGAAGAAAAAGTCTTCCAACTTTAACTATCAATTATATAGTTTACCTTCAGACTGCAGAATTAATCTTGGGCACATTTGTTACTACATATTCTATCATTCTACTAACTCACTAATGGATAATTTTTTAAAGGTTTTTCCATTTATTTAGCTTTTGTGTTTGCTTCACTTTTCTATTAATGTTCTCTGAGGGCATCAGTCCACTGAAAACTTCTCCTGGGAAACTCAGCCTGTTTGCTCCATTCAAGTCTAGTCAGCTGTCCTGTGTGAGCCAAAACTTTCAGGGACAGTACCACCTACTCTAGTCCTGAACCCTGCCTGATGTGCATGCAAACACTAGGGACACAGCTGCCAAGTCCCTGTTTGCTTCCCTGACCAGTAACTTAAACAGCTGAAGTTCTTTGCTGCAGAAAGATTTCTGAATCTTTCTATGGGCCTCAACAAAACTTTCTTAGCTTTTCTCCCCATGGTTTCTGCTCTCTCCTTTTACTTCTTTCTCTTCTCACAGCCATTCCTCCATTCTAGCTATAATAAAACATTCAGGAGACACTTGACATACTAAGGCAACAATCCTCAGTCCTAGATAGAGGTTACAGTATAGGATGTTTTCTTAATATACAGAACTCGGCACTCCCGCCTCCTGTCACATACTTGCTGGATTAGACATCATTATTTCTAGAAAGCTCAAGGGCACTTAAGCGGGTTGACAACTATGGAAGAAAGGGAATAGACTCAAGAGGAATGCATTCCCTGTAAAACGAAGGCTTAACTATCAAGTCAATACAAGGAAGGCAAAGGTAACTACACCGAAGAAAGGAAGGCTGGCAACAGGGGAGTTAGATCTTTTCTCCTCACTAACTACAACTGGCATATATATATATGTGCATGTATATATGTATATATATGTATAACTTTTTTATTATGTATTTTTCTTCCTTTTTTCTTCTTTCCTCCTTGAGTAGGGTGACGAATGTCAGAGTGAAGACACCTAGGCTTCCCTGGGCTTGGCTGGGCTGGGCAGGTCTGGGAAGATTCAATGAAAACAGGAGGCTAAAGATTGCAGGCAGAGTGACTAGCCCTGACACTCCAATTTGGACACTGGCACCCCAGACTGGCAGAGCACAGAGGAAGCTTTCCAGGGACATGGCATCTGTTCTTAAGGGCCTCGGCACTATTGCTAAGTAAGAAAAGTTCTTCTCAACAACCTCTCGCCTTCCTCCAAGCTAAAATCTTTGCCTCTTAAATATCTGCACTTGCCAAAGTCCCTTCCCTCCAGAACTATCCCTTCCTTTTTCTAATTCTCAAAGAAAAACTTATTACATGAGACTTAATTACTGATAAGACATAACACCTTGATTTGACACTGGGTAATTGTTTACTTTTGTCATATGTATGATCAGTGTCGGCATGCAAAAATGTCCCCATACTTTAATATCTTACTAGAAGTGGATAAATTAAACTATTTTAGAAGCTTTATTTACATATTTATCATTAGCTGAAATGATAAATGTATATATATACATATATAGGTACACATACATATACAAGTTTGTTAATAAATAAATTTCATGGAGCTGAATATTTCTAAAAGAAGGTCCATAGTAATCAGTAAATTCATAGATTCCCAGAAGCTACTCAGAGAGCCCCAGGCTACACCCACACTTTCACAGATGATTCCACAAAACAGAAGGCTTAAGTGATTTTGCTCAAAATCACAGAAGAAGCAACAGCACCAGGACACAACTGAGGTATCTGGCTTTCAATCTAGTGGAATTTCTAATCAAAGTCATCTCATCACACACATTGAAATGTAGCTGAGTTAATTCGTAAGTCATTGGAGGTTTTGTGGAACTTGACTGAGTGTATACTTAGTGTTGTAACATAATTGTAGTTATTAAGCAAAACTACTTGTTATAAAAGCTACATGGAGATGCTTTTTTATGTAGAAGTCACAAATACCACATTACATTTTCCTTCTTCCCTTTCTCCTTCTTCCTCTTTCTTTTCTTCCTTCCCTCCTTCCTTCCTTCCATCCACTCATCCATCCACCCATACATCCATCAATTCATCCATCCATCCATAGATTCATCCATCATATACACTGTGATAGGCACTGAGAATACAATAGGGAGAAAAAACGGACACGATCACTGACTGTCATGGAATTTCCAGTCGTGTGACAGAGATGGACATGAATCAGATATCCACAATATAACTAACGTAAGTGCTCAAAAAAAAAGAACAAGATATTGTAACATTTTAGAGTAAAGAAAACTAAGTTAGAATGAGGACGGGGTAGTATATCTCCAAGGATATGATGCTTGACCAGCTCTCTGAAGAATAGGATCGAGATAAAGATGGCAAGAGGCAGGCAGAGAACATTCCAGAGAGAGCAGCAAGGCAAAATCCCTGTAATGAGAGGACCTGAATAGAAGCCCATATGACTGTAGAGCAGACAAAATGGGAAGGGCATGTGAGTTGAAAGTGACAGTCTATGCCAGATTGGACTCTGAAGAACCTCTCAGGACGCTGGGTGGGAAAGCTGGGGACTATGATGTCATAATTACAAGCTTCTTCTTGTCAAAAGCCTCTGATATTACAGAACAAACTAATTTCTGTAAAAGAAAGGCCAATTTAAAAAATATGAAAGAAAGAAAATGGTAAACATTCTAAAAAAAACTTCTGATTAAATTAGAGCTACTATATAATGAATATGACAATAAGTTACCTTAGTCCTTTGGACCTCAGTTTCCTCATCTATAAAATGAAAGAGTGTTAGGTAAAGTCACTTCCAAAATTCTGAGATTATATCTGTGCTTTCCAGCTACCAGTTAATTACTCTGAGCTCTGCCTCTAGAAAATGAAGGCCAGCTTTATTTAAACTTAAACAAGAAAAAGAGTTAGCATTTAATAATTATGTTAAAATATGTTTTCCTAGACTCATAGAATACCTGGACTGCTGTGAATAGTAGGCTTAGTGTACCCACAAGACCCAAAGATATGTGGTGATGTTTAACATACAGATTTCTGGGTCTCTCCGTATCGTTGTTCTTAGGTGCCATCAAGTTGCTGTGATTCATAGCGATTCTATGTATAACAGATCAAAACATTACCTGGTCCTGTGCCACCCTCACAATCATTGCTTGAGCCCATTGTTGCAGCCACTGTGTCAGTCTATCTCCTTGAGGGTCTTCCTCTTTTCCACTGACCATCTACTTTACCAAGCATGATGTCCTTTTCCAGGGACTGGTCACTCCTGATCACATGTCCAAAGTACATAAAACAAGTCTTGTCATCCTCTCTTCCAAGGAGCATTCCAGCTATATTTCTTCCAAGACAGATTTTTTCATTCTTCTGATAATCCCTGCCATATTCAATATTCTTCTCTACACCATAATTCAAAGGCATCAATTCTTCATGGATCTTCCTTGGTTCAGGCTCAGCTTAGCCCTCAAGGTGACAGCTTTGATTTTTAACACTTTAAAGAGGAATTTTTCAGCCAATATTTGCAATGCAACGTGTCCTTGGATTTCTTGACTGCTGCTTGCATGGGTGTTGATTGTGGATCCATGGAAAATGAAATTCTTGACAACGTCCAACTTTTCTCCACTTACCATGATGTTGCTTATTGGTTCCAGTTGTGAGCATTTTGTTCTCTTTATGTTCAGGTGCAGTCCATAAGGAAGGCTATGGTCTTTCATCTCCATCAGTAAGTGATTCAAGTCCTCTTCACTTCATCAGGCGAGGTTGTGTCATCTGCATCTCACAGGTTGTTCATGAGCCTTCCTCCAATCTTGATGACAGGTTCTTGTTCAAATAGTCTAGCTTCTCAGATTATTTGCTCAGCATACAGATTAAATAAGTATGTTGAAAAGATACAACAGTGGCGCAAACCTTTCCTGATTTTAAACCAAGCAGTATCCCCTTGTTCTGTTAAAATGACTGACTCTTAGTCTACACACAGGTTATGCATGAACGCAGGTGTTCTGGAATTCCCATGCTTCGAAATGTTATTCATAATTTGTTATGATCCACACAGTCAAATGCCTTTGCATGCTCAACAAAACATAGGTGAACATCTTTCTAGTATTCTCCGATTTCAGCCTTGATCCAACTGACATCAGCAATGATATCCCTGGTTCAAGTCCTCTCCTGAATCCAGCTTGAATTTCTGGCAGTTCTCTGTTGATGTACTGCTGCAACCATTTTCCAATTATCTTCAGCAAAATTTTACTTGCATGTGATACTAATGATATCATTCAACAATTTCATCACTCAGTTGGATCACCTTTCTTTGGAATTCGTATGTATATGGATCTCTTGCAGTTGGTTGGCCAGGTAGCTGTCTCCCAAATTTCTTGGCATAGATAAGTGAGCACTTCCAGCATTGCATTTATTTGTTAAAACGTCTCAGTCAGTATTCTGTCAATTCCTGGAATCTTGTTTTTCACCAGTGCCTTCAGTGCAGCTTGGACTTCTTCCTTTAATACTGTCAGTTCTTGATCATATGCTACTTCCCGAAATGGCTGAACATCAACCAATTCTTTCTGGTACAGTGACTCTGTAGTTCCTCCCTCTTCCTTTGATTCTTCTTGCTTCACTCAATATTTTGCCTATAGAAACCTTCAATACTGCAACGTGAGGCTTGAATTTTTTCTTCAGGTCTTTCAGCTTGAGAAATGCCAAGTATGTTCTTCCCTTCTGGTTTTCTAACTTCAGGTATTTGCACCTTTCATTCCAATACTTTATTTTGTCTTCTCCAACCACCTTTTTAAATCTTCCGTTAAGCTCTTTCACTTCAAAATTTCTTCCATTCTCAGCACAACCCAGTCTTTGAAGATTTCCTGCTGCTAGGAGAGATGTCATCTCAGGATACATCACCTCTCCTCCCCCCACCCTGTGTCTGAAAAGGCAGTATCCACTCCTTTTCCAGGTTTCCCCTATTTGGTAGATTGTTGTTTTTGTTGTTGTGTGCTGTCGAGTCAATTCTAACACTTAGTGACTCTATAGGACAGAATAGAACTTTCCCATAGTGTTTCTAGGTTATAATCTTTATGGGAACAGTGGTTAAGAGCTCAGCTGCGAACTAAAAGGTTGGCAGTTAGAATCTACCAGCTGCTCCTTGGAAACCCTATGGAGCTGTTCTAGCCTGTCTTATAGGGTCACTATAAGCTGAAACTGACTCGTCAGCAACTGGTTTGTTTTTATGGTTTTGTTCGGCAAAGCAGCTGGTGGGTTCAAACTGCTAAACTTTCAGTTAGCAGCCCAGCATTTAACCATTGCACAACCAGGACTCACTTTGAGAGATCAGTGACATATGATCTATATTGTCTTCCCTTTCTCTTTGCTCATGGAGAACTATAAGTCTCCTTTTAATTCTTAGACTTAAATATGTTGGTATTGAATCTGGATATGCAAAATCCACATCTGGCAGTTTCATGGGTTGAATTGTGTTCCACAAAAATATGTGTCAACTTGGCTGGGTCATGAGTCCCAATATTATGTGGTTGTCCACTATTTTATGATCTGATGTGATTATCCTATGTGTTGTAAATCCTAAACTTTAGGATGTTAATGAGGCAGGATTAGAGGCAGTTATGTTAATGAGGAAGGGCAAAATTTACAGGATTAGGTTGTATGTTGACTCAATCTCTTCTGAGATATAAAAGAGAGAAGCAGGCAGAGAGGGAGAGAACTCATCACCACCAAGCAAGAAGAGCCAGGAGTGGATAGCATCCTTTGGACCCAGGGTTCCTGCACTGAGAAACTCCTAGACTAGGGGAGATTGATGACAAGGACCTTCCCCCAGAGCTGACAGAGACAGAGAAAGCCATCCCCTGGAGCTGGCACCTTGAATTTGGACTTCTAGTCTGCATGAATGGACAGAACACCAAATGAGATGTTTCAATAAATGGTTGCAGAACTGGAGGTGTTCATTTAACTATGTCAAGAAATTTAGAAGACACTTTCCTGTGTACTATGGACATGTGATCAGGAGGGAGAATGACATCATGCTTGGTAAAGTAAAGAGTCAGTGAAAAAGAGGACGCTCTGAACAAGACGGATTGACACAGTGGCTGCAACAATGAGCTCAAGCATAACAACAATTGTGAGGATGGAACAGAACCAGGAGGTGTTCAGTTATGTTGTACATAGGGTTGCTATGCATCAGAACTGACTAGATGGCATTTAATAACAGTAACAGTCTTCTAAACTGTGAGAGAATAAATTTCTGTTGGTTAAAGCCATCCATGTCTGGTATTTCTCTTGTAGCAGCACTATGTAACTAAGACAGGCAGTGACCTCCTCCTGTCCTTTCTTCTTTCTGTCCTAAATTTCATTCACCTAAATGCAGTCATTGTGCTTTGCTTAGTCCCCTGTCAAGGGAGAGGTATTTTCAGTCCTCACTGTGTATTTACTAGGTTTCTGACACTGAGCTATTACTTCTTCCTTCACAAATTACTCATACTGCTAGGCGCCATGTCCCCAGCCATCACCAACAGAACAGATGGGCTCAGAGATTGGCTCCTTTCCCAAGGTTGGAGGTGGGAGAAGAATCCCTGCAGAACTCCATGCCATGCTAACAGTTATGGGGAGAGGCCAAGATTCAAACACAACAGACTATTTGTAAACATTATATGCCTTGGGTAGGCTGAAATAAAGTGTCAGAGGCAAAATAGATAGTCCTTGTGATCCCTCCCTATAACCTAAGATTTCATCGGCATCTTTATTTCAGTGTTAGTGACCTGCTAATATAGAATATGTGTGTATGCATGCGTGTGGGGGGGTGGGGGGTGGGGGGGTATAGGAATGGGATCAATATATGTATATTGTTGTCCAGTATAGTTGGAAAGAGCATTAAATATCATTTTAATCTATATTAATTATGTATTACAGAATCATTCCTTAAAAATTGAGTCTGATGCAATCTTAATTTTTCAGATATAACTCTTGATCAAAATGGTCACAGAATTTTTGTGGTTCATTGGGTTGACTAAAATGAAAGTATTTTGATAACAGTATTGTTACACAAATGCTGGATGGAATTATTTTCACAGATATATTTTGAAAATTTAGAAGTAGTGACCGTAACTTACTTCTCCTTCCACAGTATAAACTTTCTGAAGAAATCTAGTATTCATTCATTTTGGACTGTTTTCTGCATTTGGGGTTTGAAGTTCAAGTGAAATTGACTTCACTTTTGTTTTCTTATTTTCTTTCCCACAGGTTATGTGAACCTATTAAAATTAACTCACAGCCTTTCTCATGGTGCATATGATGTGTCTTGTTCATTTCTTTGTTAGTAAACAGTTTAACAAAATTATTAAGGTAAGAAAATGAAGAAAGAAAGGGGTGAAAAGTGATGGAGAAAGAAAATCTCAAGCAGGTATTCAGTAGTTGTCTAGTTGTCATAAATTAGTTGTAGAGAAAGATGTTTGGGTGTTCGTTTAACAATTAAAATCACTCATACCAAGCTAAATGATGAAACGTGTGCTACCAAATTATCTTAAACTCCAACAACTTCCTCTTCTTACTCATCTTTTATTCAAAATGTACTCCGAAACTCTTTCAAAATAATAGAATAATGGATTCACTGTAGGCCAGAATTCAACTATTTCATTATAGCCTTTTATTTCAAGAACTTGAGAAAGTTATCCTATTAAGTATGAGTACCCTGAAATTGACCTTTTGAATAGTAACAATTAACCAATTACAAGCAAACAGAAAAGAATTGAATTATGTCTTGTGTACACTGAAGATTAAGACATGGTGAATTTTTGGATTGGAATAAATATCAAATGCAGGAAATTTAAAAGAAAATTTGAATATAAAAATTTTTACCTCCTTTGCACTGGCTCATGGTATAAGACAGGTTTTGAAATGTAAAATTTGTGAACTTTGATATAACTAGAAAAATAACTTTTTGGAAGATTAGGGAAATGCTTTTTTTTTTTTTCCAGGAATGTCAGTGATTAAGGGACATGTCCCTGAAACTGAGGTACCCAACCAAGGCAGCCTCACCCCACAGGTCACTCTTTTCTAACCCAGCCTGGTAAACTGCCAAAGAGAGTAAAGACAAGAACATTTGTCTGATAGAACAAGGAAATGGAAATGATTTGCAACTTGCATTGACATTTTTTAAAATTATTTTATTTTGAACTAATTATGGACTAACAATTACATAAAGTATACTGATAAGTCTCATGTTCCTTTCATCCAGCTTTATCCAATGTTAGCATCTTATATAACTATAGTACATTATAAAAACCAATCTACATTGTCAAAATATGATTAACTAGACTACAGATCTTACTTGGAGCTCAGCAATTTTTACATGCAGTTTTTGTGTTTGTGTAAGGCTTGACAATTATGAGTTAAGAACATTTTACACAAGTTCCCAAATTCCTAAGGGGCAATGTCTCTAACAATTTCCCTTCTTCCCTCCCTCTTTCTCTCAATTCCTTCTCACAGTCTGTCTCTCTCTTCCTCCCTTGCTTCCAGCCTCCCACACTGAGTGCCAATCTGGTGCCAGGCACTGTGCTATGTGTTGGGGAAACATTGGTGAAGACAGACCATTTGAGCCATGCCCTCCTTCACTGTTATCCTTCCCCTTTTCTCATTCAGATCCTTAATATGCCTTTTGGTTGGTATTCCACTCTCCTGTCTCCCTTCAACACACTCTTTCCTCGATAAAGTTCTAGATCAATCTTCCGAAAGCACAGTTATTATGTCATGGCTTTCTGTGCTAACCCAAAAAACCGAACCTTTTGCCATCGAGTTGATTCCGATTCATAGCAACCCTATAGGACAGAGTGGAACTACCACCACAGTTTTCAAGGAGCACTGACCTTTTGGATAGCAGTCTGATCTCTTAACCAGGGCTCCTTCTTTGCTAAAGAACCCTTAAAAAAAACTCTTCTTCATCAACAGAATGAATTACTACAACATATGTACAGTCTGACATTGTAGGAAGTCCCCTTTTTCCAGTGTTTAAAACTTATGTTCTAGCCAAATTCTACAATTTGCTGCTCTGGTTCTATCTTAGTTATCTAGTGCTGCTATAACAGAAATACCAGAAGTGGGTGGCTCTAACAAAGACAAATTCATTTTCTCACAGTTTGGGAGGCTTGAAGTCCAAATTCAGGATGCTGGCCTAGAGGAAGGCTTTTTCTCTCTGGAGGAAGATCCTTGTCTCTTTGAGCTTCTGCTCCTGGGTGATCCTTATGTGCCTCGGCATCTGTCTTCCCCCATCTCTGCTTCTTTCCCTGATTTGTTTAATCTCTTTTATATCTCAAAAAAGATTGATTTAAGATAAACCCTAATCATGTCTCATTAACATAACAAACATAACCTAATCCTCATTAACATAACCTAGCCCTAGCATTAAAATAACAAACACAACCTATTCACAAATGGAAATATAACCACAGACTAAGGTTATGATTTACAACATATTTTGGGGGGGAAACTCTATCCAATCCATAACAGGTACTCATCTGTACCTCCTTTCTCCTCATGTTACTCTAGCCTTCTTGAATGCCCTTCATGCCTATTCCCATCAAAATACTGTAAGTGCATTTCAAAAGCCACCTCCCCCATGAAATCTCTCCTCATTGCTCCAAGCAGATGCACCCTCTACCTTCTTTAACCATTTCTCCCCACTCCCGGTATTTAATTATTGATCTTCTTGTATTGTCTTTGGAAACTCTATGGGGCAGTTCTACTCTGTCCTATAAGGTTGCTATGAGTCGATATCGACTTGACAGCAAGGGGTTTATTGTATGTATTTTTCTCTACCTCATTTGGCATCCTATGGGTACATTCCTACTACTAGATTATACCCTCGTTTAGAATAGAGACTCCAGCTGGCTTCTTTTCAGTTTTTTTTATTTGTTTGTTTGTTTTTTTTGTTTTGTTTTAAGTATCTGGAGAAAGAACATTGGTTTGAGTCAAGATAGATCTCCATGTCCTCCTCCCCAGTTTCTGCTGCTTGATATCTATGTGACTCATAACAGGATACCTCATGAGGTAGGTAGCTTCAATACTCTTGAGACTAATGCATCTATATCATGGGACATTGTAGTAGTTTTCTAGTGTTACCTTAACAAAATAATGTAAAGGAAATTAAATAAGTAAATAAACAAACCTGTTGGCACTGAGTAGATTTCAACTCATAGTGACCCTATAGGACAGGGTAGAACTATCCCATAGGGTTTCCAAGGAGCAGCTGGCGGATTCGAACTGCTGACCTTTTGGTTAGCAGCTCTATCTCTTAACTACTGCACCACCAGGTGGTTATAAACAACAGAAACTTAGTGTTTCACAGTTCTGTGGGCTAGAAGTCCTAATTCAGGGTGTCATTAGGATCATGTGCTCTCTGAAGGAACTAGGGGAGCTCCTTTCTTGTCTTTCTCAACTTAATGGGGTTTAGCTCTATTTTTCTACATTTGTTGGTGGAATTAGGGTGAAGTGTGATTGAAAAGCCAAGCCATAGTATGCAGTTAAGTCTACAGTTAATGTGAAAACTAGTGACTTACTTCTCTCAAACATAGGGAAGCTAAGTTTCAGTTGTCAGCATCTACCAGGCCTAACAAAGATTTGACGTACTGCTTAGCTGAAAAGACACTACACTGCTTCCTAATTAGAACCACATGGTCTGTTTCTGGCAAGAAGGGTATTTTACTGTAAGATCATTTCCTTTTTTTCTCCCCAAACGAAAACCAGACCAAAACATAACAAACCAAATATCTCCATCCCCTACCTCAAACTCTGGAAATAGAAGTGTCAGCATGCCATAATAATATAGTATCATTGTTAAAATGGGTGTGTAGAAGATATTCCCCATTCCCTAATTACTATGTCACTAGCAATAGATTTTTCTTTCTAAGAATAACTAAGAATGGACTTCTATAACTTTTAACAAGTGAGGTGAGAAAAGTCATGCATTTCTGCCCAAATCCCTTTCCTAGTGGACTATGACATTTCAATTGGGTATTTCTACTTGAAAGGATATCTAGAAGTCAATAACTTGGTCAGTGTCATTGATTGAATTGTGTCCGCCAAAAAATGTGGGTAGCAGCTTGGCTGGGTCATGATTTCCAGTATTGTATGATTGTGTTATCTGTTGTGATTTCCTTGTGTGTTGTAAACTCTGCCACTATGATGAGATTATATGTGATCTCCTCATGTGTTTATAAATTCTATCACTGTGATGAGGTTATACTGATGAGGTTGACAAGATTAGTGTCTTAATGCAATCTCTTTTGAGATATAAAAGAGAGAAGTGAGCGGAGACACATGGTAACCTCCTACCACCAATTAAGCAGTGCTGGGAGCAGAGCGTGTCCTTTACACCTGAGGTTCCTGCACAGAGAAGCTCCCAGACCAAAGGAAGACTGATGACATGGACTTTCCTCCAGAGCCAATGGAGAAAGTTATCGCCTGGAGCTGATGCCCTGAATTTGGACTTGTAGCCTACTGGACTGTGAGACAATAAATTTCTCTTTGTAAAGCCATCCATTTGTGGTATTTCTGTTGGAGCAGCACTAGACGACTGAGACAGTCAGTAACAGAAAGCTAGAACTTCTCTCAACCTCTTATAAATACAACCCACCCCCTCCACCTGGGTCAATCCTCCTTGAGTATCTTTTTCATCAAGTTACTTCTCCATTCAAAACTTTGAATGATTCCTTATTATTCCATCTCTTCAAAGTTAAAGAATTCTATCATCTAGCCATATTCTATGGTCAATAGCAATTTTCACTATTTTTCTTGTTAGATACTTCTCTTGACTAAATAAGAAGAAGAATATGGTGATGGTTGAACAACATGATGATCATAATTAATGTCACTGAATTATACATGTGAAGATTGTAGAAATGGTAAATGATCTGTTATGTATATGTTGTTGTTGATGATGTTGTTAGGTGCTGTATTCTTGGTTGCAACCCACAGTAACACTGTGTACAACAGAAGGAAACACTACCTGGTCCTGCACCATCCTCACATTAGTTGCTGTATTTGAACCCATAGTTACAGCCACCATGTCAATCCATCTCATTGAAGGTCTTCCTCTTTTGCTGACCCTGTACCATACCAAGAATGATATCCTTATCCAGGATCTGGTTCCTCCTACTAACATGTCCAAAGTACATGAGATGGAGTCTCACCACCCTCACTTCCAGTGAGCACTATGGCTGTACTTCTTTCAAGACAGGTTTGTTCATTCATTTGGCAGTCAAAGGTATATTCAGTGTTACTTGATATCACTATAATTCAAAGGCATCCATTCTTCTTTGGCCTTCTTTATTCATTGTCCAGTTTTCATATGCATGTGAGACAACTGAAAATATCATGGCTTGGTTCAGCCTCACCTTTGACTTCAAGGTGACATCTTCGTATTTCAATACTTTAAAGAGGTCTTTTACAGCAGATTTGCCCAATGCAATACTTAGTTTGATTTCTTGACTGCTGCTTTCATGGGCATTGATTATGGATCCAAGTAAAATGAAATCCTTGACAACATTTTCTCTGTTTATCATGCTGTTGCTTATTGGTCCAATTGTGAGGAATTTTGTTTTCTTTATGTTGAGGTATAATCCATATTGTAGTCTTTGATCTTCACCATTAAGTGCTTTAAGTCCTCTTCACTTTCAGCAAGCAAGGTTGTGTCATCTGCCCATTGAAGGTTATTAATGAGGTTACCACAATTATAAAAAAAATGGAAATATAATTATTATAATAACAATGATGTTTTTAATTGAATAACCTTTGTTCTCTGTACTCTCCTAAGAGCTGCTTTCATATAATCCTTACAGGAAACTTATGGGTTAATCTGATTATCTTCTTACTGTCCCCATTGAGCACATGAACAAACTAAGGCTCAGTCAGTTAAGTAACTCAAAGACACACATCCATGCCTGTTAGATCAACTTCTTAAATATCGCACATCCCTGCTACCATTTCTTCTGGCATATTGTTCCCCTTACTTAAAATGCACTGTCCTTTTTTACTTTAATTTTATGGTTGTAAAAATGTAAAGAACACAACATGTGCCAATTCAATGTTTTTCAGATGTACAATACAATAAAAACAATTACAACAATCATACTGTGCAAGCATCACCAATATTCACTGCTAAATAGTCCACCCCCATAAAAAAAAAGTTCATGTTACCTAAACAATGGTTCTCCCCTTTCCCTGTCCCTCTTGTCCTCTGGTAACCTCTATTAAATTCTAATCTCTATACCTTTGTCTATTCTAGATACTTCATATTAATGAAATCATACAAATGCACTCTACTTATCTCTATTTATTTAAAACTTACACAATCTTCCAGGTCCACCTCAATTCCTACCTTCTCAAAAAGCCTTTCCTCATGATTCTAGTCCTCACTGACTTCATGCAGAATTCCTGGAGTAGCTCATTACAGTTTTCATATTGTATGTAGCTTGTCTTCTTCAAACAGATCGTTTCAAAGGGTTGGTTCTCATCTTTTATACCCCCCAAAGCTTCTAGCACTGCTCTGGAAAGACAGAGCATGCTCAATCAAAGCTTCCTTATTTGTAAACTCTTTCAAAACAAATACTGATCTAAAAGTCAAAAAGCCCTTGTTAAAGCAAGTGCTTTTTTGAGCTCTGAGTCTTGCACAAGTGATGTTGACTCAGTTCTAAGAGACTCTGTGAGTTGATAGTTTTCAGGAATTGATTTCCAGGCCAAGTCACCAGACAATATTTGCACTTATTTAAATTAAAAGCAACTACTTAATGCATTGAAAATAATTTTTGGAGGTGAATTCCATTTGGAGCTGAAAGCCATCCCATGTATATTCTCTTAAGGATAATTTGAATCTCGGTTTTTGCAGGGAGAACCAGATGAGATTAGGATTGATAACCTATGTGACAATATGACTGACACCTCACTTGGTTCACCATATGACAGATTCTCAAAAACTGTACATTTAACACTTAAGAGTAACATGTGGATTGCCTTAGTGTAAATTATAGTGATGAGTTGGAAGAATTGTCTAACTCTCCCTTGGACTACCTACGTATTAAGTATGGTAATGTATTATCTGGTTAATATGGAAAACTTTCCTTTTGGGGTTGAGCAGTGTGAGCACAACAAAGTGCATTAAACACTCTTCAAATTGTGAGGCTGCATTAAGCTTCCTGAAAAATTATGAAAGAATCACAACTAAGGGTTTGAGAATCACAACTCAAGGACAGGAAGAGAAAGTGAATGAGTTGATGAGCTGGACATAGAGAGATTAAATCACCTTAATAAGAGAGGTGCAAATACCAAATGCTCAGGATTGCAAGATGCAGAATAAAGAAAGATACCCCCTAGGACTTTTCAACATGGATCAAGTGTCACTGATGCCAAGAACTTAGCTCACCCCATTTCAAATTTTGTATGAGCAGTTGTCAAACTGATTGCACTCTAGAATGATCTAACCTGTTGTCTTTGAGTTGATTCAACTCATGGTGATCCCATATACTACAGAGCAAAACTGTACCATAGGATTTTCTTGATGATAATCTTTTTGAAAGCAGATTGCTAGGCCTTTCTTCTGTGGCAGTGCTGAGTTGGGTGAAATTGTCTACCTTTGGTTAGTAGTCAAGTACAAACCATTTGCAACACCAGGGACTTTCTGTAATCTACTAGACTATTTGAAATCCAGTATAATAACAACTTCAAGCTATCTCCAGCACAACTATTTCTTAAAGTTGTTAACTACCGTATTTTAATGAAAATAATGCATGTCTTCTTTGTGTGCCAGCCTCGCCCTCCACCCCACCCTCCCAAGATATTTTCCTAAGCACCGTATGCTATTTTTTTACAGCTACATGTAAAAAAATCAATATAGAGGTGCTTGTGAAAATACTTCCAGGGTGGTGGGAGAGGGTGTGTTTGGCAAATATAAAACTTATGTGTTATTTGCATAAAAGGACTGTAAATTACTCAAAGACATGTGAATACTTGATATAGCTGCTATACTATTGACATACCGAACCTCTAAGTTATTGTCCACAATTTGATCCATTGATTTACTCATCCTACCAATACTGGTGACCTCTGGGGAAGAAGTTGCAGTCCAGTGTGATTAATGATGAGGAGATGGTGAAGGATAGGAGCATCAAATGTGCATCCCTTCTTCAAGAAGGTTTTCCAAGAAGGACCTGGGAGATTCTAAGGGGGAGTTAACTAGAGGAGGAAGCAGAGAGAAAGGAGCATATTCCCACAGAGACTGGAAACAGAGGACAGACAGTGAGACAGATCTGAGGTGCTCGTAAGATGGTCCTGGAACTAGAGAGGTTTTACTTCAGGAGCATATGAGGTTTTTGCCAGCATCTCCTTTTCATTGGACATAGTTTCACTTCTTGGCATGGTAATGTTGGACATGACAAAAATAAATTTACAATAATGAGATCAGATTTGTTTTAGAAAGTCAGGAGCAGCAAGTAAATTAGAATACTTAAATTTTTTTAAGGTTTTTACTTGGTCATGGACAAAAAAATGTCATTTCTGGTTAAGTCAACTTATGTTTTGCTTTCTAGAGAGGCAATGGTTCTATCAGTGTTGCACTGAATTTGGCTTCTTTAAGACCACGGATTCAAATACCAGCCTTTCTCTGGAACACCTCTCAGGTAAAGGCTCTGCCTTGAATTATGTTTGTCACTAGAAACCATGATTGCAGAGTTTTGGGTTTTTTTGCTTTTCCATATTTAAAGGGAAGAATAAATTTATCAGACTGGCCAGTCCCAAATTGGTGAAAAATTAATGGAGATATCTTCTGGATGGAAATTTGAGAAATCAAAACTATTCCATCCAATATGATATATAGAACCAAATCTCAGATTTCTGAATACCTAATGTAGTAGCTACCATGAAACAGACCATAAGTTTTAGAGTATTAATAAGAATAAATACATTAGTAGACTCAGTCTTACTTATTACCACTGCAGGGTCATTTTATTTAATACTTTTTTACCAAGAAGTACTTTGTGTGTTTATTTAAAAATCCAGTTAAGTAACATGATGACAGCAAAGTTGAAAGTAAAATAAAAATTGTCCATGTCTTCTGAATTCAGTTAGCCAAGATTTGCTGGTTGTAGCAAGCAGGACAGCTCTCCCTTAATCAATTTTATTCTTATTGGTTTATGGTCCTTTGTTCATATTTACTGGGTTCGTAGAGCAAGATATGGTTCCAAAACTCTAGAATTGTGCACTAGAAACAGAAGCAAATAAATTTGAAGAACTTTAAAAGACAAGTTGACGCTTAAAATTGTAGAAGAGAGATTCTCTATTTATAAGTGAGTTTGTGTGTGTGCAGATATTTTGTACATAAAAATGCATAGACATTATAACATGTAAAAATACCTTGAAGGATAAAATCATGATAAAAGTATACAGTTGGGGAAAAAGTATGAACTTGGAGTGTGTAGTTTCTCCTATCAAAGTCTCCAAACCCTCTAATTCCCTAATGAAGAATGGAGCTTTTTTTAATCTGAGTCAGGTGTATTAACTGGACCACACTTTTTAAGAGTGGTGTCTTGGGTGAATGTACCTGTATTGTGGCAAACACCTACTATAGCCTCACTTCTTTTGGTGTCTCTTCCACCACTGTGGAGGGAAGTCCCTTCTACCTTTTTAGCTCTTTGTTCCTTTGCATATCGTTTTTGCTCCTAGCACATATGAGGAGAAATCTTGCTTTTAGTTTTTTGTTTTTTTTTTGCTCCCTTCTTCAGTCTTTCTTATGGGTTCCAGACCCTCCAGGATAGACCAACTGAAATGGGATGTGTGGAGGAGCCCTGGGTCACACCTCTAGGCATTAGAGACAGTCTCTAGTTCTGACCGCCTCTGTGCTCTCTTTCTCCTCAACAACCACACAGACTATCCAATGAATATCCTTCCTCCCTCAGTGGTTACTAGTCTAGGTGTGACCCTAATACTTCACAGCATGTTTTCTCTTTTTCAAAATGGACGAATGAGAGCTTGACCTAACTAATGCTATAATGAACCTATAAGGTTTTTTTCTGCCTGCCTTCTCCTTTTTGCATACCTTTCTTAATGGACTTGTTTATCTCTGTCTGGCCACCTGTGACTTACCACCCCCGACATGGGGATTAGAGCCTAGATGTCTGGTATGTATGTCTTTAGCCTGAAAAGGAGATGTATGGCATGTATCTCTTAAGTCTGTTAAAAAGTCTCTTGTAATTATCTTGTAATGAATAACTCCTCTGGCCATGTGATCTGTGTGCTACAAAGACACTTCTAATCTTTGTAAAAATCATATATAAGCTCTAATCTAAAATTTCCTTTCAGGACTCAACTAGGACAGCTTGTGTGGCTGTCGGACTGCCCGTTGGTGCCATCTGATAAATTAATTTTCTCTCTCTTTCTGACTTGGAGTACATTTCATTGGCTTGACTACTTCAAGTCACAGGCCCTAATCAGGCAACACAGGCTTAAGTGGGGGTTCATTGGGAAGGCGTAGAATAAGCTTTTCTGCTTTCCTTGTTCTGAAATCATAGGTGGCATCCAGGAAACAGCAGCCTGTGGTGACTACAGCCTCCTTACTAAGGCTCTACACTGGGTAGGCCAAGTTGCAGATAGATAATAACTTTACTGGCCACATTCTTCTCATGCTTAACTACTAATGAAACTAATAAGAGGAAACGGTAGGCTAGATAGATAGATAAATAATTTCGTTTTTAAACTGAAGAAATTCTTTTAGCTATTTTAAGTAACTCAGATTCTCAGAGTAAAACAAAATAACTAAAAAAAGAAAAAAGAAAAAGCCACAACACTCTTTCTGTAGACACCTTTCATACATGCCACAAACCTGTTCTCCAGCTTTTACAATTTTCTCTGCAGGTATTTTTTTTTCAGAAATGTTGAGATGTCTTTGGCCCTCAGATCAGTAGTGTTTTAGTGGCTAGGGGTGTTAAGACTACCAACAAGCATGGTGGCTTCAGTGTGAATGGAAGCAAAATCATCTTTTCCAACGGTTCCACTGATCCTTGGCACTTTTTGGGAATCACAAAGGATATCAGTAAAGATTTACCTGCTGTCTTCATTAAGGGTAACACAGTTCTGAATAGTCAAAGACCCAGAAATAGGATGAAATCTATCCACATGTAATAATAAATTAAGGAGGCAATGAAGGTTCAGTGGTTGAAATCCAGCCTTCCATGAGGGAGACCTGGATGGATTCCCAGCCAGTGTACCTCATCTGTAACCACCACCTGTCTGTCAGTGGAGTCTTGGATGTGTCCGTGATACTAACCACGGTTCAGTGGAGCTTCCAAACTCAACTAACACAAACTACGTAGGAAGGTGTGGTGGTCTGTTTCCAGAAATCAGCCAATGAAAACCTTACGGATCACAATGGTTCCATCTACAACCAATCACGGTAGTGACACAGGACCAAGCATCATTTAGTTCTGTTGTGCATGGGGTCAGCACTGGTTGGGGGCTGACTTGACAGCAGCTAACAACAGTAACATTAATAAATTCCTTTTGATACTGTTATAGACAAGAAACACAGAATACTTCTAAGCAGGTGTTAGGTAGTTCATTTAGTTCATTTAGTCTTCACTAGTATATCATCATCATGCTGACATCTAAAAAGAGCACCTTTAAAAAGTATTAATTATCACAGAAAAGAGAGATACATATAAAATGAATAATTTCTCTACTGTTGTCATTGGTTTTCCAGGTTTTTTCTTTTTCTTTTTTTTTTTAATAAGAAGTTTATATGGTTGCAGATAATCAAGTGAGATGAGGTCATTTTCTTCTGTGAATGTAATTACTTATTAAAGGAAGTTGTTTTATCTAAGAGCTCTGAACACTAGATAAATGGGTGTCCAACAGCACAATAGCTTAGTTCATAGAACACTAACCTTACTTGGAGCACACAGTCTCTCCGTATAATCCCTTTTACATGTAGTGGTTACTAAAATTAGTTGAAAAATAATCTCAATTATCTACTTTTAATATTGGATAAAATGTGTATTCCCCCTTCAAAATAAAAAGTGACTGCTTATTATACTAATGGGATATTTACAACACTCATCACTATAGTTTCCAGCTCAAAGCCCCTGGACAATTTAAGTCTTAGTCAATGGTAAGTCAATCTCTTAAATATATAACTCTTAATATTTAAAAAAGCTATCTTAAAGAATGAAAAAAGACCTCAAGGAGCAGCATTCTTGACAGTGGAAATGTAGCAAATGTGTTCATTGCAGAGAGAGATTCAAATGATAACTATGACTGATTCCTAGATGTTTAGCCATTTCATCATTGATGGGTAGTAGGTTCTTTTATAGGGAAAAGTATATTTGTTTAAAATAATGTTCTCTTTAATATTTCCTCTCTGGTTTATAATGATCATTGATATGTTAACCAAAAACTTTCTGTTTTCTAACCAGATATTCTTTCTTCTGTGATATTATTTTTATATTACATCCTCAAGGTTCTTTTTGTTAAATTATTTTTGTAATATTTCAGACTTTCAAAAGTTGGCAGTTATTCAGAACTTCTACATCGAGTAATCCCAACACTCATTGTCAGTTTGTCGTACTATGGTGGCTTGCATGTTGCTACGATAGTGGAAACTATGCCAACAGTATGTTAAATAGTAGCAGAGTTACCCATGGTGAACAGATTAAAGCAGAGCTTCCATACTAAGACAGGCTAGGAAAAAAATCTTAGTGATCTACTTCCGTAAATTACCCATTAATAACCCTATGGATCATACCAGAACATTTTCTGACTTGCTTACTTTGGATACATCATTAGGAGGTATCAATTGCTGGAGGACAACATCATGTTTGGTGAAGCAGAGGGCCAAAGAGGGCATACAAGATGGATTAGTTTAGATGGATTGGCACAGTAGTCACAACAATGGAAATAAACATGCTGGTGATTTAGAGAATGTTGGAGAATCAGGTAACATTTCACTCTGTTGAATTTAAGGTTACCATGAGTCAGAGTTGACTTGACAGCCACTAACAGCAACAACTGATATAGAATAATTCATTCAAAACAAAATAAACTTCCATCCTTCCATTCCTGAAGGCAACAATATCTATGCCATTATGCCAATATGGAGTAGAGATTACCATAACTGGAAATAATATGCTCCCTGTACTGGACCAGTTAACCAGAGCAAATTCTCTAGAGGTGAGAAGATAGCCAAGACATGGTCTACATCTTTCAATTCTAGTACTGTTATATTTGAGGTGCCTATTAATTTCTTCCTCCACATGTTAGTCTGTTTCTTGTACTATGGTGGCTTGCATGTTGCTATGATACTGGATACTTTGCCAACAGTATTTCCAATGCCAGAAGGGTCACCCTTGGTGGATTGGATTCAGCTGAGCTTCCAGACTAAGACTAGGAAGAAGGACCTAATAGTCTACTTCTGAAAAAATTGGCCACTGAAAACCTCATGAATAACAGCAGAACATTTTCTGATATAGTGCCGGAAGAGGAGCCCCTCAGGTTGGAAGGCAATGAAAATACAACAGAGAAGAGCTGTCTCCTCAAAGTACAGTCAACCATAATAACATCGGTGGAGTCAAGCTTTTGGGACCTCCATTTGCACTTGTAGTATGACTCAAAATGAGAAGAAACAGCTGCTGACATCCATTAATAATCAGAAGATGGAAGGTACAAAGTATGAATCTAGGAAAATTGGAAGTCATCAAAAATGAAATGGAATGCATAAACATCAATATTCTAGGCATTAATGAGCTGAAATGGACTGGTATTGGCTGTGCTGAATCACAGAATTATATGGTCTACTATGCTGGGAATGACAACTTGAAGAGGAATAGCATCACATTCATCATCAAAAAGCATTTCAAGATCTGTTCTGAAGTACAACACTATCAGTGATAGAATGTCCATATGTCTACAAAAAAGACCAGTTAATACGTGTAGTACTCAAATTTACACACTAACAATTAAGGCCAAAGAAGAAACTGAAGACTTTTTACCAATTTCTACAGTCTGAAATTGATCAAATATGCAATCAAGATGCACTGACAATTACAGGTGTTTGGACCGCGAGACTGGGAAACAAAGAAGAAGGATCTGGGGTTGGAAAATATGGCCTTGGTGATAGAAATGACAAGACTGTGTGACAGAATTTTGCAAAACTAACAACCTCTTCACTGCAAATGCCTGTCTTCAACAACATAAACAGTGACAATACACATGGACCTTACCAGATGGAACACACAGGAATCAAGTCAACTACTCTGTGGAAAGAGACAACGGAACAGCTCAATATGATCAGTTAGAACAAGGCCAGAGGCCTACTGTGGAAGAGACTATTAATTGCTCATACACAAATTCAAGTCGAAGTTGAAGAAAATTAGAACAATTCCACAAGAGCCAATGTATGACCTTGAGTATATTCCACCTGAATTTAAAGACCATCTCACGAATAGATTGATGCATTGACTGAAGGCGAGATGAGTTATTTATGGAAGGGCATCATACATGAAGAAAGCAAGAGGTCCTTAAAAAGGAAAGGAAAAAACCGACCAAAATGGATGTCACAAGAGACTCTGAAAGTTACTCTTGAACATATAGCAGCTAAAGAGAAAGGAGGAAATGATGAAGCAAAAGAGCTGAACAAAGATTTCAAAGGGCGGCTCAAGAAGACAAAGTAAAGTATTATAATGAAATGTGCAAAGACCTATAGATAGAAAACCAAAAGGGAAGAACCCACTGGGCATTTCTCAAGCTGAAAGAACTGAAGAAAAAATCCAAGTCTTGAGGTGCAATATTAAAGGTTTCTACAGGGAAAATATTAAACAATGCAGAATGCATCAAAAGAAGATGGAAGGAATACACAGTCACAGTACCAAAAAGAATTGGTCAACATTCAGTCAATTTAGGAGGTAGCATATCGTCAAGAACAGATGGTACTGAAGGAAGAGGTCCAATATGCACTGAAAAGGTATTGGCCAAAACAAGGCTCCAGGAATTGATGGAATACAAATAAAGATGCTTCAATAAATGGATGCAGTGATGGAAATGTTCACTGCTCTATGCCAAGAAATTTGAAAGACAGCTACTTGGCCAGACTACTGGAAGAGATCCATATTTGTACCCATTCCCAAGAAAGGTGATCCAACAGAATATGGAAAATATCAAATAATACCATTAATATCACACACAAGTAAAATTTTGCTGAACATGATTCAAAAGCAGTTGCAGCAGTAGATCGACAGGGAATTGCCAGAAATTCAAGTCAGATTCAGAAGAAGAGGTGAAACAAGGAATATCATTGCTGATGTCAGATGGATCATGGCTGATAGCAGAGAATACCAAAGAGACGTTTACCTCTGTTTTGTCGACTACGCAGAAGAATTCGACTGTGTGGATCATGACAAATTATAGATAACGCTGTGAAGAGTGGGATTCCAGAACACTTACTTGTGTTCATGAAGAACCTGTACTTACATCAAGAGGCAGTCATTTGAACAGAACAGACGGATACTGCATGGTCTGAAGTCAAGACAGGTACGTGTCAGGGTTGTACCCTTTCATCATACTTGTTCAGTCTGTATGCTGAGCAAATAATCCAAGAAACTGGACCATAAGAATAAGAACTTGGCATCAGGATTGGGGGAAGACTCATTAGCAACCTGTGTTACACAGATGACACAACCCTGCTTGCTGAAAGTGAAGAAGACTTGAAGCACTTACTGATGAAGATCAAAGATCACAGCCTTCCATGTGGATTATGCCTCAACTTAACAAAAAAACAAAAATCTTCACAACTGGACCAATAAGCAAGATTATGATAAACAGAGTAAAAATTGATGTTGCCAAGGATTTCATTTTAATTATATCCACAGTCAACGCCCTCAGAAGCAGTAGTCAAAAAATCAAGTGGCACATTTCATTGGAGAAATCTGCTACAAAAGATTTCTTTAAAGTGTTAAAAAGTAAAGATGTCACTTTAAGGACTAAGGTGCGCCCTGACCCAAACCATGGTATTATCAATCGCCTTATATGCATGTGAAAGCTCCACAATGCATAAGGAAGACCAAAGAAGAACTAATGCCTTTAAATTATGGTGTTGGCAAAGAATATAGAATATACCATGGACCACCAGAAGAGTGAACAAATCAGTCTTGGAAGAAGTACAGCCAGAATGCTCCTGAGAAGTAAGGATGGCGAGACTTCGTCTCACATAGTTTGGACATGTTGTCAGGAGGGACCAGTCCCTGGAGAAGGATATCATGCTTGGTAGAGTAGAAGGTCAGTGAAAAAGAGGAAGACTCTCAACGAGATAGATTGACACAGTGGTTACAACAATTGGCTGAAGCATAACAACAATTATGAGGATGGTGCAGGACCCTGCAGTGTTTCCTTCTGTTGTACATAGTGTCGCTATGAGTGGAAACCAACTTGATGGCACCTAACTAGAAAAATATTAATTTGTTGATTACGCATTTTTATCTTAAAAGAATCCATCTAGTTCACACGTTTTCAATAGAGGCAGTGCCATCATCAACAGGGAAATAATTGGTTCTTGGGGGTGAAAAAGTCCACTTTTTACATATAAAACACAGATGCATATATAGTACATACATTATGTATATTCAGTAAAGAAACAGATACACAGTATATCTGGGCTATTAAAATTTTATGGGAAGGATTGAATAGGGAAAAATGTGTAACATGGTTCCTTAAGGAGATAATAGTGAGAGTAAAGAAGGTTAAGAAACTCTGCTCTAGTTGCATTGAAAGGGATTGAATTAAGTATCTGTATCTGTGCATCTTAGAAAGATAACCATAATTGCAAAGTTGTCAATAATGTTTTAGTACTTCAACCATTACTCTTATTGCTGTATTATTTCTTTCATCCCTATTCAGCTAGCTTAGCCTCTACTGCCCAGCTGGGATAGCAGTAAGTCAAATTAGCTTATGTATTATAAATTTATCTAATTATAATAACTGAATCTTTTACTTCAATATCCATAGCTTCATTTAAAATTAATTTTTAAATGAAAGATAATAATGTGAGTAATACTTAAAATAATTCTCATATTCTCCCTTCCTTTGCTATCTAGATGTTGATTATTCATTGAACAAGTATTTATTAGGCAACTGCAAAAAGGAGGGAAACTCTCAACGAAATGGGTTGACCCAATAGGTGCAGAAATGGATTTAAACATCACAGTATGCATGAAAATGGCTCAGAAGCAGGCAACATTACGTTCAGTTATATGGAAGGCCACCATGAGTTGGAGCCAAATTGAGTGCAACAAACAACAAATAACAACATGCAAAATGCACAGAAATTCAATAGCAAAAACAAACAAAGAAAGCTAACAAATAATTTCCTCCCTGTCTTTGTGGGAAAGGAGAAATGACCATTAATTACAGAATTAGTCATTAATTAAAATTCTTAAAAGGCTTACAAGATAGAAGAGTAAAGACTAGAATACATTATATGAGACAGCATATTATCATAGGGAACTGGTCTTCTTGGAGATTAAAAAGAAGTTACTTCTTGAAAATAATTTTCAGCTGATACCTAAATGGTATAAAGGCTTGGAGAGGGGAAGGGGAAGACAGAGGAAATAAAATGTATAAGGCCTCTGAGCAGAAATGAGCTTGGCTTTGTGGAGGAATCAAAAGCTACTGGTTGGCTGGGGAGAGAGGTATGAAATGGTGCTGCTGGACAGGAGGCCATATAGTGCAGGGACTTGTGGCTGTTCTAAGGATTTGGGGAAATATCAAATGAGAAATGGAAGGTGATTTTCGAGTTTTAGGTAAGGAAGTGAATGAATGTGATGTGCATGCTGAGGTACGCTCCACTCGCACTGTAGAAATAAACTGGAGGAGAGTGAAAGAGGACCTGCGACACTAGTAAGAACTATTTGCATGAGCCTAGTAGGGTGGTTACAGTAGACATGAAATAGTTAGAAATTTAGAAATTGGTGACTGACTGGGACCTGGAACAGTAGTAAGGATTTGCATGAGCCCTGTAAGGTAGTTATCAAACCAAAAAACCAAAGCCATTTCCATCCAGTCTATGCTGACTCATACCAACTATATAGGACAGAGTAGAACTGCCCCATAGGGTTTCTAAGGAGTGGCTGGTGGATTCGAACTGCCAAATTTTTGCTTAGCAGCCAAACACTTAACCACTAGGTCACCAGGATTACAGTAGAGATGAAATGATATTCAGAAATTGGTGACTGACAGGATATAGGAGGAGAGGACAGAATGAGTACAAAATGAGAGGCTCAGGTTCATACTTATCTATCTGGGTAGAGGATGGAGCCATTCCCTGAGATGGAATACACTGGGCAAGAAAAAGATTTAGGGAGGCCAGGACTCAGGGTGTAGCAGAGAGAAGGACATAGAGAAAGATTAGGAAACTAATTCTGAACACATTGAGTTTGAGGTGCTTATAAGATTTTTAAGTGGAAAAGTTGAATAGGCAATTGAATACACCAGTTGTCTAGGTTTAGAAGAGAGATCTGATCTATGAAAAAATTTGAGGCATTTAATTGGGCTACAGACATTTCCTGGAGCACCGTTGACCCTTTAAATCTTAAAGCTCCCTGCCCTGCAGATATGAAGTACAAATTTACTTAAATTGTAACTGGCATAGCTTTCAGCATCATAGTAACACACAAGCCACCACGGTCCACCAAACTGACAGATGGTTGGAGGATACACGAGATAGCCATGGAAAACAATATTCGGGAAGAAGACAGTGGGGCCTAGGAGTGAACCTGCTGTCATACCAACATTAAAAGTCGAGCAAAACAAACTGAAGGAGGCAGAGAGGTTGCTGGAAAGCCAAAAGAGTGTTGTGTCAACAGAAAAGACAATAGTTCAAGATCTTGGGAATCATTTGGGTGGAATGTTACCGAGATTTCAAGTAATATAAGAGTGGCAAAAGAGCCATTGGCTTTAGTGACCTGGGCTGCTCTCATACAGTGTTATTCCGGATGACTCAGTAGAAGTAAAGAGAAAGTACACTAAGATTGAGGAGGTGAAGAAACAGACACAGAAGGCATAGACACCTCAACTGTGATGGGCAGAAGAGAAAAAGACCAGCTACTAGAGAAGGGAATACTGTTAAGGAGGAAGACCCCACTGTAGAGGGAAGGCAGGAAGGGAAAGGGTGTATCCTGCATATGGAGGACTGGCTTTCACTTATGATCCACTACAACAGAAGCAAAGAAGTTAAGGATGAGGGAAAACACAGTAAGTTTATAGACTTGTTGGCAGGAGTTTGAAGAAGTTCCTTGGTTGTAAATACCGTTCTTACAAATATCCAACCCAAATCAAGAACATTCTCAAATTCCTGCTACTTACCCTTTAAACTTGTATTTTCTCCAGGAACAATTCCAAAAGCATCTAACCAGTATCCCTCATCTACTGTCACTCCAGCTAACCCAACAAGTTCTCACTCTCATTGTGTGTGTGCGTGCAGATATGTGATAGTGTATGTCATAACGTAACCAAATTATTGTCCGAAGGCTTATCTTATAAGAAGGAGGGAAAGGTCATTTTGGTTTTCTAATGAAAACAAGAGAAGGTACTATTACTATGGTATCATCCAAAGATGAGGTCCTAACATTAATTCTTGCTGGGAATGGGTAATGCTTTATCCAAAGCTCATAATGGTTTTGCTCTTTTTGGCTCAGTGACTGCAAATTCAGTACCAATCTCATGCCCCTTCTTGTTCTTGCAAAGAGCCAACAGCATAAATGTGACTCCAACAGGGACAAAATTGAAACTTTGTTCTTTCATTTTTCTTTCCTCTGCTTAAATGTCAAGGATTAGATCACCTCTTAATGGGAAATTACTATTCCTTTAGGGATTAATATAATTGAAATGTCAAAGGAGCAGGTGGGGGAATTTTGTCAAAACCTTAACACAAAGGAGTAGAAATATGACTTAATGAGTTCTTTAAAGGGTCAGTGGTGCTTCCAGAAAATGTCAGGGTTTAGAGGAATTTTTTAGTTTTCTGATCTTCCTCCAGAAGGAATTTGTGCCCGTTTCCCCCCCAAGATGGATCAGATAATATTCATTTTGAGTCACAATCCCATGGACATACACAGGTCAGTGATGCTTATGATAGCTGTGACATGGACACATGCAAGTCCTACACCCTTGCTTTGACTGCCATTTCTCTCATATTCAAGAGCAAGTGATGTATATTGCCATAATAGAAACTGTAAAGTGGGCTCTAAAGAATATGTTATGTATAACACACTACATATGTTATCCACATACTTTGTTGTTGTTCTTAGGTGCCATCAGGTAGGCTCCAACTCATGACAACCCCATGTACAATAGAACAAAATGCTCTGGGCACTGCACCATCCTTATATTCACTGGCATGTTTGAGCCCATTGTTTCCTTCCAACCTAGAGGGCTCATCTTCCAGTACTACATCAGACAGTATTCTGTTCTGATCCACAGGGTTTTCATTAGCTACTTTCCACAAGTAGATCACCAGGCCTTTTATCCCAGTCTTATTCTGGAAGCTCCACTGAAACCTGCGCGCCATGGGTGACCTTGTTTGCATTTGAAATATCGGTGACATAGCTTCCAGTATCATAGCAATACACAAGCCACCACAATATGACAATGTGACAGACAGGTAGTGGATTCACAAACTATATATCTATATTATTCAATAAGATGGTAAGAGCCTAACAGATAGCAATTGCTCATTGAATGATGACTCTGAGGAAGCAGAATCAAATGACTTGGGATAGGCATACATAGGGGGATAAGAACACTATACAACTTTCCATAGACACACACACACAAAAGCAAAAACCAAACCCATTGCCGTGGTGGGGTCTGTTCCAAATCATAGCAACCCTATAGGACAGAGTAGAACTGCCCCATACAGTTTCCAGGGAGTGCCTGGTGGATTCAAACTGCTGACGTTTTGGTTAGCAGCCATAGCACTTAACCACTACGCCACCAGTTTCTTAGGCATAGAACCTCCAAAATTTCGTATGGCAGCTGAATGTGTTAACCACTTGTGCCACCAAAGGGCTCATACAGAGATTAAGTCAAGTGACCTGTGACTGACAGTATTATAAGTAGTAAGACCAGAACTCAAAGAAAATGAGTTTCACTGGAAGTTGTGATCCTTAACCGTTGTGCCACATGCTTCCCAAGAATTTTTTTGGAAACACAAGATCTTGTGCTTTCAAATAGACCTTGAAAACCTGAGAAAACCATTGGCTATCATTCTTTTTCATGGTATTTAGGAAAACGTGGTTAAATTGTGCAATTAAAAGTATCTATGGAGGGTCTGCTTGTGTCAGATGCTGTGCTTAGCACTAGGGGTGTAAGGTTGCACATAGTCCCTGTCCCCCAGGAGCTACTAGTCGTACATGGGAGACAAACATTGATCAAATAACTGTGTAGAGAACTTTCCTGAGTCAGAAATGTCTAAACAGAATTGAGGAATAGAAGTTAGGATTTACCCTCTAGGAAACAAATTGCTTGATAGCTAGAACTGGATCTTATTCATCTTTGAATTCATGGTGCCTAGTACTGGGTTGGTGTTTAGAGGCTGCATGCTGAATGGAAAGTGTGACTCACTCCATTATAAAAATGAAGTTTAAGAGAACTTGGCAAGGAGGTCAAAGTCTCACCTTCAGGTTGTTCATACTGGCTGAAGAAAAAGCCACGTATCTCTAACTAGAGAAGAAGTCAAGCCTTGAGCCAAATTTTGTAGATAAATATGCCTTTTCTACTTCAGCTCTATTTCCACACATCTTTCTTATCCCATTTTTAATTGGTCTTGCATTCAATTAGATTTTTGTGCTCCTTGAAAATAGAGTTTTATGGCTCGTTATATTAGATAATAATAAAATCAAATTGACATAATAACCTACTTTTTCTGTTACGAATTTCATTACATATTTTTGGATAGTCATAATTTCAGTATGTGTCAGAACTATTATTTTACAGTTTGGGATGTTCAAATTTGGACATTGTTCAAAATTAAATGCAGTAAGACAGTGGGGCCAATTCAGTGATTGAGAATCTTAATAATTTTTGTTTAGTGGGCAGGATATTTTGTTACTTTTGTGGTTGTAGAATAATAATCAGTTCCAACTCTGACTCATGGCAATCACGTGTTTCAGAACAGATCTGTGAGCCATAGGGTTTTGAATGGCTGTGATCTTCTGGAAGTAGGTCACCAGGCATTTCTGCCAAGGTGACTCTGGGTGGATTCAAACCACCAACCTTCCAGTTAGTAGCCAAGCACTTAATGGATTGCACCACCAAGAGACTCCTTGTGTTTGCAAAACGTCCTTCTTTTTGTCTATATTCAGACATGATTACACGGTGGTCTTATTCGTATCTGGCCTCATCACAGTCATGGCATGACCTGATCTGATGTTGGAATTCTTTGAAATTGCTTATGTTTATAGCAAACACTGTGGTTTGTTACCATCTGTCAGTTGTCAGGTCCTTTGCATCTTTTTCACAGACAGAACTCTTCTTACTATTTTATCCTCCTAACCTAATAGGGAGCCATCTTTATTAGTTTCTTGTTCATGTTTCCAGGATTTCTTTCTTGCAAATACAATCAAGTATATTATTATTTCTTCTGTGGCAAAAAAAAAAAAAAAAAAAAGGTAGCCTATTATATACACTTTTCTACCCCTTGCTTGTTTCTCTTTTCAATATGCACTGGAGATCTTTCTAGGTACATCAAAGTCTTTCTCATTCTGTTTAATGGGTGAATGGTACTCTGCTGTCTAGATGTACCATGGTTATTACATAATTTTCGCTTCTTAACAGAAATAAGGAGCTGTGGTGGTGCAATTGTTAAGCACTCAGCTATTAACTGAAAGGTTGGCAGTGCCTAAGAAGAATGACCTAGTGATTTATTTTCAAAAGATCACAGCCACTGAAAACCCTTCGGAGCACAGTTCTACTCTGAAACATATGGGGTCACTATGAGATGGAATCGAATCTACAGCCATTGTTTTGTTTCTTTTTTTTTTGCTTTTTAGTTTGGATGGATGCTTATTTGTAAAATCCCGAGGTCACATTTGAGAACATTTGTTACATAAACCTGAGCATTACAGGCACTCTGGTGAACTGGGTTCATGTCGCAGCAGCAACGGTTGTCAGGGAGGTGGAGACAATAACCAATGCCATAACTCTTACAGAGAAGTGGGGCCAGGAGGGTCATTCTGAGGAGTCAAACCCCGGCTTCAGTCCCAGGAGTTTATTTTATAGTCAATACAGAAAGCAGTGAAGCAAATAACAGAACAATGGGCTTTGGGTGAGTAACAATAAGTTTCAGGCAAGGGAGAAGGAATTCAGGTAAACAAGCCAATCAGTAACAGGACAATAGGTTTGGGAAAACAAGTCGTGCCTAATCTCTTTCTCATCGCTGTCAAGTCTCCAACATGTCGTATACAGCATAGAGGCCTGCGGGGGCTGCAGTTGTCAATAGTACAGCCATGTTTAAATGGCATATATCCCCACATCTCCCCCCTTTTGTTTAGTTAATGGAATAAGAATCAAGAGGATTTTCACTGGTCCAACAAGTGTCCAGTAGGACAATGTAAAATTTTCTCTACGAGATAAAATCCAAGGTTATCTCAGCTACTGTCTCCACACCTCAGGGCCTGGCATCTTAGTGAGTCCTTGTGAGCCCAGCTACAGCTGGGGCACACTCCATATGTTTAAGGAGGAGAAGTAGCATAGCTATGAGTAACACCTGGACTTAGTCACCTAGATAGCGGCCATAGCAGGCTCTTTAAACTCACGGTGCTGGTTTTCCACCGGATACCATCTGGTTTTTCACCAGGTTGTTACTTAATGCCTGGGCTTAATGCTCCTAGATGGCGACCATTGAAGGCTGTTTAAACTCACAGTGCTAGTTTTCCACCGGATACCATCTGGTACTTCACCAGGTTACTAAGCAAGAGCATTGCTCTTATCAGATGCAAAGGTGGAGCAGGGGACTCAATGTGCCTTTCAGGTGTGTAAGATAATAGAGGATGATCTTATGAGGATAATATAATCCTCTGCACTAGTAATATCCTGATTGTTGGACCCATGGGTTTTCTGACTCTCATTTTGTCAGGTAAACACTAACTTTTAACATCCACTGAAATTATTATTCTTAAAGGCTTAAAGATTTATAAAGGCTCAAAGATTTATTAACAATCAAACAAGCAATGATTTACACAGCTTCACTATTACTTGGAAGGGAATCACTAGGAAGGGTGATTTATACATCATAACAGATTTAACAATCAAACAGACACTAATTTACACAAATTTACTGTCAATTGGAAAGGAATCATCTAACTTAGAAATCTATCTATACAGAAGCATCTAACTAGGAGAAGCAGAAAATATAGAGGAATTTACACATAACAAATTTTCATTGGGAACTTACTGATTAACACATTACTGATTAACAAGATAATATAGGATGACTATTGAGGATAGATTGTCACGAGGGAAGCCATAGCTAGAAACAGGTTTTCAGGTGTAAGTGGGGCACCTGTAGTTGAGAGGATGTGCTCAGCTTTGGAGGAGAGGGCTTTCAGACCTCCCCATGTTACCAGTATTGCAGATCTCTGTTGTTCATTGTCCATCCCTGGGGGAAGGGGTGATTTTGGGTCGGATGGTGGCACTTCAGTGTTCATCCCTGGGGAAGGGTTGCCGGTGTCAGTTGTAGCTCTAGAGTCAGGTCGGATGGCGGCCACCGAAGGGGTGGTGGCGGCGGTTCAGAGAAGGGAAGGGGCGGAGGCACAGGGCAGAGTGTGCCAGCACATGGGGGAGCCGCAGCACAGGGCGCATCTGGGACCCCTAGTGGCGGCCGGAGTGCAGAGCCCGCTTTCACCTGCCCAGAGCCTCCAGGTGGGGCCGTCCCAGTTGGTGACACCCCAGGCGACCGGGCCGGCAAGCCCAGGCAGTGGCAACCCGGGACTGGGCTCGGAGCACCACAGGAGGGATGGAGCATGGGCCGTGCCGCAGCTGGAGCGGGAATCCAAAGTGGACCTGTAGGAGAAAAAACAGCCACATACCCTCACCCCCAGGTTAGTAATTCTACAGGTCCTTGGCAGACAGAGAGATTTTGAGGATCTTTATAGAGGACCTGTGGGTGAGGACGGGTGTCAAAGGGGATAAAATTTCATTCTGCAGCAGTATGACCATCTTTTGCAACCGATAAAAAGTTAAAGGTAAAGAGAGCTCTGGCAAGTCTTTCATTCTGGTCAAATACCCATCATCTCCCCCCTTTTGTTTATTTAAGAGCTGTTTGAGAGTATGATGGGCACGTTCAATTATGGCTTGCCCCTGAGGGTTATAAGGAATGCCAGTGGTATGAAGAATATTCCAAGTGGCACAAAATTGTTGAAATTTAGCAGAAGTATATGCAGGACCATTAACAGTTTTAAGGGCTTGGGGGCATCCCATAGTTGCAATGGCTTGGGTAAAGTGACGACAGGCATGAGTAGAACATTCCCCAGAAAGGGCTGTAGCATCAAGAAATACAGAACATGTATCTATGGACACATGGAGAAATTTAAGTTTTCCAAAGGGAGGATAGTGTGTTACATCCATTTGCCACAATTGATTGGCTATTAGAACATGTGGGTTGACACCAGCAGCAAAGGACATGGGAGAAAAGCGTTGGCAGTCAGGACAGGTGCAAACAATTTGTTGTGCTTCAGTAAGAGAGATATAAAACTGTTTTTGAAGTCCCTGTGCATTTTGATGAAAGAAATTATGAGAAGTTCGTGCATCAGAAAAGGCAGAGCCAGCAAGTAAATGGGCGTGAGAATTTCCGTCAGAAAGAGGCCCCGGCAAGGGTGTATGGGAGCGCACATGTACCACAAAAAAGGGAGAATTACAGCTATTAAGCAGGGTTGGGAGCCTTTTAAATAAAGTAAATAACTCATAATTGGGACTAAATTGAAGAGTTACATCACTAATATGTTGAATAGTGTGAACAACGTAAGCAGAATCAGCAACTAAATTGAAAGGCATAGATTTAAAAATTTCAAAGGCAGCAACAGCTGCCGACAACTCGGCACACTGTGTAGTGGAGGCTTTTTGTGTAATAAAATACTGCCAGGTACCGTCCGTCTGCCAAGTGACCGCTCCCTTTCCAGTTTTTCCTGATCCATTTATAAAGGCAGTAGGGGCGTTAGCAAGAGGGGAAGGAGACAGCATAGTAGAAGATTGTAAAGGAAGAAGCTGCAGGGTAGAGAGTGGCCTTGAAGTGGGATAAGAGTAAATTATTTGCCCAGTAAAATCAGCCAAAGCAATTTGGAGCTCTTCAGAATTAAGAAGAGCATGGTCAAAAGCTGTTTTCGTTACCCCAAAGTATATAAAATGAGGGTCAGAACCCAAGAACTGCTGACTGTGGGTGCGTCCTTGCATTAATAAGTTAATGTGCCGAGAGAAACATGTAAACAACTGTTGCGGAGGGCGATAAGGAAGAAAAAGCCACTCAAGTGCTCCGAAGTCAGGAGTAAATTGACAGAGCACGCCTGTAAGACTATGAGGAGTATTTAATAGGAGAAGGTAAACAGGATGATTTATCTGTAGACGAGTCAAAAATTTTTCTTTAATGGCTTGGTTAATAAGTATTAATTCATGGTGTGCTTGGGGAGAGAGTGTCCTCACAGAAGTTAGAGAAGGGTCACCCTTAAGGGTCTCAAATAAGTGGGTCAGTTGAGAAGTTGTTATGCCGAGTGAAGGTCACAGCCAATTAATATGACTAAGGATCTTTTGGAGGTCATTTAGAGTTAAGACCTTGGGAATTATAATTTCTGGTATTTTAGGGCGAACGATATGGGTGTCAAGATAGTATCCTAGATACTGCCACGGGGTGAAAGACTGAACTTTTTCAGAGGTTACTTGTAAGCCAAAACCTTGTAACGCATGTTGAACAGAGACAAGAAGTGAATCAAGTTGTTCTGGTTTGGGATGGGCTAGGAGAATGTCGTCCATATAATGATGACATGAGCGAAAGGCTCTTCAGACTGGCTTAAGAGCTTTATCAACATAATATTGACAGATAGTTGGACTACTGACCATGCCCTGTGGAAGAACAGTCCACTCAAAATGCTGCATAGGATGACAATTATTCACAGAAGGAACTGAGAAGGCAAATATAGCACAGTCATCAGGATGGAGAGGGATGGTAAAAAAAAACAATCTTTAAGATCAATAATAATAATATGATATGTTTGAGGAATACAGGCCGGATTGGGAATTCCTGGTTGGAGAGGTCCCATAGGGACAAGGCGTTGATTAACAGCTCGTAAGTCATGAAGGAGCCTCCATTTTTTGGATTTTTTGGGGACACAGAAAATAGGTGTATTCCAAGGGCTGCAGGAAGGCCGGATGTGTCCGGCCTCTAACTGTTCCTGGACAAGTTTTTTAAGGTGTTTTAATTTTTCTTCTTTAATGGGCCACTGTTCAACCCAAACAGGAGGGCCAAGTATCCAGGTTAATTTTAGCAGAGGGTCTGTTTGAGCAGTGGTCCCTATGAAAAATCCTGAGGGGTGACAATTTGAACATTCCACTCGGAGAGTAAATCTCATCCCCATAATATAGTAGATAAAGGAAGGATAAAGGGACAGATAGAAGTGGGCTGTCCATCAGGGCTATAGCAAACAATGGGAAGTGTACTTTGAAAAGGACACTGTGCTCCTCCAACTCCTGTGAGGGTTTCAGCGGTTTGCTTTTCAGGCCAAGAAGAGGGCCAGGAATCAGAGGAGAAGATAATTACATCTGCCCCAGCATCCACGAGCCCTTTAAACATGCGATCATTGACCTGAACAGTAAGATATGGTCGGCAAGATTGTAACTTAGTAACCCAAAATGCATCAGTACTACCGAAACCCCCAGCCCGTCTTGGGGTAGTGCGAGCAGAGGGGACTACAAAGGGAAGTAAAATTAGCTGTGCTATCTTATCAGAGGGAGTAATGTTCCAATAAGAGAGACTGGAAACCATAATTTTAATTTGACCTTCATAATCGGAGTCTATTACACCAGGATGAACAGCTAGACCTCGAGATGTAATACTAGAGTGACCCATTAGGAGTCCTAAATATCCTCAAGGCAGGGGTCCCCAAACCTGTATTGCTATAAGAAAAACTTTTCCTGCCTCATCTATTATAGCCCCTTCTGCTAAGGGTAAATCTAGACCTGCACTCCCTTCCATGGCTGCTTTTAAATCACTGACTCACAAACATTGCTGTTTGGAGTCTATGCTGTGGTCTCCACACTCCACACTCGGGGGCTCCCTGGATTTTTCGGGGCCCAAGAGCTCTTGCCCCTTTTCCTGTTTCCTGACATAGGGCTGCCTTGATTGTTAAGTTGAGACCTGCACTGACTAGCCCAATGAAAGCCTTTACCACAGCGGGGACACTTTTGGGTTGGAAGTTCAGTGTTGGCATTCTTGTTTTTTAAGGTATGACAGTCCTTTTCAAAATGCCCAGGTTTACCACACCCGAAACAGGTGGCAGTGGATGGATGGAGAGCTGCCGCTAATACCTGTGCTTTATGAGTTTCTGTGCCAACGTTTTGACATGCTCTAATCATTTCAGCTAGGTTAAGATTCTGTACTTTTAATGGAGCTAAAACAGCCCAACAGTCAGCATTAGCATTTTCACAAGCAAGCTGGAGACAAAGAACTTCAGCTGCTTATTGATTGTCCCCCTGTCGGGAAATGGCAGATTCAATTAAAAGCAGAAGTTGGGTAAGGGCTTCTTCTGACACCTTAAGCTTAGAGGCCTTTAACAAACCCAACAACTGGGTTTTGTGTTGACACTGCTCAGGAGAAAGAGAATTCCCCATAGCGAGGAGTAATAGGAAAATGAAGGAAAGAATGATAGGAAAGTTCATGGCCTGAAGCCTGAAATCCCTCGGGAATGGTCAGGAAAGACCTGCTGCTCTGGGGCTAAAGCAGCCTGATCTGAGAGCATTCGGGAAAATTCTGCCCGCGGAAAATCCCCGCCGCTCTCGGGCTGTGCCTTTAAACAGCCTGAAACGGACGTCTGATACTCACCTCCTAAAGGGATTGAGTGCGAGGGCACCTATGCAGCTATACCGCGGTCTGTCCTCACACGGGGCACCATCTGTCACAGCCCCTCACACGGGGCACCATCTGTCACAGTGACAACGGGTGTCGGGGCAGTAGAGACAATAACCAATGCCACAACTCTTACAGAGAAGTGGGGCCAGGAGGGTCATTCTGAGGAGTCGAACCCCGGCTTCAGTCCCAGGAGTTTATTTTATAGTCAATACAGAAAGCAATGAAGCAAATAACGGAACAATGGGCTTTGGGTGAGTAACAATAAGTTTCGGGCAAGGGAGAAGGAATTCAGGCAAACAAGCCAATCAGTAACAGGACAATAGGTTTGGAAAAACAAGTCGTGCCTAATCTCTTTCTCATCGCTGACAAGTCTCCAACATGTCGTATACAGCATAGAGGCCTGTGGGGGCTGCAGTTGTCAATAGTGCAGCCATGTTTAAATGGCATATATCCCCACAGGTTCAATCCTTAGATCCACCTACAATTTTCTTGACAAACCGCTTAAACTCTCTCAGGCTCAGGTTCCACATTTGTGAAATTAAGAGTTTGACAAATATTGAAGTCCACATCAAATTTCATTCCTTTTTGGTCATTTCTCATGTTATATGTTTATCAACCCACTCTCTGTGAGGAAAAAAAAAAAAAAAAAAAGCCTTGATTTGTAGCATCGATGGATTTCCACTGTGTAAATTCTCCAATCGTGGCCAATTTCAGATAACAGTTTAAAATTCAGCTTGCAGAAAAGGTCATGGAAGCCCCATAGACACATCCAAACTCCCTGAGGGACTGAATTGCTGGGCAGAGGGCTGTGGGGACCATGGTCTCGGGGAACATCTAGCTCAATTGGCATGACACAGCTTATAAAGACAATGCTCTACATTCTACCTTGGTGAGTATTGTCTGGGATCTTAAAAGCCTGTGATCAGCCATCTAAGATACTCCACTGGTCTCATCCCTTTGGAAACAAGGGAGAATGAAGGGAACAGGATACAAGGAAAGGATTAGTCCGAAGGACTAATTGTCCACAGCTACCAAGGCCTCCACCGGACTGAGTCTAGTTCAGCTATATGGTGCCCAGCTACCACCACTGACTGCTCTGACCAGGATCACAACAGAGGGTTCTGGACAGAGCTGGAGAAGGATGTAGAGCATAATTCTAACTCACAAAAAAAAGACCAGATTTACTGGTCTAAAGGAGACTGGAGAAACCCTGAGACCATGGCCCCCAGACACCCTTTTAGCTCAGTGGTGAAGTTACCTCTGAGGTTCACTGTTTAGCCAGGGAGTGGACAGCCCCTTAAAACCAAATGAGACTAACGAGGTACAGGGGTCCAGTGACAAGGGCCAGAAGGCAGAAGGCGACAAGGAAGCTGGTGATAGGGAACCCAAGGTTGAGTAAGGATATTGTTGATGTGTTGTGAGATTGTTAACCATTGTCATAGGGCAACATTTGTAGTAACTGTTAAATGAGAAACTATTTTGTTCTTTAAGCTTTCATCTTAAGTGAGAATAACAGCACAATTGGAAGAGTGTAATCAATGTCACTGAACTGTGCATGTAGAAATTTTTGAAGTGGTGTCTCTTTGGCTATGTGTATTTTCACCAAAAAAAAAAGATTGAGAAGTTAGAGGGTTGATATGTTGTGGGGTTGTTAACCAATGTCATAAAACAACATGTGTACTACTGTTTCATGAGAAACTATTTGTTCTGCAAGCCTTCACCTGAAGTACAATAAAAAAAAAAAAATTCAGCTTGAAAATTAAACTGTCAGCACTTGGAGCTGGTAGAGTATGACTCCAGTAGATCGCTGGGAAAACTTCCTAAAATGATGCTCACTGAGATTCACACATTGTAACCTCCCCATTGGGAACTTAAGTTATATCACACTTGAGTTGAACAAAAAGGCAACTAAAACATTATGCTCTAAATCTACTAGGTTAATCATTCCCTGAAATATCCACTAGTTTGTAGCACAGAAGAATTTCTTAGACTCCAACAGTAACTCACTTTAATAAATATCATGTCTTTACCCAAACAATCTACAAAGAAGCTTACTTCTTTGATCAAATCCCATTATTAGCAAACTATTTCTCATTCTTAATGATGGCTGCACATTTTAATCACCAGCTTTTGAAAATTACTGATACCCAGCCCCGTCCCAGACTAATTAAATCAGAACATCTGAAGGATGGGGCTCAGATAATGTTTTGTTTGAACAGGGTTCCAGGTGATTCTATGTGCAGCCAGGGGTTAAGGGCTTCTGGTCTTTGGATATTTGGTATGTAGGTATTCTGACATTTCTGTTTCTCTTTTTAAGGGAAGGACACTGTGAAGTTGTGTTAGAACAAAATGATACTGATTCAGCTGAAATAATTCAAGCACGAGAAAAAATATTCCAGATGCTACAAAAATGGCTAAAGCAATAGATCTCTCATGGAAGATAAGTGTAACAGAACCCCAAATCTGGAAGTGATAGCTATCTTTGTAATATAGAATTTCTTAACTTCAAATGTCTGATATACTACTATGCATACAATATACTGGAGGCGAAGTAATTCCCTATTTTTTTTTTCATGAAGCCAATCCCATTGAGATAGGATGGCACATTGACAATAAACTCCTATTTGTCCTCATTTGAAACAAAAATCTCCCTTTTTTTTTCTTCAACTGTTTAGGAGAAACCGTACTAAAACTAAATCTGTGCTTGAAAATGGTAAAATACAACTTGGTACTTAAACCCATTGCTGTCAATTCTGACTCATAGCGACCACATAGGACAGAGTAGAACTGTCTCATAGGGTTTCCAAGACTATACTCTTTAAGGAAGTAGACATCTTTCTACCTTGGAGCACCTGGTGGTTTCCAAAGACCAACCTTTTGATTAGCAGCCCATCTTGGTACTTACTACCTCCTCCCAAATTTGTAGAGGAATTCAGGAAGTGTCAGTGATCTATCTTCTTATGTATATGTGTTAAAATCTATTTTATAATTCACATTTAAAGTCAAATTACAGTAGATATCTGGAAAATCTCTTAGCACATAGTAAGTTCTTAAAATACATAAAATGAAGGAATGAATGAAATAGTTAAATTTAATGTTTTTATATTTAACTGTTTTTGATTTATTTTTGATTTGCTTAATGATACAGACCTGGCTTATTTCTAGAAAAGCTTATTCCTAAATATATATTCATGAAAGTCTCTCATTACACAGCAATCCAGTGGAGTACACGCAATATTATTATACAACTTCCAAATCAGAGAAATGATTTGGCTTGTATCTATCTCAAAGTTTGGAGCAAAAGAATTTTGTGCATTCTTGGTTCTCTTCCTTTTGGGCTTGAGCTTTCAGGATTAACTCCACAAAGACTGAGCTAAATATAGATGCCATTGGAATGAAAACTGCCCTGTCATGCTCCATCCCAGTGATTGTTTGTGGATGGTGCCATTGTGATCCACAGAGTTTATATCATTCGATTTTCAGTAAAATATAAAGCTTTTGTTTCCTAGTTCATCTTAGTCTGGAAGTTCTGCTGAAACCTGTTCAGCATTATAGCAACATGCAAGCCTCCTCTGACAGACAGGTGGTGGCTGCCCATGAAGAGCATCGGGCAGAAATCAAACCCTGATTTCCCACATGGGAGACAAGAATTCTACCTCTCAGTGGTTTACTTACTGCTAATAAATAATTTAATGGCTGTGTTAGTTTCCTAGAGCTTCTGCGAAAATAAATTACCAAAAGCTGTGTAGCTTAAAACAACAGAAATGTATTCTCTCAGGTATAGAGGCAGAAATCTGAAATCAATTTGCCAGCAGGGCCTCACTCCCTCTGAAAGCTCTAGGGAGAATCCTTGCTTGCCTCTTCCAGCTTCTGCTGGCTGCAGGCTTCCTTGGCTTGTGGCAGCACCACTGCAATCTTGGCCTCTGTCTTCACATGGCTTCTCCCATGTGTCTCTGTGTGCAGCTCAAATCTCCCTCACCTTTCTTTACAAGGACACCAGTTATTGGATTTAGGGCCCACCCTAAATCTAGGATGATCTTATCTCAAAATTTTTTTTATCTTAATTGAAATCTGCAGAGACTCTATTTCCAAATAAGGTCTCATTCACAGGTACCAGAGGATAGGACTTGGACATATCTTTTTTTGGAGGACACAATTCAACCCACTACAGTAGTCAAACTAATCCAAGATTCAATACAAACCAAATTGACAGAGGCTAGCAAGTGGCACATAAGCCCTGGTGGCATGCATGGTGCTAAAGCGCTTGGCTGCTAACTGAAAGGTCCATTGTTGGAAATCACCAGCCACTCTGTAGGAGAAAGATGTGGAAGTGTGCATCTATAAAGATTTACAGCCTTAGAAACTCAACAGTGACGGTTCTACTCTGTCCTATAGGGTCCCTATGAATTGGAATAGACAACTGGCCTGGTTTTGTTTTGTTGGTTTTTTTTTTTTTTTTTTTTGGTTTGGTTTAAGTGGCAGAAGGATCCTGGTGGCACAGTGGGAAATTGCTCAGCTGCTAACCAAAAGGTCAGTGGTATGAACCCATGGGAATAAGATGTGATAATCTGCTTTCATAAAGATTTGCAGTCTTGGAAACCCAATGAGACATCTCTACTCTGTCCTGTACAGTTTCTATAGAGTCACTATGAGTCTGAAGTGACTCGACAGCAATGGGTTTGGTTTAGGTTTTTTTTAGTGAGTTTCAGAAAGCTTCAAAACAAGCCATAAGGAGAAAGTTGAATCCCTAGGACTTGGGGCCGCATAGGTAAACCTCAGATGCTTGCACATGTCCCATCCTGACGCCTTACTGCCTCACACAGTAGTCCACCTTTCTATAATTTTCCCTTTTGGTGTATGTTTTTTGTGTGTTAATATGAGTAACATAGTCAATTTAATTCATTTTAAATGTATGCTATGGGAAAGACATTTTCCATTCTGAAGTTCAATTTTTATTTCCTTGAGGGAGGCATTTTTGTTTTGAAGACATAGAATATATTAATTCCATTTTAACAAAGAATGTGACTGAAAAAAAGTTTGCTATATAAAACCTTGCTTTACAGTTCACTTCCATTATCTGTCCATAGATCGAGAGCTTTCTGTGTTCTCCTTCCAAACTGTTTCTATAGATTAGCAAAATGTTGAGAGTAGAAAAGAGGGAATATCTATTCTTTCTGGTGAAACAATTTCATATTTGTTTTTAAATTATTTTCATAGGATTTCCTTAAAATAGATGAGTTAGAAATATTTTTGCCAATTCTAGTGTCCAACCTTACTAAGTAATATCCACATACTTGGGCTAAATCTTATTTTTCCAGGACGTAACTAATTCTCATTGTGGTTTCTATTGTCACATGTTTCCCTTCTTAATCTGACTCTACAGCTTATCTTCAAAGAATGAGCCATTCCTTTGCCTACCATAAAACAGAAGATTATTTGAAAAATTATTTCTTTTCTTTTATTCAGAGCTAGAAATGTTTTATTCTCAAACTCCCAAAATAATTTTCCTCTCCCCAAAGTCAATTTTGTTACAAGTTATACAAAAGGCTTGTATTTTTTCCTAAAAGTTTGTGTAGTTAATTTAGGATTTTCAAATCAATTCAATACTGAGTTCTATGAATATTAATATATAGCTAAGGTATAACGTAGTCTTACAGCTGAAAGTAAAGACAAAGGAAAGATGCTGAAGCTCTTTAATGAAAAAGAAGATATTTCTGAATTTTTGCAAAGACACTTTCTCCCCAGTTTAATCTTAGAAGATGTATATAAAATCAAGTTGAAGAGATATCATTTCAATTGCTGACATTCAGACTCCAAATGTTACCATGCTTTGCTTGAGGAGATTATTGCAAAGATTTAAATTGCATAATTAAGACCAAAGATTTCACTGTGTCTGTACATATTCTGGAAATGATTTAAGTCAACAAACATTTACAGTTTCTGGTGCCTGACCCAGTGCCTAATCGTTTTGCATTTTGGTTTTCAGTACAAATTACATGTTTTAATTTCATTACAAAAATTTTTTATAAATTCTGTGTTTAAATAAATTTCCTCCTGATCTTTTTCTTTTCTACTATCCCCAAATCTAGTCTAAAACATCCTTGCAAGTGTTCCTACTGTGTGCTTTCTGTTTATTAATATTTTTCTCCAGCAAGATTTCTTCCAATGGACGATCATAGGGTGGCTGACTAAAGATATTTTTACGAATTACTTACAGTGGTATTTGACTACGGTTTGGATTGGAGTCCAATAATAGGATTTGTCATTTTCTCTAACATAGCCTTCCTTGAACATGCCCTCAGGTTGGATTTTAATGTTTGAAAAATCGAAAATTATCAGCGGCTAGGGAGGATGAGGAAAACCTGGTGGTGTAGTGGATAAGTGCTGTAGCTGCTAACCAAAAGGTCGGCAGTTCGATTCCACCAGAAGTAACACAGGAGAAAGGTGTGGCAATCTGCTTCCATAAGTAAAGATTACAGCCTTAGAAACTATATGCAGCAGTTCTACTCTGTCCCATAGGATTGCTATGAGTTGGAATTCATTTACAGCAATTTATTTGCTTGGGTTTAGAGACTATAAGGAAGGAGGCTTGATGGCTCAATGGATAAATGCTCGGCTGCTAACCGAAATGCCAGTTCAAACCCACCAGTGGCTGTGTGAGAAAAAAGACCTGGCGATCTGCTGCCATAAAGATTACAGCCTTGAAAAACCCATAAGGCAGTTGTATTCTGTTATATTGCATCGTTATGAGCCAAAAAATCAACTCCATGAACTCTTATGTACTCTGGTGGGAATGTATAATGATACAACCACTTCGGAAAAAGCTATGGTGCTTCCTTAGAAAACTAGAAATGGAAATACTATATGATCCAGCAATCTTACTCCTAGCAATATATCCTGAAGAAACTAGATCTGTCACACGAATAGACATATGCACACCCATGGTCATTGCAGCATTGTTCACAAAAGCAAAAAGATGGAAACAACCTAGATGCCACCAACAGATGAATGGATAAACAAACTATGGTACATACACACAATGGTGTATTATTCAACAATGAAGAAGAACGATGAATCTGTGAAGCATCTCATAACATGGATGAAACTGGAAGACATTATGCTGAGTGAAATAAGTCAATCACAAAGGACAAATATCGTATGAGAACTCTACAATAAAACTCTTTAGAAGGTTTAGACACAAACAAAAACAATCTTTGTTGGTTATGAAGGATGGAGGGGGTTGGGGGGAGAACAAAGTAGACAATAGATCAGTGGTAACTTTCGTGAAGGGTGACACAATACACAATACTTGGGAATCCAGCACAACTTGTACAAGGAAAGGTCATGGAAGCTCCATAGACATATCCAAACTCCCCAAGGGACTGAATTGCTGGAAAAGGGCTGTGGGGACCATGGTCTCAAGGAATAGCTAGCTCAATTGGCATAACACAGTTTATAAAGACAATGTTTTACATTCTAGCTTGGTTGAGTAGCGTCTGGGGTCTTTAAAAGCCTGTGAGCAGCCATCTGAGATACTCCACTGGTCTCATCCCTTTGGGAGCAAGAGATAATGAAGAGAATAGGATACAAGGAAAAGATTAGTCCAAAGGACAAATGAACCAAATCTTCCACGGCCTCTACCAGACTGAGTCCAGTACAGCTAGCTGGTACCCGGTTACCACTACTGACTGCTATGACCGGGATCACAACAGAGAGTCCTGGACAGAGCTGCAGAAGGATGTAGAACAAAATTCTAACTCACAAAAAAAGTTCAGACTTACTGGTCTGACAGAGACTAGAGAAACACCGAGAGTATGGATCCCTGGAAAGCCTTCTAGCTCAGTGGTGAAGTCACTCTTGAGGTTCACCATTTAGTCGGCAATTGGACGGCCACATAAAACAAAACTAATGAGGCACAGCAGTCCAGGGACAAGGACTAGAAGGCAGGAGAGGACAGGAGAACTGGTGATAGGGATCCCAAAGTTAAGAAGGGACAGTGTGGACATGCCATGGGGTTATTAACCATTGTCACAGGACAATATGTGTACTGTTAAATGAAAAGATATTTGTTCTGTAAACCTTCATCTAAAGTAAAAAAAAAAAAAAAAAAAAATCGAGTCCATGGCACACAACAACAACAAGGGAGATAAGGGGCAGGAGGAGGAGAAAGTAGCAAAAGTCATGGGAGACTCCCTTTCTGGTTTTGCCTAGTGAGTTACAGGTTCGATATAGGGTCAATCCTATGTTTCCCTACCCCAACTGTCTTCAGATAACTTCAGCAAATGAGGCTGGAAGATATAATATTATTTCACCCCCTCTTCTTCACACATTCTGACTCTTATCCTTTCTTACCTGTGTTTCTGCAGTACCCTAATACTGCTCTCCTTGCCTTATGGTCTTGCCCTGCAATCCATCTCCTACTGGCCACTAGGGGGATTTTACTTGAAGTAAATTTGATCAAGTCTATCTGCCTGTTTAAAAATTCTGCAGGGACAGTCCATACCACTCACTCTCATGCACTGTCTTCGGAACAAACATCAATTGATTTTAAGTGCAGTGGTAGGTAGCCAAGAAGGGGGTCATAGAGAAAGTACAACTACTTATTAAAAAAACATAGGCCAGACTCGATGAATCTACTCACATGCCTTAGGCTAATACATAATCACATGGTCACACTTATTTGAAATTGAGGCTGAGAAATGTAGTTTAATAATGTACCTACACCAGAAAAAAAGAAAATTGATTTTGGGGGATAGCTAGCCTTCTCTGCCACACCATACACTTTAAAAAAAAAGAAAAGAAAAACCCTTAACAATCACAATAAAATAAATATTGCTTGATTCAGAATTTTTCTCATAAACAGAAAAAAATGAACTGACATTTATTGAATGTCTACTGAGTGCTTATAATAATTTTTTAGAAGAGAGATTTGGTTTTACTTATCTTTCAATTTTCAGAACTTCGCAAATTGTCTACCACATAGTAAACACCCTAGAAAATCTTTGCTGAACTGAAATTTACAAATATGTGAAATGTTTTAAAAATATGAATAATAACATCAGACATTTATAATCTTGATCTTTTCTTTTCTTTTTTCTGCCCTTTCCCCATACCCGTGCCATTATTTTTCCCTTTTGTTTCTTCTGGTGTTGGCTTTGACCGTATTAGTACTCGTTATCTCTGCTGTGAATTAAAACAAGCTCTTCAAGCTAACTTGAAGGTGAGGGTTACTGTTCTTCAAAAGTTGCCTCAAACTGACTTCTCATTCATTCTGTCCTTACCAGAAATGTGATTTGGACAGCAAGTTCACAAATTTCACACGTTGGATTGCTGATGACTGCAGATGGCTTTTCTGGGTTATTTCTTTGGAAGAGCGTTTAGAAGGAAAGGGAGAATGAAAGCCCAATCATGACCCTCCTGAAAAAGAAAGTTGTTTTTTTTTTTTTTTCAAGTTCTAAAGGAACACATTCCTACTCACTCCTGCTTATTGTAGAAATGAGTCATAGGATTTTACAGCTAAAAGGGGCTCAATGCCTTGACTGATCTTGACGCCTTTTCTGTTAAGGAAGAGGGAGTGAAAAAAAAAAGAACAGACTCATATCCTGGGAGATTCAGAGAAAGAAGTCACTGCTATAGAGAACAAAAGGTTAAATGAAGAGAGAATGCTGGTTTGGAGAGGAGAGGTCCAGCCAGGTAAGAGAGATCATCCCTATGATCACTGAGGTTTCAGGGATTGAAGCCACATCACCTTCGCATCTGGAAAGGAAGGAGGTTTCTTCTGACTCAGACAATAGTCTCTTGGCATCTGTCATGGGTTGAATTATGTCCTCCCAGAAATGTGTTTATCAGTTTGGCTGGGCGATGATTTCAGGTATTGTGTGATTTTCTTATATGGTATAAATCCTGCCTGTCTGATGTTAATGAGGGAGGATGGGTCGCAGTTGTGTTAGTGAGATAGGACCCAATCTACCAGGTTGGACTGTGTCTTGAGGCAATCTTTTGAGATATAAAAGAGAGAAGTGAGCAGAGAGACGGGACCTCATACCACCAAGAAAGCAGCACCGGGAACAGAGCGCATCCTTTGGACCTGAGGTTCCTGCCCTGAGATGCTCCCAGACTAAGTGAAGATTGATGAGAAGGCCAACAGAGAACGCCTTTCCCTGGAGCTGACACCCTGAATTTGGAATTCTAGCTTACTAGACTGTGAGAAAATATTTTTTTTATTTGTTCAAGGCATCCACTTGTGGTATATCTGTTATAGCAGCACTAGATAACTAAGACGACATCCTTAGGGCCAACCCTGGTTTTACCTGAGACTCTCAAGATCTCAGGCATTGTTCCCTTTCCAACTTTTCCTTGCATTAGTAAAATATCAATGTCATTTATAATCTTACCCCATGTTGTCTAGATTTGGTCAGCAGAGGAAGTCTCCCGGGTTACCAGCCTCCTTGTTCTTGTTGGGTGCTTTCAATCTGCCTCATAGCAAACCAACCACCAACCTTTCAGTTAGCGGCTGGGCACTTAACCATTATGCCACTAGGGCTCCAGCTGGCCGTTCTTGAGCAATCCCTTCGATAAGGAGGCATGTTCTCCTCATCCTCTTGCTGTTAGGATTATGATTGGCAGCTCTATGGATGGTCCAGCGATCTACTAGTCCTGCAAATGGACAGGACTAGCCAGAATTTGCTTTGAACAAAGCAGGGGTTCTCAGATCTGGGACTCATACATCAATGACTAGCCTCCATGGCCAAAAGTGCGGCCTCTACAACATGTTCTTTCAAAACAAGCTGCCAGATTTCACCAGAGGGAAAAGATTCTCAGGGTTTAGTGAGCTGAAGTGATATTCATCTCTCTCAGCTAGACTTTATCTATGGAAAATGTCATCCATAAATTAAAATCCAGAACAATCTCTAATTTATCTTCAACACTGAATGTCTACTTCCTTATCTTTTCTAAGCATGACTTAGCATTGTGATTTATCAACAAGATGCCAATCATTCCCTCTCATTTTAACTCATCTTTGAGGCAACAATTTAGAGAATAACACATCTGTGTAAAGTTTAATTCAATGTTTTCTCTGCCCACATCCTACCTAGGGGGTCCCAGGCAGGTTTGCTTCTTCTCACTGAGAATCCTGGAGGAAAGCAGGCACAGGGAAGTAGGAAACACTGGACTCTGAACACAATTTTTGAAGTGTCAACTTTTGCAACCAATCTGAACTGTTTGCTCTTAAAAGCTCACAGTAAGAACTGGACTTTCAATTCATTATTTCTCTTCACATTTCCAGTCACAATCATTTAGCTGTTTTATAAATGTTTTTCATGACTCCACAACCAATTAGTTGTCTCAGAGCTATGTAGTCAAATTTTCTCAGGCAGACAGGTCACAAGATGACTCCAGCTGTAGGATCTGGCCGCTGAATTGAAGTATTCCTGTCATTATTATTTTCGACCTTCCCAGAGTGACCCTGATACCCTAGTAAAGCAGTTTGCATTAAATTCAGTCAAGAAATAACAAGAATAATATATGTGTGGATCCTCTTGCAAAATAAATACTTTTAAATGAAACACAATGAAGAAATTTTCATATACTATTTGACTAATACTTGACTAGCCCCTGGAGAAGGACATCATGCTTGGTAAAGTAGAGGGTCAGAGAAAAATGAAGACCCTAAATAAGATGGATTGACACAGCATCTGCAAAATGGGCTCAAGCATAACAACAATTGTGAGGATGGTGCAGAACCGGATTTCGTTCTGTTGTACACAGGGTCGCTATGAGTCAGAACTGGCTCGATGACACCTAACAACAACATTTGACTAGTATCACTATGGAATTTTTTGTCTTTTTCTAACAGTAAATGCAACTGAAAGTCGTTTACCCTAATTGTCTGAGCAGGCAGGTGGGATGAATGAGTCCTGTTTTTCTTCAGAATTACCTCACTGTTGATGCCGACATTGGGTGCCCAGAGCAGCAGAGCACTGGGCATATGACTAGTGTGGGTGGTTGTTGCTTCTCCTTCCCTAGCATGGCTGGACCAAAGTTTTTACTCAAATTGTAAACTCTGGAGTCACTACATCATTTATCTTTATCATATCCTCTGGTTTTACCCCCTGAAGACTTATCTCTCTCGTCTGTATAACAAGGATTATTCCAGGGCAAAACCACGAATACAGACTAAAAACTTCATGTGGCATTAAGTGACATTCCTTTCTCTGCCTTTGAGGAAAAACAACCTAAGTACAAAACACAGTCAAATAAATTATCTTTCTGTTTGTTTCAAACTACAAAGCTAATGTTCCCCAACATGGAGGTGGTCTGTTACTGTGGAAAAATTGAAGCCAAACCAATGTGAAACCAGGAGATGAGGGTTCAGTTCCTGGCTTTTGCTCCCACTAGTATAAATACTGGAAATAGGAGAAAGATGTTTACCTGTGCTTTATTGACTAGGCAAAGTCATTTGACCACGTTGATCATTACAAATTATAGATAATATTGTGAAGAATGGGAATTCCAGAACACTTCATTCTGCACAGAGTTCAAGAGGCAATTGTCAGAACAGAACAAGGAGATAGTGTGTGGTTTAAAGTCAGGAAAGGTGTGTGTCAGGATTGTATCCTTTCACCAAATTTATTCAATTTGTATGCAGAGCAAATAATCCAAGAAGCTGAACTAGGCTATAGGATTGGAGGAAAACTCACTAACAACCTGCAATATGTAGATGACACAACCTTGCTCACTGAAAATGAAGAGGACTTGAAGTACTTACTGATGAAGATCAAAGACTACAGCCTTCAGTATGGACTATACCTCAACATAAAGAAAATAAAAATCCTCACAACTGGACCAATAAGCAACATCATGATAAACGGAGAAAATGTTGAAGTTGTCAAGGATTTCATTTTACTTGGATACACATTTGACTCTCGTGGAAGCATTGGTCAAGAAATCAACCGAAGTGGCAGAGCCAACATGGCACTATAGACAGAGGCACCATGCCATCCCTCTGCAGCAAAGATCCAAAAATCAAAGTAAAACAGGTACACATGTCACTCCTCGAACCCTAAGCATCAAAAGAAGGAATAAAGAACTGGAGCACACACCAAATGGACTATGAAACTGACAGAGAACAGAGAATGAGGAGAGCTATGGAATGGAGGTCCCCTACCAGCTTACAAGGCACAGATTTGCCATCTTGGACTACAGCAACCAAAGAACACAGGTAGGGAATGTGGGAAGACAACTTCATGGAGTTTCCGATAGGAGACAGAGTAACCAGTAACCATCGATACGCACTTTCCTACCCCCACACTTCTTCCCTGTACGTGGCCTCCACCTCTTTCCAACGGGCCCTAGTCACTCTGCCAAAGAGACACCAACCCACTGCTACCTGAATCCTCCATACCCCCACCGACTGGTCCCTTCATCACTGATTTTTTTTTTTGCTTGATTTTTGTTGTTGTTGTTGCCGGGTTTTTTTGTTTTTTTTTTTTTTTTGGCTTTTTTTGCTTCTTCTCTCTACCTCTTCCTTCCTTTCCTTTCTTCTGCCCAGTTATCCCCATCTGCTATCCCTTCCCCTTCTTGACAGACTGTGCCACAACTGCTCAGCTAGACAGCCACCAGCACATGGCTGTCCCAAGTCCATACTGCCCCTGCCAGCAGACTCCTTCAGCAACTTTTTTTTCCTAGTTTCTTCTCTCTCTTTCCATTCTTTCTTTTCCTTTCTCCCATCCACTTAGTCCCATGCACCACCCACAGTGCTTATGGACAGGCCAACATACGCCAGTCAGCTAGAAAGCCATGCAAACTCGGACCTGCTCCCACCCACAGAAACCTACCTCAGCACCATTTTATATACTTTTTTCTTTCTTCCTTCATTTCACTTTTTTTCTTTTGTTTCTCTCACTTCTTTCTGTAACTCACTTAGCTTGGTGCATGATATTCTCTCACTTCTCTTCTGCTTACCTACACCGCATGCTGAGCACTGTGCCCCTGGACCCCACAATGCACTGCCCCCTGAATCCAGCCCATTAGCCCCAGTTTGTTCCACAAGCTACCCATCCCCACACCTCCACTCCCATTGAACATTCCTTGCTATACCATAGCTGAGTGACCAGCCCTGCAGACATGGACAAGGTGGTGAGAAGTATTGTGCCCACAGACAAGCAAGCAATGAAACATGCCCAGCTTGTAGCCCAGACATAACCAAAAAAAAATAAAATAAAATAAAATAAAAAGCAGGATGAAACAAACAAATCTACAATAAATAAATGAAGAAAATAATTCTTGAATATCCCAGAGAAAGCAGACAATATCTAAACATATACAAAAACAGGAAAGGAAGGATGCAGAAACAGACCAAAATAAAACACTAGATGACCCTTGGGTAGAAGAAAAGGCACTAGAATTACCTGGCAGAGAATTTAAAACTCTAATATTCAGGGTTCTCCAAGAGATGAAGGAAAAGCCGACAAAACATCAGGAAAAAATTGACAAAGTCATGGAAAATACAGACAAAATCAGGGTAAACAAACAAATTGAAGAATTAAGGAAAATAATACAGGCAAAAAATGTGAAAATAAATAAATAACTAAAAATCATACAAAAAGAGCAATTAGAAATCCAAGACTAAAACAACAAGATTTCAGACATGGACAGTGCACAGAAGATTTTAGGAGCAAATTTGAAACAATGGAAGACAGGATCAGCGAAATTGAAGACAAATCCTTTGATACCATTTTGTTTAAGGAAAAATCTGAAAAAAAATAAAGAAAAATGTAGAAACCCTGAGAATGATGTGAGATACAATCAAAAGCAAAAATATGTGCATTATTGCAGTTCCAGAACGGGGGAGAAATTGGAAAACACACAGAGGATCATTGAAGAATTGCTGACAGAAGACTTACCTAATATCATGAAAGATGAAATGTCATCCATCCAAGAAGCTCAACAAAGCCCATATAGAATAGACACCAAAAGAAAATCACCAACACATATCATAATCACACTCCCTAAAAAGAAGACAAAGAAAGAATCCCAAGAGCAGAAAGAGAAAAAAGAAAAGTCGCATACAGAGAGGAAACAATAAGACTAAGCTCTGACTCATTGGCAGTAACCATGCAGGCAAGAAGGCAATGGGACGACATACATAAAACTTTGAAAGAAAAAAACCTGCCAACTAAAAATAATATATCCTGCAAAACTCTTGTTCAAATATGACGGTGAAATTAGAACACCACATATAAACAAAAATTAAGGGAATATGTAAAAACTAAACCAAACTTACAAGAATTATTAAAGGTAGTTCTACAGTTAGAGAACCAACACCATCAGACAGCAATCTGAATCTAGGACCCAAGACAGCATTAGTCAGAATCCAACCTAAGAAATGAACTCTCAAGGATAAACCAAAACTAAAAGATTTACCACAGGAAACCAGAGATGTGAATCTGTAAAAGACAACAATATCAGAACAATATAAGAGGGAATAAATGAGGTAGGAATAGAACTTTCAAATGGAGAGGAAGAAATAGCACTATCAAGTAATAAAGGACTGGTTTAAACTTAGGAAGATAGGGGTAAATTTCAAGGTAACCACAAAGAAAGTTGACAATCCTACTCATCAAAATTAAGAATAAAAACATAAAGTCACAGTAAACACAAAATCTACACAATGAAAGGTATGAAAAAAAAAAAAAATCCACAAACAAAAGGAATCCAGCACAGAAGAGTAGGAGGAGCAAAGAAAACGTCAGCACCACAAAAAAAGAAAAAAACTCTAAAGTGACAGCAGTAAACACACACATATGAATAATCACACTGAATTTAAATGGCTTAAATGCACCCATAAAGAGACAGAGAGTGATAGAATGCATAAAAAAAAAATAAAAAAAAACCAAGACCCAACATTATGCTGTCTACAAGAGACACACCTTAGAAATAAAGACATAAATATATTAAAAATCAAAGGATGGAAAAAATGCATCAAGCAAACAGCAACAAAAAAAGGAGTGGCAATACTCATCTCAGACAAAACTAGACTTTAAAACAAAATCCACCATAAAGGACAAAGAAGGGTATTATATAATTATTAAAGGGACAATCAACCATGAAGACATAATCATAATAAATATCAACCAACTCCATTACAGGGCTCAAAAATACATAAAACAAACTCTAACGGCACTGAAAAGAGTAACTGATAGTTCCACAATAATAGTAGGAGACTGCAGCACACCACTCTAAGTAAAGGACAGAACATCTAGAAAGAAACTCAACAGAGATACAGAAGATCTAAAGGCCACAATTGACAAACTTGTCCTCACAGACATCTACAGAATACTTCACCCAACAGCAACAAAATACACATTGCTTTCCAATACACATGGAACATTCTCAAGAATATACCACATCTTAGGCCATAAAGCAACCTTCAACAGAATACGAAATGTTGAAATAATACAAAGCATATTCTATGATCACAATGCCATAAAAGTAGAAATTAATACTAGAAAGAACTAGAAAAAAAAAATAAAATACATGGAAACTGAATGAAAACTTTCTTAAAAACCACTGGGTAAAAAAAGAAACTGAAGATAAAATTTAAAAATTCCTAGAATCAGAGTCCGGCAAGATGGTGCTCTAGGCAGAAGCACCAAGCCATCCCTCCACAGCAAAGAACCAAAAAACTAAGCCAAACAGAGAATCAACAATCCTGAAACCCTAGAACATCAAATGAAGAGATAAAGAACTCAGCCGAACACCAAACAGAGTGAGAATACTGAAAGAGAACGGAGAGCGAGGAGAGATTCATGCAGAGGTCCCCTACCAGCTAACGCAGTGCGGATCCACCATCTTGGACTCCTATGGGAGACCAGCAAATGGGAGTACGAGAGAGCAGCCTCACGGAGCATCCAGTGGGAGACAAAACAGCTGCCTCTCATCTGTCCATTCCAACGGTAAGCTCTCCTAGCATTCTTTTATGTTTGTATGTTTTTTCGCTCCTGCTCCTCTCTCCTCTCTCCCATATCCAGCTTAGCTTCACACATAACAATTTCCCTGCTGCATCCTGCCTACCTGCACCGTGCACTTGACATCACACCACCAAACTGTGCAGGCACGGCCTATTGGAACCTACCCAGCACTGACTACTGACCATTCTGGTGACTGCAGTGAGTGCCACAATCAACCCGTCCCAGTGGCTCCTCTTCAGCTAGACCTGCCAAGCTGTACCACATATGAGTGACTGAACTGGCCAGTTGGAGAAGGAGGCGAAAAGTATTGAGTCCACAGACGAACGAACAACAAGGGGCACGCAGTCCGCCTCCTCAGACATACTCAAAAAAAATTTTTTTTTTAAAGGGATGAAACAAAAAAATCTACAACCAATAAACGAGAGAAATATCTACTGAATGCCCCCAAAACAGCAAACAATATCAAGACATTTACAAAAACAAGACAGGATGGCTCCAATAGGCATCCAAATTAAAACACCAGATAACTCTCCTGTGGAAGAAAATGCACTAGAACTACCTGATACAGAACTCAAATCACTAATACTAGGAATTTTCCAAGAACTGAGGCAAAAAGCTGACAAACGTGAGGAAAAAATAGACAAATTTATGGAAAATACAAACAAAAAATTGGAAGAATTCAGGAAGATGATGCAGGAACAAAATCCCAAAATAAATTCACAACTAGAAATTATACAAAAACAACAATTAGAAATCCAAAAGATAAACAACAAGATTTCAGAAATGGAGGAAGTCATAGAAGGGCTGAGAAGTAGATTTGAAACCATGGAAGACAGGATCAGTGGAACTGAAGACAAACACTTGGATACAACTCTGTTTGAGGTAAATGCAGAAAAAAGAACAAAGAAAAATAAAGAGACCCTGAGAGTTATGTGGGACACAATTAAAAGCAAAAATTTACGAGTGATTGGATTTCCAGAACAGGGGGAGAAAACAGAAAACACAGAGAGGATCATTGAGGAACTGCTGACAGAAAACTTCCCCAATAGCATGAAAGATGAAAAGCTGGCCATCCAAGAAGCTCAACGAAGCCCATATAGAAGAGACTCCAAAAGAAAATCACCAAGACATATCATAATCACACTCGCCAAAACTAAAGACAAACGAAGAATCCCAAGAGCAGCTCGTGAAAAATAAGAAGTCACATACAGAGGAGAAACAATAAGACTAAGCTCAGATTATTCAGCAGAAACCATGCAGGCAAGAAGGCAGTGGGATGACATATATAAAATCTTGAAAGAAAAAATTATCAGCCAAGAATAATATATCCTGCAAAACACTTGTTCAAATTTGATGGTGAAATTAGGTCATTTCCAGATAAACAGAAACTAAGGGAATATGCAAAAGTCAAACCAAACTTACAAGAATTATTAAAGGGAGTTCTTCGATCTGAGGACAAACAGCTTCAGCCCTCAGGCAGGACCTAGGACACAGGATCATACGAGCCAGATACCATTCTAGGAAATGAACTCTCGAGGACTATCCAAAACCAAAAGAAATACAACAGGGAATCAGAGCAGTCAATCGATGGATGACAACAACATCAAAACAATGAAAGAGGGAATACAAGGCATAGGTATAGAACCTTCTAATGGAGAGGAAGGCAAGGCGATACCAAGTAAGGGTAGACTTTTTCAAACTTATAAATATAAGGGTAAAATTCACAGTAACCACAAAGAAAGTTAACAAACCAACTTATAAAAATAAAGACGAAAAACATAAAGTCTCGGCAAAAACAATACCTAAAAACAAAAGAAATGAAATAAAAAAAAAAAAAAACACAAACAAAAGTAACTCAGCACAAGAGAGTAAGAAGAACAAAGAAATCTTCAGCACCACAAAAAAAAGCACTACAAAATGACAGCAACAAACTCACATCTATCAATAATTACACTGAATGTAAACGGACCCAATGCACACATAAAGAGATGGAGAGTGGCAGAATGGATAAGAAAACAGGATCCATCAATATGCTGTCTACAAGAGACACACCTTAGAAACAAAGATTTGAATTTTTTAAAAATCAAAGGTTGGAAAAAAATATATCAAGCTAACAACTACCAAAAAAGAGCAGGAGTGGCAATTCTAATCTCAGATAAAATAGACTTTAAAACAAAATCTACCATAAAAGACAAAGAAGTACACTATATAATGATTAAGGGGATGATACATCATGAAGACATAACCATAATAAACATCTACACACCCAATGACAGGGCTCCAAAATACATAAAAAAAAAAAAAACTCTAACAGCACTGAAAAGAGAAATTGACAGTTCCACAATAATAGTAGGAAACTTCAACACACCACCCTCAGTAAAGGACAGAACAACTAAAAAGAAACTCAGCAAAGATACAGAAGACCTAAAGGGCACAATCAGGAAACTGGACCTCATAGACATATATAGAAGAATCCATCCAACCACTGCAAAGTACACATTCTTTTCCAATGCACATGGAACGTTCTCAGGAATAGACCACATCTTAGGCCACAGAGCAGTCCTCAACAAGATCCAAAACGTTGAGATAATTCAAAGTATCTTCTCTGACCACAATGCGATCAAGGTAGAAATTAACACTAGAAAGAGCAAGGAAAAAAAAATCAACTACATGGAAACTGAATAATACTCTGCTTACACATCAACGGGTAATAGAAGAAATCAGAGATGGAATCAAAAAATTCCTAGAATCAAATGAGAATGAAAACACATCCTACCAAAACCTTTGGAACACAGCAAAGGCAGTCCTCAGAGGACAATTTATAGCAATAGATGCACACATCAAAAAAGAAGAAAGGGACAAAATCAAAACATTAACAACAGAACTCAAACAAATAAAAAGAGAACAGCAAAAAAAGCCTACAACCACCGAAAGAAAGGAAATAGTAAAGATCGGAGCAGAAATCAATGAAATAGAGAACAGAAAAACAATAGAAAGAATCAACAAAACCAAAAGTTGGTACTTTGAAAGAATCAACAACCACTGGCCAGATTGACAAAAGAAAAACAGCAGAGGACACAAACAACTCAAATAAGAAATGAAATGAGGGACATTACAACAGACCTAATCAAAATAAAAAGGATTATAACAGAATATTATGAAAAACTATATTCCAACAAGTTTGAAAACCTAGAGGAAATGGATACATTTCTAGAAACACACGGCCTACCAAAACTACAACAAAGTGATATTGAAAATCTGAACAGACCCATAACAGGAGAAGAGATTGAAAAGGCTTCACTGGAGAATTCTACAAAACATTTACAGAAGAGCTACTACCAGTACTACTCAAGCTATTTCAGAGCACAGAAGAGGAAACACCATTTCCAAATTCATTCTATGAAGCCAGCATAACGCTGATACCAAAACCAGGCAAAGACGTCACAAAAAAAGAAAATTACAGACCAATATCTCTCATGAATATAGATGCAAAAATTCTTAACAAAATTCTAGCCAATAGAATTCAGTATCATATCAAAAAAATAATACACCACGACCAAGTAGGATTCATACCAGGTATGCAAGGATGGTTTAACATTAGAAAATCCATCAATGTAATACACCACATAAATAAAAGGACAGAAAAAAATCACATTATCATCTCAATTGACGCAGAAAAGGCATTTGACAAAGTCCAACACCCATTCCTGATAAAAGCTCTCAATAAAATAGGTATAAAATGGAAATTTCTCAACAAAATAAAGGGTATCTATGCAAAACCAATGGCCAACATCATTCTTAATGGAGAGAGGCTGAGAACATTCCCCCTGAAAACAGCAACAAGACGAGGATGCCCTTTATCACCACTCCTATTTAACATTGTGCTGGAAGTTCTAGCCAGAGCAATAAGGCAAGAAAAAGAAATAAAGGGCATCCAAATTGGTAATGAAGAAGTTAAACTCTCCCTGTATGCAGATGACATGATACTATACATAGAAAACCCTAAAGACGCCACCAAAAAATCTACTGGAACTAATAGAAAGATTCAGCAGAGTAGCAGGATACAAGATAAACATTCAAAAATCAGTTGGATTCCTATACACCAGTAAGGAGAACAATGAAAAGGAAATCAGGAAATCAATATCATTTTCAATAGCCCCTAAAAAGATAAAATACTTAGGAATAAATCTGACCAGGGATGTAAAAGACCTATACAAAGAAAACTACATAACACTACTGTATGAAACCCAAAGAGATCTACATAGATGGAAAAACATACCATGCTCATGGATAGGCAGACCCAACATTGTAAAAATGTCAATTCTACATAAAGCAATTTACAAATACAATGCAATCCCTATCCAAATACCAACAACATTTTTCAAAGAGATGGAAAAACTAATCATTCACTTTATATAGAAAGGGAAGAAGCCCCGAATAAGTAAAGCACTACTGAAGAAGAAGAATAAAGTTGGAGGACTCACACTACCTGACTTCAGAACCTACTATACAGCTACAGTAGTCAAAACAGCCTGGTACTGGTACAACAACAGATACATTGACCAGTGGAACAGAATTGAGAACCGAGATGTAAATCCATCCACCTACGGTCACCTGATTTTCGACAAGGGCCTAAAGTCCATCAAATGGGGAAAAGACAGTCTTTTTAACAAATGGTGCTAGCAAAACTGGATATCCATTTACAGAAAAATGAAACAGGACCCATACCTCACACTGTATACAAAAACTACTTCAAAATGGTTCAAAGACCTGAATATAAAGCCTAAAACTATGAAGTTCATAGAACAAAAAGTAAGACCAACACTTCAGGTCTAAATACATGGCATTAACAGGATACAAACCATAACCATCAACACACAAAACCCAAAAGATAAACTAGATAACTGGGATCTTCTAAAAATCAAACACCTAGGCTCTTCAAAAGACTTCACCAAAAGAGTCAAAAGAGAACCTACAGACTGGGAAAAAAATTTTGGACAGTACAAGTCAGACAAAGGTCTAATTTCCATAATCTACAAGAAAATCCAACACCTCTACAACAAAAAGACAAATAATTCTATCAAAAAATGGGCAAAGGAAATGAACAGACACTTCACCAAAGAAGACATTCAAATGGCCAACAGACACATGAGGAAATGCTCGCGATCACTAGCCATTAGAGAAATGCAAATTAAAACCACAATGAGATACCGTCTCACCCCAGCATTACTGGCACGAATCACAAATACTGGAAATAACAAATGTTGGAGGGGCTGCGAGGAGGTGGTAACTCTTATGCACTGCTGGTGGGAATGCAAAATGATACAACCATTTTGGAAAATGATATGGCATTTCCTTACAAAGCTAGAAATAGACACACCATTCGATCCAGCAATCCCACTCATAGGAATATATCCTAGAGAAATAAGAGTCGTCACTCGAATAGACATATGCACACCTATGTTCATGGCAGCATTGTTCACAATAGCAAAACGATGGAAACAACGTAGGTGCCCATCAACAGATGAATGGATAAACAAACTATGGTACATACACACAATGGAGTACTATGCAACGAGAAAGAACAACAATGAATCTGTGAAGCATCTCATAACATGGACGAAACTGGAGGACATTATGCTGAGTGAAATAAGTCAATCACAAAAGGACAAATATTGTATGAGACCTCTATTGTAAAAACCCATGAAAAAGTTCACATGCAAAATGTAACAATCCTTGTTGGTTACCAGGGATGGGGGGGGAGGGGAAATACTAAATAGGCAATAGATAAGTGGTATCTTGGGTGAAAGGTGAGACAGTAAAAAATACAGGGGAAACTAACACAACCTGTACAAGGAAAGGTCACAGAGGCCCCATGGACACATCCAAACTCCCCGAGAGACTGAATTGCTGGATGGAGAGCTCTGGGGACCATGGTCTCGGGGAATATCTAGCTCAATTGGCATCACACTACTTATAAAGATAATGCTCTACATTCTACCTTGGTAAGTAGTATCTGGGGTCTTAAAAGCCTGTGAGCGGCCATCTAAGATACTCCACTGGTCTCATCCCTTCGGGAGCAAGGGAGAATGAAGAAAACAGGATACAACGAAAAGATTAGGCCAAATGACTAACTGTCCACAGCTACCAAGACCTCCACGGGACTGAGTCCATTACAGCTAGATGGTGCCCGGCTACCACCGCTGACTGCTCTGACCAGGATCACAACAGAGTGTTCTGGACAGAGTTGGAGAAGGATGTAGAGCATAATTCTAACTCTCAAAAAAAAAAAAAAAAGACCATATTTACTGGCCTAAAGGAAACTGGAGAAACCTCAAGAGTATGGCCCCCAGACACCCTTTTAGCTCAGTGGTGAAGTTACCTCCGAGGTTCACTGTTCAGCCTGGGAGTGGACAGCCCAGTAAAACCAAATGAGACTAATGAGGTACAGGAGTCCAGTGACAAGGGCCAGAAGGCAGAAGGGGAGTAGGAAGCTGATGATAGGGAACACAAGGTTGAGTAAGGATATTGTTGATGTGTTGTGAGATTGTTAACCATTGTCATAGGGCAACATTTGTAGTAACTGTTAAATGGGAGGCTATTTTGTCCTGTAAGCCTTCATCTTAAGTGAGAATAACAGCACAATTAGAAGAGCATAGTCAATGTCACTTAAATGTGTATGTAAAAACTTCTGAAATGGTGTATCTTTGGCTATGTGCATTTTCACCAAAAAAAAAAAAAAAAGTTGAGAATTTAGAGGGTTAAAATGTTGTGGGGTTTTTAACCAATGTCATAAAACAGCATGTGTGCTACTGTTACATGAGAAACTATTTGTTCTGTAAGCATTCACCTGAAGTACAATAAAATATTAAAAAAAAAAAAAATTCCTAGAATCAAATGACAGTGAAAACACATCATACCAAAACATTTGGGACAGAGCACACACAGTGCTTGGAGGTCAACTTGTAGCAATTTATGCACACATCAAAAAAGATGAAAGGGACAAAATAAAGTTAGCAATACAACTAAACAAATAGAAAGAGAACAGCAAAATGAGCACACAGCCAGTAGAAGTAAGGAAATAATAAAGATCAGACCAGAAATAAATGAAACTGTTGTTGTTGTAAGTTGCCATTGAGTTGGTTCCAACTCATAGCGACCATATGTAAAACAGAAAGAAACTGGACAATCCTGTGCCATGCTCACAATCATTGTTATGCTTAAGCCCAGTGTTGCAACCACTGTGTCAATCCACCTGGTTGAGGGTCTTCCTGTTTCTCACGGACATCCACTTTACCAAGCACAATGTCCTTCTCCAGGGACTGATTCCTCCCAATAACATGTCCACAGTATGTGAGATGCAGTCTCATCATCCTTGCTTCTAAGGAGTGTTCTGGCTGTACTTCTTCCAAGACAGGTAAGTTCTTTCTCGTGGTAGTCCATGGTATATTCACTACTCTTTGCCAAGAACAGTTAAAGGGTGTCAAGTTTTCCTTGGTCTTCCTTATTCATTGCCTAGCTTTCAGATGCATATGAGGCGACTGAAAACACCATGCCTTGGGTCAGACACATCCTGCTCTTCAAGGTGACATCTTTGCTTTTTAACACTTTCAAGAGGTCTTTTGCAGCAAATTTGCCCAGTACAATGTATTGCTTGATTTCTTCACTCCTGCTTCCATAGGCTTCAACTGTGGATTCAAGTAAAATGAAATCCTTGACAACTTCAATCTTTTCTGTTTAACATGATGTTGCTTACTGGTCCAGTGGTGAGGATTTTTGTTTTCTTTATGTTGAGGTGTAATCTATACTGAAGGTTTTGATCTTCATCAGTAAGTACTTCAAAACCACTTCACGTTCAGAAAGCAAGGTTGTGTCATAAGCATAATACAGTTTGTTGATGAGACTTTCTCCAATCCTGATGGCCCCTTCTACATATACTCCAGGTTTCAGATTATTTGCTCAGCATACAGGTTGAATAAGTATGGTGAAAAGATACAACCCTGACGCACACCTTTCCTGACTTTAAACCACACAGCATTGCCTTGTTCTGTTTGAATGACTGCCTCTTGATCTATGCACAGGTTCTTCATGAGCACAATTAAGTGTTCTGGAATTCCCATTCTTTGCAATGTTATCGATAGTTTGTTATGATCCACACAGTGGAAAGTCACTGCACAGTCAATAAAAGACAGGTAAACATTTTTCTGGTATATTCTGCTTTCAGCCAGGAACAACGATGAATCTTCGAAACATGTCACAATGTGGATGAATCTTGAGGGCACTATGCTGACAGAAATAAGTCAGTCACAAAAGGACAAATACAGCATGAGACCACCATAATAAAAAACAATGAAAAAGTTTACAAACAGAAAGGAATAATTTTTGATGGTTATTAGGGAAGGGGGCCCCCACATGTCTATCAGTTAATCATACTGTGGGGACTTTTATATTGCTGTGATGCTGGACGCTACACCACCGGTATTCAAATACCAGCAGGATCTTCCATGGTGGACTGGTTTCAGTTGAGCTTCCAGCTAAGAAAGACTAGGAAGAAGTACCTGGTGGTCTACTTCTGAAAAGAATTAGCCAGTGAAAAATGAATAGCAGCAGAACATTGTCTGATAGAGTGCTCGAAGATAAGCCCCTCAGGTTGGAAGGCACTCAAAATATATCTTGGGAAGAGCTGCCTCCTCAAAGTAGAGTCGACTTTAATGACTTGGATGGAGTCAAGCTTTCAGGACCTTCATTTGCTGATGTGGCACAACACAAAATGAGAAGAAACAGTTGCAAACATCACTTAATAATTGGAACATGCAATGTATGAAGTATGAATCTAGGAAAACTGGAAATCCACAGAAATGAAATGGAACACACAAACGTTTATATCCTAGGCATTAGTGTGTTGGAATGGACTGGTATTGGCTGTTTTAAATTCAATAATCATACGGTCTACTATGCCGGAATGACAAGTTGAAAAGGAATGCCCTTGAATTCCTCTTCAAAAAAACACTTCAAGATCTATCCTGAAGTACAATGCTGTCAGTGATGGGATAATATCCATACGTCTACAAGGAAGACTATTTAACACACCTATTATTCAAATTTACGCACGAACCACTAAAGCCAAAGATGAAGAAGTTGAAGATTTTTACCAACTTCTGCAGTCTGCGATTGATCAAACATGCAATCAGGATGCATTGATAATTCCTGGTGATTGGATTACAAAAGTCAGAAACAAAGACAAATGATCTGTGCTCTATGGCCTCAGTGATAGAAATGATACTGGAGATGGCATGATAGAATTTTGCAAGACCAACCACTTCTTAATTGCAAATACCTTTTTTCAACAACATAAATGGCAACTAGACATGTGGACTTCACCAGATGGAGTATACAGGAATCAAATAGACTACATCTGTGGAAGGAGACCATGGAAAAGCTCAATATCATCAGTCAGAACAAGGCCGGGGCCAACCGTGGAACAGACGATCACTTGCTCATATGTAAGTTCAAGTTGAAACTGAAGAAAATAAGGAAAAGTCTACTAGAGCCAAAGTACAACCTTGAGTATATCCCACCTGAGTTTAGAGACCACCTCAAGAATAAATTTGATGCACTGAACACTGATGACCAAAGACCAGACAAGTTGTGAAATGACTTCAAGGATGTCACACATGAGGAAAGCAAGAGGCTATTAAAAAAGACAGGAAAGAATGAAAAGACCAAAATGGATGTGAGAAGAGACTGAAACTTGCTCCTGAAAGTTGAGTAGCTAAACCAAAAGGAAGAAATGATGAAGTAAAGGCATTAAACAGAAGATTTCCAAGGGAGGCTTGAGAAGACAAAGTAAAATATTATAATGAGATGTGCAAAGACCTGGAGATAGAAAACCAAAAGGGAACAATATTCTTGGCATTTCTCAAGCTGAAAGAACTGAAGAAAAAATTCAAGCCTTGGGTTGCAATGGTGAAGAATTCCAAGGGAAAATACTAAAGGACACAAGAAGCATCAAAAGAAGATGGAAGGAATACACACAGACACTATACCAAAAAGAACTGGTTCATGTTCAACAATTTCCAGAGGCAGCATATGATCAGGATCGATGGTACTGAAGGAAAAAGTCCAACTGGCATGGAAGGCATTGGGGAAAAATAAGGCTGCAGGTATTGACAGATTACCTCTTGAGGTGTTTCAACAAAAGGATGCAGCTCTGGAAGTGTTCACTTGTCTATGCCAAGAAATTTGGAAGACAGTTACCTGGCCAACCAGCTGGAAGAGATCCATATTTATGCCTATTCCCAAGAAAGGTTATCCAACCAAATATGGAAATTTTTGAACATTGTCATTAATATCACACGTAAGTAAAATTTTGCTGAAGATCATTCCAAAGCAGCTGTAGCAGTAAAATAGACAAGGAACTACCAGAAATTCAAGCTGGAATCAGAGGAAGATATGGAACCACAGGTATCATAGCTGATGTCAGACGTTTCCTGACTGAATGTAGAGAATGCCAGAAATAAGTTCACCTGTGTTTTATTGACTATGAAAAGGTATTTGACTGCGTGCATGATAACAAATTATGGACAATATTGCACAGAATGGGAAATCCAGAAAACTTCTTTGTGCCCATGAGGAACGTAAACAGAGATCAAAAGGTAGTCATTTGAACATTACAAAGGGATACTGTTAGGTTTAACATCAGAAAAGGTGTGTATCATTTCAAGAAATTTATGCAGTCTGTATGCTGAGCAAATACGTCGAGAAGTTGGACTATATGAAGAAGAACGGGCATCAAGATTGGAGGAAGACTTACTAACAACCTGCGTTATGCAGATGACGCAACCTTGCTTGCTGAAAGTGAAGAGGACTTGAAGCACTCACGATGCAGATCAAAGACCATAGGCTTCAGTATGGATTACACCTCAACGTCACGAAAAAAAAATCCTCACAATTAGACCAATAAACAACATCATGATAAAAGTGGAAATGATTACAGTCGTCGAGGATTCCATTTTCTTAGATCTCCAATCAACACCCATGGAAGTCACAGTCAAGAAATCAAAAAACACATTGTATTGGGTAAATCTGCTGCAAAAGACTTCTTTACTGTGTTAAAAAGCAAAGATGTCACCTTGAAGACTAAGGTGAACCTGACCCAAGCCATGGGTTTTTCAATCACCTAATATCCATATGAAAGCTGAATGAGGAATAAGGAAGATCAGAGAAGAATTGACACCTTTGAATTGGGGTGCAGATGAAGAAAATTGAATACAGCATGGACTGCCAAGAGAATGAACAAATCTGTCTTGGAAGAAATACAACCAGAATGCAGCAGGTTGGTGAGAGTATGTCGCATATTTTTTGGACAAGTTATCAATCCCTAGAGAAAGACATTTTGCTCGATAAACTAGAAAGTCAGCAAAAAAGAGGAACACCCTCAATGAAATGGATTGACATAGTGGTTGCAACAACAGGCTCAAGCATGACAACAATTTTGGAGATGGTGCAAGACGAGGCATTTTTTTCTTTCTGTTGTTGCCATGAGTTAGAACTGACTTGATGGCACCTAACAACAACAGGAGGAGAGGAAGGGGAAAATACTAACTAGAAAATGCTTGTTTCAGTTCAGTAGATTTCAACTCATAGTGACCCTATAGCTAGGTGGTAACACTGGTGAAGGGTAAGACAGTACCCAAGACTAGGGAAGTCAGCACACCTTGACCAAGGCAAGGTCATGGAAAGTTCATAAAGAAAAAAAAAAAAAAAAAACCTGTTGCCATTGGGTCAGTTCCAACTCCTAGCAACTATATAGGACAGAGTAGAACTGCCCCATAGGGTTTCCAGGGAGCAGCTGGTGGATTTAAACTGCCAACCTTTATGGTTAACAGCCAGGTTCTTAACATCTGCACCACCAGGGCTCCAGGTTCATAGACACATCCAAACTCTCAGAGGGACCGAATTACTGGGCTGAGGGCTGGGGACCGTGGTCTTGGGGGACAGCTAGCTCAACTGGCATAATATAGTTTTTAAATAAAATTTTCTGCATCCTACTTTGGTGAGTAGTGTCTGAGGTCTTAAAAGTTTATGAACAGCCATCTAAGATACTCTACTGGTCTCATCCCATCTGGATCAAGGCAGAATGAAGAAATCCAAAAACATAAGGGAAAGCTTAGTCCAAAGGACTAATGGATCACAACTACCACAATCTCCACTAGACTGAGTCCAGCACAACTAGATGGTGCCTGGCAACCACCACCAACTGATCCGAAAGGGATCACAATAGAGGGTCCCAAGCAGAGCTTGAGAAAAATGTAGAAGAGAATTCTAACTCTTTTTTGGACCAGACTTACTGGTGTGACATAGACTAGAGAAACTCACAGAGAATTGTCCCAGATGTTCTTTTAACCATTACTGAGTCAGTCATGAGGTTCACCTTTTAGCCAAAGATTAGACAGGCTCATAAAACAAAACGAGACTAAAAAGGGCACACTGGCCCAGGCAAGAGGGGACAGGAGAGCTAGTAATGAGAAACTCAAAGTCAAGAAGGGAGAGTGTAGACATGTCTTTGGTTTGGCAACAAATGTCACAAAACAATATGTGTATGAATTGTTTAATGAGAAACTAATTTGCTCTGTAAAACTTCATCTAAAGTACAATAAAAATAGAAAGAAAGAAAAACAAACATTGCATTGGGCAAATCTGCTGCAAAGGACCTCTTTAAAGTGTTAAAAAACCAAAGATGTCACTTTAAGGACTAAGGTGCACCTGACCCAAGCCATGGTGTTTTCAATTGCATCATATGCATTCAAACTCTGGACAATGAATGAGGAAGACCGAAGAATTCATTTCTTTGAAATATGATGTTGGCAAAGAATATTCAATACACCGTGGACTGCAAAGAGAATGAACAAATCTATCTTAGAACGAGTACAGTGAGAATACTCCTTAGAAGCAAGGATGGCAAGACTTCTTCTCACATACTCTGGACATGTTATCAGGAGGTAACAGTGCCTGGAGAAGGGCCCCATGCCTAGTAAGTTAGACAGTCAGCAAAAAAAGAGGAAGACCCTGGACAAAATGGATTGACATAATGGCTGCAACAATGAGCTCAAGCATAACGATTGTGAGGATAGTGCAGGACAGGGCAGTGTTTCCTTACGTTGTTCATAGGGTCACTATGAGTAGAATCAACTCCAGGGCACCTAACAACACAGTTGAGTGAATTTGGGCAAGTCACTTGTCCTCTCTGGGAGAAAAAGTTTGTTCCTCAGGTAAAAAATCAGGAGCTATTAATACCTATCCCCAGTGTCATGGTGGAGATTAAAGGAGATTATGTGTTCCAGGACCTGGCATCTGGAATATTATATTCAATAAATATCAGTTTGCTGTGTTTGTTCGTACTAAATGCCACAATTTACTTTGCATGGCCATTCCTGAAACTAAGAGAGTCCTCTTTTTCCTTCCCTCAACCTTCACTTGAGTTATGGATAAAAGGCAATAGATATCTGAGTAAGCTAATCATTTTGTTGTTCCTAGTTGCCATCAAGGTGGCTTCGACTAATGGTGACCTTATGTACAACAGAATAAAACATCTGGTCCTATTCCACCTTCATGATCATTGGAATGTTTGAGTCCATGGTTGTGGCTATTTTGTCAATCAATCCCATTGAGGGTTTCTTTCATTTTCGTGGACCAACATTTCTTTTAAGGAACATTCTGTTTGTATTTCTTTTAAGACTGATTTGTTCATTCTTTTGGCAGTCTACAGTATACTCAATATTCAGTAATGATATACAGGTTTAAAATGTTGAGAAAAGATTCTTTTGAATATTCTCTTTTAATAGTGAGATGTGATCTCATGAAAAAACTGCATTTTATAGGCTGTAAACCTGGATCATGATTACTATTCTGAACTATCTTCAAAAATATAATTTTCCTCATACATATAAGTGTTACTGACTTACATAATCTTTCTCCTCCACTTTTTTGACATCCTTTCATTTATTTATTTATTTTTATTTTGCTTTAGATGAAGGTTTACAGAGCAAATTAGTTTCTCTCATTAAACAATTAATACATATATTGTTTTGTTTCATTGGTTGCCAATCCTACAACATGCCAACACTCTCCCCTTCTTGACCTTGGGTTCCCCGTTACCAGCCTTCCTATCCACTCCTGCCTTCTCATCCTTGTCTCTGGGTGAGTGTACCCATTTAGTCTCGGTTTGTTTTATGGGCCTGTCTAATCTTTGGCTGAAGGGTAACCCTCAGGTGTGACTTCAATACCAAGTTAAAAAGGTGTCCGGGAACCATAGTCTCAGAGTTTCTCCAGTCTCCGTCAGACCAGTAAGTCTGGTCTTTTTTTGTGAGTTAAAATTTTGTTCTATATTTTTCTCAAGGTCTGCTTGGGAGACTCTGTTGTGATCCATGTCAGAGAAGTCAGTGGTGGTAGCCAGGCACCATCTATTTGTGCTGGATTCAGCCTGGTTGACATTCTTTTCTTTCTTGACATGATTGAAATCTTTTCTCAAGTAGATGCCAAATTGTCATAGCTTGAATAAATTTATCACTTATCTGTCTCACTTTTATTGAGGATTTGGCACAATATAGCTAAGAAATCGATCACCAGCCAACCACCAGACATCAGAAAAGTCATTATTAAGGAAGATCCACACTCTCCCTCTCCCCCACCAACAATAAGTATGTGTAAGCAGCTAAAACCTATGTTCAAAGAACGCTTAAAATGTTCCCACACCAATGTTCTATCTTAGGTTCTAACAAGATTCCCTAGGCTTCATAAATAAGCAGCATAGGAAAACATAATATGAGAACAGAGTAAAGATGCTCATATTTGCTTATAAAAAAGATAACTCAGAATGCCTACTTGCAGTAAATTGATGGAAAATAAAAAGGCCTCAATTCTCCACCCCTCCCTGAGTCCATGCCCTTTACAACATGACTTTGCTGCTTCTCCAATCAAAAGTGTACCTGTTGTCTACCTTCCGATCCCTTGAATCTGGGCTACTCTTTTGACTTGCTTTGGCCAGATGAATGTGGCATCAGCTGTGAACCTAAGCCTTGCACATCTCTGTCTTGCCTATGCCATGAGAATGAGCCTGGGCTAGCTTGCTGGAGGAAGAGAGACCATGTGGACCAAAACCAGCCAGCCCAGCCAACACCACCCTACAACAACTGATCAGCCAACTGATTGCCAGACATGTGAGTGATCCCTAGCCAAGACTGGAAATGCTTAGTTTAGCCCAGCCAAGATCAGCAGAGCTACCCAGAGAACTTGTAGGGTCATGAGGATAAGTAAATGTTTATTATTTTCTGTCACTGATGTTTTCTAATTGATCATTATGCAGCATAATTGTAGCAACAGATACCTGATACATTACCTAACAGTGAAATGGTGGAAGTTGCTCAGTGGTCAGGGATATTTTTGGAGGTGATGTCTTTGGATGGGAAAGGAGAAATTCTGTCTTTGTCTACCCAGAATCTAAGGCTTTATTTACCCATCACATTCCTGTAGTAAGTCTGTTGCCAAAGCTTAATGATGATGTGCATCAAATTTTTGTCTGGAGGGACATCTCCCTCCTATGAGAGGACAGCTAAGACTCTGAGGACAGGATTCTCAAACTGGGGCAGAAATAAGCTGAGGGATGTGTAACTGTTTTGTCAGGGCTCAGGCAAACTGCAGGATAAACATGATACATCTTCTTGGAATATGAATTTTCTTGAGGATTTGGAAAACAACATGTAGCATAGTTTTTTCTATTAAAATACTAACAGGTATATTTTGGAACTGAATATAGTGTTCCCATACATTTTAATAATGAAACACAACCACTCATTTCTCCCCCTACTCTCACCCAGGAGTTCACTGTCTTCTAACATTAGATTTATAATTTTTGAAAAGTCTGTAAAGCACTATTCTGGGCAGTGCTTCTCCAATTTTTCTTTTGCGCCTGTTGCTCTCTTGTCATCAAAAGTCTTGGGAAATTGCCATATGAACAAACTGTTTTAAATATTTTTTAACATAGCTTATGGTTTATGAAAGGAGTCCTTGCTGTTCAAAGGTTGTGCTCTCGGCTGCTACACAAAAGATTGGCAGCTTGTACCCACTCAGTGTCTCTAGGGGAGAAAGACCTGGAGAGTTGCTTCCATACAGATTACAGCCAAGAAAACCCTATAGGGCAGTTCTACTCTGTCATATGGGGTTACTATGGGTTGGAATCGACAGTACCCAACAACAACTTGGTTGATGATTATCAAACTTTACAGATCAGGGGATATATAGATTTAAATTTCTAATAATGTGTTATGCATGCTTTCATGAATCTTCATAATCTGTTTTACTCCCAATGAGGAAAAAATAAATAAAAGCAACCAATCATCTGATGAGAAAATTGATATTTCACATTCTGGATTGGAAGGCTGCTGGATTCAGTTGGCCATCTGACCTTGTGTTCTATTCATTTATTCCTCAACCCAGCCCACCAGCAGAGCCCTACTTTTCTGCTCTTCTGGGAACCCAGTCTGGCCCTTCAGTGCCTTAGCTGTTGATGACTTCAACTGCCGCTACAAGGAAACCAGCTTTAGTTCTTCAATTTTTGTAATTTTTTGTTTTGTTAAGTACTAAGAAAACTAAAAATGTGCCTCTTTTGTTTCTCATCAAAACTTTCTCTTAGCTCTCCATCTATTATCCATAGACTCCAAAATGACCCCTCATTGTCATCTTTGTGATTATCTTATCAGTACATATTACTTTTGGTGGAGGATCATTTTGTTATCAGAGTTAATAATGATGAGGAGAGCGTCAAGGCCTACCTATGGGTACCCAATCACACTTAGCATGTTACCCTGGGTGCTGAGGAAATAGTGACTTGTTACCTAATCAAAATGTATGTGTGTGTTTGTGTGTGTGTGTGTGTGCGCATGTTTCCCCTCCCAATGTTCCAGCACCATTTCCTTGGGAATAGAATAGTCTCAACACTCCGAGATTTTAGTGTGTTCTGAAATAGGCCCAAGGAAGGCAAAGCCATCAGTCAGAAGACTAGATAGTAAAAGTAGAAAGAAGAAGTAAGTAGGGGCTTGTCAAAGAGATAGAAAAGGAAAAGGAACCCAGAGCCTTGTCCTCCCCTCTGCCTCAGAGCCTCTGAGTCAGGCTGGGAAGCATGGGCAGCAGTTTACATGGAAGGTGATAGGAGAGGGCAGCAGGAGAACAAGAGAACAGTGAACCATTCAGAGATCAGTGACTGGTAACAGCATTTTATTGCAGGGGTTCTGGCCTTGGAGGCTAAGCCCTCTGGGCTTATCTATGAGAAGATATATTGTGATTTCCAAGATAAAAAATCACTCTCTTGACAAAACTACCACCATCCTCCATCTTGCTAAATCCAGTGGTCAATTTTCCATCTTCCTCTTACTTGGCCTCTTCCAGACATTACTGATCATTCTTTCACTGAATCACTCTCACTGGTCTTCTGGGATATGCCCCTCACTGATTGTTCTCCAGTTGCGTTATTCACTCCTCATCTGATTCATCGGACCCCTAAATGTTGGCATATCCAAGGTTTCAGTTCTGGAATGCTTCCCTGACTACAGTTTTCACCAGATGTTCTCTCCCCCTCATGGCTTTAAACCCATCTCTATACAGATGACTCAGAAACTGACCACTCCACTCACACTTCTCCCCAAGCTCTATTCTACTATATCTAACTGCCTGTTCAGTATCTGTACTTGGATGTCTAAAGAGCATGTCAGTCTGAAGATGTCTGACCAGAACTCTTGCTTCCTACACTGCACACACTCCCAGCCTATACCCCTACAATGTCCCCCATCTCAGAAGATACTCCACCATTGACCCAGCTGCTCAGACCAGAGACTTTAGAGTCATCATTGACTTTTCTTTTCTTCCTCCCTGCCCACATGAAGTCTATCACCAGGTCCTGTTACTTTTTACTTCCAAAAGAGATCTAGAATCAGACCACTTGGCCCCAGCTCCTCTGCCACCACTCCAGTCTAAGCTTCAAGCATCTCTCACCTGGACCTAGTCTCTCCACTTCCATTCTTGTGCTCCAATCATAGAGTTGCCAGATTTAGCAAATAAAAACACAAGAGTTCTGGTTAAATTTGAATTTCAGATAAATGAAAGGTCTCTCTCTCTCTCTCTCTTTTTTTTTTTTTTAATGTAAGTATATTGCATGCAATATTTGGGATATACTTATACTAAAAATTTAAAATTAAACTGGACATCCCATGTTGTATCTGGCAACCCTTTCCAAAAGTCAATTCTCTGCATAGCCAAAGAGATGTTTGTAAAATATAAATTAGGTCATGCTACTTGTCTGAGTGAAGGCTTCCAATCACCATCAAACTAAAGTGCCACATCCTTGCCATGGCCTACAAGGCTATATATAGGAGCAGGCCATGATCGTTCTCTCCATCCTCATCGCTTTCATTTCTGTATCCTCAGTCCCTAGAACTCTGCCTGACACACAGTAGTTGCTCAACTAATAGTTGTAGAAAGAAGATATGAACCTAGAAATGAACACAATATACAGAAAACTTAGTACAGCTGGCTGGAACTAGTTGTCCGTAAACTGGGATCTGCCTATAGTTATTAATTAATTAAAATAAATTCTGAAGAGTTTTAAATATTTCTAGAATCTTCTTGGGGAATCAACAAAATACTAGAGTTAAGAAACTTTAGCAAAATTTCTTGCATTTTCAACAAAGAAGACTGAGCAATGTATTCCATTGTTGATGTTCAGAAACTGTTGAAACATGTAAGAATTCCTTATTTAAGTGTATATGCATAAACACCAAGCCCTTATTCCTTCATTATGTTAATTTGTTGAAACTCTGTATTTCAAAAGACAGTTTTCTTATAAATTTCATGAATTGGGGTGATTATGGATAGTTCAAAGTTTACTTTCCTCACTTTGTCCAATTTTTTTCTGAGCTTATATATCTTTAAGTGCACTTCTTTCTCCTTCCCCGGGCTGGGAATGCATTTCTTCTGAACTTTTATCAGTTAGAAGAAATTCATAAAAATAACTGAGTCCAATGGTAAGTGAAAATATAAGAAATATTAAAATCTATAATTTGAAAAGCAGCAAGTCTCATCTTTAACTGAAAAGGGAAATAAAAAGCCCAGTCAAAGCAAAACATATTAGAAAGTCTTTTGGGCAATACAGTAGAGGAGATCCTACGGAGCTGAAATCAAAGATGAACTTCAGGAATACAGGAGCCTGATCCTATCCATATTGTATTCTTGTCTTTGAGTAACTGTAACCTTCAAACTATAATGCATGAATTGTGTTGCATCATGGACTGGGTGAGAGTAGAAGGAGGTAGAAAGATTTAGGGGAAATATGTCAGACTTGAGTGGGAGTTAAGAGCCTGTGATTACATGCATTTTCTTCATGCAACTGAAGACAACAACCAGATAGAACTGGGATCATGGGAAGAAAAAGAGAATTCTGTATATTTTTTGTTTTGTTTTTTTCTTATTAAATGCTTCCTGTGTTTTCCTTCCTGGCCTTGACTGGTATTTATTTTTCTCTATTTCTATCAAAGCAGCATGATATTTTGAATGGGAGGAAAACAGAGAGTTTCTTATAGTTGTTATGGAAATATTTACTGGCAGAAGACAAGAATATGTTCCTCACGAGGAGGGCCACATTTGCGGAAGATCTGCGAGGGTTCTGCCCTCCTTGCCAAACCAAACCAAACGCCTTAAAGTCGAGTCGATTCCAACTCTTAGTGGCCCTAAACAACAAAGTAGAACTGCCCCATAGGGTTTCAAGGAGTGGCTGGTGGATTCAAACTGACCTTTTGGTTAGCAGCTGAGCTCTTAACCATTATGCCACTAGGGCTCCAATTCCTTGCCAGGAATGCTTAGTTACTACTATTTTGCTCTAAATACAGTTCAGCTGAGGCAAGGCCTTATTTTAAAATCGTCACTGCCATTTTAAATCTGACTGCAACAGAAAAGAATGACTGACAGTGATTCAAAAGGCAGTTGATGGGCCTGTATTAAAAATCATAGTCATTAATAAAATCTGACAACAGGAACATGTATTTTATGTTCCCATAAACACAGATTTAGTGCAAGTAAGCCCACATAATAGAACTCTTGGCATGGGCTGAGTTGCTCTGAATTTGATTTAGAACAACATAAAAGAGCCAGTATGAGCTGCAGGGCACCAGGCACTGTTTCAGCTTGGGGGAGACATCTGTTCTGAGAACTCTGGCATTTGTACTACATCTTTTGCACGTAGGGAGAACCACATAAATATCTGGGATTTTCTGAAGGTAGCTCACCTTTCCAGAGTATCAGAAGGTGCTGTCAGATCTGTTCAGGTACCCCATAGCTCTCTCTTGATCACCCTCTCTCAATCACACAGACAGAGGAAAACACGCAGTTATACATTTTTTAAAATCTATGCACCCATTCACCACTTTTTTCCCCAAGACACATTCCCAACCTTTCCAAAGTTGTCTCTGATCACAGTTTCTTACAGCACTGTTACCACTGGGCCCTAACCTCTTGCCCTGGGCTAGAGAGCAGAGAAAGTCTCTCTCCCTTTCAGTCCCAAGAGATGCCCCATTTCAAATCCCAGGGTGAGTGACATTACTTTTAGTGAAAACAACCCCTTTCTAGCCCCCAGCCTCATTTGGAATGCAAATCCTACCCTTGCATTTTCTGGCAACCTTGATCTAGAGGGAGCAAATGAATATGCTATTATTTAAATCTTCCATTATTTAAATTAGATCTCTATTCAGGAAAGCTGGTCTCATTCCTCAAAACCCTGGCTGCCTGGAAGAAAGCAGGGAGCAGGAGGCAGGCAGACCCTCAGGCTTTGCCAGCCAGAGATCCCAGGAAAGCAGTTTCCTGTGCCGTCTCCTGGCAGAAAGTCCCAATCTCCCACCAGGGTGAAGATCGGCACTGTGCTAGGCTACGTTTTCATCTTCAGATGAGATGCTAGTGGAAGGAATGACATTTAGATTTATTTTTTTAGGAATAATTAAAAATTTTAAAATTTCTTCCTCAGAGACATTTTGCAAACACTGGTAATTTCCACGTACGACTGTAAGTGGTTTACTTATAGGAAAACAAGGACGTGTCCAGCTGGGTGACATAAATGTATTTTAGTTATCCACAATAATCCAAGACCTCAAACCTCCTTTGTGAAAGTTTTTATCACGGTTATTGTTACACATCTGCTCTTTGATACTTGCTGCACTAAATCCCTGCCCCCAGGAAGTATATGTGGGGATTTTAGTCAAATCTTGCCACCCAATGCAAAAACAACCTCAGGCCATGCTTCCCTGAGAAAATACAGGGATGACAAATAAAATACAATCGTTATTTTGTAGAACAAATTCCATAAGTCTCTCTGAGCCCAGGAGAAATGAGCAAGGTGTTCTATGTGAAGTTCATACTGATTAAGCCACTTGTGGCCAAATGAAAATCCATCTTTCTACCCCCAATCTCTGACATATAAGACAGAGTTGCAAATGGCCTAAAATGTACTATCACTTTAATTTCAGGAAGTGAAATGTCTGAAACGGCTCTTCGGAGAATTTACAAGTCAAAATATGTGCCTTAAGTGAGAAGCCAAGTCAGTCAAGGAAAGGGCTTTCTGGCAGTTACTAATGCAAGAAATTTGCAGAACTCACCTGTTTTCAGTCTGCAAGGTGGATGGTGGAGTTAAGCCTTTAAAGGATGTTACAGGACTGTAGCTGAAATGGGTTTGGCTGATCATTCCTGATAAAACAAATTGGTGCAACTGCTGGAGCTTTCCAAACTGTTAGGCTTGAAATCTGAGATGTTCTGTATCTTAGTGCCAATGATAGCAATGTAAAGGAATAGTGCTGTCTACTACAAAATCAGAGCCCTGGTGGTGCAGTGGTTAAGAGCTCAGCTGCTAACCAAAAGGTCAGCAATTTGAATCTACCAGCCGCTCCTTGAAAACCCTATGCGGCAGTTCTACTCTGTCCTATAGGGTCACTATGAGTTAGAATCCACGTGACTGCACCAGGTTTTATTATTAATATTATTACAAATATCAGATCCATAAACACCGATGCAAAGGGATGTGATTCTGCATGTTACTTATTCTTACATCTGGATGAGTTGCCCTGAAATTTGTTTTTCTTTCATATATTCAACAAATATTAACTGAGCACTTACTTTGTACCAGACACTCTTCTAGGCACTGGAGATACATCAATGAACAAAAGAAGAAAAATTTCCTGCCCTTAAGGAGCTTGTATTTTGATGGACAATGGCAAGCTAAACATCTAGCATGTCATACGTTGTTACTGCGATGGAGGAGAATGAAGTAGGGTGAGGGGATACAGGGTCTAATCCACAATCCCAAACCATGGGGATGGTGCAGGACTGGACAGCATTTTGTTCCATTGAGAATGGGGTTGCCATGAGTTGGTGGTTGACTTGACAGCCACTAACAACAACAAAGAGATGTTGATAGGTGGAGACTGGGGTGAACAGAGCCATGAACGAAACAAGGAAGACAGGAATGGGGAAAAGGATCTAGAAATACTCTTAAAATAATATTAACTATGTCTATAGGATACCCGAGCAACTTGACCATATGAAGAAGAACACAGCATCTGAACTGGTGGAAGACTCATTAACAACCTGTGATATGCAGATGACACAACTTTGCTTGCTGTAAGCCAAGAAGACTTGAAGCACTTACTGATGAAGATCAAAGACTACAGCCTTCAGTATGGATTACATCTCAACATAAAGAAAACAAAAATCCTCACAACTGTACCAATAAGCAATATCATGATAAATGGAGAAAATATGACGTTCTCAAGGATTTCATTTTACTTGGATCCACAATCAACGCCCATGGGAGCAGAAGTCAAGAAATCAAAAGACGTACTGCATTGGGCAAATATGCTGCAAAAGACGTCTTCAAAGTGCTGAAAAGCAAAGATATCAATTTGAGGATTAAGGTGCAGCTGATCCAAGCCATGATATTTTCAATTGCCTCTTATGCATGTAAAAACTGGACAGTGTATAAGGAAGACCCAAGAAGAATTGATGTCTTTTAATTATGGTGTTGATGAAGAATATTAAAAATACCATGGACTGCCAGAAGAATGAAAAGTCTGTCTTGGAAGAAATACAGCCAGAGTGATCCTTGGAAGAGAGGATGGTGATACTTCATCTCATGTACTTGGGACTTGTTATCAGGAGGGACCAGTCCATGGTGAAGGAAATCATGCTTGGTAAGCTAGAGGGTCTATGAAAAAGAGGAAGAGCCTTGAGGAAATGGATTGACACAGTGGCCGCAACAATGGCAAGATTGTGAGAATGGCTCAGAATCAGGCAGTGTTTCATTCTATTTGCATCGGGTCACTATGAGGAGGAAATGACTCGAAGGTCCCTAACAGCAACAACAAGACAACTGTCACAGTGATCTTTTCATAAAGGCAAATACTCAGCTTCATTTCATGAGAAGATTTGGCACTTTAAAAGTTCCTGAAATTTTTCATTTATTTGAAATAAAGTCTTTAAACTTAGCTTACTCTAAAAATAGTAATAATAAGAAAAAATAAAACATTACCTTAATCAGGCAACTAGTATGTTGTTGTTACTGTCGAGATGGTTCCCACTCATAGTGACCCTGTGTACAACAGAATGAAACACTTCCCAGTCTCGCATCATCCTCACAATCATTGTAATACCTGAGACCTTTGTTGTAGCCACTGTGTGAATCCGTCTCATCAAGGGTTTTCCTCTTATTTGATGACCCTCTAGTTTACCAAGCATGATGTCCTTCTCCAGGGACTGATCCGTCCGGAGAACATGTCCAAAGTACATGAAAAATGGTCTTGCCATTCTTGCTTCTTAGGAGCATTCTGGTTGTACTTCTTCCAAGACAGGTTTGAGTCCATTCTTTTGGCAGTCCATGGTATATTCAATATTCACCAGCACCACAATTCAAAGGTATCAGTCCCTCTTTATTCATCATCCAGCATTCACATGCATATGAGGAGATTGAAAACACCATGGCTTGGGTTAGGCACACTTTAGTCTTCAAGGTAACTTTTTTGCTTTTCAATACTTTAGAAAGGTCTTTTCCGGCATATTTGTCCAATGCAGTGCATCCTTTGATTTCTTGACTCCTGCTTCCATGGGCTTTGCTTGTGGATTCAATAAAATGAAATCCTTGACAACTTCAGTCTTTTCTCCATTTATAATGACGTGTCTTAATTAATCCAGTAGTGAGGGTTTTTGTTTTCTTTATGTTGAGGTGGAATCCATACTGAAGGCTCTAGTCATTGATCTTCATCAGTAAGTGCTTCAAGTCCTCTTCACTTGCAGCAAGCAAGGTTGTGTCATCTGCATAATGCAGATTGCTGATGATGGTTAATGATTCCCCTTTCTTCTTCATATAGTCCAGCTTTTCAGATTATTTGCTCAGCATACAGATTGAACAGGTATGATGAAAAGATACAACCATGACACACACCTTTCCTGACTTTAAACCAAGAAGTATCCTCTTGTTCTGTTCAAATGACAGCCTCTTGATCTCTGTTCAGGTTCCTCGTGAGCACAATGAAGAGTTCTGGAATTCCCATTCTTTGCAATATTATCCATAATTTTTTTATGATCCACACAGTTGAATGTCACAATAAAACACAGGTAAACATCTTTCTGGTATTTTTTGGTTTCAGCCAGGATCCATCTGACATCAGCAATGATATCCCTGATTCCACCTTCTCTTCTGAATCCAGTTTCAATTTCTGGCAGCTACCCTTCTATATACTGCTGCAGCCACTTTTGAATGATCTTCAGCAGAATTTTACTTGCATGTGATATTAATGACATTGTTTGCTAATTTCCGTATTCCATTGGATAACTTTTCTTGGGAATAGGCATAGATATGAATCTCTTCCAGTCTGTTGGCCAGATTGCTGCCTTCCAAATTTCTTGGCATAGTTAAGTGAGCACTTCTAGTGCTGAGTCCATTTGTTGAAACAGCTCGGTTTCCATCACTTCCTGGAGCCTTGTTTCTTGCCAATCCTGTCAGTGCAGCTTGGACCACTTCCTTTAGTACAATCAATTCCTGATCATATGCTACCTTCTAAAATGAGTTGAACATCGACCAATCCTTTTTGGTACAGTGACTTTGTGTATTCCTACCATCTTCTTTTGATGCTTCCTGCATCACTTAATACTTTCACATAGAACTCTTGAATATTGCAACTAGTGGCTTGAATGTTTTCTTCATTTTTTCAGCTTGAGAAATGCCGAGCGTGTTCTTCCTTTTGATTTTCTATCTCCAGGTCTTTGGACGTGTCGTTATAATACCTTACTTTGTCTTCCTAAGCCACACATTGAAATCTTCTGTTCAGCTCTTTTACTTCATCATTTGTTCTCTTTTTTTTTTTTTAGCTAGTTAACTTTTAAGAGCAAGTTTCAGAGTCTCTTCTGACATCTATTTTGGTGTTTTCTTTCTTTCTTGTCTTTTCAACGACCTCTTGCTTTCTTCATGTATGATGTCCTTGATGTCATTCCACACTTGTCTGGTCTTCAGTCATTAGTGTTTAAAGCATCAAATGTATTCTTGATTTGATCTCTAAATTCAGGTGGGGTATACTCAAGGTCATACTTAAGCTCTCATGGACTTTTTCTAATTTTCTTCAGCTTCAACTTGAACTTGCATATGAGCAATTGACGGTCTGTTCCACAGTAGACCCTCGGACTTGTTCTGACTGATGATGCTGAGCTTTTCCATCATCTCCTTCCACAGACATAGCCAATTTTATTCCTGTGTGTTCCATCCGGTGAGGTCCATGTGTACAGCTACCGTTTATGTTGGTGAGAAAAGGTATTTGCAATGAAGAAGTTGTTGGTCTTGCAAAATTCTATCATGCGATCTTTGGCATAGTTTCTATCACCAATGCCACATTTTCCAACTACTGATCCTTTTTCTTTGGTTCCAGCTTTGGCATTTCAATCACCAGTAATTATTAATGCATCCTGAGTACATGTTTGATCATTTTCAGACTGCAGAAGTTGGTAAAAGTCTTCAATTTTTTCATCTTTGGCCTTAGTTATCGGTGTGTAAATTTGAATAATAGTTGTATTTACTGGTCTTCCTTGTAGGCTTATGGATATTATCTTATCACTGACAGCATTGTAGTTCAGGATAAATCTTGACATGTTCTTTTCGATGATAAATGCAACACCAATCCTCTTCAAGTTTGTGATTCCCAGCATAGCAGACCATATGATTTTCTGATTGAAAATGTCCAATACCAGTCCATTTCCATTCACTAATGCCTAAGATATAGATATTTATGTGTTCCATTTCATTTTTGATGATTTCCAATTTTGCTAGATTCATACTTCATACATTCCACATTCTGATTATTAATGTCTGTTTGCAGGTGTTCCTTCTCATTCTAAGTTGTGCTACATCAGCAAATGAAGATGCTGAGTGCTTGACTCCATTGACATCATTAAGGTCGACTCTACTTTCAGAAGATTGCTCTTCCCCATACGTATTTCGAGTGCCTTCCAACCTGAGGGGCTCATCTTTCAGCACTTTATCAGACAATGTTCCGCTGCTATTCATAAGGTTTTCACTGGCCAATTTTTTTGCAGTAAATTGCCAAGTCCTTCTCCTAGAGTATCTTAGTCTGAAAGCTACACTGAAACGTGTCTACCATGGATGACCCTGCTGGTATTTGAAATACTGGTGGCACAGCTTCCAGCATCACAACAACAGGCAAGTCACACCAGCACAACAGACTGACAGACAAGTGGTGGTCATTAAAAGACAGGAAGAAAGAAAAGACCAAAAGGGATGTCAGAAGAGACTCTTCAACTTACTCTTAAATGTAGAGTAACTAAAGTTAATGGAATAAATGATGAAGTAAAAGAGCTGAACAGAAGATTTCAAAGCAGCTAGAGAAAACATGTATTACAATAAAATAATAATGTTGTTATGAAATATGCAAAGACTTGCAGTTAGAAAATCAAAAGGTAAGGCACACTCATCATTTCTCAAACTGAAAGAACTGAAGAAAAACATTTAAGCCCTGATTAGTAATATTGAAAGATTCTATGGGCAAAATATTGAATGACACAGGAAACATCAAAAGGAGATAGAGGAATTTACAGAGTTGATGACCAATGTAAAACCATTTCTGGAGGTAGCATATGATCAAATACTGATGGAACTGGACAAAGAAGTCCAAGCTGCACTGAAGGCATTGGCAAAAACTAAGACTCCAGAATATTATGAAATACCAATGAAGCAATTTCAACAAAGGGATGCAACAATGGAGGCACTCACTCATCTATGCAAAGAAATTTGGAAAACAGTTACCTGGCCAACTGACAGGACTTCATTTTTCTTGGTCCACAATCAACACCCGTGGAAGCAGCAGTCAAGAAATCAAACAAGACTTCCGGCTACATGGTGCTCTAGGTCAGAAGCACCACACCATCCCTACACAGAAAAGATAAAAAAAAAACAACCCTAAGCCAAACAGAGAAAACTGCAGTACTGAAACCCTAAACGTCAAATGAAGAGATAAAGAACTCAGCCAAGGACCAAATGGAATAAGAAACTGACAGAGAACAGAAAGTGAGGAGACATATATGCAGAGCTCCCCTATCAGCTAATGCAGCACGGATCCACCATCTTTGACTCCTATTAGAGAACAGCAAATAGGGGGTATGAGAAAGCAGCTTCAGGGAGCTTCCAGCAGGAGACAGAACAACTAGTAACTGGGAATATATCCTTTCCCACCCCCAACCCTTCTTCACCCCCACTTGGCCTCCTCTGCTTCCTGCCACCACAGGCTCTTGGCTGGGAAGCACCGGCTGCTTGGATTTCACCTGCCTGCACTGGCGGTTCTGTCAGAGCCATTTGTTGGCTGCTAGTGTTCCTTTTTTCCACTTCTTTTGATTTCTTCCTTACTTCTCATCACCTCTCCCTCCTTTCGTTCAAATATCTGGCTCTGTGCGCCATCCTTGATTCTTCCTGAGGGGCTGTGGAGCTCTGGTCTAGTGTGGAACTGCTTCCCGGTCCGTGCTGCCAAGCTGGTGTGATCCCAGGGCTTTTTGTTTGTTTGTTTTGAATTGTTTGTTTTCTTTTTCTTTTCTCGAGTTGGGAGCCTGTTCTGGTCTGGCAGTGCTGCTCAGCTTGTGACCTACCCCCTCAGCTTTCAGAGACAGGCAGAGGGATCGCTGAGGGCATTTCTTTTTTCATGAGTTTTTTTTTTTTTTTTTTCCCTGTTGTTTTGGGGGAGTTTTTCTTCTTCTTCTTCTTTTTTATTTTTTTAGTTTCTTTTGTATTCTTTTGCATTTTTTTTATTTTTGTCTTTCTTTGTTACTCAGTTTCTCATATCTCTAAACCTCCCTTCTCTTCCTGTCACCTGAATACATGCCACTGAGTGACACCTCTAAGTCTTCTAGCCAGGCTGTACTTAAACACCTGAGAACAACTTCCTCAGACCTTGTAGCTGCACCAGTGGGAACTTTTCTTTTTCTTTTTTTTTTCTTATTTTTATTTATTCACTCTTTTCTTTTTTTTCTTCTTCTTCTTTCCCTTTTGTTATTCTCCAATTCATAGTCTCTCATCTCTCCCCTCAAACAGCAAGCTCCCCTAGCACTGTTTTTTGTTTATTTGTATGTTTTTGGCTCCTGTTCCTCTCTCCTCTCTCTCATAGCCATCTTAGCTCCACAGACCACAATCTACCCCCTCCATCCTGACTACCAGCACCATGCACTTAACATCACACCACCAAGCAGCAGAGGCATGGCCTACTGGAACCTACTTTGAACTGATTACTGACCTGCCCTGGTGGCTGTAGTTAAGTACCACAAACAACCCGTCCCAGTAAACCCTCTTCAGCTAGACCTGCCCTGCTGTACCATGTCTGAGTGACAGACCCTGCCAATTGAAGGAGACAAAAAGTATTGTGTCCACAGACGAGCAAACAACAAAGAACACACAACCCGCCTGCTCAAACATAGCCAAATTAAAAAAAAAAAAAGACAAAACAAACAAATCTACAATCAATAAATGAAAAAAATAACTACTGAATCCCCCAAAGACTGCGGACAATATCAAAAAATTTACAAAAACAGGACAGGATGGTTCCAGTAGGCATCCAAAATAAAACATCAGATAACTTTCCAGTAGAAGAAAAGGCACTAGAACCACCTGATAGGGAATTCACATCTCTAATACTCAGAATTCTCCAAGAATTAAATCAAAAAGCAGACAAAAATGAGGAAAAAAATACACAAATTCATGGGAAAGGCAGACAAATTCATGGAAACTACCAACAAAAAAATGGAATAATTCAGGAAAACAATGCAGGAATAAAATGCCAACATAAATTCACAATTAGAAATTATATGAAAACAATTGGAAATCCAAAAGATAAACAACAAGATTTCAGAAATGGACAGTGTAATAGAAGGGCTGATGAGCAGATTTAAGGCTGTGGAAGACAGGATCAGAGGAATTGAAGTCAAACACTTGGATACAACTCTGAGGAAAACTCAGAAAAAAGAATGAAAAAAAAAATGAAGAGACACTGATAATTATGTGGGATGCAATCAAAAGCAAAAATTTTCGAGTGATTGGAGTTCCAGAAGAGTGGGAGAAAACAGAAAAGAGAGGATCATTGAAGAACTGCTGACAGAAAACTTCCCCAATATCATGAAAGAATAAAAGCTGGCCATCCAAAAAGCTCAATGAACCCCATATAGGATATACCCCAAAAGAAAAACACCAAAGCATATCATAATTACACTCACCAAAACCAAAGACAAAGGATCCTGAGAGCAGCTTGTGAAAAACAAGAAGTCACATACAGAGGAGAAACAGTAAGACTAAACTCAGATTATTCGGCAGAAACCATGCAGGCAAGAAAGCAATGGGATGACATATATAAAATCTTGAAAGAAAAAAATTGCCAGGCAAGAATAATTTATCCTGAAAAACTCTCATTAAAATATGATGGTGAAAATAGGACATTTCTAAATGAACAGAAATTAAGGGAATATGTAAAAACCAAACCAAACTTATAAGAATTATTAAAGGGAGTTCTTTGATCTGAGAACAAACATCTTCAGCTCACAGACTGAATCTAGGATGCAGGATCATACTAGCCAGATACCAGTCTAGGAAATGAACTCTCAAGAACTATTGAAAACCAGAAGAAATACAACAGAGAATCAAAGTAGTTAATCTGGAAATGACGGCAACACCAGAACAATAAAAGAGGGAATAAACGGTGTAGGTATAGAAACTTCTAATGGAGTGGAAGGCAAGGTGATACCAAGTAATAATAGACTCCCTTCAAACTTAGAAATATAAGGGTATAATACTCGGTAACCACAAAGAAAGTTAACAAACAAACTCATAAAAAATAAAGAGGAAAAACATAAAGTCTCAGTAAAAACAAAACCTACAAAAACAAAAGAAATGAAAAATAAATCCACAAACAAAAGGAAATCAGCACAGGAGAGTAACAGGAACAAAGAAGACTTCAGCACCACACACACACACACACAAAAAAGCACTACAAAATGACAAAAATAAACTCACATCTATCAATAATTACACTGAATGTAAATGGACTCACTGCACCCATAAAAAGAGAGTGACAGTATGGATTAAAAAACAAAAAAACAACAGGATCCATCAATATGCTATCTACAAGAGACAAAACTTAGAAACAAATATGTGAATTTATTAAAAATCAAAGGTAGGAAAAAAATATAGCAAGCTACTAACTACCAAAAAAGAGCAGGAGTGGCAATACTAATCTAAGATAAAATAGATTTTAAAACAAAATCCACCATAAAAGACAAAAAAAGACACTATATAATCATTAAGGGGACAATCCATCATGAAGACATAACCATAATAATCATCTACACACCCAATGACAGGGCTCCAAAATACATAAAACAAACTAACAACATTTAAAAGAGAAATTGACAGTTCCACAATAATAGTAGGAGACTTCAACACACCACTCTCAGTAAAGGACAGAACATCTAAAAAGAAACTCAGCAAAGATATGGAAGACCTAAAGGGCACGATCAGCCAACTTGACCTCATAGACATATATAGAACACTCCATCCAACTGCTGCAAAGTACACATTCTTTTCCAATGCACATGGAACGTTCTCCAGAATAGACCACATCTTAAGCCACAGAGCAATCCTTAACAAGATCCAAAATGCTGAGATACTACAAAGTATCTTGTCTGACCACAATGCCATCAAGGTAAAAATCAACAACAGAAAGAGCAAGGAAAAAAAATCAATTACATGGAAACGGAATAGCACCCTACTTACAAACCACTGGGTAATAGAAGAAATCAGAGATGGAATAAAAAAATTCCTAGAATCAAATAAGAATGAAAACACACCATACCAACCTTTGGGACACAGCAAAGGCAGTCCTCAGAGGACAATTTATAGCAATAGATGCACACATCAAAAAAGAAGAATGGGACAAGATCAAAACATTAACTACACAACTCAAACAAATCGAAAGAGAACAGCAAAAAAAGGCCACAGCCACCAGAAGAAATGAAACAGTAAAGATCAGAGCATAAATGAATGAAATAGAGAATAGAAAAACAATAGAAAGAATCAACAAAACCAAAAGTTGGTACTTTGAAAGAATCAACAAAATCTACAAACCAGTGGCCAGACTGACAAGAGAAAAACAGGAGAGGATGAAAATAACTCAAATAAGAAATGAAGTGGGCAACATTACAACAGAATCAACTGAAACAAAAAGGATCATAACAGAGTATTATGAAAAACTATACTCCAACAAATTTGAAAACCTAGAGGAAATCGATAAATTTCTGGCAACACAATACCTACCCAAACTACAACAAAGTGATGTTGAAAATCTGAACAGACCCATAACAAGAGAAGAGATTGAAAAGGTAATTAAAAAAAAAAAAAAAACTCCCAACAAAAATAAAACCCTGACCCAGATTGCTTCACTGAAGAATTCAAACAAACATTCAGAGAAGAGCTTGTACCAGTACTACTCAAACTATTTCATGGCACAGAAAAGGAAGTAACACTTCTGAATTCATTCTATAAAGCCAGAATAACCCTGATAACAAAACCGGGCAAAGACGCTACAAAAAAAGATAATTATTGACCAATATCTCTCATGAATATAGAAGCAAAAATTCTCAACAAAATTCTAGCCAACAGAATTCAGCATCATATCAAAAAAATAAACCACAACCAAGTAGGATTCATACCAGGTATACAAGGATGCTTCAGCATTAGAAAATCAATCTACGTAATACATCACATAAATAAAAGGAAAGAAAAGAATCACATGATCATCTCAATTGATGCAGAAAAGGCATTCAACAAAGTTCAACACCCATTCCTGATAAAAACACTCAATAAAATAGGTAGAGAATGGAAATTTCTCAACATAATAAAGGGCATCTATGAAAAACCAATGGCCAACTTCATTCTTAATGGAGAGAGGCTGAAAACGTTCCCCTTGAGAACAAGAAACAAGACAAGGATACCCTTTATCACCACTCCTATTTAACACTGTGCTGGAAGTTCTAGATAGAGCAATAAGACAAGAAAAAGAAATAAAGGGCATCCAAATTGGTACTGAAATATTTAAACTGTCCCTGTTTGTGGATAATATACCACTATACATAGAAAACCCTAAAAACTCCACGAGAAATCTACTTCAACTAAAAGAAAGATTTGGCAGAGTAGCTGGATATAAGATAAACATACAAAAATCAGTTGGATTGCTATACACCAATAAAGAGAACGATGAAAAGGAAATCAGGAAAACAATATCATTTATAATAGCCCCTAAAAAAATTAAAATACTTAGGAATAAATCTAACCAGGGATGTTAAACACCTATACAAAGACAACTACAAAACACTAATGCAAGAAACCCACAGGGATCTACATAAATGGAAAAACATACCATGCTCATGGATAGGTAGACTCAACATTGTGAAAATGACAATTCTGCCCGAAGCAATTTACAAGTACAACACAGTCCCGATCCAAATACCAACAACATTCTTCAAAGAGATGGAAAAACTAATCATTAACTTTATACAGAAAGGGAAGAAGCCCTGAATAAGTAAAGCACTACTGAAGAAGAAGAATAAAGTTGGAGGACTCACTACCTTACCACAGAACATACTATACAACTACAGTAGTCAAAACAGCCTGGTACTTATTCAACGACAGATACATTGACCAATGGAACAGAATTGAGAATCCAGATGTAAATCCATCCACCTCCAGTCACCTGACTGACAAGGGCCCAAAGTCAATCAAATGGGAAAAAGACAGTCTTTTTAACAAATGGTGCTGGCAAAACTGGATATCCATCTGCAAAAAAAGTGAAATTGGACCCCTACCTTATGCCACATACAAAAACTAATTCAAAATGGATCAGAGACCTAAATATAAAGCCCAAAACTCTGAAGTTCATAGAAGAAAAATAGGACCAACTCTATAGGCCCTAATACACGGCATTAACAGGACACAAACCATAACCATCAACACACAAACCCCAGAAGATAAGCTAGATAACTGGGATCTTCTAAATATCAAACACCTATGCTCTTCAAAAGACTTCACCAAAAGAGTCAAAAGAGAACCTACAGACTGGGAAAAAATTTTGGATAGTACAAGTCAGACTAAGGTCTAATCTCCATAATTTACAGGATATTCCAACATCTCTACAACAAAAAGAGAAATAATCCTATTAAAAAATGGGCAAAGGAAATGAACAGACACTTCACCAAAGAAGACATTCAAGTGGTGAACAGACACATGAGGAAATGCTCGTGATCACTAGCCATTTGAGAAATGCAAATTAAAACCATAATGAAATACTATCTCACCCCCGCATTACTGGCACAAATAAAAAACATGGAAATAACAAATGTTGGAGTGGCTGTGGGGAGATCGGAACTCTTATGCACTGTGGGTAGGAATGCAAAATGATACAACCATTTTGGAAAATGATATGGCACTTCCTTAGAAAGCTAGAAATAGACATACCATTCGATCCAGCAATCCCACTTCTAGGAATATATCTGAGAGAAATAAGAGCCATCACTCGAATAGACATATGCACACCCATGTTCTTGGCAGCATTGTTCACAATAGCAAAACAATGGAACCAACCTAGATGCCCATCAACAGATGAATGGATAAACAAACTATGGTACATACACACAATGGAGTACTATGCAACGAGATAGAACAACAATGAATCCGTGAACCATCTCGTAACATGGATGAAACTGGAGGACATTATGCTGAGTGAAATAAGTCAATCACAAAAGGACAAATACTGTATGAGACCTCTATTGTAAAAACCCATGGAAAAGTTTACACACAAAAAGTAACAATCTTTGTTGGTTATGAGCGACGGGAGGTATGGGGGAAAATACTAAATAGGCAATAGATAAGTGCTATCTTTGGTGAAGGATGAGACAGTACACAATTCAGGGGAAACCAGCACAGCTTGTACAAGGAAACGTTATGGAAACTCCCTAGACTCATCCAAACTCCCTGAGGGACTGAATTGCTGGGTGGAGGGCTGTGGGAACCATGAACTCAGGGAACATCTAGCTCAGTTGGCATAACACAGTTTATAAAGACGATGTTCTACATTCTACCTTGGTGAGAAGCATCTGGAGTCTTAAAATCCTGTGAGCAGCCATCTAAGATACTCCACTGGTGTCACCCCTTCGGGAACAAGGGAGAATGAGGACAACAAGATACAAGAAAAAGATTAGTCCAAAGTACTAATGGACCACAGCTACCAAGGCCTCCACCAGACTGAGTCCAGTACAGCTAGATGGTGCCCGGCTGCTACCACTCACCGCTCTGACCCAGATCACAACAGAGGGTTCTGGACAGAGCTGGAGAGGGATGTAGAACAAAATTCTAACACACACAAAGAAGACCAGATTTACTGGCCTGAAAGACACTGGAGAAACCCCAAGAATATGGCCCCAGACCCCTTCTAGCTCAGTGGTGAATCACTCTGGACATTCACCGTTCAGCCGTGGATTGGACAGCCCAATAAAAGAAAATGAGACTGATGAGGCACAGCAGTCCAGGGACAAGGACTAGAAGGCAGAAGGGAACAGAAAAGCTGGTTATAGGGAACCCATGGTTGAGTAACAACAGTGTTGACATGTAGTGAGGTTGTTAACCATTGTCATAGGGCAACATGTGTATTAACTGTTTAATGAGAAACTATTTTGTTCTGTAAAGCTTAATCTAAAGTGAGAATAGCAGCACAACTGGAACAACATGATCGATGTCACTGAATTGTGCATGCAGAAATTTTTGAAATTGGCTATGTATATTTTCACCAAAAACAAAAAAAGGTCGATAAGGGAGAGGGTTTACATGTCATGGGGTTGTTAACCGATGTCAAGAAACAATATGTGTATTGACTGTTAAATGAGAAACTATTTGTTCTGTAAACCTTCACCTAAAGTACGATTAAAAAAAAAAAAAGGAAACAACGCCTTGCATTGGGCAAGAGACCTCTTTAAAGTGTTAAAAAGCAAAGATGTCACCTTAAACATTAATGTGCTGTTGACCCAAGCCATGGTGTTTTCAATTCCCTCATATGCATGTAAATGCTGGGCAACATATAAGGAAGACTGACAAAGAACTGACGCCTTTGAAATATTGTGTCGGTGAAGAAAAATTGAATATACTATGGACTGTCAAAAGAATAAACATATCTATTTTGGAAGAAGTACAGCTAGAATGCACCTTAGAAGCAAGAGTGGCAAGACTTTGTTTCACTTACTTTGGACATGTGATCAAGAAAGACCAGTTCCTGGAAAAGGGCATCACGCTTGGTAAGGTAGAGGTTCAGTAAAAATGTGGAAGACCCTCAAGGAGATGCATTGACACAGTGGCTGCAACAATGGACTCAAACATAGCAACGCTTGTGAGGATGGCACAGGACCAGGCAGTGTTTCATTCTCTCTGCAGAGAGTCGCTATGAGTCAGAGCTGACTCGACAGCACCTAAAAATTGATAAAAGCAATGATAATATTGGCTGTTGGTTTTGCATATACGCACTTAATTATGTAGAGAAATTTCTTTTCTATTCCTGTTTTCCTGAGAATTTTTACCAGAAAAGGGTGCTGAATTTTATCAAATGCCTTTTCTGCATCAATTGATTTGATCATATAGTTCTTTTCTTTTGTTTTATTTATGTGGTGAATTACACCGATCCATTTTCTAATGTTAAACCACCCTCGTAGTCCTGGTGTGAATCCCACTTGACCCTGGTGTATGATTTTTTTGTAGCTTGCTGAATTCTGTTGGCTGGAAATGTGTTGAAAATTTTTGCATCTAAGTTCATGAGGGATATTGGTGTGTACTTTTCTTTTTTGTGATGTCTTTCTCTGATTTAGGTATCAGGGTTATGCTAGCTGCATAGAAGGAGTTAGGGAATATTCCCTTCTCTTCAATGTTTTTGAAGACTTTGCATAGACTTGGTATCAACTCTTTGAATCCTTGGTAGAATTCCTCAGTGTAGCCATCCCATCCTGGGCTCTTTGTGGTTGTTGTTGGCAATTTTTTGATGATCTCTTTAATCTTCTTTTGTAAGTGATCTGTTTAGATTTTCTACCTCTGTTTGTCTTAGTTTAGGTAAGTAGTGTGTTTCTAGGAATTTGTCCATTTCATCTAGGTTTTCAAATTTGTTTTAGAACAATTTTTCCTCATAATCTGTTATGATCCTCTTTATCTCAGTTGTATCAGTTGTAATGTCTCCAGATGCATTTCTTGATTTGGTTACTTACCTCTTCTCTCATTTTTTTTTGTTTTTTGTTTTTTGGCCAGTGGTTTGTCCATTTATTGATCCTTTCAGAGAACAAACTTAGATTTTGTTTGATTCAAACTATGTTGATTCTTTCTACTGTTTTTTCTGATTTCTATTTCACTTATATCTCCCCTGATCTTTATTAATTCCTGTCTCCTGGTAGTTTTTAGTTACTTTTGTTCTTTGTTTTCTGTTTGTTCAAGTTGTTAGTTTAAGTTATTGATTTTGGATCTTTCTTCTTGTTATTGTAGGCATTTATTGCTATGAATTTCCCTCTCAGTACTACTTTTACTGTGTCCCAAAGGTTTTGATATGTTGTGTCTTCCTTTTCATCTGATTCTAAGAATTTTTATAATTTCACTTTTGATTTTTTTCTACAATCCAATAGTTTCATTGTAATGTATTAATTAGTTTCCATGTTTCTTTTTTTTTTTTTTTGTCTTGTTTTGTTTCCTTATTTTTCCCATTGTAGATTTCTAGCTTCATACTGTTATGGTTAGAGAATGTGCTTTTTATGATTACAAATTTCTTTAAATTGTTGAGAATTGGTTTGCGTCCTAGCATTAGGTCTATTTTTGAAAATAAAGTACTTGTGCTGGAGAAAAATATGTTTTGCTCTGATGATGAGGAGTGTTCTGTATGAGTATTAGGTCAAATTGTCTTGATTTATTTAATATCTCAATGTCCTTAGTGATTTTATTTTTCAATATTCTGTCTAGAATCAAATGTGCTGTGGTAAAGTCCCCAACTATTATTGTGGAATTCTCTATTTCTCCTTTCATATTACTCAGTTTTTGTTTCATATATTTTGGAGCATTGCTATTAGATGTGTATATATATATATTTATAATGCTATGCCTTCTTGCTGGATGGATCATTTTATTATTATGTAATGTCCTTCTTTGCTAAAGATAATTGAAAACCAGTTGCAACAGTACTTCGACAGGGAACTTCTAGAAAGCCAAGCTGGATTCAGAAGAAGAGATATAAGAAGGGATAGTATTCCTGACATCAGATGGATTTTGTCTAAAAGAAGAGAATACCAGAAAGATGTTTACCTGTTTATTGACTATGCAAAGGCATTTGACTTTGTGATCACAACAAATTGCAGATAACATTTCAAAGAATGGGAATTCCAGAACACTTAATTGTGCTCATGAGGAACCTGTACATGGACCAAGAGGCTGCCATTTGAACAGAACAAGGGCATACTATGGGGTTTAAAATCAGGAAAGGTGTGTGTCAGAGTTGTATCCTTTCACCAGACTTAGTCACTCTGTATGCTGAGCAAATAATCCAGCAAGTTGGGCTATATGCTGAAGAACAAGGTATCAGGATTGGAGGAGGACTCGTAAATAATTTTTGATATGCAGATGATACAACTTTGCTTGCTGAAAGCCAAGAGAAGTTGAAGCACTTAATGATAAAGAGCAAAACACTACAGACTTCAGTATAGATTACACCTCAACATAAAGAAAATGAAAATCCTCACAAATGGATCAATAAGCAACATCATGATAAATGGAAAAAATATTGAAGTTGTCAAAGATTTCATTTCACTTGAATCCTCAATCAACACTCATGGAAGTAGGAGTCAAGAAATTAAATGATGTATTTCACTGGGAAAATCTGCTGAAAAAGATCTGTTTAAATTGTTGAAAAGAAAAGATGTCAATTTGAGGACTATGGTGCACCTGACCCAACCCATGGTATTTTTAATCACCTCATATGCATCTCAAAGTTGGACAATGAATAAGGAAGACCCAGGAAGAACTGACATCTTTGATTTAGGGTGTTGGTAAAAAATATTGCGTATGCCATGGATTGCCAGCAGAAAAAACAAGCTTGTCTTGGACAAAGTAAAGCCAGGGTACTTCTTGGAAGCGAGGTGGTGAGACTTAGTTGTATGTGTTTTGAACATGTTATGAAGAGGGACTAGCCCATGGAGGACACCATGCTTAGTAAAGTAGAGGGCAGCAAAAAAGAAGAAGACTCCCGACAAGATGGAATGACACAATGTCTGCAACCACAGGCTCAAACATAGCAACAATTGTGAGAATGGCTCAGGACCAGACAGTGTTTCATTCTGTTGTACATGGGGTCACTATGAGTCAGAATAAACACAATGGCACCTAACAACAGTAATGACAATGTCCTTCTTTATCTCTTGTTATATATTTTAACTTAAAGTCTATTTTATCTAAGTATGGCCACCACTGGTCTTTTTTTGTTTATTGATTGCACAGAATATTTTTTTCCATTCTTTTGTTTTCAGTCTATTTGTGTCTTTAAGGCTAAGATGTGTTCTTGCAGACAGCAAAAGTGTGGATCATGTTTTTTGATTATTTTGTTTCTTTTTTTTAATCCACTCTGCCACTCTCTGACTTTTTGTGTGTGTGTGTGTGTGTGTTCCAACAAATCTTTATTTATGGACACTAAAATTTTAATTTTGTATTTTTGTAACAAAATATTTTCTTCCTTTCCCAACCATTTAAAATATGCCAAAATCATTCTAGCTCAAAAAAACCCGTTGCCACTGATTCTGACACATAGCAACCCTATAGGACAGAGTAGAACTTCCCCATAGTGTTTCTAAGGCTGCAATCTTTATGGAGGCATAGTGCCACATTTTTCTCTCACAGAGTGGCTGATAGGGTTGAACTGCTGACTTTTTGGTTAGCAGTTGAGCATTTACTCACTATGCCACCATAGCATATCCTAATTCCACCACCTGGTCTGTCAGTTTGTTGTACTGTGGTGGGTTGTGTGCTGTTATGATGCTGGAAACTATGCCACCAGTATTTCAAATATGAGTAGGGTCACAGATGCTAGGCAGGTTTTAGATGCAAACAGACTAGAAAGAAAAACCTAGCAATGTATTTCTGAAAATTAACCAACGAAAACCTTACGGATTACAAGAGAACACTGTCCAACTTGCTTGCTTTCAATGTATCATCAGAAAAGACTAGTTGCTGGAGAAGGACATCATGTTTGTGGAAGATATGGTTTGGGGAAATCAAACACTTCAGAATTATGTTTGTGTGTGGATATGCTCATCTCCTGCTTTCCCTGAAGGGATACCGAAGGACATCCAGACCCACCAAGGTTAGAGATGGTTCACAAAGGGAGGCAGCTCTGCACCCATTCAGTCAACAAACACACACTGAACATTTTCTATGTTAGGTATTATTCTAAGGGTATAGTCTGCTATCTACATTAATAGTTTGCATTCTGTATCAGAACATCTAGTCCAATGTTTTAGCACATTAAAGATTTATCAATTACTGGCTGAAAAAGGCTAGGTAGCAGTGAATGTTCTTATATATTTAGAGTAGCTAATACAAAAGCCCATTTCAAGGCATCATCAACAGATGAGAAGGCAAAAACCTACTTGTTTCACTTGTGTACAAATAACTGTAGGAAGTTACTTGCTGGTCACTGTTTGAACAGCAACTAAGGACAACTACAAAACACACAAATCAATTGAGAGGAGACTAACAGGGCAAAGAGGTAGGTGAGCAGGTCACTGCAAACTCCCTGTATTTCAGCAAGGGTAGGCAAGTCAGAATTACTGACTGCTTTTATTTTAACCAATGTTCTTCTTCCAAAAATTGTGCCCATGTCTGCATATCACTGCACCTAGTAAGATCTAAAGAGTCGGTCCTAATAATAAAATACATTCAGAATCACTGTTTGCTTTTTCTTCTTCTTTTTTTCCCTAAACATGTAGGTGTTTGAGTCTCTTGTATTTCTTCTTTTACACCAACTACAGGCTGTTTGAAAGTGATTTCATTATCTTCATCATCATCATTCATTTTAGCCACTTCAGACTTCTTTTCTCTAAAAATGTTGGTGTACAAACTGGTGTGGAGCCCTGGCTATTTCTAGAGCTCCGAAGATCTGCTTTTGAAACTTTTCCTTTTTTCTTTTTTGGTAAAATCAATGATGGAAAACTATAAACTATTCCTTTTTTAGCTAACTTCTTCCTGAGTAATTTTTCTTTGTTTATAAATCGCTTCTCCATCTGCAGCTTTTCCAGCAGTGTCCATTTCTTATTGTACCGTTTTACTGCTAGAAGCGACGGCTTTGAGAATGGAACATCCCAGTCTTTGAAAAGGTCTTCATGTACCTTTTCAGGTGGCATAAAATCACACTTCAAGAGTCTTTCACCAAAAAGGTAGTTGTTCATTGTTTCAGCAACTATCTTGGCAACATCATCAGATTCAAACTCTACAAAGGCGTAGCCTTTGCTATTTCCAGTCTTTTTACTTCTGGACAATTTGAGGCTTGTAACGGTGCCAAACTGGGAGAAATATGCCTTGAGTTGGGGTTCAAAAAGGCCTCAAGGTATGTGGCCCACATACCTTACTCCAGGAGTAAGTTTTTCTTGCTTTTGAGACTCAGGCAACTCGGCTTCTTGTGTCTCTTGTCTCTTCAGCTTCTGCTTCTGTCTCCTGTGGCCTCTTGGCCCTCGGACCTCATGCCTGCATCTGCCCTGCTGGGGCAAGTGTTCCAAAGCTCTGTAGCTCCACCGGTATAAGTGCCTAGAGGCACCCCACTCCGCCAGGAAGCCTCCTGTGCACAGGCACTCAGCTCTCTCGCTCCATGGGTCCGCTCCAGTGCCCTCTTGCACTGGTCTCCTGGTTCTACTGCTGTAGGTTCTCTGCTGCTGCCACTGCTGTATCTGTTGACAGTTTCAAAACTGCTTCCACATTTTAGGTATCTGTTAGAGCAGCACCCCACTCTCTCGGTACCAAACTCTGTCTTAGTCATCTAGTGCTGCTACAACAGAAAGACCGCAAGTGGATGGTTTTAATGAAGAGAAGTTTATTTCCTCACAGTCAAAGTAGGCTAAAAGTCCAAATTCAAGGTGTCAGCTCCAGGGGAAGGCTCTCTCTTTCTCGGCCTTCTCATCGTGTTCCCCCAGACTATGAGCTTCTCGGCACGGGGACCCCAGTCCAAAGGATGCGCTCTGTTCCTGGCATTGCTTTCTTGATGGTATGAGGTCCCCCCACTCTCTGACTTTTCTAGGGGGAGTTTAAGCCACTCACATTTAAGGTTATTACTGAAAGTTATATCTATCTCATTCATTCTGGTAATAGTTTTTTGAGTATTTTGTGTCGTCTTTGTCTTTTATTCTTATTTTTATGTCATAAGTCATGTTTGGCTGATGTCTTATAATGAGCCTTTTTGATTTCTTATTTTCTTTGTGCATTTTTTCAAAGTGATTTTTGAATTGTTATCACACAGATTACAAAACTTGAAATTGCAAAAAACCTTTAATATATGAACAAAAGATAGCATACAACCTTAGGATATTAAATCTATTCCTGAATTGCTCCTCTCTCCCCTATTTCTGTTGGTGAGCCTCCATTAACATCATTGTACATTCTACAGCTGATAAATTTATTTTGTACTTATTTCTCACAATCTTAATATCATATTGCATGCAAGACTAAATTGTTGCATTTTCCCTGAAAGTATCGTATAAGTGGTCCTCATGATATTGTCCATGTTGTTCTGTTTTTTTTGAGATCTGTCTCTTTTCTTTTTTTTCCCCTGTGAGACTTAAGTATTTGTTTCATGTTCTTGCCTTTCCATTTGGAGAACTCCTTTGGGTAATACTTGCAGAGTTGGTCTGGTAGTGGCAAATTCCCAGAGTTTCTATTTATTTGGGAATGTCTTGATTTCCACCTTGTTATTGAATGACATCATTGCTGGGTAAAGAATTCTTGCTTAGCAATTGTTTTCATTTAATATTTTATATGTTGCTCCATTGTCTTCTGGCCTCTAGAATTTTGAGAAAGAAATCCTCACTTATTCTTATAAAGAATGCTTGGTATCTTGCATTGTGTTTTTCTCTTGCTGTTTTCAGAATTCTCTCCTTGTCTTTGATTTTCAGGGGTTTTATTAGAACGTGGCATGGAGTTATCTTTTTCTATTCCCTCTAATTCAAATTCGTGTAGCTTCATGTATTTGCAGGCTTGATTCTATGTGCAGGTCTAGGAACTCCTCTAGAATAATTTCTTGAAAAATTTTTATTATCTGTACTATTGTCATGGTGCTCTGGAATTCCAATCATTCTAATTTTAGATTTCTTAATTGAACCCCCTATATCAATTTGGCTTTTTTCGCTGTTATTTGTTCTTTTCTCTTGCTTCTCTTGAGACTTGATAAGTTCATTTACTCTGTTTTAGTCACTTATTGTGTCTTCTCTCTGACTCTATTGTTGAGTGTTTCTCTTGTATTTGTCTAATTCAGTTGGTTTATTTTTCAGGTCTAGTATCTCTCTATTTTTGTTTTTTATGTTTTCAATTTTGAATGTTGATGCAGTAGCAATACAGACATATAATGAGAGTAAGCGCTGCTGGGGAATGAAGGCTTTTTGTAGAAGCTGCATCAAAAAACTTTCAGGAATTTGGTTTCCCGAAGGTTTGACTCTATAGGTTAATAACAACTTTACCACCACTCCTATCTCTTCTGGATCCCCAGTGCATAACACCTCATGGACTCATACAAGTTGAATGTGGCAGAGATCTTAGAGAACATTATTTTCCATTTCTGAGATACTTGTGGTTAGGATTGCAATTGAGGCTGAGGGACATTTTGTCCTTTGTGTAAAATACATGGTATCAAAACCATGTCTTTGTTATCATGTGCACATAACCAAAGCTTCATTTAGGATGACAAATCCACAATAATTTAGAAACCCATGATAGTGAATGCAGCTTCCAAAAAGCACATTTTTTGCTTTTTTTTTTTTTTTTTTTGGAATAAATTCTATCCTGGGGAGATCTGGAATCTACCAGTATGGAGGATGTCTAAACACTGAATCAGATTCCAACTCAAGTATGGAATTTGATCCAAAGTTTGGAGCTTGGATTCTGGATGCCAAGAGAATTCTGATCCTTCTGTTCAGCTCATGGAACTAAGTGGTCACAGCCTGAATATCTTCAGAGCTTTGGGAAAGGGGGATCTGCTGAGCCAGCAGGGTTATGCCTCTAGGAGCCCTGACAGGGAAGCAAAGGGAGTGTGGCAGCAGTGCCCCTAGTGTGAGCCTGCACATATTTCAGGGTTCAAGGTTGCAGTGGGGGGAAACTAAAAAACAAACAAAGAAACCTATTGCCATCAGGATGATTCCAATTCTTGGCTACCTCATGTATTTCAGAGTAGAACTGCACTCTGGAAGTAGATCACCAGGCCTTTCTTCCATGGCTACTCTAGATATATTCAAACCACCAAACTTTTGGTTATTAGTCAAGTGTTTAACAATTTGTGCTGCACAGCACCTCCTCAGCAGGCAGAGCATTCCCTGAAAGGCTCAGCTCATGTAATGACAGTTGTCTGATCTTACCTGGAGCAATCAGGCTGAGTCTCTAAGGAGACCCCTACAGTGGATTGACTGATACCCTTGAAGAACATAAATGGGAAAGTGAAGCAAATGGAAGCCAGCTTTGTGAAGACTATTTAATAAGTTAACTTTACTCCAAAATTTCCAATATCAGACATGCCTTGAATTAATTCTCTAGTCTGAAGGTCAGTCATAAATGATAAGTTAGACTTAGGGTATTTCATCCTAAAGCCAACTTTTCACTTGGCTTTGGGACAAATGGAATGGAGAATCATCTAGGAGGAGAGGAGTCCTCTGTGAATATGCTTGTCAAGAAAGTTAATTTGAAAAGAAATCCAATACACATAGGTTATTATCAGTGTAATATCACCATAGCTTATCCTGAGGAGAGGGTGACATCATCACTTTTGGGATGCAGGACCATATAAACAAAGATGTTTCTTAAAAGTCACAAACTTAAGGATAAGATTTCATGTGGTATTTTTCCAACTCCTCCCACTTGCTCATTACCCACACTTGGGCATTCTCCTCATTCCTCTCACTTTTATACTTCCTATACCTGCACTGTCTTCTGACCATGTCTACCTTCTCATGACCCACACCTGTACTGTCTTCTTCCCTTTTGGTCCAACCTTTCTTCCCCACTTTCTCTGGTAACAGTGACCTCTAAACTTTTCTATAAGGAGCTTTCCCTCCTCACTTCACATGGTTCAGGTAAAGTAGTCCCAGAAATTCTGATTTAACTGGTTTGATTTGTGATCTGATCATAATGATTTTTAAGAAATTCCCAAGTGATTCTAAAATGTAGCCAAGATTGAAAACTACTGCCCTCTTCCTCTGCCCCAGGGAGGAGCATATGAACCAAAGTGGGCTAATCAGGGTACTTCTATGGGATTTGGCTATAGATATGATGGTCTGGTCTGTCCTTAAAGTCTGTTTGCAGGAATTGTGTCATCCTGTCTGCCCTAACTACCCCCCACCCTAATCCACCCCTCCATGATTGTTTCTCTGCTCCTATCCTCACACCCTCATCCCAGATATCCTGGATCACATGTAGCTCTCAGAATCACTTTGCTCGTTCCTGGATGTGCATATTTTTCTTCTTCTTCTTTTTTTTTTTTTTTTTCTGCAAGTACATGTGATGATCTGACATTACACTTCCGGAGGAGATGTGATGATTTTATATATCAAACTATTTAAATACTAATGCTGTCTTCATGCCACAATCACCATTCTAGTCAGATGTCATTTTATTTTATTTTCTTTACAAGTGGAGAAATCATCACCACAGTCAAGATAATGAACATGTGCATCATCCCCAAAAGTTTCCGTGTTCCTCTTGATAATCCCTCCTTCTTCCACTACCATTATAATTCGTATTTTCTATAAACGCAATTTTATATTTTTATATGCTTATATATATATTCCACATATATATGGAGCTACAATTCCTTTTTTAAAATTTTAGCTCCCTATTCCCCCCTCTTCCCTAGCCCCTGGTAACCAGTAGTCTACTTTTATCTCAATGAGTGTGAATAGTCTAAATATTTCATATAAATGTCATCATACAATATTTGTTCTTCTGTGTCTGACTTATTTCACTTATAATATGCTTTCATGATTCAGGCATGAGATAGCATATATGGGAACTTCATTCCTTTTTATGGATGAATAATATTCCATTGCCTATAACGCATTTTGTTTATCCAGTCATCCACTGATGAACATGTGGGTTGTTTTCACCTTTTGGCTGCTGTGAATAATGCTTCTAAGAACATTGGTGTACAAATATCTTTTTGAGTCTCTGCTTTCACTTTTTTGGGGTTATGTATCTATGTATGGAATTCCTAGGTCATCTGATAATTCTGTTTAGCATTTTGAGAGCCACCAAACTCTTTTCCATGGCAGCTGCACCATTTTGGATTATCATCAGCAATGCATGAGTGTTCCAACTTCTTCACATCCTTGCTAATACTTCTTATTTTCTGTTATACTTTTTGTTTTGTTTTATATTAGCCATCCTACTGAGTGTGAAATGTTATGTCCTTGTGGTTTTGATTGCATTTCTCTAATGACTACTGACCTTGAGCATCTTTTCATTTACTTGTTGATCATTTCCATTTGTATATGGTCATTGGAGAAATGTCTGTTCAAGTCCTTGGCCCATTTTTCAATTGGGTTGTTTGTCTTTTTAATGTTGAGTTGTAGGAATACATTATATAGTCTAGATATTAAGCCATTATCCAATATATGTTTTCCAAATATTTTCTCATACTCTGTAGGTTGTCTTTTCACTTTCTTAATAATGCCCCTTGATACACAAACGGTGTTAATTTTGTTGAAGTCCAGTTTATTTTTTCTTTTGTTGTTCTTGCTTTTGGTTTCAGGATAAGATTTGTTATAAAGTCTCATCGCCTTTAATTCTGACTTTTGTTTGTTTCATTTCAGTAAAAGCTGTTTTCCCTCAATACTCGGAAGTTTGCTACAAATTTTTCCCTTAAGCTTAGTTTTCATTCCTAAGTTTAGGCCTCTAATACTCTAAATCTGGTATCAACAAATCGAAGGTGTCCTGAATTAGAATGTGCTGTGCTTTGGTTTTATATTTAAAAAAAAAAAAAAAGAATTAGAAATAAATCTGTCACTAATTAGCAACTGAAGCAATGTTCTATTCTTAAAAAACATATTTTTCAGCAAAGCTGCTGTATGAGTTTCTTACGGTTGCCGTAACAAATTACCACAAAGTTGGTTGCATGAAACACAGAAAAATTTATTCTCTCATAGCTCCTATAGCCAAATGGCCAATAATATGGTGTCAGCAGAGCCACACTCCTTCCAAAGGCTTTAGGGGAGAATTGTCCCTTGCCAATTCCAGCTTCTGGTGATTCCAGCAGTCCTTGGTTCATGGCAGGTTGGCTTTAATCTCTGCCTCTGCCTTCACACAGCCTTCTTCTCTGTGTCTGTCTTCCAAATCATCCTCTGCCTTTCTCTTATAAGGAAATCTATCACTGGATTTAGGGCCCATCCTAAATTCCTGGTGACTCAACCTGAGATCATTAACTTCATTACATATGCACAGATCTTTTTTTTTTTTTTTCTTTTTCTTTTCTTTTCTTGATAAGATCGCATTCAGAGTTTCCAGGGGTCAAAACTTGGACATATCTTTTTGGACACTGCAATTCAACTCACTACAGTTGCTGTAGAAAAAATTTTAACTGCAGTGGTTATCACTTTCTAGAATTCTGATTTCCTGATGGTTTCAGATGAAAGGCTTTGTTCCTTTGAAAAATATTGTATTATCCCCAAAGTGCTTGCAACGTTTTAAATGGGAGTTTAGATTTGGGGCAAAAGTATATTTATTTTCTTCTATAAAAGTTTACTGAACAAAACAATAAGATTAACAAAAAAATTAAGCCTGAAGATTTTTTTAAAATATCAGAATTCTGTCTTTTTTTTTTCATTCAACATTTCTGTGTTACTCCAACACCATTAGTTCTGAATAATTGTATAGTGATTTTCATACGCATGATCTCATTTATTCTTTATTAACTCTGTTGATTGGGTATTATTTCCATTTTACAGATGTGAAAACTGAGATCTAGTGAAGTGAAGTGAGTTGCCCGATTCTGTGACCGTGTCAATTCTGCCTAAATATTGAGGAAATGTAGAAATTTTTGTGATAATAAAAAATGGAGTTAGATTCAGTTTCCCTGTTTGACATAATGTAAAATCTATTTTAAACCAATATCTAAATTCGGTTACATCTCTACTTTTTATATTTATTGAGTTTATAAATTTTAGAATTGTTTAGGATAAAAGACTCTAAATTAAATGATGATATATAGCTTATCTTCAGACTATAGAATTAATTTAAAGCATATTTGGTATTAGAAATTACAATGTTACGAGGCAGAGCCAACATGATGCTATAGACAGAGGCATCATGCCGTCCCTCTGTAGCAAAGCCCCCAAAAAACTAACTTAAACAGATAGAAACTTCAATCCTGGAACCCTAAGTGCCAACTGAAGGAATAAAGAATTTGATCAAGGACTGAATGTAATAAGAAACTAACAGAGAACAATGAGGGCTACGGAGTAGAGGTCCCATACCAGCTAACGTGACTGGATTTGTAATCTTGGGCTACACCGGCCAAAGAATTCTGAACAAGGAGTACAGGAAGAAACTTCATGGAATTCCCAGCAGGAGACAGAGCACCTGCTAGCCAGGGCTACAGGCCTTCCCATCCGCCATCTGTCTTACTTCTAGGAGGCCTCCCATGCTTGCCTAAGGGCCACAGTTGCTCAGCTAGAGTGACACTAACTAGCTCACTGCCACACGGATACACCTTACCTACATTGGCCAGCCCCTTCAGCCCCATTTTTTAGTTTGCTTGCTTTTTTTTTTTTTTTAGTTTCTATTTCTGTTTTTTTTTTTATTAATTTTTTTCTGCTTTTTTTGTGTTGCTTCTCTAGCACTTTATGCCATCCTCTCCCATTCTTGACATGCTGTGGTTGTTTGGTTTGCTTGCTTTCTTCTTTTTCTTTTTTGTTTCTTGATTTTTTTTTTTTTTTTTTTTGCCTTTTTTTGTTGCTTTTCTATCTCTCCCTTCCTTCCTACTCTTTTCTCCACCTATCTAGCCCTGTGTGCTAGCCCCTCTCCTTCTTGACAGGCTGTGATTGTTTGCTTTTTTGGGGGGGGTTATTTTTTCTGTTTATTGAATTTTTTTTTCCTTTTTTTGTTGCTTTTCTCTCTCTCCTTTCCTTTCATTTCTTTTTCCCACCCAGCTAGTCCCGTGTGCCATCCCCTCCAATTCCCAGCTGTGATTATTTTGGGTTCTTTGTTTGGTTCTTTTTTTCTTTTTTCTTTCTTTTTTCTGTTTCTTAACTCTCTCTCCATTCCTTTCCCCTGCCCACTCAGCCTTGTGCACCACCACCATCCCTTCTGGAGGGGCCAGGCTGTACAGTTCAGTTGGAAAGTCACTGTGCATGGCCTCCCAGGGTCTGCACCGCCATTGCTGACCAGCTTCCACAGCACCATTTTATTTATTTATTTATTTTTGTTTGTTTTTTTGTTCTTTTCTTTGTGTTGTTATTGTTGTTATCATTCTCCTCTCTCTCTCTCCCTTATTTTCCTCTCTCCCATCCACCTACCCCCTATGCTCCTCCACATTCTTGGTGGGCTGTGCTGTACTGCTCAGCTGGAAAGCTTCTGGCACATGGCCTCCTCAGTTTTGCACTACCCCCACAGGCCAGCTCCCTAAGCCCCATATTTTATATTTTTCTTTATCTTCCCCTTTTCCTTTTCCTTCTTCTTCTCCATAGGCCCTTCACTGACTCCACCTCTTCTTGATGGGCTATGCCATGCCATCTGGAGAGACAGACGTCAGCTTGCCACCACCCCAATTTTGCCCTGTCCCGGACAGCCAGTGCACCCACCACCATATTTTGTGGTTGTTTTTTTTTTTTTGTTTGTTTGTTTGTTTGATTGTTGGTTTCTTCTTTCTATTTCCCTTCTTTCCTTTGTCCTCCTCACTTACCCCCATGCAACACTCATGCTGCTTCTTAACAGGCTGAATCATATCACTCAGCTAGAGAGCCACAAGGACACAGGTAGACCACATCTTGGGCCACAAAGAAACCCTCAACAAAATCCAAAACACTGAGATAACATAAAGTATCTTTTTTGATCACAATGCCATCAAAGTAGAAATTAGCAACAGGAAGAGAAGGAAAAATATCAAGTACATGGAAACTGAATAACAACTTGCTTAAAAACCACTGGATAATAGAAGAAATCAAAGATAAAATAAAAAAATTCCTAGAATCAAACGAGAATGAGAATACATCATACCCAAACCTTTGGGACACAGCAAAGGCAGCGCTTAGAGGTCAATTTATGGCAATACATGCACACATTGAAAAAGAAAGGAGAAAATCAAAACCTTAGCTACACAACTCAAATAAATAGAAAGAGGACAACAAAAGAAGACCACAGTCACCAAAAGGAAATAATAAAGACCAGACTAGAAATAAATGAACAAGAGAATATAAAAATAATATAAAGAATCAGTAAGACTAAAAGTTCATTCTTAGAAAGGATCAACAAAATTGACAAATCATTGGCCACATTAACACAAGAAAAACAGGAAAGGATGCAAATCACCCAAATAAGAAATGAAATGGAGGACATTACAACGGACTCAACTGAAATAAAAATGATCATAGCAGAGCACTATGAAAAACTATGCTCCAACAAATTTGAACACGTAGAGGAAATTGACATATTTCTACAAACACATGGCCTACTCAAACTAACACAAACTGAAGTTAAAAATCTGAACAGGTGCATAACAAGAGAAGAGATTGAAAGGCTAATAAAAAAAAAAAAGTCCTACCATAAATAGCTTCACTGGAAAACTCTACAAAACATTCAGAGAAATGCTTACACCAGTACTACTCAAACTATTTCAGAACACAGAAAAGGTAGGGATACTTCCAAATTCATTCTATGAAGCCAGCATTACCCTGATACCAAAACAAGGAAAAACACCACAAAAAAAGAAATTTACAGACCAATATCACTCATGAATATAGATGCAAAAATTCTCAATGAAATTCTAGCCAACAGAATTTGACATCATATGAAAAAAATAATACACCATGACTAAATGGGATTCAGAATAGTTATGCAAAGATAGTTCAACATTGGAAAATCAATCAATGTAATCCACAACATAAAAATAAAATAGTCACATGATCATCTCAATCCACCCAGAAAAGCCATTCCACAAAGTCCACATATTCCTGATAAAACTCTCAATAAAATAGATATAGAAGGGAAATCTCTCAACATAATAAAGGGCATCTATACAAAACCAACAGCCAACATCATTTTTAATGGAGAGAGGCTGAAATTACTCCCCTTCAGAACAGGAACACAAGGATGCTCTTTGTCACCACTCCTTATTAGTACAGTGTGCTAACCAATTGCACAATTGGAGCTACTCAACACTATTTAATATTGTGCTGGAAGTCCTAGCTAAAGCAATAAGGCAAGAAAATGAAATAAAGGGCATCCAAATTGATATGGAAGAAGTAAAACTGTCCCTATTTGTGGATGATATGACACTATACATAGAAAACCCAAAAGACTCCGGGAGAAAACTACTGTAACTAATAGGAAGATTCAATGGAGTAATAGGATACAAGATAAAAACACAAAAATAAGTTGGATTCCTATACACCAATAAAGAGACTGATGAAAAGGAAATCAGGAAACAATACCATTTATAATAGCCCTTAAAAAAATAAAATACTTAGGAATAAATCTAACTAGAGAAGTAAAAGACCTATACACAGAAAATTATAAAACACTACTGCAAGAAACCAAAAGAGACCTACATAAATGGAAAAAACATACCATGATCATGGATAGGTAGACTCAACATTGCGAAAATGTCAATTCTACCCAAAGAAATCTACAAATACAATCACCTTGATCCAAATACCAACAGCAATCTTTAAACAGATGCAAAAAACAATCATTAACTTTATGTGGAGAGGAAAGAGGCCCCAGATAAGTAAAGCACTATTGAAGTAGAATAAAATAGGAGGACTCACACTACCTCACCTCTGAACCTGGTATACAGCTAAAGAAATCAAAACAGCCTGGGAGTGGAACAATGACAGACACATTGACCGATGGAACAGAATAGAGAACCCAGGTGTAAATCAATCCACTTACATTCACCTTATTTTCCACAGAGGGTCAAAATCCATCAAATGGGGAAAAAACAGTGTTTTTAACAAATGTTGCTGGCAAAACTGGATGTCCATCTGCAAAAAAATGAAACAGGATCCACACCTCACACCATACACTGAAACTAATTCAAAATGGATTAAAGACCTAAATATAAAACCAAAATCTATAAAGGTCATAGAAGAAAAAATAGAGTCAACCCTAGAGGCCCTAATACGTGGCTGTAAGAAGATACAAACCGTAATGAAAATTCACAAACAACACATGATAAGCTAGCTAACTGGGACCTTTTAAAAATTAAATACCCGTGCTCTTCAAAAGACTTCATCAAAAGAGTGAAAAGAGAACCTACAGACTGGAAAAAATGTTCTGGCTATGACAAATCTGACAAAGGCTTAATCTTTAAAATGCACAAGGAAAGCAAATACCTCTACTACAAAAAGACAATTAATCCAATTAAAAAATGGGCAAAGGATGTGAATAGACATTTCACCAAAGAAGCCATTCAGATGGATAACAGATACATGAGGAAATCCTCGAAATTACAAGCCATTAGAGAAATGCAAATTAAAACCACACTGACATACCATTTCCCCCAGACATTAGTGGCACAAATTAAAGAAAAAAAAAAAGCAGAAAATAACAAATGTTAGAGACGCTGTGGGGAGATTGGAACTCTTATGCCCTGCTGGTGGGAATGCAAAATGGTACAACCATTTTGGAAAACGATATGACACTTTGTTAAAAAGCTAGAAATAGAAATTCCATATGATCCAGCAATTCCATTCCTAGCAATATGTCCTAGAGAAATAAGAGCCATCACATGAATACACATATGCACACCCAAGTTCATTGCAGTCAGTGTTGTTCAGAGTAGCAAAAAGATGGAAACAACCTAGGTGCCCCTCAACAGATGAATGGATAAACAAACTATGGTACATAACACACAATGGAATACTGCGCAATGATAAAGAACAATGATGAATCTGTGAACGATCTCGCAAAGATAAACCTGGAGGGCATTATGCTGGGTGAAATAAGTCAATCACATAAGGACAAATATTGTGAGACCACTACTATAAAAAATCACCAAAAATGTACATATAAAAAGAAACAATCTTTGATGGTTTTCAGGGAGGGGAGGAGTGGGAGGGAAAAACACTAAGTAGAAAATAGATAATGGTAACTTTGGTGAAGGCTAAGACAGTGCACAATGCTGGCGAAGCCGGCATAGCTTGTCCAAGGCAAGGTCATGGAAGCTCCACAGACACATCCAAACTCCCTAAGGGTCTGAATTAGCAGGCTGATTGCTCTGGGGACCATGGTCTCAGGGAATATCTAGTTCAATTGGTACAACATAGATTATAAAGAAAATGTTCTACATTCTACTTTGCTAAGTAGCATCTGGAGTCTTAAAAGCTTGTGAACAACCATCTAAGATATTCCACTGGTCTTATCCCATCTTGAGCAAGGGAGAAAGAAGAAAACCAAAGACACAAGGGAAAGATTAGTATAAGGGCTAATGGACCACAACTACCACAGCTTCCACCAGACTGAGTCCAGCATAACTAGATGGTGCCTGGCCACCACCATCAACTGTCCTGACAGGGATAACAATACAGGGTCCAGTATACAGCTGGAGAAAAATGTAGAACAAAATTCTATCTCATAAAGGAAATAAAAAAACCCAAAAGACCAGACTTACTCATCTGACAGAGACTGGAGAAACCCCGAGAGTATGGTCCATACATCTCCTGGTACCTGGTATGCAGCTATTGATCTGGCTAATGCCTTTTTCTCCATACCTGTTTCAAAGGACCACTAGAAGCTGTTTGTCTTCATCTGGCAAAGCCAGAAATACACCTTCACTTGCCTACCTCAGAGCTACATCAACTCTCCAGCCTTATGTCACAATTTAGTCCCCAGGGAACTTGATCTCCTTTCCCTTCCAGAAGATGTCATACTGGTCCATTACATTGATGACATTATGCTGATTGGACCTAGGAAGGAAGAAGTGTCAATGACTCTGGACTTATTGTTAAAATATTTGCGTGTAGAGGGTGGTAAATTATCCTACAAAAATTCAGTCACCTTCCACCTCAGTGAAATTTCTAGTGGTCTAGCGGTGTGGGGCATGTTGAGACATTCCTTCTAAAGTGAAGGATAAGTTATTGCATCTGGCTGCTCCCACAAATAAAAAGGAGGCACACCTCGTGGGCCTCTTTGAATTTTGGAGGCAATATATTCTTCATTTGGGTGTGCTCCTCTGGCCTATTTGTCAAGTGACTCAAAAAGCTGCTAGTTTTGAGTAGGGCCCAGAACAAGAGAAGTCTCTGCAACAGGTTCAGTCTTCTGTGCAAGCCGCTCTGCCACTTGGGCCATATGATCCAGCTGATCCAATGGTGCTTGAAGTGTCAGTGGCAGGTAGAGATGATGTTTGGAATCTTTGGCAGGCCCTCAGTAGTGAATCACACTGCAGACATTGAGGATTTTGGAGCAAAGCTTTGCCATCCTCTGCAGATAACTACTCTCCTTTTGAGAAACAACTTTTGGCTTGTTATTGGGCCTTAGTAGAGACTGAATGCTAACCATGGGACACCAAGTCAACAAATGGCCTGAACTGCCCATCATGAACTAAGTGTTGTTTGAATCATAAAGTTCGACATGCACAGCAGTACTCCCTCATTAAATGGAAGCAGTATACACGAGATTGGGCCTGAGTACGACCTGAAGGTACAAATGAGTTGTATGAGGAAGTGGCCCAAATGCCCATGGTTTCTGCTCCTGTCACATTACCTTCCACCTCCCAGTCTGCACCTATGGCCTTATGGGGAGTTCCTTATGATCAGTTGACTGAAAAAGAGAAAACAAGTGCCTGGTTTACAAATGGTTCTGCATGATATGCAGGCACCACTTCACAGTGGACAGTGGCAGCACTACAAACCCTTTCTGGGACCTCTCTGAAGGACGGTGGTGAAAGGGAATCCTCTCAATGGACAGAACTTCAAACACTGTGCCTGGTTGTTCACTTTGCTTGGAAGGAGGCATGGCCAGATGTGTGATTATATACTGATTCATGGGCCGTGGCCAAAGGTTTGGCTGGATGGTCAGTGACTTGGAAGGAACATGATTGCAAAATTGGAGACAAGGATTTATGGGAAGAAATATGTGGATAGACCTCTCTAAATAAGCAAAAGAAGTGAAGATATTTGTGTCTCATGTGAATGCTCACCAAAGGGGGACCTCAGCAGAGGATGATTTTAATAATCAAGTGGATAGGATGATGTGTTCTGTGGAAACCAGTCATCCTTTTTCCCCAGCTACTCCCACCATTGTCCAATGGGCTCATGAACAAAGTGGCCATGGTGACAGGGATGGAGGTTATACATGGGCCCAGAAACATGGACTTCCACTCACCAAGGCTGATTTGGCTATAGCCACTGCTGAGTGCCCAATCTGCCAGCAGCAGAGACCAACACTGAGACCCCAAAATAGCACCATCCCTCAAGGTGATCAGCCATCAACCTGGCAGCAAGTTGATTACACTGGACCACTTCCATCATGGAAAGGGAAGCGTTTTGTTCTTACTGGAATAGACATTTACTCTGGATATGGATTTGCCTTCCCTGCATGCAATGCTTCTGTCTAAACTACCATCAGTGGACTTACAGAATGTCTTATCCACCATCATGGTATCTCACACGGCATTGCCTCAGATCAGAGGACTCACTTCATGCAAATGAAGTGCAGCAGTGAACCCATGCTCATGGAATTCACTGATCTTACCATGTTCCCCATCATCCTGAAGCAGCTGGCTTGATAGAACGATGAAATGGCTTTCTAAAGACACAATTATGGCACCAGCTAGGTGGTAATATTTTGCAGGGTTGGAGCAATGTTCTCCAGGAGGTTGTATATGCTCTAAACTAGCGTCCAACATGTAGTGCTCTTTATCCCATAGCCAGGATTCATGGGTCCAGGAATCAAGGGATAGAAGTGGGGGTGGCACCACTCAGTATTACCCCTATTATCCACTAGCAAGATTTTTGATTCCCCTCCCCGTGACCTTACGCTCTGTAGTTCTAGAGTTCCTAGTTCCAAAGGGAGGAATTCGCCCACCTGGAGACACATCACTGATTCTATTGAACTGGAAGCTAAGAATGCCACCTGGCCACTTTGCACTCCTTATGCCTCTGGATCAACAGGCAAAGAAGGGATTTACCATCCTGGCTGGTGTGATTGATCCTAATTACCAAGAGGAAATTGGATTGATATTACATAATGGAGGTAACGAAGAGTATGTCTGGAATGCAGAAGATCCCTTAGGGCATCTCTTAGTACTACCATGCCCTGTGATTAAAGTCAAAGGAAAACTACAACAACCCAATTCCGACATGACTACTAATGAACCCAGATCCTTCAGGAATGAAGGTTTGGGTCACCGCACCAGGCAAAGAACCATGACCAGCTGAGTTGCTTGCTGAGGGCGAAGGGAAAACAGAATGGGTAGTGGAATAAGGTAGTTCTAAACACCAATTTTGGCCACGTGATCAGTTGCAGAAATGGGGACTATAATTGTTATGAGTATTTCTGCTCTGTATATGTACATCAAATATTTTTGCTCCTTCACTTATAAAATATAAGGTGTAAATGGGCCAAGTGCATTTTTGATTGTATACGTGTTAGTTGCATCATGTTAGGCACAAGTATGACTTTCTAATTGTCTTTATTTGGAGATCGTGAATGGTTTGAAGAGACACGTACCTGTGCCAAGTTGACAAGGGGTGGAGTATGATGGTTAAGATTATGTGTCAGCTTGGCTTGGCCATGGCTCTCAATGTATATATGTGATCACTCCCATGATTGAGTATGCTGTGAGTAGCCAATCAGTTGAAAAGGAGTTTCCTTGGTGGTGTGGCCTTCATCCAAATATAAGCAGACTTTCTAGCTTTTTTCTCACTCTGGATCCTGCAGCTGTCTTTTGTTCATCTGGCCTCTGGTTTTTGGGACTTGAGCTATCAGCTTATCTGCCAATCCTGGGATTCGACAATCTTCACAGCCTGTGAGCAGAGTCCTGCTGTCCGACCTGCTGATCTTCAGTTCACCAGCCCCTGGGGCTGTGTGAGTCGGGAGAAGACTCTATCCTATTCCATGAACTTGGGACGTTCAGACCTCTACAATCACAGGAGCTGTTTCTCTGATATAAATCTCTCTGTATATATATTTATACACTCTACTGGTTTTGATTCTCTAGAGAACCTAGCCTAAGACACTGCCTCACTGGAAATTCTCACAGCCCGTGATAGTTAACCTTTCCCTCACCCCCAGCCAACAACTGATCATTAAATGGAATCATACAGTAGATAGTTTTTTGAGTCTGTCTTCTTCACATAGCATAATTTATTTGAGATTCATCCAAGTTGTTGCACTTATCAATAGTTTCTTCTTCTTCTTCTTCTTTTTTTTTTTTTTTTTTTTTTGCTAAGTATGTATATTCTTTTTAGGGTAACTGGAATTTTCTTTTCCAGTGAATGTCCGTAACTGAGTCACTATTGTTGACCTACGTACAACAATGACAGATGCCTCCTTTGGTTCATCATATGATAAATCTGAAGCCACCGTGTATTAAACGTTTGGAAAGAATGGTGTTCTCCGCCAGGACCCAAGTTACAAGAAATATGTGGAGGATCTGACTGGCCCTTCCTACAAAGGTTGCAGTGTAGGAGAAGATCCAGCATTGACTGGTGACATTTGAAAATTTTACCTGGAGGTTGAAAAATATAAGCATAGGCCACCAAACTGTGCATGAAATATTCTTTGTGCTCAAATTATGAAAACTGAATTAAGTGCAACAAAGAATTACTGAAGAAACAGAAGCTATGTGCCCCTGAACAGGAGGAGAGAGTAAAAGGGGGTAGAGGACATCAGAAACACTCAACTTTCCGGGGTTTAAAGAAGAATTAAGAAAGGTATCCCCTTAGTGAATTTTAAAAGGATGGTGTTATCTGTTAACCACCTGAAACCAAGAGCTATCTTGTTATACCCTCTGAAGTTCCTTTTAGAGATTTCTGGACTTGCTACTATGCCATAGAATCCTCTGAGGAGGTTTGAAAAATTATACTGATGCCTAGGTTTCACCCCAGATGGCTAGTTAGCCTCTATCAAATTTTAGAATAACTCTGTTGTTGTTAGATGCCATTGAGTCAATTCCAACTCATAGCAACCCTATGTAAAAGAAAACAAAATAATCCCTGGTACTGTGTCATCTTCATGATCCTTGTTATACTTGAGCCAATTGTTGTAGCCACTGTGTTAATTCATCTTGTTGAGGGTCTTCCTCTCTTTTGCTGACCCTCTACTTTACTAGCATGATGTCCTTTTACATGACCAAAGGATGTGAGATAAAATCTCATCATCCTCACTTCTAAGGATCATTCTGATTGTACTTCTCCCAGGACAGATTTGTTCATTCTTTTGGCAGTCCATGGTATATTCAATATTCTCTGCCAACACCATAAGTCAAAGGAATCAATTCTTCTTCAGTCCTCCTTATTCAGCACCCAGCTTTTGCATGCATGTGAGGCGACTGAGAAGACCATGGCTTGGGTCAGATGTGTCTTAGTCTTTAAAGTGACATCTTTGGGCAAAATGGCACTATATACAGAAGCACCTCTCTGTCCCTCAACAGCAAAGACCTGAAAAACTATGTCAAACAGAGAGAAACGTCAATCCTGAAACCCTAAGCATTAAATTAAGAGATAAAGAACTCAGCCAAGCACCGAATGGAATAAGAAACTGACAGAGAACAGAGAGGGAGGAGAGATACGTGCAGAGGCCCCCTATCAGCTTACACAGCATGGATTCACCATCTTTGACTCCTGTACAAGATTGGCAAACAGGAAGTATGGGAAACTAGCTTCATGGAGCTCCTAGCAGGAGACAAAACAATCAGTAGCCAGCGATATATGCTTCCCCCCCCCCCCCCGACCTGTGCTTCTTCACCCCCACTCAGCCTCCTCTGCTTCCTGAGGCCATAGTCAATTGGCCGGGAGGGCTTCAGCCCTGTGTCACTTGGATTCCACCCACCCAAAGTGGCCGGCTCCCTGAGTGCCATTTCTTTGTTGCTGGTGTTGCTTTTTTCTGCTTCTTTTGCTTTCTTCCATACCTATCACCACCTCCCCTTCCTTTCTCTCAAATACCTGGCTCTATGTGCCATCTTTGCTTCTTCCTGAAAGGCTGTGAAATGCTTCTCCACTGTGGAACTGCTTCCCAGCCCACACCACCACTCTGGTGGGATCCCCAGGGCATTTTTTTGCTTGTTTGTTTGTTTTGATTTGTTCTGTTTTGATTTGTTTGCTTGTTTTCATTTTCTTTTCTCTGCCTGGGAGCCCCTTCTAGCCAAAGTGTACTACACAGCTTGGGAGCTACTTCTTCAATCTGTGCAGCTGCGTGCTAGAATCCCTGGGGGAATTTTGTTTGTTTGGTTGTTTTTTGTTTTTTGTTTTTTCTGTTTTCTTTCTTTTTCTCTGTTTGTCTTTCTTTGTGTCTCAGTTTTTCATTTCTCTATAGTTACTTTTACTTCCTATCTCCTGAGCACCTGGCACTGTGCAACATCTCTACTCCTTCTAGCCAGGCTTTACTTCATGGCCTAGAAGTCATTTCCCAGTATTCACAGCTGTATCTGTGGCATCTCTAGGGTTCTGCTTTTCTTTCTTTTTTTCCATTTTTTATTTATTGTTTTCATTTACTTTTTTTCTTTTTGTTTTTCTCCTATCTCGGTCTCTCAACTCTCCACTCCAATGGCAAGATCCCTTAGCCCTCTTTTTCTGTTTTTTGTTTGTTTTTTGCTTATTTCTCTCTCCTCTCTTTCCTCTTTCCCAAACCCATCTTAGCTCCACACATCACAGTCTCCCAATTTCTTCTTGCCTACCTGCACCATGTATGAACATCACACCCCTGAGCAACACAGGCACGGCCTACTGGAACCTGCCATGAACTGACTCCTGGCCCTCCCTGTTGGCCCTAGTACATGCCAAGAACAACTCATCCCAGAAACTCACCTTCAGATGGATCTGCCCTGCTACACTATAGTTGAGCGACTGACCCTCCTTATTGGAGAAGGAGGTGAAAAGTATCGTGCTCACAAACGAGCAAACAGCAAAGAACACACAGCTCACCTGCTCAGACATAACCAAATAAAACAAAAAATCAGGATGAAACAAACAAATCTACAATCAATAAACAAGGAAAATAACTATTGAATGTCCCAAAGACAACAGACCATAAAGAATGTATATAAAAAAGGATGAGATCGTTTCAGTAGGCATTCAAATTAAAATAGTAGATGACTTCCTAGTAGAAGAAAAAGCACTACAACTACCTGATAGGGAATTCAAACCTCTAATACCCAGAGCTATCCAAGAGTTGAAGCAAAAAGCAGACAAAAATGAGGAAAAAAATAGACAAATATATGGAGAAGGCAAAAAAAATTAATGGAAAATACAAACAAAAAAATGGAATAATTCAGGAAAATAATACAGGAACAAAATGCCAAAATAAAGTCACAACTAGAAATCATAGAAAAACAACAAGTAGAAATCTGAAAGAGAAACAAGATTTTATATATGGACAGTGTAGTAGAAGGGCTGAGGAGCAGGTTTCAAACGATGGAAGACAGGATCGGCTACATGGAAGACAAACAATTGGATACAACTCTGAGGAAAAATCACAAAAAATAATGAACCAAACCTGAGAAGTATGCGGGATACAATCAAAAGCAAAAATTTCAGAGTTCCAGAACAGGAGGAGAATACAGAAAACACAGAAAGGATCACTGAAGAACTACTGACAGAAAACTTCCACAATATCATGAAAGATGAAAAGCTGACCATCCAAGAAGCTCAAGAAACACTATGTAAGATAGGCCTCAAAAGAAAATCACCATGGCATATCATAATCACTCTCCCTAAAACCAAAGACAAACAAAGAATCCTGAGTGCCCCTCTAGAAAAACAAAAAGTCACATACAGAGGAGAAACAATAAGACTGAACTTGGATTATTTGGCAAAAATCATGTAGGCAAGGGAAGGGGATAACGTGTAAAACCTTGAAATAAAAAAGTTGCCAGCCAAGAATAGCATATCCTGCAAAACTCTCATTTAAATATGATAGTGAAATCAGGACATTTCCAGATAAACAGAAATTAAGAGACTATGTAAAAACCAAACCAAACTTAAAAGAATTATTAAAGGCAGTCCTCTGATCTGAGAATAAACAACAACAGACCACATGCTGAATCTAGGACTCAGGATCATACCAGACAGATAACAACCTAGGAAATAAACTCTCAAGGACTATTAAAAACCAAAAGATTTATAACAGGGAAACAGAGAAGTTAGTCTGTAAATGACAACAACATCAGAACAATAAAGGGAAGAAATGGTGTAGGTATAGAAGCTTTTAATGGAGAGAAAGGAAGGTGATACTAAGTAATAATAGACTGTTTCAAACCTGGAAAGATAAGAGTAAATTTCAAGGTAACCACAAAGAAAGTTAATAAACCTACTCAACAAAATAAAGAAAAACATAAAGTTTCAGTAAAAACAAAATGTACAAAAACAAAAGAAATGGAAAACAAATCCACAAACACAAGAATTCAGCACAGGAGAGTATGAGAAAAAAAGAAGTCAGAACTACACACACACACACACACACACACACACACACACACACACACAATAAAAAATAAAAAAACTACAAAATGACAGCAATACAATCACACCTGTCAATAATTACACTGAATGTAAATGGCCTAAATGCACCCATAAAGAGACAGTGGCAGAATGGATTTCAAAAATACGATCCATTAATATGCTGTCTACAACAGACACACATTAGAAATAAATGCGTAAATTTATTAAAAATCAAAGGATGAAGAAAAAAATATCAAAGCAGACAGCTAGCAAAAAAGAGACGAAGTGGCAATACTAATTTCAGATACAATAGACTTTAAAACAAAATCCACCATAAAAGACAAAGAAGGACACTATATAGTGATTAAAGAGATGATCCATCATGAAGACATAACCTTAATAAACATCTATGCACCAAATGACAGGCCTTCAAAACACATAAAACAAACTGTAACACCACTGAAAAGAGAAATTCTTCAAAACTAATAGTAGGAGACTTCATCACACCAATCTTGGTAAAGGACATAACACCTAGAAAGAAACTCAACAAATATACAGAAGACCTAAAGGGCAACTTGACCTCATAGACAAATATAGAATACTCCACCCAACAGCTGCAAAGTATATATTCTTTTCAAAAGCACATGGAACATTCTCCAGAATAGACTGCATCTTAGGCCACAGAGCAACTCTCAAAAAAATTCAAAGCACTGAGATAATACAAAGTATCTTCCCTGACCACAACGTAATCAAGGTAGAAATTAACAACAGCATTACCAAGGAAAAAAAAAATTACATGGAAACTAAATAACACCTTCGTTACAAACCACTGGGTTATAGAAGTAATCAGAGATGGAATAAAAAAAAAAATCTTAGAATCAAATGAGAATGAAAACACTTCATACAAAATCCTATGCGACAACAAAGGCAGTCCTCAGAGGACGATTTATAGCAACAGATGCACACTTTAAAAAAGAAGATAGGGACCAAATCAAAACATTAACTACACTACTTGAACAAATAGAAAGAAAACAGCAAAAAAAAAAGCCCACAGCCATGAGAAGAAAACAAATAATAAAGAGCAAAGCAGACATAAATGAAACAGAGAATAGAAAAACAATTGAAAGAATCAACAAAACCAAAAGTTTATTCTTTGAAACGATCAACAAAATCTACAAACCATTGGCCAGACTGACAGAAGAAAAACAGGAGAGAACCCAAATAACCCAAAAGTGAAACGAAATGGGGGACATTACAACAGACCTAATTGTAACAAAAAGGATCATAACATAGTGTTATGAAAAACTATACTCCAACAAATTTGAAAACTTAGAGGAAATGAATAAATTTTAAGAAACACAAGACCTACCCAAACTAACACAAAGCGATGTTGAAAACCTGAACATACCCATAATAATAGAAGTGATTGAAAGGTAAAAAAAATAACTCCCAACAAAAAAAAAGAGCCCTGGCCCAGATGGCTTCCCTGGAGAGTTCTAGAGAACATTCAGAGAAGAGCTGTACTACTCAAACTATCTCAGAACACGGAAAAGGAAGCAACACTTCCAAATTGATTCTATGAAGCCAAGATAGCCCTGATACCAAAACCAGGCAAACACACCACAAAATAGAAATTTACAGACTAATATCTCTCATGAATACAGATGCAAAAATTCTCAACAAAATTCTAGCCAATAGAGTTCAACATCATATAAAAAAATAAATAAATAAACCATGAGAAAATAGGATTCATACCATGTAACCAAGCATGGTTCAACATTAGAAAATCAATCAATGTAATACACTACATAAATAAAAGGAAAGAAAAAGAATTACATGATCATCTCAGTTGACACAGAAAAGGCATTCAAGAAAGTCCAACACCCATTCCTGAGAAAAACTCTCAATAAAATAGGTATACAGGGAAAATTTCTCAACATAATAAAGGGCATCTGTGCAAAACCAACAGCCAACATCTTTCTTAATGGATAGAGGCTGAAAACATTCCCCTTGAGAGCTGGAACAAGACAAGGATGTCCTTTACCACTACTCCTATTTAACATTGTGCATGAACTCCTAACTAGAGCAATAAGGAAAGAAAAAGAAATAAAGAGCACCCAAACTGGTAATGAAGAAGTTAAACTGTTTCTGTTTGTGGAAGATATGATAATATACGTAGAAAACCCTAAAGACTCTACGAGAAAACTACTGGAACTAATAGATTCAGCACAGTATCAGAATACAAGATAAACATACAAAAATCAGTTGGATTCCAATATACCAATAAAGAGAGCTACGAAAAGGAAACCAGGAAAACCAATATCATTTAAAATAGACCCTATACAAATAAAATACTTAGGAATAAATATAACCAAGGATGTAAAAACCTATGCAAAGAAAACTACAAAACACTATCACGAAGAAACCAAAAGCGATATACTTATATGGAAAAACATACCATGCTCGTGGATGGATAGACTCAACATTGTGAAAAAGACAATTCTACCCAAAGCACTTTATAAATACAGTGCAATCTCAATCCAAATACCAACAACATTCCTTAAAGAGATGTAAAAACTAATCATTAATTTTAGATGGAAGGGGAAGAAGCCCAGGATAAGTAAAGCACCACTGGAGAACAAAGTAGGAGGACTCGCACTATCTGACCTGAGAACCTATTATTCTGCTACTGTAGTCAAAACAGCCTGGTACTGGTATAATGACAAATACTTTGACCGATGGAAGGAACTGAGACTCCAAATGTAAACCCATCCACCTATGGTCACCTGATCTTCGACAAGGGCCCAAAGTCCATCAAAAGGGGAAAAGACAGTCTTCTTAACAAATGGTGTTGGCAAAACTGAGTGTCCACCTACAAAAACATGAAACAGGACCCATGTCTCACACCATATAAAGAAACTAATTCAAAATGGATCAAAGACCTAAATATAAAGCCAAAAACTACAAAATTCATTGAAGAAAAAACAGGACCAATGCTACAGGCCCTAATACACAGCATTAACAGGATACAAACCATAACCAACAACACCCAAACTCCAGAAGATAAGCTAGATAACTAGGATTTTCAAAAAAACAAACACATCTGCTCTTCAAAAGACTTCACCAAAAGAGTAAAAAGAGAACCTACAGACTGGAAAAAATTTTTGGACTTTACAAGTCAAAAAAGGTCTCATCTCTAAAATGTATAAGAAAATCTGACACCTCTACATCAAAAAGACAAATAATCCAATTAAAGATTGGGCAAAGGAAATGAACAGACAGTTCACCAACGAAGACATTCAAAAGGCCAACAGACAGATGAGGAAATGCTTATGATCACTAGCCATTCGAGAAATGCAAATCAAAACCACAATGAGATATCAGCACCATTACTGCCACGAATCAAAAAAAACAGGAAATAACAACTGTTGGAGAGGCTGCAAGAAGACTGGAACTCTTATGTACTGCTGTTGGGAATGCAAAATGGTACAACTATTTTGGAAAAGGATTTGACACTTCTTTAGAAAGCTAGAAATAGAAATACCATAGAATCCAGCAATCCCACTCCTAGGAATATATTGTAGAGAAATAAGAACTTTAAAACGAATGAACATATGCACACCCATGTCCATTGCAACATTGTTCACAATAGCAAAAAGATGGAAACAACCTAGGTACCCATCAACAAAAGAATGGATAAACAAACTATGGTACATGCACACAATGGAGTATTATGCAAAGATAAAAAACAATGATGAATCTGCCAAGCATCTCATAACATGGATAAATCTGCAGGACATTACGCTGAGTGAAATAAGTCACTCACAAAAGGACAAATATTGTATGAGACAACTACTGTAAAACTCATTAGAAGGTTTAGACACACAAAAAAAACAATTTTTGATGGTTATTAGGGATGGGAGGGGTGGGGGGGGAATACTAAACTGACAATGGGTAAGTGGCAACTGTGGTGAAAGATAAGACAGAACAAACTACTGTGAAAGCCAGCACAACTTGTACAAGGCAAGGTCATGGAATCTCCATAGACACATCCAAAATCCCTGACGGACTGAATTCCTGGGTTTAGGGCTGTGGGGACCATGGTCTCAGGGAACATCTAGCTCAATTGGCATAACATAGTTTATGAAGAAATGTTCTACATTCTACCCTGGTGAGTAGTGTCTGGGGTCTTAAAAGCCTGTGAGCAGCCACGGAAGATACTCCACTGGTCTCACCCCGTCTTGAGCAAGGGAGAAAGGAGAAAACCAAAGACACAAGGGAAAGATTAGTCCAAAGGACTAATGGACCACAACTACCATTGCCTCCACCAGCCTGACTCCAGTACAACTAGATGGTGCCCGGCTACCACAACTGACTGCTCTGACAGGGATCAAGACAGAGGGTCCCAGACAGAGCTGGAGAAAAACGTAGAACAAAATTCTAATTCACAAAAAACGATCAGACTTACTGGCCTGACAGAGGCTGGAGAAACCCCAAGAGTATGGGCCCTGGGCACCCTTTTAGCTCAGTAATGATGTCACTCCCGAGATTCACCCTTCAGACAAAGTTTAGACAGGCCCATAAAACAAAATGAGACTAATGGGGCACAAAAGCCCAGGGACAAAGTCTAGAAGGGAGGAGGGGACAGGGAAGCTGGTAATAGGGAACCCAAGGTCAAGAAGGGAGAGTGTTGACATGTAGTGGGGTTGTTAACCAGTGTCATAAAACAATGTGTACTAACCGTTTAATGCAAAACTATTTGTTCTGTAGAACTTCAACTAAACTACAATAAAAATAAATAAATAAAGTGACATACTTGCTTGTCAACACTTTACAGAGGTTTTTTGAGGCAGATTTTCCCAATGCAGTATGTAGTTTGAGCTCTTGACTGCTGCTTCCATGGACATTGATTGTGGATCCAAATAAAATAAAATTCTTGACAATGTCAATCGTTTCCCCATTTATCATGATGTTGCTAACTGGTCCAGTTGTGACTATATTTTTTCTTTATGTTGATGTGTAATCCTAACTGAAGGTTGTATGTATTCTTTCATCTTCATCAGTAAGTGTTTCAAGTCTTCTTCACTTTTTAGCAAGCAAGGTTGTGTCATCCGCATAACCAGTTTGTTAATGAGTCTTCCTCCAATCTTGATGCCCCATTCTTCTTCATATACTCCAGCTTCTTGGATTATTTGCTCAGCATACAGATTGAATAAGTATGGTGAAAGGATACAACCCTGAGTTTAAACCACACAATATCCCCTGTTCTTTTCGAACAACTGCTTATTGATGTATGTACAGGTTCCTCATGAGCACAATTAAGTGTTCTGGAATTCTCATTCTTAAAAATGTTATCCATAATTTGTTATGATCCACACAGTCAAATGCCTTTGCATAGTCAGTAAAACAGAGAAGAATAACTTTTTGATATTCTTTGCTTTCAGCCATGATCCATCTGACATCAGCAATGATATCCCTGGTTCCAAGTCCTCTTCTGAATCCAGCTTGAATTTCTGGCAGTTCTGTATGGATGTACTTCCCTAACAGCTTTTGAATGATCTTCAGCAAAATTTTACTTGCGTGTGATAGTAATGATATTATTCGATAATTTCCAAATTCAGTTGGATCACCTTTCCTAGGAATAGGCATTAATATGGATCTCTTCCAGTTGGTTGGTCAGGTACCTTTCTTCCCAAGTTTTTGTCATTGACTAGTGAGTACTTCCAGCATTGCCTCTATTTGTTGAAACATCTCAGTTGGCATTGGGTCAATTTTCTGGAGCCTTGTTTTTCACCAATGTCTTCAGTGCAGCTTGGACATCTTCTTTCACTGACATTGGTTCTTGATCACATGCTTAAATGACTGAACATCAACCGATTCTTTTTGGTACAGTGATTCTGTGTATTCCTTCCATTGTCTTTTTATGCTGCCTGTGACATTCAGTGTTTTGCCCATAGAACCTTTGGCTAGTGCAACTCAAGGCTTGAATTTTTTCTTCAATTCTTTCAGCTTAAGAAATGCTGAGCATGTTCTTCCTTTTGGTTTTATAACTTCAGGTCTTTGCACATGTCACTATAATACTTTACTTTGTCTTCTCCGGCTGCCCTTCGAAATCTTCTGTTTAGCTCTTTTATTCCATCATTCCTTCCATTCACTTTAGCTACTCAACATTCAAGAGCAAGTTTCAAGTCTCTTCTGACATCCATTTTGGTCTTTCCTTTCTTTCCTGTCTTTTTAGTGACCTCTTGCTTTCTTCACCCTAGGAGGAAACAGTTTTATTCTGTGCTCATTTCTGTTCATTGCTCCCAGGGTAGACTAACACTCAAGCTGACTAAAAGAGTCCCGCCCATTTCCTGAGAATGAAGGAATCACTGTAACAAAAGAGTGCATAGTGCCTTCTGCCAGCAAGTGTTTATATTTTTTAATTCATTTCTGGTGACTGCACCTGATCATACCTCAGGTCTCCAGCTAGGAATGAGTGTCAAGGTTACACTGCCACCAGTTTGCAGAAGGAATTGGCTTAAATGAAAGAAGTCTTCTTAGAGAGGTTGAATTTTAAGCTTTAAATCTAGTTTCCTTCCCTGCTAGACGTTTGGCGGTCTGAGGCTGAAGATAATGGCCCATTCATTTTTGTATGACAAAGGCTTGGGATAATAATGCTCGGCAAAGATAATACTCACAAGCCTTGGTGGTAGAAGGCCAGCAAGAAAGAAGAAGACCCCCAGCAACATGGATTGACACAGTGGCTGCAACAAAGGGCTCAAGTATAACAATGATTGTGAGGATGGCACAGAACCTGGCGGGGTTTTTTTGGTTGTACATAGGGTCGCTGTGAGTTGGAATCTTCTCGATGACACCTAACAACAACAGTGTTGATGGAGTTATTGAAAGACCATTAGCTTCAGGAAAGCATTTCTCATATTGAAAATAAGGTCCAATAGCTGATCACTGAGTTTTTGATTTCTTTAGTTATATTTAGCACTAGCTTCTCATAACCAGTTGCAATTGAGAATATTTTGACTCATGGTGACCTCATGTGAGTCAGAGTAGAACTGTGCTCCATAAGTTTTCAATGGCTACTTTTTTATAAGTAGATTACCAGGCCTTTCTTCTGTGGGCAGGCAGGAACCTCCAACCTTTCGGTTAGCAGCCTAGCATATTATCTTATTATCTATTTGGACCACCCAGTTTATTCCTAATTTCTCATAATCAAAAAAAAAAAAAAAAATTCTAAAACAGTTGCAGTTGAGTTGATTCCAAGTCAAGTGTCATGGTTTGAATTATGTCCCCCCAAAAATGTGTGTATCAGTTTGGCTGGGCCATGATTCCTGGTACTGTGTGATTTTCCTATAAGTTGTAAATCCTGCCTCTATGATGTTAATGAGGGAGGATGGGTGCCAGTTGTGTTAATAAGGCAAGACTGGATCTACAAGACTGGATTGTGTCCTGAGGCAGTCTCTTGAGATATAAAAAACAGAAGTGAGCAGTGAGACAGGGGGACCTCATACCATCAAGAAAGCACTGCCAGGAGCAGAGAGCGTCCTTTGGGCAGGGATCCCTGCGCGGAGAAGCTCCTAGTCCAGGGGAACACCGAAGAGAAGGCTGACAGAGAGGAAAAGCCTTCCCCTGGAGCTGACACCCTGAAATTGGACTTTTAGCCTACTTTGACTATAAGGAAATAAACTTCTCCTCATTCAAACCATCCACTTGTGGTATTTCTGTTATGGCAGCACTAGATGACTAAGACATCAAGTCAAAAACACACGTTGCAGAGTACAGCTGTGCTCCATTGAGTTGTCAATAACTGTGAACTTTTGGAAGCAGATCTGCAAGTCTTTCTTCCAAGGGATCTGTGGGTGGCTTTGAACTGCCAACGTTTTGGTTAGTAGTGCAGCACTTCATTGTGTCACCCATTGACCTTAGTTTCTCATAGTGAATGACAATTTAACAATTCAAATACTAGACACTGTTAGCACACAACACATTTAGAAAAACCAGCAGGTATATAATTATGTGTAGTAAATGCATAAGGTGTGTGTATATATTTTCCATTTTTCCATAGTGTGTATTCCAACTCGTAGCTACCCTATAGGACAGAGTAGAACTGCTCCATAGGATTTCCAAAGAGCACCTGGTGAATTTGAAATGTTGATATTTTTGGTTAGCAGCCGTACCATGCTGTAGTTCTTAACCACTGTGCCCCCAGGGCTCTGTGTGTATGTATATACACACACACACATATCCAATACTGGTTGAATGGTCAAGAGTTTTAATGTGCATTACTGTAGGGTAGTTTGATTGCATAGCCCTATCAAATGTACAGATGTAAATGTAAAAAACAATAATGAGAAAGTAGTTGAGAAGTTGACAGGAAAACAAGAAGTACATTAGTCTCATCAAAGCTTCTAAATATTTTGTCTAGGTAATAGGTAGAAATTTTCTTAAGATCATATCTCAAGAAGTCTGTACTTGGAAAATCCCAACTCTATTTCCAAGACTGTTGTCCTAGTTACCTAGTGCTGCTTTAACACAAAAACCACAAGTGAGTGGCTTTAAAGAAGAGAAATTAATTTCCTCAGTTTTGGAGGCTAGAAGTCCAGATCAGGTTCTTGGCCATGTTGATTCCTTTATTGGTAGCCCTGAGCATTCCTTGAATCCTCGGCATTCCTTGGTTTGTACATGATCCTCACTTAGCATCTGTCTTGCCCCTATGTGTGTCTCTGTGTCTATTCTGTTCTTTTTATAACTCAGAAAGAATTAGTTGTATAATCCACCCTACACTGGTATGACCTCATCAACATGTCAAAAGAAAACCCTCTTTACAAAAACAAGATCACATCAACAGCTACAAGGATTAGACTATCAATATAAATTTTATGAGACATAATTCAGTCCAAATCAACTGTGCTTAGTCTTCTGGAGTCATAACTTCCAGAATCCAGTCTCTTCTCTGTGTTCCTCTTCCATGAAGAGAGAATGAATCATGTTCCCAGCAGAAGCTGGAAATACAAGACAGACAGTGGGACAGACATACGATGCTCATAGAGATGTCCTGAGGGGAACAAGAGAGGGTTACTTCAAAAGCATGTGAGGTTCTCAAAAGCATTTCTTTCTCAGAAGACACAGATGCAATATCTTGGTGTGATAATGTTTAGACATGCAAAGATTGCATCTAAGAAAAGAGACCAAACTGCTCTTCTAGGTCATAAAAACCTTGCATAATAGAATATTTAAAATTTTCTGGAGTTCTTTTTCTAGTTACTAGGAAAAAATATCATTGCTCTTAAGGTAATTTAGAATAAACAGTATTAGTATGAGAAGCCTGCATTGGAACTTATATCTTCAAGGTATACCCAGGGTTCACTCAGATGAAAGCAGCTACAGAAAACCTGTGGGAAAGAGGTTGGAGTTAGAAAGAAGGTGGCTGATTAGCATTTTTGCTTGGGTGGAGGTTTTGGGAGTGGAGAAGTGAGAGAATAGTCCCAGAATGCACAGAGCAATACGAGGACAAGAGTTCAGGAGGTGATGAAAGAGAGGGGAGGCACAGTGGTCATTCAGGTTCAGCAAGGTTCATGGTACCCTTGGTTAGGGTGGGAGGCTTGGCTTCCTCTTACTCAGCTGCACTGGCTATGATGTCAATGAGCAAACATCATGGTTATTTCAAAACCAATATCTGATTAAATCAAACAACATACACCATCAGCATGAAATCATTCAATGGTTTGCCCTAATGATAGAATATTTTATGTGGTTTATAGGACTCTACATGGTTGGAAGAAAGGTCTGGCAATCTAGTTTTGAAAAATCAGCCATTGAAAACTCTACAATTGATTCGATGGCAACTGGTGTTTAATGGGGCTCGGTGACCCACTTTTGCTTCTCCACCTTTGTTTCATACCAGTTTCCTTGTGGTCTATCCCTTCCAGCCCCACTGTCTTCTTCAATACCTCATACTTGCCAACCTTGACCAGCCTCAGACAATTGCCTGTGCTTTTTTTTATAGCCTGGATCATTTCTCCTGGATTTTATGACATAGTTAAATACTGTTCATCCTTGAGAGCCCAGCTCAAACACCTCTTCCAAAGAAAATCTCACCTGACTTTCACCACATAAAATCTCCACTTGGCAATCCAGAATAATCTCCCTGTCTGCTGTTTAGCAACCTCTATTCCTTCTACAACCTTAATTCCCTTCTGCCATATAATTTAACATATTCATTGTCCCTAGGGATTAGGATATGGACAACTTTGGGGGTCTTTATTCTGCCTACCACATGTTCTTAGTACATGCTGGGTCCTGCCCAGAAAGAGAAACTAGGCAGGGTCCTTTCCACACCTGCAGATGTGGTGACCCCTGTCATTTCTATATCTTTCACTTTATTGCCTGACACAACAATAAGACTGTTTACACATCTATCTAATTAACAATATGACAACAAGTATCCAAGAAAGAATCCAAGAAAGATAGTAAAGGAGGAGGATGTTGTTTATATAAGCCAATTAACTCTTTGGATCCCAGTTTTATTATTTCTAAAAGGTATGGATGGAATTGTTGTTGTTGTTAGGTGCCCTCGAGTTGGTTTCGACTCATAGTGACCGTATAGCTACATATGGAATTTCATTTCTCAGGATCTTCAAGTATCAGGGAGTGCAAGACTTTATAAGTGCTCTGATTTAGTAACATGAGAGTTTTAAAGTTTATTGCTCCTGAGAACTGGAAGCTTAAAAATTGCTAAACGTCTCTATGACTTCTGTTTTTGTCTCATTCTTTCTGGAAATTGATTATGGAGAAATTTGGAAAATTTTGGAGCATAGTTGGAATCTGATTTTAAATAATGCTAATTGCTAAGGAAGAATTTGAAAAATTTATATACAGGAGACTGAGTCTTTTAGTACTTGTAAAATCTTTCTTCAGGCAAATATTAAATTGTTGTTTTGGGACATACACTAATTCTTGCCTTAGCTCACAGACTCTTCCCCCATGAAACCTCAAATAAAAGAATTAACATATCAGTCTTATCTTATGATATCAGTCTTTACTCATCTAAGGTCCCTTTCCTTTCCATATAAATTAATAATTAGTTTTTCCAACTTTTTAAAGACTACTGTTGGTATTTGGATCGGGATGAATTGTATTGGTAGACTGCTTTGAGTAGAATTGACATTTTCACAATATTCAGTCTACCTGCTCATGAGGGTGGTATGTGTTTCAATTTATGTAGATCTCTTTTTGTTTCTTGCAGTAGTGTTCCATAGTTTTCTTTGTATAGGTCTTTCACATCCCTCAACAGATGTATTTCTGAGTATTTTATTTTTTTAGGGCCTATTATAAATGGTGTTGTTTTCCTAATTTCCTTTTCGTAGTTCTCTTTATTGGTATATAGGAATCCAACTCATTTTTGTATGTTTATCTTATATCCTGCTACTCTGCTGTATCTTTCTATTAGTTCCAGTAGTTTTCTTGTGGAGTCATTTGGGTTTTCTGTGTATAGTGTCAAATCATCGGCAAATAAGGACAGTTTTACTTCTTCCTTACCAGTTTGGATTCCCTTTACTTCTTTTTCTTGCCTTATTGCTCAGCTAGGACTTCCAACACAATGTTAAATAGGAGTGAAGATAAAGGGTATCCTTGTCTTGTTCCTGTTCTCAAGGGAAATGTTTTCAGCCTCTCTCCATTAAGAATGATGTTGGTTGTTGGTTTTACATAGATAGGTTTTATTATGTTGAGGAATTTCCCTTATACACTTGTTTTAATGAAAGTTTCATCAGGAATGGGTGTTAGACTTTGTCGAACGACTTTTCTTCGTCAAGTGTGATGATCATGTGATTATTTGATTTTATTTTATGTGGTGTATTACATTGATTGATTTCCTAATTTTGAACCATCCTTGCATACCTGGTATGAATCCCACTTGGTTGTGGTGTATTACCTTTTTTATATGATGCTGAATTCTACTGGCTAGAATTTTGTTGAGAATTTTTGCATTTATATTCATGAGAGATATTGGTCTACAAATTTCTTTTTTGTGGTGTCTTTGCTTGCTTTTGGTATCAGAATTATATTGGCTTCATAGAATTAATTTGGAAATTTCCTTTCCTTTTCTATGTTCTGAAATAGTTTGAGTAGTACTGGTATAAGCTCTTCTCTGAATGTTTGGTAGAATTATACAGCGAAGCCATCTGGACTTGGGACTTTTTTTGTTGGGAGTTTTTTTTTTTTTTTTTTCTACTACCTTTTCAATCTCTTATAATGGGTCTGTTCAGATTTTAAACTTCAGTTGGTGTTTATTTGGGTCGGTAGAGTTTTTCTAGAAATTTGCTAATTTCCCTTAGCTTTTCAAGTTTGTTGGAGTATAGTTTCTCATAATACTGTGTTGTGATCCTTTTTATTTCAGTTGAGTCTGTTGTAATGGCCCCCATTTCATTTCTTCTTTGGGTTATTTGCATCCTCTCCTGTTTTTCTTTTGTCAATTTTGCCAAAGGTTTGTCAATTTTGTTGATCCTTTCAAGGAATCAACTTTTGGTTTGTTGATTCTTTCCATTGTTTTTCTATTCTCTATTTTGTTTGTTTCTGCTCTGATCCATACTATTTTCTTTCTACTGGTGGCTGTGGGCTTCTTTTGCTGTTCTCTTTCTATTTGTTGCAGTTGTGTAGCCAATGTATTGATTTTGTCCCTTTCTTTTTTATGTGTTCATTTATTGCTATAAATTGACCTCTGACTGCTACCATTGCTCTGTCCCAAAGGTTTTTGTAGGATATGTTTTCATTTGTATTTGATTCTAGGAATTTTTTTTATTCCATCTTTGTTTTCTTCTATTACCCGTTGGTTTTTAAGCAGGGTGCTATTCAGTATCCATGTATGTGATTTTTTTTTTTCATTACTCTTCCTGTTGTTAATTTCTACTTTGATGGCATTGTGATCAGAGAAGATATTTTGTATTATCTCAACGTTTTGGGTTTGGTTGAGGATTGCTTTGTGGCCTAAGATGTGGTCTATTCTAGAGAACCTGAGATGTCCGTTGGAAAAGAATATGTACTTTGCTGCTGTTGGGTGGGATGTTCTATTTATGTCTATGAGGTCAAGTTGGTCGATTGTGGCCTTTCAATCTTCTCTATCCTTGTTGAGTTACTTTCTAGATGTTCTGCCCTTTACCAAAAATGATGTGTTGAAGTCTACTATTACTGCGGGACTGTCAATTTCTATTTACACTGCAGTTAGAGTTTGTTTTATGTATTTTGGAGCCCTGTCATTGTGTGCATACATATTTATTATGGCTACACCTTCAGATGTTACCTTGAAGACTAAGGTGCTCCTGACCCAAGCCTTGGTGTTTTCAATCACCTCATGTGCATGCAAAAGCTGGACTATGAATAAAGGAGACTGAAGAAGAATTGACGCCTTTGAAATGTGGTGTTGAAAAACAATATTGAATATACCATGGACTGCCAAAAGAATGAACAAATCTGTCTTGGAAGAAGTACAGCCAGAATGGTTCTTAGAAGCAAACATGGCGAGACTGTGTCTCACATACTTTGGACAAGTTATCAGGAGTGATCAGTCCCTGGAAAGGACTCCATTCTTGGTAAAGAAGAGGGTCAGCAAAGAGAGGAAGACCCTCAATGAGATGGATTGACACAGTGGCTGCAACAATGGGCTCAAGCATGACTAAGAGTGTGAGGATGGTGCAGGACATGGCAGTGTTTCTTTTGTTGTACATAGGGTTGCTTTGAGTAGGAACTGGCTGGTCAGCACCGAACAACATGTCTTCATGATGGATTGTCCCTTTAATTACTATATAATACCCTTGTTTGTCTTTTACGGTTTGTTTTGTTTTAAAGTTTTTTTTTGTTTTGTTTTGTTTTTATCTGAGGTTAATATTGCCACTCCTAATATTTTTGGTAGCAGTTTGCTTAATATATTTTTTTCATATTTTGATTTTTAATAAATTTATGTCTTTGTTTCTAAGGTGTGTCTCTGGTAGACTGCATATTGATGAGTCCTGTATTTTTTTTCCATTCTGTCACTCTCTGCCTCGTTATGAGTACATTTAAAACATTTATGTTCACTGTGATTATTGATAGGTATTTGTTTGTGAGTTTATTGTTGTCATTTTTTAGTACTTTTTGTCTTTTTTTGTGGTGCTGACCATTTCTTTGTTCCTATTACTCTCCTATGGTAAATTCCTTTTGTTTGTGGATTTTTTTTTTTCTGTTTCTTTCATTTTTGTAGATTTTGTGTTTACTGAGAATTTAAGTTTTTCTTCTTTATTTTGATGAGTAGGTTTGCTAACTTTCTTTCTGGTTGTCTAGAAATTTACCCCTATCTTCCTAAGTTTGAATCAGTCACTTATTACATGATATCACTTTGATTTCCTCTCAATTTGAAAGTTCTATAACTATACCATTTATTCGCTTTTTTATTTTTCTGAATTTGCTGTCATTTACAGATTAACCTCTCTAGTTCCCTGTTGTAAATCTTTTAGTTTTGTTTTGTCCTTAAAAGTTCATTACCTAGGTTGTTATCGGGCTAAAGTGGTCTTGTATCCTAGTTTCAGGCTGTTGTCTGATGTTGTTGGTTTTATAACCGAAAGTCTCCCTTTAATAATTCTTGTAAGTTTGTTTTTGTTTTTATGTATTCCCTTAATTTCTGTTTGTCTGGAAACTTCCTAATTTCACTGTCATATTTGAGCAAGAGTTTTGTAGGATATATTATTCTTGGTTAGTATTTTTTTTTTTCTTTCAAGGCTTTATACATGCCATCCCATTGGCTTCTTGCCTGCTGGTTTCTCCCAAGTAATCAGAGCTTGGTCTTATTGTTTCCCCTCCGTATGTGACTTTTCATATTTCTTGAGCTGCTCTTAGGATTCTTTCTTCATCTTTTCTTTGATCGAGTGTGATTCCGATACATCTTGGTGATTTTCTTTTGAGGTCCATCTTATATGGGGTTCATTGAGCTTCTTGGACATTGGCTTTTCATCTTTATGATATTAGGGAACTTTTCTGTCAGGAATTCTTTAGTGATTCTCTCTGTGTTTTCTGTTTTCTCCCCACATCCTGTAACTCTGATCACTTGCAGAATTTTGCTTTTGATTGTATCCCACATCATTCTCACGGTTTCTTCATTTTTCTTCTTTCTTTTCTCACATTTTTCCTCAAAGTGGTATCCAAAGACTTGTCTTCAGTTTCGCTGATCCTGTCTTCTATTGTTTCAAACTTGCTCCTCAAACCTTCTATGACACTGTCCATTTGTCAAATCTTGTTGGATTTCTAAGTGTTGTTTTTGTATGATTCTAGTTGTTTGCTTATTTAGACATTTTCTTCTTGTATAGTTTTCCTGAATTCTTCCATTGATTTTCCTGTCTTTCCCATGATTTTGTATATATTTTCCACCATAGTGTCTATTTTTTTCTTATTTTTGTTTGTGTGTTAATTCATCTCCTGGAGAGGCTTGAATATTAGAGTTTTGAACTCCCTATCAAGTAGTTCCAGTGTCTTTTCTTCTACCAGAATGTAATCCAGTGTTTTATTTTATACACTTACTAGAGCCATCCTATCCTGTGGGGTTTTGTTTTTTTTTTTTTTTTTTTTTTTAAAAGTGTTTTGATATTGTCTGCTGTCTTTGGGACATTCACTAATTACTTTCTTCGTTTATTGATTGTAGATTTGTTTGTTTCATCTAGTTTTTCTGTTTTATTTTAGTATGTCTGGGCATACAGGGTGAATATTCTTTGTTGTTTGCTCATCTATGGACATGATACTTGTCACCACCCAGTCCAGGTAGGCAAGGCCAGTCACTCACCTACGGTGTAGCAGGCAGTTCCAGGGGAGGGGAAAGGGCAGGCATAGTTTGTTTGTGGCACAGAGTAAGGCTGAAAGACGGGGCTGAGGGGAATTGTTGAGTGGAGTCCAGAGTTTCCGACCTTTGCTGCTCAGAAGTGCTGTGCTAAGTGTGTGGTTCAGATAGGCAGGAGGGAAGGGGGAAGGTGTGATATATGGAGCTAAGTGGGTGTGGGAATGGAGAGAGAGAAAAAGAAACTAAAAAAAAAGCAAGAAAGGTGCTAAAGGAGGCTGCTTTGATTTGGCACAGACCAGGGAAGCCATGTGCCCTTGGCTTTGTAGCCGTGCAGTGTGGCACAGACCATAAAGAAGGGGCAGAGGCAACACAAACGGCTAGATGAGTGTGAGAAAGGAAAGGACGAAAGGTAGAGTGAGACAAGAAACAAAGCAAAAAGAAAAAAAAAATTACCTGAGGCTGCCCACCTGCATGGCAATGTGGAATGGGGAAGCAGCTCCCTCCCCTGAGTGGCACAGCACAGCCCATCAAGAAAGAGCAGATATGGCACACAACTCCAGGTTGTTAGGAGAAAGGAAATGAAGGAAGGTAGAGAGACAAGAAACTGATTTAAACAATGCCCCTAGGGAGCACACCAGCATAGTGGCAGAGTCGGGGGAGTGGCTCCCCAGCTGAACAGCACTGCACAGACTCTCAGGAAGGAGAGAAGATGGCACACGGTGCCAGATGTTTGTGAGAAATGAAAGGAAGGGGGTGACAGAGAGATAAGAAAGCAGAAGAAGGCAAAAAAGCAATAGTATCAACAAGAAATGGCAATGAAGGAGCCAACTGGTAGGGGCTGGGTGAATCCAAATGGCAAGTAGCTGGTATCTCCCTAGTCAAGGGACCTTGGTCTGCTGGAAACTGACAGAAGCCAGGCAGAGGGAAGAAAGGTGGGGGGCAGGTGGGAAAGTATGTATCTCTGGTTACCAGTTGCTCTGTCTCCTGCTGGGAGCTCCATGAAGTTGTCTTCTTGGTGGCTGAGGATTCCAAGATGGTGAATCTGGGCCACTTTGGCTGATAGGGGACCTCCACTTTGTAGCTCTCCTCTTTCCCTGTTCTCTCTCAGTTTCTTATTCCATTCAGTGCTTGGGTAAGTTCTTTATGCCTTTGATTGACGCTTAGGTTTCCAGGATTGATGTTTGTATCTGTTTTACTTAGTTTTTCAGGTCTTTGCTGTGGAGGGACAGTGCGGTGATTCCATCTATAGTTCATCCATGCTGTGAGATGTTTTGTGGAGTCAGCATTATTCTTTATCTTTGTGTAGTATTCCTTTGTGTATGTACCATGGTTTGTTAATTCGTATATCTGCTGATGGGCACTTAGGTTGTTTCTTTATTTTTGCTATTGGGAATACTGCTGCAAAGAACATGGGTATGCATGTGTCTATTCATGTCATGGTTCTTATTTCTTTAGGGTATATACCTATGAGTGGGATTGCTGAGTCACATATGATATTTTTATTTCTAGCTTTTTAAGAAAGTGCTATAGAATTTTCCATAGTGGTTGCATCACTTTATATTCTCATCAGCAGTGTATAAGAGTTCCAATCTCCACACAACCTCTCCAACACTTGTTATTTTCTTTTTCTATTACTGCCAGTAATGTCGAGGTGAGATGGTACCTCAGTATAGTTTTGATTTCTATCTCTCTGGTGGCGTAGTGGTTAAGAACTATGGCTGCAAACCAAAAGATTGGCAGTTTGAATCCACCAGGCACTCCCTGGAAACCCTGTGAGGCTATTCTACTCTGTCATATAGGGTTCTATGAGTCAGAATCAACTCAGAAACAGTGGGTTTAATGGCTACCAATATTGAGCAGTTTTTCAAGTGGTTGTTAGCTGTCTAAATGTATCCTTTGGTGAAGTTTCTGTTCATATTCTTTGCCCAGTTTTTAATTGGATTGTTTGTCTTTTTGTTGTTGACGTGTTGAAGTTTTCCATAAATTTTAGAGATAGGGCCCTTCACAGGTATGTCTCAGCCAAAATTGTTTTCCCAGTCTGTAGGTTCTCTTTTCACTCATTTGTAGAAGTCTTTTCATAAGCATGAGTGTTTAATGTTAAAGAGGTCCCATTTTTGTAGTTCATCTTCTGCTATTTCTGCACTTTTAGTTATTGACTCAGTTTTTTTATTGTTTTAATGAATGATATTACTTCCACTCAATGGCGAATGTTAACAAGACTAACAAAAGTCTATTATTAAAGAATACACTTAAATATACCTTATTTTATTATGAAAGTATCATATGTGGTATTGATAAATAAAAATTACAGTATTAATGCAAATAATAAAATTATTGCCAATCTCATTTACCTCATAACTTTGTTTTTCATACAGATATTTTTAATTTAAGATGTCCTATTAGGAATTTTCACTGCATACATAGTTTTTGCACCCTGAAAATTTAGGCAAACGTGCTATATCTGCAGTTTGTTCATCTGTACTTGACTTCCCTTAATGTAAATTTATCACTTATTAAAATGTATTTTGTAAAAGTAGATATGACAGCAAAATCACATCTTGGCACTTGAGGACTAGTCTCTTCCTTTAAAATCACAGTGTAAGTGCACTGAAGGGATGTTGTCCAAGGGTAGACTTTGAATCAATCCTAATTAATTGAAACTATAAATTATTCCAAAGATTCTTTTTATTCACACTACACACATTTCAAATGTTCAATAGCCATAGACTTCTGGCAAAATGGCGCTCTAGGTAGAAGCACCACGGCATCCCTTCACAGCAAAGATCCAAAAAAGTAAGCCAAACAGAGAATACAACAATCCTGAAACCATATAACGTCAAATGAAGAGATAAAGAACTCAGCCAAGGGTTCCGGCAAGATGGCACTCTAGGCAGAAGCACCACGCCGTCCCTCCACAGCAAAGATCCAAAAAACTAAGCCAAACAGAGAATGCAACAATCCTGAAACCCTAGAACATCAAATGAAGAGATAAAGAACTCGGCTGAGCACCAAATGGAGTGAGAATACTGAAAGAGAACAGAGTGCGAGGAGAGGTTCCTGCAGACGTCCCCTACCAGCTAACACAGCGCGGATCCATCATCTTGGACTCCTATCGGAGACCAGCAAACACGGGTACAAGAAAGCAGCCTCACGGAGCATCCAGTGGGAGACAAAACAGCAAGTAATTTGCGGTGTGCGCTTTCCCACCCCCCACCCCTCTTCGCCCCGGCTCAGACTCCTATGCTTCCCGCGGCCACAGTCTCTTGAGTGGGAGGCACCAGCTGCTTGGGTTCCACACACCCAAGCAGGCGGCTCTCTGGGTGCCATTTGTTGGCTGCAGGTGTTGTTTTTTTTTTTTTTTTTTCCTGCTTCTTTTGATTTCTTGCTTGCCTCTGGCCACCTTCCTCTGCTCCTTTTGCTCCAGTGCCTGGCTCGAAGTGCCATCTTTGCTTCTTCCTGAGGAGCTGCAGGGCTCCATTCGAGTGTGCAGCTGCTTCCCGGTCTGGGCTGCCGCGCTGGTGGGAGACCAGGGCTTTTGTTCATTTGTTCCTCTGCTTCCTGTGGCCATGGTCTCTTGACCGGGAGGCACCAGCTGCTTAGATTCCTTGCACCTGGGCAGGCGGCTCTCTGGGTGCCACTTGTTGGCTGCTAGTGTTGCTTTTTTTTCTGCTTCTTTTGATTTCTCGCTTGCCTCTCGCCGCCTCCGCCTCCTTTCACTCGAGTGCCTGTCTCCGTGTGCCATCTTTGCTTCTTCCTGAGGGGCTCCAGAGCACCGGGAATTTGTGATATACGCTTTCCCACTCTCCACCCTTCTTCACCCACACTCAGCCTCCTCTGCTTCCCACGGACACAGTCTCTTGTCCAGAAACACCAGCCCGTACTGGCTGGCTCTCTGAGTGCCATTTGTTGGCTGCTGGTGTTGCTTTTTTCTTTTTTCCTGCTTCTTTGGATTTCTTGCTTGCCTCTCACCACCTCCCCCTCCTTTTGCTCGAGTGCCTCACTCCGTGCTTTTTCCTGAGGGGCTGCGGAGCTCCATTCAAGTGTGGAGCTGCTTCCCGGTATGGGCTACTGTGCTGGTGGGATCCTGGGGCTTTTCTTCGTTTTGAATTGTTTGTCTGTTTTCTTTTACTTTTCTTGAGTTGGGAGCCCTTTCTGGCCAGGTGGAGCTTCGAGCCACAGAGACTCCCCTTTGGCTTCCACAGAAGGGCAGAGGGATCCCTGAGGACATTTCTTTTCTCATTGTTTTTTTGTTTTTCCCCAGTTTTTTGGGGGGGCCTTTCTTGTTCTTTTTATTCTTTTTCTTTTTTTTTTTTGATTTGTTTTGTTTTCTTTTCCCTCTTTTTCCCTTTTGTCTTTCTTCATTGCTCAGTTTCTCATCTCTCTATATCTTCTTTCTCTTTCTGATCCCTGAATACCGGGCATTGTATGCCTCTGTGCCTTCTGGCCAGGTTGTGCTGCGACACCTGAGAGCGACTTCCCCAGACCTCATAGCTGCATCAGTGGGATCCCTGAGAACTTTGCGTTTCTTTAACCTTTCTGATTTTTATTTGTTCATTCTTTTCTTTTCTTCCTCTTCCCCCTTCTGTTTTTCTCCATTTCGGTCTCTCATCTCTCCATTCCAACGGCAAGCTCCCCTAGCATTCTTTTTTGTTTGTTTGTATGTTTTTTGGCTCCTGTTCCTCTCTCCTCTCTCCCATATCCAGCTTAGCTCCACACATAACAGTCTCCCCACTGCATCCTGCCTACCTTCACCATGCGCTTGACTTAACACCACCAAGCAGTGCAGGCATGGCCTACTGGAACCTGCCCAGCACGAATTACCGACCTGCCCTGGTGGCTGTAGAGAGTGCCACAAACAACCCGTCCCATTGGCTCCTTTTCATCTAGACCTGCCCCGTTGTACCATATCTGAGTGACTTAACCTGCCGGTTGGAGAAGGAGGTGAAAAGTATTGAGTGCACAGATGAGCAAACAACAAAGAGCATGCAGTCCACCTGCTCAGACATACTCAAATTCTTTTTCTTAAAAAAACGGATGAAACAAACAGATCTACAACCAATAAACGAGAGAAATATCTACTGAATGCCCCGAAAACAGCAAACAATATCAAAACATTTATAAAAACAGGACAGGATGGTTCCAGTAGGCATCGAAATTAAAACACCAGATGACTCTCCTGTGGAAGAAAATGCACTAGAAGTACCTGATAGGGAATTCAAATCTATAATACTCGGAATTCTCCAAGAACTGAAGCAAAAAGCTGACAAACATGAGAAAAAAATAGACAAATTCATGGAAAATACAGACAGAAAATTGGAAGAATCCAGAAAGATGATGCAGGAACAAAATCCCAAAATAAATTCACAACTAGAAATTATACAGAGACAAAAATTAGAAATCCAAAAGATAAACAACAAGATTTCAGAAATGGATGATATCATAGAAGGGCTGAGAAGCAGATTTGAAACTGTGGAAGACAGGATCAGTGGAACTGAAGACAAACACTTGGATACAACTCTGTTTCACGAAAACTCAGAAAAAAGAACAAAGAAAAATGAAGAGACCCTGAGAATTATGTGGGACACAATTAAAAGCAAAAATTTACAAGTGATTTTCATTCCAAAACAAGGGGAGAAAACAGAAAACAGAGAGAGGATCATTGAGGAACTGCTGACAGAAAACTTCCCCAATAGTATGAAAGATGAAAAGCTAGCCATCCAAGAATCTCAATGAAGCCCATATAGAAGAGACCCCAAAAGAAAATCACCAAGGCATATCATATTCACACTCGCCAAAACCAAAGACAAACAAAGAATCCTGAGAGCAGCTCATGAAAAACAAGAAGTCACATAGAGAAGAGAAACAAGAAGACTAAACTCAGATTATTCGGCAGAAACCATGCAGGCAAGAAGGCAGTGAGATGACATATATAAAATCTTGAAAGAAAAAAATTGTCAGCCAAGAATAATATATCCTGCAAAACGCTTGTTCAAATTTGATGGTGAAATTAGGTCATTTCCAGATAAAAAGAAACTAAGGGAATATGTAAAAGTCAAACCAAACTTACAAGAATTATTAAAGGGAGTTCTTCAATCTGAGGACAAACAGCTTCAGCCCTCAGGCAGGACCTAGGACACAGGATCATACCAGCCAGATACCATTCTAGGAAATGAACTCTTGAGGACTATCCAAAACCAAAAGAAATACAACACAGAATCAGAGCAGTCAATCGATGGATGACAACAACATCAAAACAATGAAAGAGAGAATAAATGGCATAGGTATACAACTTTTTAATGGAGAGGAAGGCAAGGCAATACCAAGTAAGGGTAGACTGCTTCAAACTTAGAAAGATAAGGGTAAAATTCATGCTAACCACAAAGAAAGTTAATAAACATACCCATAAAAAAAGAGGAAAAGCATAAAGTCTCACCAAAAACAAGACCTACAAAAACAATATAAATGAAAAAAAAAAAAAAAATCCACAAACAAAAGTGACTCAGCACAAGAGAGTAAGAACAAAGAAAACGTCAGTACCACAAAAAAAGCACTGCAAAATGACAGCAACAAACTCACATCTATCAATAATTACACTGAATGTAAATGGACTCAATGCACCCATAAAGAGATGGAGAGTGACAGAATGGATAAGAAAACAAGATCCATCAATAAGCTGTCTACAAGAGACACACCTTAGAAACAAAGATGTGAATTTATTAAAAGTCAAAGGTTAGAAAAAAATATATCAAGCTAACAACTACCAAAAAAAGTCAGGGGTGGCAATACTAATCTCAGTTAAAATAGACTTTAAAACAAAATCTACCATAAAAGACAAAGAAGGACACAATATAATGATTAAGGGGACGATCCATGATGAAGACATAATCATAATAAACATCTACGCACCCAATGACAGGGCTCTAAAATACATAAAACAGACTCTAACAACACTGGAAAGAGAAATTGACAGTTCCTCAATAATAGTAGGAGACTTCAAAACACCACGCTCAGTAAAGGACAAAAAAACTAAGAATAAACTCAGCAAAGATACAGAAGACCTAAATGTCACAATCAGCCAACTTGACCTCATAGACATATATAGAACACTCCATCCAACCGCAGCAAAGTACATTTTCTTTTCCAATACGTATGGAATGTTCTCCAGAATAGACCACATCTTAGGCCATAGAGCCATCCTCAACAAGGTACAAAACGTTGAGATAATTCAAAGTATCTTCTCTGACCACAATGCCATCAAGGTAGAAATTAACAATAGAAAGACCAAGGAAAAAAATCAATTACATGGAAACTGAATAATACCCTGCTTACACATCACTGGATAATAGAAGAAATCAGAGATGGAATCAAAAAATTCCTAGAATAAAATGAGAATGAAAACACGTCATATCAAAATCTTTGGGACACAGCAAAGGCAGTCCTCAGAGGACAATTTATAACAATAGATGCACACATCAAAAAAGAATAAAGGGAAAAAATCAAAACATTAACTACAGAACTCAAGCAAATAGAAAGAGAACAGCAAAAAATGTCCACAACCACTGGAAGAAAGGAAATAGTAAAGATCAGAGCAGAAATAAATGAAATAGAGAACAGAAAAACAATAGAAAGAATCAACAGAACCAAAAGTTGGTTCTTTGCAAGAATCAACCAGATTGACAAACCACTGGCCAGACTTACAAATGAAAAACAGAAGAGGACACAGATAACCCAAATAAAAAATGAAATGGGGGACATCACAACAGACCCAATTGAAATAAAAAGATTATAACAGAATAGTATGAAAAACTATACTCCAACAAATTGGAAAACCTAGAGGAAATGGGTAAATTTATAGAAACACACGGCCTACCCAAACTACAACAAAGTGATGTTGAAAATTTGAACAGATCCATAACAAGAGAAGAGATTGAAAAGGTAATAAAAAAACGCCCAACAAAAAAAAAAAAGCCCCGGCCCAGATGGCTTCACTGGAGAATTCTACAAAACATTTACAGAAGAGCTACTACCAGTACTACTCAAGCTATTTCAGAACACAGAAGAGGAAACACCACTTCAAAATTCATTCTATGAAGCCAGCATAACACTGATACCAAAACCATGCAAAGATGTCACAAAAAAAGAAAAATTACAGACCAATATCTCTCATGAATACAGATGCAAAATCTTTTAACAAATTTCTAAACAATAGAATTCAGCACCATATCAAAAAAATAATACACCACAACCAAGTAGGATTCATACCAGGTATGCAAGGATGGTTCAGCATTAGAAAATCAATCAACGGAATCCACCACATAAATGAAAGGAAAAAAAAAAGAATCATATTATCATCTCAGTTGATGCATAAAAGGCATTTGACAAAGTCCAACACCCATTCCTGATAAAAACTCTCAATGAAATAGGTATAGAAGGGAAATTTCTCAACATAATAAAGGGCAAGTATGCAAAACCAACAGCCAACATCATTCTTAATGGAGAGAGGCTGAAAACATTCCACTTGAAAACAGGAACAAGACAAGGATGTCCTTTATCACCACACCTATTTAACATTGTGCTGGAAGTTCTAGGTAGAGCAATAAGGCAAGAGAAAGAAATAAAGGGCATCCAAACTGGTAATGAAGAAGTTAAACTGTCCCTGTTTGCAGATGATTTGATACTATACGTAGAAAACCCTAAAGACTCCACGAGAATTCTACTGGAACTAATACAAAGATTTAGCAGAGTAGCAGGATATAAGATAAACGTTCAAAAATCAGTTGGATTCTATACACCAATAAGGAGAATGATGAAAAGGAGATCAGGAAAACAATATCATGTATAAAAGCCTGTAAAAAGATAAAATACTTAGGAATAAATCTTACCAGGGATGTAAAAGACCTATACACAGAAAACTACAAAATACTACTGCATGAAACCCAAAGGAATCTACATAAATGGAAAAACATACCATGCTCATGGATAGGCAGACTCAACATTGTGAAAATGACAATTCTCCCCAAAGCAATTTACAAATACAACACAATCCCTATCCAAATACCAACAACATTCTTCAAAGAGATGGAAAAACTAATCATTAACTTTATATGGAAAGGGAAGAAGCCCCAAATAAGTAAAGCACTACTGAAGAAGAAGAATAAAGTTGCAGGACTCACACTATCTGACTTCAGAAACTACTATACAGCTACAGCAGTCAGAACAGCCTGGTACTTGCACAACCACAGCTACATTGACCAATGGAACAGAATTGACAACGCAAATGTAAATCCATCCACCAGTGGTCACCTGATCTTTGACAAGGGCCCAAAGTCCATCAGATATGGAAAAGACAGTCTTTTTAACAAATGGTGCTGTCCAAACTGGATATCCAACTGTAAAAAAATGAAACAGGACCCATACCTCACACTGTATACAAAAACTACTTCATAATGGATCAAAGACCTAAAAATAAAGCCTAAAACTATAAAGTTCATAGAAGAAAAAATAGGACCAACACTGCAGGGCTTAATATGCGGCTTTAACAGGATACAAACCATAAGGATAAATGCACAAACCCCAATAGGTAAGCTCGATTACTGGGATCTTCTAAAAATCAAACACCTATGCTCTTCAAAAGACTTCACCAAAAGAGTAAAAAGAGAACCTACAGACTGGGAAAAAATTTTTGGACAGTACAGGTCAGAAAAAGGTCTAACCTCCATAATCTAAAAGAAAATCAAACACCTCTACAACAAAAAGACAAATAATCCTATTAAAAATTGGGCAAAGGAAATGAACAGACACTTCACCAAAGAAGACATTCAAATGGCCAACAGAGACATGAGGAAATGCTCTTGATCACTATCCATTAGAGAAATGCAAATTAAAACCACAATGAGATACCATCTCGCACCATCACTGGCACGAATCAAAAACACTGGGAATAACAAATGTTGGAGGGGCTGCGGGGAGATCGGAACTCTTACGCAATGCTGGTGGGAATGCAAATTGATAAGACCATTTTGGAAAATGATATGGCGCTTCCTTTGAAAGCTAGAAATAGACATACCGTATGATCCAGAAATCCCACTCCTACAAATATATCCAAGAGAAATAAGAGTCGTCACTCAAATAAACATGTGCACACCTATGTTCATGGCAGCATTGTTCACAATAGCAAAACGATGGAAACTACCTAGATGGCCATCAACAGATGAATGGATAAACTATGGTACATACACACAATGGAGTACTATGCAAGGAGAAAGAACAACAATGAATCTGTGAAGCATCTCATAACATGGATGAAACTGGAGGACATTATGCTGACTAAATAAGTCAATCACAAAAGGACAAATATTGTATGAGACCTCTGTTGTAAAAACCCATGCAATAGTTCACACACAAAATATAACAATCTTTGTTGGTTACCAGGGATGGGAGGGGTGGGGGGCAAATACTAAATAGGCAATAGATAAGTGGTATCTTGGGTGAAGGGTGAGACAGTACACAATACAGGGAAAACTAGCACAACTGTACAAGGAAAGGTCATGGAAGCCCCATAGACACATCCAAACTCCCTGAGGGACTGAATTGCTGGGTGGGGGGCTGTTGGGACCATGGTCTCAGGGAACATCTAGCTCTATTGTCACAACACAGTTTATAGGGACAATGTTCTACATTCTACCTTGGTGAGTAGTGTCTGGGGTCTTACAAGCCTGTGAGCGGCCATCTAAGATACTCCACTGGTCTCATCCGTTCAGGAGCAAGGGAGAATGAAGAGAACAAGATACAAGGAAAAGATTAGTCCAAAGGACTAATGGACCACAGCTACCAAGGCCTCCACTGGACTGAGTCCAGTACAGGTAGCTGGTGCCCGGCTACCACCACTGACTGCTCTGACCATGTTCACAACAGAGGGTTCTGGACAGAGCTGGAGAAGGATGTAGAACATAATTCTATCTCACAAAAAAAAGACCAGATTTACTGGCCTAAAGGAGACTGGAGAAACCCCGAGAGTATGGCCCCCAGACACCCTTTTAGCTCAGTGGTGAAGTTATCTCCAAGGTTCACCGTTCAGTCTGGGAGTGCAAAGCCCCGTTAAACCAAACCGGAGTAATGAGGAACAGTAGTCCAGGGGAAGGGCCAGAAGGCAGAAGGGGACAAGGACGCTGGTGATAGGGAACCCAAGGTTGAGTAAGGATATTGTCTATGTGTTTTGAGATTGTTAACCATTGTCATAGGGCAACATGTGTAGTAACTGTTAAATGAGAACTATTTTGTTCTGTAAGCCTTCATTTTAAGTGAGAATAGCAGCACAACTGGAAGAGCGTAGTCGATGTCACTGAACTGTGCATGTAGAAATTTTTGAAATGGTGTATCTTTGGCTATGTATATTTTCAACAAAAAAAAAAAAAGGTTGAGAAGTTAGAGGGTTGACATGTTGTGGGGTTGTTAACCAATGTCATAAAACAATATGTGTACTACTGTTTCATGAGAAACTATTTGTTCTGTAAGCCTTCGCCTGAAGTACAATAAAAAAAAATTTTTTTTTAAATGTTCAATAGCCACATACAGATAAAGGCTGCCATATTGGACATCTTCGATCTTGGGAATTAGGGGCTGGGTTTAACCAGTTGTCTGAGGTGTGGGGCCAGAATTCTCCGTGAAGAATATCACCGCACACCTTTCCTTGCCATGATGTGGTTAGCAATATAGGTAGCTTCTCAGGGGAAAATAATGATAGGTTTAGAATGAATTCATCAGAAAAGTAGCAGATTATGCCTATTATGGTGCTCCTACCACTTTAGCCAGAAAACACCCCAGGTGCTTTCTGCAAATTCGACCTTATTATAGAAGCCAAGGTCCTGTGTTAGTTGGGTTGTGGGAAAACCTGGAAAGACTACATCAAACCAAATATCACAGGGCCTCTCTTAGACTGCCAACCAATATTCATTCCCTCAGTTTGATTATCTTCAAAAATATAAATATCAATGAGAAAAAGATGTCATATATTCATGATATTCTATTCCTGTTAGAATGTTGTTCTTGTTAGTTGCTGCTGACTTGGCTTTCACTCATGGCAATCTTATGTATAACAGAATGAAACATTGCCCAGTCCTGAGCCATCGTCATGATCATTGGCACGTTTGAGTCCATTATTGTGGCCGTTGTATAGTGCCTTCCATCCCAGGGGACTCATCTTCCAGTACATATCAGACAATTTTCTGATGTGATCCATAAGGTTTTCTTTGGTTAGTTTTTGGAGTTGATTACCAATCCTTTCTTGCTAGTCTCTGATAGTCTGGAAACTCTACTGAAACCTGCGCACAATGGGTGGCCCTAATGGTGGTTGAAATACCCAAGGGATAGCTCCCAGCATCATAGCCACGTGAAAGCCTCCATAGTATGACAAACTGAGAGACAGGTGGTGGTCCATTATAATAAGCACTCTTCATTCAGTTTTGTAGTATTTAACCTTTGCAAATTCCCTCTGAATTTGTGAAGAGCCACACCATTGTGAATAGAGAAAGTAGAGAAAAGTTATTGTGTAGTATCTGCCAAAAATGACATATTCTTCTCACATTTGCTTCTTTTCTGTCTTCATTTTGCTACAACAATTCACAAGCATTTTAATTTAGAACTCAAGGATTTTCTTGTCCTTAAAAGGGAAAAAGAATAAACAACAAATCTTGAGTGTAGACCAGATGCTGTAGTGAAAGGAAGGAGTTTATGGTACACGTGTCCACCTCTCTGACAGGCCAACTCCAATCTGATATCTTTGGGGCAAATAGTCAAACCCCAGAGTTGTTATAATAAATCCCCTCATAAATCTGATTTACAAGCCAATCTTTCCTGTTGTGAATCATCAAAATTCTATTTGTATCCTGCTTCTTTCTCTTGATTTAGGAACACAAGTACTGGAAATAGCGGTTCTTTTCTGCGAAAGGTTTACTAATTTGCAGTGCTCACCTGAAGACAATGATTCCCACAAGTGAAAGTGAAACAAACATACTGCCAACAGGAATAACATCACATTAACTCTAAAAGTAATATAAATCTTTTATATATTGAGGAAAGTACGAGGACCAGAGAACTGTCACACAACAGAAACATTATATATCATTCATGCATTAAATTTGTCTCAACTGTTGTTGACATTACCTATGTATTGTGAAGCAGCACCTGCTCTTGGAGATCATTTCTACTTGGTGGTCACTATTACTGTGGAAGAGGATGGTGGCCTGTAATATTTATTTCTCCTCTTTTTCTTTTTCCCAGGCTGACCTTTTTACTCCCTTCTTTTAATGCTCCCAGCCCTTTTTGGTAGGTGGTGATTTATTAATTTTATATTAACTTCATTGAATTATAATTTATACTCAATCAAATGCCCACATTTAAAGTATTTTGTTCCATGAATTCTTAAAAAAAATCAGCTTTAATTTGGAATTAGTTAGACACAATAAAATTTACCAATGTTACATCTATAATTCAATGAGTTTGATAAATGGCTAGTTATATAACTACCAACATTATCAAGGTCTAGAATATTTCCATTACCCCTAAAATTTCCCTTATAGCATCCTTAATGTTAAATAGTATTTTCTATTATTGGACAAGAAATAGTCTTTGCAAAGCATGAAAGCAGTAAGGGGAGGATAGTGGGACATTCTATTGTTAACATTTAAAATATCAAAAAGGCCTCTTTCAGATAGTCTCCGTGGTAAATAACTGAGGAACCTAATATCATTATTTATTTTCTATTATTATTCAAAAAACAATTATTACATTTCTGGAAGGAGAATTTCCTGATGAAATGATTGAAAAAGTCATAATTTTTAGTCTGAGGTCAATCTCCAAACACATGCATAACCCTGAAGTTCTAAGTGGAAAGAATTAAAAAACTGGGACAAGAAACTTTCCTGGGATCGATTCTCAAATGCTTCTTTCCACCCTCTGTGAGTCTCTGAGGCTGGATGAAAATGGAACCAAGAAGAAGCAGAGCATTTAACTGCTGCATGATAAAATTCAAATAAAAGAGTCAGGTTTCCTTAAGGACAAAGTATGTATTTCTGCTCTTAAATTAAATATTTTTCTGCAGAGGGGCCTGATGACTAGTTCGATATTTTAGGAGAGCTAGATTCAGAGCAGGTCTAAAACTTCTAGTATAAACACTGCTCTTGCATATAATTAAAAAAATAGCTAACACATAAAATATAAGGCATAACTAGAATGCTCTACAGAAGTGATGGAGAATGATGAGACTTTGTCAGGCTCACTCTGGACATGTCATTAGGAACGATCAATGGCTAGAAAAGGACATCATGTTTGGTAAAGTAGAGGGTCAGTGAAAACGAGGAAAATCCTTCATGAGTTGGACTGACTAGTGGTTGCATAAATGAAATCAAACATACAAAGTTGTGAGGATGGCGCTAGACCCGGGATTGTTTTGTTGTGTTATATTTAAGGTCACCATGAGTTGGAGCTTCAAACCCAGGCAGTCTGGCATCCAAACCAGTGGTGCTGGCATGAAAAACTGCCACTGAGCTCTCAAGACATCACTCCCACTCTCCACCTCCATGGGAATCCTTGCACCATTGAAAACCTTCCAGTTTCATCCTGACATGACCACATGTTGAATTAAAGCTCTCCCAGACTATTCCTCGTATGCCTTTCTCTCTTTCCTGCGCAGATGTTGCATTCTTAACTCTACTACAAGAAATTCCAACACAGGAAAGCTATGGTATCTTCTTATCTCTCTAGGAGGTTAGCAGAGTTTGGGCATCTCAGAATATGTTTATGGTGGTGATGACATTGAAAAATGGATGATGATGGTGGTGGTGATGAAGATTAGGATGAGAGAGCAATAGCAGTGCCAGTTCTACAATGAGAGAATTACAGGGACCGGGAGTGTGAAACCGAGATCAGAGGTTCAATGCTTGGGTTTCTGCACAGAGTTGTTGTACTGATTGGAATCGGGGCTTTCATTTTTTCCTGTCATTCTATGTATGCTGTCTTGGAGTCCTACCAGAAGATGCAGCAGGAGGCAAGGAAGCAAAGACAAGGTCATTATTCAATAGAGGATGAGTTTCTCAGCATCTCTCACTCTCACTCTGGGCTGCCTCCTTTGGTGGTGTTTGCAGACCATAAACCCAGGCTTTCTACCCTAGCAGGTGAGGGGGGGTGGGGTGGGGAAACCACTAGCAGGCATCTTTCCTCCCTCACCCATTTGACCTTTTCTATGAGAATGTCCCCATAGTCTCAGAAGGCGGGGTAGATGGCGGCACCTACACTTTAAGGTAGAGATATTATCAGGTAGCCCCAGGGGCTGAGATCCAATACCGATGTTCCTCAATCTTGCACCAGAGAGGAGGGGCTGGGGTGAGGGGAACACAACTGCAGTAGAAATAGCCCAAACTGTGGAAACTGCTTCCCACAAGACACCATGGCCCGAGCTCTTAGGTGGTTGCTGCTGTCTCTTCTTCTGCTGCTCTTCTGTTCCTGTGTACAGAGTTTCCTCAAGAGATGGACTCGGGGTGATCCATCGAGCACAGGAAAGCACCTTAGGAGTCGCTGGTTCCAGCAAAAGCTCGACCATTTCAGCAAAAAGAGGTCGCGATTCTGGCTACAGGTAAAATCTGATGACCAGGGCAGGTAATGACAGATGTGGGATGGTGTGAGCTTGAGGCACTGAGGAGGGTGCCACTGAGGTTTGGTGGGTAGAGGAGACATGGGGAGTGTTTTCAATCCCCGGAAGGTATGCAATTCAAACCCACCCAGAGGCACCATGGACAAAAGCCCTGACAATGTGCTTCTAACAGGTCACAGCCTTGAAAATCCTATGGAGCACGGTTCTACTCTGAAATTTATGGACAAACCATGAGTCGGAAAAGACTATGTGGCTTCTGGTTTGTTTCTTTGTTTTTTAAACTGTACTAGGCATTGTGCTAGGTAATTTATATCACCTTGCACTTTCTAGTATTTTTTTTACATTTTTTGTTTTCATTATGAAATATTTTCTGTATTTATAGGTATAGAGATACAGCTGTGTGTGTGCCTGTTGAGGTTAACTACTGGAAGTATTTTATCACAGTTATTCTCATCTCTTCAGTGATTATTTTTATATGTGGGCCTTGAAACAGTTGCTGGGGGTACTTGGCCAAAGCCCAAATACTATCAGATGAGTAAGCTAGCAGAAACCCAGAGAGGGCTGCTACAAAGGTGAATTCTGATATGTTTCTTGTTTTATTTGATTAAGTTTTGGCATTAAAGAACAGAAATATATTTTCTCACAGTTCTGGAGGCTAAACATCCAAATCAGGTTCTCGGCCATGTCGATTCCTTCTGTGAGCCTCTCTCTTAGTTTTTGGTGTCTGCTGGCAATCCTTGGCACTCCTTGATATTCTTTGGCATTCCTTGGGGTTGTCTTCTTCCCTGTATGTGTGTCTCTATGTCTATTCTACTCTTTTTACAACTTAGAAGTGATTAAGTGTAGAGCCTACCCTCCCTTGGTATGACCTCATTAGCATAACCAAAGAAAATCCCTCTTCCCAAACAGAACACTGGTGGTACAGTGGTTAAGAGCTGTGGCTGCTAACAAAAAGGTCTGCAGCTTGAATCCATGAGCCACTGCTGGGAAACCCTAGGGGGCAGTTCTACTCTGTCCTATAGGGTTGCTATCAATCCGAATTGAATCGACAGTAATGGGTTTTTTTTAGTGGTGTGCATATTTTGGGGAACACAATTCAATCCATCACAATTTCCAAGACAACTCCATAGTGTAGGAAGGGCAAGTATTACAATTCCTGGGAGCAAACTGAGATTACAAAGAGGCTAAAAGTTTTGCCCAAGGACTGTCTACAGCAAATAAATAAAAGGACTGAGTTTAGAATCCTGGTTATTTGACTCTTAACCCAACGCTCTTTCCACTCTGTCCAAACAGAGAATCTCTAAAATGTTTGCTCTATTTGGATATCAGATAGTGAAGAGCTTTCAGCTCCTTGTTAAGGAATTTGGACCTCATCCAGGAAACAATGTGGAGCAACTGAAAGGTTTTGTGCAAAGGACATGACATGTTTAAGTCACTGCCTGAGGGACACAGACCTGGCTGCTGTAGGGTGTGTTAGTGGAATAGACATCTCGAGAAGAGGTAGGGTAGATCACTTACCATAACTAAAACTGGACTTGGTTTAAATAAATAATCTTGGTTTATTTTTAATTCATGTTTCTTACTCTTGTACATCATTATATTAGTTTTAATATTTGTTTTTAGTTTTGTTGTTAAAAGTAATTTCACTCAAATCTAACAGACATGAATAAAGCTCACAAGTTTTAAATTTTTTTTTTGTGTGTGGATTTTTATCTTTCGTTTAACATTTCATCCAACTGAAACATAAGCTATGTAATATTGTATTCTGACTCCAAAACTATTTTTGTTCTTAGATGCCATCAAGTTTCAACTCATAGCAACGCTGTGTAAAACAGAACGGAACACTGCCTGGTCCTGCGCCATCCTTACAATCGTTGTTATGTTTAAGCTCATTGTTGCAGCCACTGTGTCAATGCATCTTATTGAGGGTCTTCCTCTTTTTCACTGACCATCTACTTTACCAAGCATGATGTTGATCCCTCCTGACAACATGTCCAAAGTATGTGAGATGTAGTCTCACTATTTCTGCCTCCAAGGAGCACTCTGACTGTAGTTCTTCCAAGACAGATTTGTTTGCTCTTTTGGCAGTCCATGGTATATTCAATATTCTTCTCCAACACCACAATTCAAAGGCATCAGTTCTTCTTCACTTTTTTTTATGTATTGTCCAACGTTCTATTGCATAGGAGGTGATTGAAAACGCCTTGGCTTGGGTCAGGCTCACCTTAGTTTTCAAGGTGACATCTTTGCTTCTCCACACTTTAAAGAGGTCTTTTGAAGCAGATTTGCCCAGTGCAATGCTTCTTTTGATTTCTTGACTGCTCCTTCATTGGATATTGATTGCGCATCCAAGTAAAATGAAATCCTTGACAACTTCAATCTTTTCTCCATTTATCCTGATGTTGCTTATTGGTCCAGTTGTGAGGATTTTTGTTTTCTTTATGTTGAGGTGTAATCCATACTGAAGGCTATGGTCTTTGATCTTCATCAGCAAGTACTTCTAGTCCTAGTTCTCCAAATATTAATTTACAACTTTAACTTCTGCTTCATCAACTTAATGGTAGTTTCTAGAGGGGCCTGAGCACCATTCAGGAGTCCTGGGTTTGGTAGCACAAATGGTTAAGCACTCAACTACTAGCTGAAAGATTGGTGCTTTGAACCCAGGCAGAGGCACCTTGAAAAAACCTGGCAATCTGCTTCAGAAAGGTCACAGCCTTGAAACCCCTAAGAAGTATAGTTCTACTCTGTACGCATGCAGTCGCCATGAGTCAGAATCAATTTGATGAACACTGGTTTGGTTTTTTGGTTTGAGAACATTTCAGTGAGTTAACATGCCATCCTTCGCTGAACCATTTAGTTTTGGAGGAATATTTTCAGTTATTTTTTGTTTTGTTTGCTTTCCCAGTTGCATAAATTTTCTATAAATCGGTTGCTAGAACTAAAGGGTTGATCCAATTCAGTTTCTTTGTTTTTCGAGAGCATGGAAGACTACTTCATAGATAATAGCAAGTTGTTTCATGCAGAAATATGTAATGCCTGAAATGTCTTTTTTAAACTGTTGATGCCCAATGCCTAGATCTATCAATTTTTTGAGGCCTTGCAAAGTGACAAGATTCTAATTTTATCATTCTTCATTGATTAGCTGGAATACATGTGTAAAAGAGCATTTCCACCCATTATTTCATTATGTGGTGACAAAATTTGTACTGGAAAGACAGTATAAATGCTTGACTAATTCTCTTTTTTTACCATATTTTAAAAGTACAGTATGGATAACAGATTTAGAATATCACACAATCGTCCCTTTTCTTTACCTCATCTTACACAGCAGTCTCAGAATAACACCAACACTGCCATCAATATTATAATTACTGAAAGGTTATTAAAACATTTCTTTGCAGTCTATTTGTCCATAAGGTTGATTCTTCTAAAGATGCACATACAGTTAAATTACTGGCTTTCCAACAGTCACTCAGAATTTTTTCTCTGGGTGTGGTTATGTGACTAATAAGATATCATTTGTGTCTATTTATTTTATAATTTTTTAAAATAGGCTTCATACAATTCAATTTTGTCTTATAATTACCTAAAATATTTACATGGTTCCAAAGTCAAAACAACAAGATATTGCAATAAACTCAATTTTGACTGGTAATATTATTATTCTTAACACTTCTCTCTACGACTTTATAAAAGATGAAACCCTTCTTCTCTTTTACACTAAAACTTCCCACCTTTTCTCCTTACTTTTCTACTTTTATTAGTGATATTATAGTTTATGTTTCTTTTTTATAATTTATTTATTTTTTGTTGTTGAGAATATACACAGCTAAACATACACCAATTCAACAGTTTCTACATGTGCAATTCAGTAACATTGCTTCCATTCCTCCAGTTGTGCGATCATTCTCACCCTCCTCTTCTGAGTTATTCCTTCCCCATTAAGATAATCTCACTGCCCCCTAAGGTTCCTGTGTAATCTTTCAAGTTACTGTGGTTAAACTATTCATAGCAGAACCATTAGAATAGAAGCAGATGGAAAATAAGTCAAATGCTCATCAATAGAATGCTAGTTTAATTATTATGGTATACACAATAAAATGCGAAGTAGCTGTAAAAGAGAGTGAGGAATATTTCAACATCTTTATATATTTCTATGTAATGACCTCCAACATATGACAGTATATGAAAATAGCAAAATGGCACTTAATCTAAAAAAAGGAGAAAAATGTGATATATATATATATGTGTATATATATATATATATATATATTTACAAAAAGTAAAGAAAAGTGCATTTAAAAAATTAGTAAAAATATTTACATATAATGAGAGGGAGATGAAAGTTTTAGGAAATAAAAATTATCTCAGTTTTCTCAGAATATACTTAGTTTTGCAGGTTTTGCTTTGTTGTTGTTCTTGTTGTTTTTAGGTGCTGTCAAGGCAGTTCTTACACATAGGGAACCTATGTACAACTGTCATGGATAGAACTGTGTCCCCAAACATATCTGTCAACTTGGCTCGGTCATGATTCCCAGTATTGTATGATTGTGTTATCTGATGTGATTTCCTTATGTCTTGTAAACTTTCTCACTATGATGAGATCATATGTGATCTCCTTATGTGATGTAAATTGTATCACAAGATTAGATAGTGTCTTAATGCAATCTCTTTGGAGATATAAAAGAGAGAAGCGAGCAGAGACACATGGGAACCTCATACCACCAAGCAAGTGTGCCAGGAACAGAGCACGACCTTTGGACCTGACGTTCCTGCACAGAGAAGCTCCCAGACCAAGGGAAAACTGATGGCATGGACCTTCCTCCAGAGCCGACGGAGAAAGCGTTCCCCTGGAGATGACACCCTGAATTTGGACTTGTAGCCTACTGGACTGTGAGAGAATAAACTTCTCTTTGTGAAGCCATCTACTCATGGTATTCTTGTTAGAGCAACACTAGACAACAACAGAATGAAACACTGCCCGAAACGGCTACATCCACACAATCTTTGTTATGCTTGAGCCCATTGTTGCAGCCATTATGTTAGTGCATCTCATTGAGGATCTTCCTCTTTTTCAGTGACCCTCTGTTTTACCAAGCATGATGTCATTCTCCAGGGACTCATTTCTCCTAATAACATGTCCAAGGTATGTGAGCCAAATTCTCACCATCCTTGCCTCAGAGGAGCATTCTGGCTGTATTTCTTCCAAGACAGATTTGTTCCTTCTTTTGGCAGTCCACGGTATATTCAATATTCTTCATCAACACCATAGTTCAAAGACATCATTTCTTCTTCAGTCTTCCTTATTCCTTGCTCACATTTCACATGCATATGAGGTAACTGAAAACACCATGGCTTGGGTCAGGCACACCTTAGTCGTTAAAGTGACAACTTTATTTTTTAGCACTTTGAAGATGTCTTTTGCAGCAGATTTGCCCAACACAATACATCATTTGATTTATTGATTGCTGCTTCCATGGATGTTGATGATTGTGGATCCAAGCAAAATAAGATCCTTGACAACTTCATTTTTTTCTTCCTTTATCGTGATGTTTCTTATTGGTTCCGTTATGTGGATTTATGTTTTCTTTTTGTTGAGGTGTCATCCATACTGAAGGCTGTGGTCTTTGGTCTTCATCAGTAAGTGCTTCAAGACCTCTTCACCTTCAGCAAGTAAGGTTGTGTCATCTGCATATCACAGGTTGTTAATGAGTCTTCCTCCAATCCTGATGCTCCATTCTACCTCATATAGTCCAGCTTCTCAGATTATTTGCTCAGCATACAGATTGAATAAGTATGGTGAAAGGATACAACCCTGATGCACACCTTTCCAGATTTTAATGTATGCAGTATCCCCTTGTTCTGTTCAAATAACTGCCTCTTGATCTATGCACAGTTTCCTCATGAGCACAATTAAGTGTTCTGGAATTCTCTTTCTTCGAAATGTCATCCGTACTTTGTTATGATCCACACAGCTGATTGCCTTTGTATAGTCAATAAAACACAGGTAAACATCTTTCTGGTATTTCCTGTTTTCAGCCATGATCCATCTGACATCATCATTGATATCCTTCTTTCCACCTTCTCTTCTGAATCCAGCTTGAATTTCTAGTTCCCTGTCAATGTAATATTGCAACTGGGTTTGAATGATCTTCAGAAAAATTTGACTAGCATGTAATATTAATGATTTTGTTCAATACTTTCTCTATTCTGTTGTATCACCTTTCTTTGGAATAAGCAGAAATATGGATCTCTTCCAGTTGGTTGGCTACATAGCCGTCTTCCAAATTTCTTGGCATAGATGAGTGAGTACTTCAAGCACTTCATCCGTTTGTTGAAACACCTAAGTTGGTATTCTCTCAATTCCTGGAGCCTTGTTTTTCTCCCATTCCTTCAGTGCAGCTTGGACTTCTTCCTTCAGTACCATTGGTTCTTGATCATATGCTACTTCCTGAAATGATTAAATGTCAACCAATTCTTTTTGGTACAGTGACTCTGTGTATTCTTTCCATCTTCTTTTGATGCTTCCTGCATCTTTCAGGCTTTTGTCCATAAAATCTTTCACTATTGCACCTTGAGGCTTGCAATTTTTCATCAGTTGTTTCAGCTTGAGAAATGCCAAGCGTGTTCTTCCCTTTTGGTTTTCTAACTCCAGGTCTTTGCACACGTCATTACAGGAATTTACTTTGTCTTCTAGAGCTGTCCTTTGGAATCTTCTGTTCATGTCTTTTACTTCATCATTTCTTCCATTTGCTTTAGCTACTCTACAGTCAAGAGCAAGTTTCAGAGTCTCTTCTGACATCCATTTTGGTCTTTTCTTTCTTTCCTGTCTTTTTAATGACCTCTTGCTTTCTTCATGCATGATGTCCTTGATGTCATTCCACAACTCGTCTGGTCTTCAGTCATTAGTGCTCAAAGAGTCAAATTTATTTTTGAAATGGTCTCTAAATTTAGGTGGGGGTGTTCTCAAGGTCGTACTTTGCTTCTCATAGACTTGTTCTAATTTTCTTCAGCTTCAACTTAAATTTATATGTCAGCAACTTATGCTCTGTTACACGATCAGTCCATGGCTTTGTTCTGACTGATGATGTTGAGCTTCTCCATCATCTCTTTCCATAGATATAGTGGATTTGATTCCTGTGTATTCCATCCGATGAGGTCCGCATGTATAGTCACTGTTTATATTGTTGACAAAAGGTATTTGTAATGAAGAAGTCTTTGGTCTTGCAAAATTGTGTCATGCGACTCAGGCATTATTTCTATCATCAAAGCCATATTTTCCAACTACTGATCCTTCTTCTTTGACTCCAACTTTTGCATTTCAATCACCAGTAATTATCAATGCATCCTCATTGCATGTTTGATCAGTTAAAGACTGCAGAAGTTAGTAAAAGTCTTCAATTTCTTTATCTTTGGCCTTACTGATTGCTAAGGAAATTTGAATAACAGTTGTATCTACTGGTCTTCCTCGGAGGTATATGGATATTATCTTATCACTGACAGCATTGTACTTCAGGATAAATCTTGAAATGTTCTTTTTGATGATGAATGTAATGCTATTCCTCTTCAATTTGTCATTCCTGATACAGTTGTTCTTCTGACTGTCTTATTCAAAATGGCCAATACCAGTCCGTTTCAGCTTACTAATGCCTAGGATATCTATGTTTATATCTTCCATTTCATTTTTGATGATTTCCCATTTCCCTAGATTCATACTTTGTACATTCTACATTGTGATTATTAATGGATATTTGCAGTTATTTCTTCTCATTTTGAGTCCTGCCACATCAGCAAAGAAGGGCCTGAGAACTTGACTCCATTCATATCATTAAGACTGACTCTACTTTCAGGAGGCAGCTCTTCTCTGGTCATTTTTTGAGTACCTTCCAAACTCAGAGGCTCATCTTCCAGCACTCGATCAGGGAATGTTCCGCTGCTATTCATCAAGTTTTCACTGGCTAATTTTTTTCAGAAGTAGACTGCCAGGTCCTTCTTCCTGGTCTGTCTTAATCTGGAAGTTCAGCTGAAACCTGTCCATTATGGGTGACCCTGCTGTAATTTGAATACCAGTGGTATAGCTTCCAACATCACAGCAACATGCAAGTCTCCACAGGAGGACAAACTGACTGACGCATGGCAGGGGGTGGTTAGGTTTGACACCACATAAAAGTTTCCAATAAAACAATTAAAACTGAAAATAAAATGAAGCAAATGAATCTAATTGTCTCTTAAGTCTGAGGCTTCACTAGAGAAAATTATTTCAAGTGAATAGAAAGCTCAGTATTTTGACTTTATATCTCTTGTGGGATAAATCCTAAAGACTTACACACAACTGTAAAGAAATCAAAGTTTTCAATAATCATACTGTCAGTCTTAACATTATTGTTGTTGTTGTGTGCCATTGAGTCTATTGCAACACATAGCGGTCCCATACGAGAGACGAAAGCTACCTCTTGGGTTTGTTAGGCAGTAATCTTTACAGGAGCACATTGCCAGGTCCCTCAGTGTAGCTGCTGGGTTCCAACCACCAACCTTTCAGGTAACAGGTGAGCACTTAAACATTGTACAACCATGGCACCTTTTAACATTGGTGTTGTTATTCTAATGTATGAGTATTACTGCATATTGTTGGTATAAAGCAAATAATTAATTATGTTAATGTTGTTAGGAACCCAAATTTTCAGAGTGAAAGAAAATAGCCACAAATATAAATTCAAGCAAGAAACTCATATTCTAAATTTGAATTTGAAATACTAGCATGAATTGTAAACAAATAATAGTGATGGTTGCACATTGTGAGTGTGATTTATGCCACTGGATTGTACACTTGAAAGTGATTGAAATGGCCAATTTTATGTCTATTTTACCACCAAAAACAAAAAAATCAATTTGTCCAGTGTGTAGGCATGGTGCCTTAGCCAATGTCACTGATTTAAATGGTACCTCAGGACCATAACTCAAATCTGACAAATGAAAATATGCTGCCACCCAGTTATCAGAAACCACCAACAAATCATAAGGCCTAGTGAGTTTAGAGACCTACTAGAATATTTTTACTTTCACAGAGATACTTCCTTAATGATGCCTTCTACAAACCTGGAGGACCAGTATTTCTGATACTCAGTGGCGAGGGGGCTGCCACAGGAATTTCCCCATCAAGAAACTTTACCTTGAATATATATGCTGAGAGGCTGGGTGCCCTCTTCTTACTTCTGGAACACAGATTTTATGGACAGAGCCAACCAACAGGGTAAATTTAAGGGTTTCCTTTTTGGGGTTGTTCTCATTGCTGTTGCTATTTTCTCTCTCTTTTTAATTTTGGCAGTTAAATCTAAATATGTTCCTCTTGCAGGAAGCTAAATATTTGAAAATTCAAATGATCAGAAAGAAAAACTGTAGGTGGAGGTTTGGGGTAGAAGTGACTTTCCTGATAAAAAATTGATATGAAATTTCTTTTGGGTAAAATGTATTCCTCATGTTCTATAATTTCATGTTGAAATTTTGTATTTTCCTTAAAATGCTTAAACAAAATGTCATAATTATTATTTTTTTCTGCTCCAGTAAAATTTTAAACCATGAAAATTACTCTCCCCATGGAAACAGGGGAGAACTTTTTGTTAAAAATACTCATCAAAGTTAACTGGATGTCATATTAAATTTCAGCTTGCAGTGGCAGAGCAAGAAGCAGGAATATGAGCTCTTTTTTTCTCTCAATAGCTTATTCTTGCCATTTACTATTTTTGCCCTTTCCTCCAGTGGAAAGATATATTTTTAGGTTACTTGCTTACAAACTGTTCATTATATGAAGTCAAGGAAACAGAAAGAAGTTTACAAAGTACCTTTGAAGGTCAGGATAAAGCCAATTTAATGTCAAGGTATCTTATTCTCATTAAAATAAAATTAAGGATTGATTTTTACAACCCTGAGAATGTGATTAGTGTCAGTGAAATGATACCTTTTTTATATGAGTCATAATTCTTGGTACCGTTTATCATGACACTAATAATTGCTGGAAGTTTCACCTCCTTCTTTCTTGCTGTGACTCCACAAGTCTGAGTTTTGAATTCCAAATCTCTTAACTTTTGGTAGTAAGGTGACACTCCAATAGCTCCATCACTTCTACATTTATTAGAAACTTTGATATGTGTGTGTGTGTGTTAATGATATTATGATAGCCTATGAATACTTTTAAGTCTGAGATTTGTTTATTAAGCTCTCTAAGGAAGTAAATTGCTGTCCAAAAATGGAATAACTTGCGTTACAGAAAACCATTTGCTATCCAAATCAAGTTATTGTGATGCTTCTCAGAAAGAGGGTATTAGAAAGAACCTACAATAGAATTTGGTCTTTGATTGAGTAATTTGGGGGAGAATCTAAGGATATGAGAATTTACTCTAGAATTTTCTGTTAGAAAATAGGCGGAGTTCTATGACTGTTTCAATAAATCTTATCTATACTTTTCCAGTTACATGCTATTGGTTTGAACTTAATCTGCAACTTCACTTCCGGCTGGAAGGGTGGCTGGGACATGTAGTGTTTATTCTGGGCCCAGCTAACAGACAAGGCTTTAATTACCTAAATCTGAAACCAAACCAAACCAAATCCTTAGCCGTCAAGTTGATTCCCACTCATAGCGACCCTATAGAACAGAGTAGAACTGCCCCATAGGGTTTCCAAGGATTGGCCGTTGGATTTGAATTGCCGACATTTTGGTTAGCAGCACCACCAGGGCTTCCTAAAGGTGAAAAGGAGAGTGAATATTAGGGAGAAAGGCTCTTCTGTAGCTTCTCAGTAGTATAATTGCTGAACAAAGGTTAACGTTTTGCCTCTTGAAGCCCTTATTATATGAGGACAAATTGTTTTCAGAATGATTCTACCACGCGATACTTCCACAAGTGGTACAGGAGAGAGCCTGACTCATCACATCCATGCCAACCCTGAATACTAACATAAATCTTACCAATTTGATATGAAGGGAAAAATACTCATATGGTGTTACTTTTACAATAGAAAGGGCTAAACAGTTTCACATATTTGCCAGCCATTTCTGTTTTTCTTTGTGAATAATCTGTCCTTGTCCACTTTTAAATTCATAATCAGCTACTGACAGCATCCTGTAGGGGCAGGGAGTTGTTTTTTTTTTTTTTTTTTTTTTTTTTAGTAATGAAGATTAAAGACATCGTAGGTTTACAGGAAACCTTATCATGGAGGAAATACCACTGAAAAGTAAACAAATTTTATTTATTTTTCTTATAATGAGAAACTTAGATTCAAATAGGGCTCTGTCTGGTTGTAGCAGCAAACCAGAAAGAATGGAAAATAACATCAGTACAATTAACTAGGTTTTTGTAATGCCTTGGAAACAATTAAATCACTGACATTTTTGCCCTTTTTAAAATGGCTCCTCTCTGAGTCTGGGGAATAGTGTGAAAGCTGTGCTTCACTTCAGTGTGTGGAGAAAGGTCACTATATCAGTGGTGACAGGCATTTCAAGCTTCTTCACAGTAGTGACAAGAGGAAATGACATAATTAAAACAAGACAATTCTAACAATTATTGCTAGCTCCTGCATTTAAGTGTCACTGTAACTCAGATTATTCCAATTAAAATTTCAAGTTGGACCTGGTATAAATACTCAACATGTTTTCAAAATATACATTTTTACTTTATAGTCAAGCTGATGTTAAGCAGCATATTTTCTACTTTAATTATTGCCACAAACAGCATGTATTTATCCTTTAATTATAGTGATCTGAGTACTGCCAGCCTCCGCTACCTCAGCAGCAGGCAAGCCTTGGCTGACATCGTCAACTTCCGAACTGAAATAGCAAGGAAACTGAGACTCACAGAAAATAAATGGGTTGCATATGGTGGCTCTTATGGTGGTTCCCTTGCAGTGTGGTCGAGAATAAAACACCCCAACCTGTTTGCTGCAGCAGTGGGCAGCAGTGCACCAATTCAAGCAAAACTTAATTTTTATGGTGAGTATTATCTGTATATGGGAGTCCCTGGATGTGGCAAAAGGTTAGTGCCCTCAGCTAACTGAAATGCTGGAGGTGCAAGTTCATCCAGAGGCACCTTGGAAGCAATCTCTAGCTATCTGCTTCCAAAAAATCAGCTATTGAGATCCCTATGGACAACAGTTCTACTCTGACACACATGAAATCAAGAGTTGGAATCAGCTTCACAGAAACTGGTTTGGTTTTTATGGTATATATATATATACCTATGTATGCATATATAAGTATACATGTAGTATTTATATACATATATATAATAAGAAAAGTATCTGTATGTCAGTGATTACCATAACAAGTGTGTCCTAATAAGACAGGGTCACCCAACTAGACCTAAGTCTATCTCCTTCCCCATATGATAGGGTTCCAAGAAAGATGTATATGTTACCCACAGTTGGTACTTAGTACCCATATTTACAGCCATATGATGGGTGATAGCTTGTTAAAGGGTGGGCATCAACAGTCTTAGGATTCATGATATAGCTATTTCCAAAGAAGTAAAGGGCAAGCTCTTCTTTTTGAAGGACAAAAATTTCCTAGTTTCAAGTTGCCTTTCCATTTTCCTTCCTATTACCTGACTTTATGATAAACCATTTATAATTAATGGCCTTAGGATTTTTCCAGGTAGACAAACACTTGTGATTGGCAATTTGGGCCTCTGAATACATATTCCCATTAAAATGCTTCAAGTATAAAATTTGTACTTCATTACGTTTTTCTTGTAAAAATAAAAATAACCTCCCTCCCCCCAAAAAGGGAGGTAAATTTTCCTTTAATATTTGAACTTTTCAAAGGTTAACAAATATTCAGTCATCATTCCAGTTCAGATTCCTATAGCCTTGTTAGAATCTTATCTGGTCCAATAAATCTGAAGGCTGTAACACTGAGGCATTTCTCTCCCTTCCTCTTTTAACAAGAAAAACCATGTTCCAGTTGATGAATACACGATGATTTGCAGAGTGTGGTTATAAGTCTTTGTTTACTAGTAATTTTTATTGGCATTCTGGGAAAATCATTTAGTTTTGCAGTTTCTTAACTTTGTCATATTGTAAAATAGAGGTAACTGCAAACTTCAAAGAATCATATCATATAAATGGTTGCAGTTAAACCATACTAAATGTACTTTTTTTCTTTTTCATATTCTTAGAGTACAATGAAGTAATTGGAAGGATTCTGTCTGCTCATAATAGTGAATGTCCCAAAGCAATGAAAGAGGCTTTTGCTATTCTTGTACAGATGCTGAAACGTCCAAAATACTACAGTAAGCTTGAAAAGGATTTCATGTAAGTGGATTGGCTTGTGTGTAAGAGAGTCTCTGCTTAAATATAGCCTGGTATTTCCTTAAATTTACACAGTTTATGTCATTTTCTTATGTTAAGGCTAGTTACCTGAAAAGAAAGGGAGATTTTGAACAGTTCAGTTCCTTTTGAATATTATTTATATTAGCAATTTCTAGATCATATAATAAGCATGGCTGGGACCTCTGTGGGTAGTTTTAAGTCTGGTGGGTGTGCAGGTCAGAGAGCAGGAAAGAGTTGATGCTACTCTTGGGGTCCTCAGGCAGTCAAGGGGCACCATAAAACACTTCCCAAGGAAATGAGAAGCAACTCAAGAGGAGCAGTGGCCCTGAAAACAAACCTTGTCATTTCTGTGAAAAAAAGAATGGTGAGTTTTTCCACAAAGTTTGGACTATAAAAATGTACTGTGGTATGGGAGAATTTCAGGAACTGAATAAAAATGTTTTTGTGTTTGGATTTTTTTCCCCTGTTGAATAAGGCAGCCTTTGTTGTTTAAGATCTAGACTAGAGATTTCTTTAATAGGGGCTGTTGCTGGTAGGTTAGGTGCCATCCAGTTGGTTCCAACTTATAGTGACCTTATGTACTACAGGATGAAACACTGTGTGGTCCTACATCATGCCAACAATCCCTGTTATGCTTAAGCCCATTGTTGCACCCTCTGTGTCAATCCATCTCGATGAGTGTCTTCCACTTTTTTGCTGACCATCTGCCTTACCAAGCATGATGTCCTTCTCCAGAGACTGATCCCTCCTGACAATATGTCCCGAGTATGTAAGACGTAGTCTCACCATCCTTCCTTGTAAGGAGCATTCTGGTTGTTCATCTTGCAAGACTGATTTGTTCCTTCTTTTGGCAGTCCATGATATAATCAATATTCTTTGCCAACAACACAATTCACAGGCATCAATTCTTGATGATAGTGGAGGACATTCTTTTCTGAAAGTAGGAGAGTCCCCAGGAAAGCGGATTTGGGAAAAGTAGATAAGCTATAAATGAAGCATAAGAAATGATGGCATTGGCCTTTACCTTGAAGAACAGAACAATAGATGAATTGGGAGACAGGCATTCAAAGCCATCACATCTTTTACTCTTAGTAGTACTTAGACTAGAGGAGAAAAATAGAGATAGTGAAAGCCTAAAGATTAATATCATACCAGGCCAAGTATTGAAGAATGGGTGAGGGGAAGTTTTGGAAGCTTCAGAGAATTTGATGGGAGGAATCACAATTTTGCTTGAAGGTCTCATATTAACCATGTTGTTGTTGTTATCTGCTGTTGACTTATGTTGACTCTATGCACAACCAAACAAAATCCTGATCCTTCCTGTGCCATCCCATGATCGGATGCAAATTGGACAGTTGTGATCCATAGGGTTTTCATAACCATACCCACCTTCTTTAGGTTCCCAGGAGCTAAATTGCGATGTTGATAAAACTCACCAGCAGGGGGAACCATGACCTTAAGTTTCCCTTTTGTGGATGCCAAAGATCACCTGACAGTTAACAGTCAAATCAAAAGCTTTTATGTTTCTGCAGACATGTTGTTCTCTTGTTGCCAGTGGCCTTTGAGTTGATTCAGCTTACAGAGACCTCATTTGTGCAGAATAGATCTGCTCCATAGGGTTTTCGAGGCTGTGAAAGTAAGTTAATGAAATAATTTAGGTCTCTTGATCATGGCCTTCAGTATGAATTACACCTCAACAAAAAGATAGCACAAATCCTCACAACTGGACCAATAAGCAACATCATGATAAATGAAGAAACTGTTGAAAATGTCAAGGTTTTCATTTACTTGGATCCACAGTCAACACTCAAGGAAGCAGCAGTCAAGAAATCCAACTACATATTCTATTGGGCAAACCTGCTGCAAAAGACCTCTCCAAAGAATTGAAAACCAAAAATGTCACTTTGAGGAAGAAGTTGTCCCTGAACCAGTCCATCGTATTTTAAATCACCTCATATGCATGCGAAAGCTGATCAATTAATAAAAAAGACCAAAGGAGAATTGATGCCTTTGAATTATGGTGTTGGCGAAGAAAATTGACTACACAATGGATTGCCAGAGGAACAAAAATCTCTGTATTGGAAAAAGTACTACCAGAGTGCTCCTTAGAAGGGAGGATGAGGAGACTTTGGACATGTTATTAGGAGTGGCCAGTCCCTTGAGAAGGACATTATTTTGGTAGAGGATCATCGAATAAGAGGAAGACCCTCAATGAGATGGGTTTACCCAGTGGCTACAACAGTGGGCTGAAACATAGCAACAATGATGAGCGTGGTGCAGGATCCAGCAGTTTTTCTTTCTCTCATACATCAGGTCAGGATGAGTCAGAACCTACCTGATGTCACCTAACAACAACAATCATGGCACTAGATTGGTTGTGATTCTAATGAGATGGAAGCAGTGGCTTTCATCCTCACCTGCTCTCTTCTGTTCATGAAGATCTACTCCAGGCAAAGGCCTCACAAAAGCCACGTTTGTCCACAAGGGGGCAGGAGAAGCTCATGTAAAAGGGTTAAGAGACATCTAATACCTTGCATGGGAAACCATCTCAACACAATTGGCCAATGGAAAGCGGAGACATTTGTTTCTTTTAAATCTAAATCTTTCAGATTTTATTATGTATAAATTTTAAATGCTGTTTAAGGAAGAAAGCCTTCAACTTTAACTATCAATTATATAGGTTACCTTCAGACTGCAGAATAAATCTTGGGCACCTTTGTTACTACATATTCTAACATTCCACTAACTCATTAATAGATAATTTTTTAAGGCTTTTCCATTTATTTAGCTTTTGCGTTTGCTTCACTTTTCTATTAATGTTCTTCGAGGGCATCAGTCCACTGTAAGCTTCTCCTGGGAAACTCAGCCTGTTTGCTCCATTCAAGTCTAGTCAGCTGTCCTGTGTGAGCCAAAACTCTCAGGGACAGTACCACCTGCTCCAGTCCTGAACTTTGCCTGACGTGCATGCAAACACTAGGGGCACAGCTGCCAAGTCCCTGTTTCCTTCTCTGCCCAGACACTGAAACTCATCACCCTGGAGCTCAGCAGGTCCCCTTGCCTCAAAGTCCTTCAGGTGGTCAGACTGTGGCATCCCGTCCCCTCTACCAAGAATGGAATGGAAGGTTCCAGAACTCTCTTGGCTTCCTCATTCTGAGCACCAAAGGTAGAAACTCCAGTAAATTCACTCCCACACCACCCCCAGCCTGAGCTGGAATCTGATTCAGGCTTAGTTTACCTCAAAGCATACTAGGCGAGAAACCCTGGACCAGGGCTCAGAAGAGTGGGTTATAGACCTACTATGTTTGTGTGACTTAAACAGCTGAAGTTCTTTGCTGCAGAAAGATTTCTGAATCTTTCTATGGGCCTCAACGAAACTTTCTTAGCTTTTCTCCCCACCATTTCTGTTCGCTCCTTCTACTTCTTTCTCTTCTCACAGCCTTTCCTCCATTCTAGCTATAATAAAACATTCAGGAGACACTTGACATACTGAGGCAACAATCCTCAACCCTAGACAGAGGTTACACTATAGGATGCTTTCTTAAGATACAGAACTCGGCACTCCCTCCTCCCACAACATACATACTGGATTAGACATCATTACTTTTAGAAAGCTCAAGGGCACGTAAGCAGGTTGACAACTATGGAAGGAAAGGAATAGATTCAAGAGAAATGCCTTCTGTGTAAAACGAAGGCTTATCAAATCAATACAAGGAAGGCAAAGGTAACTACACCGAAGAAAGGAAGGCTGGCAACAGGGTGAGATAGATCTTTTCTCCTCACTAACTACAACTGGCATATATATATATATGTATACATACATATATATATGTATAACTTTTTTCTTTTGTATTTTTCTTTCTTTTTTTCTTTCCTCCTCCTGGGTGGAGTAGGGGGATGAATGTCAGTGTGAAGACACCTGGGCTGGGCTGCCTGGGCTGGGCTACGCTGGGCTGGGCAGGACTGGGGGGACTCCATGACAACAGGAGGCTAAAGATTCCAGGCAGAGTGACAAGCCCTGACACTCCAACTTGGACACTGGCACCCCAGGCTAGCAGAACACAGAGGAAGCTTTCCAGGGGCATGGCATCTGTTCTCAAGGCCCTGGGCACTATTGCTAAGTAAGAAAAGTTCTTCTCAACAACCTCTCTCCTTCCTGCAAGCTAAAGTCCTTTGCCTCTTAAATATCTGCACTTGTCAAAGTTCCCTCCCTCCAAAACTATCCCTTCCTTCTTTTAATTCTCAAAGAAAAACTTATTCCCTGAGACTTAATTACTAATAAGACATAAATACTTGATTTGAAACTTGGTAATTGGTTACTTTTGTCATATGTGAGGTAATATATACGATCAGCGTTGGCATGCAAAAATGTCCCCATACTTTAATATCTTACTAGAAGTGGATAAATTAAACTATATTGGAAGCTTGATTACATATTTATCATTAGCTGAAATGATTAATGTGTATATATACATATATAGGTATACATACATATACAAGTTTGTTAATAAATAATTTTCATGAAGCTGAATATTTCTAAAAGAAGGTCCATAGTAATCAGTAAATTCATAGATTCCCAGAAGCTACTCAGAAAGCCCCAGGCTACATCCTCACTTTCACAGATGATTCTACAAAACAGAAAGTTTAAGTGATTTTGCTCAAAATCACAGAAGCTTCAGCACCAAGACACAACTGAGGTATCTGGCTCTCAATCTAGTGGAATTTCTAATCAAAGTCATCTCATCACACACATTGAAATGTAGCAGAGTTAATTCTTAAGTCATTGGAGGTTTTGTGGGACTTGACTGTTTAGGTGTAACTTACTGTTGTAATGTAAGTGTAGTTATTAAGCAAAACTACTTGTTTATGAAAGCTACATGGAGATGCTTTTTTATGTAGAAGTCACAAATACCACATTACATTTTCCTTCTTCCCTTTCTCCTTCTTCCTCTTTCTTTTCTTCTTTCCCTCCTTCCTTCATCCACTTATCAATCCACCCATACCTCCATCCATTCATCCATCCATGCATCTATCCATCCATCCATCATATACACTGTGACAAGCATTGGGAATATAATAGGAAGAAAAAATGGACATGATCCCTGACTCTCATAGAATTTCCAGTCATGTGAAAGAGATGGACATGAATCAGATAGCCACAATAAAACTTAAGATTACAACTACAAACTAACGTAAATCCTCTAAAAAAAAAGCACAAGATTTTGTAATATTTTAGAGTAAAGTAAACTAAGTTATCATGAGGACGGGGTAGTTAGACTTCTCCAAGTATACGATGTTTGACCAGCTGTGTGAAGAATAGGATCTAGATAAAAATGGCAAGAGGCAAGCAGAGAACATTCCAGAGAGAGCAGCAAGGCAAAATCCCTGTAATGAGAAGACCTGAATAGAAGCCCATATGACTGTAGAGCAGACAAAATGGGAAGGACATGTGAGTTGAAAGTGAAAGTCTAGTCCAGATTGGACTCTGAAGAACCTTGCAGGACATTGGGTGGGAAGCCAATGGCTGGTTTAAAGCTGGGGACTATGATGTCATAATTACTAAGCTTCTTCATATCAAAAGCCTCTGATACTACAGAACAAACTAATTTCTGTAAAAGAGCGAACAATTTAAAAAATAATGAAAGAAAGAAAATGTTAAACATTCTAAAAACAAACTTCTGCTATTAGGGCTACTGTATAATGAATATGATAATAAGTTATCTCAGTCCTTTGGACCTCAGTTTCCTCATCTATAAAATGGAAGAGTGTTAGGTAAAGTCAATGCAAAATTCTGAGATTATATCTGTGCTTTTCAACTACCAGTTAATTATGCCAAGCTCTGCCTATAGAAAACAAATGACTCCTTTATTTAAACTTAAACAACAACAACAAGAGTTAGCATTTAATAATTATGTTAAAATATGTTTCCCTAGAATCATAGAATAGCTAGACTACTGTTAATAGTAGGCTTAGTGTAACCACAAGACCCAAAGACATGTTGTAATATTTAACATACAGATTTCTGGGTCTCTCCCTGTTGTTGTTCTTAGGTGCCATCAAGTTGCTTTGAGTCATAGCAATTCTGTGTATAACACATCAAAACATTACCTGGTCCTGTGCCACCCTCACAATCACTGCTTGAGCCCATTTGTTGCAGCCACTGTGTCAATCTATCTCCTTGAGGGTCTTCCTCTTTTTCACTGACCATCTACTTTACCAAGCATGATATTCTTCTCCAGGGACTGGTCCCACCTTATCACATGTCCAAAGTACATAAAACAAGTCTTTCCATCCTCCCTTCCAAGGAGCATTCTGGCTATAGTTTTTCCAAGACAGATTTGTTCATTCTTCTGATAATCCATGCCATATCCAGTATTCTTCTCTACACCATAATTCAAGGGCATCAATTCTTCTTGGATCTTCCTTATACATTATCCAGTTTTTGAGTGCATATTAGGTGATAGAAAATATCATGTCTTGGTTCAGGCTCAGCACAGCCCTCAAAGTGACATCTTTGATTTTTAACACTTTAAAGAGGAATTTTGCAACCAATATTTGCAGAGCTATGTGTCCTTGGATTTCTTGACTGCTGCTTGCATGGGTGTTGATTGTGGATCCATGGAAAATGAAATTCTTGACAGCATCCATGTTTTCTCCATTTATCATGATGTTGCTTATTAGTTCCAGTTGTGAGTATTTTTGTTCTCTTTATGTTCAGGTGCAGTTGTAAGGAAGGCTATGGTCTTTCATCTCCATCAGTAAGTGATTCAAGTCCTCTTCACTTCATCAGGCAAGGTTGTGTCATCTGCATCTCACAGGTTGTTAACGAGCCTTCCTCCAATCTTGACGACATGTTTTTGTACAAATAGTCCATCTGCTCTGATTATTTGCTCAGCACACAGATTGAATAATTATGTTGAAAAGATACAACAGTGGCGCAAACCTTTCCTGATTTTAAACCAAGCAGTATCCCCTTGTTCTGTTAAAATGACTGACTCTTAGTCTACGCACAGGCTATCCATGAACACAAGTGTTCTGGAATTCCCATGCTTCGAAATGTTATCCATAATTTCTTATGATCCACACAATCAACGGCCTTTGCATGGTCAACAAAACATAGGTGAACATCTTTCTAGTATTCTCTGATTTCAGCCTTGATCCATCTGACATCAGCAATGATATCCCTGGTTCAAGTCCTCTCCTGAATCCAGCTTGAATTTCTGGCAGTTCTCTGTTGATGTACTGCTGCAACCATTTTCCAATTATCTTCAGCAAAATTTTACTTGCATGTGATACTAATGATATCATTCAACAATTTCATCATTCAGTTGGATCACCTTTCTTTGGAATTCTTATGTATATGGATCTCTTGCAGTTGGTTGCTCAGGTAGCTGTCTCCCAAATTTCTTGGCATAGATAAGTGAGCACTTCCAAGATTGCATCTATTTGTTAAAACTTCTCAGTCAGTATTCTGTCAATTCCTGGAACCTTGTTTTTCACCAATGCCTTCAGTGCAGCTTGGACTTCTTCCTTTAATACTGTCAGTTCTTGATCATATGCTACCTCCCGAAATGGCTGAACATCAACCAATTCTTTCTGGTAAAGTGACTCTCTGTAGTTCCTCCCTCTTCTTCTGATTCTTCTTGCTTCATTCAATATTTTGCCCATAGAAAACTTCAATACTGCAACGTGAATCTGAAGTTTTTTCTTCAGGTCTTTCAGCTTGAGAAATGCCAAGTATGTTCTTCCCTTCTGGTTTTAACTTCAGGTCTTTGCACTTTTCATGCCAATACTTTATTTTGTCTTCTCCAACCACCCTTTTAAATCTTCTGTTCATCTCTTTTACTTCAAAATTTCTTCCATTCTGAGCATGACCCAGTCTTTGAAGACTTCCTGCTACTTGGAGAGATATCATCTTAGGATACATCACCTCTCTTCCCCCCATGCTGTATCTGAAAAGGCAGTATCCACTCCTTTCTAAGTTTCCACTATTTGGTAGATTGTTGTTTCTGTTATTGTGTGCTGTGGAGTCAATTCCAACACTTAGTGACTCTATAGGACAGACTAGGACTGCCCCGTAGAGTTTCTAGGTTATAATCGTTAATTTATAGGATTAGGTTGTATCTTGATTCAATCTCTTTTGAGATACAAAAAAGAGAGTCAGGCAGAGATGGGGAGAATTCATCACCACCAAGCAAGAAGAGCCAGGAGTGGATAGCACCCTTTGGACCCAGGGTTCCTGCACTGAGAAACTCCTAAACTAGGGGGAGATTGATGGCAAGGACCTTCCCCCAGAGCTGACAGAGAGAAAAAAAGCCTTCCCCTGGGGCTGGCACCTTGAATTTGGACTTCTAGTGTGCAGAATTGACAGAACACCAATTCAGATGTTTCAACAAATGGTTGCAGAACTGGAGGTGTTCATTTAACTATGTTGAGAAATTTAGAAGACACTTTCCTGTGTACTACGGACATGTGATCAGGAGGGACTTGTCCCTGGAGAATGACGTCATGCTTGATAAAGACTCAGTGATAAAAAGGAGACCCTGAATGAGATGGATCTACACAGTGGCTGCAACAATGAGCTCAAGCATAACAACGATTGTGAGGATGGCACAGAACAAGGAGGTGTTCTGTTCTGTTGTATATAAGGTTGCTTTGAGTCAAAACTGGCTAGATGATATCTAACAACAATAAACTCCTAAACTGTGACAGAATAAATTTCTGTTTGTTAAAGCGATCCACTTCTGGTATTTCCCTTGTAACAGCACTAGATAACTAAGACAGGCAGTGACCTCCTCCTGTCCTTTCTTCTTTAGGTCCTAAATTTCATTGACCTAAATGTTGTCATTGTGCTTTGGTTAGTCCCCTGTCAAGGGAGAGGTATTTTCAGTCCTCACTGTGTATTTACTAGGTTTCTGACAGTGAGCTATTTCTTCTTCCTTCACAGTTTACTCACACTGCTAGGCACCATGTCCCCAGCCATCACCAACAGACAGATGGGCTCAGAGATTAAGCTCCTTTCCCAAGGTTGGAGGTGGGGAAAGAATCCCTGCAGAACTCCATGCCATGTTAAGGACTATGCGGAGAGGCCAAGATTCAAACACAACAGACTATTTGTAAACATTATATGCCTTGGGTAGGCTGAAATAAAGTGTCAGAGGCAAAATGGATAATCCTTGTGATTCCTCCCTATAACCTAAGACTTCCTTGGAATCTTTATTTCAGTGTTAGTGACCTGCTAGTATATACTATGTGTGTATGTGTGTGTGTGTGTGTGTGTGTGTGTGTGTGTGTGTGTGTGGTGGCATAGGAAAGGGATCAATATATGTATATTTTTGTCCAGTATAATTGGAAAGAGCATTAAATATCATTTTAATCTGTATTAATTATATATTACAGAATCATTCCTTAAAAAATGAGTCTCCCGCAATCTTAATTTTTCAGAGATAACTCTTGATCAAAATGGTCACAGAATTTTTGTGGTTCAGTGGGTTGACTAAAACGGAAGTATTTTGATAACAGTATTGTTACACAAATGCTGGATGGAATTATTTTCACAGATGTATTTTGAAAACTTAGTAGTGACCATAACTTATTTCTCCTTCCACAGTATAAAATTTCTGAAGAAATCTAGTATTCATTCATTTTGGACTTTTTTCAATATTTGGGGTTTGAAGTTCAAGTGAAATTGACTTCACTTGTGTTTTCTTATTTTCTTTACCGCAGGTTATGTGAACCTATTAAAATTAACTCACCAAAGGACACAACCTTTCTCATGGTGAATATGATATGTATTGTTCATTCCTTTATTCGTGAACAGATTAACAAAATTATTAAGGTAAGAAAATGAAGCAAGAAATGGGTGAAACGTTATGGAAAAAGAAAGAAAATCTCAAGCAGGCATTCAGTAGTTGTCTAGTTGTGATAAATTAGTTGTAAAGAAAGATGTTTGGGTGTTCGTTTTAAAAATTAAAATCATGCATACATGCCTCCAGTCTGAGTACCAAACTAAATGATGAAACATGTGAGCTACCAAATTATCTTAAACTCCAACAACTTCCTCTTCTTACTCATCTTCAAAATGTACTCAGAAACTCTTTCAAAATAATAGAATAATGGATTCACTGTAGGCTAGAATTCAACTATTTCATTATAATCTTTTACTTCAAGAACTTGAGAAAGTTATCCTATTAAGTATGATTACCCTGAAATTGACCTATTGAATAGTAACAATTAACCAATTATAAGCAAATAGAAAAGAATCGAATTATGTCTTGTGTAGACTGAAGAGTAAGAGATGGTGAATTTTTGGATTGGAATAAATCTCAGATGCAGGAAATTTAAAAGAAAATTCGAATATAATTTTTTTTTAGCTTTTTTGCAATGGGCCATGGAATAAGACAGGTTTTGAAATGGAAAATTTGTGAACTTTGGTATAACTAGAAAAATAACTTTTTGGGAGATTAGGGAATTTTTTTTTTGTTTTAAGAACGTCAGAGATTAAGGGACATGTCCCTGAAACTGAGGTACCTAACCAAGGCAGCCTCACCCCACAGGTAACTCTGTTCTAACCCAGCCTGGTAACCTGCCAAAGAGAGAGAGGACAAGATAATTTGTCTGATAGAACAAGGAAATGGAAATGATTTGCAACTTGCATTGAAATTTTTTAAAATTATTTTATTTTAAACTAATTATGGACTAACCAGCAATTACATAAAGTATACTGAGAAGTCTCATGTACTGTTCATCCAGTTTTATCAAATATTAGCATCTTATAAACTATAGTACATTATAAAAACCAATCTACATTGTCGAAATATGGTTAACTAGACTACAGATCTTACTTGGAGCTCAGCAATTTTTACATGCACTTTTTGTGTTTGTGTAAGGCTTGACAATCATGAGTTAAGAACATCTCATACAAGTTCCCAAGGTCCTAACAGGCAGTGTTTCTAACACTTTCCCTTCTTCCCTCCCTCTTTCTCTGCATTCCTTCTCACAGTCTTTCTCTCTCTTCCTCCCTTGCTTCTAGCCTCCCACACTGAGTACCACTTTAGTGCCAGACACTGTGCTATGTGTTGGGGAAACATTGGTGAAGACAGACCATTTGGGCCATGCCCTCCTTCATTGTTATCCTTCCCCTATTCTCATTCAGATCCTTAATAGGGCTTTCAGTTTGTCTTCCAGTCTCCTGTCTCTCTCCAACCCACTCTTTCCTCTATAAAGTTCTAGATCAATCTTCCTAAAGCACAAAAAAAAAAAAGAACTTGTTGCCATCGAGTTGATTCTGACTCATAGCAACTGTATAGGACTGAGAGGAACTGCCCCCACAGTTTTCAAGGAGCAGCTGGTGGATTCGAACTGCTGACCTTTTGATAGCAGTCTGATCTCCTAACCATGCAGGAATCCTTCCCTGCTAAAGAACCCTTAAAAACCTCTTCTTCATCAACAGAATGAATTACTACAACATATGTACAGTCTGACATTATAGGAAGTCCCCTTCTTCCAGTGTTCATAACTTATGTTCTAGCCAAATTCTACAATTTGCTGCTCTGGTACTATCTTAGTTAACTAGTGCTGCTATAACAGGAATACCAGAAGTGGGTGGCTCTAACAAAGATAAATTCATTTTCTTACAGTTAGGAGGCTTGAAGTCCGAATTCAGGTTGCTGGCTCTAGAGGAAGGCTTTTTCTCTCTGGAGGAAGATCCTTGTCTCTTTGAGCTTCTGCTCCTGGGTGATCCTTATGTGCCCTGGCATCTGTCTTCCCCCATCTCTGCTTCTTTCCCTTGTTGGTTTAATCTCTTTTATAGCTCAGAAAAGATTGATTTAAGATAAACCCTAATCCCGTCTCATTAACATAACAAACATAACCTAATCCTCATTAACATAACCTAACCCTACTTCATTAAAATAATAAACACAACCTATTCACAAATGGAAATATAACCATAGACAAAGATTAAGATTTACAACATATTTTGGGGGGAAACTCTATCCAATTCGTAACAGGTACTCAACTGTACCTCCTTTCTCCTCATGTTACTCTAGCCTTCTTGAATGCCCTTCATGCCTGTTCCCATCAAAATACATTAAGTGCATTTCAAAAGCCACCTCTCCCTTGAAATCTCTCCTCATTGCTCCAAGCACATGCACCCTCTACTTTCTTTAACCATTTCTCCCCACTCCCGGTATTTAATCTGTGATCTTATTTTATTGTCCTTGGAAACTCTATGGGGCAGTTCTACTCTGTCCTATCGTGTCGCTATGAGTCGAAAGTGAATCAAGGGCAAGGTTTATTGTTCATATTTTTCTCTACCTCATTTGGGTACATTCCTACTACTAGATCATACCCTCCTTTAGAATAAAGACTCTAACTGGCTTCCGATCAGTTTTTTTGTTTGTTTTGCTTTGGTTTTGGGTTTTTTTTTTTTTTTGAGTATCTGGAGAAGGAACATTGGTTTGAGTCAAGATAGATCTCCATGTCCTGCTCCACAGTTTCTGCCCCTTGTTATCTATGCGACTCATAACAGGATACCCCATGAGGTAGTTTTCCTAGCTCCAAGTCTCTTGGGACTAATGCATCTACAACATGGAACTTTGTAGTAGTTTCCTCGCGTTACCTTAACAAAGTACTATAAAGGAAATAATAAATAAGTAAATAAATAAACAAACCTGTTGCCACTGAGTAGATTTCGACTCATAGTGACTTTATAGGACAGGGTAGAACTGCCCCACAGGGTTTCCAAGGAGCATCTAGCAGATTTGAATTCCTGACCTTTTGATTCCCAGCTCTAGCTCTTAACTACTGCACCACCAGGTGGTTTTCAACAACAGAAACTTAGTGTTTCACAGTTCTGTAGGCTAGAAGTCCTAATTCAGTCTGAAGTATCTAGGGGAGCTCCTTTCTTGTCTTTCCCAACTTAATGGGGCTTAGCTCTATTTTTCTACATTTCCTGGTGGGATTAGGGTGAAGTGTGATTGATAAGCCAAGCCATAGTACGCAGTTAAGTCCACAGTTAATGTGAAAACTAGTGACTGACTTCTCTCAAACATAGGGAAGCTAAATTTCAGTTGTCAGCGTCTACCAGGCCTAACAAAGATTTGATGTACTGTTCAGCTGAAAAGATACTACACTGCTTCCCAATTAGAACCACATGGTCTGTTTCTGTCAAAAGCGAGTATTTTACTGTCAGATCATTTCCTTTCTTTTCCCCCAAATGAAAACCAGACCAAAACAAAACAAAAAATCTCCACCCCTCCCCCACCCCAAACTCTGGAAATGGATGTGTCAGCATGCCATAATAATATAATATGATTGCTAAAATGGGTGTGTAGAAGAGATATTCCCAGTTCCCTAATTAGTATATCACTAGCAATACATTTTTCTTTCTAAGAATATCTAAGAATGAACTTTTATGACTTTTAACAAGTGAGATGAGAAAAGTCATGAATTTCTGCCCAAATTCCTTTCCTGGTGGACTATGGCATTTCAATTGGTTATTCCTACATGAAAGGATATCTTGACGTCAATAAGTTGGTCAGTAACAGTAAGCTAGGACTTCTTTCAAGCTCTCATAAATACAACCCACCCCCTCCACCTAGGTCAATCCTCCTTGAGTATCTTTTTCATTAAGTTACTTCCCTGTTCAAAACTTTGAATTAATCCTTATTATTCTATCTCTTCAAAGTTAAAGAATTCTCTAATCTAGCCATATTCTATGGTCAATAGCTATTTTCACTATTTTTTTGTTAGATACTTCTCTTGACTAGATAAGAATAATAATATGGTGATGGTTGAACAACATGATGATCATAATTAATGTCACTGAACTGTACATGTGAATATTGTAGAAATGGCAAATGATCTGTTATGCATATGTTGTTGTTGATGATGTTGTTAGGTGCTGTATTGTTGGTTCCAACCCACAGTGACACTGCACAACAGAATGAAACGCTGCCCAGTCCTCCACCATCCTCACAATAGTTGCTGTGTTTGAGCCCATTGTTGCAGCCACCATGTCAATCCATCTCATTGAAGGTCTCCTCTTTTGCTGACCCTGTACCATACCAAGCATGATATCCTTCTCCAGTATCTGGTTCCCCCTATTAAAATGTCTGAAGTACATGTGATGGAGTCTCACCACCCTGACTTCCAGGGAGCACTATGACTGTAATTCTTTCAAGACAGTTTTGTTCATTCTTCTGGCAGTCAGTGGTATATTCAGTATTAGTTGCCATCAGTATAATTCAAAGGCATCAATTCTTCTTCAGCCTTCTTTATTCATTGTCCAGCTTTCATATGCATGGGAGACAGCTGAAAATATCATGGCTTGGTTCAGGCTCACCTTTGACTTCAAGTTGACATCTTTGCTTTTCAATACTTTAAAGAGGTCTTTTGCAGCAGATTTGGCCAATGCAATAATTCATTTGATTTCTTGACTACTGCTTCCATGGGCATTGCTTGTGTATCCAAGTAAAATGAAATCCTTGACAAACTCAATATTTTCTCCGTTTATCACGTTGCTTATCGGTCCAGTTGTGAGGATTTTTGTTTTCTTTATATTGAGGTGTAATCCATACTATAGTCATTGATCTTCACCATTAAGTGCTTTAAGTCCTCTTCACTTTCAGCAAGCAAGGTTATGTTATCTGCCCATCAAAGATTATTAATGAGGTTACCTATATACTAATGACAATTATAAAAAAAAGTAACAAAAAATACAATAATTATTATATTAACAATGCTGTTTTTAATTTAAGATCTGCTTTCATTTAATCCTTACAGGAAACTTATGTGTTAATCTGATTATCTTATTCTTACTATCCCCATTGAGGACATAAGTAAACTGAGGCTTGGACAGTTAACTAACTCAGGGTCACACATCCATGCCTGTTTAAATCATACTCTTAAATATTGCACATCCCTATTACCACTTCTCCTGGCGTATTATTCCCCTTACTTAAAATGCACTATACTTTTTTATTTTACTTTTATTGTAAAAATATAAAGAACACAACATTTGCCAGTTCAAACTTTTTCACATGTACAACGTAATAAAAACAATTACATCAGTCATATTGTGCAAGCATCACCAATACTCCTGCCAAATATTTCATCCCCATAAACAAAAACTTCATGTTACCAAAACAATGGTTCTCCCCTCTCTCTGTCCCTCTTGTCCTCTGGTAACCACTATTAAACTCTAATCTCTATACCTCTGTCTATTCTAGATGCTTCATATTAGTGAAATCATACAAATGCACTCTACTTATCTCTATTTATTTAAATCTTACACAGTCTTCCAGGTCCACCTCAATTCCTACATCCTCAAGAAGACTTTCCTCATGATTCTAGTCCTCATTGACTTCACTCACAATTCCTGGAGTAGCTCATTACTGTTTTCACATTTTATGTATTTTGTCTTCTTCAATCAGATCCTTTCGAAGGGTTGGTTATCATCTTTTACACCTCCCAAAGGTTCTAGCACTGCTCTGGAAAGATAGAGGATGCTCAGTCAAAACTTCCTTACTTGTAAATGCTTTCAAAACAAATACTGATCTAAAAGCCAAAAAGCCCTTCTTAAAGCAAATGCTTTATTGAGCCCTCTGTCTTGAGCAAGTGGTGCTGACTCACTTCTAAGAGATTCTGCGAGTTGATAGTTATCAGGAGTTGATCTCCAGGCAAAGTCACCAGAGAATATTTTCACCTTATTTGAATTAAAACCAACCACTTAATGCATTGAAAATAATTTTGGAATGTGAGTTCCATTTGGAGCTGAAAGCCATCCCATGCATATTCTCGTAAGGATAATTTGAATCTCGGTTTTTGCAGGGAGAACAAGATGAGCTCAACATTGATAACCTATGTGACAATATGAATGACGCCTCACTCAGTTCACCATATGACAGATTCACAAAAATAGTACATTTATTCCTTAAGAGTAAACACAAGGATTGCCTTAGTGCAAATTATAATGATGAGTTGGAACAATTTTCTAACTCTTCCTTGGACTACCTACATATTAAGTATGGTAATGTATTATCTGGTTAACGTGGAAAACTTTCCTTTTGGGGTTGAGCAATGTGAGCACAACAATGTGCATTAAACACTCTTCAAATTGTTAGGCTGCATTAAGTCTCCTGAAGAATTATGAAAGAATCACAACTAAGGGTTTGGGAATCACAACTCAAGGACAGGAAGAGAAAGCAAACGAGTTGATGAGCTGGACATACACAGATTAAATCACTTTAATAAGAGAGGCACAAATACCAAATACTCAGGATTGCAAGATGCAGAATATAGAAAGGTGCCGCTTAGTACTTTTCAACATTGATCAAGTGTCACTGATGCCAAGAAAATAGCTCACCCCACTTCAAATTCCATATAGAGCAGTTGTCAAACTGATTGCACTCTAGAATGACCTAACCTGTTGTCTTCGAGTTGATTCAACTCATAGTGACCCCATACGTTACAGAGCAGAACTGCACCATAGGGTTTTCCTGACGATAATCTTTTTGGAAGCAGATTGCTAGGCCTTTCTTCTGTGGCACTGCTGAGTGGGGTCAAATTGTCTACCTTTGGTTAGTAGTCAAGTACAAACCATTTGCAACACCAGGGACTTTCTGTAGTCTACTAGCCTATTTGAAATCCAGTATAATAATAACTTTAAGCTATCTCCAGTACAACAGTTTCTTAAAGTTAACTACCTTATTTTTATGCAAATAATGCATGTCTTCTATGTGTGCCAACCTCGCCCTCCACCCCACCTTCCCAAGATATTTTCCTCTAATTTTTACATGTAAAAAAAATAAGATAGGTGTGCTTGTGAAAATACCTCCAGGGTGGTGGGAGAGGGTGTGTTTGGCAAATATAAAACATATATGTTATTTGTATAAACAGAGTTTAAATTACTCAAAGACATGTGAATCCTTGATATAGCTGTTATACTTTCATTATACTGAACGTCTAAGTTATTATCCACAATTTGATAAATTGATTTACTCATCCTACCAATACTGGTAACCTTTGGGGAAGAAGTTGCAGTCCAGCGTGATTAAGGATGAGGAGATGTTAAAGGACAGGAGCATCAAGTGTGCATCCCTTCTTCAGGAGGTTTTCCAAGAAGGACCTGAGATTCTAAGGGGGAGTTAACTAGAGGAGGCAGCAGAGAGAAAAGAGCATATTTCCACAGAGGCTGGAAACAGAGGACAGACAGTGAGACAGACCTGAGGTGCTCATAAAGATGGTCCTGGAACTAGGGAGGTTTTACTTCAGGAGCATGTGGGGTTTTCACCAGCATCTCCTTTTCATTGGATGTACTTTCACTTCTTGGTGTGATAATGTTGGACATGACAAAAATAACTTTGCAATGATAAGATCAGATTTGTTTTAGAAGGGCAGGAGCAGCAAGTAAATTAGAATACTTAATTTTTTTTTAAGCTTTTTGCTTGCTCATGGACAAAAAGTGTCATTTCTGGTTAAGTCAACTTATGTTTTGCTTTCTAGAGAGGCAATGGTTCTATCAGTGTTGCACTGAATTTGGCTTCTTTGAGACCACGGATTCAAAGAACCAGCCCTTCTCTGGAACACCTCTCAGGTAAAGGCTCTGCCTTGAATTATGTTTGTCACTAGAAACCATGATTGCTGAGTTTTGGGTTTTTTGCTTTTCCATATTTAAGGGGAAGAACAAATTTATCAGACTGGCCAGTCCCAAATTGGTGAAAAATTAAGGGAGAAATCTTCTGGATGGAAATTTGAGAAATAAAAAATATTCCAATATTATATATAGAACCAAGTCTCAGATTTCTGAATATCTTATGTAGTAGCTACCAGGAAACAGACTATAAATTTTAGAGTATTAATAAGAATAAATACATTAGTGGACTCAGTCTTACTTATTACCACTACAGGGTCATTTTATTTAATACTCCTTTACCAAGAAAGTACTTTGTGTGTTTACTGAACAATCCAGTTAAGGAACATGATGACAGCAAAGTTGTAAGTTAACGAAGATAAATTGTCCATCTCCTGAATTCAGTTAGCCAAGATTTGCTGGTTGTATCAAGCAGGACAGCTCTCCCTTAGTCAACTTTACTCTCATTGGTTAATGATCCTTTGTTCATATTTACTGCGTTCATAGAGCAAGATATGGTTCCTGAACTCTAGACTTATGCACTAGAAACAGAAGCTAATAAATATGAAGAACTTTAAAGGCAATTTGACACTTAAAATTGCAAAAAAGAGATTATTTATAAGTGCGTTTCTGTGTGTGCAGATATTTTGTACATAAAAATGCATAGACATTATAACATGTAAAAATACCTTGAAGGATAAAATCATGATAAAAATATACAGTTGGGGGACAGGTATGAACTTGGAGCTTATAGTTTCTCCTATCAAAGTCCCCAAACCCTCAAATTCCCTAATGAGGAATGGAGCTATGAATTAATCAAAGTCTAGTGTATTAACTGGACCACACTTTTTAAGAGTGGTGTCTGGGGTGAAGGTACCTGTATTGTGGCAAACAACTACTGTAGCCTCACTTCTTTTGGTGACTCTTGCACCACTGTGGAGAGAAGGCCCTTCTACCTTTTTAGCTCTTTGTTCCTTTGCATCTCGTTTTTGCTCCTAGGACATATGAGGAGAAATGCTGGCTTTTTTTGCTCCCTTCTTCTGTCTTTCTTATGGGTTCCAGACCCTCCAGGCCAGACCAACAGAAATGGGATGTGTGGAAGAGCTCTGTGTCACACCTCTAGTCATTGGAGACAGTCTCTGGCGCTCACTGCCTCTGTGCTCTGTTCCTCTTCAACAACCAGGCAGGCTATGCATTTAGCATCCTTCCTCCCTCAGTGGTTACTAGTCTAGGTGTGACCCTAATACTCCACAGCATGTTTTCTCCTTTTCAAAATGGGCGAATGAGAGCTTGAGTTAACTAATGCTATGATGAACCTCTAAATTTTTTTTCTGCCTGCTTTCTCCTTTTCACATAACTTTCTTAATGCATTTGTTTTTCTTTGTCCTGGCCACATGTGACTTATGATCCCTGACATAGGGATTAGAGCCTAGATGTCCGGTACGTATATCTTCAGCCTGATAAGAAGATGTCTGGCATTTATCTCTTTAGTCTGATAAAAAGTCTTTTGTAATTATTTTGTAATGAATAACTCCTCTGGCCATGAGATCTGTGTGCTACAGAGACCCTTGTAATCCTTGTAAAAATCATATATAAGCTCTAATCTAAAATTGCCTTTTGGGACTCCACAAAGACAGCCTGCGCTGCTGTCGGACTCCGTGTTGGTGCCATCTGAAAAATCAATTTTCTCTCTCTTACTGACTCGGAGTACATTTCATTGGCACGAATGCTTCAGGGCACAGACCTTAATCTGGCAACACAGGCTTAAGTGTAGGTTCATTGGGAAGGTAAAGAATAGGCTTTTCTTCTTTCCTTGTTCTGAAATCATAGGTGGCATCCAGGAAACAGTAGCCTGTGGTGACTACAGCCTCCTTACTAAGTCTCTACATTGGCTAGGCCAAGTTGCAGATAGAGAATAACTTTACTGGCCACATTCTTCTCATGCTTAACTACTAACGAAACTAATAAGAGGAATAGGTAGGCTAGATAGATAGATAAATAGATAAATAATTTCCTTCTTAAACTGAAGAAATTCTTTTAGCTATTTTAAGTTTCTCAGATTGTCGGAGGAAAACAAAATAACTAAAAAACAAAAAACACTACACTCTTTCTGTAGATATCTTTCATCCACTCCACAACCCTGTTCTCCAGCTCTTACAATTTTCTCTCATTTTCTTTGCAGGTATTTTCTTCAGTTATGTTCAGATGTCTTTGGCCCTGAGTTCAGTAGTGATTTAGTGGCTCAGGGAGTAAAGACCACCAACAAGTACTACGGTGGCTTCAATGTGAACGGAAGCAAAATCATCTTTTCCAATGGTTCCAATGATCCTTGGCACCATTTGGGAATCACAAAGGATATCAGTAAAGATTTGCCTGCTGTCTTCATTAAAGGTAACACAGTTCTGAACAGTCAAAGACCCACAAATAGGATGAAATATATATACAGGTAGTAATAAATTAAGGAGGCAATGAAGGTTTAGTGTTTGAAATCTAGCCTTCCATGAGGGAGACCTGTCTTCAACAACATAAAACAGCGACTATACACGTGGACTTCACCAGATGGAACACACAGGAATCAAATCAACCACATCTGTGGAAAGAGACAAAGGAAAAGCTCAAAATCATCAGTTAGAACAAAGCCAGGGGCCTACTGTGGAAGAGACTACCAACTGCTCATACACAAGTTCAAGTTGAAGTTGAAGAAAATTAGAACAAGTCCATAAGAGCCACTGTATGACCTTGAGTATATCCCACCTAAATTTAGAGACCTTCTCAAGAATAGATTTGATGCATTGAATACTAATTACCAAAGACCAGTTGAGTTGTGGAAGGACATCATACATGAAGAAGGTAAGAGTTCATTAAAAAGGAAAGAAAAAAAAGACCAAGTGGATGTCACAAGGGAGTTTGAAAGTTGCTCTTGAACATATAGCAGCTAAAGGGAAAGGAGGAAATGATGAAGCAAAAGAGCTGAACAGAAGATTTCAAATGGCAGGTGAAGAAGACAAGGTCAAGTATTATAAAGAAATGTGCAAAGACTTAGAGATAGAAAACCAAAAGGGAAGAACCCACTGGGTATTCCTCAAGCTGAAAGAACTGAAGAAAAAAATTCAAGTCTTGAGGTGCAATATTAAAGGATTCCACAGGGCAAAATATTAAACAATTCAGGATGCATCAAAAGAAGATGGAAGGAATACACAAAGTCACTGTACCAGAAAGAATTGGTCAACATTCAGTCATCAGGAACCAACCATACTGAAGGAAGAGGTCCAAGCTGCACTGAAAAGGCATTGGCAAAAAAGAAGTCTCCAGGAATTGATGGAATACTGATTAAGATATTTCAACAAATGGATGCAGTGATGGAAATGTTCACTGGTCTATGCCAAGAAATTTGAAAGACAGCTACTTGGCCAACCTACTGGAAGAGATCCATATTTGTACCCATTCCCAAGAAAGGTGATTCAACAGAATACGGAAAATGTCAGATAATATCATTAATATCACACACAAGTAGAATCTTGCCAAAGATGATTCAAAAACGGTTGCAGCAGTAGATCGACAGGGAATTGCCAGAAACTCGTCAGATTCAGTAGAGGAAGTGAAACAAGGGATATCATTGCTGATGTCAGATGGATCATGGCTAAAAGCAGAGAATACCAAAAAGATGTTTACCTCTGTTTTATTGACTATGCAAAAGAATTCAAATGTGTGGATCACGACAAATTATAGATAATACTGTGAAGAGTGGGAATTCCAGAACACTTAATTGTGTTCATGAAGAACCTGTACTTACACCAAGAGGCAGTCGTTTCAACAGAACAGAGGGATACTGCATGATTTGAAGTCAAGAAAGGTATGTGTCAGGGTTGTACCCTTTCATCATACTTGTTCAGTCTGTGTGCTGAGCAAATAATCTGAGACTGGACCATAAGAAGAAGAACGTGGCATCAGGATTGGGGGAAGACTCATTAACAGATGACACAACCCTGCTTGCTGAAAGTAAGGAAGACTTGACGCACTTACGGATGAAGATCAAAGATCACAGCCTTCCGTATGGATTACACTTCAACATAAACAAAAATCCTCACAACTGGACCAATAAGCAACATTATGATAAACAGAGAAAAGATTGAAGTTGCCAAGGATTTCATTTTAATTAGGTCCACAATCAACGCCCTCAGTAGCAGCAGTCAAGAAATGAAGCGGCACATTACATTTGGCAAATCCTCTACTAAAGATTTCTTTAAAGTGTTAAAAAGTAAAGATGTCACTTTAAGGACTAAGGTGCCCCCTGACCCAAGCCATGGTGTTATCTATCGCCTCATATGCATGTGAAAGCTCCACAATGCATAAGGAAAACCAAAGAAGAATTAATGCCTTTAAATTATGGTGTTGGCAAAGAATATAGAATATACCATGGGCTACCAGAAGAATGAACAAATCAGTCTTGGAAGAAGTACAGTAAGAATGCTCCTGAGAAGTGAGGATGGCGAGACTTCATCTCACATACTTTGGACAAGTTATCAGGAGGGACCAGTCCCTGGAGAAGGATATCATGCTTGGTAGAGTAGAAGGTCAGTGAAAAAGAGGAAGACTCTCAACGAGATAGACTGACAAAGTGGTTACAACAATGGGCTCAAGCATAACAACCCTTATGAGGAAGGCACAGGACCCTACAGTGTTTCCTTCTGTTGTACATAGGGTTGCTCTGAGTGGGAACTAATTGATGGCACCTAACAACAACAACATTAATTTGTTGATTTTGCATTCTTATCTTAAAAGAATCCATTTAGTTCACACAACATCAATAGAGGCATTGCCATTATCAGCAGGGCAATAACCGGTTCTTGGGGGTGAAAAAGTCCACTTTTAACATATAAAACACAGATACATATACAGTGCATGCATTATGTATACTCAGTACAGAAAGAGCTATACAGTATATATGGGCTATTAAAATTTTATTGGGAGGACTGAATAGGGAAAAATGTCTAACATGGCTCCTTAAGGAGACAATAGTGGAAAAAAAAGAAACGGTTAAGTAACTCTGCTCTAGTTTCTTTGAAAGGGGTTGAATTAAGTATCGGTATTTGTACATCTTAGAAAGATAACCATAACTGCAAAGTTGTCGATAATGTTTTAGTACTTCAACCATTACTCTTATTGCCGTATTCTTTCTTTCATCCTTATTCAGCTAGCTTAGCCTCTAATGCCCAGCTGAGATAGTAGTAAGTCAAACTAGCTTATGTAAATTTATCGAATTATAATAACTGAATTTTTTACTTAAATATCTGTAGCTTCATTTAAAACTAATTTTTAAATGAAAAATAATAATGCAAGTAATAAGTAAGATAATTTGCATATTCTCCCTTCCTTTGCTATCTAGATGTCGATTATTCATTGAACAGGTATTTATTAGGCAACTACTAAAAGGAGGGAAACTCACAATGAAATGGGTTGACCCAATAGCTGTAGGGACTTGTGGCTGTTTTAAGGATTTGGGGAAATATCAAATGAGAAATGGAAGGGGATTTTAGAGTTTTAGGTAAGGGAGTGAATGAATATGATGTGCATGTTGAGATACACTCCACTCGCACTGTAGAACACAAACTGGAGGAGAGTGAGAGAGGACCTGCGACACTAGTAAGAACTATTTGCATGAGCCTAGTAGGATGGTTACAGTAGAAATGAAATATTTAGAAATTTAGCAATTGGTGACTCACTGGGACATGGAACACTAGTAAGAATTTGCATGAGCCTGGTAAGGTAGTTATCAAACCAAAAAAACAAACTCATTGCCATTCAGTCTATGCTGACTCTTACCAACCAATAGGACAGAGTAGAACTCCCTCATGGGGTTTCCAAGGAGTGGCTGGTGGATTTGAACCGCCAGTCTTTTGCTTAGCAGCCAAATGCTTAACCACTAGCTCACCAGGATTGCAGTAGAGATGAAATGATATTCAGAAATTGGTGACTGACAGGATATAGGAGGAGAGGACAGAATTAGTACAAAATGAGAGGTTCAGGTTCATACTTATCTATCTGGGTAGAGGATGGAGCCATTGCCTGAGACGGCATACACTGGGCAAGAAAAAGATTTAGGGAGGCCAGGACTCAGGGAGCAGTGGAGAGAAGAACATAGAGAAAGATTAGGAAACTAATTCTGAACACATTGAGTTTGAGGTGCTTATAAAGTTTTTAAGTGGAAAAGTTGAATAGACAATTGAATATACCAATTGTCTAGATTTAGAAGCTAGATCTGATCTATGACAAAATTTGAGGCATTTAGTTGGGCTACTGACATTTCCTGGAAGCACCATTGACCCTTTAAATCTTAAAGCTCTCTGCTTGCTGATGTGAAATATAAATTTACTTAAATCATACCTGGCATACCTTTCAGCATCATAGTAACACACAAGCCACCACGGTCCACCAAACTGACAGATGGTTGGAGGATACATGAGATAGCCATGGAAAACAATATTCGGGAAGAAGACAGTGGGGCCTAGGAGTGAACCTGCTGTCATACCAACATTAAAAGTCGAGCAAAACAAACTGAAGGAGGCAGAGAGGTTGCTGGAAAGCCAAAAGAGTGTTGTGTCAACAGGGAAAAGAATAGTTCAAGATCTTGGGAGTCATTTGGGGGGAATGTTACTGAGATTTCAAGTAATATAAGAGTGGCAAAAGAGCCATTGGCTTTAGTGACCTGGGCTGCTTATTGAGCCTTATTCCAGATGACTCAGTAGAAGTAAAGAGAAAGTACACTAAGATGGAAGAGGTGAAGAAACAGACACAGAAAGCAGACACCTCAACCGTGATGGGTAGAAGAGAAAAAGAACAGCTGCTGGATTAGGGAATAGGGTCAAGGAGGAAGACCCCACTGTAGAGGGAAGGCAGGAAGAAAAAGGGTGCATCATGCACATGGAGGACTGGCTTTCACATATTATCTGCTACAACAGAAGCAAAGAAGTTATGGATGCAGTAAAACACAGTTTATAGACTTGGTGGTAGGAGTTGAAGAAGTTCCTTGGTTGTAAATACCATTCTTACAAATGCCCAACCCAAATCAAGAACACTCCCAAATTCCTGATACTTAGCCTTTAAACTTCTATTTTCTCCAGGAACAATTCCAAAGGCACCTAACCAGTATCCCTCATCTACTCTCATTGCAGCTAACCCAACAAGTTCTCACTCTCACTGTGTGTGTGCATGCACCTATGTGATAGTGTATGTGATAAAGTAACCAAATTATTGTCCGAAGGCTTATTTTATAAGAAGGAGGAAAAGGTCATTTTGATTTTCTAATGAAAACAGGAGAAGATACTATTACTATGGTATCATCCAAAGATGAGGTCCTAACATAAACTCTTGGTGGGGAAGGGCAATGCTTTCTCCAAAGCTTGTAATGGTTTTGCTCGTTTGGCTCAGTGACTACAAACGCAGTACCAATCTCAAACCCCTTCTTGTTCTTGCGAAGAGTAAACAGCATAAATGTGACCTCAACAGGGACAAGATTGAAACTTTGTTCTTTCATTTTTCTTGCCTCTGCATAGATGTCAAGGATTAGATCACCTCTTAATGGGAAATTACTATTCCTTTAGGGATTAATATAATAGAAATGTCAAAGGACTGGGTGGGGGAATTTTTTTCAAAATCTTAACACAAAAGAGAAGAAATATAACTTAATGAGTTCTTTAAAGGGTCAGTGGTGCTTCCAGGAAATGTCAGGGTTTAGAGGATTTTCTAGTTTTCTGGTCTTTCTCCAGAAGGAATTCATGCCCTTTTCCCACCAGGATGGATAATATTCATTTTGAGTCACAATCCCATAGACACACACAGGTCAGTGATGCTTACTATAGCTGTGACATGGACACATGCAAGTCCTACACCCTTGCTTTGACTGCCATTTCTCTCATATTCAAGAGCAAGTGACGTATATTGCCATAATAGAAACTGTAAAGTGGGCTCTAAAGAATACGTTATGTATTACACACTACATATGTTATTCACAAACTTTGTTGTTGTTCTTAGGTGCCATCAGGTAGGCTCCAACTCATGGCAACCCCACATACAATAGAACAAAATGCTTCTGGGCCCTGCACCATCCTTATGTTCATTGTCATGCTTCAGCCCATTGTTGCCTTCCAACCTAGAGGGCTCATCTTCCAGCACTGCATCAGATAATATTCTGTTCTGATCCATAGGGTTTTCATTAGCTACTTTCCACAAGTAGATCGCCAGGCCTTTTTTCTCAGTTGTAGTCCAGAAACTCCACTGAAACCTGCCCACCATGGGTGACCCTGTTTGTATTTGAAATATTGGTGGCATGGTTACCAGCATCATAGCAATACACAAGCCACCACAATATGACAATCTGATAGACACGCAGTGGATTCACAAACTATATGACTGTATTATTCAATGAGATGTTAAGAGCCTAACAGATAGCAATTGCTCACTGAATAATAGCTCTGAGGAAGAAGAATCAAACTACTTGGAATAGGCATCCATAGGGGAACAAGAAAAGTATACAACTTTTCTTAGGTACACACACACACACAAAAAAAATACCAAACCCTTTGCCCTGGAGTCAGTTCCAAATCATAGCGACCCTATGTGACAGAATAGAACTGCCCCATAGAGTTTCCAAGGAGCACCTGGTGGATTCAAACTGCTGACCTTTTGGTTAGCAGCCATAGCACTTAACCACTACACCACCAGTTCCTTAGGCATAGAACCTCCAAAATTTCGTATTGCAGCTGAATATGTTAACGTTTGTGCCACCAAAGGGCTCATACAGAGATTAAGCCAACTGACCTGTGACTGACAGTGTTATAAGTAGTAAGACCAGAACTCAAAGCCAAGAAGTTTCACTGGAAGTTGTGATCCTTAACTGGTCTGCCATATGCCTTCCAACAAGTTTTTTGGAGACATGAGATCTTATGCTTTCAAATAGACCTTGAAATCCTGAGAAAACCATTGGCTATCTTTCTTTTTCATGGGATTTAGGAAGACGTGGTTAAATTCATGCAATTAAAAATATTTATGGAGGGTCTATTTGTATCAGACGCTGTGCTTACCACTAGGGTATAAGGTTGCACATAGTCCCTGCCCCCCAGGAGCTACTAGTCATACATGGGAGACAATCATTGATCAAATAACTGTGTAGACAGCTTTCCTGAGTCAGAAATGTCTAAACAGAATTGAGAAATAGAAGAAAGTTAGGATCTACCCTCTAGGAAATAAACTGCTTGATAGCTAGAACTGGATCTTATTCATCTTTGAATCCATGGTGCCTAGTACTCGGTTAATGTTTAGAGACTGTGTGCTGAATGAAAAGTGCGACTCACTCCATTATAAAAATGAAGTTTAAGAGAACTTGGCAAGGAGGTCAAAGTCTCACTTTCAGGTTGTTCATATTGGCTGAAGAAAAACCACGCATCTCTAGCTAGAGAAGAATTCAAGCCTTGAGCCAAATTTTGTAGATAAATATTCCTTTTCTACTTCACCTCTATTTCCGCATCTCTTTCTTATCCCATTTTTAACTCGTCTTGCATTCAGTTAGCTTTTTGTGCTCCTTGAAAATACAGTTTTATGCTCATTATATTATGTAATAATAAAATCAAATTGACATAATAACCTACTTTTTTCTATTACAAATTTTATTACATATTTTTGGATAGTCATAAATTCAGTATGTGTGAGAACTATTATTTTACACTTTGAGATGTTCAGATTTGGCCATTGACCTCACAATTAAATGCAGTAAGACAATGGGGCCAATTCAGTGATTGAGAATCTTAATAATTTTTATTTAGTGGGCAGGACGAATAAAGGGGGGCTAAGAGTTGTCATAGGAGAAAAGCGGTAGTTACCCAGGTCAGTAGGGAGAGTGGATATTTTGTTACATTTGTGGTTGCAGAATAATAACCAGTTCCAACTCTGACTCATGGCAATCGTGTTTCAGAGCAGAACTGTGAGCCGTAGCAGTCTGAACAGCTGTGATCTTCTGGAAGTAGACGGCCAGGCCTTTCTGCCAAGGTGCCTCTGGGTGGATTCAAACCACCAACCTTTCAGTTAGTAGCCAAGCACTTAACGGACTGCACCACCCAGAGTGTCCTTGTGTTTGCAAAATGTCCTTCTTTTTGTCTATGTTCAGACATGATTATGCCATGGTCTTATTCATGTCTGGTCTCATCACAGTCCTGGCATGACCTGATCTGATGTTGAAATTCTTTGAAATTGCTTATGTTTATAGGGAACACTGTGGTTTGTTACCATCTGTCAGTTGTCAGGTCCTTTGCTTCTTTTTCACAGACAGAACTCTTCTTACTCTTTTACTCTCCTAACCTGAGAGGGAGCCATCTTTATTAGTTTCTTGTTCATCTTTCCAGTGTTTCTTTTTTGCAAATACAGTCGAGTATATTCTTATTTCTCCAGTGGCAAAAAAAAAAGGTAGCCTATTATATACACTTTTTACCCCTTGCTTGTTTCTCTTTTCAATATGCACTGGAGAACTTTCCATCTAAGTACATTGAAGTCTTTCTCATTCTTGTTAATGGGTGAATAGTACTCCATTGTCTAGATGTGCCATGGTTATTACATAATTTTAACAGAAATAAGGAGCTGTGGTGATGCAATTGTTAAGCACTCAGTTACTAACTGAAAGTTTGGCAGTGCCTCAGAAGAATGACCTAGTGATCTATTTTCAAAGATCACAGCCACTGAAAACCCTTTGCAGCACAGTTCTACTCTGAAACATATGGGGTCACTATAAGATGGAGTCGAATCTACAGCCATTGTTTTGTTTCATTTTGTTTTGATCTTTAGTTTGGACGGATGTTTATTTGTAAAATCCTGAGCTCACATTTGAGAGCATTTGTTACATAAACCTGAGCATTACAGGCAGTCTGGTGAACTGGGTTCAATCCTTAGATCCACCTACAATTTTCTTGACAAATCACTTAAACTCTCTCAGGCTCAGTTTCCACATTTGCAAAATTAAGACTTTGACAGATATTTAAGTCTGCATCAAATTTCATTCCTTTTTGATTGTTTCTCATGTTATATGTTTATCAACCCACTTTCTGTGAGAATAAAAAAAAAGTTCTGATTTGTAGCATCTATGGATTTCCATGGTGTAAATACTGCAGTCATGGCCAATTTCAGATCACAGTTTAATATTCAGCTTGCAAATTTTCTGAAAATTAAATAGTCGGTACTTGGAGCTGGTACAGTATGACTCCAGTAGATCTCTGGGAAAACTTCCTAAAATGATTCTCACTGAGATTGACACATTGAAACCTTCCCATTGGGAACTTAAGTTATATCACACTTGAGTTGAACAAAATGGAAACTAAAACATTATTCTCTAAATCTACTACCTTAATCATTCCCTGGAACATCCACTAGTTTGTAACACAGAAGGATTGTTTAGACCCCAACAGTAACTCACTTTAATAAATATCACATGTTTATCCAACCTTAATCTACAAAGGAAGCTTACTTCTTTGATCGAATCCCCTTATTAGCAAACTAATTCTCATTCTTAACGATGGATGGCTGCACATTTTATTCACCAGCTTTTGAAAATTACTGATACTCAACCCCATCCCAGACTAATTAAATCAGAACCTCTGAAGAATGGGGCTCAGATAATTGTTTGTTTGAACAGGGTTCCAGGGGATTCTAATGTGCAGTCCGGGGTTAAGGACGTCTGGTCTTTGGATATTTGGTATGTAGGTATTCTGACATTTCTGTTTCTCTTTTTAGGTGAAGGACACTGTGCAGATGTGTCAGAACAAGATGATACTGATTCAGCTGAACTAATTGAAGCACGAGAAAAAATATTCCAGATCCTACAAAAATGGCTAAAGCAATAGACTGGACCATTGTGATCCATGGAGTTCACATTGTTTGATTTTCAGTAAAATACAAAGCCTTTTTCCTAGTCCATCTTAGTCTGGAAGTTGTGCTGAAACCTGTTTGGGCATTATAGCAACATGCAAGCCTCCATTGACAGACAGGTGGTGGCTGCCCGTGAGGTGCATTGGGTGGAAATTGAACCCGGGTCTCCCACTTGGAAGACAAGAATTCTTGTTTACTTAGCACTTAGTTTCCTAGGGCTGCTGCGATTACAAATTACCACAAAGTGGGTAGCTTAAAGCAACAGAAATGTATTCTCTCAGTCTGGATGCAGAAGTCTGAAATCAAGGTGCCAGCAGGGCTTCACTCCCTCTAAAAGCTCTAGGGGAGAATCCTTGCTGGCCTCTTCTAGCTTCTACCGGCTGCAGGCTTCCTTGGCTTGTGGCAGCACCACTGCAGTCTTGGCCTCTGTCTTCACATGGCTTCTCTGCTGTGTCTCTGTGTGGCTCAAATCTCCCTCACCTTTCTCTTATAAGGACACCACTTACTGGATTTAGGGCCCACCCTAAATCTGGGATGATCTTATCTCAAGATTTTTTTATCTTAATCGAGATCTGCAGAGACTCTGTTTTCAAATAAGGTCTCATTCACAGGTACCAAGGATTAGGACTTGGACATGTCTTTTTTGGGAGGACACAATTCAACCCACTACAGTAGTCAAAGTGATCCAAGATTCAATGCAAAACAAATTGACGGAGGCTAGCAAGTGACACATAAGCCCTTTAGAGTGGCGCTAAAGCACTTGGCTGCTAACTGAAAGGTCAACTGTTGGAACTCACCAGCCACTGTGTAGGAGAAAGATGTGGCAGTGTGCATCTATAAAGATCTACAGCCTTAGAAACTCAACAGTGGCAGTTCTACTCTGTCCTATAGGATCCCTATTAATTGGAATTGACTCGACAACAACTGGCCCGGTTTTGTTTTGTTTTTTGGTTTGGTTTAAGTGGCAGAAGGAGCCTGGTGGCACAGTAGTAAAGTGCTCGGCTACTAACCAAATGGTCGGTGCTCGAACCCACTAGCTGCACCATGGGAGTAAGATGTGGCAATCTGCTTTCATAAAGATTTGCAGCCTTGGAAACCCAATGATACTGCTCTACTCGGTCCTGTAGGGTTTCTAGAGAGTCACTGTGAGTCTGAATTGACTTGACAGCAATGGGTTTGGTTTAGTTTGGTTTAGTTTGGTTTAGTTTTCTTAGAGAGTGTCAGAAAGCTTCAAAACAAGCCATAAGGAGAAACTTGAATCCCTAGGACTCGGGGCCGCATAGGTAAACCTCAGATGCTTGCACTTGCCCCATCCTGATGCCTTACTGCCTCACACAGTGGTCCACATTTCTATAACTGGTGTATGTATTTTTTTGTGTTAATATAAGTAACATAGTCAATTTAATTCGTTTTAAATGTATGCTATGGGAAAGACATTTTGCATTCTGAAGTTCAATTTTTATTTCCTTGAGGGAGGCAGTTTTGTTTTGAAGAAGTAGAATATATTAATTCCATTTTAAGAAAGCATGTCACTGAAAAAAGTTTGCTATATAAAACCTCGCTTTACAGTTCACTTCCATATCTGTCCATAGATCAAGAGCTCTCTGTGTTCTCCTTCCAAACTCTTTCTATAGATTAGCAAAATGTTGAGAGTAGAAAGGAAGGAATATGTATTCTTTCTGCTGAAGCAATTTCGTGTTTGTTTTAAAATTATTTTCATAGGATTTCCATATAATAGATGAGTTAGAAATATTTTTGCCAATTCTAGTGTTCAACCTTACTAAGTAATATCCACATACTTGGGCTAAATCTTATTTTTCCAGGATGTAACTAATTCTCGTTGTGGTTTCTATTGTCATATGTTTCCCTTCTTAATCTGACTCTACATTTTGTCTTCAAAGAATGAGCCTTTCCTCTGCCTACTATAAGACAGACAATTATTAGAAAAATTATTTATTTTCTTTTATTCAGAGCTGGAAATGTTTTATTCTCAAACTCCCGAAATAATTTTCCTCTCCCCAAAGTCAATTTTGTTACAAGTTATACATAAGGCTTGTAGTTTTTCCTAAAAGTTTGTGTAGTTAATTTCGGATTTAGAAATTAATTTAATACTGAGTACCAGGAATATTAATATATAGCTAAGGTGTAAGATAGTCTCACAGCTGAAAGTAAAGACAAAGGAAAGATGCCGAATTTATTTAACAAAAATGAAGATATTTCTGAATTTATGCAAAGACACTTCTTCCCCAGTTTAATCTCAGAAGTTGTATGTAATATCAAGTTCAAGAGATATCATTTCAATTGCTGATATTCAGACTCCAAATGTTAGCATGCTTTGCTTGAGGACATTATTGCAAAGCTTTAAGTTGCATAATTAAGACCAAGGATTTCATTGTCTCTCTACAGTATTCTGGAAATGATTTAAGTCAACAAACATTTACAGTTTCTGGTGCCTGACCGAGCACCTAATCCTTTTGCATTTTGGTTTTCATTACAAATAATTTTATAAATTCTGTGTTTAAAAAAATTTCTTCCTTATCTTTTTCTTTTCTGCTTTCCCCATCTCTAGTCTAAAACATCCTTGCAAGTGTTCTTGCTGTGTGCTTTCTGTTTATTAATATTTTTCTCCAGTAAGATTTCTTCCAATGGATAATCAGAGAGTGGCTGACTAAAGATATTTTCACAAATAATTTACAGTGGTATTCAACTATGGTTTGGATTGGAGTCCAGTAATAGAATTTCTCATTTTCTCTAACATAGCCTTCCTTGAACATGCCCTCAGGTTGGATTTTGATGTTTGAAAAATGGAAAATTATCAGTGGCTAGGGAGGATGAGGAAACCCTGGTGGTGTAGTGGTTAAGTGCCAAAGCTGCTAACCAAAATGTTAACAGTTCGATTCCACCAGATGCTCCACAGGAGAAAGGTGTGGCAATCTGCATCCATAAGTAAAGATTACAGCCTTGGAAACTATATGCGGCAGTTCTACTCTGTCTCATAGGATTGCTGTGCGTTGGAATTCATTTATAGCAATGGGTTTGCTTGGGTTTAGGGAGGATAAGGAAGGAGGCTTGACGGCTCAGTGGATAAATGCTCGGCTGCTAACCTAAACGTCGGCAGTTCAAACCCACCAATGGCTATGCGAGAGAAAAGACCTGGTTATCTGCTCCAATAAATATTACAGCATAGAAAACCCCATAGGACAGTTCTATTCTGTTATATTTCATTGTTATGAGTCAAAAATCAAGTCCATGAGCACTTACGCACTGCTGGTGGGAATGTATAATAATACAACCATTTTGGAAAAAGATATGGAGCTTCCTTAGAAAGTGAGAAATAGAAATACCATATGATTCAGCAATCCCACTCCTGGAAATATATCCTAGAGAAACTAGAGCTGTCACATGAATAGACATATGCACACCCATGTTCATTGCAGCATTGTTCACAAAAGCAAAAACATGGAAACAACCAAATGCCCATCAACTGATGAATGGATAAAAAAACTATGACACATACACACAATGGAGTACCATGCAAGGATAAAGAACAGTGATGAATCTGTGAAGCATCTCATAACATGGATGAAACTGGAGGACATTATGCTGAGTGAAGTAAGTCAATCACAAAAGGACAAATATTGTATGAGAACTCTACTATAAAAACTCATTAGAAGGGTTAGACTCAAAAAGAAACAATCTCTGCTGGTTACGAGGGATGGGAGTGGCGGAAGGAGAACTAAATAGACAATAGATCAGTGGTAACTTTCCTAAGGGTAAGACAGTATGCAGTACTGGGGAAGCCAGTACAAGTTTTATAAGGAAAGGTCATGGAAGCTCCATAGACACATCCAAACTCTGAATTGCTGGGCGAAGGTCTGTGGGGACCATGGTCTCAGGGATTATCTAGCTCAGTTGGCATAACACAGTTTGTAAAGACAATGTTCTACATTCTACCTAGGTTGAGTAGTGTCTGCGGTCTTAAAAGCCTGTCAGCAGCCATCTAAGATACCAGTGGTCTCACCCCTTTGGGATCAAGAGAGAATGAAGAGAACAGGATACAAGGAAACGATTAGTCCAAAGGACTATGAACCACAGCTTCCACGGCTTCCACCATACTGAGTCCAGTACAGCTAGATGGTACCCGGCTACCACCACTGACTGCTCTGACCGGGATCACAACAGAGGGTCCTGGATAGAGCTGCAGAAGGATGCAGAACAAAATTCTAACTCACAAAAAAAGATCAGACTTACTGGCCTGACAGAGACTAGAGAAACCCCGAGAGTATGGATCCCTGGACACCTTTCTAGCTCAGTGGTGAAGTCACTCCCTAGGTCCACCATTCACTCTGGATTGGACAGCCCATAAAACAAAACTAATGAAGCACAGCAGTCCAGGGACAAGGACTAGAAGGCATGAGGGGACAGGAAAACTGGTGATAGGGAACACAAGGTTGAGAAGGGACAGTGTTGACATGCTGTGGGGTTGTTAACCATTGTCACAGGACAATATGTGTACTAACTGTTAAATGAAAAGCTATTTGTTCTGTAAACCTTCATTTAAAGTACAAAAAAAAAAAAAAAAAAAACAAGTCCATGGAACACAACAACAGCAACAAGGGAGATGAGGGGCAGGAGGAGGAGAAAGTGGCAAAAGTCATTGGAGACTCCCTTCCCGGCTATACCTAGTGAGTTATAGGTTCAGTCCTACGTTTCCCTACCCCAACTGTCTTCAGATAACTTTAGCAACTGAGGCTTGAAGATATAATATTATTTCACCCCTTTTTATTCACAGATTCTGACTCTTATCTTTTCTCACCTGAGTTTCTGCAGTACCGTAATAACTACTCTCCTTGCCTTATGCTCTTGCCCTGCAATCCATCTCCTACTGGCCACTAGGAGGATTTTACTTGAAGTAAATTTGATCAAGTCCATCCCCCTGTTTAAAAATTCTGCAGGGACAGTCCATATCACTCACCCTCATGGGTTGTTTTAGAACAAACACCAATCTATTTTAAGTGCAGTGGTAGCCAAGAAGAAGGTCGTAGAGAAAGTACAACCACATATTAAAAAACCCTAGCCCAGACTCTGTGAATCTACTCACATGCCATAGACTAGTACATAATCACATGGTCACACTTATTTGCAAGGGAGGATGGGAAATGTAATTTAGTAATGTACCCACAACAACAACAACAACAACAAAAATGAAAATTGATTTTGATGGAAAGCTAGTCTTTTCTGCCACAGCATGTTCTTAAAAAATAATAATAATAACAATCACAATAAAATAAATATTGCTTGATTCAGGATTTTTCTCATGAACAGAAAAAAAGTGAACTGACATTTGTTGAATGTCTACTGAGTGCTTAGCATAATTTTTCTAGCAGACAGATTTTGTTATACTAATCTTTAAGTTTTCAGAACTTTGCAAATTGTCTAGCACATAGTAAACACCCTGGAAAATCTCTGCTGAACTGAACTTTACAAATATGTGAAGTGTTTTAAAAATATGAATAATAGCATCAGGATTTTGTAATCTTGATATTTTCTTTTTTTTCTGCCTTCCCCCCTTACCTGTGCCATATTTTTTCCCTATTGTTTCTTCTGGTGTTAGCTCTGACTGTATTAGTACTAGTTATCTTTGTTGTGAATTTAAAAAAGCTCTTCAATCTAACTTGAAGGTGAGGGTTACTGTTCTTCAAAAGCTGCCTCAACTGACTTCTCATTCATTCTGTCCTTACCAGAAAAGTGATTTGGAAAGCAAGTTCACAAATTTCACACATTTGATCACTGATGACCACGGATGGTTTTTCTGGGTTATTTCTTTTGGAAACAATTTAGAAGGAAAGGGAGAATGAAAGCCTAATCATGACCCTCCTGAAAAAGAAATTTTTTTTTCTTCAAGTTCTAACGGAACATGCTTCTACTCACTCCTACTTATTGTAGAAATGAGTCGTAGGCTTTTAGAGCTAAAAGGGGCTCAATGCCTTGACTGATCTTGACACCTTTTCTGTCAAGGAAGAGGGAGTGGAAAAAAAAGGAGGAATACTCTCATATCCTGGGAGATTCAGAGAAAGAAGTCACTGCTATAAGGATCAAAAGGTTAAATGAAGAGTGATTGCTGGTTTGGAGAAGAGAGGTCCAGCCAGGTGACACAGATCATCCCTGATGATCAATGAGGTCAGGTGTTGAAGCCACATCACCTTCACATCTAGAAAGAAAGGAGAATTCTTCTGACTCAGACAACAATAGTCTCTTGGCAATTGACCAGGTTGAATTATGTCCCCCAAAAATGTGTGTATCGATTTGGCTGGGCCATGATTCCCAGTATTCTGTGATTTTTCTATATAGTGTAAACCCTGCCCCTATGATGTTAATGAGTGAAGATGGGTGGCACTTGGATTAGTGAGGTAGCAGTCAATCTACAATATTGGATTGTGTCTTGTGGTAATCTCCTGAGATGTAAAAGAGAGAAGTGAGCAGAGAGACAGGGGACCTCATACCACCAAGAAAGCAGCACCAGGAGCAGAGCACATCCTTTGGACTGAAGTTCCTGTGCTGAGATGCCCCCAGACGAAGTGAAGATTGTTGAGAAGGCCAATAGAGAGAGAATGCCTTCCCCTGGAGCTGACACCCTGAATTTGGACTTCTACTTACTAGACTGTGAGAAAATAAATTTTTCTTTGTTAAAGCCATCCACTTGTGGTATATCTGTTATAGCAGCACTAGATAACTAAGACAGCAGCCTTAGGGCCAACCTTGGTTTTATCTGAAAGACGGTCAAGATCTCAGGCATTGTTCCCTTACCAACTTTTCCCTGCATTAGTAAAATGTCAATGTCATTTGTAATCTTACCCCATGTTGTCTAGATTTGGTCAGCAGGGGAAAACTCCCAGGTTACCAGCCTCCTTGTTCTTGTTGGGTGCTTTCAATCTGCTTCAAAGTGAACCAACCACCAACCTTTCAGTTAGCAGCTGAGTACTTAACAATTATGCCACTAGGGCTCCAGCTGGCCATTCTTGAGCAATCCCTTCGATAAGGAGGCATGTTCTCCTCATCCTATGTGTAAGGATTATGACTGGCAGCTCTATGGATGGTCCAGGGATCTACTAGTCCTGTTAGTGGACAGGACTAGCCATAATTTGCTTTGAAAAAAGCTGGGGTTCTCAAATCTGGAACACATACATCAATAACTAGCCTCCATGGCCAAAAGTGCGGCCTCTACATCATGTTCTTTCAATAGAAGCTGCCAGATTTAACAGGAGGGAAAAGATTCTCATGATAAAAGGGTTTAGTGGGCCAAATGAGATTCATCTCTCCCAGCTAGACTTTATTTATGGAAAATGTCATCCTTAAATTAAAATCCAGAACAATCTCTAACTTGCCTTCAACACTGAATGTCTACTTCCTTATCTTTTCTAAGAATGACTTAGCATTGTGATTTATCAACAAGATGCCAACCATTCCCTCTCATTTTAACTCATCTTTGAGGCAACAATTTAGAGAATAACACATCTGTGTAAAGTTTAATTCAATGTTTTCTCTGCCCACATCCTACCTAGGGTGCCCCAGGCAGGTTTGTTTCCTCTTGCTGAGAATCCTGGAGGAAAGCAGGCACAGGGAAGCAGGAAACACTGGACTCTGAACACAGTTTTTGAAGTGTCAGCTTTTGCAACCATTCTGAACTGTTTGCCTTTAAAAGCTCAGAGTAAGAACTGGACTTTCAAATCATTATTTCTCTTCACATTTCCAGTCACAATTATTTAGCTGTTTTATAAATATTCTTCATGACTTCACAACCAATTAGTTGTCTCTGAGCTGTGTATTCAAGGTTTCTCAGGCAGACAGGTCACAAGATGACTCCATCTGTTGGATCTGGCTACTGAATTGAAATATTCCTGTCATTATTATTTTCAACCTTCCCAGAGTGACCCTGATACCCTGTAAATCTAGGGTTGAAGCACTTTGCATTAAATTCTGTCAAGAAATAATGAGAATAATATATGTGTGGAACCGCTTGCAAAAGAAAGTACTTTTAAATGAAAAACAATGAAGAAATTTTCAAATACTATTTGACTAATACTTGACTAGCCCCTGGAGAAGGACATCATGCTTAGTAAAATAGCAGGTCAGAGAAAAAGATAAAGACCCTCAACCAGATGGATTGACGCAGCAGTTGTAACATGGGCTCAAGCATAACAACAATTGTGAGGATGGCGCAGGATGAGACTGTATTTCATTCTGCTGTACACAGGGTCACTATGAGTCAGAACCGGCTCGATGACACTTAACAACAACATTTGACTAGTACCACTATGGATTTTTTTTTGTCTTTTGCTGACAGGAAATGCACGTTAAAGTTGTTTATCCTAACTGTCTGAGCAAGCAGGTGGGATAAATGAGTCTTGTTTTCTTCAGAATTACCTCACTGATGATGCTGACACTGGGTGCCCAGAGCAGCAGAGCACTAGGCATATGACTAGTGTGGGTGGTTGTTGCTCCTCATTCCCAAGCATGGCTGGACCAAACTTTTTACTCAAATTGTAAACTTTGGAGTCACTACATATTTATCTTTATCACATCCTCTGGTTTACCCCACTGAAGACTTATCTCTCTCTTCTGTATGACAATGATCATTCCAGAGCAGAACCATAAGGAAAGACTAAAAACTTCATGTGGTATTAAGTGACATACCTTTCTCTGCCTTTGAGGAAAAAAGACCAAAGTACAAAAAATAATCAAATAATTTTTCTTTTTGTTTGTTTCAAACTACAAAGCTAATGTTCCCCAACAAGGAGGTGGTCTGTTATCAAGGAAAAATTGAAGCCAAACCAGTGTGAAACCAGGAGATGAGGGCTCAGTTCCTGGCTTTTGCTCTCACTAGTGTAAATACTGGAAATAGGAGAAAGATGTTTACCGCTGATTTATTGGCTATGCAAAGTCATTTGACCATGTTGATAATTACAAATTATACATAATATTGAAGAATGGGAATTGCAGAACACTTCATTGTGCTCACAATGAACCTGTACATAGATCAAGAGGCTGTTGTTAGAACAGAACAAGGAAATATTGTGTGATTTAAAGTCAGGAAAGTGTGTGTCAGTACTGTATACTTACACCAAACTTTTTCAATCTGTATGCAGAGCAAATAATCCAAGAAGATGGACTAGGCAATAGGACTGAAGGAAAACTCATTAACAGCCTGCAATATGCAGATGACACAACATTGCTTGATGAAAGTGAAGAGGACTCGAAGCACTTACTGATGAAGATCAAAGATTACAGACTTCAGAATGGATTACACCTCAACATAAAGAAAACAAAAATCCTCACATCTGGACCAATTCGCAACATCATGATAAATGGTGAAAATGTTGAAGTTGTCAAGGATTTCATTTTACTTGGATCCACAGTTGAATCTCCTGGAAGCACTGGTCAAGAAATCAAACGAAGTGGCAGAGCCAACATAGCACTATAGACAGAAGCACCATGCCATCCCTCTGCAGCAAAGATCCAAAAATCAAAGTAAAATGACACAAATGTCACTCCTGGAACCTTAAGCATCAAATGAAGGAATAAGAATTGGAGCAAGTACCAAATGGATTAGGAAACTGACAGAGAACAGAGAATGAGGAAAGTTATGGAGTGAAGGTCCACTAACAGCTTACGAGGCACAGATTTGCTATTTTGGACTACAGACACCAAGGAGCACAGGTAGGGAACGTGGGAAGACAACTTCATGGAGATTCCAATAGGAGACAGAGTAACCAGTAACCAGGGATATGCACTTTCCTACCCCCACACTTCTTCCCTGTACGTGGCCTCCACCTCTTACCAACGGGTCATGATCACTTCAGCCAAAGAGACACCAAATCCGCTGCCTGGATCCACCCTTCCCCCGCTGACTGGCCCCTTTAGCACCAACTTTTTGCTCGATTTTTGGTTGTTGTTGTTGCTGGTTTTTTTCTGGCTTTTTCTGCTACTTCTCTCTCTTCCTTCCTTTCTTTTCTTCCATCCAGCTATCCCCGTGTGCTATCCTCTCACCTTCTTGATGGGCTGCGCCACAACTGCTCAGCTAGATAGCCACCAGCACATGGCTCTCCCAGGTCCATACTGCCCCTGCAAGCAGGCTCTGTCAGCAACTTTTTTTTTTTTTCCTAGCTTCTTCTCTCTCTTTCCCTTCTTTCTTTTACTTTCTCCTATCCACCTAGCTCCATGTATCACCTCAGCCCTTCTAGGCAGGTCAAACTATGTAACTCATCTAGAAAGCCATGCCAGTTAGCCCTGCCCCCACCCACTGAAACCTACCGCAGCACCATTTTATATACTTTTTTTGTTTTTGCTTCATTTCACTATTTTTTTTTTTTTTTGCTTTTGTTTCACTCTCTTCTTTCTGTAACTCACTTAGCTTGGTGCATGACATTCTCTCCCTTCTCTCTGCCTATCTACACTGCATGCTTAACACTGTGCCTTTGGACCCCACCTTGAAATGCCCACAAAGCCCACCCCAACAGACACAGTTTGCTCTGCAAACTACCCACCCCCTCACCTCCGCCCCCATTAGACATGCCCAGCTACACCATAGCTGAGTGACTAGCACTGCCAACCTGGGCAAGGTGGTGAGAAGTATTGTGCCCACAGACAAGCAAGCAATGAGACATGCCCAGCCTGCACCCAGACATAACCAAAGAAAACAAAAAAGCAGGATGAGACAAACAAATCTTCAAGAAATAAATGAAGAAAATGATTCTTGAATATCCCAGAGAAAGCAGACAATATCTAAACATATACAAAAACAGGAGAGGAAGGATGCAGAAACAGACCAAAATAAAACAGCAGCTGACCCTTGGGTAGAGGAAAAGGCACTAGAACTACCTCATAGAGAATTTGAAACTCTAATATTCAGTGTTCTCCAAGAGATGAAAGAATAGCTGACAAAAAATAAGGAAAAAATAGACAAAATCATGGAAAATACAGACAAAATCAGAAAACACAAAGAAATGGAAAAACTCAGGAAAATAATACAGGCACAAAATGTGAAAATAAATAAAGAAATAAAAATCATATAAAAAGAGAAATTAGAAATTCAAAACAAAATCAAGATTTCAGACATGGACAGTGCATGGAAGATTTTAGGAGCAAATTCGAAACAATGGAAGACGGGATCTGCAAAATTGAAGACAAATCCTTGGATACCACTTTGTTTAAGGAAAAATCTGAAAAAAGAATGAAGAAAAAGGTAGAAACCCCGAGAATGATGTGGGATACAATCAAAAAGAGAAATATGCAAATGATTGGAGTTCCAGAACAGGGGGAGAAATTGGAAAACACACAGAGGATCATTGAAAAATTGCTGACAGAATACTTCCCTAATATTATGAAAGACGAAAAGCCAACCATCCAAGAAGCTTAACGAAGCCAATATAGCATAGACCCTAAAAGAAAATCATCAACACATATCATAATCACACTCGCTAAAACAAAAGCTATAGAAAGAATCCTGAGAGCAGATAGAGGGAAAAAAAAAAAAGTCACATACAGAGGGGAAACAATAAGACTAAGCTCTGATTCTTTGGCAGTAACCATGCAGGCAAGAAGGCAATGGGGTGACATATATAAAAACTTGAAAGGAAAAAACTGTCAAACAAAAATAATATATCTGCAAAACTTGCTCAAATATGATGTTGAAATTAGAACATCACATATAACCAGAAATTAAGGGAATATGTAAAAACTAAATCAAACTTACAAGAATTATTGAAGGTAGTCCTTTGGTTAGAGAATCAACAACATCAGACAACAATCTGAATCTAGGACACAAGACATCATCAGCCAGAATCCAACCTAAGTAATGAACTCTCCAGGATACACCAAAACTAAAAGATTTACAATAGGAAACTAGAGATGTGAATCTGTAAAAGACAACAATATCAGAACAATAAAAGAGGGAAACAATGAGGTAGGAATAGAACTTTCAAATGGAGAGGAAGCCGAAGCAATATCGACTAATAAAGGACTGGTTTAAAAGTAGGAAAATGGGGTAATTTCAAGGTAACCACAAAGAAAGTTAAGAAACCTACTCATCAAAATTAAGAAGAAAAACATTAAGTCACAGTAAACACAAAATCTACACAAACCAAAGATATGAAAAAAAAAAAATCCACAAATAAAAGGAATTCAGCACAGAAGAGTAAGAGGAACAAAGAAAACGTTAGCACCACAAAAAAAAAAAACACTCTAAAGTGACAGCAATAAACACACACATATGAATAATCACACTAAACTTAAATGGCTTAAATGCACCCATAAAGAGACAGAGAGTGATAAAACGGATAAAAAAAAACAAGACCCATCAATATGCTATCTACAAGAGACACACCTTAGAAACAAAGACATAAATATATTAAAAGTCAAAAGATGGAAAAAATATATCAAGCAAACAGCAACAAAATAAGGAGTGGCAATACTCATCTCAGACAAAAGTAGACTTTAAAACAAAATCCACCATAAAAGACAAAGAAGGGTATTATATAATGATTAAAGGTACAATCCACCATGAAGACATAATCATAATAAATATCTACCCACCCCATTACAAGGCTCAAAAATACATAAACTCTAACAGCACTGAGAAGAGTAATTGATAGTTCCATAATAATAGTAGGAGTCTTCAGCACACCACTCTAAGTAAAGGACAGAACATCTAGAAAGAAACTCAACAAAGGTAGAGAAGATCTAAAGGCCACAATCAACAAATTTGTCCTCATAGACATGTACAGAACACTTCACCCAACAGCAACAAAATACACATTGCTTTCCAATGCACGTGGAACATTCTCAAGAATATACCGCATCTTAGACCATAAACAACCTTCAACAAAATACAGAGCATTGAAATAATACAAAGCATCTTCTCTGATCACAATGCCATAAAAGTAGAATTTAATAATAGAGCTAGTGAAAAAAAATCGAATACGTGGAAACTGAATCAAAACTTACTTAAAATCCACTGGGTAATAAAAGAAATTGAAGATAAAATTTAAAAATTCCTAGAATCAAATGACAAGGAAAACACATCATACCAAAACATTTGGGACAGAGCAAAGGCAGTGCTCAGAGGTCTATTTGTAGCAATTTATACGCACATAAAAAAGATGAAAGGGACAAAATAAAGTTAGCAATGCAACTAAACAAATAGAAAGAGAACAGCTAAAGGAGCCCACAGCCAGTAGAAGTAAGGAAATAATAAAGATCAGACCAGAAATAAATGCAATTGTTGCTGTCGTAAGTTGCCTTTGAGTTGGTTCCCACTCATAGCAATCCTAGGTACAACAGAAAGAAATTGACCAATCCTGCGCCATGCTCACAATTGTTGTTATGCTTAAGCCCATTGTTCCAACCACTGTGTCAATCCATCTGTTGAGGGTCTTCCTCTTTTTCACTGACCTCCACTTTACCAAGCATGATGTCCTTCTTCAGGGACTGATTTCTCCCAATAACATGTCCAAAGTATGTGAGATGCAGTCTCCTCATCCTTGCTTCTAAGGAGTGTTCTGGCTGTACTTCCTCCAAGACAGATAACTTCTTTCTCATGGCAGTCCGTGGTATATTCAACACTCTTTGCCAACAATACAGTTAAAGGGTGTTCAAGTTTTCCTCTGTCTTCCTTATTCATTGCATAGCTTTCAGATGCATACGAGGTGACTGAAAACATCATGCCTTGAGTGAGACACACATCCTAGTCTTCAAGGTAAACTCTTTGCATTTTAACACTTTAAAGAGGTCTTTTGCAGCAAATTTGCCCAATGCAATGCATCCTTTGATTTCTTCTCTCCTGCTTCCATAGGCTTCAATTGTGGATTCAAGTAAAATGAAATCCTGGACAATTTCAATCTTTTCTCTGTTTAACACGATGTTGCTTACCAGTGGTGAGGATTTTTGTTTTCTTTATGTTGAGGTGTAATCTATACTGAAGGCTGTAGTCTTTGATCTTCATCAGTAAGTGCTTCAAGTCCACTTCACTTTCAGAAAGCAAGGTTGTATCATCTGCATAATGCAGGTTGTTAATGAGTCTTTGTCCAATCCTGATGGCCGTTTCTTCTACAAATATTCCAGATTTTATATTATTTGCTCAGCATACAGGTTCAATAAATATGGTGAAAAGACACAACCCTGCTGCACACCTTTTCTGACTTTAAACCAGACAGCATTCCCTTGTTCTGCCTCTTGATCTATGTACACGTTCTTCATGAGCACAATTAAGTGTTCTGGAATTCCCATTCTTCACAATGTTATCCATAATTTGCTATGATCCACACAGTGGAAAGCCATTGCACAGTCAGTAAAACAAGGTAAACATTTTTCTGGTATTTTCTGTTGTCAGCCAGGAACAATGATGAATTTTGCAAACATGTCACAGTGTGGATGAATCTTGAGGGCACTATTCCGAGTGAAATAAGTCAATCATAAAAGGACAAATACTGCATGAGAGCACCATAATAAAAAAATCATGAAAACATTTACAAACAGAAAGGAATAATTTTTGATGGTTATTAGGAAAGGGGGCCCCCACGTGTCTATCAGTTAGTCATACTGTGGGGACGTTTGTATTGCTGTGATGCTGGAAGCTACACCACCGGTATTCAAATACCAGCAGGATCTTCCATGGCGGACTGGTTTCAACTGAGCTTCCAGACTAAGAAAGACTAGGAAGAAGGACCTGGTGGTCTACTTCTGAAAAGAATTAGCCAGTGAAAACATCATGAATAGCAGCAGAACATTGTCTGATAGAGTGCTGGAAGATAAGCCCCTCAGGTTAGAAGGCACTCAAAATATATCTTGGGAAGAGCTGCCTCTTCAAAGTAGAGTCGACCTTAATGACTTGGATGGAGTCAAGCTTTCGGGACCTTCATTTGCTGATGTGGCACAACACAAAATGAAAAGAAACAGCTGCAAACATCACTTAATAATTGGAACATGCAAGGTATGAAGTATGAATCTAGGAAAACTGGAAATCCACAGAAATGAAATGGAATGCATAAATGTTTATATCCTAGGCATTAGTGGCTGGAATGGACTGGTATTGGCCATTTCAAATCCAATAATCATATGGTCTACTATGTCGGAATGACAACTTGAAGGGGAATGCCCTTGCATTCATCTTCAAAAGAACATTTCAAATCTATCCTGAAGTACAATGCTGTCAGTGATGGGATAATATCCATACATCTACAAGGAAGACCAGTTAATACGACTATTATTCAAATTTACACACCAACCACTAAAGCCAAAGATGAAGAAGTTGAAGACTTTTACCAACTTCTGCAGTCTGAGACTGATCAAACATGCAATCAGGATGCATTGATAATTCCTGGTGATTGGTTTACAAAAGTCAGAAACAAAGACAAAAGAGCTGTGCTCTATGGCCTCGGTAATAGAAATGATACTGGAGATGGCATGATAGAATTTTGCAAGACCAACGACTTCTTCATTGCAAATACCTTTTTCCAACAACATAAACGGCAACTAGACATGTGGATCTTGCCAGATGGAGTATACAGGAATCAAATAGACTGCATCTGTGGAAGAGCCGATGGAAAAGCTCAATATCATCAGTCAGAACAAGGCTGGGGCCAACTGTGGAACAGACGATCACTTGATCATATGCAAGTTCAAGTTGAAACTGAAGAAAATTAGAAAAAGTCCATGAAAGCCAAAGTACAACCTTGAGTATATCCCACCTGAGTTAAGAGACCACCTCCAGAATAGATTTGACGCATTGAACGCTAACGACCAAAGACCAGACAAGTTGTGAAATGACATCAAGGATGTCACACATGAGGAAAGCAAGAGATCATTAAAAAAGACAGGAAAGAAAGAAAAGACCAAAACGGATGTCAGAAGAGACTCTGAAACTTGCTCCTGAAAGCTGAGTAGCTAAAGGAAAAAGAATAAATGATGAAGTAAAGGAATTAAACAAAAGATTTCCAAGGGAGACTCAAGAAGACAAAGTAAAATATTATAATGAGATGTGCAAAGACCTGGAGATAGAAAACCAAAAGGGAAGAATATGCTCAGCATTTCTCAAGCTGAAAGAACTAAAGAAAAAATTCAAGCCTTGAGTTGAAATGGTAAAGAATTTCAAAGGAAAATACTAAAGGACACAAGAAGCATCAAAAGAAGATGGAAGGAGTACACACAGACACTATACGAAAAAGAATTGGTTGATGTTCCACAATTCCAGAGGCAGCATATGATCAGGAATCGATGTTACTGAAGGAAATAGTCCAAACAGCACTGAAGGCATTGGGGAAAAACAAGGTGCCAGGTATTGACAGAATACCTCTTGAGATGTTTCAACAAAAGGATGCATCTCAAGAAGTGCTCACATGTCTATGCCAAGAAATTTGGAAGAGAGTAACCTGGCCAACAAACTGGAAGGGATCCATATTTATGCCTGTTCCCAAGAAAGGTGATCCAACCGAATATACAAATTTTTCAAACAGTGTCATTAATATCACACTTAAGTAACGTTTTGCTGAAGATCATCCAAAACAGCTGTAGCACTATAATAGACAAGAAACTACCAGAAATTCAAGCTGGATTCAGAAGAGGATGTGGAAGCAGGGATATCATAGTTGATGTCAAACATATCCTGACTGACTGTAGACAATGCCAGAAATAAGTTCACCTGTGTTTTATTGACTATGAAAAGGCATTTGACTGTGTGGATCATGACAAATTATGGACAATATTGCAAAGAATGGGAATTCTAGAAAACTTCATCGTGCTCATGAGGAACCTAAATAGAGATCAAGAGGTAGTCATTTGAACATTACAAAGGGATACTGCTTAGTTTAATGTCAGGAAATGTGTGTCTCAATGTTATATCAGTTCAAGACATGTATGATACCTGTATGCTGAGCAAATACTCTGAGAAGCTGGACTATATGAACAAGAAGTGGGCATCGTGATTAGAGGAAGACTCATTAACAACCTGCGTTATGCAGATGACACAACCTGGCTTGCTGAAAGTGAAGAGGACTTGAAGCACTCACGATGCAGATCAAAGACCATAGGCTTCAGTATGGATTGCACCTCAAAATCCCTAAAAAAAAGAAAAAATCCTCACAACTGGACCAATAAACAACATCATGATAAAAGTAGAAACGATTACAGTTGTGGAGGGTTTCATTCTCTTAGATCCACTATCAACACCCATGGAAGTCGCAGTCAAGAAATCAAAAAACACATTGTATTGGGTAAATCTGCTGCAAAAGTCTTCTTTACTGTGTTAAAAAACAAAGATGTCACCTTGAACTAAGGTGCGCCTGACAGAAGCCGTGGTGTTTTCAATGACCATATATGCATGTGAAAGCTGAACGAGGAATAAGAAAGATTAGAGAAGAATTGACACCTTTGAACTGCGGTGGAGATGAAAAAAATTGAATGCACCATGGACTGCCAAGAGAACGAACAAGTCTGTCTTGGAAGAAATACAACCAGAATGCAGCAGGATGGTGAGACTATGTCTCATATTTTCTGGACATGTTATCAAGAGGAAGCAGTCCCTAGAGAAAGACATTTTGCTTGATAAACTAGAAAGTCAGCAAAAAAGAGGAAGTCCCTCGATGAAATAGATTGACACAGTGGTTGCAACAATGGTCTGAAGCATAACAATTTTGGAGATGGTGCAGGACCAGGCAGTTTTTCATTCTGTTGTTGCTATGAGTTGGAACTCTCTTGATGGCACCTAACAACAACAGGAGGAGAGGAAGGGAAAAATACTAACTAGAAAATACTTGTTGCAGTTCAGTAGATTTCAACTCATAGCAACCCTATAGGTAAGTAGTAACATTGGTGAAGGGTAAGACAGTACTCAAGACTAGGGAAGTCAGCACACCTTGACCAAGGCAATGTCATGGAAGGTTCATAAAGGAAAAAGAAAAAAGAAAAAAAGCCTGTTCCCATTGGATCAATTCCGACTCATAGCAACCATATAAGACAGAGTAGAACTGCCCCATAGGGTTTCCAAGGAGCAGCTGGTGGATTCAAACTGCCAACCTTTCTGGTTAGCAGCCAAGTTCTTAACAGCTGCACCACCAGGGCTCCAGGTTCATAGACACATCCAAACTCCAAGAGGGACCTAATTACAGGGCTGAGGGCTGGGTACCATTGTCTTAGAGGACAGCTAGCTCAGTTGGCATAATATAGCTTTTAAAGAAAATGTTCAACATTCTACTTTGGTGTGTAGCGTCTGCGGTCTTAAAAGTTTATGAACAGCCATCTAAGATACTCTACTGGTCTCATCTCAGCTGGATCAAGGGAGAATGAAGAAATCCAGAAACATAAAAGAAAGATTAGTCCAAAGTACTAATGGATCATAACTACCACAATCTCCACCAGACTGAGTCCAGCACAACTAGATGGTGCCTGGCAACAACCACCAACTGCTCTGACAGGGATCACAATAGAGGGTCCCATGCAGAGCTGGAGAAAAATGTAGAAAAGAATTCTAACTATTTTTTGGACCAGACTTACTGGTGTGACAGAGACTGGAGAAACTCACAGAGAATGGTCCCAGACGCTCTTTTCACTTGGTACTGAGTCAGTCATGAGGTTCACCCTTCAGCCAAAGACTAGACAGGCTCATAAAACAAAACAAGACTAAAAAGGGCACACCAGCCCAGGGAAGAGGACAAGAAGGCAAGAGGGGGCAGGAGAGCTGGTAATGAGAAGCTCAAGGTCAAGAAGGGAGAGTGTTGACATGTCTTTGGTTTGGCAACCAATGTCACAAAACTATATGTGTATGAATTGTTTAACCAGAAAATAATTTGATCTGTAAACCCTCATCTAAACCACAATAAAAATAACAAGAAAGAAAGAAAACCAAGCAATCCATTGGGCAAATCTGCTGCAAGGGACCTCTTTACAGTGTTAAAAAAAAGCAAAGATGTCACTTTAAGGACTAAGGTGCACCTAACCCAAGCCGTGGTGTTTTCAATAGCCTCATATACATGCAAAAGCTGGACAATTAATAAGGAAGACTGAAGAAGAATTCATTTCTTTGAAATATGGTTTTGGCAAAGAATATTGAATACACTGTGGACTTCTAAGAGAATGAACAAATCTGTCTTAGAACAAGTACAGTGAGAATACTCCTTAAAAGCAAGGATGGCAAGACTTCTCACATACTTCGGACATGTTATCAGGAAGTAACAAATGCCTGGAGAAAGGCCTCATGCCTGGTAAATTAGATGGTCAGTAAAAAAGGAGGAAGACCTTTGACAAAATGCATTGACATAGTGGCTTCAACAATGAGCTCAAGCATAACGATTGTGAGGATAGTGCAGGACAGGGCAGTGTTTCCTTCTATTGTTCATAGGGTCACTATGAGGAGAATCAACTCCAGGGCACCTAACAACACAGTTGCGTGAATTTGGGCAAGTCGCTTGTCCTCTCTGGGGGAAACAGGTTGTTCCTCAGGTGAAAAATCAGGAGCTATTAATACCTATCCCCAGTGTCATGGTGGAGATTAAAGGAGATAATGTGTTCCAGGACCTGGCATCCGGAATATTATATTCAATATATATCAGTTAGCTGAGTTTCTTCATACTACATGCCACAATTTACCTTGCATGGCCATTCCTGAAACAATGAGAGTCCTCTTTTTCCTTCCCTCAAACTTCATCTTGAGTTATGGATAAAGGGAAATAGATATCTGAGTAAGCTAATGATTTTGTTGTTGCTAGTTGCCATCAAAGTGACTTCGACTAATGGTGACCTTATGTACAACAGAATAAAACATCTGGTCCTATTCCATCTTAATGATCATTGGGATGTTTGAGTCCACGGTTGTGGCTATTGTGTCAATCCATCCCATTTAGGGTTTCTTTCATTTTCATTGACCAAACTTGCTTTTAAGGAACATTCTGTTTGTATTTCTTTTAAGATTGATTTGTTCATTCTTATGGTAGTCTACAGTATACTCAATATTCAATAATGATATACAGGTTTAAAATGTTGAGAAAAGATTCTTTTGTATATTCTCTTTTAATTGTGAGATGTGATCCTATGAAAAAACTGCATTTTATAGGCTGTAAACCTGGATCATGATTACTATTATGAACTATCTTCAAAAATATAATTTTCCTCATACATATAAGTATTACTGACTTACATAATCTTTGTCCTCCACTTTTTTGACATCCTTTTCTTTATATTTTTATTTTGCTTTAGATGAAGGTTTACAGAGCAAATTAGTTTCTCTCATTAAACAATTAATACGTATATTGTTTTGTTTCATTGGTTGCCAGTCCTACAATGTGTCAACACTCTCACCCTCTCAACCTTGGGTTCCCCGTTACCAGCCTTCCTGTCCCCTCCTGCCTTCTCATCCTTGCCCCTGGGTGAGTGCACCTATTTAGTCTTGGTTTGTTTTATGGGCCTGTCTAATCTTTGGCTGAAGGGTGAACCTCAGGTGTGACTTCAATACTGAGTTAATAGGGTGTTCAGGGACCATAGTCTCAGAGTTTCTCCAGTCTCCGTCAGACCAGTAAGTCTGGTCATTTTGTGAATTAAAATTTTGTTCTACATTTTTCTCCAGCTCTGCTTGGGAGCCTCTATTACGATCCGTGTCAGAGCAGTCAGTGGTGGTAGCCAGGCACCATCTATTTGTGCTGTACTCAGCCTGGTTGACATTCTTTTCTTTCTTGTCATGACTGAAATCTTTTCTCAAGCAGATGCCAAATTGTCATAGTTTGAATAAATTTATCACTCATTTGTCTCACTTTTATCAAGGATTTGGCACAATATAGCTGAGCAATCGATCACTAGCCAACCACCAGACTTCAGAAAAATCATTATTAAGGAAGATCCACACTCTCCCTCTCCCCCACGAACACTGAGTAAGTGTAAGTACCTAAAACCTATGTTCATAGAAGGTTTAAAATGTTCCCATACCAATGTTCTATCCTAGGTTCCAACAAGATTCCCTGGACTTCATAAATAAGCAGCATCGGAAAACATAATATGAATACAGAGTAAAGATGCTCATATTTGCTTAAAAAAAAAAGATAACTCAGAATGCCTACTTGTGGTAAATTGCTTGAGAAACTGGCCTTAATGCTCCACCCCTCACTGAGTCCATGCCCTTTACAACATGACTTTGCTGCTTCTCCCATCAAAAGTGTACCTGTTGTCTACTCTCCCCTCCCTTGAATCTGGGCTACTCTTTTGACTTGCTTTGGCAATAGAATATGGCCTCAGCCATGAACCTAAGCCTTGCACATCTCTGTCTTGCCTGTGCCATGAGAATGAGCCTGGGCTAGCTTGCTGGAGGAAGAGAGACCATGTGGACCGAAACCAGTCAGCCCAGCCAACACTACCCTACAACAACTGATCAGCCAACTGATTGCCAGACATGCGGGTGACCCCTAGCCAAGATTGGAACTGCATAGTTTAGCCCAACCAAGATCAGCAGAACTACCTAGAGAACTTGTAAGGTCATGAGGAAAAACAAATGTTTATTATTTTATGTCACTGATGTTTTGTAGTTGTTCGTTATGCAGCATAATTGTAGCAACAGATATCTGATACATTAACTAACAATGAAATGGTGGAATCTCCTGAGTGGTCAGGGATATTTTTGGAGGTGATGTCTTGGGATGGGAAAGGAGAAAGTCTGTCTTTTCTGCCTAGTATCTAAATCTTTATTTACTCATAATATTCCTGAAGTAAGTCTGTTGCCAAAGCTTAATGATGATGTGCATCAAATTTTTGTCTGGAGGGACATCTCCCTCCTATGAGAGGACAGCTAAGACTCTGAGGACAGGATTCTCAAACTGGGGCACAAATAAGCTGAGGGATGTGTAACTGTTTTGCCAGGGCTCAGGCAAAGCTGCAGGATAAACATGATACATCTTCTTGGAACATGAATTTTCTTGAGGATTTGGAAAACAACATGTAGCATAGTTTTTCTATTAAAATAAAGACAGGTATATTTTGGAACTGAATGTAATGTTCCCATATATTTCAATAATGAAATACAACCTCTCATTTCTCCCCCTACTCTTACCCAGGAGTTTACTCTCTTCTGACATTAGATTTATAATTTTTGAAAAGTCTATAAAGCACTATTCTGGGCAGTGCTTCTCTAATTTTTCTTTTGTGCCTATTGCTCTCTTGTCATCAAAAGACTTGGGAAATTGCCATATAAACAAACTGCTATAAACATTTTTTTAACATAGTTTATGGTTTATAAAAGGAGTCCTGGCTGTTCAACGGTTGTGATCTAGGCTGCTACACAAAAGATTGGCAGCTTGTACCCCGCAGAGTCTCTATGCGAGAAAGACCTAGAGAGCTTCTTACATACATATGACAGCCATGGAAACCCTATGGGGCATTTCTACTCTGTCATATGGGGTTGCTATGTGTTGGAATTGACAATACCCAACAACAATAACATGGTTGATGGTTATCAAACTTTACAGATCAGGGGATTTATAGACTTAAATTTCTAATAATGTGTTATGCATGCTTTCATAAATCTTTATAATCTGTTTTACTCCCAATGAGGAAAAAATAAATAACAGCAACCACTCATCTAATGAGAAAATTGGTATTTCACATTCTAGATTGAAAAGCTGCTGGACTCGGTTGGCCATCTGACCTTGTGTTCCGTTCATTTATTCCTCAGCCCAGCCCACCAGCAGAGCCCTACTTGTCTGCTCTTCTGGGAACCCAGTTTGGCCCTTCAGTGCCTTACCTGTTGATGACTTCAATTGCCACTACGACTTAACCAGCTTTAGTTCTTCAAATTTTTGTAATTTTTTTGTTTAGTTAAGTACTAAGAAAACTAAAAATGTGCCTCTTTTGTTTCTAATCAAAACTTTTTCTTAGTTCTCCGTCTATTATCCATAGTCTCCAAAATGACCCCTCATTGTCATCTTTGTGATTATCTTATCAGTACATATTACTTTGGGTGGAGGATCATTTTATTCTCAGAGTTAATAATGATGAGGAGAGAGTCAAGGCCTAACTATGTGTACCCAATCACACTTAGCATGTTACCCTGGGTGCTGAGAAAATAGTGACTTGCTACCTAATCGAAATGTGTGTATGTGTGTGTGTGTGTGTTTCCCCTCCCAATGTTCCAGAACCACTTCCTGGGGAATAAAATAGTGTCAACACTGAGATTTTACTGTGTTCTAAAATAGGCCCAAGTAAGGCAAAGCCATCTATCAGGGCACTAGACAGTGAAAGTGGAAAGAGGAAGTAGGTAGGGGCTTGTCAAAGAGATAGAAAAGGAAAGAACCCAGAGCCTTGTCCACCCCTCTCCTCCAGAGCCTCTGAGTCAGGCTGGGAAGAACAGGCAGCAGTTTACATGGAAGATGATAGGAGAGGGCAGCAGGAGAACACGAGAATAGTGAACCATTCAGAGATCAGTGACTGGTAACAGCATTTTATTGCAGGGGTTCTGGCCTCAGAGTCTAAGCCCTCTGGGCTTATCTATGAGAAGATATATGTGATTTCCAAGTTAAAAAATCACTCTCTTGTCAAGACTACCAACATCCTCCATGTTGCTAAATCCAGTGGTCAGTTTTCAGTCCTCCTCTTCCTTGGCCTCTCACAGGGTTTGACATGACTGATCGTACTTTCACTGAATCACTCTCACTGGTCTTCTGGGATATGCCCCTCACTGATTGTTCTCCAGTTGCATTGTTCACTCTTCATCTGATTCATCGGACACCTAAATGTTGACATATCCAAGGTTTCAGTTCTGGAATGCTTCTCTGACTACAGTCTTCATCAGAAGTTCTCTCCCCCTCATACCTTTAAACCCATCTATATACAGAAGACTCTGAACCTGACCACACCACTCACACTTCTCCCCAAGCTCTATTCTACTATATCTGACTGCCTGTTCAGTATCTGTACTTGGATGTCTAAAGAGCATCTCAGTCTGAAGATATCTGACCAGAACTCTTGCTTCCTACATCGCACACACCCCCAGCCTATACCCCTACAATATCCTCCATCTCAGAAAATAGTCCACCATTGACCCAGCTGCTCAGGCCAGAGACTTTCGAGTCATCATTGACTTTTCTTCCTCCCTTCCCACATGAAGTCTATCACCAGGTTGTTATTTTTTACCTCCAAAAGAGATCTAGAATCAGATCACTTGGCCCCACCTCCTCTTCAACCACTCCAGTCTAAGCTACAAGCATCTCTCAACTGGACCTAGTCTCTCCATTTGCATTTTTGTGCTCTAATCATACAGTTGACAGATTTAGCAAATAAAAACACAAGCGTTCTGGTTAAATTTCAATTTCAAATAAATGAAAGGTTTCCTTTTTTTTTAATACAAGTATATCACATGCAATATTTGGGATATACTTATACTAAAAATTTCAAACTAAATTGGACATCCCATGTTGTATCTGGTAACACTTTCCAAAAGTCTATTCTCTACGTAGCCATACAGATGTTTGTAAAATATAAATTAGGTCATGCTACTTGTCTGAGTGAAGTCTTCCAATCACCATCAAACTAAAGTGCCACATCCTTGCCATGGCCTACAGGGCTATATATAGGAGCTGGCCTTGATCGTTCTCTCCATCCTCATCTCTTTCATTCCTGTATCCTCAGTCCCTAGAACTCTTCCTGACACACAGTAGTTGCTCAACAAATATTCGTAGAAAGAAGGTATGAACTTAGAAATGATCACAATATACAGAAAACTTAGTACAGCTGGCTGGAACTATTCATCAGTAAACTGGGATCTGCCTATAATTATTAATTTATTAAAAGTAAATTTGAAGAGTTTTAATATTTCTAGAATCTTCTTGAAGAATCAACAAAATACTAGAGCTAAGAAACTTTAGCAAAATTTCTTACATTTTCAACAAAGAAGACTGAGCAATGTATTCCATTGTTGATGTTCAGAAACTGTTGAAACATGTAAGAATTTCTTATTTAAGTGTATATGCATAAACACCAAGCCCTTGTTCCGTCATTATGTTAATTTGTTGAAACTCTGTATTTTGAAAGACAGTTTTCTTATAAATTTCATAAATTGGGGTGATTATGGATAGTTCAAAGTTTACTTTCCTCACTTTGTCCAATTTTTTTCTGAGCTTATATATCTTTAAATGCACTTCTTTCTCCTTCCCCAGGCTGGGAATACACTTCTTTTGAACATTTATCAGTTAGAAGAAATTCATAAAAATAACTGTGAGTCCAATGGTAAGTGAAAATGTAAGAAATATTAAAATCTGTACTTTGAAAAGCAGCAGTAAGTCTCATCTTTAACTGAAAAGGGAAATAAAAAGCCCAGTCAAAGCAAAACATATTAGAAAGTCTTTTGGGCAGTACAGTAGAGGAGATCTTATGGAGCTGAAATCAAGATGAACCTCAGGAATACAGGAGCCTGATCCTATCCATATTGCGATCTTGTCTTGGAGTAACTTACCGTAACTATCAAACTATAATGCGTGAATTGTGCTGCATCGTGGACTGGGTGAGAGTAGAAGCAGGTGGTAAGATTTAGGGGAAATGTTAGACTTGAGTGGGAGTTAAGAGCCTGTAATTACATTCATTTGCTTCAAGCAGCTGAAGACAACAACCAAATGGAACTGGGATCCACGGGAAGAGAAAGAGAATTCTGTATATTTTTTGTTTTGTTTTTTCTTATTAAATGCTTCCTGTGTTTTCCTTCCTGGCCTTGACTGGTATTTATTTTTCTCTATTTCTATCAAAGTAGCATGATATTTTGAATGGGAGGAAAACAGAGAGTTTCTTATAGTAGTTATGGAAATATTTACTGGCAGAAGACAGGAATATGTTCCTCACGAGGAGGGCCACATTTGTGGAAGACATGCGAGGATTCTGCCCTCCTTGCCAAACCAAACCAAACCCCTTACGGTCAAGTTGATTCCAACTCTTAGTGGCCCTATACAACAGAGTAGAACTGCCCCATAGGGTTTCAAGGAGTGGCTGGTGGATTCAAACTGCTGACCTTTTGATTAGCAGCTGAGCTCTTAACCATTGTGCCACTAGAGCTCCAATTCCTTGCCAGGCATGCTTATTCACTACTATTTAGCTCTAAATACAGTTCAGCTGAGGCAGGGCCTTATTTTAAAATCATCATTGCCATTTTAAATCTGACTACAATAGAAAAGATTGACTGACAGTGATTAAAAAGGCAGTTGATGGGCCTATATTAGAAATCATGGTCATTAATAAAATCTGACAACAGGAACAACATGTGTTTTATGTTCCCATAAACACATATTTAGCGCAAGTAAGCCCACATAATAGAACTCTTGGCATGGGCTGAGTTGCTCTGAATTTGATTTAGAACAACATAAAATTGCCAGTGTCAGCTACAGGGCACCAGGCACTGTTTCAGCTTGAGGGAGGCTTCCGTTCTGAGAACTCTGGCATTTGTACTACATCCTTTCCATGTAGGGAGAACGCCATAAACATCTGGGATTTTCTGAAGGTAGCTCACCTTTCCAGAGTATCAGAAGTTGCTGTCATATCTGTTCAGCTACCCCATAGCTCTCTCTTGATCACCCTCTCTCAATCACACAGACAGGGAAAAACACAGGTATACACTTTTTAAAATTTGCAGAACTCACTTAACCTATTTCCAGTCTGCAAGGTGGATGGTGGAGTCAAGCCCTTAAAGGATGTTATAGGACTGTAGCTGAAATGGGTTTGGCTGATCATTCATAATAAAGCAAACTGGTACAACTGCTGGAGGTTTCCAAATTGTTAGGCTTGAAATCTGAGATGTTCTGTATCTTAGCGTCAGTGATAGCAGTGTAAAGGAATCATACTGTCTACTACAAAATCAGAGTCCAGGTGGTGAAGTGGTTAAGAGCTCAGCTGACTAACCAAAATGTCAGCAGTTCGAATTTACCAGCCACTCCTTGGAAAATCTATGGGGCAGTTCTGCTCTGTCCTATAGGGTCACTATGAGTTAGAATCAACGTGACTGTACCAGATATTATTATTATTAATACTATTATTATTACAAATGTGAGATCCATAATTACTGATGCAAAGGAATGTGATTTTGCATGTTACTTATTCTTACAGCTGGAAGAGTTGCCATGAAATATGTTTTTCTTTCATATATTCAACAAAGATTAACTGAGCACTTTGTACCAGACACTCTTCTAGGCACTGGAGATACATAAATGAACAAAGGAGAAAAATTTCCTAACCTTGAGGAGCTAGTATTTTGATTGACAATGGCAAAGTAAACATCTAGCATGTCGTATGTTGTTACTGCAATGAAGGAGAATGACGCAGGGTGAGGGGATACAGGGTATAATCCACAATCCCAAATCATGGGGATGGTGCAGGACTGGACAGCGTTTTGTTCCATTGTGTTTGGGGTTGCCATGAGTTGGGGGCTGACTTGACAGCAGCTAAGAACAAGAAGGAGATGTTGATAGATGGGGACTAGGGTGAACAGAGCCATGAACGAAACAAGGAAGACAGGAGTGGGGAAAAGGTTATAGATATACTCTAAAAATAATATTCACTGTGTCTATAGGATACCTGAGAAGCTGGACCATATAAAGAAGAACGCAGCATCTGAACTGGTGGAAGACTCGTTAACAACCTGTGATATGCAGCTGACTCAACTTTGCTTGCTGAAAGCAAAGACGACTTGAAGCACTTACTGATGAAGATCAAAGGCTACAGCCTTCAGTATGGATTACCTCACAACATAAAGAAAACAAAAATCCTCACAACTGGACCAATAAGCAACATCATGATAAATGGAGAAAATAGGAAGTTCTCAAAGATTTCATTTTACTTGGATCCACAATCAACGCCCATGGGAACAGAAGTCAAGAAATCAAAAGATGTACTGCATTGGGCAAATATGCTGCAAAAGACGTCTTCAAAGTGCTGAAAAGCAAAGATATCAATATGAGGACTAAGGTGCACCTGATCCAAGCCATGATATTTTCAAATGCCTCTTATGCATGTGAAAACTGGACAGTGAATAAGGAAGACCAAAGAAGAATTGACGTCTTTTAATTATGGTGTTGATGAAGAATATTGAAAATACCATGGACTGCCAGAAGAATGAAGTCTGTCTTGGAAGAAATACAGCCAGAGTGATCCTTGGAAGAGAGGATGGTGATACTTCATCTCACGTACTTGGGACTTGTTATCAGGAGGGACCAGTCCACGGAGAAGAAAATCATACTTGGTAAGCTAGAGGGTCTTTGTAAAAGAGGAAGAGCCTCAAAGTGATGGATTGACACAGTGGCCGCAACAATGGGCTCAAACATAGCAAGACTGTGAGAATGGCACAGGATCAGGCAGTGTTACATTCTCTTTGCATGGGGTCACTATGAGGTGGAACCGACTCGAAGGTACCTAACAGCAACAACAAGGCAACCATTACAGTGATCTTTTCATAAATGGAAATACTCAGGCTTCATTTCATGAGATCAGATTTGGTACTTTAAAAGTTGCTGAAATTTTTCATTTGTTTGAAATAAAGTGTTTAAACTTAGCTTACTCTAAAAATAGTAATAATAAAAAAATAAATAAACCATGACCTTAATCAGGCAACTAGTATGTTGTTGTTGTTACTGTCGAGTCCGTTCCCACTCATAGGGACCCCATGTACAACAGAATGAAACACTTCCCAGTCCTGCACCATCCTTACAATCATTGTAATGCCTGAGCCTCTTTTTGCAGTCACTGTGTGAATCCATCTCATCAAGGGTCTTCCTCTTTTTTGATGATCCTCTACTTTACCAAGCATAATGTCCTTCTCCAGGGACTGATCCCTCCTGAGAACATGTCCAAAGTATGTGCAACATAGTCTTGCCATTCTTGATTCTAAGGAACATTCTGGCTGTACTTCTTCCAAGACAGGTTTCTCCGTTCTTTTGGCAGTCTATGGTATATTCAATATTCTTCACCAGCACCACAATTCAAAGGTATCAGTCCCTCTTTATTCATCATCCAGCATTCACAGGCATATGGAGATTGAAAACACCATGGCTTGGGTTAGGCACACTTTAGTCTTCAAGGTAACTTTTTTGCTTTTCAATACTCTAAAGAGGTCTTTTGAAGCACATTTGTCCAATACAGTGCATCTTTGATTTCTTGACTCCTACTTCCATGGGCATTGATTGTGGATTCAATAAAATGAAATCCTTGACAACTTCTCTTTCTCCATTTATAATGATGTTGTTTAATTAGTCCAGTTGTGACGGTTTTTGTTTTCTTTATGTTGAGGTGGAATCCATACTGAAGGCTGTAGTCTTTGATCTTCATCAGTAAGTGCTTCAAGTCCTCTTCACTTGCAGCAAGCAAGGTGGTGTCATCTGCATAAGGCAGATTGCTGATGATTGTAAATGATTCCCAGTTCTTCTTCCTATAGTCCAGCCTCTCGGATTATTTGTTCAGCATACAGATTGAATAGGTATGATGAAAGGATACAACCATGACACACACCTTTCCTGATTTTAAACCACCCAGTATTCCCTTGTTCTGTTCAAACAACTGCCTCTTGATCTCTGTTCAGGTTCCTCACGAGCACAATGAAGTGTTCTGGAATTCCCATTCTTCACAATGTTTTCCATAATTTATTATGATCTACACAGTTGAATGTCACAAAAAAACACAGGTAAACATCTTTCTGGTATTTTCTGGTTTCAGCCAGGATCCATCTGACATCATTAGTGACATCCCTGATTCCACCTTCTCTTCTGAATCCAGTTTCAATCTCTGGCAGCTCCCCTTTCATATTCAGCTGCAGCCACTTTTGAATGATCTTTGGCAAAATTTTACTTGCATGTGATATTAATGACATTGTTCTCTAATTTCCGAATTCCGTCGGATCACTTTTCTTGGGAATAGGCATAAATATGAATCTCTTCCAGTAAGTTGGTCAGGTTGCTGCCTTCCAAATTTCTTGGCATAGTTAAGTGAGCACTTCTAGTGCCATATCCGTTTGTTGAAACAGCTCAACTGGTATTCCATCAGTTCCTGGAGCCTTGTTTTTTGCCAGTGTTGTCAGTGCAGCTTAGACCTCTTCCTTCAGTACAATTAATTCCTGATCATATGCTACCTTCTGAAATGAGTTGAATGTCGACCAATCCTTTTTGGTACAGTGACTGTGTATTCCTACCATCTTCTTTTGATGCTTCCTGCATCATTTAATACTTTCTCATAGAACTCTTCAATATTGCAACTCGTGGCTTGAATGTTTTCTTCATTTTTTAAGCTTGAGAAATGCTGAGCATGTTCTTCCTTTTGGTTTTCTATCTCGAGGTCTTTCGACGTGTCATTATAATACTTTACTTTGTGTTCTTAAGCCACCCTTTGAAGTCTTGTGTTCAGCTCTTTTGCTTCATTATTTCTTCCCTTTGCTTTAGCTTTTTAACGTTCAAAAGCAAGTTTCTGAGTCTCTTCTGCCATCTATTTTGGTCTTTTCTTTCTTTCTTGTCTTTTCAATGACCTTTTGCTTTCTTCATGCATGGTGTCCTTGATGTCATTTCAAACTTGTCTGGTCTTCAGTCATTAGTGTTCAAAGCATCAAATGTAATCTTGATATGATATCTAAATACAGGTGGGATATACTCAAGGTCGTACTTTGACTCTCATGGACTTGTTCTAATTTTCTTCAGCTTCACCTTGAACTTGCATGTGAGCAATTGATGGTCTGTTCCACAGTCAGCCTCCGGAGTTTTTCTGACTGATGATGCTAAGCTTTTCCATCATCTCTTTCCACAGATGTAGTCAATTTGATTCCTGCGTGTTCCATCTGGTGAGGTCCATGTATACAGCAGCTGTTTATGTTGGTGAGAAAAGGTATTTGCAATGAAGAAGTCGTTGGTCTTGCAAAATTTTATCATGCAATCTCCGGCATCGTTTCTATCACCAATGCCATATTTTCCAACTACTGATCGCTCTTCTTTGGTTCCAACTTTTACATTCCAATTACCAGTAATTATCAATGCATCCTGACTGCATGTTTGATCATTTTCTGACTGTAGAAGTTTGTAAAAAATCTTCAATTTTTTCATCTTTGGCCTTAGTCCTTGGTGTGTAAATTTGAATAATAGCTGTGTTAACTGGTTTTCCTTGTAGGCGTTTGGATATTATCCTATCACTGACAGCGTTGTACTTCAGGATAAATCTTGAAATGTTCTTTTTGACAATAAATGCAACACCAATCCTCTTCAAGTTTGTGAGTCCTAGCATAGCAGACCATATGATATTCTGATTGAAAATGTCCCATACCAGTCCATTTCCACTCACTAATGCCTAAGATATGGATATTTATGTGTTCCATTTTATTGTTGATGATTTCCAATTTTGCTAGATTCATAGTTCGTACGTTCCACATTCTGGTTATTAATGTCTGTTTATAGCTGTTTCTTTTCATTCTAAGTTGTGCCACATCAACAAATGAAGATGTTGAGAGCTTGACTCCATTGACTTCATTAAGCTCGACTCTACTTTCATCAGATTGCTCTTCCCCAGATTTATTTCAAGTGCCTTCCAACCTGGGGGTTCATCTTTTGGCACTCTATCAGACAATGTCCCGCTGCTATTCATAAGGCCAATTTTTTTGCAGTAACTTGCAAAGTCCTTCTCCTAGACTATCTTAGTCTGAAAGCTGCACTGAAATGTGTCTACCATGGATGACCCTGCTTGTATTTGAAATACTGGTGGCACAGCTTCCAGCACAACAACGGGCAAGCCACACCAGTACAACAAACTGACAGACAAGTGGTGGTCATTAAAAGACAGAAAGAAAGAAAAGACCAAAGCAATGTCAGAAGAGATTCTTCAACTTACTCTTAAATGTAGAGTAGCTAAAGATAATGGAATAAATGTTGAAGTAAAGAAGCTGAACAGAAGATTTGAAAGCAGCTAGAGAAAACAATGTATTACAATAAAATAATAAAATTGTTATGAAATATGCAAAGACTTGGAGTTAGAAAATCAAAAGGTAAGACACACTCATCATTTCTCAAACTAAAAAAACTGAAGAAAAACATTTAAGCCCTGATTAGGAATACTGAAAGATTCTATGGGCAAAATATTGAATGACACAGGAAGCATCAAAAGGAGATGGAGGAATTTACAGAGTTGATGGCTAATGTAAAACCATTTCTGGAGGCAGCATATGATCAATACTGATGGAACTGGACAAAGAAGTCCAAGCTGCACTGAAGGCATTGGCAAAAAATAAGACTCCAGAGTATAATGAAATATCAATGAAGCAATTTCAACAAAGTAATGCAACAGTGGAGGCACCCACTCATCTATGCAAAGAAATTTGGAAAACAGCCACCTGGCCAACTGACAGGAAGAGATCCATATTTCTCCCCATTCCAAGAAAGATGATCCTCATAACAGGCCCAATAAGCAACATCATGATAAATGCAGTAAATATTGAAGTTGCTAAGGACTTCATTTTACTTGGATCCACAATCAACACCCATGGAAGCAGGAGACAAGAGACCAAACTAGACATTGCATTTTGCAAATCTACTGCAAGAGACCTCTTTGAAGTGTTAAAATGCAGAGATGTCACTTTAAAGACTAAGGTGAGCCTGACCCAAGTCATGGTGTTTTCAATACCCTCATATGCATGAGAAAGCTAGACGATGAATAAAGAAGACAAAAGAATTACTGATTTGAACTATTGTGTTGGGGAAGATTACTGAATACACCATGGACTTACAGAAGAAGAATCAAATCTGTCTTGGAAGAAGTACAGGCAGAGTACTCCTTTAAGGGAAGAGTACTCATTTAATGCTCCATCTAACATAGTTTGGACATATGATCAGGAGCGACTGGTTCCTAGAACGACATCATCCTTGGTTAGGTAGAAGGTCAGTAAAAAATAGGAAGACCCTCAATGAGATGGACTGACACTGTGGTTTCAACAATGGGCTCAAAGATAGTATCGATTGTGAGGATGGCATAGGACCATGCTGTATTTTGTTCTGTTGTACATGGTTCGCTACGAGTTGGAACCAACTTGATGGCACCTAACAACAACCATACATAATTTAGTGGTTTTATTGCTATGAGCCAGAATCAACTTGACAACAACGGGTTTGGTTTGCTTGGGTTATTAATTTCCTACAGTTGCTTACCTAATGTGAAATACAAGACACCAGGAACAGATGGAATAACATTTGAGACATTTCGACAAATGGAAGCAGCACTGGAAGTGCTCACTTATCTATGACAAGAAATTTGGAAGACATCTACCTGGCAAACCGACTTGAAGAGATCCGTATTTATGCCTATTCCAAAGAAAGGTAATCCAACCGAAGGCAGAAATTATCAAACAATATCATTACTATCTCAGGCAAGTAAAATTTCGCTGAAGATCATTCAAAAGCAGTTGCAGCAGTACATCAATAGGGAACTAACAGAAATTGAAGCAAGATTCAGAAGATGACTTGGAATGAGTGATATTATTGCTCATGTCAGATGGATCCTGGCTGAAAGCAGAGAATACCAGCAAGATGTTTACCTGTGTTATATTGACTATGCAAAGGCATTTGACTGTGTGGATCATAACAAATTATGTATAACATTGCAAAGAATGGGAATTCCAGAACACTTAATTGTGCTCATAAGAAATCTGTGCACAGACCAAGAGGCAGTTATTCAAAAAGAACAAGGGGATACTCTTTGGTTTAAAGTCAAGAAAGTTTTGTGTCAGGGTTATCTCCTTTCACCACACTAATTCAATTTGCATGTTGAGCAAATAATCCAAGAAGCCTAACTGTATGAAGAAGAATGGTGCATCAGGTTTGGAGGAAGACTCATTAACAACCTGTGTTATGCAAATGACACAATCTAGCTTGCTGAAAGTGTGGAGGACTGGAAGCATTTATTGATGAAGATGAAAGAATACATTCAGCCTACAGTATAGATTACACCTCAACATGATGAAAACAAAAGTCCTCACAACTGGACCAGTAAACAACATCATGATAAATGGAGAAAAGACTGAACTTGTTAAAGACTTAATTTTACTTGGATCCACAGTCAACATCCATTGAAGCAGCAGTCAAGAAATCAAACAATGGGACTTCCAGCAACATGGCGCTCTAGGCAGAAGCACCACGCCATCCCTCCACAGCAAAGACCCAAAGAACTAAGCCAAATAGAGAAAACAGCAATCCTGAAACCCTAAACATCAAATGAAGAGATAAAGAACTCAGCCAAGCATCAAATAGAATAAGAAACTGACAGAGGACAGAAAGTGAGGAGACATACATGCAAAGCACCCTTATCAGCTAACACAGCACAGATACGCCCTCTTGGACTCCTATCAGAGACCAGCAAAAAGGGGGTACAAAAAAGCAGCTTCACAGAGCTTCCAGCAGGAGACAGAACAACCGGATACTGGTGATATACACTTTCCCACCCCACCCATCTTCACCCCCACTTTGCCTCCTCTGCTTCCTACAGCCACAGTCTCTTGGCTGGGAAGCACCGGCTACTTGGATTTCACCTGCCTGCACTGGCTGACATCCTGAGAGCCATTTGTTGGCTGCTGGTGTTGTTTATTTTTCTGCTTCTTTTGATTTCTTCTTCATTTCTCACCACATCGCCCTCCTTTCACTCAAATACCTGACTCTACACGCCATCTTGGCTTCTGCCTGAGGGGTTGTGGAGCTCCACTTCTGTGAGGAACTACTTCCCGGTCCATGCTGACACTCTGGTTTGATCCCAGGGCTTTTTATTTGTTTGTTTTGAATTGTTGGTTTGTTTTCTTTTTCTTTTCTCGAGTTGAGAGCCGGTTCTGGCCGGCAGTGCTGCTTGACTTTGGACCTACCTACTCATCTTGTGAAGAAGTTTAACAGGATCCTTGAGGGCATTTCTTTTTTCATGATGGTTTTGTTTTTTTTTTTTTTTTTTGGGTGGGGGGTTTCTTGACTTTTTAAAAAAAAAATTTTTGTTTTCTTTTCCCTCTTTTTCTCTTTTTGTCTTTCTTCATTACTCCGTTTCTTGTCTGTCTATACCTCTCTTCTCTTCCTGTTCCCTGAATACCTGGTATGGAGTGACACCTCTACATCTCTGGCCAGGCTGTACTTCAACACCTAGTAACAACTTCCCCAGACTTTGTAGCCACACCAGTGGGATACCTGGGAGCTTTTCTGTTCTTTTTCCTTTCTTGTTTTTATTTATTCATTCTTTCCTTTTCTTTTTTTCTTCTTCTTCTCCTTTTTGTTTTTCTCCATTTCATAGTCTCTCATGTCTCCACTCCAACGGCAAGCTACCCTAGCACTCTTTTTTGTTTGTTTGTATGTTTTTGGCTCCTGTTCTTCTCTCCTCTCCCCCATAGCTATCTTAGCTCCACACATCACAATCTACCACCTCCATCCTACCTACCTGCACCATATGCTTAACATCACACCACCAAGCAGCACAGGCATGGCCTACTGGAACCTGCCCTGCAGTGATTACTGATCCACCCTGCTGGCTGTAGTGAGTGTAACAAACAAACCATCCCAGCAACTCCTCTTCAGCTAGACCTGCCCTGCTATAACATATCTGAGCGACTGACCATGCCAATTGGAGAAGGATGTGAAAAGTATCATGCCCACAGATGAGCAAACAACAAAGAACACACAGGCCCCTGGATCAGACATAGCAAAATTAAAACAAAAAAATAGGATTAAACAAACAAATATAAAATCAGTAAAATTAGAAAAATAACTACTGCATGCCGCAAAAACAGCAAACAATATCAAAACATTTACAAAAACAGGACAGGATGGTTCCAGTAGGCATCCAAAATAAAACATCAGATGTCTTTCTAGTAGAAGAAAAGGCACTAGGACCACCTGATAGGGAATTCAAATCTCTAATATTCAGAATTATCCAAGAGTTGAATCAAAAAGCAGACAAAAATGAGGAAAAAAAGACAAATTCATGGAAAAGGCAGACAAATTCGTGGAAAATACAGACAAAAAAATGGAAGAATTCAGGAAACTAATGCAGGAACAAAATGCCAAAATAAATCCACAGCTAGAAATTATACAAAAACAACAATTAGAAATCCAAAAGAGAAAAGCAACAAGATTTCTGAGAAGGACTGTGTCATAGAATGGCTGAGAAACAGATTTGAGGTGGTGGAAGACAGGATCAGCAGAATTGAAGACAAACACTTGGATAAAACTGTTTTAGAAAAACTCAGAAAAAAGAACAAAGGAAAATGAAGAAACCCTGATAATTATCTGGGATACAATCAAAAGCAAAAATTTCCGAGTGATTGGAGTTCCAGAACAGGGGGAGAAAACAGAAAACACAGACAGGATCATTGAAGAACTGCTGACAGAAAACTTTCATATTTATCATGGAAGATGAAAAGCTGGCCATCCAAGAAGCTCAACAAACCCCATATAGGATAGACCCCAAAAGAGAATGACCAAGGCATATAATAATCACACTCGCCCAAACCAAAGATAAAAGAAGAATCCTGAGAGCAGCCCAAGAAAAACAAGAAGTCACATACAGAGAGGAAACAGTAAGACTAAGCTCAGATTATTTGGCAGAAATCAATGCAGGCAAGAAGGCAATGAGATTACACGTATAAAATCTTGAAAGAAAAAATTGCCAGCCAAAAATAATATATCATGCAAAACTCTCATTCAGATATGATGGTGAAATTAGGATATTTCCAGATAAACAGAAATTAAGGGAAAATGTAAAAAACAAACCAAACTTACAAGAATTATTAAAGGGAGACCTTCAATCTGTGAACAAACAACTTCAGCTCACAGGCTGAATCTAGGATGCAGGATCATACTAGCCATGTACCAGTCTAGGAAATGAACTATCAAGAACTATCCAAAACCAAAAGAAATACAACAGAGAATCAGAGCAGTTAATCAGTAAATGACAACAACATCAGAATGATAAAAGAGGGAATAAATGGCATGGTTATAGAACCTTCTAATGGAGAGGAAGGCAAGGAAACCAAGTAATAGACTGCTTCAAACTTAGAAAGATAAGGGTAAATTTCACGGTAAGCACAAAGAAAGTTAACCAACAGACTTATGAAGATAAAGAGGAAAAACATGAAGTCTCAGTAGAAACAAAACTTACAAAAACAAAAGAAATGAAAAAATCCACAAACAAAAGGAATTCAGCACAAGAGGGTAAAAGGAACAAAGAAAACATCAGCACCACCAAAAAAAAGCACTAAAAAATGACAGCAATAAACTCACATCTATCAATAATTACATTGAAAGTAAATGGCCTTAATGTACCCATAAAGAGACAGAGAGTGACAGAATGGATTAAAAAAAATAGAATCCATCAATATGCTGTCTACAAGAGACACACTATAGAAACAAAGATGTGACTTTATTAAAAATCAAAGGTTGGAAAAAAATATATCAAGCTAACAACCCACAGAAAATACTAATGTCAGACAAAATAGACTTTAAAACAAAATCCATCATAAAAGACAAAGATGGAGACTATATAATGATTAAGGGGATGATCCATCATGAAGAAATAACCATAATAAACATCTACGCACCCAATGACAGGATTTCAAAATACATAAAACAAACTCTAACAGGACTGAAAAGAGAAATTGACAGTTCCACAATCATAGGAGGAGATTTTAACACACCACTCTCAGTAAAGCACAGAACATCTAAAAAGAAACTCAGCAAAGATACAGAACACCTAAAGGACACAATCAGCCAACTTGACCTCATAGACATATATAGAACACTCCATCCAACAGCTGCAAAGTACACATTCTTTTCCAATGCACATGGAATGTTCTTCAGAATAGACAACATCTTAGGTCACAGAGCAAGCCTCAACAAGATCCAAAATGTTGAGATAACAGAAAGTATCTTCTCTGGCTACAATGCCATCAAGGTAGAAATAAACAACAGAAAGAGGAAGGAAAGAAAATTGGTTACATGGAAACTGAATAATACCATGCTTACACATCACTGGGTAATAGAAAAAATCAGAGATGGAATCAAAAAACTCCTAGAATCAAACAAGAACAAAAACACATCCTACCAAAACCTTTGGGACACAGCAAAGGCACTCCGCAGAGGACAATTTAAAGAAATAGATGCACACATCAAAAAAAAAAAAAAAGAGAAAGGAACAAAATCAAAATATTAACTACACAACCCGAACAAATAGAAAGAGAACAGCAAAAAAAAACCCACAGCCACCAGAAGAAAGGAAATAATAAAGATCAGAGCAGAAATAAATGAAATAGAGAGTAGAAAAACAGTAGAAAGGATGAAAAAAACCAAAAGTTGGTTCTTTGAAAGAATCAACAAAATCGACAAACCACTGGCCAGACTGACAAAAGAAAAACAGGAGAGGACGCAAATGACCCAAATAAGAAATGAAATGGGTGACATTACAACAGACCCAACTGAAATAAAAACGATCATAAGAGAATATTATGAAAAACCATACTCCAACAAATTTGAAAACCTAGAGGAAATGGATAAATTTCTAGAAACACACTACATACCCAAACTACAACAAACTGATGTTGAAAATCTGGACAGACCCATAAGAAGAGAAGAAATTGAAAAGTTAATTAAAAACACTCCCAATAAAATAAACTCCTGGCCTTGATGGCATCACTGAAGCATTCTACCAAACATTCAGAGAAGATCTTCTACCAGTACTACTCAAACTATTTCAGAGCATAGAAAAAGAAGCAAAACTTCTGAATTCATTCTATGAAGCCGGCATAACCCTGATACTAAAACCAGGCAAAGATGCCACAAAAAAAAAAAGAAAATTATTGACCAATATCTCTCATGAATATAGATGCAAAAATGCTCAACAAAATTCTAGCCAATAGAATCTAGCATCGTATCAAAAAAATAATACACCACGACCAGGTAGGATTCATACCAGGTATGCAGGAATACTTCAAAATTAAAAAATCAACAAACATAATCAACCAAATAAATAAAAGGAAAGAAAAGAATCACATGATCATCTCATTTAATGCAGAAAAAGCATTCAACAAAGTCCAACTCCCATTCCTGATAAAAACTCTCAATAAAATAGATATAGTAGGGAAATTTCTCAACAAAATAAAGGGAATCTATGCAAAGCCAACAGCCAACATCATTCTTAATGGAGAGAGGCTGAAAACATTCCCCTTGAGAACAGGAACAAGACAAGGATGCCCTTTATTACCACTCCTATTTAACATTGTGCTGGAAGTTCTAGCTAGAGCAATAAGGCAAGAAAAAGAAATAAAGGGCATCCAAATTGGTAAAGAAGAAGTTAAACTGTCCCTGTTTGTGGATGATATGATACTATACATAGAAAACCCTAAAGACTCCACGAGAAATCTACTGGAACTACTAGAAATGTTCAGCAAAGTAGCAGGATACAAGATAAAAATACAAAAATCAGTCGGATTCCTATACACCAATAAAGTGATCAATGAAAAGGAAATCAGGAAAACAATACCATTTCTAATAGCCCCTAAAAATATAAAACACATAGTAACAAATCTAACCAGGGATGTAAAAACCTATGCAAAGAAAACTACAAAACACTAATGCAAGAAACCCAAAGCGATCTACATAAATAGAAAAACATACCATGCTCATGGATAGGTAGACTCAACATTGTGAAAATGACAATTCTACCCAAAGCAACTAACAAATACAATGCAATCCCGATCCAAACACCAATAACATTCTTCAAGGAGATGGAAAAACTAGTCATTAACTTTATATGGAAAGGGAAGAAGCCCCAAATAAGTAAACCATTACTGAAAAAGAAGAATAAAGTTGAAGGACTCACACTACCTGACCTCAGAACCTACTATACAGCTATGGTAGTCAAAACAGCCTGATACTGGTACAATGAGAGATACATTGACCAGTGGAACAGAATTGAGAACTCAGATGTAAATCCATCCACCTATGGTCACGTGATCTTTGACAAGGGCCCAAAGTTCATCAAATGGGTAAAAGACAGTCTTTTTAACAAATGGTGCTGGCAAAACTGGATATCTATCTGCAAAAAAATGAAACAGGAGCCATACCTCACACCATATACAAAAACTAATTCAAAATGGGTCAAAGACCTAAATATAAAGCCAAAAACTGAAAAGGTCGTAGAAGAAAACATAGGACCAATGCTACAGGCCCCAATACATGGCATTAACAGGATACAAACCATAACCATCAACACACAAACCCCAGAAGATAAGCTAGATAACTGGAATATTCTAAAAATCAAAAACCTATGCTCTTCAAAAGACTTCACCAAAAGAGTAAAAAGAGAACCTACAGACTGGGAGAAAACAATTGGACAGCACAGGTCAGACAAAGTTCTAATCTCCATAATCTACAAGAAAATCCAACACCTCTACAACAAAAACACAAATAGCCATATTAAAAAATGGGCAAAGGAAATGAACAGACACTTCACCAAAGAAGACATTCAAGTGGTGAACATACACATGAGGAAATGCTTGCAATCTCTAGCCATTAGAGAAATACAAATTAAAACCATGAGATACCATCTTACCGTGCTATTACTGGCACGAATCAAAAACACTGGAAATAACAAATGTTGGAGAGGCTGCAGGGAGATCTGAACTCTTATATACTGCTGGTGAGAATGCAAAATGATACAACCATTTTGGAAAATGATATGGCACTTCCATAGAAAGCTAGAAATAGACATACCGTTTGATCCAACAATCCCACTCCTAGGAATATATCTGAGAGAAACAAGAGCCATCACTCGAATAGACATATGCACACCCATGTTCATGGCAGCATTGTTCACAATAGCAAAACGATCGACCCAACCTAGATGCTCGTCAACAGATGAATGGATAAACAAACTATGGTACATACACACAATGGAGTACTATGCAACGAGAAAGAACAACAATGAATCTGTGAACCATCTCATAACATGGATGAAACTGGAGGACATTATGCTGAGTGAAATAAGTCAATCACAAAAGGACAAAGATTGTATGAGACCTCTACTGTAAAAACCCATGAAGAAGTTTACACACAAAATGTAACAATCTTTGCTGGTTATGAAGGATGGGAGGGGTGGGGGGAAATACTAAATAGACAACAGATAAGTGGAAACTTTGGTGAAGTGTCAGACATCACACAATACTGGGGAAGCCAGTACAGCTTGTACAAGGAAAGGCCATGGAAGCTCCATAGACACATCTAAACTCCCTGAGGGGCTGAATTGCTGGGTGGAGGGATGTGGGGACCATGGTCTCAGGGAACATCTAGCACAATTGGCATAACACAGTTTATAAAGACAGTGTTCTATATTCTACCTTGGCAAGTAGCGTCTGGGGTCTTAAAAGCCTGTGAGCAGCCATCTAAGATACTCCACTCGTCTCACTCCTTCAGGAGCAAGGGAGAATTAAGAGAACTGGATACAAGGAAAAGATTAGTCCAAAGTACTAATGGATCACAGCTACCAAGTCCTCCACCAGACTGAGTCCAGTACAGCTAGATGGTGCCCGGCTACAATCGCTGACTGCTCTGATCAGGATCACTACAGAGGGTTCTGGACAGAGCTGGAGAAGGATGTAGGGCAAAATTCTAACACAAAAAAGAAGACCAGATTTACTGGCCTGACACAGAGTAGAGAAACCTGAGAGTAAGGCCCCCTGACACCCTTTTTGCTCAGTACTGAAGTCACTCTCGAGGTTCACCGTTTAGCTGGGGACTGGACAGCCGCATGAAACAAAATGGGACTCATGAGGCACAGCAGTCTAGGGACAAGGACTAGAAGGCAGAAGGGTACAGGAATGCTGGTGATAGGAAACCCAAGTTTGAGTTAGGACAGTGTTGACATGTAGTGGGGTTGTTAACCATTGTCATAGGGCAACGTAGGTACTGTTTATTGAGAAACTATTTTGTTCTGTAAACCATCATCTAAAGTGAGAATAGCAGCACATCTGGAAGAACATAACTGATGTCACTGAATTGTGCATGTAGAAATTTTTAAATGGTGTATCTTTGGCTATGTATATTTTCACCAAAGGAAAAATAAAAGTCGATAAGGGAGAAGTTTTACATGTCATGGGGTTGTTAACCAATGTCATGAAACAATATGTGTATTGACTGTTTAAGGAGAAACTACTTGTTCTGTAAACCTTCACCTAAAGTACTATTAAAAAAAAAAAAAGAAGTCAACGCCTTGCGTTGGACAAGAGACCTCTTTAAAGTGTTAAAAAGCAAAGATGTCACCTTAAAGATTAATGTGCGCCTGGCCCAAGTCATGGTGTTTTCAATTCCTTCATATGCATGCAAATGCTGGGCAATGAATAAGGAAGACTGAAGAAGAACTGACGTCTTTGAAATCTTGTGTTGGTGAAAAAAATTGAATATACTATGGACTGTCAAAAGAATGAATAATTCTATCTTGAAAGACGTACAGCTAGAATGCACCTTAGAAGCAAGGGTGGCAAGATTTTGTTTCACATACCTTGGACATGTGATCAACAGGGACCAGTTCCTGGAGAAGGACATCATGCTTGGGAAGGTGGAGTGTCAGTAAAAAAGAAGAAGACCCTCAAAGAGATGCACTGACACAGTAGCTGCAACAATAGGCTCAAATATAGCAATGATTGTGAGGATGGCACAGGACCAGGCCGTGTTTCATTTTCTTGAAAGAGTCACTATGACTCAGAGCCGACTCGACAGCACCTAAAAATGATAACAACAACGACAGTATTGGCTGTTGGTTTTGCATATATACACTTAATTATGTTGAGAAATTTCTTTTCTATTCTTATTTTCCTGAGAATTTTTACCAGGAAAGGGTGCTGAATTTTGACAAATGCCTTTTCTGCATCAATTGATATGATCATATAGTTCTTTTTTTTTATTTATGTGGTGAATTACATTGATCCATTTTCTAATGTTAAACCACCCTCATAGTCCTGGTGTGAATCCCACTTTTTAAAGTGGTTGAGAATTGTTTTGTGTCTTAGCATTAGGTCTATTCTTTAAAATAAACTATGTGTGCTGGAGAAAAATATGCTTTTCTCTGATGATGAGGAGTGTATGAGTATTAGGTCAAATTGTCTTGATTCATTTAATATATCAATTGCCTTAGTGATTTTATTTTTAAATATTCTGTCTAGAATCGAATGTGAAGTGGTAAAGTCCCCAGCTATTACTGTGGAATTCTATTTCTCCTTTCATATTAGTCAGTGTTTGTTTCATAGATTTTGGAGCATTGCTATTAGGTGGATATATATATTTATAATTGCTATGCCTTCTTGCTAGACTGATCTTTTTGTTATTACGTAATGTCCTTCTTTGCTAAAGATAATTGAAAACCGGTTGCAACAGTACTTTGACAGGGAACTTCTAGAAAGTCAAGCTGGATTCAGAAGCAGAGGTATAATGAGGGATATTATTCCTGACATCAGATGGATTTTGGCTGAAAGAAGAGAATACCAGAAAGATGTTTACCTGTTTATTGACTATGCAAAGGCATTTGAATGTGTGATCACAACAAATTGTGGATAACATTTCAAGAATGGGGAATTCCAGAACACTTAATTGTGCTCATGAGGAATCTGTACATGGACCAAGAGACTGTCACTCGAACAGAACAAGGGTATACTGTGTGGTTTAAAACCAGGAAAGGTGTGTGTCAGAGTTGTATCCTTTCACCAGATTTGTTCACTTTGTATGCTGAGCAAATAATCTGACAAGTTGGGCTATATGGCGAAGAACAAGGTATCAGGATTGGAGGAGGACTCATTAATAATCTTTGATATGCAGATGATACAACTTTGCTTGCTGAAAGCAGAATTGAAGCACTTACTGATAAAGATCAAAACACTGCGGACTTCAGTATAGTTTACACCTCAACATAAAACGAAAATTCTCACAACTGGATCAATAAGCAACATCATGATAAATGGAAAAAATATTGAAGTTGTCAAAGATTTCATTTTACTTGAATCCTCAATCAACACTCATGGAAGTAGGAGTTAAGAAATTAAACGATGTATTTCACTGGGCAAATCTGCCGAAAAAGATCTGTTTAAATTGTTTGAAAAGCAAAGATGTCAATTTGAGGACTAAGATGCACCTGACCCAACCCATGGTATTTTTAATCACCTCATATGCATGTGAAAGCTCGACAATGAATAAGGAAGATGAAAGAAGAACTGACATCTTTGATTTATGGTGTTGGTAAAAAATGTTGGGTATGCCATGGATTGCCAGCAGAAAGAACAAGTGTGTCTTGGATGAAGTAAAGTCAGAGTACTTCTTGGAAGTGAGGTGGGGAGACTTCCTTGCATGTGCTTTGAACATGTTATGAAGAGGGACTAGCCCATGGAGGAGGACACCAGGCTTAGTAGAGGGTCAACGAAAAAGAGGAAGACTCTTGACAAGATAGAATGACACAGTGTCTGCAACAACAGGCTCAAACATAGGAACAATTGAGAGAATGGCTCAGGACCAGACAGGGTTTCATTCTGTTGTATGTGGGATCACTATGATTCAGAATAAACCTAACGGCACCAGCAGAGCTGGTCTGTAGTGGCAAATTGCCAGAGCTTTTATTTATTTGGGAATGTCTTGATTTCCCCCTTGTTACTGAATGACAACATTGATGGGTAAAGAATTCTTGGTTAGCAATTGATTTCATTCAATATTGTCTGCTGTACATAGGGTCACTATGAGTCAGAATAAACTCAATGGCACCTAACAACAGTAATGACAATATCCTTCTTTATCTCTTGTTATATATTTTTACTTAAAGTCAATTTTATCTGATGTAAGTATGGCCACCATTGCTCTTTTTTGTTTATTGATTGCACAGAATATTTTTTCCATCTTTTGTTTTCAGTCTGTTTGTGTCCTTATGTCTAAGATGTGTTCTTGCAGACAGCAAAAGGGTGGATCTTGTTTTTATTTGTTTGTTTTTTAATTCACTCTGCCACTCTCTGACTTTTATAGGGGGAGTTTAAACCATTCTCATTTAAGGTTATTACTGAAAGCTGTATCTATCTCATTCATTTTGGAATTTGTTTTTTTTTTTTTTTTTTTTTTTTTGAGTATTTTGTGTCTCCTTTGTCTTTTTATTCTTATTTTTCTGTCATAATTCATGTTTGGCTGGCATCTTATAATGAGCCTTTTTGATTTTTTATCTTCTTTGTGCATTTTTTCAAAGTGATTTCTTAATTGTTACCCCACACATTACAAAACTTGCAATTGCAAAACTCCTTTAACGTATGAACAAAAAACAGCATACAACCTTTGCATATTAAATCTATTCCTAAACTGCTCCTCCCTCCCCCATTTCTGTTGGTGAGCCTCCATTAACATCATTGTACATTCTACAGCTGATAAATTTATTTTGTACTTATTTCTCACAATCTTGATATTATATTGCATGCAGGATTAAATTATGGAGTTTTTCTCTGAAAGTATCGTACGTATGGTCCTCATGATATTGTCCATGTTGCTGTGTTTTTTTGAGACCTGTCACTCTTCTTTTTTTTCTCCTGTATGCCATAAGGATTTGTTTAAAGTTCTTGTCTTTCCATTTGGAGAACTCCTTTGAGTAATACTTGCAGAGCTGGTCTGGTAGTGGCAAATTCTCAGAGCTTCTATTTCTTTGGGACTGTCTTGATTTCCCCCTTGTTATTCAATGAAAACATTGCTGGGTAAAGAATTCTTGCTTAGAAATAGTTTTCATTTAATATTTTATATATGTTGCTCCATTGTTTTCTGGCCTCTAGAATTTTGAGAAAGAAATCCTCACTTATTCTTATAAAGAATGCTTGGTATCTTACATTGTGTTTTTCTATTGCTGTTTTCAGAATTCTCTCCTTGTCTTTGATTTCCAGGAATTTTATTAAAATGTGCCATGGTGTTGATCATTTTGTATTTCCTCTAATGTGAATTTGTGTAGTTTTCTGTATTTGCAGTCTTGACTCTATGTGCAGGTCTAGGAAATCCTCTAGAATAATTTCTTGAAAAAAATTTTTTATGCCTTTATTATCATCATGGTGCTCTGGAATTCCAATCATTCTAATTTTAGATTTTGTAACTGAACTCCTATTTCCATTTGGCTTTGTTCACTGCTCTTTGTTCTTTTCTCTTGCTTCTCTTGAGACTTGATAAGTTCATTTATTCTGGTTTTTACTCACTTATTGTGTCTTCTGTTTGACTCTATTGTTGAGAGTTTCTCTTGGATTTTTCTAACTTAGTTGCTTTATTTTTCAGTTCCACTATTTCTCTCTATTTTTGTTTTATTTTGTTTTTTATGTTTTCAATTTTGAATGTTGTTACAGTAGCAATACAGATATATAATGAGAGTAAACACTGCTGGGGAATTCAGGCTTTTTGTAGAAGCTGCATCAAATCTTTCAGGAATTTGGTTTCCTGAAGGTTTGACTCTATAGGTTAATAACAACTTTACCACCACTCCTATCTCTTCTAGATCCCCGGTGCATAACACCTCATGGACTCATAGAAGTTGAATGTTGCAGGGACCTTAGAGAACATTTTTTTCATTTCTGAGATACTTGGGGTTAGGATTGCAATCGAGGCTGAGGGACATTGTGTCCTTTGTGTAAAATACATGGTATCAAAACGGTGTCTTTATCATCATGTGCACATAACCAAAGCTTCATTTAGGATGGTAAATCCACAGTAAATTTAGAAACCCATGATAGTGAATGCAGCTTTCAAACAGCACATCTTTTGCTTTTTTTGGAATAAATTCCATCCTGGGGAGATCTGGAGTCTCCCAGTGTGGAAGATGTCTAAACACTGAATCAGATTCCAGCTCAAGTACAGAATTTTATCCGAACTTTGGTGCTTGGATTCTGGAAGCCAAGAGAATTCTGATCCTTCTGTTCAGCCCATCGCACTGAGGGTTCACAGCCTGAATATCTTCGAGCTTTGGGAAAGGGGAATCTGCTGAGCCAGCAGGGTTATGGGTCTAGGAGCTCTGACAGGGAAGCAAAGGGAGTGTGGCAGCTCTGCCCCTAGCGTGAACGTGCACATATTACAAGGTTCGAGATTGCAGTGGGGGGAAACTAAAAAAACAAACAAACATAATGCCATCAAGTTGATTCCAATTTTTGGCTACCCCATGTATTTCAGAGTAGAACTGCACTCTGGAAGTAGATCACCAGGCCTTTCTTCCACGGGTACTCTAGATATATTCAAACCACCAAACTTTTGGTTATTAGTCAAGCGTTTAATGATTTGTGCCACCCAGGGCCTCCTCAGCAGGCAGAGCATTCCCTGAAAGGCTCAGCTCATGTAAGGACAGTTGCCTGGACTTACCTGGAGCAATCAGGCTGAGTCTCTAAGGAGACCCGTACGGTGGATTGACTGATACCCTTGAAGAACATAAACGGGAAAGTGAAGCAAACGGAAGCCAGCTTTGTGAAGAGTATTTAATAAGTTAACTTTTTGCCAAAATTTCCAATATCAGACATGCCTTGAATTAATTCTCTAGTCTGAAGGTCAGTCATAAATGATAAGTTACAGACTTAGGGTAGTTCATCCTAAAGTCAACTTTTCACTTGGCTTTGGAACAAATGGAATGGAGAATCATCTAGGAGGAGAGAAGGCCTCTGTGAATATGTTTGTCAAGAAAGTTAACTTGAAAAGAAATCCAATACACATAGGTTATTATTAGTGTAATATCACCATAGCTTATCCTGAGGAAAGGGTGACATCATCACTTTTGGGATGCAGGCTCATATGAACAAAGATGTGTTTTAAAAGTCACAAACTTAAGGATAAGATTTCATGTGGTATTTTTCTGACTCCTCCCACTTGCTCATTACCCACACTTGGGCATTCTCCTAACTCCTCTCACTTTTACACTTCCTATACCTGCACTGTCTTCTGACCACATCCACCTGCTCATTACCCACCCCTGGACTGTCTTCTTCCCTTTTGGTCCAACCTATCTTCCCCACTTTCTCTGATAACAGTGACCTCTAACCTTTTCTATAAGGAGCTTCCCCTCCTCATTTCACGTGGTTCAGGTAGGGTAGTCCCAGAAATTCTGATTTAACTGGTTTGATTTGTGATCTGATCATAAGGATTTTTAAGGTATTCCCAAGTGATTCTAAAATGTAGCCAAGAGTGAAAACTACTGCCCTCTTCCTCTGCCCCAGAGAGGATCGTATGAACCAAAGTGGCTAATCAGAGTACTTCTGTGGGATTTGGTTATTGATATGATGGTCTGGACTGTCCTTAAAGTCTGTTTACAGGAATTGTGTCAGCCTGTCTTCCCCAACCACCACCACCCCCATCCACCCCTTCATGATTGTTTCTCTACTCCTATCCTCATGCCCTCATCCCAGACATCCTTGATCACATGTAGCTCTCAGAATCACTTGGCTGGTTCCTGGATGTGCATCTTTTTCTTCTTTGTTTTTTTCAAGTACATATGATGATCTAACATCACACTTCCTGGGGAGATGTGATGTTTTATATATAAAACTATTTAAATACCAATGCTGTCTTCATGCCACAATCATCATTCTAGTCAAATGTCATTTTAATTTATTTTCCTTACATATGTGGAGAAATCATCACCACAGTCAATATAATGAACAAGTGCATCATCCCCAAAAGTTTTTGTGTTTCTCTTGGTAATCTCTCCTTCTCCCACCGCCATTATATTATATATTTTTATATTAAAATGGAATGTTATATTTTTCTATATTTGTATATATATTCCACATATATATGGAACAACAATTCTTTTTTAAAATTTTAGCTCCCTATTCCCTCCTCTTCCCCAGCCCCTGGTAACCAGTAGTCTACTTTTATCTCAATGGGTTTGAATAGTCTAAATATTTCATGTAAATGGCGTCATACAATATTTGTTCTTCTGTGTCTGACATTTTTTCACTTATAATATGTTTTAATGATTCAGCCATGAGATAGCATATATGAGAACTCCATTCTTTTTTATGGATGAATAATATTCCATTGTCTATAACACATTTTGTTTATCCAGTCATCCATTGATGAACATGTGGGTTGTTTTCACCTTTTGGCTGCTGTGAATAATGCTCCTAAGAACCTTGGTGTACAAGTATATTTTTGAGTCCCTGCTTTTACTTTTTTGGGGTTATGTATCTACGTATGGAATTGCTGGGTCATCTGATAATTCTGTTCAGTGTTTTGAGAGCCACCAAACTCTTTTCCATAGCAGCTGCACCATTTTGCATTCTCAGCAGCAACGCATGTGTGTTCCAATTTCTCCACATCCTCGTCAATGCTTCTTATTTTCTGTTATGTTTTTTGTTTTCTTTTATGTTAGCCATCCTCCTGAGTGTGAAATGTTCTTCATTGTGGTTTTGATTGCATTTCTCTAATGACTACTGACATTGAGCATCTTTTCATTTACTTGTTGACCATGCCATTTGTATATGTTCTTTGGAGAAATGTCTATTCAAGTCCTTGGCCCATTTTTTAATTGGGTTGTTTGTCTTTTTAATGTTGAGTTGTAGGAATTCATTATATATTCTGGCTATTAAGCGATTATCCAATATATGGTTTCCAAATAATTTCTCACTCTCTGTAGATTGTCTTTTCACTTTCTTAATAATGTCCCTTGATGCACAAACGGTTTTGATTTTGATGAAGGCCAGTTTATCTTTTTATCTTCTATCGTTCTTGCTTTTGGTTTCAGGATAAGATTTGTTGTAAAGTCTCATGGCCTTTAATTCTGTCTTTTGTTTGTTTCATCTCAGTGGAGGTCCTATACCAGCTAACACAGCTGGATTGGCCATCTTGGGCTACACTGGCTGAAGAACTCTGAACAAGCAGTACAGGAAGCCAACTTCATGGAGTTCCCAGCAGGAGACAGTGAACCTGATAGCCAGAGATACACGCTTCCCCATCCCCCATCCTTCTTACTTCTAGGGGGCTTCCCCTGCTTGCCAAAGAGCCACTGTTTCTAGGCTAGAGTGACACTAGCTCACTGCTACAGCAATACACCCTGCCTCCACTGGCCAGCTCCTTCAGCCCCATAGTTTTGTTTGCTAGGATTTTTTTTTTTTCTTTTTAGTGTCTATTTTTGTTTATTTGTTTATTTTTTTTTCTGCTTTTTTTGTGTTGCTTCTCTAGCACTGTATGCCATCCTCTCCCCTTCTTGACAGGCTGTGGTTGTTTGGTTTGGTTGCTTTCTTCTTTTTCTTTTTTGTGTTTTTGGTTTTTGGTTCTTGATTTTTTTTTTTTTTTTTTTTTTTTGCCTTTTTTTGTTGTTTTTCTCTCTATCCCTTCCTTCCTACTCTTTCTTTCACCCAGCTAGCCCTGTGTGGTATCCCCTCCCCTTCTTAACAGGCTGAGAATATTTGCTTTGTTTTTTCTTTTTCTTTTGGTTTCTTTTTTCTGTTCATTGAACTTTTTTTTTTTTTTTTTTTGCCTTTTTTTGTTGCTTTTCTCTCTCTCCTTTCCTTTCTTTTTTTTTTTTTCCCTTCCAGCTAGTCCCATGTGCCATCCCCTCCAATTCCTGGCTGTGATTTCTTTGGCTTGTGTGTTTTGTTCTTTTTTTTTTTTCCCATTTTATTTCTATTCTTTTTTTTCTGTTTCTTAACTCTCTCTCCTTTCCTTTCTCTTGCCCACTCAGCCTGTGCACCACCATCATCCCTTCTGGAGGGGCCAAGCTGTACAGCTAAGTTGGAGAGTCACTATCCGTGGCCTCCCAGGGTCTGCACTGTCATCACCGACCAGCTCCCTCAGCACCATTTTATTTATCTTTAATTTTTGTTTGTTTTTTGTTCTTTACTTGTGTTGTTATTGTTGTTATCATTCTCCTCTCTCTCTCCCGGCTTTTCCTCTGTCCTATCCACCCAGACCCCTACCCTCCCCCATCTTCTTGGTGGGCTGTGCTGTATTGCTCAGCTGGAAATACTCTGGCACATGGCCTCCTCAGGTTTGCACTACCACACAGCCAGCTCCCTCAGCCCCATATTTTATATTTTTCTTTATCTTTCCCCTTTTCCTTTCCCTTCTCCTCCTATACAGGAACTTTATTGCCTCCGCCTCTTCTTGACAGGCTATGCCATGCCATCTGGAGAGACAGACATCAGCTTGCCACCACCCCAATTCTGCTCCATCCCCAACAGCCAGTGCACCCACCACCATATTTTGTGGTTGTTTTTCTGGTTTGATTGCTGGTTTCTTCTTTCTATTTCAACCTCTTTCGTTTCTCCTTTTCACTTAGCCACATGCATCACCCATGCTGCTTCTTGACAGGCTGAATCATATCACTCAGCTAGACAGCCACAAGGACTCGGCCTAGACAGTTCTACCTCATCCACTCCCACTGAATCCTACCACACTGCCATTTTATTTACTTTTTTCTTTTTATGATTTTTACTTCATGTCTTGACTCTTTTTTATTTTTTTGTGTTTGTTTCTCTCTTCTTTCTCTCCTTTCACCAACACACTTAGCTCTGCACATCACATCCTCTTGTTTGCCTCTTATTTATCTGCACCATGGCCAAGTGCCACACTCCTGAGCAGTACTGGTGCAGTCCATCAGCCCTGCCCTGCACTGCCCCCGGCACTGACCCATTGTCTCCAGCTCATACTGAAACCTACTCATCACCACTTGTCCACCCCTGCTGGACCTTCCTTGCTGCAGCATAGCTGAGTGACTGGCCATATCCACTTGGACAATGTGGTGAGAAGAATTGTGCCCAGAGGCAAGCAAGCAACAAAAACACACCAAGCCTGCCTGACCAGACATGACTAAATAAAACAAAAAAGCAGGACAAAACAATCAAATCTACAATCAGTAGATGAAGAACATAATTTCTGAATGTCACAGAAACAGTAGAAAATATCAAAAAAAGAAAGACTGGATGGTTCCAGAAAGCAACCAAAATAAAAAACCAGATGACTTTCTGCTAGAAGAAAAGGCACTGGAACAACCTGATAGGGAACTCAGAACTATTATATTCAGATTTCACCAACAGATGAAGGGAAATGTAGATAAAGATAAAAAATAGACAAAATCATGGAAAAGACAAACAAAACAATAGAAGAATACAGGAAAATAATAGAGAAAAAAATATCAAAATAAATAAATAACTAGAAATCATACAAAAACAGCAATTAGAAATCCAAAAGATAAACAAGAATTCAGAAATTGACCGTGCAATAGAAGGTTTTAGGAGTAAATTGGAAACAATGATGGACAGGATAAGTGAAAGTGGAGACAAGTACTTAGATACCACTTTGAGGAAAAAAATCAGAAAAAAGAAAGAAGAGGAATGAAGAAACCCTGAGAACTATGTGGGATTCAATTGAAAGCAAAAATTTGCAAGTGATAGGAGTTCCAGAAAAAGGGGAGAAAACGGAAAACACCGAGAGGATCATTGAAGATGCTGACAGAAAACTTCCCTAATATCGTGAAAGACAAAAAGCTGACTCTCCAAGAAGCTCAACCAAGCCCATATATGATAGACCCCGAAAGAAAAACGCCAAGACATATCATAATCACACTCACTAAAAACAAAGACAAAGAAAGAATTGTGACAGCAGCTTGAGAAGAGTAAAAAGTCACATACAGATGGGAAACAAAAAGACTAACCTCTGATTCCTCAGCAGAAATCATGCAAGCAAGAAGGCAGTTGCATGACATATACAAAATCTTGAAAGAAAAAACTGCAAACCAAGAATAATATATCCTGAAAAATTCTCACTTAAATATGATAGAGAAATTAGGACTTATCCAGATAAACAGAAATTAAGGGACTATGTAAACCCCAAACCAAACTTACGAGAATTAATAAACAGAGTACTTCATTTAAAAAACCAACAGCATCAGACAAATACCTGAATCTAGCACATAAGACAGCTTCAGCCAGATACCAACCTAGATAATGAACTCTCAAAGATGAAACAAACTAAAAAATTTACGACAGAGAATCAGAGATATCAATCTGTAAATGACAACAATGTCAGAACAATAAAAGAAGGAATAAACAGTGTAGGTATAAAACTTTCAAATGAGAGGAAGTCAAGGCATTATCAAGTAATAAAAGATGATTTAAGCTTAGGAAGATAGAGGTAAATTTCAAGATAATAACAAATAAAGTGAACAAACCTATTTATCAAAATAAAGAAGAAAAACATAAAGTCTCAGTAAACACAAAAGCTACAAAAATGAAAGAAATGTAAAAACTACACAAACAAAAGGAATTCAGCATAGAAGAGTAAGAGGAACAAAGAAAACCTGAGCACCACAAAAAAGCACTACAAGATGACAGCAATAAACTCATATCTAACAATAATCACACTGAATGTAAACGTCTGAATTTCACCCAGAAAGCAACAGAGAGTGACTGAATGGATAAAAATACAGGACCTAGCAATATGCTGTCTACAAGAGATACAACTTAGAAACAAAGACATAAATTATTAAAAATCAAAGGATGGAAAAAAATATATTAAGGAAACTACTACCAAAAAAGAGCAGGAATGGCAATACTAACCTCAGATAAAATAGACCTTAAAACAAAATCCTCCATAAAAGACAAAGAAAGGTATTATATACTGATTAAAGCAAAAATCTACCATGAAGACATAACCATAATAAATATCTACACACCCCATGACAGGACTCAAAAATAGGTAAAACAACCTCTAACAGCAGTATAAAGAGAAATTGACAGTCCCACAATAATATTAGGGGACTTCAACACACCACTTTTGGTAAAGGACAGAACATCTCGAAAGAAACTCAACAAAGATACAGAAGATTGAAATGTAACAATCAACCACCTTGACCTCAGGCATATATATAGAACACTCCACCCAACAGCAGGAAAGTACACATTCTTCTCCAAAGAGTATGGAATGTTCTCCAGAATAGACCACATCTTAAGCCACAAAGCAACCCTCAAAAAAATCCAAAACACTGAGATAACATAAAGTATCTTCTTTGATCACAATGCTATCAAAGTAGAAATTAGCAACAGGAAGAGAAGGAAAAAAATCAAGTAAATGGAAACTGAATAACAACTTGCCTAAAAACCACTGGATAATAGAAGAAATCAAAGATGGAATAAAAAAATTCCTAGAATCAAACAAGAATGAGAATACGTCATATTCAAACCTTTGGGACACAGCAAAGGCAGTGCTCAGAGGTCAATTTATAGCAACAGATGCAACATCAAAAGAGAAGGGACAAAATCAAAATGTTAGCTACACAACTCAAACAAATAGAGAACAACAGAAGAAGACCACAGCCACCAAAAGAAAGGAAATAATAATAAAAAAAAAAAACAGAGTAGAAATAAATGAATAAGAGAATAGAAAAACAATAGAAAGAATCAATGAGGCTAAAAGTTCGTTCTTTGAAAAGATCAACAAAATTGAAAAATCACTGGCCACATTAACAGAAGAAAAACAGGAAAGGATACAAATAACCCAAATAAGAAATGAAATGGAGGACATTACAAGAGACTCAAGTGAAATAAAAAAGATCATAACAGAGTACTATGAAAAACTATATTCCAACAAATTTGAACACCTAGAGGAAATTGACATATTTCTACAAACACACTGCCTACTGAAACTAAAACAAACTGAAATTTAAAATCTGAACAGGTCCATAGCAAGAGAAGAGATTGAAAGGGTAATTAAAAAAAGTCTACCATAAATGGCTTCGCTGGAAAATTCTGCCAAACATTCAGAGAAGAGCTTACACCGGTACTACTCAAACTATTTCAGAACACAGAAAAGGTAGGGATAATTCTGAATTCATTCTATGAAGCCAGCATAACCCTGATACCAAAACAAGGCAAAGACACAACAAAAAAAGAATATAGAATATAGATGTGAAAATTCTCAACAAAATTCTGGCCAATAGAATTCAGCATCATATCAAAAAAATAATACACCATGACTAAATGGATGGGATTCAGAACAGTTATGCAAAGATATTTTGATATTGGAAAATCAGTCAATGTAATCCACCACATAAAATAATCACATGATCATCTCATTTGACCCAGAAAATCCATTCAACAAAGTCCAACACATATTCTTGATAAAACTGTCAATAAAATAGATATGGAAGGGAAATTTCACAACATAATAAAGGGCATGTATACAAAACCAACAGCCAACATGATTTTTAATGGAGAGAGGTTGAAATTATTCCCCTTTAGAACAGGAACAACACAAGGATGCTCTTTATCACCATTCCTTATTAGTATGGCATGTTAACAGATTACACAGTTGGAGCTACTCACCACTATTTAATACTGTGCTGGAAGTCCTAGCTAAAGCAATAAGGCAAGAAAAAGAAATAAAGGGCATTCAAATTGGTAAGTAAGAAGTAAAACTGTCCCTATTTGTGGTTGATATGACACTACACATAGAAAACCCAAAAGACTCCATCAGAAAACTACTGTAACTAATAGAAAGATCCAGCAGAGTAGTAAGATACAAGGTAAACACTCAAAAGTCAGTTAGATTTCTATACACCAATAAAGAGAAAGATAAAAAGGAAATCAGGGAAACGATACCATTTATTATAGCCCCTAAAACAATAAAATACTTAGTAATAAATCTAACCCGGGATGTAAAAGACCTATACACAGAAAACTACAAAACACTACTGTAAGAAACCAAAAGAGACCTACATAAATGGAAAAACATACCATGATCATGGATGGATAGACTTGACATTGTGAAAATGTCAATTCTACCCAAAGAAATATCCAAATACAATGCAATCCTGATCCAAATACCAAGAGTATTCTTTAAAGAGATACAAAAAATAATCAGTAACTTTATGTGGAGAGAAAAGAGGTCCCAGATAAGTAAAGCACTATTGAAGAAGAATAAAATAGGAGGACTCACACTACCTCACCTCAGAACCTACTACACAGCTAAGGTACTCAAAACTGCCTGGGACTGGAACAATAGCGGACACATTGACCAGTCAAACAGAACAGAGAAACCAGATGTAAATCGATCCACTTAGAATCACCTGATCTTGCATAAAGGGACAAAGTTCATCAAATGGGGAAAAGACAGTTTTTTTAACAAATGTTGCTGACAAAACTAGATGTCCATCTGCAAAAAATGAAACAGGATCCACATCTCACACCATACCTAAAAACTAATTCAAAATGGATCAAAGACCTAAATATAAAACCAAAATCTATAAAGGTCATAGAAGAAAAAATAGAGTTGACACTAGAGGCCCTAATACACAACAATAACAAGATACAAACTGTAATGAAAATACACAAACAACAGATGAGAAGGTAGATAACTGGGGTCTTTTAAAAATTAAATACTTGTGCTCTTCAAAAGACTTCACCAAAAGAGTAAAAAGAGAACCTACAGACTGGGAAAAATGTTTTGGCTATGACAAATCTGACTAAGGCCAAATCTTTAAAATGTACAAGAAAACCCAACAGTTCTACTACAAAAAGACAATCCAATTTAAAAAAATCGGCAAAGGATATGAACAGGCATTTCTCCAAAGAAGACATTCAAATAGATAACAGATACATGAGGAAATCCTAGAGATCACTAGCCATTAGAGAAATGCAAATTAAAACCACACTGAGATACCATCTCCTCCAGACATTACTGGCACAAATTTTAAAAAAAGCAGAAAATAACAAATGTTGGAGGCGCTGTGGGGAGATTGGAACTCTTATGCACTGCTGGTGGGAATGCAAAATGGTACAACCATTTTGGAAAATGATATGTTGCTTTGTTAAAAAGCTAGAAATAGAAATACCATATGATCCAGCAATTCCCTTACTAGGAATATATCCTAGAGAAACAAGAGCCATCACATGAATAGACATATGCACAACCATGTTCATTGCAGTGTTGTTCAGAGTGGCAAAAAGATGGAAACAACCTAGGTGTCCCTGAACAGATGAATGGATAAACAAACTATGGTAGATAACACACATTGGAATACTATGCAATGATAAAGAACAATGACGAATCTGTGAACGATCTCACAATGATAAACCTGGAGGGCATTATGCTGGGTGAAATAAATCAATCACAAAAGGACAAATATTGTATGAGACCTCTGTTGTAAAAACTCACAAAAAAGTTAGACACAAAAAGAAAAAATCTTTGATGATTTCCAGGGAGGGAAGGAGTGGGAGGGAAAAACACTAAGTAGAAAATAAATAATGGTAACTTTGGTGAAGGGGAAGCCAGCACAATTTGTCCAAGGCAAGGTCATGGAAGCTCTATAGGCACATCCAAACTCACTGAGGGACCGAATTACCAGGCTGATTGCTCTGGGGACCATGGTCTCAGGGAATATCTAGTTCAATTGGTATAACATAGTTTATAAAGAAAATATTCTACGTTCTACTTTGCTGAGTAGCATATGGGGTTTTAAAAGCTTATGAACAACCATCTAAGATATTCCACTGGTCTCACCCCGTCTTGAGCAAGGGAGAAAGAAGAAAACCAAAGGCACAAGGGAAAGATTAGCCCAAAGGGCTAATGGACCTCAACTACAATATCTTCCACCAGATTGGGTCCAGCATAACTAGATGGTGCCTGGCCACCACCACTGAGTGCCCTGACAGGGATAACAGTAGAGAGTCCAGGACAGAGCTGGAGAAAAATGTAGAACAAAATTCTAACTCGTAAAGGAATTAAAAAAAAAAAAAAAAAAAAACAGACTTACTGGTCTGACAGAGAATGGAGAAACCCCGAGACAAGTCCCCACATCTCCTGGCACCTTGTATGCAGCTATTGATCTGGCTAGTGCCTTTTTCTCCATACCTGTTTCAAAGGACCACTATAAGCAGTTTGTCTTCAGCTGGCAAAGCCAGAAATACACCTTCACTTGCCTACCTCAGAGCTACATCAACTCTCTAGCCCTATGTCACAATTTAGTCCCCAGGAAACTTGATCTCCTTTCCCTTCCAGAAGATGTCATACTGGTCCAGTACATTGATGGCATTATGCTGACTGGACCTAGTAAGGAAGAAGTGTCAATGACTCTGGACTTATTGGTAAAATATTTGCGTGCTAGAGGGTGGGAAATGAATCCCACAAAAATTCAGGCACCTTTCACCTCAATGAAATTTCTAGCAGTCTAGTGGTATGGGGCATGTTGAGACATTCTTTCTAAAGTGAAGGATAAGTTATTGCATCTGGCTGCTCCCACAGATAAAAAGGAGGCACAACACCTCGTGGGCCTCTTTGAATTTTGGAGGCAACATATTCCTCATTTGGGTGTGCTATGCTGGCCTATTTATAAAGTGACTCCAAAAGCTGGTAGTTTTGAGTAGGTCCTAGAACAAGAGAAGGCTCTGCAACAGGTTCAGTCTTCTGTGCAAGCCGCTCTGCCACTTGGGCCATATGATCCAGCTGATCCAATGGTGCTTGAAGTGTCAGTGGCAGGTAAAGATGTTGTTTGGAATCTTTGGCAGGCCCTCAGTGGTGAATCACAGCGAAGACATTGAGGATTTTGGAGCAAAGCTTTGCCATCCTCTGCAGATAACTACTCTCCTTTTGAGAAACAACTTTTGTCTTGTTACCGGACCTTAGTAGAGACTGAATGTTTAACCATGGAACACAAGTCACCATGCAGCCTGAATTGCCTATCATGAACTGGGTGTTGTTTGACCCACAGAATCATAAATTTGGAGGTGCACAGCAGTACTCCCTCATTAAATGGAAGCGGTATACACGAGATTGGGCCTGAGTAGGACCTGAAGGCACAAAAAAATTGCATGAGGAAGTGACACAAATGCCCATGGTCTCCTCTCCTGTCACATTACCTTCCATCTCCCAGTCTGCACCTATGGCCTCATGGGGAGTTCCTTATAATCAGTTGACTGAAGAAGAGAAAACAAGTGCCTGGTTTACAGATGGTTCTGCGTGATATGCAGGCACCATTTCAAAGTGGACAGTGGCGGCACTACAGCCCCTTTCCAGGACCTCGCTGAAGGACGGTGGTGAAGGTAAATCTTCTGAATTGGCAGAACTTCAAACAGTACACCTAGTTGTTCACTTTGCTTGGAAGGAGACCTGGCCAGATGTGTGATTATGTACTGATTCATGGGCCATGGACAAAGGTTTGGCTGGATGGTCAGGGAATTGGAAGGAACATGATTGGAAGATTGGAGACAAGGATTTATGGGAAGAAATATGTGGATAGACCTCTCTAAATAAGCCAAAGAAGTGAAGATATTTGTGTCTCATGTGAATGCTCACCAAAGGGGGAACTCAGCAGAGGATGATTTTAATAATCAAGTGGATAGGATGATGTCTTCTGTGGGAACAAGTCATCTTTTTCCCCAGCTACTCCCGTCACTGTCCAATGGGCTCATGAACAAAGTAGCCATGGTGACAGGGATGGAGGTTATACATGGGCCCAGCAACATGGACTTCCACTCACCAAATCCGATTTGGCTACAGTCACTGCTGAGTGCCCAATCTGCCAGCAGCAGAGACCAGCACTGATACCCCGAAATAGCACCATCCCTCAAGGTGATCAGCCATTAACCTGGCAGCAAGTTGATTACATTGGACCACTTCCATCATGGAAAGGGCAGTGTTTTGTCCTTACTGAAATAGACAGTTACTCTGGTTATGGATTTGCCTTCCCTGCATGCAATGTTTCTGCCAAAACTACCATTAATGGACTTACAGAATGCCTTCTCCACCATCGTGGTATGCCACGCAGCATTGCCTCAGATCAAAGGGCTCACTTCACAGGAAATGAAGTGCAGCAGTGGGCCCATGCTCATGGAATTCACTGATCTTACCAAGTTCCCCATCATCCTGAAGCAGCTGGCTTGATAGAACAATGGAACGGCCTTCTAAAGACACAATTATGGCACCAGCTAGGTGGCAATATTTTTCAGGGTTGGAGCAACGTTCTCCAGGAGGATGTATATGCTCTAGACCAGCGTCCAATATACGGTGCTGTTTCTCCCATAGCCAGGATTCATGGATCCAGGAATCAAAGGATAGAAATGGGAGTGGCATCACTCAGTATTACCCCTATTACCCACTAGCAAGATTTTTGCTTCCTGTCCCCGTGACCTTATGCTCTGCAGTTCTATAGGTCTTAGTTCCAAAGGAAGGAATGCTCCCACCTGTAGACACATCACAGATTCCATTGAACTGGAAGTTAAGACTGCATCTAGCCACTTTGGTGGTGTGGCCTTCATCCAAATATAAGCAGACTTTCTAGTTTTTTGCTCACTCTGGATCCTGCAGCTGCATTCTGTTCATCTGGCCACTGCTTCTTGGGACTTGAGGTATCAGCTTATCTGCCAATCCTGGGATTCGTCAATCCTCACAGCCTGTGAGTGGAGTCCTGCTTTCCAATCTTCAGTTCGCCAGCCCCTGGGGCTGTGTTAATCGGGAGAAGCCTCTATCCTAATCCTAATCCATGGACTTGGGATGTTCCAGCCTCTACAATCACGTGAGCTGTTTCTTTGATATAAATATCTATCTATATATATTTATACCCTTTACTCATTTTGATTCTCTAGAAAACCTAGCCTAAGACACCACCTCACTGGAAATTCTCACAGCCCTTGATAGTTAACCTTTCCCTTACCCCGAGCCAACAACTAATCATTAAATGGAATCATGCAGTAGATAGCCTTTTGAGTCTGTCTTCTCCACAAAGCATAATTTATTTGAGATTCATCCAAGTTGTTGCATTTATCAACAGTTTATTCTTTTTTTTGCTGAGTATGTATATTCTTTTTAGTGTAACTGGAATTTTCTTTTCCAGGGAATGTCGGTAACTGAGTCACTATTGTTGACCTATGCAACACAATGACAGATGCCTCCTTTGGTTCATCATATGATAAATCTGCAACCACTGTGTATTAAATGTTTGGAAAGAATGTTGTTTTTGCCAGGACCAAAGTTACAAGAAATATGTGGAGGAAGTGACTGGCTCTTCCTAGTAAGGTTGAAGCGTAGGAGAACATCCAGCATTGTCTGGTGACATTTGTAATTTTTACCTGGAGGTTGAAAAACATGAGCATAGGCCACCAAACTGTGCAAGAAATATTCCTTGTGCTGAAATTATGAAAACTGAATTAAGTACAACAAGGAATTACTAAAGAAACAGAAGCTATATGCCTCTGAACAGTAACAGAGAGTAAAAGGGGGTAGAGGACATCAGAAACACTCAACTGTCCAGGGTTTAAAGAAGAATCAAGAAAGGTATCCCCTTAGTGAATTTTAAAAGGATGGTGTTATCTGTTAACCACCTGAAACCAAGAGCTATCTTGTTATATCCTCTGAAGTTCCTCTTAGAGATTTCTGGACTTGACTACTATGCCACAGAATCTCCTGGGAAGGTTTGAAAAATTATACTGATACCTAGGCTTCACCCCAGATGGCTAGTTAGCCTCTATCAAATTTTATAATAACCCTGTTGCTGTTGTTGTTAGATTCCATTGAGTCAATTCCAACTCATAGCAACCCTATGTAAAAGAAAACAAAATACCCCCCAGTACTATGTCATCCTCATGATCCTTGTTATGCTTGAGCCCTTTGTTGTAGCCACTGTGTCAATCCATCTTGTTGAGGGTCTTCCTCTCTTTTGCTGACCCTCTACTTTACCAGCATGTTGTCCTTTTCCAGGGACTGGTACATGCCCAAAGCATGTGAGACGAAGTCTCATCATCCTCACTTCTAAGGAGCTTTCTGACTGTCCTTCTTCCAAGACAGATTAGTTCATTCTTTTGGAAGTCCATGGTATATTCAATATTCTTTGCTGACACCATAAGTCAAAGGCATCAATTTTTCTTCGGTCTTCCTTATTCATTGCCCAGCTTTGACAAGCATGTGAGGAGACTGAAAAGACCGTGCCTTGGGTCAGGTGCACCTTAGTCTTTAAAGTTAAATCTATGGGCAAAACGGCGCTATAGACAGAAGCACCACTCCATCCCTCAACAGCAAAGACCTGAAAAACTAAGTCAAACAGAGAGAAACGTCAATCATGAAAACCCTAAGCATCCAATTAAGAGATAAAGAACTCAGCCAAGCACTGAATGGAATAAGAAACTGACAGAGAACAGAGAGCAAGGAGAGATGCATGCGGAGGCCCCCTATCGCCTAACACAGCATGGATTCACCATCTTTGACTCCTATAGGAGATCGGAAAACAGGAAGTATGGGAAAGTAGCTTCACAGAGCTCCTAGCAGGAGACAGAACAACCAGTAACCAGCGATATATGCTTTCAAACCACTCCCACCTGCACTTCTTCACCCTAGATCAGCCTCCTCTGCTTCCTGCTTGGCTGGAAGGGCTTCAGCCTTCTGTCACTTGGATTCCACCCACCCACACTGGCTGGCTCCCTGAGTGCCATTTCTTTGTGGCTGGTGTTTTTTCTGCTTCTTTTGCTTTCTTCCATACCTCTCACCACCTCCCTTTCCTTCCTCTCAAATACCTTGCTCTATGTGCCATCTTTGCTTCTTCTTGAAAGGCTGTGAAATGCCGCTCCACTGTGGAACTTCTTCCCAGCCCACACCACACTGCTGGTGGAATCCCCAGGGCTTTTTTTGTTTGTTTGTTTGCTTGTTTTGATTTGTTCTGTTTTGATTTGTTTGCTTGTTTTCTTTTTATTTTCTCGGCTTTGGAGACCCTTCTAGCCAAAGTGTACTACACAGCTTGGGAACTACTTCTTCAATCTGTGCAGCTGAGGGCTAGAATTCCTGGGGGAATTTTATTTGTTTGTTTGTTGTTTTGTTTTGTTTTCTTTCTTTTTATCTTTTTTGTCTTTCTTCATTTCTAAGTTTTTCATTTCTCTATACTTACCTTTTCATCCTAGCTCCTGAATACCCGGCACTGTGTAACATCTCTACTCCTCCTAGCCAGGCTTTACTTAGTGGCCTGGAAGCCATTTCCTAGTCTTCACAGCTGCACCTGTGGGATCTCTAGGGTTCTGCTTTTCTTTCCTTTTTTTTTTTATTTTTTATTTATTTTCATTTACCTTTTTTCTTTTGTTTTTCTCCATTTCTCGGTCTCTGAACTTTCCACTCTAATGCAAGCTCCCTTAGCCCTCTTTTTTTGTTTCCTTGTTTGTTTGTCTTTGGCTTATTTTGCTCTCTTCTTTCCCATACCCATCTTAGCTCCACACATCACTATCTCCCCATTTCTTCTTGCCTACATGCACCGCATACAAAACATCACACCCCTGAGCAGCACAGGCACGGCCTACTGTAACCTGCCATGCACTGATTCCCTGCCCTCCATGTTGGCCCTAGTACGTGCCATGAACAACTCATCCCAGCAACTCACCTTCAGATGGAACTGCCCAGCTACACCATAGTTGAGCAACTGACCCTGCCTATCAGAGAAGGAGGTGAAAAGTATCATGCTCACAGACAAGCAACCAGCAAAGACTGCACAGCTCACCCACTCAGACATAACCAAATAAAACAAAAAGAGCAGGATGAAACAAACAAATCTACAATCAATAAATGAGGAAAATAACTATTGAATGTCCCAAAGACAGCAGACAATATCAAAATATATAGAAAAAAGCATGGGATGTTTCCACCAGGTGTCCAAATTAAAATACCACATGACTTTCCAGTAGAAGAAAAGGCACTACAACTACCTGATCGGGAATTCAAATCTCTAATATTCAGAGCTATTCAAGAGTTGAAACAAAAAGCTGACGAAAATGAGGGGAAAAATAGACAAACTTATGGAAAAGATAAAAAAATTAATGAGAAATACAGACAAAAAAAAAGGAAGAATTCAGGAAAATAATACCGGAACAAAAAGCCAAAATAAAGTCAAAACTAGAAATCATACAAAAACAACAAGTAGAAATCAAAAAGAGAAACAAGACTTTATATATGGACAGTGCAATAGAAGGGCTGAGAAGCAGGTTTCAAATGATGGAAGACAGGATCAGCGACACGGAAGACAAACCCTTGGATACAACTTTGAGGAAAAATCACCAAAAAGACCTGAGAAGTATACGGGATACAATCGAAAACAAAAATTTGAGCGTGATCAGAGTCCCAGAACGGGGGAGAATACACAAAACACAGAGAGGATCATTGAAGAACTACTGGCAGAAAACTTCCACAATATCATGAAAGATGAAAAGCTGACCATCCAAGAAGCTCAAGAAACACTATATAGGAAAGGCCCCAAAGAAAATCACCAAGGCATATCATAATCACACTATCTAAAACCAAAGACAAACAAAGAATCCTAGGGTAGCTCATGAAAAACAAAAAGTCACATACAGAGGTGAAACAATAAGACTAAAATCAGATTATTTGGCAGAAATCATGCAGGCACTGCAAGGGGATGATGTATGTAAAACTTTGAAAGAAAATAGTTGCCAGCCAATAATAACATATCCTGCAAAACTCTCATTCAAATATGATAGTGAAATCAGGACATTTCCAGACAAACAGAAACTAAGAGACTATGTAAAAGCTAAACCAAACTTACAAAAATTATTAAAGGCAGTCCTCCGATCTGAGAACAAACAACAGACCACAGGCTGAATCTAGGACTCAGGATTATACAAGACAGATCACAATCTAGGAAATGAACTCTCAAGGAGTATCCAAAACCAAAAGAATTACAACAGGGAAACAGAGATGTTAATCTGTAAATGACAACAACATCAGAACAATAAAAGAGGGAGGAAATGTTGTAGGTATTGAAACATCTAATGGAGAGGAAGGTAAGGTAACACCAAGTAATAATAGACTGCTTCAAACCTGGAAAGATAAGGGTAAATTTCAAGGTAACCACAAAAAATGTTAATAACCCTACTCATCAAAATAAAGAAGAAAAACATAAAGTCTCAGTAAAAACAAAATGAACAAAAACAAAATAAATGGGAAAAAATACACAGACAAATAATTCAGCACAGGAGAGTACGAGGAAAAAAAAAGTCAGCAACAAAAAAAAAAAAAAATACAAAATGACGGCAGTAAAATCATGCCTGTCGATAATTACACTGAATGTAAACGGCCTATATGCATCCATAAAAAGACAGTCACAGAATGGATTAAAAAAATATGATCCATTAATATGCTGTCTACAATGGACACACATTAGAAACAAACATGTAAATTTATTAAAAATCAAAGGATGAAAAAGATATATCAAGCAAACAGCTAGCAAAAAAGAGACGAAGGGGCAATACTCATCTCAGATAAAATAGACTTTAAAACAAAATCCACCATAAAAGACAAAGAAGGACACAATAGAGTGATTAAAGGGATGTTCCGTCATGAAGACATAACCCTAATAAACATCTACGCAAACAATGATAGGTCTCCAAAATACATAAAACAAACTCTAACAGAACTGAAAAGAAAAATGGTTCCAAAATTATAGTAGGAGACTTCAACACAACACTCTTGGTAAAGAACAGAACATCTAGAAAGAAACTCAACAAAGATACAGAAGACCTAAAGGGCATAATCAGCCTAATTGACCTCATAGACAAATATAGAATACTCCACCCAACAGCTGCAAAATACACATTCTTTCCAAAACACATGAAACATTCTCCAGAATAGACCACATCTTAGGCCACAGAGCAACTCTCAACAAAATTCAAAACACTAAGATAATACAAAGTATCTTCCCTGACCACAGTAGCATCAAGGTAGAAATGAAAAACAGGATAGCCAAAGGAAAAAAATAAATTACATGGAAACTGAATAACACCTTCGTTACAAACCACCGTGCAATAGAAGAAATCAGAGGTGGAATAAAAAAAAATTCATAGACTCAAATGAGAATGAATACACATCATACAGAAACCTATGGGACAGAGGAGGCAGTCTTCAGAGGAGAATTTATAGAAAAAGATGCACACTTCAAAAAATAAGAAAGGGACCAAATCAAAACATTAACTACACAACTTGAACAAATAGAAAGAGAACAGCAAAAAAAGCTCACAGCCATGAGAAGAAAAGAAATAATAAAGAGCAAAGCAGAAATAAATGAAACAGAGAATAGAAAAACAAATGAAAGAAACAACAAAACCAAAAGTTGATTCTTTGAAATGATTAACAAGATCTACAAACCACTGGCCAAACTGGCAGAAGAAAAATAAGAGAGGACCCAAATGACCCAAACATTAAATGAAATGGGGGACATTACAACAGACCTAAGTGTAATAAAAAGGATCATAAAGTAGTATCATGAAAATCTATACTCCAACAAATTTGAAAACTTAGAGGAAATGAATAAATTTCTACAAACACAATACCTACCCAAACTAACACAAAGTGATGTTGAAAATCTGAGCAGACACATAATAAAAGAAGTGATTAAAAAGCTAATAAAAATAACTCCCAACAAAAAAAGAGCCCTGGCCCAGATGGCTTCCCTGGAGAATTCTAGCAAACATTTAGAGAGAGCAGTACTAATCAAACTATTTTAGAACACAGAGAAAGAAGCCACACTTCCAAATCGATTCTATGAATCCAACATAGCCCTGATACCAAAACCAGGCAAAGACACCACAAAAAAGAAATTTACAGACTAATATATCTCATGAATATAGATGCAAAAACTCTCAATGAAATTCTAGCCAATAGAGTTCAACATCATATCAAAAAAATAATACACCATGACCAAGTAGGATTCATACCAGTTAAGCAAGCATGGTTCAACATTAGAAAATCAATCAATGTAATACACCACACAAATAAAAGGAAAGAAAAAAATCACATGATTATCTCAAATGACACAGAATAGGCATTCGAGAAAGTTCAACACACGCTCCTGATAAAAACTCTCAATAAAATAGGTATAGAAGGGAAATTTCTCAACAAAATAAATGGCATCTATGCAAAACCAACAGCCAACATCTTTCTTAATGGAGAGAGGCTGAAAACATTCCCCTTGAGAACAGGAACAAGACAAGGATGTCCTTTACCACTACTCCTATTCAACATTGTGAACTCCTAACTAGTGCAATAAGGCAAGAAAAAGAAACAAAGGAAATCCAAACTGGTAATGAAGAAGTTAAAGTGTCCCTGTTTGTGGATGATATGATACTATACATAGAAAACCCTAAAGACTCCATGAGAAAACAACTGGAACTAATAGAAACATTCAGCAGAGTATCAGAATACAAGATAAACATACAAAAATCAGTTGGATTCCAATACTCCAATAAAGAGAACTACAAAAAGGAACCCAGGAAAACCAATACCATTTAAAATAGCCCCCAAAACATATAAAATAGTTAGGAATAAACCTAACCAGGGATGTAAAAGACATATACAAAGAAAACAACCAAACACTATCACGAAGAAACCAAAAGAGATCTACTTATATGGAAAAACATACCATGCTCATGGATAGGTAGACTCAACATTGGGAAAATGACAATTCTACCCAAAGCAATTTATAAATACAATGCAATCTCAATTCAAATACCAACAACATTCCTTAAAGAGATGTAAAAACTAATCATTAATTTTATATGGAAAGAGAAGAAGCCCTGGATAAGTAAAGCACTACTGAAGAAGAACAAAATAGGAGGACCCTCACTACCTGACCTCAGAACCTACTATTCTGCTACATTAGTCAAAACAGCCTGGTACTGGTATAATGATAAATACATTGACCAATGGAGAATCCAGATGTAAACCCATCCACCTACGGTCACCTGATCTTCGACAAGGGCCCAATCGATCAAACGGGGAAAAGACACTCTTTTTAACAAACGGTGCTGGCAGAACTGAGTGTCCACCTGAAAAAAAATGAAACAAGACCCATGTCTCACACCATATGCAAAAACTAATTCAAAATGGATCAAAAACCTAATTATAAATCCAAAAAATACAAAGTTCACAGAAGAAAAAATAGGATCAATGCTAGATGCCCTAATACACGGCATTAACAGGATACAAACCACAACCAACAACACACAAACTCCAGAAGATAAGCTAGATAAATGGGATCTTCTAAAAATCAAACACCTAGGCTCTTCAAAAGACTTCACAAAAGGAGTAAAAAGAGAATCTATAGACTGGAAAAAATTTTTGGACATTACAAGTCAGAAAAACTTCTCATCTCTAAAATCTATAAGAAAATCTGACACCTCTACAACTAAAAGACAAATAATCCTATTAAAAATGGGCAAAGGAAATGAACAGACACTTCACCAAAGAAGACATTCAAGCGGCCAACAGATAGATGAGGAAATGCTTCTCATCACTAGCCATTAGAGAAATGCAAATCAAAACCACAATGAGATACCATCTCACCACAGCATTACTGGGACAAAACAAAAAAACAGGAAAGAAAAAATGTTGGAGAGTCTGCGGGAAGATTGGAACTCTTATGTACTGCTGGTGGGGATGCAAAATGATACAACCATTTTGGAAAAGAATTTGACATTTCCTTAGAAAGCTAGAAATAGAAATACCATAGAATCCAGCAATCCCACTCCTAGGAATATATTGCACAGAAATAAGAGCCATAACAAGAATAAACATACGCACACACATGTCCATTGCAGCATTGTTCACAATAGTAAAAAGGTGGAAACAACCTAGGTACCCATCAACAAAAGAATGGACAAACAAACTATGGTACATACACACAATGGAGTATTATGCAAAGATAAAGAACCATGATGAATCTGCCAAGCATCTCATAACATGGATAAATCTGCAGGACATTACGCTGAGTGAAATAAGTCACTCACAAAAGGACAAATATTGTATGAGACAACTACTGTAAAACTCATTAGAAGGTTTAGACACACAAAAAAACAATTTTTGATGGTTATTAGGGATGGGAGGGGTGGGGGGGGAATACTAAACTGACAATGGGTAAGTGGCAACTGTGGTGAAGGATAAGACAGTACAAAATACTGTGGAAGCCAGCACAACTTGTACAAGGCAAGGTCATGGAAGCTCCATAGACACATCCAAAATCCCTGACGGACTGAATTCCTGGGTGGAGGGCTGTGGGGACCATGGTCTCGGGGAACATCTAGCTCAATTGGCATAACATAGTTTATGAAGAAATGTTCTACATTCTACCTTGGTGAGTAGTGTCTTGGGTCTTAAAAGCCTGTGAGTAGCCTTCTAAGATACTCCACTGGTCTCACCCCATCTTGAGCAAGGGAGAAAGAAGAAAACCAAAGACACAAGGGAAAGATTAGTCCAAAGGACTAATGGACCACAGCTACCACAGCCTACACCAGCCTGACTCCAGTACAACTAGATGGTGCCCGGCTACCACCACTGACTGCTCTGACAGGGATCAAGACAGAGGGTCCCAGACAGAGCTGGAGAAAAATGTAGATCAAAATTCTAACTCACAAAAAAAGATCAGACTTACTGGCCTGACAGATACTGGAGAAATACCAAAAGTATGGTCCCCGTACACCCGTTTAGCTCAGTAATGAAGTCAGTCCCGAGATTCACCCTTCAGATAAAGTTTAGACAGGCCCATGAAACAAAACTAGACTAAGGGGGAACAAAAGCTCAGGGACAAAGGCTAGAAGGGAGGAGGGGACAGGGAAGCTGGTAATAGGGAACCCAAGGTCGAGAAGGGAGAGTGTTGACATGTCGTGGGGTTGTTAACCAATGTCATAAAACAATATGTGTACTAACTGTTTAATGCACAAACTTGTTCTGTAGACCTTTAACTAAACTACAATAAAAATTAAAAAAAATAAAGTGACATCTTCGCTTGTCAACACTTTACAGAGTTTTTTTGAGGCTGATTTTCCCAATGCAATACGTAGTTTGATCTCTTGACTGCTGCTTCCATGGACATTGATTGTGGATCCAAATAAAATGAAATTCTTGACAACGTCAACCGTTTCCCCGTTTATCATGATGTTGCTTGCTGGTCCAGTTGTGACCATATTTTCTCTTTATGTTGATGTGTAATCCTGATTGAAGGCTGTATGAATTCTTTCATCTTCATCAGTAAGTGCCTCAAGTCCTCTTCTCTTTCAACAAGCAAGGTTGTGTCATCCGCATAACCAGTTTGTTAAGGAGTCTTCCTCCCAATCTTGATGCTCCATTCTTCTTCATTTACTCTAGCTTCTCGGATTATTTGCTCAGCATACAGATTTAATAAGTACAGTGAAAGATACAACCCTGACTTTAAACCACGCAATATCCCTTTGTTCTGTTTGAACAACTGCTTCTTGATGTATGTATAGGTTCCTCACGAGCACAGTTAGGTGTTCTGGAATTCTCATACTTCAAAATGTTATCCATAATTTTTTATGATCCACACAGTCAAATACCTTCGCACAGTCAGTAAAACGGAGATGAATAACTTTTTGATATTCTTTGCTTTCAGCCATGATCCACCTGACATCAGCAATGATATCTCTGGTTCCAAGTCCTCTTCTGAAACCAGCTTGAATTTCTGGCAGTTCTCTGTGGATGTACTGCCCTAACAGCTTTTGAATGATCTTCAGCAAAATTTTACTTGCGTGTGATAGTAATGATATTGTTTGATAATTTCCAAATTCAGTTGGATCACCTTTCTTTGGAAGAGGCATAAATATGGATCTCTTCCAGTTGGTTGGTCAGGTAGCTGCCTTCTCAAGTTTTTGGCATTGACTAGTGAGTACTTCCAGCATTGCATCCATTTGTTGAACATCTCAGTAGTCACTGGGTCAACTTTCTTGAGCCTTGTTTTTAACCAATGTCTTCAGTGCAGCTTGGACTTCTTCCTTCACTGACATTGGTTCTTGATAACATGCTTAAATGACTGAACATCGACTGATTCTTTTTGGTATAGTGATTCTGTGCATTCCTTCAGATTTCTTTTGATGCTTCCTGTGTCATTCAGTATTTTGCCCATAGAACCTTTCACTAGTGCAACTCGAGACTTGAATTTTTTCTTCAATTCTTGCAGCTTAAGAAATGCTAAGTGTGTTCTTCCTTTTGGTTTTCTAACTCCAGGTCTTTGCACATGTCACTGATACTTTACTTTGTCTTCTCCAGTTGCCCTTTGAATTCTTCCTTTCAGCTCTTTTATTTCATCATTCCTTCCATTCGCTTTATCTACTCAACCTTCAAGAGCAAGTTTCAGAGTCTCTTCTGACAGCCATTTTGGTCTTTCTTTCTTTCCTGTCTTTGTAAGACCTCTTGCTTTCTTCACTTTAGGAGGAAACAGTTTTATTCTGTGCTCGTTTCTGTTCATTGCTCCCAGGGTAGACTAACACTCAAGCTGACTAAAAGAGTCCCGCCCATTTCCTGGGAATGAAGGAGCCACTGTAACAAAGAGTGCATAGTGCCTTCTGCTAGCAAGTGTTTACATTTTTTAATTCATTTCTGGTGACTGCATATGATCATGCCTCAGGTCTCCAGCTAGGAATGAGTGTCAAGGTTACACTGCCACTAGTTTGCAGAAGGAATTGGCTTAAATAAAAGAAGTCTTCTTAGAGAGGTTGAACTTTAAGCTTTAAAGTCTAGTTTCTTCCCCTTTTAGACAGTTGGCGGTCTGAGGCTGAAGATAATGGCCCATTCATTTTTGTAGGACTAAGGCTTGGGATAATAATGCTCGGCAAAGATAACATTCACAAGTCTTGGTGATAGAAGGTCAGGAAAAAAGAAGAAGGCCCTCAACAACATGGATTGACACAGTGGCTGCAACAATGGGCTCAAGTATAACAACGATTGCCAGGACGGCCCAGAACCAGGCAGCGCTTTGTTTGGTTGTACGTAGGGTCGCTGTGTGTTGGAACCTTCTCAATGACACCTAATAACAACAACAGTGTTGATGGAGTTATTGAAAGACTGATGAGCTTCAGGAAAGCATTTCTCATATTGAAAAGAAGGTCCAATATCTGATCACTGAGTTTTTGATTTCTTTAGTTATATTTAGCACTAGCTTCTCTTAACCAGTTGCAATTGAGAATATTTTGACTCCTGGTGACCCATGTGTGTCAGAGTAGAACTGTGCTCCATAGGTTTTCAATGGCTACTTTTTTGTAAGTATATTGCTAGGCCTTTCTTCTGAGGCACCTGTGGGTGGGCAGGACCCTCCAACCTTTGGTTTAGCAGCCTAGCATATTATATGTTTGGACCACTCAGGTTCTTCCTAATTTCTCATAATCAAAACAAAAACAAAAACAAAATCTGAAACAGTTGCTGTTGAGTTGATTCCAAGTCAAGGCAAAAATACGTGTTGCAGAGTACAACTGTTCCGTTGAGTTTTCAATAGCTGTGAACTTTTGGAAGCAGATTTGCAGGTCTTTCTTCCAAGGCATCTCTGGGTGGGTTTGAACTGCCAACTTTTTGGTTAGTAGTGCAGCACTTCATTGTGCCACACAGTGACCTTAGTTTCTCATAGTGAATGACAATTTAACAATTCAAATACTAGACACTGGTAGCACACAACACATTTAGAAAAACCACCAGGTACATAATTATGTGTAGTAAACGCATAATGTATGTGTACATATTTTCCATTTTTCCATTGTGTGGATTTCACCTCGTAGCTACCCTATAGGACTGAGTAGAACTTCTCCATAGGATTTCCAAGGAGCAGCTGGTGAATTTGAAATGTTTATCTTTTTGGTTAGCAACCGTAGCATGCTGTTGCTCTTAACCACTGTGCCACCAGGGCTTTGCGTGTATCTATATACACACACACACACATATCCAAGACTGGTTGGATAGGCAACAGTTTTAATGTGCATTACTGTAAAGTAGTTTGATTGCATAACCCTATCAAATGTACAAATGTAAATGTAAAAAATAACAAGGAAATAGTTGAGAAGTTGACAGGAAAACAAGAAGTATATTATTAGTCTCATCAAAGCTTCTAAATATTTTGTCTAGGTAGTAGGTAGAAATTACCATAAGATCATATCTCAAGAAGCCTGTACTTGGAAAGTACCAACTCTATTTCCAAGAATGTTGTCCTAGTTACCTAGTGCTACTGTTAACACAAAAACCACAAGTGGGTGGCTTTAAAGAACAGAAATTTATTTCCTCAGTTATGGAGGCAAGAAGTCCAGATCAGGTTCTTCGCCATGTCAGTTCCTTTATTGGTAGCCCTGAGCATTCCTTGAATCCTCAACATTCCTTGGATTGTACATGATCCTCACTTAGCATCTGTATTGCCCCTATGTGTGTCTCTATGTCTGTTCTTTTCTTTTTATAACTCGAAAAAATCAGTTATAGAATCCACCCTACATTGGTATTTCCTCATCAACATGTCAAAAGAAAACCCTCTTTACAAAAATAAGATCACATCAACAGGTACAAGGATTAGGATATCAATATAAATTTTGTGAGACATAATTCAATCCAAAGGAACAGTGCTTAGTCTTCTGGAGTCATAATTTATAGAATCTAATCTCTTCTCTGGCGTCCTTCCTCAATGCAGAGAGAATGAATCATGTTCCCAGAAGCTAGAAATACAAGACAGACAGTGGAACAGACATACGATGCTCATAGAGATGTCCTGAGGGGAACAAGAGAAGGTTACTTCAAAAGCATGTGAGGTTCTCAAAAGCATATCTTGCTCAGAGAGACACAGATGCAATATCTTGGAGTGGTAATGTTTAGATATGCCAAGATTACTTCTAAGAGACCAAACTGCTCTTCTAGGTCATAAAAACCTTGCACAATAGAATATTTAAATTTTTCTGGAATTCTTTTTCTAGTTACTAGGAAAAAAATATCATTGCTCTCAAGGTAATTGAGAATAAACAGTATCAGTCTGAGAGGTCTGCATTGGAACTCATGTCTTCAAGGTATAGCCAGGGTTCACTCAAATGAAAGCAGCTACAGAAAACCTGTGGGAAAGAGGTTGGAGTTATAAGGAAGGTGGCTGATTAGCATTTTTGCTTGGGTGGAGGTTTTGGGAGTGGAGAAGTGAGAGAATGGTCCCAGAATGTACAGAGCAATATGAGGACAAGAGTTCAGGAGGTGATCAAAGAGAGGGGACGCACAGTGGTCATTCAGGTTCAACAAGGTTCATGGTACCCCTGGTGAGGGAGGGAGGTTTGGATTCTTCTTGCTCAGCTGCTCTAGCTATGATGTCAATGAGCAAACCACATGGTCATTTCAAACCCAATATCTGATTAAATCAAACAACATACACCGTCAGCTTGAAATCATTCAATGGTTTGCCCCGATGATACTCTTTTTATATGGTTTATAGGACTCTGCATGGTTGAAAGAAAGGTCTGGCAATCTGTTTTTTATAATCAGCCATTGAAAAGTCTAGAATTGATTCGATGGCAACTGGTGTTTAACAGGGCTTGTTGACCCACTTTTGCTTCTCCACCTTTGTTTCATACCAGTTTCCTTGTGGTCTCTCCCTGCAGCCCCACTGTCTTCTTCAGTACCTCATACTTACCAACCCTGACCAGCCTCATACATTTGCCTGTGTTTTTTTTATAGCCTGGATCATTTCTCCTGGATTTTATGACATAGTTAAATACTGTTCTTCCTTGAGAACCCAGCTCAAACAACTTTTCCAAAGAAAACCTCACCCGACGTCCTTCACCACATAAAATCCCCACCTGGTAATCCAGGATAATCTCCCTGTCTGCTGTTTAGCAACATGTATTCCTTCTACAATCTTAATTCCCTTCTGCAATATAATTTAACACATTCATGGGCCCTAGGGATTAAGATGTGGACACCTTTGGGGGCCACTATTCTGCCTACCACATGTTCTTAGTACACGTGGGGCCCTGCCCAGAGAGAGAAACTAGGCAGGGTCCTTTCCACACCTGCAGATGTGGTGACCCCTGTCATTTCTATATCTTTCACTTTATTGCCAGACACAACAATAAGACTGTTTACACATCTATCTAATTAACTATATGACAACAAGTATCTAAGAAAGAATCCAAGAAAGATAGTAAAGGAGGAGGATGTCTTTTATGTAAGCAAATTAACTCTTTGGGTCCCAGTTTTATTATTTCTAAAAGGTATGGATGGAATTGTTGTTGTTGTTAGGTGCCCTCGAGTTGGTTTCGACTCATAGTGACCGTATAGCTACATATGGAATTTCAGTTGTCAGGATCTTCAAGTATACGGTGAGAGCAAGACTTTATAAATGTTCTAGTATAGGGTTTTAAAGTTTATTGCTTTGGAGAACTGGAAGCTTAATAATTGGTAAATGTCTCTATGACTTCTGTTTTTGTCTCATTCTTTCTGAAAATTGATTATGGAGAAATTTGGTAAATTTTGAAGCATAGTTGGAATCTGATTTTAAATAATGCTAATTGCTAAGGAAGAATTTGAAAAATTTATATACAAGAGACTGAGTCTTTTAGTACTTGTAAAATCTTTCTTCAGGCAAACATTAAATTGTTGTTTTGGGACATACACTAATTCTTGCCTTAGCTCACAGACTCTTCCCCCATGAAACCTCAAATAAAAGAATTAACATATCAATCTTATCTTATGATATCAGTCTTTACTCATCTAAGGTCCCTTTCCTTTCCATATAAATTAATAATTAGTTTTTCCAACTCTTTAAAGACTACTGTTGGTATTTGGATCGGGGTGCATTGTATTTGTAGACTGCTTTGAATAGAATTGACATTTTCACAATATTCAGTCTACCTGCTCATGAGGGTGCTATGTTTTTCCATTTATTTAGATCTCTTTTTGTTTCTTGCAGTAGTGTTCTGTAGTTTTCTTTTCATAGATCTTTTACATCCCTTGATAGATTTATTTCTAAGTATGTTATTTTTTTAGGGCCTATTATAAATGGTGTTGTTTTTCTAATTTCCTTTTGGTAGTTCTCTTTATTGGTGTATAGGAATCCAACTCACTTTTGTATGTTTATCTTATATCCTGCTAGTCTGCTGAATCTTTCTGTTAGTTCCAGTAGTTTTCTCATGGAGTCATTTGGGTTTTCTATGTATAGTATCAAATCATTGGCAAATAAGGACAGTTTTACTTCTTCCTTACCAATTTGGATGAACTTGATTTCTTTTTCTTGCCTTATTGCTCTAGCTAGGACTTCCAGCACAATGTTAAATAGGAGTGAAGATAAAAGGCATCCTTGTCTTGTTCCTGTTCTCAAGGGGAATGTTTTCAGCTTCTCTGCATTAAGAATGATGTTGGCTCTTGGTTTTACATAGATAGCTTTTATTTATGTTGAGGGATTTCCCTTATATACCTGTTTTACCAAAAGTTTCCTCAGGAACGGGTGTTGGACTTTGTCGAATGCCTTTTCTTCTCAAGCGAGATGATCATGTGATTATTTTATTTTACTTTATGTGGTGGATTACATTGATTGATTTCCTAATTTTGAACCATCCTTGCATACCTGGTATGAATCCCACTTGGTTGTGGTGTATTATTTTTTTGATATGATGCTAAATTCTACTGGCTAGAATTTTCATGAGAATTTTTACATCTATAATCATGAGAGATACTGGTCTGCAAATTTCTTTTTTTTTTTTCTTTTTTTTTTTTTTTTTTTTTTTGTGGTGTCTTTGCCTGATTTTGTATTGGGGTTATGCTGGCTTCATAGAATTAATTTGGAAATTTCCTTTCCTTTTCTGTGTTCTGAAATAGTTTGAGTAGCACTGGTGTAAGCTTTTCTCTGAATGTTTGGTAGAATTATCCAGTTAAGCCATCTGGACTTAGGTCTTTTTTTGTTGTTGTTGGGTTTTTTTTTTTTACCTTTTCAATCTCTTTTTATCGGTCTGTTCAGATAGTCAACTTCAGTTTGTGTTTATTTGGGTATGTAGAGTTTTTCTAGAAATTTGCTCATTTCCTCTAGGTTTTAAAAATTTTTGGAGTATAGCTTTGCATAATACTGTGTTCTGATCTGTTTTATTTCAGTTGAGTCTGTTGTAATGGCCCCCATTTCATTTCTTCTTTGGATTATTTGCATCCTCTCCTGTTTTTCTTTTGTCACTTTTGCCAAAGGTTTTTCAATTCTGTTGATCCTTTCAAGGAATCAACTTTTTTGATTATTTCAATTGTTTTTCTTTTCTCTGTTTTGTTTACTTCTGCTCTGATTTGTACTATTTTCTTTCTACTGGTGGCTGTGGACCTCTTTTGCTGTTCTCGTTCTATTTGTTGCAGTTGTGTAGCTAATGTTTTGATTTTGTCCCTTTCTTTTTTGATGTGAGCATCTATTGCTGTAAATTGACCTCTGAGCACTGCCTTTGCTCTGTCCCAAAAGTATTTGTATGATATGTTTTCATTCTTATTTGATTCTAGGAATTTTTTGATTCCATCTTTGTTTTCTTCTATTACCCAGTGGTTTTTAAGCAGGGTGTTATTTAGTATCTATTTATGTGATTTTTTCCCTTTCTCTTCCTGTTGTTGATTTCTACTTTGATGGCATTATGATCAGAGACCATATTTTGTATTATCTCAACTTTTTGGGTCTGGTTGAGGATTGCTTTGCTGCCTAAGATGTGGTCTATTCTAGAGAACCTGCCATGTCCATTGAAAAAAAATATGTACTTTGCTGCTGTTGGGTGGGGGTTCTATATGTGTCTATGAGGCAAGTTGGTTGATTGTGGCCTTTCAATCTTCTGTATCTTTGTTGACTTGCTTTTTAGATGTTCTGCCCTTACTGAGAGTGATTTCTTGAAGTCTACTATTATTGTAGGGTTGTCAATTTCTATTTACAGTGCTGTTAGAGTTTGTTTTCTGTATTTTGGAGCCCTGTCATTGGGTGCCTACATATTTATTATGGCTATGTCTTCAGATTTTACCTTGAAGACTAAGGTGGTCCTGACCCAAGGCTTGATATTTTCAATCACCTCATATGCATAGAAAAGCTGGACTATGAATAAAGAAGACTGAAGAATTGATTCCTTTGAATTGTGGTGTTGACAAACAATATGGAATATACCATGGACTGCCAAAAGAATGAACAAATCTGTCTTGGAAGAAGTACAGCCAGAATGGTTCTTAGAAGCAAACATGGCGAGACTATGTCTCACATACTTTGGACAAGTTATCAGGAGTGATCAATCCCTGGAGAAGAATTCCATTCTTGGTAAAGAAGAGGGTCAGCGAAAAAGAGGAAGACCCTCAATGAGATGGATTGACACAGTGGCTGCAACAATGGGCTCAATCATGACTAAGAGTGTGAGGATGGTGCAGGACATGGCAGTGTTTAGTTTTGTTTTACATAGGGTCACTATGAATAGGAACTGGCTGGTCGGCACATAACAACAAGAACATGTCTTCATGATGGATTGTCACTTTAATTATTATACAATGCCCTTCTTGGTCTTTTATGGTGTACTTTGTTTTAAAGTGTTTTTTTTTTTTTTTTTTAAATCTGAAATTAGTATTGCCACTCCTACTTTTTTTGGTAGAAGTTTGCTTGATATATTTTTTTCCATCCTTTGATTTTTACTAAATTTATGTGTTTGTTTGTAAAGTGTGTCTCTTGTAGACTGCATATTGATGAGTCCTGTATTTTTTTCCATTCTTTCACTTTCTGCCACCTTATGAGTGCATTAAATCCATTTATGTTTGCTGTGATTATTGATAGGTTTGATTTTATTGTTGTCATTTTTTCAGTACATTTTTCTTTATTTGGGTCCTGACCATTTCTTTGTTCCTCTTACTCTCCTGTGGTAAATTCCTTTTGTTTGTGGCTTTTTATTTCTCTGTTTCTTTCATTTTTGTAGATTTTGTGTTTACTGAGACTTTATGTTTTTCTTTTTTATTTCATGAGTAGGTTTGGTAAATTTCTTTGTGGCTATCTAGAACTTTACCCCCAACTTCCTAAGTTTGAATCATTTATTACATGATATCACCTTGATTTCCTCTCAGTTTGAAAGTTCTATACCTATACCATTTATTCACTCTTTTATTCTTCTGACATTGCTGTCATTTACAGATTAACCTCTCTTATTCCCTGTTGTAAACCTTTTAGTTTTGTTTTGTCCTTGAAAGTCCATTGCCTAGGTTGTTATCTGGCTAATGTGGTCTTGTATCCTAGCTTCAGACTGTTGTCTGATATTGTTGGTTTTATAACCAAAAGACTCCTTTTAACAACTCTTGTACGTTTGGTTTGGTTTGTACATATCCCCTTAATTTCTGTTTGTCTGGAAACTTCCTAATTTCACCATCGTATTTGAGCAAGAGTTTTGTAGGATATATTATTTTTGGTTGGCGATTTTTTTCTTTCAAGGTTTTATATATGTCATCCCTTTGCCTCTTCCCTGCTGGTTTCTACCAAGTAATCAGAACTTAGTCTTATTGTTTCCCCTCTGTATGTGACTTTTCATTTTTCTTGAGCTGCTCTCAGGATTCTTTCTTTGTCTTTGGTTTGATCGAGTGTGATTATGATATATCTTGGTGATTTTCTTTTGAGGTCTATCCTATATGGGGTTCATTGAGCTTCTTGGATCGTTGGATTTTCAACTTTCATGATATTAGGGGACGTTTCTGTAAGGAATTCTTCAGTGATTCTCTCTATGTTTTCTGTTTTCTCCTCCCATCCTGGAATCTCTGATCACTTGCAGAATTTTGCTTTTGATGGTATCCCACATCGTTCACAAGGTTTCTTCTATTTTCTTCTTTCTTTTCTTAGATTTTTCCTCAAAGTGGTATCCAAAGATTTCTTTTCAACTTTGCTGATCCTGTCTCCTATTGTTTCAAAATTGCTCCTCAGACTTTCTATGACACTGTCCATTTCTCATATCTTGTTGGATTTCTAACTGTTGTTTTTCTATGATTTCTAGTTGTTTGTTTATGTTGACATTTTGTTCTTGTATCGTTTTCTTGCATTCTTCCATTGATTTGCCTGTCTTTTCCATGAATTTGTGTATATTTTCCATGATACTGTCTATTTTTTTCCTTATTTTTGTTTGTGTTTTAATTCATCTCTTGGAGAGGCTTGAATATTCAAGTTTTGAATTCCCTATCAAGTAGTTCCAGTGCCTCTTCTTCTACCAGAATGTATTCTGGTGTTTTATTTTGTACACTTAGTAGAGCCGTCATGTCCTATAATTTTTTTTTAATAATGTTTTGATATTGTCTGCTGTCTTTGGGACTTTCAGTAATTACTTTCTTCATTTATTGATTGTAGATATTTGTTCCATCTAGGTTTTCTGTTTTATTTGATTATGTCTGGACAGGCAGGCTGAATATTCTTTGTTGTTTGCTCATCTGTGGACATGATAGTTCTCACCACCTGGTCCAGGTGGGCAAGGCCAGTCACTCAGCTATGGTGTAGCTATGGTGTAGGCAGTTCCAGTGGAGGGGGAAGGGTGGGCATGGTTTGTTTGTGGCACAGACTAAGGCCGAAAGACGGGACTGGGGTCATTGTAGGGTGGAGTTCAGTGTTTCCCACCTGCGCTGCTTGGAGGTGCTATGCTAAGTGTGTGGTTCAGATAGGCAGGAGGGAAGGAGGAGGATGTAATATGTGGAGCTAAGTTGGTGTGTGAAAGGAGATAGAGGAAAAGAAACTAAAAAAAAGAAGAAGAAATGTACTAAAGGCGCCAGCTATTGATTTGGCACAGACCCAGGGAATCCATGTGCCGTTGTCTTTATAGGCGAGCAGTGTGGCACAAACCATCAAGAAGGGGCAGAGATGGTACAAATGGCTAGGTAAGTGGGAGAAAGGAGAGGACAGAAAGTAGAGAGAGACAAGAAACCAAGAAAAAAGAGAAAAAAAATTACCTGAAGCTGCCCACCTGCATGGCAACGCAGAATGGGGAAGCAGCTCCCTCTCCTGAGTGGCACAGCACAAGTCATCAAGAAAGAGTAGAGATGGCACACAGATCCAGGTGGTTAGGAGAAAGGAAAGGAAGGAAGGTAGGGAGACAAGAAACTGATTTTTAAAAAGCCCCTAGGGAGCACACTTGCATGGTGGCACAGTCGGGGGAGTGGCTCCCCAGCTGAACAGCACTGCACAGACTCTCAGGAAGGAGAGAAGATGGCACACAGTACCAGATGTTTGTGAGAAATGAAAGGAAGGGGGTGAGAGAGAGATAAGAAAGCAAAAGAAGGCAAAAAAGCAGTAGCATCAACAAGAAATGGCACTGAAGGAGCTTACTGGTGGGGGTGCGGTGAATCCAAGCCACAAGGATCTGGCATCTCCCTAGTCAAGGGACATTGGCCCACTGGAAACTGGCAGAAGCTGCGCAGAGAGAAGAAAGGTGGGGGAGGAGTGAGAAAGCATGTATCTCTGGTTACCAGTTGCTCTGTCTCCTGCTAGAAGCTCCATGAAGTTGTCTTCTTGGTGGCTGAGGATTCCAAGATGGTGAATCTGGGCCACTTTGGCTGATAGGGGACCTCCACTTTGTAGCTCTCCTCTTTCACTGTTTTCTGTCAGTTTCTTATTCCAGTCAGTGCTTGGGTAAGTTCTTTATCCCTTTGATTGATGCTTAGGTTTCCAGGATCCATGTTTGTATTTGTTTTACTTAGTTTTTTGGGTCTTTGCTGTGGAGGGACAGTGTGGTGCTTCCATCTATAGTTCATTCATGTTGTGAGATTTTGGGGGATTTATCATTATTCTTTACCTTTGTGTAGCATTCCATTCTGTACGTACCACAGTTTGTTAATCTGTATATCTGCTGATGGGCACTTAGTTTGTTTCTTTACTTTTGCTATTGTGAATAATGCTGCAATGAACATGGGTATGCATGTGTCTATTCATGTCATGGCTCTTCTTACTTTAGGGTGTATACCTAGGACTGGGATTACTGATTCACTTATGATATTTCTATTTCTAGCTTTTTAAGGAAGTGCTATAGAATTTCCCATAGTGGTTGCATTACTTTACATTCCCACCAGCAGTGTATAAGAGTTCCAATCTCCCCACAACCTCTCCAACACTTGTTATTTTCTTTTTCTATTATTGCCAGTAATGTTGAGGTGAGATGGTACCTCATTATAGTTTTGATTTGCGTCTCTCTGGTGGCATAGTGGTTAAGAGCTATGGCTTCTAACCAAAAGGTTGCCCTTTGGAATCCACCAGGCGCTCCTTGGAAACACTTTTGGGGCAATTCTACTGTCCTATACGGTCGCTATGAGTCAGAATCGACTCAGAAACAATAGGCTTAATGGCTACTTATAGTGAACATTTCTTCAAGTGTTAGCTGTCTAAACGTTTCCTTTGGTGAAGTTTCAGTTCATATTCTTTGCCCACTTTTTAAATGGATTGTTTATCTTTTTGTTGTTGAGGTGTTGAAGTTTTCTATAAATTTTCAAGGTTAGACCTTTCACAGGCATGGCACAGCCAAAATTGTTTTTCCAGTCTGTAGGTTCTCTTTTCACTCTTTTCAAGAAGTCTTTTGATAAGCATGAGTGTTTAATGTTAAGGAGGTCCATTTATGTACTTCATCTTCTGCTGTTTCTGCACTTTTAGTTATTGTCTCAGTTTTTTATTGTTTTAATGAATGATATTACCTCCACTCTGTGGCTAATGTTAACAAGACTAACAAAAGTCTATTATTATTTTTTCTTTTTTCTTTTATTGTACTTCAGGTGAAGGCTTACAGAACAAATAGTTTGTCATGAAAGAGTAGTACATATATTGTTTTATGACATTGGTCAAAAACCTCACAACATGTCAAATATTTCCCTTCTTGACCTTTTTGTTGTTGTTGTTGTTGTTGACAATATACATAGCCTGAGATACACCATTTCAAAAATTTCTACATGCACAGTTCAGTGACTTCGACTACGCTTTTCCAATTCTGCTGCTATTCTCACTTTAGATGAAGGCTTACAGAAGACAATACTTTCTCATTTAACAGGTAATACACATGTTGCCCTATGACAATGGTTAACAACCTCACAACACATCAACACTATCCTTACTCAAACTTGAATTCCCTATCACCAGGTTTCCTGTCCCTTTCTTCCTTCTGACCCTTGTCCATAGACTGCTATTCCTCACTAGTCCCATTTGTTTTTATGGGGATGTCCACTCCCTGGCTGAACGGTGAACCTCGGAAATGACTTCACCACTGAGCTAAAAGTTTGACTGGGGGCCATACTCTTGGAGTTTCTCCAGTCTCCTTTAGGCCAGTAAATCTGGTCTTTTTTTTGTGAGTTAGAATTTTGTTCTACATCCTTCTCCATCTCTGTCCAGAACCCTCTGTTGTGATCCTGGTCAGAGCAGTCAGTGGTGGTAGCCGGACACCATCTCGCTGTACTGGACTCAGTCTGGTGGAGGCCTTGGTAGCTGTGGTGCATTAGTCCTTCTGACTAATCTTTCCTTATATCCTGTACTCTTCATTCTCCCTTGCTTCCGAAGGGATGAGACCAGTAGAGTATATTAGATGGCTGCTCATAGGCTGTTAAGACCCCAGACGCTACTCACCAAGGTAGAATTTAGAACACAGTCTTTATAAAATGTGTTCTGCCAATTGCGTTAGATGTTCCCCGAGACCATGGTCCCCACAGCCCTCTACCCAGCAATTCAGTCCCTCAGGGAGTTTGGATGTGTCTATGGAGCTTCCGTGACCTATCCTTGTACAAGTTGTGCTGGTTTCCCCTGTATTGTGTACTGTCTTACCCTTCACCCAAGATATCACTTATCTATTGCCTATTTAGTATTTCCCCCCACCCTTTCCATCCCTGGTAACCAACAAAGATTGTTACATTTTGTGTGTGAACTTTTTCATGGGATTTTACAATAGAGGTCTCATATAATATTTATCCTTTTGTAATTGACTTATTTCACTCAGTATAATGTCCTCCAGTTTCATCCATGTTATGAGATGCTTCACAGATTCATCATTGTTATTTCTCATTGCATAGTACTCCATTGTATCTACTATAGTTTTTTATCCATTCATCTGTTGATGGGCATCTAGTTTGTTTCCGTCGTTTTACTATTGTGTAAAATGCTGCCATGAACATAGGTGTGCATATGTCTATTCGAGTGACGACTCTTATTTCTCTAGGATATATTCCTAGGAGTGGGATTGCTGGATCATATGGTATGTCTATTGCCAGCTTTCTGAGGAAGCACCATATCATTTTCCAACATAGTTGTATCAGTTTGCATTCCTACCTGCAGTGCATAAGAGTTCCGATCTCCCCGCAGCACTCCAACATTTATTATTTCCAGTGTTTTTGATTCGTGCCAGTAATGTCGGGGTGAGATGGTATCTCATTGTGGTTTTAATTTGCATTTCTCTAATGGCTAGTGATCGCTAGCATTTCCTCATGTGTCTGTTGGCCATTTGAATGTCTTATTTGGGGATGTGTCTGTTCATCTCCTTTGCCCATTTTTTAATAGGATTATTTGTCTTTTTGTTGTAGAGGTGCTGGATTTTCTTGTAGATTATGGAGATTAGTCCTCTGTCTGAATTGTACTGTCCAAAAATTTTTTTCCAGTCTGTAGGTTCTCTTTTTACTCTTTTGGTGAAGTCTTTTGAAGAGCATAGGTGTTTGATTTTTAGAAGATCCCATTTACCTAGCTTATCTTTTGGGGTTTCTGTGTTGATGGTTATGGTTTGTATCCTATTAATGTCGCGTATTAAGGTCGGTAGTGTTGGTCTTATTTTTTCTTCTATGAACTTTATACTTTCAGGCTTTATATTCAGGTTTTTATATATTTTAAATTAGTTTTTGTATACAGCCTGAGGTATGGGTCCTGTTTCATGTTTTTTCCGATAGATATCCAGTTTTGCCAGCACTATTTGTTAAAAAGACTGTCTTTTCCCCATTTGATGGACTTGGGGCAGTGGTCGAAGATAAGGTGACCATAGGTTCATGGATTTACATCTGCCTTCTCAATTCTGTTCCATTGGTCAATGTATCTGTCATTGTACCCGTACCAGGCTGTTTTGACTACTGTGGCTCTATAGTAGGTTCTGAAGTCAGGTAGTGCGAGTCCTCCAACTTTATTCTTCTTCTTCAGTAGTGCTTTACTTATTCGGGGCTTCTTCCCTTTCCATATAAAGTTAATGACTAGTTTTTCCATCTCCTTGATAAATATTGTTTGTATTTGGATCAGGATTGCTTTGTATTTCTCAACTGCTTTGAGTAGAATTGTCATTTTCACAATGTTGAGTCTACCTATCCGTGAGCATGGTATTTTTTTCCATTTATGTAGATCCCTTTTGGTTTCTTGCAGTAGTGTTTTGTAGTTTTCTTCATATAGGTTTTCACATCCATGGTCAGATTTATTCTTTTTTTTTTTTTTTTTTTTTTAGGGGATATTATAAATGGTATTGTTCTCCTGATTTCCTTTTCATCGTTCTCCTTATTGGTGTATAGGAATCCAACCTATTTTTGAATGTTTATCTTGTATCCTGCTACTCTGTTGAATCTTTCTATTAGTTCCAGTAGATTTCTCATGGAGTCTTTAGGCTTTCTGTGTATAGTATCATATCATCTGTAAACAGGGACAGTTTAACTTCTTCATTACCAGTTTGGATGCCCTTTATTTCTTTTTCTTGCCTTATTGCTCTAGCTAGAACTTCCAGCACAATGTTAAATAGGAGTGGTGATAAAGGGCATCCTTGTCTTGTTCCTGTTTTCAAGGGGAATGTTTTTAGCCTCTCTCCATTAGGAATGATGTTGGCCATTGGTTTTTCATACTTGCCCTTTATTTTGTTGAGAAATTTTCCTTCTATCCCAATTTGATTGAGAGTTTTAATCAGGAATGGGTGTTGGACTTTGTCAAATACCTTTTCTGCATCAATTGTGATGATCATGTGATTCTTTTCTTTCCTTTATTTATGTGGTGGATTAAGTTGATTGAATTTCTAATGTTGAACCATCCTTGCATACCTGGTATGAATCCTATTTGGTCGTGGTGTATTATTTTTTTGATATGATGATGAATTCTATTGGCTAGAATTTTGTTCAGAATTTTTGCATCTAAATTCATGAGAGATATTGGTCTGTAATTTTGTTTTTTGTGACATCTTTTCCTGGTTTTGGTATCAGCGTTATGCTGGCTTCATAGAATGAATTTGGAAATGTTTGCTTCCTCTTCTATGCTCTGAAATAGCTTGAGTAATACTGGCACAAGCTCTTCTGTAAATGTTTTGTAGAACTATCCAGTGAAGCCATCTAGGCCAGGGCTTTTTTTGGTTGGGAGTTTTTTTATTACCTTTTCAATCTCTTCTCTTGTTATGGGTCTGCTCAGATTTTCAAAAACACTTTCTTGTAGTTTGGGTAGGCTGTGTTTTTCTAGAAATTTATCCATTTCCTCTAGGTTTTCAAATTTGTTGGAGTATAGTTTTTCATAATATTCTGTTATAATCCTTTTTATTTCAGTCTGGTCTGTTGTAATGTTGCACATTTCATTTCTTCCTTGGGTTATTTGTGTCCTCTCCTGTTTTTCTTTTATCAGTCTGGCCAGTGGTTTGTCAATTTTGTTGATTCTTTCAAAGAACCAACTTTCAGTTTTGTTGATTCTTTCTATTGTTTTTCTGTTCTCTATTTCATTTATTTCTGCTCTGATCTTTACTATTTCCTTTCTTCTGGTGGTTGTGGCCTTTTTTTTTGCTGTTCTGCTTCTATTTGTTTGAGGTCTGTGGTTAATGTTTTGATTTTCTCCCTTTCTTGTTTTTTGATATGTGCATCTATTCCTACAAATTGTCCTCTGAGGACTGCCTTTGCTGTGTCCCAAAGGTTTTGGTAGGATGTGTTTTCATTCTCATTTGATTCTAGGAACTTTTTGATTCCATCTCTGATTTCTTCTATTACCCACTGATGGGTATTATTCAGTTTCCATGTAGTTGATTTTTTTTTTCCTTGCTCTTTCTATTGTTAATTTCTACCTTGATGGCATTGTGGTCAGAGAAGATACTTTGAATTATCTCAACGTTTTGGATCTTGTTGAGGATTGCTCTGTGGCTTAAGATGTGGTTTATTCTGGAGAATGTTCCATGTGCATTGGAAAAGAATGTGTACTTTGCAGTGGTTGGATGGAGTATTCTATATATGTCTATGAGGTCAAGTTGGCTGATTATACCCTTTAGGTCTTCTGCATCTTTGCTGAGTTTCTTCTTAGTTGTTCTGTCCTTTACTGAGAGTGGTGTGTTGAAGTCTCCTACTATTATTGTGGATCTGTCAATTTCTCTTTTCAGTGTTGTTAGAGTTTGTTTTATGTATTTTGGAGCCCTGTCATTGGGTGCATAGATGTTTATTATGGTTATGTCTTCATGATGGATCCTCCCCTTAATCATTATATAGTGTCCTTCTTTGTCTTTTATGGTAGATTTAGTTTTAAAATCTATTTTATCTGAGATTAGAATTGCCACTCCTGCTCTTTTTTGGTAGTTGTTAGCTTGATATATTTTTTGCCAACCTTTGACTTTTAATAATTCACATCTTTGTTTCTAAGTTGTGTGTCTTGTAGACAGTATAGTGATGGATCCTATTTTCTTATCCATTCTGTCACTCTCCGTCTCTTTATGGGTGCATTGAGTCCATTTACATTCAGTGTAATTATTGATAGAAGTGGGTTTGCTGCTGTCATTTTGTAGTCCTTTTTGTTTTGTAGTGCTGACGTTTCATTTGTTCTTCTTACTCTCTTGTGCTGAGTTACTTTTGTTTGTGGATTTTTTTTTTTCATTTTGTTTTTGCTGAGACTTTGTTTTTCCTCTTTTTTTTAATGAGTATATTTGTTAACTTTCTTTATGGTTACCATGAATTTTACCCTTATCTGTCTAAGTTTGAAGCAGTCTACCCTTACTTGGTATCGCCTTGCCTTCTTCTCCATTAGAAGGTTCTATACCTATGCCGTTTATTCCCTCTTTTATTGTTTTGATGTTGTTGTCATTTACTGATTAACTGCTCTGATTCCCTGTTGTATTTCTTTTGGTTTTGGATAGTCCTCGAGAGTTCATTTCCTAGATTGGTATCTGGCTCGTACGATCCTGCGTCCTATTTTCTGCCTGTGAGCTGAAGCTGTTTGTCCCCAGATCGAAGAACTCCCTTTAATAATTCTTGTAAATTTAGTTTGACTTTGCATATTCCCTTAAATTCTGTTTATCTGGAAATGACCTAATTTCACCATCAAATTTGAATGAGAGTTTTGCAGGATATATTATTCTTGGCTGGAAATTTTTTTCAGTCAAGATTTTATATATGTCATCCCATTGCCTTCTTGCCTGCATGGTTTCTGCCGAATAATGTGAGCTCAGTCTTATTGTTTCTCCTCTGTATGTGTCTTCTTGTTTTTCACGAGCTGCTCTGGATTCTTTGTTTGTCTTTGGTTTTTGTGAGTGTGATTATGATATCCCTTGGTGATTTTCTTTTGGGGTCCATCCTATATGGGGTTCGTTGTGCTTCTTGGATGGCCAGCTTTTCATTTTTCATGATATTGGGAAAGTTTTCTGTCAGCAGTTCTTCAATGATCCTCTCTGTGTTTTCTGTTTTCTACTCCTTTTCTCGAACTCCAATCAACTGCAAATTTTTGCTTTTGATTGTATCCCACATAATTCTCAGGGTCTCTTCATTTTTCTTTGTTCTTTTTTCTGGGTTTTCCTGAAACAGACTTGTATCCAAGTGTTTGTCTTCAATCCCACTGATCCTGTCTTCCACCGTTTCAAATCTGCTCCTCAGACCTTCTATGACACTGTCCATTCTGAAATCTTGTTTTTTTTTTTTCTTTTGGATTTCTAATTGTTGTTTTTGTAGAATTTCTAGTTGTGAATTTATTTTGGCATTTTGTTCCCGCATTATTTTCCTGAATTTTTCCATGAATTTGTCTGCCTTTTCAATGAATTTGTCTATTTTTTCCTCATTTTTGTCTGCTTTTTGCTTCAGCTCTTGGACAATTCTGAGTATTATAGATTTGAATTACTTATCAGGTAGTTCTAGTGCCTTTTCTTCCACTGGAAAGTCATCTGATGTTTTATCTTGGACCCCTACTGGAACCATCCTCTCCTGTTTTTGGTAAATGTTTTGATATTGTCTGCTGTCTTCGGGTATTCAGTAGTTATTTTTCTCATTTACTGATTGTGGATTTGTTTGTTTCATCCTTTTTTTTTTTTTTTTTTTTTTTAATTTGGCTATGTCTCAGCAGGCTAGCTGTGTCTTCTTTGTTGTTTGCTTGTCTGTGGGCACAATACTTTTTGTTTCCTACTGCAATTGACAGGATCAGTCGCTCAGATATGGTACAGCCGGGCAGGCCTTGCTGAAAAAGGTCTTGCTGGGATGGGTTGTTTTTGGTACTTACTACAGCCATCAGGGCAGGTTGATAATCAGTGCAGGGCAGGTTCCAGTAGGCCATGCCTGTGCTGCTTGGTGGTGTGATGTTAAGCGCATGGTGCAGGTAGGCAGCATGTAGAGGGAAGATTGTTATGTGTGGAGCTAAGATGGATATGGGAGAGGGGAGAGAGGAACAGGAGCCAAAAACATACAAACAAACAAAAAAATGCTAAGGAAGCTTGCCATGGGAGTGGAGAGATGAGAGACTATCAAATGGAGAAAAAAAAAAAAGGGGGAAGAAGAAAAAAGAAGAAAAGAATGAATAAATAAAAATCAGAAAGGGAAAAGAACAGAAAAGTTCCCAGGGAGCCCACTGGTACTGCTATGAGGTCTGGAGAAGTTGTTCTCAGATGTTGCACTACAGCCTGGCTAGAAGGCATAGAGGTATTCAACGCCAGGTATTCAGGGAACAGAAAGAGAGGAAGGTTTAGGGAGACAAGAAACTGAGTAATGAAAGACAAAAAGGGAAAAAGAGGGAAAAGAAAACAAAACAAATTTAAAGAAAAAAAAAGAACATGAAAATCCCCCGAAAAAACAGAAAAAAAAAAAAAAACACGAAAAAGAAATGCGCTCAGGGATCCCTCTGTGTGTCTCTAAAAGCTGAGGGAGTATGTTCCAAGACATGCAGCACCGCCTGGCCAGAACTGGCTCCCACCTCAAGGAAAGAAAAGAAAAGAAACAAACAATTCAAAACAAACAAACAAACAAAAGCTCCGGGATCCCACCAGCGTGGCAGCCCAGACTGGGAAGCAGTTCTACACTTGAACTGAGCTCTGTAGCTCCTCATGAAGAAGCAAAGATGGCACACGCATCCTGGTATTTGACTGAAAGGAGGGGGAGGTGGTGAGAGGTAAGAAAGAAATCAAAAGAAGCGGAAAAAAAGCAACACCAGCAGCCAACAAATGACACTCAGAGAGCCAGCTAGCACGGGCAGGTGGAATCCAAGCAGCAGGTGCTTCAAGGTCAAGAGGCTGTGTCTGCGGGAAGCAGAGGAGGCCGAGTGCGGGAAAAGAAGGTTGGGGGGTGGGAAAGCGTATATTGGAAATTACCGGTTGTTTTGTCTCCCACTGGAAGCTCCGTGAAGCTGCTTTCTCGTACCCCCTGTTTGCTGGTCTCTGATAGGAGTCCAAGATGGCAGATCCATGCTATGTTAGTTGATAGGGGACCTCTGCATGAATCTCTCCACACTCTCCATTCTCTGTCAGTTTTCTCACTCCATTTGGTGCTTGGCAGAGTTCTTTATCTCTTCATTTGGTGTTTTAGGGTTTCAGGATTGTTATTTTCTCTGTTAAGCTTAGTTTTTCGGATCTTTGCTATGTAGGGACAGCATGGTGCTTCTGCCTAGAGAGCCATTTTGCAGAAAGTGCAAAAGTCTATTATTGAAAAATAAACTTAAATATACCTTATTTTATTATGAAAGTATCATATGTGGTATTGATAAATAAAAATTAAATTATTAATGCAAGCAATAAAATTATCACCAATCTTATTTACCTCATTACTTTGTTTTTCATATAGATATTTTTAATTTAAGTTGTCTTATTGGGAATTTTCACAGCATACATATCTTTTGCGCCCTGAAAATTAGGCGTACATGCACTATCTGCAGTTTATCCATCTATCTTTGACCTTCCCTTAATGTAAATTTATCACTTATTGAAATGCATTTTGTAAAAGCAGATACGACAGCAAAATCACATCTTGGCACATGAGGACTAGTCTCTTCCTTTAAAATCACAATGTAAGAGCATTGAAGTGATGTTGTCAGAGGGATGACTTTGAATCTGTCCTAACTAATAGAAAATATAAATTATTCCAAAGATTCTTTTTATTTAGACTACATACATTTCAAATGTTCAATAGCCACATACAGATAAAGGCTGCCATATTGGACATCTTCGATCTTGGGAATTAGGGGCTGGGTTTAACCAGTTGGCTGAGGTGTGGAGCCAGAATTCTCCCTGAAGAACATCACTGCACAACTATCCTTGCCATAATGTGGTTTGCAATATAGGTAGATTCTCAGGGGAAAATAATGATCTTTTTAGAATGAATTCATCAAACAAGTAGCAGATCATGCCTATTATGGTGCTCCAACCACTTTAGCCAGAAAAAACTCCAGGTGCTTTCTGCAGATTTGACCTTATTATAGAAGCCAAGGTCCTGTGTTAGTTGGGTCATGGGTAAGTCTGGAAAGACTACATCAAACCAAGCATCACTGGGCCTCTCTTAGACTGCCAACCAGTATTTATTCCTTCAATTTGATTATCTTTAAAAATATGAATATTGATGAGAAAAAGATGTCGTATATTTATGATATTCTATTCCTATTAGAATGTTGTTCTTGTTGGTTGCTGCCGACATGGCTTTCACTCATGGCAATCTTATGTATAACAGAATGAAACATTGTCCAGTCCTGAGCCATCTTCACAATCATTGGCACGTTTGAGTCCATTATTGTGGCCATTGTATAGTGCCTTCCATCCCAGGTGACTCATCTTCCAGTACATATCGGACGATTTTCTGATGTGATCCATAAGGTTTTCATTGGTTAGTTTTTGGAGTTGATTACCAAGCCTTTCTTGCTAGTCTCTGATAGTCTGGAAACTCCACTGAAACCTGTCCACTATAGGTGACCCTAATGGTGGTTGAAATACCCATGGGATAGCTTCCAGCATCATAACCACGTGAAAGCCTCCATAGTATGACAAACTGACAGACAGGTGGTGGTCCATTATAATAAGCACTCTTCATTCAATTCTGTAGTATTTAACCTTTGAAAATTCCTTCTGAATTTGCAAAAAGCCACTCCATTGTGAATAAAGTAGAGAAAAGTTATTGTGTATTACGTGCCAAAAATGACATATTCTTCTCACATTTGCTTCTTTTCTGTCTTCATTTTGCTACAACAATTTACAAGCATTTTAATTAAGAACTCAAGGATTTTCTTGTCCTTAAAAGGGAAAAGAATAAACAACAAATCTTGAGTGTAGACCAGATGTTGTAGTGAAAGGAAGGAGTTTATGGTGCACATGTCCACCTCTCTGACAGGCCAACTCGAATCTGATATCTTTGGGGCAAATAGTCAAACCCTGGAATTGTTATAATAAATCCCTCATAAATTTGATTTACAAGCCAATCTTTCTTGTGGGTGAATCATCAAAATTCTATTTGTATCTTGCTTCCTTCTCTTTATTTAGGAACCCAAGCACTGGAAATAGCAGTTCTTTTGTGTGAAAAGTTTGCTAATTTGCAGTGCTCATCTGAAGATAATGCTCCCCACAACTGAAAGTGAAACAAACATACAAACATACTGCCAACAGGAATAACGTCACATTAACTCTAAAAGTGATATAAATCTTTTATATATTGAGGAAAGTACTAGGACCAGAGAATTGTCACGCAACAGAAACATTGTCTATCTTTCATGCATTAAATTCTTCTCATCTGTTGTTGACACTACCTATGTATTGTGAAGCAGCACCTGCTCTTGGATACCATTCCTACTTGGTGGTCACTATTTCTGTGGAACAGGATGGTGGCCTATAATATTTTTTCCTCCTCTTTTTCTTTTTCCCAGGGTGACCTGTTTACTTCCTTCCTTTAATGCTCCCAGCTCTTTTTGGTAGGTGGTGATTTACTAATTTTATATTAACTTTATTGAGTTTTAATTTATACTCAATCAAATCACCACATTTAAAGTCATTTGTTTCATGAATTCTTAAAAAATCAGCTTTAATTTGGAATTTGTTACATACAATAAAATTTACCAATTTTACATCTATAATTCAATGAGTTTGATAAATGGCTAGTTATATAACTACCAACATTATCAAGATCTAGAATATTTCCATTACCCCTAAAATTTCCCTTATATCATCCTTAATATTAAATAGTATTTTCTATTATTGGACAAGAAATAGTCTTTGCTAAGCATGAAAGCAGTAAGGGGAGGATACTGGGACATTCTATTTCTAACAGTTAAAATATCAAATAAGTCTTCTTCAGATAGTCTCCGCGATAGAGTAAATCTCTGAGGATCCTAATATCATTATTTATTTTCTAATATTATTATTAAAAAAAAAAAATTACTACTTTTCTGGAAGCAGAATTTCCTGATGAAATGATTGAAAAAGTCAGAATTTTTAGTTTGAGGTCAATGTCCAAATAAATACATAACCTTGAAGATCTATAGGGAAAGAATTAAAAGACTGGGACAAGAAAATTTCCTGGGGTTGATTCTCAAATGCTTCTTTCCACCCTCCGTGAGTCTCTGAGGCTGGATGGAAATGGAACCATAAACATACAAAGCATTTAACTGCTGCATGATAAAATTCAAAGAAAAGAGTCAGGCTTCCTTAAGGAGAAAGTAGGTATTTCTGCCCTTAAATTAAATACTTCTCTGCAGAGGGGCTTGAAGATCAGTTAAATATTTTAGGAGATCTAGGTTCAGAGCAGATCTAAAACTAGTATAAGCACTACCCTTGCATATAATTAAAATAATAGCTAACACATAAAATATAAGGCATAACTAGAATGCTCTTCAGAAGTGATGGAGAATGATGAGACTGTCAAACTCACTCTGGACATGTCATCAGAAACGACCAATGGCTAGAAAAGGACATCATGTTTGGTAAAGTAGAGGGTCAGTGAAAACGAGGAAGATCCTCCACGAGTTGGACTGACAAGTGGTTGCATGAATGAAATCAAACATACCAAAGTTGTGAGGATGGAGCTAGACCCGGGATTGTTTTGTTGTGTTCTATGTAAGGTCACCTTGAGCTGCAGCTTCAAACCCAGGCAGTCTGTTATCCAAACCAGTGGTGCTGGCATGAAGAAATGCCACTGAGCGCTCAAGACATCACTCCCACTCTCCACCTCCATGGGAATCCTTGCACCATTTAAAACCTTCCAGTTTCATCCTGACATAACCACATGTTGAATTAAAGCTCTCCCAGACTATTCCTCGTATGCCTTTCTCTCTTTCCTGTGCAGATGTTGCATTCTTAACTCTACTACAAGACATTCCAACACAGGAAAGCTATGGTAACTTCTTACCTCTCTAGGAGGTCAGCAGAATTTGGACATCTCAGAATATGTTTATGGTGGTGATGACATTGAAAAATGGACGATGATGGTGGTGGTGATGAAGATTAGGATGAGAGAGCAATAGCAGGGCCAGTTCTACAATGAGAGAATTACAGGGATCAGGAGTGTGAAACCGAGATCAGAGGTTCAATGCTTGGATCTGCACAGAGTTGTTGCACTGATTGGAATCCGGGCTTTCATTTTCTCCTGTCATTCTATGTATGCTGTCTTGGAGTCCTACCAGAAGACCCAGCAAGAGGCAAGGAAGCAAAGACAAGGTAACTATTCAATAGAGGATGAGTTTCTCAGTATCTCTCACTGTCACTCTGGGCTGCCTCCTTTGGTGGTGTTTGCAGACCATAAACCCAGGCTTTCTACCCTAGCAGGTGGGGGGTTGGGGAAGCCACTAGCAGGCATCTTTCCTCCCTCACCCATTTGACCTTTTCTATGAGAATGTCCCCATAGTCTCAGAAGGCGGGGTAGATGGCGGCACCTACACTTTAAGGTAGAGATATTATCAGGTAGCCCCAGGGGCTGAGATCTAATACTGATGTTCCTCAGTCTTGCACCAGGGAGGAGGGGGTTGGGGTGAGGGGAATGCGATTGCAGTAGAAATAGCCCAAACTGTGGAAACTGCTTCCCACAGACACCATGGCCCGAGCTCTTAGGTGGTTGCTGCTGTCTCTGTTTCTCCTGCTCTTCTGTTCCTGTGCGCAGAGTTTCCTCAAGAGACAGACTCGGGGTGATCCATCGAGCACAGCGAAGCACCATAGTAGTCACTGGTTCGATCAAAAGCTCGATCATTTCAGCAAAAAGAGATCACGATTCTGGTTACAGGTAAAATCTAATGACCAGGGCAGGTAAAGACAGGGGTGGGATAGTTTGAGCTTGAGGCACTGAGGAGGGTGCCGCTGAGGTCTGGGAGGTAGAAGAGACATGGGGAGTGTTTTCAATCCCTGGAAGGTATGCAGTTCAAACCCACCCAGAGGCACCTTGGAGGAAAGCCCTGACAATGTGCTTCTGACAGTTCATAGCCTTGAAAATCCTATGGAGCACAGGTCTACTCTGAAACTTATGGGTACACCATGCGTCAGAACAGACTATGTGGCTTCCGTTTTTTTTTTTATTATTATTATTATTTTTATCTGTACTAGGCATTGTGCTAGGTACTTTATATCACCTTGCACTTTTTAATATTTTTTTTTACATTTTAGTTTTACATTTAGTTTTAATTATGAAATATTTTCAATATATATAGATATAGAGAGACAACCATGTGTGCCTGTTGAGGTTAATTACTGGCAGTATTTTATCATAGTTATTCCCATGTCTACGATGATTACTTTTATACTGAGCCTTAAAAGACTTGCCTGGGGGTACTTGGCCAAAGCCCAAATACTGTCAGATGAGTAAGCTAGCAGAAACCCAGAGAGGGCTGCTACAAAGGTGAATTCTGATATGTTTCTTGTTTTATTTATTTATTTTTGGTGTTAAAGACCAGAAATACATTTTCTCACAGTTCTGGAGGCTAAACATCCAAATCAAGTTCTCGGCCATGTCGATTCCTTCTGTGAACCTCTCTATTAGTTTTTGGTGTCTGCTGGCAATCCTTGGCATTCCTTGATATTCTTTGGCATTCCTTGGGGTTGTCTTCGTCCCTGTATGTGTGTCTCTATATCTATTCTGCTCTTTTTAAAACTTAGGAGTGATTAGGTTTAGGGCCTACCCTCCCTTGGTATGACTTCATTAGCATAACAAAAGAAAGTCCCTCTTTCCAAACAGAACACTTGTTGCACAGTGGTTAAGAGCTATGGCTACTAACCAAAAGGTCCGCAGTTTGAATCTGTGAGCCTCTCCTGGGAAACCCTATGGGGCAGTTCAACTCTGTCCTATACGGTCGCTGTCTATCAAAATCGAATCCACAGTCATGGTTTGTTGTTGTTTTTTTTTTTCCAGTGGGGTGCATATTTTGGGGAACACAATTCAATCCATCACAATTTCCAAGACAACTCCATAGTGTAGGAAGGGCAAGTGTTACTATGCCTGGGAGAAACTGAGATTGCAAAGAGACTAAAAGTTTTGCCCAAGGACTGTCTACAGCAAATAAGTAAAAGGACTGAGTTTAGAATCCTGGTTATTTGACTCTTAGCCCAATGCTCTTTCCACTGTCCAAACAGAGAATTCCTAAAATGTTTGCTCCATTTGGATATCAGATAGTGAAGAGCTTTCAGCTCCTTGTTAAGGAATTTTGACCTCATCCAGGAAACAATGTGGAGCTACTGAAGGGTTTTGAGCAAAGGACATGACATGTTTAAGTCACTGCCTGAGGAACACAGACCTGCCTGCTATAGGGTGTGTTAGTGGAATAGACATTTCAAGAGGAGGGAGGGTAGACCACTCACCATACCTTCAAACCTGGACTCGGTTTAAATAAATAATCTTGGTTTATTTTTAATTCATGTTTCTTGCTGTTGTTTATCCTTATATCAGTTTTAATATTTGTTTTTAGTTTTGTTGTTAAAAGTAATTTCACTCAAATCTCACAGACAGGAATAAAGCTCACAAGTTTTAAATTTTTTTGTTTGTGTGGATTTTTATCTTTCATTTTACATTTTATCCAACTGAAACATAAGTTCTATGTAATTTTGTGTTCTGACTCCCAAACTATTGTTGTTCTTAGATGCCATCAAGTTCCAACACATAGCAACCCTATGTAAAACACAACAAAACACTGCCCGGTCCTGCGCCATCCTTAGAATCATTGTTACGCTTAAGCTCATTGTTGCAGCCACTGTGTCAATGCATCTCATTGAGGGTCTTCCTCTTTTTCACTGACCATCTACTTTACCAAGCGTGATATTGATCCCTCCTGACATGTCCAAAGTATGTGAGACATAGTCTCACCATCATTGCCTCCAAGGAGCTCTCTGGTTGTAGTTCTTCCAAGACAGATTTGTTTGTTCTTTTGGCAGTCTGTGGTACATTCAATATTTTTCTCCAACACCACAATTCAAAGGCATCAGTTCTTCAGTCTTTTTTATGTATTGTCCAACTTTCACTTGCATAGGAGGCGATTGAAAACGTCATGGCTTGGGTCAGGCTCTCCTTAGGGTTCAAGGTGACATCTTTGCTTTTCCACACTTTAAAGAGGTCTTTTGCAGCAGATTTGCCCAGTGCAATGCATCATTTGATTTCTTGACTGCTGCTTTATTCGGTGTTGATTGTGCATCCAAGTAAAATGAAATCCTTGAAAACTTCAATCTTTGCTCCATTTATCATGATGTTGCTTACTGGTCCAGTTGTGAGGATTTTTGTTTTCTTTATGTTGAGGTGCAGTCCATACTGAAGGCTATGGTCTTTGATCCTCGTCAGCAAGTACTTCAAATCCTAGTTCTCCAAATATTAATTTATAACTTTAACTTCTGCTTCATCAACTCAATGGTAGTTTCTAGAGGGGCCTGAGCACCTTTCAGGAGTCCTGGGTGTGGTGGCACAAATGCTTTAGCACTCAACTACTAGCTGAAAGCTTGGTGCTTTGAACCCACACAGAGGCACCTTGGAAAAACCTGGCAATCTGCTTCAGAAAGGTCACAGCCTTGAAACCCCTAAGAAGTACAGTTCTACTCTGTATACATGCAGTCGCCATGAGTCAGAATCAATTTGATGAACACTGGTTTGGTTTTTTGGTTTGAGAACATTTCACTGAGATAACATGCCATCCTTCACTGAACCATTTAGTTTTGGAGGAATATTTTCAGTTATTTTTTGTTTTGTTTGCTTTCCCAGTTGCATAAATTTTCTGTAAATTGGTTGCTAAAACTAGAGGGTTGCTCCAATTCAGTTTCTTTGTTTGTTTTTTGAGAGCGTGGGAAGAAGACTACTTCATAGATAATGGAAAGTTGTTTCATGTAGAAATATGTAATTCCTGAAATGTCTTTTTTATAATTATTATTATGGTAGAAACTGTTGATGCCCAATGCCTAGATCTATCAATTTTCTGAGGGCTTGCAAAGTGACAAGATTCTAATTTTATCATTTTTTATTGATTAGCCGGAATACATGTATAAAAGAGCCTTTCCATCTATTATTTGGTTACATGGTGACAAAATTTGTATTGGAAAGACAGTATAAATGCTTGACTTATTCTCTTTTTTTACCATATTTTAAAAGTACAGTAAGGATAACAGATTTAGAACATAACACAATCGTTCCTTTTCTTTACCTCATCTTACACAGCAGTTTCAGAATAATAACAACACTGTCATCAATATTATAATTACTGAAAGATCATTAAAACTTTTCTTTGCCATCTATTTGTCCATGAGGTTGATTCTTCTAAAGATGTACATACAGTTAAATTACTGGCTTTCCAACAGTCACTCCGAATTTTTTCTCTCCGTGTGGTTATGTGACTAGTAAGATATCATTTGTTCTTTTTATTTTATTATTTTTAAAAATAGGCTTCGTAAAATTCAATTTTGTCTTACAATTAGCTAAAATATTTACATGGTTCCAAAGTCAAAACAACAAGATATTGCAATAAACTCGATTTTGACTGGTAATATTTTTACTCTTAATTCTTCTTTCTATGACTTTATAAAAGATGAAATCCTTTGTCTCTTTTACACTAAAACTTTCCACCTTTTCTCCTTTACTTTTCTACTTTTATTAGTGATATTATAGCCTTATGTTTCTTTTTTTATAATTTATTTTATTTTGTTTTTTATTGAGAATATACACAGCTAAACATACACCAATTCAACAGCTTCATCATGTACAATTCAGTAACATTGTTTCCATTCCTCCAGTTGTGCAATCATTCTCACCCGCCTCTTCTGAGTTATTCCTTCCCCATTAAGATAAACTCACTGCCCCCTAAGGTTCCTATGTAATCTTTCAAGTTACTGTGGTTAAACTATTCATGGCAGCACCATTAGAATAGGAGCAGATGGAAAATAAATCAAATGTTCATCAATAGAATGCTAGTTTAATTATTATGGTATATCCACACAAGAAAATACAAAGTAGGTGTAAAAGAGAGTGAGGAATATTTCAACATCTTTACATATTGCTATGTAATGACCTCCAATATATGATAGTATATGAAAATAGGAGAATGGCACTTAATCAAAGAAAAGGACAAAAATGAAATATATATATATATATATATTTATTTACAAAAAGTAAAGAAAAACGTATTTAAAAATTAGTAAAAATGATTACATAAAATGAGACAGAAGTAAAAGTTTTAGGAAATAAAAATTATCTCAGTTTTCTCAGAATGTACTAAGTTTTGCAGGTTTAGCTTTGTTGTTGTTGTTAGGTACTGTCAAGGCGGTTCTGACTCATAGTGAACCTAGGTACAACAGAATGAAACTCTGCCTGAAATGGCTACATCCGCATATTCTTTGTTATGCTTGAGCCCATTGTTGCAGCCACTATGTCAGTGCATCTCATCGAAGATCTTCTTCTTTTTCAATAACCCTCTCTTTTACCAAGCATGATGTCATTCTCCATGGACTCATTTCTCCAAGGTATGTGAGACGAATTCTCACCATTCTTGCCTCTGAGGAGCATTCTGGCTGTATTTCTTCCAAGACAGATTTGTTCCTTCTTTTGGCAGTCCATGGTATATTCAGTATTCTACATCAACACCATGGTTCAAATACATCATTTCTTCTTCAGTCTTCCTTATTCGTTGCTCACCTTTCACATGCATATGAGGTGACTGAGAACACCATGGCTTGGGTCAGGCACACCTTATTAGGTAAAGTGACTTTACTCTTTTAGCACTTTGAAGACATTTTTTGCAGCAGATTTGCCCAATGCAGTACGTCATTTCATTTATTGATTGCTGCTTGTTGATTGTGTTGATTGTGGATGTTGATTGTGGATGTGGATGTTGATTGTGGATCCAAGCAAAATGAAATCCTTGACAACTTCAATTTTTTCTTCTTCTATCATGTTGCTGTTTATTGGTCCAGTTGTGAGGATTTAAGTTTTCTTTCTGTTGAGGTGTCATCCATAGTGAAGGCTGTGGTCTTTGGTCTTCATCAGTAAGTGCTTCAAGACCTCTTCACCTTCAGCAAGCAAGGTTGTGTCATCTGCATATCACAGGTGGTTAATGAGTCTTCCTCCAATCCTGATGCTCCATTCTACTTCATACAGTCCAGTTTCTAGGATTATTTGCTCAGCATACAGATTGAATAGATATGGTGAAAGGATACAACCATGACACACACCGTTCCTGACTTTAAAGCATGCAGTATCCCCTTGTTCTGTTCAAATGACTGCCTCTTGATCTATGTACAGTTTCCTCATGAGCACAATTAAGTGTTCTGGAATTCTCTTTCTTCAAAATGTTATCCGTACTTTGTTATGATACATACAGTTGATTGCCTTTGTACAGTCAATAAAATGCAGGTAAATGTCTTTCTGGTATTTCCTGTTCTCAGCCATGACCCATCCGACATCATCAATGATATCCTTCTTTCCACCTGCTCTTCTGAATCCGGCTTGAAATTCAGGAAGTTCCCTGTAGATGTGATGCTGTAACTGGATTTGAATGATCTTCAGCAAAATTTGACTTGCATATAATATTATTGATATTGTTCAATAATCTCCCTATTCTGTTGTATCATCTTTCTTTGGAATAAGCAGAAATATGGATCTCTTCCAGTTAGTTGGCTACATAGCCGTCTTCCAAATTTCTTGGCATAGATGAGTGAGTACTTCAAGCACTTCATCCGTTTGTTGAAACACCTCAGTTGGTATTCTCTCAATTCCTGGAGCCTTGTTTTTCTCCCATTCCTTCAGTGCAGCTTGGACTTCTTCCTTCAGTACCATTGGTTCTTGATCATATGCTACCTCCTGAAATGATTAAATGTTAACCAATTATTTTTGGTACAGTGACTCTGTGTATTCCTTCCATCTTCTTTTGATGCTTCCAGTGTCTTTCAGACTTTCGCCCATAGGATCTTTCACTATTGCACCTCGAGACTTGCATTTTTCATCAGTTGTTTCAGCTTGAGAAATGCCAAGCATGTTTTCTTCCTTTTGGTTTTCTATCTCCAGGACTTTGCACATGGCATTACAGTAATTTACTTGGTCTTTTTGAGCTGCCCTTTGGAATCTTCTGTTCATCTCTTTTAATTCATCATTTCTTCTATTTGCTATAGATAATTTACAGTCAAGAGCAAGTTTCAAAGTCTTTTCTGACATCCATTTTGGTCTTTTCTTTCTTTCCTGTCTTTTTAATGACCTCTTGCTTTCTTCATGCATGATGTCCTTGATGTCATTCCACAACTTGTCTGGTCTTCAGTCATTAGTGTTCAGTGTGTCAAATCTATTTTTGAAATGGTCTCTAAATTCAGGTGGGGTAATCTGAAGGTCATACTTTGGTTCTCGTAGATTTGTTCTAATTTTATTCAGCTTCAACTTAAACTTATTTGTGAGCAACATATGGTCTGTTACACAGTCAGTCCCTGGCTTTGTTCTGACTGATGATGTTGAGCTTCTCCACTATCTCTTTCCATAGATATAGTGGATTTGATTCTTGTGTATTCCATCCCATGAGGTCCACATGTATAGTCACTGTTTATATTGTTGATAAAAGGTATTTGCAATGAAGAAGTCGTTAGTCTTGCAAAATTGTATCATGTGATCTCAGGCATTATTTCTATCACCAAGCCCATATTTTCCAACTACTGATCCTTCTTCTTTGATTCCAAGTTTTGCGTTTCAATCACCAGTAATTATCAATGCATCCTGATTGCATGTTTGATCAATTACAGACTGCAGAAGTTAGTAAAAATCTTCAATTTCTTCACCTTTGGCCTTAGTGGTTGGTGAGTAAATTTGAATAATAGTTGTATTTACTGGTCTTCCTTGTAGGCGTATGGATATTATCTTATCACGGACAGCATTGTACTTCAGGATAAATCTTGAAATGTTCTTTTTGATGATGAATGTAATGCCATTCCTCTTCAATTTGTCATTCCTGATACAGTAGATCATGTGACTGTCTTATTCAAAATGGCCAATACCAGTCCATTTCAGCTCACTAATTCTTAGGATATCTATGTTTATATCTTCCATTTCTTTTTTGATGATTTCCCATTTCCCTAGATTCATACTTTGTAAATTCTACATTCTGATGATTAATGGATATTTGCAGCTATTTCTTCTCATTTTGACTCCTGCCACATCAGCAAAGAAGGGCCTGAAAGCCTGACTCCGTTCATGTCATTAAGACTGACTTTACTTTCAGGAGGCAGCTCTTCTCCATTCATTTTCTGAGTACCTTCCAAACTGAGAGGCTTATCTTCCAGCACTTGATCAGACAATGTTCTGCTGCTATTCATAAGGTTTTCACTGCTTAATTTTTTTCAGAAGTATACCACAAGATCCTTCTTCCTGGTCTGTCTTAATCTGGAAGTTCAGCTGAAACCTGTCCATTATGGGTGACCCTGCTGTAATTTTAATACCAGTGGTATATCTTCCAACATCACAGCAACATGCAAGTCCCCACAGGATGACAAACTGACAGATGCATGGCAGGGGGTGGTTAGCTTTGGCACCAGGTGAACGTTTCCAATAAAACAATTAAAATTGAAAATAAAATGAAACAAATGAATCTAATTGTGTCTTAAGTCTGTGGCTTCACCAGAGAAAATTATTTAAAGTGAATAGAAAGCTCAGTACTTTGACTTTACATCTCTTGTGGGATAAATCCTAAGGACATACACAACGGTAAAGAAATAAAAGTTTTCAATAATCATACCGTCGGTTTTAATATTGTTGTTGTTGTTCTGTGCCATTGGGTTGATTCCAACTCATAACGGTCCCATAGGAGAGAGTAAAACTGCCTCATAGGGTCTGTAAGGCAGTAATCTTTACAGGAGCGGATTGCCAGGTCTTTCCTCCCTTGATGCAGCTGCTGGGTTCCAACCACCAACCTTTCAGTTAACAGATGAGCACTTAAACATTGTACCACCATGGCTCTTTTTAATACTGGTGTTGTTATTCTAATGTGTATTACTACATATTGTTGGTATAAAGCAAATAATTGGTTATGTTAATGTTGTTAAGAACCCAAATTTTCAGAGTGAAAGGAAATAGCCACAAATATAAATTCAAGGAATAATCTCACATTCTAAATTTGAATTTGAAATACTAGCATGAATTGTAAACAAATAATAGTGATGGTTGCACATTGTGAGTGTGATTTATGCCACTGGATCGTACACTTGAAAGTGATCGAAACGGCCAATTTTATGTCTATTTTACCACCAAAACCAAAAAATCAATTTGTCCAGTGTGTACGCTTGGTGCCTTCGCCAATGTCACTGATTTAGATGGGACCTCAGGACCATAACTCAAATCTGACAAACCAAAGTATGCTGCCACCCAGTTATCAGAAACCACCAACAAATCATAAGGCCTAGTGAGTTTAGTGACCTACTAGAATATTTTTAATTTCACAGAGATTTTTCCTTTATGATGCCTTCTACAAACCTGGAGGACCAGTATTTCTGATACTCAGTGGCGAGGAGGCTGCCAAAGGAATTTCCACATCAAGAAACTTTACCTGGAATACATATGCTGAGAGGCTGGGTGCCTTCTTCTTACTTCTGGAACACAGATTTTATGGACAGAGCCAACCAACAGGGTAAATTTAAGGGTTTCCTTTTTGGGGTTGTTCTCATTGCTGTTGCTATTTTCTCTCTTTAATTTTGGTAGTTAAATCTAAATATGTTCTTTTTGCAGGAAGCTGAATGTTTTGAAAATTCAAATGATAAGAAAGAAAAACTGTAGGTGGAGGTTTGGGGTAGAAGCGACTTTCTTGATTAAAAAATTTATATGAAATTTCCTTTGAGTAAAATGTATTCCTCAAGTTCTATAATTTCATGTTGAAATTTTGTATTTTCCTGAACTTGCTTAAACAAAATGTCATAATTATTATTTTTTTTCTTCTCCAGTTGAATTTTAAACCATGAAAATTACTCTCCCCATGGAAACTGGGGAGACCTTTTTGTTAAAACAACTCATCAAAGGTAACCGGATGTCATATTAAATTTCAGCTTGCAGTGGCAGAGCAAGAAGCAAGAATATGAGATGCTTCTTGGCTCAATAGCTTATTCTTGCCATTTACTATTTTTGCCCTTTCCTCCAGTGGAAAGATATATTTTTAGCTTACTTGCTTACAAACTGTTCATTACATGAAGTCAAGGAAATAGAAAGAAGTTTACAAAGTACCCCTGAAGGTTATGGTAAAGCCAATTTAATGTCAAGGTATCTTATTCTCATTAAAATAAAAAATAAGTATTGTTTGTACAACACTGAGAAAGTGATTAGTGTCCTTGGAATTATACGTTTTTAATATGAGTCATGATACACTAATAATTGCTGGAAGTTTCACCTGCCTCTTTCTTGCTGTGACTCCACTAGTCTGAGTTTTGAATTCCAAGTCTCTTAACTTTTGGTAGTAAGGTGACACTCCAATAGCTCCATCACTTCCACATTTATTAGAAACTTTGATTTGGGTGTGTGTGTGTTAATGATATTATGATAGCCTGTGAATATTTTTAAGTCTGAGATTTCTTTATCAAGCTCTCTAAGGAAGTAAATTGCTGTTCAAAAATGGAATAACCTGTGTTATATAAATAATTTGTTATCTAAATTAACTTCTTGTGATGCATCTCAGAAAGAGAGTATTAGAAAGAACCTACAACAGAAGTTGGTCTTTGAGTAATTTGGGGGAGAATCTAAGCATATGAGAATTTACTCTAGAATGTTCTGTTAGAAAGTAGGGGGAGTTCTATGACTGTTTCAATAAATCTTATCTATACTTTTCCAGTTACTTACTATTGGCTTGAACTTAATCAGCAACGTCACATCTGGCTCGAAGGGTGGCTGGGACATGTAGTGTTTATTCTGGGCCCAGCTAAAAGATGGGGCTTTAATTACCTAAATCTGAAACCAAACCAAACCAAACCAAACCGAATCCTTTGCCATCAAGTTGATTCCCACTCATAGTGACCCTATAGAACAGAGTAGAACTCCCTCATAGGGTTTCCAAGGATTGGCTGTTGGATTTGAACAACTGCCAACCTTTTGGTTAGCAGCCAAGCTCTTATCCACTGCGCCACCAGGGATTCCTAAAGCTGAAAAGGAGAGTGAACATTAGGGAGAAAGGCTCTTCTATAGCTTCTCAGTAGTATAATTGCTGAACGAAGGTTAACGTTTTGCCTCTTGAAGCCCTTATTATATGAGGACAAATTGTTTTCAGAATGATTCTACCACTCGTTACTTCCACAAGCGGTACAGGAGAGAGCCTAACTCATCACATCCATGCCAACCCTGAATACTAAAATAAATCTTACCAGTTTGATGGGAGGGGAAAAATACTCATACTGTTATTACTTTGAGAATAGAAAGGGCTAAACAGTTTCACAGATTTGCTGGCCATTTCTGTTTTTTCTTTGTGAATAATGTGTTCTTGTCTACTTTTATATTCATGATCAGCTACTAACAGCATCCTGTAGGGGCAGGGAGACTTTCTTTTTTCTTTTTTTTTTTTTTTTTACTAATGAAGATTAAAGACATCCTAAGTTTACAAGAAACCTTATCATGAAGGAAACACCATTGAAAAGTAAACAACAAATTTTATTTACTTTTCTTATAATGAGAAACTTAGATTCAAATAGGGCTCTGTCTGGTTGTAGCAGCAAACCAGAAAGAATGGAAAATAGCATCAGCACAATTAACTAGGTTTTTGTAATGCCTTGGAAACAAATAAATCACTGACATTTTAGCCCTTTTAAAACTGGCTCATCTCTGAGTCAGGGTAACAGTGTGATAGCTGTGCTTCAGTTCAGTGTGTGGAGAAAGGTCAGCATATGGGTGGTGACAGGCATTTCAAGCTTCTTCACAGTGGTGACAAGACGAAATGACATAATTAAAACGAAACAGTTCTAACAATTATTGCTAACTCCTGCATTTAAGTGTCACTGTAACTCAGATTATTCTAATTAAAATTTCAAGTTGGGCCTGGAATAAATATTCAATATGTTTTCAAAATATACACTTTTACTTTATAGTCAACCTGTTTTTAAGCAGCGTATTTTCTACTTTAGTTATTGCCACAAACAGCATGTATTTATCCTTTAATTATAGAGATCTGAGTACTGCCAGCCTCCGCTACCTCAGCAGCAGGCAAGCCTTGGCTGACATCGTCAACTTCCGAACTGAAATAGCAAGGAAACTAGGACTCACCAAAAATAAATGGGTTACATTTGGCGGCTCTTATGGTGGTTCCCTTGCAGTTTGGTCGAGAATAAAATACCCCAAACTGTTTGCTGCAGCAGTGGGCAGCAGTGCACCTGTTCAAGCAAAACTTAATTTTTATGGTGAGTATTATCTATATATGGGAGTCCCCGGATGTGGCAAAAGGTTAATGCCCTGAGCTGATAACTGAAATGCAGGAGGTGCAAGTTCACCCAGACGCACCTTGGAATAAATCTCTGGCTATCTGCTTCCGAAAAATCAGCCATGGAGATCCCTATGAACAACAGAACAGCTCTACTCTGACACACATGAAGTCATCATGAGTGGGAATCAGGTTCCCAGCAACTGGTTTGGTTTTTATGGTATATGTATACCTATATATGCATATATGTATATATGCACATTTATGTATAGACATAGTATTTATATACATATATATAGTTAGAAAAGTATCTCTATGTCTGTGATTACCATAAAAACCATGGCCTAAGTCTATCTACCTCCATATGATTGGGTTGCAGGAAAGATATGTACGTTACCCACAGCTGGTACTCGGTATCCATATTTACAGCCATATAATGGGTGATAGCTTTTTAGAGGGTGGAAATGATGTGACAAGTCTTAGCTGTTGATTTGATTGTAAAAGAATTCATGATATAGCTATTTCCAAAGAAGTAAAGGACAAGCTCTTATTTTTAAAGGACAAAAATTTCCTACTTTGAAGTTGCCTTTCAATTTTGCTTCCTACTACCTGACTTTATGATAAACCATTTATAATTAACGGCCTTATGATTTTTCCAGGTAGACAAACACTTGTGGTTGGCAATTTGGGCCTCTGAATACATATTCCCATTAAAATGCTTGAAGTATAAAATTTTTACATAATTAAGTTTTTCTTGTAAAAACAAAAATAAACTCCCTCACCCCCAAAAAGGAAGTAAATTTTCCTTTAATATTTAACTTTTCAAAAGTTAACAAATATTCAGTCATCATTCCAGTTCAGGTTCCTGTAGCCTTGATAGAATCTTATCTGGTCCAATAAATCTGAAGGCTGTAACATTGAGGCATTTCTCTCCCTTCCTCTTTTAACAAGTAGAACCATGTTCCAGTTGATGAATACATGAGGATTTGGAGAGCGTGGTTGCAAGTCATCGTTTACTAGTGATTTTTATTGGCATTCTGGCAAAATCATTTAATGTTGCCGTTTCTTAACTTTGTCATATTATAAAACAGAGGTAATTGCAAACTTGAAAGAATTATATCTTATAAATGGTTACAGTTAAACCATACTAAATGTACTTTTTTTCTTCTTCATATTCTTAGAGTACAATGAAGTAATTGGAAGGATTCTCTCTGCTCATAACAGCGAATGTCCTAAAGCAGTGAAAGGGGCTTTTGCTATTCTTGTGCAGATGCTCAAACGTCAGAAATACTACAGTAAGGTTGAAAAGGATTTCATGTAAGTGGACTGGTTTGTGTGTAAGACAGTCTCTGCTTAAATATAGCCTGGTATTTAAATTTACATCATTGATGTCATTTTCTTATGTTAGGGCTTGTAACCTGAAAAGAAAGGGAGATTTTGAACAGTTCAGTTCCTTTTGAATATTATTTATAATAGCAATTTCTAGATCATATAAGAAGCATGGCTGGGACCTCTGTGGATACTTTTAAGTCTGGTAGGAGTGCAGATTAGAAGGTAGGAAAGAGTGGACGCTACCCTTGGGGTCCTCAGGCTGTCAAGGGGAACCATAAAACACTTCCTCTGGAAATGAGAAGCAACTCAAGAGGAGCAGAGGCCCTGAAGACAAATCTGTCTTGGAAGAAATACAACCAGAGTGCTCCTTAGAAGGGAGGATGAGACTTTGGCCATGTTATCAGGAGTGGCCAGTCCCTGGAGAAGAACATTATTTTGGTAGAGGGTCATCGAATAAGAGGAAGACCTTCAATGAGATGGATTTACCCAGTGGCTGCAACAATGGGCTGAAACACAGCAACAATTACGAGGGTGGTGCAGGATCCAGCAGTTTTTCTTTCTCTCATATATCAGGTCGGAATGAATCACAACCTACCTGATGGCACCTAACAACAACAATCATGGCACTAGATTGATTGTGATTCTAATGAGATGGAAGCAGTGGCTTTCATCCTCACCTGCTGTCTACTGTCCATGAAGATCTACCCCAGGCAGAGGCCTCACAAAAGCCACATTTGTCCACAAGGGGGCAGGAGAAGATCATATAAAAGGGTTAACAGCCATCTAATACACTGCATGGGAAACCATCTCAACACAATTGGCCAATGGAAAGTAGAGACATTTGTTTCTTTTAAATCTAAATCATTCAGATTTTATTATGTATAAATTTTAAATGCTGTTTAAGGAAGGAAATCTTCAAACTTTAACTATCAATTATATAGTTTACCTTCAGACTGCAGAATTAATCTTGGGCACATATGTTACTACATATTCTAACATTCCACTAACTCATTAATGGGTAATTTTTTAAAGCCTTTTCCATTTATTTCGCTTTTCTGTTTGCTTCACTTTTATATTAATGTTCTTCGAGGGCACTGTAAGCGTCTCCTGGGAAACTCAGCATGTTTGCTCCATTCAAGTCTAGTCAGCTGTCCTGTGTGAGCCAAAACTTTCAGGGAGAGTACCGCCTGCTCCTGTCCTGAACCCTGCCTGATGTGCATGCAAACACTAGGGACACAGCTGCCATGTCCCTGTTTGCTTCTCTGCCCAGACACTGAAACTCATCACCCTGGGGCTCAGCAGGTCCCCCTGCCTCAAAGTTCTTCAGGTGGTCAGACTGTGACATCCCTTCCCCTGTACCAAGAATGGAATGGAAGGTTCCAGAACTCTCTTGGCTTCCTGATTCTGAGCTCCAAATGTAGAAACTCCTGCCAATGCACTCTCACCCCACCCCCAGCCTGAGTTGGAATCTGATTCAGGCTTAGTTAACCTTCAAAGCATACTAGGTGAGAAACCCTGGACCAGGGCTCAGAAGAGTGGGTTATAGACCTACTATGTTTGTGTGACTTAAGCAGCTGAAGTTCTTTGCTGCAGAAAGAATTCTGAGTCTTTCTATGGGCCTCAACGAAACTTTCTTAGCTTTTCTACCCACCATTTCTGCTCTCTCCTTTTACTTCCTTTTCTTCTCACAGCCGTTCCTCCATTCTGGCTATAATAAAACATTCAGGAGACACTTGACATACTAAGGCAACAATCCTAAACCCTAGGTAGAAGTTACATTATAGGATGCTTTCTTAACATACAGAACTCAGCACTCCCGCCTCCCACCACATACCTACTGGATTAGACATCATTATTTCTAGAAAGCTCAAGGGCACGTAAGCAGGTTGACAACTATGGAAGAAAGGGAATAGATTCAAGAGAAATGCATTCCCTGTAAAATGAAGCCTTAATTATCAAGTCAATACAAGGAAGGCAAAGGTAACTACACTGAAGAAAGGAAGGCTGGCAACAGGGTGAGTTAGATCTTTTCTCCTCTCTAACGACAACTGGCATATATATACATGTATATATATATGTATAATTTTTTTTATTTTGTATTTTTCCTCTTTTTTTCTTCTTTTCTCCTTCTCCTGGGTGGAGTAGGGAGACGAATGTCAGAGTGAAGACACCTGGACTGGGGTGGGCTGGACTGAGCTGGGCAGGACTGGGGGGACTCCATAACAACAAGAGGCTAAAGATTGCAGGCAGAGTGACAAGCCCTGAGACTCCAACTTTGACACTGGCACCCCAGGCTGACAGAACACAGAGGAAACTTTCCAGGGACATGGTGTATGTTCTCAAGGCACTGGGCACTATTGCTAAGTAAGAAAAGTTCTTTCTAACAATGTCTATCCTTACTGCAAGCTAAAGTACTTTGCCTCTTAAATATCTGCACTTGTCAAAGATCCCTCCCTCCAAAACTATCCCTTCCTTCTTCTAATTCTCAAAGAAAAACTTATTCCCTGAGGCTTAATTACTGATAAAACATAAAACATTGATTTGACACTTGGTAATTGGTTACTTTTGTGATATGTGAGGTAATATGTATGATCAGCGTTGGCATGCAAAAATGTCCCCATACTTAATATCTTACTAGAAGTGGATAAATTAAGCCATTTTAGAAGCTTGATTACATATTTATCATTAGCTGAAATGATAAATGTATATATATACATATATATGTATACATATATATACAAGTTTGTTAATAAATAAATTTCATTGTGCTGAATATTTCTAAAAGAAGGTCCATAGCAATCAGTAAATTCACAGATTCCCAGAAGCTACTCAGAAAGCCCCAGGCTACACCCTTACTTTCACAGATGATTCCACAAAACAGAAAGCTTAAGTGATTTTGCTCAAAATCACAGAAGAATCATCAGGACCAGGACACAGCTGAGGTATCTGGCTTTCAATCTAGTGGAATTTCTAAGCAAAGTCATCTCATTACACACATTGAAATGTAGCAGAGTTAATTCTTAAGTCACTGGAGGTTTTGTGGGACTTGACTGTTTAGGTGTAACTTACTGTTGTAATGTAAGTGTAGATATTAAGCAAAACTACTTGTTATAAAAACTACATGGAGATGCTTTTTTATGTAGAAGTCACAAATACCACATTACATTTTCCTTCTTCCCTTTCTTCTTCTTCCTCTTTTCTTCCTTCCCTCCTTCCTTCCTTCCATCTGCTCATCCATACACCCATCCATCCATCTATCCATACATCCATCCATTCTTCCATTACATACACTGTGACAGGCATTGGGAATATAATAGGGAGAAAAAATGGGCATGATCCCTGACGCTCATGGAATTTCCAGCCATCTGAAAGAGATGGACACGAATCAGATAGCCACAATAAAACTTAAGATTACAACTACAAACAAATGTAAGTCCTCTAAAAAAAAAAATTAACAAGATTATGTAAAATTTTAGAGTAAAGAAAACTAAGCTAGCAAGAGGACAGGGTAGTTAGACTTCTCCAATGATATGATGCTTGACCAGCTCTCTGAAGAACAGGATGTAGATAAAGATGGCAAGAGGCAGGCAGAGAACATTCCAGAGAGAGCAGCGAGCCAAAATCCCTGTAATGAGAGGACCTGAATGGAAGTCCATATGACTGTAGAGCAGACAAAATGGGAAAGACATGTGAGTTGAAAGTGAAAGTCTAGGCCAGATTAGACTCTGAAGAACCTCGCAGGACATTGGGTGGGAAGCCACTGGCTGGTCTAAAGCCGGAGACTATGATGTCATAATTACTAAGCTGCTTCTTATCAAAAGCCTCTGATATTACAGAACAAACTAATTTCTGTAAAAGAAAGAACAATTTAAAAAATACAAAAGAAAGAAAGAAAATGTTAAACATTCTTAAAAAATGCCTGATATCAGAGCTACTATATAATCAATATGATAATAAGTTGCCTTAGTCCTTTGGACTTCAGTTTCCTCATCTGTAAAATGAAAGAGCATTAAGTAAAGTCACTTCCAAAATTCTGAGATTGTATCTGTGCTTTCAAACTACCAGTTAATTATGCCAAGCTCTGTTTCTAGAAAACAAAGGCCTGATTTACTTAAACTTAAACAAGTTAGCATTTAGTAAGTACGTTAAAAAATTTTTTCCTAGACTCATAGAATAGCTAGACTGCTGTTAATAGTAGGCTTAGTGTACCCACAAGACCCAAAGATACGTGGTGATGTTTAACATACAGACTTCTGATCTCTCCCTGTTGTTCTTAGGTGCCATCAAGTTGCTTTGATTCATAGCGATTCTATGTATACCAGATCAAAATATTGCCTGGTCCTGTGCCACCCTCACAATCATTGTTTGAACCCATTGTTGTAGACACTGTGTCAGTCTATCTCCTTGAAAGTCTTCCTCTTTTTCACTGACCATCTACTTTACCAAGCATGAAGCCCTTCTCCAGGGACTGGTCCCTCCTGATTACGTCTCCAAAGTACATAAAACAAGTCTTGCCATCCTCCCTTCCAAGAAGTATTCTGGCTATATTTCTTCCAAGACAGATTTGTTCATTCTTCTGATAATCCCTGCCATATTCAACATTCTTCTCTACACCATAATTCAAAGGCATCAATTCTTCTTGGATCTTCCTTATTCATTATTTAGTTTTTGAATGCATATTAGGTGATAGAAAATATCATGTCTTGGTTCAGGCTCAGCTTAGCCCTCAAAGTGACATCTTTGATTTTTAACACTTTAAAGAGGAATTTTGCAGCCAATATTTGCAATGCAATGTGTCCTTGGATTTCTTGACTGCTGCTTGCATGGGTGTTGATCGTGGATCCATGGAAAATGAAATTCTTGACAACGTCAATCCTTTCTCCATTTATCATGATGTTGCTTATTGGTTCCAGTTGTGAGTATTTTTGTTCTCTTTATGTTCAGGTGCAGTCCATAAGGAAGGCTATGGTCTTTCATCTCCATCAGTAAGTGATTCAAGTCCTCTTCACTTCATCAGGCAAGGTTGTGTCATCTGCATCTCACAGGTTGTTAAGGAGCCTTCCTCCAATCTTGATGACAGGTTCTTGTTCAAATAGTCCAGCTTCTCAGACTATTTGCTCAGCATACAGATTGAATCAGTATGTTGAAAAGATACAACAGTGGCACAAACCTTTCCTGATTTTAAACCAAAGAGTATCCCCTACTTCTGTTAAAATGACTGACTCTTAGTTTATGCACAGGTTACCCACGAACACAAGTGTTCTGGAATTCCCTTGATTTGAAATGTTATCCATAATTTATTATGATCCACACGGTCAAATGACTTTGCATAGTCAACGAAACATAGGTAAACATCTTTCTAGTATTCTCTGATTTTGGCCATGATCCCTCTGACATCAGCAATGATATGCCTGGCTCCATGTCCTCTCCTAAATCCAGCTTGAATTTCTGGCAGTTCCTTGTTGATGTACTGCTGCAACCATTTTCCAATTATCTTCAGCAAATTTTATTTGCATGTGATATTAATGATATCGTTCAACAATTTCGTCATTCAGTTGGATCACCTTTCTTTGGAATTCATGTGTATACAGATCTCTTGCAGTTGGTTGTTCAGGTAGCTGTCTCCCAGCTTTCTTGGCATAGATAGGTGAGCACTTCCAGCATTGCATCTATTTGTTAAAATGTCTCAGTCAGTATTCTATCAATTCCTGGAACCTTGTTTTTCACCAATGCCTTCAGTGCAGCTTGGACTTCATCCTTCAATACCGTCTGTTCTTGATCACATGCTACTTCCCGAAATGGTTGAGCATCAACCAATTTTTTTTGTACAGTGACTCTGTGTAGTTCCTCCCTCTTCTTTTGATTCTTCTTGCTTCATTCAATATTTTGCCAATAGAAAACTTCAGTACTGCAACGTGAGGCTTAAATTTTTTCTTCAGGTCTTTCAGCTTGAGAAATGCCAAGTATGTTCTTCCCTTCTGGTTTTCTAACTTCAGGTCTTTGCACCATTCATTCCAATACTTTATTTTGTCTTCTCCAACCACCCTTTTAAATCTTCTGTTCAGCTCTTTTACTTCAAAATTTCTTCCATTCTCAGCACAACCCAGTCTTTGAAGACTTCCTGCTACTTGGAGAGATATCATCTCAGGATACATCACCTCTCCTCCCCCTATGCTGTGTCTGAAAAGGCAGTATCAACTCCTTTTCCAGGTTTCCCGTCTTTGGTAGATTGTTGTTTTTGTTCTTGTGTGCTGTCGAGTCAATTCCAACTTAGGGACTCTATAGGACAGGTTATAATCTTTACAGGAACAGTGGTTATGAGCTCAGCTGCTAACTAAAAAGTTAGCAGTTCAAATCCACCAGCTGCTTCTGGGAAACCCTATGGAGCTGTTCTACCCTGTCTTATAGAGTCGCTAAGAGCTAAAACTGACTGGTCAGCAACTGATTTGTTTTTTGGTTTTGTCCAACAAAGCAGCTGGTGGTTTCAACCTGCTAAACTTTCAGCTAGCATCCCAGAATTTAACCATTGCACAACCAGGACTCACTATGAGAGATCAGTGACATATGATCTATATTGTCTTCCCCTTTTTCTTTGCTCATGGAGAACTGTAAGTCTACTTTTAATTAGACTTAAATACATTTGTATTGAATCTGGATATGCAAAACCCACATCAGTCCGTGTCATGGGTTGAATTGTGTTCCCCCAAAATATATGTCAACTTGGCTAGGTCATGATTCCCAGTATTATGTGGTTGTCCACTATTTTATGATCTGATGTGATTATCCTACGTGTTGTAAATCCTAAGCTCTAGGATGTTTATGGGGCAGAATTAGAGGAGGTTATGTTAATGAGGAAGGGCAAAATTTACAGGATTAGGTTGTATCTTGACTCAATTGCTTTTGAGATATAAAAGAGAGAGGCAGGCAGAGAGGGAGAGAACTCATCACCACCAAGCAAGAAGAGCCAGGAGTGGATGGCATCCTTTGGACCCAGGGTTCCTGCACTGAGTAACTCCTAGACTAGGGGAAGATTGATGACAAGGACCTTCTCCCAGAGCTGACAGAGACAGAGAAAGCCATCCCCTGGAGCTGGCACCTTGAATTTGGACTTCTAGTCTGCATGAGTTAAGAGGACACCAATTGAGATGTTTCAACAAATGGTTGCAGAACTGGTGGTGTTCGTTTAACTATGTCAAGAAATTTAGAAGACACTTTCCTGTGTACTATGGACAAGTGATCAGAAGGAACTAGTCCCTGGAGAATGACATCATGCTTGGTAAAGTAAAGAGTCAGTGAAAAAGAGCAGACCCTGAAGTATATGGATCGACACAGTGGCTGCAACAATGAGCTCAAGCATAACAAAGATGGTGAGGATGGCACAGAACCAGGAGGTATTCCATTCTGTTGTATATAGGGTTACTAAGAGTCAAAACTGACTAGATGGCATCTAACAACAGCAACAGCCTCCTAAACTGTGAGAGAATAAATTTCTGTTTGTTAAAGCCGTCTTCTTGTGGTATTTCTCTTGTAACAGCACTAGATAATTAAGACAGTCGGTGACCTCCTCCTGTCCTTTCTTCTCTGGGTCCTAAATTTCACTCACCTAAGTGCTGTCATTGTGCTTTGGTTAGTCCCCTGTCAAGGGAAAGGTATTTTCACTCCTCACTGCATGTTTACTAGGTTTCTGACACTGAGCTACTTCTTCTGCCTTCACAATTTACTCACACTGCTAGGCACCATGTCCCCAGCCATCACCAACAGAACAGATGGGCTCAGAGATTAGGCTCCTTTCCCAAGGCTGGAGGTGGGAAAAGAATCCCTGCAAAACTCCATGCCATGCTAAGGACTATGGGGAGAGGCCAAGATTCAAACACAACAGAATATTTGTAAACATTATATGCCTTGAGTAGGTGAAATAAAATGTCAGAGGCAAAATTGATAAACCTTGTGATTCCGCCCTATAAACTAAGACTTTCTTGGCATCTTTATTTCAGTGTTAGTGACCTGGTAATATATACTGTGTGTGTACATATATGTGTGTGGTTTTTTTTTTTTTTGTGTGTGTGTGTGTGTGTGTTTGGTGGCGTAGGAATTGGATCGATATGTGTATATTGTTGGCCAGTACATTGGAAAGAGCATTAAATATCATTCTATTTGGTATTGATTATATTTATAGAATCATTCCTTAAAAATAAGTTTCCTGCAATCTTAATTTTTCAAAGATAACTCTTAATCAAAATGGTCACAGAATTTTTGTGGTTCAATGGGTTGCCTACAACGAAAGTATTTTGATAACAGTATTGTTACACAAATGCTGGATGGAATTATTTTCACCAATATATTTTGAATGTTTAGAAGTAGTGACCATAACTTATTTCTCCTTCCACAGTATAAACTTTCTGAAGAAATCTAGTATTCATTCATTTTGGACTGTTTTCAACATTTGGGGTTTGAAGTTCAAGTGAAATTGACTTCACTCGTGTTTTTTTGACGACAGGTTATGTGAACCTATTAAAATTAACTCACCAAAGGACACAGCCTTTCTCATGGTGAATATGATACATCTTGTTCATTTCTTTGTTCATAAACGGATGAACAAAATTATTAAGGTAAGAAAATGAAGCAAGAAATGGGTGAAAAGTTATGGAGAAAAAAAGAAAATTTCAAGCAGGAATTCAGTAGTTGTCCAGTTGCCATAAATTAATTGTAGAGAAAAATATTTGGGTGTTTCTTTAAAAATCAAAGTCATGCATACATGCCTCCAGTCTGAGTACCAAACTAAATGATGAACCATGTCTGCTACCAAATTATCTTAAACTCCAACAACTTCCTCTTCTTACTCATCTTTTATTCTAAATGTACTCAGAAACTCTTTCAAAATAATAGAATAATGGATTCACTGTGGGCCAGAATTCAACTATTTCATTATAGTGTTTTATTTCAAAAACATGAGAAAGTTATCCTATTAAGTATGAGTACCCCAAAACTGACCTATTGAATAGTAAGAATTAAACAATCAGAAGCAAATAGAAAAGAATCAAGTTATGTCTTGTGTAGACTGAAGAGTAAAACCTGGTGAATTTTTGGATTTGAATAAATTTCAGATGCCGGAAATTTAAACGGAAATTTGCATATAAAATTTTTTAGATCTTTTGCACTGGGTAATGGAATAAGACAGGTTTTGAAATGAAAAATTTGTGAACTTTGATATAACTAGAAAAATAACTTTTTGGGAGATTAGGGAAATGTTTCTTTCTTTTTTTTTTTTTTTTTTCAGGAATGTCAGAGATTAAGGGACATGTCCCTGAAACTGAGGTACCTAACCAAGGCAGCCTCAGCCCACAGGTCACTCTGTTCTAACCCAGCCTGGTAAACTGCCAAAGAGAGTAAGGACAAGAACATTTTTCTGATAGAACAAGGAAATGGAAATAATTTCCAACTTGCATTGACATTTTTTTAAATTATTTTATTTTGAACTAATTATGGACTAACAATTACATAAAGTATACTGAGAAGTCTCATGTTCCTTTCATCCAGCTTTATCCAATATTAGCATCTTATATAACTATAGTACATTATAAAAACCAATCTACATTGTCCAAATATGGTTAACTAGACTACAGATCTTACTTGGAGCTCAGCAATTTTTGTGTTTGTGTAAGGCTTGACAACTATGAGTTAACAACATTTCACACAAGTTCCCAAGGTCCAAAGGGGCAATGTCTCTAACACTTTCCTTTATTCCCTCCCACTTTCTCTCCATTCCTTCTCACAGTTTGTCTCTCTCTTCCTCCCTTGCTTCCAGCCTCCCACGCTGAGTACCATTTTAGTGCTAGGCACTGTGCTGTGTGTTGGGGAAACATTGGTGAAGACAGAACATTTGGGCCATGCCCTCCTTCGTTGTTATCATTCCCCTATTCTCATTCAGATCCTTAATAAGGCTTTCAGTTGGTCTTCCAGTCTTCTGTCTCTCTCCAACCCACTCTTTTCTCTATAAAGTTCTAGATCAATCTTCCTAAAGCACAAAAAACCGAACCTGTTGCCATCGAGTTAATTCTGACTCATAGCAACTGTATAGGACAGAGTGGAACTGTCACCACGGTTTTCAAGGAGCAGCTGGTGGATTCAAACTGCTGACCTTTTGCATAGCAGTCTGATCTCTTAACCAGGGCTCTTTCCTTGCTAAAGAACCCTTAAAAAACTCTTCTTCATCAACAGAATGAATTACTACAACATATGTACAGTCTGCCATTGTAGGAAGTCCCCCTCTTCCAGTATTCGTAACTTATGTTCTAACCAAATTCTACAATTTGCTGCTCTGGTACTATCTTAGTTATTTAGTGCTGCTATAACAGAAATACCAGAAGTGGGTGGCTCTAACAAAGATAAATTCATTTTCTCACAGTTTGAGTGGTTTGAAGTCCAAATTCAGGATACTGGCTCTAGAGGAAGGTTTTTTTCTCTCTGGAGGAAGATCCTTGTCTCTTTGAGCTTTTGCTCCTGGGTGATCCTTATGTGTCTTGGCATCTTTCTTTCCCCATCTCTGCTTCTTCCCATCATTTATTTAATCTCTTTTATATCTCAGAAAAGATTGATTTAAGATAGACCCTAATCCTGTCTCCTTAACATAACAAATATAACCTAATCCTCATTAACATAACCTAACCCTACTTCATTAAAATCACAAACACAACCTGTTCACAATGGAAGTATAACCACAGACAAAGGTTAAGATTTACCACGTATTTTGGGGGGAAACTCCATCCAATCCATAACAGGTACGCACCTGTACCTCCTTTCTCCTCATGTTACTCTAACCTTCTTGAATGCCTTTCATGCCTATTCCCATCAAAATACATTAAGTGCATTTCAAAAGCCACCTCCCCCATGAAATCTCTCCTCATTTCTCAGAGCAGATGCACCCTCCAATTTTTTTAACCATTTCTCCCCACTCCCGGTATTTAACTTGTGATCTTATTGTACTGTCCTTGGAAACTCTATGGGGCAGCTCTACTCTGTCGTATAGGGTCGCTATGAGTCGAAATCAACTCGACCGCAAGGGCTTTATTGTATGTAGTTTTCTCTACCTCATTTGGCATCCTATGGGTACATTCCTACTACTGGATCATACCCTCCTTTAGAATAGAGACTTTACTGGCTTCCATTCATTTTTTTTTTCTTTTTTTCATTTGCATTGTTTTTGTTTTTTTGAGTATCTGGAGAAGGAACATCAGTTTGAGTCAAGATAGATCTCCATGTCCTCCTCCCCAGTTTCTGTCTCTTGTTATCTATGTGACTCATAACAGGATCCCGCATGAGGTACGTTTTCCTAGCTCCAAGACTCTTAGGACTAATAAGTCTACATCATGGAACATTGTAGTAGTTTCCTAGTGTTACCTTAGCAAAGTACTATAAAGGAAATAATAAATAAATAAATAAACAAACCTGTTGCCATTGAGTAGGCTTCGAATCATAGTGACTTTATAGGACAGGGTAGAACTGCCCCACAGGGTTTCCAAGGAGCAGCTGGTGGATTTGAATTGCTGATCTTTTGGTTAGCAGCTGTAGCTCTTAACTACTGCGCCACCAGGTGGTTTTCAACAGCAGAATCTTAGTGTCTCACAGTTCTGTAGGCTAGAAGTCTTAATTCAGGGTGTCATTAGGATCATGTGCTCTCCGAAGGATCTAGGGGAGATCCTTTATTGTTTTTCTCAACTTAATGAGGTTTAGCTCTGTTTTTCTAAATTTGCTGGTGGAATTAGGGTGGAGTGTAATTGAAAAGCCAGCCACAGTCTGCAGTTAAGTCTACAGTTAATGTGAAAACTGGTGACTGACTTCTCTCAAACATAGGGAAGCTAAGTTTCAGTTGTCAGCGTCTACCAGGCCTGACAAAGATTTGATGTACTGCTCAGCTGAAAAGACACTACGCTGCTTACTAATTAGAACCACATGGTCTGTTTCTATCAAGAGGGAGTATTTTACTGTCAGATCATTTCCTTTCTCTTCCCCTAAATGAAAACCAGACCGAAACAAAAAATCTCCACCCGCCCCACCACCCAAACTCTGGAAATAGATGTGTCAGCATGTCATAATAATAAAGTATCATTGCAAAAATGGGTGTGTAGAAGAGATATTCCCAGTTCCCTAATTAGTATGTCACTAGCAATACATTTTTCTTTCTAAGAATATCTAAGAATGGACTTTTATGACTTTTAACAAGTAAGGTGAGAAAAGTCATGCATTTCTGCCCAAATCTCTTTCCTGGTGGTCTATGGCATTTCAGTTGGTTATTCCTACATGAAAGTATATCTTAAAATCAATAACTTGGTCAGTAACAGAAAGCTAGGACTTCTCTCAACCTTTTATAAATACAACCCACCCCCTCCACCTGGGTCAATCTTCCTTGAGAATCTTTTTCATTAAGTTACTTCCTTGTTCAAAACTTTCAATGATTACTTATTATTCCATCTCTTCAAAGTGAAAGAATTCTCTAATCTAGCCATATTCTATGGTCAACAGCTATTTTCACTATTTTTAGATACTTCTCTTGACTAAATAAGAATAATAATATGGTGATGGTTGAACAACATGATGATCCTAATTAATGTCAGTGAAATGTACATGTGAAGATTGTAGAAATGGCAAATGATCTGTTACGTATATATTGTTTTTGATGATGTTGTTAGGTGCTGTATTGTTGGTTCCAACCCACAGTAACACTGTGTACAACAGAATGAAACACTGTCTGGTCCTGCACCAACCTCACAATCGTTGCTGTGTTTGAGCCCATGTTGCAGCCACCATATCAATCCATATCATTGAAGGTCTTCGTCTTTTGCTGACCCTGTACCATACCAAGCATGATATCCTTCTCCAGGATCTGGTTCTTCCTAGTAACATGTCCAAAGTACATGAGATGGAGTCTCACCACTCTCACTTCCAGGGAGCACTATGGCTGTACTTCTTTCAAGACAGATTTGTTCATTCTTTTGGCAGTCAATGGGATATTCAGTGTTACTTAGTATCACTATAATTCAAAGGCATCAATTCTTCTTCAACCTTCTTTATTCATTGTCCAGCTTTCATACGCATGGGAGACAACTGAAAATATCATGGCTTGGTTCAGGCGCACCTTTGACTTCAAGTTGACATCTTTGCTTTTCAATACTTTAAAGAGGTCTTTTGAAGCAAATTTGGCCAATGCAATACTTCATTTGATTTCTTGACTACTGCTTCCATGGGCATTGCTTGTGTATCCAAGTAAAATGAAATCCTTGACAAGCTCAATATTTTCTCTGTTTATCATGTTGCTTATCAGTCCAGTTGTGAGGATTTTTGTTTTCTTTATATTGAGGTGTAATCCATACTATAGTTTTGATCTTCACCATTAAGTGCTTTAAGTCCTCTTCACTTTCAGCAAGTAAGGTTGTGTCATCTGCCCATCGAATGTTATTAATGAGGTTACCTATATACTTATGACAATTATAAAAAAGGGAAAAAAAATTATTATTATATTAACTGTACTATTTTTAACTGAATAACTTTGTTCTATGTACACTCCTAAGAGCTGCTTTCATTTAATCCTTACAGGAAACTTATGTGTTAATCCGATTATTTTATTCTTACTGTCCCCATTGAGGACATGAGTAAACTGAGGCTCGGACAGTTAACTAACTCAAGGTCACACATCCATGCCTGTTTTCATCATACTCTTAAATATTGCGCATCCCTGTTACCACTTCTCCCAGCGTACTGTTCCCCTTACTTAAAATGCACTGTCCTTTTTTATTTTAATTTTATTGCTGTAAAAATATAATGAATACAACATTTGCCAGTTCAACATTTTTATGCGTACAATACAATAAAAAGAATTACATCAATCATACTGTGCAAGCATCACCAATATTCATTGCCAAATATTCCATCCACATAAATGAAAACTTCATTATACCTAAACAATGGTTCTCCCCTCTCTCTGTCTCTCTTGTCCTCTGGTAACCACTATTAAACTCTAATCTCTATACTTTTGTCTATTCTAGATACTTCATATTAGTGAAATCATACAAATGCACTCTACTTATCTCTATTTATTTAAACCTTACAAAATCTTCCAGGTCCACCTCAATTTCTACCTCCTCAAGAAGCCTTTCCTCATGATTCTGGTCCTCATTGACTTCATGCAGAATTCCTGGAGTAGCTCATTACAGTTTTCATATTGTATGTATTTTGTCTTCTTCAATCGGATCCTTTCAAAGGGTTGGTTCTCATCTTTTACACCTCCTAAAGGTTCTAGCACACTGGAAAGATAGCGCATGCTCAGTCAAGGCTTCCTTATTTGTAAATGCTTTCACAACAAATACTGATCTAAAAGTCAAAAAACCGTTGTTAAAGCAAGTGCTTTTTTGAGCTCTGTGTCTTGCACAAGTGACATTGACTGGCTTCTAAGAGATTCTGCAAGTTGATAGTTTTCAGGAGTTGATCTCCATGCCAAGTCACCAGAGAATATTTGTACCTTATTTGAATTAAAAGCAACCAGTTAATGCATTGAAAATAATTTTTGGAGGTGAATTACATTTGGAGCCGAAAGCCATCCCATGTATATTCTCGTAAGGATAATTTGGATCTCGGTTTTTTGCAGGGAGAACCAGATGAGATCAACATTGATACCCTATGTGACAATATGAATGACGCCTCACTCGGTTCACCATATGACAGATTCACAAAAATTGCACATTTATTCCTTAAGAGTAAACACAAGGATTGCATTAGTGCAAATTATAGTGATGAGGTGGAAGAATTGTCTAACTCCTCCCTGGACGACCTACATATTAAGTATGGTAATGTATTATCTGGTTAATATGGAAAATCTTCCCTTTGGGGCTGAACAATGTGAGCACAACAATGTGCATTAAAAACTCTTCAAATTGTGATGCTGCATTAAGCCTCCTGAGAATTATGAAAAAAATCACAACTAAAGATTTGAGAATCACAACTCAAGGACAGGAAGAGAAAGTGAATGAGTTGATGAGCTAGACATACACAGATTAAATCACTTCAATAAGAGAGGCACAAATAGCAAATGCTCAGGAATGCAAGACGCAGAATAAAGAAAGGTGCCTGTTAGTACTTTTCAACATTGATCAAGTGTCACTGATGCCAAGAAAATAGCTCACCCCACTTCAAATTCCATATAGAGCAGTTGTCAAATTGATTGCACTCTAGAATGACCTAACCTGTTGTCTTCGAGTTGATTCAACTCATGGTGATCCCATATGTTACAGAGCAGAACTGCACCATAGGGTTTTTTTGACAATGATCTTTTTGGAAGCAGATTGCTAGGCCTTTCTTCTGTGGCACTGCTGAGTGGGGTCAAATTGTCTACCTTTGGTTAGTAGTCAAGTACAAACCATCTGCAACACCAGGGACTTTCTGTAGTCTACTAGCCTATTTGAAATCCAGTATAATAACAACTTTAAGCTATCCCCAGCACAACTATTTCTTAAAGTTGTTAACTACCGTATTTTTATGAAAATAATGCATGTCTTCTATGTGTGCCATACTCACCCTCCACCCCACCCTCCCAAGATATTTTCCTAAGAGCACTATGCTAATTTTTTACAGCTACATGTAAAAAAATTGATATAGGGGTTCTTGTGAAAATAACTCCGGGGTGGTGGGAGAGGGTGTGTTTGGCAAATATAAAACGTATGTGTTATTTGCAAAAAAAGACTGCAAATTACTCAAAGACGTGTGAATACTTGATATAGCTGCTATACTTTCTATATACCAAATCTTTAACTTATTATCCACAATTTGAGCCATTGATTTACTCATCCTACCAATACTGCTGACCTCTTGGGAAGAAATTGCAGTCCAGCGTGATTAAAGATGAGGAGACAGTGAAGGACAGGAGCATCAAGTGTTCATCCCTTCTTCAAGAAGCTTTTCCAAGAAGGACCTGGGAGATTCTAAGGGGGAGTTAACTAGAGGAGGAAGAAGAGAGAAAGGAGCTTATTCCTACAGAAGCTGGAAACAGAGGACAGACAGTGAAACAGACCTGAGGTGTTCATAAAGATGGTCCTGGAACTAGAGAGGTTTTACTTCAGGAACATGTAGGGTTTCTGCCAGCATCTCCTTTTCATTGGACGTAGTTTCACTTCTTGGTGTGATAATGTTGGACATGATAAAAATAACTTTGCAATGATGAGATCAAATTTGTAGTAGAAGGTCAGGAGCAGCAAGTATATTAGAATACTTAAGGGTTTTTTTAGCTTTTTGCCTGCTCATGGACAAAAAGTGTCATTTCTGGTTAAGTCAACTTATGTTTTGCTTTCTAGAGAGGCAATGGTTCTATCAGTGTTGCACTGAATTTGGCTTCTTTGAGACCACGGATTCAAAGAACCAGCCCTTCTCTGGAACACCTCTCAGGTAAAGGCTCTGCCTTGAATTATGTTTGTCACTAGAAACCATGATTGCAGAGTTTTGGGTTTTTTGCTTTTCCATATTTAAGGGGAAGAATAAATTTATCAGACTGGCCAGTCCCAAATTGGTGAAAAATTAAGGGAGAAATCTTCTGGATAGAAATTCGAGAAGTAAAATCTATTCCAATATGATATATAGAACAAAATCTCAGATTTCTGAATAACTTATGTAGTAACTACCAGGAAACATACTATAAGTTTTAGAGTATTAATAAGAATAAATACATTAGTAGACTCAGTCTTACTTATTACCACTACAGGGTCATTTTATTTAATACTCTTTTACCAAGAAAGTACTTTGTGTGTTTATTGAAAAATCCAGTTAAGGAACATGATGACAGCAAAGTTGCAAGTAAAAGAAGATAAATTGTTCATCTCTTTTGAATTCAGTTAGCCAAGATTTTCTGGTTGTATCAAGCAGGAAAGATCTCCCTTAGTCAACTTTATTCTCATTGGTTTATGATCCTTTGTTCATATTTACTGCGTTCATAGAGCAAGATATGACTCCTGAACTCTAGAATTGTGCACTAGAAACAGAAGCTAATAAATATGAAGAATTTTAAGGCAATTTGACACTTAAAATTACAGAAGAGAGATCATTTATAAGTGAGTTTGTGTGTGTGCAGATATTTTGTACATAAAATGCATAGACATTATGACATGTAAAAATACCTTGAAGTATAAAATCATGATAAATCTATACAGTTGGGGGTAAAGTATGCACTTGGAGCATATAGTTTCTCCTATCAAAGTCCCCAAACCCTCAAATTCCCTAATGAGGAATGGAGCTATGAATTAATCAAAGTCCAGTGTATTAACTGGACCACACTTTTTAAGAGTGTTGTCTGGGGTGAAGGTAACTGTATTGTGGCAAACACCTACTGTAGCCTCACTTCTTTTGGTGTCTGTTCCACCACTGTGGAGAGAAGGCCCTTCTAACTTTTTAGCTCCTTGTTTCTTTGCATATCGTTTTTGGTCCTAGGACATATGAGGGGAAATCTTGCTTTTTTTTTTTTTTTTTTGCTTCCTTCTTCAGTCTTTCCTATGGGTTCCAGATCTTCCAGGCTACACCACCTAGAATGGGATGTGTAGAGCAGCCCTGTGTCACTCCTCTAGGCATTGGAGACAGCCTCTGTGTTCTCTTCCTCCTCAACAACCAGGCAGGCTATGCATTGAACTACCTTCCTCCCTCAGTGATTACTAGTCTAGGTGTGACCCTAATAGTTCACAGCACAGCACATTTTCTCCTTTTCAAAATGAGTGAATGAGAACTTGACCTAACTAATGCTATGATGAACCTATAAGTTTTTTTCTGCCGGCCTTCTCCTTTTCACATACCTTTCTTAATTAATTTGTTTTTCTCTGTCCAGCCTCCTGTGACTTATGGCCCCTGACATAGGGATTAGAGCCTAGATGTCCTGTATGTATATCTTTAGCCTGATAAGGAGATGCCTGACATTTATCTCTTTAGTCTGATAAAAAGTCTCTTGTAATTATCTTGTAATGAATAACTCCTCTGGCCATACAATCTATGTGCTACAAAGACACTTCTAATCCTTGTAAAAATTATATATAAGCTCTAAACTAAAATTGCCTTTTGGGACTCCAAAAAGACAGCCTGCGTTGCTGTTGGACTCCCCGTTGGTGCCGTGTGATAAATTAATTTTCTCTCTCTTTCTGACTTGGAGTACGTTTCACTGGCTTGACTGCTTCAGGGCATGGACCCTAATCGGGCAACAAAGACTTAAGTGTGAGTTCACTGGGAAGGCAAAGAATAGGCTTTTGTGCTTTCCTTGTTCTGAAATCATATGTGGCATCCAGGAAACAGCAGCTGTGGTGTCTACAGCCTCCTTACTAAGTCTCTACATTGGGTAGGCCAAGTTGCTCATAGAGAATAACTTTACTGGCCACGTTCTTCTCATGCTTAACTACTAACAAAACTAATAAGGGGAATAGGTAGGCTAGATAGAAAAATAGATAAATAATTTCCTTCTTAAACTAAAAAAATTATTTTAGGTACTTTTAGTAACTCAGATTCTCAGAGGAAAATAAAATAACTAAGAAAAGAAAAAAACTATGATCTTTCTGTAGATGTCTTTCATACAGTCCACAACTCTGTTCTCCAGCTCTTACAATTTTCTTTCATTTTCTTTGCAGGTATTTTCTTCAGTTATGTTCAGAGGTCTTTGGCCCTGAGTTCAGTAGGGATTTAGTGGCTCGGGGTGTTAAGACCACCAACAAGTACTATGGTGGCTTCAACGTGAATGGAAGCAAAATCATCTTTTCCAATGGATCCAATGATCCGTGGCACCGTTTGGGAATCACAAAGGATATCAGTAAAGATTTGCCTGCTGTCTTCATTAAAGGTAACACAGTTCTGAATAGTCAAAGACCCAGAAAAAGGATGAAATATATCCACACGTAATAATAAATAAGGGAGGCAATGAAGGTTCAGTGGTTGAAATCCAGCCCTCCATGAGGGCAACCTTGATGGATTCCCAGCCAGTGTACCTCATCTGCAACCACCACCCGTCTGTGAGTGGAGCCTTGAGTGTGTCCATGATACTAACCACGTTTCAGTGGAGCTTCCAAACTCAACTAACACAAATTACTTAGGAACATGTGGTGTTATATTTCCAGAAATCAGCCAATTAAAACCTTATGGATCACAAAGGTTCGATCTGGAACCAATCATGGCAGTGACCCAGGACCAGGCATCATTTAGTTCTGTTGTGCATGGGGTCAGCATCAGTTAGGGGATGCCTTGACAGCAGCTAACAACAGTAACATTAATAAATTCCTTTTGATACTGTTATCGACAAGAAACACAAAATACTTCTAAGCAGGTGATAGGTAGTTCATTTAGTCTTCACTAATGTATCATCATCATGCTGACGTCTAAAAAGAGCACCTTAAAAAACTACTAATCAGCACATAAAAGAAAGGTATATATAAAATGAACCATTTCTCTACTGCTGTCGTCATTGGTTTTCCAGGTTTTTTTCCATAAGAAGTTTATATGGTTGCAGATAATCAAGTGAGATGAGGTCATTTTCTTCTGTGAATGGAATTACTCATTAAAAGAAGTTATTTTATCTAAGAGCTCTGAACACTAGATAAATGGGTGTCCAGTAGCACAATAGCTTAATTCATAGAACACTAACCTTACTTGGAACATGCAATCTCTCCGTATAATCCCTTATACATGTAGTGGTTACTGAAAGGAGTTGAAAAATAATCTCAATTATCTATTTTTAATAAGGATAAGATGTGTATTCCTGCTTCAAAATAAGAAGTGACTGCTTATTATGGTAATGGGATATTTACAAAACCATGGCCATAGTTTCCAGCTCAAAGCCCCTGGAAGGTTTAACTCTTAGTCAATGGAAAGTCAATCTCTTAAATATGTAACTCTTGATATTTAAAAAAGCCATCTTAAAGAATGAAAAAAGGCCTCAAGGAGCAGCATTCTTGATGGTGGAAATGGAGCAAATGTGTTGATTGCAGAGAGAGATTCAAATGATAACTATGGTTGATTCCTACATGTTTAGCCATTTCATCATTGGTGAGTAGTAGGTTTTTTTATAGGGGAAAGTATATTTGCTTAAAATTATGTTCTCTTTAATATTTCCTCTATTGTTTATAATAATCAATGATAAGTTGAGCAAAAACTTTCTGTTTTCTACCCAGATTTCCTTTCTTCTATGATATTATTTTTATATTACATTCTCAAAGTGCCTTTTGTTAAATTATTTTGTAATATTTCAGACTTTCAAAAGTTTGCAGTTATTCAGAACTTCTATATAGAGTAATCCCACCACTCATTGTCAGTTTGTCATACTATGGTGGCTTGCATGTTGCTATGATAGTGGAAACTATGCTGCCAGTATGTTAAATAGTAGCAGAGTTACCCATGGTGAACAGATTAAAGCAGAGCTTCCAGACTAAGACAGGCTAGGAAAAAAAAATCTTAGTGATCAACTTCTATAAATTAACCAATAAAAACCTTATGGATCATACCAGAACATTTTCTCACCTACTGACTTTGGACACATCATTAGGAGGTATCAATTGCTGGAGGACAACATCATGTTTGGTGAAGTAGAGGGCCAATGAGGGCATACAAGATGGATTTAGTTTAGAAGGATTGACACAATAGTCACAACAATGGAAATAACCTGTTGGTGATTTAGAGAATGTTGGAGGATCAGGTAACGTTTCACTCTGTTGAACTTAAGGTTACCATGAGTCAGAGTTGACTTGATGGCCACTAACAGCAACAACTGATATAGAGTAATTCGTTGAAAACAAAATAAACTTCCATCCTTCCATCCCTGATGGCAACAATATCTGTGCCATTATGCCCATATGGAGCAGGGGTTACCAAAACTGGAAATAACATGCTCCCTGTACTGGACCAGTTAACCAGAGCAAACCTTCTAGAGGTGAGAAGATAGCCAAGACCTGGTATACATCTTTCAATTCTATAACTGTTATGTTTGAGGTGCCTATTAATTTCTTCCAAACATGTTAATCTGTCTCTTGTGCTATGGTGGCTTGCATGTTGCTGTGAGAGTGGATACTTTGCCAACAGTATTTCCAATGCCAGCAGGATCTCCCTTGGTGGACAGGATTCAGCTGAGCTTCGAGACTAAGACTAGGAAGAAGTACCTAGCAGTCTACTTATGAAAAAATTGGCCACTGAAAACCTGGTGAATAGCAGCAGGACATTTTCTAATATAGTACCAGAAGATGAGCCCCTCAGGTTGGAAGGCAATGAAAATATGACAGGGAAGAGCTGTCTCCTCAAAGTAGAGTCAACCATAATAACATGGGCATAGTCAAGCCTTCGGGATCTCCATCTGCTGATGTGGCTTGACTCAAAATGAGAAGAAACAGCTACAAACATCTGCTAATAATCAGAACAAGGAAGGTACAAAATCTGAATCTAGGAAAGTTGGAAGTCATCAGAAATGAAATGGAATGTATAAACATCAATATCCTATGCATTAATGAGCTGAAATGGACTGGTACTGGCTATTTTGAATCACAGAATCATATGGTCTACTATGCCGGGAATGACAACTTGAAGAGGAATAGTATCACATTCAAAAAGAGCATTTCAAGATTGGTTCTGAAGTACAACACTGTCAGTGATAGAATGTGCATACGTCTACAAGGAAGGCACGTTAATATGTGCAGTACTCAAATTTACACACCAACAACTAAGGCCAAAGAAGAAACTGAAGACTTTTACCAACTTCTACAGTCTGAAATTGGTCAAATATGCAATCAAGATGCACTGACAATTATTTGTGTTTGGACTGCGAAACTGGGAAACAACAAAGAAGGATCTGGAGTTGGAATATACGGCCTTGGTGATAGAAATGACAACATTGTGTGATAAAATTTTGCAAAACTAACAACTTCTTCACTGCAAATGCCTGTCTTCAACAACATAAACAGCGACTATACACGTGGACCTCACCAGATGGAACACACAGGAGTCAAATCAACTACATATGTGGAAAGAGACAATGGAAAAGCTCAATATCATCAGTTAGAACAAGGCCAGAGGCCTACTGTGGAAGAGACTATCAATTGCTCAAACACAAGTTCAAGTCAAAGTTGAAGAAAATTAGAATAAGTCCACAAGAGCCAAAGTATGACCTTGAGCATATCCTACCTGAATTTAGAGACCATCTCAAGAATAGATTTGATGCATTGAACGAATTACCGAAGACCAGATGAGTTGTGGAAGGACATCATACATGAAGAAAGCAAGAGGTCATTAAAAAGGAAAGAAAATTTAAAAAAAGACCAAAGTGGATGACACAAGAGACTTTGAAAGTTGCTCTTGAACATATAGCAGCTAAAGGGAAAGGAGGAAATGATGAAGCAAAAGAGCTGAACAGAAGATTTCAAAGGGCAGGTGAAGAAGGCAAGGTAAAGTATTATAATGAAATGTGCAAAGACCTAGAGATAGAAAACCAAAAGGGAAGAACACACTGGGCATTTCTCAAGCTGAAAGATCTGAAGAAAAAATTCAAGTATTGAGGTGCAATATTAAAGGATTCCACAGGGCAAAATATTAAACAATGCAGGATGCATCAAAAGAAGATGGAAGCAATACACAGATTAACTGTACCAAAAAGAATTGGTCAACATTCAGTCATTTTAGGAGGTAGCATATCATCAGGAACCGATGGTACTGAAGGAAGAGGTCCAAGTTGCACTGAAAAGGCATTGCCCAAAAACTAGGCTCCAGGACTTGATGGAATACTAATTACGATGTTTCAACAAATGGATGCAGTGATGGAAATGTTCACTGGTCTATGCCAAGAAATTTGAAAGACAGCTACTTGGCCAACCTACCGGAGAGATCCATATTTGTACCCATTCCCAAGAAAGGTGATTCAACAGAATACGTAAAATGTCAAATAATTTCAGTAATATCACACACAAGTAAAATTTTGCTGAAGACGATTCAAAAGCAGTTGCAGCAGTAGATCAACAGGGAATTGCCAGAAACTCAAGTCAGATTCAGAAAAGGAAGTGAAACAAGGGATATAATTGCTGATGTCAGATGGATCATGGCTAAAAGCAGGGAATACCAAAAAGATGTTTACCTCTGTTTTATTGACTATGCAGAAGAATTCAAATGTGTGGATCATGACAAATTATAGATAACACTGTGAAGAGTGGGAATTCCAGAACACTTAATTGTGCTCATGAAGAACCTGTACTTACAGCAAGAGGCAGTCGTTTGAACAGAACAGAGGGATACTGCATTTGAAGTCAAGAAAGGTATGTGTCAGGGTTATTCCCTTTCATCATGCTTGTTAAGTCTGTATGCTGGGCAAATAATCCGAGAAACTGGACCATAAGAAGAAGAACATGGCATCAGGATTGAGGGAAGACTCATTAACAACCTGTGTTATACAGATGACACAACCCTGCTTGCTGAAAGTGAAGAAGAGTTGAAGCACTTACTGATGAAGATCAAAGATCACAGCCTTCCTTATGGATTACATCTCAACATAAAGTAAACAAAAATCCTCACAACTGGACCAATAAGCAACATTATGATAAGCAGAGAAAAGATTGAAGTTGCCAAGGATTTCATTTTAATTAGATCCACAATCAACGCCCTCGGTAGTAGCAGTCAAGAAATCAAGCAGCACATTACATTGGGCAAATCTGCTACAAAAGATTTCTTTAAAGTGTTAAAAAGTAAAGATGTCACTTTAAAGACTAAGGTGCCCCCTGACCCAAGCCATGGTGTTATCTATCGCCTCATATGCATGTGAAAGCTCCACAATGCATAAGGAAGACCAAAGAAGAATTAATGCCTTTAAATTATGGTGCTGGCCAAGAATATAGAATATACCATGGACCACCAGAAGAATGAACAAATCAGTCTTGGAACAAGTACAGTAAGAATGCTCCTGAGAAGTGAGGATGGCGAGACATCGTCTCACATACTTTGGACAAGTTATCAGGAGGGACCAGTCCCTGGAGAAGGATATCATGCTTGGTAGAGTAGAAGGTCAGTGAAAAAGAGGAAGACTCTCAATGAGATAGACTGACACAGTGGTACAACAATGGGCTCAAGCATAACAACAATTATGAGGAAGGCACAGGACCCTACAGTGTTTCCTTCTGTTTAACATAGGGTCACTATGAATGGGAACCAACTTGATGGCACCTAACAACAACAACATTAATTTGTTTATTTTGCATTATTATCTTAAGAGAATCCATTTAGTTCACACAACTTAAATAGAGGCAGTGCCATTATCAAATGGTCAATAACTGGTTCTTTGGGGTGAAAAAGTCCACTTTTAACATATAAAACAAAGATGCATATACAGTATATGCATTATGTATACTCAATACAGAAAGAGATATACAGTATATCTGGGCAATTAAAATTTTATTGGGAGGATGGAATAGGGAAAAATGTCTAACATGGCTCCTTAAGGAGACAATAGAAAAAAAAAAAAAAAAGGTTAAGAAACCCTGCTCTAGTTTCATTGAAAGGGGTTGAATTAAGTATCGGTATTTGTACATCTTAGAAAGATAACCATAACTGCAAAGTTGTCAATAATGTTTTAGTACTTCAACCATTACTCTTCTTTCTGTATTCTTTCTTTCGTCCCTATTCAGCTAGCTTAGCCTCTACTGCCCAGCTGTGACGGTAGTAAGTCAAATTAGCTTATGTATTGTAAATTTATCAAATTGTAATAACTGAATTTTTTACTTAAATACCTGTAGCTTCATTTAAAACTAATTTTTAAATGAAAGATAATAATGCAAGTAATACTTAAGATAATTCTCATATTCTCCCTTCCTTTGCTATCTAGATGTTGATTATTCATTGAACAGGTATTTATTAGGCAACTACTGAAAGGAGTGAAACTCACAATGAAATGGGTTGACCCAATAGCTGCAAAAATGGATTTAAACATACCAGTAGTCACGAAAACGTCTCAGAAGCAGGAAACATTACGTTCAGTTATATAGAAGGCCCCATGAGTTGGAGCCAAATCTAGGGCAACTAACAACAAATAACAAACAGAAATTCAGTAGCAAAAACAAACAAAGAAAGCTAACAAATAATTTCCTCCCTGTCTCTGTGGGAAAGGAAAAATGATCATTAATTACAGAATTAGTCATTTAATTAAAATTCTTACAATGCTTACCAGATAGAAGAGTAAAGACTAGAATACGTTATATGAGACAGCATATATCATAAGGAACTGGTCTTCTTGGAGATTAAAGAGAACTTATTTGATGAAAATAATTTCCAGTTGAGATCTAAATGGTATAAAGGCTTGGGGAAGGGAAGGAGAAGACAGAGGAAATAAAATGTGTAAGGCCTTTGAGCTTCGCTTTGTGGAGGAATCAAAACCTACTGGTTTGGCTGGTGAGAGAAAAACTAGGGGTAGAGAGATATGAAATTGTGCTGCTGGACAGGAGGCCATATACTGTAGGGACATGTGGCAGTTTTAAGGATTTGGAGATATATCAAATGAGAAACGGGAGGGGATTTTAGAGTTTTAGGTAAGTGAGTAAATGAATCTGAGGTGCATGTTGAGATACACTCCACTCGCACTGTAGAACATAAACTAGAGGAGAGTGAGAGATGACCTGCGACACTAGTAAGAACTATTCGCATGAGCTTAGTAGGATGGTTACAGCAGAAATGAAATATTTAGAAATTTAGCAATTGGTGACTAACTGGAACCTGGAACACTAGTAAGAATTTGCATGAACCTGGTGAGGTAGTTATCAAACCAAAAAACCAAACCCATTGCCATCCAGTCTCTGCTGACTCATACCAACCTATAGAACAGAATAGAACTCCCTCATGGGGTTTCCAAGGAGTGGCTGCTGGATTTCAACTGCCAGTCTTTTGCTTAGCAGCCAAACGCTTAACCACTAGGTCACCAGCATTATAGTAGAGATGAAATGATATTCAGAAATTGGTGACTGACAGGATATAGGAGGAGAGGACAGAATAAGTACAAAATGAGAGGCTCAGGTTCATACTCATCTATCTGGGTAGAGGATGGAACCATTCCCTGAGATGGCATACAATGGGCAAGAAAAAGATTTAGGGAGGCCAGGACTCAGGGTGTAGCAGAGAGAAGGACATAGAGAAAGATTAGGAAACTAATTCTGAACACATTGAGTTTGAGGTGCTTATAAGATTTTTAAGTGGAAAAGTTGAGTAGGCAATTGAATATAGCAGTTGTCTAGATTTAGAAGAGAGCTCTGATCTATGACAAAATCTGAGGTATTTAGTTGGGCTACTGACATTTCCTGGAAGCACCATTGACCCTTTAAATCTTAAAGCTCTCTGCTTGCTGATGTGAAATATAAATTTACTTAAATCATACCTGGCATACCTTTCAGCATCATAGTAACACACAAGCCACCACGGTCCACCAAACTGACAGATGGTTGGAGGATACACGAGATAGCCATGGAAAACAATATTCGGGAAGAAGACAGTGGGGCCTAGGAGTGAACCTGCTGCCATACCAACATTAAAAGTCGAGCAAAACAAACTGAAGGAGGCAGAGAGGTTGCTGGAAAGCCAAAAGAGTGTTGTGTCAAGAGGGAAAAGAATAGCTCAAGATCTTGGGAGTCATATGGGTGGAATGTTACTGAGATTTCAAGTAATATAACAGTGGCAAAAGAGCCATTGGCTTTAGTGCCCTGGGCTGCTCATTGAGCGTTATTCCAGATGACTCAGTAGAAGTAAAGAGAAAGTACACTAAGATGGAAGAGGTGAAGAAACAGACACAGAAAGCAGACACCTCAACCGTGACGGGCAGAAGAGAAAAAGAACAGCTGCTGGAGAAGGGAATAGGGTTAAGGAGGAAGACCCCACAGTAGAGGGAAGGCAGGAAGGGAAAGGGTGCATCATGCACATGGAGACTGGCTTTCACATATTATCTGCTACAACAGAAGCAAAGAAGTTATGGATGCGGTAAAACACAGTTTATAGACTTGGTGGTAGGAGTTGAAGAAGTTCCTTGGTTGTAAATACCATTCTTACAAATATCCAACCCAAATCAAGAACACTCCCAAATTTCTGCTACTTAGCCTTTAAGCTTCTATTTTCTCCAGGAACAATTCCAAAGGCACCTAACCAGTATCCCTCATCTACTCTCATTGCAGCTAACCCAACAAGTTCTCACTCTCATTGTGTGTGGGCATGCACCTATGTGATAGTGTATGTGATAAAGTAACCAAATTATTGCCCGAAGGCTTATCTTATAAGAAGGAGGAAAAGGTCATTTTGGTTTTCTAATGAAAACAGGAGAAGGTACTATTTATTACTATGGTATCATCCAAAGATGAGGTCCTAACATAAATTCTTGGTGGGGAGGGTAATGCTTTCTCCAAAGCCCATAATGGTATTGCTCCTTTGGCTCAGTGACTACAAACTCAGTGCCAATCTCAAGCCCCTTCTTGTTCTTGCAAAGAGAAAACAGCATAAATGTGACCTCAACAGGGACAAAATTGAAACTGTTCTTTCATTTTTCTTGATAGATGTCAAGGATTAGATCACCTCTTAATGGGAAATTGCTATTCCTTTAGGGACTAATATAACTGAAATGTCAAAGGACTGGGTAGGGGAATTTTTTCAAAACCTTAACACAAAAGAGAAGAAATATGAATTAATGAGTTCTTTAAAGGATCAGTGGTGCTTCCAGGAAATGTCAGGGTTTAAAGGATTTTCTAGTTTTCTGGTCTTTCTCCAGAAGGAATTTGTGCTTACTATAGCCGCGACATGGACACATGCGAGTCCTACACCCTTGTTTTGACTGCCATTTCTCTCATTCAAGAGCAAGTGATGTATACTGCCATAATAGAAACTGTAAAGTGGGCTCAAAAGAATACGTTATGTATTACACACCATATGTTATTCACAAATTTTGTTGTTGTTCTTAGTTGCCATCAGGTAGGCTCCAACTCATGGCAACCCCACGTACAGTAGAACAAAATGCTTCTGGGCCCTGCAACATCCTTATGTTCGCTGGCATGCTTGAGCCCATTGTTCCTTCCAACCTAGAGGGCCTATCTTCCAGCACTACATCAGACAATATTCTGTTTTGATCCACAGGGTTTTCATTAGCTACTTTCCACAAGTAGATCACCAGGCCTTTTTTCTCAGTCTTAGTCCAGAAACTCCAATGAAACCTGCCCACCATGGGTGACCCTGTTTGTATTTGAAATATCGGTGGCATAGTTACCAGCATCAGAGTAATGCACAAGCCACCACAATATGACAATCTGACAGACAGGTAGTGGATTCAAAAACTGTATGGCTATATTATGCAATGAGATGGTAAGAGCCTAACAGATAGCAGTTGCCCACTGAATAATAGCTCTGAGGAAGAAAAATCAAACGACTTGGGATAGGCATCCATATGGGAACAAGAACAGTATAAAACTTTTCTTAGGCACACACACACACACAAAAAAAACCCAAACCCATCACCCTGGAGTCAGTTCCAAATCATAGCGACCCTATGTGACAGAGTAGAACTGCCCCATAGAGTTTCCAAGGAGCACCTGGTGGATTCAAACTGCTGACATTTTGGTTAGCAGCCGTAGCTCTTAACCACTACACCACCAGTTTCTTAGGCATAGAACCTCCAAAATTTCGTATGGCAGCTGAATATGTTAACCGTTTGTGCCACCAAAGGGCTCATACAGAGATTAAGTCAACTGACCTGTGACTGACAGTGTTATAAGTAGTAAGACCAGAACGCAAAGCCAAGAAGTTTCACTGGAAGTCGTGATCCTTAACCGTTCTGCCATATGCCTCCCAACAAGTTTTTAGGAGACATGAGATCTTATGCTTTCAAATAGACCTTGAAATCCTGAGAAAACCATTGGCTATCTTTCTTTTTCATGGAATTTAGGAAGACGTGGTTAAATTCATGCAATTAAAAATATTTATGGAGGGTCTATTTGTGTCAGACGCTGTGCTTACCACTAGGGTATAAGGTTGCACATAGTCCCTGCCCCCCAGGAGCTACTAGTCATACATGGGAGACAGACATTGATCAAATAACTGTGTAGACAGCTTTCCTGAGTCAGAAATGTCTAAACCGAATTGAGGAAGAGAAGAAATTTAGGATTTACCCTCTAGGAAACAAACTGCTTGATAGCTAGAACTGGATCTTATTCATCTTTGAATCCATGGTGCCTAGTACTCAGTTGATGTTTAGAGACTGGGTGCTGAATGAAAAGTGGACTCATTCCATTATAAAAATGAAGTTTAAGAGAACTTGGCAAGGAGGTCAAAGTCTTACCTTCAGATTGTTCATATTGGCTGAAGAACAAACCACGTATCTCTAGCTAGAGAAGAATTCAAGCCTTGAACCAAATTTTGTAGATAAATTTGCCTTTTCTACTTCACCTCTATTTCCGCATCTCTTTCTTATCCCACTTTTAACTGGTCTTGCATTCAGTTAGCTTTTTGTGCTCCTTGAAAATACAGTTTTATGGCTCATATATTAGGTAGTAATAAAATCAAATTGACATAATACCTACTTTTTTCTATTACGAATTTCATTACATATTTTCGGATAGTCATAAATTCAGTACGTGTCAGAGCTATTATTTTACACCTTGGGATGTTCAAACTTGGCCATTGGCCAAAATTAAATGCAGTAAGACAGTGGAGCCAATTAAGTGATTGAGAATCTTAATAATTTTTATTTAGTGGGCAGGATGAATAAAGGGAGGCTAAGAGTTGTCATAGCAGAAAAGCAGTAGTTACTCAGGTCAGTACTCAGGAGAGTGGATATTTTGTTACTCTTGTGGTTGCATAATAATAACCAGTTCCAACTCTGACTCATGGCAATCACGTTTCCGAGCAGAACTGTGTGCGTTAGTGGTCTGAAAGGCTGTGATCTTCAGGAAGTAGATCACCCCGCCTTTCTTCCAAGTTGCCCCTAGGTGGAGTCAAACCACCAACCTTTCAGTTAGTAGCCAAACACTTAATGGACTGCACCACAGAGAGACTCCTTGTGTTTGCAAAGTGTCCTTGTTTTAGTCTATGTTCAGACATAATTACACGGTGGTCTTATTCATATCTGGTCTCATCACAGTTACGGCATGACCTGATCTGATGTTGAAATTCTTTGAAATTGCTAATGTTTATAGGGAACACTGTGGTTTGTTACCATCTGTCAGTTGTCAGGTCCTTTGCTTCTTTTTCACAGACAGAACTCTTCTTACTCTTTTACTCTCCTAACCTGAGAGGGAGCCATCTTTATTAGTTTCTTGTTCATCTTTCCAGTGTTTCTTTTTTGCAAATACAGTCGAGTATATTCTTATTTCTCCTGTGGCAAAAAAAAAAAAAAAAAAAAAAAAGCAAACGTAGCCTATTATATACAATTTTCTACCCCTTGCTTGTTTCTCTTTTCAATAGCCACTGGAGAACTTTCCATCTAAGTACATTGAAGTCTTTCTCATTCTTGTTAATGGGTGAATAGTACTCCATTGTCTAGATGTGCCATGGTTATTGCATAATTTTAGCTTCTTAACAGAAACAAGGAGCCATGGTGATGCAATTGTTAAGCACTCAGCTACTAACTGAAAGTTTGGCAGTGCCTCAGAAGAATGACCTAGTGATGTATTTTCAAAAGATCACACTCACTGAAATCCCTTTGCAGCACAGTTCTACTCTGAAACATATGGGGTCACTAAGAGATGGAGTCGAATCTACAGCCATTGTTTTGTTTCATTTTGTTTTGATTTTTAGTTTCGACGGATGTTTATTTGTAAAATCCTGAGCTCACATTTGAGAGCATTTGTTACATAAACCTGAGCATTACAGGCAGTCTGGTGAACTGGGTTCAATCCTTAGATCCACCTACAATTTTCTTGACAAATCACTTAAACTCTTTCAAGCTCAGTTTCCACATTTGCAAAATTAAGAGTTTGGCAAATATTTTAAGTTCCCATCAAATTTCATTCCTTTTTGATTGTTTCTCATGTTATATATTTATCAACCCACTTTCCTTGAGGAAAAAAAAAATCCCTGATCTGTAGCATATATGGATTTCCATGGTGTAAATACTGTAATCATTGTCAATTTCAGATCACAGTTTAATATTCAGCTTGCAAATTTTCTGAAAATTAAATAATCAGCACTTGGAGCTGGTACAGTGTGACTCCAGTAGATCTCTGGGAAAACTTCCTAAAATGACGCTCACTGAGATTCACACATTGTAACCTCCCCATAGGGAACTTAAGTTATATCACACTTGAGTTGAACAAAAAGGAAACTAAAACATTTTTCTCCAAATCTACTACCTTAATCATTCCCTGAAACATCCACTAGTTTGTAGCACAGAAGGATTGTTTAGACGCCAACAGTAACTCACTTTAATAAATATCATGTGTTTACCCAACCTTAATCTACACATAAGCTTACTTCTTTGATCAAATCACATTATTAGTAAACCTATTCTCATTCTTAATGATGGCTGCACATTTTATTCACCAGCTTTTGAAAATTACTGATACCCAGCCTCATACCAGACTAATTAAATCAGAACTGCTGAAGGATGGGGCTCAGAAAACAGTTTGTTTGAACAGGGGTCCAGGTGATTCTAATGTGTAGCTGGGGGTTAAGGACTTCTGGTCTTTGGATATTTGGTATGTAGGTATTCTGATATTTCTGTTTCTCTTTTTAGGTGAAGGACACTGTGCAGATGTGTCAGAACAAAATGATACTGATTCAGCTGAACTATTTCAAGCACGAGAAAAAATATTCCAGATCCTACAAAAATGGCTAAAGCAATAGATTGTACCATTGTGATCCATAGAGTTTACATTGTTTGATTTTCAGTAAAATACAAGGCCTTTTTCCTATTCCATCTTAGGCTGGAAGTTCTGCTGAAACCTGTTCAGCATTACAGCAACACGCAAGCCTCTACTGACAGACAGGTGGTGGCTGCCCATGAGGTGCATTGGGTGGAAATCGAACTCAGGTTTCCAACACGGAAGACAAGAATTCTACCTCTCAATGGTTTACTTAGCACTTAGTTTCCTAGGGCTGCTGCAGTCACAAATTACCACAAACTGGGTAGCTTAAAACAACAGAAATGTATTCTCTCTGGAGGCAGAAGTCTGAAACCAAGATGCCAGTGAGAACTAGTCTGGGTGGTTGTTGCTCCTCCTTCCCAAGTATGGCTGATGTATCTACATCATTTATCTTTATCACATCCTCTGGTTAACCCCCCTGAAGACTTATCTCTCTCTTCTGTGTAACAAGGATAATTCCAGAGCAGAACCATGAAGAAAGACTGAAAACTTCATGTGGCATTAAGTGACATTCTTTTCTCTGCCTTTGAGGAAAAAAACCAAAGTACAAAAAACAATCAAATAAATTTTCTTTTTGTTTGTTTCAAACTACAAAGCTAATGTTCACCAGCATGGTGGTGGTCTGTTATTGTAGAAATACTGAAGCCAACCAATGTGAAACCAGAAGATGAGGGTTCATTTCCGAGCTTTTGCTCTCACTAGTGTAAATACCAGAAATAGGAGAAAGATGTTTACCTGTGCTTTATTGGCTATGCAAAGTCATTTGACCATGTTGATCATTACAAATTATGGATAATATTGTGAAGAATATTACTCACGAGGAACCTGTACATAGATCAAGAGGCTGTTGCTAGAACAGAACAAGGAGATACTGTGTGATTTAAAGTCAGGAATGGTGTGTGTCAGGATTGTATCATTTCACCAAACTTTTTCAATCTGTATGCAGAGCAAATCATCCAAGAAGCTGGACTAGGCAATAGGGTTGAAGGAAAACTCATTAACAACCTGTAATATGCAGATGACACAACATTGCTTGATGAAAGTGAAGAGGACTTGAAGCACTTACTGAAGAAGATCAAAGATACAGCCTTCAGTATGGATTACACCTCAACATAAAGAAAACAAAAATCCTCACAACTGGACCAATTAGCAACATCATGATAAATGGAGAAAATGTTGAAGTTGTCAAGGATTTCATTTTACTTGGATACACAGTTGACTCTAGTGGAAGCACTGGTTAAGAAATCAAACGAAGTGGCAGAGCCAACATGGCACTATAGACAGAAGCACCATGCCATCCCTCTGCAGGAAATATCCAAAAATCAAAATAAAACAGACACAAATGTCACTCCTGGAACCCTAAGCATCAAATGAAGGAATAAAGAACTGGAGCAAGCACTGAATTGATTAGGAAAATGACAGAGAACAGAGAATAAGGAGAGTTACGGAGTGAATGTCCACTAACAGCTTACGAGGCACAGGTTTGCCATCTTGGACTACAGCCACCAAGGAACACAGGTAGGGAATGTGGGAAGACAACTTCATGGAGATTCCAATAGGAGACAGAGTAACTTGTAACCAGGGATATGCACTTTCCTACCCCCACACTTCTTTCCTGTACATGGCCTCCACCTCTTTCCAGTGGGACATGGTCACTCGGCCAAAGAGACACCAACTCTCTGCTGCCCTGGATCCACCATACCCCCACTGACTGGCCTCTCCAGCACCAATTTTTTTGCTAGATTTTTGTTGTTGTTTTTGCTGGGGTTTTTTTGGCTTTTTTTGCTTCTTCTCTGTAACTCTTCTTTCCTTTCCTTTCTTCTGCCCAGCTATCCGCATGTGCCATCCTCTTCCATTCTTGATGGGCTGTGTCACAACTGCTCAGCTAGAGAAGCACTGGCTCATGGCTCTCCCAGGTCCTTACCGCCTCTGCAGGCAGGCTCCCTCAGCAACACTTTTTTCCCTAGTTTCTTCTCTCTCTTTCCCTTCTTTCTTTTACTTTCTCCCATCCACATAGCCCCATGTATCACCCACAGCCCTTCTACACAGATCAAACTACACAACTCAGCTGGAAAGCCATGCCAAGTCAACCCTGCTTCCCCCCACTGAAACCTACCACAGCACCATTTTATATACTTTTTTCTTTTTTTGCTTCATTTCACTATTTTTTTTTTTCTGCTTTTGTTTCTCTCTCTTCTTTCTGTAACTCAGCTTGGTGCATGACATTCTCTCCCTTCTCTTTTGCCTATCTATACTGCATGCTTAGCACTGTGCCCCTGGACCCCACCTTTTACTGCCCGCTGACCCCACCCCTTCAGACCCAGTTTGTTCCGCAAACTACCCATACCCACCTCTCCGCCCCCATTAGACATGTCCAGCTACACCATAGGTAAGTGACCAGCCCTGCCGACCTGAACAAGGTGGTGAGAAGTATTGTGCCCACAGACAAGCAAGCAATGAAACATGCCCAGTCCACAGCCCAGACATAACCAAAGAAAACAAAAAAGTAGGATGAAAGAAACAAATCTGCAATAAATAAATGAAGAAAATGATTCTTGAATATCCCAGAGAAAGCAGACAATATCTAAACATATACAAAAACAAGAGAGGAAGGATGTAGAAACAGACCAAAATACAACACCAGAAGACCCTTGGGTAGAAGAAAAGGCACTAGAACTACCTCATAGAGAATTTGAAACTCTAATATTCAGGATTCTCCAAAAGATGAAGGAAAAGCCGACAAAAAATACGGAAAAAATAGAAAAAATCATGGAAAATACAGACAAAATCAGGGAAAACACAAAGAAATGGAAGAATTCAGGAAAATAATACAGGCACAAAATGTGAAAATAAATAAAGAACTAGATATCAAATAAAAAGAGCAAGTAGAAATCCAAAACAAAATCAACAAGATTTCAGACATAGATAGTGCATGGAAGATTTTAGGAGCAAATTTGAAACAATGGAAGACAGGATCAGCAAAATAGAAGGCAAATCCTTGGATACCAATTTATTCAAGGAAAAATCTAAAAACAGAATGAAGAAAAATGTAGAAATCCTGAGAATGATGTGGGATAAAATCAAAAGCAAAAATATGTGCATGATTGCAGTTCCAGAACAGGGGGAGAAATTGGAATACACACAGAGGATCACTGAAGAATTGATGACAGAATACTTCCCTAATATCATGAAAGACAAAAAGCCAACCATCCAAGAAGCTCAACGAAACCCATATGGAATAGACCCCAAAAGAAAATCAACAACACATATCATAATCGCACTTGCTAAAATGAAAGACATAGAATCCTGAGGGCAGATAGAGAAAAAAAAAAGTCACATACAGAGGGGAAACAATAAGACTAAGCTCTGACTCTTTGGCAGTAATCTTGCAGGCAAGACGGCAATGGGATGACATATACAAAACCTTGAAAGGAAAAAACTGCCAACCAAAACTAATATATCCACAAAACTCTTGCTCAAATATGATGGTGAAATTAGAACATCACATATAACCTGAAATTAAGGGAATACGTAAAAACTAAATCAAACTTACAAGAATTATTGAAGGTAGTCCTTTGGTTAGAGAACCAACAACATCAGACAACAATCTCAATCTAGGACACAAGACAGCATCAGTCAGAATCCAACCTAAGTAATGAACTCTCAAGGATAAACCAGAACTAAAAGAGTGACAACAGGAAACCAGAGATGTGAATCTGTAAAAGACAACAATATCAGAACAGTAAAAGTGGGAATAAATGAAGTAGGAATGGAACTTTCAGGTGGAGAGGAAGTCAAAGCAATATCGAGTAATAAAGGACTGGTTTAAACATAGGAAGATAGGGGTAAATTTCAAGGTAACCACAAAAAAAGTTAAGAAAGCTACTCATCAAAATTAAGAAGAAAAACATAAAGTCACAGTAAACACAAACTCTGCACAAATGAAAGATATGAAAAAAAAATGCACAAACAAAAGGAATTCAGCACAGAAGAGTAAGAGGAACAAAGAAAACGTCAGCACCACAAAAAAAAAAAACAAAACAAAACCCTAAAGTGACAGCAGTAAACACACACATATGAATAATCACACTGAATTTAAATGGCTTAAATGCATCCATAAAGAGACAGAGAGTGATAGAATGGATAAAATAAATAAATAAATAAACAAGACAGGTCAATATGCTGTCTACAAGATGCTGTCTACAAGAGACACACCTTAGAAATAAAGACATAAATATATTAAAAATCAAAAGATGGAAAAAATATACAAGCAAACAGCAACAAAATAAAGAGTGGCAATAATCATCTCAGACAAAACTAGACTTTAAAACAAAATCCACCATAAAAGACAAAAAAGGGTACTATATAATGATTGAAGGGACAATCCACCTTGAAGACATAATCGTAATAAATATCTACCCACCCCATTGCAGGGTTCAAAAATACATAAAACAAACTCTAACAGCACTGAAAATAGTAATGGATAGTTACACAATAATAGTAGGAGACTACAGCACACCACTCTAAGTAAAGCACAGAACATCTAGAAAGAAACTCAACAAAAATAGAGAAGATCTAAAGGCCACAATCAATACATTTGTCCTCATAGACATGTACAGAACACTTCACCCAACAGCAACAAAATACACATTGCTTTCCAATGCACATGGAACATTCTCAAGAATATACCACATCTTAGGCCATAAAGCAACCTTCAACAGAATACAAAACATTGAAATAATACAAAGCATCTTCTCTGATCACAACGCCATAAAAGTAGAAATTACTAATAGAAAGAGCTAGTAAAAAAAAAAATCAAATACATGGAAACTGAATGAAAACTTCCTTAAAAACCACTGGGTAATAAAAGAAATTGAAGATAAAATTAAAAAATTCCTAGAATCAAATGACAATGAAAACACATCATACCAAACATTTGGGACAGAGCAAAGGCAGTGCTCAGAGGTCAATTTGTAGCAATTTATACGCACATCAAAAAGATGAAAGGGACAAAATAAAGTTAGCAATACAACTAAACAAATAGAAAAAGAACAGCAAAAGGAGCCCGCAGCCAGTAGAAGTAAGGTAATACTAAAGATCAGACCAGAAATAAATGAAATTGTTGTTATTGTAAGTTGCCATTGAGTTGGGTCCTACTCATAGCAACCCTATGTACAACACAAAGAAACTGACCAATACTGCGCCATGCTCACAATCGTTGTTATGCTTAAGCCCATTGCTGCAACCACTGTGTCAATCCATCTATTGAGGGTCTTCCCTCTTTTTCACTTACCTCCACTTTGCCAAGCATGAAGTCCTTCTCCAGGGACTGATTTCTCCCAATAACATGTCCAAAGTATGTGAGATGCAGTCTCCTCATCCCTGTTTATAAGGAGTGTCCTGGCTATACTTCCTCCAAGACAGGTTTATCCGTTATTTTGGCAGTCCGTGGTATATTGAACACTCTTTGCCAACAATACAGTTAAAGGGTGTCAAGTTTTCCTCCGTGTTCCTTATTCATTGCCTAGCTTTCAGATGCAGATGAGGCTACTGAAAACACCATGCCTTGGGTCAGACACATCCTAGTCTTCAAGGTAAACTCTTTGCTTTTTGATGCTTTAAAGAGGTCTTTTGCAGCAAATTTGCCCAATGCAATGCATCGTTTGATTTCTTCTCTCCTCCTTCCATAGGCTTCAGTTTTGGATTCAAGTAAAATGAAATCCTTGACAACTTCAGTCTTTTCTCTGTTTAACATTATGTTGCCTACTGGTCCAGTGGTGAGGATTTTTGTTTTCTTTATGTTGAGGTGTAATCGATACTGAAGGCTGTAGTCTTTGACCTTCATCAGTAAGTGCTTCAAGTCCACTTCACTTTCAGAAAGCAAGGTTGTAACATCTGCATAATGCAGGTTGTTAATGAGTCTTTCTCCAATCCTGATGCCCCCTTCTTCTACATATACTCCAGATTTCAGATTATTTGCTCAGTGTACAGGTTGAATAAGTATGGTGAAAATATGCAACCCTGACGCACACTTCCCTGACTTAAAACACACAGCATCCCCTTGTTATGTTTGAATGAGTGCCTCTTGATCTATGTACAGGTTCTTCATGAGCACAATTAAGTGTTTTGGAATTCACAATCTTTGCAATGTTATCCATAATTTGTTATGATCCACACATTGGAAAGCCACTGCACAGTCAATAAAACAAGGTAAACATTTTTCTGGTATTTTCTGCTTTCAGCCAGAAACAATGATAAATCTTCAAAACATGTCACAATGTGGATGAATCTTGAGGGCACTATGCCAAGTGAAATAAGTCAATCACAAAGGACAAATACTGCATGAGACCACCATAATAACAAAATCATGAAAACGTTTACAAACAGAAAGAAATAATTTTTGATGGTTATTAGGGAAGGGGGCCCCCAGGTGTCTATGAGTTAGCCATACTGTGGGGACGCTTGTATTGCTGTTATGCTGGAAGCTACCCCACCACTATTCAAATATCAGCAGAATCATCCATAGCAGACTGGTTTCAGTTGAGCTTCCAGAGTAAGAAAAACTAGGAAGAAGGACCTGGTGGTCTACTTCTGAAAAGGATTAACCAGTGAAAACATCATGAATAGCAGCAGAATATTGTCTGATAGAGTGCTGGAAGATAAGCCCCTCAGGTTGGAAGGCACTCAAAATATCACTGGGGAAGAGCTGCCTCTTCAAAGTAGAGTCGACTTTAATGACTTGGATGGAGTTAAGCTTTCAGGACTTTATTTGCTGATGTGGCACAACACAAAATGAGAAGAAACAGCTGCAAACATCACTTAATAATCGGAACATGCAATGTATGAAGTATGAATCTAGGAAAACTGGAAATCCACAGAAATGAAATGGAACACACAAACATTTATATTCTAGGCATTAGTGGCTGGAATGGACTGGTATTGGCCATTTTCAATCCAATAATCAAATGGTTTACTATGCCAGAATGACAACTTGAATAGGAATGCCCTTGAATTCCTCTTCAAAAGAGCATTTCAAGATCTATCCTGAAGTACGATGCCATCAATGATGGGATAATATCCATAAGTCTACAAGGAAGACCAGTTAATATGACTATTATTCAAATTACGCACCAACCACTAAAGCCAAAGATGAAGAAGTTGAAGATTTTTACCAACTTCTGCAGTCAGAGATTGATCAAACATGCAATCAGGATGCATAGTTAATTCCTGGTGATTGGATTACAAAAGTCAGAAACAAAGACAAAAGAGCTGTGCTCTATGGCCTCAGTGATAGAAATGATACTGAAGATGGCATGATAGAATTTTGCAAGACCAACGACTTCTTCATTGCAAATACCTTTTTTCAACAACATAAATGGCAACTAGACATGTGGACCTCGCCAGGTGGAATATACAGGAATCAAATAGACTACATCTGTGGAAAGAGCCGATGGAAAAGCTCAATATCATCAGTTAAAACAAGGCTGGGGCCAACCGTGGAACAGACGATAATTTGCTCATATGCAACTTCAAGCTGAAACTGAAGAAAATTAGGAAAAGTCCACGAGAGCCAAATTACAACTTTGAGTATATCCCACCTGAGTTTAGAGACCACCTCCAGAATAGATTTGATGCATTGAACGCTAATGACCGAAGACCAGACAAGTTGTGAAATGACATCAAGGATGCCACACATGAGGAAAGCAAGAGGTCATTAAAAAAGGCAGGAAATAAATAAATGACCAAAATGGATGTGAGAAGAGACTCTGAAACTTGCTCCTGAACGTTGAGTAGCTAAACCAAAAAGAATAAATGATGAAGTAAACGAACTAAACAGAAGATTTCCAAGGGAGGCAGGAGAAGACAAAGTAAAATATTATAATTAGATGTGCAAAGACCTGGAGATAGAAAACCATAAGGGAAGAATATTCTCGGCATTTCTCAAGCTGAAAGAACTGAAGAAAAAATTCAAGCCTTGAGTTGCAATGGTGAAGAATTCCAAGCGAAAATATTAAAGGACACAAGAAGCATCAAAAGAAGATGGAAGGAATACACACAGACACTATACCAAAAAGAAATGGTTGATGTTCCACAATTTCCAGAGGTAGCATATGATCAGGAATCGATGGTACTGAAGGAAATAGTCCAACCAGCACTGAAGGCATTGGGGAAAAACAAGGATCCAGGTATTGACACAATACCTCTTGAGATGTTTCAACAAAAGGATGCAGCTCTAGAAGTGCTCACATGTCTATGTCAAGAAATTTGGAAGAGAGTTACCTGGCCAACCAACTGGAAGAGATCCATATTTATGCCTATTCACAAGAAAGGTAATCCAACTGAATATGGAAATTTTTGAACATTGTCATAAATATCACACGTAAGTAAAATTTTGCTGAAGAACATTCCAAAGCGGCTGTAGCACTATAATAGACAAAGAACTACCAGAAATTCAAGCTGGATTCAGAAGAGGATGTGGAACTAGAGATATCATAGCTAATGTCAGACATATCCTGACTGAATGTAGAGAATGCCAGAAATAAGTTCACCTGCATTTTATTGACTGTGAAAAGGCATTTGACTATTTGAATCATAATAAATTATGGACAATATTGCAAAGAATGGGAATTCTAGAAAAATTCTTTGTGCTCATGAGGAACCTGAACAGAGATCAAGAGGTAGTCATTTGAACATTACAAAGGGATTCTGCTTGGTTTAACGTCAGGAAAGGTGTGTCTCAAGGTTATATTATTTCAAGAAATTTATGCTATCTGTATGCTGAGCAAATACTCCGAGAATCTGGACTATATGAAGAACAATGGTGCATCAGGATTGGAGGAAGACTCATTAACAACCTGCGTTATGCAGATGACACAACCTTGCTTGCTGAAAATGAAGAGGACTTGAAGCCCTTACAACACATATTAAAGACCACTGACTTCAATATGGATTACACCGGAACATCACACATACACACAAAAAAATTCCTCATAACTGGACCAATAAACAACATCATGATAAAAGTAGAAACTATTACAGTTGTCTAGGATTTCATTTTCTTAGATCCACAATCAACACCCATGGAAGTTGCAGTCAAGAAATCAAAAAACACATTGTATTGGGTAATTCTGCTGCAAAAGACTTCTTCAGTGTGTTAGAAAGCAAAGATGTCACCTTGAAGACTAAGGTGTGACTGACCCAAGCCATGGTGTTTTCAATCAGCTAATATGAATGTGAAAGCTGAACGAGGAATAAGGAAGATCAGAGAAGAATTGACACCTTTGAATTCGGGTGCAGATGAAGAAAATTGAAAGCACCATGGACTGCCAAGAGAACAAACAAATCTGTCGTGGAAGAAATACAACCAGAATGCAGCAGGATGGTGAGGCAATGTCTCATATTTTGTGGACATGTTATCAAGAGGGAGCAGTCCCTAGAGAAAGAAATTTTGCTTGATAAACTAGAAAGTCAGCAAAAAAGAGGAAGTTCCTAGATGAAATGGATTTACACAGTGGTTGCAACAATGGGCTCCAGCATAATAACAATTTTGGAGATGGTGCAGGACCAGGCAGTTTTTCATTCTGTTGTTGCTATGAGTTGGAACTGACTTGATGGCACCTAACAACAACGGGAGGAAAGGAAGGGGAAAAGATCAACTAGAAAATACTTGTTGCAGTTCAGTAGATTTCAACTCATAGCGACCCTATAGATAAGTGGTAACGTTGGTGAAGGGTAAGACAGTACCCAAGACTAGGCAAGTCAGCACACCTTGGCCAAGGCAAGGTCATGGAAGGTTCATAAAGAAAATAAAAGAACCTGCTCCCGTTGGGTCAATTCCAACTCATAGAAACGATATAGGACAGAGTAGAACTGCCCCATAGGGTTTCCAAGGAGCGGCTGGTGGATTCAAACTGCCAAACTTTTTAATTAGCAGCCAAGTTCTTAACAGCTGCACCACCAGGGCTCCAGGTTCATAGACACATCCAAACTCCCGGAATAATCGAATTACTGGGGTGAGGGCTGGGGACCATGGTCTGGAGGGACATCTAGCTCAACTGGCATACTATAGTTTATAAAGAAAATGTTCTACATCCTACTGTGGTGAGTAGCGTCTGAGGTCTTAAAAGTTTGTGAACAGCCATCTAAGATACTCCACTGGTCTCAACCAATCTGGATCAAGGCAGAATGAAGAAATTCAAAAACATAAGGGAAAGATTAGTCCAAAGGACTAATGGATCACAACTACCACAATCTCCACCAAACTAAGTCCAGCACAACTAGATGGTACCTGCCAACCTCCACCAACTACTCTGACAGGGATCACAATAGGGGGTCCGACGCAGAGCTGGAGAAAGTGTAGAAGAGAATTCTAACTCTTTTTTGGACCAGACTTACTGGTGTGACAGAGACTGGAGAAACTCACAGAGAATGGTCCCAGACACTCTTTTAACTCAGTACTGAGTCAGTCGTGAGGTTCACCCTTCAGCCAAAGATTAGACAGGCTCATAAAACAAACGAGACTAAAAAGGGCACACCAGCCCAGGGACAAGGACTAGAAGGCTAGAGAGGACAGGAGAGCTGGTAATGAGAAACTCAAGGTCAAGAAGGGAGAGTGTTGACATGTCTTTGGTTTGGCAACCAATGTCACAAAACAATATTTGTAAGAATTGTTTAACGAGAAACTAATTTGTTCTGTAAACCTTCATCTAAACTACAATAAAAATAAAAAGAAAGAAAGAAAACCAAGCAGTCCATTGGGCAAATCTGCTGCAAAGGATGTCTTTAAAGTGTTAAAAAAAAAAGCAAAGATGTCACTTTAAGGACTAAGGTGCACCTGACCCAAGGCATGGTGTTTTACTTCATCTCATATACATGCAAAAGCTGGACAATGAATAAGTAAAACTGAAGAAGAATTCATTTCTTCGAAATACAGTGTTGGCAAAGAATATTGAATACACCGTGGACGGCTAAGACAATGAAAAAAATCTGCTTTAGAACAAGTACAGTCAGAATACTCCTTAGAAGCAAGGATGGTGAGACTTCTTCTCACATACTTTGGACATGTTATCAGGAGGTAATGGTGCCTGGAGAAGGTCTTCATGCCTGGTAAGTTAGAGGGTCAGCGAAAAAGTAGGAAGACACTTGTCAAAATGCATTGACGTATTGGCTGCAACAATGAGCTCAAGCATAACGATTGTGAGGATAGTGCAGGACAGGGCAGTGTTTCCTTCTGTTGTTCATAGGGTCACTATGAGTAGAATCAACTCCAAAGCACCTAACAACACATTTGAGTGAATTTGGGCAAGTCGCTTGTTCTCTCTGGAGAAACAGGTTGTTCCTCAGGTGAAAAATCAGGAGCTATTAATACCTATCCCCAGGGTCATGGTGGAGATTAAAGGAGATAATGTATTATATTATGTATATATATTAGTTAGCTGAGTTTCTTCATACTAAATGCCACAATTTACTTTGCATGGCCATTCCTGAAACTATGACAGTCCTCTTTTCCCTTCCCTCAAACTTCATCTTGAGTTATGGATAAAGGGCAATAGATATCTGAGTAAGCTAATGATTTTGTTGTTGCTAGTTGCCATCAAGGTGGCTTCAACTAATGGTGACCTTATGTACAACAGAATAAAACATCTGCTCCTATTCCACCTTCATGATCATTGGAATGTTTGAGTCCACGGTTGTGGCTATTGTGTCAATCCATGCCATTGACGGTTTCTTTCATTTTCATTGACCAAACTTGCTTTTAAGGAACATTCTGTTTGTATTTCTTTTAAGATTGATTTGTTCATTCTTATGGTAGTCTACAGTATACTCAATATTCAGTAATGATACACACGTTTAAAATTTTGAGAAAAGATTCTTTTGTATATTCTCTTTTAACTGTGAGATGTGATCCCTTGAAAAAACTGCATTTTATAGGCTGTAAACCTGGATCATGATTACTATTCTGAACTGTCTTCAAAAATATAATTTTCCTCATACATCTAAGTATTACTAAGTATTAATCTTTCTCCTCCACTTTTTTGACATCCTTTACATTATTTTTTTATTTTGCTTTAGATGAAGGTTTACAGAGCAAATTAGTTTCTCTCATTAAACAATTAGTAGATTTTTTTTTTTTTTTTGTGACATTGGTTGCCAGTCCTAAGGCATTCCAACACTCTCCCCTTCTCAACCTTGGGTTCCCTGTTAACAGCCTTCCTGTCCCATCCTGCCTTCTTATCCTTGCCCCTGGGTGAGTATGCCCATTTAGTCTTGTTTTCTTTTATGGGCCTGTCTAATCTTTGGCTGAAGGGTGAACCTCAGGTGTGACTTCAATACTGAGTTAAAAGGGGGTCCGGGACCATAGTCTCAGAGTTCCTCCAGTCTCCGTCAGACCAGTAAGTCTGGTCTTTTTTTGTGAGTTAAAATTTTGTTCTACATTTTTCTCCAGGTCTGCTTGAGAGCCTCTATTGTCATCCACGTCAGAGCAGTTGGTGGTGGTAGCCAGGCACCGTCTATTTGTGCTAGACTCAGCCTGGCTAACATTCTTTTCTTTTTTGACATGATTGAGATCTTTTCTCAAGCAGATGCCAAATTGTCATAGCTTGAATAAAGTTATCACTTATCTGTCTCACTTTTATCAAGGATTTGGCACTATATAGCTGAGTAATCGATCACCAGCCAACCATCAGACTTCAGAAAAGTCATTATTAAGGAAGATCCACACTCTCCCTCTCCCCCACCAGCAATGAGTATGTGTAAGTAGCTAAAACCTATGTTCAAAGAAGATTTAAAGTGTTCCCACACCAATGTTCTATCCTAGGTTCCAACAAGATTCCCTGGGCTTCATAAATAAGCAGCAGAGGAAAACATAATATGAACACAGAGTAAAGATGCTCATATTTGTTTGCAAAAAAGATAACTCAGAATGCCTACTTGTGGTAAATTGATTGAAAAAATGCTCTCAGTGCTGCACGCCTCCCTGAGTCCATGCCCTTTACAACATGACTTTGCTGTTTCTCCCATCAAAAGTGTACCTGTTGTCTACTTTCCCCTCCCTTGAATCTGGGCTACTCTTTTGACTTGCTTTGGCCAGTAGAATGTGGCCTCAGCCGTGAACCTAAGCCTTGCACATCTCTGGCTTGCTCGTGCCATGAGAATGAGCCTGGGCTAGCTTGCTGGAGGAAGAGAGACCATGTGGACCAAAACCATTCAGCCTAGCCAACATCACTCTAAAACAACTAACAGCCAACTGATTGCCAGACATCTGAGTGATCCCTAGCCAAGACTGGAACTCCTCAGTTTAGCCCAGATAAGATCAGCAGAACTACCCAGACAACTTGTAGGGTCATGAGGAAAAATAAAAGTTTATTATTTTATGTCACTGATGTTTTGTAGTTGTTTGTTATGCAGCATAATTGTAGCAACAGATACCTGATACATAAACTAACAACGAAATGGTGGAAGCTCCTGAATGGTCAGGGATATTTTTGGAGGTGAAGTCTTGGGATGGGAGAAGAGAAATTCTGTCTTTGCCTAGGATCTAAATCTTTATTTACTCATAATATTCCTGAAGTAAGTCTGTTGCCAAAGCTTAATGATGATGTGCATCAAATTTTTGTCTGGAGGGACATCTCCCTCCTATGAAAGGACAGCTAAGACTCTGATGACAGGATTCTCAAACTGGGGCACAAATAAGCTGAGGGATGTCCAACCGTTTTGCCAGGGCTCAAGCAAAGCTGCAGGATAAACATGATACATCTTCTTGGAACATGAATTTTCTCAAGGATTTGGAAAACAACAAGTAGCATAGTTTTTCTATTAAAATACAAACAGGTATATCTTGGAATTGCATGTAATGTTCCCATACATTTTAATAATGAAACACAACCACTCATTTCTTCCCATACTCTCAGCCAGGAGTTTACTCTCTTCTGACATTAGATTTATAATTTTTGAAAAGTCTATAAAGCCCTATTCTGGGCAGTGCTTCTCCAATTTTTCTTTTGTGCCTGTTGCTCTCTTGTCATCAAAAGTCTTGGGAAATCGCCATAAGAACAAACTGGTATAAACACTTTTTAACATAGTTTATGGTTTATGAAAGGAGTCCTGGCTATTCTACGGTTGTGCTATTGGCTACTACAGAAAAGATTGGCAGCTTGTATCCACTCAGCGGCTCTATGGGAGAAAGACCTAGAGAGCTGCTTCAATACAGATTACAGCCATGAAAACCCCAGGGGGCACTTCTACTCTGTCATATGGGGTTGCTATGTGTTGGAATCAACAGTACCCAACAACAATAATATGGTTGATGATCATCAAACTTTACTGATCAGGGGATATATAGATTTAAATTTCTAATAATGTGTTATGCATGCATTCATAAATCTTTATGATCTGTTTTACTCCCAAGGAGGAAAAAATAAATAACAGCAACCACTCATCTAATGAGAAAATTGGTATTTCACATTCTAGATTGGAAGGCTGCTGCACTCGGTTTGCCATCTGACTTTGTGTTCCATTCATTTATTCCTCAGCCCAGCCCACCAGCAGAGCCCTACTTGTGTGCTCTTCTGGGAACCTAGTTTGGCCCTTCAGTGCCTTAGCTGTTGATGACTTCAATTGCCACTACAACGAAACCAGCTTTAGTTCTTCAAATTTTTGTAATTTTTTGTTTCGTTGAGTACTAAGAAAACTAAAACTGCGCTTCTTTTTTTTCTCATCAAAACTTTCTCTTAGATCTCCGTCTATTATCCATAGTCTCCAAAATGACCCCTCATTGTCATCTTTGTGATTATCTTGCTTATAAGTATGTATTACTTTGGGTGGAGGATCATTTTGTTCTCAGAGTTAATAATGGTGAGGAGAGAGTCAAGGCCTAACTAAGTGCACCCAATCACACTTAGCATGTTACCCTGGGTGCTGAGGAAATAGTGACTTGCTACCTCTTCAAAATGTGTGTGTGTGTGTGTGTGTGTGTGTGTGTGTGTGTTTCCCCTCCCAATGTTCCAGCACCATTTCCTTGGGAATAGAATAGTCTCAACACTCTGAGATTTTAGTGTGTTCTGAAATAGGCCCAAGGAAGGCAAAGCCATCAGTCAGAAGACTAGATAGTGAAAGTGGAAAGAGGAAGTAGGTAGGGGCTTGTTAAAGATATAGAAAAGGAAAAGGAACCCAGAGCCTTGTCTTCCCCTCTCCCCCAGAGCCTCTGAGTCAGGCTGGGAAGCATGGACAGCAGTTTACATGGAAGGCTATAGGAGAGGGCAGCATGAGAACAAGAGAACAGTGAACCATTCAGAGATCAGTGGCTGGTAACAGCGTTTTATTGCAGGGGTTCTGGCCTCAGAGTCAAAGCCCTCTGGGCTTATCTATGAGAAGATAAATTGTGATTTCCAAGTTAAAAAATCACTGTCTTGTCAAGACTACCACCATCCTCCATCTTGCTAAATCCAGTAGTCAGTTTTCAGTCCTCTCTTCCTTGGCCTCTTCCAATATTTGAAATGACTGATCATTCTCTCACTGAATCACTCTCACTGGTCTTCTGCGATAAGCCCCTCACTGATTGTTCTCCAGTTGCATTGTTCACTCCTCGTCTGATTCATCGGACCCTAAATGTTGGCATATCCAAGGTTTCAGTTCTGGAATGGTTTCTCTATCTGCAGTCTTCACCAGATGTTCTCTCCTCCCTCTTGGCTTTAAATCCATCTATATACAGAAGACTCTGAAACTGACCACACCACTCACACATCTCCCCAGGATCTATTCTACTATATTTAACTGGCTGTTCAGTATCTGTAGTTGGATGTCTAAAGAGCATCTCAGTATGAAGATGTCTGACCAGAACTCTTGATTCCTACACTGCACACACCCCCAGCCTGTACCCCTACAATGTCCCCCATCATAGAAAATAGTCCACCATTGACCCAGCTGCTCACGCCAGAGACGTTAGAGTCATCATTGACTTTTCTTTTCTTCCTCCCTTCCCACATGAAGTCTATCACCAGGTTCTGTTATTTTTTACCTCCAATAGAGATCTAGAATCAGACCACTTGGCCCCACCTCCTCTGCCACCACTCCAGTCTAAGCTACAAGCATCTCTCACCTGGACCTAGTCTCTCCATTTCTATTCTTGTGCTCCAATCATAGAGTTGCCACATTTAGCAAATAAAAACACAAGAGTTCTGGTTAAATTTGAATTTATAAGAAATGAAAGGTTTCTCTTTTTTTTTAATATAAGTATATCCCATGCAATATTTGGGATATACTTATACTAAAACTTTCAAATTAAATTGGACATCCCATGTTGTATCTGGAAACCCTTTCCAAAAGTCAATTCTCTGTGTAGCCATAGAGATATTTGTAGAATATAAATTAGGTCATGCTACTTGTCTGAGTGAAGACTTCTAATCACCATCAAACTAAAGTGCCACATCCTTGCCATGGCCTACAAGGCTTTATATAGGAGCTGGCCATGCTCGTGCTCTCCATCCTCATCTCTTTCATTCCTGTATCCTCAGTCCCTAGAACTCTGCCTGACACACAGTAGTTGCTCAACAAATAGTTGTAGAAAGACCATATGAACTTAGAAATGATCACAATATACAGAAAACTTAGTACAGCTGGCTGGAACTAGTCATCAGTAAACTGGGATCTGCCTATAATTATTAATTAATTGAAAGTAATTTTGAAGAGTTTTAAATGTTTCTAGAATCTTCTTGGACAATCAACAAAATACTAGAGTTAAGAAACTTTAGCAAAATTTCTTACATTTTCAACAAAGAAGACAGCGATGTATTCCATTGTTGATGTTCAGTAACTGTTTGTTGAAACATATAAGAATTAAGTGTATATGTATAAACACCAAGCCCTTTTTCCTTAATTATGTTAATTTGTTGAAACTGTATTTCCAAAGACAGTTTTCTTATAAATTTCATAAATTGGGGTAATTATGGATAGTTCAAAGTTTACTTTCCTCATTTTGTTCAATTTTTTTCTCAGTTTATGTATCTTTAAATGCACTTCTTTATCCTTCCCCAGGCTGGGAACGCATTTCTTTTGAACTTTTATAAGTTAGAAGAATTTCATAAAAATAACTGTGAGTCCAATGGTAAGTGAAAAGTAAGAAATATTAAAATCTATAATTTGAAAAGCAGTAGTAAGTCTCATCTTTAACTGAAAAGGGAAGTAAAAAGCCCAGTCAAAGCAAAATATATTAGAAAGTCTTTTGGGCAATACATTAGAGGAGATCCTATGGAGCTGAAATCAAGATGAACCTCAGGAAGACAGGAAGCCTGATCCTATCCATATTGTGTTCTTGTCTTGGAGTAATTGACTGTAACCTTCAAACTATAATGAATGAATTGTGTTGCATCATGGACTGGGTGAGAGTAAAAGGAGGTGGAAAGATTTAGGGGAAATGTCAGACTTGAGTGGGAGTTAAGAGTCTGTGATTACATTCATTTGCTTCAAGTAGCTGAAGACAACAACCAAATGAAACTGGGATCCATGGGAAGAAAGAGAGAATTCTGTATATGTTTTGTTCTGTTTTTTTCTTATTAAATGCTTCCTGTGTTTTCCTTCCTGGCCTTGACTGGTATTTATTTTTCTCTATTTCTATCAAAGCAGCATGATATTTTGAATGGGAGAAAAACAGAGTTTCTTATGGTTGTTATGGAAATATTTACTGGCAGCAGACAGGAAAATGTTCCTCACGAGGAAGGCCGCATTTGTCGAAGATTTGAGAGGATTCCACCCTCCTTGCCAAACCAAATGCCTTACCATCGAGTTGATTCCAACTCTTAGTGGCCCTATACAACAGGGTAGAACTGCCCCATAGGGTTTCAAGGAGTGGCTGGTGGATTCAAACTGCTGACCTTTTGGTTAGCAGCTGAGCTCTTAACCATCGCGCCACTAGGGCTCCAATTCCTTGCCAGGCATGCTTATTCACTACTGTTTAGCCCTAAATACAGTTCAGCTGAGGCAGGGCCTTATTTTAAAATCATCATTGCCATTTTAAATCTGACTGCAATAGAAAAGAGTGACTGAGTGATTCAAAAGGCAGTTGATGGGCCTGTATTAGAAATCATGGTCATTAATAAAATCTGACAACAGGAACAACATGTATTTTATGTTCCCATAAACACAGATTTAGTGCAAGAAAGCACACATAACAGAACTCTTGGCATGGGCTGAGTTGCTCTGAATTTGATTTAGAACAACATAAAAGAGCCAGTGTCAGCTGCAGGGCACCAGGCACTGTTTCAGCTTGGGGGAGGCATCCGTTCTGAGAACTCTGGCATTTGTACTACATCCTTTCCATGTAGGGAGAACTCCAGAAATATCTGGGATTTTCTGAAGGTGAGCTCTTCTTTCCAGAGTATCAGAGGGTGCTGTCAGATCTATTCAGCTACCCCATAGCTCTCTCTTGATCACCCTCTCTCAATCACGCACACAGACAGAGAAAAACACACAGGTATACACTTTTCAAAATCTACACACCCATTCACTGCCTTTTTCCCCCACACACATTCCCAACCTGTCCGAAGGTGTCTCTGATCACAGTCACTTACAGAAGTGTTACCACTGGGCCCTAACCTCTTGCCCTGGGCTACAGAGCAGAGAAATTCTCTCTCCCTTTCAGTCCCAAGAGATGCCCCATTTGAAATCCCAGAGTGAGTGACATTACTTTTAGTGGAAACAACTCCCTTCTAGCCCCCAATGCATATCCTACCTTTGTAGTTTCTGGCAACCTTGATCTAGTGGGAGCAAATGAATACGCTATTATTTAAATCTGCCATTATTTAAATTAGATTTCTACTCAGGAAAGCTGGTCTCATTCCTCAAAACCCTGGCTGCCTGGAAGAAGGTAGGGAGCAGGAGGCAGGCAGACCCTCAGGCTTTGCCAGCCAGAGATCCCAGGAAAGCAGTCTCCTGTGCTGTCCCCTGGCAAAAAGTCCCAGTCTCCCACCAGGGTGAAGATCAGCATTGTGCTAGGCTACGTTTTCATCTTCAGATGAGATGCGAGTGGAAGGAACACCATTTACAGTTATTATTTTAGGAAGAATAAAGTGTAAAATTTCTTCCTCAGAGACATTTTGCAAACACTGGTAATTTCCACGTGTGACTCTAAGTGGTTTACTTATAGGAAAACAACAACGTGACCAGCTGTGTGACATGAATTATCTTAGTTATCGGGAATAATCCAAGCCCTCAAACCTCCTATGTGAAAGTTTTTATCATGGTAATTGTTACACATCTGTTCTTTGATACTTGCTGCACTAAATCCCTTCCCCCCAGGAAATATATGTGGGGATTTAAGTCAAATCTTGCCACCCAATGCAAAAACCTCAGGCCATGCTTTCCTGAGAAACTATAGGGATGTCAAATAAGATACAGTTGCTATTTTGTAGAACTACTTCCATAAGTCTCTCTGAGCCTAGGGGAAATGAGCAAGGTGTTCTTTGTGAAGTTCATACTGATTAAGTCACATGTGGCCAAAGGAAATTTTGTCTCTTCCATCCTTCTACTCCCAATCTCTGACAGATAGGATGGAGCTGCAAATGGCCTAAAATGTACAATCACTTTAATTTCAGGAAGTGAAATGTCTGAAATGGCTCTTTGGGGAAAATACAAGGCAAAATATGCGCCTTAAGTGAGAAGCCAAGTCAGTCAAGGAAAGGGCTTTTTGGCAGTTGCTAATGAAAGAAATGTGCAGAATTCACTTACCTATTTCCAGTCTGCAAGGTGGATGGTGGAGTCAAGCCGTTCAAGGATGTTACAGGACTGTAGCTGAAATGGATTTGGCTGATCATTCCAGATAAAGCAAATTTGTCTAACTCCTGGAGGTTTCCAAACTGCTAGGCTTGAAATCTGAGATGTTCTGTATCTTAGTGTTAATGATATGAGTGTAAAGGAATAATGCTGTCTACTACAAAATCAGAGCCCTGGTGGTGCAGTGGTTAAGAGCTTGGCTGCTAACCAAAATGTCAGCAGTTTGAATCTACCAGCCACTGCTTGGAAACACTATGGGGCAGTTCTACTCTGTCCTATAGGATCATTATGAGTTAGAATTGACTTGACTGCACCAGGTTTTATTATTATTATTATTACAAATATCAGATCCATAAATACTGATGCAAAGGGATGTGATTTTGCATGTTACTTATTCTTAAGGCTGGAAGAGTTGCCCTGAAATTTGTTTTTCTTTCATATATGCAACAAAGATTAACTGAGCACTTAGTTTGTACCAGCCACCCTTCTAGGCACTGGAGATACATCAATGAACACGAGAAGAAAAATTTCCTGCCCTTACGGAGCTTGTATTTTGATTGACAATGGCAAAGTAAACATCTAGCATGTCATATGTTGTTACTGCAATGGAGGAGAATGAAGCAGGGTGAGGGGATACAGGGTCTAATCCACAATCCCAAATCATGGGGATGGTGCAGGACTGGACAGCATTTTGTTCCATTGAGAATGCGGTTGCCATGAGTTGGGGGCTGAGTGGATAGCAGCTAACAACAACAAGGAGATCTTGATAGGTGGAGACTGGGGTGAACAGAGCCATGAATGAAACGAGGAAGACAAGAGTGGGGAAAAGGATCTAGAAATATGCTAAAAATAATATTCACTGTTTCTATAGGATACCTGAGAAGCTGGACCATGTGAAGAAAAACACAGCATCTGAATTGGTGGGAGACTCACTAACAACCTGTGATATGCAGATGACACAACTTTGCTTGCTGAAAGCAAAGACGATTTGAAGCACTTACTGATGAAGATCAAAGACTACAGCCTTCAGTGTGGATTACAACTCAACATAAAGAAAACAAAAATCCTCACAACTGAACCAACAAGCAACATCATGATAAAGGGAGAAAATATGACATGTAAATGATTTCATTTTACTTACATCCACAATCAACGCCCATGGGAGCAGAAGTCAAGAAATCCAAAGACATACTGCATTGGGCAAATATGCTGCAAAAGACTTCTTCAAAGTGCTGAAAAGCAAAGATATCAATTTGAGGACTAAGGTACACCCGATCCAAGCCATGATATTTTCAATTGCCTCATATGCATGGGAAAACTCGACAGTGAATAAGGAAGACCAAAGAAGAATTGATGTATTTTAATTACATTGTTGATGAGGAATATTGAAAATACCATGGACTGCCAGAAGAATGAAAAAGACTGTCTTGGAAGAAATACAGCCAGAAAGATCCTTAGAAGAAAGGATGGTGATACTTCATCTCAAGTACTTGGGACTTGTTATCAGGAGGGACCAGTCCATGGAGAAGGAAAGCATGCTTGGTAAGCTAGAGGATCTTTGAAAAAGAGGAAGAGCCTCAAAGAGATTGATTGACCCAGTGGCCACAACAATGGGCTCAAACATAGCAAGATTGTGAGAATGGCACAGGATCAGGCAGTGTTTCATTCTCTTTGCATGGGGTTGCTATGAGTTGGAACCGACTCGAGGGAACCTAATAGTAACAACAAGACAACTGTCACAGTGGTCTTCATCATAAATGCAAATACTCAGGCTTCATTTTATGAGAATAGATTTGGCACTTTAAAAGTTCCTGAAATTTTTCATTTGTTTGAAATAAAGTCTTTAAAGTTACCTTAATCTAAAAATAGTAATAATAATTTTAAAAAAGAATTACCTTAATCAGGCAACTAGTATGTTGTTACTGTCGAGTCAGTTCCCACTCAAACAACCCTATGTACAACAGAATGAAACACTTCCCGGTCCGGCACCATCCTCACAATCATTGTAATGCTTGAGCCTTTGTTGCTGCCACTGTGTGAATCCATCTCATCGAGGGTCTTCCTCTTTTTCAATGACCCTCTACTTTACTAAGCATGATCTCCTTCTCCAGGGACTGATCCCCCCTGAGACCATGTCCAAAGGATGTGAAACATAGTCTTGCCATTCTTGATTCTAAGGAACATTCTGGCTGTACTTCTTCCAAGACAGGTTTCTCCGTTCTTTTGGCAGTCTATGGTATATTCAATATTCTTCACCAGCACCACAATTCAAAGGTATCAGTCCCTCTTTATTCATCATCCAGCATTCACATGCATATGAGGAGATTGAAAACACCATGGCTTGGGTTAGGCACACTTTAGTCTTCAAGGTAACTTTTTTGCTTTTCAATACTCTAAAGAGGTCTTTTGAAGCACATTTGTCCAATACAGTGCATCTTTGATTTGACTCCTACTTCCATGGGCGTTGATTGTGGATTCAATAAAATGAAATCCTTGAGAACTTCAATCTTTTCTCCGATTATAATGATGTTGCTTAATTGTAAGGTTTTTGTTTTCTTCATGTTGAGGTGGAATCCATATTGAAGGCTGTAGTCTTTGATCTTCATCAGTAAGTGCTTCAAGTTCTCTTCACTTGCAGCTAGCAAGGTTGTGTCATTTGCATAAAGCAGATTGCTGATGATTGTTAATGATTCCCCATTCTTCTTCATAGAGTCGTGCTTCTCGTATTATTTGCTCAGCATACAGATTGAATAGGTATGATGAAAAGATACAACCATGACACACACCTTTCCTGACTTTAAACCACCCAGTACCCCCTTGTTCTGTTCAAACAACTGCTTCTAGATCTCTGTTCCTCGTGAGCAAAATGAAGTGTTCTGGAATTCCCATTCTTCCCAATGTTATCAATAATTTATTATGATCCACACAGTTGAATGTCACAATAAAACACAGGTAAACATCTTTCTGGTATTTTCTGGTTTAAGCCAGGATCCATCTGACATCACCAATGATATCCCTGATTCCACCTTCTCTTCTGAATCCTGTTTCAATTTCTGGCAGCTCCCCTTTGATATTCAGCAGCCGCCACTTTTCAATGATCTTTGGCAAATTTTTACTTGCATGTGATATTAATGACATTGTTCGCTAATTTCTGAATTCCGTTGGATCACTTTTCTTGGGAATAGGCATAAATATGAATCTCTTCCAGTCAGTTGGCCAGGTTGCTGCCTTCCAAATTTCTTGACATAGTTAAGTGAGCACTTCTAGTGCTGTATCCGTTTGTTGAAACAGCTCAGTTGGTATTCCATCAATTCCTGGAGCCTTGTTTTTTGTCAGTGTTGTCAGTGCAGCTTAGACCTCTTCCTTCAGTACAATCAATTACTGATCATATGCTACCTTCTGAAAGGAGTTGAATGTCGACCGATCCTTTTTGGTACAGTGACTGTGTGTATTCCTACCATCTTCTTTTGATGCTTCCTGCATCATTTAATACTTTCTCATAGAACTCTTGAATACTGCAACTCATGGCTTGAATAGTCTCTTCATTTTTTCAGCTTGAGAAATGCCGAGCATGTTCTGCCTTTTGGTTTTCTATCTCCAGGTCTGTGGACATGTCATTACAATACTTCACTTTGTCTTCTTAAGCTACCCTTTGAGATCTTCTGTTCAGCTCCTTTACTTCATTTCTTCCCTTTGCTTTAGCTAGTTAATGTTCAAGAGCGAGTTTCAGAGTCTCTTCTGACATCTATTTTGGTCTTTTCTTTCTTCCTTGTCTTTTCAACGACCTCTTGTTTTCTTCATGTATGATGTCTTTGATGTCACTCCAAACTTGTCTGGTCTTCAGTCATTAGTGTTCCAAGCGTCAAATGTATTCTTGATATGATCTCTAAATTCAGGTGGGATATACTCAAGGTCGTACTTTGGCTCTCATGGACTTATTCTAATTTTCTACAGCTTCATCTTGAACTCACATATGAGCAATTGATGGTCTGTTCCACAGTCGGCCCCCAGACTTGTTATGACTGCTGATGCTGAGCTTTTCCATCATCTCTTTCCATGGACGTAGTCAATTTGATTCCTGTGTTTTCCATCTGCTGAGGTCCATGTGTACAGCCTCCGTTTATGTTGGTGAGAAAAGGTATTTGCAATGAAGAAATCATTGGTCTTGCAAAATTCTATCATGCGATCTCCAGCATCATTTCTATCACCAATGCCATATTTTCCAACTACTGATCCTTCTTCTTTGGTTCCAACTTTTTCATTCCAATCACCAGTAATTATCAGTGCATCCTGACTGCATGTTTGATCATTTTCAGACTGCAGAAGTTTGTAAAAATCTTCAAATTTTTCATCTTTGGCCTTAGTCCTTGGTGTATAAACTTCAATAATAGCTGTATTAACTGGTCTTCCTTGTAGGCATTTGGATATTATGCTATCACTGACAGCATACTTCAGGATAAATCTTGAAATGTTCTTTTTCATGATAAATGCAAGGCCAATCCTCTTCAAGTTTGTGATTCCAGCATAGCAGACCATACGATTTTCTGATTGAAAATCTCAATAACAGTCCTTTTCCACTCACTAGTGCTTAAGATATAGATGTTTATGTGTTCCATCTCATTTTTGATGATTTCCAATTTTTCTAGATTCATACTTCATACATTCCATATTCTGATTATTAATGTCTGTTTGCAGCTGTTTCTTTTCATTCTAAGTTGTGCCACATCAGCAAATGAAGATGCTGAGAGGTTGACTCCATTGACATCATTAAGGTCGACTCTACTTTGAGCAGATTGCTCTTCCCCAGGCGTATTTCAAGTGCTTTCCAACCTAAGGGGCTCATCTTTCGGCACTCTATCAGTGTTCCTCTGCTGTTCTTAAGGTTTTCACTGGCCAATTTTTTTGCAGTAAATTGCCAAGTCCTTTTCCTAGACTGTCTTAGTCTGAAAGCTACACCGAAACTTGTCTACCATGGATGACCCTGCTTGTATTTGAAATACTGGTGGCACAGCTTCCAGCATCACAACAACAAGCAAGCCACACCAGTACAACAAACTGACAGACAAGTGGTGGTCATTAAAAGACAGGAAGAAAGAAAAGACCAAAAGGGATGTCAGAAGAGACTCTTCAGCTTACTCTTAAATGTAGAGTAGCTAAAGTTAATGGAATAAATGATGACGTAAAGGAGCTGAACAGAAGATTTGAAAGCAGCTAGAGAAAACAATGTATTACAATAAAATAATAATATTGTTATGAAATATGCAAAGACTTGGAGTTAGAAAATCAAAAGGTAAGACACACTCATCATTTCTCAAACTGAAAGAACTGAAGAAAAACATTTAATCCCTGATTAGGAATATTGAAAGATTCTATGAGCAAAATATTGAATGACACAGGAAGCATCAAAATGAGATAGAGTAATTTACAAAGTTGATGGTTGATGTAAAACCATTTTAGGAGGTAGCATATGATCATGTACTGATGGAACTGGACGAAGAAGTCCAAGCTGCCCTGAAGGCATTGGAAAAAAATAAGACTCCAGAAAATTACAAAATATCAATGAAGAGATTTCAACAAAGGGATGTAACAATGGAGGCAATCACTCATCTATGCAAAGAAATTTGGAAAACAGCTACCCGGCCAACGGACAGGAAAAGATCCATATTTCTCCCCATTCCAAAGAAAGGTGATCCTCAAAACTGGACCAGTAAGCAACATCATGATAAATGCAGTAAATATGGACGTTGCTAAGGATTTCATTTTACTTGGATCCACAATCAACACCCATGGAAGCAGCAGACAAGAAATCAAACAAGACATTACCTTGTGCCAATCTACTGCAAAAGACCTCTCTGAAGTGTTAAAATGCAAAGATGTCACTTTAAAGATTAAGGTGAGCCTGACCCAAGTCATGGTGTTTTCCATCCCCTCATATGCATGAGAAAGCTAGACAGTGAATAAGGAAGACCAAAGAATTACTGATTTTGAATTATGGTGTTGGGGAAGGTTATTGAATACCCCATGGACTTATGGAAGAACAATCAAATCTGTCTTGGAAGAAGTACAAGCATAGTACTCCTTTAAGGGAAGAGTACTCATTTAAGATTTCATCTAACATACTTTGGACATATGATAAGGAGGGACTCATTCCTGGTGAAGGACATCATGCTTGGTTAGGTAGAGGGTCATTAAAAAAATAGGAAGACCCGCAATGAGATGGACTGACACAGTGGTTTCAACAATGGGCTGAAATATAGTACTGATTGTGAGGATGGCATAGGAGCATGCCGTATTTTGTTCTGTTGTACATAGGGTCGCTATGAGTTGCAACCAACCTGATGGCACCTAACAACAACAATACATAATTTAGTGGTTTTATTGCTATGAGTCAGAATCAACTTGACAACACCGGGTTTTGTTTGCTTCTGTTATTAATTACATATAGCTGCTTACCTAATGTGAAAAACAAGACTCCAGGAATGGATGGAATAACATTTGAGACATTTCAACAAACTGATGCAGCACTGGAAGTGCTCACCCATCTATGACAAGAAATTTGGAAGACAGCTACCTGGCCAACTGACTTGAAGAGATCCAAATTCATGCCTTTTCCAAAGATAGGTAATCCAACTGAATGCAGAAATTATTGATCAATATTATTACTATCTCAGGCAAGTAAAATTTTGCTGAAGATCATTCAAAAGCAGTTGCAGCAGTACATCAATAGGGAACTTACAGAAATTCAAGCAAGATTCAGAAGATGACTTGGAATGAGGGATATCATTGCTGATGTCAGATGGATCCTGGCTGAAAGCAGAGAATACCATCAAGATGTTTACCTCTATTTTATTGACTATGAAAGGCATTTGACTGTGTGGCTCATAACAAATTATGGATAGCATTGCAAAGAATGGGAATTCCAGAACACTAAATTGTGCTCATAAGAAATCTGTGCACAGACCAAGAGGCAGTCTTTCAAACAGAACGAATGGATACTGCTTTGTTTAAAGTCAGGAAAGTTGTGTGTCAGGGTTAGATCTTTTTACCATACTAATTCAATTTGTATGCTGAGTAAATAATCCAAGAAGCTGAACTGTATGAAGAAGAATGGTGCATCAGGTTTCGAGGAAAACTCATTAACAGCCTGTGTTATACAAATTACACAATCTTGCTTGCTGAAAGTGAACAGGACTTGAAGCATTTATTGATGAAGATGAAAGAATACATTCAGCCTTCAGTAGAGATTACATCTCAACATGATTAAAACAAAAATCCTCACAACTGGACCAATAAGTAACATCATGATAAATGGAGAAAAGACTGAACCTGTCAAGGACTTCATGTTACTTGGATCCACAATCAACACCCATGGAAGCAGCAGTCAAGAAATTAAACAACAGGACTTCCTTCAACATGGTGCTCTAGGCAGAAGCACCACATCATCCTTTCACAGCAAAGATCCAAAAAAAACTAAGCCAAACAGAGAAAACAGCAATCCTAAAACCCTAAACATCAAATGAAGAGATAAAGAACTCAGCCAAGCATCAAATAGAATAAGAAACTGTCAGAGAACAGAAAGTGAGGAGACATACAGAGCACCCTTATCAGCTAACACAGAACAGATCCACCATCTTTGACTCTTATTAGAAACCAGCAAATAGTGGGTACGAGAAAGCAGCTTCAGGGAGCTTCCAGCAGGAAACAGAACAGCTGGAAACTGGGGCTATGCACTTTCCCACCCCCCACCCTTCTTCACAGCCTCTTGGATGGGAAGCACCGGCTGCTTGGATTTCACACGCCAGCACTAACAACTCCCTGAGAGCCATTTGTTGGCTGCTGGTGTTGCTTTTTTCCACTTACTTTGATTTCTTCCTTACTTCTCATCACCTTCCCCTCCTTTGCTTCTTCCTGAGGGGCTGTGGAGCTCCACTCAAGTGTGGAACTGCTTCCCGGTCTGTGCTGCCAAGCTGGTGTGATTCCAGGGATTTTTGTTTGTTTGTTTTGAATTGTTAGTTTGTTTTTGGTGGCTGCAGTAAGTACCACAAACAACCCGTCCCAGTAACCCCTCTTCAGCTAGACCTGCCCTGCTGTACCATATCTGAGCAACTGACCATGCCAATTGCAGAAGGATGCAAAAAGTGTCATGCCCACAGACAGGAAAACAACAAAGAAGGCACAGCCCCCCTACTGAGACATAGCCAAATTAAACAAATCTACAATCAATAAAAGATAAAAATAACTATTGAATTCCCCAAAGACAGCAGACAATATCCAAAACATTTACAAAAACAGGACAGGATGGTTCCATTAGGCATCCAAAATAAAACACCAGGTGACTTTCCAGTGGAAGAAAAGACACTAGAACTACCTAAGGGAATTCAAATCTCTAATAATACTAAGAATTATCCAAGAGTTGAAGCAAAAAGCAGACAAAAATGAGGGAAAAAACTACACAAATTCATGGAAAAGGCAGACCAAAAAAATGGAAGAATTCAGGAAAATAATTCAGGAACAAAGTGCCAAAATGAATTCACAACTAGAAATTATACAAAAACAATAATTATAAATCCAAAAGATAAACAACAAGATTTCAGAGATGGACAGTGTCAAGAAGGGCTGATAAGAAGCTTTGAGGTGGTGGAAGACACGATCAGAGGAATTGAAGTCAAACAGTTGGATACAACACTGTTTGAGGAAAACTCAGAAAAAAGAATCAAGAAAAATGAAGAGACCCTGATAATTATGTGGGATGCAATTAAAGCAAAAATTTTCAAGCGATCAGAGTTCCAGAAGAGGGGGAGAAACAAAAAACACAGAGAGGATCATTGAATAACTGTTGACAGAAAACTTCCACAATACCATGGAAGATGAAAAGCTGGCCATCCAAGAAGCTCAAAGAACCCCATATAGGATAGACCCCAAAACAAAATCACCAAGGCATATCATAATCACACTCATCAAAACCAAAGTCAAACAAAGAATCCTGAGAGCAGCTCGTGAAAAACAAGAAGTCACATACAAAGGAGACAGTAAGACTAAGCTCAGATTATTCGGCAGAAACCATGCAGACAAGAAGGCAATGGGATGACATATATAAAATCTCAAAAGAAAAAAAATTGCCAGCCAAGAGTAATATATTCTTCAAAACTCTCCTTCAAATATGATGGTGAAATTAGGAAATTTCCAGATAAACATAAATTAAGGGAATATGTAAAAACCCCAAATCAAATTTACAAGAATTATTAAGGGAGTCCTTCAATCTGATAACAAACAACTTCAGCTCACAGGCTGAATCTAGAATGCAGGACTGTACTAGCCAGATACCATTCTAGGAAAAGAACTCTCAAGGACTATCCAAAACCAAAAGAAATACAACAGGGAATCAGAGCAGTTAATCTGTAAATGACAACAACATAAGGACAATAAAATAGGGAATAAAAAGTGTAGGTATAAAACCTTCTAATGGAGACAAAGGCAAGGTGATACCAAGTAATAATAGACAGCTTCAAACTTAGAAAGATAAGGGTAATTTCACGGTAACCACAAAGAAAGTTAACAAACATATATATAAAAATAAAAAGGAAAAGCATAAAGTCTCAGTAAAAAACAGAACTTACAAAAACAAAAGAAATGAAAAAAATTTCACAAACAAAAGGAATTCAGCACAGGAGAGTAAGAGGAACAAAGAAAACGTGAGCACTGCAAAAAAGCACTACAAAATGACAGCAATAAACTCACATCTATCAATAATTACACTGAATATAAATGGCCTCATTGCACCCATAAAGATAGAGAGTGACAGAATGGAAAACAAAAAATCAGGATCCATCAACATTCTGTCTATAAGAGACACACCTTAGAAACAAAGATATGAATTAATTAAAAATCATAGGTCAGAAAAAAAATGTATCAAGCTAATAACTACCAAAAAGAGAAGGAGTGGCAATACTAATCTCAGATAAAATAGACTTGAAAACAAAATCCACCATAAAAGACAAAGGATGAAACTATATAATGATTAAGGGGACAATCCAGCATGAAGACATAACCATAATAAACATCTACATACCCAACTACAGGGCTCCAAATTACATAAAACAAATTCTAGCAACACTGAAAAGAGAAATTGACATTTCCACAATAATAGTAGCAGACTTCAACACGCCACTCTCAGTAAAGGACAGAACAACTAAGAAGAAACTCAGCAAAGATACAGAAGACCTAAAGTGCACAATCAGCCAACTTGACCTCATAGACATATATAGAACATATTATCAAACAACTGCAAAGTACACATTCTTTTCCAAAGCACATGGAAAGTTCTCCTCAATAGACCACATCTTAAGCCACAGAGAAATCCTCAACAAGATACAAAATACTGAGATACTACAAAGTATATTCTCTGCCCACAATGCCAGCAAGGTAGAAATTAACAACAAAAAGAGCAAGGAAAAAGTATCAATTACATGGAAACTTCATAACACCCTGCTTACAAACCACTGGGTAATAGAAGAAATCATAGATGGAATCAAAAAATTCCTAGAATCAAACAAGAATGAAAACACATCATATCAAAACATTTGGGACACATCAAAGGCAGTCCTCAGAGCACAATTTAAAGCAATAGATACACACATCAAAAAAGAAGTGAAAAAATCAACACATTAACCACACAACTCAAACAAATTGGAAGAGAACAGCAAAAAAAGCCCACAGCCAACAGAAGAAATGAAACAGTAAAGATCAGAGCAGAAATAAATGAAATAGAGAATAGAAAAACAATAGAAAGAATCAACAAAACCAAAAGTTGGTTCTTTGAAAGAATCAACAAAATCGACAAACCAGTGGCCAGAATGACAAGAGAAAAACACGATAGGATGCAAATAACCCACATAAGAAATGAAATGGGCAATATAACAACAGAACTAACTGAAATAAAAGGATCATAACAGAATGTTATGAAAAACTATACACAAACAAATTTGAAAACCTAGAGGAAATGGATAAATTTCTAGAAACACACTACTTACCCAAACTGCAACAAAGTGATGTTGAAAATCCAAACAGACCAATAACAAGAGATTGAAAGGTAATAAAAAAAACCTCCCAACAAAAAAAAGCCCTGGCCCAGATGGCTTCCCTGGAGAATTCTACCAAACATTCAGAGAAGTGCGTGTACCAGTAATACTCAAACTATTTCAGAGCATAGAAAAGGAAGCAACACTTTTGAAATCATTCTATGGAGACAGCATAACCCTGATACCAAAATCAGGCAAAGATGCCACAAAACAAGAAATTATAGACCAACATCTCTCATGAATATAGAAGCAAAAATTCTCAACAAAATTCTAACCAATAAAATACAGCATCATATCAAAAAAATAAAACACCACGACCAAGTAGGATTCATACCAGGTATGCAAGGATGCTTCAACATTAGAAAATCAATCTACGTAATCCACCACATAAATAAAAGGAAAGAAAAGAATCACATGATCATCTCAATTCACGCAGAAAAGGCATTCAACAAAGTGCAACACACATTACTGATAAAAACTCTCAATAAAATAGAGAAGGGAAATTTGTTAACATAATAAAGGGCATCTGTGCAAAACCAACAGCCAACATCATTCTTAATGGAGAGAGGCTGAAACATTCCCCTTGAAAACAGGAACAAGACAAGGATGCCCCTTACACCAATCCTATTTAACATTGTGCTGGAAGTTCTAGCTAGAGCAATAAGGCAAGAAAAAGAAATAAAAGGCATCCAAACTGGTACTGAAGAACTTAAACTTTCCCTCTTTGTGGATGATATGATACTATACATAGAAAACCCTAAAGACTCCAGGAGAAATCTACTGGAACTAATAGAAAGATTCAGCAGAGTGGCAGGATATGAGATAAACATACAAAAATCAGTTGGATTCCTATACACAATAAAGAGAATGATAAAGAAGGAAATCAGGAAAACATATCATTTATAATACCCCATAAAAAAATAAAATACATAGGAATAAATCTAACCAGGGATGTTAAAGACCTATACCAAGAAAACTACAAAAAAACTACTGGAAGAAACCCAAAGGGATCTACATAAATGGAAAAACATACCATGATCATGGATAGGTAGACTCAACATTGTGAAAATGACAATTCTACCCAAAGCAATTTACAAATACTATGCAATCCCAATCCAAATACCAACAACATTCTTCAAAGAGATGGAAAATCTAATCATTAACTTTATATGGAAAGGGAGGAAGCCCCAAATAAGTAAAGCACTACTGAAGAAGAATAAAGTTGGTGGACTCAAACTACCTGACCTCAAAAGCTACTGTATAGCTACGGTAGTCAAATCAGCCTGGTACTGGTTCAACGACAGATACATTGACCAATGGAACAGAGTTGAGAACCCAGATGTAAATCCATGCACCTACAGTCATCCGATCTTCGACAAGGGCCCAAAGTCCATCAAATGGGGAAAAGACAGTGTTTTTAACAAATGGTGCTGGCAAACCAGGATATCCATCTGAAAAAAAAAAAAATGAAACAGGACCCATACCTCACACCATATACAAAAACTAATTCAAAATGGATCAAAGATATAAATATAAAGACAAAAGCTGTAAAGTTCATAGAAGAAAAAACAGGACCAATGCTACCGTCCCTAATACATGGCATTAACAGGATACAAACCATAACCATCAACACACAAACCCCAGAATATAAGCTAGATAACTGGAATATTCTAAAAATCAAACACCTATGCTCTTCAAAAGACTTCACCAAAAAAGTAAATAGAGAACCTACAGACTGGAAAAATATTTTGGACAGTACAATTCAGACAAAGTTCTAATCTCCAGAATCTGCAAGAAAATCCAACAACTCTACAACAAAAAGATAAATAATTGTATTAAAAAATGGGCAAAGGAAATGAACAGAAACTTCACCAAAGAAGACATTCAAGCGGCCAACAGACACATGAGGAAATGCTCTCGATCTTTAGCCTTTAGAGAAATGCAAATTAAAATAACAATGAGATAACATCTCACCCCGGCATTACTGGCACAAATCAAAAACACTGGAAATAACAAATGTTGGAGCGGCTGCGGGGAGATTGGAACTCATGCACTGCTGGTGGGAATGAAAAATGGTACAACCATTTTGGAAAATGATACGGCACTTCCTTAGAAAGCTAGAAATAAAAACACCATACAATCCAGCAATCCCACTCCTAGGAATATATCCTAGAGAAATAAGAGTTGTCACTCGAATAGACATATGCACACCTATGTTCATGGCAGCATTGTTCACAATAGCAAAAAGATGGAAACAACCTAGATGTCCAGCAACAGACGAATGGATAAACAAACGATGGTACATACACACAATGGAGTACTATGCAAAGAGAAAGAACAATGATGAATCTGTGAAGCATCTCATAACAAGGATCAAACTGGAGGACATTACGCTGAGTGAAATAAGTCAATCAAAAAAGGACTAATAATGTATGAGACCTCTATTGTAAAAACCAATGAAAAAGTTTACACAGAAAAAGTAACAATCTTTGTTGGTTATGAGGGATGGGAGGGGTGGGGGGGACATACTAAACAGGCAATAGATAAGTGGTATCTTGGGTGAAGAGTGAGACGGTACAGAATACTGGGGAAACCAGCACAGCTTGTACAAGGAAAGGTCATGGAAGCTCCCTAGACACATCCAAACTCCCTGAGGGACTGAATAGCTGGGCGGAGGGCTGTGGGGACCATGGTCTCAGGGAACATCTAGCTCAATTGGCATGGCACAGTTTATAAAGAGAATGTTCTACACTTTACCTTGGTGAGTAGTGTCTGGGGTCTTAAAAGCCTGTGAGCAGCCGTCTAAGATACTCCACTAGTCCCACCTCTTCAGGAGCAAGGGAGAATGAGAACAGGATACAAGGAAAAGATTAGTCCAAAGGACTAATGGACCAAAACTACCAAGGCCTCCACCAGACAGAGCCCAGTACCACTAGATGGTGCCCGGCTGCCACCACTCACTGCTCTGACTGTGATCACAACAGAGGGTTCTGGACAGAGCTGGAGAAGGATGTAGAACAAAATTCTAACACACAAAAAAAATAGACCAGATTTACTGGCCTCAAAGAGACTGGAGAAACCCCAAGGGTAGGACTCCCGGATCCCTTCTAGCTCAGTGGTGAAGTCACTTCTGAGGTTCACTGTTCAGCTGGGGATAGGACAGACCCATATAACAAAACAGGACTAATGAGGCACAGCAGTCCAGGGATAAGGACTAGAAGGCAGAAGGGGACAGGAAAGCTGGTGATAGGGAAGCCAAGGTTGAGTGTGGACATTGTTGACATGTAGTGGAGTTGTTAACCATTGTCATACGGAAACATGTGTACTAACTGTTTAACGAGAGACCATTTTATTCTGTAAACTTCCGTCTAAAATGAGAATACCAGTACAACTGGAAGAACATAATCGATGTCACTGAATTGTGCATGTAGAAATTTTTGAAATGGTGTATCTTTGGCTATGTATATTTTCACAAAAAAAAAAAAAAAAGTCCATAAGGGAGAGGGTTTAGATGTCATTGGGTTGTTAACCAATGTCATGAAACAATAAGTGTACTGACTATTTAATGAGAAAATATTTGCCCTGTAAACCTTCACCTAAAGTACAATTAAAAAAAAAAAAAAAAGAAAGCGAACAAAGCCTTGCATTGGGAAAGAGACCTCTTTAAAGTGTTAAAAAGCAAAGATGTCACCTTAAAGATTAATGTGCGCCTGACCCAAGCCATGGTGTTTTCAATTCCCTCATATGCATGCAAATGCTGGGCAATGAATAAGGAAGCCTGAAGAAGTGACGCCTTTGAAATCTTGTGTTGGTGAAGAAAATTGAATATACTATGGACTGTCAAAAGAATGAAGAAATCTGTCTTGGAAGAAGTGCAGCTAGAATGCACCTTAGAAGCAAGGGTGGCAAGACTTTGTTTCACATACTTTGGACATGTGATCAGGAGAGACCAGTTCCTGGAGAGGGACATCATGCTTGGTAAGGTAAAGGGTCAGTAAAAAAAAGGAAGATCCTCAAAGAGATACATTGACACAGTGGCTGCGACAATGGGCTCAAACATAGCAATGATTGTGAGGATGGCACAGCACCAGGCAGTGTTTCGTTCTCTTTGCAGAGAGTCACTATGAGTCGGAGCCAACTCAACAGCACCTAAAAATGATAACCACAATGATAATACTGGCTGTTGGTTTTGCATATACGCACTTAATTATGTTGAGAAATTTATTTTCTATTCCTATTTTCCTGAGAATTTTTACCAGGAAAGGGTGCTAAATTTTATCAAAATGCCTTTTCTGCATCAATCGATATGAGCATATAGTTGTTTGTTTTTTTTTTTTTAATTTATGTGGTGAATTGCATTGATCCATTTTCTAATGTTAAACCACCCTCGTAGTCTTGGTGTGAATCCCACTTGACCCTGGTGTATTTTTTTGTATGTTGCTGAATTCTGTTGGCTGGAATTGTGTTGAGAATTTTTATGTCTAAGTTCATGAGGGATATTGGTGAGTAATTTTCATTTTTGTGATGTCTTTCTCTGATTTAGGTATAAGGGTTATGCTGGCTGCATAGAAAGAGTTAGGGAGTATTCCCTTCTCTTCAATGTTTTTGAAGACTTTGCAGAGACTTGGTGTCAACTCTTCTCTGAATCCTTGGTAGAAATCCTCAGTGTAGCCATCCCATCCTGGGATCTTTGCGGTTGTTGTTGGCAATTTTTTGATGACCTCTTCAATCTTCTTTTGTAAGTGATCTCTTTAGATTTTCTACCTCTGTTTGTCTTAGTTTAGGTAAGTAGTGTATTTCTAGGAATTTTTCCATTTCATCTAGGTTTTCAAAATTGTTTTAGTACAATTTTTCCTCATAATCTGTTATGATCCTCTTTAACTCAGTTGTATCAGTTATAATGTCTCCAGAAGCGTTCCTTGATTTGGTTACTTGCCTCTTCTCATTTTTTTTTTTTTTTTTTTTTGTCCAGTGGTTTGTCCATTTTATTGATCCTATCAAAGAACAATCTTAGATTTTGTTTGATTCAAACTATGTTGATTCTTTCTACTGTTTTTTTCTGATTTCTATTTCATTTATTTCTGCCCTGATCTTTATTAATTCCTGTTTTCTGGTAGTTTTTGGTTTCTTTTGTTCTTTGTTTTCTGTTTGTTCAGGTTGTTAGTTTAAGTTATTGATTTTGGATCTTCTTGTTATTGTAGGCATTTATTGCTATGAATTTCTCTCTCAGTACTACTTTTGCTGTGTCCCAAATGTTTTGATATGTTGTGTCTTCATTTTCATCTGATTCTAAGAATTTTTTTAATTTCACTTTTGATTTTTTTCTGAGATCCAATAGTTTCTTAGTAATTATTAATTAGTTCCCATGTTTTTTTTTTTTGTCTTGTTTTGTTTTTTTCCTTATTTTTCCCATTGTTGATCTCTAGCATCATACTATTATGGTTAGAGAACGTGCTTTTTATGATTACAAACTTTTAAACGTGGGTGAGAATTGGTTTGCGTCCTAGCATTAGGTGTATTCTTGAAAATAAACTATGTGTGCTGGAGAAAAATATGTTTTGCTCTGATGATGAGGAGTGTTCTATATGAGTATTAGGTCAAACTGTCTTGATTTATTTAATCTCAATGTCCTTAGTGATTTTATTTTTCAATATTCTGTCTAGAATCGAATGTGGTGTTATAAAGTCCCCAACTATTATAGTTGAATTGTCTATTTCTCCATTCATGTTAGTCAGTGTTTGTTTCATATATTTTGGAGCATTGCTATTAGGTATATATATACATATATATATAACTGCTATGCCTTCTTGCTGGACGGATCATTTTGTTATTATGTAATGTCCTTCTTTGCTAAAGATAATTGAAAACTGGTTGCAGCAGTACTTCAACAGGAAACTTCTAGAAAGTCAAGCTGGATTCAGAAGAGGAGGTATAAGAAGGGATAGTATTCCTGACATCAGATGGATTTTGGCTGAAAGAAGAGAATACCAGAAAGATGTTTACCTGTTTATTGACTATGCAAAGACATCTGACTGTGTGATCACAACAAATTGTGGATAACATTTCAAAGAATGGGAATCCCAGAACAGTTCATTGTGCTCATGAGGAACCTGTACATGAACCAAGAGACTGTCATTCGAACAGAACAAGGGCATACTATGGGGTTTAAAATCAGGAAGGGTGTGTGTCAGAGTTGTACCCTTTCACCAGACTTATTCACTCTGTATGCTGAGCAAATAATACGGCAAGTTGGGCTATATGCTGAAGAACAAGGTATCAGGATTGGAGAAGGACTCATTAATAAACTTTGATATGCAGATAATACAACTTTGCTTGCTGAAAGTGAAGAGAAGTTGAAACACTTAATGATAAAGAGCACAACACTATAGACTTCAGTATAGATTACACCTCAACATAAAGAAAACAAAAATCCTCACAACTGGATCAATAAGCAACATCATGATAAATAGAAAAAATATTGAAGTTGTCAAAGATTTCATTTTACTTGAATCCTCAATCAACGCTCATGGAAGTATGAGTCAAGAGATTAAACAATGTATTTCATTGGGAAAATCTGCTGAAAAAGATCTGTTTAAATTGTTGAAAAGCAAAGATGTCAATTTGAGGACTAAGGTGCACCTGACCCAACCCATGGTATTTTTAATCACCTCATATGCATGTGAAAGCTCTACAATGAATAAGGAAGACCAAAGAGGAATTGACATATTTGATTTATGGTGTTGGTAAAAGATATTGAGTATGCCATGGATTGCCAGCATAAAGAACAAGCGTGTCCTGGATGAAGTAAAGCCACGGTACTTCTTGGAAGTGAAGTGGTGATACTTCATTGCATGTGCTTTGAACATGTTACGAAGAGGGACTAGCCCGTGAAGAAGCCCATGCTTGGTAAAGTAGAGGGCAGCAAAAAAGAGGAAGACTCTTGACAAGATAGTATGACACAGTGTCTGCAACAACAGGCTCAAACATAGCAACAATTGCGAGAATGGGGCAGGACCAGACAGTGTTTCATTTTGTTGTACATGGAGTCACTATGAGCCAGAATAAACTCAATGGCACCTAACAACGGTAATGACAATGTCCCTCTTTATCTCTTGTTATATATTTTAACTTAAAGTCTATTTATCTGAGATAAGTATGGTCACCACTGCCCTTTTTTGTTTATTGATTGCACAGAATATTTTTTTCCATTCTTTTCTTTTCAGTCTGTTTGTGTCCTTATGTCTTATGTTCTTGCAGACAGCAAAAGGGTGGATCATGTTTTTGCTTGTTTTTTAATTCACTCTGACACTTTCTGACTTTTGTAGGGGGAGTTTAAACCATTCACATTTAAGGTTATTACTGAAAGTTATATCTATCTCATTCATTTTGGTATTTGTTTTTTTGAGTATTTTGTGTCTTCTTTGTCTTTTTATTTTTATTTTTATGTCATAATTAATGTTTGGCTGGCATCTTATAATGAGCCTTTTTGATTTTTTATCTTCTCTGTGCATTTTTTCAAAGTGATTTCTTAATTATTACCACACACATAACAAAATTTGCAATTGCAAAAAACATTTAACATACGAACAAAACATAGCATACAAACTTAGCATATTAAATCTATTCCTGAATTGCTCCTCCCTCCCCCATTTCTGTTGGTGAGCCTCCATTAACATCATTGTACATTCTACAGCTAACAAATTTATTTTGTACTTATTTCTCACAATCTTAATATTGTATTGCATGCAGGATTAAATTGTTGCGTTTTCCCTGAAAGTATCGTATACGTGGTCCTCATGATATTGTCCACGTTGTTGTGTTTTGTTTGAGATCTGTCTCTCTTCTCTTTTTTTTCCCCTGTATGACTTAAGTATCTGTTTAATGTTCTTGCCTTTCCATTTGGAGAACTCCTTTGAGTAATACTTGCAGAGCTTCTATTTATTTGGGAATGTCTTGATTTCCCCCTTGTTATTGAATGACAACATTGTTGGGTAAAGAATTCTTGGTTAGCAATTGTTTTCATTCAATATTTTATATATGTCACTCCATTCTCTTCTGGCCTCTAGAATTTTGAGGAAGAAATCCTCACTTATAAAGAATGCTTGGTACCTTACATTGTGTTTTTCTCTTGCTGTTTTCAGAATTCTCTCCTTGTCTTTGATTTTCAGGAATTTTATTAGAATGTGTCACAGAGTTGATCTTTTTGTATTTCCTCTAATGCGAATTCATGTAGCTTCATGTATTTGCAGGCTTGATTCTATGTGCAGGTCTAGGAACTCCTCTAGAATAATTTCTTGAAAAATTTTTATTATGCCATTATTATTGTCATGGTGCTCTGGAATTCCAATCATTCTAATTTTAGGTTTCTTAATTGAACCCCCTATTTCCATTTGGCTTTGTTCACTGTTTTTGTTCTTTTCTCTTGCTTCTCTTGAAATTTGATATCTTTTTTACACTGTCTTTTACTCACTTATTGTGTCTTCTGTCTGTTTGACTCTATTGTTGAATGTTTCTCTTGGATTTTTCCAATTCAGTTGCTTTATTTTTTGGTCCCAGTATTTCTCTCTATTTTTGTTTTATTTTATTTATTTATTTATTTTTTAATGTTTTCACATTTGAATGTTGATGCAGTAGCAATAGAGACATAATAAGAGTAAGCACTGCAGGGGAATGAAGGCTTTTTGTAGAAGCTGCATCAAAAGTCTTTCAGGAATTCGGTTTCCTGAAGGTTTTACTCTATAGGTTAATAACAACATTACCACCACTCCTATCTCTTCTGGATCCCCAGTGCATAACACCTCATGGACTCATACAAGATGAATATGGCAGAGATCTTAGAGAACATTTTTTCCATTTCTGAGATACTTGGGGTTAGCACTTCAATCAAGCCTGAGGGACATTTTGTCCTTTGTGTAAAATACATGGTATCAAAACTGTGTCTTTGTCATCATGTGCACATAACCAAAGCTTCATTTAGGACGGCAAAACCACAGTAAATTTAGAAACACATGATAGTCAAATGCAGCTTCCAAAAAGCACATTTTTGGCTTTTTTTTGGAATAAATTCTATCCTGGGGAGATCTGGAATCTCCCAGTGTGGAGGATGTCTAAACACTGAATCAGATTCCAACTTAAGTATGGAATTTGATACAAACTTTGGAGCTTGGATTCTGGATGCCAAGAGAATTCTGATCCTTCTGTTCAGCCCATGGCACTGAGGAGTCACAGCCTGAATATCTTCAGAGCTTTGGGAAAGGGGGATCTGCTGAGCCAGCAGGGTTATGCCTCTAGGAGCCTTGACAGGGAAGCAAAGGGAGTGTGGCAGCTGTGCCCCTAGTGTGAGCCTGCACTTATCTCAGGGTTCAAGGTTGCAGTGGGGGGAAACTAAAAAACAAACAAACTATTGCCATCAAGTTGATTCCAGTTCATTGCTACCCCATGTATTTCAGAGTAGAACTGCACTCTAGAAGTAGATCACCAGGCCTTTCTTCCATGGGTACTCTAGATATATTCAAACCACCAAACTTTTGGTTATTAGTCAAGTGTTTAATGATTTGTGCCACCCAGGGCTTCCTCAGCAGGCAGAGCCTTCCCTGAAAGGCTCCGCTCATGTAAGGACGGTTACCTGGACTTACCTGGAGCAATCAGGCTGAGTCTCTAAGGAGACCCCTACAGTGGATTGACTCATACCCTTGAAGAACATAAACAGGAAAGTAAAGCAAATGGAAGCCAGCTTCGTGAAGAGTATTTAATAAGTTAACTTTATGCCAAAATTTCCAATATCAGAGTGATGGTTAAGATTGTGTGTCAACTTGGCTGTGCCATGATTCTCAGAGATTTAATGTAAGCACTCCCATGATTGAATATACTGTGAGTAGCCAATCAGATGAAAGGGAGTCTCCTTAGGGGTGAGGCCCGTATCTGTACATAAGCAGACATTCTGGCTTTCTGCTCTCTCTGGATCCTGTGGCTGTTTCCTGTCGTCTCATCTCCCGTTCTTGGGACTTCAGCTGTCAGCTTCTCTGCCGAACCTGAGATTCTGCACAGCCCGTGAGTGGGAGCCTTGCTCTCCAACATGCTGATCTTGGACTCGCCAGCTTCTGCGGCTGTGTGACTTGGGAGAGGCCTCTACCCTGATCCATGGACTAGGGACGTTCTAGCCTCTACAGTTGCCTGAGTTGGTTCCTTTATATAATCTCTCTCTCTCTCTATATATATATATATATATATGTGTGTGTGTGTGTATATATTTATACACTTTACTGCTTTTGCTTCTCTGGAGAACCCAGCCTAAGACAATCAGACATGCCTTGAATTAATTCTCTAGTCTGAAGGTCAGTCATAAATGATAAGTTACAGACTTAGGGTATTTCATCCTAAAGCCAACTTTTCACTTGGCTTTGGGACAAATGGAATGGAGACTCATTGAGGAGGAGAGGAGGCCTCTGTGAATATGCTTGTCAAGAAGGTTAATTTGAAAAGAAATCCAATACACATAGGTTATTATTACTGTAATATCACCATAGCTTATCCTGAGGAGAGGGTGACATCATCACTTTTGGGATGCAGGCCCATATGAACAAAGATGCGTTTTAAAAGTCACAAACTTAAGGATAAGATTTCATGTGGTATTTTTCTGACTCCTCCCACTTGTTCATTACCCACACTTGGGCATTCTCCTAACTCCTCTCACTTTTACACTTCCTATACCTGCACTGTCTTCTGACCACATCCACCTGCTCATTACCCACACCTGGACTGTCTTCTTCCCTTTTGGTCCAAACTTTCTTCCCCACTTTCTCTGGTAACAGTGACCTCTAACCTTTTCTATAAGGAGCTTTCCCTCCTCACTTCACATTGTTCAGGTAGGGTAGTCCCAGAAATTCTGATTTAACTGGTTTGATTCGTGATCTGACCATAAGGATTTTTAAGAAATCCCCAACTGATCCTAAAATGTAGCCAAGATTGAAAACTACTGCCCTCTTCCTCTGCCCCAGGGAGGAGCATATGAACCAAAGTGGGCTAATCAGAGTAATTCTATGGGATTTGGCTATAGATATGATGGTCTGGTCTGTCCTTAAAGTCTGTTTGCAGGAATTGTGTCAGCCTGTCTGCCCTAACCGCCCCCCCGCCCCCATCCCCCCCTGCATGATTGTTTCTCTGCTCCTATCCTCACACTCTCATCCCAGACATCCTGGATCACATGTAGCTCTCAGAATCACTTTGCTCATTCCTGGATGTGCATCTTTTTCTTCTTTTTTTTTTTTTGCAAGTACATATGATGATCTAACATCACACTTCCTGAGGAGATGTGATGATTTTATATATCAAACTATTTAAATACTAATCCTGTCTTCATGCCACAATCACCATTCTAGTCAAATGTCAGTTTATTTTATTTTCTTTACATATATGGAGAAATCATCACCACAGTCAAGATAATGAACAAGTGCATCATCCCCAAAAGTTTCTGTGCTCCTCTTGGTAAACTCTCCTTCTCTCACAGCCATTATAATTCATATATTCTATAAATGGAATTTTATATTTTTATATATTTATATATATATATGTATATATTCCACATATATATGGAACTACAATTCTTTTTTAAAATTTTAGCTCCCTATTCCCCCCTCTTCCCCAGCCCCTGGTAATCAGTAGTCTACTTCTATCTCAATGAGTTTGAATAGTCTAAGTATTTCATATACGTGGCATCATACAATATTTGTTCTTCTGTGTCTGACATTTTTTCACTTGTAATATGCTTTCATGATTCAACCATGAGATAGCATATATGGAAACTTCATTCCTTTTTATGGATGCATAATATTCCATTGTCTATAACACATTTTGTTTATCTGGTCATCCACTGATGAACATGTGGGTTGTTTTCACCTTTTGGCTGCTGTGAATCATGCTCCTAAGAACCTTGGTGTACAAGTATCTTTATGAGTCTGTACTTTCACTTTTTGGGGGTTATGTATGTACGTACAGAATTGCTGGGTCATCTGATAATTCTGTTCAGTGTTTTGAGAGCCACCAAACTCTTTTCCATAGCAGCTGCACCATTTTGCATTCTCAGCAGCAATGCACGTGTGTTCCAATTTCTCCACATCCTCGTCAATGCTTCTTATTTTCTGTTGTGTTTTTTGTTTTGTTTTATATTAGCCATCCTACTGAGTGTGAAATGTTATATCCTTGTAGTTTTGATTGCATTTCTCTAATGACTACTGACATTGAGCATCTTTTCATTTACTTGTTGACCATGCCATTTGTATACGTTCTTTGGAGAAATGTCTATTGAAGTCCTTGACCCATTTTTTAATTGGGTTGTTTGTCTTTTTAATGTTGAGTTGTAAGAATTCATTATATAGTCTGGATATTAAGCCATTATCCAATATATGGTTTCCAAAGATTTTCTCACACTCTGTAGATTGTCTTTTCACTTTCTTAATAATATCCCTTGATGCACAAATGGTTTTAATTTTGATGAAGTCCAGTTTATTTTTTCTTTCTTTGTTCTTGCTTTTGGTTTCAGGATAAGATTTGTTGTAAAGTTTCATGGCCTTTTATTCTGAATTTTGTTTGTTTCATTTCATTAAAAGCTGTTTTCCCTCAATACTCAGAAGTTTGCTACAAATGTTTCCCTTAAGCTTCGTTTTCATTCATAGGGTCGGGCCTCTAATACTCAAGTCTGGTATGAACAAATTGAAGGTGTCCTGACTTAGAAAGTGCTGTGCTTTGATTTTATATTTAAAAAAAATTAGAAATCATTCTGTCCCTAATTAGCAGCTGAAGCAATGTTTCTATTCTTAAAAAACGTATTTTTTCAGCAAAGCTGCTGTATGCGTTTCTTACGATTGCCATTACAAATTACCACAAAGTTGGTTGCATAAAACAACAGAAAAATTTATTATCTCATAGCTCCTATGGCCAAATGGCTAAAACTATGGTGTCAGCAGAGCCACACTCCTTCTGAAGGCTCTAGGGGAGAATCGTCCCTTCCCAATTCCAGCTTCTGGTGATATTCCAGCAGTCCTTGGTTCGTGGCAGCTGGCCTTGATCTCTGCCTCTGTCTTCACACAGCCTTCTTCTCTGTGTCTGTCTCCCAAATCGTCCTCTGCCTTTCTCTTATAAGGAAATCTATCACTGGATTTAGGGCCCATCTTAAATTCCTGGTGACTCAACCTGAGATCATTAACTTCATTACATCTGCACAGATCTTTTTTTTTTTTTTTTTTCCCAGATAAGATCACATTCACAGTTTCCAGGGGTTAGAACTTGGACGTATCTTTTTGGACACCACTATTCAACTCACTACAGTTGCTGTAGAAATAAATTTTAACTGCAGTGGTTATCAATTTCTAGATTTCTGATTTCCTGATGGTTTCAGATGAAAGGTTTTGTTCCTTTGAAAAATATTGTATTATCCCCAAAGTGCTTGCAACTTTTTATATGGGAGTTTAGATTTGGGGCAGAAGTGTATTTACTTTCTTCTATAAAAGTTTACTGAAGAAAATAATAAGATTAACAAAAAATTAAGCCTCAAGATTTAAAAAAAAATCTCAAAATTCAGAATTTTGTCTTTTCTTTAGTTCAACATTTCTGTTACTCTGAACACCATTAGTCCTGAATACTTGTATAGTGATTTTCATATGCATGATCTCATTTATTCTTTATTACTCTGTGAATTGTGTATTATTTCCATTTTACAGATGTGAAAACTGAGGTCCAGGGAAGTGAAGTGAGTTGCCCAATTCTTTACCACATCAATTCTGTCTAAATATTGAGGAAATGTAGAAATTTCTGTGATTATAAAAAAAAAAAAGGTGTTAGATTCAGTTTTCCTATTTTACGTAATGTAAAATCTATTTCAAACAAATACTTAAATTCAGTTACAACTCTACTTTTTATATTTAGTGAGTTTATAAATTTTAGAATTGTTTAAGATAAAAGAATCTAAATTAAATAATGATACATAGCTTATCTTCAGACTATAGAATTAATTTAAAGTGCATTTGGTATTAGAAATTACAATATTCCAAGGCAGAGCCAACATGATGCTATAGACAGAAGCGTCATGCTGTCCCTCTGCAGCAAAGCCCCCCAAATACTAAGTAAAACAGATACAAATGTCAATCCTGGAACCTTAAGTGCCAACTGAAGGAATAAAGAATTTGATCAAGCACTGAATGTAATAAGAAACTAACAGAGAACAGAGAACAATGAGGACTACGGAGTGGAGGTCCCATACCAGCTAACTTGACTGCATTTGTCATCTTGGGCTACACCGGCCAAAGAACTCTGAACACGGAGTACAGGAAGAAACTTCATGGAGTTCCCAGCAGGAGACAGAGCACCTGGTAGCCAGGGATACAGGCTTCCCCATCCGCCATCTTTCTTACTTCTAGGAGGCTTCCCTGCTTGCCAAAGGGCCACAGTTGCTCGGCTAGAGTGACACTAGCTCACTGCCACACGGGTACACCTTGCCTACACTGGCCGGCCCCTTCAGCTCCATTTTTTTTGTTTGCTTGTTTTTGTTTTTGTTTTTTTTTAGTTTCTATTTCTGTTTTTTTTTTAATTTTTTTTATTTTTTTCTGCTTTTTTTTGTGTTGCTCTCTAGTACTTTATGGCATCCTCCCCCCTTCTTCACAGGCTGTGTTTGTTTGGTTTGTTTGCTTTCTTCTTTTTCTTTTTTTCTTTCTTTTTTTTTTTTTTTTCCATTTATTATTGCTTTTCTCTCTCTCCCTTCCTTCCTACTCTTTCCCCCACCTAGGTAGCCCTGTGTGCTATCCCCTCTCCTTCTTGACAGGCTGAGATTGTTTGCTTTTTTTGTTTTGTTTTCTTTTTTCAGTTTAATGAATTTTTTTTGCCTTTTTTCATTGCTTTTCTCTCTCTCCTTTCCTTTCTTTTCTTTCTCCCACCCAGCTAGTGCCGTGTGCCCTCCCTTCCAATTCCCGGCTGTGATTTTTTTGTTGTTGTTGTTCTTTTCTTTTTTTTTCTTATTGCTTTTCTTCTTTTTTTCTGTTTCTTAACTGTCTCTCCTTTCCTTTCTTCTGCTCACTCAGCCTTGTGCACCATCACTGTCCCTTCTGAAGGGGCCAGGCTGTACAGCTCAGTTGGAGAGTCACCGTGCATGGCCTCCCAGGATCTGCACTGCCATCACCAACCAGGTCCTCAACACCATTTTATTTATTTATTTGTATTTGTTTGGTTTTTTTGTCCTTTTTTTTGTGTTGTTATTGTTGTTATCATTCTCCCCTCTCTCCCTTCTTTCCATCTCTCCCATCCACCCAGCCCCATATGCTCTACCACCTTCTTGGTGGGCTGTGCTGTACTGCTCAGCTGGAAAGCCTCTGGCACATGGCCTCCTCAGTTTTGCACTACCCCTACAGGCCAGCTCCCTCAGCCCCATATTTTATATTTTTTCTTTATCTTTCCCCTTTTCATTTTCCTTCACCTCCTACACTGGCCCTTCATTGACTCCACCTCTTCTTGACAGGCTATGCCATGCCATCTGAAGAGACAGACATCAGCTTGCCAGCATCATCCCCAACAGCCAGTGCACCCTCCACCATATTTTGTGGTTGTTTTTCTGGTTTGATTGTTGGTTTCTTCTTTCTATTTCCCCTCTTTAGTTTCCTTCTCACTTAGCCCCATGCATCACCCATGCTGCTTCTCGACAGGCTGAATCATATCACTCAGCTAGACAGCCACAAGGACACGGCCTAGACAGTTCTACCCCATCTGCTCCCACTGAATCCTACTGCACTGCCATTTTATTTACTTTTTTCTTTTTATGATTTTTACTTCATGTTTTGACTCTTTTTTATTTTTTGTGTTTGTTTCTCTCTCTTCTTTCACCTACCCACTTAGCTCTGCACATCACATCCTCTTGTTTACCCCTTACATATCTGCATCATGGATAAGTGTCACACTCCTGAATAGTACTGGTGCAGTCCATCAGCCCTGCCCTGCACTGCCCCCAGCCCTGACCCATCGTCTCCAGTGTGTACTTCAAACTACTCATTACCTCTTCTTCAACCCTGCTGGACCTTCCTTGCTGCAGCATAGCTAAGTGACTGGCACTACCTACTTGGACAAGGTGGTGAGAAGAATTGCCCACAGGCTAGCAAGTAACAAAACACACCAAGCCAGCCTGACTAGACATGACTGAAAAAAAAACAAAAAAGCAGGACAAAACAATCAAACCTACAATCAGTAAACAAAGAACATAATTTCTGAATGTCGCAGAGACAGTAGACAATATCAAAACATATTAAAAAAAAAAAAAAAAAAGACAGGATGGTTCCAGAAAGCAACCAAATTAAAAAAACAGATGACTTTCTGGAAGAAAAACAGGCACTGGAACAACCTGATAGGAAACTCAGAACTCTAGTATTCAGGTTTCTACAACAGATAAAGGGAAATGTAGATAAAGATAAAAAATAGACAAAATCATGGAAAAGATAAATAAAAAATAGAAGAATACAGGAAAATAACAGAGAAAAATTATCAAAATAAATAAATAACTATAAATAATGTATAAACAGCAATTAGAAATCCAAAAGATATACAAGATTTCAGAAATTGACAGTGTAATAGAAGGTTTTAGGAGTAAATTGGAAACAATGGACAGGATAAGTGAAACTAAAGACAGCCCTTGGAAACCACTTTGAGGAAAAAGTCAGAAAAAAGAAAGAAGAAAAACGAACAAATCCTGAGAACAGTGTGGGATACGATCAAAAGCAAAAATTTGCAAGTGATCGGAGTTCTAGAAAAGGGGGAGAAAACGGAAAACACAGAGAGGATCATTGAAGATGCTGACAGAAAACGTCCCTAATATCATGAAAGATGAAAAGCTGACTCTCCAAGAAGCTCAACGAAACCCATATATGATAGACCTCAAAAGAAAAACACCAAGACATATCATAATCACACTCACTAAAATCAAAGAGAAACAGAATCATGACAGCAGCTTGAGAAAAGCAAAAAATCACATACAGATAGGAAACAATAAGACTAAGCTCTGATTCCTTGGCAGAAATCATGCAAGCAAGAAGGCAGTGGAATGACATATATAAAATCTTGAAAGAAAAAACTGCCAACCAAGAATAATCTATCCTGAAAAACTGTCACTCAAATATGACAGCAAAATTAGGACATTTCCAGATGAACAGAAATTAAGGGTCTACATAAAACCCAAACCAAACTTACAAGAATTAATAAACACAGTCCTTCTGTTAGAAAACCAACAACATTGGACAAATACCTGAATCTAGCACATAAGACAGCATCAGCCAGATACCAACCTAGATAATGAACTCTCATAGATAAAACAAACCTAAAAAATTTACATCAAAGAATCAGAGATATCAATCTATAAATGACAACAACGCTACAACAATAAAAGAGTGTAGGTATAGAACTTTCAAATGGAGAGGAAGTCAAGGCAGAATCAAGTAATAAAAGACTGGTTTAAACTTAGGAAGATAGGGGTAAATTTCAAGGTAACTACCAAGAAAGTGAACAAACCTATTTGTCAAAATAAAGAAGAAAAACATAAAGTAAAGGTAAACACAATATCTACAAAAATGAAAGAAATAGAAAAAATACAGAAACAAAACAAATTCAGCATAGAAGAGTAAGAGGAACAAAGAAAAGATGAGCACCGCAAAAAAGCACTACAAAATGCCACAATAAACTCATATCTAACAACAATCACACTGAATGTAAGTGTCTTAAATGCACCCATAAAGCGACAGAGAGTGACAGAATGGATAAAACTACAAGACCTAGCAATATGTTGTCTACAAAAGATACACTTCAAAAACAAAGACATAAATTTATTAAAAAACAAAGGATGGAAAAAATATATCAAGCAAACTACTATCAAAAAGGAGCAGGAATGACAATACTAACCTCAGATAAAACAGACTTTAAAACAAAATCCTGCATAAAAGACAAAGAAGGGTATTATATAATGAATAAAGCAACAATCCACCATGAAGACATAACCATAATAAATATCTACACACCCCACGACAGTACTCAGAAATACGTAAAACAAACTCTAACAGCAGTATAAAGAGAATTTACAGTCCCACAATAATAGTAGGAGACTTCAACACACAGCTCTTGTAAAGTAGAGAAAATCTAGAAAGAAACTCAACAAAGATACAGAAGATTGTAATGTTGCAATCAACCACCTTGACCTCAGGCACATATATAGAACACTCCACCCAACAGCAGGAAAGCACACATTCTTCTCCAAAGCATATCTAATGTTCTCCATAATAGACCACATCTTGGGCCACAAAGCAACCCTTAACAAAATCCAAAACACTGAGATAACATAAAGTATCTTCTTTGATCACAATGCCATCAAAGTAGAAATTAGCAACAGGAAGAGAAGGAAAAAAATCAAGTGCATGGAAACTGAATAACAACTTGCTTTAAAACCACTGGATAATAGAAGAAATCAAAGATGGAATCAAAAAATTCCAAGAATCAAAAGAGAATGAGAATACCTTATACCCAAATCTTTGGGACACGGTAAAGGCAGCACTCAGAGGTCAATTTATAGCAATAGATGCACATATCAAAAAAGAAGGGACAAAATCAAAACATTAGCTACACAACTCAAACAAATAGAAAGAGAACAAAAAAAGAAGACCACAGTCACCAAAAGAAAGGAAATAATAAAAAAAACCAGAGTAGAAATAAATGAATAAGAGAATAGAAAAACAATAGAAAGAATCGATAAGACTATAAGTTCGTTCCTTGAAAGGATCAACAAAGTTGGCAAATCATTGGCCACATGAATACAAGAAAAACAGAAAACGGTGCAAATAACCCAAATAAGAAATGTAATGGTGGACATTACAACAGACTCAACTGAAATAAAAATGATAATATCACATTACTATGAAAAACTATACTCCAACAAATTTGAACATCTAGAGGAAATTGACATATTTCTACAAACACACTGCCTACTCAAACTAACACAAACTGAAGTTAAAATATGAACAGGTACATAACAAGGGAAGAGATGAAAGGGTAATAAAAAAAATTCCTACCATAAATGGCTTCACTGGAAAACTCTACCAAACATTCAGAGAAGAGCTTACACCAGTACTACTCAAACTATTTCAGAACATATAAAAGGAAAGGATACTTCCAAATTAATTCTATGAAGCCAGCATAACCCTGATATGAAAACCGGACAAAGACACCACAAAAAAGAAATTTGCAGATGAATATCTCTCATGAATGTAGATGAAAAATTCTCAACAAAATTCTAGCCAGTAGAATTCAGCATCATATCAAAAAATAATACACCACAACCAAGTGGGATTCATAACAGGTATGCAAGGATGGTTCAAAATTAGGAAATCAATCAACGTAATCCACCACATAAAATAAAATAAAATAATCACATTATCATCTCAACCTACCTAGAAAAGCCATTCAATAAAGTCCAACACCCATTCCTGATAAAACTCTCAATCAAATAGCTATAGAAGGGAAATTTCTCAACATAATAAAGAGCATCTATACACAACCAACAGCCAATATCATTTTTAATGGCGAGAAGCTGAAATTTTTCCCCTTGAGAACAAGAACAACACAAGGATGCTCTTTATCACCACTCCTTATTAATACGGCGGGCTAACTGATTGCACAACTGGAGCCACTCACCACTATTTAATATTGTACTGGAAGTCCTAGCTAAAGCAATAAGGAAAGAAAAGGAAATAAGGGCATCCAAATTGATAAGGAAGAAGTAAAACTGTCCCTATTTGTGGATTATATGACAATATACATAGAAAACCCAAAAGACTCCATGAGAAAACTAGTGTGACTAATAGGAAGATTCAGTGGAGTAGTAGGATACAAGATAAACAGACAAAAATCGGTTGGATTCCTATACACCAATAAAGAGAATAATGAAAAGAAAATCAGGGAAACAATACAATATATAATAGCCCCTAAAAAAATAAAATACTTAGGAATAAATCTAACTAGGGATGTAAAAGTCCTATACACAGAAAGTTATAAAACACTACCGCAAAATACAAAAAGAGACCTACATAAATGGAAAAACATACCATGATCATGGATAGGTAGACTCAACATTGTGAAAATGTCAATTCTACCCAAAGAAATCTCCAAATATGATCATCCTGATCGAAATACCAAGAGCATTCTTTAAAGAGATGCAAAAAATAGTCATTAACTTTATGTGGAGAGGAAAGAGGCCCCAGATAAGTAAAGTACTATAGAAGAAGAATAAAATAGGAGGACTCACACTACCTCACCTCAGAACCTACTATACAGCTAAGGTAGTCAAAACAGCCTGGGATTGGAACAATGACAGACACATTGACTAATGGAACAGAATAGAGAACACAGATGTAAATAGATCCACTTACACTCACCTGATTTTCCACAAAGGGCCAAAGTCCATCAAATGGGGAAAAGACAGTGTTTTTAACAAATGTTGCTGACAAAATTGGATGTCCATCTCCAAAAAAAATGAAACAGGATCTACACCTCTCACCATACACAAAAACAAATTCACAATAGATCAAAGACCTAAATATAACACCAAAATCTATAAAGGTCACAGAAGAAAAAATAGAGGCAAGCCTAGAGGCCCTAATACATGGCAATAACAAGACACAAACTGTGATGAAAATACACAAACAACAGATGAGAAGCTAGATAACTGGGATCTTTTAAAAATTAAATACTTGTGCTCTTCAAAAGACCTCACCAAAAGAGTAAAAAGAGAACTTACACACTGCGAAAAATGTTTTTGCTATGACAAATCTGACAAAGGATTAATCTTTAAAATGTGCTAGAAAACCAAACACCTCTACTATAAAAAGACAAATACTCCAGTTAAAAACTGGGCAAAGGATATGAATAGACATTTCACCAAAGAAGACGTTCAGATGGATAACAGATACATGAGGAAATCCTCGAAATCACAAGCCATTAGAGAAATGCAAATTAAAACCACACTGAGATACCATTTCCTTCAGACATTACTGGCACAAATAAAAAAAAATAGAAAATAACAAATGTTGGAGATGCTGTGGGGAGACTGGAATTCTTATGCACTGCTGGTGGGAATGCAAAATGGTACAACCATTTTGAAAAATGGTATGACGCTTTGTTAAAAAGCTAGAAATAGAAATACCATATGATCCAGCAATTCCACTCCTAGGAATATATCTTAGAGAAATAGGAGCCATCATATGAATAGACATATGCACACCCATGTTCATTGCAGTCAGTGTTGTTCAGAGTAGCAGAAAGATGGAAACAACCTAGGTGCCCCTCAACAGATGAATGGATAAACAAACTATGGTACAAAACACACAATGGAATACTATGCAATGATAAAGAACAATGAAGAATCTGTGAGCGATCTCACAATGATAAACCTGGAGAGCATTATGCTGGGTGAAATAAGTCAATCACGTAAGGACAAATATTGTGAGACCACTACTATAAAAACTCACAAAAAATTTACATACAAAAAGAAACAATCTTTGATGGTTTTCAGGGAGGGGAGGAATGGGAGGGAAAAACACTAAGTAGAAGATAGATAATGGTAATTTTGGTGAAGGGTAAGACAGTACAAAATCCTGGGAAAGTCAGTACAACTTCTCTAAGGCAAGGTCATGGAAGCTCCATAGACACATCCAAACTCCCTAAGGGACCGAATTACTGGGCTAATGGCTCTGGGGACCATGGTCCCGGGGAACATCTAGTTCAACTGGCATAACACAGTTCATAAAGAAAATGTTCTATGTTCTACTTTGCTGAGTAGCATCTGGGGTCTTAAAAGCTTTTGAACAATCATCTATGATATTCCACTCATCTCACCCCGCCTTGAGCAAGGGAGAAAGAAGAAAACCAAAGACACAAAGGAAAGATTAGTCCAAAGGACTGATGGACCACAACTACCACAGCTTCCACCAGACTGAGTCCAGCATAACTAGATGGTGCCTGGCCACCACCAACAACTCCACTGACAGGGATAACAATATAGGGTCCAGGACAGAGCTGGAGAAAAATGTAGAACAAAATTATAACTCATAAAGGAATTAAAAAAAAAAAAAAAGAAAAGACCAGACTTACTCTTGTGACAGAGACTGGAGAAACCCCGAGAGTATGGTCCCCACATCTACTGGTACCTGGTATGCAGTTATTGATCTGGCTAACACCTTTTTCTCCATACCTGTTTCAAAGGACCACTAGAAGCAGTTTCCCTTCAGCTGGCAAGACCAGCAATACACCTTCACTTGCCTACCTCAGAGCTACATCAACTCTCTAGCCCTATGTCACAATTTAGTCCCCAGGGAACTTGATCTCCTTTCCCTTCCACAAGACTTCATACTGGTCCATTACATTGATGACATTATGCTGAATGGACCTAGTAAGAAAGAAGTGTCAATGACTCTGGACTTATTGGTAAAATATTTGCCTGCTAGAGGGTGGGAAATTAATCCCACAAAAATTCAGGCACCTTCCACCTCAGTGAAATTTCTAGCAGTCTAGTGGTGTGGGGCATATTGAGAATTCCTTCTAAAGTGAAAGATAAGTTATTGCATCTGGCTGCTCCCACAGATAAAAAGGAGGCACAACACCTCATGGACCTCTTTGAATTTTGGAGGCAACATATTCCTCATTTTGGTGTGCTACTCTGGCATATTTATCAAGTGACTTGAAAAGCTTCTAGTTTTGAGTAGGGCCCAGAACAAGAGAAGGCTCTGCAATAGGTTCAGGCTGCTGTGCAAGTTGCTCTGCCACTTGGGCTACATGATCCAGTTGATCCAATGGTGCTTGAAGTATCAGTGGCAGGTAGAGATGATGTGTGGAGTCTTTGGCAGGCCCTCAGTGGTGAATAACAGCAAAGACATCGAGAATTTTGGAGCAAAGCTTTGCCATCCTCTGCAGACAACTACTCTCCTTTTGAGAAACAACTTTTGACTTGTTACTGGGCCTTAGTAGAGACTGAATGCTTACTCATGGGGCACCAAGTCACCATTCAGCCTGAACTGCCCATCATGAACTGAGTGTTGTTTGAATCATAAAGTTGGAGATGCACAGCAGTACTCCCTCATTAAATGGAAGTGGTATACACGAGATTGGGCCTGAGTAGGACCTGAAGGCACAAAAAAGTTACATGAGGAAGTGACCCAAATGCGCATGGTCTCCTCTCATGTCACTTTACCTTCAATCTCCCAGTCTGCACCTATGGCCTCATGGGGAGTTCCTTATGATCGGTTGACTGAAGAAGAGAAAACAAATGCCTGGTTTACAAATGGTTCTGTGTGATATGAAGGCATCACTTGAAAGTGGACAGTGGCAGCACTATAGCCCCTTTCTTGGACCTCTCTGAAGGAAGGTTCTGAAGGGAAATCTTCTCAACGGGCATAACTTCAAACAGTGCACCTGGTTGTTCACTTGCTTGGATGGAGACCTGGCCAGATGTGGGATTATATACTGATTCATGAGCCATGGCCAAAAGTTTGGCTGGATGGTCAGGAACTGGAAAGGAACGATTGGAAAATTGAAGACAAGGATTTATGGAAAGAAATATGTGCATAGACCTCTCTAAATAAGCCAAAGAAGTGAAGATATTTGTGTCTCATGTGAATTCTCACCAAGGGGGAACCTAAGCAGAGGATGATTTTAATAATCAAGTGGATAGGATGATGTGTTCTGTGAAAACCAGTCATCCTTTTTCCCCAGCTACTCCCATCATTGTCCAATGGGCTCATGGACAAAGTGCCATGGTGACAGGGATGGAGGTTATACATGGGCCCAGCAACATGGACTTCCACTCACCAAGGGTGATTTGGCTACAGCCATTGCTGAGTACCCAATCTGCCAGCAGCAGAGACCAACACTGAGATCCCGAAATAGCACCATCCCTCAAGGTAATCAGCCATCAATGTGGCGGCAAGTTGATTACATTGGACCACTTCCTTCATGGAAAGGGCAGCGTTTTGTCCTTACTGGAATAGACACTTACTCTGGATATGGATTTGCCTTCCATGCATGCAATGCTTCTGTGAAAACTACCATTAATGGACTTACAGAATGCCTTCTCCACCGTCATGGTACCCCACACAGCATTGCCTCAGATCAAAGGACTCACTTCATGGCAAATGAATGCAGCAGTGGGACCATGCTCATGTAATTCACTGGTCTTACCATGTTCCCCATCATCCTGAAGCAGCTGGCTTGATAGAACAATGGAATGGCCTTCTAAAGACAAAATTATGGCACCAGCTAGGTGGCAATACCTTGCAGGGTTGTAGCAATGCTCTCTAGGAGGCTATATATGCCCTAAACCAGCGTCCAATATATGGTGCTGTTTCTCTCATAGCCAGGATTCATGGGTCCAGGAATCAAGGCATGGAAATGGGAGTGGCACCACTCAGTATTACCCCTATTACCCACTTGCAATATTTTTGCTTCCTGTCCCCGTGACCTTACTCTCTGCAGTTCTGGAGGTCTTAGTTACAAAGGGAGGAATACTTCCACATGGGGACACGTCACTGATTCTATTAAACTGGAAGGTAAGTATGCCAACTGGCCACCTTGGACTCCTTATGCCTCTGTATCAACAGGCAAAGAAGGGATTTACCATACTGGCTGGTGTGATTGATCCTAATTACCAAGAGGAAATCAGATTGATATTACATAATGGAGGTAATGAAGAGTATGTCTGGAATGCAGGAGATCCCTTAGGGCATCTCTTAGTACTACCATGCCCTGTGATTAAAGTCAATGGAAAACTACAATAACCCAATTCCGACATGACTACTAATGAACCCAGACCCTTGAGGAATGAAAGTTTGGGTCACCGCACCAGGCAAAGAACCATGATCAGCTGAGGTGCTTGCTAAGGGCAAAGGGAATACAGAATGGGTAGTGGAATAAGGTAGTTCTAAACACCAATTATGGCCACGTGAGCCGTTGCAGAAACGGGGACTGTAACTGTTATGAGTATTTCTGCTCTGTATATGTACATTAAATATTTTTGCTTCCTTCACTTATAAAATGTATGATGTAAATGGGCCAAGTGCATTTTCGATTGTATACATGTTAGTTGCATCACGTTAAGCACAAGTATGACTTTCTAATTGTCTTTATTTGGAGGTAGTGCATGGTTTGAAGAGATGTGTACATGTGCCAAGTTGACAAGGGGTGGACTATGAAGGTTAAGATTATGTGTCAGCTTGGCTGGACCATGACTCTCAGTGTTTATATGTGATCACTCCCATGATTGAGTATGCTGTGAGTACTCAATAAGTTGAAAGGGAGTTTCCTTGGTGGTGTGGCCTTCAACCAAATATAAGCAGACTTTCTAGCTTTTTTCTCACTCTGGATCCTGCAGCTGTCTTCTGTTCATCTGGCCTCTGGTTCTTGGGACTTCAGATTATCAGTTTATCTGCCAATCCTGGGATTCGTCAATCGTCACAGCCTGTGAGAGGAGTCCTACTTTCTGACCTACTAATTTTTGGATCCCAGCCCCTGGGGCTGTGTGAATCGGGAGAAGCCTCTATCCTAATCCATGGATTTAGGACTTTCAGGCCTCTACAATCACGTGAGCTGTTTCTTTGATATAAATCTCTCTGTATGTATATTTATACGCTTTACTGGTTTTTATTCTCTAGGAACCCAGCCTAAGACACCGTCTCACTGGAAATTCTCACAGCCCTTGATAGTTAACCTTTCCCTCACGCCCAGCCAACAACTGATCATTAAATGGAATCATGCAATAGATAGCCTTTCGAGTCTGTCTTCTTCACATAACATAATTTATTTGAGATTCATTCAAGTTATTGGATTTATCAATAGTTTATTCTCTTTTTTTTTCTAACTATGTATATTCTTTTTAGTTCAACTGTAATTTTCTTTTCCAGGAAATGTTGGTAACTGAGTCACTATCGATGACGTAAGTACAACAATGACAGATGCCCCCTTTGGTTCATCATATAATAAAACTGCAGCCACTGTGTATTAAACATTTAGAAAGAATGGTGTTCTCTGCCAGGACACAAGTTACAAGAAATATGTGGAGGATCTGACTGACCCTTCCTGGGAAGGTTGAAGTGTAGGAGAAGATCCAGCATCATTTGGCGATATTTGAAATTTTTACCTGGAGGTTGAAAAATGTAAGCAGAGGCCACAAAACTGTGCATGAAATATTCCTTGTGCTCAAATTATGAAAACTGAATTAAGTGCAACAAGGAATTACTGAAGAAACAGAAGCTATGTGTTCCTGAACAGGAGGAGAGAGTGAAATGGGGTGGAAGACACCAAAAACACTCAACTATCCAGGGTTTAAAGAAGAATCAAGAAAGGTATCCCCTTAGTGAATTTTAAAAGGATGGTGTTACCTGTTAACCACCTGAAACCAGGAGATATCTTGTAATACCCTCTGAAGTTCCTTTTAGAGATTTCTGGACTTGGCTACTATGCCATAGAATCCCCTGGGGAGGTCTGAAAAATTATACTGATGCCTAGACTTCACCCTATAGGGTTAGTTAGCATATATCGATTTTAGAATCACCCTGTTGTTGTTGTTGTTAGATGCCATTGAGTCAACTCCAACTTATAGCAACCCTATGTAAAACAAAACAAAACATTCCCCTGTCCTGTGTCATCCTCATGATCCTTGTTATGCTTAAGCCCATTGTTGTAGCCACTGTGTCAATCCATCTTGTTGAGGGTCTTCCTCTCTTTTGCTGAACCTCTACTTTACCAGCATGTTGTCCTTTTCCAGGGACTGATACATGTCCAAAGTATGTGAGATGAAGTCTCATCATCCTCGATTCTAAAGAGCATTGTGACTGTACTTCTTCCAAGACAGATTTGTTCATTCTTTTGGCAGTCCATGGTATATTGAATATTCTTTGCCAACACCAGAAGTCAAAGGCATCAATTCTTCTTTTATCTTCCTTATTCATTGCCCAGATTTTGCACATATGTGAGGTGACGGAAAAGACCATAGCTTGGATTATATGCACCTTAGTCTTGAAAGTGAAATTTTTTGACAAAATTGTGCTACAGACAGAGGCACCATTCCGTCCCTCCACAGCAAAAACCTGAAAAACTAAGTCAAACAGAGAGAAACGTCAATCCTGAAACCCTAAGCATCAAATTAAGAGATAAAGTACTCAGCCAAGCACCGAATGGATTAAGAAACTGACAGAGAACAGAGAGGAGGAGAGATATGTGCAGAGGCCCCCTATCAGCTAACACAGCATGGATTCACCATCTTTGACTCCTGTAGGAGATCAGAAAACAGGAAGTATGGGAAAGTAGCTTCACGGAGCTCCTAGCAGGAGACAGAACAACAAGTAACCAGTGATATATGCTTTCCCACCACACCCACCTGTGCTTCTTCACCCGCGCTTGGCCTCCTCTGCTTCCTGAAGCCATAGTCTCTTAGTCGGGAGGGCTTCAGCTCTGTGTCACTTGGATTCCACCCACCCACCATGGCCGGCTCCCTGAGTGCCATTTCTTTGTGGCTGCTGTTGCTTTATTCTGCTTCTTTTGCTTTCTTCCATACCTCTTACCACCTCCCCTTCCTGTCTCTCAAATACCTGGCTCTATGTGCCATCTTTGCTTCTTCTTGAAAGACTTTGAAATGCAGCTCCACTGTGCAACTGCTTCCAGCCCAAACAACCACGCTGGTGAGATCCCCAGGAGATTTTTTGTTTGTTTGTTTGTTTCTTTGTTTTGATTTGTTCTGTATTGATTTGTTTGTTTGATTTCTTTTTCTTTTCTCAGCTTGGGAGCGCCTTCAAGCTAAAGTTACTACAGAGCTTGGGAGCTACTTCTTCAATCTGCGCAGCTGCATAGTAGAATCCCTGGGGGAATTTTGTTTGTTTGTTTTGTTTTCTTTCTTTTTTTATTTTTGTCTTTCTTCATTTCTCAGTTTTTTGTTTATCTACAGTTACCTTTTCTTCCTATCTCCTTACTACCTGGCACTGTGTAACATCTCTACTCCTTCTATCTAGGCTTTACTTCATGGCACGGAAGCCATCTCCCAGTCTTCAGAGCTGCATCTGTGGGATCTCTCTCGGGTTCTGCTTTTCTTTTCTTCTTTTTATTTATTTATGTATTTATTTTCATTTACCTTTTTTCTTTTTGTTTTTATCCATTTCTCAGTTTCTCAACTCTCCACTCCAATGGCAAGATCCCTTAGCCCTCTTTTTCTGTTTTTTGTTTGTTTGTTTTTGCTTATTTCAGTCTCCTCTCTCTCCTATTTCCCATACCCATATTAACTCCACATATCACAATCTCCTCCCTTCTTCTTGCTTACCTACACCGTGTACTGAACATCACACCCCCGAGCAGCACAGGCATGGCCTACTGGAACCTGCCATGCACTGATTCTCTGCCCTTACTGTTGGCCCTTGTAAGCTCCACAAACAACTCAGCCCAGAAACTCACCTTCAGATAGATCTGCCCTGCTACACCATAGTTGAGCGAATGACCGTGCCTATTGGAGAAGGAGGTGAAAAGTATCATGCCCACAGACAAGCAAACAGCAAAGAATGCGCAGCTCACCTGCTCAGACACATCCAAATAAAACAAAAAAATCAGGATGAAACAAACAAACCTACAATCAATAAATGAGGAAAATAACTATTGAATGTCCCAAAGACAGCAGACAATATCAAAACATATAGAAAAAAGATGGGATGGTTCCAGTAAGCAACCAAATTAAAATATCAGATGACTTCCCAGTAGAAGAAAAGGCACTACAACTACCTGATAGGGAATTCAAAACTCTAACATCCAGAGCTAGCCAAGCACTGAAGCAAAAAGCAGACAAAAATGAGGAAAAAAATAGACAAATTTCATGGAAAAGGTAAAAAAATTAATGGAAAATACAGACCAAAAAACGGAACAATTCAGGAAAATAATATAGGAACAAAATGCCAAAATAAATTCAAAACTAGAAATCATACGAAAACAATAAGTAGAAGTCCAAAAGAGAAACAGCAAGATTTTATATATGGACAGTGTAGTAAAAGGGCTGAGGAGCAGGTTTCAAATGATGGAAGACAGGATTGGCGACATGGAAGACAAACACTTGGATACAACTCTGAGGAAGAATCACAAAAAATAATGAACAAAACCTGAGAGGTGTGTGGGATACAATAAAAGGCAAAAATTTGAGAATGATCAGAGTTCCATAACAGGGGGAGAATATAGAAAACACAGAGAGGATCATTGAAGAACTACTGACAGAAAACTTCGACGATATCATGGAAGATGTAAAACCTGACCATCCAAGAAGCTCAAGAAACACTATATAAGATAGGCCCCAAAAGAAAATCACCAAGGGATATCATAATCACACTCCCTAAAACCAAAGACAAACAAAGAATCCAGAGAGCAGCTCAAGAAAAACAAAAAGTCACATACATAGGAGAAACAATAAGACTAAACTTGAATTATTTGGCAGAAATCATGCAGGCAAGGCAAAGGGACTATGTATGTAAAACCTTGAAAGAAAAAAGATTGCCAGCCAAGAATAACATATCCTGCAAAACTCACATTTAAATATGATAGTGAAATCAGTACATTTAAAGATAAACAGAAATTAAAAGACTAAGTGAAAACAAAACCAAACTTACAAGAATTATTAAAGGTAGTCCTCCAATCTGAGAACAAACAGCAACAGATCACAGGCTGAGTCTAGGACTCAGGATCATACCAGACAGATAACAACCTAGGAAATGAACTCTCAAGGACTACCAAAACCAAAAGAATTACAACAGGGAACAAGAGAGGTTAATCTGTAAATGACAACAACATCAGAACAACAAAAGAGGGAAAAAATGGTGTAGGTATAGAAGCATCTAATGGAGAGGAAAGCAAGGTGATACTAACTAATAAGAGACTGTTTCAAACCTGGAAACATAAGGGTAAATTTCAAGGTAACCACAAAGAAAGTTAATAAGCCTACCCATCAAAATAAAGAAGAAAAACATAAAGTCTCAGTAAAAACAAAATGTACAAAAAAAGAGAAATGGAAAAAAAATCCACAAACAAAGAATTCAGCACAGGAGAGTACGAGAAAAAAAGAAGTCAGCACCACAAAAAAAATAAATAAATAAAAAACACTACAAAATAACAGCAATAAAATCACACCTGTCAATAATTACACGGAACGTAAATGGCCTAAATGCACCCATAAAGAGACAGTGGCAGAATGGATTTAAAAAATATGATCCATTAATATGCTGTATACAATAGACACATTAGAAACAAAGATGTAAATTTATTAACAATCGAAGGATGAAAAAAAAATATACCAAGCAAACAGCTAGCAACAAAGAGATGAAGTGGCAATACTAATCTCAGATAAAATAGACTTTAAAACAAAATCTGCCATAAAAGACAAAGAAGGACACTACAGAGTGATTAAAGGGATGATCCATCATGACGACATAACCCTGATAAACATCTACGCACCCAATGACAGGGCTTCAAAATACATAAAACAAACTAACCGAACTGAAAAGAGAAATTGTTCCAAAATAATAGTAGGAGACTTCAACACACCATTCTCGGTAAAGGACATAACACCTAGAAAAATACTCAACAAAGATACTGAAGACCTAAAGGGCAACTTGACATCATGGACAAATATAGAATACTCTAACCAACAGCTGCAAAATACACATTCTTTTCCAAAGCACGTGGAATGTTCTCCAGAATAGACTGCAGTTTAGGCCACAGAGCAACTCTCAATAAAATTCAAAACACTGAGATAATACTAAGTATCTTCCCTGACCACAACATCATCAATGTAGAAATTAACAACAGGATGACCAAGGGAAAAAAATAAATTACATGGAAACTGAATAACACCTTTGTTACAAACCACTGCATAATAGAAGAAATCAGAGATGGAATAAAAAAAATTCCTAGACTCAAATGAGAATGAAAATACTTCATACAAAAACCTATGGTACAGCAAAGGCAGTCCTCAGAGGACAATTTATAGCAATAGATACACACTTCAAAAAAACAAGAAAGGGACAAAATCAAAGCATTAACTACACAATGTGAACAAATAGAAAGAGAACAGCAAGAACAGCCCACAGCCACGAGAAGAAAGGAAATAATAAAGAGCAAAGCAGAAATAAATGAAACAGAGAATAGAAAAACAATTGAAAGAATCAACAAAACCAAAAGTTGATTCTTTGAAATGATTAACAAAATCTACAAACCACTGGCCAAACTGACAGAAGAAAAACAGGAGAGGACCCAAATAACCCAAACATGATATGAAATGGGGGACATTACAACAGACCTAAGTGTAATAAAACAGATCATAACATAGTATTATGAAAAACTATACTCCAACAAATTTAAAAACTTAGAGGAAATGAATAAATTTCTACAGACACAATACCTACCCAAACTAACACAAAGAGATGTTGAAAATCTGAATAGACCCATAATAAGACAAGTTATCGAAAAGGTAATAAAAGTAACTCCCAACAAAATAAAGCCCTGGCCCAGATGGCTTCCCTGGAGAATTCTAGTGAACATTCAGAGAAGAGCTGTACTACTCAAACTATTTCAGAACACAGAAAAGGAAGCCACACTTCCAAATTGATTCTATGAATCCAAGATAGCCCTGATACCAAAACCGGGCAAAGACACCACAAAAAAGAAATTTACAGACCAATATATCTCATGAATACAGATGTAAAAATTCTCAACAAAATTTTAGCCAATAGAGTTCAACATCATATCAAAAAAATAATACACCAGGACCAAGTAGGATTCATACCAGGTATGCAAGCATCGTTCAACATTAGAAAATCAATCAATGTAATACACCACATAAATAAAGGAAAGAAAACGAATCACATGATCATCTCAATTGAAGCAGAAAATGCATTCTACAGAGTCCAACACATATTCCTGATAAAAACACTCAATTAAATAGGTATACAAGGAAAATTTCTCAACATAATAAGGGGCATCTGTGCAAAACTAACAGCCAACATCTTTCTTAATGGAGAGAGGCTGAAAACATTCCCCTTGAGAACAGGAACAAGACAGGGATGTCCTTTACCACTACTCCTATTTAACATTGTGCTTGAATTCCTAACTAGAGCAATAAAGCAAGAAAAAGAAATAAAGGACATCCAAACAGAAACTGAAGAAGGTAAACTGCCCCCCTTTATGGATGATATGATACTATACATAGAGAACTCTAAAGACTCCCGAGAAAATTACTGGAGCTAATAGATTCAGCAAAGGATCAGAATACAAGATAAACATACAAAAATCAGTTGGATTCCAATACACCAATAAAGAGAACTACAAAAAGGAAGCCAGGAAAACCAATACCATTTACAATAGCCCCTAAACAAATAAAATACTTAGGAATAAACCTAACCAGGGATATAAAAGACTTATACAAAGAAAACAACAAAACACTATCTCGAAGAAACCAAAAGAGATCTACTTATACGGAAAAACATACCTTGCTCATGGATAGGTAGACTCAACATTGTGAAAATGACAATTCTGCCCAAAGCAATTTATAAATACAGTGTAATCACAATCCAAATACCAACAACATTCCTTAAATAGATGTAAAAACTAATCATTAATTTTATATGGAAAGGGAAGAAGCCCTGGATAAGTAAAGCACTACTGCAGAAGAACAAAGTAGGAGGACTCACACTAACTGACCTCAGAACCTACTATTCTGCTATGGTAGTCAAAACAACCTGGTACTGGTACAATGACAAATGCATTGACCAATGGAAAGAACACAGACTCCAGGTGTAAACCCATCCACCTACGGCGACTTGATCTTCAACAAGGGCCCAAAGTCCATCAAACAGGGAAAAAACAGTCTTTTTAACAAATGGTGCTGGCAAAACTGAGTGTTCACCTGCAAAAAAATGAAACAGGACCCATGTCTCACACCATATACAAAAACTAATTCAAAATGGATCAAAGAGCTAAATATAAAGCCACAACTATGAAGTTCACAGAAGAAAAAATAGGATCAACGGTAGATGCCCTAATACACGGCATTAACAGGATACAAACCATAGCCAACAACACACAAACTCCAGAGGATAAGCTAGATAACCGGGATCTTCTAAAAATCAAACACCTATGCTCTTCAAAAGACTTCACCAAAAGAGTAAAAAGAGAACCTACACACTGGAAAAAAGTTTTGGACATTACAAGTCAGAAAAAGTTCTCATCTCTAAAATCTACAAGAAAATAAAACACCCCTACATCAAAAAGACAAATAATGCATTTAAAAACTGGGCAAAGAAAAATGAACAGACATTTCACCAGAGAAGACACTCAAGAGGCCAACAGACAGATGAGGAAATGCTTCTGATCACTAGCCATTAGAGAAATGCAAATCAAAACCACAATGAGATACCATCTCACTGCAGCATTACTGGCACCAATCAAAAAAACAGGAAAGAACAAATGTTGGAGAGGCTGCGGGAAGATTGGATCTCTTATGTACTTCTAGGAGGAATGCAAAATGATACAACAATTTTGGAAAAGGATTTGGTGCTTTCTTAGAAAGCTAGAAATAGAAATACCATAGATTCCAGCAATCCTACTCCTAGGAATAAATTGTAGAGAAATAAGAGCCGTAAAATGAATAAACATATGCACACCCATGTCCATTGCAGCATTGTTCACAATAGCAAAAAGATGGAAACAACCTAGGTACCCATCAGCAAAAGAATGGATGAACAAACTATGGTACATACACACAATGGAGTATTATGCAAAGATAAAGAACAATGATGAATCTGCCAAGCATCTCATAACATGGATGAATCTGTAGGACATTACGTTGAGTGAAATAAGTCAATCACAAAAGGATAAATATTGTATAAGACAATTATTGTAAAAACCCATTAGACGGTTTAGACACAAAAAAAAAACCCCAATCTTTGATGGTTATGAGGGATGGGAGGTGTGGTGGGGGGGAATACTAAACAGACAATAGGTAAGTGGTAACTGTGGTGAAGGTTAAGACAGTACAAAATACTGTGGAAGCCAGCACAACTTGTACAAGGCAAGGTCATGGAAGCTCCATAGACACATCCAAAATCCCTGATGGACCGAATTGCTGGGTGGAGGGCTGTGGGGACCATGGTCTTGAGGAAAATCTAGCTTAATTGACATAACATACTTTATAAAGAAATATTCTACATTCTACCTTGGTGAGTAGCGTCTGGAGTATTAAAAGCCTATGAGCAGCCATCTAAGATACTCCACTGGTCTCACTCCGTCTTGAGCAAGGGAGAAAGAAGAAAACCAAAGACACAAGGGAAAGATTAGTCCGAAGGACTAATGGACCAAACTACCATGGCCTCCACCAGACTGAGTCCAGTACAACTAGATGGTGCCCGGCTACCACCACTGACTGCTCTGACAGGGATCAAGACAGAAGGTCCCAGACAGAGCTGGAGAAAAATGTACAACAAAACTGTAACTCACAAAATAAGATCAGACTTACTGGCTTGACAGTGGCTGGAGAAACCCCAAGAGTACGAGCCCCGGACACCCTTTTAGCTCAGTAATGAAGTCACTTCCGAGATTCACCGTTTAGACAAAGATTAGACAGGCCCAGAACACAAAACGAGACTAATGGGGCACAAAAGCCCAGGGACAAAGGCTAGAAGGGAAGAGGGGACAGCAAAGCTGGTAATAGGGAACCCAAGGTCGAGAAGGGAGAGTGTTGACATATCGTGTGGTTGTTAACCAATGTCATAAAACAATATATGTACTAACTGTTCAATACGAAACTGTTTGTCCTGTAGACCTACAACTAAATTACAATTAAAAAAATAAAACAAAATAGTGTCATCTTTGCTTGTCAACACTTTACAGAGGTTTTTTGAGGCAGATTTTCCCAATGCAATGCATAGTTTGGTCTCTTGACTGCTGCTTCCATGGACATTGATTGTGGATCCAAGTAAAATGAAAGTCTTGACAACGTCAATCTTTTCCCCATTTATCATGATGTTGCTTACTGGTCCAGTTGTGAGGATATTTTTTCTTTATGTTGATGTGTAATCCTAACTGAAGGCTGTAGGTATTCTTTCATCTTCATCAGTAAGTGCTTCAAGTCCTCTTGTCTTTCAACAAGCAAGGTTGTGTCATCCGCCTAACCAGTTCGTTAATGAGTCTTCCTCCAATCTCGATGCCCCCTTCTTCTTCATATACTCCAGCTTCTCGGATTATTTTCTCAGCATACAGATTGAATAAGTATGGTGAAAGGATACAACCCTGATTTTAAACCACACAATATCCCCTTGTTTTGTTCGAACAACTGCTTCTTGATGTATGTACAGGTTCCTCATGAGCACAATTAAGTGTTCTGGAATTCTCATTCTTCAAAATGTTATCCATAATTTGTTATGATCCACACAGTCAAATGCCTTTGCATAGTCAGTAAAACAGAGATGAATATCTTTTTGATATTCTCTGCTTTCAGCCATGATCCATGTGACACCAGCAATGATATCCCTGGTTCCAAGTCACCTTCTGAATCCAGCTTGAATTTCTGGCAGTTCTCTGTGGATGTACTGCCCTAACAGCTTTTGAATGATCTTCAGCAAAATTTTACTTCTGTGTGATAGTAATGCTATTGTTCGATAATTTCCAAATTCAGTTGTATCACCTTTCCTAGGAATAGGCATAAATCTGTATCTCTTCCAGTTGGTTGGTCAGGTAGCTGTCTTCCCAAGTTTTTGGCATTGACTAGTGAGTACTTGCAGCATTGCATCCAGTTGTTGAAACATCTCAGTTGGCATCAGGTCAATTTCTGGAGCCTTGTTTTTCACCAGCGTCTTCAGTGAAGCTTGGACATCTTCCTTCACTGACATTGGTTCTTGATCACATGCTTAAATGACTGAGCATCGACCGATTCTTTTTGGTACAGTGATTCTGTGTATTCCTTTGGTCTTCTTTTGATGCTTCCTGTGTCATTCAGTATTTTGCCCATAGAATCTTTCACTAGTGCAACTCGAGGCTTGAATGTTTTCTTCAATTCTTTCAGCTTAAGAAATGCTGAGCGTGTTCTTCCATTTGGTTTTATAACTTCAGGTCTTTGCACATGTCACTATGATACTTTACTTTGTCTTCTCCAGTTGCCCTTTAAAATCTTCTGTTCAGCTCTTTTATTTCATCATTCCTTCTATTCGCTTTAGCTACTTAACATTCAAGAGCAAGTTTTAGAGTCTCTTCTGACATCCATTTTGGTCTTTCCTTTCTTTCTTGTCTTTTTAATGACCTCTTGCTTTCTTCACCCTAGGAGGAAACAGTTTTATTCTGTGCTCATTTCTGTTCATTGTTCCCAGGGTAGACTAACACCCAAGCTGACTAAAAGAGTCCCGCCCATTTCCTGAGAATGAAGGAGCCACTGTAACCAAAGAGTGCATAGTGCTTCCTGCTAGCAAGTGTTTATATTTTTTAATTCATTTCTGGTGACTGCGCATAATCATGCCTCAGGTCTCCAGCTAGGAATGAGTGTCAAGGTTACACTGCCGCTAGTTTGCAGAAGGAATTGGCTTAAATGAAAGAAGTCTTCTTAGAGAGGTTGAACTTTAAGCTTTAAAGTCTAGTATCTTCCCCTGCTAGACCGTTGGTGGTCTGAGGCTGAAGATAATGACCCATTCATTTTTGTAGGACTAAGGCTTGGGATAATAATGCTCGGCAAAGATAACATTCACAAGTCTTGGTGATAGAAGGTCAGGAAAAAAGAAGAAGACCCTCAACAACATGGATTGACACAGTGGCTGCAACAATGGGCTCAAGTATAACAACGATTGCCAGGACGGCCCAGAACCAGGCAGCATTTTGTTTGGTTGTACATAGGGTCGCTGTGTGTTGGAACCTTCTCGATGACACCTAATAACAACAACAGTGTTGATGGAGTTATTGAAAGACTGATGAGCTTCAGGAAAGCATTTCTCATATTGAAAAGAAGGTCCAACATCTGATCACTGAGTTTTTTATTTCTTTAGTTATATTTAGCACTAGCTTCTCATAACTAGTTGCAGTTGAGAATATTTTGACTCATGGTGATCCCAGGTGTGTCAGAGTAGAACTGTGCTCCATAGGTATTCAGTGGCTACATTTTTATAATTAGATTGCCAGGCCTTTCTTCTGAGGCGACTGTGGACAGACAGGAACCTCCAAACTTTTATTTAGCAGCCTAGCATATTAACTATTTGGACCACCAAGGTTCTTCATAATTTCTCATAATCCAAAAAAAAAAAAAAATCTAAAACAGTTGCTGTTGAGTTGATTCCAAGTCAAGGCAAAAACACATGTTGCAGAGTACAACTGTGCTCCGTTGAGTTTTCAATAGCTGTGAACTTTTGGAAGCAGATTGGCAGGTCTTTCTTCCAAGGCATCTGTGGGTGGGTTTGAACTGCCAACTTTTTGGTTAATGGTGCAGCGCTTCATTGTGCCACCCGGTGACCTTATAAGGTTTCTCATAGTGAATGACAACTTAAGAATTCAAATACTAGACACTGTTAGCACACAACACATTTAAAACAACCACCAGGTATATAATTATGTGTAGTAACCACATGGTATATGTGTATATATTTTCCATTTTTCCACAGAGTGGATTCCAACTCGTAACTACCCTATAGGACAGAGTAGAACTGCTCCATAGGATTTCCAAGGAGCAGCTGGTGAATTTGAAATGTCGGTCTTTTTGGTTAGCAGCCATAGCATGCTGTAGCTCTTAACCACTGTGCAACCAGGGTTCTGTGTGTGTATATATATATACGTATACACACATATCCAAGACTGGTTGGATGGCAAGTTTATATATATATATATATATATATATATATATATATATATATATATATATATATATATATATATATATATATATATATATATATATATATTTTATTGTACTTCAGGTGAAGTCTTACAGAACAAATAGTTTCTCATGACACGGTAGTACACATGTTGTTTTATGACATTGGTTAACAACATATTAACCCTTTAATTCTCAACCTTTTTTTTTTTTTTTTTTTTTTTGGTGAAAATACACATAGCCAAAGATACACCATTTCAAAAATTTCTACATACACAATTCAGTGACATTGACTATGCTCTTCCAAATATGCTGTTATTCTCACTTAAGATGAAAGCTCACAGAACAAAATAGTTTCTCATTTAACAGTTACTACAAATGTTGGGCAACAGTTTTAATGTGCATTACTGTAGAGTAGTTTGATTGCACAGCCCTATCAAAGGTACAAATGTAAATGTAAAAAATAATGAGAAAGTAGTGGAGAAGTTGACAGGAAACAAAAAGTATGTTAGTCTCATCAAAGCTTCTAAATATTTTGTGTAGGTAATAGGTAGAAATTTTCTTAAGATCATATCTCAAGAAGTCTGTACTTGGAAAATCCCAACTCTATTTCCAAGACTGTTGTCCTAGTTACCTAGTGCTGCTGTAACACAAAAACCACAGTGAGTGGCTTTAAAGAAGGGAAATTCATTTCCTCAGTTGAGTGGCTTTAAAGAAGGGAAATTCATTTCCTCAGTTTTGGTGGCTAGAAGTCCAGATCAGGTTCTTGGCCATGTCAATTCCTTTATTGGTAGCCCTGAGCATTCCTTGAATCCTCGGCATTCCTTAGCGTGTACATAATCTTAACTTAGTATCTGTCTTGCCCCTATGTGTGTCTCTGTGTCTATTCTGTTCTTTTTATAACTCAGAAGGAATTAGTTTTAGAATCCACCCTACACTGGTATTTCCTCATAAACATGTCAAAAAAAAAAAATCCTCTTTACAAAAACAAGATCACAACAACAGGTACAAGGATTAGGATAACAATATAAATTTTGTGAGACATAATTCAATCCAAAGCAACTGTGCTTAGTCTTCTGGAGTCATAATTTCAAGAATCCAGTCTCTTCTCTGGTGTTCTTCCTCCATGCAGAGAGAATGAATCATGTTCCCAGCAGAAGCTGGAAATACAAGACAGATAGTGGGACAGACATACAGTGCTCATAGAGATGTTCTGAGGGGAACAAGAGAGGGTTACTTCAAAAGCATGTGAGTTTCTCAAAAGCATTTCTTGCTCAGAGGACATAGATGCAATATCTTGGTGTGGTAATGTTTAGACATGCCAAGATTGCATCTAAGAAAAGAGACCAAACTGCTCTTCTAGGTCATAAAAACCTTGCATAATAGAATATTTAAAATTTTCTGGAGTTCTTTTTCTAGTTACTAGGAAAAAATATCATTGCTCTTAAGGTAATTGAGAATAAACAGTATTAGTGTGAGAGGCTGCACTGGAACTCGTGTCTTCAAGTTATAGCCAGGGTTCACTCAAATGAAAGCAGCTAGAGAAAACCTGTGGGAAAGAGGTTGGAGTTATAAGGAAGGTGGCTGATTAGCATTTTTGCTTGGGTGGAGGTTTTGGGAGTGGGTAAGTGAGAGAATGGTCCCAGAATGTACAGAGCAATATGAGAACAAGAGTTCAGAAGGTGATGGAAAAGAGGGGAGGCACAGTGGTCATTCAGGTTCAACAAGGTTCACGCTGCCCATGGTTAGGGTGGGAGGCTTGGCTTCCTCTTGCTCAGCTGCACTGGCTATGATGTCAATGAGCAAACCACATGGTCATTTCAAAACCAATATCTGATTAGTTCAAACAACAAACACCATCAGCTTGAAATCATTCAATGGTTTGCCCCTGATGATAGACTCTTTTTGTTTGGTTTATAGTACTCTGCATGGCTGGAAGAAAGGGCCAGCAATCTAGTTTTGAAAAATCATCCACTGAAAACTCTAGAATTGATTCGATGGCAAGTGGTGTTTACCAGGGCTTGGTCACCCACTTTTACTTCTCCACCTTAGTTTCATACCCATTTCCATGTGGTCTCTCCCTTCTAGCCCCACTGTCTTCTTCAGTACCTCATACTTGCCAACCCTGACCAGCCTCAGACATTTGCCTGTGCTTTATTTATAGCCTGGATCATTTCTCCTGGATTTTATGACATAGTTAAATACCGTTCATCCTTGAGAACCCAGCTCAAACAACTCTTCAAAGAAAACCTCACGTGACCTTCTTCACTGCATACAATCCCCACCTGGTAATCCAGGATAATCTCCCTGTCTGCTGTTTAGCAGTCTGTATTCTTTCTACAACATTAATTCCCTTCTGCCATATAATTTAACATATTCATGGGCCTTAGGGATTAGGATGTGGACACCTTTGGGGGCCATTATCCTGCCTACCACATGTTCTTAGTACATGTGGGGCCCTGCCCAGAGAGAGTAACTAGGCGGGGTCCTTCCCATACCTGCAGACTTGGTGACTCCTGTCATTTCTCTATCTTTCACTTTATTGCCAGAATCAACAACGCGACTGTTTACACATTGATCTAATTAACTATATGACAACATGTATCCAAGAAAAAAATCCAAGAAATATAGTAAAGGAGGAGAATGTAGTTTATACAAGCCAATTAACTCTTTGGATCCCAGTTTTAATATTTCTAAAATGTATGGATGGAATTGTTGAGTTGTTAGGTGTTGTTAAGAGTTGGTTTTGACTCATAGTGACCATATAGCTACATATGGAATTTAAATTCTCTGGATCTTCATGTATACAGCGAGTGCAAGAATTTATAAGTGTACTAATATAGTAACATGAGAGTTTTAAAGTTTATTGCTTCTGAGAACTGGAAGCTTAAAAATTCCTAAATGTCTCTATGGCTTCTGTTTGTGTCTCATTCTTTCTGCAAATTGATTACAGGGAAATTTGGTAAATTTTGGAGCATGGTTGGAATCTGATTTTAAATAATGCTAATTGCTAAGGAAGAATTAGAAAATTTTTTATACAAGAGACTGAGTCTTTTAGTACTTGTAAAATCTTTCTTCAAGCAAATATTAAATTGTTGTTTTGGGACATACACTAATTCTTGGTTTAGCTCACAGATGCTTCCCCCATGAAACCTCAAATAAAAGAAGGAACATATCAGTCTTATCATGTCAGTCTTTATTTATCTAAGGCCTCTTTCCTTTCCATATAAAGTTAATAATTAGTTTTTCCAACTCTTTAAAGACTACTGTTGGTATTTGGATTGGGCTGCATTGTATTTGTAGACTGCTTTGAGTAGAATTGACATTTTCACAATATTCACTCTACCTGTTCATGAGGGTGGTACGTTTTTTCCATTTATGTAGATCTTTTTTGGTTTCTTGCAGTAGTGTTCCACAGTTTTCTTTGTATAGGTCTTTTACATCCCTCGATAGATTTATTTCTAAGTATTTTATTTTTTTAGGGCCTATTATAAATGGTGTTGTTTTCCTAATTTCGTTTTTGTAGTTCTCTTTATTGGTGTACAGGAATCCAACTCATTTTCGTATGTTTATCTTGTATCCTACTACTCTGCTGAATCTTTCTATTAGTTCCAGTCGTTTTCTTGAGGAGTCATTTGGGTTTTCTATGTATAATATCAAATCATTGGCACGTAAGGACAGTTTTTCCTCTTCCTTACCAGTTTGGATGCCCTTTATTTCTTTTTCTTGCCTTATTGCTCAGCTAGGACTTCCAACCCAGTGTTAAATAGGAGTGAAGATAGAGGGCATCCTTGTCTTGTTCCTGTTCTCAAGGGGAATGTTTCCGGCCTCTCTCCATTAAGAATGATGTTGGCTGTTGGTTTTACATACACAGCTTTTATTATGTTGAGGGATTTCTGTTATATACCTGTTTTACCAAAAGTTTCCTCAGGTATGGGCATTGGACTTTGTGGAATGCCTTTTCTTCTCAAATGAGATGATCATGTGATTATTTTATTTTATTTTATGTGGTGGATTACGTTGATTGATTTCCTAATTTTGAACCATCCTTGCATACCTGGTATGAATCCCACTTGGTTGTGGTGTATTATATTTTTGATATGATGCAGAATTCTACTGGCTAGAATTTTGTTGAGAATTTTTGCATCTATATTCATGAGAGATATTGGTCTACATATTTCTTTTTTGTGGTGTCTTTGCCTGGTTTTGGTATCAGGGTTATACTGGCTTCATAGAATTAATTTGGAAGTATCCTTTCCTTTTCTATGTTCTGAAATATTTTGAGTAGTACTGGTATAAGCTCTTCTCTGAATGTTTGGTAGAATTATCCAGTGAAGCCATCTGGACTTGGACTTTTTTTGTTGTTGTTGAGAGTTTTTTTTACTACCTTTTCAATCTCTTATAATGGGTCTGTTCGGATTTTTAACTTCAGTTTGTGTTTATTTGGGTATGTAGAGTTTTTCTAGAAATTTGTTCATTTCCTCTAGGTTTTCAAATTTGTTGGAGTAGAGTTTTTCATAATACTGTGTTGTGATCCTTTTTATTTCAGTTGAGTTTGTTGTAATGGCCCCATTTCATTTCTTCTTTGGGTTTTTTGCATCCTCTCCTGTTTTTCTTTTGTCAGTTTTGCCAAAGATTTGTCAATTTTGTTGATCCTTTCAAGGAATCAGCTTTTGGTTTTCTTGATTCTTTCCATTGTTTTTCTATTCTCTATTTTGTTTATTTCTGCTCTGATCTGTACTATTTTCTTTCTACTGGTGGCTGTGGGCTTCTTTTGCTATTTCTATTTGTTGCAGTTGTGTAGCTAATATTTTGATTTTGTCCCTTTCGTTTTTGATGTGTGCATCTATTGCTGTAAATTGACCTGTAAGTGCTGCCTTTGCTCTGTCCCAAAGGTTTTGGTATGATATGTTTTCATTCTTATTTGATTCTAGGAAATTTTGATTCCATCTTTGTTTTCTTCTATTACAGAGTGGTGTAATAGAAGCAGGGTATTATTCAGTATCCATGTATGTGATTTTTTTTTCCTTACTCTTCCTGTTGTTAAATTCTACTTTAATGGCATTTGGATGAGAGAAGATATTTTGTATTATCACAACTTTTTGGGTTTGGTTGAGGATTGCTTTGTGGCCTAAGATGTGGTCTATTCTACAGAACATGCCATGTCCATTGGAAAAGAATATGTACTTTGCTGTTGTTGGGTGGGGTGTCCTATATATGTCTATGAGGTCAAGTTGGTTGATTGTGGCCTTTCAATCTTCTGTATCTTTGTTGAGTTTCTGTCTAGATGTTCTGCCCTTTACCAAGAGTGATGTGTTGAAGTCTACTGTTATTGTGGGACTGTCAATTTCTCTTTACAGTGCTATTAGAGGTTTTTTGTTTTTTTTTTTTAATGTATTTTGGAGCCCTGTCATTGGGTGCACACATATTTATTATGGCTATGTCTCCAGATGTTACCTTGAAGACTAAGGTACTCCTGACCCAAGCCTTGGTGTTTTCAATCACCTCATATGCATACAAAGCTGGAGTAAGAATATAGAAGACTGAAGGAGAATTGACACCTTTGAACTGTGGTGTTGATGAACAATATTGAATATACCATGTACTGCCAAAAGAATGAACAAATCTGTCTTGGAAGAAGTACCACCAGAGTGGTTCGTAGAAGTAAACATGGAGAGACTATGTCTCACATACTTGGAAAAGTTATCAGGAGTGATCAGTCCCTGGTGAAGGACTCCATTCCTGGTAAAGAAAAAGGTCAGCGAAAAAGAGGAAGACCCTCAATGAGATGGATTAACACAGTGGCTGCAACAATGGGCTGAAGCACGACTAAGAGTGTGAGGATGGTGCAGGACCGGGCAGGGTTTAGTTTTGTTGTACATAGGGTCGCTATGAGTAGGAACTGGCTGGTCGGCACCTAACAATGACATGTCTTCATGATGGATTGTCCCTTTAATTATATAATGCCCTTGTTTGTCTTTTGTGGTGTATTTTGTTTAAAGTTTTTTTTTTTTTTTTATCTGAGATTAGTATTGCCACTCCTACTTTTTTTTGTAGCAGTTTTCTTGGTATATTTTTTCCATCCTTTGATTGGTAATAAATTTATGTCTTTGTTTCTAAGGTGTGTCTCTTGAAGACTGCATATTGATGAGTCCTGTAGTTTTTTTCATTCCGTCTCTTTCTGCCTCCTTATGAGTGCATTAAAGCCATTTACGTTCATTGTGATTATTGATAGGTGTGTTTAATGTTGTCATTTTTTAGTACTTTTTTCTTTTTTTGTGGTGCTGACCATTTCTTTGTTCCTCTTGCTCTCCTGTGGTAAATTCCTTTTGTTTGTGGATTTTTATTTTTCTGTTTCTTTCATTTTTGTAGATTTTGTGTTCACTGAGGCTTTGTGTTTTCTTCTTTATTTTGATGAGTAGGTTTGTTAACTTTCTTTGTAGTTATCTAGATATTTACCCCATCTTCCTAAGTTTATATCATTCATTTATTACATTATACCGGTTTGATTTCCTCTCAATTTGTAAGTTCTATACCTATACCATTTATTCCCTCTTTTATTTTTCTAACATTGCTGCTATTTACAGATTAACCTCTCTGGTTTCCTGTTATAAATCTTTTAGGTTTGTTTTGTCCTTGAAAGTCCATTACCTAGGTTGTTATCTGGCTAATGTGGTCTTGTATCCTAGCTTCAGGCTGTTGTCTGATGTTGCTGGTTTTATAACTGAAAGATTTCCTTTGATAATTCTTGTAAGTTTGGTTTTGTTTTTATATATTCCCTTAATTTCTGTTTGTCTGGAAACTTCCTAATTTACCATTGTATTTGAGCAAGAGTTTTGTAGGATATATTATTCTTGATTGGCAATTTTTTTCTTTCAAGGTTTTATATATGTCATCCCATTGCCTTCTTGCCTGATGGTTTCTCCTGAGTAGTCAGAGCTCAGTCTTATTGTTTCCCCTCCGTATGAGACTTTTCATTTTTCTGGAGCTGCTCTCAGGATTCTTTCTTTGTCTTTGGTTTGATCGAGTGTGATTATGATATATCTTGGTGATTTTCTTTTGAGGTTTATCCTATTTGTGGTTCATTGAGCTTCTTGGATCATTGGCTTTTCATCTTTCATGATATTAGGGAATTTTTTCTGTCAGGAATTCTTCAGTGATTCTCTCTGTGTTTTCTCTTTTCTCCCCCTGTTCTGGAACTCTGATCACTTGCAGAATTTGGCTTTTGATTGTATCTCACATCATTCTCAGGATTTCTTCATTTTTCTTCTTTCTTTTCTCACATTTTTCCTCAAATTGGTATCCAAAGATTTGTCTTCAATTTCACTGATCCTGTCTCCTATTGTTTCAAAATTGCTCCTCAAACCTTCTATGATACCGACCATTTCTCAAATCTTGTTGGATTTCTAATTGTTGTTTTTGTATGATTTCTAGTTTGTTTATTTTTACATTTTGTTCTTGTTTGTGTTTTAATTCTTCTCTTGGAGAGGCTTGAATATTCAAGTTTTGAATTCCCTGTCAGTAGTTCCGGTGCCCTGTCTTCTACCAGAATGTAATCTGGTGTTTTATTTTGTACACTTACTAGACCATCCTGTCCTGTGGGTTTTTTTTTTTTTTAATAGTGTTTGGATATTGTCTGATGTCTCTGGAACATTCAGTAATTACTTCCTTTGTTTATTGATTTCAGATTTGTTTGTTCCATCTAGTTTTTCTGTTTTATTTGATTATGTCTGGGCATACAGGCTGACTATTATTTATTGTTTGCTCATCTGTGGACATGATACTTTTCACCACTTGGTCCATGTGGGCAAGGCCAGTCACTCAGCTATGGTGAGCTATGGTGTAGCATGCAGTTCCAGTAGAGGGGGGAGGGCAGGCGTGGTTTGTTTGTGGCACATACTAAGGCTGACAGATGGGGGGGCATTTTAGGGTGGATTCCAGTGTTTTCCACCTGTGCTGCTTGGAGGTGCTGTGCTAAGTGTGTGGTTCAGATAAGCAGGAGGGAAGGGGGAGGATGTGATATGTGGATCTAAGGGGTGTGGAAAAGGAGAGCAAGAAAAAGAAACTAAAAAAAAAAAGAAAAGAAAGGAGCTAAAGGAGTCTGCTGTTGATTTGGCACAGACCTAGGGAAGCCATATGCCATTGCCTCTGTAGCCAGGCAGTGTGGCACAGACCATCAAGAAGGGACAGAGATGGAAAAAACGGCTAGGTGAGTGGGAGAAAGGAAAGGACAGAAGGTATAGAGAGACAAGAAAACAAGAAAAAAGAGAAAAAAAAATTACCTGAGGTTGCCCACCTGCATGGCAACATGGAATGGGGAAGCAGCTCCCTCCCCTGAGTGGTACAGCACAGCCCATCAAGAAAGAGCGGAGATGGCACACAGCTCCAGGTGGTTAGGATAAAGGAAAGGAAGGAAGGTAGGGAGACAAGAAACTAATTTTCCAGCATGGTGATGCAGTCAGGGAAGTGGCTTCTCAGCTGAACAGCACTGCACAGACTCTCAGGAAGGAAAGCAAATGGCACATGGTGTCAGGTGTTTGTGAGAAATGAAAGGAAGGGGGTGAGAGAGAGATAAGAAAGCAAAAGAAGGCAAAAAAAGCAACAGAATCAACAAGAAATGGCACTGAAAGAGCCTACTTGTGGGGGCAGGGTGATTCCAAGCAACAAGGAGCTGGCATCTCCCTAGTCAAGGGACCCTGGCTCACTGGACACTGGCAGAAGCCCTGCAGAGGGAAGAGAGGAGGGGGGCGGGTGGGAAAGTATGTATCTCTGGTTACCGGTTGCTCTGTCTCCTGCTGGGAGCTCCATGAACTTGTCTTCTTGGTGGCTGAGGATTCCAAGATGGTGAATTTGGGCCACTTTTGCTGACAGGGGACCTCCACTTCATAGCTCTCCTCTTTCCCTGTTCTCTGTCAGTTTCTTATTCCAGTCAGTGCTTGGGTAAGTTCTTTAACCCTTTGATTGATGCTTAGGTTTCCAGGACTGATGTTTGTATCTGTTTTACTTAGTTTTTTGGGTCTTTGCTGTGGAGGAAGTGTGTGGTGCTTCCATCTATAGTTCATCTGTGTTGTGAGATGTTTTGTGGAGTCATCATTATTCTTTATCATTGTGTAGCATTCCTTTCTGTATGTACCACAGTTTGTTAATCCATATATATGCTGATGGGCACTTAGGTTCTTTCTTTGTTTTTGCTATTGTGAATAATGCTGCAATGAACCTGGGTATGCATGTGTCTATTCATGTCATAGTTCTTATTTCTTTAGGGTATATACCTAGGAGTGGGATTGCTGAGTCACATATGATATTTCTATTTCTAGCTTTTTAAGGAAGTGCTATAGAATTTTCCATAGAGATTGCATCACTTTACATTCCCACCAGCAGTGTATAAGAGTTCCAGTCTCCCCACAACCTCTCCAACACTTGTTATTTTCTTTTTCTATTACTGCCAGTAATGTTGAGGTGAGATGGTGCCTCACTGTAGTTTTTATTTATGTCTCTCTGGTGGCACAGTGGTTAAGAGCTACGGCTGCTAACCAAAATGTTGGCAGTTTGAATCCACCAGGCATCCCCTTGGAAACCCTGTGGGGCAATTCTACTCTGTCCTATAGGGTTGCTATGAGTCAGAATTGACTCAGAAACAGTGGGTTTAATGGCTACTGATTGTGAGCATTTCTTCAAGTGTTTGTTAGCTGTCTAAACGTCTCCTTTGGTGAAGTTTCTGTTCATATTCTTTGCCCACTTTTTAATTGGATTGTTGTCTTTTTGTTGTTGAGGTGTTGAAGTTTTCTATAAATTTTAGAGATTAGACCCTTGACAGGTATGTCGCAGCCAAAATTGTTTTCCCAGTCTGTAGTTTCTCTTTTCACTCTTTTGGAGAAGTCTTTTGATAAGCACGAGTGTTTAATGTTAAGGAGGTCCCAATTATGTAGTTCATCTTCTGCTGTTTGTGCATTTTTAGTTATTGTCTCAGTTTTTTATTGTTTTAATTAATGATATTACATCACTCAATGGCTAATGTTAACAAGGCTAACAAAAGTCTATTACTGAAGAATAAACTTAAATATACCTTATTTTATTATGAAAGTATCATATCTGGTATCGATAGATAAAAATTAAATTATTAATGCAAGTAATAAAATTATTGCCAATCTTATTTACCTCATTACTTTGTTTTTCATAAAGATATTTTTAATTTCAGTGGTCTTATTAGGAATTTTCACAGCATAACATAGTTTTGTACCCTGAAAATGTAGGCGTACATGCACTATCTGTAATTTGTTCATCTATCCTTGACCTTCCCTTAATGTAAATTTATCACTTATTGAAATGCATTTTGTAAAAGCTGATATGACAGCAAAATCACCTCTTGACACTTGAGAACTAATCTCTTCCATTAAAATCATAATGTAAGTGCATTCAACTGACATGGTCAGAGGGATGAATTTGAATCTGTCCTAATTAATTGAAAATATAAATTATTCCAAAGATTCTTTTTATTCAGACTACACACATTTCAGATGTTCAATAGCTACATATGGATAAATGCTGCCATATTGGACATCTTCAGTCTTGGGAATTAGGCACTGGATTTAACCATTTGTCTGAGGTGTGGGGCCAGAATTCTCCCTGAAAAATGTCACTGCACAACTTTCCTTGCCATGATGTTTGCAGTATAGGTAGCTTCTCAGGGGAAAATAATGATCGTTTTAGAATGAATTCATCAAACAAGTAGCAGATCATGCCTATTATGGTGCTCCAACCACTTTAGCCAGAAAACACCCCAGGTGCTTTCTAAAGATCTGACCTTATTTTAGAAGCCAAGGCCCTGTGTTAGTTGGGCAGTGGGCAAGTCTGGAAAGACTACATCAAACCAGGCATCACTGGGCCTCTCTTAGACTGCCAAACAATATTCATTCCCTCAATTTGATTATCTTTAAAAATATAAATATCAATGAGAAAAAGATATCGTGTATTTATGATATTCTATTCCTATTAGCATGTTGTTCTTGTTAGTTGCTGCCTACTTGGCTTTCACTCATGGCAATCTTATGTATAACAGCATAAAATATTGTCCAGTCCTGAGCCACCTTCATGATCATTGACATCTTTGAGTCCATTATTGTGGACATTGTATAGTGCCTTCCATCCCAGGGGGCTCATCTTCCAGTACATATCGGACAATTTTCTGATGTGATCCATAAGGTTTTCATTGGTTAGTTTTTGGAGTCGATTACCAAGCCTTTTTTCCTAGTCTCCTATAGTCTGGAAACTCCACTGAAACCTGCCCACTATGGGTGACCCTACTGGTGGTTGAAATACCCATGGGATAGCTCCCAGAATCATAGCAGCGTGCAAGCCTCCATAGTATGAAAAACTGACAGACAGGTGGTGGTCCATTATAATAAGCACTCTTCATTCAATTTTGTAGTATTTAACCTTTGCAGATTCCCTTTGAATTTGTGAAGAGCCACACCATTGAGAATAGAGAAAGTAGAGAAAAGTATTGTGTAGTATCTGCCAAAAAATAACATATTCTTCTCACATTTTCTTCTTTTCTGTCTTCGTTTTGCTACAACAATTTATAGAATTTTAATTTAGAACTCAAGGATTTTATTGTCCTTAAAAGGGAAAAGAATAAACAACAAATCTTGAGTGTAGACCAGATGCTGTAGTGAAAGGAAGGAGTTTATGGTGCCCATGTCCACCTCTCTGATAGGCCAACTCTAATCTGATATCTTTGAGGCAAATAGTCAAACCCTGGAGTTGTTATAATAAATCCCCTCATAAATTTGATTTACACGCCAATCTTTCTTGTGGTGTGTCATCAGAATTCTATTTTTATCCTGCTTCCTTCTCTTGATGTAGGAACCCAAGCACTGGAAATAGCAGTTCTTTTCTGTGAAGGTTTACCAATTTGCAGTGCTCATCTGAAGACAATGCTTCCCACAACTGAAGGTGAAACAAACATACTGCCAACAGAAATAATGTCACATTAACTCTAAAAGTAATATAAATCTTTTATATATTGAGGAAAGTACTAGGACCAGAGAATTGTCACACAACAGAAACATTATATATCATTCATGCATTAAATTCTTCTCAACTGTTGTTGACCTTACCTATGTATTGTGAAGCAGCACCTGCTCTTGGAGACCATTCCTACTTGGTGGTCACTATTTCTGTGGAAGAGGATGGTGGCCTATAATATTTATTCCTCCTCTTTTTCTTTTTCCCAGGCTGACCTTTTTACTCCCTTATTTTAATGCTCCCGGCTCTTTTTAATAGGTGGTGATTTATTAATTTTATATTAACTTTATTGAGTTATAATTTATACTTAGTCAAATGCTCACATTTAAAGTCTTTTGTTCCATGAATTCTTAAAAAATCAGCTTTAATTTGGAATTAGTTAGACACAATAAAATTTACCAATGTTACATCTATAATTCAATGAGTTTGATAAATGGCTAGTTATATAACTACCAACATTATCAAGGTCTAGAATATTTCCATTACCCCTAAAATTTCCCTTATAGCATCCTTAATATTAAATACTATTTTCTATTATTGGACAAGAAATAGTCTTTGCTAAGCCTGAAAGCAGTAAGGGGAGGATACTGGGACTTTCTATTTTTAACAGTTAAATATCAAATAGGCGTTCTTCAGATAGTTTCCGTGGTAGAGTAAATCACTGAGGATCCTAATATCATTATTTCTTTTCTAATATTGTTATTCAAAAAACAATTATTACATTTCTGGAAGGAGAATTTCCCGATGAAATGATTGAAAGAGTCAGAAATTTAAGTTTGAGATCAATCTCCAAATAAATACTTAACCTTGGGTTCTAAGGGGAAAGAATTAAAAGACTGGGACAAGAAACTTTCCTGGTATTGATACTCAAATTTTTCTTTCCACCCTCCGAGAGTCTCTGCGGCTGGATGGAAATGGAACCAGAAACAGGCAGAGCATTTAACTGCTGCATGATAAAATTCAAATAAAAGAGTCAGGGTTCCTTAAGGAGAAAGTAGGTATTTCTGCTCTTAAATATTTCTCTGCAGAGGGGCTTGATGACCAGTTAAATATTTTAGGAGATCTACGTTCAGAGTAGGTCTAAAACTCTTAGTATAAGCACTACTCTTGCATATAATTAAAATAATAGCTAACACATAAAATACAAGGCATAACTAGAATGCTATTTAGAAGTCACAGAGAATGATGAGACTTTGTCAAGCTTATTTTGGACACATCATTAGGAATGACCAATGGCTAGAAAAGGACATCATATTTGATAAAGGAGCGGGTCAGTGAAAATGAGGAAAATCCTCCATGAGATGGATTGAAAAGTGGTTGCATAAATGAAATCAAACATACCAAAGTTGTGAGGATGGCACTAGACTGGGTTTGTTTTGTTGTGTTATACGTAAGGTCACCATAAATTGGAGCTTCAAACCCAGGCAGTCTGGCATCCAAACCAGTGGTGTTAGGCATGAAAAAATGCCACTGAGCACACAAGACATCACTCCCACTGTCCACCTCCATGGAAATCCTTGCCCTGTTGAAAACCTTCCAGTTTCATACTGACATAACCACATGATGAATTAAAGCCCTCCCAGACTATTCCTCTTATGCCTTTCTCTCTGTCCTGTGCAGATGTTGCATTCTTAACTCTACTACAAGATATTCCAACACAGGAAAGCTATGGTAACTTCTTACCTCTCTAGGAGGTCAGCAGATTCGGGCATCTCAGAATATGTTTATGGTGGTGATGACATTGAAAAATGGACGATGATGGTGGTGGTGATGAAAATTAGGATGAGAGAGCAATAGCAGGGCCAGTTCTGCAATGAGAGAATTACAGAGACCAGGAGTGTGAAACTGAGATCGGAGGTTCAATGTTTGGGTTTCTGCACAGAGTTGTTGCACTGATTGGAATCTGAGCTTTCATTTTCTCCTGTCATTCTGTGTATGCTGTCTTGGAGTCCTACCAGAAGACCCAGCATTAGGCAAGGAAGTAAAGACAAGGTAATCATTCAATAGAGGATGAGTTTCTCAGCATCTCTTACTGTCACTCTGGGCTGCCTCCTTTGGTGGTGTTTGCAGACCATGAACCAGGGTTTCTACCCTAGCAGGTGGGGGGTTGGGGAAGCCACTAGCAGGCATCTTTCCTCCCTCACCCATTTGACTTTTTCTATGAGAATGTCCCCATAGTCTCAGAAGGTGGGGTAGATGGCGGCACCTACACTTTAAGGTAGAGATATTATCGGGTAGCCCCAGGGGCCAAGATCCAATACCGATGTTCCTCAGTCTTGCACCAGGGAGAAGGGGCTGGGGTGAGGGGAACGCAACTGCAGTAGAAATAGCCCAGACTGTGGAAACTGCTTCCCACAAGACACCATGGCCCGAGCTCTTAGGTGGTTGCTACTGTCTCTGTTTCTGCTGCTCTTCTGTTCCTGTGCGCAGAGTTTCCTCAAGAGAGGGACTCGGGGTGATCCATCGAGCACAGCGAAGCACCATAGTAGTCGCTGGTTCAAGCAAAGGCTCGACCATTTCAGCAAAAAGAGGTCGCGATTCTGGCTACAGGTAAAATCTAATGACCAGGGCAGGTATTGACAGGTGTGGGATGGTGTGAGCTTGAGGCACTGAGGAGGGTGCCGCTGAGGTCTGGGAGGTAGAGGAGACATGGGAGTGTTTTCAATCCCTGGAAGGTATGCAGTTCAAACCCACCCAGAGGCACCTTGGAGGAAAGACCTGACAATCTGCTTCTGAGAAGTCACAGCCTTGAAAATCTTATGGAGCACAGTTTTACTCTGAAATTTATGGACACACCATGAGTCGGAATAGACTATGTAGCTTCTGGATTTTTTGTTTGTTTGTTTGTTTTGTTTTTAATCTGTACTAAGCATTGTACTAGGTACTTTATATCACCTTGCACTTTTTAGGATTTTTTTTTACATTTTTTGTTTTCATTATGAAATATTTTCAATATATATGGAGAGAGACAACCGTGTGTGTGCCTGTTGAGGTTAACTACTGGAAGTATTTTATCATAGTTATTCTCATCTCTTCAGTGATTATTTTTATACATAGGCCCTGGAAGAGTTGTTTGGGGGTACTTGGCCAAAGCCCAAATACTATCAGATGAGTAAGCTAGCAGAAACCCAGAGAGGGCTGCTACAAAGGTGAATTCTGATATGTTTCTTGTTTTCTTTTATTTATTTTTGGCATTAAAAAACAGAAATATATTTTCTGATAGATCTGGAGGCTAAACATCCAGATCATGTTCTTGGCCATGTCGATTCCTTCTGTGAGCCTTTCAGTTTCTGGTGTCTGCTGGCAATCCTTGACATTCTTTGATATTCTTTGGCATTCCTTGGGGTTGTCTTCTTCCCTGTATGTGTGTCTCTATGTCTATTCTACTCGTTTTACAACTTAGAAGTGATTAGGTGTAGGGCCTACCCTCCCTTGGTATGACCTCATTAGCATAACAAAAGGAAGTCCCTCTTTCCAAAAAGAACACTGGTGGCACAGTGGTTAAGAGTTATGGCTGCTAACTGGAAGGTCCACAGTTTGAATCCATGAGCCACTCCTGGGAAACCCTGTGGGGCAGTTCTACTCTCCTATAGGGTCGCTATCAATCAGAATCAAATCGATAGTAATGGGTTTTTTTTTTTCAGTGGAGTGCATATTTTGGGGAACACAATGTAATACATCACAATTTCCGAGACAGCTCCATAGTGTAGGAAGGGCAAGTATTACTATGCCTGGGAGCAAACTGAGATTGCAAAGAGGCTAAAAGTTTTGCCCAAGGACTGTCTACAGCAAATAAGTGAAAGGAGTGTGTTTAGAATCCTGGTTATTTGACTCTTAACCTAATGCTCTTTCCACTCTGTCCAAACAGAGAATTTCTAAAATGTTTGCTCTATTTGGATATCAGATAGTGAAGAGCTTTCAGCTCCTTGTTAAGGAATTTTGACCTCATCCAGGAAACAATGTGGAGCAACTGAAAGGTTTTGTGCAAAGGACATGACATGTTTAAGTCACTGCCTGAGGGACACAGACCTGGCTGCTGTAGTGTGTGTTAGTGGAATAGACATCTTGGGAGGAGGGAGGGTAGTTCACTTACCAGACCTTCAAATCTGGACTCAGTTTTAATAAGTAATCTTGGTTTATTTTTAATTCATGTTTCTTGCTCTTGTTCATCCTTATATTAGTTTTAATATTTATTCTTAGATTTGTTATTAAAAGTAATTTCACTCAAATCTCACAGACATGAATAAAGTTCACAAGTTTTAAATGTCTTTGTTTGCTTGGATTTTTATCTTTCATTTAACATTTTATCCAACTGAAAAATAAGTTCTATTTAATTTTGTATTCTGACTCCCAAACTATTATTGCTTTTAGATGCCATCAAGTTCCAACTCATAGCAACCCTATGTAAAACAGAACAAAACACTGCCTGGTCCTATACCATCCTTACGATCATTGTTATGCTTAAGCTCATTGTTGCAGCCACTGTGTCAATCCATCTCATTGAGGGTCTTCCTCTTTTTCACTGATCATCTACTTTACCAAGCATGATGTTGATCCCTCCTGACAACATGTCCAAAGTATGTGAGATGTAGTCTCACTATTTCTGCCTCCAAGGAGCACTCTGATTATAGTTCTTCCAAGACAGATTTGTTTGCTCTTTTGGCAGTACATGGTATATTCAATATTCTTCTCCAACATCACAATTCAAAGGCATCAGTTCTTCTTCAGTCTTTTTTATGTATCATCCAACTTTCACTTGCATAGGAGGTGATTGAATACGCAATGGCTTGGGTCAGGCTCACCTTAGTGTTCAAGGTGACATCTTTGCTTTTCCACACTTTAAAGAGGTCTTTTGCAGCAGATTTGCCCAATGCAATGTGTCTTTTGATTTCTTGACTGCTGCTTCATAGGGTGTTGATTGTGCATCCAAGTAAAATGAAATCCTTGACAACTTCAATGTTTTCTCCATTTATTATGATGTTGCTTATTGGTCCACTTGTGAGGATTTTTGTTTTCTTTATGTTGATGTGTAATCCACACTGAAGGCTATGGTCTTTGATCTTCATCAGCAAGTACTTCAAGTCCTAGTTCTCCAAATATTAATGTACAACTTTAACTTCTGCTTCATCAACTTAATGGTAGTTTCTAGAGGGGCCTGAGCACCTTTCAGGGGTCCTGGGTGTTGTGGCTCAAATGGTTAAGCACTCAACTACTAGCTGAAAGGTTGGTGCTTTGAACCCACTCAGAGGCATCTTGGAAAAACCTGGCGGTCTTCTTGAGAAAGGTCACAGCCTCAAAACTCCTAAGAAGTACAGTTCTACTCTGTACGCATGCAGTCACCATGAGTCAGAATCAATTTGATGAACACTGGTTTGGTTTTTGGGTTTGAGAATATTTCACTGAGCTAACAAGTCATCCTTTGCTGAACCATTTAGTTTTGGAGGAATATTTTCAGTTATTTTTTGCTTTGTTTGCTTTCCCAGTTGCATAAATTTTCTATGAATTGGTTGCTAGAAATAGAGTGTTGATCCAATTCAGTTTCTTTGTTTTTCGAGAGTGTGGGAGGAAAACTACTTCATAGATAATGGCAAGTTGTTTCATGCAGAAATATGTAATGCCTGAAACGTCTCTTTTATGATTATTATTATGGTAGAAACTGTTGATGCCCAATGCCTAGATCTATCAATTTTTTGAGGGCTTGCAAAGTGACAAGACTCTCATTTTATCATTCTTCATTGATTAGCTGGAATACGTGTGTAAAAGAGCCTTTCCATCGATTATTTGCTTACATGGTGACAAACTTTGTATTGGAAAGATAGTATAAATGCTTGACTTACTGTCTTTTTTACCATATTTTAAAAGTACAGTAAGGATAACAGATTTAGAATATCACACAATCATTCGTTTTCTTTATCTCCTCTTACATAGCAGTCTCAGAATAATACCAACACTGCCTTCAATAATATAATTACTGAAAGATCATGAAAACTTTTCTTTGCAGTCTATTTGTCCATGGGGTTGATTCTTCTAAAGATGTACAAACAGTTAAATTACTGGCTTTCCATCAGTCACTCTTAATTGTTTCTCTCTGTATGGTTCTGTGACTAGTAAAATACATTTGTATCTTTTTATTATTTTTAAAAATAGGCTTCGTAAAAATTTTGTCTTACAATTTCCTAAAATATTTACATGGTTCCAAAGTCAAAACAACAAGATATTGCAATAAACTCAATTTTCACTGGTAATATTATTATTCTTATTGCTTCTCTCTATGACTTTATAAAAGATGAAACCCTTTGTCTCTGTTTCACTAAAACTTTCCACCTTTTCTCCTTTACTTTTCTACTTTTATTAGTGATATTATAGCCACATGTTTCTTTTTTTATAATTTATTTTATTTATTTATTTGTTGTTGAGAATATACACGGCTAAACATACACCAATTCTACAGTTTCTATGTGTACAATTCAGTAACATTATTTCCTTTCCTCCAGTTGTGCAATCATTCTCACCTGCCTCTTCTGAGTTATTCCTTCCCCATTAAGATAAACTCACTGCCCTCTAAGGTTCCTATGTAATCTTTCGAGTTACTGTGGTTAAACTATTCATAGCAGAACCATTAGAATAGGAGCAGATGGAAAATAAATCAAATATTCATTAATAGAATGCTAGTTTAATTATTATGCTATATCCACACAAGAAAACATGGAGTAGCTGTAAAAGAGAGTGAGGAATATTTCAACATCTTTACATATTGCTATGTAATGACCTCCAATATATGATAGCATATGAAAAAAGCAGAATGGCACTTAATCTAAGAAAAGCAGAAAAATGAAATATGTATATATATTTACAAAAAGTAAAGAAAAATGCATTTAAAAATTAGTAAAAATGGTTACATATAATGAGATGGAGATGAAAGTTTTAGGAAATAAAAATTATCTGTTTTCTCAGAATATACTTAGTTTTGCAGGTTTAGCTTTGTTGTTGTTCTTGTTGTTTTTAGGTGCTGTGAAGGTGGTTCTGAATGATAGTGAACCTATGTACAACTGTCAAGTATTGAATTGTGTCCCCCCCAAATATCTGTCAACTTGGCTGGCTCGTGATTTCCAGAATTGTATGATTGTGCAATCTGATGTGATTTCCTTATGTCTTGTAAACTCTATCACTATGAGATTACATGTGATCTCCTTATGTGTTGTAAATTCTATCAATGTGATGAGGTTATATTGATGATGTTGACAAGATTAGATAGTGTCTTAATGCAATCTCTTTGGAGATATAAAAGAGAGAAGCGAGCAGAGACTCATGGGAACTTCATACCACCAAGAAAGTGTGCTAGGAGCAGAGTGCGACCTTTGGACATGAGGTTTCCGCACAGAGAAGCTCCCAGACCAGGGGAGACTGATGACATGGACCTTCCTCCAGAGCCAATGGAGAAAGCGTTCCCTGGAGATGACGCCCTGAATTTGAACTTGTAGCCTACTGGACTGTGAGAGAATAAATTTCTCTTTGTAAAGCCATCTACTCATGGTATTCCTGTTAGAGCAGCACTAGATGACTAAGACAACAACAGAATGAAACACTGCCCGAAACGGCTACATCCACATGATCTTTGTTATGCTTGAGCCCATTGTTGTAGCCATAGTGTCAGTGCATCTCATTGAGGATCTTCCTCTTTTTCGATGACCCTCTATTTTACCAAGCATGATGTCATTCTCCAGGAACTCATTTCTCCTAATAACGTGTCCAAGGTATGTGAGCCAAATTCTCACCATCCTTGCCTCTGAGGAGCATTCTGGCTGTATTTCTTCCAAGACAGATTTGTTTCTTCTTTTGGCAGTCCCTGGTATAGTCAATATTCTACATCAACACCATACTTCAAAGACATCATTTCTTCTCCAGTCTCCCTTATTCATTGTTCACCTTTCGCATGCATATGAGGAAACTGAAAACACCATGGCTTGGGTCAGGCACACCTTAGTCGTTAAAGTGACAACTTTACTTTTTTAGCACTTTGAAGGCATCTTTTGCAGCAGATTTGCCAATGCAATACGTCATTTGATTTACTGATTGCTACTTCAGTGGATGTTGATTGTGGATCCAAGTAAAATGAAATCCTGGACAACTTCAATTTTTCCTTCTTTTATCATGATGTTGCTTATTGGTCCAGTTGTGAGGATTTATGTCTTCTTTCTGTTGAGGTGTCATCCATACTGAAGGCTGTGGTCTTTGGTCTTCATCAGTAAGTGCTTCAAGACCTCTTCACCTTCAGCAAGTAAGGTTGTGTCATCTGCATATCACAGGTTGTTAATGAGTCTTCCTCCAATCCTGATGCTCCATTCTACTTCATATAGTCCAGCTTCTCGGGTTATTTGCTCAGCATACAGATTGAATAAGTATGGTGGAAGGATACAACCCTGACACACACCTTTCCAGATTTTAATGTATGCAGTATCCCCTTGTTCTGTTCAAATAACTGCCTCTTGATCTATGCACAGTTTCCTCATGAGCACAATTAAGTGTTCCGGAATTCTCTTTCTTCGAAATATCATCCATACTTTGTTATGATCCACACAGCTGATTGCCTTTGTATAGTCAATAAAACACAGGTAAACATCTTTCTAGTATTTCCTGTTTTCAGCCATGATCCATCTGACATCATCAATGATAACCTTCTTTCCACCTCCTCTTCTAAATCCGACTTGAATTTCTGGCAGTTCCTTCTCGATGTAATGCTTCATCTGGGTTTGATCTCAGCAAAATTTGACTAGCATGTAATATTAATGATATTGTTCAATAATTTCTCTATTCTGTTGTATCACCTTTCTTTGGAATAAGTAGAAATATGGATCTCTTCCAGTTGGTTGGCTACATAGCTGTCTTCCAAATTTCTTGGCATAGACCAGTGACTACTTCAAACACTTCATCCGTTTGTTGAAACACCTCTGTTGGTATTCTGTCAATTCCTGGAGCCTTGTTTTTCTCCATTTCCTTCAATGCAGCTTGGACTTCTTCCTTCAGTACCATTGGTTCTTGATCATATGCCTCCTCCTGAAATGATTAAATGTCAACCAATTCTGTTTGGTACAGTGACTCTGTGTATTCCTTCCATCTTCTTTTGATGTTTCCTGCGTCTTTCAGGTTTTTGCCAATAGAATGTTTCACTATTGCACCTCGAGGCTTGCATTTTTTCATCAGTTGTTTCAGCTTGAGAAGTGCCAAACACGCTCTTCCCTTTTGGTTTTCTAACTCCAGGTCTTTGCACACGTCATTACAGTAATTTACTTTATCTTCTTGAGCCATCCTTTGGAATCTTCTGTTCATCTCTTTAACTTCTTCATTTCCTCCATTTGCTTTAGCTACTCTACAGTCAAGAGCAAGTTTCAGAGTCTCTGCTGACATCCATTTTGGTCTTTTCTTTCTTTCCTGTCTTTTTAAGGACCTCTTGCTTTCTTCATGCATGATGTCCTTGATGTCATTCCACAACTCATCTTGTCTTCAGTCATTAATGTTCAAAGTGCCAAATTTATTTTTGAAATGGTCTCTAAATTCAGGTGGGTGTATTCTCAAGGTGTACTTTGGTTCTCATAGACTTGTTCTAATTTTCTTCAACTTAACTTAAACTTATATGTGAGCAACTTATGGTCTGTTACACAGTCAGTCTCTGGCTTTTTTCTTACTGACGATGTTGAGCTTCTCCATCATCTCTTTCCATAGATATAGTGGATTTGATTCCTGTGTATTCCATCCAATGAGGTCGACATGTACAGTCACTGTTTATATTGTTTACAAAAGGCATTTGCAATGAAGAAGTCGTTAGTCTTGCAAAATTGTATCATGCAATCTCAGGTATCATTTCTATCACCAAGGCCATATTTTCCAGCTACTGATCCTTCTTGTTTGACTCCAACTTTTGCATTTCAATCACCAGTAATTATCAATGCTTCCTGACTGCATGTTTGATCAGTTACAGACTGCAGAAGTTAGTGAAAATCTTCAATTTCTTAACCTTGGCCTTAGTGATTGGTGAGTAAATTTGAATAACAGTTGTATTTACTGGTCTTCCTTGCAGGCGTATAGATATTATCTTATCACTGACAGCATTGTACTTCAGGATAAATCTTGAAACGTTCTTTTTGATGATGAATGGAATGACCTTCCTCTTCAATTTGTCATTCCTGATATAGTAGATCATGTGACTGTCTTCTTCAAAATGGCCAATACCGGTCCATTTCAGCTCACTAATGCCTAGGATATCGATGTTTATATTTTCTGTTTCATTTTTTGATGATTTCCAATTTTCCTAGATTCATACTTTGTACATTCTACCTTCTAATAATTACTGGATATTTGCAGCTATTTCTTCTCATTTTGAGTTTTGCCACATCAGCAAAGAAGGGCCTGAAACCTTGACTCCATTCATGTCATTAAGACTGAATTTACTTTCAGGAGGCAGCTTTTCTCTAGTCATTTTTTGAGTACCTTCCAAACTGAGAGGCTCATCTTCAAGCTCTTGATCAGACAATGTCCTGCTACTATTCATAAGGTTTCCACTGGTTAATTTTTTCAGATGTAGACAGCCAGATCCTTCCTCCAGGTCTGTCTTAATCTGGAAGTTCTGCTGAAACCCATCCATTATGGGTGACACTGCTGTAATTTCAATACCAGTGGTATAGTTTCCAACATCACAGCAACATGCAAGTCCCCACAGGAGGACAAACTGACAGATGCATGGCAGGGGGTGGTTAGCTTTGGCACCACGTAAACGTTTCCAATAAAATAATTAAAATTGACAATAAAATGAAACAAATGAATCTAATTGTCTCTTAAGTCTGTGGCTTCACCAGAGAAAATTATTTCAAGTGAATAGAAAGATTAGTACCTTGACTTTATATCTCTTGTGGGATAAATCCTAACGATATACACACAACTGTAAAGAAATCAAAGTTTTCAATAATCATACTGTCAGTCTTAACCTTATTGTTCTTGTGTGCCATTGAGTCAATTTCAAATCACAGCGGTCCCATAGGAAAGAGTAAAACTGCCTCGTAGGGTTTGTTAGGCAGTAATCTTTACAGGAGCACATCGTCAGGTCCTTCCTCCCTTGGTGCAGCTGCTGGGTTCCAACCACCAACCTTTCAGTTAACAGATGAGCTCTTAAACATTGTACCACCATGGCCCCTTTTAATATTGATGTTGTTATTCTAATGTGTGAGTATTACTACATATTGTTGGTATAAAGCAAATAATTAATTATGTTAATCTTATTAGGAACCCAAATTTTCAGAGTGAAAGAAAATAGCCACAAATATAAATTCAAGCAAGAATCTTGTATTGTAAATTTGAATTTGAAATACCAGCATGAATTGTAAAGACATAATAGTGATGGATGCACATTGTGAGTGTGATTTATGTCACTGGATTGTACACTTGAAAGTGATTGAAATGGCCAATTTTAAGTTGTGTCTACTTTACCACCAAAGACAAAAAATCAATTTGTCCAGCTTATAGGCATGGTGCCTTCACCAACGTCACTGATTTAGATGGGACCTCAGGACCATAACTCAAATCTGACAAACCAAAATATGCTGCCACCCAGTGATCAGAAACCACCAACAAATCACAAAGCCTAGTGAGTTTAGTGAGCTACTAGAATATTTTTACTTTCACAGAGATACTTCCTTAATGATGCCTTCTACAAACCCGGAGGACCAGTATTTCTGATAATCAGTGGCGAGGCGGCTGCCACAGGAATTTCCCCATCAAGAAGCTTTACCTGGAATACATACGCTAAGAGTCTGGGTGCCCTCTTCTTACTGCTGGAACACAGATTTTACGGAAAGAGCCAACCAACAGGGTAAATTTAAGTGTTTCCTTTTTGTGGTTGCTCTCATTGCTGTTGCTATTTTCTCTCTCTTTTTAATTTTGGCAATTAAATCTAAATATGTTCCTCTTGCAGAAAGGTGAATATTTGAAAATTCAAATGATAAGAAAAAAACTGTAGGTGGAGGTTTGGGGTAGAAGCGACTTTCTTGATTAAAAAATTGATATGAAATTTCCTTTGAGTAAAATGTATTCCTCAAATTCTATAATTTCATGTTGAAATTTTGTATTTTCCTGAACTTGCTTAAACAAAATGTCATAATTATTATTTTTTTCTGCTCCAGTAGAATTTTAAACCACAAAAATTACTCTCCCCATGGAAACTGGGGAGACCTTTTTGTTAAAACAACTCGTCAAAGGTAACTGGATGTCATATTAAATTTCAGCTTGCAGTGGCAGAGCAAGAAGCAGGAATATGAGATCATTTTTTCTCTCAATAGCGTATTCTTGTCATTTACTATTTTTGCTCCTTCCTCCAGTGGAAAGATATATTTTTAGCTTACTTGCTTACAAACTGTTCATTACATGAAGTCAAGGAAATAGAAAGAAGTTTACAAAGTACCCCTGAAGGTATGGTAAAGCCAATTTAATGTCAAGGTATCTTATTCTCATTAAAATAAAAAATAAGTATTGTTTTTACAACACTGAGAAAGTGAGTAGTGTCCGTAGAATTATACCTTTTTAATATGAGTCATAATTCCTCATACCATTTATCATGACACACTAATAATTGCTGGAAGTTTCACCTGCTTCTTTCTTGCTGTGACTCCACTAGTCTGAGTTTTGAATTCCAAGTCTCTTAACTTTTGGTAGTAAGGTGACACTCCAATAGCTCCATCACTTCCACATTTATTAGAAACTTTGATTTGGGTGTGTGTGTGTTAATGATATTATGATAGCCTGTGAATATGTTTTTTAAGTCTGAGATTTCTTTACCAAGCTCTCTAAGGAAGTAAATTGCTGTTCAAAAATGGAATAACCTATGTTATATAAATAATTTGTTATCCAAATTAACTTCTTGTAATGCATCTCAGAAAGAGGGTATTAGAAAGAACCTACAATAGAAGTTGCTCTTTGAGTAATTCGGGGGAGAATCTAAGAATTTATTATTTTTGGTGAGTCCCCATTTCCTTGCTATTTCAGTTCGGAAGTTGACGATGTCAGCCAAGGCTTGCCTGCTACTGAGGTAGCGGAGGCTGGCAGTTCTCAGATCTATATAAATATAAATTTATAAATATAAATTCTCTATGAGAATTTACTCTAGAATTTTCTGTTAGAAAGTAGGGGGAGTTCTATGACTGTGTGTTTCAATAAATCTTATCTACACTTTTCCAGTTACATCTTATTGGCTTGAACTTAATCAGTAACTTCACATCTGTCTGGAAGGGTGGCTGGGACATGTAGTGTTTATTCTGGGCCAAGCTAAAATGCAAGGCTTTAATTACCTAAATCTGAAACCAAACCAAACCAAACCAAATCCTTTGCCGTCAAGTTGACTCCCACTCATAGCGACCCTATAGAACAGAGTAGAAGTCCCTCATAGGGTTTCCAAGGATTGGCTGTTGGATTTGACCTTTGGGTTAGCAGCCAAGCTCTTATCCACTGCGCCACCAGGGCTTCCTAAAGCTGAAAAGGAGAGTGAATATTAGGGAGAAAGGCTCTTCTGTAGCTTCTCAGTAGTATAATTGCTGAACAAAGGTTAACGTTTTGCCTCTTGAAGCCCTTATTATGTGAGGACAAATTGTTTACAGAATGATTCTACCACTCGATACTTCCACAAGACGCCCAGGAGAGAGCCTGACTCATCACATCCATGCCAACCCTGAATACTAAAATAAATCTTACCAGTTTGATAGGAGGGGAAAAATACTCATATTGGTATTACTTTGACAATAGAAAGGGCTAAACAGTTTCACATATTTGCTGGCCATTTCTGTTTTTAATTTGTGAATAACCTGTCCTTGCCTGCTTTTAAATTTGTAATCAGCTAATGACAGCATCCTGTAGGGGCAGGGAGATTTTTTTTTTTTTTTTCTAGTAATGAAGATTAAAGACATCCTAGGTTTACAGGAAACCTTATCATGGAGGAAACACCACTGAAGAGGAAACACCGTTGAAAAATAAACAATAAATTTTACTTTTCTTATAATGAGAAACTTAGATTCAAATAGGCCTCTGTCTGGTTGTAGCAGCAAACCAGAAAGAATGGAAAATAGCATCAGCAGAATCAACTAGGTTTTTGTAATGCCTTGGAAACAATTAAATCACTGACATTTTAGCCCTTTTAAAAATGGCTCCTCTCTGATTCAGGGTAATAGTGTGATATCTGTGCTTCAGTTCAGTGTGTGGAGAAAGGTCACGATATGGGTGGTGACAGGCATTTCAAGCTTCTTCACAGTGGTGACAAGACGAAATGACATAATTAAAACAAAACAATTCTAACAATTATTGCTAACTCCTGCATTTAAGTGTCACTGTAACTCAGATTATTCTAATTAAAATTTCAAGTTGGGCCTGGAATAAATATTCAATATGTTTTCAAAATATACACTTTTACTTTATAGTCAACCTGTTGTTAAGCAGCATATTTTCTACTTTAGTTATTGCCACAAACAGCATGTGTTTATCCTTTAATTATAGTGATCTGAGTACTGCCAGCCTCCGCTACCTCAGCAGCAGGCAAGCCTTGGCTGACATCGTCAACTTCCGAACTGAAATAGCAAGGAAACGGGGACTCACCAAAAATAAATGGGTTACATTTGGCGGCTCTTATGGTGGTTCCCTTGCAGTGTGGTCGAGAATAAAACACCCCAACCTGTTTGCTGCAGCAGTGGGTAGCAGTGCACCAATTCAAGCTAAACTTAATTTTTATGGTGAGTATTATCTATATATGGGAGTCCCTGGATGTGGCAAAAGGTTAGTGCCCTCAGCTAACTGAAATGCTGGAGGTGCAAGTTCATCCAGAGGCACCTTGGAAGCAATCTCTAGCTATCTGCTTCCAAAAAATCAGCTATTGAGATCCCTATGGACAACAGTTCTACTCTGACACACATGAAATCAAGAGGTGGAATCAGCTTCACAGAAACTGGTTTGGTTTTTATGGTATATATATATATACCTATGTATGCATATATAAGTATACATGTAGTATTTATATACATATATATAATAAGAAAAGTATCTGTATGTCAGTGATTACCATAACAAGTGTGTCCTAATAAGACAGGGTCACCCAACTAGACCTAAGTCTTTCTCCCTCCCCATATGATAGGGTTCCAAGAAAGATATATATGTTACCCACAGTTGGTACCTGGTATCCATATTTACAACCATATAATGGGTGATGGCTTCTTAAAGGGTGGAAATGATGTGACAACTCTTAGCTATTGATCTGATAGTAAAAGAACTCATGATATAGCTATTTCCAAAGAAGTAAAGGACAAGCTCTTATTTTTGAAGGACAAAAATTTCCTACTTTGAAGTTGTCTTTCAATTTTCCTTCCTACTACCTGACTTTATGATAAACCATTTATAATTAATGGCCTTAGGATTTTTCCAGGTAGACAAACATTTGTGATTGGCAATTTCGGCCTCAGAATACATATTCCCATTAAAATGCTTAAAGTATAAAGTTTTTACTTAACTTTTTCTTGTAAAACCAAAAATAACCTCCCTCTCCCCAAAAAGGGAGGTAAATTTTCCTTTAATACTTGAACTTTTCAAAGGTTAACAAATATTCAGTCATCATTCCAGTTCAGGTTCCCGTAGCCTTGATAGAATCTTATCTGGTCCAATAAATCTGAAGGCTGTAACACTGAGGCATTTCTCTCCCTTCCTCTTTTAACAAGAGAAATCATGTTCCAGTTGATGAATACATGAGGATTTGCAGAGTGTGGTTGTAAGTCATTGTTTACTAGTGATTTTTATTGGCATTCTGGCAAAATCATTAAATGTTGCCATTTCTTAACTTTGTCATATTATAAAACAGAGGTAACTGCAAACTTGAAAGAATTATATTTTATAAATGGTTGCAATTAAACCGTATTCGATGTACTTTTTTTCTTCTTCATATTCTTAGAGTACAATGAAGTAATTGGAAGGATTCTGTCTGCTCATAACAGCGAATGTCCCAAAGCAGTGAAAGAGGCGTTTGCTATTCTTGTGCAGATGCTGAAACGTCGGAAATACTACAGTAAGGTTGAAAAGGATTTCATGTAAGTGGACGGGTTTGTGTGTAAGAGAGTCTCTGCTTAATTATAGCCTGGTATTTCCTTAAATTTACACTATCAATGTCAGTTTCTTATGTTAAGGCTACTTACATGGAAAGAAAGGGAGATTTTGAACAGTTCAGTTCCTTTTGAATATTATTTATATTATCAATTTCTAGATCATATAAGAAGCATGGCTGGGACCTCTGTGGATACGTTTAAGTCTGGTGGGTGTGCAGATCAGAGGGCAGGAAAGAGTGGATGTTACCCTTGGGGTCCTCAGGCAGTCACGGGGCACGTTAAAACACTTCCCCTGGAAAGGAGAAGCAACTCAAGAGGAGCAGAGGCCCTGAAAACAAATCTTGTCATTTCTGTGAAAAAAAGAATGGTGAGGTTTTCCACAAAGTTTGGACTATAAAAATATACTGTGGTATGGGAGAATTTCAGGAACTGAATAAAAATGTTTTTGTGTTTGGATTTTTTCCCCCTGTTGAATAAGGCAGCCTTTGTTGTTTAAGATGTAGACTAGAGATTTCTTTAATAGTGGTTGTTGCTGGTAGGTTAGGTACCATCCGGTTGGTTCCAACTCATACTGACCCTATGTACTACAGGATGAAACACTGTGTGGTCCTGCATCATGCCCACAATCCTTGTTATGCTTGAGCCCATTGTTGCTGCCACCATGTCAATCCATCTTGTTGAGGGTCTTTCTCTTTTTTGATGACCATCTGCCTTACCAAGCATGATGTCCTTTTCCAGGGACTGATATCTCCAACAACATTTCCAAAGTATGTGAGACGTAGTCTCGCCATCCTTCCTTTTAAGGAGCATGTGGGTTGTTCATCTTCCAAGACTGATTTGTTCCTTCTTTTGGCAGTCCATGATATATTCAATATTCTTCGCCAGCACCACAATGCACAGGCATCAATTCTTGATGATAGTGGAGGACGTTCTTTTTGAAACTAGGAGTGTCCCCAGGAAAGTGGATTTCGGAAAAGTATATAAGCTGTAAATGAAGCACAAGAAATGATGACATTTGCCTTTACCTTGAAGAATGGAACAATAGATGAAGTCGGAGAGGGGAATTCAAAGGCATCATGTCTTTTACTCTTAGTAGTTCTTAGACTAGAGGAGAAAAAGAGATGGTGAAAGCCTAAAGATTAATATCATATCAGGCCAAGTATTGAAGAATGTGTGAGGGGAAGTTTTGGAAGCTTCAGAGAATTTGATGGGAGGAATCACAATTTTGCTTGAAGGTCTCATATTAACCATGTTGTTGTTGTTAGCTGCTGTTGACTCATGTTCACCCTATGCACCACCAAACAAAATGCTGATCTTTCCTGTGCCATCCCATGATTGGATGCAAATTGGACAGTTGTGATCCATAGGGTTTTCATAACCATACTCACTTTTTTTTGGTTCCCAGGAGCTAAATTACGATGTTGATAAAACCCACCAGCAGGGGGAGACATCACCTTAAGTTTCCCCTTTGTGGCTTGTAAAGATCATCTGACAGTTAACAGTCAAATCAAAAGCTTTTGTTTCTGCACACTTGTTCTGTTGTTCTTGCCAGTGACCTTCGAGTTGATTCTGCTCATGGAGACCTCATGTGTGCAGAATAAATCTGCTCCATAGGGTTTTTGAGGCTGTGAACGTAAGTTAATGAAATAATTTTAGTCTCTTGATCATAGCCTTCAGTATGAATTACACCTCAACAAAAAGATAGCACAAATCCTCACAATTGGCTCATTAAGTAACATCATGTTAAATGAAGAAACTATTGAAATTGTCAAAGTTTTCATTTTTCTTGGATCCTCAGTCAACACTGAAGGAAGCAGCAGTCAAGAAATTCAACTACATATTGCACTGGGTAAACCTGCTGCAAAAGACCTTTTCAAAGACTTGAAAACCAAAGATGTCACTTTGAGGAATAAGGTGCCCCTGAACCAATCCATGGTATTTTCAGTCGCCTCATATGCATGCGAAAGCTGAACAACGAATATGGAAGACCAAAGGAGAATTGATGCCTTTGATTTATGGTGTTGTCTAAGAATATTGAATACACCATGGATTGCCAGAGGAACAAAATATCTGTCTTGGAAGAAGTACAACGAGAGTGTTCCTTAGAAGGGAGGATGAGGAGACTTTGGCCATGTTATCAGGAGTGGCCAGTCCTGCAGAAGGACATTATTTTGGTAGAGGGTTATTGAATAAGAGGAAGACCCTCAATGAGATGGATTTACCCAGTGGCTGCAACAATGGGCTGAAACATAGCAACAATTACGAGGGTGGTGCAGGATCCAGCAGTTTTTCTTTCTCTCGTACATCAGGTCAGGATGAGTCAGAACCTACTTGATGGCACCTAACAACAACAATCATGGCACTAGATTGGTTGTGATTCTAATAAGACGGAAGCAGTGGCTTTCATCCTCACCTGCTGTCTACTGTCCATGAAGATCTACCCCAGGCAAAGGCCTCAAAAAAGCCACATTTTTCCACAAAGGGGCAGGAGAAGATCATATAAAAGGGTTAAGAGCCATCTAATACCTTGCATGGTAAACCATCTCAACACAATTGGCCAATGGAAAGTGGAGACATTTGTTTCTTTCAAATCTAAATCATTCAGATTTTATTCTGTATAAATTTTAAATGCCATTTAAGGAAGAAAATCTTCAAACTTTAACTATCAATTATATAGTTTACCTTCCGACTGCAGAATTAATCTTGGGCACATTTGTTACTACATATTCTAACATTCCACTAACTCATTAATGGATAATTTTTTAAAGGCTTTTCCATTTATTTCACTTCTCTCTTTGCTTCACTTGTCTATTAGTGTTCTTTGAGGGCATCGGTCCACTGTAAGCTTCTCCTGGGAGACTCAGCCTGTTTGCTCCATTCAAGTCTAGTCAGCTGTCCTGTGTGAGCCAGATCTTTCAGGGAGAGTACCACCTGCTCCTGTCCTGAACCCCGCCTGATGTGCATGCAAACACTAGGGACACAGCTGTCATGTCCCTGTTTGCTTCTCTGCCCAGACACTGAAACTCATCACCCTGGGGCTCAGCAGGTCCTCCTGCCTCAAAGTTCTTCAGGTGCTCAGACTGACATCCCCTCCCCTGTATCAAGAATGGAATGGAAGGTTCCACAACTCTCTTGGCTTCCTGATTCTGAGCTCCAAATGTAGAAACTCCTGCCAATGCACTCTCACCCCACCCCCAGCCTGAGCTAGAATCTGATTCAGGCTTAGTTTACCCTCAAAGCATACTAGTTGAGAAACCCTGGACCAGGGCTCAGAAGAGTGGGTTATAGACCTACTATGTTTGTGTGACTTAAACAGCTGAACTTTTTTGCTGTGGAAAGATTTCTGAATCTTTCTATGGGCCTCAACGAAACTTTCTTAGCTTTTCTCCCCACCATTTCTGCTCTCTCCTTTTACTTCTTTCTCTTCTCACAGCCATTCCTCCATTCTAGCTGTAATAAAACATTCAGGAGACACTTGACATACTAAGGCAACAATCCTAAACCTTAGATAGAGGTTACACTATAGGATGCTTTCTTAATATACAAAACTCAGCAGTCCCTCCTCCTATCACATACCAACTGGATTAGACATCATTATTTCTAGAAAGCTCAAGGGCACATAAGCAGATTGACGAATATGGAAGAAAGGAAATAGATTCAGGAGAAATGCATCCCCTGTAAAACGAAGTCTTAACTATCAAGTCAGTACAAGGAAGGCAAAGGTAACTACACTGAAGAAAGGAAGGTTGGCAACAGGGTGAGTTAGATCTTTTCTCCTCACTAAGTATAACAGGCATATATATACATAAAAATATATATGTATGCATATATACACAAGCATACATATATATATGTATAACTTGTTTTCTTTTGTATTTTTCTTCCTTTTTTTCATCTTTCCTCCTCCTCCTGGGTGGAGTAGGGAGATGAATGTCAGAGTGAAGACACCTGCGCTGGGCTGTGCTGGTTATGCTGAGTTGGGCTGGGCTGGGCTGGGCAGGACTGGGGGGACTCCATGACAACAGGAGGCTACAGATTGCAGGCAGAATGAGAAGCCCTGACACTCCAACTTGGACACTGGCACCCCAGACTGGCAGAACACAGAGGAAGCTTTCCAGGGGCATGGCATCTGTTCTCAAGGCCCCGAGCACTATTGCTAAGTGAGAAAAGTTCCTCTCAACAACCTCTCTCCTTCCTGCAAGCTAAAGTCCTTTGCCTCTTAAATATCTGCACTTGTCAAAGTTCCCTCCCTCCAAAACTATCCCTTCCTTCTTCTAATTCTCAAAGAAAAACTTATTCCCTGAGACTTAATTACTGATAAGACATAAAAACTTGATTTGACACTTGGTAATTGTTTACTTTTGTGATATGTGAGGTAATATGTATGATCAGTGTCGGCATAACAAAATGTCCCCATACTTTAATATCTTACTAGAAGTGGATAAATTGAACTATTTTAGAAGCTTGACTACATATTTATCATTAGCTGAAATGATAAACGTATATATACACATATATAGGTATACATACATATACAAGTTTGTTAATAAAGAAATTTCATGGAGCTGAATATTTCTAAAAGAAGATCCATAGTAATCAGTAACTACACTGATTCCCAAAGCTACCTAGAAAGCCCCAGGCTACACCCTTACTTTCACAGATGATTCCACAAAACAGAAGGCTTAAGTGATTTTGCTCAAAATCACAGAAGAAGCAACAGCACCAGAACACAACTGAGGTATCTGGCTTTCAATCTAGTGGAATTTCTAATCAAAGTCACCTCATCACACACATTGAAATGTAGCAGAGTTAATTCTTAAGTCACTGGAGGTTTTGTGGAACTTGACTGTTTAAGTGTAACTTACTGTTGTAAGTGTAGATATTAAGCAAAACTACTTGTTATAAAAGCTACATGGAGATGCTTTTTTATGTAGAAGTCACAAATACCACATTACATTTTCCTTCTTCCCTTTCTCCTTCTTCCTTTCTTTTCTTCTGTCCCTCCTTCCTTCCTTTCATCCACTCATCCATCCACCCATATATCCATCCATCTATCCATCCATCCATCCATTCATCCATCATATCCACTGGGATAGGCATTGGGAATATAATAGGGAGAAAATATGGACATGGACTTGACTCTCGTGGAATTTCCAGTCATGTGAAAGGTATGGACATGAATCAGATAGCCACAATAAAATATAAGATTGCAACTACAAACTAACGTAAGTCCTCTAAAAAAAATGAATAAGATATTGTGAAGTTTTAGAGTAAAGAAAATTAAGTTAGCATGAGGACAGGGTAGGTAGACTTCTCCAAGGATATGATGCTTGACCAGCTCTCTGAAGAACAGGATGTAGATAAAGATGGCAAGAGGCAGGCAGAGAACATTCCAGAGAGAGCAGCAAGGCAAAATCCCTGTAATGAGAGGGCCTGAATGGAAGCCCATATGACTGTAGAGCAGGCAAAATGGGAAGGACATGTGAGTTGAAAGTGACAGTCTAGGCCACATGTGGTGATGTTTAACATACAGATTTCTGGGTCTCTCTCTTTTGTTGTTCATAGGTGCCATCAAGTTGCTTTGATTCATAGTGATTCTATGTATAACAGATCAAAATATTACCTGGTCCTGTGCCACCCTCACAATCATTGCTTGAGCCCATTGTTACAGACACTGTGTCAATCTATCTCCTTGAGAGTCTTCCTCTTTTTCACTGACCATCTACTTTACCAAGCATGATGTCCTTCTCCAGGGACTGGTCCCACCTTATCACATGTCCAAACTACATAAAACAAGTCTTTCCATCCTCCCTTCCAAGGAGCATTCTGGCTATAGTTTTTCCAAGACAGATTTGTTCATTCTTCTGATAATCCATGCCATAGCCAGTATTCTTCTCTACACCATAATTCAAAGTCATCAATTCTTCTTGGATCTTCCTTATTCATTATCCAGTTTTTGAATGCATATTAGGTGGTAAAAAATATCATGTCTTGGTTCAGGCTCAGCACAGCCCTCAAAGTGACATCTTTGATTTTTAACACTTTAAAGAGGAACTTTGCAGCCAATATTTGCAATGTAATGTGTCCTTGGATTTCTTGACTGCTGCTTGCATGGGTGTTGATTGTGGATCCATGGAAAATGAAATTCTTGACAACATCCATCTTTTCTCCATTTATCATGATGTTGCTTATTGGTTCCAGTCGTGAGTATTATTGTTCTCTTTATGTTCAGGTGCAGTCCATAAGGAAGGCTATGGTCTTTCATCTCCATCAGTAAGTGATTCAAGTCCTCTTCACTTCATCAGTCAAGGTTGTGTCATCTGCATCTCACAGGTTGTTCATGAGCCTTCCTCCAATCTTGATGACAGGTTCTTGTTCAAATAGCCCAGCTTCTCAGATTATTTGCTCAGCATACAGATTGAATAAGTATGGTGAAAAGATACAACAGTGGCATAAACCTTTCCTGATTTTAAAGAAAGTGGTATCCTCTTTTTCTGTTAAAATGACTGACTCTTAGTTTATGCACAGGTTACCCATGAACACAAGTGTTCTGGAATTCCCAGGCTTTGAAATGTTATCCATAATTTGTTATGATCCACGCAGTCAAATGCGTTTGCATGGTCAACAAAACATAGGTAAACATCTTTCTAGTATTCTCTGATTTCAGCCATGATCCCTCTGACATCAGCAATGATATCCCTGGTTCCAAGTCTCTCCTGAATCCGGCTTGAATTTCTGGCAATTTCCTGTTGAAGTACTGCCGCAACCATTTTCCAATTATCTTCAGCCAAATTTTACTTGCATGTGATATCATTGATACCGTTCAACAATTTCATCATTCAACTGGATCAACTTTCTTTGGAATTCGTATGTATATGGATCTCTTGCTGTTGGTTGGTCAGGTAGCTGTCTCCCAAATTTCTTGGCATAGATAAGTGAGCACTTCCCGCATTGCATCTATTTGTTAAAACGTCTCAGTCAGTATTCTGTCAATTCCTGGAACCTTGTTTTTCACCAATGCCTTCAGTGCAGCTTGGATTTCTTCCTTTAATACCGTCAGTTCTTGATCATATGCTACCTCCTGAAATGGTTGAGCATCAACCAATTCTTTCTGGTACAGTGACTCTGTGTAGTTCCTCCCTCTTCTTTTGATTCTTCTTGCATCATTCAATATTTTGCCCATACAAACCTTCAATACTGCAACGTGAGGCTTAAATTGTTTCTTCAGGTCTTTCAGCTTGAGAAATATCCAGTATGTTCTTCCCTACTGGTTTTCTAACTTCAGGTCTTTGCACCGTTCATTACAATACTTTATTTTTTCTTCTCCAACCACCCTTTTAAATCTTCTGTTCAGCTCTTTTACTTCAAAATTTCTTCCATTCTCAGCACAAACCAGTCTTTGAAGACTTCCTGCTACTTGGAGAGATATCATCTCAGGATACATCACCTCTCCTCCCCCCATGCTGTGTCTGAAAAGGCAACATCCACTCCTTTTCCGGGTTTCCCATATTTGGTAGATTGTTGTTTTTGTTCTTGTGTGCTGTCGAGTCAATTCCAACACTTAGTGACTCTATAGGACAGACTAGAACTGCCCCATAGGGTTTCTAGATTATAATTGTTATGGGAACAGTGGTTAAGAGATTAGCTGCTAACTAAAAGGTTGGCAGTTCCAATCCACCAGCTCCTCCTTGGAAACCCTATGGAGCTGTTCTAGCCTGTCCTATAGGGTCACTATGAGCTGAAACTGACTGGTCAGCAACTGGTTTGGATTTTTTGGTTTTGTCCAGCAAAGCAGCTGGTGGGTTCAACCTGCCAAACTTTCAGTTAGCAGCCCAGCATTTACCCATTGCACAACCAGGACTCACTTTGAGAGATCAATGACATATAATCATTAATTTTCAGGATTAGGTAGTATCTTGACTCATTCTCTTTTGACATATAAAAGAGAGAGGCATTCAGAGAGGGAGAAAACTCATCACCACCAAGCAAGAAGAGCCGGGAGTGGATGGCATCCTTTGGACCCAGGGTTCCTGCACTGAGAAACTCCTAGACTAGGGGAAGATCAATGACAAGGACCTTCCCCCAGAGCTGACAGAGCGAGAGAACGCCTTCCCCTGGAGCTGGCACCTTGAGTTTGGACTTCTAGTCCGCATGAATTGACAGAACACTGATTGAAATGTTTCAACAAATGGTTGCAGAACTGGAGGTGTTCATTTAACTATGTCGAGAAATGTAGAAGACACTTTCCTGTGTACTACGGACATGTGATCAGGAGACACTTGTCCCTGGAGAATGACATTGTCCTTGGTAAAAAGTCAGTGAAGAAGATGAGACCCTGAATGAGATGGATAGACACATTGGCTGCAACAAGGAGCTCAAGCATAACAATTGTGAGGATGGCACAGAACCAGGAGGTGTTCTGTTCTGTTGTATATAAGGTTGCTATGAGTCAAAACTGACTAGATGGCATCTAACAACAATAGCCTTCTAAACTGTGAGAGAATAAATTTCTGTTTGTTAAAGCCATCGACTTGTGGTGTTTCTCTTGTAGCAGCACTAGATAACTAAGACTGGCAGTGACTTCCTCCTGTCCTTTCTTCCTTGGGTCCTAAATTTCATTCACCTAAATGCTGTCATTGTCCTTTGGTTCATCCCATGTCAAAGGAGAGGTATTTTCAGTCCTCAATGCGTGTTTACTAGGTTTCTGACACTGAGCTACTTCTTCTTCCTTCACAATTTACTCACACTGCTAGACCCCATGTCCCCAGCCATCACCAACAGAACAGATGGTCTCAGAGATTAGGCTCCTTTCCCAAGGTTGGAGGTGGGGGAGGAATCCCTGCAGAACTCCATGCCATGCTAAGGACTATGGGGAGAGGCCAAGATTCAAACACAACAGACTATTTGTAAACATTACATGCCTTGGGTAGGCTGAAATAAAGTGTCAGAGGCAAAATGCATAATCCTTGTGATTCCTCCCTATAATCTAAGACTTCCTCGGCATCTTTATTTCAGTGTTAATTACCTGCTAATATATACTGTGTGTGTGTGTGTGTGTGTGTGTGTGTGTGTTTGGTGGCATAAGAATGGGATCAATATATGTATATTGTTGTCCAGTACAATTGGAAAGAGCATTAAATACATTTTAATCTGTATTATTTATATATTACAGAATCATTCCTTAAAAAATGAGTCTCCTGCAATTTTAATTTTTCAGAGATCACTCTCAACCAAAATGGTCACAGAATTTTTGTGGTTCAATGGGTTGCCTACAACGAAACTATTTTGATAACAGTATTGTTACACAAATGCTGGATGGAATTATTTTCACCAATATATTTTGAATGTTTAGAAGTAGTGACCATAACTTATTTCTCCTTCCACAGTATAAACTTTCTGAAGAAATCTAGTATTCATTCATTTTGGACTGTTTTCAACATTTGGGGTTTGAATTTAAAGTGAAATTGACTTCACTCGTGTTTTCTTGACCACAGGTTATGTGAACCTATTAAAATTAACTCACCAAAGGACACAGCCTTTCTCATGACAAATATGATACACCTTGTTCATTTGTTTGTTCGTAAACAGATTAACAAATTTATTAAGGTAAGAAAATGAAGAAAGAAATGGGTGAAACATTATGGAGAAAGAAAAAATCTCAAGCAGGCATTCAGTAGTTGTCTAGTTGTCATAAATTAGTTGTAGAAAAACATGTTTGGGTGTTTGTTTAAAAATGAAAATCATGCATACATGCCTCCAGTCTGAGTACCAAACTAAATGATGAAACGTGTCCTACCAAATTATCTTAAACTCCAACAGCATCCTCTTCTTACTCACCTTTTATTCTAAATGTACTTAGAAACTCTTTCAAAGTAATAGAATAATGGATTCACTGTAGGCCAGAATTCAACTATTTCATTATAGTCTTTTATTTCAAAAACTTCAGAGAGTTATCCTATTAAGTATGAGTACCCCAAAATTGACCTATTGAATAGTAACAATTAACCAATTATAAGCAAATAGAAAAGAATTGAATTATGTCTTGTGTAGACTGAAGAATAAGACATGGTGAATTTTTGGATTGGAATAAATCTCAGATGCAGGAAATTTAAAAGAAAATTTGAATATAAAGTTTTTTTTGCTCTTTTTCACTGGGTCATGGAATAAGACAGGTTTTGAAATGAAAAATTTGTGAACTTTGATATAACTAGAAAAACAACTTTTTGGGAGATTAGGGAAATGCTTTTTTTTTTTTTTTTTTCAGGAATGTCAGAGATGAAGGGACATGTCCCTGAAACTGAGGTACCTAACCAAGGCAGCCTCACCCCACAGGTCACTCTGTTCTAACCCAGCCTGGTAAACTGCCAAAGAGAGTAAGGACAAGAACACTTGTCTGATAGAACAAGGAAATGGGAATGATTTGCAACTTGCATTGACATTTTTTTAAATTATTTTATTTTGAACTAATTATGGACTAACCAGCAGTTACGTAAAGTATACTGAGAAGTCTCATGTTCCTTTTATCCAGCTTTATCCAATATTAGCATCTTATATAACTACAGTACATTATAAAACCAATCTACATTGTCAAAATATGGTCAACTGGACTACAGATCTTACTTGGAGCTCAGCAATTTTTGTGTTTGTGTAAGGCTTGACAACTATGAGTTAACAACATTTCACACAAGTTCCCAAGGTCCAAAGGGGCAATGTCTCTAACACTTTCCTTTATTCCCTCCCACTTTCTCTCCATTCCTTCTCATAGTTTGTCTCTCTCTTCCTCCCTTGCTTCCAGCCTCCCACGCTGAGTACCATTTTAGTGCTAGGCACTGTGCTGTGTGTTGGGGAAACATTGGTGAAGACAGAACATTTGGGCCATGCCCTCCTTCGTTGTTATCATTCCCCTATTCTCATTCAGATCCTTAATAAGGCTTTCAGTTGGTCTTCCAGTCTTCTGTCTCTCTCCAACCCACTCTTTTCTCTATAAAGTTCTAGATCAATCTTCCTAAAGCACAAAAAACCGAACCTGTTGCCATCGAGTTAATTCTGACTCATAGCAACTGTATAGGACAGAGTGGAACTGTCACCACGGTTTTCAAGGAGCAGCTGGTCGATTCGAACTGCTGACCTTTTGCATAGCAGTCTGATCTCTTAACCAGGGCTCCTTCCTTGCTAAAGAGCCCTTAAAAAACTCTTCTTCATCAACAGAACGAATTACTACAACATATGTACAGTCTGCCATTGTAGGAAGTCCCCCTCTTCCAGTGTTCACAACTTATGTTCTAACCAAATTCTACAATTTGCTGCTCTGGTACTATCTTAGTTATCTAGTGCTGCTATAACAGAAATCCCAGAAGTGGGTGGCTCTAACAAAGATAAATTCATTTTCTCACAGTTTGGGAGGTTTGAAGTCCGAATTCAGGATGCTGGCTCTAGAGGAAAGCTTTTTCTCTCTAGAGGAAGATCCTTGTCTCTTTGAGCTTCTGCTCCTGGGTGATCCTTATGTGCCTTGGTATCTGTCTTCCCCCATCTCTGCTTCTTTCCCTTGTTGGTTTAATCTCTTTTATATCTCAAAAAAGATTGATTTAAGATAGACCCTAATCCTGTCTCCTTAACATACCAGACATAACCTAATCTTCATTAACATAGCTTAACCCCACTTCATTAAAATAACAAACACAACCTATTCACAAATGGAAATATAACCAAAGACAAAGATTAAGATTTACAACATATTTTGGGGGGAAACGCTATCCAATTCATAACAGGTACTCAACTGTACCTCCTTTCTCCTCATGTTACTCTAGCCTTCTTGAATGCTCTTCATGCCTATTCCCATCAGAATACATTAAGTGCATTTCAAAAGCCACCTCCCCCATGAAATCTCTCCTCATTGCTCCAAGCAGATGCACCTTCTACTTTCTTTAACCATTTCTCCCCACTCCCAGTATTTAATTTGTGATCTTATTGTATTGTCCTTGGAAATTCTGTGGGGTAGCTCTACTCTGTCCTATAGAGTTGCTGAGTCAAAATCGACTCGACGGCAAGGGGTTTATTGTACATGTTTTTCTCTACCTCATTTGGCATCCTATGGGTACATTCCTACTACTAGATCATAGCCTCCTTTAGAATAGAGATTCTACCTGGCTTCCATTCATTTTTATTTTGTTTGTTTGCTTTGTTCTGTTTTGTTTAAGTATCTGGAGAAGGAACATTGGTTTGAGTCAAGATAGATCTCCATGTCCTCCTCCCCAGTTTTTGCCACTTGTTATCTATGTGACTCATAACAGGATACCTCACTAAGTAGATAGCTCCAAGACTCTTGGGACTAATGCATCTACATCATAGGACATTATAGTAGTTTCCTAGTGTTACCTTAACAAAGTATTATAAAGGAAATCAAAAATAAACAAACCTGTTGACATTGAGTAGATTTCGACTCATAGTGACTTTATAGGATAGGGTAGAAATGCCCCACAGGGTTTCCAAGGAGCAGCTGGCGGATTTGAATTGCTGACCTTTTGGTTAGCACCTCTATCTCTTAACTACTGCACCACCAGGTGGTTTTAAACAACAGAAACTTAGTGTCTCACAGTTCTGTAGGCTAGAAGTGCTAATTCTGGGTGTCATTAGGATAATGTGCTGTCTGAAGGATCTAGGGGAGCTCCTTTCTTGTCTTTCTCAACTTAGTGGAGTTTAGCTCTATTTTTCTACATTTGCTGGTGGAATTAGGGTGGAGTGTGATTGAAAAGCCAAGCCATAGTATGCAGTTAAGTCTACAGTTAATGTGAAAACTAGTGACTGACTTCTCTCAAACATAGGGAAGCTAAGTTTCAGTTGTCAGCATCTACCAGGCCTAACAAAGATTTGATGTACTGCTCAGCTGAAAAGACACTACACTGCTTCCTAATTAGAACTACATGGTCTGTTTCTGTCAAGAGGGAGTATTTTACTGTCAGATCATTTCCTTTTTTCCTTCCCAAACAAAAACCAGACCAAAACAAAACAAACCAAAAAATCTCCACCCCCTACCTCAAACTCTGGAAATAGATGTGTCAGCATGCCATAATAATATAGTATCATTGCTAAAATAGGTGTGTAGAAGAGATATTCCCAGTTCCCTAATTAGTATGTCACTAGCAATAATTTTTTCTTTCTAAGAATAACTAAGAATGGACTTCTATGACTTTTAACAAGTGAGGTGAGAAAAGTCATGCATTTCTGCCCAAATCTCTTTCCTGGTGGACTATGGAATTTCAATTGGTAATTCTTACATGAAGGGATATCTTGAAGTCAACAACTTGGTCAGTAACAGAAAGCTAGGACTTCTCTCAACCTCTTATAAATACAACCCACCCCCTCCACCTAGGTCAATCCTCCTTGAGTATCTTTTTCATTAAGTTACTTCCCTGTTCAAAACTTTGAATTAATCCTTATTATTCTATCTCTTCAAAGTTAAAGAATTCTCTAATCTAGCCATATTCTATGGTCAATAGCTATTTTCACTATTTTTTTGTTAGATACTTCTCTTGACTAGATAAGAATAATAATATGGTGATGGTTGAACAACATGATGATCATAATAAATGTCACTGAATTGTACATGTGAAGATTTTAGAAATGGCAAATGATCCGTTATGTATATGTTGTTGTTGATGATGTTGTTAGATGCTGTATTGCTGGTTCCAACCCACAGTGACACTGTGTACGACAGAATGAAACACTGTCTGGTCCTGCACCAACCTCACAATCGTTGCTGTGTTTGAGCCGATGTTGCAGCCACCATGTCAATCCATCTCATTGAAGGTCTTCCTCTTTTGCTGACCCTGTACCATACCAAGCATGACATCCTTCTCCAGGATCAGGTTCCTCCTAACAACATGTCCAAAGTGCATGAGGTGGAGTCTCACCACCCTCACTTCCAGTGAGCACTATGGCTGTACTTCTTTCAAGACAGATTTGTTCATTCTTTTGTCAGTCAGTGGGATATTCAGTGTTACTTGATATCACTATAATTCAAAGGCATCAATTCTTCTTCGGCCTTCTTTATTCATTGTCCAGCTTTCATATGCATGGGAGACAACTGAAAATATCATGGCTTGGTTCACGCGCACCTTTGACTTCAAGGTCACATCTTTGCTTTTCAATACTTTAAAGAGGTCTTTTGCAGCAGATTTGCCCAATGTAATACTTCATTTGATTTCTTGACTTCTGATTCCATGGGCATTGATTGTGTATACAAGTAAAATGAAATCCTTGACAACCTCAATATTTTCTCTGTTTATCATGCTGTTGCTTATTGGTCAAATAATGAGGATCTTTGTTTTCTTTATATTGAGGTGTAATCCATACTATAGTCTTTGATCTTCACCATTAAGTGCTTTAAGTCCTCTTCACTTTCAGCAAGCAAGGTTGTGTCATCTGTCCTTCGAAGGTTATTCATGAGGTTACCTATATACTTATGACAATTATTAAAAAATGGAAGAAAAAATATAATTATTATAATAACAGTGCTGTTTTTAATTGAATAACCTTTGTTCCATGTACTCTCCTAAGAGCTGCTTTCATTTAATCCTTACAGGAAATTTCTGCGTTAATCTGATTATTTTATTCTTACTGTCCCCCTTGAGCACATGAGCAAACTGAGGCTCGGACAGTTAAGTAATTCAAGTACACAAATCCATGCCTGTTACATCATCCTCTTAAATATTGCACATCCCTGCTACCACTTCTTCCAGCATATCGTTCCCCTTACTTAAAACACACTGTCCTTTTATACTTTAATTTTATTGTTGTAAAAATATAAAGAACACAACATTTGCCAATTCAACCTTTTTCACATATACAATACAATAAAAAGAATTACATCAATCATATTGTGCAAGCATCACCAGTATTCGTTGCCAAATATTCCATCCCCATAAACAAAAACTTTATGTTACATAAACAATGGTTCTCCCCTTTCTTTGTCCCTGTTGTCCTCTGGTAACCACTATTAAACTCTACTCTCTATACCTTTGTCTATTCTAGATACTTCATATTAGTGAAATCATACAAATGTACTCTACTTATCTCTATTTATTTAAATCTTACACAATCTTCCAGGTCCACCTCAATTCCTACCTTCTCAAGAAGCCTTTCCTCATGATTCTGGTCCTCATTGACTTCATGCAGAATTCCTGGAGTAGCTCATTACAGTTTTCATATTGTATGTATTTTGTCTTCTTGAATAGGATCCTTTCGAAGGGTTGGTTCTCATCTTTTACACCTCCCAAAGGTTCTAGCCGTGCTCTGGAAAGATACAGCACGCTCAGTCAAAGCTTCCTTATTTGTAAACCCTTTCAAAACAAATACTGATCAAAAAGCCAAAAAGCCCTCATTAAAGCAACTGCTTTTTTGAGCTCTGTGTCTTGCACAAGTGACATTGACTCGCTTCTAAGTGACTCTGCAAGTTGATAGTTTTCAGGAATTGATCTCCAGGCCAAGTTACCAGAGAATATTTGCTCCTTATTTGAATTAAAAGCAACCAGTTAATGCATTGAAAATAATTTTTGGAGGTGAATTCCATTTGGAGCTGAAAGCCATCCCATGTATATTCTCTTAAGGATAATTTCAATCTCGGTTTTTTCAGGGAGAACCAGAAGAGATCAACATTGATAACCTATGTGACAGTATGACTGACGCCTCACTCGGTTCACCATATGACAGATTCACAAAAATTGCACATTTATTCCGTAAGAGTAAACACGTGGATTGCCTTAGTGCAAGTTATAGTGATGAGCTGGCAGAATTGTCTAACTCTTCCTTGGACTACCTACGTATTAAGAATGGTAATGTATTATCTGGTTAATATGGAAAACTTTCCTTTTGGGGTTGTACAATGTGAGCACAACAATGTGCATTAATCACTCTTCCAACTGTGAGGCTGCATTAAGCCTCCTGAAGAATTATGAAAGAATCACAGATAAGGGTTTGAGAATCACAACTCAAGGACAGGAAGAGAAAGTGAATGAGTTGATGAGCTGGACATACACAGATTAAATCACTTTAATAAGAGATGCGCAAATACCAAATGCTTAGGATTGCAAGATACAGAATAAAGAAAGATGCCCCTTATTACTTTTCAACATGGATCAAGTGTCACTGATGTCAAAAACTAGCTCACCCCACTTCAAATTCCATACAGAGCAGTTGTCAAACTGATTACACTCTAGAATGACCTAACCTGTTGTCTTCAAGTTGATTCAACTCATGGTGATCCCATATGTTACAGAGCAGAACTGCATCATAGGGTTTTCTTGATGATAATCTTTTTGGAAGCAGATTGCTAGACCTTTTTTCTGTGGCGCTGCTGAGTGGGGTCAAATTATTTACTTTTGGTTAGTAGTCAAGTACAAACCATTTGCAACACCAGGGACTTTCTGTAGTCTACTAGCCTATTTGAAATCCAGTATAATAATAACTTGAAGCTATCTCCAGCACAACTAGTTCCTAAAGTTGTTAACTACGTTATTTTTATGAAAATAATGCACGTCTTCTTTGGGTGCCAACCTCGCCCTCCACCCCACCCTCCCAAGATATTTTCCTAAGCACACTATGCTAATTTTTTACAGCTACATGTAAAAAAATTGATATAGGGGTGCTTGTGAAAATACTTGCGGGGTGATGGGAGAGGGTGTGTTTGGCAAATATAAAACGTATGTGTTATTTGCATAAAAAGACTGTAAATTACTCAAAGACATGTGAATCCTTGATGTAGCTGCTATACTTTCAATATACCAAACCTCTAAGTTATTATCCACAATTTAATCCTTTGATTTACTAATCCTACCAATACTGGTTACCTCTGGGGAAGAAGTTGCAGTCCAGCATGATTAAGGATGAGGAGATGGTGAAGGACAGGAGAATCGAGTATGCATCCTTTCTTGAAGAAGTTTTCTAAGAAGGACCTGGGAGATTCTAAGGGGGAGTTAAGTAGAGGAGGAAGCAGAGAGAAAGGAGCATATTCCCACAGATGCTGGAAACAGAGGACAGACAGTGAGACAGACCTGAGGTGCTCATAAAGATGGTCCTGGAACTAGGGAGGTTTTACTTCAGGAGCATGTGGGGTTTTCACCAGCATCTCCTTTTCATTGGATGTAGTTTCACTTCTTGGTGTGATACTGTTGACATGACAAAAATAACTTTGCAATGATGGGATCAAATTTGTTTTAGAAGGGCAGGAGCAGCAAATAAATTAGAATACTTAATTTTTTTTTAAGCTTTTTGCTTGCTCATGGACAAAAAGTGTCATTTCTGGTTAAGTCAACTTATGTTTTGCTTTCTAGAGAGGCAATGGTTCTATCAGTGTTGCACTGAATTTGGCTTCTTTGAGACCACGGATTCAAAGAACCAGCCCTTCTCTGGAACACCTCTCAGGTAAAGGCTCTGCCTTGAATTATGTTTGTCACTAGCAACCATGATTGGAGAGTTTTGGGTTTTTTTGCTTTTCCATATTTAAAGGGAAGAATAAATTTATCAGATTGGCCAGTCCCAAATTGGTGAAAAATTAAGGGAGAAATCCTCTGGATGGAAATTTGAGAAATCAAAAATATTCCAGTATGCCTTATGTCGTAGCTACCAGGAAACAGACTATAAGTTTTAGAGTATTCATAAGAATAAATACATTAGTAGACTCAGTCTTACTTATTACTACTCCAGGGTCATTTTATTTAATACTCTTTTACCAAGAAAGTACTTTGTGTGTTTATTGAAAAATCCAGTTAAGTAACGTGATGACAGCAAAGTTGCAAGTAAAAGAAGATAAATTGTCCATTTCTTTTGAATTCAGTTAGCCAAGATTTGCTGGTTGTATCAAGCAGGACAGATCTCCATTAGCCAACTTTATTCTCATTGGTTTATGATCCTTTGTTCGTATTTACTGCATTCATAGAGCAAGATATGGTTTCTGAACTGTAGAATTGTGCATTAGAAACAGAAGCTAATAAATATGAAGAACTTTAGAGGCAATTTGACACTTAAAATTGCAGAAGAGAGATTCTCTATTTATAAGTGAGTTTGTGTGTGTGCAGATGTTTTGTACATAAAAATACATAGACATTATAACATGTAAAAATACCTCGAAAGACCAAATCATGATAAAAGTATACAGTTGGGGGAAAAGTATGAACTTGGAGCATACAGTTTCTCCTATCAAAATTCCCAAACCCTCAAATTCCCTAATGAGGAATGGGGCTATGAATTAATTAAAGTCAAGTGTATTAACTGGACTACACTTTTTAAGAGTGGTGTCTGGGGTGAAGGTACCTGTATTGTGGGAAGCACCTACTGTAGCCTCACTTCTTTTGGTGTCTGTTCCATGACTGTGGAGAGAAGGCCCTTCTACCTTTTTAGCTCTTTGTCCCTTTGCATATCATTTTTGCTCCTAGGACATATGAGGGGAAATCCTGCTTTTTTTTTTTTTTTTTTTTTTTTTGCTCCCTTCTTCAGTCTTTCCTATGGGTTCCAGACCCTCCAGGCTAGACCAACTAAAATGGAATGTGTGGAGGAGCCCTTGGTCCTAATCGGGCTACACAAGCTTAAGTACGCTTTCATTCGGAAGGCAAAGAATCAGCTTTTGTGCTTCTTGTTCTGAAATCATAGGTGGCATCCAGGAAACAGCAGCCTATGTTGACTCCAGCCTCGTTACTAAGGCTCTACATTGGGTAGGTCAAGTTGCAGATAGAGAATAACTTTACTGGCCACGTTCTTCTCATGCTTAACTACTAACAAAACTAATAAAAGGAATAGACAGGCTAGATTGATAGATAGAAAATTTCCTTCTTAAACTGAAGAAATTGTTTTAGCTATTTTAAGTAACTCAGATTCTCAGAGGAAAACAAAATAACTAAAACAAAAACAAAAAACACTACACTCTTTCTGTAGATACCTACACACACTCCACAACCCTGTTCTCCAGCTCTTACAATTTTCTTTCATTTTCTTTGCAGGTATTTTCTTCAGTTATGTTCAGAGGTCTTTGGCCCTGAGTTCAGTAGCGATTTAGTGGCTCGGGGTGTTAAGACCACCAACAAGTACTATGGTGGCTTCAATGTGAATGGAAGCAAAATCATCTTTTCCAATGGTTCCAATGATCCTTGGCGTTATTTGGGAATCACAAAGGATATCAGTAAAGATTTGCCTGCTGTTTTCATTAAAGGTAACACAGATCTGAATAATCAAAGACCCACATATAGGATGAAATATATCCACATGTAATAATAAATAAAGGAGGCAATGAAGGTTCAGTGGTGGAAAACCAGCCTTCCATGAGAGGCCTGGATAGATTCCCAGCCAATGTACCTCATCTGCAACCACCACCCGTCTGTCAGTTGGACTCTTGGGTGTGTCCATGATACTAACCACGTTTCAGTGGCGCTTCCAAACTCAACTGAGACAAACTACGTACAAAGGTGTGGTCTTTTTCCAGAAATCAGCCAATGAAAACCTTATGGATCACAATGGTTCGATCTGGAAGCAATCATGGCGGTGACCCAGGACCAGGCGTTATTTAGTTCTATTGTGCATGAGGTCAGCATCAGTTGGGGGATGACTTGACAGCAGCTAACAACAGTAACGTTAATATATTCCTTTTGATACTGTTATCGACAAGAAACACAAAATACTTCTAAGCAGGTGATAGGTAGTTCATTTAGCCTTCACTATTATATCATCTTCATGCTGACATCTAAAAAGAGCACCTTAAAAAATTACTAATCAGCACAGAAAAGAAAGGTATATATAAAATGACCCATTTCTTTACTGTTGTCGTCATTGGTTTTCCAGGTTTTTTTAATAAGAAGTTTATATGGTTGCAGATAATCAAGTGAGATGAGGTCATTTTCTTCTGTGAATGGAATTACTCATTAAAAGAAGATATTTTATCTAAGAGCTCTGAACACTAGATAAATGGGTGTCCAACAGCGCAGTAGGTTAGTTCATAGAACACTAACCTTACTTGGAGGACACAGTCTCTCCATATAATGACTTTTACATGTAGTGGTTCATAAAATTAGTTGAAAAATAATCTCAATTATCTATTTTTAATACTGGATAAAATGTGTATTCCTGCTTCAAAATAAAAAGTGACTGCTTATTATGCTAATGGGATATTTACAAAAGCCATCGCCATAGTTTTCAGCTCAAAGCCCCTGGAAAATTTAATCTTAGTCAATGGAAAGTCAATCTCTTAAATATGCAACTCTTAATATTTAAAAAAGCTATCTTAAAGAATGAAAAAAGGCCTCAAGGAGCAGCATTCTTGGCAGGGGAAATGTAGTAAATGTGTTGATTGCAGAGAGAGATTCAAATGATAACTGTGGCTGATTCCTAGATGTTTAGCCATTTCATCATTGGTGGGTAGTAGGTTCTTTTATAGGGAAAAGTATATTTGCTTAAAATAATGTTCTCTTTAATATTTTCTCTATGGTTTTAATAATGATACATTGATCAAAAACTTTTTGTTTTCTTCCCAGATATTCTTTCTTCTGTAATATTATTTTTATATTACATCCACAAGGTGCTTTTTGTTAAATTATTTTTGTAATATTTCAGACTTTCAAAAGTTTGCAGTTATTGAGAACTTCTATATAGAGTAATCCCACCACTCATTGTCAGTTTGTTGTATTATGGTGGCTTGCATGTTGCTATGATAGTGGAAACCATGTCACCAGTATTTTAAATAGTAGTAGAGTTATCCATGGTGAAGAGATTAAAGCAGAGCTTCAGACTAAGACAGGCTAGGAAAAAAAATCTAGGGATCTACTTCCATAAATTAACCATTAATAACCTTATGGATCATACCAGAACATTTTCTCACTTGCTTAGTTTTGATACACCATTAGGAGATATCAATTGCTGGAGGACAACATCATGTTTGGTGAAGTAGAGGGCCAATCAGGGATACAAGATGGATTAGTTTAGATGGATTGGTACAATAGCCACAACAATGGAAATAAACATGCTGGTGATTTAGAGAATGTTGGAGGATCAGGTAACGTTTCACTCTGTTGAACTTAAGGTTACCATGAGTCAGAGTTGACTTGACAGCCAGTAACAGCAACAACAGATATAGAGTAATTCATTCAAAACAAAATAAACGTCCATCCTTGCATCCCTGAAGGCAACAATATCTGTGCCATTATGCCCATATGGAGCAGGGGTTACCATAACTGGAAATAACATGCTCCCTGTACTAGACCAGTTAACCAGAACAAACTCTCTAGAGGTGAGAAGATAGCCAAGACATGGTCTACATCTTTCAATTCTATTACAGTTATATTTGAGGTGCTTATTAATTTCTTCTGCCACATGTCAGTCTGTTTCTTGTGCTGTGGTGGCTTGCATGTTGCTGTGAGACTGGATGCTTTGCCAACAGTACTTCAAATGCCAGCAGGGTCACCCTTGGTGGACATTATTCAGCTGAGCTTCAAGACTAAGACTAGGAAGAAGGACCTAGCAGTCTACTTCTGAAAAATTTGGCCACTGAAATAGTAGCAGAACATTTTCTGATATACTGTCAGAAGATGAGGCCCTCAGGTTGGAAGGTAATGACAATACAACAGGGAAGAGCTGTCTCCTCAAATTACAGTCAACCATAATAACATGGGTGGAGTCAAGCTTTTGAAATCTCCATTTGCTGATGTGGCAAGACTCAAAATGAGAAGAAACAGCTACAAATATCCATTAATAATCAGAATATGGAAAGTACAAAGTATGAAACTAGGAAAGTTGGAAGTCATCAAAAATGAAATGGAATGCAAAAACATCAATATCCTAGGCATTAATGGGCTGAAATGGACTGGTACTGGCCATTTGAATCACAGAATCATATGGTCTACTATGCTGGGAATGACAACTTGAAGAGGAATAGCATCACATTCATCGTCAAGAAGAGCATTTCAAGATCTGTTCTGGAGTACAGCACTGTCAGTGATAGAATATGCATACGTCTACAAGGAAAACCAGTTAATATGACTAGTACTCAAATTTACACACCAACAACTAAGGCCAAAGAAGACACTGAAGATTTTTACCAACTTCTACAGTCTGAAGTTGGTCAAATATGTAATCAAGAGGCATTGACAATTACTGGTGTTTGGACTGTGAAACTGGGAGACAAAGAAGGATCTGGAGTTGGAAAATATGACCTTGGTGATAGAAATGACAAGATTGTGTGATAAAATTTTGCAATTTCTTCACTTCAAATGCCTGTCTTCAACAACATAAACAGCGACTATACATGTGGACCTCACCAGATGGAACACACAGGAGTCAAATCAACTACATCTGTGGAAAGAGACAATGGAAAAGCTCAATATCATCAGCTAGACAAGGCCAGAGGCCTACTGTGGAAGAGACTATCAACTGCTCATACACGAGTTCAAGCTGAAGTTGAAGAAAATTAGAACAAGTCTACAAGAGCCAATGTATGACCTTGTGTATATCCTACCTGAATTTAGAGACCATCTCAAGAATAGATTTGATGCGTTGAACACTAATGACCAAAGACCAGATGAGTTGTGGAAGGACATCCTACACGAAGAAAGCAAGAGATCATTAAAAAGGAAAGAAAAAAAAAAAAAGACCAAAATAGACTTCACAAGAGACTCTGAAAGATGCCCTTGAACATACAGCTGCTAAAGGGAAAGGAGGAAATGATGAAACAGAAGATTTCAAAGGGCAGCTCAAGAAGACAAAATAAAGTATTATAATGAAATTTGCAAATACCTAGAGATAGAAAACCAAAAGGGAAGAACAGATTGGGCATTTCACAAGCTGAAAGATCTGAAGAAAAAATTCAACTCTTGAGGTGCAATATTAAAGGATTCCACAGGCCAAAATATTAAACAATGCAGGATGCATCAAAAGAAGATGGAAAGAATACGCAGAGTCACTGTACCTAAAAGAATTGGTCAACATTCAGTCATTTTAAGAGGTAGCATATCATCAAGAACCAATGGTACTGAAGGAAGAGGTCCAAGCTGCACTGAAAAGGCATTGGCCAAAAACAAGGCTCCAGGAATTGACAGAATACTAATTAAGATGCTTCAACAAATGGATGCAGTGATGGAAATGTTCACTGGTCTATGCAAAGAAATTTGAAAGACAGCTACTTGGCCAACCTACTGGAAAAGATCCATATTTGTAACCATTTCCAAGAAAGGTGATCCAACAGAATAAGGAAAATATCAAATAGTATCAGTAATATCACACACAAGTAAAATTTTGCTGAAGATGATTCAAAAGCATTTGCAGCAGTAGATCGACAGGGAATTGCCAGAAATTCAAGTCAGATTCAGGAGAGGAGGTGAAACAAGGGATGTATTGCTGATGTCAGATGGATCATGGCTGAAAGCAGAGAATAACAAAAAGATGTTTACCTCTGTTTTATTGACGATGCAAAAGAATTAGACTGTGTGGATCATGACAAATTATAGATAGCACTTTGAAGAGTGGGAATTCCAGAACACTTAAGTGTGTTCACGAAGAACCTGTACTTACAAGAAGAGGCAGTCGTTTGAACAGAACAGAGGGATACTGCATGGTTTGAAGTCAAGAATGGTATGTGTCAGGGTTGTATCTTTTCACCATAGTTTTTCAGTCTGCATGTTGAGCAAATAATCCAAGAAACTGAACTATAAGAAGAAGAACTTGGCATCAGGATTGGGGGAAGACTCATTAACAACCTGTGTTGCACAGATGATACAACCCTACTTGCTGAAAGCGAAGAAGACTTGAAGCACTTACTGATGAACATCAAAGATCAAATTCTTCAGTATGTATTACACCTCAACATACAGAAAACAAAAATCCTCACAACTGGACCAATAAGCAACATTATGATAAAAAGAGAAAAGACTGAAGTTGCCAAGGATTTCAGTTTAATTAGATCCACAATCAATGCCCTCGGTAGCAGCAGTCAAGAAATCAAGAAGCACATTATATTGGGCAAATCTGCTACAAATGATTTCTTTAAAGTGTTAAAAAGTAAAGTTGTCACTTTAAAGACTAAGGTGCGCCCTGACCCAAGCCATGGTGTTATCAGTCACCTCATATGCATGTGAAAGCTCCACAAGGCATAAGGAAGACCAAAGAAGAATTAATGCCTTTAAATTATGGTGTTGGCAAAGAGTATAGAATATACCATGGACTACCAGAAGAATGAACAAATCAGTCTTGGAACAAGGGCAGTAAGAATGCTCCTGAGAAGTGAGGACATACTTTGGACATTTTATAAGGCGGGACCAGTCCCTAGAGAACATATCATTCTTGGTAGAGTAGAAGGTCAATGAAAAAGAGGAAGACTCTCAACGAGAATAGATTGACACAGTGGTTACAACAATGGGCTCAAGCATAACAACAGTCATGAGGATGGTGCAGGACCCTACAGTCTTTCCTTCTGTTGTACATAGGGTTGCTATGAGTGGGAACCAACCTGATGGCACCTAACAACAACAACATTAATTTGCTGATTTTGCATTATTATCTTAAAAGAATCCATTTAGTTCACACAACTTCAGTAGAGGCAGTGCCTTCTTCAACAGGGCAATAATTGGTTCTTGGCGGTGAAAAAGTCCACTTTTTACGTATAAAACACAGATGGATATACAGTACGTGCATTATATATATTCAGTACAGAAAGAGATATACAGTATAGCTGGGCTATTAAAATTTTATGGGGAGGAATTAAATAGGGAAAAGTGTCTAACATGGCTCCTTAAGGAGATAATAGTGAGAAAAAAAAAAAAAAAAGGTTAAGAAACTCTGCTCTGGTTTCATTGAAAGGGGTTGAATTAAGTATCTGTATTTGCACATCTTAGAAAGATAACCATAATTGCAAAGTTGTCAATAATGTTTTAGTACTTCAACTGTTACTCTCATTGCTGTATTCTTTCTTTTGTCCCTATTCAGCTAGCTTAGCCTCTACTGCCCAGCTGGGATAGAAGTCAAATTAGCTTATGTATTGTAAATTTATCCAATTATGAAACCTTAATTTTTTACTTCAATATCTGTAGGTTCATTTAAAACTAATTTTTAAATGAAAGATAATAATGCAAGTAATACTGAAGATAATTCTCATATTCTCCCTTCCTTTGCTATCTAGATGTTGATTATTCATTTTACAGGTATCTATTAGTCAACTGCTAAAAGGAGGGAAACTCTCAATGAAATAGGTTGACTCAATAGGTACAAAAATGCATTTAAACATACCTGTAATCATGAAAATGGCTCAGAAGCAGACAACATTACGTTCAGTTATATAGAAGGCTGCCATGAGGTGGAGCCAAATCAGGGCAACTAACAACAAATAACAACAATATGCACAATGCACGGAAATTCAGTTTCAAAAACAAACAAAGAAAACTAACAAATAATTTCCTTCCTGTCTTTGTGGGAAAGGAGAAATGATCATTAATTACAGAATTAGTCATTTAATTAAAATTCTTATAATGCTTACAAGATAGAAGAGTAAAGACTAGAATACACTACATGAGACAGCATATATCATAGGGAACCGGTCGTCTTGGAGATTAAAGAGAACTTATTTCATGAAAATAATTTCCAGTTGAGATCTAAATGGTATAAAGGCGTGGGGAGGGGAAGGGGAAGACAGAGGAAATAAAATGTGTAAGGCCTTTGAGCTTGGCTTTGTGGAAGAATCAAAAGCTACTGGTTTGGCTGGAGAGAGAGAAAGTAGGGGTAGAGAGATATGAAATGGTGTTCCTGGACAGGAGGCCATATAGTGTAGGGACTTGTGGCTGTTTTAAGGATTTGGGGAATTATCAAATGAGAAATGGAAGGGTATTTTAGAGTTTTAGGTAAGGGAGTGAATAAATGTGATGTGCATGTTGAGATACACTCCACTTGCACTGTAGAACATAAACTGCAGGAGAGTGAGAGAGGACCTGTGACACTAGTCAGAACTATTGGCATGAGCCTAGTAGGGTGTTTACAGTAGAGATGAAATATTTAGAAATTTAGCAATTGGTGACTGACTGGGACCTGGAATACTAGTAATGATTTAGATGAGCCTGGTAAGGTAGTTATCAAAACAAAAAACGAAACCCATTGCCATCCAGTCTATGCTGACTCATACCAACCGTATAGGACAGAGTAGAACTCCCCCATTGGGTTTCCAAGGAGTGGCTAGTGGATTCAAACTGCCAATCTTTTGCTTAGCAGCCAAACGCTTAACCACTAGGTCACCAGGATTACAGTAGAGGTGAAATAATACTCAGAAATTGGTGACTGACAGGATACAGGAGGAGAGGAAAGAATGAGTACAAAATGAGAGGCTCAGGTTCATACTTATCTATCTGGGCAGAGGATGGAACCATTCTCTGAGATGGCATACACTGGGCAAGAAAAAGATTTAGGGAGGCTAGGACTCAGGGTGTAGTGGAGAGAAGGACATAGAGAAAGATTAGGAAACTAATTCTGAACACATTGAGTTTGAGGTGTTTATAAGATTTTTAAGTGGTAAAGTTGAGTAAGCAATTGAATATATCAGTTGTCTAGATTTAGAGAGAGCTCTGATCTATGACAAAATCTGAGGCATTTAGTTGGGCTACTGACATTTCCCGGAAGCACCACTGACCTTTTAAATCTTAAAGCTCCTTGCCCTGCAGATGTGAAATTCAAATTTACTTAAATCGTAACTGGCCTAGCTTTCAGCATCATAGTAACACACAAGACACCACGGTCCACCAAACTGACAGATGGTTGGAGGATACCTGAGATAACCATGGAAAATAATATTCAGGAAGAAGACAGTGGGGACTAGGAGGGAACCTTTTGTTATACCAACATTAAAAGTCGAGCAAAACAAACTGAAGGAGGAAGAGAGGTTGTTGGAAAGCCAAGAGTGTTGTGTCAAGAGGAAAAAGAATAGTTCAAGATCTTGGGAGTCATTTGTCTGGAATGTTACCAAGACTTCAAGTAATATAAGAGTGAGAAAAGAGCCATTGGCTTTAGTGACCTGGGCTGCTCTCATTGAGCGTTATTCCAGATGACTCAGTAGAAGTAAAGAGAAAGTACACTAAGATTGAGGAGGTGAAGAAACAGACACAGAAAGCATAGACACCTCAACTGTGACGGGTAGAAGAGAAAAAGAACAGCTGCTGGAGAAGGGAATAGGGTTAAGGAGGAAGACCCCACTGTAGAGGGAAGGCAGGAAGGGAAAGGGTGCATCATGCACATGGAGATTGGCTTTCACATATTATCTGCTACAACAGAAGCAAAGAAGTTATAGATGCAGTAAAACACAGTTTATAGACTTGGTGACAAGAGTTGAAGAAGTTCCTTGGTTGTAAATACCATTCTTACAAATATCCAACCCAAATCAAGAACACTCTCAAATTCCTGTTACTTATCCTTTAAGCTTCTATTTTCTCCAGGAACAATTCCAAAGGCATCTAACCAGTATCCCTCATCTACTCTCACTCCAGCTAACCCAACAAGTTCTCACTCTCATTGTGTGTGGGCATGCACCTATGTGATAGTGTATGTGATAAAGTAACCAAATTATTGCCCAAAGGCCTATCTTATAAGAAGGAGTAAAAGGTCATTCTGGTTTTCTAATGAAAACAGGAGAAAGTACTATTACTATGGTATCATCCAAAGATGAGGTCCAAACATAAATTCTTGGCAGGGAAGGGTAGTGCTTTATCCAAAGCTCATAATGGGTTTGCTCCTTTGGCTCAGTGACTACAAACTCAGTGCCAATCTCAAGCCCCTTCTTGTTCTTGCAAAGAGTAAACAACATAAATGTGACCTCAACAAGGACAAAATTGAAACTTTGTTCTTTCATTTTTATTGCCTCTGCAGAGATGTCAAGGATTAGATCACCTCTTAATGGGCAACTGCTATTCCTTTAGGGATTAATATAATTGAAATGTCAAAGGACTGGGTAGGGGAATTTTTTCAAAACTTTAACACAAAAGTGATGAAATATGACTTAATGAGTTCTTTAAAGGGTCAGTGGTGCTTCCAGGAACTGTCAGGGTTTAGAGGATTTTCTAGTTTTCTGGTCTTTCCCCAGAAGGAATTTGTGCCCTTTTCCCACCAAGACAGATCAGATAATATTCATTTTGAGTCACAATCCCATGGACCCACACAGGTCAGTGATGCTTACTATAGCTGTGACATGGACACATGCAAGTCCTACACCTTTGCTTTGACTGCCATTTCTCTCATATTCAAGAGCAAGTGATGTATACTGCCATAATAGAAACTGTAAAGTGGGCTCTAAAGTATATGTTATGTATTACACACCATATGTTATTCACAAACTTTGTTGTTGTTCTTAGTTGCCATCAGGTAGGCTCCAACTCATGGCAACCCCACATACAATAGAACAAAATGCTTCCGGGCACTGCACCATCCTTATATTCACTGGCATGTTTGAGCCCATTGTTACTTTCCAACCTAGAGGGCTCATCTTCCAGCGCTGCATCAGAAAATATTCTGTTCTGATCCACAGGGTTTTCATTAGTTACTTTCCACAAGCAGATCACCAGGTTTTTTTTTCCCAGACTTAGTCCGGAAGCTCCACTGAAACCTGCCCACCATCAGTGACCATGATTGTATTTGAAATATCGGTGGCATAGCTTCCAGCATCATAGCAATACACAAGCCACCACAGTATTACAATGTGACAGATAGGTAGTGGATTCACAAACCATATGGCTATATTATTTAATGAGATGGTAAAAGCCTAACAGACAGTAGTTGCTCACTGAATGATAACTGTGAGGAAAATGAAACAAACCACTTGGGATAAGGATCCATAGGGGAACAAGAACACTATACAACTTTTCTTAAGCACACACAAACACACAAAAACCAAACCCATTGCCGTGGAGATGGTTCCAAATCATAGCAACCCTATAGGATAGAGGAGAACTGCCCCATAGAGTTTCCAAGGAGTGCCTGGTGGATTCAAACTGCCGACCTTTTGGTTAGCAGCCATAGCACTTAAACACTGCGCCACCAGTTTCTTAGGCATAGAACCTCCAAAGTTTCTTATGGCAGTTGAATGTGTTAACCATTTGTGCCAACGAAGGGCTCATACAGAGATTAAGTCAACTGACCTGTGACTGACAGTGTTATAAGTAGTAAGACCAGAACTCAAAGCCAAGAAGTTTCACTGGAATTCACGCTGCATAACCGTTGTGCCACATGCCTCTCAAGAAGTTTTTTGGAGACACAAGATCTTATGCTTTCAAATAGACCTTGAAAACCTGAAAAAACCATTGGCTATCTTTCTTTTTCATGAGATTTAGGAAAACTTGGTTAAATTCATGCAATTAAAAATTTTTATGGAGGGTCCACTTGGGTCAGATGCTGTTCTTAGCACTAAGGGTGTAAGGTTGCACATAGTCCCTGCCCCCCAGGAGCTACTAGTCATACATGGGAGACAGACATTGATCGAATAACCGTGTAGACAGCTTTCCTGAGTCAGAAATGTCTAAACGGAATTGAGGAGTAGAAGAAATTTAGGATTTACCCTCTAGGAAACAAACTGCTTGATAGCTAGAACTGGATCTTATTCATCTTTGAATCCATGGTGGCTAGTACTCGGTTAATGTTTAGAAACTGCGTGCTGAATGAAAAGTGTGACTCATTCCATTATAAAAATGCAGTTTAAGAGAACTTGGCAAGGAGGTCAAACTCCTACCTTCAGGTTGTTCATATTGGCTGAAGAAAAAACCACGTATCTCTAGCTAGAGAAGAATTCAAACCTTGAGCCAAATTTTGTAGATAAATATGCCTTTTCTACTTCACCTCTATTTCCGCATCTCTTTCTTATCCCATTTTTAACTGGTCTTGCATTCAGTTAGCTTTTTGTGCTCCTTGAAAATACAGTTTTATGGCTCATTATATTATATAATAATAAAATCAAATTGACATAATAACCTACTTTTTCTATTACGAATTTCAGCACATATTTTTGGATACTCATAATTTCAGTACGTGTCAGAACTATTATTTTACATTTTGGGATGTTCAAATTTGGCCATTGGCCAAAATTAAATGCAGTAAGGCAGTGGGGCCAATTAAGTGATTGAGAATCTTAATAATTTTTATTTAGTGGGCAGGATGAATAAAGGGAGGCTAAGAGTTGTCATAGCAGAAAAGCACTAGTTACTCAGGTCAGTACTCAGGAGAGTGGATATTTTGTTACTTTTGTGGTTGCATAATAATAACCAGTTCCAACTCTGATTCATGGCAATTACGTTTCCGAGCAGAACTGTGTGCCGTAGTGGTCTGAACGGCTGTGATCTTCAGGAAGTAGATCACCAGGCCTTTCTTCCAAGTTGACCCTAGGTGGAGTCAAACCACCAACCTTTCAGTTAGTAGCCAAACACTTAATGGACTGCACCACAGAGAGACTCCTTGTGTTTGCAAAGTGTCCTTGTTTTAGTCTATGTTCAGACAAGATTACACGGTGGTCTTATTCGTATCTGGTCTCATCACAGTCCTGGCATGACCTGATCTAATGTTGAAATTCTTTGAAATTGCTTATGTTTATAAGGAACACTGTGGTTTGTTACCATCTGTCAGTTGTCAGGTCCTTTGCATCTTTTTCACAGACAGAACTCTTCTTACTCTTTTACTCTCCTAACCTGAGAGGGAGCCATCTTTATTAGTTTCTTGTTCATCTTTCCAGTGTTTCTTTTTTGCAAATACAATCAAGTATATTCTTCTCTTGTGGAAAAAAAAAAAAATGGTAGCCTATTATATACACTTTTCTACCCCTTGCTTGTTTCACTTTTCAATATGCACTAAAGATTTTTCCATCTAAGTACATTGAAGTCTTTCTCATTCTTGTTAATGGGTGAATAGTACTCCCTTGTCTAGATGTGCCATGCTTTTTACATAATTTTAGCTTCTTCACAGAAATAAGGAGCTCTGGTGGTGCAATTGTTAAGCACTCAGCTACTATCTGAAAGTTTGGCAGTGCCTCAGAAGAATGACCTAGTGATCTATTTTCAAAAGATCACAGCCACTGAAAACCCTTAACAGCACAGTTCTACTCTGAAACATATGGGGTCACTATGAGATGGAGTCGATTCTACAGCCATAGTTTTGTTTCATTTTGTTTTGATCTTTAGTTTGGATGGGTGTTTATTTGTAAAATCCTGAGCTCACATTTGAGAGCATTTGTTACACAAACCTGAGCATTACAGGCAGTGTGGTGAACTGGGTTCAATCCTTGATCCACCTACAATTTTCTTGACAAATCACTTAAACTCTTTCAAGCTCACTTTCCACATTTGTAAAATTAAGAGTTTGGCAAATATTTAAGTCCCCATCAAATTTCATTCCTTTTTGATTGTTTCTCATGTTATATATTTATCAACCTACTTTCCATGAGGAAAAAAAGGCCCTGATTTTTAGCATCTATGGATTTCCATGGTGTAAATACTGCAATTGTGGCCAATTTCAGATCACAGTTTAATATTCAGCTTGCAAATTTTCTGAAAATTAAATAATTGGCACTTGGGGCTGGTACAGTGTGACTCCAGTAGATCTCTGGGAAAACTTCCTAAAATGAGGCTCACTGAGATTCACACATTGTAACCTCCCCATAGGGAACTTAAGTTATATCACACTTGAGTTGAACAAAAAGGAAACTAAAACATTATTCTCTAAATCTACTACCTTAATCATTCCCTGAAACATCCACTAGTTTGTAGCACAGAAGGATTGTTTAGACGCCAACAGTAACTCATTTTAATAAATATCACGTGTTTACCAAATCTTAATGTACAAAGAAGCTTACTTCTTTGATCAAATCCCATTATTAGCAAACTAATTCTCATTCTTAATGATGGCTACAAATTTTATTCACCAGCTTTTGAAAATTACTGATACCCAGCCTCATCCCAGACTAATTAAATCAGAACCGCTGAAGGATGGGGCTCAGAAAACGGTTTGTTTGAACAGGGTTCCAGGTGATTCTAATATGCAGCCGGGGGTTAAGGACTTCTGGTCTTTGGCTATTTGGTATGTAGGTATTCTGACATTTCTGTTTCTCTTTTTAGGTGAAGGACACTGTGCAGATGTGTTAGAGCAAAATGATACTGATTCAGCTGAACTAATTCAAGCACGAGAAAAAATATTCCAGATCCTACAAAAATGGCTAAAGCAATAGATCTCTCATGAAAGATAAGTGCAACAGAACCCCAAATCTGGCAGTGTTAGCTATCTTTGTAATACTGAATTTCTTAACTTCAAATGTCTGATATACTAATATTCATAGAATTTACTTGAGGCAAAATATTTCCCTATTTTTTTTTTTTTTATGAAGCCAATCCCATTGAGATAGGATGGCAGATTGACAATAAACTCTTACTTGTCCTCATTTGAAACAAAAATCTCCTTTTTTTCTTTTTTCTTTTTCCTCCAACTGCTCAGGACAAACAGTACTAAAACTAAATCTGTGCTTGAAAGGGGTAAAATATAACCTGGTACTTAAACCCATTGCTGTCAATTCTGACTCTTAGTGACCACATAGGACAGAATAGAATTGCCTCATAGGGTTTCCAAGGCTATAGACTTTAGGGAAGTAGACACCTTTCTCCCTTGGAGCACCTGCTGGTTTCCAAAGACCAACCGTTTGGTTAGCAGCCCGTCTTGGTACTTACTACCTCCTCCCAAATTTGTAGAGGAATTCAGGAAGTGTCAGTGATCTATTTTCTTATGTATATGTGTTAAAATTTATCTTATAATTCATATTTAAAATCAAATTACATTAGATATCTAGAAAATCTCTTAGCACATAGTAAGTTCTTAAAACACATAAAGTGAAAAAAAGAATAAAATAGTTAAATTTAGTCTTTTTATATTTAACTGTTTTTAATTTATTTTTAATTTGCTTAATGATACAGACCTGGCTTATTTCTAGAAAAGTTTACTCCTAAATACATATTTATAAAAGTCTTTCATTACAGGGCAATCCAATGGAGTACATGCAACATTATTATACAACTTCCAAATCAGGGAAATGATTTGGCTTATATTTATCTCAAAGTTTGGAGCAATATGAGTTTTGTGCATTCTTGGTTCTCTTCCTTTTAGGCTTGAGCTTTCAGGATTAACTGCACAAAGACTGAGCTAAATATAGATGCCATTGGTATGAAAGGTGTCCAGTCCTGCGCCACCCCAGTGATTGTTTCTGGATGGGATCATTGTGATCCATAGAGTTTACATTGTTTGATTTTCAGTAAAATACAAGGCCTTTTTCCTTGTCCATCTTAGTCTGGAAGTTCTGCTGAAACTTGTTCAGCATTATAGCAACCAAGCAAGCCTCCACTGACAAACAGGTGGTGGCTGCCCATGAGGTGCATTGGGTGGAAATCGAACCTGCATCTCCCACATGGAACACAAGAATTCTACCTCTCAATGGTTTACTTAGCACTTAGTTTCCTAGGGCTGCTGCGATCACAAATTACCACAAACTGGGTAGCTTAAAACAACAGAAATGTATTCTCTCTCAGGTCTGGAGGCAGAAGTCTGAAATCAAGGTGCCAGCAGGGCCTCACTCCCTCTGAAAGCTCTAGGGAGAATCCTTGCTGGCCTCTTCCAGCTTCTGCTGGCTGCAGGCTTCCTTGGCTTGTGGCAGCACCACTGCAATCCTGGCTTCTGTCTTCACATGGCTTCTCCGATGTGTCTCTGTGTGAGTCACAAATCTCCCTCACCTTTCTCTTATAAGGACACAAGTTATTGGATTTCAGGCCCACCCTAAATCTGGGATGATATTATCTCAAGATTTTTTATCCTAATAGAGATCTGCAGAGGCTCTCTTTCCAAATAAGGTCTCATTCACAGGTACCACAGCTTAGGCCTTGGACATATCTTTTTTGGGAAGACACAATTCAACCCATTACAGTAGTCAAACTGATCCAAGATTCAATGCAAACCAAAGTGACAGAGGCTAGTAAGTGGCACATAAGCCCTAGTGGTGTGGTGCTAACGCGCTTGGCTGCTAACTGAAAGTTCGACTGTTGGAACTCATCAGCCACTATGTAGGAGAAAGATGTGGCAGTGTGCATCTATAAAGATTTACGGCCTTAGAAACTCAACAGTGGCAGTTCTACTCTGTCTTATAGGATCCCTATTAATTGTAATCAACTCTATGACAACTGGCCTGGTTTTGTTTTGTTTTTTGGTTTGGTTTAAGTGGCAGAAGGAGCCTAGTGGCACAGTGGGAAAGCGCTCGGCTGCTAACCAAACTGTTGGTGGTTCAAACCCACTAGCCGTACCATGAGAGTAAGATGCGGCAATCTGCTTTCATAAAGATTTGCAGCCTTGGAAACCCAATGACACAGCTCTACTCTGTCCTGTAGGGTTTCTGTAGAGTCACTGTGAGTCTGAATTGACTCGACGGCAATGGGTTTGGTTTAGGTTTTATTTAGTGAGTGTCAGAAAGCTTCAAAACAAGCCATAAAGAGAAACTTGAATCCCTAGGACTTGAGGCCGCATTATTAAACCTCAGATGCTTGCACATGCCCCATCCTGATGCCTTACTACCTCACACAGTGGTCCATATTTCTATAATTTTCCCTTTTGTGTATGTATTCTTTTGTGTTAATATGAGCAACATAGTTAATTTAATTCATTTTAAATGTATGCTATGGGAAAGACATTTTGCATTCTGAAGTTCAATTTTTATTTCCTTGAGGGAGGCGTTTTTGTTTTGAAGAAGTAGAATATATTAATTCCATTTTAAGAAAGAATGTCACTAAAAAAAAGTTTGCTGTATAAAACCTTGCTTTACAGTTCACTTCCATATCTGTCCACAGATCAAAAAGTTTCTGTGTTCTCCTTCCAAACTCTTTCTATAGATTAGCAAAATGTTGAGAGTAGAAAGGAGGGAATATGTATTCTTTCTGGTGAAGCAATTTCATGTTTGTTTTTAAATTATTTTCATAGGATTTCCATAGAATAGATAAGCTAGAAATATTTTTGCCAATTCTAGTGTCCAACCTTACTAAGTAATAGCCACATACTTGGGCTAAATCTTATTTTTCCAGGATGTAAGTAATTCTCATTGTGGTTTCTATTGTGACATGTTTCCCTTCTTAATCTGACTCTACGTTTAATCTTCAAAGAATGAGCCATTCCTCTACCTATTAAAGACAGAAAATTATTTGAAAAATTATTTCATTTCTTTTATTCAGAGCTAGAAATTTTTATCCTCAAACTCCCAAAATAATTTTCCTCTCCCCAAAGTCAACATTGTTACAAGTTATACATAAGGCTTGTAGTTTTTTCTAAAAGTTTGTGTAGTTAATTTAGGATTTAGAAATCTATTCAGTACTGATTTCTAGGAATATTAATATACAGCTAAGGTGTAACATAGTCTTACAGCTGCAAGTAAAGACAAAGGGAAGATGCTGAAGCTCTTTAATGAAAACGAAGATATTTCTGAATTTTTGCAAAGACACTTCCTCCCCAGTTTAATCTCAGAAGATGTATATAAAATAAAGTTCAAGAGATATCATTTCAATTGCTGACATTCAGACTTCAAATGTTATCATGCTTTCCTTGAGGACATTATTGCAAAGATTTAAGTTGCATAATTAAGACCAAGGATTTCACTGCCTCTCTACAGTATTCTGGAAATGATTTAAGTCAACAGATATTTACAGTTTGACCCAGCACCTAATCCTTTTGCACTTTGGTTTTCATTACAGATTACATATTTTACTTTCATTACAAAATATTTTATAAATTCTGTGTTTAAATAAATTTCCTCCTTATCTTTTTCTTTTCTGCTCTCCCCAACTCTAGTCTAAAATATCATTGCAAGTGTTCCTACTGTGTGCTTTCTGTTTATTAATATTCTTCTCCAGCAAGATTTCTTCCAGTGGATAATCATACAGTGGCTGACTAAAGATATTTTTACAAATAATTTACAGTGGTATTTGACTATGGTTTGGATTGGAGTCCAATAATAGGATTTGTCATTTTTTTCTAACATACTCTTCCTTGAACGTGCCCTCAGGTTGGATTTTGATGTTTGATAAATGGAAAATTATCAGGGGCTAGGAATGATGAGGAAACCTTGGTAGTGTAGTGGTTAAGTGCTACAACTGCTAACCAAAAGGTCAGCAGTTCGATTCCACCAGATGCTCCACAGGAGAAAGGTGTGGCAATCTGCTTCCATAAGTAAAGATTACAGCCTTGGAAACTATATCCTCCAGTTCTATTCTGTCCCATAGGATTGCTATGTGTTGGAATTCATTTACAGCAATGGGTTTGCTTGATTTAGGGAGGATAAGGAAGGAGGCTTGATGGCTCAATGATAAATGCTCGGCTGCTAACCAAAATGTCGGCAGTTCAAGCCCACCAGTGGCTATTCGAGAGAAAAGACCTGGTGATCTTCTCCCATAAAGATTACAGCCCAGAAAACCTCATAGGGCACTTCCATTCTGTTATATTGCATACTTATGAGTCAAAAATCGTCTCCATGAACTTTTACGCACTGCTGGTGGGAATGTATAATGATACAACCATTTTGGAAAAAGATACGGCGCTTCCTTAGAAAACGAGAAATAGAAATACCATATGATCCAGCAATCCCACTCTTGGCAATATATCCTAGAGAAACTAGAGCTGTCACACAAATAGACATATGCCCACCCATGTTCATTGCAGCATTGTTCACAAAAGCAAAAAGATGGAAACAATCTAGATGCCCATCAACAGATGAATGGATAAACAAACTATGATACATACACACAATGGAGTATCATGCAATGTTAAAGAACAATGATGAATCTGTGAAGCATCTCATAACATGGATGGAACTGGAGGACATTACGCTGAGTGAAATAAGTCAGTCACAAAAGGACAAATATTGTATGAGAAGTTTACTGTAAAAACTCATTAGAAGGTTTAGACTCAAAAAGGAACAATCTTTGTTGGTTATGAGGGATGGGAGGGTGGGAGGAGAACTAAATAGACAATAGATCAGTGGTAACTTTTGTGAAGGGTAAGACGGTACACAATACTGGGGAAGCCAGCACAACTTATACAAGAAAAGGTCATGGAAGCTTCATAGACACATCCAAAGTCCCCGAGGGACTGAAATGCTGGGCGAAGGGTTGTGGGGACCATGGTCTCAGGGAATATCTAGCTCAATTGGCATAACACGGTTTATAAAGACAATGTTCTACATTTTACCTTGGTTGAGTAGCATCTGGGGTTTTTAAAAGCCTGTGAGCAGCGGTCTAAGAAACTCCACTGGTCTCACCCTTTTGAGAACAAGAGAGAATGAATAGAACAGGATACAAGGAAAAGATTAGTCCAAAGGACTAATGAACCACTGCTTCCACAGCCTCCACCAGACTGAGTCCAGTACAGCTAGATGGTACCCGGCTACCACCACCAACTACTCTGACCGGAATCACAACAGAAGGTCCTGGACAGAGCTGCAGAAGGATGCAGAACAAAATTCTAACTCACAAAAGAAGATCAGACTTACTGGCCTGATAGAGACTAGAGAAACCTCAAGAGTATGGATCCCCGGACACCCTTCTAGTTCAGTGGTGAAGTCACTCCCGAGGTTCACCATTCAGTCCGGGATTGGACAGCCCCATAAAAGAAAACTAATGAAGCATAGCAGTCCAGTGACAAGGACTAGAAGGCAGGAGGGGACAGCAAAACTGGTGATAGGGAACCCAAGTTTGAGAAGGGGCAGTGATGTCATGCAGTAGGGTTGTTAACCATTGTCACAGGATAATATGTGTACTAACTGTTAAATTAAAAGCTATTTGTTCTGTAAACCTTCATCTAAAGTACAAAAAAAAAAGAAAAAAAAATCAATTCCATGGCACACAACAACAACAACAGGGGAGATGAGGGGCAGGAGGAGGAGAAAGTGACAAAAGTTATTGGAGACTCCCTTCCCGGCTATACCTAGTCAGTTATAGGTTCAATATAGGTTCAATCCTATGTTTCCCTACCCCAACTGTCTTCAGATAACTTTAGCAAATGAGGCTGGAAGATATAATATTATTTCACCCCCTCTTCTTCACACATTCTGACTCTTATCTTTTCTCACCTGAGTTTCTGCAGTACCCTAATAACTGCTGTCCTTGCCTTATGGTCTTGCCCTGCAATCCATCTCCTACTGGCCACTAGGAGGATTTTACCTGAAGTAAATTTGATCAAGTCCATCTCCCTGTTTAAAAATTCTTCAGGGCTGGTCCATACCACTCACCCTCATGCATTGTCTTCAGAACAAACACCAATTATTTTAAGTGCAGTGGTGGCCAAGAAGGAGGTCATAGAGAAAGTACCTCCACTTATTAAAAAACCCTAGCCCAGACTCTATGAATCTACTCACATGCCATAAGCTAGTACAAAATCACATGGTCACACTTATGTGCAAGGGAGGCTGGGAAATGTAGTTTATTAACGTACCCACACCAAAAAAAAGGAAATTTATTTTGATGGAAAGCTAGCCTTTTCTGCCACAGCATATGCTTTAAAAAAAAAAAAAAAAACCTTAACAATCACAATAAAATAAATATTGCTTGAATCAGGATTTTTCTCATAAACAGAAGAAAGTGAACTGACATTTACTTAATGTCTACTGAGTGCTTAGCATAATTTTTCTAGCAGACAGACTTGGTTTTACTTATCTTTCAATTTTTGGAACTTTGCAAATTGTCTAGCACATAGTAAACACCCTGGAAAATCTCTGCTGAACTGAACTTTACAAATATGTGAAATGTTTTAAAAATATGAATAATAGCATCAGGCTTTTATAATCTTGATCTCTTCTTTTCTTCTGCCCTTCCCCCATACCTGTGCCATAATTTCTCCCTTTTGTTTCTTCTGGCGTTAGCTTTCACTGTATTAGTACTAGCTATCTTTGTTGTGAATTAAAACAAGCTCTGCAATCTAAATTGCAGGTGAGGGTTACTGTTCTTCAAAAGCTGCCTCAAACCAACTTCTCATTCATTCTGTCCTTACCAGAGATGTGATTTGGAAAGCAAGTTCACAAATTCCACATATTTGATTACTGATGACTACGGATGGTTTTTCTGGGTTATTTCTTTGGGAGACCCTTTAGAAGGAAAGGGAGAATGAAAGCCTGATCATGACCTTCCTGAAAAAGAAAGGTTTTTTTCAAAGTTCTAAAGGAACATGCTCCTACTCACTGCTACTTATTGTAGAAATGAGTTGTAGGCTTTTAGAGCTAAAAGGGGCTCAATGCCTTGACTGATCTTGACACCTTTTCTATCAAGGAAGAAGGAGTGGGAAAAAAAAAGGAAGAATAGTCTCATATCCTGGGAGATTCAGAGAAAGAAGTCACTGCTATAGGGAACAAAAGGTTAAATGAGAGAATGCTGGTTTGGAGAGGAGAAGTCCAGCCAGGTAAGACAGACCATCCCTGATGATCAATGAGGTTTCAGGTATTGAAGCCACATCACCTTCACATCTAGAAAGGAAGGAGGTTTCTTCTGACTCAGACAGAAATAGTCTATCGGCATCTGTCATGGGTTGAATTATGTCCTCCGAAAAATGTGTCTATCAATTTGGCTGGGCCATGATTCCCAGCATCATGTGATTTTCATATATGGTGTAAACCCTTGCCTCTATGATGTTAATGGGTGAGGATGGGTGGTAGTTGTGTTAGTGAAGTAGGACTCAGTCTACAAGATTGGACTGTGTCTTGTGGTAATCTCCTGAGATATAAAAGAGAGAAGTGAGCAGAGAGACAGGGGACCTCATACCACCAAGAAAGCAGCACCAGGAGCAGAGCGCATCCTTTGGACTGAGGTTCCTGCACTGAGCTGCTCCCAGACCAAGTGAAGATTGATGAAAAGGCCAAAAGAGAGAGAACACCTTCCCCTGGAGCTGACACCCTGAATTTGGACTTCTAGCTTACTAGACTGTGAGAAAATAAATTTTTGTTTGTTAAAGCCATCCACTTGTGGTATATCTGTTATAGCAGCACAAATAAGACAGAAGCCTTGTTGCCAACCCTGGTTTTACCTGAAAAACTGTCAAGATCTCAGGCATTGTTCCCTTATCAACTTTTCCCTGCATTAGTAAAATGTCAATGTCATTTGTAATCTTACCCCATGTTGTCTAGATTTGGTCAGCAGGGGAAGACTCCTAGGTTACTAGCCTCCTTGTTCTTGATGGGTGTTTTCAATCAGCCTCAAAGCGAACCAACCACCAACCTTTCAGTTAGTGGCTGAGCACTTAACAATTATGCCCCTAGGGCTCCAGCTGGCCATTCTCAAGCAATCCCTTGGATAACGAGACATGTTTTCCTCACCCTCATGCTGTTAGGATTATGATTGGCAGCTCTTTGGATGGTCCAGGGATCTACTAGTCCTGTGAGTGGACAGGACTAGCCAGAATTTGCTTTTAACAAAGCTGGGGTTCTCAAATCTGGGACACATACATAATAACTAGCCTCCATGGCCAAAAGTGTGGCCTCTACATCATGTTCTTTCAATAGAAGCTGCCAAATTTCACCACAGGAAAAAGATTCTCATGATAAAGTCTTTAGTGAGCTGAAATGAGATTCATTACTCCCAGCTAGACTTTATCTATGGAAAATGTCATCCTTAAATTAAAATCCAGAACAATCTCTAACTTGTCTTCAACACTGAATGTTTACTTCCTTATCTTTTCTAAGAATGACTTAGCACTGTGCTTTATCAACAAGGTGCCAACAATTCCCTCTCATTTTAACTCATCTTTGAGGCAACAATTTAGAGAAGAACACATCTGTGTAAAGTTTAATTCAACATATTCCCTGCCCACATCCTACCTAGGGGGCCCCAGGCAGGTTTGCTTCCTCTCACTGAGAATCCTGGAGGAAAGCAAGCACAAGGAAGTAGAAAACACTGGATTCTGAACACAGTTTTTGAAGTGTCAACTTTTGCAACCATTCTGAACTGTTTGCCTTTAAAAGCTCAGAGTAAGAATTGGACTTTGAAATCATTATTTCTCTTCACATTTCTGTTCACAATTATTTATCTGTTTTATGAATATTCTTCATGATTCCACAACCAGTTAATTGTCTCGGAGCTATGCAGTCAAGGTTTCTCAGGCAGACAGGTCACAAGATGACTCCAGCTGTAGGATTTGGCTGCTGAATTGAAGTATTCCTGTCATTATTATTTTCAACCTTCCCAGAATGACCCTGATACCTTGTAAAGCTAGGGTTGAAGCAGTTTGCATTAAATTCAGTCCAGAAATAATGAGAATAATATATGTGTGGAACCTCTTGCAAAAGAAAGTACTTTTAAATGAAACACAAAGAAGACATTTTCAAATACTATTTGACTAATATTTGACTAGCGCCTGGAGAAGGACATCATGCTTGGTAAAGCAGAGGGTCAAAGAAAAAGATAAAGACCCGCAACAAGATGGATTGACACAGCAGCTGAAAAAAGGGCTAAAGCATATCAACAGTTGTGAGGATGGTGCAGGACTGGGCTGTATTTCGTTTTGCTGTACACAGGGTCGCTATGAGTCAGAACCGGCTCGATGACACCTAACAACAACATTTGACTAGTACCACTGTGGAGTTTTTTTGTCTTTTGCTAACAGGAAATGCACGTGAAAGTTGTTTATCCTAACTGTCTGAGCAGGCAGGTGGAATAAATGACTCCTGTTATTCTTCAGAATTACCTCACTGTTGATGCCAACACTGGGTGCCCAGAGCAGCAGAGCACTGGGCATATGACTAGTGTGGGTGGTTTTTGCTCCTCCTTCCCGAGCATGGCTGCACCAAAATTTTTCCTCAGATAGTAAACTTTGGAGTCAGTACATCATTTATGTTTATCACATCCTCTGCTTTACCCCCTGAAGACTAATTTCTTATTCTGTATAACAAGGATCATTCCAGAGCAGAACCATGAAGAAAGACTAAAAACTTCATGTGGCATTAAGTGACATACCTTTCTCTGCCTTTGAGGAAAAAAGACCAAAGCACAAAAAACAATCAAATAAATTTTCTTTTTGTTTGTTTCATACTACGAAGCTGATGCTCCCCAACATGGACGTGGTCTGTTATTGTGGAAAACTTGAAGGCAAAATAATGTGAAACCAGAGATGATGGTTCAGTTCCTGGCTTTTGCTCTCACTAGTGTAAATACCAGAAATAGGAGAAAGATGTTTACCTGTGCTTTATTGGCTATGCAAAGTCATTTGACCATATTGATCATTACAATTTATGGGTAATATTGTGAAGAATAGGAATTCCAGAACACTTCATTGTGCTCATGAGGAACCTGTACACAGATCAAGAGGCAATCGTTACAACAGAAAAAGGAGATATTGTGTGGTTTAAAGTCAGGAAATGTGTGATTCAGGATTGTATCCTTTACCAAACTTATTCAATCTGTATGCAGAGCAAATAATCCAAGAAGCTGGACTAGGCAATAGGATTGAAGGAAAACTCATTAACAACCTGCAATATGCAGATGATACAACCTTGCTTGCTGAAAGTGAAGAGAACTTGAAGCACTTACCGATGAAGATCAAAGACTACAGCCTTCAGTATGGGTTACACCTCAACATAAAAAAAAACAAAAATCCTCACAACTGGGCCAATTAGCAACATCATGATAAATGGAGAAAATGTTGAAGTTGTCAAGGATTTCATTTACTTGGATCCACAGTTGACTCTCGTGGAAGCACTGGTCAAGAAATCAAACAAAGTGGCAGAGCCAACATAGCACTATAGACAGAAGCACCATGCCATCCCTTTACAGGAAAGATCCAAAAATCAAAGCAAAACAGACACAAATGTCACTCCTTGTACCCTAAGCATCAAATGAAGGAATAAAGAACTGGAACAAGCACCGAATGGACTAAGAAACTGACAGACAACAGAGAAAGAGGAAAGTTATGGAGTGGAAGTCCCCTACCAGCTTACCAGGTACAGATTTGCCATTTTGGACTACAGCCACCAAGGAACACAGATAGGGAATATGAGAAGACAACTTCATGGAGATTCCAGTAGGAGACAGAGTAATTAGTAATCAGGGATACGCACTTTCCTACCCCCACACTTCTTCCCTGTATGTGGCCTCTGCCTCTTTCCAAAGGGCTGTGGTAACTCGGCCAAAGAGATACCAACTCACTGCTGCCTGGATCCACCATACCCCCACTGACTGGCCCCTTCAGAACCAATTTTTTTGCTAGATTTTTTCATTGTTGTAGCTTTTTTTTTTTTTTTTTTTTTTTTTGCTTCTTCTCTCTATCTCTTCCTTCCTTTCCTTTCTTCTGCCCAGCTATCCCCATGTGCTATCCTCTCCCCTTCTTGATGGGCTGTGCCACAACTGCTCAACTAGAGAGCCACCAGCACATGGCTGTCCCAGGTCTGTACTGCCCCTGCAAGCAGGCTCCCTCAGCAACATTTTTTTCCCTACTTTCTTCTCTCTCTTTCCCTTCTTTCTTTTACTTTCTCCCATCCACCTAGTCCCATGTATCATCCACACACCTTCTACACAAGTCAAACTACACAACTCAGCTAGAAAGCCATGCCAAGTTGGCCGTGCTCCCACCCACTGAAACCTACCACAGCACCGTTTTATATACTTTTTTTCTTTTTTGCTTCATTTCACTATTTTTTTTTTTTTTGCCTTTGTTTCTCTCTCTTCTTTCTGTAACTCACTTAGCTTGGTGCATGACATTCTCTCCCTTCTCTTTTGCCTATCTACACTGCATGCTTAGCACTGTGCCCCTGAACCCCACTTTTCACTGCCCACTGACCCCCCCCCCGTCAGACCCAGTTTGTACTGCAAACCACCTATCCCAACACCTCTGCCCCCATTACACAAGACCTGCTACACCATAGCTGAGTGACCAGCCCTGCCGACCTGAACGAGGTCGTGAGAATAATTGTGCCCACAGACAAGCAAGCAATGAAATATGCCCAGCCGGCACCCCAGACATAACCAAAGAAAACAAAAAAGCAGGATGAAACAAACAAATCTACAATAAATAAATGAAGAAAATGATTCTTGAATTTCCCAGAGAAAGCAGACAATATCTAAACATCTACAAAAACAGGAGAGGAAGGAAGCAGAAACAGACCAAAATAAAACACCAGCTGACCCTTGGGTAGAAGAAAAGGCACAAGAACTACCTCATGGAGAATTTGAAACTCTAATATTCAGGGTTCTCCAAGAGATGAAGGAAAAGCTGACAAAAAATAAGGAAAAAATAGACAAAATCATGGAAAATGCAGACAAAATCAGGGAAAACACAAAGAAATGGAACAAGTCAGGAAAATAATACAGGCAAAAAACGTGAAAATAAATAAAGAACTAGAAATCATATAAAAAGAGCAATTAGAAATCCAAAACAGAAACAAGATTTCAGACATGAACAGTGCATGGAAGATTTTAGGAGCAAATTTGAAACAATGGAAGACAGGATCAGCGAAACTGAAGGCAAATCATTGGATACCACTTTGTTTAAGGAAAAATCTGAAAAAATAATGAATAAAAACGTAGAAACCCTGAGAATGATGTCGGATAAAATCAAAAGCAAAATTATGTGTGTGATTGGAGTTCCAGAGCTGGGGGAGAAAATGGAAAACACACAGAGGATCACTGAAGAATTGCTGACAGAATACTTCCCTAATATCATGAAAGATGAAAAGCCAACCATCCAAGAAGATCAACAAAGCCCATATAGAATAAACCCCAAAAGAAAATCACCAACACATATCATAATCACACTTGTTAAAACGAAAGACATAGAAAGAATCCTGAGAGCAGGTAGAGAAAAAAGAAAAGTCGCATACAGAGGGGAAACAATAAGACTAAGCTCTGATTCTCTGGCAGTAACCATGCAGGCAAGAAGGTAATGGGATGACATATATAAAACCTTGAAAGGAAAAAACTGCCAACCAAAAACAATATATCCTATAAAACTCTTCCTCAAATATGATGGTGAAATTAGAACATCACATATAAACAGAAATTAATAGAATATGTAAAAACTAAATCAAACTTACAAGAATTATTAAAGGTAGTCCTTCAGTTAGAGAACCAACAACATCAGACAACAATCTAAATATAGGACACAAGACAGTATCAGCCAGAAACAAACCTAAGTAATTAACTCTCAAAAATAAACCAAAACTAAAAGATTTACAACAGGAAACCAGAGATGTGAATCTGTAAAAGACAACAATATCAGAAAAATAAAAGAGGGAATAAATGAGGTAGGAATAGAACTTTCAAATGGAGAGGAAGTCAAAGCAATATCAAGTAATAAAGGACTGGTTTAAACTTAGGAAGATGGGGCAAATTTCAAGTTAACCACAAAGGAAGTTAACAAATCTACTCGTGAAAATTAAGAAGAAAAACATAAAGCCATGGTAAACACAAAATCTACACAAATGAAAGATATGAAAAAAAAATCCACAAACAAAAGGAATTCAACACAGAAGAGTAAGAGGAACAAAGAAAATGTCAGCACTACAAAAAAAAAAAAAAAAAAAAACACACTCTAAAATGAGAGCAATAAACACACACATATCAATAATCACACTGAATTTAAATGGCTTAAATGCACCCATAAAGAGACAGAGAGTGACAGAATGGATAAAAAAAACAAGACTCATCAATATGCTGTCTAAAAGAGACACATCTTAGAAACAAAGACATAAATATATTAAAAATCAAAGGATGGAAAAAATATATCAAGAAAACAGCAACAAAAACAAGGAGAGGCAATACTTATCTCAGACAAAACTAGACTTTAAAACAAAATCCAACATAAAAGACAAAAAAGGGTATTATATAATGATTAAAGGGATAATCCACCATGAAAACATAATCATAGTAAATATCTACCCACCCCATTACAGGACTCAAAAATACATAAAACAAACTCTAACAACACTGAAAAGAGTAATGGATAGTTCCACAATAATAGTAGGAGAACTGCAGCACACCACTCTAAGTAAAAGACAGAACATCTAGAAAGAAATTCAGCAAAGATGCAGAAGATCTAAAGGCCACAATCAACAAATTTGTCCTCATAAACATGTACAGAACACTTCAGCCAACAGCAATGAAGTACACATTCCTTTCCAATGCACGCAGAATATTCTCAAGAATATACCACATCTTAGGCCATAAAGCAATCTTCAACAAAATACAAAGCATTGAAATAATACAAAGCATCCTCTCTGATCACAATGCCATGAAAGTAAAAATTAATAATAGAAAGAGCTAGTTAAAAAAAAAATCAAATACATGGAAACTGAATGAAAACTTAATTAAAAAACACTGGGTAAGAAAAGAAATTGAAGATAAAATTAAAAAATTCCTAGAATCAAATGACATTGAAAAAGCATCATACCAAAACATTTGGGACAGAGCAAAGGCAGTGCTCAGAGGTCAATTTGTAGCAATTTATATACAAATCAAAAAAGATGAAAGGGGATTTCCGGCAAAATGGTGCTCTGGGCAGAAGTACCACGCCGTCCCTCCACAGCAAAGATCTGAAAAACCAAGCCAAACAGAAAATACAGCAATCCTAAAACCCTAAAACATCAAATGAAGAGATAAAGAACTCAGCCAACCACCAATGGAGAGAGAAAACTTACAGAGAACGGAGAGCAAGGAGAGGTTCATGGAGCAGTCCCCTATCAGCTAACACAGCTCGGATCTGCCATCTTGGACTCCTATCAAAGACCAGCAAATAGGGGGTATGAGAAAGCAACTTCACAGAGCTTCCAGCGGGAGACAGAACAACTGGTAATTTGTGATATATGCTTTCCCATCCGCCACCCTTCTTCACCCCCACTCAGCCTCCTCTGCTTCCCACAGCCACAGTCTCTTGTCCGGGAAGCACCGGCCACTTGGATTTCACACGCCCACACTGGCTGTCTCTCTGAGTGCCATTTGTTGTTGCTTTTTTCCCACTTCTTTGATTTCTTCCTTACCTCTCACCACCTCCCCCTCCTTTCCCTCAAATACCTGGGTCTGTGTGCCATCTTTGCTTATTCCTGAGGGGCTGTGGAGCTCCATTCAAGTGTGGAGCTGCTTCCCGGTCTGGGCTGCTGCACTAGTGGGATCCCAGGGCTTTTCTTGGTTTGTTTGTTTTGGGTTGTTTGTTTGTTTTCTTTTCCTTTTCTTGAGTTGGGAGCCCGTTCCGGCCAGGCGGTGCTGCACAGCTTGGATCCTACCCCCCCGGCTTGCACAGACATGCAGAGGGATCCCCAAGGGGATTTCTTTTTTTCCGTTTTTTTTTTTTCCTGTTTTTTGGGGGGCTTTTCTTGTTCTTTTTTTTTTTTTATATATTTGTTTTCTTTTCCCTCTTTTTCCCTTTTTGTCTTCATTATTCAGTTTCTCATCTCTCTACACCTCCCTTCTCTTTCTGTTCCCTGAATACCTGGTGCTGAATACCTCTATGCCTTCTAGCCAGGCTGTACTGCAACACCTGAGAACAACTTCCCCAGACCTCATAGCTGCACCAGTGCGATCCCTGGGATCTTTGCTATTCTTTTTCCTGTCTGATTTTTATTTTTTCATTCTTTTTTCTCCCCCTTCCCATTTTTGTTTTTCTCCGTTTCATAGTCTCTCATCTCTCCATTCCAACAGCAAACTCCCCTAGCACTCTTTTTTGTTTGTTTGTATGATTTTGGATCCTGTTCCTCTCTCCTCTCTCTCATATCCATCTTAGCTCCACACATAACAATCTCCCGTCTCCATACTGCCATATCTGAGTGGCTATACACTGCCAACTAGAGAAGGAGGCAAAAAGTATCATGTTCACGGACGAGCAAACAACAAAGAACACAAAGCCTGCCTGCTCAGACATAGCCAAATTTAAAAAAAAGGACGTAACAAACAAATCTATAATCAATAAATGAGAAAATTAACTACTGAATACCCCGAAGACAGCAGACAGTATCAAAACATTTACAAAAACAGGACAGGATGGTTCCAGCAGACGTCCAAAATAAAACACCTGATGACTTTCCAGTGGAAGAAAATACACTAGAACTACCTGATAGGGAATTCAAATCTCTAATACTCAGAATTATCCAAGAGTTGAAGCAAAAAGCAGACAAAAATGAGGAAAAAATAGACAAATTCATGGAAAATACAGACAAAAAAATAGGAAGAATTCAAGAAAATAATGCAGGAACATAATTCTAAAATAAATTCACAACTAGAAATTATACAAAAACAACAATTAGAAATCCAAAAGATAACAAGATTTCAGAAATGGATGGTGTTGTAGAAGGGCTGAGGAGCAGATTTGAAACGGTGGAAGACAGGATCAGTGGAATTGAATACTGTCTTAGTCATCTAGTGCTGCTATAACAGAAATACCACAAATGGATGGCTTTAACAAAGAGAAGTTTATTTCCACACAGTCAAAGTAGGCTAAAAGTCCAAATTCAGGGTGTCAGCTCCAGGGGAAGTCTTTCTCTCTCTGTTGGCCTTCTCATCAGTGTTCCCCCAGACTAGGAGATTCTTGGTGCAGGGACCCCTGTCAAAAGGACACGCTCTGCTCCTGGCGATGCTTTCTTGATGGTATGAGGTCCCCCTGTATCACTGCTCACCTCTGTCTTTTATATCTAAAGAGATTGCCTCAGGACACAATCCAGACTTATAGATCAGGCCCTGCCTTACTAACACAACTGCCACCCATCCTCCCTCATAACATCACAGAGGCAGGTTTACAACATACAGGAAAATCACACAGTACCAGGAATCAAGGCCTAGCCAAATTGATACACAATTTTTGGGGGGGGGGGACATAATTCAAACCATGACAAATACAAACACCTGGATACAACTCTGTTTGAGAAAAACTCAGAAAAAAATAACAAAGAAAAACAAAGAGGCACTGAGAGTTATGTGGGATACAATCAAAAGCAAAAATTTTTGAGTGATTGGAGTTCAAGACCGGGGGAGAAAACAGAAAAAACAGAGAGGATCATTGAAGAAATGCTGATGGAAAACTTCCCCAATATCATGAAAGATGAAAAGCTGGCCATCCAAGAAGCTCAAATAACCCCATATAGGATAGACCCCAAAAGAAAATCACCAAGGAATATCATAATCACACTTGACAAAACCAAAGACAAAGAATCCTGAGAGCAGCTCATGAAAAACAAGAACTCACATACAGAGGAGAAACAATAAGACTAAGCTCAGATTATTCCGCAGAAACCATGCAAACAGGAAGGTAATGGGATGACATGTATAAAACCTTGTACGAAAAAAATTGCCAGCCAAGAATAATATAACCTGCAAAACTCTCATTCAAATTTCATAGTAAAATTAGGACATTTCCAAAAAAAAAAAAAAAAAACAGAAATTAAGGGAATATATAAAAACGGAACCAAACTTACAAGAATTATTAAAGGCAGTTCTTTGATCTGAGAACAAACAACTTCAGCTCACAGGTGGAATCTAGGATGCAGGAACGTACCAGCCAGATACCAGTCTAGCAAATTAACTCTCAAGGACTATCCAAAACCAGAAGAAATACAACAGGGAATCAGAGCAGTTAATCAGTAAATGACAAAAACATCAGAACAATAAAAGAGTGAATAAACCGTGTAGGTATAGAGATTCCTAATGGAGAGGAAGTCAAGGCGATACCAAGTTATAATAGATTGCTTCAAACTTAGAAAGATAAGGGTAAATTTCATGGTAATGAAAAAGAAAGTTAATACACATACACATAAAAATAAAGAGGAAAAACAAAGTCTCAGCAAAAACAAAACCTACAAAAACAAAAGAAATGAGAAAAAAAAATCCACAAACAAAAGTAACTCAGCATAGGAGAGTAAGAAGAACAAAGAAAACATCAGAAACACAAAAAAAGCACTACAAAATGACAGAAACAAATTCACATCTATCAATAATTACACTGAATGTAAATGAACTCAATGCACCCATACAGAGCTGGAGAGTGACAGAATGGATAAGAAAACAGGATCCATCAATCTGGTGAGTACAGGAGAAAAAGATGTGAATTTATTAAAAGTCAAAGGTTGGAAAAAAATATATCAAGCTAACAATTGCCCAAAAAGAGCAAGAGTGGCAATACTAATGTCAGATAAAATAGACTTTAAAACAAAATACACCATAAAAGACAAAGAAGGACACTATATGATTCAGGGGACGATGCATCATGAAGACATAACCATAATAAACATCTACGCACCCAATGACAGGACTCCCAAATACATAAACTCTAACAACACTGAAAAGAGAAATTGACAGTTCCACAAAAATAGTAGGAGACTTCAAGACACCACTCTCAGTAAAGGACAAAACAACTAAAAAGAAACTCAGAAAAGATACAGAAGACCTAAAGGGCACAATCAGACAACTTGACCTCATAGACATATACAGAACACTCCATCCAACCACTGCAAAGTACACATTCTTTTCCAATGCACATGGAACATTCTCCAGAATAGACCACACCTTAGGCCAAAGAGCAATCCTCAACAAGATCCAAAACACTGAGATAATTCAAAGTATCTTCTCTGACCACAATGCCATCAACATAGAAATTAACAACAGTAAGAGCAATGAAAAAAAATCAATCACATGGAAACCAAATAATACCCTGCTTATACATCACTGGGTAATAGAAGAAATCAGAGATGGAATCAGAAAATTCCTAGAATGAAAATAGAATGAAAAATCATCATACCAAAACATTGGGGCACAGCAAAGGCAGTCCTGAGAGGAAAATTTATAGCAATAGATGCACACGTCAAAAAAAGAAGAAAGGGACAAAATCAAAACATTAACTACACAACTCAAACAAATAGAAAGAGAACAGCAAAAACCCCAAAGTCACCAGAAGAAAGGAAATAATAAAGATCAGAGTAGAAATAAACGAAATAGAGACAGAAAAACAATAGAAAGAATCAACAAAACAAAAAGTTGCTTCTTTGAAAGAATCAACAAAATCAACAAACCACTGACCAGACTGACAAAAGAAAAACAGGAGAGGACATAAATACACCAAATAAGAAATGAAATGGATGACATTACAACAGACCCAAATGAAATAAAAATAAAAAGCCCTGGCCCAGATGACTTAACTGGAGAATTCTACATTTACAGAAGAGATTGTACCCATACTGCTCAAGCTATTTCAGAGCATAGAAAAGGAAGCAACACTTCCAAATTCATTCTATGAAGTAAGCATAATGCTAAAAACAAAACCAGGCAAAGAAGCTACAAAAAAAAAGAAAATTATTGACCAATATCTCTCATGAATATAGATGCAAAAATGCTCAACAAAATTCTAGCAAATAGAATTCAGCATCATATCAAATAAAAAAATAATAATACACCACAACCAAGTAGAATTTATACCAGCTATGCAAGGATGCTTCAACATTAGAAAATCAATCTATGTAATCCACCACATAAATAAAAGGAAAGAAAAGAATCACATGATCATCTCAATTGATGCAGAAAGAGCATTTGACAGAGTCCAAAACCCATTCATGATAAAAACTCTCAATAAAATAGGTAGAGAAGGGAAATTTCTCAACATAATAAAGGGCATCTATGCAAAACCAATGGCCAACTTCATTCCTAATGGAAAGAGGCGGAAAACATTCCCCTTGAGAACAGGAACAAGACAAGGATACACTTTATCAGCACTCCTATTTAACATTGTGCTGGAAGTACTAGCTAGAGCAATAAGGCAAGAAGAAGAAATAAAGGGCATCCAAATTGGTAATGAAGAAGTTAAACTGTCCCTGTTTGGGGATGATATGATACTAGACATAGAAAACCCTAAAGACTGCATGAGAAATCTGCTGGAACTAATAGATTCTGCAGGTAGCAGGATACAATATAAACATACAAAAATCTGTTGGATTCCTATACACCAATAAAGAGAATGATGGAGAGGAAATCAGAAAACAATAGCATTTATAATAGCCCCTAAAAAAAAAATAAAATACTTAGGAATAAATCTAATCAGGGATGTAAAAGACCTATACAAAGAAAACTACAAAACACTACTGCAAGAAACCCAAAGGGATCTACATAAATGGAAAAACATACCATGCTCACGGATAGGCAGACTCAACATTGTGAAAATGACAATCCTACCCAAAGCAATTTACAAAAACAACGCAATCCTGATCCAAATACCAACATTCTTCAAAGAGATGGAAAAACTAATCATTAACTTTATATGGAAAGAGAAGAAGCCATGAATAAGTAAAGCACTACTGAAGAAGAAGAATAAAGTTGGAGGACTCACAGTACCAGACCTCAGAACTTAACTATACAGCTATGGTAGTCAAAAGAGCCTGGTAATGGTACAACGACAGATACATTGACCAATGGAACAGAATTGAGAACCCGGATGTAAATCCAGCCACCTATGGTCACCTGATCTTCGACAAGGGCCCAAAGTCCAGCAAATGAGAAAAAGACAGTCTTTATAACAAATGGTGATTGCAAAACTGGATATCTATCTGCAAAAAAATGAAACAGGACCCATACCTCACACCATATACAAAAACTACTTCAAAATGGATCAAAGACCTGAATATAGAGCCAAAAACTATAAAGTTCATAGAAGAAAAAATAGGACCAACGCTACAGGCCTTAATACACTGCATTAACAGGATATAAACCATAACCATCAACACACAAACCCCAGAAGAAAAGCTAGATAACTGGGATCTTCTAACAATCAAACACCTATGCTCTTCAAAAGACTTCACCAAAAGAGTAAAAACAGAACCTACAGACTGGGAAAAAATTCTCAGACAGTACAAGTCAGACAAAGAGCTAATCTCCATAATCTTCAAGAAAATCCAACACCTCTACAACAAAAAGACAAATCATCCTATTAAAAAATGGGCAAAGAAAATGAACAAACAGTTCACCAAAGAAGACATTCAAGCAGCCAACAGACACATGAGGAAATTCTCGTGATCACTAGCCATTAGAGAAATACTAGTTCAAACCAAAATGAGATACCATCTCACCTGGCATTACTGGTACGAATCAAAAACACTGGATATAGCAAATGTTGGAGGGCCTGCGGCGAGATTGGAACTCTTATACACTGCTGGTGGGAATGCAAAATGATACAACCATTTTGGAAAATGACATTGTGCTTCCTTAGAATGCTTGAAATAGACATACCATACAATCCAGCAATCCCACTCCTAGGAATATATCCTAGAGAAATAAGAGTTGTCACTCGAATAGACATATGAACACCTATGTTCATGGCAGCATTGTTCACAATAGCAAAAAGATGGAAACAACCTAGAAGCCCATCAACAGATGAATGAATGAACAAACTATGGTACATGCGCATAATGGGTTATGTTGCAATGAGAAAGAACAATGATAAATCTCTGAAGCATCTCATAACATGGACGAAACTGGAGGACATTATGCTCAGTGAAATCTGTCAATCACAAAAGGACAAATATTGTATGAGACCTCTATTGTAAAAAAACAATGAAAAAGTTCACACAGAAAAAGTAACAATCTTTGTGGGTTACAAGGGATGGGAGGGGTGGGTGGTGAAATACTAAATAGGCAATAGCGAAGTGGTATCTTGGGTGAAGGGTGAGACAATACACGATACTGGGGAAACCAGCACAACTTGTACAAGGAAAGACCATGGAAACTCCATAGACACATCCAAACTCCCTGAGGGACTGAATTGCTGGGCGGAGGGCTGTGGGAACCATGGTCTCAGGGAACATCTAGCTCAATTGGCATAACACAGTTTATAAAGACTATGTTCTACATTCTACCTTGGTGAGTAGAGTCTGTGGTCTTAAAAGCCTGTGAGCAGCCATCTAAGATACTCCACTGGTCTCATCCCTTCGGGAGCAAGGGACAGTGAAGAGAACAGGATACAAGGAAAGATTAGTCCGAAGGACAATGGACCATAGCTACCAAGTCCTCCACAGATTGAGTCCAGTGCAGTTAGATGGTACCTGGCTTCCACGACTTACTGCTCTGATCGGGATCACGGCAGAGGGTTTCGGACAGAGCTGGAGAGGGATGTAGAACAGAATTCTGGCTCAAAAAAATAAAAAGACCAGATTTACTGGCCTAAAGGAGGCTGGAGAATCCCCGAGAGTATGGCCCCCAGACACCTTTCTCGCTCAGTGGTGGAGTCGCTTCCAAGGTTCACCAACCAGAAGGGGAATGGACAGCCCCATAAAACAAAATGGGACTAATGAGGCACAGCAGTCCAAGGGCAAGGACTAGAAGGCAGAAGGGGACAGGAAAGCTGGTGATAGTGAACCCAAAGTTGAGTAACGTTAGTGTTGATGTGTTGTAAGGTTGTTGACCATTGTCATAGGGCAACATGTATACTAACTGTTCGATGAGAAACTATTTTGTTCTGTAAACCTTCATCTAAAGTGAGAATAGCAGCACAACTGGAAGAGCATAGTCAATGTCACTGAACTGTGCATGTAGAAAATTTTGAAATGGTGTATCTTCGGCTATGTATATTTTCACCAAAATAAAAGGTCAAAAAGGGAGAGGGTAGACATGTCGTGGGGTTGTTAACCAATGGCATAAAACAATATGTCTACTACTGTTTCATGAGAAACTATTTGTTCCATAAACCTTCACCTGAAGTACAATTAAAAAAAAAAAGATGAAAGGGACAAAATTAAGTTAGCAATACAACTAAACAAATAGAGAACAGAAAAAGGAGCCCACATCCAGTAGAAGTAAGGAAATAATAAAGATCAGACCAGAAATAAATGAAATTGTTGCTGTTGTAAGTTGCCATTGAGTTGGTTCCAACTCATAGCGACCATATGTACAACAGAAAGAAACTGACCAATCCTGCCCCATGCTCACAATCGTTGCTATGCTTAAGCCCATTGTTGCAACCACTGTGTCACATCCGTCTGGTTGAGGGTCTTCCTCTTTTTCACTGACCTCCAGTTTACCAAGCATGATGTCCTTCAGCAGGGACTGATTTCTCCCAATGACATGTCCAAAGTATGTGAGATGCAGTCTCTCGTCCTTGCTTCTAAGGAGTGTTCTGGCTGTACTTCTTCCAAGACAGGTAAGTTCTTTCTCGTGGCAGTACATGGTATTTTCAACACTCTTTGCCAACAATAGAGTTAAAAGGTGTCAAGTTTTCCTTGGTCTTCCTTATTCATTGCCTAGTTTCCAGATGCATATGAGGCGACTGAAAACACCATGCCTTGGGTCAGACACATCCTAGTCTTCAAGGTGACCTCTTTGCTTTTTAACCCTTTAAAGAGGTCTTTTGCAGCAAATTTGCCCCATGCAATGCATCTTTTGATTTCTTCTCTCCTGCTTCCATAGGCTTCAATTGTGGATTCAAGTAAAATGAAATCTTTGACAACTTCAACCTTTTCTCTCTTTAACATGATGTTGCTTACTGGTCCAGTGGTAAGGATTTTTGTTTTCTTTATGTTGAGGTGTACTCTATACTGAAGGCTATAGTCTTTGATCTTCTTCAGTAAGTGCTTCAAGTCCTCTTCACTTTCAGAAAGCAAGGTTGTGTCATCTGCATAATGCAGGTTGTTAATGAATCTTTCTCCAATCTTGATGCCCCCTTCTTCTACATATATTCCAGGTTTCAGATTATTTGGTCAGCATAAATGTTGAATAAGTATGGTGAAAATATGCAACCCTGATGCACACCTTTCCTGACTTTAAACCACACAACATCCCCTCGTTCTGTTTGAATGAGTTCCTCTTGATCTATGTACAGGTTCCTCATGAGCACAATTAAGTGTTCTGGAATTCCCATTCTTCACAATGCTATCCATAATTTGTTATGATACACACAGTGGAAAGCCATTGCACAGTCAATAAAACACAGGTAAACATTTTTCTGGTATTTTCTGCTTTCAGCCAGGAACAATGACGAATTTTTGAAACATGTCACAGTGTGGATAAATCTTGAGGGCACTATGCCGAGTGAAATAAGTCAATCACAAAAGGACAAATACTGCATGAGACCACCATAATAAAAAAAACATGAAAACGTTTACAAACAGAAAGAAATAATTTTTGATGGTTGTTAGTCATACTGTGGGGACCTTTTGTATTGCTGTGGTGCTGGAAGCTACACTACCGGTATTGGTACACTACCAGTACCGGACTGGTTTCAATTGAGCTTCCAGAGTAAGAAAGACTAGGAAGAAGGACCTGGTGGTCTATTTCTGAAAAGAATTAGCCAGTGAAAACATCATGAATAGCAGCAGAATATTGTCTGATAGATTGCTGGAAGGTAAGCCCCTCCGGTTGGAAGGCTGCATCCTCAAAGTAGAGTCGACTTTAATGGCATGGATGGAGTCAAGCTTTCAGGACCTTCATTTGCTGATGTGGCACAACACAAAATGAGAAGAAACAGCTGCAAACATCACTTAATAATTGGAACATGCAATGTATGAAGTATGAATCTAGGAAAACTGGAAATCCACAGAAATGAAATGGAACGCATAAATGTTTATATCCTAGGCATTAGTGGCTGGAGTGGGCTGGTATTGGCCGTTTTCAATCCAACGATGATATTGTCTACTATGCTGGAATGACAACTTGAAGAGAAATGCCCTTGAATTCATCTTCAAAAGAACATTTCAAGATCTATCCTGAAGTACAATGCTGTCAGTGATGGGATAATATCCATATGTCTACAAGGAAGACCAGTTAATACGTCTATTATTCAAATTTATGCACCAACCACTAAAGCCAAAGATGAAGAAGTTGAAGATTTTTACCAACTTCTGCAGTCTGAAATTGATCAAACATGCAATCAGAATGTATTGATAATTCCTGGTGATTGGAATACAAAAGTCAGAAACAAAGACAACAGATCTGTGCTCTATGGCCTCGGTGATAGAAATGATACTGGAGATGGCATGATAGAATTTTGCAAGACCAACGACTTCTTCATTGCAAATACCTTTTTTCAACAACATAAATGGCAACTAGACATGTGTACCTCACCAGATGGAATATACAGGAATCAAATAGACTACATCTGTGGAAAGAGACGATGGAAAAGCTCAATATCATCAGTCAGAAAAAGGGCCAACTGTGGAACAGACGATCACTTGCTCATATGTAAGTTCAAATTGAAACTGAAGAAAATTAGAAAAAGTCCACGAGAGCCAAATTACAACCTTGAGTATAACCCACCTGAGTTTAGAGACCACCTCAAGAATAGATTTGACACAATGAATGCTAATGACCAAAGACCAGACAAGTTGTGAAATGACATCAAGGATGCCACAAGTGAGGAAAGCAAGAGGTCATTAAAAAAAGGCAGGAAAGAAAGGAAAGTCCAAAATGGATGTCAGAAGAGACTCTGAAACTTGCTCTTGAAAGTTGAGTAGCTAAACCAAAAAGAATAAATGATGAAGTAAAGGAACTAAACAGAAGATTTCCAAGGGAGGCAGGAGAAGACAAAGTAAAATATTATAATGAGATGTGAGAAGACTTGGAGATAGAAACCAAAAGGGAAGAATATGCTCAGCATTTCTCAAGCTGAAAGAACTGAAGAAAAAATTCAAGCCTCAAGTTTCAATGACAAAGAATTCCAAGGGAAGATACTAAAGGACACAAGAAGCATCAAAGAAGATGGAAGGAATACACACAGACACTATACCAAAAAGAACTGGTTGATGTTCAACAATTTCTGGAGGCAGCATATGATCAGGAATTGATGGTACTGATGCAAGTAGTCCAACTGGCACTGAAGGCATGGTGGAAAAACAAGCCTTCTGGTATTGACAGAATACCTCTTGAGATGTTTCAACAAAAGGGTGCAGCTCTGGAAGTGCTCACTTGTCTACGCCAAGAAATTTGGAAGAGAGTTACCTGGCCAACCAACTGGGAGAAATCCATATTTATGCCTATTCCCAAGAAAGGTGATCCAACCGAACATGGAAATTTTTCGAACATTGTCATTAATATCACACTCAAGTAAAATTGTACTGAAGATCATTCCAAAGCAGCTGTAGCACTATAATATAGAAGAAAATACTAGAAATCAAGCTGGATTCAGAAGAGGATGTGGAACCAGGGATATCATAGCTAATGTCAGACATATCCTGACTGAATGTAGAGAATGCCAGAAATAAGTTCACCTGCGTTTTATTGACTACGAAAAGGCATTTGACTGCGTGGATCATAACAAATTATGGACAATATTGCAAAGAATGGGAATTCTAGAAATCTTCATTGTGCTCATGAGGAACCTAAACAGAAATCAAGAGGTAGTCATTGGAACATTACAAAGGGATACTGCTTGGTTTAACGTCAGGAAAGGTGTGTCTCAAGGTTATATTATTTCAAGAAATTTATGCTGTTTGCTAAGCAAATAATCCGAGAAGCTGGACTATATGAAGAAGAAGGCAGCATCAAGATTGGAGTAAGATTCATTAACAAAATGCGTTATACAGATGACACAACCTTGCTTGCTGAAAGTGAAGAGGACTTGAAGCACTTATGATGCAGATCAAAGACCACAGGCTTCAGCATGGATTACAACTCAACATCACGAAAAATAATCCTCACAACTGGACCAATAAACAGAGTCATGATAAAAGTAGAAACGATTACAGTTGTCTAGGATTTCATTTTCTTAGATCCACATTCAACACCTGTGAAACTCACAGTCAAGAAATCAAAGAACACATTGTATTGGGTAAATCTGCTGCAAAAGACTTCTTTACTGTGTTAAAAAACAAAGATGTCACCTTGAAGACTAAGGTGAGACTGACCCAAGCCATTGTGTTTTCAGTCACCTAATGTGCATGTGAAAGCTGAACAAGGAATAAGGAAGATCAGAGAAGAATTGACACCTTTGAATTGGGGTGCAGACGAAGAAAACTGAATACACCATGGACTGCCAAGAGAACGAACAAATCTGTCTTGGAAGAAATACAACCAGAATGCAGCAGGATGATGAGATTATGTCTCATATTTTTTTGAAATATTATCAAGAGGGAGCAGTCCCTAGAGAAAGGTATTTTGCTTGATAAACTAGAAAGTCAGCAAAAAAGAGGAAGACCCTTGATGAGATGAATTGACACAGTGGTTGCAACAACGGGCTCAAGCATAACAACAATTTTGGAGATGGTGCAGGACCAGGCATTTTTTCATTCTATTGTTGCTATGAGTTGGAACTGACTTGAGGGCACCTAACAACAACAGGAGGAGAGGAAGGGAAAAATACTAACTAGAAAATACTTGTTGCAGTTCAGTAGATTTCAATTCATAGCAACCCTATAGATAAGTGGTAACATTGGTGAAGGGTAAGACAGTACCCAAGACTAGGGAGGTCAGCACACCTTGACCAAGGCAATGTCATGGAAGCTTCATTAAAAATAATAATAATAATAATAACTCTTGCCATTGGGTCAATTCCAACTCAGAGCAACCATATAGGACAGAGTAGAACTGCCCCATAGGGTTTCCAAGGAGCGTCTGTTGGATTCAAACTGCCAACCTTTCTGGTTAGCAGCCAAGTTCTTAACAGCTTCACCACCAGCGCTCCAGGTTCATAGACACATTCAAACTCCCGGAGGGACCGAATTACAGGGCTGAGAGCTGGGGACCACGGTCTCGGGGGACATCTAGCTCAACTGGCATAATATAGTTTATAAAGAAAATGTTCTACATCCTACCTCGGTGAGTAGCGTCTGAGGTCTTAAAAGTTTATGAACAGCCATCTAAGATACTCTACAGATCTCCTCCCAGCTGGATCAAGGGAGAATGAAGAAATCCAAAGACATAAGGGAAAGATTAGTCCAAAGGACTAATGGATCACAACTACCACAATCTCCACCAGACTGAGTCCAACACAACTAGATGGTGCCACCAACTGCTCTGACAGGGATCACAATAGAGGGTCCCAAGAAGAGCTGGAGAAAAATGTAGAAGAAAATTCAAACTGTTTTTTGGACCAGACTTACTGGTGTGACAGAGACTGGAGAAACTCACAGAGAATGGTCCCAGACACTCTTTTAACTCTGTACGGAGTCAGTCATGAGTTTCACCCTTCAGCCAAAGATTAGACAGCCACATAAAACAAGACTAAAAATGGCACACCAGCCCAGGGATGAGGACTAGAAGGCAGGAGGGGACAGGAGAGCTGGTAATGAGAAACTCAAGATCAAGAAGGGAGAGTGTTGACGTCTTTGGTTTGGCAACCAATGTCACAAAACAATATGTGTATGAACTGTTTAACAAGAAACTAATTTTCTCTGTAAACCCTCATCCAAACTATAATAAAAATAAAAAGTAAGAAAGAAAACCAAGCAGTCCATTGGGCAACTCTGCTACAAAGGACCTCTTTAAAGTGTTAAAAAAAAAAAAAAAAAGCAAAGATTTCACTTTAAGGACTAAGGTGCACCTGGCCCAAGGCATGGTGTTTTCAATCGCATCAAATACATGCAAATCTGGACCATGAATAAGAAAGACTGAAGAAGAATTCATTTCTTTGAAATATGGTGTTGGCAAAGAATATTCAATATACCGTGGACTGCTAAGAGAATGAACAAATCTGTCTTAGAACAAGTACAGTGAGAATACTCCTTAGAAGCAAGGATGCAAGACTTCTTCTCACATACTTTGGACATGTTATCAGGAGGTAACAGTACCTGGAGAAGGGCCTCATGCCTGGTAAATTAGACGGTCCGCAAAAAAGGAGGAAGACCTTGACAGAATGGATTGACATAGTGGCTGCAACAATGAGCTCAAGCATATGATTGTGAGGATAGTGCAGGACAGGGAATTGTTTCCTTCTATTGTTCATACGGTCACTATGAGGAGAATCAACTCCAGGGCACCTAACAACACAGTTGAGTGAATTTGAGCAAGTCGTTTGTTGTCTCTGGGAGAAACAGGTTGTTCCTCAGATGAAAAATCAGGTGTTATTAATACCTATCCCCAGTGTCATGGTGGAGATTAAAGGAGATAATGTGTTCCAGGACCTGGCATCTGGAATATTATATTAAATATATATCAGTTAGCTGAGTTTCTTCATACTACATGCCACAATTTACCTTGCATGGCCATTTCTGAAACAATGAGAGTGCTCTATTTCCTTCCCTCAAACTTCATCTTGAGTTATGGATAAAGGGAAATAGATATCTGAGTAAGCTATTGATTTTGTTGTCACCAGTTGCCACCAAGGTGACTTCAACTAATGGTGACCCTATGTACAACAGAATAAAACATCTGGTCCTATTCCATCTTCATGATCACTGGAATGTTTGAGTCCACAGTTGTGGCTATTGTGTTAATCCATCCCATTGAGGGTTTCTTTCATTTTCGTTGACCAACCTTGCTTCTGTTTGTATTTCTATTAAGACTGATTTGTTCGTTCTTTTGGCAGTCTACAGTATACTCAATATTCAATAATGATATACAGGTTTAAAATATTGAGAAAAGATTCTTTTCTATACTCTCTTTTAATTGTGACATGTGATCCCATGAAAAAACTGCATTTTAGAAAAATGGCGCTTTCAGCAGAAGCACCATTCTGTCCCTCCACAGCAAAGATCTGAAAAATTAAGCCAAACAGAGAAAACAACAATCCTGAAACCCTAAAACATCAAAGGAAGAGATAAAGAACTCAGCCAAGCACCAAATGGAGTGAGAAAACTGACAGAGAACCGAGAGCGAGGAGAGATTCATGCAGAGGTCCCCTACCAGCTAACGCAGCGCAGATCAGGCATCTTGGACTCCTATCGGAGACCAGCAAACAGGGGGTATGAGAAAACAGGTTCACGGAGCTTCCAGCAGGAGACAAAACAACCGGTAATTTGCGATATACGCTTTCACACGCCCCACCCTTCTTCACCCCCACTCAGCCTCCTCTGCTTCCTGCAGCCACAATCTCTTGTCTGGGAAACACCGGTTGCTTGGATTCCACCAGCCCACACTAGCTGGCTCTCTGAGTGCCATTTGTTGGCTGCTGGTATTGCTATTTTTTCTGCTTCTTTTGATTTCTTCCTTACCTCTCACCACCACCTGCCCCTCCTTTCACTCAAACACATGGCTAAATGCGCCATCTTTGCTTCTTCCTGAGGGGCTGTGGAGCTCCGTTCGAGTGTGGAGCTGCTTCCTGGTCTGGCTGCCACACTGGTGGGATCCCGTTGGTTTTGTTAGTTTGTTTGTTTTGAATTGTTTGTTTGTTTTCATTTCCTTTTCTTGAGTTGGGAGCCCTTTCTGGACAGGCGGTACTGCGAGGCAAGGAGACTACCCCCTCAGCTTGCACAGACGTGCAGAGGGATCCCTGAGAGCATTTCTTTTTTTGTTGTTTTTTTTTCTGTTTTTTGGGGGGCTTTTCTTATTCTTTTTTTTTTTTTAATTTGTTTTGTTTTCTTTTCCCTCTTTTTCGCTTTTTGTCTTTCTTCATTACTCAGTTTCTCATCTCTCTGTATCTTCCTTCTCTTTCCGTTCCCTGAATACCTGGCGTTGTATGCCTCTACACCTTCTACCCAGCCTGTACTGCAACACCTGAGAGTGACTTCCCCAGACCTTATAGCTGCACCGGTGGGATCCCTGGGAACATTGCAGTCCATTAACCTTTCTGATTTTTATTTATTCATTCTTTTCTTTTCTTCCTCTTCCTCTTTCTGTTTTTCTCCATTTCATACTCTCTCATCTCTCCACTCCGACGGCAAGCTCCCCTAGCATTCTTTTTTGTTTGTTTGTATGTTTTTGGCTCCTGTTCCTCTCTCCTATCTCCCGTATCCATCTTAGATCCACACATAACAATTGCTCCACTGCATCCTGCCTAGTGCATCGTGTGCTTAACATAACACCACCAAGCAGTGCAGGCACGGCCTACTGGAACCTGCTCTGCACTGATTATTGATGCACCCTGGTGGCCGTAGTAAGTGCCACAAACAACCCGTCCCAGTAACTCCTCTTCAGCTAGACCTGCCCTGCTGTACCATATCTCAGTGACTGACCCCGCCAATTGGACAAGAAGGTGAAAAGTATTGTGCCCACAGATGAGAAAAAAACAAAGAAAACATAGTCCGCCTGCTCAGACGTAGTCAAATTAAAAACAAAAAAGGGATGAAACAAACAAATCTACAATCAATAAATGAGAAAAATAACTACTGAATGCCCGAAGACAGCAGACAGTATCAAAACATTTACAAAAACAAGACAGGATGCTTCAAGTAGGCATCTAAAATAAAACACCAGATGACTTTCCAGTGGAAGAAAATGCACTAGAACTACCTGATAAGGAATTCAAATCTGTAATACTCAGAATTCTCCAAGAGCTGAGGCAAAAAACTGAAAAACATGAGGAAAAAATATACAAATTCATGGAAAATAGAGACAAAAAATTGGAAGAATTCAGAAAAATAATGCAGAAACAAAAAGCCAAAATAAATTCACAACTAGAAATTATACAAAGACAACAATTAGAAATCCAAAAGATAAACAACAAGATTTCAGAAATAGACGGTGTCATACTAGGGCTGAGAAGCAGATTTGAAATAGGAGAAGAGAGGATCAGTGGAATTGAAGAGAAACACTTGGATACAACTCTGTTTCAGGAAAACTCAGAAAAAGGAGCAAAGAAAAATGAACAGACCCTAAGAGTTATGTGGGATACAATCAAAAGCAAAAATTTTCGAGTGATTGGAACTCCAGAACAGAGGGAGAAAACAGAAAACACAGAGAGGATCATTGAAGAGCTGCTTACAGAAAACTTCCCCAATATCATGAAAGATGAAAATCTGGCCATCCAAGAAGCTCAATCAACCCCATATAGGAGAGACCCCAAAACAAAATCACCAAGGCATATCATAATCACACTCATCAAAACCAAAGACACACAAAGAATCCTGAGAGCAGCTCATGAAAAAGAAGAAGTCACATACAGAGGAGAAACAGTAAGACTAAGCTCAGATTCTTCATCAGAAACCATGCAGGCAAGAAGGCAATGGGATGACATATATAAAATCTTGAAAGAAAAAAATTGCAAGCCAAGAATAATATATCCTGCAAAACTCTCGTTCAAATTAGATGGTGAAATTAGGTCTTTCCAGATAAACAGAAATTAAGGGAATATGCAAAAGTCAAACCAAACTTACAAGAATTATTAAAGGGAGTTCTTTCATCTGAGGACAAATAACTTAAGCTCACAGGCAGAATCTAGGATGCAGGATCATACCAGCAAGATACCAATCTAGGAAATGAATTCTCGAGGACTATCCAAAACCAAAAGAAATACAACAGGGAATCAGAGCAGTTACTCAGTAAATGACAATAACATCAAAACAATAAAAGAGGGAGTAAACTGCATAGGTATAGAACCTTCTAATGGAGAGGAAGGCAAGGTGATACCAAGTAATGGTAGACTGCTTCAAACTTAGACAGATAAGGATAAAATTCAACGTAACCACAAAGAAAGTTAACAAACATACTCATAAAAAAAAATAGGAAAAACAGAAAGTTTAACCAAAAAAAAATCTACAAAAACAAAAGAAATGTAAAAAAAATACACAAACAAAAGTAACTCAGTACAAGAGAGGAATAAGAACAAAGAAAACTTCAGCCCCACAAAAAAAGCACTACAAAATGACAGCAACAAACTCATATCTATCAAAAATTACACTGAATGTAAATTGACTCAATAAACCCATAAAGAGATGGAGAGTGACAGAATGGATAAGAAAACAGGATCCATCAATATGCTGTCTACAAGAGACACACCTTAGAAACAAAGATGTGAATTTATTAAAAGTCAAAGGTTAGAAAAAAATATATCATCCTAACAACTACCAAAAAAGAGCAGGAGTGGCAATTCTAATCTCAGATAAAATAGACTTTAAAACAAAATCTACCATAAAAGACAAAGAAGGACAGTATATAATCATTAAGGGGATGATCCATCATGAAGACATAACCATAAAAAACATCTATGCACCCAATAACAGGGCTCCAAAATACATAAAATAAGCTCTAACAGTACTGAAAAGAGAAACTGACACTTCCACAATAATAGTAGCAGACTTCAACACACCACTCTCAGTAAAGGACAGAACAACTAAGAAGAAACTCAGCAAAGATACAGAAGACCTAAAGGGCACAATCAGATAACTTGACCTCAGGCACATATATAGAACACTCCATCCAACCGCTGCAAAGTACACATTCTTTTCCAATGCACATGGAACATTCTCCAGAATAGACCACATATTAGGCCACAGAGCAATCCTCAACAAGATCCAAAACGCTGAGATAATTCAAAGTATCTTCTCTGACCACAATACCATCAGGGTAGAAATTAACAATAGAAAGAGCAAGGAAAAAAATGAACAACCTGGAAACTGAATAATACCCTGCTTACACATCACTGGGTAACAGAAGAAATCAGAGATGGAATCAAAATATTCCTACAATCAAATGAGAATGAAAAAACGTCATACAAAAACCTCTGGGACACTGCAAAGGCAGTCCTCAGAGGACAATTTATAGCAATAGATGCAGACATCAAAAAAGAAGAAAGGGACAAAATCAAAACATCAACTACAGAACTCAAACAAATAGAAAGAGAACAGCAAAAAAAGTCCACAACCACCGGAAGAAAGGAAATAGGAAAGATCAGAGCAGAAATAAATGAAACAGAGAGCAGAAAAACACTAGAAAGAATAAACAAAACCAAAAGTTGGTTCTTTGAAAAAATCAACAAAATCAACAAACCACTGGCCAGACTGACAGAAGAAAACAGGAGAGGACAGAAATAACCCAAATAAGAAATGAAATGGAAGACATTACAACAGGCCCAACTGAAATAAAAAGCATTATAACAGAATATTATGAAAAACAATACTCCAACAAACTGAAAAACCTAGAGAAAATGGATAAATTTCTAGAAACACACGGCCAACCCAAACTACAACAAAGTGATGTTGATAATCTGAACAGACCCATAACAAGAGAAGAGATTGAAAAGGTAATAAAAAAAACTCCCAACCAAAAAAAGCCCGAGCCAAGATGACTTCACTGGAGAATTCTACAAAACATTTAGAGAAGAGTTTGTATCAGTACTACTCAAGCTATTTCAGAGAATAGAAGAGGAAGCAACGCTTCCAAATTCTTTCTATGAAGCCAACATAATGCTGATACCAAAACCAGGCAAAGACGTCACAAAAAAAAAGAAAATTACAGACCAATATCTCTCATGAATATACATGCAAAAATTCTTAACAAAATTCTAGCCAATAGAATTCAGCATCATATCAAAAAAATAATACACCACAACAAGTAGGATTCATACCAGGTATGCAAGGAGGGTTCAACATTAGAAAATAAATCTATTTAATCCACCACATAAATAAAAGGAAAGAAAAGAATCACATGATCATCTCAATTGATGCAGAAAAGGCATTTCACAAAGTCCAACACCTATTCCTGATAAAAACTCTCAATAAAATAGGTATAGAAGGGAAATTTCTCAACATAATTAAGGGCATCTATCCAAAACCAATGGCCAACATCATTCTTAATTGAGAGAGGCTGAAAACATTCCCCTTGAGAACAGGAACAAGACAAGGAAGCACTTTATCAACACTCGTATTTAATATTGTGCTGTACGTTCTAGCTAGAGCAATAAGACAAGAAGAAGAAATAAAGGGCATCAAAATTGGTAATGAAGAAGTTAAACTGTCCCTGTTTGGGGATGATATGATACTATACATAGAAAACCCTAAAGACTCCACAAGAAATCTACTAGAACTAATAGAAAGATTCAGCAGAGTAGCAGGATACAAGATAAACATTCAAAAATCACTTGGATTCCTATACACCAGTAAGGAGAACAATGAAAAGGAAATTAGGAAAACAATATCATTTTCAATAGCCCCTAAAAAGATAAAATACTTAGGAATAAATCTGACCAGGGATGTAAAAGACCTATACAAAGAAAACTACAAAACACTACTGCATGAAACCCAAAGGGATCTACATAAATGGAAAAACACACCTTGCTCATGGATAGGCAGACTCAACATTGTGAAAATGACAATTCTACCCAAAGCAATTTACAAATACAATGCAATCCCGATCCAAATACCAACAACATTCTTCAAAGAGATGGAAAAACTAATCATTAACTTTGTATGGAAAGGGAAGAAGCCCAGAATAAGTAAAGCACTACTGAAGAAGAAGAATAAAGTTGGAGGACTAACCCTACCTGACTTCAGAACGTACCATACAGCTACAGCAGTCAAAACAGCCTGGTCCTGGTATAATGACAGATACATTGACCAATGGAACAGAATTGAGAAGCCACATATAAATCCATCCATCTACAGTCACCTGATCTTCGACAAGGGCCCAAAGTCCATCAAATGAGGAAAAGGCAGTCTTTTTAACAAATAGTGCTGGCAAAAGTGGATATCCATCTGCAAAAAAATGAAACAGGACCCATACCTCATGCCATATACAAAAACTACTTCAAAATGGATCAAAGACCTGAATATAAAGCTTAAAACTATAAAGTTCATAGAAGAAAAAATAGGTCCAACACTACAGGCCTTAATACATGACATTAACAGGATATGAACCATAACCATGAATGCACAAACCCCAATAAATAAGCTAGATTACTGGGACCTTCTAAAAATCAAACACCTACGTTCTTCAAAAGACTTCACCAAAACAGTAAAAAGAGAAACTACATAGTGGGAAAAAAAATTTTGGACAGTACAAGTCAGACAAAGATCTAATCTCCATAATCTACAAGAAAATCCAACACCTCTACGACGAAAGACAAATAATCCTATTGAAAAATGGGCAAAGGAAATGAACAGACACTTCACCAAAGAAGACATTCAAATGGTCAACAGACACATGAGAAAATGCTGGCGATCACTAGCCATTAGAGGAATGCAAATTAAAACCACAATGAGATACCGTCTCACCCTGGCATTACTGGCACGAATCAAAAACACCGGAAGTAACAAATGTTGGAGGGGCTGCAGGGAGATCGGAACTCTTATGCACTGCTGGTGGGAATGCAGAATGATACAACCATTTTGGAAAATGATATAGCACTTCCTCAGAAAGCTAGAAATAGACATACCATTCGAACCAGCAATCCCACTCCTAGTAATATATCCTAGAGAAATGAGTCGTCACTCAAATAGACATATGCACACCTATGTTCATGGCAGCGTTGTTCACGATAGCAAAACGATGGAAACAACCTAGATGCCCATCAACAGATGAATGGATAAACAAACTATGCTACATACACACAATGGAGTACTATGCAACGAGAAAGAACAACAATGAATCTGTGAACCATCTCATAACATGGATGAAACTGGAGGACATTATGCTGAGTGAAATAAGTCAATCACAAAAGGACAAATATTGTATGAGACCTCTATTGTACAAACCCATGAAAAAGTTCACACACAAAATGTAACAATCTTTGTTGGTTACCAGGGATGGGAGGGGTGGGGGGGAAATACTAAATAGGTAATAGGTAAGTGGTATCTTGGGTGAAGGGTGAGACAGTACACAATACAGGGGAAACTAGCACAACATGTACAAGGAAAGGTTATGGAAGCCCCATAGACACATTCAAACTCCCTGAGGGACTGAATTGCTGGGCGGAGGGCTGTGGGGACCATGGTCTCAGGGAACATCTAGCTCAGTTGGCATAAGACAGTTTATTAAGACAATGTTCTACAGTCTACCTTGGTGAGTAGTGTCTGGGGTCTTAAAAGCCTGTAAGCAGCCATCTAAGATACTCCACCGGTCTCATCCCTTCGGGAGCAAGGGAGATCGAAGAGAACAGGATACAAGGAAAAGATTAGTCTGAAAGACTAATGGTCCACAGCTACTAAGGCCTCCACCAGACTGAGTCTAGTGCAGCTAGATGGTGCCCGGCTACCACCACTGACTGCTCTGCCCAGGATCACAACAGAGGGTTCTGGACAGAGCTGGAGAATGATGTACAACAAAATTGTAACTCACAAATAAAAGACCAGATTTACCGGCTTAAGGAGACTGGAGAAAACCCGAGAGTATGGCCCCCAGACACCCTTTTAGCTCAGTGGTGAAGTTATCTCCGAGGTTCACTGTTCAGCCTGGGAGTGGACAGCCCCGTAAAACCAAATGGGACTAATGAGGTACAGTAGTCCAGTGACAAGGGCCAGAAGGCAGAAGGGGACAAGGAAGCTGGTGACAGGGAACCCAAGGCTGAGTATGTATATTGTTGATGTGTTGTGAGATTGTTAACCATTGTCATAGGGCAACATGTGTAGTAACTGTTAAATGAGAAACTATTTTGTTCTGTAAGCCTTCATCTTAAGTGAGAATAGCAGCACAATGGGAAGAGCGTAGTCAATGTCACTGAACTGTGCATGTAGACATTTTTGAAATGGTGTGTCTTTGGCTATGTCCTTTTTCACCAAAAAAAAAGGTTGAGAAGTTAGAGGGTTGACATGTTGTGGGGTTGTTAACCAATGTCATAAAACAATATGTGTACTACTGTTTCATGAGAAACTATTTGTTCTGTAAGCCTTCACCTGAAGTACAGTAAAAAAAAAAAAAAAAAAAAAAAAAAAACCTGCATTTTATAGGCTGTAAACCTGAATCATGATTACTATTCTGAACTACCTTCAAAAATTTAGATTTCCTCATACATCTAAGTATTACTGACTAACACAATCTTTCTCCTCAACTTTTTTGACATCCTTTTCTTTATTTTTTTAATTTTGCTTTAGATGAAGGTTTACAGAGCAAATTAGTTTTTGTCGTTAAACAATTAACAATTGTTTTGTTTCATTGGTTGCCAGTCCTACAATGTGTCAACACTCTCCCCTTCTCGACCTTGGGTTCCCTGTGACCAGCCTTCCTACCCACTCCTGCTTTCTCATCCTTGCCTCTGGGTGAATGCGCCCATTTAGTCTTGTTTTGTTTTATGGGCCTGTCTAATCTTTGGCTGAAGGGTGAACCTCAGGTGTGACCTCAATACTGACTTAAAAGGGTTTCTGGGGACCATAGTCTCAGAATTTCTCCCGTCTCTGTCATACCAGTAAGTCTGGTCTTTCTTTGTGAGTTAAAATTTTGTTCTACATTTTTCTCCAGCTCTGTGGGAGCCTCTATTGTGATCCACGTCAGAAGAGTCAGGGGTGGTAGCCAGGCACCATGTATTTGTGCTTGACTCAGCCTGGTTGACATTCTTTTCTTTCTTCGCATGACTGAAATCTTTTCTCAAGGAGACGCCAAATTCTCATAGCTTGAATAAGTTTATCACTTATCTGTCTCACTTTTATAGAGGATTTGGCACAATATAGCTTATCGCCAGCCAACCACCAGACTTCAAAAAAGTCATTATTAAGGAAGATCCATACTCTCCCTCTCCCCTACCAACAATGAGTATGTGTAAGTAGGTAAAACCTATGTTCAAAGAAGTTTTAAAATGTTCCCACACCAATGTTCTATCCTAAATTCCAACAAGATTCCCTGGACTTCATAAAAAAGCAGCATAGGAAAACATAATATGAATACAGAATAATGATGTTCATATTTGCTTACCAAAAAGATAACTCAGAATGCCTACTTGTGGTAAATTGATTGAAAAACTGGCTTCAATGCTCCACCCCTCCCTGAGTCCGTGCCCTTTACAACATGACTTTGCTGCTTCTCCCGTCAAAAGTGTACCTGTTGTCTACTTTCCCATCCCTTGAATCTGGGTACTCTTTTGACTTGCTTTGGCCAGTAGAATGTGGCCTCAGCCGTGAACCTAAGCCTTGCACATCTCTGGCTTGCTCGTGCCATGAGAATGAGCCTGGGCTAGCTTGCTGGAGGAAGAGAGACCATGTGGACCAAAACCATTCAGCCCAGCCAACACCACCCTACAACAACTGACGGCCAACTGATTGCCAGACATCTGAGTGATCCCTAGCCAAGACTAGAACTGCTTAGTTTAGCCCAGTCAAGATCAGCAAAACTGAGAACTTGTAGGGTCATGAGGAAAAATAAAAGTTTATTATTTTATGTCACCGATGTTTTGTAGTTGTTTGTTATGCAGCATAATTGTAGCAACAGATACCTGATACATTAACTAACAATGAAATGGTGGAAGCTCCTGAGTGGTCAGGGATATTTTTGGAGGTGATGTCTTGGGATGGGAAAGGAGAAATTCTGTCTTTGTCTGCCTGGGATCGAAATCTTTATTTACTCATAAGACTCCTGAAGTAAGTCTGTTGCCAAAGCTTAATGATGATGTGCATCAAATTTTTATCTGGAGGGACATCTCCTTCCTATGAGAGACAGCTAAGACTCTGAGAACAGGATTCTCAAACTGGGGCACATATAAGCTGTGGGATTTGTAACTTTTTTGCCAGGGCTCAGGCAAAGCTGCAGGATAAACATGACACATCTTCTTGGAACGTGAATTTTCTTGAGGATTTGGAAAACAACATTTAGCATAGTTTTTCTATTAAAATAAAAACAGGTATATTAAGGAACTGAATGTAATGTTCCCATACATTTTAATAATGAAACACAACCACTCATTTCTCCCCCTACTCTCACCCAGGAGTTCACTCTCTTCTGACATTAGATGTATAATTTTTGAAAAGTCTATAAAGCAGTATTCTGGGCAGTGCTTCTCCAATTTTTCTTTTGTGCCTGTTGCTCTCTTGTCATCAAAAGTCTTGGGAAATTGCCATATGAACAAACTGTTTTAAACATTTTTAACACAGTTTATGGTTTATGAAAGGAGTCATGGCTGTTCAATGGTTGTGCTCTCAGCTGCTACACAGAAGATTGGCAGCTTGTAACCACTCAGTGGCTCTATGGGAGAAAGACCTGGAGAGCTGCTTCCACACAGATTACAGCCATGAAAACCCTGTGGGGCAGTTCTACTCTGTCATATGGGGTTGCTATGGGTTGGAATCCACAGTACCCAACAACAATAACGTGGTTGATGACTATCAAACTTTACTGATCAGGGAATATATAGATTTAAATTTCTAATAATGTGTTATGCATGCTTTCATAAATCTTTATGATCTGTTTTACTCCCAAAGAGGAAAAAATAAATTAAAAGCAACCACTCATCTAATGAGAAAATTGGTATTTCACATTCTGGATTGGAAGGCTACTGGACTCTGTTGGCCATCTGACCTTGTGTTTCATTCATTTATTCCTCAGCCCAACCCACCAGCAGAGCCCTACTCTTCTGCTCTTCTGGGAACCCAGTTTGGCCCTTCAGTGCCTTAGCTGTTGATGACTTCAACTGCCGCTACAAAGAAACCAGATTTAGTTCTTAAAATTTTTGTAATTTTTTGTTTTGTTAAGTACTAAGAAAACTAAAAATGTGTCTCTTTCATTTCTCATCAAAACTTTCTCTTAGCTCTCCATCTATTATCCATAGTCTCCAAAATGACCCCTCATTGTCATATTTGTGATTATCTTACTTATCAGTACGTATTACTTTGGGTGGAGGATCATTTTGTTCTCAGAGTTAATAATGGTGAGGAGAGTCAAGGCCTAAATAAGTGTACCCAATCACACTTAGCATGTTACCCTAGGTGCTGAGGAAATAGTGACTTGCTACCTAACCGAAATATGTGTGTGTGTGTGTGTGTGTGTGTGTGTGTGTGTGTGTGTTTCCCCTCCCAATGTTCCAGCACCATTTCCTTAGGAATAGAATAGTCTCAACAGTCTGAGATTTTAGTATGTTCTGAAATAGTCCCAAGGAAAGCAAAGCCATCAGTCAGAAGACTAGACAGTGAAAGCGGAAACAGGAAGTAGGTAGGGGATTATCAAAGAGATAGAAAAGAAAAGAGAACCCAGAGCCTTGTCCTCCCCTCTCCTCCAGAGCCTCTGAGTCAGGCTGGGAAGCATGGGCGGCAGGTTACATGGAAGGTGACAGGAAAGGGCAGCAGGAGAATAAGATAACAATGAATCATTCAGAGATCAGTGACTGGTAACAGCATTTTATTGCAGGGGTTCTGGCCTCAGAGTCTAAGCCCTCTGGGCTTATCTATGAGAAGATATATTGTGATTTCCAAGTTAAAAAATCACTCTCTTGTCAAGACTACCAACATCCTCCATCTTGCTAAATCCAACCGTCAGTTTTTAGTCCTCCTCCTACTTGGCCTCTCCCAGTATTTGACATGACTGATTGTTCTTTCACTGAATCACTCTCACTGGTCTTCTGGGATATGCCCCTCTGTGATTGTTCTCCAACTGCATTGTTCACTCCTTGTCTGATTCATCGGACCCCTAAATGTTGGCATATCCAAGGTTTCAGTTCTGGAATAGCTTCTTTATCTACAGTCTTTACCAGATGTTCTCTCCTCCCTCGTGGTTTAAACCCATCTAGGTACGGATGACTCCGAAACTGACCACACCCCTCATACTTCTCCCCAAGCTCTATTCTACTATATCTGACTGCCTGTTCAGTATCTGTACTTGGATGTCTAAAGAGCATCTCAGTCTGAAGATGTCTGACCAGAACTCTTGATTCCTACTCTGCACACACTCCCAGCTTGTACCAATACAATGTCCCCCATCTCAGAAAATAGTCCACCATTGACTCAGCTGCTCAGTCCAGAGACTTTAGAGTCATCAATGACTTTTCTTTTCTTTCTCCTGTCATGTCTATCAACAGGTTCTGTTATTTTCTACCTCCAAAAGAGATCTAGAATCAGACCACTTGGCCCCAGCTCCTCTGCCACCACTCCAGTCTAAGCTACAAGCATCTCTCACCTGAACCTAGTCTCTCCACTTCCATTCTTGTGTTCCAATCATAGAGTTGCTAGATTTAGCAAATAAAAAGACAAGAGTTCTGGTTAAATTTAAATTTCTAATAAATGAAAGGTTTTTTTTTAATATATCATATACAATATTTGCGATATACTTACACTAAAAATTTCAAATTAAATTGGACATCCCATGTTGTATCTGGCAACCCTTTCCAAAAGTCAATTCTCTGTGTAGCCATAGAGATGTTTGTAAAATATAAATTAGGTCATGATACTTGTCTGAGTGAAGTCTTCTAATCAACATCAAACTAAAGTGCCACATCCTTGCCATGGCCTGCAAGGCTTTATATAGGAGCTGGCCATGCTCCTTCTCTCCATCCTCATCTCTTTCATTTCTGATACTCATTCCTTAGAACTCTGCCTGACACACAGCAGTTGCTCAACAAACAGTTGTAGAAGGAAGGTATGAACTTAGAAATGATCACGATATACAGAAAACTTGGTACAGCTGGCTGGAACTAGTCATCAGTAAACTGAGATCTGCCTATAATTATTAATTAAGTACAACTAATTTTGAAGAGTTTTAAATATTTCTAGAATTTTCTTGGAGAATCAACAAAATACTAGAGTTAAGAAACTTTAGCAAAATTTCTTACGTTTTCAACAAAGAAGACTGAGCAATATATTCCATTGCTGATGTTCAGCAACTGTTTGTTGAAACATATAAGAATTCCTTATTTAAGTGTGTATGCATAAACACCAAGCCCTTTTTCCTTCATTATGTTAATTTGTTAAAACTCTGTACTTCAAAAGACAGTCTTCTCATAAATTTCATAAATTGAGGTGATTATGGATAGTTCAAAGTTTACTTTCCTCAGTTTGTCGAATTTTTTTCTGAGCTTATATATCTTTAAGTGCACTTCTTTCTCTTTTTCCAGACTGGGAACTCATTTCTTTTGAACTTTTGTTAGTTAGAAGAAATTCATAAAAATAACTGAGTCCAATAAAGTGAAAATGTAAGAAATATTAAAATCTATAATTTGAAAAGCAGCAGTAAGTCTCATCTTTAACTGAAAAGAGAAATAAAAAGCCCAGTCAAGGAAAAGTGTATTAGAAAGTCTTTTGGGCAGTACAATAGAGGAGATCCTATGGAGCTGAAATCAAGATGAACCTCAGGAATACAGGAGACAGATCCTATCCATATTGCGTTCTTGTCTTGAAGTAATTGACTGTAAGCTTCAAACTATAATGTATGAATTGTCTGGCATCATGGACTGGGTGAGAGTAGAAGGAGGTGGAATGATTTAGGGGAAATGTCAGACTTGAGTGGGAGTTAAGAGCCTGTGATTACATTCGCTTCAAGCAGCTGAAGACAATAACAAAATGGAACTGGGATCCATGGGAAGAAAGAGAAAATTATGTATATATGTTTTGTTCTGTTTTTTTCTTATTAAATGCTTCCTGTGTTTTCTTTCCTGGTCTTGACTGGTATTTATTTTTCTCTATTTTTATCAAAGCAGCATGATATTCTGAATGGGAGGAAAACAGTTTCTTATGGTTGTTATGGAAATACTTACTGGCAGCAGACAGGTATACATTCCTCACAAGATGGGCCACATTAGTGGAAGATTTGCGAGGATTCTGCCCTCCTTTCAAACCAAACCAAACCCCTTACCGTCGAGTCGATTCCAAGTCTTAGTGGCCCTATACAACAGAGTAGAACTGCCCCATTGGGTTTCAGGAAGTGGCTGATGGATTCAAACTGCTGACCTTTTGGTTAGCAGCTGAGCTCTTAACCATTGAGCCACTAGGGCTCCAATTCCTTGCCAGAAATGCTTATTCACTACTATTTAGCCCTAAATACAGTTCAGCTGAGGCAGGGCCTTATTTTAAAATCATTATTGCCATTTTAAATCTGACTGCAATAGAAAAGAGTGACTGAGTGATTCAAAAGGCAGTTGATGGGCCTGTATTAGAAATCATGGTCATTAAGAAAATCTGACAACAGGAACAACATGTATTTTATGTTCCCATAAACATTTAGTGCAAGTAAGCCCACATAACAGAACTCTTGGCATGGGGCTGAGTTGCTCTGAATTTGATTTAGAACGACATAAAAGAGCCAGTATCACCTGCAGGGCACCAGGCACTGTTTCAGCTTGGGGGAGACATCTGTTCTGAGAATTCTGGCATTTGTACTACATCCTTTCCATGTAGGGAGAACTCCAGAAATATCTGGGATTTTCTGAAGGTGAGCTCTTCTTTCCAGAGTATCAGAGGGTGCTGTCAGATCTATTCAGCTACCCCATAGCTCTCTCTTGATCACCCTCTCTTAATCACACAGACAGAGAGAAACACACAAGTATACCTTTTTAAAATCTACACACCCATTCACCACTTTTTTTCCAAGACACATTCTCAACCTTTCCGAAGGTGTCTCTGATCACAGTCACAGCACTGTTACCACTAGGCCATAACCTCTTGCTCTGGGCTAGGGAGCAGAAAGTCTCTCTCCCTTTCAGTCCCAAGAGATGCCCCATTTCAAATCCCAGAGTGAGTGACATTACTTTTAGTGGAAACAACCCAATTCTAGACCCCAGCCTCATTCTGAAGGCAAATCCTACCTTGCAGTTTCTGGCAACCTTGATCTAGTGGGAGCAAATGAATAAGCTATTATTTAAATCTGCCTTTATTTGAATTAGATCTCTATTCAGGAAAGCTGATCTCATTCCTCAAAACCCTGGCTGCCTGGAAGAAGGCAGGGAGCAGGAGGCAGGCAGACCCTCAGGCTTTGCCAGCCAGAGATCCCAGGAAAGCAGTTTCCTGAGCTGTATCCTGGCAAAAAGTCCCAATCTCCCACCAGGGTGAAGATCAGCATTGTTCTAGGCTACGTTTTCATCTTCAGATGAGATGCGAGTGGAAGAAAAGTCATTTAGAGTTATTTTTTGGGGAAGAATTGAAAAGTAAACTTTCTTCCTCAGAGACATTTTGCAAACACTGGTAATTTCCACGTGTGACTCTAAGTGGTTTACTTATAGGAAAACAAGTCTGTCACCAGCTGTGTGACATGAATGTATCTTAGTTATCGGGAATAATCCAAGCCCTCAAACCTCCTGTGTGAAAGTTTTTATCATGGTAATTGTTACCCATCTGCTCTTTGATACTTGCTGCACTAAATCCCTGCCCCCAGGAAGTATATGTGGGGATTTTAGTCAAATCTTGCCACCCAATGCAAAAACAACCTCAGGCCATGCTTCCCTGAGAAAATACAGGGATGACAAATAAAATACATTTGCTATTTTGTAGAACTACTTCCATAAGTCTCTCTGAGCCTGGGGGAAATGAGCAAGGTGTTCTTCGTGAAGTTCATACTGATTAAGCCAAATGTGGCCAAAGGAAATTTTGTCTCTTCCATCTTTCTACTCCCAATCTCTGACGGATAAGACAGAGATGCAAATGGCCTAAAATGTACAATCACTTTAATTTCAGGAAGTAAAATGTCAGAAATGGCTCTTTGGAGACGTTACAAGTCAAAATATGCGCCTTAAGCGAGAAGCCAAATCAGTCAAGGAAAGGGCTTTTTGACAGTTACTAATGAAAGAAATCTGCGAACTCACTTACATATTTCCAGTCTGCAAGGTGGATGTTGGAGTCAAGCCCTTAAAGGATGTTGCAGGACTGTAGCTGAAATGGGTTTGGCTGATCATTCCAGTTAAGCAAATTGGTGCAACTGCTGGAGCTTTCCAAACTGTTAGGCTTGAAATCTGAGATGTTCTGTATCTTAGTGTTAATGATAGCAGTGTAAAGGAATGCTGTCTACTACAAAATCAGAGCCCTGGTGGTGCAGTGGTTAAGAGCTTGGCTGCTAACCAAAGGTCAGCAGTTTGAATCTACCAGTCACTCCTTGGAAACCCTATGGGGCAGTTCTACTCTGTGCTATAGGGTCACTATGAGTTAAAATCAACATGACTGCATCAGGTTTTATTATTATTATTACAAATATGAGATCCATAAATAGTGATGCAAAGGGATGTGATTTTGTAAGTTACTTATTCTTAACGACAGCTGGAAGAGTTGCCCTGAAATTTGTTTTTTTTCAGATATTCAGCGAAGATTTACTGAGCACTTACTTTGTAGCAGACACTCTTCTAGGCACTGGAGATACATCAAAGAACAAAAGAAGAAAAATTTCCTGCCCTTAAGGAGCTTGTATTTTGATGGACAATGGCAAAGTAAACATCTAGCATGTCATATGTTGTTACTGCAATGGAGGAGAATGAAGCAGGGTGAGGAGATACAGGTCTAATCCACAATCCCAAACCATGGGGATGGTGCAGGACTGGACAGCATTTTGTTCCATTGGGAATGGGGTCTCCATGAATTGGAGGCTGACTTGACAGCAGCTAACAACAACAAGGAGATGTTGATAAGTGGGGACTGGGGTGAATAGAGCCATGAATGAAACAAGGAAGACAGGAATGGGGAAAAGGATCTAGAAATACTCTAAAAATAATATTCACTGTGTCTATAAGTTACCCGAGAAGCTGGACCACATGAAGAAGAACGCAGCATCTGAATTGGTGGAAGACTCATTAACAACCTGTGATATGCAGATGACACAACTTTACTTGCTGCAAGCCAAGAAGACTTGAAGCACTTACTGATGAAGATCAAAGACTACAGCCTTCAGTATGGAATACATCTCAACATAAAGAAAACAAAAACCCTCACAACTGGACCAGTAAACAATATCATGATAAATGGAGAAAATATGAAGTTCTCAAGGATTTCATTTTACTTGGATCCGCAATCAATGCCCATGAGAGCAGAAGTCAAGAAATCAAAAGATATACTGAATTGGGCAAATATGTTTCAAAAGACCATTTCAAAGTGCTGAAAAGCAAAGATATCAATTTGAGGACTAAGGCGCACCTGATCCAACCATATTTTTAATTGCCTCATATGCATGGGAAAACTGAATAGTGAATAAGGAAGACCAAAGAAGAATTGATGTCTTTTCATTATGGTGTTGATGAAGAACATTGAAAAAACCATGGACTTCCGGAAGAATGAAAAAGTATGTCTTGGAAGAAATACAGCCAGAGTGATCCTTGGAAGAGAGGATGGTGATAATTCATCACACATACTTGGGACTTGTTATCAGGAGAGACCAGTCCATGGAGAAGGAAATCATGCTTGATAAGCTAGAGGGTCTTTGAAAAAGAGGAAGAGCCTCAAAGAGATGGATTGACACAGTGGCCACAATAATGGGCTCAAACATAGCAAGATTGTGAGAGCAGCACAGGATCAGGCAGTGTTTCATTCTCCTTGCATGGGGTTGCTATGAGGTGGAAATGACTCGAAGGTACCCAACAGCAACAACAAGACAACCGTTACAGTGATCTTTTCATAAACGTAAATATTCAGGCTTCATTTCATGAGAGCAGATTTGGCACTTTAAAAGTTCCTGAAACTTTTCATTTGTTTTAAATAAAGTCTTTAAACTTAGGTTACTCTATAAATAGTAATAATCATAGTAAAAAATAAACCATTACCTTAATCAGGCAACTAGTATGTTGTTGTTGTTACTGTCGAGTCCATACCCACTCATAAGGACCCTATGTACAACAGAATGAAACACTTCCTGGTCCTGCACCATCCTCACAATCACTGAAATGCCTGAGGCCTTTGTTGCAGCCACTGTGTGAATCCGTCGCATCAAGGGTTTTTCTCTTTTTCGATGACCCTAAACTTTACCAAGCATAATGTCCTTCTCCAGGGACTGATCCTTCCTGAGAACACGTCCAAAGTATGTGAAACATAGTCTTGCCATTCTTGATTCTAAGGAGCATTCTGGTTGTACTTCTTCCAAGACAGGTTTCTCTGTTCTTCTGGCAGTCCATGGTATATTCAATATTCACCAGCACCACAATTCAAAGGTATCAGTCCCTCTTTATTCATCATCCAGCATTCACAGGCATATGGAGATTGAAAACACCATGGCTTGGGTTAGGCACACTTTAGTCTTCAAGGTAACTTTTTTGCTTTTCAATACTCTAAAGAGGTCTTTGAAGCACATTTGTCCAATACAGTGCATCTTTGATTTCTTGACTCCTACTTCCGTGGGCGTTGATTGTGGATTCAATAAAATGAAATCCTTGACAACTTCTATCTTTTCTCCATTTATAATGATGTTGCTTAATTAGTCCAGTTGTAAGGGTATTTGTTTCCTTTATGTTGAGGTGGAATCCATACTGAAGGCTCAAGTCTTTGATCTTCATCAGTAAGTGCTTCAAGTCCTCTTCACTTGCAGCAAGCAAGGTTGTGTCATCTGCATAAGGCAGATTGCTGATGATTGTAAATGATTCCCAGTTCTTCCTCCTATAGTCCAGCTTCTCGGATTATTTGCTCAGCATACAGATTGAATAGGTATAATGAAAGGATACAACCATGACACACACCTTTCCTGACTTTAAACCACCCAGTATTCCCTTGTTCTGTTCAAATGACTGCCTATTGATCTCTCTTCAGGTTCCTCATGAGCACAACGAAGTCTTATGGAATTGCCATTCTTTGCAATGTTATCCATAATGTATTATGATCCACACAGTTGAATGTCACAATGAAACACAGGTAAACATCTTTCTGGTATTTTCTGGTTTCAGCCAGGATCCATCTGACATCATCAGTGATAACCCTTATTCCACCTTCTCTTCTGAATCCAGTTTCAATTTCTGGCAGCTTCCCTTCAATATTCAACTACAGCCACTTTTGAATAATCTTCAGCAAAATTTTACTTGCATATGATATTAATGACATTCTTCGTTAATTTCCGAATTCCGTTGGATCACTGTTCTTGGGAATAACGTAAATATGAATCTCTTCCAGTCAGTTGGCCAGGTTGCTGCCTTCCAAATTTCTTGGCATAGTTAAGTGAGCACTTCTAGTGCTGTATCCATTTGTTGAAAGAGCTCATTTGGTATTCCATCAATTCCTGAAGCCTTGTTTTTTTGCCAGTGCTGTCAGTGCAGCTTCGACCTCTTCCCTCCGTACAGTCAAATCCTGATCATATGCTACCTTCTGAAAGGAGTTGAACATCGAAGAATCCTTTTTGGTACAGTAACTCTGTGTATTCCTACCATCTTCTTTTGATGCTTGCTCCATCATTTAATACTTTCTCATAGAACTCTTCAATATTGTAACTCATAGCTTGAACGTTTTCTTCATTTTTTCAGCTTGAGAAATGCTGAGCGTGTTCTTCCTTTTGGTTCTATCTCCAGGTCTTTGGACATGTCATTACAATACTTTACTTTGTCTTCTTAAGCCACCCTTTGAACTCTTATGTTCAGCTCTTTTACTTCATCATTTCTTTAGCTAGCTAACGTTCAAGAGCAAGTTTAAGAGTCTCTTCTGACATCTATTTGGTCTTTTCTTTCTTCCCTTTTCAATGACCTCTTGCTTTCTTCATGCATGATGTCTTTGATGTCATTCCAAACTTGTCTGGTCTTCAGTCATTAGTGTTCAAAGCATCAAATGTATTCTTGATATGATCTCTAAATTCAGGTGGGATATACACAAGGTCATACCTTGGCTCTCATGGACTTATTCTAATTTTCTTCAGCTTCAACTTGAACTTGCGTATGAGCAATTGACAGTCTGTTCGACAGTCGGCCCCCGGACTTGTTCTGACTGATGATGCTGAACTTTTCCATCATCTCTTTCCACAGACGTAGTCAATTTGATTCCTATGTGTTCCATCTGGTGAGGTCCATGTGTACAGCCACCGTTTATGTTGGTGAGAAAAGGTATTTGCAGTAAAGAAGTCGTTGGTCTTGCAAAATTCTATCATGCGGTCTCTGGCATTGTTTCTATCACCAATGCTGTATTTTCCAACTACTGATCCTTCTCCTTTGGTTCCAACTTTCACGTTTCAATCACCAGTAATTATCAATGCATCCTGAGTGCATGTTTGATCATTTTCAGACTGCAGAACTTGGTAAAAATCTTCAAGTTTTTCATCTTTGGCCTTAGTCCTTGGTGTGTAAATCTGAATAATAGCTGTATTAACTGGTCTTCCTTGTAGGCGTTTGGATATTATCCCATCAATGACAGCTTTGTACTTCAGGATAAATCTTGAAATGTTCTTTTTGACGGTAATGCAACGCCAACCCTCTTCAAGTTGTAATTCCCAGCATAGCAGACCATATGATTTTCTGATTCAATATGTCCAATACCAGTCCATTTCCACTCACTAATGCCTAAGATATAGATGGTTATGTGTTCCGTTTCATTTTTGATGATTTCCAATTTTGCTAGATTCATACTTCGTACGTTCCACATTCTGAATATTAATGTCTGTTTGCAGCAAATGAAGATGCTGAGCGCTTGACTCCATTGACATCATTAAGGTCGACTCTACTTTCAGCTGATTGCTCTTCCCCAGACGTATTTCGAGTGCCTTCCAACCTGAGAGGCTCATCTTTCGGCACTCTATCAGACAATGTCCCGCTGCTATTCATAAGGCCAATTCAATTTTTTTGCAGTAAATTGCGAAGTCGTTCTCCTAGACTATCTTAGTCTGAAAGCTACACTGAAACGTGTCTACCACGGATGACCCTGCTAGTATTTGAAATACTGGTGGCACAGCTTCCAGCATCACAACAGCAGGCAAGCCACACCAGTACAACTGACAGACAAGTGGTGGTCGTTAAAAGACAGGAAGAAAGAAAAGACCAAAAGGGATGTCAGAGGAGACTCTTCAACTTACTCTTAAATGTCGAGCATCTAAAGTTAATGGAATAAATGATGAAGTAAAGGAGCTGAACAGAAGATCTCAAAGCAGCTAGAGAAAAGAATGTATTACAATAAGATAATAATATTGTTATGAAATATGCAAAGACTTGGAGTCAGAAAATCAAAAGGTAAGAACACACTCATCATTTCTCAAACTGAAAGAACTGAAGAAAAATATTTAAGCCCTGATTTGCAATATTGAAGGATTCTATGGGAAAGATATTGAATGACACAGGAAGCATCAAAAGGAGATAGAGGAATTTACAGAGTAGATGGTTGATGTAAAAACATTTAAGGAAGTAGCATATGATCAAATACTGATGGAACTGGACAAAGAAGTCCAAGCTGTACTGAAGACATTGGCCAAAAATAAGACTCCAGAAAATTACAAAATATCAATGAAGAAATTTCAACAAAAGGATGTAACAATGGAAGCACTCACTCATCTATGCAAAGAAATTTGGAACACAGTTACCTGGCCAATGGACAGGAAGAGATCCATATTTCTCCCCATTCCATAGAAAGGTGATCCTCAAAACTGGACCAATAAACAACATCATGATAAATGGAGTAAATATTGAAGTTGCTAAGGACTTCATTTTACTTGGATCCACAATCTACACCCATGGAAGCAGCAGAAAAGAAATCAAACAAGACACTGCATTGTGCATATCTGCTTCAAGAGACATCTTTGAAGTGTTAAAATGCAAAGAAGTCACTTTAAAGACTAAGGTGAGCCTAACCTGAGTCATGGTGTTTTCAATCCCCACATACGCATGAGAAAGCTAGACAGTGAATAAGGAAGACCAAATAATTACTGATTTTGAATTATGGTGTTGGGGAAGATTATTGAATACACCACAGACTTACAGAAAAACGATCAAATCTGTCTAGGAAGAAGTACATGCAGAGTACTCCTTTAAGGGAAGAGTACTCATTTAAGACTTCATCTAACATACTTTGAACATATGATCAGGAGAGACTCGTTCCTGAAGAAGGACATCATGCTTGGTTAGGTAGAGGGTCGGTAAAAAAAAAGGAAGACCCTCAATGAGATGGACTGACACAGTGGTTTCAACAAGGGCTCAAACATAGTATTGATTGTGAGGATGGCATAGGACCATGCTGTATTTTGTTCTGTTGTACATAGGGTCGCTGTGAGTTGGAACCAACCTTATGGCACCTAACAACAACAATACATAATTTAGTGGTTTTATTGCTATGAGTTAGAATCAACTTGACAACAACGGGTTTGGTTTGCTTGGGTTATTAATTATCGATGGCTGCTTACCTAATGCGAGAAACAAGACTCCAGGAATGGATGTAATAACATTTGAGAAGTTTCAACAAAAGGATACAGCAGTGGAAGTGCTCACTCATCTACGCCAAGAAACTTGGAAGACAGCTACCTGGCCAACCAACTTGAAAAGATCCATATTTATGCCTATTCCAAAGAAAGGTAATCCAATTGAATGCAGAAATTATCAAACAATATCATTATTATATCAGGCAAGTAAAATTTTGTTGAAGATCATTCACAAGCAGTTGCAGCAGTACATTAATAGGGAACTCACAGAAATTCAGGCAAGATTCAGAAGATGACTTGGAATGAGGGATATCATTGCTGATGTGAGATGGATCCTGGCTAAAAGCAGAGAATACCAGCAAGATGTGTCTCTGTGTTTTATTGGCTATGCAAAGGCATTTGACTGTGTGGCTCATAACAAATTACAGATAGCATTGCAAAGAATGGGAATTCCAGAACACTTAATAGTGCTCATAAGAAATCTGTACATAGACCAAGAGGTAGTCATTCAAACAGAACAAGGGGATACTGCTTGGTTTAAAGTAAGGAAAGTTGTGTGTCAGGGTTATATCGTTTTACCATATTAATTCAATTTTTATGCTGAGCAAATGATCCAAGAAGCTGAACTGTATGAAGAAGAATGGTGCATCAGGTTTGGAGGAAGACTCATTAACAACCTGTGTTATGCAAATGACACAATCTTGCTTGCTGAAAGTGAAGAGGACTTGAAGCATTTATTGATGAAAGAATACATTTAGCCTTCAGTATAGATTACATCTCAACATGATGAAAACAAAAATCCTCACAAATGGACCAATAAGCAACATCATGATAAACGGAGAGAAGACTGAACTTGTCAATGACTTCATTTTACTTGGATCCACAATTAACATCCATGGAAGCAGCAGTCAAGAAATCAAACAACAGGACTTCCTCCAACATGGCGCTCTAAGCAGAAGCACCACACCATCCCTCCACAGCAAAGATGTGAAAAACTAAGCCAAGGTAGAAAACAGCAATCCTGAAACCCTGAAAATCAAATGAAGAGATAAAGAACTCAACCAAGTATCCAATGGAATAAAAAACTGACAGAGAACAGACAGTGAGGAGACATACATGCAGAGCTCCCCTATCAGCTAATGCAGCACAGATCCGCCGTCTTGGACTCCTATCAGAGACCAGCAAATAGGGTGTAGGAGAAAACAGCTTCACAGAGCTTCCAGCAGGAGACAGAACAACCAGTAACCAGCGATATACACTTTCTCACCCCCCACCCTACTTCACCCCCACTTGGCCTCCTTTGCTTCCTGCAGCCACAGTCTCTGGGCCGGGAAGCTCCAGCTGCTTGGATTTCACCCGCCCACACTGTCTGACTTTCTGAGAGCCATTTGTTGGCTTCTGGTGTTGCTTTTTTCTGCTTCTTTGATTTCTTCCTTACTTCTCACCACCTCCCCCTCCTTTCACTCATATATCTGGCTCTGGTGCCATGTCTGCCTCTTCCTGCGGAGCTGTGGAGCTCCGCTTGAGTGTGGAACTGCTTCCCGGTTCATGCTGCCACTCTGGTGGGATCCCAGAGCTTTATTTTTGTTTGTTTTTTTTTTTTGAATTGTTTGTTTGTTTTCTTTTTTTTTTTTCTCTAGTTGAGAACCAGTTCTGGCAGAGCAGTGCTGTGCGGCTTTGGACCTACCCCCTCATCTTGTGAAGACTAACAGAGGGATCCCTGAAGGCATTTCTTTTTTCATGAGTTTTTTTTATTTTTTCTGTTTTTTTTTTTTTGGGGGGGGGTTTCTTGTTCTTTTTTGTTTTATTTCATTTTATGTTCCCTCTTTTTCCATTTCTGTCTTTCTTCATTATTCAGTTTCTTGTCTCTCTATACCTTCCTTCTCTTCCTGTTCCCTGAATACCTAGTGCTGAGTAGCATCTCTATGTCTTCTAGCCAGGCTTTACTTAAACACCTGGGAACAACTTCCCCAGAACTCATAGCCACACCAGTGGGATCCCTGGGAGCTTTTCTTTTTCCTTTCTAATTTTTATTTATTCATTATTTTCTTTCCTTTTCTTCTTTTACTCCTTCTTCCCCTTTTTGTTTTTCTCCATTTCATAATCTCTGATCTCTGCACTCCAACAGCAAGCTCCCCTAGCACTCTTTTTTATTTGTATGTTTTTGGCTCCTGTTCCTCTCTCCTGTCTCCCATACCCATCTTAGCTGCATGCATCACAATCTCCCTCCTCCATCCTGCCCACCTGCACCATGTGCTTAAAATCACACCACCAAGCAACACAGGCACAGCCTACTGGAACCTGCCCTGCACTAATTACTGACCCGCCCTTTTGGCTGTAGTAAGTGTAACCAACAACCCATCCCAGCAACTCCTCTTCAGCTAGACCTATCTAGCTGTGCCATGTCTGAGCAACTGACCCCATAAATTGGAGAAGGAGTCAAAAACTATCATGCCAACAGATGAGCAAATAACAAAGAATACACAGTCTGCCAGCTCAGACATAGCAAAATTTAAAAAAAAGACTGAAGCAAACAAATCTACAGTCAATAAAATGAGAAAAATAACTACTGAATGCCCTGAAGACAGTGGACAATATCAAAACGTTTTCAAAAACAGGACAGGATTGTTCCAGTAGGCATCCAAAATAAAACATGAGATGACTTTCCAGTAGAAGAAAATGAACTAGAACCACCTGATAGGGAATTCAAATCTCTAATACTGAGAATTATCCAAAAGTTGAAGCAAAAAGCAGACAAAAATAAGGGAAAAAAAGACAAATTCATGGAAAATACTGACAAAAAAATGGAAGAATTCAGGAAACTAATGAAGAAAAAAAAAATGCCAAAATAAATTCACAACTAGAAATTACACAAAAACAACATTTAGAAATCCAAAAGATAAACAACAACATTTCAGAAATTCACAGTATCATAGAAGGGCTTAGGAGCAGATCTGAAGTGGCAGAAGACAGGATCAGCGGAATTGAAGGCAAACACTTGGATACAATTGTTTGAGGAAAAAAGAACATAGAAAAATGAAGAGACTTTGATAATTACATGGGATACAATCAAAAGCTAAAATTTTCGAGTGATAAGATTTCCAGAAGAGGGGGAGAAAACAGAAAACACAAAGAGGATCATAGAAGAGCTGGTGATAGAAAACTTCCCCAATATCATGAAAGATGAAAACTGGCCATCCAAGAAGCTCAATGAGCCCCATATAGGATAGACCCCACAAGAAAATAACCAAGGCAGGTCATAATCACACTCGCCAAAACCAGAGAAAAGAATCCTAAGAGCACCTCACGAAAAATGAGAAGTCACATACAGAGGAGAAACAATAAAACTAAGCTCAGATTATTCGGCAGAAACCATGCAGGCAAGAAGGCAATGGGATGACATATACAAAACCTTGAAAGAAAAAAAGGCCACCCAAGAATAATATATCCAGCAAAACTCTCATTCAGATATAATGGTAAAATTAGGAAATTTCCAGATAAACATAAATTTTAAGGGAACATGTAAAAACCAAACCAAATTAACAAGAATTATTAAAGGGAGTCCTTCGATCCGAGAACAAACAACTTCAGCTCACAGGCTGAATCTAGGACACAGGATCATACTAACCAGATACCAATCTAGGAAATGAACTCTCAAGGACATCCAAAACAAAAAGAAATACAACAGGAAATCAGAGCAGTTAATCTGTAAATAACAACAAAATCAGAACAATAAAAGAGGGAATAAACGGTGTAGGTATAGAACCTTCTAATGGAGAAGAAGGCAAGGCGATACCAACTAGTAATAGACTGCTTCAAACTTAGAAAAATAAGGGTAAATTTCATGGTAAACCCAAAGAAAGTTAACAAACATACTCATAAATATAAAGATGAAAAATATAAAGTCTCAGTAAAACCAAAACCTACAAAAACAAAAGAAATGAAAAAAAAAATCCACAAACAAAAGGAACTCAGCATAGGAGAGTAAAAGGAACAAAGAAAATGTCAGCACCACAAAAAAAAAAAAAAAAGCAGTATAAAATGACAGCAATAAACTCACATCTATCAATAATTACACTGAATATAAATGGCCTCAATGCACCCATAAAGAGACGGAGAGTGATAGAATGGATGAAAAAAATAGGATCAATCAATATGCTGTCTATAACAGACACACCTTAGAAACAAAGACATGAATTTATTAAAAATCAAAGGTTGGAAAAAAATATATCAAGCTAAAAACTACCAAAAAGAGCAGAAGTGGTGATAATAATCTCAGACAAAATAGACTTTAAAACAAAATCCACCATAAAAGACAAAGAAAGACACCACATAACGATTAAGGGGATGATCCATCATGAAGACATAACCATAATAAACATCTACACACTGAATGATAGGGCTCCAAAATACATGAAACAAAATCTAACAGTACTGAAAAGAGAAATTGACACTTCCACAATAATAGTAGGAAACTTCAACACACCACCCTCAGTAAAGGACAGAACATCCAAAAAGAAATTCAGCAAAGATACAGAAGAGCTAAAGGCAACAACCAGCCAACTTGATCTCATAGACATATATAGAACACTCCATCCAACCGCTGCAAAGTACACATTCTTTTCCAATGCACATGGAACATTCTCCAGAATAGATCACATCTTAGGCCACAGAGTAATCCTCAATAAGATCCAAAACCTTGAGATAATCCAAAGTTCTTCTCTGACCACAATGCCATCAAGGTAGAAATAAACAACAGAAACTGCAAGGAAAAAAAAAATGAATTACATGGAAACTGAAGAACACCCTGCTTACAAACCACTGGGTAATAGCAGAAATCAGAGATGGAATCAAAAAATTCCTAGAATCAAACAAGAATGAAAACACATCATACCAAAACCTTTGGGACACAGCAAAGGCAGTCCTCAGAGGACAATTTGTAGCAATAGATGCACACATCAAAAAAGAAGAAAGGGACAAAATCAAAACATTAACTACACAACTCAAACAAATCGAAAGAGAACAGCAATAAAAGCCCACAGCCACCAGAAGAAAGGAAATAATAAAGATCAGAGCAGAAATAAATGAAATAGAGAATAGAAAAAATCAACAAAACCAAAAGTTGGTTCTTTGAAAGAAACAACTAAATTGACAAACCACTGGCCAGACTGACAAAAGAAAAACAGGAGAGGACACAAATGACACAAATAAGAAATGAAATGGGCAACATTACAACAGACTCAACAGAAATAAAAAGGATCATAACAGAAAATTATGAAAAACTATACTCCAATAAATTTTAAAACCTAGATGAAATGGATAAATTTCTAGAAACACACTACTTACCCAAACTACAGCAAAGTGATGTTGAAAATCTGAACAGTCCCATAAGAAGAGAAGAGATTGAAAACGTAATTAAAAAAAAAAAAAAAAAAAAACTCCCAACAAAATAACGCCCTGGCCCAGATGGTTTCACTGAAGAATTCTACCAAACATTCAGAGAAGAGTTTGTACCAGTACTGCTCAAACTATTTCAGAGCATAGAAGAAAAGCAACACTTCCAAATTCATTCTATGAAGCCAGCATAACCTTGATAACAAAACCAGGCAAAGACGCCATAAAAAAGAAAATTATTGAGAAGTATCTCTTATGAATATAGGTGCAAAAATTCTCAACAAAATTCCAGCCAACAGAATTCAGCATCATATCAAAAAAATAATACACCACGACCAAGTAGGATTCATACCAGGTATGCAAGGATGCTTCAACATTAGAAAAATCAATCAATCTAATCCACCACATTAATACAAGGAAAGAAGAGAATCACATGATCATCTCAATTGATGCTGAAAAAGCATTCCACAAAGTCCAACACCCATTCCTGATAAAAACTCTCAACAAAATAGATATAGAAGGGAAATTTCTCAACATAATAAAGAAAATCTATGCAAAACCAACAGCCAACATCATTCTTAATGGAGAGAGGCTGAAAACATTCCCCTTGAGAACAGGAACAAGGCAAGGATGCCCTTTATCACCACTCCTATTTAACATTGTGATGGAAGTTCTAGCTAGAGCAATAAGGCAAGAAAAAGAAATAAAGGGCATCCAAACTGGTAATGAAGAAGTTAAACTGTCCCTGTTGGTTGATGATGAGATACTAGACATATAAAACCCTAAAGATTGCACAAGAAATCTAGTGGAACTAATACAAAGATTCAGCAAAGTAGTAGGATACAAGATAAACATACAAAAATCAGTTGGATTCCTATACACCAATAAAGAGAATGATGAAAAGGAAATTAGGAAAACAATACCAGTTATAATAGCCCCTAAAAAAATGAAATACTTAGGAATAAATCTAACCAGTGATGTAAAAACCTATACAAAGAAAACTACAAAACACTACTGCAGGAAACCCGAAGGGATCTACACAAACAGAAAAACATACCATGCTCATGGATAGGTAGACTCAACATTGTGAAAATGACAATTCTACCCAAAGCAATTTACAAATACAATGAAATCCTCTTCCAAAAACCAACAACATTCTTCAAGGATATGGAAAAGCTAGTCATTAAATTTATATGGAAAGGGAAGAATCCCCGAATAAGTATACCACTATTGAAGAAGAATAAAGTTGGAGGACTCACACTACCTGACATCAGAAACTAGTATACAGCTACAGTAGTCAGAACAGCCTTGTACTGGTACAATGACAGATACATTGACCAATGGAACAGAATTGAGAACCCAGATGTAAATCCATCCACCTATGGTCACTTGATCTTTGTTAAGGGCCCAAAGTCAATCAAATGGGGAAAAGACAGTCCTTTTAACAAACGGTGCTGGCAAACCTGGATATCCATCTATAAAAATTGAAACAGGACCCATACCACACACTATATACAAAAACTAATTCAAAATGGAACAAAGACCTAAATACAAACCCCAAAACTATAAAGTACATAGAAGAAATAATTGGACCAACACTACAGGCCCTAATACACACCATTAACAGGATACAAACCATAACGATCAGCACACAAACCCCAGAAGATAAGCTATATAACAGGGATCGTCTCAAAATCAAACACCTATGTTCTTCAAAAAACTTCACCAAAAGAGTAAAAAGAGAATCTACAGACTGGGAAAAAAATTTTGGACAGTACAACTCAGACAGAGGTCTAATTTCCATAATCTACAAGAAAATCCAACACCTCTACAACAAAAAGACAAATAATCCCACTAAAAAATGGGCAAAGGAAATGAACAGACACTTCACCAAAGAAGATATTCAAGCGGCCAACAGACACGAGGAAATGTTCGCGATCACTAGCCATTAGAGAAATACAAATTAAAACCATAATCAGATACCATCTTAACGCGGCTTTACCGGCACGAATCAAAAACGCAGGAAATAACAAATGTTGGAGGGGCTGTGGGAAGACAGGAACTCTTATGTAGTGATGGTGGGAATGGAAAATGATACAGCCATTTTGGAAAATAATCTGCCTCTTCCTGAGAACGCTAGAAATAAAAATACCATACGATCCAGCAATCCCACTCCTAGGACTATATCGGAGACAAATAAGAGCCATCACTCAAATAGACATATGAACACCTATGTTTATAGCAGCATTGTTCACAATAGCAAAAAGATGGAAACAACCTAGATGCCCATCAACAGGTGAATGGATGAACAAACTATGGTTCATACACACAATGGAATACTATGCAACGAGAAAGAATAATGATGAATCTGTGAAGCATCTCATAACATGGATGGAACTGGAGGACATTATGCTGAGTGAAATAAGTCAGTCACAAAAGGACAAATATTGTATGAGACCTCTATTGTAAAAACCCATGAAAAAGTTCACACAGAAAAACTAACAATCTTAGTTGGTTATGAGGGATGGGGGGGGGCATACTTAATAGACAATGGATAAGTGGTATCTTGGGTGAAGGGTAAGACAGTACACAATACTGGGAAAGCCAGCACAACTTCTACAAGAGAAGGTCATGGACGCTCCATAGACACATCCAAACTCCCTGAGGGACTGAATTGCTGGGCGGAGGGCTGTGGGGACAATGATCTTGGGGAACATCTAGCTCAATTGTCATAACACCATTTACAAAGAACATGTTCTATATTCTACCTTGGTGAGTAGCATCTGGGGTCTTTAAAACCTCTGAGCAGCCATCTAAAATACTCCACTCATCTCACTCCTTCAGGAGCAAGGGAAAATGAAGAGAACACGATACAAAGAAAAGATTATTTCAAAGTACTAATGGACCACAACTACCAAGGCCTCCACCAGACTGAGTCCAGTACAGCTAGATGGTGCCTGGCTACCATCACTGACTGCTCTGACCGGGATCACAACAGAGGGCTCTGGACAGAGCTGGAGAAAGATGTAGGCCAAAATTCTAACACAAAAAAAAAGACCGGATTTAGTGGCCTGAAAGAGACTGGAGAAACCCCGAGAGTATGGGCCCTGGAAACCCTTTTAACTTAGTGGTGAAGTCAACTCCCGAGGTTCACCATTTAGGTTGGGATTGGACAGCCCCGTGAAACAAAATAGGACTCATGAGGCATAGCAGTCCAGGGACAAAGACTAGAAGACAGATGGGGACAGGAAAGCTGTTGATAAGGAACCCAATTTTGAGTTAGGACAGTGTTGACATCTAGTGGGGTTAACTGTTGTCATAGGGCAACATGTGTGCTGTTCTTTGAGAAACTATTTTGTTCTATAAACCTTCATCTAAAGTGAGAATAGCAACAGAACTAGAAGAATGTAATCGATGTCACTGAATTGTGCAAGTAGAAATTTTTGACATGGTGTATCTTTGGCTATGTATATTTTCACAGAAAAAGAAAAGGTCGATAAGGGAGAGGGCTTACATGTCTTGGGGTTGTTAACCAACGTCAGGAATCAATATGTGTAATGACTGTTTAATGAGAAACTATTTGTTCTGTAAACCTTCACTTAAAGTACAATTGGAAAAAAAAAAACAAAAAGAAGAAGTCAAACAACCCCTTGCATTGGGCAAGAGACCTCTTTAAATTGTTAAAAAGCAAAGATGTCACCTTAAAAGATTAATGTGCGCCTGACCCAAGCCATGGTGATTTCAATTCCCTCATATGCATGCAAATGCTGGGCAATGAATAAGGACGACTGAAGAAGAAGTGGCGCCTTTGAAATCTTTTGTTGGTGAAGAAAATTGAATATACTATGGACTGTCAAAAGAATGAACAAATCTATCTTGGAAGAAGCACAGCTAGAATGCACCTTAGAAGCAAGGGTGGCAAGACTTTGTTTCACATACTTTGGGCATGTGATCAGGAGGGTCCAGTTCCTGGAAAAGGACATCATGCTTGGTAAGATAGAGGGTCAGTAAAAAAGAGGAAGACCCTCAAAGAGATGCATTGACACAGTGGCTGTGACAATGGGCTCCAACATAGCAACGATTGTGAGGATGGCACAGCACCAGGCAGTGTTTCATTCTCTTTGCAGAGTCATTGTTATTCAGAGCCGACTTGACAGCACCTAAAATTGATAAAAGCAATGATAATATTGGCTGTTGGTTTTGCACATATGCACTTAATTATGTTGAGAAATTTCTTCTCTATTCTTATTTTCCTGAGAATTTTTACCAGGAAAGGGTGCTGAATTTTATCAAATGCCTTTTCTGCATCAATTGATATGATCATATAGTTCTTTTCTTTTGCTTTATTTCTGTGGTGAATTACATTGATCCATTTTCTAGTGTTAAACCACCCTATAGTCCTGGTATGAATCATACTTGACCATGGTGTGCGATATTTTTGTATGTTCCTGAATTCTGTTGGCTGGAATTGTGTTGAAAATTTTTGCATCTAAGTTCATGAGGGATATTGATGTGTAATTTTCTTTTTTGTGATGTCTTTGTCTGATTTAGTTATCAGGGTTGTGCTGGCTGCATAGAAAAACTTAGGGAGTATTCCCTTCTCGTCAATGTTTTCAAAGACTTTGCATAGACTTGGTGTCAACTCTTCTCTGAATTCTTGGTAGAATTCCTCAGTGTAGCCATCCCATCCTGGGCTCTTTGTGTTTGTTGTTGGCAGTTTTTTGATGACCTCTTCAATCTTCTTTTGTAAGTGATCTGTTTAGATTTTCTACCTCTGTTTGTCTTAGTTTAAGTAAGTAGTGTTTTTCTAGGAATTTTTCCATTTCATCTAGGTTTTTAAATTTGTTTTAGTACAATTTTTCCTCATAATCTGTTATGATCCTTTTTATCTCAGTTGTAATGTCTAGATGCATTTCTTGATTTGGTTACTTGCCTCTTATCTTTTTTTTTTTTTTTTTCTCTTTTTGGTCAGTGGTTAGTCTATTTGATTGATCCTTTCAAAGAACAAACTTTAATTTTGTTTCGTTGAAACTATGTCGATTCTTTCTACTGTTTTTCTGATTTATATTTCATTTATTTCTACCCTGATCTTTATTAATTCCTGCTTTCTGGTAGTTTTTGTTCTTTGTTTTCTGTTTGATCCAGTTGTTAGTTTAAGTCATTGATTTTGCATCTTTCTTCTTGTTATTGTAGGCATATATTGCTATGAATTTCCCTCTCAGTACTACTTTTGCTGTGCCCCAAATGTTTTCATGTGTTTTGTCTTCATTTTCATTTGATTCTAAGAATTTTTTTACTTTCACTTTTGATTTTTTCTAAGATACAATAGATTCACAGTAATGTGTTAAATAGTTCCCATGTTTTTTTTGTCTTGTTTTGTTTTGTTTCCTTATTTTTCCCATTGTTGATTTCTAGCTTCATACCATTATGGCTAGAAAATGTGCTGTTTATGATTCCAAACTTTTTAAACTGGTTGAGAATTGTTTTGTGCCCTAGCATTAGGTCAATTCTTGAAAATCAACTAAGTGTGCTGGAGAAAAATACGTTTTTCTCTGATGAGGAGGACAGTTCTATATGAATATTAGGTCAAATTGTCTTATTTATTTAATATCTCAATGTCCTCAGTGATTTTATTTTTAAATATTCTGTCTAGAATAGAATGTGGTGTGGTAAAGTCCCCAGCTATTACTGTGAACTTGTCTATTTCTCCGTTCGTATTAGTCAATGTTTGTTTCATATATACTGGAGCATTGCTGTTAGGTGTATATATATATATATTTATAACTGCTATGCCTTCTTGCTGGATGGATCGTTTTGTTATTATGTAATGTCCTTCTTTGCTGAAGATAATTGAAAACCAGTAGCTACAGTACATTGACATGGAACTTCTAAACTGTTACCACACACATTACACAACTTGCAATTGCAAAAACCTTTAACATATGAACAAAAGATAGCATACAACTTTAGCATATTAAAGATATTTCTGAATTTCTCCTCCCTCCTCCATTTCTGTTGGTGAGCCTCCGTTAACATCATTGTACATTCTACAGCTAATAAATTTATTTTGTACTTATTTCTCACAATCTTAATATTATATTTCATGCAGGATTAAGTTACTGAGTTTTTCTCTGAAAGTATCTTATATGTGGTCCTCAAGATATTGTCCATTTTGTTGTGTTTTTTTGAGATCTGTCTCGCTTTTCTTTTTTTTTTTTCCCCCCCATGTGACTTAAGTATTTGTTTAATGTTCTTGCCTTTCCATTTGGAGAACTCTTTTGAGTAATACTTACAGAACAGGTCTGTTAGTGGCAAATTCCCAGAGCTTCTATTTATTTGGGAATGTCTTGATTTCCCCCTTGTTATTGAATGGTAACATTGCTGGGTAAAGAATTCTTGCTTAGCAACTGTTTTCATTTAATATTTTATATATGTCGCTCCATTGTCTTCTGGCCTCTAGAATTTTGAGGAAGAAATCCCCACTTATTCTTATAAAGAATGCTTGGTATCGTACATTGTGTTTTTCTCTTGCTGTTTTCAGAATTCTCCACTTGTCTTTGATTTTCAGGAATTTTATTAGAATGTGCCATGGAGTTGATCTTTTTGTATTTCCTCTAATATGAATTCATGTAGCTTCATGCATTTGCAGGCTTGATTCTACGTGCAAGTCTAGGAACTCCTCTAGAATAATTTCTTGAAAAAATTTTATTATGCAATTATTATTGTCATGGTGCTCTGGAATTCCAATCATTCTAATTTTAGATTTCTTAATCTAATCCCTTATTTCCATTTGGCTTTGTTCACTGTTCTTTGTTCTTTTCTCTTGCTTCTCTTGAGACTTGATGAGTTCATTTATTCTTTCTTTTACTCACTTATTGTGTCTTCTGTCTGTTTGACTCCATTGATGAGTGTTTCTCTTGGATTTTTCTAATTCAGTTGCTTTATTTTTCAGTTCCACTGTTTCTATTTTTGTTTTATTTTGTTTTTTATGTTTTCTCTTTTGAATGTTGATGCAATAGCAATACAAAAATATAATGAGAGTAAGCACTGCTGGGGAATGAAGGCTTTCTGTAGAAGCTGCATCAAAACTCTCAGGAATTTGGATTCCTGAAGGTTTGACTCTATAGGTTAATAACAACTTTACCACCACTCCTATCTCTTCTGGATCCCCAGTGCATAACACCTCATGGACTCATACAAGTTGAACGTGGCAGGGATCTTAGAGAACATTTTTTCGATTTCTGAGATACTTAGGGTTAGCACTGCAATCGAGGCTGAGGGACATTTTGTCTTTTGTGTAAAATACATGGTATCAAAGCTGTGTCTTTGTCATCATGTGCACATAACCAAAGCATCACTTAGGACGACAAATCCACAGTAAATTTAGAAACCATGATAGTGAATGCAGCTTTCAAAGAGCACATCTTTTGCTTTTTTTGGAGTAAATTCTATCCTGGGGAGATCTGGGATCTCCCAGTGTGGAGGATGTCTAAACACTGAATCAGATTCCAACTCAAGTACAGAATTTGATCCAAACTTTGCAGCTTGGATTCTGGATGCCAAGAGAATTCTGATCCCTCTGTTCAGCCCATGGCACTGAGGGGTCACAGCCTGAATATCTTCAGAGCTTTTGGACAGAGAGATCTGCTGAGCCAGCAGGGTTATGTGTCTAGAAGCCGTAACAGGGAAGCAAAGGGAGTGTGGCAGCTGTGCCCCTAGTGTGAGCCTGCACATATTGGAGGGTACAAGGTTGCAGTGGGGGGAAACTAAAAAACAAACAAACAAACCTATTGCCATCAAGTTGATTCCAATTCATGGCTACCCCATGTATTTCAGAGTAGAACTGCACTATGGAAATAGATCACCAGGTCTTTCTTCCATGGCTACTCTAGATATATTCAAACCACCAAACGTTTGGATATTAGTCAAGTGTTAACGATTTGTGCCACCCACGGACTCCTCGGCAGGCAAAGCCTTCCCTGAAAGCTCATGTAAGGACAGTTGCCTGGACTTACCTGGAGCAATCAGGCTGAGTCTCTAAGGAGACCCCTACAGTGAATTGACTGATACCCCTGAAGAACATAAACAGGAAAGTGAAGCAAACGGAAGCCACCTTTGTGAAGAGTATTTAATAAGTTAACTTTTTGCCAAAATTTCCAATATCAGATATGCCTTGAATTAATTCTCTAGTCTGAAGGTCAGTCATAAATGATAAGTTAAAGACTTAGGTTATTTCATCCTAAAGCCAACTTTTCACTTGGCTTTTGGACAAATGGAATTGAGAATCATCTAGGAGGAGAGAAGACCTCTGTGAATATGCTTGTCAAGAAAGCTAATTTGAAAAGAAATTTAATACACATAGGTTATTATTACTGTAATATCACCATGGCTTATCCTGAGGAGAGGGTGACATCATCACTTTTGGGATGCAGGCCCATATGAACAAAGATGCGTTTTAAAAGTCACAAACTTAAGGATAAGATTTCATGTGGTATTTTTCTGACTCCTCCCACTTGTTCATTACCCACACTTGGGCATTCTCCTAACTCCTCTCACTTTTACACTTCCTATACCTGCACTGTCTTCTGACCACATCCACCTGCTCATTACCCACACCTGGACTGTCTTCTTCTCTTTTGGTCCAACCTTTCTTCCCCACTTTCTCTGATAACAGTGACCTCTAAACTTTTCTATAAGCAGCTTCCCCTCCTCACTTCACATGGTTCAGGTAGGGTAGTCCCAGAAATTCTGATTTAACTGGTTTGATTCGTGATCTGACCATAAGGATTTTTAAGAAATTCCCAAGTGATTCTAAAATGTAGCCAAGAGTGAAAAGTACTACCCTCTTCCTCTGCCAGAGTGAGGAGCATATGAACCAAAGTGGGCTAATCAGAGTACATCTATGGGATTTGGTTATAGATATGATGGTCTGGACTGTCCTTAAAGTCTGTTTGCAGGAATTGTGTCAGCTTATCTGCCCTAACCACCACCACACCCAGCCACCCCTGCATGATTGTTTCTCTGCTCCTAACTTCACGCCCTCATCACAAACATCCTGGATCACAAGTAGCTCTCAGAATCACTTGGCTAGCTCCTGGATGTGCTTCTTTTTCTTCTTTTTTTTTTTGCAAGTACACATGATGATCTAACTTCGCACTTCCTGGGGAGATGTGATGATTTTATATATCAAACTATTTAAATACTAATGCTGTCTTCATGCCACAATCACCATTCTAGTCAGATGTCATTTTATTTTATTTTCTTTACATATGTGGAGAAATCATCACCACAGTCAAGATAATGAACAAGTGTATCATCCCCAAAAGTTTCCATGTTTCTCTTGGTAATCCCTCTTTCTCCCACCGCTATTATAATTCATATTTTCTATAAATGGAATTTTATATTTTTATATATTTATATATATATTCCACATATATATGGAACAACAATTTTTTTTAAAAAAATTAGCTCCCTCTTCCCCCCTCTTCCCCAGCCCCTGATAACCAGTAGTCTACTGAGTTTGAAAAGTCTAAATATTTCTTATAAGTGGCATCATACAATATTTGTTCTTCCGTGCGAGACTTATTTCACTTATAATATGATTTCATGATTCAGCCATGAGAGAGCATATATGAGAACTTCATTCTTTTTTTATGGATGAATAATATTCCATTGCCTATAACACATTTTGTTTATCCAGTCATCCATTGATGAACCTGTGGGTTGTTTTCACCTTTTGCTGCTGTGAATAATGCTCCTAAGAACATTGGTGTACAAGTATCTTTTTGAGTCTCTGTTTTCACTTTTTTGGGGGTTATATATCTACCTATGGAATTGCTGGGTCATCTGATAATTATGTGTAGTGTTTTGAGAGCCACCAAACTGTTTTCCATAGCAGCTGCACCATTTTGAATTCTCAGCAGTAATGCACGAGTGTTCCAATTTCTCCAATCCTCGTCAATGCTTTTTATTTTCTGTTTTATTTTTTGTTTTGCTTTATATTACCCATCCTACAGAGTGTGAAATGTTATGTTATTGTGGTTTTGATTGCATTTCTCTAATTACTACAGACATTGAACATCTTTTCATTTACTTGTTGACCATGCCATTTGTATATATGTTCTTTGGATAAATGTCTATTCAAGTCCTTGGCCCATTTTTTAACTGGGTTGTTTGTCTTTTTGATGTTGAGTTGTAGGAATTCATTATATATTATGGATATTAAGCCATTAGCCAATATATGGTTTCCAAATATTTTCTCACACTCTGTAGGTTGTCTTTTCACTTTCTTAATAATGTCCCTTGACATACAGTTTTAATTTTGATGAAGTCCTTTTTATCTATTTTTTCTTTTGTTGCCCTTGCTTATCGTTTCAGGATAAGCTTTGTTATAAAGTCTCATGGCCTTTAATTCTTTAATTAGCTCTGACTTTTGTTTGTTTCATTTCAGTAAAAGCTGTTTTCCCTCAATACTCAGAAGTTTGCTACATATTTTTCCCTTAAGCTTAGTTTTCATTCCTAGGGTTAGGCCTCTAATACTCTAAGTGTGGTATCAATAAATTGAAGATGTTGTGACTTAGAATGTGCTATGCTTTGATTTTATATTTAAAAAAATTAGAAATAATTCTCTCCCTAATTAGCAGCTGAAGCAATGTTCTATTCTTACAAAACGTATTTTTCAGCAAAGCTGCTGTGTGAGTTTCTTATGGTTGCCATAACAAATTACCACAAAGTTGGTTGCATAAACAACAGAAAAATTTATTCTCTCATACTTCCTATGGCCAAATGGCCAAAACTATGGTGTCAGCAGAGCCACACTCCTTTTGAAGGCTCTAGGGGAGAATTGTTCCTTCCCAATTCCAGCTTCTGGTGATTCCAGCAGTCCTTGGTTCGTGGCAGCTTGGCCTTAATCTCTGCCTCTGTCTTCACACAGCCTTCTTCTCTGTGTTGTCTCCCAACTCATCCTCTGCCTTTCCCTTATAAGGAAATCTCTCATTGGATTTAGCGCCCATCCTAAATTCCTGGTGGCTCAACCTGAGATCATTAACTTCATTACATCTGCACAGATCTTTTTTTTTTTTTTTTCCAGATAAGATCATATTCACAGTTTCCAGGGGTTAGAACTTGGACATATCTTTTTGGACACTACAATCCAACTCACTACACTTGCTGTAGAAATTAATTCTAACTGCAGTGGTTATCAATTTCTAGATTTCTGATTTCCTGATGCTTTCAGATGAAAGGCTTTGTTCCTTTGAAAAATATTGTATTATCCCCAAAGTGCTTGCAATGTTTTATATGGGAGTTTAGATTTGGGGCATAAGTGTATTTACTTTCTCTTATAAAATTTACTGAACAAAAGAATAAGATTAACAAAAAAATTAAGCCTCAAGATTTTTTTTTTAAAAAAATCTGAAAAATCAGAATTTTGTCTTTTCTTTAGTTCAACATTTCTGTGTTACTCCCAACACCATTAGTCCTCAATAGTAGTGTAGTTATTATCATATTCATGATCTCATTTTTCTTTATTAACTCTGTGAATTGGGTATTATTTCCATTTTACAGATGTGAAAACTGAGGTCCAGGGAAGTGAAATGAGTTGCCCAATTCTGTGGCCATGTCGTTTCTGCCTAAATATTGAGGAAATGTAGAAATTTCTGTGATAATAAAAAATGGTGTTAGATTCAGTTTTCCTATTTGACATAATGTAAAATCTACATTAAACCAATATCTAAATTCAGTTACAAATCTACTTTTTATGTTTATTGAGTTTATAAAATTTAGAATTGTTTAGGATAAAAGAATCTAAATCAAACGATGATATATAGCTTATCTTCAGTCTATAGAATTAATTTAAAGCATGTTTGGTATTAGAAATAATGTTACGAGGCAGAGCCAACATGATGCGACAGACAGAAGCATCATGGCATCCCTCTGCAGCAAAGCCCCCAAAAAACTAACTAAAAGAGATACAAACGTCAATCCTGGAACCTAAGTGCCAACTGAAGGAATAAAAAAGTTGATCAAGCACTGTGTGTAATAAGAAACTAACAGAGAACAGACAACAATGAGGGCTACAGAGTGGAGGTCCCATAGCAGCTAACATGGCTGCATTTACCATCTTGGGCTACACTGGCCAAAGAACTCTGAACAAGGAGTACAGGAAGAAACTTCATGGAGTTCCCAGCAGGAGATAGAGCACCTGATAGCCAGGGATACAGGCTTCCCCATCCCCCAACCTTCTTACTTCTAGGAGGCCTCCCCTGCTTTCCAAAGGGCCACTTTTGCTCAGCTAGAGTGACACTAGCTCACTGCCACCAGTATACACCCTGCCTCCAATGGCCAGCCCCTTCAGCTGCATTTTTTGGTTTGCTAGGTTTTTTTTTTTAGTCTCTATTTTGTTTTTTCTTTTTCTTTCTTTATTTTTTTATGCTTTTCTTGTGTTGCTTCTCTAGCACTGCATGCCATCTTCTCCCCTTCTTCACAGGCTGTGGTTGTTTGGTTTGTTTGCTTTCTTTTTTTCTTTTTTGTGTTTTTTGACCTTTTTTTTTTTTTTTTTTTTTGCCTTTTTTTGTTGTTTTTCTCTCTCTCCCTTCCTTCCTACTCTTTCCCTAACCCAGCTAGCTCTGTGTGATATCCCCTCCCCTTCTTGCCAGGCTGAGAATGTTTGTTTTGTATCTGTATCTTTTTTGTTGTTGTTGTTGTTTTTTTTTGGTTTCTTTTTTCTGTTTATTGAATTTTTTTTGCCTTTTTTTTTGTTGTTGTTGATTTTCTGTCTCTCCTTTCCTTTCTTTGCTTTCTCCCTCCCAGCTAATCCCATGTGCCATCCCCTCTAATTCCTTGCTATGATTTTTTTTGGTTTGTTTGTTTTGTTCTTTTTTCCCCCCTTTTATTTATTTTCTTCTTTTATTTCTGTTTCTTAACTCTCTCTCCTTTCCTTTCTCCTGACCACTCAGCCTTGTGCACCACCACCTACCCTTCTGGAGGAGCCAGGCTGCACAGCTCAGCTGGAGAGTCACTGTGCATGGCCTCCCAGGGTCTGCACTTCCATCACTGACAAGCTCCCTCAGCACCATTTTATTTTTTTTATTTTTGTTTGTTTTTTGTTCTTTTTTTGTGTTGTTATTGTTGTTATCATTCTCCTCTCTCTCTCCCTTCTTTTCCTCTCTCCCTTCCACCCAACCCTCTATGCTCCCCCTCCTTCTTGGTGGGATGTGCTGTACTGCTCAGCTGGAAATCCTCTGGCACATGGCCTCCTTAGATTTGCACTACCCCCACAGGCCAGCTCCCTCAGCCCCATATTTTATATTTTTCTTTATCTTTCCCCTTTTCCTTTTCCTTCTCCTCCTATACAGGAACTTCATTGCCTCTGCCTCTTCTTGACAGGCTATGCCATGCCATCTGGAGAGACAGACATCAACTTGCCACCACCCCAATTCTGCCCGGTTCCTGACAGCCAGTCCACCCACCACCATATTTTGTGGTTCTTGGTATTTTTTTGTTTGTTTGTTTGATTATTGGTTTCTTTTTTCTATTTCCCCTCTTTCCTTTCTCCTCCTCACTTCGCCCCATGCATCACCCATGCTGCTTCTTGACAGGTTGGATCATATCACTCAGCTAGAGAGCCACAAAGACATGGCCTAGACAGTCCTACCACATCCCCTCCCACCAAATCCTACTGCACTGCCATTTTATTTACTTTCTTTTTCTGATTTTTTACTTCATGTTTTGACTCATTTTTTCTTTTTTTGTGTTCATTTCTCTCTCTTCTTTCTCTTCTTTCACCCACTCACTTAGCTCTGCACATCACATCCTCTTCTTTACCTCTTACTTATCTGCAACATGCACCAAGTGCCACACTCATGAGCAGTACTGGTGCAGTCCATCACACTGCCCTGAACTGTCCCCAGCCCTGACCCATTGTCTCCAGTTCATACTGCAAAGTACTCATCACTTCTTCTCCACCCCTGCTAGACCTTCCTCATTGCAGCATAGCTGAGTGACTGGCCCTAGCCACTTGGACAAGGTGGTCAGAAGAACTGTGCCCACAGGCAAGCAAGCAACAAAACACACGAAGCCTGCCTGACCAGACATGCTTAAATAAAACAAAAAATCCAGACAAAACAATCAAATCTACCATAAGTAAATGAAGAACATAATTTCTGAATGTCGCAGAGACAGTACATAATATCAAAACGTATTTAAAAAAAAAAAAAAAGAAAGGTTGGTTCCATAGAGCAACCAAAATAAAAAACCAGATTACTTTCTGCTAGAAGAAAAGGCACTGGAACAACCTGATAGGGAATTCAGAACTCTAATATTCAGCTTTCTCCAACAGATACAGGGAAAGGTAAAAAATAGACAAAATCATGGAAAAGACAAAAAAAATAGCAGAATACAGGAAAATAATAGAGAAAAAATATTAAAAGAAATAAATAACTAGAAATCATATGAAAACTGCAATTAAAAATCCAAAAGATAAATAAGATTTCAGAAATTGACAGTGCAATAGAAGGTTTTAGAGGTAAATTGGAAACAATGATGGACAGGCTAAGTGAAACTGAAAATAAATCCTTGGATACTACTTTGAAGAAAAAATCAGAAATAAGAAAACCAAAGAAACCCTGAGAACAATGTGGGATACAATCAAAAGCAAAAATTTGCAAGTGATCGGAGTTCCATAAAAGGGGGAGAAAACGGAAAGCACAGAGAGGATCATGGAAGATGCTGGCAGAAAACATCCCTAATATCATGAAAGATGAAAAGCTGACTCTCCAAGAAGTTCATCAAAGCCCATATATGAGAGATACCAAAATAAAACACCAAGACATATCATAATCACACTCACTAAAATCAAAGACAAAGAAAGAATCATGACAGCAGCTTGAGAAAAGCAAAAAGTCACATACAGATAGGAAACAATAAGACTAAACTCTGATTCTTCAGCAGAAATCATGCAAGCAAGAAAGCAGTGGGATGACATGCATAAAATCTTGAAATAAAAAACTGCCAACCAAGAATAATATATCCTGAAAAACTCTCACTTAAATATAATAGTGAAATTGGGACATTTCCAGATAAACAGAAATTAAGGGACTACGTAAAACCCAAACCAAACTTACAAGAATTAATAAACAGAGTCCTTCAGTTAGAAAAGCAACATCAGACAAATACCTGAATCTAGCACATAAGACAACATTAGCCATATACCAACCTAGATTATGAACTCTCAAAGATTAAAAAAAAAAAAAACTAAAAAATTTACAACAGAGAATCAGAGATATCAATCTGTAAATGACAACAACATCAGAACAATAAAAGAGGGAATAAACAGTGTAGGTATAGAATTTTCAAATGGAGAGGAAGTCAAGGCATTATCAAGTGATAAAAGACTGGTTTAAACTTAGGAAGATAGGGGTAAATTTCAAGGTAACTACCAATAAAGTGAACAAACCTACTCATCAAAATAAAGAAGAAAAACATAAAGTCTCAGTAAACACAAAATCTACAGAAATGAAAGAAATGGAAAAAATACACAAACAAAGGGAATTCAGCATAGAAGAGTAAAAGGAACAAAGGAAACATGAGCACCACAAAAAAGCACTACAAATGACAGCAATAAACTCATATTTAACAATAATCACACTGAATGTAAATGTCTTAAATCCACCCATAATGCGACAGAGAGTGACAGAATGGATAAAAATACAGGACTTAGCAATATGCTGTCTACAAGAGATACACCTTAGAAACAATGGCATAAATTATTAAAAATCGAAGGACAGAAAAGAAAATATCAAGCAAACTACTACCAAAAAGGAGCAGGAATGGCAATAATAACCTCAGATAAAATAGACTTTAAAACAAAATCCTCCATAAGAGACAGAGAAAGGTATTATATAACGATTAAAGTGACAATCCACCATGAAGACATAACCATAATAAATATCTACACACCCCATGACAGGATTCAAAAATACATAAAAAAAAAAAAAAGCTAACAGTATAAAAAGAAACTGACAGTCCCACAATAATAGTAGGAGACTTCAACACACCACTCTTGTAAAGGACAGAAAATCTAGAAAGAAACTCAACAAAGATACAGAAGATTGAAATGCCACAATCAACCACCTTGACCTCAGGCACATACATAGAACACTCCACCCAACAGCAGGAAAGTACACTTTTTTCTCCAAAGAATATGGAATGTTCTCCAGAATATACCACATCTGAGGCCACAAAGCCACTCTCAACAAAATCCAAAACACTGAGATAACATAAAGTATCTTCTTTGATCACAATGCCATCAAAGTAGAAATTAGCAACAGGAAGAGAAGGAAAAAAAATCAAGTACATGGAAACTGAATAACAACTTGCTTAAAAACCACTGGATAATAGAAGAAGTCAAAGACGGAATCAAAAAATTCCTAAAATCAAACAAGAATGAGAATACATCATGCCCAAACCTTTGGGACACAGCAAAGGTAGCGCTCAGAGGTCAATTTATAGCCAACAGATGCACACATCAAAAAAGAAGGGAAAAGATCAAAACATTAGCTACACAACTCAAACAAATAGAAAGAGAACAACAAAAGAAGACCACAGTCACCAAAAGAAAGGAAATGATAAAGACCAGAGTAGAAATAAATAAGAGAATAGAAAAACAATAGAAAGAATCAGGAAGACTAAAAGTTTGTTCTTTGAAAGGATCAACAAAATTGACAAATCATTGGCCACATTAACACGCAAAAAAAAAAAAAAAAAAAAAAAACAGGAAAGGATGCAAATAACCCAAGTAAGAAATGAAATGGAGGACACTACAACAGACTCAACTGAAATAAAAATGATCATAACAGAGTACTATGAAAAACTATACTCCAACAAATTTGAACACCTAGAGGAAAATAACATATACCTACGAATACAAGGCCTACTCAAACTAACACAACTGAAGTTAAAAATCTGAACAGATCCATAACAAAAGAAGAGATTGAAAGGGTAATAAAAAAAAGTCTTACCATAAATGGCTTCACTGGAAAATTCTACCAAACATTCAGAGAATAGCTTACACCAGTACTATTCAAACTATTTCAGAACAAAGAAAAGTTAGGGATACTTCTGAAGTCATTCTATGAAGCCAGCATAACCCTGATACCAAAACCAGGCAAAGACCTACAAAAAAAGAAATCTGCAGACCAATATCTCTCATGAATATAGATGCAAAAATTCTCAACAAAATTCTAGCCAATAGGATTCAACATCATATCAAAAAAAAATACACCATGCCCAAATGGGATTCAGAACAGTTATGCAAATATAGTTCAACACTGGAAAATCAATCAAGGTAATCCACCACATAAAATAAAATAATCACATGATCATCTCAATTGACCCAGAAAAGCCATTCAACAAAGTCCAACACCCATTCCTGAAAAAACTCTCAATCAAATAGATACAGAAGGGAAATTTCTCAACATAATAAAGGGCATCTATTCAAAACCAACAGCCAGCATCATTTTTAATGGAGAGAGGCTGAAATTACTCCCCTTGAGAACAAGAACAACACAAGGATGCTCTTTATCACAACTCTATTAGTATGGCATGCTAACCTATTGCACAACCGGAGCTACTCACCACTATTTAATATTGTTCTGGAAGCCCTAGCTAAAGCAATAAGGCAAGAAAAGGAAATAAAGGGCATCCAAATTGGTAAGGAAGAAGTAAAAAAGTCCCTATTTGTGGATGATATGACACTATACATAGAAAACACAAAAGACTCCATGAAAAAACTACTGTAACTAATAGAAAGATTCAGCAGAGTTGTAGGATACAAGATAAACACTCAAAAATCAGTTGGCTTCCTATATACCAATAAAGAGAATGATGAAAAGGAAATTAGGGAAACAATACCATTTATTATAGCCCCTAAAACAATAAAATACTTAGGAATAAATCTAACCAGGGATGTAAAAGACCTATACACAGAAAACTATAAAACACTACTGCAAGAAGCCAAAAGAGACCTCCATAAATGGAAAAGCATACCATGATCATGGATAGGTAGACTCAACATTGTGAAAATGTCAATTCTACCCAAAGAAATCTCGAAATACAATGCAACCCTGATCTAAATAACAACAACATTCTTTAAAAAGATACAAAAAATAATAATTAATTTTATGTGGAGAGGAAAGAGGCCCCAGATAAGTAAAGCACTATTGAAGAAGAATAAAATAGGAGGACTCACACTACCTCATCTCAGAACCTACTATACAGCTAAGGTAGTCAGAACTGCCTGGGACTGCAGCAATGACAGACACATTGACCAATGGAACAGAATAGAGAACCTAGATGTAAATTGATCCACTTACAGTCACCTGAACTTCCACAAAGGGCCAAAGTCCATCAAATGGGGAAAAGACAGTGTTTTTAACAAATGTTGCTGACAAAACTGGATGTCCATCTGCAAAAAAAAAAAATGAAACAGGATTCACACCTCACACCATACACAAAAACTAATTCAAAATGATCAAAGACCTAAATATAAAACCAAAATCCATAAAGGTCATATAATAAAAAATAGAGTCAGCACAAGAGGCCCTAATACATGGCAATAACAAGATACAAACCATAATGAAAATACACAAACAACAGATAAGAAGCTATATAACTGGGATCTTTTAAAAATTAAATATTTGTGCTCTTCAAAAGACTTCACCAAAACAGTGAAAAGAGAATCTACAGACTGGGAAAAATATTTTAGCTATGACAAATGTGACAAAGGCTTAACCTTTAAAATTTACAATAAAACCCAACACTTCTACTACAAAAAAACAAAAAATCCAATTAAAAAAATGGCCAAAGGATATGAACAGACGTTTCAACAAAGAAGACATTCAGATGGATAACAGATACATGAGGAAATCTTCGAGATCACTAGCCATTAGAGAAATGCAAATTAAAACCACACTGCAATACAATCTCCCTCAGACATTAGTGGCATAAATAGAAAATACCAAAAAAGCAGAAAATAACAAACGTTTGAGACACTGTGGGGAGATTGGAACTCTTATGCACTGCTGGTGGGAATGCAAAATGTCACAACCATTTTGGAAAAAGATATGGTGCTTTGTTAAAAAGCTAGAAATAGAAATACCATATGATCCAGCAATTCCCTTCCTAGGAATATATCCTAGAGAAACAAGAGCCATCACATGAATAGACATATGCACAACCATGTTCATTGCAGTGTTGTTCAGAGTAGCAAAAAGACGGAAACAACCTAGGTGCCCCTCAACAAATGAATGGATAAAAAAAAAAATGGTACATAACACACAATGGAATACTACACACTGATAAAGAACAATGATGAATCTGTGAACGATCTCACAGTGATAAACCTGGAGGGCATTATGCTGGGTGAAATAAGTCAATCACGAAAGGACAAATATTGTATGAGACCACTACTATAAAAACTCACAAAAAATTTACACATAAAATGAAACAATCTTTGATGGTTTCCAGGGAGGGGAGGACTGGGAGGAGAAAACACTAAGTAGAAAATAGATAATCGTAAGTTTGGTGAAGGGTAAGACAGTACACAATACTGGTGAAGCCAGCACAACTTGTCCAAGGCAACGTCATGGAAGCTCCATAGACACATCCAAACTCACTGAGGGACCGAATTACTGGGCTGATGGCTCTAGGGACCATGGTCTCAGGGAATATCTAATTCAATTGGCATAACTAGTTTATAAAAAAAATATTCTACATTCTACTTTGCTGAGTACCATCTGGGGTTTTAAAAGCTTGTGAACAACCATCTAAGATATTCCACTGGTCTCACCCCATCTTGAGCAAGGGAGAAAGAAGAAAACCGAAGACACAAAGGAAAGATTAGCCCAAAGGACTAATGGACCACAACTACCGCAGCTTCCACCAGATTGGGTCCAGCATAACTAGATGGTGCCTGGCCACCACCACCGACTACCCTGACAGGGATAACAATACAGGATTCAGGACAGAGCTGGAGAAAAATGTAGAACAAAATTCTAAATCATAAAGGAATTTAAAAAAAAAAAAAAAAAAAGACCAAACTTACTGGTCTGACATAGACTGGAGAAACCCCGAGAGCATGGTCCCCACCTCTCCTGGTACCTGGTATTCAGCTATTGATCTGGCTAACACCTTTTGCTCCATACCTGTTTCAAAGGACCACTAGAAGCAGTTTCCCTTTAGCTGGCAAGGCCAGAAATACACCTTCACTTGACTACCTCAGAGCTACATCAACTCTCCAGCCATATGTCACAATTTAGTCCCCAGGGAACTTGATCTCCTTTCCCTTTCACAAGACATCATAGTGGTCCATTACATTGATGACATTATGCTGACTGCACCTAGTAAGAAAGAAGTGTCAGTGACTCTGGACTTACTGGTAAAATATTTGCGTGTTACAGGGTGGGAAATTAATCCCACAAAAATTCAGTCACCTTCCACCTCAGTGAAAGCTCTAGCGGTCTAGTGGTGTGGGGTATGTTGAGACATTCCTTCTAAAGTGAAGGATAAGTTATTGCATCTGGCTGCTCCCACAAATAAAAAGGAGGCACAAGACCTCATGGACCTCTTTGAATTTTGGAGGCAACATATTCCTCATTTGGGCATGCTACTCTGGCCTATTTATCAAGTGACTCCAAAAGCTGGTAGTTTTGAGTAGGGCCCAGAACAAGAGAAGGCTCTGCAACAGGTTCAGGCTGCTGTGAAAGCTGCTCTGCCACTTGGACGGTATGATCCAGCTGATCCAATGGTGCTTAAACTGTCAGTGGCAGGTAGAGATGCTGTTTGGAGTCTTTGGCAGGCCCTCAGTGGTGAATTACAGCGAAGACGTTGAGGATTTTGGAGCAAAGCTTTGCCATCCTCTGCAGATAACTACTCTCCTTTTGAGAAACAACTTTTGGCTTGTTACTGGGACTTAGTAGAGACTGAATGCTTAACTATGGGACACCAAGTCACCATGATCAGTTGACTGAAGAAAAGAAAACAAGTGCCTGGTTTACAAATGGTTCTGCGTGATATGCAGGTACCACGTCAAAGTGGACAGCAGTAGCACTACAGTCCCTTTCTGGGACCTCCCTGAAGGACAGTGGTGAAGGGAAATCTTCTCAATAGGCAAAACTTCAAACAGTGTACCTGGCTGTTCACTTTGCTTGGAAGGAGACCTGGCCAGATGTGTGATTATATACTGATTCATGAGCCGTGGCCAAAGGTTTGGCTGGATGGTCAGGGACTTGGAAGGAACATGATTGGAAGATTGGAGACAAGGATTTATGGGAAGAAATATGTGGATAGACCTCTCTAAATAAGCCAAAGAAGTGAAGATATTTGTGTCTCATGTGAATGCTCACCAAGGGGGTACCTTAGCAGAGGATGATTTTAATAATCAAGTGGATAGGATGATGTGTTCTGTGGAAACCAGTCATCCATTTTCCCCAGTTACTCCCGTCATTGTCCAGTGGGCTCATGAACAAAGTGGCCATGGTGACAGGAAAGGAGGTTATACATGGGTCCAACAACATGGACTTCCACTCACCAAGGCTGATTTGGGTACAGCCACTGCTGAGTGCCCAATCTGCCAGCAGCAGTGACCAACACTGAGTCTCCGATATAGCACCATCCCTCAAGGTGATCAGCCACCAACATGGCGGCCAGTTGATTACATTGGACCACTTCCATCATGGAAAGGACAGCATTTTGTCTTTACTGGAATAGACATTTACTCTGGATATGGATTTGCCTTCCCTGCATGCAATGCTTCTGCCAAAACTACCATTGATGGACTTACAGAACGCCTTCTACACTATCATGGTATCCCAGACAGCATTGCCTCAGATCAAAGGACTCACTTCACAGTAAACGAAGTGCAGCAGTGGGCCCATGTTCATGGAATTCACTGATCTTAACATGTTCCCCATCATCCTGAAGCAGTTGGATTGATAAAACAATGGAATGGCCTTCTAAAGACATACTTATGGCACAGCTAGGTGGCAATACCTTGCAGGGTTGGAGCAATGTTCTTCAGGAGGATGTATGTGCTCTAAACCAGCATCCAATACACGATGCCATTTCTCCCATAGCCAGGATTCATGGATCCAGGAATCAAGGGATTGAAATGGGAGTGGCACCACTCAGTATTACCCCTATTACCCACTAGCAAGATTTTTCCTTGCTTTCCCTGTGATCTTATGCTCTGCAGTTCTATAAGTCTTAGTTTGAAAGGAAGGAATGCTCCCACCTGGGGTCACTTCACTGAATCCATTGAACTGGAAACTAAAAATGTTACCTGACCACTTGGTGGTGTGGCCTTTATCCAAATATGAACAGACTTTCTAGCTTTTTGCTCACTCTGTATCCTGCAACCGCCTTCTGTTCAACTGGCCTCTGGTTCTTGGGACTTGAGATATCAGCTTATCTGCCAAACCTGGGATTCGTCAATATTCACAGCCTGTGGGCAGAGTCCTGATTTCTGACCTTCCAATCTTCAGTTCGCAAGCCCCTGCGGTAATCGGGAGAAGCCTCTGTCCTAATCCACGGACTTGGGACTTTCCTGCCTCTACAATCACGTGAGCTGTTTCTTTGATATAAATCTCTCTGTATATATATTAATATGCTTTACTCGTTTTGATTCTCTAGACAACCTAGCCTAAGACACCCACTCACTGGAAATTCTCACAACCTTTGATAGTTAACCTTTCCCTCTCCCCCAGCCAAGAACTGATCATTAAATGGAATCATGCAGTAGATAGCCTTTTGAGTCTGTCTGCTTCACAAAGCATAATTTATTTGAGATTCATCCAAGTTGTTGCATTTATCAATAGTTTATTATTTTTTTTGCTAAGTATGTATATTCTTTTTAGTGTAACTGGAATGTTCTTTTCCAGGAAATGTCAGTAACTGAGTCACTATTGATGACCTATGCACCACAATGACAGATGCCTTCTTTCGCTCATCATATGATAAATCTGCAACCACTGTGTATTAAACGTTTGGAAAGAACGCTGTTCTCTGCCAGGACCCAGGTTACAAGAAATATGTGGAGGAATTGACTGGCCCTTCCTGGGAAGGTTGAAGTGTAGGAGAAGATCCAGAATTGTCTGGTGACATTTGAAATTTTTACCTGGAGGTTGTAAAATGTGAGAATAGGCCACAAAACTGTGCATGAAATATTCCTTGTTCTCAAATTAAGAAAATTGAATTAAGTGCAACAAGGAATTACTGAAGAAACAGAGACTATGTACACCTGAACAGGAGGAGAGAGTGAAAGGGGGTGGAGGACATCAGAAATACTCAACTGTCCAGGGTTTAAAGAAGAATCAAGAAAGGTATCCCCTTAGTGAACTTTAAAAGGATGGTGTTATCTGTTAACCACCTGAAACCAAGAGCTATCCTGTTATACCCTCTGAAGTTCCTTTTAGAGATTTCTGGACTTGGCTATTATGGCACAGAATCACCTGGGTAGGCTTAAAAAATTATACTGATGACTAGGCTTCACCCCAGAGTGTTAGTTAGCCTCTATAAAATTTTAGAATCACCCTGTTGTTGTTGTTGTTAGATGCCATTGAGTCAATTCCAACTCATAGCAACCCTATGTAAAACAAAACAAAACACTACCCGGTCCTGTGCCATCCTCATGATCCTTGTTATGCTTGAGTCGATTGTTGTAGCCACTGTGTCAATCCATCTTGTTGAGGGTCTTCCTCTCTTTTTCTGACCTTCTACTTTACCAGCATGATGTCCTTTTCCAGGGACTGATACATGTCCAAAGTACGTGAGATGGAGTCTCATCATCCTCGCTTCTAAAGAGCATTCTGACTGTACTTCTTCCAAGACAGATTTGTTCATTCTTTTGGCAGTCCATGGTATATTCAATATTCTTTGCCAACACCATAATCAAAGGCATAAATTCTTCTTCGGTCTTTCCTATTAATTGCCCAGCTTTCACATGCATGTGAGGCAACTGAAAAGACCGTGGCTTGGGTCAGATGCACCTTAGTCTTTAAAGTGACATCTTTGGGAACAATGGTGCTATAGACAGAAGCACCACTCTGTGCCTCCACAGCAGACTTGAAAAACTAAGTCAAACAGAGAGAAACGTCAATCCTGAAACCCTAAGCATAGAATTAAGAGATAAAGAACTCATCCAAGCTTTGAATGGAATAAGAAACTGATAGAGAACAGAGAGCGAGAAGAAATACATGCAGAGACCCCTGTCAGCTAACACAGCATGGATTCACCGTCTTTGACTACTGTAGGAGATAGGTAATAAGGAAGTATGGGAAAGTAGCTTCACGGAGCTCCTAGCAGGAGACAGAACAACCAGTAACCAGCGATATATGCTTTCCCACCACCCCCACCCGTGCTTCTTCACCCCCGTTTGGCCTCCTCTGCTTCCTGTGGCCATAGTCTCTTGGCTAGGAGAGCTTCAGCCCTGTGTCACTTCGATTCCACCCACCCACACTGGCTGGCTCACTGAGTGCCATTTATTTGTTGCTGGTGTTGTTTTTTTCTGCTTCTTTTGCTTTCTTCCATACCTCTCACCACCTCCCCTTCCTTTCTCTCAAATACCTGGCTCTATGTGCCATCTTTGCTTCTTCTTGAAAGGCTGTGAAATGTCGCTCCCCTGTGGAACTGCTTCCAGCCCAAATGACCACCCTGGTGGGATCCCCAGGACTTTTTGTTTGTTTGTTTGTTTGTTTTGATTTGTTCTCTTTTGATATGTTTGTTTGATTTCTTTTTCTTTTCTTGGCTTGGGAGCCCCTTCTAGCCAAAGTGTACCACACAGCTTGGGAGCTACTTCTTCAATCTGTGCAGCTGTGTGGTAGAATCCCTGGGGGAATTTTGTTTGTTTGTTTTTTGTTATGTTTTGTTTTCTTTCTTTATTTCTCAGTTTTTCGTTTATCTATACTTACCTTTTCATCCTATCTCCTTAATACCTAGCACTGGGTAACATCTCTACTCCTTCTAGCCAGGCTTCACTTTGTGGCCTGGAAGCCATTTCCCAGTCTTCACAGCTGCACTTGTGGGATCACTGGGGTTCTGCTTTTTTTTCCTTTTCCTATTTTTTATTTATTCAATTATTTTCGTTTACTTTTTTTCTTTTTGTTTTTATCCATTCCTCAGCCTCTCAACACTCCACTCCAATGGCAAGATCCCTTAGCCCTCTTTTTCTGTTTCTTCATTTGTTAGTTTTTGGCTTATTTCTCTCTCCTCTCTCTCCTCTTTCCCATAGCCATCTTAGCTCCACATATCACAGTCTCTCCCCTTCTTCTTGCCTGCATGCACCGTGTACTGAACATGATACCCCTGAGTGGCACAGGCACAGCCTACCGGCATCTGCCTGCACTGATTCCTGGCCCTCCCTGTTGGCCCTAACACACGCAACAAACAACTCATCCCAGCAACTTGCCTTCAGTGGACCTGCCCTGCTACACCATAGTAGAGCGACTGACCCTGCCTATTGGAGAAGGAGGTAGAAGGTATCATGCTCACACATGAGCAAACAGCAAAGAATGCACAGGTCGCCAACTCAGAAATAACCAAATAAAGCAAAAAAGCACGAGGAAACAAACAAATCTACAATCAATAAATGTGGAAAATAAATATTGAATGTCCCAAAGACAGCAGACAATATCAAAACATATATAAAAAAGGATGGGATGGTTCCAGCAGACATCCAAATTCAAATACCAGATGACTTTCCAGTAGAAGAAAAGGTACTGCAACTATTGATAGGGAATTCAAACCTCTAATATTCAGAGCTATCCAAGAGTTGAAGCAAAAAGTAGACGAAAATGAGGAAAAAAATAGACAAATTCATGGAAAAGGCAAAAGAAATTAATGGAAAATAAAGACCAAAAAATGGTAGAATGCAGGAAAATAATACAGGAACAAAGTGCCAAAATAAATTCACAACTAGAAATCATACAAAAACAACAAGTAGAAATCCAAAAGAGAAATAACAAGATTTTATATATGGACAGTGTAGTAGAAGGGCTGAGGAGCAGGTTTCAAATGATGGAAGACAGGATTGGCGACATGGAAGACAAACACTTGGATACAACTCTGAGGAAGAATCACAAAAAAGAATGAACAAAACCCGAGATGTATGCAGGATACAATCAAAAGCAAAAATTTGAGAGTGATTGGAGTTCCATAACAGGGGGAGAATACAGAAAACACAGAGAGGATCATTGAAGAACTACTGACAGAAAACTTCCACAATATCATGGAAAATGAAAAGCTGACCATCCAAGAGGCTCAAGAAACACTATATAGGATAAGCCCCAAAAGAAAACCACCAAGGCATATAATAATCACACTCTCTAAAGCCAAAGACAAACAAAGAATCCTGAGAGAAGCTTGTGAAAAACAAAAAGTCACATACAGAGGAGAAACAATAAGACTAAACTCAGATTATTTGGCAAAAAACATGCAGGCAAGGCAAGGGGATGACATATGTAAAACCTTGAAAGAAAAAAATTGCCAGCCAAGAATAACATACCCTGAGAAACTCTCATTCAAATATGATGGTGAAATCAGGACATTTCAGATAAACAGAAACAAAGAGACTATGCAAAAACCAAACCAAACTTACAAGAATTATTAGTGGAAGTCCTCTGATCTGAGAACAAACAACAACAGACTACAGGCTGAGTCTAGGACTTAGGGTCATACCAGACAGATAACAACCTAGGAAATGAACTCTCAAGGACTACCAAAACCAAAAAAATTACAGCAGTTCACCAGAGAGGTTAATCTGTCAATGACAACAACATCAGAACAATAAAAGAGTGAAGAAATGGTGTAAGTATTGAAGCTTCTAATGGAGAGGAAGCCAATGCAATACCAAGTAACAATAGACCGCTTCAAACCTGGAAAGATCAAGGGTAAATTTCAAGGTAACCACAAAGAAAATTAATAAGCCTACTCATCAAAGAAGAAAAACATAAGGTCTCAGTAAAAACAAAGTGTACAAAAACAAAAGAAATGGAAAAAAATCCACAAATAAAATAATTCAGCACAGGAAAGTACGAGGAAAAAAAAGTCAGCATCACAAAAAAATAAATAAATAAACACTAAAAAATGATAGCAATAGAATAACGCCTGTCAATAATTATACTGAATGGAAACAGCCTAAATGCACCCATAAAGAGACAGTCAGACAATGGATTTTAAAAAATGATCCATTAATATGCTGTCTACAATAGACACACATTAGAAACAAAGATGTAAATTTATTAAAAATCAAAGGATGAAAAAATATATCAAGCAAACAGCTAGCAAAAAAGAGACAAAGTGGCAATACTAATCTCAGATAAAATAGACTTTAAAACAAAATCCACCATAAAAGACAAAGAAGGACACTACAGAGTGATTCAAGGGATGATCCATCATGAAGACAAACACTAATAAATATCTACGCAAACAATGACAGGGCTCCAAAATACATAAAACAAACTCAAACAGAACTGCAAAGAGAAATTTTTCCAAAATAATAGTAGGAGACTTCAACACATCAATCTCGGTAAAGGACAGAACATCTAAAAGAAACTCAACAAAGATGCAGAAGACCTAAAGGGCACAATCAGCCAACTTGACTTCATAGACAAATATAGAATACACCACCCAACAGCTGAAAAGTACACATTCTTTTCCAAAGCACATGGAACACTCTCCAGAATAGACCGCATCTTAGGCCAAAGAGCGACTCTCAACAAAATTCTAAACATTTAGATAATACAAAGTATCTTCCCTGACCACAACATCATAAAGGTAGAAATTAAGAGCAGGATGACCAAGGGATAAAAATAAATTACATGGAAACTGAATAACACCTTCGTTACAAACCTCTGGGTAATAGAAGAAATCAGAGATGGAATTAAAAAAATTCCTAGAATCAAATAAGAATGAAAACACATCATACAAAAACTATGGGACAGCAAAGGCAGTCCTCAGAGGACAATTTAGAGCAATAGATGCACACTTCAAAAAAGAAGAAGGGACAAAATCAAAATATTAGCTACACAACTTGAACAAATAGAAAGAGAACAGCAACAAAAGCCTGCAGTCATGAGAAGAAAGGAAATAATAAAGAGCAAAGCAGAAATAAATGAAACAGAGAATAGAAAAACAATTGAAAGAATCAACAAAATCAAAAGTTGGTTCTTTGAAACAATCAACAAATTCTACAAACCACTGGCCAAACTGACAGAAGAAAAACAGGAGAGGGCCCAAATAACCCAAAAATGAAATGAAATGGGGAGCATTACAGCAGACCTAAGTGTAATTAAAAGTAACATAACAATATTATGAAAAACTATACTCCAACAAATTTGAAAACTTAGAGGAAATGAATAAATTTCTAGAAACACAATACATATCCAAACTAACACAAAGTGTTGTTGAAAATCTGAGCAGACCTATAATAAGAGAAGTGATTTAAAAAGTAATGAAAATAACTCCTAAGATAAAAGAGCCCTGGCCCAGGTGGCTTCCCTGGAGAATTCTAGCAAACATTCAGAGAAGTGCAGTACTACTCAAACTACTTGAGAACACAGAAGAGGAAGCAACACTTCCAAATTTATTCTATGAATCCAAGATAGCCCTGATACCAAAACCAGGCAAAGACACCATAAAAAAAAAAATTTACAGACTAATATCTCTCATGAATATAGATGCAAAAATTCTCAACAAAATTCTAGCCAATAGAGTTCAACATCATATCAAAAAAAAAAAAAAAATACACCAAGACCAAGTAGGATTCATACCAGGTATGCAAGCATGGTTCAACATTAGAAAATCAATCAATGTAATACACCACATAAATAAAAGGAAAGAAAAAGAATCACACGATCATCTCAAATGAAGCAGAAAAGGCATTCGAGAAAGTCCAACACATATTCCTGATAAAAACTCTCAATAAAATAGGTATGGAAGGAAAATTTCTCAACATAATAAAGGACATCTATACAAAACCAACAGCCAACATCTTCCTTAATGGAGGGAGGCTGAAAACATTTCCCTTGAGAACAGGAACAAGACAAGGTTGTCCTTTACCACCACTCCTATTTAACATTGTGCTTGAACTCCTAACTAGAGCAATAAGGCAAGAAAAAGTACTAAAAGCCATCCAAACTGGTAATGAAGAAGTTAAACTGTCCCTGTTTGCGGATGATATATATGATACTATACATAGAAAACCCTAAAGACATGACCTGCTAATCATGAGAAAACTACTGGAACTAATAGACAAATTCAGCAGAGTATCAGAATACAAGATAAACATTAAAAAAAATCAGTTGGATTCCAATACACCAATAAACAGAACTACAAAAAGGAAACCAGGAAAACCAATACCATTTAAAATAGCCCCTAAACAAATAAAATACTTAGGAATAAATCTAACCAGGGATGTAAAATACATATACAAAGACAACAAAAAAACACTATAGCAAAGAAGCTAAAAGAGATCTATGTATATGGAAAAACATACCATGCTCATGGATGGGTAGACTCAACATTGTGAAAATGACAGTTCTACCCAAAGACATTTATAAATACAGTGCAATCTCAATCCAAATACCAACAACATTCCTTAAAGAGATGTAAAAAATAATCATTAATTTTATATAGAAAGGGAAGAAGCCCTGGATAAGTAAAGTACTATTGAAGAAGAACAAAGTAGGAGGACTCCCACTATCTGACCTCAGAACCTTCTATTCTGCTACAGTAGTCAAAACAGCCTGGTACTGGTACAATGACAAATACACTGAGCAATGGAAAGAACTGAGAATCCAGATGTAAACCCATCCACCTTCGGTCACCTGATCTTCAACAAGGGCCCAAAGTCCATCAAATGGGGAAAAGACAGTCTTTTTAACAAATGGTGCTGGCAAAACTGAATTTCCACCTGCCAAAAAATGAAACAGGACCCATGTCTCACACCATATAAACAAACTAATTCAAAATGGATAAAAGACTTAAATATAAAGCCAAAAACTATAAAATTCATAGAAGAAAAAATAGGACCAACGCTACAGGCCCTAATACACGGCATTAACAGGATACAAACCATAACCAACAACACAGTAACTCCAGAAGATAAGCTAGATAAATAGGACCTTCTAGAAAACAAACACATCTGCTCTTCAAAAGACTTCACCAAACGAGTAAGAGAATCTACAGACTGGAAAAAATTTTTGGACTTTACAAGTCAGAAAGAGATCTCATCTCTAAAATGTATAAGAAAATCTGACACCTCTACATCAAAAAGACAAATAATCCAATTAAAAAACTGTCAAAGAAAATGAACAGACACTTCACCAAAGAAGACATTCAAGCGGCCAACAGACAGATGAGGAAATGCTTCTAATCACTAGCCATTAGAGAAATGCAAATCAAAACCACAATGAGATACCATCTCACCCCAGCATTACTGGCACAAAACAAGAACACATGTTGGAGAGGCTGCGGGAAAATTGGAACTCTTATGTATTGCTGGTGGGAATACAAAATGATACAACCATTTTGGAAAAGGATTTGGTGATTCCTTAGAAAGTTAGAAATAGAAATACCATGGAATCCAGCAATCCCACTCCTAGGAATATATTGTAGAGAAATAACAGCCATAAAACGAACAAGCATATGCACGACCATGTCCATTGCAGCATTGTTCACAATAGCAAAAAGATGGAAACAACCTAGGTACCCATCAACAAGAGAATGGATAAACAATGATGAATCTGCCAAGCATCTCATAACATGGATGAATCTGTAGGACTTTATGTTGAGTGAAATAAGTCAATCACAAAAGGACAAATATTGTATGAGAACTCTACTGTAAAAACTCATTAGAAGGTTTAGACATGCAAAAAACCAATCCTTGATGGTTATGAGGGATGGGAGGGGGGAGAGGGAATACTAAACAGACAATAGGTAAGTGGCAACTGTGGTGAAGGATAAGACAGTACAAAATACAGTGGAAACCAGCACAACTTGTACAAGGCAAGGATATGGAAGCTCCATAGACACATCCAAAATACCTGATGCACTGAATTGCTGGGTGGAGGGCTGTGGAGACCGTGGTCTCGGGGAACATCTAGCTCAGTTGGTATAACATAGTTTATGAAGAAATGTTCTACTTTCTACCTTGGTGAGTAATGTCTGGGGTCTTAAAAGCCTGTGAGCAGCCATCTAAGATACTCCACTAGTCTCACCCCATCTTGAGAAAGGGAGAAAGAAGAAAACCAAAGACACAAGCGAAAGATTAGTCCAAAGGACTAATGGATCACAACTACCATGGCCTCCACCATACTGACTCCAGTACAACTAGATGGTGCCTGGCTACCACCACTGACTGCTCTGACAGGGATCAAGATAGAGGGTCCCAGACAGAGCTGGAGAAAAATGTAGAACAAAATTCTAACTCACAGAAAAAGATCACACTTACTGGCCTGACAGAGACTGGAGAAACCCCAAGAGTATGGTCCCCGGACACCCTTTTAACTCAGTAATGAAGTCACTCCTGAGATACACCCCTCAGACAAAGATTAGACAGACCCGTAAAACAAAACAAGACTAATGGGGCACAAAAGCCCAGGGACAAAGGCTAGAAGGGAGGAGGGGACAAGGAAGCTGGTAATAGGGAACCCAAGGTCGAGAAGGGAGAGTGTTGACATGTCGTGGGGTTGTTAACCAATGTCATAAAACAATATGTGTACTAACTGTTTAATGTGAAACTATTTGTTCTGTAGACCTTCAACTAAACTACAATAAAAAAAAATTAAAAAAAAATAAAGTGACATCTTTGCTTGTCAACACTTTACAGAGGTTTTTTGAGGCAGATTTTCCCAATGCAATACGTAGTTTGATCTCTTGACTGCTGCTTCCATGGACATTGTTTGTGGATCCAAAGTAAAATGAAATTCTTGACAACATCAGTATTTTCCCCATTTATCATGATGTTGCTTACTGGTCCAGCTGTGACCGTATTTTTTCTTTATGTTGATGTGTAATCCTAACTGAAGGCTGTATGTATTCTTTCATCTTCATCAGTAAGTGTTTCAAGTCCTCTTCACTTTCAGCAAGCAAGGTTGTGTCATCCGCATAACCAGTTTGTTAAGGAGTCTTCCTCCAATCTTAATGCCCCATTCTTCTTCATATACTCCAGCTTGTCAGATTATTTTCTCAGCATACAGATTGAATAAGTATGGTGAAAGGATACAACCCTGACTTTAAACCACACAATATCCCCTTGTTCTTTTCAAACAACTGCTTATTGATGTATGTACAGGTTCCTCATGAGCACAATTAAGTGTTCTGGAATTCTCATTCTTAAAAATGTTATCCATAATTTGTTATGATCCACACAGTCAAATGCCTTTGCATAGTCAGTAAAACGGAGATGAATATCTTTTTGATATTCTTTACTTTCAGCCATGATCCATCTGACGTTAGCAATGATATCCCTGGTTCCAAGTCCTTTTCTGAATCCAGCTTGAATTTCTGGCAGTTTTCTGTGGATGTACTGCCCTAACAGCTTTTGAATGATCTTCAGCAAAATTTTACTTCTGTGTGATAGTAATGCTATTGTTCAATTATTTCCAAATTCAGTTGGATCGCCTTTCTTAGGAATAGGCATAAATCTGGATCTCTTCCAGTTGGTTGGTCAGGTAGCTGTCTTCCCAAGTTTTTGGCATTGACTAGTGAGTACTTGCAGCATTGCATCCAGTTGTTGAAACATCTCAGTTGGCATTGGGTCAATTTTCTGGAGCCTTGTTTTTCGCCAGTGTCTTCAGTGCAGCTTGGACTTCTTCCTTCACTGACATTGGTTCTTGATCACATGCTTAAATGACTGAGCATCGACCGATTCTTTTTGGAACAGTGATTCTGTGTATTCCTTTGGTCTTCTTTTGATGCTTCCTGTGTCATTCAGTATTTTGCCCACAGAATCTTTCACTAGTGCAACTCGAGGCTTGAATTTTTTCTTCAATTCTTTCAGCTTAAGAAATGCTGAGTGTTCTTCCTTTTGGTTTTCTAACTCCAGGTCTTTGCAAATGTCACTATAATACTTTACTTTGTCTTCTCCAGTTGCCCTTTGAAATCTTCTGTTCAGCTCTTTTATTTCATCATTCCTTCCGTTTACTTTAGCTACTCAACATTCAAGAGCAAGTTTCAGAGTCTCTTTTGACACCCATTTTGGTCTTTCCTTTCTTTCTTGTCTTTTTAATGACCTCTTGCTTTCTTCACCCTAGGAGGAAAAAGTTTTAATCTGTGCTCATTTCTGTTCATTGCTCCCAGGGTAGACTAACACCAAAGCTGACTAAAAGAGTCTGTCCCATTTCCTGATAATGAAGGAGCCACAGTAAGCAAAGTGCATAGTGCCTCCTGCTAGCAAGTGTTTATATTTTTTAATTCATTTTGGGTGACTGTGCATAATCATGCCTCAGGTCTCCAGCTAGGAATGAGTGTGAAGGTTACACTGCCACCAGTCTGCAGAAGGAATTGGTTTAAATGAAAGAAGTCTTCTTAGAGAGGTTGAATTTTAAGCTTTAAAGTCTAGTTTCTTCCTCTTTCAGACCGTTGGTGGTCTGAGGCTGAAGATAATCGCCCATTCATTTTTGTAAGACTACTAAGGCTTGGGATAATTGTGCTCAGCGAAGATAACACTCACAAGTCTTGGTTATAGAAGGTCAACAAAAAAGAAGACCCTCAACAACATGGATTGACACAATGGCTGCAACAAAGGGCTCAAGTATAACAATGATTGTGAGGACAGCACAGAACCGGGTAGTGTTTTGTTTGGTTGTACATAGGGTCGCTTTAGGTTGGAACCTTCTCGATGGCACCTAACAACAACAACAGTGTTGATGGTGTTATTGAAAGACTGATTAGCTTCAGGAAAGCATTTCTCATATTGAAAATAAGGTCCAATATCTGATCACTGAGTTTTTGATTTCTTTAGTTATACTTAGCACTAGCTTCTCATAACCAGGTGCAATTGAGAATATTTTGACTCATGGCGACCCCATGTATTTCAGAGTAGAATTGTGCTTCATAGGTTTTCAATGGCTACTTTTTTTATAAGGTCTTTCTTCTGAGGCACCTGTGGGTAGACAGGAACCTCCAACCTTTTGGTTAGCAGCCTAGCATATTATCTATTTGGACCACCCAGTTTCTTCATAATTTCTCATAATCAGAAAAAAAAAAACAAAAATAAAATCAAAAACAGTTGCTGTTGAGTTGATTCCAAGTCAAGGCAAAAACACATGTTGCAGAGTACAACTGTGCTCCATTGAGTTTTCAACAGGTGTGAACTTTTGGAAGCAGATCTGCAAGTCTTTCTTCCAAGGCATCTGTGGGTAGGTTTGAACTGCCAACTTTTTGGTTAGTAGTGCAGCACTTCATTGTGCCACCCAGTGACCTTAGTTTCTCATAGTGAATGACAATTTAACAATTCAAATACCAGCCACTGTTAGCACACAACACATTTAGAAAAGCCACCAGGTATTTAATTATGTGTAGTAAACACATAGTGTACATGTATATATTTTCCATTCTTCCATAGTGTGGATTCCAACTCATAGCTACCCTATAGGACAGAGTAGAACTCCTCCATAGGATTTCCAAGGAGCAGCTGGTGAATTTAATATGTCGATCTTTTTTGTTAGCAGCCGTAGCATGCTGTTGCTCTTAACCACTGTGCCACCAGGGCTCCATGTGTGTGTATATATATATACACACACACATATCCAAGACTGGTTGGATGGGCAACAGTTTTAATGTGCATTACTGTAGAGTAGTTTGATTGCATAGCCCTATCAAATGTACAAATGTAAATGTAAAAAATAATGAGAAAGTAGCTGAGAAGTTGACAGGAAAACAAGAAGTACATTAGTCTCATAAAAGCTTCTAAATATTTTATCTAGGTAATAGGTAGAAATTTTCTTAAGATCATATCTCAAGAAGTCTGTACTTGGAAAATCCCAAGTCTATTTCTAAGACTGTTGTCCTAATTACCTAGTGCTGCTGTAACACAAAAACCACAAGTGAGTGGCTTTAAAGAAGACAAATTTATTTCCTCAGTTTTGGAGGCTAGAAGTCCAGATCAGGTTCTTGGCCGTGTCAGTTCCTTTATTGGTAGCACTGTGCATTCCTTGAATCCTCGGCATTCCTTGGCTTCTACGTGATCCTCGCTTAGCATCAGTATTGCCCCTATATGTGTCTCTGTGTCTATTCTGTTCTTTTTATAACTCAGAAAGAATTAGTTTTAGAATCTACCCTACATTGGTATGACCTCATCAACACGTCAAAATAAAACCCTCTTTACAAAAACAAGATCACATCAACAGATACAAGGATCAGAATATCGATCTAAATTTTGAGAGACATAATTCAATCCAAAGCAACTGTGCTTAGTCTTTGGAGTCATAATTTACAGAATCCAGTCTCTTCTCTGGTGTTGTTCCTCCATGCAGAGAGAACGACTATGTTCCCAGCAGAAGCTGGAAATATGAGACAGACAGTGGGACAGACATATGATGCCCATAGAGATGTCTGGAGGGGAACAAGAGAGGGAACAAGAGGGGAACATGTGAGGTTCTCAAAAGCATATCTTGCACAGAAGACATAGATGCAATATCTTGGTGTGGTAATGTTTAGACATGCCAAGATTACATCTAAGAAAAGAGACCAAAGTGCTCTTCTAGGTCAAAAAAGCCTTGCACAATCGAATATTTAAAATTTTCTGTCATTCTTTTTCTAGTTACTAGGAGAAAATATCATCGCTCTTAAGGTAATTGAGGATAAATAGTATCAATTTGAGAGGCCTGCATTGGAACTCATGTCTTCAAGGTATAGCCAGTGTTCACTCAAATGAAAGCAGCTAGAGAAAAACTGTGGGAAAGAGGTTGGAGTTAGAAGAAAGGTGGCTGATTAGCATTTGTGCTTGAGTGGAGGTTTTGGGAGTGGAAAAGTGAGAGAATCCTCCCAGAATGTACAGAGCAATATGAGGACAAGAGTTCAGAATGTGATGGAAGAGAAGGGAGGCACAGTAGTCATTCAGGTTCGACAAGGTTCATGGTACCCGTGGTTAGGGTGGGAGGCATGGCTTCCTCTTGCTCAGCTGCACTGGCTATGAAGTAATGAGCAAAACACATGGTCGTTTCAAAACCAATACCTGATTAATTCAAACAACATACACTGTCAGCTTGAAATCATTCAATGGTTTTCCCCGATGATAGACTCTTTATATAGTTTACAGGACTCTGCATGGTTGGAAGAAAGGTCTGGCAATCTAGTTTTGAAAAATCAGCCGTTGAAAACTCTACAATTGATTCGATGGCAACAGGTGTTTAACGGGGCTTGGTCACTCACTTTTGCTTTTCCACCTTTGTTTCATACCAGTTTCCTTGTGGTCTCTCCCTGCAGCCCCACTGTCTTCTTCAATACCTCATACTTGCCAACCCTGACCAGCCTCAGACATTTGCCTGTGCTTTTTTTTATAACCTGGATCATATCTCCTGGATTTTATGACGTAGTTAAATACTGTTCATCCTTGAGAGCCCAGCTAAAACAACTCTTCCAAAGAAAACCTCATCTGACCTCCTTCACCAAATAAAATCACCACATGGTAATCCAGGATAATCTCCCTGTCTGCTGTTTAGCAACCTCTATTCCTTCCACAACCTTAATTCCCTACTGCCATATAATTTAACATATTCATGGGCCCTAGGGATTAGGATGTGCACACTTTTGGAGGCCATTATTCTGCCTACCACATGTTAGTAGTACATGTGTTGCCCTGCCCAGAGATAGACTAGGCAGGGTCCTTTCCACACCTGCAGATGTGGTGCCCCCTGTCATTTCTATATCTTTCACTTTATTGCTAGACTCAACAACAAGACTGTTTACACATCTTTCCAATTAACTATATGATAGCAAGCATCCAAGATAGAATCCAATAAAGATAGTAAAGGAGGAGGATGTATTTTATATAAGCCAATTAACTCTTTGGATCCTAGTTTTATAATTTCTAAAATGTACGGATGGAATTGTTGTTGTTGTTAGGTGCCCTTGAGTTGGTCTCGACTCATAGTGACCCTATAGCTACATATGGAATTTCAGTTCCCAGGATCTTCAAGTATATGGCGAGCACAAGACTTTATCAGTGTTCTAGTATAGTAACATGAGGGTTTTAAAGTTTATTGCTTCTGAGAACTGGAAGCTTAAAAATTGCTAAATGTCTCTATGACTTCTGTTTTGTCTCATTTTTTCTGCAAATTGATTATGGAGAAATCTGGTAAATTTTGGAGTATAGTTGGAATCTGATTTTAAATAATGCTAATTGCTAAGGAAGAATTTGAAAAATTTATATACAAGAGACTGAGTCTTTTAGTACTTGTAAAATCTTCAAGCAAATATTAAATTGTTGTTTTGGGACATACACTAATTCTTGGTTTAGCTCACAGATGCTTCCCCCATGAAACCTCAAATAAAAGAATGAACATATCAGTCTTATCATGTCAGTCTTTATTTATCTAAGGCCTCTTTCCTTTCCATATAAAGTTAATAATTAGTTTTTCCAACTCTTTAAAGACTACTATTGGTATTTAGATTGGGAGGCACTGTATTTGTAGACTGCTTTGAGTAGAATTGACATTTTCACAGTATTCAATCTGCCTGCTCATGAGGATGGTATGTTTTTCCATTTATTTAGCTGTCTTTTGGTTTCTTGCAGTAGTGTTCTGTAGTTTTCTTTGTATACGTCTTTTACATCCCTCGATAGATTTATTTCTAAGTATTTTATTTTTTTAGGATCTATTATAAATGGTGTTGTTTTCCTAATTTCTTTTTTGTAATTCTCTTTATTGGTGTATAGGAATACAACTCATTTTTGTATGTTTATCTTGTATCCTGCTACTCTGCTGCATCTTTCTATTAGTTCCAGTAGTTTTCTTGAGAAGTCATTTGGGTTTTCTATGTATAGTATCAAATCATTGGCAAATAAGGACAGTTTTACTTCTTCCTTACCAATTTGGATGCCCTTTATTTCTTTTTCTTGCCTTATTGCTCTAGCTAGGACTTCCAGCACAATGTTAAATAAGAGTGAAGATTAAGGGCATCCTTGTCTTGTTCCTGTTCTCAAGGGGAATGTTTTCAGCCTCTCTCCATTAAGAATGACGTTGGCTGTTGGTTTTACATACATAGCATTTATTATGCTGAGGAATTTCCCTTATATACCTGTTTTACCAAAAGTTTCATCAGGAGTGGTTGTTGGACTTTGTCAAATGCCTTTTCTTCTCAAGTGAGATGATCATGTGATTATTTGATTTTATTTATGTGGTGGATTATGTTAATTGATTTCCTAATATTGAACCATCCTTGCATACCTGGTATGAATCCCACTGGGTTGTGGTGTATTATTTTTTGATATAATGCAGAATTCTAGTGGCTAGAATTTTATTGAGAATTTTTGCATCAATATTCATGAGAGATATTGGTCTGCAAATTTCTTTTTTGTGGTGTCTTTGCCTGGTTTTGGTATCAGGGTTATTCTGGCTTCATAGAATTAATTTCAAAGTATCCTTTCCTTTTCCATGTTCTGAAATATTTTGAGTAGTACTGGTGTAAGCTCTTCTCTGAATGTTTGGTAGAATTATCCAGTGAAGCCATCTGGACTTGGGTCTTTTTTTGTTGTTGTTGGGATTTTTTTTTTTTTACTACATTTTCAATCTCTTCTCTTATTATGAGTCTGTTCAGATTTTCAACTTCAGTTTGTGTTTATTTGGGTGTGTAGAGTTTTTCTAGAAATTTGTTCATTTCCTCTAGGTTTTCAAATTTGTTGGAGTATAGTTTTTCATAATACTGTGTTATGATCCTTTTTATTTCAGTTGAGTTTGTTGTAATGGCCTCCATTTCATTTCTTCTTTGGGTTATTTGCATCCTCTCCTGTTTTTCTTTTGTCAGTTTTGCCAAAGGTTTGTCAATTTTTGTTGATTCTTTCAAGGAATCAACTTTTGGTTTTGTTGATTCTTTCAATTGTTTTTCTATTCTCTATTTTCTTTATTTCTTCTCTGATCCATACTATTTTCTTTCTACTGGAGGCTGTGGGTTTGTTTTGCTGTTCTCCTTCTATTTGTTGCAGTTGTGTAGCTAACGTTTTGATTTTGTCCCTTTCTTTTTTGATGTGTGCATCTGTTGCTGTAAATTGACCTCTGAGCACTGCCTTTGCTCTGTCCCAAAGGTTTTGGTATGATATGTTTTCATTCTTATTTGATTCTAGTAATTTTTTTATTCCATCTTTGTTTTCTTCTATAACCCAGTGGTTTTTAAGCACGCTGTTCTTCAGTATCAATGTATGTGATTTTTTTCCTTACTCTTCCTGTTGTTAATTTCTACTTTAATGGCATTAGGATCAGGGAAGATATTTTGTATTATCTCAGCGTTTTGGGTTTGGTCGAGCATTGCTTTGTGGCCTAAGATGTGGTCTATTCTAGAGAACCTGCCATGTCCATTGGAAAAGAATGTGTACTTTGCTGCTGTTGGGTGGGGTGTTCTATATATGTCTATGACATCAAGTTGGTTGATTGTGGTCTTTCAATCTTCTGTGTCTTTGTTGAGTTGCTTTCTAGATGTTCTGCCCTTTACCGAGAGTGATGTGTTGAAGTTTACTATTATTGCGTGACTGTCAAATTCTCTTTACAGTGCTATTAGGGTTTGTTTTATGTATTTTGGAGCCTTGTCATTGGGTGCGTACATATTTATTATGGCTATGTCTTCAGATGTTACCTTGAAGACTAAGGTGCTCCTGACAAGCCTTGGTGTTTTCAATCACTGCATATGCATGCAAAAGCTGGACTATGAATAAAGAAGACCAAAGAATAATTGACACCTTTGAATTGTGGTGTTGACAAACAATATTGAATATACCACGGACTGCCAGAAGCATGAACAAATCTATCTTGGAAGATGTACAGCCAGAATGGTTCTCAGAAGCAAAGATGGCGAGACTATCTCTCACATACTTTGGACAAGTTATCAGGAGTGATCAGTCCCTGGAGAAGGACTCCATTTGTGGTAAAGAAGAGGGTCAGTGGAAAAGAGGAAGACCCTCAATAAGATGGATGGACACAGTGGCTGCAACAATGGGCTCAAGGAGGACTAAGAGTGTGAGGATGGTGCAGGACTGGCCAGTGTTTCGTTTTGCTGTACATAGGGAGGCTAAGAGTGGGAACTGGCTGGTCGGCACCTAACAACAACAACATGTCTTCATGATGGATTGTCCCTTTAATTATTATATAATGCCTTTCTTTGTCTTTTATGGTGTATTTTGTTTTAAAGTCTATTTTATCTGAGATTAGTACTGCCACTCCTACTTTTTTTTTTTTGGTAGCAGTTTGCTCGATATATTTTTTCCATCCTTTGATTTTTAATAAATTTATGTCTTTGTTTCTAAGGTGTGTCTCTTGTAGACTGCATATTGATGAGTCCTGTATTTTTTTTTTTCCATTCCTTCACTCTCTGCCTCCTTATGAGTGCATTTAAGCCAGTTACGTTCACTGTGATTATTGATAGGTGTGAGTTTATTGTTGTCATTTTTTAGTACTTTTTTTCTTTCTTTGTAGTGCTGACCATTTGTTTGTTCCTCTTACTCTCCTGTGGTAAATTCCTTTTGTTTGTGGATTTTTTTTTTTTTTCGGTTTCTTTCATTTTTCAGATTTTGTGTTTACTGAGACTTTATGTTTTTCTTCTTTATTTTGATGAGTACGTTTGTTAACTTTTTTTCTGGTTATCTCAAAATTTACCTCTATCTTCCTAAGTTTGAATCAGTTGTTTATTACTTGATATCACTTTGATTTCCTCTCAGTTTGAATGTTCTATACCTATACCATTTATTGCCTCTTTCGCTTTTCTGACACTGCTGTCATTTACAGATTAACCTCTCTGGTTCCCTGTTGTAAATTTTTTAGTTTTGTTTTGTCCTTGAAAGTCCATTACCAAGGTTGTTATCTGGCTAATGTGGTCTTGTATCCTAGCTTCAGGCTGTTGTCTTACGTTGTTGGTTTTATAACCAAAAGACTCCCTTTAATAATTCTTATAAGTTGGTTTGGTTTTTATATATTACCTTAATTTCTGTCTGTCTGGAAACTTCCTAATTGCACCATCGCATTTGAGCAAGAGTTTTGTAGGATATATTATTCTTGGTTGAAATTTTTTTATTTCAAGGTTTTATATATGTCATCCCATTGCCTTCTTGCCTGCTGCTTTCTCACAAATAATCAGAGCTTACTTTCATTGTTTCCCCTACGTATGTGACTTTTAATTTTTCATGAGCTGCTCTCAGGATTCATCTTTGGTTTGATCGAGTGTGATTATGATATATCTTGGTGATTTTCTTTTGAGGTCTAACCTATATGGGGTTCATTGTGCTTCTTGGATCATTGGATTTTCATCTTCCATGATATTAGGGAATTTTCTGTCAGGGATTCTTCAGTGATTCTCTGTGTTTTCTGTTTTCTCCCCCCGTTCTGGAACTCTGATCACTTGCAGAATTTTGCTTTTGATAGTATCCCACATCATTCTCAGGTTTTCTTCATTTTTCTTCTTTCTTTTCTCATATTTTTCCGCAAAGTGGTATCCAAAGATTTGTCTTCAGTTTCACTGATCCTGTATCCTATTGTTTCAAACTTGCTCCTCAAACCTTCTATGCCACTGTCCATTTCTCATATCTTGTTGGATTTCTCACTGTTATTTTTGTATGATTTCTAGTCGTTTGTTTATTTTGAAATTTTGTTCTCATATAGTTTTTCTGAATTCTTCCATTGATTTACCTGTCTTTTCCATGATTTTGTATATATTTTCCATGATACTGTCTATTTTTTTTCTTATTTTTGTTTGTGTTTTAATTCATCTCTTGGAGAGGTTTGAATATTCGAGTTTTGGATTCCCTATCAAGTAGTTCCAGTACCTTTTCTTCTACCAGAATGTAATCTGGTGTTTTATTTTGTACACTTACTAGAGCCATCCTGTCCTGTGGTTTCTTTCTTTTTTTTTTTTTTTTAATACGGTTTTGATATTGTCTCCTGTCTTCAGGACATTCGGTATTTACTTTCTTTGTTTATAGATTGTAGATTTGTTTGTTCCATCGAGTTTTTCTGTTTTATTTGATTATGTCTGGGCATAAAGGCTGAGTATTATTTGTTGTTTGCTCATCTGTGGACATGATACTTCTCACCACTTGGTCCAGGTGGGCAAGGCCAGTCACTCAGCTATGGTGAGCTATGTTGTAGCAGGCAGTTCCAGTGGAGGGAGAAAGGCGGGCATGGTTTGTTTGTGGCACATACTAAGGCTGACAAACGGGGCTGGGGGGCATTGTAGGGTGGAGTCCAGTGTTTCCCACCTGTGCTGCTCAGAGGTGCTGTGCTAAGTGTCTGGTTCAGATAGGCAGGAGGGAAAGGGAAGGATGTGATATGTGGAGCTAAGTGGGTGTGGGAAAGGAGAGAGAGAAAAAGAAACTAAAAATAAAAGAAACATGCTAAAGGAGCATGCTGTTGACTCGGCACAGACCCAGGGAAGCTATGTGCCATTGGCTTTGTAGCCAGGCAGTGTGGCACAGACCATCAAGAAGCAGCAGAGACAGAACAAATGGCTAGGTGAGTGGGAGAAAGGAAAGGACAGACAAGAAACCAAGAAAAAAGAGAAAAAAATTACCTGAGTTTTCCCACCTGCATGGCAACTTGGAATAGGGAAGCAGCTTCCTCCCCTGAGTGGCACTGCACAGCCCATCAAGAAAGAGCACACAGCTCCAGGTGGTTAGGAGAAAGGAAAGGAAGGAAGGGAGGGAGACAAGAAACTGATTTAAAAAATGCCCCTAGAGAGCACACCAGCATGGTGGCACAGTCAGGGAAGTGGCTCCCCAGCTGAACAGCACTGCAAAGACTCTCAGGAAGGAAAGCAGATGGCACACGGTATCAGATGTTTGTAAGAAATGAAAGGAAGGGAGTGAGAGAGAGATAAGAAAGCAAAAGAAGGCAAAAAATTAATAACATCAACTGGAAATGGCACTGAAGGAGCCTACTGGTGGGAACGAGGTGAATCCAAGCTGCAAAGAGCTGGCATCTCCTTAGTCAAAATACCTTGGCCTGCCAAAAACTGACAGAAGCTGCGAAGAGGGAAGAAAGGTGGGGGACAAGTGGAAAAGTATGTATCTCTGGTTACCAGTTGCTCTGTCTCCTGCTGGGAGCTCCATGAAGTTGTCTTTTTGGTGGCTGAGGATTCCAAGATGGTGAATTTGGGCAGCTTTCCCTGATAGGGGACCTCCACTTCATAGCTCTCCTCTTTCCCTGTTATTTGTCCATTTCTTATTCCATTTATGCTTGGGTAAGTTCTTTATCCCTTTGACTGAAGCTTAGGTTTCCAGGATTGATGTTTGTATCTGTTTTACTTAGTTTTTCGGGTCTTCGCTGTGGAGGGACACTGCGATGCTTCCATCTATAGTTCATCCATGTTGTGAGATGTTTTGTGGAGTCATCATTATTCTTTATCTTTATGTAGTATTCCATTATGTATTTACCACAGTTTGTTAATCCATGTATCTACTGATGGGCACTTAGGCTGTTTCTTTATTTTTGCTATTGCGAATAATGCTGCAATGAACACAGGTACACATGTGTCTATTCTCGTCATGGTACTTATCTCTTTAGGGTATATACCTAGGAACGGGATTGCTGAGTCACATACGATATTTCTATTTCTAGCTTTTTAACGAAGTGCTATAGAATTTTCCATAGTGGTTGCCTCACTTTATATTCCCACTAGCAGTGTATAAGTGTTCCAATCTCCCCACAACCTCTTCAACACTTATTTTCTTTTTCTATTACTGCCAGTAATGTTGGGGTGAGATGGTACCTCATTATAGTTTTGATTTGCCTCTCTCTGGTTGCGTAGTGGTTAAAAGCTACAGCTGCTAACCAAAAGGTTGGCAGTTTGAATCCACCAGGCGCCCCTTGGAAACCCTGTAGGGCAATTCTACTCTGTCCTATAGGGTCCTATGCGCAGTATCGACTCAGAAACAATAGATTTAATGGCTACTGATAGTTAGCATTTCTTCAAGTGTTTGTTAGCTGTCTAAACATCTCCTTTGGTGAAGTTTCTGTTCATATTCTTTGCCCACTTTTAATTGGATGTTTGTCTTTTTGTTGTTGAGGTGTTGAAGTTTTCTATAAATTTTAGAGATTGGACCCTTGACGGGTATGTCGCAGCCAAAATTGTTTTCCCCTTCTGTACGTTCTCTTTTCACTCTTTTCAAGAAGACTTTTGATAAGCATGAGTGTTTAGTGTTAAGGAGGTCCCGTTTATGTAGTTCATCTCCTGCTGTTTCTGCACTTTTAGTTACTGTCTCAGTTTTTTATTGTTTTAATGAATGATATTACCTCCACTCAGTGGCTAATGTTAACAAGACTAACAAAAGTCTGTTATTGAAGACTAAACTTAAATATACCTTATTTTATTATGAAAGTATAATATGTGGTATTGATAAATAAAAATTAAATTATTAATGCAAGTAATAAAATTATTGCTAATCTTATTTACCTCATTACTTTGTTTTTCATATAGATATTTTTAATTTAAGTGGTCTTATTAGGAATTTTCACAGCATACAGTTATTGCACCCAGAAAATGTAGGCGTACGTACATTATCTGCAGGTTGTTCATCTATCCTTGACCTTCCCTTAATGTAAATTTATCACTTATTAAAATGCATTTTGTAAAAGCAGATATGACAGCAAAATCACATCTTGGCACATGAGGTCGAGTCCCTTCCTTTAAAATCACAATGTAAGTGCAATGAAGTGACATTTTCAGAGGGATGACTTTGAATCTGTCCTAATTAATAAAAAATATAAATTATTCCAAAGATGCTTTTTATTCAGACTACACACATTTCAAATGTTCAATAGCCACATACGGATAAATGCTGCCATATTGAACATCTTTGGTCTTGGGAATTAGGGGCTGGGTTTAACCAGTTGGCTGAGGTGTGAGGCTAGAATTCTCCCTGAAGAATGTCACTCCACACCTTTCCTTGCCATAATGTGGTTTGCAATATAGGTAGCTTCTCAGGGGAAAATAATGATCGTTTTAGAATGACTTCATCAGAAAAGTGGCAGATTATGCCTATTATGGTGCTCCAACCACTTTAGCCAGAAAACACCCCAGGTGCTTTCTAAAGATCTGACCTTATTTTAGAAGCCAAGGCCCTGTGTTAGTTGGGCAGTGGGTAAGTCTGGAAAGACTACATCAAACCAGGCATCACTGGGACTCTCTTAGACTGCCAAACAATACTTATTCCCTCAATTTGATTATCTTTAAAAATATAAATATCAATGAGAAAAAGATATCATGTATTTATGATATTCTATTCCTATTAGCATGTTGTTCTTGTTAGTTGCTGCCTACTTGGCCTTCACTCATGGCAATCTTATGTATAACAGCATAAAATATTGTCCAGTCCTGAGCCACCTTCATGATCATTGACATCTTTGAGTCCATTATTGTGGACATTGTATAGTGCCTTCCATCCCAGGGGGCTCATCTTCCAGTACATATCGGACAATTTTCTGATGTGATCCATAAGGTCTTCATTGGTTAGTTTTTGGAGTCGATTACCAAGCCTTTTTTCCTAGTCTCCAATAGTCTGGAAACTCCACTGAAACCTGCCCACTATGGGTGACCCTAATGGTGGTTGAAATACCCATGGGATAGCTCCCAGCATCATAGCAGCGTGTAAGCCTCCATAGTATGACAAACTGACCGACAGGTGGTGGTCCATTATAATAAGCACTGTTAATTCAATTTCGTAGTATTTAACCTTTGCAGATTCCCTTTGAATTTGCGAAGAGCCACACCATTGTGAATAGAGAAAGTAGAGAAAATTTATTGTGTAGTATCTGCCAAAAATGACATATTCTTCTCACATTTGCTTCTTTTCTGTCTTCATTTTGCTACAACAATATACAAGCATTTTAATTAAGAATTCAAGGATTTTCTTGTGCTTAAAAGGGAAAAGAATAAACAACAAATCTTGAGTGTAGACCAGACATTGTAGTGAAAGGTAGGAGTTTATGGTGCACATGTCCATCTCTCTGATAGGCCAACTCAAATCTGATATCTTTAGGGCAAATAGTCAAACCCTGGAGTTGTTATAATAAATCCCCTCATAAATTCGATTTACAAGTCAAACTTTCTTGTGGTGAATTGTCAACATTCTATTTGTATTCTGCTTCCTTCTCTTGATTTAGGAACCCAAGTACTGGAAATAGCGGTTCTTTTGTGTGAAATGCTTACTAATTTGCACTGCTCATCTGAAGTCAATGCTTCCCAGAACAGAAAGTGAAACAAACATACAAACATATTGCCAACAGGAATAACGTCACATTAACTCTAAAAGTAATATAAATCTTTTATATATTGAGGAAAGTACTAGGACCAGAGAATTGTCACAAAACAGAAGCATTATGTATCATTCATGTATGAATATTGTTGTTGACATTACCTATGTATTGTGAAGCAGCACCTGCTCTTGGAGACCATTCCTACGTGGTGGTCACTATTTCTGTGGAACAGGATGATGGCCTATAATATATATTCCTCCTCTTTTTTGTTTTCCCAGGCTGACTTTTTACTCCCTTCTTTTAATGCTCCCAGCTCTTTTTGGTAGGTGGTGATTTAGTAATTTTATATTAACTTTATTGAGTTATAATTTATACTCAAATGCCCAAATTTAAAGTCTTTTGTTCCTTGAATTCTTAAAAAATCAGCTTTAATTTGGAATTAGTTACACACAATAAAGTTTACAATTTTACATCTGTATTTCAATGAGTTTGATAAATGGCTGGTTGTATAACTACCAACGTTATCAGGGTCTAGAATATTTCAATTACACCTAAAATTTCCCTTGTACCATCCTTAATATTAAATAGTATTTTCAATTACTGGACCAGAAATAGTCTTTGCTAAGCATGAAAGCAGTAAGGGGAGGATAGTGGGACATTCTATTTTTAACAGTTAAAATATCAAATAGGCCTCCTTCAGATAGTCTCCACGGTAGAGTAAATCACTGAGGATCCTGATATAATTATTTATTTTCTAATATTATTATTCAAAAAACAATTACTACATTTCTGGAAGGAGAATTACCTGAAAATGATTGAAAAAGTCAGAATATTTAGTTTGAGGTCAATCTCCAAATAAATACATAACCTTGAAGTTCTAAGGGGAAAGAATTAAAAGAATGGGACAAGAAACTTTCCTGGGATCGATTCTCAGATGCTTCTTTCCACCCTCCGTGAGTCTCTGAGGCTGTATGGAAATGGAACCAGAAACAAGCAGAACATTTGACTGCTGCATGATAAAATTCAAATAAGAGAGTCAGGCTTCCTTAAGGAGAAAGTAGGTATTTCTGCTCTTAAATTAAATATTTCTCTGCAGAGGGGCTTGATGACCAGTAAAATATTTTAGGAGATCTAGGTTCAGAGCAGGTCTAAACGCCTAGGCTAAGCACTGCTCTTGAATATAATTAAAATAGTAGCTAACACATAAAATATAAGGCATAACTAGAATGCTCTTTAGAAGTGAGGGAGAATGATGAGACTTTGTCAAGCTCACTTTGGACACGTCATTAGGAACGACCAATGGCTAGAAAAGGACATTATTTCTGGTAAAGCAGAGGGTCAGTGAAAACGTGGAAAATCCTCCATGAGTTGGATTGACAAGTGGTTGCATAAATGGAGTCAAACATACCAAAGCTGTGAGGATGTCACTAGGCTGGGGATTGTTTTGTCGTGTTATATGTAAGGACATCATGAGTTGGAGCTTCAAACCCAAGGAGTCTGGCATCCAAACCAGTGGTGTTGGGCATGAAGAAATGCCACTGAGCACTCAAGACATCACTCCCACTCTCCACCTCCATGGGAATCCTTGCACCATTGAAAACCTTCCAGTTTCATCCTGACATAACCACATGTTGAATTAAAGCTCTCCCAGACTATTCCTCGTATGCCTTTCTCTCTTTCCTGTGCAGATGTTGCATTCTTAACTCTACTACAAGATATTCCAACACAGGAAAGCTATGGTAACTTCTTATCTCTCTAGGAGGTCAGCAGAGTTTGGGCATCTCAGAATATGTATATGGTGGTGATGACATTGAAAAATGGACGATGATGGTGGTGGTGATGAAGATTAGGATGAGAGAGCAATAGCAGGGCCAGTTCTGCAATGAGAGAATTACAGGGATCAGGAGCATGAAACCGAGATCAGAGGTTCAATGCTTGGGTTTCTGCACAGAGTTGTTGCACTGATTGGAATCTGGGCTTTCATTTTCTCCTGTCATTCTATGTGTGCTGTCTTGGAGTCCTACCAAAAGACCCAGCAAGAGGCAAGGAAGCAAAGACAAGGTAACTATTCAATAGAGGATGAGTTTCTCAGCATCTCTCACTCTCATTCTGGGCTGCCTCCTTTGGTGGTTTTTGCAGACCATAAACCCAGGGTTTCTACCCCAGCAGGTAGGGCGGGGGTGTGGGGGGAGCCACTAGCAGACATCTTTCCTCCCTCACCCATTTGACCTTTTCTATGAGAATGTCCCCATAGTCTCAGAAGGTGGGGTAGATGGCGGCACCTACACTTTAAGGTAGAGATATTATCAGGTAGCCCCAGGGGCCAAGATCCAATACCAATGTTCCTCAGTCTTGCCCCAGGGAGGAGAGGAATGGGGTGAGGGGAACGCGATTGCAGTAGAAATAGCCCAAATTGTGGAAACTGCTTCCCACAAGATACAATGGCCCGAGCTCTTAGGTGGTTGCTGCTGTCTCTGCTTCTGCTGCTCTTCTGTCCCTGTGCGCAGAGTTTCCTCAAGAGACAGACTCGGGGTGATCCATCAAGCACAGTGAAGCACCATAGTAGTCTCTGAGCAAAAGCTCGACCATTTCAGCAAAAAGAGATCACGATTCTGGCTACAGGTAAAATCTAATGACCAGGGCAGGTAATGACAGATGTGGGATGGTGTGAGCTTGAGGCACTGAGGAGGGTGCCTTGAGGTCTAGGAGGTAGAGGAGACATGGGGAGTGTTTTCAATCCCTGGAAGCTTTGCAATTCAAACCCCCACAAAGGCACCTTGAAGGAAAGCCCTGACAATGTGCTTCTGACAGGTCACAGCCTTGAAAATCCTATGGAGCACAGTTTTACTCTGAAATTTTTGGACACACCATGAGTCAGAATAGATTACGTGCTTCGGAGTTTTGTTTTTTTTTTTTTTTAATCTGTACTAGGTATTGTGCTAGGTACTTTATATCACCTTTCACTTTTTAGTATTTTTTTTTTACATTACAGAATATTTTCAATATACATAGGTATGGAGAGACAACCATGTGTGTGCCTGTTGAAGTTAACTACTGGAATACGCAATGGCTTGGGTCAGGCTCACCTTAGTATTCAAGGTGCATCTTTGCTTTTCCACACTTTAAAGAGGTCTTTTGCAGCAGATTTGCCCAATGCAATGCGTCTTTTGATTTCTTGACTGCTTCTTCACTGGGTGTTGACTGTGCATCCAAGTAAAATGAAATCCTTGACAACTTCAATCTTTTCTCCGTTTATCATGATGTTGCTTATTGGTCCAGTTGTGAGGATTTTTGTTTTCTTTATGTTGAGGTGTAATCCATACTGAAGGCTATGGTGTGTGATCTTCTTCAGCAAAGTACTTAAAGTCCTAGTTCTCCAAATATTAATTTACAACTTTAGCTTCTGCTTCATCAACTTAATGGTAGTGTCTAGAGGGGCCTGAGCACCTTTCAGGAGTCCTGAGTGTTGTGGCACAAATGGTTAAGCACTCAACTACTAGCTGAAAGGTTGGTGCTTTGAACCCACCCAGAGGCACCTTGGAAAAACCTGGCAATCTGCTTCAGAAAGGTCATAGCCTTGAAACCCCTAAGAAGTAGAGGTCTACTCTGTATGCATGCAGTCGCCATGAGTCAGAATGAACTTGATGAACAGTGGTTTGGTTTTTTGGTTTGAGAACATTTCACTGAGTTAACACACCATCCTTTGCTGAACCATTTAGTTCTGGAGGAATATTTTCAGTTATTTTTTGTTTTGTTTGCTTTCCTAGTTGCATAAGTTTTCTATAAAATGTTGCTAGAACTAGAGGGTTGCTCCAATTCAGTTTCTTTGTTTGTTTTTTGAGAGCGTGGAAGGAAGACTACTTCACAGATAATGGCAAGTGGTTTCATGCAGAAATATGCAATGCCTGAAATGTCTTTTTTGTGATTATTATTATGGTAGAAACTGTTGATGCTTATTGCCTAGATCTATCAATTTTCTGAGGGCCTGCAAAATGACATAATTCTAATTTTATCATTCTTCATTGATTAGCTAGAATACCTGTATAAAAGAGCCTTTCCATCTATTATTTGGTTACTTGGTTACAAAATTTTTATTGGAAAGACAGTTTAAATGCTTGACTTATTCTCTTTTTTACCATACTTTAAAAGTACGGTAAGGATAACAGATTTAGAAAATCACACAATCGTTCCTTTTCTTTACCTCATCTACACAGCAGTCTCAGAATAATACCAACACTGCCATCAATATTATAATTACTGAGAGATCATTAAAACATTTCTTTGCCGTCTATTTGTCCATGAGGTTGATTCTTCTAAAGATGTACATACAGTTAAATTACTGGCTTTCCAACCGTCACTCCAAATTGTTTCTCTCCTTCTGGTTATGTGACCAAAAAGATATCATTTGTGTCTATTTATTTTATTATTTTTAAAAATAGACTTTGTAATATTCAACTTTGTTTTACAATTACCTAAAATATTTACATTGTTCCAAAGTCAAAACAACAAAGCAAGATATTGCAATAAACTTGATTTTGACTGGTAATGTTATTATTCTTAATGCTTCTCTCTATGACTTTATAAAAGATGAAGCCCTTTGTCTCATTTGCACTAAAACTTTCCACCTTTTCTCCTTTACTTTTCTACTTTTATTAGTGATATTATAGCGTTATGTCTTTTTTTATAATTTAAATATTTATTTTTTGTTGTTGAGAGTATACACAGCTAAACATACACCATGTACAGTTCGGTAACATTTTTTCCATTCCTCCAGTTGTGCAATCATTCTCTCCCTCCTCTTCTGAGTTATTCGTTCCCATTAAGATAACCTCACTGCTCCCTAAGGTTCCTATGTAATCTTTTGAGTTACTGTGGTTAAACTATTCATGGTAGCACCATTAGAATAGAAGCAGATGGAAAATAAATCAAACGTTCATCAATAGAATGCTAGTTTAATTATCATGGTATAGACACACAAGAAAACATGAAGTAGCTGTAAAAGAGAGTGAGGAACATTTCAACATCTTTACATATTGCTATGTAATGACCTCCAATATATGATAGTATATGAAAATAGCAGTATGGCACTTAACCTAAGAAAAGGAGAAAAATGAAATATATATATTTACAAAAAGTAAAGCAAAATGCATTTAAAAAATTAGTAAAAATAGTTACATATAATGAGACGGAGGTAAAAGTTTGAGGAAACAAAAAATTATTTCAGTTTTCTTAGAATATACTTAGTTTTGCAGGTTTAGCTTTGTTGTTGTTGTTAGGTGCTGTCGAGGCGGTTCTGACTCATAGCAAACCTGTGTACAACAGAATGAACACTGCCCGATCCGTCCGCGTCCGCATGATCTTTGTTATGCTTGAGCCCATTGTTGCAGCAACTGTGCCAGTGCATCTCATTGAGGATCTTCCTCTTTTTTGACGACCCTCTATTTTACCAAGCATGATGTCATTCTCCAAGGACTCATTTCTCCTAATAACATGTCCAAGGTATGTGAGATGAATTCTCACCATCCTTGCCTCTGAGGAGCATTCTGGCTGTATTTCTTCCAAGGCAGATTTGTTCCTTCTTTTGGCAGTCCCTGGTATATTCAGTATTCTACATCAACACCATAGTTCAAAGACATCATTTCTTCTTCAGTCTTCCTTATTCGTTGTTCACCTTTCGCATGCATATGAGGCAACTGAAAACACCATGACTTGGGTCAGGCACTCCTTAGTCGTTGAAGTGACTTTACTTTTCCAGCACTTTGAAGACCTTTTTTTGCAGCAGATTTGCCCAATGCAATATGTCATTTGATTTATTAATTGCTGCTTCCATGGATGTTGATTGTGGATCCAAGTAAAATGAAATCCTTGACAACTTCAATTTTTTCTTCTTTTATCATGATGTTGCTTATTGGTCCAGTTGTGAGGATTGATGTTTTCTTTCTGTTGAGATGTCATCCATACTGAAGGCTGTGGTCTTTGGTCTTCATCAGTAAGTGCTTCAAGACCTCTTCACCTTCAGCAAGTAAGGTTGTGTCATCTGCATATCACAGGTTGTTAATGAGTCTTCCTCCAATCCTGATGCTCCATTCTACTTCATATAGTCCAGTTTATTGGATTTTTTGCTCAGCATACAGATTGAATAGGTATGGTGAAAGTATACAACCATGACACACAGCTTTCCGGACTTTAAACAACGCAGTAGCCCCTTGTTCTGTTCAAATGACTGCCTCTTGATCTATGTATGGGTTCCTCATGAGCACAATTAAGTGTTCTGGAATTCTCTTTCTTTGAAATGTTATCCATACTTTGTTATGATACATACAGTCGAATGCCTTTGTATTGTCAATAAAACACAGGTAACATCTTTCTGATATTTCCTGTTTTCAGCCATGATCCATCTGACATCATCAATGATATCCTTCTTTCCACCTCCTCTTCTGAAATCAGCTTGAAATTCTGGCAGTTCCCTGTAGATGTGATGCTGCAACTGGGTTTGAATGATCTTCAGCAAAATTTGTCTTGCATATGATATTATTGATGTTGTTCAATAATTTCCCTATTCTGTTGGATCACCTTTCTTTGGAATAAGCAGAAATATGGATCTCTTCCAGTTGGTTGGCTACATAGCTGTCTTCCAAATTCCTTGGTATAGAAGAGTGAGTACTTCAAGCACTTCATCCACTTGTTGAAACACCTCAGTTGGTATTCTGTCAATTGCTGGAGACTTGTTTTTCTCCAATTCCTTCAGTGCTGCTTGAACTTCTTCCTTCAGTACCATTGGTTCTTGGTCATATGCTACCTCCTGAAATTAAATGTCAACCAATTCTTTTTCTTACAGTGACTTTGTGTATTCCTTCCGTCTCCTTTTGATGCTTCCTGAGTCTTTCCGGCTTTTGCCCATAGAATCTTTCACTATTGCACCTCGAAGCTTACATTTTTTCTTCAGTTGTTTCAGCTTGAGAAATGCCAAGCGTGTTCTTCCTTTTTGGTTTTCTAACTCCAGGTCTTTGCACATGGTATTACAGTAATTTACTTTGTCTTTTTGATCTCCCTTTGGAATCTTCTGTTCATGTCTTTTACTTCATCATTTCTTCCATTTGCTTTAGCTACTCTACAGTCAAGAGCAAATTTCAAAGTCTCTTCTGACATCCATTTTGGTCTTTTCTTTCCTTCCTGTCTTTTTAACGACCTCTTGATTTCTTCATGCATGATGTCCTTGATGTCATTCCACAACCCGTCTGGTCTTCAGTCATTAGTGTTCAAAGAGTCAAATCTATTTTTCAAATGGTCTCTAAATTCAGGTGGGGTATTCTCAAGGTCATTCTTTGGTTCTCATAGGCCTGTTCTAATTTTCTTCACCTTCAACTTAAACTTAAACGTGAGCAACTTACAGTCTGTTACACAGTCAGTCCCTGGCTTTGTTCTGACTGATGTCATTGAGTTTCTCCATCATCTCTTTCCATAGATAAAGTGGATTTGATTCCAGTGTATTCCATCCGATGAGGTCCACGTGTATATTCACCATTTATATTGTTGGCAAAAGGTATTTGCAATGAAGAAGTCATTGGTCTTGCCAAACTGTATCATGAAATCTCAGGCATTATTTCTATCACTAAGGCCACATTTTCCAGCTACTGATCCTTCTTCTTTGATTCTAACTTTTACATTTCAATCACCAGTATTTATCAATGCATCCTGATTGCATGTTTGATCAATTACAGTCTGCAGAAGTTAGTAAAAATCTTCAATTTCTTCACCTTTGGCCGTAGTGGTTGGTGAGTAAATTTGATTAATAGCTGTATTTACTGGTCTTCCTTGTAAGTGTATGGATATTATCTTATCATTGGCAGCATTGTACTTCAGGATAAATCTTGAAACGTTCTTTTTGATGATGAATGAAATGCCATTCCTCTTCAGTTTGTCATTCCTGATATAGCAGACCATGTGACTGTCTTATTCAAAATGTCCAATACCAGTCCATTTCAGCTCACTAATGCCTAAGATATTGATGTTTATATCTTCTGTTTCATTTTTGATGATTTCCAATTTTCCTAGATTCATACTTTGTACATTCTACCTTCTGATGATTCATGGATATTTGCAGCTATTTCTTCTCATTTTGAGTCCTGCCACATCAGAAAAGAAGTCCCTGAAAGCTTGACTCCATTCATGTCATGAAGACTGACTCTAGTTTCAGGAGGTAGTTCTTCTCCAGTCGTTTTTTGAGTACCTTCCAAACTGAGAGGCTCATCTTCCAGCATTCAATCAGACAGTTTTCCACTGTTATTCATAAGGTTTCACTGGTTAATGTTTTTCAGAAGTAGACAGCCATATCCTTCTTCCTGGTCTGTCTTAATCCAGAAGTTCAGCTGAAACCTGTCCATTATGGGTGACCCTGTTGTAATTTGAATACCAGTGGTATAGCTTCCAACATCACAGCAACATGCAAGTCCCCACAGGATGACAAACTGACAGATGCATGGCAGGGTGCACTTAGCTTTGGCACCATGTAAATGTTTCCAATAAAACAATTAAAATTGACAATCAAATGAAACAAATGAATCTAATTGTATCTTAAGTCTGTGGCTTCACCAGAGAAAATTTTTCAGGTGAATAGAAAGCTCAGTACTTTGACTTTATACCACTTGTGGGATAAATCCTAAGGACATACACACAACGGTAAAGTTTTCAATAATCATACTGTCAGTCTTAACATTGTTGTTGTTGTTGTGTGCCATTGAGTCGATTCCAACTCATAGCAATCCCATAGGAGAGAGTAGAACTGCCTCGTACAGTTTGTTAGGCAGTAATCTCTACAGGAGCACATCGCCAGGTCTTCTCTCCCTCGGTACAGCTGCTGGTTCCAACCACAACCTTTCAGTTAACAGATGAGCACTTAAACATTGTACCACCATGGCTCCTTTTAATATTGGTGTTGTTATTCTAATGCATGAATATTACTACGTATTGTTGGTATAAAGCAAATAATTAATTAGGTTTATGTTGTTAGGAATCCAAATTTTAATAGTGAAAGAAAATAGCCACAAATATAAAATCAAGCAAGAATCTCATATTGTAAATTTGAATTTGAAATACTAGCATGAATTGTAAACAAATAATATTGATGGATGCACATTGTGAGTCTGATTTATGCCACTAGATTGTACACTTGAAAGTGATTGAAAACGTCAGTTTTAAGTTGTGACTATTTTACCACCGAACACAAAAAATCAATTTGTCCAGTGTATAGGCACGGTGCCTTCACCCATGTCACTGATTTAGATGGGACTTCAGGACCATAACTCAAATCTGACAAACCAAAATATGCTGCCACCCAGTTATCAGAAACCACCAACAAATCACAAAGCCTAGTGAGTTTAGTGACTTACAAGAATGTTTTTACTGTCACAGAGATATTTCCTTAATGATGCCTTCTACAAACCTGGAGGACCAGTATTTCTGGTAATCAGTGGGGAGTGGGCTACCACAGGAATTTCCACATCAAGAAATTTTACCTGGAATACATATGCTGAGAGGCTGGGTGCCCTCTTCTTACTTCTGAAACACAGATTTTATGGACAGAGCCAACCTACAGGGTAAATTTAAGGGTTTCCTTTTGGGGGTTGTTCTCATTGTTGTTGCTATTTTCTCTCTCTTTTTAATTTTGGCAATTAAATCTAAATATGTTCCTCTTGCAGGAAGCTGAATATTTGAAAATTCAAATGATAAGAAAAAAACTGTAGGCAGACGTTTGGGGTAGAAGTGACTTTCTTGATAAAAAATTGATATCGAATTTCTTTTGAGTAAAACATATTCCTCATGTTCTATAATTTCATGCTGAAATTTTGTATTTTCCTGAACATGCTTAAACAAAATGTCATAATTATTATATTTTTTCTACTCCAGTAGAATTTTAAACCATGAAAATTACTCTCCCCATGGAAACTGGGGAGAACTTTTTGTTAACTCATCAAAGGTAACTCGATGTCATACTAAATTTCAGCTTGCAGTGGCAGAGCAAGAAGCAAGAATATGAGATCTTTTTTTGTCTCACTAGCTTATTCTTGCCATTTACTATTTTTGCCCTTTCCTCCCGTAGAAAGATATATTTTTAGCTTACTTGCTTACAAACTGTTCATTATATGAAGTCAAGGAAATATAAGTTTACAAAGTACCTCTGACGATCATGATAAAGCCAATTTAATGTCAAGGTATCTTATTCTCATTAAAATAAAAAGTAAGGATTGATTTTTACAACCCTGAGAATGTGATTAGTGCCCGTGAAATCATACCTTTTTACTATGAGTTATAATTCTTGGTACTATTTATCATGACACACTAATAATTGCTGGAAGATTCACCTGCTTCTTTCTTGCTGTGACTCCACAAGTCTGAGTTTTGAATTCCAAGTCTCTTAACTTTTGATAGTAAGGTGACACTCGAATAACTCCATCACTTCTGCATTTATCAGAAACTTTGATTTTGGTGTGTGTTAATGATATTATGATAGCCTATGAATAGTTTTAAGTCTTACGTTTCTTTATTAAGCTCTCTAAGGAAGTAAACTGCTGTTCATAAATGGAATAACCTGTGTTACAGAAAATAATTTGTTATCCAAATTAACTTCATGCGATGCATCTCAGAAATAGGGTATTAGAAAGAACCTACAATAGAATTTGGTCTTTGATTAAGTAATTCGGGTGAGAATCTAAAGATATGATAATTTACTCTAGAATTTGCTGTTAAAAAGTAGGGGGAGTTCTATGATTGAGTATTTCAATAAATTTTATCTATAGGTTTCCAGTTTCATTGTATTGGCTTGAACTTAATCCCCAACTTCACTTCTGGCTGGAAGGGTGGCTGGGACATGTAGTGTTTTTTCTGGGCCCAGTTAAAATACAAGGCTTTAATTACCTAAATCTGAAACCAGACCAAACCAAACCAAATCCTTTGCTGTCAAGTTGATTCCCACTCATAGTGACCCTATAGAACAGGGGAGAACTGCCCCATAGGGTTTCCAAGGATTGGCTGTTGGATTTGAACTGCCGACCTTTTGGTTAGCAGCCAAGCTCTTATCCACTGCACTACCAGGGCTTCCTAAAGCTGAAAAGGAGAGTGAATATTAGGGAGAAAAGCTCTTCTCTAGCTTCTCAGTAGTATAATTGCTGAACAAAGGTTAACGTTTTGCCTATTGAAGCCCTTATTATATGAGGCAAATTGTTTTCAGAATGATTCTACCACTCCATACTTCCACTAGTGGTGCAGGAGAGAGCCTGACTCAGCACATCCATGCCAACCCTGAATACTAAAATAAATCTTAGCAGTTTGATAAGAGGGGAAAAATACTCATATGGTATTACTTTGACAATAGAAAGGGCTAAACAGTTTCACATATTTGCTGACCATTTCTGTTTTTTCTTTGTGAATAATCTGTCCTTATCTACTTTTAAATTCCTAATCAGCTACTGATAGCATCCCGTAGGGGCAGGGAGATTTTTTTTTTAGTAATGAAGATTAAAGACATCTTAGGTTTACAGGAAACCTTTCCATGGAGGAAACACCACTGAAAAGTAAACAACAAATTTTACTTACTTTTCTTATGATGAGAAACTTAGATTCAAATAGGGCTCAGTCTGGTTGTAGCAGCAAACCAGAAAGAATGGAAAATAGCATCAGTACAATTAACCAGGTTTTTGTAATGCCTTGGAAACAGTTAAATTACTGACATTTTAGCCCTTTTAAAAATGGCTCCTCTCTACGTCAGGGTAATAGTATGATAGCTGTGCTTCAGATCAGAGTGTGGAAAAAGGTCAGCATATGAGTGGTGACAGGCATTTCAAGCTCCTTCACAATGGTGACAAGAGGAAATGACGTAATTAAAATGAGACAATTCTAACAATTATTACTAGGTCCTGCATTTAAGTGTCACTGAAACTCAGATTATTCTAATTAAAATTTCAAGTTGAACCTGGTATAAGTACTCAACATGTTTTCAAAATATACATTTTTACTTCATAGTCAAGCCGATGTTAAGCAACATATTTTCTACTTTAACAATTGCCACAAACAGCATGTATTTATCCTTTAATTATAGAGATCTGAGTACTGCCAGCCTCCGCTACCTCAGCAGCAGGCAAGCCTTGGCTGACGTCGCCAACTTCCGAACTGAAATAGCAAAGAAAGTGGGACTCACCAAAAATAAATGGGTTACATTCGGCAACTCTTATGGTGGTTCCCTTGCAGTGTGGTCGAGAATAAAACACCCCAACCTGTTTGCTGCAGCAGTGGGCAGCAGTGCACCAATTAAAGCAAAACTTAATTTTTATGGTGAGTATTATCTATATATGGGAGTCCCCGGAAGTGGCAAAAGGTTAATGCCCTCAGCTGATAACTGAAGTGCTGGAGGTGCAAATTCACCCAGAGGCACCTTGGGAGAAATCTGGCTATCTGCTTCCGAAAAATCAGCCATGGAGATCCCTATGGACAACAGAACAGCTCTACTCTGACACACATGAAGTCATCATGAGTGGGAATCAGGTTCACAGCAACTGGTTTGGGTTTTATGGTATATATATACCTATATATGCGTATATGTATGTATGCACATTTATGTATAGACATAGTATTTATATACATATATATAACAAGAAAAGTATCTGTATGTCAGTGATTACCATAACAAGTGTGTCCTAATAAGACAGGGTCACCCAACTAGACCTAAGTCTTTCTCCCTCCCCATATGATAGGGTTCCAAGAAAGATATATATGTTACCCACAGTTGGTACCTGGTATCCATATTTACAACCATATGATGGGTGATGGCTTCTTAAAGGGTGGAAATGATGTGACAACTCTTAGCTATTGATTTGATAGTAAAAGAATTCATGATATAGCTATTTCCAAAGAAGTAAAGGACAAGCTCTTATTTTTGAAGGACAAAAATTTCCTACTTTGAAGTTGCCTTTCAATTTTCCTTCCTATTACCTGACTTTATGATAAACCATTTATAATTAATGGCCTTAGGATTTTTTCAGGTAGACAAACACTTGTGATTGGCAATTTGGGCCTCTGATAACATATTCGCACTGAAATGCTTAAAGTATAAAATTTTTACTTCATTAAGTTTTTCTTGTAAAAACAAAAATAACCTCCCTCTCACCAAAAAGGGAGGTAAATTTTCCTTTAATATTTGAACTTTTCAAAGGTTAACAAATATTCAGTCATCGTTCCAGTTCAGGTTCCTGTAGCCTTGTTAGAATCTTATCTGGTCCAATAAGTCTGAAGGCTGTAACACTGAGGCATTTCTCTCCCTTCTTCTTTTAACAAGTAAAACCATGTTTCAGTTGATGAATACGTGAGGATTTGCAGAGCGTGGTTGTAAGTCATTGCTTACTAGTGATTTTTATTGGCATTCTGGCAAAATCATTTAGTTTTGCAGTTTCTTAACTTTGTCATATTTTAAAAGAGGTAACTTCAAACTTGAAAAAATTATATCTTATAAATGATTGCAATTAAACCATACTCAATGTCTTTTTTTCTTTTTCATATTCTTAGACTACAATGAAGTAATAGGAAGGATTCTATCCACTCATAACAGCGAATGTCCCAAAGCAGTGAAAGAGGCTTTTGCTATTCTTGTGCAGATGCTGAAACGTCCAAAATACTATAGTAAGGTTGAAAAGGATTTCATGTAAGTGGACTGGTTTGTGTGTAAGAGAGTCTCTGCTTAAATATAGCCTGGTATTTCCTTAAATTTACACCATTAACATCATTTTTTTATGTTAAGGCTAGTTACATGAAAAGAAAGGGAGATTTTGAACCGTTTAGGTCCTTTTGAATATTATTTATATTAGCAATTTCTAAATCATATAAGAAGCATGGCTGGGACCTCTGTGGATACTTTTAAGTCTGGTGGGAGTGCAGATCAGAGAGCAAGAAAGAGTGGATACTACCCTTGGGGTCCTCAGGCAGTCAAGGGGCACCATAAAACACTTCCCCTGGAAATGAGAAGCAACTCAAGAGGACCAGATGCCCTGAAAACAAATCTTGTCATTTCTGTGAAAAAAAGAATGGTAAGGTTTCCTACAAAGTTTGGACTATAAAAATATACTGTGGTATTGGAGCATTTCAGGAACTGAATAAAAAAGTTTTTGCGTTTGGATTTTTCACCCCTGTTGAATAAGGCACCCTTTGTTGCTTAAGATCTAGACTAGAGATTTCATTAATCGTGGTTGTTGCTGGTAGGTTAGGTGCCATCCAGTTGGTTCCACCTCATAGTAACCCTGTGTACTACAGGATGAAACACTGTGTGCTCCTGCATCATGCCCACAGTTCTTGTTATATGCTTCAGCCCACTGTTGCAGCCCCTCTGTCAATCCATCTCATTGAGGGTCTTCCTCTTTTTCACTGATCGTCTGCCTTCCCGAGCATGAGGTCCTTCTCCAGGGACTGATCCCTCCTGACAACATGTCCAAAGTAGGAGCATTCTGGTTGCTCATCTTCCAAGACTGATTTGTTCCTTCGTTTGGTGGTCCGTGGTATCTTCAATATTCTTCACCAACACCACAATTCAAAGGCATCAATTCTTGATGATAGTGGAGGATGTTCTTTTTTTGAAAGTAGGAGAGTCTCCAGGAAAGTGGATTTGGGAAAAGTAGATAAGCCATAAATGAAGCATAAGAAATGATGACATTTGTCTTTACCTTGAAGAAAGGAACAATAGATGAAGTGGGAGACAGGCATTCAAAGGCATCACATCTTTTACTCTTAGTAGTACTTAGACTAGAGGAGAAAAAAAGATAGTGAAAGCCTAAAGATTAATATCATACCAAACCAAGTATTGAAGAATGGGTGAGGGTAAGTTTTGGAACCTTCAGATAATTTGATGGGAGGAATCACAATTTTGCTTGTAGGTCTCATATTAACCATGTTGTTGTTGTTAGCTGCTGTTGACTCATGTACACCCTGTGTACCACCAAACAACATGCTGATCTTTCCTGTGCCATCCCATGATCGGACGCCAATTGGACAGTTGTGATCCATAGGGTTTTCATAACCATACTCACCTTCTTTAGCTTCCCAGCTACTAAATCACAATGTTGATAAAACTCACCAGCAATGGAAGCCATCACCTTAAGTTTCCCTTTTGTGGATTATAAAGATCATCTGACAGTTAACAGTCAAATCAAAAGCTTTTATGTTTCTGCAGACTTGTTGTTCTCTTGTTGTTGCCAGTGGCCTTCGAGTTGATTCAGCTCATGGAAACCTCATGTGTGTAGAATAAAACTGCTCCATAGGGTTTTTGAAGCTGTGACCATAAGTTAATGAAATAATTTAGGTCTCTTCATCATGGCCTTCAGTATGAATTACACCTGAAGAAAAAGATAGCACAAATCCTCACAGTTGGACCAATAAGCAACATCATGATAAATGAAGAAACTATTGAAATTGTCAATGTTTTTATTTTACTTGGATCCACAGTCAACACTGAAGGAAGCAGCAGTCAAGATATCCAACTACATATTGCATTGGGCAAACCTGCTGCAAAAGACCTCTTCAAAGAGTTAAAAACCAAAGATGTCACTTTGAGGAAGAAGGTACCCCTGAGTCAATCCATTGTATTTTCAATCGAAAGACCAAAGGAGAATTGATGCCTTTGAATTATGTTGTTGGCAAAGAATATTGAATACACCATGGATTGCCAGAGGAACAAATAAATCTGTCTTCAAAGAAGTACAACCAGAGTGTTCTTTAGAAGGGAGGATGAAAAGACTTTGGGCATATTATCAGGAGTGGCCAGTCCCTGGAGAAGGACATTATTTTTGATAGAGTGTCATTGAATAAGAGGAAGACCCTCATGGCTGCAACAAAAAGCTGAAACATAGCAACAGTTATGAGCCAGCAGTTTTTCTTTCTCTCGTACATCGAGTCAGGATGAGTCAGAACCTACTTGATGGCCCCTAACAACAACAATCATGGCACTAGATTGGTTGTGATTCTAATGAGATGGAAGCAGTGTGGCTTTCATCCTCACCTGCTCTCTTCTGTCCATGAAGATCTACTCCAGGCAAAGGCCTCACAAATGCCACATTTCTCCACAAGGGGGCGGGAGAAGATCCTATAAAAGGGTTAATAGACACCTAAACCTCGCATGGGAAACTATTTCAACACAGTTGGCCAATGGAAAGTCGAGACATTTCTTTCTTTTAAATCTAAATCATTCAGATTTTATTATGTATAAATTTTAAATGCCGTTTAAGGAAGAAAGTCTGCAAACTTTAACTATCAATTATATAGTTTACCTTCAGACTGCAGAATTAATCTTGGGCACATTTGTTACTACATATTCTAACATTCCACTAACTCATTAATAGATAATTTTTTAAAGGCTTTTCCATTTATTTCGCTTTTCTGTTTGCTTTACTTTTATATTAATGTTCTTTGAGGGTATCAGTCCACTGTAAGTGTCTCCTGGGAGACTCAGCCTGTTTGCTCCATTCAAGTCTAGTCAGCTGTCCTGTGTGAGCCAAAACTTTCAGGGAGAGTACCACCTGCTCCTGTCCTGAACCCTTCCTGATGTGCATGCAAACACTAGGGACACAGCTGCCATGTCCCTGTTTGCTTCTCTGCCTAGAAACTGAAACTCAACACCCTGGGGCTCAGCAGGTCCCCCTGCCTCAAAGTTCTTCAGGTGGTCAGACTGTGACATCCCTTCCCCTGTACCAAGAATGGAATGGAAGGTTCCACAACTCTCTTGGCTTCCTAATTCTGAGCTCCAAATGTAGAAACTCCTGCCAATGCACTCTTACCCCACCCCCAGCCTGAGTTGGAATCTGATTCAGGCTTAGTTAACCTTCAAAGAATACTAGGTGAGAAACCCTAGACCAGGGCACAGAAGAGTGGGTTATAGAGCTACTATGTTTGTGTGACTTAAACAGCTGAACTTTTTTGCTGTGGAAAGATTTCTGAATCTTTCTATGGGCCTCAATGAAACTTTCTTAGCTTTTCTCCCCATGGTTTCTGTTCTCTCCTTTTACTTCTTTCTCTTCTCACAGCCTTTTCCTCCATTCTAGCTGTAATAAAACATTCAGGAGACACTTGACATACTGAGGCAACAATCCTAAACCCTAGGTAGAAGTTACACTATAGGATGCTTTCTTAACATACAGAACTCAGCACTCCTGCCTCCCACCACATACCAACTGGATTAGACATCATTATTTCTAGAAAGCTCAAGGGCATGTAAGCAGGTTGACAACTATGGAAGAAAAGGAATAGATTCAAGAGGAATGCATTCCCTGTAAAACGAAGGCTTAACTATCAAGTCAATACAAGGAAGGCAAAGGTAACTACACCAAAGAAAGGAAAGCTTGCAACAGGGTGAGTTAGATCTTTTCTCCTCACTAACTACAACTGGCATATATATATAACTATTATTCTTTTGTATTTTTCTTCCTATTTTCCTCTTTCCTCCTCCTCCTGGGTGGAGGAGGGGGACAAATGAATGTCAATGTGAAGACACCTGGGCCCGGCTGGGCTGGGCAGGACTCGGGGGACTCCATGAAAACAGGAGGCTAAAGACTGCAGGCAGAGTGAGAAGCCCTGACACTCCAACTTGGGCACTGGCACCCCAGACTGGCAGAGCACAGAGGAAGCTTTCCAGGGGCATGGCATCTGTTCTCAAGGCCCTGGGCACTATTGCTAAGTAAGAAAATTTCTTCTCAACAACCTCTCTCCTTCCTGCAAGCTAAAATCTTTTGCCTCTTAAATATCTGCACTTGCCAAAGTCTGCTCCCTCCAAAAGTATCCCTTCCTTCTTCTAATGCTCAAAGAAAAACTTATTCCCTGACACCTAATTACTGATAAGATATAAAACCTTGATTTCACACTTGGTAATTGGTTGCTTTTGTCACATGTGAGGTTATATGTATGATCAGTGTTGGCGTGCGGAAGTGTCCCCATACTTTAATATCTTACTAGAAGTGGATAAATTAAACTATTTTAGAAGCTTGATTACATATTTATCATTAGGTGAAATGATAAATGTATCTATGTACCTATGTAGGTATACATACATACACAAGTTTGTTAATAAATTTCATGGAGCTGAATATTTCTAGTAATCTTTACCACAGTAATCAGTAAACTCATAGATTCCCAGAAGCTTCTCAGAAATCCCCAGGCTACACCCTTACTTCCACAGATGATTCCACAAAACAGAAAGCTTAAGTGATTTTGCTCAAAATCACAGAAGAAGAATCAGGACCAGGGCACAACTGAGGTATCTGGCTTTCAATCTAGTGGACTTTCTAAGCAAAGTCATCTCATCACACACACTGAAATGTAGCAGAGTTAATTCTTAAGTCATTGGAGGTTTTGTGGAACTTGACTGTTTAAGTGCATACTTACTGTTGTAATGTAAGTGTAGTTATTAAGCAAAACTACTTGTTATAAAAGCTACATGGAGATACTTTTTCATATAGAAGTCACAAATACCACATTACATTTTCCTTCTTCCCTTTCTCCTTCTTCCTCTATCTTTTCTCCTTCCCTCCTTCCTTCCTTCCATCCACTTATCCATCCACCCATCTATCCATCCACCCATCTATCCATCCACCCATCCATTCATCCATCAGCTACACTGTGACAGGCATTGGGAGTATAATAGGGAGAAAAAAATGGACATGATCTCTGACGCTCATGAAATTTCCAATCATGTGAAAGGGATGGACATTAATCAGATATCCACAATAAAATTTAGGATTACAACTAATGTAAGTCCTCTAAAAAAAAAAAATGAATAAGACTTTGTAAAATTTTAGAGTAAAGAAAACTAAGCTAGCATGAGGACTGGGTAGTTAGACTTCTCCAAGGATTTGATGTTTGACCAGCTCTCTGAAGAATAGGATCTAGATAAAGATGGCAAGAGGTAGGCAGAGAACATTCCAGAGAGAGCAGCAGGGCAAAATCCCTGTAACGAGAGGACCTGAATGGAAGCCCATATGACTGTAGAGCAGACAAAATGGAAAGGACATGTGAGTTGAAAGTGAGAGTCTAGGCCAGATTGGACTCTGAAGAACCTCTCAGGACATTGGGTGGGAAGCCACTGGCTGGTCTAAAGCTGTGGACTGTGATGTCATAATTACTAAGCTTCTTCTTATCAAAAGCCTCTGATACTACAGAACAAACTAATATCTGTAAAAGAAAGAACAATTTAAAAAATACAAAAGAAAGAAAATGTTAAACATTCTTAAAAAAAACCCTGATATTACAGCTACTGTATAAAGAATATGATAATAAGTTACCTTAGTCCTTTGGACCTCAGTTTCCTCATCTATAAAATGAAAGAGTGTTAGGTAAAGTCACTTCCAAAATTCTGAGATTATGTCTGTGCTTTCCAACTACCAGTTAATTACTCCAAGCTCTGCCTCTAGAAAACGAAGGCCTGATTTATTTAAACTTAACAACAAAAAGAGTTAGCATTTAATAATTAAGTTAAAATGTGTTTTCCTAGACTCATAGAATAGCTAGACTGCTGTGAATAGTAGGCCTACTGTACCCACAAGACCCAAAGACATGTGGTGATGTTTAACGTACATATTTCTGGGTCTCTCCCTGTTGTTGTTCTTAGATGCCATCAAGCTGCTTTGATTCATAGCGATTCTGTGTATAACACATCAAAACATTACCTGGTCCCGCGCCACCCTCACAATCATTGCTTGAGCCCATTGTTGCAGACACTGTGTCAGTCTATCTCCTTGAGGGTCTTCCTCTTTTTCACTGACCATCTACTTTACCAAGCATGATGTCCTTCTCCAGGGACTGGTCCCTCCTGATCACATGTCCAAAGTACATAAAACAAGTCTTGCCATCCTCCCTTCCAAGAAGCATTCTGGCTATATTTCTTCCAAGACAGATTTATTCATTCTTCTGATAATCCATGCGATATTCAATATTCTTCACTACACCATAATTCAAAGGCATCAATTCTTCTTGGATCTTCCTTTTCCATTATCCAGTTTTTGAATGCATATTAGGTGATAGAAAATATCATGTCTTGGTTCAGGCTCAGCTTAGCCCTCAAAGTGACATCTTTGATTTTTAACACTTAAAAGAGGAATTTTGCTGCCAATATTTGCAATGCAATGTGTCCTTGGATTTCTTGACTGCTGCTTGCATGGGTGTTGATTGTGGATCCATGTGAAATGAAATTCTTGACAAAGTCCATCTTTTCTCTATTGATCATGACGTTGCTTATTGGTTCCAGCTGTGAGTATTTTTGTTCTCTTTATGTTCAAGTCCTCTTCACTTCATCAGGCAAGGTTGAGTCATCTCCATCTCACAGGTTGTTCATGAGCCTTCCTCCAATCTTGATGACAGGTTCTTGTTCAAACAGTCCAGCTTCTCAGATTATTTGCTCATCGTACAGATTGAATAAGTATGCTGAAAAGATACAACAGTGGCACAAACCTTTCCTGATTTTGAACCAAGCAGTATCCTCTTTTTCTGTTAAAATGACTTACTCTTAGTTTACTCACAGGTTACCCATGAACACAAGTGTTGTGGAATTCCCAGGCTTCGAAAAGTTATCCATAATTTGTTATGATCCACACAGTCAAATGCCTTTGCATGGTCAACGAAACATAGGTAAACATCTTTCTAGTATTCTCTGATTTCAGCCATGATCCCTCTGACATCAGCAATGATATCCCTGGTTCCACATCCTCTCCTGAATCCAGCTTGAATTTCTGGCAGTTCCCTGTTGATGTACTGCAGCAACCATTTTCCAATTATCTTCAGCAAAATTTTATTTGCATGTGATATTAATGATATTGTCCAACAATTTCATCATTCAGTTAGATCACCTTTCTTTGGAATTTGTATGTATACGGATCTCTTGCAGTTGGTTGGCCAGGTAGCTGTCTCCCAAATTTCTTAGCACAGATAAGTGAGCACTTCCCGCATTGCATCTATTTGTTAAAACGTCTCAGTCAGTATTCTGTCAATTCCTGGAACCTTGTTTTTCACCAATGCTTTCAGTGCAGCTTGGACTTCTTCCTTCAGTACTCTCAGTTCTTGATCATATGCTACTTCCCGAAATGGTTGATCATCAACCAGTTCTTTTTGGTACAGTGACTCTGTGTAGTTCCTCCCTCTTCTTTTGATTCTTCTTGCATCATTCAATATTTTGACCATAGAAACCTTCAGTACTGCAACGTAAGGCTTAATTTTTTTCTTCAGGTCTTTCAGCTTGAGAAGTGCCAAGTATGTTCTTCCCTTCTGGTCTTTTAACTTCAGGTCTTTGCACCTTTCATTGCAATACTTTTATTTTGTCTTCTCCAACCACTCTTTTAAATCTTCTGTTCAGCTCTTTTACTTCAAAATTTCTTGCATTCTGAGATATCATCTCAGGATACATCACCTCTCCTCCCCCCATGCTGTGTCTGCAAAGGCAGTATCCACTCCTTTTCCAGATTTCCCCTATTTGGTAGATTGTTGTTTTTGTTGTTGTGTGCTGTTGAGTCAATTCCAACACTTAGTGATTTTATAGGACAGAATAGAACTGCTCCATAGAGTTCCTAGGTTATAATCTTTATGGGAACAGTGGTTAAGGGCTCAGCTGCTGACTAAAAGGTTGGCAGTTCAAATCCACCAGCTGCTCCGTGGAAACCCTATGGAGCTGTTCTACCCTGTCCTACAGGGTCAGTATGAGCTGAAACTGACTGGTCAGCTACTGGTTTGGTTTTTTGGTTTTGTTCGGCAAAGCAGCTGGTGGGTTCAACCTGCTAAACTTTCAGTTAGTAGCCAAGCATTTAACCATTGCACAACCAGGACTCACTTTGAGAGTTCAGTTACGTATGATCTATATTCTCTTCCCCTTTCTCTTTGCTCTTGGAGAACTCTAAGTCTCCTTTTAATTCTTAGACTTAAATACATTTGTATTGAATCTGGATATGCAAAACCCACATCAGGCCGTGTCATAGGTTGAATTGTGTTCCCCGAAAATATGTGTCAACGTAGCTAAGTCATGATTCCCAGTATTATGTGGTTGTCCACTATTTCATGATCTGATGTGATTACCCTATGTGTTGTAAATCCTAACCTCTAGGATGTTAATGAGGCAGGATTACAGGCAGTTATGTTAATGAGGAAGGACAAAATTTACAGGATTAGGTTGTATCTTGACTCAATCTCTTTTGAGATATGAAAGAGATAGGCAGGAAGAGAGGGAGAGAATTCATCACCACCAATCAAGAAGATCCAGGAGGGGATGGCATCCTTTGGACTCAGGGTTCCTGCATGGAGAAACTTCTAGACTAGGGGAAGATTAATGACAAGGACCTTCTCCCAGAGCTGACAGAGACAGAGAAAGCCTTCCCCTGGAGCTGGCACCTTGAATTCGGAGTTCTAGTCTGCATGAATTGACAGAACACCAATTGAGATTTTTCAACAAATGGTTGCAGATCTAGAGGTGTTCATTTAACTATGTCAAGAAATTTAGAAGACACTTTCCTGTGTACTATGGACATGTGATCAGGAGGGACTAGTCCCGGGAGAATGACATCATGCTTGGTAAGGTAAAGAGTCAGTGAAAAAGAGGAGACCCTGAACAAGATGGATCGACGCAGTGGCTGCAACAATGAGCTCATGCATAACAACAATTGTGAGGATGGCACAGAACCGGGAGGTGTTTGTTTCTGTTGCAGTTAGGGGTTGTTATGAGTCAAAACTGACTAGACGTCATCTAACAACAACAACAGCCTCCTAAACTGTGAGAGAATAAAGTTCTGTTTGTTAAAGCTCTCCAGTTGTGGTATTTCTCTTGTAGCAGCACTAGATAACTTAGACAGGCAGTGACCTCCTCCTGTCCTTTCTTCTTTGGGTCCTAAATTTCATTCACCTAAATACTGTCATTGTGCTTTGGTTAGTGAGAGGTATTTTCAGTCCTCACTGCATGTTTACTAGGTTTCTGACACTGAGCTGTTTCTTCTTCCTTCACAATTTACCCACACTGCTAGGCGCCATGTCCCCAGCCATCACCAACAGAACAGATGGACTCAGAGATTAGGCTCCTTTCCCAGGGTTGGAGCTGGGGGAAGAACCTCTGCAGAACTCCATGCCTTGCTAACGACTATGGGGAGAGGTCAAGATTCAAACACAACAGACTGTTTGTAAACATTACATGCCTTGGGTAGGCTGAAATAAAGTGTCAGAGGCAAAATGCATAATCCTCGTGATTCCTCCCGATAACCTAAGACTTCCTCGGCATCTTTATTTCAGTGTTAGTGACCTGCTAATATATTCTGTGTGAGTATGTATCTGTGTGTGGGTGTGTGTGTGTGCTTGTGTGGTGGCATAGGAAAGGGATCGATATATGTATATTGTTGGCCAGTATAATTGAAGGAGCATTAAATATCATTTTAATCTGTACTAATTATATATTATGGAATTATTCCTTAAAAAATGAGTCTCCTGCAATCTTAATTTTTCAGAGATAAATCTCAATCAAAACGGTCACAGAATTTTTGTCGTTCAATGGGTTGACTGAAATGAAAGTATTTTGATAACAGTATTGTTACACAAATGCTGGATGGGATTATTTTCACAGATGTATTTTGAACACTTTGAAGTAGTGACCTTAATTTATTTCTCCTTCCACAGTATAAACTTTCTGAAGAAATCTAGTATCCATTCATTTTGGACTGTATTTTTACATTTGGGGTTTGAAGTTCAAGTGAAATGACTTCACTTGTGTTTTCTTGTTTTCTTTCCCACAGGTTATGTGAACCTGTTAAAATTAACTCATCAAAGGACACAGCCTTCCTCATGGAGAATATGATACATCTTATTTATTACTTTGTTCATAAACAGATTAACAAAATTATTAGGGTAAGAAAATGAAGAAAGAAAGGGTTGAAAATTTATGGAGAAAGAAAGGAAATCTCAAGCAGGCATTCAGCAGCTGTCCAGTTGCCATAAATTAGTTGTAGAGTAGGATGTTTGGCTGTTTCTTTAAAAATTAAAATCATGCGTACAAGCCTCCAGTCTGAGTACCAAACTAAATGATGAAACTTGTCTGCTACCAAATTATCTTAAACTCCAACAACTTCCTCTTCTTACTCATCTTTTATTCTAAATGTACTTAGAAACTCTTTCAAAATAATAGAATAATGGATTCAGTGTAGGCCAGAATTCAACTATTTCATTATACTGTTTTATTTCAAAAACATGAGAAAGTTATCCTATTAAGTATGAGTACCCTGAAATCGACCTATTGAATAGTAACAATAAAATAATTATAAGAAAATAGAAAAGAATCAAATTATGTCTTGTATAGACTGAAGAGTAAGTCATGGTGAATTTTTGGATTTGAATAAATCTGAGATGCAGGAAATTTAAATGAAAATTTGAATATAATATATTTTAGCTCTTTTTCATTGGGTCATGGAGTAAGACAGGTTTTGAAATGGAAAATTTGTGAACTTTGATATAACTAGAAAAATAACTTTTTGGGAGATTAAGGAAATGCTTCTTTTTTTTTTTTTGCAGGATGGTCAGAGATTAAGGGACATGTCCCTAAAACTGAGGTACCTAACTAAGGCAGCCTAACCCCACAGGTCACTCTGTTCTAACCCAGCCTGGTAAACTGCCAAAGAGAGTAAAGACAAGAACATTTGTCTGATAGAACAAGGAAATGGAAATGATTTGCAACTTGCATTGACATTTTTTTAAATTATTTTATTTTGAACTAATTATGAACTAACAATTACATAAAGTATACTGAGAAGTCTCATGTTCCTTTCATCCAGCTTCATCCAATATTAGTGTCTTATATAGCTATAGTACATTATAAAAACCAATCTACATTGTTGAAATATGGTAAGACTATAAATCTTACTTGGAGCTCAGCAATTTTTACATGCATTTTTTGTGTTTGTGTAAGGCTTGATAACTATGAATTAAGAACATTTCACACAAGTTCCCAGGGTCCTAATGGGCAATGTCTCTAACACTTTCCCTTCTTCCCTCCCTCTTTCTCTCCATTCCTTTTCACAGTCATCTCTCTCTTCCTCCCTTGTTTCTAGCCTCCCACAATGAGTACCAATTTAGTGCCAGGCACTGTGCTATGTGTTGGGGTAACATTGGTGAAGACAGACCATTTGGGCTATGCCCTCCTTCATTGTTATCCTTCCCCTATTCTCATTCAGATCCTTAATAGGCTTTTTGGTTGGTCTTCCAGCTTCCTGTCTCCCTCCAACCCACTCTTTCCTCTATAAAGTTCTAGATTAATCTTCCCAAAGCACAGTTATTATGTCATGGCTTTCCATGCTAACCCAAAAAACCGAACCTGTTGCCGTCGAGTTGATTCTGACTCATAGCAACACTATAGGACACAGTGGAACTGCCCCCATAGTTTTCAAGGAACAGCTGGTGGATTTGAGCTGCTGACCTTTTGGATAGCAGTCTGATCTCTTTACCAGGGCTTCTTCCTTGCTAAAGAACCCTTAAAAAACTCTTTTTCATCAACAGAATGAATTACTACAACATGTGTACACTCTGCCATTACAGGAAGTCCTCTTCTTCCAGTGTTCATAACTTATGTTCTAACCAATTTCTACAATTTGCTGCTCTGGTTCTATCTTAGTTATCTAGTGCTGCTATAACAGAAATACCATAAGTGGGTGGCTCTAACAAAGATAAATTCATTTTCTCACAGTTTGGGAGGTTTGAAGTCTGAATTCAGGATACTGGCTCTAGAGAAAGGCTTTTTCTCTCTGGAGGAAGATCCTTGTCTCTTTGAGCTTCTACTCCTGGGTGATCCTTATGTGCCTTGGCATCTTTCTTCCCCCATATCTGCTTCTTTCCCTTGTTTGTTTAATCTCTTTTATATCTCAAAAAAGATTGATTTAAGATAGACCCTAATCCAGTCTCATTAACATAATGAACATAACCTAATCCTCATTAACATAGCCTAACCCTACTTCATTAAAATAACAAGTACAACCTATTCACAAACGGAAATATAACCACAGACAAAGGTTAAGATTTACAACATATTCTGGGGGGAAACTCTATCCAATCCAAAACAGGTACTCGACTGTACCTCCTTTCTCCTCATGTTACTCTAGCCTTCTTGAATGCCCTTCATGCCTATTCCCATCAAAATACATTAAGTGCATTTCAAAAGCCAGCTCCCCCATGAAATCTCTCCTCATTGCTCCTAGCACATGGACCCTCTACTTTCTTTAGCATTTCTCTCCACTCCCAGTATTTAATTTGTGATCTTATTGTATTGTCCTTAAAAACTCTATGGGGCAGTTCTACTTTGTCCTACAGGGTCGCTATGAGTCGAAATCAATTCAAAGGCAAAGCATTTATTTTATGTATTTTTATCTACCTCATTTGGCATTCCATGGATACATTCCTACTACTAGATCATACCCTCCTTTGGAATAGAGACTTTACCTGGCTTCTGTTCAGTTATTTTTTATTGTTGGTGTTTTGTTTTCGTTTGTTTTTTTGAGTATCTGGGGAAGGAAAATTGGTTTGAGTCAAGATAAATCTCCGTGTCCTCCTCCCCAGTTTCTGTCTTTTGTTATCTATGTGACACATAGTAGGATACCCTATGAGGTAGGTTCTCCTAGCTCCAAAACTCCTGAGACTAATTCATCTACATCGTGGGACATTGTAGTAGTTTCCTAGTGTTACCTTAACAAAGTAGTATAAAGGAAATAAAAAATAGATAAATAAATAAACAAACCTGTTGCCACTGAGTAGATTTCGACTCACAGTGACTTTATAGGACAGGGTAGAACTGCTCCACAGGGTTTCCAAGGAGCAGCTGGCAGATTTGAATTGCTGACCTTTTGTTTAGCAGCTCTAACTCTTAACTACTGCACCACCAGGTGGTTTTAAACAACAGAAACTTAGTGTCTCATAGTTCTGTAGGCTAGAAGTCCTAATTCAAGGTGTCATTAGGATCATGTTCTCTTCGAAGGATCTAGGGGAGCTCCTTTCTTGTCTTTCTAAACTTAATGTGGTTTAGCTCTATTTTTCTACATTTGCTGATGGAATTAGGGTGGAGTGTGATTGAAAAGCCAAGCCACAGTCTGCAGTTAAGTCTACAGTTAATGTGAAAACTAGTGACTGACTTCTCTCAAACATAAGTAAGCTAAGTTTCAGTTGTCAGCGTCTACCAGGCCTAACAAAGGTTCGACGTACTGCTAAGCTGAAGAGACAATACTCTGTTTCCTAATTAGAACCACGTGGTCTGTTTCTGGCAAGAGGGAGTATTTTACTGTCAGATCATTTCCTTTCTTTTCCCCCAAATGAAAACCAGATCAAAACAAAACAAAACAAAAAATCTCCACCCCACCCCCACCCCAAACTCAGGAAACAGATGTGTCAGCATGCCATAATAATATATCATTGCTAAAATGGGTGTGTAGAAGAGATATTACCAGTTCCCTAATTAGTATGTCACTAGCAATACATTTTTCTTTCTAAGAATAACTAAGAATGGACTTCTATGACTCTTAACAAGTGAGGTGAGAAAAGTCATGCATTTCTGCCCAAATCCTTTTCCTGGTGGACTATAGCATTTCAATTGGTTATTCCTACATGAAAGGATATCTTGAAGTCAATAACTTGGTCAGTAACAGAAAGCTACGACTTCTCTCAACCTCTTATAAATACACCCCACCCCCACCACCTGGGTCAATCCTCCTTGAGTATCTTTTCCATTAAGTTACTTACTTGTTCAAAATTTTGAATAATTCCTTATTATTCCATCGCTTCAAAGTTAAGGAATTCTATAAACTAGCCATATTCTACAGTCAATAGATATTTTCACTATTTTTCTTGTGAGATAGATCTCTTGAGTAAATAAGAATAATAATATGGTGATGGTTGAACAACATGATGATCATAATTAATGTCACTGAATTGTACATGTAAAGATTGAAGAAAAGGCAAAAGATCTGTTACGTATACGTTGCTGTTGATGATGTTCTTAGGTGCTGTATTGTTTCCAACCCACTGCAACACTGTGTACAACAGAATGAAGCACTGCCCAGTCCTGCACCATCCTCACAATCGTTGTTGGGTTTGAGCCCTTTGTTGCAGCCACCATGTCAATCCATCTCATTGAAAGTCTTCCTCTTTAGCTGACCCTGTACCATACCAAGCATGATATCTTTCTCCAGGATCTGGTTCCTCCTAATAACATGTCCAAAGTACATGAGATTGAGTCTGACCAACCTCACTTCCAGGGAGCACTATGGCTGTACTTCTTTCAAGACAGATTTGTTCATTCCTTTGGCAGTCAATGGTATATTCAGTATTATGTGTTATCACTATAATTCAAAGGCATCAATTCTTCTTCGGCCTTCTTTATTCATTGTCCAGCTTTCACATGCATGTGAGACAACTGAAAACATCATGTCTTGGTTCACGCGCACCTTTGACTTCAAGGTCACATCTTTGATTTTCAATACTTTAAAGAGGTCTTTTGCAGCAAATTTGGCCAATGCAATACTTCATTTGATTTCTTGACTACTGCTTCCATGGGCTTTGATTGTGTATCCAAGTAAAATGAAATCCTTGTCAACCTCAATATTTTCTCTGTTTATCATGATGTTGCTTATCGGTCCAGTTGTGAGGATTTTTGTTTTCTTTATATCGAGGTGTAATCCATACTATAGTCTTTGATCTTCACCATTAAGTGCTTTAAGTCCTCCTCACTTTCAGCAAGCAAGGTTGTGTCATCTGCCCATCAAAGGATATTAATGAGGTTACTGATATAATTACAACAATTACAAAAAAGGGAACAAAAAATATAATAATTATTATAATAACAATGCTGTTTTTAATTGAATAACCTTTGTTCTGTGTACTCTTCTAAGAGCTGCTTTCATTTAATCCTGACAGGAAGCTTATCTTATTCTTACTGTCCCCATTGAGTACATGAGTAAACTGAGGCTCAGACAGTTAACTAACTCAAGGTCACACATCCATGCCTGTTTTAATCATCCTCTTAAATATTGCACATCCTTGTTATCACTTCTCCCGGCGTATTGCTCTCCTTACTTAAAATTCCCTGCCCTTTTTTATTTTAATTTTATTGTTGTAGAAATATAAAGAACACAGCATTTCACAATTCAAACTTTTTCACATGTACAATACAATAAAAACAATTACATCAATCATACTGTGCAAGCATCACCAATATTCACTGCCAAATATTCCATCCCCATAAACAAAAACTTTATATTACCCAAACAATGGTTCTCCCCTTTCTCTGTTCCTCTTGTTCTCTGGTAACCACTATTAAACTTTAATCTCTATACCTTTGTCTATTCTATATATTTCATAACAGTGAAATCATACAAATGCACTCTAATTAGCTCTATTTATTTAAATCTTATACAATCTTCCAGGTCCACCTCAATTCCTACCTGCTCAAGAAGCCTTTCCTCATGATCCTAGTCCTCATTGACTTCATTCACAATTCCTAGAGTAGCTCATTACTGTTTTCATATTGTATGTATTTTGTCTTCTTCAATTGGATCCTTTTGAAGGGTTGGTTCTCATCTTTTACACCTCCCAAATGTTCTAGCACTGCTATGGAAAGATAGAGGATGCTAAATCAAAGCTTCCTTACTTGAAATGCTTTCAAAACAAATACTGATCTAAAAGCCAAAAAGCCCTTGTTAAAGCAAGTGCTTTTTTGAGCTCTGTGTCTTGCACAAGTGATGCTGACTTGCTTCTTAGAGATTCTCCAAGTTGATAGTTTTCAGGAGTTAATCTCCAGACCAAGTCAGCAGAGAATATTTGCATCTTATTTGAATTAAAAGCAACCACTTAATGCATTGAAAATAATTTTTGGAGGTGAATTCCATTTGGAGCTGAAAGCCATCCCATGTATATTCTCATAAGGATAATTTTAATCTCGGTTTTTGCAGGGAGAACCAGAAGAGATCAACATTGATAACCTATGTGACAATATGACTGATGCCTCACTCGGGTCACCATATGACAGATTCACAAAAATTGTACATTTATTCCTTAAGAGTAAACACAAGGATTGCCTTAGTGCAAATTATAGTGATGATGTGGAAGAACTGTCTAACTCTTCCCTGGACGACCTACATATTAAGTATGGTAATGTATTATTGGGTTAATATGGAAAACTTTCCTTTTGGGGTTGAACAATGTGAGCACAACAATGTGCATTAATCACTCTTCCAACTGTGAGGCTGCATTAAGCCTCCTGAAGAATTATGAAAGAATCACAGATAAGGGTTTGAGAATCACAACTCAAGGACAGGAAGAGAAAGTGAATGAGTTGATGAGCTGGACATACACAGATTAAATCACTTTAAAAAGAGAGGCAGAAATACCACATGCTCAGGATTGCAAGATGCAGAATAAAGAAATGTGCCCCTTAGTACTTTTCAACATGGATCAAGTGTCACTGATGCCAAGAAAATAGCTCACCCCACCTCAAATTCCATATAGAGCAGTTGTCAAACTGATTGCACTCTAGAATGACCTAACCTGTTGTCTTCGAGTTGATTCAACTCATGATAATCCCATATGTTACAGAGCAGAACTGCACCATAGGGTTTTCTTGATGATAATCTTTTTGGAAGCAGATTGCTAGGCCTTTCTTCTGCAGCACTGCTGAGTGGGGTCAAATTATCTACTTTTGGTTAGTAGTCAAGTACAAATCATTTGCAACACCAGGGACTTTTTGTCTTCTACTAGCCTATTTGAAATCCAGTATAATAACAACTTGAAGCTATCTCCAGTACAACTACTTCTTAAAGTTGTTAACTACTGTATTTTTATGAAAATAATGGACATCTTCTATGTGTGCCAAACTCACCCTCCACTCTACCTTCCCAAGATATTTTCCTAAGCACACTATGCTAATTTTTTATAACTACATGTAAAAAAACTGATATGCAGTGCTTGTGAAGATACCTCAAGGGTGGTGGGAGAGGCTGTGTTTGGCAAATATAAAACGTATATGTTATTTGCATAAAAAGACTGTAAATTACTCAAAGACATGTGAATCCTTGATATAGCTGCTATACTTTCTATATACCGAAACTCTAAGTTATTATCCACAATTTGAGCCATTGATTTACTCATCCTACCAATACTGGTGGCCTCTTGGGAAGAAGTTGCAGTCCAGTGTGATTAAGGATGAGGAGACGGTGAAGGACAGGAGAATCAAGTATGCATCCTTTCTTCAAGACGGTTTTCCAAGAACGACCTGGGAGATTCTAAGGCGTAGTTAACTAGAGGAGGAAGCAGAGAGAAAGGAGCGTATTCCCACAGAAGCTGGAAACAGAGGACAGACAACGAGACAGACCTGAGGTGTTCATAAAGATGGTCCTGGAACTAGAGGGGTTTTACGTCAGGAGCATGTGGGGTTTTTGCCAGCATCTCCTTTTCATTGGATGTAGTTTCACTTCTTGGTGTGGTAATGTTGACATGACAAAAATAACTTTGCAATGATGACATCAGATTTGTTTTAGAAGGTCAGGAGCAGCAAGTAAATTAGAACACTTAAGTTTTTTTTAAGCCTTTTACTTGGTCATGGACAAAAAATGCCATTTCTGGTTAAGTCAACTTACGTTTTGCTTTCTAGAGAGGCAATGGTTGTATCAGTGTTGCACTGAATTTGGCTTCTTTAAGACCACGGATTCAAAGAACCAGCTCTTCTCTGGAACACCTCTCAGGTAAAGGCTCTGCCTTGAATTATGTTTGTCACTAGAAACCATGATTGCAGAGTTTTGGGTTTTTTGCTTTTCCATATTTAAAGGGAAGAATAAATTTATCAGATTGGCCAGTCCCAAATTGGTGAAAAATTAATGGAGATATCTTCTGGATGGAAATTTGAGAAATCAAAACTATTCCAATATGATATATAGAACCAAATCTCAGATTTCTGAATACCTAATGTAGTAGCTACCATGAAACAGACCATAAGTTTTAGAGTATTAATAAGAATAAATACATTAGTAGACTCAGTCTTACTTATTACCACTGCAGGGTGATTTTATTTAATACTTTTTTACCAAGAAAGTACTTTGTGTGTTTATTTAAAAATCCAGTTAAGTAACATGATGACAGCAAAGTTGAAAGTAAAAGAAAAATTGTCCATGTCTTCTGAATTCAGTTAGCCAAGATTTGCTGGTTGTAGCAAGCAGGACAGCTCTCCCTTAATCAATTTTATTCTTATTGGTTTATGGTCCTTTGTTCATATTTACTGGGTTCGTAGAGCAAGATATGGTTCCAAAACTCTAGAATTGTGCACTAGAAACAGAAGCAAATAAATTTGAAGAACTTTAAAAGACAATTTGACACTTAAAATTGTAGAAGAGAGATTCTCTATTTATAAGTGAGTTTGTGTGTGTGCAGATATTTTGTACATAAAAATGCATAGAAATTATAACATGTAAAAATACCTTGAGGGATAAAATCATGATAAAAGTATACAGCTGGGGGGAAAGCATGAACTTGGAGCATACAGTTTCTCCTATCAAAGTCTCCAAACCCTCAAATTCCCTAATGAGGAATGGAGCTATGAATTAATCAAAGTCAAGGGTATTAAATGGACCATACTTTTTAATAGTGGTTTCTAGGGTGAAGTTACGTGTATTGTGGCAAACACCTACTGTAGCCTCACTTCTTTTGGTGTCTGTTCCACGACTGTGGAGAGAAGGCCCTTCTACCTTTTTAGCTCCTTGTTCTTTTGCATATCGTTTTTGCTCCTAGGACATATGAGGGGAAATCTTGCTTTTTTTTTTTTTTTTTTTTTTTTTTTTGCTCCCTTCTTCAGCCTTTCCTATGGGTTCCAGACCCTCCAGGCTAGACCAACTGAAATGGGATGTATGGAGGAGCCCTGGGTCACACCTCTAGGCATTGGAGACAGTCTCTGGCTCTCACCGCCTCTGAGCTCTCTTCCTCCTCAACAACCAGGCAGGCTATACATTGAACAACCTTCCTCCCTCAGTGGTTACTAGTCTAGGTGTGACCCTAATACTTCACAGCATGTTTTCTCCTTTTCAAAATGGGTGAATGAGAACTTGACCTAACTAATGCTATGATGAACCTATAAGCTTTTTTCTGCCTGCCTTCTCCTTTTCTCATACCTTTCTTAATGAATTTGTTTTTCTCTGTCCAGTCACCTGTGACTTAAGACACCCTACATGTGGATTAGAGTCTAGATATCCAGTATGTATATTTTTAGCCTGATAAGGAGATGTGTGGCATGTTTCTCTTTAGTCTGATAAAAATTTCTCTTGTAATTATCTTGTAATAGATAACTCCTCTGGCCATGCAATCTGTGTGCTACAAAGACACTTCTAATCCTTGTAAAAGTCATATATAAGCTCTAATCTAAAATTGCCCTTTGGAACTCCACAAAGACAGCCTACATTGCTGTCGGACTCCCAGTTGGTGCCATCTGATACATTAATTTTCTCTCTCTTTCTGACTTGGAGTACATTTCATTGGCTTGACTGCTTCAGGGCACGGACCCTAATCGGGCAACACAAGCTTAAGTATGGGTTCATTGGGAAGGCAAAGAATAGACTTTTCTGATTTCCTTGTTCTGAAATCATAGGTGGAATCCAGGAAACAGCAGCCTGTGGTGACTACAGCCTCCTTACTAAGGTTCTACATTGGGTAGGCCAAGTTGCAGATAGAGAATAACTTTACTGGCCACTTTCTTCTCATGTTTAACTACAAACAAAACTAATAAGAGGAATAGGTAGGCTAGATATATAGATAGATAAATAATTTCCTTCTTAAACTGAAGAAATTCTTTTAGCTATTTTCAGTAACTCAGATTCTCAGAGGAAAACAAAATAACTACAAAACAAAACAAAAAACACTACACTCTTTCTGTAGATATCTTTCATACAGTAAACAACCCTGTTCTCCAGCTCTTACAATTTTCTCTTATTTTCTTTGCAGGTATTTTTTTCAGACATGTTCAGATATCTTTGGCCCTGAGTTCAGTAGGGATTTAGTGGCTCGGGGTGTTAAGACCACCAACAAGTACTATGGTGGATTCAACGTGAATGGAAGCAAAATCATCTTTTCCAATGGCTCCAATGATCCTTGGCACCGTTTGGGAATCACAAAGGATATCAGTAAAGATTTGCCTGCTGTCTTCATTAAAGGTAACACATTTCTGAATAGTCAAAGACCCACAAATAGGATGAAATCTATCCACATGTTATAATAAATTAAGGAGGCAATGAAGGTTCAGTGGTTGAAATCCAGCCTTCCATGAGGGAGACCTGGATGGATTCCCAGCCAATGTACCTCAACTGCAACCACCACCTGTCTGTGAGTGGAGCCTTGAGTGTGTCCATGATACTAACCAAGTTTCAGTGGAGCTTCCAAACTCAACTAACACAAATTACTTAGGAAGATGTGGTGGTCTATTTCCAGAAATCGGCCATTTAAAACCTTATGGATCACAATGGTTCGATCTGCAACCAATCATGGGGTGACCCAGGACCAGGCATCATTTAGTTCTGTTGTGCATGGAGTCAGCATGCTTTGGGGGCTGACTTGACAACAGCTAACAACAGTAACATTAATAAATTCCTTTTGATACTGTTATTGACAAGAAACACAAAATACTTCTAAGCAGGTGATAGGTAGTTCATTTAGTCTTCACTAGTATATCATCATCATGCTGACATCTAAAAACAGCACCTTAAAAAAGTACTAAACAGCACAGAAAGGAAAGGTACATACAAAATGAACCATTTCTCTACTGTGTCGTCACTGGTTTTCTGTTTTTGTTTTTTTTTATAAGAAGTGTATATGGTTGCAGATAATCAAGTGAGATGAGGTCATTTTCTTCTGTGAATGTAATTACTCATCAAAAGAAGTTATTTTATCTAAGATCTCTGAACACTAGATAAATGGATGTCCAATAACACAATAGCTTAATTCATAGAACACTAACCTTACTTGGAGCATGCAATCTCTCCATATAATCCCTTTTACATGTAGTGGTTACTAAAATTAGTTGAAAAATAATCTCAATTATCTATTCTTAATATGGATAAAATGTGTATTCCTGCTTCAAAATAAAAAGTGACTTCTTATTATGCTAATGGGATATTTACAAAAGCCATCGCCATAGTTTCCAGCTCAAAGCCCCTGGAAAATTTAAGTCTCAGTCAATGGAAAGTCAGTCTCTTAAATATGCAACTCTTAATATTTAAAAAGCTATCTTAAAGGATGAAAAAAGGCTTCAAGGAGCAGCATTCTTAACAGTGGAAATGTAGCAAATGTGTTGACTGCAGAGAGAGATTCAAATGATAACTATGGTTGATTCATAGATGTTTAGCCATTTCATCATTGGTGGTTAGTAGGTTCTTTTATAGGGGGAAGTATATTTGCTTAAAATAATGTTCTCTTTAATATTTCCTCTATGGTTTATAATAATGATAAGTTGAGCAAAAACTTTCTGTTTTCTACCCACATTTTCTTTCTTCTGTGATATTATTTTTATATTACATCCTCAAGGTTCCTTTTGTTAAATTATTTTTGTAATATTTCAGACTTTCACAAGTTGGCAGTTATTCAGAACTTCTATAGAGAGTAATCCCACCAATCATTGTCAGTTTGTCGTACTATGGTGGCTTGCATGTTGCTATGATAGTGGAAACTATGCCACCAGTATTTTAAATAGTAGCAGAGTTACCCATGGTGAACATATTAAAGCAGAGCTTCCAGACTAAAACAGGCTAGGAAAAAAATCTTAGTGACCTACTTCCATAAATTAACCATTAAAAACCTTATGGATCATACCAGAACAATTTCTGACTTGCTTACTTTGGATACATCATTAGGAGGTATCAATTGCTGGGGGAGAACATCATGTTTGGTGAAGTAGAGGGCCAATGAGGGCATAAAAGATGGATTAGATTAGATGGATTGGCACAATAGTCACAACAATGGAAATAAACATGCTGGTGATTTAGAAAATGTTGGAGGATCAGGTAACATTTCACTCTGTTGAACTTAAGGTTACCGTGAGTCAGAGTTGACTTGACGGCCACTAACAGCAACAACTGATATAGAGTAATTCGTTCAAAACAAAATAAACTTCCATCCTTCCATCCCTGACAGCAACAATATCTGTGCCATTATGCCCATATGGAGCAGGGGTTACCATAACTGGAAACGACATGCTCTCTGTACTGGACCAGTTAACCAGAGAAAACACTCTAGAGGTGAAAAGATAGCCAAGGCATGGTCTACATCTTTTAATTCTATTCCTGTTACATTTGAGGTGCCTATTAATTTCTTCCACCACATGTCAGTCTGTTTCTTGTGCTATGGTGGCTTGCATGTTGCTGTGATACTGGATAATTTTCCAACAGTATTTCCAATGCCAGCAGGGTCACCCTTGGTGGATAGGATTCAGCTGAGCTTCCAGACTAAGACTAAAAAGAAGGACCTAGCAGTCTACTTCTGAAAAAATTGGCCACTGGAAACCTTATGAATAGCAGCAGAACATTTCGTGATATAGTGCCGGAAGATGAGCCCCTCAGGTTGGAAGGCAATGAAAATATGACAGAGGAGAGCTGTCTCCTCAAAGTACAGTCAACCATAATAACATGGGTGGAGTCAAGCTTTCGGGATCTCCATTTGCTAATGTGGCATGACTCAAAATGACAAGAAACAGCTGCAAACATCCATAGATAATCAGAACATGGAAGGTACAATCAATCTAGGAAAATTGGAAGTGATCAAAAATGAAATGGAATGCATAAACATCAATATTCTAGGCATTAATGAGCTGAAATGGACTGGTATTGGCCATTCTGAATCACAGAATCGTATGGTCTACTATGCCAGGAATGACAATTTGAACAGGAATAGCATTACTTTCGTCGTCAAAAAGAGCATTTCAGGATCTGTTCTGAACTACAGCACTGTCAGTGTTAGAATATGCATACGTCTACAAGGAAAACCAGTTAATATGACTAGTACTCAAATTTACACACCAACAACTAAGGCCAAAGAAGAAACTGAAGATTTTTACCAACTTCTACAGTCTGAAATTGGTCAAATATGCAATCAAGATGCATTGACAATTACTGGTGTTTGGACTGCAAAACTGGGAAACAAAGAAGAAGGATCTGGAGTTGGAAAATATGACCTTGGTGACAGAAATGACAACATTGTGTGATAGAATTTTGCAAAACTAACAACTTCTTCACTGCAAATGCCTGTCTTCAACAACATAAACAGCGACTATACACCTTGACCTCACCAGATTGAACATACAGGAATCAAATCAACTTTATCCGTGAAAAGAGACAATGGAAAAGCTCAATATCATCAGTGAGAACAAGGCCAGAGGCCTAATGTGGAAAGGACTACTAGTTGCTCACACACAAGTTCAAGTCGAATTTGAAGAAAATTAGAACAAGTCCACAAGAGCCAATGTATGACCTTGAGTATATCCCACCTGAATTTAGAGACCATCTCAAGAATAGATTTGATGCGTTGAACACTAATGACCTTAGACCAGATGAGTTGTTGGACATCATACATGAAGAAAGCAAGAGGTCATTAACAAGGAAAGGAAAAAAAAGACCAAAATGGATGTCACAAGAGACTCTGAAAGTTGCTCTTGAACATATAGCAGCTAAAGGGAAGGGAGGAAATGATGAAGCAAAAGAGCTGAACAGAATATATCAAAGGGCAGTTCAAGAACACAAAGCAAAGTATTATAATGAAATATGCAAAGACCTAGAGATAGAAAACCAAAAGGGAAGAACCCACTGGGCTTTTCTCTAGCTGAAAGAACTGAAGAAAAAATTAAAGTCTTGAGGTGCAATATTAAAGGATTCCACAGGACAAAATATTAAACAATGCAGGATGCATCAAAAGAAGATGGAAGGAATACACAGTCACTGTACCAAAAAGAACTGGTCAACATTCAGTCATTTTAGGAAGGTAGCATATCATTAAGAACCGATGGTACTGAAGGAAGAGGTCCAAGCTGCACTGAAAAGCCATTGGCCAAAACCAAGGCTCCGGGAATTAAGGGAATACTATTAAGAAGTGTCAACAGATTGATGCAGTGATGGAAATGTTCACTGGTCTATGCCAAGAAATTTGAAAGACAGCTACTTGGACAACCTACTGGAAGAGATCCATATCTATACCCATTCCCAAGAAAGGTGATCCAAAAGAATAAGGAAAATGTCAAATAATATCACCAATATCACACACAAGTAACATTTTTCTGAAGATGTTTCAAAAGCAGTTGCAGCAGTAGATCTGCAGGGAATTGCCAAAAAATCAAGTCACATTCAGAAGAGGAGGTGAAACAAGGGATATCATTGCTGATGTCAGATGGATCATGGCTGAAAGCAGAGAATACCAAAAAGATGTTTACCTCTGTTTTATTGACTATGCAAAAGAATTCGACTGCGTGGATCATGACAAATTATAGATAACTGTGAAGAGTGGGAATGCCAGAACACTTAATTGTGTTCATGAAGATCCTGTACTTACACCAAGAGGCAGTCATTTGAACAGAATAGAGGGATACTGCATGGTTTGAAGTCAAGAAAGGGATGTGCCAGGGTTGTATCCTTTCACCATACTTGTTCAGTCTATATGCTGAGAAAATAATCTGAGAAACTGGACCATAAGAAGAACGTGGCATCAGGATGGGGAGAAGACTCATTAACAACCTGTGTTACACAGATGACACAACCCTGCTTGCTGAAAGTGAAGACTTGAAGCACTTACTGAGGAAGATCAAAGATTACAGCCTATCGTATGGATTACACCTCAACATAAAGAAAACAAAAATCCTCACAACTGGACCAATAAGCAATATTATGATAAACAGAGAAAAGATTGAAGTTGTCAAGGATTTCATTTTAATTAGATCCACAATCAACACCCTCGGTAGCAGCAGTCAAGAAATCAAGCAGCACATTACATTGGGCAAATCTGCTACAAAGCTTTCTTTAAAGTGTTAAAAAGTAAAGATGTCACTTTAAGGACTAAGGTGTGCCCTGACCCAAGCCATGGTGTTATCAATCGCCTCATATACATGTGAAAGCTCCACAAGGCATAAGGAAGACTGAAGAAGAATTGATGCCTTTAAATTATGGTGTTGGCAAAGAATATAGACTATACCATGTGGACTACCAGAATAGTGAACAAATCAGTCTTAGAACAAGTACAGTAAGAATGTTCCTGAGAAGTGAGGATGACAAAACTTTGTCTCACATACTTTGGACATGTTATCAGCAGGGACCAGTCCCTGGAGAAGGATATCATGCTTGGTAGAGTAGAAGGTCAATGAAAAAGAGGAAGACTCTCAAAGAGATAGATTGACACAGTGGTTACAACGATGGGCTCAAGCATAACAACAATTATGAGGATGGCAGAGGACCTTGCAGTGTTCCTTCTGTTGTACATAGGGTCGCTCTGAGTGGGAACCAACCTGATGGCACCTAACAACAACATTAATTTTTTGATTATGCATGCTTATCTTAAAAGAATCCATTTAGTTCACACAACTTAAATAGAGGCAGTGCCCTCATCAACAGGGCAATAACTGGTTCTTGGGGGTGAAAAAGTCCACTTTTTACGTATAAAACACAGATGCATATACAGTACATGCATTATGTATTCTCAGTACAAAAACAGGTATACAGTATATCTAGGCTATTAAAATTTTATGTGGAGGACTGAAATGGGAAAAATGTCTAACATGGCTCCTTAAGCAAATAATAGTGAGGAAAAAAAAAAAAGGTTAAGAAACTCTGCTCTAGTTGCATTGAAAGGAGTTGAATTAAGTATCTGTATTTGTGAATCTTAGGAAGATAACCATAATTGCAAAGTTGTCAATAATGTTTTAGTACTTCAGCCATTACTCTTATTGCTGTATTATTTCTTTCATCCCTCTTCAGCTAGCTTAGCCTCTACTGCCCAGCTGGGATAGCAATAAGTCAAATTAGCTTGCATATTGGAAATTTATCTAATTATAATAACTGAATTTTTTACTTCAATATCTGTAGCTTCATTTAAAACTAATTTTTAAATGAAAGATAATAATGCAAGTAATACTTAAGATAGTTCCCATATTCTCCCTTCCTTTGCTATCTAGATATTGATTATTCATTAAACAGGTATCTATTAGTCAACTGCTAAAAGGAGGGATACTCTCAATGAAATGGGTTGACACAATAGGTGCAAAAATGGATTTAAACATACGAGTATCATGAAAATGTCTCAGAAGCAGGCAGCATTACGTTCAGTTATACAGAAGGCCGCCATGAGTTGGAGCCAAATCAAGAGCAACTAACAACAAACAACAACATGCACAATGCACGGAAATTAAGTAGCAAAAACTAACAAATAAATTTCCTCCCTGTCTTTGTGGGAAGGGAGAAATGATCATTAATTACAGAATTAGTCATTTAATTAAAATTCTTACAATGCTTACGGGATAGAAGAGTAAAGACTAGAATACATTATATGAGACAGCATATATCGTAGGGAACTGGTCTTCTTGGAGATTAAAGAGAACTTATTTCATGAAAATAATTTCCAGCTGAGATCTAAATGGCATAAAGGCTTGGGAAGGGGAAGGGGAAGACAAAAACAATAAAATGTATAAGGCCTTTGAGCTTGGCTTTGTGGAGGAATCAAAACCTACTTGTTGGCTGGGGAAAGAGGTATGAAATGGTGCTGCTGGATAGGAGGCCATATAGTGTAGGGACTTGTGGATGTTTTAAGGATTTGAGGAAATAGCAAATGAGAAATGGAAGGGGATTTCAGAGTTTTAGGTAAGGGAGTGATTGAATGTGACATGCATGTTGAGATACACTCCACTTGCACTGTAGAACATAAACTGGAGGAGACTGAGAGAGGACCTGGGACACTAGTAAGAACTGTTCGCATGAGCCTAGTAGGGTGGTTCCGGTAGAGATGAAATATTTAGAAATTTAGAAATTGGTGACTGACTGGGACCTGAACACTAGTAAAGATTTGCATGAGCCTGGTAAGGTACGTATCAAACAAAAAACCAAGCCCACTGCCATCCAGTCTACGCTGACTCATACCAACCCTATAGGACAGAGTAGAACTCCCCCATAGCGTTCCCAAAGAGTGGCTAGTGGATTCGAACTGCCAGTCTTTTGCTTAGCAGTCAAATGCTTAACCACTAGGTAACCAGGATTACACTATAGATGAAATGATATTCAGAAATTGGTGACTGACAGGATATAGGAGGAGAGGAAAGAATGAGTACAAAATGAGAGACTCAGGTTCATACTTATCTATCTGGGTAGAGGATGGAACCATTCCCTGAGATGGCATACACTGGGCAAGAAAAAGATTTAGGGAGGCCAGGACTCAGGGTGTAGTGGAGAGAAGGACATAGAGAAAGATTAAGAAACTAATTCTGAACACATTGAGTTTGAGGTGCTTATAAGATTTTTAAGTGGAAAGTTGAGTAGGCAATTGAATATACCAGTTGTCTAGATTCAGAAGACAGATTTGATCTATGACAAAATTTGAGGCATTTTGTTGGGCTACTGACATTTCCTGGAAGCACCATTGACCCTTTAAATCTTAAAGCTCCCTGCCCTGAAGATGTGAAATATAAATTTACTTAAATCATAACTGGCATAATTTTCAGCATCATAGTAACACATCAGCCACCACAGTCCACCAAACTGACAGATGGTTGGAGGATACACGAGATAGCCATGGAAAATAATATTAGGAAAGAAGACAGTGGGGCCTAGGAGTGAACCTGCTGTCATACTAACATTAAAAGTCAAGCAAGAGAATTCCGACAAAATGGAGCTCTAGGCAGAAGCACCACGCCATCCCTCCACAGCAAAGATCCAAAAAACTAAGCCAAACAGAGAATACAACAATCCTGAAACCCTAAAACATCAAATGAACAGATAAACTACTCAGCCAAGCACCAAATGGAGTGAGAAAACTGACAGAGAACAGAGAGCGAGGAGAGATTCATGCAGAAGTCCCCTACCAGCTAACGCAGCGTGGATCCGCCATCTTGGACTCCATCGGAGACCAGCAAACAGGAGATAGGAGAAAGCAGCCTCACAGAGCTTCCAGCAGGAGGCAAAACAACCGGTAATTTGCAATATATGCTTTCCCACCCCCCACACTTCTTTACCCCAACTCGGCCTCCTCTGCTTCCCGCAACTGCAGTCTCTTGACCAGGAAACAGCAGTTGCTTGGATTCCACACCCCCGAATGGGTGGCTGTCTGAGTACCTTTTGTTGGCTGCTGGTGTTGCTTTTTTCCACTTCTTTTTATTTCTTCCTTGCCTCTCACCACCTCCCCCTCCTTTTGCTCAAGGACCTCGCTCCGTGCACCATTTTTGCTTCTTCCTGAGGGGCTGCAGAGCTCCTGTAATTTGTGATATATGCTTTCCCACTCTCTACCCTTCTTCACCCACACTTGGCCCCCTCTGCTTCCCACAGACACAGTCTCTTGTCCAGAAACACAAGCCCACACTAGCTGGCTCTCTTGAGTGCCATTTGTTGGCTGATAGTGTTGCTTTTTTTTTCTACTTGCCTCTCGCCACCTCCCCCTCCCTTTGCTCAAGTACCTGGCTCCGTGGGCCATCTTTGCTTCTTCCTGAGGGGCTGCAGAGCTCCATTCAAGTGTGGAGCTGCTTCCCAGTTTGGGCTGCCGTGCTGGTGGGATCCTGGGGCTTTTGTTCATTTCTTTGTTTTGAATTGTCTATTTATTTTCTTTTCCTTTTCTTGAGTTGGGAGCCCTTTCTGGTCAGGCTCAGCTGTGTTGCAGGGATACTCCCCTTCGGCTTCAACAGACGTGCAGAGGGATCCCTGAGAGGATTTCTTTTTACTTTGGTTTTTTTTTGTGTGTTTTTTGTTTTTTGTTTTTTTTCTGTTTCCTTGGAGGCCTTTCTTGTTTTTTTTTTTTTTTTTTTTAATTGTTTGGTTTTCCTATTACTCTTTCTCCCTTTTTGTTTTTCTTCATTGCTCACTTTGTCATCTCTCTGTATCTTCCTTCTCTGTCTGTTCTCTGAATACGTGGCATTGTATACCTCTGCGCCTTATAGCCAGACTGTACTGCAACACCTGAGAGTGACTTCCCCAGACCTCATAGCTGCACCGGTGGGATCCTTGGGAACTTTGCGGTTCTTTAACCTTTCTGATTCTTATTTATTCATTCTTTTCTTTTCTTCCTCCTCCTCTTTCTGTTTTTCTCCATTTCATAGACTCTCATCTCTCCACTCCAATGGCAAGCTCCCCGAGCATTCTTTTTTGTTTGTATGTTTTTGGCTCCTGTTCCTCTCTCCTCTCTCCCATATCCATCTTAACAACACACATAACAATCTCCCTGCTGCATCCTCCCTACCTGCACTGTGTGCTTAACATCACACCACCAAGCAGCACAGGCCCAGCCTACTGTAACCTGCCCTGCATTATTTCCTACCCACCCTGGTGGCTGTAGTAAGTGCCACAAACAACCCGTCCCAGTAACAGCTCTTCAGCTAGACCTGCCCTGCTGTACCATATCTGAGTGACTGATCCTGCTAGTTGAAGAAGGAGGCGAAAATTATTGTGCCCACAGACGAGCAAACAACAAAAAACACACAGTCTGCCTGCTCATAGTGAAATTTTTTTTAAAAAAGGGATTAAACAAACAAACCTACAATCAATAAATGAGAAAAATAACTACTGAATGCCCCAAGGAGAGCAGACAATATCAAAACATTTACAAAAACAGGACAGGATGGTTCAAGTAAGCGTCCAAAATAAAACACCAGATGACTCTCCTCTGGAAGAAAATGCACTATAACTACCTAAGAGGGAATTCAAATCTCTAATACTCACAATTCTCCAAGAACTGAGGAAAAAAGCTGACAAACCTGAGGAAAAAATAGACAAATTCATGGAAAATATGGACTAAAAATTGGAAGAATTCTGGAAAATAATGCAGGTACAAAACGCCAAAATAAAATCATAACTCAAAATTATACAAAGACAACAATTAGAAATCCAAAAGATAAACAACAAGATTTCAGAAATGGACAATGTCATAGAAGGGCTGAGAAGCAGATTTGAAATGGTGGAAGACAGGTTCAGTGGAATTGAAGACAAACACTTGGATACAATCCTATTACAGGAAAACCCAGAAAAAAGAACAAAGAAAAATGAAGAGACCCTGAGAGTTATGTGGGACACAATCAAAAGCAAAACTCTGCCAGTGATTGGAATTCCAGAACAGGGGTAGAAAACAGAAAACACAGAGAGGATCACTGAGGAACTGCTGACAGAAAACTTCCCCAATATCATGAAAGATGAAAAGCTGGCCATCCAAGAAGCTCAACGAACCCCATATAGAAGAGACCAGAAAAGAAAATCACCAAGGCTTATCATATTCACGTTCACCAAAACCAATGACAAAAAAAGAATCCTGAGAGCAGCTCATGAAAAACACATACAGAAGAGAAGACACATACAGAGGAGAAACAATAAGATTAAACTCAGATTATTAGGCAGAAACCATGCAGGCAAGAAGGCAATGGGATGGCATATATAAAATCTCAAAAGAAAAAATTACCATCCAAGAATAATACATCCTGCCAAACTCTCGTTCAAATTTGATGGTGAAATTAGGTCATTTCCAGATAAACAGAAATTAAGGGAATATGTAAAAGTCAAACCAAACTTACAAGAATTATTAAAGGGAGTTCTTCAATCTGAGGACAAACAGCTTCAGCTCACAGGCAGAACCTAGGATGCAGGATCGTACCAGCCAGATACCAATCTAGGAAATGAACTCTCGAAGAGTATCCAAAACCAAAAGAAATACAACAGGGAATCAGAACAGTTAATCAGTAAAAGACAACGACATCAAAACAATGAAAGAGGGAAATAAATAGCACAGGTATAGAACCTTCTAATGGAGAGGAAGGCAAGGCAATACCAAGTAAGGGTACACTGCTTAAAACTTAGAAAGATAAGGGTAAAGTTTATGGTAACTACAAAGAAAATTAACAGACATACTCATAAAAAAAGAGGAAAAGCATAAAGTCTCAGCAACAACAAAACCTACAAAAACAAAAGAAATGAAAATAAAAATCCACAAACAAAAGTAACTCAGCAGAAGAGAGGAAGAAGAACAAAGAAAACTTCAGCAGTACAAAAAAAAAGCACTACAAAACGACAGCAACAAACTCACATCTACAATAATTACACTGAATTTAAATGGACTCAAAGCACCCATAAAGAGACGGAGAGTGACAGAATAGATAAGAAAACAGGATCCATCAATATGCTGTCAACAGGAGATACACCTTACAAACAAAGATGTAAATTTTTTAAAAGTAAAAGGTAGGAAAAAAATATATCAAGCTAACAACTACCAAAAAAGAGCAGGAGTGGCAATACTAATCTCAGATAAAATAGACTTTAAAACAAAATCTACCATAAAAGACAAAGAAGGGGGACGATCCATCATGAAGACATAACCATAATAAACATCTACGCACCCAATGACAGGGCTCCAAAATACATTAAAAAAAAAACTCTAACAACACTGAAAAGAGAAATTGACAGATCCACAATAATAGTAGCAGACTTCAACACACCACTCTCAGTAAAGAACAGAACAACTAAGAAGAAACTCAGCAAAGATACAGAAGACCTAAAGGGCACAATCAGCCAACTTGACCTCATAGACATATACAGAACACTCCCTCCAACTACTGCAAAGTACACATTCGTTTCCAATGCACATGGAATGCTCTCCAGAATAGACCACATATTAGGCCACAGAGCAATCCTCAACAAGATCCAAAACGCTGAGATAATTCAAAGTATCTTCTCTGACCGCAATGCCATCAAGCTAGAAATTAACAGTAGAAAGAGCAAGGAAAAAAAAAAAACTACATGGAAACTTAATAATACCCTGCTTACACATCAGTGGGTAATAGAAGAAATCAGAGATGGAATCAAAAGATTCCTAGAATCAAATGAGAATGAAAACACATCATACCAAACATTTGGGACACAGCAAAGGCAGTCCTCAGAGGACAATTGATAGCAATAGATGCACATATCACAAAAGAAGAAAAGGACAAAATCAAAACATTAACTATAGAACTCAAACAAATAGAAAGAGAACAGCAAAAAAAAAGGCCACAACCACCGGAATAAAGGAAATAGTAAAGATCAGAGCAGAAATAAATGAAATAGAGAACAGAAAAACAATAGAAAGAATTTAAAAAAACAAAAGTTGGTTCTTTGAAAGAATCAACAAAATTGACAAACCACTGGCCAGACTGACAAAAGAAAAACAGGAGAAGACACAAATAACCAAAATAAGAAATGAAATGGGAGACATTACAACAGACCCAACTGAAATAAAAAGGATTATAACAGAATAGTATGAAAAATTATACTCCAACAAATTTGAAAACCTAGAGGAAATGGATAAATTTCTAGAAACACACAGCCTACCCAAACTACAACAAAGTGATGTTGAAAATCCGAACAGACCCATAACAAGAGAAGAGATGGAAAAGGTAATAAAAAAAACTCCCAACCAAAAAAAGCGCTGGCCCAGATGGCTTCACTGGAGAATTCTACAAAACATTTACAGAAGAGCTTGACCAGTACTACTCAAGCTATTTCAGTGCATAGGAGACGAACCGACACTTCCAAACTCATTCTATGAAACCAGCATAACACTGATACCAAAATCAGGAAAAGATGTCACAAAAAAAGAAAATTACAGACCTATATCTCTCTTGAATATAGATGCAAAAATTCTCAAAAAAATTCTAGCCAATATAATTCAACATCATATCAAAAAAATAATACACCATGACCAAGTAGGATTCATACCAGGTATGCAAGGATGGTTCAACATTAGAAAATCAATCAACACAATCCACCATATAAATAAAAGGAAAGAAAAGAATCACATGATCATCTCAATTGATGCAGAAAAGGCATTTGACAAAGTCCAACACCCATTCCTGATAAAAACTCTCAATAAAATAGATATAGAAGGGAAATTGCTCAACATAATAAAGGGCATCTATGCAAAACCAATGGCCACCATCATTCTTAATGGAGAGAGGCTGAAAAGATTCCCCTTGAAAACAGGAACAATACAAGGATTCCCTTTATCACCACTCCTATTTAACATTGTGCTGGAAGTTCTAGCTAGAGCAATAAGGCAAGAAAAAGAAATAAAGGGCATCCAAATTGGTAATGAAGACATTAAACTGTCCCTGTTTGCAGATGATATTATACTATACACAGAAAACCCTAAAGACTCCACGAGAAATCTACTGGAACTAATAGAAAGATTCTACAGAGTAGCAGGATACAAGATAAACATTCAAAAATCAGTTGGATTCCTATACACCAATAAGGAGAACGATGAAATCAGGAAAACAATACCATTTTCAATAGCCCCTAAAAAGATAAAATACTTAGGAATAAATCTGACCGGGGATGTAAAAGACCTATACAAAGAAAACTACAAAACACTACTGCATGAAACCCAAAGGGATCTACATAAATGGAAAAATATACCATGCTCATGGATAGGCAGACTCAACATTGTGAAAATGTCAATTCTACCCGAAGCAATTTACAAATACAATGCAATCCCGATCCAAATACCAACAACATTCTTCAAAAAGATGGAAAAAGTAATCATTAACTTTATATGGAAAGGGAAGAAGCCCCAAATAAGTAAAGCACTACTGAAGAAGAATCAAGTTGGAGGACTCACACCACCAGACTTCAGAACCTACTATACAGCTATAGTAGTCAAACCAGCCTGGTAATGGTATAACGACAGATAGATTGACCAATGGAACAGAATTGAGAACTCAGATATAAATCCATCCACCTATGGTCACCTGATCTTCGACAAGGGCCCAAAGTCCATCAAATGGGGAAAAGACAGTCTTTTTAACAAATGGTGCTGGCAAAACTGGATATCCACCAGCAAAAAAATGAAACTGGACCCATACCTCATGCCGTACACAAAAACTACTTCAAAATGGATCAAAGACCTGAATATAAAGCCTAAAACTATAAAGTTCAAAGGAGAAAAAATAGGACCAACACTTCAGGCCTTAACACACGGCATTAACTGGATACAAACCATAACCATCAATGCACAAAACCCGGTAGATAAGCTAGATAACTGGGATCTTCTAAAAATCAAACACCTATGCTCTTCAAAAGACTTCATCAAAAGAGTAAAAAGAGAACCTACAGACTGGGAAAGAATTTTTGGAAGGTACAAGTCAGACAAAGGTCTAATCTGCATAATCTACAAGAAAATCCAACACCTCTACAACAAAAACACAAATAACCATATTAAAAAAATGGGCAAAGGAAATGAACAGACACTTCACCAAAGAAGACATTCAAATGGCCAACAGACACATGAGGAAATGCTCGCGATCACTAGCCATTAGAGAAATGCAAATTAAAACCACAATGAGATACCATCTCACCCCAACATTACTGGCAAGAATCAAAACCACCGGAAATAACAAATGTTGGAGGGGCTGCGGGGAGATCAGAACACTTATGCACTGCTGGTGGGAATGCAAAATGATTCTGGAAAGTGTTATGGCACTTCCTCAGAAAGCTAGAAATAGACATACCATTCGATTCAGCAATCCCACTCCTAGGAATATATCTTAGAGAAATAAGAGTCATCACTCGAATAGACATATGCACACCTATGTTCATGGCAGCTTTGTTCACAATAGCAAAACGATGGAAACAACCCAGAAGCCCATCAACAGAGGAATGGATAAACAAACTATGGTACATACATGCAATGGAGTACTATGCAACGAGAAAGAACAACAATGAATCTGTGAACCATCTCATAACATGGATGAAACTGGAGGACATTATGCTGAGTGAAATAAGTCAATCACAAAAGGACAAATATTGTATGAGACCTCTATTGTAAAAACCCATGAAGAAGTTCACACACAAAATGTAACAATCTTTGTTGGTTACGAGGGATGGGAGGGGTGGGGTGGAAATACTAAATAGACAATAGATAAGTGGTATCCTGGATGAAGGGTGAGACAGTACACAATACAGGGGAAACTAGCACAACTTGTACAAGGAAAGGTCATGGAAGCCCCATAGACACATCCAAACTCCCTAAGGGACTGAATTGCTCGGCGGAGGGCTGTGGGGACCATGGTCTCGGGGGACATCTAGCTCAATTGGCATGACACAGCTTGTAAAGACAATGCACTACATTCTACCTTGGTGAGTAGTGTCTGGGGTCTTAAAAGCCTGTGAGCGGCCGTCTAAGATCCTCCACTGGTCTCATCGCTTCGGGAGCAAGGGAGAATTAAGAAAACAGGATACAAGGAAAAGATTAGTCTCAAGGACTAATTGTCCACAGCTACCAAGGCCTCCACCGGACTGAGTCCAGTACAGCTAGATTGTGCCCAGCTACCTCCATTGACTGCTCTGACCAGAATCACAACAGAGGGTTCTGGATAGAGCTGGAGAAGGATGTAGATCATAATTCTAACTCACAAAAAAAAGACCAGATTTACTGGCCTAAAGGAGCCTGGAGTAACCCTGAGAGTATGGCCCCCAGACACCCTTTTAGCTCAGTGGTGAAGTTACCTCTGAGGTTCACTGTTCAGCCTGGGAGTGGACAGCCCCATAAAACCAAACGAGACTAACGAGGTACAGGAGTCCAGTGACAAGGGCCAGAAAGCAGAACGGGACAAGGAAGCTGGTGATAGGGAACCCAAGGTTGAGTAAGGATATTCTTGATGTGTTGTGAGATTGTTAACCATTGTCATAGGGCAACATTTGTAGTAACTGTTAAATGAGAAACTATTTTGTTCTGTAAGCCTTCATCTTAAGTGAGAATAACAGCACAATTCGAAGAGCGTAGTCCATGTCACTGAACTGTGCATGTGGAAATTTTTGAAATGGTGTATCTTTGGCTATGTTTATTTTCACAAAAAGAAAATAGTTTGAGAAGTTAGAGGGTTGATATGTTGTGGAGTTGTTAACCAATGTCATAAAACAACATGTGTACTACTCTTTCATGAGAAACTATTTGTTCTGTAAGCCTTCACCTGAAGTACAGTAAAAAAAAAAAAAAGGTATGATTAAAAAAAATAAAATAAAAAGATGTCCCATTTAAAAAAAAAAAAAAGTCAAGCAAAACAAACTGAAGTAGGCAGAGAGGTTGCTGGAAAGCCAAAAGAGTGTTGTGTCAAGAGAGAAAAGAATAGTTCAAGATATTGGGAGTCATATAGGTGGAATGTTACCAAGATTTCAAGTAATATAAGAGTGGCAAAAGAGCCATTGGCTTTAGTGACCTGGGCTGCTCTCATTGAGCGTTATTCCGGATGACTCACTAGAAGTAAAGACAAAGTACGCTAAGATTGAGGAAGTGAAGAAACAGACACAGAATGCATAGACACCTCAACTGTGACGGGTAGAAGAGAAAAAGAACAGCTGCTGGAGAAGGGAACAAAGTTAAAGAGGAAGACCCCACTGTAGAGGGAAGGAAGGAAGGGAATGGGTGCATCACACACATGGAGGACAGGCTTTCACAAATTATCTGCTACAACAGAAGCCAAGAAGTTATGAATGAAGTAAAACACAGTTAGTTTATAGACTTGGTTGGGGACAAGAGTTGAAGATGTTCCTTGGTTGTAAATACCATTCTTATAAATATCCAGCCCAAATCAAGAACACTCTCAAATTCCTGTTACTTACCCTTTAAACTTCTATTTTCTCCAGGAACAATTCCGAAAGCATCTAACCAGTATCCCTCATCTGCTCTCACTCCAGCTAACCCAACACGTTCTCACTCTCATTGTGTGTGTGCATGCACCTATGTGATAAAGTAACCAAATTACAGCCCGAAGGCCTATCTTATAAGAAGGAGGAATAGGTCATTTTGGTTTTCTACTGAAAACAGGAGAAGGTACTATTACTATGGTATCATCCAAAGATGATGCTTGGTGGGGAAGGGTAACGCTTCATCCAAAGCTCATAATGGTTTTGCTCCTTTTGGCTCAGTGACTACAAAGTCAGTGCCAATTTCAAGCCCCTTCTTGTTCTTGCAAAGAGTAAACAGCATAAATGTGACCTCAAAAGGGACAAAATTGAAACTTTGTTCTTTCATTTTTCTTGCCTCTGCATAGATGTCAAGGATTAGATCACCTCTTAATGGGAAATTACTATTCCTTTTGGGATTAATATAATTGAAATGTCAAAGGAGTGGGTGGGGGAATGTTTTCAAAACCTTAACACAAAAGAAAAGACATATGACTTAATGAATTAGTTAAAGGGTCAGTGGTGCTTCCAGGAAATGTCAGGGTTTAGAGGATTTTCTAGTTTTCTCATCTTTCTCCAGAAGGAATTCGTGTCCTTTTCCCACCAAGATGGATGAGATAATATCCATTTTGAGTCACAATCCCATGGACATACACAGGTCGGTGATGCTTACTATAGCTGTGACATGGACACATGCAAGTCCTACACCCTTGCTTTGACTGCCATTTCTCTCATATTCAAGAGCAAGTGATGTATATTGCCATAATAGAAACTGTAAAGTGGGCTCTAAAGAATACGTTATGTATTACACACTACATATGTTATTCACAAACTTTGTTGTTGTTCTTAGTTGCCATCAGGTAGGCTCCAACTCATGGCAACCCCACATACAATAGAACAAAATGCTTCTGGGCCCTGCACCATCCTTATGTTCCCTGGCATGCTTGAGCCCATTGTTGCCTTCCAACCTAGAGGGCCCATCTTCCAGCGCTGCATCAGACAATATTCTGTTCTGATCCGTAGGGTTTTCATTAGCTACTTTCCACAAGTAGATCACCAGGTCGTTTTTCCCAGTCTTAGTCTGGAAGCTCCACTGAAACCTGCCCACCATGGGTGACCTTCTTTGTATTTGAAATGTCGGTGGCATAGCTTCCAGCATCATAGCAGTACCCAAGCTACCACAGTATGACAATCCGACAGATAGGTAGTGGATTCACAAACTATACGGCTATATTATTCAATGAAATTGTAAGAGCCTAACAGTTAGCAATGGCTCACTGAATGAAAACTCTGAGGAAGATTAATCAAACCACTTTGGATAGGCATCCACAGGGGAACAAGAACACTATACAACTTTTCCTAGGCACACACACACACACACACACACACACACACACACACACACACACAAACCAAACTTGTTGCCATGGAGTTGATTCCAAATCATAGCGACCCTATACTAGAGAGTAGAACTACCCCATAGAGTTTCCAAGGAGTGCCTGGTGGATTCAAACTGCTGACCTTTTAGTTAGCAGCCATAGCACTTAACCACTACACCACCAGTTTCTTAGGCATAGAACCTCCAAAATTTCATACGGCAGTAGAATGTGTTAACCGTTTGTGCCACCAAAGGGCTCATACAGAGATTAAGTCAACTGATCTGTGACTGACCGTGTTATAAGTAGTAAGACCAGAACTCAAAGCCAAGAAGTTTCACTGGAAGTCCTGATGCTTAACCGTTGTCCACATGCTTCCCAAGAAGTTTTTTGGAGACTCAAGATCTTATGCTTTCAAATAGAGCTTGAAAACCTGAGAAAACCATTGGCTATCTTTCTTTTTCATGGGATTTAGGAAGATGTGGTTAAATTCATGCAATTAAAAATTTTTATGGAGGGTCCACTTGTGTCAGATGCTGTGCTTAGCACTAGGGTGTAAGGTCGCACACAGTCCCTGCCCCCCAGGAGTTACCAGTCATACACGGGAACCAGACATTGATCCAATAACCGTATAGAGAGCTTTCCTGAGTCAGAAATGTCTAAATGGAATTGAGGAATAGAAGAAATTTAGGATTTACCCTCTAGGAAACAAAGTGCTTGATAGCTAGAACTGGATCTTATTCATCTTTGAATCCATGGTGCCTAGTACTCGGTTAATGTTTAGAGACTGCATGCTGAATGAAAAGTGGGACTCATTCCATTATAAAAATGAAGTTTAAGAGAACTTGGCAAAGAGATCAAACTCTTACCTTCAGGTTGTTCATATTAGCTGAAGAAAAAACCACGTATCTCTAGCTAAAGAAGAATTCAAGCCTTAAGCCAAATTTTGTAGATAAATATGCCTTTTCTACTTCACCTCTATTTCCACTTTTCTTTCTTATCCATTTTTAGTTGGTCTTGCATTCAGTTAGCTTTTTGTGCTCCTTGAAAATACAGCTTTATGGCTCATTATATTAGATAATAATAAAATGAAATTGACATAATAACCTACTTTTTCTATTATGAATTTCACTACATATTTTTGGATACTCATAATTTCAGTATGTGTCAGAACTATTATTTTACAGTTTGGGATGTAAACTTGGCCATTGGCCAAAATTAAATGCAGTAAGACAGTGGGGCCAATTCAGTGATTGAGAATCTTAATAATTTTTATTTAGTGGGCAGGATGAGTAAAGGGGGGCTAAGAGTTGTCATAGGAGAAAAGCAGTAGTTACTCAGGTCAGTAGGGAGAGTGGTTATTTTCTTACTTTTGTGGATGCAGAATAATAACCAGTTCCAACTCTGACTCATGGCAATCACATGTTTCAGAGCAGAATTGTGCGCGATAGGGTTTTGAATGGCTGTGATATTCTGGAAGTAGATCTCCAGGCCTTTCTTCCAAGGTGACTCTGGGTGGATTCAAACCACCAACCTTCCAATTAGTAGGAAAGCACTTAATGGATTGCACCACCCGGAGACTCCTTGTGTTTGCAAAGTGTCCTTGTTTTAGTCTATGTTCAGACAAGATTACACGGTGGTCTTATTCGTGTCTGGTCTCATCACAGTCATGGCATGACCTGATCTGATGTTGAAATTCTTTGAAATTGCTTATGTTTATAGGGAACACTGTGGTTTGTTACCATCTGTTAGTTGTCAGGTCCTTTGCGTCTTTTTCACAGACAGAACTCTTCTTACTCTTTCACTCTCCTAACCTGATAGGAGCCATCTTTATTAGTTTCTTGTCCATCTTTCCAGTGTTTCTTTTGTTCAAATACATTCGAGTGTATTCTTATTTCTCCTGTGGCACAAAAAAAAAAAAAAAAGTAGCCAATTATATACACTTTTCTACCCCTTGCTTGTGCTTCTTTTCAGTATGCACTGGACATCTTTCCACCTAAGTACACTGAAGTCTTTCTCAATCTTGTTAATGGGTGAATAGTACTCCATTGTCTGGATGTGCCATGGTTATTACATAATTTTAGCTTCTTAACAGAAACAAGGAGTCATGGTGATGCAACTGTTAAGCACTCAGCTACTAACTGAAAGGTTGGCAGTGCCTCAGAAGAATGACCTAGTGATCTATTTTCAAAAGAGTACAGCCACTGAAAACCCTTTGCAGCACAGTTCTGCTCTGAAACATATGTGGTCACTAAGAGATGGAGTCGAATCTACAGCCATTGTTTTGTTTCATTTTGTTTTGCTCTTTAGTTTGGATGGATGTTTATTTGTAAAATCCTGAGCTCATATTTGAGAGCATTTGTTAAATAAACCTGAGCATTACTGGCAGTGTGGTGGACTGGGTTCAATCCTTAGATACACCTACAATTTTCTTGACAAATCACTTAAACTCTCTCAAGCTCAGGTTCCATGTTTGTAAAATTAAGAGTTTGACAAATATTTAAGTCCCCATAAAATTTCATACCTTTTTGATTGTTACTCATGTTATATGTTTACCAACCCACCCTCCGTGAGAAAAAAGAAAAAAAAAGCCCTGATTTGTAGCATCTATGGATTTCCATGGTGTAAATACTGCAGTCATAGCCAATTTCAGATCACAGTTTAATATTCAGCTTGCAAATTTTCTGAAAATTAAATAGTCGGCACTTGGAGCTGGTACAGTGTGACTCCAGTAGATCTCTGGGAAAACTTCCTAAAATGACACTCAGTGAGACTCACACATTGTAACCTCCCCATTCGGAACTTAAGTTATATCACACTTGAGTTGAACAAAAAGGAAACTAAAACATTATTCTCTAAATCTACTACCTTAATCATTCCCTGAAACATCCACTAGTTTGTAGCACAGAAGGATTGTTCAGATGCCAACAGTAACTCACTTTAATAAATATCACGTGTTTACCCAACCTTAATCTACAAAGAAACTTACTTCTTTGATCAAATCCCAATATTAGCAAACTAATTCTCATTCTTAATGATGGCTGCACATTTTAACCACTACCTTTTGAAAATTACTGATACCCAGCCCCATCCCAGACTAATTAAATCAGAACCTCTGAAGGATGGGGCTCAGATAATGGTTTGTTTGAACAGGGTTCCAGGGGATTCTAACGTGCAGCCGGGGGTTAAGGACTTCTGGTCTTTGGCTATTTGGTATGTAGGTATTCTGACATTTCTGTTTCTCTTTGTAGGTGAAGGACACTGTGCAGATATGTTAGAGCAAAATGATACTGATTCAGCTGAACTAATTCAAGCACGAGAAAAAATATTCCAGATCCTACAAAAATGGCCAAAGCAATAGATTTCTCATGAAAGATAAGTGCAGCAGAACCCCAGATCTGGCAGTGTTAACTGCCTTTGCAATATTGAATTTCTTAACTTCAAATGTCTGATATACTAATATCTATACAATTTACAAGAGGCAAAATATTTCCCTATGTATATATATATATATATATATATATATATATATATATATATATATATATTTTTTTTTTTTTTTTTTTTTTTTTTTAATGCAGCCAATCCCATTGAGATAGGATAGCACATTGACAACAAACTCTTATTTGTCCTCATTTGAAACAAAAACGTTTTTTTTCCTTCAGCTGTTCAGGACAAACAGTACTAAAACTAAATCTGTGCTTGAAACGGGTAAAACATAACTTGGTGCTTAAACCAATTGCTGTCAGTTCTGACTCATAGTAACTGCATAGGACAGAATAGAACTGCCTCATAGGGTTTCCAAGGCTATAGTCTTTAGGGAAGTAGACATCTTTCTCCCTTGGAGCACCTGCTGGTTTCCAAAACCAACCTTTTGGTTAGCAGCCCGTCTTGGCACTTACTACCTCCTCCCAAATTTGTAGAGGAATTCAGGAAGTGTCAGTGATCTATTTTCTTATGTATATGTGTTAAATTTATTTTATAATTCATATTTAAAATCAAATTACATTAGATATCTAGAAAATCTCTTAGCACCTAGTAAGTCCTTAAAACACGTAAAGTGAAGAAATGAATTAGTTAAATTTAATGCTTTTATATTTAACTGTTTTTGATTTATTTTTAATTTGCTTAATGATACAGACCTGGCTTATTTCTAGAAAAGTTTACTCCTAAATATATATTTATAAAAGTCTCTCATTACAGGGAAATCCAATGGAGTACATGCAGCATTATTATACAACTTCCAAATCAGGGAAATGATTTGCCTTACATCTATTTCAAAGTTTGGAGCAATATGAGTTTTGTGCATTCTTGGTTCTCTTCCTTTTGGGCTTGAGCTTTCAGCATTAACTCCACAAAGACTGAGCTAAATATAGATGCCATTGGTATAAAAGGTGCCCTGTCCTGCGCCACCCCAGTGATCGTTTGTGGATTGGACCATTGTGATCCATAGAGTTTACATTGTTTGATTTTCAGTAAAATACAAGGCCTTTTTCCTAGTCCATCTTAGTCTGGAAGCTCTGCTGAAACCTGTTGGGCATTATAGCAACACACAAGGCTCCACTGACAGACAGGTGGTGGCTGCCCATGATGTGCATTGGGTGGAAATCAAACCTGGGTCTGCCACATGGAAGACAACAATTCTACCTCTCAATGGTTTACTTAGCACTTAGTTTTCTAGGGCTTCTGGGACCACAAATTACCACAAACTGGGTAGCTTAAAACAACAGAAATGTATTCTCTCTCAGGTCTGGAGGCAGAAGTCTGAAATCAAGGTGCCAGCAGGGCCTCACTCCCTCTGAAAGTTCTAGGGAGAATTCTTGCTTGCCTCTTCCAGCTTCTGCTGGCTGCAGGCTTCCTTGGCTTGTGGCAGCACCACTGCAGTCTTGGCCTCCGTCTTCACAGGGCTTCTCTCCTGTGTCTCTGTGTACGGCTCAAATCTCCCTCACCTTTCTCTTATAAGGACACCACTTACTGAGTTTAGGGCCCACCCTAAATCAGGGATGATCTTATCTCAAGAATTTTTTATCTTAATCGAGATATGCAGAGACTCTCTTTCCAAATAAGGTCTCATTCACAGGTACCACGGGTTAGGCCTTGGACATATCTTTTTTGGGAAGACACAATTCAACCCATTACGGTAGTCAAACTGATCTAATATTCAATGCAAACCAAAGTGACAGAGGCTAGTAAGTGGCACATAAACCCCAGTGGCATGGTGCTAAAGCACTTGGCTGCTAACTGAAAGGTCAACTGTTGGAACTCACCAGCTACTCTGTAGGAGAAAGATGTGGCAGTGTGCATCTATAAAGATTTAAGGCCTTAGAAACTCAACAGTGGCAGTTCTACTCTGTCCTATAGGATCCCTATTAATTGGAATCGACTCGACGACAGCTGGCCTCATTTTGTTTTGTTTTTTGGTTTGGTTTAAGTGGCAGAAGGAGCCTGTGGCACAGAGGGAAAGCGCTCGGCTACTAACCAAACGGTCAGTGGTTCGAACCCACTAGCTGCACCATGGGAGTATGATGTGGCAATCTGCTTTCATAAAGATCTGCAGCCTTGGAAACCCAATGACACAGCTCTACTCTGTCCTGTAGGGTTTCTAGAGAGTCACTGTGAGTCTGAATTGACTCAACAGCAATGGGTTTGTTTTAGGTTTTTTTCAGTGAGTGTCAGAAAGTTTGAAAACAAGCCATAAGGAGAAACTTGAATCCCTAGGACTTGGGGCCGCATTGTTAAACCTCAGATGCTTGAGCATGCCCCATCCTGACGCCTTACTGCCTCACACAGTGGTCCACATTTCTATAACTTTCCCTTTTGGTATATGTATTTTTTTGTGTTAATATGAGTAACAAAGTCAATTTAATTCATTTTAAATGTATGCTATGGGAAAAGAATTTTGCATTCTGAAATTAAGTTTTTATTTCCTTGAGGGAGGTATTTTTGCTTCAAAGAAGTAGAATATATTAATTCCATTTTAAGAAAGAATGTCACTGAAAAAAGTTTGCTATATAAAACCTTGCTCTACAGTTCACTTCCATATCTGTCCACAGATGGAGAGCTTTCTGTGTTCTCTTTCCAAACTCTTTCTGTAGATTAGCAGAATGTTGAGAGTAGAAAGGAGGGAATATGTATTCTTTCTGGTGAAGGAATTTCAGGTTTCTTTTTAAATTATTTTCATAGGATTTCCTTAGAATAGATGAGTTAGAAATATTTTTACCAATTCTAGTGTCCAACCTTACTAAGTAATACCCACCTACTTGGGCTAAATCTTATTTTTCCAGGATATAACTAATTCTCATTGTGGTTTCTATTGTCACATGTTTCCCTTCTTAATCTGATTCTACGTTTTATCTTCAAAGAATGAGCCATTCCTCTGCCTACATAAGACAGAAAATTATTTGAAAAATTATTTCTTTTCTTTTATTCAGAGCTAGAAATGTTTTATTCTCAAACTCCCAAAATAATTTTCCTGTCCCCAAAGTCAATTTTATTACAAGTTGTACATAAGACTTCAGTTATTTCTACAAGTTTGTGTAGTTACTTTAGGATTTACAAATTAATTTAACACTGAGTGCTAGGAATATTAATATACAGCTAAGGTGTAACACAGTCTTACAGCTGAAAGTAAAGACAATGGAAAGATGCTGAAGCTATTTAATGAAAACAAAGATATTTCTGAATTTTTGCAAAGACACTTCCACCCCAGTTTAATCTCAGAAGATGTATATAAAATCAAGTTGAAGAGATATCATTTCAATTGCTGACATTCAGACTCCAAATGTTAGCATGCTTTGCTTAAGGACATTATTGCAAAGATTTAAGTTGCATAATTAAGACCAAGGAATTCACTGTCTCTCTACAGTATTCTGGAAATGATTTAAGTCAACAAACATTTACAGTTTCTGGTTAATGACCAAGCACCTAATCCTTTTGCAATTTGGTTTTCATTACAAATTACATATTTTACTTTCATTAGAAAAAATTTTATAAATTCTGTGTTTAATTTCCTCCTTGTCTTTTTCTTTTCTGCTTTCCCCAACTCTAGTCTAAAATATCCTTGCAAGTGTTCCTACTCTTTGCTTTCTGTTTATTAATATTTTTCTCCAGCAAGATTTCTTCCAATGGATGACCTTAGAGTGGCTGACTAAAGATAATTTTACAAATAATTTGCAGTGGTATTTGACTATGGTTTGGATTGGAGTCCAGTAATAGGATTTGTCATTTTCCCTAACTTAGTCTTCCTTGAATATGCTCTCAGGTTGGATTTTGACGTTTGAAAAATGGAAAATTATCAGGGGCTAGAGAGGATGAGGAAACCCTGGTGGTGTAGTGGTTAAGTGCTACAGCTGCTAACCAAAAGGTTGGCAGTTCGATTCCACCAGATGTTCCACAGGAGGAAGGTGTGGCAATCTGCTTCCATAAGTAAAGATTACAGCCTTGGAAACTGTATGCGGCAGTTCTACCCTGTGCCATAGGATTGCTATAAGTTGGAATTCATTTACAGCAATGGGTTTGCTTGGGTTTAGGGAGGATAAGGAAGGAGCCTTGATGGCTCAATGGATAAATGCTTGCCTACTAACCGAAATGTTGGCAGTTCAAACCCACCAGTGGCTATGCGAGAGAAAAGACCTGGTGATCTGCTCCCATAAAGATTACTGACTAGAAAACCCCATAGGGCAGGTCTATTCTGTTATATTGAGTTGTTAAGAGTCAAAAATCGACTTCATGAACTCTTATGCACTGCTCATGGGAATGTATAATGATACAACCATTTTGGAAAAAGATATGGTGCTTCCCTAGAAAGCTAGAAATAGAAATACCATAGGATCCAGCAATCCCACTCCTAGAATATATCCTAGAGAAACTAGAGCTGTCACACGAACAGACATATGCACACCCATATTCATTGCAGCATTGGTCACAAAAACAAAAAAATGGAAACCAACCTAGATGGCCATCAACAGATGAATGGATGAACAAACTATGATACATACACACAATGGAGTATCATGCAACGATAAAGAACAGTGATGAATCTGTGAAGCATCTCATAACATGGATGAAACTGGAGGACATTATGTTGAGTTAAGTCAATCACAAAAGGACAAATATTGTATGAGAAGTTTACTGTAAAAACTCATTAGAAGGTTTAGACTCAAAAAGAAAAAATCTTTGTTGGTTACAACGGATGGGATGGGTAGGGAGGGAGAACTAAATTGACAATAGATCAGCGGTAACTTTCGTGAAGGGTAAGACAGTGCACAATACTGGGGAAGCCAGCATAACTTCTACAAGGAAAGGTCATGGAAGCGCTATAGACACATCCAAACTCCCTGAGGGACTGAATTGCTGGGCAAAGGGCTGTGGGGACCATGGTCTCAGGGAATATCTTGCTCAGTTGGCATAACACAGTTTATAAAGACAATGTTCTACATTCTACCGTGTTTGAGTAGTGTCTGGGGACTTAAAAGCCTGTGAGCAGCCACCTAAGATACTCCACTGGTCTCACTCCTTTGCGAGCAAGAGAGAATGAAGAGAACAAGATACAAGGAAAGGATTAGACCAAAGGCCTAATGGACCACAGCTTCCACGGCCTCCACCAGACTGAGTCCAGTACAGTGAGATGGTACCCAGCTACCACCACTGACTGCTCTGACCGAGATCACAACAGAGGGTCTGGATAGAGCTGCAGAAGGATGCAGAACAAAATACTAACACACAAAAAAATATCAGACTTACTGGCCTGACAGAGACTAGAGAAACCCTGAGAGTAGGGATCCCCGGACACTCTTTTAGCTCAGTGGTGAAGTCACTCCCAAGGTTCACCATTCAGTCAGGGATTGAACAGCCCCATAAAACAAAACTAATGAATCACAGCAGTCCAGGGACAAGGACTAGAAGGCAGGAGGGGACGGCAAAACTGCTGATAGGAAACCCAAGATTGAGAAGGGACAGTGTTGACATGCTGTGGGGTTGTTAACCATTGTCACAGGACAATATGCACACTGCTAAATGAAAAGCAATTGTTCTGTAAACCTTCATCTAAAGTACAAAAAAAAAAAAAATCAAGTCCATGGCACACAACAACAACAACAGGGGAGATGAGGGGCAGGAGGAGGAGAAAGTGACAAAAGTTATTGGAGACTCCCTTCCCGGCTATACCTAGTGAGTTATAGGTTCAGTATAGGTTCGGGCCTATGTTTCCCTACCCCAACTGTCTTCAGATAACTTTAGCAACTGAGACTTGAAGATATAATATTATTTCACACCCTTTTATTCACACATTCTGACTCTTATACTTTCCTCACCTGAGTTTCTGCAGTACCCTAATAACTGCTCTCCTTGCCTTATGGTCTTGCCCTGCAGTTCATCTTCTACTGGCCACTAGGAGGATTTTACTTGAAGTAAATTTGATCAAGTCCATCCCCTTGTTTAAAAATTCTGCAGGGATGATCCATACCACTCACCCTCATGCACTGTCTTCAGAAAAAACACCAATCTATTTTAAGTGCAGTGGTAGCCAAAAACGAGGTCATAGAGAAAGTACAACCACTTATTAAAAAACTCTAGCTCAGATTGTATGAATCTAATCACATGCCATAGGCTACTACATAATCACATGGTCACACTTATTTGCAAGGGAGTCTGGGAAATGTAGTTTAGTAATGTACCCACACCAAAAAAAAAAAAATGAAAATTGATTTTAGTGGAAAGCTAGCCTTCTCTGCCACAGCATATTCTTTAAAAAAGAAAAATTAAAATCACAATAAAATAAATATTGCTTGATTCAGGATTTTTCTCATAAACAGAAAAAATGTGAACTGGCATTTATTGAATGTCTACTGAGTGCTTAGCATAATTTTTCTAGCAGACAGATTTTGTTATACTAATCTTTCAATTTTCTGAACTTTGCAGATTGTCTAGCACATAGTAAACACCCTGGAAAATCTCTGCTTAACTGAACTTTACAAATATGTGAAATGTTTTAAAAATATGAATAATAGCATCAGGCTTTTATAATCTTGATCTCTTCTTTTCTTCTGCCCTTGCCCCATACCTGTGCCATAATTTCTCCCTTTTGTTTCCTCTGGTGTTAGCTTTGACTGTATTAGTACTAGCTATCTTTGTTGTGAATTAAAACAAGCTCTTCAAGCTAACTTGAAAGTGAGTGTTACTGTTCTTCAAAAGCTGCCTCAAACCGACTTCTTATTTATTCTGTCCTAACCAGAAATATAATTTGGACAGCAAGTTCACAAATTTCACGCGTTTGACTACTGATGACTACAGATGGCTTTTCTGGGTTATTTCTTTGAGAGAGCATTTAGAAGGAAAGGGAGAATGAAAGCCCGATCACGACCCTCCTGAAAAAGAAAGGTTATTTTTTCAAGTTCTAAAGGAACATGTTCCTACTCACTCCTACTTATTGTAGAAATGAGTCATAGGCTTTTAGAGGTAAAAGGGGCTCAATGCCTTGACTGATCTTGACAACTTTTCTGTTAAGGTAGAGGGAGTGGGAAAAAAAAAGGAGGAGTAGTCTCATATCCTGGGAGAAGTCCCTGCTATAGGGAACAAAAGGTTAAATGAAGAGAGAATGCTGGTTTGGAGAGGAGAGGTCCAGCCAGGTAAGACAGATCAACCCTGATGATCAATGAGGTTTCAGGTGTTGAAGCTACATCACCTTCACATCTAGAAAGGAAAGCGGATTCTTCTGACTCAGGCAACAATAGTCTCTTGACATCTGTCAAGGGTTGAATTATGTCCCCCCAAAAATGTGTGTATCAGTTTGGCTGGGCCATGATTCCCAGTACTGTGTGATTTTCCTGTATAGTGTAAATCCTGCCCCTATGATGTTAAGGAGTAAGGATGGGTGGCAGTTGTGTTAGTGAGGTAGGACTCAATCTACAAGATTCGAATGTGTCTTGTGGTAATCTCCTGAGATATAAAAGAGAGAAGCAAGCAGAGAGACAGGGGACCACATACCACGAAGAAAGCAGCACCAGAAACAGAGCGCATCATTTGGACCGAGGTCCCTGTGCTGAGATGCTCCCAGACCAACTGAAGATTGATGAGAAGGCCAACAGAGAGAGAACGCCTTCCTCTGGAGCTGACACCCTGAATTTGCACTTCTAGCTGACTAGACTGTGAGAAAACAAATTTTTCTTTGTTAAAGCTATCCACTTGTGGTATATCTGTTACAGCAGCACTAGATAACTAAGACATCAGACTTAGGGCCAACCTTGGTTTTACATGAAAGACTGTCAAGATCTCAGGCATTGTTCCCTTACCAACTTTTCCCTGCATTAGTAAAATGTCAATGTCATTTGTAATCTTACCCCATGTTGTCTAGATTTGGTCAGCAGGGGAAAACTCTCGGGTTACCAGCCTCCTTGTTCTTGATGGGTGCTTCCAATCTGCCTCATAGCGAACCAACCACCAACCTTTCAGTTAGCGGCTGAGCACTTAACCATTATGCCACTAGGGCTCCAGTTGGCCATTCTCGAGCAATCCCTTGGATAACGAGGCATGTTCTCCTCATTCTCATGCTGTTAAGATTATGATTGGCAGCTCTATGGATGGTCCAGGGATCTACTAGTCCTGTGAGTGGACAGGACTAACCAGAATTTGCTTTTAACAAAGCTGGGGTTCTCAAATCTGGGACACATACATCAATAACTAGCCTCCATGGCCAAAAGTGTGGCCTCTACATCATGTTCCTTCAATTGAAGCCACCAAATTTCAGCAGAGGGAAAGATTCTCATGATAAAAGGGTTTAGTGAGCTGAAATGATATTCATCTCTCCCAGCTAGACTTTATCTATGGAAAGTGTCATCCTTAAATTAAAATCCAGAACAATCTTCTCTTCCAGTACTGAATGTCTACTTCCTTATCTTTTCTAAGAATGACTTAACATTGTGATTTATCAACAAGATGACAACCATTCCCTCTCATTTTAACTCATCTTTCAGGCAACATTTAGAGAAGAACACATCTGTGTAAAGTTTAATTCAACATTTTCTCTGCCCACATCCTACCTAGGGGGCCCCAGGCAGGTTTGCTTCCTCTCGCTGAGAATCCTGGAGGAAAGCAGGTACAGGGAAGTAGGAAACACTGGACTCTGAACACAGTTTTTGAAGTATCAGCTGTTGCAACCATTCTGAACTGCTTGCCTTTAAAAGCTCGGAGTAAGAACCAGACTTTGAAATCATTATTTCTCTTCACATTTCCAGTCACAATTATTTAGCTGTTTTATAAATATTTTTCATGACTCCACAACCAATTGGTTGTCTCTGAGCTATGTAGTCACAGTTTCTCAGGCAGACGGGTCATAAGATGACTCCAACTGTAGGATCTGGACACTGAATTGAAGTATTCCTGTCATTATTATTTTCAACCTTCCCAGAGTGACCCTGATAACTTGTAAAGCTAGAGTTGAAGCAGTTTGCATTAAATTCAGTCCAGAAATAATGAGAATAATATATGTGTGGAACCTCTTGCAAAACAAAGTACTTTTAAATGAAACACAATGAAGAAATTTTCAAATACTATTTGACTAATATTTGACTAGCCCCTGAAGAAAGACATCATGGTTGGTAAAGTAGAGGGTCAGAGAAAAAGATAAAGACCCTCAACAGATGGATTGACACAGCAGCTGCAAAATGGGCTCAAGCATAACAACAATTGTGAGGATGGCACAGAACCAGGCTGCATTTCATTCTGCTGTACACAGGGTCGCTATGAGTCAGAACCGGCTCAATGACACCTAACAACAACATTTGACTAGTACAACTATGGACTTTTTTTGTCTTTTGCTGACAGGAAATGCACATGAAAGCTGTTTACCCTAACTATCTGAGCAGGCATGTGGGATAAATGCGTCACGTTGTTCTTCAGAATTACCTCACTGTTGATGCCAACACTGGGTGCCCAGAGCAGCAGAGCACTGGACATATGACTAGCATGGGTGGTTGTTGCTCCTCCTTCCCAACCATGGCTGGACCAAACTTTTTACTCAAATTGTAAACTTTGGAGTCACTACATATTTATCTTTATCACATCCTCTGGTTTACCCTGCTGAAGACTTATCTCTGTCTTCTGTATAACAAGGATCATTCCAGAGCAGAACCATGAGGAAAGACTAAAAACTTCATGTGGCATTAAGTGGCATTCCTTTCTCTGCCTTTGAGGAAAAATGATCAAAGTACAAAAAACAGTCAAATAAATTTTCTATTCATTTGTTTCAAATTACAAAGCTAATGTTCCCCAACATGGAGGTGGTCTGTTATTGTGGAAAAATTGAAGCCAAAACAATGTGAAACCAGGAGATGAGGGTTCAGTTCCTGGCTTTTGCTCTCACTAGTGTAAATACAGGAAATAGGAGAAAGATGTTTACCTGTGCTTTATTGACTATGCAAAGTCATTTGGCCACGTTGGTCATTACAAATTATGGATAGTATTGTGAAGAATGGGAATTCCAGAACACTTCACTGTGCTCATGAGGAACCTGTACATAGATCAAGAGGCAGTCATTAGAACAGAACAAGGAGATACTGTGTGATTTAAAGTCAAGAAAGGTGTGGGTCAAGATTGTATCCTTTCAGCAAACTTATGCAATCTGTAGGCAGAGCAAATAATCCAAGACCTGGACTAGGCAATAGGATTGAAGGAAAACTCATTAACAACCTGCAATATGCAGATGATACAACCTTGCTTGCTGAAAGTGAAGAGGACTTGAAGCACCTACTGATGAGGATCAAAGACTACAGCCTTCAGTATGGATTACACCTCAACATAAAGAAAACAAAAATCCTCACAAATGGACCAATAAGCAACATCATGATAAATGGAGGAAATGTTGACATTGTCAAGGATTTCATTTTACTTGGATCCATAGTTGACTCTTGTGGAAGCACTGGTCAAGAAATCAAATGATGTGGCAGAGCCAATGTGGCCCTATAGACAGAAGCACCATGCCATCCCTCTGCAGCAAAGATCCAAAAATCAAAGTAAAACAGGCACAAATGTCACTTCTGGAACCCTAAGCATCAACGGAAGGAATAAAGAACTGGAGCAAGCACCGAATGGACTAAGAAACTGACAGAGAACAGAAAATAAGGAGAGCTATGGAGTGGAGATCCCCTACCAGCTTACGAGGCACAGATTTGCCATCTTGGACTACAACCACTAAAGAACACAGATAGGGAATGTGGAAAGACAACTTCATGAAGATTCCAATAGGAGACAGAGTAACCAGTAACCAGGGATATGCACTTTCCTACCCCCACACTTCTTCCCTGTATGTGGCCTCTGCCTCTTCCCAATGGGCCATGGTCACTTGGCCAAAGAAACAGCAACTCACTGCTGCCTGGATCCATCATACCCCCACAGACTGGCCCCTTCAGCAGCAATTTTGCTTGATTTCTGTTGTTGTTGTTGCTGTTTTATTTTTTGTTGGTTTTTTTTTTTTTTGGCTTTTTTTACTTCTTCTCTCTATCTCTTCCTTCCTTTCCTTTCTTCTGCCCAGCTATCCCCATGTGCTATCCTCTCCCCTTCCTGATGGGTTGTGCCACAACTGCTTAGCTAGAGAGCCACTGGCACATGGCTGTCCCAGGTCTGTACTGCCCCTGCAAGTAGGCTCCCTCAGCAACAATTTTTTTTCCTAGTTTCTTCTCTCTCTTTCTCTTCTTTCTTTTACTTTCTCCCATCCACCTAGCCCCGTGTATCGCCCACAGCCCGTCTAGACAGGTCAAACTACACAACTCAGCTAGAAAGCCATGCCAAGTCAGCCCTGCTCACACCCACTGAAACCTACCACAGCACCATTTTATATACTTTTTTCTTTTTTGCTTCATTTCACTTTTTTTTTTTTTGCTTTTGTTTCTCTCTCTTCTTTCTGTAACTCACTTAGCTTGGTTCATGACATTCTCTACCTTCTCTTCTGCCTATCTACACTGCATTCTTACAACTGTGCCCCTGGACCCCACCTTGCATGGCCCACCAACCCCACCCCATCAGACCCAGTTTGTTACACAAACTACCCATACCCACACCTCTGTCCCATTAGATATGCCCAGTTACACCATAGCTGAGTGACAAGCCCTGCCTACTTGGAGTAGGTGGTGAGAAGTACTGTGCCCACAGACAAGCAAGCAATGAAATATGCCCAGCCCACAGCACAGACATAACCAAAGAAAACAAAAAAGCAGGATGAAATAAACAAATCTACAATAAATAAATGAAGAAAATTATTCTTAAATATCCCAGAGAAAGCAGACTATCTGAACATATACAAAAACAGGAGAGGAAGGATGAAGAAACAGACCAAAATAAAACAGCAGCTGACCCCTGGGTAGAAGAAAAGGCACTAGAACTACCTCATACTAGAACTACCTCATAGAGAATTTGAAACTCTAATATTCAGGGTTCTCCAAGAGATGAAGGAAAAGCCGACAAAAAATAAGGAAAAAATAGACAAAATCATGGAAAATACAGACAAAATCAGGGAAAACACAAAGAAATGGAACAATTCAGGAGAATAATACAGGCACAAAATGTGAAAATAAATAAAGAACTAGAAATCATATAAAAAGAGCAATTAGAAATCCAAAACAAAACCAACAAGATTTCAGACATGAACAGTGCATGGAAGATTTTAGGAGCAAATTGGAAACAATGGAAGACCAGATCAGCAAAATTGAAGACAAATCCTTGGATACCACTTTGTTTAAGGAAAAATCTGAAAAAAGAATGAAGAAAAATGTAGAAACCCTGAGAATGATGTGGGATACAATCAAAAGCAAAAATATGTGCATTATTGGAGTTCCAGAACAGGGGGGGGGAAATGGAAAACACACAGAGGATCACTGAACAATTGCTGACAGAATACTTCCCTATTATCATGAAAGATGAAAAGCCAACCCTCCAAGAAGATCAACAAAGCCCATATAGAACAGACCCCTAAAGAAAATCACCAACACATATCATAATCACGCTCGCTAAAACGAAAGACATAGAATCCTGAGAGCAGATAGAGAAAAAAGAATAGTGGCATACAAAGGGGAAACAATAAGACTAAGCTTGGATTCTTTGGCAGTAACCATGCAGGCAAGAAGGCAATGGGATGATGTATATAAAACCTTGAAAGGGAAAAACTGCCAACCAAAAATAATATATCCTGGGACTCCAGCAGACATGGCTGTGGCAGTATGCTTCTCCGTTTTCCCATTCTTGCCTATTCTGTGATATTCTTTGGACTCAGGCAGACATGGCTGTGGCAGCATGCTTGTCCGTTTCCCACTTTTGTCCTTTTGAATATATGCAAATAAAACTTCCTTTTTACTTTACTAAACTTTGTGATGTTTTTCCCCTATAACAGTTAATGGTGCTGTGAGCAGGATCTGAAGCTATGAATGCAGTCAACTTCGAAGAGACCTGGACTGCGGAGCATGAGCCAGCAAAGAAAGGTCCTGTCTTCTGGACCCACGTGTTCCCAGTCCATGTCCCTTCGACATTGATGGGGTGAGTCCTCTCAGAAAACGAACCTTTGCTTATTTTTTGTTATTCTTTTTCTCATGTTTTCTTAAGTTTTGTTTGGCATATTTGTTTGTAAAACCGGTTAATTGATTAAGGAGAATCTTTCTTAGATTTTTCCTTGATTGTTTGGTTAAGAGAGACATTTAGTAACTCTTTAAGTGAACTGCAGTTTAGGCCTGGATTCTGGCGTTTGAAGAGGTAATTCTACTTTCAAAGAGCCGTGAGTCACTATAAGCTGCAAAATTTGGACCTGTTTGAGGCTCAGAGAAAACCTGGAAGATAGTGCTCTGTTTTGCCAAATTTGCAGGGACAGGTGGCAGCTCTTGCCTGTTTTGCCAAATTCTCTGGTGGAGGTGGCAGCTCCTGACCTGTGTTTTGATATTTAAGGGAGAAGTGGTAGTTCTGTACCTGTTTTTTCCATTGAATTGAGTTGATCTTACCAAAAATTGTTATATACACTTTTAGAAACTAGGATCCCCATATCCTTGTTTTGTGTGGTATTATCTGGTGAATTTATGTGGTCTTTCTGTCTTCTTTTGTTCTAAGAGCTTGCTTCTGGTCTAGAGCATTGTGTCTAAGTTTGTCTTGTATTAGATTGGTGGCTATGGCTAAGAATTGCGTTTTTCTGTAAGGCTAGTCATAGAACCTCATTTCCTTCTTCATCCAGAAAGAACTGCATCTTGTGTTTGTCTTGAGATTTAGATTTTTAATAGCTACTTGGAGAAACTTTGATATAAATTGGTCTATTTGAAAAGTACACTAAGATCTTTATGTTTTATACTATGTCAATCTTAAAGTGAAACCTTTTTAAGTAACTTAAGCTAGATATTATATGAAATGTGTTTTATTTAAGGAAAAAGGATAGTTGTGTCTTAAAGTAAAAGTAGCAGTTCCAGAACAGTAAAAAAGAAAGAAATTAGCTATCTTTGGTCTTTCAAAACAGCTTCCATCAATTTAAACATATGTAAATGTCTTCCATGAGTCAAGAGAGTGAGGGCAGGGCAGGATCAGGCCTCCCCACCTCCCAGTCTCCAAGTTCCTATAGCTCCAGGGATGCTTTTGAAAGACCCCTTTCCAGCTAGGTGGATACTCTTTCAAGACAAAAAATGAGAAAAATTGCTGCTTTGCTATAGTTATCAGAAATTGAGTAGATCCTTATCATAAAACTGTAAACGAGTTCTCTGTATTACAGGGGAACTTTAAGAAGTAAAAAAAAAAATAATATAGAAATCACAATGAGACATACCGGAAGTGGCCTGGAAAAATGTTTCCAGCAGTACCAAACACTTAAGGTTGTATCTATATCACTGAATTGGTCAAGTGAGCAGAGACTTTGTGATTTCCAAAGGCAGTTGATAAAATCTTTAAGGGCTAAAATTAGATTGGGGAAAATATGAGAAGTAGTAAAAGTTGAATGAAATCTTAGAATGTTTAAATGACTTTTCTTTCAACAACAGTTATGTTTTGTGGTCTACAGGCTTAAAATAATTCCAAAGGTATTTTAGGTAGCTTATTAATGTTATTAAGTTAATAGAATTTGTCATAATTTAAGTTCATATACTTTGCCTTTTTATGCCACAAGAGGATATGTAGATATATATATTTAAGTCTGCGAATAAGTGTTCATTTTTGCCATTTAAAGGGACACACTGTAAGAGATATACAACAAAGGCAACCTTTAAGAGGTTTATCACCTGCCTGACTAAAGTTTAATGGTTTAATTTATGAGATTTTTAGGATACACTGTTGGAGATACACAACAAAGACAATCTTTAAGAGGTTTATTGAAAAAGAAATTTATTTGATATGGTCAAATTTCATCTGCCTGACTAAAGTTTAATGATTTAATTTATGAGATTTTTTAGGAGTTTTAACGTTAAGTAGCATATAAAACAAAGAATTGGGTTTCTCGCAGTTAAAATAACAAAGTTTCCTTTAATTTCAGAGTTAAAGGGTTAATTTATTCTTTGTGTAATCTGCCTGGAAGACAAAGGTTTAGCCTGTCATTAGAATTAAGATTCCAAAGTCTGAATACCAAGAATCATGGCTTTTGGAAAAGAAAGCTAAGGGTTTTACTTTAAGATCTTTGGTTAAGTAACTTAACTATTGTTTCACAGTGACCTCTGTTATTATCTCTTTATTGCTAACTCGGTCGCAACTTGATCGTTTTAAATCTAGCATTATCAAAGCCAATGGTTTGAGTGGGCAATTCACATCATTTTCCTATGAAGTTTCTTTTTATTACTATTCAGGTATTTACAGATTTGATAATCTTGGTATATTCTTAGTATATCCTGACTATATGGTATTTTGTCTCAAAATTATTCTGCATTATATCTGAAGCTCTTTGAATATGGTTAATGGCTATATTTAGAAATATTTTTATTTAAAGTTTTTTTTAACTGATTTTATTTGGCCTTTATATCATGCTTGTAATTAATTTCTACCAGGTCTTTCACTATTAAGAATATTATGTTTATCAATTAATCATGGCCATATTAAGTTTTGTCATCTGCAGATAAGTTTTTACTTTGCTGATTTGCTGAAAAAGTTTGACCAAAAATATCTCACCAAAAAGATGGACTGACTATATTGGACTTGCTAAAAAGACTGTGACTAGACTGAATAAAGTTTCCAGAGCTCCTATGCAGAAGCTGATGAGTTTGCAGACCGCGGCTGATCCAGAATCACGTGGAACAGAAATTAACTACGTAAGACTGAGTAAACTAAAGGCAACTATGGTTTTTTTTTTAATATTGCTGATATTTTAAGGTCCTAACTTCTGGATGTAATAAATGATTCTTCTTTCTCCTAAATTATCTAACTAAGGGGTTTAGATATGGTAACTCTTGAATTAGAAGTTCTGTTGGTAAAGTTAGCCAGGTAGTAGATATCATAACCAGAGAACTGTCTGAAATTTGAGCTATGATTTTACAAAATAGAACAGCATTAGATTTCCTGTTAATTTCTTAAGAAACAGTTTGTGCCTCAATAGATAGATGTTGCTTTATTTATATTAATACTCAATCTGAGGTTTTGCAAAACGTAGTTGCTGTTGAGGCACATGAAAAGCAGTTACTGATGCTGCTTATGTAGAGATAAACACCTCATGACCTTAGGGTCATGGTTTCATTGGCTATTTCAGGCAAGTGGCCTAATATAATTGTTAGTGTTTCTGTTTTATTCCCTAGTTTTCTGTATGGTGCCTGGGATCTTAAAAACCAGATGATGTCCAATTACCATTTGTTGAGCAGTTTTGATAAAAGATTCTGTAACAAGATCATGATCCAAAGGAAAGAATGATGAGAAAGTTGTATATAATTCTCCTGGAATCCAGATTTCTGGCTTTCAGGGAGGTTGAGGCAACCCACACGGGATATTTGCCTTTGGGTGTCTTCTTGAACCTTGATCTTTGAGAAAAAAACTGATTCCTGAAGATACTTTGAGTCAAACAATGATCCAGATAAACTAGTAAGACCATTTTGCTCTGGGTATTGAGCTTTTTTTTTTTTTTGAAGAATTCAATCTGTTTTAGGAAACTAACTTCAAAGATCAGACAGAGTTATGTTTAAGGTAAATTACTAATTAGTTTAAGCAGTCTTTAAGACAATGTCATATGAAATATCTGTCTAATGTTTGTACTCAAACAGTCACCCACTTATGATGCAGAAAATTGTGTATCGTAAAGAAACCAGATTTTCAGAAGAGATTGACCTCATAGCTCAGACTCCGTTTTGTCTTTGGTTCCATTTCTACTTCTGAGAAAGTGACTCATGACTGTTAATAGGTAAACCAAGGAGGGGCAGCTCGCCCTTGGGAAGAACACTTACTGTGTTTTAAACAGACTAACTGAAGACCTCCTACAGGGAACGTCCATCCTGTATTATCTTGCTAATCATCAGTTCTCTAATGAAAACTTGTCACAAGTAAATTTTTCTGTATTTTTTGTTTCCTCTAAAGAAACTTTGAGTGCTCTTTATAGATATATATTTCTGTGCAATAGATCCAACTATACTAATTTAGATGATCCTTTCCAACTGATAGTGAATTTACGTGGGTAATCGCTTGTTTAGATTGCTGACGAATGTGTGGACAATGCACTCTGAGAACTTTAGGATTATCTTTAAGTATTCATAGTAACCATGATAGTAAAAAAGGGTAATGTTAAAATTGTAAAATGAAAGTCAGAAAAAAACCCACTGGTCCAACATTCAGGGTATGGTTGGTAGCTTTAATTCCTACTTATGGTATATCTGAGTTGGAGAAATCTTTAAGAAAAATTTGTCAGTCACTATGTGACAAATAACAGATGAGACAGAAGCACAACAGTGATCTCTGATCTCATAAGCCAAGGTGACATGAGATAACAAAATAACCTTAGGGTTTTTTTATTAGTACAAGAAAGTGTAGTCTGTGCTGTAGGCAAGATATACATAGAATTAGACAGCAAGCTACTTGATTACACATTGTCACACCCTTACAAACACCGGATCTATTTGGTTGGTTACCATCAGAAATAAGTACATGTGGTAGATCACTACTGAAAGGACTACTAATATTCTTAGTCTACATCCTGATAGCATTAGGCATTATAAAATTTATCCTCTATTGTCTTATACACATAAAAGGCAAAAAAAGGGCTCAGGCTAAAATGTTGATGTACATTAAAGCTGCTCACTCCAGCAATGCTATTGATGGGAACATCATTCTTACTTAATAACCTTGTGAAGAACCAGATGGTATCTGGTGGAAAACCAGCACTGGGAGTTTAAAGAGCCTGCAATGGCTGCCATCTAGGAGCTTGACTAAGTCCAGGTATTGATCATGGATGTGTTATCTCCAATCTCCGATCAAAAGGAGGGACTGATTTAGGAAATAATATTGGAGTTATTATTCCCTCTCCCTGACAATGAAGAATGTGACCCAGCTGAAGCTGGGCTCACAAGGGCTCACAAGGATTCACAAGGACACATCAACTGGGCCCTGAGGTATAAAGACAATAGCTAAAATAATCTTGGAAAATATCTTTTAGGGAAACTTTCACATAAAGCCGATCAAACAGAACACAAAACACTTTCCACTCTTATCTTTTTCTGTTAGCATTTAGTAAATAAGAATTTGTTGGACCATTGAAGACCCTCCTGAATTTTGTTACAGAAGCCTGTACCAATGATTGTTAAGAAAGATGATTCAAAATGTAAGATTATAATTTCTAGCCAATCAGTTAAAAAGTGATGCTTTCAATGATTCTACCCATTTTGTGATGTTGATATATACTGATGGCTCTGTAACTGTTCTTTGGACTCGGGCAGACATGGCTGTGGCAGTATGCTTGTCCGTTTTCCCATTCTTGCCTGTTCAGTGATACTCTTTTGACTCGGGCAGACAGGGCTGTGACAGCATGCTAGTCTGCTTCCCACTTTTATCCTTTTGAATGTATGCCAAATAAAACTTTCTTTTTACTTTTAAAATATATATATATATATATATCCTGCAAAACTCTTGCTAATATATGATGGTGAAATTAGAACATCACATATAAACAGAAATTAAGGGAATATGTGAAAACTAAATCAAACTTACAAGAATTATTTAAGAGATACTTCCGGTTAGAGAACCAACAATATCAGACAACAATCTGAATCTAGGACACAAGACAGCATCAGCCAGAATCCAACCTAAGTAATGAACTCTCAAGGATAAACCAAAACTAAAAGATTTACAACAGGAACCAGAGATGTGAATCTGTAAAAGACAACAGTATCAGAAAAATAGAAGAGGGAATAAATGATGTAGGAATAGAACTTTCAAATGGAGAGGAAGTCAAAGCAATATCAAGTAATAAAGGACTGGTTTAAACTTAGGAAGACAGGGTAAATTTCAAGGTAACCACAAAGAAAGTTAACAAACTACTCACCAAAATCAAGAAGAAAAACATAAGGCCATGGTAAACATAAAATCTACACAAATGACAGATATGGAAAAAAAAACACAAACAAAAGGAATTCAGCACAGAAGAGTAAAAGGAACAAAGGAAACGTCAGCACCAGGAAAAAAAAAAAACACTCTAAAATGACAGCAATAAACACACACATACCAATAATCACACTGAATTTAAATGGCTTAAATGCACCCATAAAGAGGCAGAGAATGATAGAATGGATAAAAAAAACAAGACCCATCAATATGATGTCCACAAGAGACACACCTTAGAAACGAGGACATAAACATATTAAAAATCAAAGATGGAAAAAATATATCAAGCACACAGCAACAAAAAAATGAAGGAGTGGCAATACTCATCGCAGACAAAACTAGACTTTAAAACAAAATCCACCCTAAAAGACAAAGAAGGGTGTTATATAATGACTAAAGGGATAATCCATCATGAAGACATAATCATAGTAAATATCTACCCACCCCATTACAAGGCTCAAAAATACATAAAACAAACTCTTAACAGCATTGAAAAGAGTAATTGATAGTTCCACAATAATAGTAGGAGACCGCAGCACACCACTCTAAGGATAGAACATCTAGAAAGAAATTCAGCAAAGATAAAGCAGATCCAAAGGCCACCTTCAACAAACCTGTCCTCACAGACATATACAGAACACTTCACCCAACAGCAGCAAAGTGCACATTGCTTTCCAATGCACGTGGAACGTTCTCAGGAATATACCACATCTTAGGCCATAAAGCAAGCTTCAACAAAATACAAAACATTGAAATAATACAAAGCATCTTCTCTGATCACAATGTCATACAAGTAGAAATTAATAATAGAAAGTTCTAGTAAAAAAAAAAAAATCAAGTACATGGAAACTGAATGAAAACTTAACTTAAAAACCACTGAGTAATAAAAGAAATAGAAGATAAAATTTAAAAATTCCTAGAATGAAATGACAATGAAAACACATCATACGAAAAAAACATTTGGGACAGAGCAAAGGCAGTGCTCAGAGGTCAATATGTAGCAATTTACACACACATCAAAAAAGATGAAAGGGACAAAATAAAGTTAGCAATACAACTAAAACAAATAAAGAACAGCAAAAAGAGCCCACAGCCAGTAAAAGTAAGGAAATAATAAAGATCAGACTAGAAATAAATGAAACTGTTGTTGTGGTACGTTGCCACTGAGTTGGTTCTGACTCACAGCGACCCTATGTACAACAGAAGGAAACCGGCCAATCCTGCGCCATGCTCACAATCTTTGTTATGCTTAAGCCCATTGTTGTAACCACTGTGTCAATCCATCTGGCTGAGGGTCTTCCTCTTTTTCACTGACCACCACTTTACCAAGCATGATATCCTTCTCCAGGGACTGATTTCTCCTGATAACACGTCCAAAGTATGTGAGATGCAGTCTCGCCATCCTTGCTTCTGAGGAGTGTTCTGGATGTACTTCTTCCAAGACAGATAAGTTCTGTCTCACTGCAGTCCATGGTGTATTCAACACTCTTTGCCAACAATACAGTTTAAGCGTATCAAGTTTTCCTTGGCGTTCCTTATTCATTGCCTAGCTTTCAGATGCATATGAGGCGACTGAAAACACCATGCCTTGGGTCAGACACATCCTAGTCTTCAAGGTGACCTCTTTGCTTTTTAACACTTTAAAGAGGTCTTTTGCAGCAAATTTGCCCAATGCAATGCATTGTTTGATTTCTTCACTCCTGCTTCCATACGCCTCAATTGTGAATTCAAGTAAAATGAAATCCTTGACAACTTTAATTTTTTCTCTGTTTAACATGATGTTGCTTACTGGTCTAGTGGTGAGGATTTTTGTTTTCTTTATGTTGAGGTGTAATCTATACTGAAGTCTGTAGTCTTTGATCTTCATCAGTAAGTGCTGCAAGTCCTCTTCACTTTCAGAAAGCAAGGTTGTGTCATCTGCATGATGCAGGTTGTTAACGAATCTTAATCCAATCCTGATGCCCCCTTCTTATACATATACTCCAGGTTTCAGATTATTTCCTCAGAATACAGATTGAATAAGTATGGTGAAAAGATACAACTCCGACGCACACCTTTCCGGACATTAAATCACACAGCATCCCCTTGTTTTCTTTGCATGACTGCCTCTTGATCTATGTACAGGTTCCTCATGAGCACAATTAAGAGTTCTGGAATTCCCAATCTTCGCAATGTTATCCATAATTTGTTATGATCCACACGGTGGAAAGCTATTGCAGTCACTAAAACACAGGTAACATTTTTCTGGTATTTTCTGCTTTCAGTAAGGAACAATGATGAATCTTCAAAACGTGTCATAATGTGGATGAATTTTGAGGGCACTATGCCGAGTGAAATAAGTCAATCACAAAAGGACAAATACTGCATGAGACCACCATAATAAAAAATCATGAAAACTTTTACAAACAGAAAGAAATAATTTTTGATGGTTATTAAGGAAGGGGGCCCCCATGTGTCTATCAGTAGGTCATACTGTGGGGACTTTTGTGTTGCTGTGATGCTAGAAGATACACCACAGGTATTCAAATACCAGCAGGAGCACCCATGGTGAACTGGTTTCAGCTGAGCTTCCAGAGTAAGAAAGACTAGGAAGAAGGACCTGGTGGTATACTTCTGAAAAGAATTAGCCAATGAAAACATCATGAATAGCAGCAGAACATTGTCTGATAGAGTGCTGGAAGATGAGCCCCTCAGGTTGGAAGGCACTCAAAATATAACTGGGGAAGAGCTGCCTCCTCAAAGTATAGTCAAGTTTAACGACCTGGATGGAGTCAAGCTTTATGGACCTTCATTTGCTGATGTGGCACAACACAAAATGAGAAGAAACAGCTGCAAACATCACTTAATAATTGGAACATGCAATGTACGAAGTATGAATCTAGGAAAACTGGAAATCCACAGAAATGAAATAGAACTCATAAACTTTTATATCCTAGGTATTAGTGAGCTGAAATGGACTGGTATTGGCCATTTTAAATCCAATAATCATATGGTCTACTATGCCAGAATGACAACTTGAAGAGGAATGCCCTTGAATTCATCATCAAAAGAACATTTCAAGATCTATCCTGAAGTACAATGCTGTCAGTGATGGGATAATATCCACAGGTCTACAAGGAAGACCAATTAATGTGAATATTATTCAAATTTACACACTAACCACTAAAGCCAAAGATGAAGAAGTTGAAGATTTTTGCCAACTTCTGCAGTCTATAATTGATCAAACATGCAATCAGGATGCATTGATAATTCCTGGTGCTTGGATTACAAAAGTCAGAAACAAAGACAAAGGATCTGTGCTCTATGGCCTCGGTGATAAAAATGATACTGGAGATGGAATGACAGAATTTTGCAAGACCTACGACTTCTTCATTGCAAATACCTTTTTTCAACGATATAAACGGCAACTAGACGTGGACCTCGCCAGATGGAGTATACAGGAATCAAATAGACTACATCTGTGGAAAGAGACGATGGAAAAGCTCAATATCATCAGTCAGAACAAGGTTGGGGCCAACCGTGAAACAGACGATCACTTGCTCATATGCAAGTTCAAGTTGAAACTGAAGAAAATTAAGAAATGTCCACGACACCAAAGTACAACCTTGAGTATATCCCACCTGAGTTTAGAGACCACCTCAAGAATAGATTTGACACATTGAATGCTAATGACCAAAGCCCAGACAAGTTGTGAAATGACATCAAGGATGCCACACATGAGGAAAGCAAGAGGTCATAAAAAAGACAGGAAAGAATGAAAAGACCAAAATGGATGTGAGAAGAGACTCTGAAACTTGCTCCTGAACTTTGAATAGTTAAACCAAAAGAAAGAAATGAAGAAGTAAAGGAACTAAACAAAAGATTTCCAAGGGAGGCTCAAGAAGACAAAGTAAAATATTATAATGAGATGTGCAAAGACCTGAAGTTAGAAAAACAAAACAGAAGAACATGCTCAACATTTCTCAAGTTGAAAGAACTGAAGAAAAAGTTCAAGCCACAAGTTGCAATGGTGGAGAATTCTAAGGGAAAATACTAAAGGAGACAAGAAGCATCAAAAGAAGATGGAAGGAATACACACAGACACTATACCAAAAAGAACTGGTTCATGTTCAACAATTTCCAGAGGCAGCATATGATCAGAAATCGATGGTACTGAAGGAAAAAGTCCAACTGGCACAGAAGGCATTGAGGAAAAACAAGGCTCCAGGTATTGACAGAATACCTCTTGAGAGGTTTCAACAAAAGGATGCAGCTCTGGAAGTGCTCACTTGTCTATGCCAAGAAATTTGGAAGACAATTACCAGGCCAACCAACTGGAAGAGAGCCATATGTATGCCTATTCCCAAGAAAAGTGATCCAACTGAATACAGAAATTTTTCGAACATTGTCATTAATATCACATGCAAGTAAAATTTTGCTGAAGATCATTCAAAACCAGCTGCAGCAGTATACTAGACAAGGAACTACCAGAAATTCAAGCCGGAATCAGAAGAGAATGTGGAAACAGAGATATCATAGCTGATGTCAGACTTATCCTGACTGAATGTAGAGAATGCCAGAAATAAGTTCACCTGTGTTTTATTGACTATAAAAAGGCATTTGACTGTGTGGCTTATAATAAATTATGGACAATCCTGTAAAGAATGGGAATTCTAGAAAACTTCATTGTGCTCATGAGGAACCTGAACAGAGATCAAGAGGTAGTCATTTGAACATTACAAAGGGATACTGCTTGGTTTAACATCAGGAAAGGTGCGTCTCAAGGTTATATCATTTCAAGAAATTTATGCAATTTGTATGCTGAGCAAATAATCCGAGAAGCTGGACTATATGAAGAAGAACGGGGCGTCAGGATTGGAGGGAGACTTCTTAACAACCTGTGTTATGCAGATGACACAACCTTGCTTGATGAAAGTGAAGAGGACGTGAGACACTTAACGATGCAGATTAAAGACCACAGGCTTCAGTATGGATTGCACCTCAACATCATGAAAAAGATATCCTCACAACTAGACCAATAAACAGCATCATGATAAACGTAGAAACAATTACAGTTGTAGAGGATTTCATTTTCTTAAATCCACAATCAACACCCATGGAAGTCGTAGTTAAGAAATCAAAAAACACATTGTATTGGGCAAATCTGCTGCAAAAGACTTCTTTACTGTGTTAAAAAGCAAAGATGCCACCTTGAAGACTAAGGTGCAACTGACCCAAGCCATGGTGTTGTCAATCACCTAATATACATGTGAAAGCTGAACGAGGAATAAGGAAGATCAGAGAAGAATTGACACCTTTGAATTGGGGTGCAGACAAAGAAAATTGAATATACCATGGACTGCCAAGAGAGGGAACAATTCTGTCTTGGAAGAAATACAACCAGAATGCAGCAGGAATGGTGAGACTGTGTCTCATATTTTGTGGACATGTTATCAAGAGGGAGCAGTCCCTAGAGAAAGACATTTTGCTTGATAAACTAGAAAGTCAGCAAAAAAGAGGAAGACCCTCGATGAAATGGATTGACACGGTGGTTGCAACAATGGGCTCAAGCATAACAACCATTTTGGAGATGGTGCAGGACCAGGCATTTTTTGTTCTGTTGTTGCTATGAGATGGAACTGACTTGATGGCATCTAACGACAATGGGAGGAGATGAAGAGAAAAACACCAACTAGACAAGACTTGTTGCAGTTCAGTAGATTTCAACTCATAGCGACCCTATAAATAAGTGGTAACACTGCTGAAGGGTAAGATGGTACCCAAGACTAGGGAAGTTACCACACCTTGGCCAAGGCAAGGTCATAGAAGGTTCATAATGAAAAACAAACCTGTTGCCTTTGGGTAAATTTCAACTCATAGCAACCATATAGTACAGAGTAGAACTGCCCCATAGGGTTTCTAAGGAGCAGCTGGTGGATTCAAACTGCCAACCTTTCTGGTTAGCAGCCAAATTCTTAACCACTGCACCACCAGGACTCCACTTTCATAGACACATCAAAACTCCCGGAGGGAGCGAATTACTGGACTGAGGCCCAGGGACCATGGTCTTGGGGAATATCTAACTCAACTTGCATAACAAAGTTTATAAAGAAAATGTTCTACATCCTACTTTGGTGAGTAGCACCTGAGGTCTCAAAAGTTTTTGAACAGCCATCTAAGATACTCCACTACTCTCATCCCATCTGGATCAAGGCAGAATGAAGAAATCCAAAAACACGACAGAAAGATTAGTCACAACTACCACAGTTTCCACTAGACCGAGACCAGCACAACTAGATGGTGCCTGGCAACCACCACCAACTGCTCTGACAGAGATCTCAATAGAGGGTACCAAGCAGAGCTGGAGAAAAATGTAGAAGAGAATTCTAACTCTTTTTTGGACCAGACTTACTGGTGTGACAGAGACGGAGAAACGCACAGAGAATGGTCCCAGACACTCTTTTAAATCAGTACTGAGTCAGTCGTGAGGTTCACCCTTCAGCCAAAGATTAGACAGGCTCATTAAACAAAACGAGACTAAAAAGGGCACACCAGCCCAGTGACGAGGACTAGAAGGCAAGAGGAGGCAGAAGAGTTGGTAATGAGAAACTCAAGGTCAAGAAGGGAGAGTGGTGACATGTCTTTGGTTTGGCAAAACAATATGTGTATGAATTGTTTAACGAGAAACTAATTTGCTCTGTAAACCTTCATCTAAAGTACAATAAAAATAAAAAGAAAGAAAGAAAACCAAGCAGTCCATTGGGCAAATTTGCTGCAAAGGACCTCTTTAAAGTGTTAAAAAAGCAATGATATCACTTTAAGGACTAAGGTGCACCTGACCCAAGCCAGGGTGTTTTCAATTGCCTCATATGCACGCAAAACCTGGACAATGAGTAAGGAAGACTGAAGAAGAATTCATTTCTTTGAAATATGGTGTCGGCAAAGAATATTTGATACATCGCGGACGGCTAAGACAATGAACAAATCTGTCTCAGAACAAGTACAGTGAGAATACTCCTTAGAAGCAAGAATGGCAAGACTTCTCACATACTTTGGAAATGTTAACAAGAGGTAACAGTGCCTGGAGAAGGGCCTCATGCCTCGTAAATTAGACATTCAGCAAAAAAAGAGGAAGACCCTTGACAAAACGGATTGACATAGTGGCTCCAACAATGGGCTCAAGCATAACGATTGTGAGGATAGTGCAGGACAGGGCAGTGTTTCCTTCTGTTGTTCATAGGGTCCACTATGAGTAGAATCAACTCCAGGGCACCTAACAACAGAGTTGAGTGAATTTGGGCAAGTCGCTTGTCCTCTCTGGGAGAAACAGGTTGTTCCTCAGGTGAAAAATCAAGAACTAGTAATACCTATCCCCAGTGTCATGGTGGAGATTAAAGGAGATAATGTGTTCCAGGACCTGGCATCCGGAATATTATATTCAATAAATATCAGTTTGCTGTGTTTATTCATATTAAATGCCACAATTTACCTTGCATGGCCATTCCTGAAACTATGAGAGTCCTCTTTTTCCTTCCCTGAAACTTCATCTTGAGTTATGCATAAAGGGAAATAAATATCTAAGCTATTGATGTTGTTGTTGCCAGTTGCCATGAAGGTGGCTTCGACTAATGGTGACCTTATGTACAACAGAATAAAACATCTGGTCCTGTTCAATCTTCAGGATCATTGGAATCTTTGAGTCCGCTATTGTGGCTATTGTGTCAATCCATCCCACTGAGGGTTGCTTTCATTTTCATTGACCAAACTTGCTTTTAAGGAACATTCTGTTTATATTTCTTTTAAGACTGATTTGTTCATTCTTTTGGCAATCTACAGTATACCCAATATTCAGTAATGATATACAGGTTTAAAATGTTGAGAAAAGATTCTTTTGAATATTCTCTTTTAACTGTGAGATGTGATCCCATGAAAAAAATGCATTTTATAGGCTGTAAACCTGGATCATGATTACTATTCTGAACTATCTTCAAAAATATAATTTTCCTCATACATCTAAGCATTACTGACTTACATAATTTTTCCCTCCACTTTTTTGAAATCCTTTTCTTTATTTTTTTATTTTGCTTTCGATGAAGGTTTGCAGAACAAATTAGTTTCTCTCATGAAACAATTAATAACATATATTGTTTGGTGATATTGGTTGCCAGTCCTACAACATGTCAACACTCTCCCCTTCTCGACCTTGGGTTTCCCGTTACCAGTCTTCCTGTCCACTCCTGCCTTCTCTTCCTTGCCCCTGGGTGAGTGTGCCCGTTTAGTCTCATTTTGTTTTATGGGTCTGTCTAATATTTGGCTGAAAGGTGAACCTCAGGTGTGACTTCAATACTCAGTTAAAAGGGTGTCCGGGGCCATAGTCTCAGAGTTCCTCCAGTCTCTTAGACCAGTAAGTCTGGTGTTTTTTTGTGAGTTAAAATTTTGTTATGCATTTTTCTCCAGCTCTGCTGGGGAGCCTCTATTGTGATCCATGTCAGAGCAGTCAGTGGTGGTAGCCAGGCAACATCTATTTGTGCTGGACTCAGCCTGGTTGACATTCTTTTCTTTCTTGACATGATGGAAATCTTTTCTCAAGCAGATGACAAATTTTCATAGCTTGAATAAATTTATCCTTATCTGTCTCACTTTTGTTGAGGATTTGGCACAACATAGCTGAGCAATCGATCACCAGCCAACCACGAGACTTCAGAAAAGTCATTATTAAGGAAGAGCCACACTCTCCCTCTCCCCTACCAACAATGAGTATGTGTAAGTAGCTAAAACCTATGTTCAAAGAAGGTTTAAAATGTTCCCACACCAATGTTCTATCCTAGGTTCCAACAAGATTCTCTGGGCTTCATAAATAAGCAGCACAGGAAAACATAATATGAATACAGAGCAAAGATGCTGATATTTGCTTACAAAAAAGACAACTCAGAATGCCTACTTGTGGTAAATTGATTGAAAAACTGGCCTCAGTGCTCCACTCCTCCCTGAGTTCATGCCCTTTACAACATGACTTTGCTGCTTCTCCCATCAAAAGTATACCTGTAGTCTACTTTCCCGTCCTTTGAATCTGGGCTACTCTTTGAACTTGCTTTGGCGAGGAGATGTGGCCTCAGCCGAGAACCTAAACTTTGAACATCTCTTTCTTGCCTCTGCCGTGAGAATGAGCGTGGGCTAGCTTGCTGGAGGAAGAGAGACCACCTGAACCAAAACCAGTCAGCCCAGCCACACCAACCTACAACAACTAACAGCCCACTGATTGCCAGACATGTGAGTGATCCCTAGCCAAGACTGGAACTGCTTAGTTTAGCCCAGACAAGATTAGCAGAACTACCCAGAGAAGTTGTAGGGTCATGAGGAAAAATAGATACTTAGTATTTTATGTCACTGATGTTTTGTAGTTATTTGTTATGCAACATAATTGTAGCAACAGACACCTGATACATTAACTAACATGAAATGGTGGAAGCTCCTGAGTGGTCAGGGATATTTTTGGAGGTGATGTCTTGGAATGGGAAAGGAGAAATTCTGTCTTTCTCTGCCTAGGATCTAAAATTTCATTTACGCATAAGATTCCTGTAGTAAGTCTGTTGCCGAAGCTTAATGATGATGTGCATCAAATTTTTGTCTGAAAGGATATCTCCCTCCTATGAGAGGACAGCTAAGACTCTGAGAACAGGATTCTCAAACTGGGGCACAAATAAGCTGAGGGATGTGCAACTGTTTTGCCAGGGCTCAGGCAAAGCTGCAGGATAAACATGATACATCTTCTTGGAACATGAATTTTCTTGAGGATTTGGAAAACAACATGTAGCACAGTTTTTCTATTAAAATAAAACCGGTATATTAAGGAACTGAATGTAATGTTCCCATACATATTAATAATGAAACACAACCACTCGTTTCTCCCCCTACTCTCACCCAGGAGTTCACTCTCTTCTGACATTAGATGTATAATTTTTGAAAAGTCGATAAAGCAGTATTCTGGGCAGTGCTTCTCCAATTTTTCTTTTGTGCCTGTTGCTCTCTTGTCATCAAAAGTCTTGGGAAATTGCCATATGAAAAACTGGTTTAAACATTTTTTAACATAGTTTATGGTTTATGAAACGAGTCCTGGCTGTTCAACAGTTGTGTTCTCGGCTGCTACACAAAAGATTGGCAGCTTGTACCCATTCAGAAGCATTATGGGAGAAAGACCTGGAGAGCTGCTTACATACAGATTACAGCCAAGAAAACCCTGTGGGGCCATTCTACTCTGTCATATGGGGTTGCTATGGGTTGAAATCAACAGTACCGACAACAATAACATGGTTGATGATTATCAAACTTTACAGATCAGGAGATATATAGATTTAAATTTCTAATAATGTGTTATGCATGCTTTCATAAATCTTTATGATCTGTTTTACTCCCAAGGAGGAAAAAATAAATAAAACAAACCACTCATCTAATGAGAAAATTGGTATTTCACATTCTAGGTTGGAAGGTTTCCTGACTTGGTTGGCCATCTGACCTTGTGTTCCATTCATTTATTCCTCAGCCCAGCCCACCAGCAGAGTCCTACTCTTCTGCTCTTCTGGGAACACAGTTTGGCCCTTCAGTGCCTTAGCTGTTGATGACTTCAATTGCCACTAAAAGGAAACCAGCTTTAGTTCTTCAAATTTTTGTAATTTTTTGTTTTGTTAAGTACTAAGAAAACTAAAAATGTTCCTCTTTTGTTTCCCATCAAAACTTTCCTTAGCTCTCCATCTATTACCCATAGTCTCCAAAATTACCCCTCAGTGTCATATTTGTGATTATCTTACTTATCAGTACATATTACTTTTGGTGGAGGATCATTTTATTCTCAGAGTTAATAATGGTGAGGAGAGTCAAGGCCTAACTAAGTGTACCCAGTCACACTTACCATGTTACCCTGGGTGCTGAGGAAATAGGAACTTGCTACCTAATCTTAATGTGTGCGTGTGTGTGTGTGTGTGTGTGTGTGTGTGTGTATGTTTCCCCTCCCAATGTTCCAGCACCATTTCCTTGGGAATAGAATAATCTCAACACTCTGAGATTTTAGTGTGTTCTGAAATAGGCCCAAGGAAGGCAAAGCCATCAGTCAGAAGACTAGATAGTGAAAGTGGAAATAGGAAGTTGGTAGGGGCTTGTCAAAGAGATAGAAAAGGAAAAGGAACCCAGAGCCTCGTCCGCCCCTCTGGCCCAGAGCCTCTGAGTCAGGCTGGGAAACATGGACAGCAGTTCACACGGAATGTGATAGGAGAGGGCAGCAGGAGAACAAGAGAACAGTGAACCATTCAGAGATCAGTGACTGGTAACAGCATTTTATTGCAGGGGTTCTGGCCTCAGAGTCTAAGCCCTCTGGGCTTATCTATGAGAAGATATATTGTGATTTCCAAGTTAAAAAATCACTCTCTTGTCAAGACTACCACCACCCTCCATCTTGCTAAATCCTATGGTCAGTTTTCAGTCCTCCTCTTACTTGGCCTCTCCCAGTATTTGACCTGACTGATTGTTCTTTCACTGAATCACTCTCACTGGTCTTCTGGGATATGCCCCTCACTGATTGTTCTCCAACTGAATTGTTCACTCCTTGTCTGATTCATCAGACCCCGAAATGTTGGCATATCCAAGGTTTCAGTTCTGGAATGGCTTCTCTGTCTACAGTCTTTACCAGATGTTATCTCCTTCCTCATGGCTTTAAACCCATCTCTCTACAGATGACTCTGAAACTGACCACACCACTCACACTTCTCCCCAAGCTCTATTCTACTATATCTGACTGCCTGTTCAGTATCTGTACTTGGATGTCTAAAGAGCATCTCAGTCTGAAGATGTCTGACCAGAACTCTTGATTCCTACACTGCACACACCCCCAGCCTGTGCCCCTACAATGTGCCCCATCACAGAAAATAGTCCACCATTGACCCAGAGGCTCAGGCCAGAGATTTTAGAGATATCATTGACTTTTTTTCCTCCATTCCCACGTCAAGTCAGCCACCTGGTTCTGTTATTTTCTACCTCCAAAAGAGGTCTAGATCCTGACCACTTGGCCCCACCTCCTCTGCGACCACTCTAGTCTAAGCTGCAAGCATCTCTCACCTGGACCTATTCTCTCCACTTCCATTCTTGTGCTCCAGTCATAGAATTGCCAGATTTAGCAAATAAAAACACAAGAGTTCTGGTTAAATTTGAATTTCAAATAAATGGCAGTTTTCTTTTTTTTAACATAAGTATATCCCATGCAATATTTGCGATGTACTTATACAAAAATTTCAAATTAAATTAGACATCCCATGTTGTATCTGGCAACCCTTTTCAAAAGTCAGTTCTCTGTGTAGTCATAGAGATGTTTGTTAAATATAAATTAGGTCATGCTACTTGTCTGAGTGAAGGCTTCCAGTCACCATCAAACTAAAGTGCCACATCCTTGCCATGGCCTACAAGGCTATGTATAGGAGGTGGCCAAGCTCATTCTCTCCATCCTCATCTCTTTCATTCCTGTATCCTCAGTCCCTAGAACTCTGCCTGACACACAGTAGTTGCTCAACAAATATTCGTAGAAAGAAGGTATGAACTGAGAAATGATCACAATATACAGAAAACTTGGTACAGCTGGCTGGAACTAGTCATCAGTAAACTGGGATCTCCCTATAATTATTAATTAATTAAAAGTAATTTTGAAGAGTTTTAAATGTTTCCAGAATCTTCTTGGAGAATCTACAAAACACTAGAGTTAAGAAACTTTAGCAAACTTTCTTACATTTTGAGCAAAGAAGACAGCAATGTATTCCATTGTTGATGTTCAGCAACTGTTTGTTGAAACATATAAGAATTCCTTATTTAGGTGTATATGCATAAACACCAAGCTGTTATTCCTTACTTATGTTAATTTGTTGAAACTCTGTATTTCAAAAGACAATTTTCTTATAAATTTCATAAATTGAGGTGATTATGGATAGTTCAAAGTTTACTTTCCTCACTTTGTCGAATTTTTTTCTGAGCTTATGTATCTTTAAGTGCACTTCTTTCTCTTTCCCCAGGCTGGGAATGCATTTCTTCTGAACTTTTATCAGTTAGAAGAAATTCATAAAAATAACTGTGAGTTCAATGGTAAGTGAAAATGTAAGAAATATTAAAATCTATAATTTGAAAAGCAGCAGTAAGTCTCATCTTCAACTGAAAAGCAAATAAAAAGCCCAGTCAAAGCAAAATATATTAGAAAGTCTTTTAGGCAATGCATTAGAGGAGCTCCTACGGAGCTGAAATCAAGATGAACCTCAGGAATATAGGAAGCCTGATCCTATCCATATTGTGTTCTTGTCTTGGAGTAATTGACTGTAACCTTCAAACTATAATGAATGAATTGTGTTACATCATGGACTGGATGAGAGTAGAAAGAGGTGGAAAGATTTAAGGGAAATGTCAGACTTGAGTAGAAGTTAAGAGCCTGTGATTACATTCGTTTGCTTCATGCAACTGAAGACAACAACCAGGTGGAACTGGGATCCACTGGAATATAGAGGGAATTCTGTATATATGTTTTCTTTTTTTCTTATTAAATGCTTCCTGTGTTTTCCTTCCTGGCCTGGACTGGCATTTATTTTTCTCTATTTCTGTGAAAGCAGCATGATATTTTGAATGGGAGGAAAACAGAGAGTTTCTTATCGTTGTTATGGAAATATTTACTGGCAGCAGACAGGAATATATTCCTCACAAAGAGGGCCACCTTTGCTGAAGATTTGCAAGAATTCTGCCTTCCTTACCAAACCAAACCTAACCCCTTACCGTCAAGTCGATTCCAACTCTTAGTGGCCCTATACAACAGAGTAGAACTGCCCCATACGGTTTCAAGGAGTGGCTGGTGGATTCAAACTGCTGACCTTTAGGTTAGCAGCTGAACTCTTAAACATTGTGCCACTAGGGCTCCAATTCCTTGCCAGGAATGCTTATTCACTACTATTTAGCTCTAAATAAAGTTCAGCTGAGCCAGGGCCTTATTTTAAAATCATCATTGCCATTTTAAATCTGACTACAATAGAAAAGAGTGACTCACAGTGATTAAAAAGGCAGTTGATGGGCCTGTATTAGAAATCATGGTCATTAATAAAATTTGACAACAGGAACAACATGTATTTTTTGTTCCCATAAACATTTAGTGCAAGTAAGCCCACATAACAGAACTCTTGGCATGGGGCTGAGTTGCTCTGAATTTGATTTAGAACAACATAAAAGAGCCAGTATCAGCTGCAGGGCACCAGGCACTGTTTCAGCTTGGGGGAGGTATCTGTTCTGAGAACTCTGGCATTTGTACTACATCCTTTCCATGTAGGGAGAACCCCATAAGTATCTGGGATTTTCTGAAGGTGAGCTCACCTTTCCAGAGTATCAGAGGGTGCTGTAGGATCTGTTCAGCTACCCCATAGCTCTCTCTTGATCACCCTCTCTCAATCACACAAACAGAGAAAAACACACAGGTATACACTGTTTAAAATCTACACACCTATTCACCACTTTTTTCCCAAGACACATTCCCAACCTTTCCAAAGGTGTCTCTGATCACAGTCACAGCACTGTTAGCACTGGGCCCTAACCTCTTGCCCTGGGCTAGAGAGCAGAGAAAAGTCTCTCTCCCTTTCAGTCCCAAGAGATGCCCCATTTCAAATCCCAGAGTGAGTGACATTACTTTTAGTGGAAACAACTCCCTTCTAGCCCCCAACGTCATTCTGAATGCAAATCCTACCCTTGCAGTTTCTGGCAACCTTGATCTAGTGGGAGCAAATGAATATGCTATTATTTAAATCTTCCTTTATTTAAATTAGATCTGTATTCAGGAAAGCTGATCTCATTCCTCAAAACCCTGGCTGCCTGGAAGAAGGCAGGGAGCAGGAGGCAGGCAGACCCTCAGACTTTGCCAGCCAGAGATCCCAGGAAAGCAGTTTCCTGAGCTGTCTCCAGGCAGAAAGTCCCAATCTCCCACCAGGGTGAAGATCAGCATTGTGCTAGGCTACGTTTTCATCTTCAGATGAGATGCGAGTGGAAGGAACATCATTTACAGTTATCATTTTAGGAAGAATAAAGTATAAAATTTCTTCCTCAGAGACATTTTGCAAACACTGGTAATTTCCACGTGTGACTCTAAGTGGTTTACTTATAGGAAAACCAGGACCTGACCTGCTGGGTGACATGAATGTATCTTAGTTATCGGGAATAATCCAAGCCCTCAAACCTCCTATGTGAAAGTTTTTATCGTGGTAATTGTTACACATCTGCTCTTTGATACTTGCTGCACTAAATCCCTGCCCCCAGGAAGTATAAATGGGGATTTAAGTCAAATCTTGCTACCCATTGCAAAAACAACCTCAGGCCATGCTTCCCTGAGAAAATACAGGGATGACAAATAAAATACAATTGTTATTTTGTAGAACAAATTCCGTAAGTCTCTCTGAGCCCAGGGGAAATGAGCAAGGTGTTCTTCGTCATGCTCTTACAATTAAGCCACATGTGGCCAAAGGAAATTTTGTCTTTTCCATCTTTCTATTCCCAATCTCTGACAGATAGGACAGAGCTGCAAATGGCTTAAAGTGTACAATCACTTTAATTTCAGGAAGTGAAATGTCTGAAACAGCTCTTTGGAGAAATTACAAGTCAAAATATGTGCCTTCAGTGAGAAGCCAAGTCAGTCAAGGAAAGGGCTTTTTCGCAGTTACTAATGGAAGAAATTTGCAGAACTCACTTACATACTTCCAGTCTGCAAGGTGGATGGTGGAGCCAAGCCCTTAAAGGATGATACAGGACTGTAGCTGAAATGGGTTTGGCTGATCATTCCAGATAAAGCAAATTGGTGCAACTGCTGGAGCTTTCCAAACTGTTGGGCTTGAAATCTGAGATGTTCTGTATCTTAGTGTTAATAATAGCAGAGTAAAGGAATAATGCTGTCTGCTACAAAATCAGAGCCCTGGTGGTGCAGTGGATAAGAGCTCAGCTGCTAACAAAAAGGTCAGCAGTTTGAATCTACCAGCTACTCCTTGGAAACCCTATGGGGCAGTTCTACTCTGTCCTTTAGGGTCACTATGAGTTAGAATTGACCTGACTGCACCAGATTTTACTATTATTATTATTACAAATATCAGATCCATAAATACTGATGCAAAGGGATGTGATTTTGCATGTTACTTATTCCTACTGACAGCCAAAAGAGTTGCCCTGAAATTTGTTTTTCTTTCATATATTCAACAAAGGTTAACTGAGCACTCACTTTGTACCAGACACTCTTCTAGGCACTGGAGATACCTCAATGAACAAAAGAAGAAAAATTTCCTGCCCTTAAGGAGCTTGTATTTTGATTGACAATAGCAAAGTAAACATCTAGCATGTCATACGTTGTTACTGCAATGGAGGAGAATGAAGCAGGGTGAGGGGATACAGGGTCTAATCCACAATCCCAAACCATGGGGATGGTGCAGGACTGGGCAGCATTTTGTTCCATTGTAAATGGGGTTGCCATGAGTAGGGGGTTGACTTCACAGCAGCTAACAACAACAAGGGGATGTTGATAGTTGGGGACTGGGGTGAACAAAACCATGAATGAAACAGGGAAGACAGGAGTGGGGAAAAGGATCTACAAATACTCTTAAAATAATATTAACTATCTCTATAGGATAGCCAAGAAGCTGGACCATATAAAGAAGAATGCAGCATCTGAACTGGTTGAAGACTCATTAACAACCTGTGATATGCAGATGACACAGCTTTGCTTGCTGAAAGCCAAGAAGACTTGAAGCACTTACTGATGAAGATCAAAGGCTACCGCCTTCAGTATGGATTACATCTCAACGTATAGACAACAAGACTATGCAACGAGAAAGAACAATGACAAATCTGTGAAGCATCTCATAACATGGATGAAACTGGAAGACATTATGCTGAATGAAATAAGTTAATCACAAAAGGACAAATATTGTATGAGACCTCTTTTGTAAAAACCCATGAAAAAGTTCACACAAAAAAAGTAAAAATCTTGGGAGGTTCCAGCAAAATGGCTCTCTAGGCAGAAACACCACGCCATCCCTCCACAGCAAAGATCCGAAAAACTAAGCCGAACAGAGAATACAACAATCCTGAGACCCTAAAACATCAAATGAAGAGATAAAGAACTGAGGCAAGCACCAAATGGAGTGAGAAAACAGAGAACAGAGAGTGAGGAGAGATTCATGCAGAGGTCCAATACCAGCTAACACAGCACGGATCAGCCTTCTTGGACTCCTATCGGAGACCAGCAAACAGGGGGTACGAGAAAGCAGCCTCACGGAGCGTCCAGCAGGAGACAAAACAACCAGTAATTTGCCATATATGCTTTCCCACCCTCCACCCTTCTTCACCCTGACTTGGCCTCCTCTGCTTCCCGTGGCCACAGTCTCTTGACCAGGAAACACCGGCTGCTTGGATTCCACACACCAGCACGGGCCGGCTCTCCAAGTGCCATTTGTTGGCGCTGGTGTTGTTTTTTTCCACTTCTTTTGATTTCTCCCTTACCTCTCACCACCTCCCCCTCTTTTCGCTCAAATACCTGGCTCCGTGCACCATCTTTGCTTCTTCCTGAGGGGCTGTGGAGCTCCGTTCGAGTGTGGAGCTGCTGCCCAGTATGGGCTGCTGTGCTGGTGGGATCCCAGGTCTTTTGTTCGTTCATTTGTTTTCAATTAATTGTTGTTTTCTTTTCCTTTTCTTGAGATGGGAGCCCTTTCTGGCCAGGCGGTGCTGCGTGGCAAGGAGACTTCCCACTCAGCTTGCACAGACGAAGCAGAGGGTTCCCTGAGGGCATTTCTTTTTTTGATGGTTTTTTTTTTCCTGTATTTTGGGCAGCCTTTCTTGTTTTCCTTTTTTTAAAATTGTTTTGTTTTCTTTTCCCTCTTTTTCCCTTTTTGTCTTTCTTTATTGCTCAGTTTCTTGTCTCTCTATATCTTCCTTCTCTTTCTGTTCCTTGAATACCTGGCGTCCTATACCTCTATGCCTTCTAGCCAGGCTGTACTGCAAAACCTGAAAGCGACTTCCCCAAACCTCATAGCTGCACTGGTGGGATCACTGGGAAATTTGTGGTTCTTTAAACTTTCTAATTTTTATTTATTCATTCTTTTCTTTTCTTTTCTTCCTCTTTGCCTTTCTGTTTTTCTCCATTTCATAGTCTCTCATCTCTCCACTACAACGGCAAACTCCCCTAGCATTCTTTTTTGTTTGTTTGTGTGTTTTTGGCTCCTGTTCTTCTCTCCTCTCTCCCATATTCATGTTAGCTCCACACATAACAATCTCACCACTACAGTCTGCCTACCTGCACTGTGTGCTTGACATCACACCACCAAGCAGCACAAGCACAGCCTACTGCAACCTGCCCTGCACTGATTACCAACAGGCTCTGGTGGCTGTAGTAAGTGCCACAAACAACCCGTCCCAGTAACTCCTCTTCAGCTAGGCCTGCCCTGCCGTACCATATCTGAGTGACTGACCCTGCCAATTGGAGAAGGAGGTGAAAAGTATTGTGCCCACAGACGAGCAAACAACAAAAAACACACAGTCCACCTGCTCAGACATAGTCAAATTTTTTTAAAAAAAGGGACGAAACAAAAAAATGCACAATCAATAAATGAGAAAAATAACTACTGAATGCCCCGAAGACAGCAGACAATCTCAAAACGTTTACAAAAACAGGACAGGATGGTTCCAGTAGGCGTCCAGAATAAAACACCAGATGGCACCTGTGGAAGAAAATGCACTAGAACTACCTGATAGGGAATTCAGATCTCTAATACTCAGAATACTCCAAGAGCTGAGGAAAAAGCTGACGAACATGAGGAAAAAATAGACAAATTCATGGAAAACACAGACAAAAAAATTGAAAGAATTCAGGAAAATACTGCAGGAATAAAATGCCAAAATAAATTCAAAACTGGAAATATACAAAGACAACAATTAGAACTCCAAAGGATAAACAACAAAATTTCAGAAATGGATGGTGTCATAGAAGGGCTGAGAAGCAGATCTGAAACGGTGGAAGACAGGATCAGTGGGATTGAAGACAAACACTTGGATACAACTCTGTTTCAGGAAAACTCAGAAAAAAGAACAAAGAAAAATGAAGAGACCCTGAGAGTTATGTGGGACACAATTAAAAGCAAAAATTTACGAGTGATTGGCATTCCAGAACAGGGGGAGAAAACAGAAAACACACAGCGGATCATTGAAGAACTGCTGACAGAAAACTTCCCCAATATCATGAAAGATGAAAAGCTGACCATCCAAGAAGCTCAGTGAACCCCATATAGGAGAGACCCCAAAAGAAACTCACCAAGGCATATCATAATCACACTCACCCAAACCAAAGACAAACAGAACATCCTGAGAGCAGCTCATGGAAAACAAGAAGTCACATACAGAGGAGAAACAATAAGACTAAGCTCAGATTATTAGGCAGAAACCATGCAGGCAAGAAGGCAAAGGGATGACATATATAAAATCTTGAAAGAAAAACATTGCCAGCCAAGAATAATATATCCTGCAAAACACTCATTCAAATTTGATGGTGAAGTTAGGTCATTTCTAGACAAACAGAAATTAAGGGAATATGTAAAAGCCAAACCAAACTTACAAGAATTATTAAAGGGAGTTCTCCTATCGGAGGACAAACAGCTTCAGCTCACAGGCAGAACCTATGATGCAGGATCGTACAAGCCAGAAACAAATCTAGGAAATGAATTCTTGAGGACTATCCAAAACCAAAAGAAATATAACAGGGAATCAGAGCAATCAATCAGTAAATTACCACAACATCAGAACAATAAAAGAGGGAATAAACGGCATAGGTATACAACCTTCTAATGGAGAGGAAGACAAGGCGATACCAAGTAATGGTAGACTGCTTCAAACATAGAAAGATAAGGGTAAAATTCACGGTAACCACAAAGAAAGTTAACAAACATACTCATTAAAAAAAGAGGAAACACATAAACTCTCAGCAAAAACAAAATCTACAAAAACAAAAAAAAAATGGAAGAGAAATCTACAAACAAAAGTATCTCAGCACAAGAGAGTAAGAAGAACAAAGAAAACTTCAGCACCACAAAAAAAAGCACTACAAAATGACAGAAACAAACTCACATCTACCACTAATTACACTGAATGTAAATGGACTCAATGCACCCATAAAGAGACGGAGAGTGACAGATTGGATAAGAAAACAGGATCCATCAATATGCTGTCTACAAGAGACACACCTCAGAAACAAAGATGTGAATTTATTAAAAGTCAAAGGTTGGAAAAAAAAATATATCAAGCTAACAACTACCAAAAAAGAGCAGGAGTGGCAATTCTAATCTCAGATACAATAGACTTTAAAACAAAATCTACCATAAAAGACAAAGAAGGACACTATATAATGATTAAGGGGAGAATCCATCATGAAGACATAACCATAATAAACATCTATACACCCAATGACAGGGCTCCAAAATACATAAAACAAACTCTAAAAACACTGAAAAGAGAAATTGAAAGTTCCACAATAATAGTAGGAGACTTCAACACACCTCTCTCAGTAAAGGGCAGAATAACTAAGAAGAAACTCAGCAAAGATACAGAAGACCTAAAGGGCACAATCAGCCAACTTGACCTCATAGACATATATAGAACACTCCATCCAACAGCTGCAAAGTACACATCCTTTTCCAATGCACATGGAACATTCTCCAGAGTAGACAACATCTTAGGCCACAGAGCAATCCTCAACAAGATCCAAAATGTTGAGATAATTCAAAGTATCTTCTCTGACCACAATGCCATCAAGGTAGAAATTAACAATAGAAAGAGCGAGGAAAAAAGATCAATTACATCGAAACTGAATAATACCCTGCTTACACATCACTGGGTAATAAAAGAAATCAGAGATGGAATCAATAAGTTCCTAGAATCAAATGAAAATGAAAACACATCATACCAAACATTTGGGACACAGCAAAGGCAGTCCTCAGAGGACAATTTATAGCAATAGATGCACATATCACAAAAGAAGGGACAAAATCAAAACATTAACTACAGAACTCAAACAAATAGAAAGAGAACAGCAAAAAAAACCCATAACCACTGGAAGAAAGGTAACAGTAAAGATCAGAGTAGAAATAAATGAAATAGAGAACAGAAAAACAATAGAAAGAATCAACAAAACCAAAACTTAGTTCTTTGAAAGAATCAACCAAATCTACAAACCACTGGCCAGACTGACAAAAGAAAAACAGGAGAGGACACAAATGACCCAAATAAGAAATGAAATGGGCAACATTACAACAGACCCAACTGAAATAAAAAGGATTATAACAGAATATTATGAAAAACTATACTCCAACAAATTTGAAAACCTAGAGGAAATGGATAAACTTCTAGAAACACACGGCCTACCCAAACTACAACAAAGTGATGTTGAAAATGTGAACAGTCCCATAACAAGAGAAGAGATTGAAAAGGTAATAAAAAAAACTCCCAACCAAAAAGAGCCCTGGCCCAGATGGCTTCACTGGAGAATTCTACAAAACATTTACAGAAGAGCTTGTACCAGTACTACTCAAGCTATTTCAGAGCATAGAAGAGGAAGCAACACTTCCGAATTCATTCTGTGAAGCCAGCATAACGCTGATACCAAAACCAGGAAAAGATGTCACAAAAAAGAAAATTACAGACCAATATCTCTCATGAATATAGATGCAAAAATTCTGAACAAAATTCTAACCAATAGAATTCAGCATCATATCAAAAAAATAATACACCATGACCAAGTAGGATTCATACCAGGTATGCAAGGATGGTTCAACATTAGAAAATCAATCAACGTAATCCACCACATAAATAAAAGGAAAGAAAAGAATCACATGATCATCTCAACTGACGCATAAAAGGTATCTGAGAAAGTCCAACACCCATTCCTGATAAAAACTCTCAATAAAATAGGTATAGAAGGAAAATTTCTCAACATAATAAAGGGCATCTATGCAAAACCAGCAGCCAACATCATTCTTAATGGAAAGAGGCTGAAAACATTCCCTTTGAAAACAGCAACAAGGCAAGGGTGCCCTTTATCACCACTCCTATTTAACATTGTGCTGGAAGTTCTAGCTAGAGCAATAAGGCAAGAGAAAGAAAAAAAGGGCATCCAAATTGGTAATGAAGAAGTTAAACTTTCCCTGTTTGCAGATGATATGATACTATACATAGAAAACCCTAAAGACTCCATGAGAAATCTACTGGAACTAATAGAAAGATTCAGCAGAGTAGCAGGATACAAGATAAACATTCAAAAATCAGTCGGATTCCTATACATCAATAAGGAGAACGATGAAAAATAAATCAGGAAAACAATACCATTTTCAATAGACCCTAAAAAGATAAAATACTTAGGAATAAATCTGACCAAGGATGTAAAAGATCTATACAAAGAAAACTACAAAACACTTCTGCATGAAACCCAAAGGGATCTACATAAATGGAAAAACATATCATGCTCATGGATAGGCAGACTCAACATTCTGAAAATGACAATTCTACCCAAAGCAATTCACAAATACAATGCAATCCTAATCCAAATACCAACAACATTCTTCAAAGAGATGGAAAAACTAATCATTAACTTTATATGGAAAGGGAAGAAGCCCCGAGTAAGTAAACCACTACTGAAGAAGAAGAAGAAAGTTGGAGGACTCACACTACCTGACTGCAGAACCTACTATACAGCTACAGTAGTCAAAACAGCCTGGTTTTGGTACAACGACAGACAAATTGACCAACGGAAAAGAATTGAGAAGCCAGATGTAAATCCATCCACCTGCGGTCACCTGGTCTTCGACAAGGGCCCAAAGTCCATCAAATGGGGAAAAGACAGTCTTTTTAACAAATGGTGCTGGCAAAACTGGATATCCATCTGCAAAAAAATAAAACAGGACCCATACGTCATGCCGTATACAAAAACTACTTCAAAATGGATCAAAGACCTGAATATAAATCCTAAAACTATAAAGCTCATAGAAGAAAAAATAAGACCAACACTTCAGGCCTTGATGCACGACATTAACAGGATACAAACATAACCATCAACGCACAAACCCCAATAGATAAGCTAGATAACTGGGATCTTCTAAAAATCAAACACCTATGCTCTTCAAAAGACTTCACCAAAAGAGTAAAACGAGAACCTACAGACTGGGAAAAAAATTTTGGACAGTGCATGTCAGACAAAATTCTAATCTCCATAATCTACAAGACAATCCAACAACTCTACAACAAAAAGACAAATAATCCTATCAAAAAATGGGCAAAGGAAATGAACAGACACTTCACCAAAGAAGACAGTCAAGCTGCCAACAGATGCATGAGGAAATGCTCACAATCACTAGCCATTAGAGAAATACAAATTAAAACCATAATGAGATATCATCTCAGCCCGTCATTACTGGCACGAATCAAAAACACTGGAAATAACAAATGTTGGACGGGCTACAGGGAGACTGGAACTGTTATGTAGTGCTGGTTGGAATGCAAAATGATACAACCATTTTGGAAAATGATATGGCTCTTCCTTAGAAAGCTAGAAATTGAAATACCATACGATCCAGCAATCCCACACCTAAGAATATATCTGAGAGAAATAAGAGCCGTCTCTCGAATAGACGTATGCACACCCATGTTCATGGCAGCATTGTTCACAATAGCAAAAAAAAGGAAACAACCTAGATGCCTATCAACAGATGAATGGATAAACAAACTATGGTTCATACACACAATGGAATACTATGCAACGAGAAAGAACAATGATGAATCTGTGAAGCATCTCATAACATGAATGAAACTAGAGGGCATTATGCTGAGTGAAATAAGTCAGTCACAAAAGGACAAATATTGTATGAGACCTCTATTGTAAAAACCCACGAAAAAGTTCATGCACAAAATGTAAGAATCTTTGTTGGTTACCAGGGATGGGAGGGGTAGGGGCGGAAATACTAAACAGACAACAGCTAAGTGGTAACTTTGGTGAAGGGTAAGACAGTACACACAATTTTGGGAAAGCCCCTACAACTTGTGCAAGAGAAGGTCATGGAAGCTCCCTAGACACATCCAAACTCCCTGAGGGATGGAACTGCTTTGCAGAGGGCTGTGGGAACCATGGTCTCGAGGAACATCTAGTTTAATTGGCATAACACAGTTTATAAAGACAATGTTCTACATTCTACCTTGGTGAGTAGTGTCTGGGTTCTTAAAAGCCTGTGGGCAGCCATCTAAGATACTCCTCTTGTCTGACTCCTTCGGGAGCAAGGAAGAATGAATAGAACAGGATACAAGGAAAAGATTAGTCCAGAGGACTAACGGGCCACAGCTACCAAGGCCTCCACCAGACTGAGTCCATTACAGCTAGATGGTGCCCGGCTACCATCACTGACTGCTCTGACTGAGATCACAACAGAGGGTTCTTGACAGAGCTGGAGAAGGATGTAGGACAAAATTCTAACACACAAAAAAGACCAGATTTACTGGCCTGACAGAGACTGGAGAAACCTGAGAGTAAGGCCCCCAGACACCCTTTTAGCTCAGTGCTGAAGTCATTCGCGAGGTTCACCGTTTAGCTGGGGATTGGACAGCCCCATGAAAAAAAAAATAGGACTCATCGGGACAGCAGTCCAGGGACAAGGACTAGAACGCAGAAGGGGACAGGAAAGCTGGTGATAGGAAACCGAAGTTTGAGTTAGGACGGTGTTGACATGTAGTGGGGTTGTTAACCTTTGTCATAGGGCAGCATGTGTACTGTTTATTGAGAAAGTATTTTGTTCTGTAAACCTTCATCTAAAGTGAGAATAGCAGCAGAACTGGAAGAACATAATCGATGTCACTGAATTGTGCATGTAGAAATTTTTGAAATGGTGTATCTTTGGCTATGAATGTTTTCACCAAAAAAAAGAAAGTTAGATAAGGGAGAGGGTTTACATGTCATGGGGTTGTTAACCAATGTCATGAAACAATATGTGTATTGACTGTTTAAGGAGAAACTATTTTTTATGTAAACCTTCACCTAAACTACAACTAAAAAAAAAAAAGTCAAAGAACTCCTTGCATTGGGCAACAGACCTCTTTAAAGTGTTAAAAAGCGAAGATGTCAGCTTAAAGATTAATGTGCTCCTGACCCAAGCCATTGTGTTTTCAATTCCCTCATATGCATGAAAATGCTGAGCAACAAATAAGGAAGACTGAAGAAGAACTGAAGCCTTTGAAATATTGTGTTGGTGGAGAAAATTGAATATACTCTGGACTGTCGAAAGAATGAACAAACCTATCTTGGAAGAAGTACAGCTAGAATGCACCTTAGAAGCAAGGGTGGCAAGACTTTGTTTCACATACTTTGGACCTGTGATCAGGAGCAACCAGTTCCTGGAGAAGGACATCATGCTTGGTAAGATAGAGGGTCAGTAAAAAAGAGGAAGACCCTCAAAGAGATGCAATGACACAGTGGCTGTGACAGTGGGCTCAAACACAGCAATAACTGTGAGGATGGCACAAGACCAGGCAGTGTTTCATTCTCTTTGCAAAAGTCACTATGACTCAGAGCCAACTCAACAGCACCTAAAAATGATAACAACAACGACAGTATTGGCTGTTGGTTTTGCATATATACACTTAATTATGCTGAGAAATTTCTTTTCTATTCTTATTTTCCTGAGAATTTTTACCAGTAAAGGGTGCTGAATTTTATCAAATGCCTTTTCTGCATCAATTGATATGATCATATAGTTCTTTTCTTTTGCTTTATTTCTGTGGTGAATTACATTGATCCATTTTCTAATGTTAAACCACCCTGTATTCCTGGTATGAATCATACTTGACCCTGGTGTGTGATATTTTTGTATGTTCCTGAATTCTGTTGGCTGGAATTGTGTTGAAAATTTTTGCGTCTAAGTTCATGAGGGATATTGGTGTGTAATTTTCTTTTTTGTGATGTCTTTGTCTGAATTAGGTATCAGGGTTATGCTGGCTACATAGAAAGAGTTAGGGAGTATTCTCTTCTCTTCAGTGTTTTCGAAGGCTTTGGGTAGACTTGGTCTCAACTCTTCTCTGAATCCTTGGTAGAATTCCTCAGTGTAGCCATCCCATCCTGGGCCCTTTGTGGTTGTTGTTGGCAATTTTTTGATGACCTCTTCAATCTTCTTTTGTGAGTGATCTGTTTAGATTTTCTACCTCTGTTTGTCTTAGTTTAGGTAAGTACTGTGTTTCTTGGAATTTGTCCATTTCATCTAGGTTTTCAAATATGTTTTAGTACAATTTTTCCTCATAATCTGTTATGATCCTCTTTATCTCAGTTGTATCAGTTGTAATGTCTCCAGATGCATTTCTTGATTTGGTTACTTGCCTCTTCTCATTTTTTCATCAGTAGTTTGTCTATTTTATTGATCCTTTCAAAGAACAAACTTTGATTTTGTTTGGTTCAAACTATGTTGATTCTTTCTACTGTTTTTCTGATTTCTATTTCATTTATTTCTACCCTGATCTTTATTAATTCCTCTTTTCTGGTAGTTTTTGGTTTCTTTTGTTCTTTGTTTTCTGTTTGTTCCAGTTGTTAATTTAAGTTATTGATTTTGGATCTTTCTTCTTGTTATTGTAGGCATTTATTGCTATGAATTTCCCTCTCAGTACTACTTTTGCTTTGTCCCAATGGTTTTGATATGTTGTGTCTTCATTTTCATTTAATTCTAAGAATTTTTTTAATTTCACTTTTGATTTTTTCCATGATCCAATAGTTTCATAGTAATGTATTAATTAGTTCCCATGTTTTTTTGTCTTGTTTGTTTTGTTTCCTTATTCTTCCCATTGTTGATTTCTAGTTTCATAACATTATGGTTAGAGAATGTGCTTCTTTATGATTACAAACTTTTTAAAGTGGTTGAGAATTGTTTTGTGTCCTAGCATTAGGTCTATTCTTGAAAATATACTACGTATGCTGGAGAAAAATATGTTTTGTTCTGACAATGAGGAGTGTCCAATATGAGTATTAGGTCAAATTGTCTTGATTTATTTAATATCTCAATGTCCTTAGTGATTTTATTTTTAAATATTCTGTCTAGAATCAAATGTGGTGTGGTAAAGTCCCCAACTATTACTGTGGAATTGTCTATCTCTCCTTTCATATTAGTCAGTGTTTGTTTCATATATTTTGGAGCATTGGTATTAGGTGTATATATGTATTTATAGTTCCTATGCCTTCCTGCTGGATGGATCATTTTGTTATTATCTGATGGTCTTCTTTGTTAAAGATAATTGAAAACAGATTGCAACAGTACTTTGACAGGGAACTTCTAGAAAGTGAAGCTGGATTCAGAAGAGGAGGTATAATGAGGGATATTACTCCTGACATCAGATGGATTTTGGCTGAAAGAGGAGAATACCGGAAAGACGTTTGCCTGTTTATTGACTACACAAAGGCATTTGACTGTGTGATCACAACAAATTGTGGATAACATTTCAAAGAATGGGAATTCCAGAACAATTAATTGTGCTCATAAGGAAAGCGTACATGGACGAAGAGGCTGTCATTTGAACAGAACAAAGGCATACTGTGTGGTTTAAAATCAGGAAAGGTGTGTGTCAGAGTTGTATCTTTTCACCAGACTTATTCACTCTGTATGCTGAGCAAATAATATGGCAAGTTGGGCTATATGCTGAAGAACAAGGTATCAGGATTGGAGGAGGACTCATTAATAACCTTTGATATGCAGATGATACAACTTTGCTTGCTGAAAGTGAAGAGAAGTTGAAGCAGTTAATGATAAAGAGCAAAACACTAAAGACTTCAGTATAGATCACACCTCAACATAAAGTAAATGAAAATCCTCACAACCAGATCAATAAGCAACATCATGATAAATGGAAAAAATATTGAAGTTGTCGAAGATTTCATTTTACTTGAATCCTCAATCAACACTCATGGAAGTAGGAGTCAAGAAATTAAACGATGTAGTTCACTGGGCAAATCTGCTGAAAAAGATCTGTTTAAATTGTTGAAAAGCAAAGATGTCAATTTGAGGACTAAGGTGCACCTGACCCAACCCATAGTATTTTTAATCACCTCATATGCATATGAAAGCTGGAAAATGAATAAGGAAGACCAAAGAAGAACTGACATCTTTGATTTATGATGTTGGTAAAAATATATTGAGTATGTCATCGATTGCCAGCAGAAAGAACAAGCATGTCTTGGACGAAGTAAGCCAGAATACTTCTTGGAAGTGAGGTGGTGAGACTTCGTTGCATGTGCTTTGAACATGTTATGAAGAGGGTCTAGACCATGGAGGACACCTTGCTTAGTAAAGTAGAGGGTCAGTGAAAAAGAGGAAGACTCTTGACAAGATAGTATGACACAGTGTCTGCAACAACAGGCTCAAACATAGCAACAATTGCGAGAATGGCTCAGGACCAGACAGGGTTTCATTCTGTTGTACGTGGGGTCACTATGAGTCAGAATAAACTCAGCGGCACCTAACCTTTGAATAATTCTTGCAGAGCTGATTGGGTAGTGGCAAATTGCCAGAGCTTCTGTTTATTTGGGAATGTCTTGATTTCCCCCTTGTTATTGAATGACAACATTGTGGGGTAAAGAATTCTTGGTTAGCAATCGCTTTCATTCAATATTGTCTGCTGTACGTGGGGTCACTATGAGTCAGAATAAACTCAACGGCACCTAACAACAGTAATTACAATGTCCTTCTTTATCTCTTGTTATATATTTGAACTTAAAGTCTATTTTATCTGATATAAGTATGGCCACAATTGCTCTTTTTTGTTTATTGATTGCACAGAATATTTTTTTTCCATTCTTTTGTTTTCAGTCCGTTTGTGTCCTTATGTCTAAGATGTGTTCTTGAAGACAGCAAAAAGGTGGATCATGTTTTTTTTGTTTGTTAGTTTTTTGTTGTTTTTTTTCTAATCCACTCTGCCACTCTCTGACTTCTGTAGGGGGAGTTTAAACCATTCACATTTAAGGTTATTACTGAAAGTTATGTCTACCTCATTCATTTTGCTATTTGTTTTTTTGAGTATTTTGTGTCTTCTTTGTCTTTTTATTCTCATTTTTATGTTATAATTCAAGTTTGGCTGGTGTCTTATAATGAGCCTTCTTGATTTTTTATTTTCTTTGTGCATTTTTTCAAAGTGATTTCTTAATTGTTACCACAAACATTACACAACTTGCAATTACAAAAACCCTTTAACATATGAACAAACAACACCATACAACCGTAGTATATTAAATCTATTCCTGAATTACTCCTCCCTCCCCCATTTCTGTTGGTGAGCCTCCATTAACATCATTGTACATTCTACAGCTGATAAATTTATTTTGTAATTATTTCTCACAATCTTAATATTATCTTGCATGCAGGATTAAATTACTGAGTTTTTCTCTGACAGTATCATACACATGGCCCTCATGATATTGTCCATGTTGTTGTGTTTTTTTGAGACCTGTCTCTCTTTTCTTTTTTTCCCCTGTATGCCTTAAGTATTTGTTTAATGTTCTTGGCTTTCCATTTGGACAACTCCTTTGAGTAATACTTGTAGAGCTGGTCTGGTAATGGCAAATTGCCAGAGCTTCTATTTATTTGGGAATGTCTTGATTTCCCCCTTGTTATTGAATGGCAACATTGCTGGGTAAAGAATTCTTGGTTAGCAATTGTTTTCACTTAATATTTTGTATATGTCACTCCATTGTCTTCTGGCCTCTAGAATTTTGAGGAAGAAATCTTCACTTATTCTTATAAAGAATGCTTGGTATCTTACACTGTGTTATTCTCTTGCTATTTTCAGAATTCTCTACTTGTCTTTGATTTTCAGAAATTTTATTAGAATGTGCCATGGAGTTGATCTTTTTGTATTTCCTCTAATGCGAATTCGTCTAGCTTCGTGTATTTGTAGGCTTGATTCTATGTGCAGGTGTAGGAAATCCTCTAGAATAATTTCTTGAAAAATTTTTATTATGCCTTTATTATTGTCAAGGTGCTCTGGAATTCCAGTCATTCTAATTTTAAATTTCTTAATTGAACCCCCTATTTCCATTAGGCTTTGTTCACTGTTCTTTGTTCTTTTCTTTTTCTTCTATTGAATGAGTTCATTTATTCTGTCTTTTACTCACTTAATGTGTCTTCTCTCTGTTTGACTCTATTGTTGAGTGTTTCTCTTGGGTTTTTCTAATTCACTTGCTTTATTTTTCGGTTCCACTATGTCTCTCTATTTTTGTTTTGTTTTTTATGTTTTCAATTTTGAATGTTGATGCAGTAGCAATGAAAACATAAAAAGAGAATAAACACCGCTGGGGAATGAAGGCTTTCTGTAGAAGCTGCATGAAATCTTTCAGGAATTTGGATTCCTGAAGGTTTGACTCTATAGGTTAATAACAACTTTACCACCACTCCTATCTCTTTGGATCCCCGGTGCATAACACCTCATGCGCTCATAGAAGTTGAATGTTGCAGGGATCTTAGGGAACATTTTTTCCATTTCTGAGATACCTGGGGTCAGGATTGCAATCGAGGCTGAGGGACATTTTGTCTTTTGTGTAAAATACATGGTATCAAAACCATGTCTTTGTCATCATGTGCACATAACCAAAGCTTCATTTAAGATGGCAAATCCACAGTAAATTTAGAAACCCCTGATAGTGAATCTAGCTTCCAAAAAGCACATCTTTTGCTGTTTTTGGAATAAATTCTATCCTGGGGATATCTGGAATCTCCCAGTGTGGAGGATGTCTAAACACTGAATCAGATTCCAACTCAAGTACAGAATTTGATCCAAACTTTGGAGCTTGGATTCTGGAAGCCAAGAAAATTCTGATCCTTCTGTTCAGCCCATGGCATTGAGGGGTCACAGCCTGAATATCTTCAGAGCTTTTGGAAAGGGGGCTCTGCTGAGCCAGCAAGGTTATGAGACTAGGAGCCTTGACAGGGAAGCAAAGGGAGTGTGGCAGCTGTGCCCCTAGTGTGAGCCTGCACATATTGGAGGGTACAAGGTTGCAGTGGGGGAAACCTAAAAAACAAACAAACAAACCTATTGCCATCAAGTTGATTCCAATTCATGGCTACCCCATGTATTTCAGAGTAGAACTGTACTCCGGAAGTAGATCACCAGGCCTTTCTTCCATGCCTATTCTAGATATATTCAAACCACCAAACTTTTGGTGAATAGTCAAGTGTTTAACAATTTGTGCCACTCGGGGCCTCCTCAGCAGGCAGAGCCTTCCCTGAAAAGCTCAGCTCATGTAAGGACAGTTGCCTGGAAATACCTGGAGCAATCAGGCTGAGTCTCTAAGGAGACCCCTACAGTGAATTGACTAATACCCTTGAAGAACATAAACAGGAAAGTGAAGTAAACGGAAGCCCGCTTTGTGAAGACTATTTAATAAATTAACTTTATGCCAAAATTTCCAATATCAGACATGCATTGAATTAATTCTCTAGTCTGAAGGTCAGTCATAAATGATAAGTTAAAGACTTAGGTTATTTCATCCTAAAGCCAACTTTTCACTTCGCTTTGGGACAAATGGAATGGAGAATCACCTAGGAGGAGGGGTGGCTTCTGTTAATATGCTTGTCAAGAAAGTTAATTTGAAAAGAAATCCAATACACGTAGGTTATTATTAGTGTAATATCACCATAGCTTATCCTGAGGAGAGGGTGACATCATCACTTTTGGGATGCAGGCCCATATGAACAAAGATGTTTTCTAAAAGTCACAAACTGAAGGATAAGATTTCATGTGATTATTTTTCTGACTCCTCCCACTTGCTCATTACTCATACTTGGGCATTCTCCTAACTCCACTCACTTTTACACTTCCTATACCTGCACTATCTTTTGACCACGTCCACCTGCTCATTACCCACACCTGGACTGTCTTCTTCCCTTTTGGTCAAATCTTTCTTCCCCACTTTCTCCGACAACAGTGACTTCTAACCTTTTCTATAAGGAGCTTCCCCTACTCACTTCACATGGTTCAGGTACGGTAGTCCCAGAAATTCTGATTTAAACTGGTTTGATTTGTGATCTGACCATAAGGATTTTTAAAAAATTCCCAAGTGATTCTAAAATGTAGCCGAGAATGAAAACTACTGCCGTCTTCCTCTGCCCCAGGGAGAAGCATATGAACCAAAGTAGGCTAATCAGAGTACTTCTATGGGATTTGGTTATTGATATGATGGTCTGGACTGTCCTTAAAGTCTGTTTGCAGGAATTGTGTCAGCCTGTCTGCCCAAATCACCACCCCCCCATCCACCCCTGCATGATTGTTTCTCTACTCCTATCTTCACGCCCTCATCCCAGACATCCTGGCTCCCATGTAGCTCTCAGACTCACTTGGCTGGTTCCTGGATGTACATCTTTTTCTTGTTTTTTTTTTTTTTGCAAGCACATATGATGATCTAACATCACACTTCTTTGGGAGATATGATGATTTCATTTATCAAACTATTTAAATATTAATGCTGTCTCCAAGCCACAATCACCATTCTAGTCAGATGTCATTTTATTTTATTTTCTTTACATATGTGGAGAAATCATCACCACAGTCAAGATAATGAACAAGTGCATCATCCCCAAAAGTTTCCGTGTTTCTCTTGGTAATCCCTCCTTCTCCCACCGCCATTATAATTCATATTTTCTACCATTTTCTATAAGTGGAATTTTATATTTTTTATATATTTATATATATATTCCACGTATAAGTGGAACAACAATCCTTTTTTAAAATTTTACCTCCCTATTCCTCCCTTTTCTCCAGCCCCTGGTAACCAGTAGTCTACTTTTATCTCAATGAGTTTGAATAGTCTAAATATTCCATATAAGTGGCATCATACAATATTTGTTCTTCCGTGTGTAACTTATTTCACTTATAATATGATTTCATAGTTCAGCCATGAGATAGCATATATGAGAACTTCCTTCCTTTTTATGGATGAATAATATTCCATTGCCTATAACACATTTTGTTTATCCAGTCATCCATTGATGAACATGTGGGTTGTTTTCACCTTTTGGCTGCTGTGAATAACGCTCCTAAGAACTCTGGTGTACTAGTATCTTTTTGAGTCTCTGCTTTCACTGTTTTGGGGTTATATATCTACATACGGAATTGCTGGGTCATCTGATAATTCTGTTCAGTGTTTTGAGAGCCACCAAACTCTTTTCCATAGCAGCTGCACCATTTTGCATTCTCAGCAGCAACGCATGAGTGTTCCGACTTCTCCACATCCTCGTCAATGCTTCTTATTTTCTGTTGTGTTTTTTGTTTTGTTTTATATTAGCCATCCTCCTGAGTGTGAAATGTTATGTCCTTGTGGTTTTGATTGCATTTCTCTAATGACTACTGACATTTTTGAGCATCTTTTCATTTACTTGTTGACCACTGCCATTTGTATATGTTCTTTGGAGAAATGTCTATTCAAGTCCCTGGCCCATTTTTTAATTGGGTTGTTTGTCTTTTTAATGTTGAGTTGTAGGAATTCGTTATATATTCTGGATATTAAGCCATTACCCAATATATGGTTTCCAAATATTTTCTCACACTCTGTAGATTGTCTTTTCACTTTTTTAATAATGTCCCTTGATGCACAAACAGTTTTAATTTTGATGAAGTCCAGTTTATCCATTTTTTGTTTTGTTGTTCTCGCTTTTGGTTTCAGGATAAGATTTGTCATAAAGTCTCATGGCCTTTAATTCTGACTTTTGTTTGTTTCATTTCCGTAAAAGCTGTTTTCCCTCAATACTCAGAAGTTTGCTACAAATGTTTCCCTTAAGCTTAGTTTTCATTCACAGAGTCAGGCCTCTAATACTCTAACTCTGGTATCAACAAATTGAAAGTGTCCTGACTTAGAAAGTGATGTGCTTTGAGTTTATATTAAAAAAAAAAAAAATTTAGAAATAATTCTGTCCCTAATTAGCAGCTGAAACAATGTTCTATTCTTAAAAAACGTGTTTTTCAGCAAAGCTGCTGTATGAGTTTCTTACGGTTGCCATAATAAATTACCACAAATCTGATTGCATAAAACAACAGAAAAATTTATTCTCTCATAGCTCTTATGGCCAAATGGCCAAATCTATGGTGTCAGTAGAGCCACACTCCTTCTGGAGGCTCTAGGGGAGAATCGTTCCTTGCCATTTCCAGCTTCTGGTGATTCCAGCAGTCCTTGGTTCATGGCAGCTTGACCTTAATCTCTGCCTCTGTCTTCACACAGCCTTCTTCTCTGTGACTGTCTCCCAAATCGTCCTCTGCCTTCCTCTTATAAGGAAATCTGTCATTGGATTTAGGGCCTATCCTAAATTTCTGGTGACTCAACCTGAGATCATTAACTTCATTACATCTGCACAGATCTTTTTTTTTTTTTCCAGATAAGATCACATTCACAGTTTCCAGGGGTTAGAACTTGGACATATATTTTTGGACACCACTATTCAACTCACTACAGTTGCTGTAGAAGTAAATTTTAACTGCAGGGGTTATCAATTTCTAGATTTCTGATTTCCTGATGGTTTCAGATGAAAGGCTTTGTTCCTTTGAAAAGTATTGTATTATCCCCAAAGTGCTTGCAACGTTTCATATGGGAGTTTAGATTTGGGGGAGAAGTGTATTTGTTTTCTTCAATAAAAGTTTACTGACCAAAACAATAAGATTAACAAAAAAATTAAGCCTCAAATTTTTTTTTTAAAAATCTCAAAAATCAGAATTTTGTCTTTTCTTTAGTTCAACATTTCTGTGTTACTCCAAACACCATTAGCCCTGAATACTTGTAGTGATTTTCATATGCATGATCTCATTTATTCTTTATTAACGCTGTGAATTGGGTATTATTTCCATTTTACAGATGTGAAAACTGAGGTCCAGGGAAGTGAAGTGAGTTGCCCAATTCGGTCACCACATCAATTCTCCCTAAACATTGAGGAAGTGTAGAAATTTCTGTGATAATAAAAAATGGTGTTAGATTCAGTTTTCCTATTTGACATAATGTAAAATCTATTTTAAACCAATATCTAAATTCAGTTACAACTCTACTTTTTATATTTATTGAGTTTATAAACTTTAGAATTGTTTTGGATAAAAGAATCTATGTTAAATGATGATATACAGATTATCTTCAGACTACAGAATTAATTTAAAGCATATTTGGTATTAGAAATTACAATGTTACAAAGCAGAGCCAACATGATGCTATAGACAGAAACATCATGCCATCCCTCTGCAGCAAAGCCCCCAAAACACTAAGTAAAACGGATACAAATGTCAGTCCTGGAACCCTAAGTGCCAACTGAAGGAATAAAGAATTTGATCAAACACTGAATGTAATAAGAAACTAACAGAGAACAGAGAACAATGAGGGCTACGGAGTGGAGGTCCCATACCAGCTAACATGGCTGCATTTGCCATCTTGAGCTACACTGGCCAAAGAACTCTGAACAAGGAGTATAGCAAGGCAACTTCACGGAGTTAGAGAGATAGGAGATCAGGAGATAGAGCACCTAGTAGCCAGGGATACACGCTTCCCCATCTCCCATCCTTCTTACTTCTAGGAGTCCTCCCTTGCTTGCCAAAGCACTACTGTTGCTCAGCTACAGTGACACAAGCTCACTGCCACTGGGATACTCCTTGCCTCCACTGGCCGGAACCTTCAGCCCCATTTTTTTGTTTGCTAGTTTGTTTTATTTTTTTCTGCTTTTTTTGTGTTGCTTCTCTAGCACTGTATGCCATCCTCTCCCTTTCTTGACAGGCTGTGGTGTTTGGTTTGGTTGCTTTCTTCTTTTTCTTTTCTGTGGTGTTTTTTTTTTTTTTTTTTTTTTTGTTCGTTTCTCTCTCCCTTCATTCCTACTCTTTCCCTCACCGAGCTAGCTTGTGTGCTATCCCCTCCCCTTCTTGACGGGCTGAGAATGTTTGCTTTGTTCTTGGTTTTTTTGGTTTGTTTGGTTTTTTTTTTTCTGTTTATTGATTTTTCTTTTTTTTTCTTTTTGCCTTTTTTCGTTGCTTTTGTCTCTCTCCTTTCCTTTCTTTTCTTTCTAACACCCAGCAAGTCCCGTGTTCCATCCCCTCCAATTCCTGGCTGTGATTTTTTTGGTTTGTTTGTTTTGTTCTTTTCTTTTTATGTCTTTTCGTCTTTTTTTTCTGTTCCTTAACTCTCTCTCCTTTCCTTTCTCCTGCACACTCAGCCTTGTGCACCACCACTGTCCCTTCTGGAGGGGCCAGGCTGTACAGCTCAGTTGGAGAGTCACTATGGGTGGCCTCCCAGAGTCTGCACTGCCATCATCGACAAGCTCCCTCAGCACCATTTTATTTATTTATTTATTTTTGTGTGTTTTCTGCTCTTTTTATGTGTTGTTATTGTTGTTATCATTCTTCTCTCTCTCCCCCTTCTTTTCTTCTTTCCCATTCACCCAACCCCTATGCTCTCCCACCTTCTTGGTGGGCTGTGCTGTACTGCTCAGCTGAAAAGCCTCTGTCTGGAACATGGCCTCCTCAAGTTTGCACTACCTCCACAGGCCAGCTCCCTCAGCCCCATGTTTTATATTTTTCTTTATCTTTCCCCTTTTCCTTTTCCTTATACTCCTGCATAGGCCCTTCATTGCCTCTGCCTCTTCTTGGCAGGCTATGCCATGCCATCTGGAGAGACAGACATCTGCTTGCCACCACCATAATTCTGCCCTGTCCCTAACAGCCAGTGCACCCACCACCATATTTTGTGGTTCTTGGGTTTTTTTGTTTGTTTGATTGTTGGTATCTTCTTTCTATTTCCTTTCTTTCCTTTCTCCTCCTCACTTAGCCCCATGCATCATCCATGCTGCGTCTCAACAGGCTGAATCATATCACTCAGGTGGAGAGCCAAGGACATGACCTACACAGTTCTACCCGATCCCCTCCTGCTGAATCCTACTGCACTGCCATTTTATTTACTTTCTTCCTTTTTATTATTTTTTACTTCATGTTTTGACTCTTTTTTTCTTTTTTGTGTTTGTTTCTCTATCTTCTTTCTCTTCTTTCACCCACCCACTTAGCTCTGCACATCACATCCTCTTCTTTAACTCTTGCTTATCTGCACCAGGGCCAAGTGCCACACTCCTGAGCAGTACTGGTGCAGTCCATCAGCCCTGCCTTGCACTGCCACCAGCCCTGACCCATCATCTCCAGTTCATACTGCAAAGTACTCGTCACCTCTTCTCCACCCCTGCTGGACCTTCCTTGCTGCAGCATAGCTGAGTGACTGGCCTTACCCACTTGGACAATGTGGTGAGAAGAATTGCACCCACAGGCAAGCAAGCAACAAAACACACCAAGCCTGCCTGACCAAACATGATTAAATAAAACAAAAAAGCAGGACAAAACAATCAAATCTACAGTCAGTAAACAAAGAACATAATTTCTGAATGTCACAGAGACAGTAGACAATATCAAAACATATTAAAAAAAAAAAAAAAAAGACTGGGTGGTTCCCAAAAGCAACAAAAATAAAAAAAGCAGATGTCTTTCTGCTAGAAGACAAGGCACTGGAACAATCTAATAGGGAATTCAGAACTATAATATTCAGATTTCACCAACAGATGAAGGGAAATGTAGATAAAGATCAAAAATGGACAAAAATCATGGAAAAAAGAAACAAAACAATAGAAGAACACAGGAAAATAATAGAGAAAAAATATCAAAATAAATACATAAATAGAAATCATATAAAAACAGTAATTAGAAATCCTAAAGATTAACAAGATTTCAGAAACTGACAATGCAATAGAAGTTTTTGGGAGTAAATTGGAAACAATGACAGACAGGATAAGTGAAACTGAAGACAAGTCCTTGGATACCACTTTGAGGAAAAAAACAGAAAAAAAAAGAAGAAAAATGAAGAAACCCTGACAACAATGTGGGATTCAATCAAAAGCAAAAATCTGCAAGAGATCACAGTTCCAGAAAAGGGGGAGAAAATGGAAAACACAGAGAAGATCATGGAAGATGCTGACAGAAAACTTCCCTAGTATCATGAAAAGCTGACTCTCCAAGAAGTTCAACGAAGCCCATATATGACAGACCCTGAAAGAAAAACACCAAGACAAATCGTAATCATGCTCACTAAAATCAAAGACAAAGAAAGAATCGTGACAGTAGCCTGAGAAAAACAAAAAGTCACACCTACGAAACAATATGACTAAGCTCTGATTACTCGGCAGAAATCATGCAAGCAAGAAGGTAGTGGGGTGACATATATAAAATCTTGAAAGAAAAATATACCAACCAGGAATAATATATCCTGAAAAACTCTCACTCAAATATGATAGTGAAATTGCAACATTTCCAGAAAAACAGAAATTAAGGCACTACATAAAACCGAAACCAAACTTAAAAGAATTAATAAACAGAGTCCTTCAGTTAGAAAACCAACAACATCAGACAAATATTTGAATCTAGCACATAAGACAGTATCAGCCAGATACCAACCTAGATAATGAACTCTCAAAGATAAAACAAAACTAAAAAATTTACAACAGAGAATCAGAGATATCAATCTGTAAATGACAACAACGTCAGAACAATAAAAGAGGGAATAAATGGTGTAGGTATAGAACTTTCAAATGGAGAGGAATTCAAGACTTTATCAAGTAATAAAAGACTGGTTTAAACTTAGGAAGATAGGGGTAAATTTCAAGGCAACCACAAAGAACGTGAAGAATCCTACTCATCAAAAGAAAGAAGAAAAACATAAAGTCTCAGTAAACACAAAATCTACAAAAATGAAAGAAATGTAAAAAACACACAAACATAAGGGATTCAGCATAGAAGAATAAGAGAAAAAAAGAAAACATGAGCATCACAAAAAAAACTACAAAATGAGAACAATAAACTCATATCTAACAATAATCACACTGAATGTAAACGTCTTAAATGCACCCATAAAGAGACAGAGAGAGTGACAGAATGGATAAAAATACAGGACCTAGCAATATGCTGTCTACAAGAGATACACCTTAGAAAAAAGACATAAATTATTAAAAATCAAAGGATGGAAAAAAATATATCAAGCAAACTACTACCAAAAAGGAGCAGGAATGGCAATAGTATCCTCAGATAAAATAGACTTTAAAACAAAATCCTCCATAAAAGACAAAGAAAGGTATTATATATTGATTAAAGTGACTATCCACCATGAAGACATAACCATAATAAATATCTACACACCCCATGACAGGACTCAAAAATAGATAAAACAAACTCTAACAGTAGTATAAAGAGAAATTGACAGTCCCACAATAATAGGAGGAGACTTCAACACACCACTTTTGGTAAAGGACAGAACATCTAGAAAGAAGCTCAACAAAGATATGGAAGATTGAAAAGTCACAATCAACCACCTTGACCTCAGGCACATATATAGAACACTCCACCCAACAGCAGGAAAGTACACATTCTTCTCCAAAGCATATGGAATGTTCTCCAGAATAGACCACATCTTAGGCCACAAAGCAACCCTCAACAAAATCCAAAACACTGAGATAACAATGTATCTTCTTTGATCACAATGCCATCAAAGTAGAAATTAGCAACAGGAAGAGAAGGAAAAATATCAAGTACATGGAAACTGAATAACAACTTGCTTAAAAACCACTGGATAATAGAAGAAATCAAAGATGGAATAAAAAAATTCCTAGAATCAAATGATAATGAGAATACATCATACCCAAACCTTTGCCACACAGCAAACACAGCACTCAGAGGTCAATTTATAGCAATAGATGCACAGATCAAAAAAAAAAAAGGGACTAAATCAAAACATAAGCTACACAACTCAAACAGAAAGAGAACAACAAAAGAATACCACAGCCACCAAAAGAAAGGAAATAATAAAGACCAGAGTAGAAATAAATGAATAAGAGAATAGAAAAACAATAGAAAGAATCAATAAGACTAAAAGTTTGTTCTTTGAAAGGATCAAAAAATTAACAAATCATTGGACACATTAACACAAGAAGAACAGGAAAGGATGCAAATAACCCAAGTAAGAAATGAAATGGGGGCCATTACAACAGACTCAACTGAAATAAAAATGATCATAAAAGAGTACTATGAAAAACTATTCTCCAACAAATTTGAACACCTAGAGGAAATTGACATATTTCTACAAACACACTGCCTACTCATACTAACACAAACTGAAGTTAAAAATCTGAACAGATCCATAACAAGAGAAGAGATTGAAAAGGTAATTTTTAAAAAAAAGCACTACCATAAATGGCTTCACTGGAAAATTCTACCAAACATTCAGAGAAGAGCTTACACGAGTACTACTCAAGCTATTTCAAAACACAGAAAAGATAGGGATACTTCTGAATTCATTCTATGAAACCAGCATAACCCTGATACCAAAACCAGGCAAAGACACCATGAAAAAAGAAATTTACTGACCAATATCTCTCATGAATATAGATGCAAAAATAATCAACAAAATTCTAGCCAGTAGAATTCAGCATCATATCAAAAAAAAATACGCCATGACTAAATGGGTTTCAGAACAGTTATGCAAAGATAGTTAAACACTGGAAAATCAATGTAATCCACCACATAAAATAACATAATCACATGATCATCTCAATTGAGCTAAAAAAGCCATTCAACAAAATCTAACACCCATTCCTGATAAAACGCTCAGTAAAATAGATATAGAAGGGACATTTATCTACATAATAAAGGGCATCTATACAAAACCAACAGCCAACATCATTTTTAATGGAGAGAGGCTGAAATTTTTCCCCTTGAGAATAAGAAGAACACAAGGATGCTCTTTATCACCACTCCTTATTAGTTCGACGTGCTAACCGATTGCACAACTGGAGCTACTCACCACTATTTAATATTGTGCTGGAAGTCCTAGCTAAAGCAATAAGGCAAGAAAAAGCAATAAAGGGCATCCAAATTGGTAAGGAAGAAGTAAAACTGTCCCTATTTGTGGATGATATGACACTACACATAGCAAACCCAAAAGACTCCATGAGAAACCTACTGTAACTAATAAAAAGATTCAGCAGAGTAGTAGGATACAAGATAAACACTCAAAAATCAGTTGGATTCCTATATACCAGTAAAGAGAATGATGAAAAGGAAATTAGGGAAACAATACCATTTATTATAGCCCCTAAAACAATAAAATACTTAGGAATAAATCTAACCAGGGATGTAAAAACCTATACACAGAAAATGATACAACACTACTGCAAGAAACCAAAAGAGATTTACATAAATGGAAAAATATACCATGATCATGGATAGGTAGACTCAACATTGTGAAAATGTCAATTCTACCCAAAGAAATCTCCAAATACAAAGCAATCCTGATCCAAATACCAAGAGCATTCTTTAAAGAGATACAAAAAATAATAATTAACTTTATGTGGAGAGGAAAGAGGCCCCAAATAAGTAAAGCACTACTGAAGAGAAATAAAATAAGAGGACTCACACTACCTCACCTCAGAACCTACTATACAGCTAAGATAGTCAAAACAGCCTGGGACTGGAGAAATGACAGACACATTGACCAATGGAACAGAATAGAGAACCCAGATGTAAATCGATCCACTTACAGTCACCTGATCTTCCACAAAGAGCCAAAGCCCATCAAATGGGGAAAAGACAGTGTTTTCAACAAATGTTGCTAGCAAAATTGGATATCCATCCGCAAAAGAATGAAACAGGATCCACACCTCACACCATACACAAAAACTAATTCAAAATGGATCAAAGACCTAAAAATAAAACCAAAATCTATAAAGGTTATAGTAGAAAAAAATAGATTCAACACTAGAGGCCCTAATAGATGGCAATAACAAGATAGAAACCATAATGAAAACACACAAACAACAGATGATAAGCTAGATAACTGGATCTTTTAAAAATTAAATACCTGTGCTCTTCAAAAGACTTCACCAAAACAGTGAAAAGAGAACCTACAGACTGGGAAAAATGTTTTGGCTATGACAAATCTGACAAAGGCCTAATCTTTAAAATGTACAAGAAAACCCAACACTTCTACTACAAAAAGACAAATAATCTAATTAAAACAATGGGCAGGAGTTCCAGGAAAATGGCCTTCTAGGCAGAAGCACCAAGTCGTCTCTCCACAGCAAAGATCCGAAAAACTAAGCCAAACAGAGAATACAACAATCCTGAAACCCTAAAACATCAGATGAAGAGATAAAGAACTCAGCCAAGCACCAAATGGAGTGAGAAAACTGACAGAGAATGGAGAGCGAAGAGAGATTCATGCAGAGGTCCCCTACCAGCTAACGCAGTACAGATCCACCGTCTTGGACTCCTATCAGAGACCAGCAAACAGGGGTATGAGAAAGCAGCCTCACGGAGTGTCCAGCAGGAGACAAAACAACTGGTAACTTGTGGTGTGCACTTTCCCACCCCCCACCCCTCTTTGCTCTGGCTCAGCCTCCTCTGCCTCCCGTGGCCACGGTCTCTTGACCGGGAAGCACTGGCTGCTTGGATTCCACACATCCAAGTGCACGGATCTCTGGGTGCCATTTGTTGGCTGCTAGTGTTGGGTTTTTTTTCTGCTTCTTTTGATTTCTCAATTGCCTCTCACCACCTCCCCCTCCTTTCACTCAAGTGCCTGGCTCCGTGCGCCGTCTTTGCTTCTTCCTGAGGGGCTCCAGAGCACCGGTAATTTGTGATATGCATTTTCCCACTCTCTACCATTCTTCACCCACATTCGGCCTCCTCTGCTTCCTGTGGACACAGTCTCTTGTCCAGAAACACCAGCCCACACTAGCTGGCTCTCTGAGTGCCATTTGTTGGCTGCTGGTGTTGCTTTTTTTTTTTTTTTTTCTGCTTCTTAGGATTTCTTGCTTGCCTCTCACCACCTCGCCCTCCTTTTGCTCAAGTGCCTGGCTCCGTGCGCCATCTTTGCTTCTTCCTGAGGGGCTGTGGAGCTCCATTCGAGTGTGGAGCTGCTTCCCGGTCCGGGCTACCGCACTGGTGGGAGCCCAGGGCTTTTGTTCGTTTGTTCATTTTGAATTGTTTGTTTGTTTTCTTTTCCTTTTCTTGAGTTGGGAGCCCTTTCTGGCCAGGCTGAGCTGCGTGGCAAGGAACTCCCCTTCACCTTTCACAGACGTGCAGAGGGATCCATGAGAGCATTTCTTTTTTTGCTGGGTTTTTTTTTTTTTCTGTTTTTTTGGGGGGCCTTTCTTGTTCTTTTTTTTTAATTTCTTTTGTTTTCTTTTCCCTCGTTTTCCCTTTTTATCTTTCTTCATTGCTCAGTTTCTCATCTCTCTATATCTTCCCTCTCTTTCTGATCCCTGAATACCAGGAGTTGTACACCTCTACACCTTCTAGCCAGGCTGTACTGTGACACCTGAGAGTGACTTCCCCAGACCTAATAGCTGCATGGGTGGGATCCCTGGAAACTTTGTGGTTCTTTAACGTTTCTGATTTGTATTTATTCATTCTTTTCTTTTCTTCCTCTTCCCCTTTCTGTTTTTCTCCATTTCATAGTCTCTCATCTCTCCATTCCAACGGCAAAGCTCCCCTAGCATTCTCTTTTGTTTGTTTGTATTTTTTGGCTCCTGTTCCTCTCTCCTCTCTCCCATATCCATCTTAGCTCCACACATAACAATCTCCCCTCTGCATCCTGCCTACCTGCACTGTGCACTTGACATCACACCACCAAGCAGTACAGACACGGCCTACTGGAACCTGCCCTGCACTGATTACCGACCCGCTCTGGTGGCTGTAGTAAGTGCCACAAACAACACGTCCCACTAACTCCTCTTCAGTTAGACATGCCTTGCCGTACCATATCTGAGTGACTGACCCTCCCAGTTAAAGAAGGAGGCAAAAAGTATTTTGTCCACAGACGAGCAAACAACAAAGAACACACAGTCCGCCTGCTCAGACATAGTCAATTTTTTTTTTAAAAAAGGGACAAAACAAACAAATCTACCATCAATAAATGAGAAAAATAACTATTGAATGCCCCAAAGAGAGCAGACAGTATCAAAACATTTACAAAAACAGGACAGGATGGTTCCAGTAGGCATCGAAATTAAAATACCAGATGACTTTCCTGTGGAAGAAATTGCACTAGAAGTACCTGATAGGGAATTCCATTCTCTAATACTTGGAATTTTCCAAGAACTGAGGCAAAATGCTGACAAACATGAGGAAAAAATAGACAAATTCATGCAAAATACAGACAAAAAATTGAAAGAACTCAGGAAGATGAAGCAGGAACAAAATGCCAAAATAAATTCACAACTAGAAATTATACAAAAACAATTAGAAATCCAAAAGATAAACAACAAGATTTCAGAAATGGATGATGTCATAGAAGGGCTGAGAAGCAGATTTGAAATGGTAGAAGACAGGATCAGTGGATCGGAAGACAAACACTTGGATACAACTCGGTTTCAGAAAAACTCAGAAAAAAGAACAAAGAAAAACGAAGAGACCCTGAGAGTTATCTGGGACACAATTAAAAGCAAAAATTTACGAGTGATTGGCATTCCAGAACAAGGGGAGAAAACAGAAAACACAAAGAGGATCATTGAGGAACTGCTGAGAGAAAACTTCCCCAATATCATGACAGATGAAAAGCTGGCCATCCAAGAAGCTCAACGAACCCCACAGAGAAGAGACCCCAAAAAAAAATCACCAAAGTATATCATATTCACACTCGCCAAAACCAAAGACAAACAAAGAAACCTGAGAGCATCTCTTGAAAAACAAGAAGTCACATACAGAAGAGAAACAATAAGACTAATCTCAGATTATTCGGCAGAAACCATGCAGGCAAGAAGGCAAAGGGATGACATATATAAAATCTTGAAAGAAAAAAATTGTTAGCCAAGAATAATATATCCTGCAAAACTCTCGTTCAAATTTGATGGTGAAATTAGGTCATTTCCAGATAAACAGAAATTAAGGGAATATGTAAAAGTCAAACCAAACTTACAAGAATTATTAAAGGGAGTTCTTCGATCTGAGGACAAACAGCTTCAGCTCTCAGGCAGAACCTAGGACGCAGGATCGTACGAGCCAGATACCAATCTAGGAAATGAATTCTCAAGGACTATCAAAAACCAAAAGAATTTCAACAGGGAATCAGAGAAGTTCATCGATGGATGACAACAACATCAAAACAATGAAAGAGGGAATAAATGGCATAGGTATAGAACCTTCTAATGGAGAGGAAGGCAAGGCGATACCAAGTAACAGTAGACTGATTCAAACTTAGAAAGATAAGGGTAAAATTCATGGTAACCACAAAGAAAGTTAACAAACCAACTCATAAAAATAAAAAGATGAAAAACATAAAGCCTCGGCAAAAACAAAACCTACAAAAACAAAAGAAATGGAAAAAAAATCCACAAAGAAAAGTATCTCAGCACAAGAGAGTAAGAAGAACAAAGAAAACTTCAGCACCACAAAAAAAAGAAAACACTACGAAATGACAGAAACAAACTCACATCTATCAACAATTACACTGAATGTAAATGGACTCAATGCACCCGTAAAGAGACGGAGAGTGATAGAATGGATAAGAAAACAGGATCCATCAATATACTGTCTACAAGAGACACACCTTAGAAACAAAGATTTGAATTTATTAAAATTCAAAGGTTAGAAAAAAATATATCAAGCTAACAACTACCAAAAAAGAGCAGGAGTGGCAATTCTAATCTCAGATACAATAGACTTTAAAACAAAATCTACCATAAAAGACAAAGAAGAACACTATATAGTGATTAAGGGGAGGATCCATCATGAAGACATAACCATAATAAACATCTATGCACCCAATGACAGGGCTCCAAAATACATAAAACAAACTCTAAAAACACTGAAAAGAGAAATTGAAAGTTCCACAATAATAGTAGGAGACTTCAACACACCACTCTCAGTAAAGGACAGAACAACGAAGAAGAAACTCAGCAAAGATACAGAAGACCTAAAGGGCACAATCAGCCAACTTGACCTCATAGAAATATATAGAACACTCCATCCAACCACTGCAAAGAACACATTCTTTTCCAATGCACATGGAATGTTCTCCAGAATAGACCACATCTTAGGCCACAGAGCAATCCTCAACAAGATCCAAAACGTTAAGATAATTCAAAGTATCTTCTCTGACCACAATGCCATCAAGGTAGAAATTAACAATAGAAAGAGCGAGGAAAAAAGATCAATTACATCAAAACTGAATAATACCCTGCTTACACATCACTGGGTAATAAAGAAATCAGAGATGGAATCAAAAAGTTCCTAGAATCAAATGAGAATTAAAACACATCATACCAAACCTTTGAGACACAGCAAAGGCAGTCCTCAGAGGACGATTTATAGCAATAGATGCACATATCAAACAAAAAAGAAAACGACAAAATCAAAACATTAACTACAGAACTCAAAAAAATAGAAAGAGAACAGCAAAAAAAAGCCCACAACCACCAGAAGAAAGGAAACAGTAAAGATCAGAGCAGAAATAAATAAAATAGAGAACAGAAAAACAATAGAAAGAATCAACAAAACCAAAAGTTGGTTCTTTGAAAGAATCAACAAAATCGACAAGCAACTGGCCAGACTGACAAAAGAAAAACAGGAGAGGACACAAATGACCCAAATAAGAAATGAAATGGGGGACATTACAACAGACTCAACTGAAATAAAAAGGATTATAAGAGAATATTACGAAAAACTATACTCCAACAAATTTGAAAACCCAGAGGAAATGGATACATTTCTAGAAACACACGGCCTACCCAAACTACAACAAAGTGATGTTAAAAATCTGAACAGACCCATAACAAGAGAAGAGATTGAAAAGGTAATAAAAAAAAAACTCCCAACCAAAAAAAGCCCTGAGCCAGCTGGCTTCACTGGAGAATTCTACAAAACATTTATAGAAGAGCTTGTACCAGTACTACTCAAGCCATTTCAGAGCATAGAAGAGGAAGCAGCACTTCCAAATTCAATCTATGAAGCCAGCATAATGTTGATACCAAAACCAGGCAAAGACGTCACAAAAAAAGAAAATTACAAACCAATATCTCTCATGAATATAGATGCAAAAATTCTCAATAAAATTCCAGCCAATAGAATTCAGCATCAAATCAAAAAATTAATACACCACGACCAAGTAGGATTCATACCAGCTATGCAAGGATGGTTCAACATTAGAAAATCAATCAACGTAATCTACGACATAAATAAATGGAGAGAGGCTGAAAACAGGAACAAGATAAGGATGCCCTTTATCACCACTCCTGTTTAACATTGTGCTGGAAGTTCTAGATAGAGCAATAAGGCAAGAAAAAGAAATAAAGGGCATTCCAACTGGCAATGAAGAAGTTAAACTCTCCCTGTTTGCAGATGATATGATACTATACATAGAAAACCCTAAAGACTCCACAAGAAATCTACTGGAACTAATAGAAAGATTCAGCAGAGTAGCAGGATACAAGATAAACATTCAAAAATCAGTTGGATTCCTATACATCAATAAGGAGAACGATGAAAAGGAAATCAGGAAAACAATACCATTTTCAATAGACCCTAAAAAGATAAAATACTTAGGAATAAATCTGACCAGGGATGTAAAAGACCTACACAAAGAAAACTACAAAACACTACTGCATGAAACCCAAAGGGATCTACATAAACAGAAAAACATACCATGCTCATGGATAGGCAGACTCAACATCGTGAAAATATCAATTCTACCCAAAGCAATTTACAATTACAATGCAATCCGATCCAAATAACAAGAACATTCTTCAAAGAGATGGAAGAAGTAATCATTAACTTTATATGGAAAGGGAAGAAGCCCCAAATAAGTAAACCACTACTGAAGAAGAAGAATAAAGTTGGAGGACACAACTACCTGACTTCAGAACCTACTATACAGCGACAGTAGTCAAAACAGCCTGGTACTGGTACAACGACAGATACATTGACCAATGGAAAAGAATTGAGAACCCAGATGTAAATCCATCCACCTATAGTCACCTGATCTTCGACAAGGGCCCAAAGTCCATCAAATGGGGAAAAGGCAGTCTTTTTAACAAATGGTGCTGGCAAAACTGGATATCCATCAGCAAAAAAATGAAACAGGACCCATACCTCCCACCGTATACAAAAACTACTTCAAAATGGATCAAAGACCTGAATATAAAACCTAAAACTATAAAGTTCATAGGAGAAAAAATAGGACCAACACTTCAGGCTTTAATACATGGCATTAAGAGGATACAAACCATAACTATCAATGCACAAAACCCAACAGATAAGCTAGATAACCGGGATCTTCTAAAAATCAAACACCTATGCTCTTCAAAAGACTTCACCAAAAGAGTAAAACGAGAACCTACAGACTTGGAAGAAATTTTTGGACTGTACAAGTCAGACAAAGGTCTAATCTCCATAATCTACAAGAAAATCCAACACCTCTACAACAAAAAGACCAATAATCCTATTAAAAAATGGGCAAAGGAAATGAACAGACACTTCACCAAAGAAGACATTCAAATGGCCAACAGACACATGAGGAAATGCCCGCGCTCACTAGCCATTAGAGAAATGCAAATTAAAACCACAATGAGATACCATCTCACCCCGACATTACTGGCAAGAATCAAAAAAACTGGAAATAACAAATGTTGGAGGGGCTGCAGGGAGATCGGAACTCTCATGCACTGCTGGTGGGAATGCAAAATGATACAACCATTTTGGAAAATGATATGGTGCTTCCTCAGAAAGCTAGAAATAGACATACCATTTGATCCAGCAATCCCACTCCTAGGAATATATCCTAGAAAAATAAGAGTCGTCACTCAAATAGACATATACACACCTATGTTCATGGCAGCATTGTTCACAATAGTAAAACGATGGAAACAACCTAGATGCCCATCAACAGATGAATGGATAAACAAACTATGGTACATACACACAATGGAGTACTATGAATGATAGAATCTGTGAAGCATCTCATAACATGGATGAAACTGGTGGACATTATGCTGACTGATATGTCATTCACAAAAGGACAAATATTGTATGAGACCTGTGCTGCAAAAACTCATGTAGAAGTTTACATGCAAAAAGAAACAATATTTGTTGGTTACCAGAGATGGGAGGGTTGCAGGGTGGAAACTAAATAGACAATAGATAAGTGGTAGCTTTGGTGAAGGGTAAGACAGTACACAGTACTGGGGAAGCCAGCACAACTTGTGCAAGGAAAGGTCGTGGAAGCCCCATAGACACATCCAAACTCCCTGAGGTACTGAATTGCTGGGCGGAGGGCGGTTGCGACCATGGTCTCAGGGAACATCTAGCTCAATTGGCATGACACAGCTTATAAAGACAACGCTCTACATTCTACCTTGGTGAGTAGTGTCTGGGGTCTTAAAAGCCTATGAGCAGCCATCTAAGATATTCCACTGTTCTCATACCTTCGGGAGCAAGGGAGAATGAAGAGAGCAGGATACAAGGAAAAGATTAGTCCAAAGGACTAATTGTCCACCGCTACCAAGGCCTCCACCGGACTGAGTCCAGTACAGCTAGATGGTGCCCAGCTACCACCACTGACTGCTCTGACCAGGATCACAACAGAGGGTTCTGGACAGAGCTGGAGAAGAATGTGGAGCATAATTCTAACTAACAAAAAAAGACCAGATTTACTGGCCTAAAGGAGACTGGAGAAACCTCGAGAGTATGGCCCCCAGACACCCTTTTAGGTCAGTAGTGAAGTTACCTCTGAGGTTCACTGTTCAGCCTGGGTGTGGACAGCCCCGCAAAACCAAATGAGACTAACGAGGTACAGGAGTCCAGTGACAAGGGCCAGAAAGCAGAAGGGGACAAGGAAGCTGGTGTTAGGGAACCCAAGGTTGAGTAAGGATATTGTTGATGTGATGTGAGATTGTTAACCATTGTCATAGGGAAACATTTGTAGTAACTGTTAAATGAGAAACTATTTTGTTTTGTAAGCCTTCATCTTAAGTGAGAATAACAGCATAATTGGAAGAGCATAGTCAATGTCACTGAACTGTGTATGTGGAAATTTTTGAAACGGTGTATCTTTGGCTATGTTTATTTTCATCAAAAAAAAAAGGTTGAGAATTTAGAGGGTTAATATGTTGTGGGGTTGTTAACCAATGTCATAAAACAACATGCGTTCTACTGTTTCTTGAGAAACTATTTGTTCTGTAAGCCCTCACCTGAAGTACAATAAAATATAAATAAATAAATAAAACAATGGGCAAAGGATATGAACAGACATTTCACCAAAGAAGACATTCAGATGGGTAACAGATACATGAGGAAATCCTCGAGATCACTAGCCATTAGAGAAATTCAAATTTAAAACCTACACTGAGGTACCATCTTCCCCAGACATTACTGGCACAAATTAAAAGAAATAAAATAAAACAAAAAACAACAAATTTTGGAGACGCTGTGGGGAGATTGGAACTCTTATGCACTGCTGGCGGGAATGCAAAATGGTACAACCATTTTGGAGAACTATATGGTGCTTTTTTAAAAAGCTAGAAATAGAAATACCATAAGATCCAGCAAGTCCATTCCTAGGAATATATCCTAGAGAAATAAGAGCCATCACATGAATAGACATATGCAAACCATGTTCATTGCAGTCTTGTTCAGAGTAGCAAAAAGATGGAAACAACATAGGTGTCCCTCAACAGATTAATGGATAAACAAACTATGGTACATAACACACAATGGAATACTACCTAATGATAAAGAACAATGAAGAATCTGTGAACGATCTCACAAACCTGGAGGGCATTATGCTGGGTGAAATAAGTCAATCACAAAAGGACAAATATTGTATGAGACCTGTATTGTAAAAACTCACAAAAAAACTACATACAAAAATAAACAGTCTTTAATCGTTTCCTGGGAGGGGAGGAGTGGACGGGAAAAACACTGAGTACAAAATAGATAATGGTAACTTTGGTGAAGGGTAAGACAGTACATAATGCTGGGGAAGCCAGAACAACTTGTCCAAGGCAAGGTCATGGAAGCTCCATAAACACATCCAAACTCCCTGAGGGACCAAATTACTGGGCTGATGTCTCTGGGGACTGTGGTCTCAGGGAATATCTAGTTCTATTGGTATAACATAGTTTATAAAGAAAATATTCTACATTCTACTTTGCTGAGTACCATCTGGGGTTTTAAAAGCTTGTGAACAACCATCTAAGATATTCCACTGGTCTCACCCCATCTTGACCAAGGGAGAAAGAAGAAAACCAAACACACAAGGGAAAGATTAGTCCAAAGGACTAATGGACCACAACTACCACAGCTTCCACCAGACTGAGTCCAGCATAACTAGATGCTGCCTGACCACCACCACCGAGTGCCCTGACAGGGATAACAAAAGAGAGTCCAGGACACAGCTGGAGAAAAATGTAGAACAAAATTCTAACTCATAAAGAAATAAAAAAAATTAAAAAACCACCAGACTTAATGCTCTGAGAGAGACTTGAGAAACCCCCAGAGTATGGTTCCCACATCTCCTGGTACCTGGTATGCAGCTATTGATCTGGCTAATGGCTTTTTCTCCATACCTGCTTTAAAGGACCACTAGAAGTAGTTTGTCTTCAGCTGGCAAAGCCAGCAATACACCTTCACTTGCCTACCTCAGAGCTACATCAGCTCTCTAGCCCTATGTCACAATTTAGTCCGCAGGGAACTTGAGCTCCTTTCCTTTCCACAAGACATCATACGGGTCCATTACACTGATGACATTATGCTGATTGGACCTAGTAAGGAAGAAGTGTCAATGACTCTGGACTTATTGGTAAAATATTTGCGTGCTAGAGGGTGGGAAATTAATCCCACAAAAATTCAGTCACCTTCCACCTCAGTGAAACTTCTAGCGTTGAGACATTCCTTCTAAAGTGAAGGATAAGTTAATGCATTTGGCTGCTCCCACAAATAAAAAGGAGGCACAAAACCTCGTGGGCCTCTTTGAATTTTGGAGGCAACATATTCTTTATTTGTGTGTGCTACTCTGACCTATTTATGAAGTGACTCGAAAAGCTGCTAGTTTTGAGTAGGGCCCAGAACAAGAGAAGGCTCTGCAACAGGTTCAGGCTGCTGTGCAAGCTGCTCTGTCACTTGGGCCATATGATCCAGCCGATCCAATGGTGCTTGAAGTGTCAGTGGCAGGTAGAGATGCTGTTTGGAGTCTTTGGCAGGCCCTTATTGGTGAATCACAGCAAAAACATTGAGGATTTTAGAGCAAATTTTGTCATCCTCTGCAAATAACTACTCTCCTTTTGAGAAACAACTTTTGGCTTGTTACTGGGACTTAGCAGAGACTGAATGCTTAACCATGGGACACCAAGTCACCATGCGGCCTGAACTGCCCATCATGAACTGGGTGTTGTTTGACCCACAGAATCATAAAGTTGGACGTGCACAGCAGTACTCCCTCATTAAATGGAAGCAGTATACACAAGATTCTACCCGAGTAAGACCTGAAGGCACAAAAAAGTTGCAAGAGGAAGTTACCCAAATGCCCATGGTCTCCTCTCCTGTCACATTACCTTCCATCTCCCAGTCTGCACCTATGGCCTCATGGGGAGTTCCTTATGATCAGTTGACTGAAGAAGAGAAAACGAGTGCCTGGTTTACAAACGGTTCTGCGTGATATGAAGGCACCACCTGAAAGTGGACAGCGGCAGCACTGTAGCCCCTTCCTGGGACCTCCCTGAAGGACAGTGGTAAAGGGAAATCCTCTCAATGGGCAGAACTTCAAACAGTGCACCTGGTTGTTCACTTTGCTTGGAAGGAGACCTGGCCAGATGTGCGATTATATACTGATTCATGGGCCATGGCCAAAGGTTTGTCTGGATGGTCAGGGAGTTGGAAGGAACATGATTGCAAAATTGGAGGCAAGGATTTATGGGAAGAAATAGTGGATAGACCTCTCTAAATAAGCCAAAGAAGTGAAGATATTTGTGTCTCACGTGAATACTCACCAAAGGGGGAGCTCAGCAGGGATGATTTTAATAATCATGTGGATAGGATGATGTGTTCTGTGGAAACCAGTCATCCTTTTTCCCCAGCTACTCTCGTCATTGTCCAATGGGCTCATGAACAAAGCGGCCATGGTGACAGGGATGGAGGTTATACATAGGCCCAGCAACATGGACTTCCACTCACCAACGCTGATTTGGCTACAGCCACTGTTGAGTGCCCAATCTGCCAGCAGCAGAGACCAACACTGAGGCCCCGATATAGCACCATCTCTCTAGGTTATCAGCCATCAACCTGGAGGCAAGTTGATTACAGTGGACCACTTCCATCATGGAAGTCCTTATTGAAATAGACATTTACTCTGGATACGGATTTGCCTTCCCTGTATGCAGTGTTCCTGCCAAAACTACCATTAATGGACTTACAGAATACCTTCTCCCCATCATGGTATCCCACACAGCATTGCCTCAGATCAAAGGACTCACTTCACCACAAATGAACGGCAGCAGTGGGCCCATGCTCATGGAATTCACTGATCTTACCATGTTCTTGATCATTCTGAAGCAGCTGGGTTGATAGAACAATGGAATGGCCTTCTAAAGACACAATTACGGCACCAGCTAGGTGGCAACACCTTGCAGGGTTGCAGCAATGTTCTCCAGGAGGATGTATATGCTCTAAACCAGCATCCAACATATGGTGCCTTTTCTCCCATAGCCAGGATTCATGGATCCAAGAATCAAGGGATAGAAATGGGAGTAGCATCACTCAGTATTACCCCTGTTACCCACTTGCAAGATTTTTGCTTCCTGTCCATGTGTCCTTATGCTCTGCAGTTCTGGAGATCTTACTTCCAAAGGGAAGAGTGCTCCCACAGGGAGACACATCACTGATTCCAACAAAGTGGAAGCTAAGAATGCCACCTGACCGCTTCAGTGGTGTGGCCTTCATCCAAATATAAGCATACTTCCTAGCTTTTTGCTCACACTGGATCCTGCAGCTGCCTTCTGTTCATCTGACCTCTGGTTCTTGGGAATTGAGATATCAGCTTATCTGCCAATCCTGGGATTGGTCAATCTTCACAGCCAGTGAGCGGAGTCCTGCTTTCCGACCTGCCAATCTTCAGTTCGCTAGCCCCTGGGGCTGCGTGAATTGGGAGAAGCCTCTATCCTAATCCATGGACATGGGAAGTTCCAGCCTCTACAATCATGTGAGTTATTTATTTGATATAAATCTCTCTGTATATATATTTATATGCTTTACTCATTTTGATTATCTAGAGAACCTAGCCTAAGACACAGCCTCATTGGAAATTCTCACAGCCCTTGGTAGTTAACCTTTCCCTCACCCCCAGCTAACAACTGATCATTAAATGAAATCATGCAGTAGATAGCCTTTTGAGTCTCTCTTCTTCACAAAGCATAATTTATTTGAGATTCATCTAAGTTGTTGCATTTATCAATATTCTTCTCTTTTTTTTGCTGAGTATGTATATTGTTTTTAGTGTAACTGGAGTTTTCTTTCCAGGGAATGTTGGTAACTGAGTCACTATTAATGACCTATGCACCACAATGACAGTTGCCTCCTTCGTTTCATCATTTGATAAATCTGCAGCCACTGTGTATTAAACGTTTGGAAAGAACGGTGTTCTCTGCCAGGACCCAAGTTGACAAGAAATATGTGGAGGAACAGACAGGCCCTTCCTGGGAAGGTTGAAGTGTAGGAGAAGATCGAGCATTATCTGGTGACATTTGAAATTTTTACCTGGAGGTTGAAAGATGTGAGTATAGGCCACCAACCTGTGCATGAAATATTTCTTCTGCTCAAATTATGAAAACTGAATTAAGTTCAAGAAGGAATTACTGAAGAAGCAGAGACTATGTGCCCCTGAACAGGAGGAGAGAGTGAAAGGGCGTGGAGGACATCAGAAACACTCAACTGTCCAGGGTTTAAAGAAGAATCAAGAAAGGTATCCCCTTAGTGAATTTTAAAAGGTTGGTGTTATCTGTTAACCACCTGAAACCAAGAGCTATCTTATTATACTCTCTGAAGTTCCTTTTATAGGTTTCTGGACATGGCTACTATGCCATAGAATCCCCTGGGGAGGTTTGAAAAATTATACTGATGCCTAAGCTTCACCCAGATGGTTAGTTATCCTCTACCAAATTTTAGAATCACCCCGTTGTTGTTGTTGTTAAATGCCATTGAGTCAATTCCAACTCATAGTACCCTATGTAAAACAAAACAAAACACTCCCCAGTCCTGTGCCATCCTCGTGATCCTTGTTATGCTTGAGCCCATTGTTGTAGCCACTGTATCAGTCCATCTTGTTGAGGGTCTTCCTCTCGTTTGCTGACCCTCTACTTTACCAGCATAATGTCCTTTTCCAGGGACTGATACATGTCCAAAGTATGTGAGATGGAGTCTCATCATCCTCGCTTCTAAGGAGCATTCTGACTGTACTTCTTCCAAGACAGATTTGTTCATTCTTTTGGCAGTCCATGGTATATTCAATATTCTTTGCCAACACCATAAGTCAAAGGCATCAATTCTTATTTGGTTTTCCTTATTCATTGCCCAGCTTTCACATGCATGTGAGGCAACTGAAAAGACCGTGGCTTGGGTCAGATGCACCTTTGTCTTAAAAGTGACATCTTTAGGCAAAATGACACCGTAGACAGAAGTGCCACTCCGTCCCTCAACAGCAAACACCTGAAAAACTAAGTCAAACAGAGAGAAACATTAATCCTGAAATCTTAAGCATCAAATTAAGAGATAAAGAACTCAGCCAAGCACCGAATGGAATAAGAAACCGACAGAGAACAGAGAGTGAGGAGAGCTACATGCAGAGGCCCCCTAAGAGCTAACACAGCACGGATTCAGCGTCTTTGACTAGGAGACAGAACAACAAGTAACCAGCGATATATGCTTTCCCACCACCCCGACCTGCACTTCTTCACCCCCGCTCGGACTCCTCTGCTTCTTGCAGCCATAGTCTCTTGGCCGGGAGGACTTCGGCCCTGTGTTGCTTGGATTCCACCCGCCCACACTCACCGGCTCCCTGAGTGCCATTTCTTTGTTGCTGGTGTTGCTTTTTTCTGCTTCTTTTGCTTTCTTCCATACCTCTCACCACCTCCCCTTCCTTTCTTTCAAATACCTGGCTCTATGTGCCATCTTTGCTTCTTCTTGAAAGGCTGTGAAATGCCGCTCCACTGTGGAACTGCTTCCCAGCCCACACGACTATGCTGGTTGCATCCCCAGGGCTTTTGTTTGTTTGTTTGATTTGATTTGTTCTGTTTTGATTTGTTTGTTTTCTTTTTCTTTTCTCTGCTTGGGAGCCCCTTCTAGCCAAAGTGTACTACACAGCTCTGGAGCTACTTCTTCAATCTGCACAGCTGTGTGGTAGAATCCCTGGGGGAATTTTGTTTGTTTGCTTTTTGTTTTGTTTTCTTTCTTTTTCTCTTTTTGTCTTTCTTCATTTCTCAGTTTTTCATTTCTCCATACTTACCTTTCCTTCCTATCTCTTGAATATCTGGCACTGTGTAACATCTATACTCATCCTAGCCAGGATTTACTTCGTGGCCTGGAAGCCATTTCTTAGTCTTCACAGCTGCACCTGTGGAATCTCTGGGGTTCTGCTTTTCTTTCTTTTTCTTCTATTATTTATTTATTTATTTTCATTTACCTTTTTTGTTTTTGTTTTTATCCATTCCTCAGTCTCTTAACTCTCCACTCCAATGGCAAGCTCCCTTGGCCCTCTTTTTGTTTCTTTGTTTGTTTTTGGCTTATATCTCTCTCCTTTTCCCCATACCCATCTGTCTTAGTCATCTAGTGCTGCTATAACAGAAATACCACAAGTAGATGGTTTTAACGAAGAGAAGTTTATTTCCTCACAGTCAAAGAAGGCTAGAAGTCCAAATTCAGGGTGTTGGCTCCAGGGGAAGACTTTCGCTCTCGGTTGGCCTTCTCATCAGTGTTCCCCTGGACTAGGAGCGTCTTGGCACAGGGACCCCTGCCCAAAGGACGCACTCTGCTCCTGGCTCTGCTTTCTTGATGGTATGAGATCCCTCTGTCTCACTGCTCACTTCTGTCTTTTATATCTCAAGAGATTGCCTCAAGACACAATCCACTCTTGTAGATCAGGTCCTGCCTTACTAACACAACTATCACCCATCCTCCCTTATTAACATCATAAACGCAGGTTTACAACATACAGGAAAATCACACAGTACCAGGAATCATGGCCTAGCCAAATTGATTCACACATTTTTGGGGGGACATAATTCAAACCATGGCACCATCTTAGCTCCACACATCAAAATCTCCCCCCTTCTTGCCTACTTGCACCATGTACTGAACAACATACCCCTGAGCAGCACAGGCACGACCTACTGCAACCTGCCCTGCACTGATTCCCAGCCTTCCCTGTTGGCCCTAGTACATGCCACAAACAACTCAGCCCAGCAACTCACCTTCAGATGGACCTGCCCTGCTACACCATAGTTGAGTGACTGACCCTGCCTACTGGAGAAAGAGGTGAAAAATATCGTGCTCACAGATGAGCAAACAGCAAACAGTGCACAGCTAGCCCACTCTGACATAACCAAATAAAACAAAAAAGCAGGATGAAACAAACAAATCCACAATCAATAAACAAGGAAAATAACCATTGAATGTCTCAAAGACAGCAGACAATATCAAAACATATATAAAAAAGGATGGAATGGTTCCAGCAGGCATCTGAATCAAAATACCAGATGACTTCCCAGTAGAAGAAAAGGTACTACAACTACCTGATAGGGAATTCAAATCCCTAATATTCAGAGCTACCTAAGAGTTGAAGCAAAAAGCAGATGAAAATGAGGAAAAATATAGACAAACTCATGGAAAAGGCAAAAAAATCAATGGAAAATAGATACAAAAAAATGGTAGAATTCAGGAAAATAATACAGGAACAAAATGCCAAAATAAATTCACAACTAGAAATCATACAAAAACAACAAGTAGAAATCCAAAAGAGAAACAACTAGATTTAGTATAGGGACAGTGTAGTGGAAGGGCTGAGGAGCAGGTTTCAAATGATGGAAGACAGGATTGGTGAAATGGAAGACAAACACTTGCATACAACTCTGAGGAAAAAAATCACAAAAAAGAATGAACAAAACCTGAGAAGTATGTGGGATACAATCAAAAGCAAAATACGGGAGTGATTGGAGTTCCAGAACAGGCGAAGAATAAAGAAAACACGGAGAGGATCATTGAAGAACTAATGACAGAAAACTTCCACAATAGCATGAAAGATGAAAAGCTTACCATCCAAGAAGCTCAAAAACACTATATAGGATATACCCCTAAAGAAAATCACCAAGGCACACCATAATTTCACTCCCTAAAACCAAAGACAAACAAAGAATCCTAGAGCAGCTTGTGAAGAACAAAAATTCACATACAGAGGAGACTATTTGGGAGAAATCATGCAGGCAAGAAGGCAATGGGATGACATATGTAAAACCTTGAAAGAAAAAAAATTGCCAGCCAAGAATAACATATCCTGCAAAACTCTCATTCAAATATGATGGTGAAATCAGGGCATTTCCAGAGAAACAGAAACTAAGAGACTATGTAAAAACCAAACCATACTTACATGAATTATTAAAGGCAGTCCTCTGATCTGACAACAAAAAACAACAAACCACGGGCTGAATCTAGGACTCAGGATCATACCAGACAGATAACAACCTAGGAAATGAACTCTCAAGGACTATCCAAAACCAAAAGAATTACAACAGGGAACCAGAGAGGTTAATCTGTAAATTACAAGCATATCAGAACAATAAAAGAGGGAAGAAATGGTGTAGGTATAGAAGCTTCTAATGGAGAGGAAGGCAAGGAGATACCAAGTAATAATAGACTGCTTCAAACCTGGAAAGATAAGGGTAAATTTCAAGGTAACCACAAAGAAAGTTAATAATCCTACTCATCAAAATAAAGAAGAACAACATAAAGTCTCAGTAAAAACAAAATGAACAAAAACAAAAGAAATGGAAAAAAATCCACAAACAAAAGAATTCAGCACTGGAGAGTACAAGAAAAAAAAAGTCAGCACATCAAAAAAAAAAAAAAACACTATAAAATGACAGCAATAAAATCACGCCTGTCAATAATTACACTGAATGTAAACAGCCTAAATGCACCCATAAAGAGACAGTCACAGAGTGGATTAAAAAAAAATATGATCCATTAATATGCTGTCTACAATGGACACACATTAGAAACAAACATGTAAATTTATTAAAAATCAAAGGATGAAAAAATATATATCAAGCAAACAGCTAGCATAAAAGAGACAAAGTGGCAATACTAATCTCAGATAAAATAGACTTTAAAACAAAATCCACCATAAAAGACAAAGAATAACACTATACAGTGATTAAAGATGAAGACATAACACCAATAAACATCTACACAACAAATGAAAGATCTACAAAGTACATAAAACAAACTCTAACAGCACTGAAAAGAGAAATTATTCCAAAGTAATAGTTGGAGACTACAACACACCACTCTTGGTAAAGGACAGAACATCTAGAAAGAAACTCAACAAAGATACAGAAAACTTAAAGGGCACAATCAGCCAACTTGACCTCATGGACAGATATAGAATACTCCACCCAACAGCTGCAAAGTACACATTTTTTTTCCAAAGCACATGGGTCATTCTCCAAAATAGACTGCATCTTAGGCCACAGAGCAACTGTCAACAAAATTCAAAACACTGAGATAATACAAAGTATCTTCCCTGACCACAACATCATCAATGTAGAAATTAACAACAGGATGATGAAAGAAAAAATAAATAAATTACTTGGAAACTGAATAATACCTTCTTTACAAACTACTGGGTAATAGAACAAATCAGAGATGGAATAAAAAAAAAATTCCTAGAATCAAATGAGAATGAAAACACGTCATTCAAAAACCTATGGGACAGCAAAGGCAGTCCACAGAGGACAATTTATAGCAATAGATGCACACTTCAAAAAAGAAGAAAGGGAAAAAATCAAATAATTAACTACACAACTTGAACAAATCGAAAGAGAACAGCAAAGAAAAGCCCGCAGCCACCAGAAGAAAGGAAATAATAAAGAGCAAAGCAGAAATAAATGAAACAGAGAATAGAAAAACAATTGAAAGAATCAACAAAACCCAAAGTTGATTCTTTGAAACGATCAACAAAATCTACAAACCACTGGTCAAACTGACAGAAGAAAAACAGGAGAGGACCCAAATAGCCCAAACATGAAATGAAATTAAATGGGAGACATTACAAAAGACCTAAGTATAATAAAAATGATCATAACATAGTATTATGAAACACTATACTCCAACAAATTTGAAAAATTAGAGGAAATGAATAAATTTCTAGAAACACAATACCTACCCAAACTAACACAAAGTGGCGTTGAAAGTCTGAGCAGACCCATAATAAGAGAAGTGATTGAAAAGGTAATAAAAATAACTCCCAACCAAAGAAAGAGCCCTTGCCCAGGGGGCTTCCCTGGAGAATTCCAGCAAACATTCAGAGAAGAGCAGTACTACTCAAACTATTTCAGAACACAGAAAAGGAAGCAACACTTCCAAATTGTTTCTATGAAGCCAAGATAGCCCTGATACCAAAATCAGGCAAAGACACCACAAAAAAAGAAATTTACAGACTAATATCTCTCATGAATATAGATACAAAAATTCTCAACAATATTCTAGCCAATAGAGTTCAACATCATATAAAAAAAATACTCCATGACCAAGCAGGATTTATTCCAGCTATGCAAGCATGGTTCAACATTAGAAAATCAATCAACATAATACACCACATAAGTAAAAAGAAAGAAGAAGAATCACATGATCATCTCAATTGACACAGAAAAGGTATCTGAGAAAGTCCAACACCCATTCCTGATAAAAACTCTCAATAAAATAGATATTGAAGGGAAATTTCTCAACATAATAAAGAACATTTATGCAAAACCAACAGCCAACATCTTTCTTAATGGAGAGAGGCTGAAAAGATTCCCCTTAAGAACAGGAACAAGACAAGGATATCCTTTACCACTACTCCAATTTAACACTGTGCTTGAACTCTTAACTAGAGCAATAAGGCAAGAAAAAGAAATAAAGGGCACCAAACTGGTAATGAAGAAGTTAAACTGTCCCTGTTTGTGGATGATAATGATACTACACATGGAAAACCCTAAAGCCTCCATGAGGAAACTGCTGGAACTAATAGAAACATTCAGCAGAGTATCAGAATACAAGATAAACATATAAAAATCAGTTGGATTCCAATAAGCCAATAAAGAGAACTACAAAAAGGAAACCAGGAAAACCAATACCATTTAAAACAGACCCTAAACAAATAAATACTTAGGAATAAATCTAACCAGGGTTGTAAAAGACATATACAAAGAAAACAACCAAACACTATCACAAAGAAACCAAAAGAGATCTACTTATATGGAAAAACATACCATGCTCATGGATAGGTAGACTCAACATTGTGAAAATGACAATTCTACCCAAAGCAATTTATAAATACAGTGCAATCTCAATCCAAATACCAACAACATTCCTTAAAGAGATGTAAAAACTAATCATTAGTTTTGTATGGAAAGGGAAGAAGCCCCGAATAAGTAAAGCACTATTGAAGAAGAACAAAGTAGGAGGACTCGCACTATCTGACCTCAGAACCTACCATTCTGCTATGGTAGTGAAAACAGCCTGGTACTGGTACAATGACAAATACATTGACCAATGGAAAGAACTGAGACTCCAGATGTAAACCCACCCACCTATGGTCACCTGATCTTCGACAAGGGCCCAAGGTCCATCAAATGGGGAAAAGACAGTCTTTTTAACAAATGGTGCCAGCAAAATTGAGTGTCCAGCTGCAAAAAAAAAAAAAAATGAAACAGGACCCATGTCTCACACCATATACAAAAACTAATTCGAAATGGATCAAACACCTAAATATAAAGCCAAAAACTATAAAGTTCACAGAAGAAAAAATAGGATCAATGCTACATGCCCTAATACACAGCATTAACAGGATACAAACCATAACCAACAACACACAAACTCCAAGATAAGCTAGATAACTGGGATCTTCTAAAAATCAAACACCTATGCTCTTCAAAAGACTTCAACAAAAGAGTAAAAAGAGAATCTACAGACTGGAAAAAATTTTTGGACACTACAAGTCAGAAAAAGTTCTCATCTCTAAAATCTATAAGAAAATCTGACACTTCTACAACAAAAAGACAAATAATACAATTAAAAAACGGGCAAAGGAAATTAATAGACACTTCAGCAAAGAAGACATTCAAGTGGCCAACAGACGGATGAGGAAATGCTTCTGATTACTACCCATTAGAGAAATGCAAGTCAAAACCACAATGAGATACCATTTCACCACAGCATTACTGGCATGAATCAAAAAAACAGGAAAGAACAAATGCTGGAGAGGCTGCGGAAAGATTGGAACTCTTATGTACTGATGGTGGGAATGCAAAATGATACAACCATTTTGGAAAAGGATTTGGCACTTCCTTAGAAAGCTAGAAATAGAGATACCATAGAATCCATCAATTCCACTCCTAGGAATATATTGTGGAGAAATAAGAGCTGTAAAACGAATAAACATATGCACACCCATGTCCATTGCAGCATTGTTCACAATAGCAAAATGATGGAAACAACCTAGGTACCCATCAACAAAAAAATGGAAAAACAAACTATGGTACATACACACAATGGAGTATTATGCAAAGATAAAGAACAATGATGAATCTGCCAAGCATCTCATAACATGGATGAATCCATAGGACATTATGTTGAGTGAAATAAGTCAATCACAAAAGGACAAATATTGTATGAGACAACTACTGTAAAACTCATTAGAAGGTTTAGACACAAAGAAAAACAATCTTTGATGGTTATGAGGGATGAGTGGGGTGGGGGGAATACTACATAGACAATAGGTAAGTGGCAACTGTGGTGAAGGATAAGACAGTACAAAATACTGTGGAAGCCAGCACAACTTGTACAAGGCAAGGTCATGGAAGCTCTATAGACACATCAAAAATTCCCGATGGACCGAATTGCTGGGTGGAGGGCTGTGGGGGCCATGGTCTTGGGGAACATCTAGCTCAGTTGGTATAACATAGTTTATGAAGAAATGTTCTACATTCTACCTTGGTGAGTAGTGTCTGGGGTCTTAAAAGCCTGTGAGCAGCCATCTAAGATACTCCACCGGTCTCACCTCATCTTGAGAAAGGGGGAAAGAAGAAAACCAAAGACACAAGGGAAAGATTAGTCCGAAGGACTAATGGACCAAACTACCATGGCCTCCACCAGACTGAGTCCAGTACAACTAGATGGTGCCCGGCTACCACCACTGACTGCTCTGACAGGGATCAAGACAGAAGGTCCCAGACAGAGCTGGAGAAAAATGTACAACAAAACTGTAACTCACAAAATAAGATCAGACTTACTGGCTTGACAGTGGCTGGAGAAACCCCAAGAGTATGGTCCCTGGACAACCTTTTAGCTCTTCAGACAAAGATTAGACAGGCCAATAATACAAAACGAGACCAATGGGGCACAAAAGCCCAGGGACAAAGGCTAGAAGGGAGGAGGGGACAGGGAAGCTGGTAATACGGAACCCAAGGTCGAGAAGAGAGAGTGTTGACATGTTGTGGGATTGTTAACCAATGTCATAAAACAATATGTGTACCAACCGTTTAATGCAAAACTATTTGTTCTGTAGACCTTCAACTAAACTACTAAAAAAAAAAATAAAGCAATGTCTTTGCTTTTCAACACTTTACTGAGGTTTTTGAGGCTTATTTTCTCAGTGCAATACATAGTTTGATCTCTTGCCTGCTGCTTCCATGGACATAGATTGTGGATCCAAGTAAAATGAAATACTTGACAACGTCAATATTTTCCCCGTTTATCATGATGTTGCTTACTGGTCCAGTTGTGACCATATTTTTTCTTTATGTTGTTGTGTAATCCTAACTGAAGGCTGTATGTATTCTTTCATCTTCATCAGTAAGTGCTTCAAGTCCTCTTCACTTTCAGCAAGCAAGGTTGTGTCATCCGCATAACCAGTTTGTTAAAGAGTCTTCCTCCAATCTTGATGCCCCATTCTTCTTCATATACTCTAGCTTCTTAGATTATTTGCTCAGCATACAGATTGAATAAGTATGGTGAAAGGATACAACCCTGCTTTTAAACCACACAATATCCCCTTGTTCTTTTCGAACAACTGCTTCTGGATGTATGTACGGCTTCCTCATGGGCACAATTAAGTGTTCTGGAATTCTCATTCTTCAAAATGTTATCCATAATTTGTTATGATCCACACAGTCAAATGCCCTTGCCTAGTCAGTAAAACAGAGATGAATATCTTTTTTATATTCTCTGCTTTCAGCCATGATCCCTCTGACATCAGCAATGATATCCCTGGTTCCAAGTCCTCTTCTGAATCCAGCTTGAATTTCTGGCAGTTCTCTGTGGATGTACTGCCCTAACAGCTTTTGAATGATCTTCAGCAAAGTTTTACTTGCGTGTGATAGTAATGATATTGTTAGATAATATCCAAATTCAGTTGGATCACCTTTCTTTGGAATAGGCATAAATATCGATCTCTTTCAGTAGGTTGGTCAGGTAGCTGTCTTCCCAAGTTTTTGGCATTGACTAGTGAGTACTTTCAGCATTGCATCCATTTGTTGAAACATCTCAGTTGGCATTGGGTCAATTTTCTGGGGCCTTGTTTTTCACCAATGTCTTCACTGCAGCTTGGACATCTTCCTTCACTGACATTGGTTCTTGATCACATGCTTAAATGACTGAACATCGACTGATTCTTTTTGATGCAGTGATTCTGTGTATTCCTTTGGTCTTCTTTTGATGCTTCCTGTGTCATTCAGTATTTTGCCCATAGAACCTTTCACTAGTGCAACTCAAGACTTGAATTTTTGTTCAATTCTTTCAGCTTAAGAAATGCTGAGTGTGTTCTTCCTTTTGGTTTTCTAACTCCAGGTCTTTGCACATGTCACTATAATACTTTACTTTGTCTTCTCTAGTTTCGCTTTGAAATCTTCTGTTCAGCTCTTTTATTTCATCATTCCTTCCATTTGCTTTAGCTACTCAACATTCAAGAGCAAGTTTCAGAGTCTCTTCTGACATCCATTTTGGTCTTTCCTTTCTTTTTAATGATCTCTTGCTTTCTTCACCCTAGGAGGAAACAGTTTTATTCTATGCTCATTTCTGTTCATTGCTCCCAGGGTAGACTAACACCCAAGCTGACTAAAAGAGTCCCACCCATTTCCTGAGAATGAAGGAGCCACTGTAACCAAAGAGTGCATAGTGCTTCCTGCTAGCAAGTGTTTATATTTTTTAATTCTTTTCTGGTGACTGCACATGATCATCCCTCAGGTCTCCAGCTAGGAATGAGTGTGAAGGTAACACTGCCACCAGTCTACAGAAGGAATTGGCTTAAATGAAAGAAGTCTTCTTAGAGAGGTTGAATTTTAAGCTTTAAAGTCTAGTTTCTTCCCCTTTTAGACAGTTGGCGGTCTGAGGCTGAAGATAATGGCCCATTCATTTTTGTACGACGACCAAGGCTTGGGATAGTAATGCTTGGCAAAGATAACACTCACAAGTCTTGGTGGTAAAAGGCCAGCAAATAGAAGAAGACCCTCAACAACTTGGGTTGACACAGTGGCTGCAACAATGGGCTGAAGTATAACAATGATTGTGAGGACGGCACAGAACTGGGCAGTGTTTTGTTTGGTTGTACATACGGTCACTGTGAGTTGGAACCTTCTAGATGGCACCTAACAACAACAACAGTGTTGATGGAGTTATTGAAAGACTGATTAGCTTCAGGAAAGCGTTTCTCATATTGAAAATAATGTCCAATATCTCATCACTGAGTTTTTGATTTATTTAGTTTTACTTACCACTAGCTTCTCATAACCAGTTGCAATTGAGAATATTTTGATTCAAGGTGACCGCATGTGTCAGAGTAGATCTGTGCTCCATAGCTTTTCAATGGCTACTTTTTTTATAAGTAGATTGCCAGGCTTCAGTTGCTGTTGAGTTGATTCCAAGTCAAGGCAAAAACACGTGTTGCAGTGTAGAACTGTGCTCCATTGAGTTTTCAATAGCTGTGAACTTTTGAAAGCAGATCTGCAGGTCTTTCTTCCAAGACATCTGTGGGTGGGTTTGAACTGCCAACTTTTCGGTTACTAGTGCAGCACTTCATTGTGCCACCCAGTGACCTTAGTTTCTCATAGTGAACGACAATTTAACAATTCAAATACTAGACACTGTTAGCACACGACACTTTTGGAAAAACCACCAGGTATATAATTATGTGTAGTAAACTCGTAGCATAAGTGTATATATTTTCCATTTTTCCATAGTGTGGATTCCAACTCATAGTTACCCTATAGGACAGAGTAGAACTGCTCCATAGGATTTCCAAGGAGCAGCTGGTGAATTTAATATGTCGATCTTTTTGGTTAGCAGCCGTAGCATGCTGTTGCTCTTAACCACTGTGCCACCAGGGCTGTGTGTGTGTGTATATGTATATACACATATCCGAGACTGGTTGGATGGGCAACAGTTTTAATGTGCATTACCGTAGAGTAGTTCGATTGCATAGCCCTATCAAATGTACACATGTAAATGTAAAAAATAGTAACGAGAAAGTAGTTGAGAAGTTGACAGGAAAACAGGAAGTACATTAGTCTCATAAAAGCTTCTAAATATATTGTCTAGGTAATAGGTAGAAATTTTCTTAAGATCATGTCTCAAGAAGTCTGTTCTTGGAAAATCCCAACTCTATTTCCAAGACTGTTGTCCTAGTTACCTAGTGCTTCTGTAACACAAAAACCAAAAGTGAGTGGCTTTAAAGAAGAGAAATTTTATTTCCTCAGTTTTGGAGGCTAGAAGTCCAGATCAGGTTCTTGGCCATGTCAATTCCTTTATTGGTAGCACTGAGCATTCCTTGAATCCTCGGCATTCCTTGGCTTGTTAGCATCTGTGTGGTCCCTATACGTGTTTCTGTGTCTATTCTGTTCTTTTTATAACTCAGAAAGAATTAGTTTTAGAATCCACCCTACATTGGTATGTCCTCATCAACATGTCAAAAGAACACCTTCTTTACAAAAACAAGATCACAACAACAGGTACAAGGATTAGGATAACAATATAAATTTTGTGAGACATAATTCAATCCAAAGCAACTGTGCTTAGTCTTCTGGAGTCATAATTTCCAGAATCCAATCCTTTCTCTGGTGTTCTTCCTCCATGCAGACAGAATGAATTATGTTCCCAGCAGAAGCTGGAAATACAAGACAGACAGTGGGACAGACATACGATGCTCATAGAGATGTCCTGAGGGGAACAAAAGAGGCTTACTTCAGAAGCATGTCAGTTTCTCCAAAGCATATCTTGCTTGGAAAACACAGATGCAATATCTTGGTGTGGTAATGTTTAGACATGCCAAGATTGCATCTAAGAAAAGAGACCAAACTGCTCTTCTAGGTCATAAAAACCTTGCACAATAGAATATTTAAAATTTTCTGGAATTCTTTTTCTAGTTACTAAGAGAAAATATCATTGCTCTTAAGGTAATTAAGACTAAACAGTATCAGTCTGAGAGGCCTGCATGGGAACTCAAGTCTTCAAGGTATAGCCAGGGTTCACTCAAATGAAAGCAGCTAGGGAAAACCTTTGGGAAAGAGGCTGGAGTTAGAAGGAAGGTGGCTGATTAGCATTTTTGCTTGGGTGGAGGTTTTGGGAGTGGAGAAGTAAGAGAATGGTCCCAGAATGTACAGAGCAATATGAGGACAAGAGTTCAGAAGGTGACGGAAAAGAGGGAAGGCACAGTGGTCATTCAGGTTCAACAAGGTTCATGGTGCCCGTTGTTAGGGTGGGAGGCTTGGCTTCCTCTTGCTCAGCTGCACTGGCTATGATGTCGACGAGCAAACCACATGGTCATTTCAAAACCAATATCTGATTAAATCAAACAACATACACGGTCAGCCTGAAACCATTCAATGATTTGCCCTTGATGACAGACTCTTTTTATATAGTTTATAGGACTCTGCATGGTTGGAAGAAAAGTCTGGCAATCTAGTTTTGAAAAATCAGCCATTGAAAACTTTAGAATTGATTCGATGGCAACTGGTGTTTAACGGGGCTTGGTCACCCACTTTTGCTTCTCCATCTTTGTTTCATACCAGTTTCCTTGTGGTCCCTTCCTTCCAGCCCCACTGTCTTCTTCAATACTTCATACTTGCCAACCCTGACCAGCCTCAGACATTTGCCTGTGCTTTTTTTATAGCCTGGATCATTTCTCCTAGATTTTATGGCATAGTTAAATACTGTTCATCCTTGACAGCCCAGCTCAAACAACTCTTCCAAAGAAAACCTCACCTGACCTCCTTCACCACATAAAATCCCCACCTGGTAATCCAGGGTAATCTCCGTGTCTGCTGTTTAGCAACCTGTATTCCTTCTACAACCTTAATTCCCTTCTGCCATATAATTTAACATATTCATGGGCCCCAGGGATTAGGATGTGGACACCTTTGGGGTCCATTATTCTGCCTACCACATGTTCGTAGTACATGTGTTGCCCTGGCCAGAGACAGACTAGGCAGGGTCCTTTCCACACCTGCAGATGTGGTGACCCGTGTCATTTCTGTATCTTTCACTTTATTACCAGACTCTACAAGACTGTTTACACATCTATATAATTAACTATATGACAACAAGTATCCAAGAAAGAATCCAAGAAAGACAGTAAAAGTGAAGGATGTCTTTTATATAAACGATTTAATTCTTCGGATCCCAGTTTTATTATTTCTAAAATGTATGGATGGAATTTTTGTTTTCGTTATGTGCCCTCAAGTTGGTTTTGACTCACGGTGACCATATAGCTACATATGGAATTTCATTTCTCAGGATCTTCAAGTATACAGGGAGCGCAAGCCTTTATAAGTGTTCTAATATAGTAACATGAGAGTTTTAAAGTTTATTGCTTCTGAGAACTGGAAGCTTAAAAATTGCTAAATGTCTCTATGACTTCTGTTTTTGTCTCATTGTTTCTGCAAATTGATTATGGAGAAATTTGGTAAATTCTGGAGCATAGTTGGAATCTGATTTTAAATAATGCTAATTGCTAAGGAAGAATTTGAAAATTTTATATACAAGAGACTGAGTCTTTTAGTACTTGTAAAAGCTTTCTTCAGGCAAATATTAAATTGTTGTTTTGGGACATACACTAATTCTTGGCTTATCTCACAGATGCTTCCCCAGTGAAACCTCAAAAAAACAATGAACATATCAATCTTATCATATCAGTCTTTACTTACCTAAGGCCTCTTTCCTTTCCATATAAAGTTATAATTAGTTTTTCCAACTCTTTAAAGACTACTGTTGGTATTTGGATCAGGATGCATTGTATTCGCAGACTGCTTTGAGTAGAATTGACATTTTCACAATATTCAGTCTACCTGCTCATGAGGGTGGTACGTTTTTCCATTTATGTAGATCTCTTTTGGTTTCTTGCAGTAGTGTTCCATAGTTTTCTTTGTATAGGTCTTTTACATCCCTCGATAGATTTGTTTCTAAGTATTTTATTTTTTTAGGGCCTATTGTAAATGGTGGTGTTTTCCTAATTTCCTTTTTGTAGTTCTCTTTATTGGTGTACAGGAATCCAACTCATTTTTGCATGTTTATCTTGTATCCTGCTACTCTGCTGAATCTTTCTACTAGTTCCAGTAGTTTTCTTGTGGAGTCATTTGGGTTTTCTCTGCATAGTATCAAACCATTGGAAAATAAGGACAGTTTTACTTCTTCCTTACCAATTTGGATACTTTATTTCTTTTTCTTGCCTTATTGCTCTAGCTAGGACTGCCAGCACAATGTTAAATAGGAGTGAAGATAAAGGGCATCCTTGTCTTGTTCCTGTTCTCAAGGGGAATGTTTTCAGCCTCTCTCCATTAAGAATGATGTTGGCTGTTGGTTTTACATACATAGCTTTTATTATGTTGAGGAATTTCCCTTATATACCTGATTTACCAAAAGTTTCATCAGGAATGGGTGTTGGACTTTGTCGAATGCCTTTTCTTCTCAAGTGAGATGATCATGTGATTATCTTATTTTATTTTATGTGGTGGATTACATTGATTGATTTCCTAATTTTGAACCACCCTTGCACACCTGGTATGAATCCCACTTGGTTGTGGTGTATTATTTTTTTTGATATGATGCTGAATTCTACTGGCTAGAATTTTGTTGAGAATTTTTGTATCTATATTCATGAGAGACATTGGTCTGCAAATTTCTTTTTTTGTGGTGTCTTTACCTGGTTTTGGTATTAATTTGGAAATATCCTTTCCTTCTGTATGTTCTGAAATAGCTTGGGTAGTACTGGTGTAAGCTCTTCTCTGAATATTTGGTAGAATTATCCAGTCAAGCCATCTGGACTTAGGCCTTTTGTTTTTGTTGTTGGCAGGTTTTGTTTTGTTTTTTTTTTTGTTTTTTGTTTTTTGCTACCTTTTCAATCTCTTCTCTTATTATGAATCTGTTCAGATATTCAACTTCAGTTTGTAGTTATTTGGCTTGGTAAAGTTTTTCTAGAAATTTTTTCATTTCCTCTAGGTTTTCAAATTTGTTGGAGTATAGTTTTTCATAGTACTGTGTTATGATCCTTTTTATTTCAGTTGAGTCTGTTGTAATGGCCCCCATTTCATTTCTTCTTGGGTTATTTGCATCCTCTCCTGTTTTTCTTTTGTCAGTTTTGTGAAAGGTTTTTCAATTTTGTTGATCCTTTCAAGGAATCGACTTTTGGTTTTCTTGATTCTTTCCATTATTTTTCTTTTCTCTATTTTGTTTATTTCTGCCCTGATCTGTACTATTTTCTTTCTACTGGTGGCTGTGGGCTTCTTTTGCTGTTCTCTTTCTATTTGTTGCCGTTGTGTAGCTAATGTTTTGATTTTGTCCCTTTCTTTTTTGATGTGAGCATCTATTGCTGTAAATTGACCTCTAAGTGCTGCCTTTGCTCTGTCCCAAAGGTTTTGGTATGATATGTTTTCATTCTTAGCTGATTCTAGGAATTTTTTATTCCATCTTTGTTTTCTTCTATTACCCAGTGGTTTTTAAGCAGGGTGTTATTCAGTATCCATGTATGTGATTTTTTTCCTTACTCTTCCTGTTGTTAATTTCTACTTTGATGGCATTGGGATCAGAGAAGATATTTTGTATTATCTCAACGTTTTGGGTTTGGTTGAGGATTGTTTTGTGGCCGAAGATGTGGTCTATTCTAGAGAACTTGACATGTCCATCGAAAAAGAATATGCGCTTTGCTGCTGTTGGGTGGGGTGTTCTGTATATGTCTGTGAGGTCAAGTTGGTTTATTGTGGCCTTTCAATCTTCTGTATCTTTGTTGAGTTGCTTTCTAGATGTTCTGCCCTTTACTGAGAGTGATGTGTTGAAGTCTACTATTATTGTAGGACTGTCAATTTCTCTTTACAGTGCTGTTAGAGTTTGTTTTATGTATTTTGGAGCCCTGTCATTGGGTGCATACATATTTATTATGGCTATGTCTTCAGATGTTACCTTGAAGACTAAGGTGCTCCTGACCCAAGCATTGGTGTTTTCAATCACCTGTTTGTGCAGACAAAAGCTGGAATATGAGTAAAGAAGACTGACGAAGAATTGATGCATTTGAATTGTGGTGTTGACAAACAATATTGAATATACCATGGACTGCCAAAAGAATGAACAAATCTGTCTTGGAAGAAGTACAGCCAGAATGGTTCTTAGAAGCAAAGATGGCGAGACTAAACTCACATACTGTGGACCAGTTATCAGGAGTGATCAGTCCCTGGAGAAGGACTCCATTCTTGGTAAAGAAGAGGGTCAGCAAAAAATAGGAAGACCCTCAATGAGATGGATTGACACAGTGGCTGCAACAATGGGCTCAAGGATGACTAAGAGTGTGAGGATGGTGCCGGACCAGGCAGTGTTTAGTTTTGTTGTACATAGGGTCGCTATGAGTAGGAACAGGCTGGTCGGCACCTAACAACAACATGTCTTCATGATGGCTTGTTCCTTTAATTATTATATAATGCCTTTCTTTGTCTTTTATGGTGTATTTGGTTAAAGTTTTGTTTTGTTTTGTTTTTAATCTGAGATTAGAATTGCCACTCCTACTTTTTTTGGTAGCAGTTTGCTTGATATATTTTTTTCAATCATTTTGTTTTTAATAAATTTATGTCTTTGTTTCTAAGGTGTGTCTCTTGTAGACTGCATATTGATAAATCCTCAATTTTTTTTGCATTTGTCACTCTCTGCCTCATTATGAGTGCATTTAATCCAATTAGGTTCACTGGGATTATTGATACATGTGAATTTATAGTTGTCATTTTTTAGTACTTTTTTGTTTTTTTGTGGTGCTGACCATTTCTTTGTTCCTCTTACTCTCCTGTGGTAAATTCCTTTTGTTTGTCAATTTTTATTTTTGTGTTTCTTTCATTTTTGTAGATTTTGTGTTTAGTGAGACTTTATGTTTTTCTTCTTTGTTTTGATAAGTAGGTTTATTAACTTTCTTTCTGGTTATCTAGAAATTTATCCCTATCTTCCTAAGTTTGAATCAGTCATTTATTACATGATATCACTTTGATTTCTTCTCAGTTTGAAAGTTCTATACCTACACCATTTATTCCCTCTTTTATTTTTCTGACATTGCTGTCATTTACACATTACTCTCTCTGGTTCCCTGTTGTAAATCTTTTAGTTTTGTTTTGTCCTTGAAAGTCCATTGCTTAGGTTGTTGTCTGGTTAATGTGCTCTTGTATCCTAGCTTCAGGCTGTTGTCTGATGTTGTTGATATTATAACCAAAAGACTCCCTTTAATAATTCTTGTAAGTTCGGTTTGATTTGTACATATTCCTTAATTTCTGTTTGTCTGTAAACTTCCTAATTTCACCATTGTATTTGAGGCAAGAGTTTTGTAGGATGTATTATTCTTGGTTGGCAATTTTTTTCTTTCAAGGTTTTATATATGTCATCCCATTACCATCTTGCCTGCTGGTTTCTCCTGAGTAATCAGAGCTTAGTCGTATTGTTTCCCCTCTGTATGTGACTTCATTTTTCTTGAGCTGCTCTCAGGATTCTTTCTTTGTCTTTGGTTTGACTGAGTGTAATTATGATATATCTTGGTGATTTTCTTTTGAGGGCTATCCTTGTTTTTCATATAGATATTTTTAATTTAAGTGGTCTTATTAGGAATTTTCACAGCATGCATAGATTTTGCACCCTGAAAATGTAGGCATACATGCACTATCTGCCGTTTGTTCATCTATCCTTGACCTTCCCTTAATGTAAATTTATCACTTATTAAAATGTATTTTGTAAAATCAGATATGACTGCAAAATCACATCTTGGCACACGAGGACTAGTCTCTTCCTTTAAAATAACGATGTAAGTGCATTGAAGTGACATTGTCAGAGGGATGACTTTGAATCTGTCCTAATTAATAGAAAATATAAATTATTCCAAAGATCCTTTTTATTTAGGCTAAACACATTTCAAATGTTCAATAGCCACATACAGGTAAATGCTGCCATATTGGACATCTTTGGTCTTGGGAATTAGGGGCTGGGTTTAACCAGTTGGCTGAGGTGTGGGGCTAGAATTCTCCCTGAAGAATGTCACTGCACAACTTTCCTTGACATGATGTAGTTTGCAATATAGGTAGCTTCTCAGGGGAAAATAATGATCGTTTTAGAATGAATTCATCAGAAAAGTAGCAGATTATGCCTACTATGGTGCTCCAACCACTTTAGCCAGAAAATACCCCAGGTGCTTTCAGCAGAATTGACCTTATTGCAGAAGCCAAGGTCCTGTGTTAGTCCGGTTGTGGGTAAGTCTGGAAAGATTACATCAAACCAAGCATCCTGGGCCTCTCTTAGACTACCAACCAATATTCATTCCCTCAATTTGATTATTTTTAAAAATATAAATATCAAGGAGAAAAAGATGTCATATATTTATGATATTCTATTCCTATTAGAATTTTGTTCTTGTTAGTTGCTGCCGACTTGGCTTTCCCTCATGGCAATCTTATGTATAACAGAATGAAACATTGCCCAGTCCTGAGACATCTTCATGATCATTGGCATGTTTGAGTCCATTATTGTGGCCATTACCTTCCATCCCAGGGGACTCATCTTCCAGGACATATTGGACAATTTTCTGAAGTGATCCATAAGGTTTTCACTGGTTAGTTTTTGGAGTCGATTACCAAGCCTTTCTTCCTAGTCTCCAATAGTCTGGAAACTCCACTGAAACCTGCCCACTATGGGTGACACTGCTGGTGGTTGAAATACCCATGGGATAGCTCCCAGCATCATAGCAGCGTGCAAGCCTCCACAGTATGACAAACTGACAGACAGGTGGTGGTCCATTATAATAAGCACTGTTCATTCAATTTTGTAGTATTTAACCTTTGCAGATTCCCTTTGAATTTGCAAAGAGCCACACCATTGTGAATAGAGAAAGTAGAGAAAATTTATTGTGTAGTATCTGCCAAAAATGACATATTCTTCTCACATTTGCTTCTTTTCTGTCTTCATTTTGCTACAACAATATACAAGCATTTTAATTAAGAATTCAAGGATTTTCTTGTGCTTAAAAGGGAAAAGAATAAACAACAAATCTTGAGTGTAGACCAGACATTGTAGTGAAAGGTAGGAGTTTATGGTGCACGTGTCCACCTCTCTGATAGGCCAACTCAAATCTGATATCTTTAGGGCAAATAGTCAAACCCCGGAGTTGTTATAATAAATCCTCTCATAAATTCGATTTACAAGTCAAACTTTCTTGTGGTGAATTGTCAACATTCTATTTGTATTCTGCTTCCTTCTCTTGATTTAGGAACCCAAGTACAGGAAATAGCGGTTCTTTTGTGTGAAATGTTTACTAATTTGCACTGCTCATCTGAAGTCAATCCTTCCCAGAACAGAAAGTGAAACAAACATACAAACATATTGCCAACAGGAATTACGTTACATTAACTCTAAAAGTAATATAAATCTTTTATATATTGAGGAAAGTACTAGGCCCAGAGAATTGTCACAAAACAGAAGCATTATGTATCATTCATGTATGAATGTTGTTGACATTACCTATGTATTGTGAAGCAGCACCTGCTCTTGGAGACCATTCCTACGTGGTGGTCACTATTTCTGTGGAACAGGATGATGGCCTATAATATAGATTCCTCCTCTTTTTCGTTTTCCCAGGCTGACTTTTTACTCCCTTCTTTTAATGCTCCCAGCTCTTTTTGGTAGGTGGTGATTTAGTAATTTTATATTAACTTTATTGAGTTATAATTTATACTCAAATGCCCAAATTTAAAGTCTTTTGTTCCTTGAATTCTTAAAAAATCAGCTTTAATTTGGAATTAGTTACACACAATAAAGTTTACAATTTTACATCTGTATTTCAATGAGTTTGATAAATGGCTGGTTATATAACTACCAACGTTATCAGGGTCTAGAATATTTCAATTACACCTAAAATTTCCCTTGTACCATCCTTAATATTAAATAGTATTTTCAATTACTGGACCAGAAATAGTCTTTGCTAAGCATGAAAGCAGTAAGGGGAGGATAGTGGGACATTCTATTTTTAACAGTTAAAATATCAAATAGGCCTCCTTCAGATAGTCTCCATGGTAGAGTAAATCACTGAGGATCCTGATATAATTATTTATTTTCTAATATTATTATTCAAAAAACAATTACTACATTTCTGGAAGGAGAATTACCTGAAAATGATTGAAAAAGTCAGAAATTTTAGTTTGAGGTCAATCTCCAAATAAATACATAACCTTGAAGTTCTAAGGGGAAAGAATTAAAAGAATGGGACAAGAAACTTTCCTGGGATCGATTCTCAGATGCTTCTTTCCACCCTCCGTGAGTCTCTGAGGCTGTATGGAAATGGAACCAGAAACAAGCAGAACATTTGACTGCTGCATGATAAAATTCAAATAAGAGAGTCAGGCTTCCTTAAGGAGAAAGTAGGTATTTCTGCTCTTAAATTAAATATTTCTCTGCAGAGGGGCTTGATGTCCAGTTAAATATTTTAGGAGATCTAGGTTCAGAGCAGGTCTAAACGCCTAGGCTAAGCACTGCTCTTGAATATAATTAAAATAGTAGCTAACACATAAAATATAAGGCATAACTAGAATGCTCTTTAGAAGTGATGGAGAATGATGAGACTTTGTCAAGCTCACTTTGGACACGTCATTAGGAACGACCAATGGCTAGAAAAGGACATTATGTCTGGTAAAGCAGAGGGTCAGTGAAAACGTGGAAAATCCTCCATGAGTTGGATTGACAAGTGGTTGCATAAATGAAGTCAAACATACCAAAGCTGTGAGGATGTCACTAGGCTGGGGATTGTTTTGTCGTGTTATATGAAAGGACATCATGAGTTGGAGCTTCAAACCCAAGGAGTCTGGCATTCAAACCAGTGGTGTTGGGCATGAAGAAATGCCACTGAGCACTCAAGACATCACTCCCACTCTCCACCTCCATGGGAATCCTTGCACCATTGAAAACCTTCCAGTTTCATCCTGACATAACCACATGTTGAATTAAAGCTCTCCCAGACTATTCCTCTTATGCCTTTCTCTCTTTCCTGTGCAGATGTTGCATTCTTAACTCTACTACAAGATATTCCAACACAGGAAAGCTATGGTAACTTCTTATCTCTCTAGGAGGTCAGCAGAGTTTGGGCATCTCAGAATATGTTTATGGTGGTGATGACATTGAAAAATGGACGATGATGGTGGTGGTGATGAAGATTAGGATGAGAGAGCAATAGCAGGGCCGGTTCTGCAATGAGAGAATTACAGGGATCAGGAGCATGAAACCGAGATCAGAGGTTCAATGCTTGGGTTTCTGCACAGAGTTGTACTGATTGGAATCTGAGCTTTCATTTTCTCCTGTCATTCTATGTATGCTGTCTTAGAGTCCTACCAAAAGACCCAGCAAGAGGCAAGGAAGCAAAGACAAGGTAACTATTCAATAGAGGATGAGTTTCTCAGCATCTCTCACTCTCATTCTGGGCTGCCTCCTTTGGTGGTTTTTGCAGACCATAAACCCAGGGTTTCTACCCTAGCAGGTAGGGTCGGGGGGAAGCCGCTGGCAGGCATCTTTCCTCCCTCACCCATTTGACCTTTTCTATGAGAATGTCCCCATAGTCTCAGAAGGTGGGGTAGATGGCGGCACCTACACTTTAAGATAGAGATATTATCGGGTAGCCCCAGGGGCCAAGATCCAATACTGATGTTTCTCAGTCTTGCACCAGGGAGGAGGGGTTTGGGGTGAGGGGAACGCGATTGCAGTAGAAATAGCCCAAACTGTGGAAACTGTTTCTCACAAGACACCATGGCCGGAGCTCTTAGGTGGTTGCTGCTGTCTCTGCTTCTGTTGCTTGTCTGTTCCTGTGCACAGAGTTTCCTCAAGAGATGGACTCGGGGTGATCCTTTGAGCACAGTGAAGCACCATAAGAGTCTCTGGTTCAAGCAAAAGCTCAACCATTTCAGCAAAAATAGATCACGATCCTGGCTACAGGTAAAATCTAATGACCAGGCAGGTAATGACAGGAGTGGGATGGTGTGAGCTTGAGGCACTGAGGAGGGTGTCACTGAGGTCTGGGAGGTAGAGGAGACATGGGGAGTGTTTCCAATCCATGGAAGGTATGCAGTTCAAACCCACCCACAGGCACCTTGGAGGAAAGACCTGACAATGTGCTTCTGACAGGTCACAGCCTTGAAAATCCTATGGAGCACAGTTTTACTCTGAAATTTATGGACACACCATGAGTCAGAATAGACTATGTGGCTTCTGGGTTTTTTTTTTTTTTTTTTTTATCTGTACTAGGCATTGTGCTAAGTACTTTATATCACCTTGCACTTTTTAGTATTTTTTTTTGTTTGTTTTCATTATGAAATATTTTCAATGTATATGGATAGAGAGAGACAACCCTATGTGTGCCTGTTGAGGTTAACTACTGGAAGTATTTTATCATAGTTATTCCCATCTCTTCGATGATTATTTTTATACGTGGGCCTTGAAAGACTTGCTTGGGGGTACTTGGTCAAAGCCCAAATACTATCAGATGAGTAAGCTAGCAGAAACTCAGAGAGGGCTGCTACAAAGATGAATTCTGATATGTTTCTTGTTTTATTTTATTTTATTTATTTTGGGTATTAAAGAACAGCAATATATTTTCTTACAGTTCTGGAGGCTGAACATCTAGATCAGGTGCTCGGCCATGTCGATTCCTTCTGTGAGCCTCTCTCTTATTTTTTGGTGTCTGCTGGCAATCCTTGGCATTTCTTGATATTCTTTGGCATTCCTTGGGGTTGTCTTCTTCCCTGTATGTGTGTCTCTATGTCTATTCTGCTCTTTTTACAACTTAGAAGTGATTAGGTGGAGGGCCTACCCTACACCTCCCTTGGTATGACCTCATTAGCGTAACAAAAGAAAGTCCCACTTTCCAAAAAGAATACTGGTGGCACAGTTGTTAAGAGCTATGGCTGCTAACCAAAAGGTCAGCAGTTTGAATCCATGAGCCGCTCCTGGGAAACCCTATGGGGCAGTTCTACTCTGTCCTATAGGGTCGCTATCAATCAGAATGGAATCAACAGTGATGGGTTTTTTTTTTTCAGTGGGGTGCATATTTTGGGGAACACAATTCAATCCATCACAATTTCCAAGACAACTGCATAGTGTAGGAAGGGCAAGTATTACTATGCCTGGGAGCAAACAGAGATTACAAAGAGGCTAAAAGTTTTGCCCAAGGACTGTCTATAGCAAATAAGTAAAAGGACTGATTTTAGAATCCTGGTTATTTGACTCTTTACCCAATGTTCTTTCCACTCGGTCCAAACAGAGAATTTCTAAAACGTTTGCTCTATTTGGATATCAGATAGTGAAGAGTTTTCAGCTCCTTGTTAAGGAATTTTGACCTCATCCAGGAAACAATGTGGAGCAACTGAAAGGTTTTTTTCAAAGGACATGACATCTTTAAGTCACTGCCTGAGGGACACAGACCTGCCTGCTGCAGGGTGTCTTAGTGGAATAGACATCTAGAGAGGAGGGAGGGTAGATCACTTACCATACCTTCAAACCTGGACTCGGTTTAGATAAATAATCTTGGTTTATTTTTAATTCATGTTTCTTGCTCTTCATCCTTATATCAGTTTTAATATTTGTTTTTAGTTTTCTTGTTAAAAGTAAATTCACTCAAATCTTACAGACATGAATAAAGCTCACAAGTTTTAAATTTTTTTGTTTGCATGGATTTTTATCTTTCGTTTAACATTTTATCAAACTGAAACATAGGTTCTATGTAATTTTGTATTCTTGCTCCCAAACTATTGTTTTTCTTAGATGTCATCAAGTTCCAGCTCATAGCAACCCTATGTAAAACCAAATGAAGCACTGCCCGGTCCTGCGCCATCCTTACAATCATTGTTATGCTTAAGCTCATTGTTGCAGCTGCTGTGTCAATCCATCTCATTTTCACTGACCATCTACTTTACTAAGCATGATGTTGATCCCTCCTGACAACATGTCCAAAGTATGTGAGACACAGTCTCACCATTGTTGCCTCCAAGGAGCACTCTGGTTGTAGTTCTTCCAAGACAGATTGGTTTGTTCTTTTGGCAGTCCATGGTATATTCAATATTCTTCTCCAACGCCACAATTCAAAGGCATCAGTTCTTCTTCAGTCTTTTTTATGTATCAGCCAACTTTCACTTGCAAAGGAGGCAATTGAACACGCAATGGCTTGGGTCAGGCTCACCTTAGTGTTCAAGGTGACATCTTTGCTTTTCCACACTTTGAAGAGGTCTTTTGCAGCAGATTTGTCCAATGCAATGCGTCTTTTGATTTCTTGACTGCTCCTTCATTGGGTGTTGATTGTGCATCCAAGTAAAATGAAACCCTTGACAACTTCAATCTTTTCTCCGTTTATCATGATGTTGCTTATTGGTCCAGTTGTGAGGATTTTTTTTTTCTTTATGTTGAGGTGCAATCCATACTGAAGGCTATGGTCTTTGATCTTCATCAGCAAGTACTTCAAGTCCTAGTTCTCCAAATATGAATTTACAACTTTAACTTCTGCTTCATCAACTTAATGGTAGTTTCTAGAGGGGCCTGAGCACCATTCAGGAGTCCTGGGTGTGGTGGCACAAATGGGTAAGCACTCAACTAATAGCTGAAAGGTTGGTGCTATGAATCCATGCAGAGGCACCTTGGAAAAACCTGGCAGTCTGCTTCAGAAAGGTCACAGCCTTGAAACCCCTAAGAAGTAAAGTTCTACTCTGTATGTATGCAGTCACCATGAGTCAGAATCGACTTGATGAACACTGGTTTGGTTTTTTGGTTCGAGAACATTTCACTGAGCTAACATGCCATCCTTCGCTGAGCCATTTACTTTTGAGGGAATATTTTCAGTTATTTTTTGTTTTGTTTGCTTTCCAGTTGCATAAATTTTCTATAGATTGGTTGCTAGAACTAGAGGGTTGATTCAGTTCTGTTTGTTTGTTTTTCAAGAGCATGGGAGGAAGACTACTTCATAGATAATGGCAAGTGGTTTCATGCAGAAATATGTAATGCCTGAAATGTCTTTTTTATGATTATTATTATGGTAGAAACTGTTGATGCCCAATGCCTAGATCTGTCAATTTTTTGAGGGCTTGCAAAGTGACAAGATTCTAACTTTATCATTCTTTATTGATAAGCTGGAATACATGTATAAAAGAGCCTTTCCATCTATTGTTTGGTTACATGGTGACAAAATTTGTATTGGAAAGACAGTATAAATGCTTGACTTATTCTCTTTTTTACCATATTTTAAAAGTACAGTAAGGATAACAGATTTAGAATATCACACAATCAGTCGTTCCTTTTCTTTACCTCATCTTACACAGCAGCCTCAGAATAATACCAATACTGATATCAATATTATAATTACAGAAAGATCATTAAAACTTTTCTTTGCCATCTATTTGTCCATGAGGTTGATTCTTCTAAAGATGTACATAAAGTTAAATTACTGGCTTTCCAACAGTCACTCCGAATTGTTTCTCTCTGTGTGGTTATGTGACCAAAATATATCATTTGTGTTTATTTTTTATTTTTAAAAATAGGCTTGTAACATTCAATTTTGTCTTATAATTACCTAAAATATTTACACGGTTCCAAAGTCAAAACAACAAAGCAAGATATTGCAATAAACTCGATTTTTGACTGGTAATATTATTATTCTTGACACTTCTCTCTATGACTTTTTAAAAGATGAAACCCTTTGTCTATTTTGTACTAAAACTTTCCACCTTTTCTCCTTTACTTTTCTACTTTTATTTAGTGATCTTATGGCCTTATGTTTCTTTTTTTTATAATTTATTTTATATATTTTTTGTTGTTGAGAATATACACAGCTAAACATACACCAATTCTACAGTTTCTACATGTACAATTCAGTAACATTGTTTCCATTCTTCCAGTTGTGCAATCATTCTCACCTTCCTCTTCTGAGCTATTCCTTCCCCATTAAGATAACCTCACTGCCCCCTAAGGTCCCTATGTAATCTTTCGAGTTACTGTGGTTAAACTATTCTTAGTCGCACCATTAGAATAGGAGCAGATGGAAAATAAATCAAATGTTCATCAATAGACTGTTAGTTTAATTATGATGCTATATCCACACAAGAAAATACAAAGTAGCTGTAAAAGAGAGTGAGGAATATTTCAACATCTGTACATATTGCTATGTAATGACCTCCAATATATGATAGTATATGAAAACAGCAGTATGGCACTGAACCTAAGAAAAGGAGAAAAATGAAATATATATATCTACAAAAAGTAAAGAAAAATTCATTTAAAAAATTAGTCAAAATGGTTACTTATAATGAGATGGAGGTAAAAGCTTTAGGAAATAAAAATTATCTCAGTTTTCTTAGAATATACTTAGTTTTGCAGGTTTAGCTTTGTGGTTGTTGTTAGGTGCTGTCAAGGAGGTTCTGACTCATAGCAAACCTATGTACAGCATAATGAAACACTGCCTGATCCAGCTACATCCGCATGATCTTTGTTATGCTTGAGCCCATTGTTGCAGCCACTGTGTCAGTGCATCTCATTGAGGATCTTCCTCTTTTTTGACGACTCTCTATTTCACCAAGCATGATGTCATTCTCGGGACTGATTTCTCCGAATAACGTGTCCAAGTTTTGTGAGACGAATTCTCACCATCCTTGCCTCTGAGGAGCATTCTGGCTGTATTTCTTCCAAGACAGAATTGTTTCTTCTTTTGGTAGTCCCTGGTATAGTCAATATTCTACATCAACACCATACTTCAAAGACATCATTTCTTCTCCAGTCTCCCTTATTCATTGTTCACTTTTTGCATGCATATGAGGAAACTGAAAACACCATGGCTTGGGTCAGGCACACCTTAGTCGTTAAAGTGACAACTTTACTTTTTTAGCACTTTGAAGGCATCTTTTGCAGCAGATTTGCCAATGCAATACGTCATTTGATTTATTGATTGCTACTTCAATGGATGTTGATTGTGGATCCAAGTAAAATGAAATCCTTGACAACTTCAATTTTTCCTTCTTTTATCATGATGTTGCTTATTGGTCCAGTTGTGAGGATTTATGTCTTCTTTCTGTTGAGGTGTCATCCATACTGAAGGCTGTGGTCTTTGGTCTTCATCAGTAAGTGCTTCAAGACCTCTTCACCTTCAGCAAGTAAGGTTGTGTCATCTGCATATCACAGGTTGTTAATGAGTCTTCCTCCAATCCTGATGCTCCGTTCGACTTCATACAGTCCAGTTTCTAGGATTATTTGCTCAGCATACAGATTGAATAGGTACGGTGAAAGGATACAACCATGACACACACCTTTCCTGACTTAAATCACCCAGTATCCCCTTGTTCTGTTCAAATGACTGCCTCTTGATCTATGTACAGGTTCCTCATGAGCACAATTAAGTGTTCTGGAATTTTCTTTATTCGAAATGTTATCCGTACTTTGTTATGATACATACAGTTGAATGTCTTTGTATAATCAATAAAACACAGGTAAACATCTTCCTGGTATTTCCTGTTTTCAGCCATGATCCATCTGACATCATCGATGATATCCTTCTTTCCACCTCCTCTTCTGAAATTGGCTCGAAATTCTGGCAGTTCCCTGTTGATGAGATGCTGCAACTGGGTTTGAATGACCTTCAGCAAAATTTGAGTTGCATATAATATTAATGGTATTGTTCAATAATTTCCCTATTCCATTGTATCACCTTTCTTTGGAATAAGCAGAAATATGGATCTCTTCCAGTTGCTTGGCTACATAGCTGTCTTCCAAACTTCTTCGCTTAGACGAGTGAGTACTTCAAGCACTTCATCCATTTGTTGAAACACTTAAATTGGTATTCTGTCAATTTCTGGAGCCTTGTTTTTCTCCAATTCCTTCAGTACAACTTGGACGTGTTCCTTCAGTACCATTGATTCTTGATCATATTCTACCTCCTGAAATGATTAAATGTCAACCAATTCTTTTTGGTACAGTGACTCGTGTATTCCTTCCATCTTCTTTTGATGCTTCCTGTGTCTTTCAGGCTTTTACCTGTAGAATCTTTCACTATGGCACCTCAAGGCTTGCATTTTTCATCAGTTGTTTAAGCTTGAGAAATGCCAAGCGTGTTCTTCCCTTCTGGATTTCTAACTCCAGGTCTTTGCACATGGCATTACAGTAATTTACTTTGTCTTCTTGTGCTGCCCTTTGGAATCTTCTGTTCATGTCTTTTACTTCATCATTTCTTCCATTTGCTTTAGCTACTCTACAGTCAAGAGAAAGTTTCAAAGTCTCTTCTGACATTGATTCTGGTCTTTTCTTTCTTTCCTGTCTTTTTAACGACCTCTTACTTTCTTTATGCATGATGTCCTTAATGTCATTCCACAACTCATTTGGTCTTCAGTCATTAGTGTTCCAAGTGTCAAATGTATTTTTGAAACGGTCTCTAAATTCAGGTAGGGTAATATCAAGGTCATACTTTGGTTCTTGTAGACTTGTTCTAATTTTCTTCAGCTTCAACTTATATGTGAGCAACTTATGGTCTGTTACACAGTCAGTCCCTGGCTTTGTTCTGACTGATGATGTTGAGTTTCTCTATCATCTCTTTCCATAGATATAGTGATTATGATTCCTGTGTATTCCATCCGATGAGGTCCACAGGTATAGTCACCGTTTATATTGTTGACAAAAGGTATTTGCAATGAAGAAGTCGCTGGTCTTGCAAAATTATATCATGCGATCTCAGGCATGGTTTCTATCACCATAGCCATATTTTCCAACTACTGGTCCTTCTTCTTTGACTCCACCTTTTGCATTTCAATCACCAGTAATTATCAATGCATCCTGATTGCACGTTTGATCAATTACAGACTGCAGAAGTTAGTAAAAATCTTCAATTTCTTCATCTTTGGCCTTAGTGGTTGATGAGTAAATCTGAATAACAGTTGTACTTACTGGTTTCCTTGTAGGCGTACGGACATTATCTTATCACTGACAGCATTGTACTTCAGGATAAATCTTGAAATGTTCTTTTTGATGATGATTGGAATGCCATTTCTCTTCAATTTGTCATTCCTTATATAGTAGATCATGTGACTGTCTTATTCAAAATGGCCAATACCAGTCCATTTCAGCTCACTAATGCCTGGGATATCTATGTTTATATCTTCCATTTCATTTTTGATGATTTCCCATTTCCCTAGATTCATACTTTGTAAATTCTACATTCTGATGATTAATGGATATTTGCAGCTATTTCTTCTCATTTTGAGTCCTGCCACATCAGCAAAGAATGGCCTGAAAGTTTGACTCCGTTCATGTCATTCAGACTGACTCTACTTTCAGGAGGCAGCTCTTCTCCAGTCGTTTCTTGAGTACCTTCCAAACTGAGAGGCTCATCTTCCAGCACTCAATAAGACAATGTTCCGCTGCTATTCATAAAGTCTTTACTGGTTAATTTTTTTCAGAAGTAGACCACCAGATCCTTCTTCCTGGTCTGTCTTAATCTGGAAGTTCAGCTGAACCATGTCCATTATGGGTGACCCTGCTGTAATTTGAATATCAATGGAATAGCTTCCAACATCACAGCAACATGTAAGTCCCCACAGGAGGACAAACTGACAGACGCGTGGCAAGGGGTGGTTAGCTTTGGCACCATGTGACTGTTTCCAATAAAACAATTAAAATTGAAAATAAAATGAAACAAATGAGTCTAATTGTCTCTCAAGTCTGTGGCTTCACCAGAGAAAAATATTTCAAGTGAATAGAAATCTCAGTACTTTGACTTTATATCTCTTGTGGGATAAATCCTGAGGACATACACACAACTGTAAAGAAATCAAAGTTTTCAATAATCATACTGTCAGTTTTAACATTATTGTTGTTGTTGTGTGCCACTAAGTCAATCCAACTCACAGGAGAGAGTAGAACTGCCTCTTAGGGTTTATTAGGCAGTAATCTTTACAGGAGCACATCGCCAGGTCTTTTCTCCCTCGGTGCGGCTGCTGGGTTCCAACCACCAACCTTTCAGTTAACAGATGAGCACTTAAACATTGTACCACCATGTCTCCTTTTAATATTGGTGTTGTTATTCTAATGTGTGAATATTACTACATATTGTTGATATAAAGCAAATAATTAATTATGTTAATGTTGTTAGGAACCCAAATTTTCAGAGTGAAAGAAAATTGCCACAAATATAAATTCAAGCAAGAATCTCATATTCTAAATTTGAAATACTAGCATGAATTGTAAACAAATAATAGTGATGGTTGCACATTGTGAGTGTGATTTATGCCACTGGATTGTACACTTGAAAGTGATTGAAATGGCCAGTTTTAAGTTGTGTTTATTTTACCACCAAAAACAAAAAATCAATTTGTCCAGTGTGTAGGCAGTGTGCCTTCAGAAATGTCACTCATTTAGATGGGACCTCAGAACCATAACTCAAATCTGACAAACCAAAATATGCTGCCACCCAGTTATCAGAAACCACCAACAAATCACAAAGCCTAGTGAGTTTAGTGAGCTACTAGAATGTTTTTATTTTCACAGAGATATTTCCTTAATGATGCCTTCTACAAACCTGGAGGACCAGTATTTCTGATAACCAGTGGGGAGGGGGCTGCCATAGGAATTGCCGCATCAAGAAACATTACCTGGATGACATATGCTGAGAGGCTGGGTGCCCTCTTCTTAATTCTGGAACACAGATTTTACGGAGAGAGCCAACCAACAGGGTAAATTTAAGGGTTTCCTTTTTGGGGTTGTTCTCATTGCTGTTTCTGTTTTCTGTCTCTTTTTTAATTTTGGCAATTAAATCTAAATATATTCCTCTTGCAGGAAGCTGAATATTTGAAAATTCAAATGATAAGAAAGAAAAACTGTAGGTGGAGGTTTGGGGTAGAAGCGACTTTCTTGATTAAAAAAATTGGTATGAAATTTCCTTTGAGTAAAATGTATTCCTCATGTTCTATAATTTCATGTTGAAATTTTGTATTTTCGTGAACATGCTTAAACAAAATGTCATAATTATTATCTTTTTCTACCACAGCAGAATTTTAAACCATGAAAATTCCTCTTCCCATGGAAACTGGGGAGACTTTTTTGTTAAAACAACCCATCAAAGGTAACTGGATGTCATGTTAAATTTCAGCTTGCAGTGGCAGAGCAAGAAGCAAGAATATGAGATCTTTTTTGTCTCAATAGCTTATTCTTGCCGTTTACTACTTTTGACCTTTCCCACAGTGGAAATATATATTTTTAGCTTACTTGCTTACAAACTGTTCATTATATGAAGTCAAGGAAATAGAAAGAAATTTACAAAGTACCTCTGACGGTCATGATAAAGCCAATTTAATGTCAAGGTATCTTATTCTCATTAAAATAAAAAGTAAGGATTGATTTTTACAACCCTGAGAATGTGATTAGTGTCAATGAAATGATACCTTTCTAATATGAGTCATAATTCTTGGTACCGTTTATCATGACACTAATAATTGCTGGAAGTTTCACCTGCTTCTTTCTTGCTGTGACTCCACAAGTCTGAGTTTCGAATTCCAAGTCTCTTAACTTTTGGTAGTGAGGTGACACTCCGATAGCTCCACCACTTCTACATTTATTAGAAACTTTGATTCGGGTGTGTGTGCGTGTGTCTGTGTGTGGTCTGTGTGTGTTGATGATATTATGATAGCCCATGAATAGTTTTAAGTCTGAGATTTCTTTATTAAGCCCTCTAAGAAAGTAAATTGGTGTTCAAAAATGGAATAACCTGTGTTGTAGAAAATAATCTGTTATTCAAATTAACTTCTTGTGATGCATCTCAGAAAGAGGGTGTTAGAAAGAACCTACAATAGAATTTGGTCTTTGATAGAGTAAATTGGGGGAGAATCTAAGGATAGGAGAATTTACTCTAGAATTTTCTGTTAGAAAGCAGGGGAATTCTATGACTGAGTGTTTCAATAAATCTTATCTATACTTTTCCAGTTACATCCTATTGGGTTGAACTTAATAAGCAACTTCACATCTGGCTTGAAGGGTGGCTGGGACATAAAGTGTTTTTTCTGGGCCCAGCTAAAAGACAGGGCTTTAATTACCTAAATCTGAAACCAAACGAAACAAAACCAAATCCTTTGCAGTCAAGTTGATTCCCACTCATAGAGACCCTATAGAACAGAGTAGAACTGCCTTATAGGGTTTCCAAGGATTGGCTGTTGGATTTGAACTGCCGACCTTTTGGTTAGCAGCCAAGCTCTTATCCACTGCGCCACCAGGGCTTCCTAAAGCTGAAAAGGAGAGTGAATATTAGGGAGAAAGGCTCTTCTGTAGCTTCTCAGTAGTATAATTGCTGAACGAAGGTTAACGTTTTGCCTCTTGAAGCCCTTATTATATGAGGACCAATTGTTTTCAGATTGATTCTACAACTTGATACTTCCACAAGTGGTACAAGAGAGAGCCTGACTCATCACATCCATGCCAACCCTGAATACTAAAATAAATCTTAGCAGTTTGATAGGAGGGGAAAAATACTCATATGGTATTACTTTGACAATAGAAAGGGCTAAACAGTTTCACATATTTGCTGGTCATTTCTGTTTTTTCTTTGTGAATAATCTGTCCTTGCCTACTTTTAAATTCGTAGTCAGCTACTGACAGCATCCTGTAGGGGCAGGGAGTTTTTTTTTTTTTTTAGTAATGAAGATTAAAGACATCCTAGGTTTACAGAATACCTTACCATGGAGGAAACACCACTGAAAAGTAAACAACAAATTTTACTTTTCTTTTAATGAGAGACTTAGATTCAAATAGGCCTCTGTCTGGTTGTAGCAGCAAACCAGAAAGAATGGAAAATAGCATCAGTACAATTAACTAGGTTTTTGTAATGCCTTGGAAATAATTAAATTACTGACATTTTAGCCCTTTTAAAAATGACTCCTCTTTGAATCAGGATAATAGTGTGATAGCTGTGCTTCAGTTCAGTGTGTGGAGACAAGCATTTCAAGCTTCTTCACAGTGGTGACAAGAGGAAATGGCGTAATTAAAATGAGACAATTCTAACAATTATTGCTAGCTCCTGCATTTAAGTGTCACTGTAACTCAGATTATTCTAATTAAAATTTCATGTTGGACCTGGTAAAAATACTCAACATGTTTTCAAAATATACATTTTTACTTTATAGTCAAGCTGATGTTAAGCAGCATATTTTCTACTTTAATTATTGCCACAAACAGCATGTATTTATCCTTTAATTATAGAGATCTGAGTACTGCCAGCCTCCACTACCTCAGCAGCAGGCAAGCCTTGGCTGACATCGTCAACTTCCGAACTGAAATAGCAAGGAAACTGGGACTCACCAAAAATAAATGGGTTACATTTGGCGGCTCTTATGGTGGTTCCCTTGCAGTGTGGTCGAGAATAAAACACCCCAACCTGTTTGCTGCAGCTGTGGGCAGCAGTGCACCAATTAAAGCAAAACTTAATTTTTATGGTGAGTATTATCTATATATGGGAGTCCCTGGATGTGGCAAAAGGTTAACGCCCTGAGCTGATAACTGAAATGCTGGAGGTGCAAGTTCACCCAGAGGCACCTTGGAAGAAATCTGCCTCTCTGCTTCCAAAAATCAGCCATTGAGATCCCTATGGACATCAGTTCTACTCGGACACACATGAAGTCATCATATGAGTTGGAATCAGCTTAACAGAAACTGGTTTGGTTTTTACGATATATATACATATATATGTATAGATGTAGTGTTTATATACATATATGTAAAATAAGAATAGTATCTGTATGTGAGTGATTACCATAACAAGACCTAAGTCTATCTCCCTCCCCATATGATAAGGTTCCAAGAAAGATATTTATGTTACCCACAGTTGGTACTTGGTATCCATATTTACAGCCATATGATGGGTGATAGCTTCTCAAAAGGTGGAAATGATGTGACAAGTCTTAGCTGTTGATTTGATAGTAGAAGAATTCATCATATAGGTATTTCCAAAGAAGTAAAGGACAAGCTTTTATTTTTAAGGAAAAAATTTACTACTTTGAAGTTGCCTTTCAATTTTCCTTCCTATTACCTGACTTTATGATAAACCATTTGTAATTAATGGCCTTAGGATTTTTCCAAGTAGACAAACACTTGTGATTGGCAATTTGGGCCTCTGAATACATATTTCCATTAAAATGCTTAAAGTATAAAATTTTTACTTCATTAAGTTTTTCTTGTAAAAACAAAAATAACCTCCCTCCCCCTAAAAAGGAGGTAAATTTTCCTTTAATATCTGAACTTTTCAAAGGTTAACAAATATTCAGCCATCATTCCAGTTCAGATACCTGTAGCCTTGATAGAATCTTATCTGGTTCAATAAATCTGAAGGCTGTAACACAGAGGCATTTCTCTCCCTTCCTCTTTTAACAAGTTAAACCATGTTCCTGTTGATAAATGCATCAGGATTTGCAGAGCATGGGTGTAAGATATTGTTTACTAGCCATTTTTATTGGCATTCTGGCAAAATCATTTCATTTTGCAGTTTCTTAACTTTGTCACATTTTAAAACAGAGATAACTGCAAACTTGAAAGAATTATATCTTATAAATGGCTACAATTAAACCATACTAAATGTACTTTTTTTCTTTTTCATATTCTTAGAGTTCAATGAAGTAATTGGAAAGATTCTATCTACTCATAACAGCGAATGTCCCAAAGCAGTGAAAGAGGCGTTTGCTATTCTTGTGCAGATGCTGAAACGTCGGAAATACTACAGTAAGGTTCAAACGGATTTCAAGTAAGTGGACTGGTTTGTGTGAAAGAGAGTATTTGCTTAAATATAGACTGATATTTCCTTAAATTTACACCATTATGTCATTTTCTTATGTTAAGGCTAGTTACATGAAAAGAAAGGGAGATTTTGAACAGTTTAGTTCCTTTTGAATATTATTTATATTAGCAATTTCTAGATCATATAAGAAGCATGGCTGGGACCTCCGTGGGTACTTTTAAGTCTGGTGGGAGTGCAGATCAGAGGGCAGGAAAGAGTGGATACTACCCTTGGGGTCCTCAGGCAGTCACGGGGCACGTTAAAACACTTCCCCTGGAAAGGAGAAGCAACTCAAGAGGAGCAGAGGCCCTGAAAACAAATCTTGTCATTTCTGTGAAAAAAAGAATGGTGAGGTTTTCCACAAAGTTTGGACTATAAAAATATACTGTGGTATGGGAGAATTTCAGGAACTGAATAAAAACGTTTTTGTGTTTGGATTTTTTCCCCCTGTTGAATAAGGCAGCGTTTGTTGTTTAAGATCTAGACTAGAGATTTCTTTAATAGTGGTTGTTGATGGTAGGTTAGGTGCCGTCTAGTTGGTTCCAACTCATAGTGACCCTATGTACTACAGGATGAAACACTGTGTGGTCCTACAACATGCCCACAATACTTGTTGTGCTTGAGCCCATTGTTGGAGCCACTGTGTCAATCCATCTCGCTGTGGGTCTTCCTCTTTTTCGCTGACAGTCTGCCTTCCCAAGCATGATGTCCTTCTCCAGGGACTAATCCCTCCTGACAATATGTCCAAAGTATGTAAGACATAGTCTCACCATCCTTCCTTCTAAGGAGCATTCTGGTTGTTCATCTTCCGAGATTGATTTGTTCCTTCTTTCGGCAGTTCATGGTATATTCAATATTCTTCTCCAACACAATTCACAGGCATCAATTCTTGATGATAGTGGAGGACGTTCTTTTCTGAAAGTAGGAGAGTCTCCAGGAAAGTGGATTTGGGAAAAGTAGATAAACTATAAATGAAGCATAAGAAATGACGACATTTGCCTTTACCTTGAAGAATGGAACAATAGATGAAGTGGGAGAGGGGCATTCAAAGGCATCACATCTTTTACTCTTAGTAGTACTTAGACTAGAAGTGAAAAAAAGAGACAGTGAAAGCCTAAAGATTAATATCATACCAGGCCAAGTATTGAAGAATGGGTGAGGGGAACTTTTGGAAGCTTCAGAGAATTTGATGGGAGGAACCACAAATTTGCTTGAAGGCCTCATATTAACCATGTTGTTGTTGTTAGCTGCTGTTGACTCATGTCGACCCTATGCACAACCAAACAAAATGCTGATCTTTCCTGTGCCATCCCATGATTGGATGCAAATTGGACAGTTGTGATCCATAGAGTTTTCATAACCATACTCACCTTCTTTAGCTTCCCAGGTGCTAAATTACCATGTTGATAAACCTCTCCAGCAGGGGGAGCTATCACCTTAAGTTTCCCTTTTTTGGACTCTAAGGATCGTCTGACAGTCAACAGTCAAATTAAAAGCTTTTATGTTTCTGCAGACTTGTTGTTCTCTTGTTGTTGCCAGTGGCCTTCGAGTTGATTCAGCTCATGGAGACCTCATGTGTGCAGAATAAAACTGCTCCATAGGGTTTTCAAGGCTGTGAACGTAAGTTAATGAAATAATTTAGGTCTCTTGATCATGGCCTTCAGTATGAATTATACACCTCAACAAAAAGATAGCACAAATCCTCACAACTGGACCAATAAGCAACATCATGATAAATGAAGAAACTATTGAAATTGTCAAAGTTTTCATTTTACTTGGATCCACAGTCAACACCCAAGGAAGCAGCAGTCAAGAAATCCAACTACATATTGCATTGGGCAAACCTGCTGCAAAGACCTCTTCAAAGAGTTGAAAACCAAAGATGTTACTTTGAGGAATAAGGTGCCCCTGAACCAATCCATTGTATTTTCAATCTCCTCATACGCATGCGAAAGCTGAACAATGAATAAGGAAGACCAAAGGAGCATTGACGCCTTTGATTTAAGGTGTTGGTGAAGAATATTGAATACACTGTGGATTGCCAGAGGGACAAATAGATCTGTATGGGAAGAAGTACAACCAGAGTGTCCCTTAAAAGGGAGGATGAGGAGACTTAGGACATATTATCAGGAGTGGCCAGTCCCTGGAGAAGGACATTATTTTGGTAGAGGGTCATCGAATAAGAGGAAGACCCTCAGTGAGATGGATTGACCTATTGGCTGCAACAATGGCTGAATCATAGCAACAATTATGAGGGTGGTGCAGGATCCAGAGGTTTTTCTTTCTCTCCTACATTGGGTCGGGATGAGTCAGAACCTACTTGATGGCACCTAACAACAAAAATCATGGCACTAGATTGGTTGTGATTCTAATGAGATGGAAACAGTGGCTTTCACCCTCACCTGCTCTATTCTGTCCATGAAGATCTACTCCAGGCAAAGGCCTCACAAATACCACATTTGTCCACAAGGGGGCAGGAGAAGATCATATAAAAGGGGTAAGCGACATCTAATACCTTGCATGGGAAACCATCTCAACACAATTGGCCAATGGAAAGTCAAGACATTTGTTTCTTTTAAATCTAAATCATTCAGATTTATTATGTATAAATTTTAAATGTTGTTTAAGGAAGAGAGTCTTCAAACTTTAACTATCAATTATAGTTTACCTTCAGACTGCAGAATTAATCTTGGGCACATTTGTTACTACATATTCTAACATGCCACTAACTCATTAATGGATAATTTTTTAAAGGCTTTTCCATTTATTTTGCTTTTCTGTTTGCTTCACTTTTCTGTTAATGTTCTTCGAGGGTTTCAATCCACTATAAGCGTCTCCTGGGAAACTCAGCCTGTTTGCTCCATTCAAGTCTTGTCAGCTGTCCTGTGTGAGCCAAAACTTTCAGGGACAGTACCACCTGCTCCAGTCCTGAACCTTTCCTGACGTGCATGCAAACACTAGGGACACAGCTGCAATGTCCCTGTTTGCTTCTCTGCCCAGACAGGGAAACTCATCACCCTGGAGCTCAGCAGGTCCCCCTGCCTCAAAGTTCTTCAGGTGCTCAGACTGACATCCCCTCCCCTGTATCAAGAATGGAATGGAAGGTTCCACAACTCTCTTGGCTTCCTGATTCTGAGCTCCAAGTGTAGAAACTCCTGCCAATGCACTCTCACCCCACCCCCAGCCTGAGCTAGAATCTGATTCAGGCTTAGTTTACCCTCAAAGCATACTAGGTGAGAAACCCCGGACCAGGGCTCAGAAGAGTGGGTTATAGACCTACTATGTTTGTGTGACTTAGACAGCTGAAGTTCTTTGCTGCAGAAACATTTCTGAGTCTTTCTACGGGCCTCAACGAAACTTTCTTAGCTTTTCTCCCCACCATTTCTGCTCTCTCCTTTTACTTCTTTCTCTTCTCACAGCCATTCCTCCATTCTAGCTGTAATAAAACATTCAGGAGACACTTGACATACTGAGGCAACAATCCTCAACCCTAGACAGAGGTTACACTATAGGATGCTTTCTTAATATGCAGAACTTAGCACTTCCTCCTCCCACCACAAACCTACTGGATTAGACGTCATTATTTCTAGAAAGCTCAAGGGCACATAAGCAGGTTGACAACTACAGAAGAAAGGGAATAGATTCAAGAGACATGCACTCCTTGTAAAACGAAGGCTTAACTATCAAGTCAATACAAGGAAGGCAAAGGTAACTACACCGAAGAAAGCAAGGCTGGCAATAGGGTGAGTTAGATCTTTTCTCTTCACTAACTACAGCTGACATATATATATATATATATATATATATATATATATATGTATGTATATATGTATATATATAACTTTTTTTCTTTTGTATTTTTCTTCCTTTTTTCCCCTTTCCTCCTCCTCCTGGGTGGAGAAGGGAGAGAAATGAATGTCAGAGTGAAGACACCTGGGTTGGGCTGGGCTGGGCAGGACTGGGGGGACTTCATGATAACAGGAGGCTGAAGATTGCAGGCAGAGTGAGAAGCCCTGACACTCCAACTTGGACACTGGCACCCCAGACTGGCAGAGCACAGAGGAAGCTTTCCAGGGGCATGGCATCTGTTCTCAAGGCCTGGGCAATATTGCTAAGTGAGAAAACTTCCTCAACAACCTCTGTCCTTCCTGCAAGCTAAAGTCCTTTGCCTCTTAAATATCTGCACTTGCCAAAGTCCCCTCCCTCCACAATTATCCCCTCCTTCTTCTAATTCTCAAAGAAAAACTTATTCCCTAAGACCTAATTACTGATAAGACATAAAACCTATTTGATACTTGGTAATTGGTTGCTTTTGTCGTATGTGAGGTAATATGTATGATTAGTGTCAACATGCAAAAATGTCCCTACAATATCTTACTAGAAGTGGATAAATTAAACTATTTCAGAATCTTGATTACATATTTATCATTAGCTGAAATGATAAATGTATATATATACATATATAGGTATACTTACATATACAAGTTTGTTGATAAAGAAATTTCATGGAGCTGAATATTTCTAAAGAAGGTCCATAGTAATCAGTAAATCATAGATTCCCAGAAGCTACTCAGAAAGCCCCAAGCTACACCCTCACTTTCACAGATGATTCCACAAAACAGAAAGGTTAAGTGCTTTTGCTCAAAATCACAGAAGAAGGATCAGCACCAGGACACAACTGAGGTATCTGGCTTTCAATCTAGTGGAATTTCTAATCCAAGTCACCTCATCACACACATTGAAATGTAGCAGAGTTAATTCTTAAGTCACTGGAGGTTTTGTGGGACTTGACTGTTTGAGTGTAACTTACTGTTGTAAGTGTAGTTATCAACCAAAACTACTTGTTATAAAAGCTACATGGAGATGCTTTTTTATGTAGAAGTCACAAATACCACATTACATTTTCCTTCTTCCCTTTGTCCTTCTTCCTCTTTCTTTTCTTCCTTCCCTCCTTCCTTCCTTCCATCCACTCATCCATCCACCCATACATCCATCCATTCATCCATCTACCTATCTATCCATCCATCCATCCATTCATCCATCATATATACTGGGATAGGCATTTGGAATTTAATAGGGAGAAAAAATGGACATGATTCCTGACTCTCATAGAATTTCCAGTCATGTGAAAGAGATGGACATGAATCAGATATCCACAATAAAACTTACGATTAAAACTACAGACTAACGTAAGTCCTCTAAAAAAAAAATGAACAAGATTTTGTAAAATTTTAGAGTAAAGAAAACTAAGTTAGCATGCGGATGGGGTAGTTAGACTTCTCCAAGTATATGATGCTTGACCAGCTCTCTGAAAAATAGGATCTAGATAAAGACGTCAAGAGGCAGACAGAGAACATTCCAGAGAGAGCAGCAAGGCAAAATCCCTGTAACGAGAGGGCCTGAATGGAAGCCCATATGACTGTAGAGCAGACAAAATGGAAAGGACATGTGAGTTGAAAAGTGAAAGTCTAGGCCAGATTGGACTCTGAAGAACCTCTCAGGACATTGGGTGGGAAGCCACTGGCTGGTCTAAAGCTGCGGACTGTGATGTCACAATTACTAAGCTTCTTCTTATCAAAAGCCTCTGATATTACAGAACAAACTAATTTCTGTAAAAGAGCGAACAATTTAAAAAATACAAAAGAAAGAAAATGTTAAACATTCTAAAAAAAAACCTCTGATATTACAGCTACTGTATAATGAATATGATAATAAGTTACCTTAGTCCTTTGGACCTCAGTTTCCTCATCTATAAAATGAAAGAGTGTTAGGTAAAGTCACTTCAAAAATTCTGAGATTATATCTGTGCTTTCCAACTACCAGTTAATTACTCCAAGCTCTGCCTCTAGAAAATGAAGGCCTGATTTATTTAAACTTAACAACAAAAAGAGTTAGCATTTAATAATTATGTTAAAATGTTTTCCTAGACTCATAGAATAGCTAGACTGCTGTGAATAGTAGGTGTAGTGTACCCACAAGACCCAAAGACATGTGGTGATGTTTAACATACAGATTTCTGGGTCTGTCCCTGTTGTTGTTCTTAGGTGCCATCAGGTTGCTGTGATTCATAGCAATTCTATATATAACAGATCAAAACATTACCTGGTCCTGTGCCACCCTCACAATCATTGCTTGAGCCCATTGTTGCAGACACTGTGTCAGTCTATCTCCTTGAGGGTCTTCCTCTTTTTCACTGACCATCTACTTTACCAAGCATGATGTCCTTCTCCAGGGACTTGTCCCTCCTGAGCACATGTCCAAACCACATAAAACAAATCTTGCCATCCTCCCTTCCAAGGAGCAGTCTGGCTATAGTTTTTCCAAGACAGATTCGTTCATTCTTCTGATAAGTCATGCCATATTCAATATTCTTCACTACACCATAATTCAAAGGCATCAATTCTTCTTGGACCTTCCTTATTCATTACCCAGTTTTTGAATGCATATTAGATGTTAGAAAATATCATGTCTTGGTTCAGGATCAGCTTAGCCCTCAAGGTGACATCTTTGATTTTTTACACTTTAAAGAGGAATTTTGCAGCCAGTATTTGCAATGCAATGTGTCCTTGGATTTCTTGACTGCTGCTTGCATGGGTGTTGATTGTGGATCCATGGAAAATGAAATTCTTGACAACTTCCATCTTTTCTCCATTTATCATGATGTTGCTTATTGGTTCCAGTTGTGAGTATTTTTGTTCTTTTTATGTTCAGGTGCAGTCCATAAGGAAGGCTATAGTTTTTCATCTCCATCAGTAAGTGATTCAAGTCCTTGTCACTTCATCAGGAGAGGTTGTGTCATCTGCATATCACAGGTTGTTAATGAGCCTTCCTCTAATCTTGATGGCAGGTTCTTGTTCAAATAGACTAGCGTCTCAGATTATTTGCTCAGCATACAGATTGAATAAGTATGTTGAAAAGATACAACAGTGGAGCAAACCTTTCCTGATTTTAAACCAAGCAGTATCCCCTTGTTTTGTTAAAATGACTGACTCTTACTCTATGCACAGGTTACCCATGAACACAAGTGTTCTGGAATTCCCATGTTTCAAAATGTTATCAATAATTTGTTATGATTCACACAGTCAAATGCCTTTGCATGGTCAACAAAACATAGGTAAATATCTTTCTAGTATTCTCTGATTGCAGCCATGACCCATCTGACATCAGCAATGATATCCTTGGTTCCACGTCCACTCTTGAATCCAGCTTGAATTTCTGGCAGTTCCCTGTTGATGTACTGCTGTAACCATTTTCCAATTATCTTCAGCAAAATTTTACTTGCATGTGATATTAGTGATATCGTTCAACAACTTCATCATTCAGTTGGATCACCTTTCTTTGGAATTCATATGTATATGGACCTCTTGCAGTTGGTTGGCCAGGTAGCTGTCTCCCAAATTTCTTGGCATAGATAGGTGAGCACTTCCAGCATTGCATCTATTTGTTAAAATGTCTCAGTCAGTATTCTGTCAACCCCTGGAACCTTGTTTTCCGCCAATGCATTCAGTGCAGCTTGGACTTCTTCCTTGAGTACTCTCAGTTCCTGATCATATGATACCTCCTAAAATGGTTGAGCATCAACCAATTCTTTTTAGTACAGTGACTCTGAGTAGTTCCTCCCTCTTCTTTTGATTCTTCCTGCATCATTCAATATTTTGCCCATAGAAACCTTCAGTACTGCAACGTGAGGCTTAATTTTTTTCTTCAGGTCTTTCAGCTTGAGAAATGCCAAGTATGTTCTTCCCTTCTGGTTTTCTAACTTCAGGTCTTTGCACCTTTTATTCCAATACTTTATTTTGTCTTCTCCAACCACCGTTTTAAATCTTCTGTTCAGCTCTTTTACTTCAAAATTTCTTTCATTCTCAGCACAACACAGTCTTTGTAGACTTCCTGCTACTTGGAGAGATATCATCTCAGGATACATCACCTCTCCTCCCACCATACTGTATCTGAAAAGGCAGTATCCAGTCCTATTCCAGGTTTCCCCTATTTGGGAGATTGTTGTTTTTCTTGTTGTGTGCTGCCGAGTCAATTCCAACACTTAGTGACTCTATACAGCAGAATAGAACTGCCCCATAGGGTTTCTAGGTTATAATCTTTACGAGAACAGTGGTTAAGAGCTGAGCTGCTAACTAAAAGGTTGGCAGTTGGAATCCACCAGCGGCTCCTTGGAAACCCTATGGAGCTGTTCTACCCTGTCCTATAGGTTCATTATGAGCTGAAACTGACTCCTCAGCAACTGGCTTGGTTTTTTGGTTTTGTCTGGCAAAGCAGCTGGTGGGTTCAACCTGCTAGACTTTCAGTTAGCAGCCAAGCATTTAACCATTGCACAACCAGGACTCACTTGAGAGATCAGTGACATATGATCTATAATTGTCTTCCCCTTTTTCTTTGCTCATGGAGAACTCTAAGTCTCATTTTAATTCGTAGACTTAAATACATTTGTACTGAATCCAGATATGTAAAATCCACATCAGGCAATGTCATGGGTTGAACTGTGTTCCCCCAAAGTATGTGTCAACTTGGCTAAGTCATGATTCCCAGTATTATGTGGTGTCCGCTATTTTATGATCTGATGTGATTATCCTATGTGTTGTAAATCCTAACCTCTAAGATGTTAATGAGGCAGGATTAGAGGCAGTTATGTCAATGAGGAAGGACAAAATTTACAGGATTAGGTTGTATCTTAACTCAATCTCTTTTGAGATATGAAAGAGATAGGCAGGCAGAGAGGGAGAGAACTCATCACCACCAAGCAAGAAGAGCCAAGATTGGATGACATCCTTTGGACCGAGGGTTCCTGCACTGAGAAATTCCTAGACTAGGGGAAGATTGATGACAAGGACCTTCCCCCAGAGCTGACAGAGACAGAGAAAGCCTTCCCCTGGATCTGGCACCTTGAATTCAGACTTCTAGTCTGCATGAATTGACAGAACACCAACTGAGATGTTTCAACAAATGGTTGCAGAACTGGAGGTGTTCATTTAACTATGACAAGAAATGTAAAAGACACTTTCCTGTGTACTATGGACATGTGATCAGGAAGGACTACTCCCTGGAGAATGACTCATGCTTGGTAAACAGTCAGTGAAAAAGAGGAGACCCTGAACGAGATGAATCAACACAGTGGCTGCAACATAGAGCTCAAGCATAACAACAATTGTGAGGAGGGCACAGAACCAGGAGGTGCTCAGTTCTGTTGTACATAGGGTTGCTATGAGTCAAAACTGACTAGACAGCATCTAACAACAATAGCCTCTTAAACTGTGAGAGAATAAATTTCTGTTTGTTAAGGCCATCCACTTGTGGTATTTCTCTTCTAGCAGCACTAGATAACTAAGACTGGCAATGACCTCCTCCTGCCCTTTCTTCTTTGGGTCTTAAATTTCATTCACCTAAATGCTGTCATTGTGCTTTGGTTAGTCCCCTGTCAAGGGAGAGGTATTTTCAGTCCTCACTGCATGTTTACTAGGTTTCTGACACTGAGCTATTTCTTCTTCCTTCACAATTTACTCACACTGCTAGGCACCATGTCCCCAGCCATCACCAACAGAACAAATGGGCTCAGAGATTAGGCTCCTTTCCCAAGGTTGGAGGTGGGGGAAGAATCCCTGCAGAACTCCATGCCTTGCTAACGACTAGGGGGAGAGGCCAAGATTCAAACACAACAGACTATTTGTAAACATTACATGCCTTGGGTAGGCTGAAATAGTGTCAGACGCAAAACAGATAGTCCTTGTGATCCCTCCCTATAACGTAAGACTTCCTCAGCATCTTTACTTCGGTGTTAGTGACCTGCTAATATATACTGCATGTGTGCGTGCGTGTGTGTGTGTGTGTGTGTGTGTGTGTGGTGGCATAGGAATGGGATCAATATATGTATATTGTTGGCCAGTACAATTGGAAAGAGCATTAAATATCATTTTAATCTGTATTAATTATATATTACAGAATCATTCCTTAAAAAATGAGTCTCCTGCAATCTTAATTTTTCAGAGACAAGTCTTGATCAAAATGGTCACAGAATTTTTGTGGTTCAGTGGGTTGACTAAAATGAAAGTATTTTGATAACAGTATTGTTACACAAATGCTCGATGGACTTATTTTCACAGATATATTTTGAAAACTTAGAAGTAGTGACCATAACTTATTCCTCCTTCCACAGTATAAACTTTCTGAAGAAATCTAGTATTCATTCATTTTGGACTGTTTTCTACATTTGGGGTTTGAAGTTCAAGTGAAATTGACTTTACTCGTGTTTTCTTGTTTTCTTTCCCACAGGTTATGTGAACCTATTAAAATTCACTCACCAAAGGAAACAGCCTTTCTCATGGAGAATATGATACATCTTGTTCAATCCTTTGTTCATAAACAGGTTAACAAAGTTATTAAGGTAAGAAAATGAAGAAAGAAAGGGGTGAAAAGTTATGGAGAAAAAAAGAAAATTTCAAGCAAGCATTGAGTAGTTGTCCAGTTGCCGTAAATTAGTTCAAGAGAAGGATGTTTGGGTGTTTCTTTAAAAATTAAAATCATGCATAGAAGCCTCCAGTCTGAGTACCAAGCTAAATGATGAAACATGTGTGCTACCAAATTATCTTAAACTCCAACAACTTCCTCTTCTTACTCATCTTTTATTCTAAATGTACTTAGAAACTCTTTGAAAATAATAGAATAATGAATTGACTGTACGTCAGAATTCAACTATTTCATTATAGTCTTTTATTTCAAAAACTTGAGAAAGTTATCCTATTAAGTATGAGTACTCTGAAATTGACCGACTGAAAAGTAACAATTAAACAATTATAAGCAAATAGAAAGGAATCGAATTATGTCTTGTGTAGACTGAAGAGTAAGAGATGGTGAATTTTTGGATTTGAATAAATCTCAGATGCAGGAAATTTAAATGAAAATTTGAATATAAAATTTTTTAGCTGTTTTGCACTGGGTCATGGAATAAGACAGGTTTTGAAATGGAAAATTTGTGAACTTTGATATAACTAGAAAAATAACTTTTGGGGGGATTAGGGAAATGCTTCTTTTTTTTGTTTGTTTTCAGGGATGTCAGAGATTAAGGGACATGTCCCTGAAACTGAGGTACCTAACCAAGGCAGCCTCACCCCACAGGTCACTCTGTTCTAACCCAGCCTGGTAAACTGCCAAAGAGAGTAAGGACAAGAACATTTTTCTGATAGAACAAGGAAATGGAAATAATTTCAAACTTGCATTGACATTTTTTTAAATTATTTTATTTTGAACTAATTATGGACTAACAATTACATAAAGTATACTGAGAAGTCTCATGTTCCTTTCATCCAGCTTTATCCAATATTAGCATCTTATATAACTACAGTACCTTATAAAAACCAATCTACATTGTCGAAATATGGTTACTACAAATCTTACTTGGAGCTCAGCAATTTTTACATGCAGTTTTTGTGTTTGTGTAAGGCTTGACAATCACGAGTTAAGAACATTTCACACAAGTTCCCAAGGTCCTAATGGGCAATGTCTCTAACACTTTCCCTTCTTCCCTCCCTCTTTCTCTCCATTCCTTCTCACAGTCTGTCTCTCTCTTTCTCCCTTGCTTCCAGCCTGCCACACTGAGTACCAGTTTAGTGCCAGGCACTGTGCTATGTGTTGGGGAAACTTTGGTAAGACAGACCATCGGGGCCATGCCCTCCTTCACTATTATCCTTCTCCTATTATCATTCAGATCCTTAATAGGCCTTTTGGTTGGTTTTCCAGTCTCCTATCTCCCTCCAACCCACTCTTTCCTCTATAAAGTTCCAGATCAATCTTCCTAAAGCACAAAAAACCGAACCTGTTGCCATCAAGTTGATTCCGACTTATAGCAACCCTGCAGGACACAAGGGAACTGCCCCCATAGTTTTCAAGGAGCAGCTGGTGGATTCAAACTGCTGACCTTTTGAATAGCAGTCTGATCTCTTAACCAGGGCTCTTTCCTTGCTGAACAACCCTTAAAAAACTCTTCTTCATCAACAGAATGAATTACTACAACATATGTACAGTCTGCCATTATAAGAAGTCCCCTGCTTCCAGTTTTCATAACTTATGTTCTAGCCAAATTCTACAATTTGTTGCTCTGGTTCTATCTTAGTTATCTAGTGCTGCTATAACAGAAATCCCAGAAGTGGTGGCTCTAACAAAGATAAATTCATTTTCTCACAGTTTGGGAGGCTTGAAGTCCAAATTCAGGATGCTGGCTCTAGAGGAAGGCTTTTTCTCTCTGGAGGAAGATCCTTGTCTCTTTGAGCTTCTGCTCCTGGGTGATCCTTATGTGCCTTGGCATCTGTCTTCCCCCATCTCTGCTTCTTTCCCTTATTTGTTTAATCTCTTTTATATCTCAAAAAAGACTGATTTAAGCTGAGAATTCAGAGGGTTAAAACGTTGTAGGGTTGTTAACCAAAGTCATAAAACAGCATGTGTACTACTGTTACATGAGAAACTGTTTGTTCTGTAAGCCTTCACCTGAAGTACAATAAAATATTTTAAAAAAAAAAAAAAAGACTGATTTAAGATAGGCCCTAATCCTGTCACATTAACATAACAAACATAACCTAGTCCTCATTAACATAACATAACCCTACTTCATTAAAATAACAAACACAGCCTATTCACAAATGAAAATATAACCACAGACAAAAGTTAAGATTTACAACATATTTTGGGGGAAACTATCCAATCCATAACAGGTACTCACCTGTACCTCCTTTCTCCTCACGTTACTCTAGCCTTCTTGAATGCCCTTCATGCCTATTCCCATCAAAATACATTAAGTGCATTTCAAAAGCCATCTCCTCCATGAAATCTCTCCTCATTGCTCCAAGCAGATGCACCCTCTACTTTCTTTAACCATTTCTCCCCACTCCCAGTATTTAATTTGTGATCTTCTTGTATTGTCCTTGGAAACTCTATGGGGCAGTTCTACTCTGTCCTGTAGGGTCTCTATGAGTTGAAATCGACTTGACGGCAAGGGGTTTATTGTATGTATTTTTCTCTACCTCATTTGGCATCCTATGGGTACATTTCTACTACTAGATCATATCCTCTTTTAGAAGAGAGACTCTATCTGGCTTCCGTTCCGTTTTTTTTTTTTTTTTTTTGGTTTGTTTTTTTGTTTTGTTTTGTTTCATAAGTATCTGGAGAAGGAACATTGGTTTGAGTCAAGATAGATCTCTATGTCCTCCTCCCCGTTTTCTGCATCTTGTTACGTATGCGACTCATAACAGGATACCCCATGAGGTAGGTTTTCATAGATCCAGGACTCTTGGGACTAATGCATCTACATCATGGGACACTGTAGTAGTTTCCTAGTGTTACCTTAACAAAGTACTGTAAACGAAATTAAATAAATAAATAAATAAACAAACTTGTTGCCATTGAGTAGATTTCGACTCATAGTGACTGTATAGGACAGGGTAGAACTGCCCCATAGGGTTTCCAAGGAGCCGCTGGCAGATTTGAACTGCTGACCTTTTGGTTAGCAGCTGTAGCTCTTAACTACTGCCCCACCAGCTAGTTTTAAACAACAGAAACTTAGTGTCTCACAGTTCTGTAGGCTAGAAGTCTAATTCAGGGGGCCATTAGGATCATGATCTTTCTGAAGGATCTAGGAGAGCTCCTATCTTGTCTTTCTCAACTTAATGGGGTTCAGTTCCATTTTTCTACATTTGGTGGTAGAATTAGGGTGGAGTGTGATTGAAAAGCCAAGCCACAGTCTGCAATTAAGTCTACAGTTAATGTGAAAACTAAGTGACTAACTTCTCTCAAACATAGGGAAGCTAAGTTTCATTTCTCAGCATCTACCAGGCCTAACAAAGATTTGATGTACTGCTCTGCTGAAAAGACACTACACTACTTCCTAATTAGAAACACGTGGTCTGTTTCTGGCACGAGGGAGTATTTTACTGTCAATCATTTCCTTTCTTTTCCCCCAAATGAAAACCAGACCAAAAAAAAACACCAAAAAACTCCACCCCACCCCCATCCCAAACACAGGAAATAGAAGTGTCAGCATGCCATAATAATATAATATCATTGCTAAAACGGGTGTGTAGAAGAGATATTGCCAGTTCCCTAATTAATATATCACTAGCAATACGTTTTTCTTTCTAAGAATATCTAAGAATGGACTTTTATGACTTTTAACAAGTGAAGTGAGAAAAGTCATGCATTTCTGCCCAAATCCCTTTCCTGGTGGACTATGGCATTTCAGTTGGTTATTGCTACATGAAAGGATATCTTGAAGTCAATAACTTGGTCAGTAACAGAAAGCTAGGACTTCTCTCAACCTCTTATAAATACAACCCACCCCCTCCACCTGGATCAATCCTCCTTGAGTATCTTTTCCATTAGGTTACTTACCTGTTTAAAACTTTGAATGATTCCTTATTATTCCACCTCTTCAAAGTTAAAGAATTCTATAATCTAGCCATTTTCTATGGTCAATGGCTATTTTCACTATTTTTCTTGTTAGATAGCTCTCTTGACTAAATAAGAATAATAATATGGTGATGGTTGAACAACATGATAATCACAATTAATTTCACTGAATTGTACATGTGAAGATTGTAGAAATGGAAATGATCTGTTATGTATATTTTGTTGTTGATGATGTTGGTAGGTGCTGTATTGTTGGTTCCAACCCACAGTGACACTGTGTACAACAGAATAGAACACTGCCCAGTCCAGCACCATCCTCACAATTGTTGCTGTGTTTGAGCCCATTGTTGCAGCCACCATGTCAATCCATCTCATTGAAGGTCTTCCTCTTTTGCTGACCCTATACCATACCAAGCATGATATCCTTATCCAGGATCTGGTTCCTCCTGATAACATGTCCAAAGCACATGAGATGGAGTCTTACCACCCTCACTTCCAGGGAGCAATATGGCTGTACTTCTTTCAAGACAGATTTGTTCATTCTTTTGGCAGTCAATTGTATATTCAGTATTATTTGCCATCACTATAATTCAAAGGCATCAGTTCTTCTTTGGCCTTCTTTATTCATTGTCCAGCTTTCCTGTGCATCTGAGACAACTGAAAATATCATGGCTTGGTTCAGGCACACCTTTGACTTCAAGGTGACATCTTTGCTTTCCAATACTTTAAAGAAGTTTTTTGCAGCAGATTTGCCCAATGCAATACTTCATTTGATTTCTTGACTACTGCTTCTATGGGCATTGATTGTGTATCCAAGTAAAATGAAATCCTTGACAACTTCAGTATTTTCTCTGTTTATCATGATGTTGCTTATTGGCCCCGTTGTGAGGATTTTTGTCTTGTTTATATTGAGGTGTAATCCATACTATAGTCTTTGATCTTCACCATTAAGTGCTTTAAGTCCTCTTCACTTAAAGCAAGGAAGGTTGTGTCATCTGCCCTTCGAAGGTTATTAATGAGGTTACCCATATACTTACGACAATTATAAAAAAGGAACAAAAAATATAATTATTATAATAACAATGCTGTTTTTAATTGAATAACCTTTGTTCTATGTACTCTCCTAAGAGCTGCTTTCATTAATCCTTACAGGAAACTTATGCATTAATCTGATTATTTTATTCTTACTGTCCCTATTGAGCACCTGAGCAAACTGAGTCTCAGACAGTTAACTAACGCAAGGTCACACATCCATGCCTGTTTACATCACCCTCTTAAATATTGCACATCCCTGTTACCAATTCTCCCTGCATATTGTTCACCTTATTTAAAATGCACTGTCCTTTTTTATTTTAATTTTATTGTTGTAAAAATGTAAAGAACACATTTGCCAGTTCAACCTTTTTCACGTGTACAATACAATAAAAACAATTACATTAATCGCTTTGTACAAGCATCACCAATATTCACTGCCAAATATTCCATCCCTATAAACAAAAATTTTTTGGTACCTGTACAATGGTTCTCCCCTTTCTCTGTCCCTCTTGTACTCTGGTAACCACTATTAAACTCTAATCTCTATATCTTTTTCTATTCTAGATACTTCATATTAGTGAAATCATACAAATGCACTCTACTTATCTCTATTTATTTAAATCTTATACAATGTTCCAGGTCCACTTCAATTCCTACCGCCTCAAGACGTTTTTCCTCATGATTCTAGTCCTCACTGACTTCGTTCACAATTCCTGGAGTAGCTCATTACTGTTTTCATATTGTATGTACTTTGTCTTCTTCAATCGGATCCTTTCAAAGGGTTGGTTCTCATCTTTTACACCTCCCAAATGTTCTAGCACTGCTCTGCAAAGGTAGAGTATGCTCAGTCAAAGCTTCCTTATCTGTGAACGCTTTCAAAACAAATACTGATCTAAAAGCCAAAAAGCCCTCATTAAAGCAACTGCTTTTTTGAGCTTTGTGTCTTGCACAAGTGATGTTCACTTGCTTCTAAGAGATTCTGCGGGTTGATAGTTTTCAGAAGCTGATCTCCAGGCCAAGTCACCAGGGAATATTTGCACTTTATTTGAATTAAAAACAATCAGTTAATGCATTGAAAATAATTTTTGGAGGTGAATTCCATTTGGAGCTGAAAGCCATTTCACGTATATTCTCGTAAGGATAATTTGAATATTGGTTTTTGCAGAGAGAACCAAAAGAGATCAACATTGATACCCTATGTGACAATATGACTGACGCCTCACTCGGTTCACCATATGACAGATTCACAAAAATTGTACGTTTATTCCTTAAGAATAAACACAAGGATTGCATTAGTGCAAATTATAGTGAAGAGGTGGAAGAATTGTCTAACTCTTCCTTGGACTACCTACGTATTAAGTATGGTAATGTATTATCTGGTTAATATGGAAAACTTTCCTTTTGGGGTTGAACAATGTGAGCACAACAATGTGGATTAAACACTCTTCAAATTGTGAGGCTGCATTAAGCCTCCTGAAGAATTATGAAATAATCACAACTAAGGGTTTGAGAATCACAACTCAAGGACAGGAAAAGAACGTGAATGAGTTGATGAGCTGGACCTGCACAGATTAAATCACTTCAGTAAGAGAGGCACAAATACCAAATGCTCAGGATTGCAAGCTGCAGAATAAAGTAAGGTGCCCCTTAATACTTTTCAACATAGATCAAGTGTCACTGATGCCAGGAAACTAGCTCACCCCACCTTAAATTCCATATAGAGTAGTTGTCAAACTGATTGCACTCTAGAATGACCTAACCTGTTCTCTTCGAGTTGATTCAATTCATGGTGATCCCATATGTTACAGAGCAGAACTGCACCATAGGGTTTTCTTGACGATAGTATTTTTGGAAGCAGGTTGCTAGGCCTTTCTTCTGCGGCACTGCTGAGTGGGGTCAAATTGTCTACCTTTGGTGAGTAGTCAAGTACATACAATTTGCAACACCAGGGACTTTCTGTCGTCTACTAGCCTATTTGAAATCCAGTATAATAACAACTTGAAGCTATCTCCAGTACAACTACTTCTTAAAGTTTTTAACTACCTTATTTTTATGAAAATAATGCACGTCTTCTATGTGTGCCAAACTCGCCCTCCACCACATCCCCCCAAGATATTTTCCTAAGCTCACTATGCTAATTTTTTACAGCTACATGTAAAAAAATTGATATAATGGTGCTTGTGAAAATACCTCAGGGGTGGTGGGAGAGGGTGTGTTTGGCAAAGATAAAACTTATGTGTTATTTGCATAAAAAGACTGTAAATTACTCAAAGATGTGAATCCTTGATATAGCTGCTATAGTTTCTATATACTGAACCTTTAAGTTATCATCCACAGTTTGATCCATTGATTTACTCATCCTACCAATACTGGTGACCTCTGGGGAAGAAGTTGCAGTCCAGTGTGATTAAGGATGAGGAGATGGTGAGGACAGGAGCATTGAGTGTGCATCCCTTCTTCAAGAACCTTTTCCAAGAAGGACCTGGGAGATTCTAAGGGGGAGTTAACTAGAGGAGGAAGCAGAGAGAAAGAAGCATATTTCCACAGAGGCTGGAAACAAAGGACAGACAGTGAGACAGAACTAAGGTGCTCATAAAGACGGTCCTGGAACTAGAGAGGTTTTACTTCAGGAGCATGTGGGGTTTTCGCCAGCATCTCCTTTTCATTGGACGTAGTTTCACTTCTTGGTGTGATAATGTTGGACATGACAAAAATAACTTTGCAATAATGAGATCAAATTTGTTTTAGAAGGTCAGGGGAAGCAAGTAAATTAGAATACTTAAATTTTTTTAAACTTTTTACTTGGTCATGGACAAAAAATGTCATTACTGGTTAAGTCAACTTATGTTTTGCTTTCTAGACAGGCAATGGTTGTATCAGTGTTGCACTGAATTTGGCTTCTTTAAGACCACGGAGTCAAAGAACCAGCCCTTCTTTGGAACACCTCTCAGGTAAAAGCTCTGCCTTGAATTATGTTTGTCACTAGAAAACATGATTGAAGAGTTTTGGGTTTTTTGCTTTTCGATATTTAAAGGGAAGAATAAATTTATTGGATTGGCCAGTCCCAAAGTGGTGAAAAATTAAGGGACAAATCTTCTGGATGGAATTTTGAGACATCAGAAATATTCTAATATGATATATATAACAAAATCTCAGATTTCTGAATACCTTATGTAGTGGCTATCAGGAAACAGACTATAAGTTTTAGAGTATTAATAAGAATAAATACATTAGTAGACTCAGTTTTACTTATTACCACTACAGGGTCATTTTATTTAATGCTCTTTTACCAAGAAAGTACTTTGTGTATTTATTGAAAAATCCAGTTAAGTAACATGATGACAGCAAAGTTGCAAGTAAAAGAAGATAAATTGTCTATCTCTTTTGAATTCAGTTAACCAAGATTTGCTGGTTGTATCAAGCAGGACAGACCTCCCTTAGTCAACTTTATTCTCATTGGTTTATGATCTTTGTTCATATTTACTGCATTTGTAGAGCAGGATATGGTTCCTGAACTCTAGAATTGTGCATTAGAAACAGAAGCTAATAAATATGAAGAACCTTAAAGGCAATTTGACACTTAAAATTGCAGGAGAGAGATTCTTTATTTATAAGTGAGTTTGTGTGCGTGCCGATATTTTGTACATAAAGATGCATAGACATTATAACATGTAAAAATACCTTGAAGGATAAACTCATGATAAAAGTATACAGTAGGGGGAGAAGTATGAACTTGGCAAGTATAGTTTCTTCTGTCAAAGTCCCCAAACCCTCAAATTCCCTAATGAGGAATCGAGCTATGAATTAATCAAAGTCAAGTGTATTAACTGGACCACACTTTTTAAGAGTGGTGTCTAGGGTGAACGTACCTGTATGGTGGCAAATACCTACTGTAGCCTCACTTTTTTTGGTGTCTGTTCCACGACTGTGGAGAAAAGGCCCTTCTACCTTTTTAACTCTTTGTTCCTTTGCATATCTTTTTTGCTCCTAGGACTTGTGAGGGGAAATCTTGCTTTTTTTTTTTTTTTACTTCTTCAGTCTTTCCTATGGGTTCCAAACACTCCAGGCTAGACCAACTGAAATGGAATGTGTGGAGGAGCCCTGGGTCACACCTCTAGGCATTGGAGACAGTCTCTGGCTCTCACCACCTCTGAGCTCTCTTCCTCCTCAACAACCAGGCAGTCTATGCATTGAAAGTCCTTCCTCCCTCAGTGGTTACTAGTCTAGGTGTGACCCTAATACTTCACAGCATGTTTTCTCCTTTTCATAATGGATGAATGAGAACTTGACCTAACTAATGCTATGATGAACCTATAAGTTTTTTCCTGCCTGCCTTCTTTTCTCATACCTTTCTTAATGAATTTGTTTTTCTCTGTCCGGCCACCTGTGACTTATGACCCCCGAAATGGGGAGTAGAGCCTAGATGTCCAGTGTGTATATCTTTAGCCTGATAAGGAGGTGTCTGGCATGTATCTCTTTAGTCTGATAAAAAGTCTTTTATAATTATCTTGTAATGAATAACTCCTCTGGCCATGCGATCTGTGTGCTACAAAGACAGTTCTAATCCTTGTAAAAATCATATATAAGCTCTAATCTAAAATCGCATTTTGGAACTCCACAAAGACAGCCTGCATTGCTGTGGGACTCTCTGTTGGTGCCATCTGATAAATTAATTTTCTCTCTCTTTCTCACTTGGAGTACGTTTCATTGGCTCGACTGCTTCAGGGCACAGACCCTAATCGGCAACACAGGCTTAAGTGTGGGTTCATTGGGAAGGCAAAGAATAGGCTTTTCTACTCTCCTTGTTCTGAAACCATAGGTGGCATCCATGAAACAGCAGCCTGTGGTGACTATAGCTTCCTTACCAAGGCTCTACATTGGGTAGGCCAAGTTGCAGATACAGAATAACTTTACTGGTCACATTCTTCTCATGTTTAACTACTAGCGAAACATTATAATAAGAGGAATAGGTAGGCTAGATAGATAGATAGATAAATAATTTCCTTTTTGAACTGAAGAAATGCTTTTAGCCATTTTAAGTAACTCAGATTCTCAGAGGAAAACAAAATAACTAAAAAAAAAAAAAGAAAAGTACACTCTTTCTGTAGATATCTTTAGTACTTTCCACACCCTGTTCTCCAGCTCTTGCAATTTTCTCTCATTTTCTTTGCAGGTTTTTTTTTCATACATGTTCAGATGTCTTTGGCCCTCAGTTCAGTAGCGATTTAGCAGTTTGGGGTGTTAGGAACACCAACAAGTACTATGGCGGCTTCAATGTGAATGGAAGCAAAATCATCTTTTCCAATGGTTCCAATGATCCTTGGCACCGTTTGGGAATCACAAAGGATATCAGTAAAGATTTGCCTGCTGTCTTCATTAAAGGTAAAACAGTTCTGAATAGTCAAAGACCCACAAATAGGATGAAATCTATCCACATGTAATAATAAATTAAGGAGGCAGTGAAGGTTCAGTGGTTGAAATCCAGCCTTCCATGAGGGAGACCTGGATGGATTCTTAGCCAATGTACCTCATCTGCAACCACGACTCGTCTGTCAGTGTAGCCTTGAGTGTGTCCATGATACTAACCATGTTTCTGTGGAGCTTCCAGACTCATCTAAGACAAACTACGTAGGAAGGTGTGGTGGTCTATTTCCAGAAATTAGCCAATGAAAACCTTAATGATCACAATGGTTCGATCTGCAACCAATCATGGTGGTGACACAGGACCAGGCATCATTTAACTCTGTTGTGCACGGTGTCAGCATGAGTTGGGGGCTGACTTGACAGCAGCTAACAACAGGAACATTAATAAATTCCTTTTGATACTGTTACCGACAAGAAACACAAAATACTTCTAAGCAGGTGACAGGTAGTTCATTTAGTCTTCACTAGTATATCATCATCATGCTGACATCTAAAAACAACACCTTAAAAAAATACTAAACAGCACAAAAAAGAAAGGTACATATAAAAAGAACCATTTCTCTACTGTTGTTATCATTGGTTTTCTGGTTTTGTTTTTTTTTTTTTTTTAAAAAAAGAAATTTATATGGTTGCAGATAATCAAGTGAGATGAGGTCATTTTCTTCTGTGAATGGAATTACTCATTAAAAGAAGTTATTTTATCTAAGAGCTCTGAACACTAGATAAATAGGTGTCCAACAGCACAATAGGTTAGTTCATAGAACACTAACCTTACTTGGAGCACACAGTCTCTCCATATAATGACTTTTACATGTAGTGGTTCATAAAATTAGTTGAAAATTAATCTCAATTATCCATTTTTAATACTGGATGAAACGTGTATTCCCACTTCAAAATAAAAAGTGACTGCTTATTATGCTAATGGGATATTTACAAAAGCCATTGCCATAGTTTAGAGCTCAAAGCCCCTGGAAAATTTTAGTCTTAGTCAATGGAAAGTCAATCTCTTAAATATGCAACTCTTAATATTTAAAAAAGCTATCTTAAAGGATGAAAAAAGGCCTCAAGAAGCAGCATTCTTAACAGTGGAAATGTAGCAAATGTGTTGATTGCAGAGAGAGATTCAAATGATAACTATGGTTGATTCCTAGATGTCTAGCCATTTCATCATTGGTGGGTAGTAGGTTCTTTTATAGGGGAAAGTATATTTGCTTAAAATAATGTTCTCTTTAATATTTCCTCTATGGTTTATAACCATCAATGATAAGTTGAGCAAAAACTTTTTTTTCTACCCAGATATTATTTCTTCTGTGATATTATTTTTATATTACATCCTCAAGGTTCCTTTTGTTAAATTATTTCTGTAATATTTCAGACTTTCAAAAGTTGGCAGTTATTCAGAACTTCTATAGAGAGTAATCCCACCACTCATTGTCAGTTTGTCGTACTATGGTGGCTTGCATGTTGCTATGATAGTGGAAACTATGCCACCAGTATTTTAAATAGCAGCAGAGTTACCCATGGTGAACAGATTAAAGCAGAGCTTCCAGACTAAGACAGGCTAGGAAAAAAATCTTAGTGATCTACTTCCATAAATTAACCATTAATAACCTTATGGATCACACCAGAACATTTTCTGACTTGCTTACTTTGGATACATCATTAGGAGGTATCAATTGCTGGAGGTGAACATCATGTTTGGTGAAGTAGAGGGCCAATGAGGGCATACAAGATGGATTAGTTTAGATGGATTGGCACAATCGTCACAATGATGGAAATAAACATGCTGGTGATTTAGAGAATGTTGGAGGATCAGGTAACATTTCACTCTGTTGAACTTAGGTTACCATGAGTCAGAGCTGACTTGACGGCCACTAACAGCAACAACTGATATAGAGTAATTCGTTCAAAACAAAATAAACTTCCATCCTTCCATCCCTGACAGCAACAATATCTGTGCCATTATGCCCATATGGAGCAGGGGTTACCATAACTGGAAATAACATGCTCCCCGTACTGGACCAGTTAACAAGAGCAAACCCTCTAGAGGTGAGAAGATAGCCAAGACATGGTCTACATCTTTGAATTCTATTACAGCTATATTTGAGGTGCCTATTAATTTCTTCCACCACATGTCAGTCTGTTTCTTGTGCTATGGTGGCTTGCATGTTGCTGTGATACTGGATACTTTGCCAACAGCATTTCCAATGCCAGCAGGGTCACCCTTGGTGGACAGGATTCAGCTGAGCTTCTGGACTAAGACTTGGAAGAAAGACCTAGCAGTCTACTTCGGAAAAAATTGGCCACTGAAAACCTTATGAATAGCAGCAGAACATTTTCTGATATAGTGTCAGACGATGAGCCTCTCAGGTTGGAAGGCAATGAAAATACAACACAGAAGAGCTGTCTCCTCAAAGTAGAGTCAACCATAATAACATGGGCGGAGTCAAGCTTTCAGGATCTCCATTTGTTGATGTGGCATGACTCAAAATGAGAAGAAACAGCTACAAACATCTGTTAATAATCAGAACATGGAAGGTACAAAGTATGAATCTAGGAAAATTGGAGGTCATCAAAAATGAAATGGAATGCATAAACATCAATATCCTAGGCATTAATGAGCTGACACGGACTGGTACTGGCCATTTTGAATCACAGAATCATATGGTCTACTATGCTGGGAATGACAACTTGAAGAGGAATAGCATCACATTCATCATCAAAAAGAGCATTTCAAGATCTGTCCTGAAGTACAACATTATCAGTGACCGAATGTCCATACGTCTACAAGGAAGACCAGTTAATACGTGTAGTACTCAAATTTACACACCAACAACTAAGGCCAAAGAAGAAACTGAAGATTTTTACCGACTTCTGCTGTCTGAAATTGATCAAATATGCAATCAAGATGAATTGGCAATTACTGGTGTTTGGACTGCAAAACTGGGAAACAAAGAAGGATCTGGAGTTGGAAAATATGGCCTTGGTGATAGAAATGACAAGATTGCGTGATAGAATTTTGTGAAACTAACAATTTCTTCACTGCAAATGCCTGTCTTCAACAACATAAACAGCTACTATACAGGTTGACCTCCCCAGATGGAACACACAGGAATCAAATCAACTACATCTGTGGAAAAAGACAATGGAAAAGCTCAATATCATCAATTAGAACAAGGCCAGAGGCCTACTGTGGAAGAGACTATCAATCGCTCATACTCAAGTTCAAGTCAAATTGAAGAAAATTAGAACAAGTCCACACGAGCCAATGTATGACATTGAGTATATCCCACCTGAATTTACAGACCATCTCAAGAATAGATTTGATGCATTGAACACTAATGACCTTAGACCAGATGAGTTGTTGGACATCATACATGAAGAAAGCAAGAGGTCATTAAGAAGGAAAGGAAAAAACAGACCAAAACGGGTGTCACAAGAGACTCTGAAAGTTGCTCTTGAACATATAGCAGCTAAAGGGAAAGGAGGAAATGATGAAGCAGAAGAGCTGAACAGAAGATTTCAAAGGGAGGCTCAAGAAGACAAAGTAAAGTATTATAATGAAATGTGCAAAGACCTAGAGATAGAAAACCAAAAGGGAAGAACCCACTAGGCATTTCTCAAGCTGAAAGAACTGAAGAAAAAATTCAAGTCTTGAGGTGCAATATTAAAGGATTCCACAGGACAAAATATTAAACAATGCAGGATGCATCAAAAGAAGATGGAAGCAATACACAGAGTCACTATAACAAAAAGAACTGGTCAACATTCAGTCATTTTAGGAGGCAGCATATCATCAAGAACCGATGGTGCTGAAGGAAGAGGTCCAATCCGCACTGAAAAGGCATTGGCCAAAAACAAGGCTCCAGGAACTGACGGAATACTAATTAAGATGTTTTAACAAATGGATGCAGTAATGGAAATGTTCACTGGTCTAAGCCAAGAAATTTGAAAGACAGCTACTTGGCCAACCTACTGGAAGAGATCCATATTTGTATCCATTCCCAAGAAAGGTGATCCAACAGAATACGGAAAATGTCAAATAATAACATTAATATCACACACAAGTAAAATTTTGCTGAAGACGATTCAAAAGCAGTTGCAGCAGTAGATCTGCAGGGAATTGCCAGAAATTCAAGTCAGATTCAGAAGAGGAGGTGAAACAAGGGATATCATCGCTGATGTCAGATGGATCATGGCTGAAAGCAAAGAATACCAAAAAGATGTTTACCTCTGTTTTATTGACTATGCAAAAGAATTCAACTGTGTGGATCATGACAAATTATAGATAACACTGTGAAGAGTGGAATTCCAGAACACTTAATTGTGTTCATGAAGAACCTGTACTTACACCAAGAAGCAGTCGTTTGAACAGAACAGAGGGATACTGCATGGTTTGAAGTCAAGAAAGGTATGTGTCAGGGTTGTATCCTTTCACCATACTTTTTCAGTCTGTATCCTGAGCAAATAATCTGAGAAACTGGACCATAAGAAGAAGAACATGGTGTCAGGATGGGGGGAAGACTCATTAACAACCTGTGTTACACAGATGACACAGCCCTGCTTGCTGAAAGTGAAGACTTGAAGCACTTACTGAGGAAGATGAAAGATCACAGCCTATCGTATGGATTACACCTCAGCATAAAGAAAACAAAAATCCTCACAACTAGACCAACAAGCAACATTATGATAAACAGAGAAAAGATTGAAGTTGTCAAGGATTTCATTTTAATTAGATCCACAATCAACACCCTCGGTAGCAGCAGTCAAAAAATCAAGCAGCACATTACATTGGGCAAATCTTCTACAAAAGATTTCTTTAAAGTGTTAAAAAGTAAAGATGTCACTTTAAGGACTAAGGTGCCCCCTGACCCAAGCCATGGTGATATCAGTCACCTCATATGCATGTGAAAACTCCACAAGGCATAAGGAAGACCAAAGAAGAATTAATGCCTTTAAATTGTGGTGTTGGCAAAGAATATAGAATATACCACGGACCACCAGAAGAATGAACAAATCGGTCTTGGAACAAGTACACTAAGAATGCTCCTGAGAAGTGAGGATGGCGAGACATCGTCTCACATACTTTGGACAAGTTATCAGGAGGGACCAGTCCCCGGAGAAGGATATCATGCTTGGTAGAGTAGAAGGTCAGTGAAAAAGAGGAAGACGCTCAATGAGATAGATTGACACAGTGGTTATAACAATGGGATCAAGCATAACAACAATTATGAGGATGGCACAGAACCCTGCAGTGTTTCCTTCTGTTGTACATAGGGTTGCTATGAGTGGGAACCAACTTGATGGCACCTAACAACAACATGAATTTGTTGATTTTACATTCTTATCTTAAAAGAATCCATTTAGTTCACACAACTTCAACAGAAGCAGTGCCATCATCAACAGGGCAATAATTGGTTCTTGGGGGTGAAAATGTCCACTTTTTACATATAAAATAAAGATGCATATACAGTACATGCATTATGTATACTCAGTACAGAAACAGATATGCAGTATATCTGGGCTATTAAAATTTTACAGGGAGGATTGAATAGGGAAAAATGTCTAACACGGCTCCTTAAGGAGACAATAGTGAAAGAAAAAAAGATTAAGAAACTCTGTTCTAGCTGCATTGAAAGAGGTTGAATTAAGTATCTGTATTTGTACATCTTAGATAGATAACCATAATTGCAAAGTTGTCAATAATGTTTTAGTACTTCAACTATTACTCTTATTGCTGTATTCTTTATTTCGTCCCTATTCAACTAGCTTAACCTCTACTGCCCAGCTGTGACAGTAGTAAGTCAAATTAGCTTATCTATTGTAAATTTATCTAATTCTAATAACTAAATTTTTTACTTGAAATCTGTAGCTTCATTTAAAACTGATTTTTCAATGAAAAATAATAATACAAGTAATACTTAAGGTAATTCTCATATTCTCCCTTCCTTTGCTATCTATAGGTTTATTATTCATTGAACAGGTATTTATTAGGCAACTGCTAAAAGGAGGGAAACTCTCAATGAAATACGTTGACCCAATAGGTGCAAAAATAGATTTAAACATACCAGTAATCATGAAAGTGGCTCAGAAGCAGGAAACATTACGTTCAGTTACATAGAAGGCCGCCGTGAGTTGGAGCCAAATCGAGGGCAAATAACAACAACATGCACAATGCATGGAAATTCAGTAGCAAAAACAAACAAAGAAAACTAACAAATAATTTCCTCCCTGTCTTTGTGGGAAAGGAGAAATGATCATTAATTACAGAATTAGTCATTTAATTAAAATTATTATATTGCTTACAAGATAGAAGAGTAGAGACTAGAATACATTATATGAGACAGCATATATCATAGGGAACTGGTCTTCTTGGAGATTAAAGAGAACTTATTTCATGAAAATAATTTCCAGTTGAGATCTAAATGGTATAAGGGCTTGGGGAGAGGAAGGGGAAGAAAGAGGAAATAAAATGTGTAAGGCCTTTGAGCTTGGCTTTGTGGAGGAATCAAAAGCTACTGGTTTGGCTGGAGAGAGAGAAACTAGGGGTAGAGAGATATGGAATGGTGCCGCTGGACAGGAGGCCATATAGTGTAGGGACTTGTGGCTGTTTTAAGGATTTGGGGAAATATCAAATGAGAAATGGAAGGGGATTTTAGAGTTTTAGGTAAGGGAGTGAATGAACGTGATGTGCATGTTGAGATACACTGCACTCCCACTGTAGAACATAAACTGGAGAAGAGTGAGAGATGACCTGGGACACTAGTAAGAACTATTGGCATGAGCCTAGTAGGGTGGTTACAGTAGAGATGAAACATTTAGAAATTTAGAAATTGGTGACTGACTGGGACCTGGAACACTAGTAAGGATTTGCATGAGCTCAGTAAGGTAGTTATCAAACCAAAAAACCAAAGCCATTGTCTATGCTGACTCCTACCAACCCTATAGGACAGGGTAGAACTCCCCCATAGGGTTTCCAAGGAGTGGCTGGTGGATCTGAACTGCCAATCTTTTGCTTAGCAGCCAAACTCTTAACCACTAGGTCACCAGGATTACAGTAGAGATGAAATGATATTCAGAAATTGGTGACTGACAGGATATAGGAGGAGAGGACAGAATAAGTACAAAATGAGAGGCTCAGGTTCATACTCATCTATCTGGGTAGAGGATGGAACCATTCCCTGAGATGGCATACACTGGGCAAGAAACAGATTTAGGGAGACCAGGACTCAGGGTGTAGCAGAGAGAAGGACATAGAGAAAGATTAGGAAACTAATTCTGAACACATTGAGTTTGAGGTGCTTATAAGATTTTTAAGTGGAAAAGTTGAGTAGGCAATTGAATATAGCAGTTGTCTAGATTTAGAAGAGAGCTCTGATCTATGACAAAATCTGAGGCATTTAGTTGGGCTACTGACATTTCCTGGAAGCACCATTGACCCTTTAAATCTTAAAGCTCTCTGCTTGCTGATGTGAAATATAAATTTACTTAAATCATACCTGGCATACCTTTCAGCATCATAGTAACACACAAGCCACCACGGTCCACCAAACTGACAGATGGTTGGAGGATACATGAGATAACCATGGAAAACAATATTCGGGAAGAAGACAGTGGGGCCTAGGAGGGAACCTGCTGTCATACCAACATTAAAAGTCGAGCAAAACAAACTGAAGGAGGCAGAGAGGTTGCTGGAAAGCCAAAAGAGTGTTGTGTCAAGAGGGAAAAGAATAGCTCAAGATCTTGGGAGTCATATGGGTGGAATGTTACCGAGATTTCAAGTAATATAAGAGTGGCAAAAGAGCCATTGGCTTTAGTGCCCTGGGCTGCTCATTGAGCGTTATTCCGGATGACTCAGTAGAAGTAAAGAGAAAGTACACTAAGATTGAGGAGGTGAAGAAACAGACACAGAAAGCAGACACCTCAAGTGTGACGGGTAGAAGAGAAAAAGAACAGCTGCTGGAGAAGGGAATAGGGTCAAGGAGGAAGACCCCACTGTAGAGGGAAGGCAGGAAGGGAAAGGGTGCATCATGCACATGGAGACTGGCTTTCACATATTATCCGCTACAACAGAAGCCAAGAAGTTATGGATGCGTTAAAACACAGTTTATAGACTTGGTGGCAGGAGTTGAAGAAGTTCCTTGGTTATAAATACCATTCTTAAAATTATCCAGCCCAAATCAAGAACACTCTCAAATTCCTACTACTTACCCTTTATAATTCTATTTTCTCCAGGAACAATTCCAAAGGCATCTAACCAGTATCCCTCATCTACTCTCACTCCAGCTAACCCAACAAGTTCTCACTCTCATTGTGTGTGGGCATGCACCTATGTGATAGTGTATGTGATAAAGGAATCAAATTATTGCCCGAAGGCCTTCCCTATAAGAAGGAGTAAAAGGTCATTCTGGTTTTCTAATCAAAACAGGAGAAGGTACCATTAGTATCATCCAAAGATGAGGTACTAACGTAAATTCTTGGTGGGGAAGGGTAATGCTTTCTCCAAAGCTCATAATGGTTTTGCTCCTTCTGGCTCAGTGACTACAAATTCTGTGCCAATCTCAAGCCCCTTTTTGTTCTTTCAAAGAGTAAACAGCATACATGTGACCTCAACAGGGACAAAATGGAAACTTTGTTCTTTCATTTTTCTTGCCTCTGCATAGATGTCAAGGATTAGACCATCTCTTAATGGGAAATTACTATTCCTTTAGGGATTAATATAATTGAAATGTCGAAGGACTGGGTGGGGGAATTTTTCAAATCCTTGAGACAAAAGAGAAGAAATATGACTTAATGAGTTCTTTAAAGGGTCAGTGGTACTTCCAGAGAATGTCAGGGTTTAGAGGATTTTTTAGTTTTCTGGTCTTCCTCCAGAAGGAATTCGTGCCCGTTTCCCACCAAGATGAATCAAATAATATTCATTTTGAGTCACAATCCCATGGACATACACAGGTCAGTGATGCTTATGATAGCTGTGACACGGACATATGCAAGTCCTACACCCTTGCTTTGACTGCCATTTCTCTCATATTCAAGAGCAAGTGACGTATATTGCCATAATAGAAACTGTAAAGTGGGCTCTAAAGAATACGTTATGTATTACACACTACATATGTTATTCACAAACTTTGTTGTTGTTCTTAGTTGCCATCAGGTAGGCTCCAACTCATGGCAACCCCACATACAATAGAACAAAATGCTTCCGGGCACTGCACCATCCTTATATTCGCTGACATGCTTGAGCCCATTGTTGCCTTCCAACCTAGAGGGCCCATCTTCCAGCACTACATCAGACAATATTCTGTTCAGATCCAGAGTTTTCATTAGCTACTTTCCACAGGTAGATCACCAGGCTGTTTTTCCCAGTCTTATTCAGGAACTCCACTGAAACCTGCCCACCATGGTTGACCCTGTTTGTATTTGAAATATCGGTGGCATAGCTTCCAGCATCATAGCAATACACAAGCCACCACAATATGACAATGTGACAGACAGGTAGTGGATTCACAAACTATATGGCTACATTATTCAATGAGATGGTAAGAGCCTTACAGATAGCAATTGCTCACTGAATGAAAACTCTGAGGCAGAAGAATCAAACCACTTGGGATAGGCATCCACAGGGGAACAAACACTGTACAACTTTTCTTAGGCACAAATAAAAAATAAAATTAAAAAAAAACCCGTTGCCGTGGAGTCGGTTCCAAATCACAGCGACCCTATAGGACAGAATAGAACTGCCCCATAGAGTTTCCAAGGCGCTCCTAGTGGATTTTCACTACTGACTTTTTGGTTAGCAGCCGTAGCACTTAACCACTACACCACCAGTTTCTTAGGCATAAGAATGTATGCCTAAGAATGTATTCGTATGGCAGCCGAACGTGTTAACCATTTGTGCCACCAAAGGGTTCATACACAGATTAAGTCAACTGACCTGTAACTGACAGTGTTATAAGTAGAAAGACCAGAACTCAAAGCCAAGAGATTCACTGGAAGTCGTGATCCTTAACGGTTGTGCCACATACCTCCCAATAAGTTTTTTAAAGACACAAGATATTATGCTTTCAAGTAGACCTTGAAAACCTGAGAAAACCATTGGCTATCTTTCTTTTTCATGGGATTTAGGAAGACGTGGTTAAATTCATGCAATCAAAAAATTTTATGGAGGGTCTACTTGTGTCAGATGCTATTCTTAGCACTAGGGTGTAAGGTTGCACATAGTCCCTGCCCCCCAGGAGCTACTAGTCATACATGCGAGACAGACATTGATCAAATAACTGTATAGAGAGCTTTCCTGAGTCAGAAATGTCTAAATGGAATTGAGGAATAGAAGACATTTAGGCTTTACCCTCTAGGAAACAAACTGCTTGATAGCTAGAACTGGATCTTATTCATCTTTGAATCCATGGTGTCTAGTACTCAGTTGATGTTTAGAGACTGCGTGCTGAATGATAAGTGTGACTCATTCCATTATAAAAATGAAGTTTAAGAGAACTTGGCAAGGAGGTCAAAGTCTTACCTTCAGGTTGTTCATATTGGCTGAAGAAAAATCCACGTATCTTTAGCTAGAGAAGAATTCAAGCCTTGAGCCAAATTTTGAAGATAAATATGCCTTTTCTACTTCACCTCTATTTCCACTTTTCTTTCTTATCCCATTTTTAACTGGTCTTGCATTCAGTTAGCTTTTTGTGCTCCTTGAAAATGCAGTTTTATGGCTCATTATATTAGATAATAATAAAATCAAATTGACATAATAACCTACTTTTTTCTGTTATGAAATTCATTATGTGTTTTTGGATAGTGATAATTTCAGTATGTGTCAGAACTATTATTTTACACTTTGGGATGTTCAAATTTGGACATTGACCAAAATTAAATGCAGTAAGATATTGGGGCCAATTCAGTGATTGAGAATCTTAATAATTTTTATTTAGTGGGCAGGATGAATAAAGGGGGCTAAGAGTTGTCATAGTAGAAAAGTAGTTACTCAGGTCAGTAGGGAGAGTGGTTATTTTCTTACTTTTGTGGATGCAGAATAATAACCAGTTCCAACTCTGACTCATGGCAATCACATGTTTCAGAGCAGAACTGTGTGCCATAGGGTTTTGAACGGCTATGATCTTCTGGAAGTAAATCACCAGGCCTTTCTTCCAAAATGCCTCTGGGTGGATTCAAACCACCAACCTTCCAGTTAGTAGCCAAGCACTTAATGGATTGCATCACCCAGAGTCTCCTTGTGTTTGCAAAACGTCCTTGTTTTTGTCTATGTTCAGACATGATTACATGGTGGTCTTATTCATGTCTGGTCTCATCACAGTCCTGGCATGACCTGATCTGATGTTGAAATTCTTTGAAATTGCTTATGTTTATAGGGAACACTGTGGTTTGTTACCATCTGTCAGTTGTCAGTTCCTTTGCGTCTTTTTCACAGACAGAACTCTTCTTACTTTTTTACTCTCCTAACCTGAGAGGGAGCCATCTTTACTAGTTTCTTGTTCATCTTTCCAGTGTTTCTTTTTTGCAAATACAGTCGAGTATATTCTTATTTCTCTTGTGGCAAAAAAAAAAAAAAAAAGCTAACCTTTTATATACACTTTTCTACCCCTTGCTTGTTTCTGTTTTCAATATGCACTGAAGATCTTTCCATCTAAGTACATTGAAGCCTTTCTCATTCTTGTTAATGGGTGAATAGTGCTCCATTGTCTGGATGTGCCATGGTTATTACATAATTTTAGCTTCCTAACAGAAATAAGGAGCCATGGTGGTGCAACTGTTAAGCACTCAGCTACTAACTGAAAGGTTGGAAGTGCCTCAGAAGAATGACCTAGTGATCTATTTTCAAAAGATCACAGCCACTGAAAACCCTTTGCAGCACAGTTCTACTCTGAAACATATGGGGTCACTAAGAGATGGTGTCAAATCTACAGCCATTGTTTTGTTTCATTTTGTTTTGATTTTTAGTTTGGACGGATGCTTATTTGTAAAACCCGGAGCTCATATTTGAGAGCATTTGTTATATAAACCTGAGCATTACAGGCAGTCTGGTGAACTGGGTTCAATCCTTAGATCCACCCACAATTTTCTTGACAAATCACTTAAACTCTCTCAAGCTCAGGTTCCACATTTGTAAAATTAAGAGTCTGATGAATATTTAAGTCCCCATCAAATTGCATTCCTTTTTGATCTTTTCTCATATTATATGTTTACCAAACCACCCTCCATGAGAGAAAAAAAAAAAGCCCTGATTTGTAGCATCTATGGATTTCCATGGTGTAAATACTGCAATCGTGGCCAATTTCAGATCACAGTTTAATATTCAACTTGCAAATTTTCTGAAAATTAAACAGTCAGCACTCAGAGCTGGTACAGTGTGACTCCAGTAGATCTCTAGGAAAACTTCCTAAAATGACACTCAGTGAGACTCACACATTGTAACCTCCCCATTGGGAACTTAAGTCATATCACACTTGAGTTGAACAAAAAGGAAACTAAAACATTATTCTCTAACTACCTTAATCATTCCCTGAAACATCCATTAGTTTGTAGCACATAAGGATTGTTTAGATGCCAACAGTAACTCACTTTAATAAATATCACGTGTTTACCCAACCTTAATGTACAAAGAAGCTTAGTTCTTTGATCAAATCCCATTATTAGCAAACTAATTCTCATTCTTAATGATGCCCGCACATTTTAATCACCAGCTTTTGAAAATTACTGATACCCAGCCTCATCCCAGACTAATTAAATCAGAACCCCTGAACAATGGGGCTCAGATAATGGTTCGTTTGAACAGGGTTCCAGGGAATTCTAATGTGCAGTCGGGGGTTAAGGACTTCTGGTCTTTGGATATTTGGTATGTAGGTATTCTGACATTTCTGTTTCTCTTTTTAGGTGAAGGACACTGTGCAGATGCATTAGAACAAGATGATACTGATTCAGCTGAACTAATTGAAGTACGAGAAAAAATATTCCAGATCCTACAAAAATGGCTAAAGCAATAGATCTCCCATGAAAGATAAGTGCAACAGAACCCCAAATATGGCAGTGTTAGCTGTCTTTGTAATATTGAATTCTTAAATTCAAATGTCTGATATACAAATATCCATACTATTTACTAGAGGCAAAATACCCTTTTTTTTTTTTTTTTTTTTAATGAAGCCTATCCCATTCAGATAGGATGGCACATTGACAATAAACTCTTATTTGTCCTCATTTCAAACAAAAATCTCCTTTTTTTTTCCTTGAACTGTTCAGGGCAAACAGTACCAAAACTAAACTTGTGCTTGAAAGGGGTAAAATATAACTTGGTACTTAAACCCATTCCTGTCAGTTCTGACTCATACTGACCACATAGGACAGAAAAGAATTGCCTCATAGGGTTTCCAAGGCTATAGACTTTAGGGAAGTAGACATCTTTCTCCCTTGGAGCACCTGCTGGTTTCCAAAGACCAACCTTTTGGTTAGCAGCCCATCTTAGTACCTACTACCTCCTCCCAAATTTGTAGAGGAATTCAGGAAGTGTCAGTGATCTATTTTCTTACGTATATGTGTTAAAATTTATTTTATAGTTCATATTTAAAATCAAATTACATTAGATATCTAGAAAATCCCTTAGCACATATTAAGTTCTTAAAATACATAAGGTGAAGAAATGAATCAAATAGTTAAATTTCATGTTTTTATATTTAACTCTTTTTGATTTATTTTTAATTTGCTTAATGATATAGACCTGGCTTATTTCTAGAAAAGTTTACTCCTAAATATATATTTATAAAAGTCTCTCATTACAGGGCAATCCAATGGCGTACAGGCAACATTATTATACAACTTCCAAATCAGGGAAATGATTTGGCTTATATCTATTTCAAAGTTTGGAGCAATATGAGTTTTGTGCATTCTTGGTTCCCTTCCTTTTGGGCTTGAGCTTTCAGGATTAACTCCACAAAGACTGAGCTAAATATAGATGCCATTGGCATGAAAGCTGCCCTGTCCTGCGCGATCCCAGTGATTGTTTGTGGATTGGACCATTGTGATCCAAAGAGTTTACATTGTTTGATTTTCAGTAAAATACAAGGCCTTTTTCCTAGTCCATTTTAGTCTGGAAGCTCTGCTGAAACCTGTTGAGCATTATAGCAACACACAAGCCTCCACTGACAGACAGGAGGTGGCTGCCCATGAGGTTCATTGGGTGGAAATCGAACCCCGGTCTCCCACATGGAAGACAAGAATTCTACCTCTCAATGGTTTACTTAGCACTTAGTTTCCTAGGGCTGCTGTGACCACAAATTACCACAAACTGGGCAGCTTAAAACGACAGAAATGTATTCTCTCTCAGGTCTGGAGGCAGAAGTCTGAAATCAAGGTGCCAGCAGGGCCTCACTCCCTCTGAAAGCTCTAGGGGAGACTCCTTGCTTACCTCTTCCAGCTTCTGCTGGATGCAGGCTTCCTTGGCTTGTGGCAGCACCACTGCAATGTTGGCTTCTGTCTTTACGTGGCTTCTCCACTATGTCTCTGTGTGTGGCTCAAATCTCCCTCACCTTTCTGTTACAGGACACCAGTTATTGGATTTAGGGCCCACCCTAAATCTGGGATGATCTTATCTCAAGATTTTTTTATCTTAATTGAGATCTACAGAGACTGTTTTCAAATAAGATCCCATTCACAAGTACCAGGGGTTAGGACTTGGAAATATCTATTTTGGGAGGACACAATTCAACCCACTACAGTAGTCAAACTGATCCAAGATTCATTGCAAACAAAATTGACAGAGACTAGTAAGTGGCACTTAAGCCCTGGTGGCATGGCGCTAAAGCGCTTGGCTGCTAACTGAAAGGTCAACTGCTGGAACTCATCAGCCACTCTGTAGGAGAAAGATGTGGCAGTGTGCATCTATAAAGATTTACAACCTTAGAAACTCAACAGTGGCAGTTCTACTCTGTCCTATAGTATCCCTATTAATTGGAATAGACTCGATGACAACTGGCCTGGGTTTATTTTTTGCTTTGGTGTAGGTGGCAGAAGGAGACTGGTGGCACAGTGGGAAAGCGCTCGTCTGCTAACCAAAAGGTCGGTGGTTGGAACCCACTAGCTGCACTGTGGAAGTAAGATGTGGTAATCTGCTTTCATAAAGATTTGCAGCCTTGGAAACCCAATGAGACAGCTCTGCTCTGTCCTGTAGGGTTTCTATAGAGTCACTGTGAGTCTGTATTGACTTGACAGCAAAGGGTTTGGTTTAGGTTTTTTTAGTGAGTGTCAGAAAGCTTCAAAACAAGCAATAAGGAGAAACTTGAATCCCTAGGATTTGGGGTCACATTGTTAAACCTCAGATGATTTCACATGCCCCATCCTAATGCCTTGCAGCCTCACACAGTGGTCCACATTTCTATGATTTTCCCTTTTGGTATATGTATTTTTGTTTGTTAATATGAGTAACATAGTCAGTTTAATTCATTTTAAATGTATGCTATGGGAAAAACATTTTGCATTCTGAAGTTCAGTTTTTACTTCCTTGAGGGAGGCATTTTTGTTTTGAAGAAGTAGAATATATTAATTCCATTTTAAGAAAGAATGTCACTGAAAAAAAAGTTTGCTGTATAAAACCTTGCTTTACAGTTCACTTCCATATCTGTCCACAGATCAAGAGCTTTCTGTGTCCTTCCAAGGTCTTTCTATAGGTTAGCAGAATGTTGAGAGTAGAAAGGAGGGAATATGTATTCTTTCTGGTGAAGCAATTTCATGTTTGTTTTCAAATTATTTTCATAGGATTCCCATAGAATTGATGAGTTAGAAATATTTTTTGCCAATTCTAGTGTCCAACCTTACTAAGTAATATCCACATACTTGGGCCAAATCTTATTTTTCCAGGATATAACTAATTCTCATTGCAGTTTCTATTGTCACATGTTTCCCTTCTTAATCTGACTCTACATTTTATCTTCAAAGAATGAGCCACTCCTCTGCCTACTATAACAAAGAAAATTACTTGAAAAATTATTTCTTTTCTTTTTTTCGGAGCTAGAAATGTTTTATTATTAAACTCCCAAAATAATTTTCCTCTCCCCAAAGTCAATTTTGTTACAAGTTATACATAAGGCTTGCAGTTTTTTCTAAAAGTTTTTGTAGTTAATTTAGGATTTAGAAATTAATTTAATATTGAGTGCTAGGAATATTAATATATAGCTAAGGTGTAATGTAGTCTTACAGCTGAAAGTAAAGACAAAGGAAAGACGCTGAAGCTCTTTAATGAAAACGAAGAGATTTCTGAACTTTTGCAAAGACACTTCCTCCCCAGTTTAATCTCAGAAGATGTATATAAAATCAAGTTGAAGAGATATCATTTCAATTGCTGACATTCAGACTCCAAATGTTAGCATGCTTTGCTTGAAGACATTATTGCAAAGATTTAAGTTGCATAATTAAGACCAAGGAATTCACTGTCTCTCTACAGTATTCTGGAAATGATTTAAGTCAACAAAACATTTACAGTTTTTGGTGCCTGACCCAGCACCTAATCCTTTTGCACTTTGGTTTTCATTACAAATAACATATTTTACTTTCATTACAAAAAATTTTATAAATTCTATGTTTAAGGAAATTTCCTTCTTATCTCTTTCTTTTCTTCTTTCCCCAACTCTAGCCCAAAACATCCTTGCAATTGTTCCTACTGTTTGCTTTCTGTTTATTAATATTCTTCTCCAGCAAGATTTCTTCCAATGGATAATCATAGAGTGGCTAACTAAAGATATTTTTACAAATAATTTACAGTGGCATTTGACTATGGTTTTGATTGGAATCCAGTAATAGGATTTGTCATTTTCTCTAACACAGTCTTCCTTAAACATGCCCTCAGGTTGGATTTTGATGTTTAATAAATGGAAAATTATCAGGGGCTAGGGAAGATGAGGAAACCCTGGTGGTGTAGTGGCTAAGTGCTATAGCTGCTAACCAAAAGGTCAGCAGTTCAATTCCACCAGATGCTCCACAGGAGAAAGGTGTGGCAATCTGCTTCTATATGTAAAGATTACAGCCTTGGAAACTACATGCGGCAGTTCCACACTGTCCCATAGGATTGCTATGAGTTGGAATTCATTTACAGCAATGGGTTTGCTTGGGTTTAGGGAGGCTAAGGAAGGAGGCTTGATGGCTCAATGGATAAATGCTCGGCTGCTAACTGAAGTGCTGGCAGTTCAAACCCACCAGTGGCTATGCAAGAGAAAAGACCTGGCAATCAGCTCCCATAAAGATTACAGCCAAGAAAAGCCCACAGGGCGATTCTAGTCTGTTACATTGCGTCGTTATGAGTCAAAAATCGACTCCATAAACTCTTACGCACTGCTGGTGGGAATGTATAATGATACAACCACTTTGGAAAAAGATATGACGCTTCCTTAGAAAGCTAGGAATAGAAATACCATACGATCCAGCAATCCCACTCCTGGCAATATGTCCTAGAGAAACTAGAGCTGTCATATGAATAGACATATGCATGCCCATGTTCATTGCAGCATTGTTCACAAAAGCAAAAAGATGGAAACAACCTAGATGCCCATCAACAGATGAACAGATAAACAAACTGTAGTACATACACACAATGGAGTATTATGCAATGATACAGAACACTGATGAATCTGTGAAACATCTGATAACATGGATGAAACTGGAGGACATTATGCTGAGTGAAATAAGTCAATCACAAAAGGACAAATATTGTATGAGAACTCTACTGTAAAAACTCATTAGAAGGGTTAGACATGAAAAGAAACAATCTTTGTTGGTTATGAGGTATGGGGGGTGGGGGAGGAGAACTAAATAGACAATAGATCAGTGGTAACATTCGTGAAGGGTAAAACAGTACACAATACTGGGGAAGCCAGCACAACTTGTACAAGAAAGGTCGTGGAAGCTCCATAGACATATCCAAACTCCCCGAGGGACTGAATTACTGGGCGAAGGGCTGTGGGGACCATGGTCTCGGGGAATATCTAGCTCGTTTGGCATAACACAGTTTATAAAGACAATGTTCTACATTCTACCTTGGTTGATTAGCGTCTGGGGTCTTAAAAGCCTGTGAGCAGCCATCTAAGATACTCCACTGGTCTCACCCCTTTGGGAGCAAGAGAGAATGACGAGAACAGGATACAAGGAAAGGATTAGTACAAAGGACTAATGAACCACAACTTCCACGGCCTCCACCAGACTGAGTTCAGTACAGCTAGATGGTACCTGGCTACCACCACTGACTGCTCTGACTGGGATTACAACAGATGGTCCTGGATAGAGCTGCAGAAGGATGCAGAACAAAATTCTAACTCACAAAAAAGATCAGACTTAGTGGCCTGACAGAGACTATAGAAACCTCGGGAGTATGGATCCCCAGACACCCTTCTAGCTCATTGGTGGTCAATCCCGGACACTATGTGTACTAACTGTTAAATGAAAAGCTATTTGTTCTGTAAATTTTCATCTAAAGTACAAAAAAAAAAAATCAAGTCCATGGCACACAACAACAACAAGGGAGATGTGGGGCAGGAAGAGGAGAAAGTGACGAAAGTCGTGGGATACTCCCTTCCCGGCTATACCTAGTGAGTTATAGGTTCGATATAGGTTCATTTCTGTTTCCCTACCCCAACTGTCTTCAGATAACTTCAGCAACTGAGGCTTGAAGATATATTAATTCACCCCCTCTTCTTCACACATTCTGACTCATCATTTCTCACCTGAGTTTCTGCAGTACCGTAATAACTGCTCTCCTTGCCTTACGGTCTTGCCCTGCAATCCATCTCCTACTGGCCACTAGGAGGATTTTACCTGAGGTAAATTTGATCAAGTCTATCCACCTGTTTAAAAATTCTGTAAGGACAGCCCATACCACTCACCCTCATGCATTGTCTTCAGAACAAACACCTATCTATTTTAAGTGCAGTGGTAGCCAAGAAGGAGGTCATAGATAAAGCACAACCACTTATTAAAAAACCCTAGCCCAGACTCTATGAATCTACTCACATGCCATAAGCTAGTACATAATCACATGGTCACACTTATTTGCAAGGGAAGCTGGGAAATGTAGTTTAGTAATTTACCCACGCCAGATAAAAAGGAAATTGATTTTGGGGGATAGCTAGCCTTCTCTGCCACAGCATATTCTTAAAAAAAAAAAAAAAAAAAAAACCTTAACAATCACAATAAAATAAATATTGCTTGATTCAGAATTTTTCTCATAAACAGAAAAAAAAGTGAACTGACATTTAATGAACATCTACCGAGTGCTGAGCATAATCTTTCTAGAAGAGAGATTTGCTTTTACTTTTCAATTTTCAGAACTTTGCAAATTGTCTAGCACATAGTAAACACCCTGGAAAATCTCTGCTGAACTGAACTTTACAAATATGTGAAATGTTTTAAAAATATGAATAATAGCATCAGGCTTGTATAAGCTTGACATTTTCTTTTTTTTTTTTTTCTGTTTTTCTGCCCTTTCCCCATACTTGTGCCATTATTTTTCCCTTTTGTTTCTTCAGGTGTTAGCTTTGACTGTATTAGTACTCGTTATCTCTGTTGTGAATGAAACCAAGCTCTTCAAGCTAACTTAAAGATGAGTGTTGCTGTTCTTCAAAAGCTGCCTCAAACCGACTTCTCATTCATTCTGTCTTTACCAGAAATTTGATTTGAACAGCAAGTTCACAAGTTTCACACGTTTGATTGCCGATGACTACAGATGGTTTTGCTGGCTTATTACTTTGGGAGAGCATTTAGAAGGAAAGGGAGAATGAAAGCCCAATCATGACCCCCCCAAAAAAGAAAGTTTTTTTTTTTTTCCAAGTTCTAAAGGAACATGTTCCTACTCACTCCTACTTATTGTAGAAATGAGTCGTAGGCTTTTAGAGCTAAAAAGGGCTCAATGCCTTGACTGATGTTGACACCTTTTCTGTCAAGGAAGAGGGAGTGGGAAAAAAAAGGAGGAATAGTCTCATATCCTGGGAGATTCAGAGAAAGAAGACACTGCTATAGGGAACAAACAGTTAAACAAAGAGAGAATGCTGGTCTGGAGAGAAGAGGTCCAGCCAGGTAAGACAGATCATCCCTGATGATCAGTGAGGTTTCAGGTGTTGAAGCCACATCACCTTCGCATCTAGAAGGGGAGGAGGATTCTTCTGACTCAGACAACAATAGTCTCTTGGCATCTGTCATGGGTTGAATTACGTCCCCCCAAAAATGTGTATATCTCTTTGGCTGGCCCATGATTCCTGGTATTGTGTGATTTTCCTATATGGTGTAAATCCTACCTCTATGATGTTAATGAGGGAGGATGGGTGGCAATTGTGTTTGTGAGGTAGGACCCAATCTACAAGGTTGGACTGTGTCTTGAGGTAATCTCTTGAGATATAAAAGAGAGAAGTGAGCAGAGAGACAGGGTGACCTCATACCACCAAGAAAGCAGCACCGGGAGCAGAGCGCAGTGTTTGGACCTGAGGTTCCTGTGCTGAGATGCTCCCAGACCAACTGAAGATTGATGAGAAGGCCAAAACAGAAAGAATGCCTTCCCCTGGAGCTGACACCCTGAATTTGCACTTCTAGCTTACTAGATTGTGAGAAAATAAATTTTTCTTTGTTGAAGCCATCCACTTGTGGCATATATGTTACAGCAGCACTAGATAACTAAGACGGCATCCTTAGGGCCAACCCTGGTTTTACCTGAAAGACTGTCAAGATCTCTGGCATTGTTCCCTTACCAACCTTTCCCTGCATTAATAAAATATCAATGTCATTTGTAATCTTACCCAGTGTTGTCTAGATTTGGTCAGCAGGGGAAGACTCCTTGTTCTTGTTGGGTGCTTTCAATTGGGTCATAGCAAACCAACCACCAACCTTTCAGTTAGTGGCTGAGCACGTAACCATTATACCACTAGGGCTCCAGCTGGCCATTCTCTAGCAATCCCTTGGATAATGAGGCATGTTCTCCTCATCCTCATGCTGTTAGGATTGTGATTGGCAGCTCTATGGATGCTCCAGGGATCTACTAGTCCTATGAGTGGACAGGACTAGACAGAATTTGCTTTGAACAAAGCTGGGGTTCTCAAATCTGGGACACATACATCAATAACTAGCCTCCATGGCCAAAAGTGTAGCCTCTACATCATGTTCTTTCAATAGAAGCAGCCAAATTTCACCAGAGGGAAAAGATTCATGATAAAAGGTTTAGTGAGTAGAAATGAGATTCATCTCTCCCAGCTAGACTTTATCTATGGAAAATGTCATCCTTAAATTAAAATCCAGAACAATGTCTAACTTGTCTTCAATACTGAACGTCTACTTCCTTATCTTTTCTAAGAATGACTTAGCATTGTGATTTATCAACCAGATGCCAACCATTCCCTCTCATTTAACTCAACTTTGAGGCAAGAATTTAGAGAAGAACAGATCTGTGTAAAGTTTAATCCAGCATTTTCTCTGCCCACATCCTACCTAAGGGGGCCCGAGGCAGGTTAGCTTCCTCTCGCTGAGAATCCTGGAGGAAAACAGGCCAGGGAAGTAGGAAACAATGGACTCTGAACACAGTTTTTGAAGTGTCAACTTTTGCAACCATTCTGAACAGTTTCCTCTTAAAAGCTCAGAGTAAAAACTAGACTTACAATTCATTATTTCCCTTCACATTTCTGGTCACAATTATTTAGCTGTTTTATAAACATTTTTCATGACTCCACAACAAATTAGTTGTCTCTGAGCTATGTAGTCAAGGTTTCTCAGGCAGACAGGTCACAAGATGACTTCAACTATACGATCTGGCTGCTGAATGGAAGTATTCCTGTCATTATTATTTTCGAACTTCCCAGAGTGATCCTGATAAGTTGTAAAGCTAGAGTTGAAGCAGTTTGCATTAAATTCAGTCAAGAAATAATGAGAATAATATATGTGTGGATCCTCTTGCCAAAGAAAGTACTTTTAAATGAAACACAATGAGGAAATTTTCAAATACTATTTAACTAGTCCCTGGAGAAGGACACCATGCTTGGTGAAGTAGAGGGTCAAAGAAAAAGATGAAGACCCTTAACAAGATGGATTGACACAGCATCTGCAAAATGGGCTCAAGAATAACAACAGATGTGAGGATGGCACAGGACCGGACCATATTTCGTTCTGTTTTACTCAGGGTCGGTATGAGTCATAACCAGCTCAATGACACCTAACAACCACATTTGACTAATACCACTATGGAATTTTTTTTTCTTTTGCTAACAGGAAATGCAACTGAAAGTTGTTTACCCTAACAGTCTGAGCAGGCATGTGGGATGAATGAGTCCCGTTGTTCTTCAGAATTACCTCACTATTGATGCCAACACAGGGTGCCCAGAAAAGCAGAGCACTGAGCATATGACTAGTGTGGGTGATTGTTGCTCCTCCTTCCCAAGCATGGCTGGACCAAAGTTTTTCCTCAAATTGTAAACCTTGGAGTCACTACATCATTTATCTTTATTACATCCTCTGGTTTTCCTCCTTGAAGACTTATCTCTCTCTTCTGTCTATCAAGGATCATTCCAGAGTAGAAACATGAAGAAAGAATAAAACTTCATGTGGTGGTAAGTGAAATACCTTTCTCTACCTTTGAGGAAAAAAGACCAACGTACAAAAAACAGTCAAATATGTTTTCTTTTTGTTTGTTTCAAACTACAAAGCTAATGTTCCCCAACATACAGGTGGTCAGTTATTGTGGAAAATTTGAAGCCAAACCAATGTGAAACCAGGAGATGAGGGTTCAGTTCCTGGCTTTTTCTCTCACTAGTGTAAATACAGGAAATATGAGAAAGATGTTCACCTGTGTTTTACTGACTATGCAAAGTCATTTGACTATGTTGATCACTACAAATTATGGATAAAATTGAGAAGAACGGGAATTCCAGAACACTTCATTGTGCTCATGTGGAACCTGTACATAGATCAAGAGGCAGTCGTTAGAACAGAACAAGGAGATACTGTGTGATTTAAAGTCAGGAAAGTTGTGTGTCAGGATTGTATCCTTTCACCAAATTTATTCAATCTGTATGCAGAGCAAATAATCCAAGAAGCTGGACTAGGCAATAGGATTGGACGAAAACTCATTAACAAGCCTGCGATATGCAGATCACACTACCTTGCTTGCTGAAAGTGAAGAGGGCTTGAGGTACTTACTAATGAAGATCAAAGACTACAGCCTTCAGTATGGATTACACTTCAACATAAAGAAAACAAAAATACTCACAAATCGACCAATAAGCAACATCATGATAAATGGAGGAAATGTTGACATTGTCAAGGATTTCATTTTACTTGGATCCATAGTTGACTCTTGTGGAAGCACTGGTCAAGAAATCAAACGAAGTGGCAGAGCCAACATGGCCCTATAGACAGAAGCACCATGCCATCTCTCTGCAGCAAAGATCAAAAAATCAAAGTAAAACAGATACAAATGTCGCTCCTGGATCCCTAAGCATCAAATGAAGAAATAAAGAAGTGGAGCAAGCACCGAGTGGACTAAGAAACTGCAGAGAACAGAGAATGAGGAGAGCTATGGAGTGGAGGTCCCCTACCAGCTTATGAGGCACAGATTTGCCATCTTGGACTACAGCCACCAAGGAACACAGATAGGGAATGTGGGAAGACAACTTCATGGAGATTCCAATAGGAGACAGAGTAACCAGTAACCAGGGATATGCACTTTCCTACCCCCACACTTCTTCCCTGTACGTGGCCTCCACCTCTTTCCAACGGGCCATGGTCACTCGGCCAAAGAGACACCAACCCAAAGCTGCCTGGATCCACTATACCCCCACCGACTGGTGCTTTCAGCACAAATTTTTTTTGCTTGATTTTTGTTGTTGTTGTTGATGGTTTGTTTTTTTTTTTTTTTTGCTTTTGTTTCTCTCTCTTTTTTCTGTAACTCACTTTGCTTGGTGTATGACATTCTCTCCCTTCCATTCTGCTTATCTACACTGCATGCTGAGTGCTATGCCCCTGGACTCCACCTTGCACTGCCCCCCAACCCCACCCCATCAGCTCCAGTTTGTTCTGCAAACTACCCATACCCACATCTCCGCCCCCATTGGACATGCCCTGCTACACCATAGCTGAGTGATCAGCCCTGTGGAACTGGACAAGGTGGTGAGAAATATTGATTGTGTCCACAGACAAGCAAGCAATGAAACATGCCCAGCCCATCAGCCCAGACATAACCAAAGAAAACAAAAAAGGAGGATGAAACAAACAAATCTACAATAAATAAATGAAGAAAATCATTCTTGAATATCCCAGAGAAAGCAGACAATATCTAAACATATACAAAAACAGGAGAGGAAGGATCCAGAAACATACCAAAATAAAACACCAGATGACCCTTGGGTAGAAGAAAAGGCACTAAAACTACCTGATAGAGAATTTAAAACTCTAATATTCAGAGTTCTCCAAGAGATGAAGGAAAAGCCGACCAAAAATAAGGAAAAAATAGACTTCTGGCAACATGACGCTCTAGGTAGAAGCACCACGCCGTCCCTCCACAGCAAAGATCTGAAAAACTAAGGAAAACAGAGAAAACAGCAATCCTAAAACCCTAAAATATCAAATGAAGTGATAAAGAACTCAGCCAAGCACCAAATGATGTGAGAAAACTGACAGAGAAAGGAGAGTGAGGAGAGGTTCATGCAGAGGTCCCCTATCAGCTAACAAAGCACGGATCTGACATCCTGGACTCCTAACAGAGACCAGCAAATAGGGAGTAGGAGAAAGCAGCTTCACGGAGCTTCCAGCAAGAGACAGAAAAAGTGGTAATTTTCCACATACACTTTCCCACCCCCCACCCTTGTTCACCCCCACTCGGCCTCTTCTGTTCCTGCTGCCACAGTCTCTTGGCCAGGAAGCACTGGCTGCTTAGAATCCACCAGCCCGCACTCACTGACTCACTGAGGCCATTTGTTGGCTATTGGTGTTGTTTTTTCTTCTTCTTTTGATTTCTTCCTTACCTCTCACCACCTCCGCCTCCTGTCACTCAAATACCTGGTTCCATGCACCATCTTTGTTTCTTCCAAAGGGGCTGCTGAGCTCTGTTCAAGTGTGGAACTGCTTTCCAGTCTGGGCTGTCACGCTTGTGGGATCCCGGGGCTTTTGTTTGTTTGTTGTGAATTGTTTGTTTGTTTTCTTTTCCTTTTATCGAGTTGGGAGTCCTTTCTGGCTGGGCAGTGCTACGTGGCTTGGGAACTCCCCTCTCAGATTTCACAGACACTCAGAGGGATCCCTGAGGGCATTTCTTTTTTTGTGGTTGTTGTTGTTGTTTTTCCTCTGTATTTTTTGGAGCTTTTCTTGTTCTTCTTTTTTTTTTTTTAATTTGCTTTGTTTTCTTTTCCCTCATTTTCCCTATTTGTCTTACTTCATTACTCAGTTTCTCGTTTCTCTATACCTTCCTTCTTTTCCGATCCCCTGAACACCTGGCACTGAATACCTCTATGCCTTCTAACCAGGCTGTACTGCAATCACAGGGAACAATTTCCCCAGACTTCATAGCTGCACCGGTGGGATCCCTGGGAGATTTGCTTGTTTTTTGTGGTTTTTTTTTCCCCTAATTTTTATTTATTTTTTCTCCTCTTTTTTTTTTTTCTTCTTCTTCCCCTTTTTGTTTTTGTCCATTTCATAGTCCTCATCTCTCCAATCCAATGGCAAGCTCACCTAGCACTCTTTTTTATTTGTATGTTTTTGGCTCCTGTTCCTCTCTCTTCTCTCCCATAGCAATCTTAGCTCCACACATCACAGTCTCTCTACCCCATTCTGCCTACCTACACCATGCAGTTAACATCACACCACAAAGCAGCACAGACACAGCCTACTGGAAACTGTCCTGAACTGATTACCAACTCACCCTGGAGGCTGTAGTAATTACCATAAACAACCCATCCTAGCAACTCCACTTCACCTAGACCTGCCCTGCTGTACTATATTTGAGTGACTGACCCTGACAATTGGAGGAGACAAAAGGTATCTTGCCCACAGATGAGCAAACAGCAAAGAACACACAGCCTTTCTGCGCAGACATAGCCAAATTAAAAAAAAGGATGAAACAAACAAATCTACGATAATAAATGAGAAAAATAACTACTGAATGTCCCGAAGACAGCAGACAATATCAAAACATTTACAAAAACTGGACAGGATGATTACAGTAGGCATCCAAAATAGAACATGAGATGACTTTCCAGTGAAAGAAAAGGCACTAAAACTACCTAATAGGGAATTCAGATCTCTAGTACTCAGAATTATCCAAGAGTTGAAGATAAAAGCACACAAAAATGAGGAAAAAATAGACAAATTCATGCAAAAGGAAGACAAATTCATGGAAAATATGGACAAAACAATGGAAAACCTCAGGAAACTAATGCAGGAATATAATGCCAAAAAAAATTCACAACTAGAAATTATACAAAAACAATTAGAAATCTAAAAGATAAATAACAAGATTTCAGAAATGGACACTGTCACAGAAGGGCTGAGGAGCAGATGTGAAACAGCGGAAGACAGGATCAGCGGGATTGAAGACAAACACTTGGATACAACTCTGTTAGAGGAAAACTCAGAAAAAAGAACAAAGAAGAATGAAGAGGCCCTGAGAATTATGTGGGATACAAACAAAAGCAAAAATTTGCCAGTGATCGGAGTTCCAGAACAGGGGGAGAAAACAGAAGATACAGAGAGGATCACTGAAGAACTGCTGACAGAAAACTTCCCCAAAATCATGAAAGATGAAAAGCTGGACATCCAAGAAGCTCAATGAAACCCATGCAAGACAGACCCCAAAAGAAAATCACCAAGACATATCCTAATCACACTCGCCAAAACCAAAGACAAAGAAAGAATCCAGAGAGTAGATAGCAAAAAACAAGAAGTCACATACAGAGGAGAAACAATAAGACTAAGCTCATATTATTCGGCAGAAACAATGCAGGCAGGAAGGCAATGGGATGATATATATAAAACCTTGAAAGAAGAAAACTGTCACCAAAGAATAATATATCCTGCAAAACTCTTGTTCAAATATGATAGTGCAATTAGGACATTTGCAGACAAACAGAAATCAATGGAATATGTAAAAACCAAACCAAATTTACAAGAATTATTAAAGGGAGTCTTTTGATCTGAGTACAAACACTTCAGCTCGCAGGCTGAGTCTAGGATGCAGGATCATACCAGCCATATACCAATCTAGGAAATGAACTCTCAAGGACTATCCAAAACCAAAAGAAATACAACAGGGAATCAGAGAAGTTAATCTGTAAACAACAACAACATCAGAACAATAAAAAAGGGAACAAATGGTGTATGTATAGATCCTTCTAGTGGAGAGGAAGGCAAGGCGATACCAAATAATAATAGACTGCTTCAAACTTAGAAAGATAAGGGTAAATTTCACAGTAACCACAAAGAAAGTTAACAAACATACTAATAAAAATAAAGAGGAAAAACATAAAGTCTCAGTGAAAACAAAACCTACAAAACCAAAAGGAATGAAAAATCAAACCACAAACAAAAAAAATTCAGCACAGGGGAGTAAGAGGAACACAGAAAATGTCAACACCATCAAAAAAAGCACTACAAAATTACAGCAATAAACTCACATCTATCAATAATTACACTGAATGAAAATGGACTCGATGCACCCATAAAGAGATGCAGAGTGACAGAATGAATAAACAAACAGGAATCCATCAATAAGCTTTCAACAAGAGAAACACTTTAGAAATAAAGATGTGAATTTATTAAAAGTTAAAAGCTGGAAAAAAAATATCAAGCTAACAACTACCAGTAAAGAGCCGGAGTGGCAATACTAATGTCAGATAAAATAGACTTTAAAAGAAAATCCACCATAAAAGACAAAGGACACAATATAATGATTAAGGGGACAATCCATCATGAAGACATAACAATAGCAAACATCTATGCACCCAACGACAGGGCTTCAAAATACATAAAACAAACTCTAACAGTACAGAAAAGAGAAATTGACAGTTCCACAGTAATAGGAGACTTCAACACACCACTCTCAGTAAAGGACAGAACAACTGAAAAGAAACTCGGCAAAGATACAGAAGACCTAAAGGGCACAATCAGCCAACTTGACTGCATAGACATATATAGAACACTCCATCCAACAGCTGAAAAGTACACATTCTTTTCCAATGCACATGGAACATTCTACAGAAGAGACCACATCTTAGGCCAGAGAGCAATCCTCAACAAGATTTGAAATGTTGAGATAATACAAAGTAACTTCTCTGACCACAATGACATCAAGGTAGAAATTAACAACAGAAAGAGCAAGGAAAAAAAAATCAATTACATGGAAACTGAATAACACCCTACTTTCAAACCACTGGGTAATAGAAGAAATCAAAGACGGAATAAAATTTCCTAGAATCAAACAAGAATGAAAACACATCATACTAAAACCTTTGGGACACAACAAAGGCAGTCCTCAGGACAATTTATAACAATAGATGCACACATCAAAAAAGAAAAAAGGGACAAAATCAAAACTTTAACTACACAACTCAAACTAATAGAAAGAGAACAGCAAAATAGGCCCACAGCCAACAGAAGAAACGAAATTATAAAGATCAGAGCAGAAATGAATGAAATAGAGAATAGAAAAATGATAGAAAGAATCAACAAAACCAAAAGTTTGTTCTTTGAAAGAATCAACAAAATACCAGAGAGGCTCACAAAGAAAAACAGGAGATGATGAAAATAACCCAAATAAGAAATGAAATGGGTGGCACTACAATAGACCCAACTGAAATAAAAAGGATCATAAAAGAATATTATGAAAAACTACACTCCAACAGATTTGATAACCTAGAGGAAATGGATAAATTTCTAAAACCAGACTACCTACCAAAAATACAACAAAGTCATGTTGAAAATCTGAACAGTACCATAACGAGAAGAGATAGAAAAGGTAATTAAAAAAAACTCCCAACAACAGAAAAAAAAAAAGCCCTGGCCCAGATGGCTACACTGGAGAAGTCTACAAAACATTCAGAGAAGAGCTTTTACCAGTACTACTCAAAGTATTTCAGAGCACAGAAAAAGAAGCAACACTTCAGAATTCATTCTATGAAGCCAGCATAACGCTGATACCAAAACCAGGCCAAGACAACTCAAAGAAAATTACAGACAAATCTCTCTCATAAATATAGATTCAAAAAGTATCAACAAAATTCTAGCCAACAGAATTCAACATCATATCAAAAAAATAATACAAAACGACCAAGTAGGATTCATACCAGTTATGCAAGGATGGTTCAATCTTAGAAAATCAATCAAAGTAATCCACCATATCAATAAAAGGAAAGAAAAGAATCACATGATCATCTCAATTAATGCAGAAAATGCATTATTCCCCTTGAGAACAAGAAAAAGACAAGGATGCCCTCTATCACCACTCCTATTTAACATTGTGCTAGAAGTTCTAGATAGCTTAAAAAGACAAGAAAAAGAAATAAAGGACATCCAAATTGGTAATGAAGAAGTTAAACTGTCCCTGTTTGTGGATATAATTATACTATACATAGAAAACACTAAAGACTCCACAAGAAATCTATTGGAACTAACAGAAAGATTCAGCAGAGTAGCAAGATACAAGACAAACATGCAAAAATCAGTTGGATTCCTATACATCTATAAAGAGAACTATGAAAAGGAAATCACAAAACAATACCATTTCTAATAGCCCCTAAAAAAACAAAATATTTAGGAATAAATCTAACCAGGGATGTAAAAGACCTATACAAAGAAAACTACAAAACACTACCGCAAGAAACCCAAAGGCATCTACATAAATGGAAAACATACCATGCTCATGGATAGGTAGACTGAACATCGTGAAAATGACAATTCTACCCAAAGCAATTTACAAATACAACGCAATCCAGATCCAAATACCAACGTTCTTCAAAGAGATGGAAAAAAATAATCATTAACTTTATACCGAAAGGGAAGAAGCCCCGAATAAGTAAAGCACTACTGAAGAAGAAGAAGAAAGTTAGAGGACTCACACTACCTGACCTCAGAACCTACTATATAGCTACGCTAATCAAAACAGCCTTGCACTGGTACAAGGACAGATACATTGAACAATGGAACAGAATTGAGAACCCAGATGTAAATCCATCCACCTATGGTCACCGGATCTTCGACAAGGGCCCAAAGTCCAGCAAATGGGGAAAATACAGTCTTTTTAACAAATGCTGCTGGCAAAACTGGATATCCATCTGCAAAAATATGAAACAGGACCCATACGTCACATCAAATACAAAAACTAATTCAAAAGGGATCAAACACCTAAATATAAAGCCAAAAACTATAAACTTCATAGAAGAAAAAATAGGACCAATGCTACAGGCCCAAATACATGGCATTAACAGGATACAAACCATAACCATCAACACACAAACCCCAGAAGATAAGCTAGATAACTAGGATCTTCTAAAAATCAAATACCTATGTTCTTCAAAAGAATTCACCAAAAGAGTAAAAAGAGAACTTAAAGACTGGAAAAAAATTTTTGAACAGTACAAGTCAGACAAAGCTCTAATCTTCATAATCTACAAGAAAAACCAACACCTTTATAAGAAAAAGACAAATAATCCTATTAAAAAATGGGCAAAGTGGACGAACAGACACTTCACCAAAGAAGACATTCAAGCGGCCAAAAGACACATGAGGAAATGCTCCGGATCACTAGCCATTAGAAAAATGCAAACTAAAACCACAAAGAGATACCATCTCACCCAGGCATTACTGGCACAAATCAAAAACACTAGCTACAACAAATGTTGGAGGGGCCGGGGGAGATCGGAACTCTTATGCACTGCTTGTGGGAATGTATAATGATGCAACCATTTTGGAAAATGATATGGCGCTTCCTCAGAAAGCTAGAAATAGAAATACCATATGATCCAGCAATCCAGCTCCTAGGAATATATCTGAGAGAAATAAGAGCACTCGAATGGACATAAGCACACCTACGTTCATGGCAGCATTGTTCACAATAGCAAAAAGATGGAAACAACCTAGAAGCCCATCAACAGATGAATGGATAAACAAAATATGGTACATACACACAATGGAGTACTATGCAATGAGAAAGAACAACAATGAATCTGTGAAGCATCTCATAACGTGGATGAAACTGGAGGACATTATGCTGAGTGAAATAAGTCAATCACAAAAGGACAAATATTGTATAAGACCTCTATTGTAAAAACCCATGAAAAAGTTTACACACAAAAAGTAACAATCTTTGTTGGTTACCAGGGATGGGAGGGGTGGGGGGGGGAATACTAAATAGGCAACAGATAAGTGGTATCTTGGGTGAAGGGTGAGACAGTACACAATACTGGGGAAACCAGCACAACTTGTACAAGGAAAAGTCATGGAAGCTCCATAGACGCATCCAAACTCCCTGAGTGACTGAACTGCTGAGCGAAGGGCTGTGGGTATCATGGTCTCCAGGAACATCTAGCTCAATTGGCATAACACAGTTTATAAAGACAATGTTCTACATTCTACCTTGGTGAGTAGCGTTTGGGGTCTCAAAAGCCTGTGAGCAGCCATCTAAGATACTCCACTCATCTCACCCCTTCCGGAGCAAGGGAGAATGAAGAGACCAGGATACAAGGAAAAGATTAGTCCACAGAAATAATGGACCACAGCTACCAAAGCCTCCACCAGACTGAGTCCAGTACAGCTAGATGGTGCCTGGCTACCACCACTGACTGCTCTGACTGGGATCACAACAGAGGTTTCTGGACAGAGCTGGAGAAGGATGTACAACAAAATTCTAACATTAAAAAAAAAAAAAAAAAAACTAGGTTTACTGGCCTAAAAGAGACTGGAGAAACCCTGGGAGTATGGCCCCCAGGCACCCTTTTCACAGTGGTGAAGTCACTCCTGAGGTTCACCGTTCAGCAGGGGATTGGACAGCCTAATAAAACAAAACGGGAATAATGAGGCACAACAGTCCAGGAACAAGGGCTAGAAGGCAGAAGGGGACAGGAAAGCTGTTGATAGGGAACTCAAGGTTCAGTAACTACAGTGTTGACATGTAGTGGGGTTGTTAACCATTCTCACAGGGTAACAAGTGTACTAACTGTTTAATGAGAAACTATTTTGTTCTGTAAACCTTCATCTAAAGTGAGAATAGCAGCACAATTGGAAGAGCATAGTTGATGTCACTGAACTGTGCATGTAGAAATTTTTGAAACAGTGTAACTTTGGCTATGTATATTTTCTCCAAAAAAAAAGATAAGGTTAAGAATGGAGAGGGTTGACATGTCATGGGGTTTTAACCAATGTCATAAAACAATATGTGTATTACTGTTTCATGAGAAACTATATGTTCTGTAAACCTTCATCTGAAGTACAATTTAATAAAAGGAAAAAAAAAAGGTATCAATAGACAAAATAATGGAAAATACAGACAAAATCAGAGAAACACAAAGAAATGGAAGAATTCAGGAAAATAATACAGGTACAAAAAGTGAAAATAAATGAAGAACTAGAAGCCATACAAAAACAACAATTAGTAATCTAAAACAAAAACAACAAGATTTCGGACATGGACAGTACATGGAAGATTTTAAGAGCAAATTTGAAACAATGGAAGACAGAATCAGTGAAATTGAAGCAAATCCTTGGATACCACTTTGTTTAAAGAAAAATCTGAAGAAAGAATGAAGAAAAATGTAGAAACCCTGAGAATTATATGGTATACAACCAAAAGCAAAAATATACGTATGATTGGAGTTCCAGAAAAGGGGGAGAAAATGGAAAACACACAGAGGATCATTGAAAAATCAGTGATGGAATACTTCCCTAATATAATGAAAGATGAAAAGCCAACCATCCAAGAAGCTCAATGAGGCCCATATAGAATAGACCCCAAAAGAAAATCACCAACACGTATCATAATGACACTCGCTAAAACGAAAGACAAAGAAAGAATCCTGAGAGCAAATAGAGGAAAAAAGAAAAGTGGCATAAAGAGGGGAAAGAATAAGATTAAGCTCTGATTCCTTGGCAGTAACCTTGCAGGCAAGAAGGCAATGGGACAACATACATAAAACCTTGAAACAAGAAAACTGTCAACCAAAAATAATATATCCTGCAAAACTCTTGCTCAAATATGAAGGTGAAATTAGAACATCACATATAAACAGAAATTAAGGGAATATGTAAAAACTAAATCAAACGTACAAGAATTCCTAAAGGAGGTCCTTTGGTTAGAGAACCAACATCAGACAACAAACTGAATCTAGGACACAAGACAGCATCAGCCTGAATCCAACCTAAGTAATGAACTCTCCAGGATAAACCAAAACTAAAAGATTTACAACAGGTAACCAGAGAGGTGAATATGTAAAAGACAACAATATCAGAAAAATAAAACAGGGAATAAATGACGTATGAATAGAACTTTCAAGCAGAGAGCAAGTCAAAGCAATATCAAGTAATACAGGACTGTTTTAAACTTAGGAGGATGGGGTAAATTTCAAGGTAACCACAAAGTTAACAAACCTACTCATCAAAATTAAGAAGTAAAACATAAAGTCACGGTGAACACAAAATCTACACAAATGAAAGATATGAAAAGAACCACAAACAAAAGGAATTCAGCACAGAAGAGTAAGAGGAAAAAAGAAAACATCAGCACTACAGAAAAAAAAAAAGTTCCTAAATGACAGCAATAAACACTCACATATTAATACTCACACTGGATTTAAATGGCTTAAATGCACCCATAAGGAGACAGAGAGTTATAGAATGGATAGAAGAAAAAGACCCATCAATATGCTGTCTACAAGAGACACACCTTAGAAACAAGGACATAAATATATTAAAAATCAAAGTTGGAAAAAATATATCAAGCAAACAGCGACAAAAAAAATGAAGGAGTGGCAATACTCATCTTAGAGAAAACTAGACTTTAAAACAAAATCCACCATAAAAGGAAAAGAAGAGTATTATATAATGATTAAAGGGACTATCCTGAAGACACAATCATAATAAATATCTACCCACACCATTACAGGGCTCAAAAATACATAAAACAAACTCTAACAGCACTGAAATTGGTAATTGATAGTTCCACAATAATAGTAGGAGACTGCAGCACACCACTCTAAGTAAAGGATAGAACATCTAGAAAGAAATTCAAAAAAGACAAAGCAGATCTAAAGGCCAGCTTCAACAAACTTGTCCTCATAGACATATACAGAACACTTCACCCAACAGCAGCGAAGTACACATCCTTTCCAATGCACGTGGAACATTCTCAAGAATATACCACATCTTAGGCCATAAAGCAACCTTCAACAAAATCCAAAACATTGAAATAACACAAAGAATCTTCTCTGATCACAATGCCATAAAAGTAGAAATTAATAATAGAAAGATGCAGTAAAAAAAAAAATTAAATACATGGAAACTGAATGAAAACTTATTAGAAACCACTGGGTAACACAGGAAATCAAAGATAAAATGAAAAAATTCCTAGAATCAAATGACATTGAAAACACATCATACCAAAACATTTGGTACAGAGCAAAGGTAGGGCTCAGAGGTAATTTGTAGCAATTTATACATACATCAAAAAAGATGAAAGGGAAAAATAAAGTTAGCAATACAATTAAAACAAATAGAAAAAGAACAGCAAAAGGAGCCCACAGCCAGTAGAAGTAAGGAAATAACAAAGATCAGACTAGAAATAAATGAAATTGTTGTTGTTGTAAGTTGCCACTGAGATGGTTCTGACTCATAGCGACCCTATGTACAACAGAAGGAAACTGGTCAATCCTGCTCCATGCTCACAATCGTTGTTATGCTTAAGCCCGTTGTTGCAACCACTGTGTCAATCCATCTGGTTGAAGGTCTTCCTCATTTTCAGTAACCTCCAATTTACCAAGCATGGTGTCCTTCTCCAGGGACTGATTTCCCCCAATAACATGTCCAAAGTATGTAAGATGCAGTCTCCTCATCCTTGCTTCTAAGGAGTGTTCTGGCTGTACTTCTTCCAAGACAGATAAGTTCTTTCTCGTGGCAGTCCATGGCGTATTCAACACTCTTTGCCAACAACGCAGTTAAAGGGTGTCAAGTTTTCCTTGGTCTTCCTTATTCATTGTTTAGCATTCAGATGCATATGAGGCAACTGAAAACACCACGCCCTGGGTCAGACACATCCTACTCTTCAAGGTGACCTCTTTGCTTTTTAAAACTTTAAAGAGGTCTTTTGCAGCAAATTTGCCCAATGCAATGTATCGTTTGATTTCTTCACTCTAGCTTCCATAGGCTTCAATTGTGGATTCAAGTAAAATGAAATCCTTGACAACTTTAATCTTTTCTCTGTTTAACATGATGTTGCTTACTGGCCCAGTGGTGAGGATTTTTGTTTTCCTTATGTTGAGGTGTAATCTATACTGAAGGCTGTAGTCTTTGACCTTCATCAGTAAGTGCTTCAAGTCCACTTCCCTTTCAGAAAGCAAGGTTGTGTCATCTGCATAATGCAGGTTGTTAATGAGTATTTGTCCAATCCTGATGCCCCCTTCTTCTACATATACTCCAAGTTTCAGATTATTTGCTCAGCATACAGGTTGAATAAGTATGGTGAAAAGATACAACCCCGAAGCACACCTTTCCTGACTTTAAGCCACACAGCATCCCCTTGTTGTGTTTGAATGACTGCCTCTTGACCTATGTACAGGTTCATCATGAGCACAATTAAGTGTTCTGGAATTTCCATTCTTCCCAAAGTTATCCATAATTTTTTATGATCCACACAGTGGAAAGCCATTGCACAGTCAATAAAACACAGGTAAATATTTTTCAGGTATTTTCTGCTTTCAGCAAGGAACAATGACGAATCATCGAAACATGTCACAATGTGGACGAATCTTGAGGGCACTATGCTGAGTGAAATAAGTCAATCACAAAAGGACAAATACTGCATGAGACCACCATAATAAAAAATCATGAAACATTTACAAACAGAAAGAAATAATTTTTGATGGTTATTAGGGGAGGGGGCCCCCATGTGTCTATAAGTTAGTCATACTGTGGGGAATTCTGTGTTGCTGTGGTGCTGGATAATACACCACAGGTATTCAAATACAAGCAGAAACACCCATGGCAGAGTCATTTCAGTTGAGCTTCCAGAGTAAGAAAGAATAGGAAGAAGGATCTGGTGGTCTACTTCTGAAAAGAATTAGCCAATGAAAACATCATGAATAGCAGCAGAACATTGATAGAGTTCTGGAAGATGAGCCCCTCAGGTTGGAAGGCACTCAAAATATAACTGGGGAAGAGCTGCCTCCTCAAAGTGGAGTCAACTTTAATGACTTGGATGGAGTCAAGCTTTTGGGACGTTCATTTGCTGATGTGGCACAACACAAAATGAGAAGAAACAGCTGCAAACATCACTTAATAATTGGAACATGCAATGTACGAAGTCTGAATCTAGGTAAACTGGAAATCCACAGAATGAAATGGAACACATGAACTTTTCTATCCTAGGCATTAGTGAGCTGGAATGGACTGGTATTGGCCATTTTAAATCCAATAATCATATAATCTGCTATGCCGGAATGACAACCTGAAGAGGAATGCCCTTGAATTCATCGTCAAAAGAACATTTCAAGATCTATCCTGAAGTACAATGCTGTCAGTGATGGGATAATATCCATACGTCTACAAGGAAGACCAATTAATGTGACTATTATTCAAATTTACGCACCAACTACTAACGTCAAAGTTGAAGAAGTTGAAGATTTTTACCAACTTCCGCAGTCTATAATTGATCAAACATGCAATCAGGATGCATTGATAATTCCTGGTGATTGGATTACAGAAGTCAGAAATAAAGACAAAGGATCAGTGCTCTATGGCCTCAGTGATAGAAATGATACTGGAGATGGCCTGATAGAATTTTTCAAGACCAACAACTTCTTCATTGCAAATACCTTTTTTCAACAACATAAAAAGCAACTAGACATATGGACCTAGCCAGATGGAGTATACAGGAATCAAATAGACTACATCTGTGGAAACAACCGATGGAAAAGCTCAATATCATCAGTCAGAACAAGGTTGGGGCCAACCGTGGAACAGACGATCACTTGCTCATATGCAAGTTCAAGTTCAAACTGAAGAAAATTAGAAAAAGTCCACAAGAGCCAAAGTACAATCTTGAGTATATCCCATCTGAGTTTAGAGACCACCTCAAGAATAGATTTGACACATTGAATGCTAATGACCAGAGACCAGACAAGTCATGAAATGACATCAAGGATGCCACACATGAGGAAAGCAAGAGGTCATTTAAAAAGACAGGAAAGAATGAAAAGACCAAAATGGACGTGGGAAGAGACTCTGAAACTTGCTCCTGAACTTTGAATAGCTAAACCAAAAGGAAGAAATGATGAAGTAAATGAACTAAACAGAAGATTTCCAAGAGAGGCTCGAGAAGACAAAGTAAAATATTATAATGAGATGTGCAAACACCTGGAGATAGAAAACCAAAAGGGAAGAACATGCTCGACATTTCTCAAGCTGAAAGAACTGAAGAAAAAATTCAAGCCTCGAGTTGCAATGGTGAAGAATTCTAAGGGAAAATACTAAAGGACACAAGAAGTATCAAAAGAAGATGGAAGGAATACACACAGACACTATACCAAAAAGAACTGGTTGATGTTCAACAATTTCCGGACGCAGCATATGATCAGGAATCCATGGTACTGAAGGAAAAAGTCCAACTGGCACTGAAGGCATTGGGGAAAAACAAGGCTCCAGGTATTGACAGAATACCTCTTGAGAGGTTTCAACAAAAGGATGCAGCTCTGGAAGTGCTCAAGTGCCAAGAAATTTGGAAGACAATTACCTGGCCAAGCAACTGAAAGAGTTCCATATTTATGCCTATTCCCAAGAAAAGTGATCCAACCTAATACGGAAATTTTTCAAACATTGTCATTAATATCACACGCAAGTAAAATTTTGCTGAAGATCATTCAAAAGGGGCTGTAGCAGTATACTAGACAAGGAACTACCAGAAATTCAAGCTGAATTCAGAAGAGAATGTGGAAGGAGGGATGCCATAGCTGATGTCAGACTTATCCTGACTGAATGTAGAGAATGCCAGAAATAAGTTCACCTGCGTTTTATTGACTATAAAAAGGCATTTGACTGTGTGACTCTTAACAAATTATGGACAATATTGTAAAGAATGGGAGTTCTAGAAAACTTCATTGTGCTCATGAGGAACCTGAACAGAGATCAAGAGGTAGTCATTTGAACATTACAAAGGGATACTGCTTGGTTTAACGTCAGGAAAGGTGTGCCTCAAGGTTATGTCATTTCAAGAAATGTATGCAATCTGTATGCTGAGCAAATAATCCGAGAAGCTGGATTTTATGAAGAAGAACAGGCATCAGGATTGAAGGAGGACTCATTAACAACCTGTGTTATGCAGATGTCACAACCTTGCTTGTCGAAAGTGAAGAGGACTTGAAGCACTTACGATGCAGATTAAAGACCACAGACTTCAGTATGGATTGCAGCTCAACATCACGAAAACAAAAACCTCACAACTAGACCAGTAAACAACATCATGATAAGCGTAGAAAAGATTGCAATTGTCGACGATTTCATTTTCTTAGATCCACAATCAACACCCATGGAAGTTGCAGTCAAGAAATCAAAAAACACATTGTATTGGGCAAATCTGCTGCAAAAGACTTCTTTACTGTGTTAAAAAGCAAAGATGTCACCTTGAAGACTAAGGTGCACCTGATCCAAGCCATGGTGTTTTCAATCACCTAATATACATGTGAAAGCTGAAAGAGGAATAAGGAAGATCAGAGAAGAATTGACACCTTTGAAATGGGGTGCAGACAAAGGAAATTGAATACATCATGGACTGCCAAGAGAATGAACAAATCTGTCTAGGAAGAAATACAACCAGATTGCAGCAATAATGGTGAGAAAATGTCTCATATTTTTTGGACATGTGATCAAGAGGCAGCAGTCCTTAGAGAGACATTTGCTTGATAAACTAGAAAGTCAGCAAAAAAGAGGAAGACCCTCAATGAAATGGAATGACATGGTGATTGCAACAATGGGCTCAAGCATAACAACCATTCTGGAGATGGTGCAGGACCAGGCATTTTTTCATTCTGTTGTTGCTATGAGTTGGAACTGACTTGATGGTATCTAACAACAATGGGAGGAGAGGAAGGGAAAAACACTAACTAGACAATACTTGTTGTAGTTCAGTAGATTTCGACTCATAGTGACACTATAGATAAGTGGTAACATTGGTGAAGGGTAAGACAGTACCCAAGACTAGGGAAGTCAGCACACCTTGACCAAGGCAAGGTCATGGAAGGTTCGTAAAGGCGGGGGGGAAGAAACCTGTTGCTGTTGGGTCAATTCCAACTCATAGCAACACTACAGGGCAGAGTAGAACTGCCACATAGGGTTTCTAAGGAGCTGCTGGTGGATTCGAACTGCCAACATTTTTGGTTAGCAGCCAAGTTCTTAACCACTGCACCACCAGGGCTCCACTTTCATAGACACATCAAAACTCCCGGAGGGAGCGAATTACTTGACTGAGGGCCGGGGACTATGGTCTCAGGGGACATCTAGCTCAACTGGCATAATATAGTTTATAAAGAAAATGTTCTACATCCTAATTGGGTGAGTAGGGCCTGAGGTCTTAAAAGTTTTTGAACAGCCGTCAAAGGTACTCTACCATTCTCATCCCATCTGGACCAAGGCAGAATGAAGAAATCCAAAACCGCAAAAGAAAGATTAGTCACAACTACCACAATCTCCACTAGACTGAGACCAGCACAACTAGATGCTGCCTGGCAACCACTACCAACTGCTCTGACAAGCATCACAATAGAGGGTTCCAAGCAAAGCTGGAGAAAAATGTAGAAGAGAATTCTAACTCTTTTTTGGACCAGACTTACTGGTATGACAGAGATTGGAGAAACTCACAGAGAATGGTCCCAGACACTCTTTCAACTCAGTACTGAGTCAGTCGTGAGGTTCACCCTTCAGCCAAAGAATAGACAGGCTCATAAAACAAAATGAGACTAGAAAGGGCACACCAGCCCAGGAACAAGGACTAGAAGGCAAGAGGGGACAGAAGAGCTAGTAATGAGAAACTCAAGGTCAAGAAGGGAGAGTGTTGACACATGTCTTTGGTTTGGCAAAACAATATGTGTATGAATTGTTTAACGAGAAACTAATTTTCTCTGTAAACCTTCATCTAAACTACAATAAAAATAAAAAGAAAGAAAGAAAACCAAGCAGTCCATTGGGCAAATCTGCTGCAAAGGACCTATTTAAAGTGTTAAAAAAAGCAAAGATGTCACTTTAAGGACGAAGGTGCACCTGACCCAAGCCATGGTGTTTTCAATCACCTCTTATGCATGCAAAAGCTGGACAATGAGTAAGGAAGACTGAAAAAGAATTCATTTCTTTGAAATATGTTGTTGGCAAAGAATATTCAATACACTGTGGACTCCTAAGAGAATGAACAAATCTGTCTTAGAACAAGTACAGTGAGAATATTCCTTAGAAGCAAGGATGCTGAGACTTCTCACATACTTTGGACATGTTATGAGGAGGTAACAGTGCCTGGAGAAGGGCCTTATGCCTCGTAAATTAGACATTCAGCAAAAAAGAGGAAGACCCTTGACAAAACGGATTGACATAGATAGTGGCTCCAACAATGAGCTCAAGCATAACGATTGTGAGGATAGTGCAGGACAGGGCAGTGTTTCCTTCTGTTGTTCATAGGGTCACTATGAGGAGAATCAACTCCAGGGCACCTAACAACACAGTTGCGTGAATTTGGGCAAGTCGCTTGTCCTCTCTGGGAGAAACAGGTTGTTCCTCAGGTGAAAAATCAGGAGCTATTAATACCTATCCCCAGTGTCATGGTGCAGATTAAAGGAGATAATGTGTTCCAGGACCTGGCACCTGGAATATTATATTCAATATATATCAGCTTGCTGTGTTTCTTCATACTAAATGCCACAATTTACCTTGCATGGCCATTCCTGAGACTACGAGAGTCCTCTTCTTCCTTCCCTCAAACTTCATCTTCAGTTATGGATAAAGGGAAAGAAATATCTGAGTAAGCTACTGATTTTGTTGTCACTAGTTGCCATCAAGGTGGCTTCAGCTAATGGTGACCTTATGTACAACAGAATAAAACATCTGGTCCTGTTCAATCTTCATGATCATAGGAATATTTGAGTCCGCTATTGTGGCTATTGTGTCAATCCATCCCATTGAGGGTTTCTTTCATTTTCGTTGACCAACCTTGCTTTTAAGGAACATTTTGTTTGTATTTTTTTTAAGACTGATTTGTTCATTCTTTTGGCAGTCTACGGTATACTCAATATTCAGTAATGATATGCAGGTTTCAAATGTTGAGAAAAGATTCTTTTGTATATTCTCTTTTAACTGTGAGATGTGATCCCATGAAAAAACTGCATTTTATAGGCTGTAAACCTGGATCATGATTACTATTCTTAATTATCTTCAAAACTATAATTTTCCTCATACATCTAAGTATTACTGACTTATGTAATCTTTCTCCTCCACTTTTTTGACATCGTTTTCTTTATTTTTTTATATTGCTTTAGATGAAAGTTTACAGAGCAAATTAGTTTCTCTCATTAAACAATTAATACATATATTTTTTGGTGACATTGGTTGCCAGTCCTACAACATGTCAACACTCTCCCCTTCTCGACATTGGGTTCCCGTTACCAGCCTTCTTTTCCCCTCCTGCCTTCTCATCCTTGCCCCTGGGTGAGTGTGCCCATTTAGTCTCATTTTGTTTTATGGGCCTGTCTAATCTTTGGCTAAAGGATGAACCTCAGGTGTGACTTCAATACTGAGTTAAAATGGTGTCCGGGGGCCATAGTCTCAGAGCTTCTCCAGTCTCTGTCAGACCAGTAAGTCTGGTCTTCTTTTTTTTTTTTTTTTTTTGAGTTAAAATTTTGCTGTACATTTTTCTCCAGCTCTGCTTGGGAGCCCCTATCGTGATCCATGTCAGAGCAGTCAGTGGTGGTAGCCAGGCACCATCTATTTGTGCCTGACTCAGCCTGCTTGACATTCTTTTCTCTCTTAACATGATTGAAATATTTCTCAAGCAGATGCCAGATTGTCATAGCTTGGACAATTTTATCACTTATCTGTCTCACTTTTGTCAAGGATTTGGTAAAATATAGTTGAGCAATCTATCACCAGCCAACCACTAGACTTCAGAAAAGTCATTATTAAGGAAGATCCACAATCTCCCTCTCCCCCACCAACAATGAGTATGTTTAAGTAGCTAAAACCTATGTTCAAAGAAGGTTTAAAATGTTCTCACACCACTGTTCTATCCTAGGTTCCAACAAGGTTCCCTGGGCTTCATAAATAAGTAGCATAGGAAAACATAATATGAATACAGAGTAAAGATGCTCATATTTGCTTACAAAAAAGATAACTCAGAATGCCTACTTGTAGTAAAGTGATTGAAAAAATGGCCTCAATGTTCAACCCCTCCCTGAGTCCATGTCCTTTACAACATGACTTTGCTGCTTCTCCCATCAAAAGTGTACCTGTTGCCTACTTTCCCACCCCTTGAATCTAGGCTACTCTTTTGACCTGCTTTGGCCAGTAGAATGTGGCCTCAGCCATGAAGCTAAGCCTTGCACATCTCTGTCTTGCCTATGCCGTGAGAATGAGCCTGGGCTAGCTTGCTGGAGGAAGAGAGACCATGTAGACCAAAACCAGTCAGCCCAGCCACACCAACCTACAACAACTAACAGCCAACTGATTGCTAGACAAGTGAGTGATCCCTAGCCAAGACTGGAATTGCTTAGTTTAGCCCAGCCAAGATCAGCAGAACTACCGATAGAACTTGTAGGATCATGAGGAAAAATAAATGTTATTATTTTATGTCACTGATGTTTTGTAGTTGTTCTTTGTACAGCATAACTGTAGCAACACATACCTGATACATTAACTGACAATGAAATGGTGGAAGCTCCTGAGTGGTCAGGGATATTTTTGGAGGTGATGTCTTGGGATGGGAAAGGAGAAATTCTGTGTTTGTCTGCCTAGGATCTAAAATTTTGTTTACTCATAAGATTCCTGTAGTAAGTCTGTTGCCAAAGCTTAATGATGATGTGCATCAAATTTTTGTCTGAAAGGACATCTCCCTCCTATCAAAGGACAGCTAAGACTCTGAGGGATAAGATTCTCTAACTGGGGCACATATAAGCTGAGGGATGTGTAACTGTTTTGCCAGGGCTCAGGCAAAGCTGCAGGATAAACATGATACAACTTCTTGGAACATGAATTTGCTTGAGGATTTGGAAAACAACATGTAGCATAGTTTTTCTATTAAAATAAAAAACAGGTATGTTTTGGAAATGAATGTAATGTTCCAATACATTTTTATAATGAAACAAAACCACTCATTTCTCCCCCTACTCTCACCCAGGAGTTCACTGTCTTCTGACATTAGATTTATAATTTTTGAAAAGTCTATAAAGCACTATTCTGGGCAGTGCTTCTCCAATTTTTCTTTCGTGCCTGCTGCTCTCTTGTCACCAAAAGTCTTGGGAAATTGCCATATGAACAAACTGTTTTAAACTTTTTTTAACATAGTTTATGGTTTTTGAAAGGAGTCCTGGCTGTTTAACGGTTGTGCTCTCAGCTGCTACACAAAAGATTGGCAGCTAGTACCCACTTAGCGGCTCTAGGGGAGAAAGACCTGCAGAGCTGCTTACATACAGATTACAGCCAAAAAAAACCCTATGGGGCAGTTCTACTCTGTCATACGGGGTTGCTATGGGTTGGAATCCACAGTAACTAACAACAATAACATGGTTGATAACTATCAAACTTTACAGATCAGGGGATATATACATTTAAATCTCAAATAATGTGTTATGCATGATTTCAGAAATCTTTATAATCTGTTTTACTCCCAATGAGGAAAAAATATATAGAAGCAACCACTCATCTAATGAGAAAATTGGTATTTCACATTCTAGGTTGGAAGACTGCCGGACACGGTTGGCCATCTGACCCTGTGTTCCATTCATTTATTCCTCAGCCCATCCCAGCAGCAGAGCCCTACTCTTCTGCTCTTCTGGGAACCCAGTTTGGCCCTTCAGTGCCTTAGCTACTGATGACTTCAACTGCCACTACAAACAAACCAGCTTTAATTCTTCAAATTTTTGTAATATTTAGTTTTGTTAAGTACTAAGAAAACTAAAAATGTGCCTCTTTTGTTTCTCATCAAAACTTTCTCTTAGCTCTCCATCTATTATCCACAGTCTCCAAAATTACCCCTCAGTGTCATCTTTGTGATTATCTTACTTATCGGTACATATTACTTTGGGTGGAGTATCATTTTATACTCAGAGTTAATAATGATGAGGAGACAGTCAAGGCCTAACTAAGTGTACCCAATCACACTTAACATGTTACCCTGGGTGCCGAGGAAATAGTAACCTGCTACCTTATCAAAATGTGTGTGTGTGTGTGTGTGTGTGTTTTCCCTCCCAAAGTTCCAGCACCATTTCCTTGGGAATAGAATAGTCTCAACACTCAGATTTTAGTGTGTTCTGAAATAGGCCCAAGGAAGGCAAACCCATCAGTCAGAAGACTAGATAGTGAAAGTAGAAACAGGAAGTAGGTAGGGGTTGTCAAAGACACAGAAGAGGAAAAGGAACCCAGAGCCTTGTCCTCCCCTCTCCCCCAGAGCCTCTGAGTCAGGCTGGGAAGCCGGGGCAGCAGTTCACATGGAAGGCGATAGGAGAGGGCAGCAGGAGAACAAGAGAACAGTGAACCATTCAGAGATCAGTGACTGGTAACAGCATTTTACTGCAGGGGTTCTGGCCTCGGAGTCTAATCCCTCTGGGCTTATCTATGAGAAGATATGTCATGATTTCCAAGTTAAAAAATCACTCTCTTGTCAAGACTACCACCACCCTCCATCTTGCTAAATCCAATGGTCAGTTTTCAGTCCTCCTCTTACTTGGCCTCTCCCAGTATTTGACCTGACTGATAGTTCTTTCACTGAATCACTCTCACTGGTCTTCTGGGATATGCCCCTCACTGATTTTTCTCCAACTGAATTGTTCACTCCTCGTCTGATTCATCAGACCACTAAATGTGGGCATATCCAAGGTTGCAGCTCTGGAATGGCTTCTCTATCTACAGTCTTCACCAGATGTGCTCACCTCCCTCATGGCTTTAAACCCATCTATATACAGAAGACTCTGAAACTGACCACACCACTCACACTTCTCCCCAAGCTCTATTCTACTATATCTAACTGCATGTTCAGTATCTGTACTTGGATGTCTAAAGAGCATCTCAGTCTGAAGATGTCTGACCAGAACTCTTGATTCCTACATTGCACACACTCCCAGGCTGTACCCCTACAATGTCCCCCATCTCAGAAGATACTGCACCATTGACCCAGCTGCTCAGGCCAGAGACTTTAGAGTCATCACTGACTTTTCTTTTTTCCTCCCTTCCCACGTCAAGTCTTTCACCAGGTTTTGTTATTTTTTACCTCCAAAAGAGATCTAGAATCAGACCACTTGGCCCTATCTCCTCTGCCACCACTCCAGTCTAAGCTACAAGCATCTCTCACCTGGACCTAGTCTCTCCACTTCCATTCTTGTGCTCCAATCATAGAGTTGCCAGATTTAGCAAATAAAAACACAAGAGTTTTGGTTAAATTTTAATTTCAAATAAATGAAAGCTTACTTTTTATAAATATAAGTATATCCCGTGCAATATATGGGATATACTTATACTAAAAATTTCAAATTAAATTCGACATCCCATGTTGTATCTGGCAACCCTTTCCAACAGTCAATTCTCTGAGTAGCCATAGAGATGTCTGTAAAATATAAATTAGGTCATGCTACTTGTCTGAGTGAAGGCTTCCAATCACCATCAAACTAAAGTTCCACATCCATGCCATGGCCTACAAGGCTATATATAGGATCTGGCCATGCTCGTTCTCTCCATCCTCATCTCTTTCATTCCTGTATCCTCTGTCCCTAGAACTCTGCCTGACACACAGTAGTTGCTCAACAAATAGTTGTAGAAAGAAGGTATGAACTTAGAAATGATCACAATATACAGAAAACTTGGTACAGCTGGCTGGAACTAGTCATCAGTAAACTGGGATCTGCCTATAATTATTAATTAATTAAAAGTAATTTTGAAGATTTTTAAATGTTTTTTGAATCTTCTTGGAGAATCTACAAAACACTAGAGTTAAGAAACTTTAGCAAAATTTCTTACATTTTCAGCAAAGAAGACTGGGCAATGTATTCCATTGTTGATGTTCAGCAACTGTTTGTTGAAACATATAAGAATTCCTTATTTAAGTGTATGTGCATAAACACCAAGCCCTTGTTCTTTCATTATGTTAATTTGTTGAAACTCTGTATTTCAAAAGACAGTTTTCTTATAAATTTAATAAATTGGGGTAATTATGGATAGTTCAGAGTTTACTTTCCTTACTTTGTCCAATTTTTTTCTGAGATTATATATCTTTAAATGCACTTCTTTCTCCTTCCCCAGTCTGGGAATGCATTTCTTTTGAACTTTTATCAGTTAGAAGAAATTCATAACAATAACTGTGAGTCCAATGGTAAGTGAAAATGTAAGAAACATTAAAATCTATAATTTGAAATGCAGCATAAGTCTCATCTTTAGCTGAAAAGGGAAATAAAAAGCCCAGTCAAAGCAAAATATATTAGAAAGTCTTTTGGGCAATACATTAGAGGAGATCCTACGGAGCTGAAATCAAGATGAACCTCAGGAATACAGGAAGCCTGAACCTACCAATATTGCATTCTTGTCTTGGAGTAATTGACTGTAACCTTCAAACTATTGAATTGTGTTGTATCATGGACTGGCTGAGAGTAGAGGAGGTGGAAAGATTTAGGGGAAATGTCAGACTTGAGTGGGAGCTAAGAGCCTGTGATTACATTCGTTTGCTTCATGCAACTGTAGACAACAACCAGATGGAACTGGGATCCATGGGAAGAAAGGGAATTCTGCACATATGTTTTGTTTTTTTCTTATTAAATGATTCTTGTGTTTTCCTTCCTGGCCTTGACTGGCATTTATTTTTCTCCATTTCTATCAAAGCAGCACGATATTTTGAATGGGAGGAAAACAGAGAGTTTCTTATGGTTGTTATGGAAACATTTACTGGCAGCAGACAGGAATATGTTCCTCACGAGAAGGGCCTCATTTGTCAAAGATTTACGAGGATTCTGCCCTCCTTGCCAAACCAAACTAAGCCCCTTACCGTTGAGTGGATTCCAACTCTTAGTGGCCCTATACAACCAAGTAGAACTGCCCCATAGGTTTTCAAAGAGTGGCTGGTGGATTCAAACTGCTCACCTTTTGATTAGCAGCTGAGCTCTTAACCATTGCGCCACTAGGGCTCCAATTCCTTGCCAGGAATGCTTATTCACTACTATTTAGCTGTAAATATAGTTCAGCTGAGGCAGGGCCTTATTTTAAAATCATCATTGCCATTTTAAATCTGACTGCAATAGAAAAGAGTGACTCACAGTGATTAAAAAGGCAGTTGATGGGCCTACATTAGAAATCATGGTCATTAATAAAATCTGACAACAGGAACAACCTGTATTTTATGTTCCCATAAACACAGATTTAGTGCAAGTAAGCACACATAATAGAACTCTGGGCTTGGACTGAGTTGCTCTGAATTTGATTTAGAACAACATAAAAGAGCCAGTATCAGCTGCAGGGCAATAGGCACTGTTTCAGCTTGGGGGAGCCATCTGTTCTGAGAACTCTGGCATTTGTACTACATCCTTTCCATGTAAGGAGAGACCCACAAATATCTGGGATTTTCTGAAAGTGAGCTCACCTTTCCAGAGTATCAGAAGGTGCTGTCAGATCTATTCAGCTACCCCATAGCTCTCTCTTGATCACCCTCTCTCAATCACACGACAGAGAAAAACACACAGGTATACATTTTTTAAAATCTACGCACCCATTCACCGCTTTTTTCCCCAAGACACATTCCCAACCTTTCCAAAGGTGTCTTTGATCACAGTCACTTACAGCACTGTTACCACTCTACCCTAATGTCTTGCCCTGGCTAGAGAGCAGAAAAAGTCTCTCTCCCTTTCAGTCCCAAGAGAAGCCCAATTTCAACTCCCAGCCTGAGTGACATTACTTTTAGTGGAAACAACCTCTTTCTAGCCCCCAGCCTCATTCTGAATGCAAATCCTACCTGTGCAGTTTCTGGCAACCTTGATTCAGTGGCAGCAAATGAATACGCTATTATTTAAATCTGCCATTACTTAAATTAGATCTCTAATCAGGAAAGCTGGTCTCATTCCCCAAAAACCAGGCCACCTGGAAGAAGGCAGGGAGCAGGAGGCAGGCAGACCCTCAGGCTTTGCCAGCCAGAGATCCCAGGAAAGGAGTTTCCTGTGCTGTCCCCTGGCAAAAAGTCCCAATCTCCCACCAGGGTGAAGATGGGCATTGTGCTTGGCTACGTTTTCATCTTCAGATGAGATGTGAGTGGAAGGAACATCATTTACAGTTATTATTTTAGGAAGAATTAAAAAGTAAAGTTTCTTCCTCAGAGACATTTTGCAAACACTGGTAATTTCCACATGTGACTCTAAGTGGTTCACTTATAGGAAAACAAGGACGTGACCAGCTGGGTGACATGAACGTATCTTATTTATCCAGAGTAATCCAAGGCCTCAAACCTCCTATGTGAAAGTTTTTACCATGGTAATTGTTACACATCTGCTCTTTGCTACATGCTGCACTAAATCCCTGCCCCCAGGAAGTATATGTGGGGATTTAAGTCAAATCTTGCTACCCAATGCAAAAACAACCTCAGGCCATGCATGGTTCCCTGAGAAAATACAGGTATGACAAATATACAATTGCTATTTTGTATAACAGCTTCCTTAAATCTCTTTGAGCCCAGGAGAAATGAGCAAGGTGTTCTTTGTGACGTTCATACTGATCAAGCCCAATGTGGCCAAAGGAAATTTTGTCTCTTCCATCTTTCTACCTCCTATCTCTGATGGATAGGAAGAGATGCAAACGGCCTAAAATGTACAATCACTTTAATTTCAGGAAGTGAAATGTCTGAAATGGCTGTTTGGAGAAATTACAAGTCAAAATATGTGCCTTAAGTGAGACGCCAAGTCACTCAAGGAAAGGGCTTTTCAGTAGTTACTAATGGAAGAAATTTGCAGAACTCACTTACGTACTTCCAGTCTGCAAGGTGGATGGTGGAGTCAAGCCCTTAAAGGATGTTACAGGACTGTAGCTGAAATGGGTTTGGCTGATCATTCCAGATATAGCAAATTGGTGCAACTGCTGGAGCTTTCCAAACTGTTAGGCTTGAAATCTGAGATGTTTTGTATCTTAGTGTTAATGATAGCAATGTAAAGGAATAATGCTGTCTACTACAAAATCAGAGCCCTGGTGGTGCAGTGGTTAAGAGCGTGGCTGCTAACCAAGGGGTCAGTAGTTTGACTCTACCAGCCACTCCTTGGAAACCCTCTGGGGCAGTTCTACTCTGTCCTATACCGTTACTATGAGTTAGAATCAACTTGACTGCACCAGGTTTTATTATTATTACAAATATCAGATCTATAAATACTGATGCAAAGACATGTGATTTTGCATGTTACTTATTCTTACTGACAGCTGGAAGAGTTGCCCTGAAATTCGACATTCTGTCATATATTCAACAAAGGTTAATTGAGCACTTACTTTGTACCAGACACTCTTCTAGGCACTGGAGATACCTCAATGAACAAAAAAAGAAAAATTTCCTGCCCTCAAAGAGCTTGTATTTTGATTGACAATGGCAAAGTAAACATCTAGCATGTCTTATGTTGTTACTGCAATGGAGGAGAATGAAGTAGCGTGAGGGGATACAGGGTATAATCCACAGTCTTAAATTATGAGGATGGTACGGGACTGGACAGCATTTTGTTCCATTGGGAATGGGGTTGCTATGAATTGGGGGCTGACTTGAAAGTAGCTAACAACAACTATGAGATGTTGATAGATGTGGACTGGGGTGAACAGAGTCATGAATGAAACAAGGAAGACAGGAGTGGGGAAAAGGGTCTAGAAATACTCTTAAAATAATATTAACTGTGTCTATAGGATACCCGAGAAGCTGGACCATATGAAGAAATACGCAGCATCTGAATTGGTGGAAGACTCATTAACAACCTGCGATAAGCAGATGACACAACTTTGCTTGCTGAAAGCAAAGAAGACTTGAAGCACTTACTGATGAAGATCAAAGACTACAGCCTTCAGTGTGGATTACATCTCAACATAAAGAAAACAAAAGTCCTCACAACTGGACCAATAAGCAACATCATGATAAATGGAGAAAATATGAAGTTCTCAAGGATTTCATTTTACTTGGATCCACAATCAACGTCCATGGGAGCAGAAGTCAAGAAATCAAAACACTTACTGCATTGGGCAAATATGCTGCAAAAGACCTCTTCAAAGTACTGAAGAGCAAAGACATTAATTTGAGGACTAAGGTGCACCTGATCCAAGCCATGATATTTTCAATTGCCTCATATGCATGTGAAAATGGACAGTGAATAAGGAAGACCAAAGAAGAATTGATGTCTTTTAATTATGGTGTTGATGAAGAATATTGAAAATACCAGGGACTGCCAGAAGAATGAAAAAGTCTGTCTTGGAAGAACTACAGCCAGAGTGATTCTTGGAAGAGACGACGGTGGTACTTCATCTCATGTCCTTTGACTTGTTATCAGGAGGGACCAGTCCATGGAGAAGGAAATCATGTTTGGTAAGCTAAAGGGTCTTTGAAAAACAGAAAGAGCCTCAAAGAGATGGATTGACACAGTGGCCGCAAAAATGGGCTCAAACATAGCAAGATTGTGAGAATGGCACAGGATCAGGCAGTGTTTCATTCTCTTTGCATGGGGTCACTATGAGGTGGAACCGACTCGTAAGTACCTAACAGCAACAACAAGACAACAGTCACAGTGATCTTTTCATAAATGCAAATACTCAGGCTTCATTTCATGAGAGCAGATTCTGCACTTTAAAAGTTCCTGAAATTTTTCATTTGTTTGAAATAAAGTCTTTAAAGTTAGCTTACTCTAAAAATAGTAATAATAAAAAAAAAAATAAAACAGTACCTTAATCAGGCAACTAGTACATTGTTGTTGTTGTTACTGTCAAGTCGGTTCCCACTCATAGTGACCCTAAGTACAACAGAATGAAACACTTCCCAGTCCTGCACAATCCTCACAATCATTGTAATGCCTGAGGCCTTTGTTGCAGCCACTGTGTGAATCCATCTCATCAAGGGTCTTCCTCTTTTTCGATGACCCTCTAGTTTACCAAGCATGATGTCCTTCTCAAGGGACTGATCCCTCCTGAGAACGTGTCCAAAGTACGTGAAACATAGTTTTGCCATTCTTGCTTATAAGGAGCATTCCAGTTGTACTTCTTCCAAGACAGGATTTGTCCATTCTTTTGGCAGTCCGTGGTATATTCTATATTCTTCACCAGCACCACAATTCAAAGGCATCAGTCCCTCTTTATTCATCATCCGGCATTCACATGCATATGAGAAAATTGAAAACACCATGGCTTGGGTTAGGCACACTTTAGTCTTGAAGGTAACTTTTTTGCTTTTCAACACTTTAAAGAGGTCTTTTGCAGCACATTTATCCAATGCAGTGTGTCCTTTGATTTCTTGACTCTTACTTCCATGGATGTTGCTTGTGGATTCAATACAATGAAATCCTTGACAACTTCAATCTTTTCTCCCTTTATAATGATGTTGCTTAATTAGTCCAGTTGTGAGGGTTCTTGTTTTTTTTATGTTGCATTGGAATCCATACTGAAGGCTCTAGTCTTTGATCTTCATCAGTAAGTGCTTCAAGTCCTCTTCACTTGCAGCAAGCAAGGTTGTGTCATCTGCATAACGCAGATTGCTGATGGTTGTTAATGGTTCCCAGTTCTTCATATAGTCCAGCTTCTCAGATTATTTCCTCAGCATACAGATTGAATAGTTATGATGAAAGTATACAACTATGAACACAGCTTTCCTGACTTTAAACCACCCAGTATCTCCTTGTTCTGTTCAAATGACTGCCTCTTGATCTCTGTTCAGGTTCCTCATGAGCACAATGAAGTGTTCTGGAATTCCCATTCTTCCTAATGTTATCCATAATTTATTATGATCCACACAGTTGAATGTCACAATAAAATATAGGTAAACATCTTTCTGGTATTTTCTGGTTTCTGCCAGGATCCATCTGACATCATCAATGGTATCCCTGATTCCACTTTCTCTTCTGAATCCAATTTCAATTTCTGGCAGCTCCCCTTCGATATTCAGCTGCAGCCGCTTTTGAATGATCTTCAGCAAAATTTTACTTGCATGTGATATTAATGACATTGTTTGCTAATTTCCAAATTCCGTTGGATCACTTTTCTTGGGAATAGGCATAAATATGAATCTCTTCCAGTCAGTTGGCCAGGTTGCTGCCTTCCAAATTTCTTGGCATAGTTAAGTGAGCAATTCTAGTGCTGTATCCATTTGTTGAAACAGCACAATTGGTATTCCATCAGTTCCTGGAGCCTTGTTTTTTGCCAATGCTGTCAGTGCAGCTTCGACCTCTTCCTTCAGTACATTCAATTCCTGATCATATGCTACCTTCTGAAATGAGTTGAACGTCGACCAACCCTTTTTGGTACAGTGACTCTGTGTATTCCTACCATCTTCTTTCGATGCTCCCTGCATCGTTTAATCCTTTCTCATAGAATTCTTGAATATTACAACCATGGCTTGAATGTTCTCTTCATTTTTTCAGCTTGAGAAACGCTGAGCAAGTTCTTCCTTTTGGTTTTCTATCTCCAGGTCTTTGGACTTGTCATTATAATACTTTACTTCGTCTTCTTAAGCCACCCTTTGAAATCTTCTGTTCACCTCTTTTACGTCATCATTTCTTCCGTTTGCTTTAGCTAGTTAATGTTCAAGAGCAAGTTTCAGAGTCTCTTCTGACATCTATTTTGGTCTTTTCTTTCTTTCTCGTCTTTTCAACGACCTCTTGCTTTCTTCATGTATGATGTCCTTGATGTCATTCCAAACTTGTCTGGTCTTCAGTCATTAGTGTTCAAAGCATCAAACGTATTCTTTACATGATATCTAAATTCAGGTGGGATATACTCAAGGTCGTACTTTGGCTCTCATAGACTTGTTCTAATTTTCTTCAGCTTCAACTTGAACTTGCATATGAGCAATTGACCGTCTGTTCCACAGTCAGTCCCCGGAGTTGTTCTGACTGATGATCTGAACTTTTCCATCATCTCTTTCCACAGACATAGTCAACTTGATTCCTGTGTGTTCCATCTGGTAAGGTCCATGCGTACAGCCACCGTTTATGTTGGTGAGAAAAGGTATTTGCAATGAGGAAGTTGTTGGTCTTGCAAAATTCTATCATGTGATCTCCAGCATTGTTTCTATCACCAGTGCCATATTTTCCAACTACTGATCTTTCTTCTCTGGTTCCAACTGTTGCATTCCAATCACCGGTAATTATCAATGCACCCTGACTGCATGTTTGATCATTTTCAGACTGCAGAAGTTGGTAAAAATCTTCGATTTTTTCATCTTTGGCCTTAGTCCTTGGTGTGTAAATTTGAGTAATAGCTGTATTAACTGGTCTTCCTTGTAGCCGTTTGGATGTTATCCTATCACTGACAGCATTGTACTTCAGGATAAATCTTGAAATGTTCTTTTTGACAATAAATGCAACACCAATCCTCTTCAAGTTGTGATTCCCAGCCTAGCAGACTGTATGGTTTTCTGATTGAAAATGTCCAATACCAGTCCATTTCTACTCACTAATGCCTAAGATATAGATGTTTATGTGTTCCATTTCATTTTTTATGATTTCCAATTTTGCTAGATTCATACTTCGTACATCCCACATTCTGATTATTAATGTCTGTTTGCAGCTGTTTATTCTCATTCTAAGTTGTGCCACATCAGCAAATGAAGATGCTTGAGACCTTGACTCCATTGACATCATTAAGGTCAACTCTACTTTGAACAGATTGCTCTTCCCTAGACATATTTCGAGTGCCTTCCAACCTGAGGGGCTCATCTTTCGGCACTCTATCAGACAATGTTCTGCTGTTATTCATAAGGTTTTCACTGGCCAAGTTTTTTGCAGTAAATTGCCAAGTCCATCTCCTAGAGTATCTTAGTCTGAAAGCTACACTGAAACTTGTCTACCATGCATGACCCTGCTGGTATTTGAAATACTGGTGGCACAGCTTCCAGCATCACAACAACAGGCAAGCCACACCAGTACAACAAACTGACGGACAAGTGGTGGTCATTAAAAGACAGGAAGAAAGAAAAGACCAAAAGGGATGTCAGAAGAGACTCTTCAACTTACTCTTAAATATAGAGTAGCTAAAGTTAATAGAATAAATTATGAAGTAAAAGAGCTGAACAGAAGATTTCAAAGCAGCTAGAGAAAACAATGTATTACAATAAAGTAATAATATTGTTATGAAATATGCAAAGACCTGGAGTTAAAAAATCAAAAGGTTAGAACATGCTCATCATTTCTCAAACTGAAAGAACTGAAGAAAAACATTTAAGCCCTCATTTGCAATATTGAAGGATTCTATGGACAAAATATTGAATGACACAGGAAGCATCAAAAGGAGACAGAGGAGTTTACAGAGTTGATGGTTGATGTAAATCCGTTTCAGGAGGTACCATATGATCAAATACTGATGGAACTGGACAAAGAAGTCCAAGCTGCCCTGAAGACATTGGCAAAAAATAAGACTCCAAAAATTACAAAATATCAATGAAGAAATTTCAACAAAGGGATGCAACAATGGAGGCACTCACTCATCTATGCAAAGAAATTTGGAAAACAGTTACCTGGCCAAGACAGGAAGAGATCAATATTTCTTCCCATTCCAAAGAAAGGTGATCCTCAAAACTGGACCAATAAGCAACATCATGATAAATGGAGTAAATATTGAAGTTGCTAAGGACTTCATTTTACTTGGATCCACAATCAACATCCATGGAAGTAGCAGACAAGAAATCAAACAAGACATTGCATTGTGCAAATCTACTGCAAGAGACCTCTTTGAAGCGTTAAAATGCAAAGATGCCACTTTAAAGACTAAGATGAGCCTGACCCAAGTCATGGTGTTTTCAATCCCCTCATATGCATGAGAAAACTAGACAATGAATAAGGATGACCAAAGAATTACTGATTTTGAATTATGGGGTTGGGGAAGATTATTGAATACACCATTGATTTACGGAGGAACAGTCAAATCCATCTTGGAAGAAGTACAGGCAGAGTACTCCTTTAAGGGAAGAGTACTCTTTTAAGACTTCATCTAACATACTTTGGACATATGGTCAGGAGGGACTCGTTCCTGGAGAAGAACATCATGCTTGGTTAGGTAGAGGGTCAGTAAAAAAATAGGAAGACCCTCAATGAGATGGACTGACACAGTGGTTTCAACAACGGGCTCAAACTTAGTACTGATTGTGAGGATGGCATAGGACCATGCTGTATATTGTTCTGTTGTGCATAGGGTAATTGGCAATAAACACTTTCCCACCCCCCATCCTTCTTCACTCCCACTCGGCCTCCTCTGCTTCCCGCGGCCACAGTCTCTTGACCTGGAAGTACCGGCTGCTTGGATTTCACCTGCCCGCACTGGCTGACTCCCTGAGAGCCATTTGTTGGCTGCTGGTGTTTGTTTTTTTTTTTTTCTGCTTCTTTTGATTTCTTCCTTACCTCTCACCACCTCTCCCTCCTTTTGCTCAAATACCTGGCTTCGTGCACCATCTTTGCTTCTTCCTGGGGGGCTATGGAGCTCTGTTTGAGTGTGGAACTGCTTCTTGGTCTGGGCTGCCATGCTGGTGGGATCCCGGGGCTTTTTGTTTGTTTGTTTGAATTGTTTGTTTCTTTTCTTTTCCTTTTATCGATTTGGGAGCCCGTTCTGGCTGGGCAGTTCTACACAGCTTGGGACCTACCCCCTCAGTTCACGCAGACGCGCAGAGGGATTCCTGAGAGCATTTCTTTTTTTCTTCTGATTTTTAGGGGGGTTTTCTTGTTCTTTGTTTTTTAAAATTTGTTTTGTTTTCTTTTCCCTCTTTTTCCCTTTTTGTCTTTCTTCATTACTCAGTTTCTCATCTCTCTATACCTTCATTCTACTCCTGTCCCCTGAATACCCAGCACTGAATTCCTCCACACCTTCTAGCCAGGCTGTACTGCAACACCTGGGAACAACTTCCCAAGACCTCGTACCGCACCACTGGGATCCCTAGGAGCTTTGCTGTTCTTTTTGCTTTCTAATTTTTATTATTCATTCTTTTCTTTTTTTTCTTCTTCTTTCCCTTTTTGTTTTTCTCCATTTCATAGTCTCTCATTTCTCCACTCCAACAGCAAGCTCCCCTAGCACTCTTTTTTACTTGTTTGTATGTTTTTGGCTCCTATTCCTCTCTCCTCTCTCCCACACCCATCTTAGCTCCACACGTCACAATCTCCCCCCTACATCCTGCCTACCTGCACGATATGCTTGACATAACACCAGCAAGCAGCACAGGCATGGCCTACTGGAACTTTCTCTGCACTGATTACTGACCCTCCCTGGTGGCTGTAGTAAGTTCCACAAACAACCCATCCCAGAAACTCCTCTTCAGCTAGACCTGCACTGCCGTACCAAATCTGAGCAACTGACCCTGCCAACTGGAGAAGGAGGTGAAAAGTATCGTGCCCACAGAGGAGCAAATGCCAAAGAACACACAGCCCTCCTGCTCAGACATAGCCAAATTTAAAAAAAAAAGGACAAAACAAACAAATCTACAATCAATAAATGAGAAAAATAACTACTGAATGCACCAAAGACAGCAGACAATATCAAAACATTTACAAAAACAGGACAGGATGCTTCCAGTAGGTATCCAAAATAAAACACCAGATGACTTTCCAGTGAAAGAAAAGGCACTAGAACCACCAGATAGGGAATTCAAATCTCTGATACTCAGAATGATCCAAGAGTTGAAGCAAAAAACAGGCAAAAATGAGGAAAAAGTAGACAAATTCATGGAAAATACAGACAAAAAAATGGAATAGTTTAGGAAAATAATGCAGGAACAAAATGCCAAAATAAATTCACAACTAGAAATTATACAAAAATAACAATTAGAAATCCAAAAGATAAACAGCAAGATTTCAGAAATGGACAGTGTCATAGAAGGGCTGAGGAGCAGATCTGAAATGGTGGAAGACAAGGTCAGCGGAATTGAGGACAAACACTTGGATACAACTCGGTTTGAGGAAAAATCAGAAAAAAGAATGAAGAAAAATGAAGAGACCCTGAGAATTATGTGGGATACAATCAAAAGCAAAAATCTGTGAGAGACTGGAGTTCCAGAACAGGGGGAGAAAACAGAAGACACAGAGAGGATCATTGAAGAATTACTGACAGAAAACTTTCACAATATCATGAAAGGTGAAAAGCTGACCATCCAAGAAGCTCAACGAACCCCATATAGGACACACCCCAAAAGAAAATCACCAAGGCATATCCTAATCACACTCGCCAAAACCAAAGACAAACAAAGAATCTTGAGAGCAGCTCAAGAAAAACGAAAAGTCATATACAGGGGAGAAACAATAAGACTAAGCTCGGATTATTCAGCAGAAGCCATGCAGGCAAGAAGGCAATGGGATGACATATATAAAACCATGAAAGAAAAAAATTGCCAGCCAAGAATAACATATCCTGCAAAATTCCTGTTCAAATATGATGGTGAAATTAGATCATTTCCAGATAAACAGATATTAAGGGACTATGTAAAATCCAAACCAAATTTACAAGACTTATTAAAGGAAGTCCTTCGATCTGAGAGCAAACAATATCAGACCACAGGCTGAATATAGGACACAGGATTGTACTAGCCAGATACCAACCTAAGAAAGAAACTCTTAAAGAATATGCAAAACCAAAAGAATTACAACAGGGCACCAGAGAGGTTAATCTGTAAATGACAACAGCATCAGAACAATAAAAGAGGGAATAAACGGTGTAGGTATAGAACCTTCTAATGGAGAGGAAGGCAAGGCAATACCAAGTAATAATAGACTGGTTCAAATCTAGAAGGATAAGGGTAAATTTCAAGGTAACCACAAAGAAATTTAACAAATCTCCTCATCAAAATAAAGAAGAAAAACATAAAGTCTCAGTAAAAACAAAACCTACAAAAACAAAAGAAATGAAAAAAAATCCACAAACAAAAGGAACTCAGCACAGAAGAGTAAGAGGAGCAAAACTGGAGGACATTATGCTGAGTGAAATAAGTCAATCACAAAAGGACAAATATTGTATGAGACCTCTACTGTATAACCCATGTAAAAGTTTACACACAAAAAGAAACAATCTTTATTGGTTATGAGGGATGGGAGGAGTGGGGAGGAACTAAACAGATAAGTGGTAACTTTGGTGAAGGGTAAGATAGTACACATTACTGAGGAAGCCAGAACAACTTGTACAAGGAAAGGTCATGGAAGCTCTATAGACACTTCCAAACTCCCTGAGGGACTGAATTGCTGGGCGGAGGGCTGTGGACACCATGGTCTCTAGGAACATCTAGCTCAACTGGCATAACATAGTTTATAAAGAACAATGTTCTACATTCTACCCTGGTGAGTAGCGTCTGAGGTCTTAAAAGCCTGTAAACAGCCATCTAAAATACTCCACTGGTCTCACTCCTTGAGGAGCAAGTGAGATTGAAGAGAACAAGATACAAGGAAAAGATTAGTCCAAAGGACTAATGGACTACAGCTACCAAGGCTTCCACCAGACTGAGTTCAGTACAGCTGGATGGTGCCCAGCTACCATCACTGACTTTTCTGACAGTGATCACAATAGAAGGTCCTGGACAGAGCTGGCAAAGGATGTAGAACAGAATTCTAACTCAAAAAAAGACCAGATTTACTGGCCTGACAGACTAGAGAAAACCCCAGAGTATGGCCCCCAGACCCTCTTTTAGCCCCTCCTGAAGCCCCTCCTGAAATTCACCATTCAGCCAGGGATTGGACAGCCTCATAAAACAAAACAGGACTAATGAGGAACAAAAGTCTATGGACAAGGACTAGAAGGCAAGAGGGGACAGGAAAGCTGTTGATAGGGAACCCAAGGTTGAGAAGGGACAGTGTTGACATGTTGTGGGGTTATTAACCATTGTCATAAGGCTATATGTGTGCTAACTGTTTAATGAGAAACTATCTGTTCCGCAAACTTTCATCTAAGGTACAAAAAAAAAAAAGAATTATCTATGTGAGATCAAATTGACAACAGCAACTCAAAAGGTTTGATGGTAAGCCTAGGGGACAGTGAGTTGAAGATAGTGGTGATGGAATAATTTGGTAAAGGATAGTGAGAATAACAGCACAACTGGAAGAATGTAATCGATGTCACTGAATTGTACATATAGAAACTTTCAAAATGGTGTAACTTTGGCTATGTATATTTTCACCAAAAAAAAAGGTCCTCAAGGTCGAGAAGGGAGAGTGCTGACATGTAGTGGGGTTGTTAACCAATGTCATAAAACAATATGTGTACTGACTGTTTAATGAGAAACTGCTTGTTCTGTAAACCTTCATCTAAAGTACGATAAAAAAATTTAAAAGAAAAGATTGCAATTGAGGCTGAGGGACAGTTTGTCCTTTGTGTAAAATACATGGTGTCAAACTGTGTCTTTATCATCAAGCGCACGTAACCAAAGCTGCATTTAAGACTGCAAATCCACAGCAAATTTTAGAAACACATGATAGTGAATGCAGCTTCCAAAAAGCACATCTTCTGCTTTTTTTGGAATGAATTCTCTCCTGGGGAAAACTAGATTCCCAGTGTGGAGGATATCTAAACACTGAGTCAGATTCCAACTCAAGTATGGAATTTGATCCAAAGTTTGGAGCTTGGATTCTGGAAGCCAAGAAAATTCTGATCCCTCTGGTCAGCCCATGGCACTGAGGAGTTACAGCCTGAGTATCTTCAGAGCTTTGGTAAAGGGGGATCTACTGAGCCAGCAGGTTTACTTGTCTAGCAGCCTGGACAGGGAAGAAAAGAGTGTGGCAGCTGTGCCCCTAGTGTGAGCCTGCACATATTATAAGGTTCACGGTTGCAGTGGAGGGAAATCAAAACACAAACAAACCTATTGCCATCAAGTTGATTCCAATTCATGGCTACCCCATGTATTTCAGAGTAGAACTGCACTCGAAGTAGATCACCAGGCCTTTCTTCAAAGGCAACTCTAGATATATTCAAACCACCAAACTTTTGGTTATTAGTCAAGCGTTTAATGATTTGCACCACCCAGGGCCTTCTCAGCAGGCAGTGCCTTCCCTAAAATGCTCAGCTCATGTAAGGACAGTTGCCTGGAATTACCTGGAGCAATCAGGCTGAGTCTCTAAGGAGACCCCTACAGTGAATTGACTGATACCCTTGAAGAACATAAACAGGAAAGTGAAGCAAACAGAAGCCACCTTTGTGAAGAGTATTTAATAAGTTAACTTCATGCCAAAATTTCCAATATCAGATGTGCCTTAACTTAATTCTCTATCCTGAAGGTAAGTCATAAATTATAAGTTAAAGGCTTAGGTTTAAAGCCAACTTTTCACTTGGCTTTGGGACAAATGGAACGGAAAATCATCTAGGAGGAGAGGAGGCATCTGTGAATATGCTTGTCAAAAAAGTTTATTTGAAAAGAAATCTAATGCACGTAGGTTATTATTAGTGTAATATCACCATGGCTTATCCTGAGGAGAAGGTGACATCATCGCTTTTGGGACAGAGGCCCATATGAACAAAGACTTTTTTAAAAGTCACAAACTTAAGGATAAGATTTCATGTGGTATTTTTCTGACTCCTCCCACTTGCTCATTACCCACACTTGGGCATTCTCCTAACTCCTCTCACTTTTACACTTCCTATACCTGCACTGTCTTCTGACCACATCCACCTGCTCATTACCTACACCTGGACTGTATTCTCCTTTGGTCCAACCTTTCTTCCCCACATTCTCTGATAACAGTGACCTCTAACCTTTTCTATAAGGAGCTTCCCCTCCTCATTTCACATGGTTCAGGTAGGGTAGTCCCAGAAATTCTGATTTAACTGGTTTGATTTGTGATCTGACCATACAGATTTTTAAGAAATTCTCAAGTGATACTAAAATGTAGCCAGGATTGAAAACTACTGCCCTCTTCCTCTGTCCCAGGAAGGAGCATATGAAGCAAAGCAGGCTAATCAGAGTACTTCTATGGGATTTGGTTACAGATATGATGGCTTGGACTGTCTTTAAAGTCTGTTTGCAGGAATTGCGTCAGCCTGTCTGCGCTAACCACCACCACCCCATAGACCCCTGTATTATTGGTTCTCTGCTCCTATCCTCCCACCCTCATCCCAGCCATCCTGGATCACAAGTAGCTCTCAGAATCACTGGGCTGCTTCCTGGATATGCATCTTTTTCTTCCTTTTTTTGCAAGTACATAAGATGATCTAACATCACGCTTCCTGGGGAGATGTGAGGATTTTATATATCAGACTGTTTAAATACTAATGCTGTCTTCATGCCACAATCACCATTCTAGTCAGATGTCACTTTATTTTTTTTACATATGTGGAGAAATCATCACTACAGTCAAGATAATGAACATGTGCATCATCCCCAAAACTTTCCATGTTCCTCTTGGCAATCACTCCTTCTCCCACTGCCCTTATAGTACACATTTTCTAGAATTTTCTATAAATGGAATTACGTATATATATATCTTCCACATATATATATATGGAACAACAAATCTTTTTAAAATTTTTTACCCCTTATTCCCCCTTTTCCCCAGTCCCTGGTTACCAGCAGTCTACTTTTACCTCAATGTATTTGAATAGTCTAAATAGTTTGTATAAGTGGGGTCATACAATATTTGTTCTTCCGTGTCTGAATTATTTCACTTAGTATAATATGCTTTCATGATTCAACCATGAGATAGAATATATGAGAACTTCATTCCTCTTTATGGATAAATAATATTCCATTGTATGTCTATAACACATGTTGTTTATCCATTCATCCATTGATGGATATTTGGGTTGTTTTCACATTTTGGCTACTGTGAATAATGCTCCTAAGAACATTAGTGTACAAGTATCTTTTTGAGTCTCTGCTTTCACTTCTTTTGGGTATGTATCTAGGTATGGAATTCCTGGGTCATCTGATAATTCTGGTTAGTGTTTTGAGGAGCCACCAAACTGTTTTCCATTGCAGCTGCACAATTTTGCATTCTTACAAGCAATGCACGAGTGTTCCAATTTCTCCACATCCTCTTCAATACTTCTTATTTTCTGTTTTGTTTTATATTAGCCATCCTCCTGAGTGTGAAATGTTATGTCATTGTGCTTTTGATTGCAGTTCTCTAATGACTACTGACATTGAGCATCTTTTCATGTACTTGTTGACTATTGCCATTTGTGTATGTTCTTTGGAGAAATGTCTATTCAAGTCCTTGGCCCATTTTTTAATTGGGTTGTTTGTCTTTTTAATGTTGAGTTGTAGGAATTCGTTATATATTCTGGATATTAAGCCATTATCCAATATATGGTTTCCAAACATTTTCTCACATTCTGTAGATTGTCTTTTCACTTTCTTAATAATGTCCCTTGATACACAAAAGTTTTTAATTTTGATGAAGTCCAGTTTATCTATTTTTCTGCTGTTGTTCTTGCTTTGGTGTCAGGACAAGATTCATTATAAAGTGTCATGGCCTTTAGTTCTGACTTATTTTTTATTCTACTTTAGGTGAAGGTTTACAGAACAAATATTTTCTCATTAAACAGTCAGTACACATATTGTTTTATGACATTGGTTAACAACCCCATGACATGTCAACACACTTCTTTCTTGGGCTTGGAAGGCCCTTTTTTGGTGAAAATATACATAGCCAAAGATACATCATTTCAAAAATTTCTACATGTACAATTCAGTTACGTCAATTCCATTCTTCCAGTTGTGCTGTTATTCTCACTTTAGATGAAGGTTTACAGAATAAAATAGTTTCTCATTAAACAGTACACATGTTGCCCTGTGACAATGTTTAAGAACCCCACTATATGTCCACACTGTCCTTACTCAACCTTGGGTTCCCTATCAACAGCTTTCCTGCCCCCTTCTGCCATCTAGTCCTTGTCCCTGGACTGCTGTGCCTTACGAGTCCCACTTTGTTTCACGGGGCTGTCCAATCCCTGGCTAAACAGTGAACCTCAGGAGTGACTTCACCACTGAGCTACAAGGGTGTCCACTGGCCATACTCTCAGGGTTTCTCCAGTCTCCGTCAGGCCAGTAAATCTGGTCTTTTTTTGTGTGTTAGAATTTTGTCCTGCATCCTCCTCCGGCTTTGTCCAGAACCCTCTGTTGTGATCCCGGTCAGAGCAGTCAGTGGTGGTAGCTGGGCACCACCTAGCTGTACTGGACTCAGTCTGATGGAGGCCTTGGTAGCTGTGGTCCATTAGTCCTTTGGACTAATCTTTTCCTTGTGTCTTGTTCTCTTCATTCTCCCTTGCTCCTGAAGGAGTGAGACGAGTGGAGTATCTTAGATGGCCACTCACAGGCTTTTAAGACCCCAGACACTACTCACCAAGGTAGAATGTAAAACAATGTCTTTATAAACTGTGTTATGCCCATTGAGCTAGATGTTCCCCGAGACCATGGTCCCCACAGCCCTCCACCCAGCAATTGAGTCCCTCAGGGAGTTTGGATGTGTCTATGGAGCTTCCATGACCTTCTCTTGTACAAGTTGTGCTGGCTTCCACAGTATTGTGTACTGTCCTGCCCTTCACGAAAGTTACCACTTATCTATTGTCTATTTAGTATTTCCCCCTTTTTGTGTGTAAACTTTTTCATGGGTTTTTACAGTAGAGGTCTCATACAGTATTTGTCCTTTTGTGATTGACTTATTTCACTCAGCATAATGTCCTTCAGTTTCATCCATGTTATGAGATGCTTCAAAGATTCATCATTGTTTTTCTCATTGCATAATACTCCATTGTGTGTATATACCATAGTTTGTTTATTCATTCATCTGTTGATGGGCATCTAGGTTGTTTCCATCTTTTTGCTGTTGTGAACAATGCTGCCGTGAACTTGGGTGTATATATGTCTATTCTTATTTCTCTAGGATATATTCCTAGTAGTGGGATTGCCGGATCGTATGGTATTTCTATTTCTAGCTTTCTAAGGAAGCACCATATCACTTTCCAAAATGGTTGTATCATTATGCGTTCCCACCAGCAATGCATAAGAGTTCCGATCTCCCCACAGCCTTTCCGACATTTGTTGTTTCCGGTTTTTTTTGATTCATGCCAGTAATGCTGGGGTGAGTGATATCTCATTGTGATTTTAATTTTAATTTCTCTAAAGGCTAGTGATCATGAGCATTTCCTCATGTGTCTGCTGGAAGCTTGAATCTCTTCTTTGGTGAAGTGTCTGTTCATTTCCTTTGCCCATTTTTTAATAGGATTATTTGTCTTTTTGTTGTAGAGGTGTTGGATTTTCTTGTAGATTATGGAGATTAGACCTCTGCCTGACTTATAATGTCCAAAATTTTTTTCCTATAGGTTCTCTTTTGACTCTTTTGGTGAAGTCTTTTGAAGAGCATAGGAGTTTGAGTTTTAGAAGATCTCAGTTATCTAGCTTATTTTCTGGAGTTTGTGTGTTGATGGTTATGGTTTGTATCCTGTTAATGCCGTGTATTAGGGCCTGTAGCACTAGTCCTATTTTTTCTTCTATGAACTTTATAGTTTTTGGCTTTATAGTTAGGTCTTTTATACATTTTGAATTAGTTTTTGTATATGGCATGAGGTATGGGTCCTGTTTCATTTTTTTGCAGATGGATATCCAGTTTTGCCAGCACCATTTGTTAAAAGGACTGTCTTTTCCCCATTTGATGGACTTTGGGCCCCTGTTGAAGATCAGGTGACCATAGGTGGATGGATTTACATCTGGGTTCTCAATTCTGTTCCACTGGTCAATGTATCTGTCGTTGTACCAGTACCAGGCTGTTTTGACCACTGTAGCTGTATAGTAGGTTCTGAGGTCAGGTAGTGTGAGTGCTCCTACTTTATTCTTCTTCTTCAATAGTGCTTTACTTATTCAGGGCTTCGTCCCTTTCCATATAAAGTTAATGATTAGTTTTTCCATCTCTTTGAAGAATGTTGTTGGTGTTTGGATGGGGATTGCATTGTATTTGTAAATTGTTTTGGGTAGAATTGTCATTTTCACAATGTTGAGTCTACCTATCAATGAGCATGGTATGTGTTTCCATTTATGTAGATCCCTTTTGGTTTCTTGCACTAGTGTTTTGTAGTTTTCTTTGCGTAGGTCTTTTGCATCCTGGTTAGATTTATTCTGAAGTATATTATTTTTTTAGCAGCAATTATAAATGGTATTGTTCTCCTGATTTCCTTTTCATCACTCTCTTTATTGGTGTATAGGAATCCAACTGATTTTTGTGAGTTTATCTTGTATCCTGCTACTCTGCTGGATATTTCTACAAGTTCCAGTCGATTTCTCATGGAGTCTTTAGGGTTATCTATGTATACTATTATATCATCTGCAAACAGGGACAGTTTAACTTCTTCATTACCAGTTTGGATGCTGTTTATTTCTTTTTCTTGCTTTATTGCTCTAGCTAGAACTTCCAGCACAATGTTAAATAGGAGTGGTGATAAAGGACGTCCTTGTCTTGTTCCTGTTCTCAAAGAGAATGTTTTCAGCCTCTCTCATTAAGAATGCTGTTGGCTGTTGGTTTTGCATTTTAGTTCTGACTTTTATTTGTTTCATTTCAGTAAAAGCAGTTTTGCCTCAATACTCGGAAGTTGGCTACAAATGTTTCCCTTAAGCTTGGTTTTCATTCATAGGGTTAAGCCTCTAATACTCTAAGTCTGGTATCAACAAATTGAACTTGTCCTGACTTAGAATGTGCTGTGCTTTGATTTTATATTAAAAAAAATTTTATAAATAATTCTGTCCCTAATTAGCAGCTGAAGCAATGTTGTATTCCTAGAAAATGTATTTTTCAGCAAAGCTGCTGTATGAGTTTCTTATGGTCACCATAACAAATTACCACAAACTTGGTTGCAGAAAACAACAGAAAAATTTATTCTCTCACAGCTCCTATGGCCAAAAGGCCAAAACTGTGGTGTCAGCAGAGCCACACTTCTTCTGAAGGCTCTAGGGGAGAATCGTTCCTTGCCAATTCCACCTTCTGGTGATTTCCGCAGTCCTTGGTTCATGGCCGCTTAACCTTAATCTCTGCCTCTGTCTTCACACAAAATTCTTCTGTATGTCTGTCTCCCAAATCTTAATCTACTTTTCTCTTATAAAGAAATCTGTAATTGGATTTAGGGCCCATCCTAAATTCTTGGTGACTCAACCTGAGATCATTAACTTCATTACATCTGCACAGATCATTTTTTCCAGATAAGATCACATTCACAGGTTCCAGGGGTTAGAACTTGGACATATCTTTTTGGACACCACTATTCAACTCACTACAGTTGCTGTAGAAATAAATTTTAACTGCAGTGGTTATCCAATTTCTAGGCTCCTGATTTCCTGGTGGTTTCAGATGAAAGGCTTTGTTCCTTTGAAAAATGTTATATTATCCCCAAAGTGCTTGCAACCTTTAATATGGGAGTTTAGATTTGGGGCAGAAGTGTATTTCTTCTCGTCTATAAAAATTTACTGAACAAAACAATAAGATTAACAAAAAAATTAATCTTCAAGATTTTTTTTTAAATTTTCAAAAATCAGAATTTTGTCTTTTCTTTAGTTCAACATTTATATGTTACTGCAAACACCATTAGTCCTGAACACTTATATAGTGACTTTCATATGCATGATCTCATTTATTCTTTATTAACTCTGTGAATTGGGTATTATTTCCATTTTACAGATGTGAAAACTGAGGTCTTGGGAAGTGAAATGAGTTGCCCAATTCTGTCACCACATCAATTCTGCCTAAATATTGTGGAAATGTAGAAATTTCTGTGATAATGAAAAATGGTGTTAGATTTAGTTTTCCTATTTTAAGTAAGTTAGAGTCTATTTTAAAACAATATCAAAATTTAGTTACAACTCTACTTTTTATATTTATCGAGCTTATAAGTTTAAAAATTGTTTATGAAAAAAGAATCTAAATTAAATCATGATATATAGCTTATCTTCAGACTATAGAATTAATTTAAAGCATATTTGATATTAGAAATTACAATGTTACAAGGCAGAGCCAGCATGATGCTATAGACAGAAGCATCATGCCTTCCCTCTGCAGCAAAGCCCAAAAAAACTAAGTAAAACAGATAAAAACGTCAATCCTTGAACCCTAAGTACCAACTGAAGAAATAAAGAACTTGATCAAGCACTGAATGGAATAAGAAACAGAGAACAGAGAACAAGGAGGGCTACGGAGTGGAGGTCTCATACCAGCTAACATGGCTGGAGTTGCCATCTTGGGCTACACCGGCCAAAGAACTCTGAACAAGGAGTATGGGAAGGCAACTTCACGGAGCTCCCAGCAGCAGACAAAGCACCCAGTAGCCAGGGATACACTCTTCCCCATCTGCCATCCTTTTTACCTCTAGGAGGCCTCCTCTGCTTACCAAAGGGTCATGGTTTCTCAGCTGGGGTGACACTAGCTCACTGCCGCTGGGATACAGCCCGTCTCCACTGGCCCGCCCCTTCAGCCCTGTTTTTTTGTTTGCTAGTTTTTTTCTTTTTTTGGTTTTAATTTCTATTTTTTGTTTTTTTTAGTATTTTTTCTGCTTTTTCTGGTTGCTTCTCTAGCACTGTAGGCCAGGTCTCTGGTTGTTTGGTTTGGTTGCTTTTTTCTTTTTGTGTTTTTTCCTTTGTTGTTTGTTTTTTGAGATTTTGTTGTCTTTTTTTGTTGCTTTTCTCTCTCTCCCTTCCTTCCTACTCTTTCCCCCACCCAGCTAGCCCTGTGTGCTATCCCCCCCTTTCCCCTTCCTGACAGGCTGAGATTTTTCAGTTTTTTTGCTTTGTTTTCCTTTTTTGTTTTATTTTTTGTTTCTTTTTTCTGTTTATTGACTTTTCACCCTTTTTTTGTTGCTTTTCTCTTTCTCCTTTCCTTCCTTTTCTTTCTCCTGCCCAGCTAGTCTCATGTGCCATCCCTTTCCCTAGTTGACAGGCTGTAATTTTTTAGTTAGTTTTGTTCTTTTTTTTTTTTTCCTTTTTCTTTCTCTCCTTTTCTATGCTCTGAAATAGCTTTAATAGTATTAATGTTAGCTTTTCTCTAACAGTTCGGTGGAATTCTCCAGTGAAGCCATCTGGGCTAGAGCTTTTTTTTGTTGGAAGTTTATTTATTACCCCTTCAACCTCATCTTTTGTTATGGATTTTTTTTTTACTTTTTCTACCTCAGTTTGTGTTAGTTTAGGTAGGTGGTGTGTTTCTAGAAATTAGTCCATTTCCTATAGGTTTTCAAATTTGTTGGAGTACAACTTTTCTTAGTATTCTGTTATGATCCTTTTTATTTCACTTTGATCTGTTGTGGTATCACCCACCTCATTTCTTATTTGGGCTGTTTACTTCCTATCCTGTTTTTCTTTTGTCAGTCTGACCAGTGATCTGTAGATTTTGCTGATATTTGCAAAGAACTAACTTTTGGTCTGGATGATTCTTTCAATTGCTTTTCTACTCTCTATTACATGTTTTTTTCTGCTCTAATCTTTATTATTTCCTGTCTTGTGGTTTCTGAGGGCTTCTTTTGCTGCTCTGTTTCTGTTTGTTCAAGTTGTAGGATTGTTTTGATTTTGACCATTTCTTCTTTTTTGATGTGTGTGTTTATTGCTGTACATTGACCTCTAAGAACCACTTTTTCTGTGTCCCAAAGGTTTGGTAAGATGTGTTCTCATTCTCATTTGATTCTATAAATTTCTTTATTGTATCCTTGTTTTTTTCTATCACTCAGTACTTTTTAAGGAGGGTGTTGCTCAGTTTCCATGTATATGATTTCTTTCCTTGCTGTTTCTGTTATTGATTTTTACTTTTAAGTCATTATGATCAGAAAGGATGCTTTATATTATTTCGATGTTTTTGATTTTGTTGAGGCTTGCTTTGTGGCCTAATATGTGGTCTATTCTGGAGAATGCTCCATATGTGTTGGAAAAGAATGTATACTTTGTTGCTGTTGGGAGGAGTGTTCTGTAAATGTCTGTGAGGTCAAGTTGGTTGATTCTAGATTTAGATCCTCCATATCTTTATTGAATTCCTTTCTAGATGTTCTGTCCTTCACCAAAAGTGGTGTGTTGAAGCCCCCTACTATTATTGTGGAGCTATCCGTTTCTCTTTTCAATGCTGTTAGAGTTTGTTTTACGTATGTTGGAGCCCTGCGATTGGGTGGGTATATATTTATTATGGTTATGTCCTCCTGGTATATGTTCTTTAATCTTTATGTTGAATTTTGCTTTAAAGAATATTGCATCAGAGATTAATATTGCCACTTCTGCTCTTTTTAGCTTCTTGTTTGCTTTATATATATTTTTTCTATCCTTTGAGTTTTAGCTTGTTTATGTCATTGTATTTAATATTGTCCCTCGTAGACAATATAAAGACAGATCATGTTTTTTAATCCATTCTGCCCTTTTCTGTCTCTTTACTGGTGCATTTAACCCATTTACATTCAGTGTAATTATTGATAGGTCTGAGTTTACTGCTATCATTTTGATGGTTTTTTTTTTTTTCTGGTGTCGACAGTTTCTTTATTCCACTTAATTTTCTTGTGCAGAAATCATTTTTTTCCTGTACTTTCTTTTCATATCTTTCATTATTGTTGATTTTGTGTTTGCTGAGTTTTTATGTTTTTCTTCTTTTTTATTTTGATGGATATGTTTGTTAGCTTCCTTTGTGGTCAACTTGAAATTTACCTTTATTTTTCTAAGTTTAAGTGAGACTTTTATTTATCGATATTGCCTTAAATTCCTCTCCTTATGGAAGTTCTATGAGTACATTGTTTATTCCCACTTTTTTGCTTTATTGCAGAAGATGTGGTGGGCCCCTGGTTGGGATGTTGCTCCTTGCCTCAGCCCGTGTGTGCTGTACAGACTCAGCTAGCAGTGTGCTGGTGATCTGCAATCTGTAGTTTCCCATTTCTGCTGCTTTTGAATTGTCTTTCTTTCCTCCTGTTGTTCAGTCTGATTCTTCAGCTTTGTCTTTGATTATTAAGGTTTCTAGATTGTCATATATATTCGATTCACTTGTTTTTTTGTGTCTTTGTTATAAGAGGGACGACATGAGCCATCTGACTATCCTGCCATCTAGGCCCTGCCTACCTCTCACCACTTCTTGGCTTTAATTACTGCCACAGGTACATCATTAATGTGCAAAATAGTTAGTAGATTTTTTCCTATTGTCACAAATGCGAAATGTCAGAGTTGATAAGCGAGGAGGAGGTGTATATATATATGTGTATATGTGTGTATACATACACACACATATATACATATGTATGTATATATATATATGTAATAAGGGGCTATACCTTCTGATTTAGGACAAAAAAATCTGAGAACCATTTTAGATGTATGAGTAAATACAAATTTAAAATCTTCTAGCCTGCCTTCTTTTTTAAAATAAAAATTAAACATTAATTCTGAAAATACACAAAAATGAGATATGGAGGTTCTTTTTGGCATGAAGGGGTACTGCCTTACTTATCTAGTGGTGCTGTAACAAAAATACCACAAGTGGATGGCTTTAACAAAGAGAAATGTATTCTCTCACACTCTAGGAGGCTAAAAGTCCAAATTCAGGGTGCAGCTCCAGGGGAAGACCTTCTCTTTCCTCTCTGGGGGAAGATCCCTGTCATCAATCTTCCCCAGGTCTAGGAGCTTCTCAGCACGGAGACCCTGGGTCCAAAGGAGGCACTCCCCTCCTGGTCCTTCATTTTTGGTGGCATGAGGGCCCCACCATCTCTGTTCTATTCTCTCTTTTATATCTCAAGAGATTGACTCGAAATACAACTTAATCCTGTAGATTGAGTTCTGCCTCATTAACATAACTGCCTCTAATCCTGCCTCATTAACATCATAGGTGTTAGGATTTACAACACATAAGATATATCACACCAGATCACAAAATGGTAGACAATCACACAATACTGAGAATCATGGTCTAGCCATGTTGACACACATCTTGGGGGAACACTATTCAATCTAGTATAACATTTCACACTTTGGCCCCCAAATATTCAAGTCTCTGTGACATGTAAAAGACATTCATCCCATCACATCATAGTAAAAGTCTTAAATCAATTCCAACTGTAACTTCTGTTTTCTGAAAAATTCTACATCATCTGTGAAATCTAGAATATAACATATCTGCCTTTGAAGCACAATGGTGGAATACTGACAAGGTAGATATTTCCACTAAAAATGAGAGAAATTGGAGAGAAAGAAGGGTTAACAGGCACCGAGCAAGTCAGCAGAACACATTACATTAGCTCTAAAGGCTTGAAAATAATCCTGTGTTCTCTGAGACCATTTAGGCAATGGCCTTGCACTCCAGACTCGGGGTGTTGGCCACACTCTCCTGATTCTGGGTGGAAGTCCCTCAGCCCTGGGCTTCAGCTTGGCCATCCAGACCCACTGAAATGGCAAATCCTCTCCCTTGCATTTGGGTGGCCATGTTCTCCTAGTATGTCTGAGTGGTGACCCTACCCCTCAGCCCCAGCAGTCCCCATTCTTCTGTCCCTTGAGCATAGTAGCCACACACCATTAGCTTAGGGCAGTGGATCTGGCCCTATTCCACTGGCACTCATGAAAGGCAACCCCACACTCTGGAACTGAATTGGTCAAGGTCTGTCTGTTTGAAACTTAGGACTCTGTGACCCCACTCTTTGAAACCCGAGAGGCTATGGCTCCACATTTTGAGACCCCAGAGGTCGTGACTCTATCTTTTGAAACTGAGGCAGCTCTGTTTTCTGTGTTCCTTGTTCCTTTAGCTTCTGCATCCTGGTTTCTTGGCCTCTTAGCCCTTTAAGCCCTTGGGCCAACCCACCATCTGCCCTGCTCATGAAAGTGTTCCAAAGTTCTTTAGCTCTACCAGTAAGTGGCTGAAGGCAGCCGGCTCTGCCAGTAAACCTCAGCTGGAAGGCACTCAGCTCTCTTGGCCAGTGGGTCAGCAAGTCTAACTTCATTGATAAGCGGCCAGATTCACCCTGCTCCTCCAGGAAGCCTCTTGTCCAAAGGCACTCGGCTCTCCTGCTCTGTGGGTCAGCTCCCAAACCATCTCACACTGGTCTCCAGGTTCTGCTGCTCTGTTTCTCTGCTGCTGCACTTCCCAGTCTGTGCCATCTCCAGTGTTATCACTCTCTTCATTTCCTTCTGAATCCTCACCAGAATTTCCCCTGACGTCCATAATTCCACCAATAGTCTTTGCATGGCAATCTGGGCTTTTATTATTAGTTACTTTAAAACTCTTCCACCCTCTACTCATTCACAGCATCAAAACCACTTCCACATTTTAGATATCTGTTAGAGCAGCACCCCACTTCTGCTGCCAAATTCTGTCTAAAGCATCTAGTGCTGCTATAACAGAAATACCACAAGTGGATGGCTTTAACAAAGAGAATTGTATTCTCTCACAGTCTAGGAGGCTAGAATTCTGAATTCAGTGTGCCAGCTCCAGGTGAAGCCCCTCTCTCTCTGCCAACTCTGGGGGAAGGTCCCTGTCATCAATCTTCCCCTGGTCTAGGAGCTTCTCAGCACAGGGACTATGGGTCTAAAGGATGTGCTCCCATCCTGGCTCTTCATTTTTCATGGCATGAGGTCCCCATCCTCTGCTTGATTCTCTTTTGTATATCAAAAGAGATGATACAACATAATCCTGTAGATTGAGTCCTGCCTCCTTAACATAACTGCCTCTACTCCTGCCTCATTAACATCATAGGGGTTGGGATTTACAACACATAGGATAATCACATCAGATCACAAAATGGTGGACAGTCACACGATACTGGGAATCCTGGCCTAGCAAAGTTGATACATATTTTGGGGGGGACACTATTCAATCCATAACAGGTGGAAAGTAGTTGAACAATTTTTTGGCTTTCATGATCCTGTTTCAAACGTATGTTTCTACTGAAAAATATGATACTTTTCCCTGGAGAGCCTGAGAGAACTGAGGAAAAACCACTTCTCCCATGACATCTAATCTAGCGCCTTTCATACAAGGTACAATCTGCAAATATGTTATTGAAGAATCTGTCCCCTATTCAATCAAAAACATCTAATCTGCTCCTTGTCAAGATTGAGCTTCAGCCATATTTTGTCACTTAATTACCCGGAGACATTCTTTACATGAGCTATATGGTAGTGAATGTTGACCTGGTTGAAGTTAGGTTTGGCAGCTGAATTGTCCCAAATGTAAGGAAGCTGATCTTCAGGCTTCAGAGTTTGCCAGACCCATCAAAGTTCAGATTTACTGCTTAGCTAGGAAGACACTGGTTGCTTCTGAGGTGAAGGGAAATTTTAGTGCTGGATCATTTCCTCTGTTTCCCTTCTTTGGACTGTTCTTAGACACCAACTATTCCTACCGGCAGGATGTCCTGTTTTATTGTCTCCAACTGAACAAATCCTAAACAACCTTCCAGGTTTAGCACAATTTCTATCTCCTCCCAAAAGTTTCCTGTAATTATTCAACACCATATTGAAGTCAAAGTTCCATCAGCAGCTAATTTTCATCTGTTGTTGTTAGGTGTTGTCGAGTCAACTTCGACTCATAGTGACCCCATGTGACAGAATGAAACTGACCCACAGGATTTTCTAGGCTATACTCTTTATGAAATCAGATCATCAGGTCTTTCTGGTGCAGAGCCACTAGGTGGGTTTGAACCACCAATCTTTAGGTTAGCTGCAAAGCACTTAACCATTACTAGTTATTATGTTTGTTATTATGCACCAGCATGTATTATTTGCTATTTTAGGACTCCCTGGGTGACACAAAAGGTTAAGAATTCAACTATTATCTAAAAAGTTGGTGTTTCTAACTCACCCAGAGGCACCTTAAAAGACAGGCCTGGTGATTTGCTTCTAAAAGTTCAGAGCCTTGAAACTCTATGGGGAAGTTCTACTCTGTACATATTGGGTCTTCACGATTCAGAAATAACTAGACGGCAACATTTGTTATTTTATGCCCTGGTGGCACAGTGGTTTAGAACTTGGCTGCTGATCTAAAGGTTGGCAGTTGGGATCCACCAGCTGCTCCTTGGAAACCCTAATGGGGCAGTTCTATTGTGTCTTGTAGGGTTGCTATGAGCTGGAATGTACTCAATTGTAATGGGTTTGGCTTTCTCAGGGGCAAGCATGTTATTTATGCTTCTTTTGTGTATCCCAGTGGATCTAGCATAGTCCTGAGTACAGTGTTCAAAGTTTTATAACTTTAGAAAATCTTCAAGTAGATAATTTACTCAAAGGTGAAAGGCCAAGGATTTCCATGTCACTGCTAAAGTAAATTAGCAGTTGTAAGAGCTATGTCTCAGACAAGGGAATTTTCAACTTTTTTTTTTTAAGTATATCCAGCAACCTAATTAGGTCCCCCACTCCTCATCTTTTATAAGGAATGGGCCCTGGTGGTGCAGTGATAAGTGTTTGGCTGCTAACCAAAAGGTCGACAGTTCAAATACACCAGCTTCTCCTTGGAAACCCTATGAGGCAGTTCTACTAGGTTCTACAGGATCTCTCTGAATCAGAATCGACTTGATGACAATGGATTTGGACAAGCAACAACTTTTTATAATCATCGTCCTGAAATGATTGTAAGAATTTTTATTTATTTTATTTTAATACAATTTATTTATTTTTTATTTTGCTTCTATCTCACTTGAATAAAAGTTATTATGTAAATTTAAACAAGTTTCAAATTTAATTTTGGTTTAGACTTGAAATGTAGTTCCATGTATATATTAAAATTGAGGAATTGAGGTGTAATTTACACACCATTAATTTCACTCTTTTTAGTGTCTGATTCTGAGTTTTGACAAACCTGGAGAGTTGAGAATCCCCACCACAATCAAGATACTGACCACCTTCATAACTCCCCCTGTGATGGTTAAGATTCTGTGTCAACTTGGATGAGCCATGATTCTCAGTGTTTATATGTGATCACTCCCATGATTGAGTATGCTGTGAGTAGCCAATCAGTTGAAAGGGAGTTTCCCTGGCAGTGTGGCCTGCATCCAAATATAAGCAGACTTTCTGGCTTTTTGTTCACTCTGGATCCTGCAGCTGCCTCCTGTTTGCCTGGCCTCCAATTCTTGGGACTTGAGCTATCAGCTTATCTTCCAACCCTGGGATTCAGCAGTCTTCACAGCCTGTGAGCAGAGTTCTGCTTTCTAACCTGCCAATCTTCGGTTCACCAGCCCCTGGGGCTACATGAATTGGGAGAAGCCTCTATCCAAATACACGGACTTGGGATGTTCCAGCCTCTACAATCGTGTGAGCTGTTTCTTTGATCTAAATCTCTCTATATATATATTTATACACTTTACTGGTTTTGTTTCTCTAGAGAACCCAGTCTAAGACACCCCCTCACTGGAAATTCTCACAATCCTTGATAGTTAACCTTTCCCTCACCCCCAGCCAACTGATCATTAAAGGAATAATGCAGTATATAGTCTTTTGAGTCTGTCTTCTTCACATAGCATAATTCCTTTGAGATTCATCAAAGTTGTTGTATTTATCAATAGTTTATTCCTTTTTGTTGTTGTTGTTGCTGTGCATGTATATTCTCTTTAGTATGTCTGGAATTTTCTTTTACACAGAATGCCAATAACGGAGTCACTATTGATGACCTATGCACCACAATGACAGATGCTTCTTTTGGTTCATCCTATGATAGATCTGCAGCCACTGTGTATCAAATGTTTGGAAAGAGTGGTGTTCCCTGCCAGGACCCAAGTTACAAGAAATACATGGAGGAACTGACTCGCCCTTCATGGGAAAGGTGAAGTGTAGGAGAAGATCCAGCAGTGTCTGGTGACATTAGAAATTTTTACCTGGAGGTTGAAAAATGTGAGCATAGGCCATCAAACTGTGCATGAAACATTCCTCGTGCTCAAATTATGAAAACTGAATTAAGTGCAACAAGGAATTACTGAAGAAACAGAAGCTATGTGCCCCTGAACAGGAGGAGAGAGTGAAGGGGGTGGAGGACATCAGAAACACTCAATTGTCCAGAGTTTAAAGAAGAGTCAAGAACAATTCCCCTTAGTGCATTTCAAAAAGGTACCATTATCTGTTAACCACCTGAAACCAAGAGCTATTTTGTTATACCATCTGAAGTTCCTTGTAGAGATTTCTAGTCTTGCCTACTATGCCATAGAATCCCCTGGGAAGCTTTGAAAAATTATACCAATGCCTGGGCTTCACCTCAGAGGGTTAGTTAGCCTTTATCAAATTTTAGAATCACCCTGTTGTTGTTGTTGTTAGATGCCATTGAATCAATTCCAACTCATAGCAACCCTATGCAAAACAAAATGAAATGCTGTCTGGTCCTGTGCCATCCTCATGATCCTTGTTATGCTTGAGCCCATTGTTGTAGCCACTGTGTCAATCCATCTTGTTGAGGGTCTTCCTCTTTTTTGCTGACCCTCTACTTTACCAAGCATGATGTCTTTTTCCAGGGACTGATACATGTCCAAATTATGTGAGACAAAGTTTCATCATCCTCATTTCTAAGGAACATTCTGGCTGTACTTCTTCCAGGAAAGATTTGTTCATTCTTTTGGAAGTCCATAGTATGTTCAATATTCTCTGCCAACACCATAAGTCGAAGGCATCAATTCTTCTTCAGACTTCCTTATTCATTGCCTAGCTTTTGCATGCATGTGAGGTGATTGAAAACACCATGGCTTGGGTCAGATGCACCTTAGTCTTTAAAGTGACATCTTTGGGCAACATGGCACTATAGACAGAAGCACCAGTCCATCCCTCCACAGCAAAGACATGAAAAACTAAGTCAAACAGAGATAAACATCAGTCCTGAAACCCTAAGCATCAAATGAACAGATAAAGAACTCAGCCAAGCAAACAATGGAATAAGAAAGTGACGGAGAACAGAGAGCAAGGAGAGATACATGCAGAGGTCCCCTACCAGCTAACACAACACAGATTTGCCATCTTGGACTCCTGTTGGAGATTGGTGAACAGGAAGTATGGGAAAGTAGCTTCACGGAGCTCCTAGCAGGAGTCAGAACAACCAGTAACCAGTGATATATTCTTTCCCACCCCCTTCCCCATTCTTCACCCCTACTTGGAATCCACTGCTTCCTGTGGCCACAGTCTGTTGGCCGGAAGGCACTAGATTCAGCCCTGTGTCACTTGGATTTCACCCACCTACAATGGCTGGCTCCCCAAGTGCCATTTCTTTGTTGTTGATGTTGCTTTTTTCTGCTTCTTTTGCTTTCTTCTATACCTCTCACCACCTACCCTCTTTTCTCTCAAATACCTGGCTCTGTGTGCCATCTTTGCTTCTTCTTAAAAGGCTGTGAAACGCCTCTCCACTGTGGAACTGCTTCCTAGCCCACACCACCATGTTGGTGGGATCCCCAGGGATATTTTTGGTTGTTTGTTTTCATTTCTTTGTTTGTTTTCCTTTTCTTTTCTTGGCTTGAGAGCCGCTTCTAGCCAAACTGTACTACACAGCTTGGGAGCTGCTTCCTCAATCTGCACAGCTGCAGGGTATAATCCAAGTGGCATTTCTCTTTTCTTTTTTTTTTTTTCTGTTTGTTTTCTTTTCTCTCTTTTTCTCTTGTTGTCTCTCTTCATTTCTCAGTTTTTCATTTCTCTATACTTAGCTTTTTTTCCCGTCTCCTGAATACCTGGTGCTGTGTGACATCTCTACCCGTTCTGGCCAGGCTATACTTCGCAGCCTGGGAGCCACTTTTTCAGTCTTTGCAGCCACACTGGTGGAATCTCTGGGGGTTCTGCTTTTTTTCCCCCCGAATTTTTATTTATTTATTTATTTTCACTTACCCCTTTTCTTTTTTTTCATTTTGCTTTTCTTCATTCTTTAGTCTCTCATCTCTCTATTCCAATGGTGAGCTCCCTTAACACTCTTTTTTGTTTCTTTGTTTGTTTTTGGCTTATTTCACTCTCCTCCCTCTCTTCTTTCCCATACCCATCTCAGCTCCATATATCACAATCTCCCCACTTCTTCTTGCCTACCTGCACAGTGTGCTGAACATAACACCCCAGAAAAGCATAGGCTTGGACTACTGGAACCTTCCCTGCACTGATTCCTGGGCCACCGAGTCAGTCCTAGTATGTGCCATGAACGACTCATTCCAGCAACTCCCCTTCAGTTGGACCTGCCTTGCTGCACCATAGGTAAGTGACTGACCCTGCCAGTTGGACAAGTAGGTGAAAAGTATCGTGCCCAAAGATGAGCAAACAACAACGAACGCACAGCCTGCCTACTCAGACATAACCAAATAAAAGAAAAAAGCAAGACAAAACAAATAAATCTACAATCAATAAACAAGGAAAATAACTACTGAAGAAACCAAAGACAGCAGACAATATCAAAACATATAAAAAAAGGGACAAGATGGTTCCAGTAGGCATCCAAAATAAAACACCAGATGACTTTCCAGTAAGAGAAAAGGCACTGGAACTAACTGATACAGAATTCAAACCTCTAATATTCACAGCTATCCAGAAGTTGAAGCAAAAAGCAGACAAAAATGAGGAAAAAAATAGACAAATTCATGGAAAAGGCAGAAATATTCATGGAAAATATAGGCAAAAAAAGGAAAGAATTCAGGAAAATAATACAGGAACAAAATGCCAAAATAAATTCACAACTAGAAATCATACAAAAACAACAATTAGAAATCCAAAAGATAAACAACAAGATTTCAGAAATGGACAGTGTTGCAGAAGGACTGAGGAGCAGGTTTGAAATGAAGGAAGACAGGATTAGTGAAATTGGACAAACACTTGGAAACAACTGTGAGGAAAAATCACAAAAAGAATGAACAAAAATGAAGAAATGCTGAGAAGTATGTGGGATACAGTCAAAAGCAAAAATTTGCAAGTGATTGGGGTTCCAGAACAGGGGGAGAATACAGAAAAATCAGAGATGATCATTGTAGAACTACTGACAGAAAACTCCCAATATCATGAAAAATGAAAAGCTGACCACCCAAGAAGTTTAACAAACACCATATAGGATAGGCTCCGAAAGAAAATCACCAAGGCATATCATAATCACACTCGCTAAACCAAAGACAAATAAAGAATCCTGAGAGCAGCTCAAGAAAAACAAAAACTCACATACAGAGGAGAAACAATAAGACTAAGCTTGGATTATTTAGCAGAGACCATGCAGGCAAGAAGGCAATGGGATGACATACACAAAACATCGAAAGAAAAAAATTGCCAGCCAAGATTAATATATCCTGCAAAACTCTCATTGAAATATGATGGTGAAATTAGGAAATTTCCAGATAAACAGAAATTAAAGCACTATGTGAAAACCAAACTTACAAGGATTATTAAAGGGGATCTGAGAACACACAACTTCTGCTCACAGCCAGAATCTAGGATACAGGATCGTACCAGCCAGATACCAACCTAGGAAATGAACTCTCAAGGACTATCCAAAACCAAAGGAATTACAACAGAGAACCGGATTGGTTAATCTGTAAATGACAACAACACCAGAACAATAAAAGAGGGAATCAACAGTGTAGGTATAGAACCTTCTAATGGAGAGGAAGGCAAAGCAATACTAAGTAATAATAGACTGGTTCAAACCTGGGAAGATAAGGGTAAATTTCAAGGTAACCACAAAGAAAGTTAATGAACATACTCATCAAAATAAAGAAGAAAAACATAAAGTCTCAGTAAAAACAAAAACTCCAAAAACAAAACAAATGGAAAAAATCCACAAACAAAAGGAATTCAGCACAGCAGAGTAAGAGGAACAAAGAAAACGTCAGCACCACACACAAAAAAAAAAAAGCGCTACAAAATGACAGCAATAAACTCATGCCTATCAATAATTACACTGAATGTAAATGGACTAAATGCACCCATAAAGAGACAGAGAGTGACAGAATGGATGAAAAAAACAGGATTCATCAACATGCTGTCTACAAGAGACACACATTAGAAACAAAGACGTAAATTTACTAAAAATCAAAGGATGAAAAAAAAAAATGTATCAAGCAAAGAGCTACCAAAAAAGAGCCGAAGTGGCAACACTAATCTCACATAAAACAAACTTTAAAACAAAATCCACCATAAAAGAAAAAGAAAGACACTATCTAGTGATTAAAGGGATGATCCATCATGAAGACATAATGCTAATAAACACAAATGCACCCAATGGCAGGGCTCCAAAATGCATAAAACAAACTCTCTAACAGCACTGAAAAGTGAAATTGACTGTTCCAAACTAATAGTAGGAGACTTCAACATACCACTCTTGGTAAAGGACAGAACATCTAGAAAGAAACTCAACAAAGATACAGAAGAACTAAAGGACACAGTCAGCCAACTTGACCTCATAGACATATAGAACACTCCACCAAACAGCTGCAAACTACACATTCTTTTCCAATGTACATGGAACATTCTCCAAAATAGACCACATTTTAAGCCACAGAGCAACCCTCAACAAAATTCAAAACATTGTGATAATACAAAGTATCTTCTCTGACCACAATGTCATCAAGGTAGAAATTAACAACAGGAAGAGCAAGGAAAAAAATCAGTTACATGGAAACTGAATAACATTTTCCTTACAAACCACTGGGTAATAAAAGAAATCAGAGATGGAATTTTAAAAATTCCTAGAATCAAACAAGAATGAAAACACATCATACCAAAACCTATGAGACACAGCAAAGGCAGTCCTCAGAGGACAATTTATAGCAACAGATGCACACTTCAAAAAAGAAGAAAGGGACAAAATCAAAGCATTAACTACACAACTCAAACAAACAGAAAGAGAACAGCAAAAAAAAAAAAAAGCCCACAGCCACCAGAAGAACGGAAATAATAAGGATCAGAGCAGAAATACATGAAATAGAAAATAGAAAAACAAGGACAGAATCAACAAAACCAAAAGTTGGTTCTTTGGAAGGATCAACAAAATCCACAAACCACCTGCCAAAAGAAAAACAGGAGAGGACTCAAATAACCCAAACAAGAAATGAAATGAGGGACATTACAACAGGCCCAACTGAAACAAAAAGGATCATAACACAGTATTACGAAAAACAATATTCCAACAAATTTGAAAACACCGAGGAAATGGATAAATTTCTAGAAACACGCTACCGACCCAAAATAACACAAATTGATGTTGAAAATCTGAACAGACCCATAACAAGAGAAGAGACTAAAAAGGTAATTAAAAAAAAAAAAAACTTCCAACAAAAAAAAGCCCTGGCCCAGATGGCATCCCTGGAGAATTCTAATGAACATTCAGAGAAGAGCTTATACCAGTACTACTCAAACTATTTCAGAACATAGAAAAGAAAGCAACACCCCCAAATTCGTTCTATAAAGCCAGCATAAACCAGATACCAAAACCAGGCAAAGACGCCACAAAAAAAGACAATTACAGACCAATATCTCTCATGAATATAGATGCAAAAATTCTTAACAAAATTGTAACCAATAGAATTCAGCATCATATCAAAAAAACAATACACCACAAACAAGTGGAATTCATACCAGGTATGCAAGGATGGTTCAGCATTAGAAAATCAATCAACATAATCCATCACATAAATAAAAGGAAAGAAAAGAATCACATGATCATCTCAATTGACACAGAAAAGGCATTTGACAAAGTCCAACACCCATTCCTGATAAAAACTCTCAATAAAATATGTATAGGAAGAAAATTTCCCAACATAATAAAGGGCATCTGTGCAAAACCAATGGCCAACATCATTTTTAATGGAGAGAGGCTGAAAACATTCCCCTTGAGGACAGGAACAAGACAAGGATGTCCCTTATAACTACTCCAATTTAACATTGTGCTGGAAGTTCTAGCTAGAGCAATAAGGCAAGAAAAAAAAATAAAGGGCATCCAAACTGGTAATGAAGAAGTTAAACTGTCCCTATTTGCAGATGATATAATACTATACATAGAAAACCCAAAAGACTCCATGAGAAAACTACTGGAACTAATAGAAAGATTCAGCAGAGTAGCAGGATAAAAGATAAACATACAAAAATGAGTTGGATTCCAATACACCAATAAAGAGAACTACAAAAAGGAAATTGGGAAAACAATACCATTTACAATAGCTCCTAAAAAAATAAAATACTTAGGAATAAATCTAAGCAGGGATGTAAAAGACATAGACAAAGAAAACAACAAAACACTGTCGCAAAGAAACCAAAAGAGATCTACTTATATGGAAAAACACCATGCTTATGGATAGGTAGACTCTACATTGTGAAAATGACAATTCTACTCAAAGCAATTTATAAATACAATGCAATCGCAATCCAAATACCAACAACCTTCCTTAAAGAGATGTTAAACGTAATCATTAACTTTATATGGAAAGGGAAGAAGCTGTGAATAAGTAAAGCACTATTGAAGAAGAATAAAGTAGGACCACTCCTGACCTCAGAACCTATTATACAGCTACGGTATTCAAAACAGCCTGGTACTGGTACAATGAAAAATACATTGACCAATGGAAAGAACTGAGAACCCAGATGTAAACCTATCCACCTACGGTCACCTGATCTTCAACATAGGCCCGAAGTCCACCAAATGGGGAAAAGACAGTCTTTTTAACAAATGGTGCTGGCAAAACTTGATGTCCATCTGCAAAATGTGAAAAGGACCCATACCTCACGCCATATACAAAAACTAATTCAAAAGGGATCAAAGACCTAAATATAAAGCCAAAAACTGTAAAGTTCACAGAAGAAAAAAATAGGATGAACGCTAGAGGCCCTAATACACGGCATTAACAAGATACAAACCATAACCGACAACACACAAACTCCTGAAGATAAGCTAGGTAACTGGGATCTTCTAAAAATTAAACACTTACGCCCATGAAAAGACTTCACCAAAAGAGTGAAAAGAGAACCTACAGACTGGGGAAAAAATTTTGGACAAGTCAGACCAAGTCTCATCTCTAAAATCTACAAGAAAATCCAACACCTCTACATCAAAAAGATAAATAATCGATTAAAAAATGAGCAAAGGAAATGAACAGACACTTCACCAAAGAAGACATTCAAGCAGCCAATAGACACATGAGGAAATGATTCTGATCACTAGCCATTAGAGAAATTCAAATAAAAACCACAATGAGATACCATCTCACCCCAGCATTACTGGCACAAATCAAAAAAACAGGAAAGAACAAATGTTGGAGAGGCTGCGGGAAGATGGGAACTCTTATGTACTGCTGCTGGGAATGCAAAATGATACAACCGTTTGGAAAACGATTTGGCACTTCCTTAGAAGGAGATAAACAGAAATACCATAGAATCCTGCAGTCCCACTCCTAGAATATATCCTAGAGAAATAAGAGTGGTCACACGAATAGGCATATGCATACCCAAGTTCATTGCAGCATTGTTCACAATAGCAAAAAGATGGAAACAACCTAGATGCCCATCGACACATGAATGGATAAAGAAACTATGGTACATACACACAGTGGAGTATTACACAATGAAAAAGAACAAAGATGCCAAGCATCTCATAACATGGATGAATCTGCAGGACATTATGTTGAGTGAAATAAGTCAATCACAAAAGGACAAATATTGTATGACACTACTACTGTAAAAACTCATTAGAAGGTTGAGACACAAATCTTTGGTGCCCGGCTAACACCACTGACTGCTCTGACAGGGATCAAGACACAGGGGCCCAGATAGAGCTGGAGAAAAATGTAGAACAAAATTCTAACTCACAAATAAAGATTAGACTTACTGGCCTGATAGAGACTAGAGAAACTCCAAGAGTATAGGCCCTGGACACCCTTTTATCTCAGTAATGAAGTCACTCCCCAGATTCACTCTTCAGCCAAAGATTAGACAGGGCCATAAAACAAAACAAGACTAATGGGACACAACAGCCCAGGGACAAAGGCTAGAAGGCAGCAGGGGACAGGGAAGCTGATAATAGGGAGCCCAAGGTCCAGAAGGGAGAGTGTTGACATGTCATGGGGTTGTTAACCAATGTCATAAAACAATATGTGCACTGTTTAATGTGAAACCATTTGCTCTGTAAACCTTCATCTAAACTACAATAAAAAAAAATTTTTAGTAAAGTGACATCTTTGCTTTTTAACACTTTACAGAGGTTTTTTGAAGCAGATTTTATGAATGCAATACGTAGTTTGATCTCTTGACTGCTGCTTCCATGGACATAGATTGTGGATCCAAGTAAAATGAAATTCTTGACAACGTCAATCTTTTCCCCATTTGCCATGATGTTGCTTACTCATCCGGTCGTGAGGATATTTTTTCTTCATGTTGATGTGTAATCCTAACTGAGGGTTGTATGTACTCTTTCATCTTTATCGGTAAGTGCTCCAAGTCCTCTTCACTTTCAGCAAGCAAGGTTCTGTCATCTGCATAACCAGGTTGTTAATGAGTCTTCCTCCAATCTTGATGCCCCCTTCTTCTTCATATACTCCAGCTTCTCGGATTATTTGCTGAGCATACAGATTGAATAAGTATGGTGAAAGGATACAACCCTGACTGTAAACCACGCAATATCCCCTTGTTCTGTTCAAACAACTGCTTCTTGATATATGTACAGATTCCTCATGAGCACAATTAAGTGTTCTGGAATTCTCATTCTTCAAAATGTTATCCATAATTTGTTATGAACCACACGGTCAAACACCTTTGCATAGTCAGTAAAACAGATATGAATATCTTTTGATATTCTCTGCTTTCAGCCATGATCCATCTGACATTAGCAATGATATCCCTGGTTCCAAGTCTTTTTCTGAATCTGGCTTGAATTTCTGGCAGTTCTCTGTGGAAGTACTGCCCTAACAGCTTTTGAATGATCTTCAGCAAAATTTTACTTGCGTGTGATAGTAATGATATTGTTAGATAAATTCCAAATTCATTTGGGTCACCTTTCTTTGGAATAGGCATAAATATGGATCTCTTCCAGTCGGTTGGTCAGGTAGCTGTCTTCCCAAGTTTTTGGCATTGACTAGTGAGTACTTCCAGCATTGCATCCTTCTGCTGAAACATCTCAGTTGGCATTGGGTCAATTTATGGAGACTTGTTTTTCACCAATGTCTTCAGTGCAGCTTGGACTTCTTCCTTCACTGACGTTGGTTCTTGATCACATGCTTAAATGGTACAGTGATTCTGTGTATTCCTTCCATCTTCTTTTGATGCTTCCTGTGTCATTCAGTATTTTGCCCATAGAAACTTTCACTAGTGCAACTCGAGGCTTGAATTTTTTCTTCAGCTCTTTCAGCTTAAGAAATGCTGAGCATGTTCTTCCTTTTGGTTTTCTAACTCCAGGTCTTTGCACATGTCACTATAATACTTTACTTTGTCTTCTCCAGCTGCCCTTTGAAATCTGTTCGGCTCTTTTATTCCATCATTTCTTCCATTCGCTTTAGCTACTCAACATTCAAGAGCAAGTTTCAGAGTCTCTTCTGACATCCATTTTGGTCTTTCCTTTCTTTCCTGTCTTTTTAATGACCTCTTGCTTTCTTCACCCTAGGAGGAAACAGTTTTATTCTGTGCTCATTTCTGTTCATTGCTCTCAGGGTAGACGAACACCCAAGCTGACTAAAAGAGGCCCACCCATTTCCTGAGAATGACGAAGCCGCTGTGACCAAAGAGTGCATAGTGCCTCCTGCTGGCCAAGTGTTTATATTTTTTAATTCATTTCTGGTGACTGCATATGATCATGCTTCCGGTCTCCAGCTAGGAATGAGTGTGAAGGTTACACTGCCACCAGTTTGCAGAAGGAATTGGTTTAAACGAAAGAAGTCTTCATAGAGAGGTTGAATTTTAAGTTTTAAGTTTATTTTCTTCTCCTGCTAAACCGTTGGCAGTCTGAGGCTGAAGGTAAGGGCCCGTTCATTTTTGTATGAACAGGGTTGGGATAAATAATGCTTGGCAAAGATAACACTCACCAGTGTTGGTGGTAGAGGGCTAGCAAAAAAGAGGAAGACCCTCAACAACATGGATTGACACAGTGGCTGCAACAAAGGTCTCAAGCATAACAGTGATTGTGAGGACAGCACAGAACTGGGAGTGTTTTGTTTTGTTGTACATAGGGTCGCTATGAGTTGGAACCTGCTCGATGGCATCTAACAACAACAGCAGTGTTGATGGAGTTATTGAAAGACCCATGAGCTTCAGGAAAGCATTTCTCATATCGAAAATAGAGTTCAATATCTGATCACTGAGTTTTTGATTTCTTTAGTTATACTTGACACTAGCTTCTTATAACCAATTGCAGCTGAGAAGATTTTGACTCATGGTGACCCCATATGTGTCAGAGTAGAATCTGCGCTCTATAGGCTTTCGATGGCTGCATTTTTGTAAGTAGATTGCCAGGCCTTTCTTCTGAGGCACCTGTGGGTAGGCAGGAACCTCCAACCTTTTTGTCAGCAGCCTAGCATATTATCTATTTAGACCACCCAGCTTCTCCCTAATTTCTCATAATCAAAACAAAAAAACAAAATCCAAAACGGTTGCTGTTGAGTTGGTTCCAAGTCAAGGAAAAACCATGTGTGGCAGGGTAGAACTGTGCTCCACTGAGTTTTCAATAGCTGTGAACTTTTGGAAGTAGATCTGCAGGTCTTTCTTCCAAGGCATCTCTGGGTGGGTTTGAACTGAACCACCAACTTTTTGGTTAGTAGCCAGCACTTCATTGTGCCACCCAGTGAGCTTAGTTTCTCATAGTGAGTGACAATTTAACAATTCAAATACTAGACACTGTTAGCACACAACACATTTAGATAAACCACCAGGTATATAATTATGTGTACTAAATTCATGGTGTATGTGTATGTATTTTCCCTTGCCATTGGGTGCATTCCAACTTGTAGTGACCCTATAGGACAGAATAGAACCACTCCGTAGGATTTCCAAGAAGAAGCTGGTGAATTCGAACTGTTGACCTTTTTGGTTAGCAGCCATAGCATGCTGTAGCTCTTAACCACTGTGCAACCAGGGCTCTGTGTGTGTGTGTGTGTATATATATATATACACACACATATATATAAGACTGTTGGATGGGCAACAGTTTTAATGTGCATTACTGTAGAGTAGTTTGATTGTATAGCCTTATCAAATGTACAAATGTAAATATAAAAGAATAATTACCAAGAAAGTAGTTGAGAAGTTGACAGGAAAACAAGAAGTACATTAGTTTCATCAAAGCTTCTAAATATTTTGTCTAGGTAATAGACAGAAATTTTCTTAAGACCATGTCTCAAGGAGTCTGTACTTGGAAAATCCCAACTCTATTTACAAGACTGTTGTCCTCATTGCCTAGTGCTTCTGTAACACAAATACCACAAGTGAGTAAGTGGCTTTAAAGAAGAGAAATTCATTTCCTCAGTTTGGGAGGTTAAAAGTCCAGATCAGCTTCTTGGCCATGATCTGTGTCTATTCTGTTCTTTTTATAACTGAGAAGGAATTAGTTTTAGAATCCACCCTACATTGGTATGACCTCATCAACATATCAGAAGAAAACTCTATTTACAAACAAGATCGCATCGACAGGTACAAGGGTTAGGATGTCAATATAAATTTTGTGAGACATAATTGAATCCAAAGCAACTGTGCTTAGTCTTCTGGAGTCATAATTTCCAGAATCCAATCTCTTCTCTGGTGTTCTTCCTCCATGCAGAGAGAATGAAGCATATTCCCAGCAGGAAATATGGAAATACAAAACAGACAGTGGGACAGACACGCGGTGCTCATACAGATGTGCTGAAGGGAAAAAGAGAGGGTTACTTCAAAAGCATGTGAGGTTCTAGACAGCATTTCTTGCTCAGAAGACATAGGTCTCAGTGTGGTAATGTTTAGACATGCCAAGATTACATCTAAGAAAAGAGATCAAACTGCTCTTCTAGGTCATAAAACCTTGTACAATAGAATATTTAAAATTTTCCGGAATTGTTTTTCTAGTTACTAGGAAAAAATATCATTGCTCTTAAGGTAATGGAGAATAAACAGCATCAGTTTGAGAGGGCTGCATTTGAACTCATGTCTTCACGGTATAGCCAGGCTTAACTCAAAGGAAAGCAGCTAGAGAAAACCTATGGAAAAGAGGTTGAAGTTAGAAGGAAGTTGGCTGATCATCATGTTTGCCTGGGTGGAGGTTTTTGGAGTTGAGAAGTGAAAGAACTGTCCCAGAATGTACAGAGCAGTAGGAGGACAAGAGTTCAGAAGGTGATGGAAGAGAGGGGAGGCGCAATGGTCATTCAGGTTCAACAAGGTTCATGGTACCTGTGGTTAGGGTGGGAGGCTTGGCTTCCTCTTGCTCAACTGCACTGGCTATGATGTCAAAAATCAATAAGCAAACCACATGGTCATTTCAAAGCCAATATCTAATTAATTCAAACAACATACACCGTCAGCTTGAAATCATTCAATGGTTTGCCCCTGATGATAGACTTTGTTTATATGGTTTATAGGACTCTGCATGGTTGGAAGAAAGTTCTGGCAATCTACTTTTGAAAAATCAGCCACTGAAAATGCTAGAATCTATTCAGATGGCAGCTGGTGTTTAACTGGGCATGGTCACCCACTTTTGCTTCTCCAACTTTGTTTCATACCACTTTCTTTGTGATCTCTCCCCTCCAGCCCCACTGTCTTCTTCAATATCTCATATTTGCTAAGCTTGACCAGCTTTAGGACTTTTGCCTGTGCTTTTTTTATAGCCTGGATCATTTCTCCTGGATTTTATTACATAGTTAAATACTGTTCGTCCTTGAGAACCCAGCTCAAATATCTCTTCCAAAGAAAACCTCACCTGACCTCCCTCACCACATAAAATCCCCACTTGGTAATCCAGGATAATCTCCTGTCTGCTGTTCAGCAACCTATATTCCTTCTACAACCTTAATTCCCTTTTGCCATGTAATTTAACATATTCACAGGTCCTGGGGATTAGAACGTGGACACCTTTGGGGGGCATTTTTCTGCCTAACACAGTTTCTTAGAATGTGTGGGGCCTGCCCAGAGAGATAAACTAGGCAAGGTCCTTTCCACACCTGCAAATGTGGTAACCTCTGTCATTTCGATATCTTTCACTTTATTGCCACACTCAGCAAGCCTGTTTACAAATCTGCCTAATTGACTATATGACAACATGTATCCAAGAAAGAATCCAAGAAAGATAGTAAAGAAGAAGGATGTAGTCTATATAGGTCAATTAACTCTTTGGATCCCAGTTTTATTATTTCTAAAATGTATGGATGGAATTGTTGTTGTTGTTGTTATGTGCTGTGGAGTCAGTTTCGACTCATAGTGACCCTATGACAGACGGAAGTAGACATTTAAATTCTCAGGATCTTCAAGTATAGGGCAAGAGCAAGACGTATAAGGGTTCTGATTTTGTAGCCGTGAGAGTTTTTAATTTTATTGCTTCTGAGAACTGGAAGCTTAAAAATTGCTGAATGTCTCTATGAGTTCTGTTTTTGTCTCATTCTTTCTGCAAATTGGTTATGGAGAAATTTGGTAAATTTTGGAGCATAGTTGGAATCTGATTTTAAATAATGCTAATTGCTAAGGAAGAATTTGAAAATTTTATATACAAGAGACTGAGTCTTTTAGTACTTGTAAAATCTTTCTTCAGGCAAATATTAAATTGTTGTTTTGGGACATACGTTAATTCTTGGCTTAGCTCACAGACGCTTCCCCCATGAGACCTCAAATAAAACAATGAACATATCAATCTTATCATATCGATCTTTACTTATCTAAGGCCCCTTTCCTTTCCATATAAAGTTAATAATTAGTTTTTCCAACTCTTTAAAGACTACCGTTGGTATTTGGATCAGGATGCATTCTATTTGTAGATTGCTTCGGGTAGAATTGACATTTTCACAATATTGAGTCTACCTATTCATGAGCGTGGTATGTTTTTTCATTTATGTAGGTCTCTTTCGGTTTCTTGCTGTCGTGTTCTGTAGTTTTCTTTGTATAGGTCTTTTACATCTCTCGTTAGACTTACTTCTAAGTATTTTATTTTTTTTATGTCCTATTATAAATGGTGTTGTTTTCCTAATCTCCTTTTTGTAGTTCTCTTTATTGGTGTATAGGAATCCAACTGATTTTTGTATGTTTATCTTGTATCCTGCTACTCTGCTGAATCTTTCTATTAGTACCAGTAGTTTTCTCATGGAGTCTTTTGGGATTTCTATGTAGAGTATCATATCATTCACAAATAAGGAGAGTTTTACTTCTTCTTTACCAATTTGGATTCCGTTTATTTCTTTTTCTTGCCTTATTGGTCTAGCTGAGACTTCCAGAACAATGTTAAATAGGAGTGCAGATAAAGGGCATCCTTGTCTTGTTCCTGTTCTCAAGGGGAATGTTTTCAGCCTCTCTTCATTAAGAATGACGTTGGCCATTTGTTTTGCATAGATGCCCTTTATTATGTTGAGGAATTTCCCTTCTATACTAATTTTACTGAGAGTTTTATCAGGAATGGGTGTTGGACTTTGTTGAATGCCTTTTCTTCATCAATTGAGATGATCATGTGATTCTTTTATTTTATTTTATGTGGTGGGTTGATTTTCTAATTTTGAACCATCTTTGCATACCTGGTATGACTCCCACTTGGTAGTGGTGTATTATTTTTTTTGATATGATGTTGAATTCTATTGGCTAGAATTTTGTTGAGAATTTTTGCATCTATATTCATGAGAGATACTTGTGTGTAAATCTCTTTTTTTGTTGTGTCTTTGCCTGATTTTGGTATCAGGGATATCCTAGCTTCATTACTAGAAATTGACCGCTGAGTGCTGCCTTTGCTCTTTCCCAAAGGTTTTGGTATGATATGTTTTAATTCTTATTTGATTCTAGGAATTTTCTGATTCCATCTTTGTTTTCTTCTATTATCCAGTGGTTTTTAAGCAGGTTGTTATTCAGTATCCATGTATGTGATTTTTTTCCTTATGCTTCCTCTTGTTAATTTCTACTTTGATGGCATTGTGATCAGAGAAGATATTTTGTATTATCTCAGTGTTTTGTATTTTGCTGAGGGTTGCCTTATGGCCTAAGATGTGGTCTATTCTGGAGAACCTTCCGTGTGCATTGAAAAACAACGTGTACTTTGCTGCTGTTGGATGGGGTGTTCTACATATATCTATGAGGTCAAGTTGGTTGATTGTGGACTTTAAATCTTCTGTATCTTTGGTGAGTTTCTTTCTAGATGTTCTATCCTTTACTGAGAGTGATGTGTTGAAGTCTTCTACTATTATTGTGGAACTGTCAATTTTTCTTACAGTGCTGTTAAAGTTTATGTTTTTTGGAGCCCTGTTATTGGGTATGTATATATTTGTTATGGCTATGTCTTCAGATATTACCTTGAAGACTAACGTGCGCCTGACCCAAGAGTTTGTGTTTTCATTCACCTCATGTGCATGCAAAAGCTGGACTATGAATACAGAAGATCAAAGAAGAATTGATGCTTTTGAATTGTGGTGTTGACAAACAATATTGAACATACCACGGACTGCCAAAAGAATGAACAAATCTGTATTGAAAGAAGTAGTGCCAGAATGCTTCTTAGAAGCAAGAATGGTGAGACTATGTCTCACATACTTTGGACAAGTTATCAGGAGTGATCAATCCCTGGAGAAGGACACCATGTTTGGTAAAGTAGAGGGTCAGCAAAAAAGAGGAAGACCCTCAATGAGATGGATTGACACAGTGGCTGCAACAATAGGCTCCAGCATGACTAAGACTGTGAGGATGTTGTAGGACCGGGCAGTGTTTCATTCTGTTGTACATAGGGTCACTATGAGTGGGAACCGGCTGGTTGGCACCTAACAACAACAACATGTCTTCATGATGGATTGTCTCTTTAATTATTATATAATATCCTTCTTTGTCTTTTATGGTATATTTTGTTTTAAAGTCTATTTTATCTGAGATTAGTATTGCCACTCCTCCTTTTTTTGATAGTTTGCTTGATATATTTTTTCCATCTTTTGATTTTTAATAAATTTACATCTTTGTTTCTAAGGTGTGTCTCTTGTAGACAGCATATTGATGAGTCCTGTATTTTTATCCTTTCTGTCACTTTTTGCCTCCTTATGAGTGCATTTAAGCCATTTACGTTGACAGTGATTATAGTGTGAGTTTATTGTCATTTTTTAGTGCTTTTTTTTGTGTGTGTGTGGTGCTGATGTTTTCTTTGTTCCTCTTACTCTTCTGTGGTGAATTCCTTTTGTCTCTGGATTTTTTTTTTTTTTTCCTGTTTCTTTCATTTTCGTAGATTTTGTGTTTACTGAGACTTTATGTTTTTCTTCTTTATTTTGATGAGTGGCTTTGTTAACTTTCTTTCTGGTTATCTTGAAATTTACCCCTGTCTTCCTAAGTTTGAACCAGTCATTTTTTATATGATATCACCTTGATTTCCTCTCAGTCTGAAAGTTCTAAACTTACATCATTTAGTCTGTCTTTTATTTTTCTGACATTGTTGTCATTTGCAGATTAACCTCTCTGTTCCCCTGTTGTAAATCTTGAAAGTTCATTACCTAGGTTGTTATCTGGCTAATATGGTCTTGTATCCTAGATTCAGGCTGTTGTCTGATGTTGTTGGTTCTATAACAGAAGGACTCCCTTTAATAATTCTTGTAAGTTTGGTTTGTTTTTTACATATTCCTTTAATTTCTGTTGGTCTGGAAACTTCCTAATTTCACCATCGTATTTGAGCAAGAGTTTTGCAGGATATATTATTCTTGGTTGGCTATTTTTTAATTTCAGTGTTTTATATATGTCATCCCATTGCCTTCATGCTTACTGGTTTCTCCTGAGTAATCAGAGCTTAGTCTTATTGTTTTCTCTTCATATGTGACTTTTCATTTTTCTTGAGCTACTCTCAGGATTCTTTCTTCATCTTTGGTTTGAGCAAGCGTGATTATGATATATCTTGGCAATTTTCTTTTGAGGTCTATCCTATATGGGGTTAATTGAGCTTCTTAAATGGTTGGCTTTTCATCTTTCATGATATTAGGGAAGTTTTCTGTCAGCAATTCTTCAGTGATCCTCTGTTTTCTGTTTTCTCTCTGATCACTTGCAAAATTTTGCTTTTAATTGTATCCCACGTCTTTCTCAGGGTTTCTTCATTTTTCTTCTTTCTTTTCTCTCATTTTTCCTCAGACAAAGTGGTATCCAAAGATTTGTCTTCAGTTTTGCTGGTCCTGTCTCCTATTGTTTCAAACTTGCTCCTCAAACCTTCTATGACACTGTCCATTTCTGAAATCTTGTTGGATTTCTAATTGTTATCTTTGTATGATTTCCAGTTGTTTATTTTGAAATTTTGTTCTTGTATAGTTTTTCTGAATTATTCAATTGTTTTGTCTGTCTTTTCCATGATTTTGTATATATTTTCCATCATATTGTCTACTTTTTTCCTTATTTTTATCTGTGTTTTAATTCATCTCTTGAAGAGGCTTGAGTATTAGAGTTTTGAATTCCCTATCCAGTAGTTCCAGTGCCTTTTCTACTGCCAGAAGGTAATCTGGTGTTTTATTTTGGACAGTTACTAGAGCCATCCTGTCCTGTTTTTTTTGTTATAGTGTTTTGATATTGTCTGCTGTCTTTGGGACATTCAGTAATTACTTTCTTCGTTTATTGATTGTAGATTTGTTTGTTCCATCCAATTTCTTTGTTTTATTTGATTATGTCTGTGCAGGCAGGGTGAGAATTCTTTGTTGTTTGCTCATCTGTGGACATGATACTTCTCACCACCTTGTCCAGGTGAGCAAGGCCAGTCACTCAGCTATGGTACAGCAGAAAGGTCCAGTGGAGGAGGGAGGGTTGGCATGGATTGTTTGTGGCACATTCTTAGGCTGACAGGCTGGGGCTGGGAATGGGTTGTAGGGCAGAGTCCAGTGTTTCCCACCTGTGCTGCTCAGAGGTGCAGTGCTAAGTGTGTGATTCAGATAGGCAGGAGGGAAGGGGGAGGATGTGATGTGTGGAGTAAAGTGGGTGTGGGAAAGGAGAGAAAGTAGACAGAGAAAAAGTTAAAAAAAAAAAAAAAGAAAAGTACTGAAGGAACTTGCCAATGATTTGGCACAGACCCAGGGAAGCCATATGCCGGTGGCTTTCTAGCCCTGCGGTGTGACACAGCCCATCAAGAAGGGGCAGAGATGGCACACACGGCTAGGTGAGTGGGAGAAAGAAAAGGAAGAAAGGTAGAGAGAGACAAGAAACAAAGAAAAAAGAGAAACAAAGTTACCTGAGGGAGCCCACTTGGGTAGCATCGTGGAATGGAGAAGCAGCTCCCTCACTTGAGTGGCCTGGCAAAGCCCATAAAGAAAGAGCAGAGATGGCACACAGCTCCAGGTGGTTGGGAGAAAGGAAAGGAAGGAATATATAAAGACAAGATACTGATAAAAAAAGAAAAATGGCCCAAGGGAACCCACGAGCATAGTGGTAGAGTCTGGGAAGTAGCTCCCCAGCTGACCAGCACTGCACAGCCTCTCGGCAAGGAAAGCAGATGGCACACGGCGCCAGATGTGTGTTAGAAATGAAAGGTAGGGAGTGAGAGAGAGAGAAGAAAGCAAAAGAAGGCAAAAAAGCAATAGCAGCAACAAAAAATGGCACTGAAGGAGCCTACGGGTATGGGCGGGGTGAACCAAGCCCCAAGGAGCCGGCATCTCCCTGGTCAAGGGACCTTGGCGGGCCGCAAGTGGCAGAGGCAGTGCAGAGAGAAGAAAAGTGGGGATTGGGTGGGAAAGCTTGTATCTCTGGTTACTGGGTGCTCTGTCTCCTGCTGGGAGCACAACGAAGTCGTCTTCTTGGTGGCTGAGGGGTTCAAGATGGCGAATCTGGGCCGCTTTAGCTGATAGGGGACCTCCATTCCATAGCTCTCCTCTTTCTCTGTTCTCTGTCAGTTTCTTTTTCCATTCAGTGGTAAGTTCTTTAACCCTTCGATTGACGCGTAGGGTTCCAGGATTGATGTTTGTATTTGTTTTAGGTTTTCAGGTCTTTGCTGTGGAGAGACGGTGTGGTGCTTCCATCAATAGTTCATTCATGTTGTGAGATGTTTTGTGGATTCATCATTGTTCTTTATCGTAGTGTGTATTTACCACAGTTGTTAACCCTTATATCTGCTGATGGGCACTTAAATGTTGTTTCTTTATTTTTGCCATTGTGAATAATGCTGCAGTGAACATGGGTATGCATGTGTCTATTCATGTCATAGTTATTTCTTTAGAGTATATACCTAGGAGTGGGATTGCTGAGTCACATATAATACTTCTACTTCTAGCTTTCTAAAGAAGTGCTATAGAATTTTCCATAGTAATTGCACCGCTTTACATTCCCACCAGCAGTGTATAAGAGTTCCAATCTCCTCACAACCTCTCCAACACTTATTTTCTTTTTTTATTACTGCCAGTAATGTTGGGGTGAGATGGTACCTCATTATAGTTTTGATTTGCCTCTCTCTGGTGGAGTAGTGGTTAAGAGCTATGGCTGCTAACCAAAAGGTTGGCAGTTTGAATCCACCAGGCACTGCTTGGAAACCCTGTGGGGCAATTCTACTCTGTCCTTATAGGGTCGCTATGTGTCAGAATCCACTTGACAGCAATGGGTTTAATGGCTACTGATAGTGAGCATTTCTTCAAGTGTTTGTTAGCTGTTTAAATGTCTCCTTTAGTGAAGTTTCTGTTCATATTCTTTGCCCACTTTTTAATTGGATTGTTTGTCTTTTTGTTGTTGAGGTGTTGAAGTTTTCTATAAATTTTAAAGATTAGACCCTGGATGGGTATGTCACAGCCAAAATTGTTTTCCCAGTCTGTAGGTTCTCTTTTCACTCTTAGAGAAGTCTTTTGATACGCATGAGTGTTTAATGTTAAGGAGATCCCATTTATGTAGTTCATCTTCTGCTCTTTCTGCATTTTTAGTTTTTGTCTCAGTTTTTTATTGTTTTAATGAATGATATTACTTCCACTCAAAGGCTCATATTAACAAGACTAACAAAACTATATTATTGAAGAATAAACTTAAATATGCCTTATTTCATCATGAAAGTATCATATATGGTACTGATAAATAAAAATTAAATTATTAATGCAAGTAATAAAATTATTGCCAATCTTAGTTACCTCATTATTCTTTTTCATATAAATATGTTTAAGTTGTCTTATTAGGAATTTTCACACCATACATAGTTTTTGCACTCGGTAATGTAGGCGTACATGCACTATCTGCAGTTTGATCATCTATCCTTGACCTTCCCTTAATGCAAATTTATCACTGATTAAAATGAATTTTGTAAAAGCAGGTATGACTGCAAAATCATATCTTGGCACATGAAGGCTATTATCTTCTTTTAAAATCACAGTGTAAGTGCATTGAAGTGATGTTGTCAGAGGGGTGACTTTGAATCTGACCTAATTGATAGAAAATGTAAATTATTCAGAAGATTTTTTTTATTCAGACTACACACATTTCAAATGTTCAATAGTCACACATGGATAAAGGCTGCCTTATTGGACTTTTCAGTCTTGGGATTAAGGGCTGGGTTTAACCAGTTGGCTGAGGTGTGGGGCCAGAATTCTCCCTGAAGAATGTCACTGCACAGACTTTCCTTGCCATGATGTGGTTTGCAATATAGGTAACTTCTCAGGGGAAAATAATGATCATTTTAGAATGAAATCATCAGAAAAGTAGCAGATTATGCCTATTATGGTGCTCTAACCACTTTAGCCAAAAAACACCCCAGGTGCCTTCTGCAGATTTGACTTTATTACAGAAGCCACGGTCCTGTGTTAGTCAGGTTGAGGGTAAGTCTGGAAGGACTACATCAAACTAAGCATCACTGGGCCTCCATTAAACTGCCAACCAATATTCATTCCATCAATTTGATCATCTTTAAAAATATAAATATCAGTGAGAAAAAGATGTCATGTATTTATGATATTCTATTCCTATTAAGATGTTGTTCTTGTTAGTTGCTGCCGACTTGGCTTTCACTCATGGCAATCTTACGTATAACAGAATGAGACATTGCCCAGTCCTGAGCCATCGTCATGATCATCGGCATGTTTGAGTCCATTATTGTAACCATTGTATAGTGCCTTCCATCCCAGGGGACTCATCTTCCAGGACATATAGGACAATTTTCTGACGTGATCCATAGGGTTTTCATTGGTTAGTTTTTGGAGTCGATTACCAAGCCTTTCTTCCTAGTCTCTGATAGTCTGGAAACTCCACTGAAACCTGCCCACTATGGGTGACCCTACTGGTGGTTGAAATACCCATGGGATAGCTCCCAGCATCGTAGCAGTGTGCAAGACTCCATAGTATGACAAACTGACAGACAGGTGGTGGTCCATTATAATAAGCACTCTTCATTCAGTTTTGTAGTATTTAACTTTTGCAAATTCCCTTTGAATTTGCGAAGAGCCACACCATTGTGAATAGAGAAAGTAGAAAAATGTTATTGTGTAGTATCTGCCAAAAATGACATATTCTTCTCACGTTTGCTTCATTTCTGTCTTCATTTTGCTACAACTTACAAGCATTTTAATTAAGAACTCAAGGATTTTCTTGTCCTTAAGAGGGAAAAGAATAAACAACAAATCTTGAGAGCAGACCAGACATTGTAGTGAAAGGAAGGAGTTTATGGTGCAAATGTCCACCTCTCTGACAGGCTAACTCTAATCTGATACATTTGGGGCAAATAGTCAAACCCTGGAGTTATTATAATAAATCCCCTCATAAATTTTACTTACAAGCTCACCTTTCTTGTGATGAATTATCAAAATTCTATTTCTATCCTGCTTCTTTGTCTTGATTTAGGAACCCAAGTAGTGGAAATAACAGTTCTTTTGTGTGAAAGGTTTACTAATTTGCAGTGCTCATCTGAAGACAATGCTCCCCACAACTGAACGTGAAACAAACATACAAACACACCGCCAACAGGAATAACGTCACATTAACTCTAAAAGTAATATAAATCTTTTATATACTGAGGAAAGTACTAGGAACAGAGAATTGTCACACAACAGAAACATTATATATCATTCATGCATTAAATTCTTCTCATCTGTTGTTAACATTACCTAAGTATTGTGAAGCAGCACCTGCTCTTGGAGATCATTCCTGTGCGGTGGTCACTATTTCTGTGAACAAGATGGTAGCCTATATTTATTCCTCCTCTTTTTCTTTTTCCCAGGCTGACCTTTTTACTCCCTCTTTTTAATGCTTCCAGCTCTAGATTCTATAGCTTCTTTTTGGTAGGTGGTGATCTATTATTTTTATATTCACTTTATTGAGTTATAAATTTAAACTCAATCAAATGCCCACATTTAAAGTCTTTTGTTCCATGAATTCTTAAAAAAACAGCTTTAATTTGGAATTAGTTACACACAATAAAATTTACCAATTTTACATTTATAATTCAATGAGTTTGATAAATGGCCGGTCATGTAACTACCAACATTATCAAGATCTAGAATATTTCCATTACCCCTAAAATTTCCCTTATAGCATCCTTAATATTATATAGTATTTTCTATTATTGAACAGGAAATATTCTTTGCTAAGCATGAAAGCAGTAAGGATAGGATACTGGGACATTCTATTTTTAACAGTTAAAATATCAAATAGGCCTCCTTCAGACAGGCTCCACAGTAGAGTAAATCACTGAGGATCCTAATATCATTGTTTATTTTCTAATATTATTATTCAAAAAACAATTATTACGTTTCTGGAAGGAGAATTTCCTGATGAAATGATTGAAAAAGTCGGGATTTTTAGTTTGAGGTCAATCTCCATATAAATACACAACCCTGAAGTTCTAAGGGGAAAGAATTAAATGGCTGGGACAAGAAACTTTCCTGGGATCAATTCTCAAATGCTTGTTTCCATCCTCTGTGAGTCTCTGAGGCTGGACGGAAATGGAACCAGAAAGATGCAAAGCATTTAACTGCGGCGTGATAAAATTCAAAGAAGAGTCAGGGTTCCTTAAGGAGAAAGTATGTATTTCTGCTCTTAAATATTTCTCTGCAAAGGGGCTTGATGACTAGTTAAATATTTTAGGAGATCTAGGTTCAGAGCAGGGCTAAAACTTCTAGCATAAGCACTACTCTTGCATATAATAAAATAATAGCTAACACATAAAATATAAGGCATAACTAGAATGCTCTTTAGAAGTTACAGAGAATGAGGAGATTTTGTCAAGCTTACTTTGGACACATCATTGGGAACGACCAATGGCTAGAAAAGGATATCATGTTTGGTCAAGTAGAGGGTCAGTGAAAATGAGGAAAATCCATCATGAGATGGAGTGACAAGTGGTTGCATAAATGAAATCAAACATATCAAAGTTGTGAGGATGGCACTAGGCTAGGGAATGTTTTGTTCTGTTATACATAAGGTCACCATAAGTTGGAGCTTCAAACCCAGGCAGTCTGACATCCAAACCAGTGGTGTTGGGCATGAAAAAATGCCACTGAGCACTCAAGAAAGCACTCCCACTCTCCACCTCCATGGGAATCCTTGCACCATTGAAAACCCTCCAGTTTCATCCTGACATGACCACATGTTGAATTAAAGCTCTCCCAGACTATTCCTCATATACCTTTCTCTCTTTCTCTCTCTTTCCTGAGCAGATGTTGCATTCTTACCTCTACTACAAGACATTCCAAGACAGAAAAGCTGTGGTAACTTCTTATCTCTCTAGGAGGTCAGCAGGGTTTGCGCGTCTCAGAACATGTTTATGATGGTGATGACGTTGAAAAATGGATGATGATGGTGATAGTGATGAAGATTAGGAAGACAGAGCAATAGTAGTGCCAGTTCTACAATGAGAGAATTACAGGGACCACGAGTGTGAAACTGATACCGAAGTTTCAATGCTTAGGTTTCTGCACAGATCTGTTGCACTAGTTGGAATCTGGGCTTTCATTTTGTCCTGTCACTCTATGTATGTTGTGTTGGACTCCTACCAGAAGACCCAGCAAGAGGCAAGGAAGCAAAGACAAGGTAATCATTCAACAGAGGATGAGTTTCTCAGCATCTCCCACTCTTACCTTGGGCTGCTGTCTGGTGGTTTTTGCAGACCATGAACCAGGGTTTCCACCTTAGCAGGTGGGGTAGAAAGTCGCTAGCAGGCATCTTTCCTATGGAGACCTTTTCTACTAGAATGTTCCCATAGTCTCAGAAGGTGGAGTAGATGGCAGCACCTATACTTTTAGGCAGAGATATTATCGTGTAGCCCCAGGGGCTAAGATCCAGTACCAGTTTCCGTCAGTCTTGCACCAGGGAGGCGGGGGTGGGGCTGAAGGGAATGCTATTGCAGGAGAAATAACCCAAGCTGTGGAAACTGCTTCCCACAAGACCCCATGGCCCGAGCTCTTAGGTGGTTGCTGCTGTCGCTTCTTCTGCTGCTTCTCTGTTCCTGTGCCCAGAGTTTCCTCAAGAGACGGACTCAGGGTGATCCATCGAGCACAGCGAAGCACCATAGTAGTGGCTTGTTCAAGCAAAAGCTCGACCATTTCAGCAAAAGAAGGTCACAATTCTGGCTACAGGTAAAACCTAATGACCAGTGCAGGTAATGACAAGTGGGGAATGATGTGAGCTTGAGGCATTGAGGAGGGTGCCACTGAGGTCTGGGAGATATAGGAGGAAACATGGGGAGCATTTTCAATCCCTGGAAGGTTTGCAGTTCAAACCCATCCAGAGGCACCCTGGATGAAAGACCTGACGATCTGCTTCTGAAAGTTCACAGCCTTGAAAGCCCTATGGAGCACAGTTCTACTCTGAATTTCATGGACACACCATGAGTCAGAATAGACTATGTGGCTTCTGGTTTGTTTTGTGTTTGTTTTGTTTTGTTTTGTTTTGTTTTACTCTGTACTAGACATTGTGCTACGTATTTTACATCACCTTGCACTTTTTAGTATTTTTTTTTACATTTTTTGTTTTCATTATGAAATATTTTAAATATATAGAAATATAGAGACAACCATGTGTGTGCTTATTGAGGTTAACTACTGGTAGCATTTTGTCAGTTATTCCTATCTATTCTATGATTTTTTTTTTTTATGTGGGGGCCTTGAAGGGGTTGCTTGGAGGCACTTGGCCAAGGCCCAGATACTAGCAGATGAGCAAGCCAGCAGAAACTCAGAGAGGGTTGCTGCAAAGATGAATTCTAATATGTTTCTTGTTTTATTTTATTTTTGGCTTTAAAGAACAGAAATATATTTTCTCACAGTTATGGAGGCTAAAAGTCCAAATCAGGTTCTTGGCCATGTTAATTCCTTCTGTGAGCCTCTCTCTTAGTTTTCTGGGTCCGCTGGTGATTCTTGGCATTCCTTGGCATTGTCTTCTTCCTGGGTGTGTGTCACTATGTCTACTCTGCACTTTTTACAACTCAGAAGTGATTAGGTGTAGGGTCAACCCTCCTCTGGTATGAACTCATTAGCGTAACAAAAGAAAAGTCCCTCTTTTCGAACAAGATCCCTGGTAGCACAGTGGTTAAGAGCTATGGCTACTAATCAAAAGGTCAGCGGTTTAAATCCATGAGCTGCTCCTGGGAAACTCTATGTGGCAGTTCTTCTCTGTCCTATAGGTTCACTATCAGTCTGAATCAACTTGACAGCAATGGATTTTTTTTCCGCGGGGTGCATATTTTGGGAGACACAATTCAATTCATCACAATTCCTAAGACAACCCCATAACGTAGGAAGGGCAAGTATTGCTATGCCTGGGAGCAAACTGAGATTACAAAGAGCTAAAATGCTTGCTGAAGGACTGCCTACAGCGAGTAAGTGGAAGAACTGAGTTTAGAATCCCGGTCATTTGACTCTTAACCAAATGCTCTTTCTACTCTGTCTAAACAGAATTTCTAAAATATTTGCTCTGTTTGGATATCAGATACTGAAGGGCTTTGAGCTTGTTTAGAAATTTTGATCTCATGCAGGAAACAATGTGGAGCAACTGGAAGGTTTTGTGCAGAAGAATGACATGTTTAAGTCACTGCCTGAGGGACACAGACCTGGCTGGTGTAGCGTGTGTTAGTGGAATAGACATCTGGCGATGGTAGGGAGGGAGGTAGAGCCCTTACCATGCTTTCAAACCTGGACTCAGTTTAAATAAATAATCTTTGTTTATTTTTAATTCATGTTTCTTGTTATTGTTCATTCTTATAAAGGTGTTAATATTTGTTTTTAGTTTTGTTGTTAAAAGTAATTTCACTCAAATCTTACAGACATGAATAAAGCTCACAAGTTTTAAATTTTTCTGTTTACATGGATTTTTATCTTTTGTTTAACGTTTTATCCAGCTGAAATATAAGTTCTATGTAATTTTGTATTCTGTCTCCCAAACTAGTTCACCAAATATTAGTTTATAACTTTAACTTCTGCTTCATCAACTTAATAGTAGTTTCTAGAGGGGCCTAAGGACCTTTCAGGTGTCCTGGGTGTGGTGGCACAAATGGTTAAACAGTCAACTACTAGCTGAAAAGTTGGTGCTTTGAACCCACCCAGAGGCACCTTGGAAAAACCTGGCAATCTGCTTCAGAAAAGTCACAACCTTGAAAACCCTATGAAGTACAGTCCTATTCTGCACTCATGCAGTAGCCATGAGTCAGAATCGACTTAATGGATACTTATTTGGTCTTTTGATTTGAGAACATTTCACTGAGCTAACATGCCAACCTTCGCTGAACCATTTAGTTTTGGAGGAATATTTTCAGTTACTTTTTGTTTTATCTGCTTTCCCAGTTGCATAAATTTTCTATAAATTTGTTGCTAGAACTAGAAGGTTGACCCAATTCAGTTTCTTTTTTGTTTTTCGAGAGCGTGGGAGGAAGACTGCTTCATAGATAATGACAAGTTGTTTCATGTAGAAATATGTAAGGCCTGAAAAGTCTTTTTTATTATTGTTATTATGGTAGAAACTGTTGATGCCCAATGTCTAGATCTATTAATTCACTGGGGGCTTGCAAAGTGACAATATTCTAATTTTATCATTCTTCCTTTATTAGCTGGAATACATGTATAAAAGAGTCTTCCCATCTATTATTTGGTTACTTGGTGACAAAATTTGTATTGGAAAGACAGTATAAATACTTGACTCATTCCCTTTTTTTAACTAGATTTTAAAACAACAGTAAGGTTAATATATTTAGAATATCACACAGTCATTCGTTTTCTTTACCACATCTTACACAGCAGTCTCAGAATAATACCAACACAGCCACCAATATTATGATTACTGAAAGATTATTAAAAATTTTCTTTGCAGTCTATTCATCCATGAGGTTGATTCTTCTAAAGATGTACATACAGTTAAATTACCGGTTTTCCAACAGTCACTCAGAATTGTTTCTCTTGGTGTGGTTATGTGACAAGATATCATTTGCATCTATTTGTTTCATTTTATTATTTTTAAAAATTGGTTTTGTAAAATTCAATTTTATGTTATAATTACCTAGTTGGTTTGAGCTTATAGTGAGCCTATGTACAACAGAATGAAACACTGCCCAGTCCTGTGACATCTTCATGAACCTTGTTATTCTTGAGCCCATTGTTGCAGCCACAGTCAATCCGTCTCATTAGGGATCTTACTTTTTTTCACTGACTATTTTACCAAGCATGATGTTCTTCTCCCTGGACTGATTTCTTCTAATAACATGTCCAAAGTATGTGAGATGAATTCTCACTCTCCTTGCCTCCAAGGAGCATTCTGGCTGTACTTCTTCCAAGACAGATTTCTTCGTTCTCTGGGCAGTCCATGGTATATTCAGTATTCTTCATCAACACCCTAATTCAAAGACGTCAATTCTTGGGTCTTCCTTATTCGTTGCTCACCTTTCGCATGCATATGAGGTGACTGAAAACACCATGGCTTGAGTCAGGCACACTTTAGTCGTTAAAGTGACATTTTTGCTTTTTAACTCTTTAAAGAGGTCTTTTGCAGCAGATTTGCCCAATGCGATACCTCATTTGATTTCCTGACTGCTGCTTCCATGGACATAGATTACAGACCCAAGTAAAATGAATTCCTTGACAACTTCAATCTTTTCTCCATTTATCATGATGCACTTACTGGTCCAATTGTGAGGATTTTTGTTTTCTTTATGTTGAGGTGTAATCCGTACTGAAGGCAGTAGCCTATGATCTTTGCCTAAGTGTTTCAAGTCCTCTTTGCTTTCAGCAAGCAAGGTTTCGTCATCTGCATATCCCAGGTTGTTGATGAGTCTTCCTCCAATCCTGATGATCTGTTCTTCACGTAGTTCAGCTTCTCTGATTATTTGCTCAGCATACAGGTTGAGTAAGTATGGTGAAAGGATACAACCCTGATGCACACCTTTCCTGACTTTAAACCATGCACTATCCCCTTGTTCTGTTCGAATGACTGCTTCTTGATCTATGTACAGGTTCCTCATGAGCACAATGAAGTGTTCTCGAATTCCCAGAGTGGGCTGCCAAAAGAATTTCCCTATCAAGAACTTTTACCTGGAATACATATGCTGAGAGACTGGTGCCCTCTTGTTACTTCTGGAACACAGATTTTATGGACAGAGCCAACCAACAGGGTAAATTAAGGATTTCCTTTTTGTGGTTGTTCTCATTGCTGTTGCTATTCTCTCTCTCTTTTTAATTTTGGCAATTAAATCTAAATATATTCCTCTTTCGGAAAGCTGAATATTTGAAAATTCAAGTGATAAGAAAGAAAAACTTTAGGTGGAGGTTTAGGGTAGCAGCAACTTTCTTGATTAAAAAAATTCATATGAAATATCCTTTGAATAAAAAGTATTCCTCATGTTCTATAATTTCATGTTGAAACTTTGTATTTTCCTGAACATGCTTAAACAAAACGTCATAACTATTAATTTTTTTCTACTCCAGTAGAATTTTAAACCATGAAAACTACTCTCCCCATGGAAACAGAGGAGACCTTTTTGTTAAAACAACTCATCAAAGGAAACTGGTTGTCATATTAAATTTCAGCCTGCAGTGTAAGGGCAAGAAGCAAGAATATGAGACCTTTTTTTTTTGCCTCAATAGCTTTTTCTTGCCATTTACTATTTTTGCCCTTTCCCCCAGTGGAAAGATGTGTTTTTAGCATCCTTGCTTACAGTTACAAACTGTTTATTATATGAAGTCAAGCAAATAGGAAGAAGTTTACAAAGTACTTCTGCAGGTTATGATAAAGCCAATTTAATGTCAAGGTATCTTATTCTCATTAAAATAAAAAGTAAGGATTGATTTTTACAACGCTGAGAATGTGATTAGTGTCTATGAAATGATACTTTTTTTATATGAGTCATAATTCTTGGTACCGTTTATCAGGACACACTAATAATTACTAGAAGTTTCACCTGCTTCTTTCTTGCTGTGACTCCACAAGTCTGAGTTTTGAATTCCAAGTCACTTAACTTTTGGTAGTATGGTGACACTCCAATAACCCCATCACTTCTACATTTCTTTTTTAGAAACTTTGATTTGTATGTGTGTATGTTAATGATATTATGATAGCCTATGAATAGTCTTAAGTATGAGATTTCTTTATTAATCTCTCTAAGGAAGTAAAATGCTGTTCAAAAATGGAATAACCTGTATTACAGAAAATTTGTTTTTTAATCCAAATTAACTTCATGTGGTGCATCTCAGTAGGAGGGTGCTAGAAAGAACCTACAATAGAAATTGGAGTTTGAGTAATTTGGGGGAGAATCTAAAGATATGAGAATTTGCTGTTAGAAAGTGAGGGGAATTCTATGATTGAGTATTTCAATAAATTTTATCTACAGTTTTCCAGTTACATTCTATTGGCTTGAACTTAATCAGCAAGTCCACATCTGGCTGGAAGGGTGGCTGGGACATGTGGTATTTACTCTGGCTCCAGCTAAAACACAGGGGTTTAATTACCTAAAGCTGAAACCAAACCAAACCAGTTGCCATCAAGTCGATTCAGACTGATAGTGACCCTATAGAAAAGAGTACAACTGCCCTGTAGGGTTTCCATAGAGCAGCTGGTGGACTCAAACTGCTGACCTTTTTGGTTACTAGCCAAGCTCTTAACCACTGTGCCACCAGGGCTCCCTAAAGCTGAAAGGGAGAGTGAATATTAGCGGGAAAGGCTTTGCTGTAGCTTCTCATTAGGATAATTGCTGAACCAAGACAAACATTTTGCCTCTTAAAGCCCTTATTATATGAGGACAAATTGTTTTCAAAATGATCTTACCATTCGATACTTCCACAAGTGGTACAGGAGAGAGCCTGACCCATCACATCCATGACAACCCTGAATACTAAAGTAAATCTTACCAGTTTGATAGGAGGGACAAATATATTCATATTTATGTTACTTAGATAATAGAATGGAGTAGTAAATATTTTCACGTATTTGCTGGCCGTTTCTGTTTATTCTTTGTGACTATTCTATGTCCTTCGTCAACTTTTAAATTCACAATCAGCTAGTTATAGCATCATGTAGGGGCAGGGAGATCTTTTTTTAATAATAAAGATTGAAGACATCCTAGGTTTACAGGAAACCTTATTATGGAGGAAACACCACTGAAAAGTAAATAACAAATTTTATTTAGTTTTCTTATGACGAAAAACTTAGATTCAAATAGGGTTCTGTCTGGTTGTAGCAGCAAACCAGAAAGAATGGAAAATAGCATCAGTACAATTAACTAGGTTTTTGTAATGCCTTGGAAACAATTAAATTACTGGCATTTTAGCCCTTTTAAAAATGGCTCCTCTCTGAGTCAGGGTAATAGTGTGATAGCTGTGCTTCAGATCAGTGTGTGGAGAAAGGTCACCATATGGGTGGCAACAGGCATTTCAAGCTTCTTCACAGTGGTGACAAGAGGAAATGGCATAATTAAAATGAGACAATTCTAACAATTATTGCTAGCTCCTGCATTTAAGTGTCACTGTAACTCAGATTATTCTAATTAAAATTTCAGGTTGGACCTGGTATAAATACTCAACATGTTTTCAAAATATACATTTTTACTTTATAGTCAAGCTGATGTTAAGCAACATATTTTCTGCTTTAATTGTTGTCGCAAACAGCTTGTGTTTATGCTTTAATTGTAGAGATCTGAGCACTGCCAGCCTCTGCTACCTCAGCAGCAGGCAAGCCTTGGCTGACATGGTCAACTTCCGAACTGAAATAGCAACGAAACTGGGACTCACCAAAAATAAATGAGTTACATTTGGCAGCTCTTATGGTGGTTCACTTGCAGTGTGGTCTAGAATAAAACATCCCAATCTGTTTGCTGCAGCAGTGGGCAGCAGTATACCAGTTCAAGCAAAACTTAATTTTTATGGTGAGTATCATCTATATATAGGAATCCTTGGGTGTGGCAAAACGTTAATGCACTCAGCTGATAACTGAAAGGTTGGAGGTTCAAGTCCACACAGAGACACCTTGGAAGAAATGTCTGGCAATCTGCTTCTGAAAAATCAGCCATGATTTTTCTACTCTGACACACATGAAGTCATCATGAGTTGGAATCAACTTCTGGTTTTTATTGTATATATATATATGTGTGTGTGTGTGTGTGTGTGTGCGTGTGTAGTATATATATATAATAAGAAAAGTATCTCTAAGTCAGTGATTACCATAATAAGCCTGACCTAATAACATAGGGTCACCCAACTGGACTTAAGTCTACCTCCCTTCCTATATGATAGGGTTCCACGAGAGATTTATATGTTACCTGCAGTTGGTACTTGGTATCTATATTTGCCACCATATGGTGGGTGATAGCTTCTTAAAAGATGGAAATGATGTGACAAGTCTTAGCTGTTGATTTGTTAGTGAAAGAATTCATGATTTAACTATTTCCAAAGAAGTAAAGGAAAAGCTCTTATTTCTGAAGTACAGAAATTACTTATATTGTAGTTGCCTTTCAATTTTCCTTCCTACTACCTGACTTTCCCCCACACGTCTGTCAGTTTGTTGTACTCTGGGAGCTTGCATGTTGCTGTGATTCTGGAAGCTATGCCACTGGTATTCAGATACCAGCAGAGTCACTAATGGCAGACAATTTTCAGCTGAGTTTCCAGACTAAGACTGACTAGGAAGAAGGACCCAGCAGTCTACTTCTGAGAAGCATTACCAGTGAAAACCTGATGAATAGCAGCGGAACATTGTCTGATATAGTGCCAGAAGATGAGCCCCCACCACAGGTTGGAAGGTGCTCAAAAGACAACTGGGGAAGAGCAGCCTCCTCAGAGTAGAGTCGACCTTAATGATGTGGATGGAGTCAAGCTTTTGGGACCTTCATTTGCTGATGTGGCAAGACTGAAAATGAGAAGAAACAGCTGCATACATCCATTAACAATCGGAACATGGAATTACGAAGTATGAATCTAGGAAAATTGGAAATCATCAAAAATGAAATGGAACGTATAAACATCGGTATCTTAGGCATTAGTGAGCTGAAATCAACTGGGACTGGTCATTTTGAATTGGACAAACATATGGTCTACTATGCCAGGAATGACAACTTGAAGAGGAATGGCGTTGCATTCATCATCAAAAAGAACATTTCAAGATCTATCCTGAAGTACAACACTGTCAGTGATAGAATAATATCTATACCCCTAAAAGGAAGATCAGTTAATACTACTATTATTCAAATTTATGCACCAATCACTAAGGCCAAAGATGAAGAAATTGAAAATTTTTACCAACTTCTTCAGTCTGAAATTAATCAAACATGCAGTCAGGATGCATTGATAATTACTGGTGACTGGAATGCGAAAGGTGGAAACAAAGAAGGATCAGTAGTTGGAAAATATGGCCTTGGTGATAGAAATGATGCCAGAGATGGCATGATAGAATTTTGCAAGACCAATGACTTCCTCATTGCAAATTCCTTTTTTCACCAACACAATGAATATACATGTGGACCTCACCAGATGGAATACACAGGAATCAAATTGACTGCATATCTGGAAAGAGACAATGAAAAAGCTCAATATGATCAGTCAGAACACGGTCAGGGGCTGACTGAAGAACAGACCATCAATTGCTCATATGCAAGTTCAAGCTTAACTGAAGAAAATTAGAACAAGTCCACGAAAGGAAAGTACGACCTTGAGTATATCCCACCTGAATTTAAAGACAATCTCAAGAATAGGTCTGATGCGTTGAACACTATGACCGAAGACCAGACGAGTTGTGGAATGACATCAAAGACATCATACATGAAGAAAGCAACAGGTCATTAAAAAGACAGGAAAGAAAGAAAAGACCAAAATGGATGTCAGAAGAAACTCTGAAACTTGCTCTGGAACGCAGAGTAGCTAAAGCAAAAGGAAGAAATGATGAAGTAAAAGAACTGAACAGAAGATTTCAGAGGGTGATTTGAGAAGACAAAGTAAAGTATTATAATGTGCAAACAGCTGGAGACAGAAAACCAAAAGGGAAGAACACACTCGGCATTCGTCAAGCTGAAAGAACTGAACAAAAAATTCAAGCCTCGAGTTGCAATAGTGAAGGATTCTATGAGGAAATATTAAACAATGCAGGAAGCATCAAAAGAAGATGGAAGGAATACACAGAGTCATTATACCAAAAAGACCTGGTTAACGTTCAAACCATTTCAAGAGGTAGCATATGATCAGGAACTGATGGCACTGAAGGAAGAAATCCAGCTGCACTGAAGGCATTGTTGAAAAATGAGGCAGCAGGAATTGATGGAATATCAACTGAGATGTTTCAACAAACTGATGCAGCACTGGAAGTGCTCACTTGTCTATGCCAAGAAATTTGGCAGATAGCTACCTGGCCAACCGACTGGAAGAGATCCATATTTATTCCTATTTCCAAGAAAGGTGATCCAACCAAATGTGGAAATTATTGAACAATATCATTAGTATCACACACAAGTAAAATTTTGCTGAAGATCATTCGAAAGTGGCTGCAGGAATATACCCACAGGGAAATGCCAAAAATTCAGGCCGGATTCAGAAGACGTGGAACAAGGGATATCGTGGCTGACGTCAGCTGGATCCTTGCTGAAAGAAAGAATACCAGAAAGATGTTTACTTGTGTTCTATTGACTATGCAAAGGCATTCGATTGTGTGGATCATAACAAATTATGATAACTTTGCAGAATGGGAATTCCAGAACATTTAATTGTGCTCATGACGAACCTGTACACAGATCAAGAGACAGTTGTTCGGACAGAACAAGGGAATACTGTGTGGTTTAAGTCAGGAAAGGTGTGGGTCAGGGTTGCGTCCTTTCACCATACCTATTCAATCCGTGTGCTGAACAAATACTCAGAGAAGCTGGACTATGTGAAGAAGAAAGGGGCATCAGGATTGGAGGAAGACTCCTTAACAACCTGCAGTATGCAGATGACACAACTTTGCTTGCTGAAAGTGAAGAGAACTTGAAGCACTCACTGGTGAAGATCAAAGACCACAGCCTTCAGTAAGGATTACACCTCAACATAAAGAAAACAAAAATCCTCACAACTGGACCAATAAGCAATATCATAATAAATAGAGAAAAGATTGAAGTTGTCAAGGATTTCATTTTACTTGGATCCACAATCAACACCCATGGAAGCAGCAGTTAAGAAATCAAAAGATGCATTGCACTGGGGAAATCTGCTACAAAAGACCTCTTTAATGTCACCCTCAAGACTAAGGTGCACCTGACCCAAGCCACGGTATTTTCAATCGCATCTTATGCATGCGAAATCTGGACAATGAGTAAGGATGATCGAAGAAGAATTGACACCTTTAAATTGTGGTGCTGGTGAAGAATATTGAATATATCACGGACTGCCAAAAAGAACCGAAATCTGTCTTGGAAGAAGTACAACCAGAATGCTCCTTAGAAGGAAGGATGGCAAGACTACGTCTCACATACTCTGGACATGTTGTCAGGAGGAATCAGTCCCTGGAGAAGGACATCATGCTTGGTAAAGTACAGGGTCAGCGAAAAACAGGAAGACCCTCAATGAGATGGATTGACACAGTGGCTGCAACAACAGGCTCAAGCATAACAACGATTTTGGGCATGGTGCAGGACCAGGCAGTGTTTCGTTCTGTAGTGCATAGGGTCACTATGAGTCGGAACCAACTTGACGGTACCTAACAATAACAACAACCTGATTTTATGTTAAAGCATTTATAATTAACGGCCTTAGGATTTTTCCAGGTAGACAAACACTTGTGACTGGCAATTTGGGCCTCTGAATACATGTTCCCATTAAAATGTGTAAAGTGTAAAATTTTTAATTAATTTTTTCTTTTAAAAACAAAAATATCCCCCCTCCCGAAAAAAAGAAGATAAATTTTGGGTAAATTTTCCTTTAATATTTGAACTTTGCAAAGGTAAGCAAATATTCACTCATCATTCCAGTTCAGCTTCCTGTAGCTTTGATAGAATCTTATCTAGTCCAATAAATCTGAAAGCTGTAACACTGAGACATTTTTCTCCCTTTCTTTTTTAAAGAGTAAAACCACTTTTAGTTCATGAATACATCAGGATTTTCAGAGTATGGTTATCAGTCATTGTTTACTACCGATTTTACTTGGCATTCTGGCAAATCTTTTAATTTTATAGTTTCTTAACTTTGTTATATTATAAAACGGAAGTAATTGCAAACTTGAAAAAATTATATCTGACAAATGGCTACAATTAAACCATACTAAATATACTTTTTTTTTTCTTTTTCATGTTGTTAGAGTACTATGAAGGAGTTGGAAATATTCTGTCTGCTCATAACAGCGAATGTCCCAAAGCAGTCAAAGAAGCTTTTGATATTCTCGTGCAGATGCTGAAACTTCCAGAATACTGCAGTAAGCTTATAGATGATTTCATGTAAGTGGGTTGATTTGTGTGTGAGAGGGTCTCTGCCTAAATACAGTCTGGGATTTACTTGAATTTACACCATTAATGTCATTTTCTTACATTAAGGCTACTTACCTGAAAAGAAAGGGAAATTCTTAACAGTTTAGTTCCTTTTCGATATTATTTATATTAGCAATTACTACATTATATAAGAGGCATGGCTGGGACCTCTGTGGATGTTTTTAAGTCCAGTGGGAGTGCAGATCAGAGGGCAAGAAAAAGTGGGTCCCACCCTTGGGGTCCTAAGGCAGTCAAGGGGCATGCTGAAGCACTTGCCCCTGGAGAAGAGGGGGCAACCAAAGAGGAGAGGAGGCCCTGAGGACAAATCTTGCCATTTCCATGAACCAAAGAATAGCGGTTTTCCACACGGTTTGGACTATTAAAACATACTGGAGCATTTCAGAAACCGAACAACAGTGTTTTTAATGTTTGGATTTTTTTCCTCATTGAATAAGGCAGCCTTTGTTGTTTAAGATCTAGACTAGAGATTTCCATGGTAGTGGAGGATGTTCTTTTTTGAAAGTAGGAGAATCCCCCGGAAAGTGAATTTGGGAAAAGTAGATAAGCTATAAATGAAGCATAAGAAATTTTGACATTTGCCTTTACCTCGAGGAATGGAATAAGATGCAGTGGGAGACAAGCATTGAAAGGCATCACATGTTTTACTCTTAATGGTACTTAGGTTACAGGCGGAAAAAGGAGACAGTGAAAGCCTAAAGATTAATATCATACCAGGCCAAGTATTGAAGAATGGGTGAGGGGAAGTTCTGGAACCTTCAGAGAATTTGATGGGAGGAATCACAATTTTGCTGGAAGGTCTCATATTAACCATGTTGTTGTTGTTAGCTGCTGTTGATTCATGTCGACCCTATGCACAACCAAACAAAATGCCGATCTTTCCTGTGCCATCCCATGACTGGATGCAAATTGGACAGTTGTGATCCACAGGGTTTTCATAACCATACTCACCTTCTTTAGCTTCCCAGGTGCTGAATTATGATGTTGATAAAGCTAACCAGCAGGGAGAGCCATCACCTTAAATTTCCCTTTTGTGGATTATAAAAATCATCTGATAGTTAACAGTCAAATCAAAAGCTTTTATGTTCCTGCAGACTTATTGTTCTGTTATTATTGCCAGTGGGCTTCAGATTGATTCAACTCATAGAAACCCCATATGTGCAGGGTAGAACTGCTGCATAGGGTTTTCAAGGCTGTGAACATAAGTTAACAAAATAATTTAGGTCTCTTGGTTGTGGCCTTCAGTATGGATTATACCTTAACATAAAGATAATAAAAATCTTCACAATTGGATCAATAAGCAACATCATGACAAATGGAGAAAATATTTAAATTGTCAAGGTTTTCGTTTTACTTGGCTCCACAATCAACGCCCACAGAAGCAGCAGTCAAGAAATTCAACAACGTATTGCATTGGGAAAACTGCTGCAAAAGACCTCTTCAAAGGATTGGAAAGCAAAGATGTCACATTGAGGAATAAGGTGCACCTGAACCTACCAATTGTATTTTCAATCACCTCGTATGCATGCTAAAGCTGGACAGTGAATAAGGAAGACTGAAGGAGAATTGATGCCTTTGAATTATGATGTTGGCAAACAATATTGAATATACCATGGACTGCCAGAGGAACGAATTTGTCTTGGAAGAAGTACAGCCAGAGTGCTCCTTAGAAGGGAGGATGAGGAGACTTTGGACACGTTATAAGGAGTGGCCAGCCCCAGGAGAAGGATATTATTTTTGGTAGAGGGTCATCGAATAGGAGGAAGACCTTCAATGAGATGGATTGACCCAGTGGCTGCAACAATGGGCTGAAACATAACGATTATGAGGATGATGCAGGACCCAGCAGTTTTTTGTTCCATTGTACATCGGGTTGGGATGAGTCGAAACCTACTTGATGGCACCTAACAGCAACAGTCACGGCACAAGATTGGCTGTGATTGTAATGAGATGGAACCAGTGGCTTTCATCCTCTCCTGTTCTCTGCTGTCCACAAAGATCTACCCCAGGCAAATGCCTTGCAAATGTCCACATTTGTCCAGAAGGGGGCAGGAGAAGATCATATGAAAAGGTTAATAGCGATCCAATACCTTTCATGGGAAACCATCTCAACACAATTGGCCAGTGGAAAATCAAGATATTTGTTTCTTTTAAATCTAAATCATTCAGATTTTATTATGTATAAATTTTAAATGCTGTTTAAGGAAGAAAGTCTTCAAACTTAAACTATAAATTATATACTTTACTTTCAGTCTGCAGGATTAATCTTGGGTACATATGGTACTACAGATTTTAATATTCCGTTAACTCATTAATGGATAATTTTTTCAAGGCTTTACCATTCTCTTCACTTTTCTATTGATGTTCTTGAGGGCATCAGTCCACTGTAGGTGTCTCCGGGGAGACTCAGCCTGTTTGCTCCATGCAAGTCTAGTCGGCTGTTCTGTGTATGCCAAAAGTTTCAGGGAGAGTACTGCCTTCTGCAGCCTTGAACCCTGCCTGATGTGCATGCAAACACTAGGGACACAGCTGACATGTCCTTGTTTGCTTCCCTGCCCAGGCACCGAGACTCATCACCCTGTGGCTCAGCAGGTCTTCCTGCCTCAAAGCTCTTCAGGTGGTCAGGCTGTGACATCCTCTTACCTCCTGCCAAGGGTAGAACAGAAGGGACCAGAACTCTCTTGGCTTCTGATTTTGAGCTCCAAAATTAGAACCTCTTGCCAATCCGCCCCCTGCACATATTCTAGAAATTAATCAGCTGTTACAGCATTTCTATTTTAAATAGTTATAAATCAAGAGTGGGTAGAACAAGAGTTGATTAAGTCTTAGGATCTGTGTAAGACACTTGCATTTGTAATCAGGTTTGTACCTTGGATGAAGAAATGTTCCAAGCAAAAACAGACTAAATACAAATACCTAAACCAATTTGCTTCATGGGAAGGAATGTTCAATATTGTTAAAGTATGTTTTTAATTAGATGTATGGAATTGCTCATGTTGCTTCTTGTGCTAATAGGAAGGCTGAATATAATTCTAATTATACACAGTAAATAAGATTCTGTCCAATTTTGACACTACTTAGGCCTGGTGAGGGGTTGGTGACATCATGGATACTTTCTCAAATGTAATAAGATTGCAAATTCCAATATATCTCAAGTTGCATGGCAAGGCCACTCGTTTGTCCACTGGGACTCAGCCACCTTCATAAACCTTTGACTGAGTCCAAGTGAAATCAATTTCTTGTTGCTTTAATAGATTTCAGGACTGTGTCTCTGTCACCTGCTGAAGAAGATCCAGGTTTTAGCAAATCAGTAGGCTTGTGTCCTTCCTATTATCTGACCCAACTCCCTATCAAAACCAAAAACAATACGAAACCCATTGAGATCAAGTTGACTCCAGCTCATAGCAACCCTATAAGAAAGAGTAAAACTGTAGCAGTATGGTTTCCAGGCTTTAAATTTACAGAAGCAGACTGCCACATCTTTTTCCCACAGAGAACCTGGTAGGTTCAACCGGTGACTTTTCAGCTTGTAGCCAAATGCTTAACCACTCAGCCACCAGGGCTCCTTCGTACCACTACTCAGCAACCCATACAAAATGTAAGACTAGGTTTCTTCTTATCAAAGGCCTCTGATATTATAGTTAATGTATAATGAACGGAGCCCTAGTGGCAGAGTGGTTAAGAGCTCAACTGCTAACCAAAACGTCGGCAGTTTGAATCCACCAGCCACTCCTTGGAAACTCTATAGGGCAGTTCTTCTCTGTATTACAGGGTCACTATGAGTCGGAATCAACTCAACAGCAACATGTAAAGGTATAATGAATATGATAATAAGTTCCTTAGTTCTTTGGGCCTCAGTTTCCTCATCTATAAAAAGAAATGGTGTTATCTAAAGTCACTTCCAAAAATTCTGGGATTATGTTGTACTTTCCAACTACCAGTTAACTACACTAAGCTTTGCCTCTAGAAAATGCAGGCTTGATTTATTTAAACTTAAAAAAAAAACTTAGCATCTAATAACTATGCTAAAATATTTTCCTAGATTCATAGAATAGCTAGACTGCTATGAATAGTAGGTGTAGTATACCCACAAGACCCAAAGATATACGATGATGTTTAACATACAGATTTTTGAGTCTTTAACTGTTGTTATTCTCAGGTACTATCAAGTCGCTTTGACTCATAGCAATTCTAGTATAGTACATGGTCCTGTACCATCCTCACAATCATTGCTTGAGCCCATTGTTGCAGCCACTGTGTCAATCTATCTCATTGAGGGTCTTCCACTTTTTCACTGACAGTCTACTTTACCAAGCATGATGTCCTTCTCCCCGGACTGGTCTCTCCTGACCACATGTCCAAAGTACATAAAACAAGTCTTGCCATCCTCCCTTCCGAGGAGCATTCTGGCTGTATTTTTTCCAAGACACATTTGTTCGTTCTTCTGGCAATCCATGGTATATTCAATATCCTTCACCTACACCATCATTCAAAGGTATCAATTCTTCTTCAGTCTTCCTTATTCATTGTCCAGCTTTTGCATGCATATTAGGTGATAGAAAATATCATGCCTTGGTTCAGGCTCATCTTAGCCCTCAAAGTGATATCATTGATTTTTAACACTTTAAAAAGAAATTTTGCAGCAGATATGTGCAATGCAATGAGTCCTTGGATTTCTTGACTGCTACTTGCATGGGCATTGATTGTGGATCCACGTATAATGAAATCCTTGACAATGTCAACATTTTCTCCATTTATCATGATGTTGCTTATCAGTCCAGTTGTGAGGATTTTTGTTTTCTTTATGTTCAGGTGCAATCCATACTGAAGGCTATGGTCTTTGATCTTCATCAGTAAGTGTTTCAAGCCCTCTTCACTTTCAGAAAACAAGATTGTCAATGAGGCCCTCTCCAATCCTGATGACACGTTCTTGTTCAAATAGTCAGATTATTTGCTCAGCATACAGATTGAATAAGTATGGTAAAAAGATACAACTATGACACACACCTTTCCTGATTTTCAATCATGCATTATCCCCTTGTTCTGTTCAAAGGACTACCTCTTGGTCTGTGCCCAGGTTCTGCATGAACACAATTAAGTGTTCTGGAATTCCCATGCTTCAAAATGTTATTCATAATTTGTTATGATCCATACGGTCAAATGCCTTTGCATAGTCAAAAAAAAAAAAAAACACAGGTAAACATCTTTCTGGCATTGCTTTCAGTTGAGATCCATCTGACATCAGAAATGAAATCCCTTGTTTCATGTCCCTTCTGAATCCAGCTTGAATTTCTGGCAGTTCCCTGTAGATGCACTGCTGCAACCATTTTTGAATTATCATCAGCAATATTTTACTTACATGTGAGTTTAATGATATTGTTCCATAATTTCAACATTCTGTTGGATCACCTTTCTTTGGAATAGGCACGTATATGGATCTCTTCAGTTGGCTGGCCATATAGCTTTCTTCCAAATTTCTTCGCGTACGTGAGTGAGCACTTCCAGCATTGCATCTATTTGTTGAAATATTTCAATTGGTATCCCATCAATTCCTGGAATCTTGTTTTTTGCCAGTGCCTTCCCTGCAGCTTGGACAGACTTCTCCCTTCACTACCATTGGTTCTTGATCATATGCTATCTTCTGAAATGGTTGAACATCAACCAGTTCTTTTTGGTACAGTGACTCTGTGTATTCCTTCCATCTTCTTTTGATACTTCCTGCATCATTCAACATTTTGTCCATAGAATCCTTCAGTATCACAACTTGATGCTTAAATTTTTTCTTCAGGTCTTTCAGCTTGAGAAATGCCAAGTGTATTCTTCCCTTTTGGTTTTCTAACTTCAGGTCTTTGTATCTTTCATTACAATACTTTATTTTGTCTTCTCCAACCACCCTTTTAAATCTTCTGTTCAGCTCTTTTACTTCATCATTTCTTCCATTCTCAGCATGACACAGTTTTTGAGGACTTCCTGCTACTTGGAGATATATCTCAGGATACATCACCTCTCCTCCCTCCATGCTGTACCGTAAAAGGCAGAACCCACTCCTTTTCCAGGTTTCCCCTATTTGGGAGATTGTTGGTTTTGTTGTTGCGTGCTGTTAAGTTAATTCCGACTCCTAGTGACTCTATAGGACAGAATAGAACTGCCCCATAGGGTTTCTAGGCTATAATCTTTACAGGAGCAGTGGTTAAGAGCTTGCTGCTAACCAAAAGGCCAGTAGTTTGGATCCACCAGCCGCTTCTTCGAAACTCTATGGAGTAGTTCTACTCTGTCCTATAGGATCGCTATGAGTCAGAATCTACTCGACAGCAACAGGTTTGGTTTTTGGTTTTGTCTTTACCACAGGTTTACGAACCTCTTAAAATTAACTCACTATCAGATACAACCTTTCTCCTAGAGAATGTGATACATCTTATTGGTTCCCTTACTGTTGAGAATAATGACGCTATGAAGAAAGAAAGGGGGAAAAACATGGAGAAAGAAAAGCTCAAGCAAGCATTCACTAGTTGTCTAGGTGTCATTAATCAGTTGTAGGAAAAGATATATGGGTGTTTCTTTAAAAATTAAAATCATGCATACAAGCTGCCAGTCTGAATACCAAACTAAATGATGAAACATGTCTGCTACCAAATTATCTTAAACTCCAACAACTTCCACTTCTTACTCATCTTTTATTCTAAATATACTTAGAAGCTCCTTCCAAATAATAGAATAATGGGTTTACTTTAGGCTAGAATTCAACTATTTCATTATAATCTTTTATTTCAAAAAATTGAGAAAGCTATCCCACTAAGTATGAGTACCACGTACTTGCCCTATTGCATAGTAACAATTATAAGCAAATAGCAGAGAATTGAACTATGTCTTGTGTGGACTGATGAGTAAGAAATGGTGAATTTTAATGATTTGAATAACTCTCATATACAGGAAATTTAAAAGAAAATTTGAATATAAAGATAAAAATTTTTAGCTCTTTTGCACTGGGTCATGGAATAAAACAGGTTTTGAAATGGAAATTTGTGAACTTTGATATAACTAGAAAAATAACTTTTTTGGGAGATTAGGGAAATAGTATTTTTTTGTTGTTTTTTTTGAGAAATGTCAGAGATTAAAGGATGTGTCTCTGAAACTGAGGTACCTAACCAAGGCAGCCTCACTCCACAGGTCACCCTGTTCTAACCCAGCCTGGTAAACTGCCAAAGAAAGTAAAAGGACAGACGTCTGATAGAATAAGGGAATGGAAATGTTTTGCAACTTGCATTGACATTTTTCAAAATTATTTTATTTTGAACTAACTATGAACTAACCAGCAAATACATAAAGTATACTGAGAAGTCTCATGTTCCTTTCATCCAGCTTTATCCAATATTAGCATCTTATATAACTATAGTACATTATAAAAACCAATTGACATTCTCAAAATATAGCTAACTAGACTACAGATTTTACTTGGATCTCACCAGTTTTTACATGAACTCTTTTGCGTGTTTGAGACTTCACAGTTATGAGTTAAGAACATTTCAGACAAGTTCCCAAGGCCCTAATGGGTAATGTCTCTAATACTTTCCCTTCTTCCCTCTTTTTCTCTCCATTCCTTCTCACAGTTTGTCTCTCTCTTCCTCCCTTGCTTCCAGCCTCCCACACTGAGCACCAGTTTAGTGCCAGGCATTGTGTTATGTGTTGGGGAAACATTGGTAAAGACAGACATTTTGGGCCATGCCCTCCTTCATTGTTATCCTTCACCTATTCTCATTCAGATCCTTAATAGGTATTCTGATTAGTCTTCCAGTCTCCTGTCTCCCTCCAACCCACTCCTTCCTCTATAAAGTTCTAGATTAATCTTCCTAAAGCACACTTATTATCTCATATGTTTCCTTGCTAAACCAGAAAAACAAACCTGTTGCCATCGAGTTGATTTTGACTCATAGCAACCTTATAGAACAGAGTAGAACTGCCCCCATAGAGTTTTCAGGGAGCAACTGGTGGATTCGAACTGCCAGACTTTTTGTTAGCAGTGTAATCTCTTAACTGCTGCACCACCAGAGCTTCTTCTTTACTAGAGAACCCTTAAAAAACTCTTCTTCATCAACAGAATGAACTACTACAACATGTGTCAGTCTGCCATTATAGGAAGTCACATTTTCCAATGTCCGTAACTTATCTTCTAGCCAAATTCTACATTTTACTGCTCTGGTACTATCTTAGTTATCTAGTGCTGCTATAACAGAAATACCCCAAGTGGGTGGCTTTAACAAACATAAATTTATTTTCTCACGATTTAAGAGGCTAGAAGTCTGAATTCAGGATGCCAGCTCTAGGAGAAGGCTTTCTCTCTCTGGAGGAAGTTCCTGTCTCTTTGAACTTCTGCTCTTGAGTGATCTTCACGTGTCTTGGCATCTTCCTTCCCCTGTCTCTGCTTCTTTCCCTTGCTTGTTTAGTATCTTTTCTATTTCAATTTCAATCCTCTGTGAAACTCTCCTGATTGTCCAAGCTGATGCACCCTCTCCTTTCTTCACTTCTCCCCACTCACAGTATTTAATTTGTGATCTTATTGTATATATTTTTCTCAACTCATTTGGCATCCTATGGGTACATTCCTGTTACTAGATCATTCCCTTCTTTAGAAAAAAGACTCTGCCTGGCTCCCGTTCAGTTTTTTTTGTTTGTTTGTTTTGTTTTGTTTTGTTTGTTTGTTTGTTTGTTTTGTTTTGTTTTCTTTTCTTTTGGTATCTGGAGAAGGAACACTGGTTTGAGTCTAGATAGGTCTCCATGTTTCTGCCTTTTGATATCTATGTGACTCATAAGAGGATACCCCATGAGGTAGGTTTTCTTAGCTCCAAGTGTCTTGGGACTAATGTATCTACATCATGGGGCACGGTAGTAGTTTCCTAGAGCTGCCATAACAGAGTACCACAGAGGAAACTAAATAAATAATAATCAAATCCTTTGCCATTGAGTTGATTCCAACTCACAGAAACCGTGTAGGACAGAGTAGAACTGCCCCATAAGGTTTCCAAAGAGCAGCTGGCGGATTCAAACTGCTGACCTTTATGTTTAGCAGCTCTAGCTCTCAACCACTGCACCACCAGGTGGTTTTAAACAACAGAAACTTAGTATCTCGCAGTTCTGTAGGCTAGACGTCCTAATCCAGGGTATCGGTAGGATCATGTTATCGCCAAAGGATCTAGGGGAGATCTTTTCTTGTCTTTGTCATCTTCTTGAGGTTTAGCTCTATTTTTTTATATTTGCTAGTGGAATTAGGGTACAGTGTGACTGGAAAGCCAAACCACAGTCTGCAGTTAATGCGAAGACTAGTGACTGACTTCTCTCAAACATACGGAAGCTAAATTTCAGTTGTCAGTGTCTGCTGGGCCCAACAAAGCCTTGATGTACTGCTTAGCTGAAAAGACACTACACTGCTTCCTAATTAGAACCACATGAATGTTTCTGTCAAGAGAGAGCATTTTACTGTCAGATCATTTCCTTTTTTCCTCCAAACCAATACCAGACCAAAATAAAACCTCCCCCGACCAAACTCCGGAAATAGATGTATCAGCATGCCAAAATAATATAATATCATTGCTAAAATGGGTGTGTAGAAGAGATACTCCCAGTTCCCTAATTAGTATGTAATTAGCAATACATTTTTCTTTCTAAGAATAACAGAGAATGGACTTTTATGACTTTTAATAAATGAGGTGAGAAAGTCATGCATTTCTGCCTAAATCCTTTTTCTGGTGGACTGTGGCATTTCAGTTGGTTATTCCTACATGAAAGGATATCTTGAAGTCAATAACCTGGTCAGTAACAGAAAGCTAGGACTTCTCTTAACCTCTCAAAAATACAACCCACCCCCTTCGCCTGGGTCAATCCTCCTTGAGTATCTTTTTCATTAAGTTATTTACCTGTTCAAAACTTTGAATGATTCCCTATTATTCCATCTCTTCAAAGTTAAGGAGTTCCATAATTTAACCATGTTCTATGGTCAATGGCTATTTCCACTTTTTTTCTTGTTAGATACTTCTCTTAAACTAAAGACTAATAAGATGGTGATGATTGAACAACATGATGATTCTAATTAATGTCACTGAACTGTACATGTGAAGATTGTAGAATCTGTTACCTGTATGTTGTTGTCGATATTGTTAGATGCTGTAGAGTCAGTTCTGACCCACAGTGACCCTATGTACAACAGAATGAAACACTGCCCGATCTCTACCATCCTCACAATCGTTGGTGTGTTTGAGTCCATTGTTGCAGCCACTGTATCAATCCACCTCACTGAGGGTACTCCTCTTTTTCACAGACGACGTCTTGCCATCCTCACTTCCAGGGAGCACTATGGCTGTACTTCTTTCAAGACAGACTTGTTCGTTCTTCTGTCAGTCAGTGGTATAGTCAATATTCTTTGCCAAAACCATAATTCAAAGCATAAATTCTTCGGCCTTCCTTATTCATTGTCCAGCTTTCTCATGCATATGAGGCAACTGAAAATATCATGGCTTGGGTCAGGAGCACCTTAGTCCTCAAAGTGACGTCTTTGCTTTTCAACAATTTAAAGAGGTCTTTTGCAGCAGATTTGCCCAATGTAATACATTGTTTGATTTCTTAACCACTGCTTCCATGGGTATTGATTGTGGATCCAAGTAAAATGAAATCCTTGACGACTTCAATCTTTTCTCCATTTATCATGATGTTGCTTACTGGTCCAGTTGTGAGGATTTTTTTTTCTTTATGTTGAGGTATAATCCATACTGTAGTCTTTGATCTTCACCAGTAAATGCTTCAAGTCCTCTTCATTTTCAGCAAGCAAAGTTGTGGCATCTGCATATCACAGGTTGTAAAAAAAGGGAAGAAAAAAACATAATTATTATAATAACCATGCTGTTTTTTATTGAATAAACTTTGTTCTATGTACTCTCCTAAGAGTGGCTTTCATTTAAGCCTCACAACGAATTTATGCATTAGTCTGATTATCTTATTCTTATCGTCCCCACTAAGCATATGAGCAAACTGAGGCTCTGACAGTTAACTAATTCAAGGTCACTCATTCATGCCTATTTGATCATCCTCTTAAACATTGCACATTTCTGCTACTGCTTCTTCAGACATATTGTTCCCCTTGCCTAAAATGCACTGTCCTTTTTTGATTTTTTAATTTTTATGGTTGTGAAAATATAAACAACACAATATTTGCCAATTCAACCTTTTTATGTGTACAATTCAATAAAAACAATTATATCAATCATATTGTGTAAGCATCACCAATATTCACTGCCAAATATTCCACCCTTATAAACACAACTTTGTTACCTAAGCAATGGTTCTTCTTTCTCTATTTCTCTCGTCCTCTGGTAACCACTATTAAACTCTAATCTCTATACCTGTACTCCATATTAGTGAAATCATACAAATGCACTCTACTTATCTCTGTTTATTTAAATCTTACACAATCTTCCCAGTCCACCTTAATTTCTACTCCTCAAGAAGCCTTTTCTTATGATTCTAGTCCTCATTGGCTTCACTCAGAATTCCTGGAGTAGCTCATTACTGTTTTCATATTGTACGTATCCTGTCTTCTTCAATCGGATCCTTTCGAAGAGTTGGTTCTCATCTTTTACACCTCCCAAAGGTTCTAGCACTGCTCTGGAAAGATAGAGGATGCTCAATCAAAGCTTCCTTATTTGTAAACCTTTTCAAAACAAATACCCATCTGAAAGACAAAAAGCCCTTGTTAAAGTAAGTGCTTTTTTGAGCTTTGTGTCTTGCACAAGTGATGCTGACTTGCTTCTAAGAGACTCTACGGAGTTGCTAGTTTTCAGGAGTTGATCTTCAGGCCAAGTCATCAGAGAATATTTGCACCTTATTTGAATTAAAAGCAATCCCTTAAAGCATTTAAAATAATTTTGGGGGGTGAATTCCATTTGGAGCTGAAAGCCATCCTATGTATATTCTCATAAGGATAATTTGAATCTAGGTTTTTGCAGGGAAAACCTGATGAGATCAGCTTTGACGACCTATGTGACAAGATGATTGACACCTCACTCTGTTCACCATATGACAGAGTCACAAAAATTGTACATTTATTAGTTAAGAATGAACACATGCCTTGCCTTCGTGTAAATTACAGTTATGCCGTGGAAGAATTGTCTAACTCTTCCTTGGGCAAACAACGTTGGTAAAGTATTATCCGGTGAAAATAGAAAATTTTCCTTTTGGGGTTGAGAAATGTGAGCACAACGGTGTGCATTAAACACTCATCAGATTGTGAGGCTGCATTAAGCCTCATGAAGGATTATGAAAGACCCACAGCTAAGGGTTTTACTCAAGGATAGGAAGAGAAAGTGAGTGAGTCGATGAGCTGGACATACACAGATTAAATCACTTAATTAAAGAGAGGCAGAAATACCAAATGCTCAGGATTGCAAGATGCAAAATAAAAAAAGGTGATCCTTAGTACTTTTCAACATTAGTCAAGCATCACCGATGCCTAGAAAATAACTCATCCCACTTCAAATTCTGGAGCAGTTTTCAAACTGATTGCACTCTAGAATGACCTAATTTGTTGCCTTCAAGTTGATTCAACTCATGGCGATCCCATATGTTACAGAGCAGAACTGCACCATAGGGTTTTATTGACGATAACCTTTTCGGAAGCAGATTGCTAGGCCTTTCTTCTGCAGCACTGCTGAGTGGGGTCAAATTGCCTACTTTTAGTTAGTAGTTGAGTACAAACTATGTGCATCACGCAGGGACTTTCTGCTGTATACGAGCCTATTTGAAATCCAATATAATAACAACTTAAAGCTATCTACAGTACAAGGAGTTCTTAAAGTTGTTAAGTACTGTATTTTTACACAAATAATGCAAATTTTCTATGTTTGCCAATCGCACCCTCTCCCCATCATGCGCTATGCTAAATTTTTACAGCAACAGATAAAAAAATTTGATGTGAGGCAGTTGTGAAAATACCTCTGAGGGGTGGGGGAGGGCGTGTTTAGCAAATGTAAAATGCATGTAATTTGCATAAAAAGACGGTAAATTGCTCAAAGACATATGAATCCTTGTATAGCTGCTATACTTTCGATATACCAAACCTCTAAGTTATTATCCACAATTTGATCCTCTGATTTACTTATCTTACCAATATTGGTGACCTCTGAGGAAGAAGTTGCAGTCACAGCATGATTAAGGGTGAGGAGATGGTGAAGGACAGGAGAATCAAGTGTGCATCCTTCCTTCAAGAAGCTTTTCCAAGAAGGGCCTGGGAGATTCTAAGAGGGCATTAACTAGAGGGGGAAGCAGAGAGAAAGGAGCATATTCCCACGGAGGCTGGAAACAGACGACAGATAGTGGGACAGACCTGAGGTGCTCATAAAGATGGTCTTGGGGGGAATGAGAGAGGTTTTACTTCAGGAGCATATGGAGTCCTCGCCAGCATCTCCTTTTCATTGGACATAGTTTCAGTTCTTGGTGTCATAATGTTGGACATGACACCATAATTTTAGTAATGATGAAATCAAATTTGTTTTAGAAGGTCAGGAGCAGCATGTAAATTAGAGTTCTTAAATTTTTTTAAGCTTTTTATTTGGTCATGGACAAAAATATCATTTCTGGTTAAGTCAAATGATGTTTTGCTTTCTAGACAAGCAATGGTTCTATCAGTGTTGGACTGAATTTGGCTTCTTTAAGACCACGGAGTTAAAGAATCAGCCCTTCTCTGGAACACCTCTCAGGTAAAGGCTCTGCCTTAAATTATGTTTGTCACTAGAAACCATGATTGCAGAGGTTTGGGTTTTTGTTTTTCCATATGTAAAGGGAAGAATAAATTTATCAGATTGGCCAATCCCAAACTGGTGAAAAATTAAGGGAGAAATCTTCTGGATGGAAATTTGAGAAACCAAAAATATTCCAATATGATATATAGAACAAAATCTCAGATTTCTGAATTTACCTTCGGTAGTAGTTACCAGGAAACAGACTGTAAATTTTAGAGGATTGTTAAGAATAAATACACTAGTAGACTCAATCTTACTTATTAGCATTACAGAGTTATTTTATGTAATACTCTTTTACCAAAAAAGTACTTTGTGTGTTTACTGAAAAATCCAATTAAATAACATGCTGACAGCAAATTTGCAAATAAAAGAAGGTAATTTGTCCATCTCTTTTGAATTCAGGTTAGCCAAGATTTGCTGGTTGTATAAAGCAGGACAGATTTCCCTTAGTCATCTTTATTCTCATTGGTTTACGATACTTTGTTCATATTACTGTGTTTGTAGAGCAAGATATGACTCCTGAACTCTAGAATTATCCCTAGAAACAGAAGCTAATAAATATGAATAACCTTAAAGGCAATTTGACACTTAAAATTGCAGGAAAGAGATTCTTTATTTATAAGTGAGTATGTGTGTGTATAGATGTTTTGTACATAAAATGCATAGATATTATAACATGCAAAAATATGTTGGAGGATAAAATCACGATAAAAGTATAAAGTTGGGGGGGGGGAGTATGAACTTGGTGCATATAGTTTCTCCTATCAAAGTCTCCAAACCCTCAAATTCCCTAATGAAAAATGGAGCTATGACTTAATCAAAGTCAAGTGTATTACTGGACCACAATTTTTAAGAGTGGTGTCTAGGGTGAACGTACCTGTATTGTGGCAAACACCTACTGTAGCCTCACTTCTTTTGGTGTCTGTTCCACCAGTGTGGTGAGAAGGCCCATCCAACTTTTTAGTCCTTTGTTCCTTTGCACATCATTTTTGCTCCTAGGGCACAAGAGGGAAAATGTTGCTTATTCCTTGGCTCCATTCTTCAGTCTTTCTTTGGAGTTCCGGCCCCTGGGGATAGAACAACTGAAATGGGGTATATGGAAGAGCCTTGGGGTACACCTCTCAGCATTGGAGGCAGTCTCTGGCTCTCACTGCCTCTGGGCTCTCTTCCTCCTTAACAGCCAGGCAGGCTGTCTTAGTCATCTAGTGCTGCTCCAACAGAAATACCACAAATGGACGGCCTTAACAAAGAGAAGTTTATTCTCTTACAATCCAGTAGGCTACAAGTCCAAATTCAGGGCGTCAGCTCCAGGAGAACACTTTCTTCATTGGCTCTGGAGGAAGGTCTGTGTCATCAGTCTTCCTTTGGTCTGGGAGCTTCTCTGTGCCCGGAACCTCAGGTCGAAAGGACACTCTGTGCTCCTGGCACTGCTTTCTTGGTGGTATGAAGTTCCCATGTCTCTGCTTGCTTCTCTCTTTTATGTCTCAAAAGAGATTGCATTAAGACACTATCTAATCCTGTCAGTTTCATCAGTATAACCTCATCACAGTGATAGAATTTACAACACATAAGGAGATCACGTATAATCTCATCATCGTAACAGAGTTTACAACGCATAAGGAAAGCACATCAGATTACACAATCATATAGTACTGTGAATCATGACATAGCCAAGTTGACAGATATTTTGGGGGGCCACAATTCAATCTATGACACAGGCTATGCATTGAGCTTTCTTCTTCCCTCAGTGATTACTAGTCCAGGTTTAAGTGTAGATTCAGTAGGAAGGCAAAGAATAGACTTTTCTGCTTTCCTTTTCTGAAGCTGTAAGTCCAGGAAACAGCAGCCTGTGGTGACTTCAGCCTTCTTACAAAGGCTCTATATTGAGTTCGTCAAGGTGCAAATACAGAAGAACTTTGCTGGCTGCATTCTTCCGAGCTTAACTACTAGAGGACCTAATAAGAGGAATGGGTAAGCTGGATCGATAGATAATTTCATTCTTAAATTGAAGAAATTATTTTAGCTATTTTAAGCAACTCAGATTCTCAGGGGAAAACACAACAACTTAAAAAAAACAAAAACCCATTTACAGACCCATATCCCTGATGAACATAGACACAAATATTCTCAACAAAATTCTAGCCAACAGAATTCAACAACATATCAAAAAAAATAACTCACCATGACCAAGTGGGATTCATACCGGGTGTGCAGGAATGGCTCAATATCAGAAAAACAATAAATGTAATATCACATAAATAAAACAAAATAACCACATGATCTTATCAATTGATGCAGAAGAGTCTTTTGACAAAGTCCAACACCCATTCATGATAAAAACTCTCAACAAAATAGGAATAGAAGGGAAATTCTTCAACATAATAAAGGGCATTTCTACAAAGCCAACAGCCAACATCATCCTAAATGGAGAGTCTGAAAGTATTCCTCTTGAGAACAGGATCCAACAAGGATGCTTTTTATCACCACTCTTATTCAACTCTGTGCAGGAGGTCCTAGCCAGAGCAATCAGGCTAGAAAAAGAAATAAAAGGCATCCAAATTGGTAAGGAAGAAGTCAAAGTATTTATTTGCAGACAATATGATCTTATACATAGAAAACCCCAAAGAATCCACAAGAAAACTTCTGGAACTAATAGAAGATTTCAGCAAAGTATCAGGATACAAGATAAACATATAAAAATCAGTTGGATTCCTCTACACCAACAAAGAGAATGTCAAAGAGGAAATCAGCAAATCATTACCATTTACAATAGCCCCCAAGAAGATAAAATACTTAGGAATAAATCTAAACAGAGACGCAAAAGACCTGTACAAAGAAAACTACAAGATACTTCTGCAAGTAACCAAAAGAGACCTACATATGTGGAAAAACGTACCTTGCTCATGGATAGGAAGACTCCACATTGTGAAAATGTCTATTCTACCCAAAGTGATCTATGGATACAATGCAATCCCGATCCAAATTCCAATGGCATTTTTTAATGAGATAGAGAAACAAATCACCAACTTTGAGGCCCCGGGTAAGTAAAGCATTACTGAAGAAGAACAAAGTGGGAGGCCTCACACTACCTGATATTAGAACCTATTATACTGCCACTGTAGTCAAAACAGCCTGCTACTGGTACTGTACTGTAACAACAGATACATAGACCAATGGAACAGAATTGAGAATCCAGACATAAATTCATCCACCTGTGAGCAGCTGATATTTGGCAAAGGCCCAAAGTCCATTAACTGGGGAAAAGCCGGTCTCTTTAAAAAATGGTGCTGGCATAACTGGATATCCATCTGCAAAAAAATGGAACAAGACCCATACCTCACACCATGCACAAAAACTAACTCAAAATGGATCAAAGACCTAAATATAAAATCTAAAACAATAAAGATCATGGAAAAAAAAATAGAGACAATGCTAGGAGCCCTAATACATGGCATAAATAGAATACAAAACATTACTAAGGTTGCACAAACACCAGAAGAGAAACTAGATAACTGGGGGCTCCTAAAAATCAAACACTTATGCTCATCAAAAGACTTCACCAAAAGAGTAAAAAGACAACCTACAGACTGGGAAAAAAATTTTGGCTACGACAAATCCAATCAGTGTCTAATTTCTAAAATCTACAAGATACTGCAAAACCTCAACATCAAAAAGGCAAATAACTCAATTAAAAAATGGTCAAAGGATATGAACAGACACTTCACCAAAATAGACATTCAGGTGGCTAACAGATACATGAGGAAATGCTCACGATTATTAGCTATTAGAGAATGCAAATCAAACCTCAATGAGATACCATCTCATTCCAACAAGGCTAGCATTAATCCAAAAAACAAAAAATAATAAGTGTTGGAGAGGTTGGGGAGAGACTGAAACACTTATACACTGCTGGTGGGAATGTAAAATGGTACAACCACTTTGGAAATCGATTTGATGCTTCTTTAAAAAGCTAGAAATAGAAGTACCATACAATCCAGCATTCCCACTCCTTGGAATATATTGTAGAGAGATAGAAATTAGTCAGTCGCAAAAGAAATATTGTATGAGATAACTATTATAAGAACTCATGAAAAGGTTTAAACACAGAAGAAAACATTCTTTGATGGTTACAAGAGTGGGGAGGGAGAGGGTGGTATTCACTAACTAGATAGTAGATAAGAATTATCTTAGGTGAAGAGAAAGACAAAAAACACTACAGGGGAAGTCAGCACAACTGGACTAAACCAAAAGCTAGGAAGTTTCCTGAATACAACCAAACACTTCCAGGGACAGAGTAACAGGGGCAGGGGTCTGGGAACCATGGTTTCAGGGGACATCTAGGTCAATTGGCATAACAAAGTTTGTTAAGAAAATGTTCTGCATCCCACTTTGGTGAGTGGCGTCTGGGATCTTAAAAAGTAGCAAGTGGCCTTTGAGCTGCATCAATTGGTCCCAACACACGTGGAGCAAAGGAGAATGAAGAACACCTAAGACACAAGGAAAACATTGGCCCCAGAGACAGAAAGGGCCACATAAACCAGAGACTCCATCAGCCTGAGACCAGAAGAACTAGATGGTGTCTGGCTACCACCAATGACCGCCCTGACAGGAAACACAACAGAAAGTCCCTGACAGAACAGGAGAAAAATGGGGTGCAGAACTTAAATTGTAGTTTAAGAAGATCAGACTTAATGGTCTGACTGAGACTGGAGGTACCCCAGAAGACATGGCTCCTGGACTCTCTGTTAGCCCAGAACTGAAACCATTACCAAAACCAACTCTTCAGACAAAGATTAGACTGGACTATGGGACATCAAGTGATACTCGTGAAAAGAGTGCTTCTTAGCTCAAGTAGATACATCAGACTAAACGGGCAGCTCCTATCTGGAAGCAAGAAGCAAAGGCAAAAAGGGACACGAGCTGGTTGAATGGACACGAGAAATTCGGGGTAGATAGGAGGAGTGTTCTGTCACAGTATAGGGAGAGCCACTAGGGTCACATAACAATGTGGGTACAAATTTTTGTATGAGAAACTAACTTGAACTGTGAACTTTTGCTTAAAGCACAATAAAAAAAAATTATTAAAAAAAAGAACAGTAAAAAACCACCACCGCACTCTTCCTGTAGATATCTTTCATACACTCCACAACCTTGTTCTCCGGCACCTATAATTTTGTCTGATCTTCTTTGCAGGTATTTTCTTCAGAAATGTTCAGATGTCTTTGTTCCTGAGTTCAATAGCGACTCAATGGCTCAGGTGTTAAAGCTACCAACAAGCACTATGGTGGTTTCAGTGTGAATGGAAGCAAAATCATCTTTTCCAACGGTTCCATTGATTCTTGGTACACTGTGAGAATCACAAAGGATATAAGTGAAGATTTACCTGCTGTCTTCATTAAAGGTAACACAGATATGAATACTCAAAGACCCACAAATAGGATGAAATATACCAGCATGTAATAATAAATTAAGGGGGCAACAATTGTTCAATGGTTGAAATTTAGCCTTTGATAAGGGAGACTGGGGTTGGATTCCCAGCCAATGGACCTCATGTGCAACCACCGCCCATCTGTCAGTGGAGCCTCTGAGTGTCTATGATGCTGAACAGGTTTCACTGGAGCTTCCAAACTAAGACAAACTAGGGAGAAAGGTGTGGTGATCTATTTCCAGAAATATGGATCACAATGGTCTGATCTGCAACTAATCATGGGGATGGCACAGGACCAGGCAGCATTTATTGCTGTTGTGCATGAGGTCACCATGAGTTGGGCACCAACTTGACAGCAGCTAACTACAACATTAATAAATTGCTTTTGGTATTGTTATCAACAAGAAGTACAAAATCTTCTAAGCAGGTGATAGGTAGTTCATTTAGTCTTCACTAGTATTTCATCACCATGCTTGCATTTAAAATATAACACCTTAAAAAAATACTAATCAGCACAGAAAAGAAAGGTGCGTATAAAATGAACCGTTTGTCTACTGTTGTCCTTATTGTTTTGAGTATTTTTTTTTTAAATAAGAAGTTTATGTGGTTTCAGATAATCAAGTGAGATGAGGTCATTTTCTTTTGTAAATGTAATTACTCATTAAAAGAAGTTATTTTGTCTGAGAGCTCTGAACACTAGATAAATGAGTGTCCCACAGCACAACAGCTTAGTTTTTAGAGCAGTAAACCTCAATTGAAACACATGATCTTTCCATGTGATCTGTGTTATATGTAGCGGTTACTAAAATTAGTTGTAAAATAATCTATTTGTAGTACTGGATAAAATGTATATTCCCACTTCAGAATAAAAACCAAGTGCTTGTTATGCTAGTGGGATATGTACAAAAGCTGTTACCATGGTTTCCAGCTTCAAAGCCCCTGGAAGCCTGAAGACTTGGTCAATGAAAAGTTAGAGTCTTAAACACAAAACTTTTACTATTTTAAAAACCTTTCTTAAAGAATAGAAAAAAGGTCTCAAGGAGCAGCATTCTAGACAGTGGAAATACAGCAGATGTATCAACTGCAGAGAGAGATTCAAATGATAATTATGGTTGATTCCCTGATGTTTACCATTTCATCATTGGTGGGTAGTAGGTTGTTTTACAGGGAAAAGTATATTTGTTTAATGTAATGTTCTATTTGATATTTCCTCCATGGTTCTGTATTTTATAATAACGCTAAGTTGAGCAAAAACTTTCTGTTTTCTACCCAGATATTCTTTCCTTTGTGATATTATTTTTGTACTACATCCTTAAGGTTACTTTTGTTAAATTATTTTTACAATGTTTCAGGATATCAAAAGTTTTCAGTAATTCAGAATTTCTGTATACAGCGATTCCACCATCCATTTTTAGTTCGTTGTACTGTGGTGGCTTGCATGTTGCTATGATAATGGAAGCTATGCCACTGGTATTTCAAATACCAGCAGAGTCACCCATGGTGGACAGGTTTCTGCAGGGCTTCCAGACTAAGACAAACTAGGAAAAAAGGCCTGGTGATCTACTTTCGTAAATTAGCCAGTGAAATCCTTATGAATCCCACCAGAACATTGTCTGACTTGCTTGTTTTGGATTCATCCTCAAAAGGGATCAATTGCTGGAGGATGACATCATGTTTGGTGAAGTAGAGGGCTGATGAGGGCATGGAAGACCCTCAGTTTAGATGGATTGGCACAATAGTTGCAGCAATGGAAGCAAATGTGCTGGTGATTATAAGAATGTCGTAGGATCACGTAACATTTCAGTCTGTTGAAAGTAAGGTCACCATGGATCAGAGCTGACTCACCAGCCACTAACAACAACAACAGATATAGAGCAATTCATTTGGAACAAAATACACTTCTATCCCTGAAAACAGCGTTATTTGTACTATTGTGCCCATATGGAGCAGTGGATTAGCATAACAAGAAATAACTTGCTCCCTGTATTGGACCAGTTAAAGCCAACTCTCTAGAGTTGGGACGATAGCAAAGACATGGTCTGCATCTTTTAGTTCTATTACAGTTATTTTTAGGTCCTTATTAATTTATTGATTATGCATTGTTATCTTAAAAGAGTCCGTCTGGTTCACACATTCTCATCAGGGACAGTGCCATCACCAAAAGGCAATAAGTGGTTCTTGAGGGCGAAAAATTCTACTTTTTATGTACAAAGTGCAGATGCATATGCAGTACATACAGTATCTGAACATAGTACACAAACAGATAATATAGTGTATCTGGGCTAGTAAATTATCATGGGGAGGAGTGAGTAGGAAAAAATGTCTAACATGGCTCTTTAAGGAGACAATAGTGAAAAAAAAGGCTGAGAAACTCTGCTCTATTTGCATTAAAAGGGATTAAATTAAGTATTTCTATTTGTACATCTCAGGAAGATAACTATAATTGCAAAGTTGTCAATAATATTTTAGTACTTCAACGGTTACTCTTATTGGCTTTATTTTATTTTTTCTTTGGTCCCTACTGTCCAGCTGTGATAGCAGTAGGTCAGATTAGCGTAGGTATTGTAAATGTACTAATTATAATTACAATAACTGGATTTTTTACCTAAATATCTGTAACATCATTTAAAACTCATTTTATTTTATTTTATTAAGTTTACAGCTCAAGTTAATTTCTCATACAAAAATTTAGACACATATTGTTTTGTGACATTAGTTGCAATCACCACAGTGTGACAGCACACTCCCCCTTTCCACCCTAGGTTCCCTGTGTCCATTCAACCAGTTCCTGTCCCTTCCTGCCTTCTCATCCTGCCTCTGGACAGCAGCCATCCATTTGGTCTCATGTATCTGATTGAACTAAGAGGCACACTCCTCACATGTATTATTTTTTGTTTTATGTTGTTGCTGTTAGATGCTGAGTCCTGTCTAATCTTTGTCTGAAGAATGGGCTTCAGGGATGGTTTTAGTTATGGGTTAGTAGAGTGTCAAAGGGCCATAGTTTCGGGGGCTCCTCCAGTTTCTGTCAGACCATTAAGTCTAGCCTTTTTAATTAATTTGAGTTCTACTCCACACCTTTCTCCCATTCCATCTGGGATTCTCTGTTGTGTTCCCTGTCAGGGCGGTCATTGGTAATAGCCAAGTACCATCTAATTCTTCTGGACTCGGGCTGGTGGAGTCTCTGGTTTATGTGGTCCTTCAGTCTCTTGGGCCAATATTTTCCTTGTGTCTTTGGTTTTCTTCATTCTAATTTGCTCCAAGTGGGATGGGACCAATTGATGCAGCTTAGATGGCCATTTGCTAGCTTTTAAGACCCCAGACACCACTCATCAAAGTGGAATGCAGAACATTTTCTTAATAAACTTTGTTAAGCCAACTGACCTAGATGTGCCCCAAAGCTATGGTCCCCTGACCCCAGCCCCATAAAAGTCATTTTAAATGAAATATGACAATGCATGAAATATTTAAGAAAATTCTCATATTATTAGGCAATTGCTTAAAGGAGGGAAATTCTCAATGAAATGGATTGACACAAAACCTGGAAAAATGGATTCAAATAGCCCAACGATCATGAAAATGGCTTAGAACCAGGCATCATTTCATTCTCTTTTCTCCAGGAGTTGGAGCTAACTTGAGGGCAACTAATAATAAATAACAACAACAGGCACAATGCACAGAGATTCAGTAGTAAAAAACAAACAGACAAAACTAACAATTTCTTCCCTATCAAATTATTTTATGTATTATAAATTTAAGTAATTATAATTATACTAACTTAAATCATAACTGGCATAGCTTTCAACATTATAGAAACACACAAGCTACCACTCTCCGCCAAACTGACAGATGGTTGATGGACACATGAGACAGCTTTGGAAAATATTAAGGAAGAAGACGGTGGGGCCCAGGAGTGATCTTTCAATTATTTCAACACTATAAATCCAGAGAAACAAACTCAAGTGGGCAGAAAGGTTGCTGGAAAGCCAGCAGAGTGTTGTGTCAACAGCTCAAGATGGTGGGAGTCAGTTGGGTGGAATGTTACTGAGATTTCAAGTAATAAAAGAACGACAGAACAGCCCTTGGATTTACTGACCTGGGCCTCTCTCTCAATGAGTGTTACTCTGGATGACTAGTAGAAGGATAAAATACACTGAGACAGATACGGTGAAGAAACAGAAGCAGCAAGCATAGACATCTCAACTGTGAGGGGCAGAAGAGAAAAAGAGCAGCTGTTAGAAAAGGGAATTGGGTTAAGGAGGAAGACCCACCCTGTAGAGGGGAGGCAGGAAGGGAAAGGATCCGTCTGGCACATGGAGGACGGGCCTTCACATGTGGTCTGCTATAACAGGAGCAAAGAAAAATGAGGGAAAACACAGTAGGTTTATAGACTTGGTGGCTGCAGTTTGAGAAAGTTCCCTGGTTGGAAATGCCATTCTTACAAATATCCAACCCATACCAAGAACACTCTCAAATTCCTGCTACCTAATCCTTAAACTTCTCTGTATCTTCTCCTGGAACAATTCAAAAGACATCTAACCATATCCCTCATCTACTCTCACTCCAGCTAACCCAACAAGTTCTCTCACTCTCATTGCGTGTGTGTGTGTATGTGTGTGTGTATGTGATAGTGTATGTGATAATACTAACCAATTTTTGCCCAAAGTCCTATCATATGAGAAGGAAGAGATCATTTTGGTCTTCTAATGAAAACAGAACCGCACGAGTCTGTCAGTTTGTCATACTGTGGGGACTTGCATGTTGCTGTGATGTTGGAAGCTTTACCACTGATACTTAAATACCAACAGGATCACCCATGGCAGACAGGTTTCAGCTGAGCTTCCAGACTAAGACAGACTAGGAGGAAAGGTCTGGCAGTCTTCTTCTGAAAAGAATTAGCCAGTATAAACCTTATGAATAGCAGCAGAACATTGTCTGATATAGCGTAGGATTATGAGCCCCTCAGGTTGGAAGGCACTCAAAATACGACTGAGGAAGAGCTGCCTCCTCAAATTAGAGTCAACCTTAAAGATGTGGATGTCAAGCTTTTGGGAGTTTCATTTATTGATGTCACACAACTGAAAATGAGAAGAAACAGCTGAAAATATTCAATAATAATTGGAATGTGGAATATACAAAGTATGAATCTAGGAAAATTGGAAATCATCAAAAATGAAATGGAACGCATAAACATCAATATCCTAGGCATTAGTGAGCTGAAATGGACTGATATTGGCCATTTGGAGTCAAACAATCATATGGTCTACTATTACGGGAATGACAAATTGAAGAGGAATGGCGTTGCATTCATTGTCAAAAAGAACATTTCAAGATCTATCCTAAAGTACAATGCTATCAGTGATAGGATAACATCCATACGCCTACAAGGAAGACCAGTTAATACTACTATTACTCAAATTTACTCACCAACCACTAAGGCCAAAGATGAAAAAATTGAAGATTTTTACCAACTTCTTCATTCTGAAATTGATCAAGCATGCGATCAGGATGCATTGATAATTACCAGTAATTGGAATGCAAAGGTTGGAAACAAAGAAGAAGGATTGATAGTTGGAAAATATGGCCTTGGTGATAGAAATGATGCTGGAGATCACATGATAGAATTTTGCAGGACCCTATTAGGCTAGAGAAAGTAATAAAGGGCATCCAAATTGGTAGGGAAGAAGTCAAAGTATCTCTATTTGCAGATGATATGATCTTATACACAGAAAACTCCAAAAAATCCACAAGAAAAATACTGGAACTAATAGAAGATTTCAGCAAAGTTTCAGAATACAAGCTAAACAGACAAAAATCAGTTAGATTCCTTTACACTAACAAAGAGAACCTCAAGGAAGAAATCACCAAATCAATATCATTTATAAGAGCCCCCAAGAAGATAAAATAATTAGAGATAAATCTAACCAGAGATGTAAAAGAACCTATAAAATGAATACTGCAAGAAACCAAAAGAGAAATGGAAAAACATACCTTGCTCATGGATAGGTAGACTCGACACTGTGAAAATGTCTGTTCTACCCAAAGCGATCTACAGATACAATGCCATCCCGATCCAAATTCCACTGGCATTTTTTAATGAGATGGAGAAATAAATCACCAACTTCATATTGAAAGGGAAGAGGCCTCGAATAAGTAAAGCATCACTCAAGAAGAAAAACAAAGTGAGAGGCCTCACACTACCTGATATTAGAACCTAACATACTGCCACGGTAGTCAAAACAGCCTGGTACTAGTACAACAACAGATACATAGATCAATGGAACAGAATTGAGAATCCAGATGTGAATTAACCCACCTGTGAGCAGCTGATACTTGACAAAGGCCCAAAGTCCATTAACTGGGGAAAAGACAGTCTCTTTAACAAATGGTGCTGGCATAACAGAATATCCATCTGCAAAAAACTGAAGCAAGACCCATACCTTACACCATGCACAAAAACGAAATCAAAATGGATCAAAGACTTAAATATAAAATCAAAAATGATAAAGATCATGGAAGAAAAAATAGGGACAATGCTAGGAGCCCTAGTACATGGCACAAACACAATACGAACCATAAGTAACAATGCACAAGCACCAGAAGAGAGACTAGATAAATGTGAGCTCCTAAAAAATCAAACACCTATGCTCATCAAAAGACTTCATCAAAAGAGTAAAAATACAACTTACAGACTGGGAAAAAAATTTTGGCTACAACAAATCCAATCAGCATCTAATCTCTAGAATCTACAAAATACTGCAAAACCTCAACAACAAAAAGACAACCCAATTAAAAAATGGGCAAAGGATATGAATAGGCAGTTTGCCAAGGAAGATATTCAGGAGGCTAACAGACACATGAAAAAATGTTCACAATCATTAGCCATTAGAGAAATGCAGATCAAAAGTACAATGAGATATCATCTCACCCCAACAAGGTTAGCACTAATCGAAAAAACACAAAATAATAAATGCTGGAGACGTTGTGGAGAGACTGGAACCTTATACACTGTTGGTGGGAATGTAAAATGGTACAACCACTTTAGAAATCGATTCGGCACTTCCTTAGAAAGCTATAAATAGATGTACCATACGATTCAGCTATCCCACTCCTTGGAATATATCCTTGAGAAATAAGAGCCATCACACGAATAGATATATGCACACTCTTGTTCATTGCAGCACTATTCACAATTGCAAAAAGATGGAAGCAACCTAGACGCCCATCAACGGACGAATGGATAAACAAATTATAGTATATCTACACAATGGAATACTATGCAATGGTAAAGAACAACGAAGAAGCCATGAAACATCTTATAACATGGAGAAAGCTGGAGGTCATTATGCTGAGTGAATTTAGTCAGTCACAGAAGGACAAATATTGTATAAGACCACTATTATAAGAACCCAAGAAAAGGTTTAAACACAGAAGAAAACGTTCTTTGATTGTTACGATGGTGAGGAGGGAGGAGGAGTGTCATTTACTAACTAGATAGTAGATAAGAATTATCTTAGGTGAAAGGAAGGATGGCACTCACTACAGGGAAAGTCAACACAACTGGACTAAACCAAAGCTAAGAAGTTTCCTGAGTACAATCAAACACTTTGAGGGATAGAGTAGCAGGTGTAGGTGTCTGGGGACCATGCTTTCAGGGGATATTGAGGTTGATTGGCATAACAAAGCTATTAAGAAAATGTTCTGTATCCTACTTTGGTGAGTGGCATCTGGGGTCTTAAAAGCTTGCAAGTGGCCATCTAAGATGCATCAGTGGGTCCCAACCACCTGGAGTAAAGGAGAATGAAGAACACCAAAAACACAAGGAAAGTAGTAGCCCAAGAGATAGAAAGGGCCACATAAACCAGAGACTTCATCAGCCTGAGACCAGAAGATCTAGATGGTGCCCAGCTACCACCAATGACCGCCCTGACAGGGAACTCAACAGAGAGTCCTGGATGAAGTAGGAGAAAGGTGTAGTGTGGAACTCAAATCTAGTAAGAATATCAGACTTAATGGTCTGACTGAGACTGGAGGAACCCCAGAAAACATGGCCCCTGGATTCTCTATCAGCCCAAAATTAAAACAATTTCCGAGGCCAACTCTTCAGACAGGGATTGGACTGGACTGTGGGACATACAGTGATACTCTTGAGGAGTATGCCTCTTAGCTCAAGTAGTTACAAGGGACTAAACAGGCAGCTTCTGTCCAGAGGTGAGATGGGAAGGCAGAGAGGGTTAGGAGCTGGTTGAACGGACATGGGGAATCAGGGGTGGAAAGGAGGAGCGTGCTGTCACAGTATGTGGAAAGCAATTAGAGTCACATAACAACGTATGTATAAATTTTTGTATGGGAAAAAATAAAAAAAATAAAAAGAATTTTGCAGGACCAACGACCTCCTCATTGCAAATTCCCTTTTTTCACCAACACAGACAGTGACTATACACGTGGACCTCGCCAGATGGAATACACAGGAATCAAATTGACTACATCTGTGGAAAGAGATGATGGAAAAGCTCAATATCATCAGTCAGATCAAGGCCAGGTGCCAACTGTGGAACAGACCATCAATTGCTCCTATGGAAAGTTCAAATTGAAACTGAAGAAAATTAGAACAAGTCCATGAGACCCAAAGTACGACCTTGAGTATATCCCACCTGAATTTAGAAACCATCTCAAGAATAGATTTGGCTCATTGTACACTATGACTGAAAACCAGACGAGTTGTGGAATGACATCAAGGACATCATACATGAAGAAAGCAAGAGGTCATTAAAAAGACAGGAAAGAAAGAAAAGACCAAAACGGACGTCAGAAGAGACTCTGAAACTTGCTCTTGAACATCAAGTAGCTAAAGCAAAAGAAAGAAATAACAAAGTAAAAGAGCCGAATAGAAGATTTCCAAGGGCAGCTCAAGAAGACAAAATATTATGATGACTTGTGCAAAGATCTGGAGGTAGAAAACCAAAAAGGAAGAACACGCTCAGCATTTCTCAAGCTGAAAGAACTAAAGAAAAAATTCAAGCCTCAAGTTACAATATTGAAAGAGTCTATGGGAAAATATTAAAAGAAACATTAAAAGAAGATGGAATAAATACACAGAGTCACTGTACCAAAAAGAATTGGTCGACCTTCAACCATTTCAAGAGGTAGCATATGAACAGGAACCAATGGTAGTGAAGGAAGAAGTCCAAGCTGCACTGAAGGCATTGGAAAAAACAAGGCTCCAGGAATTGACTGAATACCAATTGAGATGTTTCAACAAACGGATGCAGTGCTAGAAGTGCTAACTCATTTATGCCAAGAAATTTAGAACAGCTACGTGGCCAACCAGCTGGAAGAGATCAGTGTTTATGCCTATTCCGAAGAAAGGTGATCTCACCAAACACAGAAATTATCAAACGGTATCATTAGTATCGCACACAAGTAAAATTTTGTTGAAGATCATTCAAAAGTGCCTGCAGCAATATATCCACAGGGAACTGCCAGAAATTTAAGCCAGATTCAGAAGAGGATGTGGAACCAGGGATATCATTGCTGATGTCAGATGGATCCTGACTGAAAGCAGAGAATACCAGAAAGATGTTTATCTGTGTTTTATTGACTATGCAAAGGCATTCAACTGTGTGGATCATAACAAATTATGAATAACATTGCAAAGAATGGGAATTCCAGTATACTTAATTTATGTGCTCATGCATGAGGAACCTGTACATAGATCAAGAGACAGTCATTCAAACAGAACAAGGGAATACTGCGTGGTTTAAAGTCAGGAAAGGTGTGTGTCAGGGTTGCATCCTTTCAGCATGCTTATTCAATCTGTATTCTGAACAAATAATCCAAGAAGCTGAACTATATGAAGAAGAACAAGGCATCAGGATTGGAGGAAGAGTCCTTAACAACCTGCATTATACAGAGGACACAAACTTACTTGCTGAAAGTGAAGAGGACTTGAAGCACTTACTGATGAATCTAAAAGACCACAGCCTTCAGTATGGAATACACCTCAGCATAAAGAAAACAAAAATCCTCACAACTGGACCGATAAGCAACATCATGATAAATGGAGAAAATGTTGACATTGTCAAGGATTTCATTATACGTGGATCCACAATCAACGCCCATGGAAGCAGCAGTCAAGAAATCAAAAGATGCATTGCATCTGGCAAATCTGCTGCAAAAGACCCCTTTAAAGTGTTGAAAAGCAAAGATGTGCCTGACCCAAGCCATGGTGTTTTCAATTGCCCCAGATGCATGCAAAAGCTGGACAATGAATAAGGAAGACCCAAGAATTGATGCTTTTGAATTGTGGCGCTGGCAAAGAATATTGAATATACCATGGACTGCCAAAAGAGCAAACAAATCTGTCTTGGAAGAAGTACAACAAGAATGCTCCTCAGAAGCAAGGATAGTGAGACTATGTATCACATACTTTGGACGTGTTATCAGAAGGGATCAGTCCCCAGAGAAGGACATCATGCTGGGTAAAGTAGAAGGCCAATGAAAAAGAGGAAGACTGTCAACAAGATAGATTGATACAGTGGCTACAACAATGGGCTCAAGCGTAACAAAGATTGTGAGGATGGTGCAGAACCGGGCAGTGTCTCATTCTGTTGTACACAGGGTTGCTACAAGTCAGAATTGACTCAATGGCACCTAACAACAACACTTACCCCACTATAAAAATGAAGTTAACAGAGCTTGGCAAGGCGTTCAAAGTCTTATCTTCAAGTTGTTTATATTGGTTGAAGAAAAGACCACTTATCCACAATAAGAAGAATTCAAGCCCAGAGCCAAATTTTATTGATAAATATGTCTTTTCCACTTCACCTCCATTTCCACATCTCTTTCTTATCCTATTATTCACTGGTCTTGCATTCAATTAGTTTTTTGTGCTCAGTGAAAATACAGTTTTATGACTCATTATATAATAATAAAATCAAGCTGGCATAATAATCTGATTTTTTCTATTATGAATTTCATTACATATTCTTGGATATTCATAATGTCAATATGTGTCAGAACTATTATTTTACACTTTGGGATATTCAAATTTGGCCACTGACCAAAACTAAATGCTGTAAGACAGTGGGGCCCATTCAGTGATTGTGAATCTTAATAATTTTTATTTAGTGGCAGGAGGAATAAAGTGGGGCTAGAGTCCTCATGGTAGAAAAGCAGTAGTTAGGTTAGCAGAGAGAGAGGATATTTTGTTACTTTTGTGGTTGCATAATAACAATCAGTTCCAACTCTGATTCACGGCAATAATTTTTTCAGAGCAGAACTGTGCTCCATAGGGTTTTAATGACTGTGATCTTCTAGAAGTAGATAACCAGACTTTTCTTCCAAGACGCCTCTGGGTGGACTCAAACTACCAAACTTTCAGTTAGTAGCCAAGCACTTAATGGTTTGCACCACACAGAGACTCCTTCTGTTTGCAGAGTGTCCTTGTTTTTATCTATGTTCAGACATAATTGCATGGTGATCTTATTTGTGCCTGGTCACAGTCATGGCGTGACCTCATCTGAGGTTGAAATTCTGTGAAATTGTTTATGTTTATAAGGAACACTGGTTTGTTACCATCTGTCAGTTGTCAGGTCCTTTGCTTCTTTCTCACAGACAGAAGTCTTAAACTTCCTATTCTTTTTCTTTCCTAACCTGATAGAGAGCCATCTTTATTAGTTTCTTGTTCATCTTTCCAGTATTTCTTTTTTTGCAAATACAGTCATGTATATTCTTATTTCTCCTACTGAAAAAAAGGAAGGAAAAAAAAGGTAGCACATTATATACACTGTCCTACTCCTTGGTTGTTTCACTAATCAATATACACAGGAAATCTTTCCATCTCAGTACATAAAAGTCTTTCTCATTCTTTTTAACGAGTGGATAGTACTCCATTGTCTGGATGTGCCATAGTTATTACATAATTTTAGCTTCTTAACAGAAATAAGGAGCCCTGGTGGTATAATCATTAAGTGCTCGACTACTAACTGGAAGGGTGGTGGTGCCTCAGTAGATCATGATCTACATACAAAAGATCAGAGCCATTGAAAACCCCTTGGAGCACAGTTCTCCTCTGAAACACATGGGGTCACCATATGTTGGAAATGACTCTATAGTCATTGTTTTGTTTCATTTTTGTTTGTTTGTTTTTTGGTTTGAATGGATGCTTATTTGTAAAACACTGAGTTTACATTTGACACCATTTGCTACATAAACTAGAATGTGACAGGCACTCTGGTGAACTGGATTTAATCCTTAGTTCCACCAGCAATTTTCTTGACAAGTCAGTTAAACTCTCTGAGGTGCAGTTTCCACATCTGTAAGATTAAATATTTAAGTCCCCATCAAATTTCATCCTTTGATCTTATTCTCATATGTTATATATTTATCAACCCACTCTCCATAAGAAAAAAAGAACTGATTTGTAGCATCTGCTAATTTCCATGGTATAAATACTCTTGTTGTGGCCAATTTCAAGATCACAGTTTAACAGCCAGCTTGCATAATTTCTGAAAACTGAACAATCGACTCTTGGAGCTGGTACAGTGTAACTCCAGTAGACCAATGAGAAAACTTTCTTAAATGAAACTCTCTTAGATTTAGACATTGTAACTTCCTCAGATGCAACTTAAGTTATATCACATTTGGGTTAAGCAAAATGGAAACTAAAATATTATTCTCTAAATCTGCTACTTTAAACATTCCCTGAAACATTCACTAACTTGTAGCACAGGATTTCTCAGGGGCAAACAGTAACTCACTTTGATAAATATCATATGTTTAGCCAACTTCAATCTGCAAAGAACGTACTTCTTTGATTCAAATTCCATTATTAGTAAACTAATTCTCATTCTTAATTATGGCTGCACATTTTAGTCACATTTTAACAAGCCTTTGAAATTACTGGTTCCTAGCCCCACCCCAGACTAATTAAATCAGAACTTCTGAAGAACTGGGCTCAGATATTTGTTTGTTTGAAAAGGGTTCTAGGCGATTCTAATGTACAGCCAAGGGTTAAGGACATCTGGTCTTTGGATACTTGGTATGTGGGTATTCTGACATTTCTCTTTCTCTCTTTAGCTGAACTACACTGTACAGATATGCACAAAGTAATAGATACTGATTCAGCTGAACTAATTCAAGCACAAGAAAAAATATTCCAGATCCTACAATAATGGCTAAAGCAATAGATCTCTCTGAAAGATAAGTGCAATCAGAACTCAAAATCTGGCTCCTATTTTATTGCTCACATGTAAATCCTCCTTCAAGGGTGAAATTAGAGCAGACCCAAAAGTCTAATTCCTCTATGTAAGATTTAAGTTTGTTTTGTTTTCATGGAAGGTCATTTTGTTGCTCCTTTCTTCCTGGCCTTGAGAAGGAACAGACCATCCCAGCATACAAGGAATTAACTACCCTGGAGAACAGGGTGCATCCAGTTAGTTGGTCGCCATGAGGACAGAAGCTATACATCCCGAGTATTCCAAAACAGTCTCCATTTCATGAACTCATTCTTTTCAATAAAGGACCATTCAGAACATGTAAATAATAATGTGTTTTGATTCATTTTAGGTATGCATTAGTACATAAAAAGAAATACTTTGCCAAATAATGAATTCTTGTCTTTTTAAAGAAAATTTAGGGATACATACATCTTGAGTGAATTAGTAAAAATGATTCTTGAGGTATATTGAAAAAGTAGCTCTACCACCCAACTTGGAGTTCTGTATCACCTAAAAAATGGTGCTACTGTGCCTACTATAAGTTAAAGTTAAACTCAGTATGAAAGGTACAACGATTCTGTTATGGATTGAATTGTGTCCCCCCAAAATGTGTGTCATCTTGTCTAGGCCATGATTCCCAGTATCCTGTGGTTGTCCTCCATTTTGTGATTTGATGTGATTATCATATGTGTTAGTAAATCATAAACTCTATGCCTGTGGTTATGATCCTATTTGGGAATGAGCTATCCATTATGTTAATGAGGCAGGACACAATCTGCAGGATTAGGTTTTATCTTGAGTCAATATCTTTTTAGATATAAGAGAAGCAAGCAAATAGGAAAGGAACTTCCTACCACCAAGAAAGAAGAACTGGGAGCAGAGTGTGTCCTTTGAACCTGGGGTCCCTGCACTGAGAAACTCTTAAACCCAGGGGAAGATTGATGACAAGGACCTTCCCCCAGAGCCGTCAGAGAAAGAAAGCCTTGCCCTGGTGCTGACACCCTGAATTAAAACTTCTAGCCTCCTAGATTGTGAGAGAATAAATTTCTGTTTGTTAAAGCAATCCACTTGAGGTATTTCTGTTATAGCAGCCCTAGATAACTAAGACAAGCTCTTATCTGAGATGTCATTATAAATTCTGTTCAAATTAGTTTATTTTCAATTCATCAGAATTCAGTGTAGGGCTACATGTCTAAAATTTAATTCAAAGATATTATTATTTAGTCAAAATGTTAGATTTTTTCCCCTAAAAAGGGGCACATGTTAATCTTATTTGAATTGCTTTTTAGTTACTCCAAACAATTGACATCTAGTTAATAATAATAATGTACTAATGTTGGTGTCTTAGTTTTGACAAAGGCATCATCATTAACATTAGGAGGAACTATATTAGGAATATATGGGAATTCTCTGTATTATCTTTGTAATTTGTAGGCAAACCTAAAGTTATTTTAAAATAGTTTATTAAGAAATAATTTGTGGTCATTATTTATTGTAATGACCACCACTCATCTGTCAGTTTGTCATACTGTGGTGGCTTGTGTGTTGCTGTGATACTTGAAGCTATGCTACCAGTATTTCAAATACCAGCAGGGTCACGCACAGTGGACAGGTTTCAACAGAGCTTCCAGAATAAGACAGACTAAGAAGAAGGACCCGGCAATCTACTTCTGAAAAAATTAGCCAATGAAAACCTTATGAATAGCAGCAGTACATTGTCTGATACAGTGCTGGAAGCTGAACCCCTCAGGTTGGAAGCCACTCAAAACAGGACTTGGGAAGTGCTGCCTCTTCAAAGAGCAGTCAACCTTAATGATGTGGATGGAGTGAAGTTTCAGGATCTTCATATGCTAATGTGGCATGGCTCAACACAGCTCAAAATAAAAAGAAAGAGCTGCAAACATCCATTAATAATTGGAATGTGGAATGTATGAAGTATGAATCTAGGAAAATTGGAAGTTGTCAAAAATGAAATGGAAAGCATAAAGAGTGATATACGAGGCACTAGTGAGCTGAAATGGACTGCTATTGGCCATTTTAAATCAGACAATCTATGGTCTACTATGCCCAGTGTTATGGATTGAATTATGTACCCTAAAAATGTGTATCAACTTGGCAAGGCCATGATTCCCAGTATTGTATGGTAGTCCATCATTTTGTGATCTGATGTGATTATCCTATGTGTTGTAAATCCTAACTTCTATGATGTTAATGAAGCAGGATTAGACTCAGTTATGTTAATGTGGCAGGACTCAATCTACAGAATTAGGTTGTATCTTGAGTCAATCTCCTTTGAGATGTAAAAGAGAGAAGCAAGCAGAGAGAAGGGGGACCTAGTACCACAAAACTGTGGAAAAAATAGACAAAATCATGGAAAACATAGCCAAATATAGCCAAAATTAAGGAAAACACAGACAAAGCAATAGAAGAATTCATGAAAATAATACCAGAACAAAACATCAAAATACACAATTACAAATCATATAAAAACAGCAACTAGAAATCCACAAGCTAAATGACAAAATTTCAGAAATGGAAAACTCGATAGAAGGTTTAGGAGCAAATTTTAAACAATGGAAGACAGAATCAACAAGATCAAAGACAAATCCATGGACACCAACTTATTTGAGGAAAAAATTAGAGGAAAGAATAAATAAAAATTAATAAAACCTAAGGATTATCTGGGACACAATTAAAAGCAAAAATTTATGCATCATCAGAGTTCCAGAACAGGAGGAGAAAATGGAAAACACAGAAAGGATTATTGAAGATTTGCTGGCAGAAAACTTTCCTAATATCATGAAAAATGAAAAGCTGATCATCCAAGAAAGCTCAACAACCCCAAGTATGATAGATCTCAAATGAAAGTCACCAAGGCATATCACCAAAAGCCAAAACCAAAGACAAAGAAAGGATCCTGAGAGCAACTCGAGAAAAAAGAAAAGTCACTTACAAAGGGGAAACAATAAGACTAATGTGATTACTTGGCAGAAACTATGCAGGCAAGAAGAAAATGGGTTGACACATATAAAACCTTGAAAGAAAAAAAAATTGCCAACCAAGAATAATATATCCTGCAAAACTCTCTCTCAAATACAATGGAGAAATTAGGATATTTTCAGATGAATAGAAATTAAAGGAATTTGTAAAAACCAAATCAAACTTACAGGAAATATTAAAGGGAGTTCTTTGGTTAGAGAACCAACAACATCAGACAACAACTGGAGTCTAGAACACAGGACAGCATCAACCAGATACTAACCTAGGTAAAGAACTCTCAATAATAAAGCAAAACTAAAAGATTTAATACAGGGAATCAGAGACTTCAATCTATAAATGACAACAAAGTCAAAACAATAAAAGGCAGAATAAATGGTGTAGGTATAGAACTTTAAAATGGAGAGAAAATAAAAGTGATATCAAGTAATAAAATACTAGTTCAAACTTAAGAAGATAAGGTAAATTTCAATGTAACCCCAAAGATAGTTAACAAACCTACTCATCAGAATAAAAAAGAAGAAAAACATAAACTCGATAAGCACAAAATCTATAACAACAAAATAAATGAAAAGAAATTCCACAAACAAAAGGAAATCAGCACAGGAAAGTAAGAGGAACAAAGAAAATATCAGCACCACAAAAAAAGCACAACAAAATAACAGCAATAAACTCACAGCTATCAATAATAACACTAAATGTAAACAGCTTAAATGCACCCATAAAAAGAAAGATAGTGACAGAATGGGAAAACATGTATGACCCATCAATATGCTATCTATGAAAGACACACCTTAGACACAAAGACATAAATATATTAAAAATCAAAGGATAGATAAAAACATATCAGCCAAACAGAAACCAAAAAGGAACACAAGTGGCAATAGTAATCTCAGATAAAATAGACTTTACGGCAAAATTCACCATAAAAGACAAGGAAGGACATTATATAATGATTAAAGGGACAATATACCAAGAAGACATAACCTTAATAAATATCTATGTACCCAACAACAGGGCTCCAAAATACTTAAATTCTAACGGCATTAAAAAGAGAAACAGACAGTTCCACAATAAAAGTGGGAAATTTTAACACACCACTTTCAGTAAAGGAGAGAACATGTAGAAAAAAACTCAACAAAGATTCAGACAATATATAGGTCACAATCAATAAACTGGACCTCTTACACATGTATAGAACAGTCCACCCAACAGCAGAAAAGTATACATTCCCTCCAACACACATGGAATATTCTCCAGAATAGACCACATTTTAGGCCACAAAGCAACCCTCAACAAAGTCCAAAACATCAAAATAATACAAAGCATCTTCTCTAATTACAATGAAAAAAAATAAATCAATAACAGGAAGAGTAATGAAAAGAAATAAAAAAACTTGGAAACTGAATATCACCTTGCTTAAAAACCACTGAGTAATAGAAGAAATCAAAGATGGAATAAAAAAAATTCTTAGACTCAAATGAGAATGAAAACACATAATACCAAAACCTTTGGGACACAGCGAAGGCAGTGTTCAGATGTCAATTTATAGCAATAAACACACACATCAAGAAAGAAGAAAGGGCTAAAATCAAAACGTTAACCCTAAAACTCAAATATATGTGAAGAGAACAGCAAAAGAACCCCGTAGTCACCAGAAGAAAGGAAATAATGCAGATCAGAGCATAAATAAATGAAATAGAGAACAGAAAAACAATTGAAAAAATCAGCAAGACCAAAAGTTTGTTCTTTGAAAAGATCAACAAAATCTACAAACCATTGGTCAAACTGACCAAAAAAAAACAGGAGAGGAAGCAAATAACCCAAATTAGAAGTGAGGTGGGGGACATTACAACAGACCCAATTAAAATAAAAAGGACCACAACAGAATACTATGAAAAACTATACTCCAACAAATTTGGAAACCAAGAAGAAAAGGACAAACTTCTAGAAACAAACTACCTACCTAAAGTAACACAAACTGAGGTAGAAAATCAGAACAGACCCATAACAAGAAATTGAAAAGTGTCTTAGATATCCAGTGCTGCTATAATAGAAATACCACAAGTGGATTGCTGTAACAAAGAGAAATTTATTCTCTCACAGTCTAGGAGGCTAGAAGTCCAAATTGAGGGTGCCACCTTCAGGAGAAAGTTTTCACTCTCTGTCAGTTCTAGGGTAAGGTCCTTGTCATCAGTCTTCCCCTGGTCCAGGAGTGTCTCAGTGCAAGGACACTGGGTCCAAAGGACATGCTCTGCTCTTTTATATCTCAAAAAAGATTGACTCAAGACACAACCTAATCTTGTAGATTGAGTCCTTCCTCATTAACATAACTGCCTCTAATCCTGCCTCTTTATCTGCCTCTGCAGATAGATATAATGCAATCTCAATCCAAATACCAACAGCATTCTCTAACGAGATGGAAAAACTAATTATTAATTTTATATGGAAAGGAAAGAGAACCCAGTAAAACATTACTGAAAAAGAACAAAGTAGGAGACCTCACACTACCTGATCTCAGAACCTACTATACAGCCAAGGTAATCAAAATAGCCTGGAACTAGTACAATGACAAACACATCGACCAATGGAACACAACTGAGAACCCAGACATAAATCCATCCACCTATCATAAACTGATCTTTGAAAACAGGCCCAAAGTCCATTAACTGGGGAAAAGGCAGTCTCTTTAACAAATGGTGCTGACAAAACTGGATGTCTATCTTTAAAAATATGAAACAGGTCCCATATCTCACACCATACACAAAAACTAATTCAAAATGGATCAAAGACCTAAATGTAAAACCTAAAACTATAAAGATCATGGGAAAAAAAATAGGACAATGCTAGGGGCCCTAATATGCACCATAAATAGGATACAAACCATAACTAACAATGCACAAACACCAGAAAATAAACTAGATAACTGGTATCTACTAAAAATTAAACACTTATGCTCATCAAAAGAGTAAAAAGAGAAACTGCAGACTGGGAAAAAATATTTTGGCTACCACATATCCAACAAGGGTCTAATCTCTAAGATCTATAAGTTATTGCAATACCATAACAATAAAAACACAAATAATCTAATTAAAAAATGGGCAAAGGATATGAACAGATACTTCACCAAAGAAGATATTCAGGCAGCTAATAGACACATGAGGAAATGCTTGTAATCATTAACCATTAGAGAAATACAAATTAAAACTACAGGGAGATACCATCTCACCCTGACATTATTGGCATTATTCAAAAAACAGAAAATAAATGTTGGAGAGGTTGTGGGGAGACTGGAACTCATACACTGCTGATGAGTATGTAAAATGGTACAATCACTATGGAAAACAATATGGTGCTTCCTTAAAATGCTAGGAATAGAAATATCATACAATCCATCAATTCCACTCCTAGGAATATATCCTAGAGAAATAAGAGCTGCCACACAGATAGACATATGTGCATTCATATTCATTGCAGCATTATCCACAATAACAAAACAATAGAAATAACCTAAGCGCCCATCAGCAGATGAACGAATAAACAAATTATAGTATATACACACAATGGAATACTACACAACAATAACGAACAATGATGAATCCCTGAAATATATTACAGCATGGATGAATCAGAGTATATTATGCTGAGGGAAATAAGTTAATCACAAAAGGACAAATACTGTAAGAGACCACCATTATAAAAACTCAAGAAAAGATTTGCACACAGAAATAAACAATATTTGATGGTTATGGGGAAGGAAAGGGTTGAGGAGGGGAAATCACTAGATAGTAGGTAAGTGGTAACTTCGGTGAAGGGAAAGACAGTATACAATATAGGGGAAGTCAGCACAACGTGACCAAGACAAAGTCATAGAAACTTTATACACACAACCAAACACTCTGAGGGATGGAGTTATTGGGATGAGGTCTGGGGACTATGGTCTTGAAGGACATCTAGGTCAATTGGCATAACATAGTTCATCAAGAAACTGTTCTATGTCCATCTTTGGTGAGTAGCATATAGGATCTTAAAAGCTTGTGAGCAGCCATGTACATCTACTGGTCCCATCCCATCCGGAGCAAAGGAGAATGAAGAAAACCAAACACACATGAGAAATGTTAGTCCAAAGGACTAATAGACCACAACAAGTATCACAACTTCCACCAGTCTGATTCCAGAATAACTAATTGGTGCCTGGCTACCACAACCAACTGCTCTGACAGGGATCACAATAGAAAGTCCTAGACAGCACGGGAGAAAAATGTAGAACAAACTTCAAATTCACAAAAAATACCAGAATTACTGGTCTGACAGAGACTGGAGGAACCCAAGACTAATGCTTACAAACACCCTTTTAACTCAGAACGGAAGTCACTCACAAAATTTATCCTTCAGCCAAAGATTATACAGGTCGATAAAACAAACAATAACATGCACGAGGAACATGCTTCTTAGCTCAGTCATGTAAATGAGACCAAACAGGAAACATCTGCCCAAAAGCAAAGACAAGAAGGCAGGAAGGGACAGGAAAATGGGATGAATGGAAATGGGGAACTGGGGTGAAGAAAGAGAGAGTTTTGATACATCTGGGGGATTGCAACCAAAGTCACAAAACAATTTTTATATAAATTGTTGAATGAGAAACTAATTTGCTCTGTAAACTTTCACCTAAAGCACAATTAGAAAAAAAGAAAAAAAAACAGTCCACAAAAGCCAAAGTATGAACTTGAATATATCCCACCTAAATTTAGAGACCATCTCAAGAATAGATTTGATGCACTGAACACTATTGATGGAAGATGAGACAAGTAGTGGGATGACATCAAGGATTTCGTACATGAGGAAAGCAGAAGGTCACTTAAAAGACAGGAAAGAAAGAAAAAATCAAAATGGATGTCAGAAGAGACTCTGAAACTTGCTCTTGAATGTAGAGCAGCTAAAGATAACAGACGAAATGATGAAGTCAAAGAGCTGAACAAAAGATTTCAAAAAGAAGCTCAAGAAGACAAAGTAAAGTAGTATAATGAAATAGGCAAAGACCAGGAGTTAGAAAACCAAAAGGGAAAAACATTCTCTGCCTTTCTCAAGCTGAAAGAACCACAGAAAAAATTCAAGCTTTTAGTTGAAATATTGAAGGACTCTATGGGAATGATATTGAATGAAGCAGGAAGCAGCAAGGGAGGATAGAAGGAATACACAGAGTCACTGTACCAAAAAAAGTCAGTGTATGTTCAACCATTTCAAGAGGCAGCATATGATCAAGAACCCATGGTACTGAAGGAAGAAGTCCAAGCGGCACTAAAGGCATTGGCAAAAAAACAAGGTTCCAGGAACTGACAGACTATGAATTGCGATGTTTCAACAAATGGAAACAACGCTGAAGGCACTCACTGGCCTATGCCAAGAAATTTGTAAGACAACTGACTAGAAAGATCTATATTTGTGCCCATTCCAAAGAAAGGTGATCCAACAGAATTCAGAAAATATCTAACAATATCATTAATATCACACTCAAGTAAAGCTATACTAAAGATAATTTGAAAACTGAGGTGGGGCCAAGATGGCAGAGTAGTCAGACAGCTTCCTATATCCCTCTTACAACAAAGACCTGGAAAAACAAGTGATTTGATTGTATATGAATATCTAGGAGCCCTGAACAAGGCAAAGCTGAGGAATCAGACTGAGTGGCAGGGGGAGAGAGAGATGGTTTGGAAGAAGCAAGGAGTGCCAGACCGGCAGTGGGAGCCACAGCTCTTCAGCTACAAAGGGCTCCAAGTGCACAGCAAAGCAGGCATACAGCTCTCTAAGTGTGCACTTGGGAGGCAGTTTCCACATTGAGAGAGATCCGGCAGCAGAGATTCTGCTTTGACACTCCAAACCACTGAAAAGCAGCTCCCAAGTGGCTAACAGTAAGTACGCGCATGTGGCCTTTCACGGGGATTTAAAAAAAAAAAGAAAAAAGCCCATTTGGGAAAAACCTCCCTGCCTGCTCTGCACTGATCTGGCCGGATTCCGAAGTCTGAGTCCCCTAGGCCATAAGTAGATCCCATAAGGCGCCCTGACCCATTCTCCTTCTCCTGGCCTTGGAGAGGGTACAAATTAACAAACGGGGAAAAAATAAGCTACTGGCTCCCGTAAGCAAGGAACTCAGGGTTGCCACAGCTCCCTTACTAGGCACAGGCATAAGGGGTCCACGGACTTTCAGTACCTTCAACCCTTGTATAGACTTGTGTGGACCCATCTCAACAGCTTAAGCCCTCACTACCACAGTACAACAGTATAAACACCTGAAGTCTAACTTCAACTGTTTCAGCTGGGAAGTGGCAGATTTGTGATGTTTGACACACCAGTGCTTTTAAAGCAGACACCTTTACCAGTCAGCATCAGGGGCTTGAGGACTGGTGGGTCTACCTACACCACCTAGTCAGCTGCTACAGGGGTCCAAGAATAAGTGGTGCCCCGAAGTTTTTACAACCAATAGAGTAGGGTGCTCATAGTCTGGCTGCAAAACTCACCTACCTACTCTCTCTAGGGAACAGGGACACACTTTCCTTTCAGACACTCAGGGGCAGCCGTCAGCCCCCTGCCTTGCTCAGTGCATGATCCCCTATAGCCATGAGACACCTGTGCCTACACTAATCACCCATGCCTCTCTAAGATTGTAGGTTAGAACCGGCACCACACACTTGGTGACCAACTGCCTGGACACCTGAGCTGAATCTATACAGGAAAATTTAACGGACTCCTGTGTGCATATACTTAGTTACAGAAATAACTACCTGGTGACAGGACGTTACAGCTTCAAAGATGCCAATAATCAAACTAGCTCACACCAGAAGCCCATTTCAGCATATCAAAACAAAACAAAACAAGAAGCTGGGATACACTAAACAAATATAAAATAAAATTATAATAACTTATTGATGGTTCGGAGACAACAGTCAATATCAAATCACATAAAGAGGCAGTCAATGATGGCTTCAGCAAGCTCCGAAAATAAAGAATCAATAAATTCTCTGGAGGAAGAGAATTTCTTAGAATTACCAGAGGCAGAATACAAAAGATTAATATACAGAACTCTTCTAGAAATTAAAAAGGAAATGTGCATAGAGACAGCCAAAGAATACACAAACTAGTAGCGGAACTTAAAAAAGTTATTCAAGAACATAATGACAAATTTAATAGGCTGCAAGAATCCATAGAGAGACAGCAATCAAAAATCCAGAAGATTAACAATAAAATTTCAGAATTAGACAACTTAATAGAAAGTCATAGGAGCAGAATTGAGGCAGTAGAAGTCAGACTTAGTGACACTGAAGATAAAGCACTTGACTCCAACTTATTTGAGGAAAACTCAGATAAAAGACTTTAAAAGAATGAAGAAACTCTAAGAGTTATGTGGGACTCTAACAAGAGAAATAACCTATGAGTGACTGGAGTACCAGAACACGGGAGTGGGGGGGTTAACAGAAAATACAGAGAAAATTGTTGAAGATTTTTTGACAGAAAACTTCCCTGATATCATGAAAGATGAGAAGATATCTATTCAAAATGCTCATAGAACCCCAGATAAGGTAGATCCCAAAAGAAAGTCACCAAGACATATTATAAGCAAACTTACCAAAACCAAAAACAAAGAGAGAATTTTAATAGCAGCTAGGGATAAAAGAAAAGTCACCTACAAAAGAGAGTCAATTAGAATAAGCTCTGACTACTCAGCAGAAACCATGCAGGCAAGAAGGCAATGGGATGACATATATAAAGCCTAGAAGGAAAACAACCGCCAGCCAAGAACTATATATCCAGCAAAACTGTCTCTCAAATATGATGACGAAATTAGGGCATTTCTAGATAAACAGAAGTTCAGGGAATTTGCAAAAACCAAACCAAAATTACAAGACATACTAAAGGGAGTCCTCCGGTTAGATAATCAATAACATCAGATAACAATGCAAGACTAGAACACAGGACAGAGAAACCAGATATTGACTTATATAGGGAAGTCAAAAATACATCAAAATTAAAACACTGAAAATAGGGAAACAGAGATATCAATATGTAAAAAAGGACATTAAAACAAACAAGAAGGACTTAAAAAATGCAGACATAGATTTTTCATATGGAGGAGAAGTCAAGGCAATATAAAGAAATAAAAGACTGGATAAACTTAGAAAAATAGGGGTAAATATTAAGGGAACCACAAAGGAAACTAACAATCCTACAAGTCAAAATAAAAAACTAGAAAAATATAAAGACTCAGCAAACACAAAATGAACAACAATGAAAAAGATGAAAAAAATGCATAAAGAAAAACTACTCAGCACAGAAAATTAAGGGGAACAAACAAACTGTGAACAACACACAAAAAGAGACATCAGGATGACAGCTCTAAACTCATAGCTATCAATAATTACGCTGAATGTGAACTAACTTAATGCACCAATAAAGAGACAGAGACTGGCAGATTGGATAAAAAAGCATGATCCATCTATATGCTGCCTACAAGAGATGCACCTTAGACTTAAAGACACAAACAGGCTAAAACTCAAAGGATGGAAAAAATATATCAAGCAAACAGCACTCAAAAAAGAGCAGGAGTGGCAATATTAATCTCTGACAAAACAGACTTTAAAGTAAAATCCACCACAAAAGATAACAAAGGACACTATATAATGATTAAAGGGTCAATACACCGGGAGGACATAACAATAATAAACATTTACACACCCAACGACAGGGCTTCAAAATACATAAAACAAACTCTAACAGCACTGAAAAGATAGACAGACAGCTCCACAATAGTAGTAGGAGACTTCAACATGCCGCTTTCAGTGAAGGACAGTACATCCAGAAAGAAGCTCTACAAAGATGTGGAAGAGCTAAATGCTACAATCAACCAACTTGACCTCATAAACATATACCAAACACGGCACCCAACAGCAGCCAAGTATACTTGGGGACATAATTCAAGCCAAGTATACTTTCTTTTCCAACGCACATGGAACATTCTCCAGAATAGACCACATATTAGACCATAAATCAAGCCTTAACAAATTCCAAAATATCGAAATATTACAAAGCATCTTTTCTGACCATAAGCCATAAAAGTAGAAATCAACAACACAAAAAGCAAGGAAAAAATATCAAACACATGGAAACTGATTAATATCTTGCTCAAAAACTACTGGGTTATAGATGAAATTAAGGATGGAATAAAGAAATTCATAGAATCAAATGAGAATGAAAACACATCCTACCAGAACCTTTGGGACACAGCAAAAGCAGTGCTCAGAGGTCAGTTTACAGCAATAAATTCACACATCCAAAAAGAAGAAAGGGCCATAATCAAAACTTTAACCCTGCAACTGGAACAAGTAGAAAGAGAGCAGTAAAAGAAGCCCTCAGGCACCAGAAGGAAGGAAATAATAAGAATTAGAGCAGAATTAAATGAAGTAGAGAATAGAAAAACAACTGAAAGAGTTACTAAGACCAAAAGCTGGTTCTTTGAAAATATCAAAAAAATTGAAAAACCACTAGCCAAACTCACAAAAGAAAAACAGGAGAGGAAGTAAATAACCTGAGTAAGAAATGAGATGGGCAACATCACAACAGACCCAAATGAGATTAAAAGAATCATAACAGAATACTATGAAAAATTGAACTCTAACAAATTTGAAAACCTAGAGGAAATGGACAAACTTCTAGAAACTCACTACCTACCTAAACTAACACAAACAGAGGTAGAACAACTAAATAAACCCGTAACAAAAGAATAGATTGAAAAGGTTATTAAAAACTCCCAACAAAATAAAGCCCTGGCCCAGATGGCTTCACTGGAGAAGTCTACCAAACGTTCAGAGAAGAGATAACACCACTTCTACTAAAGGTATTTCAGAGTATAGAAAAGGATGGAATATTCCCAAACTCATTCTTTGAAGCCAGCATAACCCTGATACCAAAACCAGGTAAAGACACCACAAAAATGACAGACCAATATACCTCATGAACATTGATGTAAAAATCCTCAACAAAATTCTAGTCAATAGAATTCAGCAACATACCAAAAAAATAATTCACCATGATCAAGTGGGATTTATACCAGGGATGCAAGCATGGTTCAACATTAGAAAAACAATCAATGTAATCCATCACATAAATAAAAGACAAGAACCACATGATTTTATCAATCGATGCAGAAAAGGCATTTGACAAAGTCCAACACCCGTTCATGATAAAAACTCTCAACAAAATAGGAATAGAAGGGAAATTCCTCAAAATAATTAAGGGCATTTATACAAAGCCAACAGCCAGCATTATCCTAAATGGAGAGACTTTGAAAGCATTCCCCTTGAGAACGGGAACCAGACAAGGATGCCCTCGATCACCACCACTCTTATTCAACATTGTGCTGGAGGTCCTAGCCAGAGCAATTAGGGAAGAAAAAGAAATAAAGGGCATCCAAATTGGTAGGTGTCTTTGTTATCTAGTGCTGCTATAACAGAAATACCACAAGTGGATGGTTTTAACAAAGAGAAGTTTATTTCCTTACAGTAAAGTAGACTAAAAGTCCAAATGCAGGGTCTCAGTTCCAGGGGAAGGCTTTCTGTCTCTCGGCCTTCTCATCAGTGTTCCCCCCGTACTACAGAGTCCAGCCTTACTAACACAACTGCCGCCTGTCCTCCCTCATTAACATCATAGAGGCAGGATTTACAACATACAGGAAAACCGTACAATACCATGAATAATGGCCCAGCCAAACTGATACAGACATTTTTGGGGGGACATAATTCAAACCATGACATTCCACCCTTTGCCCCCCCAGAAATCACATCCCTGCAACATGCAAAACATATTCATCTCATCATATCATAGCAAAAGTCTTAACTCCCAAGTCCAAAATCCAAAACTTCCTCTTCATCTGTGAAATCTAGAATACGAGCTATCTGCTTCCAAAGGTACAATGGCAGAACAAGCACAAGCTAGACATTTCCACTACAAAGGGGAGAAACAGGAGGGAAAGAAGGGATAACAGGCACCAAGCAAGTCAGCAGAACACATTACATTAGCCCTCAAGGCTTTGAAAATAATCCTCTGTTCTCCGAGACAATTTACACAATAGCCCTGCCCTCCAGACTCTAGGTATTGTCCAGTCCCTGGATTTTGAGTGGAGGCCCCTCGGCCCTGGGCTACAGCTCCACTTTCCAGGCCCACTAGGACAGCAACTCTGCTCCCTTGGCTTTAGGGGCACCATTCTCCTACTCCATCGGAGTGACAACTCCACCCTTAGAAACACCGGAGGCTATGCCTCCACCCTTTGAAACCCCTGAGGTCATGGTCATACCTTTTGAGACTGAGGCAGCTCAGCTTCTTGTGTACCTTGTCTCTTCAGCTTCTGCTTCTGTTTCCTGTGGCCTCTTGGCCCTCGGGCCTCACACCCGCATCTGCCCTGCTGGGGCAAGTGTTCCAAAGCTCTGTAGCTCCACCGGTAAGTGCCCAGAGGCACTCCACTCTGCCAGGAAGCCTCCTGCGCACAGGCACTGAGCTCTCTCGCTCCGTGGGTTGGCTCCAGTACCGTCCTGCACTGGTCTCCTCCTTCTGCTGCTGTTGGTTCTCTGCCACTGCCACTTCTCTGCCACTGCCGCTCCTCCATCCATTCATAGTTTCAAAATCACTTCCACATTTTAGGTATCTGTTAGAGCAGCACCCCACTCCTGGTAACAAATTCTGTCTTGGTTATCTAGTGCTGCTATAACAGAAATACCACAAGTGGATGGTTTCGACAAAGAGAAGTTTATTTCCTTCAGTAAAGTAGACTAGAAGTCCAAATTCAGGATGTCAGCTCCAGGGGAAGGCTTTCTCTCTCTCGGCCTTCTCATCAGTGTTCCCCAAGACTAGGAGCTTCTCAACACAGGGACCACAGTCCAAAGGATGCGCTTTGCTCCTGGCACTGCTTTCTTGATGGTATGAGGTCCCCCTGTCTCACTACTCACTTCTGTCTTTTATATCTCAAGACATTTTCTCAGGATGCAATCCAATCTTGTAGACTGAGTCCTGCCTTACTAACACAACTGCCACCCATCCTCCCTCATTAACATCACAGAGGCAGGATTTACAACATATAGGAAAACCAAACAATACCAGGAATCATGACCCCGCCAAATTGATATACACATTTTTTGGGGGGACATAATTCAAACCATGACAGTAGGGAAGAAGTCAAAGTATCTTTATTTGCAGATGATATGATCTTATACACAGAAAACCCCAAAGAAGCCACAAGAAAACTACTGGAACTAAAAGAAGATTTCAGCAAAGTTTCAGGATACAAGCTAAACAGACAAAAATCAGTTGGATTCCTTTACACCAACAAAGAGAGCCTTGAGGAGGAAATTACCAAATCAATACCATTTACAATAGCCCCCAACAAGATAAAATACTTCGGAATAAATCTAACCAGAGACATAAAAGATCTACACAGAGAAAACTACAAGACACTACTGCAAGAAACTAAGAGACCTGCATAAGTGGAAAAGCATACCTTGCTCATGGATAGGTAGACTCAACATAGTGAAAAAGTCAATTCTACCCAAAGTGATCTACAGATACAATCCAATCCCGATCCAAATTCCACTGGCATTTTTTAATGAGATGGAGAACCAAATCACCAACTTCATATGGAAAAGGGAGAGGTCTCAAATAAATAAAGCATTACTCAAGAAGAACAAAGTGGAGGCCTCACACTACCTGACTTTAGAATCAATTATACCGCCACAATAGTCAAAACAGGCTGGTATTGGTACAACAAATACATAGACCAATGGAACAGAGTTGAGAATCCAGACATAAGTTCATCCACCTGTGAGCAGCTGATATTTGACAAAGGCCCAAAATGGGCCTTTCCCCGTTAAATGGGGAAAAGACAGTCTCTTTAATAAATGGTGCTGGCATAATTGAGTATCCATCTGCAAAAAACTGAAACAAGACCCATACCTCAAACCATGCACAAAAACTAACTCAAAATGGATCAAAGACTTAAATATAAAATCAAAAATGATAAAGATCATGGAAGAAAAAATAGGGACAATGCTAGGAGCCCTAATACATGGCATAAACACAATACGAACCATAAGTAACAATGCACAAGCACCAGAAGAGAGACTAGATAAATGGGATCTCCTAAAAATCAAACACTTATGCTCATCAAAAGACTTCACCAAAAGAGTAAAAAGACAACCTACAGACTGGGAAAAAGTTTTTGGCTATGACTAATCCAATCAGCATCTAATCTCTAAAATCTGCAAGATACTGCAAAACCTCAACAACAAAAAGACAAATAACCTGATTAAAAAATGGGCAAAGGATATGAACAGGCATCTCACCAAAGCAGATATTCAGGCAGCTAACAGACACATGAAGAAATGTTCACAGTCATTAACCATTAGAGAAATTCAGATCAAAACTACAAGGAGATATCATCTCACCCCAACAAGGCTAGCACTAATCCAAAAAACACAAAATAATAAATGCTGGAGACGTTGTGGAGATACTGGAACCTTATACACTGTTGGAGGGAATGTAAAATGGTACAACCACTTTGGAAATCAATTTGGCACTTCCTTAAAAAGCTATAAATAGATGTACCATACAATCCGGCTATCCCACTCCTTGGAATATATCCTTGAGAAATAAGAGCCACCACATGAATAGATATATGCACACTCTTGTTCATTGCAGCACTATTCACAATTGCAAAGAGATGGAAGCAACCTAGACGCCCATCAACGGACGAATGGATAAACAAATTATGGTATATCCGCACAATGGAATACTATGCAACAATAAAGAACAACGATGAAGCCGTGAAACATTGTATAACATGGAGGAAGCTGGAACTTATTATGCTGAGTGAATTTAGTCAGTCACAGACAGATAAATACTGTATAAGACCACTACTATAATAACTCAAGAAAAGGTTTAAACACAGAAGAAAACATTCTTTGATGGTTATGAGGGTGGCGAGGGAGGGTGAGGGTTATTTACTAACTAGATTGTAGATAAGAGTCATCTTAGGCAAAGAGAAGGACAACACACACTATAGGGAAAGTCAGCACAACTGGACTAAACCAAAGCTAAGAAGTTTCCTGAATACAATCAAACACTTTGAGGGACAGAGTAGCAGGGGTAGGGGTCTGGGGACCATGCTTTCAGGGGACATTGAGGTCAATTGGCATAACAAAGTTTATTAAGAAATTATCCTGCATCCTACTTTGGTGAATGGCTTCTGGGATCTTCAAAGCTTGCAAGCAACCATCTAAGATGCAACAATTGGCCCCAACCACCTGGAGTAAAGGAGAATGAAGAACACCAAAGTCACAAGGAAAGCATTAGCCCAAGAGACAGAAAGGGCCACATAAACCAGAGACTTCATAGCCTGAGACCGGAAGAACTAGATGGTGCCCAGCTACCACCAATGACAGCCCTGACAGGGAACACAACAGAGAGTCCCTGATGGAGCAGCAGAAAGGTGAGGTGCAGAACTCAAATTCTAGTAAGAAGACCAGACCTATGGTCTGACTGAGACTGGAGGAACCCCAGAAAGCATGGCCCCTGGATTCTCTATCAGCCCAGAATTAAAACAATTTCTGAAGCCAACTCTTCAGACAGGGATTGGACTGGAGTGTCGGACATAAAGTGATACGTGTGAGGAGTGTGTCTCTTAGCTCAAGTAGATACAAGAGACCAAGGGGGCAGCTTCTGTCAAGAAGTGAGATGGGAGGGTGGAGAGGGTTAGGACCTGGCTGAATGGACATGGGGAATCAGGGGTGGAAAGGAGGAGTGTGATCTTGGCTGACAGCAGAGAATATCAGAAAGATGTTTAAAACCACTGTCTTCAAGTCGATTCTGACTCAATAGGACAGAGTAGAACTGCCCCAAAGGGTTTCCAAGGCTGTCTTCTTAATGGGAGCAGACTGTCATCTTTCTCCCGTGAGACAGATGGGTGGTTGAAATTGCTGACCTTTCAGTTAGCAACTGAGTGCTTTAACCACTGTGCCACCAAGCCTCCTCAAAAAGTTCCCAGCACTGGCCATAAAAGGACTCAAACCCTCAATCTTCTGATCCAGAATCAGACAACTGTGTTTTATTGACTATGTAAAGGCATTCAACTGTGTGGATCACAACAAATTATGGATAACATTGCAAAGAATGGGAATTCCAGAACACTTAATTGTGCTCATGAAGAACCTATACTTAGACCAAGAGGCAGTCATTCAAACAGAACAAGGGGATATTGAGTGGTTTAAAATCAGGAAATGTGTGTGTCAGGGTTGTATCCTTTCACCATACTTATTCAATCTGTATACTGAGAAAATAATTGGAGAAGCTGGACGATATGGAGAAGAATGGGGCATCAGGATTGGAGGAAGACTCATTAACAACCTGTGATATGCAGATGACATAACCTTGTCTGCTGAAGGTGAAGAGGACTTGAAGCACTTATTGAAGAAGATCAAAGACTACAGCCTTCAGTATGGATTACACCTCAGCACAAAGAAAACAAAAATCCTCATAACTGAACCAATAAGCAACATCATGATAAATGGGGAAAATATTGAAGTTGTCAAGGATTTCATTTGACTTGGTTCCACAGTCATTGTCTATGGAAGAAGCAGTCAAGAAATCAAACAACCTATTGCATTGGGCAAATCTGCTGCAAAAAAGTCTCTTTAAGTGTTAAAAAGCAAAGATGTCACTTTGAGGACCAAAGTGCACCTGACACAAACCATCGTACTTTCAATCACCTCATCTGCATGTGAAAGCTGGACAGTGAATAAGGAAGATCTAAGAAGAATTGATGCCTTTCAATAATGGTGTTGGAATATCCTCAGTGAGATGGATTGACACAGTGGCTGCCACAATGGACTCAAACATAACAATGATTGTGAGGATGGCACAGGACTGGGCAGTGTTTCATTCTGTTGCACATAGGGTCCAATGAGTCTTAATCGTCTAGATGACACCTAACAACAACAACACAATTGTAATGGATTAATTAATTATTTGTACTGGGTACTGAGATGTATTATACTGACTGTGTTAAATTGGCATTGAAAATAATTCGGTGAACTTCTAGAAATCTGCCTTTGCTTTTCAATTTCTTAATAAATTGTAAGCATATTCTAGTGAATAATCCAAACTGACTAATTTTGGACTGCTTTTACCTTCTTGTTACATCATCGACAACACCTAGAAATGTCATAATTTTCATTTTAAACAAACCACTATGGAGATTTAAATGGCAGCATTAGCTATCTTTGAAGTATTGAATTTCTTAACTTCAAATGTTCATACACTAATATTGCACATGATTTAATACAGGCCAAATAGTTCCTTTTTTTTTTTTTATTAAGTCAATCCCATTGACATTTGATGGCACATTTGCAATAAACTCTTATTTTCTTCATTTGAAACAAAATTTCCTTTTCTTTTTCCCTTTTGCTTAAAAATCTCAGAGCAAACTGTCCTAAAACTAAATCTGTGCTTGAAAGGAGTAAAATAGATCTTGGTACTTAAGCCCATTGCTGTCGAGTCAATTCAGACTCATAGCCACCGTACAGAACAGAGTAGAATTTTCTCATAGGGTTTCCAAGGCTGTAATCTTTACAGGGGGCTCTGGAGGTGCAGTGGTTAAGAGCTCGGCAGCTAACCAAAAGATTGGCAGTTTGAATCCACCAGCCACTCCTTGGAAACTCTATGGAGCAGATCTACTCTGTCCAGTAGGATGGCTATGAGTCGGAATGGACTTAATGGCAACAGGTTGGTTGGTTGGTAATCTTTATGGAGGCTGACTGCCACTTCATTCTCCTGTAGAGCAGCTGGTGGGTTCCAACCGCTAACCTCATGTTTAAGAGCAGAACTTGGTACTTACTACCTAATAAATTTGCTTTCTTCATATATGAAGAAAGCAAGAGGTTATTAAGACAGGAAAGAAAGAAAAGACCAAAGTGGATGTCAGAAGAGACTGAAAGTTGCACTTGAATGTAGAGTAGCTAAAGCAAAAGGAAGAAATGATGAAGTAAAAGAGCTTAACAGATGATTTCAAAGGGTAGTTTGAGAAGACAAAGTAAAGTATTATAATGAAATGTGCAAAGACCTAGACATAGAAAACCAAAAGGGAAGAACACACTTGGCATTTCTCAAGCTGAAATAACTGAAGAAAAAAATCAAGCCTTGCGTTACAATATTGAAGGATTCTACGTGGTAGATATTAAACAACGCAGGAAGCATCAAAAGAAGATGGAGGGACTACACAGTCACTGTACCAAGAAGAATTGGTCAATGTTCAACCATTTCAGGAGGTAGCATATGATCAAGAACCAACGGTACTAAAGGAAGAGGTCCAAGCTGCAGTGAAGGCATTGGCGAAAAACAAGGCTCCAGGAATTGACGGAATACCAATTGAGATGTTTTAACAAACCAGTGCAGCACTGGAAGTACTCATTCTTCTATGCCAAGAAATTTGGAAGACAGCTACCTGGCCAACCGACTGGAAGAGATCTATATTATTTACCCATTCCAAGGAAAGGAGAGCCAACAGAATGCAAAAATTATCAAACAGTATCATTTATATCACTCACAAGTAAAATTATGCTGAAGATCATTCAAAAGCCATTGCAGCAGTACATCGACAGGAAACTTCCAGAAATTCAACCCAGATTCAGAAGAAGATGTGAAACGAGGGATATCATTGCTGGTGTCAGATGGATCATGGCTGAAAGAGAAAACCAGAAAGAAGTTTACCTGTGTTTTACTGACTATGCAAAGGCATTTGACTATGTAGATCATAACAAATTGTGGATAATATTGCAAAGAATGGGAATTCCAGAACACTTAATTGTGCCATGAGGAACCTATACGTGGACCAAGAGGCAGTCATTAGAACAGAACAAGGGGATATTGGGCAGTTTAAAGTCAGGAAAGGTGTGCACCAGGGTTGTATCCTTTTGCCATACTTAATCAATCTGTATCCTGAGCAAATCTGAGAAACTTAACTATATGAAGAAGAACACATCATCCGGATTGGAGGAAGATTCATTAACAACCTGCAGTATGCAGAAGATACAACCTTGCTTGCTGAAAGTGAAGAGGACTTGAAGCACTTACTGATGAAGATCAAAGACTACAGCCTTCAGTATGGATTGCACCTCAACATAAAGAAAACAAAAATCCTCACAACTGCACCAATAAGCAACATCATGATAAACAGAGAAAAGATTGAAGTTGTCAAGGATTTAATTTTACTTGGACCCACAATAAATACCCAAGAAAGCAGCAGTCAAGAAATCAGAAGACATACTGCACTGGGCCAATCTGCTGATCCCTTTTAAAGTGTTAAAAAGCAAAGATATCACTTCAAGGACTGAGGTGCACCTGGCCCAAGCCATGGTGTTTTCAACTATCTCAGACATATGTGAAACCTGGACAGTGAATAAGGAAGACCTAAGAAAAATTAATGCCTTTGAATTGCGGTGTTGGCAAAGAATATTAAATATACCACGGACTGCCAGAAGAACAAACAAATCTGTCTTGGAAGAAGTACAGCCAGAATTCTCATGAGAACTGAGGATGGCAAGACTTTGTCTCACATATTTTGAATAAGTTATCAGGAGGGATCAGTTCCTGGAGAAGGACATTGTGCTTGGTAAAGTAGGGGATCAGCAAAAGAGAGGAAGACCCTCAGCAAGATGGATTGACACAGTGGCTGCAACAATGGGCTCAAACACAGCAAGGATTGTGAGGATGGCGCAGGACTGGTCAGTGTTTCATTTTTCTGTACATAGGGTCACTACAAGTCGGACTCGACTCCAGGTCACCTAAAAACAACAACAAATTTGTGGAGAAATTCAGGAAGTGTCAGTTACCTCTTTTGCTATGCGTATGCGTTAAAATTTCTTTTATAATTCGTATTTGATATCACATATTAGTTATCTAGTAAGTACTTAAAATATATATATTAATTGAAGAAATGAATTAAATACTTTAATGTTTTCATATTTAACTGTTTTTCTTTTATTTGTAATTTGCTTGAAGATAACAACCTGACCTATTTCTAGGAAAGTTTATTCCTAGATATGTATTTATAAAAGTCTCTCATTACAGGACAATCCAGTCGAGTACATGAAATATCATTATTATACAACTTCCAAATCAGAGAGCTGATTTGGCTTATGCCTATCTCAGAGTTTGGAGCAAAATAAGTTTTGTGCTTTATTGGTTCTCTTCTCTTTGACTTGGGTTCCAGGACTAACTCCACAAAGACTGAACTAAATACAGACGCCAGTGTAACGAAGCTGCCCCGTCCTGCATCATCCTTGTAACTGAGGATCAGACCATTGTGGTCCATAGCGTTTTCATTGGCTGATTCTCGAAAGTAGATCATGAGGTCTTTTTTCCTAGTCCACCTTAGTCTGGAAGTTCCAGTGAAACCTGTTGAGCATTATAGCAACATGCAAGCCTCCACTGACAGACAGGTGGTGGCTACCCATGAGGTGCATTGGGCGGAAATCAAACCCAGGTCTCCCACATGGAAGACAAGAATTCTACCTCTCAGTGGTTTACTTAGTGCTAATAAATAATCTAGTGGCTATATTAGTTTCCTAGGGCTGCTGCGACCACAAATTACCACAAACTGGGTAGCTTAAAACAACAGAAATGTATTCTCTCTCAGGTCTGGAGGCAGAAGTCTGAAATCAAGGTGCCAGCAGGGCCTCACTCCCTCTGAAAGCTCTAGGAAGAATCCTTGCTGGCCTCTTCCAGCTTCTGCTGGCTGCAGGCTTCCTTGGCTTGTGGCAGCACCACTGCAGTCTTGGCCTCTGTCTTCACAGGGCTTCTCCCCTGTGTCTCTGTGTGTGTCTCAAATCTCCCTCACCTTCCTTTTATAAGGACACCAGTTATAGGATTTAGGGCCCACCCTAAATCTGGGTTGATCTCATCTCAATATTTTTTTTATCTTAATTGAGATCTACAGAGACTCTGTTTGCAAATAAGGTCCCATTCACAGGTACCAGGGGTTAGAATTTGGACATACCTTTTTTAGGGGGACAAAATTCAGCCCACTATAGTAGTCAAACTGATCTAAGATTCAAGGCAAACTGAATGAGCAGAGGCTGATAAGTGGCAAAGAAGCCCAGTTCTCAGTGGTTAAGCACTTGGCTGCTAACTGAAAGGTTGGCTGTTCAAACCTACCAGCCACTCTGCAGGAGAAAGATGTGGCAGTGTGCATCCATAAAGATTTATAGCCTTGGAAACTCAGTGGGGGCAGTTCTAACTGTCCAGTAGGGTCCCTTTAAGTTGAAATCAACTCTATGGCAACAGGCGTGATTTTGTTGGTTTATTTAGTAAGTGGCAGAAGGAGGCTGGTGGTGCAGTGGTTAAGCACTTGGCTGCTAACTAAAAGGTCAGCGATTCAAAACCACCATCTATTTCATGGAGAAAGATGTGTCAGTCTGCTTGCATAAGGATTTACAGCCTTGGAAACCCTATGGGGCAGCTCCACTCTGTCCTGCAGGGTTTTCTATAGGGTCACTATGAGTCTAAATTAATTTGACGGCAATGGATTTGATTTTGTTTTGTTTTAGTTCAAGCGGCAGAAAGTTTAAAAACAAGCCATATGGAGAGAATTGAATTGGGACAAACTTGAATCCCTAGGACTTGAGGTCGCATTGTTAAACCTCAGATGCTTGCTTGCACATGCCCCATCCTAATGCATTACTCCTTCACACAGTGGTCCACATTTCTATAATTTTCCCTCTTGGTATGTGTATTTTTTTCTGCTAATATGAGTAACACAGTCAATTTAATTTACTTTAAATGTATGCTATAGGAAAGGCATGTTGCATTCTGAAGTTCAATTTTTATTTCCTTGAAGGAGGCATTTTTGTTTTGAAGTAGAATATATTAATTCCACTTTAAGAAGAATGTCAGTGGGAAAAAAAAGTTTGCTACGTAAAACCTTACTTCACAGTTCACTTCATATCTGTTCCACAGAATGAGAGCTTTTTCTATTCTCCTTCCAAACTCTTTCTATAGATTTGCAAAATGTTGAGAGTAGAAAGGAAGGAGTGTGAATTCTTTCTGGTGAAGCAATTTCATGTTTCTCTTTAAATTATTTTCACAGGATTTCCATAAAATAGATGAATTAGAAACATTTTTGCCAGTTCTGGTGTCCAACCTTACTAAGTAATATCAACATACTCAGGCTAAATCTTATTTTTCCAGGATGTAACCAATTTTCATTGCTGTTTATAATGGCACGTTTCCCTTCTTAACCTGACTCTACATTTACCTTCAAAGAATGAGCCATTCCTCTGCCTACTCTGAAACAGAAAATTATTTTAATTTTTTTCCTTTTATTTTATTCAAAGCTAGACATGTTTTATTCTCAAACTCCCAAAATAATTTTCCTCTCCCCAAAGTCATTTTTGTTAAAAAGTTATACATAAGGCTTGTAGCTTTTTCTAAAAGTTTGTATAGTTAATTTTGATTTTACAGTTCAATTAAATACTGAGTGCTACGAATATTAATATATAGCTAGATGTGTGACATAGTCTTATAAGCTGAAAGTAAAGTCAAAGGAAAGATGCTGAAGCTGTTTAATGAACAAGTATTTTTTAACTTTTGCAAAGATACTTCATCCCCAGTTAAATATCAGAAGACGTATATAAAATCAGGTTCAAGAGATATCACTTCAGTTGCTGACAGACTCGAACAAGAGCATGCTTTGCTTAAGTAGATTATTGCAAAGATCTAAGCTGTACAATTAAGATGAAGGATTTTGATGTGTCTCTACAGTATCCTGGCAATGATTAAGCCAACAAACATTTACAGTTTCTGGTGCCTGACTCAGTGCCTAATCCTTTTGCAATCTGGTTTTAACCACAAATTATATACTTTCTTTTCATTACAAAAAATGGTATAAATTCTGTGTTTAAATAATTTTCCTCCTCATCTTTTTCTTTTCTGCTTTCCCCAACTCTAGCCTAAAACATCCTTACAAGTGTTCCCATTGTGTGCTATCTGTTTATTAATATTTTTCTCTAGCAAGATTCCTTCCAATGGATAATCATAGAGTTGCTGACTATAAAGATATTTTATAAAGAATTTATAGTGGTATTTGATTATGGTTTGAATGTGGAATCCAACAATAGGATTTGGCATTTTCGCTTACGTAGTCTTCCTTGACCATACCCTCAGGATGGATCCTGATGTTTCAAAAATGGAAAATTATCAGGAACTAGGGAGGATGAGGAGCTCTAGTGGTGCAGCGGTTAAATGCTCAGCTGCTAACTGAAAGTTCAGTGGTTCAAACCCACCAGGTACTCCTCGGGAGAAAAAGGTGGCAATCTGCTTCCGTAAGTGAAGATTACAGCCTTGGAAATCCTATGGGGCAGTTCTACTCTTTCCTGTAGGATTGCTACCAGTTGGAATTGATCTATAGCAATGGGTTTGGTTTGGTTTGGTTTGGTTTACGGAGGATGAGGAAGGAGCCCTGATGGTGCAATGGGTAAGCACTTGGCTGCTAACCAACAGGAAGAAAAGACCTGGCAGTCTGCTGCCATAAAGATTACAGCCCAGGAAACCCCACGGGGCAGTTGTAGTCTGTCACATTGGCTCGCTGTGAGTCGAAAATCATCTCCATGGCACACAACAACAACAACAACAAGGGAAGATAAGGAGAAAAGGAGGAGGACAAAGTGGCAAAAGTCACGGGAGATTCACTTCTCAGTCATGCCTAGTGAGTTAAAGGTCCAACATGGGTTTGATTGTGTTTCCCTACCACACCCGCCTTCAGATAACTGTACCAACTGAGGCTTGAAGATCTAATATTAATTAGCCCCCTCTTCTTCACACATTCTGACTCTCATCGTTTCTCACCTGAGTCCCTGCAATAGCCTGATAACTGGTCTCCTTGCCCTGTAGTTTTGCCCTGTAATCCATCTCCTACCTGCCACTAGGGGAATTTTACTTGAAGCAAATTTGGTCAGGTCCATCCCCTTGTTTAAAAATTCTGCAGGGTCAGTCCATACCCCTCATCCTCATGCATAGTCTTCAGGACAAAAACCAATCTATTTTATGTGCTGCGGTAGCCAAAAATGAGGTCATAGAGAAAGTACAACTACTTATTAAAAAACCCTAGCCCAGATGAGACTCATTGAGTCTATTCACATGCCATTGGCTAGACCATAATCACATGGTCACACTTATTTGCAAGGGATGCTGGGAAATGCAGTTTAGTAATATACCCCATTAAAAAAATGAAAATAAATTTTGGGGGAAAGCTAGCCTTCTCTGCCATGGTATATTGTTTTTGTTTTTGTTTTTTTAAAAAAAAACTTACCAATGACAATAAATATAGCTTTATTCACAATTTTTCTCATGAACAGAAAAAAAAATGAACTGACATTAATTGAATGTCTACCAAGTGCTTAGCATAGTTTCTCTAGGAGAGAGATTTGGTTTTATCTTTGAATTTTCTGAACTTAGCAGATTGTCTAGCACATAGTAAACACCCTAGAAAATCTCTGCTGAACTGAACTGTACAAAAATGTGAAATGTTTTAAAAATTAGAATTGTAACATCAGGCTTTCATAATCTTGTTCTTTTTTTTTTTTTTTTTTTTTTTTTTTCTTTTTTTCTGCCCTTTCCCCATATCTGTGCCATTATTTTTCCCTTTTGTTTCTTCTGGTGTTGGCTTTGATTCTATTAATACTTGTCATCTCTGTTGTGAATTAAAACAAGATCTTCAAGCTAACTTGAAGGTGAGGGTTACTATTCTTCAATAGCTGCCTCGAACTGACTTCTCATTCATTCTGTCCTTACTAGAAAGGTGATTTGGACAGCAAGTTCACAAATTTCACACATTTGACTGCTGATGACTACGGATGGTTTTTCTGGGTTATTTCTTTGGGAGAGCATTTATAAGGAAAAGGAGAATGAAAACCCACTTCATGACCCTCCTGGCAAAGAAAGTTTGTTACAGATTCTAAAGGACCATGTTCCTACTCACTCCTCCTTGTTGTAGAAATGAGTAACAGGCATCTAGAGCTGAAAGGGGCTCAAGGCCCTAGCTGATCTTGACACCTTTCAGTCAAGGAAGTGGGACATTCAGATAAAGAAGTCACTGCTATAGACAGCAAAGGTTAAATGAAGAGAGAATGCTGGTTTGAAGAGGAGAAGGCCAGCCAGTGAGAGAGATCAACCCTGATGATCAACGAGGTTTCAGGTATTGAAGCCACATCACCCTCACATCTAGAAAGGTAGGAGGATTCCTCTGACTCAGACAATAACAATCTCTTGGCATCCGTAGGGCCCGGCCTGGTTTTACTAGAAAGACTGTCAAGATCTTAGGCATCGTTCCCTTATCAACTTTTCCCTGCCTCAGTGAAATGTCAGTGTTATTTGTAATCTCATCTCATGTTGTCTAGATTTGGTCAGCAGAGGAAACACTCCTAGGTTTACTAGGTTTCTTGTTGTTGTTGGGTGCTGTTGATCCCAACTCATAGAGATCCCATGTAACGTAGAACAGCCCCGTTAGGTTTTTCTAGGCTGTAATCTTTATGGGAGCAAATTGCCAAGTCTTACTCCTGTAAAACTGCTAGCTGAGTTTGAACTGGTGGGTTTGAACCTCCAACCTCTTGGTTAGCAGCTGAGCATATAGCCACTGCACCACCATGGCTCCTGATGGCCATTCTCTAGAAATCCCTTGGATAGCCAGTTATACTCTCCTCATCCTCATGCTGTTAGGATTCTGACTGACAGCTCCATGGACTGCCCAGCAATCTTCTAGTCCTGTGAGTGGACAGAAGCAGCCGGAATTTGCTTTGAACAAAGCTGGGATTCTCAAACCTGGGACACATACCTCAGTAACTAGCCTCCGTGGCCAAAAGTGCAGCCTCTACATCATGTTCTTTCAATAGAAGCTGCCAAATTTCACAAGAATGAAAAGATTCTCATGATAAAAGGGTTTGGTAAGCTGAAAGGAGATTCTTCCCTCCAAACCAAAACCAAAAAAAGCAAATCCATTGCTGTCAAGTGGACTCTGCCTCATAGCGACCCTATAGGACAGAGTAAAACTGCATCATAGGGTTTCCAAGGAGTGGCTGGTGGGTTCTAACTGCCCACCATTTGGTTCACAGCCAAGCTCTTAACCACTGATCCTTCCCAACTAGACTTTGTCTATGGCAAATGTCATTCTTAAAATAAAATCCGGAACTATGTCTAACTTGTCTTCAATATTGAATGTCTACTTCTTTATCTTTTCTAAGAACGACAGCATTGTCTCAAGTGATTTATCAACAAGATGCCAACCATTCGCTCTCATTTTCACTCATATTTGAGGCAAGAATCTTAGAAAAAAGCAAATCTGTGTAAAGCTGGATTCAACTTTTCTCTGCCCACATCCCATCTAGGAGGCCCCAGGCAGGTTTGCTTCCTCTGGCTGAGAATCCTGGAGGAAAGCAGGCACAGGGAAGTAGGAAGCACTAGACTCTGAACAGTTTTCGAAATGTCACCTTTTGCAACCATTCTGAACTGTTTGCCCTTAAAAGCTCAGAGTAAGAACTGGTCTTTCAATTCATTATTTCTCTTCATGTTTCCAGTCAAAATTATTTAGCTGCTTTATAAATATTCTTCATGACTCCACAACCAGTTAGTTCTGTCTCAGAGATAAGTAGTCAATGTTTCTCAGGCCGACAGGTCACAAGATGACTCCAACTGTAGGATCTGGCCACGGAATTGAAGTATTCCTGTCATCCCTATTTTTGACCTCCCCAAAATGACCCTGACTACCTTGTAACGCTGGATAAACTGTCTAGATTTGAAGCAGTTGGCATTAAATTCAGTCAAGACGTAATGAGAATGATATCATATTCGGGAAACCTCTTGCAAAACAAAGTATTTTTAGAGGAACACAATGAGGAAATTTTCAAATACTATTTGACTAGTACCAGCATGGAAAGTTTTTTTTTTTTTTTTTTTAAGCTAACAGGAAAAGCACTGAAAGTTGTTTACCCTAACTGACTGAGCAGGCATTTGGGATGAATGAGTCCTGCTATTCTTCAGAATTACCTCAGCATTGATGCTGACACTAGGTGGCCACAGCAGCAGAGCCCCAGGCATATGTCTAGTGTGGGTGGTTGTTGCTCCTCCTTCCCAAGCATGGCCTGGACCAAAGTTTTTCCCCAAATTGTAAACTTTGGAGTCACTAATCATTTACCTTTATCATTCCCTCTGGTTTTTCCCCCAGTAGACTGGTCTCTGTGTCTTCTGTTTAACAAGAATCATTCCAGAGCAGAACCATGAAGAAAGAGTAAAGCATTCATGTGGCATTAAATGGGCTTCCTTTCTCTGCCTTTGAGGAAAAAAACCCAGAGCACAAAAACCAGTCAAATAACTTTTTTTTTTCTTCAAATTGCAAAGCTAAGTTTCCCCCAAGATGGAGCTAGTCTGTTACACTGGGAAGATTACAGCCAGACCAATGTGAAACCAGAAGATGATAGTTCAGTTCCTGGCTTTCACTTTCATAGTTCTGTGAATTTGGGCAAGTTGATTGTCCTCTCTGGGAGGAACAAGTTGTTCCTCATGTGAAAAATCAGGGGCTATTAATACCTATCCCCAGTGTCATGGTGGGGATTAAAAGAGATAATGTGTCTGTCCCAGGGCCTGGCATCTGGAAAGTTATGTTCAGTAAATATCAATTCTCTGTGTTTCATCATGATAAATGCTAAACTTTACCTTGCGTAGACATTCCTGACTATGAGAGTCCTCTTTTTCCTTGCCTCAACATTCATCTTGAGTTATGAATAAAGGGAATTATATATCTGAGTAGGCTAATGATTTTATTGTTGTTAGTTGCCATCAGGTTGGATTTGACTCATGGTAACCTTATGTATAACAGAATAAAACGTTGCCATCTTCACGATCACTGGAATGTTTGAGTCCATTGTTGTGGCTATTGTGTCAATCCATCCTATTGAGGGTTTCTGTCATTTTCGTTAGCTATCCTTGCTTCTAAGGAGTATGCTGGTTGCATTTCTTCTGAGACTGATGTGTTCATTCTTCTGGCAGTCCACAGTACACACCACATTCAATAATGATATAGATGTTTAAAAAAGTAGAGACCTCTGACCAGGATCACAACAGAGGGTTCTGGGCAGAGCTGGAGTAGGATGTAGAGCATAATTTTAACTCCCAAAAAAAAAAAAAAGGAGACCAGATATACTGGCCTAAAGAATACTAGAGAAACCTCGAGAGTGTGGCCCCCAGATACCCTTTCAGCTCAGAGGGGAAGTTACCTTCAAGGTTCGATGTTAAGCCTGGGAATGGACACCCCAGTAAAACTAAATGGGACTAACGATGTACAGGAGTCCGGTGACAAGGGCCAGAAGGCAGAGGGAGAGTAGGAAACTGATGATAAGGAACACAAATTGAATAAGGACACTGTCGATGTATTGTGAGATGGTTGACCACTGCTATAGGGCAACATTTGTAGTAACTATTAAATGGGAGGCTGTTTTGTCCTGTAAGCCTTCATCTTGGGCGAGAATGGCAGCACAATTGGAAGAGCATAGTCAATATCACTTAAATGTGTAAGTAAAAAGCTTTGAAATGGTGTTTAAATAAAATAAAAATAAATAAATAAATAAATAAACAAATGAGACTAAAGAGGTACAATAGTCCACTGACAAGGTCCAGAAGACAGAAGGGGACAAGGAAGCCCCCTGGTGATAGGGAACACAAGGTGGAGTAAGGATATTCTTGATGTGCTGTGAGATTGTTAACCATTGTCATAGGGCAACATGTGTAGTAACTGTTAAATGAAGAACTATTTTGTTCTGTAAGCCTTCATCTTAAGTGAGAATAACAGCACAGTTGGAAGAGCGTAGTCAATGTCACTGAACTGTGAATGTAGAAATTTTTGAAACGGTGTATCTTTGGCCATCTGTAATTTTCATCAAAAAAAAAGGTTGAGAATTTAGAGGCTTAATACGTTGTGGGGTTGTTAACCAATGTCATAGAACAACATGTGTACTACTATTTCATGAGAAACTATTTGCTCTGTAAGCTTTCACCTGAAGTACAATAAAATATATAAAAATAAAAAAAATTAAAAAATAAAAAAAAAGTAGAGAAAAGATTCTTTTGTATATTCTCTTTTAACTGTGGATGTGTTCCCATGAAAAAAACTATATTTTATAAGCTATAAATCTACATCATGATTACTATTTTCAAGTATCTTCAAAAATATAATTTATTTTTCCTTATACATCTAAGCACTACTGACTTATATAACTTTTCTCCTTCATATTTTTGACATTCTTTTCTTCTTGACATGATTGAAATCTTTTCTCAAACAGATGTCCAATTCTCATAGCTTCAATAAATTCATCACTTATCTCACTTTTATCAAGGATTTGGCACAATATAACTGAGCAATCCTACCATTAGACAACCACCAGACTCCAGGGAAGTCATTATTAAGGAAGATCCACACTCTCCCTCTCCCTTACTAATGAGTGTGTGTACCTGTACTCTATTTTCCCATCCCTTGAATCTGGGCTACTCTTTTGACTTGCTTTGGCCAGTAGAATGTGGCCTCAGCCATGAACCTAGGCATTGCATATGTCTTTCTTTCCTGCACCATGAGAATGAGACTGGGCTAGCTTTCTGGAGGAGGAGAGACCACCTGGATCAAAACCAGTCAGCCCAGCCAAAACCACCCTACATTAACTAAGAGCCAACTGACTACCAGACATGTGAGTGATCCCAGCCAATACTAGAACTGCTTAGTCAAGCCCAGCCAAGATCAGCAGAACTACCCAGCTAACTTGTGTGGCCATGAGGGAAAATAAATGTTTATTATTTTATGTCACTGATGTTTTGTGGTTGTTCGCTATGCAGCATAACTGTAGCAACAGATAACTGATACATTAACTAACAATGAAATGTTGGGAACTCATGAGTAGTCAGGGAGATTTGTGGCAGTGATGTCTTGGGATGAGAAAGAAGAAATTCTGTCTTTGCACTAGAATCTAGATTTTATTTACTCATAAGATGCCTGGAGCAAGTCTGTGGCCAAGGCTTAATGATGATGTGCATCGTACTTTTTGTCTAGAGGGACAACTCCCTCCTATGAGAGGGCAGCTAAGACTCTAAGGCCAGAATTCTCCCACTGGGCCACAAATAAGCCCAGGGATGTGTGACTGTGTTGCCAGAGCTCAGACAAAGCTACAGGATAAACATGGAAATGAATTTTCTTGTGGATTTGGAGAACAACATGTAGCATAGTTTTTCTATCAGAATAAAAACAAGTATGTTATAGAACTGAATGTAAAGTTCAAATACATTTTTATAATAAAACACAACCACTCATTTCTCCCCCTACTCCCACCCAGGAGTTCATTCTCTTCTGACATTAAATTTATAGTATTTGAAAAGTTTGTAAAGAACTACTCTGGGCAGTTGCATGCAAAATTTGGATGATGAATAAGAAAGAATGAAGAATTGATGCCTTTTACTTGCAGTGTTGGAACAGAATATTGAATATACCATAGACAACCAGAAGAATAAACAAATCTGTCTTGAAAGAAGTACAGCCAGAATGCTCCTTAGAAGCAAAGATGGCAAGACTTCGTCTCACATACTTTGGACATGTTATCAGGAGGGCTCAGTCCCTGGAGAAGGACTTCATGCTTGGTAAATTAGAGGGTCAGCATAAAAAAAGGAAGACCCTCAAGGACATGAATTGACACAGTGGCTGCAACAATGGGCTCAAGCATAACAATGATTGTGGGGATGGTGCAGGACCAGGCAGTGTTTCATTCTGTTGTACATAGGGTCGCTGAGTCAGAACCGACTCAACGGCACCTAACAACAACACTCTGGGCAGTGCTTCTCAAATTTTTCTTTTGTGCCTGCTGCTCTCTTGTCATCAAACGTCTTGGGGGAATTGCCATATGAACAAACTGTTTTAAACATTTTTTAACATAGGTTATGGTTAATGAAAGGAGTCATGGTGGTGCAAAAGTTATGCTCAGCTGCTACCTAAAAGATTGGCAGTTTGTACACACCCAGTGACTCCACAGGGGAAAGATCTGAAGATATGCTTCTATAAATATTACAGCCAAAGAAAACCCTATGAGGCAGTTCTACTCTGTTATATACGGCACCCAATAATGACATGGTTGATGATTATCAAACTTAACAGGTAAAGATATATTTAGATTTAAATTTCTAATAACGTGTTATGCATGCTTTCATAAATCTTCTTTATGATCTGTTTTATTCCCAATGAGGAAAAAAATAAATCAAAGCAACCACTCATCTAATGAGAAAACTGGTGTTTCACATTCTAGATTGGAAAGATGCCAGACTCGGTTGGCCATTTAACCCTGTGTTCCATTCATTTGTTCCTCAGCCCAGCCCACCAGCATAGCCCTACTCTTCTGCTGTCCTGGGAACCCAGTTTGGTCCTTAAGTAACTCAGCTGTTGATGGCTTCAACTGCCACTACAAGGAAATCAATTTTAGTTCTTCATCTTTCTATAATTTTTAGTTTTATTAAGTGCTAAGAAACCAAAATTTCTCATTGAAACTTTCTCTTAGCTCTCCATCTATTACCCATAGTCTCCAAAAGGACCCCTCATTGTCATATTTATGGTTATCTTACTTATCAGTACAGATTTTTACTGAGTGCAGGATCATCTTGTTGTCAGAGTTAATAATGATGGGGAGAGAGTCAAGGCCTGACTAAGTATACCCAACCATACTTAGCATTTTACCCTGGGTGCTGAGGAAACAACAACTTGCTACCTAATCAAAATGTGTGTGTGTGTGTGTGTGTGTGTGTGTGTGCGTGCGCGCGCACCTCCTCCCAAAGTTCCAGCAGCATTACCTTGAGGATAGAACAGTCTCAACACTCTGAGATTTTAGTGTGTTCTGAAATGGGCCCAGGGACAACAAAACCACTACTCAGAAGACTAGATTGTTAAAGTGGAAAGAGGAAATAGGTAGGGACTTGTCAAAGAGATTGAAAAGGAAAAGGGGCCTGTCCTGGATTGAATTGTGTGCCTCAAAAATATGTGTCAACTTGGTCAGGTCATGATTCCCTGTACTGTGTGGTTGTCTTCCATTCTGTGATTATAATTTTCCTATGTGCTGTAAATCCTAATCTCTGCCTGTGGTTAATGAGGCAAGATTAGATTATGTTAAAGACGATTAGGGTAGGATTTTAACACCCTTACTAAGGTCACATCCCTGATCCAACGTAAAGAGAGTTTCCCTGGGGTGTGGCCTGCACCACCTTTTATGTTACAAGAGATAAAAGGAAAGGGAAGTGAGCACAGAGTAGGGGACCTCATACCACCAAGAAAGCAGTGCCAGGAGCACAGCGTGTCCTTTAGACCTGGGGTTTCTGCGAGGAGAAGCTCCTAGTCCAGGGGAAGATTGATGACAAGGACCTTCCTCCAGAGGCAACAGAGAGAGAAAGCCTTCCCCTGGAGCTGATGCCATGAATTTAGACTTGTAGCCTACTAGACTGTGAGTAAATAGATTTCTCTTTGTTAAGACCATCTACTTGTGGTGTTTCTGTACAGCATCACTAGATGACTAAGGCAGAGCCATTGTAAATGCCCTAAAACAAAGGCCCAAAGCCTTGGCCCTCCCTTACTCCCTGGAGCCTCTGAGAGAGGCTGGGAAGTATGGTAAGCAGTTTACTTGGATCGTGATAGGAGAGGGGAGCAGGAGAACAAGAGAGTAGTGAACCATGTAAGGATTACTCAAGATCAGTGACTGGTAGCAGGATTTTATTGCAGGAGTCCTGGCTTCAGAGACTAAGCCCTCTGGGTTTATCTATGAGAAGATATATTGTGATTTCCAAGTTAAAAAATCACTGCCTTGTCAAGGCTACCACCAACCTCCGTCTTGCTAAATCCAGTAGTCAGTTTTCAGTCCTCCTCTTACTTGGCCTCTCCCAGCATTTGACATGGCTGATTATTCTTTCACTGAATCACTCTCACTGGGCATCTGGGATATGCCCCCCGCTGATTGTACTCCTACTGAATTGTTCACTCCTGGTTTCTTTCATCAGACCTCTAAATGTTGGCATATCCAAGGCCTCTGTCCTGGAATTACTTCTCTACCTACAGTCTTCACTAGATGTTATCTCCTTCCCTCATGGCTTTAAACCTATCTAAAAACACATGACGCTGAAACTGATCACCCACCCATACTTCTCCCAAGCTCCATTCTCCTATATCTAACTGCCTGTTCAATATCTGCACTTGGATGTCTAACAAGCATCTCAGTCTGAAGATGTCCGACCAGAACTCTTGATTCCTATACTGCACACACCTCTAACCTGCTCTCCCCCAATGTCCCCCACCTTAGAAAATAGTCCACCATTGATGCAGCTGCTGAGGCCAAAGATTTTAGAGTCATCATTGACTTTTCTTTTCTTCTTCACATCCCATGTCAAGTCTATTGCCAGGTTTTGTTGTTTTCTACAGTCAGAAGAGATCCAGAATCAGACCACTTGGCCCCGCCTCTTCTGCTACCACTCCCATCTAAGCCATAAGCATCTCTCACCTGGGCCTAGTGTCTCCATTTCATTTTTGTTCTGCAATAATAAAGTTGCCACATTTAGCAAATAAAAACATAAGAATCCTGGTCAACTTTGAATTCCAATAAAAGAATGGTTTTTTTTTTTTTTTTTTTTTTTTTTAGTATAAGTATATCCCATGCCATATTTGGTATATACTTACACTGAAAAATTGAAATTAAATTTGGCATCTCATGTTTTATCTGGCAACCCTATTCAAAAGCCAACTCTCCATGTAGCCAGAGAAATCTTTGTAAAATATAAATTAGTCATGATACTTGTCTGAGTGAAGGCTCCCAGTCACCAACAAACTAAAGTTCCACATCCTTGCCATGTCCTACAAGGTTATATATAGGAGCTGGCCATGTTCATCTCTCTATCCTTACCTTTTTCACTCCTATATCCTCAGTCCCTAGAACTCAGCTTAACACATGGTAGTTACTCAGCAAGGAAAGGATGAATGAACTGATCACAATATATAGAAAATTTAGTATTGTTGGTCCCAACTAGCAGTTAGTAAACTGAGATCTGCCTATAATTTTTAATTAATTAATTAAAAGTAACTTTGAAGATTTTTAAATATTTCTAGTATCTCCTTGGAGAATCAACAAAAACTAGAGTTAAGAAACTTCAGCAAAGTTTCTTCCATCTTCTGCAAGAAGACTGACAGTGTATTCAGCTGTTGATGTTCAGCAACTGTTTGTTGAATGCATATAAGAATTCCGTATGTAAGTGTGTGTGCATAAACACCAAGCCCTTATTTCTTCATTATGTTTATTTGTTGAAGCTATATTTTTTATAATAGAGTTTTCTTATATTTACATTAATTGGGGTACATATGGATAGCTCAAAGTTTACTTTCCTGACTGTCCGATTTCTTTTTTCCTGAGCTTGTATATCTTTAAATATGCTTATTCTTTCTCCTTCCCTAGGCTGGGAACACATTTCTTTTTAACTTTTATCAGTTGCAAGAAACTCATAAAAATAATTATGAATCTAATGGGTGGTAAAAATATATAAGAAACATTAAAATCTGTAATTTGAAAAGCAACAGTAAGTCTCATCTTTAAACGAAACAGGAAATTAAAAAGCCCAGTCAAAGCAAACTATAACAGAAAGTCTTTTGGGCAATACATTGGAGGAGAGCCTATGGAGCGAAACCAAGATGAACCTCAGGACTACAGGAAGTCTGGTCCTATCCATTTTGCATTCTTGTCTTGAAGTATTTGACCATAACCTTCAAATTATAATGAATGAATTGTGTTGCATCATGGATTGGGTGGGACCAGAGGGAGGTAGAAAGATTTAGGGGAAATGTCAGACTTGAGTGGGAGCTAAGAGCCTGTGATTACATTCATTTGCTTCATGCAGCTGAAGACAACAACCGAATGGAACTGGGATCCACGGGAAGAAACAGGGAATTATATCTATATATGTATATATTTTTTTCTTAATTAAATGCTTCTTGTGTTTTCCTTCCTAGGCTTGACTAGTATTTATTTTTCTCTATTTCCGTCAAAGCAGCATGACATTTTCAATGGGAGAAAAACAGGCAGTTTCTTATCGTTGTTATGGAAATATTTACTGGCAGCAGACAAGAATATGTTCCTCCACAGGGAAGGCTGCATTTGTTGAAGATTTGCTAGGATTCTGTCCTCCTTGCCAGGAATACTTATTTACTCTTAATTAGCTCTAAATACAGTTCAGCAGAGGCGGGGCCTTATTTTAAAACCATCATTGCCATTTTAAATCTGACTGCAATAGAAAAAAGTGACTGACAGTGATTAAAAGGGCAGTTGATGGGCCTGTATTAGAAATCATGGTCATTAATAAAATCTGACGACAGGAACAACATGCATTTTATGTTCCCATAAACATAGATTTAGTGCAAGTAAGCCCACCCAATAGTACTTCTGGCATGGGTTGAATTGCTCTGAATTTGATTTAGAACAACATAAAAGAGCCAGTATCAGCTGCAGGGCACCAGGCTCTGTTTCAGCTTCAGCTTGGGGGAAGCATCCGTTACAAGAACTAAAGCAATTTCTGGGATTTGAACTGCATCCTTTCCATTTAGGGAGAACCCCATAAATTTCTGGGATTCTCTGAAGGTGAGCTCACCTTTCCAGAGTATCAGAGGGTACTGTCAATCTACTTGACTCTCTCTTGATCACCCTGTCTCCATCACATAGACAGACACAGAGAAGCACACACGTATACACCCCAACTTTATGGCTAATTGAAGCTTTTTTTATTATTTCCTATCTGTCAACCTAACCCATTGACATTGTGTTGATTCGGATTCATGGCAACCCCATGTGTTTCAGAGTAGAACTGTTCCATAGGGTTTTCTTGGCTGTAATCTTTACGGAGGAGCCCAGGTGAAGCAGTGTTTAAAACACTCTGCTGCTAACTAAAAGGCGGGTGGTTTGAGCCCAAGAGCTGCTCCACAGGAAAGATGTGGCAGTCTGCTTCTGTAAATATTTACAGCCTTGGAAATCCTATGGGGCAGTACTACTCTGTCCTATAGGGTCACTATGAATTGGAATTGGCTCGACGGCAGTGGGTTTGGTTTTGATTTGGAATCTTTATGGAAGCAGATCTCCAGGACTTTCTCGTGAAGCACCACTGGGTGGGTTTGAACCACCAACCTTTAGGTTAGCATTCGTATGCAAATCATTTGCACCACCCAGGGACATTGTCTGTCAACCTAATATAGGTGAATTATTCTGGATAGTCTTTGAGCTTATGCTATTTTGGGGAACAGGGAAAGAAACAAGCTCCTTCCACTGGGGCTAGAGAGGGACTCAAAGATGATGCCCAACTCTCCACTCCTTCCTGCCTTCCCTGGATCACTTGGAGTTTGTGTCTCTGGGGTGGGTTGGTGGAGAAACTCTCTACCTCACTTTGACACTCACCTAGGCTTGCTTTCCACCACCTTGAGCCTGGACCAGGATTGCAGCATTTTATTTACATAACTTTTTTAAATCTGCACACCCATTCACTGCCATTTTCCCCAAAACACATTCCCAGCATTTCCAAAGGTCTGCCTGATCACAGCCACTTACAGCACTGTTACCACTGGGCCCAACCTCTTGCCCTGGGCTAGAGAGCAGAGGAAGTCTCTCTCCTTCAGTCCCAAGAGATGCCCCATTTCAAATCCCAGCATGAGCGACATTACGTTTTGTGATGGTTAAGATTGTGTGTCAGTTTGGATGGACCATGATTCTCAGTGTTTATATGTGATCACCCCCACGATAGGATCTGCTGTGAGTAGCCAATCAGTTGAAGGGGAGTTTCCTTGGGTGTGTGGCCTGCATCCAAATATAAGTGGACATTCTGGCTTTTGCCTTCTCTGAGTCCTGTAGCTGCCTCCTATTTATCTGATCTCCAACTCTTAGGCTTGAGCTAGCAGCTTACCCACTGATCTTGGGATTCATGGATCTTCACAGCTGTGAGCAAGAGCCCTGCTTTCTGACCTGCCTATCTTGGATTTGCCAGCCCCTGCAGCTCCATAATCCAAGAGAAGCCTTGTGGTCTTGCCTGCCAGTCTTGGGGTTCATCAATCTTCACAGACTGTGAACAAGAACCCTGCTCTCTGACCTACCAATCTTGGGTTCACCAGCCCCTGTGACTACGTGAATCAGGAGAAGCCTCTATCCTGATCCATGGACTTGGGACATTCCAGCCTCTACAATCGCATGAGCTATTTTCTTGATATAAATCTCTCCATATATGCTTTACTGGTTTTGCTTCTCTAGAGACACAGCCTAAGACACTTTTAGTGGAAACAACTCCATTCCAGCCTCCAGCCTTATTATGAATGCCAACCCTACCCTTGCAGTTTCTGACAATTTTGATCCAGTGGAAGCAAATGAATCTTCTGTTACTTAAATCCACCATTATTTAAATTAGATATCTATTCAGGAAAGCTTATCTCATCCCCCAAACTCTGGCTGCCTGGAAGAAGGCAGGGGAGCAGAAGGCCAACAAGCCCTCAGGCTTTGCCAGCTAGAGATCCCAGGAAAACAGCTTTCCTGTGCTGGCTCCTGGCAAGAAGGTTCTGATCCTACCAGGGTGAAGATCAGCATTGTGCTAAACTGCGTTTTCATCTTCATGAATTATGAGTGGAAGGAAGGTCATTTGCTGTTCTTGTTATTTTAGAAAGAGTTAAAAGGTAAAGTTGCTTCCTCGGAGACATTTTGCAAACACTGGTAATTTCCACTTGTGACTCTAAATGGCTCATTTACAGAAAAAAGAGAACAGGACCAGCTGGGTGACATGAATGTATCTTAGTTATCCAGAACAACCAAGCCCTCAAACCTCCTATGTGAAAGTTTTTATCATAATGCTTTTACAGATCTGCTCTTTGCTACTTGCTGCTCTAAATCCCTACCATGGGGAAGTATCTGTGGGGATTTAAGTCAAACATGCTACCCAATACAAAAACAACCTCAGGCCACGCTTCCCTGAGAAAATATAGGGATGACAAATAAAATACAATAGCTATTTTGTAGAACAGCTTCCATAAATCTCTCTGAGCCCTGGGGAAATGAGCAAGGTGTTCTTTGTGAAGTTCATACTGATTAAGCCAAATGTGGCCGAAGGAAATTTTACAGCTCTTCCATCTTTCTACCCCCAGTCTCTGATGGATAGGACGGAGCTACAAGTGGCTTAAAATATAAGATCACTGTAATTTCAGGAAGTAAAATGGATGGCCTTGTGGAGAAATTGGAACCCTGGTGGTGCAGTGGTTAAGTGATACAGCTGCTAACCAAAAAGTTGGCAGTTCGAATCCACCAGCCACTCCTTGGAAACCCTATGGGTCAGTTTTACTCTAATCTCTAGGATTGCTACCGGTTGGAAGCAACTCAATGGCAATGGGTTTTCTGGTGGAAAAATTACAAGTGGAAATATGTGCCTTAAGTGAGAAGCCAAGTCAGCTGAGGAAAGGACTGTTTGTTAGTTACTAAAGAAAGAAATTTGCAGAACTCAGGTACTTGTTCTCAGTTGGCAGGCTGGTTGGTGTGGCCAGACCCCAAAGGATATTACAGGACTGTGGTTGAAATGGGTTTGGCTGCTTGTTCTTGATAAAGTAAATTGGTGCCACTGCTGGAGCTTTCCAGACTATCAGGCTTGAAATCCGAGATGTTCTGTGTCCGAGCGTTCTTGGTAGCAATGTAAAGGAGCAATTCTATCTATTACAAAGAACAGATCTATAAATATTGGCCCAAAGGCATGTGATTTGGGGTGTTACTCATTCTTACTGATAGCTGGAAGAGTTGTCCTAAAATTTGTTTTTCTTTAACATATTCAACAAAAGTTAATTAAGCACTTACTATGTACCAGGCACTCTTCTAGGCACTGGAGATACATCAATGAACAGAAGAAGAAAAATTTCCTGCCCTCAAGGAGCTTATGTTTTGATTGACAATGGCAAAGTAAACATCCAGCATGTCATCTGTTGTTACTGCAATAGATGAGAAATGAAGCAGGGTAGGGGGATACAGGGTTTGATCCACAATAAATCACAAGGATGGAGCAGGACTGGGCAGTGTTTTGTACTGTTTTTCATGGGGTTGCCATGAGTTGGGGACCGACTTGACAATAGCTAACAAGGGGATACAGAGAGGTAGGGGCTGGAGTGAACAGAGCCATGAATGAACCAAGGAAGACAGCAGTGGGGAAAAGGATCTAGAAAGGCTCATAAAATAATATTAACTGTGTCTATAGGATAGCTTTAAGGAGCCCTGGTGGTGCAAATGGTTAAGCATACAACTGTTAACCAAAAGGTTGGCAGTTTAAACCCACCCAGTGGCTCGACAGGGCGGCTTGAGAAGACAAGTATTATAATGACATGTGCAAAGACCTCGAGATAGAAAACCAAAAGGGAAGAACACATTCAGCATTTCTCAAGCTGAAAGAACTGAAGAAAAAAATCAAGCTTTGAGTTGAATACTGAAGGATGCTTTAGGGAAAATATTAAATGACACAGGAAGCATCAAAAGAAGATGGAAGGAATACACAGAGTCACTATACCAAAAAGAATTGGTTGACATTCAACCATTTCAGGGGGTAACATATGATCAGGAACCAACAGTACTGAAGGAAGAAGTCCAAGGTGCACTGAAGGAACTGGCAAAAAACAAGGCTCCAGGAATTGACGGAATATCCAATTGAGATGTTTCAACAAATGCATGCAGCACTGGAGGTACTCACTAGTCTATGCCAAGAAATTTGGAAGACAGCTACCTGGCCAACCAACTGGAAGAGATCTAGATTCGTGCCTATTCCCAAGAAAGATGATCCAACCAAATGCAGAAATTATCAAACAATGTCATTAATACCACATGCTAGTAAAATTTTCCAGAAGATAATTCAAAAGCTGCTGCATCAGTACATCGACAGAGAAGTCCCAGAAATTCAAGCCAGATTGAGAAGAGGATGTGGAACCAGGGATATCATTGCTGATGTCAGATGGATCCTGGCTGAAAACAGAGAATACCAGAAAGATCTTTACCTGTGTTTTATTGACTATGCAAAGGCATTTGTGTGGATCATAACAAATTATGGATAACATTGTGAAGAATGTGAATTCCAGAACACTTAATTGTGCTCATGAGGAACCTGTACATAGATCAAGAGGCAGTTGTTCAAACAGAACAAGGGAATATTGTGTGGTTTAAAGTCAGGAAAAGTGTGTGTCAGGGTTGTATCCTTTCACCATACCTATTCAATCTGTATGCTGAACAAATAATCTGAGAAGCTGGGCTATATGAAGAAGAATGCATCATTAGGTTTGGAGGAAGGCTCATTAACAACCTGCAATGTGCAGATGACACAGCCTTGCTTGCTGAAAGTGAAGAGGGCTTGAAGCACTAACTGATGAAGATCAAAGACCATACATAGCCTTCAGTAGAGATTACCCTTGAACATAAAGAAAACAAAAATCCTCACAACGGGACCAATAAGCAACATCATGATAAACAGAGAAAAGACTGAGTTGTCAAGGATTTCATTTTACTTGGATCCCCAATCAACACCCATGGAAGCGGCAGTCAAGAAATCAAAAGATACATTGCATCGGGTAAATCTGCTGCAAAAGACTTCTCGAAAGTGTTGAAAAGCAAAAATATCACCTTGAAGACTAAGGTGCACCTGACCCAAGCTGTGGTGTTTTCAATCGCTTCATACACCTATGAAAGCTCGACAGTGAATAAGGAAGACCTAAGAAGAATTGACGCCTTTCAACTGTGGTGTTGGCAAAGAATATTGAATATACCATGGACTGCCAAAAGAGTGAACAAATCTGTCTTGAAAGATGTACAATTTTTGAGGAAAGGATGGCGGGACTATGTCTCACATACTTTGGACATGTTATCAGGAGGGCTCAGTCCCTGGAGAAGGACATCATGCTCGGTAGGGTAAAGGGTCAGTGAAGGACAGGAAGACCTTCAGTGAGATGGAGTGACACAGTGGCTTCAACAATGGACTCAAGCATAATAAGGATTGTGAGGATGGTGCAGACCAGGCAGTGTTTCGTTCTGTTGTACGTCGGGTTGCTACGAGTCGAAATCAACTCAGTGTCACCTAACAACAACAACAACAGTGGCTTCATGGGCAAAAGACCTAGCAATTTGCTTCTGTAAAGATTACAGCCAAGAAAACCCTATTGGGCAATTCTACTCTGTCATATGGGGTTGCTATGAGTCAGAATCACCTTGATGGCACCTAATAACAACAATTAGGATATCTCTACTCTTCACCCTCTTACGACAAATGAAAGGCTTAGAAACTTCCTTATAATAATAATCTGAAGCCCTAGTGGTACAGTAGTTAAGAGCTATGGCTGCCAACCAAAAGTTCGGCTGTTCGAATTGAACAGCTGCTCCTTGGAAATCCTATGGGGCAATTCTATTCTGTCCTATAAGGTTGCTATGAAATAAGTGACATTTATTGAGCAATTAATATGTACCAAGCACTGTTAAGCATTTCCCATGAATTTTCTCAATTAATTAATTCATTGACCTGATGGCACATGGTAAGAGAGGTCCAGAGAAGTTTGGTGACTTGCCAAAGGTCACAAGGATGGTAAGTGGGAGGTTTAGGACTTGAATCCAAGCTGTCTAACTACCTTCCCAAATGACACCAAACTTGATAAGAAACGGTAACAACAGCCATTTACTGGATACTTGATATGTGCAGGCATTGTGAGAGGCACTGTGCATCTATTGAATAGATATTTAGCTTCATAGGGAAATCATGCATATGCCCACTGCCCCCAGAGTTTCTTTTGCTTCTAATATTACAACCCATCCACCTGTGGCATGTACCTTCTGACTAAACCACTCCTTCACCCAAAATACTCTCAGTATGGTCACACAGTCTGCCCAACAAACCTTGAGGACTTAGCCCACCATGGTCTACCTCTCCCGTCTCATCTCCCATCACTCTCACTCTTGCTCACGCACCACAGCCACATGGCCTCCTTGTGGTTCATTGAATGTGCCAAACATTTATCAGCCCCAGGGCTGTTGCACCTGCTGCTCCCTCTGCCTAGAAACTTTTCCTGTTACCCACATGGCAGTTCCTTCACATCATCCAGGTCTTTACTCAAACACCATCTTAAAGAGATGCATTTCCCGACCAACACGTACAAAACAGGACAGCACACAGCCCTTCCCCTTTGCCCTGTCACTTTCCGTATCCCTTACCCTGCATTATTTTTCTTCACTGCTAGTGTTACCTCCTGACATGTTTTATGTTTTTTCTAATGATCTGCCTCTCGTCATTAGAAGCTCTGTTTTGTTTGTCTCTGCTTCCCTAGCAACGAGAACAATGCTTGGCATATGATAGACATTTCATACATATTTTTAATAAATTAATAAATCACAGGGAATGTACCTGATTAGTAATAACTGCGTGGCTTGATAAATACTGTCAGCATAACAGAGAAAAAAAAAGCATTACTTACCATATCCATCACACTTTTCTAGACAAGGGTAATGTCCTTTACTAATTGTACAACACAATCCCTTTCAGGAAAATATAATAAGGAGTCATTTCTTTGGGCTCCTGTCATTGTAGGGTCATTGCAAAGTGGAAACCAGTGGTGTTCTGAGGCTGGGAGCTTTCACCCCAACGTAGTCCCTGGTGTGTTTTTAGATATCATTTAAAGAGAGAATGAGTAAATGATAAGAAAGATTTAAATGTTCACAAAAGTAATTGTTCCTAATGCTATCTACAAGTTAGAAGGCTACTGCAGTAGTCCAGGAAAAATGTTGCTGGTTTTGGCTTAATGTGATGATGGAAGAGACAAAGATAAGTAGATGGATTTGGGGTATATACTGTAGACGGAAACAATAGGACTTGCTTAAGGATTGAAGGCAGAATTAAAGGAAATGAAAAGTACAAACAGAATTCTTAGGATTTTGGCTTGGTGATGATATTATTTACTGAAAGGGAGAAGACTAGAGGAAAATAGGAATCCCTGGGTGGTGCAGTTAATGTGCTTGGCTGGTAACCAAAAGGTTCGAGTCCACCCAGAGGCACCTAGGAAGGTGATCTACTGGTGATCTATTTCCAAAAAATCAGCCACTGAAAACTCTATAGAACACAGTTCTACTGTAACACACGTGGGGCTGCCATGAGTCACAATTAATTCAGTTTTTAGAGGCAAATAGGAAAGGCTCTAACATAGCAATGATTGTGAGGATGGCACAGGACCGGGCAGTGTTTTGTTCTATTGTACATAAGGTTGCTATGAGTCAGAACTGACCTGATGACACCTAACAATAACAATATGTGAGATCAAGAGGCCCTGTGGCACAACGGTTAAGCACATGGCTCCTAACCAAAAGGCTGGCTGTTTGTTTGAACCTACCACTCTTCTGTGGGCGAAAGAAGCAGATTGATGATCTGCTTCTGTAAAGTTTACAGCTAAGAAAACCCTGTGAGACAGTTCTACTCCATCACATAAGGTCACTATGAGTCAGAATAGACTCAACAGCACCTAACAACAAAAATATTAGAGAAAATCAAGAGTTATCTTTTTGGATTTGGTAATTTTGAAAATCTTACCAGAAATCTAAGTGGAAATGCCAAAGCTTAGGGTAAAGCTTTGGAACTGGAATAACTTTTGGATTCATCAGCATGAATATGATATTTAAACCCTATGACTAGATGGGGCTGCCCTGGGATGAAGTTTAACATTGAAGAGAAGCCCTAGTATGGGGCTTTGATGTACAGCCTTTCAAAGCTATCTTACAAAATGCTTTAGTCTGGTAGGTCTCAATTTCTTTCCTTGTCTCTTGTTCTCTCTCTCTGTCTCTCTGTCTCTCTGTCTCTCTCTTTCTCTCCCTCTGTCTCTCTCTCCCTCTCCCTTTCCCTCTTCCTTTCTCTCTCTTTCTCTTTCTCTCTCCTTCTGAATGTGTGCCTTGGAACCAGCCACCATGTTTTGAGGAAGCCCAGGACACATGGAGAAGGCATGTGTAGATATTCTGGCTGACAGCCCCAGCGGAGGTCTTAGCCCACATTCAGCATTATAACTGGCAGACGTGAGTGGGAGAGCTTTTAGATGATTCCAGCCCCCAGTCTTTGAATCTTCCAGTGGAGGCCCTAGACACTACAAAGCAGAAATAAATGCTCCCTCTCCTGCCTTGTCTGAATTTCTGACCTGTGAGCATAATAAGTGGCATTTTTACACCACTGACTTTTGGTGTAATTTTTCACACAGCATCGTAACTGGCACCTCTTTCTTGAGGCATGCAGCTTGGCTTTCCTGAGCTGACATGCAAAAAATCTGGCCACCATATTAGAGAATTTCCACGGGGAGTCCACATAGAGACATAGAGAGATACCTGAGGATACCCACTGCTCAAGTTCCCACGTGTTTACAGTCTTTTCAGTATCTACCGCCAGACAAATGAGTGAGTGAGCCTTCAGATGATTCCGGTCACCAGCCCGTAGCCTCTACAGTCAAGTGGAGCAGAAGTGAACTGTCCTTACTGAGTCCTGCACCAAGAGCATATTCATGAGCAGAATTCACATTATTATTGTTCTAATCCACTAAGTTGGGGTGCTTTGTTATGCAACATTAGATAACCAACAGGGAACTTATCAAAAAAATGTATGATAGTATGAGTTGCAGTGGCTGGAAGACTGAATGGGATGTAAGAAAATGGAAAAACTCTGTCTACAACTCTTTCAAGAGATTGAGCTGTGAAATGAAAGAAAGAGCTGAGGTGGACATAAGTTTTGCTTTGTTTTTAAGGTGAGAGGAAGGAGTGCACGTAAGTTTTGTTTTCTCTGTAAGATGGGAGATACTAAAGCATGTTTGCAAGATGTTGAGAATAATCTGCAGAGAGGTAGATATTCATTTATGGGAGTAAAGAGGGATAAATCAATTGAGAAAAATCCTTGAGAAAGTGTAAAAGGGTGGAATTATCAGAGAAGTGGTGAGGCTGACCTCCTACACCAGGAGAGAAGAAAAGGACGATACGTGTGGGTGGAGGTAGATTTGCAGATTTGTTGGTGGGCAGATGAGGGTTTCCAACCAATAGTTTCTGTTAATCATCACTGGAGTTTGAAGGAGTCAGAAGGATTGTTTGAGGAGAGATGGGGATGGGAAGTATCATCTTAAAATGTAGAAATGCGGTAGAAATTCTGGCCCGTGTTGAGTGCACAGTTGAAGTGGACCCATTCAGCCACTCAGTTGCAGATGGAGAAATGGCTAATGAGTAGCCAAAACCAGTTTGGGGGGTTTTCCAGGAAGATAGAGCAGAAAGAGGACCATGGTATAAGGGTGTTTGAAAGACAGTAATTATAATAGCAGACTATGATATACACACAAAGAACGAGAGATAAAATAGTGAGCAAGGGCTGGGGTCCCTGGCTTGGTGTTCTCAATGGGGCTGAAAATCTGTTGCAGTGAAGGCTATAGAATAAATAAATCGGAAGAGTTGGGGGGAGGTTAGTTGAAGAGCATGATGCTGAGAATTGGGTGAGCAGGTACTGGGGATGGCAGAGTCCAGGGACTGTCACTAATGAAGGAAGCCTATTACTGCTGTTAGTTGCCGTGGGGTCGATTTTGACTCATAGCTATCCCATGTGTGTGGAGTAGAACTGCTTCATATGGTTTTCAAGGCTGTGACCTTTTAGAAGTAGACCACCAGGCTTGTCTTCCAAAGTGCTTCTGGGTGGGTTTGAATTGCCAACTTTTCAGCTAATAGTCAAGCTCTTAACCGTTTGTGTCACCCAGGGACTCCTTGAAGGAAGCCTAAGTATGAAGAAATCAACTCCTTGGCATCAGAACCAAAGATTACCCAGTGGCTGGGGATGAATAGAGACTTTTACTTATTTTGAGAACATATTGTATTGTCTCAGATGTAACACTTTCCTGTAAAAATTATGGACTTGAAAAGTCCTTTGAAAAGTTCCTCCTGAGGATTTTCTTTTCTAAGTATTGTGAAAAATGACTGCAGTGTTTTTTATATTAAGGTTGATACCAATGCTAAATGTGGAAATAAATGAAAACCTGTTGGAAGTCTCTGAAACGGAACTAATATACCTGTAGCTGCCTTACATAATGTGTTTCTCGGTATTTGGCATCAGATAAATTGCTAATCTTAGCTCATGCTCCATTGCCTTCTACTTGCTGAGTTTTTGCCAGTACAGTTTGATGAATCCGGTGGAGATAAATATAATGCCTGCCACTGCTATAACTGAACGGGGACCAGGAGTGCTAACTTCAGCATTGAATATACCTTTTGATTGGGATTTTCTGTTTTTTGTTTGTTTGTTTTGGAGGTCTTGTAGGTCATGAATTAACAAACCTTTTTGACACATTGCTTGCATTTGGAGATGAACAAGAATAGGGTTCTTTCACTGAAACACACTCTGAAGGAACCACACTCTCTTACTCATTTATCCATAAATGTGATTGCTGAACTGTGCTTCTTACAATGTTTCTAGAAGACTTAGCAGAAATGAAAAACATCAATACACCAGGTAGTAGTTTGTACAGATTATTTATATCCAAACCTAAGGTGAAAGTGAAGCCCTGGCTGCCCAGTGGTTAAGTTCCACGAATGTTAACCAGAAACTCAAGAGTTTGAATCCACTAGCTGCTCGTTGGAAACCCTACGGGGCAGTTCTATTCTGTCCTATAGGGTGTCTATGACTTGGAACCAACTTAATGGCAACAGGTTTGGTTCTTTTGGTTTTAAGGTGAAAGTGGATTATAGAGCTCTTCTTCTGCTCCCTCTTCCACTCTCTTTCCGTCCTATCATCCCAACATTCATAGAACCAAACCATAGAGAAAGTACTTCTCCTAATCTTCAAAATTAATAAATTACCCAGGGCACAATGACCAGAAACAGTGCTGAAATGTTCTAAACCTATCTCAGTCATGTTTTTGTGGCATAACCAGCAAACCCAAAATATCAGTGGTTTACAATATCAGGCAGTTATTATTCTCATTTGGAAGTCTGCACATTAGCTGGGGTGTGTCTACTTCTGCTTGCAGATTGGACTCAAGTCTGCTGCATGTATCTCCCATTTTGGGGACCAGTGGCTTCCTGGAAAATACTCTTCTCATGAGAAGGTATAGAAGGGCAAGCCACTTAACACAAGCACATTTTAAGCCTCTGTTCATGCCACGTGCACTAACATTTCTTTGGCTGTCATGGATTGAATTGTGCCCCCCAAAAATATCTGTCAACTTGGCTGGGTCATGATTCCCAATATTGTATGATTGTGTAATGTGATGTGATTTCCTTATGTGTCATAAAATCTATGACTATGCTAAGGTTATATGTGATCTCCTTATGTGTTGTAAATTCTATCACTGTGATGAGGTTATACTGATGAGGTTTACAAGATTAGATAGTGTCTTAATCCAATCTCTTTTGAGATATAAAAGAGAGAAGTGAGCAGAGACACATGGGAACCTCACACCACCAAGAAAGCAGTGCCAGGAGCAGAGCACATCCTTTGGACCTGAGGTTCCTGCGCTGAGATGCTCCCAGACCAAGGGAAGACTGATGCATCACAAGGACTTTCCTCCAGAGCCGACAGAGAGAGAAAACCTTCTCCTGGAGCTGATGCCCTGAATTTGGACTTGTAGCCTAGACTATAAGAGAATAAATTTCTCTTATTAAAAGCCATCCACTTGTGGTATTTCTGTTAGAGCAGCACTAGATGACTAAGACATTGGTCAAAGCAAGTATCATAGCCAATCCCAAAGTCACTGATCCAGGAATGTGTGCTACACCTACCAGTAGGAAGGCACTGTAAAGTCACATGTCAAAGAGTATGGATGCAGAGTCGGGGAGGCAGGGCCAAGATGGTGGAGTAGTCAGATGCTTCCAGTGGTCCCTCTTACAACAAAGACCTGAACAAAAAAGTGCATAAATTATATATGACAATCTAGGAGCCATGAACATCAAATGCAAAGTTGACGAATCAGACGGAGTGGTGGGGGAGGGAGAGATGGTTCAGAAACAGCAAGGAGTTGTCAGACCTGACCAGCGGGAACTGGCACCCTGTGGGCCGGATTGCCTGGCGTGTGCAGTGAGGTGGGCAATGACATTCAGGATGTGTTTTCCATGTCAGGAGAGACTGAGTGGCAGAGAGTCTGCTCAGGCCTCCAGAGGCAGTGAAAAGCAGTGCGCAATCATCAAAAGATAAGTACATAGGTTTAACCTACCACACGGATCAAAAAACACCCCATTTGGGAAGAACCGATCTCCCATTTACCTGCTCCCACCTTGCTCTGCACTGGGTACTGGGCTGGCTTCAGCAATTGCTGCTTCCCCCGGGCCAGAAGTAAGACCTGTCACATGCCCTGACCCATTCTCCTGGCCCTGGAGAGGGAATAAATTAACAAACAGGAAAAAATAATCTGCCAGCTCCCCTAAGCTGGGAACTCAGGGCAGGCACAGCTCCTTTGCCTAGGCACAGGCATAAGGGTCCATGAACTTTGAATGCCTTTCACCCCTGAATAGACCTGTGTGGGCCCATTTCAAAAGCATAGGCCTTCATTAGCACAATACAACAGGGTATATACCTGAAGTCTGACTTCACTGTATCAGCTATATGGTAGAGTAGCAGGTTTATGACATTTGGCACCACTCTGCCAATTAAGCAGGGGCCTCACCCACATTAGGAGCCTGAGGACTGGTGGGTCCACCCACGCCCCCTAGCCACCTGAGACGGGGTCCAAGAATAAGTAGTGCCTCCCAGTCCTTACAGCCAACAGCATTGGGTGCCCACAGTCTGGCTGCAAAACCCACCCACCTACACACTTTAGGGAACAGAGGCACACTTTCCTCCCAGACACTCAGGAGCAGCTGTCAGCCCCTTGCCTTGCTCAGTTAATGACCTCCTACTGCACCAGATACCAATCACCCCTGCTTGTCTAGGACTGTAGGTGAGAGCCTGCACCACACACTTGGTGACTGACTATCTGGACACCTGAGCTGAATTCATACAATAAAAGTAAACAGACTCGTGGGCTCACATACCTAGTAACAGATCTAACCACCCGGTGACAGGACGTTAGAGCTTCAAAGGTGCCAATAATCAAACTAGCTCACACGAGCAGCCTATTTGAGCATATCAAAACATAACAAAACAAGAAGCTAAGACACAGTAAGCAAACATAAAATAAATAAGTAAATATAATAACTTATTGATGGCTCAGAGACAATAGTCAATACCAAATCACATAAAGAGGCAGACCATGATGCCTTCAGCAAGCTCCCAAAACACAGAATCAAGAACCAAGGAGAGAACTTCTTGGAATTATTGGAGGTAGAATACAAAAGATTAATATACGGAACTCTTCAAGAAATCAGAAGGGAGGTCAGGCAAAATACAGAACAAGCCAAGGACATACAGACAAAGCAATATAGGAACTTAAGAAAATTATAGAAGACTACCATGACAAATGTAACAGGCTGTAAGAATCCATAGACAGATAGCAAACAGAAACCCAGAAGATTAACAATAAAATTTCAGAACTAGACAACTCAATAGAAAGTCATAGGAGCAGAATTGAGGCAATGGAAGTTAGAATTAGTGAGACTGAAGACAAAGCACTTGACATCAGTTTATTTAAGGAAAAATTAAATGAATTTAAAAAAATGAAGAAACCCTTAGAATTATGTGGGAATCTATCAAGAGGAATAACCTATGAGTAATTGGAGTACCAGAATGGGATGGCGGGTGGGGGAGGTTAACAGAAAATACAGAGAGAATTGTTGAAGATTTGTTGGCAGAAAACTTCCTTGATATCGTGAAACATGAGAAGATAACTATCCAAGATGCTCTTCGAACCGCACACAAGGTAGATTCCAAAAGAAAGTAACCAAGACATATTATAATCAAACTTGCCAAAACCAAAGATAAAGAAAGAATTTTAAGACTGGCTAGGGATAAACAAAAAGTCATCTACAAAGGACAGTCAATGAGACTAAGCTTGGACTACTTAGCAGACACCATGAAGGCAAGAAGTCAATGGGATGACATATATAAAGCCCTGAAGGAAAAAAATTGTCAGCCAATAATTATATACACAGCAAAACTGTCTCTCAAATATGATGGAGAAATTAGGGCATTTCCAGATAAACAGAAGTTTAGGGAATTTGCAAAAACCAAACCAAAATTACAAGAAATACTAAAGGGAGTCCTCTGGTCAGAAAAGCAGTAACATCAGATAACAATCCAAGACTAGAACACAGGACAGAGCAACCAGATATCAACCAAGATAGGGAAGACACAAAAGTAAATCAAAGCTAAAACACTGAAGATAGGGAAACAGATGTCAATATGTAAAAGATGACAACATGCAAACAAAAAACAGGGACTTAAAAAATGTAGACAGAGATTTTTTATATAGAGAGGAAGTCAAGGCAATATAAAGAAATAAAAGATGGGTATAAACTTAGAAAAATAGGGGTAAATATTAAGGTAACCACAAAGGAAACTAACACTCCTACAAGTCAAAATAAAAAACTAGAAAAATAAAAAGACTCAGCAAACACAAAATCAACAACAATGAAAAAGATGAAAAGAAAATACATAAAGAAAAACAACTCAACAAAGAATATTAAGAGGAACAAAGAAACTGTCAACAACACACAAAAAAAGACATCAAAATGACAGCACTAAACTCATACCTATCAATAATTACACTGAATGTAAATGGACTAAATGCACCAATAAAGGGACAGAGAGTTCCAGACTGGATAAAAAAACACAATATGTCTATATGCTGCCTCCAAGAGACACATCTTAGACTTAAAGACACAAACAAACTAAAACTCAAACAATGGAAAAAAATATATCAAGCAAACAACACTCAAAAAAGAGCAGGAGTGGCAATATTAATCTCTGACAAAATAGACTTTAAAGTAAAATCCACCACGAAAGATAAGAAAGGACACTATATAATGATTAAAGGGTCAATACACCAGGAGGACATAACAATAATAAATATTTGTGCACTGAACGACAAGGCTCCAAATACGTAAAACAAGCTCTAACATCACTGAAAAGAGAGATAGACACCTCCACAACAGTAGTAAGAGACTTCAACACACCACTTTCAGTGAAGGACAGAACATCCAGAAAGAAGCTCAACAAAGACACGGAAGAGCTACATGCTACAATCAACCAACTTGGTCTCATAGACATATACTGAACACTGCACCCAACAGCAGCCAAGTATACTTTCTTTTCCAAAGCACATGGAACATTCTCCAGAATAGACCACATATTAGGCCATAAAGAGAGCCTTAACAAAATCTAAAACATCTAAATATTACAAAGCATCTTTTCTGACCATAAAGCTGTAAAAGTAGAAATCAAGAACAGAAAAAGCAAGGAAAAAAAATCAAACACATGGAAACTGAATAACCCCTTGCTCAAAAACTACTGGTTTATAGAAGAAATTAAGGACGGCATAAAGAAATTCACAAAATCAAATGAGAATGAAAATATATCCTACCAGAAACTTTGGGACACAGCAAAAGCAGTGCTCAGAGGTCAGTTTTTAGCAATAAATGCACACATCCAAAAAGAAGAAAGGGCCATAATCAAAACATTAACCCTACAACTGGAAACAGAGCAGCAAAAGAAGCCCTCAGCCACCAGAAGAAAGGAAATAATAAGAATTACAGCAGAATTAAATGAAATAGAGAATAGGAAAACAACTGAAAGAGTTAACAAGACCAAAAGCTGGTTCTTTGAAAAGATCAACAAAATTGATAAACCATTGGCCAAACTGCAAAAGAGAAACAAGAGAGGAAGCAGATAATCCGTATAAAAAGTGAGATGGGTGATATCACAACAGACCCAACTGAAATTAAAAGAATCATAACAGAATACTATGAAAAATTGAACTCTAACAAATTTGAAAACCTAGAGGAAATGGACAAATTTCTAGAAACTCACTACCTACCTAAACTAACACAAACAGAGGTAGAACAACTAAATAAACCCATAACAAAAGAAGAGATTGAAAAGGTTATTAAAAACTCCCAACAAAAAAAAAAAAAAAAGCCTTGGCCCGGATGTCTTCACTGGAGAAGTCTTCCAAACTTTCAGAGAAGAGTTAACACGACTACTACTGAAGGTATTTCAGAGCATAGAAAAGGATGGAATATTCCCAAACTCATTCTATGAAGCTAGCCTAACCCTGATACCAAAACCAGGTAAAGACACCGTAAAAAAAGAAAAGACCAATATCCCTCATGAACACTGATGCAAAAATCTTCAACAAAATTCTAGTCAATAGAATTCAGCATCATATCAAAAAAATAATTCACCACGATCAAGTGGGATTTATACCAGGGATGCAAGCATGGTTCAAATTTAGAAAAACAATCAATGTAATCCATCACATAAATAAAACAAAAGACAAGAACCACATGATTCTATCAATCGATGCAGAAAAGGCATTTGACAAAGTCCAACACCCATTCATGATAAAAACTCTCAACAAAATAGGAATAAAGGGAAATTCCTCAAAATAATTAAGGGCATTTATACAAAGTCAATAGCCAGCATCATCCAAATGGAGAGACTTTGAAAGCATTCACCATGAGAACAGGAACCAGATAAGGATGCCCTTTATCACCACTCTTATTCAACATTGTGCTGGAGGTCCTAGCCAGAGCAATTAGGGAAGGAAAAGAAATAAAGGGCATCCAAATTGGTAGGGAAGAAGTCAAAGTATCTCTATTTGCAGATGATATGATATTATACACAGAAAACCCCAAAGAATCCACAAGAAAACTACTGGAACTAATAGAAGATTTCAGCAAAGTTTCAGGATACAAGAAAAACAGACAAAAAATCAGTTGGATTCCTTTACATCAACAAAGAGAACCTCGAAGAGGAAATCACCAAATCAACACCATTTACAACAGCCCCCAAGAAGATAAAATACTTAGGAATAAATCTAACCAGAGATGTAAAAGATCTATACAATGAAAACTAGAAGACACTCCTGCAAGAAACCAAAAGACACCTGCATAAGTGGAAAAACATACCTTGCTCATGGATAGGAAGACTCAACATTGTTAAAAAGTCAGTTCTACCCAAAGTGAGATACAATGCAATCCCGATCCAAATTCCAATGGCCTTTTTTAATGAGATGGAGAAACAAATCACCAACTTCATCTGGAAAGGAAAGGGGCCCCGAATAAGTAAAGCATTACTGAAGAAGAAGAACAAAGTGGGAGGCCTCCCACTACTTGATTTTAGAAGCTATTATACCACCACAGTAGTGAAAACAGCCTGGTATTGGTACAACGGATACATAGACCAATGGAACAGAATTGAGAATCCAGACATAAATTCCTCCACCTGTGAGCAGCTGATATTTGACAAAGGCCCAAAGTCTATTAACTGGGGAAAAGACAGTCTCTTTAATAAATGGTGCTGGCATAACTGAATATCCATCTGCAAAAAAACTGAAACAAGACCCATACCTCACACCATGCACAAAAACTAACTCAAAATGGATCAAAGACTTAAATATGAAATCAAAAATGATAAAGATCATGGAAGAAAAAATAGGGACAATGCTAGGAGCCTAGTGCATGGCAGAAACACAATATGAACCATAAGTAATAATGCACAAGCACCAGAAGAGAGACTAGATAACTGGGAGCTCCTAAAATCAAACACTTACGCTCATCAAAAGACTTCACCAAAAGAATAAAAACAACCTGCAGACTGGGAAAAAGATTTAGGCTACAACAAATCCGATCGGCATCTAATCTCTAAAATCTACAATATACTGCAAAACCTCAACAACAAAAAGACAAATAACCCAATTAAAAAATGGACAAAGGATATGAACAGGCACTCTGTAAAAGAAGATATTCAGGCGGCTAACAGACACATGAAGAAATGTTCACAATCATTAGCCATTAGAAAACTGCAGGTCAAAACTGCAATGAAATATCATCTCACCCCAACAAGGCTAGCATTAATCCCAAAAACACAAAATAATAAATACTGTAGAGGTTGTGAAGAGACTGGCACACTTATACACTGTTGGTGGGAATGTAAAATGGTACAACCACTTTGGAAATCGATTTGGTGCTTCCTTAAAAAGCTAGAAATAAAGACCAGACTTAATGGTCTGACTGAGACTGGAGGTACCCAGAAAGCATGGCCTCTTGACTCTATCAGCTCAGAACTAAAACCATTTCCAGTGCCAACTCTTCAGACTGGGATTGGACTGGACTTTGGGACATAAAGTGATACTCGTGAAGAGTGTGCCTCTTAGTCAAGTAGATACAAGAGACCAAAGGGGCAGCTTCTGTTCAGAGGTGAGATGGGAAGGCAGAAAGGGTTAGGAGCTGGTTGAATGGACGTGGGGAATCAGGGGTGGAAAGGAGGAGTGTGCTGTCACAGAATGGGGTGAGCAATTAGGGTCACATAACAATGTATGTATAAAATTTTGTACGGGAGACTAACTTGAAATGTAAACTTCATTTAACTACAACAATCAAAAAAAAAGATATATGTAAAAAAAAAAAGCTAGAAATAGAAGTACCATACAATCCAACTACCCTGCTCCTTGGAATATATCCTAGAGAAATAAGAGCTGTCACATGAATAGATATATGCACACCCATGTTCATTGCAGCACTTTTCACAACAGCAAAAAGATGGAAACAACCTAGGTGCCCATCAACAGATGAATGGACAAACAAATTATGGTATATCCACACAATGGAATACTATCCAATGACAAAGAACAAGGATGAAACCGTGAAACATGATATGGAGGAAGCTGGACGTCATTATGCTGAGTGAATTTAGTCAGTCACAGAGAGACAAATATTATGAGGCCACTATTATAAGAACTCAAGAAAAGGTTTAAACACAGAACACATTCTTTGATGGTTACTAAGGCAGGGAGGGAGGGTGAGGGTTATTTACTAACTAGATAGTAGATAAGAATTATCTCAGGTGAAGGGAAGGCCAGCACACACTACAGGGGAAGTCAACACAACTGGACTAAACCAAAGCTAAGAAGTTTCCTGAATACAATCAAACACTTTGAGGGACAGAGTAGCAGGGGTAGGGGTCTGGGGAACATGCTTTCAGGGGACATTGAGGTCAATTGGCATAACAAAGCTTATTAAGAAAATGTTCTGCATCCTACTTTGGTGAGTTGCGTCTGGGGTCCTAAAATCTAGCAAGCGGCCATCTAAGATTCATCAATTGGTCCCAATCACCTGGAGTAAAGGAGAATGAAGAACACCAAAGACGCAAGGAAAGTATTAGCCCAGGAGACAGAAATGGCCACATAAACCAGAGACTTCATCAGCCTGAGACCAGAAGATCTAGATGGTGCCTGGCTACTACCAGTGACCACCCTGACAGGGAACACAACAGAAGAGTCCCAGATGAAGCAGCAGAAAGGTGGGGTGCAAACTCAAATTCTAGTAAGAAGACCAGACTTTTACAGTCTGACTAAGACTGGAGGAACCCCAGAAAGCATGGCCCCTGGATTCTCTATCAGCCCAGAACTAAAACAATTTCCAAGGCCAACTCTTCAGACAGGGATTGGACTGGACTGTGGGACATAAAGTGATACTCGTGAGGAGTGTGCCCCTTAGCTCAAGTAAAAACAACAGACTAAATGGGAAGCTTCTGTCCAGAGGTGAGATGGGAAGGCAGAGAGGGTTAGGAGCTGGCTGAATGGAAATAGGGAATCAGGGGTGGAAAGGAGGAGTGTGCTGTCACAGTATGGGGAGAACAATTAGAGTCACATAACAGTGTATGTAGAAATTTTTGTATGGGAAAAAATAAAAAAAAAACACTTCCCACACAGAAAGCTCGAGGCCTGGATGGCTTCACTAGTGAATTCTACCAAACTTTTAGGGAATAAATAATACCACTCCTACACTAAGTTTTTCAGAAAACAGGAAAAAAAAAAAAAGAGTGGATGATGCATCCAAGGCATCAAGTTGCCTCAGTTTTTAGTAACTCTAGCAAATCACAAAGGCCACTATCCCAGGAGAACAATCTTGGTGAAGCCTGTGGTCTACTTTCTTCCATATAGTGAGTCACTGTGGGTTTACCGAAACTCTCAGCTTATTAATGTTGACTGTAACTCTACAGGAAACCCTGGTGGCATAGTGGTTAAGAGCTACAGCTGCTAACCAAAAGGTCAGCAGTTCATATCTACCAGATGCTCCTTGGAAATGCTATGGGGCAGTTCTACCGTATTTTATAGAGCCACTATGAGTCAGAATCGACTAACAACAATGGGTTTGGTTTTTTTGGTTTTATAACTATACGAGGAGAAGACATAATTTTACAAGCTGTTTATAAGCTTGAAGGATCAATACAATCTTTAAAATTCCCAACTCAAGTCCAGCCTCTTATAATATCATTCTTTGTCAATCTCCAACCCCTCCCAGACTTTCTCCCAAGGCTGAGCTAGTAGACTATGCATTACTTCTCTTCTAAGTACAGTGTTATTCATTTGCATGTGTATTTTTAAGTCGTGCATTCATCCAACAAATATTGATTAAGCACCAGTTCTATGCCTGGCAACACTTTAAGCTCAGGGGATACTGCAGGGACAAAAATAGAATAATGTACCTGTCCAAATAGAGTTTACGTTCTGATAGAGGAAAAAGTAATAGGCAATAAAACAAATACACAATATAATTTTTAAAAAAGATAAAGCCGAGTAAAGGGCTAGGCAGTGACTGGGGTGCTATCTACCTTAGATATGTCACTTGAGGAGGTTTGCTCTGAGGATGAGTCCTTTGAAAAGAGATCTAAATAAAGTGAAGAAGGAAGCAAATGATAGAAGGGTGGTAAATGGATGGAAAGGGAACATCAAGGATACATGGATGTGCTTGTTCAGGGAACAGCTTGAAGAACAATGTGGCTGGAACAGAACGATGTGGGGCCATTAGGAAGAAATTAGATGTGAGAGTGATTGGGAGTAGATTATGTAGGACGCCGTAGGCTGGGGAGTCATTGGAGCATCTTGAACAGGGGAATGACATGAATATAACACCAGAGTGAAGAGGTGTGACATTTTAGCAGACAGGGCATGGTGCCGGCCTACTACCACATCAAACCAACCTCTGTTCTATCAAACTAGACTCCAACTGTGCTTCATCTTGGCTCACCATTTCTTATGCTTTCAAGAATTTAAACAGTCTTTAGTCTCCCTTCTTACATATCTCACATATGTTCAAGTATCTTCTCTAAATTCACTAATTATCCCATTTTATTTTTATTAGCGCAACCTATTTCCCATATCCAGATATATTAAGATTTCTCTTCTGATCAAACCAGGCTACCTATGTCACTCATTGCATACACATTTATTATACAATTGTTGTGTGCCAGGTTCTGAATGAGGAACTAAGAGTGCTCAACTATGTATTGAAATGGATCGAGCTGTCTAGGAACTTAGAAACTAATAGGGATTTTCCCACTTGTTTCAAGTATGACTTATTATCATAAAAATTCTCAATAGTCTCCCTAATAATACTTTAGTATATTTAATATTCATTCATGAAGAAACTACATAAAGACAAGAAGCTATTATGCATTCAGTAACACTTTTTATGCATTTCTTTTATATGAGTGCAATGACTTCTACATAATATTACTACATAATAATAAATGCATGTCTGAAACATGTTACCTATTCAGTACAATGTGAGATGTAAGTATGAATTTGCAATCCCCATGTTACACCCATGGATCTGAGGAGGAGTACGGAAACTATACTCAAGCTAACCACCAACCCTTTTACTCTGACAGTGGGGACAAGATTCAAGTTCGGAAATATGTTTGTAACATGTGTTTTCACATCACCAGTTACGCAAGCTCAGACTCTAAGGATGTGCCAGAAAATAAATGCAGACTCTCCCTAAAAGTTGGAACGATAGTGGCCTGTGGGTGGCTGGCTCTAGCATCAATTCCGAAAAATGGAGGCAGGACCAGCTACGTGATTTGTGGAGCCCAGTGCAAAATGAAAATGTGGGGTCCCTTGTTCAAGAATTATTAACAATTTCAAAACAGTGACAGCACAGCATTTTACCAATCATAGGGCCCTTCTGATTGCAGGGCCTTATGCAACCTGTGAAATTGGCCCTGGTTTAACCTGAAATGTCTGCCAAAAACAGTGTGCCTTTAAGTTAGACCAACACTATCCATAGCCACTCAGTAACAGCAAACAAAACAGTGATACCTGCTACTTGCCAGGCATTCCTCTAAGTGCTTTATGTGTAATGTTGAATTTAACTTATGAGGCAGGTATTGCTGCTATCCCCATTTTACAGATGAGAAAACCAAGACCCAGAGTGGTTTAGTAATTGGCCAAGGACGTACAGCTAGTAGGAGGGAAAGCCAGGTTTAATCCCTCATAGCCTGATTACAGAATCTAACTCCCAGTGTGGTTCTGTTTCCCTAAAGGGAGTTCCCTATGTCTTGCTGTTTTGAGAATTAAACAAAAAAAAAAGTAGGCAAAATGTTTGTTAATTTCAGATTATACATACAGAACACCTACTATATGCTAGGCATTATTCTAAGCACTTTACATTAGCTTATTTAATCTTTAAGACTTCCATATCATTGTTAGGTGCCGTCAAGTTGGTTCCAACTCATAGGAACCCTGTAAACAACAGAACAAAACACTGCCCAGTCCTGCACCATCCTCACAATCATTGCCATGTTTCAGCCCATTGTTTCAGCCACTGTGTCAATCCATCTCTTTGAGGGTCTTCCCCTTTTTCACTCACCTTCTACTTTCCAAGCATGATGTCCTTCTCCAGGACTGGTCCCACCTGAAAACATGTCCAAAGTAAATTAGACTAAGTCTCCCCATCCTCCCTTCTAAGGAGCATTCCAGCTGTACTTCTTCAAAGACAGATTTGTTCTTTCTTCTGGCAGTTCATGGTATATTCAATATTCTTCACCAAAATCATAATTCAAAGACATCAATTCTTCTTCAGTCTGCCTTACTCATTGTCCAGCTTTCATATACATGTGAGGTCATGGAAAATACCATAGTTCAGGTTCAGGTGCACCTTAGTCCTCAAAATGACATCTTAGCTTTTTAACACTTTAAAGATGTTTTTTGCAGCAGATTTGCCCAATGCAATGCGTCATTTGATTTCTTGACTGCTGCTTCCATAGACGCTGATTGTGGATCCAAGTAAAATGAAATCCTTGATAACTTCGATCTTTTCTCTGTTTATCATATTGCTTATTGGTCCAGTTGTGAGGATTTTTATTTTCTTTATGTTTAGGTGTAATCCATACTGAAGGCTGTGGTCTGTGATCGTCATCAGTAAATGCTTCAAGTCCTCTTCAGTTTCAGCAAGCAAGGTTGTGTCATCTGCATATTGCAAGTTGTTAATGAGTCTTCCTCCAGTCCCGATGCCGCATTCTTCTTCACATAGTCTAGCTTCTCAGATTATTTGCTCACCATACAGATTGAATAGGTATGGTGGAAGGATACAACCTGACACACACCTTTGCTAACTTTAAACCATGCAGTATTCCCTTGTTCTGTCGGAACAACTGCCTCTTGATCTATATGCAGGTTCCTTATGAGCACAATTAAGTGTTCTGGAATTCCCATTCTCCGCAATGTTATCCATAATTTGTTATGACCCACACAGTCAAATGTCTTTGCATAGTCAATAAAAAACAGGTAAACATCTTTCTGGTATTCTCTGCTTTCAGCCAGGATCCATCTGACATCAGCAATGATATTCCTCGTCCCACGTCCTCTTCTGAATCTAGCTTGAATTTCTGGCAGTTCCCTGTTGATATAATGCTGCAGCTGCTTTTGAATGATCGTCAGCAAAATTTTACTTGTGTGTGATATTAATGATACCGTTCAATAATTTCCACCTTTGGTTGGATCACCTTTCTTGGGAATGAGCAATAAAACACATAGGGATAAATCTAACCAGGAAATTAAAAAACCTATACAAAGGAAACTACAAAACATTACTGCAAGAAAACAAAAGAGAGATATATAAATGGAATAAATGCCATTCATGGATAGGAAGGCTCAACACTGTGAAAATGTCAATTCTACCAAAAGCGATCTACAGATACAATGCAATCCTAATCCAAATACCAACAGCATTCTTTAACATGATGGAAAAACAAATCCTTGACATTCTATGGAAAGGAAAGAGCCTCAGATAAGTAAAACATTATTGAAAAAGAAGAACAAAGTATGAGGCCTCACACTACCTGATCTCAGAAACTAGTATACAGCCACAGTAGTCAAGACAGCCTAATACTCGTACAACGACAGACACATGGACCAACGGAACAGAATTGAGAACATAGGTGTAAATTCATCCAGCTGCAGTCAAGTGATCATGGACAAAGGCCCAAAGTCCATTAAATGTGGAAAAGACAGTCTCTTTAACAAATGGTGCTGGCAAAACTGGATGTCCATCTGTAAAAATATGAAACAGGACCCATACCTCACACCATACACAAAAACTAATTCAAAATCAGTCAAATATCTAAATGTAAAACCTAAAACTTAAAAGATCTGGAAGAAAAAATAATGATAACGCTAGGGGCCCTAATATATGGCATAAATAGGATACAAACCATAACTAACAATGCACAAATACCAGAAAATAAACGAGATAACTGGGAGCTCCTAAAAATTAAACACTTATGCTCAACAAAAGACTTCACCAAAAGAGTAAAAAGAGAACCTACAAACTGGAAAAAATAATTTGGCTAGGACATACCTGACAAAGATCTAATCTCTAAAATCTATAAGACATTGAAACATATCAACTACAAAAAATACAAATAATCCAGTTTTTAGAAAGGACATGAACTGACATTTCACCAAAGAAGACATTCAAGTGACTAACAGACACATTAGGAAGTGCTCACGATCATTAGTCATTAGAGAAAAGCAAATCAAAGCTACAACAAAATACAATCTCACCCTGACATTACTGGCATTGTTCAAAGACAAAGAAAATAACAAATGTTGGAGAGGTTGCGGGGAGATTTGAACTCTTATGTACTGTTTGTGGGAAAGAACATGATACATTCACCATGGAAAATGATATGGTGCTTCATTAAAAAGCCAGAAATGGAAATACCATACAATCCAGCAATCCCACTCCTAGGAATATACCCTTGAGAAATAAGAGCCATCACATGAATAGCCATATGCACACCCATGTTCGCTGTAGCATTATTCACAATAGCAAAAAAATGAAAACAACCTAAGTGCCCATGAACAGATGAACTGATAAACAAATTATGGTAAGTAAAAAAAATGTAATACTATGCAACAATAAAGAACAATGATGAATGAGTGAAATATGTCACAACATGGATGAATCTGGAGGGCGTTACTCTGAGGGAAATAAGTTAATCACAAAATGACAAATACTTTATGAGACCATTGTTAGAAAAACTCAAGAAAACGTTTGCACACAGAAAGAAACAATCTCTGATGGTTAAGAGAGAGGGGAGGGTTGGGGAGCGGAAATCACTAACTAGATAGTAAATGAGTAGTTACTTTGATGAAGGGAAAGACAGTACACAATATAGGGGAAGTCAGCACAACTTGACGAAGGCAAAATCATAGAAGCTTCCTAGACACATTCAAACACCCTGAGGGACTGAGTTACTGGGGCTGAGGGCTGGGGACCATGGTCACGGGGGTTGTCTAGGTCAATTGGCATAACATCGTTCATAAAAAAAAATGTTCTACATCCCACTTTGGTGAGTAGCATCTGGGATCTTAAAATCTTGAGAGTGGCCATCTAAGATACATCTACTGGTCTCATCCTGTCTGGAGCAGAAGAGAATGAAGAAAACAAAAGACAAAAGGGAAGGATTAGTCCAAGGGACTAATGGACCACAAGTACCACAGCTTCCACCAGCCTGAACCCAGAACAACTAGATGGTGCCCAGCTAACACCACCAAACACACTGACAGGGATCAGAATAGAGGGTCCTGGACAGAGCAGGAGAGAAAATATAGAACAAAATTCAAATTCACAAAAAAAAAGACTAACTGGTCTGACAGAGGCTGGAGGACCCTCTGAGGCTGTGGCCCTCAGACACTCTTTTAACTTAGAAAAGAAGCCCCTCCCGAAGTTCACCCTTCAGCCAAAGTTTAGACAATAACACTCGTGAGGAATGTACTTCTTAGTTCAATCATGTATAGCAGACCAACTTGGCAACACCTGCCCAAAGCAATGACAAGAAGTCAGGAAGAGACAGGAAAAATGGACAGATGGAAAAGGGGAACCTAGGGAGGGGAAGGGGAGAGTGTTGACACATAGTGCGGATTGCCAACAAAGTCACAAAACAGTTTGTGTATATATTGTTGAATGAGAAACTAATTTGCTCTGTAAACTTTCACCTAAAGCCAAAAAGAAAAAGCAAACCACAGGAAAACATCTTTCTGGTATTCTCTACTTTCAGCCAAGATCCATCTGACATCAGCACTGATATCCCTTGCTCCATGTCTTCTGAATCTGGCTTGAATTTCTGGCAGTTCTCTGTCGAGGTACTGCTGCAACTGCTTTTGAATGATCTTCAGCAAAATTTTACTTGCATGTGGTATTAATGATATTATTCAATAACTTCCTCATTCTGTTGGATCACCTTTCTTTGGAATGGGCACAAATATGGATCTCTTTGAGTTGGATGGCCAGGTAGCTGTCAAATTTCTTGGCATAAATAAGTGAGCAATTTCAGTGCTGCATCCATTTGTTGAAACATCTCAATTGGTAATCTGTCAATTCCTGGAGCCTTGTTTTTCACCAATGTCTTCAGTGCAGCTTGGACTTCTTCCTTCAGCACCATCAGTTCTTAGTCGTATGCTACCTCCTGAAATGGCCGAACATCAACCAATTCTTTTTGGTACAGTGACTCTGCGTATTCCTTCTATCCTCCCTTGCTGCTTCCTGCTTCATTCAATATCATTCCAATAGAGTCCTTCAATATTTCAACTAAAAGCTTGAATTTTTTCTGTGGTTCTTTCAGCTTGAGAAAGGCAGAGCATGTTTTTCCCTTTTGGTTTTCTAACTCCTGGTCTTTGCCTATTTCATTATACTACTTTACTTTGTCTTCTTGAGCCTCCTTTTGAAATCTTTTGTTCAGCTCTTTGACTTCATCATTTCGTCTGTTATCTTTAGCTGCTCTACATTCAAGAGCAAGTTTCAGAGTCTCTTCTGACATCCATTTTGATTTTTTCTTTCTTTCCTGTCTTTTAAGTGGCCTTCTGCTTTCCTCATGTACGATATCCTTGATGTCATCCCACTACTTGTCTCATCTTCCATCAATAGTGATACCATGGTGGACAGGTTTCAGTGGAGCTTCCACTAAGAAAGACCAAGAAGAAGGAACTTGCTGTCTACTTCTGAAAAAAATTGACCAGTGAAAAACTTATGTATATTAGCAGCAGATTCTTTCTATGCTTAATAATCAGTATAATACTGAGGTATTTTATCTAACTTCTTCATGAGTCACCGTATGTGAAGGAGAAATCAAAGATCATAGAGAGATTTAGCATTTTTAATTCCCAAGTCTCAGATACTCTGTCATGGTGACTACTACTGTAGCTTGTCTCCAAGATGGCTGCCATCAATTACTTTCCTCACTGTGGCACATGCAATTTCCACCTTGAGAGGTGATGTCTGTTTCTCCCCTCCCCTTGAATCTGGACTAGCATTAGTTGTTTTTCCAATAGAATGTGGCAAAAGTGATGTTCTGGCACATTTGAGACTAGTTCAAAAAAAGCAGTGCATCTCCCACCTAGAACTCTTGGAACGCTCTCTGTGGGAGCTCTAAGCTATCATACAAGTCCAACTACCCAGAGATCACCACGCTGGAAAGGCCACTTCTAGGCCCTCCAATGACATCTCCAGCTGAGCCAGCCTCCCAGGCACTTTGACCAAGGTAGGAGACCTGGGGTTTCCATCTTGGTACTCCCAGCCCAGGGGCAATGGTGGTTCATTAGCAGAATTCTCATCTTCCATGTGGAAGATCCTGATTCCATCCCCAGACAATGCATCTCAGTGGAGAATTGTGTGTTGCTATGATGCGGAATAGGTTTCAGTGGAACTTCAGACTAAGATGGACTAGGAAGAAAGATTTGGCAATCTACTTCCAAAATTCAACCAATTGCAGGGGGTGGGGGGGGCAGGAATCCTATGGATCACAATAGTTTGATCCGCAGACACTGAAACGGATGGCACAGGACCAGGTAACATTTTGTTTCATTGTGCTTGGGGTCACCATGAGTGGGGGGGCCACTTGATAGCAGCTAACAACTTTTCTGGACCATCCCATCTTCCAATGGAATACAACTGAGTAACATCAATTGATTCCTCATGGGGCAGAAGATGAACCCCATTAAGCCTCACTCAAGTTCCTGAGTGACAAAACTGTGAGATATAATAAAAATAGTTGTTTTAAGTCTAAGTTTTGGGATAGTTTAGAAAAAAGCAATAAAAATGAGAAAGTGACCAACCAGATCTCAAAACTTTTTGCTTTCTCTTTATGTTTATAAAACAGAACAGACTTTATGTGACATATAATTGCATCTCCATTTTTTACAAATGAGAAAACTGAGGTTCAAAGAGTCAAGCAGCTGTCCAGGATTTCATCTTTCTCTTTCATTGCTCTCTTCTCTCATTAATCTTGACTCATTCTCAGAATAAGTTAGACAAATTACTGATTTTTGATCTTGAGCTCATCAATAATGTGAACAAATCTGACATGTCTGGGAAGAGAAAATCCAGAGTGGAAAAAGCCAGAAATAAGGTCTGCCTAATTTATCTTGCATAAGGCATTGGTGAAGCCCTGGTAGCTCAGTGGTGAAGAGTTCTGCTGCTAACCAAAAGGTCGGCAGTTGGAATCCACCAGCTGCTCCTTGGAAACCCTATGGGGCAGTTCTACTCTGCCCTATAGGGTTGCTATGAGTTGGAATCAACTTAACAGCAATAGGTTTGGAAGGCATTGGTGGTTCAATGGTAGAATTCTCACCTTGCATGCGGGAGACCAGGATTGGATTCCCAGCCAATACAATTCATGTGCAGCTACCATCCATCTATCAGTGGAGGCTTGTGTGTTGCTGTGATGCTGAACAGTTTTCAACAGATCTTCCATACTAATACAGACTAGGAAGAAAGGCTTGGTGATCTACTTCTGAAAATTAGCCAATGAAAACCCTTTGGCTCACAGAATATTGTCTGAACCTTCTACTCAGACTCATCAAGAGGGACCAATTGCCCGAGAAGAACATCATGTTTAGCTAAGTGGAGGGTCAGTGAAAGCAAGGGAAACTCTCAATGAGATGGATTGACACAAAGGCTGCAACAATGGACTCAGACATACCAATGATCGCAGAACCGGGAAATTTTCATTCTGTTATACATCCATGAGTTGGAAGCCAACTCAATGGCAACTAACCACAACAGATTATCTTTGAATAAAGAAATGAATGAATGAATAAAATTTCTTCTTTTTGTGTAAATGGATAATTCTGCAACAAAGCAGCTCAGTGTCATCTCACTTCATCCACTTTATTCTTCATAAATAATTCATATGACTCATTACCCTTTTACAGATGACCCTGTCTACTAAATGGAAAATTAGTTGTCATGTCAGAATCTGTGATTCCACAGTTGGCTTTCTGAAGACCAGAAGGCCTGTCCCTAGCAATCTCTCAGCTCTGACTGAACAAATGACTTTTCGTGGAGGCTACCCCATATCATGTGCCCTATTTGTTTTTCAGTGCTGGCTCTTATTTGAGGCCCTGATGGCAGGGTAATCATTCAGCCAGGCAATGGTTCATTTTTCCCTGTGAATGCAGTCATTGCACCTGACTGTTGTGTACCACTTTGGAATCTAGGTATTTGGACTGAATTGCTGAAGGTGACCCAATGAAGGATGAGTCCCTCCTGGCAGCTTTGTCAATGTGCAGTATTTGTCAGTGCCATTATGTTTGTGTGGGTGGTTTGACACAGAGGCCTGGGAATGACAATGGTCTTGCTCATAGGGAACTTACATTCCTGGTGGAGGAAAATACAGTTTTGATTCTCTGTTTCCCCAAGACAATTCATCCTTTAGAGGCTGAACAGTACAGATTGAAAGAATTACAAAATCTGTTGGTCACTCTGCTCGGGAGAGACTTTCTCCCAAGTCATCATCAGAGACCAAAGTGCACAAAGCTCATGTCTATTTACGCCACAAATCACACCACAGTGAAACCTCGGAAACAACAGCGCCCACGTCCAAGGCAGGAAGTTGGATGTAGGGATTGCGCAGGGGGCAGTTCATTGGCTAACTTAATTGGTTGGGGTATCCTGCCAAAATTAGACCCTTGACCTTTTGACCTTTGGCATCCTCCAGGACCACTGAGTCTGCATCAGCTGCATCTCCTGGGCAAGGCCTCAAGAAGCGGAGCTCTGAAAGCACCTTTTGAATAGACAATGCATTCTTTTCCAAGAAGGATGGGATCGCCTCTTCTCAGGGCAATGGTCCAGGGCCCCTGTCTTTCAGGGAATTACTGAACCACAGCCAAACCACAAAAATCAGCTGCTAAAATAGCCTCAGAAAATCTATCTTTATATATATATATATATATATATATATATATATATATATATATATATATATATATATATATATATATATATATAAGCAAATGAAATTAAAGAAACATTGGAGATTTTCTGAGGAGCTCAACTTCCATCCCTACTTCCACCTCCACCACAGTGGGATGTCAGGGGCTACACTAGTTCAGAGATTCCAAGGTCATATAGCTGGTGATACCAAGGGCCTTCCCAGCTCTCTCTCCTCCCGTGCCTACCAGTGAAGACCACCCTTTCATCCATTATGTGGGCATTTACTGAATCCAGTACTAAATGCTGAACACTGTGCTATGCTCAGGGGGATACAGTTTGCATACAGATCACACATGATTCCTGCCCTCATGGTTATAATCTAGTGGAGAAAAGAGACGTCACTCAAAAAAATTTCATAAACAACATAAAAGTAGAACTGTGATCAGTGTTTGAAAACTGATATTAAAAGTGCTGTATGCTCATCCATAAAATGGGGAAAAAATGAACATCCATGGAGATGCTCCCCTGATTCTCTCTTCCAAATCATACCCTAATTTCTCTACTATGATACCTACATACTCTTGTCTTCATAGGCTCATCTGCCATTGTCTTCTAGCCTGGCTTTCATAATAACCATGAAGCCACCTAATTGTTCTTTGATGAGCTCAAAGTGACTGAATTCCTCCCCACCCCGTCCCCAGATAAATTGACCTTGTGTCAGTTTTGGACACCTCGACACTCTCTCCTTCATTTGTTCAATTTGATCTGCTATGTTCCTGGCAGTATCCTGGGTGCTAGGGATATAGTCTCCACCTTCACCAAACCTAAAGAGTATTGAACATTCTCTTCGCTGAACATCAGTGTCACTTCATTTTCCTGATTCTTATATAGTTTCTCTTGCCATTCCTCAGTATCTCTTGCTGATACCCTGTACTCCATTCAACCTCCAAATGTGTTGTCTACAGATGACCACTGCTGGGCCTTCTTGTTTTCATCCCTTAGGTTGTCTTTAGGCATCAAAGTATATTCCAGCAACTTTCATTTTTATGTCCAGTTTGGACCTCTCTAGTAAGTCTGGGATCATTATATTCAATTGCCTACTCCATATCCTGTGAGCTTTCTTATCAGCACATCCTGCTCCACATTTTCAAAACTGATCCTGTCATTTTCTCATAAACCCCTTCCTCCAACAGTGATTCTCATTTCAGTAAGTGACACTGCCAATCAATCCTCTCAGTTACTCCATACTATACTACGAAGTGAATGCTGTCAGTACTACTCACACCACAACTTCTTCTCTCAACTCACGCAGTCAGGCAATCACCAAGTCCTGTTTGATTCCTAAACATAACACAACTCCATCTACTTTCTCCATCTCTACTGCCACCAGCTAGACCAAGCTACCATCATTTTCCACCTGACCATTGCACAGTATCCAGAGCTCCTTTGAAGGAACAAATAATGTGTGATGAAATTTTTTCCTTTGTCGCACATTGGGGTAGAACAGGGGGATGATGTCTCTAGATTTTCTTTGGGGAAAGGGCCATTCAGGGTGCCAACCTTACAGTTCTTCCAGCCAGGTTATTGCCTACAGGCAGTCACTTTGCCCACAACAAAGGTATCTCTTGTACTTGCCAATGACTATTCCCTTCCCTATTTTGGTTATGATCTTGACCTCTATTCCAGAGGCATACACACACAGGAACACTGGGAAGACAAAAGCCATTTCTGCCAAGGTCTTTTGGTGACAAATCCAAACACAGGGGAAGAATGTCATTCTGAGAATCCTGACTTATTCTCCTCTTCCAGCCACCTCACCCCCATTGCCCAATCAACCAGTGTGGACACTTCCTGCCCAGACACCTTTAGGGTGTTCTCCCGATATACCCGTTGTTTTTCTTCTCTCTCCATCTGCCTCTCTGCTTTTACGTTTCTCTTCTTGAAGTCTCTGCTTCTTCATTTTCCTGGATACACTGCCCTCCCTCAAAAATCAGCAAGTCTCATGTCCTTCCATGTATCTGTTTTTCAACACTTTCACGGTCTGCTGCAAGTGCACACCACTGTCTTCTCTGCTCTTGGGTCGGGGAGAGATCAGCTTCAGTTCCTCAGAGGTGGGAAGGAAGAAGCTCTGGACTGCATTTTGCAGCTTTCCCCATGAATCTAAAACAAACAAAAAACAAAACAACACAAAAATATTTTGCCTGATGAAGATTAATGTCTTCCCAAAAACATTATCGAGGGTCCAAATGTGATTTATATTTCTCTTCTAAGCATTAAATTGAGCTTGTTTTGCTATAAAAAATTGCTACAAAAGCCCTTCTGATCCTGGGCTATTATTAGACAAAGCCTCTTCCCTTAGCTGGACCACAATGTTAGACTTGATCCCTCAGAAAGAGAATAGTGTCTCCATGTGACCATGAATCACCCCTGCTGTCATACCATTAACTGTTTTCTACTCTACACCCAAAGTCCTTCCACAAAGGCCCTTTCTTCTCCTTGAGCTAATCATCTCCATCTTCTTCAAGCCTCAGCCTAAAATCTCTTCCTTAGGGAAGTCCTCCCTATTTCCCCTTGGTTCCCTTGTTGACCACATTCACAGTCCTCTGTAAGCATGCTTCTTTCATAGCACAAGTGAAAATTCTAAGTAAATTATTATCTAGTGACTGTTTAACATATATCTCCTCCATTAGATTGTAAGTTCCATAAGGGGAGAGGCTCTGTCTGTCCTACTCTGTGCCTTATTCCCAGGTTAGCACATAGTAATCTTGGCTGGCTATTGAATGTTTATTAGGTACCAGGCATTTTATATAAATCCATGCAACATCTCTGTAAGATAGGTACCTTATAAAGGGAGGAATGTGAGGTTAAGGGAAAGTAACTTGCTTAAGATTACACAGCCACTAAGGGTGAAGCTAGGATCTGAACTCAGAAAGTCTGGCCAAAAAGATAGAAATTATATAGTGAAATACACATACACACACACACACATCTATCTTCAAAATTTCAGTTCTTTGTGTTAAAAGAAAATCACCATTGGGGGCAGACTGCACAGCAGCTAACACCAAAAAAAAAAAAAGAAGAAAGAAAATTACCTCCATGAGCAACTGCCTCCTTTGGCCTCCTTTGCCGTGAGACCAGAAGAACTGGATGGTGCCCAGCTATCATTACTGAATATTTTGATCAGAGATTCTATAGAAGAATCCTGATCAAAAGGGGGAAAATTCAGACCAGAACTACAAATGCTCATGGACTTCAGACTTCCTGGAGTCATGGAGGCTGGACAAGTCCCTGAAACTATCATCTTGAGATAATCTTTAAAACTTAAACCAAAATTATCTCCTGAAGTCTTCCTAATACCAAACAATAGTTTTAGCTTAACTAGTAAAAATTGTCTGCCTTGAGCATTATGCTCTTTTAAAAACTATCTATACGGGATCAAATTGACAACAACAACTCTTAAACAGACATCTCTTAAAATATGGCCCACTCTATCTCTCACTTACCAGATCTGATCTTTGGTTTTTATTCACTCATGTGTCCTGTTACTTCGAAAACAAGCTAACTTAATAACTTTCTTAAGTAAAAGTTTATCTCCATGTGGAACAAAGATAGGCTTTTCTCAGTGGTGATATAGGTAGTATTTTGAACTAATAATTGTAATCAATATCTTATAGTTCAAAGATTCTCCAGAAAACATCTGTGTGTGTGATTTCCTAAGACGAGCGGGTGATGTGAATCAGTGTATTCACTACCAGAAATTTAAGAATTTAAAACTTGGTGAGGTCACTGGCGTCAACCATCTCCAGAGTGGACAGTAGGAACTCAGAGTCCACAGTCAGCTGTTTTCACACTCAAGAAGAGATTCTTCAACTCACTCTCTTAGAAATTGATGATAAGAACCATGGTACTGGATGAGATTATCAAGAAGACTCAGTGTTTGCCATTTCAAAAGGGGCTCCAGATTCCGCAGCCCTTTTTGAATAAGAACTACATTTAAGTCAAAAATTAATAATTGATCATGGAAACTCAATACCTCTTCATCACTATCTCTGTTTCCTTCATTTAGCATAATAAGCCAAAAGTGAGTATGAAATTTATGCCCAGTGTATTTAAATCTCACAAGGACATTCAGAGCACTCCTTTGATGTCAAGAGAATGTTGTTCAGAATAATTATGTCAGAGAGCAGTGCTGATGTGTTTTGTGAAAATGACAGCTAAGGGGAGGAGTTTAGTGAGATATGGAAGCCAGCCCTTACTTGAGGTAAGGTGACATATAGTAAAGAAGAGACAGGAGAGTTGGTGCTTTGAAATGAGGTCCCACCATGTTCTTAGCACAGACCAGGAAAATGAATGAGGCAGATGACAGGCAGAGCATCAAGGAGAGACTTTTAGGAGCAGGACTTGTTGGAAGAAGGATCTCTTTCGGCACTAGAAATAGAAGTAAAAAAATCCATTTTGGAAAATCAAGCTATTACTTGCACTCCAGAGCCCCTAAAGGCATTTTAGGGTCAATGATACAGTGTTTTTTTGGGGGGGGTTGCTGTGTCACTGCTCTTCTCCTCATACCACTTCCATCTCTTCTTTCCATACTGTCATCCTTGGACCAAGTGTGTAAGAGCTAAATTGTTATTTCAGAATGGCAAATGGGTATAATAATAAAATAATTTCCATATGAATAATTTTGATGTAAGTCTTACTGTGTGGCCTTTATAGAATAATTAATTATCTCTTGTAATGTGGCCTCAGAGCCACTGCCTCGTTATAACTAGCGTGCTGTTTTGAACACAGATTATCTGATGCCATCTAAAATTTACTGGACTAGAATCCCTAGGGGCATAACCTGGGAAATCTTCATTTTAACAATTTAGTTTCCTTAGGCAATGCTTATTTATGCACACCTACTTTTGAGATTTGAAAATTATGACAGATACTGTCTTTAGTAAATGCAATTAACAACTTAGTCATCACCATCATCAAGACATGGGTGTTCTCTTGTTTATCATGATAAACTTCATACTGGGTTCACCTTGTCACCAATGGTTTCCATTTGCTAGGAAAGGAATACAACTGAAACCCAAGTACTCCTTGGCCTCTCTCCTAAACAACTGAGGTTCTAGTTTCAAGGCAAGGTTTGTCCATATGCCCAACGGACTAAAACGCATTTTACTTTATTGGTGCTGTCTAAATGCTATCAATTGTGAGTATGAAATCATTAAAAGCTTAACACACTTTAAATCTCATTATCACTCTTCAGTAGTTTTAATATAATAAATCTTTTTAACCTTAAAAAAATCAAGAAATTTAAAAATTCTTCTTTAGTCATTCCTCAATAGGTTTGATATGCTTGGGGATTAAGAATTGTATAATCTGAATAAAAGGTAATGCCAAAATAAATTCTAAGCCCTAGGAACCCTGATGTGGCAATTGTTAAAGCATTTGGTTGCTAACCAAAATGTTGGAGGTTTGAACACACCCACCGGCTCCATGGGAGAAATACCTGGTGAACTGCTCCCATAAAGAAAACCCAGTTCCATCACATGGGATTGCTAATGGGTCAAAACTGACTCAATGACACACAACAAAATTGAGACATAATTCTGTAAAAAATGGCATGGAGAAAGTATCTGACCTCCTCCAACGCACAAGGGGGCAGGAGAACCAAGATCAATAGCCCAAGGTTGATTCCTATGAGGTGGAGGTCAGACATGCCTCCTCTCTCTGCCATGTTTACCAATTCTGACACCACCCGTGCCTTCCACAGCACTCTCTACTGGGTTCATTAATTCATTGCAATGGCCACACAGAACTCACAGTCCATACTCATGATTATGGGGTTTATTAGGGAAGTAACAGTTACAATTCAGGCTCAGGAACACTCAGGATGCAGTTCTTCCATCAGGATAGCCTCTTCCCAGCCATGCTCACAGGCGTGCCTCTCCCTAGCCCTCAGTGTCTGCCCAAAGCCACTCAGCTTTCTCTCTCCATGGGCTGGGAAGCCCATCAGGTCATCTCCTGCTGCCCGGTTTCTGCTACCAGGTTTCTCCTGCTTGTATCGCCTTCCTTGGTGGTGGTGGACTCTTCTGTCCGCTCTGGAATAGGCTCTCTTTTTAGGCAAAACTGACCAATACCCTTGGTGGACCACATTTATCTTATTTGCACAGCCCTGCCCAATCACGTGGATGGGAGTTACAAGACCATGGCAGAAAAGGCCATAATGGGGTGAATTCATCACACGGCAAATTCAAGTTCTAAGTTCCAACATAGATGGCCATGAGCCTCAAGGATATTATTTCAGATGTTAAAGCAGCAGTCTGGGCATTTATAACACTGATCATCAATATGTGCTTGGTGTTGTTTTTGAAGTTTTGAAGTTTTCTTTTGTTTCTAGCTCACTCTGGCCCTCCTCGTTTGCTGAGGAAATTTTCTTTACTTTCTCACACTTCTGTATGAGACGTGCATAAGGTTGTTCTTTGAACAACTGAAGCTATCTCTGTCATTTTAATACAACCTCTCAGCTGGAAATTCCACTTCGGTTTCCACCAAGACATGGTTAATTAGCTCACAAAGATTACTTACAGTAAAGCCAGGCATGTTTGAGTTTTGTATCTGGTTTCGTTGATCTGGGCAGGTAATATTTGAAAAGAAGTCATCATATATTTCTAAATCAGTCTGATATACTGTGTCCATTACAACATTATGCAGTTGTATTCTAGGAAATGACTAAGATGACAGTTGAAAGAACTGGGAATTCAAATACTTACTGCAATGGGTCATGATATGAGGAAATGAAAGTGTCACCAAATAAAACCCAGCCTCTTCAGAGACCATCTTGGTACCCAAAAGAGCACCAGAAAGCAGATGGCATCTTTAGGGAAATGTCTCAAAGGGACACACCAAGGAGGAATTCCAGTTAATACATGTGTCAGAGCCTCTTAATATCATCTCTGAGTTTCTTTCACATCCAAGCAGACCAGTTACCTCTAATCTCCTCTTCCTGCTCTCAAAACTCCCCGTACCCCCAAAACTCTTTGCACCTCTGTCTTCCAAATCCCAAACCATGTTGCCTTTGTCCCTTGCCCACTCCTCACACCACTCCAGGTTACTTCTTCCCTCTCTAAAATAGCTCTCTGCCCCTTCTGATAGACTCCGAGGTATGAACATGATGATGCAACTTTGGCACAATTCATTGATTTGTATTTAGGTTCAAATGTCATGTTGAATATGAAAAGTGTGATTTAAATGTTTTGATGTAATTTAAGCAAATTTATGGGTTATTGTGAAAATAAGGACTTGCTTATGAAAGCCTGGCCTCTTAAATTAAGACATAAGAAAAAAAGGCTATCCCTGGTGTTATGGATTGAATTATGTCCTCCAAAAATGTATGTCAACTTGGCTAGGCCATGATTTCAGTATTGTGTGATTGTCCACCATTTTGTCATCCAATGTGATTTTCCTATGTGTTGTAAATCCTACCTGTATGATGTTAATGAGACAGGATTAGAGGCAGTTATGTTAATGAGGCAGGATTCAATCTACAAGGGTAGGTTGTGTTTTAAGTCAGTCTCTTGAGATATAGAAGAGAGAAGTGAGCAGAGAGACAAGAGGACTTCATACTACCAAGAAACAAGAGCCAGGAGAATAGCACATCCTTTGGACCCAGGGTTTCTGCACAGAGAAGCTCCTAGATCAGGGAAAGATTGATAACAAGGACATTCCCCCATAGGTGACAGAGAGAGAAAAACTTCTCCTGGAGCCAGCACCCTGAATTCAGACTTCTAGCCTTCTAGACTGTGAAAGAATAAATTTCTTTTTGTTAAAGCCATCCACTTGTGGTATTTCTGTTATAACAGCTCTAGATAACTAAGAATTTGGTACTCAGAGTGAGGTGCTGCTCTAATAAATAGATAGCTAAAATGTGGACTTGGTTTTGAATAGGGCCATGACCTCTGGGGTCTCAAAGGGTGGAATCGCCGCTCAGATGGATTAGGAGAATGAGGTCTCCCAAATTTGAGACAGCAGAGTTGCCCTTCCAGTGGGCCTAGAAGGCAGAGCTGAAGCCCAGGGCGGAGGGGCCTCCATCCAGAATCTGGAGAGTGTAGCCAACACCCAGAGTCTGGAGGGCAGGGCCATTGCCTAAATGGCCTCAGAGAACAGAAGATTATTTTCAAGTCTTGAGAGCTACTGTAATGTGTTCTGCTGACTTGCTTGGTACCTGTTATCCTTTCTTTCCCTCTAATTTTTCTCATTTGTAATGGAAATCTCTACCTTGTGCCTGTTCCACCATCATAACTTGGAAGAGATAACTTGTATTCTAGATTTCACAGATGAAGAGGAATTTTTGGAGTTTGGACTTGCAGTTGAATTAGGACTTTTGCTATGAAATGACGAGGTAAATGTGTTTTACAATTGGCAATGACATGAATTTTGGGGGGCCAAAGGGTGGAATGTCATGGATTGAATTGTGTCACCCAAAAATGTGTGTCGATTTTGCTAGGCCATTGATTCCCAGTACTGCGTGATTGTCCACCATTTTGTCATCTGAGGTGATTTTCCTATGTGTTATAAATCATACCTCTTGATGTTAATGAAGCAGGATTAGAGGCAGTTATGTTAATGAGGCAGGATTCAATCTACAAGATTAGATTGTGTCTTAAGTCAATCTCTTTTGAGATATAAAAGAGAGAAGTGAGCAGACAGACAGGGGGACCTCATATCACCAAGAAAGCAGCGCTGGGAACAGAGTGCATCCTCTGGACCTGGGATTTCTGTGCAGAGAAGCTCCTAGACCAAGGGAAGATTGATCACAAGGACCTGCCTCCAGAGCTGACAGAGAAAGACTTCCCCTGGAGCTGGTGCAGTGAATTTGTACTTCTAGCCCACTAGAGGGGCCGTGGTGGTGTAGCGATTAAAGAGCTCAGCTACTAACCAAAAGGTCACAGTTTGAATCTACCAGCCACTCCTTGGAAATCCTACAGGGCAGTTCTACTCTGTCTTATAGGGTCGCTATGAGTTGGAATTGACTCAACGGCAATGGGTTTGATTTTTGTTTTTTTAGCCTACTAGACTGTGAGAGAATAAACTTCTGTTTGTTAAAGCCATCCACTTGTGGTATTTCTTTTATAGCAGCTCTTGATAACTAAGACATCCAGCAAAGGTCAAAGGAGGAGCTAGGGTGACCTACCATCATTGCTACTATCCCGGTTTTAGTACTGAAAATGTTGCATCTCAGGATCCCTTCATGCCTGCCAAATCAGGAGAACTGGTCATCCTAGAGAGAGGCCTCTAGGTCTCTCTCTGGGGCAGTCTCTCTGGGGCAGTCTAATGTAAAAAAACTCCAAAGAGGAGCCCAAAGATAGAATTAGTGTCTTCCTTTGATTGGACAAGGCATGTTCATTGCTCCTATGGGACCCATCAATTACCCAGATAATTTCTTCTCCCTCTTCCTACCTTCCTTGTCTTTGTTTCTGCATTCAGTGTAGCCTGCCTGTGGTAGTGACTCTCACCTTCCTTCTAGACAAGATCAGGGGCAACAGAAGCAATAATAAAGCTTGATTTACTCAGATCTGCCAAGTCTTGCCCTTATTTTCAATAACTTACCCTTATTTTCACTTTTTGAAGTAGAAAATTAGTCATTAACAAGATTAAAACAGTTACTACAACCCTGCATGGATAAGGCTAATCATTTTAACCCTGGAGTAACTTAACTGTCCCTATCTTTATGAAGGATGTCAACACATAAGTATATATTGTTCTATCTTTTTTTTATAAGTCTAATAGCATTATAATGACTGTTGTTTTTAATGTTGAAAATAACATTTCTGAGAAAGTCACACAGGATATTCCCTTTCAAAATTTAAATAGATAGTATTTATGAGTGGCTAGACTCATTTCTATTTCATCTTGTCTGACTGCAGTAGAGTAGACACCCTTCAGGGATGATCTCTCTCAGCTCTGCATGACCCCCTCTTCCCCCCACTGAAATTGCATCATTTTGATGCCATATCTCTCCCAATGTGCTTGTCCCTAGGGCATATTCCTGACTGGTAACTTGGTATTGTTAATTAGGCCTCCTGTGGGCTGAGGTCATTTGTCCTTATGGTGGCCAGAATGTTTAGAACTTAAGGATACTATGCAAAAAGGAGAAGCTAAAGTTTCACAAAAGCAAATCTTGCTGCTATTGCAAATGAATTTGCTAGTTTCAAAAGACAAAATGCATATGAAGATAAATAAACAATCACTGTGATACCATTGGTTTTCAAATACCATCAAAGTTACCCACAGTGGACAGGTTTCAGTGCAGTGTGGATTTAAACCACATCTTTAACAATTTTTTTTAAGTATAATGGAAGGCATTAGGTTTCTTAATAATTATTCTGTTAACATTTTCTCTACTTTTGCACAATGCATTTGATATACAGTATGAACTAAATGAATCAAGATTTAACTGGAACTGAAATATGATGGTCATGTGATAATTGTTCTATACTTGATTTATTAGGAAAACTTTACCATAACCACAACCGACCTAAATCCTCAGCACAAGTGGTCCATAGACCACATCACGATAGAGACAGAAATTTCAAATCCAGGATTGAAAGTGGTCTCTGTCACCCTAAGAAAGCATAAATAGAACAGCCTTATGAGCACTGGAAAGCTAGCTATCAACCTAAACCTCTTGCCCTTGACTGGGTCATCTCCTTGGTAATCAGCTGGAAGATTTGAGAATGCTGCTTCACTTCTCATTACATGAACTTTGTCTTCCTGGTCCTCTTCTGAGCAAAGTCAAACTGTATCTCTTGTGTCCCTCCTTTGCCCCTTTGCATCAGTCAGGACTCTTCAAGGCTGACAGCAACCCAGTTCACATTGGCTTAAGAAAAAGGGGGTTTACTGCAAGAACGATGGGTGTAAAACCCAGAGCAAAGAGGGGCTGAGGAACCTATGGAATGCTTGGGGACCTCAGGCTCTTGATCAGGCACCTATTCCTTTTATATTGCCTCCTCTACCAGGCTTCATCCTCTGCAGTCACAAACAAGTCTTCCCAATGTAGCAAGGATACGGCAGCTGTCCACCCCAGGGTTGCAATGGTCCAAGATCCAAAAGGAGAGGTCAGAAGGAAACTCCAGGTAAGGACTGGGCCATTTGTGTCACAGACCTTCCCTGAGCCAGGAGATAAGGTCAGTGGGGCGAAGGTAATACCACAGGAAATCCTCATTGTTTATGGAAGCAGAGTCTGTTACCAAGAAAGGGTGGGGAAGGGTGCTGAGTGGACAAATTATAGTCATTAATATTTATTGAGTCCTTAGCATCTTCCAAGTACTGTTATATTTGCTTTTGAGATATTATCTCCATAATCTTGCTACCACTGCCTGTCTGTTGTCATACTGTAGTGGCTTTCATGTTACTGAAACCTATGCAACTGGTATTTCAAACACCAGCAGAGTTACCCACAGTGGACAGGTTTCAGTGGAGCTTCCAGACTAAGACAGTCTAGAAAGAAAGGCCTAGCAATCTACTTCCAAAAATTAGAAAACCTTATGGATCATAATAGAATATTGTCCGATATAGTGCTGGAAGGTGAGCCCCCTGGGCTGAAAGGGCCTACACAATAGCCAGAACAAAAGGACTCAAACATACAAATCAACAATCAGAAGATGGCACAGGACCACGCAACATTTTTTTCTGTTATATAAAAGGTCACCATGAGTCAGAACTGACTCAATGGCAACGAACAACAACAATCTTACCACAAGGCTAAGATATAGGTTCTGTTATCACCACCATTTTACAGACAAGTAGGAAGTTTGTTGTTGTTGTTGTTGTTGTTGGGTGCCATCAAGTTGCTTCTGACTCATAGCAATCCTAAGTACAACAGAACAAAACACTGCCCAGTCCTGTGCCATCCTAACAATTGTTGTCATGCTTGAGCCCATTGTTGTAGCCACGTGTCAATCCATCTCATTGAGGGTCTTCCTTTTTTTCACTGACCCTCTGCTTTACCAAGCATGTTGTCCTTCTCCAGGGTCTGGCCCCTCCTGATAAGTTAGAACAGTTATACAGCTTGTCCAAAGTCATATAATTGGTGAATAGCAGAGGCAATATTTGAACTCACACTGGCTGACCTCAGATTTAGGTCCCCAACCACTACCTACACTGCCACCCACCATACTGGCCAAATTCTCTTTACTTCCTTTTCTCCTTTTGTTCTTCCTTCCTACAGGATGGCTACAGATGGAAGGTCTTGGTGAGGATCAGGCAGTGAGGTGAGGGTTGCCCTGGCAACCTGCCCAAACCACTTCCCTCTAAACTTTCTCTGTCTCTTTTAGCAATTTCTATTGCTATTTCTATTCTGTTCAACCACCTTCTCCCAACCAGAATCAAGAACTAGAGTCAGATTCCCTGGGTTCTGAACAGAAGGCAGTGCCTGATATTCTTCATGAGGTAGATAGTCCTACTCCTTGCTGGCAAAATGTCCACGGAACACCAGAAAAACAATTTTACACAAAAAATATGGGGGAGGGGGATAAAGAAGGGAAAAGGCAAAACTATACAGAAATCTATTTAAAATGATGAATCATTCACATTTTATCAGATTACTGTCCCACCTCCAGGCTAAATACTCACTAAAATATAATTTAACGCTTGATTGTAAATAGCTTTTCTGCTTCTCTCTTGATTTCACATCTCTGAAAGAGCCTTCAAGAGCCAATCCAAATACCACCTCCTCCATGTGGCTCCTCCTTACTGCTTTCCCCTAGGGCAAGTAAGCCAGAAGTATTCCTCCTCTGTGTTCCCAAAGCCTTTCATACGTATATATCACATTGTTCCATCATTATTTGTTCCCATATGTTTTCCTCCCATGATAATTATGATTATATTGAAAACAGTCACTCTGGTTTATGGATTTGTATTTTTCCATCCTCCTTAAATATGCCTGGTACAACGCAGAAGTTCAATAAATATTAATTCACCAGTCCTGCTGGTCTCCCTTCAGCTCTTCTAACATATTCTGCATTTCCTGCCTTAGGGTCTTCAAGCTTGCTGTAACTGGTTGAGTGAACATACTGGACTCAGTGGGGCACAAGCAGAAAGCACCACTGCTCTGTTCCCGCATCACCCCCTCAAACCGGCTGTTTGGAGCCATTGTGAGCAACCCAAGATGGAATTTGAAGCAAGTCTTGGAGTTCTTCTGTTCACTCGCAGGCCCTGAATGAATTGTTTCTTTTTCCGAGGCACAGGAGGGGAAATCACTTGGTCAGAATCACACAGCTAGTAAGTGATGGAACCAGAACTGGCATGCAGCTGTCAGACTCATGAGTCCAGGCTCCAGACTGTTTCTCCTTCCTGTGTCCAAAGATGTTTGTTGGGAAAAATCTTGTGTCTTAGAAGGGGCTGTCCCTGAAACATCTATGCCTTTAGAGAAGATGTTAGATTCTAACAGATAGAGAACCTTTGATAGAGAGCCCTCTGGGCATACCTGGCCTTTGTCAGTCTCCATGCCACACTTAAAACCCGTTGCCATAGAGTGGATTCTGACTCATGGGGACCTCATGTGTGTCAGAGTAGAACTGCGCTCCAAGAGGTTTTCAATGGCTGATTTTTTGGGAGTAGATCACCATGACTTTCTTCCAAGGTGCCTCTGGGTGAACTCAAACCACTAATCTTTTGGTTAGCTTCCAAGCGCTTAACCATTCGCCTACACTAGAAGTAAGTCAAAACTTGGCTGGGTTTGATTCTGATCCTCAGCCACTCCTCTACTTTTCTTTTAGTCCCTATTTGTAGGAAGTCCCCAAACACACCACGATGTTCCACACTTTTGCATTTTTGTGCATCTTGTTCCTTCAGCCAGCAGTGCCCTTCCGTAAGTTAACCCTAACTTTTCCCCCTCTCTGAACTTTGTGGTCAGATTTGCGAGCTCTTTCCACTGGTCTTTCATTGCACCCCTGTGATACCTTTACCGCATCTGGGTAAATTTGTTGTATATGTTTGTGTGTGTCTCCAGAAGATGCTGGGCTCCTGAAAAGCAAGTACCATGCCTTCTTATCTGTATAGCCCTAACATCTAATTCAGTGCCTGCCTACAGGTTTTATTGAGCACCTACAGTCCCTGGGTGGCACAAACCGTTAAGTGCCCGACTATTAGCCAAAAGGTTGGTGGTTGGAACACACCCAGAGACACCTTGGGAGACAGATCTGGTGATCTGCTTCCAAAAGGTCACAGCCTTAAAAAGCCTATGGAGCAGTTCTACTCTGACACATGAGGCCACCATGAATAGGAATCAACTCAACAGAAACTAACAACTACAAGCTAAACCAGGCCCTGGTGGTGCAGTGGTTGAGTGTGTGGCAGCTAACTAAAAGGCCAACATTTTGAAACCACCACCTGCTCCTTGGAAACCCTATAGGGCAGTTCTACTCTGTCCTATAGGTCAACTGTGAGTCAGAATAGATTCAACAGCAATGGGTTTTTTGGTTTGGTATCACTTGCTCTTTGTTATTGTTGTTAGCTACTGTCAAGTGTCCCCCAACTCATGGCAACCGCATGCACAACGGGATCTGACTGTTGTGATCCATAGGGTTTTCATTGGCTAATTGCTCTTAAACAAAACCAAACCCATCGCCGTTGGGTCGATTCTGACTCATAGAAACCCTATAAGACAAAGTAGAACTGCCGCATAGAGTTTCCAAGGAGGGGCTGGTGGATTCGAACTGCCAGCACTTGGTTAGCATCTGAGCTCTTAACCACTGCATCACCAGGGCTCCTAAGCTGATTCCTCTTAAGTCTCCCTAAATAAATTTTGGGTTCATGTCATACAACATACCTTGTGGATTGTGCCTTTTTCATCCCAAGGCACAGGGGCCTCCTTTTCTCAGCCTCCAAGAATGTCTTCTCCACTCCTCCCACTGGATGCTTCTTCTTTCCCCGACGCTGAGGGAATGATTTCTAGTCTCAGAAGGAGGAAGATTGTTCTGATTTACCCTAAATTCTTTCTGCCTAGGCTTTTGAATTTGAATGTCAAAAGCCTTCTACTTCTTCTGCTACAACAATCTTCCCCCAAAGCAGTGGCATGTATTGGTAATGGCCCAAATAGGAAAAGAGCAAGAACAGAAAATAGCAAGAAAACATTTTTTTTTTAATTATCAAACAACATTAATAGTAATAACAACTAATTAATTCTTGACTCTTGCAATGTGCTAGGAACTACAATAAGTAATTCACATGCATAAGGAATCAATTATCATGACCGCACATGATAATCCACAGGAGGTAAATTAAATCATTATCCCTGTATGATATGAGGCACAGGTGAAGTTGCCTAAAGCCTCATAGCTAGCAGGAGTCAAAGCCTGATGGAACCCAGGCTGTGGGCTCCAGAATCCACATTTTTAACCACTACCCCTACTGCCTCCTGACATCTATTAGTCTAACCTAGACCCAGAGTACGTGACTACAGTGCAGTGTGGTAGAGCCATATCACAAACCAAAGCAAAATAGGCATGCAATAAATATTTCTGGAAGAAGGCAAATGAACAAATCCAAAAACACAGAGCTGATAAAACTTTGCAGACAGGCAATTCACCAAGGACACAATTTGGGAGTTGTTCACTGTGGTGGTTAATAATATGTGTAAAGTAGGCTACCAGGCTAGTTGTCAGGTCAAACACTAGACTAGATGTTTCTGTGAAGGTATTTTACAATGTGATTAACATTTACGATCAGTTGACTTTAAGTAGATTACCCTCCATAATGTTGATGGGCCTTATTCAATCAGTTGACAGTATGAAGAGCAAAAACTGAGGTTTTCCAGAGTAGAAAGAATTCTGTAGCATACAAATCCTGCCAGAGTTTCCAGCCAATCAGCCTGCCCTACAGATTTCGGACATGCAAGCCTCTACAATTGTGCGAGACAATTCCTTAAAATAAATCTCTCTCTCTCTCTAAATACACACACACACACACACATATACATGTATATAGTCTAGTAGTTCTGTTTCTCTGGAAAACCCTGACTGACACATTCACTACATTCACCACATTCTCTAGTCAAATAAAAATGTTATAGATTGGAATTTTCTGCCTGTTCTAGAAGAAACAATGACTGCTCTGAGCACAGAGTTCTAAATTCTTCTGTGTCCAGACATGCTGTGGACCAAAGCCAAAAGCCAACATGGCTCTGAAAAGAATTCCCCAAAATGAATATATTTACATTTATTCCATAAACTCCTGTTTCCTTTCCAAGCGACACCATCCATCAGCCCCTCTTCAAAGTCACCCTTGCTGAGCTAAGAAAGAGGTCATGCTGAAGTTCTATTTTTAGCTGGCCTGTGGGTCGGGCTCTCAGACTTTTACACATTCTGTTTGGGTTTTGGTATTTTCTTTCTCTTCCCTTAGTCTTGGAGCCTGTGTTTACTTCATCAGCATTAAGAACTGAAAATCCCGAGGGCCTCCAACAGGGCAAATCAGTTTCAAGTGATTTTCAGGCTCATTATTTGATAGTATTGCTAGTAGCTCATTCGAAGGAAAATAATAAAGGGCTTCGGGAGAACTAAAAGTGGGTTTTAACTGCATTAAAACTGGTTTTAAAGAGGATTGAGCCAAAGGAACTTAAAGCTGGAAGTTACCTTGGGATTTTGTTTCATTAATGTCCCTGCTTTTATACACAGTGGTTAAGCGTTTGGCTGCTAATCAAAAGGTCCACAGTTCGAATCCACCAGCCATTCCTTGGAAGCACTATGGGGCGTTTCTACTCTGTCCTATAGAGTCACTGAGTTGGAGTCGATTCGATGGCAACCGGTTTTTATTTTTTTTTGTATAGCTATAATATTCGATCTATGATAGCTTTAAATAACATTTCACTGATCTGTGTCTAGCCATGTGCTAGTTTTGGGAAAGGAATGCTCTTGGTAAGCTTATGGACTTTTCGAGAGAATGAAATATACTACACATACAGTAAAATACTTAAAGAGTCATGTAAGACAGATATGGTTGAGAGACGAATGTAGGTGCTCCCAGGAGGATGGGGTCTCTGCAAGCTGGAGGCTGGAGTGGTCCAGGAAGACCTCCCAGAGGAAGGAGGATGGAGGAATAGAAATCAATTTGAAGAATGAGTGAGATCTGAGGACAGAGGCAGGCATTCCTGGCAAAGGGCAGGAGATATTGGTTTGAATCACATGAAACTGCTGATATTAGATCTTTTTTGACCTACAAAAATGGCAATTATGTATGGTTCAGTACAATATAAGCAAAAGGTCTAGGGCAGGAGTGTGACTGCCCGTCCCAGTGGTGAGTGGTGACAGATTGTCACAGAGCACTATGTTCACAAAGTACCCACTCCCAGGGCAGATTACCCAAAAAGATGTGGTGAAACCCGTGTGAAATTGTTCACTACAGATTAGTAAGTAAGCACAAGTAAGCCTGCGCTTACCTCGCCTACTGGGTAACCTGGCCCTGTTGGGGATTGTAAATTTGAAGAGGTTTTGATTCTGTAGGAAGGTGTTATGGGGTTGAGAAAAAGTCAGATGCCAGGCATACCTAGAAGCAGAATCTTTGATGTGGTGAAAATGTAGAATTTTCACTACAGATAATCTGATAAGCAAGGTAAGCACTGTGCTTACCTTGCTTGTTGGATAATCCACCCCTGCCCACTCCACTAAGTGACTCTCAAAGCCTTGGCTTCCCATTCTGAAAATAAGGACAAAACCTTGCCCCTGCCTCACCGGATGGTTGGGAGGATGAAAGTGGATGATGCATGCAAGTGCTTCACCCGGGACCTGGGGCATATTTAAGATCTCAGTAAATGTTAGGACAGTTTTGAGGACTCCCTGGGTTGCAAGTAATAAAAGCTAAATTGAAATAGCTTAAGCAGAAAAGGGGGACTATTGAAAAGATGAGATGCCTCACAGAACTTGAGAGTTTAGCTCAGTGGTTCTCAACAGAGCGATTTTGCCCTCCAGGGGACCTTTGGAAATGTTGAAAGACATTTTTGGTTGTCACAAACTGGGGAGGTGCCACTGGCATCTAGTGAGTAGAGGCCAGGAATGCTGCTCAACATCCTACAACTCACAGGACAACCCACCTTCAACAAGGAATTTTCTGCCCCCGAATATCAATAGTGCTGCTATTGAGAAACACCAGACCAAGTGCTGCAGAGTCACCTGGAGACTCTCAAGGCCTCTCCTCTCAGTATGTGTTGGTCATTAAGATTTTGTCTCTCAGCTCCAACCCAAACTTCTCTACTCTTCTTGGTGCTCCTGGAGTTGGGTCTCTACAAATCACATTTCTACTTTGGCTACTGGTTCCATGTCAGGTTCTGTCAAGAAGAGGGGGTGCTACATGGAGTCAGTGAAGCTGGAAGAGGGAGAAGGGACTTGCTCTTTCTAGTTTGCTTGCTGTCCCCTAACTGTGTCACCTAGCAACAGCTCTTCTCCCAACAACAGCATCAGGTTCCAGGAGTAACTGATTCTGGTTTGCAGGTTTTTTCCACACTCCCATAGCCAGTCGCTTGGTTAGCTTTCAGAGATACCAGCTCTAGCTGGCCAGCACCCACTCCCTGAGGCTCAGTTCACAGAAAAACCTTGTGAATTCCAGAGGCACCAACTCCAGCTGCCACTGCCCCTCCCTCTTCAGAGATCTGAATCCCAGCTCTGCACAACCCCTTTTCCAAACCTCCATTTTATTCCCCCAACTATAGCAGTGTTAGATACTTCCAGATGTTACTATTTCTATGTAACCTCAAACCAAAAACCCAAACTGGTTGCCTTAGAGTCGATTCTGACTCATGGCAACCGCATGTATTGCAGAGTAGATCAGCAATCCATGGGGTTTTCAAGATCACCAGGATTTTCTTCAGAGGTGCCTCTGGGTGGGTTTAAACCGCCAACCTTTTGGTTAGCAGCCAAGCACTTAACTCTTTGTGCCACCCAGGGACTCCTCTAAGTAACCTCAGTGTTCCCTTTTTGTCTTGACAGCCCTCCAGTACCTTTTAACAAATTCCCATTATTAAAAATTCTGTTAAAATATCTGGTGTGGTTTCTATTTTCCTGAATGAAACTGATTGATATACACAGCACATTTACTTCACCCTTGTTTTTCTACAGAGTAACTTCTCTACTTCTCTGGTTCCTACCCCATGGCTCCAGGGATTAGACATCATAGTTCAGTCACCTAAAAAGAACGATTCTCTCTTAGATCCAATCACAAATTCCTGAGTAAGGAAATCTAATTGGCTTAGCCTGAGTCAGGTGCCAACCCTCATCCAATCAACTGTGATAGTGGGTGGGGCAACATCGTACAAAATGGCGGCCCCTTCTCCTGATACAGGTCAAAGGTTTAGTAGTAAGTTATTTTCAATCTCTCTGAAATGCCGAAGTTTGTCTGTTAAATGTAGTTATTACTGGTTGTAGCTGTATAGTCAAGGAGGTACCCTGAAAATGGTTCTCAGTAAATCAGTGGTAATATATTAGATTTTTGCATTTTCCTATTCAATCTTAGCAGAAAGTGAGGCGGTGATAACTTTTAGAAAAGAGAATGCCACCGTATAGACACCTTAAGAAAGATGGTACATGAGATTTACCTAGGAACAAAATAGTAGTTTAGCTTAACTGTAAAAAATGTCTGCCTTGAGCATTATGCTCTTTTAAGAACTATATGGGATCAAAGTAACAATAGCAACTTGAAAAATTAAATAGGAAGCTTAGGGGGCAGTGAGTTTATGTTAATGTGGGAGGAACAACTCAGGAAAAGAGGTTGAGAATGATTGCACAACTGGAAGAATGCAATCAATGATACTGAATTGTACATGTAGAAATGGTTGAATTGATATATGATTTGTTGTGTATATTTTCAAAAACAACAACAAAATAGAAAAAAAAAAAAGATTTGCCTAAAAAACTTCACCTTCTTTTTCTGGGCCTAGATCTAACCAGTTCTTAAGCTATGGCTGCTAACCAAAAGGTCAATGGTTCAAATCAACCAGCCTTCCCTTGGAAACCCTATGGGGCAGTTCTACTCTGTCCTATAGGGTCACTATGAGTCAGAATTGACTTGATGGCAACGGGTGTGTTTTTTTGTTTTTTGTTAAGGTTAATGTAAATAGTATTTTAAAGTGGACTAAATAAAAGCTCATTTCCAGCAGACTGAAATATCTCAAATATTGAGTTTTTTAAATGGCTTCAAATCTTGGAAATAGATAAATGACATAAGAAGATAGTCCTGTTCTAAAAGTTTCCCCAGGCCATGAGGGCTTATAGAAAGAGCTCTGGATGGTGACATAAAAGTCATAGGTTTAAATTCTACCTCTAAAACCATATACTTCAGGTAACTAAGCATCAGTTTTCTCAGCCACAAAATGGAAATAATAACCTTGTGATGGTTAAGGTTGTATGTCAACTTGGCTGTGCCATGATTCTCAGTGGTTTGGCAGTCATATGATGTTATGATCACTTCCATGATGAGATTTGATATAGTATGATTACCTCCATGATGGAATCTGCTGTGAGTAGCCAATCAGTTGAAAAGGAGTTTCCTTGGATGTGTGTGGCCTGCATCAAATATAAGTGGACATTCTGGCAAGGCTCGTGGGCTTTTGTTCACTCTGGATCCTGCAGCTGGCTCCTGTTCATCTGACCTCCAGTTCTTGGGACTTGAGCTAGCAGCTTACCTGCAGTCTTTCCTGCCAATCTTGGGATTCGTCGATCTTTGCAGCCTGTGAGCAAGAGCCCCACTCTCTGACCTGCCTATCTTGGGTCAGCCAGCCCCTGTGGCTACATGAATTAGCAGAAGCCTCTATCCTGACTGTCTTAGTTATCTAGTGCTGCTATAACAGAAATACCACAAGTGGATGGCTTTAACAAAGAGAAATTTTTTCTCTCAGTCTAGGGGGCTAGAAGTCGGAATTCAGGGTGTCAGCTCCAGGGGAAGTCTTTTTTTCTCTGTTGGCTCTGATTGTCACCAATCTTCCCCTGATCTAGGGCTTTTCAGCACAGGAATCCCAGGTCACAGGAATCCCAGGTCCAAAGGACACACTCTGCTCCCAGTGCTGCTTTCTTGGTGATATGAGGTCCCCATGTCTCTCTGCTTGCTTCTGTCTTTTATATCTCAAAAGAGATTAGCTTAAGACACAACCTAATCTTATAGATTGGAAACCCTGGTGGGGTAGTGGTTAAGTGCTATGGCTGCTCACCAAAAGGTTGGCAGTTCTAATCCACCAGGCACTCCTTGGAAACTCTATGGGACAGTTCTACTCTGTCCTATAGAGTTGCTATGATTCGGAATAGACTCGACAGCAACGGGTGGTGGTTGAGTCCTGCCTCATTAACATAACTGCCACTAATCCTACCTCATCAGCATCATAGAGAGAGAATTTACAACACACAGAAAAATCACATCAGATGTGATCACACAATACTGGAAATCATGGCTAGCCAAGTTGACTGACATTTTGGGGGGACACAATTCAATCCATGACACTGACCCAACAGACTTGGGACGTTCCACCCTCTACAACCCCATGAGCCATTTCCTTGATATAAATCTATATATATATACATTTATATGCTTTACTGGTTTTGCTTCTCTAGAGAACCCAGCCTAAGGCAAACTTCAACCATAACAACCATGATGTCATGATTAAATATTACCTGTGAAAGTTCCCAATAGAACATCAAGAATATTGTAGTGGCTCAATAACTACGAGTTATATTCCTTCTATGGTGTCCAGCAGCCTGCCTCAACTAAAATGCTTGAACACAAGTCAGCACTTTTTAATAACACTGAAACAGACCTACTCCACCAAAGAGAGGTGAACTGCCCCATGACCACTGCCTTATTCAGTCTCCAATTCCTGTGTACTAAATATTGACCATACCTAAAAGGCTTCCTGTTAGCCAGGCATGCAGGTGGCCAGGGGCACAGCAGTGTCTGACTAAGAACAGAAGCTCTGGAGTCAGAAGGACCTGGTTTCAAACCCAGTGTGACTAAACCCTAGCTGTGAAAACTTGGGGAAATTAATTCTGCTTCATCTGTAACGTGGGGCTGATAATGATAGAACCCTTTTAATGCTGGAGTTGTGAGGAGCGAATGAGATAAGCCATGTAAAAGCTCTTTCTTTTTTCCCCCCTTGTTAGTAAGTCTTTGAGCATTAGTATGAGAACTCTGTAAAGCCTAAAGGCAAAAGCATTCCCATTAGATAAAGAAACTAGGAGAACTTAGAGGGCATATTACAAAAAAAATCCTGTTGCAATCGAGTCAATTCTGTCTCATTGCAACCTTATAGGACAGAGTAGAACTGCTCTTAACCACACCACCAGGGTTTTCTGAGGGCATATAGACTTAAACTGAATTTCAGAGTGTATTCTATTTGCTGACACCTTTCTCTTGTAACTGAAAAATCTTTCCACTTTTCTCCAACTGGCTGTAACAGTGCCCTATGGCCACTCTACCAATGGGGTCCATACTTGATGTTAACCAGAATGGCAGGATCCTCACTTGTCCTTCCACCTTTCTCTTTTTTATGCAAGCTCTTGCTCTCTAAAACCTTGCAATATTTTCCTTAGGTATGTGGGTTATTAGTAGGGAGTTCAATGCCTATTTGGGGTCATCTGACCATTAGCCCATGGGCCAGAGAGAATCCCTCCATGAACTGAGACCCGTCACATTGTACACAATGTATCACAGCTATACCAGGACTGCCTAGGTTTTCAGACCTATCCAAGAATAATCTCCAATGAAACAATGATTTTTAAAAAAATTATGTAAAGGAAAAAGAGTGGTATAAAACTATATAAGGCAAATGTTTGGTATTAATTTGCAAAGCTAAAGATTTTCGATGTATCAAAAGGCTCTGCATACTGAGGATACAAATGACTTGTCCGTGTCCATCAACTATAGAATGGATAAATGATTTGTGATATATTCATAAAAGGATAACATATATCACTAAAAATGAATCTTATGAATCATAGAAACATAATGTTGAGTGAAAGAAGTTGTAGAAGAGTTCAATTTTTATATAATGGTCTGATTTTTCTAAAGTTCACAAGCAAACAAAACTAAACAATATATTGCTTAAGGAAAATCCATATGTAGTACATTTAAAAGAAAGTAAAATTATAATTCTTTCCAACTTGATAAATTTTTTCTTAAAAGATGATATAATATATTCATGTTGTGTTATTGTTAAATATTCTCGAGTCAGCTCCAACTCATAGTGACCTTATGTATAACAGTAGAAAACATTGCCCAGTCCTGTGTCATCCTCACAATCATTGCTATGTTTAAGCCCATCATTGCAGCCATTGTGCCAATCCATCTCTTTGAAGATCTCCCTCTTTTTCATGACTTTCTACTTTACTAAGCATGGTGTCCTTTTCTAGCAGTTGGTCTTCTCTGATGACATGTCTAAAGTAAGCAAGACAAAGTCTCACCACCCTCACTTCTAAGGAATATTCTGGCTGTATTTCCTTTTAGACAGATTTGTTCGTTCTTCTGGCAATCCGTGATACAGTCAATAACCTTCACAAACACTACAGTTCAAATACTTCCATTCTTTGGTTTTCCTCTCACATGCATATGAAGGAATTAAAAATTCCATGGCTTGGGTCAGGTGTGCCTTAGTCTTCAACATGACATGTTTGCTTTTTAACACTTTCAACAGGTCTTTTGCAGCAGATTTGCCCAGTGCAATAAGTCATTTGATTTCTAGACTGCAGTTTCATGGGAGAAAGATGTAAAGATTACAGCCTTGGAAACCCTACGAGGCAGTTCTACTCTGTTCTACGGGGTCATTGTGAGATGGAATCTATTCAATGACTACAGGTTTGGTTTGGTTTTGGTTTTTTTTCCATGGGCATTGATTGTTGATCCAAGAAGAATGAGAATGAAAAACCTTGACAACTTAAATTCCATCACCATTTATCATAATGTTTATTGGTCCAGTTGTAAGGATATATTCATGCAATGGAATATTATTCATCAAGAGAAAAAAATTACTAATACATTCAATAATGCAGATGAATCTTACAGAATTATGCTGAGAAGGAAGCCAGACACAAAACAGTACATACTGTAAGATTCCATTTATATGAAGTTCAAGAATAGATAAAGTTGCCCTATAGGGATAGAAATCAGGACAATGTTTAACTTGCTGGGATGAAGGGGGTGAGGTATTGCCTGAGAAAGTGCCTGAGGGAACCAATCTCTGGGGTGATTATAATTCTTGATTTGGGTAATGGTTACATGGGTGTTTATTATATATGCAAAATTTTCATTAAACTGAACAATTAAGATTTGTGCATTTTACTAGATGTAAGTTATAGCTCAATTAAAAAAATAAAAGGTTGATAATAACTTTTTTTATTATTTTAAAGTCATTTTTAGTCATTTTGGGGAACATAAAAAGTAGGCAACCCTACATAGTCACCAAAATTTTATTGGTCCATGACATCACAAATAAAACTGCTACTCTAATTTGGTGAACTTTCATAACACTTAATACATCTTCCCTTATTTATAGGTCTTCTCTCCTCTATCAGACTATAACGACCAGGAGAACATCTAGATGAAACCAGTCAACATTTACCTTAAAGTAAAGATAACAAGGCAAGGGGAAGGGGCAAGGAAGCTAGATTAAGGAAATGGAACAGCCAGAATGGAAATAATGAGAATGTTGATACAATGTGGAAAATGTAACCAATGTCACTGAACAATATGTATTGTTGTTAGGTGCCGTGAGTCGGTTCTGACGCATAGCGACCCTATGTACAACAGAACAAAACACTGCCCGGTCCTGTGCCACGCTCAAAGTTGTTACATTTGAGCCCATTATTGCATCAACTGTGTCAATCCATCTTGTTGAGGGTCTTCCTCTTTTTTGCTGACCATCTGCTTTGCAAGAACAATATGTATAGAAATTGTTAAATGGGACTCTTAGCACACAATTTGAAAACCATAGGAACGCAGTTTCTGTTCTGTTCAGTTCATCTGCATATCGAAGGTTGTTAATGAGTCTTCCTCCGATCCTGATGCCCTGTTCTTCTTCATATAGTCCAGCTTCTCAGATTATTTGCTCAGCATACAGATTGAATAAGTATGGTGAGAGGATACAACCCTGACACAAAACTTTCCTGACTTTAAACCACGCAGTATGCCCTTGTTCTATTTGAACAACTGCCTCTTAATCTATGTACAGATTCCTCATGAGCGCAATTAAGTGTTCTGGGATTTCCATTCTTCACAATGTTATCCACAATTTGTTATGATCCACACAGTTGAATGCCTTTGCATAGTCAGTAAAGCACAGATAAACATCTTTATGGTATTCTCTGCTTTCAGCCAGGATCCATCTGACATCAGCAATGATATCCTTGGTCCCAAGTCCTCTTCTGAATCCAGCTAGAATTTCTGGTGGTTCCCTGTCAATGTACTGCTGCAACCGCTTTTGAATGATCTTCAGCAAAATTTTACTTGCATGTGATATTAATGATATTGTTCGATAATTTCTGCATTCGGTTGGATCACCTTTCTTGGGAATAAGCATAAATATGGATCTCTTCCAGTCGGTTGGCCACGTAGCTGTCTTCCAAATTTCTTGCCATAGACTAGTGAGCACTTCCAGTGCTGCATTTGTTTGTTGAAACATCTCAATTGGTATTCAGTCAATTCCTGGAGCCCTGTTTTTGGCCACTGCCTTCAGTGCAACTAGGACCTCTTCCTTCAGTACATTGGTTTCTGATCATACGCTACCTACAGAAATGGTTGAACGTCAACCAGTTCTTTTTGGTATAGTGACTCAGTGTATACTTTCCATCTTCTTTTGATGCTTCCTGCATCATTTAATATTTTCCCCATAGAAAACTTCAATATTGCAACTCGAGGCTTGAATTTTTTCTTCAGTTCTTTTAGCTTCAGAAATGTCAAGTATGTTCTTCTCTTTTGGTTTTCTAACTCCAGGTCTTTGAACATGTCATTATAATATTTTACTTTGTCTTCTGGAGTCACCCTTTGAAATCTTCTGTTCAGCTCTCTTACTTTATCATTTCTTCCACTCACTTTAGCTACTCAGCGTTCAAAAACAAGTTTCAGAGTCTCTTCTGACATCTATTTTGGTCTTTTTTCTTTCTTTCCTGTCTTTTAAATGAACTCTTGCTTTCTTCGTGCATGATGTCCTTGATGTCATTCCACAACTCCTCTGGTGTTCGTTCATTAGTGTTCAATGCATCAAATCTATTCTTGAGATGGTCTCTAAATTCAGGTGGGATATACTCAAGGTCATACTTTGGCTCTTGTAGACTTGTTCTGATTTTCTTCAGCTTCAACTTGAACTTACATATGAGCAATTGATGGTCTGTTTTGCAGTCGGCCCCTGGCCTTGTTCTGACTGATGATATTGACCTTTTCCATCGTCTTTTTCCACAGATTTAGTCGATTTAATTCCTTTGTATTCCATCTGTCGAGGTCCATGTGTATAGTCACCATTTATGTTGTTGGAAAAAGGGTATTTGCAGTGAAGAAATCGTTGGTCTTGCAAAATTCTATCATGTGATATCCAGCATCATTTCTATTACCAAGGCCATATTTTCCAACTATCAATCCTTCTTTGTTTCCAACTTTTGTATTCCAGTTGCCAGTAATTATCAAGGCATCTTGATTGCATGTTCGATCAATTTCAGACTGCAGAAGCTGGTAAAAATCTTCAATTTCTTCATCTTTGTCCTTAGTGGTTGGTGTGTAAATTTGAATAATAGTCATATTAACTGGTCTTTCTCGTAGGTGTATGGATATTATTCTATCACCGACAGTGTTGTACTTCAGGATAGATCTTAAAATGTTTTTTTTAGACGAACATAATGCCATTCCCCTTCAAGCTGTCATTCCCGGAATAGTAGACCAAAGGACTGTCTGATTCAAAATGGTCAATACCAATCCATTTCAGCTCATTAATGCCTAAGATACCAATGTTTATGCGTTCCATTTCATTTTTGATGATTTCCAATTTTCCAAGATTCCTAATTCCTACATTCCACATTCCAATTATTAATGGATGTTTGCAGCTGCTTCTTCTAATTTTGAGTCGTGCCACATCAGCAAACGAAGCTCAAATAACGTCCCTTATTCTTGTGTATTTCATAGTGTCATCATTAACTTTCGTCAAATTGTGTTCACTTTGCCCATACTTGGTATTGCCTTTCCCATCACCAAAAATAACAAGGGTCTACTCTCTACAGAGTGATTTCCTCTCCATCCTCCTCCCAGCCCTGGTAACCACCAAAAATGTTGATTTCTGTATGTATACTTATTTTTGTCTTTTTATAAATGTGGTCTAATACAGTATTTGTTGTTTTTAATTGACTTATTTTACTCTGCATAATGTCCTCCAGATTCATCCATGTTATAAGATGTTTTGAGAAATCATCATTATTCTTTATAGCTTCATAGTATTCCACTGTATGTGTATACCACATTTTGTTTATCCATTCATCCACTGATGGGCACTTAGGTTGTTTCCATCTTTTTGCTATTGTAAATGATGTTGCAGTGAACATAGGTGTGCATGTGTCTATTTGTAATATTGCTACTAGACCTGTAGGGTATATAGCTACAAGTGGCATTGCTGGATCATAAGGTATTTATATTTCTAGCTTTTTGAGAAAGTGTCATACCATTTTCCACAGTGGTAGTACTATTTTACAATCCCACAAGCAGTGAATAAAGGTTCCAATCTCCCCACAACATCACCAGCATTTGTTGTTTTCCTTTTTGTTGTTTGTTTGTTTGTTTTTTGTCTTTTGTTTTTTATCAGGGCCATTTTTGTAAGGATGAGATGGTATTTCATTATAGTTTTGATTTGCATCTCTCTAATGGCTAATGATTGAGAGCAGCTTTTCATGTGTTTGTTGACTGCTTGAATGTCCTGTTCGGTGAAATGTCCATGTCCTTCCCCATTTTTTAAATTGGATTGTTTGCTTCTTTGTTGAGTTGTTGAATTTTCCTATATAGTTTAGAAATCAAACCCTTGTCATATATGCCATTCCCAAAGATTTTTTCCCAGTCTGTCATTATTGTTGTTAATGTTGTTGCTAGGTGTCATTAAGTCTTTTCCAACTCATAGAGACTCTATGTACAAACACTGCCCAGTCCTGCACCACCCTCACAATCACTGCTATGTTTGAGCCCATTATTGCAGCCACTGTGTCAATCCATTTTGTTGAAGGTCTTCCTCTTTTTCACTGACACTCTGCTTTACCAAGCATGACGTCCTTCTCAAGGGACTGGCCCCTCCTCATAACATGTCCAAAGTACCTAACACGAAATCTTGCTAACCTCCCTTCTAAGGAGCATTCTGGCTGTACTTCTTCAAAAACAGATTTGTTTGTTCTTCTAGCAGTTCATGGTGTGTTCGGTATTCAGTATATTTGCCAACAACATAATTTAAATGCATCAATTCCTCTTTGGTCATGATAAATGGACAAAAGTCTGAAGTTGTCGAGGATTTCATTTTACTTGGATCCACAATCAACACTCATGGACGCAGCAGTCAAGAAATCAAAAGATGCATTGATTGGATAAATCTGCTGTAAAAGATCCCTTTAAAGTGTTAAAAAGTAAAAATGTCACTTTAAGGACTAAGGTACACCTGACCCAAGCCATGGTGTTTTCAATAGCCTCATATGCATGTGAAAGCTGGATGATGAACAAGGAAGACTGAAGAATTGACAACTTTGAATTGTGGTGTTGGCAAAGAATATTGAATATACCATGGACTGCCAAAAGTATGAGCAATCTGTCTTGGAAGAAGTATGGCCAGAATGCTTCTTAGAAACACGGAGGGCAAGACTATGTCTCACATATTTTGGACATGTTATCAGGAAGGCTCAGTCCCTGGAGAAGGGCATCATGCTTGGTGAGGTAAAGGATCATTGAAAAAGAGGAAGACTCTCAAGAAGATGGATTGAAACAGTGGCTGCAACAATAGGCTCAAGCATAACAACAATTGTGAGGATGGCACAGGACTGGGCAGTGTTTTGTTCAGTTGTACATAAGGTCACTATAAGTCGGAACTGACTCGAGGGCACCTGACAACAACATTCGTTGCCCAGCTTTCTTGTGCATATGAGGCAATTGAAAATATCATGGCTTGGGTCAGGCACACCTTAGTCTTCAAAGTCTTTGCTTTTGAACACTTTAAAGAGGTCTTTTGCAGCAGATTTGCCCAAGGCGATACGTCATTTGGTTTCTGACAGCTGCTTCCATGAGCATTGATTGTGATCCGAGTAAAAGTTTGACAACTTCAGTCTTTTCTCCGTTTATCGTGATGTTGTTTGTTGGCCCAGTTGTGAGGATTTGTGTTTTATGTTGAGGTGTAATCCATCCTGAAGATTGTATACTCTTTGATTTTCATCAGTAAGTACTTCAAATCCTCTTCGCTCTCAGCAAGCAAGGTTGCATCATTAGCATATCACAAGTTGTTAATTGGTCTTCCCACAATTCTGATGCCGCATTCTTCTTCATATAGTCCAGCTTCTTGGATAATTTGCTCAGCACACAGATTGAATAAATATGGTGAAAACATACAAGCTGTCGCACACCTTTCCTAATGTTAAACCTCAGAGTATCCGCTTGTTCTGTTCAAACGGCTCCTCTTGGCCTGTGTACAGGTTCCATACGAGCACAATTAAATGTTCTGAATTCCCATTCTTTGCAATGTTAACTATAGTTTGTTATGATCCACACAGTCAAAAAATCTTTCTAGTATTCTCTGCTTTCAGCCAAGATCCATCTGACATCAACAATGATATCCCTCATTCCACATCCTTTTCTGAATCTGGCTTGAATTTCTGGCAGTTCCCAGTCAGTATACTGCTGTAGGTTCTCTTTTTACTCTTTTGGTAAAATCTTTTGATGAGCATAAGTATTTAATTTTTAGGAGGTCCCAGTTATCTAATTTGTCTTGTGTTGCTCATGCATTTTTAGTTGTGTTTGGTAAAGTATTTCTGAAAAAAAAATCAGGTCCCATAGTTTTGTCCCTATATTATCTTCCAGGAAAACTCACAGGGGATTGCTTTTCATTTTTTTGAGATATTTTAAATTTTTTAGAGAAACATAGCAACACCTCGTCAGATATCAAACAAACTTCTAGCTTGAGGTAGTTCAGTTTCATATTAGATTCTGCTACATTTCTTTTGATAATGTCATATTTTTGCAAAGCTGTGTTTAGCAATTGCTATTATATAATGCAAGTAAACACAAATATCAGTGTGGAATAGGAAATGGGAATGGCCAAACCAATTGCAAGTTTGATAATTTGTGCAGTGCTCAACAAACACAAATATCCCATTAGTAAGTAATTAACCCATTAATTAGTAATTATTTAGAAATGAAATTAAAATGTTATTTTTCTTTCAATTTTCAAATCTGTATATTTGTTTCTCAAATGGCTACTAAATTGTTAAACTATCAGCACTTTTTAAATTGTTTAAACCTACTTAATACACAGAGCTGTTAGTTATTACTTTTGGCCTAGAGGTGCCATGAAAAACTTACTGAGACACTAAGGTACCGGGAATTGAGAAAGTTTGTGAACCTCTGCCATGTACATTTGTGACAAACATAAGCACACACACACATACACATACACACACAAATCACCCAGCACAATGTCTTATATGTAATAAATTCTCAACAAATACATTGAGGAATGAATGACTAAGTACATGAGTGAATGAATGAATGAGTGAATGAATGGGGAAGTAGCACTTCTCTGTGTTTACTTTCTCCTGCTTGGATGTGTCTTCAAGTTAATCATCGCAATGCAGAGCCCCTTTGGCTAATAACACAATCCCAGCCTTTTGTTCTGACGGGAATGGAATTCCAGAGGCCATTCAGTGGGCTTATGGGAATGCTGCACAGAGGTAGTGAATGTGACAGAGACTGAGGTGTAGGATTGACAGAGAGGCTGTTATCTGTGGCCAAAAGTTTCTGGCAGAGGGGCTGTCATGACTGGGAGCACATGAGAAAGCCTGTGAACAAAAGTACAAAGGAAGCTGAGACAGAGCTGAGGGGGAAGCTGAACAAAAAGAAAGGGAGGTGTGGGCTGAAACCAGATTCGGAGGCACTGACTTTCCAGAAGCATGAAGGTGAGACACTGAGGAGTTGGCAGGTTAAGTCATGGAGTTTGAATTTAGTTGGTAATTTATTGAAAGAAGGGAGCAGGTCAGGTATTGAAAGAAGGGGTGATGTGGTCAGTTTTGGGAAAGAAAGGTAATTTAGACTACTCATGGAGACAAGTGGAATGTGGCTTGAATATCAAAATATGCTCACACACAGATTATGTCCACTGAACAAAGGCTCAAGATGCTGCGCCAAACTGGCAGGTGGCTCTGCCCGCAAGACTCACACCAAGCTCTGCCTGGCTCTGCCTTTAAGAGGACTCATTCATTTTGCATCGCACCTCAAATTTTAATGTAGATCGCACTTCAGTGTCCTCCCTAAGTTTTCATGCTGTTTAAAATAAAGTATTTGCATCTGCTTGAGCTTAGACTATTTTGTAACTTCATGTCAGAACCTTGTTCTTAATTGAACCATTATTCTATCAGCATATGATATATATTTATTCTAAAGCAGCCTGTTATCATTTGACTAATTCTTAGAGGTTGTACTACACTGTAGTCTTATTAGCAGTCGTCTTAAAGAAAGAGGGATCTGTGGAGTCAGTGTCATCAAGCAATGTCAGGGAGGCAGCTGAGTTTTGTAGAAATTCACTTGCCTGGGAGTTAGAAAATCTGAGATCGAATTCCAAGTCAATCACACATGGCTGTGACTTTGGGCCAATTGCCTTCCCTCTCTGCACATCCATTCCCTCACCCATAAAATGATCAGGAGGCAGTGTGGCACTGTGGGAAGAACATGTTATGAATTGAATTGTGTCCCCGAAATATGTGTTGAAATCCTAACTTCTATACCTGTGGATAAGGAGCCCTCGTGGGAAAGTGGTTAAGCTTTCCCTTGCCAATGGAAAGGTCAATGGTTCTAACCCACCAGCTGCTCTGGGGGAGAAAGACATGGCGGTCTGCTCCCGTAAAGATTGACAGCCTTGGAAACCCTATGGGGAGGTTTTACTCTGTCCTATAGAGTCTCTATGAGTCGGAATCAACTCCACGGCTACAGATTTGGCTTTTTGACACCTGTGGATGTTATCTTATTTAGAAATAGGGTTTTCTTTGTTATGTGAATGAGGTCACATCAGTGTAGGGTGTGTCCGAAACCTAATCACTTTTAAGGTATAGAAAGTTCAGATTAGGCACAGACAAACCAAAAACAACCAGATGCTGTCGAGTCAATTCCGACTCATGGTGACTCTATAGGACAGAGTAGAACTGCCGTATAGGGTTTCCAAGGAGTGACTGGTAAATTCGAACTGCTGACCTTTTGGTTAGCAGCCAGGCTCTTAACCACTGGGCCACGACAGACAAGCAGGAAAAAACAGATGCCACGTGGAGACGGAGATTGCCAAAGGAACTGAGGAGCACTGGAGCTAAAGAACTGGGACAAGGATTTTTCCCCAGAGCCAACAGAGAGAGAGACTTCCCTTAGAGCCAGTGTCCTGAATTTGGATTTCTAGCCTCCTAAACCGTGAGGTCGCTATGAGTCAGAGCCGGCTCAACAGCGACAGGTTTAGTTTTGGTAAACTGGGTGGAAATAAATTTCTGTTCTTTAAAACCACTCACTTGTGGTATTTCTGTTACAGCAGCACTGGGAAACTAAGACGGGGCTCATAGTTAAACTCTGGGTCCACCATTTACTAGTAGCCTGAACCCAAAGAAGTTCACTTACCCTGAGCCCAAATTTCATCACATGTGAAATAATCATAATGATATCTTCCTCATAGGATTATTGAGAGAATTAAAGGAGATTATAAATAGAGTTGCCAAATACTCAAGCTCTGGTATTTGAGATCTCCATTTGGGAAAAAGATTTTAAAACCTTGGCAATTTATAGTTACAAATACAGTAAAGATAAGTGTTATAGTTTATCTTGTCATGACATGATTAGGTGCAATTATTCTCACTCAATCTCTAGGCTATGCCTTAACATACTGATTGGCAAGTTAGATACTTATGTATGAAACTTGATTCCTTATAAATTCTGCAACATCAAGACAGACATGCTTCTGTGCAACAAAGTGCAGCTCAGAACTGGGATCAGGCAGGATGCAATTATGAAATACTGCTGAATACTTTTATTTTATAAGCATACAGTGCAAGTCAGCGTTAGGTATACTATCAACTTTCTTATATATTTAGCATTTGTGTTTCTTGATTCATTGTCCTTAAACTTCATTTCTTATTATAAAGGTGATATATATTTGTTGAAAGGAGCCCTGGTGGCACAGTGGTTAAAGCACTCAACTGCTAACCAGAAGATCAGTGATTTGAACCTACCAGATGCTCCGTGGGAGAAAGATGTGGCAGTCTGCTTTCAAAAAGATTTACAGCCTTGGAAACCCTATGAGCAATTCTACTCTGTCCTACAGGGTTGTTATGAGTCAAAATCAACTAAAGGGAAGTGAGTTGTATTTGCTGAAGAAAACTAAGGAAGTACAAAAATCTGTTATTATCGATTCAGTTCCAACTCATGGCAACCCCACGTGTTTCAGAATAGAACTGCACTCCATAGAGTTTTTAAGGGCTGTAATCTTATGGAAGGAGTTCTGGGGTGGTGCTCAACAACTAGCTGCAAGTTTGGCAGTTTGAACCCACCCAGAGCTCCTCAGAAGACAGGCCTGGCATTCTGCTTTCAAAAGGTCACAGCCTTGAAAACCCTATGGAGCAATTCTACTCTGTACACACAAGGTTGCCCTGAGTCAGAATGGACTCATCGGCAACTAACAACAACAACAATCTTATGAAAGTAGATCTCCAGGCCTTTCTTCAGCAGTGTCACTGGATGGATTCGAACTACCAAGCTCAAACCATTTGTGCTACAGAGGGAAGTCTAAGGAAGTACAGATGATTTTTAAAAACCTCATGGGAATTGTTTCCTTGGTTTGGAGGTTTAGGGTCATTGTTTCATGGGACATCCCAGTTAATTGGCCTAATAACATGTTTAGTGTTTCTGTTCTACCTCCTAGTTTTTTTGTGTAGCGCCTGGGGTCTTAAAAGCTTGCAAGTAGCCGTCCAAGTCATGACAGTTGGGCTCTATTTGCCTGGAGCAACAGAGGGAGAAGGAGAGTCAGGAATAGGAGGCGGATATGGAACATGTGCTTAATTACCTCCATGAACAAATGCCTCCTTTATCATGAGACCAGAAGTACTGGGTGGTGCCCAGCTACTGTTACTGAACATTTTGATCAAAGTTACTATAGATAGAAGAATCCTGATCAAAAGGGGGAAAATGTAGAACATAATTTCAAATGCTCACGTACGCTAGACTTTCTGAAGTCACAGAGGCTGGATGAACCCCTGAAACCATTGCCCTGAGATAATCTTTCAAATTTAAACCAAGAATATCCCCTGAAGTCTTCTTAAAACCAAACAACAGTTTAGCTTAACTAGTAAAAAATGTCTACCTCAAGCATTATGCTCTTTTAAGAGCGTATATATATATATATATATATATATATAGGATCAAAATGACAACAGCAATTTGAAAGATTAGATAGGCATCTTAGGGGACAGTAAGTTTATGTTAATGGGGAGGAACAACTCAGCAAAGGAGGGTGAGAATGGTTGCACAACTCGAAGAATATAATCAATGTCACTGAATTGTACATGTAGAAACAGTTGAATTGGTGTATGTATTGCTATGTGCATTCTCAACAACAACAAAATAAAATTTTTTTTTAAAAAATCCATAATATCACACTAAAAAATAACCACTGCTAATATTTTGGTGTATAAATTTCAGTGTGTGTGTGTGTGTGTGTGTGTGTGTGTGTGTGTGTGTGTGGATATTGATATAGATGGTATTGTACTGTAAAAAAAAATTTGCAATCAATTATTTTTCAAGGAACTTTTTTATTGTAGTAAAATACATATAAAAAATTCACCATTTAATTACTTTAAAGTGTATATTTTAGCGGCATTATGTACATGCACAATGTTAAATAATCATCACCACTATCCAGTTCGAGAGCTATTTTATTACCTCAGAAGGAAACTTTGGACCCATTAAGCAGTGTCTCTGTCTTCTTTCCTCCTCCTAGTCCCTGGCAACTGCTAATCTGTTTTCTGTTTCTATGAATTTACCTATCCTGAATGTTTCATATAAATAGAATCATACAATATGTGACCTTTTGTGTCTGACTTCTTTCACTTACCATAATCTTTTCAAGATTCATCCATGTTATAGCATGTGTCACTACTTCATTCTTTGTCATGGCTGAATAATATTCTATTACACGGATATACCACAGTTTTATTTATCCATTCATCAGTCAACAAATTATGTATAACACTGGGAAGACTGGGAATTCCAGAACACTTAATTGTGCTCATGAGAAAACTGTGCATAGATCGGGATGCAGTCGTTCAAATATAAGAAGGGGATACTGCATGTTTTAAAAGTCAGGAAAGGTATGCATCAGGGTTGTATCCTTTCACCATACTTATTTAATCTGCATGCTGAGCAAATAATCTGAGAAGCTGCATTTTATGAAGACAAATGCAGCATCAGGATTGAAGACTCATTAACAACCTGTGGTATGCAGATGATACAACCTTGCTTGCTGCAAGTGAAGAGAACTTAAAGCACTTACTGATGAAGATCAAAGACCACAGCCTTCAGTATGGATTACACCTCAACATAAAGAAAGCAAAAATCCTCACAACTGGCCAATAAGCTACAACATGGTAAACGGAGAAAAGATTGAAGTTGTCAAGGATTTCATTTTACTCGGATCTACAGTCAACACCCACGGAAGCAGCAGTCAAGAAATCAAACGACATACTGCATGGGGCAAATCTGCTGCAAAAGACCTCTTTAAAGTATTGAAAAGCAAAAATGTCACCTTGAAGACTAAGGTGCACCTGACCCAAGCCATGGTGTTTTCAATCACCTCACATGCAAGTGAAAGCTGGACAATTAATAAGGAAGACCGAAGAAGAATTGATGCCTTTGAATTGCGGTGTTGGTGAAGAATATTGAATACTCCATGGACTGCCAAAAGAACAAACAAATCTTTCTTGGAAGAAGTACAACCAGACTGCTCCTTAGAAGTAAGGGTGGGGAGACATACTTTGGACATATTATAAGTAGCGATCAGTCCCTGAAGAAGGACATCATGCTTGGTAAAGTAGACGGTCAGTGAAAAAAAGGAAGACCCTCAATGAGATGGATTGATACAGTGGCTGCAACAGTGGGCTCAAACATAACAACGATCATGAGGATGGCGCAGGACTGGGCAGGGTTTTGTTCTGTTGTACATAGGGTTGTTATTAGTCAGAACCGACTCCATGACACCTAACAACAACAATTCATGAGTTTTGGGGCATTTGGATTGTTTCTACCTTTTGGTTATTATGAATATGGCTGCTATGAACATTCAAGCACAACTATTTTCTTGAGTACCTGTTTTCAATTCTCATAGGTATATGCCTAGGAGTGGAATTTCAGGTAACATTTTACCACGAATATTTTCTAGAGCATTATTCTCCTACAATGCCTTTTTATATGGCTTCAGAAATGTCATTGTATTAATTTACCGAAATTTATTTCACAATGCTCCATTGCTGGACATTCCAAACTTTTCAACATTATAAGCTGTGCTTTCTGAGCTGTGGGACCCTCCATAGCTGCCATTTGTTAGTACTTCCTATGGGCCAGAACTGCCTAGGGGACTAGAGTTCTACTATCTCTAGCTCTCACAACAATCTTGAAAAGTAAATAACATGGCTGCTTGCAAGCGTTTGTGAGACAGACTCACAAAAGTGCACATGGTGTTAATACCAGAGCCAGAACTCGAACTAAGGCCTGCCTGCTTCTAAACCCACACACCTTCCATTAAGTTAAGTTCCATTTGTAGGACTATTTTCTTAGGATAAAATTCTGGAAGAGGGATTGATTAATCAAAGGATGTGAAAATTTTTTAATTTATTGCAGAACTTCTTGAAATTAAGACTTTTTGGTAGTTGCATCAAGCTTGAATCAAGAATTTTAAAGATGTAATTTAGCTCTGAAACGCCTTCAAAAATTGATGCTACAATTTTTGACTTGAAGGTCATATTCAAATTGCAGAAAAATGAGCTTCTTGTTTATGTAGACAATAAATTCACTGACAAGGCACAAATGTGAACCTTAGGAGTCTTAAATTCTAGAAGGAGTGGTTAGAATTCACGGTATCATGCTCTGAGTCTTTTCCATGTGGCTGATCATGATCAATTTTTTGATGAGTAATTCAAATCTGGAGGGTGTCAACATGAAAAAAGAGACTCGCTCCAAATTCTCTTCAGGAGGAGAGTGATATTTGTGACATAATAGTCACATCCCTTGAGCGGAAATGTGTGCTCCATGGGGAACCTGCTGCTCTATGTAAAAACTAGTTTGGTAATTGCTCTAACTTCTGTACTAAATACCAGATTAAAAATAATGTTTTGTGCCATGAGTAATCCTGACCTAAAAACAGAACTAGTGCTGAATCAATAAAAACCTAATTTTGTAGTTTGTTGGAAGTTTTAAAATGACTTTTATTTATTTGGTAAGAAAAATAATGTAAGGGTGATTGTCATCATTAAATGTTCCACAGTTTAAATAATTGTTACCTGATAAATTGTTGCCCTCTAGTATTTTTGCTAAAACTCTCTGGCAACCCTAAAGGAATGTCAAGTACAATGTATGGCCTCTTAACAATAACTAATTTCAGTTCCTGCATTCATTTCCAAAAGTAGTGACAAGATTAAAAATTATTTACTTATTTACACAACAAATATTTATTGAGTACCTACTACACGGAGGTTGTCTTTTTCTTGCCATATCCAGTTCCCTGGTACAGCTTTTGACAAGTCAAGGGTTGGATTTAACCAGATTTTGGAGTTTTCATACGAGTGCAACAAAGGAAGAGAGGCACAAGGGACTCCAGACCTTACATAAGGGATTTGATTGTAATGTTTTCTATGGAATCTAATTCAAGGAGGGTCTGGGATAATGAAAAGATAATAGGACCATTACATTATAGGTTCCAAAAGCATTGAAGAACTGTTGGAGCTGAAATACTAGAGGGAGTGTTATGGATTGAATTGTTTCCCCCAAAAATATGTGTTGGAATCATAACTCCTATGTCTGTGGATGTAATCTTGCTTGGAAATAAGTTTTTCTTTGTTATGTTAATTAGATTATACCCATGTTCTAAATTTAATTATTTCTGAGTTATAAGAAGAGCAGATTAGACCTACAAAGACACATACACATGGGGAAAGACAGACACCATGTGAAGATCATCTACAAACCAAGGAACTAAATAACACCTGGGGACTACCTACAAGGAAGGAATCAACATGGCTGATATTCTGATTTGGACTTTTAGCCTCCCGAACTGTGAGAAAATAAATTTCTGTTCTTTAAAGCCACCCACTTGTAGTATTTGTGTTACAGCAGCTCTAGGTAACTAAACAGGGAGTGAGCTCAAAAGTTAGCAGAATATAGTCACAAAAGAAGATATCTGAAGTTGAGTTCATGGGACAGTGCAGTAAGAGGTTGTAACAGGGGTATGACCATAAGATGTGTGGATGAGGTAGGATAAAGACGTGATCATTAGAGGAGAAGAAGTCAAAGACCTCAAAGTCCAGGGATTGGAAGGATCATCTAAGTGGGTTATGAAATCCTAAAGGACTGTGAAAAATGTGACATTGCAGAGAGTGACAGTGATCCAGGAATTAAACTCTTCTAGGAATGAAGGTGAATGACCCTGTCTGTGTCTGTAGATGATGCCAAAAAGGAGGGGTAGCAAGTGGTTTAGTATGATGACATAAGCTCCAAAATGCAGGGAGGAGTGAGGGAAGAGGGTGAGGTTAGAATGGTCTGGAACGGGGACAATCAGGAACAAGGGCAACACCTACGCCACCTCCAGGCCCACCAGAATGAGGGCTGTGGGAGCCAAACAGCCCGACTTAAGAGGGCTTCTAGGAAAGCAAGCCCCTTGGGGTGGATCCAGGATTCAAGTAAGGTAAGGAGGTGAAGGAAATATTTGGAGAAAAGATTACAGGAGTTCAGGGTGGTGCATCCTGAACAAAGAATAGATGTGGGATCCAGCAATTCTAGTACTGAGTATATACCTCAAAGAATTGAAAACAAAAATGCAGATAGTTACTTCTACACCAATGATCACTGCAGTACTATTCACAATACCTAAAAGATGGGAAAAACCTAAGTGTCCAAAAAAACATGAATGGATATACAAAATGTGGTACATACATACCATATTATTCCACCATAAAGAGAAATGGAGTCCTGCTACAACATGAATGAACTTTGAAAACATTATGCTGAGTGAAATAAATCAGTCACAAAAATACAAGTATTGTATGATTCCACTTATATGAAATATCTACAACCGGGTTCCAGAAACAGCTGGAGAAAATGTAGGACAAAATTCTAACTCACAAAGAAAGACCAGACTTACTGGTCTGACAGAGACTGGAGAAACCCCAAGAGTATGGCCCCTGGACAGCATTTTAACTCAGTACTGAAGTCACTCCTGAGGTTCACCTTTCAGCCAAAGATTAAAGATTGTTTTAAGGCCCATAAAACAAAACTAAACTAAATGAGCACACTAGCCCAGGGGTAGGGATGAGAAGGCAGAAGGGGACAGGAAAGCTGGTAATGGGGAACCCAAAGTCGAGAAGGGGAGAGTGTTGACATGTCATGATGTTGGCAACCAATGTCATGAAACAATATGTGCATTAATTGTTTAATGACAAACTAATTTGCTCTGTAAACCTTCATCTAAAGTACAATAAAAAAAAGAGAGAGAAATGAAGTCCTGCTACAACATGGATGAACTTTGAAAACATTATGCTGAGTGAAATAAATCAGTCACAAAAGGACAAATATTGGATGATCCCACTTATATGAAATATTAAGAACAGGCAAATGTATAGAAACCAAAGTTCACTAGTTGTTCCCAGGGTGGAAGGAAGGAGGGAGGAGGAATCATTGCTTAGGGAGCACTGGGTTTCTGTTAAAAGTGATGGAAAAATTTGGAATGGATAGTGGTGATGGTTGCACGATATGATGAATGTAATTAATGTCACTGACTTAAACGTAAAAAATGTCGAAATGACAAATGTTTTGTTATCTATACATTTACCACAATTTAAAAAATATAGTTAGGGGAAACAACTGGTCCCTTCCAATCTGAGGACTTTTTCCATAAATGAAGTTCTGAACATCTCCTTCTGGGCCATTGTGAATACCCAGTAGGCTCATTGGTTATCAGAAATTGATACAATTTTGCTGGTTACTGAAGAGCACAGGAAGAAGGCTCTGGTGGGCACCCAGTATTAGCTCTTCCCCATTTGTTTAGAAGGTGTTGAATCTCTTCCTGCGGCCCTCCACAGACAACCATCAGAGCTGCCTCTTTTTCCAGTGAGCTGGTAGGGGTGCTCATAGATGGCAAACCAATTTTGCTGTAAAAAATAAATAAATAAACTCTGAAAAGTCCCTTATGATGCTCACATTCTGCGATCCTGAAGCAAACACCCTGGTGTCCTCAAATCATAGTGTAGGTCCTCAAATCAAGTACAGTTTGATTTTGAACAACACACATCACAGCTCCCTTTCTTAGTAGGAATAGTCCGAAGGTCACTCTGCTCATCTTTCCACCATCCTTGAATCCTCGTACAATAACAGATGACTGCTACTTTGCTTGCCCAGAGCACAATGTGCAATTACTTTATTCAAAAATGCTTCAGTGTAATAGATTTGGGTTGACGTTGAAAAACTAGCTCATTGTCTTGATCTACACATTCATCTTTAGTAGCCATAGCCAGACTTCAACCATAACAAGTGCCTGTGTTTTAATCATTTCATTGATTCTTTGTTCTTCTCAAGGGAAGTACTGAGTTCCTTAGCGTACGGCCTAGGAGCCCTGGTAGTGCCATGGTTAAGCACTCAACCTGCTAACTGAAAGGTTGGGCAATTCAAACTACCAGCAGCTCTGTGAAAGAAAGACCTGGTGATCTGCTTCTGTAACTGTTACAGCCTAGGAAACCCTATAGGGCAGTTCTACTCTGTCACATGGGGTCACTATGAGTTGGAGTCAGCTCGATGGCACACAATAAGCATATGGCCTATTACTAGGATCCCACAACCCTGTAAGCAAACCTAGGTGAAAGTTCAAGAACTGTAGTTCTCCAGGAAATACACAAAATCACCAGCACCTCAAAGGGCACTCATTTGTTGGCTTGCTTTGCAAGTGACTGCTCTCTTGGCCTAAGCAGACACACAGGTATTTGGATCTAAGATGCATTTGGGGGTGGGGAAGGTAGAGAGAGGAGGAAAATGTATCACCTGTAAAGCACAAGGCTAGGAAGGGGTGCAGGAGGCAGCATCTAGAGTATCCTGGGACTGAATGAGAGTCCTAGGTACCTGTTTAGAGGAAAGCAGAGATGAAGGAAGACCAAGGCAAACTTCACCTACTTTTCTACATTTTCCTAAGTAAGTGTGGCTGATTCCCTATTACCTAAATGGGATAAACTTTTTAAGAAAACCCAGAAAGCATTTTAAGGAAGACATTCCACATGGTTTCCTGGTCTGCTGAAATGATTAAATCATTCATAGTCGGTCACTAGACACAGAGGGTGGTGCTTCTCTTGGAAGAGGCTGCATAGGTCTGGCTCACTATTATTACTCCCCATTGCTAAGCCCGCATTGTGTCATGACCTTGTTTTTCCCTGCAGTTCCAGTCTCTATAAAAAGTTTAAGATTAACCGGTATTCCTCCTTGGAGGGTGGAAAACAAGTGATAATGATCCAGGAATGAAAAACCAAACAAAGCACCTATCTTCGGACAAGAAAACCAGAATGTTGCCAGATAACCCCAAGAAAAGATTAACTCAGCTGGGACGTGACGACCTCAAGGGAGAACTAACACAAACTTCTAAGACCCATAATCCTGTCCCTATAAATCCTTCAGCCAATCTGCAGTCAGAGAGACGGGGTTTTGGAGGAATCTATTCCCTTCTGTCTCCTATATATCGATATATAATAAAACTCTTGCTGCTCACCTCACCTGTCTCAGAATTGGCTATTGTGGCAGGTGGCTCCAATCTGCACTATTACGGTAACACTGTCAGCGGATATCATCAGCTTTCCACAGGGGTGGTGTTTTCTTCACACGAAGGACTTGCACACACTGGGGGCCTGTGCATCTCAGGAGGAGCTTTCTGAAGCTTCTCCCCACCCCATCCTCTTCCAATCCTCATTCTGGGCCGCAGATCACAATCACCCAAAGCCATCAGAATCACTGTCCTGGGATTTGGGCCTACAGTCTATATTTTTAAAATTTCCCAACCAGCCAGATTGGAGACCACTGAAAATCCCCAAGAACCACAGGAAAGATGGATAAAAAAGAGGAGAGGGAGCCAGAAGGCAGAGGCCAAGTGGAGAGAGGAGTCTGGCTGTCTGTGTCTCTCAGCCGCAGGACATGGGAACTCTCTGCTCCTTCTGCGCTTCTCACAGCTCCTGGGAAGGATGAGGGGAAGCTGAACAGAAAGACCCTTGACTGGCCTGCACTAAGCTGACCCCAAGTGGGGTCAGACTGTTTGGCCATTTGTGACCAGCATGAACTACCTAAACTGGCTGAGCCTCGGTTTGCTCAGCAATAACACTCACTAAATGGCTGTTACCACCAACTCCTGGTCCCAGGCCAAGCCAGAATAGGCCATGGATTATAGCCTCCAGACAAGTCCTGACATCACAACTCTGGCAATCCCAGGCACCCATATGCCAAGTATAGCATCGAGGTGATCGTCACTGCATACCAGTCTGATGGAACCCTGAACCAAACTGGAAAGTGGACCAAGTCTTTCTCCAGCCAGTCCCACACTCTCCTCCCTGAGCCCTGCAGACTTTTAGATCCACTGGACTCTCTAAAATGTGAAGTCCCATTCAAGCCTGTCTTCTCCCAAATGTGCTGCCAGCTATTTCTCCCCAGTTTTCTCCCTTTAAACTCCATTCCCTTGAACCTCACCACTGCTAGCTGTTGATATGACTAAAGCAATTATCACTGAAGATTGGATGATTGATGCATTTATAGCTTTCAAGAGAGTGTTTTCTCCCCAAAACTGGTGTTTGTTAATTCAAACACATCTCTGTGAGGTAAAATGGATCCATTGAGATGGATCTTTATAGTGTGGAGGGCCTTCTGAGCTCCTTAACTATTCTAAGAATGCCCTCAGTCCAAAGGTTTGTCAACCCCATAATTATAATCTCATTTTCTTCACTGGTCAGTGAAGTCTGCAGCTCTATACCACACCAGACTGAGTTAAATACACAGGTAACCTTGAAAGGAGAGCATGTTGGCCAGCATGAAGATTGTGTGACCCCACCAAAAGCCAGGATAGCAGTCACCAGCTTTATCTGTCTTCAAAGTGTCAAGTTTTCCTGAGGTATTCATCTCTGACTGTTGTATATCCCCAAGTTCACTCCACCTGTATGGACACCTCATTTTCCACAAATCATAAATGAGTGAAAATCTTGTAAGTTCAAATTCAGAGATACAGCTGCGTTGTAAGACATTAAACCAAAAAAACCCATTGTTGTCAAGTCAATTCCGACTCAGAGCAACCCTGCAAGACAGAGAGAACTGCCCCATAGGGTTTCCAAGGAGCAGCTGGTGGATTCGAACTGCTGACCTTTTGGTTAGTAGTCTGAGCTCTTAACTGCTGCTCCATCAGGGCTCCTGTAAGACATTTAAGAAACTCAAAAAAATTCTCTGGAGATGTTGTATAAACTGTATTCCTTAGAATTATGGTTGGCTACAAATGACAAAAAGAAAAAGAAAAAAGTACCTTAAAAGAACTTTATTTATCTCTCACATAAAAGTGTGAAATATGTTGCTCAAGGCCATAGTTGAGCTGCATTTGTTCACCCTCACCTTTCCTGTTTGGTTGCTGTTCCCTGAGTGGCCCACATTCCTGGTTGTCTCATGGCCCAAGATGGCTGCTCCAGCTCCAGGCAATACGTCCTCATTCTGAACCACAGGAAAGAGAAGAGCATACATTCCATTTAAGGACATGTTACATAAATTTAACACACCATTTCCACAGATATCCCTGAGTGGCACACATTCCTGGTTATCTCATGGTCCAAGATGGCTCCTCCAGCTCCAGGTAATATGTCCTCATTCTGACCCACAGAAAAGAGAAGAACATACACTCCATTTGAGGACATGTTACATAAATTTAACACACCATTTCCACAGATAACCTGTTGACCAGAATTTAGTCACATGACCACACTTTCTGCAAGGAAGGCTGTGAAAGGTAGTTTTTTGGAGGGTGGTCACGTGCTCAGCCCCCAATCTCATTTGCGTCTTCACTTCTAGGTTATTGTGGGCTTGCCTCAGCCTCTCCTGACCCCCACGTGCCATAGCTCTGTCAGCACTCGCAGGAGTGCCACTGCCCAGAGATGTGTCTCCCAAGACATGAAGCTCATTCCTGCCTCTGCTGTGCCATAGCACCTGCAAGGTCACACCCTGTGCAGTCCTGAGTGTTGGTATCAGATTAAGTCCCTGAGAATGCCCACTTTTTTATTCATTCCCCCAAGGCATGGGGGATGACATTCTCACTTCTGACACTAAAGTAGAAAGTGGGAAAAAGCCTTTCCCACTTAATTAATAAAATTATTAATTAAGAAAGATGTTAATGAGCCCTCTGATGTGCCAAGTACTGGGCGAGTTGTTGAGGATACAGTAAAGAAATCTCTGCCCTCAAGGAGCTGAGAAGCCCACGGGGAGGCAAGGGCGAGTGCAATGTCAGAGATACTTAGAAGATTATAACAGGACTCTCAACAAGGGTGCCTGGACTGTCAGGAAAGATGAAGTGGTCAGGTAAGTCACTCTGGAAGAGGGTGAACTCAGACGATCTTTAGAGGAGGAGCAGGGATTAGTCAGGCAAAATGGAACCCTGAAGAAGTTTTAGCATTACCAAAGCCAGGAGAAAGAAAACAGTCCAATGCATTCATGCAAGTACATGCCACTCAGTATTACCGGAAATGCAAGAAGATGAAACTGGAGAGGCAGGGAGGCAGGCACCAACTCAAAGATGATCTTGTATGCAATGTGATACAAGTTTCACTTTATCTGCAGACAATGGGGAAACCACCAAAGGGTTTCAGTCCAGGAACTGGCACAGTCAAACGTAAGAATTTGGGTTTGTAGACATAGCCCTTTGGCAGTTATATGAAAGGAGAGGGAAAACAGTGGGAAAATCAGGTAGGAAGTTGTTGAAATAATCAAGAGAGAAATAATGATAACCTGAACTAAGGAAAGGTAATGGTGGTGGAGGGGAAAGAATCATCAAACATTAAAGATGTAAAACCAGCAGGTTTGATGTTTGATTGAATGGAGGGGGGAGGAGAGGGCTTTCAAGCTTTTCCAAAGTGCTTCATTGTGGGCAAGTAGTAATAAAATGGTAAATGGATTCTCACTTTTCTTGTTTCCTTGAGAACACCCATGGGGGAAGGCACACTTGAAAAGCAGAGAGAATTTGGCTATTCTTGGATTCTTCAAATAATCTCAAAACCCACTACTAATGCTCAAAGGCCATGTAGAGTTGGCAAATGATTGAGAAAATGTTTACATCAAATGAACATCATGTGTATTGAAATCAAAGTTTATTAGTGATTACCAAGGGGAGGTGGGAGGGAGTGGAGAAGGAGGGCTTATTGCTTAGGGGATACTGAGCTTCTGTTAAAGGAGATAAGAAAATTTGGAAAAGTATAATGGTGGGAGGTGGGGCCAAGATGGTGAAATATTAGACACTTCCTGTGGTCCCTCTTACAAGAAAGACCCAGAAAAACAAGCGAATCAATTATGTATGAAAATCTAGGAGCCCTGAACATCAAAGGTAAAGCTGAGGAATCCGACTGAGTGGCAGGGGGAGGGAGAGACAGTTTGGAAGCAGCGAGGATTTGTCAGACCTGACCAGGCAGGAACCAGCACCCTGCAGGCCAGATTGGCTGGCATACGTGGTAAGGCAAGCAGTGGCACCTGGGATGCGTTTTCCACATCAGGAGAGACCAAGTGGTGGAGAGTCTACTCAAGCCTTCAGAACCAGTAAAAAGGAGCACTCAATTGGCAAAAGATAAGTACATGCATCTAACCCACCTCGCAGATTGAAAAAATACCCCGTTTGGGAAGAACATCTCGCTCATTTACCTGCCTCCTCCCCACTCTGCACCAGGTCCCAGGCCAGTTTCAGCAATTGCCACATCTCCTGGGCCATATATAGGACCCATCACACACCCTGAGCCATTCTCCTGGCCTTTGAGAGGGAACAAATTAACAAACAGGAAAAATAATCTGCCAGCTCCCCTAAGCTGAGAACTCAGGGCAGGCAGACCTCCTTTGCCTAGGCACAGGCATAAGGAGTCCACTGACTTTGAATGCCTTTCACCCCTGCATAGACTTGTGTGGGCCCACTTCAACAGTGTAGGGTCTCATTAGCACAATACAATAGAGTGTATACCTGAAGCCTAACTTCATCTGTATCAGCTATATGGTGGAGTGGCAGGTTCGTGACATTTGACACCGCTCTACACATGAAGCAGTGTCCTCACCTACCCACATTGGGAGCCCGAGGACTGGTGGCACCACCCATGCCACCTAGCCACCTGCAACAGGGGTCCAAGAATAACTGGTGCCTCCCAGTCATTACAGTCAACAGCACTTTTTGCCTGTAGTCCAGCTGCACACTCACTCACCTACACACTCCAGAGAACAGGGACACACTTTCCTCCCAGATACTCAGGGCAGCTGTCATCCCCCTGCCTTGCCTAGCACTTGACCCACTACTGCAGCTGGATACCTGTGTCTGCTCCAATCACCCCTGCCAGTCTAGGACTGTAGGTGAGAGCCTGCACCATACACTTGCTGACCAACTACCTAGACACCTGAGCTGAATCTGTACAAGAAAAGTAAATGGACTCCTGGGCTCACATCCCTAGTAACAGATCTAACCACCTGGTGATAAGACATTACAGCTTCAGTGTTGCCAATAATCAAACTAGCTCAAACAAGTAGCCTCTTTGGGCATATCAAAACAAAACAAAACAAGAAGTTAGGATGCAGTAAGCAAACATAAAATAAATAAACAGCTTATTGATGGCTCAGAGACAACAATCAATATCAAATCACATAAAGAGGCAGGCAATGATGGCTTCAGCAAGCACAGTAATCAAGAAATCTTCCAGAGAAAGAGAACTTCTTGGAATTACTGGAGGCAGAATACAAAAGATTAGTATACAGAAGTCTTCAAGAGATTAGGAAGGAGTTCCGTCAAAACACAGAACAAGTCAAGGAACATACAGACAAAGCAATAGAGGAACTTAAGAAGATTGGAGAAGAGCAAAATGACACATTTAACAGGCTGCAAGAATCCATAGAGAGACAGCAAACAGAAATCCAGAAGATTAACAATGAAATTTCAGAAATAGACAACTAAATAGAGAATCATAGAAGCAGAATTGAGGTAATGGAAGACAGAATTAGTGAGATTGAAGATAAAGCACTTTACACCAACTTATTATTTTTTTTTTTTATATTTTATTGTACTTCAGGTGAAGGCTTACAGAACAGTTTCTCATGTAACAGTAGTACACATGTTGTTTTATGACTTTGGTTAACAACCCCACAACATTTTAACCCTCTGAATTCTCAGCTTTTTTTTTTTTTTTTTGGGGGGGGGGGTGAAAATACACATAGCCAAAGATACACCATTTCAAAACTTTTTACGTACACATTTAAGTGACATTGACTATGCTCTTCCAATTGTGCTGCCATTCTCACCCAAGATGAAGGCTTACAGAACAAAATAGCCTGCATTTAACAGTTACTACAAATGTTGCCCTATAACAATGGTTAACAATATCACAACACATCAACAGTATCCTTACTCAACTTGTGTTCCTTATCATCAGCTTCCTACTCCCCCTCTGCCTTCTGGCCCTTGTCACTGGACTCCTGTACCTCGTTAGTCTCATTTAGTTTTACTGGGCTGTCCACTCCCAGGCTAAACAGTGAACCTCGAAGGTAACTTCACCTCTGAGCTGAAAGGATGTCTGGGGGCCACACTCTTGAGGTTTCTCCAGTCTCCTTTAGGCCAGTAAATCTGGTCTTTTTTTTTTTTTTTTTTTTTTTTTTTGTGAGTTAGAATTATGCTCTACATCCTTCTCCAGCTCTGTCCAGAAGCCTCTGTTGTGATCCTGGTCAGAGCAGTCAGCGGTGGTAGCCGGGCACCATCTAGCTGTACTGGACTCAGTCCGGTGGAGGTCTTGGTAGCTGTGGTCAATTAGTCCTTTGGACTAATCTTTTCCTTGTATCCTGTTCTCTTCATTCTCCCTTGCTCCCGAAAGGATGAGACCAGTGTAATATCTTAGATGGCCGCTCACAGGCTTTTAAGACCCCAGACACTACTCACCAAGGTAGAATGTAGAGCATTATCTTTATAAGTAATGTCATGCCAATTGAGCTAGATGTTCCCTGAGACCATGGTCCCCAGAGCCCTCCGTCCAACAACTCAGTCCCTCAGGGAGTTTGGATGTGTCCATGGGGCCTCCATGACCTTTCCTTGTGCAGGTTGTGTTAGTTTCCCTTGTACTGTGTACTGTCTCACCTCTCACCCAAGATACCACTTATCTATTGCCTATTTAGTATTTCCACCCCCTCCCCTCCCGTCCCTGGTAACCAACAAGGATTGTTACATTTTGCATGTGAATTTTTTTCATGGGTTTTTACAATAGAGGTCTCATACAATACTTGTCCTTTAGTGATTGATTTATTTCACTCAGCATAATGTCCTCCAGTTTCATCCATGTTGTGAGATGGTTCACAGATTCATTGTTGTTCTTTCTCGTTGCATAGTACTCCATTGTGTGTATGTACCATAGTTTGTTTATCCATTCATCTGTTGATGGGCACCTATGTTGTTTCCATCGTTTTGCTATTGTGAACAATGCTGCCATGAACATAGGTGTGCATATGTCTATTCAAGTGACGACTCTTATTTCTCTAGGATATATTCCTAGGAGTGGGATTGCTGGATCGAATGGTATGTCTATTTCTAGCTTTCTGAGGAAACGCCATATCCTTTTCCAAAATGGTTGTATCATTTTGCATTCCCACCAGCAGTGTATAAGAGTTCCCATCTCCCCGCAGCCCCTGCAACATTTGTTATTTCCAGTATTTTTGATTCGTGCCAGTAATGCCAGGGTGAGATGGTATCTCATTGTGGTTTTAATTTGCATTTCTCTAATGGCTAGTGAACGCGAGCATTTCCTCATGTGTCTGTTGGCCATTTGAATGTCTTCTTTGGTGAAGTGTCTGTTCATTTCATTTGCCCATTTTTTGATAGGATTGTTTGTTTTTTTGTTGTAGAGGTGTTGGATTTTCTTGTAGATTATGGAGATTAGATCTTTGTCTGACTTGTACTGTCCAAAAATTTTTTCCCAGTCTGTAGGTTCTCTTTTGACTCTTTTGGTGAAGTCTTTTGAAGAGCATAGGTGTTTGATTTTTAGAAGATCCCAGTTATCTAGTTTATCTGTTGGGTTTTGTGTGTTGATGTTTATGGTTTGTATCCAGTTAATGCCATGTATTAAGGCCTGAAGTGTTGGTCCTATTTTTTCTTCTATGAACTTTATAGTTTTAGGCTTTATATTCAGGTCTTTGATCCATTTTGAAGTAGTTTTTGTATATGGTGTGAGGTATGGGTCCTGTTTCATTTTTCTGCAAATGGATATCCAGTTTTGCCAGCACCATTTGTCTAAAAGACTGTCTTTTCCCCATCTGATGGGCTTTGGGCCCTTGTCGAAAATCAGGTTACCGTAGGTGGATGGATTTACATCTGGGTTCTCAATTCTGTTCCATTGGTCAATGTCTCTGTTGTTGTACCAGTACCAGGCTGTTTTGACTACTGTAGCTGTATAGTAGGTTCTCAAGTCAGGTAGTGTGAGTCCTCCAACTTTATTCTTCTTCTTCAGAAGTGCTTTACTTATTCGGGGCTTCTTCCCTTTCCATATAAAGTTAATAATTAGTTTTTCCATCTCTTTGAAGAATGTTGCTGGTATTTGGATCGGGATTGCATTGTATTTGTAAATTGCTTTGGGTAGAATTGCCATTTTCACAATGTTGAGTCTGCCTATCCATGAGCATGGTATGTTTTTCCATTTATGTAGATCCCTTTGGGTTTCATGCAGCAGTGTTTTGTAGTTTTCTTTGTATAGGTCTTTTACATTCCTGGTCAGATTTTTTTGTTTTAAAGTCTGTTTTATCTGAGATTAGAATTGCCACTCCTGCTCTTTTTTGGTAGTTGTTAGCTTGATATATTTTTTTCCAACTTTTGATTTTTAATAAATTCATATCTTTGTTTCTAAGGTGTGTCTCTTGTAGACAGCATATTGATGGATCCTGTTTTCTTATCCATTCTGCCACTCTCCGTCTCTTTATGGGTGCATTGAGTCCATTTACATTCAGTGTAATTATTGATAGATGGAAGTTTGTTGCTGTCATTTTGTAGTGCTTTTTTTTGTGGTGCTGAAGTTTTCTTTGTTCTTCTTACTCTCTTGTGCTGCGTTACTTTTGTTTGTGGATTTTGTGTTCATTTCTTTTGTTTTTCTAGGTTTTGTTTTTGCTGAGACTTTATGTTTTACGTCTTTATTTTTATGAGTTGGTTTGTTAACTTTCTTTGTAGTTACCATGAATTTTACCCTTATCTTTATAAGTTTGAAGCAGTCTACCCTTACTTGGTATCACCTTGCCTTCCTCTCCATTAGAAGGTTCTGTACCTATGCCGTTTGTTCCCTCTTTCATTGTTTTGATGTTGTTGTCATCCTTTGATTGATTGCTCTGATTCCCTGTTGTATTTCTTTTGGTTTTGGATAGTCCTCGATAGTTCATTTCCTAGAATGGTATCTGGTTTGTATGAATCTGCATCCTAGGTCCTGCCTGAGGGCTGAAGTTGTTTGTCCTCAGATCGAAGAACTCCCTTTAATAATTCTTGTAAGTTTGGTTTGACTTTTGCATATTCCCTTAGTTTCTGTTTATCTGGAAATGACCTAATTTCACCATCAAATTTGAACGAGAGTTTTGCAGGATATATTATTCTTGGCTGACAATTTTTTTCTTTCAAGATTTTATATATGTCATCCCACTGCCTTCTTGCCTGCATAGTTTCTGCCGAATAATCTGAGCTTAGTCTTATTGTTTCTCCTCTGTATGTGACTTCTTGTTTTTCACGAGCTGCTCTCAGGATTCTTTGTTTGTCTTTAGTTTTGTCAAGTGTGAATATGATATGTCTTGGTGATTTTCTTTTTGGGTCTCTTCTATATGGGGTTCGTTGAGCTTCTTGGATGGCCATCTTTTCATCTTTCATGATATTGGGAAAGTTTTCTGTCAGCAGTTCCTCAATGATCCTCTCTGTGTTTTCTGTTTTCTCCCCCTGTTCTGGGATGCCAATCACTCGCTAGTTTTTGCTGTTAATTGTGTCCCACATAACTCTCAGGGTCTCTTCATTTTTCTTTGTTCTTTTTTCTGAGTTTTCCTGAAACAGAGTTGTATCCAAGTGTTTGTCTTCAGTTCCACTGATCCTGTCTTCCATGGTTTCAAATCTACTTCTCAGCCCTTCTATGACACCATCCATTTCTGAAATCTTGTTGTTTATCTTTTGGATTTCTAATTATTGTTTTTGTATAATTTCGAGCTGTGAATTTATTTTGGCATTTTGTTCCTGAATCATCTTCCTGAATTCTTCCAATTTTTTGTCTGTATTTTCCATAAATTTGTCTATTTTTTCCTCATGTTTGTCAGCTTTTTGCCTCAGTTCTTGGAAAATTCCGAGTATTAGTGATTTGAGTTCCCTATCAGGTACTTCTAGTGCATTTTCTTCCACAGGAGAGTTATCTGGTGTTTTAATTTGGACGCCTATTGGAGCCATCTTGTCTTGTTTTTGTAAATGTTTTGATATTGTTTGCTGTTTTCGGAGCATTCAGTAGATATTTCTCTCATTTATTGATTGTAGATTTTTTTGCTTCGTCCTTGTGGTACAGCTGGGCAGGTCTAGCTGAAGAGGAGCCACTGGGACGGGTTGTTTGTGTCACTCACCGCAGCCACCAGGACGGTCGGTAGTCAGTGCTGGGCAGGTTCCAATAGGGCATGCCTGCACAGCTTGGTGGTGTGATGTCAAGTGCACAGTGTAGGTAGGCAGGATGCAGCGGGGAGATGGTTATGTGTGAAACTAAGCGGTCATTCCGTCTCCCACTGGACGCTCCGCGAGGCTGCTCTCCTGTTCTCCAGTTTGCTGGTCTCCGATAGGAGTCCAAGATGGTGGATCCGCACTGCATTAGCTGGTAGGGGATCTCTGCATGAGTCTCTCCTTGCTCTCCGTTCTCTTTCAGTATTCTCACTCCGTTTGGTGTTTGGCTGAGTTCTTTATCTCTTCATTTGATGTTCTAGGTTTTCAGGATTGTTGATTCTCTGTTTGGCTTAGCTTTTCGGATCTTTGCTGTGGAGGGACGGCGTGGTGCTTCTGCCTAGAGCGCCATCTTGCCGGGCTCCCCTACACCAACTTATTTGAGGAAAATTCAGAAAAAAGAATTTTAAAAAATTAAGAAACCCTAAGAATTATGTGGGACTCTATCAAGAGGAATAACCTACGAGTGATTGTAGTACCAGAACAGGGAGAATAACAGAAATACAGAGAGAATTGTTGAAGAATTTTTTGCAGAAAACTTCCCTGATATCATGAAACATGAGAAGATATCTATTCAAGATGCTCATCAAACCCTACACAAGGTAGATCCCAAAAGAAAGTCACCAAGACATATTATAATCAAACCTGCCAAAAAACAAAGAGAGAATTTTAAGAGTGGCTAGGGATAAATGAAAAGTCATCTACAAAGGAGAGTCAATAAGACTAAGCTCGGACCACTCAGCAGAAACCATGCAGGCAAGAAGGCAATGGGATGACATATATAAAGTCTTGAAGAAAAAAAATTGCCAACCAAGAATTATGTATCCAGCAAAACTGTCTCTTAAATATGAGGCAAAATTAGGGCATTTGAGATAAACAGAGGTTTAGGGAATCTGCAAAAATCGAGCCAAAAAAAACAAGAAATACTAAAGGGAGTCCTCTGGTCAGAAAATCAATAACATCAGATAACAACCCAAGACTAGAACACAGGACAGAGCAACCAGATACCAACCCCGATAGGGAAGTCACAAAAATAAAGCTAAAACACTGTAAACAAGGAAACAGAAACATCAATGACAACATTAAAACAAAAAAGAGGGACAAAAAAAATGTAGTCATAGATTTTTCATATGGAGAGGAAATCAAGGTGATATAAAGAAATAAAGGATTGGTTTAAACTTAGAAAAATAGGGGTAAATAGAAGGTAACCACAAAGGAAACTAACAATCCTACACACCAAAATAAAAAACAAGAAAAACATAAAGATTTAGCAAATACAAAATCAACAACAATGAAAAAGATGAAAAGAAAATAAAGAAAAACAACTCAGCACAGAAAATTAAGTGGAACAAAGAAACTGTCAACATCACACAAAAAAAGACATCAAACTGACAGCACTAAACTTATACCTATCAATAATTACGCTGAATGTAAATGGACTAAATACACCAATAAAGAGACAGAGAGTGGCAGAATGGATTAAAAAACATGATCCATCTATATGCTGCCTACAACAGACACACCGTAGACATTAAGACACAAACAAACTAACACTCAAACAATGGAAAAAATATATCAAGCAAACAACAATCAAAAAAGAGCAGGAGTGGCGATATTAATCTCTGACAAAATAGACTTCAAAGTAAAATCTACCACAAAGGATAAGGAAGGACATTATATAATGATTAAAGGGTCAATACACCAGGAGGACATAACCATAATAAATATTTATACACCCAATGACAAGGCTCCAAAATACACAAAACAAACTCTAACGGCATTGAAAAGAGAGATAGCTCCATGATAATAGTAGGGGACTTCAACACACCACTTTTGGTGAAGGAGAGAACATCATAAAGAAGCTCAATAAAAACACAGAAGATCTAAATGCCACAGTCAACCAACTTTATCTCATAGACATATACAGAACACTCCAGCCAACTGCAGACAAGTATAATTTCTTTTGCAAAGCACATGAAACATTCTCCAGGATATACCACATATTAGGCCATAAAGCAAACCTTAACAGAATCCAAAGCATCGAAATATTACAAAGCATCTTTTCTGACCACAAAGCCACAAAAGTAGAAATCAATAACAGAAAAAGCAAGGAAAAAAAAACTAACCATGGAAACTGAACAACACCTTGTTCAAAAACTACGGGGTTATACAAGAAATTAAGGACGGAATAAAGAAATTCACAGGATCAAATGAGAAAGAAAACATATCCTACCAGAACTTTTGGGACACAGCAGAGCAGTGCTCAGAAGTCAATTTATAGCAATAAATGCACACATCCAAAAAGAAGAAAGGGCAAAAATCAAAACATTAACTCTACAACTCAGACAAACAGAAAGAGAGCAACAAAAGAAGCCCTCACGCACCAGAAAAAAGCAAATAATAATAATTAGAGCAGAATTAAAAGAAACAGAAAATAGAAAAACAATTGAAAGACTTAACAAGACCAAAAGCTTGTTCTTTGAAAAGATCAACAAAATTGATAAACCATTGGCCAAACTGACAAAAGAAAAACAGGAGAGGAAGTAAATAACCTGAGTAAGAAATGAGATGGGCAATATCACAACAGACTCAACTGAAATTAAAAGGATCATAACAGAATACTATGAAAAATTGTAGTCTAACAAATTTGAAAACCTAGAGGAAATGGACAAATTCCTGGAAACTCACTACCTACCTAAACTAACACAAACCAGGGAAGAAAAATTAAATAACCCTATAACAAAAGAAGAGATTGAAAAGGTAATTTAAAAAAAAAAAAAAATCCCAACAACAAAAGTCCTGGCCCTGATGGCTTCACTGGAGAATTCTACCAAACTTTCAGAGAAGCGTTAACACTAGTACTACTAAAGGTATTTCAAATCATAGAAAAGGATAGAATACTCTCAAACTCATTCTATGAAGCCAGCACAACCCTGATACCAAAATGAGGTAGAGACACCACAAAAAAGAAAATTACAGACCAATATCCCTCATGAACATAGACGCAAAAATCCTCAACAAAATTCTAGCCGATAGAATTCAACAATATATCAAAAAAATAATTCATTATGGCCAAGTGGGATTCATACCAGGTACGCAAGGATAGTTCAACATTAGAAAAACAATCAACATAATCCATCACATAAATAAATCATAAGACAAAAATTACATGATCTTATCAATTGATGCAGAAAAGGCATTTGACAAAGTCAAACACCCATTCATGATAAAAACTCTCAGCAAAATAGGAATAGAAGGGAAATTCCTCAACATAATAAGGGGCATTTATACAAAGCCAACAGCCAACATCACCCCAAATGGAGACACTTTGAAAGCATTCCCCTTGAGAACGGGAACCAAACAAGGATGCCCTTTATCACTACTCTTATTCAACATTATGCTGGTGGTTCTAGCCAGGGCAATCAGGCTAGAAAAAGAAATAAAGGGCACCCAGATTGGTAAGGAACAAGTCAAACTATCTCTTATACACAAAAAACCCCAAAGAATCCACAAGAAAACTACTGGAACTAATAGAAGACTTCAGCAAAGTATCAAGCTACAAGATAAACATACAAAAATCAGTTGGATTCCTCCATACCAACAAAGAGAACTTCGAAAAGGAAATCACCAAATCAATAACATTTACAATAGCCCCCAAGAAGATAAGATACTTAGGAATAAATTTAACCAGAGATGTAAAAGACCTATGCAATAAAAACTGCAAGACACTAGTGCAAGAAATCAAGAGATCTACATACTTGGAAAAACATACCTTGCTCATGGATAGGAAGACTCAACATTGTGAAAATGGCAATTCTACCCAAAGCAATCTACAGATACAATGCAATCCTAATCCAAATTCCAATGGCATTTTTTAATGAGATGGAGAAACAAATCACCAACTTCACAGGGAAAAGCTAAAGGCACTGGATAAGTAAAGCATTACTGAAGAAGAAGAACAAAGTGGGAGGCCTCACACTATCTGATTTTAGAAACTATTATACTGCCAGAGTAGTCAAAACAGCCTGGTGCTGGCGCAACAACAGATACATAGACCAACGGAACAGAATTGAGAATCCAGACATAAATTCATCCACCTATGAGCAGCTGATATTTGACAAAGGCCCCAAGTCCATTAATTGGGGGAAAAGACAGTCTCTTTAACAAACATTGCTGGCATAACTGGATATCTATCTGCAAAAAAATGAAACAAGACCCATACCTCACACCGAGCACAAAAACTAACTCAAAATGGATCAAAGACCTAAATATAAAATCTTAAATGATAAAGATCATGGAAGAAAAAATAGGGAGAACGCTAGGAGCCCTAATACATGGCATAAACAGAACACAGACCATAAGTAATAATGCACAAACACCAGAAGAGAAACTAGATAACTCGGAGCTCCTAAAAATCAAACACTTATGCTCATCAAAAGACTTCACCAAAAGAGTAAAAAGACAACCTACAGACTGGGGAAAAAACTTGGCTATACAAATCCAATCAGCATCTAATCTGTAAAATCTACTAAAAGATATCTAAAGTATCTAAAAGATACTGCAAACCTTAACAACAAAAAGACAAATAACCCAGTTGAAAAATGGGCAAAGGATATGAACAGGCACTTCACCAAAGAGGACATTCAGGTGGCTAACAGATACATGAGGAAATGCTCACAATCATTAACCATTAGGGAAATGCAAATCAAAACTACAATGAGATACCATCTCACCCCAACAAGGCTAGCATTAATCCAAAAAACACAAAATAATAAGTGTTGGAGAGGTTGTGGAGAGACTAGAACACTTATATACTGCTGGTGGGAAAGTAAAATAGTACAACCACTTTGGAAATCAATTTGGCACTCCCTTAAAAAGCTAGAAATAGAAGTACCATATGATCCAGCAATCCTACTCTTTGGAATATATCCTAAAGAAATAAGAGCCGCCACACGAATAGATATATGCACACCCATGTTCATTGCAGCACTGTTCACAATAGCAAAAAGAAGGAAACAACCTAGGTGCTCATCAACAGATGAATGGATAAACAAATTATGGTATATTCACACAGTGGAATACTATGCAATGATAAAGAACATCGATGAAACTGCAAAACATCTCATAATATGGTTGAATCTGGAAGGCTTTATGCTGAGTGAAATTAGTCACAGAAGGACAAACATTGTGTGAGACCACTATTATAAGAACTCAAGAAATGGTTTAAACACAGAAGAAAACATTCTTTGATGGTTAAGAGGGTGCGGAGGGAGGGAGAGAGGTATTCACTAGATAGTAGGTAAGAATTATCTTAGATGAAGGGAAGGACAACACATACTACAGGGGAAGTCAGCACAACTGGACTAAACCAAAAGCTAAGAAGTTTCCTGTATACAACCAAACACTTCAAGGGACAGAGCAGCAGGGATGGGGGTCTGGGGACCATGGTTTCAGGGGACATCTAGGTCAATTGGCATAACAAAGTTGATTAAGAAAATGTTCTGCATCCCATTTTGGTGAGTGGCATCTGGTGTCTTAAATCTAGCGAGCAGCCATCTAAGATGCATCAGTTTGTCCCAATCCACCTGGAGCAAAGGAGAATGAAGAATACCAAAGACACAAGGAAAACATTAGCCCAAGAGACAGAAAGGGCCACATAAACCAGAGACTGCATCAGCCTGAGACCAGAAGAACTAGATGGTGCCTGGCTACCACCAGTGACCACCCTGACAGGGAACACAACAGAGTGTCCCTGATGGAGCAGGAGAAAAGTGGGTTGCAGAACTCAAATTCTAGTAAAAAGACCAGACTTAATGGTCTGACTGAGACTGGAGGGACCCCGGAAGATACGGCCCCCGGACTCTCTGTTAGCCCAGAACTGAAACCATTCCTGAAGCCAACTCTTCAGACATAGGTTAGACTGGACTATAAAACATAAAATGATACTCATGAAGAGAGTACTTCTTAGCTCAAGTAGATACATGAAACTAAATGGGCAGCTCCTGTCTGGAGGCAAAATGAGAAGGCAAAAAGGGACAGGCGCTGGTTGAATGGACATGGGTTATCCAGGGTGGAAAGGAGGAGTGTGCTGTCACATTACAGGGAGAGCAGCTAGGGTCGCATAACAGTGTGTGTATAAATTTTTATATGAGAAACTAACATGAACTGTAAACTTTCACTTAAAGCACAATAAAGAAAAAGAAAAAAGTATAATGGTAATGGTTGAACAATGTGATGAACATAACTAACGTCACTGAATTGTACACGTGAAGAATGTTGAAATGGCAAATGATTTAATACATACATATTTACACAATAATATATATATACGTGTGTGTGTGTGTGTGTGTGTATGAAAACCATTTGCTTAGAACAAAGGGCATAAAATGGAAACAAAACAAATGTCTGAACTAATTCCTAACTGAAAAGTGTCATGAAGAAACTTCCACAGGAGTATTCCTTGGCTTGCATTCCATGTTCATATATGGGGATAGAATTCTTAACAGCCTGTCTTACACGTTTACAAATGTAAAAGTTTCCAGAACAGCACTCCTTTAAATGTATGGTGGAAGAATATTGATGAAGCATGATCTAACCACCACCACTCAAAACTCCTCAGATTTTCATGGGGAAAATGAGGGCTGGACTGGGAATATTAAAGATCTAATCATCAAATTGGATTGCTTTTAAGAGAATGGACCCAAAGTCCTCCCTTTGGCAGAATGAACAAATATCAGAAAACAAGTGAGGAATTCAAAGCTGGATAACTTTGTGAAGTATGCAAGATGCAGGTCTGGACAGAAAGTAATAGGATGTGAAGAATCTGAAAGTAACTGTTGAGCTCCATTAAATGCATAGCAAATCCTCCCCAGAGCCTCAGTGGTGAACCAGAGAAATATTCTTTGGCACTAACCAGATATGCCAAAAATAGCACTAAATTTCTTCAAAGACTCTGGGTGGGTGGCAGAACTGCTGGATAAAATGAGGTGAGAAGAGTCTTTGTGATCCCTGTCTATTGAACTACTTTGAGGGGCAGAAAGTCAGAAGACTTTGTAGATTAGAAATAGAGTAAGAATGACTTAGGGAAGAGTGATTGAAGAAATAAGTGGCTCTCAGAAGATTTCTAAGCCAAGTGAAAATGGATGGGATTTTTAAAGTTTGACATTTTTTTTAAACGAAAGATGAATCAGCCTGGTTAAATGCGTAGGAAACCTAAGCTTAAAGAAAATAAGGGGCCCACTTAAAGAAGATTCCATACTTTCTGCAGACTCCTTCCTGTTTTCTTTATAGTGCTTTGCTTTGCATGGAAAGCTGACCTCACAATGGGACTTGGATTATATCTGATGCAGGCCAAAACATGTATCCCTTTAGACTGTTGATAGGGAGGGGTTAAGTGTAGGAGAGGGTAGAAAAGCAAGGTAGAAGGAAAGTTAGGAAACAGGGTTTGACTCAAGCCCCTACTGTAGGCTGCAGACATTTATGCAAGACCAAGTGAATGCTAATGGAATTTAAAACCAAAAAGCCAGTTGCCCTCAAGTTGATTCCGACTCATGGGGACCCCAGGTGTGCAGAGTAGAACTGCTCCACAGGGCTTTCAAGGCTGTGACCAGGGACGTATTACCCTATAAGCAAGGTATACGAGGGCATACACCGTGAAAACAGGTGAAACTGTGCACTACAGATTAGTAAGTAAGCACAGTTAAGCCGGAGAGTACCTTGCTTATTACTGTAAGCCTGTGTGTACTGTGCTTACTGGTTAATCCGCCCCTGGCTGTAACCTTTTGGAGGCTGATTGTCAAGCCTTTCTTCTGAGGTGCCTTTAGGTGAGTTTGAACTGCCAACCTTTGGGTTAGTAGTCCAGTGCTTAACTGACTGAGATAAATCAAGAATATGCAAAAGAGAACGTTCTGATGATGGAAATCCATAAATAGTTTTATTTTTCATTTTTATTTCAGCCCCCATCATTTCCTACCCTCAAGTATAACCCAAAGCCACTTTTTCTGATCATCTACATCTAAGGAGAGTGGAGCTCCACTCTGCACATAGAACTTTCAAGGCTACCTGATACACAAAAGTTCACATATTGGTGCCTGGAGGGGATGGGTTATGAGAAGAAGTTTGAAAGGACTAGAGGAGAAGGGAAAGGTCAGAAATGTGGTGATCAAGGGTTCATGGGAAACCAGAGGGAAGAGCCTATCTTCTCATACCTGAGGAAGGTAAGAAGGGATAACATAGGCAGTATGGAGTTGAGGGCAACCTGAGACAAGACTAGACTTTAGAGGCATATGTGTCTATCAGGTAATACGGGATCTTTAGTATTCTTGGTAAATTAAATGGGCCATAAGTGAGGTATCTCGAGGCCAGGTGGAATTTGCATTCAGAAGGTTGAAGAGAGACCCATCAGATAAGGAAATCCAAATGGGCTGTTTATACCTATAAGTGCTGTAAAGAACGAAGAGAGGATTTTTAGAAAACTATTTTGACAGAAAACAAAATAGGAAGGCAGAAAGTCTATTCACCATCGTTAGAGATCAACAGAGAAAATTGCCTCTGAGAAGCACCTTAGGGCAAGAGTCAGGTGGGAGGGGAAGGCATGATTCCTTCTAAAGGCCGATCCAGAGGACACCACGCCATGGGAGGAAGGCAGCTGCGTGCTCAGGTGTCCTGGGCAAATGCAAAACCGTCTTAAGGCCACAAGCAGGAAAAGACTTGACTCCAGAGACCAAGAGGAAGCCTAAGACCAAAGCTCAGGCCTGGACAGGGAGGACAGTCTAAGCTTCTGTTCAAATCCCTGGGCCAGGTAGGAAAACTGGGCCCCAGGGAGTGTCATCTGTTCATTGGCTGCATGCTGACTACCATTTGGTTTATTATCAAAACAGCTTTACATCTACATTGAAGAAATTTTTAAAAGAAATATTCACTCATAACACCATCTACCTAATCTAACAACTTAATGAAGCCTTTGAGGATGCCTGCTTTAAGGACCAACATTCATGCTTATAGGCATCAAACTCTTATTCTGTTCAGAAATTAGTTATTCCTGTAAAATATCTTACTTTCCACATCTAACATTTAGTTACAAATGAATAAATGAATATTAGATCACGGAAAAAGATTGTAAAATAAAAAGTCAATTCAAATAACCCAATGAAAGACAGTTACATTTTTAAATAATCTTAACTATTTCTTTTCTCTTTGTAAAATTATATACATCTCTTATAGGGAAAAACTAAATTTGGATTGGTGAAAAAATAAAATAAAAATAACTCTTAAGTTCACCCATGAGATACAACAACATTAATATTTTGTGTCTACACGTTCATTTACACTTATCTTTCCTAATAAAGAGATCACATTGTACATGCCATTTGTTAACTTATTTTCTGTGTGTGTGTGTGTGTGTGTGTGTGTGTGTGTGTTTACTACAGTTAGAACATCTTTCTATGTCATTGTATTAGTTTTTTAGGGATGCATAACAAAAACAGAATGGCTTTAAACAACAGAATGTATTGTCTCACAGTTCAAAGTTCAAGTTCAAATCAACATATTGGTAGGGCCTTGCTCCCTCTGAAGGCTCTAGGAGAAGATCCTTTCTTGTCTCTCCTAGCTTCTGGTAGCCCTGGGCATTCCTTGTCTTGTAGAGGCATCTTCACATGTCTGTCCTTCTTTTGTCACCGTCTATGTCTCTGTATTCTTCTCACCACTCACGTTGGATTAGGACTCATCTACCCAGAAAAACCTTATGTTTTGCTGTTCGCTGTTGTCTAGTCGATTCTGACTCATGGCAACCCTATGTGTGCTGAGTAGAACTGCTCCATAGGGTTTTTAAGGCTGTGACCTTTCGGAAGCCTGTCATCCAAGTTTCCCCTGAATGGGTTCAAACTAGTAACCTTTTGACTACTAGTAGTGCACTTAACCATTTTTGCCACCCAGGGACTCCTGACCTCACATTAACTTGACTGATAATATCTTCAAAGACCCTCCAAAGACCAAACAAAGTCATGTTCACAGATACCAGGGGTTAGGACTTCAACATATCTGTTTTGAGGGCACACTTCAATCATAACAGTCATTATATATTATTCTCCTACCACATCATTTTAATGCCTATCTAATATTATATTGTATGGATGCTATGTTTCTCCAGGTTTCCAAAAGCAGAGCATGACAGATGAGGGCTTTTGTCAAGTACTCTCCCCACAGTGGGAAAACTGACAGGTTCGTCCTCAAGGTCACCCTAGATATATTATCATTTATTGAACCAGTAACCTACTATTGTATAAATAAGTAGTCCAGTTCTTTGGTATTAATAAAAATTCTGCAGTAAATATCTTCGTAGTTGGTTTTTTTCCAAATCTAAGAATATATTCTTAAATTAAAGTCCTGGACGTATAAAAGCTATGTCAAAGTTTATGTACATTAGATATGTATTAAAAATGTATCCTACAAAGAAGTTGAGCCAATTTATACTTTTGCCAACACTGTGGGAGAGAGCCTATTTTCCTATGTCCTCATCAATACTGGATATGGCCGCTTAAAAATCATTGCCAATTTGAAAAATGAAAAACACTATCTCATTTTAAATTTCATCCCTTTAATTACTCATTAGATTCATCATTTTCTTATGTTCTTTGTCCATTTATGTTATTTTCTTTAGGAATTTCCTATTAGTAATGTCTTACACCTATTTTTCTGCCATAGGTGTTAAAATCCTGTTCATTAATTTATAAAATTCATTTATGATTTACAAAGAGTATAATATACTCCTTATACAGTTACTATCCACCACTCATCTGTCATTTTATTGTACTGTAGTGGCTTGCATGTTGCTGTGATGCTGGAAGCTATGCCGCTGGTATTTCAAATACCAGTAGGGTCACCCATGGTGGACAGGTTTCAGCAGACCTTCCAGACTATGGTAGATTATGAAGAAGGATCTGGTGGTCTACTTCTGAAAAAATCAGCAGGTGGAAACCTTATGAAAGAAGTGGAACACTGTCTCATGTAGTGCTGGAAGATGAGCCCCTCAGATTGGAAGGCACTCAAAATATGACTGGGGAAGAGCTGCCTCCTCAAAGTAAAAAACCAAAACCAAACCCATTGCTGTCGAGTTGATAGAGCCGACCTTAATCACATGGATGGCGTCAAGCTTTCAGGAACTTCATTTGTTGATGTGGCATGACTCAAAATGAGAAGAAACAGCTGCAAATATCCATTAATAATCGGAATGTGGAATATACGAAGTATGAAACTAGGAAAATTGGAAATCGTCAAAAATGAAATGGAACACATAAACATCAATATCCTAGGCATTAGTGAGCTGAAATGGACTGATATTGGCCATTTTGAATCAGACAATCACATGGTCTACTATACCGGGAATGACAAATTAAAAGAAATGGTGTAGAATTCATCCTCAGAAAGAACATTTCAAGATCTATCCTGAAGTACACTGTCAGTGATAGGATAATATCCATATGCCTACAATGAAGACCAGTTAATGCAACTATTTTTCAAATTTATGCATGAACCACTAATGCCAAAGATGAAGAAATTGAAGATTTTTACCAACTTCTGCAGTCTGAAATTGATTGAACATGAAATCAAGATACATTGATAATTACTGGTGACTGGAATGGGAAAGTTGGAAACAAAGAAGAAGGATTGGTAGCTGGAAAATACAGCCTTGGTGATAGAAAGGACACTGGAGAGCACATGATAGAATTTTATAAGACCAATGACTTCTTCATTGCAAATACCTTGTTTCAGTAACATAAATGATGACTATACATGTGGCCCTCACCAGGATGGAATAAAAAGGAATCAAATAGATTACTTCTGTGAAAACAGACAATGGAGAAGCTCAATATCATAATTCAGAACATGGCTAGGGGTAGCCAGTGGAACAGACCATCAATTGCTTATACGCAAGTTTAAGCTGAAGCTGAAGAAAATTAAAACAAGTCCATGACAGACAAAGTAGGACCTTGAGTATATCCCACCTGAATTTAGAGACCATCTCAAGAATAGATTTGACACATTGAACACTAATTACCAAATAACAAATGAGTTGTAAGATGACATCAAGGACGTCATACATGAAGAAAGCAAAATGTCATTAAAAAGACAGGAGAGAAAGAAAAGACCAAAATGGATGTCAGAAGAGACTCTGAAGCTTGCTCTTGAACATTGCGCAGCTAAAACGAATGGAAGAAATGAAGGAGTAAAAGAGCTAAACAAAAGATTTTAAAGGGCAGCTTGAGAAGACAAACTAAAGTATTATAATGAAATACGCAAAGACCTGGAGTTACAGAACCAAAAGGGAAGAACATGCTCGGCATTTCTCAAGCTGACAGGACTGAAGAAAAATTCAAGTCTCAAGTTGCATTATTGAAGGGTTCTACAGGGAAAATATTCAATGACGCAGGAAGTATCAAAAGAAGATGGGAGGAATACACAGAGCCACTGTATCAAAAAGAATTGGTTGACATTCAGCCATTTCAGGAGATACCATATGATCAAGAATCAGTGGTACTGAAGAAAGAAACCCAAGCTACACTGAAGGCATTGTTGAAAAACAAAGATCCAGGAATTGACGGAATACCAATTGTGACGTTTCGACAAACAGATGCTACACTGGAAGCACTCACTCATCTATGCCAAGAAATTTGGAAGACAGATACTTGGCCAACTGACTGGAAGAGATTCATATCTGTGCCCATTCCAAATAAAGATGATCCAACAGAATGTGGAAATTATCAAACTACATCATTAATATTATACACAAGTACAGTTTTGCTGAACATAATTCAAAACTGATTGCAGCAGTACATTGACAGGGAACTGCAGAAATTAAGCTAGATTCAGAAGAGGATGTGCTACGGGGGATATCATTGCTGACGTCAAATGGATCCTGGCTGAAGCAGAGAATACCAGAACAATGTTTCCCGTGTTTTATTGATTATGCAAAGGCATCCAACTGTGTGGATCAAAACAAATTATGGATAACATTGCAAAGAATGATAATTCCAGAATACTTAATTGTGCTCTTAAGGAACCTATACATAGACCAAGAGGCAATTGTTGAAACAGAACAAGAAATACCGCGTAGTTTAAAATCAGGAAAGGTGTGAGTCAGGGTTGTATCATTTCACCATACTTATTCAATCTGTATACTTAGCAAATAATCCTAGAAGTTGGAGTATATGAAAAAGAACACGGCATCAGGATTAGAGGAAGACTCATTAACAACCTGCAATATGCAGATGACACAACCTTGCTTGCTGAAAGTGAAGAGGACTTGAAGCACTTACTGATGAAGTTCAAAGAGTATAATCTTCAGTATGGATTCACCTGAACATAAAGAAGACAAAAATCCTCACAACGGGACCAATAAGCAACATCATGATAAATGAAGAAAAGATTGAAGTTGTCAAGGATTTCATTTTACTTGGGTCCACAATCCATGGCTATGGATGCGGCAGTCAAGAAATCAAATGATGTATTGCATTGGGCAAAACTGCTGCAAAAGACTTCTTTACAAATTGTTAGAAAGCAAAGATGTCACTTTGAGGACTAGTACACCTGACCCAAGCCATGGTATTTTCAATTGCCTCATATGCATGGGAAAGCTGGACAATGAATAAGGAAGACCAGAGAAGAATCGATGCTTTTGAATTATAATATTAGTGAAGGATATTGAATATACCATTGACTGCCAGAAGAATGAACAAATCTGTCTTGGAAGAAGTACAACTAGAACGCCCCTTAGAAGCAAGGATGGAGAGACTTTTGCTCATGTACTTTAGACATGCTATCAGGAGGGACCCATCCCTGGAGAAGGACATCATGCTTGGTAAAGTAGAGGGTCAGCGAAAAAGAGGGAGACTCTCAAGGAGATGGATTGACACAGTGTCTGCAACAATGGGCTGAAACACAGCAACAACTGTGAGGATGACGCAAGTCCGGGCAGTGTTTCATTCTGTTTTTCCCGGGGTTGCTATGAGTCAGAGCGGCCTCGACAGCACCTAAAACAACAACAAACTGTATATTACTCTTGGTCTGCTTTAGATGTTGCAAATATTTGTCCTAGTTTGACATTTACCTTCTAATTTTGTTTGTGCTGGGCTTGTTTCTGTTTTTGCTTTGTTTATTTTGTTTTGAAGCCCAAAAGTTTCGATTTTTAATATAATCAAATCTATCCATTTTCTTTTTTTTTTTTCCAGAATCCTTCCTTTGACATTGTGCTTAGAAAGCCCCTCTCTATCTCAAGATTATATAAATATGGACTTCTACATTCTTCTAGAATTTTTATGGTTCTTAATGCAGCTTGATTTTATTTTGGTGTAGACTGTAAAGAAGCGATCAAATGTTTCTTCCCAATTATCTCACCAGTTGTTACAACACCCCTAATCATGTAAGTCATTGTTCCTTTGTTTGAAATTCTACTTTTATCATACAATAATAATTTCTTGTTGTTTGTTACCATTGAGTCACCTCCAGCTCCTGGCTACCTTATATATAACAGAATGAAATGCTTCCCAGTCCTGTGTTGTCTTCATAATCGTTGGAATGTTTGAGTCCATTGTTGTGACTATTATGTCAATCCACCTCACTGAAGGTTTCCCTTATTTTTTGCTGACCCTCTACTTTAGCAACCATGATGTTATTTTCTAGCAATTAGTCTTTCCTGCTTTAATCATTACAACTTTATAATGTATTTTGTTATCTGATTAAGTTCCCTAGCACTCAGGGCCTGCACTCAGGGTTCCTTATCTTGCTCTGTACAACAAGACCACAGTCCACAGGAGCCTCTCGGCCTCTATTCTGTGTCCTGGAACTAGCAGCCTCCTCTTGTCTTGCTTTAGACACTGTAAGTTGAAGTATTCAGGATATTATGCTGAGAGAGATTTGAAATACAATTTGTCAATGCTTCCTTCATCAGGTCAATGCTACACTGTAATATCTGGATAAAATTCCCTGACATTTTGGGGATGCAGAAACCTCCTGCCCTTGTTCTGATACAGTCATCTCAGAAGTAATTTGAGAAATCAATGCATTGGCTGAGAACAAAGTTTTGAACTGAACCACAGTTACAATTATTTAAGCCTAAAACTATATTTACATGTTACCTACATCTACTCTATTCTAGAAATTGTTTTCTTTAAGGATGTTGTTGTCTTTGTGTGCAATCAAGTCAATTCTAACTCATAGAGACCCTATATGACAGAATAGAACTGAGACATAGGGTTTTTTAGACTGTAATCTTTATAGGAAAAGATTGTCAGGTCTTTTCACCTGCTGAGCCACTGGTGGGTTCAAACCGCCAACCTTTCAGTTAGCAGCTCAGTGATTAACCATTGTGCCACAGGGGCTCCTTTCTTTAAGGATAACCCCTTTTAACTTTAACTACCTCCTGGTACCCTCCTTGCTCTAGTTCAGCACATTCTGGTCGTGGCCAATACCCCTCCCATCTCTCACTTACCCTTCCAGAATAACAATCTACCCCGCATCAATACCTTGACTCAACCATTTCCCCTCATACCCCTGACCACTGGCTCAAATCATTCTTATATAGCCTCTACTAGCTTCCTGAAGATCAAAAGGAATTTCTGGCCAAACTCAGCTGTCAGGGGCCATGTGCTCTTTGAAACATCCTTCCATGTTTCCAAGCAGGAAGTGACTCATCCCCAAAGAGAAGCTCTTAATTATACACAGCAGAAAGGAAAGCCAGAGCCAGATACGACAAAATTGCAAAAAACCACACAAAGGGCAGCTTTTCCCATGGAATGTGCCCTATGCTGTTGTGCAGAAATTCATCCTTCTACCTCCATTTTGCTTAAGTTTATGGTAAAATTAGTTTGTATATCTTGAATTCACATCAGGTTGCAAAGCTGTGGGTGCTTGTGGGTGGGCTGGGTAGTGATGGAGACTTTGATCTGGGATTTTAAATTCCTGACAACAGGTTTAGTATCTTCTACAAGGGTAATGACTAAAAAGAAAATAGTTGATTAAAGGAAAAAAAAATTCCAGAATTCAAGAGGAAGACTTTCCTGGGATAGTCAGTTCTGCCAACAACAAAAAACACCCCATAGCGTGTAGCACAGTGCCTGGAATACAGCGGGCTTTTGTGAAATGTTTGTTTAATAAGGAGGACGAATATATTTTATGACTACAAAGAAGTCATATGGGCTATGGGAGGTTAGTGTTAAAAACCTAAAATCGAAAAGCCTAATAACTTTTGAAAATAAATTAGCTTTTAATGGACCTCACTGGAAATCTTGGGGCTTCCCTGGTCTTTGGGCTATATTTCAGTGAAGAGATTAGATAATGAGAGAAATTCAAGTGCTCATCTGGAGGTTTAGTAATTTGTCACTTATATAATTACTTTTTAAAAATCATGTCATGTCTTGCAAGGCCTTAGAGACTCTGTTTGCCTGTGTGCAAGTCTGTTTCTTCCTCTTTGATATGAAATTGTTTTAGATAATACAGGTTAATTGAATGTATCTCTATTCCCTGTTCCCCCCTTTCGCCTGACATTGCTCCACTATCAAAACATATGCACACTCAGGCACACACACCTAACACGTCAATGTCAATAGTGGGGCATTTTATTGGAACATTTGACTGTGTTCAACTAATTTCTTTCTTTTTACAACCCAGGTCGAGAATAAACAAAGAGAGGGAAATATAAAAGATTTTCAAGTGAAATACCACATTCAATTATCATATTTTTAATTGTATATATTCCTGTTTTAGAAAGTTTTCTTTTTTATTCTTTTGTAATTGCTTTTCAGGGGAAGGTAGTATCATTCAAACAGGCAGTTATCTAAGTGCTTTAAAAGCACCATTTTCAACTGACTTTTGTTGGCAAGTGGGCTTTTAAAGGAAGCTTTGTTTTATTTAAACTTATTCTCGTTATGGGAGTCTTAATGTAATGCCTCAAATTTTGCATTTTCAGTGACGTGTGGCATTTTAAGCATTGTTTAACATCAACAGAGTCAAGAACCAACTTATTTTCTCTTTTTTTCACTCTGTGGAATTGTATAGATTAGGATGATGTCTGTGTTTTTTCCAGTTTACTTAGGAGTGTCTCCCACAAAGCAATTATTAAAAGCCTTAATCCTGGGTCTTTCTTATATATTCAATCTAAATTTACTTCTATGGAGTTACCCTCTTTTAAGGCAATAAACAAGTCATTCAGTAATTCCTTGCATTTAACCCCTAAAGAATTTGTAGCCTGGGCTCTTACAATGAATTTGCTTTGCCACAGTTTCACAACCTTTAGAATATTTTGTTAGGATTTTAATATTTTCAAATACAGAGACAAAACTCCAAAAAAAGAAATTGTGTTCCAAATGTGGAGCAAAGGCAATATGTTCCAATATGAACCTTACTCAGAAGGATCTTTTTAGTAAATTTCTTAACTAAAATATACATTATCTTCATTAGGCCCTCCCCCCACAACACAAGTGGTACCATCCTGGTTTGGTTACAAGATTAGGGGGTAGTGCTAGGGCACCCCATTGCACACCACTGCTCCTGATGTGCTGTGCAGTTCTGGAAAAATCCATCCACATGAAGCTGTACTCAGAAGAGCTAGAGATTATTTGTGGTATGGTTTCAAGATGGTTCCTGGGCTTCCTAGAATGGCTTAAGGAACAGAAGTACCAGGTTGTCCTACTAGGCAGTCTGGCCCCATTTATGTGGAGTTTTTGGCTTTATTTTGGGGTTTGTTTCTATTGTTAAATTAATTGGCATCTATAATCCTCAAAATTAGGGTTAAAAGGTGTATAAAAGGGGAGCTTGATGGAAGAGTACCACAATGATACCCAATAAAGTAAAAAATGAAATGGATGATGAGGTATTGTTCTGGGATTCATATAGTCCAATATTTTTTGTATTTATAAAGAAGTTTATTCTTTACTCTGCCAAAGGAGGAAAAAAAGGTTTACTTGTTGCTTTGATGTATCTGTCAAGATTATTACATATTTTTCCTTCGTTTACACATATAGCAGATGAGAGCTAGAAGAAAATGGAGTCCTTAAGTTAGAGATATTTTTCATTTGATCCAGTGAAAAAAATTTTTTTTTAATTTTAAAGCCCAGATTTTTTTTTTTTTTTTTTTTTTTTTTTTTTTTTGCATCTTTGTTATTCTCCAGACGTTACTTAGTCTTGAATTTTCTGTCACGGTTTACTGGCCAGAAATGGGCTCAAAAGTGTTGGAAATTCAATAGACAACATCTGTTACCTTCTTACTCCTCAACTGATTTGTACATATTAAGGATAGTTTTTGTAAATTATTTCCTGGGCTCTTAGGTCTCACTTTCAGCTATAATTTTTCTCTCTTTCATGTACTTCCCAGGATAGCATTATTTACTTTTTTGCAGCTCAGATTTTATGGTTAAGCAATATTTTATTCTAATTACAAATCCCTTGTATCTTTTTTGCAGTGTCAGTGACACATCTGGTATAATTTGTTTAATATGACACACTTTGTAATAGTCAACAAAATCTCCACTGTTTCATAATTTCAATTTAATAGAAAAAATTTACGTCTTCTACCATTATAAAACTTTAAGTCATATTTGAAGCACTGGTTTTATTACAACTCTTATTTTGTTTTGCTTATCTTTTTATTCTTCTTACCTCATACTACTTTGGGACCATTTATAAGAAGTTTCTACATCAGAGTTAGTACCTTGAGGTTCGAAGTTACATTATTCAAGATGATTCCTGTGAGGAAAAGTAGCCCCAGAAACAACAAGCCCCATGGCCCTGGATGAGTCATTTAATCTTTGTGAAACCCAGAAAAACAACACGGAGGACCTCTAAGGTCGGTTCAAAAACATAAGCTTTGTAACCCTCTATCCAGTGATGTAGACACTCAGTGAAGACTGGGGGGGTGCCATATTTCCCTTGGATCCAATTCTCACCTAAAATGCTGAGTAAATCTCTAGTATGCAGCCCCATAAGCTGGAACTAGGGTTTTCAGATAAAATCTAGGACCCATATATTGTGTGGGACATCCTTATACTGAAAAAATTATTCATTGTTTATCTGAAATTCAAATTTAACAGGGTGTACTGTATTTTTATTTGTATCTAGCTAGAACCCTAACTGTAACCAATTCTTCAGTTTTCAGGCCAGCTAGCACCATTCCATTACAAGGGTCTTATCATTACTCCCTCTATTAGCCAAACATTGTATATTTCAGATGAGGCATTGGTGGTTCAGTGGTAAAATTCTCACCTCCCATGCAAGGGACCCAGGTTCAATTCCAAGCCAATGCAGATTCAATGTGCAGCCACTACCTGTCTGTCAGTGGAGGCTTGCATGTTGCTACTGATGCTGAACAGGTTTCAGTGGAGCTTCCAGGCTAAGACAGACTAGGAAGAAAGGCCTGGCAATCTACTTCCAAAAATCAGCCAATGAAAATTCTACGGATCACAACATAACATTGTCTAATCCCCCAACCCATCACGGGGATGGTAGAGGACCAGGCAGCATTTTGCTCTGTTGTAGACATTGTCACCATTAGTAGGGGCCAACTTGATGGCAGCTAACAACATATATTTCAGAGTAGGCAAATTACATTTACCTAAAGCCCTGTAAAGGAACCTTGGTGGTGCAGTGGCTAATGCACTCGACTGCTAACCAAAAGCTCGGCAACTCAAATCCACCAGCCGCTCTATAGGAGAAAGATGTGGCAGTCTGCTTCTGTAAAGATTACAGCCTTAGGAACCCTACTAGGCAGTTCTCCTCTGTCCTACAGGGTTGCTATGAGTAGGGATCAACTAGACGGTAACAGTTTAAATTAAAAAAAGAAAAAAACAGTTGTCATTGAGTGAATTTTGACTCATAGCGACTATATAGAACAGAGGAGAACTGTCCCATAGGGTTTCTAAGGTTGTAATCTTCATGAAAGCAGACTGCCACATCTTTCTCGCACAGAGCGGCTGGTGGATTTAAACTGTTGACCTTTTGGTTATAGCAACCAAGCTCTTAACCACTGCACCACCAGAACTCCATAACTTCCAATCGTTTTAAGAGCCCTGAACAAATTTTTCCTACCATTATTTATAGCCCTAGAATGGACAACATTTTAATACAGAAGCCTTCCCTGAGCCACCTCTACCCATCAGCCTCACTCACTCTATTCTGCTGGCTTCTTGGCTGAGCATATTATCTTCATTCTGTGAACAACTTGGCCAGGCTGGTATGTCAGACTGTTTCTGATCTCTAGACAGTGAGCTTTTCCTGGAAATTAACAGGGAGACTCAGGAGTATCCTTTCCAATCTGACCAATGATCACAGTTTTTAGTCGAGTATATGTTTTGAACAACGAGGCACCACTTTGCAGTTCAGTTGCCTTTGAATGCAAGAGGTTGGTTCATCTTCAAAAGAGGTTCTAGAAATGGAACCTAACCTCTCTCATCTTCCAAATTGGAGCTGCATTTTTCCCCCTGAGCAGCAGGGAAGCCAGCAACATATAATAGAGATGAAACACCATTTCTAGCCCTTTTGTCCCTTTAGCTTCTAGACCAGTGCTATTCAAACTTTAACTTGCACACAAATCTCCTGGAGATCCAGGTAAAATGCAGATTCTGAATTATTCTGTGGTGGGGGCTGGATTCTGTATTTATAACAAGCTTCCAGGCCATACTGCTGGTTCTTTAGAATAGCAAAGCTAAACAATAGCATCCATTGGGCAACTCCTTGCCTGCTCAGGGGTAGACAAGACACCCAGTTGTCCTCAGTAAGGCATGAGGTACAGTCAAATCACATAGCAGTTTCCATGAAAACCTCTGCTCACTGTTAGCTCTTACCCTCATCCTAGGTGAAATTGCTTAGTTGATAGCTCCCACACATAGCCAAGGGGCCATCTGCTCCCATAAAGATTACAGCCTAGGAAACCCTATGGGGCAGTTCTACTCTGTCACATGGGATCTCTATGAGTTGGAATTACAACACACACACACAAACTAGTCCTGGAGTGTCTTAGTTATCTAGTACTGCTATAATAAAAATACCACAAGTGGATGGCTTCAACAAACAAAAGTTTATTCTCTCACAGTCTAGGAGGCTAGAAGTCCAAATTCAGGGTGCACCTCCAGAGGAAGGCTTTCTCTCTGTCAGCTCTGGAGGAAGTTCCTTGTCATCAATCTTCCCCTGGTCTAGGAGCTTCTCAGTCACAGGAACCCCAGGTCCAAAGGACACACTCTGCTCCCAGTGCTGCTTTCTTGGTGATATGATGTCCCCATGCCTCTCTGCTTGCTTCTCTCTTTTATATCTCAAAAGAGATTGGCTTAAGTACCTCCGGGCAACATGGCACTATAGTCAGAAGCACCATGCCGTCCCTCCACAGCAAAGATCAGAAAAACTAAGTCAAACAGAGTCACACGTCAATCCTGAAACTCTAAGCATCAAATGAAGAGATAAAGAACTCAGCCAACCACCGAATGGAATAAGAAACTGACCGAGAACAGAAACTGAGGAGAGACACATGCAGAGGTCCCCTATCAGCTACCGTAGCACGGATCCGCCATCTTGGACTCATATCGGAGATCCACAAATGGGGGTAAAGAAAGCAGCTTCATGGAGCTTCTAGCAGGAGACAGAACAACTGGTAACCAGCGATATAGGCTTTCCCACCCCCTACCTTTTGTCACACCCACTTAGCCTCCTCTGCTTCCTGCAGAGAAACTCTCTTGGCTGGGAAGCACCAGCTTTACCCAGTGTCGCTTGGATTCCACCCGCCCACACTGGCCGGCTCCCTGAGTGCCTTTTGTTAGCTACTGGTGTTGCTGTTTAGATTTTTTCCTTATCTCTCATCACCTCCCCCTTCTTTCTCTCAAACAGGTGGATCCGTGTGCCATCTTTGCTTCTTCCTGACAGGCTGCAAAACACCGCTTGACTGTGAAACTGCTTCCCAGCCCTTGCCACCATGGTGGTGGGACCACCCCCTCCCCAGGGCTTTTTTTGTTTGTTTGCTTGCTCTGATTTGTTCTGTTTTGATTTGTTTGTTTGTTTTCTTTTTCTTTTCTCAGCTTGGGAGCCCCTTGTAGCCGGGCAGTACTGCGCGGCTTGGAAGCTACTCCCTTACTCTGCATAGACACATAGGGACATCCCTAGGGGCATTTCTTTCTTCTTGGTTTTTTTATTCCCCCCAACCCTTGGTTTTCTTTTTTTGTTTGTTTTTGGTTTTGTTTTGTTTTCTTCTCTCTCATTCGTTTTTGGTCTTTCTCCATTTCCAGTTTCTCGATTTATTCATTTTTTTCTTTTACCCTTTTTCTTTTGTTTCATTTTTGTTTTTCCCCATTTCTCAGTCTCTCATCTCTCCACTCCAATAGCAAGCTCCCTTAGCACTCTTTCTTATTTGTGTGTTTGTTTTTGGCTCCTGTTCCTCTCTCCTCTCTCTCATCTTTCCCATAACCACCTTAGCGTCACACATCACAATCTACCCGCTCCTTCCTGCCTACACGCACCGTGCACTTAACAACACACTCCCAAGAAGCACAGGCACGTCCTACTGGAACCTGCCCTGCACTGATTCCTGGTCTGCACTGTCAGCCCTTGTACGTGCCACAAACAACCCAGCAGCTCCCCTTCAGTTGGACCTGCCCTGCTATACCATACCTGAGTGACTGACCCTGCCCATTGGAGAAGGAGGTGAAAAGTATCATTCCCACAGATGAGCAAACAACAAAGAACACACAGCCTGCCTTCTCAGACATAACCAAATAAACAAAAAAGCAGGATAAAACAAACAAATCTACAATCAATAAACAATGAAAATAGCCACTGAATGCCCTGAAGACAGCAGACAATATCAAAACATTTACAAAAACAGGACAGGATGGTTCCAATAGGCATCCAAAATAATACACCAGATGACCTTCCAGTAGATGAAAAGGCACTAGACCTACTGATAGGGAATTCAAATCTCTAATATTCAGAATTATCCAAGAGTTGAAGCAAAAAGCAAACAAAAATGAGGAAAAAATAGACTAATTCATGGAAAAGGCAGACAAATTCATGGAAAATACAGACAGAAAAATGGAAGAATTCAAGAAAATAATACAGGAACAAAATGCTAAAATAAATTCACAACCAGAATCATACAAAAACAACAATTAGAAATCCAAAAGATAAACAACAAGATTTCAGAAATGGACAGTGTCACAGAAGGGGTGAGGAGCAGGTTTGAAATGATGGAAGATAGGATCAGTAAAATTCAAGACAAACACTTGGATACACCTGTTTGAGGAAAAATCTGAAAAAAGAATGAAGAAAAATGAAGAAACCCTGAGAATTATGTGGGATACAATCAAAAGCAAAAATCTATGAGTGATCAGAGTTCCAGAACAGGGAGATAAAACAGAAAACACAGAGAAGATTATCAAAGAATTGCTGACAGAAAATTTCCCCAGTATCATGAAAGATGAAAAGCTGACCATCCAAGAAGCTCAACGAACCCTATATAGGATAGACCCCAAAAGAAAATCATCAAGGCATATCATAATCATACTCGCTAAAACCAAAGACAAACAAAGAATCCTGAGAGCAGCTCGAGAAAAACAAAAAGTCACATACAGAGGAGAAGCAGACTAAGCTCAGATTATTCGGCATAAACCATGCAGGCAAGAAGGCAATGGGATGACGTATATAAAACCTTGAAAGAAAAAAACTGCCAGCCAAGAATAATATATCCTGCAAAACTCTCATTCAAATATGATGGTGAAATTAGGTCATTTCCAGATAAACAGAAATTAAGGGACTATGTAAAAACCAAACAAAACTTACAAGATTTATTAAAGGGAGTCCTTCGATCTGAGAACGAACAACATCAGACCACAGGCTGAATATAGGACATAGGATTGTACTAGCCAGATACCAACCTAGAAAATGAACTCTTAAGGACTATGCAAAACCAAAAGAATTACAACAGGGAAAAAGAGAGGTTAATCTGTAAATGACAACAGCATCAGAACAATAAAAGATGGAATAAATGGTGTAGGTATAGAACCTTCTAAAGGTAAAGAAGGCAAGGCGATACCAAGTAATAATAGACTGGTTCAAATCTAGGAAGATAAGGGTAAATTTCCAAGCAACCACAAAGGAAGTTAACAATCCTACTCATCAAAATAAAGAAGAAAAACATAAAGTCTCAGTAAAAAAAAAAACCTACAAAAACAAAAGAAATGAAAAAAAAATCATCAAACTAAAGGAACTCAGCATAGGAGAGTAAGAGGAACAAAGAAAACATCAGCAACACAAGAAAAAAGCACCACAAAATTCAATCCCACTCCTAGGAATATACCCTAGAGAAATAAGAGCCCTCACACGAATAGACATATGCACATCCATATTCACTTCAGCACTGTTCACAATAGCAAAAAGATGGAAACAACCTAGATGCCCATCAGTGGATGAATGGATGAACAGACTGTGGTACATACACACAATGGAGTATTATGCAAAGATAAAGAACAATGATGAATCTGTGAAGCATCTCATAACATGGATGAAACTGGAGGACATTATGCTGAGTGAAATAAGTCAATCACAAAAGGACAAATATTGTATGAGACCTGTACTGTAAAACTCATGTAAAAGTTTACACACAAAAAGAAACAATCTTTGTTGGTTACAAGGGATGGGGGGAACTAAGTAGACAACAGACAAGTGGTAACTTTGGTGAAGGGTGAGACAGTACACAATACTGGGGAAACCAGCACAACTTGTACAAGGAAAGGTCATGGAAGCTCCATAGACTCTTCCAAACTCCCTGAGGGAATGAATTGCTGGATGGAGGGCTGTGGGAACCATGGTCTCCGGGAACATCTAGCTCAGTTGGCATAACACAGTTTATAAAGACAACGTTCTACGTTCTACCTTGGTGAGTAGCATCTGGGGTCTTAAAAGTCTGTGAGCAGCCATCTAAGATACTTCACTGGTCTCAGCCCTTCGGGAGCAACAGAGAATGAAGAGAACAAGATACAAGGAAAAGATTAGTCCGAAGGACTAATGGACTACAGCTATCAGGACCTCCACCAGACTGAATCCACTACAGCTAGATAGTGCCCAGCTACCACCACTGACTACTCTGACCGGGATCACAATAGAGGGTCTTGGACAGAGCTGGAAAAGGATGTAGAGCAAAATTCTAACTCACAAAAAAAAAGACCAGATTTACTGGCCTGACAGACTGGAGAAACCCCAAGAGTATGGCCCCCAGACATCCTTTTAGCTCAGTGGTGAAGTCACTCCCGAAGTTCACCGTTCAGCCAGGGATTGGACAGCCTCATAAAACAAAATGGGATGAATGAGGCACAGCAGTCCAGGGACAAGGACTAGAAGGCAGGAGGGGACAGTAAAGCTGGTAATAGGGAACCCAAGGTTGAGAAGGGAAAGTGTTGACATGTCGTGGGGATGTTAACCATTGTCATAGGGCAATATGTGCACTGTTTAATGAGAAACTATTTGTTCTGCAAACCTTCATCTAAGGTACAAAAAAAAAAAAAAGAATTATCTATGTGAGATCAAACTGACAACAGCAACTCAAAAGTTTTCCTGGGAAGCTTAGGGCCAGTGAGTTGAAGATAATGGTGATGGAATAATTTGGAAAAGGATAGTGAGAATAGTGGCACAACTGGAAGAATGTAATTGATGTCACTGAATTTTACATGTAGAAACTTTTGGAATGGTGTAACTTTGGCTATGTATATTTTCACCAAAAAAAAGGTCCTCCAAGGTCCAGAAAGGAGAGTATTGACATGTTGCGGGGTTGTTAACCTTGTCATAAAACCGTATGTGTACTGACTGTTTAATGAGAAACTATTTGTTCTGTAAACCTTCACTTAAAGTACAAAAAAAAATTAAAGAAAAAGAAAGAGATTGGCTTAAGAAACAACCTAACATAACTGCCTCTAATCCTGCCTCATTAACATCAAGAGATAGGATTTATAACACACAGGAAAATTATATCAGATGACAAAATGGTGGACAATCACACAAAACTAGGAATCATGGCCTAGCCAAATTGATTCACATTTTGGTGGGGACACAATTCAATCCATAACATGGAGTAAATTAAATCTCATAATCCTTGACTAGTAAACACTACACTTATTTCCTACTATAAAAAATCATTATCTGAAAGATCTGGCATTAAACTAGCCTGGGGGTGTCTAGTTTAATTGGCTATTATTTTAAACGGCTTTACTTACTAGAGCTTTTATAGCTTTCTATTGATATCCTAAGGTTCCCTCACTATTAATTATATGATCTCCTTGATTTATTCAGAAGAATGTCAACACTGTTGTATCAATCAACCCATGTTTTGAGCGCCTGTTATGCTCAAATTACTGTGCTAGGTGAGGAAAAAAGAATACTGTACTTTTCCTACAATGCAGGCCCACGTTGGAGGCTTAAGATGCATTTTTCTTGGCACCTTATATATTTTACCTCTTTGAATTTTTTCAGTAACCCTCTGGAACAGTTATTATTACTATCCCCATTTTAAAGTTGAAGAAACTGAAGTTTGAATGGACAAGTTGCTTATTCAAGGTCACACAGCTAGGAAATGATAGATCAGGACTAGAAAGTTAAGCTTTGGTGGCTGGATTTTTAACTGTTCTACATGTATGTTCTACATGTTCTCCTGAGTGTATGTTTCTTTGGGATGTCTGTAGATCTACCTCATTCTTAGAAAGGTCTTTGACAGGTGGGCCTTGACACATGAGCAGGGGACAGGCAGAATGGTATGGGGTGCACTGAGCAAACAAGTCTGGTCCAGTCCCTGATATCTCTACTCCTGGCTGTGTGATCTTGGGATGGATATTTAACATCTTTAAGTCTTAGTATTCCCTCTGCAGGGAGCCCTGGTGGTGCAGTGGTTAAGCACTTGGCTGATAACCAAAAGGCAGATGATTTGAACCCACCATCCTCTCTGTGGGAGAAAGATGTGGCTGTCTGCTTCTGTAAAGATTATAGCTTTGGAAACCCTATGGGGCAATTCTACTCTGTCCTATAGGGTTACTATGAGTTGGAATCTACTCGACGGCAACAGGTTTGGTTTTTTTGGTTATTCCTTCTGTAAAAGGGCATAAAAATATTAGTACCCACCTCATAAGAGTGTTATTATATGTAAATTAAATAATACAAGCGCAGAGTAAACTTCCAAAAACGTTAACTGGTAGTTCATGTTACATAAGGGCTAAATTTTGGTGGCACCATGGAAACAAGGAATAAAGAAACCTCCCGCAGAAACCATGCACACGGCCTGGCAGCTAGAAGTAGAGGGCAAGAGAAGGAGGAAGGAAAAATACCTGAGGTTCAAGCCTCATGACCAGGAGAACAGGGAGCCATTGATGCAAGCAAACATGTCAGGAGGAAGGGTTGGTTTTGAGAAGTCAATGAGTTTACTTTGGGATGTATGAATGTAAGTTATGATAGAGCACACAACTCATTTTATTTAGCATTTACTACGTGCCACTCTCTCTGTTAGATGCGTTATAGACATTTCCTTATTCAGTCCTCAACATTAGAGGTGAATAGTACTATTGTTGGAGCCCTGGTGGCACAGTGGTTAAGAACTCAGCTGCTAACCAAAAGATCAGCAGTTTGAATTCACCAGCTGCTCCTTGGAAACCCATGGGGCAGTTCCACTCTGTCCTACAGGGTCGCTATGAATCAGAATCGACTCGACAGGGTTGTTTTTGTTTTTTTAGTGATATTATTATTATTCGCATTTTAGATGTAGAAAAACTAAGATTTAAATACAGTAAATAATCCGCGCAGGGTGACCGAGCCAGTCAGTGGCAGAGTTGAAAGCTGAACCCACAGTCTGATTGAAAGCCATATCCTTAAGCACTACACTGGCTGAGACCATGGGTGGAGGGGTTGAGCAGAAACGAGAGTGTGGAGTCAAAACCAGTTTCTTTCTCCTCTAGATTCCAATCACTTTTTTTTTTTCCTGTGTATTTTACATTCTACCTTGTATTAGAGTGATGTTTTATTTCCCTTCTACGTTATAAACTCCCTGAAAGTAGACTCTGAGTCTCTTGAACTTAGGTTGTTGTTATTGTTGTTAGGTGCGATCGAATCAGTTCTGACTCATAGTGACCCTATGGACAACAGAACGAAACACTACCCGGTCCTGCGTCATCCTCACAATCATCATTATGCTTAAACCCACTGTTGCAGCTACTGTGTCACTCCATCTCGTTGAGGGTCTTCCTCTTTTTCCCTGACCCTGTACCTTATTCAGCATGATGTCCTTCTCCAGGCACTGGTCCCTCCTGATAATATGTCCAAAGTACGTGGACTTAGGAGGTGCTCTATTATCTGTAAATGAATGAATAAATGAATGAAAAAGCTAGGAAGAGTCATCAGGACTAGACAGAAAGATATGGAAACCATTTGTACAGATAGAATAGTGCACATATTCGTAAAAAGAAAACTAACAATAAAGTAGTCAATGGTATTAGAATGATGTTAGGGAAAAGACCATTCACACTAAGACATATCTCCATAGACTATGAGTCATCGCTTTTTATTTTCCAAGGCTCCTTAACTTTTCACAATCATATTAAAATCTCTCTGTGCTTGTCATTGAATCCTATGAAGATCAGGTGTATGGGAAATGTCAAGGCGCCTTTTATTGCAACCATTCTTTTTCTCATTTTTTTTTTAACATTTCACTTTGCCTTCCCAAACAGGAAACTTGAAACAATTCTTTCTGTGATATTTCGACTTTTAGATGGCTGTTGGCAACATCAGCCTTCATTCATTTATAACAGCCCTCTTTCTGTTCAGAATTATAATTGAGAAAAAAACTGAATCCGTTTTTACTGCAGTCAAGATAACTTGGAAGCAAAAGAAAGACCATAGAACAGAATGAGAAATTAGGTTTTTTAAGACCAAACTTACTGGTCTGACAGAGACTGGAGAAACCCCAAGAGTATGGTCCCCAGACACCCTTTTAACTCAGTACTAAGTCACTCTTGACATTCACCCTTCAGCCAAAGATTAGACAGGCCCATAAAACAAACAATAATACCCATAGCTCACCATGCATACGAGACTAAATAAGCACACCAGCCCAGGGGCAAGGACCAGAAGGCAGGAGGGGACAGGAAAGCTGGACAAATGGAAACGGGGAACCCAAGGTCGAGAAGGAGAGAACGTTGACACATCTTGGGGGTGGCAACCTATGTCAGAAAACAAAATGTATATCAGTTGTTTGATGAGAAATTAATTTGCTGTGTAAACCTTCATCTAAAGCACAATTTTTTAAAAAAAAAGGAAAGAAATTAAGCTTTTTATTCATACAGTACCAATCTATAGATTCTTCAGAGTCAAGTAAGCTCTAATATGCTCTTTTGTTTAACACCAGGAAGTGGGAAGCAGACTGAGGGAGGACATGGTATACCAGGAACATTCCTTGATGAGAATCTGACTTGCAATGCAACTTGCCCACTTATTTGGGACCAGCCAATCATTTGTGTAGATCTGGACCAAACTTCCACCTCAAATCAGGGCAGAGGGGCTTTGTCTTCTAGATTAAAGACTCTGACCTAGAGAATGAAAAATAGTGGGATCTTTTGCAGTAAACAGGTCATTTACTGGGGGCAGGTGGTTCAATATTAAAATTCTCACCTCCCATAGGGGAAATTCACTAAAATACTGGTACTCAACCAGTGTGGCTTAGGCCTGTTTGGGTCCCGCCTATATCCTTTTTTGAGTGTTCCATGTTGCTTTTGTCTTTAAGCTCCCTTCTTGCTCTAGAGACTCTAGCATGATCACAGAGGGTTTTCAGTTTTTGTCATCCTCAGAAAGGTTGCATGCTACTGCAGCCAGGCTCTGTGCCCTGCAATCCTGTCTGCAGCCTTTCTGTGCCTCCCACCGTCTGACCCAGGGGAGGCCTCACCAGGGTGCTGGATGATGGGAAGCATTTGTAAGCCCTTTTGTGTGGAGATGGGGGCAACCACTTCCTGTTAGAATCCATCCAAGAATATATTCCTTCCTTGTTAACACCATGACATTTCCGGGGTGTCACCCTAAAACATCACTCAGCGAGAGCTGCTGAGACTTGCTTGTTAAGCCTTTCATGTCCAGGAGTCATGCTTAAATTTTCACCTATTACTTCCTTTAATCCCTTCAACTACCCTGGGGCCAACTATCATTATCCCATTTTTCAGAATTTGCTAAAGGCAGTCTTTCCCTAAGTGTATCCCATAAAACATTAGTTACCCAGATGCTTCATTTTGAAAAGTTTTGTAGGGTCAAACAAGTTTGAAAAAAGATGCCCAAATCCCCTTCTTAAATATTCCCAGTGCACATTAATCCTTTAGTAAAGAAACTCATTTAACTTTGTTTAACCCAGGGTGTCCCAGACTTTGATCTCTCTGTTCCTACATAACACATTTGGAAATGCTGGCCTAGATCACAGAACAAGTAAGAGGGAGGCTGGGGTGTGAATCCAGGGCCTTTTGACTTCAGTCAGTGCTGCTCTCACACAGTATACCACAGCTACTTTCTTACTTTTACTACCTCATTAATATACATAAATTTATCTGAATATTTAGGTGGAATACTGAAGGGAGAAAATGTGGACCTAAGGGAAAAAGATAAGGACCAATTTGGCAAGAAGGGACAATAAGAACAAAGACACAAGACCTAGAGGAATTATGTCCGTGTTAAGTACCCAGTAGCTACTTAGGAAGGGTTGGGGAAACAGCATTGGTTTCACCATTAGCAATACCCTTTACATTTTCATGGCAGTCTAGAGTTTGCAAAGCACTTATAAATGTACCACAAAATGTGAGTCTTATGATGAACATGGCTGGTAAGTGTTGTTGTTCATTGCTATCAAGTCAGGTCCAATTCATGGCAACTCCATGTAAAATGGAACAAAATGTTGCCCGGTCTTTCACCATTTTCATGATCCTTTGAGTCTATTGTTGCAGCCTTTAAAATGTCAATCCATCTCATTGACGGCTTCCCTCGCCTTTGCTGGCCCTCCGTTTTACCAAACATGATGTTCTTCTCCCACCATCAGTCCCTCCTAATGATGTATCCTAAGTAAGTGAGTCTTAGACAATATGCTGTGATCTATAGGGTTTTCACTGGCTAATTTTTAGAAGCTAATCTTCAGGTCTGTTTTACTAGTCTGTCTTTGTCTGGAAGTGCTGCTGAAATATATCCACCACGGGTGACCCTGCTAGCATTTGAAATACTAGTGGTGTAGCTTCCAGCATCACACAAGCCACCACAGTTCCACAAACTGACAGACAGGTAGTGGGGTATTTTAAGATCCTGCTTTTATGGATGAGGGAATTGTCAGAAAAAAAGTTGCCCAATTTCCATATAGTTTATACTATAGTTGAGAGTTGAGGCCAGATCTTATTATTTTAATCAAGAGTTCTTTCCATTGCAAAGCTGTGTAACTCATTAGGAATTAGGCTAAATGGGCAGGGAATAAAATTTGGGGACAAATTAAGATGTGAGAAAAAGCCAAAGGTCATTTTTTTCACAGTTTCACCTAGGACTGGCCACACATCACCAGCTCATTTTGGGAGTTCCATACAAAGTGTTGACATTCTATTTGGACACAGAAAGCACATTCCTTACTTTGCTCCTGCACTGTGTTGCCTCTTCTTTAGCTGAGGCTGGCAAGGCATTTTGGAGAGTTAAGACTTGAATGAGTTTGGAATAGGGATTTGCACTGGTTGGGATCCCTTCCCACAGAGTTGGCCCAGGAGCTTAGGAGAAATTAACCTCGTGAGTCAAGACAGGAGTAGGGTTACGTGGTAGCAATTTCCTCTCAGAAGAGGGAGGATTTGAGGTAATCTTGAACTAAGTGGAAAGAGGAAGCTTGGCAGCAGGTGAAATAAAAAGTTGGTATGTAAAAGGAGAACAATTGCTTAAAAAGAATGAATGGGAAATGTTCAGACATCCAAAGAAGGGAAACTTTACGTGGGTCCTAATTAAATCATGTGATTGAGTCATAAATTAATTCTACTGGGAAATACAATGCATTTCCTTTTTCTCTTAAGCATCATTTTCTTAGAGTTTCTTTTTTGTGTATTTTCCTAAAACATCAAGCATTGTGGCACACAATAAAAAGTCACTGGTTCCACGGACCATTACATGAAATGAAGCACTATCACAGAGCTTTGTTTGGAAGGAGAAAGAGTAATGACGGCTCCTTTCTAGAGCTTCTGTATTCTATGTGCCATTCAAACATCCAGGATACTTTTTTTTCCCCAGAAAATGAAGACAAGTTTCTAAAATCCTCGCTTTTGAAATAAAAATAAACATTTCCCTTTATTAGTTTTAGCCAGATTACTTCCTTTACCTCCTCAGAGCTGAAGACAAGAGTTCCTCCATCTTTTCTTGGACTCTCACTTCTCTGGGCAACTTGTTTCAAGGACTAGCAGTGCTGGGAATTTCCTGACCTTCCTCCAGCAGCCTGTGATGCAAGATAGGATGCACAGCCCTTCTGAACATGGGTCACATCTGCTCACATCTCTGACCTACTCTAGAATACTTCAATGGTGTTATGGTTAAGATAGTGTGTCAACTTGGCTGGGCCATGATTCTCAGTGTTTTGGCAGTTGTATAATGTTGTGATCACCTCCCTGTTGAGATTTAATATGTGATCACCCCCATGATGGGAACTGCTGTGAGTAGCCAATCATATTGAGAGGGAGATTCCTTGGGCATGTGGCCTGTATCCAAATATAATCAGAGGTTCTGGATTTTGCCTGTTCTGGATCCTGCAACTGGCTCCTGTTTGTCTGACCTCTGGTTCTTTGGACTTGAGCTAGCAGCTTACCTGCAGTCTTGCCTGCCAATCTTGGGATTCATCGATCTTCACAGTCTATGAGCAAGAGTCTTGCTCTCCAACCTGGGATTTTGAGTTCGCCAGCCCCTGCAGCTATGTGAATCAGGAGAAGCCTTGCAGTCTTACCTGCTGATCTTGGGATTCATTGATCTTCAAAGCCCATAAGCAAGAGCCTTGCTCTCTGACCTGCTGATCTTGGATTTGCCAGTCCCTGCGGCTACATGAATCAGGAGAAGCCTCTATTCAGATCCATCGACTTGGGACATTCCAGGGCCTACAACCGCATAAGCCATTTCCTTGATAAAAATATATATATATATATATGTATGTATGTATGTATTTACATGCTTTACTGGCTTTGCTCCTCTAGAGAACCCAGCCTAAGACAAATGGTTTCCCCAACACCTTCAGATAAGGTCAAAACTTTTTAGCATGGCACATGAAGTCTTTCACAATGTACCTCAATCTACATGTCCAGTCTCAACTGTCAAATCTCCACTCCCCCAGCTCATCCTTTGTACCTCAGACTCACTGAGCTCAGTGCCTTTGTCCAACAAGACATCCATGTTCTCTCCCAGTTCCAAGGTTTGGCTCATGAAGTTGCTCCAATCTGGGATGATGTCATCATGAATTCCTACTTCTGTGTTCTTTGTTCAGCCACCTCTTCACCTTCTAGGACTCAGTTCAAGTGTCATGTCCAGAAGTTTTTCTATATCCTGTCTACCTTATGATCTGGTGTAAATGCATTCCAGGGTTTATGCCATCAGAGCAGTTGTAACACTAACTATTGTGATCATCTTCTGAGTTGTCTCTCTACTGAACATACATCACACAAACTAATACGGAATGGCTGCTAGTTATTAAATATTTAATGGTGAACAAAAGGGACACCCATCTTACGGTCCAGTGGTGAAAACCAATAAAGTATCACATATAAAAATAAAAGCACTGACTGTGTTAAGTGTTATTAAGAAAAAGAACAGAATTTTATGAGAGCATAAAATGATAGATTGAAGAAGGATTCTTTGAGGAGGTGATAACTGAGCTGAAATTTTAAATACGAACAGGGGTTAACTAAAGAAAGGAGGAAGCGTTCTGTAGGACAAGAAATCCTGGCCTTATTTATCTCTGTCATTAGTTGACATTAAGTCAATTCCGATTCATTGGGACCCAATGTGGTACAGAGTAGAACTGCTCCATAGGGTTTTCTTGGCTGTAATCTTTACAGAAACAAACCTCTGGACTTTTCTTTCATGTTGCCACTGGGTGGGTTCATACCACTAACCTTTAGGTTATTAGTCGAGCTCAAACTGTTTGCACCACCTGGGGACCTTATTATCTCTTAAAAAGCCTATCGCCGTCGAGTCAGTTTTGACTCATAGTAACCCTATAGGGCAGAACAGAACTGCCCCATACGGTTTCCAAGGAGCAGCTGGTGGATTTGAACTACCGATCTTTCGGTTAGTAGCCGAACTCTTTACCACTGCATCACAGGGGTCCTATTTATCTCTAGGCCCTGAAAAATAACGCCATGAAACATATTTATTTGGAGATTAAGGACATGAGTGAACAAGGATTTATTAAATAAATTATGTCAGAGACACTGGTGTTCTAAGAATTGCCACATGCCTCTATGTTACCTGCTAGAGAAGTTCTTCTCAAAGTCATTGCTTGATGCTGCAGCCTTTTTTCCCACAGCCCTAGGATAAGGAAATCTGTTTCAGTGATCAATCCGACAGGACCACCTGCTGCAAAACGATGATCAGTAGGAAGTCAGTAAGAAAACAACCTCTTGTAGATGGAGACAGAAAGTCTAGGGCCAAATTAACTGGAAAATAAGAGCAACATTGGGGAAGAGGGAAGGAAGTGAAGATGAAAGCAGCTAGGAGGAATTATGGAAAGACAGTTCTGGCCAAAGAAAGAGCAGAGGTTGAATTCTTTAGTTTGGTCAGAAGCCAGGCATGATTAAGAGCAAAACTGATTCTAGAAATGGTGAGAGGAAACTTGAACCCTTGGGCTCTGCATAAGTAGTGTTTGTTTATTTTCCCAGCCCAAAGTGTGTGTGTGCTCCAAAGCTTGAGGGCTATTTGTTGTTGTCAGAGTTCTAGGGGCTGAGGGAGGAGTTTCCATGGAGAACCATCTCAGTCCCAGGAGTCACGCTGGGGCCAGTTCAACGTGAAGAGCCTTCTCCAGGGGAGACTTGGGAAACGTTTGTTTATATTTTTGATAATAAAAATGGTGTCATTGTTACCCTGATCTCATTAAGTCATTTTCTCTTTCATTTTTCTAACTCACTGTGCAGGGAGCTAAGCAGTTAATTTTCCTTTTCTCTTAAACTTCTAAAGTGATGCCCAGAACAGATACATAGTTCCTCTCAAGAGACAGCATTGCCTTACAATCTGGAAAAGCATGAAGGAGCAGGGCCCCAAGTGAGTTTTACTCAAAGCCGTTATCACTAGTGTAATCAGAAGTTGTTCTGAAGAAGGTTGACAGTTGCACCATGTTGAAGGGAACAGTTCATCCAAATATCTGCTCTTTCATTCTGCTCTGGCCTCAGTTATTAATCTGAGAATCCATATTTGACTTTCTAAAGGAACTGCCAATGCCTTCCAGAAACAATGGTATGTACCACTCATTGGCATATGCAAGAAAGCTTTTCTGATTGGAACTCAGCCACCCAAAACCTCGATGCTATAAGGAAGGTAGTGCAAAAAATTAATGCACTTGGCTGCTAACCAAAAGGTTGGAATTTCAAGTCTACCCAGAGGTACCTCTGAAGAAAGCCTTGGTAACCTTCTTCTGAAAAATCAGCTATTGAAAACACTATGGACCACTGTCCTACTCTGACACACATGGGGTCGCCATGAGCTGGAGTCGACAGCAACTGGTGGTATGGTGGACAAGGACGGTTAAAAAAAAGAAAAGAAAAAGTGAGAAACAGGAAGTAAAATTTCCCTGAGCAGCCAGGAGTGATAGTGTAAGTTCATGAATAGAATCTTACACGCATTACTTAAAGGAATACATTTTCAGACCCTCACAGAAGCAACAGAACAGTAGGAAGAGAGCACCAACTTTGAAGCCAGGCAAACCTCAGTCAAATCCTATCCCTTCTATTGATCAACCATGTGAACTTGGGCAAACTTTGGTAAGAGGCTGCTCCCAAGGCCTCATTTTCTCCATCCATAAATGGGCAATATGGAACTAAGTTTAAAGGATTGCTGATATAATTAGAAATAAAAAAATAAGTTCTCAACATTCATTCTTACTTTATAGCCTCAATTCCAACACAAATCCAGTAGTTCCCTTCTGTGGACTTCCCAAGTCCACCACTGAGTAGGCCAAGAATAAGAAGCAGGAAGAAGTTCTCTAGGCATTGGTGAAAAGGACCTCCCATCAAGTAATATCAAGGAAAAAGCTGACACTAGAACTCAAAGTGTACATCAGTCTGGAGACTTCTGCTGTTGTTGTTAGTTGCCATTGAGTTAGCTCCGACTCAGGGAAATCTTATGTTTAACAGAACAAAATGTTGCCCAGTCCTGCACCATCTTATGATCATTGGATAGTCCTACCCTCCTTAATAGGAGCCCTGGTGGCGGTGTGGTTAAGCACTTGGCTGCTAACCAAAAGGTCAGCAGTGTGAATCCACCAGCCACTCCTTGGGGCAGTTCTACTCTGCCCCAAGGAGCAAAAACCCTATAGGTCTGTTCTACTCGGTCCTGTAGGGTCGCTATGAGTCGGAATGGACTCGACAGCAATGGTTACCTTAATGGGTTACCCTCCTTAATAGGCCTGAGGGCAGTATTAAAACTCAACAAAATGAGAGTGGTTCAGTATGACAGACCTCCAAAAGTTTACATTCTATCTAGAATATTGTAGTTAAGAAGGCAAGAAGTAAGAAAATTTTGGAAATGTTCATCTATGATTTTTAAGGTTTTATTCATTCAACATCCATTAAATCTTTATTAAGTACCTAGCACATTTGAGGCCTTGTTCTAGGTACTTGATAAACAAAACAGACAATCTCTATTTTCATGGGGCTTACATTTTTTACAGACAGACAATAACCAATGAATACAGCAAAGAAGTAAATAATGCAGTAGGTTAGAAGGTGATAAGTGTGATGAAAGAAACGAAGAGCTGGGTAAGGGAGGTTAGGTGAGGTGAGAAAGGACAGGAGACAGGTTGTGATTTTAAATAGTCAAGGAGGTAGGTCTCAAAAAAAAAAAAAAAGTTTTGCACTAAAGTAAGAATTCTTTGATACTTGAAAAACCCAAAAGAAGACTGATTCCTGGAAAGTTAAGAAACCACAACTCTTTTCCTGTTATTTAATTTTTAAATTGAAATTTAACTTTAACTCATTGCCCAAAACCAAACAAAACCAGATGCCATTGTGTCAATTCCAACTCATGGCAATCCCACGTGTTTCAGAGTAGACCTATGCTCCATAGAGTTTTCAAAACTGTGACCTTTTGGAAGCAGATCGCCAGGCCTTCCTTCCAAGGAGCCTCTGAGTGGGTCCGAATCAGCAACCTTTCAGTAAGTAGTTCAACACTTAATTGTTTTGTGACATGTTGGGACTCTTCTCATTTCCCAAGTAGATGTAAATTCTTTGAGAGTGAGCTCAGATATATCCTCCACAGTGTCTAGAATATCAAAAGATGTTTAAATGCTCAAGTTATTTTGATGAATAAATGATTGTTAAGTGAATGAGACATTCTCCTCTGAACTATCACAGCTTAGTTCACTCCAACAAATTGAGGGGCTACCATCTTCCCAGTTTGGCATCTTATCCCTTCAAACAAACAGACCTCTTGCTCTCTGCTTCTCTCTCTGGCACATTTTTCATTCACTATGTCCAAGACAGTTCTGTCTGGGCCAGCACATCACCTTCCAATATGAAACTGTCCTCTTGGGCAGCCTCATGCCAAACTGCCTCAGTGTTGGATTTCCTTATGGTTTCTCCCCATTCAACAAAGACCCAACGTCCAGGCCATTGTGATAAAGTGTCAGGGTCCAAGTCAGCAGGTAGAGAAACAATACAGATTGACTCTCCCAATACAAGTTTCTCAGAAGGAGGCAGCAAGAAGGGCAGGCACATACAGTTTTGTGAGCCAGCAGGTATAATAAGTTTCAAGAACAAATTAGAAAATAGGGAGAGTGAGATTGAGGTTATTAGATAAGCCCCTGACTTACTGAGTGAATCTCTGTGGCTTTAATATTGATTCATTTCAGTGCAAGGGACAGTAATAAAATGAGCAGGTTCATGCAACTGAAAAAGCCTGGCCTCCAGCCAGGAGACAGCTAAGATACTAAACTCTCAATGTCAAAGGCCTTTTATTACATGCATTTAAAACACAACCATGCTGCTCTCATTTAGACTCATTACTTTCCTATGCCATACTACCCATCTGCAAGATCTCAAAAGTTAAAAGTCAGTATCATAAATAAGTACTGGGACAAAGGCCATACTTTGTCTAAACAGAAAACAAATCCCTAGTAAGTGAGTTTTATGGATGTTTTGCTGTCACATAAGGTTGGGCCCAAATCGGTCCTCAAATATCTGAACTATAATCTACTTTTAATTCTGTGTGTGGAGGTCCTTCGGAGCAAAACATGCATCTGTTTCCCTTTGTCGCCAACTGAGGGCCCCCACTAGTCCTTGGGCAGAGTAGCAGCCTGATACAAAGGCACTGAAATGGGCTCCAGTTAAGAAAGGGGAATAGTTCATAAGGTGGCCTAATTAAAATCAGCCCCATTTAAAGGGAAGATACATACTAACTGCAGTCTTCCACGATTCATTTTTAAGGTATGGTGGTGGTGTAATAACATGTCTGATAATAGTATGAAGGGATTAATGCTGCTCCCTCACCAGAGAAAACAAGAGACATTATTTGCAGTGGGCTTGAATCTGACATCTAAGTGAATGAATGAATAAATAAAATTAGACAGACAGATAGAAAGATAGATAAAAACCTTCCTTGGCAGTGAGGGTTGCTTGGTGCTAGAGTAGATTAAACCTGATATCCATCTTCTTTTGACAAGTCAGGAACTCTGGCAATCCTGGCAAGAAGGGGCTAGGTCAGAGCTATATGAGCAGTTACCTGTGTAGGCTGAGCGTGCCCTCTCCAATTCACCTGATCCTTGTCAGGTCTTATTAACTTAAACCCTACCTGATTTCAAGCATTGGCCTTACCTGCTTCATCCTTGAAAGTTTTTAAGTTGGTGCAAACCATTCTGACCAGCTGGACACCTAGTGCAAAGCAAGGAAAAACAACCATGTATCAGTCAGGGTTCTCCAGAAAAACAACCAGTAGCATGTACAGATCTATAAATAGATCAAGAAATTGGCGCACACATTTGCCCGGGCTGGCAAATCCAAATCTGTAGGGCAGGCTGGCAGCATGGAAACTATCAGGCAAGAGCTGATGCTGTGGTCTTGAGGCACAATTCCTTCTTCTCCAGGAAGCCTCAGTGTTTGATCTTAAGACTTTCAACTGATTAGATGAGGCTTACTCACATCATTGAGGGTAATCTCCTTTACTTAAAGTTAACTGATTGTAGATGTTAACCACGTCTACAAAATACCTTCATAGCCACACTTAGATTAGTGTTTACTGAATAACTGGGGACTCTAGTCTAGCCAAGTTGACACATGAAACTAACCATTACAAGCCATCATTATTGGGTGCTGACAATGGACCAGACACTGTTCTTTTATCTTTCCATGTATTAATTCATTTAACCCTCCCAACAAGCCCATGAAGTGTATCCTATCAGTATCCACCAATTATATAAGGGGAAACTGAGACAAGAGACATTCAATGATTTGCCTGAAGTCACACCACTAGTAAATTGCAGAGATCTGAGGAAAACCAAAGAGGGTTGACTTCAGAATTCTAATTTCTGACTTCTAATCTACCCTGCCTTTATTGTTAGCTGCTATCAAGTCTGCCCTCAACTCATGGCAACTCAATGCACAACAGAAACAAATGCTGCCCAGTCCTATACCATCCCCATGATTGGTTGCAGAATGGACTGCTGTGATCTACAAGGTTTTCATTGGCTGAGTTTCAGAAGCAGATCACCAAATCTTTCTTCCTAGTCCATCTTAGTCTAGAAGCTCCTCTGAAACCTGTTCAGAATCATAACAAGATGAAAGCCTTCACTGACAGACAGGTGGTGGCTGTGCATGGGGTGCATTGGCCAGGAATTGAATAGTGTCCCACATGGAAGGCAAGAATTCTACTACTGAACCAACACTGTCTCATACCCTGCCTCTAGGGTTGGCCAAATGCACTCTCTCTCTAGAGCGTTTCTAATTGTGTGATCCTTCTCCTGATTGGTTACCTGGTTCAGTTCCAGCATCACAGGTTTTTCTCACCATACGTATATGCACATTACACAGATAGTTATTAGACTATAAATAATGACTTTAATATTTATAACAGATCATATCAGCCACATTCTATTACACCCATTAGTGAGTGCGTATAAATCTCCAGATAGTCAGATTAAATATTTATTCATCTGCTCAAATCTCTGAGAGTCTGAAAAGAGCAGAAAAATGAAGCTACAGACTTTGGCAGCCATTTGGTGGAAATCAGCCACAACTTGTTCCATGAGGAGGAGGCAGCAGAGGGCGGGGAGTGGAGATTGATGTGGTGTCAGAGAGAGTGCGAGCCTCTAAACCTCACTGGCTTTTTGGATGCAACCTGTACTCTAGCCCAAACTTAAGACACTTGGACACCAAGTCCAAGCTTCTCAGAGTCATCTCAGAGCCTTCTTTCTCTGCTCAGTTTCCTAGCTAGCATTTCAGCCCAGCAACTAACTCCCAGACAATCCTCCACAGCCAAACTTGGATTTCTCCCAAATGGCAGTTCCCTTGGGTTCATGGCATCCTTCCTGCTTCCTCTACAATATCTTTTCTCTTTTCTGATGGCTCCTTTATTAACAAAGTCTGAGGGCTAAAATGTTTTTTTAAAAAAATAATAATAATAAATAAACTACTTATATGTTATTTATTTTATTTCATTTCTGGCTACTTCCACTTTAGGAGTAATTTTTTGTTGTCTGAAGCTTTTTGCTGTTGTTTGTATAATGAAGCCCAGACTGAAGACACTGTGGTGTCCCCAAGGCACTGTCTCTGGGCTCTGGAATTTTCCTTCAGCCCTAGCCAGCCACACCCTCAGCTTCCTGTGGGCCCTGGCTGACGAACCTTCACAGCTGGAGTAGCACTTGGCTCACGTAGCAACCTCCTTGCTAAAGCTCCTTCCTGGGAACCATGAATACCACAATTCCCATGCTTCTCCCCAGCCACTCTCAGACCCCCAGACTCCTTGAAAAGTATTTCCTATTTTCCAGCACTTCATAATTTAAATAGATTATTTTTAAGGGGAGGTGCAATTGAGATCTTTGGAAACCAAAACCTTCAGGGGGAAATCTACAAAAACAGAGCTCCTATAACACATTTGCCTCACCATCCCTCTAATTTTTATTTTTCCCTTGAAGTACAAGGTACTGTCACCAACACTGAAAACCCAGAAAGATTAGGAATTCCTTTGGATTTCAATGGAGTCCCTAGGGGGTCATATAGCTAACTCACTTGGTTGCTAACTAAAAGATTGACTGCTTGAGTCCACCCAGAGATGCCTCAAAAGAAAGACCTGGTGATCGACTTCTAAAATAATCAGCCATTGAAAACCCTATGGAGCACAGTTCTACACTGCACACTTGGGGTCGCCATGAATCAGTCTACTCAACAGCAGTTGGTTTTGGGGTTGAATTTCAATATGCTGTAATTCAGCTCCCCAAACATAGGGATCTTTGTTTTGTTTACTGATGTCTCCCAAGTGCTTAGCATTTAACAGGCACTCAATGAAAAATTTACTGAAGGGAAAAAAGGCCTCATTATTTAAGAATCATTACCATAGACTAGGAAATATATGAGAGACCCATCAATATAGCTCATTAAGTATAAACATTTAAATGGTCTAATCTATACCAATGTCCTTGCCAAGAAATAAAATTTTCTCTTCCACCTGCAGTTACATTATGATCTTGGTATTTTAAAATCAATCCTACTCCTTATTTTACTGAATTTCAAATAACCAAGGTACCTCAACAAACAAAGAAAAGTAACCCACAAGAATACAAAAAGTAAGGGTGCTAATCTTTAATCTGAGCATTAAATTCTCTTTATCTTACATGCCTATAGTGCAAAAGTTACCTGAATGTTCAAGACAAAGGCTTCTGTCAATGTTCAGATCAAAAGTATACGTAATAAAATATATTATTTGCTTAATATGACTAATTCCATGTTAGTCCTAGAAAGTTTTCTGGAAATAATGTCCTTCTCTTTCTTCTGGTAAACCCAATGTTTAAGGAAATGGCTGTGCTTTATACTTTTATGTTTATAGGGCCTGGTACAAAATAGATTATCAATAACTTTCGTTGAGGGAATGAATAAAGTGATACTTTGTCATTGGGCTAACAGTACCATATTTTGAGGGCCAAATTTGACCAAATAATCAGAAATATTGGCATACAAACACCAGGAGCTACAATCTATTCCTGGAATATGTTTCTCATATTTCCAAAGAAGAACAAAAAGTTCAACCTAGTTTACCTTATTTTTCAGAAAATGGGGTTGGGAGAGATCTTTGCCTAACTGCTCAATCTCAGAGAATAAGGAGGTTGTGGGCGAGATAGGGTAGAACAGAAAATTCTCTAGGAGTTCCTGGGTGGTGCAAACAGTAAGGGCTCAACTTGCTAAAAGTTTGGTGGTTCAAACCCACCCAGAGGCACCTCAGAAGACAGGCCTGGGGATCTGCTTCTGAAAGGTCACAGCCTTGAAAACCCTATGGAGCAGTGCTACTCTGTACTTACGGGGTTGCAAAGAGTAGGCATCAACCTGACATCACTAACAACAAGAAAATTCTCTAGGTTTCCTGGGAAGTGTAGATGGGCATGGGGTTGAATAGGATTGACAAGCCTGTTTGGGCTTAAGAGTGCCAGTTATATCTGGGCAGGGTCTAGAAATCATTATTTTAAAGGTACACTAAGGTGGACTTTTTGCAAAGATGGCCAAATTTCTCCACTCTTCCCTGTATCCTTGCCACTTACAATGCAGTATTGCAGCTCCTCCCTTCAAGATGTGAACTCTATTTGACCTCAGGCAGAAGCACCCTTGAATCTGGACTGGTCTGCTGCTCTTGTAACTTGTTTGACAAACAGAGTGTGGCAGAGACAACTTTGGAACAGTTTTCAGGGTAAGCCTCAAGAGATCTTGCTTGCTTCCACTTCTCTTGCTTGCTGCCACCGTATGAGCAAACCCAGCCTAATCTGTTGGATTATTGGAGGCGTGTGACCTGGTCATCCCTGTCACTCCAACTGACAGCCAGTCAACCATCAGACATGTGAGTGATGCCAACAAATCTACCTGAAAGCCAACTGTAGACACACAAGTGAGCCCAGCCAAGATCAGCTAAGTCCAGCAGATTGGCAGAACTACTCACTCAGCAGAACCCTACAGTTAGCCTACAGATTTGTAGGCAATAATAGATGGTTGTTTTAAGCTATTGAGTTTTGTGGTAGTTAACCGATGTACACCCCAAGTGCTCTTTATAATCAGGTAAGCTTAGGAAACATTAGTCTAGAACACATCTGCAACTTTCTTGGAATAAAGAGATAAGTCTCAATGCCAAGCTTTATAAATCTCCTGTTATTTGGCTCTTCTGGCCCACTAATTGAACACAAATGAAAATATAATTAGGAAAAGCCTACAGTAACTTTTAATAGCTTAAAATAATGCACCAAAAGCTGCAAAAAAAGTCATCAAGAATTGTAACCTCCTGAGGAGGCTGGGAGTTTTTGCAGAAGTAACCGAAAGGACTCAGGTGTCTCATTGTCACAAGTTTCCATAAAATATTCCATGTTCCAGTTACCCTAGCCCCACAAATGGAGGTAATATTGATATATAAAGCAAGTAGTGATTCTTAGTTGTGAATCCTAGAGTGAAGGGCTGTGGTGCAGTAAAGATTTTCAAGTGGGGGCTTGGAAATGGGTACTGGATTCTTTGTTCTCTAGCAATGGGCACATTCTGTACTCCTTCTAATCCCTGTATAACAACACTGTATTTTTGTATTGATGATTAATGTCTACTGTTGATGCTTCTAGATTAATGGCTTGATGACTAGACAGAAAATCCTGAGCAAGTCCACAGCAAGATGCCTTAGCTAGTTATTAATCACAAAAAGTGAACTGCATTGAGTTACAGCTACAAATGAGAGAAAATAAAAGCTAGGTTATATTGATCACTTTTAATTTGCCTTTAGGTCAGCTAGAAAGCATAAGGTGTTATAGGAAAGGTAAAGGAATCCTGGTGGCACCATGGTTAAGCACTCAGCTGCTAACCAAAACGTTGGCTTTTTGAACCCACCAGCCACTCCATGGGAAAAAGATGTGACAGTCCACTTCCGTAAAGATTACAGCCTTGGAAACCCTATGGGTCAGTTCTACTCTGTCCTATAGGGTCGCTATAGGTCAGAATCCACTCAACAGCAATGGGTTTGGTTTGGTTTGGTGTGTCTAGGAAGGATACCAGAAGCCAGGTTTCTTAAGCAACCTCCTATTTCATTCTTCTTCAACAACAGTGATCTTAACAGTCTGACAACAACAAAAAAGAACTACTTTTTCAATTAGCACACTGATTAGAGATTTCACAAGGATGTTTTTTCTCTTTTTATAAGCTAATATGTTTTCTTATTGGGAAAAAAAATAAAGCCTGGCATAGTCTTATCTATTATAATATTTCATAAGATCTCTAACATTTTGAAATAATAGAAAGAAAATAACACCAGAAAAGTGATTCAAAAAGTAACCCCTCTGGGACAAGGAAGCTGGTGATAGGGAACCCAAGGTTGAGTAAGGATATTGTTAATGTGTTGTGAGATTGTTAACCATTGTCATAGGGCAACATGTGTAGTAACTGTTAAATGAGAAACTATTTTGTTCTGTAAGCCTTCATCTTAAGTGAGAATAGCAGCACAATTGGAAGAGCGTAGTCAATGTCACTGAACTGTGCATGTAGAAATTTTTAAATGGTGTATCTTTGGCTATGTGTATTTTCACCAAAAAAAAAAAGAAAAAAGGTTAAGAAGTTAGAGGGTTGACATGTTGTGGGGTTGTTAACCAATGTCATAAAACATTATGTGTACTACTGTTTCATGACAAACTATTTGTTCTGTAAGACTTCACCTGAAGTACAATAAAAAAAAAAAAAAGTAACCCTTCTTTGAACATGGTATGCTTTGTTTAGCATTAAAGTGGGTTTAGAAGGGAAAGAATCTACATTCTTTGAGAAGCCTCCATTATGAGCCAGGTTATAAGATGAAGTAACCATATATCAAACGGCAAAAAGACTAAGAAAATAAAAGAAACCCTAATGGTGTGTAGATTTTTTACATTGTAAAGTTTTTTGCATGCATATAATAATTTCCTTTGATCCTATCTAAGAAGTAAACAGGGCATGTTTTATTACATCCATTGTATAGTCTGTACATGATAGAATCAAAAATCAAGCATACTTAAAATAAGTAGGTAACTTCCAGGAATACCTGGGTAGCACAAATTGTTAAGCACATTTGACTACTAACCAAAAGATTGGCTATTCAAACCTATCCACAGGCACCTTGGAAGAAAGGCCTGGCAATCTATGTCCAAAAAATCAGCCATTGAAAACCCTATGGAGCACAGTTCTGCTTTGACATAGGGTCACCATGAGTTGGAATAGACTCCATAGTAATTGTTTGTTGTTGTTGTTGCTTTCAGGTAACTTCCAGTTCAAGTTGGAGAATTAGACCAATGTGTCTACTCCTCTCTCTCTCCTGAGACACCATTAAATGTATTGCAAGGAATAATAATAATACTTGTTGCCTTTGAGTCAATTGTGACCCATAGCAACCCCATGGGTTGCAGAGCAGAACTGCACTCCACAGGGTTTTCAATGGCTGTAATCTTGCAGAAAGGACCTGGGGTGGTGTAACAGTTAAGAGCTCAACTGCCACCCGAAAGGTTGTGGTTTAAACACACCACCTGGCTCTGCAGGAGAAAGACCTGCTATCTGCTCCCGTAAAGATTGTTATTATTGTTGTTGTTGTGTTCTATTTAGTCACTTTTGACTCATAGCAACCCCATGTGACAGAATAGAACTGCTCCATAGGTTTTCCTAGGCTGTAATCTTTATGGGAGCAGATTGCTAGGTCTTCTCTCCCCTAGAGCCGCTGGGTAGGTTCGAACTGCCAACTTTTTGGTTAGCAGCCAAGCACTTAACCATTGAACCACCAGGATTCCTTCCCATACAGATTACAGCCTAGAAAACACTATGGCAGTTCTACTCTGTCACATGGGGTCACTATGAGTCGAAATCAACTTGATGGCACTTAAAAACAACAACAATCTTAACGAGGGAATCCCTGGTTGGTGAAAATGGTTAAGCACTCAGTTAATAACCAAAAGGTTAGAGACTTGAACTCACCCGGAGATGTCTCAAAAGAAAGGCCTGGCAATCTTCTTCTGAAAGGTCATAGCAATGAAAACCCTATGGAGCACAGTTTTACTCTGCAATACGTGGGATCACCATGAATTGGAACTGACTCACTGGCAAGTGGCTTGGTTTTTTGGTTTAATCTTGAGGAAGAAAATCTCCAGGCCTTTCTTCCGAGGAGCCTCTGGGTGCACTCACACCACGGGAACCATAATAAAAGGCATAAATTCACAACAAAAAGGGAAAGGGGGACCATCAGTAAATTCAAGATTTCAATAAATTTCTAGAAAAATGGAAAGCAGATGCAGGAGTTATGTATGATCCGAGTGGAGGAAACTGGTCAGGAATAGGGAGAGAAGAGTCAGCATCTGAACAAGGAGATGATCTGCCCTGAAGAACCACAGGACAGCTTGAAAATTGGGGAATCTAGGTACAACAGAGGGTCAGGGCAAGTCATGGGGCTGAATATAGGACGAGGGTAAGAGAGGAGATAATTGAAGTCTATAGACTAAAGGATCAAGCAAGCCATCCTTCATCCCAGGACCAGATGCCCAAGAGACTAGAGTTTACACCTCCAGTAAGGGAAGATCTTTTCTTAAAAATTGAATGAAATATTCGAGAGATTTAAAGCTTTTATTGTGGAAGGTGCTGTCTCAAAGAATTCACCAGCACTTTTGTAAAAGTAAAAAAATAGGAATGATTAAATAAATCACTTGCATAAAATGAAATGCTATACAGAGAGTAAGTTTTTTAGAATAAAATTGTTATCATGTAAGATGAAAAATATGGTTATCAGATATTGAGTCAAAAAATTAGTCACAAAATATAAGCTATTATCACAGTTTTTATTTAAAAGTTATACTTAAATATGTATATACTTATTGAGAAAAATCTGAAAAGATATTCAACAAAAAGGTAACAGCGGTTATTGCTAGTGAGTGAGATTATGAATTGTTTGATATTTTCTTTTCTTTTACATTTGTTTTTTATGTGAAACCTTCTATAAGAACATGTGATATTTAAATAATTTTAGGTTTTGTTTTTCTTGCTTTTTCACTTAACATTGTAACGTAAGATTTTCTCAAGTTGGTAAACATTGTTTATGGTAAATGTTTTTAGTAAAAATGATTTGTCTAATGCATTCATCGGGGATTCGTTTTTTGAACACTGCATATTTCCTATTATATCATAATTTATTCAACCATTTCCTTATTGTTAGATATTTTTGGATTTATAAGTTATGCTAAATTCAAAATCCTTTTCCAAAAATGTTTGTCTCATTTCTGAGTTTCTGAGACAATTTTCCTACAAGTAGAATTACTCGATCTAGTAATATCAACGTTATTAAGGCACTCAGTGAGTGTTGCCACTTGCAAATCTTTCCCCATAGTCAGTTTTTTTTTATAATTTCATTTCTTTGATTTAACTCTTTAATATTTTTTTCATAGCTGTGAGATAATAAATGTAGTTTTACCTAGCTATTTAGTCAATTTTCCTAGCAATGTTATTGGAAGCCATTCCTTTATGTTGCATATAGTATCTACATATTCACGTGCTCAATTGGTTATAGGACTATTTGTTCTGCTCTGGTGATTTTTTACATCATCTTTTGGTGCTAAAAATGGCACTGTTTTGATTATCTAAGTTTTAAAGTGAGTTTTAATATCTAGTATAATAAATCACTTCTTAATAATCTTCAAAGATTTCTGAGCAATTCTTCCTCTGTTAATTTCCTAACGCTGCATAACAAATCACCACAAATTTAGTGGGTTAAAACAACATAAATTTCTTATCTCACAGCTTCTGTGGGTCCCAGGAATCTAGGAACAGTTTAGCTAGGTCCCCCGCTCAGGACTTCACAAGGCTGAAAGTGTTTCAAAGTGTCAGCGGGGCTACGATTCTCTTCTGAGCCTTGGAATCCTCTTCCAAGCTCATTGATTGCTGCAGAATTCATTTGCCTGTGGTTGCAGGACCAAAGTCCCCTTTCTTGCTAGCTGTCAGCTGAGGACCACTTTCAGCTCCACGAAAACACCCTCAGCTCCTTGCCACATGGCCCCATATACAGTTTACAACAGGACTGTTGACTTCCTACCCGGATGGCGGGCAGAACACTTCGACTTCTTTGGAGGGCTCCTCTGACTCAATCAGTCCCACCCAGGATAATATTTCTTTTGTTTAACTCACAGTCAACTGATTAGTAACCTAATCACAAAAGTGATACCTCATCATACACACAGGTTCTGCCCAAATTGAAGGGGTTGTTGTTGTTTGGTGCCATCAAGTAGGTTCTGACTTATAGTGACCCTGTGAACATCAGAACAAAACACTGGTCCTGCACCATCCTCAAAATCTTTGCTATGTTCGAGCCCATTGTTGCAGCCACTGTGTCAATCCACCTTGTTGAGGGTCTTCCTCTTTTTTGCTGACCCTCTACTTTACGAAGCATGATGTCCTTCTCCAGGCACTGGTCCCTCCCAATAACATACCCAAAGTATGTGAGACAAAGTCTCACCATCCTCGCTTCCAAGGAGCACTCTGGCTGTACTTCTTCCAAGCCAGACTTGTTCATTTTCTGGCAGTCCATGGTATATTCAATATTCCTCACCAACAACATAATTCAAAGACATCAATTCTTTTTTGGTCGTCCTTATTCATTGTTCAGCTTTCGAATGCATTTGAGGTGATTGAAAATAACCATGGCTTGAGATAGGCACACTTTAGTCCTCAAAGTGACATCTTTGCTTTTTAACACTTTAAAGCAGTCTTTTGCAGCAGATTTGCCCAACGCAATACATCGTTCGATTTCTTGACTGTTGCTTCCATGGGCATTGATTGTGGATCTGAGTAAAATGAAATCCTTGACAATTTCAATCTTTTCTCCATTAATCATAATCATTCGTGAACATGCACTTTATAAAACATATATATCCATGGGGATTTTAATTAGACTTTCTATTAACTGTATACATAACTTCGGCAGGAACTGAACTTACCATCTTTGATCCAGGAACATGATAGAAGTCTCCATTTATTCAAATTCAAGTTTCTTTCAGCAATGCTTCTTCCACTCTCACCCACTTTGAAACCCATTGGCTCCCATCAAAGCGATGGAAATAAGACAGAAGCAAGAAAATTCTGTCTTCACTTTCACCTGCTAATGTTACACCATCTTCCAAAAAAAAAACCTATTGCCATTGAGTTGATTCAGACTCAAGGAGACCCTATAGGACATGGTAGAACTGCCCCCTGGGGTCTCCAAGGAGTGACTGGTGGATTCAAACTGCTGACCTTTTGGTTAGCAGCTGAGCTCTTAATCACTGCACCACCAGGGCTCCTGCACCATCTTACCAAAGCTTTATTCTGGGCCAGCTTTGTTTATATTCATGTGCTGAGAGTAGATACGATGCCTTTGGTTTCCTTCCCTTTTTACAAGCAGTAATTAAGTCCGTTCATTAGCTTTCCCAGCACACTCTTTTGCTTTCATTTTTGATTACTTCTTGCTCATTCAACCTTTTGTTCATGACCTTTTAAAATATACACTCACTGGAGAGCCCCCTGGGGGACTGTTGGAGCTGTTTTAGAGTCTCCCTTTTATGCCTCATGCATTTTTAGAAACACCCTTTCCTCCTGAGTCATATTCCTGTTTAGAAAATTTTCTTCACATTTAAAAAATATCTGATACAGTACAATCTTGGGTACATGTCTTAGCGTGTCTAGAATTCCTTCCAAACAATGAAATGATCATCATCAAGGCAGGGCGGGAATTGCCCAAGTACCCTGCTTTAGACAAACAAACCTTTTAGCGGATGGTGGAGTACTGAAGCCTCTCTCATTACCACATCTTACTTCCAAGCGGAGGCAGTTCCATAAATCTACATTAGAAAAGCATCTGCTGGATTAGTCAGCCAGTGAGGGGTCTCAGCACGGATCAAGGCATGTGTTGGCATGTGTTTTGGGTCGAAGAGCCCCTTCACACTCTCCAGGAGAGCATCGCCTCCCTTGCCCCCTGGTCAGCACTACAGCTGTTACGCTCTCCTCTTACCTCTGTGCTCCTCAACCTGGAACAATGAAAACCCCTGAGGTCCCCTTCCAGGTGCTCAGAGCGTACAGAGAACACTGTTCCTCCCAGGCACACCCCACCACTATCCCTACTCACCCTTTTGACCCCTCTGTTCTGTGAAGCTCCCTACCTTCAGTGAGAAGCAGGCAACACTTGCAGTGTTTGGTGATGACCCCCAATCCCTCAGAACACATATTAAGTGACCCCTCTGTTCTGTGAAGCTCCCTACCTTCAGTGAGAAGCAGGCAACACTTGCAGTGTTTGGTGATGACCCCCAATCCCTCAGAACACATATTAAGCTCTTACAGTAATTTCCTCACCATGCTCCCCTCCACTCCAATAGCTGCTCCAGGGGGAATCTACCTGTCTTAGTGTTCCAGTGCTGCTGTAACAGAAATACCACAAGCACAAATGAGTGGCTTTAAAGAACAGAAATTTCTTTTCTCAAAGTTCTGGAGGCTAAAAGCCCAAATCAGGCCATGTCGATTCCTTCCTTATCTGTAGCCCTGGGAGTTCTTTGGTTCCTTGGCAATGCTCACTTGGCTTTTGTCTTCACCTGTGTGTGCATGTCTCTGTGTCTAATCTTCTCCTGTTATAACTCAGAAGTGATTAGATTTAGAACCCCCTATTCAGGTATGCTCCAATTAACATAACAAAGAAAACCCTATTTCCAAATAGGATTACATCCATAGGTGTAGAGGTTAGGATTCCAACACATATTTTCAGGGGCATAACTTAATCCGTAACACTGCCCATTCCAAAGCTCAGCAATTATCCAACCAGAGAGCAGATGCCAGCTTCCTATAGCTAAAACCCACAAACTCTAGGAACAACTCCTTTGGAGACTTTGGGGTACTTGGCTGGGCAGGCTAGTGGTGGCAATGAAAGAAGTAACTTCCCAACATTATGTGAGGCCAGAGGGCCTTGACTCCCTATGTCTCTTTCTCTCTCTCCTCTACCCCTGTCAAAACCACTCACCAAATTCTGGGGGTAACAGCCAGATCTGAAGCCATTTAGTTAGACACAGGAGAGGGGGCTGGCCCTGGGTTTTTTAATGAATTTTTTTAGAATTCAGGGGTATATAACTCTTTATTTGACCTCAGCATTGAACCTAAGTCAGCTATTTGAAAATAATAGAAAAGGTGTCAGTCAACAACAGGTTACAAAAGGAAACATATAATACAATAATTTCAGATAATTTTAGGTGTTACGTAGAACATGAAATAGCCCAACGTGGTAGATAGTGATGAGGAACCACTGCAGATATGAAGGTTCAAGGACAGCCTCTTCGAGGCGGTTTTCCATGAGTATCCACCAGAATGATGAAGAATATCTAGCCCTTTGGATATCTGGGAAAAGAGAATTCCAGGCAGAAGGAGCGGCACTTACAAAGACCCTGAGGTGGGAGTAAGCTTGACAATTTTGAGAAACAGAAAGAAATCAATGTTCTTTACAACACTCATTTTGCCTGGGATGGGCAAGATTATAACTCCCATCCTCAGTCTCTCTCCCAAACAACATTTATTTATCAATGAAATTACTTTGCAGAATCTCTCCCAATGATGAAGAGAGGTAAGAGATAATGTTCAGTGAAGCTACTCTTATAAAGAACTATTTAGAAGCAAGTTTGACATAAACACATAATTAAACCTTGGACCCTTAGATGCCACCAACATAAAAATCATTCTTGTCTACTTTTATGTGATATCTATTCTACTAGTAATTACCTTCTATTGATATCTGGACAGGCTTTAAAATGAAGTAACTAATTCACGTCTTCCTAAAAGTCCCTGGTACCCAGGGGGCAGCTGTTTACAACTCTGAGTTATACCATCAGGAAGGCTTTAAACAAATGGATGAACCAAAGAAAAATGCTTCTTAGTATGTGTGTTATCATCAATAAAGCAAAATAGGTTTTTAAACATTCCATGGCAACTTCTAGGAAGGGAAATGACAAAATATTTCCAGGAGTAAGAGTAGCAAAATAGAGAATACTACATGATTCCCATTCTTATCTAGGATTATAAAATGCTGTTGATAATTTCTTTAAAAAATAAAACGTTCTAAGTAGACCAGACTTAATGGTCTGACTGAGACTGCAGGCACCCTGGAAAGCACGGCCCCCAGATTCTCTATCAGCCCAGAACTAAAATAATTTCCAAGGCCAAATCTTCAGACAGAGATTGGACTGGACTGTGGGACATAAAATGATACTCGTGAGGAGTGTGCCTCTTAGCTCAAGTAGATACAAGAGACTAAATGGGCAGCTTCTGTCCAGAGGTGAGATGGAAAGGCAGAGAGGTTCAGGAACTGGTTGAATGGACCTGGGGAATCAGGGATGAAAATGAGGAGTGTGCTGTCACAGTATGGGGAGAGCAATTAGAGTCACATAACAGTACATGTATCAATTTTTGTATGGGAAAAAATAAGAAAAATAAAACGTTCATTTTCAAAAAGTTTCTTAAAAAGCCACACAAACTTATCTTCCAAATGCAGAGCTATGACCGGGATTCGTTATCCCAGACATACCTATTCCCTCGCTGCCATGAGCGCTATCACCACACCTGCTGTTCTCCTGGGTGCTGTTCTTCTACCCTGGAGGGCAAAGAGGAAATACATGTGGAGGAGGTTGAGTACACTTCCCCTGCACTCTAGTGGCCAGAGCCAATCATAAGGCCAGCCCAGACTCAAGAGGAAAAGAAATAAGCTCTGTCTTTTGATGTGAGCAGTGGTGTGCATGTCCAGGTTGGAGAAGAATTGTTGTGCACCATCTTTGGAGACTCACTACTACAGGAAGGAAGAGAGAGGTACTCACTCTCCCTCCTCCACTTCTGCCCTTGCTTCCTTACACAGAAGTCAGAGTGCTCCTTCTCAAATCTAGGTCAGATCACATCACTCCACCATTCAGCTTAAAGTCTCACAACTATCTACAAAGTAGTATGCAGCCTGCTCCAACCCTTGGCCTCTTCACCCCAACCCTTGTGCCCCATCCCTGGTTCATGCATCACAGGCCCTCTGGTCTCCTAGCTGTTTCTCAAACACCCCAAACACATTTGTACCTCAGGGACTACACCTTCGCTCTTTCATCTATCTGGAAAGTTTCTCCACTTATCCCCAAGGTTCCTTCCCTCACTTCTTTTCATTCTCAGATCAAATGTCAGGGAAGCTTTTCCTGACAAACATGCATAAAATGGCAACATCCATCATCCCACTGGCACATTCTGCCCACCTACTCTGCTTGGTTTTTCTTCACAGTCCTTTGTCCCACCTGGACGAGTGTTCCTCTTTTGTTATTTGCATGTTATCAGTCTCTCTCTACCAGACTACATGCTCTGTGAAAAGAGGCTTCATCTGTTATAACCACTGCCCAATCTCTGGTACCTAAAAGAAGCCTGCACATAGAGGCTGTCCAGAAATATTTGCTGAAAGAATTGAATGAATGGGTAAATAGGGATATTATTGAGCAAAAAAACAAATCCACTGCTGTCAACTCCCTTCCAACTCCTGGCAACCCTATAGGACAGAGTAAAACTGCCCCATAGGGTTTTCAAGGTTGTAAATCTTTATGGAAGCTGACTGTCACATTTTTCTCCCGCAGAGTTCAAATCACTGACCTTTTGGTTAGCAGTCGAGTGCTTTAACCACTGTGCCACCAGAACTCCTATTATTGAGCATTAATGATTAATAAAGGGGGATTAAGTGTGATGGCATGATTTGGGAAAGGATAAGGATGGTAGTTGAATGACATGATGAACATAATTAATGTCACTGAACTGTACATGTAAAAATTGTTGAAATGGCCAATGTTTTATTAAATGTATATCTACCACAATGAAAAGGGGGAGGGAGGACAACATCATTTCTTCACCAGCTGACAGCATAACATTTCTCCCCTTTCCTAGCCAAGACAGCAGATGTTTTCAAAAGGTAGCACAGATGAAAAGCTGCAAGGATAACAATGTACTCAATCCCTACGAGAGCACAGTATAACAGGACATAAAAAGGTATGGCAATGTAAGGCAATTTTGACCAATGCACAGTCCAGGAATCTCTAATTTAGAGGGTATATTTTCATTTTCTTACCCATTCATATTGATGCCTTGTATCTGAATGGCTCTCACCCACAGGAATCTGTTAGTTTAGCATAGGCTAAGTAGATATATCCACTGGGGAAAAGTCGTTCAGTTCTCATTACAGACCCATGATGCACGTTTCGAGTCCATGCAACATGAAAGGTGTGTCTCAGAGCATCTTTCAGAAACTCTAGGGGTTTGTTTCCATAGCAGGCTTGCACCTAGTGCCCACTGAGACATTGCATCATGAGTTGGTGTGGGAATATTTTGATGCCAGAACATTAACCCTTCATGGAGATTATCACCAATGATTTAACACCAAAGAACAAGAAGTGTGCAACAAGCTCTGGGAAAGGAGAACTGAGAAGTGGCTGAAACACCTGTTCCTTGGGGTGCTTACATCTCATGCCAGCTGGCAACATTTCTCAAAAGCAGATTACTCAGTCTTTCTGGCCAATGGCTGAATAAAGCAGCTGATGCTGCAGTCCTGGTTTATCGACCAGGAAACCGATATTGAACAAATTGTTTGAGGTCAGGTCATGGAAAGGAATTGAAGAAAGAGTCAAGATGAGGATGTGAAGGATTGAAACTAACGATCTGTGTTTTATTTCCAGTTTATGCTAGCAGCAGCAAGAACATAAAAACTACCATCTAAGAGGCCACATGAGGAGCGTTGGTGGCACAGTGGTTAAAGTGATCAACTGCTAACCAAACATTCAGTGGTTCAAAACCACCAGCCACTCCATGGGAGAAAGATATGGCAGTCTGCTTCTGTAGAGATTTACAGCCTTGGAAACCTATGGGTTCACTATAAGTCAGAATCGACTCAATGGCAGTGGGTTTGGTTTTGGAAGTGGACACATTTCTAGCTTCCAGACCAGAATGTCCAGCTCAATTTCCCTTTACAATGCGTCTTATTTGAAGACTCCTCATACACACTGGGAGAAACCCGAGAGCTATAGGAAGGGGATCCTCAGAAACAAATTTGACAAACACTCTTCATTTTCTAGGGCTGCCATAACAAATTAGCACAAACCTGCTGGCTTAAAACAGTAGAAGTTTATTCTCTCACAGTTCTGGACCAGAAGTCTGAAATCAAGACATCGGCAGAGTTTGTTCCTTCTCGAGCCTCTGAGGGAGGATCCACTGAATCCCTTTCTCCTAGCTGATGGTGGCTCCGGCAATTCTTGCGGTTTTTTGGCTTGCAGACATATCACTCCAATCATTACCACTGTCTTCACATGGCTTTGCCCCTGTATCTCTCTGGGTGTTCTCCTTTTCTGTCTCTTATAAGGACACTCCTCATTGGATTTAAGGCCCATCCTAATTCAGGGTGATCTCATCTTGAGATCTTTACCTTAATTACATCTCCAAAGACCCTTATGCCAAATAAGATCACATTCTGAGGTTTCAGGGGTTAGGACTTGGACATATCTTTTTGAGGAACGTTCTTTAACACACTAGACACTCTTAAATCCAAGCTCTCAGCAGGCACCTAGTCTCATAGTCACATATTGGTCATGGCTTGGTTTTAAAGGAGATGGAAATTTGGATGGCATTGGTCCTTTTCTAATCTTCAATGTCCTTTCCCCACTCCAAAGCCCTATGTCATTATTTCTTCAAAGCCTTGGTCAGCTTATATCTTCCTAAACACAACCCAATAATTTCTATATATTCCAGCTACCCCCTCCCAAAAGCCCACTTGTTACTCAGACATCTCCAATTCCAGAAATTCATATCTAGTTACAGAGTATGTTGAAAAGCATATTGGTTTAGATCCTGACTCTGTCACCTGTAGCTCTGTCATGTCACCTTTGGCAAGATGCCCACCCTCTCTGAGACTCAGTCTTCTTATCTATAAAATAGGGTGGCCATAAGAATTAATGACATTGTATGTAAAGTGCAGCCCTGATGGAGCAGTGGTTAAGAGCACAGCTACTAATCAAAAGGTCAGCAACTCGAATCCACCAACCACTCCTTGGAAACCCTATGGGTCAGTTCTACTCTGTACTATAGGGTGGCTATGAATTGGAATCGACTCAACGGCAACAGGTTTAGTTTTGGGGTTTTACGGAACACGTTTCCTCTGTGTGTTATTGGCGGCTACTCTAGGCACGACACAGTATCAAGCATTACGGGAGTTTTACCAAAGCCAGAGAAGAAATATCATTGCCCTTAGAAAACTCATGACTGGATTTTCTCATGTTCTGAAATTTTTAGAGGAAGAAGGTTTGGTAATGCCAGTGAATCAGAATACAAACTGCGTGGATTATGACTCATCCTGTGTCTAGGAAGGCATGCACTTTCACCATTACTGATGATGGGTATTTATCCTAATTTGAAACATCTTTCAAAAAGAAATTCCCTTTCAATAACAACCTTTTCTCTCCTTAAAGCCTGTTTCCTGTAATTTCCTGTCTATTCTTACAAACTAAATAAACCCATCTCCTTCTAATTTTCTACAGGATTACTGGTTTTCAACCATTTAGTCACTTTTTAGCAACCTTCTGATGTTTTAAGCTGTGGCATTTTGATTTGGGCAGCAAATTCTGCAGGTCTAACCTAACCATAGCAAACTCCATATGAGTACTTATTCTACCAAGTGAAAAATCTCAGTTTGTGACCTCCTTCTGAATTTGGTAAAATGCTACTGTTGGTCAAAATGATTACTCAGAAGCATTGCAGGTCTCCTCTAGTGTCTTCTGAATCATCAAGAAAATTGATAATGATAAGTCTAGTTTAGATGCTAAATATATTTCTCTCTCTGCTAATTTCCTGGGATTGGCAAATCTGCATATTGTTTGCAAGATTGTTATTGTTAGGTACCATCAAGTCAGTTCAGACTCATAGTGACTCAACAGAAGGAAACACTACCATCCTCACAATCACTGTGATGTTTGAACCGATTCTTCCACCCACTATGTCAATCCATCTCATTGAGCGTCTTCCTTTTTTTCACTGACTTTCTACTTTACCAGGCATAATGTCCTTTTCCAGGGACTGATCCCTACTGATAACATGTCCAAAGAGTCTCAACATACTCGTTTCTAAGGAGCAGTCTGGCTGTACTTCAAGACAGATTTGTTTGTTCTTCTGACAGACTATGGTATATTAATTATTCTTCACCAACACCATAATTCAGAGGCATCAGTTCTTCTCTGGTCTTCCTTATTCACTGTCCAACTTTTGCATGCATATGAGGTGATTGAAAATACCGTGGCTTGGGTCAGGCTCACCTAGTCCTCAAAGTGACATCTTTTCTTTCTAACGTTTTAAAGAGGTCTTTTGCAGTAATTCCTTGTTTGATTTCTTGACTGCTGCTTCCTTGGGCATTGACTGTGGATCCAAGTAAAATGAAATCCTTGACAACTTCAATCTTTTCTCCGTTTATCATGATATTGCTTATTGGCCCAGTTGTTTTCTTTACGTTGAGATGTAATCCATACTGAAGGCTGTGGTCTTTGATCACCATCAGTAAGTGCTTCAAGTCCTCTTCACTTTTAGCAAGCAAGGTTGTGTCATTTTCATATCGCAGGTTACTAATGAGTCCTCCTCCAATCCTGATACCACGTTCTTCTTCATATAGTCCAGTTTCTCTGATTATTTGCTCAGCATACAGTTTGAATAAGTATTGTGAAAGGATACAACTCCGACTCACACTTTTCCTGATTTTAAACCACAGTGTCTCCTTATTCTGTTTGAACAACTGCCTCTTGGTCTATGTACAGGTTTCTTATGTGCACAATTAAGTGTTCTAGAATTTCCATTCTTCAAAACATTATTCATAATTTGTTACGATCCACACAGTCAAATGCCGTTGCAGAGTCAATAAAACACAGGTAAATATCTTTCTGATATTATCTGCTTTCAGCCAGGATCCATCTGACAACAGCAATGATATCCCTGGTTCTACGTTCTCTTTTGAATCCAGCTTGAGTTTCTGGCAGGGCCCTGTTGATGAACTGCTACAATCATTTTTGAATTGTCTTCAAAATTTTACTTGTGTGTGATATTAATGATATTGTTCCATAATTTCCACATTCTGGTGGAATGGGCACAAATATGGATCTCTTCCAGTCAGTTGGCCAGGTAGCTGTCTTCCAAATTTCTTGGCATAGATGAGTGAACGCTTCCAAGGTTGCATCCTTTGTTGAAACATCTCAGTTCGTATTCTGTCAATTCCTGGAGCCTTGTTTTTCACCAATGCCTACTTTGCAGTTTTAACTTCTTCCTTCAATAACACTGATTCTTGACCATATACTACCTCTTGAAATGGCTGAGTGTCAACCTGTTCTTTTTGGTACAGCGACTCTGTGTATTCCTTCCATCTTCTTTTGATGCTTCCTGTGTCGTTCAATATTTTGTCCATAGAATCCTTTACTATAGCAACTCAAGGCTTGAATTTTTTCTTCAGTTCTTCCAGCTTGAGAAATAATCGAGCATGTTTTCCCCTTTTGGTTTTCTAACTCCAGGTCTTTGCACATTTCATTGTAATACTTTACTTTGTCTTCTTGAGCTGCCCTTTGAAATATTCTCTTCTGCTTTTATGTGATCATTTCTTCCATTCACTTTAGCTACTCTATGTTCAAGAGTAAGTTTCACAGTCTCTTCTGACATCTATTTTGGTCTTTTCTTTCTTTCTTGTCTTTTTAAAGACCTCTTGATTTCTTCATACATGAGGTCCTTGATGTTATCGGACATCTTGTCTGTTCTTCCATCATTAGTGTTCAACGTGTCCAATCTATTTTTGAGATGGTCTCTAAATTCAGGTGGGATATATTCAAGGTTGTCCTTTGGCTCTCATGGACTTGCTTTAATTTTTTTCAGCTTCAACTTGAACTTGCATATGAGCAATTGATGGTCTGTTCTGCAGTCGGCCGCTGGCCTTGTTCTGACTGATGATATTGAGCTTCTCCATCATCTCTTTCTACAAATGTAGTCGATTTGATTCCCATGCATTCTATCCAGTGAGGTCCACATGTGTAGTCACTATTTATGTTGCTGAAAAAAGGTATTTGCAATGAATAAGTCATTGGTCTTGAAAAATTCTATCACGTGATGTCTGGCGTCATTTCTATCACCAAGGTCATATTTTAGAAGTTAAACCTCAAGCATTGTATAATAAATCATGAGGTTGATAGCCAATTCCTATTCCCTGATTCTTACTGGATTGAGTGGTACTATTTTCTATAATAAATCCTGCTGCTAATATTTAAATCTTATCTTCAATTCTAAGGTGAAGTCTACGGTTACACACTAACACCCTGAGGAACTAATTCAACTCACCAATGAATTTTGTTTGGTTGGCATATTATTTTGCTTTTAGGGGGCCCGTGCTCTCCGGTTCAACATACCACTGTCTATTGTATTTTCACCCATTGATGCTATCTGCCTGGTCCCTGAAGGCATTTGAGTTGGTGAGCTCTGGAGAAATTTAGCAGTTTCACTGGAAGATGTTCAGTAGTATTGGCTAATCAATCCACTGAGGGTTACTAGTAATTAATAGCCAGCCAGGCACACCCATATAGAGCTCTCTTGTTCATCCTGACTCATGGGTTCATATTCCAAGCTTATTCAATTAATTGTCAGATTGTTTCATTTCAACAACCACTTGTTAAATTTCATTGACTTATGGCACCTTGGTGTTTCAAATACCAGAAGCAATATGCCTCAAATTTTCCCTCAGTGGAATATTTGATTTTTTTTAATTTAGAATTTTAAATAAATTCTACGCTGGCCCTACAAGCCCTGCAACAAAGTTAAAAATGTACCAAGGAGCTTGTGTTTATGTGGCAAAGCAAAAACCAAACAGAATAGCAGTCTTTCCCACATGGAAAACATGATCTGCTCATGTTACTGGGTAGTCCACAGAACAATGCTTCCTTGGTCAAATACATTGGGCAAACTCTCTGATAAATACAGATAAATACCTTTGTTATGGTATAATATCTGAGCGTCTTTAGTGTGCTCCAAGAAGAACTACCAAAACCAAAGACAAAGCCATTGCCATCGAGTCAATTCTGACTCATAGCAACTCCCAGATTTACTTTCTAGCAAATTTTTTTGCACAGAACATTTATTCACTACTATTCCAAGGAGTACACTTTGAGAAAGGTTGACACAGGCTGGTGGGAAGAATTTGTGATAAATAATTCAGTGGGATCCTGGTGACTGGGCCACCCCTAAACAACTTGACAGAGTTTTGTGAGACCTGGAGCAAATCTCAGGGCTGCTGTGAGTCAGTCTTTCTTCTTCTATAAGTTGGATGGTTTACATTCTCTCTCAGCTCTAAACATTTTTGATTTATCCCAGAGTTTTATAATATTATACCTGGTCATTTTCACTAAATGACTAAAGCGGAAGAGAAAAAGAAGTACTGCTCTGCAAAATAGAAGTTCCAGGACTTCCCAGCCCCACCTGATTTTGTAGAAAATCAGTCAGGATTCCATGATCAAATGATTATTATTTCCCTGAGCCTCACTGCATTTTCCTTAAGTGGAGTTTCAAGTCTTTAAGTGTTAAGATCACTAAAAGATGTCTGCTGTTTGTTACTTCATCAATCCAAGATTTTTCATGAAATTATCACCAGAGCCCAGAGACATTCTTCCTTGAGTAAGGAAACTGAGAGAGGCTGGGGACATTATTATTTGGTTTCTTAACCTGGATAGAGATAGGTCTGAAGTTAGGACCCCCAGGGTTTTCAGTTTAGCTGTATGATTAGGTTTTTTCTTTACTGCAGTGACCAAAGACAGAAAAGGAGGTCACAGATCCATCTCCTCTCCTTATGGGGCTTCACTTCCTGGGGTTTAAATCTAATGACTCATCGTTAGTACTGGCTTAAGTGGCCTGGCAACAACCCTGCTATTTTCAACAATGATTTGTCTTTTGATGGTTCAGGAAGAAGTGGGAGCTGTTTGTACAAGTCACAAATACAGGCCACCAACCTCCCCTATTTATGACTCTTCTTTTTAAATCCAAGGAAGAGAAAAAAAAATTTCTGCTTGTGTCTCAACCTAAGAAAAATAGTTTTCTTATTATGAATCAGAACAGAGCACTGTCTGAGAATAGGATCTCCAATTTGGTAATGCAGTTCTAATAAAGTACATTCAAAATGAGATTGAATTCCCATTAAGCAACTCATTCTTAGAACTGTTTGTGCTAAGACCACAACTGCAAACATATACTTTGGCTTTTCTTCTGGATGATAATCTACACTTGAAGTATTGAAAGTCTTCTGTTACATATTTGATTGGGCCCAGGAAAACTACCTACGTGTCCTATGTGAGAAGTTGCCAACGCTTAGTGATGGACAGAAAGTATACAGGACTTATCTATAATTTTTCTAGCAAGGTTTGGTGGAAATTATACTAATCCAGAGGTATTGGTTGTGTGAGATGGAAACCTAATTCAAACTAGCACGTAAGCAAAAAAGGTAATGTGTTGGTTGGAAAGCCTGTTGCTTAAGGTATGGTGAGAACTGGGGCCCAGTTTGTAATATCTGGACTCTCACTCTCTCTATCTTCATCTCTTCATTCACCTTTGCTGAGTTTTAATCTCAGGTTTCTCTCTCCAGCTGGCAGCAAGATGTCTGCTCATAGCCCCAAGCCCACTTTGTCCTTGTAGCTTCTCTTTCTTGCAGCTTCACATATCAAATCTCATGAAGGGGTTCTAGCACGCCTTGCTTGAGCCAAGTCTTCATGGTTAAACCAATCACCATGTCCAGAGTAATGGGCTGTTCTGATTGGCCAATCTTGGGACATGTGCCCACCCCTAGAGTCAGGGTAGACAGGGCAGACAGGGTCCACATCTGACCATCACTGGGGAGAGACAGTTTTCCAAAGGAAGGGAGGCTGGCAGGCTCAAGTAAGAGATGGGTAGTAAAACACCAACTTCTAAAAAGTATGCACTTAAAGGGTGAAGGTAACCTCAGAGCTCAGCTATCCTCCTCTCTCCTATACAGACGTACCTTGTTTTATTGCACTTCACAGATATTGCATGCTTTACAAATTGCAGGTTTGTGGCAGCCCTGCATGGAGCAAGTCCCTTGGCACCATGTTTCCAACAGCACATGCTCACTTCACATCTCTGTGTCACATTTTGGTAATTCTCACAATATTTCAAAATTTTCATTATTATTATATCTGTTACGGTGATCTGTGATCAGTGATCTTTGATGTTACTATTCTGGGGAGCCACAAACCACGCCCATATAAGACAGCAAATTTAATAGATAAATGTTGTTTGTGTTCTAACTGCTCCACTGACCAGCCATTCCCCATCTTTCTCCTTCTCCTTGGGCCTCCCTATTCCCTGAGACACAAAAATATTGAAACTAGGCCAGTTAATAACCTTACAATGGCCTCTAAGGGTTCGAGTGAAAGGAAAAGTCAGATGTCTCTCACGTTAAATCAAAGGCTAGAAATGATTAAGCTTAGTGAGAAAGGCACGTCGAAAGCCGAGACAGGCCGAAAGCTAGGCCTCTTCCACCAAACAGTTAGCCAAGCTGTGAATGCAAAGGAAAAGTTCCTGAGGGAAATTAAAGGTGCCACTCCAGTGAACACACCAATGATAAGAAAGCAAAACACTCTTATTGCGACATGGAGAAAGGTTTAGGGGATCTGTCAAATCAGACACCACATTCCCTTAAGCCAAAGCCTAATCCAGAGCAAGGCCTCTCTTCAATTCTGTAAAGGCTGAGAGAGGTGAGGAAGTTGCAGAAGAAAAGTTTGAAGCTAGCAGAGGTTGGTTCGTGAGGCTTCAGGAAAGAAGCCGTCTCCATAACATAAAAGTGCAAGGTGAAGCAGCAAGTGCTGATACAGAAGCTGCAGCAAGTTATCCAGAAGATCTAGCTGAGACAATTGATGAAGGTGGCTACACTAAACAACAGAATTTCAGTGCAGATGAAATAGCCTTCTATTGAAAGAAGACGTCATCTAGGACTTTCACAGCTAGAGTGGAGAAGTCAATGCCTGGCTTCAAGCTTCAAAGGACAGGCGGACTCTCTTGTTAGGGGCTAATGCAGCTGATGACTTTAAGTTGAAGCCAGTGCTTATTTACCATTCTGAAAATCCTAGGACCTTTAAGAATTATGCTAAATCTACTCTGTCTGTGCTCTATAAATGCAACAACAAAGCCTGGATGACAGCACATCTGTTTACAACATGGTTTACTGAATATTTTAAGCCCACTGTTGAGATCTACTACTCAGAAAAAGAGAGTCCTTTCAAAATATTACTGCTCACTGACAATGTACCTGGTCACCCAAGAGCTCTGATGGAGACATACAAGGAGATGCTTTCATGCCTGCTAACACAACTTCCATTCTGCAGCCCATGGATCAAGGAGTTGTTTCTCCTTTCAAGTCTTATTATTTAAGACATACATTTTTTAAGGCTATGGCTGCCACAGACAGTGATTTCTCTGATGAATCTCTGCAAAGTAAATTGAAAACCTTTTGGAAAAGATTCACCATTCTGGATGCCATTAAGAACATTTGTGATTCATGGGAGGAGGTCAAAATATCGGCATTAACAGAAGTTTGGAAGAAATTGATTCCAATCGTCTTGGATGACTTTGAGGGACTCAAGACTTCAGTGGAGGAAGTAACTGCAGATGTGCTGGAAATAGCAAGAGCACGAGAATTAGAAGTGGGGACGGAAGATGTGACTGAATTGCTGCAATCTCATGATAAAACTTTAACAAATGAGGAGTTGCTTCTTATGGATGAGCAAAGAAAGTAGTTTCTTGAGATGGAATTTACTTCTGATGAAGATGCTGTCAACATTGTTGAAATGACAACAAAGGATTGAGAATGTTACATAAACTTATTTGATAAAGCAGCGGCAGGGTTTGAGAAGATTGACTGCAATTTTGAAAGAATTTCTACTGTGGATAAAATGCTATCAAACAGCATCACATGTTACAGAGAAATCTTTAATCAAAGAAAGAGTCAATTGATGTGGCAAACTTCATTGTTATCTTATTTTAAGAAATTGCCACAGCCACCCTAACCTTCAGCCACCATCACGCTGATCAGTCAGCAGCCATCAACATCAAGGCAAGACCCTCCACCAGCAAAATGATTACTGAAGGCTCAGATGATGGTTAATAGCATTTTTTAGCAATAAAGTATTTCTTAAATAAGGTATGTATATTGTTTTTGTAGACGTAATGCTATTGCACATCTAAGAGACTACAGTATAGCGTACATATGACTTTTATATGCACTTGGAAACCAAAAAATTCACGTGACTCCCTTTATTATGGTGGTCTGGAACCAAACCTACAGTATCTCCAAAGTATCCCTGTACAAGGTACTGCTGAGGATCCGAACAGGGTAGTGGCCCAGAACACACTTATAAAATCTCTTCCTCCCAACTATTACCTTCTCTGCGATGCCTGCTGATATAAAACTTGAAGCTTAGACACTCAAATATTTAATAAAAATGAAAAGAGGATTAGTGAGACAAAGTACTTAGATTCAAAGGAAAGCATTTTTTATTTACTTACTGGGATTTTATGTTTCACCTAGACTAGGAAGTTTCCTTTTTTTTTTTTTTACTTTCAGTTTGAAATGGCTTAAAATAAGGTTAGAGAGAAACTTTGAAAATACTATCTTGCTCAAATGCCCCCAGCCCATGAATTAAGTAGCTGGGATGAGACCTATAAAATATAAGTGAGTACTCAATGCCCAAAAAAGTTTGCTGAAGACTCAGGTGTAATCAATGATTTATATTTTCATATTTTTCTTAAAATTCTGACTTGCTTCCTGAGGCATGGTTTTCACACCTGCTGTTGTGCCTGCATCACCTGTCTCGCGGTCATCATGTGGCTGGCCTTTTCTCTCCTCCAGCATCCCCTCCACAAAGGTGCTCTCCTGCCCCGTCTACAGTAAATAGGCCACCCTTCAGTGACTTTCTATCACAGAGCCCCATCTGCTTTGCTCACGCAGCTAATCACAGTTGACTTCACGTTTGTCTACGTGTTTACTGTTGCTCCCAGATTATAAGAACTATGAAGGCAGGCACCAATTGCCATTGAGTCAGCTGCAACTCATGGCAACCCCATGTGTGTCAGAGTTGAACTGTGCTCCATAGGGGGTTTTCAGTGGCTGATTTTTCAGCAATAGATTGCCAGGGCTTTCTTCTGAGGTGCCTCTGGGTGGAATTGAACCTCCAACCTTTCGTTAGCAGCCGAGTGCATTAACCATTTGTACCACCCAGGGATGAAGGCAGGGGTCAACTTTATTTGCCAAAGTCCATTCAGCAACTAGCACAGTTCTTGGCACATTGTAGAGATCAATAAATGAATGAATGAAGTATTTCAGAAGAAAGGTAATTTAGAACTGCTGGGTCTTTGGACAGGCTGAGAAGCGCAAGAAGCAGCACATCCTGCTAGGCACAGCTGTCTTTCTTCTTTCAGGCAGAAACTGGGAAGGTGATGAGATGTATGTGGGAGTAACAGGATCTCTGCCTGACCTGTCATCTCTGATTGCTCCCATCTTCTTGTACCCACTTGCCCTGGCAAACTTGCTCTCAGGAAAGAGTGAATACATTCCTTCACTGTGTTGTATGCGACTAACAACAGCTTAACATAGTAACCTTTACCAGGGCTTTTTGAATTTTAATAGAAACTAAAGCCTCAAATTTTTATTAGATTTCCACCATGGGAGCTGGAGAGTATAGAGGATATATGAGGAGTCCTTAGAGTCTGGCAACATAGGCAAATATGCATAATATCATCAAGGACATCCTCAATTTGTAAAGAAATTAATATTATCTGTGTTCCTAGACTTAATGGACATCCTATATTTCCTATTATATATTTAGGGGAAAAGAATCTTTAAAATGCACTTTTAGAACATTCTAGGGTTGTGAAGAAATGAATTCCTCTAAACTAGAAGGAAAGAAGGGGCAAGGTAAATAGCCTAGCACCCTGGAGAAATTTTCATAAAAGGCAGGTGGGAAGTGACAAGAAAGAGGGGCAGAAGGAGGAGGAAGAAACAAAAGTTATCCTAATCTTCTCAAATTCCAGGAGTAAGGTTGGAAGGAAGCATTTTTGCCCGGCCTGGATTAACTAAAATTTAAACTGTTTACTTATATGCAGGAACATTCTTTTTCCTTTGTTCTTATTGAAACTTGAAGCTGAGTTCTGAATAAATCCATCTTTTAACCATTGTACCTTGGCTCAAAGAGCTGTCTAGTCGATATTGATGGAATTCAAGTTTCTAAAGAAATCTGCTTCTTTGGGGACACACCTTGCTGGTTTACAGGTGTCTAATCTCTTCGAAAACACAGAACTACATTTCGTCTCTGGGTGTGAGTTCACACTCGTGGCTAAAACCCTGTCAGGTTGTTGTTGTTGGCTGCCTGCCCTCCAGTCATCCTGGACTCATGGTGACCCCCTGCACAACAGGATTGGATTGTTATGATCCATAGGGTTTTCATTAGCTGATTTTTGGAAGTAGATTGCCGGGCCTTTCTTCCTAGCCCATATTAGTCTGGAAGCTCTGCTGAAACTTGTTCAGCATCATAGCAACACACAGGCCTCCACTGACAAATGAGTGGTGGCTACAGATGAGGTGCATTGACCAGGGATTGAACCCAGGCTTCTGCATAGAAGGCAAGAATTCTTCCACTGAACTACCATTTCCCCAAACCCCATCATGTTGTTGTTGTTGTGTGCCATTGAGTCGATTCTGACTCACAGCGACCCTATAGGACAGAGTAGAACTGCCCCACAGGGTTATAGCCCCTAGGCTATAATCTTTATAGGAGCAGATCGCCAGGAGTGCCTGGTGGATTCAAACTGCTGATCTTTTGGTTAGCAGCCGGGCTCTTAACCACTGCACCACTAGGGCTCTCCTAACTCCGTCACTGGACACTATTAATAAAGGCACTAGGTCATCCACCGTCATGTGGATAAAACCTTTACACAGTAACCAGGCCACTTCGTGTAGGGGCTCTCATTTCCCGGCTGGCCGTTCTCAGCTGACCAGGTGTTCTGAGTCATTACATCTGAGTTCACTTCTAACGTGTTATCTATCGCTCCACCTCAGCAGCTCACTGCAGGTGCAGTGAATATCATTTATGCTACTAAGTCAACTAAATAAAGTAAAACTTGAGAAAACTGGAAACTGTGTAGGGCGGAAATCACCCAGAGAAGGAAAACTCAAATGTTTTCCACAAAACCGAGCGACAGAAAAGTGGTAAGAGTGCTCCTTGGAAAAGGTGGGAAACCTACAAGACCCGGGAAAACAAGGCAGTCCCATCGAGTACTGGCTTTCACAGGTTTCACTGTACTTGATTCCAAATTACTTAGGAATATAGATAATGCTAGTAATAATTTGAGATGCTGGGTCTTAAATAAAGTACCTTGTTTCCTCCTGGAAGCCACCAGTAGACAGTTGAGAGTAATGAAATGAATAGCTGGGTACCCACCAAAAAAAAAAGTCTTAAAGCCAGAAGAGACTTGCTGATATCACAGATGCCAACAGAATCAGACATGACCTCAGTCTACTTATGCTATTTAGGAAAATGGCGCAAACGCTAACGAAGGGACCTGAGGCCAGTGCTCCACAGACAGCTCATGTCTGGGTCATGTGTTTCCTCCCAGCCCTGATAGCCACTTTTCTGTGGTCTTCGTCTGGGCCTCAACTTAAAGAGCAGATATAATCATAATTTCAATCCTTTGTCCTTATCAGTGTGGCTGTTGGGGGAATTTCTCAACTTTTCAATATCTCAGTACTTAGCATGAAAGTACAAGCGTAAATACTGTCCTTTCTTCAAGCATTTTTGAAATATTCTGATGAGACCACAAAAGCTTTGAATTTCTTGCATCATTTGTTGAATGGACTTTAATGTTAAATTTAATTTATCTTGGGGATTTCTACACCTTCTAACCATATTCCCTCTGTATGGTGGTTTTGGAAATTGTGAATACTAGAATTTAATTACATGGACATATTTTTCCAAGGAGCATTTGTTAGGTTTGGCCATGGATATGCCTCAGGTCAAAACAAGCTGCTCTAATTTTTGATAATCTGTAAAAAACCCGTTAGAAATAGAAACTCCTAATGTAAGGCTACAGTGTGAACAAATGCACTCACAAAACTCCAAATCACAGACAGTTCAGTTCTAGTCACATAATGTTGGAGTTAGAACGAGCCTTTTCTAACTTCCCATTTTACAGATGAAGCCCAGAGAGATTAAAAGTCTTGACCAAAATCACAGTGCTGGTTAATGGCAGAGCCAAGACCAAGCACTGAACCTTGACTTTAAAATGAAACACTGACTTTGCCTTATGGTCCTTTTCAACTCAAATCTGCTCATTATCATTTATTCAATTAACAAAAATTTACTAAATGATTGCTATGTCCCAGGCATTGGGATATGACTGTGAAATAATACAGACATGGTAGCTGCCCTCATGGAGCTTAGATTCAAGCGGTGAAACACACAAGCAAATAAGTAAAATAATTACATGTTGGGCTATGTGCTATGTAGGAAACAACCAGGGTGCTGTGAGAAAATAACAGGGAGTATTCACTTTAGATACAGCACTTAGCTACTGAATGATAGTTCATATCTTTCTACAGGATAAGCATTTAAACTCAGATATCTGAAGAATGAGAAAGAGATAACCATGAGAACAGTTTGGAAAGGAGGGGAAAGAGAATTCTGAGCATCTAGAGGTTCCTCTAATATTGTTGAGCATGAGGCCAGTCTAGAGTCTCCTCTGATAAAGGATATGCTTACGCTGTTGGAGGAGTCCCTCGGTAGAAGAAGCAGTTAACATGCTTGGCTGCTAACCAAAAGGTGGGAGGTTCAAGTCCACCAGAAGCACCTTGGAAGAAAAGCCTGGCAATCTACTTCCAAAACATCACAGCCATTAAAACCCCTATGGAGCACAGTTCTACTCTGACACACATGGGTCACCTTGAGTTGCAGTTTACTTGATGGCAACTGGTATGGTGTCCCAGATGAGCCTCCTGCCTGACTTCCATACATACCTATCTGAATTCCTCATTCAGAGAAGGACATTGCTTTTCATATCCGTAAGTAGGCTCCTCTTGTTATTTAGAATGAGACTCACACTCTTTTTCATCCTCTCCTCCACCCTCATTCACCTTCTGCAAACAAAATAACAAAAGAGACTGAGGTTGCATAGGTTTCCACTACTAGCCCTGCTCATGGAATCTTAACTCCTTCCTGATTTAACAGAGGACAAATCTTCCTAGAGGCAAAAAATAAAATAAAGCATAGGACTTAGGAAATTATTCAAATAGTTCATGAGCTGATGAGAATTCCACCTGGTCTCATCAGTTATATTTACAGTATAATGAGTTCATTTCTCCATGTTTTACACTCTAAACAGATGTGTAAATGAAAAATGATGCTCAAAAAGTCCACTTGCATTGAACCTGCTGACTTGATGACATGGAAGGTCCTGACTCCATCTGAATCCACTGATCTTCTTCGAATCTGACCCATTAAAACATCCCAGAGGTCTTGATGTTCATCTTTATCTAAAATGGTATTTTGATTGTAACCTTCGGAAGCAAATAGGAATGCTTTATTAAAGTTTCAGTCAAGTCCCACTCAGACTCCCTAGTGTCAGACCTCACACACTAAAATATAAATGTTTGTAGATAACATGAACATGAACCTACCCTCTCCATCTGACTTAGTAAATAACCTGACATCTTGGATAATCTTGGATTTGATGGCTACCGCTTGCCAGAAGCCTGGTTCTCTCCAGTCAGTTGGTTCAGATGGGATGGTTTTAAAGAAGCTAGAGCTACAGATTCAGTTCCCTTGGGGACTAATTAGCTTCACACAGAGAAAAAAATCTTTGAAATTCGCCTCATAACCCCAGCCAACTATTCTGGAAGTGCATTCACTGGGAAAAGAAGGATATTCTACATCACTGTCCCCTTAAATTGTACAGAATCTCTCATCTCCCCAACAAAGTTTCTTGCAAGAGAAGTTTAGATTTACCAGTTTGACCACCTTACCTCAGAGTCACTTTTTAGCTTTCTGTGTTCTTCCCGTCTCCCCACATTCCACTGAAAGTTTTCCTACTAAAACCACCAGAAATCTCCTAGCTTCCCTAAGTGAGAGCATTCACAACAAATCCATTTCTCCAGGAAGGACAATCAATGGCAACTGTAGTCCCACTTACGGAGGATAAATGAGTCCCAGTGAGTGCTGTGCCACCCAAATCCTTCTCCAGCTCTTAGGTAGGCTGGTGGCTGAAGAATCTCAGCTGAGTTGTTCTTTGGGAACTGCTTTCCACTGAAGGAAGCTGTTTCACCCAAAGTTTGTCCCTTCCTGAGGATAGCCAGTATCCAATGACTAGTTGATGGGAAAGTGGGTATAAAGTCCAACTCTTTTGCCTTAAATCAAGACAACACTGCAGAACCATTCCTGGTCCTGAGCTCCCTGTGTGTGATCAGCTGAAGCCTTTGTTTTATCTTGCCTGATCTGGTATCATCCCTTGAGATGAAATTGCCACACAATAGCAAGGTGACTACTTTGGACTCTTTCCACCATTGATGGGCCAATGACTGATTCTGACAGGCATAGACACATGTTTTGAGGTATGCGTTTGCCATTCTTTCTCACAGGGCTTTAGCCAGCATCACTATTTGAAGATTTACTGATCATTTTCTCTACTGACATGAATCCCATATAACATCACATTGGACCAAAGAACTGACTTTACAGCAAAGAGGTGGGGTACTGATCCCATGACCACAGGATCTATTGGTCCCATCACTTACAGTACTACCCAGAAGCAAATGGCCTGATAGAGCAATGGAATGGACTTTTGAAGACACAATTAAGGTGCCAACTTAGAGATGATACCCTGCAGGGATGGGGGCACCATCCTCCAGAATACAGTATATACACTAAATCAGTTACCATTATACAGTGAAGACTGTGAGAGCCAGAACTCAACAGGACTGCTTTATTTTTCTAGGTCTTGCAAGTTTTCTGCCTTAGACAGGGTGCAGTCTTACCAGTTTTCTATCACTCTCTATTAGTAGAAAATGGAATGAAACCTGTAAGACCTGGAGCTTGACAAAACTGCCTTGTTTTTCCAAGTCTCACAAGTTTTTCACCTTTGACAGGGTGTAAGTAAGATTGACCTGAGTCTGCCTACCATCATGCCCAGTGATCCATTTGTGCTTTTAGTTCTCATAACTCAAGCTTCTTTGGATTTAAAGATCCTGGTTTTCAGAGTGAAAACACTTAGACCAACAGTCAAAGCAAGTGTCCCATTAAACTTTAAGTTTCTCATTCCAGGAGGCAAACAAACAAACCAAATAGTCTCCATCCTGGCAAGAGTAATTGATTTTGATCATTGGGAGGAGATAAGTCTGATGGTACACAGTGCGGACTGGGAAGAATATGTCTGGCACCCAGGTGACCCACTAGGATGTCTCTTGGTACTCTCTTGCCCGATTTGGATAACCATAGGTGATGGAACCTGACCTAAAGTAGTGGTGGTAGGGCCAGTAAGAAGTCACAAAGAGTCTTCCCTCTCAGAGCCCAGGAGAGCCATGGGTTCTTCCGAGCCCCATTTGGTCCAGACTGACCAAGCACTATCTTGGCTCAGTCCCTTGGTTTGGGCAAAGATTCAGAAGGCAAAGAATGTCCTACTGGATGAGCTGAGAATGCCTTTCCTTAATGTCAGTTTCTCAAACCAGGGCCTTGCCTATTAGATGCTTACAAACAATGCCTTGTCCTTCAAGTACATAAGAAATAGAAATAAGAATAGATACCTCACCTGGCAGTTTGCACAACAGTTACAATTCCCTCTATACCTGAACTCTTTAATAAAACAGAAGACATTTTCTTCCTGTCACCCTGGGCAAGGACAAAATAGAAAAGTGGAATAGGGGACGGAATAACACAGGTCACCTTCTCCATTAGTAATGTTCATTTTTGCCTTCTCCAGATTGCCAGTTACAGATAAATTGATCCACACATCTCAGGGAAAACTCAAGGTCTAACAAGTTCTCTGATTCAAGTATCAGTGGGACTTCTGATGGTTTGCTTTTCTGCCAACTAAAGGACGAGAACTTAAATGTTTTTCCGTAACTTCTAAATAGGTGATGTCTCTGTCTCCAAGCTGGCATCCAGCATGGAGCAAAGGAGGGAAAAGACTAAACTAAAGAAACCCAAGAATCAAGATAAATTCCTTTCTCATTTGAGATGTTTTCTTATTGAGAGGGCTTGTCATGATGGGTGAGGGAGACAGGAAGGGATGGTTTACTCTTGAAGGAGAATAATACTAAAACTTTAAACTTGGAAAATCGCCTGCAAATAGTCTAAAGGAATCAACAATTTATAGCAAGTTAGATAGGTAGATAGGTAGGTAGGTAAGCAGGTAGAGAGAGAGACAGACAGGCAGACTGACTTTTGGTCTCCAACTCATGGCGACCTACGTACAACAGAAGAAAATGTTGCCTGGTCCTGCGCCATCCTCACTGTCATGGATTGAATTATGTCCCCCAAAAAATGTGTGTATCAATTTGGCCAGGCCATGATTCCTGGTATTGTGTGGTTTTCCTATACGTTGTAAATCCTGCCTCTATGATGTTAATGAGGGAGGATGGGCGGCAGTTGTGTTCGTGAGGCAGGACTCAGTTTACAAGACTGGATTGTGTCCTGAGGCAATCTCTTGAGATATAAAATACAGAAGTGAGCAGTGAGACAGGAGAACCTCATACCATCAAGAAAGCTGTGCTGGGAGCAGAGTGCATCCTCTGGACCAGGGTTCCTGCGCAGAGAAGCTCCTAGTCTGGGGGAACACCAAAGAGAAGAAGGCCAACAGAGAGAAAATGTGTTCCCTGGAGCTGATGCCCTGAATTTGGACTTTTAGCCTACTTTAACTGTGAGGAAATAAATCTCTCTTTGTTAAAGCCATCCACTTGTGGTATTTCTGTTGTAGCAGCACTAGATAACTAAGACACTCACAATCACCAGCATATATGAGTTCATTGTTGTGGCTGTTGTGCCAATCCATATCACCATTTCCCTTACCCTCACTGGCCATATGCTTCACCAAACATGATATCCTCCTCCAGCCACTGATCCCTCTTGACGATGGGTCCAAAGCAAGTGAGTCGGACAATGTTCTGTTGTGACACATAAGGTTTTCATTGACTAATTTTTGGAAATTTATCCTCAGGCCGTTTTTCCTAGTTTCTCTTAGTCTGGAAGCTCCACTGAAACCTGTCCACCATGGGTGACACTGCTGGTATTTGAAATACTATTGGCATGGCTTCCACATTATAGCAATGCACAAGCCACCAGAGAATGACAAAATGACAGATGGGTGGTAAACACTGGACTTTAGATAAGCTTAAAATTGGGGAAATCTGCCAATTTTATTGTCTCCAATAAAGCATGCTCCATAGCTTCTGTTTAAGGAGTCGGAAATCAACATTTATGTGCTCCACACAGATCCTGCATTACCTTTAATCCTTACGGCAACCTTATGTTACAGGATTGTTATTGCCATTTCAAGATGAAAAAACAAGGTTACCCAGGTAATAAAACTTACCAGAACTCACATAACTGGCAAGGGGTGAAGCCAGGATTTGAATACTGGCTAGACTAACTTTAAAGTCCTTTAGTTTTGGCCTCTAGTGCACTTCCCACTGATTCCATAGGAATTACAGATTTCAAGGATTGGCACCACCAGAATAGAAGTGGGTGAATAAAAGATTGTGGACTCAGAGGAACTATTTGGCAAACACTCAAATAAATCAGCAGCATTGTACATCTAGAAATTGGTCAATGCATTATTTCTTTATATTTACATGGGCAAATGAAAAAACTAAATTCACAAAGTCTTCAGAGACCATCACATTTGCGCAAAACTTTGACATGTTGAACTGGATAGTACTGAGGAAATATTAAAAATCTAAACATGACTGATTTTGATTTCCCTCCTTGGAAAAAAATCAATATTTTATGTTTCCTCTAGTTTCATAGAACAATTTTTGTAAAGGTGGTTTCCTTTAGGAATCTAAAGGCTTTTAATTCAAGTAAGTCCTTGGATCCCACATGGCTCAGTCTCACACATTTGTGTTGAAAAATGCACAGTTCAACAGCCAAAAAGTAGCTAAATGGAAATCCCCTTCTTTACCTGCATCTCTCCTAGAGTATCAAAGCGGATCAAATTCATAAACCATGGGAAAACAGCTCTAAGCTCCCTTTCCTTTCATCTCCGTTTGTCTTCTCTACTGAAATTGCTTTGAAGCCTCTCTTTTGCTAAATCACCAAAATTCTTCTGACCTTCAACCCACATGAACTCTCTCTCTTCTACCTCTTTCCTCTCAGGTTCAGTATCACTCCCCATCCATTCTTCTCATTCAACATCACAAAAACTAATTTTAAGGGAAACCAGTCTCTCAGAATCAGGACACCTCTAAAAGTAGGAGTCTAACAATGACCCCAATTTTTTATGTGTCTCTATATCCACACTTTTTGCAGTGTGACTTTGTATCTCCTCCTGGCCAGAAATGGATCTGATTGTGTGCCAGTTTTCAGTTTAGACCTCAGAAGAGCTTACCTGCTTCCACTCTGTCTTTGTCTCTCAGAACCCTAACATGACCATGCGGGCAAGCCTAGGCTAGCATGCTGGAACATGAGGGGAGGAAAGCCCAACTGTCTCAGCTGAGTACATCCTAGATCAGATTCCAGCCAGCTAGTCACTAAACATGTGACAGCACAGCCAAGATCAGCAAAAACAGCCTGCAGCTGACACCAGCTCATCACAGATGCATGAGCAAGTCTAGCCAAGACCAGAAGAACCACTTAGCCAACCCACAGAGTCATAAGCTAAATAAGTGTTTAATGTTTTAACCCACTCCCTTTTGGAAAGGTTTGTTACCCAGCACTAGCTAACTGATGCACTAAGCAAAAGAAGGAAAATCAAAGTACACTCCTTCGTGAATATATTTTGTCTTTTTTTGGTAGCAGCTGACATTTGTCAGTGAGCATGTCTAACAGTGGGCAATATTGGAGTTCAGTGTTATCATTCCCTCCCTCTTTTGATCTGGTCTACCAAAATAACTTTGGTCAAAATTTAACAAATGACCCATGGACTGCGTATTAACAATGTAGAAATCTTTTCTGGCCCTTGCTTGACCATAACAATTTCATCTGCACTCTGCCTTATGGTCCAAAGCAAAGGTCTTTTTTCCACCACACCCATGGCTCCTGGTCAGAGTCCACGGCTTAAAGTTTTTCTGAGAGCAATGCCTACTATATCAAAGAGGCATTTATCACAGTCTGTGAAAGGTTGATTTGTGAGCAACGGTGATGTGTGAAATGAAATCTACATATTAGCGGCATTCCACTTAGGAAATATTCCCCTTCTGAGGGTATTTATTTGCTTTCTGACACTTTGGACATAAATTATTTAGAAGTTAGGGTATATACCTCCAAGGCTTGCCAATCAACTGCTTTTATCACAACAAAATTCTATCACCACAAGATATTCTATACCTGGGTTTTTTCAAAGTAGAGCTATAACATAATAATGATGATAAAGCATTTCCTCAAGAGTTAAGATACATACTTTGAGAAAAATTGCATTAGGAAATTATCTGTAATGCCACTATTTGGTGGCTCTCCCAAAATGATACAACTATCTCCATGCCGATAATCAAAATTTTATTAATGCCTAAAAGAAAGAAAAAGCAATTTTTAAAAGGACATATGGAGATTGTTTTGTAGTCTTAGATAATGTCATAAAGAACAGTGTATCAGAGTGTTTTGGGGGGGGTTTTGCTTACAACAGAGAAATCAACTGAACCTAAGCAAAAAGGAGTTTATTGCAATCAAAGAAAGAGCTGAAAACAAAAATAAAAAATAAAACAAGATTCCAGAAAGGACAGTGGACAGAGTAGCTCCAGGTATGAAGGAAGGTGTCAGGAACTATTTAGTATATCATCTCTTTAAATTGCCATTATCCTAATGAAAGATCTCCAGGTGTTTTCAAAACTTTTGTGCCAATTTGCTTGAGATTCGTATTCCAAGAAGAAAGTATCTACTTGGTCTAACTTGTGCTGCCTCTCAGTCTTGGCCAAGGGAGGGCTGGGCCACCTTGATTGACAGTTCCACCAAGACTGCTTCCAATGGGGTAGAATATGTGAGGAGGGACAAGAGGTAGTTTCCCAAAGCAACATCAGGGTCTATTACCTAAAGAATGAAAAATGACTGTGGGTAAAGCACTATTGAGGAAGAAGAATAAGGTAGGAGGATTCGCACTACCTGACCTCAGAACCTACCATACAGCTACGGTAGTCAAAACAGCCTGGTACTGGTATGACAGATACATTGACCAATGGAACAGAATGAGAACCCAGATATAAATCCATCCACCTACAGACACCTGATCTTTGACAAGGGCCCAAAGTCCATCAAATGGCCAAAAAAAAAAAGTCTCTTTAACAATGGTGCTGGCAAAACTGGATGTCCATCTGCAAAAAAAATGAAACAGGACCCATACCTCACACCATATACAAAAACTAATTCAAAATGGATCGAAGACCTAAATATAAAGACAAAAACTATGACGTTCATAGAACAAAAAACAGGATCAACGCTAGAGGCCCTAATACATGGCATTAACAGGATACAAACCATAACCAACAACACACAAAGTCCAGAAGATAAGCTAGATAACTGAGATCTTCTAAAAATTCAACACTTATGCTCATCAAAAGACTTCACCAAAAGAGTAAAAAGAGAATCTACAGACTGGTAAAAAATTTTTGGACATTACAAATTGGATAAAGGTCTAATCTCCATAATCTACAAGAAAATCCAACACCTCTACAACAAAACAACAAATAATCCAATTAAAAAATTGGCAAAGGAAATGAACAGACACTTTACCAAAGAAGACATTCAAGTGGCCAACAGACACCTGAGGAAATGCTCTGATCACTAGCCATTAGAGAAATGCAAATCAAAACCACAATGAGATAGCTTCTCGCCCCTTTGAAATCTTGCTAGAACATAGATAGGCCATGGGGTGAGGGTGGGAGATAAACTATTTTAGGGACAATTTGAAAGGAGAGAGGGTTTTAGCTTTCAGGTTAATTGAGCATGAAGAAGAGCTTGTTCTAGTCATTGAGGCAAGGTGTAAATGGGCATAGCGGGTATAGAGAACTGAAAACAGACACAGACAATGCAAACCAAGTGAGAAAGAGATGAAATCAGTATCAGGGAAAAATGCCATGATGATTATTACTTTCCTATCAAACCATGCAGACAGACAGACCATAGATGGGAGCTTCCCTAAGTTAACATCCCTCATTCTAAGTCTAAAATGTACTTTCAAGGATACCTAGAACAATCCCAATTTTTTAATCTTCCCAGCTGGTTCTCTTAGGACTATCTCTGTACCCTCTTCTTTGTATCTAAAATCTTTCCCCTCATAATTTAATTCAGTCCTGTACTATTATTAGTGATGGTAGAGAATAACTTGTCCTTGCCCTTCCTATAAATAGCTTCTCATATGCTTACAGTTCTTAAACCTATTCCCAGTCCTGCTATGAATCAAGCTGAATGATCAAATCCCCTTTTCCCATAAGTCCTATGCACTGAAACTTTAACAAGCATTTCTGAAAGATGAGATGTCACTTTCACTGTGTTCCCAGAAAAGGCAGGCATCTATTTGTTCTCCATTATGAGTGGAAATGATAAAAGGAAAAAATCACACAGAACTGATCTGAAGATTGTTCCCATTTCTCCATTTAAAAATTTGTGCATCTAAATGTCCTTTCACACAAACACAATGGCAGAGTTTCCTGAGAGCACATCAAGGCATCTCAACTGGAGTTCTGTTAGAATATGAGTATCCCAGACTGATGGGGAAGGGGCAGAGCCAGAATAAAAGGGAGCGCTCAGGGCAAGGCCAGGGAACAGCCCTGGATGTAAGACAGCCCCCTGCCAAATCAACCAATAATGAAATATAATAATAATATCTGGTAATATTTATATGTGCTGGACATTATGTCAAGCGCTTTCTATGCATAAACCAAAAAAACCAAACCCACTGCTGTCGAGTCAATTCCAACTCATAACGACCCTATAGGACAGAGTAAAACTGCCCCACAGAGTTTCCAAGGAGTGCCTGGTGGATTTGAACTGCCAACCTTTTGGATAGCAGCCGTAGTACTTAACCACTACTCTACCAGGGTTTCCTTTGTACGCATAGTCTCACTTAATTTTCTTATTTACCCTTGATTTAGACTTATTTAACTTGCCTACAGATAAAGAAACGGAGGCTCAGAGGATGAAGAAATGTATTCAATATTACACTTCTAAGGAAGTGTCAGAGCCAGAATTCAGACCCAGGTTGTCTGGCTGTAGGGTCCAGTCTTGTAACCGCTGTACTCTCAAGGGTGATACCCAACACTGGAAGTGCAGAGGAAGGGTCCAACCTGGTGTGCAGCTGTCTAGGAGTTCTGGAGGCAAGAGGAAGGCCAGCATCCCCACAGAGGGATTTGACAAGGGCTGGGCAGGAAATGGGGAATCCAGTTAAGCCTGCTGGGGCTTGGGCCTAGTCTCAAGTCTCCGGTAGAAACCCATATCTCAACAGGCCTGCCTAGTATAAAGACTGGAGACCTGTTACCTGTGGGGTCATCCAAGCAAAGCTCCCAAGCCAATGGGAGACCAGCCTGGCAACACATTAGGAACCACCAAATCACTAGGGCCACTGTCTGGCCCTGAGCCTAGATGAACCAATCATCAAAGAGTCCCCAGTCCCCCTACATGCCCCTGTCCAAGCTCTAGTCCCTCTCACAAATAGCACTCTGTGTGCCCAATCACTATAGCCAAGTGCCTGCCTGGGACCTGATGGGTACTCTACTCCCTGCTGGACGGGATCCCTAAAAACCTTCCAGCCTCTTCCTTCCCCATTCTCTCTCCAGTGAGTTGAACCCCCTCCCTCAACCCAGCAGCCATTTGTCAGTAATACTCTCTCATTTCAAATCCATCCTCCCTGGATTCAAAATGCTACCATCCCCACTACTACTCAGAGATCTTACTACTGTACCTCAGCCCCTAAACTAGATCACACATGGCTCTTGATTCCAGGCCAGATGAAACCCAGTCTCACTTCCTGATGATTAATATGGCAATCTACCTTCTTCCTTCGGTTGTTGTTGTTAGTTGCTGTCAAGTCAGCTCTGACTTGTGAAGACGTTACGTATAATAGAATGAATGAAACTTCGCCCGGTCCTGCGCCATCTTCATCATCACTGGTACTTTGATTCCATTGTTGTAGATGGTGTGTCAATCCATCTCATTGAGGCTTTCCCGTTTTTGCTGACTCTTCTTTACCAAACATGATGTCCCCATTAAGGATATTCCCAGCTGGTATCACTTGCATGGTCCCAGCCCAGTCTGCGTCAGCTTAGTGTGGGGCAGGCTATGATGAGCATTCATGCAGGTTTGTAGCATTCACGTTGATAGCACAGGGCACCAGGATAAACACTGCAGTGAGCTGCAGTAGAGGCCTCCCTCACTTCACAAGACCAGAGCTGGAGTCTGGAACTGACACTGAACCCCTCTCCCTTTCATGCACTCCCATTTCTTGACATCTGTACTGGATGTTCTGCTATCAGGGACCTGCCTCACTTTGCTTCTGCCCTGGCTTCCCCTGAATATCCACTGACTTTTCCCATTTTGAAATTGCATCTCTCTTCTGCTCATTGTTTTTCGAAAAAAAAGAGTCATAAAAGCCCTTTCTGTGGCTGTCCCCTTGGCTCACCTTCTCATAGGCGGGGTGCTGCCCCATTGAGCCCTGGGCTGTCGGAGCTGATGATTTCTCTCCTTTCGGGCAATACCGAACCACTTCAGGCAATCTTCACAACGGATAACCTCAGCCTGGGTACTGCCCAGGAGGCCTCAGAAGCTGGGATGAGAGAAGCAGTTTTCCAGAGGACTGCACCTATTGTTCTAGAGCCAGGACTCACCCTCAGGCCAGCAGACAGGTTTCAGAAATCTACAAAAACAGGAGTCACCAGCAACTGGAATAAACATGTTTGAATATGCATTCTCCCAAGAAAAGGGTCCATAGGTTGGATCAGATTCTCTCCCTCACCCACCCTTCCTAAATCCTGTCAGTATTATCCCCCTGAATATATCTCCACTTGCTATTCTCTACCATTACCCTGGTCCAAGCTCAGAACTACTACGATAGCCTCCAAATGGCCCCTTGACCTCCTCTCTTGCTCACCCTTACAATCAGACTCACACTGCAGCAAGAACTATCTTTTAAAATTCAAATTTGATTAGGATAGTCCATTAACTAGAGAGTGTTCCAGGCTTTCACCTCCCCTCTAAAAACATTGTGCTTTAGCTGCTTAATTTCTTCACCTTTGCCCCGACCTCTAAGGGTATTCTGATTTTGCCAGTCCAGTTCCCATGATTATTGTGATGCTGAATCAAGATGAATGTGTGGAGAGACGGTACTCAGACAGATGGGAGAAAAAGATTAGGTCATGATAAAACAATGGCCTCACAGGCTGAAAGCTCCAAAGACTAAGAAGGAAAAAGGGAATGAAGAAATGAGAACCAGAGCTGCTTCCAGTCGAGGAGGAGAGAAATGGTGGTTTTAAGAAGTGATGCCATGTGTTATAAGTTATATCCTATATTAGTCATGCTATGCCGCAGTAACAAATAAACCTTGAAATTAGGGCCTTATAAAGCAAAGATTTCTGATGCAGATAATCAGCTCTCTTATATCTTGTAGCTATACCATTTACAACAGATAGCCTCCAAAATCAGTGTGGCAGGTGAAGTGAGGTTTGAAGAATCATACAGAATGTTTTTAAGAACTAAACCGGAAAACAAGTTTGTTATTACTGCCAAAACCCAGTCCCATAGTCCCAACCAAGCTGCAAGGAAGACTGGAAAATGCAGAGGAGCACGTAGATACTGGATGAGTTCTAATACTCTTTGCCAAAGATTCCCTTTTAAAGAGCTTTGAAAGACACAAATGAAGACTGGAACATCTTCAAATTATATTTGGTTGATAGTATTTTCTTGAATGTAATACCACGGCAAGACTGAGCCATAGGCACCCAGAAGGAACTGGTTAAGGTTGTATAATCATGTCATTCCCAGATTAGAGCCCCTTATTGTATTCCTTTTGCGCTTAGGACAGAGACCAGAAGTCTTCCTATGGTCTCCAACATCCTACATCCTCTAGATCCTACTGATGTCCTCAGTCTTAGATGTTCCATTCCCTCCCTCAGAGTCTCTCCTTCTATCAAACAGCTCTTCTTCAGGGTCCTATAGTGCACCATGCTGCTTCCCACCTAGAGGCTTTGCACATGTCCTTCCCCATTCCTAGAATACTTTCCTTTCCCCATACTCACTTTCAGACCTCAGTTCAGATACCACTTGCTAAGTGAAGTCTTACCTTAGTCCTCCCATTCCTAGGATAAATCAGATCCTTCTGTTATTCTCAGCTCATGCTCCTTCAACTCAATTTTCACAGTATGTCATTATATGTGTAGATGATTATTTGATTAAAGTCTCCCAGCTCTATGAGGCCAGGAACCACATCCATCTCTTTTGCTGCCATATCTCCAGTATGTACTCACTAAATACTTGCTAAAAATGAATCACTTAATTAATTAATTAATTAATTAATGGATTCTGAAAATAGCCTAGGATACCCCTCAAACATGTTAATGACTATTTTTAAAGAGTATTTGAAAGCCCCATGTGCTAATTATGATGCTCTTGACTGCAAGTAAAAGAAATTACAAATCAAAATTGTGAAGACAAAAAAGAATATTTATTATCTTATATAACAAGAGGCCTAGGTTGGATGCCTTCTGGATTGGTTAATTCAGTAGCTCAATGACATCATCAAAGACCCAGGTTCTTTTGTCTCTTTCATCCTCAGCATGTTGCCTTAAGCTCTTCTCACAGTGAGGAGGTGACTTCTGTAATTCTGACCACCAAGTGGAAGAAATCTTTTCTCTTTATATGAATCTCTTTTTATCTACAAGGCAAACTTTCTCAAAAGTCCTCACCCCCAGTCGACTTCCTTGCAAACCCACTGGCCAGAATTGAGTGATATTTCCTCCTCTAAACCACCTACTGGCAAAGAGAAAGGAATTATCATGATTGGCGTAGATCGATGTCTTAGTCATCTAGCACTGCTACAACAGAAATACTACAAGTGGGTGGTTTTAATGAAGAGAAGTTTATTTCCCTGTAGTCAAAGTAGGCTAAAAGTCCAAATTCAAGGTGTCAGCTACAGGGGAAGGCTTTTCTCTCTCGGCCTTCTCATCAGTGTTCCCCCAGACTAGGATTTTCTTGGCACAGGGATCCCGGTCCAAAGGAAGTGCTCTGCTCCCAGCACTGCTTTCTTGATGGCATGAGGTCCCCTGTCTCAATGCTCACTTCTCTCTTTTATATCTCAAGAGATTGCCTCAGGACACAATCCAGTCTTGTAGATCCAGTCCTGCCTTACTAACACAACTGCCACCCATCTTCCCTCATTAACATCATAGAGGCAGGTTTACAACACACAGGAAAATCACACAGTACCAGGAATCATGGCCTAGCCAAACTGATACACACATTTTTGGGGAGACATAATTCAAACCATGACAATCAACAAGGATTTGCTCCTAAGACGAGAAACAGAGGAAAAAATGGACAGGTGCCTGAACAAAAGCCAGATTCTGCTAGAAAGAAAGGCAGATGGTGTTTTACAGATAACCAACCACATCTGCTACAGGCTGGTTGGCAACCAGTGTGCTGCAGAATATCATAAACCCCTCACAGGTGTATTTCAGGTTTTGATCTCATACATAATTTATCACATGAACACTCATCTTGATATGTGAATGGGTGTCAGATAGAATGCTATATTTAGCCTGTTGTATTGCTGTGGTGTAGTATAGAGTATACTTTCCCATGAATGAGAGGTAGGAGGCATAACATATTACCAACATGTATGTACTGGAACAGGTGAAAGACTTGTCTCCTGAGTAAATCACAGTCAACATTCAGGATAGCGGAGACATAAGGCTAAGAGCAACTAAGTAGATCATTTCACATCTGTGGACACAATTACAATCCAAAATTTTAACATTAAAAAGTATTCTATGCCCCAGTAGCAATGAGCACACCCAGACCTTGGTTTCTAAATACTTTTCTCCAATAAAAGAAACCAGGGTTCCTTGGAGAAATGATCTATTCCAGGGCTGAGGCATAGAAATTACAGAATGAGCCTGGGTCTCATTAACACAACAAAAGAAAACCTCTATTTTCAAACAGCATCATATTTACAGGTATAGGGCTTAGGACCTTCCCACTGCTCAAATCTCCATGTCTAGGACCTGGGTCATTCACCTCCGGAATCCCAGTACGGAGTTCAGTGCCTGGCCCCTAGTAGCAATAACTCACACAACACTTACTCTGTGCGGCCACTTTTCAAAGCACTTTACAAATATTAATTCACATAAAATTCATAACAACCTGATGAAGGAGACACTCTTAAACCCCCTTGCTGTCAAGTCGATTCTGACTCATAGCGATCCTATAGGACAGAGTAAAACTACCCCATAGGGTTCCCAAGGCTGTAAATCTTTACGTAAGCAGACTGCCACATCTCCCTCCCACAGAGTGGCTGGTGGGTTTGAACCACTGACCTTTTGGTTAACAGCTGAGTACTTAAACACTGTGCTGCCAGGGCTCCTTAGATATCGTTATCAACCACATTTTACAGATAAGGACACTGAGGCACACAGAAGTTAAGTAACTTGTCCAAGTTACAGAGAGAGTAAATAGCAGAGGTTGAGTTTGAACCCAGGAAGTCTGGCTCCAAAGTCTGTTCTCTTAACCTTATAATGCCAAGCGGTTTGTAAACTGGGAAGGAAAATGTGAGAAAGGAACGAGTAAGAGGGAAAGATGGAGGGAGCACGCGTCTCTGGAGACTGTTTTCATCAAAGACGGTGCTGGCTGCTGCTCACAGGTGCAGGATTTGAGGAGGGCTAAAAGGATCCCATTACCACTCTAACCGAAAACATATGCACCACTGACTGATACATTCATTACTCACCGTTTAGGATGTAAGACAAGAAAAAGATCTTATTAAAATGCAAATATTCTTTGGAAGAAAACAAAACCAGTGTTAAAACTGAGTTATCACCTTAGCTGGCCAGTACTCTGGAATGGGGCACAAAGCAAGTGACTTTTGATGTCTGGAAAGAAGACTCAGAATTTGCCAGGCTTCCCAGGATGGGGCCCAGGGGTGGACGGCTGTTAGGAGCCTGCATAAGAACATGGGGGTGGGGGGGGACCAAGAAGGGAGAAGCTCACAGCAGTGAGGAGATAGAGGAGAGGTGGCAGAAAGCTGAGGGAAAGTGTGAGCAAAAGCCTCACACACCAGAACATTCCTCCAGGGGCTGGTTAGTTCTGCAGATCATTAGGGACAAGCCAAGCCAGGGAGGAATCAGGAAAGCAGGAGTCTGAGAATTCCTTGGCTATTCTGCACGCTGTTTACTTTCCTCTGGAGTGCTCCCCCCGCCCATTGTCCTCATTCTTTCATGCATAGAATCTAAATTAGATATAATAGTCTCAAAAAGACCAAATTTACCTGAAGCACTATTTCCCATTTCTCGCAGGCAACATGGGATATGTCTGAGGCAGCACAGAGTGAGGAAATCTAGGTTAGAATGATGAGCATAACAGCTGTTCATTGAGCGCTTTCTATTTAGGGTGATTTTTAATTTATCTTCACTACAACCCTATGAAGTAATATTATTACCACTTAAAAAGCAAAGAATTGGAGGCTGAGAGATACTCAGGGACTTACCTAACATCTCAGGCTAGCAAAGGAGAGAGCCTGGATTTGAACACTAGGCCATCTGACTCCAAGCACATGCTCTGATCTGAATCCTCTCAGGTTACCCATGTGACCTTGGACAAGTCATTTGGGTTCTTGGACCCAAGCTTTCTTACATATTAGATAAGCAGGTTAGATCAGTCTTCTTAAACTCTAGTGTTCATATGAGTCTCCAGGTGGTGCAACAAGTTAAGCACTCGAATTCTAAGCAAAAGGTTGGAGGTTCAAATCTACTCAGAGGTGCCTCAAAAGAAAGGCCTGGCGATCTACTTCAGAAATATCACAGCCATTGAAAACTCTATGGGGTGCAATTCTACTCTGAAACATATGGGGTTGCCATAAGTTAGAATCAACTCAATGGCAACTGGTTGGGTTTTTGGTTTTCAACATTCATAGGAATCAAGTGGGGATCTGATAAAATGTAAATTTGGATTCAGTAGGTCTAGGGCACAGCTTGAGATTCTCAATTTCTAACAAGCTCCTGGGTGATGTCAATACTGCATTTTCTGAGCAAGGGACTGGACTAAATCAGCATTTAGATCGGTGTACATAAACGACATCTGGGAGACTTGTTAAAAAAAAAAAATCCGATTTGGATGCTGAACAAGTAGGTCTGGGGATAGACTCCCAGGTGCATTTTTAACAACTGTCTCAAAGACGATCTTACAGGCCATCCTTGGTCTACACTTTGAGAAATGCTGGACTAGGTGGTCTGTAAGGTTCCTCCCTCACTCTACAAATCTTTAAAGAGCTGTCCAGTGCTAAGATGATACAAGCATCAACAGTAAGTGTTAATACCAGCTGCCATCAAGTTGATCCTGACTCATGGTGACCCCATGTGTGGAAGAGTAGAATTGTTCTCCTTAGGGTTTTCAGTGGTGGGTTTTTCAGAAGTAGATCATCAGGCTTTCCTTCTGAGGCACCTTCAGGTGAACTCGAGCTGCCAACCTTTCCCAGTCAGCAGCCAAGTGCATTAAACGATTTTTGCACCACACATGAACTCCTGTGTTAATAGATACAGTTAATCAACAGCTCACACGAACAGACCCCCTCACTGTTGGTTGCTTGTTCCTAGACTCTTTGTAGGGTAGGAGTCTACAAAGTGTAGACCAAAGAGACTTGAGAGAGTCTAGGCAGTTCAGTATGGAATTATTGCTCGTAAAGTGACAGTCGGTCTCTGGGCCTGGTATACTTTAATAACTGGCTTCTATTCTTTAATAAGAACCAGATAGTCTTTCTTCAGGATCTCATAAAGATGGGGGCATTATTATCCTTGTTGTTGTTAGGTGCCGTCGAGTTGGTTCTGACTCATACCAACCTTATGTACAACAGAACAAAATACTGCCCAGTCCTGGGCCATCCTCAAAATCATTGTTATGCTTGAGCCCATTGTTCCAGCCACTGTGTCAATCTATAAAGGTCTTCCTCTTTTTCACTGATCTACTTTACCAAGCATGATGTCCTTCTCCAGTGAATGCTCCCTCCTGATAACATGTCCAAAGTATGTGAGGCATAGTCTCATCATCTTTGCTTCTAAGGAGCATTCTGGCTGTACCTCTTTCAAGACAAGATTTGTTCATTCTGGACAGCCCAGCAAAACTAAATGGGACTAACGAGGTACAGGAGTCCGGTGACAAGGGCCAGAAGGCAGAGGGAGAGTAGGAAACTGATGATAAGGAACACAAATTGAATAAGGACACTGTCGATGTATTGTGAGATTGTTGACCACTGCTATAGGGCAACATTTGTAGTAACTATTAAATGGGAGGCTGTTTTGTCCTGTAAGCCTTCATCTTGGGCGAGAATGGCAGCACAATTGGAAGAGCATAGTCAATATCACTTAAATGTGTAAGTAAAAAGCTTTGAAATGGTGTTAAAATAAAATAAAATAAAATAAAATAAAAAACCGAATGAGACTAAAGAGGTACAGTAGTCCAGTGACAAGGTCCAGAAGACAGAAGGGGACAAGGAAGTCCCCTGGTGATAGGGAACACAAGGTGGAGTAAGGATATTCTTGATGTGCTGTGAGATTGTTAACCATTGTCATAGGGCAACATGTGTAGTAACTGTTAAATGAAAAACTATTTTGTTCTGTAAGCCTTCATCTTAAGTGAGAATAACAGCACAGTTGGAAGAGCATAGTCAATGTCACTGAACTGTGAATGCAGAAATTTTTGAAACGGTGTATCTTTGGCCATCTGTAATTTTCATCAAAAAAAAAAAAAAGGTTGAGAATTTAGAGGCTTAATACGTTGTGGGGTTGTTAACCAATGTCATAGAACAACATGTGTACTACTATTTCATGAGAAACTATTTGCTCTGTAAGATTTCACCTGAAGTACAATAAAATATAAAAAAAAAAACAAGATTTGTTCATTCTTTTGGCAGTCTATGGTATATTCAGTATTCTTCGCCAACACCGTAATTCAAATGCGTCAATTCTTCTTCAGTCTTCCTTATTCATTGTCCAGCTTTCTCATGCATACAAGGCAATTGAAAATACCATGGCTTGGGTCAGGTGTACCTTAGTCTTCAAGGTGACATCTTTGCTTTTTAACACTTTAAAGAGGTCTTTTGAAGCAAATTTGCCCAATGCAATGCATCTTCTGATTTCCTGACTGCTGTTTTCATGGGTGTTGATTGTGGATCCAAGTACAATGAAATCCTTGGTAACTTCAATCTTTTGTTGTTTATTGGTCCAGTTGTGAGGATTTTTGTTTTATGTTGAGGTGTAATCCATACTGAAGGCTGTGGTCTTTGCTCTTCATCAGTAAGTGCTTCAAGTTCTCTTCGCTTTCAGCAAGCAAGGTTGTGTCATCTACATAATACAGGTTGTCACTGAGTCTTCTTCCAATCCTGATGCCTGGTTCTTCTTCATACAGTCCAGCTTCTCAGATTACTTGCTTAGCATGCAGACTGAATAGGTATGGTGAAAGGCTACAACCCTGACACCCACCTTTCCTAACTTTAAACCACGCAACACTCCCCTGTTCTCTTCAAACGACAGCCTCTTGATCTATGTACAGGTTCCTCACAAGCACAATTAAGTGTTCTGGAATTTCCATTCTTTGAAATGTTATCCACACAGTTGAATGCCTTTGTATAGTCAATAAAACACAGGAAAACATCTTTCTGGTATTCTCTGCTTTCAGCTAGGATCCATCTGACATCAGCAATGATATCCCTGGTTCCACGTCGTCTCCTGAATCCAGCTTGAATTTCTGGCAGTTCCCTGTCAATGTCCTGCTGCAGCTGCTTTTGAATGATCTTCAGCAAAGTTTTACTTGCATGTGATACTAATGATATTGTTCGATAATTTCCACATTCGAAAATTATCCTTATTAAGTCCAAAATGGAGAGGTAATAAGTGGAAGCAGATGGGTAATAGAAGAGGAGGGACACAGGGGCCTTCACCACAGCAGAAAGTGTGGCGGCCTGGAAGAGTGAGACTTGCTGCTCTACAGTGATGTGAAAAGCAGCAGAAATCAGCTACTGCCTTTCACCAGCATGGAGCTGTTGAAGCAGCCTGTGCTTTTTTCGTTTGTTAGTTTTTTGTTTAACCTAGAAGCTGTCTTCCGTGTTTAAAGGCAAATTGTCCTCACTCTGCAATCTGAGCAAGCTTTGACAATACAGTGGCCTGCCTAAGTATTGGAGACAGACCAAAATATTCTTGGGAGGCTTTCCTACCCTAGAATGAAGTTAAGAATCTAAGACAACAAATCCTTTCCTTTTGGTTGGAGCCAGAAATCGCAAGACACTTGTCCTGTCATCACCCCCTGAAACCTGTCAATAGGGACTGGGAAGATCAACAACAAATGCTGTCATTTATTGATTCAACAATGTGCCAGGAACTCTAGAAGGCACCTGATGGAGTTCCAAAGCCAGAAGCGTTAGTGTGGGGAAGCAGTGTGCTTCAAGAATAACAACAGTAATAATATTTGTGAAGTGCTTTGGACTTTACAAAATGTTTTCACCTAAATTATCATATTTATTTCTCATGACAACCCTCTAAAAGGTATTAGATCACTCTTCTTTTAGACTTGATGAAACTGAGGCCCAGAGAAGTCAAATGGCTTTCCCAAAACCACAATTACAAAATGGAACAGGGAATAAATGGTGCTGGCAAAACTGGATGTCCATCTGCAAAAACATGAAACAGGACCCATACCTCACACCATATACAAAAACTAATTCAAAATGGATCAAAGATCTAAATATAAAGACAAAAACTATAAAGTTCATAGAAGAAAAAACAGGATCAACGCTAGAGGCCCTAATACATGGCATTAACAGGATACAAACCATAACCAACAACACACAAAGTCCAGAAGATAAGCTAGATAACTGAGATCTTCTAAAAATTCAACACCTATGCTCATCAAAAGACTTCACCAAAAGAGTAAAAAGAACCCACAGACTGGGAAAAAATTTTTGGACATTACAAGTCAGATAAAGGTCTAATCTCCATAATCTACGACAAAATCCAACACCTCTACAACAAAACAACAAATAATCCAATTAAAAAATTGGCAAAGGAAATGAACAGACACTTTACCAAAGAAGACATTCAAGCGGCCAACAGACACATGAGGAAGTGCTCGTGATCACTAGCCATAAGAGAAATGGAAATCAAAACCACAATGAGATACTACTCACCCTGGCATTACTGGCACGAATCAAAAAAACTGGAAATAACAAATGTTGGAGAGGCTGCAGGGAGACTGGAGCGCTTATGCACTGCTGGTGGGAATGCAAAATAATATAACCATTTTGGAAAATGATATGGCGCTTCCGTAGAAAGCTAGAAATAGAAATACCATACGATCTAGCAATCCCACTCCTAGGAACATATCCTAGAGAAATAAGAGCCATACGCACATCCAGGTTCATTGCAGCATTGTTCACAATAGCAAAAAGATGGAAACAATCTAGATGCTTATCAATAGATGAGTGGATAAACAAACTATGGTACATACACACAATGGAGCATTATGCAGTGATAAAGAACAATGATGAATCTGTGAAGCATTTCATAACATGGATGAAACTGGAGGACATTAGGCTGAGTGAAATAAGTCAATCACAAAATTACAAATATTGTAGGAGACCACTACTGTAAAAACGCATAAAAACGTTTACACACAAAAAGAAACAATCTTTGTTGGTTACAAGGGATGCGGAGGTAGGGGGGAATACTAAACAGACAATAGATAAGTAGTAACTTTGGTGAAGGGTAAGACATTACACAATACTGGGGAAGCCAGCACAACTTGTACAAGGAAAGGTCATGGAAGCTCCATAGACACATCCAAACTCCCTGAGGGACTGAATTGCTGGGCGAAGTGCTGTGGGGATCATGGTCTCTGGGAACATCTAGCTCAATTGGCATACCACAGTTTATAAAGAAAATGTTCTACATTCTACCTTGGTGAGTAGCATCTGGGGTCTTAAAAGCCTGTGAGCAGCCATCTAAGATACTTCACTGGTCTCACCCCTTTGGGAACAAGGGAGAATGAAGAAAACAAGATACAAGGGAAAGATTAGTCCAAAGGACTAATGGACCACAACTACCATGGCCTCCACCAGACTGAGTCCAGTACAACTAGATGGTGCCAAGCTACCACCACTGACTGCGCTGACAGGATCACAACAGAAGGTCCTGGACAGAGCTAGAGAAAAATGTAGAACAAAATTCTAACTCACAAAAAAATCCAGACTTACTGGCCTGACAGAGACTGGAGAAACCCCAAGAGTATGGCCCCCCGGACACCCTGTTAGCTCAGTAATGAAGTCACTCCCAAGGTTCACTGTTTGGCCAAAGATTAGACAGTCCCATAAAACAAAACAAGACTAATGGGGCACAACAGTCCAGGGACAAGGACTAGAAGGCAGGAGGGGACAGGAAAGCTGGTAAGAGGGAACCCAAGGTTGAGAAGGGTTAGTGTTCACATGTCGTGGGGTTGTTAACCAATGTCATAAAATAATATGTGTACTAACTGTTTAATGAGAAACTGTTTGGTAAACCTTCATCTAAAGTACAGTAAAAATAAAAAATAAATGGAACAGGAACCTAGGTCTTCTATCTCTCCATTTCCAGTCTTCTGAGTTCCTCCCATCATGCAATGCTCTACAAAACAGAAGCTGGAGGACTGAGGAGATATATGAAGGAGCAAAAGTATGCAAAGCTGCCAGGTGCCAAACCAAGCTTGGTCTTTGAGTGTCTGTCACCTTTTGGAACAGTAAAATTAACTGCACCTTTCATTCACTTAACAAACATTTATTATAGCCTTCTCTGTGCAAGAATCTTAAAGATCCACAAAACATAGTACTTTGCCATGAGGATAGAGCCTAACCCAAATACTTACATCCAAGGTGGGATGTTGTAATGGTGAAACAAGCAGCCCATACTAAGAGCTGCAGGAATGCTGAGTGAGGAGAGACCAAAGCTGGCTAGGTTGGGAGGGAAATGTTGTAAAGAATGAAAATTATTTCAGTGGCAGAGGTGGTTGATAGTAGATTATGTCCAAAAATAGTCACAGTAATCCCTCCCATCCTGCAAGTCTTATTGCAATGTGCCTTTCACTTCTCCCATTAAGAGGTAGCATCTATATAACAGAGGGTTCTGGACAGAGCTGGAGAAGGATGTAGAACATAATTCTAACTCACAAAAAAAACACCAGATTTACTGGCCTAAAGGAGACTGGAGAAACCCCGAGAGTATGGCCCCCAGACACCCTTTTATCTCAGTGGTGAAGTTACCTCCAAGGTTCACTGTTCAGCCTGGGAGTGGACAGCCCATTAAAACTAAATGAGACTAACGAGGTATAGGAGTCCAGTGACAAGGGTCAGAAGGCAGAAGGGGACAAGGAAGCTGGTGATAGGGAACCCAAGGTTGAGTAAGGATATTGTGGATGTGTTGTGAGATTGTTAACCATTGTCATAGGCAACATTTGTAGTAACTGTTAAATGAGAAACTATTTTGTTCTGTAAGCCTTCATCTTAAGTGAGAATAACAGCACAATTGGAAGAGCGTAGTCATTGTCACTGAACCGTGCATGTAGAAATTTTAGAAATGGTGTATCTTTGGCTATGTGTATTTTCACCAAAAAAAAAGGTTGAGAAGTTAGAGGGTTAATATGTTGTGGGGTTGTTAACCAATGTCATAAAACAACATGTGTACTACTGTTTCATGAGAAACTATTTGTTCTGTAAGACTTCACCTGAAGTACAATAAAAAATAAATAAATAAATAAAAAGAGGTAGCATCTATTTCAGCTCTTCTTGAATCTACAAGAGCCTTGTGACTTGCTTTGGCTAATAAAATGTGGCAGAAACGGCATTGTGCAAATTCTAAGGCTAAGTTTTAAGATGCCTTGCAGCTTCTGTTTTCACCCTCTTGGAGTCTTGACCCACCGTGTAAAGAAGTCTGAGTATGCTCCTGAAAAATCCACACAGAAAGAAAGTGAGTTTGAAAAAGACAAGGGGGAAAAGGCCTAGAAAGATTTTTTTTAAAAATTGGAGGAGAGAGAAGACTAAGAGTTCCAGTCATCCCTGGTGAGGGTCCGCACATGTGAGTGAGGACAATCTTGAAGCCTGTAGCCGGATGAGTGAGATAATACAATACCAAGGGTATCAGAGAAGAACTGTTCCAGCTGAGCCCTGACTAGCCAACCCTTAGAACCAGGAACAAATAAAACAGTTGGTATTTTAAGCCATTAGCATTTGGGATAATTCTAATGCAACAGTGGATAACTAATAAAGGTAGAGTGAGGGGAGGGTATTCCAAGCAGACAGAAATGACACAATGTTAAGAAAATTCAGTATGAATTTATTTGAGTAATTCTGATTGGCAAAGCAGTTATGAACATATCAGAAAATAAGAAGATAAGGCTAGGAAGATAGGTTGGGGTTAAATTGTAGAAAACTTTCACTGTAATAATTTTTTTATTGAGCATTTATTATGTGCCAGACTCTTAGCTAAACCCTTTTCATGGATTAACTACTAATATAATAGGATACACTATTATTATCCCCCATTTTGCAGATAAGGATTCTAGGCCTCAGAGGTTAAATTACTTGAAAAAATTATATAGTGATGGGATTGGACTTTGAAGGGTGGCAGTCCAACTTGAGAGCACGTGCCCGTAACTTCTACAGCACATTGCCTAAGCCAAGGAATTTGGACCTTACCGGTAAATGAGGAATTATTTTAAGCAGAGGAGGGGAATGATTAAAGCAGTACTTTAGAAAGATTAAGGAGTCCGGGTGGTAACAGTGGTTAAACTTTCAGCTGTTAACAACAGGTTGGCAGTTCAAACCCACTAGCCACTCCACGGGAGAAAGATGTGGCAGTGAGCTTCTTTTCAGGTTTACAGCCTTGGAAACCTTATGAGGCAGTTCTACTCTGTCCTACAGGGTCACTATGAGTCGGAATCGACGGTAATGGGGGGGTGTGTGTGTATGTGTGTGTGTGTGTGTGTGTGTGTGTGTGTGTGTTGTTGTTGTTGTTGTTTGTTTTGGTTTTAGAAAGATTAAGCTAGTAGTGGTAGATAGAATGTAGAAGCTGAGAGAATAGTTAGGGTGCTACTGCAGTGTTCCAGGTATAAACTGATAAAGGCATGAACTAGTCCTGAAAAAAGTGGGAAAGGGGTGAATAATTGGAATTTTACAAAGAAACTATCAATAGTACCCAGCAATTGACTGGATATGGGCTGAATAAAGGGGTAAAGAGGCGGCTGAACTCATTCCTATCTTTCTGTCTTACGTGACTGAGATGGCAGTCATTCCTATAAAACACTTAAAGAGCACAGGAGGAATAACTGATTTGGGAAGGAAGATAATAAACTGGCCTTCGACTTGTTAGGTGGGGGGTGATGGTGGGATATTAAGAGGAAGTGACTACCAGGCATCAGGAGATATGTGACTGGCTCCTTGGGATCAAGGCCATCTGTAGACACAGGCTTGGAATTCATCCAGAACTAGGCAAAGTCACACATTTCTAAGGTGTGTCAGTTACAGGTACTTGGTTAAAAGCAACAGAAACTGAATCTGGCTAACAAACAGAAAGGGCTCACAGAAACAAACGTTCAGCTGTGGCTCTCTACTCAGAAGGGGCAGGGACCACTGATACTCTGAGGATCCACACAGGAAGAACTCACAAGTAATCTCATCAAGATGTGGTGAGTCGATTCCAACTACCTTCCCCACTCCCTTTAAGACTCAAGGTTCTGGTAGGAACCCATTTACCTTGGTCATGTGCCCACTTATTGTCTAGAGGAAGTAAGGATACCTTGACTTCTGCTCTCAACAAGATGGCACATAAACAGGAGAGGTAACTCTCCAAAAGAAATCAGATTCTGTTATTAAAAGACAGGGGGAATAGATGCTGAGTGGCTCCAAATCAACGTTCACTCCATTAAAAGAGAGAGGGTGGAGAAGAGAGGAGAGAGCTGAGGCAGACAATTATGTGGCACCCACATTTGGAACATACAGGAGGAAGAGGAAGACTTTATGAGGAAGAGAAAAAGGCAGGCTAAGAAATTGGAGGAGAGTTAGAATAAGCAAAGGAACTTCAAAGATGGGCAAAACAACAGGGTTAAATGCTGCCAAGAGATCAAGGTTGATAAAGAATGATGAAAAGCTCTAGGTTGGCATTTGGAGATTACTGGTTGCCTTGGAAAGAGAGAGAGAGAGAGAGAAGGATGGAAGGGAGGAGTGTGCAATGATGGGAGTAGAAGATAGATTTAAAGAGACTATGGAATTGGGGGGATCTCTGGTGGCACAGTGGTTAAGAGCTCAGCTGCTAACCAAAAGGTGGGCAGTTCAAATCCATCAGCTGCTCCTTGGAAACCCTATGGGGCAGTTCCACTCTGTCCTACAGGGTTGCTATAAGTCAGAATCTACTGGATAGCAACAGGCCATGAGTCGGAATCAACTCGATGGCAATGAGTTATGGAACTGGGGAGGCAGCATCTATTGTTTGGTAGTAAAAGGAAGGAGAAGAACCAGTTGTTGTTCAAAGGGGTGAGTATCATAATTCTCAGAACCTAGGGCTTTCTGTCCTATTTGGCCAAATATAACTAGAAAATAATACCCAGCTTAGCACTTAGTAATGTCTTTCCTCTGAAGCATCTGGTGAAATATACTGGGTAAGTGCAAATTGATGTTCTGGTTTAATCTGTTTCAGAAGTTACAGAAAAAGGAAATTGGATGTGAAAGCCAACTCTAAAGGGAAATAAAAAGACAAATGTCTTTTTTAAGCTAAAATGTTTCCAATGTAACTGTCCCAGAAATACATTGTATAGGTGAACTGTTAATACCAGTCACTTCTCCCCTGAATGAAGTAATCTTTCATAACAGCATTTGCATCTATAATGTTGTGTAACAAGTAGTCTTCTGTTGAAATATGTTTTAAAGAAGGGTTAGATAGGTGAGGAGCAGCTATTATTATCTTATTATTACAACATCAGACATTCTTGCAGACAAAACACCCTCACCCATTGGAAGCTAAGGTCAGTTTTTACTTAAATGCAAGGTCATACTGTTTGGGTACCTGGGAAGCAGGGGGGTGTGGTGGGGGTAATTTCATCTTCTTCCAAGGCTCTCAACATGGGACCTCTTCCAAGAGAGAAAACAAGACTAAATAGATGATTTGTTTTATTTGTTTGGGTATTTCTTGCATTTCTCCCAAAAGTGGCTTATGGACACAAAGCCAAACTCAGAGCCTGGCTGGAGATGGATAAACTCCAGGTCACTTTTTTTTTTTAAGGAAGAAACCATTTGAAGCTCTATCTGAAGATTAAGACAGACTACACCATTGAAGGACAAAAGAAACTGCTGTGAAGCTGAAGCTGTGAAGAAACAGCAATAGGAAAGTTGAATGATTTGGACTTCTCAAACAAGACTGAGGTTGGGATGGGAGGAAAAGGTCAACTGGAAGTACAATCGATGAAAAAGACATTTCAAAGAGGATAAAAAACTAGAGGGGGGCCTGACGTTCATGGGCACCAACTCAGGTAGGAACACAGCTTCTTTGGGGCAGCACCATAATGATGGGGGTCAAAGTGCCTGGACACTTGACACCATTATGTCACAAAAAGTGTAGCCTGGTTTATAGCTTCTGTGGCCAGCATCAGGAAGGCCGGCCAGCATCAGGAAGGCCAGCCAACACCAGCCCTGCACACTTGGTAACAAGAAGAGTTGGTATTCCCCGGCCAACCCTGCTGGCAGAATGGGTCTTTGTCTTGAATCAGTTCCCTTTGGGAGACACTCATCAGCAGTTCCATCCAATGTTCACGGGGAGAGAAAGGCACATTAGCGTTGGGCTTAGTTTAGCATATTAGTTAACACTGTATCCCGTCTGACTGCAGAATTGACAAGTCATGTACAGTATTGCTCAAAATGTCCTTTCGACAGAACAGGAAGGGAATGGCAGTCAGTAAAATGTAAATAAAAGAGGTAAGACCCAAAGACTTCCATGTGTATTTTATAAAGGAAGACTCCAGACTCTAATTATGCTCTAATTGTGAAAATATGGTGTTTTTTCCTCCTGAAAAACATCAGCTCAATTAAAACAAGAGACTGTACCCTTTAAAATAAGATTTGTGTATTTCTCTCAAAAACTGGTTTAAGTTCAGAGTATTATTGTTGGGGGAAACTGGGCAATGTCTGTATTCTTTCTTACAACTGCAATGTGAACCTACAATTACCTAAATTAAAAATCTCAATTAAAAAAGTGATTGAGATGGAATTGGATATGGAGTCAGGCAGGCTTTCACAATCTGGTGTCACTTACTCTTGGCAGTTCCACTTTTTTCCCCACTTGTTCTCTGAATGACCCACGCCCGGAAGAGACTACTCTCATCCTCCCAGACACACTGAGCTCATTCCCACTTCTAGGCTTTTCTTCCCCAGCTCCCCCAATTCCAATTCGTATGAATTCTTCCCATTTCCACTCAGGTACCCTCCCTGACTGGACCAAGCCACAGCACTGTCATGGAACAGTACCAATCATGTCTAATAGTCCATCGGCATGTGTTCATTTATCAGTCAACAGACATTCATTGAGCAATTAACATACGTGTGTAGTATGGCTTCCTGGAGTCCTGGTGGCACAGTGGTTAAAGCTACAGAGAGCTACAACTGCTAACCAAAAGGTCAGCAGTTTGAATCCACCAGCCGCTCCTGGGGAACCTTATGTGGCAGTTCCACTCTGTCCTATAGGGTTGCTATGAATTGGAATTGACTGGACAGCAACAGGCTTGGGCTTGGCCAGTATGGCTTTAAAAACTATGGATGGAGTGAGCTGGGAACAGTGTTGAACAGGTTTCTCTATGTTGCTGTCTCGGAGTGCATATTCTAATGAGGGAGGTGGAAGAAAGCTAGCAAGAAAGGAGCAAAACAATATTTTTTTTTTCACATCATAATGAAGGGAAGAAAAAAAAAGTTGCTTTTGAGTCGATTCTGACTCCTGGCAGGCAACTCCATGTGTATCAGAGTAAAACTATGTTCCACAGAGTTTCCAATCACTGATTTTATGGAAGTAGATTGCCAGGCCTTTCTTCCAAGGTCCCTCTGTGTAGACTTTAACCTCCAGCCTTTCACCACCCAGGTATTCCGAATCGTGATGATGGCTAAGAGAAGTGATAGGATAGAGAACGGCAGAAGTGACTTTAGCACAAGTGGTCAGGGAAGGCGTCCTTGAAGAGGTGGCATGAGTTGTGACCTAAAGGATAAGGAAGTGGTCATGAGAAGATTCTAGGGGAAAGTATTTCAGGCAAACGAAACACAAGGAAAAAGGATTTTTGTGTTGCCTTGGAATTGAAGATGAATATTAGGCATATCTGCAAAATAATGAAACAGGTTTATCTCTTGTGTCTGGTGTTTCCTTCTTATTTTAGAGCCAAACGTCCCATAGTTTCTTTCCCTATAGGAGGCTAATGAACTCTCTTGTGTTCGTGGAGTCAATTCTGACAGAGTAGAACCGCCCCATAGGATTTTCTAGGCTGAAATCTTTACAGCAGCAGATCGCTAGGCCTTTTCTCCCATGAAGCAGAGCTGGTAGGTTCCAACTGCTGACCTTTGGATTAGCAGTCCAGTGCTTAACCACTGTGCAACCAGGCTCCTTTGTTCCCTTAAACGCAAACCCTTTGCAGTTGGGTCAATCCCGACTCTTAGCGTCCCTTAGGCCTGCCCATTTTCCACTTTTAGAAGCACCACCACACACATACACAGAGACACATACACACTGTCTAGCATGGCGCCTACACACCAATGGATAAGTGCAAATCGATCATGCAAGTTGCTCTAATCGGTAGATTCAACATTAATTCAAAGCTTGTCCACGTTAATTCCTGTTGCAGCCGCAGGCCTGCTGGTTGTGGGTTGTGCACTGACTACCGTCAACATAAAATCATGTCATCAAAGTTGGGTCCCCACAAACCGAACCTGACGCAAAGGAACCTGGGAGATCCAGGTAAGAGAACTGGCGGCGGGACAGTCATCTGTCACGGCTTCTGGGGTCTGTACCTCTCTACTGCTCATAGGGTCCCATCAGCTGTAGTTACCGGTTGGAAATGGTTGGGTTCCCAGGACTCTGTGGGGACCTCATGCTGTCACCCCAAGTCAGGAATCAAGTTTTCTGGATTCCCTTGTCTGCCATCTGTCTAAGAAGACCCGCTGCCGCTCCCCTGCCCCCGAAGCAGGGAGAAGTCGGCTCTGGGGCACCGTTATCCCCATCAGCGGGGCCGGTGCGCACTGTCCCGGGGCCCTTCTATCTCTCCCGAGGGGTAGCCAAGACAGCGTGCCCGGAGTCCCAGGGATGCGCCACGAATCCTTGTGTCTCTTCCCCCCCACCTTCCCCCTCCCCCCTACAGATTCCAGCTACCCACGTGTAGCTCGGCTCGGCCGGCGCCGCACCTCTGGGTTCACGTGTCTTTGGATCCTTTCTGAGCGCTACCCCACGACTGGGAACCTAAGGGGATGGCGCCCGGGAGGCGGTAGCCGGAGAGAGGACGTCCTGCACCCGGGCGCGGGGGAGCTGCGGGCTGTCGGCACACAAAGGCGGTGGCGGGAAGGCGGGGCGGGGCGGTGGGAGGCGGGGCGGCAGGAAGGGGCGGGGGCGGTGGCAATAAAGCCCCCGGCGCGCGGCAGCCAGCTCACGGCGCGGTCTGCACGGGGCTGCTCGGGGTGCGTGGGGCTGCGAGGGGCTGCGAGGGGCTCTCGAGGCTACGTCGGGCTGCATAGGGCTGCGTGGTGTTGCATGCGCCGCCCCGCTTTCCTTCCGTGACCCTCTTTGCCGCCTTCGCCGCCTGCTCCCCGCCCCGCCGAGACTCGGCGCCAGCAGACCGCTCTCCGGCCACTACCTGGGGATCCAGAGGGAAGCCGGTGAGTACGGGCTGCGCGCCCCAGGGCTAGGGGCGGGGGAACTGCTCGCCTTGAGGCTGAGCCCCGGCGCCCGGGGCGGGAGGGGACAGTCCCTGGGGCTCAGCGCGTCTTCGGCTCTGGGCCGCGACCTGCTCCCGGCCGGAGGCTGGGGTTGGGGAGGCGCGGACGTCTAAAGTGGAGGGAACTTTCTCACTTCCCCAGACAGCCTTGGCCAAGGCTGGCCGCGCGCTGGACGGCCCTGCCCGCCGCCTTGCGAACCCGGAGCGGGACCCGGGCTGGGCGAGGAGGAGCCGCGCCAGCTGTGGAGTAGAGATGTGCTTGCGGCTGGGAGCCCCGGCGCCGGCGGGGAGAGTCCCCGACTCCAGCGTGGCTTCTCTCCTTCCATCCTAGCTGGCAACGGTGATCCTAACCTGAGGTCCCAACCTACCCAGTACTTTACTTGTGCGCCGCAGGACAGGGAGAGGGAAAGACAAACGGACTTTTGTTACCTTTACCTGAGCTGGTTGGAGGTGACCAGTGATTTTAGGGATGGTCCTTACACTGGCCTCCTGCTACCGACTTAAGCTTATTGAGCAGGGCTTTGCTATTTTCATCATCTGTAGAAATGGGATTGTGGCTGATAGTGACTTCAGGTAAGGTGAAAGAGCTCAAATTACTGAGCGGAGTAGGTAGTATTTAATTGTCTGGAGCCCTAGTGGCACAGTGGTTAAGAGCTGGCTGCTAACCAAAAGGCTGGCAGTTCGAATCCACCAGCCTCTCCTTGGAAACCTTGTGGGGCAGTTCTACTCTGTCCTGTAGGGTCGCTATGAGTCGGAATCGATTCGATGGCAACCGATTTGGGTTTTTTGTTTTTCTGTTTTAATTTTGTCTACAAACTGAGCGGGGTGGGAGGGATGCTGTTACATAAGACAGCACTCCACCTTCAGTTATTATGGAAGATGCTATTGAAAGTTTTAGTGTCTTAATGAAAGGAAAATAGTCTTTGTGCATCTCTTGAGAAACCTCAGATGCTGCTTTGTCTTTCTTTGACTGCTTTGAAGAGGACGTTCTTTCATTTAGCATCAACATAAAAAGGTGTTTGAAGATTTGACTTCCTCTTTCAAGCCAGGAAGCAGTTTACTCCTCTGAACTGCTCTGGAACAATTAATGTGATAATTTTGTCCTTTGGAGATTTTATATCCAAAGTTGAACACAGATACCTGGAAGAAATGCAGACATTGCTGATTTGTATATCTAAAGCTCACTGCAAAAATTGAAGGTACTTTTAAACCTTATCGGCATATACAGATTGGTAATTGTTGGCTGTTTGCAGTATGTCAGCAGAAATTTCCTTCAGCTGTGCGAATGAAGGTGCCAGCCTAAATGATCTAAGGTTCCTTTCAGCCCCCCAAGTTTTTGATGCTTTATTGAAACGATGTTTGAAGATATTATACAGTACAGTGTAATTACTGAAGGTCACGAAGATATCATTCATCTTTTATTCTTGAAGTGAATCTATGCAGGAAATTTCTGCCTCTCATGATCTTAACATATTGGTGTAATTTTAAAAGGACAAAGATTACTCAGTCCTCAAATGGAGTTAATTTTCAGTTCCACACATGGATGATTAAATACTGGTCAGAGATTGTTTGAAGTGGAAGAGTTGGAACTGAGAGTGTGACCTGGCCAGGTCCCTGGCTACAGCTCTGCCAGCCAGTCATTCTGCACAGCATGGGGGACTTTGGCTTATGGACTTTCTCTCCTTCTCTGGTCCCAAAGTCCACATGGGTGATGACGAACTAGATTCTCACTTCACTGACCATCTCAAACCCAACTCCAGCTACTCATTCTCATTCCTTGAACTACATCTGAGTCTCAACCTCACCCAGGCATGCTCAGCTTCTGAAATCGGAAATGGCAGTATCTCGGTAACTCTAAACCACAACCTCCTGTCCTTTGTGGTTGAAAACTTGTACTTCCATTGTAACTCTTCTTTAAGGCAAGAGATCTCCAAGCCCTCGGCTCCTCTTTTCTTTTCCTTCTTTAAGTTCATGGTTCACTCTACCAAGAAAATAGAGGCTACCCAGCTTGAAGGCTCTCCATGTCCTATTCCATTCCCTGCAACAAACTCTTCCCTGTTTACTCAGTCATTCAGTGAGTGTTTTGAAGCACCTACTCTGTACTAGGCACTTAGCTAGACCCTGATACTATGGTAGATATATAGCAAATCCCTGCTGTCTTGAAATTATCATTCTTTTGGGAGAAAACAGATAATTAAAAAGCAAACAAAAGGTCATGGAAGCCCCATAGACACATCCAAACTCCCTGAGGGACTGAATTGCTTGGTGGAGGGCTGTGGGGACCATGGTCTCGGGGAACATCTAGCTCAGTTGGCATGACACAGCTTATAAAGACAATGCTCTACATTCTACCTTGGTGAGTAGTGTCTGGGGTCTTAAAAGCCTGTGAGCGGCCATCTAAGATACTCCACTGGTCTCATCCCTTCGGGAGCAAGGGAGAATGAAGGGAACAGCATACAAGGAAAAGATTAGTCCGAAGGACTAATTGTCCACAGCTACCAAGGCCTCCACCGGACTGAGTCCAGTACAGCTAGATGGTACCCGGCTACCACCACTGACTGCTCTGACCAGCATCACAACAGAGGGTTCTGGACAGAGCTGGAGAAGGATGTAGAGCATAATTCTAACTCACAAAAAAATACCATATTTACTGGCCTAAAGGAGACCGGAGAAACCTCGAGAGTATGGCCCCCAGACACCCTTTTAGCTCAGTGGTGAAGCTACCTCCGAGGTTCACCGTTCAGCCTGGGAGTGGACAGCCCCGTAAAACCAAATGAGACTAATGAGGTACAGGAGTCCAGTGACAAGGGCCAGAAGGCAGAAGGGGACAAGGAAGCTGGTGATAGGGAACCTGAGGTTGAGTAAGGATATTGTTGATGTGTTGTGAGATTGTTAACCATTGTCATAGGGCAACATTTGTAGTAACTGTTAAATGAGAAACTTTTGTTCTGTAAGCCTTCGTCTTAAGTGAGAATAACAGCACAATTGGAAGAAAAATAAAAAGGTTGAGAAGTTAGAGGGTTAATATGTTGTGGGGTTGTTAACCAATGTCATAAAACACGTGTACTACTGTTTCATGAGAAACTATTTGTTCTGTAAGCCTTCACCTGAAGTGCAATAAAATATATTAAAAAAAAAAAAAAAGCAAACAAAAAATATATGACATATGATAAAAAGTGCGTAGAAATCAAGTTGGATTGAGGAACCTAGAGAAGGTTAGAGAGAAGTCTTCTCTGTGGCAGTGACTAATGTCTCCATCTGTGTCTTGAACCCCAGCATCTCCCTCCTCAGGAATCTTACCGTTTTGTCTCATTTTTATCTCCTCTTTTATAGCAGTTGTTAAAAAGCACCTCAGTCCCCCTCATGCCTGCATCCCCCCACCTCATATCTACCTACCACCAAGTCTCCCCACGCAGATTCTTAAACTAGTCAACACTTCCCCCAACCTCCCCTTCATCCTCAGCTCCCTACAAGCTGGCTTCTGCTCCCACTTCTCCCCAAAGTAGGAGAAAACGTCCACGATTTCCTGAACTAGAAGTCTTGTTGATGCTCTCTAGACCTCTCTGGGGCGTTTGACGTGACTCCCGTTTCATTCCTTTTTGATGCTTCTTTCTTCTTAGTTGTCATCTTCTGGTTTCTCTCCCGCCTTCTTGGCGTCTCCACTATCCCCTGGGGTCACCCCAGGCTCTGCGCTCTCCCGTTGTCTCACTCTACGTGGAGTCTTTGGGAGAACTGCATTCTCATCGCTTCAACAGTCAGCAGTGCAAAGCGAGTCCCAAATGCGTCTGTCCAAGCTAAGAGCATTCTCCTGTTCCAGACTCGCTTCCTGCAATATAGTGGACTTGTCCATCTCCTATAGGCAATAAAAAAATTTTAAAAAAACAATAAATCCAAAACTAATTTTAGTGTTCACTGTCCCCTCCATACCCACTCCATCCTTCACCACAATTTGTGGCTAAGTTTGCTTTTTTTTTTTTTCTCTTGTAGTGGCTCTACCATTCATTCACCTAGGTATTAAAGCAGGAAGTTCATGCTGATGCTGGACTCCTCTGCAGCCCCCACAATGAGATGATCTCCAAGTCCTGTTGCTTCTCCATGCTATGAAATCCTTTAAACCTCCTCTCCAGTCACACAGGCACTGCCTTGTGTTAGAGTCCAGAAATGGTAAACTGGTAGTCAGCGTGCCACTTCTGGCTGGCAGATATGTGTTGTTAGCCTGAACAAAGCTTACAAAATTGAGTTAATATTTAGAAATCTGGAGATGTCACCTGGATTTATAGCTTCTCTTAAAAATCAAAAGAGCTGGAGTATGAGGCCTTTCTTCCCATGTGGCAACACTGGGCTGGCGCTGGGATTCCAATGTCCTACACAGGAGGTTGCTGGCCTTCTGGTTGCTCATGAGACCTATGGTTTTCATTCCAGTACCTGCCTGCCTTCTGTGGGCTTCTCAGCTAGCAACCCCAGGCTGAGATGACCATCAGCAGCCTGATGAATCCCTGGCAGGGTATTGCTCAAGATCTGCCTGGTTTTCCTACGCCTACTTTTGCACTCCTTCCAACCATCTTCCACGTTATTGCTGGGGTATCTTCCCTCTCCCCACCCCAATCCAGATCTTCCATGTCCCTCCTGGTAAAAATGTAATGCCTCTCTCTTGCCTTTAGAATAAGCCTGGCCGCTGAAGGAGGGACTGTGCTGTCACATATTTGGTATCTCGGGTTGACAGGAGCTCTCCATTGTCTGCATGTGGTGTTGTCTACATGCGATCTTTCACCTGAGTTTCCCCAAATGCATTTGAACTGATGTTGTTAGTTATCGTGGAGTTGGCTTCAACTCATGGCGACCTTATGTATAACAGAACAAAACATTGCCCACTCAAGTGCCATCTTCATGATCATTGTATGTTTGAGTCCAAGACTGATTTGTTTGTTCCTCTGGCAGTTTGTGGTATATTCAGCTCCTGCAAACAGGCTGGTTAATGCAGAATTCTGATATTATCTCCTCTCTGTTGACACTGCAGTCTCTGCTGTTTATAAACCATTTCCATAGACCTCACCACACTCCCTCTTCCTCACCACCACTCTGTCCCAAACAGCAATGGGGAGGCTGAGAATATTGAGGCACAGGCTGTCAGAGGACTCGTGGCCCTTGAAACATGGCAGGCCCCATTTAACACATGATGCCTGGGTCACTTATGTGTTCGCAAGGTCACTCGGCTGCCTTTGGACCACCGGGGTCCGGAACTCGAGTTTCTCTTAGCATTCAGCCAGGGAACTTTCCACAGTGATCTGCTGTCCTCTCCAGGACCCCACCAGGCTCCTGGCCATTTGTAATGACACTGATAAAGCCTAAGTTTTCTCCAACCCCTTCCAACCTCCCCTGCCTTGTCCCCTTCCCTAAGCTTTATTTTCTCGAAAAACAACTTCCGGCCTTCTCCTCATCCATGGCTGCTCCTTGCCTTTGTTGCTGCTCTTCCTCTGCCTTGAATTCCTTGTCTCTTTCTACTGCGTTCATTGTCTGGCTAACTTCCCCTTTTTCAAGACTCAGGTTTGGTATTACCTATTCCCAAAAGTCTTTCCTGACATTCACTACCTCAGCCCTCCGTGCACACGTGCAGCAAGCACACACATACAACCTACATCATGCCTACCTTTACTATGGTAGTTACAGTGCTATTTGTTGTTGTTAGCTGTTGTTGAGTCAGCTCCCAACTCATGGCGACCGCATGTACAATGGAACGAAACCCTGCCAGGTCCTGTGGCATCACAGTGATCAGTTGCAGATTGGACTGTTGGGACCCATAGGGTTTTCACTGGCTGATTTTTGGAAGTAGCTTGCTAGGCCTTTCTTCCTAGTCCATCTGGAAGCTCCACTGAAACCCGTTCAGCATCGTAGCGACACACAAGCCTCCACTGACAGGTGGGTGGTAGCTATGTGTGGGGTGTATTGGCTGGGAATCGAATCTGAGTCTCCTGCATGGAAGGCAAGAATTCGACCACTGAGCCACCACTGCCTCCTACGGTGTTATAACATCATGCTTTACCCAGTGCGCACTGAGCACCAGGAGACAGTGCCTGTGTTTTCCTTTCACTTGCACCAGCAGTGGTATGTGGCCCAAAGGCATCTAATGGGTGTCTGACTAAATCATATTCATATTTTTCATAAGTTAATTCCACACTTTATGGAAAAGTCCTTGTACTTCGGGCTTAAAAGGGAACCCTTTGCTCAGACCCTCATCCCTGGTTCTGGTACTCCTGAATTTAATGTTTTTTACATCTTTGATCAACCATGTCTTTCAAGATGGAACATTGCTAAGAAAAAAGCAGGGGTCTAACACAGAAGAGCTTCTGTGCCTGTGTTCACCTCATTTATCCTCATCTGAACCTCCTTTGGCTAGGTCTTCCTTGAGGTCCGTTGGCTGGGCTGCACTCTGCATTTCATGGTTTGTACAAGGTAGGAGAATGTTTTCTGGTGTATTTCCATTATCCTCGGTGATGGTGATGCGTGGTCTCTTGCTAACTTTTTTTTTTTTTGCCATGGTGATTTTTTTGCCTAATGTCTTCAGCCAGGTTTGGTGTAAAGAGCCTTGAGTTGACAGAGGGTCTAGGCTGTGTCACTGACTGTCTGTGTAGCTGACCATCTAGACCTCAGTTTCCTTGCCTGTACAATGGGTATGTTGATTTAAATGATCTCAAAGGCATCTTTTAAAAAAAAAAAATCTGTAACTTCTTACTTACTTTTATGATCCAGCTTTCTCAAAAATATCAGGTCCAGATGTTTTTTTCTTAAATGTATTGTTCTGTGTTTGTCTACCATGAAGTTCTTGTCTTTCTCTTTATTATTACTTTTTTTAACCTACTCTTACTACCCACAGAAACCCTGGTGGTGAAGTGGTTAAGTGCTACAGCTGCTGACTAAAAGGTCAGCAGTTCAAATCCACCAGGCACTCCTTGGAAACTATTGGGCAGTTCTACTCTGTCCTATAGGGTCAGTATGAGTCGGAATTGACTCGAGAGCAATGGGTTTGGTTTTGGTTTTGGTCTTACTGCCCTATGAAATCATTCTTTAATTAATCCCCATTAGCTTTGCTCTTTAGTACTCAGAAATAGCATTGAAGGCCAACATGAAGATTTAGCTTATATTCCCATTTGAAGCCATTTATAAAAATATTAAATAAGATTGGTCCCATTATGCTTGGGCCTTCTTTGTAAAACCACTGTTCTCTACCCCTAAAAGTGTCCATCTTCTCTTTCTAAAACCATCTTTCCTCATGAGTAGATTTCATGCCAGATCTGTAAATCAAGGTTGAGTTTTAAAAAATACCCTTAGGTGTGGAATAATAGAGTCAAATGCAATAAACGATATCTTCAGGTTACTTCTTATCTATAAGTTCATAATTTGTCTAAGCGCACTGGAAGATTGTTGGTGTTATTGTTAGTTGCTGTTGAGTCTGTTGCGACTCATGGCAACCCCTTCCAGTGATTTTATTTCTCTTTTGAGCAGTGTGACCTTCCCCAACAGGCCATGTCTATTTACACTGACAGTGAGTCTACCCTTTATTCAGCTGTCAGATGGCTCGGTCTGGCAGGAAGCCCAGCCCAGAGAAGATGTGCTCCTCTCTGTGGCTCAGTTTGTGGATGGGAATGGCTACTGAGCCTAAGCAATGCTCTATTTGTATTTTGGCAAACATGTTCCCTATTGCACCCTTGAGTTCTTTCAGGGGTTGGAGTGGACGTTCCAATTCAGGATCAGATCAGGAACACCCTGTACTCTTGCCTCGGTTTAACCTCAGACTTCCCCCTTTGCTTCAGAAGATAATTTGAGCATTAGAATCTACAGCGTCTTTCTGTTTTTATCAGTTAATTCTTGAGAGGAAGATAATGTGGAAGAGATTTTAATGTAAAAGAAAAAAATCCTCTGAAAAGGCAGAAAGGATTTCTTGTTGTGGCTGCAAATCTTGGTAAATAGACTTTGTTTTTGTTTCATGTTTCCTTTCCCAGTGGTAACCTGGGGAAATTCTCTTGAGAGCATACCAAACATAGTGTCAGCACCCTCCCCACCCTCACTGTCCCCTCCATATAGTGCCAGCTAATAGAAATATAGAAAAACTAGCTACTTGTTTTTATCCCAAGTTTTTATGGGCCAAATCTTGGAGGTGTGTGTGGGTGTGGGTATTTGAGAGAGAGTTCAGCACCACGTACAGAGCCCGTTCGAGAAAGAATAAAGTGACTGTAAATGAAAATATATTTTTCTTCGGAGGAGGTGGTGCTATATAAAATAATGGCAGTGTTTGCTTCTTCTACTAAAATTCCATTTTTCACCCCTTGTTTTTAAGTAAGGACTCTACATAGGAAGAAATTATTTTTATTGAGGATGTAGTCACTGTTCAGATTATATGCGCTATTAACTATTTCATTATCTTTTGATGAAAAGTACAGAAACACAACTCAAAATAACCCAGGCAAAAACCTGGGGTGTAAGGGGGGAAGGTATTGGCTTACATTGCTGCATGGCAGAGAGGGCTCTGGCCTTGGGGGTAGCTGGAACCAGCGACGCAGGGCCTTGAGACTCTCTTCTCTCCCTCTGTGTCACTTGTTTCTGCTTCTCTATACAGGTTGTCTGTGCTCTGTCAGTAAGGAGGGCCCATGACTGCAGGTCCCTTATAGCTTCATGATCAAAGAGGAAAGAGGAGCTTCCCTACCAGTTCCAGTTGGAAAAATCCTAGGGAGGGACTCTGACTGGCCGAGTTTGGGTCATGTGCCCTTCCCTGATCCAGTGGTTGTGCTCAGGGAGATGGGGTCCTATGATTGGCCAAGTCTGGGCCATATGTCAACCCTGTGGCCAGGAGGGGAGGAAGTATTGGGAGGAGTGTGGTGGGCAGGCAAGTCACCCTAACTGCCATTGGTATTTATTTTCATTTGGCTGAGGGCTTGGTGTTATCTCTTTGCGCATCATGACTGCCTAGAGGACAGGTACTAATATCATTCCCACTCATTCAGGTGGGGAGAGAAGGGTGTGGAAGAGCCGACGTTTCCACGGCCACACAACCTGCATGTGTTGATGTCATACCTGAACCCAAGTCTGTAAATGTGTGAACTGTGAGCTGAATTCTCAACGATTTATATCTCATCAATATTTATACTTTCTTAAAAAGAAATTCATGTCAAACAACATGCCTCCTTTCAAAGACCATCTTCTCACTTTGATGCATGATACCTTTCAGTAACACAGCGAAAACACACAAGATGGAAAGAGTCCAGTACGTTTGTGTGATGATTGGAGTAATGCTTTTCTGCCATTTGACCCCTAATTCTTTCATTAGGTACTTGTTCTTTTCTGGGATTTGAATCTAAAATTAGTACTGACCTTTGGAATGAAAATGTAGAGTGTATTTACCCAGAGTCCAAGTGAATTACTTAGGCTGAGCTGGATAAAACTCAACGTAACCAAAGAACAACTGTGACGTGGTTTTTAAAAGATTGTCGAATTTTGAACTCCACAAATGTGGGGAGACTTTGCTTAGAATAATGCTTGGAATTTAACTTTTCTTTTTCTAAATTTCACAGTAACTTTATTTCAAAATTTGTTACTTCTAAATAGTAGAGGTTGTTTCTTGTTATTGTTCTTTCTCTCTGTTTTTTTTTTTTTTTTTTTTTTTTTTTTTTTTTTTTTGTGGAAGGGTGCTACAGTGCAATAGTTAAGCGTATGGAAGATTTGGAGTCCATTGGCTTTGGTTTGAACCTGGAGTCTACCAGTTAACAACTGGAGGCCAGGAAGGCATTAGCAAGTTGCTGAGCTTCTCCAAGCTTCAGTTTCTTCATTTCTAAGTTAGGTATAATGGTTTGCCTACCTCCAAGCTGTTGTGAGGATGAAGTAGAGTATCCCTTAGCTGCTAAACACAGTGACTGGCACAGGCTGGCTCACGGGGCATGAGGTGGCCGTGGCCGCGGTGGTGTTGTGTTTGTGGTACAGGTGAGCAGTTCACTCCCCTAAGACGTGTGTTTTCATTGCGTTCTTTGACCTGTGAATAAACTACTTGTTCTGTGTTCACATGCTGCATTTCCAGACCTTCCTCTTGTAACCCTCTCAGTGGGCAGCTGGTCATCTGTCCTTCAGGCGGGCTTCAGGCTTTTTATGAACTGGCCACGGAGCAAAGGATGCCTGTTCAGTGAAATGACCTCCCTGTGGCTCCACTGTGTTAAGCTAGGAGGTTCTATGGGCCAGTGTACTTTTCTTTTCCTTTCTTACGTTAGTTTTGAAGAATGAATAATTGTCTATGCAGTAAGAAAGATAGTGTATTTGGTTTAATATTTAGGTCTTTGCAAGTGTAGCATCCAGAGCTTTCTCTTTTCATCCTTGTTTTTTAGGCTGTGAAAGTCATTCTGTTGTGTCCAGTGATGTCTAGATACCCAGAAGTAACCATTTAAAACTCGTGCTGAACATATTTAAAACACGTAATCGTCTGATAATGATGATTCCCTCAATGTAAAAAAGAGCTTTAAGAATGTTGGGCTAACCTCAGCAAACTTTCTTAGGTAGGCAGTCTGTGTCCTGCTGCCATTCATATGAATGTTAAGGATTTGCCTAGCAAACACCCACTCGGAGTCTCAGACAGTCCTGTCAGTCTGCTCACGTCTGGAGTGTAGCTGTGATGACGAGATAGGAGAGTGCTGTTGAGTCAATTCCAATTCATGGCAACCCTATAGGACAGCGTAGAACTGCCCCACAGGGTTTCCAAGGCTATAATCTTTACAGAAGCAGGCTACCACGTCTTTCTCCCACCTAGTTGCTGGTGGGTTCAAACCCCTGACCTTTCTGTTAGTAGCCAAGCACTTAAACCACTGAGCCACCAGGGCTCCTCAGGATGGAAGGTACTGGGCTATTCTTCTGTTTGATGGCTTAATTATAAGGAGAAGTTTGTTCTAAAGGGTGAATTTTCTCTCTGAAATTAATTTACGAAAAGACTCACATCAGCTATGTCCATCCTCTGTTACTATGTTAATAGCATATTAGTTGAAATAGTAATTTGGAAAATTGGCCAGAGATGGTAACGTACTCAGAATAAATCTGTCCTTGTGCAGCAAGATGGTAAATCATGAATATAAAATGCTGATCATACTAACGTGAATTAATTCAGCAAGTACCAAAAATATAGTTGTTCCCATGCATACATACCACTTATCAGCCTTTTCTTTGAGTAGGAAAAGTACTTTTTTTTACATGTACCATGATGCACTTGTCTTGCTCTCTGCCTTGGATTCCCTTTATGCGTGTGTCTTATCTGCCCTGTTAGGAACCCTCAAGCACTTCATAGTCTGTCTTAACCTTTTGTGCACCTTCCACAGTACCTAGCACAGAGGAGTCCAGTAGATGCTGGAAGGTGAGAAGCAAATGAAAATGTAGGGAACATCCGTGTGTCGAGTACCGTGAGGCATATTTTAGGCATCATCTTGTTGAATTCTAACAACCCTGGAAAAGTAGAAATTAACCCTAGTTTACAGGTGAGAAAAAAGATTCAGGTGTGCAGCACAACATGCTCAGCATCCCACTGGTGGGATGTTGACTCAGGTCTGGAGGCCTCCATGGTGGAGAGCTTCTGTTCCTTCCTAGACCTTGTTTTCAGTGGATGACTGAGGGTAAATATTCATAGCTGAGCGAGCAGCAGTGCAAGGCCACACAGCTCAAAGGTTGGAACATTGCTAGACAGATGATGAATTGGGGAATCAAAAGAACTTGGGTTTAAACTCCAACTCTGTGCTCAGTAGGTGGCGCAAACTGTTAGATGCTCAGCTACTAACCTAAAGGTTGGTGGTTCAGATCCACCCAGAGGCACCTCAGAGAAAAGGCCTGGTGATCTACTTCCAAAAGATCATAGTCACTGAAAACCCTGTGGAGCACAGTTCTACTCTGACATGCATGGGGTCACCATGAGTCTGAATCAGCAAGAACTGTTTTTTGTTTGTTTGGTTTTTTCCTCATGCACAGTTGCTGTGTGGCTTTAGGCAAAACACTGACCTGTCTGTGCTAGAGAATGGAGATGACTACAATGTTGCCTTTCTTGCAGAGCAAGTATTGTTCCCATTTTATAGCCAGGGGAATTAGAAATGCAGCGACTGGACTGAAGTCGCTTAGCCAGGTCAGGGCTGTGGCAAATTGAGAACTCACGTCTCTGACTGTCACCTCTCCAGATGCCAAGTGTGGGTTCTGTTTGACAGCAGAACTGCCATCACCAGTCACCCATTCTCGATTAGCCCCCAGGGCACCCTACTGATCTGGGGGCTGTCACCATCTATTCCTTAGAGGCACTTTGCTGATTCCTGTCTCCTTTTCTCTAGGCCATTCACTACCCTGCTCTCTCAGAGAGTAAAAGGGATTCCACGAGACTTGCTCTTGATGAGTCTGTTCAATCTGAGTTGCATGTAGTTTAAGAGCTTGCCTTTGAGCACTTACTCTGTAGTGGGGGCAGAGGTAGTTTAGTGGTAGAATTCTCGCCTTCCATGCAATGGAACCAGGTTCAGTTCCCAGGCAACACACCTCAAGCACAGCCGCTACCCGTCTGTCAGTGGTGGCTCACATGTTGCTATGATGCTGAACAGGTGTCAGCAGAGCTTGTAGACTAAGACAGACTAGGAAGAAAGGCTGGAAATCTGCTTCTGAAAAATAAGCCAGTGAAAACCCTGTGGATCACAGTGGTACAGTCACATTGTGCATAGGATCCCCATGAGCAGAGCGCAGCTCAACGGCAGCTAACAACAACAATACTCTATAGTAGGTGATCTGAAGGATATAGAAGTATCCATGAAACAGTTCAACCTTTGAGGATCGTATCTATTTGGCAGAATAGACACATCTGTCTTTAGCAATTCAAGATAGAACATAGACTATACTAGTACCATAGTGGAGAGGGGGAGGCAGTAAGTGGGTATATTGTCTGTAGAGGATTTGAAAGCCACGACGTTGCTTCAACATTAGATTGCTTTTTATTATCTTCATGCACTATACCAAGCCAAACTCAAACTCAGTGCCGTCGAGTCGATTCCGACTCATAGCAACCCTATAGGACAGAGTAGAACTGCAGCATAGGGTTTCCTAGGCTGTAGTCTTTACAGAAGCAGACCACCACATCTCTCTCCCACAGAGCCGCTGGTAGCTTTGAACCACCGACCTACTGGCTAGCAGCCAAGTGCTTAACCACTGAGCCACCAGGGCTCTGTTTTGTATACCATAGTAATAAAGTATTTCTCCACCAGAGCAGACCCATTGTAGCACCCCACCCCGCTCCGGAGTACCCTATGGGGTCTATACCCACTGCCAAAATGAGCATGACAAATAAGATGCTCAGAGGTCCAGAGGGCAGTGGTCATTGTGTTCTGAGATCATTGCGGAAGGCTGCAGGAAGTCCTTTCCCTTCCCTCTCGGTTATGGGAGGACTTCAGGAGAGCAGTCCATGACCACCTGACCGGAGTGCAAGCTGGCAAGTGCTTTGCAGGCGTTACCTCACCGCATCCTCACAGCAGTCTTGAAAGGTGGTGCCCTGAGCTCATGCTGTAGGTGAGCAACCCGAAGGCTCCACAAGGTTAAGAAACATGGACAAGTAATAGAGCATCTTCAGGTCTCAGCTTCCCGCTCTGTGAACACAATGAGGGCGGTCTCTGTGAACACAATGAGGACGGCAACACCCGGCTTCCCAGGGGGCCTGGAGACTCGGCAATGCTAATGCTACTTCACACGTAGAAGCTGCTTAAACATCAGTCAGTTATGACTAGGCTAAGTGAGAGGCAAGTCTGTGCTGCCGGAGTATGGTGTTGGTACACAGCTGATAAACATGAACGTCAAGAAGCATCGTGGGTAATGCAGTTCTCATTTCTTTCTTCTGCTCTACTGTCCTCAAACCCTTTTTGCTTTAAACTTTGTAGAATTGCTGTTTATTGATTTTTATCAGCTGCAAGTTGGCCGTTATTCTGTCATGACTCTCTGTAGCTGAACATCACAGATACTTCTTCACGTAGGAGAAGTTAATTCCCTTAAAACAGAAGGTGAAATTTCAGTGGGCAACTTTGGAAGTGTGAAACGTTACCCCCATGTAACTTTATTCAGCATACTTGCATTAAATACTTATGATTACAAGATACTAGAGCGTATAAAACTGCATCAAGCCTTGCTGTCTTCTGGGTCAGACACACAAGCTAAAAGCGGGGCCTGGGTGATGCCTTGTAAGTCATTAAAAGGCATTGAGATATAGAATAATCTCTGTGAAAAAGATGCTGTCCAAATTTAAAAACCTGTCCCTGAAGATGAAGTGAAACATTTCCTCAAAATTATTACCCAGAAAAAATAACTGAAACATACTAGAGTCCTTACAAAATCTCCTGTTACAAAGGGCACAATAAGTTCACTAGTCAAGAGTTCACAGAAAGGACTGAATGGATAAAATTCATGAGTAGTTGGTTGAGAGCAGGTAGAGAGGGCACATTAGCTGAAATCCCCTTAGTCGGGACTCATTCTAGATGCTTAGAGAGGTTATAATGATTTTAAAAAAAGGGGGGGGGGCTCAAAAAAAAGGCAAATAAATTTAATACAGATTTAGTAGTTATTCCTGAAATCATGCCTTCACAATTGCCGAACGTTGAATGTTGTATTAAGGTAGAGCTAGTTGTTGTAACAAATAAACCCAAACAATTACAGTGGCTTAAATGTGCCGAAAACCAAACCAAACCCGTTGCTGTTGAGTCAATTCTGACTCATAGCGACCCTATAGGACATAGTAGAACTGCCCCCATAGGGTTTCCAAGGCTATAAATCTTTACAGAAGCAGGCTGCCACATCTCTATTCCACAGAGTAGCTGGTGGGTTCGAACCACTGACCTTTTGGTTAGCAGTCAAGTGCTTTAACCACTGCACCCTTGGGGCTCCTGGCTTAAACAAAACAGAAGGTTAATTTCCATTTCTGTGAAGTCCAAAACCTGTGTATCTCTTTCAAACCTAGTGATTCGGTGACCTAGCTTCCTTCCATCTCATGGCTTCACCGTATTTAACAGGCGATTTCCAAGGTCATGGTCCTTGACAACATCCAGTTGGTGGAAGCAGAAAGATGATGTTGGATTGCATATGGGACGTTTTGATATGTCAGGCCTGGGAGTGGCATATCAGTTCTTGTCATGGTTCATTGACTACAACTCAGTTGGCTGCAACTCTTGTGGCCGCTCCTAACTGCAGCTGAGGCTAGGAAATAGTTCAGCCCTGTGCTTGGGAAAAAGAAATGAATCTGCTGAGGAGCTAGCTATTCTCTGCCAGGTGATATTTTATGCAGACTATTGAAGGTCACTTTAAAAAGTGTTGCAGTCAGTAATACACTGTGGATTGTGAATATATTCTTACCAATGAGGGAGGGAAATTGTCCTGATGCTGTATGAAGGGCTTCTTATGGCTGAGGATACATTTTCAGTAACAGCATAACATATAGATTCAAAAAAGTGTCGTATCACAGGCAGCTTGGAAGGAAAGGGGATGATGTGCTCTGGGAAACTGTTAGGCAACCAAAAAGTAGTGACAGGCATGTGGACGACCCATGGGAAGAGGTGGAATTAACTCACTTCATGGAAAGTCTCAGCAGACCCATAACAAGTGAAGAGAGAGAATCAGTGATCAAAAACCTCCCAACAGAAGAATGTCCTGGACCAGATGGCTTCACTCGGGAATTCTACCAAACACTTAGAGAAGAATTGACACCAATTCTGTTTAAACTCTTCCAAAAGATAGAGAAGGAAGGAATACTCCCTCATTCATTCTGTGAAGCAAACGTAATCCCAATACCCAGACCCAACAAAGACACCATAAGAAAAGAAAACTACAGGTCAATATCTCTTATGAATATAGATGCAAAAACCCTCAATAAAATACTAACGAATAGAATCCAACAGCATATTGAAAGAGTCATACGCTATGACCAAGTGGGATTTATTCTAAGAATGCAGAAATAGTTCAGCATTAGAAAATCAGTCAACATATTATACCACATCATTAGAACAAAGGAAAAGAACCACACGGTTATCTCTGTGGATACAGAAAAAGCATTTGCTAAAATCCAATATGCTTTCTTGATGAAAACACTAAAGAAGATTAGAGTAGAAGGGAAATTCCTCAGTATGATCCAGGGCATATATGAAAAGCCAGCAGCCAAGGCTGTACTTAATGAAGAAACACAGAGTTTCCCCCTTGAAATTGGGAACAAGACAAGGGTGCCTGTTCTCACCACTTCTTTTCAATATTGTATTAGAAGTCCAAGCCAGAGCAATAAGACAAGAAAAAGAAATAAAAGTCTCTAGATTGAAAAAGAAGTAAAGTTGTCTCTATTTGTGGATGATAGGATCCTATGTACAGAAAATCCCAAAGAGTCCACAGGAAAACTTCTAGAGCTAACAGAGGAATTTAGCAAAGTCACAGGGTACAAGGTCAACAAACAGAAATCAGCTGAGTTTCTATATCTCAGCAACGAGAAATCTGAAAGGGAAATTAGGGAAACAGTTCCATTTACAATAGCATCTAAGAGAATAAAATACCTTGGAATAAACCTAACCAGGGACATGAAAGACTTACACAATGAAAACTAGAAAATACTGCTGAAAGAGATTAAAGAAGACTTAAATAAATGGAAAGATGTTCCATGTTCATGGATTGAAAGACTTAAGATACCAGTATTAGCCAAGGCAATCTATAGATTCAATGCAGTCCTGATCAAAATTCCAACAGCCTTCTTTACAGAAATAGAAAAACCCGTCCTCAACTTTATATGAAATGGCAAGAGGCCCCAGATAGCTAGAACAGTGGTGAAAGAGAACAAAGTAGGAGGACTCACACTTCCTGATTTTAAAACATACCATACTGCTACAGTAATCAAAGAAGCCTGGTACTGGTATAACAATAGACACACAGACCAATGGAACAGAATTGAGAGTCTAGAAATAAACCCACACGTCTGTGGCCAGCTGATTTTTGACAAGTGTGCTAAGTCTATTTGATGGGGAATGAAGAATCTGAGCAATAAATGATGCTGGGAAATTGGATTTCAGTGTGCAGAAAAATGAAACAGGATCCATGCCTCACACCATACATGAAAACAAATTCAAAATTGATTGAGAACCTAAATGTGCATACTAAAACCATAACATTCTTAGAAGAACAAGCAGGGGAACGCTGTCAGGCCTAGCTTTCAGCTACAGATTATCTAATATAATAATAAAAGTACAAACAGCAAAAGACAAAATCAATAAATGGGACCTCATAAAAATTAAACTTTTGTTCATCAACAGACTTTACAAAAAAGTGAAAAGACAGGCTACCAACTGCGAGAATGTCTTTGGAAACCATATATGTGACAAGAATCTAATAATCAAAATATATATAAAACTTCAACAACTTAACAACATAAAGGCAACCCAATCATAAAATGGGCAAAGGACTTGAATAGACATTTTCCCAAAGAGGATATGCAGATGGCCGCCAAACACATGAAAAGATGCTTAGTGTCATTAGCCATCAGAGAAATGCAAAGCAAAACCACAATGAGATACCATTTCATTCCCACCAGAATGGCTAACATTAAGGAAAACAAGAAAATAAATGTTGGCAAGGATGCGGGGAAGTTGGAACCCTTATTCGTTGCTGGTGGGAATACAAAATGGTACAGCCGTTGTGGAAAACAATGTGGTGGTTCCTCAAAAAACTAAAAATAGAAATACCATATGACCCAGCAGTTCAACTTCTAGGTATATACCCAAAAGACGTGAAAGCAGAGACTTGTACACCAGTGTTCCTTGAACCACTAGTCACAGTAGCCAAAAGGTGGAAACAGCTTAAATGCCCTTGAGCAGATGAATGAATAAACGAAATGTGATACATACATACAATGGAATACTACTCAGCCAATAGGAGAAATTAAGTCTTGATATATGCTACAGTATGGATGGAACTTGAAGACATTATGCCGAGTGAAATAAGCCAATCACAAAAGGACAAATATTGTATGACCTCACTTACATAAAAAGACAAGAAAAAACAAATTATAGAGACCAAAGTTTATTAGTGGTTACCAGAGGTGGGAGGGAGGGAGAAAAGAGTGGTTATTGGTGATGGAAGAATCGCATTGATTAAGGGTTGGGTTGCATAGCGTATTATGGTATTTTTACACAAATAGCACGCACCTTCTGTATTTGTTTGCCAACCGTGCCCTCCCTCGCGAGGAATTTTCATAAGCGCCCTATGCCAGTTGTTTTTTACGTGTTGCTGTAAAAAATATTAGCGTAGGGCACTTATGAAAATACCTCGGGGGAGGGTGCAGTTGGCAAGCAAAGGTAGACGGCACACATTATTTGCATAAAAATGTGGTGGTGTAGTTGCCATCAATAACTTGCACACCTGTAAAAAGTTGAATTGGCAAAAGTTATGTGATAGACATATTAACAACAATGACAAAATAAAGAGTGGCTGCTGAGGCTGCTTGTGTACAACAGAACACCTCATGGGATTTGGTTTCTTGATTTGGTGATTTAGGATCATGGTTTCATGGGACATCCCAGTTAATTGGCCTAATGTGTTTAGTGCTTCTGTTCTACCTCTTAGTTCATTGTGTAGTGCTTGGGGTCTTAAAAGCTTGCAAGCTGCCATCCAAGGCACAGCAGTTGCTCTCTGTTCAGGTGGAGGATATGGAGTATGTGGCTCATTGCCTTCATGAACAACTGCCTCCTTTGCCATGAGACCAGAAGTACTGGATGGTGCTCGGCTACCATTATTGAACTTTTTGATCAAAGATTCTGTAGGAGAATCCTGATCAAAAAAGGGAAAAATGCAGAACAGAATTTCAAATTCTCATGGACTCTAGACTTTCTGAAGCCATGGAGGGTGGATGAACCCCTGAAACTACTGCTCTGAGATAATCTTTAAATCTTAAACTAAAAATATCCCCTGAAGGCATCTTATAACCGAACAGTAGTTCAACTTAACTAGTAAAAAAGGTCTGCCTTGAGCATTATGCTCTTTTAAGAACTATCTGTTTAGAATCAAACTGATAATAGCAACTGGAAAGATTAGATAGGAACCTTAGGGGGTGGTGAGTTTATGTTAATGAGAAAGGAACAACTCAGAAAAGGAGGATGACAGTGGTTACACAATTTGAAGGGCGTAATCAGTGTCACTGAATTGTACATGTAGAAGCTGTTGAATTGGTGTATGTTTTGCTGTGTATATTCTCAACAACAACAGCAATAAAATTGAAGGAAAAAAAAAGATAACAGCTTAGGAAACCCTATGAGACAGTTCTGCTCTTTCATATAGGGTTGCTCTGAGTCAGAATTGACTTGACAGAACACGATAGCAATAACAACATACAGGATAAAGAGAGACATAAAATTTAAATGTCTAAAATGCCTTGATTTCTTCCTTCCCACTTATGGAAGGTAGGGCATTATCTGAAGAAATTAGGAGAAAATATGATTTCCATTTCCTTGTAGCAGGATTTTAAGTGTCGGTTATTTTACAAGATTAGTTTGATGACTATAGTGTTCTAGCTTTAACTTTGTATTAAAGCATAATATAAGTAAAGAAAAATGTACCTATCCAAAATAAAATGAAATGAAGTGCCTCATGGAAAGTGAAAATGGAAGAAAAACACTCTTTCTGAATCATAATTATGTGATTTCAAATGTTAGCCAGACAGTTTATGTAGTCAGGTCAACCCAAATTTGTGGGAGTGGTGGAGGGGTTTGAGAGCTTCTCACTGAGGAAAGGGGATTGTCTTGTTTTATCTTGGGGATACCTTATATTCAAGCACATATGGTAATTGCAAGTTCATCAAAGAAATTAAGAATTTTGTCCTGGAAGATGTACATGATTTTTTACAGTGTGGGAGGAGGTTGTTAGATATGCTGGAAACACAATTCTGCATCTTGGAGCAAAAGCAGAGGTGAAAGCTGGAATCGATGCCAGTCTTGCCCTCTGACCAGGGAATGAAAAAGGACTCAAAGAGATTAGGCCAAGGCAGAGGCAGGCAGCAGGAGCATCTCTGCCCTCTGTCTAGGAGAAGCTTCTGACAGCTGCTGGTGTCAGGTAGTAGGAGACCTGAGTGCTCTCTCACCTCTTCCTCTTCCTCGTTGGGTAACTGGGGCAGGTTACTTAACATCTGCATCTCTCTTACCTCAACAAGGGCTCATGTGAGTATTCAGTAAGTGGCCATGTTCACACAGTAGGAGCTGTGCACACAGTAGGAGCTCTATACATATTTCCTCCTTCATCTCTGGGTCCCATTTTTGGTGAAATCATCTATATAAATGGCTATGAGATACTGGGGAGGCATTCTCTACTATAAAACGTGCCTTCATGACAAAAAGAGCTTGGCCGCCTTCCATCCCTAAGGATTCCTTGGTGCAGTATCTCATGCCAGAGGTTAGATAAAGGTGAGATAGAGAACTTCCATCAAGTCACTGATTTTGAATTCTAGAAATTTTTGCTCTTCTGCCTTATCTTTGAATGGGGGTGGGAAAGCTTTAGGTTTTTTTAAAAAATGGCAAATTGGTCCTATGAGGAAAAGTTCTGTGGTGCCCAGCAGTTCACAGATCATTTCCTAGCACAGTGTCCATGTGGTCCTCACAGCAACTCTCTGAGGTACAGGGTTGGGATGGGGGCTTATCACTGGTTTTAAAGAGGAGGAAACTGAGTCACAGAGCAGTTATATGACTTGTCCAACAAAGGCGGCCTAGGACTAGGCAACAGGCCTATTTCACAATGTCTTAGAGTGGATCCACCGTCCGCTCCTTGGAAACCCTACGGGGCAGTTCTACTCTGTCTTATAGGGTCACTATGAGTCAGAATCGACTCAGTGGCTATGGGTCTGGTGGACGCAGGTTTCATCTGCAAAGTAACTGAACATTTTCCCTTCCTCCATCCTTTCAGGAGGTATTTGTGGAAATTGAGTCAGGTTAAAGGTGGAGCCTCTGTATTTGGGTGATGAAAGCCAAGTTTGAAATCCTGCTTTCCATCATTTCAATGGTTTCTAAGCTTGGCAGATCTTTGCTGGTTTGATGGTTGCTTTCCGGAAAGAAAAATGTAAATATACAGTAATCATCTTTTTTAATATTCCTTTCGGATTTTGTTTGTTTACAAACTTTTTGTACTGAAAGAAGAGAGCACAGGATCTGAGATAAAAGCTAAGGGCCCTTTATAAAGAGGAAGTTATTAACCATCTTCTCATATCTTCCCCGTCCCCTGTTCGCTCTTCTTGAGAAGTATTTCCAGTTATTTCCTGTGCCTGTGGATACATATATGTTTATTTATTTGTTTAATTAATTTTGGAAGATACCTCTCACGTATAATTTTCCCCTGGAAGTTAAAATAAAGGAACCAGGGACAATTTACCTCTTATACCCAGTCCAAACTTCTTCTGGGTAACTATTTTGCTTGTTGTAATAACCAATTGTCATCAAGTCAACTCCAACTCATGGAGACCCTGTGTGTGTCAGAGTAGAACTGGGCTTTATGGAGTTTTCAGTGGCTGATTTTTCAGTAGATCACCAGGCCTTTCTTCCAAGGTGCCTCTGAGTGGACTCGAATGTCCAACTTTTTGGTTTTCTGCTGAGTATTAACCATTTACACCACTTAGGGACTCCGCTTGATATAATACATGCCAGAAACTCATGCTGAAGGATATGAGTGGACCAATCCTGTTTGGGTGTCTTGGACTAAGCCTGGGGTATGAAGAGACTTAATTACAAGAACTGGAATGAGAAACTGAGAAAGAAGAGATAAAAGTATACCCAGGTATCATAGGCCCACTTCTGTATCAAAACATCTCAAAGCAGGTCTGAGGTCACTAACAAAACATAGAAAATAACGACGCCATGTTTACTGCTAGAAGCTAATTTTTTGTGCAAAATTTTTAATATATTTGGAGGGAGGGTAGGAAAGATGTTGCTTGTTTATTTTTTCAGAATATTTAATTTCTGAACTGTGTAAAAGCTGGGCAGTGAATAAGGAAGACCAAAGAAGAATCGATACTTTTGAATTATGGTGTTGGCAAAGAATATTGAATACACCCAGCACTGCCAGAAGAATGAACAAATCTGTCTTGGAAGAAGTACAGCCAGAATGATCCTTAGAAGTGAAGATGGCAAGATTTCATCTCATGTAATTTTGGACATGTTATCATGATGGACCAGTCCCTGGAGAAAGACATCATGCTTGGTAAAGTAGAGCATCGGCGAAAAAGAGGAAGATCCTCAAGGAGATGGATTGACACAGTGGCTGCAACAATGGGCTTAAACATAGCAACAATTGTGAGGATGGTGAGGACTGAGCAGTGTTTCATTCTGTTGTACATAGGGTCACTGTGAGTCAGAATTAACTCGACCACACCTAACAACAGCATAAATGAACCTACTTGGAGTCATAGTCAGGTACATTAGGAAACTGATTTACCTACACTGAGTTCTTCCCTTCTCTTTCTCCTTCTCAGGTTTTGTAACACAAACTCAGCACTTTTCTGCTATGACTTCATTTCCCTCTAAATAAATAGTGGTCCAAAGGAAGAAGAAAAAAACATGGGATGAGTCATCCAATGGCACTGCATTTTCTTTGATATCAGAGAAGCTGACTGTTAGCTCTGGAGTGGCATCACCTAGGGGGAACCACAGCATTAGGCATAGAAGAGAAACTCAGATTTTGTCAGGACACCCAAGGTTGTTGCAGCTTAGAGGGACTGACTTGCAAAAGAGGAATGAATTATCAGAGGGCCACTTGGCCAGTTAGCACATTTCCTATCTTAATAAATCTTCATAGGAAGCCCACTTGTTATTGGAAGGGTGCTTGATAAGTATGATGTGAAAGCAAGTGAGGTAGTTGGTGCTCCAAGTCTTAGAATTAAACCTAGGTTAATGCCCCATGGCCTGTGGGGAAGGAACACAGGAGGTTCAGCATATCAACAAAGTTCCCCCTACTAGGTCCCTTTCTCCCCAAATGCTGGTAGTGTCTTATGTAATTACAGATAATACAAGACATCAGCCCCTGGTGACAGGTTATTGAAATAGATTATTTCGGAGTCCTTTCATTATTTCTGTTTCTCTTCATGTGTAGAACAAAAGTTAAGGGTTAAAGGTTTGCATATATCTGAGGAGTTATGTTAAGCTGTGACTTTTGTTGTTTCATTTACTCAATAAAAGTCTGTTAAGTGTCCATTTGCTACTTGGCTTTAAGTTCTTATGCTTTCGATTCTTTACTAGTTTGGTTGTCACTTGTTGGTTGCCTCCATTGCTGCTCTCTCTCTCGTCTTGGCTGTTGAGGGAAGTTATGTCTTCTGGTTTTCACTTCTTACTAATTTGTGGTATCATGGGACACTGTGATCAAACTTGATGTTATTCGTGTAAGGTAAAGGCAAATAGGTGCCTTCATGATTTACTTGAACTGTCATTACTACCTATCATATTCTACAGTGTTTCTTAGTCCTTTAAGTACTTCTTTCTTCTGTTAGTCTGTATGCTTTTAGGGTCAGGCTCTGCTTTCCCTTCATCTTTGTAACTTGGACTGTTGTGTTTTACTGGTGGTGGTGGTGTTGTTAGCTGTTATTGAGTCAGCTCCAACTAATGGCAACCTCAAAACATTGTTGGGTCCTGCATCATCCTCACAACTGCTGGCATATTTAAGTCTGTTGTTACAGCCACTGTGCCAGTCTATCTCACTAAGGGTCTCCTTCACCCTTGCTGGCCCTCTACTTCACAAAACATGATGTCCTCCTTCCAGGAGTGATCCCTCCTGATGATATAGCCAAAGCAACTGAGTCAGACGGTGTTTTGTTTCTATCCATAAGGTTTCTGTTGACTAAATTTCACAAGTAGAAGACCAGGCCTTTCTTCCTAATCTGTCTTAGTCTGGAAGCTCCGCTGAAACTTGTCCACCATGGGTGACCCTGCTGGTATTTGAAATACTGGTGGCATAGCTTCCAGCATCATAGCAACATGCAAAACACCACAATACAGCAAAATTACAAGGGGATAGTGGACTCTTGGCGTAGGCCCCGCATAACTGTTTCGTTAACTAGAAAAGCCCTTGAGCTGCCTGTGCAACCTCTAAGCTCTTTTAGAAACTGAAGGTGATCTTGAATCTTGTAATTCCCCTTGTTCCCAGACCACAAGCATGTTGGCACTCTACCTTGGGCATGCTACTTCATCATAACGCACTTCGCCATCATCCACTGATAGAAAGCATCCTTCCTAACTCCAGGGCAGTGGCTTTGGGGATTTAAGAGATCATGGTTTTGACTACTGAGTGAAGGATGTTATTGTACCTGGCCCATCCTCCTGGCTGGCTTCTCGCTGCTGTTTGGGAGATATTCTCTGTATCACAGACGTTTGAACCAGGCAAGTCCAGGACTGTTTGTTTTTTCAGGGAACGCAGCTCTATTAAAGCCATTGTTTTAACAGTCACTGGGAGCATTAAAAACCTCAAATCATTCATTCGCAGTGTTAAAATTTAGAAGTGGTTGGGGCGTCTGGCAAGAAATATTGAATTAAATGTGTCCAGCACTTTAACACTGCATTTGATTGTGCGTTTTGAAATAGGGAATGCAAATTGAAATTCCTCCTGGGTGCTTTAAATCATGCATTATATGTGCAGTGTTTTCAGTTAGCTGCAGAAGAAAATATGTTCAGTGTGGCTGTATTTTTACAGGTGGAAATTGCTCTGAAAACACAATTGACTATTTCATACATGTGAGATTTATTTAAATGACTCGTGGGACATTTGCAGTTTAGCCAAGAATTAAAATTATTGTTGCAGTGTGGCAGGTAAACTAGGAAGTCATGCATTCCTGAAGAAGGACATCTGGCTCAGTAGCATTAGATTAGCTGTAGAGGAGAGGGTGTTGGATCAACACTGGGAGTCAATCCTTCACATTTCATTCCTGGGTTGTGCCAGACCATGGAAAGGAAGAGAATGCTTGACTGCTTACAGATTCTGGGAATGGTGCTCTCAGGACGGACCCAGAGCACTCAGTTGTTATCATATTTCTCAATTTTATTTTAAGTACTAAACACAAATGAATGGTCAAATCAGATATGAGGAGCCCTGTCCTTCCCCCGATTCTTTTCTGACTCCGTGTTCATTCCCTGAGGCCATTGATGGTTTAGTGGTAGAATTCTTGCCTCTGTTCAGGAGACCAGCATTCAGTTCCTGGCCAGTGCACCTCATGCACAGCTACCACTCATCTGTGAGTGGAGGCTTGTGTGTTGCTAGGATGCTGGACAGGTTTCAGTGGCGCTTCCCGACTAAGACAGACTAGGAAGAAAGGCCTGGTGATCTACTTCTGAAAATCAGCCAGTGAAAACCCTATGGATGACAATGGTCCAATCCGCAACCGATCACGGGGATGACACAGGAGTGGGCAGCATTTTATTCCATTGTGCATGGGATCCTCATAAGCCACAGTCCTTTCTTTGTCACCCATTTCACATCAGCATCACCTAGAGTGCTGATATAATGAGTTGAGCTGAGTCTCAGGATGGACCAACCAACTCCTCTGTGGTTGTTCATAAACCTTACTAGGAATTTGGAATTCATGTCCTCACTGAAATGGTGCTGTAAATGGTGGTTAGGGAATACTGTAATAAAAATGCATTATTACTAATGTGATACAAAGTATGGGTTAACTAGTTGTTATTGTGGGCAGAATTAAGATCCTCACCATCATTTTCTAACTTTTTTGTCTCTGGAACAGTGATTCTTAGCCGGAGCTGATACCTCTCTTCACCCTCAGGGCATTGTCAGTGTTTAGAGACATTTGGTTGATATAGGTGGCAGAGGGTGCTGCTGGCATCTAGTAGGTAGAAGCCAGGGATATTGCTAAACTTCCTACAATGCATAGAACACCTCCCCACAACAAAGAATTATCCAGCCCAAATGTCAATAATGCCAAGGTTGTGAAGCTTTGCTTTAGAATATAAGCATATGTTCTTTGAGAGAAAAATAAAAGTGACTTTCGAAAATACCTTAGACTACAGCTTGCTTCTAAGATGGTGACTTTTGTAACATTAGTCGTTTTTGTTGTTGTGTGCCGTTTAGTTGATTTCAACTCATAGCAGCCATATAGGATTGAGCCGCTGCTTCGGGTTTCTAAGGCTGTAATCTTTACGGGAGCAGATCGCCAGGTCCTTCTCCCACAAAGCCGCTGGAAGGTTTGAACCACCAGCCTTTCGGTTAGCAGCCAAGCACTTAACTGTTGCTCCGCTAGGGCACCTATCAACGTTAATACGCAATGTGAATTAAGTGAATCATTGAAGGCCTGGCCTTTTTATCAACCTTCTATCATATATTGAGCATCTTGGTGTCCCAGGTGCCATGTTGGATGGAGGGCTACAGTGGTGAACAGGACAACGCCCCTGCCCTGCCCACAGGCACAAAGAGAGGAGGCCAGTGCTCAGGCAGAGGGAACGTGAGCATGGAGGCCTGAGGCTGGAATGAACCTGGCAAGTTCTGAGAACTGCAAGGAGGACCACGTATCTGAGTAGGAGACCAGGTCCTTCTCTGGGCAGGCTCCTTGGCTATGGGAAAGGGCTTGTAAGATGGTAGGGAGCTGTTGGAGGGTTTGCTGCGGGTGGTGGTGGTGTGGTATGGCCATCATCAGCTTGCCCTGTCAGCATGCCACTGGGTGCAGTGCAGGCAGTCAGCTGGACATCAGACACGAAGGTCCTCTTCCAGAGATTGTGCTGGTGTGGCTGGGGGCAGAGTAGCTGGAGAGAGGTAGACTACTCAAGAAATCTCTTGGAGGTAGAATGATAGAGCTTGTTGATGGTTTGAGTGAGGTAAGCAAAAGGTTGAAGGAGGACTCCCAGACTCTCCCCTTGGATTCTTGAGTGGGCGAATGGCTAGTAATGTCACACTGTGATGTGGAGCCTGGGGAACAGCAAGTTGAGGAGGACTTTTTGCCTCCCGTCTAGAATTTCTATGAAAACTGATAAAGGAACTTCTATGTATCTTTCTATCCCTTGGTGGTTGCAGATGGTTAATGTGCTCAGCAGCTAACTGAAAGGTTAGTGGTTTGAATGCACCCAGATGTGCCTTGGAAGAAAGGCCTGATGATCTGCTGAAAAATCAGCCATTGAAACCTTATGGAGCATAGTTCTCCTTTATCACACATGGGGTTACCATGAGTCAGAATCAACCCGACAGCAAGTGGTTTGTTTGTTTTTTAAATATATCTTTTTACTTCTACTTTTTTTTTTTTTTTTTAAGAAACACTATGTTGTAGGTTCTGCTCTGTTTGGTAAAATTTAAGTTTTTTTCCTCCTGGTTTCCTTTCTCTCTCTGGTTGTTATTATTATAATAGCTTCCTAATGTATCTCAAAATCATTTCTAAATGGCCTCTTAGGGCCGTGATTATGCATTTTTAGTCTTAGGAACTTCCTCTAAGTAGGTAAAAACCAGTGATGAGAGTGGGCTCAAAGTTTGTATTCTACCAGTGAGTCCCTTGGCCACCACAAAAGGGCTCATCTGGCTCTGCCACAGTGCAACTTCAAAACATTGCTTCAATCCAGTCTCACCCTATTAGTTCAGGTTGGTAGGAAAACACTTTTCCTTATTCATGAGCTTGGAAGCCTTGGAAAGAGCACAAGGAAAACCACCAGTCTGATGCCCATTCCCTAAGTCAGCCAGGGCTGTCTGTCATCTCCTCGCACCCCACCAGGGCCCTTCGCAGAGGCTGCCTGCAGCTGGGCTTCTTTGGGGCCAGCCACCACACAGGGGACAAGGCCGCTCAGTTCATCTTCCCCTGCAGACTCGTGACCAGATACGAAGCTCTGACAAAGTCACATACTAGACCACTTTGTGATGTAGTTGTGTGCCATCAAGTCGATTCCGACTCATAGTGACCCTATCGGACAGAGTAGAACTGGCCTTTAGGGTTTCCTAGGCTGTAATCTTTACAGGAGCAGATCGCCAGGTCTTTCTCCCACAGAGCTGCTGAACGGACTCGAACCTCTGGCCTTTTGGTTAGCAGACAAGCACTTAACTGTTGCGCCAGCTCAGAGTCCCTCCTAAAGCAAAGAAACAAAGGAAATGGCCCACAACTGAGAAATGATAGCTAGGAAAAGGTGGCTTTTAAAATTCCTTTTGGCTTTTAGGTATCACACTACTTGAGTGTTTTGCTGTTGAGGGAAATGTTAAGAAGGACTGTAGAGACCCTAAGTGGACCCATTGTTGGTGTGATGATAGCTCACCATGGTTTTAATTTGCCTTTCGCTAACAGCTAATGGTACTGGACATCTTTTCATGTGCTTATTTGCCATCTGTATATCCTCTTCATTGAAATGTCTGTTCATGTTTTCACCCATTTTCTAATTTGTTTTTTTTTTATGGTTGGGTTTTAAGAGATCTTTATATACTCTAAATACTAGCCCTTTGTCAGATATGTGGTTTGCAAATATATTCTCTCAGTCTGTAGTTTATCTTTTCATCATCTTCACAGGGACTTTTACAGTTTTTAATTTTGATGAGGTCCGGTTTATCAGTTTTTCCTTTTATGGGTCATGCTTTTAGTGTCAAGTTTAAGGAAAAAATAGTCGTTAGACTCCTGTCTCTTGTAACGCACAGTGGCTGATGGTTGGGGGTAAAATAAAAGTAGCAGAACAGGATGGCCATTGAAGCGTGAACCGTTCCTCTGACTTCTGCCTAGTTTGGGTTCTGGCGTGTGTGCTGGGAGCTGACTTTGTCATGGTCACGGCCACAGGGACTGACTTTGTCCTACAACCACCGTGAGATGATGTTGACATGAGAAGAAAAGTATTTCCAGAATCATCCATGTTACTAACACAAGGCTTTTTTTTTTTTTTTTTACACATGAGAGCCTCTGTCTGGAACGCTCTTCCTTTCCCCCATCCATCCTGTCCCAGCCCTCTTTCCGTTTATCCAGTTATGTCTATGTACCCTATCCTATCTCTGTCCTGAGGTCCCCACTCAAGGGGCCTTCCCTGACCACTGCCCACCACCCCCAGTCAAGTGTTTCTTGGCTTCCTTTGTTGAACATTCTCCTTGCTTCCAGAGCATCTGTAAAGTAAATATGTGAAAGTGAATGTAAATATCAATTCAGTAATGTGGTTATTTGATTAAAGTCTGTTTCCCCTGTAAACCAAGGTTTCTGGATCACAGTACTATTAACGCTTTTGGCTGGATAACTCGTTTTAGGGGACTGTCCTGTGCATTGTAGGATGTTGAGCAGCATCCCTGGCCTCTGCCCATCAAGACGCCAGTAGCCTCCACCCCCCAAGATGCGACGACCAAAAATATCTCCAGACATTACCAGATGCCCTTTGAGGGACAAAAATCAGCCTGAGTTGAGAACAACTGGTGTCAAGTCAGTTTTGTCTTCGTCCTCACCCCATCACAGTGCCTGGCACACAGGTGTTCCCTTAATATTTATAGACTAAATATATGGATGAATTGTACTTAATATCAGATACTTCTTTACCTGGCAGCCTAGGAAATACCATCCTCATCTCAATGGAGCGAAGTGGGTTTTAGCTGTGGGGTTGAGCCCTAGAAATCTACAGTGCTGTCTACCCAGTGGAATACTGTGTTTTTTCGCTCCTTTTTCCCAGGCAGCTGAGTTCAGGGTGCATGAGCTGGGGGGTTGCTTCCTAATTAAAGCTCACAGCCTCTGTTAACACTGCCAAGGCATCAGAAAAAGCATCTTTATCATTCACGGGGTTCAAAGGCCTCCCACTGACTCTGTACTGTTCTCCTGAGAAAACATGGGCACCCCAGCAGACAGAACAGGACCCCCTCAGGTGGCATTTCTAGGGTAATTTGCACAGGGCAAGATTGGAGACCTAATTCTGCACTCACCTGCCAAGTCTCCTTCCCTCTCTAGCTGGCCCCTGCTCCCTTTTCAGGAGGGAAGGGAAGAAAACAGGGGTTTGGGTGCAGTTTTGCTTAGGTAAGCACGTAACTGGATATAATGGGTTCAGAAAGTTCCCAGGGAGTAAACACGGTGGTCGGAAAAATAATTTAGGGCGTGCGTGAACATTTTACATTTTTTCTCTGTACCTGTCAGTTCTGGTGCCTGAACCTGAACGATCGAGCTTGCCTCAGTTCAGCAGAAAAGGCCAATGGGGAGAGCCCAGACAGTAGGTGGGGAGGACAGGCCAGCAGAAGGGTGACAACCGGTAATGACGGCAAGGTTTCCCTGCTGCTGCTTCCCTGAGGAAGAATCTTAGGAGGCAGGCAGAGGAGGGAGGCTGGGTTCATCCTCCTGCAGGTGACTCAGCCCAGTGTTAGTGACATTCATGGCAGCAAGCTCAGTGTAATGCCTGTATCCTTACCTCTGGAGCCCCTGGGTGGTGCACATGGTTAATGGGCTTGACTGCTAGCCAAAAGGTTAAAGGTTTGAGTCCACCCAGAGGTGCCTTGGAAGAAAGGCATAGTGATCTACTTCCTAAAAATCAGCCATTGAAAACCCTACGGAGCACAGTTCTACTCTGACATACATGGGGCCACCATGAGTCAGAGTCGACTCGATGGCAACTGGTTATCCTTACCTTCAGTGGCAAAGTTTCTTTTCAACAGGCTTTAGAGGAACTTGGGATGATAAATTTGATACCTTGGGCTGACAGTTCTAACCTTCAATTACTGGTAACACAGACTTTCCCTTCTAGGACTCAGAAAAGCAATTGGCTAGTTCCTTCCTCTCCCACATAGGGAAGAAGGTTAGAGATTCCAGGGAGAACCACTGTGTAAGTTGGTGTCAATTGCAGTTGTTGCTTTGACAAGAAACAGCCTATGACTTCAGACAGAGACCTTGAATCTAAATTAAGAAAAATCAGTGGTGGTATCATGTGACACTTTGAGGAAGAGTGAGGATGTGTGCGGTTTTTGTGCTCTGGAGTGGGGTTTCTCAGCCTCGACATTACTGATGTCTGAGGCTGAGTCATTCTTTGGGGAGAGAGGGGCTCTCCTCTGCATTGTAAGGTGTTTAGCAGTGGCCTTTACCCACTAGATGCCGTTAGCACCCTTCACCCAGTTGTGACAACCAAAAATGTCTGGAAACATTGCCGAATGATCCATGGGAGTCAGTGTCCTCCACCCCCACCCCAAGCTGACAACCACTGCTCTAGAGTGACAGACATGTTCAATTCTTGTGCCTTGTGAAGCTGTACCTACCTACTCATTGCTATCGAGTCGATTCCAACTCATAGCAGCCCTATAGGACAGAGTAGAACCACCCCATAGGGTTTCCAAGGAGCGGCTAGTGGATTCGAACTGCCGACCTTTTGGTTAGCAGATGAGCTCTTAACTACTAGTCATTTGTTTACTCCAAATACTCGATGACTTTTAAGCACAGGACAGGGAAAAAGAAAGAAAGCAGCAGTGTTTCTTCACTTTTTCCTAGGTTGACCCTTTGAACTTCATCACACAAGGCAGCAGGACTGGCTAAGATTGTTGACTTTGAGGCATTACATCTCTTCTCCATACACCAACTGTATGATCTGGGCAGGTTATTTAAATGTTCTAGGCTTCAGTCTTCCTCACCTGTAAAATAGAAATACTAATGTCTGCTTTGTAAGTTGAAGATTCAGCTAGATATATAATATAAAGCTCTAGAGTCAGTGTTTGGTATACCAAAAAAAAAAAAAAAAAACAAAACAAAAAAAACAACCAAACCCCTTGCCATTGAGTCGATTCCAACCCATAGCAACCCTATAGGACAGAGTAGAACTGCCTTATAGGGTTTCCAAGGAGCAGCTGGTAGATTTGAACTGCCGACCTTGTGGTTAACAGCTATATCACTTAACCACTGCGCCACCAGGGCTCCATTTGGTATACAGTAGGTGCTTAATAAATGATTGCTATTATTCTTAAGTATTTAAGAATGCAGTTAAGTGTTAAGAAAATTGGCACTAAAAAAAATTAGCAATTAACAGTTGTTGCTGCTGCTACCTGAAATAGTAATGGGAACAGTTAATTTCCATTGATTACAGTTTATTTTACAAACATCTATAAAGTTCTTATTATACACAAGGAGCCCTGGTGGCACAGTGGTTAAGCGCATGGCTGCTGATGCAAAGGTCAGCATTTCTAACCTACCAGCCCACTCCATGGGAGAAAGATGTGGCAGTCTGCTTCCATAAAATTTGCAGCCTTGGAAACCCTATGGGGCAGTTCTACTCTGTCCTGTAGGGTTGCTATGAGTCAGAACTGACTCAACGGCAGTGGGTTTGGTTAGGTTTACTATATACTGTTTACTGTGCTAAATGCAAGGAATAAAAAACATTAATAAACCATAATCAAAAACCCAACCAAACCCATTGCTGTCAAGTTGATTCCGACTCAGCAACCCTATAGGGCAGAGTAGAACAGCCCCAAGGAGTAGCTGGCGGATTCGAACTGCGAACTTTTTGCTTAATAGCCATAGCTGTTAACCACTCTGCCACCAGGGCTCCATCAACCATAATAAAAACCAAACCTGTTCCTGTCGAGTCACTTCCAACTCATAGCGACCCTATAGGACAGAGTAGAAATGTCCCATAGGGCTTCCAAGGCTGTAATCTTTACAGAAGCAAACTGGCACATCTTTCTCCCACAGAGTGGCAGGTGAGTTCAAACCTCTGACCTTTAGGTTAGCAGCCTAGTGCTTAACCACTGGGCCACCAAGGCTCCTTTTAGAAAAATACAGAACAGTATGAAGAATAATAAACTATACGGACATTTCTAACATCGGAGATAATTGTTACATAGATAAATCTCTGTATCTGTCTTTCTAGGCTTTTTTTTCCTCCTCTACCTGTGTATAATCTTTACATATTTTATCATACCATAAAAATTTTCCTTTTTCAATTAAAATATATCCAGAATATATTACCGTGTCTTGATGTTTCCATCAAAGATATGTTCTTAATGGCTGAGTGATACTGTATTGAGTGGATGTCATTAACTCTTCCCTATTGTTAGGTGTCATACTTCATGTTCTCCCAGAAGCAGTCCCTAAGCCAAGGATATAGTGCAAGTGATTCATGAAGGAAGTGCTCCCAGGTGAGACAGTAAAGGATTGGGGAAAGTGAGAATTGGAGAGGGATGAGGCCAAGCAAAGGCATGGTGTCAGGTGAAGTCCCACCCACACCAGTTGCCATAGAGTCGACTCTAACTCATGATAAACGCATGTGTCAGCGCAAGGTTTTCTTTTTGGTGGGGGGAAGGAGGAGGGACAGTTTTTTTCCAGTGATTTTTTTTTTTTAATTATAGTGAAAATATTCATAATAAAATGTACACCATCTCAACACTTTCTATGTGTACAATTCAGTGACATTGATTACTTTCTTCAAGTTGTACAGCAATTCTCACTATCCTTTTCTGAATCATTCCACCACCATTAACATAAACTCAATGCCCTTGGGGTTTTCAATGGCTGATTTTTTCAGAAGTATGTCCCCAGGCCTTTGTTCCGATGTGCCTCTGGGTGAAATCCAACCTTTCAGTTAGCAGCCAAGTGGTGTTAACCGTTTACACCACCCAGGGGCTCTCAGACTCAGCCTAATCCCATGTGGAGCTCTGGAAAGTCAGCTCCATCTCAGAGTTGATGCTCCCTTAAGGCAAGGAGCTGGGCCTTTGTGCTCCTACACCAATCGTCATGGGCTGTTGGCGTCCAGAATGGGGGTGTGTGTCAACTCCCAGCCACTTAAGGCTCACTGGCAAAGTGGGCTCCAATGCCAAACGACAATCTTCTGATGGTCGCAGGTACACACTGTTGAAAGCATACAGAAGCTGGAGGAGAATGGGGACTCAAAGCTGGTGAAAGGGCAGCCACAGTGGCTCTACATTGGAAATTCAGGTTGCAATAATTTTGCTATTGGAAATAACTCCACAGTGAACATTTTGGACCCAAGCCTTTTTGTTTATTACCTTAGGGTTGACTGATAGAAGGGATGCAATCTAGAGAGCACTGGTTTCTCACCTATGAATTGTGGACTTGTAGGCAGCTTCAGAGTTGTTGCAAGGTGCCTTGGTTATCTAGTGTTGCTGTAACAGAAATACCGCAAGTGGGTGGCTTTAACAAGTAGAAATCTATTTTCTCACAGTTTAGGAGGCTTTGTTGTGTTGTTGTTGGGTGTTGTTGAGTCAATTCCAGCTTATAGTGACCCCATGTGACAAAGTAGAACTGCCCCATTGGGTTTTACCCACTGTGTAAAGCACTCAGCTGCTGTTATGGATTGAATTATGTCCCCCAAAAATATGTCACCATGGCTAGGCCCTGATTCCCAGTATTGTGTGATTGTCCATCATTTTGTCATCTGATGTGATTTTCCTCTGTGTTGTAAATCCTACCTCTATGATGTTAATGAGGCAGGATTAGAGGCAGTTACGTTACTGAGGCAGAAGTCAGTCTGTAAGATCAGGTTGTATTTTAAGGTTTCCAAGGAGCAGCTGGTGGATTTGAACTGCCGACCTTTTGGTTAGCAGTAGCTCTTAATCACTGTGCCAGCATGGCTCCTTATAGGAGGCTAGCAGGGCACCAGCTCTAGGGGAAGGCTTTTCTCTCTCTCTCACCTCTGGGGAAAGGAAGATCCTTCTTTCTTTTCAGCTTCTTTTCCTCAATTTCTTGGTGATCATCAAGTGATGTGGCATCTGTCTGCTTGCTTTTTTCTGTGCCTCATTTGCTCCTTTTATTTCTCAAAAATGATTGGCGCAAGACACACTCTACCCTGATATGGCCTCATTAAAGTAACAAAGAAAAACCCTAACCCAAATGGGATTACATCCACAGGTATAGGAGTTAGATTTCCAGCACATATTTTGGGGGGACACAATCCAGTCCATAACACAAGGTGTCATGGATTGAATTATGTCCCCCCCAAAAATGTGTGTATCAATTTGGCTGGGCCATGATTCCCTGTATTGTGTGGTTGTCCTCCATTTTGTGATTGTAGTTTTATGTTAAAGAAGATCAGGGTGGGATCGTAACACCCTTACTAAAGTCGCATCCCTGATCCATTGTAAAGGGAGTTTCCCTGGGGTGTGGCCTATACCACCTTTTATCTTAAAAGAGATAAAAGGAAGCCGAAGCAAGCAGAGAGTGGGGGACTTCATACCACCAAGAAAGAAACACCAGAAGCAGAGCGCGTCCTTCTCAGCTCCTGTGCAGAGAAGCTCCTAGTCCAGGGGAAGACTGATGATAACGAGGACCTTCCTCCACAGCCAACAGAGACAGAAAGCCTTCCCCTGGAGCTGACACCCTGAATTTGGACTTCTAGCCTACTAGACTGTGAGAAAATAAATTTCTCTTTGTTAAAGCATCCACTTGTGGTATTTCTGTTATAGCAGCACTAAATGACTAAGACCCAAGGGATCACTGAAGTCACATTCATGGTCCAGATTTGAGTACAGAATGAATAAATAATATCTCACAATTAGATTTTTTGGAAATGTATGTAGCTGCTGTTATAGGTAAAAAGAATTTGCATTTTATTAAATGCTAATGAATTCATGGTAGCTTTTTAATCGTATATTTTCTTGATAAGTGCTAAAAATATAATTACTCTCTAAGTAATCTGTGATACTTTTTTTATTGTGGTAAAACATATATAAAAAATATTTGCCATTTTAACCATTTTAAAATGTACAATTCAGTGACATTAAGTACATTTCCCATATTGTGAAGCCATCATCACTGTTCATTTTCAAATGTTTTTCATCCCTCTAAACAAAAATCCAGCACCTGTTAAGTAATATTTCCCCAGTTCCTCCTCCCCCATCTCCTAGTAACCACTAATAAACTTTTGTCTCAGTACACTTGCCTCTGCTAAGTATTTTATATACGGGTAGTACAGTTTTGTCCTTTTGTGTCTGACTTACATTGCTTGGCATGTTTTCAAGGTTCATCCATGTCGTTGCATCTATCAGAGCTTCATTTCTCTTTATGACTGAGTGATATCCCATTTATATGGATATACCACCATTTATCCATTCATCTGTTGATGACACTTGGGTTGCTTCCACCTTTATGTCTAAAAAGGGTGTTTCCTTGTTTTTTTAAAGATTGGAAACCATTGATCAGTATCACTATAACTTCTTGGATCATCTATTGGCTGTTGGATTAGGAAATCACACATTTGAACCATCACATTGTAAAGATTTTCCAGTAAGAAAGTCTATAGGACTTGATGCCGTTAAGTAAGATAGATTTAATGACCTAAGTCAACAGACTGGAAAACATGTCTCAGAACTATTCAAGATTTTTTGGAACATGCTCACCTACCTCTACCCCTTCATAGCTCACCCGTTCACCTTCTGATAGAGATGTAGTAAACCATCAAGATTGTCTTATTCTGTTTCTGTATAATAAATAAGGGAGCTGTAAAGACATGAAGGACTTTATCAAGGTGAAAATGTTGTGTTTGGCCCATTTTCTTAACCTGTTCCTTGAGACTTTTAAAATAGCCATTGAAATAAAAGTCACAATATTTTAGGACTTGAACGTTGAGGGAGGAAGCCAACATTTGTTAGGTACCTATTCTGGGCCAATTACTATGCTAATTACTCCCTATCTTGCTATTTATGCTTATTTTATTTCCATGACCACTCAGTGAGATATGATTTGTAATATGGAAGCTGAGGTTAATAAAAGTTGTGCGCTGCCTTGGATCTCTTGGTTGGTGGATGGCAGAATTGAAATTTGAAACTTAACTGAATTTTCTCTAAAACTTAGAGGAAAATAGAGTAAATGGCCCATAATCTAGTGTTTTATAAGTTAGACAGCTAGACTTTCTGGAGCCATGGAGACTGGATGAACCCCTAAAACTGTTGCCCTGAGATAATCTTTAAACCGTAAACCAAAAAATATCCACTGAAATATTCTTATAACTAAACAAGAGTTTAGCTTAACTAGTAAAAAATGTCTGCCTTGAGCATTATGCTCTTTTAAGAACTGTATGCTGGGATTACAGTGACAACAGCAACTCAAAAGATTAGATGGGAACTTTAGTGGGCATTTAGTTTATGTTAAGGAGGGAGGAACAACTCAGAAAAGGAGGGTGAGAGTGGTTGCACAATTCGAAGAATGTAATCACTGTCACTGAATTGTACATGTAGAGATGGTTGAATTGGTGTACGTTTTGCTGTGTATAGCCTCAACAACAACAACAAAATAAAGAAAAGATAGCTAACAAAGCCCCGGTTTCCTCTTTCCTTCTGTCATGGATTGAATTGTATCCCCAAAAAATGTGTGTCAACTTGGTTAGGCTATGATTCCCAGTATTGTGAGGTTGTCCTCCATTTTGTGATCTGATGTATTTATCCTATGTGTTGTAAATACTAACCTCTACAATGTTGCTGTAAGTCAGAATCTACGCAACAGCAATGGGTTTGGGTTTTTTTTTAATGATGTTACTGAGGCAGGAGTGCAATCTAGAGGATTAAGTTGTAACTTGAGTCAATCTCTTTTGAGATATAAAAGAGAGAAGCAAGCACAGAGGAGAGGGGCCTCCTACCACCAAGAGTGAAGAACCAGGAGGGGAGTGTGTCCTTTAAACCTGGGGTCCCTGTGCTGAGAAGCTCCTAGACCAGGGGAAGATTGATGACAAGGACTTTGTGCCAGAACCAGCAGAGAAAGAAAGCCTTCCCCTGGAGCTGGCACCCTAAATTTGGACTAGTAGCCTCCTAGATTGTGAGAGAATAAATTTCTCTTTGTTAAAGCCATCCACTTGTGGTATTTCTGTTACAGCAGCACTAGATAACTAAGATACCTCCTAACCTTCCCTCTTCCCTGCAAAAGAGATTTCAGAACGAATGATGTGTGGATGAAAAGCACTTGGGTGTCAGAGTATATTTAATAATTATGTATAAGTCCCTTCATTGAAGGAACCTTTTAGACACAGTGACCATACATTTAAAGTGGCTGAAAATTGTGTTTTTCCTTCCTAAGCATTTTTAGGTTTCCTTTTTGGCGGAATTAATTAGTGTCCTAGAAGGAGCATATGCTTTGAAGTCAAATACAAATTTAGGAAAAATTCAAGGAGGACTCTACGTCTATCTCTAGTAATCAGAGAGTACACACATCCGAACCACCAGACTACTGTCAGTTTGATCAGCTGCTGTTGGTTTGATCTGTTGGCATTTCCTGTTTGTTGTTCTTTAAGTTGTAAAGATGCTGACTCATTTTGACAACACTGTACATTTCCCAAGGGTATGAAGATGCACTTTAGTTTTGTTTGTTCATCTCATTTGTTATCTTAAGAAAATGTGGTACATTATTTGGGAACTGAATGTAGATTTTGGTGAATGAACAGTGTTGTATGTAGAGGTTTGAGAGATCAGGGATCTTGCTTCTCTTGCCATTATAGGACCATATTTGAGGCTTAATCCTATTACTTGTAGAATAATAATTCCTGTCACTTGCAGATACAGCTGAAATCACCCTAGGTCAACTTCAGAAACATCTCTAGAATGCCTCTTGCTAAACATCCTTAAGAGTTAGGCTTTTGCCTTTTGACAGAGTATTGGTGAGAAACATTTGGCCTGACTCCTGGGCATCACGGTCCTACCCAGGGCACCTTAGAAGTCTCAGTTTGGCAGCCAACACTTTTTGTACGCATTTATTTCTTTGGGAAGGGCTGTCAAAAAAACTGTTGAGAAAAGTGATTCTAATATAAGGTGGTGTGTGGTTTTTCTCTACTTCCTGTAGCCCCTCTAGAAGAAATGGCCAGTCCAGAGGCAGATTAATAAGGCGCTTTAGAATCCAACAACCAGGATCCTAGAAACACAGGGACCACAGGGATATCAACTCTTTCTCGGTGCTTGAGAAAATGTTAGCTTACATGGCAGAGAGAAGGCTGGCCGCTGCGCCTTCCCACCCTGAGAGACTTTGAGGTAGTCTCCTGCTCTTGCCGTGTACCTGTTGTTCATTCCAGGCCCCTGCAGCGTTGTGATTCAGCTCTTAGGAAGGGCTTTAGACAAGTCATTGTATTCACATGAGGGTGAGACACTTTGATTAACCTAGCCCAGCTTTTAATGCCCAACTGGCTCCCCCATCATTGTATCATCCAGTGTCCCTCCTCTGCTGTGTGGCTGTGGGAGACAAACCAATTGACATAGTGACATAAATAAAATGTACACAGTCTAACCTTCATAATTTAAATTTCAACATTTGGCTATAGTCCAGAGAATGATGGAAATGGTACTGGATTTTCCACATTGCTGTTGCCAGTACTTCCATAATTAATTAGAGTTTATGAGGTGAGGATGCTCAGATGGTGGTCTCTAAATACTGTTTCCCACTAAAAGGAGCCAGGGCTGCGTAGAGAAGTGGCTGCTGCTTCTACCTGGGACAGGAAATGTACAAAATGAGCCTGGAACATCTTGTCAAACCAGAAAACAAGGAAGCTATCAAGGCTGTGAGATAAGGAGCCAACCTAAAGAGGCTCCTTTTGACCATCAATCAGAATAATATTTGCAGTAGATTGAGACCCTTAAAATATGTTGAAAAGCGTGAGTTCATAATGATACTAAAAGAAAAAAAACAAAAACCCTCTATTCAACTCTGAGAATGCTTGTTAACCAGCTCTTTATTTCAAAACCTATTAGATACAGGCAAGGAATCAAGTGTTTATCCTGCCTTTGCTGTGCACACTGTACCTCAAGGTAACCAGATAGTTAGCTATGGGAGTTTTCTTCTTACAGAAGTATTCCAACTAGTAAATGAAGGAAAGTTGGAATTACAATGACACCATTTGGCAACCTAATGAAGCAATGAATTCACTTAGACAGTGATCACCAATGGCTACTCACATCACAAAAAAGAGACAGTTGAACATTATGTGTCCTGATTCCACCACCCTGTACAACACTCCTATGAAATATCCTTGCAAAAAAAGAAAATTGAACTTGAATCTGATCGAGCCTCTGGAACAGGGGTTGGAAACTTTCCCTGTCAAGGTCCAGATAGAAAGTATTTGCAGCTTTGCAAGCCTTGTGGACTGTTGCCATATGCCCTCTGTTGCCACTAGGCAACTCTGTCACGACTAACTCACATGGTAGCGTGATTGCTACCATAGACAAAACATACATGAGCAGGCATAGCCAGATGTGGCCCAGGGGCTGTAATTTGGGAACCCCTGTTCTAGATCTAACTACCAATTTCTAGAAAGTACAGAAGATGGGAACTTGTTAGATAGCATTACATGGATGCAGTTAGAAAAATCTAGACTGTGGGAAACTCTACAGAACAAATGACCTTGTTTCTTCAACAACAAAGTTTCAAGGAAAAAATTAAAGTAGAGCAAGTAGGGGAAGATTTAAAAAAAAAAAAAAGTCAAGAGATATATCAACTTATTGTAATATATGCACCTTATTTAGGTCCAGATTCAAATAAGCTATTAAAAATGATACGACACAACAGATGAATGGATAAACAAATTTTGGTGTATTCACAATGGAATACCACGCAACGATGAAGAACGATGAATCCGTGAAACATAACACAGGAATTTGAATGGCATTATGCTGAGTGAATTTAGTCAGTCACAGAAGGACAAATATTGTATAAGACCACTATTATAAGAACTCAAGAAAAGGTTTAAACACAAAAGAAAATGTTCTTTGATGGTTATGAGGGTGGGGAGGGAGGGAGAGGGATATTCACTAACTAGATAGCAGACAAGAATTATCTTAGATGAAGGGAAGGACAGCACACACTACAGGGGAAGTCAGCACAGCTGGACTAAACCAAAGCTAAGAAGTTTCCTGAATACAGTCAAACACTTCGAGAAGCAGGGGCAGGGGTCTGGGGACTATGCTTTCAGGGGACATCTAGGTCAATTGGCATAACAAAGTTTGTTAAAAAATGTTCTACATCCTACTTTGGTGAGTGGCTCTGGGGTCTTGAAAGCTAGCAAGTGGCCATCTAAGATACATCAATTGGTTCCAACCACCGGGAGTAAAGGAGAATGAAGAACACCAAAGTCACAAGGAAAGTATTAGCCCAAGAGACAGAAAGGACCACATAAACCAGAGACTTCATCAGCCTGAGACCAGAAGAACTAGATGGTGCCTGGCTACCACCAATGACCACCCTGACAGGGACCACAGCAGAGGGTCCCTGATGGAGCAGGAGAAAGGTGGGCTACAGAACTCAAATTCTAGTAAAAAGAACAGACTTAATGGTCTGACTGAGACTGGAGGAACCCCAGAAAGCATGGCCCTCAGACTCTGTCAACCCAGAACTAAAACAATTCTCAAGGCCAACTCTTCAGACAAAGGTTGGACTGGACTGTGGGACATAAAATGATACTTGTGAAGAGCGTGCTTTGTAGCTCAAATAGATACATGAGACTAAATGGGCAGCTTCTGTCCAGAGGTGAGATGAGAAGGCAGAGAGGGTTAGGAGCTGGTTGAATGGACATGGGAAATCAGGGTGGAAAGGAAGAGTGTGCTGTCACTCACAGTTTAGGGAGAGCAATTAGGGTCACATAACAATGTATGTATAAATTTTTGTATGAGAGACTAACTTGAAATGTAAACTTACACTTAAAGTACAATGATAAAAAATATTATATGACAGGAAAATTTGAACACTGATTAGATATTTAACATATTCAGGCGTTATTAATTTTGGAGCAGGACAATGATTGTGGTTATATATTTTTAAAAACCCTTCTGATTAGAGCATGTGGTAAAATAGTTTGAATGATATTGTGTGATATCTAGGATTTGCTTCAAAATAATCTTTTGAGTTTAGAAGAAATAAACCGTGAGTGGATAATTGTTTTATCTGAGTATTGGATGCTGGGGGTTCGTTATGTTTTTGCATATATTTGAAATCTTTCATGATATAAAGTTTTTTTAAATATACCCATTTTGTAAAATAATTGCTTCAATTTTTTTTTTTTTTTTTTTTTTTTTTTTGAGGTTGAGAGAAGAGGGAACACTTTTCATTTATTTAGACACTCCCAGGTCCTTCTAAAACCAGGATGAATCATCTAAGAATTCAAGCCAGAAGAGTTTGTCCAGTTATTTTTCCCCACCAAACTGTGCATCTACCACTTGTTATACAAAATAGAGATGAAAGCTGTCATATTATTTATCTTTTGTTAATGTGTTATATGTAATATATGTGTGTGTATATATATATGTATATACTTTAAAAAATATATATTTTATTTGGTAGAAAATAGGCTTCATCTTTTGTGACTAGGTAGGTTAGTCTCCCCTGTTCAGTCCGCCAGTATTGGTTCAGTGAACGGGTCAAGTCACAAAGGTGATGTAAACGATGGTAACCAGCTGGGTGTGATGCAATAGGCAGCAGTGGGAGCCCATGGCCATCTCCCAGGGTGGTTGCTCTGTAGGGTGCTTGCCATGGGATTGATGGCCCAGTGCTTCCAGAACTTCCATTCTTTTTCATTTTTCCTAAGAATAACTCTAAATCGAGATTTGTGTGTAACATCTCCTGATTCTTAGCTACTTGAAACATTTTAGGACACCCTGACCCAGAGGTGCCTTGGAAGAGAGGTCTGGGGATCTGCTTCTGAAAAATCACAGCCTTGAAAATCCTAGGGAACACAGTTCTACTCCGCACACGTGGGGTTGCCATGAGTCAGAATCTGTCTACTTGATGACAACTAACAGCAACAACGATGTATTCCAAACTAAACACTTGAGCAGCTGGATTAATCCTATGGGTCACCTTTTGATTTAATGTCTACTAGTAGGTAAGACCCTAAACTAGTCCCTGTGGGCCCTGAATTCTAAAGTCTCATGGCCCTGCTTTCTAGGAACTTCCTATCTAGTTGGGAAGAAAAAAAAAATTGTAAAACAATTAAAATGAGAGGTATGGATAGGAAATGCTATAGGAATTGAGAGAAGGGTGTAGATAACCCCATCTGGGACAGTCAGGGAAAGCTTCATTCCAGGGAGGGGCCACAAAGAAGCAAAGGCATGGGCATGGGAAAGACCAAAGTCTAGCAACAGAAAATATGAACTAAGAAGAGTGATGTAGGTATGGCAGACTAGGGACCTTGCATAGCCCACCAATGGAGTAGGGTGTTCTATATAGTCTAATGTTCCAACAATCAGGGGAAAATAGGGAACAAGCAATTGAAAGTGTGGCACAGAAATTCAGGGGGAATTTGAGAATTTGTGCCATGGATTTGAGCATCATCTGTGTAGAAGTGATGGTTGGAGCCACTGAGTCTGTAGAGACTGTGTTCTCTCATTTCTGCCATTGGCACGTGGTGCATCTGTGAATGTAGTGATACATTTTGGCATTTGCAAACCTACCAACCTGTTGTTTACTACATTCAGTCTCACTTAAAGCTCAAAGCAGTACCTAATTACTTACAGGAACATTCCCCACACTGAAAAAGTGGAAGGATTTGAAATAAGAGAAACTAGAAGTACATGAGAAAAGAGAAAGCCAACATTTGGAAGGAAATGCCTGTGGCGATGGCTTTTGTGACATGTTATGATTTCCCTCCAAGTATAGCCTAGAGACATTTTTTAACTGCTGTGAAAACATTATTCAAGAAATGGAAATATTTTAAACAGATTTATGATCCTCCATATTGATGTTACCCAATACATTTGGACAACACCTTTACTCCTTCTACCTTATTTGAGAGTAGGAAGTGTTATTTCTCTTAAAAACAAAGGGGATTACAGTGTTCTTCCCATAATGAGAATCTGCTTGAGATTAAAATATTTCAAAGGCTGATAACTCCAACAAGTATTTCACATTAAAGATTATCTATATGGGCACAAGTACAAGTCAATATTAAGAATTCCATAAGCCTAAAATAATTTATGGGTCAGCACCCACTCTTTTGGCTAGTTTGGAGGGAAGTGAAAGCTTAGGCTCAGACATTTACATAAGCCCAGGTGGGTTTTGACCAGTGGTCATTATGGCCTAGAAAACTGAGGCCAAGAAGTTATGCCCAGAACATCAGTCAAAAACAGCTCTGATTCCAAGTTCTGTACAACTGACAATATCCCAGTGCCCTGTTATAAACTGCAGATAGACCTATTTTTTAAAAAACTTCCTAAGTCCATGAAACCAAGAAAAACACCCATGACAGCCTTCCCCCTGCTTCTTAATGAAACTGTTCTTTTAGCAGAAATTCATAACCAAGCAAGATTCTGCTAGACAAGGTGGCTATTTATTTATGAGTCTGTCCTTGCTGATTCCAAGACATTGGAGCTGTTAAATTTCTTGCTGCTACTGATCCTTTCTACGTGTTTTACAATGTTCTACATATATCTGTAGTATTTGGGTGGATCACCCTGAAGACATCAAAGGCAAAACCAGTTTGATGCCCGTCATGCCTTGTGAGTGTGCAAATTCAAATGTTTGTTCAGATGTTTGCTAATCCAGGAGGATTTCTTCAGCAGGCTGGGGAAGTACATAGATTATGGCATGCTGCAAGTAGATGCCAGAATAGACTATAATGAAAGAGTTAAGAATTCAGATTAACGAAGCTGGTGCTAACTACTAGATTTTGACCATTTGTAACAAAGATTATACAAATTGTTTTATACTTATGAAGACTTTGTGGTATATTCAGTTTTAAAGAGGAATTTTCTGAAAGAAAGGGCAGGAAGAAGGAAGGACATAATTCCTGGTTTTTAGATGAAATTAATAAAGCTTCCATAGTCAGGATTTGGAAGCTCTCCAATATCCAACAGACTCAGTGAAACTCAGGGGGATAGTCTTAGTGTTAGAGCCAGTCCTGGTGCCAAAGTCAAAATAGACCATGCTGGTAACGCCCCAAGAAGGAGTGTATGTAGTTCACTTACATGGCTTGAATTTAGACAGGCTGAGTTTACATAATGATTTTACGATTAAGTTCTGAAGAAACCCTGAATGTTCCAATTTTTTTTAAATGTGCTTCTTGATATAAAAGAAAATTAGACCATCAGTTTGAATGACGGCCTTGCCAGTCCACCTTGTGGCAGCATTTGTGTGTGTGAGCCATGCAGTTAAAGGCTTGTGCTAACAATCCTTTTCTCAGCCCAACGCATTCACTGTCCTTGGAGAGTATGTTGAGCTAACAGTGAGCCTCAGGACTAAATACAGTCATTTTCTTAGTCATACTCAGTAACACTATTTTGATGCAGTTAAAAATAATTAATAAAAATAGAAAATACTCCTAAGCCTGACCTACACTCACGCCATTGAGTTGATTCCGAATCATAGCGACCCTCTAGGACAGAGTAGAACAGCCCCATAGGGTTTCCAAGGCCATAAATCTTTATGGAAGCACTGCCACATCTTTTTTCCACAGAGCAACTGGTGGATTCGAACTACTAACCTTTCAAGTAGCAGCCAAGCACTTAACCGGTGTGCCACCAGGTTTAATTCCCCAAGCATTTATTGAACATCTACTATGACCTAATGGGTCCCTATGTGGCTCAGCCTAAAGGTTGGCAGTTCAACCCACCCAGCGATACCGTGGAAGAAAAGGCCTCACAATCTGCTTCCATTAAGATTATCAAAAAGCCAAACCAAACCCATTGCCATTGATTCTGGCTCATAGCGACTCCATTGGACAAAGTAGAGCTGCCCCATAGGGTTTCCATGGAGCAGCTGGTGGTTTCAAACTGTCAGCTTTTTGGTTAGCAGCTGTAGCTCTTAACCACTGTGCCACCAGGGATTATAGCCAAGAAAACCCTATGCAGCAGTTCTGTTCTATAACATATGGGTTGCCATGAGTCAAAATCAGCTCAGCAACCACCAGCCAACCAACCATGACCTAAGGTGGGAAGTAAAAAAAAAAAAAAAAAAAATACATAGGAAGGCAGGGCATCACCAAATCCCAGTTTTGCCTAGTGTTATCCCTGTGCCCTTTCTTTTCCCTGGAGCGCACATAGACACTAACCCCTCTACCCAGGTCAGCTGTCTCTTAAAATGTTCCCCTCCTCCTTATTCTCCGCAGACACCCCGGGCACCACATGTAAACATGTGTCAAGAGGACAAATTGGCTCCATGGGAAACCTGTGCTTAGCAGGAGCTAGCTTGGGTCTTATAAGGGAGGAAACCAGATTAACATCATGAATTCTATTTTTGTTTTACCAGCTGCTGCTTTTAAGTTCTTACTTAAGAAAGTATTTGCTTTTCCATGAATACATGTAAGTTTCCTACATCTTGTGATACCCACAGAAAGCCCAGTTAAGTGGTAATCAAAGAAGAAGGCTGATTTAAAACAAATCTTTGTAATTGAGAATATCAATGTAAACAATGCCATCCTCACAATCGGTGCATTTACCAGTTGCTTTTCCCTATTGTAGATTTAAGGCTTTTGCTTAAATTTAGTTTAATTGACAGTTTTTAAATTAAAAAAGCAGTGGTTAAGAGCTCAGCTGCTAAACAAAATGTTGGCAGTTTGAATCCACCAGCCACTCCGTGGAAACCCTATGGGGCAGTTCTACTCTGTCTTAGAGGGTCACTGAGTCCAATTCAACTCATCGGCAGCAGGTTTGGTTTTTGGTTTTGGTAGGTGACAGAAATGTTTTGAGATATACCAGGATATCAAATAGTATTAGTAGTGACCAAAAAAAACAACCCATTGCCGTCTAGTCGATTCCGATTCATAGCGACCCTATAGGACAGAGTAGAACTGCCCCATAGGGTTTCCAAAGAGCAGCTGGTGGATTTGAACTGCCGACCTTTTGGTTAGCAGCCAAGCTTTTAACCACTGTACCACCAGGGTTCTCCATACGCATACAGGTATAAGGTAATCATACCAACCCAACGGGTTCACTCATTTCTTGAAAGCCCTCCCGTGGTTTCTCATGAGCCTTACATTGATATCCAAATACCTTACCACACTCCACAGGCCCTTTGAGGTAGGCCTACCCTCTTCTTCTCCTTCCTCTCCCAACTCTCTTCCACTCACTTTGCTTTACAGCCACCTTGGCCTCTGCGGTTTATCCCTACCTCATGGCCTCTGTGGGCATGCCCGGTCCTTCGTCAGCCACCAGGTCCAATCGTAGATGCTCCTTCCTCAGAGGTGGCTTCCCTGACTATGCAGCCTGTTGTTGCCCCCACCCGCAGCCCCTGGCATCTTAGCTTCCTAGGGCTGCCATAACAAAATATCATAAAGGGGGTGGCTTTCAATAACAGAAACCTATTTTCTCACAGTTCTAGAGTTTAGAAGTCCAAATCAGGGTATCAGCTATGTGGATTCCTTCTGAGAGCTTTGAGAGGAAGAACTGTCCTGTGCCTCTCTCCTGGCTTCTGGTTTCTGCCAGCAATCCTTGGTGTTCCTTGGGTTGTAAAGGAATTGTCACATGCTGTCTTCCCCATATGCCTTTCCCCATTTCTGTTTCTGTCCTCTTTTATAAGACATCACTCAGAATGTATTAGGATTAGGACCCATCCTACTCTGGTATGACTTCATTAACTGTGCTGAAAACATCTGAAAAGAAAAATTCTGTTTTGCCCCAAATGAGGTCATATTCATTGGTTCAGGGGTTAGGATGTCAACATATCTTTTAGGGGGGATACAGTTCAATCCATAATGCCCTTCATGCAATTACATCACTAAATGATCATGCCCCTGGAGTCCCTGAGTGGTGCAAATGATTAGGTGCTCAACTACTAGCCAAAAGGTTACTAGTTCAAACCCACCCAGCGGCACCTCGGACGACAGGCCTGGCAACTTGTTTCTGAAAGGTCACAGCCTTTAAAATCCTATGGAGCAGCTCTACTCTGTGCATATAGGGTTGCCATGAGTCGAAATCAACTCAACAGCACCCAACAACATCTTAAATGTATTTATTAATACAGCTTTAAATTTCCCTGAGTACAGTAAATCATGCCTCCAAAACCAAACCCATTGAGGTCAAGTTGATTCTGATTCATAGCAACCCTATAGGACAGAGTGTAACTGCTTCATTGGGTTTCCAAGGCTGTAAATCTTTACAGAAGCAGACTGCCGCATCTTTCTTCCATGGAGCCGCTGGCAGGTTCAAACCACTGGCCTTTCAGTTAGCAGCTGAGCACTTAACCACTGTGCCACCAGCGCTCCTTAAATTATACCTAGTTGAGTACAAAGTAGTCCCCAAAAAACTTCGATAAAGTATAATTAATTTTTTTTTAATCTAGTTTTGCAGGTTGTCCTTGCTGGAAGGAACCATGAGTTGCCATTTTCCGCTCTTCCTCTTGGCCACAGTGACTTTGCCCTCGGTCTACTCTGAGCTCAGTCCGCTGTTTCTCGAGGAGCTCGGCTCCAACTTGGGAATCCAGGTTTTCAATCAGATCGTCAAGTCCCAACCTCATGAAAACGTCGTCGTTTCCCCCCATGGGATTGCATCGATCCTTGGGATGCTTCAACTGGGGGCCGACGGCAAGACGAAGAAGCAGCTCACCACGGTGATGCGATATAGCGTGAAGAGTACGTGCATCCTTCATCACTGGCTTGGAGGCCTTCACCAGGAGGCCGGCATAGCAGGGCTCACCACTTGGTCTTAGAATCCAACCCAAGAAGCCAGGAGGGGTTTACTGATGCCAGCCGGGGCTTAGGGCCAGCCTGTTATAAATTAGGACAGACGTTGAGGTGGTAGAAGTGAGAACTGCATTCTGGTCTCTGTGGTATAGCTGTCCATCTTTGGGTCAGTTGCTTGATCTCTCAAAGTTTCCATTTTTGTGTCTATACAAAGAAAATACTTTCCTGTCTGACCTACCTTCGTGGTGATACTAGCTAAAAATGCATTGTGGTTGTGAACATTGTCTTAGGGTTCTCTAGAGAAACAGCCAGTGAGACATACAGAGAGAGAGAGATTTACTTCTAGGGACTGGTTCATGCATTTGTGGGGGCTGGCAAATCCAAAATCCATAGGTCAGGCAGCAGGCTGGAAATTTCTGCAGGCTTGCGTCCCAAGATCCATAGATTAAGCAGCTGGAAGAGTACAGAGGGGAGAGAAAGACAGAGATCGAATTCTGCCAGAATATTTATTTATAGTCTGAAGGGAGACCACACCCTAAGGAAACTCCCCTTCCAGCTGATTAGTTGATTACATTACATTAGATTGTGGTACAGAAGATGATTACAGTACATTGCATTAGCTTACATTACGGAACAGCAACTAGTTGAGTGTTCAGAAAAACCACTGGGAACTGTAGCCAAGTTGACCCAAAAAACTAGCCATCACAAATGTGCTTTTAAAATATGTAAGCCGGGGAGGCTGGTGAGTGTGGCCGTCCAGGGCAACATGAGGGAGCCTTGTGGAGATGGAACCGTTCTCTGTCTTAACTGTGGTGGTGATTACATCTACCTGTACAAGTGATGAAGTTACACAGAGCTACATATGCACACAAGGAGCCCTGGTGGCACAGTAGTTAAACACTTAGGTGCTAACTAAAAGGTCGGCAGTTTGAACCCACTGGCCGCTCCATGGGAAAAAGATGTAACGATCTGCTTCCATAAAGATTACAGCTTTGGAAACACTATGGGGTAGTTCTACCCTGTCCTGTAAGGTTGCTATGAGTCGGAATTGACTTTAGTGGAAATGGGTTTGGTTTTTTGGTTTTGGACACATGCACACATACATGCTCGCACACGCACGCACGTCCGCCCGCAGAGAGTGGTGTAGAACTGGTTTAATCTGAATAAGCTCTGTGGGCTGTACTCATGTCATTTTCCTGCTTTTGATCTGGTTCTGCAGTTATTGTATTGTAAATCTGTTGCCATGGAGTCAGTTCCAACTCATAGCAACCCTATAGGACAGAGTAGAACTGCCCCATAGGGTTTCCAAGGCTGTAAATCTTTACAGATGCAGACTGCAACATCTTTCTCTTGTGGAGCGGCTGATGGGTTCAAACCAGCAACCTTTTGTTTAGTAGCCAAGCACTTCACTACTGCCACACCAGGGCTCCTTACAGTTATTATAAGATGTTGCCATTGGGGAAGGCTGGGTGAAAGGTGCCTGGGACCTCCCTGTCGATTTTTTTTTTTTTTTTTTTTGCAACTTCCTGTGAATCTATAATTATTTCCAAATAAAAAGTTTAAAAAAAAAATCTAAGATCCAGTGGAAAAGGTTTAGTTTTATTGACAGAGAATCCTGTTTTTAGTTAGCTAGAACTTAAAAGCTCTGGGAGTAGCACTGTTGTTTTGCTTCAGCTCAGTTTTCCTTACTCAGGGTCATTTCTCACCTGCCTTTCCCACAAGTACAGAGTATATGGGACCGAGAGCACAAACCAGCCTCTGAGCCCTCCTTTGCCACCGATGTGCACTGTGACTGACCCCTGGTGTCTTAGTCTGTGTTCTCTAAAGGAGCAAAGCCAGTAAAACCCGTGGCCATCAAGTTGATTCCCACTCATAGCGACCCTGTAGGACAGAGTACAGCTGCCCCATAGGGTTTCCAAGGCTGTAAATTTTTATGGAAGCAGACTACATCTTTCTCCTGCAGAGCGGCTGGTGCGTTTCAACCACTGACCTTTTGGTTAGCAGCCAAGCGCTTAACTGCTGTTCCACCAGGGCTCCTTCAAAACCAGTGAGATGTGTGTGTGTGTGTGTGTGTGTGTGTGTGTGTGTGTGTGTGTGTGTGTGTGTGTGTGTGTGTGTGTGTGTGTGTGTGTGTGTGTGTGTGTGTGTGTGTGTGTGTGTGTGTATGTGAAGAGCGACTGTAGGTCAGGCAATGAGAAAAGTGAAGGGTCGAGAGAGAGAATGAGCTTTGCCAGAACATCTGTATTCTGGAGGCAGGCCACACCCTCAAGGAAACTCCCCTTTCAATTGATTGGCTGGTCATGTCAGATTACATCACGGAACGTGATTATAGAAGAGCAGCCCGTCCAAAATTAAACCAAACCCACTGCCATCAAGTCTATTCCGACTCATAGCAACCCTATAGGAGAGTAGAACTGCCCCATAGAGTTTCCAAGGCTGTAATCTTTATGGAAGCAGGCTACCACTTTCTCCTGTGGAGCAGTTTGTGGGTTTGAACCACCAACCTTTCAGTTAGCAGCCATGTACTTAACCACTGTGCCACCAGGGCTTCTGTAACCAGTGCAGTGTCTGCCAAGCCACCGAGAATCATAGCCTAGCCAAGTTGACACATAACATTGACCATCACACTAGGCAAATCCTTTGTACCTCTCGGCCTTAGTTACTTTTTTGGAGAAAGAGGAAGTTTTACCTACCTGTATTCTTCCACCTCTGCTAGACGAAGTTCGGAGAATCTTTAGATCGATGTGATGGCTGCACTGATGTGTTTAGCAGGAACAGAGGTAGGAATGTGTATACTTAAATGCAAGGCTTAGAGCTGTTCTTTCTGGTTCAAACCACTGTTGAGAATTTGCATTTCCACCACAGATATACTGAATCAGAATCTACAGTTTAACAAGATCCCCAGGTGATTCTAACATATAATAAATTTTGAGAACTACTGTTCTACTAGTGCTTCTCAGAATTGGTCCCTAACCGGCAGTATTAGCACAGACCTGGGAACTTGTTAGAAATGCAGATGCTCAGCAGAGGTTTGAACCTGAATGAATACGTTTGAAGCCCTGCTTAAATGCACCACCTTTTTGTGTTTTCAGCATAACCCACTGCCTAACTGCCATGCCCTGTCTAGGTGACATTAAACTTTTGCACAAGTTTGCAGTTTATTCACCTGTTGCAAGCATGGAAGGACTAAATATTTGGAACACACTGTTCGGCTTCTTGCTTGGAAGTTCAGAAAACACTTAGTAGTTTATAACTGCTAAAATTTATGGCCTTTCCTAGTGTGATCCAGGGCCCATCAGCCGATGCAGTTCCAAAATAACAGCTTGATTTTTATTGTTTGTTCTAATGCTGAGCCACAGTAATTTTAAGTCAAGATTTCTAAAGTTTTGGTGCTATCGGCCTTTTGGCAACTCTCCAACCCCACCACTATCACCCTTTCTTTCTCCAGAATAGCTAGCAAGCATATTGTAGACTGTAACCTTGGGTATGACAGACTCAGCCAAGAGGAGCCCAAGTGGTTTTTCAGGCCATGATGGGGGCTCAGCCTCTGAGAACTCACAGTAGGATGCTCTTATTGAAGAAGGAGGGAGGCTAGTTTGGGTCAGTGGAAGGTGATATGCCCTGATGTTTCCTGCAAGACTCTGTGGCATATGGGTGTGGCAGTGTGGCTAAAAGGACCCTGATTCAGAAATGTCTTTTAGCCTCTGAAAGCTACAGTTCCCTTCTTTCCATGTAAAATGGGACTGTTGACACCCACTGTGCCTGTCCGCCAGAGCAGATACGAATGGTAAATTACAAAGCCCTGTACTGTCCCCAGGTCCCCAGGTGGTGTAAACGGTTTGTGCTCGGTAACCAAAAGGCTATTGGTTCAAACCCACCCAGCTGGCACCACATGAGAAAGTCCTGATGATCTGCTTCTGTAAAGATTATAATCAATACCATTACCGAACATTTCCATCAAAGATTCTATAGAAGAAAGCTAATCAAAAGGGGGGAAATGCAGGACAGCATTTCAAATTCTCATGGATTCCAGACTTTCTGGAGCCATGGAGGCTGTATGAATGCCTGAAACTATTGACCTGAGATGATCTTTAAACCTTAAATCAAGAATATCCCCTGAAGTCTTCTTAAAACCAAAAAATAATTTAGCTAATCTGGTAAAAAAATGTCTGCCTTGAACATTGTCCCCTTTCAAGATTGGTCTATATGGGATCAAATTGACAATAGCAACTCGAAAGACAGGAACCTTAGGGGGCAGTGAGTTTATGTTAATGGGGAAGGAACAACTCAGGAAAGGAGGGTGAGAATGGTTGCACAACTCAAAGAATGTTATCAAATGTCACTGAATTGTACATGTAGAAATGGTTGAATTGGTATATATTTTGTTGTGTATATTCTCAACAACAACAAAATACATAAAATTTAAAATATATAGCCAAGAAAACCCTATGGAGCTCAGTTTTACTCTGTAACACATGGGGTCTCCATGAGTTGGAATCGACACAGCGGCAACAGACGTCTTGGTTTTATACCTCTTGTGGGTCATGGGAAGCCGTTCCCTGTTCTTGTTCAGGGATCCTGAAGAGGGTACACACTTTAGAGTGAAAGGCAGGGTCTTCAGGAGGCCGCCAGGGTGACTCTGGCAGGACTGTTTGGGGACGGTGTCATTTTGCAAAGACTCCCAAGAGCTTAGGAGAGAGCTGCAGGTCAGGCTCTGTAGAAACACATTTCATTTTTACAGCTTATTTTCCCTTTTTTCTTCCCCATGCTCTAAAACCAAATGGAGCATATGTGAATAGCTTGTGTAAAATAAAGCTTACGTTGCCATAAAATTAATCTCCTCGCTTTTTTGATCAAGTAAAACCACATTGTTCTGGATTGTGACACATGGCAGTTTTTTTTATAGTCTTTCTAATGCTTATTTTATTCATTTTTTTTTTCCCAAGATAGAAGCAATTTCATTGTTAAATCTTTGGCAGAAAAGGAAATAGTGCTTAAGATTGGAGAGGGAGGGAGGCAAGAAGGGAAGGGGCTGAAAGGTTCCATTGGTTGATTGCTCCAGGGTGACATATGATTGAAGAGCACATCAGCTTTCATACTGACCCAGTGACCAGAAGAACCACCGGGAGAATGAGGCCTAGATTGGGAAGATGTTGAGAATGCCTTGAATATGTTGCTAGTTGCAAATACCTTAAGGTTCTGTCCTTACTAGCAAAGTATTTTTAACAGCTATTTATAATTTTAGATGCTTCATTTTACCTCTCTCCCCCCATTTTTTTTTTTTTTTTAAGATAAGGCCACTGAGAAAGCAAAAGACTTAGTCTCTTCCTATTCAAATTTATCTTGTTTATACTCTTCCTATTTGCCATAGTATAGAAGACTTTAAGGTCCCTGGGTAGCGCAAATGGTTTGCTCTCAACTGCTAACCTACAGGTTGGGTGTTTGAACCCACCCAGTGGTACCTTGGAAGAAAGGCCTGACAATCTGCTTCCATAAAGGTTACAGCCAGGAAAAAACCCTATGGAGCAGTTATTCTGTAACACATAGGGTTGCCATGAGTCATAATTGACTCAGTGGCAATGGGTTTGGTTGGTTGTTTTCTGTGAAAGACTTTTAAAAAAAAAAAACTTTTCTAAATTCATGTGGACATGTTGCTGTATTTTCTAATTTCCCCTTTAGGAGCTGGCAAACTGTTAAAGAAGATCAACAAGTCCATCGTCTCCAAGAAGAATAAAGATATTGTGACCGTGGCTAACGCAATGTTTGTTGAGAATGGCTTTAAAACGGAAGTGCCTTTTGTGATGAAGAACGAAGATGTGTTTCAATGTCAAGTCCAGAATGTGAACTTTGAGGATCCAGACTCCGCCTGTGACTTAATCAACATGTGGGTGAAAAATGAGACCAGCGGTGAGTGGCCCCAGGCTCCCAGGAGACATTCTATATGATTTTCCACTTTGTGAATGGAAGTACACTGTAGACTCTAAGGGTCAAACTGGCATCTGGAAGGCCAGTGGCCCCTCCATGGAGAAGGGCCTGGGCCCCGGTGGACTCTGTTATTTCTTTTCTTTCCTAGCAGGCCTCAGGACTCTGTCTCCCTTCCTTGCCCTTTTAATGCTGCCACTGCTCACTATACCCCTTGGGGATTTTTCTCCCCATGGTACTGGCAGCAAAGCAGAATACAGACTCTTCTTTCCCTGCTGTGTCCAGTCCCCAGCGTCCTTGCCCACAGGTCTGGTCTCTCAAAGATTGTACTGCTTGTCCCTTTCTGCTTTTGTACTGTCTCCCTTACATGGGCTGCCTTTCTCTTCCTTTAAGATTCAAGATCAACCTCTCTGTTCACCTTCCCCACCTCTTCTGTCATCTCCAGGAAGTAGCTGCCTGGCTTTGTTGATATGGTTATATCTTTATAACCACCTCATCATAGCTCTTTCCACACCACGTAATAATTCCTTGTTTACATGGACCTCTTCTCCCATTAGACAGGAAATGTCTAGTGTCAGTGGTTTAAATCTGTAAGTTCATAAATGCGAGATCTAGACAGAAACATTCAAGAGGAGAGGTAGGTCTAGAATGACAGAGGAACGTTAGAAAGATACATTTCAGAATCTTTTTTCATAGAAGGGAGAACTAAAGCCACAAAAGTTGAAACCGAAAAGACTAGGGAGAAGGAACCCAAAGACAAAATTGGAGGGAAGCCTGGCCTTTTGGGATATGTTTCTCAATCTTGATTCCTGGTGCGCCTGCATTAGAATTACCTGGGCATATGTTTAGAATGCAGATCCCTGTACCCTGAGGGCAGGGCCTAGGAATCTACATGAAAACAAGTCCTCCCCAAATGCGCCTCCATCACCCATCACCATCCTTACATACATGAATATTTGAGAACCACTAGAGGAACTAGTGAAGGATGGACAGAGAATGCTCGGGGTGGGAGGAGACCATAGCCCACCGACGGAGTAGGGTGTTCTATATAGTTCATGTTCAGAACAATTGGGAAAATAGGCAACATGCAGTTGAAAGTATGGCACAGAAATTCAGGAGGGGATTTGAGGATTTGTGCCATGGATTTGAGCGTCATCTGTATAGACATGATAGTTGGAGCCATTGAGTCTGTAGAGACTGTGTTCCTCTCATTTCTGCCATTGGCACATGGTGCATCTGTAAACTTAGAGATGTGTTTTGAGTCTAGCGTTTGCAAAACTACCAACCAGTTGTTTTTTGGACATGTTTATGAGTTCCCTCCAAGTATGGCCTAAACTCTGGGGAAAAAAGAGTGATTAGCTTGAGCAGTGCTTTTCAACCCTATCAGGCACAACTCCGTCTTTTTAAAACAAATACTTCCAATATTGTCTTTACTATCCTGAAATGAAATTCATAGATTATGTAACCTGTGTACATATACACAAATGTTTTTAAAAATTATTATAGTGTCCAGACTGTAATACAAAGAAGAATGATGTGTATGTGCAGTTCAGTAGGTAAATCCTTGGATCCTTAGAATAAGGAGCCCCGGTGGCATAGTGGTTAAGTGCTCAGCTGCTAACCAAAAGGTTGGCGGTTCGAACTCACCAGCCACTCTATGGGAGAAAGATGTGGCAGTCTGCTTCCGTAAAGATTACAGCCTTGGAAGCCCTCTAGGGCAGTTCTACTCTGTCCTCTAGAGGTGGTGTGAGTCAGAATCGACTCAATGGCAATGAGTTTGGTTTTTTTTTTTTATCCTTAGAATCTTAACTGTGAACTGCCAGCTACAAAAAAAGCCGACCATCCAGGTGTGTTGTACTGGTTACACCAACACCCCAACCTGTGCTACTGTTGCAGAGGCAATTGTTCTGAAAGGAGGCGTAACTCTTGGTAAATTTCTGAGCAAAACAAAGTACAGGCTTCATTCGATTTGCATGGTAGATGCATTTCTGGCAAATTTAGTGTACATTAAAAGCCTGCAAAATAAAAATTGTGTGTGTGTCCGTTTATATGCAAAAAGGATTGAGTTTCTAGGCTCAGTTGATGATAAGCAGATTTTTCATCAATATAAATATCCAGAGTCAGGCCGGAAGTAGGACAGTTCTTCGAGGTGTGGGACTGTTTTGAACACTGTAGGACATGTGGCACCTCTGACTTCTGCCCGTGCAACCACAAACACTCCCACAACCTTCCAGACTGCCTCCTCGGGTGAACTGCCACCTTGAGAGGTGCTTGACTACGTGGTAGAGCTTGGAAGGACCTTGGAGATCAAAAAGTTTAACCAGAAGATTGCTGAGCCCATCCCCTGGAGAGAGTAGGTCCTTCCTTACAGAGAACGGAAGGACCAAACACGAGGGCCATTTCTAGTATGTCAAATGCCATAATGGCCTGGCCGGGTCTGACCTCACCAACCTTTCTGCAGCCTCAGCTCACACCAGCTTCTCCGGGTGCTATTGTCCAGCTACCCAGCTTCCTTTCAGTCCTCGTACTTGCCATCCTCACTGCTGTCACAGGCCCCCCACAGCTGTCCCCACTGCCTGGAAGGCTTTCCCTTCCTCTTGTCCCTTGTTACTGCTTCTTATTTTTACACCATCACGTCAGTGGCATAATCATTAAAAGCATAGGCTCTGAAGAGTGCCTGAGTTTGAATCTCAGTTCTGCCGTTCATTCATTGTGTAACCTTAGGCACGTTAGTTAACCTCCCAATGCCTCAGTTTCCTCATCTGTAAAATGGAGATGTAATAGTGATATGTTAGAATAACTGTAATAGCATTAAGGTTGTTACCAAACCAAACTCATTGCCATCGATTCCAACTCATAGCGATCCTGTAGGACAGAGTAGAACTGCCCCATAGCATTTCCAAGGAATGGCTGGGGAATTCTAATTGCTGACCTTTTGGTTAGCATCCGAGCCCTTTAAATGCCACCAGAGCCCCAATTAAGGTTGTTAGGAGGCTATAAATAATACATGTAAAGCATTTAGCACAGTGCCTGCTACTTAGTAAATGTTCATCACATGTGAGCGTTTTTAGTTATTAGTTCAAGTAGCACTTTCTCAAGGATCTCATCCATCCCTGACCTCGATGACCAGATCAGATTCCCCTATTATTTGCCCTTGTAGCCTTGAAGCATTTCCACTTGAAGGTATTTGTTACAGTTGGTGCTTTACATTTTTTCCAAGTCATTTATGTCGGCCTCTATCTCTAACCCTTAGCTTTTCAAGGGCAGAGTTCATTTTTGTTTTCTTACCTAAAAGAGTACATGGGACATGGTAGGCATCCAAGAATGAGTAAATGAATGGATGGACAGATGGATGGTTGGATGGACAGTGTCTTAGTCATCTAGTGCTGCTATAATAAAAATACCACAAGTGGATAGCTTCAACAGAGAGAAATTTGTTCTCTCACAGTCTAGTTGTAAGTCCAAATTCAAGGCATCAGCTCCAGGGGAGGCTTTCTCTCTCCGTTGGCTCTGGAGGAAGGTCCTTGTGATGCATCAGTCTTCCTTGGTTTGGGAGCATCTCAGCATAGGAACCTCGGGTCCAAAGGACGCGTTCTGCTCCCAGCACTGCTTTCTTGGTGGTATGAGGTTCCCATGTGTCTCTGCTCCCTTCTTTCTTTCATATCTCAAAAGAGATTGGCTTAAGATACTATCTAATCTTGTAGACCTCATCGGTATAACTGCCACTAATCCGTCTTATTACATCACAGTGATAGAGTTTACAACACATAAGGGAATCACATCAGATTACAAAATGGTATACAATCATACAATGCCGGGAATCATGACCTAGCCAAGTTGACAGATGTTTTGGGGGGGCACAGTTCAATCCGTGACAGATGGATACATACTTACGGCAGTTGTTGGTGACCGATCTCCTACATGCCTCCTTGCCGCTAAACTACGCATTTCTTATCTTTCTCTCTTTGTCCTCTTTCTTTTTCTCTTCATTTCATCATACCCCCTTATTAAAAATCTTAGTCCTACCAGTGGCAGTCAGAGTCATTATCTCTGCAAAAAAAGAGCAGAAGAGGTTTCTTCAAACACTCACTGGGCATTGACTATACACTCAGCTTGGTGCTGCTGTTGTTAGGTGCCATCAAGTTGATTTTCAACTTATAGTGACCCCACGTGACAAAGTAGAAATGCCTCATAGGGGTTTCTAACCTGTAATCTTTATGGGAACAGATTGCCAGGTCTTTCTCCATGGAGCAGCTGGGTGGGTTCTAACAACCAGCCTTTTGGTTAGTAGCCAAGAGCTTAACCATTGTGCTACCAGGGTTCCCTTGAGCTTGGTGCTAGAAGTGATAAAAATGAGTGACGAGGTCCTTGCTGTCATGCAGTTCAGGGTTTATTTGGGGAAGACAAAGATGTTAAATTTGACTAGCATCAAGTAGCACAGATGTAATGGTGATGCTAAGCACTGGGCTTGAAGGAAACTGAGAGGAGGTGTCTCCTGGGAGATAAGGAAGAGAGAGAGGATTATAGGAAAAGGGAACCACTGAGCTGTGTCTTCAAAGCTAAGTAGGGGTTGGATTTGGTAATGTTCAAGCAAAGACAAGAAACAACATTCACTATTAGGGAACCAACTCTAAGGGACTTGCTGCCGCTGGAGCAGAAGGTTCTAACTTCTGTCCCAGAGGATAGCGTCTGCCTGCACAGGTGGGCCTTCTACTTAATGGTGGCTATTTATAGCTTGGAGTCCTGGGTGGTCCTCATAGTTAACAGGCTCACTTGCTAACTGAAAATTTAGAGGTTTGAGTCCACCCAGAGGCACCTTGGAAGGCCTGGCGATCTACTTCAGAAAAACCAACCACTGGGAGAGTACGGCCCCCGGACACCCTTCTAGCTCAGTAATGAAGTCACTCCTGAGGTTCACCGTTCCAGCCAAAGATTAGACAGCCCCATAAAACAAAACATGACTAATGGGACACAGCGGTCCAGGGAAAAGGACTAGAAGGCAGGCGGGGACAGGAAAGCTGGTAATAGGGAACCCAAGGTTGAGAAGGGACAGTGTTGACATGTCGTGGGGTTGTTAACCATTGTCATAAAATGATATGTGTGCTAACTAATTAATGAGAAACCATTCTGTAAACCTTCGTCTAAAGTACAGTAAAAAAATAAATAAATCAGCCATTGGAGCACAGTTCTCCTCTGACACACATGGGGTCACCGTGAGTCAGAGCCCCATCGAGGGCAGCCGAGTTTTTTGGGTTTTTTTTTTTTAAATTGCTTGCAGATTTTCCTCCTGTATCCTGACTTAAGGTAGCGTTGATGCCCTCTTGTGTAAGTAACAAGCAGTGATGAAACTCTCTTACTCAGCACAGTTACCCTGACGTATTTAAACATTTGTTTATTCTACGTCAGAATCTTCTTGTGCTTCCATCAGAAGGGTTTAAAGCTTTGCTAATTCTCTGCTGAATTAGACGTTCTTTCTTCTTCAGAAACAGTTGTTTTACTCTCGCCACTTAAAGCATAATAACTTGCATTTATATCATGTATTACCTTTTTTTTAATCTACTTTGGCTAAAAGCTGCACTGAACTAGCTTTAGGTATTAGTGATCCTCATTCAAAAAAAGAAAACAGCTGAATCTTCGAAGACCAAAAAGTGTGTTGGCTGTTGAGTCTACCTGCTAAGCGGCTGATGGGTTCAAAACACTGACCTTTCAGTTAGTAGTCAAGAGCTTAACCACTGTGCTACCAGGGCTCTTTAAGGACCAAGCAAAAAGAGCCTAAATAAAAACCAAAGCATCAACCAGAGATAGCACTTTTGGAAGGACCTTTGTGGCCTCACAAGAGCATCCGGAAACTAGATGGACCATTCCCAACAGCCTGTGAAGGGCCTTTTCCTTCCAAATTAGTTCTTCTAGGAGAGACACCCTTTTTTTTTTTGTTTTGTTTTTAATCTCTGCAATATTAGCACCTTGCTCGATGCCTGGCCCAGAAATTTTGATACCAATTTTTAGTTTCAGCTCTTCTTAAGTAACTCTGAGACCTTTGGTAATCAGAGACTCCAAACTAATCTTCAGCATTTCTGAACGCTTCAGAGTAATCGAGCATTTGCCCTTGATAACGTTGCTGAAGTGAAGGTTAAAGCAACTCAGTTGTTAAGAACAAAACAAAACAAAAACTTTTGTTGTGCTGACCAGGAGCCCTCATTGGCAGTCAATTATTATCAGAAATAGGGAAATTGATTATTTAGATCAGAGATCACAGCCTTCAGTATGGATTACAACTCAACGTAAAGAAAATAAAAATCCTCACAACTGGACCAATAAGCACCATCATGATAAATGGGTAAAAGATGGAAGTTGCAAAGATTTCATTTTACTTGAATCCATAATCAGTACCCATGGAAGCAGCAGTCCAGAAACCAAGCGATATGTATTGCATTGGGCAAAATCTACTTGAAAATGTTAAAAAGCAAAGATGTCACTTTGAAGACTAAGGTGTGCCTGACCCAAACCATGGTATTTTCAATCACCTCATACGCGTGCAAAAGCTGGACAGTGAATAAGGAAGACCAAAGAAGAATTGATGCATTTGAATTATGATGGTGGTGAAGAATACTGAGTATACCATGGATTGCCAGAAGAATGAACAAATCTGTCTTGGAAACAGTACAGCCAGAATGTTCCTCAGAAGCAAGGATGGCAAGACTACATCTCACATACTTTGGACATGTTATCAGGAGGGACCAGTCCCTGGAGAAGGACATCATGCTTGGTAAAGTAGAGGGTCAGCAAAAAAGAGGAAGACCCTCAAGGAGATGGATTGACACAGTGGCTTCAACAATGGGCTCAGGCATAACAAAGATTGTGAGGATGGCGCAGGACGAGGCAGTGTTTGTTCTGTTATAGACAGGGTGGCTACGAGTCGGGACTGATTCGACAACACTTAACAACATGAGTCGGAACTGACTTGACTGCATCTGACAAGAACAATTATTATCACTTATTTCAATGAATACATTTTCTGAAACATGGGGCTTATAGGGAATTAGCTATAGAAGAATTTCTTGATGAGAAGTTTAGGAACCCCTGAATAGAGGATTGCTAAAATCTTCTTCCAATTTTCTGGTTTTTAATTAACCTCTTTTCAACTTTATTTTTTAGCAGGAAGAAAAAAATTAGAAAATATAAAAGATGTTTTTATTTTTGTTTTTTTAAAAAAGGCTTCTTTTTAGGATCTCTCATACCCCTCCCTTTGACTTTTCATTTTACATGACCAGTAGATGCCTTTTGCCCTCAAATCAGCTGCCAGAACTGAGTTTTTTTTATTTTTGACCTCACAGGTATGATCGATGATATCCTCTCCCCTGATCACATCCGTGGCCAACTCACCAGGCTGGTCCTCATCAATGCCATCTATTTTAAGGGTTTATGGAAATCACGGTTTCAACCTGAGAATACAAAGAAACGGCTGTTCATGGCCTCTAATGGGACATCCTATCCAGTGGCGATGCTAGCCCAGCTTTCTGTGTTCCTGTGTGGTAAGTCTGTGCTTGGGGAGGCCTGGTTCTCAAACATGTTGGCAGCAGAAAGACCGTCAAATGCTTTAGCTCAACTCCTGGAGGAAAGCTGACTTTTTTAAAAAAAATAGAAGGCAGGGAGAGGGGAAATTGAGGTTTTTAAAAATAACTTCTGTTAAGTCTTCGTATTATATACAAAGGTTATATATTAATACTCAAGACATATAGGCTTTTAGGTTGACAGTTTAAAGATGAAAAGGACAATTCACAAAACAAGAAATATAAATGGGCATTAAACCTATGAAAGCATTTTCGACTCATTAGCATCACCAAATTAAAAATAAAAATTAGATTTCTTTTTCACTTACCAGAGTAGCAAAAATTACAAAGATTGACAAAACCCTGTCGTGGCTCTTGTTTTGAGGGAAGTGGGCACCCTTGAGACCTGCTGATGGTTCTCTCCACATCTGAAGATGTGGCAGTCTGAGTCTATAAAGACTTACAGTCTTGAAAACCCTATAGGGCGGTTCTGCACTACCCTATAGGGTCTCTATGAGTCAGAATTAACTCGATGGCAATGGATTTGGTTTGGTTTGGTTTCATTACGTTCTAGGCTTGGGACCTTTTCCATGATATATAAATATATGTGAAACTTTACCTACATAGGACTACACTGTGATTTCTATTCTATAATGTCTTTATTCGTTAGACAGTATGTCATGCAGGCCTTTCTGTGTCAATTCATGTGGATCTACTTGATCCTTTTATCAAGTTAAATCTTATTCTGTGGTATAAATGTACCGTAATATCCTATGGATGGCCGTTTACTTTTTTCCTTGGACAATGCTGGCATGCACATTCTTCTACATAAATCTTTAGATACTTGTGTCAATAGTTCTAAATGTAGTTTCCTTGAGTAGAAATTGCTGAGCCAAAGTTGTTACGAATTTCTTTTTATTGTCATGAAATTAGACATTAGAGACTTGTTTTATTTTGAAAATAATCACAAAGAATTCCCAGATTTATATTTTCAGCTCACATCTCTCCTCTGAGCCTCCTACCTCATACCTGTCTACCCATATTACTTCTCTACTTGGTTGCCTGTTAAGTTCTAGTTCCGTCCAAACCCATTGCTGTCAAATTGATTCCGACTCATAGCAACCTTATAGGACAGAGTAGAACTGTTCCGTAGGGTTTCCAAGGCTGTAATCTTTATGGAAGCAGACTGCCACATCTTTCTACTGTGAATTGGCTGATGAGTTCGAACTACCAACCTTTTGTTAGCAGCTGTGAACTGGCTGATGAGTTTGAACTACCAACCTTTCATTAGCAGCTGAGCACTTAACCATTGTGCCACCAGGACAACTTCTAGTTCCATAGACTCAATATATTATAACATAACTCAGCAGATGACACCAGTATTTTCCCAGTTGCTTAGGCCATACCTCCTTCCACATCAACTCCCCGCTTTGCACTCCAGCCTAGAATATAGACGGCTTCCTGCAATGGCGTCTATTTGTTGTTGTTGTTTTTTATTATTTCCATTTCCAATGAAGTATATATATTCTGAGCAGTTCCCTAAAAGCTGATGAAATCCATAAAGCTACTTGTAGTAGAAGGTAATTAGAGGGACTTTCATCTATAAAGCTTTCTTGATATTAAGTATTTAAAACATTCTTTCTGTTCCTACAAGCCGGGAAGAGTGCTTAACATTTCAGAGAGCTCCTGACTTCCTCCTTTGTAAGACGTAAGGTGGGAGCCAGGGTGCTTCCAGGGGCATACCAGAAACACTGGGCCATACCAAACACACCATGTACAGAAAGTTCTACATCTTCTCTGTATTTTTCATGCTTGATGCTTCACTTACTATTCCTCATGAAAAGTTTGTTGAACATCATTCACTTCAGAGAAAAGTTCTTTTCCCCTTCTATCTCTTCCCTTTTTTTCAGAATGAATGGTCCTGCTTCACATTTTTATACGCAAGAGAAATTATCCCTGTTAAAGAACACTCAGTCAACTTTCCATGTGTTAAAGAATAGGGAGCTGGGGGCAGGTCATTTTAAAGGGAAGCAGCCTGGGACAGTGAGAGAGAGGCCCCCAGACGCCCTTTCCTTTCCTGACTTCCTGCCCAGGAGCTGTCGTGCTCCACTGCAGCATGCATGGTTTCTCTGGGTGGATCACTTCTAGGTTTAGACTCTCTGAGCAGTGATGGACCATTCAAGAACTGAAGCTTTCCAACAAGCTTCTTGCATTGTCAGTGTAAATTTCTGCTATGTGCCAGATTCTGTGCTGTGCCCTTTGCATGTATTATTTAATTTTTGCAACAACTCTGTAAGGTGGGTCCTATCATTATCCCATTTTAGAGATAAAGAAACTAAGACTTGAAGGTCAGGAACTGTCCAAGCTCCAGAGTTAGTGTGCCCCAGAGCCAGGATTTGAATCCAGTCTCACGTCCTTAACCTCAGCACGTATGCTTTTTAAAAAGATGCTGTGAAAGCAGTTCTTTGGTGGCCAGGTGGTGGGAGAGGAAAGGTGTTACTTACTCTCCCGCCTCCTCGAGCCGTCAAGGGGAGATGGACCTATAAGGAGTATGCACAGATGGGTCCCGGCAACTTTGGTGATCAGCTCACATGATCAGAAGCAGAAATGAGGCCAGGGAGATATCATTCACCAAGCACATGTGAGTGCCTGGATGCAAAATGGTTAGTGGTTATTATTAATTTTTTCAGCAAGTGACATGTCTACATGAGAATGGGTTAACTGGTGCTACCTCCTATCCTCGTTGGTAATTCATAACCCTGATCCTTATTATCAGAACAGGAGACATTTCTAGAAGTGGCTAAATGCCTCCAGGTTCTTTTTTCATGCCCTAGAGCAGTCATTTATTAACTACTTCCCAGAACTCCAAATTTCTAAAAATTAGCTCTGGCAGACTGGGGACTTAATGTTTTCTTTGAGGACTTGTTGGGTGCCATCGAGTTGATTCCAACATATAGTGACCCGATGTGATAGAGTAGAACTTCCCCATAGGGTTTCCTAGACTGTAATCTTTACAGGAGCAGATCGCCAGTTTTTGTCACATGGAGCAAAAGGCTCATTAGTAAACGATTTTTTTCTCACTTTCCCATTGATTTTTCAGTTTCTGCCAAGGCCATTTCATTATACAGGGTTAAAGTAAAGATGGAACATCCTATCTTTGATTCTTAGGTAGCTCCAGGATAGAACCCAGGGTAAACAAGAGTTCAGGGGTATCTCCAGCTGAGGCAAGCCATACGGGGCTACTGACCAGCCCCGCAGGCAAAGGCATTGGGGCGGGGAATAGAACACGCAGAGCAACCCCACAAACGTACTTCTTCCTTTAGAAGAAACTGTAATGCCATTCTGCAGTGTCGTATATTCTAATAGATGCACTATTTTAATCATATCTTACAGCCAGAAGTATTTGTTATATAACAAAGACAAAGAAAGGTCTGTCTCTTTCTGTCCCTTGCTCTTTTTCTCTCCCTCCCCACTCTGTGGAGAACTTAGCTCATTGAAGGTCTCTGTTTCAAAGGAAGTGATTGGCAAAAGTTGTCCCTGGAGAAAAGACCAATGGCAATCATGAAATAAACTCTCTTTTCTTGTTCTTAAACATGTTGCCCTTCTGGGTCATTTAGAGGAAGATAAGGAAGAGGAGGTAGGGGGATCAACCTTTATTGGGTGCCCACCATGGGCCAGGCACTATTCTAAGTACTGTGTATATTTTTTCTCATTTAAGCACATAGCAACTCTATGAGGTACATGCTTTTACTATCCTTGCTATCTCCATTCTACATACAGGGAGACACCAAGAGGTAAAGTAACTTCACCAAGGTCACAAAGTATTTAATAAAACATTTCAGAAGTCCGCCATAAAATCATGCTGACTTTCCACTACTAATTTTTATAACTCTTTGCATTAAGTTCCCGATGTAAGGTATTCACAGGCTCCTAATGTGTGCTCTGTGGAAAGCTCGTTCCTCAGGGTATTAGTAGCCTCTCTGGGCTCCTGGGCCCTGAGACGGCCTTCTTGCTGACACTCTTCCGCCTGAGCGTCCGTCCACCATAGTAGGTCACTACTCGGGCTGCTCAGTTGTTAAATATTTTGAGTACCAGCCTTGAAGAGATTTCTTACATGGAATAAAAATGTTCTAATGCCAGATTAGTTTGGGAAACATGGGCATAACTACACAGGGTCGATATGAGTCAGAATTGATAGAACCAACAACAAAACACAAGTTACATGATTTTAGTTTTTACTTCACAGTGTCTGAGAGCCTTTACAGTACTGATATATATTAGAGATCTTGAAGATGAATTGAGTATCCAACGTTTTCTAAACCTCCTAAGATATGGAATCCTTTTTGTCTATAGAACATCTTACAGGTTGAGTGTTCTCTAGGCAGCCTTTTGAGAAATGCTGGCTTAAATCATTCTTGGTTTTTCCTGAGTAAGCAGAAGTACTACAAAGTATCCAAAGTCCTAATTATAGTTACTAGAATGGGTAAAGAGTGCAGAGTTGGGATAGTGAAGTAAGAAGACAGTGTTTGACATTAGACATACCTGAGTTCAAGTCCTGGCTCTGCTACTTCTTAGCCATTTGTCCCTCGGCAAGTTACTTAATTTGTATATGTTGTAGTCTCCCCATCTGTAAAACGGGGCTGGTTATACCTACCTCATGGGGTGCTGTGGACTCTAAATTTGTTGAAGAAGTTGGTTTGGGCCTGGCACAGAGTGGTCCCTAGACAATGGTATAAGCCTCTTTCCCCTCCCTTTTCATCGCACACACGTGTGCATGCATACACACGCACACACACAAAGCCTCCAAGGGAATGATCCTAACAGAAGATATGAGCCTTATAAACTAGGTAAATTCTACTCAACAGAATTAATTTGATTTTATTGATGCCCAAAGGCATACTGTTAAGTATACGTCTAAAAAAATCCATTGCTGTCTAGTGGATTCTGACTCATAGTGACCTGTAGTACAGAGTAGAACTGCCCCATAGGGTTTCCAAGGAGCAGCTGGTGAATTCAAACTGCCAACATTTTTGGTTAGCAGCCAAGCTCTTAACCACTGCACCAGGGCTCCAAGATACATCTGGACTGAAGAAATAAGTTCTTCACCAGGGGAAGAAAAATTGTTTTTATCTTTGTCCTTCTAAGGAAGCTGTTTTTGGAAAAGGCAGGTTCTCAGACTGAATTGCCCTCTTCCCCCTGAAGCTCTCTGGTGACCAGCAACTACTCATGCCACTTCTGGAAGACACCAAGGACACACTGACCCTGCCTCTGATTTCTTTAGGGTCCACAAGCACCCCCAATGGCCTGTGGTACAACTTCATTGAGCTGCCCTACCATGGGGACAGCATCAGCATGTTCATTGCACTGCCAACCGAGAGCTCCACGCCCCTGTCGGCCATCATCCCCTACATCAACACCAAGACCATAGACAGTTGGATGAGCATCATGGTGACCAAGAGGGTACAGGTGGTCCTGCCCAAGTAAGTACCAATATAAATGAACAACATAGCAGTATCGTAGGCCCTGGTGGGTGAAGAACAGGCAAGTTGCCCTTATAGCCCATCTGTGATGAGAATCTGCTCACCTCCCTTGTTGCTCTTGCATAGGATGAAGTAAAATCTGATAAAACATCTTCTGATAGGTTTAATAACTGAGATACTTAAATGTTTAAAACCACATGATCAACTGTGGTTAGACCACCACCAGGCCAGGCAGTCCACAAATACCCAAGAAGACCATATTATACCAACATTTAATAACCACTTCACCTCTTCTGGATGCTTGCCCTCATTTTAACCATAAAATGCTTTCAGAATCTCAACGTGAACTAGGAGGAATGTGTTGCCTCTTTTGACCACCCAATTCCAGTAAGGATGGTGGTTCTTACTGCAGCCAAGATTAATGGCTTTTTGGTTGAATATGGGGAAGAAAAATAAATATTCCACAATACTGGGTACTTGTTAACACCCTGCCTGTACCTCCATATTAGCATAAGAGAAGGCGCTTTTGTAGATCTTCCTAAGCATTGGAAGGGAGCCCATTGTACATGTGAGTGAGCGCGCTCCCACTTGCTGTTGGTAGGGACTGCTTATTTTGCCCACTAAGTGTTTGAGAGATGGGGTGTTCTCTATTTACATGGTAGTTTAATCTTGGGATTAAAATTTAAGGTGTAATTTAGATTGGTGTACGGATCATACTGTAAAAAAATTGATTTTGGAAATATGTTTCCAGCAGCACTGATTATATCACTATCCATCATTTATAGTGTATATTTTCTGCTTTCTTGCTAGGTTTACAGCTGTAGCAGAAACAGATTTGAAGGAGCCGCTGAAAGCTTTTGGCATTACCGAGATGTTTGATCCATTAAAAGCAAATTTTTCAAAAATAACAAGTACGTTCAATTTAAAACTTATTCTTAAACTTGAAAATGTTAGAAACTGAGCCTCTGATGTGTTCAGAGAGAAAAAGTGAGAATTAGGAATGTGTTGTCCTCAAGCTGTCCAAGGTTTAATTTGATAGATTGCCAAATGATACTGTTGATCCTTGGTTATTTAAATGAGTGTAACTCATTCATCCTTACACTTCACATGTACATTTCATGTGAAACCCAAGTGACCTACATGGTGAAATATTTCACATATGGTCTCTATTACCTAAAAATTGACTTTTAGTTGGAGATTGGGCTCTTTTTTTTCCCCTAATGAAAACATCTTCCCTGTGTTTGAAAAATCAAGACTTTTGAGCTCTCAGATGCCTGCTTGCTTCTACACGGCAACATCAGGCATGCACCCTAACCAGATATGTGTTTTGGCATTTCCATGTCAGTTAATCTTAAATAATGTAAATTCAAATGAGTCTGATTAGAGCTCTTCCTTGCCAAAGCAAGTAGGACATAGCTGGTAGTATATCCTTTCATTTGTCAATATACGTATCTTTTTCTAGAGTTATGTTTGAAAGGTCAGTTCTTATCTTTTAAATTTAGAACTTAGCAACCTCTTCCCATAAAAGGGACACAGTGAAACATTATTTGTACTCCACTTTATATTTTTTTCCCTTGAATAATGAGAAATTAGTCATTACCAACCTTAACTGCCTGTTAGTGAATACCTGTATATATCTGTTTTGGGACAAGTACAACTCCTCTGGTAAGTTTGCAGGTCCGTGGATTTTTTTTTTTTTCCTGTCTGTAATTTTATTTTTCTCTGAAAATATACACGGAAAATGATACACTGTTTCAACAAAGTCTACATATACAATTCAGTGACATTGTTTACATTCAAGTTGTATAACCAGTTTCTCTATCCTTTTCCAAATTATTCCACCACCATTAACGTAAATTCATTGCCCCCTAAGCTTCTTATCTAACCTTTTGAGATGCTGTTGTCAATTTGATCCTGTATAGATAAATATTTGAGACAGCACAATACTCAAGGCAGACATACTTTACTAATTAGACTAAACTGTTGTTTGGATCAAAGCAGACTTCCAGGAAAAGTTTTGGTTTGAGGTTTAAGGTTTAAAGATTATCTCAGGGCAATAGTTTTGGCTATTCATCCAGCCTTAGTGGCTCCAGAAAGTCTGAATTCCATTGAGAATGTGTAATTCTGTGCCATTTTTTCCGCCTTGATCAGGATTCTTCTACAGAATCTTAGATCCATGGATATTCTTGATACCCTTAAAGCTCTTGCTACTCAATCTCTGATCCTCTGTCCAGCAGCATTGTCATCATCTGGAAACTTGTTTGAAATGCTTGTGCTTGGGTCTGACTCAGACCTACTGAATTAGAATCTTCATTTTAACAAGATTCCTCAGCCCAATAAGGCTTGAGAAGCTCTGTTTTAATGTGTAATATCCCCTTTGAGGTTATTGTTTGTAGCCTTTCCTGGCACCCACATTCTTCTGTGAAGCACTGAGAAACCCAGTGACTTGGAGCCCATAAACATGTATCTTAGTCACGATCAGTCATATTAGAGCTAGGCATCACTGGGGACAATTAAAAACCAGATGGCACGAAAAGAACTTTTTCCCCTATGCATCCAAACCTGTGTCCCGTCAAGGCTAACATTAACTTCAGTTCGGATTCTCCTTGGAAGCTACACCCAGTGGGTATTGCTGGTTTGGTGAGGATTTGCTGATTAGAGAAGTGAGTTCACTAGAATGTTCCTGAGACACAGCTGCATTTGAGTCTGGTCCTGCGCAAGAGTCTAGACACTTCTCATACTTGATGCTATTCTGTCTCTAACATGCCCCTGAGAAGAGCAGCTTCCGGTGTGAAAAGCCAGTACTTACTCTGTCACTAACTGGCTGTGTGATTTTTGAGCAAATTTCTTAACACTCTGGGCTTCAGTTTCCCCATCTATAAATGCTGTCTGCAGTCTTTTTGGAAATCCTGGTGGCGTAGTGGTTAAGAGTTCAGCTACTAACCAAAAGGTTGGCAGTTTGAATCCACCAGGCACTCCTTAGAAACCCTATGGGTCAGTTCTACTCTGTCCTGTGGGGTTGCTATGGGTTGGAATCGAGTCGACAGCAACGGGTTTGGTTTTTGGTTTTTCAGCAATCTTTTCTGGGGCATTTGCAATTGAAAAAGGGTTTTGCTGGCTTTCTTCTGGATGACTGGGATTCCTCTTTATAGTTCTGCTCTTTTCACTTTTTTAATAAAATTCTTAGTGATCAGAGTTGAATTGATAGAGACACTAAAACAGCTGGGGCCTGGGACTCTACCCCAGAGTATCACAGTTCACTTAGCAGAAACGGAAATTAACCACAGATGACAATCCTCCTACAGCCATCAGTCACCAAGATTGAAAGAGGTCACTCCTGATGCCTTCTAAGAATTGGAATTTGGATGGCTTGGAGGTTACTCCCCCAACTGAAGGGACGGCTTGCATTTCAAATACTGTTTTTTATTTGTTTTCTGGAAACAGGGTCAGAAAACCTTCATGTTTCTCACATCTTGCAAAAAGCAAAAATTGAAGTCAGTGAAGATGGAACCAAAGCTTCAGCAGCAACAAGTAAGCACAGGGTCCTGTGGTGGGACAGGCTCCAGGGTGGGCAAGCAAAAGCGTTCCTGCTCCTTCGTCGAGTTACCAAATAGGTTGTTGTTGTTACTTGCCATCAAGTCGATTCCAACTCAGGGAAACCCCATGTGGGCAGAGTAGAACTGCTCCTTAGGGTCTTCAAGGCTCTGACTTTTCAGAAGCAGATCTCCAGGACTGTCTTCTGGAGCACCTCTGGGCAGGTTCAAACTGCCAGCCTTTTAACTAGTAGTCAAGCACTTAACCATCTGTGCCACCCAGGGAAATAGGTAGTGATCCCTATTTCAGGAAGGCACTGTGAGTTGCCCCTTGGGCCACAGTGGTGAATATAGACCAGGACCTGCACGCATGGAGCTCAGATTCTGTTTCGTTAAGGAAAACCACTTCCTTGAGGACAGGAATCAGCAAAAGTTTTCTCTAAAGACCCAGATAGTTAAGTCCATAATTTCAGCTTTGCAGACCATAAGGTCTGTGTCATAAATGCTCAACTCTGTCACTGTAGCATGAAAACAGCCATCAACAATAGAGATGAATGGGTGCGGCTATGTTCCAATAAAATTTTATTTACAGAAACAGCATTTGGTCCCGCGGGTTTGGTGCAGGAGTGGTGGTTTGCTGATCCCTGCCCTAGAAGGATAAAGCACATTTTGCCTTCTATTGGTAGAAAAGACCAATCTTCAGATTGAAGCAGAAAATAATAGCAAGTACTTGGAGGCTAATAGAATAATATTATTCTATGGGACAAAGTGAAACATTAGCAAGCATGTATTGAACTGCAGCAGGACTGCTAGTTGCCTTGCTAGATAATTAGAACATCCACATCTGCTTTTTCCTCAATGAAAAAAGATAATAGAACAATCTTAAGTTGTTTTTCTTCCCCCTCTAATTATCCATATGAGATGGGATGAATAGATTTGACTATTCCATGAGCTCATAAAGTGTCTATGTTAGCCACACTTGCAGCTGGGTTGAATATTTCCGATCATTGAAAGGTACCATTTATACTCAACGAAAGATACTTCGTTACCTTTCTTGAATAAGCATTTACTTTTTATTCCTTTAAAACAACATCTAAAACAAAGACACAGAACAAGAGGGCTTGGCCATTTAAGATGGCTTCTCACTTTTTTAGGCAGATATAAGCAACATCTAAATTTTGCCTGAAGTTAGCGACCAATTTTGCCAGCTAGTGGAACTGTTAGGACCATCTATATAATACTCAGGGCTCAGTGCAAAATGAAAATGCAGAATCCCTTTTTCAAAACTTACTAAGAATTTCAAGACAGCAATAGCAGAGCACTAAACCAAGTGGGTGGCCCCCATGAGTATGGGGCCCTGTGCCAACGTCCAGGTCACGTGCCCATGAAGCCAGCCTTGCTCACTATTGATTTGTTGTTAATAACCTTGGGTCGAATAGCTTACCCTGGCATAGCTGCATGTTTCCTTTGTAACATCAAGAATATGTCATCAATACTTTCTGGGAGGCTGTTTCAGCAGGCATACAGTAGTTACACAGGGTTGGTCACATCATATACCTACCCTGCTGCAAGACCTTCCCTTCTTTTCCACTTGCCAGCAAGTCAACCCCGATTCACGGCAACCAGTGGCTGATTTTTCGCAAGTATATCACCAGCCTTCTTCCAAGGTGCCTCTGGGTGAACTCAAACCACCAACCTCTAAGTTAGCAGCTGAGCACGTTAACCATTTGTACCACCCAGGACTGTCAGTATCACAGGCTTGTTAAATGGAGGTCACCATCAGTAAACATGACAGAGTAGGCATATCTGAGACCCAGGAGCCTGAAGAAGTTTTCTTTTTGGGTCAGATATCTACACCTGATGAGTTGAACAAGAATATAAGGTACTAGGTCCCAGATGAATAATATCCATTGCCACTGCATAAGAAAGCTAGATGAGGTCCTGGGATAGCCAAAGTAGAAGGCACTGATAAGTTGCAAATTAAGTTGGGACTTTATATACGGGAAGGCTTTGGGTAGGCTAAAAACACCAGCAGCCTTAAACAGCAAGACAAATGGTGTGAATAAACAATAACTAATAATAGTGGTGAATATGCATTGGGTGTTTATTATGTGGCAAACACTGTTCTAAGAGCCATGACATGGTTTATGACATTTAATCCTCATAAAAATCTTATGAAGAGTAAATACCTCTATTAACAAAGATAGTGCTTGTGTAGAATAAATGAGACAGTAAATGAGAAGGGGCTGGCCTGTGGTGGTGACCACTGAGCTTGTTGTAACACAGCTTTATCTACAGGGCAGGGATTTACTGTGTCCTCAAACTTCAGCATTTGAGGATCATCTAGCGAGCCGCATGCTGGATCATGCTGTGCGTGTAATGCACTTTCCTTTCTTCCCATAGGTGCCATTCTGATCGCAAGGTCGTCGCCGCCTTGGTTTATAGTAGATAGGCCTTTTCTGTTTTTCATCCGACATAGTCCTACAGGTAAGTGATTCCCCTCTTCCATCTTTACTAATTGTTAGAATTCAGAAAAGTATATGGCAATCGGAGTTCTATCCAATAGCATTGGTCTTAATCCTTTTCCCTGTGTCCACAATTGCAACTGAATAATATAACCACCCTTCTTTGTTATTGTTGTTAAGAATATACACAGCAAAACAAACCAATTCAATTGTTTCTGCATATACAATTCAGTGACATTGATTACATTCTTTGGGTTGTGCAACACTTTCATCCTCCTCTTCTGAGTTACTCCTCATTAGCATAAACTCACTGCCCCCTAAGGTTCCTATCTATCAAGTTGCTGTTGTCACTTTGATCCCATACAGATAATTCTTAAGAGAGCTAAATGCTCAAGGCAGACATTTTTTACTAGTTAAGCTAAAGTATTGTTTGGTTTTAGGAAGACTTCATAGGATATTTTTGAAAACCACCCGTCTTGAAGAGATGGAAAAATCAGGGCTGTGTACAGACTGTCATGGAATCTTTTAAACACTGATAGGATTTTAGGTTTTGGGTTTTTTGTTGTTGTTAACATATGTAGAGTCGCAGCAGCCCTTTGGGGCACTTTCTTTTCCATACTTTTTATAAATGCAATGGTTAAACTCTACAAGAAGCTGTATGTCTTCAGCATATGTAAGCCCACTCTATTGCCTTGACCTAGGAATTATTCATTCAGTAGATCCTGGCTCTATGAGTCATGGGTTCAAACTTGGCTATCTCTCAGCTTCATCTGTAAGGATAACAATAATTCTACCTCCTAGTACAATGAAGAATAACTAAGACTATCCTAGTAGAGAGGTTGGGTTCATGTTGGTACAAAATGCATTTTAGCTTTTACTATTTTTTTTATCATAAGATAGTTCTTATCCTTTTATCTCATTGTGCGTTTAGTTTCATAATTAAATGGTGTGCTCCAGAGCTGAAAAGCCCAACACAGAAGCCTCTAGTCACATGTGACTATTTAACCTTAAATTTTAATTAATTACAATGAAATATAATTAAAAATTCAGTTTCTCAGTCATACTAGCTGCATTTCAAGAACTCAGTAGGCACGTTTGACTTTGCTGTTGTTAAGTGCCATCGAGTTGTTTTCAACTCATAGTAACCTCATGTGACAAAATAGAGCTACCCCATAGGGTTTTGTAGGCTGTAATTATTACGGAAGCAGATTGCCAGGTCTTCCTACAGAGTTGTGGTTGGGTAGGTTTGAACCACCAGTCTTTTGTTTTGTAGCCGAGTGTTTAACCATTGTGCCACCGGGGCTCCTTCACATGTGACTAAAAACAACCAAAACCAAACTCATTGCCGTCAAGTCAATTCCAACTCATAGTGACCCTATAGGACAGAGTAGAACTACCCCATAGGGTTTCCAAAGCTGAAATCTTTATGGAAGCAGACTGCCACATCTTTCTCCCACAGAAAGGCAGGTGGGTTCGAACCACTGACCTTTCAGTTTGCGTCCGAGTGCTTTAACCACTGTGCCACCAGGGTTCCTTTTCACATGTGGCTAGTGGCTGCCAAATTGGACAGCACAGATAATATGGACCATTTCCATCACTGCAGAAAGTTCTATTGGACAGCACTGCTAGAGAGCAGTAGGTTAAACATGGTTGGGGGAGGGGGGCTCCCCTTAAATATAATACTTTTCATCTTATTTTAAGGATTATGCTCTTATAGTTATGCATTGTTTCTTTTCAATTCTGTAGGTGCTATCTTATTCATGGGGCAGATAAACAAACCCTGAAGAGTGTAAGAAAAAAACCATACAAAGCAAATACTACTTTGCTTTGAAGAAAAGACTCCTTTCCTACATCTTTCATAGTTCTGTTAAATATTTTTATACGTTGCTTCGTTTTCAAAACTAGTTCTTAGGAACAGAGACTGGGTGACAGAGACATTTCTGTTCTGAAATATGTTTTAAAAGGAAAGAAGGACAGGATGGCTGGAACACTGTACTGAGAAATGAATAGAAAGGCTTCACAATGTCTCAAAGATTCTTCAAACTACTGAATGATTTCGTAGGTTAACAACCCTCTTGAATATTTACTGTCCAGTTCAGGATTTTTGTTTTGTTTTGTTTTTATGTGTGGCTTTTCTGAAGAAATTTCATCAGTGTGACGGGGTGGGGGAAAAGACATTTTATGGTAGCATTGACTTTTTTATGGAAAATTATTTACTTTTTTAATTTTTTTTTTTATCCCATCCGAAGTCTTCATGGTAAACATTATTTTGAGGGTAGAAATCACTAAATCTCCCACCTCTTTGTGTGTTTTTGTTGTCGTTGTTGTTTTATATATGCATATATTCACTAAAAGTTTAAAAAACTAATGTCTTGCTAGACAAGGTTTGCTGTTGTGCACTGTGCCTGTCACTAGTCTGTACTCTTCGGATTTGCATTTTTGTATTTTGTACAAAGTAAAAAATAAAGCATTTGTGAGTAGCAAAAAAAAAAAAAAAAAAAGCTATTTCTCTATTATTGGAAAATACAACAAAGGGAACACCTTTTTAAAAAAATCTTTTGACCACTTCTAATAAATCCTTGCACTTAAGCAAACAACAAAAGACCAAGCCTCTGGGCTTTTCTGCCTTTTTCCTCTGAACCTGACAAACACTGCTTTCTGCTTCACCTCTTCTCAGTTCAGTGATCACGTCAAAGGAATAACTATTCTGATAAAGCCAGTTCTAATCTCAACTGCATTTCAGATCTCAAGCAGTGGCTGAATGTTCTCAGCAAAAGGTAGGGATTTTACAGCAAGTACAGAAAGAAGTTGCCAGGTATTAACAAACTTTGCAAATGTTTAAGTGAATGGTTTCTTTTTGGTGATAGGCTGGAATATTTGTTTTTTGAAATGACAGAATTTTTTGTTTTTTTGGAAGAAGAAGAATGTCCCAAGTTGAACTCATAAGCAACTATCACATATCTAGCATTGCCACTTTTGATTTGCCTGATCTTTTCATTCATTTTATAAAGATCTGAAGAGCCTTATCTAAGTCAGAATAGTTTAAAATATTTCTTATTAAAACCTAAAAACACTTTTTTTCCTTTTTAAGCCCATGGGTCCTACTCATCACTCTTTAACTATGCATTAAAACTTCACATTCATTCATCAAAAAGGAAAATGAGGTCTGCAAGTATGAGAAACTGATTTAGAAGATCTGAAGCATACTACCTCTATGTCTTGATAACCATGTAGTTTGAGCAGGCAGAGCATATACTGTTTTCATAATTAGTGCATATTATGTTTTTGAAATCACTTAGCTGAAAACTCTGGTGGCTGTAAAAAAAGCACTGCTCAGATCTCCTGCTGCGGGTGTATAGTTGAAGGACAGTCCCAGCTCTCTGGATCTTCTACAGTGTTTGAGCTGAGGCCACATTTCCCCTGGGCTGCTTCTACCCACTGAGTGAGCACAGTGGGGTTACTAGTGCAGACCTATTCTGCAGGAAGCGGGACTTCTCTGAGGGACGGCTTTAGCTTGAGGACACCCCCTCAGCTTGCCCAGAACTTACTTAAAATTATGCTGTATCTGAGACCTCTGCCCTGTCTTCCTTCTTTCCCCTTTAGCTTTCACTGGCCTCAGACCTACACTGTGGTCTGACGGCTCTCCCTACCTGCTGCTGCTTCCTCTCTTTTATCCTTCACAAGCATTTTCCCTAAAAAGTCTTTTGGTTGTCTAATCCTGTCTTGGTATCTGCATCTCAGAGGGCCTGAACTGACACAAAAATTATCCATGCTATAACGTGGTCATTTTTATTTTTTGAAGCATAATCATGTCAGAAAATTTTACACCTATACTTTTATGAATTAAACTCTGATACCCAGGAATTGCAACAAAAAGAATCTCACATTCAGCCCTCCACCAGTTTGCCTTTTATAATTCTGATCTGTTACATGGGATGAGCTTTACTGCTGCTGAGTATGTATACTTTGGCTAATCAAGAGAGAAAGGAGAAAGGGGAACTGTTTTCCCTATTTTGAGGAGCTACCTCAGGCCACTTACTTTCTAGCAAACATGTTAATAATTACTAATGCCTCTTAGAGCCTGTTTTGCTGGGTTCTCTAGTTTTCTGATCCCATTCAGTTATTTTTGAATAGTTTAAAATAGGAATAGTGTTTGGAGGAATCCCAGAATTATACACTCACTTCATTCATTCATTGAATTACCTACTCAGTACCAAATTCTGGGGACGTTGTAGAGCTAAAAAGATAAAGACATCATTTCCTTAAGGAATTTCATCTTGGAAAGGAAAGAGACAATCCAAGTGTATTTACAAAATATGGAAGTAGGACGGGGTATGAGTCCAAGAGAGAAGATGTAAAAATGGCTGCCAGGCCAAGGCTAGATCCCAGGGCTCTTGACTCCAGCAGTGCTCACTCCAGAAAGGACCAAGAGTTTGTCTTTCTAATATTGCCTAATGGAATATCCTTTTTCTATGATACTGTGGTGCAGTGAATTAATTTTATATGGCCTTTCTAGCCATGGACTTGTAACTCTTACAAAATGATTGGGTGGGACTAGACAAATAAGTGCTTGTGGCCCACCAAGGGAGTTGGACAGTTTTGCTATTGCAAATAAGGTGCAGGGAACCCTTGCAGGGGTGGGACCGTGCAAATAAGATGCATGGAACCCTTGTAGGGGATTGGTCAGTTTTGTCATCCCACGAGGCTAGGCTTAAAGGGAGCCAATCCCAGAGGTTGGAGGGGGACCTCACTACCATCAAGAAAAAGCCAGGAGCAGAGTACGACCTTTAGACCCAGGGTCCCTGCACTGAGAACTTCTGAGACCCAGGAACCAGAACTGTAACACTGAAGATGGCATGAGACGGCAGCAGCATGGGACCCAAATGCTACACTCACTGACCCACGGAGCACAAGAGCTGAGTGCCTTTGGGCAGGAGGATTCCTGGTGGAGTGGGGTGCCTCTGGGCACTTACTGACAGAGCTAAAAAGCTTTGTAACACTTGGCCTGAGCAGGGCAGAGGCCAGGCCCAGAACTGGGGCTGAGGGCCGAGGGCTGAGAGAGTCCTGCCTGTGGGCATGGCTGAAAGTAGCTGTCCTGATCAAACAACTGTATCCTGAGTTGTTCCTGTTACTTCCAGGTTAATTCTGATCCTGAATTGTAACCTGTTACTTCCCTAATAAACACCATAACTGTGACTATGGTCTGAGTTCTGTGTGGTCATTGCAATGAATTATTGAACCCAGTAGAGAAGTAGAGAGTACCCTAAGAGCAACAGCTGCTGTCAGAATTGGTAAAAAGGTTGGAGAGTGGAGGTATGTCTGACCTCCACCTCACAGGAATCAGCTTTGGGCTGATGCTGATCTTGATTATCCTCCCCAATTATGAAGTTAGAGGACTTCTGAAGCCACGCCAGTTTTACAGATACAGATGGGCTGCTCTCCAAGAGTATAAATTGGACACATTGTATCAGACACATTACATTTGAAGTATCTGGTCCCATTTTAGGAATGCCTCTTGGTAGATAGCAAAGTTTCAAATTTATGATATACAGAACTTGGAACAATCTCATGGAAAAATAATACCAAGTTCTCCAACTATGTATAAATTCACTTGACCCTTACAACTTGCTCATCTTTACCCCACCCTCACCAGTCAACATCCAGATTCTGACTACGACTGACTTGTGGGTCGAGGTCATAATCTCTGGTCTGAGAAAGAAAGTTACCCTCAAAAAAATATTTTTTGTATCATTCAACTTTTGCTTTTTGATACATGAGTCAGTGAGTCAGTAGACTTTGTCTTACATCAAAAAGATCAAATTTATAAAAGCTTTCTTTGAGGGGAACTAGAATAAAGTTAAGATACATAGACTGCCACAAAAATTACAGACCTGTGGTGGAAGCCCATTTTTACTATGTGGACATGTGTTTGTTTGAGCAAACAATGGATTGTGTAGATTAGATGTCACACTCAGTTCAGAGAGAAGACAGGATGCAATTTTCCTAAAGTAACAAAATGTTAGATCTAAAAAAACTGACAACAACAACCAGTAAAGTCATTCTTTTGAAACTCAATGAGATTGGTACTTACAATTTTGCCTAAGACATGATGGAAAACACAAGAGACAGGCATTGACCCAAATACATTAAAAGCCATGTGTCTTATTGGCCTTTCAGTCTTTGTTGTAAAAAGAAGATACAACAAATGACCTTAAAAAAATCCAAATCGTAAGAGAACTTTACAGAAAGTTAAGGGAGTGGCTTTTGTACCAGTAACTCTGTTTTCCTAAAAATAAAAAATTGGAAGACACATGACTTCTACAAAAATGGGTCTAAGACTAAACCAAAAGCTAAGAAGTTTCCTGAATACAGCCAAACACTTCAAGGGACAGAGTAGCAGGGGCAGGGTTCTGGGGACCATGGTTTCAGGGTACATCTAGGTCAATTAGCATGACAAAGTTTTTTAAGAAAATGTTCTGCATCCCACTTTGGTGAGTGGCATCTGGAATCTTAAAAGCTAGCAAGCCGCCATCTAAGATGCATCAATTTATCCCAGCCCACCTGGAGCAAAGGAGAGTGAAGAACACCAAATACACAAGGAAAATTTAGTCAAAGAGACAGAAAGGGCCACATAAACCAGAGACTCCATCAGCCTGAGACCAGAAGAACTAGATGGTGCCCAGCTACTACCAATGACCACCCTGACAGGGAACACAACAAAGAGTCCCTGATGAAGCAGGAGAAATGGGTGCAGAACTCAAATTCTAGTCAAAAGACCAGACAATGGTCTGAGACTGGAGGGACCGTGGACTCTTTGTTAGCCGAAAACTAAAACCGTTCCTGAGGCCAACTCTTCAAAGATTAGACTGGACTATGGGACATAAAATGGTACTCGTGAAGAGTGTGCTTCTTAGCTCAAGTAGATACATGGCTAAATGGGCAACTCCTGTCCAGAGGCGAGATGAGAAGGCAGAGAGAGTCAGGAGCTGGTTGAATGGACGCGGGAAATCCAGGGTGGAAAGGAGGAGTGTGCTGTCACAGTATAGGGAGAGCAACTAGGGTCACATAACAATGTGTGTATAAATTTTTGTATGAGAAATGAATTGTAAACTTTCACTTAAAGCACAACAAAAAAGGGGCGGGGGAGTGTCTAAGAAATTGAAGGAGGTTTGCTTGGAGCCAGAAGACTAGCAAATGCTCACTTCTTAGGACTGATTAGTGGTGACCAGTGGGAGAAAAGTGAGGATTGGGTAGGTTGGTGGATGACTTCTATGTCCTTGACCTCTCGAGAATGTTGAAAGATACTGTCCTTTGCCTACTGAGAGTCCAGTTTGGGAAGACAAAGTGGAAGATACACTGGCTATAATGTCCTATTTCTTTGAAGATCCCTCAAACAGCTCCCTTGGCTACCACCTCCCAAATCTTGCAAAAAAATGAAGGTATATGTTATTTAAAAGAAGCCCTGGTGGCACACTGGTTAAACACTCAGCTGCTAACAAAGATCAACAGTTCAAATCCACCAGCCGCTCCATAGGAGAAAGATGTGGCGGTCTGCTTCTGTAAAGATTTACAGCCTTGGAAACCCTATGGGGCCGTTCTTCTCTGTCTTATAGGGTCCCTATGGGTTGGAATTGACTCGATTGGAGTGGGATTTTATTTAAACGAGAAGTTTGCTACCTCATTGTTCTACATACCCATGTACATTGTTAGCCTTTGCAGGTTGTCATGGATTGAATTGTGTCCCCCAAAAATACCTGTCAACTTGGCTAGGTCATGATTCCCCGTATTGTATGATTGTTTACCATTTTGTCATCTGACATGATTTCCCTTTGTGTTGTAAATCCTATCACTATGATGTAATAGGATGGATTAGTGGCAGTTACATTGATGAGATCTACAAGATTCCGTAGTGTCTTAAGTCAATCTCTTTTGAGATATAAAAGAGAGAAGCAAACAGAGAAACATGGGGACTTCATACCACCAAGAAAGCAGCACTGGGAGTGGAGCATGTCCTTTGGACCCAAGGTTCCTGTGCAGAGAAGCCTAGCCAAGTTGACACATAATATATACATACACACGCTTCACTGATTTTGCTTCTCTAGCAAACCCAGCCTAAGACAGAGGCGTTATCGGAAAGTCAGGAGAACCCTTCCTCCTGACTTACTGTTAATTACCTCATTAATGGTCTGCAAAAAGAGGATCAGAATAGAACATTTTGCAATTTCCGTGTACAGGAGTTCTAGTTAAAAAGGCATCCTGCAAATAATCAAGCAAGCCGTTCTTCCTCAATACAGGAGTAAGTTAATGTTTTTATTTGTTTTCCTCCCAGAAATGTCTCTCCAACTATTAGTCTTCAGTTGTTGGTGAGCACTCACAAGCAGCCAGATAAATGAAAGAGAACTAGCAAGTATTCATGGACGGCACACACAGTGCCAATTCCTGGGCAGCTAGCTCTCTTCTTCCAGGAGCATGTGTGCTTGTAGTTGTGATTTTTGTCTGCATGAGTGTTTTTCTGGAAAAACTGACCTTAGTTTGAAGGATGGGATTACTAACAATCATTGAGAACCGTGGTTTTCAAGAGCTCTGGTACCCAAACAAATTTAAGAGCCACAGCTCTAAGGCCCTAGGGGAAACAATGGTAGAGGGTCTTTACACACTCGGATTTGAAGAGAGAATACAAGGTCAGCGGAAGGGAATAAAACCAGTGGAGTTAGGAATCCAAGACGTGGGCAGCTGGGCATCCTACAGTGGGCACCTCCCCTCCCCCACACCTCACTGGGCGATATTGTGAGCTGGCTCCCTTGATGGGAGGAATGTCCACATCCGTTTTAGGAAGTGTCAAGATGGGCACTAGGGGTCCCTCTTCTCTGCAGTGTTTTCTCCCATCATAAAAAGAGAAGTAGGGAGAAAGGAATAGTAAGAAGGCGCAAAAAAATACCCAAAAAAACAAAAAACCTGTGTCTTTTAAAAATTTTATCTATAGCAGCCCTACCTTTTCCCCTCTTTCCAGTGAATATAAAAGAGCTCAAACTTCCACACCTTGGCTTCCGAAGTGAACTGTTCATACATCAAAATCTTAACTTACTGACAACATCCTGAGGTGAGAGAAGAGTGTGAGATAGCTTCTGCTGATACAGTCATAGAGCATTAGCGTATAAGGGGCCTTTAAAATAATGTTTCACTGTAATCATTTGCCACATATTATCTTTCCTGTGAAGGTAGAAAATAGTGTTCCCCAGGATGACACTTTGCATATACTTAACTGTGAAATATGATTAGAACACCATCTAGTGGCCAAAATCAATACAATGATAAAATAAAAGCAGCCCCTATTCCATTCTTACTGGAAGTTACTATAATTTCGAGTATTAGCCCACTTTCTCATGACCAATACAACATTTCCAGAATACTGTTCCCTATTTTTGGGGGGCCCTGGTGGTGCAGTGGTTAAGCAGGTGGCTGCTAACCAAAAAGTCAGCCGTTCAAATCCACCAGCCGTTCCTTGGAAACCCTATGAGGCAGTTCTACTCTGTCTTATAGGGTCATATGAGTTGGAATCGACGCAACGGCCAGCAACAGGTTATTCCCTATTTTATATATGTATATAGTAAAAACACAGTATATTCTGAACAACAACAAATAAAAAATAAACATAGTATAAACTAAAAAGAATAGGGCTTATGTAATTGAGTCTGTAGACATTAACTTCACATTTTCGGCTAAGGAAATTTTTTTTGGTGCAATTATACTTTGGGCTCGGGACTGAACAGTACGAAAGGTGGAAAAGGGTGTCAGAATTTCAAAGCAAATGACTTTGCTATCTTTCTCTGGTGCCAACCCAAGCTCAAGCATCAGTGCTTTCATAGCCCAACTACTTCTTTATAGTCATAATGGCTTTCTTATTGATATGGATTAGCCATCAGTCAGAAAGCCAGTCCTCCCAATGGCCACTGAATGCTCTTGGTTAGACGCCCCATTTGTTGACATCCTTGTACCACGTTCTTGGCCACACATCAAACTTAACCAAACCAAACCCGTTGTTGGCAAGTCAATTCTATCAAACTTAGGCAGTATTTATTCTCATAGGATAAGTTAGTGAGTTAACCGAGAGGCTGGTTCCAAGTTTCAAGCTATTTCATATGGAACTGCAAGAATGCATTGTGTTTTCTACGTTCCAGTCTATCATATTGTATTGGGTGCTTTTAAAATTATGATTTAACAACTTAATTTGAAAGAAGACCTAGAAATGTGGTGAAATCCCTTTCTTTATAAGCGATACAGAGCTCTTGATCTCTTCGCTTGAAAAGGTTTGTTCCATATGTAAATCCAGAAGCATCTGAGGTTCAGAAACTTGAAAACCTACAGGTAAGGATAGTTTTCTCCCCAGCCCTGTAAGTAAAGGTCCCGCAAGCTGCCTGACAGAAATCTGGGATCATATTATCAACACTATTTGGGGCGGGGAAGGGGGCAGGGGGGCGGGGGGGAGGATGACTGAGTTTGCAACTGAATTCTCTCAAGACCTTTTAAAACAAGGTTCACCTAAAAAAAAAAAAAAAGGTGGTAGTACTCTAGCTAGACTCTAACATTCTGCATATGCTGGGTACGTGGTTAGAGGGCACTTACCATGTTTTGCTTCTCAGAAACTCTGATCTCTCTTCTCCTCCAACATCAATGAGGTGCTTATCAAAGCATATTTACTTGTGGATGACACATACAAATGGCATTTTACTACTGGGTTTGGTCTTCTATCTCTGTGTTCAATTTTTAGGACTTTGAGTTAACTCTCATTTCTCAGGACACAGAAACATGAAATAACTTACATTTCACCTACCAATTCAGCCAACTGGTGCGGTGCAATGGATCGCTTTTGTGTGACCTTTCTAGCCATGGCTTTGTAACTCCCACCCAAGTGATTGGGCGGGACTGTGTGATAGGGTAGTTGTGGCCCACCAAAGGGATCGGTCAGTTCTGCCATCCCGCTAGGTTTGAAATGAGCCACCCCAGAGGCAGGAAAGAGAGGATCCCACAACCACTAAGAACACCCAGGAGCAGAGAGTGTGTCCTTTGGACCCGGGATCCCTGTGCTGAGAAGCTCCTGGACCCAGCAGACCAAGAGAGAGGGAGCTGTAACCATGAAGACGGTGAGAAGCGGTGGCACAGAAGTGGCAGGAGAGATGGCATGGTGGGCTTCCTGGCCTACAGAGAGAGGAAGCTGAGTGCCTTTGGGCAGAGGCTGAGGGCCAGGGAGAGGCGAGCATGGCTGAGAAGAGGGTGTCCTGATTGAAGAACTGTATCCTGAGCATTCCTGAGCCTGAACTGTGACTGTTCCTTCCTTAATAAACCCCATAATCATGAATATTGTCTGAGTTCTGTGTAGCCATTGCAATAAACTAGTAGAGAGTACCATGGGAGGGACAGTTGTTATCAGAATTGGTAAAGACAGTGGAGAAAGGAGGCATGTCTGACCTCCACCTCATAGGAATCAGCCTTGGGCTGTTGATCTTGATTCTCCTTCCCCCTTGTGAAGTTAAGAGGAGGTCAGACACTACCTCCATGCCATTTTTACAACTGGGTATTTCTCAAACTTTCTCCGCCACAAGCAGTCTTTGCTTTATCCGTGACAGCTCCCTTTCGCACATGACTTTAAGTCCCTCTCTCCTCACCTGTCTCAGGAAAGGAATTTACTCTCCTTTATCTTCCTTTATAAAAAGACTTTGTGGCAAAAACGCAGTCCAGTTTTAACATCTTTTTTTTCTATTCTCAACTCCCAAGCCCGACTTTTCTCTTTAACCCCTAAGAGTGACTACTGGCAGACTGAAACTAAAAATTTTTACAGTTGCTAAACAGTTAAAAGAAATAATCAAAGGGAACTGAACACGAAGATTAAAGAACCAGAGGACACACTCAGTAAGGTTTGTACTCCACTGAATTAAATGCATTAATACCAACAGAATACTTAGAATAGCGCTTGGTAGCTATTATTATAATTATGGAAACGCTAAATTCAATGTATAAATGCATACATTATTTTTCCAACAGTAAACCTGCATTAAACCCATTGCCATCGAGTCGATTCCGACTCACAGCAACCCTATAGGATAGAGCGGAACTGCCCCATAGGGTCTCCAAGGCTGTCATCTTTTAAGGAACAGACTGCTACATCTTCCTCCACTGAGCGGCTGGTGGGTTCCGGCTGCTGACCTTTCGCTTAGCAGCCAAGCGCTTAACCACTGTGCCACCAGGACACCTTAAGCCTGATTAGCATCAACATTTTGAGCTGTTTTTCAACTTTTTCTTAGAAAAGACAATTTCTTAGCATAAAATTTACCTCTTCTGCCAATTCTATATTTTATAGAAATTGAATTATCTAAGAAATGTATTGTGAGTTCCCACAATTACAAAGCTGGAGAGAATCTAGAAATCATGTCAGTACCCAACTGTTATAATCTACATTTCTAGAAGAGCTACATTACTATTTTAGTTAATACAGTCACGCATCACTAAACATCCACGGTACATTCTGGGAAATAGAGCATTATGTGATTCAGACACCGTGTGAACACCATGTTATGGGTGAAAGTCCTTTCAGGCGTCCACTTCCACAAAAAGGAGGTTTCATCCGTGTTAAACATTTGCTAGGGCGAATCACCTCCCTCCCAACAGGTCTGTCTGGGGTCTCGACAGATTCTGCTGCCACTGCGTCAGCACTCTCACACTCACCACTCACTTCCACACTGCGCAGTAAACAATCCAAGCACTGGATCACCACTCACTTCCACACTGCGCAGTAAACAATCCAAGCACTGGATCACCACTCACTTCCACGCTGCGCAATAAAAAATCCAAGCACTGGATCACCACTCACTTCCACGCTGCGCAGTAAACAATCCAAGCACTGGCTCACCACTCACTTCCACGCTGCGCAGTAAACAATCCAAGCACTGGCTCACCACTTACTTCCACGCTGCGCAGTAAACAATCCAAGCACTGGATCACCACTCACTTCCACGCTGCGCAGTAAACAATGCAAGCACTGGAACCACCCAGAGCTAGCACCAAACTCAGTGTCGTAGTTTGGTCTTTTCTTTAAGCATCTCAGACAAGCTTCGTGCCTTAGCAGTGACCATCAACATGCTGAGAGGGATCCACTCTTGGGTTTGGTCCTCAATCCACATCATTAACAACTTCTCCGTATCTGATATAGGTCCCTCTGGCATTTTCATTAACCTTGCAGCTTTCTGTTCTCCTGATCCTTTAACAACTTAGAGAACTTTTTGTTTTTGAGGACTGTTGATTGTTAAGTATGACGCCTAAATCCACTACATCTGGTTCTCCGACTGGGATTTCTAAACTCTACCGTAACCTCATGGGGCCACAGATGGATGTGCAGCCAGACGTTGCCCGAACAGACGTTACGTGGTGCATGACTGTATTACATTAGATAGGCAAAGTTCATCAACCTCCTAATATTCATGGGTATATCAAATTAAACTACAATGCGATATTGAAAGAGCAACTTTTTTATTGGTATTACAGCAAAGTTCACATAAAACATATATTCCAATTATAATACTTCACAGCTAGCAGGAAATAAAATATACCTAACTGTACAAGTTATATACAACAATAAAATCAAGGGCTTTAGGAAATAGTTCTTGGATAGAATCAAAAAAAGATTTTTGACAAAATCAATTTAAAAAAAAAAAAACAACCTGTTGCTGTGGAGTCGATTTCCAACTCACGGTGACCTGACTAGCACTTTTTAAATTTTAAGAACACAAGATGGAGAATGAGACATATTTCTTTACAATTTAAAAAAATGTCTAACTTTGAACGTCTTTGACATTTGTCTCATTGTTTTCCTCACAAATTTTAGGTTCCACATCTTGGTCTGTTAGCTGGCAGTGACGTTTTTTTCCGCTCTCAAATTCTTTTTGGGTCTGGAATAGTCCCAGGGTCGTCTGTTCTCAGTGAATCCATACAGTTTCCTGAGTGCCACTCGAGCAGCTTCTTCTTCTGCAACCAGTACTGTTTCCCCAGGTCCTTCTGCAATCAACTTTTTATCACTATCAAGAAAACCAGCAGTAGTCTTCAATTACACAGTGCATCATGAAACATGGTACACAAATCAGTTTGCTAATAATATCCACCAGGAATAACAATACCTTTGAGAGTATAGTATCTTTTGGATTTTAACTGATTTTGTTGCAAATTCATTATACATAGCAGTTAGACAAAGAAACACATTGTCACAGTGAATATAAAAAAACTCACTAGGCCCAATATTTCTTAAGTCAAAAAAAGCCAGGTGCACCTATATGGATAGGTATCTCTGGTTTTTTTTTAATTGCTGATGGGAGAACTGGAAGAATATACAAATAAAATACCTTGCTGTAAAAATCTGAAATTATTAAAAATATTCCTGGGAATTATGATTAGATTATTTGGTTTTTTTTTTTAAACTCATTTTGAATCTGTGATATAATCTGCGCAAAAATTTGGTTGGGAAAAAACTGCACCTTTCAGGTGTGTCATCTAAACTTTAAAACAAGTAAGAAATCAGCTCTACATTTTAAATTAAGAGTTACATATAGATGTTCAAAATCTTACTGACATTTAAGGCGGGGAGGGAGCAAACTTATTTGCATATTTATAATTCACACTCTAATTTATTTCCAAAAGATACTGAGGTAGCACAGTAAGGGCCTACTAAATGTTGACTATCAGTGTTCTATTACAACTAGGTAAAACAACCATGAGAATTCCTCTGCTTTATTGGTGTTTCTATTATAACTACCAAACTCTTCTTTGAAAATGTAAAAATGCTTCCTCAAGAGAGCAAATCATATACACATTAAACAACAAAAATCCTGTTAGTTTACAAGTATGGCATGGATGTGCTACTTCTCAATTATATTTAACTACTTCCTGGAAACTTTCTGGCCCAAATTTATCTTAGAGATTCAATGTTTACATTTAACACTTTAATGCAACTGAATTCAATCAGGAAGCAGGCCTACTTTTTTACTAACAAAAAAGGCTCTCAACCTGGGTTGATTTCTATGTCTTAATGGACAACTAAGCCCTTCCTTTTTTAGTTCTGGGGTCAGCTGAAGCTGTTGACAAGATTAGATTAGGGTTAAACCTAAAACAGGTATGAATCAAAATCCATTCTTTACACAGAAAAATTTAGGTTAACCCATACTCCATAAAATGCTACAGTGAACAGTCGGCTAACAAAAGCTACTTTAGCAAACTGTGGATTACTTACCTTCTCCTAAGAATGACATTCAGCAGGAAAGCAGTAAATAAATAACCACAGAGATGAGATTTTAAAAAATCTTTACAATTAGAAGTTATGTTAAGGAATTGAGAAAAGTCTGTTTTGAAAGCTTCGAATCAACACTATGAAGTTAAGATTAAAATCGTACTAACCAGTATAAGCCAACAAAATATAACGGCAAAGCTGTGGTGCTTCCAGACTGCCTAGTAAGTCTAGATTCAGGAGCAGAAATATTCCTTTTGTTTAACTCTTCTACCAGTAGTCCCATAGGATTTATTATCTTCCAAATCTCAAAGAGCTCTTTTCCAGTCATCTGCGTAATTAAGAAGTCCTGCATATAAAAATATAATTTATATATTTAAATAGTATAAAGAAAATTAGGACCATAATTCAAAGCACACTTTGAAATAAAAAACTTACTGGGAAATGGAAACACAAAACAATGTACTATTCTTTTTCATATAGATTCTTCATGTAATAAAAATTTTATTACAAAAAAGTTGAATAAAAAAATATTTAAAAGTCTGAAAAAACTGCCTATTTCAAGCAACATGATCCACACCAAAATTCCAAAAGTGGAATCCTGTTTTATAATTTAGATTTATATTTTTATCAGGGAAAAAAAAAATTTTTTTTTAAAGTTGGATTAATAAATAAGCAATGGTAACGTGTCACAAAAACTCATGTAAAAAGACACTCAGGACCTCTAGACAATAGCACTTCATTATCTAAGTTAGTAATTTTTAAAAAAATCATTTAAAGAATAATTAGTTCCTCATAAACTGCCTAAACTGGAAGACTGTTTATGGCTTTAAAATACTTTGTAACACTAAAATAACTGAAAAGTTATTAGCATTCAAAGGAGAAGGGAATTCATCTTGCCAATTGAAAAGAGTTAACTTATGTTGTATACAAAACGTGGAAACAAACACTAATTTTCACAGCAACGTTATGTATTGTAATTAACCCCTGGTAAGAAACTTAGTGATATGCTTAACAAGATGGGTAAATGGGGGCAGGAGAGGAGAAATTTAAAAAAGATCCCTCAGTTCCATGAACTAAAAAGTCAATTTCATTACAACACTCCCCCATGAAAAAATTCACATACAAAATGTAACAATCCTTGTTGGTTACCAGGGATGGGAGGGGGGGGGGATACTAAATAGGTAATAGGTAAGTGGTAACTTGGGTGAGAGATGAGATAGTACATAGTACAGCGGAAACTAACACAACCTGCACAAGGAAAGGTCATGAAGGCCCTAGAGACACATCCAAACCCCCCGAGGGACTGAGTTGTTGGACGGAGGGCTCTGGGGACCATGATCTCGGGGAACATCTAGCTCAATTGGCATGACACTACTTATAAAGATAATGCTCTACATTCTACCTTGGTGAGTAGTGTCTGGGGTCTTAAAAGCCTATGAGCGGCCATCTAAGATACTCCACTGATCTCATCCCTTCGGGAACAAGGGAGAATGAAGAGAACAGGATACAAGGAAAAGATTAGTCCGAAGGACTAATGGTCCACAGCTACCAAGGCCTCCACGGGACTGAGCCCAGTACAGCTGGATGGTGCCCGGCTACCACCAATGACTCCTTTGACCAGGATCACAACAGAGGGTTCTGGGCAGAGCTGGAGTAGGATGTAGAGCATAATTTTAACTCCCAAAAAAAAAAAAAAAAAGAAGACCAGATATACTGGCCTAAAGAATACTAGAGAAACCTCGAGAGTGTGGCCCCCAGACACCCTTTCAGCTCAGAGGGGAAGTTACCTTCAAGGTTCGATGTTAAGCCTGGGAATGGACACCCCAGTAAAACTAAATGGGACTAACGATGTACAGGAGTCCGGTGACAAGGGCCAGAAGGCAGAGGGAGAGTAGGAAACTGATGATAAGGAACACAAATTGAATAAGGACACTGTCGATGTATTGTGACATTGTTGACCACTGCTATAGGGCAACATTTGTAGTAACTATTAAATGGGAGGCTGTTTTGTCCTGTAAGCCTTCATCTTGGGCGAGAATGGCAGCACAATTGAAAGAGCATAGTCAATATCACTTAAATGTGTAAGTAAAAAGTTCTGAAATGGTGTTTAAATAAAATAAAAATAAATAAATAAACAAACAAAGGAGACTAAAGAGGTACAATAATCCACTGACAAGGTCCAGAAGACAGAAGGGGACAAGGAAGCCCCCTGGTGATAGGGAACACAAGGTGGAGTAAGGATATTCTTGATGTGCTGTGAGATTGTTAACCATTGTCATAGGGCAACATGTGTAGTAACTGTTAAATGAAAAACTATTTTGTTCTGTAAGCCTTCATCTTAAGTGAGAATAACAGCACAGTTGGAAGAGCGTAGTCAATGTCACTGAACTGTGAATGTAGAAATTTTTGAAACGGTGTATCTTTGGCCATCTGTAATTTTCATCAAAAAAAAAAGGTTGAGAATTTAGAGGCTTAATACGTTGTGGGGTTGTTAACCAATGTCAAAAAACAACATGTGTACTACTATTTCATGAGAAACTATTTGCTCTGTAAGCTTTCACCTGAAGTACAATAAAATATATATAAAAAAATAAATAAATAAATAAATAAATAAATAAATAAAAAAAAAGAATTATAAAAAAAAAAAAAAAAAAAAAGAACCACAATAAAGCTATTTCAGCTTCATTAGTTAAAAATGTTTCTAAGTCCATACTCAGCTGGGGATTTTGAATCTTTTTAATGTACAACAATAAAGATGACTTATGAGACATAAACGTATGTGAATGTATGTATAAATGTATCCCTGGATTGCTATTTGCCGTACAGGATAACCAACTGCAAAGAAAAGAACAATTTTTTTCTAATGCCTGAGACACTAGTAGGAATACAGAAAGAAATCTCAATTATCCTGTAGTGATTACCTATGTCCCCTTCTATTTTTTTCCTACTGGCTTATCAATTTATTACTGGACCTTTCAGTAAGGTGTGGGTTGAATATGTCCAACCTCATGCCCCTAGAGTAAGGAGGCAGTATGACAGAAGAATTGATGTTTCTAAACTGCACATTTGATCCTGAAACTCTCCTCCAGCTCTATCTACTTTAGCCTTTACAAGATCGTCAAACACCTGAAGAATATAGCAAGGTTAACAGTGCTACTCTAATTTTCAGGTGCAAAAGAATCACCTGCAGAACTAGGTAATACATACAATTCCTGGGGCCTGTGCCCAGAGATTCTGATTCCATAATTGGAGGTGATGCCTGAGAACTTGCATTTCTAACAAATTCTCTGATGATGTGCTGATGTTACTGTTGACCAGACCACACTCTAAGTAGCACTGGCTTTGAAGACTTTCTGTACCCTGGCTCCTAAAGGTACAGATTCAACTCTCCAATCACCCACACACACACCCAGATACAATATGACCTGGTCACACAAAACTACTTGTAGATCCCCAGCACAAGCTCTTCCTCAACACTTCTTCCCAGAATGTCGTTTTTAGTGGCAAGTATCACTTATTATATTATCTCTATGACAGCACTTCCCACATTCCACTCTTTGCCTGATGAGCTTAAGGCAGGGAGCACACCGTATTTAGCCTCGGGCTCCAGTGCTCAGCACAGTGACTGCCACATAGTAGGCACTCAATAAACATTAGTTAGATGAATAAGTGAGATAAAGACAATTCAAACCAGTCAACTCTGCTATGGGAAATATACAATAGGAGACATCAAAACTCCTGATTTAGAAAACAGATACTTGAATTATCTATGTCTGACAGAAAGGAGCCTTGGTGGCTCGGTGGTTAAGTGCCCGGCTGCTAACCTAAAGGTTGGCAGTTTGACCCATCTAGTGGCTCTGAGGGAGAAAAGACCTGGCAATCTGCTCCTGTAAAGATTACGGCCTAAGAAATCCTGAGGCAACTCTATTCTACCCTAGAGGGTCACTATGAGTTTGAATCAACTCAGCAGCAATGGGTTTGGTTTTTGGTATGTTAACAGGACTTGGAACTGCCAACAGAGGCACTAAGCTATGATAAACAAAAATTCCCAAAACGGTCTGATAACTACCTTGTGGAAATTTAAAAGAGATGCCCCTAAACTGGTTACAGTTCTAAAATCCCCAGAGCCTATAAAGCTGAAGACTCTGAGAATTTGTTTAGAAAAAGCTGTGCTGTAATTAACTCTGGGTGAGGTTAGGGGAAGAGGGAGAGTTTTCCTTTTCACTGCAAGCCCAGAGGGCTTCTAAGGGTACAGCAAAACCAAAAACCAAACCCGCTGCTGTCCAGTCGAGTCAAGTCGATTCCAACCCATAATGACCCTACAGGACTGAGGAGAACTGCCCCACAGAGTTTCCAAGCATCGCCTGGTGGATTCGAACTACCGACCTTTTGGTTAGCACTTAACCACTATGCCACCAGGGTTTACACACCCCTGGATTCTGAGGCGAGGGGCATACAGTTGACTGCCAGCTGACATATCCTAAGGAATCAAAAGGCAAGAGGCTGGCAGAAGCCATCTGTAGTAGAGGGGTAGAAGTCTGCAATTGCTGTCAAAGGTATAAAAATCCTTGAGACCAGATGTGGAACCCACAGAAGGATGTCATTTTTGAAGGGGGTATCATTTTTCAAGGGATCCTACCTAGCCTGAAGGTTCTACCAGGAAATCGAAGGTTCTACCAGGAAATCAAAAGTTCTATCAGGAAATCAAAAGCTGACCCACGTCAAGGTATATGAATGGTTCCAGCAGAGAACATAATGCCCACTAGAGTCCATTTTACATCAACGGGGCTCAGAGAGCAATAAGACAGTTAACAGCCATCAAGTTAAGTAAAAAGTTTCTGCTCTCCTCTCTCCTTAAGCTCCAACTCCAGAGGTGTCAAATAACATATCCACTTTCCAAAGGCAGGCAGGTAGCCTTCCTATTACAAACCTTTGCTGAGGAAGGAAAGACAGGCAGGTCTAAATCTACGAACAAAGTTTGAAGTGTTGGTTTATACAGTTACCTTTCTCTATCAAAACTACCCAACTTGGTATCAAAACTAAATGCGAACAGATTTCAAGAGGAAAGGATGCTAGCTTAAAGGATTTCACATTCAAATATCTGAATCAAGGCTGCTTTTTGTAACCTAAGGTGAATGCATGGACTTTCTATTATCTAGCAGTGACCAAAAACTCATGTTTTCATCCAATGGCCAAGAATAAAATGTCCTTCAGTTAATAAATTCTAAAAACAAAGGAAGTCAAGTCATACTACTTATGTATGCATTTCTATTAGCTAAGCTACTGGCTGACAAAGAGTTGTACATCACAGGGACTCAGAAACCTGATTTTATCACTTGGAAGAGACCAGCAGCTGGTATTTAAGCATGCAGGTCCCTAATCACAATAGGCTATGCTATACTGACTTTGGCCTCATTCATTCACTAAACATCTACTGAGCATCTACAATGTAGGCACTATACTTGGCTTGCAGTCCTTAAGAATTCACATTGAATATTCACCTCTGATGTTGTTCTCAATTAGACAATTGGAATAATTAAGACCCTATCATATTACAATATGCATATAGCAATTAATGAATTAATTCATATCGTAATTAAGACCTTATCATAAAAAGGTTTTAGGATTTCCTCAGTTTTTGGAAGGGGAAAAATTCACATATAATCTTCGAAGTTGATACAAGAAAGAAGTGTATTACAAACAAAATTTTTTACATCTGTCCACATCAAACATGCCCAAGCATGTGCAATTACTAATTACCTACCCTGATGAAAAGTGCAGTCCTCTGAGGTCCACTACTTTGTAGCAGGGCTCCGATAACTGCAAAGAAAGTCTGCTTTAATACAGCTGGGGGGACTGGAAATTCTGCACTCAGGGTTAACTGCTCCACAGCCAAGTTTCTAGCCACATGGCACATGACTTCCTCACCAGTGAGAAAGTCAACAAGACTTCTGATGCCTTCAGTGGGTAAGTCTGGGTATGCATCTTCAAGAAACCGTGTGAGGCAAGTTTGTGAAAAAGAAGTCCCTTGTTCAGATAGTTCTTGATTATCTTTAAGATTGAGAAGAACGGCTTCTTTCTCTATCCCAAGTTTTTGGCGTTTGGCCTCCTCACTTTTAATATAGCAGCTATTAACAAATGCAGTTTTAAGAAGATCTAAGGAAAAGGTTTCCTGTAACCGATGTCCAAATGCTTGTATTTCAGCATGATAATCCCAGTTGGGCTTCTCTGAACTGAAAATATAAAACAGAAGACAGTAAGAGATGGTAAAGAGAACATGTTACTATGATTGAAATTTTTTTTACTGTTGTAATTTTATTAGTTATATATACATTTTTTAAAAAAAGGCTGCATTTATTTTCAATGTCAGGCTCGGATATTTTAAATTTTAAAACTCAAGTCAGATGATTACTTGTGGTCTTTTGCTATATTCTGTACATATGGTTGGATTATTTTCCCTTTGAACCAACTGTCACATTGAAGTGGTTCAACATCAGAGACTAAGCCCTTATCCTAATTTTTAAGTTCCTTTATTTCTGGCTCTAACCATGAAACGATGCCTTATAGCTAGGTGGTTGTTGCTATTAGTTGCCGTTGAGAGTCGATTCCAACTATGGCAACCCCATGTGTCCAGAGGAGAACTGCTTCATAGTTTTCAAGGCTGTAACCTTTCAGAAGCTGACTGTCAAGCCTGTTTTCCGAGGCGCCTCTGTGTGGGTTTGAACGAGCAACCTTTTGGCTAGTAGAGTGCTTAACCGTTTGCGCCACCCAGGGACTCCTTTTACCTAAGTAAGTAATATAAACTATAACTTCACAGATTCAGTGCATTAGCAACAACAATATTATTACATTTAGTTTGCATTTTATAGATCTTAGTTTTGGAAATATCCATTTAAATCAGCACTTAAATAATCTGGTATCAATATGACAAGTTAAAAGCCCATTACTTCCAAGAACGGACCAAGAAATGTTTCCGTAAACAAAGACAAGTCCAAATTAAAACCTTTTTTAAGGAAAAAAGCAACGAAGTATAAACAACTAGGTCCGAAGTCATAAAATCGACATAATCCATAAAATTTCATCCAGTTTTAAAAGTCTAAAATATCTAACTCATAAAAATCAAAGAAATGTAAATTAAGATCAGATGCTATATTTTTTTTTTTTTTTTTTTTTTGCCAATTAGGAAAAAAATGTAATAGGAAAAGTATATTCCTACCGGTGGGAGTTTATGAACTGGATCAACCCTTTTTGGGAAGAGCAAAATGAAAGTAGCTATCAAAATTTCATACTTATGTATAAATTCCCAAAAGTATAACAAATTTTAAGAACAGTCATTGTCACACTGGTTATAAGAGCAATAAGATGGAACTCAAATGCCCATAAACTGGAGTACATCTGTTCAACGGACACGCAACTACATAAAAGAATGAGACGCAACTACTTGCTCTGCTGTAACAATATGTCAAAGATCCATTATTAAAGAGCGAAAACAAGTTGCAGATCCACACGTATAGTATGATCTCATTTGGATCTATAAAACCTGCGCCTCTTTCTGCCAGACTTTATACTACTGGAACAAGGTTATGAAAAAAACGAAAAGTAAACTTTTTCTTTTATTATGAACAGCAAAGCTGCGAAGTGCTTTCTTCACTCCTACCTGCACCCGAATAATTCAGGCACTACAAAACGGGAGCTACAACATACTCTAAGCCCACAAACAGAATGCCCGCGAGTCGGCCTCATTTCTCACGACTCTGCGTTGACAGGACTCTAAATGGCAGTTTCGAAGGGGGGAGGGCAGCCTCGGCTCCACTGTCTGAGGCAGAAATCCATTTCCTTTGCCTCAGACCAAGCGTCCAAGTCCCAAGGTGTCTCTATCGCACACCTCCTAGGCTCCAGCCAAGAGCACACTGGCGACGAGCAACACTCCCCGCTGCCGGGCCGAAGACGCAGGACACGCAGCCCAAGGTCCTCCATCGCCACCCCGATCCCTTCCCATGGTGACTCCTACCGGCGCACGGGCGGTGGCGGGCACCGGAGCAGGCGCCACCGCTCCAACTCCTTCTGGAAGCGGAAAGCAGCGCGGAATCCCTTCTTCATGCCCCGAACCGGCGGGGCTAATTTGGGGGCGGGCGAAGCCAGCAGGCAGCGAGGCCCCCACAAAATCAACCTTACCAACCCAGATGCCATTGCAAGGATGAGAGCAACGGCGGGAGGAAGGAACAGAGTCGGGCCAGTGTCTCAGTAACACAATTCCCCTCCGGATCGGGGTTGAGGGGGTTGAGACGGAAATAAGGGGAGACAAGACGGGGGCGAGGCCAACGTGAGAAGGGCGGGGTCAACATACCGAGAGCGGGGCGGCTGAGGCTGCTTTTGCTGCGCATGCCCAAGTCGTGTTTCTTGCCCACCTAGAAGGTCTTCTCAGATTAGCAGAGCTGAGGAGCGCTTTTTGGGTCCAGTGATTTCTCTAAGACTCTTCACTCTCCCATTGGTTGTCTTGTTCCCTCTTTTCTCCCAAAAATGTTTAAAGAAAACGTAAATTTTCAAAACATGAAAACATTTTTTTGTCAATATATATTTAGTCTTAGACTTCTAGACCATGGATCTAGCCAATATTTATTAAACGAGTATTTATGAAGTTTCTACTTTTTACCTGGCACTCATCTCCCAAAGCCTTCTCTCACAAAACATAGACTAAGAAATACTGACAACCAAAATTAAACTTTTTAATTAAAAACAATCCAACAGTACAAATAGAAGGTGACAGGAGGACAGACATTTTTAGAGATTATGAGATCAAGATAAAGAAGCTAAATTAATAATATAACTACCAGACATAGGAGCCCTGGTGGCGCAGTGGTTAAAAGTTCGACTGCTAACCAAAAGGTTGCCAGTTCAAATCCACCAGTCACTCCTTGGAAACCCTATGGGGCAGTTCTACTCTGTCCTATAGGGTCACCATGAATGGGAATCGACTCGATGGCAACAGGTTTTGACCATACGTAATCTCTGCTTACAGCATCACCAATAAAAGGCAGTGTTATTATTTTCACTTTGTTGTTGTTAGGTGCCATCAAATCGGTTCCCACCCATAGCAATCCCATGTACAACAGAACAAAAACACTGCCAGGTCCTGTGACATCCTCACAATCATTACTATGTTGGAGTCCATTGTTGCAGCCACTGTGTCAATCCATCTCACTGAGGGTCTTCCTCTTTTTTGCTGACCCTCTCCTTTACCAAGCATGATGTCCTTCTCCAGGGACTGGTCCCTCCTGATAGCATGTCCAAAGTAGGTGTGACAATATCTCGCCATCCTTCCTTCTAAGAAGAATTCTGACTGTACTTCTTCCAAGACAGATTTGTTCATTCTCCTGGCAGTCTATGGTGTATTCAATATTCTTCACCAACACCACAGTTCAAATGCATCAATTCTTCTTTGATCTTCCTTATTCATTGGCCAGCTTTTGCATGCATATGAGGCGATTGAAACTGTCATGGCTTGGGTCAGGCACACCTTAGTTCTCAAAGTGACATCTTTGCTTTTTAACACTTTAAAGAGGTCTTTTGTAGCAGATTTACCCAAGCAGTACAATACATCGTTTGATTTCTTGACTGCTGCTTCCATGGGTGTTGATTGTGGATCCAAGTAAAATGAAATCCTTGACAACTTCAATCTTTTCTCCATTTATCATAATGTTGCTTATTGGTCCAGTTGTGAGGATTTTTGTTTTCTTTATGTTGAGATGTAACGCATACTGAAGGTTGTAGTCTTTGATCTTCATGAGTAAGTGCTTCAAGTACTCTTCACTTTCAGCAAGCAAGGTTGTATCATCTGCATATCGCAGGTTGGTAATAAGTCTTCCTCCAATCCTGATGCTATGTTTTTCTTCATATAGTCTAGCTTCTTCCATTATTTGCTCAGCATACATGTTGAATAAGTATGGTGAAAGGACACAACCCTGACGCACACCTTTCCTGATTTTAAACCATGCAGTATCCCCTTGTCCTCTTTGAAAGACTGCTTCTTGGTCTATGTACAGGTTCCACATGAGTACAATTAAGTGTTCTGGAATTCCCTTTCTTCTCAATGTTATCCATAGTTTATTATTCATACAGTCAAATGCCACACCACAATTCAAATGTGTCAGTTCTTCTTTGGTCTTCCTTTTTCATTGTCCAGCTTTCACATGCATATGAGGCAATACTATGAAAATACCACGGCTTGGGTCAGGCGCACCATAGACATCAAAGTGAAATGGTCCTGCCTTTATAGTCCCTCTAGGTCAGTTACTGAATGTGAGCCAAACCGGAAAGGGCATCACCTAGAGCAGGAAGGCTCTCTGCAGCTGAGGCAGACCATGAGGGAGCTGAAGGCTAAAGGCAGTTGGCTGATCACTTTCCTTCCACGAAGGGGTTCTGGTCAGTGCATTTCTGTATCACCACATTTAAAATTGCAACACCCCCTACAGTCCCTAGCACCTCTCCCTGCTTTATTTTCTCCAAGGCACTTGTTAGCTGCCTTCAAGTCAACACAGATTCGTGGCAACCCCACATACATGTCGTACAAAGCTAATCACCAGACTTACTCTGCTCTAGAATTAAAAAGAAAGTTTCATTGAAGGATAAAAAGACATTTTGCAAAATGGGAAACATACAGACATCCAAACTAGATGCTGGAATGTTCTGAATTGCAGGGAGAAGAGTAAGGGTTTAAAAGAATTTTCGCAAGAATTTTTGCTGGCAGGCACTTAGGGAAGGAGGGAGGAATCATGGCAAAGGTTACAAGGGGTTTTGTGAAACTAAAGTTGAAACATTTAACAACAGCAAGTTTACTTGTTAAAATTTCAGGGATAGCAAGACATCCTGAGATCTGTTTAACCAGGCATTCTGTCAGGAATAAATTGAGTTAGTATAGCTGCATGATTGCTCTTTCCTTCTTTAAGGTAACAGGTTTATGTTTTAACTTAGCTACAATTTACAAAAGAATTAGCAGAAATGAAGCAGAAGATCTCAGTAAATGAAAACGAAGTTTAATTTGGGAGTCAGGCCATTGGAATTTAAGGCTTGATGTTTTAACTTGGTTGCAGAGTTGGTAGTCAGTTATAGGCTTCATTTTATATCATCAATTCTAATCCTATTTCCTAACCTCCAGGAGACATGCTTAATTAAGCAAGACATTATTTTAGAACAAAACCAAAAACCAAACCTAACCCATTGCCATTGAGTCAATTCCGAGTCATAGCGACCCTAGACCAAGCTGAGTAAATATTCTTTTTTTTCTTAACAAGTGTTCATTTCCTCATTTTTATTTATTTATTTTATTGTACTTTAGATGAAGGTTTACAGAGCAAACTAGATTCTCATTCAACAATTAATATACATATTGTTTTGTGACATTGGTTGCCAACCCCACGACATGTCAACACTCTCTCCCCTTCTCAACCTTAGGTTCCCCATTACCAGCTTTCCTTCCTTCTCATCCTTGTCCCTGAGTTGGTGTGTCCATTTAGTCTCGTTTTGTTTTATGGGCCTGCCTAATCTCTGGCTGAAGGTGAACCTCAGGAGTAACTTCAGTACTGAGCTAGAAGGGTGTCCGGGGGCCATACTCTCAGGGTTTCTCCAGACTCTGTCACACCAGTAAGTCTGGTCTTTTTTTTTTTTCTTTTTTTTGTGAGTTAGAATTTTGTTCTACATTTTTCTTCAGCTCTGTCCGGGACCCTCTATTGTGATCCCTGCCAGAGCAGTCAATGGTGGTAGCCAGGCACCATCTAGTTGTGCTGGACTCAGTCTGGTGGAGACTGTGGTAGTTGTGGTCCATTTGTCCTTTGGACTAATCTTTCTCTTATGTCTTTGGTTTTCTTCATTCTCCCTTGCTCCAGATGGGGTGAGACCAGTGGAGTATCTTAGATGGCTGCTCACAAGCTTTTAAGACCCCAGACACTATTCACTAAAGTAGAACTGTTGTAAGGGAAAATCATCACAAAGTTTAGTAAAGCGAAAAGAAAGTTTTATTCGGCATATATTCAAAAAGTCAAAAGTGGGAAATGGACAACCATGCTGCCAGAGCCATGTCTGCCCGAGTCCAAAGAATATTACAAAATAGGCAAGAATGGGAAAACGGACAAGCATGCTGCCACAGCCATGTCTGCCGAAAAATATTACAGAATAGGTAAAAACGGGAAAACGGACAAGCATGCTGCCATAGCCACGTCTGCCCGAGTCCGAAGACCATTACAGAGTCATCAGTATACATTAACATTACAAATGGGCAACCTTTTCACAGATTGGCTAGAAATTGTGATCCTACATTTTGAATTGCCTTTCTTAACAATCACTGGTACAAGTTTCGACAGTTAGGAGGCTCTTCATTGGTCCAACAAATTTCTATTCACTAAATGCTAATAGAAAAAGGTAAGAGTGGAAAGTCTTCCGAGTTCTGTTTGATTGGCTTTATGTGAAAGCTTCCCTAACAGATATTTTCCAAGATTATCTTAGCTATTGTCTTTATACCTCAGGGCCCTTGTGAGTCCTTGTGAGCCCAGCTCCAGCTGGGGCACATTCTCTATGCTCAAGGATAGGGAATAATAACTCCAATATTATTTCCTAAATCAGAATGTAGAACATTTTCTTAATAAACTATGTTATGCCAATTGAGCTAGATGTTCCCTGAGACCATGGTCCTCACAGCCCTCCACCCACTAATTTGGTACCTCAGAGAATTTGGACGTGTCTATGGAGCTTCCAGGACCTTGCCTTGGACAAGTTATGCTGGCTTCCCCGGTATTGTATACTGTCTTACCCTTCACCAAAGTTACCACTTGTCTATTGTCTATTTAGTGTTTGTCCATCCACACCCCTCCCCTCCCTCGTAACCATCAAAGATTGTTTTTGTGTGTAAATCTTTTCATGAGTTTTTATAGTAGTGGTCTCATACTTGTCCTTTTGTAATTGACTTGTTTCACTCAGCATAATCCCCTCCAGATTCATCCATGTTATGAGATGCTTCGCAGATTCATCATTGTTCTTTATTGTTGAGTAGTATTCCATCGTATGAGTAAATATTCTTAACAGACACTTTTCAGCAAGCAAATCCCTATGTAGGTTAGAAATCCTGAATCCTGCCCTCTTTGTTTTACAACAGTTAAACTTTGACCAAAAGGCTGAATTGTTTCTTTAGTAGAAGTGAAGATTTCAGTTTCATTCAGAACGGAGTGTTTTATTTTGGTCTGATGTCACCCATTTCAGAGATGCCAGCACCTCAGTTTTTTAAGATTCACATCCATACACAACAGAATGAAACACTGCGTGGCCCTGCATCATTCCCATGATTGGTTGTGGATCAGACCACTGTGATCCACAGGGTTTTCACTGGCTGATTTTCAGAAGTAGATTGCCAGGCCTTTCTTCTTAGTCTGTCTTAGTCTGGAAGCTCTGTTAGAATCTGTTCGGCATTATAGCAACACACAAGTCACCACTAACAGAAGGGTGGTGGCTGTTCATGAGGTGAATTTTCCAGGAATGGAAACCAAATCTCCCACATGGAAGATGGGAATTCTACCACTGAACCACCATTGCCGCCTCCACAGTATTTATCATCTTCTAATATACTATATAATTTATTTATTTTATTTACTGTCTGACTCCTTTACTGGCATGTAAGTACAAATGATGTGGGAATTTTTGTCTCCTTTGAGTACTGATGCATTTAGAATGGTGCCTGGCACATAGTAGGCATTTAATAAATATTTGTTGATAAAGCTGAGTTGTTTGGTAGCTTGTCTAGTCCATTTACACTGTACAAGTCTTGCAGGAATTCCTTCTTATTCATCTTGTGAGCATATGGCATTATGTAGGTGTGCAATATGTTTGTGGAATGGACAAAGAAATAAATCCATTAACGGATGTTTTTAATTTCATTATGAGAAAGTACTAGCGGAGCTCTGTCCAATATAAATATCATATGAGCCACATACATAATTTTAAAATTTCTGTTGATCACTGTCTTAGTCATCTAGTGCTGCTATAACAGAAATACCACAAGTGGATGGCTTTAACAAAGAGAAGTTTATTCTCTCACAGTCCAGTAGGCTACAAGTCCGAATACAAGGCGCTGGCTCCGGGGAAGGCTTTCTCTCTCTGTCGGCTCTAGAGGAAGGTCCTTGTGATGCATCAGTCTTCCCTTGGTCTGGGAGCATCTCAGCGCTGGAACCTCTTGGGTCCAAAGGATTCGTTCCGCTCCCAGCACTGCTTTCTCAGCAGTAGGAGGTCCCAATTCTCTGCTTGCTTCCCTTTCCTTTTATCTCTTGTAAGATAAAAGGTGGTGCAGACCATACCTCAGGGAAACTCCCTTTACATTGGATCAGGGATGTGACCTTAGTAAGGGTGTTACAATCCCACCCTAATCCTCTTTAACATAAAATTACAGTCACAAAATGGAGGACGACCACACAACACTGGGAATCATGGCCCAGCCAAATGGATACACACATTTTTGGGGGGGCATAATTGAATCCATGACAATCACATTAAGAAATAGGTACGTTTCTTGGGGTGGTCATGAGTCGGAATTGACGGCAACAGGTTTGGTTTGGTTTGAAGATTAATTCTGATAACATTTTATTTAACTCAATATATCCAAAATATTATAATTTCAACATGCAATCAATATAAAAAATTAATGACATATTTTACATTCTTTTTATTTTGTACTAAGTCTTCAAAATCCAGGGTGTATCTTACACTTACAGCACATCTCAATTCCGACCAGCCTATTTCAAGTGCTCAATACCCACGTGGACAGTGCAGTTCTAGTGCAATTCTGAATTTCAGATACCAGAATAACATGGGGTGTGGGAGCTGGAAGGAGGAGATTTCTGGAGTCAGTGACTTCCTGGGTCTCAGCAGTGACTCTTTAACCTGCTAGCTATGGATGTCCTTCAGCCAAAGACCACCAAGAACATACCTGTAGTTGAACCAGTTGGGTTGAATGCTTACTGGAGGAAGAATGAACACCATGGGAACTGTGGTGTGTTTTAGTAAGAGGATGCAAGGAAGGACATACAGGATTTGGGCTTGTGTTAGGTGATTTTGGGGGTGGTAAAAGGAAGCAGGGCTTCCCTCTGGACTGGTTGCTGTTAGAAAGTGGGGGTAATTCTATAATGGAGTATCTTAAAAATCTTAGTCCTGGGTGGAGTTCCTGGGTGGTGCAAACAGTTAATGTGTGCTTTCTGGTAACTGAAAGGTCGATGGGTTGAGTCCATTCAAAGGTGCCTCGGAAGAAAGGCCTGGTGATCTACTTCCAAAATAGCCATTGAAAATCCTATCGAGCACACTTCTACTCTGACACATATGGGGTCACCATGAGTCAGACTCAACTCCATAGCAACTGGTTTAGAAAGAAGGAAGATTAGATAGAGTTGTAGTTGGTAACTGAAAGGTCAGCGGTTTGAACTCACTAGTTGCTTCCCTGGAGAAAGATGTGGCAGTCTGCTTCCATAAAGATTACAGCCTTGGAAACCCAACGGGGCAGTTCAGTTGGTAAAGGAACTGCAGTCACTCATATCAGCCACAGTAGGGGGTGTTGGCTAAAAGTTACTAAAAACCAAATCTACTCCCAACCCAAAAAACCTCTTCACAAAAATAGAAGAAAAGATTTATTATTGTATAAGCATTAAACCATAATGCGATGTATCACAGGCAATCAGCTAAAGAGATTGCAAAGACAGAAAGAAATCTTATCCTTTGTATAGCTGAGTAGCTACAACTCATAACATTTGTTTAAGATGAAATTGCTAATTTTCAAGTCTCTTTATTGCAGGATACCTGAAGTTATGCTAATCTCCTTTCAGGAAATTAGGAGGTAAGGGTGTGATCTTTCTTGATTACATTTCAAAAGAGATGGCATCCTTGATTTACATAACCTTTAGAAAAATTTTACCATCACAAGTTATCTAAAGTGAAAACTGAAAGAACAGGGGAGGAGGGGAATCTCTTCCCTTATTTTCGTCAGGGAGAATTAACACCTCTATTTTCAATTCGTATTTTTCCTTACTGGGGATGTTTGGTCATTTTTGTGGTTTGGACGATGTTCATGTTTTGTCAGTATTAAACCTGATTATGGAGTGGTTTTGTCTGATGGTCACAGAGTGGCTTTGTCAGATGTTTATGTTCCACAGGAGAACAACTAAGGCTGAGCTGTGAGCTCCTGCCAGCTCCTAGCAACACAAAGGGCTGGCTGCTAGTCCCGGCCTAGCTCGCCAAGGTCAAGAGCTTTTCTGCTGATCATAGCAAGTGATTTAACTTCTCTGTGACTCAGTTTCTTCACTCAAAAGTGGGAATAAAAGAGCAAGTATCTATCTTTTAAGGTTGTTATCGGTATTAAATAAGATAATCTACATAAAAAGTTGGGATAATGCCTGGTATATAGTCAGAAGGGGATACTGCATGGTTTAAAATCAGAAAAGGTGTGCACGAGGGTTGTATCCTTTCACCATGCTTATTCAATATGTATGCTGAGCAAATAATCCAAGAAGCTGGACTATAAGAACCAGGCATGAGGATTGGAGGAGGACTCATTTATCAACCTGCGATATGCAGATGACACAACCTTGCTTGCTGAAAGTGAAGAGGACTTGAAAATCAAAGACTACAGCTTTCAGTATGGACTACATCTCAACATAAAGAAAACAAAAATCCTCACAACTGGACCAATAAGCAACATCATGATAAATAGAGAAGACTGAAGTTGTCAAGGATTTCATTTTGCTTGGATCCACAATCAACACCCATGGAAGCAGCAGTCAAAAAAATCAAACAACATATTGCATTGGGCAAATCTGCTTCAAAAGACCTCTTTAAAGTGTTAAAAAGAAAAGATGTCACCTTAAGGACTAATGTGTGCCTAACCCAAGCCATGGTATTTTCAATTGCATCAAATGCATGTGAAAGCTGGACAATGAATAAGGAAGACCAAAGAAGAATTGATGCATTTGTATGGTGTTGGTGAAGAATACTGAATATACCATGGACTGCCAGAAGAACATACAAATCTATCTTGGAAGAAGTACAGTCAGAATGCTCCTTAGAAGCAAGGATGGAGAGATTTTGTCTCAAGTGCTTTGGACATGTTATCAGGAGGGACCGATCCTTGGAAAAGGACATCATGCTTGGTAAAGTAGAGGGTCAGCGAAAAAGAGGAAGACCCTCAACGGGATAGATTGACACAGTGGGTGCAACAATGGGCTCCAACATAGCAATGATTGTGAGGATGGTGCAGGACAGGGCAGTTACTGTTCTGTTGTACACTGGCTCGCTACGAGTCGGAACCGACTCCATGGCACCTAACAACAACAATATAGTCAACACTCATTGAATGTCATCTACTGTATTTCAAAGATTCTAAGATGCACTATATTTTTTTTTACATTTTAACATTTTTGAAATTGGGACTGAACTTCTAAACAATGGCTTCTTAGAATGTATACAACATAGTATTATTATTTTCTGAAAGTTCTGGTCTGGAGGATAATTTCTCGTCCTCTTCAACTCTCCAATCCATTGGGTGAATGGCGTTACTTTTTACCTTTATTACTTTCTCCTCTCTCGTTAGGTGCCCACTGTGGTCCTCTTCCAGCCAATGTAATTTTGTTGTTTTTTTTTATGCGTGGCGTTCCCAGGCAATACGGGCGGTTGGCGGCAGCACTGGAGTTTACGGCGCCGCGGCGCTCTTGAGGCCCGGTTAGCCAAAGGGAAATCCGCGCCTCCCCGCCCGCCCGGCTGTCAGCTGATGGGCTGCCCGCGGGGGAGGCTACCGCCGCCGCCGCCGCCGCCGTCGCCGTCGCCGCCGCGCGAACATGGCGGCCGAGATCCACTCCAGGCCTCAGAGCAGCCGCCCTGTCCTGCTGAGCAAGATCGAGGGCCACCAGGACACGGTCACGGCCGCGCTGCTCATCCCCAAGGAGGACGGCGTAATCACAGCCAGCGAGGACAGGTAGCGCCGGCGGGTCGTGTGCGGGGCCTGGAGCGACGGGGGCGGCCCACTCTCTGGCCGGTGACCGGGTGTGGGGCGGCGGGATCGGCAGCCCGTCTCATCCGCGTGGGGGCGCCCCCGGGCCTGGGGATATGCGGCCGGCCGCCCCCACCGCCCTCTTCCTGCCGCGGGGACCTCCGATCTCACCCTCCTCCGGGAGCCCCTAGCCCGGGATCCTCGCCGCCGGCCCTCCTTTCTGACCACCACCTCCGCCCCACTGGCCCGGAACCTCGGCCTTTGTGGCGCCACTTTGGCCAGGGAGTTCACTGCGCCCCTCCAGCCTGGGATCCCCGGCCCAGCTGCGCCCCTCTAGCCCGGTGCCCCACCACGGGGCCCTCAGCCCGGACCCCCTATCTGCTGCGCTGCTGCGCTGCTTCTGCGCGGAACTCCTCCGAGCTGCTCAAGGGGGGGACCCCCTGCGGGCCCTCCAGTCCGGACCCCCTCCTCTGTCGCGCCCCGACAGCCTGAGACCCCAGCCTGCCTGTCCTCTCCAGCCAGCCGAGGACCCCACCGTAACCTTACAGTCCGGGACCACCGCCCCTACCCTCTGGCCCGGGTGCACTTCTCCGTCGTCGCGACCTTCCAGCCCGGGACAACCCTCCTCCCCCGGCGCGTCCTTCAGTCCGGACCTCCGCCCCGCTGCGCCCGTGTAGCCCGGGACCCTCACCTTCTCTAGCCCAGGATCCCCACCGCGCCGCTCCCCCTCAGCCTGGGAACCCCATATTCGTTGTGGGCTCTCCAGCCTGAGACCTCCACCCAGCCTGGCACTACGGATAGCCCTGCGGGGTGTCGCCGGTTGCTCGGAAGTGCCGGACCTTGGGGTGAGGGGTTAACCCTCCCGGAGCCAGTTCCAAGCTGCTGCCCCCAGAGCCAGGGAAGAGCAGTGCTCAGTTATCTCAGGTCCTTGTACCTGGAATTCCCTCCACCTTCCGCATAAACGCTAGACTCTTGTTCTTTGCTTCCAGGAGCTTCCCCTCTCTTCCTTCCACTAGTTCTTTTCTCCTTGCTCAGGGGTTTATGTCTCTTTCCCCCAATACTAGGCCCCGGACCAGTTATTTTTGCCACAGTTGCTAGAACCACCTAAATCCTTATTTACTAGTTTCTAAAAGTTACTTACTTTTTAAGAAACTTAAATGCATTTATTTTAAACAGGAAATATTATATTCACAACATTAATGGAAAGCCAGTATCATTTGCCATAAACTAACGTAACTGTTAAAGTGAAACTCATTAGTCTTGTGTGCACCTAAAAAATCTTGCATCTTGCCTGTCACACTTTAGGAAACACTGATCTCGTCCAGTTTTCTCATTTTACCAAAGAGGAAACTGAGGCCCATGGGATGAAGCTAGTTATTCCGAGTCAAGAGAGATCCTGGTAAAGCCAGAGATGCAGTCCCGGACTCCCCACCCTGGCTCTCTGGTCTCCCCAGGGCTGTCTGATTGGATTGGAGTGCTATTGTTATTTGTTTTAGGACTTTAGACTTTTAAAACCCTAAAGGTTTAAAACTTTAGTGGCCTTATGGTGGGCACTTGGAGGAAATGACTTACGTTTATTGAGTGGAACTTTGTTTCCTTAGTTAATGTTCTTAAATGGTAATGTCTCTAAAAGTTGAAAGGCTTTCTGGAAGATGAAAGGTACAGCTTTTCTCTTAAAGCTGAAGGCGGGAGTCCAGCTTTTTAGAATTATATATATGTATATGTATATATGTGTATTATATATGTACATGTATATATACAAGTTATTTTTGTTGTTGAGAATATAACAGCAGAACGTCTACCAATTCAACAGGTTTTGCATGTACAATTCAGTGACACTGATTATATTCTTCAGGTTAGAGTCATGTATTTTGAAGTAAGTATCATTGAAGGCCTGTCCTGAATGGGAAGAGAAAACCTGAAGTCCCCAGTTTTTATGTGACCTTTTGTATTTTATTTTTGTTCTGATGCCTTTTTCCCAACTAGATTGTGAGTTTATTGTGAGCAGGCAGTGGTGTCTGCCTCCCTGCTTGTGAGTAGCTGGCCTCGAACAACAAGAACAACAAGGGGAGTGGTTGGTGGTCCTGGGTATGGGTTTGTGTAAGCAGAAAGGGAGTGAGAAAGAGGGATTCTGGAAAAAAGCAAAGGATAATTCAGGTGCAAACAACACATAAAAGTTAGCAGTCTTTATTCAGTGAACTGTTTATTCATGATTCATGCATGTTGGGTCAGTTGCTACATATCAGAGATTACTGGCTCCAAGCAGTGCTGATAAACATTTTATAGAAAGTGATTACTTAGCTGCCCTGGGACTGAAACGTTCTCGGGGAGCCTTAGATCAGCTCATTTCTTCACTTGGGCACCACTGTTCTGCAGTGCCCTGGCACTGAGCAGAGTGACGGTTGACGTCTTGGGTTCTAGTTTGTGTTTTAGGTCCATAGAACTTCTTAGAAGGTAGGACATTTTTTTTAGTAGGTGCCACAATTGGCGAGATTGAATGAAAACACAAGGCTGTGATTTTTGTTGGTGATGGTGATTTTTTTTTTTTTTCCTACATTGTCATAAATATGCACGGAACCCTTCCTTCAGAAATGCTGTACTTACTGAGTTCCAGGCCCTGGGGATACAACAGAGATCAAAAACCACAGTACCTGCCTGCATGTAACTTCTGACTCACTGGTTTTTATGGCTCCTGACCTGATGAAACCAGTTTGTCTGAGCAGTAGAACACTGATTGCCCGTATTCATCCAGTAAGCATTGATCGGTCACCTACCATGTGCTGGGCCTCGTGTTAGAACTGTGGTGTAGAAAGACAGCTGATACCGAACTGCTGTTTCCAAAGCACTGGACAGGCAGTAAAGAGATGGCCCTGGGCACTCTGCATCACAGACAAGAAGATGAGGCTCCTTGGGGTGGGACCAGGTCAAGGAAAGCTCCCAGAGAAGATGTCATTGGAGCTGGTCCTAGTGGATGGAGGAGTGGTCTGTAGGAAGGAAGGAGGGATAGGCATTCCTGTTCCAGGCAGAAGAAAAGGACAGGGGGAATAAGAAGGGGTTAAAGAACCACAGTTCCTTTGAGGTGGCCAGAGCCAAAACAGTATGGGAGGCGTGGGAGGAGAGAGGAATGAAGCACTGGGAGGTCCAGTGTCCAGTTTGGGAAACGCCTTCCTCGTGGTCTTTATTTTGCAGGCAGTGAAGAAACATAGAGTTCAAAGAAGGCAAATGACATAATCAGTTTGTACTTCAGAAATAATAATAGCTAACCTTTTGATCTGTTTCCAAAAATCAGCCGATGACAATCCTATGGATCACAGTAGTCCAATCCTATTGTGCATGGGATTGCTTTCCTTGACTTGGCCCCACCTCAAGGAGCCTCTTCTTCCTGTGTGGTTGAAGAGTGCCCATTGACTCGATGCCTAACAACAACAACAACAACCTTTTGAGATCTTTCTCTCTGCCAGTACAGAGTTAGACCATACGTATGTCACAGTATCCAATCCACATATCCCCCCATAAGGTAGATATGGTCCATCTTCCCTTATCAGCATTTCCAAAATTCAGTACATTCTAAAAGTCAAACGTTTTGTTTTTTTCTGTAAGTTGGGCCACATTGGGTGCTAAAACTTGACCTGAACAGATGACAAAATTTATAATCCTTACTTATCTCATGCAGTGTGAATATTCACCTGTCTTACTGCAGAAATAGCAATGCATTTAGTTGCAGGTGCAGTCCCAGGCCCTGTCGGGGAGTGTTATGAAATGTATAGTATACATATTGTATTGCGATTGCCATTTGACAGGTCAGGAAACTGAGGCACAAAAGCCATTGAAGCAACTGCCCAATGTCATGTGGCTAGTAAGTGATAGGTCTGAGATTTGAACCCAGTTCTGAGTCCAGGGCTCTAGTTCTTTCCGTTATGCACCTTGTCTTTCTGCACATTTGGAGAAACTGAGTCCAGGCAGTGCCAGCCAGTGATTGACCCTCCGGCAGCCATGATTCCATTATTCTTCCTTCCTTTCTACTAGTTTTCAGGGTCTGAAAAAAATCGGCTTGCACCTTTCTGTACCATTTCTGCTTTACTACTCAGAAAAGTAACCTTTTAACATTTAAAGGGTCTAACTGAGGTTAATTCATTTTATAAAAGCTAAAAGCAACAAGGACTAGCTGAGAGCACTTTGAGCAGAAAAGTTTAAAGGTGTGGGGTTGTCCTGAATGTGGTGTCCACGTTTCCAAACTCTAGACCAGTGGTTCTCAATCAAGGGTGACTTTTCCCCCAGGGGACATTTGACAACGTCTGGAGACATTTTTGGTTGTCACTACTCCGGAGGAGTGCTACTTGCTTCTAGAGGGTAGAGGATGAGGACGATGCCCAACATCCTACAATGCATAGGATAGCACCCAACAGCAAAGTATTATCTGGCCCTGAATGTCATTAGTACCAAGGTTGAGAAACTCTGCTGTAGGCTTCATGTACTCGTTTATCTGGTCTCTCTAGAGCGGTGGTTCTCAAACTTGGTGTACATGAGAATCACCCAGAGGGCTGGTTGAAACAGTGCCCCATCCCCAGAGTTTCTGATTGGGTAAGTCTAGGGTGAGGCCTGCGAGTTTTCCTTTCTGGTGGGTTCCCAGGTGATGCTGATTCTACTGGCCAAAGGACCACACTTTGAGAACCACTATTGTGCATGAAAAGAGAGTTATTCGTCACTCAGCCTGCCTGTGTAGACCCACTGAGGGAGAATACAGTTTACACTTTGTCCTCTTTTTGTCAGCTTCTGGGATATGTTTGCCTAGAGTCATTCACACGTACTCTCCTCTTTCTCAATAACACCAAACTATATGTAACAGCGCTAAATACCAATACTCTCCCCAGACAATATCAAACCAGTGTGGAATATCAAAGTTTCATTCCATCATACCTGGAATCACTGGTAACTAATGGTTAAGGCAGTGAGCTTGGAGTGTGGTTAGAAACCTTCAGGGGTTACTGTGCTGTGAGCGGTTAACAGAGAATGGGAGGACCCCTTTGTACATATTTTGTTGGAGTAATAAATCCTTAAGCTCTTTTATTTATTTTTCTGCTAAACCTAAACTAGTATTTTTAATTTTTAAATTGCCTGCACTTTGAAACTAGAATGATTGGGCAGGGAAAGTTGAAGAAAAATTCATGAAGTTTCTTTAAAATATTATTGAATCAGTAAAGTAGGACTGTCTCTTCAGTAAATTGTAAAAAAAAAAGGAAAAGATGCGCAGTAAGTTTCAGAATCTGATTTTCTGGTAGGGGAAACAGAAAACGAGACTTCAGTTTTAGAACAGAACTGAATGTGGTGAGACAACAGGAGCTGATTCTCCAGACAGGTTTGCTTTTGGGACTTCTTTGGACTGCACCAAAGATTTACACAGTTTGTTGGTGGAAGGCTACAATTTTTAAAAGCTAAAAACTTTATTATAAAGCCTCATGAATAAGTAGTTAAGGCTGTAGGTCTGCTGTCTTCATGTTTGAAAATTAGATTTTGAAGATGAGCATGTTTATACTATTGTTTCAGGGGCCCATAGACTAAGATGGGGGTCTGCAGGAATCTCAGTGTTGTTTGGCCTAATTCGAGCAACTAGAGATCTCACATGTTTGAAAATATTTTAAGATCTTGCACATGTGCTGGTAAACAAAGATTACAGAAAACCAACTTTTAAAACTTTTGGTAGCGTCTTTTTCCTATTTATATCAGATTTGTTTCTCTTAAGCATTTCTAAGCATACTATGATGGGTTTTAGGGGAGGGAAGGAATTATTTACAGATTGTTCAAAATAATCCTAAGTAAACAACTTGAATTTTAAGTGTTATACTTAGAGAGAGACCTGGCATAGCTGGACATTGTTAGCTTATACAAAAAACCAGGGCATTAACTGTTGTATTTCAGTTGTCATGCAGTGCCTAAAAGTAGACTCCTTGATTTGCTATATAAAATAAACGTAAGAAGTGGGAAGGCAGGAGGCGTGAGTGGGAATGCACTTATTTCTCTGTTACTATAGTAGTCCTTCAGTGTTACAATCATTTTCTTTTTATAGCATCATTAGGAACAGAGACTGTGGAGCCAGATGCCTCACTTTGAATCCCAGCCCTGTGACCTTGGGAAAGTTACTTCACCTGTCCGTATCCTGGTTTTCTTCTTTGCAAAATGGAACTAATAATACTACCCGCCTCGTAGGATTTTGTGAGGATTACAAGAATTAGTATATGTAAAGTGCGTAGAACAGTGCCTGGCACAGAGTAAGCACTACAGTATATCCAAACGAAACTCGTTGCCGTTGAGTCAATTCCAACTCATAGCGACCCTATAGGACAGAGTAGAACTGCCCTATAGAGTTTCCTAGGCTGTAATCTTTACGGAACAGACTGACATATCTTTCTCCTGTGGAGTGGCTGGTGGGTTCGAACCACAGCCTATCAGTTAGCAGCTAAGAGCTTTAACCACTGCACCACCAGGGCTCCTGAGCACTACATAAACCAAACCAAACCCATTACTGTCAAGTCAATTCTGACTCATAGCGACTCTATAGGACAGAGTAGAATGCCCCATAGGGTTTCCAAGGAGCGACTGGTGTATTCGAACTGCTTACTTTTTGGTGAGGAGCAGTAGCTCTTAACCACTCTGTCACCAAGGCTCCCCTGTATAGGTGTTAGCTATTATTATTACCTTCCTTTTAATTGCCTTAATCTTATCAAAAGCTAAAGATGTCTGTATTTACTCTATGTGTGTGTGAGTAAAAAAATTTTTTTTTTCCTGACTGCAGCTGTACCATTTTAGGGGTTACTTACTAACCTAAATGCTTATAACTATCTTTGAGTCATGCTTTTTCTCTATTTCCGTGGTTGGTCACTGACAAGTCATGTCAGGCATAGTAGTTTTCCCTTATAAATCTTTTCCCCTCTGTGTTAGAAGTCCCCAAGCCTACCCCAGGTTCAGTGATTTGTGGGAAGACCCACAGGACTTGATTTATTACAGTGAAAGGATACAAAACAAAATCAGTAAAGGGAAAAGCCTCCTGGGGGGAAATCTGGAGGAAATTAGACTCGAGTTTTCAAGCATCCTCTCCCTGTGGAGTCACATGGGACCTGCTGAATTCTGCCAGCATTGAATTGTGACAACATTTGTGAAATGTCGTCTACCAGAGAAGCTCATTAGAGACCCAGGGTTTTCATCAGGGGCTGCTCACATAGGTACCCTCTGCCTACCATGTACCAAAATTCCAGACTCCCAGAAGGAAAGCAGATGTTCAGCATAAACCACATTTTTTTTGTACAGATTTATACAAAACCACTCCCTTTTGTACAGTGAGTCACTTCTGTGAGTTAAGGAATGGTGGGGACCCTCCCCAAATCTAAGTTCCCAGATGCCAGACAAGGGCCAACCTTGCAAACAGGCCTTCTAAGGACAGCAATCTCAGACCTGCCATGTTAACTCTTTTCTGCACACCTGTCCATGATTACCTAGTGCCTGGTCACTGGTCATCTTTTAAGCCTTGATTACTCCAGTAGCCTATTAACTGTCTTCCACATGTCCAGGGATGCCCTACTTGATTCTGTCCTACAAGCTGTTATCTTGGACTCTGTTTTTATCATGACTTTCCCCTACCCATCACCTTTCATTAACTAATTATTTCATCATGTCTGTAAAAGGACTCTGTGGACTTTGTAACGTCCCTGCCCAGCTTTATTTCTCACTTCTTAGTGGTTCTTTAGTGTCCACTAAAGCCAGTATGACACAGTGGGTAAGAGCTCAGGCTGCTCGAATCCACCAGATGCTCTTTGAAAACCCTGTTGGGCAGTTCTGCTCTGTCCTGTAGGGTCAGTATGAGTGAGAATCAACTCGACGGCAATGGGTTTGGTTTTTGTAAAGCCAATATGCTCTGTGTCCCCCATTAACACCTTGTACATTTTCCACCTGGATGTCTTTGCTCATGTATCTCCCCTCACTGGGGACAGTCTTTCTTCCCTCTCTCACATATTCCAATCCCTGTCTCCCATATTCCTTCTCTCCCAAATTCAAATTACCTCTTGAGTCCAGTTCAAGTTCCTCTTTCTCCATTGAATAATTCTCCCCAGTCCATCAATCGCTCTCCTTTTTTAAGCTTCCACCTTCACCTGTAGCATCTTACTTATTACGCTTAATTGATTATGATCAGGTATTATTTACCATTCCTTCATGTTTATTCACTTTGTCTTCCCAAATAGTCTGCACATCCACAGAGCAGGGCACCCAGCAGGTACTCCGTAAACATCCACTGGTGAATTGATACAGGAGCCCTAGTGGTACAGTAGTTAAGAGCTTGCTGCTAACCAAAAGGTTGGCAGTTTGAATCTATCAGTCACTCCTTGGAAACCCTATGGGGCAGTTCTGCTCTGTCTGTAGGGTCCCTAAGAGTCAGAACCAACTTGATGGCAACAAGTTTGGTGTATTTTTTTTGGTCACTACTGATATTGTTTGATATTTTGGTATATCTCAGAACGTTTCTGTCACCTACCAAAACCAAAAACCTATAGGAAAGAACCGGCAGGTTATTAAAGCACCACGGAAGAAAAATGCCTTTTTTGCATTTGCGATTGTTGAATCTGTATCAGTCCAAACTCGCTGCCTTCTATAGACTCATAGTGACCGTATAGAACACAGTAGAACTGCCCCATAGGGTTTCCAAGGAGCGACTGGTGGATTCAAACTTCCAACCTTTTGGTTAGCAGCCATAGCTCTTAACTACTGCACCACCAGGGCTGGAAAATCATATTTCCTTGAAATTTCTATTTGCCCTGAGCTTAAAAGAAATCAGACCCTGGGCTTAATTTGCAACCTATTGCAAAATCTGCATTTTCTCTTTAATTGATTAAACGAATAACCCATATATATCGGTATACAACTTAAAGGTGGTTAAGTTGCTTTAAATCAGTCCTTTGGGAATGATTAGGGTGTTTATTGAGATTTCTTTTAAAAGATACTAAGTTTTAGAAATGCCAGTGTTTCAGGCGAGGTAGAACTTGGCCTTGTGCGTTTGCAGAGACCCTTGTGGGCTATTTTAGTCTATTTATCAAAGTGTGGGCATGGCTTTCAAGGTAATCATGCTGGAAAATTATATGATTGAACCCAAATGTATGTTATCATGGAATTATAGTTTTAAAAATGGTATTATTCATGACTCTCAAAAGATGCCTCCTGGTTTGAGGGCCAGTGCTTTTTAGAAGAAAAATCACACTTTGAACCTTTGCTCCTGCTATATTATGGCTTAAGTAGATGAGGCTTTATAGAATTGGTGATTCCCTAAAATATATTTTTTTTAACTTTTAATTAGCTCTTCGAGGGAGTCAAACAAAATTACTGAAAGAAATGAAAAGGAGCCCCTTTACCTATTCTGATCATCAGGCAAACCAAACATTAATCTCCTGGAATAAATACTTCATTCTTAACCAGAACGGTGGTTTTAAGTCTTCACTTTTCTTATATCTATGTAAAAATGGCGTGAGTGAGGTGTCTGACCTCTTCTAACTTCACGAGGGGGAAGGAGAATCAAGATCAACGGCCCAAGGCTGATTGCTGTGAGGTGGAGGTCAGACATACCTCTTCTTGCCAGCCCTTTTTACCAGGTCAGACACTAACCGTCCCTCCCAGGCAGTGTCTCCCTCTCTGCTGAGTTCAGTAATTCCTTGGAATGGTCACACACAACTCACAGACCATGCTCACAGTTATGGATTTTATTAGGGAAGTAACAGGTTACAGTTCAGGTTCAGGAACACTCAGGATGCAGATTCTCAATCAGGACAGCCTCTTTTCAGCTGTGCCCGCATGCAGGCCTCTCTATGGCCCTCAACCTCTGCCCTGCTAAGGCAACTGTTACAAATCTCATTTAGCTCTGCCAACAGGTTCCCAGAGGCACCTCATTCCATCAGTAAGCCCAGCTTTAGCTTCTTGCGTTGGCAAACCTAGCTCCACCAAGTGCCTTGAGGCACCCTCCTCCTCTAGCAAGCCACCTGCCGGAAGGCACTCAGCTTTCTCTCTCTGTGGGCAAGGCTGCCTCCTGCTGGTCCTAGCTCTGCTGCTGCCGTTTCTCTCCCTCTGCTTCTCGCCATCTTTGGTGTTAAAGCTCTCTCTCAGTCTCCTGGTTCTATGAGCTTCTTAGTGCAGGGATCCTGGATCTAAAAGATGCACTCCATTCCTGGCTTTCCTTTCTTGGTGGTGGTGGGATGGCTCATTTTAAGCCTAGCAGGATGACAAAACTGACCAATCCCTTTGTTAGAGTTCCATATACCTTATTTGCATAGGTCTAATCAATCTTTGTGTGTGAGTCACAAAGACTGGCTGGGAAAAAAAAACAAAACAAACAAACCTGTTGCTGTCAAGTTGAGTCCGACTCATAGCGTTGCTGTCAAGTTGAGTCCGACTCATAGCGACCCTACAGGACAGAGTAGAACTGCCTCGTAGGGTTTCCAAGGAGTGGCTGGTGGGTTCGAACTGCTGACCTTTTGCTTAGCACCAAGCTCTTAACTGCTGTGCCACCAGGGCTCCAAAGACTGACTAGAGGGGCCGTATTAAGTAATTCATTGCACCACAATCTACTATAGTAAGATAAAAGAACATGCAGAATTCTTATCCTTGGTAGATAGGATGGGAAATATTATTGCACAGTATTTAAGAGTAATAATTTATGCTTTTCCAATAACTTCTTCAATTTCTAAGGATTTCAGATTAGCATCTGTGCAGAATGGGGACCATGTATTTCAATTAAGGCTTAGGTGGAGTTTCTTTGTTTATTAAGTACTTTATAATCCTTAGTACTCAGGAAATACCAAAGACTGTTTTTATTTTTAATTTTAAGGTCAGATTCCTAAGTATTCTTAAGGGTATACTGTTTATTTGGAATAGAGCATTGTATCAGTTAACTGTTGCCAAGTAACAAACTGTCTCAAACCTCAGTGACTTAAAAGAAAAACAACTCTGTAAGTATTTATTATTGCTCATGAGCCTACAGGTCACCTGGACGGTCTATCTCATCTCTACCAGGCCCACTCGTACATCTATGGTCAGCTCTGGGTCAGTGCTGTGGATCTTAGCTTCTCTCTTACATATTTGAGGGTTAGCTACCTGTGGAGTCCCTGGGTGGTACAAATGATTAATGCTTTCGGCTGCTAACCAAAATATTAGTGGTTTGAGTCCACTCACAGGTGCCATAGGAGAAAGGCCTGGCTGTCTACTTCTGAAAAATCAGCCTTTGAAAACTCTATGGAGCACAGTTCTACTCTGGCACACATGGGGTCACCATGAATCAGAGCTGAATTGATAGCAGCTGATTTGGTTTGGTTTTGGTTTAGCAAACTGCAGGCTGATCAAGGGTAGCTTTAGCTGGGACAACTAGGCTCCCTCTGTGGGATCTCATCCTCCAGCATGCTAGCCCGGCCTTGTTCATATAACCTAGGCAAGCATCCAGGAGAGGGATTGAAAATAGGCAAGGCCTCTTGAGGCCTAGTCTCAGAACTGGCACTCTCTCACTTCTGCTGTGTTATATTGGCCAAAGCAAGTCTTAAGCCACCTCATATTCGAGAGGTAGAGAAATAGATTACACCTCTTAATGGGAGGAACCACAAAGTCGCATTGTAAAGGGCATGGTTACAGGGAGGGGTAGAGAAGTGGGCATGTTTTGTATTTTCTTTACCACAAATACATTGCACCTTGTAGTTGGACTCAACTAAATCTAGACCTTGAGCTAGAGATTATTAGAATCACTGTTTCTATTTAGTACAGATATCAGAATTTCTTTCAACTAAGTGAGAGCTTTGAAGTTCGACCTAGGCTTTTCCATACTCTGGATTTATTTGGGAGGAAAAAGGTAGTTTAATGCTACATATTTCCTTATTGTTTAGGAGTTACTGCTTGGGAGAATAAAATACAGAGCTTTCTGAAAAGCCTCCTTTTAAAAAAAAAAAAAAAGTTCTACATATTCCCTATCATATAAGCCTACTTTGCTTTGACTTATTTACCTTAGTAATTGTCTTAGGCTCGGTTCTCTATATAAGCAAAACCAGTAAAGTGTGTAAATATATATAGAGAGAGATATTAAGGAAGTGGCTCACGCATTTGTTGTTGTTAGATGCCATCAAGTTGGTTCTGACTCATAAGGACCCTATGTACAATAGAACAAAACACTGCCTAGTCCTGCGCCATCCTCACAATCGTTGTTATGCTTGAGCCCATTATTGCAGCCACCGTGTCAGTCCATCTCATTGAGGATCTTCCTCTTTTTCGCTGACCCTCTACACGTAATTGTAGAGGCTGGAAAGTCCCAAGTCCCTTGGTCAGGCTGGAGGCACAGACTGGCGAACCAAAGATCGGCAGGTCAGACAGCAGGCCTCTGGCTCACAGGTTACACAGACCAATGAATCCCAAGATCAGCAGACAAGATGGCAGGTCAGCTGCTAGCTTAAGTCCCAAGAACCAGAGGTTAGACAAACAGAAACCAGCTGCAGGATCCAGAACAAGCAAAAGCCCTCAAGCCTTGCCAGAAAATCCACCTATATTGAATGTAGGCCACACCCCCAAGGAAATGTCCTTTCAATTGATTGGCTCCTTACAGCACATCCCATCATGGAGGTGATCACATTATATAAGATCTCATCATAGAGGTGATTACATCATTATACAACTGCCAAACCACTGAGAATCATGGCCCAGCCAAGTTGACACATGACCTTAACAATCATAGTAATATTCTAAAACTGAATTTTCATGATAACAGAGAAATGAAATTGGACAAAACAACTAAACAGAGTCAGAAAATTTGATCCAGTGCTGATGTGGTTTGTATAATTTTAGGATTTTCTCTCTGCTAGCGTCTGCCTCCCTAAGTATAAAATGAAGGTCATGTCTGTCGTCTTTGCTACCTCACAGAATGTGGCATCATGTTTTCAACAGATCACAAACTTTTCTTCAATTCTGATATGTGTCTATAGGATGCCGCAAGTAGCATTGTCTGTGCCACCACAGTTTACCACTGTGAACTTATAAAAAGTTAAGCAGTCTAACAACCCGTGTTTATAAAGAGGCACAGTTCATTGCCTTTATCTTTCAGGACCAGAGAGCCCTGGGCCTTCCAGAAGTGTCTTTTTTCCCTCTTCCCCTGTCTTTCCACTCTGTCCACATGGTCCTCTACTCACCGCTCCTTTGGGAGTGGTATCCTCACAGCCTCTCCTTCTGTGTCCTCTACCCCTCCCTGACCACCCTGTCACCACTAGCTGTTGAGAACATATCCGGTCCATTTCTCCTTCTCAGTACCAGGGCTTCCTCACCCCTGTGCACTGACCTCCGTGGATGCATTGGATCCCCTACCAGATTCATCTTGGGATAGAACAAGCCTGAACCCAGGCATGAGTTCACATTGATGGCAGCACAGATCACAGAGTGAGCGTCCTCAGTGAGGTACGTAGGGTCCACCTTACTGAAACAAGACAAAGTGGCTCCATCATCTTTGAAATAGCTCTGACTCCGGTACCTCTGGTTACACAAGCGCTAAAGACTTGACTCCTATTTTACCACTCAGGCTCGTTTGCTTTCAGTGGTAAGGATTAAACAGATACGCTGATTAGGGAGTGGAAAATTTTTACACTTTGAATTTTAGACAGCTATACTAGAACATTAGACAAGATAAGCCCTTAAGTGCCTCAGAGTTACAAGGAGGGTGTTTAATGTTAGCTTGTTATTAGTGCTTACTGATGGGGAAGTCAGCTCACCCTGCTGTTCTCCTGATTCTCAGCACTCCACATTTTTTCTGTGGGGGACCCTCACAAAGTCTCTGTTTTTCTCACAGGTGTGTTCTTTCTCCTCAGTGTCTGCCAGCTCTTATCTGCCTTCTCACCACCCTGCCCAGATTTATACAGGATAGTTATATAATTTTGCATTATGCTTTTTTTGACTTAACATAAACATTTTTTCATGGCTCCATGGTCTTTATGCCAATTTTTTTTATTGTAGTTTAAATTAATTTTACATTTCAAGATAGTCTCCCATACAAAATTTTATACATATATTGTTATGTGACCCTAATTGCTCACCCCATTCTGTGATGGCACATTTCTCCGTTCCGCCCCTGATTCCCCATGTCCATGCAACCAGCTCCTAACCCTCTGCCTTCCCATCTCACCTCTGGAAAGAAGCTGCCACTTTGGTCTCTTGTGTCTACTTGACCAAGAGGCACATTCTTCATGAGTATCAGTTTATGTCCCACAGTCCAGTCCAATCCCTGTCTGAAGAGTTGGCCTTGGAAATTGTTTTAGTTCCGGGCTGATAAAGAATCCACGGGCCATCCTTTCTGGGGTACCTCCAGTCTCAGTCAGACCATTAAATCTGGTCTTCTTACTAGAATTTGAGTTCTGCACCCCATCTTTCTGCTGCTCCATCAGGGGCTCTCTGTTGTGTTCCCTGTCAGGGCAGTCATTGGTGGTAGCTGGGCACCATCTAGTTCTTCTGGTCTCAGGCTGATGAAGTCTCTGGTTTATGTGGCCCTTTCTGTCTCTTGGGCTAATACTTTTTATGCCTATTTTTAAATGACTGTATAAGCTATTGTGTCAATGTATCAGTAACTTATTTCATTATTTAACATTTTTTTTCCAATTTTTTACTCCTTTGAACAATGCTCTTACGAACTTTTTTTTAATGTTCAGTTTTTTTTCTCTCTGTAAATAATCTCTTCAGAATCAAATGCCAAGCCTGGAGTGTCTGAGTCAAAGTTTATTGTTGTTATTGTTGTCATCATCATTATTATTATTATTACTGTGACCATAATGAGGGGGGTGGTTCTCACTATCATATTTTTCCACAAATAATGCACCCATGTAAATAGTGCGCCCACAGTATAACGTGCAGCATAACTCATTTATGAAAATAGCAGGAGAGGCTTGCACAGTTGGAAAAAAACGTATAACATGCATGTTATTTGCATTATGCTCACCAGAGTTGTTAGCTCTGATGTACAATACCAACACAAAATAACGAGGGCCCTAGCAATGGCATTTCATTATTGTTTTGAATTGTTTCTTTGATTATCCCTACAAAACAATACATTTTTAAAAAATTTCAATCTGAACTAGGTAAAAATCAAGAAATACTACCCAACTTTAGTATATCGTTTATTGAGAAAATAAAGAGATTACCTACCATGCTAAAAAATGATAAATAAGGTGATGGTGGTGGCGTGCATGAAATCTAGTTACATGTACATAACAATATACATAGTTTCATGTGGAGATACCTTTTCTAATCTGTCCATGGAGGATGTCGCAGCTATATGTAAGTCAGTGCTTCTCTAACTAGGAGGGCAAAGGAGATTGATGGTTGAAGTCCTCCACAGGGATCATAGCATGGGGAAGTTTAAAAAACATTTATGTAGCCTCTGAAAGAAACAACACATTTCCTTTCTAAGTACCTTTTGGAAAAATATCAGACTATTGTTTTTAAATAACTTAAAAACAGAGCTTGGCAAAGAATGAATGTATTTCTAAGGTTTTGATTTTAAGGAAATATTTTTTTTTTTCAGATTGACACGGTCTCAGAGTTAAAAAAAAATCCATCTGTTTGAAAAATGGGTAGAATAAGCAGCAAGAAAAACATAAAATGAGTTTAGGTGAGTGGGTGGAAAGTTGTCAAAATATTAAAGGAAAATTTAAGTTGTTTTATATCAGTGGAGAGAGCAGCTCAGACATTCATCTAGGCAGAAAACATTGTGGTTTATGTAAAAATAAAACCATCTCATCTCAACACTTCAGCAATTAGATGATTTATTAATGTCATCTTAAAATGTTCAGTAGTTTGCCTCTGTAAAATGTTACTAACTGTATTATTATGTTTGCTTTCAGTTTACTGAATAGTAGATTTTGCTTCCAATTTACTGAATTGTAGGGTTTTTTTTTCTTTTAATCTGTGGAATTTGTTGATTTTGTAATAAGCAGTCCAACTCAAGTGTATTTTTACAACTATTTCTTAAACCAGTGAGAAATGTTCTGAACATAACACAAAACAATTCTGATACTACTAGTAGAAATTATGCAACTGTGTTTAATCCATAGGTTGTTGAGAGTGCTGGAGTGTTAGGGGTTAAACTTGATATTGGTTTGATTTAATCATGGAAGTGGGAGATTGTAGCAGTATCTAAGGAAGGAGAAGGGTATGTTTGAAAAAGAGAAGAGAAGGATTTCCAACAGTGATCAGAAGACAGGACGTGTTGTATACAACAGCTGCTCCTAACCAGGGGTAACTGGTTTGTGTCCAGTTCACATACAAAATCGCATTATGCTTATTGTGGTGCTAGCTTATTTATTTATTCTGGATGAATGAAAATCAACATCTGGTCTTTATTTTCTTTTAATTGTGGTCTAATCAAATTATATGTGATGTGGTCTAATCACCTATATGATGTTGGTGAAGAATACTGAACATACCATAGACAGCCGGAAGAGTGAACAAGTATGTCCTGGAAGAAGTACAGCCAGAATGCTTCTTAGAAGCTAGGATGGAAAGACTTCATCTCACGTACTTAGGACATGTTATCAGGAGGGATTAGTCCCTGGAGAAGGACATCATGCTTGGTAAAGTAGAGGGTCAGCAAAAAGAGGAAGACTCTCAAAGAGATGCACTGACACAGTGGCTGCAACAATGGGCTTAAATAGCAATGATTGTGAGGGTGGTACAGGACCAGGCATTGTTTTGTCCTGTTGTACGTAGGGTTGCTAAGAGTCGGAGCTGACTCGACAGCACCTAATAACAACAGTCACATAGAGTAAGCTGTACAGATCTTAAGTGCATAGCTGAATGAGTCCTGACAAAGGCATACACCCATGTGTCTAACTCTCTAGAGCCCTGCCCTTTCTTTGGAAAGTTCCCTCATAGCCCTTTGCATTCTATCCTCCTTCTCCCCCAGGGGCAACTCTATTCTGATTTCTGTCCCCATAAACCAGTTGTACTTATCTTAAACTAAAAAAGAAACATATAGTGTCAACATTTAGTCTTAGTTTGTTTTTTTTTTATAATTTTATTGTACTTCAGGTGAAGGCTTACAGAACAAATAGTTTCTCATGAAACAGTAGTACACATGTTCTTTTATGACATTGGTTAACAACCCCACAACATATTAACCCTCTAACTTCTCAACCGTTTTTATTTTTGGTGAAAATACACATAGCCAAAGATACACTGTTTCAAAAATTTCTACATGCACAGTTCAGTGACATTGACTACGCTCTTCCAATTGTGCTGTTATTCTCACTTAAGATGAAGGCTTACAGAACAAAATAGTTTCTCATTTAACAGTTACTACAAATGTTGCCCTATGACAATGGTTAACAATCTCACAACACATCAACAATATCCTTACTCAATCTTGGGTTCCCTATCACCAGCTTCCTTGTCCCCTTCTGCCTTCTGGCCCTTGTCACTGGACTCCTCTTAGTGAATGTTTTGTTTTAAAATTTTTATAATTAATTTTTTAATGAAAATGTGCACAGCAAAACACACAAATTTGCACAATTCCTACATGTACAATTCAGTGACATTGATTACATTCTTTATGCTGTGCAATCGTTCTTGCTGTCCTGTTTCCAAGTTATTGCCCCCCACCACTAACATAATAGTCTCAATGTATTTTAGTTTAAGGTTGTAAACATTATTCAGCACCTACTGTGTGCCAAATCTTTTTTTTTTTTTTTTTAACTGTTGTGGTTTAAGTGAGAGCTTACAATTCAAGTTAGTCTCTCATACAAAAATTTATACATACATTGTTTTGTGACCCTAGTTGCTCTCCCTATACTCTGACAGCACACTCTTCCTTTCCACCCCAGATTTGCCGTGTCCTTTCAACTAGCTCCTGACCCTGTCTGCCTTCTCATCTCGCTTCCAGACAGGAGCTGCCCAGTTAGTTTCATGTATCTACTTGAGCTAAGAAGCACACTCTTCACAAGTATCATTTTATGTCCCATAGTCCAGTTTAATCTTTGTCTAAAGAGTTGTCCTCGGGAATGGTTTTAGTTTTGAGCTAACAGAGAATCCGGGGGCCATGTCTTTCAGGGTCCCTCCAGTCTCAGTCAAACCATTAAATCTGGTCTTTTGACTGGAATTTGAGTTCTGCACCCTACTTTTCTCCTGCTCCGTCAGGGACTCTCTGTTGTGTTCCCTGGCAAGGCAGTTATTGTGGTAACTGGGCCTGTGCCAGAATCTTTGCTATTGTTAGAAATACAGAAATAATTGTGACAGAGCTGACCCTTGATCGTACACAGCAGGCCACGGTGAGCACCAGGAGAGGCATTGAGTGTCCTGGGAGATTAGAAGAGGAAGAGGTGTGGAGCTTAGAGAAGGCTTTGTGAGTGCAGGAGAGAGGATCACTGTGTTCCTTACTGTGTCTCAGAGGTAATGAAGCAAAACATTAAACTTTGGCTATTTTAGTCATTTGTCATTTTCCTGCATATGTGCAGGATTTCCTCATCTCCCTGTGTGTGTCCTGATGAAAGTAGAGGCCTGGAGACATTGTGTGGAATGATTTCCTCTCTGGGGTTATGAAGACCAGGAATTATCAGTGAATGAGAAATGGAGTGGACTCTGCTTTGTATCAACATTGCTCTTCTTTTTAACTCCAGGTTCTCAATAAGTGTTTTCTTTCCATTTATATCTACTGCATTCCTCATTTGGCCCAGACAGTCAAGCCAGAAAGTTCACCCAATTTGTTTTTACCAAGAAAAGCTGTTAATCTTTTTTTTTTTAATTGTACTTTAGATGAAGGTTTATAGAACAAAATAGTTTCTCATAAAAGTTAATACACCTATTGTTTTGTGACATTGGTTGCCAACCCCATGACATGTCAACACTCTCTCCTTCTCGACTTTAGGTTCCCCATTACCAGCTATCCTGCCCCCTCCTTCCTTCTCATCCTTGCCCCTTGGCTGGTGTGCCCATTTAGTCTCATTTTGTTTTATGGGCCTGTCTAATCTTTGGCTGAAGGGTGAGCCTCAGGAGTGACTTCATTACCGAGCTGAAAGGGTGTGTGGGTGCCATACTCTCGGGGTTTCTTCAGTAGGTATCAGACTAGTAAGTCTGGTCTTTTTTTTTTTTTTATTATGTGAGTTGGAATTTTGTTCTACATTTTTCTCCAGCTCTGTCTGGGACCTTCTATTGTGATCCCTGTCAGAACAGTCTGTGGTAGCCAGGTACCGTCTAGTTGTGCTGGACTTAATCTGGCGGAGGCTGTAGTACTTGTGGTCCCTTTGTCCCTTGGATTAATCTTTCCCTTGTGTCTTTGGTTTTCTTCAATCTCCCTTGCCCCAAAGGGGGTGAGATCAGTGGAGTATTTTAGATGGCTAAGAAAAGCAGTTAATCTTACTTTTCTTTACATATCATTATATAATGAGCATTTTCTATGTTATTAAAAATTATTTGAAATCCTAACTTACAGTGATTGCATAATCTACCATATATGGTCATAACATAGCTTGAAACATTTATATTACTTACAGGGTTTTGGTATTAAACTAACTTCATAATGAACTTCCTTATATATAAATCTTTGTTTATTTTGTTCTTATATATCCCTAAAAGAGCTACTGAGTGACTATTATCTATTAAGTATATGATATATATCTATGTATATATATAAATTAATTTGATGTATGTTATTAATTTGCTATTCAGAAAAGCTGCACTAATTTGTATTCCAACAACACTATGAGAGGGACAGGCAGTTTTCAAATAGGTTTCCTCTCACAATTGCTTTTTTAGACAGAATCTCTAGCTCATGTGGTATCTTTGAAGATACTGTCCAGCTGATTATAAGGTCACTTGGGAAGTAGTACTGAAAATTGAAAAAATAGTGTAAGTTTTCCTGAAGTACGAAAGAAGATAAAACTACTAAAGACCACCCTTTTTCTTTTTTCCACAGAACCATCCGAGTATGGCTGAAAAGAGACAGCGGTCAGTACTGGCCCAGCATTTACCACACAATGGCCTGTAAGTAGGTGAACTGTTCTACTTGAGAAAAATACCTTCATTGTCTTTGTTGATTTAAATTCCGAAGTGTCTGATGAAATAATGCTACTTGATTTCAGAATGAGTTTCTTAGTTGCCAAATTCTCTAACAGGCTGTGGTAAACTGCAGGAAAACTCCTTTTCCTTTGCACAGGAAGTTGGGGCATACTGGCTTAACTGAAGTGGACTTGAGCAAAGCTGAAGAGGGGGGAGAAAAAAGGAAAAAAGAGCTTGTTTTCTTCCCTCCTGGTTTTCTTTTGCGTTTATTTGTTATTTTTGAATTAATTATTTGGCCAGCTTAATATTAATAGTAATATACTAAGTATTAAGTAACTTTGTACTTAGTAATAGCTGAAATTGACACTAAAAGAGCACTGTATACCCCCATAGCTTTAAACCAGCCTTAGGCATACATAACCTTGCTCAACCTTTTAACAAACTTCTGGGTACTGTGGAGAGATTTGGTCCAAGGTGCAACGGAATCTAAATAGAGAATTGTCTCAGTACTCAAGTGTGTTCTAAAAATAAATCTACACCATAAAGCTTCTGCATTGCGATTTTAAAACAGCCCTGGCTGTTTCGTGATAGCCCATTACATTTAATCTTTAGCCCTTTGTGCATATCTAGACAGCATCGCCACCCTTGTCTCCCACTTCTTTCTTTGGCCTTTATCGGAAAGCCCATCGTGCGCTCTGGGCCCACACCCACCCTCAGCTTCGGTTCCTTAAGCCCTGCAGAGGATGCCTGGATCTCACCCAGACCCAAGCTGAGGTTGAACCTTGCTCTCCCAAATTGCCGTATGGGAAGCTTCCACAGCTGCTAGTTTCCTTGTGGTTTTGGTGCTTGATGAGGGACTTTCCTCGCTGAAGGATTTCTGTATTCAGAAGAGAAAAAGGCTTGCTGGTTTGTTACTGCAGACTATTATAAGGTTTTCTAAAGAGGACCTCTTGACAGATATTTCAGACACACCATTCATGGCTTTCTTAAGGGTTTTCCCAGAGGCTATAGAGGTTGTTATAAACACAGAACATCCAATTACTCAGCAAATTCCAAATCATTAGTTAGCATTTTCTCATTTGCACTTATATCCCAGTGCAGTGCTTGGATCCAGAAATCATTGTCACAACAGCTGATCATTTACCCTAATGGTCATTTGTTCTACCTCCCATGGATAGCTTGGGCAGACCAGTCAATGGCTTTTTTTCCTTTGTTTAATAATCATTTAAGAGAACGAAATAAGCTTTTTTGCAATATTAGTATATAAAAGTAACTATTACAAGAGGCACTATAAAACTTCACAAAAAGTAGGTTAGAAGCACTACCTGAAAACCTGATCACAGTTTATTGTCCCAGGCATTTGTATCTCCTCGTTACTCGTCTGCGCGTACTGTGGATGGATAACGTTACTTTTTCACTCTGAAATATGAAGCGACCAACGTCTTAGAAAAGGTGTCTGTAGACTCCATTTGATAAATTTACTGAACGTTTGGAACAAGGCAGAGGCAGTGGGACACTCTGGGCCTCTGAATCCACCCTTCACCTAACTGAGGGAAAAATATGACTCCGTTAGGCTGGTGACTTCTTCAGTGTGCCAGTGCTGATAGCTCTGATGGCCGGAAATAGCAGCGGCCTGAGGAACTCCCACCAGTGCTGGGGAGTGTTTTATTGTCTGAGTGGAAAATCTTGTTAATGCGAATGCTATTGCTGGTACGCCTCCACCCCTGGCTTCCTCCACACTTCATATTGTGGCGATAGCTTAACCTCTTGGAGGCCTTACCCTGGGAGTTCTTGCTCACTAGAAGAGAGAGACGGAGCCCTGGTTGCACAATGGTTAAACGATCAGCTGCTAACCACAACATTGGTGGTTCGAACCCACCCAGTGGTTCCACTGGAGAAACACCTGACAATCTGCTTCCATAAAAATTGTAGCCAAGAAAACCCTATGGGGCAGTTCTACTCTGTCACATGAGGTCGCTAAGAGTAGGTATTGACTCTGTGGCACCAGAAGAGCAAAAGGTAGAGAGAGAGAGACTGAGATAGATTGTGTCCTATGTTTAGTCTCAGTAGTAACTCTTTGGCTTGTATTTTTCAGAAATATTTAGTACAGCTTTGTAATTAACCACTCTCCCAGGGCACCAAAACCCTAGCAATTGAAAAATACCGCTTGAAGCATGTGCTCTCTCTCGGTCTCTCTCCTCTTCTCTCTTGGCTTTTAGATCTCGCGCACCTGGCTCTGGCTCACTAACTTTGACTTCACTTTCCCCTCCTGAAATAGCTCGCGTCTAGGAAGCAGTGGCTGGTGGTCACAGCCACAGTGCCTCTGCTGTGGGTGGCTGACACCTGCGTGTTTTACCTATACATGTTCAGCCTGTTGGTTCCAGATGCTGCCTTATTGCCTCCATCTGGTGCTGTATCTGCTGATAAGACTGCAAGGCACTGCCAGAAGAAAACAGTGAGTGAATTATGAGGAATAACTGCTCATCTGTTAGGGCGACTGCTGTATTTCAAAATTAAAAACAAAATGAGAGGAAAAGTGCCATATTGGTTCTAGAACTATCTGCAGATGACCCAACTTCAGACTTTCTAGTGGTCACCACCAATGTAAACTTTGTTCCAGTGACCCGACACCATGGTCAGTAAGCCAAACTCAGTAGATTGCTTCATATAGGCCAATTATGTTTCAAAACATTATCTCATATGACAAAAATAACTTTTAGAATCTTGATACAAAAGGCAACTCTTAGTTTCTGTAAGTATCTACTATGTGCCACATGCTTTTTTGGTCATATCACTTTATGAAATAATCCCACCAGCTGTATGAGGTAGATGATGTTTTCACCATTTTACTGATGAGGAAACTGAGGCATGAATGGTTAAGTCAGTTGCTTGTGGTTGGAATTTCAGGCGATGGTATTCTCTGACAACCAAACTATGCTACCACCTACAGTTATGGGGTGGGTGCCCAGACTTTTTCTGCAGAGGGCCGGACGGTAAATATTTAGGCTTTGCAGAGCATACAATCTCTGTGGCAACTACTTACCTCTGCCATTGTACTACGGAAGCAATCACAGACAATACATAATGAAAGGAAGTGGCTGTGTTCTGTAAAACTTATTTACAAAGCAAGTTGCTGACTGGATATGGCCTGTGGCCTGATCTAGAACTTGAATATACAATTTTGGATTGCAGTGATGCTTTTTTAAAAGGCTACTGATTTGAAAGATAATTTGTTTTTTGCTTGTTTATAAAACTACATGAATATCCAAAACCTTTCTTCTTTTTTTTATAATTTATATTGCTTATTTCACTAGAAGCTTCCCTTCTAGGAAAAAAGCCAGAACATCTTTATATACAGAACCAATAAACTAGGGAAGCTTTTTTCTTTTTTAATGTAGCCTCATAAAATTATTCAGCACATTGCAATTTTTAAACAAAAGGGGAACTTTTATGTATTTTTTTGTTATAGAATTGGGGTTAAAAGAAGTGAAAGAATTGAAAAGAATTCTTTTAGCAAAAGAATCTTTAAACAAATGCGTTAAAATATAGTACCAATTGAAGACTAAGCAAAAGCGATGACATTGAATCTTTGAAATCGTCAAACCGTAATTTGATTTGTCAAAGATAATTTGCATGCATGGTTATTAAAGAGCACTTGGATTATATGAAGTTATGTATTTTTGTGGTTTTATTTAAAAATGATCGTTCTTTATAATCTCAAACATCAATATGGTAGATAGGATGTACAGGCGTATAGTCAATTCTGATTGTTCTCTGTAGAGATGATTACTCTGGGTACCTACCTTCCGCTGCAGCTGAAGCAGTCTCTCTACCATCTGATCATGCTGCTAGCTGCGTTTTGGGTACAATCCAGTATTGTAGTTTACTTTCTTGTTTTCGATGGTGAATATCAGCCCACTATAGAGAGAACTTTAAATTGCACTGTTTTCAAAAACGGTGACTTCATTTATAGTTGTTTTATTTCCTGTTATTTTATTAGAAGTTTTATTTCAAAGTATACTCGAGTGTTTTTTCCTGGCATGCATTTCCTTGTTCTTCTACGGTCAACTAAAATTCTTTAGGCTAAAATGCACCTAAACACTTCTTTTTCCAAGTGCTCCATTTTCTAGAACACTTTAATTCTGATTTTTATTGGAAGGAGATAATTTAGCGTTTCTCCTTTCTGGAAATCATTCTCTTGCCCTTGTTTTCTGGAAGAACTGTAGGTAGAACACGGAATGGGGTAGGTACACAAGAAGAGGCAGGCACTAACCTAATCTCATACACTGCTTTAGACAAAGAAACCTGTCTACACCTCACAACTCTACTTACTGCAAACTGGGTTGTGTGTGTCAGCGTAAAGGGAGCAATTTTTAACCATTGGGGAGAAGAAGTAATCTCAAAATGGCTTTTCTACCTATCCCTCCTCTTGCTTACATATGCCATGGATTGGGAACCCTGATGCTGGGAACCCCTCTTTCTGGTGATTCCAGCTACTCTTTTTACCTTAGACGGGGAAGAGTGGCAGGAACAGGATGACCTGCCGTGCGTGTAAGGAGCAGATTTCCCACTGTAAGTGCCAGTCACCAAACTTTTCCAGGCTAAAGGTAGGAGTTTCAATCAGATGAAACTTCATCTAAAATTATAAAAATAATTAAGAAGGTTTTCAAAATTAGGATGTTTCAGCTAAAACAAGAGACAGAACTTTAGTAACGTTTTCAGTTTATACCATTATTTACAACATACACACACACATTTTTACCTTCTTTTTTAAACCTAATTTGTACAGCTCTTTTTTATAATATATTTGGGACAAAGACTTAAAATGCTTAGCTTTGCTCTTAATGTTGTCTTTGTCTTTTTGACAGCTCCTTGCTCTACTATGGCTTACCATCATGATAGTAGACGGATATTTGTGGGCCAGGATAACGGAGCCATAATGGTAGGTAGCTTCCAGAATGTATTCATTATATTCTTTATATTGACTTTCCCATGTTCACCCATATTAGACAGTTTAAATAAACTTAACAACAAGTACCTTCTAGTAGATTGTTTGTCATAAAAAATGGTTAATTCAGCAATTAATATTAGACCTAAGAATGGATTAATTTCAATTAGTGTTTAATTGTAAACTACTTCCATGGAGCTCAGAATGCTGTTGTGATTGATGGTTTGGTGCTCAGGCTAGCCCACAGAGTGTAGCTTTCAATGCATTTCCATATGAATGTCAGGATTATCTTGTCCATTTCTTTAAAAAAGACAGTGGGAATTTTATTAGGGATTGCATTGAGTCTGTAGATCAATTTGGGGGGTACAGGTAACCCGACTTACAACAGAGTTCCGTTCCAATGACTGTATCATAAGTCGGTTCTGATGTAAGCTGAGTACCTCATTTTTTTATTTTATTTTTTTTAGTTTTCATTATTTTTCCTTTTATTATCAGTATCTTTATAAATCTGATCTTTATTTTTGGGGGTTGGAAACATTACATATAAACTTACAGATATATTTTAATACATATATAAAAAATTTACAAATTATAAAAATTTACTGCAGTGATGAAGAAGAGTTGGAGGATGTTGGCATTTTGTCAGTTGTGGTAATAACTCTGCTTGTGGAAGGTTCTGGATCATCTGGATTATTCCTGGGAATGGGGATAGCATTTCTAGTAAAAAAAATTAGTAAAAGTTGTCTGTATGATTCTTTTCTTTTTTTTCATATATTTCACAGTAACATCTCATTGCTTCCCAAATCTGCCTGTCAGTTTTAGCAAAGCGATCAGCATTTGGGTCCATGTTTTCAAGCAGTTGAAGACCCTGATTTAGTTTAGAAAAAACTTCAACTAATCCTTTCACTGTAAAATTTTTTGACTTCTCTTCTTCCTCTTCCTCATTATTTCTTTATTCTTCAGCATTTCTTTCCTCTTCAAAATCCATTAAGTCCTGATCCGTCAATTCTCCTATCTTATGATCTATGAGCTGTTCCACATCAGCGATATCAAATTCTAAATTCAGCGCTGTTGCCATATTGATGATTTTTCTGCAGATCTCTTCCATCATATTATCCTGAACAAATGCTTGGAGCGTGATCACATAACTCAGTCCGTTTTTCCATATCCCCTGCATGCATTTTTCTGTAATTTCCTCCCAGGAGATGCAGTGTTCTGTCATGTAGTCCTTGGAGTTACTTCTGTAGTAGACTGGCAGCTTATTTTTGTCAGTGTTTTTGAATGCTAGGGAGTTTTCAGAATGGTAAATAAGAAAAGGTTTTAATTTAAATCCAGCAGCATTTCCTTCAAGCAGCAGCATGATTCTGTCCTTAAATGCCTTGAAAGTAGGCATCGACTTTGCCTCTTTGTAAATATAGATCTGTTCTGGGATCCTTTTCCAAAACAAGCCCGTTTCGTCCATGTTGAAAATCTGCTCTGGTAGATATTCTTTATTTTGCATTGTCTTGTCCAGCCCATCCTTGAATTTTTCAGCAGCTTCAACATCGTCATTTCCTGCTTGTCCAGTTATACACACGATATGTAAGCCAAATCTGCTTTTGAAGCAATGAAACCAACCCTTGCTGATATTAAAGTAATTGTGGTAGTCTTCTCCTTGCTGTTCCGTCAGGTTTTCAAAAAGCCTGCGTGCTTTTGTTTGAATTGTTAGTAAACTCATAGGAATCCTCTTCTGCATTTGATCCTCTGTCCAAATCATTAACAGTTTCTCCATCACGTGGATTGACCCTTGCCTCTTCTTTTTGAAAATTGTTGATTTTATGCCAGTCACTCCTTTAACTGCCTCCACAATCCCATTCTTATTCTTAATGATTGTTGAAATGGTCGAACGAGATAGTCAGTCCTTCCACGTGTGCTGTTTTGCTGACTTTCTTTCCATTATCATAAACCTTAAGGATTTTTATCTTTATATCCATGTCTAGAGCCTTCCTCACCTTCTTTTTTAGATTAGAATTTATAGTGACGTGATTTCTTTTGCTAGACATATTGTTGGGGCTATAAGCAGTACAGGTGTTACAATGTGAGAAACTTGAAAAACTCGGCTTCAAATTAACTACTGATGCTTCTTATGGTAGGCAGCAGTGGATAAGGTCATGCTATAGGCCTGGTCTACAGTGACATCGGTGTCAGTGTCGTAACCACGAAGTTGGAGTGGTAACGGTACGTGCGCAGTTCAGTTGTCCTGTGTCTTAAGAGTTGAACATTGCCCAGCTTCCTATCCATTATGACTCCTGACACCAACACAGACTTCATTGTAGATTAGGCCATAGCCTGCTATACGGCAGTGTTTTAAACAGTACATCATAACATTCAACATCTGTGAGTGAACATCTGAAAATGATAACCTTAGCAAATTGTGCGCTGCAACACTGTATGTAGTACATATTACTAACGATAAGATGTACCAAAAAAAAAGCACAAAAACAGACAATTTTAAGTGTAGTTTGTCGTTAACTCGAATTTGTTATAAGTCAGGGGCTACTTGTATTGCCATCTTAACAATATTAAGTCTTCCAGTCCATGAACACAGGGTATCTTTCCATTTATTTACATCTTTAATTTCTTTTCAACAATGTTTTATAATTTTCAGTGTACAAGTCTTGCGCTACTTTTGTTACATTTTTTCCTAAGTGTTTTACTCTTTTTGATGCTATTATAAATGGAATTGATACCTTAATTTCATTTTGGGATTGTTCATTGCAAGTGTATATAAATATAACTGATTTTTGTACATTGATCTTATATCTTGCAACCTTGTTGAACTTGTTTATGAGCTCTACTATTTTTTGAGCTGTGTGTGTATGTGTATGGTCTTCAGAATTTTCTATATACAAGATCATGTCATTTGCAAATAAAGTTGGTCTTCTTCCTTTCCAGTCTGGATGCTTTTTATTTTCTTGCCTTGTTATTCCTGATCTTTGAGGAAAGCTTTCAGTCTTTTACCATTAAGTATGATGTTAGCTATGAGTTTTCTGTAGATGTCCTTTCTCAAGTTGAGAAAATGCCCTTCTCATCCCTTTGATTTTTGTTGAGTGTTTCTATCATGAAAGGGTATTGGATTTTGTCAAATGATTTTGCTGCATCTATTGAAATGATCATGTTTCTTTTTTCATTTATTCAATTAATATGGTGTATTGCATTGATTAAATTTTGTATGTATCATCTTGAGGAATTCTTAGTGTAGCCAAGGGAGCAAAATTAAACAAACGAACAAAAACCTCCCTTGTAGTTGGAGGGAGAGAACATACACAGCGCTCACTCATGAAGGAAGAGCTGGCTGAAAATGTCACACTGGTCAGCAGCACTTTCTTTATTCAATCTGGTCTCCAAAAAAAATGATAACTCGAGTACAGGTCTGATGAAGGAGGCAATTCGTATCATTTTTATAGCTAATCTTATATCCCAAGTCTTGTGATAACTGTTTTTGGATTTTACTGTGCTTCAAAAGTTAAAATCCTTTTACTTTTTAAACCGTAACTATTTTCTAATTGTGTATATTTACTTTTAGGAATTTCATGTTTCTGAAGATTTCAATAAGATGAACTTTATCAAGACCTACCCAGGTAATTAAAATAGATACACTCCCCTCACATAAACATATAGACACACACACACAAAACTGGAACACCATCTCTTATGATCGAAATTAGGTTTTCATGTTAGCTTTTTAGTTTTGTTTGTCCAATCTTGTGAGAGGTCATTAGCTCTTTAGAATTATCTACCGTTCGTTTATTGCTCATTAACATTTAAAGTTTTGTATAATATTCCATTGTATGCATGTTTAAGATTTAACGTAACCATTCTTTTATTATTGGGCCTGTGTACTGCTTCTGGAGCCCCAGTGGCACAGTAATTAAGAGCTTGGCTACTAACCAAAAGGTCGGCAGTTCAAATCCAGCAGCCACTCCTTGGAAACCCTATGGGGCAGTTCTGCACTGTCCTTTAGGGTCAGTATGAGTTGGAAACGACTTGAAGGCAATGGATTTTTTTTTTGGGTACTGCTTCCATTTTGATAGTGCACACTGTAGTATATGTGTATGTGTTATATCTCCTTGACTTTACTCAGACTCTAAGTCTGTAACTGATTACTTCCTTAAAACAAATTTCCTGAAAGTAATTAGGTCAAATGTTATAAAGTTTTTGATGCTCTTGAGCTATTTTCCAAATTTTTTTGCAATCTCATGACTAATAGCTGAGTTCTTGCTCATTAAGTCTTCACAACATTGTTGCCTTATAATTTTTTTTTGCCAGTTTGATAGATGAAAAAAACAGTTCTCTATTTTAATTTATTTAAGCCTTGTTTAGCGTTGATCATTTGTCTTTTTTTATGAATGTCTGTTCATGGTTTTGCGCATATTCCCAGGGAGTTACAGTGTTTTTCTGACTGATTTGTAAGAGCCTCCCATTATAAGACTATCAATACTTTGGAACATCTCTGTTAACTGTATTTTATCCAGTTTTTTCTTTGCCTTATAGATTTTGATATTTTTAAACTTAACAAAAGCAAGCTTCTAATGATAACTTTAGATTGGAGTTGCAAAACCAAAGCAGTTTGATTAAGTTGTGGACTGTGTCTGGCCGGTTAGCTGACTCACATGAAATTTGCCTGGAGGAATAACAACTGGTCTTATTTTATTCACCCTGTCTTCCTAAAATTGTGTATCTCGTGTTTGTGGATAACAGCAAAAATTAGTCTAGATGTTTTAAGTGTATTTTTGTGACATTTGGCCTAATTATATGATATAGGGAGCTGATTAGAGAACTTTAATAAGAATGCCAAATTGCCTTTTCCTAGTTATCTGCTTACCTGTTCTAAATTTAAAATAGGATAAGAGCGATCCAATTATGATACTTTTTAACTTGGAGTATCTTGGTCCTGTAAACTGTTTTGTGAAGGTGAACTATGACACTTTCCTATCTTGCATTGTTAAATTACGTACAAGCATAACTAGTCTTTGAGCTGCCATTAAAAAATTAAAACTACAACAAAAACAACAACTTTGAATTCTTAGCTACCATTTGCATATTTATCTTTAAAATAAGAATGCTTAAGCCCTTTATGGAGTATATACCTAGGAAATTGGAGACCTTTCTTAAATGCCTGATAGATTTTTATCAAAAAGCAGACTCCTTAAAAAAATCATTTCATCTGTGATTAAATTCCTTATTAAATTATTTCCTATTTACACATCTAATGATACTTTTATCTGTATTTTGGTTTTCGAAGTTCTTCATAAGCTATTAGGCAGCATAGATAGTTTTTGCCGTGGTTTCCACCCTTTGCATTTCATTAACTGCTAACATTTTAAAAAACATATTAGGGGAACCAATACAGAAATTGCCAACTTTTTTATTTTGCCAACTGAGAGAGTTTAAAAAATAAAAATGGAGCAAAACAAACCTTACTTATTTTACTTGATTTAATAAAAAAAAAAGGACTTTTAAAACAAAACAGCAGAAAGCATATAATCTTAGAAATAGAACAGTTTTTCCCAAGATAGGGTAGTTGACTATTAAGCATTTTTACTACAAACTAGTGTGAACTTTCTCACTGGCCTGAGTCCGACAACTGTAGGTTAGTAGAAAAAGTGTTCGTGTAGAGTCAGACAGACCCAATTAATTTATCACTTATTAGACTTTGGGCATATAATTAACCTGTTGGCTGCTCAGTTTTCTTATCTGAAAATGGGTACCTTGTATTTGTGCAAGCTGGAAATACCAGCAGAGCAGAAAACACACCAGCATTCTCACTAACTCAGGTCTCAGCAGATGGTTGTTGTTGTTATTTGAGACTTGGCTTACTCTTGTTTCAGATCAATAGCGATTAGTGTGCCCTTTCAGTTTCAGAATGCTTTGCAAGCGTTTACAGGTTCAGTGTAACCTCTTAGCAGGGGTGAAGCTGACACTCACAAAGGGCTTTGGGAAAATATTCTCTCCGCCCTTCTGAAGCAGCCTGTGTAGATGAGAGCAGACTCAGTGGTTTCTCTGTCTAGCCTCTGACTTCATTAATCCGACTGGGCAGTTATTAAACACTTACTACATATTAGGTCCTGTACCAGGTGCTGTGGGAGCCCAGATGAAGTAGAACACAGACCACTGCCCTGGTGTGGCTTTCAATCGACCTAAAAATGCAAATATTTCAGAATTTAGCTAATAGACACAACACTTCCTCATTCTCAGCTCATATTTTGGAATAGAGAAATTTCCAAAACTTTATTGAAACAGTAAATATTCTGTAAACATTAAAATGTGTAAACATGTTCTCTTGAGTACAGTAAACAAGTCAATTTTCCAATCTCTCTTGAACATTACTCTTCAGTGCTTTGTAGCTTCTAATTGCCTCCAGTGCCTATGACTGTGCATTGGGGTGGGCAGATTACCTGGGATCTGTTCACAGAGTGCAGGGATTGCTGTGATAGAATCGTTCAGACTTTGCAGCAAGAGTCTACGGCTGGCCGGCTTGAGAAGCTAAGCCCAGGTCTTCACCGTGAAGAATTGTTTCTGCAGCTAACATTGCCTCCTGAAGCATGCAGACTTTCCCTTTCTGTCCCTTCAGCTCATCAGAACCGGGTGTCTGCCATCATCTTCAGTGTGGCCACAGAGTGGGTGATCAGCACCGGCCATGACAAGTGTGTCAGCTGGATGTGCACCCGGAGTGGGAGCATGCTCGGGAGGCACTTCTTCACCTCCTGGGCCTCGTGTTTACAGTATCCTCCCTCTAGAACACGGGGCTGCCTCCTTTCCCAGTACCCGACCGCTTTTCTCAGTATTGAGTTTTGAATCTATCGTAAATTATTGCTTGAGATCCAAAGATTGGATGATTCCTACCTGTTTCATATGAAATCCAAGAATTTCTGTATCTTCTGTTCTTTGATATAAAGTTGGTTTATTGAAAAATAAGAATTAAATGAATTGCTGCTCTCTCTGGGGAAATGCTATAGGTTTTTAATACAAAATCTTGGAAAACCCAAGTCTCAGGAAAACCTTCCCCTCATTTCTTTGCATTTCAAATTGAAAGGCTTTTGGTTATATAAATAAATTGATCTTCTAGTAATTCGTTATTTGCAGAACCTGTAAGAAGATATACCATATAATAAGGGGTTGTGGCCCTGGCATGCATAAATGGGCCACAAGGAATCTTAATAGTTTATACTCCTTGAAATGTTATGCCAAAGTTTTGTTTAATGCTTTTGTTTGGAGGGGGTATATAACCCTTACAGTATTCTCAAAGGTGCCTCAGGATCCCCCAAAATGTTAAAAATTACTGCCTTAAAAATTTCATAGTATGATATGAAATTTGTTTCTAATAGAGCTCACCTTGCTGGTGTGTAGCTGTGAGTGCTATGCATCCTAGTGATGGCAAGATCAAGATTCTGTTGACAACATGCAAATACCCCGGGTTAGTTCTCTCTCAGAGTTGAATGTCTGGCAGAGTACAGTTCATTCTTTGCATTAAAAAAATGTTTGCCACGAATGAATGAACGGCATGGGATATTTAAAGTAGACCTTTAAAACTTTAGGATCCAGCAAGGGAAAAATACTCAGATATATCTTGAAACCAAGCGTTCCTGCTATATGTTTGGCTCCTCATGTGTTTTTAAAGGAAATGGCACAAAATCAGATAGTCATGACTTAGCCTGAGGGGCTCCTTTTGGCCTGTTTTGAAGATAAAAGTAGTTATTGTATAACATAGAAACTACTGATTTTCCACAAATTTTTGTGGCTACAAACTGAGTGAGAAAGTAATGAGTTGTTACCAATAGTTAATGTATTTTTAAAGTTGAAATTTACTATTACTCCAAATAACTGTCTAAACTACCATCAACCATTTAAATCATCCTCCTCATTTAAAGTTTAATCATCTATACCAAGAGAAAGACTTATTCATGTCCTGTATTTGCTTTCCGTTTCACATGATTTCCAGATTTCATAAATAGCCATTTTGTTCCAGTTCCTTCTTTCTGTGTTCACTATTGAATAATTTTACTTTTTCACACTTTATTATAACTTTATCGTAACGATTTGTTTTCATGTCTGTTTTCTCTACCAGCTCTTATTAATCTTTTTCATTGCCAGTTTCTAGGATCGATCTTGCTTGATATAATACAGGTACTCAGTGAATTCTTGTTGAATGAATGAATATTAACTTTCCCAGAAATTCCATCTATTTTAATTTTTTTTTTCAATCTTTACATGTTGCATGATCTTCAGTTGGGTATTTCCTTTCTTGTTATAATTTCAGGTTTGTGCTTATTCTCTTTAAAATATACCTTTTCTGTTTTATATCTTTGATTATAATGCTGATAACTTTTATAGAAGGATTTTGTAGTATATATCCTTGACTGCTTCTCCTCAGATATGATTTTGATACTCAGTATGCCTTTGTTGGGGATTATTCTGGACAGATCACCCTGCTGAAGCTTGAACAGAACACCTGTTCAGTTATTACAACCCTCAAAGGACATGAAGGTAGGCTGTATAATCACTTGGAGGTTTTCTCCACCTAATCTGGGTATCCAACTTCACTTCTTAACTCTGGTTTCGTGAATGATCAGCTCCTTATGACCCATCAGATTTAAATTTGATTGACCAGATATGGGATTTAGGATCTCAAAGAGTAGAAAGTAGGGTGTGTGTTACCTTGTTTGCTTTTTAAATTAAATTATTGTTTTTAGAAGACCTTTATAAAATTCCTTGTAAATGCCAAGACTTTTGGAGGAACTATTACTATTATTATTTCATTTGTTAGTTTCCATGTCAGTTAATAAGACTTGTTAGATCAGTACCATTAGAGGAAATGTATGGATGGTTGAGCCTCTATTTGGGAAACATACCCTGAGCAGGGACTGAGGGAAAAGAGCTGCTGAGTAGAATTTCATCATTTCTACAGTGCAGTGAGTTGACAAGGCTCTGTGGCAGGTCTTTGCAATTTCATTAGTTGCATTGGGTAATTCATCAAGTACAGATGTGTAATAAAGACATCTCCTTGGCTGCTAAGCTATAACACAATTTTTATATACAGCCCAGGATCAAATTCTGATTTGAGTCACAAATTAGAAGCTGTGAGGCCATCTGGCTTAGATTGAAGACTTGGTGATTTGTTGAAAGAAATAGTGATGGACCTATTTAGGACAATAGTCAGTTTCTAGGTTTAACAAGTTAAATGTACTCTTTGCTTTCTAGCTAATCTGTTGAGGTGAAATAGACTGTATCAGATCAGGGACTTTGTAGGGGAAAAGGAAAAAAGGAGAATAGTAACTTCAGTTAGAATAGATTTAGGCCAGAAAGCACAACCCCTGAAGAAACCAGTTTTCCGTTTATGACTAATATTCTTATGACTCTCTGGGCTTGTAAGTATTCTCCGGGTTGCTAAGGGCAGAATGGGTTCTGGTAATTGAGTAGTATTCATATTGAAAGACCATGTTTGTCTGCTGCTAAGCCTCTAGCTGAAGTGTAGTATGGGACACAGGATGAAACAGGGTCAAGTTTCATGCAAAATTGATTCCTGTAACCAGCTTTCAGAATACTTCTTTTTTCAGTTTTGTTTTTGGAAAGTGTATGTGAGAAACTAGTTTGTTTTTTGCTTCTGATTATGTCTACATCACTTTTCTATATACCCACCAAAAATATTATTAGCTTGTGTGACTCACTCAGTTTCATTAAGTTGATTAATTTTTTTTCTAGGCAAGCAGCAGTCAGTGGAACAATGAAGAGATCTATTGAAAGAGAAATCTGTAGAAAGACAGATTTCCCCAAGGGTATCAAATTTGATAAGTTAGCCAATATAGAGTATGAAATGTAAGGTTTGGATTTTTTTTACCTAAGTTTTCTGACGTAATTGTGTGGTACACCTACAGACCTTTTTTTTCTGAGGCACTTAGTTTAATTCTTTAAAAAAGCAGACATCTTGGGGTAAACTGCCTGGAAAGTCCCAGAGACTTGGAATAATCTAGATTTTTATCTTGTATAAGATGACCACAGTAAGCTTTACTGGTTGGCTTTCCTCATTAAATGTTACTAGCTATTTTTTTTCTAAAAGTTTTTTCTGAACTAACCTGTCATATATTGCTACTATTATATATATATGTGTGTGTGTATAGAACAAGGAAAAATCTGTTTTAAAATCTTTATGTTCAAAGTAGTTTGATGTACAACAGAAAATCCCAATCTTCCCACTTTGGATAATAGATGTGCTGTGTCTTCTCTGTATCTCCTGATAAAGTGTTGAATGACCCTTTGTACAGTGAAGATACATTTTTACTTAAAGACTCAGGTAGTCCTGATTCAGTCTTCAGCTATCAAATTTATATGTCCTAATGTCCTGGTAGTGCAATGGTTAAGTGCTTGGCTGCTAACTGAAAGCTCAGTGGTTTGAACCCACCAGCTGCTCCATGAGAGAAAAGACCTGGCTATCTGCTGCCTTAAAGGTTTCAGCCTAGGAATCACTATGGGGCAGTCCTACTCTGTCGTACAGGGTCACTATGAGTCAGAGTCAATTCGATGACACACAGCAGTGTAGTTATACTTAATCTCTTTCTCTCTGACACTCCTAGGTAGTATTGCCTGCCTCTGGTGGGACCCTGTTCAGCGGTTACTCTTCTCAGGAGCGTCCGACAACAGCATCATCATGTGGGACATCGGAGGAAGGAAAGGCCGGACACTCTTGCTTCAGGGCCATCAGTGCGTGACTGGGAGGGAGGTGGATCTGAGCTTGGGGGGAGACAGGAAAACGTTAGTGTTCTGATACTGGAGAGATATGAATGAATCTCAAAGAGTAGAATTGGAGAACTTGCATATATTATTATAAAAACAGGTATCAGTGCCGTATGCTTAAATTATGAAGATCAAAGAAGATTATTATTGTTCAGACTCCTAGTATATGTATTAGTTATCCCCTTCAAAGACATTTTGGGATTATGCACCTTAACTTCGTTTTAAGCATTTTTTTTCAGCATGGCAAACATCCAAACTCATACCCAGAGACACTGCTTTTCAAATTCCTTTTTATTTCTGAGGAGATAATCTCTTCCATATAAAGGTGGTCTTTGGTGTTGACATAATCCCCTTTATACTATATACATGGACAGTGCAAATCACCTTTTATATCCCGATTTTGAACTTTTGAACATTTTGATCTATTTTCTGGTGATGCTGTGGGTCAGCCTGCAGTTCAGTTTTGACACAGTTAGCTTTTTGTCTGTGTAGTAGTTTTTTTTTTTTTTTTTTAAATATTTTATTGCATTTTGCTTTTTTATAAAAGTGAGTGGCAAATTAAAAAATAAAAATGTTGACACTGTTGGTAAGACTCCAAAGCACCTAAAAGCAAGGCAGTTGAGACTAATGTATCAAGGTCGGGGTGGGGGGTCATGTCTATCTTTTGTCCTCCTACATCCTCATGTCTAGCACATCACCTGGCACTTAGTAGGTGCTCCATAGTAGTCACATCAAATTCCTGAAAATCACTAGGTGTGCCCAAAATACTAAATCTCTGTCTCTATTGGTTACTCTTTGGATTTTCTGGGCTGCTAAGGGCAGAATGGGTTCTACTAACTGAGTAGTGTTCATATTGAAAGACCATGTTTATCTGCTACTAGGCCTCAACTAAAGTGTAGTATTGGATATAAATCAGTTGGCTCTGTGTTTGCATGTGACAGAAAAGTACAGAATTAAAGTTAACATAAACAAAATGCTGCAAATATACCACCGAAAATCTTATCTGCAAGGCAAGAGAAAGTCAGGATTTTATGATATTTTTAGCTTTCTGAGAAGGAAAGCCTACTCCACAAAACGTGTGTTATTCAGCCGTCATGGCTGTTTTCTGTAACAAGTTAGATGTGCAAATAGGAAGGGGCCTGTGGAGGTCTGTCCCTTTATTCAGGGAACTTGCTCTTTTTACTCTTGCCTGTGATCTTTCTGAAAGGAGCCCTGGTGGCGAGTGGTTAAGCCCTGGGCTGCTAATCGAGAGGTCTGCAGTGCAAACCCACCAGCCGCTCCACTAGAGAAGGATGTGGCTGTCTGTTTCTGTAAAGATTACAGCCTAACAACTCTATGGGGCAGGTTTTCTCTGTCCTATAGGGTCACTCTAAGTCAGAATCAACTCCACGGCAATGAGTTTTTTTGTGATCTTTCTGGAGTTTTTTTTTTTTTTTCCTGGTTCATTATAATGCTTTGTGTTAGTTTATTATGAATTCAAACTGTAGTGCCCTTAAATAGTAATTACCACGCAAGAGTGTTGTAAACTAGTTCAACCACTGAATTAACTTCAGTTACTGAGGGAAATAATTCATACCAAGAAAAATAGGTAGCAGCCATTTCCTTTTTTCTATGCTTATTAAGCAGTTCTTTCAGCTAGCTTGACTCGTCTCAAACGAGATACTTCTTTTTGAAGGGAAGCTTCTTTTTCACTGCGGTAGTACATGAAAAGAGTGATCTGGTAAGAATAAAGGAGCTATATTGACCTTGGGTACATTTTCTTTATTACTGTTTGAATCAGTATGCGTGTGGTTGAGACCTGACTGTCTTGGTTCAAATCTTGGCTTTCCTGAGCCGCATGGCTTGTGGCATGTTTCTTAACCTCTCTTGGCCTCTGCTTTCTCATCTACGAAATGAGGGTGAATAGGATCCACCTCTCAGAGCTTCTGTGAGGATTAGCTAAGTAAGGAGCTTAGAACACTTTATGGCATATAGTCGGCCCTCAGTAAGTGCCCATTGTTGTTGTTATTGTTGTTACTCATACTCTTATTAAAACACCTTGTTTGAAGAAGGTATTGAGGGTTTTTTTTTTTTAAATAATAACAATGTATAAGAAAATGATTTCCCAGATGTCATAACTGAAACAGGAGTTGAATCCCTGTCCTTTTAACTAATTTTTTCAAACCCCATCTTTTAAGATAGCAATTTGATAGGGCTCAGTACACTTTTAACTACTTTTTCTAGTCTTGAGTATCTGGTGTTTGGTAACAAAACCTTCTTAGCCTAAAGAGCACTTCCCACCTTTCTCGAGAAGTGCCTCCACCCACCCCATTGAAATATCTCCTTAAGGCAGATGTGGGTTAGAGACTGTAGGTGAAGATTTTGACCTTGGAGAGTTGTGCGTAATGTGAACAAGAACATCAACCATTCTTGAACTGGATGCCGAACTAACGTATTTCATTAGGAAGGATTATTTTATGGTTTGGAGCAGTCAAAGTCACCGAGCTATGAAACTGTAATACTCAAGTCTTGACTTCTAGTCTTGACTATTGCTCCAGGAACACTCTTTACATTGCCTTCTTGTTGGTTGAGCTGTAGTTGTTTACTGTAAACAGAATTAATTTGGAAACTAGCCAAGGAAAGATACTACACAAAAGTCCACAATGCCAGGAGATGGTTTCCTTGGGCATCCAGAGAAGCAGTCTGACAAGCAGGCAGAAAGGGGCAGATTTCTTCATCTTATCTCTGTGTGTGAGTGTCTTGAGCCCTTTAAAAAGAAATTATGATGATTTGTCCAGAAAACCGTAGTCCTCATCTCATCTCTGGCCTGCAGTTCTTAACAACTGATTTCAAAATAGTAGTGTTTGCTTTATAGAAACGATTATTTTATGTAATGACTTAAGAATGCCATCTGGTTTTTACTGGAACCTATATGACCATAGCAAATAGAGTCAGTGATACAACGCCATTTGCAGAGTTTAATGGGGGGAGAGATTTGAGCTGAAAGAAAAACCGTTTGTTTTTTCCCACATTTAGAAAACTGACTGTCGTCTGTTTTGTTTGCAGTGACAGGGTGCAGTCACTGTGCTACCTTCAGCTCACGAGGCAGCTTGTTTCCTGCTCCTCGGATGGTGGCATTGCTGTGTGGAACATGGATGTTAACAGAGAAGAGGTAAGAGGAAAGAGCAGGGCAAGGCTGAGCAGGGCAAGGCCGAGCGAATCTGGCTTCTCAGTTTTCCACCCTATAAATGCCGACCTAGGCGTAGACAGTCCCGCCTCTTACTGTTCTGCTTATCGTTTATTGTCTGGCTATGTCCTGCATGCCATTTGCACTGCGTCCTCTCCTCATGTGAGCGAGTGTCCGCCCCTGACTAGTAATGCACACAGTCAGAAGGAATGTTTAGGTGGGTAAGAAACACACTGAAAGGACACTTGGGAAAGCGTTCCTTTATACCAAGGAAAGTGGGAGGCAGGGTGGCATGGAGGCCCTCCACAAAGCTATCTGTAGTTCATAGCGCATCTCTCTATTTCTCTGCTTTTATTTTCCATTGAATTCTGCTCCACTGAGTCCACGTCAACAGTGGTATATTAAAAAGCCACCTGACTGATATTCACGTAGTGCTCTTTTCAGACCTGCGTTTTAACCTTGGTTGTGCCACTAACTAGTTGTGAGATATTGGTTAAATAAGTGCTTTAATTTCTCTGAGTCTTCCATTTCTTCTTCCATAAAGTAAAATAGTTGAATAAGATGACTTCTAAGGTCTAAGGTCGGCATTTCAAATCCACCAGCCACTCTGTGGATACCCTGTGAGGCAGTTCTACTCTGTCCTGTAAGGTCGCTAGGAGTTGGAATTGACTTGATGACAATGAGTGTGTAAGGTCTATTCTAGTTCTTTTTAGATAGACACTAATTGTCTAAACAATTTCTCTCTCACTTTTTTTTTCTATTTTAAATAGTGCTGCAGTGAACATTCTTGACCTTGTACAATTGTTCACTTGTTTATTTCAGACAAGTTTCTGAAAATAGACCTCTGTGTCCAAGAATGTATACATTCTTAAGGCTTTTTATAGCTGTTGTCATGATTTCCAGACAGGATGTACATCCTCACTCCTATTATCTGTCTTCTCTAATAGCATCTACAACCTGTGATGTAGATACAAAGGATGGGATGCCACTTAATCCAAAAATATCCCCTGAAGTCTTCTTAAAACCAAACGATAACTCAACTAGTAAAGAATGTCTGCCTTGAGCATTATGCTATTTCAAGATCTATCTATATGGAATCAAATCGACAACAACCACTTGAAAGATTTGATAGGAACCTTAAGGGGCAGCGAGTTTATGTTAATGGAGGAGGAACAACTCAGAAAAGGAGGGTGAGAATAGTTGCACAACTCGAAGAATGTGATCAGTGTCACTATATTGTACGCATAGAAGCTGTTGAATTGGTGTATGTTTGACTGTGTATATTCTCAACCACAACAAAAACAAACAAAAAAAAAGATACGATGCCAGGGAAGATTTTAGAGTGCCAGTGGGATACTAATGACTTTTAGTTTAACTTCAGAAATATTGCACCCCTACCTACCAGGTGGCCATAAAGTCTGGAAACTTCGGTGAATGTGTGTAACGCATGGTTCATTAATGCTGCATTGCAATAGCTAATATGTTCAACAGCATCACATGGTTTGCTCAGTGTGCTGTCCTTATAGCAGTGTATATTGCAGTGGGCTGTGCAGTACTGCAGTGGACACCACACACTAATGCAGCATTCCCGTCAGACCTGCACGTGTCTGTTTTACATGGCCTTAGACTGTGAGTCTGATTCTCGCTGAATAATCCTGAATCCTTAGCATACCCATGCGTTAGTTTCCTAGGGCTGCCATTTATTGCCTCGCAATTTTGGAGGCTAGCAGTCAAAATTCAGAGTTTCTGGGTGGTACGACCAGTTAATACACTTGGTTGCTAACTGAAATGTTAGAGGTTTGAGTCCATCTGGAGACACTTCAGAAGAAAAGGCCTGGTGATCTGCTTCCAAAAAATAAGCCATTGTAGACCCCATGGAGCACAGTTCTGCTCTGACACATGGGGTTGTCATGAGTCGAAATCAACCTGATAGCACCTGATAACTGGTAAGTCCAAATTCAGGGTGTCAGCAGGGCGACATTCTCTCTGTTGGCTGTAGGGGAAGATCCTTCCTTATCTCTCTCTGCTTCTGGTGTTTATTGGCTTGAAGATACTAATCTTCCTCACACATGTACACATCTCTTTATCATTCCTTATTCCCTCCCTTCTCATTTCCAACATTTCCCCAGTTATTTCAAAGAAACCTCTCTTTTTTCTCAGTCTACTTCATTTTATTTGTTAATGTCTTCCCCACCCCTGCCCCGACAAACCCGTCCTCACTAACTAATGGCTGTCATATACACAGATATTTCTAGTGATTTATCTAAAATAAGGGAGCTCCGCTGGTGCAGTGGTTAAGAGCTACAGCTGCTAACCAAAAAGCTGGCAATTCAAATCCACCAGCCGCTCCTTGGAAACCCTATAGGGCAGTTCTGCTCTGTCCTACAGGGTCACTATGAGTTGGAATCAACTTGACGGCATGGGTTTTTTTTTGTTTTTTTTTAATCTAAAATAAGAAATAGCAAAGCCAGAAGTTTTGATACGTGAGGAAACATAATAATGAACGAGGAGCACCCACCCTTTAAACCACCAGAAATTCCCTTTAGAATCTCTGTGAAGTCTTTGTCTTAACTGCATATTTTCTGAGATCAGTGTAATTCAGAAATTCTATGATTCCGCCATCATTGCCTCCTCTTATTAGATATACAGGAAAAAAGAATCTCTTATTCCTTAATCTTTGTTTTGGTTTAATGTATAGAAAATAGTATCTTCTATTTTTATTGCCCCTTTTAACACCCAAGTGATGTTTGGGGTTAAGTAGACTTCTAATAGGCTCATCTTGTAATTGAATACAATTTGTAATTTTTCGTTTAGAGGAATATTTCCTAAGTTCTAAATAAAGTTGTTTTGAGACGTCAGTTCATCTGTTTTGTCAACAATTTATGGGGAATCTACTCTGTTACAGACTGTGGATATCTAAAGATGAATAAGACCAGGCCTCTGCTTTCAAGAACTCATTGGCTAGTGGGGAAGGTGTGGGAAGAAACGGGTACAAATAACAGTACCAGTGAATCCACTGCTAGAGTAGGGGTCTGTAGGATGGCTTTCGGTGACACAGGAGCCAGAGACTTACTTTTGAGAACTGGGAAAGGAGGGGTGACGAATCAGTCTGATGTGATGTTCACCTAGAAGAACTAGGCAACCTTTTTTCTTTTTTTCCTCCTGGGCCTGTCCTATCAGCCACCGTGTGACCCGAGAGCCTTTCCAAGTGGCAGTTCACTAGATTCTGCAGGCAGTGGGTTTTCACTCAGCTGGATGTACATTTCAAACAACTGGCATCAGAAAGAAATATGTAAAGAAAGCTCTTCAGAGTTGACAGTGAAGATTGAATTATTCCCTCTTATCTGTAGATTAGATACTGAACAGCCCTGTAAGCATTGCTAAAATTTTGTAGATTACTCAAAACACAATTAGACATAGTATTGAATATGGCAACCAGCTATAAAATATTAAGGAATTAAAAAGAAATGCTAACTCCGACAAGGTCGAGAACAATTGTATTAATTTCTGTGTGAAGATAGGGCTGCATTGACGTTGGCTTTGATTGTCTCTACCCCACAGGCTCCTCAGTGGTTGGAAAGTGATTCTTGTCAGAAATGTGAGCAGCCCTTTTTCTGGAATTTAAAGCAGATGTGGGACACAAAAACTCTGGGGTTAAGACAGGTAAGTAGCCAATGCTGAGCCATCACTGGGTGTCATGTATTTTGTCATTTGTATAATTAATCTTTCTTTTTTGGAATCACACTTTGTTCCTGCAAATTCTGTTAATTTCTTCAATTTTTATATTACTACCATTATGAGGCTAACAATGAGCAAGGTCTTTCCTGGGGTCATAAGACTGTTACGTAATGATTCCATTGCTTCTCCTGCACTGGAAAAGCTGGGATGCATAGAAAATCTTGAGAGCCTGTTTGTAAATAGATAGAAGATTTTCAAGTTTAGGACTATTAATTGTTAAAGTCAGTATTTCATGCTTGACAATCAGAATTAGAGTAAATTAGGGCATAAAATTACATGCCTTATACTGACAGAAACAGAAAGTTAAGTAACAATTTAACCCTCCATAGAATACTCTGACCCTAAGAATTTGATCCCAAGTGGTGTGAACAGTTAACACATTCAGCTGCTAACTGAAAGGTTAGAAGTTTGAGTCCACCCAGAGACATCTCAGAAGAAAGTCCTGGTAATCTACTTCCCAAAAATCAGTTGTTGAAAACCCAGTGGAGCACAGTTCTACTCTGCCACTCATGGGGTCGCCATGAGTCAGAGTTGACTCTGTGGCAACTGGTAAAGAATTTGAGATTATAGGGGACCTCATACCATCAAGAAAGCAGTGCCGGGAGCAGAGCACGTCCTTTGGACCGGGGTCCCTGCGCCGAGAAGCTCCTAGTCCAGGGGAACACTGATAAGAAAGTCTTCCCCTGGAGCTGATGCCCTGAATTTGGACTTTTAGCCTACATGATTGTGAAGAAATAAATTTCTCCTTGCTAAAGCCATCCGCTTGTGGTATTTCTGTTGTAGCAGCACTAGATAACTAAGACAGAATTTGGTACCTAGAGAGTGGGGTGCTGCTCTAACAGATACCTAAAATGTAGAAGCGGTTTTAAAACTGTGAATGGATAGACGTATGGCAGTGACAGAGGACCAGCAGCAGCAGAGAACCTACAGCAGCAGAGAAGCAGCAGCGGGAGAGAACCAACAGCAGCAGAACCAGGAGACCAGTGCGAGATGGTGCTGGAGCTGACCCACGGAGTGAGAGAGCTGAGTGCCTGTGTGCAGGAGGCTTCCTGGCAGAGTGGGGTGCCTCTGGTCACTTACATCGGTGGAGCTACAGAGCTTTGGAACACTTGCCCCAGCAGGGCAGATGGGGGCATGAGGCCTGAGGGCCAAGAGGCCACAGGAAACCGAAGCAGAAGATGAAGAGACAAGGGACACAAGAAGCTGAGCTGCCTCAGTTTCAAAAGTTTCTCCCATTTGTAATGGAAATGTCTAGCTTGTGCCTGTTCTGCCATTGTACCTTTGGAAGCAGATAACTTGTGTTCTAGATTTCACAGATGAAGAGGAATTTATGGATTTTGGACTTGGAGTTAAGACTTTTGCTATGATATGATGGGGTGAATATGTTTTCCATGTTGCAAGGATGTGATTTTTGGGGAGCCAAAGGGTGGAATGTCATGGTTTGAATTTTGTCCCCCCAAAAATGTGTATCAATTTGGCTAGGCCATGATTCCTGGTACTGTGTGATTTTCCTGCGTGTTGTAAACCGGCCTCTATGTTAATGAGGGAGGATGGGTGGCAGTTGTGTTAGTAAGGCAGGACCTGATCTGCAAGACTGGATTGTGTCCTGAGGCAATCTCTTGAGATATAAAAGGCAGAAGTGAGCAGTGAGACGGGGACCTCATACCATCAAGAAAGCAGTGCCGGGAGCAGAGCGCGTCCTTTGGACCGGGGTCCCTGCGCCAAGAAGCTCCTAGTCCAGGGGAACACTGATGAGAAGGCAGACAGAGAGAGAAAGACTTCCCCTGGAGCTGACGCCCTGAATTTGGACTTTTAGCCTACTTGATTGTGAAGAAACAAATTTCTCTTTGTTAAAGCCAAAAAAAAAGAATTTGAGATTATATTAAGTGGTTCCTTTACAACTATACCTGGAACATTTTTACTAAGTTGCCTTGAGTACTGTATTTCATCTTTTAAATTAAAGAAGCATCCCTCACAAAGCCCATGAGTTTCAGAGAAGCTCTTAGCACTATGTATCCATGTAATACTAAAGTTCTAAAACAATATATTTCTACAGCAGCCTTGAAGGTAGCCACTCACTAAAGGTGAGTATAAATTTGTGCTGGTGAGTAAAAAAGAATGCTGATTTCATGAGAGATTAGCCTGAAGTTTGTGTGAGTTAATAAACTTTCTTTGGTTTTACTTAACAAGGCTACTGTACAGTAAGGTCTAATACGAGACTAGCTGGCAATGCAAGAATCATTTTTAGCACTCATAACATTCGAGCGCTGTGAAACAGCATCTGACTTCTATCATTAGCTGAGTTCTCGCAGTGCATGGGTAGTGGTAACCGGTGCATCGTAACTGATGGGTGAAGTATTCCCTATTTCTAACAGAAACATGAAGAGAACAATTATACTCCTATGTGCTAACAACTAATAGAAGAGAATGGAAAGGTACAGGTCACTAATCTTTTAGTAGCAAAAGAATATTTCAAAATCAGTAATAATGATTGGACCATTTTGGAATGTCCTTGAAGCTTATTTCCAGAACCACAGTTTGAAAGATAAAATAGCAAAACATATGAATATGGGTATTAATTTTTTAAATGTCTTCTTGAGGACAAATTACATCTAAAACTTTATTTCAAAACTTTTATCTGACATAGGAATAGATATTTTCTTCCCAAAATCTCAGTGGGTTGGGCTCCTAAATGAACTTGGCTGTAACAGTGTTGTTTGTTGACATCTGGAGTCCCCGGGTGGTGCAAATGGTTAATGCACTTGACTGCTAGCTGAAATGACGGAGGTTCATTTCTATCCAGAGGTGCCTCGGAAGAAAGGCCTGGTGGTCTACTTCAGAAAAATCAGCCACTGAAAACCCTGTGGAGCACAGTTCTACTCTGACACACATGGTGTCGCCATGAGTCAGAGCCAACTCTACAACAACTGGTAAATGGTTGTTGACATCCAGACAAATATGAACGAATAAAAAACAGTATATGACCAATAAGGCAGGGTTGTTTGGAAATCCATACCAAGTGTCAAAATTGTCTTATCTTTTGAGATTTAATTGGTACATTGAATCAGGGTGATTATAATTCCAGGCATATCCTCCCCACTCCCATTCCCCAACTCTAAAAGGAACCCACGTGCATTGAAGCGAGGGTTAAACTCCTTGTTTTCCTCCCTCTGGTCCTCCTGGAAGCATCACTGCAGGAAATGCGGGCAGGCCGTATGCGGGAAGTGCAGCAGCAAGCGTTCCAGTTACCCCATCATGGGCTTCGAGTTCCAGGTCCGGGTGTGCGACTCCTGTTACGACTCCATCAAAGACGAAGAGTGAGTGTTACACATCTTAGCTTTATTGCGCAACTGAAACGAGAAGAGCTTGAGAAATAATATTTCCACTTGCATGTTTGTCTCTGCTGAAGTTCATAAACAATTGCTAAGAGAGGATTCTGCCCTAGCATTATAACTTAAGAGCACATTACTATTTATTCTCAAGCTGCTCCACCTGCTGGGGCAAATTTCTCCCGAGCACCATCAGGAATGATGTTCCTAAGACCCGTTGACAGTTCAGGGGACGTTCCTGACCCATGTGCTCTGCAGGGTGCTGTGCAGTGGCAACAGTGGCAGTTTGTCCATGTGCAAATTGATGGTAGTGGCTTAGCTGACAATCTACCAAAAACACCCAGATCTCCAATCTTTGTTCACACATGTATGTAAATTTAATTGCTGGGAAAGCTCAAGAGAACAATGTTCTTTCGCCCACAAAACTGAGCTAGCAATCTATTCTCAAATAAGTATTTGTGTGTAAGAAATATCTCCGTCTTTGTGCCGTTTCCATTCTTTCCTGACTCGGGCAGATCCACCATTTTATTCGCTTTCTCTTTGAACCATCTTTTAAAGTAGTAGAATGGCAAGCCTTGGCAGAGGCCCAAATTGGGAGGCTCAAGCATCGCCACAGGTGTTGGTAAATAAACTAGTGATCGAGGTCAGGGCTCTCAAGCTCCCCAGGCAGCGCTCGAGGTGGAGCTGTGGGAGAGCGCTGTTCTACCGAGGGCAGAGCAGTTTTGGGGGATCCTGCTGGCTGCCCATGTACACTTTGCCCATGCCAGGTGGTCTCCTGCACCGAGGTTCCTCTTCTATACTAGATGTTCTTGTTTTTATGTTTCGGAATGTATCAGCCCTTCCTCCAAGAAAATAAACATAAGTTATTTGGGGTGTTTTATAAAACAGTCTTGCAACTTATCATGGCTTCTGCCATCCTTTAGTTAAGGATTCAGTTTTCAAAACTGTAGCCACATTTTTAGGAGCAAATTTTAACACTATTATTGTAAGTGTTTCTTTCATGCTGCAAAGTAAAGTTATTCCTTATCCCTGGTGGTGCAACAGTTAAACGCTTGGCTGCTAACCAAAAGATTGGCTGTTCGAATCCACCCGGTGGTTCCATGGGAGAAAGAACTGGCAATCTGCTCCTATAAAGATCACAGGCTAGAAATCCCAATGGAGCAGTTCTACACTGTCACACAGGGTCACTATGAGTCAAAATAAATTTGACGGCACTTAACAGCTACAGGGACAGTCAGGTGAGTTTTAAATGATCTGTTTTATCTTTGTTAGTCGGACTTCTCTGGCAACCTTTCATGAAGGAAAACATAACATTTCCCACATGTCCATGGACGTTGCTAGGGGACTAATGGTGACCTGTGGGACCGATCGTGTTGTAAAGGTAACCTGGCTTACTTGTCTTAACTCGCATGTCAGTTTAGATGGCTCCATTCTGTGAACGGACTTAAGACATTTCTGTTGTAATTACCCTTTCTGGTTGGCAAGCTTGCCTTCCCTCTTTGTAAGTGACCCACTGCCAGTTTAAAGGCCCAAGTAACAAACTGTGTACTTGTGAGTTTCCACTCCCCTGGTGGTGGTTAATCCCAAGGGAGTTCCCCTTTGCCACGTCAGTCTTACGGAGTGAGCTGGTAAGCCACTGGCACCTGTTACATCACAGCCAGCACAGGGCAAGCCACTGGGTCTCTCCCTAACCACCCAGCCTGGGTCTTAGCAGGCCCCCTCTCGCGTCATTCTTTCCCTTCCTAAAGTTGTGTTTCATCCTGGGCAGAAAGCTTCCTAATTCTAAGGAATAACCATATTTTTTTTTTTTTCCATTAAATCACTGGGTAGCTAACACACAGATTGAAAAGTATTTTATACTTAGAACCACTCTTGAGTTGTGAAACTATAAAATATTTTATATCCCCAGAGGGCTTTTTTTAAAAAAAATTATAGTAAAATATTAGGATGTAGTTTTTCGGTGTTAAAATAATAATTATTACTATAGGCTTTTTTCATGTTTTGGTGAAGTACTTTTATCGCTATATAATTTAGGGAGATTTTGCCGTGACGAAAGAAGATTGAGAGAATTCGTAGTTGTGACCCCTTTGCAAGTTTAGCAGCTGTTTGTTTTGCAGTGTTGACTTTTGCCGTTAGACAACGTGGTGGATGATGCCTTCTCCATGCATCTTATTTCTTTCGTAGATATGGGACATGATGCCTGTGGTTGGTTGCAGTCTGGCAACTGGATTTTCTCCACCCTGATCCAGGAGCTGGGCGATGTATACACCTTATGAAAGCAAACTTCACCAAATGAAATCCTTCCCGTCTAGCTCCACAGTCACTATCGTGTAAATGGACAGTAGCCGCTTAAATCAACATTTTTTAAAAGAAAAAACTGTAAAAGCACATTATTGGGCACTTGTAGAACTACCTCTGGGACTAGTGTGGAAAAGGTTTCTCTGTAGTAGTTTGCTGGGGAATGGATTTACTTCAACATAATCTCGTGAACAATGAGCTACTGTGTACTGAAAGAATCATCTAGCAAATGAAAGTTTTAGAGGGAAAAAATTAAGCAAAAAAGTTAATGGCCTAGAACTTTCTCAAAGAAGTTCCAAGTGCAAACACACTTCTGCTCAGACTAAGTGGCTTTCCAAGGGCTGTTTGCGGCTCTGTTGGAGCAGAAATTAGGGGGAAGGAGGACTTGTTCTCTCTTTCTGGAGGGGTGGCAATAGGAATTTAAGAAACCAGAGATGTCTCCTTATCTTCTGGCGGTATGTGAATATTCTCTACACTTCGTTATTGATAACTTCTTACAGATATCTGTTCTCTTTAGGTAGTGCCATAATCTGCACTTAATGTTTGGCTCGCTTCAGTTATTTCTCTTCCTGGCCAATATGCCTGTGGGTAAATCTTTGCAGTTGTTGTTAAGTAAATTGTGAAATTTTTGTAATAACCAAGGCAGTCCACAGTCTGCCATTTCCCCCAAGTATGCTCTGAGGACAAAACTTTTTTTAATGGTGCTGTTAATATGGGGATCACACAAGCCGCCTGACCTTTTCTTATTGCAATTAGTAATGACGAACGGAAAACCTAGTTACCAGCATGATTGTAATGGGAAGTGGTCAGTCTGTTCTGTGGAACAGCCCAGTCCTCTTGCTCCTCACAATCTATTTATACTTCCCACATGAGCCCATGTAATGTTGCAACTTAATACACACCTCAGAAAGGTACTCCAAAGCTTTTCAACTGTACTGACCTTCATTTGTAACTAGTATTTCACAGAGAAAAACTGGTGACCCTGAACCGTAATTGTGAGCCAGGTCTTACCTAATAATTGCCAACCCATAAATCCCCTTCATAGTAACTGGTAACATTTGTTGTACAAAATGGCATTCTTAAAGCTTTTGGCCGCTTAGTACCCGGATGGGGAAGAGGTGGCAAATTGGGAGCCTGTCATTTAATATTCAAATATTTATTTGTTTGTGTTTTACCAACAGAATGTGTATGTATTACTGTAGGGCTATGGGAGTAGAGAGGGGCCTACTTTTTTTTAAGGACAAATTTAAAAGTAGAGAGAAACAATATTTTTGTTAGTTTTACTAATGTATGTTGATAAGAACTCACTATTGCATCACTGGGTTGGGATCGTATCAAGACAACATGGTCACCCTTACATGATAAAACTAAGGCACAGAATCTGTTTTATAACAACAGCCTAGAGGGACTGTCGCTCTTAAGAAGGCAGTTAGAAGATGTTTTAATGGCCGTGTGACACAAATGGCAAGGGAATGAAAGGAGGACAGGCACATCGTGTTCTAGTCTGACCTGCATTGAAAGTTGACCTGTCTTCAGAAATAAGACGAAGGGTTTTGTTTGCTCTTTACAATTTTTGTGTTATGTCACGCAGGAAAGATTTTCTTTTTAAAAGCTTTTCCTAGGTTCAACATAATCTGGAAGAAAAATTGAGTGATTTTAACTTTTAAACCACGATGTTGAATGTTAAACTTCTCTTATTAATTTTAGTCCAGTTCATTATTCAGCCCATACAAAGGTGCTATCCTGGACTTTTATTAAGTCCTGAAAGGAGAATAGAATGTGACTGAGCCCATGCCATGTTGAAGAGTATATACTGTGGTTTTGTTTTCCCTTAACTTCCGTAGAATGTGATTTTTTTTTTTTTTTTTAATTTTATTTCTGTGGTAGATGGGCAGAATATTACAGCTGTGGAGAATGCTCCATAGCTTTCAATCTTTTTCAATTTTTAAACAATGCTTAATGAAAAAAAAGAAAACAGTATTCCATAGAGAACCTCCTAAGGCATTAAGTTAATACAAGTCAAGGACGAAATTTAAGGAAAAATTCGAGCAGCAAATCTTGGAAAGATTATTTCAATATAGTTTTCTATCTCCTCTGAGCCTATTATCATTTTTCTTTTTAAAAACACACATAGCCGACTTGTCTTATCCCTATCACACACTAGGTAACAAATGGGGTAATATTTTTTTATAGAGGTGGGCAAAAATTATTTTCTCAATTTCACAGAATGGGAAGATAAGGAAGGTACAAGTAGGCTTATAGTTATTGCCTTATTTAGATGGCATTACTCTTAAACGGGTCATTTAAAGTAGTCATAAAGTAACAGCTTATTGGTCTTTCCATTTCCGAACACTCAAAGCTTATTTGTACAAATAGGGATTATAAAATACAGAGTGTTGGAGAAGATCTTTATATTTAGATCTAGTATGTATGTGCTAAGGAAATGCCAATTGCTCATTATAAATATATTTTTAAATTTCTCTTTATTAGACCAAGTGATAGAAGTACGCCTGTAGCATTAAGTAGAAACAAATTATTCATTTGTTTATGAATATGTTTATGATGTCTTAGTTCTGTCCTGCTACCTAGAGGATATAAACAAAAACTATTGCTCTAAATATGTCACTTTGTTCTTATTCTTCCCCTAAAGAATTCAGTTTGTTAGTATCTACACTTTTAAACTGTTGAAACTGACCCAAGTGCGTAATAAATACCATAGTGACTCAGACCCAAGGCGATATTTTCTAAAATCATTTTTCAGTCAAGTACTTTCTACTTCTGTTACTGGATTTGGTATCTCCTAAAATGTAAGAAACCAGTTACTATTAATAGTTAACCACCTGCTCATTATAAATGTGAGGTTTAACAAATAAGTAATACATACTGTATTTATTCAAGTGTCTATTGCTTAATTGTTAAATATGAGATTATTGAATGCCTATTCTATTTTCTGCAGTTTACTGTACAATAACTCTTTGAGTAAATTGAAGTTTAACTGTGCAACAAATTCATATTAGAATACAATTTAAACCATTTTTCTCTATAGTCTTTTTTTGACTGGGGAAGCAAAGGGTAATGTTTATTAGAACCTTTTGTTCTTGTACTAGCTATATTTCTATAAAATACGTGCCCTGTGTCTCCCAGAGAGGCTAGAAAACTTTGTTCTTTGCTCCTGTTTGTGGGTTCTGTTTTTGTGTGGTTTGTTTGTTGTTTTTTTGAGACTATGCATATAATAAAGTGTTCCTTGCTTGTTACCATGTTGCTTAATTTTGCTTTTGTTATGTTTGATCTGGGCATAGGGCAGTAATAGCAGCTAACATTTGTTCTGCATCCTTTGTGTGCTGGATGCTTTACCTACATTCTCTGTCAGTCCTGGCAGCGATTCTGCAAGGCATTATTTTCCCACTTTCCAGATGAGAAAACCAAGATTCCAACAAGTGAAAGCTTTCAAACTCTGTCCGACTTGAAAGCACGTGCTTTCTCCTTATCCCCTGCCTTAATGTGCCAGCATGTGATGCGTGTTTTATGTAAGGGAGTGTCTTAGGTCCCTGGTTCTGCCCTAACAAAATATACCACACATGGATGGCTTTAAAGGACAGAACTTTATTTTCTCACAGTCTGGAGGCTAAAAGTCCAAATCCAGGTCTCAGCGGTGTCGATTTCCCCTGTGGCGCTCTCTCCTAGTTTCTGCTGACTGCCAGCAATCTTTGGCGTTCCTCTGCTTGTAGATGGATCTTCATGTGGTGTCTGTCTTCTGTGTGTGTGTTTGTGTCTGCGTCTGTTCTGCCCTTTTTGTAAGATACCACTCCTAAGTGATTAAGACCCACCCCTATTCAGGCATGGCCTCATTAACATACATCCCTATTCCCAAACTGGGTCACTTACAAGTAAGGGCTTAGGGCCTACACATAACTTTTTGGGGGACAATTCAGTCCATAACAGGGAGATAAGTAGTATCGCCTGAAGTTTGTGAAGCCCTGTTTGAGCCATCATCCATCAGCATTGCTCTGGGTATCTAGGATTCACCTAGCCTGTGCTCTGGTCTTTTGCTTCAATGGCTCAGTGTTTGTGAGTAAACACAGGGTGGCTCAGACCCAGGAGAATTAATTCCTCGGCTAAACTACTAAGAGGTTGACTTAGGAAGTAGGAGGGCAGTTTATTGTGTTTCTCAAAAGAGGTAAAGCTTTGTTTTCTCTGATCAAAAATATGTTTATTATAATGGAAAACAAAAAAAGATACAACAAAGTATATTTTTGAAAACCCTCTAATTCAGTCATCTGGAGAAAACACTGTTTAACCTGTGCTGTATGCCTCCAATGTTTTTTAATGCACGTCTACATATATAACACACACTTATAGATAGGTTTTTTTAATGGGACCGTGCTTTTTTTTCCCACTTGATACAGTACACATAGTTTGTCCATAAAAAATAGAGCACCGTGTTACCATTTTTACTGGCTGCAGAGTTGTAGTAGACATGAGTGCGGTGCCCTCAGTGTTTTTACTCCTTCCTGTCAGGTGCTTAGATTGCACTTCTCTAACCCTTTGAGGTTAGGTAAGGTCATGTGGCTTGCTTTAGAATGAAAAGTGGGCAGAACATTTCATTGCTGGTGAGAGGCTGTAGCACGGCAGTTTCTTCCACAACGGTCATGGAAGCTCGTGTTGAAAGAGGAGCGTGGCCCTGAGCCACCCCATGGAGCACAATTGCCCTGGAACTGCAGTAGGTTTTGCATGAGTAAGAAATAGATCTTGATGGTTTTAGTCCACTGAGGTAGTGTCTGTTGCTTTTAGTGCAACAGCATACAGTACTCCACAGTTCCATTATATGGCTAGACCATCATTTCACCCGCCTCATGCTGAAATTAAGGAGCCCTGGTAGCACAAAGTTCAAAACATTTGGCTGCTAAATGAAAAGTCTGAGGTTCAAACCCACCAGCAGCTCCTTGGGAGAAAAGACCTGGCAATCTGCTCCCGTAAAGATTACAGCGTAAGAAATCCTAGGGGGCAATTCTACTCTGTCACATGGGGGTCACATGAATCGGAATTGACTCGATGACAACAACATTTTGAAATTAGATTATTTATACATTCTTCAATTTATAATTTCTATTTAAAAACACTAAACTGAGCATACTTTTATGTTCAGCCTACCCACTTTTCCTTTTTTTTTAGGATAAATTTTTAGAAGTGGGAATTGCTAGCTCAAAGAATATGCATATTTTAAGTTTTTGATTCTCATTAATCATATCCTCAGCCATTGCCAACACTTGAATTTGTTCCCTTCAATTGGCAATAAAAACTGTATTTTTACATACCTTTGTATAAGAGGTATATATATATATATATATATATATATATACACATACATATTTAGTGTCTTATTTATGGAGTTCCAATTTATTAATTTATAATGAGAATTATACCTGCCAAGCCACCCAAGTATCTGTTGTTAGGTGCCATCACATTGATTTTGACTCATAGTGAACCCATGTGACAGAATAGAACTGCCTCATAGGGTTTTCTAGGCTGTTATCTTTATGAGAACAAATCGCCAGATCTTTTCTCCTACAGAGCTGCTGGATGGGTTTGAACCACCAATCTTTGTTAGCAGCCAAGTACTTAACTGTTGTGCCACCAAGGCTCCTTCCAAATATCTGTAAGAGTCTGTGTAGGAACCAAATCATCGCTGAAAGGACCAGGATGCTGAGGAAGAAAGGTTGGCTGGATGATCTTGATGTCATCCAACAACCTGATGGATGCATCCCCAAGGGTACTGGAGTCAGCTGGTCTCTTCTCACCTGGAAAGTAGAAACACACCAGCAGGTTCTTGTTTTCTGGCTTTCCCTTTTTAGATTTCACCTATGTTACTCCCCATTTGTAAAAACATTCTCAGATGGATAATCCAAGTGCTTGAGTTACAGCTTTCTCATATATCACTTTTTAGTCCATGAGTCCCCCTGACTATCCTTGGATATCTCTCCATGTCTTTCTATTACACAGACAAACCATCCTTGGGAAGCTTATTTGCATGTTAACACATAGAATTCCTCATGAAAGTTGATACATTCTGGGACCACCTTTTTGACTTCAGTCTTGTCATTTGTAATATGGAAATGGACCTCAAGAGATAACTTTCCAGGTCAAACCCAAGTGGAAAAATAATTCAGACTCTGGTCTATCTGATCTCAATGCCCATGCTCATTTTTTTAGTAGCCCATACTGACTCTTTCATATTTGAAGAAATTTTAGATTTCGAATTTGACATTCTGGAGAAGGAAAAAGGAACAGGAATTTCTTTACACCAAAAGCAAGGTCAGAAGGTCTTGTACATCAACATGTTTTCTCCCAGCCTGGCATTTAATGTCAAAGGGGACATTAGAACTTGATTCACCATTCATTTCTTCTGTAATCATGAATCAATCGTGGCACTAATATAGGTGGCATCTGTGATGACATTTACAATGCCAAGTTTATTACAAACCAACCATTCATTCCAGATATACTCTAAAGACAGTGTTTCTTAATCCATGTTTTATGATACTCTATTTTATTGGAAGAAGAACAGCCAGAATGCTCCTTGGACGCGAGGATGGCGAGACTTCATCTCACATACTTTGGAAATGTTATCAGGAGGGACTAGTCCCTGGAGGACATCATTCTTGGTAAAGTAGAGGGTGGGCGAAAAAGAGGAAGACCCTCAATGAGATGGATTGACACAGTGGCTGCAACAGTGGGTTCAAACAGAGCAATGATCGTGAGGATGGTGCAGGACTGGGCAGTGTTTCCTTCTGTTGTACATAAGGTCACCATGAGTAGGAAGAGACAGATGGTACCTAACAACAGTGTTTTAAGTTATTTTGAAACTGTTTAAAAATTTCTTCTAGAAAGTAAATTTTACTTCTGTCTGAAATAGATTAACATTATTGCACAGCAAGGAATGTAGGGGAGTCCAAAATCAAGCTAATGAATTTGAAAGAACTTGGGAATCACTCTTCTAGGGTATGACTATTAAACCCACAACACTCTTAAGCGACTTTTACTTAAATCTGCCCTCATAATAGGAATTATCACTTCCTAAAACATTTGGAAATAGCCAATAACCCATAGACTCTACTGTGAAAATCAAATCCAACTAATTAAGTCACAAAACAGTCACATGACTTTAATATTTCAGAATTCCAGGTATCATTCCCTTAGTAAATAAATGTGGTATTAAGTTTCAATGACATAATGATAAACAACCAGGTATTTTGATAGGCATATATTTTTTCAGTTAATTCTATAGTTAATAATAGTGAATTCTATTCTATCAAAATTAGCACGATTTGTTGAATTGAAGATACCTGAACTCAGAAAAAGGGAAATTATTTTGGAACAATTATAAGTTTATTTAAACCATTTTCTAGACCTACCACATCCTTTAATTCATGTAAGGAGACGTACACATACTTGTAGTGGTCTGTTAAGCTCTCCTGTTCTGGAAGGCAGGGATTAGTCTCTGTGTCTATAGCCTCAGTGCCCTTCATGCAGCATCTGCTCTGTCCTTGAAATCGTTAGCCCTTTTGATTTTCTAAATCTGTACCGTGCTTCATTCATTTGAGTACCTGGCCACTTTTAAACAATTTTATTCCCCCTCTCAGAAAACCTGTTTGTTTTCATAAAACCTGTAAGTTAGTGGCACAGTTTTAATGGATGATTTAAAGATTTTTCTGTTTCATTTCAACTTGTGAAAGTAGATAAATGAAAATTAAGAAATATACATGTTGGGGGTTATTTACTAACTAGATAGTAGATAAGAATTAGGTGAAGAGAAGGACAGCACACACTACAGGGGAAGTCAGCACAACTGGACTAAACAAAAGCCAAGAAGTTTCCTGAATACAGTCAAACACTTTGAGAGACAGAGCAGCGGGTAGGGGTCCGGGGACCATGCTTTCACGGGACATCTAGGTCAACTGGCATAACAAAGTTGATTAAGAAAATGTTCTGCATCCTGCTTTGGTGAGTGGTATCTGGGGTCTTAAAAGCTTGTAAGCAGCCATCTAAGATGCATCAGTTGGTCCCAACCACCTGGAGTAAGGGAGAATGAAGAACACGAAAGACACAAGGAAAGTACTAGCCCAGGAGACAGAAAGGGCCACATAAACCAGAGCCTTCATCAGCCTGAGACCAGAAGAACTAGATGGTGCCCAGCTGCCACCAATGACCACCCTGACAGGGAACACAACAGAGAGCCCCTGATGGAGCAGGAGAAAGGTGGGGTGCAGAACTCAAATTCTAGTAAGAAGACCAGACTTAATGGTCTGACTGAGACTGGAGGAACCCTGGAAAGCATGGCCCCTGGACTCTCTGTCAGCCCAGAACTAAAACAATTTCCGAGGCCAACTCTTCAGACAGGGATTGGACTGGACTGTGGGACATACAGTGATACTCATGAGGAGTGTGCCTCTTAGCTCAAGTAGATACAAGAGACTAAATGGGCAACTTCTGTCCGGAGGCGAGATAGGAAGACAGAGAGGTTTAGGAGCTGGTTGAATGGACATGGGGAATCAAGTGGAAAGGAGGAGTGTGCTGTCACAGTATGGAGAGCAGTTAGGGTCACATAACAATGTATGTATAAATTTTTGTATGGAGACTAACTTGAAATGTAAACTTCATTTAAACTACAACAATTAAAACATGTTAATTTCAAATCTTCATATCCAATTATAATAAAAAATTTTCAGCCCTAATTATGTTACAAAGTTGTTACATTCATGGCTGATATCTTGGAGTATGAGTATACCTCTTTCATATAGAATCTTGTAAGTTTTCTTAGAAAATTTCAAATGTTTACAAATATTAAGCAGATTATACTTGTGCAAATTTAAACCATTTAGTAATACATTGGAAAGAGGATAGGAAAAAACCTTTATATACTGTTCAACTCTTGAGTTTCTGAAAAACAGTAGACAAAGGCAGCTTTAAAAAAAATCTAATGTTTTGTGAGTTAAAATGTATTAAGTAAGGGCAATACACAATTAAGCATCTAATTGTGTTGAAAATGCAATTGCACATTTAGGAAAATTTTCCCTGGTTGCCAAGTTGTTTCTGTGCTTTTATAATCATTTCAATTGCTCTTTAATGTCTCTATTTAAACTGTTTGTCTGCATCCTAATGAATGCACTAGAGGTTTAAGTGCATAATACTGGATTTATTTACACCTATTGCCTAAGTCTCAAAACCAAGTCATGGCAAGATGCAGGGGCAGTTACATCTCATGAAATAAAATACCATTACAAATTTTATCTCACTGTTTGTACTTTGTGCCTAGAAATCACATACCACCAAGAACATAAAAAAAAGTGTGTGGGCTTTGAGTAAGTCTCAAAGCCAAGTTGATTTTTTTTTTCCTGTCATCAGGAGCCTTATTAGATTTAATTCAATGAAGTGAAGGAAAAGTTGGGTTATTACATAGATCCAATTGGTAATTTCAACAAAGTCAATTTAAAAGATGGAACATTGAAGAGCTAGAGTATCAAAGAGGGTAAATGTTTATCATTCACATATTTCCTTCACAATACTAGGTGCTGGAATTGGTTTAAGCAAACCACTGAGATATAGCAACGAAACACCAATGAACCCCTGTCCTCACGGACATTATGTTACATGGAATGGAATGGAATGGAGAAATGGCTAGCTGAAACTATTTGACTATTTCATTTTAGCTTTTAGATTTATAATTTTCAAGAGTTCTATTTTATTTTCTAAAACTTTAAAAAGCTGAGCTGCCATCTAAGATACGTCTACTGGTCCCACCCCGTCTGGAGCAAGGGAAAATGAAGAAAACCAAAGACACGAGGGAAAGATTAGTCCAAAGGACTAATGGACCACAACTACCACGGCCTCCACCAGACCAAGTCCAGCACAACTAGACGGTGCCTGGCTACCACCATCGACTGCTCTGGCAGGGATCACGATATAGAATTCTAGACAGAGCAGGAGAAGAATGTAGAACAAAACTCAACTCAAAAACAGACCAGACTTACTGATCCGACAGAGACTGGAGAAACCCCGAGGGTATGGCCCCCGGACACCCTTTTAACTCAGTAATGAAGTCACTTTTGGGGTTCTTCCTTCAGCCAAAGATTAGACACGCCTATAAAACAAACAATAACACACATAGTTCAACCATGTATATGAGACTAAACGGACACACTAGCCCAGGGGCAAAGAAGAGAGGGCAGGAGGGGACAGGAAAGCTGGACAAATGGAAATGGGGAATCCAAGGTCGAGAAGGGGAGAGTGTTGACATGCTGTGGGGCTGGCGACGAATACCACAAAACAGTATGTGTATTAATTGTTTAATGAGAAACCAATTTTCTCTGTCAACTTTCACCTAAAGCACAATAATAAAAAATAAAACTTGGAAAAGCATTTTGTTTCAGTTTAATGAATGCAAAATCTTTTGTCTTTCTACAGAAATAACATTTTCTTGCTGCATTTTCTCTGCTGCTTTTCAGTCCCCTCTTCTTTCCAACTTTTCTGTATGTTTCAGTCTCTCACGTTAGAAGTTGTTTTGGGGGGAGGAGAGGGGAGAAGCAGGGGGATTCCTGGTTGTCTCCTCATATTTAAGAACAAAGCTTAAGAAGTTGACTTCCCTCTTCAAGTGCATGGGTGGGCTATTCGGCAGGTGTACTGCTTTGTGGGAAGATCCAGCTGGGCTGGTTCCCTGGGGAACCTCCAGTATGATCTGTGGGTCTTTACTCTTGGGTTCACCAGTTTCCACAGAGGAAAATCCTCTAGTCTCTGTCTGGGGTTATAAGGGTAAGACTCAGCTTGAATATAATATGGACTGCCGGAAGAAGGACCAAATCAGTCTTGTAGGAAGTACAGCTGGAATGCTTAAAAGTGAGGCTGGCGAGACTGTCTCGCTTACTTTGGAAATGTCATTGGAAGAGACCAGTCGCTGGAGGACATCATGCGTGGTGAAGCAGACGGTCAGTGAAAATGAGGGAAACCCTCAATGAAACAGACTGACACAATAGCTTCCACAATGGGCTACAGCATACTGATCATCATGAAGATGACACAGGACTGGGCAATGTTTAGTTCTGTTATACATGAGGTCACTATGACCTGGAGCAGACTCCAGGGCACCTAATAACAGCAAAGTTGGTGAAGAGACTTGAAAGGGGTTATCACATTCCAGGACTTCAGAATTTCAGCGAATCCCCGTTTCCAGTGTCCCCGTGCTCCCACTATCACCCATCCCACCCAGACCGCCACCTGACCTGTGGAGCTGGCTGGTTCTGCAGAGTCCAGAGTCCCTCTGGGGCAATCTCTCCTGAAAGAGAACCTCCTGCCTTCTGGGGGAAGGGAGGGAGCTGGGTAGGGCCAACAGCTTCTCATCAGGCTCTCAGTCAGCCCTACTGGTTTTGGTCTCACCTGTCTTCCTTCAGAGGTACCTGCGCCTTTAATTCAAGCCTTTCTGGCTCTGTGGTGCAAATCAAGTTGGCTTTTGGCTTTCTCCCCTGCTAGCTTAGGTTTCAGCTTTCTCTGGTCTGCTAAGTCAGTTATCCCTAGCCATCTGCTTTTCAGCCTCCAAAATTTTGTTGCTGACATCAGCTCTCCTTTTCTCTTCATACTTATGGGTTTAAGGCTTAGTTTTAAAAAATCCCGTTTCTGAAATTTTAGCAAAAATTTCCAGGGGGACTGAAGGAAAATGAATGATTACTTCACCATATTCAACTGGAAGACTCACCATTTATATGTATATGCACATATATATGTATACAGATATATACATACACATATATACACGTGTATAAACTCTTTGTTAAAGATACATAGGTAAAAGACTGTGAATAGGAAGTTCTTGTGCACAAGATACTGCAAACTAAAAATGTCTAAAAATGCAGAGGTAAATATAGTTTCATTCCTTTATAACTTTCCCCACACTGGTTCCCTCTAACTGTAATCTTAAAAAATCTTTAATAAGAATGTTCCTTTCCAATTGACAATATTTTTATAAAAATGAATTTGAAAATGTCTGCCTTCAAAGAATTGCCTATCGTGCTGCAACAACAACAACAAAAAAAGCACAGAATATGTATTTTATTGCATTTGATATTTTCATCCCATGCTTACATTTAAGCAGGAGAGGAGTTGGGTCCATTTACTTTGACACATAAATGTCCTCATTACTCTGCATACTTATTTATTGATTTCTCTTTGCATTTGTTTCTCTATTTGATTTAAGAAATTTATTTAAAAATCTGTATCAGAGTTTAACTAAACCCCTATTCAGTAAATACTTGCTGTCAGCATATGATTTTTCTTTTTTCTTGTTTGTAATCTTAATGGAAGCAGATCTCCAGGACTTTTTCCCATGGAACCTCTGGGTAGGTTCGAACCAACAACCTTTAGGTTAGTAGATGAGTGCAAACCAATTGCATAACCTTATATGATTTTAATTGTGTTCATTTGAGACCAAATCTGTCTGTATACAAAGCTATACACCTTTATGTACCATCATGCTGCTGCTGCTTCATCTTCCGAATGGTGTGGCATTTCTGCTTCTTTTGTGTGACTATGAGGCCCAGTGTGGGGATCACTTGCAGTACAGAGGAGGCAAAGGCCGAGGTGGAGTGGAAAGAGGAGGATGAAGATGAGTCGAAGAAGGAGGAGTAGGGACAAGAGGAGGGAGCAGTGGAAGAAGAGGAAGAGAAGAAGGTGGAGAAGGAGGTGGTAAGGAGGAATTAAATCTGAGGCCCTTCAAGGTTGAAAGGCCTTACTTCCTAGCTCCCCTGAATCTGAGCCAACTTCCTTGCTTATTAAACTGTTTTTGGAAAGGTGGCCACCAAATTTACTCATTGGCTTAATAGAGTCCTTAAGAATGGCCCTGGCACATAAAGAACATTTTCTCAGTTAATGCCCAGTTTTCTTTAGATAAGAGAAAGAAAGGTCCTTACTGGTCGCTATTACTCAGAGTGAACACATGGGGTCTCCACTGCCATGTCTTGGCCTAAAATTATTTCTGTCTTCCTTGAAAGGGGGACTATGCAGAACTCTCATAACACTGTTAGAATCTAGTCTAAAATCCGGGAGGAGGGTAGAAAATGTTTTCTTACTGCTTCAGGAACTTTATTTTATCAGAAGTGACACTCTGAGCTAATATTCAGACCCTCAGTTTGCCTGGAATTGGAGGTTTGGTGCAGGAGGACTAACTTAGCAAATGTTCAATGATTTCTAAATGAGAGTAATGGAAATTGTGAGAGGACACTCCCAATAACCACATTCCAAGGAAAATGATTTCCTGTGCAGCATAGGGAGGCTCTGGTAAGTAAACACCCTGCAGCTAAGGCTTGAGACAGGTGCCGCCATTTTAAAAAGTATCCAAAGAGAACTGGAGGATAGGGGAGAGTGCAAAGTAAGGGTTCTGTTCATGAATTCTTAAAACATGGGAACTAATGAGATTTGGAGTCTCTGGGTGGTGCAAATGGTTAACTCACTCAACTGCTGATGGAAAAGTTGGAGGTTGGAGTCCACCTAGAGGTACTCTGGAAGAAAGGCCTGGTGATCTACTTCTGAAAAATCAGCCATTGAAAACCCTATGGAGTTCTACTCTGCAAACATGGGGTCACCATGAGTCTTAGTCAACTTAAGGTTTACTGGTTTTAATGAGATTTGAGCGCTGTTTTGCAAAGAAAACTGAAGAGGAGGTTCTTCTTCTACTAAAATCTCTACTGTTTATCATAGCCCACAAGGCCTGCCTCACCTAGACCCTTGTCTCTGAAATCCTTCTCCTTGCTCTCTACTGTGCTTGAGCCACGTCTGCCTTCCTTCAGTTTCCTGAAGCACTTCACTGTCCTCCCTCCATCATAGAACTTCTCACTATTTCCAGTGACAGGTAGCCCCCAACTTATGATGGGGTTCCGTTCCAACGACAACTCTGTTGTAAGCTGGTTCTAACGTAAGTCAAATACCTCTTTTTTTTTTAGTTTTCATTAATTGCCTTTTATTATCAGTATCTTTATTTGTCTTTGAGGGTTGGAAACATTACATATAAACTTACAGACATATTTTAATACATACGTACATACATAAAAAATACACAAATCATAAAAATTTACTCTGACGATGAAGAAGAGTTGGATGGCATTGGCATTTTGTCAGTTGTGGTAATAACTCCACTTGCGGAAGGTTCTAAATCTGGATTATCCCTGGCAATGGGGATGGTGTTTCTAGTCATAAAATTAGTGAGAGTTGTCTCTATGGCTCTTTTCTTTCTTTCTTCATATATTTCGTGGTAACATCTCATTGCTTCCCAAATCTGCCTATCAACTTTAGCAACGTGATCAGTGTTTGGGTCCATATTTTCAAGCAACTGAAGCCCTGATTTAGTTTAGAAAATTAAATCTATAGGCAGTGTTTTGAACAGTAAATCATAAAATTGAACATCTGCAAGTGAACATCTGAGAAGGATAACATCAGCAAATTATGTACTGCAACACTGTATGCAGAACATATTACTAACGATAAGATGTACAAAAAAAAAAAAAAAAAACACGGACGGGTCCTAAGTGCAGTTTGTTGTAACTCAAGTATGTGTAAGTAGAAGACTAGCTACATTATTTTTGTTTGTATCCTGGTTTATTGTCCATCCTCCCACTAGATTCTAAGCCCACCTAGAGCAGGGTACTGTGTTTCATTCACCCATACATATGCAGCTAGCACAGTGCCTGGCACATTAAGTTAAAAAACCAAATCTGTTGCCGTGGAATCGATTCTGACTCATGATGACCCACATGTGCTACAGAGTCTAACTGCTCCGTAGGGTTTTCTTGGCTGTGATCTTTACAGAAGCAGATTGTCATGGTACGGCTAAATGGGTTAGGTTAGTAGTTGAGGGCACATTATTTGCATCACCTTCCCCATTGCTATGGAGTCTATTCCAACTCATAGCGACCTTACAGGACAGAATAGAACTGTCCCATAGGGTTTCCAAAGCTGTAATGTTTATGGTGGCACAGTGGTTAAGAGCTTGGCTGCTAACCAAAAAGGTCGGCAGTTTAAATCCACCAGCTGCTCCTTGGAAACCTAATGGAGCAGTTCTACTCTGTCCTACAGGGTCGCTATGAGTCAGCATCCACACGACAGCAATGAGTTTGGTTTTTTTTTATTGCTGTTGTTTTTTGATGTTTATGGAAGCAGACTGCGACATCCTTCTACTGCAGAGTGGCTGGTGGATTCAAATCACTGACCTTTCGGTTAACAGCTGAACACTTAACTACTGCACCACTAGGGCTCCTTTGCAACACCTTTCCGTTGCCATGGAGTTGACTCCGACTCATAGAGACCCTATAGGACAGAGTAGAACTGCCCCATAGGGTTTCCAAGGAGCGGCTGGTGGATTTGAACTGCCGACCTTTTGGTTAGCAGCCGAGCTCTTAAACCACTGCACCACCAGGGCTCCTTGCAGCACCCAGTAGGTACTTAATACAGAATTATTGAATTGGGCTTAGTACGGAAATAAATGGTGGTGAATGGATGTGACATTGTGAATAAGAAAAGCACCTCTAGGAGTCTTCATAACTGTTAGTTATCTAACCATTTTTTGTTAAGAAGTAAGGTCTATCCTCTGCCTTGAATCTGGGATTCTCTGCCTAGGCAGCCCTCAGGGCTTCACTTTTTATCAGAGAACTGAGTGTGAAGCCAGGAAATTGAATATTTGGGACTGAACTGAACTAAAGATAACTGGCTTCTGGGCCTGCAAAATGGAGTTGCCAGGGGCAGGGAGGGAGAGCTAGGCACTCCAATTCCCCTACTGGTCCTGGGGGAGACCAGTCAGTGAGATCTTTGTTGCTGCCTAAAACAGTGGCTCATAAACTTTGGTATCAACAGAAAGACCAAGTAACTCTTATTAAGCGCTTGCTATGTACAAGGCTCCATGCTAAACTCTTTGCAGGTATTATTATCATAGTTAATTCTCATAACAAAACTGTTGAGTTGGGTACCAACATTAACTTCATTTGCAGATGAGGAAATGGAGGCACAGCAAGGTTAGATAATTATTCAAATGTCGCAGAGCTAATGAGTGGTGAGGCCAGGACTAACCCAAAGCTTTACCTTAGAGCCTGAGCTTGCAACCACCTCACCATATACCTTTGAACAGGTCTCCTGAATTCCTCCCAGTGATTCTGTGCACACCAAAGTTTAAGTCCACTGGCTCTGGAGAGAGGGACCAGACTTCTCATGGTATCCTCATGGCGTCAGCCAGAACTTCCCATGGGTGTTTGAGTTCTCTCTGCCACTCAAGGGGACCCTGAACCGTGTCCAGGATGGTAAACTACACGCCTCAGCCTGGTGGACGCTGTGTGCAGGACAGGGAACCCTCTTCAGAATCCTATCCACAAATTTTGAAAGGTTTTACTAGAATGGACATGGCCAAATGAGTCTGGAATGAAAGGGACAAGAATAAGCAAAAGAATAAACCACTGTACTGCAGTGGCTTGTATGTTGCTGTGATGCTGGAAGCTATGCCACTAGTATTTCAAATACCAGCAGGGTCACCCATAGTGGACAGCTTTCAGTGGAGCTTCCAGACTAAGACAGACTAGGAAGAAAGACCTGGCAATTCACTTCTGAAAATTAGCCAGTTAAAACCCTATGGATCACAAAAAACATTTTGTTCCATATAGTGCTGGAAGATGAGCCTTCTAGGTTGGAAGGCTCTTAAAATATACAGTGGCCGCAACAGTGGACTCGAGCATATCAGCGATTGTGAAGATGGTGCAGGACTGGGCAGCATTTTCTGTTGTAAGTGGGGTGGCCAAGAGTCAGAGCTGACTCCATGGCAACTAACAACAACAAAGAAATCTGGATAAAGTGCACGCTGGAGGTGGCAAGATAACAGCAGTGGAAAGATAATGGGCTTTGGAGCCAGGGTGACCCTAATTTAAATCCCAGCTCTGCAATTTACTAGTGAGATGATCTCAACAAGTTGTTTAACCATTCCAAGTCTCAGTTTCCTCATCTGTAAACCAGGCCAGTAACTTATGCAGGACATCTGGAACAATCCCCATACTTATTAAAAGGTGTGACTAAGAGGAAACAAGTGCGAAAGGAAAGGATGCAGTTTAACAAGAGAAAATAATGCGTTTAAGAACATGGAGAAAGGGCAGGATGGATCTGCACAGAAAACCTCGTCTGCTCAGTAAATTCCTGACAATTGTTTCACCCAAGTCTTAAAATAATAGATGAAAAGGGCAGAGTGTTTGTTTTAAAGATAAGACCAACAGCCAGTACCTATTACCTGTTTTCAGAATACTGGCTCATGCTAGAAAAAGCCAACATGCGTCTAGATATTTATGATGGTGTAATATCATAAGGACAGCAATTAGAAGGGAAAGTACTGGATCTCTTTAAACAGAAAAAAGGTAAGTATTCTCTCACACAAATCTCTGAATGTGGAAGACACTTGACTGGCATTTTTTTAGGTAAAAATTAACCTTTGCTTTTGGAGATCCACCAAACACCAATATACATTCATATTACTTACCCTAAACAACCTTGAGATTTCCTGGGTGGTGCAAATGGTTAAACGCTGGACTACTCGCTGAAAAGTTGGCTGTTGGAACCCACCTAAAGAAGCCTAGGAGGACAGGCCTGGCGATCTACTGCTGAAAGGTCACAGTCATTGAAAACCCTACGGAGCAGTCCTACCCTGAAACACATGAGGCCAGCATGAGTTGGACTTGACTCAAAGGCAAGTAACAACAATAACAACAACAAAGAACCCTTGAGACCATCTGGTCCCCCAGATTCTGCTTGTGTATACAGGTTATTATTCTGCTTATTTCTTTTCTTTTCTTTTTTTTTTTTTTTAAGGAGAAACAGATTTATTAAGGGTATTAGAAAGAGCACACAATCTTGGAGGTTGGAAGAAACAGACTCAAGTATGACCTTCCAGGAATGATGCCCCACATCACACTGTAGAGCTGCCTCTTTCCTCTGCCACCATCGGCAATGGAAGCTAGGCACTTTGGCTCTTTGCCCACAGAATTCAGAATCTAAGTGTCATGTGGGTGTATGTAATTAGAAGAACATAACTTCCATGTCCGTACTCTTAACAACAAAGGCGGCTTGGAAATATAGGGCCCTAGGAAGGTAATATTTACACTATGGAGAGGTGTTCAGAAACTTCTGGGCAGTCATGAATGGCACATGCCCAGTATATATGCTTTTCTAAGTTTTTCCATTCTGATGGGATTGAAGTATTGTGTCACTGTAATTTTAACTTATCTAATTATTAGTATGCTTGACCAACTCTGCATATTCTGCTTATGTTTTGAGTTTCATGTGAAATTCAAGTATGGCTTGCACTGCTGGAAACCAGCTTGGTGGAGCCACGAAGCCCCATGTCATTCCACTGTGCTCTCCATTTATTCTGCTTTTAAGAAGGCACATTGTAATGTGCTTTGGAAAAGGTACTTTGGTCAGTGAGGACACAAGGCAGCCTTGTCATAAAGTTAATACTAATTAATATTTACCATTAATAATAGTAGTTGTAATTTATTGAATTCTGACTAATCCTTCTAGCATCTTTATGAGTTGTAAGAATTATCATCTCCATTTTATAATTGAGAATATTGAGGCACAGTGAGGTTAAGAATCTTGCCCAAAGTCACATGGCTGGTAAGGGAAGAGGCTGGATGAGAACTCAGTGTCTACAGAGCCTACATGCTTCCACACAATATTCCTGTCCTCCTGATAGTACGACAATCCCAGTACTCAGCACAGGTCTGTGAAGCCATGTTACCCATGGCGGGGGTTAGTTCTCAACCCTTTCCCTAACCAACTCACTTGATGGCTAGATGATTCTGATTGTTCTCTATCCCCCTCTCCATTCCCTACCTGAGGTTTTGAGTCACTGACCTTGAAGTTCAGTCTCAATATACACGTGTATTTAGTGGGTCTACACTTTGCTCAGCTTACACACAGCCACAGCATTACATAGGCAAATGCAAAAAAACAAACCTGTTGCTGTTGAGTCGATGCTGACTCATGAGCAGTTCATCTAAAAGCTACAAAACCAACCATGTTTGCTCATCGGAGCACCTGAGATAATGATTCCTTAGTTGATGTTGAAATTAAATATAAACAAAGAGAGCAGTATCTTGGGTAGGAGGCTAGCAATGTATGATACCAGTGGGGCACCAAGATCCAGACCAAACAGAAGTCCTTTCAAGTCGTGCAGCTCTCTCCTCCTTTGTTGTTAGCTGCTGTCAAGTTGTACCAGACTGATGGCCACCACATGCACAAGGGAACAAAATAGTCCCCAATCCTGCACCATGCTCATGATTGGTTGTGGATCAGACCATTGTGATCCATAGGATTTTCATTGACTGATTTTTGGAAGTAGATCACCAGGCCTTTCTTCCTAGTCTGTCTTACTCTGGAAGCTGTGCCGAAACCTGTTCAGCATCATGGCAACATGCAAGCCACCACTGACAGATGGGTGGTGGCTGCCATGAGGTGCATTGGCCAGGAATCAAACCTGGGTCTCCTGCACGAAAGGTGAGAATTCTACCGCTGAACCACCACTGCCCGTCTCTCCTCTTACACAGCTATAAATCTGGCCCTGAACATTACATCCATGTCTTGGGCGATTCACCCACCTCATCTACAACTCATGCTGGAGTTGGAGGCCACTGAATATGAGGAGAAGCTATGGGGCTTCCTGGCCTGTGGCAGTTGTTTTGGCCACACAGAATTCCAAAGCAGGGTGGATGTGAGTAATGAGGAAATGGTAGCAAAAGTCAGACAAAAAGGGGCACAGCAGTTAGGAATGATGCCAGTCCTTTTAAATCAAAGTCTTTTTGATGGGCTTCAGAGCCAAGGTGACCTTAATTTAAAGTGGAGAAGGCAAGTCTAGCAACACTACCTGTTGGAGTGAACTAAAGGCTGGTCCTCACATGTGAACATGATCTGAGTGCTTTGAATGCCCTAAATCTTACTTGGCGCGCATTGCTCTGATATATGCTGCATTTTTAACTGTGACTGGAACTGCCAGCCAGTATCTAAGGTACATCTGCATTCCATGTTCTTTTTTCTTCTTGGTGTAGCAATGATAGCCATCAGCACACTTTGTGGAGGTAGCTTGCAGGCAACATTTGACAAGACTAACAAGATGAGAAACCCAGGAGCTCTTCCCGTTCCACTTATCTTCAGTTTAGTTAGCCTTTAACCAGATTACCATTATGGCTGGGCCCTCTTCTGAAAGAAAGACCTTGCTCACTTCCTGACAAATCTTGTTTGATGACGCCAAGAAAGTCATGTCTATTTGCAGATGTCAAAGATTATCACAAAGAATTCAATAGTCATCAGGAAGGGTTTTGGATATTCACTCACAAAAATGGATGCTGTGTCTTTAAACGCACCTTTTTCTTTTCTAAAGACAATCTAGCATTTAAAGTGAGATAAAATAACATTTGAATAGTATTACTTAATAATGCTGGATAAAGTAATACTGGATAAATCTGGATAAAGATACCATTGAACTTCTAAGGGAGAGATAAAGGTAATTGTAGGGAGATTTGTCTCATTGTTTAATAATTTCACTTTCTCAGGGGTCTGCTATGTTTCACAAGTCCTTCAGTATGTCAGGAAAAAAATAGAGACCAGACCACTCTTGTGATACAGCATGTAGATATGTTTGTTAAGTCAATTTGTAGACTTTAGAGAATGGACAGGTTGATTCCAACTCATAACCATTCGCAAGTGGTGCAAATATTTAACACACTTGGCTGCTAAGAGAAGGTTGTAGGTTCCAGTCCACTCAGAGGTACCTAGGAAGAAAGTCCTGATAATCTCCTTCTGAGAAATCAGCCACTAAAAACCCTGTAGAGCACAGTTCTACTCCGGCACACATGGCATCACCATGATAGCAACTGGTTTTAGAGAATGGACATAATTAATTGTGAATGGATCGATGGGGGCATGGTGGTCCAGGACTTTCTCTGAAGAGGGAGGGAGATACTCAAGGTATCCACCACTAAGAACATATAGACTTGTCACACCTGACTTGCTGGCTTTCCCACTTTCTCAAGGATTCGTCCAGCTCCCACCATGGCTTGTCTCTGGGGCTCACGCTCTTCTCTCCATAAATCCCTTTAAAAAAGAAACCAGTTGCCATCAAGTAGACTCTTGACTCATGGTGACCCCATGTGTGTCAGAATAGAACTGTCTCCATAGGGTTTTCAATAGCTGATTTTTCAGAAGTAGATCATCAGGTCTTTCTTTTGAGGTGTCTCTGGGTGGACTAGAACCTCCAACCTTTTATTAGCAGCCTAGTGTGTTAACCATTTGCACCACCCAGGGTCTCCATAAATGCCTACTGCCTGAAAAGCAAACTGTAAACACGTTTGTGTAGAAATGGAAATGCCTTGAGAGTTTACATACTGACTTCCTTGGTGATTAATTACACTGAAGGATAAAAGCCGAAACCTAAAGAAACCGTATCTTTATTGAATCTTTGCCTCCATAGAGAATGTGTGTGTATATACGTGTGTGTATGCACATGTGCATACGAGTATCTGTGTGAATTAAGTATCCCACACACTATGAATTTCTTGGCCAGATTACTAGTTTCTTCTCAAATCTCAAAAATACATTTGAAATCCCACCTGACCGGTATCTAGTTGTTCAAATAATTCTTTCTGGCAATTCCTTGTGCCCTGCAGCCAGATACCTTCTCAAGTTAATCTTCAAGCACAGCTTGTTCCAGCCACACACTAACCCTTTGAAGTGCACCTCCTCCCCACACTGCCACCCTTGCTCAAAGATGTTCAATAGATCCTCACTGTCCACAGACTGAAACATAAATTATTTGACTGGCATTAGTGCTGTTCAAAATGTTGGCCCAAGCCACACTGTTGCTGTGTGCCGTCGACTCGATTCTGACTTATAATGACCCTATATGACAGAGTAGAACTGCCCCATAGCGTTTTCTAAGCTGTAATCTTTACAGAAGTAGATTGCCAGGTCTTTGTGCTATGGAGCTGCTGGATAAGTTTGAACGGGCAACCTTTTGATTAGTAGCTGAGTGCTTAACCATTGTGCCACTAGGGCTCCTTCAAACCACACTAGCAGCTCTAAAACACCCACTATCCTAACTTACTCCACATTCCAGCTAAACTAAGGAGAAAGTGTGAAGACAAGAAAGGTCCAAGTTATGAATCTAGGTATGACCATGTTTGGAGGTTTAGAAAGTGAGGAAGATTCAGCAAAGGGAAAAAGGACAAAGCTAATGAAGTAGGAGAGCTGAGAGAGTGGTGACCCGAGATCAAGTAAGCAAAGCGTTTCCTGGAGGAGGTGGTGAGCGGCTTGGTCAAACGTGATGGGTGGAGTAAGATGAGGACTGAGTGTTACCCACTGGACTTGGTAATAGGAGCTCCTTGGTGATCTTGATAAAGGTGGCTGGGTGGAGTGGGTTCAACAGAAAATGGGAGTATAGGTAACTGCTTGAGACATCACTATAAAGGGGAGCAGAGAAATAGGGTGGCAGCTAAGAGGGAATACGAGGCCAAATGAAGTTTTTTTTAACATTTTGTTGAGCTTAAGGTGAAAGTTTATGTCTTAGGCTGGCTTCTCTAGAGAAGCAAAATCAGTGAAGCATATAAATATATATATAGAGAGATTTATATCAATGGCTCATTTGGTTGTAGAGGCTGGGAAGTCCAAAGTCCATGGGTCAGGCTGGAGGTTTCTCCTGACTCACGTAGCTGCAGGGGCTGACAAACCCAAAATCGGCAGGTCAGACAGCAGGCCTCTGGCTCACAGGCTGCAGAGGCCGATGAACCCTAAGATCAGCAGGTAAGATAGCAGGTAAGCTACTAGCTCAAGTCACAAGAACCAGAGGTCAGATGAACAGGAGCCAGCTGCAGGATCCAGAACAAGCAAAAGCCAGCAAGCTTTGCCAGAAAGTCCACCTTTCAACTGATTGGCTACTCATAACAGATCTCATCATGGGGGTGATTACATTACATCAGATCTCATTATGGAGGTGATTATATCACTACTTAGCTGTGAAAGTACATCATAACTGCCAAACCACTGAGAATCATGGCCCAACCAAGTTGACACACAACCTTAACCATCACAGTTTACATAGAAAATTAGTTTTCCAATCAGTGGTTCTTACACAATTTGTTCCATGACATTGGTTGCAATTCCCTCAATGTATCAGCACTCTCCCCATTTCCTCCCTGGGTTCCTTGTTTCCATTAATCTGGCTTCCCTTTCCCTTTCCCTCCCTTTTCATCTTTGGTTTTGGGTAAATGTTGCCCTTTTGGTCTCATGTAGTTGATTGTTCTAAGAAGCACATTCTTTATGGGTATTACTGTTTATTTTATAGCCCTGTCTATTATTTGGGGATAGTTCGTGGTTTAAAGTCAGGAAAGGTGTGCTTCAGGGTTGTATACTTTCACCATACTTATTCAATCTGTATGCTAAGCAAATACTCTGAGAAGCTGGGCTATATATGAAGGAGAAAGTGGCATCAGGATTGGAGGAAGACTAACAATCTGTAATATGCAGATGATACAACCTTGCTTGTTGAATGTGAAGAGGACTTGAAGCACTTACTGATGAAGATCAAAGACTACAGCCTTCAGTATGGTTTACACCTCAACATAAAGGAAACAAAAATCCTTACAACTGGACCAATAAGCAACATCATAATAAATAGAGAAAAGATTGACATTGTCAAGAATTTCATTTTACTTGGATCCACAATCAACACCCATGGAAGCAGCAGTCAAGAAATCAAAAGGCACATTGCATTGGGCAAATCTGCTGCAAAAGACCTCTTGAAAGTATTAAAAAACAAAGACATCACCTTGAGGACTAAAGTGCACCTGACCCAAGCCATAGTATTTTCAATTGCCTCATATGCATGTGAAAGCTGGACAATGAATAAGGAAGACCTAAGAAGAACTGACACCTTTGAACTGTGGTATTGGCAAAGAATATTGAATATACCCATGGACTACAAGAAGAATGAACAAATATGTCTTGGAAGAAGTACAGCCAGAATGCTCCTTAGAAGGGAGGATGGTGAGACTTTGTCTCATGTACTTCGGACATGTTATCATGAGGGACCAGTCCCTGGAGAAGGGGATCATGCTTGGTTAAGTAGGGGGCCAGAGAAAAAGAGGAAGACCCTCAAGGAGATGGATTGACAGTGGCTACAACAATAGGCTCAAGCATAACAACAGTTTTGAGGATGGTGCAGGACTGGGCAGTGTCTTTTGTACGTAGGATTGCTATGAGTTGGAACCACCTCAATGGCACATAACAACAGCAACAATTATTTGGCTGGAAGGCAGCTTCCAGGGGTGTCTTCAGTTTCAGGTTAGAAGTTTGTATCAGGGCAATAGTCTCGTGGGTTCCTCCAGTCTCTTTCAGACCAGTAAGTCTGGCCTTTTTTTAAATTAGAATTTTATTCTACATTTTTTATCCATTTTAACTGGGACCTTCTATTGTGATCCCGGTTACAGTGTTGGTAGTGGTAGCCGGGCACCATCTAGTTCTTCTGATCTCAGGTTAGAGGAGGCTGTAGTTCATGTGGGCCATTAGTCCTTTGGTCTAATTGCTTCCTTAAGTCTTCAGTTTTCTTCATTCTCCTTTGCTCCAGGCAGGAAGAGACCAATAGTTGCCTCTTAGATGGCCACTTACAAGCTTTTAAGTCCCCAGACATTACTCACCAGGCTAGGATGTAGAACATTATCTTTATGAACTGTGTTTTTCCAATTGACCTAGATGTTCCCCAAGACTGTGGTCCTTAGCGTTCAAGTCCAGTAGTTCACTCTTGATGTCTAAGTAGTTTCTATAACTGTGTCCCCTATGTGCTGTATTATGTAGATAGGTATACATGCAGCATTTACAAGTATGTAGAAAAATCCACAACCATACCTATATATGTACTCGTGTACAACCTCCTTCGCTTATTTAGCATACATATTAGTCTATGTATATACTCACAAATTATTGTTTATTACTGTTGTTGCAGGATTACATATGTTATAGCATTTACTGTAGTTGCCCTTTACTCTTACATACCTCTCAGTGTCCTCCTTTGCCTTGGTCACGTTTGACTTCCCCCATGTTGCGCATTGCCCTTCCCTTCGCAAGAATTAACACTTGTCCACTATCTATGTAGTGATTCTCCCTCCCTCCCCCTCTCATTTATGGTAACCATCAAAGAATGTTTCTTTCTATGTAAACCTGTTTTTGACTTTTTATAATGATGGTCTCATATTTGTCCTTTTGTGACTGATTTTTTTTCACTCAGCATGATGTACTCCAGATTCATCTATGTTGTGAGATGTTTCACAGATTCATCATTCTTCTTTTTCTTTCTTTCACATTTTAGGGCACAAATTCACTTAAGCTCTTAAATGCATCTTTTTTTTTTTTTAATTTCATTGTGCTTTAAGTGAAAGTTTACAGTTCAAGTTAACTTCTCATTCAAAAATTTACACACATATAGTTTTGTGACATTGGTTGCAATCCATAAAATATGACAGCATGCTCCCCCATACCACCCGGGTTCCCTGTGTCAATTCGTCCAGTTCCTGTCCCTTCCTGCTTTCTTGTCTTGCTTTTGGGCAAGAGTTACCCATTTGGTCTCATATATTTGACTGAACTAAGCAGCACATTCCTCCTGTGTTTTATTGTTTGTTTTATAGGCCTGTCTAATCTTTGTCTGAAAAGTGGGCTTCAGGAGTGGTTTCAGTTCTGAGTTAGCAGAGTGTCCAGGGACCATAGTTCTGGGGGTTCCTCCAGTCTCTGTCAGACCAGTTAGTCTGGTCTTTTTTTGTGAATTTGAATTCTGTTCTACATTTTTCTCCCATTCTGTCCAGGACTCTCTGTTGTGATCCCTGGCAGAGCAGTCAGTGGTGGTATCTGAGTATCATCTAGTTCTGGGCTCAGGATGGTGGAGTCGCTGTTTCATGTAGTCCTTTAGTTCTTTGGGGTAATATTTTCCTTGAGTCTTTTGTTTTTTTCATTCTCCTTTACTCCAGACAGGATGGGATTAATAGATGTATCTTAGACGGCCGCTCACAAGTTTTTAAGACCCCAGACGCTACTCGCCTAAGTGGGAGGTAGAACACTTTATTTTTTAAATTTTATTGTTATACTTTAAGTGGAAGTTTATAATTCAAGTTAGTTTCTCATAAAAAATTTATACATACATTGTTATGTGACCCTAACTGCTCTCCCTATACTGTGACAGCACACTCCTCCTTTCCACCCCGGATTTCCCGTGTCCCTTCAACCAGCTCCTGACCCTCTCTGCCTTCTCATCTCACATCCAGACAGGAGCTGTCTATTTAGTCTCACGTATCTGCTTGAGCTAAGAAGCACACTCTTCACGAGTATCACTTTGTGTCCCATAGTCCAGTCTAATCTTTGTCTGTAGAGTTTGCCTCGGAAATGGTTTTAGTTCTGGGTTGACAGTCTGGGGGGCATGCTTTCTGGGGTTCCTCCAGTCTCAGTCAGACCATTAAGTCTGGTGTTTTTACTAGAATTTGAGTTCTGCACCCCACATTTCTCCTGCTCCATCAGGGACTCTCTGTTGTGTTCCCTGTCAGAGCAGTCATTGGTGGTAGCTGGGCACCATCTAGTTCTTCTGGTCTCAGGCTGATGTAGTCTCTGGTTTATGTGGCTCTTTCTGTCTCTTGGGCTAATGCTTTCCTTGTGACTTTGGTGTTCTTCATTCTCCTTTACTCCAGGTGGGTTGGGACCAATTGATGCATCTTAGATAGCCGCTTGCTAGCTTTAAAGACCCCAGACGCCACTCACCAAAGTAGGATGCAGAACATTTTCTTAATAAACTTTGTTATGCCAATTGACCTAGATGTCCCCTGAAACATGGTCCCCAGGCTCCTGCCCCCGCTACTCTGTCCCTCAAAGTGTTTGGTTGTATTCAGGAAACTTTTTAGCTTTGGTTTAGTCCAGTTGTGCTGACTTCCTCTGTAGTGTGTGCTGTCCTTCCCTTCACCTAAGATAATTCTTGTCTACTATCTAGTTAGTGAATAACCCTCTCCCTCCCTCCCCACCCTCATAACCATCAAAGAATGTTTTCTTCTGTGTTTAAACCTTTTCTTGAGTTCTTATAATAGTGGTCTTACACAATATTTGTCCTTCTGTGACTGACTAAATTCACTCAGGATAATGCCTTCCAGATTCCTCCGTGTTTTAAGATGTTTCACCGATCCAGCATTGTAGAACATTTTCTTTATGAACTATGTTATGCCAGCTGACCTAGATGTCCCCCGAGACTATCGTCCCCAGCTCCTAGCCCCAGCAATTTGGTCCCTCAAGGTGTTTGAATGTATCTAGGAAAATTCTATGCCTTTGCTTGGGTCTAAGTTATGCCGACTTCTCCAGTATTGTGTTGTCTTTCCCTCTATCAAAGTTGACACTTGTCTACTATGCAGTGAGTCATTTCCCTTCCTTCTCCCTCCCCACCCTCGTAACCATCAAAGAATGTTTTTTTTTTTTCTGTGCATAAACCTTTTCTTGAGTTCTTATAATAGTGGTCTCATACAATATTTGCCCTTTTATGACTGACTGATTTCATTCAACATAATCCCCCCCAGATTCATCCATGTAGTGAGATATTCTATGGATTTATCATTGCATGGTATTCCACTGTGTGTATGTACCATAATTTGTTTATCCATTCATCTGTTGATGGGAATTTAGGTTGTATCCATCCTTTTGCTATTGTGAATAGTGTTGCAAGGAACATGGGTGTGCATATATATATATTTGTGTGATGGCTCTTATTTCTCTAGGGTACATTCCTAGGAGTGGGATTGCTGGATCCTGTGGTATTTCTATTTCTAGCTTTTTAAGGAAGCACCATATCATTTTCCAAAGTGGTTGTACCATTTTACATTCCCACCAGCAGTGCATAAGAGTTCCAATTTCCCCACAACCTCTCCAACATTTGTTATTTTGTGTTTTTTGGATTAGTGCCAGTATTGTTGGGGTGAGATGGTATCTCGTTGTAGTTTTGATTTGCATCTCTGTAATGGCTATGATTGCAAGCATTTCCTCATGTGTCGGTTAGCTGCCTGAATGTTATCTCTGGTGAAGTGTCTGTTCATATCCTTTGCCCATTTTTTAATTGGGTTATTTGTCTTTTTGTTATTGAGGTGTTGCAGTATGTTGTAGATTTTAGAGATTAGACCCTTGTCAGATGTGTCGTATTTTCCCAGTCTGTAGGTTCTCTTTTTACTCCTTTGGTGAAGTCTTTTGAAGAGCACAAGTGTTTAATTTTCAGGAGATTCCAGCTATCTAGTTTCTTTTCTGGTGTTTGTGCATTGTTAGTTATGGTCTGTATACTATTTGTGCCATGTATTAGGGCCCCTAGTATTGTCCCTGCTTTTTCTTCCATGATCTTTATCATTTTAGGTTTTATATTTAGGTCTTCGATGCATTTTTAGTTTTTGTGTATGGTGTGAGATATAATCGTTTCATTTTTTTAACAGATGGACATCCAGTTATGCCAGCACCACTTATTAAAGAGACTGTCTTCCCTTCATTTCACAGACTTTGAACTTTTGTCAAATATCAACTGCTCATAGATGGATGGATTCACATATGGGTTCTCAATTCTGTTCCATTGGTCTATGTGTCTGTTGTACCAGTACCAGACTGTTTTGACTACTGTGGCTGTGTAACAAGTTCTAAAATCAGGTAGTATGAGACTTCCCACTTTGTTCTTCTTCAGTAATGCTTTATTTATCTGGGGCCTCTTCCCTTTCCATATAAAGTTGATGATTTATTTCTCCATCTCATTAAAGAATGCTGTTTGAATTTGGATTGGGATTGCATTGTATCTGTAGATCAGTTTGGGTAGTACTGACGTTTTCACAATGTTGAGTCTTCCTATCCATGAACACGGTATGTTTTTCCACTTATGTAGGTCTCTTGGTTTCTTGCAGTAGTGTTTTGTAGTTTTCTTTGTATATGTCTTTTACGTTCCTGGTTAGAATTATTCCTAAGTACTCTATCTTCTTGGGGTCTATTGTAAATGGTATTTATTTGCTGATTTCCTTTTTGAAGTTCTCTTCGTTGGTGTAGAGGAATCCTACTGATTTGTGTATATTTATCTTGTACCCTGCTACTTTGCTGAAATCTTCTATTAGTTTCAGTAGCTTTTGGATTATTTGGGGTTTTCTGTGTAGAAGATCATATCATCTGTGAATACAGATAGTTTTACCTCTTCCTTACCAGTTTGGATGCTCTTTATTTCTTTTTCTTGCCTTATTGCTCTAGCTAGTACTTCCAGCACTATGTTGAATAAGAGTAGTGATAAAAGGCATCCTTGTCTGGTTCTCATTCTCAAGGACAATGCTTTCAGTCTCTCTCAGTTTAGAAGAATGTTGGCTGTTGGTTTTGCATAAATATCATTTATTATGTCAAGGAATTTCCCTTCTATTCCAACTTTGCTTAGAGTGTTTATCAGGAATGGGTGTTGGACTTTGTCAAATGTCTTTTGGGTGTTGATTGATATGATCATGTGATTCCTTTCTTTTGTTTTATTTATGTGGTGGATTGCATTGATTGATTTTCTAATGTTGAACCATCCTTGCATAACTGGTATGAATCCATTTGGTCATGGTGTATTTTTTTTTTTGCTATGCTGTTGAATTCTATTGGCTAGGGTTTTGTTGAGAATTTTTGTGTCAATGTTCATGAGGAATATTGGTCTGTAGTTTTCTTGTTTTGTGTGGTGTCTTTGCCTGGCTTTGGCATCAGGGTTATGCTGGCTTCATAGAATGAGTTCAGGAGTATTCCTTTCCTATGCCCTGAAATACTTTTTATCTTTTTGTGGGCTATTGTAAATAGTATTGTTTTCCTGATTTCCTTTTCGGAGTTCTCTTTATTAGTGTAGAGGAATCCAACTGATTTTCGTATGTTGATTTTGTACCCTGCCAGTTTGCTGAATCTTTCTATTAGTTCTAGTAGCTTTCTTGTGGAGTCTCTGGGATTTTCTACGTATATGATCATGTCATCTGTGAACAGGAATAGTTTTACTTCTTTCTTACCAATCTGTATGCCCTTTATTTCCATATCTTGCCTTATTGCTATAGCTAGGACTTCCAGTATAGTATTGAATAAGAGTGGTGATAAAGGGCATCTTTGTCTGGTTCCCATTCTCAAGGAGAATGCTTTCAGTCTCTCTCCATTGAGAATAATGTTGGCTGTTGGTTATGTATACATGCCCTTAGTTATGTTGAGGAATTTCCCTTATATTCCTATTTTGCTGGGAGTTTTTATCAGGAATTAGTGTTGGACTTTTATCAAATGCCTTTTCTGAATCAATTGTGATGATCGTGTAATTCTTGTCCTTTGTTTTATTTATGTGGTGGATTATGTTGATTGATTTTCTAATGTTGAATCGTTCTTGCATACCTGATATGAAGCCCACTTAGTCATGATTATTTTTTTTGATATGCTGTTGAATTCTATTGGCTAGAATTTTATTGAGAATTTTTGCATCTATATTCATGAGGAATATTGGCCTGTAATTTTCTTTTTTAGTGGTATCTTTGTCTGGCTTTGGTATCACAGTTATGCTGGTTTCATAGAATTTGGGAGTGTTCCTTCCTTTTTTATGTTCTGGAATAATTTGAGTAGTATTGGTGTCAACGCTTCCTGAATGTTTGGTAGAATTCTCCAGTGAAGCTATCTGGGCCAGGGCTTTTTTTTGTTGGGAGTTTTTTTTTTTTTTTTAATGATCTCTTCAATTTCTTCTTTTGTTATGGTTCTGTTCAGATTTTTTACTTCCGTTTATGTTAGTTTGGGTAGGTGGTGTTTTTCTAGAAATTTGTCCATTTCTTCTATGTTTTCAAATTTGTTCAAGTATAATTTTTCATAATATTCTGCTATGTTCCTTTTTATCTCAGCCGGTTCTGTTGTAATGTCACTCATCTCATTTCATATTTGGATTGTTTGCATCTCCTCCTTCTTTTCTTTTGTCAGTTTGGCCAGTGGTTTGTCGATTTGATTGATCTTTTCAAAGAACCAACTTGTAGCCTTGCTGATTCTTTCAATTGTTTTTCTGTCTTCTGATTAATTTTTTTCTGCTCTCATCTTTATTATTTCGTTTCTTCTGGCGGCTGTGGGCCTTTTTTTACTGCTCTTTTTTCTTTTTGTTCAAGTTCTAGGGTTAAGGTATTGATTTTGGCTCTTTCTTCTTTTTTGATGTGTGCGTTTATTGCTATAAATTGACCTCTGAGTACTGCTTTTGCCTTGTCCCAAATGTTTTGGTATGTTGTGCTTTCATTCTCATTTGATTCTAGGAATTGTTTTATTTAATTTTTTAATTTTATCTATTATCCAGTGGTTTTTAAGCAAGGCATTATTCAGTTTCCATGCATTTGATTTTTTTCTTGTTCTTCCTGTTACTGATTTCTAATTTTATAGCATTGTAACTAGAGAAGGCTTTTTTTGAATTATTGAGGCTCGCTTTGTGGTCTAAAATATGGTCTATTCTGTAGAATGATCCATATGTGTTGGAGAAAAATGTATACTGTGCTGCTGTTGGGTGGAGAGTTCTGTATATATCTATGAGGTCAAGTTGATTGATTCTGTTTAGATCTCTTGTATCTTTGTTGAATTTCTTTCTAGTTTTCTGTCCTTCATCTAAAGTGGGTGTGTTAAAGTCTCCTACTATTATTGTAGAACTGTCTATTTCTCTTTTCAATGCTGTTTTTTGTTTTATATATTTTGGAGCTCTGTCACTGAGTGTGTAAATATTTATTATGTTTATGTCCTCTTGGTGAATTGAGCCTTTAATCAGTATATAATGCCTTTCCTTGTCTTTTGTGGTGGATTTTGCCTGAAAGTTTATTTTATTAGAGATTAATATTGCCACTCCTGCTCTTTTTTTGTGTTTTGTTTTTTAAAGATGGAGGATGTTTAAACATTGATGTGAATGATCTCGTAGAAAGGGAGGGAATGATGAAGAAGAGAGTGGCAACCACAGGAAAAAAAATCCTTGCTTACATGAGAAAGGGTGAGAACTTGTGCCCAAGCGGAGGGGTTGGTACAGACAGTCCAGCTATTCTAGTAACGGGATGGCCAAGCAGTAGGAGAGATGTACAGAGGCTGAAACATCTGGTGTATCCAGGGTGAAGAAGTTGTTTCCTTCTGATTACTCCTGTTGTCTCAGTGACAAAAGAAGCTGAGAGTAAGGAAAGGGGAGGTGATGTTGAAATTTGAAGAAAGAAGAGAAAGTGGAAAACAGTTCTGTGAATAGAGAAAGTCCCTGGGTTTGCACTCGAAATCTACCCAGCCATGCCATGTAAGAAAGGCCTGGTGACCTGCTTCCATAAAGATTACAGCCAAGAAAACCCTGTTGAGCAGTTCTATTCTGTAATACATGGGTCGCCACAAGTCAGAATCAACTTGCCGGCAAACGGTTTTCTGCCAGTTAACCTTAAGGGCCATTTAAATTTGTAGGCAGGAATTTTAAGTGAGACCAGCCGGTACAGTTCTGGCTTTTCTCCAGCCACAATCAACTGCTACTTTCTTATGTTGAAATTTATTCTTAACTCAGGAATTACATGGGTTATTCATTACAGGTGAGAAAGTAGTGAAACACAGACTCTTTTATACCACTGTAAACTGGTACTATGTTTCTTGATGGATATATGGAGGCCGTATAAAAATTTACTCTTTAAATCAGTCATTTGAATTTTATGAATTTATTTTGATGTAACCAGAAGCTTGGGCATAGATTTTATGTACAGGATTTCTGTCACAGTATTTGTAAAATAACAACTGGAAACAATCTCAGTAGTTAGTTATAGGGACATAGATTCCGGGAATTTCATTGTTTATTCATTTATAGAGGAGCCATGGCTCCTTAGTACTCAGGTGCTAACAAAAGGTTGGCTGTTCAAACCAGAAAGATGTGGCAGTCTGCTTCTGTAAAGATTACAGCCTTGGAAACCCGATGGGGCAGTTCTACTCTGTCCTATAGAGTCGCTATGAGTCAGAGTTGACTCATTGGCAATGGATTTATCCCATGTCACATGTCCAGTACCAGCTGCCTTGTAGTCAGTTCTCACTCATGGTGACCCCATGTGTGTCAGAGTAGAACTGTGTTCCATAGGGTTTTCAATGGCTGTGATATTTTGGAAGTAGATTGCTAGGCCTTTCTTCCAAGGTGCCTCTGGGTGGACTTGAGCCAAGTATGTTAACCCTTTGCACCACCCAGGGACCCTAGACAATGTCCAGGACTTGCTTATCTCTCCGTCTCTTGGCCCCATTTCCTCAGCGTTGGCTCCATCCTTAGAGAAGCTCATCCTCGTGGTGGCAATATGGCTGCAGGAGCTCCAGCTTTACCTTTCACATTCAAATCTAGTAGGAAGAGTGGATTTAATTCTCCAAGAGGGTTCCAAACAGAGTCCTAGAATTTAGTCTTATTGGCTTGAATTACTTGACTCAAGGCATATGTCTATTTTAGAAGCAATCATTGTGGCTCTGGGAAAGCATTATTCTGATTAGGCAGAATGGGGTTGTGTGCCACCCCTGAAGCTGAGGGTTAATGTGCAAATTGGGTCTCCAAACCTAAGTTAGAGATTACAGGAAGTAGGCAAATGGGTCCTGGAGAGGCGAACAATAATGTTCACTAGAAATTTCTTTACTATGTATTTGCCTAACATGGTATACTTTCCTTTTGTAGCATTTGTGATAATCGTGCATTTATGTATGTTATTATTTCTTCAAAGGAGCACTGGTGGTGTAATGGTTAAGTACACAAATGCTAACCAAAAGGTTGGGGGTTTGAACCCACCAGCAGCTTTGTGGAAGAAAAGACCTGGTGATCTGCTCCTATAAAGATTACAGCCTGGGAATCCCTACAGGGGCAGTTCTACTGTGACCTATAGGGTTGCTGTGAGTTGGAATTGACTCAATGGCACACAACAACAACATATGTTTAATACATGTGTGCCCCATACATTATACACTCACTTTGTGAGGGTCTATGTCTCCTTGTTTTACTGATCTATGCCTAGGGCCCAGCAGAGTTCTTGGCATAGAGTAGATGCTTACTATTTATTCAATAGCTATGTTACTAAGGGAAAAAAAGCAAGCTACAGAACACCATGCATAATGAGATTTTCTTGTACTTTACTTAACCATATGAAACCTTAAAGAGCAGAATACAAAACAGTATATATGAAGTTGTTGTTGTTAGTTGTCCTTGAGTCAATTCTGGCTCATGGTGACCCCCCGTGTGCAGAGTGGAACTGCACTCCATAGGGTTTTCAAAGCTTTGACGTTTCAGAAGCACATTGCCAGGCCTGTCTTCTGAAGCGCCTCTGGGTGGGTTCAAACCACCAACATTTTGGCTAGTAGTTGAGCGATTAACTGTTTGCTCTACCCAGGGACTCCTATGTATATATGATAGAATTCTAATTTTAATTATAAAAAAGAAATCTTTCTCTCCCTTTTTCTATCTCCATAGAATAAAAATCTGAAAGGAAATATACTAAATATAACAGTGGTTATTTCTTGGTGATGAAATTGTGAGTGGGTGTTTAATATAATACTTTTCTGTATATTCCAGATCTGCAGTGAACCTATGTTATTTAATAATCTAAAATCTTCTGAAAATATTCTTTAAAAATATATTGGATAGGGTTCTTCCATGTGGAATAAAAAATGCCCTGTTTTGAAAAGAAAATGAGTTTTCTAAAGACCATAAGGCCTCAAACTAAAAGTTGTACCATGACATGAGGAATTCCAGAACTGCAGAAGGGATTACCGGAGATGCTGATTACTTAGACATTAATGGACAGGCATTGAAGAGCAGCAAAGCCAGGTTTCAATCAAATGTGTGTGCTGGCGGGAAATGTGTGTGCAGCTGATGTTTGAGGGTGGCCTGTCTTGCTACTTTACTTTTTTTAAACTCATAACTCCTCCACTGATTTCTAGAAAGTTAATATTTTGGTTTAATGATAAAATACAATGTCTCTTTTTCCCTACTGTGCATTTGATGGCGGCCTTTACTGTGTTCTCTATCTTCTGTTGTTGTTGTGGTTAGTTGCCATTGAGTCGACTCTGACTCGTGGCAGTCTTATGGATAACAGAATGAAACATTGCCTGGTCTGGTGCCATCCTCATAATCACTGGTATGTTCGAGCCCAATGTTGCAGCCACTATGTCACTCCATTTCATGGAGGGTTTCCCACATTTTTGCTGACCATCTACTTTACCAAACATGATGTCCTTTTCTAGCAATTGGTCTTTCCTGACGCTGTGTCCGAGGTAAGCAAGACAATTTCTTGATTCTGTTACTATGTATTTAGGGCATGTTTCGAGAAATGAAACTCAAAAATCAAGTTGATCAAATTCCAGGGCAATACATTGTGAGTAAATGTAAACACACAGAATAGCAAATCAGAGATGGCCTAATCTGAAATACATAGCACAATATGCACCCTGGCTTCTGCCTATGACAGCACATCCTGACTTATAGAGGCTCTGGGTCCTCCCTGGGGTTGGCCTTAATGTTGGTGGAGCCAAGAGTTTGAAAGAGAACAAAGATGGTATCTTAGTTACCTAGTGCTGTTATAAAATAAATACCATAAGTGGATGGCTTGGACAAACAGAAGTCTATACTCTCGCAGTTTAGGAGGCTAGAAGTCCAAATTCAGAGTGCTAGCTCCAGGCGAAAGTTTTCTCTCTCTGTCAGCTCTAGGGGAAGGTTCTTGTTATCAGTCTTCCCCTGTTTAGGAGAGTCTCAGCATAGGGACCCTGGGTCCAAAGGACACACTCCACTCCTGGCTTTTCTTGCTTGGTGGTAATGAGGTCCCTCACCTCTCTGCTTGCTTCTCTCTAGCTCAAAAGGGATTGGCTCAAGATATAACCTAATCCTGTAGATTGAGTCCTGACTCATTCAGGTAACTGCCTCTAATCCTGCCTGATTAACATCTTAGAAGTTAGGATTTATAACACGTCGGAAAATTACATCAGATCACAAAATGGAGGACAACCACACAATACTGAGAATTGTGGCCTAGCCAAGTTGGCACACATTTTTGAGCGACACACTCAATCCATAACAGATGGGAATGGGGAGGTCAGGACATAAAGATGCAAATTATTCCACTGAGACAAATATACTCACTCTTGTGTCCTGAGTGGGTCTGCCAAGTACGGGGCTTCAGGAAGAATCAGAGCCTTGGTGCTTTGCAAACTCTGTATCTCCAGCTCACATCTGTCTAATGGGGATAAAAAAAATAAAACAACAGTTGCTGTTGTGTTTATTCCAGTTCTCACTGCAACCTCATGTGTGTCACAGTAGAACTGTGCTCCATTGGGTTTTCAATGACTGATATTTGGAAAGCAGATCACCAGGCCTTTTTTCTGAGGCACCTCTGGGTGGAACCGAACCACCAACCTTCTAGTTAGCAGTGAGGGTGTTAACTGTTTGCCCCACCCAGATAAAGCCCCTCTTTCTCAGATTGTCTTGAGGTCCAGATAAAATAACCTATGTGAAGTGTCTGACCCATTGTAGGCCTCCTTGTTTGGGGTAAGGCAATTTCATGGTGAGGTGCGAGAAACTGGAGGGAAGAACAAGGAGGGAAGAAGCCCCAAGAGCTTCTCTGACCATCTCAGTAAGGACAGAGGGAAGGCAAAGAATGCTAACAGATTTTAAGTTAACCTTCCCCTCCCTCTTCAATCAAACCCTCCCATCAGGGGCCACGCAGCGAGAGAACTTTCTGGTGCTTTAATCCTCTTCTTAACTGTCATGGTAAAAGCATTGTGATTTCTTTAGAGTTAAAACTTACCTTTAGTAATCCTCTGTCTCTTTCCCTCCAAGATTAGTAATAAAACCCTCAAAGCAGAAGGCTCTAGTGCTGTTCAGAGGATCAGCAAGGTGGGTGGGACAAGGCTGGGCCCTGGTCTGCAGTTAGACCTGAGGGAGGAGAGGCACTAAGTTAGGTAAAGCTAAGAGGCTCAGCTCAAGAGAGGGGGTAAAACTCACCCTGAGGGAGAATTTAGGAATTTAGAAAGCTGCTGTCCTAAATTCACAGTAAGTTAAAATCACCTCTTACTCAGCCTGGGGTTTAACTGTTGTCAGGTATTCTTCTTCCAACCCCTGAACAGATGCAGCACCACCAGTGGTGAAAGCTAACAGGATTAAAATCAAGGACGTACAGAGGTAGGTGGGCTTTTGCAGAACTTTGAGGTTGGAAGCTTTTGCTTTCTTGGGGGCTGGCTTAACACAGGTGAATCCCATTGCTTCTGGCTCCTGCCCACCTCTCAGACCTTCTCACACTCAACTCCAGCCACAGAGGCCTTCTTTGGGGTCTTTGGAGAAGGAACACTCTCCTTTTACGCTTCAGAGCACTGGTTTCTCACCTCAGGTCTCATGTCACCTCCTTAGGGAGCAGCCTTCCCTGACCACCCAGCTACATAAATGGAGCTTTCCAGTGTCTATTCCAGCAAGCTATGCTTCTTGGTACTCAATTTAAAAAAAAAACAAAAAAAAAAAACACCAAACCCGCTGTAGTTGAGTCGATTCTGACTGATAGCCACCCTACAGGACAGAGTAGAACTGCCCCATGTGGTTTCCAAGGAGTGCCTGGTGGATTTGAATTGCCGACCTTTTGGTTAGCAGCTGTAACTCATAACCACTATGCCACCAGGGTTTCCTGGTACTCAATGGTACTTTGTAATTATTTATTTACTTGTTTATTGTTTGTTGTCCCACAAAATACTATAAGCTCCCGGAGAAAGACTGTTCCCAGTTGTCTCCCCAATGTGCCTCCTGTCATGCCTGGCACACAGTTGTTGTTGTGTGTTGTCAAGTTGATTCTGACTCACAGCAACTCCATAGGACAGAGTAGAACTGCCCCATAGGGTATCCAAGGCTGTAATCTTTATGGAAGCAGACTGCCTCATCTTTCTCCTGCTGAGTGGCTGGTAGGTTCAAACTGCTGACCTTTTGGTTAGCAGCCGGGTGCTTAAGCCCTGCGCCACGAGGGCTCCTTTTCCGACTCAGACTCACAGTGACCCTATAAGAAAGGGTAGAACTGCCCATAGGGTTTCCTAGGCTGAAATCTTTACTGGAGCAGATGGCCAGGACTTTTCTGCCATGGAGACACTGGTGGTTCCAAACTGACCTTTGGGTTAGCAGCCAAGCATTTAACCATTGTGCCACCAGGGCTCCTTTGGACAGAGTAAGGGCTAATGAATATTTGTGGAATGGATATGGGGTGGATCCACAGTCACCTGAGATGTCCCACAGTGCAGGTTAAGGAGCCTCAACAGACCCTTTGGGCAGGACTTTACAGATACTGGCTTCCAGGGACCAACCAGACAAGGACTACTCAGCCTAACATTTTTAGGGTGGCAGATCTCCTCTGATATTTGATAAAACCGACAGACTCTCTTTCCCCAAACAAGGTAATATTACTCCAAAACTCTGCTTACAACCTGGGAGTTTGGAGACTCCTAGAACCCCAGGTAAAAACCCCATGACTTAAGAAAAATCTAGAGGACAAGGAGAAGAGTTGGAAAAGCAAGCCTCCATCCCAAAACGTCTTAGGCGAGGCCTCTTAAAATGGGCACTGTTTAAAATGACCTGTGTCTTCGGATTGCAAATTTTATTAATGAAAAAAAAAAAAAAGGTGAAATGAGGGTGGGGCAGAAATTGTTTCTAGTTCGCTCTGCCAACCATTCCCTCCCTCCCTCCCTTCCTTCCTTTTTTTTTTTTTTTTTTTGTTAGACAGCCTCTGATATTTTCCTATGAGAAAGGGAAATGTTTTGGCCAGGTCTGATAAATGTTTGTGGAATGAATGAATGACACACTAGAACAATCAGAAAAGCAGCCCCCTCGGGTGCTCCCCCTTAGGGGCTTCCTAGCTCTCTTGCTTGCCTGGGCCTCCCCAGTGGCTGCAGACGTGGCCCCGCTGCAGAGGCAGGCGCACTGGTGCATTCTGACCTGCTGCAGCCGGTGCTGCGCTGGGCAGGGAGAGCTGAGGCCAGTGGGGGATGGTAGGAGGAGAGGAGGGAGAAGGGAGGAGGGGGGAGAGAGGAGGACTCTGGCGGGCGGGAGAAGAGCGAGAAGGAGGGAGGAGGGCAAGGGGAGGTGGGAAGGAGGCAAGGAAGAGAACACGGGAGGGAGGAGGCCTACAGAATCAAAGCCGCTTTCCAAATTTACAATCCCTGACAGGGACAGATTACCCAGTAAACAAGGTAAGCATGGGCTCTGTAGTGGCCAATTTCACATGGGTTTCACCACATCTTTGTGTTTATTTACTAATCTGTAGTGACCAATTTCACATGGGTTTCATCACATCAAAGATGAAACCGCGTGTGAAACCGGTCACTACAGATTAGTAAATAACCACAAGTAAGCCATTGCTTACCTTGCTTCCTGGGTAATCCGCCCCTGAGGAGGGAGAGAGGAGGAGGAAGGGAGGCGAGGGGGAGACGAGAGGCAGGAGGGAACGGAGGGAAGAGAAGGGAAGGATGAGAGGGGAGGAGAGGGAGAAGGCAGCAGGTAGGAAAAGGAAGGGGGTGGGGAAGAAAAATCGGAGGAGCAGGAGGGCGGGGAGCCGCGGGGAGGAGTCTGCAAACTTTCCGCCCGAGGGCATTGTGGGAAGCAGCCATGGTCTGAGGCCGGCGCTCACCTGTCCGCCGCGCCGGCTCCCGCGCTCCGCTTTCGCCCTTGCGTCCCCACGCTTTCCGCTCGCCGGGTCGGCGCGGCCGGGCCACCATGGTGAGTGCGGCGGGCAGGCGGGCAGGCGGGCAGGCGGGCAGGTGGGCGGGCGGACAGCGGCGGCGCAGGCGAGGGAGTGCGCGCCTCGGGGAGGCACCTGCGGCGCTCGGCCGGGTGGGGTGCGGACCGCGCCCCTCCGGCGCTCGGGTCCCCCGGACCGTAGGCATGCCGGGAAGTTGCGGGCGCGCGGGAGCAAGAAAGGCCCCTGCCCGGGTCCGGTGGACACCCGGCGCCGCGGCTTCATTCATTCATTCATTCATTCAGCCAGTGGTTGCTGAGCGCGTAGTCTGTGCCAGGCACGATTCCAGACGGTGGGATGTCGCGGTAACCCTGGTAGAATCCTTGCTGCCCTGGACCTTATACCCTAGGAGGAAGATGTGGAGGGAGGGAGACCTGTAAACATACAAGTGAAATAAAGATAACTTTCGAGAGTCAGGAGTGCCCTAAGGTCTCAAATACCACGGGGTGATGGGATGGAAGAGTGGAGAGGCAACTCCTAGAGATTGGGAATTCAGCGAAGGCTTCTTTCAGGAGGTGACATTTCAGCCGTCGGAGGGAAGTCTGAGAGGGGCGCTGCCGGTTGAGGGAGAAGTGAGAGCAAAGGCCTGAGAGAGAGGAGCTTGTAGGGGGAGAAGTAGGCAGGGGCCAGATTATGGAGGACCTTGTAAGTGTGGATAAAGAGTTGGTTTTATTCCATCTGCGTGGGGAGCCTTGGGAGGATTTTATTGAGAGAACTGACCTTATTTGTTCTATACTTTAAAAAGGTCCCTTTGGTTGCCGGTGGGTTGTGTGTATGTGTGTTTGGGGGGTTGGGAGGGGGAATCAAGGTGCAAGCAGGAAGAGTAGTCCCACTTCCCCAGATGAGCTCACTTCCCAAATCCCAGGAACAGAAGTGACCTGCGTTCTGTGGCCCACAGCGTTCAGGAGCAGGTGGGCAATGTGGGTTATAAGCGGATGGGCAAGGAAAATGGTGGTGTGCTGGGCACCTGGACAAGAAGACCGCAGAAGCTGGGTTCTAGGTGAGGCTTGGTTGAGGGTTTGCTGTAAATACAGCGTGAGGCAAAACGGAGACTGTAAATAATGGAGCAGCTCTTTTGGCTTGCTCAGGTTTCCCAAGGAACCAGATGATGGTGTGCCCAGCTTGCCAGTGTCATTTGCCTAACGGGAGGTGGAAAAAGGCCCTGAGTTTCTGGGTTGGCAGTAGGCCGCTTCCATCCTGTGGCACCAAGCCCTAGATAGCACCTGCTGTGGAGTCTTCTTTTTTCTTGCTGATGCCATAAATCAGTTGATCAGAAATGTGCAAAGTTTCTTTTGCTTTTCCACTGGGCTTTGCTGAACGGGAATTATAAATGTTATCGAGCACTTGTGATAAGTCAAAAGGATGCTCAGCTCTTTTATGTTCATTACTTCATTCAATCCTTGCAACATCCAGATGAGGTTAAGTATTATTCTCCCTACATTTAGCCTGCACTGACCTGTTCTAGCGAGGTGACCTTGGACAGTTCCTGGAACTCTCTATGCCTCAGTTTGCTCCTTTTGTAAAATGGGGATGAGAATTGTTCCTAATTCATAAGGCAGTGGTTCTCGAAGTGTGGCCTATGGACTCCTAGGAATCCTCAAGACCATTCAGGAAGTCCCCAAGGTCAAAACTGTTTTCATAATAGCACTAACACCTTATTGCCTCTTTCACTTTTATTCTCACCTGAGTGTACTGAGTATGCCTGAGGGTTTTTGAGGCTGCACTACCTAGGATTGTACAGCAGATTGAATGCAGAAGCCAATAGGAGAATCCAGCTGTCTTCTCCTAAGCCAGACATTAAAGAGATATGTAAAAACGTCAGTGCCACTCTTGTGGCTATTTTTTTTTTTTTTTTTTGCTTTGGAAAAGTAGTGTTCATAAAAATGTTTTTTAGGTTAGTAAATAGATATATTACTTAGAAATGAGTTAGTACATATTTAAAAAAATTGTCCATTTTAATTTTTAATACAGTAAATATCAGTGACTATAACCCACATAAACAAAAGGACTTTGTCCTCAGTTTTGAAGAGCGTAAAGGAGTCCAAAGGAGCCCTGGTGGCGCACTGCTTACAGCTCTCGACTGCTAACCAAAAGGTCAGTGGTTGGAACCCACCAGCCTCTCTGTGGGAGAAAGATGTGGCAGTCTGCTTCTGTAAAGATTATAGCCTTGGAAACCCTATGGGGCAGTTCTACCTTGTCCTATACAGTCTCCATGAGTCAGAATTGACTAGATGGCACACAACAGCAAAGGAGTCCAAAACGTTTGAGAATTACTGTTACAGAGTTGTAACAGGTTGTGTGAGTTAATAAGCTTTGCCCCTTTTAAGTGCTCAGTTATTATTACCTGTCCTCTTTATTGCTGTCATGTGGTAGAAAGAATACGAGTCCTACTTGCTTGCCCAGCAATTTGGGGGTCTTTGGTGAGGGCCACTAGTGACTCCTCATCGTTTCTCCTCTCTGTTCCTGACTCGCCAAACCTTACCCTAGGAAACTGGAAACATGGGTACAACATTCCACATGGTGCTCTACACACAGGGCATAGTTCTTGAGTTCATTGTGCCCCTGATCCAGGTGTCTAGTGCAGATTTCATACCTTGTGTATCTTGTGGCTGTGCTTGTGTCTGCACAGTAGTTTGAATCAACTGTGTACTTCTCCATCCTGCCTTTGGTGTAGAAATCTCTGCTTTGGAAAGCAGTGCTTCGGGTTATTGTGCTTCAGGGATGTCCACTGCTCTGAGCCCAGTGTGCTTAAACTTACTGGAAGAATTTACTATTAAATGGTTGACAATATTGATGGAAGATGGAGGGTGGGCATTCCCCCCTAGCCCGCCCCCCACCCCAGAAGATAGCTGTGAGGTCTTATAGGGTGAATTTTGAAAGGCTTTGGGGACACTTACAATAAAAATGCAAGTGGATTTTGCTTTATGCAGTCCATGTGCTTCTGAAAATTTGAGGTAACTTTTAAAACCATATTGGGAACAAAATAGGGAAGTTACCCATGGAAAGAAACTCAAATGATGGCTGCTTTTAAAGTTGGAATACTCATCTTCTTGTGTTGCAAATCCACTTCTCATCATATATATTCCTATGTAAAGTGGGATGGACTTATGCAAAAAAAAAATCAAAGATTTTTTGGTGTCATTTTAAATCTGAGTCTAGAGAGAGAGAACTTACCGGACTGAGCTATGTATTATCAGAGTTTGTATTAACTTGAAACAGCCTGAGTACATGTGTCTCCTAAATCAGGTAATTTAAAGTTTCCCATGTTAATTGTAACCTCATTGTATTAAATCTAAATAGAAAAGGTGCAAAAATGTCTCTTCTAAATGATTTAAAGTTTGCAGGGTGAGGTGGGATCCTGCTTCCATGTACCCCCTCTCCCATGCAAAGTATCAAGCCTATTGTCTGAGGCTTAAAAGAATTCTAATAAGTATATACTAATTGTTGGCGGTTTATATTTCAGTTGAAAGGTGAACTAGAGTCATAAGCTCTTTCCTCCTCTGAGGCTTGAGTGCTGCTTGCTAGCGGCTAGTGTGGAGTACAGGGGGTTGGGAATGGGAGTTGGAAATGGCTGAACCCTTCTTGGTGTTCCATTTTCTGAAAAGAGTTCACCCACAGTGGCACTCCTCATAGATCTTGAAACAACACTAGAGAGACTGGTATTTGATCCCTGCTAGAACTGTTAAGGAAACCCTGGTGGCGTAGTGGTTAAGAGCTGCGGCTGCTAACCAAAAGGTCAGTAGTTCAAATCCACGAGGCGCTCCTTGGAAACCCTATGGGGCAGTCTACCCTGCCCTAGAGGGTTGCTACAGGTTGGAATTGACTCAGCGGCAACGGGTTTGGTTTTTTGGTTTTTAGGATTGTTAAGGAGCCCTGATGGCACAATAGTTAAGTGCTCATCTTCTAACCGACAAGTTAGCAGTTTGAACCCATTCAGCAGCTCCGTAGGAGAAAGACCTGGTGATCTGCTCCCATAAAGATTACAGCCTAGAAAACCCCATCAGCAAGTTCTTCTCTGTCACTTGCAGTCACTATGAGTTGAAATCGACTCAAAGGGCAATAATAAGATACTTCTGAGTTCCCATTATTCATTTTCCTGGACAGTACTGTCAACTGCTTACAGTTTTTACATGGTGTCTTACTAATAACAGTTGGAAGGAAACAGCAGACTGCATATTTCCCACATTGTATTTTCAAGGTCTATTCTTTCAGTCCCATGAATTACTTCCCTATGGACTAAGATATAATATGGATAAAACTATCCCCTCACCCCTGTACACACACGTAAAGAAAACCCCTTTAATAGTCTCCAAAGTTAGCATGTCTTGACATCTCTGTGAATCAGTCCTTAAATTTTATTTTGTTACTATAACCAGACGTTCTCCCAGAGATCCTGCAGTGTCATCGCACTTGTTCCCCTGGGGCCTATCTTTCTTGCTTCTCTCATAGTCCCCCTATCTTGTTCTTGTTCTTCCCTGACACCTCTTTCTGAGTCTGTTTTTCTTAAAGTAACCTAGCTGTTTACCCAGCAGAAATTCCCTTTAAGCCACTTGAAGCTCCCTGATCCTGTGAGGTGGAAGGAAGTTCACAGCTAATAGAGGCGAATGTCCATAAAATTCTCTCATTGGTATACTAAACTGTCTTAGCACCCTCACTGGAGAAGTGTACTTCTTGTGTGGCTGCTAATCATAGGTTAACTGACGGTTTTAATAGTGGAAAGGGATCCTGAAAGTCGTTTGGGTTAGAAGTGGAGTGCCATTGACCATTATGAGGAATCTGCCCTTCAGAAAATAATTTCTCTCTGTCTAAGTTTTCAAGTCTGAAAACTTTTTGAAAGGTAGAGATGGTTTCTTCACTAGCTGTCTCTAAAAAGTTTCTGAAAACCACGTGGGAGAAAAATCTGATGCTCATTCATTAGAGTCCCAGTGCGACGGGGCATAGGCCTAAAGTGCATTCAGCGAAGAATAAGGGCAGTAGGGAGGCTGTGTTTTAACAGTCTCACTGGATCTTCTCTAGCAGAATTTCTGGCCTGGTAAGAAATATTAAGGAGGCAGTGGTGGTTCAGTGGTAAAATCCTCGTCTTCTGTGTGGGAGGCCAGGTTTGATTCCAAACCAGTGTACCTCATGCACAGGCATCAACTGTCTATCACTGGAGGCTTGTGTGTTGCTATGATGCTGAACAGGTTTCAGCAGAATTTCTGGACTAAGACAAACTAGGAAAAAAGGCCTGGTGATCTACTTCCAAAATTCAGTCGATGAAAGCCCTGTGCAGTGCAATGGCCTATCTCGTTGTGCCATGGGGTCACCATCGTCGGGGGCTGACTTGACAGGGGGCTGACTGATGGCAGCTAACCACAACAAAAAGAAATGATTGGTATGTGTTGAGGTTCAGCAGAAATTTCAGTGCTGCAGGAGCCTTCCTTCCACACCGGCGTATTAAAGAGAGAGTGTTGAACAAGCCACAGATTCCTTGCTCTTATGGAGCTCATGTTCTTGGTGGGAGATTCTCTAAGCTTTCTCAATATTTTCTATTGATCACACAGAAGCGGATTTTACTATTAACTGTTGATAAGTCTGAATATCAAAATTCAGACTTAAAATTGCTAAGTCTGAATATCATCTCACTCTTACTGCACGGCAAGTTGCAGAATTTCTGAGATGGGCGGTATGGGGGCCCAGCCAGGACACTTGGAGCAGGGAGAAGAGCTGGCTGGCCGTGGTTGCCAGCTTCAGCCTCTGCCACCCCAACCCTTGCTAGCCTGAGGAGGGGAGACCATTATCCAGCCAGCTTCACCAGCCCTTGCCCTCCTCCTGAGCCAGCTGTGATGGGGACAGAGAGTTCAGGAACCCCATCCACCCCCCTTAGTGTTTGGTTTCAGATTGATGCCTCTGCTGAAGGCATTGCCCACATCCCTATCGCTGGGCTGACCCCTGGCCATGGGATGCCATAGATTCCCCTAGAGTCCCCCGCCGCCATATGATTTGTCAGCTTAGACTCTGCTCACTATTTCCCCATTTGTGTAAAATAAGGAGACGTATGCCTGCATATAAACTGAAAGCCTCCAGAAGGATATACAAGAAATAGTGATTGTTTTCTGTGAAGGGGCATCTGCTGTGGTAAATATATTCACTTTTTATTGTATATTCTTTTATATTCTTCAGTTTTCCTATTTGCATGTGATACATTTTAAATGACAGGAAAAACGACTTTAAAAAATGTCACATATGACTTCTCCAGCAAACTCTGTTTTGTTTTCCCCTTATGCTTTGTAGCTTCTCTGTTCTCACTTCCTAGGCTTGGGTGTGTCTGAAACCAGAATGGAAGCAAAATAGATTTTCTTAAAATACACACCTGCACACACCCCTGTGTGTACTCTATCTCACTCATTAACTTGCTCACTCACTCAGGTTATTGGCCAGACGTTAGGCCTTTCTTTCTGTTTGAGAGTTGAGAATAGCTGAGGGGGAAAAATGTGATCCATCTTTTTCACTTCAGTGACTATAGAAGGACTTGTGGTAATGACGTAAAATAATATTTCTAATAGATTCATAGGAATGAACCATTAAAACAGATGTTTGCCAGTGTCTTGGTTATCTAGGGCTGCTATAACAGAAATACCACAAGTGGATGGCTTTAACAAAGAGAAGTTTATTCTCTCACAGTCCAGAAGGCTAGAAGTCCGAAGTCAGGGCTCTGCTCCAGGGAAAGCCTTTCTCTTCTTGGCTCTGGAGGAACGTCCTTGTGATGATACATCAGTCTTCTCTTGGTCTGGGAGCATCTCAGTGCAGGAACCTCAGGTCCGAAGGACGTGCTCTGCTTCCGGCACTGCTTTCTTGGTGGCATGAGGTCGCCATGTCTCTCTGCTCGCTTCTCTCTTTTACGTCTCAGAAGAGATTGGCTTAAGACACTATGTAATCTTGTAGATCTCATCAATGTAACTGCCACTAATCCATCTTATTATGTTATCGTGATAGGATTTATAACACATAGGGAAATCACATCAGATGACAAAATGGTAGACAAATAATACTGGGAATCATGACCTAGCCAAGTTGACAGACACTTTTGGGGGACACAGTTCAATCCACAACAGTCAGATTGTCCAGGGTCAGCCTCTCTCTGTGTGAATCAGTTGACAGCTGAAGACTTCAGCAAGGTTAAGAAGTCCTGTTCCTGAAAAAGTCAGGAAGGACCTGTCAAATCTGATATCAGATTCAGATAATCACTGAATTGTTCTCCAAATTTCAGAGCCCTCTGCGTAGTTCCTGGCCTTCCCAGCAACCCCAGTCCTTACCCTCCCCCTATTTTCCCCTTCCCCCCGCCAAAAAAAAAAAAAATCACTATAGGGTCTTTTCATTATGCAGGTGAAGCTATGAGAGAGTTGAATAAAGTTAGTATTTTTTTAAGAGAAGTGTCAGAATTCTGTCTGGTTCCAGAAAAGTGCCGTTAGAAGAGACATCTTTGTTGTGTAAACATTTAGCTGCACGTTCTATACAGAAATGACACATAGGATACTTTTCAGAGCCCTGGTGGCATAGTGGTTAAGCACTCGGCTGCTAACAGAAATATTGGTGGTTTGAACATACCACCGCTCCTCAGGAGAAAGATGTAGCAATCTGCTTCTGTAAAGATTACAGCCTTGGAAACCCTATGGGGCAAATGGAAATCCTATAGGGTTGCTATGGGTTGGAAGCAACTCAACAGTAGTGGGTTTATCCCATGTCACATGTTTGCTTTCAAAGGATGGATGTCAGTGCACTGGGGTGGAGCAGAGAGTCAGGAAATGCCAGCCCCTGTGTGTAGCTCCATGCTGTCTTGTAAATTCATCAGATTACTCGAGGACTGGGTGAGATACCCCATTTCTAGCCTTTAGCATGGAGCCTGGCACCAGAACGCAGTCCATAAATGCTAGCAGGGGTTATTTTTAAGAGAAATAGGAAAAAAGCTAATGAAAAAAACTTCAACACAGTCTGTAACTTTTTTTCCCCCCAGAAATGTATTTAAACATGAAATAAAGAAATTATTATCATAGATTGCAAATATTGGAGAGGTGGGGAATGTAAAAACACAAAACCCAGTTGCCCTTGAATCAGTTCAGATTCATGGCGACCCCATATGTGTCAAGAGTAGAACTGTGCTCCATAGGGTTTTCAGTGGCTGATTTTTCAGAAGTAGATTGCCAGGCTTTTCTTCACAGGTGCTCTTGGACTCAAACTTCTGGTTGGCAGCTGAGGGCTTAGGAGGAAGGTAAGGATTACAGTTTTATATATATATATATATATATATTTTTTCCAGATGTGATTCAAAAGTCAGGGTATGCGTGGAAACTTTTTCTTTAATTTCTTAAATAAGTTCTTACCTTCAGTTTCTTTATAAGTAGTGAAGACTGCTTTTTCTCCTGATTCTAAGTACATTGAGTATGAGTCCTGCCTCTCAAAATACATTTGGCCTCATGATTTTGATACCTTAGGAGTTCACATAGTCTAGTCTGTATCAACCATCTTTGCAAGAAATAAGGGAGAAAGGGGCAGCTTGAATATATAACAAGACATCTCAGATACCTGAACTTTGATGGTGGTGAACTTTGAACAGTATGTCTGATACACTGTCTCTTCCTGCTTAACAAATTTTGTTTGCAACTGCAGGCATCTTTGTCATGGTATAGTGGCTCTGGGGACAGATTTTCAATGAGTGCTGAGTAGGCTGCAGGAGAAAGATGAAAGTTCTTAATACACATTTAAGTGGCCATTACCGTTTAGGGTGTTGAGTGTAGCATATTAAGTACAGCTTCTTGAACAAAGTTGCTCCTGACCACCAAAACATTCACGTTAAGAAAGATCAAATAAGCATCACCATGAAATACGAATAGTGTCCCAAATTATTAATGCCTTCTTCAACTTCAAAGTCATAGTGAAAATTGCCTGAAACTTCTCCCCTATTTCCAGTATCTTTTTTTCTTCTTGAATGATTTGAAACAGAATGAAAGACCAGTCTGTCACTTCTCAAAGTACCCCAGGAGAAACCCTAATTAGAGGCATATTTACTATAGGAAAAAAGTAAACTAACAGGCATCGCTGAATATTCAAAGTTGATTACTCTGTCTAGGGGAAATGATAAATGGAAAAATAGTACATGACTCACTTTTCAGGGTATTGCCCACTTGTTAAACGTTATGTTCTTAGCTGTGAAGTTATTAGGAAACAAAACCCCACAAGTATAGGTTGTGTTTCTTGATCACAAGAAAGTTGTGTTGGGAAGAAATTTCTTACAACATAGCAAATCTCGACTGGTATAAGAGTGGGTAATTAAACTTTGACTATGTTGTTCAGGGATCCCTGGTGGCGCGGTAGTTAAAAGCTCAGCTGCTAACCAAATGGTTGGCAGTTCGAAACCACCAACTGTTCCTTGGAAACCCAATGGGGCAGTTCTACTCTGTCCTGTAAGGTCACTATGAGTTGGAATTGACTCAGTGGCAATGGGTTTGGTTTTCTTTTTGTTTAATATTGTTCAGATTATATAATTGCTGAAGGACTTCAGTGGAGGAGGAGATAGGAAGGACTCATGGAAGAGACAGGCATGGGGCTGAGCCCAGTGGAGGGCATCACTTTGCCTTAGCTCCTCAGAAAATACTGTATGTATGTATGTGAGGGGGAGGGTTAGTAAGAATATAAGGAAAGGAAGTAATTATTAAAGAAATGCAAATCCTTGGGGAAAGCTGGGTGAATGTACATGGCAAGGAACCATTTTCTTACCGACTCCCCCATCTCTACCCCGTGCCCCTCCTCTTCTAACTCTACCCTCCAGTCAGTCATCCTAAGAAATTATTTATCCAGTATTATCAGGGAATGAGATTTTTCACAAGTGAATTTTCTAGATAACTAAAAGCACAAACCTTTTTTTCTCTGTAATTTTAGAGTTAAAAAAATAACACCCTCAAGCATTTTATGGTCCCCAGGTGGTGCAAGCGTTTTGCAATTGGCTACTACTAACTTAGGGGTTGATGGTTCGAGCCCACCCAGCGGCTCCATGGAAAAAGACCTGGCAATCTGCTTCTGTAAAGGTTACAGTCCAGAAAACCCTATGGAAGGAATAGTTCTACTCTGTAACACATGGGGTCACTATGAGTCAAAACTGACTCAGTGGCAGTGGATTTGGGGTTTTTGTTTTTTTTTTTTTGGTTTGTAAGCATTTGGGAAAATAGTTCAAAAGTAGCTTGAGGCTTGTCCAAAGTTAGGAGGCTTATTTCTCTCAACTGCTTTCTTACCAGACAAGGTTACTGAAATTACAGGTACACTTAGGGGTGTGTGTGTGTGTGTATTTTGTCTCTGAGTAGATTAGTGTCTTTCTGTATATCTCTAAGAAGCTATCTACTGTTATCTTCCTCCAGGACCCTACATATCAGCCCCTAAGCTTTCTTTCTCTACCACTTTAATGTGTTTTGAGAAGGGGAGTTTTTTTTTTATTTTTTCTTTTTTTTAATATTTTATTGTACTTCCGGTGAAGGCTTACAAAACAAATAGTTTCTCATTTAACAGTTACTTCAAATGTTGCCCTATGACAATGGTTAACAATCTCACAACACATCAACAATATCCTTACTCCACCTTGGGTTCCCTATCACCAGTTTCCTTGTCCCCTGCTGCCTTCTAGCCCTTGTCACTGGACTCCTATACCTCGTTAGTCTCATTTGGTTTTACGGGGCTGTCCACAAAGGGGAGTTTATTTTAATAGCAGCTTAAGACAAACATCACTAGAAAGGCAGAAGAAGTGCATAGTGCTTGGAGAGATTGCTGGACTGGAAGATAAGGGCACTCAAGTCCTGTATCCAGCTATGCCAGTTGCTGTGACCTTCACCAGGTCACCTGACTTCCCCGGGCCTGTCCTCAGCTGTTATATGAGAGACTGGGCCTGAGATACAATCTTAACAATATTTTCCGGTTCGAACAGTTCATTGCTAGCTAAAGGAAAATAATAATGCCTCTCTAAGCCTAATATGGAAACCCTGGTGGCGTAGTGGTTAAGTGCTATGACTGCTAACCAAGAGGTCGGCAGTTTGAGTCCACGAGGTGCTCCTTGGAAACTATGGGGCAGTTCTACCCTGTCCTGTAGGGTTGCTATGAGTTGGAATCGACTCGACGGCAACGGGTTTGGTTTTGGTTTTTAAAGCCTAATATAAGGAGCCCTGGTGGTACAGTGGTTAAGTGGTTAGCTGCTAACTAAAAGGTCAGCAGTTCAAACCTACCAGTGGCTTTGTGGGAAAAAGACCTGGTGATCTGCTCCTATAAAGATTTCAACCTAGGAAGCCCTATAGGGTAGTTCTACTCTGTCCTGTAGGGTTGCTATGAGTTGGAATTGACTTGAGGGCACACAACAACAAACCTAATATACATTATTTTTTGAATGTGTTGGAATCAGAAGCTAGGATGGCCTGATGTTAAATTGTTGATCCATATGTGTATTGCTGTTGCTCAGGAGCTAGGCTCTTCCTTAGTGTAGCTTACAGGTGGAATGTTATGGATTGAATTATATCCCCCAAAAATATGTATTGGAGTCCTGGCCATCTGTACTTGTGGAGGTGATCCTACTTGGAAATAGGTTTTTCTTTTGTTATGTAAGGCAGGTCATACCAGAGTAGGGTGGGTCATAAACCTGATCACTTCTGAGTTATAGAAAGAGCAGAATAGACACAGAAACACACACAGGGCAAAGAGGAAGACAGACAATGGATAAAAAATTCATTAATAAATCTAGGAACGCCAAAGATTGCTGGTAGCTACTAGAAGCTGAAACAGACAAGGAAGGACCTCCCGCTGGAGCCACACCTTGAGTTGGGACTTCAAGCCTCTGGAACTGTGAGAGTAAGTCTCTTTTTTGGGTATGATAGGAACAGCATGTAAAGTTGATATCAAAGTGTCTTTTAAATCATGTTAGAAAGTAGTTTTTGGAATAACTAGGTTAGTAAATATTAAGAAAGTAAAGTTTGCAGTGGTGCAGTCACCTTTCCACATAAATCAGTTTCAGAATCAAAACATTGGTATCTTAAAGACCACACTGTTATCTTTGTAACAAGGGTCACATTAAGACTTCTTAACAAAACTAAGTTGTAAATCCCATTTTCCTGAGTTTGTTTTTATAACCGCTGGATATAATTGGAGGAGCCCTATTGGTGCAGTGGCTAAGTGCTCTGCTGCTCACCAAAAGGTCAGTGATTCAAATCCACCAGCTGCTCCTCGGGAAAAAGATGTGGCAGTCTATTTCAATAAAGATTACAGCTTCGGAAGCCCTATGGGGGAATTCTACTCTGTGCTATAGGGTCATATTTTTCAGTAAGAGTTCAAAGAGCAGAATATAAGATAACTAAGTTTGCAGTAATCATTGTGTTTGTAGCACATATTTACAAGATGAATGATCCTATAATATGCTTAAACAATATAGAACATTCTATACTGGAGTGTTGGCTATGGAAGTTAAAAATTTTGGACCTTGGGCAGAAGTGACACCCCCCTTCCCCCCCCCCCCAAAAAAAAATAGACAAGCAACTTTTTTGTTAACTGTGAAATAATCAAAACCAGAATAGGGCTTCCCTTTTTTTTAAAGCATTTTGAAATGCTGGTTTTTGTAACACCCTTGGAGGATTTATAATTAAATGCCAGTTTAACTGCCAACTGCTATAGTTATTTATGGGTGCTGTGACTTCATAGTTTTTATCCTGTAGCTACACATTGCTAAAATTAGGTTCCATTTCTGAATTTTAAAATAACTATTAAAAATGGTTGGCAAGGGAAAGTAGTGAGCAAATAGATTGTACTTTTCTAACACTGCCTATTTCTCTACTGGATGACGTAAAGAGTAGGTTATTTCCCACTAAAGTGACCAAAAAATATTTGTCACATCCGCCTTCCAAAAAAATTCATGCGCCTTGGCTAGTTGGCAGATCTAACTAAAAAATAAATAAGTATGAAAAATTGAAGCTGTTAAGTCCATCTGCACGTGGCTGACTTGTATATATACTGACCCCAAAACAGGCCAGTGGTGGGTGTGGTTCTGGTGCTCACTGTGCTACCTTTGCTACGGCCACCATATTGAGAATGGATGTGCTTTGGAAAATGCATATTTAACGCTGTCCATGCTTAATTACGTCACGTTGCTGTTTGTTGTTAGCTGCCATTGAGTTGGCTCCCAACTCATGGTGACCCCATGCACAACAGAGCAAAACACTGCCTGGTCCTGCGCCATCCCCATGATTGGTTGCTGATCAGACTGTTGCCATCCATAGGGTTTTCATTGGCTGATTTTTGAAAGTAGATTGTCAGGCCTTTCTTCCTAGTCCATCTTAGGCTGGAAACTGCATCAAAGTTTGCGCAGCAACATGCGATCCACCACTGGTGGGTGGTGGCTGAGCATAAGGTGCACTGTCCAGGAATTGAACCCATGTCTCCTGCATGGAAAGTGAGAATTCTACCACTGAACCACCAGTATCTCTTATGTCACATTTCAAGAATAGAAGAAGGCCCTGAAAGGAATCATGTAATGGAATTTGAGCAAGAGGGCTGGTTCACTATCAGTTGATTAGCCCTGGATGTAATCTTAACAATATTTTCTGGTTCTAACAGTCCATTGCTAGCTAAAGGAAAATAATATGCCTCCCTAATCCTAGTATTACTTAAATGGTTTAGGAGGGAAAATAATAGGAACATATTAAACTGTTCCCCATAACTGAGCTTAACTCTAAGACAATTAAATGTCATCTTCAAAGCAGAGTCGTTCTTAAAGTTTTCTGGAATATGAAGTTCTTTGAAAACCTGCTAACATTTCTGGCCCTTTTCCCTAGAACAATGCTTATGAATCCAAAATTTTGCATATAGTTTCAAGAAGTCTGCGGATATCCCATTTTCTTCCAGATTATCCTTGGACCTTGGGCATTTTATGTAAAGCTCTGGAATCCAACCTGGATTCAATTTTAATACCTACCGTTGCCTCCTATATCTTGATAACTACAGGAAAATCTTTTTTTTTTTTTTTTTTTGCCTTTTTTTCTTTTTTTTATATTTTATTGTACTTCAGGTGAAAGCTTACAGAGCAAATAGTTTCTCATGAACTAGTAGTACACATGTTGTTCTATGACATTGGTTAACAACCCCACAACGTATTAAGCCTCTAAATTCTCAACCTTTTTTTTTTTTTGATGAAAATTACAGATGGCCAAAGATACACCGTTTCAAAAATTTCTACATTCACAGTTCAGTGACATTGACTACGCTCTTCCAACTGTGCTGTTATTCTCACTTCAGATGAAGGCTTACAGAACAAAATAGTTTTTCATTTAACAGTTACTACACATGTTGCCCTATGACAATGGTTAACAATCTTACAACACATCAAGAATATCCTTACTCCACCTTGTGTTCCCTATCACCAGGGGCCCCTTCTGTCTTCTGGACCTTGTCACTGGACTACTGTACCTCTTTAGTCTCATTTGGTTTTTTTTTTATTTTTTTATTTTATTTTAACACCATTTCAAAGCTTTTTACTTACACATTTAAGTGATATTGACTATGCTCTTCCAATTGTGCTGCCATTCTCGCCCAAGATGAAGGCTTACAGGACAAAACAGCCTCCCATTTAATAGTTACTACAAATGTTGCCCTGTAGCAGTGGTCAACAATCTCACAATACATCGACAGTGTCCTTATTCAATTTGTGTTCCTTATCATCAGTTTCCTACTCCCCCTCTGCCTTCTGGCCCTTGTCACCGGACTCCTGTACCTCATTAGTCCCATTTAGTTTTACTGGGCTGTCCATTCCCAGGCTTAACATCGAACCTCGAAGGTAACTTCACCTCTGAGCTGAAAGGGTGTCTGGGGGCCACACTCTTGAGGTTTCTCCAGTATTCTTTAGGCCAGTAAATCTGGTCCTTTTTTTTTTTTTTTTTTTTTTTTGGGAGTTAAAATTATGCTCTACATCCTTCTCCAGCTCTGCCCAGAACCTACAGGAAAATCTTTTAAGTATCAACAACTTAATTTTTTAAATTGATCTGATACATTGCCTAGAGATGTGGATTAAGCAGTGTAACACATGTGAAGGTGCCCAGCACCATACCTGCCAAGCAGGGTCTTTTTTTTTTTTTTTTTTTTGGTAAGATAAAAATAATAATTTATTTTATTTTTTTGTTATTGAAAATATATATAGCAGAACATACACCAATTCAACAATTTCTACACACACAATTCAGTGACATTGATTACATTTTTCAAGTTGTGCAACCATTCTCACCTTCCTTTTCCAAATTGTTCCTCCCTCATTAATATAAACTCATTGCCCTCTAAGGCTCCTGTGTAACCTTTTGAGTTGTTGTCAATTTGATCCCATATAGATAGTTCTTAAAAGGAGTACAGGGCTCAAGGTGGACATGCTTTACTAATTAAGCTAAACTTGTTTGGCTTGAAGAAGATTTCAGGGGATATTGTTGGTTTAAGGTTTAAAGATTATCTCAGGGCAATAATTTTAGGGGCTCATTCAGCCTCAATGGCTCCAGAAATTCTGGATTCCATAAGAATTTTAAATTCTGTTTCATATTTTTCACCCTTTTGATCAGGATTCTTCTATAGACTCTTTGATCAAAATGTTCAGTAGTGGTAGCTGGGCACCATCCATTTTTTCTGGTCTCATGGCAAAGGAGGCAGTTGTTCCTGGAGGCAGTTAGCTTCACATTCCATTGCCTCCTTCTATTCTTAACTCTCCTTTTTGTTGCCCCAGGCAAATAGAAACCAATTTTTGTGCCTTGGATGGCCGCTTGCAAATTTTTAAGACTTGCAGTAGGTCATTTTTGTTTTTATTGGTGAATATAATTCTTACATGGAATCCCATATCCATATTAGCTGCTCAGCATTTTTGGCTCTTCCTGGAGGAAAATCTCCCTGAGAAGTTAAATGATGTGTGGAAGATTTCTTCAGAGAGCTTAGAATCAGAGTAGCAAGAGTTAGTTGGCCAACGATAATATCTCTAGGGTTGCCCATCTCATAGCTGCTGCATCTTTCTGTACTGCAAGTAAACAAGTCAACAGAGCAGATACTGACAGAGACCAGACAGACCTTTTCCCTTGGATATGTTTACAAATTATTTCTATTTGTCATCTTTTTCTAGGACTGTGAGCAGACCACGGCCATTCTGTTAGCACATTCTTTCTTTAGACATATTACCCTACAGTAGATTCTAAAGCCACTTTCTGGTGGTCATTTCAGCCATGTGTTAACCATGATTTGACTGGACCATTTCTTCTGCAGATGTCTAATCTCACTGCCTGTGGGCTATTTTAATTCCAAATTTTGGGGATTATCCGTGCTCTCTTATGAACAGTCTTCAGTGTGGTTGACTCTAGTGTTATCTGTCATTTAACATAGACTAAAGAGGCTCAAGAAGTCCTGGTGGCTCAGCAATTAAGTGCTCAGCCCCTAACTGAAAGTTTGGCAGTTTGAACCCACCAGCTGCTCTGTGGGAGAAAGATGTGGCAGTCAGCTTCTGTAAAGGCTACAGCCTTGGAAACCTATGGGGCGGTTCTCCTCTGTCCTGTAGGGTCCGTATGAGTCAGAATTGACTGGATGGCAATGGATTTGTTTGTTTTTGGTGTTAAAGGGGCTCACATGGTGTAACCTGCAGTCCCATCTACACTGCTTACATATGAAGATTATCTTTGATTGGGAGACAGCATGGATGGTAGGAAGACCATAGCTTTTAGAGTTAGGTAGATCTGTGTTGGAACCCCTCCTACCACTTACTAGCTTTTGAGCTTAGTCTTTGACATAGCTATTACGAATACACCTATCCATGGCCTCCTATAAATCTTCACTATCTGTTCCCTGCTAGTGGTTGTTGTGATTGTTATGGCTTGTGGCTGTTCACATTTCCTGCTTCTCTTAGCAATGTTGCATGTTCATGGCCTGGAACCTTGACTTTGCTCAAAGAGGGCCATGTGATCTCTTGATTTATTTCTGACCAGTGACTAGTTTAAGTAGTTTTTATCAAATGTGTGGGGATCGAAAGAATAGTCATCCACTGTCATAGAGGTGTATCATTTAATGTATTACATTACATTCCTAATTTAACCCATTTATCCAACCAATGGTAAAGTTCATTCTTTGGAATGCAGAGTAATGTATGCATAATCATGGCTTTGGTGCTTGGATTATTTACTGTAGAATTAAAAAAAATTGAGATTTCTTAAGAAACTAGCAATCGCCGCTTTAGTTATTCTTACAAGGTTCACATACTGGATTGGTTTTACAGATCTATGCATCATTCATTTTAGGTTAGTTAGTACCCCAGACCTCAGGAATCTTCAAGATGGTTCATAAACTTAGGAGGGATAGTGATTGTTATCTTGAGAGTGGGTCAGACCCTAAAGAATCATTACTTAAGTATGTCTGGAATTAATTGACTCAGTCCCTATGCTTTTCTTGGATGGCATCCAAAATCATCACCCTGGATGGTTTCTCCCAGAATTAGCTCCTCCCAAAGAAAATGTGTCATAGAGTGGGGCCCATGACTAAAATTTACCAAGCAAGGAGAACTGATGACTGTGCCCTTAGCGTCATAGCAAATGATACTTTTAAGGTTTTCCTACAAATTTATGTAAAATTCATATTCATTTTCAGAATCACTGGTATTGTTGTATCAACTTTTATGGAGTGAATTGTGTCTGCCCCAAAGTATGTGTTGGAATCCTAATCCCTATACCTGTGGATGTAGTCCTGTTTAGAAATAGGACTTTCTCTGTTATGTTAATGAGGCCATATCAGTATAGGGTGTATCCTACACTTGATCACTTCTGAGTTATATAAAGAGCAACATAGACACAGAGCAAGCATGCACAAACTGAGGAAGACAGGTGCCATGTGAGGATCACCAAGGAATGCCCAGGGCTTCCGACAAGGAAGGAATTGACAGGGCTGAGGCCCTGATTTGGACTTTTAGCCTCCCAAAGTGTGAGAGAATAAATTTCTGTTCTTTAAAGCCACCTACTCGTGGTATTTGTGTTACAGGCGCTAAGGAACTAAGAGACTAACTCTGTCAACCCTATAAAAAACCTAACCAAAGCCATTGCTCTCTAATCGATTCCAACTCATAGCGACCCTATAGGTAAAATAAAATAAAAGCCCATGTCAAAAACTAACATTCATTTAAAATAAAGATTGGACCTTTATTATTATTGTCAGCCTGAAATTTTCTGCACAGTCTTAGAACATTGGTCATATTTTTTAATGTGTGAATCTCATCTTGATTGAAGTACAACTAAGAGTTTCTATATTTTAAACAATAGAATGCTTTGCACATGGTGCAGATTCACATAATCAGTGAGAATATTGTCTGTGAAGTTTGTTAGGTGTCTTAGTTATCTAGCGCTGCTGTAACAGAAATACCACAAGTGGATGGCTTACAGAGAAAAATCTTCTCTCTCACAGTCTAGTAGGCTAGAAGTCTGAATTCAGGGTGCCAGCTCCAGGGGGGAGGCTTTCTCTCTCTGTTGGCTCTGGAGGAAGGTCCTTGTCATCAGTCTTCCCCAATCCAGGAGATTCTCAGCGCTGGGACCCTGAGTTCAAAGGGTGCGCTATTCTACTAGCTCACGTTTCTTGGTGGAATGAGGTCCCCATGTCTCTCTGTTCGCTTCTCTCTTTTATATCTCAAAAGAGACTGACTTGAGACACAATCCAATCTTGTTGATTGAGTCCTGTCTCATTGACATAACTGCCGCTAATCCTGTCTCATCAACATCATAGAGAAAGGATTTACAACACGTAGGAAAATCACATCAGATGACAAAATGGTGGACAGTCACACAACACTGGGAATCATGGCCTAGCCAAATTGATACACATATTTTTTGGGGACACAGTTCAATCCATGACATTAGGGGTATTAGAAAATTACCCCCATGGATATGGCTCTGATCATTTTGTCCTGGAGGGTGGCCAGGGACAATTTGAATGTTATTTATCTTTGAAATACAGTTGGTTTCAGACTTAGGTGATGCCTGGGAAGGAGAAAGTCCAGCCCTTTGTCATTTTGCCTCTTCATGAAACAATACTAGGGCATGATCTCTGCCCTGGGGCTGCAGGCTGTGAGCTCTACAGAGCAAAACAGAAAATTAAAGGCCGAGAAAACAAAGAACAGAGTGAGAGGGACAAAATGATGCCCGCCATTGGCACTGCGGCCTCTTCCCAGTGACTTTTCTATAACTTTGCTGAGTACAGTTGTCCTAGACTGTGTCACAGAGGAACTGGGCCTCTCAGAGGAGAGGGAAGCCCAGGCTACTTCCATTTCTCGAAGCCACTGATCTATGAAAAAATGAAGAAGTGTCAAAACAAGGCTATAAATATTGTGACACCTTTTAAAGCTTTATGCTTAACAAGTTCCTGCATGTATCACATATATAATACTGTGCACTTTAACTGTGTCTTTTGCAAAATATTTTAAGGATTTATAAAAATGTATCAATTCACTGTACATGCCAGCAGTGGGCTGGTAATGGGACACACACTTATTGTGGCACAAAGAACATCTTTGTCTTTCGGCCTTAGTAGGGTTTCTCTGTGACAGCCTTAATAATGCTGGGATTCTAAATTTGAGACCCTTTGTGGGTATGAGGCCTGCCCCTTCCTTCTCATCCCTTTCCCAGTGATTGATGATTCCAATATGATTTGCTCATTTTTGCTGTCTCACATACTGGCAGTCACAGTGCTCATATTTTAGAAAATAGCTTATACAGGGGATGCCGGGACTGCATTGGAGTGTATTATGGATTGAATTGTGTCCCCCAAAATGTGTTGGAAATCCTAACTCCTGTACTTACAGTTATAATCCCATTTGGGAATGGGTTTCTTTGTTACATTAATGAGGCAGTATTAGCGCAGGGTGTGTTTTAAGTCTGTCTCTTTTGAGATACAAAAGCAGATTAAGCAAGCAGAGATGGGGGAAGATAGATGCCATGCCACATGAGATCTCCAAGGAACAAAGAAACAGAAGCTGAAAAGCGACAAGGACCTTCCCCCAGAGCTAACAGATAGAGAAAGCCTTCTCCTTGAGCTGTCGCCCTGAATTTGGACTTCTATTCTTCTAAACTATGAGAAAATAGAATGCTGTTTGTTAAAGCCACCCACTTGTGGTATTTCTGTTATAGCAGTGCTAGAGAACTAATAGTGAGTGTTTAGCCAGGTTGTAACCATCCTTCAAGTCCTTGGGTTTTGTGATCAGCTGCTGATCTAAAGTTTGGTGGTTTGAACCCACCTAGTGATGCTGAAAAATAAAGGCCTTGTGGTCTACTTCGGTAAAGATTACAGCCAGGACAACTCTGTGGAGCAGTTCTCCTCTGTAACACATGGGGCCTCCATGAGTCAGAAACGACTCAATGGCAACAGGTTTGGCTTTCTGGTTATCCATCCTGCAACCAGGCTTACATTTGGTCAAAATGTTCAAGGCATGGGGTCTGGTACCAGCCTGGCTGGCTGGCTTCTAAGCCCAGCTCTCCCACTTATAGCTGGGTGACCTTGGGCAAGTGACTTAACTTCTCTGTCCTTCAGTTATCTCATCTTTAAACAGGGAGAATAGTTGTTATCCACCTCATATGGTTGCTGTAGGGATTAAATGATATAAAGTACTTAGCACAGGACTTGACGTGTGGTAAATGATAATCCAGATAATGTACAATAGTCATAAATTACTACTATTCATTCCTTTCCCAAGATCTTGAAGTATTTGCTGTCTTGTAGTTGGGCTCCTACAGGTAACTAAGGCCTGTAGTATAATGCAGGGAGCTACTGTACTCCATCTCTAAGCATAAATTCCAAACTAAAGGCTTAGGAAGTCATAGAAAAAGTACTCTCTCAGGTCGGAATGGCATATGTGAAGCAAAAACAGAAAATAGTGAATTTTTTCATTGTTTTTAATCATTAGTTTTGAGTCATAGTTACCTGTTTTGGTGACTTTACTGCATATTTCTGCTTTTTCTCCTCCTCTCCTCTCCCTCTATTTGAACATTAAGATGTTACCCGCAGAGGGAGTGGTTTTCATGCCAGTTTCCATGCAGCTCCCTGGGCGCCCTTCAATCTCTCCTGAATCTTCCTGGTTAACTTCTGCTTAGATTTAGAGTTTCTATGTTAAATAACAACAAAAACAAAAAATGTGAACATGAAAACCACTTTTCTAGGGTAAGAGGTAGAAAAGGGAACTAAAATTTACTGCCCCTACCTTGAACCTGGGTGGTGCAGATGGTTAGGCACTGGGCTACTAACCAAAAAGTTGGTGGTTTGAACCCACTCAGCGGCACCTCAGAAAAAAGGCCTGGTGGTCTGCTTCTGAAAAATCAGCCATTGGAAACCCTATGGAGTATAGTTCTCTGACACACGTGGAATCGCTATGAGTTGGAATTGACTCAGTGGCAACTGTTTTTTGTGTTTTGTTTTTAATTGTGCTTTAGGTGAAAATTTACAGAGCAGATTAGTTTCTCATTAAACAGTTAATGTACATATTGTTTTGTGACATTGGTTGCCAACCCCAAGAATCAACACTCTCACCTTCTTGACCTTGGATTCCCCATTTCCATTCGTCTAGCTTTCCTCCCCTCTCCTGCTTTCTTGTCCTTGCCTCTGGGCTGGTGTGCACATTTAGTCTCATACATGGTTGAATTATATGTGTTATTGTTTGTTTATAGGCCTGTCTAATCTTTGGCGGAAGGGTGAACCTCAGGAGTAACTTCAGTGGAGTTAAAAGGGTGTCTGGGGGCTTTACTCTCGGGGTTTCTCCAGTCTCTATCCAACCAGTAAGTCTGATCTCTTTTTGTGAGTTCGAATTTTGTTCTACAGTTTTTTCCGCTCTGAGAGCAGTTGGTGGAGGTAGCTGGGCGCCACCTATTTGTGCTGGACTCAGTCTGGTGGAGACTGTGGTAGTTGTGGTCTGTTAGTCCTTTGGGCTGATCTTTCCCTTGTGTCTTTGGTTTTCTTCATTCTCCTTTGCTCCAGACTGGTGGGACCAGTAGACGTATCTCAGATGGCTGCTCACAAGCTTTTAAGACCCCAGATGCTACTCACCAAAGTAGGATGTGGAACATTTTCTTTATAAACTGTGTTATGCCAGTTGAGCTAGATGTCCCCTGAGACCATGGTCTCCAGCCCTCAGCCCAGTAACTCAGTCCCTCAGGGAGTTTGAATGTGTTTATGAAGCTGCTATGACCTTGCCTTGGTCAAGTTGTACTGACTTCCCCAGTATCGTGTGCTGTCTTACCCTTCACCAAAGTTACCACTTACCTATTGTCTAGTTAGTGTTTTTCTCCCTATCCCACTGCTCCCTTGTAACCATCAAAGATTGTTTCTTTCTGTGTGTAAACCGTTTCATGAGTTTTTATAATAGTGGTCTCATACAGTATTTGTCCTTTTGGGATTGACTTATTTTACTCAGCATAATGCCCTTCAGTTTCATCCATATTGTGAGATGTTTCTCAGATTCATCATTATTCTTTATGGTTGCTTAGTATTCCATTGTATGTATGTACCATAATTTGTTTATCCATTCATCTGTTAATGGGCACTTAGGTTGTTTCCATATTTTTGCTATTGTGAATAATGCTGCAGGGAACATGGGTGTGCATGTGTCTATTCATGTGATGGCTCTTATTTCTCTAGGATATATTCCTAGGAGTGGGATTGCTGGATTTTATGGTATTTCTATTTTTAGCTTTTTAAGGAGGTGCCATATTGTTTTCCATAGTAGTTGTACCATTTTGCATTCCCACCAGCAGTGCATGAGTTCCAATCTCCCCGTAGCCTCTCCGGCATTTGTTATTTTCTGTTTTTTTTTTTTTTTTGATTCATGCCAGTAATGTCAGGGTGAGATGGTATCTCATTGTGGTTTTGATTTGCATTTCTCTAATGGTAGTGATCAAGAGCATTTCCTCACGTGTCTTTTAGCCACCTGAATGTCTTCTTTGGTGAAGTGTCTGTTCATATCCTTTAGTAGCAACTGTTTTTCTTTCTTTTTTACCGTGCACTAGGTAAACAAAGGCTCACACTTCTTGGATAAATAAACGAGGAAGACTTTGGTCAATAAATTGATATTTGTGTAATTCTGTAGTATTTGGCTTCTGAGAAGTATGTAGAAATGCCCCTTAACTACTGACCTGAGAATTACTCTCTGTATTGCATTATTTTAAGGAATATTTGGTGTCCATAGCTTTATGCAATAGATACCTTAGCATCAGGCTGTTAGAGCCGAAAGGAACCTTGGATATCATCTCAGGGCCAGCCCCCCAGAGATGCTGGCTGACTTGCATAACCACGTGGAACTGGTTCTTGGCAAAATCAGGACTTATACCTATGTTTTAGGCCACTTTGCCCTATGTGTCCTAAGGCTACTATTTTACTGGTTCAGTAGTCAAGAGGCAGAGAATAAGCAGGCCTTAAAACACAGTGTTTTTAGGACAACTTAAAACCTACCAACTTACATATTCTAATTTTCTACAGCTTATGTCCATCCACAGAGGCCCCAAGACAAACACACTGAGACCTCTTCAGTCCCAAATCCAACCAGAATGCCCCCAGCATTTACAGTTGTATGGAGATGGAAGTATTCAAAATGGAGCCATAGTTTAAACCATAATAAAAAGGGAAGGAACTCCTTAAAAGAATACGTAGTGAATGAAGGGAGGAATCCTTTAATACCATAAATGGTTTGCTGTAATGTAAGTAATGACTACCTACTTTATTAGGAGGTTTCTATCAATCACATAGTATTTGTTGAGCATTTTCGTCCTTTTTTTTTTTTAGAGTGAGACAGCACATCTTTGCATTTAGCTAAGTAGACATTTCTTCATGTGCTGTTTCAAAAGAAAGGATGTTTTTCTTTGGACCAGGTATAAACTTAACAGTATTGTATTTAGAAAGTACAAAAGAGAGACAGGGTTAGGGTGGGGTAAGGTGTCATTTATATTTTCCCTCTGTTCTGTCATGTATTAATTAATAATAAATAAGTGAGCCTGATTGGCCCAGCTTTATTTTGCTTTGGTCACAAGATAACTCTGTGAGATCAGCATCCCCAGGTTCCAGTCCTGACTCAACAGCTTCCTAGCTATGCCACCTTGAGTAGACGCTTTTCTTCTAAAACTGCGTTTCCACTAGATTATCTCCAAGAGCCTATTCAGGTTTGGCATTTTATGAACTTTCTGGTATATTAACATTGAAATTTTTAGTGCATAAGCAGATTTTAAGAGCATATTCCTTCTCACTTAATTGCTGCTGAGTTGTCTCTGACTCATGGTAACACCATATACAGCAGAGCAAAATGTTGCCAAGTCTTCCACCATCTTCATGATCGTTGATACACTCGGTAATCCATATAGCTCTACTCTTAAGTTCTCAACCCAAAACACCAAAAACCAAAACGGAAACCAAACTCCTTGAGAATTCATTTTAAATGAAATATGGAAAACCCAGTGGAGTGAGTTACTCTCCCTGACTTATTTTAGGGTCTGCCTTAAGAACCATGGTGAAAGATTTAAAGACGTTTTGATGTTAGAAGATGTTTTATTACATCACTGTCAGTATTATTTATAGAAGCATTATTATGAAGACTGTCAAGCCCTGATGCCAGTGCTGATGGGATCAGTTATGAACTCACTCTAGAATTCTGTAGCTGGTGGATGCGCTGTTGTTCTACTTGAACAGTCCCTGGAAAAGTCAGAAGGAAAATTTGTTGTTACTGTGTATTGTGTACTGTTGGGTCAATTCCAACTCATAGGGTCTCTATAGAACAGAGTATAACAGCTTCATAGGATTTCCTAGGTTGAAATCTTCATGAGGAGTAGATTGCCAGGTCTTTTCTTCTGTGAAGCCACTGGTGGGTTCAAACCACCAGCCTTTCAGTTAGCCGCCAAGCACTTAACCGTTGTGCCACCAGGATGTTGACAAGACTTGGATCTCCATTCTGAATCTATTGGCTTGGAAATTACAACAAGTTTTTCAGAAAAACAAAAAAGTGGAATGGCTATTTATACCATCTTTGCAAATAAAATGAATGGTTTTAAGAAAACTTTTAAATTTTACATCTATCCAAATTTTTAACTCCCCCTCAAGGCTTTATTTTCTGCTTATTGTACCCTGGTAATTCTCATAAATTGGGTGCATACTAGACATGCAGCCCAGTCTGAGTTTGTGTTTCTCAAGATATTTCCTTTGCTCGTTGTTTCCTGGCAGTTTATTATCTCTGTCTTATTTCCTGGGAGACGGTGACGTTGAGTGTGTTATTTGGTAGCAAGTTGAAAAGTTAAATGTTGATTTCTTGACTTTGAGTTCAACTAAATGTAAAGTCTCCATAGCGATTATTTCATGGTTGTCAGTCTTACCAATAAATGGGCTAAGGGAAATTTTCTTTGACTGTGATATGTATGGATATATCATTTAAAAAAAAGAAAACAACTATAACATTTATGGAGTCCCTGGGTGTTGTAAATGGTTGAGTGCTTGGTTACTAACTGAAAGATTGGTAGATCGAATCTACACAGAGGCATCTTGGAAGAAAGTCCTGGTGATCTGCTTCTTAAAGGTAGATCTCGTGTGTGTGTGTGTGTGTGTGTGTGTTTTATAGTCCAGTCTAATCTTTGTCTGAAGAGTGGGCTTTGGGAGTGGTTTTAGTTTGGGGTTAACAGAGCGTCCAGGGGCCATGGCGGTCCAGAGACAGGATGAGAAGGCAAGGGACAGAAACTGGTTGAATGGACATAAGAAACATGTGGTAGAGAGGGGGAGTGTGCTGTCATAGGGATTGCAACCAATGTCACTTAACAATACGTGTATAAATTTATGTATAAAAAATTAACTTGAGCTGTAAACTTTCACCTAAAGCACAATTAAAAAAAAAAAAGTTACAACAGCACTGAAAGTAATAAAAGTATCATGGGAAAAAAAAAAAAAAATGGTAGATCTACTTCTGCTCCTTGAAAACCCTGTGGAGCAGTTCAACTCTGAAACACATTGGGTCGCCATGAGTTGAAATGGAAACTATTTGCTTTTTTTTTTTTTTAACGCTTATAGGAAGAAATTGGAGCCCTGATGGCACAGTAGTTAAGTGCTCAGCTGCTAACTGAAAGGTCAGTGGTTCAAACCCACCAGCTGCTCCACAGGAAAAAGATGTGGCAGTCTGCTTCTATAAAGACTACAGCCTTGGAAACCCTGTGAAGCAGTTCTGCTCTGTCCTGTAGAGTCACTATGAGTTGGAATCAACTGGATGGCAACAGGACTGCCTCTGATCTAAAAAGAGAACTCTGGTGGTTGTGTTGAGAACAAATTGTAAGGGTGCAATGGTTGAAAATTGTTATAATGTTTCTAACGTGGTCTCCTAAAACTTCACCATTTTAGCCTGTATAAATTCTTTGAAAATAAAATGTAGAGTATTTCTAAGTTGCATTGTTTCTTTGTACATGAGTCTAGTGCATTCTAGGCAATTCACCATCAGGGTGTCGAAGATTAGGCGCCTTGCTTAAAAAAAAAAAACTAGTTGCTGTCAAGTGGATTCTGACTCATGGTGACTCATGTATGACAGAACTGTGCTCCATAGGGTTTTCAATGGCTGATATTTTGGAAGTAGATCACCAGGCCTTTCTTCCAAGATTACTCTGGGTAGGCTTGAACCTCCATCCTTTTGGTTAGCAGCTGAGTGTGTTAACTGTTTACACTGTCCAAGGTCTCCCTGGGGCCTTATTTAGGTTTTCCTTAATGAAAAGATGAATCATTTAAAATCGGAAGTGATACATCATACAACTTTCTAGTGTAAAAATGATTAAAAAGAGCCTGTCCTTCTGCGGCGTATCTGGTGGCCTATGTATTGACAAAAATATCTCCCATCTCATGTAGCATTAAGTTCTCATTAATTAGCTAGGATTTAAAAACATATCGGAAGGGCGGGAGCTACCCAGATAGGAGCAGAGGCAGCACCCTGGCTTCCCTGGGCCTCAGAGAGGATGTTGGCTTGCAGCTCAAGTCTAGTTGTATCTCTGCCCTTGTGTACTGGGGTTTGACTTTGCCATTTGGGAAGAATTTATGTTAACAATCTGTTCACTTCTATTTAAGGGACTGCTTATAAATACCAAGCTCTTTCTTGAACCAAACCCAACATCAGCAAATCAAATTTCCTTGGGTGGGCTGTATGGGGGCGTGGGGTGGAAAGGTGGGGGGAGAGTCCTTGCTTCAGTGTCTCTGAGTAGTAGTAGTATCTCTGCCTCTAGCTGTCCTGCATTCCGGAAAGCCCAGTTCCCCCTTTCTTGTGTGGGAGTAGCTACTGTATCACCTTAGCAATCTTTATTAAAATTTTTCTAATTATAACAGTAATATATAGAACAGGTTTCAGCATAGCTTCCAGACTAAGACACACTAGGAAGAAAGGCCTGGTGCTCTCTTTCTGAAAATCAGCCAATGGGAACTTTATGGATCATAGCGGTCTTATCCCATTGTGCGTGGGGTCACCATGACTCGGGCTGACTCGACAGCAGCTAACAATAGGAGGAAAATAAAAACCACCTGAAATTCTGCCTTGAGAAAACCATCGCAGTGTTTATAGTATTACTTCTTCATATGCTTAGAAAGTAAACATGAACGGTATCCCAAATTACTGGGGCCCCCAAAAGAAAGCTTGTAATCTTAATCACATATCTGTAAGGATTCACATATATTCTAAACGCTGAATGTACAAAGGCAACTTACAAAAGTAACCAATATATTCAGAAATTATATATAAGTGAAAACCAAAACCAGCCAAACCCGTTGCCATCGAGTCGATTCTGACTCATAGCGACCCTGTAGGACTGACCCATAGAGTTCCCAAGAAGTGCCTGGCGGATTCAAGCTGCCAACCCTTTGGTTAGCAGCCATAGCACTTAACCACTACGCTACTAGGGTTTCCATATAAGTGAAATGATGTAAAAATAATTCTTTGTTTATACTGAAAACTAAGACGGGACCATCAATTTCACATGGCATGCATTTTGCATTTACTGGCATGATTGCTAGGCAATGTTACTTGGGCTTGGTACTTTCAGATAATGAAAGTATGTTGCCATCCATTCCATTGGAACCTGTCTGGTTTCTTTTTAATTTGGCAAGCATGCCTGCTAGGGTTATGCAGTTCTATTGTTCATACTCAGCTGCATTTTTATTTTTGTAAAGTTGAAAGTACAACATTCTTTTCTTTTTGGTGTTCTCTTTCTCTTTTTAATTTGGTAAAACACCTACTTAGTACAATGCCAAGTCTTCTGTAACATTTTTAATTTTGTGTTTGGACAATGTACATTAGAAATGGAAGTTTCTGATTTATTCTGGCTACGGGGGACCAGAAAGTATTCAAATTTAACTTCTGAATCATTATTATTTGCAAGAGTTCTGATAAGTTATAACTAAATTATGTATAGTACAACCTGCAAAAGCCAGAACCTGTGTAAGGCAGAAACCTGTCAGAGAAGGAAAACGCAAACATTTGCCACTAAAAAGAGCAATAGAAAAGTGGTAAGATTGCACCCTGTCAAAGGTGGAAAACTTGCAACACCCGGAAAAACAAGCCCTTCTCATCGAGTTCCAGCTCTCACAGATTTTACTATACAGTGTCTGGGTGAGAAGAATAACCAAAGTCGGGGGTGGGTGGGGATGGGGAGAACAGCTCACTGAAACTTCAAAGCAATAAAGGTTGAGAATCAGCACCTGAGAAATGCCAGCTATTTTCAAAATACATTGTTTCAGAAGTATAAGAAGTTAAATGTAGTTCTCAACTGCAATGAGATATTAGCAAATATTTGTTAAAGTAATTTAGACTGGAGTTGAATAAACATCTGAAGTATCTGGTGGAACATTTGTACCTAACAGAATAAACTTTGAGACTAAAACAAATTGTCTTGACATCAGAAGTGAACCATTGTAATGTAAATGTAAAGGCAGAAAACACAACCTTCGGAAGTAGTTTAGGAAATTGTCCACACACATGTTTTAAAGTGGCAAGTCACTGTTTCATTATTCCGAAGCCCACTGACAACTTTTCAAGGCTTTTGCTCACTGCTGGCCTTTTCTTTGCTGGCTCACTTAGAGGCAAGTTCATTTCTGCTTTTGTTCCCCAGGAATGTTTTGTTTTTTTTTGTAGGTTTTCTCCTGATTCATAGTTGTATATGTCTGAGTTTCAAGCCTGCATAATTTCAGCTATTGCTTTAAGATGTTTTCCACTAACTAGAGTCAAAGCTGCCCACTCCACTTGACCCTGCAGCATAATTTTCTCCTGCGTATCGATATTTAAGATGGATATACAAATATCAGATTACACCGATAAATGGAGCCCTGGTGGCGCAGTGTTAAGTGATACAGCTGCTAACCAAACAGTGGGCAGTTCAAATCTACCAGCTACTCCTTGGAAACCATATGGGTCAGTTCTACTCTGTCCTGTAGGGTTGCTATGGGTCGGAATCGACTCGACGGCAAGGGGTTTGGCTTGTTTGTTTTTTTTTTTTTTTTTAGGTTTTATACCAATAAACATCCTTATTTAAAACAAACAAACAAAAAACTCCCCTTCCTTTCACTTAATCCAGAGGATCCTAGTCTTTTCTATCCTACAGCTTAGAATCAGTGCCCTGGAAAACTGGAAGAAAATAAATGATGGGATCGGCAAAGCGTGCCTGTTCACTTGAGTGTGTATTGTGAAGTTAATTGGTGGTTAAGCCTCCGTGTTGGCAGTGTAGATCTGCAGCTACTAATTTGAAGTACGTGAGCTATGTGCTCAGCCCCTGCCTTATGGCTGTTCTGTCATTCCAGAGCCAGTGTGGGACCTAAGTTTAGGAGCGTGACCGTAGGCATCAATTAGGAGGTTCACCATGCTCTACCTTTACTGGCTCTGATCACACCATTTTTTTAAAAAAGGTCATTGTTCAGTTTATGGGAAAGGGAGATGCAGGGTAGGGTGGGTCGTAATTCAACATTCTACTTAAGTTTAAATGAAGACAGACGTCTGTGCACTCCACATTTGTGCTGTCCATTATACCTTTCAGAGGTCAGGGAAATTGTGCTTGTTATCACGTAGTTTTTGGAGCCAATGTTTCCATCTTAATAGTTCTTCTTTCTTGTTTTAACCTCTCAGTTGTTATAGAGTCGACTCCGACTCATGGTGACCCCACGTGTGTCAGAGTAGAACTGTGCTCCATGGTGGGGTTTTTAATGCCTGATTTTTTGGAAATAGATCACCAGGCTTTTCTGCTGAGGCACTACTGGGTGGACTCAAACCTCCAACCTTTTGGTTAGCAGCTGAGCATGTGAACTATTTGCACCACCCAGGGACCCCTCTTGTTTCAGTTACCTCTAATTTCCCACATTGTTTTCTAAACTCGGGCATATAGTTGTTCACCCGCAAAGTAGTAACCATTTATTGTGGAATGAATTCCAACTCATGGCGACCCTATGTGTGTCAGAGTAGAACTGTGCTCCATAGGGGTTTCAATGGCTGATTTTTTAGAAGCAGACTGCCGTATCTTCAGAGGTGCTGCTGGGCGGACTTGAACCTCAGACTTTTCGGTTAGCAGCTGAGTGCAATAACCATTTCCGCCACCCAGGGACTCCCCAAAGGTAATAAGAGGCCTACTTTCCTGGGACTTTAGGCGTGATTTTCTTTGAGTACACGATATGGCCCAACCAGTTACCTTTACCGACATGCCAAGTGCCATTGTGTTACAACAAATCCGGTTAGTTACTGCACAAAGCGGAAGGCAATTGCATATGGAATTCTGAGTGGAGACATTCAGTGACACAGAAATTGCATCATGAAATTGGGGCATTTTAAAACCTTAGTAACAACATCTGATTTTTGCATGCCACTTTAGATCCTCTTGACTTATACTGGATATGAATAAAAAGTTATTTTCTAGCACTGGACTTTAAATAAAGCTTTAACTTTCTGAAAGAGGAAGACCTGGAAGTGAATTTATGACCTGGTTGAGGAAGGAAAATCTTGGAGTTGTGGTGGATTATTTTCTTTGAGTAACAGTGATTTACAAGCAGAAACACTTCTTACTTAGCTGCTAGTAGATAGATGTGTTTATTGGCATTTGATACCATCATTACAGTTTAAAGTTGCTATAAACTGGGTTCAGTCAGTCATAGAAAAAGATTGGTCTGCACTGTCAACCAATATGGAAATTTTGATTGATGGGAAATCCGTCTTATTTTGCTTTCTGGTTATAGGGTCAAGGAATATAGATGCTTATGGATTGCAGTTTCATCCACAGAAAAATGCTTTGTTGTTCAAAATATTCCTAGACTATATGGTTTCCAGAAATATATCACTTTTGAGAACTAAGGTGTGGAATAAAACTTCAGAAAAAGTGCCCCTTGCCAAACCATTGTTGAAATTCTAGCAATCTCTTCACACCGAGATGGAACAATTCTCAAAGTGAATGAAGAGAAAGTATACCAGAAAAATAGTTTACCCTTGCTGCATTTGGGATTTGTGTGGTTATTTGCTAACATTGTTTAAGAGCTACAGTGTCTTTAATGCAACTCCACATATTGCATAAGAATATAATTATAGGAATTCTTTTTAAAGGATAGGACTTATTATTAGAAATCAAAAGGTGAAAGACCATTAATAATTTTTAAGTTGTGTTGTATAAGAAAACACATTGATAGGTTCTCATGTTGAAAAAAACTTTGAAATGTGTAAAACAACCTAGCAAATAATAACACTAATTTTTCTGACCTTGTTAAAATAACATTAATTGGTACCCTCCATATAAGCATTTATGGTTATATGGTTCATAGCTGGAAAATGCTGAGACACCCCCAAACTACACAATATTACCTGCTTTTTTTCCCCAAGAGGTTTTGAAAGGTTCTTTTTTAGTGAATTCAAATTTAAAAGAAAGACACAAACAGAGCAGGACATTACCAACGCTCTCCTTCTTACTGAGTTGAACAGATTTGCTCTAGTGAGGTGAGAAAGGGTAAGAAGTTTGACTCTTGCTCTGTGAGAAGTGGCGTAGGGTGGGGACGATGGGCCTGGATTCTACACCTGGTTTTGCTTCCTCTCTTTGCAGTTTTGGTAAGTCATTTCCGTTGTCCGTGCCTCAGTTTCCTTATTTATAGAACATAGGGAATGCAGCAGATGATTTAGGAAGTTTTTTTAACACTCTGTAGGAGGGCAACCTCCATGTTTCAGAGCATCTGAAAACATAACCTCATAGAATCCAAGCCAGTTGTCATTGCCGTAACCACTTCCTCCCCTTGGATTTTTCTGCTACTCCTTTAGGTTTCCTTGGCTGAGAAAATTTGCCACCATATCTGGGAATTATCCTTAACTTTTTTCTCCCTCTCATACCCACAGCTAACCAAGTCCCATTGGTTCTACTACTTAAACACCTCTGGAATCCTCCACTTCTCTCAATCCTTACTGCTACATGCTGATAGGAACCACCATTGTTACCTCTTGGATGCCTTAACTCCATTCTTGGGCTTCCTCATCCCATTACCCTTAGACTAAAGTTCCAGCTCCTTACAGTAGCTTGTAAGATCCTCCATATACTTGCCTCTTCCCATCTCTCCTATGTCATCTCTCCCCACCTTTCCTCTGTAGTCAACCAGCACCATGTGCTTTTCTTGGTTCTTTGAAGACATCGTATCCCTTCTCACCTTGTGGCTTTCGTATCCACAGTTCCTTCAACCTGATCATTTTTACTTAACCCTACTCTCTCCTTCCTCTCCTCCTTTCCACTTGGCTGATTTTCATCTTTAAGGTCTTATCTTGAAAGCAACTGCCTCAAGGGTTGCTTGGCCCTTAGATAAAGTGATTTTATTTTCCCATACTTCCTTGTACTACTTCTGCTTTAACACACCATGCTGTGATACAATTTGTACTGTTTAATTGTCCATCTCCTCCATTAGAATGTATGTTCCACTGAGTAGGAATTTGTCTGTCCTGTTCTTGGTGGGCTCCTCATCTCTTGGCACAGTGCCTGGCATAGTAGGCATTCAGTAAATACTTGCTGAGTGAATACAGAAGAGAAAGGAGGGAAGGAAGGAAGAAAGCTAAGACTACATTTTTAGCAAGAAAGAAAGCCTAGCTGGCGACAGCAGTACCTCCTTTCTCTTCTTCCCTGCCATCCACCACTGCCTGTCTCCCACTTTGTTTCTATTAGAAGCAGAGACTTCTCTACCAATACAGGGTTATTTATCTTATAATCACAAGGAAACAGTGACTCCTCCTCGTGATAACGTTATAGACCCTTAGTAGAGATATCTGAGCAATTTTTGAAATTCAAGTTCCTTATCACTCTAATTTGTATGAGAAGAGATAAGGGCACACTTTGATCTAGCTAAACTACCTAGATGATCTCTGATATCTTTTTCTGCTAGCAAAGAGTTACCAGTCCGGTAAACTTTACTTAGAGCTTTTTCTACCATTTTATTGTCATTACTGTGATAAATGGAGCCCTGATGGCACAGTGGTTAAGAGCTATGGCTGCTAACCAAAAGGTTGGCAGTTCGAATCCACGAGCCACTCCTTGAAAACCCTGTAGTGCAGTTCTACTCTGTCCTATAGGGTTGCTGTGAGTCAGAATTGACTCAACAGCAAGAGGTTTACTGTGATATACCCACCACTCGTCTGTCAGTTTGTCATAGTGTGGTGGCTTGCTTGCATGTTCCTGTGATGCTAGAAACTATGCCACTTATATTTCAAATATCAGCGGGGTCAAGCATGGAGGATAGATTTCAGTGAAGCTCCCAGACTAAGACAGACTAGGAAGAAGGACCTGGTGATCTTCTTCTGAAAAAAAAATTGGCTAGTAAAAACCTTATGGATAGCAGCGGGACATAGTCTGATATATTGTAGGAAGATGAGCCCCTCAAGTTGGAAGACACTCAGAATATGGCTGGGAAGAGTTGCCTCCTCAAAGTAGAGTTGACCTTAATGACATGACTGGAGTAAAGCTTTCGATACTTTAATTTGCTGATGTGGCGTGACTCAAAATGAGAAGAAACAGCTGCAGACATCCATTAATAATTGTAACATGGAATGTGCAAAGTATGAATCAAGGAAAATTGGAAGTTTTCAAAAATGAAATGGAATGCTTGAAGATTGATATCCTAGGCATTAGTGAGCTGAAATGGACTGGTATTAGCCGTTTTGAATCAGACAGTTATATGGTCTACTATGCCAGGAATGACAAATTGAACAGTAATGGCATAGCATTCATTCTCAACAAGAACATTTCAAGATCTATCTTGAAGTACAACGTTGTCAGTGACAGGATAATATCCATATGCCTACAAGGAAGACCAGGTACTACAACTATTACTCAAATTTACACACCAACCAGTAATTCCAAAGATGAAGAAAGTGAAGATTTTTACCAATTTCTGCAGTCTAAAATCGATCAAACATGCAATCAAGATGCATTGATAATTACTGATGGTTGGAATGTGAAAGTTGGAAACAAAGAAAGACAATGGTTGGAAAATATGGCCTTGGTGATAGAAAGGACATTGGAGATCACTTGATAGAAATTTGCAAGACCAATGACTTATTCATTGCAAATACCTTTTTTCAACAACATAAACAGTGACTATACAGGTAGACCTTGCCAGATGGAATACATAGGAATCAAAGTGACTACATCTGTGAAAAAAGACGATAGAGAAGCTCAATATCATCAGTCAGAACAAGGCCGGGGGGCTGACAGTGAAACAGACCATCAGTTGCTCATATGCAAGTTCAAGTTGAAACTGAAGAAAATTGAAACAAATCCATGAGAGCCAAAGTACAACCTTGAGTATATCCCACTGGAATTTAAAGACCATCTCAAGAATAGATTTGATGCATTGAACACTAGTGACTGAAGACCAGATGAGTTCTAGGATGACATCAAGGACATCGTACACCAGGAAAGCAAAAGGTCATTAAAAAGACAGGAAGGAAAGAAAAGACCAAAATGAATGTCAGAAGAGATTCTAAAACTTGAACATAGAGTAGCAAAAGCAAATGGAAGAAATGATGAAGTAAAAGCACTGAATAGAAGATTTCAAAGGGCAGCTTGAGAAGACAGAGTATTGCAACGACGTGTGCAAAGACCTGAAGTTAGAAGACCAAAAGCATTTCTGAAGCTGAAATAATTGAAGAAAAAATTCAAGCCTCGAGTTGCAATTTTGAAAGATTTTTGGGCAAAATGTTGGAACGATGCCAGAAGCATCAAAGAAGATGGAAGGAATACACACAGTCACTGTAGCAAAAAGAATTGATTGGCATTCAGCCATATCAGGACGTAGTATATGATCAAGACCTGATGATACTGAAGGAAGGAGTCCAAGCTGCACTGAAGGCATTGGCGAAAAACAAGCCTCCAGGCATTGATGGAATGAATACCAATTGAGATGTTTCAGCAAACAAAATGCAACACTGGAAGCGCTCACTTATCTATGCCAAGAAATTTAGAAGACAGCTACCTGGCCAATCAACTGGAAGAGATCCATATTTGTGCCCATTCCTAAGAAAGGTAATCCAAAAGAATGTGGAAATTATCAAACAATGTCATTAATATCACACGCAGGTAAAATTTTGCTGAAGATAATTCAAGATGGTTGCAGCAGTACATCGACAGGGAACTGCCAGAAATTCAAGCTGGATTCAGAAGAGGATGTGGAATGAGGACTGTCATTGCTGATATCAGATGGATCTTAGCTGAAAGCAGAGAATACCAGAAAGATGTTTATCTGCATTTTTTTCACTATGCAAAGATGTTTGACTGCGTGGGTCATGACATGTTATAGCTAACATTACAAAGAATGAGAACTCCAGAACACTTCATTGCACTCATGAGAAACCTGTACATAGACCAAGAGGCAGTGAGCAGAACAAGGGAATACTACCTGGTTTAAAATCAGGAAAGATGTGTGTCAGAGTTGTATCCTTTCACCATACCTGTTCAGTTGTATGCTGAGCAAATAATCCAAAAAGCTGGACTATATGAAGTAGACTCATTAACAACCTGTGATATGGAGATGACACAACTTTGCTTGCTGAAAATGAAGAGAACTTGAAGCACTTATTGATGAAGATCAAAGACTACAGCCTTCAGTATGGATTACACCTCAACATGAATAAAACAAAAATCCTCACAACTAGACCAATAAGCAACATCATGATAAATAGAAAAAGATTGAAGTTGCCAAGGATTTCATTTTACTTGGATCTACAATCAACGCCCATGGAAGCAGCAGTCAGGAAATCAAACGACATATTGCATTGGGCAAATCTGCTGCAAAAGACCTCTTTAAAGTGTTAGAAAATAAAGATGTCACCTTGAGGATTAAGGTGCACCTGACCTAAGCCGTGGTATTTTCAGTTGCTTCACATGCATACAAAAGCTGGACAACGAATAAAGAAGACCAAAGAAGAATTGATGCCTTTGAACTCTGGTATTTGCGAAGAACGCTGAATATACCATGGACTGCCAGGAGAATGAAAAATCTGTCTTGGAAGAAGTACAACCAGAATGCTCCTTAGAAGCGAGAATGGTGAGACTTTGTGTCACTTACTTTGGACATGTTATCAGGAGGGACCAGTCCTGCAGAAGGACATCATGCTTGGTAAGGTAGTGGGTCAGCAAAAAAGAGGAAGACCCTCAACGAGACAGATTGACACAGTGACTGCAACAGTGGGCTAAAACAGCAAAGATTGTGAGGATGGTGCAGGACCGGGCAGTGTTTCCTTCTGCTGTACCTAGGGTCACAGTGAGTCGGAATCGACTTGATGGCACCTAACAACAACTGTGATGTATGTATCTGTCAATTATAGTAGTTACCCAGAGAACAACCCTGGTTGTGTAATGGTTAAACACTCAGCTGCTAACCGAAAGGTTGGTGGTTTGAACCTACCTAGTATCTCTGTGGGAGAAGACCTGGCGATCTGCTTCCATAACGATATTAGCCTAGAAAACCCTATGAGCCAGTTCTACTCTATCATATGGGGTCACTATGAACTGAAATTGACTCAGTGGCACCTAACAACAACAACAATGCAACCCAGAGGGCTTCAGTGCTAATGTCCTTCTTGTTTTCATTTGAATGTTTACTTTGTCTGTCTTAATCTCTATAAGCATAGGTTTTTTGGTGCCCCCTGCTTGTTTTTATGATTGACATAGAAACACTTGGTTATTGGATAGGGCAAGGGGAGCTTCAAATGCTACCTTCTAGTTACAAAGACGATTCAATATTATATCAACTTTAAAAGTGGGAGGAAAAAAAAAAAAAAAAACCTGTTGCCGTCTGTAGTGACCCTATAGGACAGAGTAGAACTACCCAAGTTTCCAGGGAATGCCTGGTGGGTTCGAACTGCTGACCTTTTGGTTAGTAACCATAGCACTTAACCATTATGCCACCAGGGTTTCCAAAAGCAAGAGAGGCTACCCTAATTTGTGCCAGTGTGTCTCTTTCTCCACAAGGAGGCAACATTCATAGCCACCTGGATGGTGCGAACCATTAACTTGCTCAGCTGCTAACTGAAATGTTGGACCCAGAGATGCCTTAGAAGAAAGGCCTGGTGCTTCTAAAAATCAACTGTTGAAAACTTCATGGAGCACAGTTTGATACACGTGGTGTCACCATGAGTCTGAACCAACTCGATGGCAAATGGTTTTAGAAAGGGGTGTCTGGAACCAAAACTTAGCTCTAGAAACTTCTAGTGGATTGACCTGGACCAAGTTGCTTAGCTCTTTTGGGCCGCGGTTTCCTTATCAAGCAATTGAGGTAGTAATAGTATTGACCTCTTATGGTTTTGATGAAGATTAAGTGAAGCGCTGCAAGTAATGTGCTTAACACAGGGTCTGGCACATGCTCAACATATGTATTTCAGCCATTGTAAGTAGGCCTCTGGTGTTAGCCAAAGACTTGCCTGGTTATAATTACTTCCAGAAAAGGAAACACAAAGAGCAGCAAGCAGTTTTATCTTTACTGGACAATCAAAAGTGATCTGTGGTGCAGAATGCAAAGAGTGTTGGGCTGGGAGCCAAGAGATACTTTAACTCTGCCACTTACTAGCTACGTGACTGAGCGCCCAGTCACCAGCTCTCTGGGCCTTGATTTTCTCAGTCTGAGATGAAGATGTTTGCCCCAAATCACTGTCATCTTTTCTAATGCTAACATTTTGTGAGTCTAGAAATGAGTGATTATTTACTTTTAAATACCTCACCATGGTAGATACTGAATAAGTATTTGCTAAATTGAATGGAATCTGCTGACTTTATCTCTGGAATGTAGATGATTTGGTTTTATGATACTGAATTTTAATAACATAGAAAACAATCATGATGGTTTTTGAGGTTTTTTACTTATTGCACTTTAGGCGGAAGTTTACAGCTCAAGTTAGTTTCTCATACAAGAATTTATACACATTGTTATGTGACCCTAGTTACTATGCCTATAATGTGACCACACATTCCTCCTTTCCACCCCGGATTTTCTGTGTCCATTCAACCAGTTCCTATCCCTTTCTGCCTTCTCATCTTGCCTTCGAACAGGAGCTGCCCATTTAGTCTTGTGTATCATCTACTTGAACTAAAAGCACACTCTTCATGAGTATCATTTTACGTCTTATGGTCCAGTCTAATCTTTGTCTGAAGAGTTGGCTTTGGGTTAACAGAGAGTCCAGGGCCGTGTCTACCAGGGTTCCTCCAGTCTCTGTCAGACCATTAAGTCTGATATTTTTACTAGAATTTGAGTTCTGCACCCCACTTATCTCCTACTCTGTCAAGGACTGTCTGTTGTGTTCCCTGTCAGGGCAGTCATTGCTGGTAGCCAGGCACCATCTAGTTCTTCAGGTGTTTGAGATTAAAAAAAAAAGACATAAAATTCAAAGCCAGAGAGACAGGCTGCTTATCCTGTCCTTTCAGTATAACCACCCATCCATCCCCCATCCATCCATTCCCCCATCTGTTCCCTCCCTCCCTCCCTCCCTCCATCTATCCCCCCATCCATCCATTCCCCATCTATTCCCTTCCTCCCTCCCTCCATCCATGCCCCATCCATGTGTCCATCCATCCCCCATCCATGTATCCATCCATCCATCTATCCCCCATCCATCCTTCCAGTACATGTTATTGTGCAATAACAGGTAGATGGATAACAGACAATTTTTAGGAGGACTTTTCTTTATAGAGAGAGCTGATAGCTTTACAGAAAAAATGAGCCAATAGCTAATTCTCAGAACTTAATCTTTTAATTTGAGGATTAGCCATAGCATTTGTTTCCACCTCATTCCCTTTTTCCTCTCACTGTGCCTCTTACTCTGCTCTTCTTAACTTTTTCCTCCTCCCCAAATTCATTTAAGTTGCTTTCTTCACTGAGCATTTCACTTTTTATAGGTAGATGTTTTGCCACCAGATGGTGTACAAGGATTAGGAAAAACATTGAGATACATGGGCCGATGTGGCTGCTTTTCAACGTTTTATTTCAGGAAAGAGGTTGACATAATAGGCCAAAAATGAGATTCTGAGATTGTGTGGATTTTAATTACCTATATAATGTTTCTCTTTCTTCATCATAGAAACAAGCCTTAGTGAGAAATCTTGAGGAAAAAACCCATTAAAATTAGATGAATAAGTGTTAATGGGAGACTTAATCTCCGAACAGATTTGACAATACTTTATTATGCGGAGATGTGGAAGTAAGGTTCTTGGGTCAGAGGGCCACTTTCTCAAACAAGTAGTTTCAGAAACCACAAAAAGGGGAAATCTCTTGAGCCCAGTAAATCTGTAGAGTGAGTGAGGCAAGGGACTTCAGCAGTCATCAGATTCAGCAGCCTCCCCTCCAAATGCAGCTCACAGACCATGTCCACTCATGGTGTGCTTTGTTTTGCTTTAACGATGATGATGATAGTTAATTGCTAACATTTAAAAGGAGTTCCTGGGTGGTGCAAATGATTAATGTGCTTGGCTACTGTCCAAAAGGTAAAGGTTTGCATTTACCCAGAGGTGCCTTGGAAGAAAGGCCCGCTGACTGACTTCCAAAAAATAAGCATTGAAAACCCTATAGAGCATAGTTCTGCTTTGACACATGTGGGGTTGCCATGAGTTGGAACCCCCTTGACAGAAACTGAAACAATTTTAAAAAATCCTCCAACTTCACATAATCATCCAGATTTTAGACTTGGGAAAAAAATCTGATGGTCTGGCAACGCCAGCTGACTTTTCTTCTTGGCAACACCTTGCCGTGGCTGAGTTGTGGCTGCCCCTTCAACTGGAACATGTGATTTACAGTTTGCCACTGATTCTTACTAAGGATCCCTGGTGGCGCAGTGGTTAAGTACTCAGTGGTTCGAACCCACCAGCCACTCCAGAGGAGAAAGATGTTGCAGTCTGCTTCCGTAAAGATTACAGCCTTGGGAACCCTATGGGGCAGTTCTCCTTTGTCCTATAGGGTCACTGGGAGTCAGAGTCATGTCCATGGCAATGGGTTTAGTTTGTTTACTATCGATTTTTTTAAAATTATCTCTTCCACCTCATATTATATTACATGGAACCTTTACCCTCATTGAAGTGCTACCTGTTCTGAGTGGCCCATGGTCCAAGTTTGACTCGGTGAACCTGATCTCCCATTTCACAGTTGGAGACATAAGGCCCAGAGAGGGGTGTGACAGTTGATTCAGGACCACACCCGTCTTCTATTCTCACAACCCCGTGATGCTTCTGTGAATAGAAACCGGGTTGAGGGGGGAGGTGATGAGAGGGATCTACCAGAGAAGAGTGGTACAGTTCAATTAAGGAATCAGAAGGAAAGTAAAAACTAAATATTAAAAAAAAATAACTGACATTACTCAATTATAGAAAAAGACACTAGAAAAATATACACACAAAAGTGAAAAAAATAGGGAACCCTAAAGGAAACACAAAGAGTCTTGGTGGATAACAATTAAATGCTCTCTTGCTGACCAAAGGGTTGGCAGTTTGAACCCACTCGGTGGCTTCATGGAAGATAGGCCTGACTATCTACTCCCGTAGAAATTACAGCCCAGGAAACCTTATGGAGCGGTTCTAGTCTGTCCAATGGGGTCTCTATGAGTTGAAATTCACTGGATGGCACCTAACAATAACAACAACAAAGTAAGCACTTTGCAGGGTACCTGGAAAGAATGAATAAATACATGATTGGAAGACCGTGTACACAGTCAAAAGGAAGAAAGGAGCCGTGAGTGACTCACTGGCAAGGCTGGGCTATCTCCAGAGTAAACTCATCATTTAAGCACTGGAAAGGCATTTGAGAAGACGAGGTGATTGACAAGACAGTTAGAAATTGGGTGGTTTGTCATTACCCAAAGAATCAGCAGAAGGCCTTGCTGGGTACCCATAAAATGGCCATCGATTCCATTAGAACGCTGGATTCAATTAGTGAAAAAATGATGGGGTGATAATGGAGTGAATTGAAAGGGAGAAGCAGAGAATGCTTTTCTTGCCTCAATGGGAAGGATAAATGGGAAGATAAATGAGAGAGGCCAACTCCTGGTAGTTTATTAGTGATAGCAAGCATTTATTGAGAGTTTGCTCTGTGCTGGACTCAGCAATAAGAGGTTTGCAAGCCTGATATTTCATCCTCCCAACATTATAGAGGTAATTATTATTGTCAGCCCTATTTTACAGATAAGGGTACTGAGGTCCAGAAAATGAGGTCACTTCTCCAAGTCCAGGTAGCTCATAAATGACAGAGCCAGGATTCAAAGGCAGGCTCTCAAGTTACCAAGATGTTCACGCTTAGAAACCAACCTACTCTACTGCCCACAGTCCCTCCTCCCGGAGGTTGGCCTAGTGATTAATGCACAGCCTGCCCTGGACCCAATCTGAAACAGTGGTCAAAATGTGCCATTTTGGCCAGGTGACATGTAACAAGTTTGGAGGAGCTAAAAAGTTTAAATTCTGGCATGTAGCAAGTTTATTTTTTTATCTTTATTGTGTTTTAAGTGAAAGTTTACAATTCAAGTTAGTCTTTCATACAAAAATTTATACATACATTGTTATGTGACCCTAGTTGCTTTCCCTATACTGTGACAGCACACTCCTCCTTTCCACCCATGATTTCCTGTGTCCGTTCAATGAGCTCCTGACTCTCTCTGCCTTCTCATCTCACCTCCGGATAGGAGCTGCCCATTTAGTCTCATGTATCTACTTGAGGTAAGAAGCACACTCTTCCTAAGTATCATTTTATGTCTCGTAGTCCCATCTAATCTTTGTCTGAAGAGTTGGCCTCAGGAACGGTTTTAGTTTTGTGCTAACAGAGAGTCCGGGGGCCATTCTTCCGGGGTCCCTCCAGTCTCAGTTAAACCATTAAGTCTGGTCTTTTGACTGGAATTTGAGTTCTGCACCCTACCTTTCTCCTGCTCCATCAGGGACTCTTTGTTGTGTTCCCTGTCAGGATGGTAATTGGTGATAGCCAGGCACCATCTAGTTTTATGGTCTCAGGCTGATGAAGTCTCTGGTTTATCTGGCCCTTTCTGTCTCTTGGGCTAAATTTTCCTTGTGTCTTTGATGGTATTCATTCTCCTTTGCTCCAGGTGGGTTGGGACCAATTGATGCGTCTTAGATGGCTGCTTGCTAGCTTTTAAGACCCAAGATGCCACTCACCAAAGTGTAATGTAGAATATTTTCTTAATAAACTTTGTTATGCCAGTTGACCTAGATGCCCCTTGAAACCGTGGTCCCCAGACCCCTGCCCCTGCTGCTGTGTCCCTCGAAGTGTTTGGTTGTATTTAGGAAACTTCCTAGCTTTGGTTTAGTCCAGTTGTGCTGACTTCCCCAGTAGTGTATGTTGTCATTCCCTTCACCTGAGATAATTGTTGTCTACTGTCTATTAGTGAATACCCCTCTCCCTCCCTCCCCACCCTCATAACCATCAAAGAATGTTTTCTTCTGTATTTAAACCTTTTCTTGGGTTCTTATAATAGTGGTCTTGTACAATATTTGTCTTTTTGTGACTAATTTCACTCAGCATAATGCCTTCCAGATTCTTCCATGTTATGCTTCACGGATTCATCATTGTTATTTATCTTGTGCAGTATTCCATTGTGTAAATATACCATAATTTGTTTATCCATTCGTCCGTTGATGAGTACCTAGGTTGTTTCCATCTTTTTGCTATCGTGAACAGTGCTGAAATGAACATGGGTGTGCATGTATCTATTCGTGTGACAGCTCTTATTTCTCTAGAATACATTCCAAGGAGTGGGATTGTTGGATCATATGGTACTTCTATTTCTAGCTTTTTAAGGAAACACTAAATCGATTTCCAAAGTGGTTATACCATTTTACATTCCTGTTAGCAGTGTATAAGTGTTCTAGTCTTGCCATAACCTCTCCAACATTTATTATTTTGTGTTTTTTGGATTAATGCTAGCCTTGTTGGGGTGAATGGTATCTCATTGTAGTTTTGATTTGCATTTCTGTAATGGCTAATGATCGTGAGCATTTCCTCAGGTGTTTGTTAGCTGCCTGAATGTCTTCTTTGGTGAAATGCCTGTTCATATCCTTTGCCTATTTTTTAATTGGGTTATTTGTCTTTTTGTTGTTGAGGTTTTGCAGTACCTTGTACATTTTAGAGATTAGGTGCTGATTGGATTTGTTGTAGCCTAAAATTTTTTCCCAGTCTGTAGGTTGTCTTTTTACTCTTTTGGTGAAGTCTTTGGATGAGCATAAGTGTTTGATTTTTAGGAGCTCCCGGTTATCTAGTTTCTCTTTTGGTGTTTGTACATTGTTACTTATGGTTTGTATTCTGTTTGTGCCATGTATTAGGGCTCCTAGCATTGTCCTTATTCTTTCTTCCATGATCTTTATCGTTTTAGATTTTATATTTAGGTCTTTGATCCATTTTGAGTTAGGTTTTGTGTATGGTGTGAGATATGAGTCTTGTTTCATTTTTTTTGCAGATAGATATCCGGTTATGCCAGCACCATTTGTTAAAGAGACTGTCTTTTCCCCAATTAATGGATTTTGGGCCTTTGTCAAATATCATCTGCTCATTGGTGGATGAATTTATGTCCAGATTCTCAATTCTGTTCCATTGGTCTATGTATTTGTTGTTGTATTAGAACCAGGCTGTTTTGACTACCGTGGCAGTATAATAGGTTCTAAAATCAGGTAGTGTAAGGCCTCCCACTTTGTTTTTCTTCAGTAATACTTATCCGAGGCTTTTCCCTTTCCATATGAAGTTGGTGATTTATTTCTCCATCTCTTGAAGTTGGTGATTTGTTTCTCCATCTCCTTAAAAAATGCTGTTGGGATTTGTATCAGGATTGCATTGTATCTGTAGATCGCTTTGGGTAGAGTAGACATTTTCACAATGTTGAGTCTTCCTGTCCATGAGCAAGGTATGTTTTTCCACTTATGCAGGTCTCTTTTGGTTTCTTGCAGGAGTGTCGTGTAGTTTCCATTGTATAGGTCTTTTACTTCTCTGGTTAGATTTATTCCTAAGTATTTTACCTTCTTAAGGGCTATTGTAAATGGTATTGATTTGGTGATTTGCTCTTCGAAGTTCTCTTTGTTGGTGTAGAGAAATCCAACTGATTTTTGTATGTTTATCTTGTATCCTGATACTTTGCTGAAATCTTTTATTAGTTCCAGTAGTTTTCTTGTGGATTCTTTGGGGTTTTCTGTGTATAAGATCATATCATCTGCAAATAGAGATACTTGGACTTCTTCCTTACCAATTTGGATGCCCTTTATTTCTTTTTCTAGCCTAATTGCTCTGGCTAGGACCTCCAGCACAATGTTGCATAAGAGTGGTGATAAAGGGCATCCTTGTCTGGTTCCCATTCTCAAGGGGAATGCTTTCAAACTGTCTCCATTTAGGATGATGTTAGTTGTTGGCTTTATATAAATGCCCTGTATTACGTTGAGGAATTTCCCTTCTATTCCTATTTTGCTGAGGGTTTTTATCAGGAATGGGTGTTGGACTTTGTCAAATGCCTTTTCTGCATCGATTGATAAAATCATGTGGTTCTTGTCTTTTGTTTTATTTATGTGATGGATTACATTGATTGCTTTTCTAATGTTGAACCATTCCTGCATACCTGGTATGAATCCTGCTTCATCATGGTGAATTATTTTTTGATATGTTGTTGAATTCTATTGGATAGAATTTTGTTGAGGATTTTTACGTCAATGTTCATGAGGTCTATTGGTGTGTAATTTTCTTTTTTTGTGGTATCTCTGCCTGGTTTTGGTATCAGGGTTATGCTTGCTTCAGAGAATGAGTTTGGGATTATTCCATCCTTTTCTATGCTCTGAAATACCTTGGTAGTAGTGGTGTTAACTCTTCCCTGAAACTTTGGTAGAATTCTCCAGTGAAACCGTCCAGGCCAGCATTTTTGTGGTGGGAGTTTTTAAATTACTTTTTCAATCTCTTCTTTTGTCACGTTTATTTAGTTGTTCTACCTCTGTTTGTGTTAGTTCAGGTAGGTATTGAGTTTCTAGAAATTTGTCTTGGTTAGAGTACAAGTTTTCATAGTATTCTGTTATGATTCTTTTAATTCCAGTTGGGTTTGTTGTGATATCACCCATCTCATTTCTTATTTGGGTTATTTGCTTCCCCTACTGTTTTTCTCTTGTCAGTTTGGCCAGTGGTTTATCAATTTTGTTGATCTTTTCAAAGAATCAGGTTTTGGTCTTGTTAACTCTTTCAATTGTTTTTCTGTTCTCTATTTCATTTAATTCTGCTCTAATTCTTACTATTTCCTTTCGTCTGGCGCCTGAGAGTTTTTTACTGCTCTCTTTCTACTTGTTCGTTTTGTGAGTTAATGTTTTGATTTTGGCCCTTTCTTCTTTTTGGATGTGTGCTTTTATTGCTATAAACTGACCTCTGAGCACTGTTTTGCTGTGTCCCAAAGATTCAGGTAGGATGTGTTTTCATTCTCATTTGATTCTATGAATGTCCTTATTCCATCCTTAATTTCTTCTATAACCTAGTAGTTTTTGAACAAGGTGTTGTTCATTAGCAAGTTTCTTTCAATGAGTCACTAAGAGGACTGGCAGTGTGAGTGAACTTTCATCCTGAAAACATCTGTAAATGACACCTAGGAAACTTCAGTCTGGCAAATATTATTTATATGAGGTAAATCTATACACTAGTAAAATCTATAATAAAGGTTGATCACTGAAGACTTAAGCTTAGGGAGAAGGCAACTTAGCTTGTGGAAGAGGAAACTGTATATGGCTGTAGCTCTTTGATAAGACAAATACATGACGATGGAGAAGAAACAGTGGATGTCCCTTCTCTCAGTCGCTGGAAACCAGTTGCTGTTAGGTTGACTCCAACTCATGGTGACCCCATATGTGTCCGAGTAGAACTGTGCTCCATAGGTTTTTTTTGTTTTTTAAATTTTATTTATTTTCTTGTTGTTATTGAGAATATACACAGCAAAACATAACACCAATTCAGCAGTTTCTACATGTACAATTCAGTGCCATTGATTGCATTCTTTGAGTTGTACAACCATTCTCACCCACCTTTTCTGAGTTGTTCCTCTCCCATTAACATAAACTCACTACCCTCTAAGTTTTCTGTCTAATCTTTTGATTTGCTGTTGTCAGTTTGATCCCATATAGATTAATCTTGAAGAAGCACACTGTTCAAGGAAGACATATTTACTAGTTAAGCTAAACTATTGTTTGGTTTTAAGAAGATTTCAGGGAATATTTTTGGTCTAAAATTTAAAGATTATCTCAGGGCAGTAGTTTCAGAGGTTCATCCAGCCTTCATGGCTCCAGAAAGTCTGGAGTCCCTGAGAATTTGAAATTCTGTTCTACCTTTTCCCCTTTTTGATCAGGATTCTTCTACAGAATCTTTGCTCAAAATGTTCAGTAAAGGTAGCCGGTTAGCTTCTAGTCTTGTGGCAAATGGGGCAGTTGTCATGGAGGGAGTTAGCCTCACATTCCATTTCCTCCTCAGATTCCAGACTTTTCTTCTTCCTCTGTTACTCCAGGCAAATAGAGACCAATTGTTGTGCTTTGGATGGCTGCTTGAAAGCTTTTAAGACCCCAGGTACTACATAAGGAACTAGACGGTAGAACAGAATCACTAAACACGTTATTAGGCCAATTAACAGGGATGTCCCAAGAAACCAATATCCTGAACCTCCAAACCAAGGAACCAAATCCCATGAGGTTTTTGGTTGTACATGAACAGGCTCAACAGCTATTCTTTTTTTTTTTTTGTCATTATATCTATCAGACAGCTTTTGCCAATTCAACTTTTTACAGGTTACAACTTATGGACAGCAGTTTGCAATAATCGGTTATGCAACCCTGCCCTTAATCAATGCGATTTCTCCATCACCATAAACCAAAACTCAGTACTTCATAAACAGTAACCCGACCTTTCCCCTCCCTTCTGTGTTGGTAACCACCAATAAACTTTAGTTTCTATACCTTTGCCTTTTCTAGTCTTTTTATATAAGTGAGCTCATACAATATTTGTTCTTTTGTGATTGACTTATGTCACTCAGCATAATGTCTTCAAGCTCTATCCATATTGTAGCATGTATCAAGACTTCATTTCTCCTACTGGCTGAGTAGTATTCCATTGTATGTATGTACCACATTTTATTTATCCATTCATCTGTTGGTGGTCATTTAGGTTGTTTCCATCTTCTGGCTATTGTGAATAGTGCTGCAGTGAGTGAACATTGGTGTACATGACTCTGTTTGAGTCTCTGCTTCAATGGATGATATTTTGAAAGTAGATCACCAGAGCTTTCTTCCAAGGTGTCTCTGGGTGGACTTGAAAACCTCCAACCTTTTGGTTAGCGGTAAAGCGTGACCCTTCAGTGGAGCACAGACACTCCTCAACTTTTAGAAAGCACCTCTGATAGGGGCCCAAACCAAAGGGAGAAGCTTGAGAGGCAGCAGCACTGGAAGGATTGCCTTGTGGTTTTCAGAGAAGGTTAGAGGAAGAAAATCACAATAATTGTTAAGGCTCATCCCTGCCTGCAAATGTAAGCCATGGAGCCCTGAAATGAGTGCTGAGACCAGTTGTGTGTAACATTTTTTTAATAACTGATCTAGCAGAGAGAACATGGTAGCTTGATCTCGCAGTTTGTGGTACCATTAAGTCTTCTGACCAGGAAACTGTAAAACCAGTTAGGATAAGCTGCCAGAAGATCTGGCAGATAGACGAAGTGCTAGTCGAGTTTATTGCATCTGAAGAAAAGTAAACCCATTTGTAAGCTTATGATGCCAAATAAAATCCTGGGCTTTATTAGGAAGGCTATTGCAAGAAAACCATAGTGCTCTCTAACCCTTATAAAAAATCCAAGGCAATTCTCTACCCAGAATATTATACAGGACTAGTTGCATTTCTCAAAATTTAACAGTTCCATCAATACTTATTGAGTCCTTATTATGAGCAAGGAATGAGTTTAGGTATGATCCAAGATGAAAGCCATTGTATAAAAAGGAGCTAAAGAGCTGAGACTTCTTGACTCCAAAGGTGAAGGCAGCTTGTTTTCCTTATGTGGCTCTGAATGACCAAAGAAAGTTGTGCTAAGAGGTTCTCCAACCACATGACTTGCTCTAAGTGGTCACCTTGCCTCCACTAGGTCCCTGTATCCTTGTATAAAGCAATTGGGAACTTATTGTGGTGTGCGTGTGTGTGGTGTGCATGTACGTTCTCTGGAAACGCTGTAGGTGGTAAATGCCAGCTACTGTATAGGTAGACTTTCAGGCAGTCTTGCTACTTTTAGAACTTTGCCTTATCCTTAGTCTTCTGGGGAAATGATAGCCCAATCTGCTGGTCTCAGGCATTCTCTGAGGAGGACTAGCTGGGTCCTTTTTGGAATCCACCTTCTAAGTTACAGCTTTCCCTGTTTTGCTAAATTGGTTATCACTCTCCTGTCTCCTACTGTCTTCCAAAGACTTGAAATCTCTTGCCTGTTATTGTCTCCTCTCCCATTTTCTTTGTCTTTGTGGGTTAATAACCTTTTGAAAATTCTATTGTTGTCATTTTTGTGGTGGTTTTTGGGGAGAAGAGATAAAGACTTGTGGTCAATTCAATATGTTTCCCTTGAAATCTCTTTTGATGCCTTATCACAACTGTAATCTTCTCAAGGTAAAGGACTCTTGTTTTTGTATTGCTTATAGTGGGTGGTACAATGCCTTGTGTACAGTAGGACTCAGTAAATACTGGTTGAATGAATAAATGATTTACTTCTTAAGATCTCTCTGAAATACAATTATTTTGACTGTTGATGTGATTATTTGCCCTGAGATCATCTCAGGTTAATCTTGAAATGCCAGCATTGACACCTGTGAATGAGTGAAATATTTTTTTTTTACATTTTACTTGTCTGTTTAATCTGTCAGCATTAAAAAATGTTTGAATTTATTCCTGTGTCAAAGGATTATATTTCTGTTTTTTCTAACAGACTTAGCAACTTCGTCTTATACTGCCCTTTTTGAAGGCTAGCTTTCTATTTAAAATACAGTGGTTTGACACACCCAGAGTTTCATTCCAAATGGTTGCTTCTCATACACTGAAAAAATATATATGAGCATTCTTCCTGGTACCCAGCTTTCTCTAAGTGTTTAAATATTAACACTATTAAATAAAAAGCTGTTTTTCTGGCCCTAGAGATACTGTTAACATTTCCTTACTGACTAGATTTGTGTTTGAACATTTTTTTTCTGACTTTTTATTTTTTTAATTTTATTTTTTTTTCATACTTTAGAAGAAGGTTTATAGAACAGGTAGTTTCTCATTAAACAGTACACATATTGTTTTATGACAACGGTTAACAACCCCATGACACATCAGCCCTCTCCTTTCTTGACCTTGGGTTCCGTGTTACCAGCTTTCCTGTCCCCTCCTGCCTTCTAGTCCTTGTCCCTGGGCTGTTGTGCCCCTTTAGTCTCATTTTGTGTTATGGGGCTGTCTAATCTTTGGCTGAAGGGTGAACCTTGGGAGTGACTTCATTACTGAGCTAAGAGGGTGTCCAGGGGCCATACTCGGGTTTTCTCCAGTCAGGCCAGTAAGTCTGGTCTTTTTTGTGAGTTAGAATTTTGTTCTACATTTTTCTCCAGCTCTGTCCAGGACTCTGTTGTGATCCCTGTCAGAGCAGTCAGTGGTCGTAGCCGGGCACCATCTATTTGTACTGAACTCAGTCTGGTGGAGGCTGTGTTAGTTGTGGTCCATTAGTCTTTTGGGCTAATCTTTTCCTTGTATCTTGTTTTCTTCGTTCCCCCCTGTTCCCCAAGGGGTTAGACCAGTGGAGTGTCTTAGGTGGCTGCTCACAGGCTTTTAAGACCCCAAACGCTACTCACTGAGGTAGAATGTAGAACATTTTCTTCAGAAACTATGTTATTCTGGCTGTTTTTTTAAACCTCATTTTGGATGACCTCTTTACTAACACAATGTCAAGGTCTTCATCGTTGTCTTCCTTTTTTTTTTTTCTTAAGCCACAAGCATTAGTAAGAAATGCATTTTACACCACTGTTATTGTTGTGTGCCTGCAAGTCGATTCTGACTCATAGCAAGCCTATATTTCAGAGTAGAACTGCCCCATAGGGTTCCCAAGGCTGTAATCTTTTATGGGAGCAGATGGCCAGCTCTTTTCTCCTGCCAAGCCACTGGTGGGTTTGAACTGCCAACCGTTCAGTTAGTAGCTGAGCACTTAACCATTACACCACCAGAGCTCCTTTTACAACACTACCTAGATTAAATACATGCAATTAGAACATTTTTTTTTTGAAATATTACTGCAAGTGTTCTGATATGTTTTGTCCTGTTGTACTCTATTTCATTAAAAATGCTGGCTGTGAGCCGCTGAATTGGTTTTACAACCTATTGGATAACAGCCTGCTGTTGCAAAAACAATGTTCTAGTTAATGTAAATAAAGCATGAACCATAGGTTCATGCTTCCCTGTGCCTTCGCTTTCTTTCTTTATTTCATTGCTAGAATTAAATAGCATTTTGAAATTAGAGGAAAAAAAAATTAGTAGGACTTCTCCATCCTAACACAGCAATGATGACCATATTTATATGCTCCTTATCTACTGCCTTTGTCTCATGCACGTGTAGCTGGCATTATAGGAATGGTTCACATCATATTCTGTGAACCCATTTTGTCTAGTTTCAAAGTCCATACTCTTTTGCCATACTACAGTCTCCTGGGTAGCGTGCGGTTTCCTTGAGGTATAGCTTTATTTATTGAAGAAACTTTGACATTTACTTAATATTAGAACTTCAACTAGAATGTTGACTGATTTTTATTAAGCATGCTAATATTCTTTTTATTAAGCATTTTTTTTCTGATTGTAAAATCATGCATGTGAATTTTTGAAAATCCAGGCAAGTATGAAGAACATTTATAAATTCTACTATTCCAAGATAAACACCATTAACAACTTAGTGTATTTCCCTCATGTAATTTTTATGCAAGTGTACTTTTACATTGTTGCTACAATACTACAGGTACAATTTTATATTTTTATAATTCTTATTTAATGTTATCTCATAGGCTTCTCACTTCATTAAAATCATTTAACAAATACTATTAAAATTTAGTATTGAATATTTAGATATTTTCCAGTTTTATTCATTTGTGTGCTTATATAAAGAAATGCAGTAAACATGTAATACTTTAATATCTATCTGCATTATAAGGCACAGCCTTAAGATAAATTTAAAAAATAGACTAACTGGGTCAAAGGACATGGTTACTTTAAGATTCTTGATACTTAGTGCTGAGACACTTTTCAGGAAGATCAGTACCCTAGAGCAGCTCACTGATGTTTTAAAGCAGAGAGAAACTTGTGTTTATTCATTATCTACATGTAAGTAGCTCCAGAAGAGAGGGGTATAGATTGACAGTGTAGGAATGATGAAGCTACACCCCTGAACAGGTAGGTAAGGGTAGAAAGCAGAGCACGAGAAGATGCTGTGTTTCCTGATGGAGGAGGGAAATAGTTTGGGTTGGGCATGGCTGTGACCAGGTGTGTGTATATGGGTGTGTGGGTGTGGGAGGAGGTGAGGAAACCCCAAAGAATGGCTTTTATCCTCTGCTTACAATCAGGGAATGAGGATGGAGATAGGAAATATGAGGGGCGTGGTAGTGACTTGGAATAACCCATGGTGGGGATAGAAAGGAGAGCTCTTGCCCTTTTACATGAGGAGGGACATGGAAAACATTTCCAGATAACACTGGAGATTCAGCTGAGTTGGGATATCATGCATTTATACTAGCACCAATCTGTGAAGACTTCTGTGAATTTCCTCAGGAGTACCTGGAGCCTTGGTAAAGAAGCAAACATGAGAATAGCTGAACTAATGCTGTTTGGAAATTTCCAAATTGGGTGCAGAGGTTGGAAAAGGGGCTAAAGAGTTGAGAATCTTAGCTGTAGTGTTGTTTAAGTGATGTATACTGTGATCCAGGTTGTCAGGGGAAGGCCTAACCGGTTGATGGAATTGGAGGAAAGGAACATATTCTAGGTTTTTATATTCGCATCCAGACCCTGAAATACAAGCTAGTCCTGAAAAGGTGATATTCATCGTGTGACAGTGTTAGGGTCAGGAAAAGGTTCCTGGGTCTCTCTCTTCTTGGAAGCTGGTTGTGGGTCCGTTTCATGGGTTTAGGTCAGGAGCAGGGAGATTTGCAAACATTAAAAACCAAAGCTTCTCCTGGAAGCCTTTAGTGTTCATCTTTAACCAGAAGTAAGAGGCTACCAGTGGTTCAGTGCAGCAAAGTAAGTGGATTGTTACTAGGCTGCTGCATGCTTTCCCTCAAAGACCTAACACAGCTTATATAGTAACCGCCCTGGATGTAGTTTTTTGTGTTCTGGGTCAAAGTGAGAATTTTGGGCTGGGGCCAGTTAGTTCAAGGATTGCTTTAGTGGATACACTGAGGACAAGGAATGCTTGGACTAACCTGACATGTTTGGAGTTGAGGGATCATCTCTAGTAGAACTAGACCCCTTAAGAAGGATGCCGACAGAAGTGGCTCCTTCTGGGTGTGGGTGAGGGGACTTGTGGAGCTAGGTGTCCACTTGAAGACAAAGATTTAGGCCTAATGTAAGAAGTCAGTGCTGCTCAACACACTTCATTGGGTTTTATGGTTATTTCTGGAGTTGGTTTCCCCTAGGAGAGTATTCCCAGTCTCTCCATTGCTCTTCTCAGCAACATTATTGAAAGGAATGTCTGGATATTATTTTCTAAAGTCAGATGACGTTTGTTTATGACATCAACTTGAATATAAGTTGGCTCTTAGTAAATATTGAAAAGGCCCTGTGATTGCCTTTTTTTTTTTTAACTACTCTCAAGCTAATGCTAGTCAAAAATGATATTTGACTAATCTCTTGAAATACATTATTCAAATGTGTCTTGAATGACTAAATTGATAAGTTGGATAAATTAATTGCTAGAGGTGATGAACTCTTGTGAATCACTACCGTTCATTCTGCCAGTTCTCTAAGGCGACACCGCTAAATCTAGAGAGGTAACAGTCACCGCAACACAAGCTACAGTTGTTCCCACAGCAGGCCCCAGAACTTGAGAGAACCAGTCTTTCAACACTGTCATGTATGATGGAATTTTTAGATAAACTTGAGTCTGTTTGTTGCTTCTACTGAATTTGGACAAACTTTTACATTTCATATGGGCTTTATGGATGTGTGTATCATGTTCCTGATCATCCTCTCTCTGAATTCATTGTTAGAATGAAAAATTGTTCTTTGTTCATTGTTTTACATTGCTAATCCATGCTAAGAAGGCAGGCACCTGATCCTAAAATGAGGTTGCAACACAGAACTAGAAAGTAATCTACCATTAAACTCAGCTGTAGTTCCAGCCTTTCGTGGGAGCTTTGAGAATTGATCTGGATGAACCAATTTAAAAGTAGTGTTTAGCCTATGGAGAAATCCCAAAGGCCCTCAACAATGATGATTATTAGGTCACAAAACAGAACCAATAGGAGAGGACATAAAACCGGTGTTGTTTTCTTCTGGAGGGAAAAGACTAAGAGTAGACGTAAAGGCTGTCTTCAAATATATGAGGCTGCCTGGGTGACGCAATTGGTTAAGCACTTGGCTACTAACTGAAAAGTTAGTGGTTCGAGTCCACCCAGAGGTGGCTCAGAAGAAAGGTCTAGTCATCTACTTCTGAAAAGTCACAGCCATTGAAAACTACAGCATACAGTTCTTCCCTGACACACATGGGGTCGCCTTGAGTTGGAGTCGACTCCGCAGTGAGTTTGGTTTTATTTATTTTTGGTTTTAAATATGTGAAACTGAGGATAGGGATACATTTCTGCTTTTTGTATACTCTGTGAAGAAAATAAGGGAAAATTGGCTTAAATTGCAACAGAGGAGATTTTAGGTTAGATGGGAAGAAAACATTTTCTGACAGGAAAGGCAAAGTGAACTACCAAGCAAGAGTGCTGATTTCATTTCTCTACTGGAATTCTAACTAGTCACTAGACATTGGATTGAATAATCTCAATTCATTGGTGATCAAAAGCTAAACCTTTCCCTCAAGATCCTGAGATTTTATGATTTGATAATCATATAATTTTGTCCTTTTAGACTGTTAGCCACTTTTATGATTATTATCTCTGCTTGGAACCAAAAATACCTTTCTCGGTATGATTCTAAGACAATAGTTACTATGTTCCATTATTGAATTATTTATACCTGCGCTGACAGTGAAATGGGTATTTAAGAAAATGCTGTGTTCTAAGCAGATATTTAAAATTCCTGACTGAGGGCCATTTTTCTTAAAGCTTCTAGATGAACAAGGCTTTTAACTTGGTTTCTCTTCTATTGCTGCCGTCTTAGCCTTCAGATCCTCGTTATAACTGCCATTTCCTTTCAAAGACTGAAAAGAAACTTAATAGAAACTATTAAGAGGACCTTAAATTCTGTGGGTTAGGGGTAGAGGAAGCTCTGCGACAAGAACTTGCTTCATTTGGCCTCAGATATCACCACCTAGTGAGTTGTTACGGTTTATGCCATGATTTTCGAACCAAACCCCTTCAAGAAAATGAGTTCAGTGTTTTGTATCTAAAAAGATTTTTTTTGTTGTTAGCTTTAAAAAAAAAATTTTAGTAAATAGTTTTGGTTCCCAGTATATGTTGTTTCCTCCATGACACAATTAACCAAAACAATGAATTTTGTTTGTTAAAAAAAAAAAATCCCAACCCAAAATAGATTCTAAACCTGATCTTTTAATACTGTGGATTGAGAAAACTTAATCTGTCATAAAATTGACAGCTTCTGAAAATCAAATCCACCCTACCTCCAAGGAGCCAAAGTAAACTTCTAAATGTCACAATGTCTTCCATGTGTGTAAAGCTTATAAAATTTCATTGAAATATGAATCTTTACTTCAAATACACATCTTGAGACTTACTTGAAAATAAAGTCATGGTGCTTCCTGGTGTTGGAAGCACACACCATTTAAATTGTTTAAAAATCCATTCTGATGCCAAAGACAGTTGTAACTTGAGATGATTGATGCTGAAGCTCTGAGCCCAGTATGCCACCACCAAAAAAAAAAAAAAAAGACCAAACCCATTGCCATCCAGTTGATTCCGACTCATAGCAAGCAACCCTATAGGACCCAGTAGAACTGCCCCATAGGGTTTCTAGGCTGTAATCCTTATGGAAGTAGACTGCCACATCTGCCTCCCATAGAGTGGCTGGTGGGTTTGAACCACTTAACCTTTCAGTTAGCAGCCGAGCGCCTTAACCACTGCACCACCAGGGCTCCGAAGTATGCCACAAGATGTATTAAAGAGCTTACATTTGATGCTTGTGTTCTCACTCTTTGCCCTTGCTTCGTCCTTTCCTTTCCTTACTTCTCCTCTCCCTTTTTTTATATTATCATTATGTTTCTGTAATTGTGGTATGGAACTGGTACGTAATTTTTATTTAAGTAAACTCATACACTGTTCTTAATGGTTTTTTGGCTTGTGAAGGATAAATTTTATGTTTTCTCAAAAAAGTTACGCATTTTCTTGATTTTTTTTTTTCCCCTCTAATGGCTCCATGGTTCTTAAAAGGAGTTAAAAAAAAAAAAAAAAAAACCCCAAAATAAAAAAAACCTGACCTGACTTACCTTCCCCTAACATAATTATGCTATATTTATGATGTACACATTTCTGTTTTCTCTGAATGGCTAATAGTAATAACTTGTCAGATGGGCTAGTTTTCATGCTGGTAAGTATTTTAAAATATGTTCAGGATTATGTGCCTTTGCAAATCATGCCACTGAAGTTCAAGGTCTACTCAAAATGACTTTGTTGACCAGGCTCTGGTTTTGCCCCATGCTTTATTTGCTCTAGATACATTTCATGTTACTCTTCAGTCGACAAGGAAAATTACGGCTGCAGAAGTGGTACACCACCCTCCCGGACAAAGAAAGAAAAAAGATCACCCGGGAAATTGTTCAGATTATTCTCTCTCGTGGTCAGAGGACAAGCAGTTTTATTGACTGGAAGGAGCTAAAACTTGTTTATAAAAGGTGTGAGTAACCTTATGAGAACTGAAGTTCAAATTTTTGCTTGGGTTTATTCTAATCCTGAACATTTTAGATTGTAACACCAATCTCTTCACTGACTAAAATTTTTGGAAACTGGGGCCCAAATATGTATACCAACAAATTAGAAAAGAATTCTTATTCATTGAAATGCCTTCCAGGTACCAGGATGGCACATTATCATACAAACTGATAATGCATGTATGCGTTTGACAGTTATTTTTTTAGCACCGATTATACTCCTGGTGCTGTTTTAAAGACTGGGGATACTGCACTTCACAAGACACAACATTCCTGCTCTCATGAGCTTGCTTGCTTACTTGTTAAATAAACTATTTTAACTTAGTAACAAATACTATGGAAAAAAATGTAGGTTTATGTCATAGAGAGATGGGGACTACGCTTGATTAACCAAAAAAAAAAAAAAAACATGTTGCCTTTGAGAGGATTCCAACTGATAGCAACCATATAGGACAGAGTAGAACTGTCCCGTAGGGTTTCCAAAGGAGTGACTGGTGGATTCGAACTGCTGACCTGCTGGTTAGCAGCCGTAGCTCTTAATCACTGTGCCACCATGTTTGATTAGACAGCTCTTATTTTAGTTATTGTTCATATTTGCAGATGAGTAAACTGAGGCCACAAGAGTGTAAATAATTAGTTCCCATTCACAGTAAATGAATGGTAATTGGTAAAGCCAAGATTCATATCCAGATCTTTTCTGGCTCCAAAGACTAATATTCTTTTTTTACTGTACCACCTTGCCATGGAGAGAATGTCAACTTAGTGATGAGGGACCTGAGGCCCTGAGAGGTAAATTCATTTTGTCAATAAAGACCCAGATAACTGTTGCTTATGCTAGAACCAGGAGCCCCTGGGTGGTGTAGATGATTAATACACTTAGCTGCTAACTGAAAGGTTGGAGATTGGAGTTCACCTAGAGGCGCCTTGGAAGAAAGCCCTAGCAATCTATTTCTGAAAAATCAGCCATTGAAAACCCTATGGAGCAGAGTTCTACTCTGACACCCATGGGGTCGCTGTGAGTCGGAATCGACTCCACAGCAACTGGTTTTTTAAGCCAGAAACCAGGACACAGTTGACCTGACCCTGCATCTAGCATTATACTGCAACTTCCAGAAGGAAAATGCATAATAGCAATGCTCTTACAAAGGGGATTTATAAACCAAACGGGGAAAAACAGAGATAACCTCCACAGACTGATAACTGAATGGAGTAAATCACCGTCAAGTACCTGGGTAAGGCCGTTTCTGATGGTCCAGGGTCAGAGCTTTTAGCACTAGCCTCCTGCAAGATGTCAGTGAAGGCTGTTTTTAATTAACCTCCCAGGGGTGGTGGCAAGACAGAATCCCAGAAAGTACTTGCCAACAGAAAGCTTGCCCCCTCTTTCTGCCTGCTGGTTTTAAAACTTAAGGTTCGTTTCTAAGTTAAATAATTGTATAAAGAATAGACTTTGGTGGTTCTCTCAACAGATACTTACAGGCACTGAGTATCCAACAGCAAACAAGGCAGACTCGGTCAGATCTCTGTCTTCGTGAAACCAGTTATCTAGATGGGGGGACAGGCCTTGCAACTGACAGGAAAAAACTAGATGCTCTGATGGAGGAGGCACGGGAATACGTAGCAAGGACATCCAGTTTGAGAGGATAGAAATTTCCTGGAGGAAATGGCTTCCAAGCTAAGACCTAAGGAGAAATAGGGGTTAACCAGATGAACAGGGGACAGAGAAGAGTATTTTAGGCAGAAGAAACACACGCCTGAAAGCAAAGGAAGGGAGACTTGACAGGCTGGTGGTAGGGAACAGGTACAGAATGATGGGGGAATAGCATGTGAAATGAGAAGGAATGAGGCCCTGAGAGCCTAGGTCAGGGGTTTTCACTTTAGAAAGAACAATTCACAAGTACTGGCGGGGCGTGAGCTGCACCCCAGTTACCGTGGGACAGAGGACTCTGACCCACTGATTATGTCTCTTCAAGGTAAAATTTTGTTGAGAGCCTTTCATGTAATTAATAGAAATAATCCAACCACCACGCTTTTACACAATCTCTTACATGTCGGGAGAATACTGGATGTGACAAAAAACTAAAATTCTTCTTGAAGGGGGAGCATCTTTGGAGAGGAGATTTTGCATGTTCATTGGGAACAAAACGGTCTTCAGGTTACTTAATGTGACATCGTATTTTACTTTATATTTTTTTCTTTTCAAGGTATGCTAGTTTATATTTTTGCTGTGCAGTAGAAAATCAGGACAATGAGCTCTTGACACTAGAGATTGTGCACCGATATGTGGAGTTACTGGACAGATACTTTGGAAATGTAAGTGTTGTTCTGGTCTATCAGAATTCATCACAATCTCCATCTTTGTTCTTAACTCCAGTTCTGTCTTTCATCGGATTCCTCCTCTCTCAAGTTAAAAATACATACTGCATTTGTACCAAGGATCACACTACTACCTCAAATGAGAATACAAGGCTTTCCCCCTTCCTATAATTCTTAACAAACGAAAGATCCCAAGCCTTCAAGAGGCTGACAGTGTCTCACTCTTCAGACCACAAACACCCTAGAGACCTTATCAACTCACTGCCCAGTTCACTGAACTAGAACTTAATTGTGAAGGATTCCTTGATATTCTGTCCCTTAGTCCTCTTTGACTTTGCTATCTCTTTTCTAATGTGACTTCCTTTTTCCTCTCTGGCTTCTTTTTTCTAAGTTACAAGTTTTCTTTAATCTTCTTTATACTTAAGGGGGGGGGGGGGACAGAGCCCAAATCCTTTTTTTGTTCACATTGGTGTTCAATCTTCTTTCTACGCCTGGTGGCGTAGACGTTAAAAGTGCAGGCTCTTAACCAAAAGGTTGACAGTTGGAATCCACCAGCTGCTCCCTGGAAACCCTATGGGGCAGTTCTACTCTGTCCTTTAGAGTAGCTCTGAGTTGGAATCGACTCAATGGCAGTGGGTTTGGTTTGATATACTGTATCAGGTGCCCAGTCCTCAGAACTGATTCACTCCTTGACAGCTTACAGCTTGGGTTCCATCTTTATCGATCCAAGGAAATCATAAAGCTACCATTGGCCCCTCCCTAGAGGTCAGCACCAGTAACCCTTCATAAGTCTTCACCTTCCTCGTCCTCTCTGCTGCACTGCATCCTTGCTCATCACACCTCTGTCTTTAACTTTTCTCATCTTTGTTTTTTCCATGACACTGAGTTCTGTTGGTTCTCGTCCTGTATTTCTAAAGGTCCCTCCTTGGTTTCCTCCACTGGCCTCCCTTCCTTTTCCTGCCCTCTATTTCTCTTCCTGCTTTCCTTGTGTGGTTACCTGACTTTCTCTCCTGGAAACCCAGTCCTGCATTGCCAGGTGACTGGTCGTCACTTTGTTGGTGACGATCTTCACTGGCTTCTCACAGTCATTTCAGTCTAAATATGACAAGACCCAAAACTCATCATCTTCTGAAAACTGTGTCTAAGTGATTCAATTTATCATGCTCCAGTGTCCCTCATTGCAAAGGACAGTGTTTCTTTCATACTTCTTTCCCCTTTGCTACAAATCTGCCTCTGTCTATTCAGACTAGACTAAGTTCATCTCCTTCTTTCCACTCTCACTAGTATAGCTTTACTTGGGATTTCAGTTTTGCTTTTCTCTGTTGACCTTGTATTTGGCCCTTTCTGCTTCCCCTCCTGGCCTGTTATCTGTAATGAATAAAATTCAAACTTCGAAACATTGATCCCACACCATTCCTCCTACCTTCTAGCTTTTCTTCCTTTATATCCCCAACATATTCAATGCTCCAGTGACACAGAACAGCCTTGTGTTAGCCTTAACTTGTATAAGATTTGCTTGACCACCAGATTGCAAGTCCCTCTAGATCATAACCTGGGTCTTACTTGTTTGTGTTTTTTATCACAGTAACCACCTCTGGACCAGTTGTGGTAAATGTTCCAGAAACATTTGATCGAGTTCACAGTCTTAAGAAACAAATCATTGGATTTGAGAAATGTTTTCTCAGTGATACTATCTTCCCCATTTCCTTGCTAACTGAAGATTACGTTTTATTTAGTATTGTTAGGAGAATTTGCTCCCAGAAGAGTTCTCTGTATTCTGTTTAATGGAATGAGCAGCATTTGCATGTTTTGGCTGGGATTTTGTCAGATTTGTTGCAGCACATCTTCATCTTTTCACAAGGATGAACATTTGAAAAGTTTCTGAAAGAATTTCCTCTCCCTCCTTCTCTCCCTCTTTCCCTTCCCTCTCCCTTCTTCTTCTTTCTCGTCCTATACCTTCTTGTCCTCCTCCTCCCCCTCTTCTGTGTCTGCTTTTTGTAAATGAAGTTATAAGGCCTTAAATGTTGCTTCAGGGATTTCAGGTTGCTGGTCAATATATAGCTGAAACAGGACAGCTAGACCATCTTTTTTTTCTCCTCCTGGTTCACCAAGTTAATTTTAGTTGTCATGAGAGGGTAATATTAAAATTGTTAAGAGACATTAAGTAGCATGCTTTCAAGTTTGAGATTATTTAATTTTATGCCACCTATTTTAATAAGGAGCCCCTGGTGGCACATTGGTTGAGCACTCAGCTACTAACAGAAAGGTTGGTGGTTTGAACCCACCAGTGGCGCCACAGGAGAAAGGACCTGGGGATCTGTTTCCGTAAAGATTACAGTCTAGGAAACCCTATGGGGCAGTTCTCCTGTGTCCTATAGGGTCACTATGAGTTGGAATTGACTCGACAGCACACACAACAGCAACATTATTTTAATGAATTCTCTGACATTTTGGCACCTTCATTTGAAATAAACTACTAAAATGACCTTTTGCAAGGGCCTGACAGAGTTTTCCCGAGGCCCAGGTTTTCCCTGACCTGCCTTCTCCCCCTCATTTCTGTACTCTGCTTTCACCTGTTGTTTTTTCATAGGTTAAACCAACCATGGTAATGTGAATTGGGGCTGAACTTGATCTCAGTCTGACTGAATTACAACTAGGGGTTTCAGAACATGTGGTGATTCTCAGAAGAATTTGAACCACCTTCACCAATGTTAAGCCCGGTTAAAAGTACAAGGAGAATCGGGATGAACTCCTATTTCTCTAACATTAATTTTCCATCCTTTTCTGGCATACCTTTAGAAGTTCTGTCTTTGTCAAGAACCTAAATGTATCCACTAAAAAATTCAATGCATCTTTCATTAAGCTAAGAGCAATTCAAGGCTATATGCCCAGTAGGTGTTCAATTCTTACTAACAGTGATGAACAAAGCCTCCCAGTGCTGATTCTCATTGATATCGTCTCAGGAATAATGTATTTCTCTTTGGCTTTCTTTTCCTCTTGCATTAATACTGAAGGTTTCCTTGACTTCTGCTCTTGTGTTATCCACAGGGAAACTTGACTTCTCCTATGATACTGGAAAATATTACCTTCTTATGAGAGGTAACCCCAAATCCCAGGCTACTAATTTAAGTTATATACTTATTTCTTTTAGCAGTTTTCAATTATCCCAAGGAGATTTATAAGGATTAACTAGTTCATCTTTCCATCTTTAGTAAGTAGCATTAATCCCAATTTACAGAGGCTAAGAGAAAATGCCTCAGCGTCTCACAGTAGATAAGGATTGTTTGAGGATTTAGATGCTTGCCACATTTTTCCATTACAGACCATAGCATGAATGTTGACTGGTGTACTCAGGGTGTGTGAATGTTGCTGTCCCAGGGAGGATTTGACCTTGGTGTAGGGAGTTTTCTTGTTGTAAGAAGAGCTCTGTGAGTCCTGGAGCGTGGTGTCAGCTCGCTCACCGACCAGGTCTATATTTATCTCATTTTACAGATGAGAAAAATGAGACTCAAACACACAAAAAAAAAAAAAAACTAAAAAAACAAATCCACTGCCGTCCATCGAGTCCATTCTAACTCATAGTGACCTTGTAGGATAGAGTAGAACTGCCCTATAGGATTTCCAAGACTGTAATCTTTACAGAAGTAGTCTTCCACATCTTTCTCCCCAGAGTGGCTGGTGGATTTGCATTGCCAACCTTTTGGTTCACAGCTGAGCACTTTAACCATTGTGCCACCAGGGCTCCTTTGAGAGCCTAATAGAAAAGACTGATAGAAATATTTACTTTGTTGACCGCATGGGGCTGCTGTGAGGATCAGATGGATAGTGTAAATAACAAGACTTTATAAACTGCCAATTCCTATGTAGGTGTATTATAATGTGTAGCTTTGATATAATGATTTCTATTTTATATATAGCTTTGTAGTGTTTCTATAATTTCTTATTATCTGAAGCCTTTGCTGTATGTAGCTTGAAACTTTTTGTATTTACTTTAGAACAGAATTCAGTAAGGGCAGGTGGTAGTTAGACTCTATTGAAATTACTAAGGTCCCTGGGCGGCTCAAATGGTTTGCGCTCGACTACGCACCTAACCCTGCACCATGCTCACAGTCGTTATGCTAAAAAATGGCACAGGACTGGGCAGTGTTTCGTTCTGTAGTACGTAGGGTCTCTGTGAGTTGGAACCAATGCTCTGGCGCCTAACAACAACAACTCACCTAAAGGTCAGCAGTTCAGACCCACCCAGAAGCACTGTAGAAGAAAGGCCTGGCAATGTGCTTCCATAAAGATGACAGCCCAGAAAACCCTATGGAGCTCATTTCTACTCTGTGTCACATGGGGGTTCCGTAAATTGGAATCAACTCGAGGGCAACAGGTGTTTTTTTGTTTGTTTTGAAAATGTTGAAATGCCAGGAATAATCTCACTTCACATGTATTCTGTAAGAGAAGCCCCTCAAGCCAAATGATATAGTAAAACACAAGACTAGAAAATCAAAGATAAAGTTAAATTAACACTGTTTCTGTTTTGTCTGAGCTTTCATTCAGAATATAGAAACATAAGGAAATGAGAAAAAAGTAAAGAAGCTCATACACTCATTAATTGACAAGGTGAGTGGATGAGTGAGAAGGAAGCCATGTGTATTTGCCTAATTAGATGGATTGGAGTCAGCCAGCATCAAGGGCTCATTTCCGGTTTCACTGAGAAAGCTTTCTTAAGGTAGAATTTACGAGTATTTGAGTAATTAGGCAGTAGCTGAGGAAACCTGGATTTGTGTAAGGTTCTCTTGAGATATTTTCCCTTCTTACTCTCAGATACAAAAACCCCCGTGGGATCAAAACCAGTGGACCTACTGTATCTGAAATAGTCTCTCTTTGTAACATTCTCTGTAATGCTGGTGGAACTTGTGCCTCCATTGTCCTCATGATCTACAGATATTAGCCGTGTATCCATGTTGCTCTTGTGTGTGCACGTGTGTGTATATCTGCGTTGGATACTACCTTTCACCACCAGTTGCCATCAGGTTGGTTCTGACTCATAGTGACCCCGTGTGTGTCAGAGAAGAACTGCACTCCATGGGATTTTCAATGGCTGATTTTTCGGAAGTAGAGAGCCAGGCCTTTTCTTCCAAGGTGCCTCTGGGTAGACTCAAACCTCCAACCTTTCAGTTAGCAGCTGAGTGCATTAACTGTTTGCACCACACAGGGACTGTAGCGCTTGCAACTAGGAGTAGGCAATTCCGCCAGAGGGCCCTACAGGCCTGGGGATGAATTGCTGCCCTGAGAGTGCGGTATGAGACATTTCTAGAGAACTTGCATTAGTCTCTGTCAGATTCGCTTTGTAGGATTCTGATTGCTGGTTTCTCCTAATGAGGCTTCTGTCTGTCTTAGACTCCTGGTCTGTGCCTGCCTTGAACTCTGAGATTCCTCAGCTCTCACCTTGCTGCTATAACTCCTGACTTCTCATCTCTTCTGACCTCTGGTAACTGCTTACTTCTTACCTTCTTTCATGTACATGGGTGTCTGATCTACTGTGCTGTTTATGTTGTTTAAAATTACAAAACAATGCATATGTGTAACGTATCCTTCTAGATATACACATTAAAAATAAATAAATAGGATTGTATTATGCATATTATTCTGTAACTGCCTTTTTTCCCTTTGAAATTTATCTTGGAGCTCTTTTCCATGTCTTTCCATGTAAATCCTCCTCATTCTCTCCAACTTCTGCATAGAAGTTCCATACAGAGTGGAGTAGGGTATACTTAAACCAGTTCCCTACTGATAGACTTTGGATAGTTTCCAATTTTTATTATAAATTATGCTGCAGTAATTTTTGTTGTTGATATATATCTTTGCACACTAGTGTGAGTATAGCATGGGAATAAATTACTTGTGGAATTCTTAGGCCAAAGGATGTACACATTTAAAATGGATAGATTAAAAAAAAAAAAAAAAAAAAAGGATAGATACTACAATTTGGCCCTTCAAAACAGCCTGAAAAAATTTACAAATTCCTCCAACAGTGAATGTAAGTACCTATTTATCCATACTGACACCAGCAGTAGATATTATACCTTCTATTTTCAGAGGAACATCAGTTTAATTTGCATTTCCCTAATTTCTAGTGAGACTGCACATTTTATTAGATGTTTATTGGCCTTTATCCATTCTTTGCCCAGTCTATGAATTGTTTATGTACAGCCTTTATTTATTTTTATTATGTTGTCTACCTTAGCAATTTTCAAGAATTGTTTTTGTGTCATGGATACTATCTCTCCCCCCGCCACCCTGTTATTTTATGGCAAATATTTACCCCTGTTGCTGTAATTTTAACCTTGTTTATGGTACCCAGCCCACATTCTAATCTGATCTGTCCGAATTTTTGCCTCGGGACCTCTTTTCCACTGTCACTCAAATTCCTGAAATGAGACTATTCTGGAAGTAAATGAAGGGGTTCATAAGCTGAGAGCATGTGCTTTTATGATGACATACTCTCCCTGGTAGCTGTTCTTAAAGGGAACCTTAAGAGTCTGAGGAACCCCTGAGTTATATAGTATTCTGTCCCAATGAATAGACACTTTTTAAAGAACTTGGCCATGTATGTATGTCTGTATGTATATATATATGCAGTAAAACCTGCTAAAGCCGGAACCTGTGTAAGGTGGAAACCTGTCAGAGAAGGAAAACTCAAATATTTCCCACTAGTAGAGAGCAATAGAAAAGTGGTAAGACTGCACCCTGTCAAAGGCGGAAAACTTGTGAGACCTGGAAGAACAAGGCAGTCCTGTCGTGTTCTAGCTCTCACAGGTTTCACTGTGTGTGTGTGTACACACACTCATACATATACATACATCTATATACACAGAGAGTGTGCCGAGAGAGAGAGAGAGAGAGAGAGAGAGTAAGAAAGCAGAAGTGGGAAAGGAGAGTGATAGATGTCGATATGTACACACACGTTGATTTGATGCTGTTTTCTAGGGACTGAAGAGACCGTGACTTTTGCCTGTGAGTCAGATGAAGTTTTCTGAGCTGGCCATTTATTATAGTGGTGTTTTTAACTTGTTCCCATGCTTCTAGATTCAGTTGGATCTGTCAGCATAAACTGTTTTCCTTCTGGAGTCTGCAGGTTTATTGATTGAAATCCTAAATGTATGGAGCAATTTTCTAAAATATTGATAGCCATCAGAGGTAGAGTCATAGCATTTAATAGAATCAGAAAATTGTTTATCTAGGAAGCCATTAATCTCCAGTATAATAGAAACAGGCCTACATGGTGACGGACTCATTCATTTCTCCTACAGACATTTGTTGTGCCCTGCTGTGTTCCGGATACCAGGGATATAAAGGTGGCCAAGACAAGGATTTTGCCCTGTCTTAGTATGCTAAGACAGTCAAGGGCTCAGCTGCTAACTGAAATATCGGTAGTTCAAACCTACCAGCGGGTCTGCTGGAGAAAAGACCAGGTGATCTGCTCCTGTAAAGATTACAGCCTAGGAAACCCTATGAGGCAGTTCTAGTCTCTCCTATAGGATTGCTATGAGTTGGAATCAATTTGAAGGCAAACAGTGATGAGAGGGGGAGCGACTGATAAGTAAGCATATACTAGAGTGCACACAAGATATGAGAACACAGAGAAAGTAATGCTAAATCTGAATGGAGGAGAAGAGGATCTGGAGAATCACTGTGCACTTGACCTTTGAATTTGGCCTTGAAAAATGAGCTGGATTTTACCAGCAGGAGAATAAAGGAAAAGACATTTGGGATAACATTCCAAGAATTGCTGGAATGTGCAAAGGGCCAAGGCATGAAAGAACATGGTGAGTTTGTGGAATGTGTGGCTGTTGTACCAGGTGCATGCTGGCATTGGAAGCCAGAGAGCAGGGTGAGTGGGCTGGGTTGTAAAGATTCCTATATGCCATGCTGAGGAATTCAAACTTGATCCTGGACGTAGGCCTTAGAGGTCTTGTACAAGAGACAGACAAAATCAGCATTTTGGTACAGTGTTAGTGGTTGGTGGCCTTGAGCAGGCCCAGACCCCACTGGAAGGTCTTTGCAGTGGCCCAAGTCAGAGATGTTGCATGCCTGAGAAGCAGCAGTGAAAATGTGAAGAGAGGAAGGTTAGAGATTTATTTAGAAAATAGAATCAGTAGGAACTGGTGAGCAAATTGAGAGGGATGCGACTGACCGTGGGACATGAGTGAGGGGGAGGGGGAAGATAAGTAGAACTCTGGAATGAGTTAGATTGAGTGACCAGATAGTCACTGAGGCTCTTAACCAAAATAAGAACTAAAGGAAAAAGAATAAACTTGACTTCACTTTGGGACAAAGTGACTTGGATTGAGGAATGTCCAGGTCATGGTGCCCAGTTACTGGGTGAAAATATCAGACAAGAGCTCCAAGAAAAGATCAGGGCTAGATGTCTACATATGTTAAGCCAACTGCATGCTAGACACAGCTGTAGAGAGTAAATGAGATTGTCTAGGAGAATATATGTATTGAAAAGAGAAGCGGCTCTCTTGAGCAGCACCAGTATTTAAGAAGATGGGTCCCTAGGATGTAAGTAATACAAAGCAGAGACATTTGTTTTGTTGATTGATGTGTCCCAAGCAATCTATAAATACTTCTTAAATGAGTGCAGGGTATGGGAGATGTCATCAATGGAGTCTGAGAGGGAATCATCAGACATAGGGGAGGAGAACGGGCATTAAACGGTGTGGCCAGTCAAGGAGGTATTTTCGAGAGAGAGAGATTGGTAGAGAGTATCAAATGCTAGTGTGAGGTAAGCTCGGGGGAGGACTGAAAACTTTCAATTACGAGGCCATCAGCCTTTAAGAGAGTGGTTTCAGTTGGATGAGGAAGGCATGGAAATGGGAAGTGACGTTTCGGGGAAATGAAGTTTCAGGGAAGCGAGGAATGCATGGAAAGGAAGACAGCAAGGATAGTACCTGAGTGGCCATCTGGTTGAAGAATTGGAAATGAGCCTTATTTGGATTATGGAGAGGGATCTTGCCACTTGCTATGCTTAAATAACAAAATCTATCAGGCTCTGCTTTGATCCATGACAGTGGTTCTCAAAGTGTGGTCGCTAGGCTAGCAACATCAGCCAGCATCACCTGGGAACCTGTTAGAAATGCCAACTCTCAGGTTTTACCCAGACCTTTCAAATCAGAAACTCTGTGGGTGGTAAGGAGCATTCTGGGTGATTCTGATACACACTACAGTTTGAGAACCACTGGTCTAAGATACTATTTTGAGAAAAATTAGTGCAGTTGAGCTCATTTGCGTTAGAAGAGTGAACTTCTGAGTTCCCTAACTAAGAGCCAACATTTATGGGAGAAACCTCTCAGAGAAGAAAGGAAGCTCTTTGCCCTTGTGTCTGAGATGGAGCCGGGGGCTCGGCTTTCATCTAGGCTGATAGAAATAGGAGCTGAGCCGTCTTACTTCTATCCTGCTCTGAGCCTCTAATTTCTTGTCGCAACATAAAACAATATTATCTAAGAATAATACTCCAATAGAATGTGGTTTTACTTTTATTTAAGGCCTGGAATTCCCTGGCTCGCTTTTTCTGTATTAAAATTCCTTCTTATATTTTTATCTGTGATTGGCTACCAGGTGCAACTGTTGAAAAAACTGGAGACACTGACAGCTGTTTCCCCCTGATACTACTGCAAGGTTATCAAAACGTTTGTTTTTGTCCTCCCAGGTCTGTGAGCTGGATATTATCTTTAATTTTGAAAAGGCATATTTTATTCTGGACGAGTTTATAATAGGTGGAGAAATTCAGGAAACATCTAAGAAGTCTGCTGTGACGGCCATTGAAGACTCCGATATGTTACAGGAGGTTAGTACACAGTTTAGCATCCCGTGGATGGGAGAGGGAGGAGGAGATGATGATGATGATGATGATGCAGTGAAACCTGTGAGAGCCAGAACTCGACAGGACCACCTGGTTTTTCTGAGTCTCGTAAGTTTTCCACCTTTAACAAGGTACAGTCTTACCACTTTTCTGTCTCATTTTAATGGAAAATATTTGAGTTTCCCTTCTCTGACAGGTTTCCACTTACACAGGTTCCAGCTTTCACAGGTTTTACTGTATTAGGCAACATTATTGAGTACTTAAACCCCTGGGATGGTGCAAACAGTTAACACACTTGGCTACTAACCGAAGGGTTGGAAGTTCAAGTCCACCCAGAGGTGCCTTGGAAGAAAGGCCTCATGATCTACTTTGGAAAAACTCAGCCACTGAAAACCCTGTGGAGCACAGTTCTACTCTGACACACATAGGGTCAATATCAGTTGTAATTGACTAGACAACAGCTGGTATCGTGTAATTGTGTACTTACCATATTTTTACACAAATAACGTGCACCTTCTATGTTTGTTTGCCAACTGCACCCTCCTCCACGAGGTATTTTCGTAAGTGCTGCTATGCCAATTTTTTTTCACATGTTGCTGTAAAAAATTAGCATTAGTGCACTTATAAAAATACCTTGCAGGAGGAGGGCTCCGCTGGCCAACAAACATAGAAGGTGCATGCTATTTTCGTAAAAATATGGTACTCTGTCTCAGGCACAGTTCTAAACAAAGTATTAACTTATTTAATTCTCATGACGACTCTTAAGAGGTTGATAGTATTATTACCCTTGTTTTACAGATGAGTAAACCGAGTCACAGAGAGCTTAAATGACCTGCCCCATGTCACAAAGCTAGTAAGTGTGTAATAGGGATTTGAACCGAGGCAACTGGGCTCCAGAGTCTTTGCTCTTCATTTTTGGTTGAGCTTGTTAGTCAAGACACCTCACTGTCAAAAAAGGTATCAAAAGCTTGGGGCTATTATTTTCAAGAATAATTTTATGAGATGTATAAAAAGACTTTCATTGGAAGATCTGTGATGCCCTGACAAAGAGTAGCAGCACTTCATTATTTCATTGGCCAGAGATATTAGAGCTTCATTATTGAAGATAGCATTTGTCATTTTAATTAAAATTTCTTTAGCCTCCTGGGGAGGCTGTATGTGTGCTTCTGCTTGCATAAATAAATTGGGAACAGTGTAGCTTTATTGCTAAGGTATGAATGGGCCCTGAACCACCGATTTGGACCTGCTCTTGACTCTCCACAATTCTTACACGAAATACAACGGGATTTTCTTTTAAAGCAGCCAGATTTGCACCAAACCTAATAAAAGAACTTACTTATGCCCATTCCATCCTCTCTAAGGACACTGTGAGGAAAAGTTCTTCCCCCTCATGACCTTTTTCCTTGGAAATGAGGTGATCTGACTATCCCCAGCCCAAGGGGCCATCAGAGAGCCTGGGTTCCATCCAACTCTGCCACTTCAAAGTACTTCTTCCCACAGCATCAATGGGTTTTTCTAGCTTCCCATTTATATAACAGGGTCCCTGGGTGGTACAAATGGTTAACATGCTTGGCTACTCACTTCTGGGAGGTTTGAGTCCACCGAGAGGCACCCGGAAGAAAGGCCTAGGGATCTACTTCTGAAAAAAATGAGCCATTGAAAACCCTATGGAGCACAGTTCTATGCTGACACACATGGGGTCGCCATGAGTTAGAATTGACTCGACAGCAACTGGTGATATTTTCTTAATAGCAAGATCAGAGGATCTAAATGATTATAAAGTACCTTTTAGAAATTGATGTTAGAAGCCATTCTTCCTACTGTTTGGAAGGAAGAGACTGATACAACAATCTAAATTAAAACAACAGTAGACATGATTTCCCAACAACTTTTTGGTATATCTTTGAGCTGATTATTTGCTGTGCTTACCAGAGGAATCAGCCTTTAGGTGAGTGGATGTTGAAAAAGATCTCTATTTGAGTAGGTGCCTGTAAGAGTCTGTGTGTGCCTATTTGTGATGGTTAATGCTATGTGTCAACTTGCCTAGGCCAGATTCCCAGTATTGTGTGGTTGTCCTCCATTTGTGCCTCCATTTTGTAATGTGTTGTAAATCCTAAGCTCTATATGTTAATGTGGCAGTATCTATGTGGATTTTTTTTTTTTTTTGTATCTTGAATCACAGCCTTACAAGGGTATGACTTAGGTCACACTCTGCTTGAGTCACACCTTTTATCTTACAAGAGATTAAAAGGAGAGAGAAGCAAGCAGAGAGGAGGGACCTCATACCACCAAGAAAGAAGAGCGGGAGTGGAGTGTGTCCTCTGGACCTGTAGTCCCTGCACTGAGAACCTCCTAGACTCAGAGGAAGATTGATGCTGAGACACATGGAGACCTCCAGGGAACACTGGGCCCACAGATGTTGAAAGGAGACAAGGACCTTCCCCCAGAGCTGACAGAGACAGAAAGCCTTCCCTTAGAGCTGGTGCCCTGAATTCAGATGTCTAGTCTCTACAGTTGTGAGAGAATAAATTTCTGTTTGTTAAAGCCATCCACTTGTGCTATTTCTGTTATAGCAGCATTAGATAACTAAGAATTCGGCACCAGAAGAATGGGGTGCTGCTCTAACAAATACCTGAAGTGTAGAAGCGGTTTTAGAACTGGGTAATGGGTAGAGGCTGGAAGAGTTTTAAGGTGCCTGATAGTAATAGTAAAAGCCTGGAGCCCTGGTGGCAGTGGTTAAGAGCTCGGTTGCTAACCAAAACGTTGGTACTTCAGATCCACCAGCTGCTCCTTGGAAAACCTATGGGACAGTTCTACTGTGTCCTGTAGGGTCACTACGAGTCAGAATCGAGTTGATGGCAGTGGGTTTGTTTGTTTTTCATAGTAAAAGCCTAGATTGCTTTGAAGAGACTGTTGGTGGAATTATGGACGTCAAAGGCAATTCTGGTCAGGGCTCAGAAAGAAGTGAAGAGAGCTGTAGAGAAAGCCTCTATCATCTTAGAGAATACATATGACGCAAGCAACAGAATGTTGCTAGAAATGTGAACATTAAATGTGCTTCTGGTGAGGCTTTAAAAGAAAATGATGAACATGTGATTGGACAGTGGAGGAAGGGCGATGCTTTTTATGCAGTGGCAAAGAACTTGTCTGAATTATGTTTCAAATGTTCAGTAGAAGGTAGAACTTGTAAGTGATGAACTTGAATATCTGATGAGAGTTCTAAGCAAGATCTTAAAGGGGGCAGCATGGTTTTCTCCTTGCCGCTTATAACAAAAGCTAGAGGAAAGGATGGACTTAAAAATGAACTGTGCAAAATGAAAACAGAACTTAAAGATTTGGAACATTCAGTTGTACAAACTGTCTAAGAGTTAGAACACGTGCTCTGTTAAAAATAAAAGCAAAGAGATTTATTGAAGGTTCAAGACAGTTTGAACCGGTGACATGTCTGATCTCACAAAGTGAAACCAAATACTCCAATATGATGGAGCTACAGATACATTTTTATGAGGTTGCAAGATTGGGTAAGCAGGAGATAGGACAACTCAAAGCAGGGGCTTTGCAGTGATTGGTTGGAAACAAGAATGTGGGCTGCTGGGATTAGTTAGTTTAAATACATGACTAAAGGGGATTTTACAGGGTGGTCACAAGGTAATTAAAACATTTCCTGCGTGCTGCTGGGGATTTTTTTTTTTTTTTTCCTTTTTTTCTTTCCTGAGTGACCTGGGAGGGCCCTGTACGACCAATGGACAACAATTCCGGTCTCACACCTTCCTCTACTGCCCAGAAAGCTAGAGGTGCAGCCCTTCACAGTGGATGACAGAAAGTCCTCCCTTTTTTTTTTTTTTTTTTAATTATTATTGTACTTTAGATGAAGGTTTACAGAACAAACTAGCTTCTCATTAAACAGTTAGTACACATATTGTTTTATGACATTGGTTAACAACCCTACAACATGTCAACACTCTACCTTCTTGGCCTTGGGTTCTCTATAAACAGCTTTCCTGTCCACTCCTGCCTTCTAGTCGTTGCCCCTGGTTTGGTGTGCCCCTTAGTCTCATTTTGTTTTATGGGCCTGTCTAATCTTTGGCTGAAGGATGAACCTCAACAGTGACTTCATTACTGAGTTAAAAGGATGTCAGGGGGTCATACTCTTGGGGTTTCTCCAGTCTCTGTCAGGGCAGTAAGTCTGATCTTTTTTTATGAGTTAGAATTTTGTTCTGCATTTTTCTCCAGCTCTGTCTGGGACCCTCTGTTGTGATCCCTGTCAGAGCAGTCAGTGGTGGTAGCTGGGCACCATCTAGTTGTACTGGAATCAGTCTGGTGGAGGCTGTGGTAGTTGTGGTCCATTAGTCCTTTGGACTAATCTTTCCCTTGTGTGTTTAGTTTTCTTCATTTTCCCTTGCTCCCGAAGGGGTGAGGACAGCGGAGTATCTTAGATGGCCACTCACAGGCTTTTAAGACCCCAGACACTACTCACCAAAGTAGGATATAGAACATTTTCTTTATAAACTGTGTTATGCCAGTTGAGCTAAATGTTCCATGAGACCATGGTCCTGCTGAGGGGATTTTTAATAAGGGTCTTGTGTTAAGACCCTCCCTTAGGAACATCGTTTCCATATATTTAGTTTAACCACAAAGAAAAATGTTTCCTTTGTTATGTATTTAAGTCCTCCAAGGGTTTGATGGTTGCAGGGGAAATCCTTTGTTACGTATTTAAATGTGACTAATAGTTTGACAGTTGTAGGGGAAAAAAGCAAAAGCTAAGATGGAGTTGGGATTCAGACCTGGGACAATCATTCTGATAGGAGTCAGGTGCCTCAGTTTTGGAACTCTCACACAAAACTAAGGACACGTGTCCTAGAATGTTCACAAAGGATGTGGCTACACAATCTTTTGTTAAAGAGATTAAGCCTGTGACTGATGGATTAATGAACTACCACAGCAGAAAACCCATCAGCTTAGACCGAAGGGGACAGAGAAAGAATGAAAGGAAAAAACGCTGTCTGCTTCTTGGAATTCTACAGGCAGGAAGCAGACCAAAGGAGCTATATCCCTTGTCCTCCAAAAAAAGAAAAGGACCATCTCTGGAGCAGCTCAGAGATCAGCAGAACTGTTGGAAGGAGCATGGGAAGCAGAGCTGCATTGGTCTCAAAGGGTGGGGCCATGGTCTCCTGGATCTCAAAGCGTTGGGCAATAGCTTCCTAAGTTTCAAAGAGTCATATCTTCAACTCAATTCCAAAGTGTGAGGATGCCATTACAGTGTGCCGGGGGGTGGGGCTGCTACCCGTGCTGAGGTGGTAGGGCTGCCATGCCCAAGGGAAAGAAGAATGGGGCCTTCCAGGGCCAAGGAGGTGGAGTTGCCACTCAGGTGGATTTAGAATGAGGCTACTCAAAGAGAGGAAGCATAGTTGCCATCCCAGTAGGCCTGGAATGCAGAGCTGAAGCCCAGGGCTGAGAGGCCTTCACCCAGAATCCAGAGGGCATGGCCAACACCCAGAGTCTAGAGGGCAGGGCCATTGCCCAGATGGTTTCAGAGAACAGAGGATTATTTTCAAGACTTGAGAGCTAATGTGAATTTTTCTGCTGGGTTTTGGACTTGCTTGGTGTCCATTATCCCTTCCTTCCCTCAGATTTCTCCCATTTGTAATGGAAATGCCTACCTTGTGCCTGTTCCATGATTGTAGTTTGGAAACAGATAGCTTGTAGTCTAGATTTAACAGGTACAGATGAAGAGGAATTTTGCCCCTGGATGGAATACCCCTAAAGTCTCACCCATATTTGATTTAGATGATTCAGAAGATGATTTGAACTTGGAGTCAATTTAAGACTTTCGGGATGATATGAATGGATTGAATTGTGTCCCCCCAAAATATGTATCAACTTAACTAGGGCATGATTCCCAGTATTGTGTGGTTGTCCTCCATTTTGTGATTGATATAATTATCCTCCACTTTGTTATGTGTTGTATATCCTGACCTCTATGTTAACGAGGCAGTATCAATGTGGGGTATATCTTGAATCATGGCCTTACAAGAGGGTGTGACTCAAGTCATACCCTTACTCAAGTCACAGGCTTACTTGCTTATTTAAGTCATACCTTTCCTCAAGTCACACCCTTCCTCAAGTCATAACCTTGCTTGAGTCACATCTTTTGTCTTACAAAGAGATAAAAAGGAGAGAGAAGTCAGCAGAGAGGAGGAGGGACCTCACTGCTACCAAGAAAGAAGAACTGAGAGTGAAATGCATCCTTTGAACCCAGGGTCCCTGTGCTGAGAACCTCCTAGACATAGGGGAAGATTGATGCCAATACACATGGAGATCTCCAAGGAACTCTGGGCCTACAGATGTTGAAAGGAGATAAGGACCTTCCCCCAGAGCTGACTGAAAAGGGCTTCCCCTAGAGCTACTGCCCTGAATTTGGACATCTAGCCTCCAAAACTGTGAGAGAATAAATTTCTATTTGCTAAAGCCATCCACTGGTGGTTATAGCAGTACTAGATAACTAAGACACTATTAGAAAGCGATGTATTCATTGCTAGAGGTGTTCCCACCTCAGAAATGCATTTAAGCTTTCTGCTGTTTACTTGGCTGTCTCCAAATGCCGCAGGAAGGGAATTTTACAAGGTACTTGAGGAATCAGTGGCTTGGAAATTCTGCACAACAGCATTACTTAAAATATGATGGGGGGTTTTATAATTCTACCCTCAGGGCCCTTGCTGTGTAGAATCTCCTTATAGGGAAATAGGCTTTTAGCAGGGTCTTTGGTGCTTTAGTAATTAAAGCTCCTTGAGTTGGGGCCAAGATACACCTGGGTTATTTTGAATTCCCCTCAGTAGGAAGAGAGTTTTAAAGAGTTTACAGTGTGTATGGTGTTTCTAGTTCTATTTAAATCTGGGAGGCAGGTGTTTTGAGGGAGAGAGCCCTTTCACTCAAGTAGGATAAATACTAATTGGTAGTTCATGTCCCTGGTGATTGAGTGGAAAGTCTTGATGGGAAGGTTTCAGGGGACCCTCCATTTAGCCCCTGTGTCTTTATAGTGAGTAGGCAATGCCGTGGCTGCCCTCTGGATCTCCCTTGTTAATAGAACTTGCCAAATAGAGAAAGAGTGTTCCTAGTGGTCGCTTAGGCTCTGGTACTCACTTCAGCTAAGTCAATGAATGTTTATAGAGCTCATTGAAAAACTGACTTTGTATATCTGTCTGCTTTAGAAAAGTTAAGAGTAGATTTAAAAACAAAAAAAAACCAAACTCGTTGCCGTCGAGTCGATTCTGACTCAGAGACCACATAGGACAGAGTAGAACTGCCCCATAGGGTTTCCAAGGAGCGCCTGGTAGATTTGAACTGCCAACCTTTTGGTTAGCAGCTGAACACTTAACCTCTGTGCCACCAGGGCTCCTTAGAATGGATAGGACCAAGTAATATAATTTCATTAAGAAAATAAAATTACTGTTTTCTTTTGTTCCTGTCTTCTGCACTTAAACACATATTTATATTTACTAAAGGCTAAGGGAGGCCTTTGTGACATTGCTTTCATGCCTGGAACAACTGTAAACCTTGAAGTAGCTCCTAGGCTTCCTTCCCCCTCCACCCTACCTAATAAAAGTTTCTTAAAATAAAAAAAATCTGTCCTTTAGTAGGAAGAAACACAGTGTCAAATCTCCAAATGCTCAAAGATCATTCTGGATGTACATGGGCTAGATGATGATAATATGGAAAGAAAGGAACACTTTAGTTGGAGCTGACTTTAGGAGGTGCATTGTTTTGAATGGAGCTGAGTTTAAGAGGTACATTGTTTTGGGGGTAATAACTAAGACAGATGGATAATGGTGTAGAGTTATTAGAAGGAAAAAGAAACTTGAAGATTGTGATCATTAACTACAGATGTTGCAATTCCTGGGATCACCAGTGGGGTCAAAACAGAATATGTTTTGACAACAAAATAAGAAAGCATATTAAGAAAGGAGGACCAACTGAGCACCTCATTAGCCCAAGCAATGGGATACCTCCTAGGTATACATGTGGATGCATGTGAAACTGCTAGGTGTACCCCAGCACCGTCACTCTTCAAAGCGTAAACTATGAGAACAACTAAATCAAACCATAAGGTAGTAGGAAGTCATAGCATATTCAGTTCTGAATGCATGCAAAATAGCAGCGCTAGAGGTGTCACAGAAGGTGTCCCAGGATACAGAGTCTAGACTTGGGAAAGGCAAGGTCAGATCTCTTTCAAACTATACCAGCCTTAAAGTCTGTTCCAGCCAATTGTACGTTACTGGTTTGTGTAACTGGTTTGTGTAGCTTGGGAAGGACAGCCAGTGCAGTGTTTGGTGGACTGAGTCATCGGTGGCGTGAGGCACTGCCAATAACTAGAGGCCAGTGAACCCTGAAGCCAGTAAAGTGTTATGTTCAAGGCCTTTTACTGGTCCAGGTCCCTTCTAAGGCTGCAGGGAGGACCTAGCAATGGCCTCACATGGTCATGTGTTTTTGTAAAATTTGCACAAGCAAGGTATTTTAACTGCAGAGAACACATAGCTATAACATGTAAATGAAATATTATAGAAGTTGCCAGGTACTTAATTACTGAAAACAGTATGCTATTGTTTTGAAGTTTGTGGTATGTGTGGTATTTGTCATCTTTTTTAAAATGTGTAATCTGTCACCATTTATTTTCTCATTCTAAATAAAGTTTATACCTAGTTTTGTATTTGTTGTTGTATTCTTTTAAAAATGCTATGAACTTCAGGTTCCACAAAACCTGGATGGGCCCTGACCAGTATGCTACCTCTGCTAAATTAAAAGACACGGGCAGCGTCTTTAGGAGGAGGTACAGGGCAGAGGTCTTAGGATATGGGCCTCTCTTGCCCAGTGCTCACCAAGGAGGCATAAGGGCTTGATAAGAAAGTGTGGATGACTCAGAGCAAGTATTTTCAGGAAAGGAGTTCTAAATAGAGCTGGTGAAAAACAAAAAAACCCAATATCAAACCTTAGTTGGATAATGTATGCAAAAGCCGGACAATGAAAAAGGAAGACAAAAGAATTGATGCATTTGAACTGTGGTGCTGGTGAAGAATACTGAATATACCGTGGACTGCCAAGAGAACAGACAAACCAGCCTTTGAAGAAATACAACCAGAATGCCCCTTAGGTGCGAGTATGGCGATACTTTGGCTCCCTTACTTTGGAGACGTCATCGGGAAAGACCAATTGCTAGACAAGGACATCATGCTTGGTAAAGTAGAGGGTCAGCAGAAATGAGGGAAACCCTCAATGAAACGGATGGGCACAATAGCTATGACAGTGGGCTCGATCATACCAATGATCATGCAGATGACACAGGACTGGGCAATGTTTTTTTTCTGTTATGCATAAGAGGACTTGATGACAACAAATCGTAGTATCCCTTGAACAGTCTTGGTTGGCCAGTGGCTTTGGTCTATTTGGCCCATATGGCTGGTCAGTATCTTTCCTGGCAGGTACAAGTGAGTCATTTACCCTGGGGTTTAAGGTTAAGAACAAGTTGAACGTCGTTGAATGTGCTGACTGTGACTCACATGGCAGAGGCAGGGGTGTTACCAAAATACCTTTTTGCCCCCGTGGGCTCCCTTTTTTATTCAACTCATGGACCATGGTGTTATACAGAATATACATGTTTGTAAGACGAAAGAGTGTAAGAAAAAGTCCGTCCATCTTGCATGGTGTATTTTGCATGGGTAGAGCTTGCATAGCCTCATTTTAACTTTTAACTTTGCCTGTTAACTGTGAGTTTGTTCAAATATTTTTTTTTTTTAAAAAACTGCTGGAAGAAATTATGGCCTATGGTATGTTAGCAGACTAGGTACCATCATCTGATGAGGAGGAGGATAAAACATAATTTGTATACTTTGTAAGAAATCTTTTTCAAAACTTATGACAGAAATTCTTAATTATGGTTTGTTTATCCTTTAGATCTTGGCAATAAGTGTAATAAAATGCTGCATAATATATGTAACATTACATATGTTATCAAAGTACAGGTCGCACTTCTCTAATGCATGGGCCTGCATGTGGTCCTCATGATCATTTTAGCAGTTGCATTTATTTTAAGCCAGTGGTGCTCTCTTGGCAGTTGTTACTTTAGCATCTAATCAGACGTACATTTAATAACCAACCTAACTTTTTCTCAGTTGAAAGTTATTTTGTTCCAGCCATTTGTATGTATGTATATATAAATTATACCTACCTACCTTTCTTTTCTGTTCTTTTTTTTTTTTTGAATTGTACTCCAGGTGAAGGCCTACAGAACAGTTTCTCATGAAACAGTAGTACATATATTGTTTTATGACGTTGGTTAACAACCCCACAACATGTCAACCCTCTCCCTTCTCGACCTTTTTTTTTTTTTTTGGTGAAAATAGACATAGCCAAAGATACACCATTTCAAAAATTTCTACATGGACAGTTTAGTGACATCGACTACGCTCCTCCAGTTATGCTGCCATTCTCACTTTAGATGAAGGCTTACAGAACAAAATAGTTTCTCATTTAACAATTAGTACACATGTTGCCCTATGACAATGGTTAACAACCTCACAACACATCAACACTATCCTTACTCAGCCTTGGGTTCCCTATCACCAGCTTTCCTGTCCCCTTCTGCCTTCTGGCCCTTGTCCCTGGGCTGCTGTGCCTCATTAGTCCCATTTGGTTTAACGGGGCTGTCCACTCCTCGGCTGAACGGTGAACCTTGGAAATGACTTCACCACTGAGCTAAAAGGGTGTCTAGGGGCCATACTCTTCGGGGTTTCTCCAGTCTTCTTTAGGCTAGTAAATCTGGTCTTTTTTTGTGAGTTAGAATTTTGTTCTACATCCTTCTCCAGCTCTGTCCAGAATCCTCTGTTGTGATCCTGGTCAGAGCAGTCACTGGTGGTAGCCGGGCACCATCTAGCTGTACTGGACTCAGTCTGGTGGAGGCCTTGGTGGCTGTGGTCCATTAGTCCTTCGGACTAATCTTTTCCTTATATCCTGTTCTCTTCATTCTCCCTTGCTCCCGAAGGGATGAGACCAGTGGAGTATCTCAGATGGTTGCTTACAGGCTTTTAAGACCCTAGACGCTACTCACCAACCTACCTGCCTTTCTTGATTAGAATGCAAACATATATGTTCATATATATTTTTGAAAACCTCTTTTCTGTAATGGCAAAAAAAAAAAAAAAGAATGAGTGAATGATAAAGATTTCACAGTCTGCTAACTGATGTGGTTTAAGGAAAAATTGTTCTAATGTATTGTTCTCTTTCAGACAATGGAAGAATACATGAGCAAGCCTGCGTTTTAACTTTGCATCTGCTTGAAGACTCAGAGTGCTACATGTTGTAAACCTCTAAATAAACAATGTCTTGCATTGAACTAATTTGACAGTGCCTCTGGCACCATGCCAAAAATAACTTAAAGGGATTGTTTGTTAACTAGCAAAACTTAAGTTGTTTAACGTATTTATAATTCTTACATGTCTGTGTTATAGTGTATATGAACACTTATTGCAGCTCGGGATATTGAAATAACTATTGCAAAGCTCAATAGACTGGATACTTGTCTGCAGTGATTTTAACTCAATGTGATATTTTTAAGCTAATTTTGATAAATTAGTTGCAATATATTTTTGTGGGCTTTCATCCTCTCCTGAAAGGTTGAAACCTATGCTGTAATGATCCATGATTTTGGATGTAAAGTATATTTTGTATCAGTAATACCTTTTATGTTTCACTTTTTTTATTTTATGGATAATTCAAAATTATCTTAATAGTTCACCATTCTTACATAATGCTAGATATTTTTAATACACTGAATAATACTGTAATTTCAGTCCAGATACAAAATATCTGGTTTTGATGTCATGAGTTCTTTTTTTTTTTCAGGATTGGACTTAAGGAAAATAACCAAAGATAGTATAGGATTTAGTAAGTGTTTTTGATGCCTTAGAAGCTGCTATCTAGGCTGAGATTTTTAATTTACCTTTTAATTTAATAAAGGGGTATTCCAGTCGGGTGGTATTTTCCACGCATAAAGTTTCAAGAGATCTGGAGATAGTGTCTATGACTCTTCTTGTTATAAAAATAGTAGAATAAGGAGTAATAACAGTAATGATTATTATTATTACTAGTACTACTTAAAAAAATCTCATGTTCCATGTCCTCTTAGTTTCTTGACAGGTTTTGCTTCAGATGTTTTAATGTATGTCTAACATATTTGAAGCCTTATTGTTTATAAAGCTTACTAAGAGCATTTAATATTAGTGCAGCCTGTATGGTAGATACCTTTCCTGTCTTTTTCTTTCCCCAACCTCCAAAGAAGATATTTGCTGCTGACCATTATTACTGTGAATATGTTGCATCCGTGCCTCCTGGAATGAGAGTTCTCCATACCAGCTAGTAAACAGGATGAGACCTATGTGGGAAAATAGCTCATAGTAGTCCATCTTGGCATCCTATTTTTTGTGTCTTGTGCATTTTCAACATTACTCTTGAGGTTTTGATATCATTCATATTGGAGTAGTTAGGAACCCTCTAGCGCTTTTCCTAAGGGAAGTGTGCTTGCTGTTGGATTCCATAGGAGACCCCGTACGGGAGACCTTTAGAGAACATAATGGGAAAATGCCCTCTTTGGTTCATACTGGCAGACATAACCCATAAAAAAAAAAAAAAAAATACCTGTTGCCATTGAGTTGATTCCGACTCATAGCAACCCTATAGGACAGAGTAGAACTGCCCTATAGTGTTTCCAAGGAGCGTCTAGTCGATTTGAACTGCCAACCCCAAATTTTTGATTAGCGGCTGAGCCCTTAACCGCATATGCAAGGAAAATTGGGAGAACTAGAGCAGAGGGGAAATTGATCAATTCCTCAATATGACCATTATTACAAGGAAATAATTCATTATAATTCATTAGTATATAAAGTAATTGTTAGGCTGTTGGCATCTAATATTTTCTGAAATTGATATAATTATAACATCAGGTTGAAGTTTTACTATCATTTTTGGTTACTTTGTTTACTTTAGGTCCTCAGTTTTGTAGTTTAACTTTTTTTTTTTAATATGATGGAACTCTGTTTTAAAAAAACAACTTTGAAAGGATAGAGTTTATGTAAATCCATCAGAGCTTTTCTGGTTCTTTTGGAGTTTGCCACCATTGTTGGGTGAAGGTATTTACTGAACCTCATTCAAATGTACTACACATATTCTGGATAAATAATTCCATGTTAGACACCATCTAGGTATACACAGGCTTCTCAGACTTCATGTCATGCCACACATAGAAAATGAGCATCATCTGTATCACACACTGGGGTAAATTAAGGGGCTTTGGGGGCATTTTATATGGATGTTGGTGAAAATAACAATATTTTCTTTATGTTATATAATTACAATAAACTACCAAGTAATAGGAAAAATATTCAATTTATATAAAACTTCCAAATAAAATATTTAAAAAATTTTTTAATGAGGCATTTGAGTGTGCTTTCATGAATATAATTTTTATATCAGGTTTTATGCTTGCAATTGCTACCCACAATTCCTGGTGAAGTCTTTTAGTGTGATCTTTGTGCCTTGGTACTTACCACCAAGGAGAAACTTCAGAAGTATGTGACTGGGATAAAAGTATGTATTATCTTTTTCGCTTACTGACTTCTTTCTCATCATTTGGTAATATGATTTCTTAACATTTGTAGTTCACAGTGTAATCATTCTTGAAATCTAGTAGCTCTTCCTTTTCTTTCATTAAAAAAACCAAACCCAATGCCGTCAAGTAGATTCTGACTCACAGTGACCCTGTAGGACAGAGTAGAACTGCCACATAGGGTTTCCAAGGCTGTAAATCTTTACAGAAGCAGACTGCCACTTCTTTCTCCTGCAGAGCAGCTGGTGGGTTTGAACTGATGACCTTTCGGTTAGCAGCTGATGGCTTTAACCAGTGATCCACCAGGGCTCCTTTTCTTTCTTTAGCAAATGTAAAGCCGACATTCCTTGTGATAAAGCAAATGATTTTTAGCCCATTCAAACTTTTTTTCTATCAAGTATCCTAAAATAATGAGAAAGCTTTCCATCAAGCATACATAGATGTTGGTCTTCTAAACTTAATAATCTTTTAGGATTTAAATTATAATACCTGTTACACATTACTGATGAGATGTTTTTAATTTTACTTTTCTAAGGTTTAATTGATAAATTTTACTGGCAAAATGTTCATTTTTTTTCACATGGTCTCTGCAATTTTTGATTTTTTGATTACGTTCATTCAGATGCTCCAGAATGTGAGTAAAGCTAGCCAATGACTATTTTTCAACAGTTTGCAGAGAGAAAGTTACTAATTTTTTTTCAGTTCAAATCTTAGCTCTTGACAAACTCTTGACAAAATTCTGCCCATAGACGGTACACTTTGGTGTAAAACAGCGATATTCAGATCGTCTTTTGTCACATAAAGATAAAAACCGAAAGGACTGTCACAGCTAGGGTTTTATTAGAATCACCTTTTGATAACATCATTTAATGTGGAATTCAGACCTACAGACCAACTTTTATTTTTGATGAGTTCTTTGTAAATAAACTCTCATATTGATTGAATTTCAAGGTCTTCAAACAAAATTTAGAAACTCTTTTGCATCTGTGCCATCAGTACATAATTTATGAGGTGTCTGTTGTAACCATTTGTTTCAGGGTGTCCGTTTTCTATTTGGTTACTAGTTTGTTTTGCTGTTTTACAGAATAAATAAAGTAAGCATTTCTCTTCAAGGTTTAACAGGGCACAGTTACAAGCAAGGGTAGATTACTGTCTTAGGCTAGATTCTCTAAAGAAGCAAAATCAGGGAAGTGTGTGTACATATATATATATATATATAGAGAGAGAGAGAGAGAGAGAGAGAGAGAGAGAGAGAGAGAGAGACAGAGCAGAACAAAAGCCAGCGAGCTTTGCTAGAAAGTCCATATATATTGGATGCAGGCCACACCGCCAAGGAAACTCCTTTTCAACTGATTGGTTGCTCATAGCAGATCTCATCATGGAGGTGATCACATTATATCAGATCTCATCATGGAGGTGATTTCATCATTACATAACTGCCAAACCACTGAGAATCATGGCCCAGTCAAATTGACACACAACCTTAACCATCACAGTTAGCTAATCTAAAATGATACACATATGATTTCATCATCTTCTGGATTAAGGTTGTCTTCAAGTCATTTGACATGTCCTCATACGTCTACTAATAGTATTATTCAAAAGTGACATCTTTCCTGTTTCCTTTGAAAAATGTTGAGAATTTCTATGCAGGCTGGTAAAATGAGCAATTCCGCAATTGTGTGAGGTGTGTGGGATTTTGCTTTGCTAGTATGATCTCATAACTAGCTTTATGAGCTATACCTTATTGTAATTTATACGATAACTTTCTGATTTTGTTGAAAATGTTTATTTATGGTTAAAATGACAATCTTGTGTGTAAGTATACTTTTAGTAGACTGATGCCCACATAATTTAATTGACACCATTGCTTCACTTGGTAACATTTTGAATAAGACATTTAGGCTAGAGAGGAAGAATGAGGAAACTTGGTTCCAAATCTGAGATAATCTTCTTATTGCTTCAAGACTTTTCTTTTGTTTTTTACTATTTTAATTGTGGGGGGGGGGGGGGGAAAGGGGGGTTGGTCTGGTGAATCTGTGAAGCTTCCAGTTTTAATAACATTTTTCTATTATGGTGGAAAAATATCTGTAAAATTTAAGACTGTATAAATGCAAATAAGAGACTGCTGAGTTTTGAGGTCAGAAAACTGATTTTCAAAAAATAATTTAGCTCATTTTTGTTCCTTAGAATGCTACAAAAGAAATTGAAAAAATTTAAATACAGTAAAAATTAATGTAAAATTTAAAATTAATAATGCAATTAAAATGGAAAGTACTGAAATCTTAATTTTCATTTAATGAAATAATTAAACTTCCAAAAAAGCCTTAAAATATAAATACTACTTTTACTTATGTAAGGTTAACTATATTTTGGAGAATCTGTATCCTTTGTTGAATTAATTATGTTTTTTCTGTTTTTAGAAATAAGTATCTTTTTGTTTCTGGAAACATATATTTTTATTTGTTTGAAGGAGACTGATAGTGTTACTGTTAATTATAAACCAAACAAAACCACCAACTCATAACAACCTTACAGGACAGAGTAGAACTGTCCCATAGGGTTTCCAAGGAACAGCCAGTGAATTGGAACTGCTAACCTTTTGATAGCAGCCAAACACTTAGCCACTGCGTCACAAGAGCTCCACTGCTAATTACACCGCTAATTAACTATGCTCACATCTTTAAAGGAAAGCAGATCAATGAAATGTGCACTCTGAAAATAATTTTTTAATGAAATTGTATCGAGTCAGACTTTGGCTAATTATAATATTAAAAGCCAAAGCCAAATCAATGGACAGATGAATAAATAAGTACCAGTGTACTGCTGAGAAAAATGAATAAAATCAATTGTGTTCCACCTAGGAACACCTACTCCCAATATGATAATAGCAGTAGCTGTAAAGAAAACAACTGTGCGTACTTTCTCTATTAGTTGAAAATTTTATTTAAAATATAAGATCACAGAGCAAACTAAGTCGGAAGAAAATCTATCTTTTACATGCACACAAAGAATCTCAGGGGTGATAAATCACAAAGTAAAAATTAGAACACCTGATTATTTCAGGAGGTGCTGCATATGTAGACAGTTTTATTCAGTACCTTCCTGCTCTTTGGCAATGTATTCTACGCTTAAAATCTGACCTTGAGCCAAAATATATAATTACACAATTTAGGAGTTTTTCAGAGGCAGCCATCCAAATAGCGTTCAAATATAATTTCAACTCTTGTGAACTTTTGAATTAATGGGAAATAATGGCTTCATTTTTTTTTTTTTTTAAATTTCTATATAATTTACATCAGTCTCCTAGAGCAAACAAGTGAGCCCGTAACACTCTGTTTGGAATGTTCTAAGCCATAAGAATGAGTATCAAAATGGACTAGGAATTAGGGTTCTTGTGTTGGCCGTGGCTTTGCCAAGTCCAAGTCCTGGCTCAAGAATTTCCTCTTTGGAATGGATGAAATGTCAGAGTCATATGGGATGAGACTGGAAGAACTGGAGTGTGCCCAGCTACCATTACTGAACATTTTGATCAAAGATTCTGTAGAAGAATCCTTATCAAAAGGAGTAAAATGCAGAACAGAATTTCAAATTCTCATGGAATACAGACTTTCTGGAGCCAGGGAAGCTGGACGAACCCCTGAAACTATTGCCCTGAGATAATCTTTAAACCTTAAACCAAAACTATCCCCTGAAGTCTTCTTAAAACCAAACAATAGTTTAGCTTAACTAGTAAAAAATGCATGCCTTAAGCATTATGCTCTTTTAAAAACTATCTATATGGGATCAAATTGACAACAACAACTTGAAAGATTAGATAGGAACCTTAGGGGCAGTGAGTTTATGTTAATGGGGGAGGAACAACTCAGAAAATGAGGGTGAGAATGTTGCACAATTTGAAGATGTAATCAGTGTCGCTAAATTGTTCATGTAGAAACTGTTGAATTGGTGTGTTTTGCTGTGTATATTCTCAACAACAACAACAAATAAAAACAAAAAAGTCGTGTGGGAACTTGGAGGTGAGCTAGTCTAAACCACTCATACAGATGAGGAAAGAATAATCAGCATATTAACATTTATACTTTGATCAGGTCCCAGTGCTAATCATTTGTTTAACTGAACCTTGCCTTGATCAAAGGTGTTACCCCATGAAAGCATTTGATGAGCCTGTTTTCCTGGTATGAACTACAAGTCTAATGACATTCAAGCATGTTTTTCATTCTTTCAAATGATACAAGCAAAGTATATTGAGTGCATTTTAAATGAAGGATGCTGTTACAGGAGTAGAAAGAAGAGCTGCTTCTGGAAGGAGGACTGATGGTAAAAGATGAATCACCAAGTTTGGATTGTTGAATTCTGGAGGTGGAGAATACATTCTTTGCCGGTGTTGAATAAAAGGGAGTAGTAATCTGGAGTAGACATTGAACTCTGACCGTTTCCTGCATTTAGCTAAGGCATATAATTTTGAACCTTGTTTGCACCTAACCATAAAATAACCCTTTTATAGCCACTGGCACGTATATGTTCCTGCTACATATTTCACCCCTGAAGATTAATTGGCAGGCATTTGAGCCCCTTTAGTATGTTCTGGCATCATGGTTGATACTGGTGCAACTACTTAAAAAAAAAGAAGTTGGTCTGGGCCGCATTTGAGTGTTGAGAACCATTCATATGAGGGGATGCTTCCCAGAGGAGTGATTGTGTGAAAGTTTTGTGTCTTGACTTCTCTACAGCGAGATAAGGCTTGCCTGCATGTTTCCTATTTCCTGGGAAAGCATGGTTACCAGCGTTCGGAAATATTCAAGTTAGTGAGTTATTTTGGGGGTAACTAATGCAAGTGGGCCATATCGGTTCCAGGTTCCATAAAGCACATCACACATGCGGTACGTATCAGTCCCACGGTCCATTCACTATCTTTTCTTGTTCACCACCGGAGGAGAAGACTCAAGGATTCAGAGAAGGCAGAACCACGAGATGAAAGGAGCTTGATAAAGGCTTCAGGAAAGCCAGCCACCTAGGAACAGCCACACCAGACTGTTGTATGTGACAGAAATAAATTTCTATTGTGTTAAGCCACTGAACTCTTGGAGTTTTTGTTTTTTCTTTAAACAGAAGTGAGTCTACCCTAAATCATGAGAAAGTTGTGCCCTGCCATCATCAGAATGAGGATATGTGTAGTCAGGTTTATTTCAGAGAAAGAAAAACAGCACCTTTTATACCTAATACAAGTAGCTAATTATCTGGAAGAGGGTGGACAGTAAATCTGATGGGAGAGTAGGGGGCTGAAAAGTGGGTGCCAAAATGCAGAAGGAAAAAGATGATGATGTTGCCATGCACGGATTGGTTTTGTAGGGGTAGAACTTGGGTCCCACAGGCAACCCTAAGCCTGCATACAAATTTTGTTTGGGTGTAAAAAATTGAGTCAATTGTGTGATTTCATATAAAAATTAGATTTTTGTTTTGTTTTTGCTTCTCTTGGAAAATGTCCCATAGGGTTTCCAAGGAGCAGCTGGTGGATTCAAACTGCCGACCTTTTGGTTAGCAACTGAACTCTCAACCACTGTGCCACCAGGGCAAATAAATTTGATTCACTTCAACCTAAACATGTGTCCTTTTTGTATTTTTAATTGTGTTATATGGATTATGACTTTTCTAAATGATTATTGTAGGGAACAGCTTTTTGTAGAATGGGCTTTGATTATTATTATTTTAACTCATTATGTAGAAAGCAATGGTACGCTGATTCTTCTCTATCTCTTTAGTCTTCCTTTGGCTCTGCTACAATTATGTGTTGACTTGCTCTTTAAACACTGTGTGAAGATCTGTGAAAAGTCTATGGGTATGCAAACAGTTAATGTGCTCAGCTGCTCACCCAAACATTGGAGATTTGGGTCCACCAAGAGGCACCTTGAAAGAAAGGGCTGGCGATCTACTTCCGAAAAATCAGCTATTGAAAATTCTATGAAGCACAGTTCTACTCTGACACATAGGGGGTCACCACGAGCTCGAATTGACTTGATGGTAACTGATTTTACTGGTTTGAAGATCTGTACAAATGCAATTGATACAAAGGCAAATTTTTAAACAGAAATAGAGAAACATCTTTTATGGGAACCTAACTAGCAGAAGACAGTAGTTGCTGTGGGAATAATTGACTATCAGTTATGTTTCACACAAGACGTAGCTAAGATATTCTCATATTGACACAGGAAAGGCAGTTTCTATTCACTATTATTATATGGAACAAATGAGGAAGGACAGACAGTAGTAAAAGAATACTTCATGTTGGCAAATGTAAAGATTACCCATTTATTTGATTCTCTCATTTTGTGTTCCTGTTTATAGAGGGAAAAGTAATAAAACAAGAATTTACAGTGAAAAACAATTGTAAAGGAGGTCAGAGGGCCAAATTAAGACCTTTATATTGTCATTTCTCAATGGTATTTGATAATTCCACCACCTGTCAGTTTGTCATACTGTGATGGCTTGCATGTTATGATGCTGGAAGCTATGCCAGTGATATTTCAGATACCATTAATGTTACCCATGGTGGACAGGTTTTAGCAGAGCTTTCAGACTAAGACTAGCAGATATGGCTGGGGTAAATACTCAACAATAATTAAAATTAATATACCATGGTAGGTACTTGTCCATACAGTTTTCCCACTTACTCCTCACAATACGCTATGAAGTTGATATTATTCCTATCTAAAAGAGGAAGTTGGGACTCGTAGAGGTGAAGTACATTTACAGTGCCCACACAGCCCATAAATGGTAGAGCCTGGGTTCGAGCCTGAGATTGCTGTCTCCTGAACCTGCTCACGCCCTTTTGGGTGTGCACTCAGTGGTTCCACTGGCTTCCAAGGGGGTGAGGAGTAGGTCACCCTATGTGGAATTTGCGACTGCCACCTGTCAAAGTGGCAGGGAGAGGGCCAATGTCACCTCTCAGGGCAAATGCCCGGGGCAAGGAAGGCTGAAAGGGAGTCCACTGAGTCTGGCCTGCAGGATGAGCTTCTAGGGCTTGATTGCCCGCTTCCTCACTGACCCATTCCCTCTTCATTGAGTTTCCTCTTCCACCGAGGTGAACAAACAGCACCTGGCAGTTGTCCCCAGCTCCCTTTCCCTGATCCAATTCATCAGTGAGTTCAGTTGGTTCCACTTCCAGAGACGTCTCAGACTCTTCACACTCCCCTCCATCCTCTCCCTCTCCCGTTGCCTAGTTCAAGTCATCATCATCTATCACCCGGAGGACAGTTAGAGCTTTTGACTTGGTCTCCCCATCTCTGCTCCATCTTCCCTCAATCCTGCCTCCATGCAGCATCCAGAGTGATCTAAAAGTATAACTCACATAAACCTTGGCTTAAAAGCCTTCCATGGCTTAAAACCCAATAAAATCCAGTCTCCTTTCAGGGCCTTCCAGGCCAGGGGCAATCAGCTCTGCCTTTCCTTTTGAGGTCAGATCATGCACTGAAATGATATGACTAACACCTTTGAAGGAGAGCTGAGGATGAAAGGAGATAATGTATTTATTGTAAATATAACACCCTACACTAACAGAAGGTCCCTGGGTGGTGCAAGTGTGCTTGCACTCAAACTACTAAAGATCGGCTGTTCAAACCAACCTAGTGGCACTGCAGAAGAAAGGTCTGGAAAACTGCTTTCCTAAAGATTACAGCCAAGAAAACCCTATGGAGCAATCCTACTCTGTAATAAGTGGTGTTACCATGAGTTGTAATTGACTCAACGGCGACAGGCTTGGGTTTTTTTGGTTTTACGCTAACTGATTCTCTTCAAGGCAGTGCTGTGTCATGGTTTAGAATGAGGGCTTGCGATTTGGCTGCATGAATTTGAATTCTAGATCTATCACACCCTACCAGTGTGACCCTGGATAATAATCTTCTCTGTAACTCAGTTTATCATCAGCAAAATAAAGATACTAACAGTTTCCATTCTACAGATTGGAGTGAGAATTAAATGAGATAATCCCACTATATGCCTGGTCCATTAGTGCCTGCTCAATAAATGTGAGCCATGATGATTATACTGTTAACAGGAAATGTATACAGCAGGGACCTGCAATTCCCCCCCCCCCCCATAGAGGACCAGATAGTAAATAATTTAGGTTTTGTGGGCCATATGGTTTCAGTCACAACTACTCAGCTCTGCTGTTGTAGTACAAACGTAGCCATAGACAATATGTAAATGAATGGATGTGGTTGTGTTCTGATAAAACTTTATTTACAAAACTAGTCAGTGAGCCAGATTTGTCATGTGGGCTGCACTTTGCCAAAACCTGGTATACAAGTTAGCAGAGACGGAATCTAAACGGGAAAGGCTGATGAGCAGAAGCTGAAGATAGACTTCATCGGGCTCCCTGGGTCTCAATCTCACTCCTCATCCTACTAAATACCATGGCATTGCCAGTCAGAGCCACCAGACCCTGGTGTGCCTGCAACCATCACAGACCTGTGAAAGAATCATAATGTGTTCTTCTCACAGTCTCTGTGCTCTGATGCTGGCTCATGTAGAGTCAGCTTGTGCCACAATGGAATGCTTTTGACCTTGCTAGCTTTTTTTTTTTTTTTTTAATTTAGATCATTTGAGCTTGGGTTGGAGCCCTGGTGGTGAAGTGGTTAAGACCTTGGCTGCTAACTAAAACGTCAGCAGTTGGAATCCACCAGCCACTCCTTGGAAACCCTATGGGGCAGTTCTACTGTGTCCTACTGGGTCGCTATGAGTCAGAATCAACTCGACAGTAATGGGTGGTTTTTTTTTTTTTTTTTGGTTTGGGCTTGGGTTTCTCAGAGAGTACCTCTCTCATGTTGTCTCTTCCCAACATGGGACTGGAGGAGGAAGGTGGCAGCAGTCAGCCACCAACAGTTGACGCCCTACTAGCTAGTACCGGCATTGATTAGGGCCTAATTCCTCCTTTTTCTTTGTCTCTCCAATAAAGGGGTTAGGAGATCTGCTGTCAGGCATCTCCAGACAGTTGTGGGGCCGGAAGGAAACCCCTCAGCCCCAGAGTGCTTGAACGTTTTGGGATCAAGGATATTAGGTCAGATGTTTTCCTAACCCTGATAGAAAACCAGATCATTTAGTGGAACTGTCCCCTCAGCTTTGCAATCTCATGCTTGCCCCTTAGTCAGCTTTCTCCCATTTTTCATAGGGACTATTTTTCTAACTTCCTCCAATTTCCCCAAACCTCTGCAACCTCCCCTTCTATTCCCCTGCAAGCCAGTGATTCCTTCCTACTTCACAGAGAAAATGAAATCCTCAAGTGAGAGCTGCTTCCACTTCTACCCCTAAAGCTACAACCTTATCTACAACCATAACTCTTCTCTCCCCCTCCTCCTCCTGGAAGAGTTAAGCTTTTTTCTGTCTCAAGCAAATTCTTCCTCCTATGCTCTGGAACACATCCTCTCCTGATATCTCAGGAACCTCATTCTAGGCTATGATTCTTTCTTTCCTTTACCTTTAGCCACTTTCTCACTATTCACTTCTTCCTACAAGCATGTAAACATGTCCCAAGTATCTCCAATCTTAACAAGAACCTCTCTCAGCCTCCATTCCATGGGTCCCTCTAGCAACCACCTCTTCTCTCTCCTCCCCCTTGGGCCACATTCACCATCTCTTTCCTTCACATCCACTCATTAACCCACCGCAGTCTGGTTTTTGACTACACAGCTACACTGAAAATACCCCACCCACTGAAACTACCCCACCAATATCTTCATTACCGAAGCCAAGAGATGTTTTTCAGTCATTTTTATAATCAAATGTCTCTGAAGGATTTTACCCCATTGTTGTGATTTTTTTTCAGGTTTCTACCCTGGGTGCTCTTGTCATTCTGCTTCTTTTTGGGTGGTTCCTCCACTTCCCTAGAATTAATTTCCAGGCATGTGAGGATGACTCCTAACTCTGTATTCCAAGGATTGGATATTCTGCCGACACCCCAGGAAATCTAACTACTAAGTAGGCACAACTGCCTCTTGAACTTAATTATTCCTTTAACAAATATTGAGTGCCTACCATGTGCTGGATATTCAGCATGAACAGAACAGTAAAGGTCCTTGCTCTCATGGAATTTCCTTTCTAGTGGGATGAAACAGACAATAAGCAAATGGAAAATAAACATAAGATATCACCTGATGAAAAGTGGTGTGTTAAAGTATGAGGAAGAGAAAGTATTGATTTCTCAGATCTCAGCTCACTTGACTTCTCAACAGCATTGAATATTCCCTCCATCTTGAAATACTTTCTTCCCTGGGCTTTGCAGACAATGCTTTCCTGTTTCTCTGATGTCATTGGCAATTTTTTTCTGTTGCCATCTCTTCCTCTTCTTCACAGTCTCTAAATGTTGGAATGCTTCAAAACTCGATTTTCGCCCTTTTAACCTTTTCTTCTTTTGTTGTGCTGCCTAGGTGATCTCATCCACTACCATGGCTTTAAATAGCTTTAAATAATGACTCTGAAATTTATGTTTCCAGCCCTAATCTCTCCTCTTACTCTAGGTTTAAACATTCAACTGTCTATTTAACGTGCTCCCTTGAATATTCCCTAATAGTGTGCGTAACAAACCACCACAAACCTCGATGTTCTACAACCATAAACTTTTATGCTAAGGTGTTTACAGGGGTTGGCTAGCTGGCTCTACTGATTTAGGCCTTGAATAGTCATCTGAAACTTAACACATTTTAAACAACTCTTGATTCCTCCCCAACTCCTCCTTCCCCAAATCATTCCCCTTCAGTAAATGGCACTAGTATACTTTTGTTCAGCCCCTAGAACTTGGAAACATCCTTGACTCTTCTCTTTGCTCACAACCTATTCTAGTCCACTTCTAAGACCTGTGAGCTGTAGCTTCAAAATGTTGTTGTTTTTGTTTTTAAAATCTCACTATTTTTTATCACCTCTGCTTCTACTACCCTAGGCCAAGCCCAAAATTTATTGCTAGGGTGTTATAACAGCATCTTAGCTGGTCGCTTTCATTCATGACTCCCAACAGTCTATTCTGAAGTAACAAGATTGGTCTTTTTCAAATAAAAATCAGATCATGTCATTTTCTTTCTCAAAAGCTTCCCATCTCACCTTAAATCAAATGCAGATTTCTTACCCTTGCTCACATGAAACTAGCTCCTGCCTCTGTATCTTCATGCTACTCTCACCTTTACCTGTTCTACTGTTAACCATGCTAATTATCACCCCTGACGTGAGTTCAGCCAAGATTAGCAGAGCCACTAGCCTACCCCCTTAGACATGTGAGCAATAAAATCTTAGTGTAGTATGCAATAGAGGTTCACGATTGTTTGTTTTAGAGGACTATTTAGCAATAAATAGCAGATGGCTGGCATCCTTACTTTATTCAAGTTTATGCTTGAATGTCTTGTACTCAAAGTGGCTTTTCCTGACCATTTCATCACTTTCTACTTTCTTTGATTTATTTTCTTTGAGCAATTACCATTGCCTAAAATTGTAGTATATACTTATTGTTCATTTATTTACTGTCAGTCCCTCACAATAAGCTACACAAGGGCAGGAATTTTGTCTTACTCATTACTACATATCCAGGGTCTATAACAATGCTTATGCAGAGTAGGACCACAATACATACTTATTGAATAAAAGGATGACTAATTAGATTTTTTCATTAGTATTTGTTGTTGTTCAGTGCCATTGAATCTGTTCCAATTCATAGTGACCATATGCAAAATAGAACAAAGTACTGCCCCGTTCTACCCCATCCTCACAATAATTGCTGTGTTTGAACCCATTGTTGCAGCCACTGGTTGAGTCCATCTTGTTGAGGGCCTTCCTCTTTTTCAATGACCCTTTACTTTAACAGCATGATGTCCTTCTCAGGGGACCGGTCTCTTCTGATAACATATCCAAAGTACATGAGACAAAGTCTCACCATCCTCGCTTCCAAGGTGCACTCTGGCTGTATTTCTTCCAAGATAGGCCTTTTTGTTCTTCTGGCAGTCTGTGGTATATTCAGTATTCTTCACCAACACCATAATTCAAAGGCATCAATTATTTTTTGGTTTTACTTATTTGTTGCCCAGCCTTTACATGGATATGAGGCGATTTAAAACACCATGGCTTGGGTCAGGTGAACCTTAGTCCTCAAAGTGACATCTTTGCTTTTTAACATGTTAAAGAGTTCTTTTGCAGCAGATTTGCCCAATGCAATATGTCGTTTGATTTTCTCACTGCTCCTTCCATGGGCATTGATAGTGGATCCAAGTAAAATGAAATCCTTGACAACTTCAATCTCTTCTCTGTTTATTATGATGTTGCTTACTGGTCCAGTTGTGAGGATTTTTGCTTCCTTATATTGAGATGTAATCCATACTGAAAGCTGTAGTCTTTGATCTCCATCAGTAAGTGCTTTAAGTCTTCTTCACTTTCAGCAAGAACGGTTGTGTTATCTGCATATCTCAGGTTGTTAATGAATCTTCCTCTTACCCTGACGCCATATTCTTCTTCATATAGTACAGTTTCATGGATTATTTGCTCAGCATACAGATTGAATAAGTATGGTGAAAGGATACAATCCTGATGCACACCCTTCCTGATTTTGAACCATGCAGTATCCCCTTGTTCTGTTTGAACCACCACTTCTTGGTCTGTGTACAGGTTCCTCATGAGCACAGTTAAGTGTTCTGGAACTCCCATTCTTCCCAGTGTTATCCATAATGTGTTATGATCCACACAGTCAAATGCCTCTCCATAGTCAATAAAACACAGGTAAATGTCTTTCTGGTATTCTCTGCTTTCAGCCAAGATCCATCTGACATTAGCAATGATATCCCTAGTTCCACGTCCTCTTCGGAATCTGGCTTGAATTTCTGACAGTTCCCTGTTGATGTACTTCTACAAACGTTTTTGAATTATCTTCAGCCAAATTTTATTGCGTATGATATTAATGATATTGTTCGATAATTTCCGCATTCTGTTGGATCACCTTTCTTTGGAATGGGCACAAATATGGATCTTTTCCAGTCGGTTGGCTAGATAGCTGTCTTCCACATTTCTTGGCATAGATGAGTAAGCACCTCCAGTGCTGCATCCGTTTGTTGAAATATCTCAATTGTTAGTCCATCAATTCCTGGAGGCTTGTTTTTAGCTAATGCCTTCAGTGCAGCTTGGACTTCTTCCTTCAGTACCGTCAGTTCTTGATCATATGATACCTCCTGAAATGATTGAAAGTTGATCAGTTCTTTTTGGTACAGTGACTCTGTGTATTCCTTCCATCTTCTTTTGATGTTTTCGGAGTCATTTAATATTTTGTCCATAGAATCCTTCAAAATTACAACTTGAGGCTTGAATTTTTTCTTCAGTTCTTTCAGCTTGAGAAATGCCAAGCATGTTCTTCCCTTTTGGTCTTCTAATTCCAGGTTTTTTCACATTTCATTATAATACTTGACTAAGAAGAAGGACCTAGCTGTCTACTTCTGAAAAAAATTTGCCAATGAAAACCTTATGAATAGCAGCACAAAATTGTCTGATACAGTGCTGGAAGATGAGCCCCTCAGATTTGAAGACACTCAAAATACGACTAGGGAAGAGATGCCTCCTCAAAGTAAAGTTGACCTTGATGTGGATGGAATAAAACTTTTGGGACCTTCATTTGCTGATGTGGCATAATTCTAACTGAGAAGAAAGAGCTGCAAACATCCATTAATAATCGGAATGTGGAATGTACAAAGTATGAATCTAGGAAAACTGCAAGTATTCATAAATGAAAAGAACAACATAAAGATCAATATCTGAGGCATTAGTGAGCTGAAATGGACTTGTACTGGCCAGTTTGAATCAGATAATCATATGGTCTACTATGCTGGAAATGACAAATTGAAGAGTAACGGCATTGCATTCATCGTCAAAAACATTTCAAGATCTGTCCTGAAGTATAATGCTGCCAGTGATAGGATAATATCCATATGCTTACAAGGAAAACCAGTTAATATGACTATTATTCAAATTTTTGCACCAACCACTAATGCTAAAAATGAATAAATTGAATATTTTTACCAACTTCTGCAGTCTGAAATTAATCAAACATGCAATCAAGATGCATTGATAATTACTGGTGATTGGGATTCAAAAGTTGGAAACAAAGAAGGATCAGTAGTTGGAAAATATGGTCTTGGTGATAGAAACAACGCTAGAGATGGAATGATAGAATTTTGCAAGACCAGTGACTTCTTCATTGCAAATACCTTTCTTCAACAGCATAAATGGTGACTATACACGTGGACCTCACTGGATGGAATACACAGGAATCAAACTGACTACATCTGTGGAAAGCAACAAGGGAAAAAGCTCAATATCATCAGTCAGAACAAGGCTAGGGGCCGACTGCAAACAGAACATCAATTGCTCATATGCAAGTTCAAGTTGAAGCTGAAGAAAATTAAAACAAGTCCATGAGAGCCAAAATATAACCTTGAGTATATCCCACCTGAATAGGGACTATCTCAAGAACAGATTTGACTCATTGAACACTAATGACCAAAGACCAGATGAGCTGTGGGATGACATCAAGGACATCATACATGAAGCAAAAGTTTCTTTAGTATAGATGTTTTCTTCGGGAGGCCTTCTCTGATCTCTCCTACTTCCACTCAATGATTAGATACTCAGGCTTGGTACTTCCCCACTACCTAGTACTTCCCTATCTTGGCACATTCATACCAGCTGCCTTGGAGTCAATTCTGACTCCTGACGAGTGCGTCAGAGTAGAACTGTGCTCCATAGAGTTTTCATGGCTATGATCTTTCAGAAGCAGATTGCCAGCCCTTTCTTCCAAGGTGCCTCTGGGTAGACTTTAACCTCCAAGCTTTCATTTAGCAGCCGAGCGCTTAATCATTTGCACCACACAGGCATACCTAAAAAAACCAAACCTGTTGCTGTTGAATTGATTCTGACTCATAGTGACCCTATAGGACAGAGTAGAACTGCCCCATAGGGTTTTCAGAGAGCAGCTGGTGGATTCAAACTGCCAACATTTTGGTTAGCAGCTGAGCTCTTAACCACCGTGCAACCAGGGCTCCACCTAGACGTACACATATTTTTTTTCCTTTTTTTAAATTGTACTTTGGATGAAGGTTTACAGAACAAACTGGCTTCTCATTAAACAGTACACATATTGTTTTATGACATTGGTTACCAACCCCATGACATGTCCACACTCTCCCTTCTCAGCCTTAGTTTCCCTGTTACCAGCTTTCTTGCCCCTTCCTGCCTTCTAGTCCTTGCCCCTGGGCTGGTGTGCCCCTTTAGTTTTGTTTTGTTTTATGGGCCTGTCTAATCTTTGGCTGAAGGGTGAACCTCAAGGGTGACTTCATTACTGAGCTAAAAGGGTCGCAGGGGCCATACTCTCAGGGTTTCTGTCAGGCCAGTAAGTCTGGTCTTTTTTTGGGTATACACATACACGTATCTGCATCCTTGAGACCAGGGGCTCTGTCTTGGTCACCATTTCATCCCTAGAACTCAGCACAAAGGCCTGGTACTTTGGTCACTAAATATTTTCTAAAGTTATGAGTATTTTTTCAGCATATCGTCAACCCATTCTGGGATGAATGACTTTTGCTATTGTGCTAAGGGAGGAAACAAACAGAAAAATGACCAAAAAGGAGAATAAAATGTCCTTATACCCATTTGTTTTATTTGTACAAGATCTATTTTATGAAAACTCAGAATTTTACTTTTTATTGGCTGAGCTGTCTGCCTATAAATGATTTAAAATTGTCCTTGGAGAGTGAATGGCATAGAAAAACGAGAATGACCAGTGTGTCCGTGTTAATTATACCCGTCAAAGACACTCAGCAGCCTGTGTATCAGTTATACCAGGCTTCTCTTCTTTACTGTATTTTTGATGTGGAATTGAATTTGGGAAACTAAATATAGTGTCAAGAGCCTCAGGCAATTTTCAGGCACTGTGGCCAACAGGTTATCTCAGGTTTTACATCAAGCTCACGTTTTAACCTGTCTCCCTTATATTGGCTTTTTTAAATCTGATTTTTACGTGAATGAACCAGGAGCAAGGAACATTTTATTAAAGATATCTCTGAAAAGTTGGCAGTTCAAACCCACCCAGTGGCTCCGCCGGAGAAAGCCCTGACAATCTGCTGCTGTAAATATGACAGCCTAGAATACTCTATGGAGTCATTCTACTCTGTCACATGAGGTCACCATGAGTGGAGTCAACTTGACAGAACCTAGCAACAACAATAACAACGTCCTTATTTAAGGTTAAAAAGCACCCCCACCTGTGACTTCCAGTGCAGAGTATATTCAAAGCAGCTTTCTGCACTTTTTATTTTCTGTCTTCTTTTTTTAAACGGGAGACTGAAACCTCATTAAGAGTGGAAATAGCACCTGTGACAGTAATTAGATCACTTGGTAGTAAGATTGAAAACGAAGGGCAGTGCTAAGGTCAGCCCCTATTCCAAAGGGCGAAATGGTAAAAGCAAGATTGTGCTACCTACCTTTGAAGAGTCTAAAGTTTTTGTCCAATTTTGGGAAAAGGACCAAGCTCATTGTGTTAAAATGTAACCTGTGCCATTGTTTCCTAGGTGAAAGCCTCCAAAAGAAGTGCAGAAGTGAGTAGCTAATGGAGTGGTGAATTATTCATACCTGTGCACACTTTCCACTTTTCTGATGCAAGACTGTGAATGTGGATAAATAAAGCAGTTGGAATTAAAATCTCATCCTCATTAGTGACATCTGGCTCTGGCTGAAAAGAGCAAATGACATAATCCATTTAAGTGCTTAGCATAGTGCCTAGCATACAGTGAGTGCTCACTAGATGCTAGTTGCTGCTGTTGTTTTCTTTTCTGTTAACATTATTATAACAGGTGATTTCAATCACCTTATATGCATTCGAAAGCTGGATAATGAATAAGGAAGACTGAAGAAGAATTGATGCCTTTGAGTCGTGGTGTTGGTGAAGAATACTGAATATACCATGGACTACCAAAAGAACAAACAAATCTGTCTTGGAAGAAGGACAGCCAGAATGCTCCTTAGAAGCAAGGATGGTGAGACTACATCTCACATACTTTGGACATGTTACAAGAGGAATCAGTCCCTGGAGAAGGACATCATACTTGGTAAAGTAGAGGGTCAGGGGAAAAGAGGAAGACCCTCAACGAGATGGATTGACACAGTGACTGCAACAATGGGCTCAAGCATAACAACAATCATGAGAATAGCGCAGGACTGGGCAGTGTTTTGTTCTGTTGTGCATGGGGTCCCTAGGAGTTGGAACCAACTCTACAGCACCTAACAACAACACCGATTTAATGAGTTCTTACTATGTGCTAGGCACTGTCCTAGGGGTTTATATCTCTTCACTCACTTAATTAAGTAGATATTCTTATAATTTCCACTTTACATTTGAGGAAGCTAAGACAGAACTCTCAAGATCACACAGCTGGTAAGTGGTGAAGCCGGATTGTCATCATCAGAAGCATCATTATCATTACTACGTCACTTACATCTGGCTTTGGGGACTATCTAAAAAGTAGGATTATTGATTAATTAAATGAAATATGAATTTGGTTTAATAAGATGTTTTTAATTAGACTTTAAATTTAAAATTATAGAACAAATGCAAATGTATTAGAAAGAGTTCGGAAAGCGCAAAAAAAAAAACAACAAAAAAACGTAAAGAAGGAAATGAACCTCACCGAACATCCCATTGTAACAAGCAGATTTGAATTATAACTACTACTGGCTTCAAGCCAATTCTGAAAGAATTCATTTAGTGGCTTCTCAAGGGTTTTTCTAAAAATAATACATTTCATCCTGTGTAAAGTATTCCCACGTCACGTAATTTTGCACTCCATCATACTGCTTATTGATCATATTGCAACTTATCTGAGGTACCTTTACTTCTACTTGACTGCCTCTTCCAGAAAAAAATAACTGTTTGAGAGCAGCCTCCTGTCTCGTGATCTTTTCTTCTTTTGCTCAATGCTTAATACATAGAAAATGCTCCATAAAAACCAATTGCCATTGAGTCGATTCCAACTCATAGCGACCCTATAGGACAAAGTAGAACTTCCCTATAGGGTTTCCAGGAGCATCTGATAGATTCAAACTGCTGACCTTTTCATTTGCAGCCGAACTCTTAACCACTCCGCCACCAGGGTTTCCAGTAGATGCTCAGAGGATATAATTATTGATTGATTCAATTTAAACACACACGCAACCGTAAGTATATACTGAAGTTTTCTTGAAGCCTTCCCCCAAAACCATACCAAATGACTCCATGTGTCAGAGTAGAACTGTGCTGCTTAGGGTTTTCAATGGCTGATTTTTTGGAAGTAGATTGCCAGGCCTTTCTTCCAAGGTTCCTGTCTATGGATTCAAGCTGCCGACTAGGGGCGGGTTATCCAATAGGCAAGGTAAGCTTACCAGATAATCAGCACATCGAAGATTCTGCTTCTAGGTATAGCTGGCATCTGTCTCTCTTCCAACCTCACAGCACCTTCCTACAGAAATAAAGCCTCTTCAAATTTACAATCCCTGACAGGGGCAGATGACCCAGCAAGCAAGGTAAGCAAGGACTTACTTGTGTTTACTTACTAATCTGTAATGAACAGTTTCACATGGATTTTACCACATCTTTGGTGAAATTGTTCACTACAGGTGATCTGGTAAGCAAGGTAAGCACCGTGCTTACCTTGCCTGTTAGATAATCTGCTCTTGCATCAATCTTTTGGTTAGTAGCCAAGTACTTAACGGTTTGTGCCACTGGGGACTCCTAGCTTTCCCCAAAAGGACCTCAAAGACTTGCAAGATGCAGGAGTAATGACATCTGTCATACCCACATTTATCTTGCCTATTTGGCTTGTGCAGAAGATAGGTTCTTCTCATTTCCTTCATCCAATTCATTAGCTAGACTGTTCAGTTCTCTCCCAAGTCCCTTTTCTCCACGTCCAGTGTCAATACCCTAGGATAAACTATGGTTATCTCTGATCGGTTTGACAGCAATGACTGAGCTGGAACAAGACTAGCATTAAACTAATTAGGGCAAGTTTTCCACATCAATAGAAAAATGAGACAGGGTTGCTATGAGTCAGAATCAACTCAATGACAATGGGGTTGGTTTTCTTTTTTTTGGTGAGTTTATGGTGTCTCTAGGAGTTTCCCAAAGGATTGGGCTTCCAGTTCCAGGTGACTGAGGTTTTTTCCTTATAGAGAGGGAAAGAGACAGTCTTCAGCTTTCCAAAACTTGCTGCAAATATCTCAATTAATTCTTATTCAGTAGGGATCAGGTATCTTCTTCTAATTCTAATTTGCTTTCCTTAGCACACTTACCACCCAGGAAGGAAGTGCCCTCTGCTGGTGTTCGGTTCATAGGTCAGTTCCTTCACTCATTATAATTTAGGAAATTAGTCACTGGTTTCCTGTTACAAATCAGTCCTGTGTGAATTTGGGTAATAATGCTACACTGCCTGACCTGCAGTAGGACTAGTATTAAACTAATTAGGACTAGTTTTCCACATCAATAGCATAGACATGGGTATGTTGAGTTCCTGAAAGTCCTTCTAACCCCAAATTATCTTTCCGACCCATTTTCATGGATTGAACTGTGTCCCCCCAAAATATCTGTCAACTTGGCTAGGTCATGATTCCCAGTATTGTGTGATTGTCCACCATATTGTCATCTGATGTGATTTTCCTATGTGTTGTAAATCCTCTCTCTATGATGTTAATGAGATGGGATTAGCGGCAGTTGTGTTAATGAGGCAGGACTCAATCTACAAGATTAGATTATGTTTTAAGTCAGTCTCTTTTGAGATATAAAAGAATCGAGCAGAGAGACAGGTGGACCTCATACCACCAAGAAGGCAGTACCAGGAGAAGAATGCATCCTTTGGACCAGAGGTCCCTGCACTGAGAAGCTCCTAGACCAGGGGAAGATTGATGACAAAAGGACCTTCCTCCAGAGCTGACAGAGACAGAAAGCCTTCCCCTGGAGCTGGCACCCTGAATTTGAACTTCTAGCCTCCTAGACTGTGAGAGAATAAATTTCTGTTTGTTAAAGCCATCCACTTGTGGTATTTCTATTATAGCAGCACTAGGTAACTAAGACACCCATCTTCCATAATGTCTGAAATGCCAACATTAGATTTATGCTATTAGACTGTAATTTCAGAAGTTACTGCAATGGTGCAAATGGTTAACGCGGTTGACTGCTAACACAAAGTTTGGCATTTCAAGTCCCCCCAGAGGCACCTCAGAAGAAAGATCTGGTAATCTACTGCCAAAAAAAGTAGCCATTGAAAATCCCATGGAGCACAGTTCCACTTTGACACACAACTCATTGGATAGCCGTGAGTTGAAATTGACTCAACAGCAACCTTTTTTTTTTTTTTTAAGTTTAATTCATCCTAACAAAAACTTACTGGGTGAACCTTTACTTGCAAGACATTGTGAAAGATACTTTTAAGTGATTAAAAACCCTAAAGCATAAATAAAGATGATGATAAAGTAAGTTTGCCTTCTTGAAGAGCCACACAACAAATAGTGAATAAGATTCAATGAAAAGTTAGTATATAAAAAAATAAAAAAATGCCCAAAGGAGTGATAAAGATCCTTAGTAAGTAAAAATTCAAAGAACTAAATGATCAGTGGGTGCTGTAGTCGCCAGATGTGTGGCTTGAATTGGGACTTCAAAGACAGACCACTAGTGGTAGTAAACAATTTAGGTTTGATCTATTGAGTCAAAGAAAGCAAGAGAAGATGGAAAGAAGAGATGGACTTAGAATGGAGTTCCAGGCACAGCACTGAGGGACAAAAGAGGACAAGCTTAGGTGGGAGGGCCCAGGGCAGATACCTAGGGGGCTAAACTGTGAAGTTGCCAAAAGGTTTCTAAGGGAAAATTTGTTTGACTGTTTGCACAAGGATGCTAGAACTTTGCTGGATTGTACCCTAGGGGTTACTTAGCCCCCTTGAATCCCTAGTTGAATAGTATTAGTGTGAACAGTGGAATGCCCCTCTCCATAACCTTGGAATGCCCTTGGAAATCCTTAAGTGAAAGGAAAACTGGAAATGGTCATTGTTAAGATTTGGTAGTGAGGCATTGGTGGTTCAGTGGTAAAATTCTCGCCTTCCATGCCAAAGACCTGGGCTTGATTCCCAGCCAATGTACCTCATGGGCAGCCACAGCCTGTCTATCAGTGGAGGCTCGTGTGTTCCTATGATGCTGACTAGGTTTCAGTGGAGCTTCTAGACTAAGATGGACTAGGAAGAAAGGCCAGGCAATCTACTTCCAAAAATCAGCCAGTGAAAACCCTATGGTATAAATCAAAATAGAACCTTGTCAGATACACAACTGATGGCTAAGGACCAGGCAGCATTTCGTTTTGTTGTGTATGGGGTCTCCATGACTCAACTGCAGCTAACAACAACATTTTGTAAGCGAATTGATACAAAACACGCTATGAGAGGAGACTGAAAGCTTTCAATATTTTTCAAAGGAAGAGAACTAACAACAGCAGAGATTTGGTATTGTTTGACAGGAAGAGACTCTGGTTTCTAGTTTTCCGGTTAACTTGACACTGAACTTGGAGTTTTCACAGCTTAAACTTTGTTTATGTTGAAATCATCACTGCCAGGAGGGGAAGAGGAAGCAGTTATGACCCAAACGAGACTCAGGGGGGCATTTGGGTCATTATACCCAGGCCATTACCATTCACTTCCTATCCTTCTGAAAGGAGCAGAGGCTTTGACGTCAGATGTGCATGAGTCATCTCTCCTTTCGGGGCCTCTGGCTGGGATTTGCAGGCTGCCTTTGCAGCCGCTATTCTGTTAGTCATTCACAAAAGAGCATATTGGAAAAGCTGAAGGGAAATGCTCGGGTGAACAAGTGATTAAATTTCTATTTTCATGGCCGAGAACCCACTCGCTTGCTCACAAAAGCAGCCTCATCCAGTACCAGGGTCCCTAAGGGCGCTCAATAAATACTTGTTGATTGACTAAAAAATGGATCTGCTGGGTCCTTTTAAATCTTGGTGTTGAAATGGAATTTTCAAATATGATTATGTGGCTGGTATATGGAGCTTTCACTTTGTGCCTATTGATTCCTCTGTGCCCCGGAATGTCAACTCAGATTGCTCAGATTTACGTAAAGAAGGTAGAAACACCACCGCTGGTCCCACTGTCATAAACATTCTGAAAGGAAAATGAATAAGGCCCTTTTTGGAGCTTTATCTCTGCAGGGGCACATGTGGGATTCAATGGAAGGAAAGTTGAACTGGAATCTAAGAGTTATTCTCTATTTTGCTTCAGGAAGCCCTCACTAATCATTTAACCAATTTGAGAACCTGTTAGAAAAAAGAATAAAAATATCTCCTTACCTGCTGCAATGTAAAAGAAATAATCAAGAGCAAAGGACAAGGAAGAGTGTTACAAAGTTTATTAGGAAAATGTTCTACATTCCACTTTGGTGAGTGGCGCCTGGGGTCTTAAAATCTTGCAAGTGGCCATCTAAGGTATATCAATTGGTCCCATCCCACTAGGAGAAAAGGAGAGTGAAGAAAAACCAAAGACACAAAGAAAATATCAGCCTACAGAACTAAAGGACAACATGAACTAGAGAATCCACCAGCCTGAGACCAGAAGAACTAGATGGTGCCCAGCTACCACCAATGGCTGCCCTAACAGGGAGCACAACAGAGGGTCCCAGGCAGAGCAGGAGAAAAATGTAGAACAGAACTCAAATTCACGAAAAAAGACCAGACTTAATGGTCTGACAGACACTGGAGGAACCCCTGAAACTATGGCCCCTGGACACACTGTTAACCCGGAACTGAAACCATTCCCAAAGTCCACTCTTCAGACAAAGTTTAGACAGGACTATAAAACAAAAAATAATACATATGAGGAATGTGCTTCTTAGTTTAATCAGATATACAAGACCAAATGGGCAGCTCCTGTCCAAAGGCAGGATGAAAAGGCAAGAAGGGACAGGAACTGGTGGAATGGACACAGGGAACCCCAGGAGGGGGGAGGGGGGAGAGTGTGCTCTCACATTGTGGGGATTGCAACTAGTAATGTCAGAAAACAATATGTGTATAAATTCTTGTATGAGAAATCAACTTGAGCTGTAAACTTTCACCTAAAGCACAATAAACAACAACAACAATGACAAAAAAGCACAATAAATCACCTTAAAAAAAAAAAAAAGTAAGAGTGTTACTCCTAGGTTCCTCCAGCCTGGGGCAGGAGATATCATTTTTGCTCTTGCTTTAGTTAACTGATAAGAAAACTGAGACCCAGAGAAGGGTGGTGCATTAGCCAGCGAGATGACCTAAGTAAGCCCCTTACTTATGGCCTAAGTAGAATCTCTTCTCATCTTCTGTCCTCTCTTCGGTAATCTCCATGGTTTTACATGCTATCTACATACTGATGACTCTTACATTTCTATCTCCAACTCTGAGCTCCAACCTCACATGTATAACTTGTGCTTCACACCTTCACGTGAAAATCCAACGGTCATTTCAAACTTCATATTCAAAACTGGAACTCCTGACTTTCCTCTCAAACCTGCTCCTCCTGAGTTTCCTCTAGTGTTATTAGTTGCTGACAAGTTGGCTCTGACTCATGGCAACCTTATGTATGAAAGAATAAAATGTGACCTGGTCCTGTGCCATCTTCATGATCATTGATATGTTGAGTTAATTCCCCTAGTTAAAAAAAAAAAAAAAAGACCAAACCCATTGCCGTGCAGTCAATTACGACCCATAGCGACCCTATAGGACGGAGTAGAACTGCCCCATAGGGTTTCCAAGGAGTAGCTGGTGGATTCGAACTGCTGACCATTTGGTTAGCAGCCATAGCTCTTAACCACTGTGCCACCAGGGCCCCATTCCCCTAGTAGGCACCCTCATTTGTAGATATCTAAGCCAAAAAGTCTAAGAGTTGTCTCAATCCCAGTGTTCTTCTCATTTCCTTCAACAAATTCATTAGCCAGACCATTCAATTCTATCTCTATTCCCTTCTCTCCACGTTCAGTGTCAATACCCTAGCATAAACCATGGTCATCTCTCACTGGATTGACAGAAAAGACTCTGAACTGCTCTCCCTTCTTTTACTCTGACTCCTACCCTCTGTTCTTCAAATGGAAGTTAATGTGAAATTCTAAAAATATTAATTAGATCTTACCACACTTTCCCTTGAATAAAATGTCCCCTGGCTTTCCATAGTCCTTCAAATGACATCCAACCCCCCTACCATGGTAGCAAGGTCCTTCATAACCTGTTCTTCTTGTTGTTAGGTGCTGTCGAGTTGGTTCCGACTCATAGCAACCCTATGTACAACACAATGAAACACTGCCCGATCCTATGCCATCCATAGAGTCTTTGCTATGTTTGAGCCCATTGTTGCAGCCACTATGTCAGTCCATCTCACTGAGGGTCTTCCTCTCTTTCACTGATCCTCTACTTTACCAAACATGATGTCTTCTCCAGGGACTGGTCCCTCCAGATAACACGTCCAATGTAAGTGAGATGAAGTTTCACCATCCTCGCTTCTAATGAGCATTATGGCTGTACTTCTTCCAAGACAGATTTGTTCGTTCTTCTGGCATTCCATAGTATATTCAATATTCTTTGTCAACAGCATAATTTAAATGCATCAATTCTTCTTCAGTCTTCCTTATTCATCGTCAAGTTTTCACATGCATATGAGTTGATTTATAATACAACGGCGTGAGTCAGGTGCACCTTAATCCTCAAGGTGGCATCTTTGCTTTTCACCACTTTAAAGAGGTCTTTTGCAGCAGATTTGCCCATTGCAGAAAGCCATTTGATTTCTTGACTGCTGCTTCCATGGGTGTTGATTATGGATACAAGGAAAGTGAAATCTTTGACAACTTTAGTATTTTGTCCTTTTATCATGATGTTTCTTATTGGTCCAGTTGTGAAGATTTTTGTTTTCTTTATGTTGATCAAAGGCTGTAGTCTTTGATCTTCATCAATAAGTGCTTCAAGTCCTCTTCACTTTCAGCAAGCAACGTTGTGTCATCTGCATATCACAGGTTGTTAATAGTTTTCCTCCAGTGCTGATACTTGTTCTGCTTCATATAGTCCAGCTTTTCAGATTATTTGCTCAGCATACAGATTGAATAATTATGATGAAAAGATACAACCCTGATGCACAACTTTTCTGATTTTAAACCCTGCAGTGTCCCCTTGTTCTGTTCGAATAACTGCCTCTTGGTCTAGGTACGGGTTCCACATGAGCATAATTAAGAGTTCTGGAATTCTTCACAATGTTATCCACAATATGTTATGATGCACACAGTCAAATGTCTGTGAATAATCAATAAAACACAGGTAAACATCTTTCTGGTATTCTCTGCTTTCAGCCAAGATCCATCTGACATCAGCAATAATATCCCTCATTCAATGTCCTCTTGAATTTCTGGCAGTTCTCTGTTGATGTACTGCTACAACTGTTTTGAATTATCTTCGGCATAATTTTACTTGCATGTGACATTAATGATATTCTTCAATAATTTCTGCATTTCATTGGATCACTTTTCTTTGGAATGGGCATGAATATGGATCTCTTCCGGTTGATTGTCCAGGTAGCTGTCTTCCAAATTTCTTGGCATAGACGAGTGAGTGCTTCCAGTGTTGGCGTCCGTTTGTTCAAACACCTCAGTTGGTATTCCGTCAATTCCTTGAGCCTTGTTTTTCACCTATGTCTTCAGTGCTGCTTGCACTTCTTCCTTCAGCACTATTGGTTCTTGATCATATGCTACCTCCTGAAATGATTGAACATTGACCAATTCTTTTTGGTACAGTGACTCAATATTGCAATTCAAAGCTTGAATTTTTTCTTCAGTTCTTTCAGCTTGAGAAATGCCCAACGTCTTTTTCCCTTTTGGTTTTCTAACTCAAGGTTTTTACACATTTCATTATAATGCTTTACTTTGTCTTCTTGAGCCATCCTTTGAAATCTTCTGTTCAGCTCTTTTACTTCGTCATTTCTCCCATTTGCTTTAGCTACTCTACGTTCAAGAGCAAGATTCAGAGTCTCTTCTGACATCCATTTTGGTCTTTTCTTTCTTTTCTGTGTTTTTAATGACTTTTTGCTTTCTTCATTTATGATGTACTTGATGTCATCTCACAACTGGTCTGGAGAGTAACAGACTGGAAAAAAAAATGAAATAAATCAAAACAAAGAATTTCTGAATAGGAGGAGAGTCTAGCATTCACCTCTCCATTCTTTCTTTTTTAAGTTTTTTTCTTTTGATCTTTTTATTTCTTTTTAATTTCATTTTACACAAGCAGTGTAACTTCCTCTATTTTGTTTATAGAAATTTATCTTTTTGAACTCCCTGTATCTAATGGAGCCAACTTATCATATTTTATAAATCAAATGATAGGTATTCTGTATTACATGAATTTGGCTTCAATAAAGGGAAAAGTGTATGCAATTCACACATTGTGATGAATTTTCTTCCTTTTGCCAGGCATTTGTAAAATAAGATGGTTGATTGGTATGATCTCTAAGACAGACTGTGGTCTTTAAGATTATTTCTACCTCTGACAGTCTATGACATTTTTAAAAATTCTATTTTCCTAAGAAGATTTTCGTGGTAGAATAGGAATAGTAATACAGCAACATTCTTCTTAATGAGCTTACTTACTCAGTGGAAGGTCACTTAAAGTTTAATGGAATTTGGCTGACACATTGAACTTTAAACGGGATCTCTGTTCCTGTGCCAGATGGCACGGATCTTGATATGAGGAAAACCTCATATCCTGCCAATTTCACCCAGGATTTTTGCCCCTAAGCTGGTACTGCCTGCAAAGCTGTTCTGCAGACACTGATTGCAGAGGTGATGAATGGGAGGCTCAACCAATATTCTTGGGCTCCCTTTTCAAGCAAATTCTGCTTGTCCTCCAGCCAATACTTGCCCTGTTTCTGGGACCTTCTTTCCAATCTGTGCTAAAATGGCGATCAAACTGAGGTAGAAGAGTATTCCTTTACCCTGGGCCTGGAGTCACTGGGTGGTGCAAAGAGTTAATGGGCTTGGCTGCCAACTGAAAAGTTGGAAGTTTGAATCCACCCAGAAGTGTTCAGAAACAAAGGCCTGGCAATCTACTTTGGAAAGCGTGCCATTGAAAACCCTATGGAGCACAGCTCTACTCTGACACAAGTAGGGTTGCCATGAGTCAGAATCAACTTGATGGAAAATGACTTTACCCCAGGCCTTAGAACATTTGAAGAACTCCACACTAAGAAGGTGCATTCCAAAGGGAAAAGTAAAAACCTTCAATCATGGAAGTAGCATTGGCAGACTCTAATTTCCTCTTTCCCTTTCTGATCCTTCCATTTCTATATCTTCAGGCACAGGCAAAAATATCTTCCTGTTGGTGATACAGGCTCTCTCAGCAGCAGCTGCTCTTTTATGCTCCTCCAATGCCAGCAGGGCTTTTTCTTTTTAAACACTACCTGTTTTTAATTTTTTGCATTTTCACTTCTTCCTACAGATAGGGATGGCCTTAGGGACTGAGGGCAGGGAAGCTACAAATAATTAGGACCAACATGGCAAAAGCTGAACTCACTGAGATTCAGAATAAACTTTCTCATTATACTAGAATTATAGCCAATTAGCTAGGCACATTTTGTTTTTATCTCTCCTCTAAAGCTGTGGGTGGAGAACATCTAGAATAAATCAAGTATTGATCCATGAAACAAATTTCTGTGACCACCCCTGAACTCAGTTGATTTGCGTAGGCTTTGCCCTGGCATAGAGGCATGGTGATGCCATCAAACTATATCTATAGCCTCAATATCTGGCCTTGGAAGACAATACTTGTATAGCTTAAGACCTTGTGCTTTAGACTCAAATTGACTTAGCTTCAGTCTAGGCCCCATCTCTTACTACATGCATATAAGCTAGCTAGGCAACTTACTTAATTTTTCCATACCTTAGTCTCACCATCTCTAAAACCAGGATAACAGTATCTACCTCACAGAGTTGTAGTGAGGTTTAAATGAAATAATTTAAATTCTCAACAAATACCAGTTATTATTAAGGCAAGCACAATGTCTTCTTTATCTCTGTATTCCTTCTCTCTGAACCTAGGCTTCTTGGCTCCAAGTTAAGTGTTTTACAACCTGAATTAGAGTGGAGGCAAGAGCACAGAAAAGAAAAGGCTAGGTTGCAGATACTTCACAATGAAAATATAGTCAGAATTGGGTAAATCCTGTTATGAGGGACAAAAATGGGACCATAGATAATTTTTAGGTTTGGAATTTCAGACACAAACACAATGGAAATACCAGGGAATGGGAAGTTCAGAGAAGAAAATGTTTTGTGAAATGAGATGAGGTGTTTAATTATTGTTATATAGACATTGGGGGAGAGGGGCTCTGATGGTGCAGCGGGTAAGTGCTGGGCTGCTAACTGAAGGTCAGTGGTTTGAACCCACCAGCTGCTCAGTGGAAGAAAGATGTGGCAGTCTGCTTCCGTAAACATTTACGGACTTGGAAACCCTCTGAGTTGGAATCGACTAGACGACAGTGGGTTTGGTTTTTTGGTTTTAGACATTGAGGCAGGTTCTCTATAAGGACAATTAAATGTTCTGGAATTCCCATTCTTCACAATGTTCTCCATAATTTGTTATGATCCGCACAGTCGAATGCTTTTGAGTAGTCAACAAAACACAGGTAAACATCTTTCTGGTATTCTCTGCTTTCAGTCAAGAGCCGTCTGACATCAGCAATGATATCCTTAGTTCCACATCCTCTTCTGAGTCTAGCTTGAATCCCTGGAGAAGGACATTGTGTTTGGTAAAGGGGAGGCTCAGCAAAAAAGAGGAGGACCTTAAATGAGATGGATTGACACAGTGGCTGTAACAATGGGCTCAGACATACCTCCTATTGTAAGAATGGCACAAGACCAAGCAATCTTTCCTTCTGTTATACACGGGATCATTATGAGTTGGAACCAACTCAATGGCACCTAACAACAACAACAGACAAGGTATTGGTGGAACATCCAGTATAAATGTCCAGTAGGAAAATGAAAGAATTGGGAAAATTATTTTGTTGATGTCTAAAATTATTTTCTAAAAAACTGAATATAATGACTTTGATGACTTCATTTTGTTCTAGATTTTTAAAGGTATATAATTTTCTTGTTCTTTCCACCAGCATTTCAAGGAAGTTTTAACAATTTCAAATTATACATTTTAGAGGATATTTACATTATACTTTTTGAGGGGTGGGGGTGGGGAGAGTGAAGTTTATTTTTTCCCTAAGAATTTCCTTTTATACGAGCATGATTTAATCTTTATTTTTAAATTAAATGTCAGCAGAGTTAATGAACAAACTGCATTTCCTGAAACCAGGACTTGCCAACAGCACGCGACTGTGTTTATTATTTATTGCTCATTGATTAGCAATTCAAGAAACTCTGAGAATGGAAGTGCACAGTAAAATGTCACCCTTTTAAAAGAGATGTTCTGACAATAATCCTGTTAAGATGGAAGCCTGATGAATTTATCAACTTGAGACACATTTTTCTACAAAAGGGAAAAAGAAATCCAAATAGAATGAATGACAAGTAAATGCTGATAGAAATTGTGTGTTTAACATAAAAAATAATAATTATTTTATATCCAAATGTCAGTTTCATGCCATGAGAAATTTGGCCTTTTAAGATCTAAGCCTGATAACATTTAGATGAAAAATGAAGAATTTAGTCTATCTCCAAACATTTGGGTCAATGTTATTCTTTAAATAGTCATATGTATTTTTTTAATTAAGAGGGAAAATAATCTTTTATATATTTACACATATTTACCATTCTGGTGCTCTTTATTACTTCCTGAAGATTCAGATTTCCATTTGGTTTCTATTCCCTTCAGCCTGAAGAACTTCTTTTAGCTTCCTTTAGCATTTCTGATATTGCGGGTCTGTAGGTAACAGATTCTTTTAGTTTTCTTTTACCTGAAAACATATTTATTTGACCTTCATTTTTTTTTTCTTTTATTTTTTCTGGTACAAAAATTTATACATACATTTGTTATGTGACTCTAATTGCTCTCCCCATACTGTGACAGCACACTCCTCCTTTCCACCCCTGATTCCCCATGTCCGTTCAACCAGCTCCTAACCCCTTTTGCCTTCCCATCTCACCTCCAGACAGAAGCTGCCTGTTTAGTCTCTTATATCTACTTAAGCTAAGAGGCACACTTCTCACGAGTATTGCTTTATGTCCCACAGTCCAGTCCAATCCCTGTCTGAAGAGTTGGCCTCATAAATTGTTTTAGTTCTGGGCTGATAGAGAATCCAAGGGCCATGCTTTCTGGGGTTCCTCCAGTCTCAGTCAGACCATTAAGTCTGGTCTTCTTACTAGAATTTGAGTTCTGCACGCTGCCTTTCTCCTGCTCCATCCGGGACTCTCTGTTGTGTTCTCTGTCAGGGCAGTCATTGGTGGTAGCCGGACACCATCTAGTTCTTCTGATCTCAGGCTGTGAAGTCTCTGGTTTATGCAGCCCTTTCTGTCTCTTGGGCTAATACTTTCCTTGTGTCTTTGGTGTTCTTTATTCTCCTTTACTCCAGGTAGTTGGGAAAAATTGATGCATCTTAGATGGCCGCTTGCAAGTTTTTAAGACACCAGAAGCCACTTACCAAAGTGGGACGCAGAACATTTTCTTAATAAACTTTGTTATGACAATTGACTTAGATGCCCCCTGAAAGCATGGTCCCCAGACCCCTACCCCTGCTACTCTGTCCCTCAAAGTGTTCGATTGTATTCAGGAAACTTCTTAGCTTTGGTTTAGTCCAGTTGTGCTGACTTCCCTGTAGTGTGTGCTGTCCTTCCCTTCACCTAAGATAATTCTTATCTACTATCTAGTCAGTAAATAACACTCCTCCTCCCTCCTCACCCTCGTAACCATCAAAGAATGTTTTCTTCTGTGTTTAAACCTTTTCTTGAGTTCTTATAATAGTGGTCTTATACAATATTTGTCCTTCTGTGACTGACTAAATTCACTCAGTATAATGACCTCCAGCTTCCTCCATGTTATAGATGTTTCACGGCGTCATCGTTGTTGTTTAATGTTGCATAGTATTCCTTTGTGTGGATATACCATAATTTGTTTGTCCATTCGTCCATTGATGGGCACCTAGGTTGCTTCCATCCTTTGGCTATTATGAACAGTGCTGCGATGAACATGGGTGTGCATATATCTGTTCGTGTGATGGCTCTTGTTTCTCTAGGATATTCCAAGGAGCGGGATAGCTGGATTGTATGGTACTTCTATTTCTAGCTTTTTAAGGCAGCGCTGAATCAATTTCCAAAGTGGTTGTACCATTTTAGATTCCCACCAACAGTGTATAAGTGTTCCAGTCTCTCCACAACCTCTCCAGCATTTGTTATTTTTTGTGTTTTCTGGATTAATGCTAGCTTTGTTGGGGTGAGATGATATCTCATTGTAGTTTTGATCTGCATTTCTCTGATGGCTAATGTTCGTGAGCATTTCTTCATGTGTCTGTTAGCTGCCTGAATATCTTCTTTGGTGAAGTGCCTGTTCATATCCTTTGCCCATTTTTTAATTGGGTTATTTGTCTTTTTGCTGTTGAGGTTTTGGAGTATTTTGTAGATTTTAGAAATTAAACGCTGATATCAGATTTGTCATAGCCAAAATTTTTTTCCCAATCTGTAGGTTGTCTTTTCACTCTTTTGGTGAAGTCTTTGGATGAGCATAAGTGTTTGATTTTTAGGAGCTCCCATTTAACTCCTGCTCTTTTTTGAGTGTTGTTTGCTTGATATAGTTTTTCCAAGCTTTGAGTTTTAGTTTGTTTGTGTCTTTAAGTCTAAGGTGTGTCTCTTACAGGCAGCGTATAGACAGATTGTGTTTTTTTATCCAGCCTGCCACTCTCTGTCTCTTTATTGGTGCATTAGTCCATTTATATTCAGTGTAATTATTGATAGATATGAATTTAGTGCTGTCATTTTAATGTCTTTTTTTGTGTGTTGTTGACAGCCTTCTTTGTTCCACTTAATTTTCTGTGTTGAGTCGTTTTCCTTTATGTATTTTCTTTTCATCTTTTTCATTTTTGTTTATGTTGTGTTTGCTGAGTCTTTATATTTTTCTAGTTTTTTATTTTAACTTGTAAGATTGTTAGTTTCCTTTGTGATTACCTTAATATTTACCCCTATTTTTCTAAGTTTATACCAGTCTTTTATTTCTTTATATTGCCTTGACTTCCTCTCCATGTGAAAAATCCATATTTTTTAAGTCCCTCTTTTTTGTTTTAATATTGTCATCTTTTACATATTGACATCTGTTTCCCTATTTTCAGTGTTTTAGGGGCTTAGGGGAGCCAGCAGTTCATTTTTTCCCCTGTTAGTTAATTTGTTCACTCTCCAAGGCAGGGAGAATGGCTCCGGGCATGTAACGGATCCTACTTCTGGCCCAGGGGACTCGGCAATTGCTGAAGCTGGTCCAGGACCCAGTGCAAAGCAGGGACTGGGGAGCTAAATGGAAGAGAAATTTTTCCCTCAAGGGGGTGTTTTTGATCCACGCGGTAAGCTATACGCAAGTACTTATCTTTCATGAGGGCTGCTTCTCGCTGGTTCTGCGTGGCCGTGTAGACTTTCAGCGGCTGGGTCTCTCCCAGTGCAGAATACGCCTCCTGAGCACCAATGCTTGCCTGCCTCACCACTCACCCCTGACCTGATCAGGCCTGAAGGGCTCAGGCTCACACCGGGCCAGGTCTGGCAACTTCTCGGTGCTTCTGAACCATCTCTCCCTCCCCCTGCCACTCAGTCCAGTTCCTCAACTGTGCCTTTGATGTTCAGGGCTCCCAGATTGCCATATATAATCAAATCACTGTTTTTTCTGGTGTTTGTTGTAAGAGGGTCCACCGGAAGCATCTGACTACTCCGTCATCTTGGCCCCATCTCTTGATCTTCATTCTTGAAGGATAATTTTGCTGTATATAAAATTCTACTTTGACTTTTTTTTTTTTTTTTTAATAAATTTCAACACTTTAGCTATACACTGGCCTCAGTTGTTTTTGAAGAGGGATCAGTAATCATTTGACTTCTTGTTTGTTTGTGTGCAGTGTGTCATTTTTCTCTGGCTGGCTTTTAAGAGTTTCTCTCTATCTTTAGTTTTCACCAGTTTGACGATGATGTGTCTACATATAATTTTATTTGTATTAATCCTGCTTGAGGTTCACTGTAAATTCATGTCTTTCACTAAACTTGGAAAAATATCGGCTACTATTTCTTCAAATATTTTTTCTACCCCATAGTTCCTCTCCTCCCTTTGAGACTTCAATTACATTTATCTGTTGCAAAAGACCTCTTTAAAGTGTTGAAAAGCAAAGATTTCACCTTGAACACTAAGGTGCGCCTGACCCAAGCCATGGTGTTTTTAATCCCCTCAAATGCGTGAAAACTGGACAATAAGTAAGGAAGGCTGAAGAATAATTAGTGCCTTTGAATTGTGGTGTTGGTGAAGAATATTGAATATTCCATGGACTGCCAAAAGAATGAACAAATCTGTCTTGGAAGAAGTACAGCCAGAATGCTCCTTAGAAGCAAGGTGGTGAGACTGCGACTGCATCTCACATGCTTTAGGCATGTTATCAGGAGGGCTCAGTCCCTGGAGAAGGACATTATATTTGGTAAAATAGAGGGTCAGTGAAAGAAAAGAAGACCGTCAATAAGATAGATTGACACAGTGGCTGCAACAGTGGGCTCAAGCATAACAAGGATTGTGAGGATGGCGCAGGACCAGGCAATGTTTTGTTCTGTTGCACATAGGGTCTCTGAGTTAGAACTGACTTAACGGCACCTAACAGCAACAACAGGCCTTTTGATAATATCTCACAGGTGCTTGAAACTCTGCTTTTTAAAAAATTTTCAACCTTATTTTGTACTCTTCTTCAGATTGAATAATTTCTATTCATCTCTTTTCAAGTTGGTTGATCTTTCCTCTGTTAGACACAGTACGCTTAAGCCCATCCAATAAAATTTTTATTTTAGAGATGGCATTTTTAGGTTATAGTAAGTTATAGTTGGTTAATTTTTATACTTTTTATTTTTCTGTTGGTATATCCTAATTTTCACACAATATGAGTGTATTTTCCTTTAAGCCCTTGGACATAATTGTAATACCTGCTTCAAACTCCAGTCTGGTAATTGTAAGATAGGGATAATCTCAGAATTAGTCTCTATTAATTGCCTTTACTCTTGAGAATGAGCTATGTTTTCCTGTTTATTTGTATGTTGAGTAATTTTGTATTGCATATTGGACATTGTGAATTTCATGTATGGGAGCTCTTGATCCTGTTATGTTCCTTAGAAGAACATTGATTTAAAAAAAAATCAGGCTGTTAACTTGGCTGAATTTCTTCATCAGTTAGATTGACACTCAAAATACCCAATCATAGATTGTATAAAGAGGCTCTGGGCAAGTGGATATATTTGTAGAACATTATATATATTTTGGCTACTAGTGTTATTTCTTGGATTACAGTAAAACATTCCAGATTGTAATAAAAGGGAAAAATCTAAAGTTTGACCAGATAGTGTGAGTATAATTGTATATCCATAAAATGAAAAAAAAAAAGTCAGAACCTTACTTCATAACATACATACATACACATTCTAGATATATTAAACAACTGAATTAATAATATAAAAATTATAAAGCAATAGGGAGATGTTATAAATACTGGAATGGGAAAGACCTTCCTAGGCAAAACTTCGAGTCCAGAAACAATAAAGGAAAAGATTGACAGGTTTTACTACATAAAATTTCAAAACTTTTGAATCCTAAAACATACCATAAATAAAGTTAAAAGGCAAGAAGAAAACTGGGAGAAAATGTTTGCAACCTGAGTCAAAGAATATCCATGAAACGCAAGGAACTATTACAAATCAATAAGAAAAAGAAAAATAATATAATACAAAAAATGCTCAAAGAATACGAACAGGCAATTTACTGGTTTAAATGTCCAATAATCATCATAAAAAATGCTCAACTCATTCACAAAAAGAAATGCAAATTAAACAGAATTACCATAGTTCATCCAAACGAGTGATAATATAAAAGTTGGTATTGTTTAGTGGTTGGGTGTGAAGAAAGACTTTCTTTTACTGGGTAGGAGTATACATTTGTATAGATTCTTTTATTTGGAGAAAAATTTGAAGTTATTTATAAAACTTGAACATACTCCTTAAGCAGCAAGTTTACTTCTAGGAATCTTTTCCTTATAAATAGATAGAATAAAAATAACAGTCATCACCTTAATGATAGCTTCCATTTATTGAACACTTTATGCCAAGCTCTGTACCACATACTTTGCATTGCTATCTCATTCAAATCACACAATAATCTTGAGAACTACTGAGAGAGAGAAGACTGAACATATACAGACCCAAACACAAGAATGGTGATGTGAAAGAATGATGAGTAATTTTTTGCACGTACTTTTCTTTATTTCTTAAATTGTTATGATGAATGCATATTACTCTTGTGATAGTGTAAATTACTTGTTACATAAGAGAAGAAATATTATGGAAAATCTAATTTGCCAACAACAAATATATTAACTATCAGCTTTATGTCTAACAGTAGATTGTTACACAAGGACAATACTGATTCAAACGTTAGATAAGTTACAATCTTATTGGAAAGAGAATATGAAATGTTTTTAGTAACCTGAGGCAGTTTATAATCAATTGTTAAATTATTCAGTATAGATAGCATTTCCCCAGAGAGGGGACCTAATACATATTTCAGTGACAAGCAGTCTCTAACTCTTGATGCCCTGAATTTCTCGAATTTATTTATCTGATGCTGCCCCCATTGTCTCATTCCACTGCTGTAGCTGTTGATTCATCTGTTTGAGCAGTTGACTTGCCAGTTTCTTCCAGCTTAAATTTAAGCCTGTGTTGTCCTTTATCCATTAGGATAACCACCTATTGTTGGAAGACAGTAACAGTTGCCTATAAAGAGAATATAGAAAAAGATGATGCTTTTAACTGCAAGGTGTCCTGACCTTGTTTCTAGAAATAGACTTTATTAATAAGTAAAAACTTCCTTTATAACCTATAAATGGCAGTATAACATACTGGCTAAGAAAACAGACTCTGAGCTAGACTGTGAATACTAGTACCACCACTTGCCAGCTGTGTGACATTGGTAATTTACTTAATCTCTGTGTCTTCATCTCATTATCCTTAAAATAGAGATAATAACAGCATCTTCACCAAGTAGTTGCAAGGAAGATTAAATGAGTCAATATATAGAAAGCACTTAGAGAGTGCTTGGCATGTGATAACTGTTCCTACTATAAATGGGTGTCTTTATTAAATACTTCTACCTTTTCGGATTGCTTCCTGTTTTAGTCATCTACTGCTACTGTAACAGAAATATCAGAAGTGGATGCCTTTAACAATGAAAAATGTATTCTCTCACAGTCTAGGAGGCCAGAGGTCCGAATTCAGGGTGTCAGCTCCAGGGGAAGGCTTTCTCTCTCTGTCGGCTCTGGGGGAAGGTCACTGTCTTCAATCTTCCCCAGTCAAGGGGCTTCTCAGTGCAGAGACCTCAAGTCCAAAGGACGCATATTCTCCTGGCTCTTGTTTCTTGGTGGTTTGAGTTCCTCATGTCTCTGTGCTCACTTCTCTCTTTTATATCTCAAAAGAGATTGACTTAAAACACAACCTGATCTTATAGATTGAGTCCTGCCTCATTAACATAACTGCCCTAATCCTGCCTCGTTATAACATCATAGAGGTAGGATTTACAACATTTAGGAAAATCACATCAGATGACAAAATGGTGGACAATCACACAATACTGGGAATTGGCCTAGCCAAGTTGACATATATTTCTGGGGGGACACAATTCAATTCATAACACTTCCCTATCATGTCATTGAGTATTACATTTGGGAACGCCAGAAATTCACGCTGGATTCAGAACAGGACATGGAATGAAGGATATCATTGCCGATGTCAGATGGATCATGGCTGAAAGCAGAAAATACCGAAAAGATATTGGCATGTGTTTTATTGACTATTCAAACGTATTCAACTGTGTGGATCATAACAAATTATGGCTAACATTTCGAATAATAGGAATTTCAGGACAACTTAATTGTGCTCATGTACATAAACCAAGAGGCAGTCAAGGGGATACTGTGTGGTTTAAATTCAGGAAAAGTGTGCATCAGGGTTGTATCCTTTCACCAGACTTATTCGATCTGTATGCTGAACAAATAATCTAAGAAGCTGCACTGTATGAAGAAGAATGCGGCATCATGATTAGAGGAAGACTCATTAACAACCTGTGATATGTGGATGACACAACCTTGCTTGCTGAAAGTGAAGAGGATTTGAAACACTTACTGATGAAGATCAAAGACTACAGCCTTCAGTTAACCAATGTCATAAAAGAATATGTGTACTACTGTTTCATGAGAAACTATTTGTTTTGTAAACCTTCACCTGAAGTACAATTAAAAAAAAAAAAAGACTACAGCCTTCATTAAGGATTACACCTCAACAAAAAACAAATATCCTCACAGCTAGACCAATAAGCAACATCATGATAAATGGAGAAAAGACTGAAGTTGCCAGAATTTCATTTTACTTGGATCCACAATCAACACCCATGGAAGCAGAAGTCAAGAAATCAAATGACATATTGCATTGGGAAAATCTGTTGCAAAAGACCTGTTTAAAGTGTTAAAAAGCAAAGATGTCATTTTGAGAACTAAGGTGCACCTGACCCAAACCTTGGTATTTTCAATTGCCTGATATGCATGTGAAAGCTGGACAATGAATAAGGAAGACTGAAGAAAAGTTGATGCCTTTAATTATGATGTTAGTGAAGAATATTAAATATATCATGGACTGCCAGAAGAATGAGCAAATCTATCCTGGAAGAAGTACAGCCAGAATGCTCCTTAGAAGTGAGGATGATAATGACAAGACTTCATCCGATGTACTTTGGACATGTTCTCAGGAGGGATCAGGAGGGACCAGTCCCTGGAAAAGGACATCATTCTCGGTAGAGGGTCAGTGAAAAAAAGGAAGACCTTCAACTAGATGGATTGACACAGTGGCTGCAACAATGGGCTCAAACATAGCAAAGATTGTGAGGACAGTACAGGACCAGGCAGTGTTTTGTTCTGTTGTACGCAGGGTTTCTGTGAGTAGGAACCAGCTCAACAGCACCTAACAACAACAAAATTTTTTTTGGTTGCTTCTCCATCATGTAATTGAATATCTATGCTTTCCCATCATGTAATTGAGTATCTACACGTGAATGCTGTTTGCTCACTAGAAACATTACTTGTAGCTCCCTTCTGGGGCATAGTAATGGCAGATACGTTGGCAGATTAAGCTAAAAAATATCCTTGGAGACATTCATATTGGTTTGACTTTGGGTGGCAGCTGAGGTTCAGCACTAATGTTCCTGGTTTCAAGGACCAGTTTCTCAGTCCTATCCAGGCTATACAACTATGTCTTCATGCATATACCAGTTGGACTACCTTGGGATGAAATTCAACTAAATCCAGCAGAAAATCTCTCACAGGGAGAAAAGATTTATATATTTTGGTAGTAACAAGAAATAAATGAACAGAGACAACAAAACCAGTTGCCTAGCAAAATGGTTTGACTTAATAACAAAATTAGATAATCAGCTGTCATTGAGTTGACTCTGACTCATGGAGCCCCTGTGTGTGTCAGAGTAGAATAGTGCTCCACATAATTTTCAGTAGCTGAGTTTTTGGAAGTAGATTGCCAGACCTTTTTCCTGAGGCACTTGTGGGTGGACTCGAACCTCCGACTTTTTGGTTAGCAGCCAAGTGCATTAACTGTTTGCACCACCCAGGAACTCCAAACAAGATTAGATAGGTTATGCCTAATTTTAAAGGAATATAAGAAAAACACAGAAATTTGACACACTTCTTTTGCTTGTTTGTAATGTGTGATGGTTAAAGTTGTGTGTCAACTTGGCTAGGCCATGATTCTCAGTGGTTTGGCAGTTATGATGTAGTTTGGGTTAGTAATGTAATCAGCCTCCACGATGCAATCTATTATGAGCCACCAATCAGTTGAAAGGGAATTTCCTCAGGGGTGTGGCCTGCATCTGGTATAGGCAGACTTTCTGGCAAAGCACACTGGCTCTTGCTCGCTCTCGCTCCTGTAGCTGGCTCCTGTTCATCTGATCTCTGGTTTTTGGGACTTGAGCTAGCAGCTTATCTGCTGATCTTGGGATTTGTCAGCCTCTGCATCCTGTGAGCAAGAGGCCTGCTGTCTCACCTACCGATCTTAGGTTCACCAGCCCCTGCAGCTACATGAATCAGGAGAAGCCTCCAGCCTGACCCACAGACTTCAGACTTTCTAGCCTCTACAACGGCGTAAGCCATTTCCTTGATATGAATCTATCTATATACATTTATATGCTTCACTGGCTTTGCTTCTCTAGAGAACCCAGCCTAAGATATAATGTAAACAAACATATGAAAAGAGATGTTAAAAAAAGCAAAGAGAAAACAATAGTAGGATTAGAAAACATGTTTTCATCTTCGTGGTCTCACTTTGCTTTAAAAAAAGATAGTTACTCATTATGAATATGCATTCAAGCATTTGGGTGGATAAAAGAGAACAAAATGTAACAGAAATTTAAGACCATCTTTCCCTCTAATAAGAAACATTTGATATTTTATGTTTTATTGGGTAAAATATCTAAAAATTTTCTAGATCCCATGGTTACATATTTTATAATATTGGATGCTGCATAGTGGCCATGATCGACTTTTTCAAATAGTTCATTTAATTTTGTTAATACGTATGGACTTATATGCCCCACAGGGAGAGAGCATTGATTATAGATTATTTCATTGTTTTCATGATTTTCTGTAATTTTAATGAGTTCCATGATCCATGAAAACATTCACTTGGAAGAAACAGCAGGAAATCAAAACCTCTTGGCTTTCAAGAGTGACTTCACTACAAAATTGGATCCAAAATCATGGGATCCAGAAATGCATTTAATGTTAGAAAATAAAGATCCTAACAATAGACATAGTGTTCAGTAACTTTACTTCTCAACTTTCAAAGAACCTGTATGTCAGATTGGCTAAGTATGATGCTGAAACTCAAACAGCTAAATACACTATCTTATGACTCATTTCCTTTAGCTAGTCCCTGAGTCATAGCTCATCTTTGTTCATTCAGATCTACGCAAAAGTTCTCAAGATGAACTCGAAGTACCTTATGTTCTTTTTGTCTAGGTTGGGAGGTATCTAAGTACATTCACATTTTCTTTCAAATAAGTTCTAAATGACTTTGATGGGTAGCAATATGAGATGTCATTAAACATTGACTAGATAGCTCAGGGAGTATACCTTCTAATTTTTCTTTCTTGTAAACTTTTTCTCCTTCAAACTCTCTTTAGCTTTCGTATCACCCTGTCTGCCTTCAGCACAAGTAAACTAACCTTGTTTGTTGGAACCAATTTGAAATCTGCCCATGACTAAGATCAAGTTTTAAAACTGAGTCAAAATTCCATATCTTTTCTTATATTCCTTTTTCCTCCTTTTAATGGTTATTTCTCTCTAGCTGCCTGACAATTATCCCACCCACTTCTTGGATTCAGTTTCTGCACTGAAATAATAATTTTCTTTTCTGTCGTATTTTGATGCCCCTCCACCCCAGAAGAGCTAGCTGCTGAGAAGAGATGATAGAACAATTCCCAAGAGGACATTGTGGCTGGATTCAAAACACAGAGGCAGAAATCTGAGATGCAGATGACTTGAATTTGCCCTTTCATTGTAGCCATAATAATAAAAGCATTATTTTGATATGTGCGTGCAGACTTTATTACTTTAAGTCAATCCTCATTTCCTCTACTGAAAAGAAGGAAACCTTTGAGAAAATTTGGTGGAATGGATAGGAAAGAGTAGAGACAACGTGTGCTAAATTTTATGGAATTGGGGACCTCAGAAGATGCTAAGACTAGATTTAGACGTATTTGCCAACAGTATTTGTGCTTGTTTGTAATGAACAAAAAACTGCCTTCTTAATCAGAATGAATGGTATTTGGAGGTAAGAAAAACCTCTTGGAAAGGAGTTTGGGTGTAATATAACTTCAGCCTTGGCTTGTTCCAAGAGTTTGTACAAAGTCATTTTGAGGAACACATCCCATAATTTCTCATTCTTTAGAACTGCGATGACATTTTTTAGAACTCTGTGAACATTTAAAACCCTTGAGTGACAATCAGGAGCATAACCAGGGGAAGATCAGAGTAAGCAGCCATTTTCCTGGGGCACATTCTGCAATTGTGGCACTTAGAAAAAGTAACATGTTAACAGGTAAGCTATGCTGAGAACAAGCTAGGCAAAAAAAAAAAAAAAAAAAAAAAAACGACCGTGACATAAAGAATGGTAGTTTTTGGAGGAGGGGATGGTTTGTCATACTGCTGCTGCTTCATCAACCAAGAACATAGGTCCCCTGCCACCCACCGGCCCAGTTCCAAAGATGTTCCCCCTGAAGTTAGAATCTAATTGTGCGTTAGATGACAATGTGGATGGAAAAGATAATAAGCAATCTACTGCCTCTATCAGGAGGACAGTAGGAATCTGTACTCCCAAGTGTAGGTGATGAAACAATCCCCAGCCTCCGTCTCAGAATTGCCCCCAAAGCTACTGTATCAAAGATAATTCCTCCCCTGGCCTGCAGGCCCAGGTGGGTTCTGTGGCTATACACCTTCATAGACAACTCTTATCATCTTTCTATGAATATTTTCTTTGCTTTTGTAAAATACATTGGGTAAAACCAAACTCCTAGCTCTTCCAAAGTGATCCCTGTATTGATGTAAAAATGATTTGTTTATTTTTAACCCCCCTCAAGTTCAGATCGTAATCTTCTCTAGCCTGAATCATCAAATGAAAGTTAAATGCATTATCTGTTCCTTAATGAAAAGCAGGGGTGTGAGATCTCCCAGAGGTTCATATGATTCACGAGAAATAAATGAAAAGGACAGCCTTATAGAACAGTCTTGATTCAACTGACCTTTCCTTCTCCTGGTAGTTACATGGCCTCAATCTCATTTGGGTTCAGGATGTTCCAATGAAGGAAGATCAGTTTCTATGGAGAATCATTTCAGTTAAATAGATGAACTAATAACTGGTATTAATGATGAGCGTCTTTTAGCTATGGAAATTATACTTCTCTATTTTAGTGATTTTTTTAAAAAGCATGCTACACTCTCAAAGCTGAGGTTGGTAGCCATGAAGGATGATTACTCTTATGTTAGAGACTGAGAGTCTGAAAAAAAGAAATGTTGGAAAACTTTATCAAATGGTGACGGGTCTGGGATGGACAGTGATATGTTATTGTTGTTAGGTGCCGTTGAGTTGGCTCTGACTCATAGTGACCCTATGTACAACAGAACGAAACACTGCCTGGTACCATCCTCACAATCATTGTTATGTTTGAGCCCATTGTTGCAGCCACTGTGTCAAATGTTAGGGCTGTGAATTTATACTTAAAATCCACTGAATCCTATTTTAGTCTTTATAAAAAGTATATTCCCAGAAAATCCAACACCTCTATAACAAAAAGACAAATAATCCTATTAAAAAATGGGCAGAGGAAATGAACAGACACTTCACCAAAGAAGACATTCAAATGGCCAACAGTCACATGAGGAAATATTCGGGATCACTAGCCATTAGAGAAATGCATTAAAACCACAAGGAGATACCATCTCACCCCGGCATTACTGGCACAAATCAGAAACACTGAAAACAGCAAATGTTGGAGGGGCTGCGGGGAGATCGGAACTCTTACGCACTGCTGGTGGGAATGCAAAATGATACAATCATTTTGGAAAAGGATATGGCGCTTCCTCAGAAAGCTAGAAGCAGACATACCATTCTATCCAGCAATCCCACTCCTGGGAATATATCCTAGAGAAATAAGAGCTGTCACTCAAATAGGCATACGCACACCTATGTTCATGGCAGCATTGTTCACAATAGCAAAACGATGGAAACAACCTAGATGCTCATCAACAGATGAATGGATAAACAAACTATGGTACATACACACAATGGAGTACTATGCAACAAAACAGAACAATGATGAATCTGTGAAGCATCTCATAACATGGATGAAACTGGAGGACATTATGCTGAGTGAAATAAGTCAATCACAAAAGGACAAATATTGTATGAGACCTCTATTGTAAAAACCCATGAAAAAGTTCACACACAAAATGTAACAATCTTTGTTGGTTACCAGGGATGGGAGGGGTGGGGGGGAGATACTAAATAGGCAATAGATAAGTGGTGTCTTGGGTGAAGGGTGAGACAGTACACAATACAAGGGAAACCAGCACAACTTGTCCCAGGAAATGTCGTGGAAGCTCCATGGACACATCCAAACTCCCTGAGGGATTGAATTGCTGGGTGGAGGCTGTGGGGACCATGGTCTTGGGGAACATCTAGCTCAATTGGCATAACACAGTTTATAAAGACAATGTTCTACATTCTACCTTGGTAAGTAGCTTCTGGGGTCTTAAAAGCCTGTAAGCAGCCATCTAAGATACTCCACTGGTCTCATCCCTTCGGGAGCAAGGAAGAATGAAGAGAACAGGAAACAAGGAAAAGATTAGTCTGAAGGACTAATGGACCACAGCTATTAAGGCCTCCACCAGACTGAGTCCAGTACAGCTAGATGGTGCCCGGCTACCACCACTGACTGCTCTGACCAGGATCACAACAGAGGATTCTGGACAGAGCTGGAGAAGGATTTAGAGCATAAGTCTAACTCACAAAAAAAAAAAAAAAAAAAAAAAAAAAAGACCAGATTTACTAGCCTAAAGGAGACTGGAGAAACCCCGAGAGTATGGCCCCCAGACACCCTTTTAGCTCAGTGGTGAAGTCATTTCAGAGGTTCACCGTTCAGCCGAGGAGTGGACAGCCCCATCAAACCAAATGGGACTAATGAGGCACAGCAGCCCAGGGACAAGGGCCAGAAGACAGAAAGGGACAGGAAAGCTGGTGATAGGGAACCCAAGGTTGAGTAAGGATAATGTTGATGTGTTGTGAGGTTGTTAACCATTGTCACAGGGCAACATGTGTGCTAAAGCTTAAACGAGAAACTATTTTGTTCTGTAAGCCTTCATCTAAAGTGAGAATAGCAGCACAATTGGAAGAGCGTAGTTGATGTCACTGAAGTGTGCATGTAGAAATTTTTGAAATGGTGTATCTTTGGCTATGTATATTTTCACCAAAAAAAAAAAAAAAAAAAGTTTGATAAGGGGGAGGGTTGACATGTTGTGGGGTTGTTAACCAATGTCATAAAACAATATGTGTACTACTGTTTCATGAGAAACTATTTGTTCTGTAACCCTTCACCTGAAGTACCAAAAAAAAAAAAAATTATATTCCCTCTGTTTGGTACATTGCTACTAACCCATAGTAGTATTTACCAATAATTTCATCTGCATTTCAAGATTCTAAGAATAGTTTTCAAAGGCAAAGGAATTTCATTTATTAAAACAAAATTTTATAATAAGACATAGACTAAAATTTTCACCTTTTTGGGGAACAGATAAGCTAAGTAAAATATGTCCAGAATATGGGCACAGAACTGCTATGCCTAATGATGGTATCTATATACTTGTCAAATTGTTCTGAAAATATTTGAACATGTCCCTAGAGTTTCAGTCTCTTTGGGAAGTATTTGTTCATTGCAGAAGTTCAATTTGCCAGCCAGGGTCACCTATCGGAAGCAAAAGCCATAAACAATTTGTGAATACACAAAAGAGACTTGATATAGAAACACCAGCAGACTAGGCCCTTCTTGCCTTGTACTAAAGCAACAGTTAAAGCTCATTTATGTTAGATAGAAACATTCTTGGGAAAACAAGGAAGGTACCCACATTCTTTTCAAGTTGCAAGTTCTTTCTGATTAGGTGAAATAAAATGTTAGGGACCAGAGGACTGGGTAGCTGCCTTAATTATTGTTTGGACTACTTGAAATGTAGAAGAGTGGAGGAGACTTTCTTGGTTTATTGAGAGGTGCCATTCACAACAAAGAGTTATTTTTCAAGCTGTGCTCTATGGTCTGGGGTTGTCAGCCTTGGCTGCTCATCAGACACCTGGGAAGCTTTCAAAAAACAGTTGTCTCAACCTGTCTTGGTTTCCTAGGGCTTTATAACAAAATACCATAGAATAGGTGGCTTTAAAGAACAGAAATTTATTTTCTTATGGCTCTGGAGGCTACAAATTCAAATCAGGGTCCGGGTCATGTCAATTCCTTCTGTGGGACTGTTTCCTAGTTTCTGGTAGCTGATAGCATTCCTTGGCATTCTTTTGCTGTTTATAGATGCATCTGCTTTTTTTTTTTTTAATCATAAGACATCTCCCCATGTGTGTCTCTCTGTGTCTGTACTCCCCTTTATAAGACTCCACTAAGAACGGATTAGGTGTACCTACCCCACTCCCCTGCGGAAATCCTGGTGGCCTAGTGGTTAAGATCTATGGCTGCTAACCAAAAGGTCAGCAGTTCAAATCCCCAAGGTGCTCCATGGAAACCCTATGGGGCAGTTTTACTCTGTCCTATAGGGTCACTATGAGTCAACTTGATGGCAGTGGGGTTTTTTTGGTTTTCTATTCCCCTGTATGACCTCATTCACATAATAAAAACCCTAGTTCCAAATAGGATTACAGTCATAGGTACAGGTGTTAGGACTTTAACATATACATTTTTTTGGGGAAGAGAGGAACTTCAATTTATAACATGGCCCCAGTCAGATGTATTGACTCTGAATTTCTGGACACCAAGTATGGCATCTATAATTTTGAAAAGCTCCAATGATTATTCAGAAGGGCAGCCTGGGTTGAGAATTGGTGCCCTGGGGTTGAATGGATGGATATGGGTGGTGGCCTGCTACCCTCACTCCATTGCCTTCAGGCTGAGAACATCTAAGTTGATGTGCTTTTACACATTGAGTGAGAGGTTAAAACTCACTAATGTGAGAGGTTCACAGCCTTCCAACTCACCTGTTGCCTGCTTAGCTTCTTCTTGTCCCTCTCGCTCTCTTAGAGGGAAAGGAGACAGACTGAAAGAGTGCATTTCCCAAGAGGGAAGGTAGAGCATGTGGGGATGGAAGACAAACTTAAGGAGCCAAAATGGTGAAGCAGGATGACCGGGGTGAAATTTTTTCTTCTACAGGGGAGAAGGGAAGAATAAGAGACTTTCAGAATTAGACAGGGGTAGAAGTGGAAGTGGAGACTGGGGTACAAGAGTTTATATGTTAGGCTTTGTAGACTTATTTCTGGACAATAGGAAATATCTGAAAGAAGATAGAAATCGAGACTTCTAGCTGGGTCATGCATCTTTAAATGTGATTCCTCTCTGGAATGGGTTATTAGAGGGATGGATTATCAGTTAGGGGGTGGCAAAAGTAGTTGTGGGCTTCTTAATGATGTCCAAGGTCCACAATCTTTCCACTGTTCTACTCCATCAGCTGTAGTGGGATGGCTTTTTATCTTTATGCTCCATCCATGGTCACAAGATGGCATCGCATCCAGCTTCAAAGCAAGAAGAAGAGAGAAAGGGGTAAAGTCAGGAGCACGTAGCTTGCGCAAGTCGTTTTTTATAAAGAAGCAAAAGTTTTCTGGTTGTACTAGTAGACTGGATGGCCAAATTGGGTCATATTAACATCTTTAGCTGTAAGGGAGGCTAGGAAAGTGAGTATTTAGCTTTTATGGCATTTATAGTAGAAGGGGTGCAGGGAGAAAGGGGCTATAATTGGCTATTGGGTAGGCCAAACAACAGTGTATGCCACAGAGGGATAGGGCTGCACATCATAGCTTCACAGACCTTACGCCTGAGAGAAAAAAAAGTGAGCCCAGTAAAAGAAATTTGAAAACCACTGTTGTAGAACAGTCATTTTCAAGTTTCCAGAGTCCTTTAGGACTTGTTAAAAGCAGATGTCTGGGCCTCACTCCAATAGATTCTGATTTGGTAAGCAGGTTTGGGATAAGACCTGGGATTTCCCTTCTTAATACTCCTCTCAGATAATTCTGATGTAGGAGGTCTCTGGACAATCCATTAGGAAACCTTGTTTTTGAGAGACAAGCTAAAGTTAGTTCAGTGGTTCTCCAACTGGCTGAATGTTAGAATCATTGGGAAACTCTTTAAAATTATCAAAGCAATGCTCATGTATGGGCCCTCTTCCCAACAAATTAAATCAGAAACTCAGAGGTTGAGAGATCAGCATCATTTAAAATCTCCCAAGGTGATTCTCATATTTAGACAGGGTTGAGAATCATCACGTTAAAGATTCTACTGACTAACAAGCTTCTTGCATAAATAGTAAAGCCAGGAACAGCTGGGTGGCAGGAAGAAGCTACCTAACTCTCCATGCTGGCTCTTGAAAAGCTTTGAGAGGTTTGGATACAGAGGAGAGAGTGAAACAGGCTGGCAACCTTAGAGAAGGTAAATAGCAAATGATATGCAAAAAATAAATAGTGAAAGGTGAGGCCTCTCAAAATAGCTCAGTCTCTCAGGTCTACTAGTTTGAGATGCAGGCTTTCCAATACTGATTTTAAGACATTATATCATTTAATGTAGCATGTCTATAGAGCACAAGTTTATTAATATTTATATGGATATTGTAATTAAGTGTTTAAGTAAAATAAATATTGTTAAAAGTGGTAATCTCTGGAAGCCCCTGCAATCCATAACTGTAAAGGTAAACTACCCAGTTGGCAGCAATGCCATCTACTGTAAACTAGACTAAGCTGCTCACCACAGCCTCCTTGGGATCCAAAGAGGTGCCTGTTTTCAGTGGCAGGTTTAGCCAATTAAATGTGACCATTGCCTTTCTTAAAACTAGATCTAATGGCATTCTGCTGGTAGATAGAAAATTAAAAATATATGATTAACTACCGATGCAAGACACTAACCCTGTTATTCTGGACCAAGTGACTTTAATTGTGAGAATGTTGGCTGTGCTAAGACTCTGATGTGTCCAAAACGTCAGCTGAAATGTTAAGGAATGTGGTTAGTTCGTGCAGGTGACAAGATCAGCTCCATGGCGAAACAGGTTGCCAGGGAATGACCACCTTTTTGGGTGTTGCCAGTTTCAGTTTCCTGGCAGGAAAACAAAGAACAAAAAAGTGACTACATGAGAGGAAACTAAAAAAAGGAGATGGAAATTCTATTCCACAACCCTTGTTAAGGCACCAAGTATGTGCAAAGTAATGTTCATGCAGAGAACATGACGATGAACAAGAAACCAATCCTACCTTCAGAAGGACAACACACACAGCAAGTAAGTAGGAAATATGCAAGTCTTTTGAATACCATAAGGCATTCAAAAGTCATTCAAGGGCCCTGTAAGTTCAGAAAAGAGGAATTAACATTCTGCCTTGGAGCCTGGAGAAGATTTTAAATGAAGTGGTCGCTTTTGTTGTGAGAATTGAGACAGGCGTATTGTTTTGACAGACAGCGGTTAGGAGAAAGGCATGCCTGTTAGAGGGAACAGCATGAACAAAAACATGGAGGCAAGGTGCATTCTAGGAGTCCCTGGGTGGTGCAGATGGTTAATGTGCTAGGTTGTTAACCAAAAGGTTAGAAGTTTGAGTCCATTCAGGGGCTCCTTAGAAAAAAGGCCAGGTGATCTACTTGCCAAAAAAATCACAGCCATTGAAAACACTGTGAAGCATAGTTCTACTCAGACACACATGGAGTCACCATACTGGAGTTGGAATAGACTCGATATCAACTGGCAAATGTGTGTTCTGGTAATAGAGACATGATCTATGTTGGTGAATGGGAGGAAGGTAAAAAGCGGCCAGAAAGGTATGTCTGGGGAAGATTGCGGGAAAGTGCCTCCAATTGCTTGTTAAGGGTTATGATCCTTTTTTCAGGGGTTATTGAGAAACTGTTGGAGGTTTCCAGTGGGGTTGGGGCAGGTGGTGGGGGGGAGGTGAGATATTTAAATTATTTACCTCTCTAAATTATTTTTATCTGCATGAAACATTTTTTGAGGAAAATATCTGTTCATTAACCTGGTGTTAGGATACCGACAAACTCACTTAATCTGTAAACGATGCAGCCTTCTTTCCGTCCAGCCTGTTGTACTGAACACCCACGTGCCGCTGTGTTGGATGTCACTTTTAGAAAATGTCACTGCACTGCTTTGCAGGAGGTATTTCCTAACGGGCCCACCACCCCTTGATTGCATTAGAAATTAATTACGTAAACATTTCAGACTCCCCGCTTCCTGAATATAGTTGGCAGATAGCCAGAAAAATTGGCCATCCTAGAAGTTTAAAAGGAGAGTAATCGTTTGAAGGACTGGAAGAAGCCCTTTTGTTTGTAGCACACCTCATTGTGCCTCAGTTCGCCAATCTATAAAACCTGCATGATGATACAGTAGAATCTATCTCATAGGTTTGTTGTGAAGACTAAATGAGCGATGCATGTGACATGTTAGAGAGCTCAATCAGTGTGAGAGATTATTGCTACTGGTACTACTGGAGGAGCTGGGATTCAAGTCCCTGTGCATTTGACTTCAGATTCCATTCTTTCCACTTTGCCTCCCTAAGTGGTACTGATCTATCACAACGATAGGCTTTATGCTTCACCCCTGGTTGTTTCTTATCATTACTTTTCTCTCTTGACACATGTTATGGTAGCGTCTTTCTACGCAAACCCATCAGCTGTGACAGACAACGACAAGACCTGAGGGCTGGCACCAGAGAGGAGCAATTGGGAACTGCCAGTGCGATAAACAAGCAGGATAGGCTGCTTGTGTCTGGCACAGCTGCTGTACTGATGGATCTGAGCTCAACAGACTGCATCTAAGGAGGCTGAAATCCCAGGGCAGTCACCAGTTCTTACATGCAGTCAGGAGGGAGGCTTTCTCTTATGTTGTCTCAAGAAGGTCCATCCTCAAGAGTGCTAATAATGAACGATGGTCGGAAAATAAAAACTGGGCATCTGGTTAAAAGTAAAACTTAACATCTGGCATGAGGCTGCCAAAGGCTCTTCATGTTTGCCTCTGCAAGTAATATTTATAAGTAGAAGATCTGTGCTTGGCATCCTTGCAGATGGTCAGCACTTAAAAAGTTTGCTATCCATAGTGACCAAAGTTCATATGGGAAGTTTTACCTAGTAGTTGCTTTACTTAAAAACAAAATACTCTATCATCAGTTGAGCTTCTGTCTCAGTCAGGAGAAGCTAGGTTATATAGTACTTAAAAACAGTCTGAAAATATTAGTGACTTCTTACAAGAAAAAGAGCCCTGGTGGTGCAGAGGTTAATTGCTCAACAGCTAACCAAAAGGTCAGGGGTTTGAACCTACCAGCCACTCCATGGGTGAAAGATGTGGCAATCTGGTCCCATAAAGATTACAGCCTTGGGAGGAGGTGGGACCAAGATGGCAGAGTAGTCAGACACTTCTGGGGGTCCCTCTTACAACAAAGACCTGAAAAAACAAGTGAGTTGATTATATATGGCAATCTAGGAGCCTTGAACATCAAAGGCAAAGTTGAAGAATTAGACTGAGTGGCAAGGGGAGGGAGAGACAGTTCAGAAGCAGTGAGGAGTAGCCAGACCTGACCCGGTGGGAGCCGGCGCCCTGCAGGCCGAATCAGCTGGCAGGCGCGGTGAGGCAAGCAGTGGTGTTCAGGACAATTTTCCACATCAGGAGAGACTGAGAGGTTGAGAGTCTGCTCAGGCCTCCAGAGCCAGTGAAAAGCAGCACTCAATTGGCAAAAGATAGGTACATGCGTTTAACCTACCTACCACATGGATGAAAAAACACCCCATTTGGGAAGAACCTCTCTCCCATTTACCTGCTCCCTCCACCCTCTGCACCAGGTCCAGGGCCAGCTTCAGCAGTTGCCATGTCCCCTGGGCCGGAAGTAGGATGCACCCTGAACCATTCTTCCAGCCTTGGAGAGGGAACAAATTAACAAAGAGAAACAAACAGTCTGCCAGCTCCCCTAAGCCAGGATCTCAGGGCAGGCACAGCTCCTATGCCTAGGCACAAGCATAAGGGGTCCACAGACCTTGAATGCCTTTCACTCCTGGATAGATCTGTGTGGGCCCATTTCAACTGCATAGGCCATCATTAGCACAGTACAACAGGGTATATACCTGAAGCTTAACTTCACTGTATCAGCTATATGATGGAGTGGCAGGTTCATGACATTTGATACCATTCTGCCCATTAATCAGGGTCCTCACCTACCCACATCAGGGGCCTGAGGACTGATGGCTCCACTTATGCCACCTAGCCACCTACGACAGAGGTCCAAGAATAAGTGGTGCCTCCCAGTCCTTACAGCCAACAGCACTGGGTGCCCATAGTCTGGCTGAAAAACTCACCCACTTACACACTCTAGGGAACTGGGACCCACTTTCCTCCCAGACACTCAGGGGCAGCTGTCAGCCCCTTGCCTTGCTCAGCGCATGACACCCTACTGCAGCCAGATACCTGTGCCTACTCCAATCACCCTTGCCTGTCTAGGAATGTAGGTGAGAACCTGCACCACACACTTGGTGACTGACAGCCTAGACACCTGAGCTGAATTCATACAAGAAAAGCAAACAGACTGCTGGGCTCACATACTTAGTAACAGATCTAACCACCCGGTGACAGGATGTTAGAGCTTCAAAGGCACCAATGATCAAACTAGTTCACATAAGCAGCCTACTTGGGCATATCAAAACAAAAGAAAACAAGAAGCTAGGACACAGTAAGGAAACAGAAAATAAATAAATATAAAAACTTATTGATGGCTCAGAGAAAATAGTCAATATCAAATCACATAAAGAGGCAGACCATGATGGCTTCAGCAAGCTCCCAAAACAAAGACTCAAGAAATCTTCTGGAGGAAGAGAACTTCTTGAAATTACCAGAGGTAGAATATGAAAGATTAATATAAATATCTCTTCAAGAGATCAGGAAGGAGATGATGCAAAATGCAGAACAAGCCAAGGAACACACAGATAAAGCAATAGAGAAATCAAGAAGATTACAGAAGAGTGCAATGACAAATTTAACAGGCTGCAAGAATCCATAGAAAGACAGCAAACAGAAATCCAAAAGATTAACAATAAAATTTCAGAATTAGACAACTCAATAGAGAATCATAGGAACAGAATTGAGGCAATGGAAGTCAGAATTGGTGAGACTGAAGACAAAGCACTTGACATTAACTTATTGAGGAAAAATCATATAAAAGAATTAAAAAAAATGAAGAAACCCTAAGAATTATGTGGGACTCTATCAACAGGAATAACCTATGAGTGACCGCAGTACCAGAATGGGGCTGGGATAACAGAAAATACAGAGAATTGTTGAAGATTTGTTGGCAGAAAACTTCCCTGATATTGTAAAAGAAGAGAAGATTATCTATCCAAGATGCTCATCGAACCTCACACAAGGTAGATCCCAAAAGAAAGTCATCAAGACATATTATAATTAACTTGCCGAAACCAAAGATAAAGAGAGAATTTTAAGAGTGGCTAAGGATAAATTAAAAGTCATCTACAAAGGAGAGTCAATAAGACTAAGCTCGGACTACTCAGCATACACCATGCAGGCAAGAAGGCAATGGGATGACATATATAAAGCCTTGAAGGAAAAAAAATTGCCAGCCAAGAATTATATATTCAGAAAAACTGTCTCTCAAATGTGATGGAAAAATTAGGGCATTTCCAGACAAATAGAAGTTTAGGGAATTTGCAAAAACCAAACCAAAATTACAAGAAATACTAAAGGAAGTCCTCTGGTTAGAAAATAAGTAACATCAGATAACAACCCAAGACTAGCGCACAGGACAGAGCAACCAGATATCAACCCAGATGGGGAAGTCACAAAAATAAATCAAAGCTAAAACGCTGAAAATAGGGAAACAGAGACATCAATATGCAAAAGATGACAACATTAAAACAAAAAAGAGGGACTAAAAATGTAGTCATAAATCTTCCATATGGAGAGAAGTCAAGCTGATATAAAGAAATAAAAGATTGGTTTAAGCTTAGAAAATAGGGGTAAATATTAAGGTAACCACAAAGGAAAGTAACAATCCTACACAACTAAATAAAAAACAAGAAAAACATAAAGACATAGCAAATACAAAATCAACAACAACGAAAAAGATGAAAAGAAAATACATAAAGAAAAATGACTCAACACAGAAAGTTAAGTGGAACAAAGCAAATATCAACAACACACAAAAAAAGACATCAAAATGACAGCACTAAACTCATACCTATCAATAATTATGCTGAATGTAAATAGACTAAATGCACTAATAAAGAGACAGAGAGTGGCAGATCGGATAAAAAACATGATCTGTCTATATGCCGCCTACAAGAGATACACCTTAGACTTAGAGACACAAACCAACTAAACTCAAAGGATGGAAAAAAAGATATCAAGCAAACAACACTCAAAAAAGAGCAGGAGTGGCAATATTAATCTCTGACAAAATAGACTTTAAAGTAAAATCCACCACAAAGGATAAGGAAGGACACTATATAATGATTAAAGGGTCAATACACCAGTAGGACATAACTATAATAAATATTTACCCACCAAACAACAGGGCTCCAAAATACATACAACAAACTCTAACAGCACTGAAAAGAGAGATAGACAGCTCCACAACAGTAGTAGGAGACTTCAACACACCACTTTTGGTGAAGGACAGAACATCGAGAAAGAAGCTCAACAAAGACACAGAAGAGCTAAATGCTACAATCAACCAACTCGATCTCATAGACATATACTGAACACTCCATCCAACGTCAGCCAAGTGTACTTTCTTTTCCAATGCACATGGAACATTCTCCAGAATAGACCACATATTAGGCCATAAAGTAAGCCTTAACAAAATCCAAAGCATCGAAATATTACAAAGCATCTTTTCTGACCATAAAGCCATAAAAGTAGAAATCAAGAACAGAAAAAGCAAGGAAAAAATCAAACACATGGACACTGAACAACACCTTGCTCAAAAACTACTGGGTTATAAAAGAAATTAAGGATGGAAAAGAGAAATTCATAGAATCAAATGAGAATGAAAACACATCCTACCAGAGCCTTTAGGACACAGCAAAAACAGTGCTCAGAGGCCAATTTATAGCAATAAATGTGCACATCCCAAAAGAAAAAAGAGCCAAAATCAGCACATTAACTCTACATCTTGAACAAGTAGAAAGAGAGCAGCAAAAGATGCCCCCAGGCACCAGAAGAAAGCAAATAATAAAAATTAGGGAAGAATTAAATGAAATAGAGAATAGAAAAACAATTGAAAGAGTTAAAAAGACCAAAAGCTGGTTCTTTGAAAAGATGAACAAAATTGATAAACCATTGGCCAAACTGAAAAAAGAAAATTAGGAGAGGAAGCAAATAACCTGAATAAGAAATGAGATAGGTGATATCACAACAGACCCAACTGAAATAAAAAGGATCATAACAGAATACTATGAAAAATTGTACTCTAACAAATTTGAAAACCTAGAGGAAAAGGACAAATTTCTAGAAACACACTACCTACCTAAACTAATACAAACAGAGGTAACAGCTAAATAAACCCATAACAAAAGAAGAGACTGAAAGGGTAATTAAAAAACTCCCAACAAAAAAAAAGCTCTGGCCCAGATGGTTTCGCCGGAGAATTCTACCAAAGTTTCAGAGAAAGTTAACACCATGACTACTAAAGGTATTTCATAGCATATAAAAGGATGGAATACTCCCAAACTCATTCTATGAAGCCAGCACAACCCTGATACCAAAACCAGGTAAAGACACCACAAAAAAAAAAAAAAAAAGAAAATCATACACCAATATCTGTCATGAACATCGATGCAAAGATCCTCAACAAAATTCTAGCCAATAGAATTCAACAACATATCAAAAAAAATAATTCACCGTGATCAAGTAGAATTCATATCAGGTATGCAGTGATGGTTCAAGTTTAGAAAAACAATCAATGTCATCCATCACATAAATAAAAAGAAAAGACAAAAGACAAGAACCACATGTTCTTACCAATTGATGTAGAAAAGGCATTTGACAAAGGCCAACACCCATTCATGATAAAAACTCTCAGCAAAATAGGAATAGAAGGGAAATTCCTCAGTATAATAAAGGGCATTTATACAAAGCCAACAGCCAACATCATCCTAAATGGAGAGTCTGAAAACATTCCCCTTGAAAATGGGAACCAGACAAGGATGCCATTTATCACCACTCTTATTCATCATTGTTTTGGGGGTCCTAGCAGAGCAATTAGGCTAGTAAAAGAAATAAAGGGTATCCAGACTGGTAAGTAAGAAGTAAAGGTATCTCTATTTGCAGATGATATGATCTTATACACAGAAAACCCCAAAGAATCCACACGAAAACTACTGGAACTAATAGAAGATTTCAGCAAAGTTTCAGGATACACATACAAAAATCAGTTGGATTCCTCTACACCAACAAAGAGAACTTTGAAGAGGAAATCACCAAACCAATACCATTTACAATAGCCTCCAAGAAGATAAAATACTTAGGAACAAATCTAACCAGAGACTTAAAAGCCCTATGCAATGAAAACTGCAAGAAACCAAAAGAGACCTGCATAAGTGGAAGAACATACCTTGCTCATGGATAGGAAGACTCAACATTGTGAAAATGTCTGTTCTACTCAAAGCAATATACAGATACAATGCAATCCTGATCCAAATTCCAACAGCATTTTTTAACGAGATGGAGAAACAAATCACCAACTTCATATGGAAAGGGAAGAGACTTCATATAAGTAAAGCATTACTGAAGAAGAAGAACAAAGTGAGAGGCCTCACACTACCTGATTTTAGAACCTATTATACCACCACAGTAGTCAAAACAGCCTGATACTGGTACAACAACAGATACGTAGACCAACGGAACAGAATTGAGAATCCAGACATAAATTCTTTCACCTATAAGCAGCTGATATTTGAAAACGGCCCAAAGTCCATAAATTGGGGAAAAGACAGTCTCTTTAACAAATGGTGCTAGCATAACTGGATATCCATCTGCAAAAAACTGAAACAAGACCCATACCTGACACCATGCACAAAAAATGAACTCAAAATGGATCAAAGGCCTAAATATAAAATAAAAAATGATAAAGGTCATGGAAGAAGAAATAGAGACAATGCTAGGAGCCCTCATACATGGCATAAACAGAATACAAAACATTACTAACAATGCACAAGCACCAGAAGACAGACTAGATAACTGGGAGCTCCTAAAAATCAAACACTTATGTTCATCAAAAGACTTCACCAAGAGAGTAAAAAGACAACCTACAGAATGGGAAAAAATTTTTGGCTATGACAAATCTGATCAACTTCTAATCTCTAGAATGCACAAGATACTGCAAAACCTTAACAACAAAAAGACAAATAACCCAATTAAAAAACGGGCAAAGGATATGAACAGGCACTTCACCAAGAAGACATTCAGGTGGCTACCCGATACATGAGGAAATGCTCAAGATCATTAGCCATTAGAGAAATGCAAATCAAAACTACAATGCGATACCATCTCACCACAGCAACGCTAGCATTTATCCAAAAAACACAAAATAATAAATGTTGGGGAGGTTGTGGAGAGACTGGAACACTTATACACCATTGGTGGGAATGTAAAATGGTACAACCACATTGGAAATCGATTTAGCGCTTCCTTAAAAAGCTAGAAATAGAAGTACCATAAGATCCAGCAATCTTGCTCCTTGGAATATATCCTAGAGAAATAAGTGCCGTCACACGAATAGATATATGCACACCCATGTTCATTGCAGCATTGTTCACAATAGCAAAAAGATGGAAGCAACCTAGGTGCCCATCAATGGATGAATGGATAAACAAATTATGGTATATTTACACAATGGAATACTACTTAATGATAAAGAACAACAACTTATCCATGAAACATCCTGTAACATGAAGGAATCTGGAAGGTATTATGCTTAGTGAATTTAGTCAGTCACAAATGGACAAATATTGAATAAGATCACTATTATAAGAACTCAAGAAATGGTTTATACACAGAAGAAAACATTCTTTGATGGTTACGAGGGTAGGGAGGGAGGGAGAGGGGTATTCACTAACTAGATAGTAGGAAAGAATTATCTTAGGTGAAGGGAAGGACAACACACAATACAGGGGAAGTCAGCACAACTGCACTAAACCAAAGTTAAGAAGTTTCATAAATACAACCAAACACTTCAAGGAACAGAGTAGCAGGGGCAGGGGTCTGGGGACCATGCCTTCAGGGGACATCTAGGTCAATTAGCATAACAAAGTTTATTAAGAAAATGTTCTGTATCCCACTTTGGTGAGTGGCGTCTGGGGTCTTAAAGCTAGCAAGTGGCCATCTAAGATACATCAATTAGCCCCAACCCACCTGGAGCAAAAGGGAATGAAGAACACCAGACACAAGGAAAATATTAGCCCAATAGGCAGAAAAGGCCACGTAAGCCAGGAACTCCATCAGCCTGAAACCAGAACTAGATGGTGTCTGGCTACAACAAATGATTGCCCTGACAGGGAACACAACAGAGAGTCCCTGACAGAGCAGGAGAAAAGTGGGGTGCAGAACTCAAATTCCAGTAAAAAGACCAGACTTAATGGTTTGATTGAGGCTGGAGGGATCCCAGAAGACATGTTCCCCAGACTCTCTGTTAGCCCAGTACTAAAACCGTTCCTGAAGCCAACTCTTTAGACAAAGATTAGATTGGACTATGGGACATAAAATGATACTTGTGAAGAGAGTGCTTCTTAGCTCAAGTAGATACATGAGACTAAACGGGCAGCTCCTGCCTGGAAGCGAGATGAGAAGGCAAAAAGGCAGAGGAGCTGGTGGGATGGACATGGGAAATCCAGGGTGGAAAGGTGGAGTGTGCTGTCACATTATAGGTGGAGCAGCTAGGGTCACATAGCAATGTGTATATAAATTTTTGTATGAGAAACTGACTTGAACTGTAAACTTTCACTTAAAGCACCAAAAAAAAAAAAAAAAAAAAGATTACAGCCTTGGAAACCCTATGGGGCAGTTCTACTCTGTCCTATAGAGTCGCTATGTGTCATAATCAACTCGACAGCAATGGGTTTATTACAAGAAAGGTTTATTTTTCATTCTCAGAGAACTTGTACGTCTCTCCTCCTTAGCAATATCTACTTTTTACTGAGTATCTACAATGTGACAATTACAAGACTCTTATTTACAATATAGCCTTACTGTCTCTCTGAGAGGTGCCTGGGTGGCTTAAACAGCTTGCGCTGGGCCATTAACTGAAAGGTTCATGGTTGGAACCCACCCAGCAGCACTGCAGAAGAAAGTTCTGGCAATCTGCTTCCATAAAGATTACAGCCAAGAAAACCCTAGGGAGCTCAGTTCTATTCTGTCACATATGGGTCGCCATGAGCTGGAATGGACTTGATGGCAATGGGTTTGTTTTTTTAATCTCTTATAACTCTTTGAGGTTGATATTATTTTTGCAAACATGAAAACTGAGGCTCAAGTTCAATGAGAAAGTGGCAGACTGGGTTTTGAATTCAGGTTTTTCTAATGCTAAAACTTGTTATTTTAACTACTATGTTATGCTGCTCTTTTAAACATAATTCTGACATTTAAAAAAAATGTAAATTCACAAGTGTTCTCTCTCTAATATTCCTAGGGAAAAGGAAAATCCAAATATCATCATTCTACTATACTGATTGGCAATTGATTGGCATATGTACTTTATGTATACTAAAAAAACAACCTCTGCTGTTGAGTCAATTCTGACTCATAGCGACCCTGTAAGACAGAGTAGAACTTCCCCATAGGATTTCCAAGGAGCAGCTGGTGGATTTGAACTGGCAACCTTTTGGTTAGCAGCCGAGTTCTTAACCACTATGATACCAGGGCTCCTTATCTATCCTGGCTAACATATTTAGTGATGAAGCTGAAAATAAGATAGAGAGTGTTCTCACATCAGAATCACCTTGGATAACTCGTGGAAATGCAGATTCCAAGGCCCTCCGGTGGTCCTGGATACTCTTATAGTGCTGGTAGAAGGGCACTTTGGGACTCACTGACCTAAGTCTTCTACTTCTCTCCCAGTTCTATTGCCACCAGGCCATGCTGTAATCAGCGAAATTTGAAAACCCCTTGCGGAGGGCAAGGTTGGAACTCCACAACTCTGCTAATGCTTTTGCCCAAAGAGAATGTCTGAACTTGAAGGATGAATTTGAGTACAAAATGGAATTGCTGATTAAACTCCAAAAGTAGCATTAGCCATGCAGGAATAAACTGTCTCCATCTAGAGTACATTCACATCTAGATTTGTAAGAAGGCAATTAGCCTAATTAGTTCTGTAATGAATAATATTAACCTTTATAATATCATTATTGAGTCTACAATGCCAGTTTACTTACCTCCTCCTATTTTACGTCATTTGAAATTGAGATGAAAGTGGCATTTTCAAACAACTGCTCAACTCGGTGGAGGTAGGGGACTGGAAAAATGTCAAACTGGAGGTTCAAAGGCAAAAATGTCTGATGGATTATTTAAATTGTTCATATTTTCAATGTGACTACTTAAGCATCATGGCAAGATTGCTTAAAAGTAAGAATTGCATACTTTGATTTTTTGCTAAAATGTCATTGGATGGCTATAGATTAGTTTACCAAAAGTTGATTTGATTGTGTCATTTTTATGTCTGAAATCAGTGTTTCCGATCAGCTTTCCATCAGTTTTTAAAAGCTAGGGCACTTTTGGAAAATGCAGATCTCCTGGTCCACCCTGAGAATCTGTATTTTAATCTACTCTTTGGATCACTTTTATGGAAGCCATTTAACCCTCGTCTACAAGCCACCACCTACCTCTAAGGTAATGACTCCCAGATGGTGATACATCTTTTTAGATCTTGGAACATTACTTCTAAGGGTTGAATTAGCTAGATTCTATCCAGTTTTAAACTGATTCTCCTTCATCAAAATAAATGTCACCGCTTTTAATTAATTTAATTTCCAAAAAACTCTTAACTTCGCTTTTCCAATAACAATGACCTATTGTGACCTAACATGCAATTTCCAGTCACTCCTCTGAACTGAAAAAAGATAATACAGTTCTGTGCACAGGGGGCCAAACAGATTAATGAAGTAAAACTCTGGGAAATGAGATTTTTATCCAAAATTACAAACCTTATTTGGTGACTATAATGAATAGAGCGGGACTTTGGATAAGTGGACATAATCTACCCAGGAATTTAGCTTTGCCCTTTTATTTAACGCTTATTAGTAAAATCAGTAGTTTCTTCCGTTTTGCTATTTTCCCATATTAGGGAGTTGAAACATACATGATCCCTTATGGGGAAATCAGAAGCAGTTCACACCCATAGCTTCGCTAACCTTTCGGAGGAAATCAGTTTCAATTACTGGCTTAATATTTCAGAAGCACAGTAAGTCGCTTCCTAAGACATGGATTGATTTATGTGTTTTAATTTTCTTTAAAAACCTATAACTAACACCAAGATAATTCAATGATCGTTAGAATTCCATTTTTTTATACTGGAAAATCTGGCAAATACATATATATATATATATATATATATATACACACAGATATATATTTAAAACATGAGACACACTGGTGGCACAATGGTTAAGCTCTTGGCTGCTAACCAAAAGGTCAGCAGTTCGAACCCATCAGCCACTCCACAGGAGAAAGATGTGGCAGTTTGCTTCCATAAAGATTTATAGCCTTGGAAACCCTATGGCGTCGCCATGAGTCAGAATCAACTCGACAGCAGTGGGTTTAATTTTTTTTTAATATAAAATTTAACAATAATAGTATAAATAATATTACCAATGATCATGAGGATGGTGCAAGACTGGGTGATATTTTGTTCTCTTATCCATAGGGTCAGCTCGAGTCTGAGCTGACTAGACAGCAACTAACAACCACAATGATAATGTAATATATAACAAAATATAAAATGAAAATATAAACTAATGTGCTCTATAGTTGCATGAATATAAGAGCATATGTTCTTAAATATATTTATGTATACAATATATTTTTATTTATATATAATAAATACATATTTATCTAATATACTCTTATGCTGTTGCTGTGGCTGTTAGGTGCGCTCAGGTAGGTCCCAACTCATAGCCGCCCCGTGTACAACAGATCTAAAGGCTGCCTGGTCCTACGTTATCTTTGTGTTCCTTACTATGTTTGAGCCTGTTGTTGCAGCCACTGTGTCTGTCCATCTCATTGCGGGTCTTCTTCTTTTTCTTATAGGAATGAGAATATATTAATAAAATTCTTACTTTAAAATCTTAGAGAATGATATGTTTCAAACAGGACATTATCCTGTCCTCAAATTAGAAATTTATTATGGTTCACAGTTCCGTTTGGAAGTCAGTTGCTTGGAACTTGGAACAATGCATTATTTCTCATATTATATTAATTATTTAGGTTGTGTTATATTAATCATATTATTATAATATATGTACCGTACATTATAATAGTATTATAGAATAATGTGCTTATATAATATAGAGTTTGTTATATTATTATTTTGTGATATTACAAAGGTGGTTAGCCCACATATCTATTTAGTTTTTCTTGCTGAAATACTTTCCATTTGGCAGCAGTACTTTTCTACTACTTTTTATTTCTACTACCTGGTAGCACAGTTAAGCTACAAACTAAATGTGCTTTGATAGTCTCACCGAGATACCCAACTAATAATTATTATGCAGTCAAAATGAAAAATGTCTTATAGTAACAAAGGAATGTTTTGGCTTTGGAACTATTTCTTCCACTGGAGGGGATTTGGCAGATATCTAGCTCTTTTGACTAAGGGAGCCCCAATGTGGCATAGTGTGGCAATTTGGTTGGATATTTTAAAGGCCTGCATTTATTAACAATGGAGGCTCTGGCTTAATAGTAATATTAATGATGATCATCATAATAATCATAAAAACAAGAAGACCATTTATTAAGTGCTTATTACATTCAGGAACTGTGTCAAGAACGAAGATGTATCATCTCACCCAACAATCACAATAACCTTATGATTTTAGAGGAAACTGAAGCTTTCGATGTTTAAATGACTTTCCCAAGGTCGTTGAGCAAATCCATCACTTGATCTAGCCTGACTCAGTCAAAAGCCTACTTGCTTCTGTAATGTGCAGTATATCTGCTTGTACTTCTATTACCAAAAAAAAAAAATCATTATCCATTTTATAGAAAAAAATGGTAAATAAAATAAGAATATAGGAAAAAATTATGGTCTTAGCATTCAAAGATAACTGTTAATATTTTATGTATGTCTTCAACACCTTTCTCCACATATATGTGAATATATAATATAAACATAAAATTACAATATGAATAATGATTTAGCATCATCACTGTAAGAATATATTAATATTCAATTCAAAATTACATATTACAATGATTATGTATAATTATGCTTCACATATATATCTAATGTCAATCAATAAAATATATACATTACAAAATTTGTTTCAGACTCTATACATAATTCTATACTTACTTTTCTTAACTAATAATAATGCTATGACCATATCTCTATATCAATAAATATAGACAGATATCTTTATTCTTATTGGATGCTAAGAATTCTACAAGTGAGACAATTTGTTTAACCCTATTCTAATTATTTAACATTCAGCTCTTCCTGGTATTTTTATACTTTGACAAACAGTCTTATATATTTACCTTTGTTAATGTGCCAATTCTTTCCTTAGGATGAGATTATAGAATTAGAATTAGAAGGTCAAAATGTGTGAGCATATTTCAAGATTTTATGACATATTGCTAAATTGATCCCCAGAGGACTATAAAAAGTAAGTTCCTGATTGCAAAGTGTGAAAATGCTTATATCCCTACATACCAGACTATAGGGACACTATTCTTTCTAATCTTGATCAATTGCGTAAGCAAAAAACATGTCACTTTAATTTATACTTTTATTGCATTTTTATGTGTTTATTTCTATCATTTATATTTATTCTTTTGTGAACTTTATAGTCATATGGTTTGTCCATTTTTGTCTTCAGATGTTTATCTTTCTCTTACTGGCTTAAAAGTGTACTTTATATATTGAAGAAATTATCTCTTTATTATAGATATTGCACAGATTTGTTCCTCCACCATTTAAAAATTATGTTTTACCTTTTCAAATGGTAATTTTTACCTTTCTGAGTTTACATTTTTCCATAAACTCCATTACTTTTTTTAAATAACAGCTTTATTGAGGTAATCTCTTTGATGACTGTCTTAACAGATGATGGCAGGATTCTCGTATTTTCTTCTACATTCACTTGGTTGCAATATCACATGCCATGTAACCTCTGGAAAAGTCTGAGAATGAGCATGAGAAGAGCAAATAATGTATTATTGCTATTATGAAAATAGTCCTGACCTCGCAAAGCCTCTGAAAAGCTCTAGCATTTCTCCAAAGAATCACTGCAGTATAGTTCAGTGGACAAGAGAACTGGCATGGGAGCTGAATACCTGGGTCCCAACTTCACCATTTACTCACTCGTCGCATAGTGGTTAAGAGCTACTGCTGCTAACCAAAAGGTCTGCAGTTCGAATTCACCAACCGCTCCTTGGCAACTTTATGGAACAGCTCTACTCTGTCCTACAGGGTGGCTATGAGTCAGCAATGGGTTTAGTTTTTTTGGTTTGACCATAGCCTCTGTTATGGATTGAACTGTTGTTGTTAGGTGCTGTTGAGTGGGTTATGACTCATAGCCACCCTGTGTACAACAGAACGAAACACTGCCCGGTCTGGCACTATCCTCACAACCTTTGTTATACTTGAGCCCATTGTTGCAGCCACTGTGTCAACCCATCTCACTGAGGGTCTTCTTCTTTTTCCCTGACCCTCTCCTTTACTAAGCATGATGTCCCTTCTCCTGGGATTGAACTGTAGGTCCCCAAAATTTATGTTGGAATCCTAACCCTTATACTCATGGACATAATCCCATTTGGGAATAGGGTTTTCTTTGGTATGTTAATGTGAGGCCATATCAGTGCGGGTGTGTCTTAAACCTAATCAATTTTTTGGTGTAAAAAGAGCAGATTAGGCACAGAGATAAGCGAGAACTAATGGGGGAAAGAAAGATAGATGCCACATGGAGATCTCCAAAGAATTCCAGAGAAGCTGAGACAAGGATTTTCCCTAGAGTGGACAGAGGGAGCTTTCCCCTAGAGCTACCACCCTGAATTTGGCGTTCTAAGAAACTATGAGAAAATAAGTTTCCATTCATTAAAGCCACCCACTTGTGGTATTTCTGTTTTAGTAGCACTGGATAACTACTACAATTTCCTTAACTGTAAAATAGGGATAATAGTACAGATAGTCCCTGATTTTCAATGGGGTTCTGTTCCGATGACTCCATCGTAAGTTGCTTCTGATGTAAGCTGAAAACCTCTTTTTATTTTTTTAGTTTTCATTATGATTAGCTTTTATTATCATTATCTTTATAAATCCAATCTTTGAACATCTATGAATGAACATCTGAGAATGATATCAGCAAAGTACAAGCTGTGACACTGTATGTAGTACATCTTACTAATGATAAGACATCTAAAACAAACAACAGATGGTTGTAAGTGGTCATAAGTGCAGTCGTTGTAATTTGAATACATTGTAAATCAAGGGCTACCTATAGTGAGGATTAAATCAGTTAAAATATCCAAAACACATAAAACAGGGCATGGCAAAAAGTAAACACTTCATACTGAGGAAACCGTTTTAACCCTCCTGGAATCCAGATTTCTGCGTCCATGGAGTTGGGTGACCCACCCAGCCCATTTGCTCTTAGGTGTCCTTTACAACCTTGAGCTTCTAAGGAACTGGTTTTCCTGGAGTCACCTTCAGGCCAAACAATAGCCTAGTAAGCTGCTTAGCAGACATCATTTTGCCTTAGGCATTGGGCTCTTTTGGAGAATTATCTATGTGCAGACGTTTTCAAGCAGCAGGAACTCCAGGGTCTGACTGGAAGCTGTGCTTTAGGATATATGGCATGTCCTTAATGACTGCTTTTACAACTGACTGACCCTGAAACCCTGCATGTGCTCTGACTCTATCTCCTCAGAAACCAACGTGAAGGGAATTTACAGTGACCTTCAGGGGACTACCCTGTCTGGACCTCGCCTATATAACCTGCTTTCCCTGTTCCCTCTTTGGACCGCCTTCATGATACTTTTGGTTGACGCTGCCTGATTTGAATCTTGTCTACTCACAATAAATATATTCTGTTGCACTAATTACTGATGTTTCTCTGCACATTTAGGTTTTTAACAATATCCAATAGTTATTATTATTATCTCTTTTCTACATTGAGAAACCTGAGGCTTAGTGAGTTCCTAGGCTTTGCATCCATCTGCGTCAGATTTTAGCTATGAAACACTGAATACATTTTTTAACATTTGGGAGCCTTAGCTTTCCATACGGAAGATGAGAATAATAAAAGTGGCTGTCCCATAGAGTTGTTGCTGTTGTTGTTATGTGCCTTCAAATCAGTTCTGACCCATAGTGACCCTACGTACAACAGAATGAAACACTGCCTGGTCCTGCACCATCCTCATAATCGTTGTTGTGCTGGAGCCCATCGTTGCGGCCATTGTGTCAGTCCATCTCGTTGACAGCCTTCCTCTTTTTCGCTGACCCTCTACTTTACCAAGCATGATGTCCTTCTCCAGGAATTGATCCTTCCTAATAACATGCTCAAAGTATGGGAGACATGGTATCGCCATCCTTGTTCGTAAGCAGCATTCTTGTTCTTCTTCCAGGACAGATTGATTCCTTCTTTTGGCAGCCCATGGTATATTCAATATTCATCATCAACACCATAATTCAAAGGCATTACTTCTTCGGTCTTCCTTATTCCAGCTTTCGTATGCATATGAGGTGACTGAAAACACCACGGCTTGTGTCACGTGCACCTTAGCCCTAAAAGTGAATTTTTCTTTAACACTTTGAAGAGGCTTTTTTGCAACAGATTTGCCTAATGAGATGTGTCACTTTAGAGTTGTAGTAAGTATTAAACGAGACAGCACATGTAGAGTACTTAGCACGGTGAGTGATGTTCAGGAAACACTCAGTATGTCTTTGTTGTTACTAATGATATAATTATTACTACTATTGCATATGGCTTTTTATATACATGTTTATGTATACCTGTACACACACACACTCACTTAAAATATGTACTGGCCTGTGGATACAAGCAAATAAACCATGGCTTGACCAAAACAGTCAGGTTGGTCAACTCAATTAGATATCTAGCCTACGAGGTTGTCAGTTTAAATGGGATGTTTTGAAGTTGACAGAGAACTTTGCTTTTTGTTAATATCCAAGTGGGAGGAGAGTGGCATATGAATGCTTATCAAATAGCAATGCCCTAACAACTGGGATTATTTAAAATACTAGTAGATACCCATAAGGTATCTCTGGATGGTACAAAGGGTTAACCAAAATGTTGGAGGGTTAAGTCCACCTAGAGGCACCTTAGAAGAAAGGCCTGGCAATCTGCTTCTGAAAAATCAATCAATCAAAACCCTATGGAGAAGTCAGCACAACTGGACTAAACCAAAGCTAAGAAGTTTCCTGAATACAATCAAATACTTTGAGAGACAGAGTAGCAGGGGTAAGGGTCTGGGGACCATGCTTTCAGGGGACATCTAGGTTAATTGGCATAACAAAGCTTATTACGAAAATGTTCTGCATCCTACTTTGGTGAGTGGCATCTGGGATCTTAAAAGCTTGCAAGCGGCCATTTAAGATGCATCAATGGGTCCCAACCACCTGGAGTAAAGGAGAATGAAGAACACCAAAGACACAAGGAAAGTATTAACCCAAGAGACAGAAAGGGCCACATAGCAGCATCAGGGACTTCATCAGCCTGAGACCAGAAGAACTAGATGCCACCTGGCTACCACCAATGACCTCCTTGACAGGGAACACAACAGAGAGTCCCTGATGGTGCGGCAGAAAGATGGGGTGCAGAACTCAAATTCTAGTAAGAAGACGAGAACTTAACGGTCTGACTGAGACTGGAGGTACCCCGGAAAGCATGGCCCCTGGACTCTATCAGCCCAGAACTAAAACAATTTCTGAGGCCAACTCTTCAGACAGGGATTGGACTGGACTGTGGGACATAAAGTGATACCCGTGAAGTGTGCCTCTTAGTCAAGTAGATACAAGAGACCAAAGGGGCAGCTTCTGTCCAGGGGTGAGGTGGGAAGGCAGAGAGGGCTAGGAGCTGGTTGAATGGACATGGGGAATCAGGGGTGGAAAGGAGGAGTGTGCTGTCACAGAATGGGGTGAGCAATTAGGGTCACATAACAATGTATGTATAAAATTTTGTATGGGAGACTAACTTGAAATGTAAACTTCATTTAACTACAACAATAAAATAAAATAAAGTACAATCCCAACCAAAAAAAAGAAAACATTGTGTTCATATTTTTAAATATATTGATGTGGACCTAAAATAGTTTCCATTTTAAAATAGAAATAAAATTTGAAATATAACTCTGTAAAAAAAAAAAAAGAAAGAAAACCCTATGGAGCACGGTTCTACTCTGACACACATGGGGTCACCATGAGTTGGAGTCGACTCCGTGGCAACTGTTTTTTTTTTCAATATTCATAAAATCTCTTATTATTTTGCTATTTATTATAAAGCTCTGAACTGTTGCTTGGTAACAATTAAATTCAAAAACTTCAACTCTGACATGGTTGAATGGCTGATTGGTCTTTAGAAATGACAGTTTTTGGATTAATTAGGAATTAAATCAGCATATCACTTCACATCTAAACTGAGAGTATCCATCTAAACTTCTTCCTCTGATAATTAAAATGTAATGTGTAATCCCAGTAGGTTTGCTTTGCTGTGTTTGTTTTTGTCTTAGATGATATATTAGGAGGGCTTTCTTCACTGCAAATTATAATTACTTAATTTTAACTTTTATGTTACAGTTTTTTAACAAGGGAAGGGAAATAAACCACAATAACGATGTTTTGTGGATCAAACAAATTTTCTTTAAAAATATTAATAATTTTAGGGCTGGCTCTTTGGTGTAAAGAAAATACAAGCCTAATACAAAATCTTACTGCAAACATCTAGAGATTTTGGATAAAAATAAAACACATTTTTTAATTTATTCATTCATTCATCTATTTCTCTACTTATCTATGTCTACCTGCCTGCCTGCCTGCCTATCCATCTATCAGCATGGCGAATTTCACTGGACATAAAGGGTAATATATATGCTCTAGAATTGGAGAGAATGCTGTTAGCCACACAACAGAGCCGCCTGGTGGGCATTACTGGACCTGGTCATGTATGGTCTGTGCAGGGACAGAAACTATCTTGAGTGCGTGAGTTGGGTCAAAACTCTAAGGAAAGAGGACTTAGAAAAAGAAAAGCACCTACTGACTTGGGAAGGCAAACTAGGAAGCTCATCTGAGCCCTGGATCAGGCTGGGGAAAATATAAGTTTCCCTTGAGAAATGAAAACCATGATCTCATAGGATCAGAGTCTGAATTTTAACCCTGTGGATCACAATGGGCCAATCCAGTTGTGCATAAGGTCATCATAAATCAGGGCAGATTTGATGACTGCTAACAACAATATTAACAACAACAACAACATCTTTTTAGATGACATGAATGAATATATCCAAGCTAATGAGATGAAGATATGTAGTGGTCTTGAATAGTTTCAATGTTTGTTATTGTTGGGTGCCATTGAGTTGATTTCAACTCATAGCAACCACGTGTGACGAGTAGAACTGCCCCATAGGGTTTTGTAGGCAGTAATCTTTTATGGGAGCAGATTGCCAGGTCTTTCTCCTGCAGAACTGCTGGGTGGGTTTGAACCACCAACCTTCTGTTTAGCAGCCTAGTGCTTAACCGTTGTGCCACCAGGACTCTTTTTTTCAATATCTAGGTGAGTGAAAAATGTAATCCTTTTTATATAGGTCTTGTAATCTCTGTGAAATTTAAGTGTTGCTGTTGTTAGGTTTGCTGACTCATAGCAACCCTATGTACAACAGAACAAAACACTGCCCAGTCCTGCGCCATCCTCACAATTCTTAACATGCTTGAGCCCATTGCTGCAGCCACTGTGTTAATCCATCTCATTGAGGGTCTTCCTCTTTCTCGCTAACCCTCTACTTTACCAAGCATGATGTCCTTCTCCAGAGCCCAGTCCCTCTGATAACATGTCCAAAGTATGTGAGACGAACTCTCCCCATCCTCGCTTCTACTAATGAGAATTCTGGCTGTACTTCTTTCAAGCCAGATTTATTCGTTCTTCTAGTAGTCCGTGGTATATTCAATATTCTTCACTAACACCATACCTCAAAGGCATCAATTCTTTGATCTTCCTTATTCATTGTCCAGCTTTCACATTCATATGAGACAATTGAAAACACCATGGCTGAAGTCAGGTGCACCTTTGTTCTCAAAGTGACATCTTTGCTTTTCAACACTTTACAGAGGCCTTTTACAGCCGATTTTCCCAATGCAATACATCATTTGATTTCTTGACTGCTGCTTCCATGGGCATTGATTGTGGATCCAAGTAAAATGAAATCCTTTACAACTTCAATATTTGCTTCGTTTATCATGATGTGGCTTATTGATCCAGTTGTGAGGGTTTTTGTTTTCTTTATGTTGAGGCATAATTCATACTGAGGAGTTACAGGTAAAAGAGACAAATCCATCTGTACATTCACAGTGTATTTAAGTCTCTTAATTGTCCAGTTTTTCATTTTGGGGGATACTTAACAATCTTGAACACATATATACTCTTCGTTGGGCATTGGGAATACCGAAAGAATTTAACGTTAGTGATTTTTTTTTCCTTTGCTTTGATCAAAGCAAGAGCAGCAAATAAGCTCTGTTTCAAGCCCTTGCAAACAAATTAGGAGTATTTTAGCAATTAGCATTGCAAGATCTCTTGCTTGGGAGACCCCCTGCAGCAAAGAGTTAATGTTTAAACTATTTAAAATTCAGGGGTGGTTAATAAGGCAGTTCTAAGGCTCTTTCCATTTCATAACCACATCAGAATTTTTAAAGCAGTTTTTCAGTTATTCCAGCCAATTTTTTAAATTGGATTTATAAGCTTATTGCAATTTTATGTATTTTGTACTTTAACCCATATTTTGCAATATCTCACAGGCTATCTTTGATGCTGTTACATTTGCAAGCGGAAACGTTGAAGCAGAACCTCTAAATTCCCCTCACTTCTTAAAAAACAAATTCCCCTGTCTCTCTTGTGACCCCACTTGAGCAATTGCGAGGAAAATGTGAACTCTCTCATTTCTTTCATTTCTTCTAATAAACATTGTATTCTTGATAGAAATCGCCACCATCATTCCACACACAATTGTTAAGCTCATACCGTGTGAGAAGCAACACAATATGTAGGCACAGGGGTAGGTTACCCAGCAAGCAAGCTAAGCCTAGCTAGGTTCACTACAGATTAGTAATTACCTTGCTTACCTTGCTTACTGGGTCATCCGTCCCTGTCAGGGACTGTAAATTTGAAAAGCGCCTTTGACTCTGTAGGAAGGTGCTGTGGGATGGGGAGAGAGTCAGATGCCAGACATACCTAGAAGCAGAATCTTTGATGTGGTGAAAAAATGTGAAATTATTCACTACAGGGATGTGGTAAGCACACTGCTTACCTTGCCTGCTGGATAATCAGCCCCTGTGTATGCACTGAGAATGCAAACATTTCTATGGCAAAGTCTTGGCTCTTAAAGAGCTCACAGCTAATTGAGGCAAGCAGTCATGTAAACAGATGTCCACAACACACTTAAATAAGGGGGATAATAGAGGCGATGAAACCAAGGCACAGGTGCATGCCCTTAGCAGCGGAGGCAAGGGTCCGGGAACATTTACTAAGGAAATCTGAAATGAGTCCTGAAGAAAGTGAAGGACTTTACCAAACAAACAGAGCAAGGGGAACTGTATGAGCCACTCAATTATTTATTTAGAATATCTCCTTAAGTCCACAGACCAAATACGGAAAAGGCATTCCTTGACTCAGAGAATCCAGTGGTACATCTATCACTGTTACTTGTCTTTGTTTTTATAAACTCATTTTTCTCTCTTTATCTTATTTTCTTTTTTTAACTTTTCTGTTTATAAAAACAAGTACTTTATAGAACAGCTCTTTAAAATGTTTTCCCCCATGCATTTCATATTTTGCCATGCAAACGTTTGCAGGTAAAATGCCTCCTGAATTCTCCTATACATTAGAAAGGGGAAGACCTGGTGGTACTTTAATTCTGTAGTCCCCAGGGCCTGTATCATCTCCTTCATCTCTTTTCTCGTTATCTCAGACTTCATTTCTTGGGTTAAAGTAATGTTCTTATTCCGGTTGAATGACCAACCTCTCTAATGCCTGCTTCTTCGAGCATGTTGGCTGTGAGCTCCTTATTAACCAGTTGCCATTGAGTGGATCCTGACTCATGGTGACCCTATGTGTGTCACAGTAGAAGTGTGTTACATAGGGTTTTCAATGGCTGATTTTTTGGAAGTAGATCACCAGACCTTTCTTCTGAGGCACCTCTGGGTGGAGTCAAACCTCCAAAATTTTTGTTAGCAGCGGAGCACATTAACAGTTTGTACCACCCAGGGATCCCCAAATCCTTGTTACAGTCTCCTAAAGCCATGCATTGAGCTTTGATAATTAAAAAGAATTTTTTTTCTCTCTTTCTACATAATTCCTTTTTTGGGATTTTTTTTTTTCCCCCTTTTTGCCACCTGTTGGAGTTGCACTCATGAGACTGATGTTCAAGTTTATTCTTTTAATCCCTGACAACGGAGATAGTTCTTCCTTTGATAATTAGAGGTTAGATTGAAGTCTGCCCTTCAAATTTACTCAACTTTCTGTTTTAAAGAAATTTGACTCCATTCACATAACAGATACAGCCAAGAACTCTATAGAGTCAGTCTGCCAGTTTTACAGTAACAGGGATGAAAGGGCTGCTGACGTTTTTCAACGACTACGGAATCGTTAGTTGAGTGTGTATTCCAAGTTGTGCTCTTTCCTCTCACTGGTCTCTGATCAGCTTGCCAGTTTTGCTGCCCTCACTTGAATGAGAAGGAGAAGGAGTGTTTAATTCTCTATGCAAACTTTTACTATCCTGGCTGTTTATTCAATTAGGACTCTTATCACATTTTTTACAGAGGATGCACTAAAGATGAGGTGGGCTCCATGACTTGCTCTAGGTGTCACATCCTGTGTAAAGGGGCAAGTGTGACCTTGGGAAAGGTTCTTAACCTTCCTTGCATTAGTTCCCTCATCGATAATAAGGGGATATGCTGGAATCAACTTGATGGCAGTAGGTTTGGTTTTTCAGCTTGATCATAAATGGCCATGTCTATCTGAAAAATCCAGATGGTTCTCTGGAATTTGCTCACACTATTCCAAGGTAAGGAGCCCTAGTGGAGCAGTGGTTAAGAGCTCAGTTGCTAACCAAAAGGTCAGCAGTTTGGATCCACCAGCTGTTCCTTGGAAACCCTATGGGACAATTCTAGTCTGTCCTATAGGGTTGCTATGAGTCAGAATAGACTTGATGGCAATGGTTTTTTTTTTTTTTTTTATTCCAAGGGTGGGGTCCCTGGTGGTGCAAATGGTTAATGTACTCAGCTGCTAACCAAAAGGTTGGATGTTCCAGTCCACTCAGAGGTACCTTGGAAGAAAGGCCTGGCAATTTACTTCAAGGGAAAAAAAAGCCATTAAAAACTTTATATGGGATTAAACTGACAACAGCATCTCAAAAGTTTAGACAGGAAGCATAGGGGACAGTGAGTTTATGTTAATGGTGAAGGGACAATTTGGAAAAGAAGGGTGAGAATGATTTCACAACTTAAAGAATGGAATCAATGTCACTGAAGTGTACATGGAGAAATTATTGAATTGGTGCAGGTTCTGCTGGATATATTTTTAACAAAAATAAGAATAAATTATTAAAAACTAGAAATAAAGGAAGAACCCTACAGAGCAAAGTTCTGCTCCTACACACATGGGGTCTCCATAAGTCAAGGTCAACTCAATTGCAACTTTTTTTTTTTAGTTCCAAAAGTATTGGGGAATTTGTCTTGAAAGATCATCTTATTAAACTATAGTGTCCTGGAAGGGTGATTACATCATGGGGGATTACCCCTGTGTTCAAACAGTTAAATCCCTACTCCTAACAACTTGCTTGAAATTACAAAAAGTTACTTAGATTGTTCTGAATGATGTTGACTCGTGCTAATTTTTCTTCAAGAGAGTAACTTGAACATTTAATCAATCCCAGAATGGATTTGTTATTAAAATGGTTGATAAAGTGTGCTGTTGTACTGCAGGGAAAGGCCTAGCACAGTGCTCGAGTACAGAAGACATTCAATCTATGCTGAACTAAAGTGAAGACTTCATGGAGAGTCTCCGGCTTCACTGCTCATTAATGTGATGCAGCTGACTGAGAGAGTCCAGCGCAGGGCTACTTTGCATGGGTTGATTACATGATAGATTTCTATTCTGGTATTAAACCAGCCACGCAAAGGGTTTCTGAGACAGATCTGGTGCCCCTCTTTCATTTATGTCTAGGAAATCTTGTATACTTCTGCATTTGCATTTTGGCTCAAACATTTTAAAAGTGGGAATCCAAAGTATGCTCAAGTCAAGTTTTCAGATCCACTAGTAATTCTCTGCTGAGATTAAGATAGACATTTGAAGCAGCGTTGTGATCAGATTTGTTGGGGTAATTCAGTGTGAACTGATCAACATCTATACTTAGAATCAGTGCTTTTATAATGACTCATATTACATATTGTGTGTATATGTGTGTGTATGTGTATGATGTCTTAGACACTAAGACTTAGAAGAGATGCAATTATGAAAGATGTTTTTTCATCATTAATTGCAAAATCCATCTAGTGTGAAAATCCAAGCTACAATAAGCATTTTAACTCCCGAGTACCTTAGCGCACATCCATTAGAACAGTCTCAGATCTGACTAAAACAGGGAAGAATTTCATGTCTTCAAAAGAAAAAGATGAAGTGTTTTCAATTTTGTAGTCTTTTTTTTTTTTTTCCCCAGAAACTTGACTTATTTTATGACCTTGGAGCTGTATCTGTTAACCACCTGGAATAATAGCTTCTGGCTCAGAATGTCAATAGTTAAGTTCTACAGTAATCATTTTTAATATTCCCTTTAAAGAAACACTGAACAATTTGGTTTTGACTGATTGCAAACCTCTCTAAGAATTCTTAAAACATCGATCCATTATCTCATTTCTTGTCTATTTTCCCAGCCCTAGCTCAGACCTTGATTGTCTAGTATCTGGACCATTGCAAAGATCTGCAAAGCCATTGTAGTGCTTCCTCTTTCAAGTTAAAGCTGCCTGATACAGCCTGTAAGTTAACAGGCACTTTGTCTCGTTCGCCACCATATGTCCGGCACCTGGAATAATACTGGTACATAGCTGGTGCTAAAACATGTTTTGTTGAGTGAAAAGATATCTGATTTTTCTTGCCCCCCTATTTACAAAACAAACAAACAAAAAAAAGCCCACCTTAAATTACCTAACTTTAATGTTTCCCCAGGAACACAGGTGGCACAACAGATAAGCATTTGGCTGCTAACCAAAAGGTTGGTTGTTCGAACCCACCAGCAGCTCCACGGGAGAAAGATCTCGTGATCTGCTTCAGTAAAGATTGTTGTTGTTGTTAGGTGCTGTTGAGTCAAATGAAACATTGCCCAGTCCTGCACCATCCTCACAGTCATTGCTATGGTTGAGCCCATTGTTGTAGCCACTACGTCAATTCATCTCATTTAGGGTCTTCTTTTTTGCTGACACTGTACCAAGCATGACATCCTTCTCCAGGGACTGTCCCCTCCCGATAACATGTTCAACGTAACTGAGATAAGGAGCATTCTGGCTGTACTTTTTCCAAGACAGATTTGTTTGTTCTTTTGCAGTTTTGCAGTTCTTCCAGCAGTCCATGGTGTATTCAATTTTCTTTGCCAACACCATAATTCAAAGGCATCAGTTCTTCTTTGGTCTTCCTTATTCACTGTCCAGCTTTCTCATGTATATGAGGCGATTGAAAATACCATGGCTTGGGTCAGGTGCACCTTAGTCCTCAAGGTGACGTCTTTGTTCTTTAACACTTTAAAGAGGTCTTTTGCAGCAGATTCGCCCAATGCAATATGTCTTTTGATTTCTTGACTGCTGCTTCCATGGATGTTGATTGTGGATCCAAGTAAAATGAAATCCTTGACAACTTCAGTCTTTTCTCCATTTGTCTTGATGTTGCTTATTGGTCCAGTTGTGAGGATTTTTGTTTTCTTTATGTTGAGGTGTAATCCATAGTGAAGGCTGTAGACTTTGATCTTTGTCAATAGGTGCTTCAAGTCCTCTTCACTTTCAGCAAACAAGGTTGTGTCATCAGCATATTGCAGGTTGTTAATATGTAGACTGAGGAAATAATCCAAGAAGCTGGACTATATGAAGAATGCAGCATCAGGATTGGAGGAAGACTAATTAATAACCTGCAATAAAGATTACAGCCTAGAAAATCCTATGGGCAGTTCTACTCTGTCACCTGTGGTCGCTATGAGTCAAAATTGACTCAATGGCATATAACAAAAATAACGTTTCCTCACTGCATTTACAGAATGATTCTTGGTTCAGCATTCAAAGCTCACTCTGATCTATCTCTAGTCTAAATATTCAGCTTCATTTCCCATCTGTCCTATTCTTCAGTCCACCCTGCTTCTATTTCATTCTCTATGTTCCTGTCTGATCTAGGGGCTTCCTGTTCCCTGAACATGCTCTCCTGCTGCCCTGACCGTCGCTCAGGCCCTTCTTATTGCCTGGGATCCCCTTTCAGCTCAAATAGTCCCTCCTTGGAAAGTGTTTCATGGATCCATCTAGTCTTCATCTGAATTTATTATCCACTTCTATGTTCCTTTGCTGTTTTATACTTCTTCTGGCATTTTTGCCTCATAGCATGCCCACCTGTGTATACGTAACTCTCTTCCCACTAGGTTGTAAGTGCCTCATCTTGTGTATCTCTGACTGACTGACTGGCCCAGACCAGAGTTGTTCATATTAATGTTGTTTGGTATAATCTCTTCCATCAACCTTCCTAAAAGTCCCTCCATTAAATTCAGATCTTAAGGGACTTTTGGAAATGCTGGCTTTAATTAGAATAAGGCATCACGTTGTTTTAGATTCCCTGGGAGAAGTATCAAAATAATTCTTTAATGTATCACTTGGGATTAATCAGTCTGATTGAGAAATTCTTGAGCATCCAGAAACACTCATATATAAGCCAGGCCTTTTGGGGGTTATATACAGCAAGGGTTCTCAGTACCAGTTGATTATCAAAATCACCCAGGATATTTTAAAGATCTAACTTCCTGGAGATTCTTATTTGGTGGCTCCAGGACCAGGACCAGGAAACTGTGTATGTAAAAAGCTCCCTGGTGTCATGGATTGACTTGTGTCCCCCAAAAATATGTGTATCAAGTTGCCTAGGCCATGAGTCCCAGTTTTCTGTGATTGTCCTCCATTTTGTCATCTGATGTGGTTTTCCTATATGTTGTAAATCCTAACTCTATGATGTTAATAAGGTGGGATAGGTGGCAGTTATGTTAATGAGGCGAGATTCAATCTACAGGATTGGATTGTGTCTTGAGACAATCTCTTTTGAGATATAAAAAAGAAAAGCAAGCAGAGAGACAGAGGGACCTCATATCACCAAGAAAGCAACACAGGGAGCAGTGCGCATTCTTTGGACCTGGGGTTCCTGCATGGAGAAGCCCCTAGTTGAGGGGAAGATTGATGACAAGGACTTTCCTTCCTCCAGAGCTGACAAAGAAAGACTTCCTTTACAGCTGACACCCTGAATTTGGACTTCTAGCCTACTAGACTGTGAGAAAATAAATTTCTCTTTGTTAAAGCCATCCACTTGTGGTATTTCTGTTACAGCAGGACTAGATGACTAAGAAACCTGGTGATTCTAATGCCAACCTGGTTTGATAATTATGGGAATACAGGATTTGATGAAGGGAAAACTTTCAAGAAGGATGTGATCGATAAGAACATAAGATAACTGAGTACACTGAGTACAAGGGATGGAAAAGAGGCACAAAGAAAACCAAAGGTGAAGGGAAATTCACTCAACCTTTAACTACTACATTGAAGTGGCCAGCCCAGTGGTGCATGCTGGAGATACCAAGTGAACAAGGGCTCTGTTCTCACTGATGCTACCCAGGAAGGGAGATAGATGATCCACTTCCTAGAATGGGAGAAGTACCTGGAGGTGAGGCCACACAAGGCAGGACTATCCAACTAAGTGTGTGTTTGTGCATGGGGTCAGGGCCAGGACGGCACCCAGAGGAACTAGGAGTTAATGGGAGATTTGAAGTAAGAGTAGGCAGGACACAGGGGCTGAGAAAGAATAGTGTCAGGGAAGACCAGGAGGTCATAAAAAGCATGGCATATTTGAGAAAAAAATTTAGAAAGCTGGAAGGCGGGGCAGAGCCGGGAGAGGCAAGAGATGAAGGGGATGTCAGAGCTGTTCAGAGTGACATTTTAAGATGAACATTCTGGCTACAAAGTAGCAAATGGAATGGAGAGGGCTCTGCTACAGTCATCCAAGTGAGACTTAATGGCCTGAACCAGGGTGGTGGCCATGATGGTGGAAAGGGTGAGGAGTGAGTCAGGAGGTAGATTACAGAGGATTTGGAACTGATCACAGAGTAGGAGGGTTCAAGGACACACCCCACACCTCTAGCCTAATCCTAATCCCTTCTGAGGGGTGTTTTATAAAATGGGAGTCACACATAAGGGATAGACACCTTGTGACGACGAAGGCAGAAGCATCTATATGCAGGAAAGGAATGCCAAGGATTGCCGGCAGTCACCAGAACTTGGAGAGAGGTAAGGAACAGTTCCTCTCCCAAAGCTCCAGGAAGGCATCAACATGGCTGATATTCTGATTTGGACTTCTAGCCTCTAGAACTGTGAGAAAATAAATTTCTGTTCTTTAAACCACCCACTTTGTGGTATTTTGTTCTAGCTTCCCTAGGAAACTAAGGCAAGTATGTTTCAGAGAACATTTGTGGGGCTTTGTTTCTATTGAAGAAATTTGCGTTTAGTAGGTAGCTACAAATTGTATTTTTCCCACCCAGGCTTCTCCAATTGAAGAAGGCAGTAATTAATAAGTTGTACTAATGTTCACTCTTGTGCATTTAATACCCCAGGCTTGCTTCTCAGACATTGTAGAACAGAGTAGTTACTGTGAAGCAGAGCATTTTTATGTAGGGCATTTACTTCTAATGGAAAAATTTGTACTATGGCATTGACAGTACAACTGCCTGGCTGCTCCTGCCTTCCACGTTTCTTTACTGATGGCATTTTTGTAACAGTCTATCCTTCTGGAAATAGTACCCAATGTTTTATTCATACTCCATGTGAAATAAGGTGTACTGAGTTCAGAGAGAAACTGTGCCTGTGTTTCTGGTGAAGGCCCTGTGACTTCCTTGTGACCACATAGCTAGCATTTCTATCTCCCCACTGCTGTTTGGCTGCCTCCTTCTAATTGTCACATCTCACACTCTATTTCTTCCTCTAGACTTCTCTGATTTGCAAGATGAATAGATAGGAAAAGCAATTTCCCATGGACAAAGAGCATTCACTGCACTCGTGTGAACAGTCCTGGAGTCTTCCCTGACTGACATTGTGAAGACATTTTGGCCTTCTTCCTTTCTGACATCTTTTCCTTTTTATTCAGAGAAGAGCCATGACTTTATTTTCCAAAGTCCTCCACTGTGGCAGCTCACCCAGTACCCTCTCCTGTCTCCTTGCCCTTCAGCAGCTGAGTGACCTACCAATAAATGAGCCCAGATAATATTCATGGTAAGCTTGTTCCTGATGAAAATTTCTTAGTGAGTTTTTCTTCTGAGGGTTATGGGCATTTAGGAAGAGGATTTCTGGAGATAGAAATACCTAAGTCCAAAAGAACAAAATTACCAAATATTGATGACAACGCAAGTGCAGTGAATGTTTGTTTGGTCTTGGGGGGATATTTTGGTGCTCCTTAGCCCCGCCAGGTAGGTGATGATCAAATTGGCTTAATTTGTCTCATTCCACCTCAAAGTGGGTGTTATTTAAATTTTAGAAGTTTATTTTTGAACTGTTAAAGCTATATCAGACAGGATAGGCTAGGCTATGCTGCAGTAACAAACAGCCCCAGAAATCACAGGATTATTTTTCAATCAATGGGCAGGAAGTCTCTGCTAATCACAGTCACTCAAAGACCTTGGATGATGGAAACTCTATCTCATCATGGGTTTCCATGCTCATTCTAAACTGAAGAAGGGATTGAGGTGAATCATGCCCTGGCTCTTTTCACTGGCCAGATATAGTTTTATGACCATGTCTAACTTCAAAGGAGATGTTGTTCTTGTGTTGTTGTTAGGTGCTGTTGAGTTAGTTCCGACTCCTAGAGACCCTATGTACAAGAGAACGAAACACTGCCCAGTCCTGCGTCATCCTCACAATCATCGTTATGTTTGAGCCCACTGTTACAGCCACTGTGTCAGACCATCTCCTTGAGGGTCTTCCTCTTTTTTGATGACCCTCTCTACTTTACCAAGCATGATGTCCTTCTCCAGGGTCTGGAGAAGGAAATAGGAGAATACAATTCTACCACAAACCCAGAAGGAAGAGAGATGGAAATATTTAGTGAACAGAATGAATAACCTCCACAGAAGAAATACATACTCACTGAAGAAAATCTGGAGAAGATAGAAAAAGAGGTAAAAACAAATGTTGCCTATCATTACAATTTCAGTAATCAGTCCCTGATTAGAGATTTCTTTGATGAACATTTCCAAACATCTGTTTTCAAAATGCTCTCCCCATGGTCCCCATGCTGCAAATTATTGTTTTAAAGCAGCTATTTTTTCACTCATTAGCAAAATGTCACCTTTAATTTCAAGGAGTAGATGAAATGTTTCTATTTTGAAACTATGTATTTTTCTAGCAGTAGCCAACCTTCAGAGCTCTGGTGGCACAGTGGTTAAGAGCTATGGATGCTAACCAAAAGATCAGCCGTTCAAATCCACCAGCTGTTCTTTGGAAACCCTATTGGGCAGTTCTACCCTGTCCTGTAGTGCTGCTATGAGTTGGAATCGACTCAACTCGACGGCAACTGGTTGGTTTGGTTTGGTTTTAGCCAACCTTCAATCTGACCAAAGTAGGGTTTCACAGTTGATTCTCATATTAAATATTAGTAAGGCTTAATATATTTATTTTTAAAATAAAAATATGTAAATTCAGATTTCTCATATTTTCTCTTAACCCTTAATTGATTGTCTTATTACTCTCTTGGATATGTCCACCCCTCTTTGATAATCCATTCCTTAGAGGGCAACTTTTCTGGCCTACTATTTAACTTTTCATATAATAATTTATGACATTTGTACACATAGAATGCCTCCCTTCTTAGTAATCTTAACTTCATGCCTCTAAGTATCATAGTTATTCCTGCATTTATTCATTTTAGAAATCTGTATATTAAGAGCCTACTCTATACCAAATACAGTCCAAGGAACTGGGACATATGAATTAATAAAACAAAATTTCTGTCCTCAGGGAGCTTTCATTCTAGTGGGGGGAGATAGACTATAAATAAAGAAGCAAGTATGTAATATGTAAAATGAGAAAAATAACCATGGTGAAGGGGAGGGGGAGTGCTGGGTGCAATGGTGTGCTAGAGCCACTCACATGGGCTCTTAAGAGCCAGTTACGTGCATCTCTTCCCAAGTTTCCATTCACTGACATCACATTGGCTGCTTGAAATTGGGCATGGTGGATGTAACTACAGTGCAGAAATTAGCCAATGCTGCGTATCAGGGCTTTTCTTTCCCCTAGAGAGCCAACAGTTAAAAATTTACCTGCACGTTATTAGATCAGGGTGAGGGCTTCTATATTATATTAGGTGATTAAAAAAGGCCTCACTGGGCAGAGATCTGAAGAAGTGTGAGAGTGGTCTATTTGGATATCAAGGGTCAGAAAGAAGAGCATCCTTGGAAGAGGGAACAATAAGACCTTTGACAATAGGAGAAAGAAAGATAACCAGTATAACTGGAGCAAAGCAAAATGGGGAGAACAGTAGGAGATGAAGTGGGAGAGGTAGATGGGGGCAAGGCTTTGTGGATTCTTGCAGGTCATGTAAGGAGTTTGATGTTTCACAGCAAGAACTGCCTAAGTTGAGTAGCAAAATATCCCTTTAGAGTGTATGTACTCTCCAGGTTGCAACAGCCCCCACCACTCACAATTGTATTTCACCAGGCCCGCCTGTTTCACTGATTTAAGTTGTCTACAGTGGCTGCCAACAATGGGATCAAGCGTAACAACGACCGTGAGAATGGTGCAGGACTGGGCAGTGTTTTGTTCTGTTGTACATAGGGGTGCTATGAGTTGGAACTGACTTGACGGCACCTAACAACAACAACACCTGGCCGGTCTAGGCATGTGTGTTTTTGACCTTATTCAATAACATTTACTCCTCTATATATTATAGCACACATTTAAATGCAGCCTTGTGGTTTTTTTTTTTTTTTAATCAGTTCAAAGAATCTCTTCAACTGAACTAAAGCAAGGACCGTCTTTTTGTTCTACTTAGTACCCAAGACAATGCTTTTCATGGATCAAGTGTTCAGTATATGTGTGTTGACTGAAATAGTAGTAAGACTCTATACTTATACTGCTACTTTCTCAGGGGGTGCTAAGCAATTGACTTTTGTTTAGTGAAATCCTTGTTTTCTCCCAGAATTATCAGTCTGAAACTATGGTTCATGTTTCTTTAGCATTTATAGTATACGTATTTAGCTTATTACAGTCTAATAAGTAATATAATACCACTTCATATATAGTATAAGAATCTTACAATAGTATAATTCTATTTCTCGCCTCTCAATCTCTGTGTTATGTTTTTCCTTTACATATATTATAAACTACAGACTAAATTGTTAATATTTTTGTTTAAATATACCTTTAAAGAGATTTTAATAATGAGAAAACATATCTTATATATTTACTCATGTAGTTACCATTTCCAGGGGTCTTCATTCATTTGTGTAGATTCATATTTCCATCTGGTATCATTTTCTTCTGCCTGAAGGACTTCCTTTAAGATTTTTGTAATGAGGGTCTGATGGTGAAAAGTCATTTCAGCTTTTGTGTGGCAAAATCGTTATTTTGCCTTTGCTTTTGGAAGATAGTTGTTCTCGATATAAAAATCTAGGTTAGCAGTTCTTTTGTTTTCCTTTTAATACTTCACATAAGTTGTTTTGTTGTTTTCTGATTTGCATTGTTTCCGGAGAGAGAAATTTAATGTCATCCTTATCTTTGTTTCTCTGTATGTAATGTGTCTTTTTTTCCTCTGTCTGCATATAAGATTTTTTCTTTGTCATTGGTTTAATTAAATTTGAACAATTTGATTGTGATATATCGTGGTGTAGTTTTCTTTACATTTCTTGTGCTTGGGACTCATAGAACTGTTTAGATCTCTGGGTTTATAGTTTCTATCAAATTTGGAATATATTTTCTTTGTCACCTTGCCTCCTTTGAGACCTCCAATTACCAATATTAGCACAGTCGAAACTGATACTCTCTTAATTTTAAAAAAAATTCTCTTTTCCTCTCTTTCATTTTAGACCAATTTATTTTGCCATGTCTTCAGGTTCTAATTGTCTAATCTGTTGTTAATTCCTTCTGGTATACTTTTAATTTTACACAATAGTTTTCATTTCTAGAAATTAGACTGAATTTTTTTTTATATCTTTCATGTCTCTATTTAATTTTTTGAACATGTGAATTACAGTTATAATACCTGTTTTAATTTTTTTATACACTAATTCTAACATTTATGTCACTTCTGGGGTGTTTTTGATTGAATGCTTTTCCTTCTAATTATGTGTCATATTTTCCAGTTTCTTTGCATGCCTAATAAATTTTGATTGTGTGCTAGACGTACGAATTTTATCTTGTTAGGTGCTGGATTTTTTTTTTTTTTTTGTATTTATATAAATACTTTTGAGCTTTGTTCTGGGACAGAACAGTTACTTGGAAATAGTTTATTCTTTCAGATATAGCTTTTTAAGATTTATTAGGTGGGACTGGAACATTTGTGCTCAGTCTAAGTTTAATTATTCTCTATTACTGAGGCAAGACCCTCGGTGTGCTCTACCTATTGCTCAATGAATCATGAGGTTTTTCAGTCTGACTGGTGGAAACAGGAAGTATTCCCAGCACTCTGAGTGACGGACATTGTTACCTCTTATCCTTTTGGGTGGTTCTTTCCCCAGCCTCAGTAGTTCCTCACATGCATGTGCTGATCAGTTCTCTGACAGACACTCAGGAGGGATCTTCTCAGATCTTCAGACTTCTTTCTCTGTGTGGCTCTCTCCTCTCCAATACTTTGTGCTGAAACTCTAACTACCTTGGTCTCTCCTGACTTTCATCTACATCTCTTTAACTCAAGAAATCTGACTCGGTTTCCCCTTCCTGTGCTGTAGCTTTGCAACTCTCTCAAAGCAGTAAGCTGGAGCAATCATAAGGTTCATTTGTTTTGTTTTAGGTCTTTCAGGGATCACTATTCTTTGTTGACTGATATCTATTGCTATGAAAACCATTTTTAAATATATTATGGTTTTTTTTTTTTGGTTGTTTTAGGTGAGAGGGTAAATTTGGTCCCTGTTACATCTGATCTGGAAGCAGAATTCCTCATGGTTCAGGTTTCTAATATCTCTTTGGAATAGGAAAGTATTTTCCTACTACTGTTTGTGTATGTGCACGTGTGCACACATGTATTACATATCTTGGAGGACAAATTGAGAAGTTAAGGGAGATGAATGGGAAGGAGAATGCTATGCCTTCCAAAGCAGTAGATGGGGGACCTGATAACTTTTTTCTAAGCTCCCCTTCACCCCCATATTTTTTCTTACTATTCACATACAATAACTTATTTAATCCTTTATAAATCATATGAGGTGAAAACTATTGTTATTCCCATTTAACAGATGAAGAAACTGAGGAACTCAGAGATTAAGAAAAAATTCCAAATTCATGGAGTCTATGAATGGTGAAGTTGAGCTTCAAAGTCAGGCAGTTGTGTTCCAGTGACCAAGATCTTAACGCCTATGCTATACTGCTTCCCATGTAGCATAAGGCTTTTGGTTTGGAAAGTCCTCTTTTGTCTTGAAAAGTTCAGTATTCTCAGTGCCAGAAGACTTGGAAAGTTCCAAGTCCTTTAACTTCTCTAGCCCTTATTTTTCTTTAATCTAACATGGGGGAATGAGGTAAGGAGTCTTTATGCTTTAAAGTTTTATGTTTTAGTCATCATCATCATCATCAAATAATTATAGCTTTAAAATAAAGGAAATCATGTTGTTTGTGTCTCTGAATTTATACTTGAAGTATGAACAGGGATGACAAAACACTCATATCAATTAAGTGCTATCGAGTGTGGCAGGTGAAACCAAGTGATTTTCTAGTGAAAACATATGGGTAACACAAGTAATCTTTTGTTGTTGTTGTTAGGTGTTGTCAAGTCGGTTCCAACTAATGATGACCCTACCTACAACAGAACAAAACATTGCCCAGTCTTGTGCCATCCTCACAGTCACTCTATGTTTGAGCCCATTATTGCAGCCACTGTATCAATCCATTTCATTGAGGGTCTTCCTCTTTTTCACTGATCCTGTACTTTACCAAGCATGATGTTCTTCTCTAGGGACTAGTCCCTCTTGATAACATGTCCAAAGTACGTGAGATGAAATTTCACCATCCTCACTTCTAAGGAGCATTCTGGCTGTACTTCTTCTAAGACAGGTTTGTTAGTTCTTCTGGCAGTCCAGGCTATATTCGATATCTGTAGCCAATACCATAATTCAAAGGCTTCAGTTCTTCTTCGGTCTTCCTTATTCATTGTCCAACTTTTGCATGCATTTGAAGCAATTGGAAATACCATGGCTTCAGTCAGGCACACCTTAGTCCTCAAAGAGACATCTTTGCTTTTTGACACTTTATAGAAGTCTTTTGCAGCAGTAATCTAGACAAGTAATCTAGATAGCCTGAAATAATGGATATAACAATTTCCAATTCTTGTCATGCTGTCTTGTCATATTGTCAAGGATTTCATTTTACTTGGATCCACATCAACACCCATGGAAGCAGCAGTCAAGAAATCAAACGATGTATTGCATTGGGCAAATCTTCTGCAAAAGACCTCTTTAAAGTGTTAAGAAACAAAGACGTCACTTTGAGGACTAAGATGCACCTGTCCCAAGCCATGGTATTTTCTATCGCCTCATATGCATGTGAAAACTGGATAACGAATAAGGAAGACTGAAGAAGAATTGGTGCCTTTGAATAATGCTATTGGCTAAGAATATTGAATATACCATGGACTGCCAGAAGAACGAACAAATCTGTCTTAGAAGAAGTACAGCCAGAGTACTATTTAGAAGGGAGGATGGTGAGACTTCATCTCATATACTTTGGACATATTATCAGGAGGGAACAATACCTGGAGAAGGACACCATGCCTGGTAAAGTAGAAGGTCAGCGAAAAAGAGGAAGACTGTCAAGGAGATGGATTGACACTGTGGCTGCAGCGATGGGCTCAAACTAAGCAGTGATTGTGAAGATGGTGCAGGACCAGGTCATGTTTTGTTCCGTTGTATGGAGGGTTGCTACTAGTCGGAAGTGACTTCGACAGCCCCTAACAACAATTAAACACAAGCAGCAGCTCTGAGCTTTGAGGTGAACCAGTGGTTATAAATAAACTTTTTTCACTCCCTGTCCTAGCAGGACAGGAAATGAGGGTGATACACTCAACACATTCCTGTGACCTGATTAAGGTTGCTGTGTCACCCAATTGCATGGGTTTTATCTCCATAGCTGGGGAAGCAGGAATGGTGTAGAGACTCCAGAGTCAGACTGTTTGGGCTCAATTTGTGACTCCATCACTAACTATCTATATGGTCTAGAACTAGTCACTGATCTCTCTAAGCCTCAGTTTCCTCAACTGCCTAAAAACAAAACAAAACCAAAAATCCCACTGCTGTTGAATGGATTCCAACTCAGCAACTCTATAGGACAGAGTAGAACTGCCCGGTAGGGTTTCCAAGGCTGAAATCCTTATGCAAGCAGAGAGCTACATATTTCTCCTGAAGAGCGGCTGGTGGGTTTGAATGGTTTAACCACTGTGGCACCAGGCTCCTCAACTGCCTAAAGAGGATGACATTGATATTTACCAAAGGATAGCTGTAAGGACTGAATGAGACAATCAAAGAAAGGGCCTAGCATATGTTAAGTGCTCAAGAAGTATTACTCATGAATCAGTGACACTTGAAATGTTTACTAAGTGTTAGGGAATGAGTAGACTGATCTGAATTGACACTGATTAGAGGCCCCTGCTGTGCCAGATGTTATACCTTTATTAACTGGATGGTGGGCAGACCTAGAGGCTCTGGGGGCAAGAGGGGAGAAAAAGAGCCCTTGGGATGCTTTAGGCAACCACTATTAACCAACTGATATGGAAGTATTTCAATATTTTAATAACTTACATGATTATACCCCTGAGTATCCAGCCTGGTTTTTGTACTGATGATGGTGTTTACAGAGGAGTATTATTCTGGAGGCATAAATTTGTGTATCACATAAATAACTTCTTTATGCTGATGACTCACAAATTTATGTCTCCAATCCCCTTCTGCTCTACTGCCTACTTGACATCTCCCTTTGGATATCTTATGGGTATATCAAACTCAACATTTCCAAAGCAGAATTTATGATCTCCCCCGCAGGAGTCCTGCTCTTCTAGTCTTTCTCACCTTAATTAATGGTACTGAGGACATGATGTACATTGTGTGGTGCTATCGCTCCACACAGAAGGGGCTCAGGAAATGAATTAATAGACATGTGATGCCTCACCATGAACACAGTATTAGCAGATGAAGCATGGAGTTGGAAGCTGTGTTGCAGGGTGAATAGAGTCAAGTGGAACCAGATAGAACTGAATTCAATCCCATCTTGGTCATTTGCTAGCAATGGCCTTAAACAAGTTACCAAACCTTCATGACCAAATAGTTTCCTGTCCAGTGGGAACAATAATACCTGCTGCAGGATGACTGTGTACATTCAAATAACATACGTGAAGTGATGGACATGCAGTAGAACACAAAGATGATGGTTCTTTTTCTTTTTACCGCTATACTGATTGCCACAGTCATTCAGATAAAAGGCCTGGAAACTCAAGGATATGCCAGCAGGCCAGGAAGTGAGAACGCTTCTGTTTTTTCTTCACACATACCCCCACTATCTCTGACCTTGAATCTTTCACATTGTACCTACTTCTCCTGTTTGCTTAGAGCAATCGTTCCCCTAATGCATTCCATCAGAACAGTTTCCAATGCTATAATCTCCTCATTTTTGAATTAGAACAAATGATATTTTTCACTTATCAGACTGAAATGTTTGGAGTGTTAAAGAAAGTACTCAAAGCTTGAAAATAAGCAAAAGGGTATTCTGTCTGTACAGTGCTGCGTGTTTCTAGTAGGCCTGCTGTCTTAGGCTAGGTTCTCTAGAGAAGCAAAACCAGTAAAGCGTATAAATATCTATATATAGAGATTTATATCAAGGAAATGGCTCACTTGGTAATAGAGGCTGTAAAGTCCCAAGTCCATGGGTCAGGGTGGAAGCTTCTCCTGATTCATATAGCCACAGGGGCTGGAAAACCCAAGATTGGCAGGTCAGACAGCAGGGCGCTTGCTCACAGGCTGTGAAGGTCGATGAATACGAAGATCCATAAGCAAGATGGCAGGTAAGCTGCTAGCTCAAGACCCAAGAACCAGAGGTCAGATGAACAGAAGCCAGCTGCAGGATCCAGAATGAACAAAAGCCCTCAAGCCTTGCCAGAGAGTTCCCCTATGTTGGATGTAGGAAACTCCTTTTTAACTGATCGGCTACTCACAGCAGATCCCATCATGGAAGTGATCACATTACATCAAATCTCATCATAGAAGTGATCATATCATTATAGAACTGCCAAACGACATCATAACTGCCAAATCACTGAGAATCATGGCCCAGCCAAGTTGACACACAACCTTAATGATCACACCTGCCCTCTTGGAGATTATCCGATTTTTTTAGGGGGTTATGCCTTTGTTTGACTTTCAGTTTACTATAGATTAGGCAGTTTTTGCAGCTCTCTAAAGGTAGAAATTGTAGAAAACTGGTACTGGTGCAAATTGTTTCAGGGGCAAAGCAAATAATTTTCTATTCACTGAAAAGGTAACCCCGAAGTTTACAGTTTATTGTAGTAGGACATTTACCAGTTTTGTATCTATTAGCAAAGTCATTTTAGCTTACTACTGACTGACTGACTGTAAATATTTGATCTTTAAATTCCCTTTTGAGCCAGTCTTGACATCTGAGCAGTTCCCTCATTAATTAATGAGTTTAACGGATTTTAACCTTTGTATTTATATGAGAACCATGTTTTTAACTTTTTGAAAAGTATATTTTAATAGGAGCATTAATGAGTTAGTATTTAAAGAACAATAAAAGCTTTGAAATGTGTTACCCTACTGAGAAGCATTAAAAGAAAGAGTGGGTAACATTCAAGATTCCTTCCTAAATGGTCTTTCTACTACAGGTGTGCATCCCTTAACGTTCCTTCAGGTACTGTCCACTGCATATACGCCAGTGGTCTCATAAAATTATCCCAATCTGAGAACGGGACATAGCTGATAGCTTTGCTAAGTGGAAAGATTCAATCTGTCTCTCCAGGTCTGCCTCTGCCCTGGCCCTGGGGGGACGGGGTCCCAGCACCCATCCACAGCTGCCTGTTCCACTGTGCTCACCTCAGGCAGGGACCATGCAGACACCTCTGGAGCCAGAGCCGTGGAGGGGAATGCCCGGCCGAAGCCACTCCCCCACTTAGCCAGGGTGCCCTCCTCGTGAAGCCCGGCAAGGCCACAGCTCCTCCCACGAAGACAGCCCCTGAGCGTTTAGGCTGGAGTGGGTGGAGGGTGGAGCTGGAAGAGTTCAAAGCCCATCAGGGGAGAAGGGGAAGGCATGAAGGGTGGAAGGACGGGAAGGGAGCCAGCTGCATAGCGGGGCCAGGAGACGGCTGGCTGGAAGGCAAGCTTGCTTCTGGCGAGCAGATAGTGCCTGGCGCAGCTCTCAGGGACTACATGGTGACCATGCAAGATTGGCGGTAGTAGAGCCAAAGTTTTGGCAAAGTCCCTCCGTGTGGTGGGGGCAGCTGGCGCTGGTCCCAGGCTGACTGGTTACGGTCCTGCCCACGTTTCTCCTGCATATGATATGGTGTTTGCACAACATCCAAATCTAACTGTCTTACTTCACAGAACATATTTTGGCCGTTAAGCTATGCATACCTGTATTTCCACAGTTTAGTGCTTTTCATTACCTTTGTAGCCATTCTAAAGATTCTTTTTTGAGTTGCACAGAATGAAAACCTGGGTCATTAAGTCATTACTCTCCCATAGGCAATGTTATCCATAATTTGTCATAATCCACACGGTCGAAAGCCTTTGCATAGTCAATAAAACACAGGTAAACATCTTTCTGGTAGGCTCTGCTTTCAGCCTGACCCAAGCCAGGGTGTTTTCAATCACCTCATATGCGTGCAAAAGCTGGGCTATGAATAAGGAAGACTGAAAAAGAATTGACACATTTGAATGGTGGTGTTGGCGAAGAATACTGAATATTCCATGGACTGTGTCTTAGTCATCTAGTGCTGCCATAACAGAAATACCACAAGTGGATGGTTTTAATGAAGAGAAATTTATCTCCTTACAGTCAAAGTAGGCTAAAAATTCAGGGTGTCAGCTCCAGGGGAAGGCGTTTTCTCTCTGTCGGCCTTCTTCTCTTCAGTGTTCTCCCGGTCTAGGAGCTTCTCAGCGCAGGGACCCCAATCCAAAGGATGCGCTCCCGGCACTGCTTTCTTGATGGGATGAGGTCCCCCTGTCTCACTGCTCACTTCTGTCTTTTATATCTCAAGACATTGCCTCAGGACACAATCCTGTCTTGTAGATCAGGTCCTGCCTTACTAACACAACTGCCATCCATCCTCCCTCATTAACATCATAGAGGCAGGTTTACAACATAGAGGAAAATCACGCCGTACCAGGAATCATGGCCTAGCCAAAATGATACATTTTTTGGGGGACATAATTCAAACCATGACAGACTGCCAAAAGAACGAACAAATCTGTCTTGGAAGAAGTACAACCAGAATGCTCCTTAGAAGGAGGGTTGGTGAGACTACATCTCACATACTTTGGACATGTTATCAGGAGGGACCAGTCCCCAGAGAAGAATATCATCCTTGGTAAAGGAGAGGGCCAGGGAGAAAGATGGATTGACACAGTGGCTGCAGCAATGGGCTCAAGCATAACAACGATCGTGAGGATGGCACAGGACCGGGCAGTGTTTCATTCTGTTGTACACAGGGTCATGAGTCGGAGCTGACTCGACAGCACCTAAAAACAACTCCTCCCACAGGCAATGATGTGGATCGGTTGTTTTTTAACTTTTGAGAAACAATCTTTTCACTAGTAGTTGTCATTCTTTCCAGGGAAAATGAATTGTTTTAGATTGAGTGACATTCTATTCACTGCCTGCAAAAACATTTAAAACAGATAAAATGTCACCAGAGTAATCTGTGGTTGTTAAATTTTTTATTTCTCTAGTCCCATAAGTTAATGGAAACAAATCAGATGTCATTACCCTAAGGTACCTTATTCCACCCTAGTCAAACCAAGAGAAACCTGTCAGGATAAATTGCAGAGACAAATAGTGCTTGGTGACATGGTAAATTATTATGATGATTTTAGGTTTTTTTTCCTCGTTTCAATACCAAACTGAATTTATAAATTTCTCCTGTGCATTAGGAAGGAAATAAATCCATGAAGTTAGGGTGGGACAGCCAGTTTCTTAATGCCTTAAGTCTGGGTTATTAAAGTCCCTGGAGTTGAACTATCGGCAGAGGGTAATTTATTAATCCTGTACAAACAGTTCTCTTGTCTTTGCACAAATCTAACAGCAGTGACTGAGTGATTGATAATAAATTAGCTCCTCTCACACCCAGAATATTCTGTACCAGCACATGAACATCGTAACTGCCTATGTTTGGAGGCATTGCCAGACTGGCAGCTGCACACTGTCTGGTAAGAATTATAGAGGCAATGGAAATACGCTCCCTATCGTGTTGTTCCCTTGTAATTTTAGACACAGTCTTTGCCTTTGTGGAGGTTACAGTCTAGAAGAGGACACAAACATTAAACAGATAATTAAAATTGTGAGGAATGCTATAGGGCCTGGAAGCAAAGGAATATAACCTACTCTCTCAGCCTTCGGCACTTTTTATATTTTTCTGTCATACTCTTTTCTTTTGGTTTCTTTCTCTCAACTACCACAACTATTTATCCAGTGCCTTCTACGTGCTTGGAGTCTCTGGGTGGTGCAAATGGTTAATGCGTTCAGCTGCTAACCAAAATGTTAGAGGTTTGAGTCTACCCGGAGGTGACTTGGAAGAAAAGCCTGGCTGTCTGTTTCTGAAAAATCAGCCATTGAAAATCCTATGGAGCACAATTCTACTCTAACACACATGGGGTCTCCATGAGTCGGGGTTAACTGGACAGCAACTGATTTACTACCTGCTTACCACTGTGCTGGCTGGGAATTATGAATGCCCTGATCTTTCATGATTAATAAAATAGAAACAAAGTCCATCAACACCCAAGTAGAAATTACAGGAGATTGAGAGACAAAATGAATTTAGTATATAGTACCATTTAGGGAACAGAACTCCATAAGCTCCAAGTGCTATCTGCAGCTGAGAAAGGGAGAAACCACCGGGATGTGATAAAGAAGGGATTTGTGGAAGAGGTAGGGCATGAGCCAGGCAAAGAAGGATTGGTAGAGGATAAATGCTGGAGACAATTCAGGGATGCAACAGCATTTTGTTTAACAAATATTTTTAGAAAGTTTATTATGTGCCTGGTACTGGTCTAAGTGCTTTAGAAACAAGAAATCATAAAATCTTCATAACAACCATATGTGTAGGTATTAGTATTATCATGTCCATTTTACGGATGAGATCTGAAGTACGGAAAGGCTAAGAAGCCCTTTCAGATCACACAGGTGAGGGTGGCAAGCTAGGATTTGTACCCCAGAGCAAGTCTCCTCTGACTGATGTTAACCGCTGTGTCTGCTGTCTCCCCAACAGTAAATACCCAAGGTAAGGCATTTGGAAAGGAAACAGCTGTGGAGAGTCAGTTAAACTGTGGACGTGTTGAGATGAGGGGACATCCAAGTGGACATATCAGGTGGCCATTTGGGCAGGCAGGCTGGAGCTTATCTGGTAAGCTGGAAGCTGGAGTTACAGATTCAGAAATGAGTCATCTGCCAAGTGGCCGTAAGTGAAGCAAGGAGTATCTTGCATAGAGAGCAAATCTTACTTTTTCTCTGACAGGACACTTAGTACCTTCTATCTCCTTGATAGTCATTAGACAGAGGAATTTTCCATTGTGTTTTAGTTGCATGTCACTAATTAAAATTGACATCGAGTTGATTCCGACTCCTAGCAACCCTTAGGACAGGGTAGAACTGCCCCATAGGGTTTCCAAGGAGGGCCTGGTGGATTTGAACTGCTGACCTTTTCGTTAGCAGCCATAGCACTTAACCATTAAGCCACCAGGGTTTCTAATTAAGAGATTACAAATCAAAGTGAAGGGGACTTCAAGGATATTCGTAGTTGTGAAATGTACCCATGGAGTGACACCAGGTCCTCATTGCATTACTGTGTCCAAAGCTGTCACCACAAATGTAGGCACTATTGATCAGGCTGTCTTTGAGGGGCAGTAAAACTTCTGTCTTGGCTATTTCTTGTTTTGCTTTGAGAGCAGAGGTTTAAGTTGCTGAAGGAAATGGTTTGAGGGCCTTTTTCAAACTCACTGCAAATCAAATTGTTAAAAAGTACTGAACTGCTGGTATCATTATTCTGATTAACAATTCAAAACCTGATTTTGAATTATTCATGGTATTTTAAATAACTTACCAACATGAACAAAAATGACGTGAAACTATTGCAATTAGAAAAGCTTACTTACAGCTTGTAGACAAATATCCTTAATTAAGTAATATTGCCGGCTGGAGATGAAGCTTCTGAGAATCAGAGGAATTAGAGAAATGGAAGTCCAAGAGGGACAAAAAGGGGGAGAGGCAATCCCTCATGGCAATAGAAAGCAGGAGAATGCACTGAGCAGGGGTCCTGAAGGTCTACCACTGCCCTTGGATAGTCAAGTTAAATAGAAGAAACAAAACAACAAGCAAACATAAAAGAAGAAGAAAATTTAGAACAATATGATGTATTCAACTTTCAATTACTTGCTGGAAGACTGGCAGGAATGGTGGATGCTGATGTGTAAATAATCAAAAGTAACAGAGAAGGGATTCAACTAGAGGCAGGAAAATTAGTCAAAGGAAGATTTGGACTGGAATTTCATGCCAGCTCTTGAGTGTGGCATCTGAGCACCTGGAGAAACCTTGAAGATCCTTGGTTATATTTCATACACCATCCCTGTATTTCCCCCAGGAACCATATCCTTAAAGGAGAGGAAGAGGTTTAAGGTAAATGGGAAACATTCCATTAATAATCATTTGTTCAAAAAAAAAAAAAAAAACTTTATCATGTGCCACTGAGATAGGGTCTGAGGCTCCAGAACCAAGTACTACGTACTTCTTGTCTCATAAGGAGCTCCCAGTTCTGCTGGGAGGCAGAGAAGCGGATGGAGAGTTGTGGGTGGGGCAACAGAGGGGCGCACAGGAAACACAGCAGAGGGACTGTCCAGTGCTGCTATAAGAAAGATACCACAAGTGAGTGGCTTTAACAAACAGAAGTTTATTATCTGTTTAGGATGCTGGGGGTCTGAATTCAGGGTGTCAACTCTAGGGAAGGTTTCTTTCTCTGTTGACTCTGGGGGAAGGTCCTTGTCTCTTTTCAGTTTCTGTTTCTTGGTTTCTTGGAGATCTCATGCGGTGAGGCATCTATCTTCCCCCGTCTGTGCTTTTTTGCTGCTTGCTCAATCTGCTCTTTTATGTCTCAAAAGAGATTGACTTAAGACATACCATACACTAATATTACTTCATTAACATAATAAAGAAAACCCATTCCCAAATGGGATTATAGCCACAACTATAGGGGTTAGGATTTACAACACATGTTTTCTGGAAAAACAATTCAATCCATAACAGGACTTTGCTCTTTTAGGGCCTAGATGTATGGAGGCCCAGAGTCTAAAGATGATTAAGATTACCAGGACTGGGTGGCCTACATGAGGGAAAGGATAAGTCACTATACTAGTCAATATTCTTGATGTCACTAATACTAGTGAATTTTAGCAGCAATTAATGGGACACTTTTTTATTATTGGAAGGCAGCTCCTTCAAACAATGGAGGGCTAGAGAGGCAGACTTGCCAAATGGCCCAAGTAGGGGAGTTTGGAAGATAAATTCAAAAGCAGAGTTATCTCACCATACTAGTTAATATGGTTAGCTATCATTGGCACCTTTCCTGACACTTCCCTGGTGACACTGTCACCAGGCCACTGGGCTCAACTCCACATCCATGAATCCCTCTAACTGTTCCCGCTTCATTGAAACACTCACCAAGATTCAAAGGGCTGACAGGACCATGTGATTGGCTCAGCTTCCATCATACGCCCAAACTCAGATACCAGAGGGAAACTTGAGGAATGGCCATCTCTTTTGTGTTGCAAAGCGGGTCTCCCTTCCAAGCCCCTACCTCCCACCTGTTTGGTTGTTGTGGTTGTGGTGGTTGTATGCTGTCTGGTCAATTTTCGAATCACAGTAACCCCGTGTGACAGAGCAGAATTGCCCCCATAGGGTTTTCTTGGCTGTAAGTGTTAATGGAGGCAGATCACCAGGTCTTTCTCCTGCAAAGCCACTGGGTGGGTTTGAACCACCACCTTTAGGTTAGCAGCTGAGCACTTAACCATTGCGCCACCAGGCATATTTGGGGATTCCCTAAATAAGAAGGATGTTTGGTGGCTGACATTGTCACTAGTATCCCTTCTGTAATCAGATGCCCCGCCCTCCAGCCATGGAGTATTAGAGCTGACTGCACAGGCAATGGGGCACTTTGTGCACGCTGCTTCCTGAGAGATACCTTGTTTCTCTCCTGAGCAAGCTCCCATTACTGTCTGGAGGAGTTGAGAGGAAACACACCTGCCATGATACATTGTCACACCAAGACATTTTGAACTTTCCAACTAAAATTCCAGAATGAGTATTTTTTTTAATTTAATTTTAATTTGGTGACAATACACACATCAAAACATACTTCCATTTAACAATTTGTACACATATCATTCAGTGATATTGGTTACATTCTTCACATTGTGTCAACATTCCCATTATTTCTGCTCTAGTTGTTTCACACCATTAATTTAGACTGACTGCCCCCTAAACTTCTCATCTATGCTTTAGAGTTACTGTTGCCCCTTTGGTCTCATAAAGATAATTTTTTTTTAAAGCACAATACTTAAGGATGAGATTCTTTACTTTTTGAGTTAAACTGTTAATTTTCACCCACATTCGGTCTCACATTTCCCATCACGATAAACAAAAATTCATCTACTACCTAGAGAATGATTCCCCCTCCCCTGTCCACCTCTGGCAACCATTAATAATCATTGATCTCTATATTTTTACCTATTCTTGTCTTTTTATGAAAGTGAGATCTTACAATATTTGTCATTTTGTGATTGATTTATTGCACTCAGCATAATGTCCTCCGGGTTTATCCATGTTGCAGCATATACCAAGACCTCATTTTTCTTTATGGCTGAGTAGTATTCCATTGACTATTGAAGTTATGAAGGATTTCATTTTACTTGGTTCCACAATCAACACCTGTGGAAGCAGCAGTCAAGAAATCAAACGTATTGAATTGGGTAAAAAAAAAAACAATTGATGGCCTTGTTCTTACTGATGATTTTGAGCTTCTCCATCATCTCTTTCCACAGATGTAGTCAATTTGATTTCTGTGTACTCTGTCCGACGAGGTCCACATGTATAGTCACCGTTTATGTTGCAAAAAGGTATTTGCAATGAATAAGTCGTAGGTTTTGCAAAATTCTATCATGTGATCTCCAGTGTTGTTTCTATCACCAAGGCCAAATTTTCCAACTACCAATCTTCTTTGTTTCTAACTTTCAAATTCCAATCACCAGTAATTATCAATGCATCTTAATTGTGTGTTTGATCAGTTAACCACAAGAGAGGACCCAAAAGGCCATCAAACATATGGAGGGTTCTTAAATTCATTAGTAATCAGATAAATACAAATTTAAAAAATGAGGTATTAGTTTATACATACTCACTTGGCAGAAAGTAGGAAGGTGAAAAATGCCACGGGTTGGGACGGATGGGAATATGAGGCAGGTCTTTGAACTGGTCTGTTCTGGTTCGAACCCCTGCTGAGAATTTTCATTTCTCACAAGTTCCCAGGTGATGCTAATGCTGCTGGATGGGGACCAGTTCTGAGAACCACTAATAGAGCAGTGGTTCTCAAAATTTATTTTACATAAGAATCTCCTGGGGATCTTGTTAAAATGTAAATTCTGAGTCAGTATATTGGGCAGAAATGCAAGTTCTCAGCGAGGTTTGAACAGGAACAAACCGGTTCGAAGCCCTGATCAAAAGACATGGTATCCCCATGCTTCAAAAAGTCCTTTCTTAGATGGCGTGATCAAACACTAACTTCTCCTTTTCTTACGTCTTCTGATTTTGCCCATATTTGGATTTCCCGTTTAGTGTAAAATCAAATTTAATGTAAATACATTTGACCTTTTCAAACAGCTTTCCCAGAGACTTGCTTACTAGCCCACTACTTATTCCCGAATTTGAAATGCTATTGGTATCTGTAAACATTTCTTCTTCAGCGCATAAAGGTTTCATTTAAAGTTGGTTCTTGCAAAAATACAGATAGGTTTAACTGAGTACAAATTAGCTCAGGGATTGTTTTGATTGGAAATATATATAAAATATCATCCATTCAAACCCAGTCCATTGCTTGCATTTTCTCTACTGCATCCCTGACAAGTGGCCTTCCAGTGTATGTTTAAATATTTCCAGTGAAGAGCAATACATTACTTCCCAACGCTATCTGTTCCATCTTTGGAAAACTTTGTTTTCAAGTTTTTTTTGTTTTTTCCCCACGTATTGGGCTGAAATCTGACCCCTGTAGCTTCACCTATGGGTCCCTTGGTGGTGCAAATAGTTAACGAGTACAGCTGCTAAATGAAAGATTGGAGGTTCAAGTCTACCCAGAGGCACCTCAGAAGAAAGGTCTGGTGATCTACTTCTGAATAATTAGCCATTGGAAACACAGTTCTGTTATGATACACATGTGGTTGCCATGAGTTGGAGTTGACTCCAGAGCAACTGGTTTGTTAGCTTCACCCATGGATCCTAGTTCTGCACTCCAAAGTGATGTAGACCAAGCCTCAGTCCTCTTCCCTACAGCCAGAATCAAGCCTCTTCACCCAGTCTGCTTTCCCTAAGTGACAGTTCTATTACATTTTCTTCATGAGTCATACTTCTGAGCCACAGGCCCCAAAGAACCCTCTTTGGCTGATTTCAGTATAAGATTTTCAAATACCGTCTTACTCAAAGTGGGCATCCTTCCTCCCAGCCCACTTGCCTAAAAAGCCTCCACCACCACCACCACCACCACTACCACACTGTCTCCTTTTGCCCAGCCAACCTTCCTCTAAGGAAACTCAGTCACCATTTCCTCACGGAAAACTTCTCCGTCTTCCCTGGCTCAGTCAGTTCTCTCCAGAATATTCCTCATGAGATTACATATTTCTCCTGGTCAGTACTTATTACAGTTGTAACACTTATTTGTATGATTCTTAGATTACTGTCTTCCTAGTTGACTATAATCTTTGAGGACATGAAGTCAGGGACTTTGAGGTTTTTTGTTTGTTTCTGTCCATTATACCCAAAAGCCACACAAGCCTATGCTTAAAAAGGGTAACATCTACATATAAGCCTATCAAAACCAAACAAAGCTGACCATGTTTCCCATCAATCTCTTACTTCTTTCCCAATATCCTTACATCATCTATTGTCCTCTCTGGTCTTCAGGATCAACCATGGAATCTCAGCTCATCCCTAAACTCTTTGTCTCTCCACTCCCTTGCCCCGTTCCCTCCCTAACTCTTTCCAGTTCCTCTTTTCTGATTTATTGCTTTCACATCATCTTCATACCACTTTATTTGGTACCTTAAGGGGAGTAACTTCCATTTCACTAGCTCCTCTTTTCTCATTTCTAATCTGAACTCAGTAAATACTGTTTACTGGATGATTGGTATGTTCAATTAAAAAACAAAACAACCAAGCAGCCAATTTGTATTAATTGCTTACAAAGTACATGCCATAGGCTCAATCTTTCAAAACACTGTAGCAAACTGTCTTTTAAAATTTTTCTGTCATGAGTCTCCCTTGATCAACTTGTTCCAACTAGATTAAATTTCCATGGTTCAAGGTGTGACTTTTTTATGCCTCCCCGTACCTCTCCCATCCTATCCCATTGGGGTTTTAATTTCCAGGTGTGTAAACCTCCTCACCAGCAGATATACTAATCTCCTCAGTCCCATCTTCATCCAAGTCATTCTCCTTGCCCAAAATTTTGCTTGCTCCTCTTCTCCATCATTTTGATTCTTTAAAATTTTTTTCATTGATTCATTGCCTCAATAAAGCCTTCTTTCTCTAATCCTCACCCCTCATATGAAGTTACCCCCATTTATTAGAGTAGAAAATTTTAGAGCATGGGTCACCCATGGTGGACAGCTTTCAGTGGAGCTTCCAGACTAAGACTAAGACAGATTAGGAAGAAAGGCCTGGCAATCTACTTCTGGAAATTAGCCAATGAAAAACTTATGGGTAACAACAAAAATGTCCAATATTGTGCTGGAAAATGAGCCGTCAGGTTGGAAGGCACTCAAAATCAGTCTTAGAAAAAATACAACCAGAATACTCCTTAGAAGCAAGGATGGCAAGACTTTGCTCACTTACTTTGGATACGTCATTAGTAAAGACCAATTATTAGAAAATGACATCATGTTTAGTAAAGCAGAGGGTCAGTGAAAATGAGAAAAACCCTCAATTAGATGGATTGACACAATAGCTGAAAACAGTGGACTCAAACATATCAATGTTCGTGAAAATACGCAGGACCAGGGAAAATTTCATTCTGTTATATATAAGGTTACCATAAGCTGTAGCTAACTCAACGGCAACTAACAACAGCAACAACAACTTTTGAAACTCCCCCTTTTTAACAAAAAGGGTAAAGCCTTAGGCTCAGAACTTTCTGTAAGCTGCAGGATCTAACAGGAAGTTATTAATATCTTCATATTTTTGCTTAATTAATATCTTAAGTTGCCTATTGTTTATATAGATGATAAAATATTCATGTTGAGCCAGTGATATAAACCTGCTTGTATTTAGATTTAACAAGAGGTGCAATATAGAAAACTATTAAGTAAATAATATAGATCATGCTTAAAGACAGCAGAAATATAACTGCGATGGGCAAAATGTTTTGAAATCCTGAGATACACTATAATTCAACCTTGGGTGGGATTTAATTCCCTTTTTTTTCTTTTAAATTTTTTTTACTGTGGTAAAAATATATACAATGCAACATTTTTCAGTTTGACATTTTTTACATATGCGCTACAGTGATACCATTATATTAGCATGTTGTACAACCACCACCAGTGTGCATTGCCACATTTTCCGTCACCATAAACAGATATTCACTGGTTTTTAACAATGACTGCCCCTTTTCTCCTCCCTCCCATCCCTGGTAACCACTAATAAACTTTAGTCTCAATGAATTTGCCTATTCTAGATATTTCATTTAAGTGGTATCATACAATATTTTTCTTTTTTGTGATTGACTTACTTCACTCAGCATCATGTTTTCAAGGTTTATTCATGCTGTAGTATGTATCAGAACTTCATTTCTCTTTATGTCTAATAGTCCATGCATGTATAATAATCCCATTTTGAGTCTAGAACTATTGTTTGACTATCTTTCATAGCTCCTTCCTCCTCTTCCTATCTCCAAGGTTACTATATTCAATGACATCTCCCCACAAAAAAATTTAGTTCCTCAGATAAACTCTCCTCAGAGAGAGCAGGTATGTATAGCAGAAGGTAGAATACAGGACTTTTGTCTAGCTATGTGACCTTAGGCAAATCACTCAGCCTTTCTGGGTCTGACTATCTTTTTTTGCCAAATGAGGGTAATGTTGCCAAGTCTGAGGCCATCAGAGAGTGGCTGCAAAGATCCAATTACATACTACTTGTGGGAATGCTCTGGGAAGATTGAGGTAAAGCTTTGAACCGGTTTGAATCTGTTTAGTCATGGCTGATGAAGTTAAGCTGAAACAGATACAAACTTTAAAAATTTGGGTGAATTTCAACAATAACTGAAAATTATAGGTAGAAGCTCTGGAATGGGAGAATGGGAAGAGGCATAGTAAGCACTTTCATAAGCCTGATACGTGAGATTGGAATATTGGCAGGACTGTGGAGAGTGACACACACTCAACACCATGTGGCTGGCCATCATCTTTGATCCTGGAATGGCTGTTTCCACCTCTGCTGAAGATCCAATGGGCAAAAGATTTGGTTGCTACGCAATGAGTACGCTGCCCTTGCTTTCTAAAAGGGAGATTAAATTTCTAACAGGACTTAGACACAAAGACATAAATAGGTTAAGAATCAAAGGATAGAAAAAATATATCATGTAAACAGTTACCAAAAAAGAGCAGGAATGGCAGTATTAATCTCTGATAAAATAGACTTTAAATCAGAATCCATCATAACAGACAAGGAAGGGCATCATATAATGATTAGTGAAAATTCACCAAGAAGACATAACCATGATAAATATCTATGCACTGATTGACAGAGCTCCAAAATACGTGAAACAAACTCTAGCAGCATTGAAAAGAAATGGACAGTTCAACAATAATAGTAGGAGACTTTAACACATCACTTTCAATGAAGGACAGAACAAATAAAGAAAATAAAGATACAGAAGATCTAAATAACACAATTGATGAATGTGACCTCATAGACATATTATACAGAACATTCCACCCAATAGTAGCACAGTATATATTCTTCTCCATTGTACATGGATCATTCTCAAGAATAGACCATATTTTAGGCCACAAAGCAAGCCTCAAGAAATTTAAAAAAAACATCAAAATAATACAAAGCATCTTCTCTGACCACAACCCTATAAAACTAGAAATGAATAACAGGAAGAACAGGGAAAAAATTAAATACTTGGAAACTGAATAACAACTTGCTTAAAAACCACTGGGTAACAGAAGAAATGAGAAATGAAATAAAAAATTCCTAGAATCAAATGAGGATGAAAACACAACATACTAAAGCCTGTGGAACACACCAAAAGCAGTGCTTAGAGTAGAATTCATAGCAATAAACACACACATCAAAAAAGAAGGAAGGGCCAATATTAATAGCTTAACCCTACAACTCAAACAAATAGGAAAAGAGCAGTGAAAGAAGGCCACAGTCACCAGAAAAAGGAAATAACAAAGATTAGAGCAGAAATAAATGAAACAGAAAACAGAAAAACAATATAAAGAATTAACAAGACTAGAAGTTGGTTCTAGAGAAGCTCAATAAAATCATCAAATCATTGCCCAAACTGACAAAGAAAAGAATGAGAAGATGCAAATAACCAAAATAACAAATGAGATGGGCAACCTAACAACAGAACCAACTGAGATAAAAAGGATCATAATAGAATACTATGAAAAACTGTACTCCAACAAATTTGAAAACTTAGAAGAAACGGACAAATTTCTAGAAACACACTACCTACCTAAACTAACACAAACTGAAGTACAAATTTAAATAGCCCTGTAACAAAAGAAGCAATTGAAGAGATAATTAAAAAAAGAAAAAAAAAAAAAAAAAAAAAAAGAAAGCCCTGACTCAGATGGCTTCACTGGAGAATTCTATTAAACATTCCAGAAGAGTTGACAGAAATCCTACTCAAACTATTCCAGAACATAGAAAAGGAAGGAATACTCCCCAATTCATTGTATGAAGCTAGAATAACCCTGATACCAAAGCCAGGCAAAGACACTGCTAAAAATGAAAATTATAGATCAATATCCCTCATGAATATAGGTGCAAAAATTCTTAACGAAATCTTAGCCAACAGAATTCAACAGCATATATATAAAAAAAAAAAATACACCATGACCAACTGGGATTCATACCAGGTATGCAAGGATGGTTTAACATTAGAAAGCCAATCAGTGTAATTCACCACATAAATAAAACAAAGGAAAAGAATCACATAATTATCTCAAATGATGTAGAAAAAGCATTTGATAAAGTCCAACACCATTCTTGATAAAAACTCCCAACAAACTAGGAATAGGAGGGAAATACCTCAACATAATTAAGGGCATATATACAAACCAGCAGTCAACGTTATTTTCAATGGAGAGAGACCAAAAGCATTCTCTTTGAGAATGGGAACTAAACAAGGATGCCCTTTATCACTACTTTTACCACTTTTACTCAATATTGTACTGGCAGTCCTAGCTAGAGCAATAAGGCAAGATAGGGAAATAAAAGGCATCCGACTTGGTAATGAAGAAGTAAAACTATCCCTATTTGCAGATGACATGCTCCTATATGTAGAAAATCTTGGAGCCTCTACAAGAAAGCAACTGGATCAAATAGAAGGATTTAGCAAAGTGGCAGGGTACAAGATTAACGTACAAAAATCAGTCAAATTCCTTTACACTAACCGGGAGAACTCCAAAAAGGAAATCAGGAAAACAGTACCACTTACAATAGCTCCCCCGCACCAATAATATACTTAAGAATAAAACTAAGTAGGGAGGTAAAAGAATTTTACAAAGAAAACTACAAAACATTACTGCAAGAAACCAGGAGAGACCTGCATAGATGGAAAACACACCATGCTCATGGATAGGAAGACTTAACATTGTGAAAATGACAATACTACTCAAAGTGATCAAAAGATATGATGCAATAGCAATACAAATTCCAACAACATTCTTTAATGAGACGGAAAAACTAATCACCAATTTTATATGGGAAAGAAAAAGGTCCCAGATTAGTAAAGCATTACTAAAGAAGAAGAACAAAGTAGGAGGCCTCACACTCCCCGATCTCAGAACCTACTATACAGACATGATAATCAAAACAGCCTTGTACTGGTACAACAATAGACACATAGACCAATGGAACAGAATTGAGAACCCAGAAATAAAGCCTTCCACCTATGGTCAGTTAATCTTCAGCAAAGAGTCAAAATCCATTAAATAGGGAAGAGATATTCTCTTTAACAAACGGTGCTGGCAAAACTGGATATCCATTTGCAGAAAAATGAAACAGGATCCATACCTCACACCATACAGAGAAATGGATCAAAGATCTAAATGTACAACCTAAAACCATAAAGATCATAGAAGAAAAATAGGGACAAACCTAGGAGCCCAAATTTATGGCATAAATAGACTATCAAACATAGCTAAAAAAGTGCAAACACCAGAAGATAAACTAGACTGAGACCTCCTGAAAACCAAATACTTATGCTCATCAGAAGGCTTTTCCAAAAGAGTAAAACAACAACCCACAGACTGGGAAATTTTTTTTTTGTTTTTGGCAATGATGTATCTGACAAAGGTCTAATCTCTTAAATTTATAGAAAACTCCAACAATTCAACAACAAAAAGACAAAAAACCCATTAAAAAATGGGCAAAGGACATGAACAGGCACTTCACCAAAGAAGACATCCAGGCAGCCAACAAATACAGGAAGAGATGCCCAAGACCATTAGCCATTAGAGAGATGTAAATCAAAACTATGATGAGATACCATTTGTCATGGATTGAACTGTGTCACCCCAAAATATGTGTCAGCTTGGCTAGTCCATGATTCCCAGTATTGTGTGATTGTCCTCCATTTTGTCATCTAATATAATTTTCCTATGTGTTGTAAATACTATCTGTATGATGTTAATGAGGTTGGATTAGCAGGAGTTATGTTAATGAGGCAGGACTCAATCTACAAGATTAGATTTTGTCTTCATCCAATCTCTTTTGAGATATAAAAGAGGGAAGAAAGCGGAGAGATGAGGGGACCTCTTACCACCAAGAAAGCAGCGCCAGGAGCAGAGCTTGTCCTCTGGACCCAGGGTTCCTGCATAGAGAAGCTCCTTGACCAGAGGAAGATTCATGACAAGGAGCTTCTCCCAGAGCTGACAGAGAAAGCCTTCCCCTCGAGCTGGCACCCTGAATTCGGACTTCTAACCTACTAGACTGTGAGAGATTCTGTTTGTTAAAGCCTCCCACTTGTCGTATTTCTGTTATAGCAGCACTAGATAACTAAGACACCATCTTATACCAGTAATAATGACACTGAGCAAAAAACAGAAAACAACAGATGTTGGAAAGGCTGTGGGGAGATTATAACTCTCATACACTGCTGCTAGGAATGTAAAATGGTACAACCACTATGGAAAATGATATGGTTCCTCAAAAAGCTAGAAATAGAAATATGATATGATCCAGCAATCCCACTCCTTGGTTTATATCCTGGAGAAATAAGAGCCATTGCACAAATAGACATATGCACACCCATGTTCACTGCAGCATTGTTTACAATAGCAAAAAGATGGAAAAAACCTAAGTGTCCATCAACAGAGAATGGATAAACAAACTATGGTACATGCACACAATGCAATACTATGCAATGTTAAAGAATAATGATGATTCTGAAAAATATCTCACCACATTGACGAGTCTGGAGTACATTATGCTGAGTGAAATAAGTCAATCACAAAAGGACCAATATTGTATGAGACCACCATTATAAAAAGTCAAGAATAGGTTTTCACACACAGAGAAACATTCTTCGATAGTCACCAGGGATGGCTGGGGGAGGCAAAACCACTAACTAGATAGTAGACAGGTACTAACTTTGGTGAAGGGAAAGATAATATACAATATGGGGAAAGTCAGCACAACATAATTAAGGTAAAGGAAAATACTGAAAGGTATGCGAGAGAAAAAGGCAACAGTGGTAAATACTAATACGTAGATAATCCTGCAACAACAGTAATAACAATAATGTAGATACGTAACGTAGATGTGTAAGCTCAACAGGGATGGGAGGGCATATGGAAGTACACCAAAGTACATATATATGTGTACATGCTGCAAATATACCCAGGCATACAGTAGTGTACACAAGGGACACAGTCAGGAAAACTTCTTAGCGATAATGATACACCTCCCGAGACAGAGATACTGTGCTTGAGGGCTAGGGACCATAGTCTCGGGGGACATCTAGGTCAATTGGCATATCATAATCCATATACACAATGTTCTACATCCTACCTTGGTGAGTAGCGACTGGGGTCTTAAAAGCATTTGAGCAGTCATCTAAGATACAACAATTGGTCTTTTCCTGTCTGGGGCAAAGAAGAGTGAAGAAAGCTCAAAGAAGACTCAAGGAAACACTCCAGAGGACTAACGGACCACATGAACCATGGCCTCCACTACCCTGAGACCAGAAGAATGAGATGATGCCCGGCTACCACTACCAACTACCCTGACTGGGACCATGATAGTGGACTATGGACAGAGTGGTAGAGAAATGTAGAACAAAATCAAACTCACAAATAAGACCAGATTTACTGGTCTGATAGAGACTGGTGGAACCCCTACGACTATGACCCTTAGACACCTTTCAAACTTGGAACAGAAATCACTCCCAGAGATCACATTATAGCCATACAACAGACAGGCCTATAAAATGAACATTAACACCAGTGAGGAACGTACATCTCAGAACAATCAACTATATGAGACCTAAAGGGCTGTATTTGCCCGAAAGCCAAGTTCAGTAGGAAGGCTGGGGCAGGAACGTGGGGCGAATGGACACAGGGAACCCAGAGAGGAAGGGGAGAGAGTGCTGACACGTTCAGGGGTTTGCAACCAATGTCATGAAACATTGTTGAATGCGAAACTAATTGGCTCTGTGAACTTCTAACTAAACACGAATGAAATGTTAAAAAAAAAGTTTCTTGCAAGGCTTTGACCCCGTAATTTTTCCATTCTGGTTATTGTCCCAGTTCACTCAAATTTTAAAAATAATTTCCTTGATACTGATGTGATTAGAATTGATTTCTGGATGCCTCTGCAAGCTGAGTCATTTCCCACCTCCCCTCCATGAGAAAGAACAAGAGTAAAAACCGAGGGTTCGGGTAATGCTGGAAGCTTTTGCCAGGTTCAGGCCCTTGGAAGTGGAGTCTCTTATGGGTGGCTGCCGTGCAAGCTGCCCTGGCTGTAGCACTGTTTGGCGTCAGATGGATGAATTTAAAGCTGAAACACATGGCTGTAGGGAATAAGCTGTGAGTCATGGTCGCTGGGGCTGCGAGGTTCGGTGAATCGGCAGCAGAGATGAATGAAGCAAACACTCATTCCAACCCCCGCTGCCTCCTCTGCTCAAGGCCAGCTTCACAGTTTTCACCATCAGTATCTCCACAAAGCCCTGCACCGAGGCCACGAAGCCACGCTGGAAGCAATTTGCACATCATGTATTCATAGGGGCGCAGCCATTCATTGCATTCATTCTCGGCTCTGTCCTAATGAGCCTCAGGAACAAGACTGAAATGTCATGATTCTTCTGCGTCTTTTCCCGATGGGAGAACCACACCATGCCAATGATGCAGATGATGCAGCAGCCTCGATGCAAAGGAACCAGGGACGGGGCCAGCCCCCAAACCCCCAAACCCCCAAAATGACTGTGACGACCAAGGCTCCCAGCCCTCTTAGCTGCAGAGCCAATTAGAGTATTCTGAGCGAAGGAGACAGTTTAGAGCCCCTTTAGGGTATTTATTTCCTGACCTTGACTCTGAAATCTCTAAATTGCCTGTGTCTGACTCACTAGTCTGTCTCCACCAGCTGAAGTAGTATTGGGTTAAAAAAAAAAAAAAATCAAAGCCAAAGAGACAAACTCCTGTGTTTCTCTCGCAATGGAGAATTTCTTCCTTCTGAACCAGGCTTCATTACTCTTCATCTTGGCTGGAAGTCAAGCAGCATCCATGTATTAAACATGAGAGGCAGCTAATGTCTGAGCTCCTACACCAGGCTGCCTGGGTTTGAAAGCTGCCTCTGCTACTTACTAGCCGTAGAGCTGAAAGCAGGTTACTTATTCTCCTTGTGCCTCTGCTTGTGCAGCTATGAAATAGAAATCACAATAGTCGGTATCTCATAGCGTGTGATTTCAATTAGAACAATAAGCATCTGATAAATATAGCTAGTATTATTGTTACTAACATTTATTGGATATGTTCTTTGTATCAAGTATTGCATTAGGCATGGAGGATGTAAAATGAGTAAGATTCAGGTGCTACCCACATATAGTCTAACTGGGGGAATTCCTTTGGGAAGAAACATTTATAAACACCATCATACAATATGGGATAAATGTCTAAACAGGAGCAGTGGGTGGGGAGAGACCATGATTAATTCTGCATAAGGGAACTAGAGGCTTGCACACAGCATGGAACCTTTGAACTTGGCTTCTAAGATGAATGGAAGCTGCCAGGGGAAGAATTGGTGGGTTTGCTTCATCTCTGCCTCCTGGCCAGCCTGGGTCTTTGTGCAGAGCTTTCTTCAATTGGCTAAAGAGAAGGCTGGCCCTGGACCCTACCCAAGACCAACAGGATACGTGGCTGCTCTGGAGCCTTCTCTCTGAGTCCAAAGTGTCTCCTCCCACACCTGTGCCTCTCCAGGGGAACCTGCTTGTTCCAGGGGTTAGATGTGTCTCCTGAACCTGAAGATGATAACACCGGTAAAAGAATGAGTCTATTTTAAGAGAGAGACAAAACTCTTGTTAGAGGCCGAGATATTCAGTTGTATCAGGGCATTCTGGTCTTGGGGACTGGAAATTAGGATCTCTTCGCTTTTTTCAAATAACCACAGTAGGACTTTGAGCTTCCCACTTTTCAGGAATTCTTGGAAGAGAAGAGGCAATGTAGAAAAATGAAAGTCACACGGCTGAAATGTGGCTGAACAAAGATTCAAACGTAGGTCTTCTGCCTTCGAGTTCTGTGTTCCTTCCCCTGCCTGGCACTGGTTTAAACTCCCCAAATTTAAGCTAACAGGAGCACTCTAGCAGGCTGCCAACAGCTGCACTTAACAACCTCTCCCGGTCTCTGCCCGCCTAGGGAGTAAACAGCTGGGGTAACTACTGCTTGAGCTGCTAATGCTGCAAAAGAGCTGTCTACCGCCTTCTCTGCCCGAGGTACCTCAAGTGCACTCCTCCAAGACCTGACCGATCTCCCATCCCCTCCCACCCATCTTTTGCTTTAAAGAGAAGAGTGAAATAGATTAGATTGGGAAGGTAACTAAAGCCAAATGCAGATCAAGTTCCTTTCTGCATTTTAAACACCGGAAAACCAAACCCTGTGCCGCTGAGTGAGTTTGGACTCAGAGTGATCCTATAGGACAGAGTAGAACTGCCACATAGGGTTTTCCAGGCTGTAATCTTTTCCCACGGAGTGGCTGGTGGGTTTGAACCACTGACCTTTTGATTAGCAGCCCATCGATTAACTGCTATGCCACCAGGGCTCCTTATTTTAAACACGAGACTGTCCAAATGAGGAATAATGAATCTCAAGACTGCTGTGGGACTTGTTCCCCTCAACTTCTCAATTGGACACATGGAGCTATTTGCCTTATATCTAAACCAAGACTAAACCTGTTGCCGTTTAATCGATTCTGACTCATTGCGACCCTATAGGACAGAGTAGAATTGCCCCATAGGGTTTCCAGGGCTATAAATCTTTATGGAAGCAGACTGCCACATCTTTCTCCCACGGAGCGGCTGATGGGTTGGAAACACTGACCTTCTGGTAAGCAGCCGAGTGCTTAACCACTGCACCACCAGGGCTCCTGCCTTACACCTAATCGCTCCAAATTCAGTTTTGCATCTAATTGCATTAAAACCTCACTGAATTGTTATTTGTGCATTTTTAATGGGAAAAACCCTGCCCCTGTTTCAGCTCTGCTTTCTCTTCTGCATACCAGTCTCTCACTCATTAGCTGGGGTTTCTCAGGAGGAGAGTGCTTCCTGGCAGAGCAGCCACTTTTCATCAAGTCATTCAACTGTCTGCAAATTTGATTAAAGTAAAACCCCATTAGAATGCCTTTTCTTTACTGGAACTTCCAATATATGGGCTAAGGGAGAAAGACCAGAGCTGCAGACAGGAGTTGAGGGTTCATCCTGGCTGCATACCAAAAAACCAGTCCTGCTGCCATCGAGTCAATTCTGACTCTTAGCGACCCTACAGGATAGAGTAGAATTGACTCCATAGGATTTTCAAGGCTGTAAATCTTTACAGAAGCAGACTGCCACATCTTTCTCCCATGGAGCATCTGGTGGGTTTGAACCACCAACCTTTCAATTAACAGTGGCTTGCTTAACCACGGAGCAACCAGGGCTCCCCTGGCTGCATACTACCCCATAAAGGCAGCTGGAAGGGCAAACCCAGGTGTGGTTGGGCGGGTGTCTAGCTGAGGAAGTTCCATCTGCTGGATGAAGGAGGGAGAGACCACTGAGGCTCCACATCAGGAATGTGGCAGCACTGATGGGGACCCTAGGAGCTAAAGGGATAGTAAGAGGACCTACTTTCCCAGGGGAGGGGGCTGCTGAGACCTAAGTCAGGTGTGGGAGCCCAACCAAGCAGGAGGGGAAGGGGTGGGTGGTCACTGAATCAATTCCTACCATGGTGACCCCGTCTGTATCGGAGTAGAACTGCTCCATAGAGTTTTCAATGGCTATGACCTTCCAGGAAGGAGCCCTGGTGGCACAGTGGTTACAGCAATTGACTGCTAACCAAAAGGTCGGCGGTTTGAAAACACCAGCAGCTCCTTGGGAGAGAGAGGTGGCAGTCTGCTTCCATAGAGATTTACAGCCTTAGAAACCCTACGGGGTTGCTATAAGTTGGAATTGACTCGACAGCTGTGCGTTTGGTTTGGTTTTATGATCTTTCAGAAGTAGATCACCGGGCCTTTCTTCTGAGGTGTCTCTGGGTAGATTTGAATCGCCAGCCTTTCAGTTCGTAACCAAGCCCTTAACCATTTGTGCCACCAAGGGTTTTGAGCCACCCTTGCTTAAAACCCTCGACTGGCTAGCTACTCTTTCCAGATTAACATCACAATCCTTAACACAGCCCACCACTTCCTACGGAACCAGCCCCTGCTTCCCCACCCCCTCCAGCCCCACCTCTTTTCTACTCTTGCGTTAGCCTTCTGTTCCTCAATTTCCCAGGGCTGTCTACCACCCCAGGACCTTTGCACATACCATTTCTTCTGCACGGAGTGTGGCTCCAACACCTTCCTAATTAACTTCCATTCATTCTGCAGACCTCACTTTAGTCATCATTTCCTAAAGGAAGCCATCCCTAACACCCCAGGTGAAAGCAGGTTCCTTTTCACAGCCTCTCAAAGAACCCAGATCCTCACTTTCATAGGACTATCCTCAGTCATTCCTGTGACTGTTTGTTTTTTGCCTCTTGCACTAGATTGTAAGTTCCCACTGAGCAGGTTCTGCATCTCTCTGTGCTTATCTTTGTATCCCCCGCACCTAGCACATAGGAGAAGTTCAAAAAAAGGAATCCCATTCCCCATGGAAGTCTAGCAGTATTACACAGGAAGAAGGAGACAGAACCCTGCTGTAACAGACCAAGATAACACAATCAGGCATGGAAATGGACTTGACACATTGGTATGTGGATACCCAGAGCTCCTGTACCGCAAAGAGAATGATAGTGGTGTGGCAATAAGACCAGCTCCAGACACCACCAGCTGAAGACATAAACCCAATTCCAGCATGGTCTGGCTCACTGGTCTGAAGGTTAAAGGCAACAATGAATTGATGAGAGGGCCTGGGGGCCTTGGATAAACATAGACAAACGGACTGGTGAAAGTCAGCGTTTGGTGCGCCCCACCCTGAGTGAGCCTCTACCAGTTGCTGTTGAGTCAGTTCCTACTCATGGCGGCCCCACGTGTTTCGGAGTAGAACTGTTCTCCACAGGGTTTTCAGTGGCTGTGATCTTGTCAGAAGTAGATCACCAGGCCTTTCTTCTGAGGTACCTCTGGGTAGATTTGAACTGCCAACCTTCTGGTTACTAACAGCGGGCTTAACTGTTTGCACCACCCAGGAACCTAGTGAGCCTATGTGGGCCACTTAATTTACATGATGACCTCTGCCACCTAGGCAACGTGAAGATGGCTGAACAATACATGAGTGAGGGATCCCACCTTGCCCCTAAAGATCACTTTTAGTTTTTGTTTGGAAGAAGGCATCTGTGTGCTCAGCGCATCCTTAGGACATTGCAGGGTGCTTCTGGAAATATGTCCGTGGAAGTCCAAGGGCAATTAGGGGCGCGTTCAGAGGGTTGGTTGACATAGCTGTAACTGTAAATAACAGCACTGATAGCCAGCCCCCAGGGCTTAATCACAGGGTGCTGGAGTGTCACTGTTCCTTCTTGCTTTCTCTTTAAAATGCGTCACGGAGGCTAAACATACATCCTGCGTCTTGTGCTGGAAGCCTCGCTTGGCTCTCTGACACCAGCATGTCTAATTAGGAGCCCAGCATCTAGCACCCCTGACCCCATCTGTGGGAGGCAGGCTCCCGATCTCCGAATTCTATTTCCAGCCTGGGAGATGATGAGCCCAGGGAGATGACGCATCTAAACACCTCCCCTGTTGTTTCTTAATTGACAGCCTGAGCGCATCGTATCAAACATTGCTCCCTCCAAACCCAATTAAGTAGCTTGCCTCTCCTGGAAGGCAAGGCTTGAAAAATTCCTTTTCATCCTCATTCTCCGTTCCCATTCCCCAACTCCTACTCACACCTCATAGGCAAGCATACTAATGTGTTTAATGGGTATCTCTTTGCTTGTTTATATTCTTGTAAAATAGGCTTTGTTGTTCTGTGTGCATGTATTTCTAATCTATGCAAACCGTATTGTGTTGGATGTCCCCTTCCATTGTTTTGCATTTTTTCACTCATCACTATGCCTCTAAGGTTTATCCAAGTTGCTAGGCAGGCATCTAACCTGCATGGTACCCAAACCCCCTGCCTTACTGTCCACTGGTCCAGGGATGGATACCCTGATTACTTCCAGCTCTCCATCACCACACACGTGTTGCAGAAGACATCACTGTGTATGGCCCCTTACATTTGCACATATTATCATTTTTCTAAGAAGATTGCTGTCTAGAGGCCCTTCAGGGCTCTGCTGTCCTCACACTGGGGCTTTGAACCTGTTCGGTCAGGTTTGAACCCCTGCTGAGAATTTGCATTTCTAACAACTTCTCAGGAGGATGCTAATACTGCTGGTTAGGGACCAATTCTGAGAAACACTAGCCAAACCAAACCAAACCCTTTGCTGTTGAGTCCATTCCGACTCATAGCAACCCTACAGGACAGAGTAGAACTGCCCCATAGAGTTTCTAAGACTGTAAATCTTTACAGAAGCAGACTGCCATATCTTTCTTCCACGGAGTGGCCGTGGGTTCAAGCTGCCAACCTTTTAGCAGCCAAGGGCTTTAACCACTGTGCAACCAGGGCTCTGTACTAGTAGAGCAATGGTTCTCAAAATTTATTATACATAAGAATCACCTGAGGATCTTATTAAACTGTAGATTCTGATTCAGTATATCTGGAAGTGGAATGCAAATTCTTAGCAGAGGTCGAACCAGACCGAACCAGTTCAGAGCCCTGTCAGTAACTCAGTGATTCTCAAATTTCAGCATTCATCAGAATCATCCTGGAAGGATTAAAACACAAATTGCTAGGCCCTATTACCTGAGTCTTTGATTCAGTAGATCTAAGGTGGATCCTGAGAATTTCAATTTCCAGCAAGTTCCCAGGTGATGCTGATGGTACAGATGGCTAACTCTTACTGCAATAATGTGGATTGGAGCTGCCTGCCGCAATAGCCAATTCTGAGACAGGGGTGAGGTAAGCAACAAGAGTTTTATTATATATCAATATATAGGAGACAGAGGGGAATAGATTCCTCCAAAAAACCCATTTCCCCTACTGGAGATTGGCTGAAGGCTTTTATAGGGACAGGACTTTGGGTTTTAAAAGTTTGTGTTAGTTCCCCCTTGAGGTGGTCATGTCTTAGATGAGTTAATCTTTTACCGGTATTCTTGGGGGTTGTCAGGTGACATTCTTGGGGATTATCTGGCATCATCCTGATTTTCTTGTCACAAGATGGGTACTTTGTTCGGTTTTTCATCCTTAGATCATTATCACTCGTTTTCCACCCTCCAAGGAGGAATATCGGTTAATCTTAAACCTTTTGTAGAGACTGGAACTGGAGGGAAAAACAAGATCATGAGACAATGTGGCAGTTAGCAATGGGGAGTAAATAATAGTGAGCTGGGCCTATGCAGCCTCTTCATAACTACACTGGGAGAATCATTGCTGAAATACGTGCTTTGAATCACCGCACATGTAGCCCTGTGTCCTTATATTTTTAGCATCAAAGTAGTCAGGTGATTTGATTAGTGAGCTAATTGCTGCTCAGGCATTCATGGATGATTAATAAATTCCCCCTCACATGGGGTTACTGGAAACCTGTCACCAAAAATTCCAAGAAAAAAAATTGCATACATCATGCAATACAGACACAGTGGCTACATTTGGGGGAGAAGGTTTTGGATTGGAGAACCTTTCTTTAGCTTCCCCGCTCATATCATATATGCAAATGTCGCACCTCCAGAAGTGATACATTCATTTTGCCATATAAAAAAACCAAAACCAAACCCACTGTGTCGAGCTGATTCTGACTCATAGCAACCCTATATGACAGAGTAGAACTGCCCCATAGGGTTTTCAAGGCTGCAAATCTTTATGGAAGCCGACTACCACATCTTTCTCCCGTGGAATGGCTGGAGGGTTTAAACCATCAACCTTTCAGTTAACAGCAGAGCGCTTTAACCACTGTGCCATAAGGGCTCTAAAATCTCTACGAAGTTTAAATGAGCTGTGAAAATCATCTGGTAAGTCAGTGGGAGCCCTGGACCCAAAACGCTGAGGTTTAACCATGAAGATGCTAAACTTTAACCTTGAAGTCTTGCTTATATTCCTCCTGGGCTTCTGATTTTAATCAGAGGGGCAGAAGAATGTGGGTGGATAATTTCCAACTTGAAAATACCTTATTAAAATATTTTCATGTAAATACTGAAATGTTAATTCATAAAGCAACTATGCCAGGAGAATCTGAAAGATTGAGACATTCAGTGTTGATTTAAATAAAGTAATTAACTTCTAGTGCACGAACTTCCTTCTCCCAAAAACTACTGAGGGAGCAGATGCCCAAACATGCATGGTATTAGATTAAGAGAACGGTTTTTGTTTTTCCTCCAAAAACCAGATGGTTCCAGAATCCAAAGGAAATGGAGAGGAAAACCTAAATTTATTTGGTTTGAGCAGTTCTTATTGAGGGTTTGTGAGAAAGATATTTTAATACTTAGTGGTCGAATGCAAAAGGAGCCCTGGTTGCACAATGGTTAGATGCTTGGCTGCTAACCGAAAGATTGGTGATTTGAACCCACTCAGTAGCTCTGTGGGAAAGACCTGGCGGTCTGTTCCCATAAAAATTACAGCTTAGAAAACCCTATGGGGCAGTTCTACTCTGTCATATGCCATCACTTTGAGTCAGAATCAGCTCAATGGCACCAAACAACAACAGTCAAATGCAAAATAATTTCACAGCCAGCTCCCATTTCACAAAGAAAAGAGACACAGAGTCCAGGGGTTAGAAGACTTAAGGGTTATCTAGTCCATCTAGGGCCACCCTTAATGTAGTACTTTGACGTGGAGATCAAAAATTTATGAAGTATAAACAAATTATGGAATTAAAAAAACCTCATTTTTCTTTTTATGTGCAATTTCAAATTTAACTCAAATACTAGGAAAATGTTTTACAAAGTAGGGGAAAGAGAAAAGAAATATAGGCGCTCCTATAGTGGAGGAATGTTTTCCTTAAAAAGAAAATCTAAACGTGGTTTGTTAGCAGTGCCTGCAGCTGGAGTGAATAAAAGTAGTACATTTACCTAAGGACACTTTGAGAGGATTAAAAGAATTCCAAGATGGAGTGTGTGAAGCACTGTCAGTAGGAATGAGACAACTTTAAGTCAATTCAATTTACCATAACATATTTTTCACTACTATGTCCAAAGCACTGGGCCAGGCCCAAGGGTACAGTGGTAGAAAACAGAACTCCTGCCTTCTAGAAGCTAATGGGAGCCCTGGTGGTACAGCAGTTAAGAGCTATGGATGCTAATCAAAAGGTCGACAGTTTGAGTCCACTAGCCACTCCTTGGAAATGCTATAGAGTAGTTCTGCTCTGTCCTATAGAGTCACTATGGGTCAGAATCAACTTGATGGCAATGGGGTACAGGTAAAAACTAATGGATTTTGTCTGGAAAACTGGGCAGTATTAAGTAAAGCGTACCTTGTTTGTGATTTGTGTTTTCTCCAAACAACATTTTGGCAGGCCCTGCGTTTCCAAGGGAAGATGAAAACATGTCACTCTTCTTTGATGTTGTTGATGTTAGCTGCTATCAAGTCAGCCCCCAGCTCATGGCAACCCCATGCACAACAGAACAAAACACTGCCCAGTCCTGGGCTATCCCCATGATTGGTTACGGTTCAGATCACTGTGATCCTTAGGGTTTTGTTGGCTGTTTTCTGGAAGTAAATCACCAGGCCTTTCTTCCTACTCAATCTCCCCTGAAATCTGTTTAGCATCATAGCAAAACATGGGCCTCCAATGACAGACAGGTGGTGGCTGCATTGGTTAGGAATTGAACTCAAACTTCCTGCATGGAAGGCACGAGAATTCTCACTGAACCACCCCTGCCTAAATTAAAAATGAAAAGTCATCTTACATTAGGAACATTTGTTAGTAAAGAAAATGTACTGTAACTTAAAGATGGAAGTTTAAGTAAATTTTGAAGGCAAAAAATAAGAGAAAAACCAATACCAGATCTGTTGCTGTCAAGTTAGTTCCAACTCATAGCGACCGTATAGGACAGGGTAGAACTGCCCCATAGGGTTTCCAAGGAGCACCTGGTGGATTTGAACTGCCTGCATTTTGGCTACAGCTGAACTCTTAACCACTACGCCACCAGGGTTTCTAAGAATAAGGGAGGCAACGAGTAAACAAGCAATATCAAGAAGGAAGAGAAAGGGAGAAGGGAGGCAGACAGGAGGAATGAGCAATAAAATGTAGTCAAGACCTCAAGGGCTCATAGGAAGCCACAGTGATCCCCTCACAGGCTATGATCAGGCAAACGCTGGAGGATCTCAATTTATGAATGTCACAGACTGGATTCCTCCCTGAGAAACATATCTTTTAAAAGAGAGAAGGATGAGGGAGAGCGTTAGAGCCAGGGAAGAAAGAGATGGGCAAAAGAGGAGAAATAAGACACATTGATTGGCCTTCTGAATCTTAATTGCTTTCATGTAAATAGAAATAAAATGAGAAGCACAATGGCGTGTGAGAGAGAGAAGTTTCAAACTGAAAGATAACTAAGGTAGAGAATCGCTTGTACAAATGACAGAGATATCAAAATCTGGTCTACATGAAATATGAAATTAAATAGCAAAGAGCAAAATGACCAAGGCTTTAAAAAATCCAATCATAAAAACAAATTAGCCCATCCTAATTACTTAGATTTAAATTGTAAATGATTAGTTTGAATTTAACAGTACCATGGTGAGGAAGCAAGCTAATTTAGTGAAAACCATTATCCTACACAGTACATAATTATTTTGAAAATGTTCAAGATACAGAGCTTTGTTACTTGGAGGCTATGCTAGCTGGCAGTTTAGAACTAACGGAGATTAAAATTTTGTAAGGAATGTTTAAAATGATCTTATCTCAGGCTCAGTGATAAAAAGATATATGGGTTATCTTTAACGTATTATACATGCCCTAAAACATTTCACATCAACACAATGGTTGATGTCTATATGGTGTGTGTGTGTCTGTGTGTGTATTGCATTTTCACTTCTCAAAATATATTTCTAATATGGAAGATAGTTCCATTTAGAAAAAATAACTACTGGCAAAAAATTAATGACTTCTAGAGATTTATTAAATATAACTCATTGAAAAACCTGTAAAACATAGGCAGCAATTGAATAGAATTTTCCAAATTCAACAAGCCTTTTCTTATTTGGAAGCCATTATAATATGCCTCATAATGTCAAGGAAGTTATCCTATCTAATGTCAATTCTACTACCCCAGATAGCAATCTGGACCTACTTCATCTGGGCAGTAAAAGCAACTGGGACAATCCTTGAGTGTTTTTCCCAAAATGGCTACATTCTAGACTCAGCTCATTGACAATTGTATCCATGCCATATTTGTTCCTGTATTCCTATCACTTGTCAGAGCACCCGAATCATAATCTTTATTGTGGAAATACCTTTGGAAAGACCTAGGTTCAAATCCTAGCTCTTTACCAATTATGAGTCAGGAGATACTGGTCAACTTAATTAATTTCTGAGCTCCGGTTTCTTTGTCTGTAAAATAGAGATAAAAATAGCTATTCGCTAAAGTTGTCATGAGGTCCCAGGGTAGCGAAAATGGTTTATGCTCTCTACTAACCTAAAGGTTGGTGGTTCGAACCTACCTGGTAGTACCATGGAAGAAAGGCCTGGTGATCTGCTTCTGTAAAGATTACAGCTAAGGAAATTCTATGGAGCAATTCTACTCTGTGACACATGGGGTTACCGCATGTAGGAATCGACTCAACAGCAAAGGGTAAATAGTTGTCATGAGGATTAAATTAGGTTACTGGGGTTCTAAGAACAATGGTTGGAACACAATGGCACTAAATAAATGATAGATACGCATTATATTATCATATTATAGGCAGGAATTCAGCTACCCTCATACAGCTCATAACTACCCACACCATGAGCCTGATGGAGCTAGTACATCCCTGAGGCTGCCTCCTGTGTTGTCACTTCTGCTTGGAGTTTTTGCGTGTCTTCTGATGATTAAAGACATTCCCAGGAAGAAGTTTGACTTTGCAATCTTACAAGAACTATAGCTACTAAAACAAACAAACAAACAAAAAACCAAACCTCTCGTCACCGAGTTGATTCTGACTCATAGAGACCCTATAGGACAGAGAACTGCCCCATAAGGTTTCCAAGGAGCAGCCGGTGGATTTGAACACCTGACCTTTTTGTTAGCAGCCGAGCTCTTAACTACTGTGCTACCAGGGCTCCAATAGTTACTAGTCCTTACCAAAGAAGTTCAGATCCAGGTGAATGAACTAGCCTGGTCTGACTTCTTTGAGGGGTTTTGAGACCCATGCTTAACTAACTCAGTCCTTTAAGAATAACTTTGAGGAGTTTTCTGGGTTTGTATTGATACTGGTTAGTTCCACCGGACATTTAAAATTGATGGGCAGTGAATTAGGTCAAACTCAGTTCTGCTAGCTGGGCCTTTATTAAGATCTAAAAAAATCATATTATTTGTGTAAAGCTGATAAGGATATCAGCAAATAAGCTAGTGTCGTTGAGATGGTGCTTGGGAAATGGGACGTATTTTCTCAGATCTCCTCAACCCAGCACTTGATCATACCCTAAAAACCCCTTATGAGGCCTAAACATATTGGACGAGTTGGCCATGTGACTCCGGTCTGAGTCTGTATGATTGCATATCAACCCACAGGTGATGGTCTCTCACTTATTTAGGAAAAAAAAGTATCTTCATCAAGAGAGCAAATAAGGAGAATTAAGGACTACTTTTCCCAAGATTTTTTTCCATTGGATTTTAAACTATTATTTCCTTGAGGATTTCAAGAGTACTGTAATTTACCTAGCACAGTTAGAAATCATTTTAAGAAACTCCAATAATGAGAAGTCTTAGCTCAGTCTTCTTTTTCATATGGCTTTTTTTCTGAATTTCTAGGCTGAGTTAAGTGGCTCTCTACAATGCTTCCAAAACATCGTTGACTTACTTCCTCTTTAGTGCTTGCCAACTTACATCAATTTAATCTCTTTGCTCTTCAAAGGCAAAGACTGTATACCATTCATCTTTGTACCACGAGCATTTAGCAATGTGTCTGGCACTTGGTAGGCATTACAACATATTGAATGGAGTCTATATTTACAAAATGGATAAATTAGTAGGTGCTTATTCATTTAACAGAGACAAAAGGAATCTCTTACATAGTAAGCTTCTTTTGCATACTTAAAATATACTTGTACTTAAAAAGCTTTTAAGAAACTCAACTCATTAATAAGATACAGTTAAAATTTTAGAACTATAAAATTCACCGCTGTCAAGTTGATTCCAACTCGTAGTGACTCTATGGGACAAAGTAGAACTGTCCCTTTCGGGTCTCCAAGGCTGTCAATCTTTATGGAAGCAGACTGCCACATCTTTTTCCCCTGGAGCAGCTGGTGGGTTCGAACCGCCAACCTTTTTGGTTATAGCAGCCAAGCGCTTAACCACTGCACCACTAGTGCTCCTCAGACCTATATATGTCTTTAAAATATATAATCAGGTTACTTGGCAATGCACAGCCAATGATCATGAATTACAAATCTGAGAGGCTGGGAGTTAACTATCGTATTATCCTCTGGGTTTTTCACACTCATGGAAGGTATTCAATTCATCTGATTCAACAGGAGGAAGAGAGTGTATCTTACAACTTCCTCTCGATTGCAAGTGAATTCCAGTTACATATGAGTTGTGTTTTTCTCAATGGAAAGCCTCGTTTTTTCTCAGTAGTTGGATTAGTTTCGTCAGCACTCAACTTCTGAGCCTCCCTTTTTGAGATCAGATATTGTAAAAGATACCAACAGATTCATACAGAATTTTCAACTACTAACCTCCAAATCTCATGAATGCACATTTCAAAACATTACATTAAAGCTCTGAGGCACAATTCTAAGTCATCAGAACCTTAAGTCTGACTTGCATATAAAAAGAGGCAGCTCTCCTTTTTATTAAAATACGATTTTTTTTCAGAATTTTGATTGTGGTAATGATATGAAATATGGTTTTTCATATTCATAATGTGTCTTTCATTCATCTTGACGTATACTAGGGGATGGTAATGTAATTTCTTTGTAGGTAATGAAGAAGAAGAAAAAAAAAATAAACACACTTGCCTGTAAAACTTTATCACAGTAACAGCAACAACAAGTAACTCTTAGAACAAGATATTAAGACAAAGATGAGATTATTTTGCAATTAGCCTTGTCTGACAGATTGCTTCCTTGCTAAAGGGAATTGTGAGGAGCATTTTATTTCACGCCTCAAAGATTTTGATAGAAGAAAACTGCAATTTTCGCTACAAAAAGACAGGTGGCGTAAGCATGCAACATATTTTTATTTAAATAAAAAATATGTAAGGTGATTATTTTCTCTCAGGGTCTTTGAAAAAGCTCGCTCGTGCTTGGGTTTGTGTGGTTCGTGGCTGAGTCCGGTGACGTCAGTGTGGCAGTGCGGAGTCAGGCGCCACGGCTCCCTATAAGCCGAGGAACTGTCCGGGTGCTGAAACAGCCCGAGCAGCTCACCGGGCAGACCAGGACGATCACGCTGTGAACCTTCTCTGCCAGCTGAAAAAGAGGTAAGATTGCGTTTCTCTTCCATTTACTGTAACGTTCTAAATTGCATGGTCTTTCCTTAAGTCCTATCTGAGAAGAAAAAGATTGTCTGGCAAGCTTATATCTACAGACTAAGTGAATAGCAACCTGCTGCTCATCTGTCAATGTAAGCACATGATATATATACATATATGTATTTATTTATATGTGATTAAATCTGTGATTGATACCTTTTGCTGTTGGATATTTATTAATCAGAATATTATGTATATAATCATATTGGAAGAAGAGTGAAAAAATTAAGAATTTTAGATTTAATGCATGTATTAATGTGAAGTTAACCAAGCCTGATATTTTGTTTCTTTCCTTAATTTATTGTTTCTTCCCCTAAGAATCAGATACATAGCAAGTTATATAATTTATATACTTAATATTCCTAACAGGAGGTTTCCAGTGATGCAAAGCTGTTAAACATGTTAGTCATAAAGGTAACGAGTTTTGGAACTAGTTTTTTTTTTTTTTTTTTGAAATTTACCTTACAAAAGCTCAAAATTAACCAACTATATAAAATTATTTTTTGAATTGGTACATTCTGAAAACGTTTATGTTACTATTTACTAGTTTCAGTCCCAAGAAAGTAAGCTTAGAATGATTCAGAACACAGGCTTCTTCCTGTTCTGGGGTTGAAATATTGTTATCTTGGGTTATAGAGAGAAATGACGATTTTGAATACATTGGTGAAAATCTTCATAATGGTATAAACAGTTACTGTTATTATTATGCTTTGATTGAAATAGGTTGTACAATCTTTTGCTCAAAATTTTGAATGGGACAAGTATTTATTTTCTCTATAGCCCAACTAGTATGATTACTCAAATTAGATTTAACCAGCTACATACATCAATGTTCCTTAAAAATAGCTATCTAAGACGGAACAATGTTCTAATTATTTGGATCTGGGAAAATTAAATTTGAAATAAAACCCTATGTAGGATAATGGAGCTGTTGAAACCATCAAAACCATCTTTACCACTTAAAAGAGCTTCTATCTGGGAAAAAAAAAATCCTTTTCCCATTTTACTCAAAGGAAATAACTGTGTCACTGAAAATAAACCTGAATAAATGACCAAGTGGTAGCTATTGTTAGGCTGTGGTTTAAACAACTGAAATGATCATTCTACTCCACCTTTCCAGCAAAGCCCAACTCTAATATAATGACTTTAAAGGATGCACATAACCCACATGTCAAAACTACTGCAGTATAATGATTTCAAAGAAAACAAGTTCAATAAGGTTTTTAATTTACTTTTTCAAATGCCAACTGTTGAAAACTGATTCTGAAAGTTAAGACAGTCCTGAAATAATATGAAGAAGAATGTATAATCTGTTTAATTTAAACTAAAGGATTTCATAAATAAAATTAGTTATAATATTTACTTGCAATAAATATTTTAGAAGTATTTTCTCAAATGAGTCTAGAGTTTTTTTCTTCATTGAATTAAGTAGTCAGTGGGGATTGTTTTAACAAATATATGTATCTGTATTTAGGAAGTTTCTGTAACTACAATCATTGTTAGGCTCTAAAAACTGAAAATATTGCCTGAATACCAACATGGTCTAGTGAACAATGATATTTTATACAACTGATATGTTGGCTAACAGAAAATTATACCCACATAACTTACTTACCTATCACAAAACCATGATCCAGTAAGACTATCACGAACAAACTTGTGGACTTCTTTTATATGCATTTAATTTGCAATAAAATTGCAAGTATTAAAACAGTTTTTCAGCAGTAGCGATGTCAAATGTAAAATCTAATCTCCCTGTTAATTCTTATGTGAGATTGTAAGACACTGGAGAAGAAAAATGAATGAAGATTTTTAAATGGGAAGAATCCAACACATTGTTTATCTAAATTGGGAATTATATAGTAGTTATTTTAAGATTTCCCAATGATGAGTCATTTCAGATTTCACAGGTCCACACCAGAATAGACACAGACATAAGACAAGCTGAATCTGAACACTCATGAGTCTAGAAATAGACTAGTTAAGAAAACTTGTGTTCTCTTGGTAGCATCTGTTATTATTTACTATATGCTCTTGAGGGCTGATGAAAAATTTAACCACAATTGCATTTTGCAAGACAGTCACAATAAAATTATAAAAAGTAATATGGAGCACAGAGATTTTAAAACACAATTTAATTCATTATTTTAGTATGTTTACATGGAAGGAAATATCACTAATTTAGTCTACTAGCTGGGACCTGAGAAGAAGACCCATGTTTTGGAGAATATTAAGGTATAGACCATCCAAAACTGATAGCTGGATTTGGTGCCAGTGGGAGCACAATTTATTTCTGAAAAATCTATGTGAGTGAGACTAATCCAGAAGGTAATTCAGTATGATTGACTCTAACATGCTATATCACCTAATCATACAGAGTAACGTCACTGCCATTGTGTTTCTACAACAAAATTAGATGGGCAATTCAGGAAATAAACCACATCTTTTTTGACACATTAAGGAAATGTTTGTACGTGTGTGCCCACGTGTGTATGTACATGCATTTTTAAAAAATTAAGCCGACCAATTATTTTGCAAATGAATTAAATAGGAATGCTACACAAGATAACTAAATCTCATCTTGGAAAGTCTTTCACTTTCTTTTTAAATAGAAAAAAACATAACAATAAAAAACAAACTACATTTTTTTAAATGAAAATAAAATTTGAGAAACCTCATATCAGTGATTTTGCTATTGTTTTAGCCAAGAGAATACTGTGTAAGATGTATGAGAATATTTGATGCCGGTGTGTAACAATTTTGCTAAAGATCCTGTGGTTAACTTTCAGGGATTATGTAGAAATATTTATGAATTTTAAAGAGAGTTATCCCAAGTTTAATGTAGAGTAATCTCTGCTGTTTTTGCCCTCAGTGGTACGTAATTTGCTTTTGCTACAGTGTCTTCTAGCCTGTTTCATTTGTGTTAACCCATCTTCTCTATACTTTAAGGAAATCTTTCAAACATGGCAGAAGCTAAGACCCACCAGCTTGGAGCAGCCCTGTCTCTCATTCCTTTAATTTTCCTCGTCTCCTGTGCCAAAGCAGCTTCATTTCAACGTAACCAGCTGCTTCAGAAGGAACCAGACCTCAGATTGGAAAATGCCCAAAGGTTCCCTAGTCCCGAAATGATCAGGGCTTTGGAGTACATAGAAAAGCTCCGGCAACAAGCTCACAAAGAGGAAAGCAGCCCAGATTATAATCCCTACCAAGGTGTCTCTGTTCCCTTTCAGCAAAAAGAAAATGGAGATGAAAGTCGCTTGCCAGAAAGTTCAAGGGATTCCCTGAGTAAAGATGAGTGGATGAGGATAATCCTTGAAGCACTGAGACAGGCTGAAAGTGAGTCTCAGTCTGCACCTCAAGAAAACAAGCCCTATTCCTTGAATTCAGAAAAGAACTTTCCAGTGGACATGACTGATGATTATGAGGCTCTACAGTGGCCAGAGAGAAAGCTTAAACACATGCGCTTCCCCCCTATGTATGAAGATAATTCCAGGGACAATCCCTTTAAGCGTACAAATGAAATAGTGGAGGAACAATATACTCCTCAAAGTCTTGCTACCCTGGAATCTGTCTTTCAAGAGCTTGGGAAACTGACAGGCCCAAACAACCAGAAGCGTGAAAGGGCTGACGAAGAGCAAAAGCTTTACACAGATGATGAAGATGATATCTACAAGGCCAATAACATCGCTTATGAGGATGTAGTTGGAGGAGAAGACTGGAACCCAGTAGAGGAGAAAATAGAGAGTCAAACCCAGGAAGAAGTGAGAGACAGCAAAGAGAACATAGAAAAAAATGAACAAATTACTGATGAAATGAAGCGTTCAGGGCAGCCGGGCCTCCAGGATGAAGATCTCCAGAAAGAGAGTAAAGACCAACTCTCAGATGATGTCTCCAAAGTAATTGCCTACTTGAAAAAGTTAGTGAATGCTGCTGGAAGCGCAGGGTCACAGAATGGGAAAAATGGAGAAAGGGCAATCAGGCTTTTGGAGAAACCCCTCGATTCTCAGTCTATCTATCAGCTGATTGAAATTTCAAGGAATTTACAGATACCACCTGAAGACTTAATAGAGATGCTCAAAACCGGGGAGAAGCCAAGTGGTTCAGTGGAAACTGAACAGGAGTTCGAACTTCCAGCTGACCTAGATGGCATCTCTGAGGCTGACTTAGACCACCCAGACCTGTTCCAAAATAAGATGCTCTCCAAGAGTGGCTACCCCAAAACACCTGGCCGTGCTGTGACAGAGGCCCTTCCAGAAGGACTCACTGTGGAGGACATTTTAAATCTTTTAGGGATGGAGAGTACAGGAAATCAGAAACCTCCGTATTTTCCCAATCAATATAACCGAGAGAAGGTTCTGCCAAGGCTTCCTTTCAGTCCTGAAAGGGCTAAAGCAAATCAGCTTGCCAAAGCTGCCTGGCTGTCAGATGTTGACAACAGACAAATGGCATATGAAAACCTGAATAACAAGGATCAAGAACTGGGAGAGTACTTGGCCAGGATGCTAGTTAAATACCCTGAGATCATTAATTCTAACCAGATGAAGCGGGTCCCCAGTCAAGGCTCATCTGAAGATGACTTCCAGGAAGAGGAGCAAATTGAGCAGACCATCAAAGAGCATTTGAATCAAGGAGGCTCTCAGGAGACTGACAAAGTGGCCTCGATAAGCAAAAGTCTCCCTATAGGGGTCCCGAAGAATGACGACACCCCAAACAGGCAGTACTTGGATGAAGATCTGTTAATGAAAGTGCTGGAATACCTCAACCAAGAAAAAGCAGAAAAGGGAAGGGAGCATATTGCTAAGAGAGCGATGGAAAATATGTAAGCAGCTGTCATTAATTGCCCGACTTTCACTCCTCCCATTCCAAGCAAACCCTAACATATCTCTTTAGTGTGTTGACATCTATTCTGTTTATACTGTAATATCTTTAAACGATGTACAGGCAGATGGATCCAGGCCACTGGGGAGTCTGCTTCACTTACTCTGAGCTGTTCTCTTGTGTATGGATGTGTATAAATGTTATGACTTCTGGATAAAAAATTAATCATGTCCTTTATTCCCAGAAAGATATCTATGATAGTGTTTAATAGCGTACCTAATGGCTGTGGCATTGTTGATGCACACATATGATAAAGAGTGTCTGATAACTCTCAAAAGTTTTTAATATTTATTGAATTATTTTGTTACTGTCTATAGTGTTTTGTGGAGTACTGCAGCAAAAAAAAAATAAAGCATTATAAATGTATAGTTTTATTTACAAGGCCTTTTCTATTGTGTGTTTTATTGTTGATTAATAAATGTTATTTGTGGACAACTTTGGACTCTTCATTGTGAAAAACCAGAGTCAGTGACTCTGGAGAAAGCAGAATGGAGCTGAAAGAGAAAACTTACCTTTCACAGCCAATCCAGGTAAGGAGTAATATATTTTAAGTCTGTGATCATGATATGTGCTTATATAATGCAGCATCCTCTGACAGCTCACTATTAATGCTTCCTAGTGCTCTTTTTCATGTATATAATTTATGGAATAAGGATTTTGGTGTCATATTTATACCTTTTACCCCTTGATTTGGAATCCCTATATGGTGCAAATGGTTAAGCACTCAACCACTAGCCAGAAGGTTGGCAGTTCAAACCCACCCAGAGGTGCCTTTGAAGACAAGCCTGGTGATCTGCTTCCAAAAGGTCACAGCCTCGAAAACCCTATGGAGCCCATTGCTACTGTGCATACGTGGGGTTGCCATGTTGGAACCGACTTGACAGCAACTAACAACAACTCCTTGATTTATATATAAAAGATATTTAAGTTACCCATTTCCATAACTAACATTAAAAAAAAAAAAAAGCTGTATACAGGGCAATCAGAAATGACTCCAGACTTGGAAGCAATCTGCCTATTTCCAAGTCACCCTGGTCCCCAGAAGACAAGGCTGCTGCCTCTTTAGTATAATTTGAGAGGGGACCCCCCCAAAAACAGACAGGAAAGTGAATGAGTTCAGCCACAGTGGGACCAGACCAGCTACCCTTGCTCCTGCCCTAGTGATGGAGAGAATTCTGGGTGGGCTAGGCAGTGTGTACGTGTTACAATGTGCATTGTGTCAGGGGTGGATGAAAGCAGCTTTCTAATGTGTCAACAGGGAATCAACAACAATAGCAGCAGCAGCCACAAAATGCTATATTCAGCAGCAAATAATGTTATTAACAAATGAGGAATAAATAATAGCTATTAAGGTATTGAGTACTTACGGTGTTCCAGGCTATATGCTAAACACTTTACATGCTTTACCTCATTTAGTCCATACTGTATTACTGCCAAGGAGCTCCGGAGGCACAGTCATTAAGTGCTCGGCTGCTAACTAAAAGGTCAGCGGTTTGAACCCACCAGTCACTCCATGGAAGAAAGATGTGGCAATCTGCTTCCGTAAATATTACAGCCTTGGAAACCCTAGGGGACAGTTCTACTCTGTCCTATAAGGTTGCTACAAATCAGAACCAACTCAACAGCAGCTGGTTAACAGGTTTGTATTACTGTCAAAGAGCCCCTGGATGGTGCAAATGATAAACACTGGGCTACTAACCAAAAGGTTGGTGGTTTGAACTCACCCAGAGGCACCTCAGAAGAAAGGCCTGGTGATCTGCTTCCAAAAGTTCACAGCCATGAAAATTTTATGGAGCACAGTTCTACACTGGCACACATGAGGTCACCATGAGTTGGAATCGACTCAATGGCAACTTCTTTTTTTTTTTGTATATTACTGTCAAGAAGCTCTTATCTCCTTTTATACTGGACAAAACAAAACTCAGAAAGGTTAAATAACTTTTCCAAGGTCACACAGTGTTATGATTTGCCAAAGCCTGTGTTCATAACCCCTTCACTATATAGCCTATCTGGGAATTGCCCTTTCACCTGAAGGATGAGACACGGGGCACGGAATGGAGGGAGGCTCACGAGGTCTTGGCATGATTCACTTTCAAGAGAGCAGCAAAGTGTCTATGAGAGTGTGTCTGTGTCTGAGTGAGGGGGAGAATCCCTGCACTGTCAGAAGGCAGTGGGAGGACATGGATGTCTTGGGGAAAGCACTGAAGATGGATTTTCCTACTTTAAATTTTGCCCAGACTCTGTTCTGTCTGAATATACAGCTTCATGGAATTCTACAATTTGGAGGTAGAAGGAAACTCAAAGGTGATAACCTCTACAGTGTTTCTAACAAGCAGTCCTTACTTGAATACTTTCAAGACCAGGAGTTACTATCTTACAAGGGAGTACTCTGAATTTAACGTTGTGGATTTCCCGCTCTCCAGTAGGAGCTTCCCCACAGGTTACCACAGCAAACTCTCCCTATACCCCTTTGGGGTTGATGCACCTTTGGAAACTCAGAGAAGTGATGTAAGTTTCCCATAGTCATACATCTTGCTAGTGGTGGACTAGGACTTTAACCCACACCCAACCATAACTATCAGGTATGTATCCTTCCATGTGGGGCTGATGCATTAACATGCATGGAGCCCAAGGTGAGGAGAGGCCCAAACACAAATTGGGGCTGCCTCAAGTGAAGAGATCTAGGATATTTGTGCAGCTGAAAGTCTGGGGCAGATATTTAAATGCTATGCTTTGCAGGTGTCCACATACACCTTCCACTCGTCATATATTTTCTTCAATTTTCTGTATCATATGCTAAGTCACTCCTAGGACCCTAAGTCAACTGTGAGACTATTTCCATGCTAACCCTAAGCAAAAATTAGAATGAAGCATGGGCATCTCCACCCAGTGAAAACTTGCCCTCAGTGAGATGTCTGAACATTTTACTGAGGTGAGGAAATGACAGCTAGTTAACTGACTCAACACAGCTGATGAGGGGCCAGGGCAGAATTTATACCCAGATGAGTGGAATGCCAAACACTGCACTCTTTCTACTACACCACGCTGCTTTTCTCTTAAAGTCTTAGTTGGACTTGAAACTCTGTAATTCTCTAAAGGTGAGATTTCAGGCATCAGGATTGGCAGCTGGGGAGATACTTTAATTTGGGATATTGTCTGCCTGAACCCCCTCAGGCATCACTCAGCAAACATCTTTGTCTTTTTGCAGAACCACCATATTCCCAGCTATTGAGACATCAGACTTCTGATCCAAATATTGTTATTTCTCATAAGTGTTTCAGTAGATTGTTCTCTAACACAAAAAATAAAGCCCTAAGGACCATTCGAGCATGTGAATGACAAATTAGTTGGGATTAAGGCAACAATGCCCCTTTCCCTGCCCAGAAGTCTCCTTTAGTAGAAGTCAGGGGGTACCTTGAACCCCCCCCCAAGGCTATGCAGGCTACCACTGGTAGGTGCAAGAAACTACCTATGCACTAAGACTTCACCCTTTGTAGGAGTCCATGCCTCCATCAGAAGGAGTCAGGTAGGAGCCCAGTATGCTCTATTTTCTTGGCAAGATTCCAACTATCAACCTTTCCTTCCCCTCAACACTCACAACCTCTCCACCCCATATGCCTTGGGAACATTAGGACTAATCTAACTGTGCCCCTTATACCAAGACTTCCAAGTCACCCCTCATGTCCCACACTCAAACCTCCTTGCACTTTGTATAGCACCCTTCTTGATCCCAACTCCTGCTTTTTCTCATATTCCGTAACCTTTTCAACTATGCCTTTTGATACTCAAGGTCAGTCATCAGCAAAATCCCCTATATCCTCAACCTCTTCCGTGAACTTTCTCTTCATCTTCTTGCTCTAAGGGAAACCTACCTCTCCCTTGAGATTGCTGCTTTCCTTAAAGCCCCCTTCTTTGCTCTTTTTTGATGATTCTGCTCAAATTTTTCTTCTGTTCTCCCCCAAACATCCAACTTTGAATCTCTTGCCATCACCCACAATTTACCTACTACCGCTCACTGTTATGATCATTTACTACCTTGAGTTACTTCCCCCCATTCATTAAAGATATTATCTCCTGTTCACCGTCACTTTTTCCAACACTGCTCCTGTCTTAATACTTGTTGATTTCAATATCCATGAAGATGATATTTCCCAAATTTCTTCCTCCATCAGCCATTAACTTGTATTGTCACTTCCTTGGTCTCCTCCTCACTAATAACTGCAGTCTATCCTAAATCTCAACTCCATATATCTTACTGTAACAACCACCTTCTATATTTCCAGAGTACTTCTGCTAGTACCCCTATTCCAATAACCCCTCTACTCCTCCAAGAAATGTAATCCATGGCTCCTACCGTCTTTCCACTCTCTCTCATCCCCTTTATTTCTCACCACACACCTTGTCAAGCTTAAAATCCATTGTCATGGATAGAATTGTGTCCCCCAGAAGAGTCTGTCAACTTGGCTGTGTCATGATTCCCAGTATTGTATGATCGTGTAATCTGATGTGATTTCCTTACGTGTTGTAAACTCTATCACTATGATGAGGTTATATGTGATCTCCTTATGTGTTGTAAATTCTATCACTGTGATGAGGTTATACTGATGATGTCTACAAGATTAGATAGTGTCTTAATCCAATCTCTTTTGATATATAAAAGAGAGAAGCAGGAAAGAGACACAGGGGAACCTCATACCACCAAGAAAGCAGTGCCAGGAGCAGAGAGCGTCCTTTGGATCTGAGGATCCTGCACAGAGAAGCTCCCAGACCAGGGGAAGATTGATGACACAGACCTCCCTCAGTGTTCTCCTGGAGCTGATGCCCTGAATTTGGACTTATAGGCTACTGGACAGTAAGAGAATAAACTTCCCTTTGTTAAAGCCATCCACTCGTGGTATTTCTGTTAGAGCAGCACTAGATGACTAAGACAGTCATCATAATCACTTTCTCGTTAATGTTCTCAACTCTCTATCCTCTCACTTGTTTCTTTTTAATCTCTTTTCTAAACAACAACACTAAATAAGTCCAATTCTCCACCCACTCTACCCATCTGTCCCACACTGAACATGGCAGGGGCAAATACACAACCATACTGTCAGTTTCTCACTCACTGACCTTAAGTGTCCCACAATGCTGTCCTAAAATCCTAATAAAATTCTCATCCATTCAGTCTGTCATAAAATCCTGTTGGATTTTAACCTCAAAATATATCCACAATCCATCTTCTAACCATTTCCTCTGTTACCAGCCTGCTTCAAACCATCATCATCTCTGATTTGGGTTATTGGAATACCCTCCTCTTGGTTTTTCTTTCTTCCACTCTCTCCTTTCCTGTATTCTAAACACAAAGACAGCACAATACAACTATAATCTAGATCAGTTAGTGAAAGCCAAAGTTATTGTTATGATCTTCAATGGCCTGCATCTTCTAGCTCCTCATTACCTCTCTGAACTCATTTCCAAGTACTCTCCCCATTGCTCCCTTCTTTCCAACTGCATTGGCCTCCTCACTGTTCCTCTAAGATGACAACCATGCTCTCCCACCTCAAGATGTTTTCCTTTGCTCTTTCCTCTTTTGGGAATGCTCTTTTCCCAAATATCTACTTGGATTGCCCCCTCACCTCCTTCAAGTCTTTGCTCAAATATCAACTTCTCAAAGTGGACTTCCCTCGCCACCCTAAAATTTTCCAAAAATTTCCTCCACACATATTCTATCCTCATTTTGTGCTTTATTTTTCTCTTTAGCACTCGTTAAATCTCACATGTGAAATTTACAATTTCAGCTTATTTATTCCCTACTCCTCCCCAATAGAATGTCATCTCCCGGAGGGTGGTTATTGTTTGTTTTAGTCACTGCAGGTATCTCCAGGCCCCTAGATCAGTAACTGGAACATAGAAAGTGCTCAGAAAAGAGTTATTGACTAAATGAATGTACTGAGAATGATAGAATGAAGGAGAGAAAACAGGAAGAATGGAAATTGACTTTGCAACTAGCAAAGTAAAATGAGGTAAACCCTTGTTGAATGAATGAAGAAAGTTTATATGTTATTATCTCAAAAAAGATTGGATAAGACTCATTTTAAACAGTCACAGAATATGAAATTGAGGGAAATAAGACTATTGATACATATTTCAGTATTCTTGTTTACTAAGTCTTCCATCTTTACCTAATGGAAACATAGCAGTAGACTTGGAGCTCAATTACCTCTGTACCCAAGCAGGAAGGGACCAGACAGGAGCTGTCAGCTTGCGACCAGTGGGCCTACTATTTTTGCCATCGCCCATGCCACAATTAGGCGATCCTCTAAGATGTCGTCACTTTCCAGCATTGCAAAATGATGGTTATTTTGGTATTTTTATCAATATAGAGGAGAATTATAGTTATTTTGCCTGTAGAAGAAAAAGATGACTGTTACTATAAATGCTATGGAGATTAGTCACATGCTGATGTAAGTTATGCCAGTCCTGATATGTAGCTACTACAGCTAACACTCTTTATGCTTTGGCCATTATTCCTGACAGTTGGAAGGCTAGGAAGCCCTGTGGGCTTTGATCAGGCAACTTCTGAAGGGTGGAAAGAACCGGGGACTGAAAAGCCAGTGATGCTTTCCCGGTGAGTTTAAGTCTTTTGATTTGGAACAAAGATGACAATTTGTCTGCAAGTGTTTGGCAGTATCTACTTTCTCAAGGGCTTATTATAGCAATCAACAGCAAGTTTTTTTCTGGAAGGCCCAAGCCACATGTGTAGTTAGAGTTGATTTCCATATCATTTCCATATGCCTACATCCACTCTATTTTCTATTTTTAGTTCATTTTCAAGTAAAAACGTGTTGTTGGTAACTTGAGATTTATTTCATCAGACTTTCTTTCTTTCTTTTATTTTTTACCTTGATGTCCTTTGATTAAAACATGATTGTTGATGTGACTCCTGGATATTGTAGCAGAGCAGTAGGTGGTGAAGTTGAAGCCTTGGGAAAAGAAATTAGGCTATAAAGTCTATGCTAAGACATATGAAGTACAGTCAGGACGCTCATTAGAAGCAAGGATGGCGAGACTACATCTCACAAACTTTGGATATGTTGTCAGGAGGGATCAGTCCTTGGAAAAGGACATCATGCTTGGTAAAATAGAGGGTCAGAGAAAAAGAGGAAGACCTTCAATGAGATGGATTGACACAATGGCTGCAACAATGGGCTCAAGCATAAAAATGATTGTGAGGATGGTGCAGGACCAGGCAGTGTTTTGATCTGCTGTACATAGGGTCGCTATGAGTCAGTACCAACTTGACGACACCTAACAACAAGACATATGAGGGAATAGCCATACTGATACTTTCTGTTGCTCCAGCACATTTTTATATCTTGATGCTTTTGCTTCCTCTGCCAGCTGGATTATTCCCTCCTTTTCCTGCTTTCAAAATCTTAGCCATTCTTTAAGGCTTAGTGCACATGCTGCCACCTCCTTTAACATTGTACCATTGTCCCTTCTTCTCCACTTTCACAGTGGTTTTCTTTCAGTTTCCTTGCGATATTTATTTCTCTTTGTCTTCCTTTATAGCTATGGCTAGCCATGTCTCTCTCACCTGTTAATTTATAACAGTGAGATGCTCAATGCATGCGTGTTGAAAAAATGAGCGGATGTTATCAATCATACCTCCCTCTTGGCTGTTTTGAGTTTTGTGGAGCCCATGCATGTGCCTTCTGAAAACTTAGCTCAATTTAATAGGTAGAAATGAAGTGCCTACTATGCAGTCCACATGGTTGTCTAAAGGGCTCTTTCACCTTGATGTTTTCAGAACATCACAACTTTCAGAATAGTGTCATGGTTTATACTTTAAAGAGTATCCAATTTCATAGTTGGCTTGGTTTGAGTGTGAGTCTTATTTTAGATTCCCCACACTGGCATAAATGGTAATTTTCTAATCCTGAAATATAGAAACACTCAAAAGCTTGATGTTTGGAAAAATTTAGTCTTTATACATGCCTTACTGAGTGAGTTCAGACCACCACATAACAATATAGCTTTTCTAATGTTGGCTGGCATGTCAACTGCTGCATCAAAACCAGTTCAAAGAGCATTCAGATTTCAATTCCAGAAAGTTCTCTGACCTGACATTTGGAACATTGATTTGGAAAAGAGGCTTTGCGGTTAATAAAAGACCAAGAGAAAAATCCTGGCTTTGCTACTAACTTGTACACGCACTTAATCTAGCTGGGTCTAGATAGGGATTATATCTGCCTTGCACAACTGTCATGAGGATTTACTGATAATGTGTGTGAAGTGGCTTTATAGTGCCTGGAACAAAATAGGTGCTGAATATAAGGTAAAATTGACTTATTAATTAAGCAACAACTATTACTGACTGTCTAGAATGTATAAATCCTTGTATTAGGTACACAAACAGGCACGTTGTGAAAGCACTTTTGCTCTAGTACAAACAGGACTATTTCTCATGAAGCAGCCTTTTTGAGAAAGTGGTTTGTGATGAAGTAACAAGTTCTGGTTCCATCTGTGATGGGGTCCGATTTAACTGGGGCCACTTCATGGAAATTGGAATATTCAGAAGTCTGTGGGTGGTATGAACCAACACTTCAGATTTATTTTAAGCTTAAAGTCCTAATTTATGCTAAAGTTATCCCCATGTAAGCAGGGAAAACTGATGAGATCAAGTTCTAGTTTATTACGATTGTCATTTCTACACACTCCCCAAATCCCTTTTTTTAAAAAATGAATTTGCAATAAGACAGTGAAGACGTTTCCTTTGATTTTATTTGTAGAATACTTCGCAAAATTGATGCAATGGTAAACTAACCCCTGTAGATTTAACATGAATATTTAATAAGCATGGAGTTTTAAAAATGCAATTAAGATTTTAACAGAAACAACAAAATCAATCCTTCTTGGTCTTCCCATTCACAGGTATTACACAGTGAACTGACCAAAAAAGAAAAAAGAAACCCCTTTCCCCCTTAGTGGTAATCCCACAATTCAATTGTTTCTAAACCAACAGGTTGCTATGGTAGTAGGAGAGTCAGGGTAACGGCAATATGAAATCCGCGCAATGCAGGTGGTGCTTCAAAACTCTTGAGCCTGGTGGAAGTGATTTTGTGCTTTTACCTTCAGGCTTGCTGCATTTTTAAGAAATGAAAATAAGAAGACAGTGCCAACCTGAGCCTGTTTAGTGGTTTAGCATCCTTTCCAGAGTGCTGGATGGAGCAAGCCATGATTTGTGCTTTTTATTTACTGAGCTTAAGGTTTGATCTGGATAAGACCCATACTATTACAGGAAAGTGTCATACAAGAAAAAATGAATGAGAAGAGTTTCTAATTTTTATGTATTATATTTCTATTCATTTCTAGTCAGAGCCAAACTAAGGGTTTAATCAACAAGTATGTGTGTTCAGATACACTGAAACTGTGTTATAACCAGAACCTGTGGAACTCAGAATTCATTATAGTAAGTTCACTTTTGAGTCAGTCTATTATGTGAGAAATTTCTTCCTAATATAAGATGTTGTTGTTGTTGTTAGGTGTCATCGAGTTGGCTCCAACTCATAACAACCTTATGCACCACAGAACGAAACACTGCCCAGTCCTGCCCCCTGCTCACAATTGTTGTTATGCTTGAGCCCATATTGCAGCCACTGTGTCAATCCATCTCATTGAGGGTTTTCCTCTTTTTCAGTGACCCTGTACTTTACCAAGTATGATGTCCTTCTCCAGGGACTGATCCCTCCTGACAACACGTCCAAAGTATGTAAGAAATACTTTCTCCATCCTTCCTTCTAAGGAGCATTCTGGTTGTACTTCTTTCAAGACAGATTTGTTCATTCTTTTGGCAGTCCATAGTATATTCAATATTCTTTGCCAACACCGCAATTCAAAGTCATCAACTCTTCTTTTGTCTTCCTTGTTCATTGTCCAGCTTTCGCACGCATATGATGCGACTGAAAATACCATGACTTGGGTCAGGCGCACCTTAGTCTTCAAGGTGACATCTTTGCTTTTCAACACTTTAAAGAGGTCATTCGCAGCAGATTTGTCCAGTACAATGTATCGTTTGATTTCTTGACTGCTGCTTCCATGGGTGTTGATTGTGGATTCAAGTAAAACGAAATCCTTGACAACCTCAATCTTTTCTCCATTTATCATGGGGTTGCTTATTGGTTCAGTTGTGAGGATTTTTTTTTCTTTATGTTGAGGTGTAATCCATACTGAAGGCTGTGGTCTTTGATCTTCATTAGTAAGTGCTTCAAGTCCTCTTCACTTTCAGCAAACAAGGTTGTGTCATCTGCATATTGCAGGTTGTTAATGAGTCTTCCTCCAATCCTGATGCCCCGTTTTTCTTCATATAGTCTAGGTTCTCAGATTATTTGCTCAGCATACAGATTGAATATGTAAGGTGAAAGAATACAACCTTGATGCACACCTTTCCTAACCTTAAACCATGCAGTATCCCCTTGTTCTGTCCAAACAATTGACTCTAGATTCATGTACAGGTTCCTCATGAGCACAATGAAGTGTTATAGAATTCCCATTCTTCACAATGTTATTCATAATTTGTTAGGAGCCACAGAGTTGAATGCCTTTGCATAGTCAATAAAACACAGGTAAACATCTTTCTGATAGTCTCTGCTTTCAGCCAAGATCCATCTGACATCAGCAATAATATCCCTAGTTCCATGTCCTCTTCTGAATTCTGCCTGAATTTCTGGCAGTTTCCTGTTGATATACTGCTACAGCCGCTTTTGAATGATCTTCTGCAAAGTTTTACTTGCAAGTAATATTAATGATATTGTTTGATAATTTCCTCATTCAGTTGGATCACCTTTCTTGGGAATAGACATAAATATGGATCTTGTCCATATATATGATCTGTAATATGTTATATATATGTAACATATTACATGTAACATGTAATATACATAATATATAACATATTACATATTATGTATGTAATATGTTATATATATACCAAAATCCAAACCCATTGCTCATATCAACCCTGTAGAACAGAGTAGAATGGCCTCATGGGGTTTCCAAGGCTGTAATCTTTATGGAAGCAGATTGCCACATCTTTCTCCCAGGAAACAGCTGGTACGTACACACACACACACACACACACACACACACACACACACACACACAGGTATATATGGAGCCCTGGTGATGCAGTGATTAAGAGCTTGGATGCTAACCAGAAGGTTGGCAGTTCAAATCCACTAGCTGCTCTTGGAAACCCTATGGAGCAGTTCTACTATGTCCTATAGGGTTGCTGCTATGAGTTGGAATTGACTTTACAGCAATAGGTATACGTGACATATGTAAATGTATATTATGCACATGTGCATAATATATGTACATTAGGAAGGCATTTTACACATAACAGACTCATGTGATGTACTCCACATATATTAATCTTATATGTACACACATGTAAATATACATACGACACATTATCATATAGCCTACCTATTTAAAATCTTAATGAGATTAATAATGACTAATATCACCTAATATGCCTTCCCCATTCTCCCTGCGTGTAAAATTACCATTTCTCCTTTACCCAGCTAAAGTCTTACCTCCTCTGTGAATCCAGCTGTGACCATAAAACTAAAGAAAGATAGCTATAAAAAATGTGCAAGCTAACAGATTAGACTGGTTTCTTTCTTTCTTTCTTTTTTTTTTAATTGTACTTCAGGTGAAGGCTTACAGAACAAATAGTTTCTCTTGAAACAGAAGTACACATGCCGTTTTATGACAGTGGTTAACAACCCCACAACATATCAACCCTCTAACTTCTCAAGCTTTTTGTTTTTGGTGAAAATACACATAGCCAAAGATACACCATTTCAAAAATTTCTACAGGCACAGTTCAGTGACATTGACTACGCTCTTCCAATTGTGCTGTTATTCTCTCTTAAGATGAAGGCTTACAGAACAAAATAGTTTCTCATTTAACAGTTACTACAAATGTTGCCCTATGACAATGGTTAACAATTTCACAACACATCGACAATATCCTTACTCAATCTTGGGTTCCCTATCACCAGCTTCCTTGTCCCCTTCTGCTTTCTGGCCCTTGTCACTGGACACCTGTACCTCGTTAGTCTCATTTGGTTTTACGGGGCTGTCCACTCCCAGGCTGAACTGTGAACCTCGGAGGTAACTTCACCACTGAGCTAAAAGGGTGTCTGGGGGTCATACTCTCAGGGTTTCTCCAGTCTCCTTTAGGCCAATAAATCTGGTCTTTTTTTTATGGGTTAGAATTATGCTCTACATCCTTCTCCAGCTCTGTCCAGAACCCTCTGTTGGGAGGGTAGCCAGGCACCATCTAGCTGTACTGGACTCAGTCCGGTGGAGGCTTTGGTAGCTGTGGACAATTAGTCCTTTGGACTAATCTTTTCCTTGTATCCTGTTCTCTTCATTCTCCCTTGTTCCCAAAGGGATGAGACCAGTGGAGTATCTCAGATGGCTGCTCACAGGCTGTTAAGACCCCAGACGCTACTAACCAAGGCAGAATCTAGAAGATGGTCTTCATAAACTGTATTATGCCAATTGAGCTAGATGTTCCCTGAGACCATGGTCCCCAGAGCTGTCCTCCCAGCAATTCAGTCCCTCAGGGAGTTTGGATGTGTCTATGGGGCTTCCATGACCTTTCCTTGTGCAAGTTGTGCTAGTTTCTCCTGTATTGTGTACTGTCTCACCCTTCACCCAAGATACCACTTTTTTATTGTCTATAGTTCCCCCCCACCCCTCCCATCCCTGGTAACCAACAAAGATTGTTACATTTTGTGTGTGAACTTTTTCATGGGTTTTTACAACAGAGGTCTCATACAATATTTGTCCTTTTGTGATTGACCTATTTCACTCAGCACAATGTCCTCCAATTTCATCCATGTTATGAGATGCTTCACAAATTCATTGTTGTTCTTCCTCGTTGCATAGTACTCCATTGTGTGTATGTACCATAGTTTGTTTATCCATTCATCTGTTGATGGGCATCTAGGTTGTTTCCATCGTTTTGCTATTGTGAACAATACTGCCATGAACATATGTGTGCGTATGTCGATTCTAGTGACGACTCTTATTTCTCTAGGATATAGTCCTAGGGGTGGGATTGCTGGATCAAATGGTATGTCTGTTTCTAGCTTTCTGAGGAAGTGCCATATCATTTTCCAAAATGGTTGTATCATTTTGCATTCCCACCAGCAGTGCATAAGTGTTCCGATCTCCCTGCAGCCCCTCCAACATTTGTTATTTCCAATGTTTTTGATTGTGCCAGTAATGCCAGGGTGAGATGGTATCTCATTGTGGTTTTAATTTACATTTCTCTAATGGCTAGTGATCGCGAGCATTTCCTCAGGTGTCTGTTGGCCATTTGAATGTCTTCTTTGGTGAAGTGTCTGTTCATTTCCTTTGCCCATTTTTTAATAGGATTATTTGTCTTTTTGTTGTAGAGGTGTTGGATTTTCTTGTAGATTATGGAGATTAGGCCTTTGTCTGACTTGTAGTGTCCGAAAATTTTTTCCTAGTCTGTAATTCTCTTTTTACTCTTTTAGTGAAGTCTTTTGAAGAGCATAGGTGTTTGATTTTTAGAAGATCCCAGTTATCTAGCTTATCTATTGGGTTTTGTGCATTGATGGTTATGGTTTGTAACCTGTTAATGCCATGTATTAAGGTCTGAAGTGTTGGTCCTATTTTTTCTTCTATGAACTTTATAGTTTTAGGCTTTGTATTTCAGGTCTTTGATCCATTTTGAAGTAGTTTTTGTATACGGTGTGAGGTATGGGTCCTGTGTCATTTTTTTGCTGATGGATATCCAGTTTTGCCAGCACCGGTTGTTAAAAAGACTGTCTTTTCCCCATTTGATGGACTTTGGGCCCTTGTCGAAGACCAGGTGACCGTAGGTGGTTGGATTGACATCTGAGTTCTCAATTCTGTTCCTTTGGTCAATGTATCTGTTATTGTACCAGTACCAGGCTGTTTTGACTACTGTCGCTGTATAGTAGGTTCTGAAGTCAGGTAGTGTGAGTCCTCCAACTTTATTCTTCTTCTTCAGTAGTGCTTTACTTATTCGGGGCTTCTTCCCTTTCCATATAAAGTTAATGATTAGTTTTTCCATCTCTTTGAAGAATGTTGTTGGTATTTGGATCGGGATTGCGTTGTATTTGTAAATTGCTTTGGGCAGAATTGCCATTTTCACAATGTTGAATCTGCCTATCCATGAGCATGGTATGTTTTACCGTTTATGTAGATCCCTTTGGGTTTCATGCAGTAGTGTTTTGTAGTTTTCTTTGTATAGGTCTTTTACATCCCTGGTCAGATTTATTCCTAAGTATTTTATCTTTTTAAGGGCTATTGAAAATGGGATTGTTTTCCTGATTTCCTTTTCACTGTTCTCCTTACTGGTGTATAGGGATCCAACTGATTTTTGAATGTTTATCTTGTATCCTGCTACTCTGCAGAATCTTTCTATTAGTTCCAGTAGATTTCTCGTGGAGTCTTTAGGGTTTTCTGTGTATAGTATCATATCATCTGCAAATAGGGACAGTTTAACTTCTTCATTACCAATTTGGATGCCCTTTATTCTGTTTTCTTGCCTTATTGCTCTAGCTAGAAGTTCCAGCACAATGTTAAACAGGAGTGGTGATAAAGGGCATCCTTGTCTTGTTCCTGTTGTCAAGGGGAATGTTTTCAACCTCTCTCCATTAAGAATGATCTTGGCCGCTGGTTTTGCATAGATGCCCTTTATTCTGTTGAAAAATTTCCCTTCTATACCTATTTTACTGAGAGTTTTTATCAGGAATGGGTGTGGGACTTTGTCAAATGCCTTTTCTGGGTCAATTGAGATGATCATGTGATTCTTTTCTTTCCTTTTATTTATGTGGTGGATTACGTTGATTGATTTTCTAATGTGGAACCATCCTTGCATACCTGGTATGAATCCTACTTGGTCGTGGTATTATTTTTTTGATATGATGCTGAATTCTATTGGCTAGAATTTTGTTCAGAATTTTTGCATCTATATTCCTGAGAGATATTGGTCTGTAGTTTTCTTTTTTTGTGACATCTTTGCCTGGTTTTGGTATCAGCGTTATGCTAGCTTCATAGAATGAATTTGGAAGTGTTTCTTCCTTTTCTATGCTCTGAAATAGCTTGAGTAGTACTGGTACAAGCTCTTCTGTAAATGTTTTGTAGAATTCTCCAGTGAAGCCATCTGGGTCAGGGCTCTTTTTGGTTGGGAGTTTTTTTTATTACCTTTTCCATCTCTTCTCTTGTTATGGGTCTGTTCAGATTTTCAACATCACTTTGTTGTAGTTTGGGTAGGCTGTGTGTTTCAAAAATTTATCCATTTCCTCTAGGTTTTCAAATGTGTTGGAGTATAGTTTTTCATAATATTCTGTTATAATCCTTTTTATTTCGGTTGGGTCTGTTGTAATGTCCCCCATTTCATTTCTTATTTGGGTTCTTTGTGTCCTCTCCTGTTTTTCTTTGGTCAGTCTGGCCAGTGGTTTGTCGATTTTGTTGATTCTTTCAAAGAACCAACTTTTGGTTTTGTTGATTCTTTCTATTGTTTTTCTGTTCTCTATTGCATTGATTTCTGCTCTGATCTTTACTATTTCCTTTCTTCCAGTGGTTGTGGGCTTTTTTTTGCTGTTCTCTTTGTATTTGTTTGAGTTGTGTAGTTAATGTTTTGATTTTGTCCCTTTCTTCTTTTTTGATATGTGCATCTATTGGTGTAAGTTGTCCTCTGAGGACTGCCTTTGCTGTGTCCCAAAGGTTTTGCTATGATGTGTTTTCATTCTCATTTGATTTGAGGAATTTTTTGATTCCATCTCTGATTTCTTCTGTTACCTACTGATGTGTAGACAGGGTATTGTTCAGTTTCCATGTAGCTGATTTTTTTTCCTTGCTGTTTCTCTTGTTAATTTCTACCTTGATGGCATTGTGGTGAGAGAAGATACTTTGAATTATATCAGCATTTTGGATCTTGTTGAGGATTGCTCTGTGGCCTAAGATGTGGTCTATTCTGGAGAATGTTTCATGTGCATTGGAAAAGAATGTGTACTTTGCAGTGGTTGGATGGAGTGTTCTATATATGTCTATGAGGTCAAGTTGGCTGATTGTGACCTTTAGGTCTGTATCTTTGCTGAGTTTCTTCTTAGTTGTTCTGTCCTTTACTGAGAGTGGTGTGTTGAAGTCTCCTACTATTATTGTGGAACTGTCAATTTCTCTTTTCAGTGTTGTTAGAGTTTGTTTTATGTATTTCGGAGCCCTGTCATTGGGTGCGTAGATGTTTTTTATGGTTATGTCTTCTTGATGGATCGTCCCCTTAATCATTATATAGTGTCCTTCTTTGTCTTTTATGGTAGATTTCGTTTTAAAATCTATTTTATCTGAGATTAGAATTGCCACCCCTGGTCTTTTTTGGTAGTTTTTAGCTTGATATATTTTTTCCAACCTTTGACTTTTAATAAATTCACATCTTTGTTTCTAAGGTGTGTGTCCGGTAGACAGCATATTGATTAATCCTGTTTTCTTATCCATTCTGTCACTCTCGGTCTCTTTATGGGTGCATTGAGTCCATTTACATTCAGTGTAATTATTGATAGATTTTTTGCTGTCATTTTGTAGTGCTTTTTTTGTGGTGCTGATGTTTTCTTTGTTCTTCTTACTCTCTTGTGCTGAGTTCCTTTTGTTTGTGGATTTTTTTTTCATTACTTTTGTTTTTGTAGGTTTTGTTTTTGCTGAGACTTTATGATGTTCCTCCTTTTTTTTATGTTTGTTAACTTTTTTGTGGTTACCATAAATTTTACCCTTATCTTTCTAAGTTTGAAGCAGTCTACCATTACTTGGTATTGCCTTGCCTTCCTCTCCATTAGAAGGTTCTATCCCTTGCAGTTTATTCCCTCTTTCATTGTTTTGATGTTCTTGTCATTTACTGATTAACTGCTCTGATGCCCTGTTGTATTTCTTTTGGTTTTGGATAGTCCTCAAGAATTCATTTCCTTGATTGGTATCTGGCTGGTACGATCCTGGGTCCAAGGTTCTGCCTGTGAGCTGAAGCTGTTTGTCCTCAGATTGAAGAACTCGCTTTAATAATTCTTGTAAGTTTAGTTTGACTTTTACATATTCCCTTAATTTCTGTTTATCTGAAAATGACCTAATTTCACCATCAAATTTGAACGAGAGTTTTGTAGGATATGTTATTCTTGGCTGGCAATTTTTTTCTTTCAAGATTTTATGTATGTCATCCCATTGCCTTCTTGCCTGGATGGTTTCTGCCAAATAATCTGAGCTTAGTCCTATTGTTTCTCCTCTGTATGTGACTTCTTGTTTTTCACGAGCTGCTCTCAGGATTCTTTGTTTGTCTTTGGTTTTGGCGAGTGTGAGTATGATATGCCTTGGTGATTTTCTATTGGGGTCTCTTCTATATGGGGTTCGTTGAGCTTCTTGGATGGCCAGATTTTCATTTTTCATGATATTGGGGAGGTTTTCTGTCAGCAGTTCTTCAATGATCCTCTCTGTGTTTTCTGTTTTCTCCCCGTTCTGGGATTCCAATCACTCGTGAATTTTTGCTTTTAATTGTGTCCCGCATAACTCTCAGGGACTCTTTATTTTTCTTTCTTCCTTTTCCCAGTTTTCCTGAAACAGAGTTGTATCCAAGTGTTTGTCTTCAATTCCACTGGTCCTGTCTTCCACCATTTGAAATCTTCTTCTCAGTCCTTCTATGACTTCGTCCATTTCTGAAAGCTTGTTGTTTATCTTTTGGATTTCTAATTGTTGTTTTCGTATAATTTCTAGTTGTGAATTTATTTTGGCATTTTGTTCCTGCACCATCTTCCTGAATTCTTCCAATTTTTTTGTCTGTATTTTCCATGAATTTGTCTATTTTTTCCTCATGTTTGTCAGCTTTTTGCCTCAGTTCTTGGAGAACTCTGAGTATTAGAGATTTGAATTCCCTATCAGGTAGTTCTAGTGCATTTTCTTCCAGAGGAGAGTCATCTGGTGTTTTATTTTGGACGCCTACTGGAACCATCCTGTCCAGTTTTTGTGAATGTTTTGATATTGTCTGGTGTCTTCAGGGCATTCAGTAGTTATTTTTCTCATTTATTGATTGTAGATTTGTTTGTTTCATCCATTTTTTTAAAAAAAAATTTGACTGTGTCTGAGCAGGCAGACTGTTTGTTCTTTGTTGTTTGCTCGTCTGTGGGCACAATACTTTTCGCCTCCTTCTTCAATTGGCAGGGTCAGTCACTCAGATATGGTATGGCAGGGCAGGTCTAGCTGAAGAACAGTTACTGGGACGGGTTGTTTGTGGCACTTACTACAGCCACCAGGGTGGGTAGGTAATCAGTGCAGGGCAGGTTCCAGTAGGCCTTGCCTGTGCTGCTTGGTGGTGTGATGTTAAGCGCATGGTGCAGGTAGGCAGGATGCAGCAGGGAGATTGTTATGTGTGGAGCTAAGATGGATATGGGAGAGAGGAGAGAGGAACAGGAGCCAAAAACATACAAACAAAAAGAATGCTAGGGTAGCTTGCTGTTGGAGTGGAGAGATGAGAGACTGTGAAATGGAGAAAAACAGAAAGGGGAGGCGGAAGAAAAGAAAAGAATGAATTAATAAGAATCAGAAAGGTTAAAGAAATGAAAAGTTCCCAGGGATCCCACCGGTGCAGCTATGAGGTCTGGGGAAGTCGCTCTCAGGTGGTGCAGTACAGCCTGGCTAGAAGGCATAGAGGTATACAATGCTAGGTATTCAGGGAACAGAAAGAGAAGGAAGATATAGAGAGATGAGAAACTGAGCAGTGAAGAAAGACAAAAAGGGACAAAGGAAAAAGAAAACAAAACAAATTAAAACAAACAAACAACAAACAAACAAGAAAGGCCCCCAAAGAAACAGAAAAAAAAAAAAAAAAAACTAATGTAAAAAGAAATGACCTCAGGGATCCCTCTGAACGTCTGTGGAAGCCGAAGGCGAGTCTTCCTGCCACAAAGCTCAGACTGGCAAGAAAGGGCTCCCAAGTCAAGATAAGAAAAGAAAAGAAACAAACAAGTCAAAACAAACAAACGAACAAAAGCCCGGGGATCCCACCAGCACAGCAGCCCAAACCGGGAAGCAGCTCCACACTCGAACAGAGCTCTGCAGCCCCTCAGGAAGAAGCAAAGATGGCTCACGGAGCCCGGTACTTGAGCGGAGGGAGGGGGAGGTGGCGAGAGGCACTTAAGAAATCAAAAGAAGCAGCAAAAAAAAAAGCAACACTAGCAGCCAACAAATGGCACTCAGAGAGCCAGCTAGTGAGGGCTGGTGTTTCTAGACAAGAGACTGTGTCCGTGGGAAGCAGAAGGGGCCGAGTGTGGGTGAAGAAGTTAGAGAGTGGGAAAGCTTATATCACAAGTTACCAGAGATCTGCAGCCCCTCAGGAAGAAACAAAGATGGCGCACGGAGCCAGGTACTCAAGCGAAACGAGGGAGAGGTGGGGAGAGGCAAGGAAGAAATACAAAGAAGTGGAAAAAAAGCAACACCAGCAGCCAACAAATGACACTCAGACAGCCACCCGTTCGGGTGTGTGGAATCCAAGCAGCCGCTGTTTCCCGGTTAACAGCCTGTAGCTGCGGGAAGCAGAGGAGGCCGAGTCGGGATGAAGAAGGGTGGGGGTTGGGAAAGTGTATCTCGCTGATTACCGGTTGTTTTGTCTCCTGCTGGAAGCTCCATGAGGCTGCTTTCTCATACCCCCTGTTTGCTGGTCTCTGATAGGAGTCCACGATGGCGGATCCACTCTGAGTTAGCTGGTAGGGGACCTCTTCATGAATCTCTCCTCACTCTCCATTCTCTGTCAGTTTTCTCACTCCATTTGGTGCTTGGCTGAGTTCTTTATCTCTTCATTTGATGTTTTAGGGTTTGGATAGTTGTATTCTCTGTTCGGCTTAGTTTTTCGGATCTTTGCTGTGAAGGGACGGCATGGTGCTTCTGCCTAGAGCGTCATTTTGCCGGAACTCTCCCTGGTTTCTTAAATGCGTAGTTTATTCCTACTTGTTCTGAATTGGAAACATTTTGGGGCTTGGAGTGAGTTAGGGCTAGGGACTCATAGGATCTAGTCCAAAGTGCAATTTAGCATACCTCCATAGAGATGCTCCAATGAGGGGGTTCAAAGGAGGGATGTTCGGCATGACGTTTTGTGTCAGTGACTTTGCGTATTCCATCCCTTCTGCTGGATGGTCCTCTTCTGTTAACCTGTCAAGTCTTTATTCAGCCTTTAAGATCCAACTTTGTGAAGCCTTTTCAGACATGGCTGTCTCTTGCTTCCTACCCTGTACACCCTACACTCACCATTTTCCCAGATTTAATCTTTTTCTTCTTAGTAGTAATTACCCCTTCAACAACATTGACCACGTTCTATTGCAAATACCTGTTTATATGTAACTCTGTTATAAAACATTGCTTTACCAGAAGATAGGGAATGTGTAGCGAGGAACTGTATTTTTTGCTTTTTCTTTTTGTATGCTCAGCATTCCTTTCTCTCTTTCTTCAGGTAACACCAACACACCTTGTTTTGGGGACCTGCTTCTCCCCAGTACATGTATACACACCGAGGTTGGTAATCTTGGCACCTCTCCATCTGTGTGTGTTTATTATATATATATATATAAATCCATTGTTGTCAAGTAGATTCGGACTCATAGCAACCCTATAGGACAGAGTAGAACTGGTCCATAGCCATAAGGTTTCCAAGGAGTGTGTGGTGGATTTGAACTGCCAACTTTTTGGTTATAGCTCTTAACCACTGTGCCACCAGGACTCCATATAGATAACAAAATTTCCATTTTGACATTTTTTTACATGTACAATTCAGTGACATTAATTACTTTCATCATGTGGTGCAACCATCACAGAAGCTCAAAGCCATTTAGAAATGACTGCCTCTTTCTCCTTTCCTCTCATCTCTAGTAACCGCTGAAAGACTGGTCTCTATACCTTTGCCTATTCTAGATATTTCATGTAACTGGGGTCATACAATATTTTTCCTTTTGTCACTGCCTTATTTCACTCAGCATAATGTTTTCAAGGTTCATCCCTGTTGCAGCAACTATCAGGAAATTATCTAAGAGACCTAGTATTTTGAGAAATAGAAGGCTATTTTCCCAAGAGACTATCAAATTATTGTATTGGATAGTAGGTTAATTTGTTTTTCTGCTAATCCTGTGGTGAGGGTTTAACAGAAAGACTGGATTAGCTACAGGCAGAATAAGACATTCTTTTCTCTTCATATACAACTTGTAATTGAATTTTGTGACCCTGTCATGAGTATCATTATTACTATTAAATTCATTTATTTTGGTGCAGGGGAGTGTTGTGGGAAGGAGAGAAATAACAGCTGCTTCTTTTTCCTTTCCTCTGTTTCTTCCCTTGCATGGATATTGTGAATCAAGAGAAGGAAAATGATTGAGTCCTTGCAGGTAAGCGTGCTGGGTGGCAACTTTCACCTGACAAGTTCCAAGTAGTAATGTGGTTTATTGATTGCACGGTACAGATTATAGTCAGGTACTCTTACAGCGTCCCCAGACACAGAAAGACTCAGACAGTCTGGATGACTTCTCTGCAATGGCTGCAATAACCCAGTGCCTGAGGGCCATGGGACTAGGTCAGGGTATAAGAGAAATTAACAGAAGAATATTGGAGCCAAAGCCAGGAGAATGGAAACTTCGATTTCTACTTCAGTCATCAGTCCATCCATCCATTCATTCATTTCCATTTTGCTATTTAAGTCATTCATTACTGGTTGCTTAATAAATGTGCGACACTAATTGATAGGATTGCAAAGATAAAGCACACCTTTTTGCCCTTGAGGAGTTCACAATCTAGTTAGGGTGACTGCTTTACAAAAGTGCTTACTTGGGGGGAAAGAAAAAAGATAAAACAGAGCTGTGTATAAGCTGCTGTGGAATCAGGGGAATAGTCTATGGGACAGCTTCAACTTGCCTGCTTTGACCATAGATATTATAGAAATCTGTTATAGACAAACAAAAACCAAAATAAAACAACAAAATGAAAACATTCTAAGCAGAACTAGGTTGTAGGCAGAACCCTAAATTCTAGCAAATTGTCCAGGTATATCTTTGTGGCTGTGTTATCTGAGGTTCTCCAGAAAAACAGAACCAACAGGATATATATATATATATATATATATTTACACAGATAGATAGGTAGATATGCACACACACACACATATATGTATATATATATATATATATATACAGAGAGAGAGAGAGACACACACACACAGAGATTTTAAGGAATTGGCTCATGAGATTATAGGGGCTGTAAATCTAAAATTTGTAGGTAAGGGGACAAGATTGGAACTCTGGCAGTTTTGTCTGTGAAATTGGTAGGCCAGGTGGTGGGCTGGGAACTCCAGGGGAATTTCTGTGTTATGGTCTTGAGGCAGAGCTCCTTCTCCTCTCTCTTAGAAACCTCAGATTTTGCTCCTCAGGCCTTCAACTGATCGTTATCAGGCACACCTCTTTATTGAGGGTAATGAAATCCTGGTGGCATAGTGGTTAAGTGCTACGGCTGCTAACCAAAAAAGACTGGCAGTTCGAATCTACCAGGCACTCGTTGGAAACTCTATGGGGCACTTCTACTCTGTCCTATAGGGTGGCTATGAGTTGGAATCGACTCGACGGCAACTGGTTTGGTTTTTTTTTTGGCTTAGAGTTAAGTGACTGTAAATGTTAATCACATCAACAAAATACCTTCAAAGCAACATCTAGAACAGTGTTTGGCCAAACAACTAGGCACATGAGAAAAAAAAAAAGAAAAAAACCCGTTGCCATTGGGTTGATTCCACCCTATAGGACAGAGTAGAACTGCCCCATAGGGTTTCCAAGGAGCGCCGGGTGGATTTGTAGTGTACCCAAACTGACACATGAAATTAACCATCACAGTGGCCTCTCCCACCCTCACACATAACGACATCCCTTTTATCCTCTTTAAGGATTCCGGGGCTATGTAAAAATTCTGGGAATTGGAGTCTTGAAATATTGAGGTGTTGTGTTAGTCCAGAAGCTGGTCTGGGTTTCCACAGTCACTATGGGAGGAGATGGTAGGAGTAGGAAAGGGCACTTGAGTTACTGTCCATGGACTTTAACTCTCACTGTGCCCTAGCCCATTGCTTCTCAAATTTCATTGTGCACTCCAATCACCTGGAGGTCTTGTTAAAATACAGATTCTGCTTCACTAGGTCTGGGGTCTGAGATTGTGCATTTCTAACAACTTCTCAGGTGAGGCCAACGTGGCTGGTCTGAGTTCCACACTTTGAGCAGCAGCAAGCACCCAGGGCATATTGTTTCTGGGTGAGGCCACGTAAGCAGACATGTGCTCCTGCAGCTCCATTGCTCCTGCTAATACCATAATTAAACTGGGGACAATTGGGAGACATAAACTGGGTTCCTTTGGCATCACTGGATTTCCTATTTTCTGTCCTTTTCTCTTCCTGGGAACCCTTTCTGGTTTCCATTGGTACCCAGCATCTTTCTATCCTTGACTTTGTCTTCTTTCTGTAAGAACAATGTGTGAGGAATTGGAAAACCTGGGTCCGTGTCCTGGTCACAATTAACTAACTGTGTACTTCGGACAATTTTATGCCACTCCAGTCTGTTTCCTTGTTTGTAAATCAACTCGTGACCAGATGATTTATAGAGTCTATCCACTTCAGCACTAATTTTTGTGGCTCCACGAAAGTCTTATCCACAAAGACACCATTGTCATTTTGTACTGTTGTATCTATCAAAGCAAACATGCTTCCTCTCCAGGTGGATTTACCCGTGTCTCTAAAGGTGGAATGAAAGGTTTAAATCTTTGAAAAAGGACTGCCCTAAACAGAAAATAGATAGTGAGTGGGGATGGATGTCCTTCCTAACGTCCCTGACCTTTCAATATGGCAGCCACCTCTTCCTCCAAAAGGTGCAACTGGTGGTTGTGGATGGGAGTAGGAAAAGAAGAAATAATTCTTCTGTTTATTGAGGAATAGCATCATACAGACTTCTTTCCCTTGAGACTGGTAGGAAGGTCATGGGCATGAAGGTGCAAAGATCCCGAGGACACATTCATGGTCTGGAGTGACATGTGGCCCTGTGGGAATCACATCCACTAATTGTAAAAGGAACACATGGGTGACTCATGAAATCTTCAGTGAGTCATTGGACATCAGGAAGCACATCTTCTGCTATAAAGTTAACAGAACTGATTAATCCAATCACACACTCGGTAAGATAAATATGCTCTCTGTCCCTACCTCATTCTAAGAAGTAACTTCCTGGGATCCCTGGGGACAAATAGTGAGGAGAGCAAAGAGAAACCAGCTTGAAAAGACGTGAATTTAAAAGGGAAATAATCTAGGAGAAATTGTTCCATTCCTTTCTAACCTCTAGCATAAAAATCAGTCCCACAAGAGAGGAGATTGCCTCCAGACAATGAACGTGCTTTCAATGTGTCTTAGCACGTATTAGGTCCTCAAAAATTTTAAATGGAATGAAGATTGCCAGGACTGCTTATCACTTGTGTAACAAAAGTGCTATTCTTCAAGAGAAGGTGACTGTCACTGCTGGGATCTGAAGTCTACATATGAAAGCCATAAGTGATTCTCCTCCCTGTAGATTTCGCTGCCTACTTCTGCTCCCACCAGTGGGGCTGGAGTCCCTGGTCTATGCTACTGCCTTAAGACTTGTAGTTCGGCTATAGGAGGGGCAGGAAATAAAAGCCTCCATAACCATGCTTGGCTGTTAACTGAAAAGTTTGGAGGTTTGAGTCTACCCAGAGGCACCTAAGAAAAAAGACCTGGTGATCTACTTCAGAAAAATCAGCCATTGAAAACCCTCTGGTGCACATTTCTACTCTCACACACAAGGCTGCACCAAGAGTCAGAACTGACTCAACAGCAACTGGCTTATGTCCCAATTTACAGAGATCAGTTCAGGGTTAGGACTATTGTCCTGGTGTCCCATCTGTTTAGAATTTTCTTTAATTTTTCATTTTTAAATGAAATGTTATAATTAGGAATTACATTTAAATAAGTTGGGATGAGTTTCCTAGACATCCCCTGTGTACTTCCAACCTTTTCAATGATCGCATAGTTTTGAGATTCCTATGCAGACAACAAAGTTTTCTTTAGCACATGGTGAAATCTGAAAATAATAAACAATAACTTATTTATCTTTTCCCAACCCTTTCCATATGCAAAGAACTAACACTTCCCTGTCAATGCCAGCATGCTGGATGCTTGCTTATTAAACAGAGTATACTCAGATATGAGAGGTTAGGGGCAGCTAACTCCTTCCAGTTTCACACAGTAGTGGGAAAAGTATTTAAAGCTGCATTGCAAGCTTTTGGTGTGCTGCTTAGTTATGACACGGACTTTGCTGACCTGTGAGAGTCATAAAGCTGCCAGACTGACAGTTGGTGGAGGGTGAGATCAGTGGGAAATTTGAAAAATTGTAGGTTAAGTTAATATGAAATCTGTATGGGAAATAGAGACCAAGCTTTTCTTCCATAAAATGCTTAGAAAGTTGAACAAACTTCTATGGTGGTTTTATAACTTACTGTATGCTGTAAGTCAATAGCAGCTTGTTTATCAGCTTTTTAATTTCACAATAAACCTTTAAAACAGCAATGAGCTAAATAATGATAAGGGGACATGTTTACTAGAAAAAATAAGTGCTAAACTATTATTTATCAACAAAGTTGATGAAGAACTTCTAATTTGCTCAAATGTGCTCACATTTGTCACTCACCATGGAAACTATAGGAATAAAACTGACCATAAGAAAATCAGAAGATAGAAATCTGCTGAAGAAACATCAGCATCTATTTCAAAAGTTAGTAATTATTTTGTGCAAACTGTACCCAGAGGCAATGATTTAGTATGTGTGGCTATAGAAGGTTTAGTTATAATATCATGACTTCATTTAGATCAAATTACTGCATTTCTAAATTAATGGAACTCATCCTCAATTCCAAGTTATAGCTGTTAATATGTTGACTTCATTAGCAGAAGAACTTTGGGAACAGATAAGGCTAGTTTAACACGAGTGTTAACAGTTATTTTCATAGAAAAGCAGTTAATTTCAGCATTTTTGTTGTTTCTGATGCTTTTCTCCCCCTGATGCCCATGCCCATATGTGTTCAAGTCTGTTTAGAAACAATTCTTTCACTGTTAGTGAGTTTTCAGGAAGGAACAAAGTTAAATACATCAGTTCTCAGAGAGGCCTAGATATGAAGGTGGCATAATGTCACATCCACCTCATTCTCTTGATCATAGTAAGTCACAAAGCCCACCCAGATTCAAGAAGTAGGGAAAGAAACTCCATATTTTGATAGAAGGAAATGCAAAGTCACATTGCAAAGGGGCCCAGATAGGGAGAGAGATAATTGTGGCCATTTTCACAATCTACCACAAATCTTTCCTCTTAAAAGCTATACTCACAAATTTGATAGATTCTATCTCTAAATGTTTGTTTAATTAACATCTCTTTTCCATTCCCATGGCACTGCCACAGATCTGGAAAGCCCCTGTGTTGGTTAATTTTATGTATCAGCTTGGCTAGGCTATGGTGCCCAATTGTTTGGTCAAAAAATAGTGTAGATGTTGCTATAAAGTGTTTGTATGTGATTAGAATTTAAATCAGTTAACCTTAAGTAAAGCGGACTGCCCTTTATAATGTGAATGGGCCTAATCCAATCATTTGAAGGCCTTGAGAAAAAGTGGAGGCTTTCCCGAGGGAAGGTTCTGCTTCCAGACTTTAAATAGACATTCTGCCAGAATTTCTCTCTCCTCCACCACCTGACCTACAGAGTTGGGACACAAGACTGCTAGAATTTCCAGCCTGCCGCCTGACCTACAGATATTGGACTTGCCAGCCCCAGCAACAGCATGAGCCAATTCCTCAAAATAAATCTCTCTCTCTCTCTCTCTCTCTCTCTGTGTCTCTCTCTCTGTAGATATATATATATATCGTAATGGTTCTGTTTCTCTAGAGGACCCTAAGACAGCCCTCATCATCTCTCACTCTTAACTCTTCTGCTTGAGTTCAGTTTGACCTGTCTATGAATCATCCTTTTATATTATATCTATTTTGACCGACTTTACTTTATTTAAAAGTTTTTAAATAATTCCTCACAACCTATAAGATAGAGTCTAGAATCATCATCTTGGTACTGTAGAGCGCTTGGTGATCTTATACCAGTCTATGTCTCCAACCTTCTCTCGGTCCCCTCTCCAAAATGCATCCTTAGGCTGCAGCTGACTGACCTATTTGTAGCTCTCGAAATATGCTATGAATTCTTACTCTGTTGGGACTTTAAAAATGCTGTCCCTTTTGCTTGGAAAAGAAAAATTTGTCCTCATCTCCTCTCCTCGCCCCATAACTTTTCTATTTGGCAAACACTCATCCTTCAAGGTCTAGCTCACATGTCATCTTCTCCAGGAAGCTTTCTTTGAACCACTAGATTTTTAGGATCCTTTTCGATGTGCTCTCATACACCCTTGAATACTTCTGTAATAACAGTTATCATATTGTATCACAATTAATGATTTACTTCTCTAACTTTCCTGCTGGACTATGAATTCAAAGAGGGCAGAAACATGTCTTGCGCTTCTATAATGTTTGTCCCGTAATGTTTTTGTTGTGTTTTCTTCCACATATAAATACAATTAAGATAAAATATAATTACACAAAAGGCAATTTAAATTAGCTCTGCTTTGACGTATATCTAATCTCTCTCCTTTAATTAATTATTGATTCTAGAAATTCATTTAGAATTCATCAAACAAGGTGATAATGCAATTTTTGAATAAAGGAGATTATTACTTGTGTCTATAAGTAAAACAGTGACTCAATGGTTAACTCAAGTTTTATTCTACATTTAAAATTCAGACCAGTTATTTGATTTGTTCACTACAAGATTTCTCCTATGGAATAAAAAGTGGGCTCTCTAAAGATTTCTTTTTTGATGGCAGTAGAAGAGGCATGGTAATTCTTTTATATCCAATATAAGGAAAAAAAAGCATTACAGACATGTTTTAAATATATTAATTTTAGATCATGTGATATTTCAAAAAATAAGTTACCCAGATTTGATGATATAATTTTGTTATATGTACTTCATAAAAAATAAGACATTACAAATTCACCTAAAAGCCCTCCTCTTGTTCCATTCCCCTTATTCTCTCTCTAGAGGTTAACAATTCATCCACTCATTTGTTTATTCAGGGATCATTAACAAGCATCTACTATTTGTGAGGCACTCTTCTAGATGCTTGGAATAGCTGTAAATAAGCCCTGCCTGCATGAAACTTAAGTCTAGTTTTTGATTGCAAGAGACACCCACCAAGTTGATGTATATCAGTTCGCTGTCTAATATTTGAATTTTGCTTTAAGTCCATCTCTAAGGGTCAGGCTTTCTCAAATTGAAAAGTTTCAAAATAATAATAGATACCTTTTCCCCTCCCACTAGACCATCAGAAACACTTGCTCTCTGTTGCTGATCCGCTGAGACAAAGAACGCTATTTAGGAAATATGTTTACTTCAAAAGTCATGAAGTTTCACGTAAGAATGAATAATCTAAAGATTCGGTGGCACCAATCCAGGACGCACTGAACTCCTAGGGTGAAGCAGTAGGTGCTCTCTGGACTCACGACTGGATCCAGAGGGGCCGCCTCGCTCACTTTATGGGGCTCCTCTCCAAGGAGGTGGAAAATCCATCATTTCATTCTCGTTGCTATCCCTTCTATGAGCAAGGGAAGCAAGCTATTTTTCTTTGCACAGAAACTCAGCTCCCTAGTGCAAAATGATTTTAACTTATCATCAAACTGAATTAGAAAGACATTGGCAGGAAAAAAAAAAAGGATATATTTTACTCTGTTCCAGACTGTCGGCTAGAGGAAAATTTGATTTCTTGGACTTAGAGAGTGGAGAGAGGCAAAACACTTCTATGACTGTGGCTCACTCATTCTTGCTCACTCATTCTTGCTGAATCCTCAGTTTCTTTTTAGGTGAAATAAGAGAAATAACCCTGGCCATCCTACAGATTTATTGTAGGGGTAAGCAGAGTTAATAGATAATTAAGAGCTTTGTAAAAAAAAAAAACGAGCTCATACAATTGTGGTTTATTATTAATTATTATTTATGTAAGGAGCCGTGGTGGTACAGTGGTTAAGTGCTCAGCTGCTAACGGAAAGGTTGGTGGTTCGAACCTACCAGCCGCTCCGTGGGAGAAAGATGTGGCAGTGTGCTTCCATAAAGGTTATATAGCCTTGGAAACCCTATGGGACCCTTCTACTCTGTCCTATAGGGTTGCTATGAGTCGGAATTGACTTGACAGCAATGTGTTAATGGGTTTACTATTTATGTGATGGGATTCCATAGTCTCGAGTCTTTCACAAACTATTCATGTTTGAAGGGTATATCAATTCTATAAAACATTGATTCAGGTCATTTTTAATGCCAATTAGCATTTTATTTATCAGTCATTATGAAACAAAGAGCAAATCTTTAATAAAGCCGTAATTAGAGTAAATTACTTAAGCACAAAATGAGAAGAATCATCACAAGATTCACATATCAGTATTCCAGCAGAGACAGGACATAAAGAGACTGAGCTCACTTGCAACCATTTAGTATATGAAAAAATACGGTAAATTCAGCAGTCCTCTGTGCCCATTGATTCAAATCATTTTTAACTTCTGTCTCACAAGGTATGAAGAAGTTTTTCTTCTTGAATTTTACAAGGGATTGAAAGGAATTTTTAGTGCTCAAAACTAATCTATAATTTGGGCTTTATGATTTCCTTCAGTTTTAGTGGCACATGGCACAGTTACATTGCGCTAAATTCGACAGATTTTTGCTGTTCAATTCAAGTCTATGACACAAGGGAATGGAAAAATAAAGACAGCTTGGACCTGAGGGCTCCCAGAGGACTTATGTTTTCTGGATAAGAAAGGCTATCTATTTGCAAAGCCCCTATATTAATAATGATGTCAGTGTTCACTGGCATAGTTTAGGGTGAAGTGTTATCCCTTCCATTACTATTTCTCTCACATTTTGAAAATTTGATTCTTCTCCCTTAAAGGATGAATTTGCTTGGATTATGGCTTCCATTTGATATCATTTGAATTCTTGAATCATGACTCTAGTGATTGCCAGCGTGTCAACAGAATTCGATAATCTTCAATTAAACCAATTTTTCCTAAAGAGTTCAGAAAATCAAGAACAGGCTGGAAATATTATTTGCACAGCACATAACTCTCAGATGTTTATAGACGAACCTCAGGAAGAGAGAAGAAAAAAATGGTATTCAGTGCTTCATATTGCCCTCCACCCTGTGACATGATGAAGGAAATAAAGAAGCACGTAAATTATCGGGCTAGACAAGGCCAGCCACCTAGTGTTCTACCTGTCTACCTGGTAACTAAAGCAGCTAGTAGAAAACAAATTAAAGGTCTACTGAAAACTCTAATTAAGGCATTATATTATTTAGTATCATACACACTCAAAAACATAAAAATAATTTTAGAAAAAACTACTGTTAAATTGGTGGTTAAGCTAAAAAAGTCAGATCTACTTGCTCCTTTGTCATGTAAATCAAGACTTTGGGCTTCTGTTTGGTCTGTATTTTTCAAGGTACATTTGCAAGTTTCTCTCAACTTGCTCAGCTTTCTTGACTTGATCTATGAGTGAGGACTTGAATATTCTCCATAGGTATATGGTAATTTTATTAGCAAAGTGATTTTGTGCACAAGATTTATCTTGTGCATCCATTCATTCTGCCAGCATTTATTGAGTACCTGCTGTGTGTAAGGTACTGTGCTAAAAGCTTTATGACGATTTCCTTGTGAAGGTGTATGAGGGCTCTTTAAAAACAGTTTCTATAGCAGGAACTTTACTTTATAAACACCAAAAATCTCCCAGTTGTTTAAAGACTTTTCTCCGAATTTTGCCAGGACAATCTCCAGGTGGTTCCCCAATATGTCAGAATGAATGACCTACCTTTACCGCAGATAATGGATGAGAAATTAAATGTTTAGAATCTTCAAGCCTGAGAACTTCTATTGAGAGAGATCACTGAGACACCCACCAAGGCCAGGGAAGCCACTCATTCATTCATTCACTCATCAAATGTAAAATAAATATGTGCCAGACACCATTTTGGTCCAAAGGAGTACAATTGTGGATGAGCCAAAGCCCTTGTCTTGAGGAAGTCCAGGTAAATGGGCATTTGTAAGGCCTTTATAATGCAGTCTGGTAAGTGGTACAATGGCAGTGGGTGTAAGACTGTATGGTATTATAGAGGTGCCCAGAGGGAGCAGTGACCTCAGTCTTGGGTCTCGGGGAAAGCCTCCCAGAAAAAGGAACATCTAAGTCAAGTCAATAGTGGTGCAATCTAGATGATAGGAAGAGAGGGGAGAGTGTTGCTGCAAGCTCACATGCGAAGTCCCAATGCAAGAGAGAGAACGATCAATGTTCAGGCTCTGCAAGAAATCTGGTATGCTTGGAAGACAGTACTGGTGAGGAGGGCATTAGCAGTGGTGAGACATGAAGCTGAAGAGTAGGCAGGATACGATGAAGGGCCTCTTCTGAGCCAGGCTAAGGTACTTGACTTTTATCCTAAGGACAATGGGGAGCAATCCTGTGGAAGATGGTGCTGAGCACCTCTGTTGTGCCCAGCACTGCCCAGGTCCTTCAGAAAATTCCAATAAAGTAGAAGATCTCTTCTGTGGCCCCTTGGAGTCTGTTAGTCTCCTGGGATGATAGGAGAGACAAACAAAACAATTAGTGAACAATCTCTGGTATTAATCATATGTAGAATCAAATGAGAGGGTTGCATTGTGGGTGGAAGAAGAGGAGGGGTAGGTCAGTGGGGGCTGACAAAGGAGATGGGGTATCTGTGTTTAGAGAGCTGCACCCTAATTAATTGCCATGTGGGTTCATACAGTTTACTGTTCTTTAAACTAGTCTGAGAACTAAGCACCCTCTAAAATTTCTGGTCTACAGAAAACATCATACAAGCCACACTGCAACCTTTAAGATGTCATGGTTGCTTGCCTAAAACTATCTTCCAGACTAAAACTACATTCCAGCTTGGCTACACCAAGTTATAACACAATTGTTCAGTTTTTTTTGTTTTTTGTTTTTAAAGTTTTAACGATTTTGTTATATTCACAGTGCCCTGAGAAGAACACAAAACACTACTGTAAAGGGCCACTGGGGGGTTGTACTTGGGGACATGGTAAGGACAAGCTGGAATTGTAGGAGAGGGCTTATGTAAGGCAAGCGGGATGGGGTTAGCTAGGTTTGCTGAGCTTCCTGGGGATTGTGTATTTTGGATAACTCTGCAGGCTACAGAGTATAGGGGCTTGTCCCTAGTTGTTTTGTACATGAGGTGATTAGGGCAGGTGCATAGTGGCCCTGGAATGTAAGAGCCTAATAAGGGAAGTGGTTGGAGAGGGAGCTTAATCAGCTTCTCAAGAAGGGGACCTCCTGACAGGGCTCCATCCACAGCCTCAAAACTATGTCAAGACAGCATTTTGTGAGATACTATATTACAGTCATATGATTTCTGAATTCTTATAAATCTGAATTAGTCTTATTTGCATTTAGATAATAGTTTGATTTGGTGGTGGTTAAGTGCTACAGCTGCTAACCAAAGGGTTGGCGGTTCGATTCCACCGGGTGCTCCTTGGAAACCCTATAGGATAATTCTACTCTGTCTTATAGGGTTGCTATGAGTCGGAATCAACTCAGTGGCAATGGGTTTGATTTTTTTTTTTGGTTTTGTTTGGTATACAATTCTTGCAGCTTAATGCTTTTTCATCAGAAGTCAAATCCCTCCCCACCCCTAGTGGTTTTCTAGCATTAGTGTTTCAAATAAGTCTGTCATTCAGACTTTTTCTTTGGTGAATTTTTTCTCCCCAGTTGGCTGCTCCCAGCACTTGCTCTTTAACCAGGATATAGTGAACCATCTGGGTAAGATTCCTTTCCCTTTATACCTACCCAGTCTTTGGTAAGCCTTCTCCATGTGAAGACTGAATCTTTCAGCCCAGAGAAATTGTCTTCTTTTATTTATTTGATTATTTATTCTCATTCATCCATACTGTTTTCTTCTTCTGGAACTCCTATTATAACAATATTGCTTTTCCTGCTTCAATATTTTCTGCCTGTTGACTTTTTGCAACACTAGGAGTTTATGTTCAGTCCTCTAAGAATGTTCCAGAATTATTCTCCTTTTTATTTCCAAGATCTCTTTTTTTAACCTTTTTTTGGCAGTCTGATTTTTTTTTTCCAATTAATATAAGATCCTTTTGAATCTAAGAAAATTTCTTTTTTCTATGGAAACTCTGTTTCACTGGAGGTTATATAATCTGAATGATCACATTTGATCCCTCTCATTTGAACCACTCAATTTCTTCATTTATTTGGTGACTTTTATCTTTACAGAGGAAGAAATATTTTTTTCCAGGATGAATAGTCGAAATGGGCATGTGTGGTAAATATTGGTTTATCAGTATCCCACCTCTACCATTTCCTGCTAACATTCCTCTGTTTCATGGATATGGATGAAAACTTTCTGATGATGATATACAAATCACTTTTTTATATCCTTCTTGCATGTCTTAGGTTGTTTCTTTCTGAAATGGGAAGATGGAAGGCTTCAAACATGTGGTTGGGATGCCATCTTTGTCACAGAAGTTTCCATTTATTTTTCCTACATTGTGATAAGAGAAACTTTATTTTGGTTCTCATTTAGCAAAATTCATTAAAAAAATGGGTATACTTCCAAGCTCCTTCCTTACAAAGAAGTAGGCAAGTTATTCGATTATTCCTATAAAAAGTTTTTTTAAAATTTGTACTTTAGATGAAGGTTTACAGAGCAAATTAGTTTCTCATTAAACAATTAATAGACATATTGTTTTGTGACACTAGTTTTGTGACACTGGTTTTGTGACACATGTCAACACTCTCCCCCTCTTGACCTTGGGTTCCCCATTACCAGCTTTCCTGTCCCCTCCTGCCTTCTTGTCCTTGCCCCTGGGCTGGTGTGCCCTTTTAGTCTCGTTTTGTATTTTGGGCCTGTCTTGTTCAGTTTTTTTTTTTTTTTAAAGTTCTTATTTCCTCTGCATAGAGGCAAGTACATATATATAGTTGAAAAATAATTTAATTTGGGTTGAATTCTTACCCTAAGAGTCGGGATGAAGGACATAGAGTTTAGGTGGCCTCATGGTATGAAAGCAGCTGTTGAGAGCCTCATTATGCCCATCTGTTCTTTTTTCTCCTTACTCAACACATTTTAATACTATTTTTAAGACTTTGCTTCAACAGAAGCTATATTCTGATCAAATTAGTCCACATTCCTCACTGCATGAGCACCTCATGAAATCAAAGTAATTAATCAAAGTCATAGTGGGCGCCAGAATCTACCCCCCACCCCCACCCCCAGCCATGGTTGTTGCAATGCAGAGGCAACCCTTCCAGTAAGAGGTTTATCTGTTATGGAGGGTGTGTGCCCTTAAGTCCTTAAATTATTCCGAGCTGTTCAATAAAAACCACCAAATTGCTTTCTTTGCAATTACACAGGAAAAAAAAAAAAAAAAGTTCCATTAGAGGACATTTCCATAAGCCCTAATTCAATGGCACAGTTTTTTTTTTTTCGTTTGTTATTTTGGAGGAGAACCTCAGGCATAAGTAAGTCACATAGAAAAGATTCTCCATGGCATGCGCCTATCTATCTTCATTGGGCACTCTACCTTCCTATTATCAGTCTGAGTATGAACCCATTGCTTCATTTAATTTTTTTCTTCTTGTGCAATTTCTTGGTATTTCCCTAAGACATGTCAATGTCTAATCCTGCTTGATCTGTGAAAATTTTCATTCACTTGTGTTAGTAAATGGTCTGAAATTACTGGAATAATTGAGCATAACTCTAATAATATCTTGAGTTCATAAAGAGACCTTCCCAGGAATAGTTTTTATGGTTAGACTGCTTATTAATTCATCTTCTCAACATTATAAGTCAAATAATTATTAAATACCAATATTAGCAAATAAATAAACCAACAAAACTCAGTTTGTATAAGTCATCAATATTCCTCATCGTAATTATAATGTGTGTATGTATTAGACATGTAGAGACCTTAGACTTATCTCTTTTCCTTCCCAGTTGTTAGTAATTTGTGCTCACAAAGAACTGAAAGCCCAGTGGGAACATTTATAAATGGCCAGCAAGACCGTTTTAACCACTGAAGTGCAGTCTTTGGCTGTACTAGAAAAGATGGAGAGGCTCCTTCTGGGCTTCCTTCCCAAAGTGAAGTCAGCCAGACAAATGGGGCAGAAACAGCCTGGGTTACTTGTTTAAAGGCAGAGAAGTGGGAGCACACACACACGCATACACAAGAAGAGAGAGAGAATAGCAGGCTGATTCTAGAAGGCAGGTGGAAAGACACACAAGCTGTCTCTTTATCCTGGACTCTCTCTAAACAAGCAGATGAGTTACTCTTCCTCCCGCTCACAGGAAGTAGTAAGTAAGCAATTAACACAGGTGATGAAAGAATCCAGACCAACATGCTACCTGAGGGAAGGAGAAAGTAAGTTCTATCATCTGTAAAATGTTAAACAGAGTAAGAGAATCAATTCCAATCCTCTGAATCCTGTAGACTTTTCTTCTTCTTGCAGGCTTGGAAAAAGCAACAGGAACAACCCTAACCCTCTTTCACTTAAGCAGGAGATTTATTACTCTCAGCCAAAAAGATGCATATTACAAAAATAACACAATATGTATTACCAAGATGGTTTTGTCAAACTCTTTTTATTTGAATAAAGCATAATTCTTTATCCTCTAATGGGAATCATCTTTCATGCAGCATTGATAAATTGCTGAGGAAGATTGTGGAATGAGATGATCCTGGAATTCCCCAAATCTGTCTCTTCTGGCTCTGACTTGAGAAGGGCCTGTAGGCGAACATTCCAGAATGGAAGAAGTAACAATAATCCAAGGGACTCATGACCAAGGCCTAGACAAAGGCTATCATAGCAGAAAGGTGGAGAGAAATGTGCTGATTGTTAATTGTAGTTCAACTAAAATACAGGTTTGAACTAAACCACAGACAGAGGAGGTGGCTACCTGCAAACATGTTTTAAGGCTTTTACAAAGGCCCTTCTATTCCCTAAATATTACCCCATCTGATATCTTGCTGATAGTCTACTGTCAACAAAAAGAACAACATTTATACAGCACTTGCTCTATGTCAGTCAGGCACCATTCCAGATATATATATGTATACATACATATATCCGCATATATATGGATATATATATATATAATATATTTGTTGTTGTTAGGTGCCATTGAGGCAATTTCAACTCATAGCAACCCCATGTGTTATAGAATAGAACTGCCCCATAGGGTTTTCTTGGCTGTAATCTTTACTGAATTAGATTGCCAGGCCTTGTTTTGCAGTGCTGCTGGTTGGGTTCAAACCACCAACCTTTATATTAAGCACTTGACTACTAACCAAAAGATTGGTGGTTTGAACTTAACCAGAGGCACCTTGGAAGAAAGGCCTGGCGATCTGCTTCCAAAAGGTCACAGTCTTGAAAATCCTATGGAGCACAGTTCTGCTCTGCAACACATGGAGTTGCCATGAATTGGAATCAACTTGATGGCAAATGTTTTTTGATTGAATTATCACATAATCTTTATATAGCTATCATTCTTCCCATTTAATTCATGAACCAAACGAGACACAAAGAAAGCAAGTCACTTATCCAAGGTCACACAGCTTAATGGGGCAGAACCAAAATTTGAACCCAGAAGACTGGCTCCAGTGTTGAAGCTCTCACCACCCTGCTGTACTTTATATGTAAATTTCCCCAGGGCAGGAAGATCATTGCCTAAGATTCACACTAAAGGGTAAATGACTTATATCAACTTTTCCCAAAAAGGAGGTGTGAATGTGGGGATGTGGGGAAAGTAGGGTTCTGAGATGCTTATAGTTCAGTTCCTGGTATTTTCTCATTTCTATTATGACTTCTTCTTTGAATTGTAAATTATTTAATAATGTGTTTTACAATTTCCAAATATTTAAGTTGTTTTAAAAAGTTATTTAAAACTAGATTTCAAACTTTATTGCTTTTGGTAAAAACGCATATTCATATGACACTTTTCATATGTCAAAAAAAAAAAAAAAGTTGCTGTTGGGTTGATGCTGACTCATGGAGGTCTCATGTGTGTCAGAGTAGAACTGTGTTCTGTAGGGTTTTCAATGGCTGACTTTCCAGAAGTAGACCATCAGACCTTTCTTTTGAAGTGCTTTCGGGTGAACTCAAGCCACCAACCTTTTGGTTGGCAGCTGAGAGCTTAACCATTTGTGCCAGGGACACCTTTTATATGTTAGATACTGTAAAAACTCTCCATCTGTATTAACTTTTTTTCTTCCCAACAACCCTATGAAGTTAGGTGTTGTTATTATCCCCACTTTACAGATGGGGGAATTAAGGCACAGAGAAGTTAAATACCCTGCCCAAATGTAATTCTTGGACATTTGTTGAGACTTGTTTTGTGGAATAATTTTTTTGTCAATTTTATTCTCTAATTGTGGTTAGACTGAAATATAGATTTGGACCAAACCATAGGCAGAGGAGGGGACTGCCTGGTTTCAGGGTTTTTGCAAAGGCCTCCCTGTTCCCCAAATACCACCCCATCTGCTCACTAATATTCTTCTGCCAACAAAAAGAGCAACATTTACTTGGTGATTACTTTATGTTTGGTTCAGGGTTCCATGAATGTCCATTAGATGAAGCTTGTCAATTGTGTTCTGTCAGTTGGTTGGTGTGGATAACAATATATATATTAATGTCTAAAATTTTAGAAGATATGTTGAACAGCCATTTTTGTTTGCTAGTCAGAGGAGATGAAATATTCTTATACTCTAGTAGAATCATTATCCTAAAACAGTGTTATGAATTATTTTTGTCACATCAGTGTGGAGTTACTTTTTTTCTTTTATTCACTAAAACCTTTATTAAACTTATACTACAATAATGTTATTGTTAGTTGCTGTAGAGTCAATTCTGACTTATGGTGACCCCATGTGTACAGAGTAGAACTGCTCCATAGGGTTTTCATATTTTGTTGTGAGATTTCAGTTTCAGGGCTTTTGTTTTTGCTTCTCTGTCATTAAGATTCTCCTTTTCCCTATATGTCCTAGTATTGCCACTGGGTTTGTATCCACTAAGAAAATGATCAGTGTGTTTGTGGTCTGGGGCTGTTGTTACTGCCCTTGATGACCAAGCATGGGCTGTTTTACAGAGCCCCAGTGGAGGATATTGCTTCTTGAAACTTTGAAATCCCTCACCTCTATCTCATTAATGTTTCCTTGTTTTCTGTGAACCTGTTGGCCATGCATCACTGGCATTTTATGTCATGCCATTTCAATTAATGGAACAACTGACATTCTTCCTTTGGAAACTTGGGACCAACTTTAAATCAAACAGCCCACATGGGCAGTCTAGTGTGACAGGTTCGCTGGGAATGAGGTTCTCTGGTGGCTGTTGCATAAACACTCAGAAAATAAATAATAATGGAGAATAATTAGATTGAGAGTTGCTGGGATTCACTATTGTTAAAAGCTTTGAACAAGGGGCTGGGTGGGAGGCAACATGATGAAGTGGAAAGAGGGTGGAGCAGATAGATCAGATTTGGAATCCTGGCTCCTTAACCATTTTGTGACCCAATTATTTTTTTCTTTTAATTTTTATTGATACTATGTGTTTTCAGTAATGGAGGGCATGCTGAATCACTGAGTGTGTATGAATTTTTGGTAGGTAATATGGGTTTTATTTTATGACTCATTCCACAAATCCTACCCTTGGAGTCCAGAGGAACGTATGTGTACCCTTGTGAACATAAATTCTATCCCCAGAGTCCAGAGGTACATATATGTACCAAATACAATTTTTCAAAACTCATGTTTTTCCTATGAAAAATTCAATGATTCAGCCCCACCACATACTATACCCTATAAAAACAGTAATTTGTAGCACATGCCTATTTTTTTCCATTTCAAACTGTTATATAGGGCCCTGCCTACTGGTAGCACATACTGTCAGTGGGACAGTAGCTTCCCAATGAACCCCAGAGGTACAAAAATGTAAGTGGTAGCTATATATACTGCCTGGAATCCATCTGTTTTCTTTGCCTTGGTTTCTTTTAGACATCGTATTGACCACTGTTACCTTTTTGTTTTTCTTTAACCACCCTTTCCTCCCAGCTCCAAGAAGATTCCATTGTTCATGTGGCAGGATGTTCTGTAGCTTGTTGTTGTTTGTTGTCGTCATGTTGGCTCCGATTCATGGTGGTGTTATGTATAACAGAATGAAACATTGCCCAGTGCTGTGCCATCTTCATTATCATTAGTATGTCTGAATCCATTGTTTTGGCTATTGGGTCAATCCATCTTATTGAGGGTTTCTCTCATTTTCACTAACCCTCTACTTTACCAAACATGATGTATTTTTCTAGCAATTAGTCTTTCCTGATGACATGTTCAAAGTAAGTGAGTCAAAGTCTTGCCATCCTTGCTTTTAAGGAGCATTCTTGTTGTAACAGAAACTAGGACAGTGAAACCCAAAACAGCAGGGAGAGACACCATCTTCTGAGAAAAGAAAACAGAGGTGGCATGGTTTAGAAGTGACCTTGGTTGAACTCTACAAAGGAGGAAAGAGAAAACTGTATGCATGGGTCAGGCAGTGGTTACCTGGAGACCAATTGTTAGCCTTTCTTCCCAACCCTGGTTCAGTGATGTCGGGTCAGTAGCTTAAACAACCATGGTGGGAGTATTTATATCACTGAAATCAGTAAATGATTCACTCCAGAATAGGTTGTTAAAGTTTTACCAGCACACCACTGGGGTGAGGATGGGAGAGACAGATTAGATTCAGTGAGATGGATGAGAAGTAATGCAAAGAGAAAGAGGACAGACAAGGTGATGATGAGTCTTGCAAAGGTGCCGATGAAGTAGAAATTTGCAGAATCTTGGAATGAAAGCAGGTGTTGCCCTTCTCTGAGGCTGAGCCCATCCTCCCAGGCCCCCTCTGTTACATCCTGACACTGAGGAGGTGACCTGGGGAAAACCGTGGAAGCACAGCCACGTCCAGCTCTGAGCATGCTGCCTACTCAGCAAATTAAGTTGAATTCTCCCTCAAAGTTTCCCAATTACTAGTGGTAAGGCACAGGTTGAGTAGAAGATTGCTTTCAAGAGAAAATCAGGCCCCAAATAGAAAGCTTTATGAAAAAAAAATTTATTCTTTGAAGCCAGAAGAAATGCTGACATTCTGTTGAGAGTTTTATCTTGAACTCTTAGGAAGACTATCCGTCAGAATACAGAAAGAGTTTTCTTTTGCAATGGCAAAAGCAATCTGATAAGCAGGACTTGAAGAAGAAAAAAGATCAGCTGAGTACATATCACTTACAGAAACAGCAAAACAAAACAAAAAAACAAGCAGTTAGAAGCTTTTTTCTTTACGGGAGTTTTGGAAGCTGGTTGCTCCAGGGGATGAATAGATATGCCTCATCTGCTACAATTCACTTGGAACATTCCTAAAATCGAATCTCCATGAACGATCAACATATAAAATTGAATTGAAGATCTGAACAGATGAAGTCATTCTGTTCTCATGAAGTTGTAAGCTCTGTAAGGGTGTGGCCTATTTGCCTTGCTCATGGCTGCGTCTACAACTCTGAGTACAGTTGTGACTTACACAAAGTAGACACTTTGGATGAGCAAATACCTAAGGAAGTGTTCCAGGCTGGAGTTAGGTGCTAGTTTTCTGTGTCCCCCAACTGCAGGAGGCCTCTACCAAACACTCTGAGTGGTCCCCCTGAAGCCCTTCTGTCTGGACTTAATTGAAAGATAGGGGCTCTGCACACTGCTCCCCCTCAGTGGGTGCCCCACATCAACTGCTTTCAAATAACACTCTTCACAAATCCTCCCTCAAGCCCCACCGTTCTAACCTCTTTTTTTCCTCTTTATTATGGAATGAAAGTTTTAAGAGTTGGCTAACGCTGACCATGTAATCAGAAATTTTAACATCGTGGTCCGCTTTGAATCTAGTGTTTTCATGCCTCAGCTAAAACTGAGATAGAAACAATCTCACTTAACACTCTACTGCATAGTAGCTTAGAATTTTTATTTGCATTTCTCTAATTATGATAGATTAAACATTTTTATGTTGATTGGCTGTGTCTGCATGTCTGTGTGGTACCTGTGTGTGTGCATGCATGCATGCGTGTGTGAAAATTATCTTTTCATATTCTCTGTCAAATTTTGTATTTTGTGTTGTTTGATGTTCATTTACTGACTTGTAAAAGCTCTTTGTACATTAAAGAATGAGCTCTTTGTCCTGTGTGACAGCTCCTTCCAAGAGTTATTGTTGTTAGGTGCCGTCGAGTTGGTTCCGACTCATAGTGACCTTACGTACAACAAAACGAAACACTTTCTGGTCCTTTGCCATCCTCACAATCATTGCTATGCTTGAGCCCATGGTTGCAGCCATTGTGTCAACCCATCTCTTTGAGAGTCTTCCTCTTTTTCACTGACCTTCTACCTTACCAAGTATGATGTCCTTGTCCCGGGACTGGTCTCTCCTGATAACATGTCCAAAGTACTTGAGATGAAGACTTACCATCCTCACACCCAAGGAGCACTCTGGCTGTATTCTTCCAAGATAGACTTGTTTGTTCTTCTGGCCCTCCACGGTATATTCAATATTTTTCACCAACACCGTAATTTAAAGGCATCAATTCTTCGGTCTTGCTTATTCGTTGTCCAGCTTTTGCATGCATATGAGATGATTGAAACTATCATGGCTTGGATCAGGCTCATCTTAGTCCTCAAAGTGATATCTTTGCTTTTCAACACTTTAAAGAAGTCTTTTGCAACAGATTTGCCCCATGCAATATATCATTTGATTTCTTGACTGCTGCTTTCACAGACATTGATTGTGGGTCCAAGTAAAATGAAATCCTTGACAACTTCAATCTTTTCTCCGTTTATCATGACGTTGCTTATTGGTCCAGCTGTGAGGATTTTTGTTTTCTTTACGTTGAGGTGTAATCCATACTGAAGGCTGTAGTCTTTGATCTTCATTAGTAAGTGCTTCAAGTCCTCTTCACTTTCAGCAAGCAAGGTTGTGTCATCTGTATATTGCAGGTTGGTAATGAGTCTTCCTCCAATCCTGAGGTCCCATTCTTCTTCATATAGTCCAGCTTCTCTGATTATTTGCTCAGCATACAGATTGAATAAATATGGTGAAAGGATACAACGCTGACATACATCTTTCCTCATTTTAAACCGCGCAGTATCCCCTTGTTCTGTTCAAACGACTGCGTCTTGGTCAATGTACAAGTTCCTCATAAGCACAGTTAAGTATCCTGGAATTCCCATTCTTCGCAATGTTATCCATAATTTGTTCTGATCCACACAGTGGAATGCCTTTGCATAATCAACAGAACACAGGTAAATATCTCTCTGGTATTCTCTGCTTTTAGCCGAGATCCATCTGACATCAGCAATGATATCCCTCATTCCACGTCCTCTTCTGAATCTGGTCTAAATTTCTGGCAGTTCCCTGTAGATGTATTGCTGCAACGGTTTTTAAATTATCTTCAGCAAAATTTTACTTGTATGTGATATTTTATTCACGTTCACATTATAGGTGCCACATAAATATTTGTTGGATGAATGAGTGAATGTGTATTGCAAATATTTTTCACAGGGAGATTTTCATGTATAATTCTCCTTCAATTGCATCAGGAAGCCAGAGCAGTAAGCCTACTGGCAATATGAAAATAAATGCAGAGATAAAGTCAGTGTGTGCATTTGAATCAATAATCATTTCCAATAGTCATAAAACAAACATAGGCCCTCTGCTTACCTTTATTATAAATTAAAAAAAATTCGGTTGATACTATGAGCTTATAGATTTTTGATCACGTGACCCACTTTTGAGAAAGCTTGGAGACATGTAGACTTTTATTACTAACAGCTAACAGAAATGTAGACTTTTATTAGTAATAGCTAGCACTTACTAATGTGTCCCTGGGTGGTGCAAATGGTTAAAATGCTCAGTACCTAAATGAAAGGCTAGAGATTTGAGTCCACCCAGAGATGCCCCAGAAGAAAGACCTGATGATCTACTTCTTCTTCTTCTTTTTTTTTTTTTTTTTTTGCTGCAAAAGACTCCTTTATTTTTTTTCTTATTTTTTCCCATACAAAAATTTGTATATACATTGTTATGGGATCCTAGTTGCTCTCCCTGTACTGTGAAGGCACACTCCTCCTTTCCACCCCTGATTCCCCATGTCCATTCAACTGGCTACTAACCCTCACTGCCTTCCCATCTCACCTCCGGACAGAAGCTACCCATTTAGTCTCTCGTATCTCCTTGAGCTAAGAGGCACACTCCTCATGTGTATCACTTTATGTCCCACAGTCCAGTCCAATCCCTGTCTGAAGAGTTGGCTTTGGAAATTGTTTTAGCTCTGGGCTGATAGAGAATCCAAAGGCCATGCTTTCCAAGGTTCCTCCAGTCTCAGTTAGACCATTAAGTCTGGTCTTCTTACTAGAATTTGAGTTCTGCACCCCATCTTTCTCCTGCTCCATCCGGGACTCTCTATTGTGTTCTCTGTCAGGGCAGTCATTGGTGGTAGCCAGGCACCATCTAGTTCTTCTGGTCTCAGGCTGATTAAGTCTCTGGTTTATGCGGTGCCTTCTGTCTCTTGGGCTAATACTTCCCTTGTGTCTTTGGTGTTCTTCATTCTCCTTTACTCCAGGTGGTTGGGACCAATTGATGCATCTTAGATGGCCGCTTGCAAGCTTTTAAGACCCCAGATGCCACTCACCAAAGTAGGATGCAGAACATTTTCTTAATAAGCTTTGTTTTGTCAAATGACCTAGATGTCCCCTGAAAGCATGGTCCCCAGACCACTACCTCTGCTACTCTGTCCCTGAAAGTGTTTGATTGTATTTAGGAAACTTCCTAGCTTTGGTTTAGTCCAGTTGTGTGGACTTCCCCTGTAGTGTGTGCTGTCCTTCCCTTCACCTAAGATAATTCTTATCTACTATCTAGTTAGTAATGAACCCTCCCCCTCCCTCCCCAACCTCGTAACCATCAAAGAATGTTTTCTTCTGTGTTTAAACATTTTCTTGAGTTCTTATAATAGTGGTCTTATACAATATTTGTCCTTCTGTGACTGACTAAATTCACTCAGCATAATGACCTCCAGCTTCCTCCATGTTATATTTCACAGCTTCATCGTTGCTCTGTATCATTGTGTAGTATTCCACTGTGTGGATATATCATAATTTGTTTATGGGCACCTAGGTTGTTTCCATCTTTTTGCTATTGTAAACAGTGCTGCAATGAACATGGGTGTGCATATATCTATTTGTGTGACGGCTCTTATTTCTCTAGGATATATTCCAGGAGTGGGATAGCTGGATCTTATGGTACTTTTATTTCTAGCTTTTTAAGGAAGCGGCAAATTGATCTCCAAAGTGGTTGTAACATTTTACATTCCCGCCAACAATGTATAAATGTTCCAGTCTCTCCACAACCTCTCCAGCATTTATTATTCTATGTTTTTTGGATTAATGCTAGCCTTATTGGGGTGAGATGATATCTCATTGTAGTTTTGATCTGCATTTCTCTAATGGCTAATGATCGTGAGCATTTCTTCATGTGTCTGTTAGCCTGAATATCTTCTTTGGTGAAGTGCTTGTTCATATCCTTTATCCATTTTTTAATTGGGTTATTTGTCTTTTTGTTGTTGAGGTTTTGCAGTATCTTGTAGATTTTAGAGATTAGACACTGATTGGATTTGTTTTAGCCAAAAAAAATTTCCCAGTCTGTAGGTTGTCTTTTTACTCTATTGGTGAAGTCTTTTGATGAGTGTAAGTGTTGATTTTTAGGAGCTCCCATTTATATAGTCTCTTTTCTGGTGCTTGTGCATTGTTACTTATGGTTTGTATTGTGTTTATGTCATGTATTAGGGCTCCTAGCGTTGTCCCTATTTCTTCTTCTATGATCTTTATCATTTTCAGTTTTATATTTAAGTCTTTGCTCCATTTTGAGTTAGTTTTTGTGCATGGTGTCAGGTATGGGTCTTGTTTCAGTTTTTTGCAGATGGATATCCAGTTATGCCAGCACCATTTGTTAAAGAGACTGTCTTTTCCCCCAACTAATGGGCTTTGGGCCGTTGTCAAATATCAGCTGCTCATAGGTGGATGACTTTATGTCTGGATTCTCAATTCTGTTCCATTGGTCTATGTGTCTGTTGTACCAGTATCAGGCTGTTTTGACTACTGTGGTGGTATAATAGGTTCTAAAATCAGGTAGTGTGAGGCTTCCCACTTTGTTCTTCTTCTTGAGTAAAGCTTTACTTATTTGGAGCCTTTTCCCTTTCTATACGAAGGTGGTGATTTGTTTCTCCATCTCATTAAAAAATGCCGGTGGAATTTGGATTGGGATTGCATTGTATCTGTAGATCACTTTGGGTAGAATTGACATTTTCACAATGTGGAGTCTACCTATCCATGAGCAAGGTATGTTTTTCCACTTATGCACGTCTCTTTTGGTTTTCTGCAGTATAGATAGTTTAGTAGTTTTCATTGTATAGATCTTTTATGTCTCTGGTTAGATTTATTCCTAAGTATTTTATCTTCTTGGGGGCTATTGTAAATGGTATTGATTGGGTGATTTCCTCTTCGAGGTTCTCTTTGTTGGTGTAAAGAAATCCAACTGATTTTTGTATGTTTATCTTGTATCCTGAAACTTTGCTGAAATCTTTTGTTAGTTCCAGTAGTTTTCTTGTGGATTCTTTGGGGTTTTCTGTGTATAGGGATCATTTCATCTGCAAATAGAGATACTATGACTTCTTTCCCACCAATTTGGATGCTCTTTATTTCTTTTTCTAGCCTAATTGCTCTGGCTAGGACCTCCAGCGCAATATTGAATAAGAATGGTGATAAAGGGCATCCTTGTCTGGTTCCTGTTCTCAAGGGGAATGCTGTCAAAGTCTCTCCATTTAGTATGATGTTGGCTGTTGGCTTTTTATAAATGCCCTTAATTATATTGAGGAATTTCCCTTCTATTCCTATTTTGCTGAGAGTTTTTATCAGGACTGGGTGTTGGACTTTTTCAAATGCCTTCTCTGCATTGATTGATAAGATCATACAGTTCTTGTCTTTTGTTTTTTTTATGTGATGGATTACATTGATTGTTTTTCTAATGTTGAACCATCCTTGAATACCTGGTATAAATCCCACTTGATCATGGTGAATTAGTTTTTTGATATTTTGCTGAATTCTATTGGCTAGAATTTTGTTGAGGATTTTTGGGTCAATGTTCATGAGAGATATCGGTCTGTAATTTTCTTTTTTGTGGTGTCTTTACCTGGTTTTGATATCAGGGTTATGCTGGCTTCATAGAATGAGTTTGGGAGTATTTCATCCTTTTCTATGCTCTGAAATACCTTTAGTAGTAGTGGTGTTAAGTCTTCTTTGAAAGTTGGGTAGGATTTTCCAGTTAAGTCATCTGGGCCAAGGCTTTTTTTGTTGAGAGTTTTTAAATTACCTTTTCAATCTCTTCTTTTGTTATGAGTTTATTTAGTTGTTCTATCTCTGTTAGTGTTAGTTTAGGTAGGTAGTCAGCTTCTAGAAATTTGTCCATTTCCTCTAGGTTTTCAAATTTTTTAGAGTACAGTTTTTCATAGTATTCTGTTATGATTTTTTTAAATTTCAGTTTGGTCTGTTGTGCTATCACCCATCTCATTTCTTATACGGGTTATTTGCTTCCTCTCCTGTTTTTCTTTCGTCAGTTTGGCCAATGGTTTATCAGGTTTGCTGATCTTTTCAAACAACCAGGTTTTGGTCTTGTTAAGTGTTTCATTTGTTTTTCTATTCTCTAATTCATTTAATTCTGCTCTGTTTCTTATTATTTCCTTTCTTCTGGGGCCTGGGGGCTTCTTTTGCTGCTCTCTCTCTATTTGTTCCAGATATAGGGTTAAAGTTTTGATTATGGCCCCTTCTTCTTTTTAGATCTGTGCATTTATTTCTACAAACTGACCTCTGAGTATTGCTTTTGCTGTGTCCCAAAGGTTCTGGTAGGATGTGTTTTCATTCTCATTTGATTCTACGAATTTCTTTATTCCATCCTTAATTTCTTCAATAACCTAGTAGTTTTTGAGCAGTGTTGCTCAGTTTCCACGTGTTAGATTTTTTTTCCTTGCTTTTTCTGTTGTTGATTTCTACTTTTATGGCTTTATGGTCAGAAAATATGCTTTGTAATAGTTTGATGTTTTGGATTTTGTTGAGGCTTGCTTTATGGCCTGATATGTGGTCTTTTCTGGAGAAAGTTCCATGTGTGTTGGAAAAGAAAGTATACGTGGCTGCTGTTGGGTGGAGTGTTCAGTATATGTTTATGAGATCAAGTTGGTTGATTGTAACATTTAGCTCTTCCATGTCTTTGTTGAGCTTCTTTCTGGATGTTCTGTCCTTCACCAAAAGTGGTGTGTTGAAGTCTCCTACTACTACTGTGGAGCTGTCTCTCTTTTCAGTGCTGTTGTAGGTTGTTTTATGTATTTTGGAGCCCTGTGGTTGGGTGCATAAATATTTATTATAGTTATGTCCTCCTGGTGAATTGATCCTTTAAGCATTATCTAGTGTCCTTCCTTATCCTTTTTGGTGGATTTTACTTAAAGTCTATTTTGTCAGAGATTAATATTGTCACTCCTGCTCTTTTTTGATTGTTGTTCACTTGATATATTTTTTTCCATCCTTTGAGTTTTAGTTTGTGTCTTTAAGTCTAAGATGTGTCTCTTGTAAGCAGCATATGGACGGATTGTGTTTTTTTATCCAATCTACCATTCTCTGTCTCTTTATTGGTGCATTTAGTCCATTTACATTCAACATAATTATTGCTAGGTATGAGTTTCGTGCTGTCATTTTGATGTCTTTTTTTGTGTTTTGTTCACAGTTTCTTTGTTCCACTTAGTTTTCTGTGCTGAGTGGTTTTTCTTTACGTGCTTTCTTTTCATCTTTTTCATTGTTGTTGATTTTGTGTTTGCTGAGTTTTTATATTTTTCTGGTTTTTTATTTTGACTTGTATTGTTAGTTTCCTTTGTGGTTGTCTTAATATTTACCCCGATTTTTCTAAGTTTATACCAGTCTTTTATTTGTTTATATCACCCTGACTTCCTCTCTATATGAAAAGTCTATGTCTACATTTTTTACGTCTCTCTTTTTTGTTTTAATGTTGTCGTCTTTTAGGTACTGACATCTGTTTCCCTATTTTCAGTGTTTTAGCTTTGGTTTACTTTTGTGACTTCCCTATCTGGGTTGATATCTGGTTGCTCTGTCTTGTGTTCTAGTCTTGGGTTGTTATCTGATGTTATTGATTTTCTAACCGGAGGACTCCCTTAAGTATTTCTTGTAATTTTGGTCTGGTTTTTGCAAATTCCATAAACTTCTATTTATCTGGAAATGCCCTAATTTTACCATCATATTTGAGAGACAGTTTTGCTGGATTTGTAATTCTTGGCAGGCAGTTTTTTTCCTTTAAGGCTTTATATATGTCATCCCATTGCTTTCTTGCCTCCATGGTTTCTGCTGAGTAGACCAAGTTTATTCTTATTGACTCTCTTTTGTAGATGACTTTTGGTTTATCCCTAGCCACTCTTAAAATTCTCTCTTTATACTTGGTTTTGGCAAGTTTGATTATAATATGTCTTGGTGACCTTCTTTTGGGATCTGCCTTATGTGGGTTTCGATGAGCATCTTGGTTGTCTTCTCATCTTTCACGATATCAGGGAAGTTTTCTGCCAACAAGTCTTCAACAATTCTCTCTGTATTTTCTGTTATCCATCTTGTTCTGGTACTCCAGTCACTCATAGGTTATTCCTCTTGATAGAGTCCTACGTAACTCTTAGGGTTTCTTCATTTTTTGAAATCCTTTTATCTGATTTTTTCTCAAATAAATTGGTGTCCAGTGCTTTATCTTCAATCTCTATAATTCTGACTTCCATTACCTAAATTCTGCTCCTATGACTTTCTGTTGAGTTGTCTAATTCTGAAATTTTATTGTTAATCTTCTGGATTTCTGATTGCTGTCTCTCTATGGATTCTAGCAGCCTGTTAAATTTGTCATTATGCTCTTCTCTAATCTTTTTAATTTCCTCTATTGCATGTTCTGCATTTTACTTAACTTCCTTCCTAATTTCTTGAAGAGTTCTGTATATTAATCTTTTGTATTCTGCCTCCTCTGGAAAATTAGATTCTTTATTTTGGGAGCTTGCTGAAGCCATCATGGATTGCCTCTTTATGTGATTTGATATTGACTGTTGTCTCCGAGCCATCAGTTAGTTATTATATTTATTATTTTATGTTTGCTTACTGTGTCCTAGCTTCTTGTTTTGTTTTGATATGCCCAGATAGGCTGCTTATCTGAGCTAGTTTGATTATTGGCACCTTTGAAACTCTAATGTCCTGTCACCAGGTGGTTAGATATGTTACTGGGTATGTGAGTGCAGGAGTCCGCCCACTCCTCCTGTATGGATTCAGCTCAGAAGTCCAGCTAGATAGCCACCAAGTGTGTGGTTTAGGCTCTCACTTACAGTCCTAGACAGGCTTGGCTGACTGGTGTAGGCACAGGCATCTGGCTGTAGCAGGGGAACACACTCTGAGCAAGGCAGGTGGCTGACAGCCGCCACCGAGTGTCCAGGAGGAAGGTGTGTCCTTGTTCCCTAGAGCATGTAGGTGGGTGGGTTTTGTAGCTGGACTATGAGCACCTAATGCTATTGGCTATAAGGAGTGGGGGGCACCTCTTATTCATGGGCCCCTATCACAGGTGGGTAGGTGGCATGGGTGGAGCCACCAGTCCTCAGGCCCCTGATGTGGGTAGGTGAAGACCCTGCTTAATGGGCAGAGCAGTGTCAAATGTCAAGAATCTGCCACTTCACAGCTGAAGCAGTTGAAGTTATAGTTCCAGTATACACCCTGTTGTACTGCAGTAATGAGGGCCTACACTGTTGAGATGGGCCCACACAAGTCTATGCAGCGGGAAAGGCACTCAAAGTCTGTGGATCCCTTATGCCTGTGCCTAGGCAAAGGAGCTGTGCCTACCTGGGGTTCCTAGCTTAGGGGAGCTGGCAGCTTATTTTCCCCCTGTTTGTTAATTTGTTCACTCTCCAAAGCAGGGAGAATGGCTCCCGGCGTGTGATGGATCCTCCTTCCAGTCCAGGGGACTTGGCAATTGCTGAAGCTAGTCTGGACCCAGTTCAGAGCAGAGGGTGGGGCGGTAAATGGGACAGAGGTTTTTCCCTAAAGGGGCTGTTTTTGATCCACGTGGCAAGCCGTACACAAGGACTTATCTTTTGCCGATGAGGGCTGCTTCTCACTGGTTCTGGATGGCCATGTAGACTGTCAGCGGCTGGGTCCGTCCCTGTGCGGAATACTCCTCCCAAGCACTGATGCTTGCCTGCCTCACAGCTCAGCCTCAAGCTGTCAGGCCTGAAGGACTCTCTGGGTCAGGTCTGGCACCTCCTTGCTGCTTCTGAAAGGTCTCTCCCTCCCCTGCCACTCTCAACTCTGCCCTTGATGTTCAGGGCTCCCAGATTGCCATATATAATTGAATCACTTGTTTTTTCAGGTCTTTGTTGTAAGAGGGCCCACTGGAAGTGTCTGACTACTCCACCGTCTTGGCCCCGCCTCCAGATGATGATCTACTTCTGAAAAAAGTCAGCCATTGATTTTGGAGCATGTTTATGGAGCACAGTTCTACTCTGACACACATGGGGTGGCCATGGGTTTAATCAGCTTGTTAGCAACGGGTGGTAGTAGTGGTGGTGTAGCGCTTACTGAGTGCCTGTTGTGTGCCAGGCACAGTGCTAAATGCTTTACTTATATAATGAAGAAATTCTACTTTGAAGCTTCCCTTATCAATGAACCGCTTTCTCTTCCCTTTCCCTATTCACTTTTATGGCCCCAGAGAAATGTGCAAGTTGAATGCTTCTTCCAGAAGGAGGATATGACATAGGGACTGTCCTTTCCAGACAAGAGAAGAAGTAGAGTGTGTGAAGAGAATATTGTTGGAAGAAGACAAATGTTTTGATAGCTGTCTGCAGACCAAAGGTTCAAGGAGGGCCAGCATAAGGAGGGTGTTATATGGGATGAGATAGATTTGAAACAGAGCTTTGATTCCATTCTCTGTTTGAAACCCTAGGAAGAGATTGCTATCTGGGTGTCCCCATATGATCAGTGGAGTTATAATAACGTGTTAGGGTGGTGGTCAAATGCCCAAGCAACTCTCTTGAGCTGCACTTAGCTCCAGTGTGGTATGAAGGTGACCCAGAAGTTCCTACAAACCTTTACTGGTAGTGATAAGGAAAGCATCCAGGAATTTTCTGACACTGAGTTGCCAGGGACAGAGAAGAATGGGAGTCACAGCCAGGTGTCAGAGGCAAACTTATATATTGAACTGGGGCCCAGGGAGCAAGGAAGTCTTCATTAAGTCAGAGAAATAGATGACAAATGTGTCAGTTGCAGACTTGAACAGCTGGCAGTAGACTCTCTCCCACAACCCCCCACCTGCAGTTTCCAGGGTCCCTGTCAATTTTAAATGCCAAGACCCCAGGCCTGGGCAAGATCAGACCAACCACTCTGTAGCAGAGACCAGTGAATTCCAGAGCAGAGCACCTGGGGTTGAGCTGATCCTTGCTGCCCTAAGCCTCCCTAGAATTCCATCTTGCAGAGTAGTAGGTGGGAGGATTTGACAAACTGAGTGTTTACATAAAATCTGCTGTGTTACCTAAAAAGAGACTCTTAAACTGGAAGGAATTGAGGTCTCTTAAACAGCAGTTTAGTTGTTTCTTTTCTCCAGTTACTCAAGGTGGTAGGAGAGAAGGGAAGGGTATGGGGGAGAGGGGAAGAGGACTGGGTGGTGGCGATGGAGATTCTTAAGGAAGACGATTTCATTGGTTATACAAATAAGAGCAAATCATTTTCAGCACATTGAACAATAGAGCCTGTATGCTTGTTTGCAACCCTGGCACACATAGAGTATCTCATTTAAATTCTTACAAAAAGTCCCTTAGGTGAGTGTTTTACAAATGAGTGTATGAGACTTAGATTAAGTGATTTTCCTATGTCCACTTAAGTAAACCAAGTGGCTAAATCTATATTCAAACTAAAATTGGAATTTAGACTCTCAATCCCTATAGTATTTTGTTAACTATTATGTCAAGTATTGTAACAGTTGTTGTTCATTGCCTGGCAAGTGGATTCCCCGCTCACGGCGACTCCATGTGTGCAGAGTAGAACTGCTCGTAGGGTTTCGGTTCTTTAACCGCTAGCATGGTGGGAGCTGAGGAAACCCAGAAATGATCCGTTCGCTTTAGAGGGAATATTTTGAGTTCGAGCTCCACGGATGATGCAGCACCACCTTGGGGGTTATGAATTGCTTCTGGACCTGCGCCGGAGCGGAAATGCATAGGAATACATGGCGGGATGGCGGGGCTCCTAGCCCAGGTGAAAGCGGTGCAGATGGTCCCACCGAAGATGAAGTGCCCGGAGGAGACATGTTCAACAGGTTTATTGTGCACGTTCCCGGATAAGTTAGCCCGTAATTACCAACAGCAATATGTTCACTGCCGCTGCCTCTGGGGCTTGGCGTGTGAATCGGATGATGGAAGTGAAGATAAAGTTGGCCCTGTTTCCTGAAATCTTAGAAACTGAATACTAGCTTTTCGAACTTGGACTGTGATCGAAATCGCTTTTGGAGAAAAGGAAGTGCCGGAATGAAACCTTTAGGCCGAATAGCCCGAGCAATATGAAGATAACTGAGAACAGCTAACTATAACCTAACTGGCTATTAATTTTTATGAAGATGAATGCGATCAGCTTAACCTATTTTTAAATCTGTTTTCCTTCCCCAAGCACATGTTTTCTATTTGCTGCTTCAGAACGCACTTTGGAAAGTCAATGAAGTCCTCTAGTTTGTAGGTAATTGCATTGGTCAGGGGTAGCAGAAAAGGTAGGCAATGTCTCGTGTTTGGCTACCATGAATTTTTTTGTCTTTTTTGGTTTAATTCTATTTTTGAATATGTAAAACATTTAGGGGACTCAAAGGGCATTTAAAAAGGCATACTCTATAGAACTGTTATCTTTATCCCTATTCCCTTCACCTTGTTCCCACAACCCCTCTTAACCATTTTTTGGGGAGTTGACTTCAAAACTGTAGGGAAATAGAACAGACCAGTGGTTTCCAGCTTCTAGGGGTAGAGAGGTGGGATGACAAAAAAGGGGCCTGAGGAAATGCTTTGGGCTAATGAAAATGTTCTATATCTCTATTAGGGTTGTGTGGCTATGTAACTGCATGCATTTGTTAAATCTCAGAGCAAAGGACACTAAAATGGGAGAATTTTACTGTACATAAAATATCTCTCAATAAACCTAACTTTTGTTTTCGAAGTATGTTAGGACCTTATCCTAAGCTGATGGCGAAAGGGGAATAAAATAGTAAAGATTTGAGTGACCAGTCTGAGGAGTACGGGCAGCAACCTGAAATGCAGTAACGAAGGAGGTATAGCCAGATTTCCAAGAACTCTGGATCTGATAGATTGTGGGCCCAGCAATGGGACCTTCAGGGCAGTGATGACACACAGGTAACCCCAAACCTAGGAGTTATTCCTAGACATTGCATTCCTTCACCACCTCCCAACATGCCAATTCTGTTGGCTGTACTTTTGATACATACTCAGTGTACTTCTCACCATCACTCCGGCTACCTGACTAGTCACCAGGCCACTGTCATCTCCTATATCACCACAACAGTGTCCTTCCTGCCCTCCCTGCTTCCACTCCTTCCACACTTCCTCCACCACCCCAACAGTCAGTACTCCACAACGCTAACAGAGTGATTTTCTTAAAATACGCATTATATCACACCCTTGCTTAACACTCTCCAGTGTCATCGGAAATAAACTTGCCTAAAGGGCACTCCATGATCTGTTCGACCTCTTTCTATGGCACACTGCTTCCTCATACACTTTGAACTCTCTGGACTTCTTTCTGTTCTTGCTGTATGTTAAGCTTGTTTCTTCTTAGTCCCTTTGCACTGGTTTTCCCCTTTGGCTAGTATACGCTTCCTTCTGCTAAGATCATACATGAACCTGCAACTTCCCTAAAGAGACCTTCACTAATCAAGTTATCTAAGTTAGCCCCACATACTTTCCTTTCATGGAGCCCTGGTGGCACATTAGTTAAGCGCTCAGCTGCTAACCAAAAGGCCAGTGTTTGGAATTCACTGGGCGCTCCACCGGAGAAAAACCTACTGATCTGCTTGAGTAAAGATTACAGCCTAGGAAACCCTATGGGGCAGTTCTACTCTGTCCTATATGTAGGGTGGCTATGAGTTGGCAGTTGTTCGAACTGAACAAGGGGATACTACATGTTTAAAGTCAGGAAAGATGTGCGTCAAGGTTGTATCCTTTCACCATACCTATTCAATCTGTATGCTAAGCAAATAATCCAAGAAGCTGGACTGTATGAAGAAGAATGGGGCATCAGGATTGGAGGAAGACTCATTAATAGCCCGCGTTATGCAAATGACGCAACCTTGCTTGCAGAGAGTGAAGAGGACTTGAAGCACTTACTGATGAAGATCAAAGAATGCAACCTTCAGTTTGGATTACACCTCAATATAAAGAAAACAAAAATCCTCACAACTGGGCCAATAAGCAACATCGTGATAAATGGAGAAAAGATTGAAGTTGTCAAGGATTTCATTTTACTTAGATCCACAATCAACGTCCATGGAAGCAGCAGTCAAGAAATCAAAAGATGCACTGCACTGAGCAAATCTGCTGCAAAAGACCTCTTTAAAGTGTTGAAAAGCAAAGATGTTACCTTGAAGACTAAGGTGCGCCTGACCCAAGCCATGTTTTTTTTTCAGTTGCCTCATATGCATGTGAAAGCTGGACGATGAATAAGGAAGACTGAAGAATTGATGCCTTTGAATTGTGGTGCTGGAGAAGAATATTGAATATACCTTGGACTGCCAAAAGAACAAACAAATCTGTGTTGGAAGAAGTACGACCCATATGCTCCTTAGAAGCAGGGATAGCGAGACTATGTCTCATGTACTTTGGACATGTTATCAGGAGCGATCAGTCCCTGGAGAAGGAGATAATGCTTGATAAAGTAGAGGGTCAGTGAAGAAGAGGAAGAACCTCAAGGGGATGGACTGACACAGTGGCTGTAGTAATGGGCTTAAGCATAACAGCAATTGTGAGGATGGTGCAGGACCAGGCAGTGTTTCATTCTCCTATACATAGGGTCACTATGAGTCGGAACTGACTTGAAGGCACCTAACAACAAAAACATGAGTTGGAATCTACTTAACAACAACAAGTACAGGACTCTTCTTTCACATTGTTGTTGTGTGCCATTGAGTTGATTCAGACTCATAGCGACCCTACACGACAGAGTAGAACTGACATTACTTAGCTTTATTCTTCATAGCACATATCAGATTGTTTCCTTATTTGTTCATGTACGTATTTATGCATGTATGCATGTGTATGTGTATGTATGGATGGATAGGTTTATCGTCTATCTTTACTCAATGTAGTGTAAGCTTCGTGAAAAACAGGATCCTACTGTCTTGTTCACTACCACATCCTTAGTCCCCATGTGAACACAAGCATACTTTAGAGATAGTGTGTGTTTGGTTTCAGACCACTGCAATAAAGTGAATATTGCAATAAAGTGAGTTACATGAAATTTTTGTTTCCCAGTGCATGTAAATTTATGTTTACACTATACTGTAGTCTATTAAGTGTGTGTCTTAGTTATCTAGTGTTGCTGTAACAGAAATAGCACAAGTGGATGGCTTTAACAAACAAATTTATTTTCTCACAGTCTAGTAGGTTACAAGTCCAAATGCAAAGTGTCAGCTCCAGGGGAAGGCATTCTCTTTCTGTTGGCTCTGGAGGAAGGTCTTTGTCATCAATCTTTCCCTGGACTAGGAGCTTCTCTGCACAGGAACCCCCGGTCCAAAGGATGCACTCTGCTCCTGGCACTGCTTTCTTGGTGGTATGAGGTCCCCAACTCTCTGCTTGCTTCCCTTTCTTTTTATCTCTTGTAAGATAAAAGGTGGTGCAGGCCACACCCCAGGGAAACTCCTTTTACATTGGATCAAGGATGTGACCTGAGCCAACGTGTTATGTTACATCCCATGCTAATCCTCTTTAACCACAGGCAGAGATTATGATTTATAATACATAGGAAAATTACAAAATGGAGGACAACCACACAATACTGGGAATCATGGCCTAACAAGTTGACACGTATTTTTGCGGGACACAATTCAATCCATGACAGCGTGCGATAGCATTATGTCTAAAAAAACAATGTACATATCTTAATTAAAAATATATACTTCATTGCTAAAAAATGCTAACTATCATCTGAGGCTTCAGCGAGTTGTAATCTTTTTGCTGGTGGAAGATTTTGCCTCGATGTTGAGGACTGCTGACTGATTAAGGTGGTGGTTGTTGAAGGTTGGGGTGGCTGTGGCAATTTCTTAAAATAAGACAACAATGAAGCTTGCTGCATTGATTGACTCTTCCTTTCATGAAAGATTTCTTTGTAGCATTCGATGCTATTTGATAGCATTTTACCCACAGTAGAACCTCTTTCAAAATTGGAGTCAGTCCTCTCAAACCCTGCAGCTGCTTTATCAACTAAGTTTACGTAGTATTCTAAATCCTTTATTGTCATTTCAACAATGTTCACAGCATCTTCACCAGGAGTAGATTATCTCAAGAAATCACTTTCTTTGCTCATCCATAAGAAGAAACTCCTCATCTGTTAAAAGTTTTATCATGCAATTGCAGCAATTCGGTCGCATCTGCAGGCTCTACTTCTAATTCTAGTTCTCTTGCTATTTCCACTGTATCTGCAGTTACTACATCCACTGAAGTCTTGAACCCCTCAAAATCATCCATGAGGGTTGGAATCAACTTCTTCCAAACCTCTGTTAATGTTGATATTTTGATCTCCTCCCATGAATCATGAATTGTCTTAATGGCATCTAGTATGGTGAATCCTTTCCAGAAGGTTTTCAATTTGCTTCGCCCAGATCCATCAGCGGAATCACTATCTATGGCAGCTCTGGCCTTACAAAATATGTTTCTTAAATAATAATACTTGGAAGTTGAAATTACTCCCTGATCCATGGGCTGCAGAATGGATGTTGTGTTAGCAGACACGAAAACAACATTAATCTCCGAGTATGTCTCCATCAGAGCTCTTGGGTGATCAGGTGCATTGTCAATGAGCAGTAATATTTTGAAAGAAATCTTTTTTTTTCTGAGCAGTAGGTCTCAACAGTGGGCTTAAACCATGTGATAAACAGATGTGTTGTCATTTAGGCTTTGTTGTTCCATTTATGGAGCACAGGCAGAGTAGATTTAGCACAATTCTTAAGAGCCCTAGGATTTTCAGAATGGTAAATGAGCATTGGCTTCAACTTAGAGTCACCAGCTCCATTAGCCCCTACCAAGAGAATCAGCCTGTTCTTGGAAGCTTTGAAGCCAGGCATTGACTTTTCCTCTCTAGCTATGAAAGTCCTAGATGGCATCTTCTTCCAATAGAAGGCTGTTTTGTCTACATTGAAAATCTGTTGTTTAGTGTAGCCACCTTCATCAATTATCTTAGTTAGATCTTCCGGATAACTTGCTGCAGCTTCACCGTTAGCACTTGGTGCTTCATCTTGCACTTTTATGTTATGGAGACAGCTTCTTTACTTAAACCTCATGAACTAACCTCTGCTAGCTTCAGACTTTTCTTCTACAGCTTCCTCAAGTCTCTCAGCCTTTATAGAATTGAAGAGAGTTAGGGCCTTGCTCTGGATTTGGCTTTGCCTTAAGGGAATGTTGTAGCTGTTTTTTAATTTTTTTTATTTTATTGCACTTCAGGTGAAGGCTTACAGAACAAATAGTTTCTCATGAAACAGTAGTACACATGTTGCTTTATGACATTGGTTAACAACCCCACAACATATTAACACTCTAAATACTCAATCTTTTTTTATTTGTTTTTGGTGAAAATACACGTAGCCAAAGAGACACCGTTTCAAAAATTTCTACATACACAGTTCAGTGACATTGACTACGCTCTTCCAATTGTGCTGTTATTCTCACTTAAGATGAAGGCTTCCAGAACAAAATAGTTTCTCATTTAACAGTTACTACAACTGTTGCCCTATGACAATGGTTAACAATCTCACAACACATCAACAATATCCTTACTCAACCTTGGGTTCCCTATCACCAGCTTCCTTGTCCCCTTCTGCCTTCTGGCCCTTGTCACTGGACTCCTGTACCTCGTTAGTCTCATTTGGTTTAATGGGGCTGTCAACTCCCAGGCTGAACAGTGAGCCGCAGAGGTAACTTCACCATTGAGCTAAAATGGTGTCTGGAGGCCGTACTCTCTGGGTTTCTCCAGTCTCCTTTAGGCCAGTAAATATGGTCTTTTTTTTTTTGTGAGTTAGAATTATGCTCTAAATACTTCTCCAGCTCTGTCCAGAACTCTCTGTTGGGATCCTGGTCAGAGCAGTCAGTGGTGGTAGCCGGGCACCATCTAGCTGTACTGGCCTCAGTCCGGTGGAGGCCTTGGTAGCTGTGGACAATTAGTCCTTGAGACTAATCTTTTCCTTGTGTCCTGTTCTCTTCATTCTCCCTTGCTCCCGAAGGGATGAGACCAGTGGAGTATCTTAGATGGCCGCTCACAGGCTTTTAAGACCCCAGACACTACTCAGCAAGGTAGAATGTAGAGCATTGTCTTTATAAGCTGTGCCATGCCAATTGAGCTAGATGTTCCCCGAGAACATGGTCCCCAGAGCCATCCTCCCAGCAATTTAGTCCCTCAGGGAGTTTGGATGTGTCTATGGGGCTTCCATGACCTTTCTTTGTACAAGTTGTGCTAGTTTCCCCTGTATTGTGTGCTGTCTCACCCATCACCCAAGATACCACTTACTTATTGCCTATTTAGTATTTCCCCCCCACCCCTCCCATCCCTGGTAACCAACAAAGATTGTTACATTTTGTGTGTGAACGTTTTCATGGGTTTTTACAATAGAGGTCTCATACAATATTTGTCCTATTGTGATTGACTGATTTCACTCAGCATAATGTCCTCCAGTTTCATCCATGTTATGAGATGCTTCACAGATTCATTGTTGTTCTTTCTCGTTGCACAGTACTCCATTGTGTCTATGTACCATAGTCTGTTTATCCATTCATCTGTTGATGGGGCATCTAGGTTGTTTCCATTGTTTTGCTATTGTGAACAATGCTGCCATGAACATAGGTGTGCATGTGTCTGTTCGAGTGACGACTCTTATTTCTCTAGGATATATTCCTAGAAGTGGGATTGCTGGATCAAATGGTATGTCTATTTCTAGCTTTCTGAGGAAGCGCCATATCATTTTCCAAAATGGTTGTATCATTTTGCATTCCCACCAGCAATGCATAAGAGTTCCCATCTCCCCGCAGCCCCTCCAACATTTGTTATTTCCAGTGTTTTTGATTCGTGCCAGTAATGCCGGGGTGAGATGGTATCTCATTGTGGTTTTAATTTGCATTTCTCTAATGGCTAGCGATCACGAGCATTTCCTCATGTGTCTGTTGGCCATTTGAATGTCTTCTTTGGTGAAGTGTCTGTTCATTTCCTTTGCCCATTGTTTAATAGGATTATTTGTCATTTTGTTGTAAAGGTGTTGGATTTTCTTGTAGATTATGGAGATTAGGCCTTTGTCTCACTTGTACTGTCCAAAAATTTTTTCCCAGTCTGTAATTCTCTTTTTACTCTTTTGGTGAAGTCTTTTGATGAGCATAAGTGTTTGATTTTTAGAAGATCCCAGTTATCTAGCTTATCTTCTGGCATTTGTGTGTTCTTGGTTATGGTTTGTATCCTGTTAATGCTGTGTATTAAGGCCTGTAGTGTTGGTCCTATTTTTTCTTCTATGAACTTTATAGTTTTAGGCTTTATATTTAGGTCTTTGATCCATTTTGAAGTAGTTTTTGTATACGGTGTGAGGTATGGGTCCTGTGTCACTTTTTTGCTGATGGATATCCAGTTTTGCCAGCACTATTTGTTAAAAGGACTGTCTTTTTCCCATTTGATGCACTTTGGGCCCTTGTCAAAGATCAGGTGACCATAGGTGGATGGATTTACATCTGGGTTCTCAATTCTGTTCCACTGGTCAATGTATCTGTCATACCAGTACCAGGCTGTTTTGACTACTGTCGCTGTATAGTAGGTTCTGAAGTCAGGTAGTGTGAGTCCTCCAACTTTATTCTTCTTCTTCAGTAGTGCTTTACTTATTCGGGGCTTCTTCCCTTTCCATATAAAGTTAATGATTAGTTTTTCCATCTCTTTGAAGAATGCTGTTGGTATTTGGATCGGGATTGCATTGTATTTATACTTTGCTTTGGGTAGAAGTGTCATTTTCACAATGTTGAGTCTGCCTATCCATGAGCATGGTATGTTTTTCCATTTATGGAGATCCCTTTGGGTTTCATGCAGTAGTGTTTTGTAGTTTTCTTTGTATATGTCTTTTACATCCCTGGTCAGATCTATTCCTAAGTATTTTATCTTTTTAGGGGCTATCGAAAATGGGATGTTTTCCTGATTTCCTTTTCATTGTTCTCCTTACTGGTGTATAGGAATCCAACTGATTTTTGAATGTTTATCTTGTATCCTGCTACTCTGTTGAATCTTTCTATTAGTCGCAGTAGATTCCTCGTGGAGTCTTTAGGGTTTTCTATGTATAGTATCATATCATCTGCAAACAGGGACAGTTTAACTTCTTCATTACCAATTTGGATGTCCTTTCTTTTTCTTGCCTTATTGCTCTAGCTAGAACTTCCAGCACAATGTTAAATAGGAGTGGTGATAAAGGGCATCCTTGTCTTGTTCCTGTTTTCAAGGGGAATGTTTTCAGCCTCTCTCCATTAAGAATGATGTTTGCTGTTGGTTTTGCATAGATGCCCTTTATTATGTTGAGAAATTTCCCTTCTGTACCTATTTGATTGAGAGTTTTTATCAGGAATGGGTGTTGGACTTTGTCAAATGCCTTTTATGCATCAATTGAGATGATCATGTGATTCTTTTCTTTCCGTTTATTTATGTGGTGGATTACGTTGATTGATTTTCTAATGTGGAACCATCCTTGCATACCTGTTATGAATCCTACTTGGTCGTGGTGTATTATTTTTTTGATATGATGCTGAATTCTATTGGCTAGAATTTTGTTCAGAATTTTTGCATCTATATTCCTGAGAGATATTGGTCTGTAGTTTTCTTTTTTTGTGACCTCTTTTCCTGGTTTTGGTATCAGCGTTATGCTGGCTTCATAGAATGAATTTGGAAGTGTTGCTTCCTCTTCTATGCTCTGAAATAGCTTGAGTAGTACTGGTACAAGCTCTTCTGTAAATGTTTTGTAGAATTCTCCAGTGAAGCCATCTGGGCCAGGGCTGTTTTTGGTTGGGAGTTTTTTTTTATTACCTTTTCAATCTCTTCTCTTGTTATGGGTCTGTCCAGATTTTCAACATCACTTTGTTGTACTTTGGGTAGGCCGTGTGTTTCTAGAAATTTATCCATTTCCTCTAGGTTTCAAATGTGTTGGGGTATAGTTTTTCATAATATTCTGTTATAATCCTTTTTATTTCAGTTGGGTCTGTTGTAATGTCCCCCATTTCATTTCTTATTTGGGTTCTTTGTGTCCTCTCCTGTTTTTCTTTGTCAGTCTGGCCAGTGGTTTGTCGATTTTGTTGATTCTTTCAAAGAACCAACTTTTGGTTTTGTTGATTCTTTCTATTGTTTTTCTGTTCTCTATTTCATTGATTTCTGCTCTGATCTTTACTATTTCCTTTCTTCCGGTGGTTGTGGGCTTTTTTTTTTGCTGTTTTCTTTCTATTTGTTTGAGTTCTGTAGTTAATGTTTTGATTTTGTCCCTTTCTTCTTTTTGGATATGTGCATCTATTGCTATAAATTGTCCTCTGAGGACTGCCTTTGCTGTGTCCCAAATGTTTTGGTATGATGTGTTTTCATTCTCATTTGATTCTAGGAATTTTTTGATTCCATCTCTGATTTCTTCTATTACCTACTGATGTGTAGACAGGGTATTGTTCAGTTTCCATGTAGCTGATTTTTTTTCCTTGCTGTTTCTCTTGTTAACTTCTACCTTGATGGCATTGTGGTGAGAGAAGATACTTCGAATTATATCAGCATTTTGGATCTTGTTGAGGATTGCTCTGTGGCCTAAGATGTGGTCTATTCTGGAGAACGTTCCATGTGCATTGGAAAAGAATGTGTACTTTGCAGTGGTTGGATGGAGTGTTCTATATATGTCTATGAGGTCAAGTTGGCTGATTGTGACCTTTAGGTCTGTATCTTTGCTGAGTTTCTTCTTAGTTGTTCTGTCCTTTACTGAGAGTGGTGTGTTGAAATCTCCTACTATTATTGTGGAACTGTCAATTTCTCTTTTCAGTGTTGTTAGAGTTTGTTTTATGTATTTTGGAGCCCTGTCATTGTGTGCGTAGATGTTTATTATGGTTATGTCTTCATGATGGATCGTCCCCTTAATCATTACATAGTGTCCTTCTTTGTCTTTTATGGTATATTTTGTTTTAAAGTCTATTTTAACTGAGATTAGAATTGCCACTCCCACTCTTTTTTGGTAGTTGTTAGCTTGATATATTTTTTTCCAACCTTTGACTTTTAATAAATTCACATCTTTGTTTCTAAGGTGTGTCTCTTGTAGACAGCATATTGATGGATCCTGTTTTCTTATCCATTCTGTCACTCTCTGTCTCTTTATGGGTGCATTGAGTCCGTTTACATTCTGTTTAATTATTGATAGATGGGAGTTTGTTGCTGTCATTTTGTAGTTCTTTTTTTGTGGTGCTGAATATTTCTTTGTTCTTCTTATTCTCTTGTGCTGAGTTACTTTTGTTTGTGGATTTTTTTTTCATTTCTTTTGTTTTTGTATATTTTGTTTTTGCCGAGACTTTTACTTTTATTAATACATTTGTTAACTTTCTTTGTGGTTACCATGAATTTTACCCTTATCATTCTAAGTTTGAAGCAGTCTACCATTACTTGGTATCGCCTTGCCTTCCTCTCCATTAGAAGGTTCTATACCTATGCTGTTTATTCCCTCTTTCATTGTTTTGATGTTGTTGTCATCCATCGATTAACTGCTCTGATTCCCTGTTGTATTGCTTTTGGTTTTGGATAGTCCTCAAGAGTTCATTTCCTAGATTGGCATCTGGCTCGTACAATCCTGCGTCCTAGGTTCTGCCTGTGAGTTGAAGCTGTTTGTCCTCAGATTGAAGAACTCCCTTTAGTAATTCTTATAAGTTTGGTTTGACTTTTATATATTCCCTTAATTTCTGTTTATCTGGAAATGACCTAATTTCACCATCAAATTTGAATGAGAGTTTTGCAGGATATATTATTCTTAGCTGAAAATTTTTTTCTTTCAAGATTTCATATATGTTATCCCATTGCCTTCTTGCCTGGATAGTTTCTGCCAAATAATCTGAGCTTACTCTTATTGTTTCTCCTCTGTATGTGACTTCTTGTTTTTCACGAGCTGCTCTCAGGATTCTTTGTCTTTGGTTTTGGTGAGTGTGATTATGATATGCCTTGGTGATTTTCTTTTGGGGTCTCTTCTATATGGGGTTCGTTGAGCTTCTTGGATGGCCAGCTTTTCATCTTTCCTGATATTGGGGAAGTTTTCTGTCAGCAGTTCCTCAATGATCCTCTCTGTGTCTTCTGTTTTCTCCCCCTGTTCTGGAATTCCAATCACTCTCAGATTTTTGCTTTTGATTGTGTCCCACATAACTCTCAGGATCTCTTAATTTTTCTTTGTTCTTTTTTCTTAGTTTTCCTGAAAGAGTGTTGTATCCAAGTGTTTGTCTTCAGTTCCACCTACCCTGTCTTCCATGGTTTCAAATCTGCTTCTCAGCCCTTCTATGACATCATCCATTTCTGAAATTTTATTGTTTATCTTTTGGATTTCGAATTGTTGTTTTTGTATAATTTCTAGTTGTGAATTTATTTTGGCATTTTGTTCCTGCATCACCTTCATGAATTCTTCCAATTTTTGGGCTGTATTTTCCATGAATTTGTCTATTTTTTCCTATGTTTGTCAGCTTTTTGCCTCAGTTCTTGGAAAATTCTGAGTATTAGAGATTTGAATTCCCTATCAGGTACTTCTAGTGCGTTTTCTTCCAAAGGAGGGTCATCAGGTGTTTTAATTTGGACACCTACTGGTACCATCCTGTCCTGCTTTTCTAAATGTTTTGACATTGTCTGCTGTTTTTGGGGCATTCAGTAGTTATTTTCTTGTTTATCGATTTAGATTTATTTGTTTCACCCCCCCCCCCTTTTTTTTTTTTTTAAATATTGACTGTCTGAGCAGGCAGACTGTGTGTTCTTTGTTGTTTGCTCGTCTGTGCGCTCAATACTTTTTGCCTCCTTCTCCATCTGGCAGGGTCAGTCACTCAGATATAGTACATCAGGGCAGGTCTAGCTGAAGAGGAGTTAATGGGATGGGTTGTTTGTGGCACTTACTACAGCCACCAGAGCGTGTTGGTAATCAGTGCAGGGCAGGTTCCAGTAGGCCGTGCCTGTGCTGCTTGTTGGTGTGATGTCAAGCCCACCGTGCAGGTAGGCAGGATGCAGCGGGGAGATTGTTATGTTGGAGCTAAGATGGATATGGGAGAGAGGAGAGAGTAACAGGAGCCAAAAACATACAAACAAACAAAAAAGAGTGCTAGAGGAGCTTGCCATTGGAATGGAGAGATGACAGATTATGAAATGGAGAGAAACAGAAAGGGGAAGAGGAAGAAAAGAAAAGAATGAATAAATAAAAATCAGAAAGGTTAAAGAACCGCAAAGTTCCCAGGGATCCCACCGGTGCAGCTATGAGGTCTGAGGAAGTCACTCTCAGTGTTGGAATACAGCCTGGCTAGAAGGCGTAGAGGTATACAATGCCTGGTATTCAGGGATCAGAAAGAGAAGGACGATATAGAGGGACGAGAAACTGAGCAATGAAGACAGACAAAAAGGGAAAAAGAGGGAAAAGAAAACAAAACAAATTAAAAAAAAAAAAACAACAAGAAAGGCCTCCCAAAAAAACAGGAAAAAAATAGCTGAAGGGGAGTTCCTTGCCACGCAGCTCCACCTGGCCCGATAGGGCTCCCAACTCAAGAAAAGGAAAAGAAAACAAACAAACAATTCAAAATGAACAAATGAACAAAAGCCCTGGGATCCCACCTGCGTGGTAGCCCAGACCGGGAAGCAGCTCCACAGTCGAATGGAGCTCCGCAGCCCCTCATGGAGAAGCAAAGATGGCGCACGGAGCCAGGCACTTGAGTGAAAGGAGGGGGAGGTGGCGAGAGGCAAGCAAGAAATCAAAAGAAGCAGAAAAAAAAAAAGCAACACCAGCAGCCAACAAATGGCACCCAGAGAACCGCTCGCTTGGGTGTGTGGAATCCAAGCATCCAGCACTTCCCGATCAAGAGACTGTGGCCGCGGGAAGCAGAGGAACAAACGAACAAAAGCTCCGGGATTCCACCAGCGTGGTAGCCCAGACTGGGAAGCAGCTGCATGCTCGAATGGAGCTCCGCAGCCCCTCAGGAAGAAGTAAAGATGGTGCACGGAGCCAGGCACTTGAGCGAAAGGAGGGGGAGGTGGCGAGAGGCAAGCAAGAAATCAAAAGAAGCAGGGAAAAAAAAAAAAAAAAAGCAACACCAGCAGCCAACAAATGGCATTCAGAGAGCCAGCTAGTGCCGGCTGGTGTTTCTGGATAGGAGACTGTGTCTGCGGGAAGCAGAGGAGGACGAGTGTGGGTGAAGAAGGGTGGAGAGTGGGAAAGTGTATATCACAAATTTCCAGCACTCTGCAGCCCCTCAGGAAGAAGCAAAGGTGGCACATGGAGTCAGGCACTCGAGTGAAAGGAGGGGGAGTTGGCGAGAGGCAAGTGAGAAATCAAAAGAAACAGGAAAAAAAAGCAACACTAGCAGCCAACAAATGGCATTCAGAGAGCCGCCTGCTTGGGTGTGTGGAATCCAAGCAGCCGGTGCTTCCCGGTCAAGAGACCATGGCCGCAGGAAGCAGAGGAGGCCGAGCCGGGGTGAAGACAGGTAGGGAGTGGGAAAGCGCACACCACAAATTACCAGTTGTTTTGTCTCCCGCTGGACGCTCCGTGAGGCTGCTTTCTTATACCCCCATTTCCTGGTCTCCGATAGGAGTCCAAGATGGTGAATCCATGCTGCTTTAGCTGGTAGGGGACCTCTGCATGAATCTCTCCTCACTCTCCGTTCTCTGTCAGTTTTCTCACTCCATTTGGTGCTTGGCTGAGTTCTTTATCTCTTCTTTTGATGTTTTAGGGTTTCAGGATTGTTGTATTCTCTGTTTGGCTTAGTTTTTCGGATCTTTGCAGTGGAGGGACGGCATGGTGCTTCTGCTTAGAGTGCCATTTTGCCGGAACCTCTCCTGTTGTGACTGGCTTGATCTTCTATCCAGACCACTAAAATTTTCCCCATATCAGCAATAAGGCTGTTTCACTTTCTTATCATTCTTGTGTTCTCTGGAGTAGCACTTTTAATTGCTTTGCATTCACTACTTGCCTTTGTATTCACTACTTGGTTAACTGTTTCTCACAAGACAAACTTACTAGCTTTTGGCCTGTCTCAGCTTTCAACATGCTTGCCTCACTAAGCTTAATCATTTCTAGCTTTTGATTTAAAGTGAGAGACAAATGACTCTTCCTTTCACTTGAACACTTAGAGGCCATTGTAGGGTTATTAATTGACCTGATTTCAATATTGTTATGTCTCAGGGAATAGGGAGGACCAAGGAGGGGGAGAGAGATGGGGGAACGGCCGGTCAATGAAGCAGTCAATTCAGTTCACATCTTATATGGGCATGGTGTGTGGTACCCAAAAAAAATTACAGTAGTAACATCTAAGATCACTGACCACAGATCACCATACCAGATATAATAACAGTGAAAAAGTTTAAAATACTGTGAGAATTACCAAAATGTGACAGAGACATGAAGTGAGCACTTGCTGTCAGAAAAATGGCACCGATAGATTTGCTCGATGCAGGGTTGCCACAAACCTTCAAGTTGTAAAAAATGCAATATCTGTGAAGAGCAATAAAGCAAAGTGCAATTAAACAAGGTATGCCTTTACCTATCATTGTTTGGGGCTCAATAAATAGTTGGTGAAATTATGAATGGAATGGCTCAGAAAATGGGTGGGACTGGGTTAGTTTGTGGCAGGTTCTTAGGCTTGAAGTTGGCAGGGCTGGATAGGAAGAGACTGACAAGCTCCCTTGTCTGAAATCCCAGCTGGTGCATAATTACAGATTCAGGTGAGCATCTGTGGACTGGCATCTTCAGTTCGGTGTCTGGTGATAAAAACCAAGCATGACAGCAATGGCATCACTAGGGGGATGCAGACCACACCAGGTGACACTGTCAGAGGGGGTGACACCAAAATGACTGTCTATAAATATTTTGTGCAGTATTTCAGCAGAAATTTATTATTTTTTATAAAAATATCCTTGTAGTTAGTTATAACTACAAGAACATTTTTTGTAAGCCCAGCTTACTTGTATCAATATACCTACAAGGCTAAAAATCTATGCTAATTTACTTTTTGAACCTTCTAATGAGATAGATTGACATAGAGACTGCAACAATGGGCTCAAGCAAAACGACTGTGAGGATGACACAGGACTGGGCAGTGTTTTGTTCTGTTGGACATAGAGTCACTATGAGTCAGAATGGGCTCGATGGCACCTAACAACAAACGCACTCTGGTCAAAGCTGCCATTGTTACTCAGTTACAATGACACCTTGATTCAGGGGTTTCATCTACATGCACTACAAGCATGCGCTGTTGTTTTTACTGCTACTGGTGTTTTTATAGTTGCTGGTTTTGTCAAATTTTCTGGTGTTTTAGCTACAATGTTGTGGTAATTGTAATATTTGTGAACCTACATCAAAGATTTTTTTGAGAATGTAATAATTAAAGGAAAAGGAGAAAAATTAAAGAAAGGCTTCCACTTAGTTACTAATAATGTTGTAACTAGTAATGTGATTCAATGTAGAAACATTTTACAATACAATTTTGTTGTTAGTATTCATATAATCTAAGAAATATTACATTTAAGCAATTTACAACTGTATTTCTAACACATTATTTTATGATTAAAATTGATAATACAAACGTTACTAATGATTCTGTGAAGAGCCGTGGTGGCTCTGTGGTTAAGAGATAGGCTGCTAACCAGAAGGTTGGCAGTTCGAATCCACCAGCAGCTTCTTAGAAACCCTCTGGGGCAGTTCTACTCTGTCCTGTAGGGTCACTATGAGTAGGAATTGACTTGACGGCAATGGGTTTGGTTTTTTTTTTTTTTTTTTGGTGTAAGGATTCTGTGTGGTCTGGTATGGGAGGACGTCCATGGGGGGGATGACACCATGAGTTATCACACAGGGTGACACCAACCCTAGTGACGCCACTACATGATGGCAAAAGGCTGGACTAGCATTTGATTCCATCGTTCTCCTGTCCGTGTGACCAGTGCTTCTTTCCCAAGTGTTTCACACCTAAGCATTGCTCCTCTCAGGACTAGGGGTGTCTTGCAAAGGTGTTTCTGTCCTTTCAAATCTGCTTGTTAGTCTTCCTGCTAGTGTTCATCTCGGTTGCTAAGGCAGTTTCTATGGCAAAGGTCCATCAGCTAAGTGAGGATTACAGAGAGTAAATATTTTAGACAGGTGAACTTGACACAGGAACAGCTGCTGTTCAATAATCAGAAAGCAGGAAGGATCAGGGATCAGATCAGCACCATACTGCATTTTAAACCTTTGTTGTTGGGATGCAATGGCTGCATTTGAGATTTTTGCCATTGACATTTCTGGTGAAAAATATCTGAAGTTTGCCCATAGTGTGTATGTACTTAAACCAACAACAACAACAACAAACCAAATCTGTTGCCATCGAGCTGATTCCGACTCATAGCGACCCTATAGGACAGAGTAGAACTGCCCCACAGGGTTTCCAAGGAGTGGCTGGTGGATTCGAACTGCCAATCTTTTGGTTAGAACCAAAGTCTTAATCACTGTGCCATCAGGGCTCCTGTGTATGTATTTAAGAATATTCTAATATACTTGTATTCTTTTCCTAGGGCTGCCATAACAAAATACCACAAGCTGAGTGGCTTGTAAGAACAGGAAGTACAAATCAACCTATTGGGCCATGCTCTCTCCAAAGTCTGTAGGGGATTCTTCCTTGTCTTTTCCAGCTTCTGGAAGCCCCAAGCATTCCTAGGCTTGTAGATGCACCTTCACATGCTGTCCTTCCTCTCTTTCTCTCTGTTTCTTGTCTTTTATAAATGCACTGCTTATTGGATTAGGAACCACCCTACTCCAGTATGACCTCATGTTAACTGCTAACATCTTCAAAAACCCTGTTTCCAAACAAGGTCATGTTCACAGGTACCAGGGGTTAGAACTTTAACATATCTTTTTGGGGGACACAATTCAATCAATAACAGTACTGAAAGAATATAGACGCTATTTTATAAAATGGAAAGTTGGCAGACATTTTACCAAAAAAAAAAAAAAAAAAAAAAAAAACAATTTTCAAATCAGCTACTGGAGCCTTGCCATAGATTACTGGAAAAGTGAGGTTTCTGTAAGATTTCAGATGTGAAAAAGAATAACAAGAATAAAACACACAAAACCCCAAAACCACTGCTCAGGGGGAAAATGTGGAAAGGTCTGGCTTGATGGTTTATACTTCAAACCAAAGATTAGGTTCTTTCTACCTGGCACAGGAACTTTGAAGAGTTTTCAACCCATTTCATTGATGATAGCGGTCATCATTCATTCTTCAGAGCCACACAAGTGTCTATCAATTTTTATCTAGAAAATGAAACTGTAATTGTCACCTGCCAAATTCATGTGCTCTAGTTGGTGCAAGTGGTTTGCACTCAACTGGTAACCTAAAGATTGGTGATTCGAACCCACCCAGTGAGTTCTGTTAAGATTACAGCCAATATAACTCTATGGAGCAGTTCTACTCTGTAAAACAGGAAGTCTTCCATGAGTTGGAAATTGACTCCACAGCAACTAATGACAATAAAGTAGCCATTTATACATCGGCCAGATAATCTTTTCTTGTACAGAAAACGAAGCTTAACTTAAACAACATTTGAAACCATGGAACTGGATAATATTCAAGTACTCAGACCTTATAATAGCTTTAACTAGCTCATTCATACTAAGGCAGCTCTCATCTTCTCTCCAGTTTTCTTCTTTATAGTACTGAGATAGGCATTGCTTCCCTTGTGTTTTACAGTTTCTTTTGGAATTTTTTTTTTTTTTTTTAGCAGTAGTTGCTGGGAACTCCTCCCACTCCCTTTTGCCCTTGTTCCAAAGAACTATAATCTCAGCTGTATGAGGATATAAAGAGTAAGTATTTCTCCAGCTCATGGCAAAGATCGTATATGTCCTCCTCTCCTTTATTCCTTTCAACTCGTGTATGTATGGACATATATAAAATATACCTTAATAAACATGATTTTTTTTTCCACTTGCTATCAAGTCAATGGCAACCCCATGTGTGTCAGAGTATAACTGTGCTCCATTGGGTTTTCAATGGCTGATTTTCAGAAGTAGTATGCCAGGACTTACTTCTAAGGTGTCTCTGGGTGAACTCGAACCTCCAACCTTTCCATTAGCAGCCAAGCTTGTCCACCATTTACACCACCCAGGAACTCCTAAACCTTATTTACTATGTGCAAAACAACTGTCATAGGTGGTGCAGTAGATAAAGACATCTGAGACGGCTTATGATGAATTTATGCTCCACCTAGTTTTGAAAATTACTGCCAGAATCCAGTCACTTTTTAATTCTTCTAGCATTTCCATAACTTCCCAGTTTCACTGGAACTTTCTGTAGTATTACATTATGACCCCAAATGCATGGCTGTGTGTGCATGAAAGGTGTTGAACTGTATTTTGAGTAGAGTCTCCAGGGAAATTGGAAAGCATAGTTTTTCTCAGTCATGTTTCTGACTTTCCATTTAACCCGGGGATCAAATGAATTACAACAAAATACAACATAGTTCTTTAGAATAAAGATGCAAATATATATTCAATGAAATAAAAATATGGACATGTTTTATTGTTGAATGAAAAAAGTAAATTACAAAATATATTCCAGTGTGATGCCATTTGTAAAAAGAATATATAAATAGACATGTACATTCACATATTTATAAGTACATGTTTTGATTAATTTCACACTGTAGAAGTTAGTAAAAAATCTTCAGTTTCTTCATCTTTGGCCTTAGTGCTTGGTGCATAAATTTGAAGAATAGTCATATTAACTGGTCTTCCTTGTAGGTGTTTGGATATTTAGTCTATTACTGACAGCGTTGTACTTCAGGATAGATCTTGAAATGTTCTTTTTGACGATGAATGCAATTCCATGCCTCTTCAATTTGCCATTCCTGACATAGTAGGCCATATGACTGTCTGATTCAAAATGGCCAATACCTGTCCATTTCAGCTCACAAATGCCTAGCATGTCGATTTTCAAGAGTTCCATTTCATTTTTGATGACTTCCTAGATTCATACTTCATACATTCCATGTTCTAATTATTAATGGATGCTTGCAGCTGTTTCTTCTCATTTTGAGTCATACCACATCAGCAAATGAAGGCCGATACACATCATTAAGTTCAACTCTACTTTGAAGAAACAGCCCAGTCATATTTTCAGTGCCTTCCAACCTGAGGGACTCATCTTCCAGCACTATATCAGACAATGTTCCCTTGCTATCCATCAGACTTTCGCTGGCTGTTTTTTTTTTTTTTTCTGTAGATTGCCAGGTCCTTCTTCCTAGTCTATCTCACTCTGGAAGCTCTACTGAAGACCGTCAATGAGACGGATTGACACAGTGGCTGCAAAAATGGGCTCAAACATAGCAGCGATTGTGAGGATGGCGCAGGACCAGGCAGGTGTTCTGTTCTGTCGTACATAGGGTCGCTATGAGTTGCAAGTGACATGACAGCACCTAACAAAACAGCATGCACTTATTTATATTTACTAAAAAGTCTAGACGATTATAGATAAATGTTAATGATGGTCGCTACTGATAGTAAGCATTACAGAAGATTAAAGTTTTCTTGATTTTGCTTTCTAAGATGTTTTGACAACGAACTTGCGTTCTGGTGTAATGGAAGCATAAACAGAAAAGCAGGCTCAAGGCGTGGGGAGATGCTGTGAGAGATCTAGGGTCACAGTGAATCTTCTCACATACATATCTGAGCCTTCCTCTGGACCTTTCTCCTAGAGGAAATAAAGAGATTGACATTTCAAAACTTGGTTTTCTTTAATAAAATGATGATACATGCCATTTCTTCAGTAATTAGCTTTCCTCTCTAAACCCGACTTAAATTCAGAGAATATTCACAGTTCTTTCATGCGGAAACTTATGTAGGAAAAAAAAGAGTGTGAAATGGATAAGACAAAGAAACATCTCTGGAGCACTTCTTGCAAGTTTTGTTCAGAGAGAGCGTCTGCTGTCTTCCCAGCTGGGTCTGAGGTTCTAGAAAATGTCAGGAATTATTCTAGTTTTCTGCAGTACTCCCAGGTTGCAACAGGGCTCTGTACATCTAGAAAAAAACTTACCAGCTACAACATTGATGTTAGTGGCAGTGAGGTTTATTTTCCCCCAAGATGCTGCTCCTGGCTTTGCATACATTTGCTCTTTCCAGCGAACCATATACTCTAAATGTCACCTTGCTTCCATTCAGCAAGGCCTGTGTTTTGACTGTCCAGGGACCTTCAGGAGCAGCCACAGATTGATGGCTCCCTGAAAGCAGCCTCATTTTCTCTTGTTGTAAATTCCTTTCATGAGTAATCTCTGGTGCCCTGGATGCTGAGCTTCTTTGTATGCTGCACTGTGAAATAAAATCTCAGAACTAATTTTCTAATACTTTCTTCCCTCCTCACCCCTTTATTCCCACAATGTGACTTCAACTCTAGTTGTTTATTAAATTAACAAAGCTCAGCTTAAATGGCCCTAATTGGTCAAGAATGGAAAGTAAAAAATGTTGGCATGGTTAAAAAAATGAAAAAGGTATGTATCGGGGGGAGGGGGAGGTGTGCCAGGAAAGAATGTTCTTGAAAAATAGGTTCTGAAAAGAAACTGTATATTTTTATCTTGTAAAGAGAGAGTGCCTTCACTCTCCTTTAGTTTAAAAATGGAGGAAAATTGCTCGTTTTCTATAATTTTTACCCAAAACACACTCTGAAGACTCTTGCAGAATTTAAAAAATGTATAGATTATAGTCACTTTCTCGAGGGCAACCACTAATTGAATTGGGCATACTCTTCCCTGGTTACATGTGCAAAAATCTCAAGCTCTTCCTACAAACTGCACCCTTCTTTGCAGTAGCATTTGAAAGATTCTACATCCAAAATACTCACCTTGAAGAGGGCTACAGGCTCCACTGTTATTGTTTTTATTACGTCCTCACCTGCCTCCAGGAGTCTCCCTGTGGCACAAACGGTTAAGCGCTCCATGACGAACTGGAAGGTTGGTAGTTGGAACCCACCCAGATGTGCCTCGGAAGAAAGGCCTGGCGATCTGCTTCCAAAAGGTCGCATCCTTGAAACCCCTATGGAACAGTTCTATTCTGCACTTATGGGGTTGCCATGAGTCAGAATCGACTCCACGGCAATTGGTTTTGCTTTGTTTGTTCATCTGTCTCCGTCTCTCCTCCAGGATGAGCCTTAGTCAACAGCAGGGGAGTTTTGTTGGGTCATGACGATTGGAGGTGGAGAGTTTACCACCATAAGCAAAGGAGTGAAAAGCAGGGCCTACAAGGCTGTGGCTGCTTCGTCTGTCTCCTCATTTCTCTGTGATGCTTCTCTCCCACATGGCTGGTGTGCTAAGAAGACCAGGATCTGGATAAACAAATTGTGATACATCCATACAATGGAATACTATTCAGAAATTGCAAAGAATGAGCATGACTGATACATGCTACAATAGATGAACCAACATTATGCTATGTGAAAGAAGCTAGCCACAAAAGACCATATATTGCATGAGTCCATGTCTATGAAATGTCCAGAAAAAACACATCCATAGAGATAGGAAGCAGACTGGTGCTTGCCTGGGGCTGATGGTGGGATTGGGGAGTGACTGCAAAGAGGCTCAAAGGATCTTTTGGGGTGATGAGAATGTTCTAAAATTGGATTATAATGATGATTGCCGAAGCCTATGAATTTACTAAAAATCATTGAGTTGTACACTGAAAGTGAATGAATTTTATGATATGTAAATTTATCTCAATAAATTTATTTATAAGCATTATAAATAAATTTCAAATGGAAAAAAAACAAAGAAGATCTGGAGCCATTCCTGTTTGGGGGAGCTCCGCAAGAGGAAGCGGGAGATGGGCTGTCTTGATCAGCTCTACTCTGGGTTGGGGAGGGGGCAAACCCCAGGTTTCTGTGTTTCTTGGCTTCTTGCTGAATGACTTTTCTTTCTTTGATTGGCTGCACCCAACACTAGAAAACTAATATAGAGTATCCTGAGATGCTAAATGCTCAAGATATAAAGAGAAATTGATATGTTTGATATGTTCTTGTCCTTAAGGAACTCAGTCAGATATGCACAGATTCTGTGCAGAAGAATACCAAGCACTCAGGAGTAGCTGCTTGGTTGGAGAAAATCCAGAAAGGCTTCTCAGAGGAGCTTGTACAAGAGCTAAGTGTTAATGAAGGAGCAGGAAACTGCCAGGTGGGAGAGGCAGAAGGAGAAGAGCATAGTGGATCTGTGTTTTTGTTTTTTTTTATACCACCTTCCCATTCCTTTCACTCCCTGGGCTCCCCGCCACCCTTCGCCATTCCCGATCAAGGTTGGTTCATAATCCAAGGTTGATAATCAAAGAAACTCATGCCTCCTTCTCTGACACAGAGGTTGACTAGGGTGTAGGTACTGAGCCCATCAGAGTTTATGCTGAGTTTTATATAATGAACTCTGAGGAAAGAAGGACTCTTTCTCCTTTAGTGTCAGAAGTCATAATCATATTGTTTTTGAGGGGTGTAATCAGCCACATTTTACTCTGCATGAAGGGAGCTGTCTCTGGAATACTGCTTATGGACAGAGAGAAGCAGAGGCTTGTGATAGTGTGACAGAGAGAGAGACAGAGAGAGAGGGACCTGGTGACATCGTTCAAACCTGTGCACAGCCAGCCTTAAGTGAAATCTTCCCTTGGACTTCTTCTCAGTTGCATGAGGAATAGGCATTCCCCATCACACTTTTTTCCCTTTTTTCTTTTATACTTAGTTACTTGGGTTGATTTTCTGTGGTAACCTGGAAGTTTTGACTGCTATGAATGCCTTTTCAATTGGGAAAAACACCTGGTATATGAGTCCTGGAGGCATGAGTGGCTGTGGCCTATTTAGGGAATGGTGAAGTAGAGGATATAAGAGGTGGCATGGTGGTTGCTTTGAATGGGATATAGTTGTAAGGGGCTTCATATACCTCAATCACTCTTGTTCTGTTTATCCTCCCTTTACTCTTCCACTGCAAGCTCCTTCCAGTTATGAGTCATCAGGGAGGGAGAGGACCTCATTGCTATGGGAAGCAGTGAGGAAAAATACACTGTCCTTTCCTGCCTAAAAAGTGACTCTTAATACTGATAGTCCACTACCTATCTGTCAATTTGTTGTACTGGGGCGGCTTGCATGTTGTTATGATGCTGTAAGCTATGCTACTGTATTTCAAATGTCAGCACGGTCACCCATGGTAAACAGGGTTCAGTGGAGCTTCCAGACTAACACAGACTAAGAAGAAAGACCTGAAGTTCTACTTCGGAAAACTAGCCAGTGAAAACCCTATGGATCACAACAGAAGTTTGTCTGATATAGTGCTGGAAGATGAGCTTCCTAGGTTGGAAGGCTCTCAAAATACACAGTGGCCTTAAGCATACCAGTGACCTTGAAGATGACACAGGACCAGAAAACATTTTTATCTGTTGTACTTGGGGTCACCATGAGTTGAAGCCAACTTGACACCACCTAACTACAACAATAACAACAACAAATGCTGATGGTGGCAGCACCCATAGGAGGAATGGCACTACATTCTCTGAGTAATATTTACATGCTTATGTTCTTTTCCCTCCACAACCAAATCCAAAGTGAAGCTACCAGGTTTGCCTTCTCCCAAAACAACTTGAAAGAAGTAAAATTTCCTTTTTTCTTACTGGCCTTGGAGAGATTCATGGCAGAAGCTCACAGAAACTCAAAAAACTCAAAGACACATCTTTTTGCCCTTGAAATCGACCCTGAAGCTAGGAGGCATTGCATATTTCCAACAAGATGATATGGAGTCCAGGAAATCCCAGAACAAGGTAGTGATAAAGAAGCTCTTCATACAGCTGAGGGCAGTCAGTTGTTGCACAATCAGAGAGGACTCTTATCTGGTTTCTGGATTTTCCTTTATTGGGATTCTATGAAGTGCTTTGGATTCTGGGTGGAGGTAGGCAGTTCTCAGCCAGCATAGAGTAGAACCCTGTTATACTCCACCAGGGTTCTCCTGTAACATCCCCTTTCCTGAGATAAACTGATGATGGCAGCTTTACTGATGAAGATTGAAGAGTTGACTAAGAAATAGGCCATCTTATTTGTCTGATCAGTTTCCAGAGATCACATTGATATTGATCATTGCTTTTCAAAATGTTGACTATAGACAATCTTCATTAGAATTACTAAACTACAGATTTCTGGGCTTTCCCCTAAAACTACTGGGGGGTATATCTCAGAAATATGCACGATAAACACACTCTCCAGATGATTCTCTTATGTATATCAGCAATTGAGAACCGTTGGCTTGGGTCTTGGTATAGGCTTATGATTCAGGATGGAGAATTCAAGAGATGTTGCTCTCTGAAAATTTCCCCTGTTCACTCACAAAGGGAGCTTCCTGGCTCTGTATCTCCTTTAGTCTAAAAACACAGGAAGAGTAGGAAATTGAGAAGTCCTCCCCAGACACCTGCAGAGGGATAGGCAGTGCTTATATTTTTCAGATAGAATGAAGGGACTTGACTGTACATCAATCTCACATCATTGCTGGGAGCCAGCTGCTATGGCTGTTAAAATGCACCTGGGAAGTTGCCAGCTGGAGAACCTTACAGGTAGCAAGGATATGACTATTCCAATACTTTGACTTTAAACCTTGGATTTGTATACACATTTGTGAACCAAAACTAGTTATCCTAAACACAAATGATTCTCTGTAATTTTTGATCTGATTCACTCAGGATGTACAAATGTAAGAGAAATCCAGAAACCAGAAAATCAAAAAGTATTGTAATATAATGTAACTCTCTGTCCTCTTAAGACTAAGCAGATTCACATGATCCAAGCTCTGGAGGTGTCTTCTGTCCATCAGACAAATGAAACCCTCTCCATCAAGGTTGCATCTAAACAACAATTAGCTTCCGAAACAAAAACACACAAGGCAAAGAAACAAACAACTTCCTTTCCCATGAAACAGCAGCCAAGGGCTGATAATAACAACAGCAACTGAATGGCTGTCAACAGTGCTTCTTCCCCTGTGCTTTCCTGATAATTCTTTTTTTTTTTTCTCCCATGAATGACGAACGGAAAGGCAGCTGCTGCGGCAAGTAGGATTCCAAACCCCATTAATATTGGTGACTCATCAACCAGATTTTTTCTCCGAGCCTGAAAATGTCAGGAAATTAAAAAGGCACCGTAGCATCTCAGGGAGATAAGTTCCATGTCAGCATTATAACCATTTCTAAATATTCTTGGCCTCATTTGGAAATTGGCTGTCACCTGGGACATGGCCTGGTTTATATCCTGTCCATGGGGACAGTGTGGACTATCAATCTCACTGAGCAAACCGCTCAGCCTGCCCTTGGTGGAATTGTGGGTCTGAAAATGCTGCTGCTTGGAATTAGGTGGAATAGCTCAGGCAACTAGATGGGACCTGGGCACATGGTTTAGGTTCCTTAAGAGAAAGAAAAAAGAGGGCAGCAAGCAAAGGCTGAAGATACATGGATGCCTGGTGGGACTAAAATGACCAGCTGTAGAAGACATAGGCAGAGAACTAGGAGACCAAGTCTGTGTCTGCTTAATGGATGTTTAGAAACACCTAGATAATTGCATTTTAACTTTTAGTCCTTCACTGAAGATATCCAATCGTAACGTTTGTCTTCCCAGTCATTTTAAATGGACCCCACACTCTTATTTTAATTCAACTAACTCTCTCAGCCTACAATATGGGGGACCGTATTTTGTATATAGAATGAGCAAAAAATGTATCTTCTGAAAATTAAATTTCAAATCCTCATTGCAAAAGCGAAATGATAAAAATTCTAGAAACTGCAATGCTTCTCATATGGTTGTCAGGCTTTTGGATAAAGTGAATTTTGGCTATAAGTCATTTAATATATTTATTTCTTGAGTGGCCCCTAAGGATGAGCATGTATAATATGGATCACTAAGGGAAGTCCCTGATCTGAACGGAAAAAGAGATATGTATGTGAACCTCTGTACCAGAGCCTGGGCTGCGGGAATCAGGGAAGGTTTGAGTGAGCAAGCAGCATTTGAGTCATGCTTTGATGAGGAGGTAGCTTGGGAGCAATGGGTGATGGTGATGAAAGCTTTTCCAGGTCCAGAGAAGGAGAAGAAGCTTAGATTTCAGAAAACAATCAGGCTGAGAAGTTTGATATAACTGTGATAATCTCTATGGAAAAAGAATGTAGTGGGGAAAAGAAATCAGAATGGTGACATATGGAAAGCCTTGGAAGCTGAAGTGAGCAGTTTGGATGTCATTCTACAATCAGTGAAGAGTCACTGAAAGTCTCTGATCAGGAATAAACCCCAAAACCAACCCGTTGCTGTCGAGTTGATTCCGACTCATAGCAATCCTGTAGGACAGAGTAGAACTGCCCCATAGGGTTTCCAAGGAGTGCCTGGTGGATTCAAACTGCTGACCTTTTGGTTAACAGCCAAGCTCTTAACCATTGTGCAACCAGGGCTCCCTCATCAGGAATAGGAGGATTTATTTGTTCATTCCAGACTGAGAGAAGAAGATATTAAAGATAAGAATTTCAACAACTGAACTGATGAGACTCCAAAGTCTAAAGGCCATGGAAATGAGAAGTATCCATCTGTGGAGTCTAAGACGGGAAGGTAGTGATGTACAGGAGGAACTAAGAAGAGAGCGGGTGCTCACAACAATACCACGGGAAAGGTTTTATCATTATCATAGTCCCCACTTTAAGTATTGGGCCCAAGTTTACACAGCTGGTAAGTGGCAAGGTTCATGCTCCTGAGCATTATACTACACTGATTCTCACAGAATTAAGGGTTACCTTCAGGGAGTGGAGACACACAAAAGCATTTTGTTTTGTACCAAGCTTTTGAGTTACATAGGCAATAGTTATGCCTGACTCAGTGTTCTACCCCAGCCCTGTTAGCAAGGAAAAGGCTCAATAATCATGGTGCTGCCTCAAGGCAAGAAGCACTCATCTTGAGGTTTCAGAATAATATTTTAACAGTAAAATGCATTGCTGTATTTTTACAAATAATATGAGTAGTCTACTATTAATTGCTGTACAAATGAAAATGCAAACTGTATTAAGAAACTAATATTTATTTTATCTCAGTTGGGAGAATGAAAATGTTGGGCTTCCAATTATATTGTTGGAGTTGGTAGAAATACTGTGTCCTGTTTTTATCATATAAGACATGTGTCTCCAAGCCCTGCTTTTCCAGAAACCTGAGTTGTCCAGTTCTGGTTCTGCATGGCTGGGCTCATCAAATGACCTTTGATAAGTCACTAGAGGTCTCTAGGCTGCAGTTTTCTCTTCTAAAAATAAGGGGTTGAGTAAGCAAGACCACTTTCAAGACCCTCCTTCCATCTCTAGTATCCACACCTCTCTATTTCTGGCACATTTATCTCTGTATCAAATTCTTGAAATACAATGCACAATTCCCAAACTCTGTATATGCCAGGCTCTGTATTACTTTAAAATATAAATGCTGATGATACCAGCCCTGCAGACAAAAATGGTAAATGCTCCATATCAGCTCTTGGGAATAAACTCATGGGTGAAATACTTGGATAACTCCATAAACCTGATGATTTTTCTAAAATTCTTTCTGGCTTTGATTTTCCAGGCAAAGGAAAAATGTCAAACCTTTCCTCTTCTAACCTCTCTCAGTAATTTATTTCTCTTTGGGAACTGATTGCTTGCAAAAAAAAAAAAAAAATTGTGCCAAACACCACAAGTATTTGAAGCATGAAAGAGTGACTGAATCAGTCTCATGTCTTCCAAACCCAGGAAGCTGGAGTCTTCCATTCCCCACTTGATCCTGCTTCTGCCCATCACACTGCTGACAGCTCAGCCTCCATCTCTGCAAACTTGCATTTGTGCTTTGCTGGATCCATAGGTAAGGTGGGACTCATAGAGAACATTAGAAATAAAAGAAATAAAAACTGATCTTTACAATTACATGAGTACTCACATCCATCTGCCAAGATGTGCTTCACTCTAACTTCCAGTTTATATGGAGCTTCATGGCTCTAACCTAAAAGCAGACAGAGGGTTTTTGATGAGGAAAATCCTGGTTTGTCTCAGGGCAACATTTTGTCCTCAGTGAGGTTTTGCCACTTTGAAACACAGAATTTCATTTGCTCTTTTGGAAATATATTACCATACAATTTACCTGATGCTCCAAGGTAAGTGCATACAAATGCATGTCTCTTTTTGTACCTGATGAAAGCCATGGTCCATTCAAGATGCTGTTTAATTTCTGAAAGCTATGTCAAAAGAAGCCAGAATTTGTTGCCTTAAAAACTGTGTTTCCATGAAAAAGTCATTGTAGATCTTCAGTCTGAAATTCTCTAAACAATTTTAGAGTCTCATAGAGAATTTTAAGCCTCAGGAAACTTGAGAAAAGGGCTTCCAAATTTTCAATGAAAAGTATTATTTGAGTGGCATTTGGGATACAGAAAATGAGTGTTGTTTATTCATGTTTCAATATGGGTTCTACTCTTGAAGCTAGAATATCAGAACTTAAGTTTAGGGTCTCAAGCTCTAAAGACCATAGGCAATTAATTCAACCATTTTTGAGTTCTAATTCCTGAAACCAGAAATTTAGTGTAATGATTTCTGCCATTCCTACTTCTCAGGATGGTGGGAATAACAAAGTGACATAATTTGGGATTTTTTTAATGATATTTTGAGTTGACTGACAGCTGATCTTATCTAGACTTGCTTATGTGTCTATGGTCAGCTGTCACAGATCTCTGATGACCTCAGCTGAGACAACTTAGGTCTGTTCCATGTGATATCATGTTCTCCAACATGTCAGCCTTCTCATGCAAAGGCAGAGAAGCAGGAGGAAGAGCAGAGCGTGCAAGGTCTTTTGAGGCCTTGGCTTAGTTTGGTGCTCCATCACTTCCTCCATATTCTATTAGTCAAAGCAAGTCATAAGTCAGCCTAGATTCAAGGAACAGGGAAATAAACTCCACCTTTTGATATGAGGGTCAGCCGAGTCACCTAGAAAAGGGCTTGGATACAAGGAGGGGTGAGAATTGGAGCCATTTGTGCAAATAATCTACCACAGAGCATAATCGAACAGTAAGACCCATTTTGCCAAATGACTTATGACCCTTGTCTTTCTTATGAACATTGTAAAAATATTTCCCATGATGTGATTCGAGTTTCTTGCCTTTTTTAGATTTGGAAACCAAGCAGAAAAGCTTCTTACTCTGTGGAGTTACAAGGCATTGCTTTCTGTCACTTCTAATTGAAAAGATGCAGCATTTTTAAAAAAATTGTGAAGTTTGAGATGACCAGGGGAATTTTTAAATTTCCATTAGAAGCCTCATGGGATACACTTCACAGTTGCAATATAAACACACTGAAAAGGGTATACTTTATTCTTTTCCTTCTTGGGAAAGCCATTATTATTTCCATTTGATTGTTTTCAAAGTAATTGAAAACAGTCAATTTCATGTTCCTCTATAGTAAATATATTGAGTGGAAACTTTCAAATTTAGTCATTTCTTTTGCTTGATAACTTGATTTTTATTGTAAGTAATTTATAGTAAATTAACTGCTTGGACTATTAAATTAGAGGATGAGATAATATATGTATTTGTCATATATGATTTAAATCCTAATTCCTTCAAAAAGAACTATTCATTTATAATGAAAAAGATATAGAGTAAGTCCTTTAAAATAATTATGGAAACATGATAAGGAGGGAAAAGTAAAAATCAGAAAAAAAAATTAATCCAATGGAATTACTGCAATTTAGAATTAAATTTTTAAAAAAGAAAACCATTGCCATTGAGTGAATTCCAACTCATAGCAACCATATAGGACAGAGTAGAACTGCCCTATAGGGTTTCCAAGGAGCAGCTGGTGTAGTTGAACTGTCCACTTTTTGTTAGCAGTCGAGCTCTTAACAACTGCACCACCAGGGGAAGTGAGGATGGTGAGACTTTATCTTCTCTCCTTTGGATATGTTATCAGGAGGGAGCAGTTCCTGGAGAAGGACATCATGCTTGGTAAAGTAGAGGGTCAGCAAAAACGAGGAAGATCCTTGACAAGATGGATTGACACAGTGGCTGCAACAATGGGCTCAAATGTAGCAAGCAACGATTGTGAGGATGGCACAGGACCAGGCAGTGTTTTGTTCTGTTGTGCATGAGGTCGCTATGAGTCTGTTCCAATTCGATTGCACTTAACAACAACAGCAACAGAATTAAATTAGGCTTCAAGCTTCCTTATTAGAAAGAAGCAGCTGGACTTTCAGGTTGGGAAAGTTCAATTTATTCTCTAAAGCAATGATCTTAATCAAGGGTTAATAGCACAATTGTGCCACAAATAATTTGCTGTTAATATTGTTAAAGTTGATGAATGATTTCCTTTTGAAAGTATAGATAGAATTGATTCACTTTCACCCACTTTCTTGCATGCATATACAATCAGTTTACTGTTATTTATCTGGAGGAGTCTGGAATACATGAAAAAGTCATATGATATATGTGTCAGGGTGGTAGAAATATTGAAAGCTACCAAACTTTCAGAGAAGAGATAACACCACTTCTACTAAAGGTATTTCAGAGCATAGAAAAGGAATGAATACTCCCAAACACATTCTATGAAGCCAGCATAATCCTGATATGAAAAATAGCTAAAGACACCACAAAAAAAGAAAATTACAGACCGATATCCCTCATGAACATTGACCCAAAAATCCTCAACAAAATTCTAGTCAATAGAATTCAGCAACATATCAAAAAACTAATTCACCATGATCAAGTGGGATTTATACCAGGTATTCAGGGATGGTCCAACATTAGAAAAACAATCAATGTAATCCATCACATAAATAAAACAAAAGACAAGAACTATATGATCTTATCAATCAATGCAGAGAAGGCATTTGACAACGTCCAACACCCAGTCCTGATAAAAACTCTCAGCAAAACAGAAATAGAAGGGAAATTCCTGAATATACGTAAGGGCATTTATACAAAGCCAACAGCCAACATCATACTAAACGGAGAGGCTTTGACAGCATTCCCCCTGAGAACAGGAACCAGACAAGGATGCCCTTTATCACCATTCTTATTCAATATTGTGCTGGAGGTCCTAGCCAGAGCAATTAAGCTAGAAAAAGAAATAAAGGAAATCCTTGAGTTAAAGTATTTCTATTTGCAGATGATATGATCTTATACACAGAAAACCTTAAAGAGTCCACAAGAAAACTACTGGAACTAATAGAAGATTTCAGCAAAGTTTCAGGATACAAGATAAACATACAAAAATCAGTTGGATTCCTTTACACCAACAAAGAGAACCTCGAAGAGGAAATCACCAAATCAATACCATTTACAATAGCCCCCAAGAAGACAAAATACTTAGGAATAAACCTAACCAGAGACGTAAAAGATCTATATGATGAAAACTACAAGACACTACTGCAAGAAACCAAAAGAGACCTGCATAAGTGGAAAAATATACCTTGCTCATGGATAGGTAGATTCAACATAGTGAAAATGTCAATTCTACCCAAAGCAATCTACAGATACAATGCAATCTCAATCCAAATTCTACCAGCATTTTTCAATGAGTTGGAGAAACAAATCACCAACTTCATATGGAAAGGGAAGAGGCCCCGAATAAATAAAGCATTACTCAAGAGGAAGAACAAAGTGGGAGGCCTTACACTACCTAATTTTAAGGCTTATTATACCGCCACAGTAGTCAAAACAGCCTGGTACTGGTACAACAGTTACATAGACCAATGGAACAGAGTTCAGAATCCAGATATAAGCTCATCCACCTATGAGCAGCTAATATTTGACAAAGGCCCAAAGTCCATTAATGGGGGAAAAGACAGTCTCTTTAATAAATTGTGCTGGCATAACTGGTTATCCATCTGCAAAAAACTGAAACAAGACCCATTCCTCACACCACATACAAAAACTAACTCACAATGGATCAAAGACTTAAATATAAAATTGAAAATTATAAAGATCATGGAAGAAAAAATAAGGACAATGCTAGGAACCCTAATACATGGTATAACACAATACGAACCATAAGTAACAATGCGCAAGCACCAGAAGAGAGACTAGATAAACGGGAGCGCCTAAAAATCAAACACTTATGCTCATCAAAAAACTTCACCAAAAGAGTCAAAAGACAACCTACAAACTGGGAAAAAAATTTTGGCTATGACAAATCTGATCAGCGTCTAATCTCTAAAATCTGCAAGATACTGCAAAACCTCAACTTCAAAAAGACAACCCAATTAAAAAATGGGCATGTCACCAAAGAAGATATTCAGGCAGCTAACAGACACATGAAGAAATTCTTATGATCACTAGCCATTAGCCATTAGAGAAATGCAGATCAAAACTACAACAAGATATCATCTCACCCCAACAAGACTAACCTTAATCAAAAAAACACAAAATAATAAATGCTGAGAGGTTGTGGAGATACTGGAACACTTATACACTGTTGGTGGGAATCTAAAATGGTACAACCACTTTGGAAATCAATTTAGTGCTTCCTTAAAAAGCTAGAAATAGAAGTACCATACGATCCAGCTATCCTGCTCCTTGGAATATATCCTAGAGAGACAAGAGTCGTCACACGAATAAATATATGCACACCCATGTTCATTGCAGCACTGTTCACAATAGCAAAAAGATGTAAACAACCTAGGTGTCCATCAGTGGATGAATGGATAAACAGATTATGGTATAGCCACACAATGGAATATTATGCAATGATAAAGAACAATGATAAAGCCGTGAAACATCATATAACATGGTGGAAGCTGGAACTTATTATGCTGAGTGAATTTAGTCAGTCATAGAAGGATGAATACTGTATAAGACCCTATTATAAGAACTCATTAAAAGATTTAAACACAGAAGAAAACATTTTTTGATAGTTACAGGGGTAGGGAGGGAGGGTAAGGGTTATTGACTAACTAGTTAGTAGATAAGAATCATCTTAGGCGAAGGGAAGGACAGCATACACTACAGGGGAAGTCAGCACAACTGGACTAAACCAAAGCTAAGAAGTTTCCTGAATACAAACAAATACTTTGAGAGACAGAGTAGCAGGGGTAGGGCTCCGGAGACCATGCTTTCAGGGGACATCTAGGTCAATTGGCATAACAAAGCTTATTAAGAAAATGTTCTACATCCTACTTTGGTGAGTGGCATCTGGGGTCTTAAAAGCTTGCAAGCGTCCATCTAAGATGCATCAATTGGCCCCAACCACCTGGAGTAAAGGAGAACAAAGAACACCAAAGACACAAGGAAAGTATTAGCCCAAGAGACAGAAAGGGCCACATAAACCAGAGACTTCATCAGCCTGAGACCAGAAGAACTAGATGGTGCCTGGCTACCACTAATGACTGCCCTGACAGGGAACACAACAGAGAGTCCTGGATGGAGCAGCAGAAAGGTGGGGTGCAGAACTCAAATTCTAGTGAGAAGACCAGACTTAATGGTCTAACTGAGACTGGAGGAACCTTGGAAAGTATGGCCTTTGGATTCTCTATCAGCCCAGAGCTAAAACAATTTCTGAAGCCAACTCTTCAGACAGGGATTGGACTGGACTGTGGGACATAAAGTGATACTCATGAAGTGTGCCTCTTAGTCAAGTAGATACAGGATACCAAAGGGGTAGCTTCTGTCCAGAGGTGAGATGGGAAGACAGAGAGGGTTAGGAGCTGGTTGAATGGACATAGGGGATCAGGGGCAGAAAGGAGGAGTGTGCCGTCACAGAATGCGGTGAGCAATTATGGTCACATAACAATGTATGTATAAAATTTTTTATGGGAGATTAACTTGAAATGTAAACTTCATTTAACTATAACAATGTAAAAAAAAAAAAAAAAAAGAAAAAGATTGAAAGCTGCTCTTTAAATGGTGAACATTCTCTTCCCATCATCATTTAATGCATATTGGTTCTTTGCATTGATTTGAGATCTTTGGAGAATAGCATGTGCTTTCAGAATGCCACAGCTAATTGTGCAGAGATCACTTATGAAAAGATAGCATAATTGGTCAGCAGCACCAAACAGACAAATACTAATGTAATTACCATCACCTGAAATAAAACACTTTTTTCAAAGTAGTTTCATGCCCATTATTTCAACTGAGCCCCACAAATCCATAGGGAGATGATTATTGCTGTGATTGTGTGCCATTGAGTCAATCTCAACTCATAGTGACCCTATAGGATAGATTAGAACTGCCCTATGGGATTTCCTAGGGTGAAATCTTTATGGGAACAGATTGCCAGATCTTTTATTTCGAGGAGTAGCTGCGTGGGCTGGAACTGCCAACCTTTCTGTTAGCAGCCATGTACTTAACCATTGTGCCGCAGGGGGGTTAGGAAGGTATTTTGTCCGTCTCACAGGTGCAGAATTGGGCCTAGAGAGATGAAATGTCTTGCTATCCCTTCAGGCCTTTTATGAATGGGAGCCAGTCTGACTATTTTGGCTTAGAAGTTTCTGGACTGCTCTGAATGACCTGGATTTACCCTGTTGGAGAGCAGAGCCCTTCATCCAAGGTTCTTGGTATCAAACTAACCTTGGCCTGGGAGAGTCTTCTACATTCATTTTAAGCTCTGAGCCATAACTTCTTCTGGTCTGCAACCAGCATGACAGAGTGGCCATGGCAAAGGCCTTGTGGCCCAATTGTCTCCCTGCCCAGGTCATCAAACCATTCATGTGAATGCCATTGGAGATGTCCCAAGGAGGTACCTAAACTGGACTTGAAGAGTTAAGGCTTTTCCCCAAAAAAAGCACAAGGTGTTACCAGAGTAACCAACTCTAGAAGCTGGCTGATAATTTAAGAAGGCATCTGCCAGCTTGCTGTGTATCTGCATCTCATTACTGAGAGGCCATTAGCCTAAGTGAGAATAGCAGACAAAACGTTATGGTTTTCCTATCTTGTTTTTTCCCAGCGATTCACTGCCAGATAATTATTGAATTTAAAGCATTTTTAAAGCCTGAAATGAAAAACTTCATCTAAAGCAACAGAAAACAGATGGTGTTCGTGTACAAGAGAACCAGCTCAGAGTTACACACAGCTATATTTCCTTCTCTAGTGCTACAAGTGGAACTGAATTATTGCTGTGATTCATTTTTAAAATGACACATCCTGAACATCACAGTGTAACACCAAGCTTTTGGTGACAATGAAGCTGTTCTTTCTCCTGAAAATAATGCTGCCTTCTCCTACCTACTCAGGAAATTAATTCAATGACAGACTAGAACACAATGTTCTTAAATGGCACCAAGATTTTCTTTAAGAACTGTGGGAAAGCAATGAGAATAATAAAAGTGTCTGTAAAGCTAACCAACAATGCCAGAACACAATCAATAACTGTAAGATTATATTAATATTGGATCTGTTTTTGGGTAGAGGTATAGACGGTACTGATTTAAAGGACAGCCTCTGGTATCAGACACATCTGAGTTTAAATTCTTAATTATTGTGTGAGATCAGAATGTTATTTCACTTTTTATCCTTTAAAATAGGATAATAATATTTATCTTACAGGACTATTGCATGGATTAGATGTGATTATGTAAGTAAAGCTCTCATCACAATACTAGACATTTTATGAGTGATTAATACATGATACTAAAAACAAACAAAAAACCCAAAAAGCCAAATAAAGTGAAGGATATGGGGATCTTACTGGGCTTTTTTGATTATCATAATTTTGAAGAAGATGTTAATATGTTAATAGAAATACTGTATATTCAGGAATATTGTTGTACTTAAACTTGGACATTATAACTCAACATCAAAATATGTGTCACTTTTTGGTACCTTCTATGGTACCTTCTTGAGCCACAGCAACTACAATTAATGGTTGGAAATATAAATGTAGCAATTACTTTTCTCTCAATTATATTTCTCTCTCTCTCTCTTTGACAAGTGGTGTTTAATCTACCATTGTTGCTTAAACAAAATGCCCTATTTCCAAGCTTTCAGTAATCAAAAGCTAAATCTAAACAGAGGTGACTTAGCTGCTGATTTTAGAAATTCCTAAGATTCAGAATTTTTTTCTCAGACTTGGAAATTATTAATGCCCTAGTCTCAAGATTTTTATTTAAACATTGCTGTTTATGTGGAGATGGAAGGCCGATATTTTCAATTTACTGCTCCATACCAAAACTGTCTCTCCCAGTTTTTTCACCGTTAGGGATTATCCTTCCCTGGTGCTGGAGGTGGCATCTTAAGTGACTACCAGGCAGTTAACAAAGGAAACACAGGCGCCGGATGTCTCGCTCCAGTCTGCCTGATTCACTGCTCTGTAAGTGGTCAATGTCAGGAGAACTGGTAAAATCTTATGGGAAAATCAAACCCTGATATGGAAGTCAAGGGCCCTGGTTTATGTCTCAGGCCTTGCCGCTCATGATTTATGGAACTTCAGCTTTGCAATTTCCCATCTTTGCACAGCAATAACTAGAGGCTTCTCCCTGATGAACACTTCCCATCACAAATTAGCCATGTAGCATGAGCCTCACTTCTCTGTTAGTAAAATCGAGACTCTTGTCAGGAAAGTCAGGGAAAGGGAACATTTATACTATAGGTGGAGGAAGGATGTCTTCATACCTCTACGTTATGACAGGTACAATAAATCAACAGGTACAATAAATCTGGGGGTAGGAAACCTCATATCCCAAGACTTTGGGATTAATAGAATTGTTATTGGTGGGCAGGGCCAGATATGACCATCTCGGGTCAGATGGATGGGCCATCTGGGTGCACCATCTCCACCACCACCCTTCTTGACCCAAGGATGTGCTAGCACTTTAAACTTGGTCATTGCTATCGACACCACCACCTATTAACACTATTGAACTGTGTTGGCTGTTGGACCTTCTGAGCAATTATCTGTCAACTGACAGCCAAAAACAAGGCTCTACTAATTGACAGAATACCAGCTGAGATGTTTCAACAAATGGATGCAACTCTGGAAGCGCTCACTCGTCTAGTACAAGAAATTTGGAAGACAGCTGCCTTGCCAACCGACTGGAACAGATCCATATTTTTCCCCATTCCAAAGAAAGGGGATGCAACAGAATATGGAAATTATCAAACAGTGTCATTAGTATCACAGACAAGTAAAATTTTGCTGAAGATCATTCAAAAATGGTCCCATCTACAGGGAACTGCCAGAAAGTCCAATCAGATTCAGAAGACGACGTGGAATGAGGTATACCATTGCTGATGTCAGATGGATCTTGGCTGAAAGGAGAGAATATCAGAAAGATATTTGTTGTTGTTGTTATTGTTAGGTGCTGTTGAATCGGTTCCAACTCATAAAGAGCCCGTGTACTACAGAAAGAAACACTGCTTGGTCCTGTGCCATGCTCACAGTCACTATTATGCTTGAGCCCATTGTTGCAGCCACTATGTCAGTCCATCTCTTTGAGGGTCTTCCTGTTTTTCGATCATACTTTACCAAGCATGATGTCCTTCTCCAGGGACTGATCCCTCCTGACAACATGTCCAAAGTATGTAAATTGTAGTCTCGTCATCCTTGCTTCTAAGGAGCATTCTGGTTGTACCTCTTCCAAGAAAGATTTGTTCCTTCTTTGGGCAGTCCAGGGTATATTCAATATTCTTTGCCAACACCACAATTTAAAGGCTTCAACTCTTCTTTGGTCTTCCTTACACATTGTCCAGCTTTCACATGCATATGACGCGACTGAAAACACCGTGAGTGCACCTCAGTCTTCAAGGTGACATCTTTGTTTTTCAACACTTTAAAGAGGTCTTTTGCAGAAGATTTGCCCAATGCAATGCATCTTTTGATTTTTTGAGTGCTGCTACCAAGGGTGTTGATTGTGTATCTAAGTAAAATGAAATCCTTGACAACTTCAATCTTTTCTCTGTTTATTATGATGTTGCTTATTGGTCCAGTTGTGAGGATTTTTGTTTTATGTTGAGGTGTTATACATACTAAGGCTGTGGTCTTTGATCTTCATCAGTAAGTGCTTCAAGTCCTCTTCACTTTCAGCAAGCAGGATTGTGTCATCTGCATAATGCAGGTTGTTGATGAGTCTTCCTCCAATTCTTGTTCCTCATGAGCACAATTTAGTGTTCTGGAATTCCTATTCTTCACAATGTTATCCATAATTTGTTATGATCCACACAGTCGTGGACTGTGCTCATTTGGAACCTGTACATAGACCAAGAGGAAGTCATTGCAACAGAACAAGGGATCCTGTGTGACTTAAAGTCAGGAAAAGTGTGGTCAGGGTTGATTCCTTTCACCATACTTATTCAATCTGTATTCTAAGCAAACAATCCTAGAAGCTGGACTATATAAAGAAGAACAGGACATCAGGATTGGAGGAAGACTCATTAGCAACCTGCAATATGTAGATGACACAACCTTGCTTACTGAAAGCAAAAAGGACTTGAAGCACTTACTGATGAAGATCAAAGACTACAGCCTTCAGTATGGATTACACCTCAATCTAAAGAAAACAAAAATCCTCACAACTGGACCAATAAGCAACATCATGATAAATGGAGAAAAGATTGAAGTTGTCAAGGATTTCATTTTACTTGGATCCACAATCAACACCCATGGAAGCAGCAGTCAAGAAATCAAACTATGCATTGCATTGGGCAAATCTACTGCAAAAGACCTTTTTAAAGTGTTAAAAAGCAAAAATTTCACTTTGAGGACTAAGGTGCGCCTGACTGAAGCCATGGTGTTTTCGATCGCCTCATATGTATGTGAAAGCCGGACAATGAACAAAGACGACTGAAGAAGACTTTATGCCTTTGAATTATGGTGTTGGTGAAGAATACTGAATACACCATGGACTGCCAGAATAACAAAAAAATCTGCCATGGAAGAAGTACAGCCAGAATGCTCCTTAGAAGTGAGGATGGAGAGACTTCGTCTCACGTATTTGAGACATATCGGGAAGGACCAGTCCTTGGAGAAGGATGTCATACTTGATAAAGTAGAAGGTTAGCAAAAAAAAAAAAAAAAAAAAAGAACACCCTCAAGGAGATGGACTGATGTAGTGACTGCAACAATGGGCTCAAACATAGCAATGATTGTGAGGATGGCGCAGGACCCGGCAGTGTTTTGTTCTGTTGTACACAGGGTCGGTGTGAGTTGGAACCTACTCGATGGCACCTAACAACAACAACAACATGCACTATTGAATTTTTAGGATAAACAAGGTGAGCTATTTATACTTCTTTAATTATCTATACTGACAAAAAGTAAGCATGTAATAAATGGAATCAGCCATCATCTGGTGGCCTGGAATTCATTACCACTTTATTTAAAAATTTCCCCATTCATAAAGACGATGCTCTACATTCTACCTTGGTGAGTAGTGTCTGGGGTCTTAAAAGTCTGTGAGCGGCCATCTAAGATACTCCACTGGTCTCATTCCTTCGGGAGCAAGGGAGAATGAAGAGAACAGGATATAATGATAAGATTAGTCCAAAGGACTAATTGTCCACAGCTACCAAGACCTCCACCGGACTGAGTCCAGTACAGCTAGATGGTGCCCGGCTACCACCTCTGACTGCTCTGACCAGGATCACAACAGAGGGTTCTGGACAGAGCTGGAGAAGGATGTAGAGCATAATTATAACTCACAAAAAAAAAAAAAAACACGACCAGATTTACTGGCCTAAAGGAGACTGGAGAAACCTCAAGAGTATGGCCCCCAGACACCCTTTTAGCTCAGTGGTGAAGTTATCTCCCAGGTTCACCGTTCAGCCTGAGAGTGGACAGCCGCGTAAAACCAAATGAGACCAAAGAGGTACAGGAGTCCGGTAACAAGGGTCAGATGGCAGAAGGGGACAAGGAAGCTGGTGATAGGGAACCCAAGGTTGAGTAAGGATATTGTTGATGTGTTGTGAGATCGTTAACCATTGCCATATGGCAACATTTGTAGTAACTGTTAAATGGAAACTATTTTGTTCTCTAAGCCTTCATCTTAAGTGAGAATAACAGCACAGTTGGAAGAGCATAGTCAGTGTCACTGAACTGTGTATGCAGAAATTTTTGAAATGGTGTATCTTTGGCTATGTGTATTTTCACCAAAAAAAAAAAAAGGTTGAGAAGTTAGAGGGTTGATATGTTGTGGGGTTGTTAACCAATGTTATAAAAGAACATGTGTACTTCTGTTTCAAGAGAAACTATTTGTTCTGTAAGCCTTCACCTGAAGTACAATAAAAGAAAAAAATTTCCCCATTCATAACATATATATGCCCATGGAAGATATTAATTAAATCTACCTTAAATGTACTGCTGTTGTTAGGTGCTGCTGAGTCAATTCTGACTCATAGTGATCCCATGTGACAGAGTATAACTATCCCATAGGGTTTTCTTGGCTTAAATGTTCTATGTATGTTTAAATAAACAAGTTAAAATAACCAGAATCTCTTCCCTGACACCTATATATTCATAAAACAGAGAGCAGTTCTTCCAACAAATGTTGAAGTGGATCAACAGATCCCAAGTGTGTGAATTTACTTTCCCAATATATTACCCCTTAATCATTTTTAAACACATAAGGGGATCCCTGTGTATATCATTAGTGTTAAGACCACTGGCCTTATGAATTAAATGCAATCTATCATAGCTTTTCTGTATGCATTTCCTAGGATTCAGCATATTCAATTTTACCTGTAGTACTTCAGAATACTGGCCATATCTAATAGAATTATGTATTATGTTCTAGAATTGTTCTTTTATGTAAGTATACCCAGTGAATCATTCCATAATCCAAAATTCATATATAAGAAACTAGCTACATTGACAATATCCTCTTGGGACTGGGTAGGTTGGGGTTGAGAGCAGACTCCTAATTACCTACAGGTTTTCAAGCATTGTGGCTATTTGATATTTTTATAAACTTTAATTATTTTTAATGATGTTTCTTATCATTAATTAACAATTTTCTGCCTCAATCTTCACATTTCCAATGACCCCTACAGATAGGATACTTCAGAGTGATGAGTCATGTTGTGTTAATACAACACTGATGACACGTTAGGTGGCTGGGATAGCCTTTCTGTATTCAACTGAACTTACAGATAGATGTCTTCACTTGAAATGGACATGTGGTTCCTTCATCCCAGGACACTCATCCTTGAACAGATGAGCTCTCATGTCTAATGTGAGATCTCCTTCCTCTGATCCAGAGATTTGCATTCTTTCTGTTATCCTTTCTACCTGTAGTGGACCTAAAGTGAGAAAAATCAAACCAGGTACTGGAAAATGAATTTGAAGACCATCTCTCATTTCTGATTATTACAGCCCTGTTGGATCTGGAAAGAATATCTCTTCACGTCCATCGTCAGGGTATCTATCTTATTCTGAGGCAGTAAACAAGGTATACCTGACCAGAATGGGCTGAAGAAAATGAGACATCAGTGCACAGTCTAGGGAGTCCATGATATCCTGAGAGAGTGCAGAATCAGAATTTTAGCCCAGGGAGAAACAGACATAATCTGGTCTAACCTCCTTGTGCAAAGTCCCAGAGAGACTACTAACTTGTCCAAGAACACAAGGTAAATTGGTGTAAGACTCAAGATTGGACTCCACATCCTAGTTTCCTCAGCTATGAAACAGAGATAATAATAACCCATCTCACCAAGGGGTTGTAATGATGACATGTTCTCTTTGACCCAGCACTTTCACATGAGCAGCACTTTTTTTCAAATACTCCAACGTAACTATTGTGTGTTCCCCACAAAAGGTTATGCCTATGTGCATAGTTATGTATGTGCCTGGCCATGAATATCTGAACCTCAAGTTCCTTATCTGTAAAAGACAGCTAATTCGAACAATGTCATGTGATTTGAGAGTATACAATGGCAAAATACATGTGAAAGCCCTATAAACTGTAAAATAATATTCAAATACTGGTTGGTATGATTATCTCTAAAGTTCCTATCTCAGTGTAAATTCAAATGCCTTCAAGAAACTGTGACTTGTCTGAATTTGTTTGGAATACAAAGAATTAGATTAATTAAAGAGATAATGAACCTGAAAATACACCTCTATTGAATGGGGAAAGAGATATTTGGACAATGTAGTTGGAATAAAACACTATCAGTGTTAAGCCATTTGTAGCTAACATCTTCCCCAAGCAACCATACTAGAGTGTTTTGTTATCTCTTATTCTTCATTGGCCATTGCAGCATAAACTCTGACCACTACAGATCACCATGAAAATGTTCTTAGAAATAGTGCTAAATGCCTGAATGTTAAAGTAAGATGAGGAAGACAGAAATAAAGTTGAAATATAAATTATTCAGAATTCTTCATTGTAAAATAAAATTTTTCCACATGTAAATAGAATTAGAACGAGTAATTGCTAATTTACATACCATGAAATTCAAAATATACTATGGTATGTTCTTTTTATATTTCTAAGATAACAACACTCAGATAGTATGTATTTAAGTCACTGGTTGGAGACTGTACATTGAGAAAGTAGGACATGGTTTGCTTTTGCTGGTTTCTTGCTATTGCAAACCTTAAGAAGCCTTATGGAAGCCTGACAGTAACATAGCTTTGGGAGCTTGTCCAGGTCTGAGACAACAGTCTTTGGAGTGATGATTTCTTTATGGGAATGCACTGGCTCCGATGAACATTTTTAATCCCCGTTCTCCAAAACAGTATTGATGGCTCCACTCATGTTCTCTGTATAGGGATGCTGATGATTAATTATAACCACAGAGGCACCATTAATGCTTTCTGAAATGAGGGTGGATATAAACAAACCAAAAGACCAAAGGGTATAGAGCTTTGTTGATGCTTACCCTTGCTCTGATATTGGCATTCCTTCCTCCAAGCCACATTTGCTGTAATTACAGATGCATTCCAATGTGAAAGCATTTATTGAATTCCATGTTAGTTCAGAATGGCAAGCCAAATTATAAAGTAGCATTATAGAATCTACTGATAACCTTAAACAGTGAATCAAATTTGTCCCCTAACAGTAATTTCTTAGAAAGTTAAGCATTGATTGAACCAGCTGAAATAAACAGCCATCTTCTGATTAATAAATGCCAAGGAAATAAAAGAAAGGACGGACAAAATCAATGATTATGTTCTTTAGATTAGGTTGGGGCTCAAATCCTTTACCCAAATGAACTTTATTGTCCATCCTGTACCCTCCTAAAGGAATCACAGAACGAAATAAAGAGAAGTGATGAGTCATAATCCTGAGTCGTGTTGAGCAAACTGGCTTTGAGTCACAATTCATGAGGATTTTAGCTCTGGGCGTTGCAAAGTCTTTCTTTTTATTCAAAAGTTAAAGGGAAAGAAACTTTGATTCTTATTTGTGATCCTATAGAACAAAAAATTACCTTCATATTATATTGGTTCTTTATATTCTAAATTATATTGAATGAATGATTAAACTTGATAGCCTATTTTCTTTCAGTCTAAGGGAAGCAATTTTCTAGTAGCTCTGGCCCTGAGCTAGAAATTAGGAGTTCCGAAAGACTCATTTATTTGATTTTTAAAATAACTGCCTTTGCTAAAAAGCCTAGGATATAAGCATTAAAGCATCATTAAGGGTAAAAAAAAAAAAAGAAAAAGAAAAATTCAGGCCAAGAGATAACAGTAGTAATACAAAGGAGAAACCAGGGCAGTTGAAAAACAGCACTCAGATAATGGTGCCTCATTAGTACATTGAAACAGTCAGGCTTTTAAATAATGGTCTAAAACAGATGCTAGGCCACTTGATTCATACTGGGGTGAGAGTTATGAAGACAAGGTCCTTTCATAAAAAGAACATTTTTGGGGCAAAAAAAAAAAAAAAAAAACAACAAAACATTTTGCAATACTGGTTCCTTGTATTGCAAACAGACAAACAAACAAAACAAAAAAGGTGGTACAGTGCTACAACTCATCTCAATTGTGAGAAGATAAAAAAACAAAAACAAAACAAGCCAAACCTGCTCCTATTGAGTTGATTCTGACACATAGAGACCCTATAGAACAGGGTAGAACCGCTCCATGGGGTTTTCAAGGCTGTAAATCTTTACAAAAGCAGATTGCCACATTTTTCTCCCACGGAGCTGATGGTGAATTCGAACTGCTGACATTTTGGTTAGTAGTCAAGCTCTTAGCCACTGCAACATCAGGGCTCCTATGGAGAAGATGTATAGCAAAAAATATGATCTCTGAGGTTGCAGGATAAAAATTATCCAAAACCAAATCCATAGCTGTCGAGTGAATTCTAACTCATAGCGACCCTATAGGACAGAGTAAGACTGCCCCATAGGGTTCCCAAGGCTGTAATCTTTATGAGAGTAGACTGCCACATCCTTCTCTGGCTGGGCAGTTGGTGGGCTTGAAATGCCGACCTTTAGTTTAGCAGCTGAGCGATTTACCATTGCACCACCGGGACTTCTATATAAAAATATAGTAGGCCTTAAATAAGTTTAACAAATGTATTGTGTGGAGAGAATGCTTTGACTGCCCATTGTCTAATTCCAAAACTACTCCAATTTCTTTTTCAGGAGTCACCTCTCCCTCACTTACGTCTCTTGATAGGGGGATAATTCTTCCTACATGAATCAACTTGTAGAACTAAGGGGCTTAGAACATTCCTCTCCTTCTCCTGATGTTTCATGGAGTAGGCATATGGCCTGGTATTGACTGGTTGGGTGCTTTCTCTCAGGACTTTGAGTCTTGAGAGTGTGAGGCAAGGGCAGAAGAAATACTCAGAATTCTTCATGGCGGTGGCTATGGAGAAATAATCATATTGTTTTTGCTATGAGACAATTGCGTATTTTCAGGTCCTAGTCCTCTGGTGTTCCCTTTCTCGAGACCTAGTTCTCCTTTTTTTGTTGTTAGTTAACGATAAGGCGATTCCTACTCATGCAACCCCACATGTGCAGAGTAGAACTGCCTCATAGGTTTTGTCAAAGTAGAAAACCTTGTCCTCTATTAAGAGTGAAAGAAAAAGAATTTTATTGAGGAATAATACAGCCTGATCTGGGCAGCGCTAAGTAAAAATACAAAGCTCCCCATTGTTCAAGCAGAGAAAAATCCCCAAAACCCATTGCTGTTGAGTCAATTCCAACTCATAGCAACTCTATAGGACAGAGCAGAACTGCCCCATAGGGTTTCCAGGGAGTGACTGGTGGATTTGAACTGCAAACTTTTTGGTCAGCAGCCGTAGCTCTTAATCACTGTGCCATCAGGGCTCCTTCAAGCAGAGAGAAGGGTCTATATACATAGAGAACAAAGGAAAGGTAAGGGGTTAGTGACTGATTGTAGATAAGATCAGTTTCAGCTTGAAGTCCTTTTAAATGTAAAGGTAGGCCACTTGGCTAGGAAAGAGTGAGTTACCACCTAGGTGAGTGGCGCTAGCTGATTTAGTTATAATGTGTAGTTGGTTATACATGATTGTAGTCATGAATGCATTTTTTTTTTTTTCTGGGAACAAGTTGTTTACATCTTGACACGTTCTTCCTAAATGGTTTACATCCTGACCTTTTGTGGGAATGCATGTTGGCCCCATCACTCTTACTTCTGATATGAGCGCCTCCAATGTGAAACTTTTCCATTTACAGTTTTCAAGGCTGTGGTTCTCCTACATCCATCAATTCTGTGAGATCCTGAACTCTTTGCAATAACCTCCCTTTTGTTTACATTAAAAGTTCATTTCTGTGACTTGTACTGTAGAATCATAACTGTTCCACTGTGGGAGTTAAATACAGCAAAATTGCCTGGTGAAGCCTCAGTGCAACGAGCCCCAATTTTCCATTTTTAGAGATTATTGCCTCTTGGAAGCTCATGGAGATAGGTTGAGAATGAAAGAACTTCAGAAGGAGGTGCATATTAGTATTCATGTACCTTTGATGCCTGATAGTGGTTCTTACCAGGAGTGAATTGCTCCTGGAAAATATGAGACCTCTCACAGTGCTACACTGCCTAGTTCCTGCAGAGTTGAGACTAGAAACCTACCTTTGCGCCTGGAGAAGTAAGCACATAACTGCATGCAGTAGAGCATTGTGCCCTTGCTTTGATTATTAAACAGGAGCTCTTACTGATTGTTTTCCACACCTCTTTATTTAAGCATCCACATATAATAAGTAATCAGAGCAGGGCAGAATGAATTACTTTGTTAGTGGCATATGTTCAAAATTACAAGGGACTCTAGGTATGCGGTCCATTCGATTTTCTGATGCTGTTAAAAAAAAAAAAGTTGCTGTCCAGTCAATTTTGATTCGTGATGACCCCATGTGTTTCCGAGTAGTACTGTGCTCCATAGGTTTTTCAATAGGTGGTTTTTCAGAAGTAGTTCACCAGCTCTTTCTTCCAAGTTGCTTCTGAATGGATTTGAACCGCCAACCTTTCAGTTAGTAGATGAGCACGTAACCATTTGTGCTACTCAGGAACTCCCTTGATGTTATAACCCCCTCAAAAGCTATGTCATGTCACTTCTGGTATTATCTGTTTTAAAAAGCTTCAAGGACAATTTAAAGTTTACCTTTGGTTTTCATATAAAATGTATAGTCAATACGAGGTATTAATACTATTTTGTTATTTAAACAAAACACACACACACACAAAGAAAAAAATACAAATTGTTTTTGTGTCATAATGGAACTGAAATTAAGTCAGATTCAGAGGAGGACATGGAACAAGGAATATAATTGCTGATGCCATATGAATCTTGGCTGAAAGCGGGGAATACCAGAAAGATGTTTACTTATGACAATGAACAAGGAAGACTGAAGAATTGATGCCTTTGAATTATGGTATTGGCAAAGAATATCGCATATAACATGGACTGCCAGAAGAATGAACGGATCTGTCTTGGAAAAAGTACAACCAGAATGCTCCTTAGAAGCAAAGATAGTGAGACTTTGTCTCGCTTACTTTGGACATGTTATCAGGAAGGACCAATCCCTGGAGAAGGACATCATGCTTGGTAAAGTAGAGGGTCAATCAAAGAGAGCAAGACCCTCGACGAGATGGATTGACACAGTGGCTGCAACAGTAGGCCTAAACATACGTACTGTTGTGAGGATGAGACTGGCCAGGCAATGTTTCATTCTGTTATATGCTGGTTCGCTATGAGTTGGAGTCTTAAAACAACAACAATAATGGAACATGTGCTCTGGGGCTATTGTTCACCCAGGTTATTCTGCATCACTGGTGTATACACCCTTTAGTGTCCATTTGTTATTTAATTAGAATGGATAAGATGTTAAAACAAATCCATTGGTTTTGCTTTCTACTATAGATTGTGTTTACTTTACAAATAAATTTTTACAGTCTTGCTGTGCTGTACATTACAATATGTATAAATTGTAAGGGACCTGAAATAAGATATAAGAAAATTTTATAAATAAGACATACAAAACAATCTTAAAAAACAAAACAACAACAACAACAACAAAAAACCTCTGGGAAAAAAATTATATAGCTACTTAAAAAAGAAAAATCTTTAAGAGTAATGTTGCTGTCAGGTGCCGTCTTGTCAGTTCTGACTATGATGGGAATGACAAATTGATGAGGAACGTTGTCCCACTCATCGTCAAAAAGAACCTTTCAAGATCTATCCTGAAGTAGAATATTGTCAGTAATAGGATAATATCCATACCCCTATAAGGAAGACTGGAGCCCTGGTAGTGCAGTGGTTAAGAGCTCAGGTTACTAACCAAAAGGTCAGCAGTTCGAATCCACCAGCCACTCCTTGGAAATCCTATGGGGCAGTTCGACTCTGTCCTATAGGGTTGCTATGAGTTGGAACGGACTCGACGGCACCTAACAACAACATAAGGAAGACGAGTTCATATGACTAGTATTCAAATTTACGCACTAACCCCAAATGCCAAAAATGAAGAAATAGAAGATTTTTACCAACTTCTGCACTCTGAAATTAATCAAGCATTCAATCAAGATGCATTAATAATTACTGGTGATTGGAATGTGAAAGTTGGAAACAAAGAATAAAACAATCTAAGTAATGAACGTCTAAACAACACACTAGTGAAGAGATTCAGTTCTGAACCCACCTTTCTCTTCTATAATATTCAAAGCATTTTTTTTTAATTTAAAAATAATTATGGGTGAATGAGAATAAAGTCTGTTTGTGTTTGGAGGAAAGAGATGAAAAAGATTTAGAATGAGTTCTTCTTGATCATAAAATGAAGAGAATATAAAGAACAAAGCTTCAAGTTAACCTAGATTTTCTCCCCCAAACACACAACAATCAAGTTTTTTGTTTGTTTTCCTCCTCATAGAATGACTGTTCATAGAATATGAACAAGGACCAATGAAAGCTCCCACTGAACAGAATTATTTGTTGAGTAAAATTTTCTGTTAAAGATTCAACAAAACAGTGTTACTTGCATTATCCCCTTAGATGTGAAAATTGCTTGCTGTACAGATACTTGTTTATAATCGTATTTGACTGTACTAGCACTCCAAGATTCTATTGTTCAATTTCTTGTTTGATGAAATTAATAACAACTCTTTCTTTCTAAAGAAAATATTAACAAGAGGTGAAATTAATTTAAGCTTCTCTATAGCTTCCAAGTATTAAAAGGGATCCAATGATTTTAGAACTTGATTTTTGAGCATTACTGTTCCTTTCCTGGGTTGGTTATTATGCAGCATTTTGAACTTTGTTCATGGTTTTCTTTCAAAGCAAATGAAATAATGATTTAAGCTGTGAAAAAATAACACTGTATTTGGTGTCAGAAGAACAGAATTTAAATCCTACCTCTGGTACTTATTAATTGTGTAAGCTTGCAAAATTCAGTTAAATTCTCAATGTTTTGATTTCCTTGCCTGGAAAGTGGAGATAGACCATGTAGATGTGTGCCATTTGTTGACTCATAGCCACCCTATAGGACAGAGCAGAACAACCCTATAGGATTTTCTAGGCTGTAATCTAGATAGACCATAGGTTCTGCATAATAAAACTGAAATAAAATAATGTCAGTGTGAAGTCTGGGAACTACAAATGGTAAAGTTTCCAACTGGAGGCACTCATGTCAGATGTAAGAATGATGGGGCCAATATGCATTCCCAAGAAGCAAAAGGTCAGGATGTAAATCATTTGTTTATGGGAAGAATATGTCAAGATGTAAACAATTTGTTCCCAGGAAAAATGTGTTCATGACTGTAACCATGTATAAGCAAACTGGCTACTGACCTACGTGGTAACTCACTCCCTCCTAGCCAAGGGGTCAACTTTTACATTTCAAAGGACTTCAAGCTGAAGCTGATCTTGTCTATAATCAGTCATTAACTCCTACCTTTCCTTTGTTCTCTATGTCTATATACCCCTCTCTCAGCTTGAACAATGTAGTGCTTTTTATTTTTACTTAGCAATGCCCAGCTTGAGCTGTATTATTCCTCAATAAAACTTTTTTTTCACTCCTAACAGAGTAAGAGATTTTCTTCTTTGACAAAACTAAAACAGATAAATATTATGTGACTTTACTATTATGAACAAGTTACCTTCCAATGGTTCATTTTTCAGTTAGTTGTTTGAAACAACAGAAGACATTATTTCATAGAAAATACACTACACAGAAGAGATTCTCAAATGTATTCAGGTGGTGGAGCACTTGGAAGGCATGTTGCTCTTTACAGAGCACCATGAAATACTGATATATTTAATTTCAGTGTAGGAACTAGTAACATTTTACTAATGGAAGATATGAGTTAAGTATATGTATATATGTAACATCAAATCACAACCAAGAGCACATGTGTCTTCAAAAACAGTTTTTCCATTTATATCATGGATTCTTTTGATTCATCATCAATGCTATGTCATCTGCTAGGGCTTACTAACAGATAAGGAGCAATAGTTGGCAAAGATTTAAGAAATGTTAATAAGAAAAAAATTTAATTGAGAATATTTTCTGAGTTTATACTACTCTCCTCTATCTCTCCATAGTACTATAATTGAGAGAGGATTAACTTGGGGATCATCAGAGTTTTGTGAGAGCTGAGATTGGGGACCACCATCATAAAGGGTGAATCTGTACGTAAGCCAGCTCACAGACACCTATTCAATCCATAATGTAGCTGTTCCGTATACACACACACACACACACACACACACACACACACACACACACACACACACGTATGTATATACATGTTGTTGTTGTGTGCCATTCAGTTGGTTCTGACTCACAGTGACCCTGTAGGACAGAGTAGTACTGCCCATAGGGTTTCCTAGGCTCTAATTTTTACAGGAACAGATCACCAGGTTTTTTCCCATGGAGTAGCTGGTGGTTTCCAACAGCTGACCTTTTAGTTAGCAGTTTGGTTAGCAGCCGAGTGCTTTAACCATGTTGCCACCAGGGCATATATATATGTGTGTATATATATATAGATATACATATATATATACGTATATATATATATACATATATATATATTTGGGGCTTTGTGGAACAAATGTTTTATTTCTCATGCAAATATCCATTGAAACTGTATTTCTATAGCACCTACACACTGCATAGACATAATAAGCATCTTTTGTTGACTAAGGGAATGAATGCATGAAGGAATAAAATAGGATTAGGGCCAGGGATATTACTTTAGTAAAGAGAGGAAAAAGGAGGTATAGTAATTTAATTAGTAAAAATTGATTCTGATGTGGATTATAAAACCCTCCTATCCCTTTGAATTTTGTCTACATTTTCCTGCTTACCCTTTACACAAGAGAAGTGGATTGGATTAACAAATAAAGGGTTCTTTGGTATCCACAGTGTTTTTTGGAAAGATGAGGGGCCATGTGGGAGAGGAGAGAATTGCATGGAGACTCCCTGGAGGGAGGTCCTCATATACACCCGCTTAGAAGAAGATGCGCCAATGGGATTGTGAGGTTGTACCAGCCCTGGACTCCCACTCTTGCAAGAGCAGTGTGAAATCATGAAAGCACGTGTCCAGGGCCTCTCCCTTCATACAAAGATAAACAGGTCCCCAGAGTCTTCTGTGCCCTAGTGAAATTCATCACCCACCTTGATTTTTTCACCAGCTAGAAAACAGAATCCCTTGCATTCTGAAGTATAGAAATGCCTTAGCTCTTTGAGGCCACACAATAGGGGCTTGGTTAATAAAAATATGCTGTAACAGCACAGATCATTTGTAAGCCCAGTGCTTTTCGATTAGAAAACGCAGCTTTTTTGAAATGGTGATGAAGGTAAATTCTAATCATCTTAATGGGTACTTTTAGGATTAAAGTAAAGCAGTTTATAAACTCTTCCTTTACATAATAATGAAAACCACTGAGACTGAAAGCCCTAAAACAGCTTCCATTGCTGTTCTAGTTAGAAAAAAGATACTCTTACCACTTTAGGGAAGACTTGGTTAATACAAAAATTACGTTGTTTCTCTTCTTCTTCCTTCCCCTACTACCTTATCTAATGCTGAAATTGTTGCCTGAAATCTGTTAGCCATTTGTTCCAATGATGTGCTAAAATAGGGAAGTTATGCTCAAAAGCATGTCCTTGTTCGAAAGTTAACTGTTTGATGTAGTTGTTGTTGTTAGGTGCAGCCGAGTCGGTACTGACTCGTAGTGACCCTACGTACAACAGAACGGAACACTCTCTGTTCCTGTGCTATCCTCATGATTGTTGTTATGCTTGAGCCCATGGTTGTGGCCACTGTGCCAATTCATCTCCTTGAGGCTCTCCCTCTTTTTTATTGACCGTCTATTTTACCAAGAATGATGTCCTTCTCCAGGGACTGGTCCTTCCTGATAACACGTCCAAAGTATGTGAGACGAGTTCGGCGTTTGACGTAGTAGTCAGGTGGAAAAGGCTTCTCAAGAAGCTGATAGAGTCAGCCAGAAAGAAGAGAGAAATTGTAGAGAGGAGATCTGAAAAGGTCAAGGGAAAGCTAAGAGTGAGCTAATACCTGTGCAGAAGCAAAAGCCAGGAGAGAAATTGCAGCAGAAGGATGGGCCTCCAAGAAAGACGCCTCTAAGGAAAAAAAGAAAATTGACAGAATATTTGATGGGTTTGAACATATTAAAAAGAGATTTTCAGTCTAGTAGAGAGTTGAAATACATTAGCAGAAAAGTACTGAGAAAGCATAGCAAAAAAAAAAAAAAGGAATGACTACATTCAGGGAGCGCAAGAGAGACAATGATGATAGTATTCTATATGTTTTCACTGGGAATAAAACTTAAATAGTTATAATTATGCAATCACTGAGCATAGTTTTAACCCAAAAGGGTGATATAACTATTTTGGAAATACAAGAGATGGTAGGAGAACTAGTAAGAGAGCTTAGTTCTCATTCTTCTAACACGTAATTTAATAGATAGCATATAAGAATGGAAGAGAACAAAACAAAACCCAAATAACTGTGTAATTTTTTATCTATAACTATTGAGGTACAGACTAAAACAAAGAGCTGAAAGAGGTCATACTGAGTGCTAATGAAGGGAGCAAGGAGTTAGAGGTGAAGGAATGCTTTCTTTCTTTTTAGTTAGCAACCTAGTAGTATTTGACTTTAGAAATCATTTATGTTTAAAAAATGTACATTTTTTTCAAATTGCGCTTTAACTGAAAGTTCACAGTTCAAGTCAGTTTCTCATACAAAAATCTGTACACACATTGCTATGTGACCCTAGTTGCTCTCTCTATAATGAGACAGCACACGCCTCCTTTCCCGTGTGCATTCAACCAGCTCCTGACCCTCTCTGCCTTCTCATCTCACCTCCGGCCAGGAGCTGCCATTTAGTTTCATGTATCAACTTGAGCTAATAAGCACTCTCTTCATGAGTATCATTTTATGTCCCATAGTCCAGTCTAATCTTTGTCTGAAGAGTTGGCTTCAGGAATGGTTTCAGTTCTGGGCTAACCGAGAGTCCGGGGGCCATGTCTTGCGGGGTTCATCCAGTCTCAGTCAGACGATTAAGTCTGGTCTTTTTATTGGAATTTGAGTTCTGCCTCCCATCTTTCTCCTGCTCCATCAGGGACTCACTGTTGTGTTCCCTGTCAGGGTGGTCATTGGTGGTAGTTGGGCACAGTCTAGTTCTTCTGGTCTCAGGCTGATGGAATCTCTTGTTTATGTGGTCCTTTTTGTCTCTTGGGCTAATATTTTCCTTATGTCTTTGGTGGTCTTCATTCTCCTTTGCTCCATGGGGATTGGTACCAATTGATGTATCTTAGATGGCCAGTCAGCTAGCTAAAAACGTACATTTTTAAAAGCAGAGACAAAAACAATTATTTGGCTTCCGGTAGACACAACTTTCTTTTACTGGAATATTCTGGTTGAGTACAAATTGGTCATTCAAACTCTCTGACAACTATTAAATTCTGTTTCAATTATTAAATTCTTCAGTGCAGGAAATAGCCTCTATTTCAGAGGAGCAAGTAGGATAATTAGTGAACTGGAATCCTCCTGAAAAGCAGTCAAAATACCTGCTCAAGAACATACAAACCCCTGTGCTGACACCTCTGCCCTGGCCCACCCCACTCTTCCCCTCCCTTTCTTTTATTCCCACCAAAACCAAACCCATTGCTGTGGAGTCAATTGGTTTCTTCCTGACAGACCGGGGAAATTAGTCCAACTGCTCCCTCACTGCCACTACTCACTTCTCCACATCAATCCCCAACTGCTGTGACAAGTGTAAAAGTTTTCCAGCTTCTTGTCTCCCCTGCTGTCTCTGGAACAAGCAAGCAGGCCCCTTTTGGTGTTTTGGGCTTTTTATATCTGCCAGCAACCTTATTTTTATGCAAAAATGTGTGCCAGCCTCGACCTCCTCCCTTTCTAGGTATTTTCTTAGGCGCACTATACTAATTTTTTTTTTTTTTTTTTTTTTTTTTACAGCAACAGTAATAACAAACAGCTCAGTTTTCCCAGCACAGTTTTGCCAGAGCATTATCTCAAGACAGACCCATAGTGCTCTGTCCTTCCAGAAACACAGTATTGGTCTCACAGCCCATCAGCGACTCCTGCCTTTAAGCCCTGTAGCATTTCAGCCATTTTAAACAGACAGAATTCCATCCTGAGATGCAGTCCATCCATCTTTTCAGAAATAGCTTCCTTTCCTTTCCAAACTGCCCTTCAGCAACCCAGCCTTGCGTATCTAACACCCTTCCTGTTTGGTAAGCTGCTGGTAGAGCCAAGTTTGTATTTTGTTTTGGAGTTATTTTATGCAGAGGCATTTGAACGCAACTTCGTGACTTTGAAGACATGAAACACAAAGAAAACAACTTGAAGCAATACCTGATTAACACTGAATAATTCAGAATTAAGCAAAGTACATTTTAAGCTGAATGCCTAAGTGAACACATTTAGAACATGAGCCATATGATTACTCAGATGAATGGGAAGAGGATTTTTTAAGTCCAAACACATTTAGAATCAGCATTTTAATTGTAGCAACACTTCAGTTTTCTCATCTTCTTTGTCTCCCACAGGTGTATTTCCCCCAAATCCTTATGATTATTTTTTTCTATCGTAGTACTTATTTTAAGCTGTACTAACATGCAGTTCCACTACCTGTCTGTCAATTTCTCATCCTGTGGTCACTTGCATGTTGCTGTGATGCTAGTGGCTATGCCACTGATATTTCAAATATCAGCAGGCTCACCCATGGTGGACAGATTTCAGCGGAGCTTCCAGACTCACAGACTAGGAACAATGGCCTGGAGATCTACTTCCAAAATTTAGCAGATGAAAACCTTGTGGATCACAACAGAACAGTGTCTAACTCGCTTGCTTTGGACACGCCATCAGGAGGGATCAACTGCTTGAGGAAGACGTCATGTTTGGTGAAGTAGAGTGTCAATAGTGGTGTAGGAGACCCTTGGTGAGATGGATTGGCACAATAGCTGCAACGATGGACTAGAACATGCTGGTGATTATGAGGATGACCCAGGGCCAGGCAATGTTTCGTTCTGCTGTAGATAAGGTTGCCAAGAGTAGGAGTCGTTGAGACAGCAGCTAGCAATGACATCATGTGGTTGCTTTTCATTTCTCTGTATCAACAGGGAGCCATGTGACAAAACAGTCCTACAGCGTTAAGGCTGGGGTCAGGGCAGAGTGAGTAGTCATTACCAGGAACACGAGGTTGTGCAGGGGGAATGCAGCTCTGGAAATGTCAACATTTAAGACTGGGGAAAATAACAGAGTAATGTAACCCAATAAAACCTGGGGGGCCATAAGGCCCAGTGTCTGCAAGGTATTACATTTAATGAATCCCCATGAAGCAAACAGCAGTAATAAAAATAATTACATTCTTTGTTTACCGTTTTTGAAAAATAATGACAAAGAGGGCTAATTTATAATCCATAATCATACTCCATAAAGTCCTCTTTCCTACAATTCTCCTCATTCTTGAATACTATCAAACCCTTCAGCTGTACCCACACCTCTCTTTCTCCCTCTGTTAACTCTCAACTTCTCACCTTCCCAATACTCAAAATTTTTGTCAAATAACCAAACCAGTTTACTCTGACTCTTGGTGACCCCATGTGCGTCAGAGTAAAAATGGCTGATTTTTTGGAAGTCTGGCTTTTCTTCAGTGGCACCTCTGGGTGAACTCATATCTCCAACCTTTCAATTAGCAGCCAAGCACATTAACTGTTTGCATTACCCAGAAACTTGTCATTTGCCCATTATTTCCTGTCATGGTTTGAATTATGTCCCCCCAAAAAATGTGTGTATCAATTTGACTAGGCCATGATTCCTGGTACTGTGAGATTTTTCTGTATGTTGTAAACCTGCCTCTATGATGTTAATAAGGGAAGATGGGTGGCTGTTGTGTTAGTAAGGCAGGACCTGGATTGTGTCCTGAGGCAATCTCTTGAGATATAAAAGACAGAAGTGAGCAGTGAGACAAGGGGACCTCATACCATCAAGAAAGCAGTGCTGAGAGCAGAGCGCGTCTTTTGGACCGGGGTCCCTGCTCAGAGAAGCTCCTAGTCCAGGGGAACACTGAAGAGAAGAAGGCCGACAGAGAGAAAAAGCCTTCCGCTGGAGCTGACAACCAGAATTTGGACTTTTAGCCTACTTTGACTGCGAGGAAATAAACTTCTCTTCATTAAAACCATCCACTTGTCGTATTTCTGTTATAGCAGCACTAGATGACTAAGACATTTCCCTCCCCTTCCTTTTCACTTTTCAAATGTTCTCTCTCTCTTCCCCTCTCTCCCATTTCCCCAAATTTGCACCACAGATCAAAGCTACTTGTCTACTTCAAAGAGTAACTATTCTTCTAGGGGACATAGGAATGAAGTTCTCGTGCTAAGGGAGCTGCCAAGGCATGAGATGTGTGATGTCACGATAAGTCTACTTTTCACAGTGGCATTTCCTTCTGTAGGCCAAGGTTTTGTCCTTAGAGAATTGATAACTCAAGACTTTCCAATAAAACTTCATTTGGCACCCATTTATGCTGTAAACAAATAACAAGTTCAAGCCCTTTCTTTTATGTGATTGTCTGATTCCGGGCCTCATTTCTTCAGTTTGAAGCAGTGTAGGTCTTTGAGTTGGAAGAGATATGTAGCTGAATAATTTTTTTTTTAATAGAAACTTAAGCTTTTCCTACATTTTCTAGTAACCAAGTTAGCCAAATCTCACCTGCAAAAACTGGGTCATAAGGTGAATTAAGATTTAAACCAGAAGCTCAAGAAAGTCTTTTACCCTAGTTATGAACTCATAATCTTTCAGTCTGTTAAAATATTCAGAAATCCATTTAAAAATATTCTCATATGTTGAAATAAGGTCATAAAAGCTGGATGAGCATGACTGGGAACTTACAAGGCAATTATGATCAGGCCCCAAGGCAAGTGAGGCCAAATCACTTATTAGGGAGCAGTTTAGTCACCCCTAGCTGTACAAACTTGGGCAAGTAATTTCTCTGAGAGTTTTTCCACTTTTAAAATGAGATATTGTATAATCTGATCTCTACTAATCTTTCAGCTATCATATTTTATGATTTTAAGTTACCTGGGTTGTTTTCGTATCTCATTTTCATGTTATCTGTGATAAACTACTGAAACTTTTCTACTTCCTCCTGTATAGATTTGATCCGAAGAGACAAAGAGAATAGAAGCTACATGTATTGTGTCAGATAGAAGATCCAGAGGTAACTGTAAGATTAATACGATCATCTCTAATTGACAATATTATTAATTTCTCCTGCTATTTTTCTGGGCAACCTCTATCTTCTTATATTTCCAGTACCATTTAATTTTAAAGCGCCTGCCATTTTCTAAACCTTTGAAAGTTAGGTTTTCTATGTTTGTGTATCTTGAAGAATTGTTTTAAATTTCCTATGATGTTCACGCTGCTTAGTTAAAGGCATTAGCAACTGCCTTAACTTTGTACGTTCATGAGGCCTTTTACAAAGGTCTGGACCCTTTAGTTGGTAAACCAATAGATGTGATGGTGAAAATGTAGAAATTCTAAAAATACATCTTAGTAAGATCAACAATACAATTATATAACCCAGAGAGTAAGAGTTCCAAAGATATCCATTACAGAAGTGTAACCTCAGTTAATTATACTATATTCATGTGTTAATATACTAAATTACTGAAGCTGCTCTCCTGTCATGTTAATCTTCTCTGAGATGGCGAAGTAGTTGATGAAACATCCTCCGTTGACATGATAAAACTGAAGCAATAGCAATTATAGGCAAATTACTTATTATCATTTCTTTTATTGAAGAAATGTGAATTTTCATTTAATGGTAGCACAATCAAAGATCCCTTAGACTCTCTGGTTACATGGGGTTGAGTTAAAGAGGAAGTTAAAGCATATACAAGCTTGTTTTACTCTGATGAGTAATTCCCCTTATACAATATCTAGCTTCATATTAGACAATAAAATACAACCTGTTACCAGAAACTTAGAGAGGATATTTTAAGGCTGTGAGGATCCCAGCCAATTTGCAAAATGCCCTTTGATGCACTCCTGTCTTGGGAGACTCTCCTCTTTCATTCTCAACATTCTTTTCCTTAATGTAAGGAATGACATTGGCTGCCTATGGTAGATTGCAAAAATAGCCACAAACTCTTTCATTACCCCCATCCTTGCCCTTTACAATGTGACTTTCTAGCTCCTTTCATCTAGCAATGGAATCTATTTCTCCAAGTCTTGAATCTGGTTTGGTCTTAGGACTTGGTCTAACCAAAGCAATGTCGTGGACACGTTATTCCAGTTGCTCACCTAGAAATGAAAAGATTTTGCATGCTTCCACTCACTCTTGGAATCCTGTGAGCATCATGCGAACAAACTCAGACCAGTCTACTGGAGAACGGGAGTCCATAGAGAGGAGTCAGCTCAGTTGTTAGAGCCAAGGCCCCAGAAATGTGACCTAAATCAGCCAAGAATGCTCAAATCCAGCCCAGACCAGATGAATCACCAGCTGATGCTAGCCTACTACGTGGTCAACAGAAGCATCACGTAAACTAATGGTTGTCGCTTCATGCCTATAAGTTTGGGATAGGTTTGTTAAGCAACAATGGAAATGACAAACTGCCCAAAGGGCCACACTGAGATGTTCTCCCATAGTTTATTTTCACTTAAAGCTTACCACTTTGCAGATGTGTATCCCACCATTCTTTGATGAATGGCTTGGTTAAAGCAAGCCGAGCAGGTGAAGTAAGTTTCTATAAGATGTGAATGATTCCCAGACACAAGTTGCACTTAAAAATGGAACTCACCTGTGACGGTTAAGGTCATGTGTCAACTTGGATGAGCCATGATTCTCAGTGGTTTGAGAGTCATATGATGTTGTGATCACTTCCATGATGAGATTTGATATAATGTGATCACCTCCATGATGGGCTCTGCTGCAAGTAGCCAATCAGTTGAAAGGGAGTTTCCTTGGGCGTGTGGCCTGCATCAAATATAAGTGGACATTCTGGCAAGGCTCATGGGCTTTTGCTCATTCTGGATCCTGCAGCTTGCTCCTGTTTGTCTGACCTCTGGTTCTTGGGACTTGAGATAGTAGCTTACCTGTGGTCTTGCTTGCCCATCTTGGGATTCGTCGATCTTTGCAGCTTGTGAGCCAGATCCCTGCTCTCTGACCTGCCAATCTTGGGTTCACCAGCCCATGTGGCTATGTGAATCAGGAGCTGCCTCTATCCTGACCCACGGACTTGGGACGTTCCAGCCTCTACAACTGCATGAGTCATTTTCTTGATATAAATCTCTCTCTACATATACTTATACGCTTTACTTGTTTTGCTTCTCTAGAGAACCCAGCTTAAGATATCATCCAAATTACTCTTAATTACTAGAATATGGGAATATCTACATTGTTCCGCCCTCCCTAAAACACTTCCTGGTCAGACAGTGACAAACGGGGATTTGGAACATATTGGCCTCTCTACTATGGTGGTGTTCATTTCCTTTAATACATAGTCTCTAGTAGGGAAGGTAGAAAATCTTTATCTTTAACATCCTATTATTTCTTTCACACATTTTGAAGCTGAAGCATTCTCTATTATAATTCAGTTAGTTTTTGATAAAATAAGTTTTAATCTTTTTATTATAAAACAGTAATGCCTGTTCATCCAAGAAAAGCTAGCTTACATTTATTCATCTTGCAAGCATTCATCAAACATTTATTTTAAGCTAGGAATTGTCCTAAAGCCTTATGTACATTGACTAGATTTATTCTTATAGCAACATTATGAGGAGGATCATATCATTACCCTGTCTTGCATATGGGGAAACTAAGGCACAGATAAGTTAGGTGATTTTCCAAGGTTACATCAACTCCAGGGCCCAAGCTTCAATCCCAGTGCTCTTCAGTGAACTCAGGATATACCCAGTATCCTATCAAGCAAACACTGTAGCTCTTAACAATGTATATTTTGCTTACTTTACGCGCATTAGATTTTTTCTATAGTAAGCACAGTTTTATATAAGCATTGTAATTTATTGAAATATTTGGTACATAACCTTATTTTATGAAACAAAGACATTTATAAAATCTCGATCCCTGATACTTCTTCCCTAATTTTTATATATCCCTTAATAAATACATTTTTGTGTGACCTAGATTGTTCCTGGAGCCATTTTCTACCTAACTTAGAGCTTGAGTATAAATCTGATTGAGAATAATGTCTTTTTGCTGTGTAAATCTTGGAGGACTAATAGGGAGGTTTCGTACCGAGTGCTTTACAAGAGCAGAGAAATATATCGCTATATTTCAACACATCTTATTCTTTGTACCGTTTTTATCACTGAGAAGCAGGCAGATAATGAACTCACCCTTAAGATGATAAAACTCAATCACATATTTTAAACAATGAATCAGTTGTTCTGTAACGTTCAATGGATAATTTAAATGCAGAGTTTGTTGCAAGAGGAAAACTTCTCTGCCTTTATAAAAGCAAAAACATTTACCAGCAAAATAAATCTTTGATCCAGGAGCTGTAAGGCAAACAGATTCACTACTGTTGCAGCATCATATCATTCCTCATGGGAAAAATTAAATTCAGCTAATTGGTCACATTTACAACCCATGCAGCATCTGCAGTTAAATTATTAAGCATCACTAATGTTCTAGAATATCCCGCAGAAAGCCAGGAACCAGGCTGCTTTTCAGGCTGTCAGTGATGACTCATCTTAAACCTAATGACAGACACAGAAGGCACAAATCTGGTCTCTCTGTATCTGCTCCAGGTCCTGCTGTTGGAGTGATCTGTCTGTTAGCAAAGTTTGGGTTAAAAGCTGGACAAGCCACAAAGAGTCACAGCAATGGAACGCCTTTGAGAATGTCATCTATGTATCCTGGTCAGCAAGAGTTTGTGGTGTTCAAAACATGTTCTAAGATCAAGACTCAATATAATAGCAGTATTTAGAACGGGCTGCACTACATAGTTGTTGCATAAATACCACCCACTTTATAAGCCACCATACCAGCTCAAATTATAGAACTTGCACTAGTTAGCATTGGTCTAGTTCTGCTCTGAGAGATTTAAACTCTCACTAATCTGTTGGTTAGAATGGACCAATACAATTACAGTCACTTTTCATTTGACTTCTCAAGGCCATGTGTTCCATTCCCTGGGATTTTGAATATTTCATCTGACCTTGACAAGCTTTGGATACCTCAGTGACCAGTGGTGGTTAAGAGAGTGGGTTCTGGAGCCAGGTTTCCCTAGTTGAATCCCAGCTTTGCCACTTAGTAGGGTATGACATTGGGGAAGAAAAGTAAGCATGGTTCTCTTTTCCTCATCTTTAATGGTGATATTAGTACACACCTCACAGGGTGTTTGTACACTGCTTGGAACAGTACTCAGCATGTAGAATGTACCTAATATTTTTTATTATTTCAGTTGTTATTATGGACAAAGTAGAAGTGATAATGCCTGCATTGCAAGGTTGTTTGGAGGATTAAATGAGATAATGTATGTCCAATATCTAGCACAATGCCTATCATAATCTAGGCACTTAACAAGAGTGACTAATAATAGGTGAGAATTTTGTGAGGTTTCTCCATGCCAGGCACTGTGGAAGTATTTTATACACATTCTTACAGCAACCCTTTGAGGTAAATACTGGTAATACTATTTTACTAAGGAAATAATTAAGGCATAGAGAAGTTAAATAATTTGACCAAAGTTGGAGAAAAGCTGGCATTTTAGTTACAATAATGTGAGTTGCTCTAAAGGATAAACCCATAGATCTTAGTGACTTAAAACACTAGAATATTATTTCTCATGGAAAATCCAAAATGGTGGTCCTGATTGGTGGGAAGCCCTCCTCTAAGTAGTGATCCAAAGATCCAGGCCTTTTCTATCTAGTGGTTCCACAATCTTTTACATGTGACCTCCGAGATAGCCATGATTGTCTGCCTCAAGAAAGCAGAAGGGGAGAGAACAAGGAGAATTATACAAGGGAGAGCTTTATGGGCAAGGTCAGGGCACATAGCATTTGTACATATTTCACTAGCTAGGATTTAGTTATGGTCACACTTAACTGCAAGGGGGGCCAAGAAATGTAGTCTAGCTGTGTGCCAAGGAAGCATAGGGTTTGGTAATAAGTCAACAGTCTGCCACGGTGGCAGAGATGGGAGACACAGCCAGGGATGTCTGACCCCAAGTAATTAACCAATATACCTACTGTCTTTATGTCCTCTCTTTCTCCAAAAAGCAGTTGGAAAGCTATAAAATATCATAAAAATAGAAGTTCTTGTCCCTATCCTTAGCTCAGCCTCTGTAGAACTGAAACCTCTGACCCTCTTGTGATATAATATGAATTAAAAATACTTTCCTAGAGCTGGAATCATAAAAGAACGGCTTTAATGGCCTGATTCATGAATACTGTATTTATTTGGCTGCTAACACTCCTCAGTATTAGATCAACATGCACCATTCATGAAAATTCACTCTTTTGATCTGCTGTCTACTGGAGGTTTCTGTATTTTTTTTTTTTTTTTTTATTGTACTTCAGGTGAAGACTTACAGAACAAATAGTTTCTCATGAAACAGAAGTACACATGTTGTTTTATAACATTGGTTAACAACCCCTCAACATATCAACCCTCTAACTTCTCAACCTTTTTGTTTTTGGTGAAAATACACGTAGCCAAAGATACACCATTTCAAAAATTTCTGCATACACAATTCAGTGACATTGACTACGCTCTTCCAATTGTGCTGTTATTCTCACTTAAGATGAAGGCTTCCAGAACAAAATAGTTTCTCATTTAACAGTTACTACAAATGTTGCCCTATGACAATGGTTAACAATCTCACAACACATCAACAATATCCTTACTCAACCTTGTGTTCCCTGTCATCAGCTTCCTTTTCCCTTCTGCCTTCTGGCCCTTGTCACTGGACTTCTGTACCTCATTAGTCTCATTTGGTTTTACCGGGCTATCCACTCCCAGGCCGAAGAGTGAACCTCGGAGGTAACTTTACCACTGAGCTAAAAGGGTGTCTGGGGGCCATACGCTCGAGGTTTCTCCAGTCTCCTTTAGGCCAGTAAATCTGGTCTTTTTTTTTTTTTTTGTGAGTTAGAATTATGCTCTACATCCTTCTCCAGCTATGTCCAGAACCCTCTGTTGTGATCCTGGTCAGAGCAGTCAGTGGTGGTAGCTGGGCACCATCTAGCTGTACTGGACTCAGTCCGGTGGAGGCCTTGGCAGCTGTGGACAATTAGTCCTTTGGACTAATCTTTTCCTTGTGTCCTGTTCTCTTCATTCTCCCTTGCTCCCGAAGGGATGAGACCAGTGGATTATCTTAGATGGCCGCTCACAGGCTTTTAAGACCCCAGACACTACTCACCAAGGTAGAATGTAGAGCATTGTCTTTATAAGTTGTGCCATGCCAATTGAGCTAGATGTTCCCTGAGACCATGGTCCCCAGAGCCGTCCTCCCAGCAATTCAGTCCCTCAGGGAGTTTGGATGTGTCTACGGGGCTTCCATGACCTTTCCTTGTACAAGTTGTGCTAGTTTTTCCTGTATTGTGTACTGTCTCACCCTTCCCCAAGATACCACTTATCTATTATCTATTTAGTATTCCCCCCCTCCATCCCTGGCAACCAACAAAGATTGTTACATTTTGTGTGTGAACGTTTTCATGGGTTTTTACAATAGAGGTCTCATACAATATTTGTCCTTTTGTGATTGACTTATTTCACTTAGGATAATGTCCTCCAGTTTCATCCATGTTATGAGATGGTTCACAGATTCATTGTTGTTCTTTCTTGTTGCATAGTACTCCATTGTGTGTATGTACCATAGTTTGTTTATCCATTCATCTGTTGATGGGCATCTAGGTTGTTTCCATCGTTTTACTATTGTGAACAAAGCTGCCATGAACACAGGTATGCATATGTCTATTCGAGTGACGAATCTTACTTCTCTAGGATATATTCCTAGGAATGGGATTGCTGGATCGAATGGTATGTCTATTTCTAGCTTTCTGAGGAAGCGCCGTATCATTTTGCATTCCCACCAGCAATGCAAAAGAGTTCCCATCTCCCCGCAGCCCCTCCAACATTTATTTTCAGTGTCTTTGATTTGTGCCAGTAATGCTGGGGTGAGATGGTATCTCATTGTGGTTTTAATTTGCATTTCTCTAATGGCTAGTGATCGCGAGCATTTCCTCATGTGTCTGTTGGCCATTTGAATGTCTTCTTTGGTGAAGTGTCTGTTCATTTCCTTTGCCCATTTTTTCATAGGATTATTTGCCTTTTTGTTGTAGAGGTGTTGGATTTTCTTGTAGATTACGGAGGTTAGGCCTTTGTCTGACTTGTACTGTCCAAAAATTTTTTCCCAGTCTGTAGGTTCTCTTTTGACTCTTTTGGTGAAGTCTTTTGAAGAGCATAGGTGTTTGATTTTTAGAAGATCCCAGTTATCGAGCTTATCTATTGCGTTTTGTGCATTGATGGTTATGGTTTGTGTCCTGTTAATGCCATGTATTAAGGCCTGAAGTGTTGGTCCTATTGTTTCTTCTATGAACTTTATAGTTTTAGGCTTTATATTCAGGTCCTTGACCCATTTTGAAGTAGCTTTTGTATACGGTCTGAGGTATGGGTCCTGTGTCATTTTTTTGCAGATAGATATCCAGTTTTGCCAGCACCATTTGTTAAAAAGACTGTCTTTTCCCCATTTGATAGACTTCGGGCCCTTGTCAAAGATCAGGTGACCGTAGGTGGATGGATTTACATCTGGGTTCTCAATTCTGTTCCATTGGTCAATGTATCTGTCGTTGTACCAGTACCAGGCTGTTTTGACTATTGTAGCTGTATAGTAGGTTCTGAAGTCAGATAGTGTGAGTCCTCCAACTTTATTCTTCTTCTTCAGTAGTGCTTTACTTATTCGGGGCTTCTTCCCTTTCCATATAAAGTTAATGATGAGTTTTTCCATCTCTTTGAAGAATGTGGTTGGTATTTGGATCGGAATTGCGTTGTATTTGTAAATTGCTTTGGGTAGAATTGACATTTTCACAATGTTGAGTCTGCCTATCCATGAGCATGGTATGTTTTTCCATTTATGGAGATCCCTTTGGGTTTCATGCAGTAGTGTTTTGTAGTTTTCCTTATATAGGTCTTTTACATTCCTGGTCAGATTTATTCCTAAGTATTTTATCTTTTTAGGGGCTATTGAAAATGGTATTGTTTTCCTGATTTGCTTTTCATCATTCTCCTTATTGGTGTATAGAAATCCAACTGATTTTTGAATGTTTATCTGTATCCTGCTACTCTGCTGAATCTTTCTATTAGTCGCAGTAGATTTCTCATGGAGTCTTTAGGGTTTTCTGTGTATAGGTCATATCATCTGTAAACAGGGACAGTTTAACTTCTTCATTACCAATTTGGAAGCCCTTTATTTCTTTTTCTTGCCTTATTGCTTTAGCTAGAACTTCCAGCACAGTGTTAAATAGGAGTGGTGATAAAGGGCATCCTTGTCTTGTTCCTGTTTTCAAGGGGAATGTTTTCAGCCTCTCTCCATTAAGAATGATGTTGGCCGTTGGTTTTGCGTAGATGCCCTTCATTATGTTGAGAAATTTCCCTTCTACACCTATTTGATTGAGAGTTTTTATCAGGAATGGGTGTTGGACTTTGTCAAATGCCTTTTCTGGGTCAATTGAGATGATCATGTGATTCTTTTCTTTCCTTTTATTTATGTGGTGGATTACGTTGATTGATTTTCTAATGTTGAACCATCCTTGCATACCTGGTATGAATCCTACTTGGTCGTGGTGTATTATTTTTTTGATATGATGCTGAATTCTATTGGCTAGAATTTTGTTCAGAATTTTTGCATCTATATTCCTGAGAGATATTGGTCTGTAGTTTTCTTTTTTTGTGACCTCTTTTCCTGGTTTTGGTATCAGCGTTATGCTGGCTTCATAGAATGAATTTGGAAGTGTTGCTTCCTCTTCTATGCTCTGAAATAGCTTGAGTACTACTAGTATAAGCTCTTCTGTAAATGTTTTGTAGAATTCTCCAGTGAAGCTATCTGGGCCAGGGCTTTTTTTGGTTGGGAGTTATTTTTATTATGTTTTCAATCTCTTCTCTTGTTATGGGTCTGTTCAGATTTTCAACATCACTTTGTTGTAGTTTGGATAGGCTGTGTGTTTCTAGAAATGTTTCCATTTCCTCTAGGTTTTTAAATGTGTTGGAGTATAGTTTTTCATAATATTCTGTTATAATCCTTTTTATTTCAGTTGGGTCTGTTGTAATGTCCCCCATTTCATTTCTTATTTGGGTTATTTGTGTCCTCTCCTGTTTTTCTTTTGTCAGTCTGGCCAGTGGTTTGTCGATTTTGTTGATTCTTTCAAAGAACCAACTTTTGGTTTTGTTGATTCTTTCTATTGTTTTTCTGTTCTCTATTTCATTGATTTCTGCTCTGATCTTTATTATTTCTTTTCTTCTGGTGGTTGTGGGCTTTTTTTTTTTTTTTTTTTTTGCTGTTTTCTTTCTATTTGTTTGAGTTCTGTAGTTAATGTTTTAATTTTGTCCCTTTCTTCTTTTTGGATATGTGCATCTGTTGCTATAAATTGTTCTCTGAGGACTGCCTTTGCTGTGTCCCAAAGGTTTTTGTATGATGTGGTTTCATTCTCATTTGATTCTAGGAATTTTTTGATTCCATCTCTGATTTCTTCTATTACCCAGTGATGTGTAAGCAGGGTATTATTCAGTTTCCAAGTAGTGGTTTTTTTTCCTTGCTCTTTCTATTGTTAATTTCTACCTTGATGGCATTGTGGTCAGAGAAGATACTGTGAATTATCACAACGTTTTGGATCTGGTTGAAGATTGCTCTGTGGCCTAAGATGTGGTCTATTCTGGAGAACGTTCCACGTGCCTTGGAAAAGAATGTGTATTTTGCAGCTGTTGGGTGCAGTGTTCTATATATGTCTGTGAGGTCAAGTTGGCTGATTGTGCCCTTTAGGTCTTCTGTATCTTTGCTGAGTTTCTTCTTAGTCGTTCTGTCCTTTACTGAGAGTGGTGTGTTGAAACCTCCTACTATTATTGTGGAACTGTCAATTTCTCTTTTCAGTGTTGTTTGAGTTTCTTTTATATATTTTGGAGTCCTGTCATTGGGTGCGTAGATGTTTATTATGGTTATGTCTTCATGATGGATCATCCCCTTAATCATTATATAGTGTCCTTCTTTGTCTTTTATGGTAGATTTTGTTTTAAAGTCAATTTTATTTGAGATTAGAATTGCCACTCCTGCTCTTTTTTGGTAGTTGTTAGCTTGATATATTTTTTCCAACCTTTGACTTTTAATAAATTCACATCTTTGTTTCTAAGGTGTGTCTCCTGTAGACAGCATATTGATGGATCCTGTTTTCTTATCCATTCTGTCACTCGTGTTTTTATGGGTGCATTGAGTCCATTTACATTCAGTGTAATTATTGATAGATGTGAGTTTGTTGCTGTCATTTTGTAGTGCTTTTTTTGTGGTGCTGACGTTTTCTTTGTTCTTCTTTCTCTCTTGTGTTGAGTTCCTTTTGTATGTGGATTTTTTTTCATTTCTTTTGTTTTTGTAGGTTTTGTTTTTGCTAAGACTTTATGTTTTTCCTCTTTATTTTTATGAGTATGTTTTTTAACTTTCTTTGTGGTTACCATGAATTTTACCCTTATCTTTCTAAGTTTGAAGCAGTCTACCATTACTTGGTATCACCTTGCCTTCCTCTCCATTAGAAGGTTCTACACCTTTGCCGTTTATTCCCTCTTTTATCATTTTGATGTTGTAGTCATTTACTGATTAACTGCTCTGACGCCCTGTTATATTTCTTTTGGTTTTGGATAGTCCTCAAGAGTTCATTTCCTAGAGTGGTATCTGGCTCATACGATCCTGCGTCCTAGGTTCTGCCTGTGAGCTGAAGCTGTTTGTCCTCAGATCTAAGAACTCGCTTTAATAATTCTTGTAAGTTTGGTTTGACTTTTATATATTCCCTTAATTTCTGTATATCTGGAAATTACCTACTTTCACCATCAAATTTGAATGAGTTTTGCAGGATATGTTATTTTTGGCTGGCAATTTTTTTCTTTCAAGATTTTATATATATCATCCCATTGCCTTCTTGCCTGCCGAATAATCTGAGCTTAGTGTTAACGTTTTTCCTCTGTATGTGACTTCTTGTTTCTCACGAGCTGCTCTCAGGATTCTTTGTTTGCCTTTGGTTTTGGCGAGTGTGAATATGATATGCCTTGGTGATTTTCTTTTGGGGTCTCTTCTATATGGGGTTTGCTGAGCTTCTTGGATGGCCAGCTTTTCATCTTTCATGATATTGGGGAAGTTTTCTGTCAGCAGTTCCTCAATGATCGTCTCTGTGTTTTCTGTTTACCCCCCTGTTCTGGAATTCCAATCACTTGCAGATTTTTGCTTTTGATTGTGTCCCAGATAACTCTCAGGGTCTCTTCAGTTTTCTTTGTTCTTTTTTCTGAGGTTTCCTGAAACAGAGTTGTATCCAAGTGTTTGTCTTCAATTCCACTGATCCTGTCTTCCACCATTTCAAATCTGCTTCTCAGCCCTTCTATGACATCGTCCATTTCTGAAATCTTGTTGTTTATCTTTTGGATTTCTAATTGTTGTCTTTGTATAATTTCTAGTTGTGAATTTATTTTGGCATTTTGTTCCTGCATTATTTTCCTGAATTCTTCCAATTTTTTGTCTGTATTTTCCTTGAATTTGTCTATTTTTTCCTCATGTTTGTCAGCTTTTTGCCTCAGTTCTTGGAGAATTCTGAGTATTAGAGATTTGAATTCCCTATCAGGTAGTTCTAGTGCATTTTCTTCCAGAGGAGAGTCATCTGGTGTTTTGTTTTGGACGCCTACTGGTACCATCCTGTCATTTTTTTGTAAATGTTTTGTTATTGTCTGCTGTCTTTGGGGCATTCGGTAGTTATTTTTCTTGTTTATTGATTGTAGATTTGTTTGTTTCATCCCTTTTTTAAAAAAAATTTTGACTTTGTCTAAGTGGGCAGACTGTGCTCTTTGTTATTTGCTCATCTTTAGGCACAATACTTTTCGCCTCCTTCTTCAAATGGAAGGGTCAGTCACTCAGATATGGTACGGCAGGGCAGGTGTAGCTGAAGAGGAGTTACTGGGACGGTTGTTTGTGGCACTTACTACAGCCACCAGAGCTGGTAGGTAATCAGTGCAGGACAGGTTCTAGTAGGCCGTCCCTGTGGTGCTTGGTGGTGTGATGTCAAATGCACGGTGCAGGTAGGCAGGATGAAGTGGGGAGATTTTTATATGTGGAGTTAAGATGGATATGGGAGAGAGGAGAGTGGAACAGGAGCCAAAAACATACAAACAAACAAAAAAGAATGCTAGGGGAGCTTGCTGTTGGAGTGGAGAGATGACAGACTATGAAATGGAGAAAAACAGACTGGGGAGGCAGAAGAAAAGAAAAGAATGAATAAATAAGAATAAGAAAGGTTAAAGAACTGCAAAGTTCCCAGGGATCCCACCAGTGCAGCTATGAGGTCTGGCAGGTCACTCTCAGGTGTTGCAGTACAGCCTGGGTAGAAGGCGTAGAGGTATACAACACCAGGTATTCAGGGAACAGAAAGAGAAGGAAGATATAGAGTGACGAGAAACTGAGCAATGAAAAAAGACAGAAGGGGAAAAAGAGGAAAAACAAAATAAAACAAATTAAAAGAAAAAAACAAGAAAGGCCCCCAAAGCAACAAACAAACAAGCAAAAACCAACATAAAAAGAAATGTCCTCAGGGATCCCTCTGCACGACTGTGGAAGCTGAAGGGGCGTCCCCCTGCCACGCAGCTCAGCCTGGCCAGAAAGGGCTCCCAACTCAAGAAAAGGAAAAGAAAACAAACAAACAATTCAAAACAAACAAATGAACAAAAGCCCTGGGATCCCACCAATGCGGCAGCCCAAACTGGGAAGCAGCTCCACACTCGAACAGAGCTCCGCAGCCCCTCAGGAAGAAGCAAAGATGGTGCACGGAGCCAGGTACTTGAGCAGAGGGAGGGGGAGGTGGTGAGAGGCAAGTAAGAAGTCAAAAGAAGCAGAAAAAAAAAAAGCAACACTAGCAGCCAACAAATGGCACTCAGAGAGCCAGCTAGTGCCGGCTGGTGTTTCTGGACAAGAGACTGTGTCCGTGGAAAGCAGAGGGGGCCAAGTGTGGGTGAAGAAGGGTAGAGAGTGGGAAAGCATATATCACAAATTACCAGAGCTCTGCAGCCCCTCAGGAAGAAGCAAAGATGGCGCACGGAGTGAGGTACTTGAGCTAAAGGAGGGGGAGGTGGGGAGAGGCAAGGAAGAAATAAAAAGAAGCAGAAAAAAAGCAACACCAGCAGCCAACAAATGACACTCAGACAGCCACCCGTTCGGGTGTGTGGAATCCAAGCAGCCACTGTTTCCTGGTCAAGAGACTGTGGCCACGGGAAGCAGAGGAGGTCGAGTCGGGGTGAAGAAGTGTGGGGGGTGGGAAATCATATATCGCCAATTGCCGGTTGTTTTGTCTCCCGCTGGAAGCTCCGTGAGTCTGCTTTCTCGTACCCCCGTTTGCTGGTCTCCAATAGGAGTCCGAGATGGCGGATCCGCGCTGCATTAGCTGGTAGGGGACCTCTGCATAAATCTCTCCTTGCTCTCTGTTCTCTGTCAGTGTTCTCACTCCATTTGGTGCTTGGCTGAGTTCTTTATCTCTTCATTTGGTGTTTTAGGGTTTCAGGATTGTTGTATTCTCTGTTCAGCTTAGTTTTTCAGATCTTTGCTGTGGAGGTACGGCGTGGTGCTTCTGCCTAGACTGCCATTTTGCTGGAACTCTCTGGTTTCTGTATTTTTTGAGTTATGTTTACTAAATACTAAGCTAAGTCAACCTCACCCAAAATTCCACTTTTTAAGGCCTTTAACTGAAAAACAGCAAACAGCCAATAGTAACTAAACTTTTGATTGTGTATTTTTAGAGTCTTGTAATTCCAGCCTATGACACTTAGGTTTACCCAGAATTAGATTGTCCTTCCATTGAAATTGCTTCTTGGAAATTGTTTTGGCCCCAGGCTGCATTAGCTTCTTTGAGAACATAAAAATGTTTAAAATATCATAGGCAAACTATGTCAGAAATCAGATAAGAACATGGTACCCACCTGTGTCTAGTATCAAATCTCCCTAAATGAGTTATACTCGACAACACTTTACAAGATTATTTGATATCTTGTGGAAGACTTTTCAGTCCTGTGATTCCTACAGCTCTATGTCACCTTGTGGTGAGAATCAGAACTATCAGGGTAATATATTGTTCCTGGTAGCAGGTCCCTTAGTTAGTATTTGGCACAAAAAGAGAGCTTGAGAATATTGAAATTTTCTCCTTCTCTTGTATGTGACATTTTGGAAAAGGTTACTCTATATGTCACAATGCAGCATAACATTCTTCTAAATAAGAACATGCTCAAAACTCCACCTAAATGAGGAATAAAAGTGGAAATCAGGAAGAATGGTAATTCAAGGTTAACCCTAGTCGCTGTGGCTATTGGAATTATACAAAAAAGAAATATGGCTTTGGAAGACTCAGTCCTGTGGAGAGACAGAGTCACATGAGGTCGGGAAGACCATCTCCCATTACAGTCTAGACAACTCTTCACCCTCAGTATTTGGCTGCTGCTGCTATAAGATGTCTACCCTCTTCTGGAATAGGATGGTGTTATGGATTGAATTGTATCCCCCCAAAATATGTGTTGGACTCCTACACCTGTAATTGTAGAAAGAAGTCCCAGCAGTGCAAATGGTTAAGTGCTCAGCTGCTAAGGGAAAGATTGGCGATTTGAAGAAGAAAGACCTGGCAATCTGCTTCTGTAAAGATTTGTTGTTATTGTAAGGAGCCATCATGTCAGTTCCAACTCATAACGCCAATTTGTGCAACAGAATGAAACACTGCCTAGTCCTGCACCATCCTCATAATCGTTGCTATGCTTGAGCCAATTGTTGCAGCCACTGTGTCAATCCATCTTGTTGAAGGTCTTCCTCTTTTTTGCTAACCCTCTACTTTACCAATCATGATGTCCTTCTCCAGGGACTGGTCCCTCCTGATTAACGTGTCCAAAGTATGTGAGACAAAGTCTCACCATCCTCTTTTCTAAAGAGCATTCTGGCTGTACTTCTTCCAAGACAGATGTGTTTGTTCTTCTGGCAGTTCATGATATATTCAGTATTCTTCTCCAACACCATAATTGAAAGGCAGCAATTCTTCTTCGGTCTTCCTTATTCATTGTCCAGCTTTCGCATGTATATGAGGTGATTAAAAATATCATGGCTTGGGTCAGGTGCACCTTAGTCTTCAAGGTGACATCTTTGCTTTTCAGCGTTTTTTTTTTTTTTTTTTTTTTTTTTACCCAATTCAATACATTTGATTGCTTGACTGCTGCTTCCATTGGTGTTGATTGTGAACCCAAGTAAAACGAAATCCTTGACAACTTCAATCTTTTCTCCACTTATCATGGTGTTGCTTATTCGTCCAGTTGTGAGGATTTTTGTTTTCTTTATGTTGAGGTGTAGTCTTAAGTGCTTCAAATCCTCTTTACTTTCAGCAAGGAAGGTTGTGTCATCTGCTTATTGAAGAAAAGATTTAAAACAAACAAACAAACAAAAAACAAACCTATTGCCATCGAGTCGATTCCACCTCATAGCGACCCTATAGGACAGAATAGAACTGCCCCATAGAGTTTCCAAGGATTGGGTGGTGGATTCCAACTGCCAACCTTTTTGGTTAGCAACCAGGCTCTTAACCACTGTGCCACCAGGGCTCCGAAGTAATGATTACAGCCTAGAAAACCCTATGGGCAATTCTACTTTGTCACATGGGGTCGCTATGTGTCAAAATTGGCTGAGGGGCACTCAACAAAACAACATATTGTGAATGTAATCCCATTTCAGAATAAGGCTTTCTTTGTTATGTTAATGAGGTCATACCAGTGTAGGGTGTGTCCTAAAACTAATTACTTCTGAGTTATAAAAAAGAGCAGATTAGACACAGAAGGAAGCACAAATGGAGGAAGGGGTGGGGGGATAGGTGCCATGTGAAGATGGCCAAGGAACTGAGGAACACTGGGGCAAGAGAAGCCGACACAAAGATCTTCCCCCAGAGCCCACAGAGAGAGAAACTTACCCTATAGCCTGTGCCCTGAATTCAGACTTCTAGCCTCCTAAACTAAACTGTAAGGACATAAATTTCTGTTCTTTAAATTAACTCACTTGTGGTATTTCTGTTACAACATCACTTAGAAACTAAGACAGATGGGAACAAACCAATATCAGCCACTCTGGAGCTCCTTCAGCAGGAGATGAGACCAACAGAAACCTGCCCGTACATAGAACATTTGCCCTTAAGAATGTTAAGAAAAAGATGAATGTGAGAGAGGCTCCAAGGATAATTTTCTGATATGTGCTCTTTTCCATCTTTAGCTTGTTGCTACTTTTTAGAAATACTCAGAGGTGAAGTTGCTGGAGATTTCCTGCAGAAAGGGCTATAATAGACCCTTCACCTCAGCCTGGAGATTCTAAACTGCCCTCCTAAAATACGGCTTGCCTTGCCTGATCTCATTAGCTGCCATTCTACCCTCTCCAACCAGGCCACTGTTACTAACTATATTTTATCCCCCAGGAAACTAAAAAGAAATTAAGAGCCACTATAGTTGGCTCTCACTCTTATTGCTAATTCATAATTTTTCATTATTTCCCACTTAAATAATAAAATGCTTTGATAGCTCATATTGAGAAGCAATATAGTGTCTCTTCTCTAGCAGAGGTCCCTGAGTGACGCAAGCAGTTTGCAACCAGCTGCTAACCTAGGGATTGACAGTTTGAACCCCCTGAGTGATGCAACAGAAGAAAGGCTTGGTAATCTGCTTCCATAAAGATTATAGCCAAGAAAACACCATGGAGCAGTTCTATTCTGTAACACATAGGGTCACTGTGAGTCAGAATTGACTTTATGGCACCCAACAACAACAGCCAGAGCTGGTCATTAACAAAACAAAACCCTTTGCCATTGAGTCGATTCTGACTCATAGAGACCCTGAGTCTACCAAAATCAGGCAGAATGAAAAAATATGTGTTCATTTCCCTTTGTTCATCCTTACCAGTTCCTTGCCAGCTTGACAGACAGATGACCTGTCCACTTTTAATAGTGATGCTTGAAGGGGATGTTGGTGCTTGAAGAGTTCAAAACCAAAGCCAAAAACTAATAGGATTTCCTCATTTATTTACTTACTTATCTTACTATATTTATTTCCATAAATATGAGCCTAAAACTATGGTCTTGACACATATTAATCTACCACCACCACCCACTACCACCACTACCACTACTTTGATTCATGTCAACCCCAGGTGTGTCAGAGTAAAACTGTGCTCCAGAGGGTTTTCAATGGCTGATTTTTCAGAAGTAGATCTCCAGGACTTTCTTCTGAGACACCTCTGGGTGGACTTGAACCACAACCTTTCAGTTAGCAGTTGAGCATATTAACCATTTGCACCACCCAAAGACTTCTTATATGTTAATAGTAACTAATATATTTTTTAACATACCTGATACCTGTTGCCATTGAAACATACGTAAGTAAATATCTAGTGATATTTGTTTGGCAATTAAGTAAAATCCATTTTGAGCAATTCAGATTTGCCAGTTTATACACCTGAATAAGATTAATGAGTTAACTAAATCATGGTGGCTGTATTTTTCAGACCACATGGAACAGTATTTTAAGTAGCTGATACCAGATTCTTGCCATATGCTTTTCTCATTCAAGGGGAAAATCCCAAAATCTGCTCTGTTTTAAAGAATATCAAATTGCAGTTTCCCATCCTGACTCAGATCTCCAGTTTCTAGACACTTATTGAGTTCTTTGTTAAAAATACATATTAACTAAAATCAATGAAGCAATTCTAAAACTCCTACACATTACCCTTTGGAATAAAACAATTAACTTGGGGGCTCTAATATTTCAGTGGGCAACAGACCAATTTTCTTATCCCACACTCAAAAACTCTAAGAGTTAGACATTCATTTTTTAAAACCAGTGTTGAATTTAGGGTATTTTTATTTACAAGTTACTGGTTATAAGGCAGTAAAATGAATTTATAGAGTATGGATTTTCTATTCCCTCCAGTCCATGAGGAATGTAAAACTGCAGTGGGTTATTTTGTGATAAATTTAAGATGGGAAGGAGTTTAAAAGTAAAGGGAAAGTGAAGAAACTCGAGGATAAGAATTATAATCATTTTCTCAAAGTGACTTTCATGATTCTGCAAGCACCAAGATTAAATGCCTCTACTGCAAACCCCTCAAGGCTCACTTCCTTGATTTCCATGCAAGTAGAAACACAGGGAAGAGAGGAATGTATTGCTTTCAATAATCAAAACAAATCAAAATTCTAATGAGAATAAAAGTAGAAAACATAGACAGCATCTTTGGTCCCAGAAATATAAATGGCTAAGATCATAAAATCAAAATACTAATGTACTTTATTAATCTAGGCCATAAGTAAAAATCTTTCTATAGCCGTGACCTGTAATTTAGTAAGATAAACAAGTATGATAAGCCTTAATGCTTCAAACTCTTTCAAGTAGAGGTGTGAGGTAAATGAAAGACTGCATTATGTATGCTCATATATTCATATTTGGTAAAGAAGAGGGTTAATGAGCCCTGGTGGCACAATGATTAAGTGCTCAGCTGCTAACTGAAAGGTTGGTAATTTGAACCCACCCAACGACTCCCTGGGACAAAAACTTTGCAATTTTCTTCTGTAAAGATTACAGCCATGAAAACCCTATGAGACAGTTATACTCTGTCACATGGGGTCACTATGAGTCAGAAACAATTCCTTGGTGCCCAGCAATAAACAACAAGTTAGAAGGTCAGTGAAAATGAAGTAAACCTTCAATGAAATGGATTGACACAATAGCCACAAAAATGGACTCAAACATACCAGTGACAACAAAGATGGCACAGGACCAGGCAACATTTCATTCTGTTATACAGAGCTGACTTGATGGTAACTAATAACAACAACAAGATATTCTCTCATATGGTGGGATTTAAAAAAAAAAAGGCTTAAAACAGGAATGTGATATGTTTATAGAATGTAAGTTGACTTGCTCTTAGGGTTAGACAAGTAGGTAAAACTCATACAGTCTCCAGTAGAAACCAATATAGTGTCCTGTGAAGTGAAATAGCATATTAAGAGGTTGAGTTATTTCTTAAAGATTTGGCAATTAAGAAATAACTGCTGTCAGGAATAGGAGTAGGAAATGGAATGCATGGTTAATTGCCTCCGTGAACTACTGTCATGAGACCAGAAGAACTGGATGGTGCCCAGCTATCATTAATGAATGTTTTAATCAAAGATTCTATAGCAGAATCCTGATCAAAAGGGGGAAATATGAAAGAGAACTTCAAATTCTCATGGACTCTAGACTTTCTAGAGCCATGGAGGCTGGATGAACCCCTGAAACTATTGTCCTATGATAATCTTTAAATCTTAAACCAAAAATATTCCCTAAAGTCTTCCTTAAACCAAAAAATAGTTTAGCTTAATTACTCAAGAATGTCTACTTTGAGCATTGCGCTTTTTTTTTTTAATTATGCTTTAGATGAAGGTTTACAGAGCAAATTAATTTCTCCTTAAACAAGTAATACACATATTGTTTTGTGACATAGGTTGACAACCCCACAATGTGTCAACACTCTCCCCTTCTTGACCTTGGGTTACTCATTTCCATTTGTCCAGCTTTCCTGTCCCCTCCTGTCTTCTTATCTTGCCCCTGGGCTGGTGTGTCCGTTTAGTCTCATATGCATGGTTGAGCTGTGTGTATTATTGTTTGTTTCATGGGTCTGTCTAATCTTTGGATGAAAGGTGAACCTCAGGAATGGCCTCAGTATAAAGTTAAAAGAGTGTCTGGGAGCCATACTCTTGGGATTTTTCTAGTTTCTGTCAGACCAGGAAGTCTAATTCTTCTTTGTGAGTTTCAATTTTGTTCTACATTTTTCTCCAGCTCTGTCTGGGACCCTCCATGTGATTCCTGTCAGTGCAGTTGGTGATGGTAGCCAGGCACCATCTAGTTGTGCTGAACTCAGTCTGTTGGAGGCTGTGGTAGTTGTGGTCCATTAGTCCTTTGGGCTAATCTTTCCCTTGTGTCTTTGGTTTTCTTCATTCTCCCTTGCTCCAGATGGGGTGGGACCAGTGGAGTATCTGAGATGGCTGCTCACAAGTTTTTAAGACCCCAAATGTTACTTGCCAAAGTAGGATGTAGAACACTTTCTTTATAAACTATGTTATGCCAGTTGAGCTGGATGTTCCCCGAGACCATGGTCCCCACAGCCCTCAGCCCAGCAATTCGGTCCCTCAGGGAGTTTGGATGTGCCTATGAAGCTTCTACGACTTTGCTTTGGTCAAGCTGTGCTCACTTCCCCACTATTATGTACTGTGTCGTCCTTCACCCAAGTTGCCATTTATCTGTTGTTTATTTAGTGTTTTTCCCTTCCCGCTTCTCCCCTCCCCCCCCTCATATCCATCAAAGATTGTTTCTTTCTTTTCATGAGTTTTTATAATAGTGGTCTCATACAGTATTTGTCCTTTTGTGATTGGCCTGTTTCACTCAGCATAATGCCCTCCAGATTCATCCATGTTGTGAGATGTTTCACAGATTCATCATTGCTCTTTATTGTTGTGCAGTATTCCATCGTATGTACATACCACAGTTTGTTTATCCATTCATCTGTTGATGGGCACTTAGATTGTTTCCATCGTTTTGCTATTGTGAATAAGAGCGTTGTGCTCTTTTAAAGAATTATCTGTATGGGATCAAGCTGACAACAGTAACTCAAAACAGTAGATAGGAAACTTTGGGGATAGTGGGTTTATGTTAACAGGGGAGGAAAAATTCAGAAAAGGACTATGAGAATGGTTGTACAACTTGACGAATGTAATCAATGTCACTGAACTGTGCATGTAGAAATTGTTAAATGAGTGTATGTTCTGCTGTGTATATTCTCAACAACAACAATATTATTAAAAATAAGAAATAACTGCTGGCTTACATGAGGAATTTATGATAACCCTCAAACGTGGGATAAACATAATTTCTTCATGTAGTCAACATCCTAAAACCTGACCAAATCATTCATAACGTGCTATTTCAGAACACATGAACAAAACTGCTTTTGGTGGAGATGAATGGGTAATCACGACTAGATCACCAGCACCTCTCTGCCAGATTTGGTTCCAGTTCACTACCACTCATTCTGAATTGATGAGCTTTTGCACTACAGGTGATTCTTTAATATTATTACTGCATTTTTTGAAAGTTCCATGTGTTCTTAGGTGCTTTAAGTAGGGTAGAACCAAAAATGCAGAGGGATATTTTAGGGAAAGTCTCTCTTCTCTACAATAAGTATTCACCATTCCCCTTGGAGGAGAGGGAAAAATTACATAAAGAAAGAAAATTCTGGTATATCAAACTATCTTTATAGAGAAAAGATTTGGATGACTATAAAAATGATTTAGTTTTCAGTTATCTTAAATGCAACATTCACCTGAGATTGACCTTTTAGGAAACTCAGTAAAAGTGCTTCTCCAAAGAATCAGAAGATTTACTCTGATTGTTAGTCAAGATTTAGCTTTGTGATTTCTCTCTCAAAATTTCCCTGAACTCTGCATTTTACACACACACACACACACATACACAGCTGTTGCTGATGATATGAAAAGTGTTCTAGGAAACCAGAACAAAGATTGGAGAGGAGAGATTAAATGTGGGTGATTTCTCTGAAGGCTTCAGTTGTCAGTTGAAAGCACTCTACCTCCAGGTGGGCCTAAAAATTTGGGGTTTAGCAAAATTTGCCCCTTCATCCTCATCTTAGACACCTAGGATAGAGTATAATAGCCATCAGGAATGGAACAATTTGGAAAGATTAATTCTAAGACATTAGTGACTTGGAATTTGATAGACTAAGACTGTGGTAGGCATAATAATGGGCCCCCAAAGATGCTCATATCCTAATCCCTGGATCCTGTGAATGTTTAGTTATACGGCAAAAGGAAATTAAGGTTTCACATTGAATGAAGGTTGCTAATAAACTATCTTTAGATAGCGAGAGTATCCTAGATTATACAGGTGAGCCCAGTGTGATCACAAGGGTCCTTAAAGGTAGAAGAGGGAGGCAGAAGAGTCATAGAAGGAGATTTGATGGCAAAAGTAAGATTGGAGTAATGAGATGTGAGAAGGACTCCACTCACATTTCTTGATTTGAAGATAGAGGAAGGGGACCATGAACCAAGGAAAATGAGAAGCCTTCAGAAGCTAGAAAAGGCATGAAAACAGATTGTCCCCTATATAGAGCCTCCAGAAAGGAATGCAGCTCTGTCAACACCTTGATTTTTGTGCAGACTTTGTGTCAGACTTCTGACCCACATAACTGTAAGACAATAAATTTATATTGTTTAAGTCACTAAATTTGTGATAGTCTGTTAAAGCAGAAATAGGAAAATAACACAGATTCTGGCAGTGAGTATGGAGTGTTGCTGTAACAAATATCTAAAAAAATGTGGAAGTAGCTTTGGAATTGGACACTAAGCAGAATCTGGAAGAATTTTGAGGAGCATGATAGAAAAAGCTTAGATTGTCTTGAACAAACTATATGTAGAAATATGGATGTCAATGACTCTTTTACGGAGGACTCTGAAGGAAATGAGGAACATGTTACTGGAAACTGGAAAAGAGAGATCCTTGTATTAGTGGCAGAAAAGTTAGTGGAATTGTGTCCTACCATTGTGTGGAAAACAGAACTTGTAAATGAAGAAATTGGACAGTTAACTGAGAATATTTCCAAACAATGTGTTGGAGGTGCATCCTGGTGTCTTCTTGCTGCTTTAGTAAAAACTGAGAGGAAGGAGATAAATTAAGAAAAGAACTGTTAAACAAAAAGTAACCAGAACTTGATGATTTGGGAAATTCTCAACCTAGCCAGGTTGCAGAAGTTCAGAGTACTGAATCATACGAAAGGCTATTTGAAGAGATTAAGTGTGTGACTCTAGATCCCCTTAGCCATCTCATCAGAAGCCAGAAATTGAGATGAGATGATTGAGGAAAGATCTGTGGAGGAGTCTCTTGTCTAATGGAGTAAATCTCCATGATATACACAGAAGACTGACAAGATTCTTAAAAATTTTATATCAGCAGAAACACTGCCAGCTGGACCAAAAAAGACAGAGAGACTGAGAAAGTTAAGTGAGTTGTAGAGAAGGTATGAAAAGACTATTGAGTGTCTTGAACAATAAACAAACCAGAAACATTGGTGTATTAGTCATCTAGTGCTGCTGTAACAGAAATACCACAAGTGGATGGCTTTAACAAACAATTTTATTCTCTCACACTTTAAGAGGCTAGAAGTCTGAATTCAGGGTGCTAGCTACAGGAGAAGGCTTTCTCTCTGTGTCGACTCTAGGAGAAAGTCCTTGTCAACAATCTTCCCCAATCAAGGAGTTTCTCAGTGCAGGGAACCCGGGTCCAACAGACACGCTATTCTCCTGGCTCCTGTTTCTTGGTAGTATGAGGTCCCTATGTCTCTCCGCTTGCTTCTCTCTTTTGTATCTCAAAAGAGATTGACTCAAGACACAGCCTAATCTTGTAGAGTCCTGCCTCATTAATATAATCAGCCTCTAATCCTGCCTCATTAACATCACAGAGGTAGGATTTACAGCACACAGGAAAATCACATTGGATGACAAAATGGTGGACAATCACACAATACTGGGAATCATGGCCTAGCCAAGTTGACACACATTTTTGGGGGACACAATTCAACTCATAAAAATTGGTATAGATGCTAGTTTAAAAGTAGAATTGACCTGGGAAAGTTAAGTTTATTTCTCCCTGCAAGAATTGAAAGAATCAAAGACTCTTGGAAACAGAAGAAACTTACAGATAATACCTAATAAGAGTTCAGATCCCCTCTTAAGAATATGAGATAGTTGTGAAGACAATGGAAAAGTAAGTGAATTTATAAATGTTTGGGAGATTTTATACTGGTGCTCTTTAATAGAAATTATGTAACTTTTCCTGGGATGGGATATATATGAAAACCTGATTTGACCAATATTTAGAACTTCTCATGTTGGAACAGACGATCCCGGGATGGGACTCTTCTGTAATAAACCAGATAATGCAAGAATCCAAAGTGATAAATTACGTGTAGATAGATTAAAGATGTGATGACTTTGTATTGCTGAATCCTTCAATCTGCAGAGAGATAGTCTTTGTTTAAAAGAATAGTAGAGGATAAATTTTTCAAATAGTTCTACTTGTCTGAAATTCTACCCACTATCCTTTGGATTCCTAATATAAAAACCAGTAACATTTGTGGAGAACTTATTATATTCCAGATCCTGTGCCTTGCACAACTTGAGTACGTTTATACATTTTTACAAAGACACTATAAGGTACATACCATTATCATCTCTATTATTCAGTTGAGGAAACTGAAGTACAAGAAAGTGAAGTAATTTGACCATGTGGTAAGCAGTAAAGTAGGAATTTAAACTCAAATCCGCATGACACTGGAAACCTAGCCATTAACCATCATATTGTCCTTCTTTTTAAAGTATCTGAAAATTAACTGCTCATATTTCAACCTCTCTGATACACCTGGAGAGTTGCATATCACTTGTAAAGAATAAAGATTTTCTCAGTATAGTAGCTAGATATAATATCTTCCCTGTAAGCTTCCTCTTACCCTAATAGAATAGAAAATAGTCTAAGCTGAGATCAATTGCCTATGCATCTCCAGAAAGGAATGGTAGTAAGAGCGAATATTGATTGAACACATATTTTAGCCCAAATACTAGGCCAAGTGCTTTCCATACATTATCTTATATAAACCTTACTCACGAGGGAGCCTATTTTACAAGAGGATGTGAACCAAGGCTCCAGACTCATACTGAGACCACTATGATTTCCTGCATTATGTAGAGTGACGTGTATATATTTTTGCATAGAGAAAAATCTGGTGTTTAGATAACCAAGACATTTTGAGTTCTATTTACCTGTTGGAGTGGGAGTCTGGAGGACAAACATGTAGTTGCACAGCCTGGAGAGGGCATGAATGTTTTGTGCCTGAAATATCCTTTGGCTGTTCAAAAAAGTTCCACATGATTCCTGGGTAGGCTATCCTCTCATAATCTTTCAATATTGAATGAAGCTTCCTCGCTTCATTTGTCTGAACCACCTTAAAATTCAAGGACAGTTTTCCTCTCATCCATTTTCAACAAGTTGCTATCACTGTTTCTCCAATCTGCTGTCTCACTCTGCAGCTGGCACCTCAGATCTATGTGGGCCCCTGAGTCATGGAGAGTGGGTACTTAGCAACCAGATCAGATAAGCACAGGATGTTCCATCTTTAATGACATGATTTACAGTTCTTTGTGGCCTTCCATATCATTTGTTAACATTTTAGACTGTAAACTGATCTAAAACCAGTTTAGATTAGGGAATAGACAGAGAAATCATTTCTAATCAGAGTCTAATGGACAAATATTATTATCTGAAATTTACCCTAACATTTTAGTGAGTTTTTTTTTTTCTCCTTAGCACTAGAAGTGACTTCAGTTGCATAAGAATAGATTTCAAAGGTTAACTCAATATTTCCCTGTTCTTACTTTCTTCTTCAGATTGAGGAAAATAAGAAAGGAGTTGTTGCTTGGAAAATATGAATAGCCACCAACTGATTTCCTGACATTTGAGTAAGCTTAGAAGCCCATCAGTAGTACATTATGAACCAAAGCCCGTTCAGATCATTTCATCGCTCCATTAATCATTGACTGTTCTTGACAAACTACAAAGGGAAATAAGACTGATACCATTCTATAGTATACCACCCAATCTCTGACCTGGAGAATCAGAATTTCCATTAGCTTGCCACATAGAATACAACATAGAATTTCTACATAGAATGCCACTAATGTGTACTCATGGAAGAGGAAATCTAAGAAAATGTCAATGTATATCAAAAACAGGCCTATTGAAAAGAAGATTATGTCTCATAACCAACAGGCAGGTTGGGAAACTTCATACATAGTATAATATAAATGAATGACACCATCAGAGTGGTTCTTGTCCTAAATTTCTTATACACAGTTTTGACTATAAAGTGTGCAATGCCCACATTTCTCTTTTTTCTTTCTTTTTTTCTTTTTTTGAGTAAGATACAGATTGTTTTTGTTAAAATGGAAATATCTGATTGGGGTAATGCCTGAGTTCATGTAACCACAAAGATCTGGGGAGAACAAGTAAAGGGAAAGGGATCTATGACTGGTAAGATAACGAAGTCAGAGAATCAGGAGAGGTATCACATGGAAAGGAGTCCCTGGGTGATGTAAACAGTTAACATGTTCAGCAGCTAATCAAAAGGTTGGCGGTTCAAGACTATCCAGAGACACCTTAGAAGAAAGGCCTGGTAATTTACTTCCAAAGTATCAGCCACTATAAACCCTATGGAGCACAATTCTACTCTGACATACATGGGGTTGCCATGAGTTGGAATTGACTTTACAACAAGCTGGTTTATCATGTAGAAATCCGGGTATGGAGGAGGAACAAGTGATTGGCCTGAGATCAGAGGGCAACCCCAGAGCAAGGTAAGGAACTGGATGGGGGTGGGTAGTGAAGAGAGAAGAGGCAACAGAGAGAGAAAGATAAGCTGAGGATGGGAGTTTTGGAGGAGACATTAGACAAAAGTCACCTTCAAAATTTTGCCAAGAGTTGAACTTGGATATATACAAATATGGTTGTCAAGTTGGCAGCACTTATCAAGAGGCCTAATATTGTCTATGCCTGTGATTCCATAATTCTATTTTGAGGATTTTATTCTAAGAAAATAATTCTAAATATAGAAAATTCATATCATAATTTATAATATCAAAAACTTGGCAACTCCCAAAATGTTCAATCATAGGTTAATCATTGAGTAAACCACGCCTACCTATTCAATTAAAGCCTACAAACACTTTGAAAATGATGTTTCAAAGAATATATAACAAAAATGTTTATGATCTAAGATTTAGTTAAGTAAACAGAATACAAAATCAAATACATAGAGTGATTGTTATATAAAAATGCGCTGACATTGACTAGGCATATCAGACTATTCTAAGTGACTATGTTTTGAGGGTGGAAGTTTTAGGTGATTGTATCCTCTCCATTATTTCTTTTGACAATTTGTATTTTCCTAATGTTGTTTAATGTGCCGGTATTATTTTTGCGATGAAAATTATTTGCTAACTATTAATATCACTATGATCACAAGGCTGTATCTTAAAGCTAGCTAAGTAGGTATCCTTTTCTTCTAAAGTCTTGAGTTTGGTCAAAGACAATGATCCCAGAGAGAGGAAGTCACCCTTAGGTTAACGATACGTGATCGGTTCTTCTTCCCAGCAGAATCTCTAAACAAGAACGAAAGATTTACCACCAACATCTGGAAAAAGAACACATTAGGATCGGTGTATCAGATCAATTAGTTGTGTTCTATCAGAAGAAAAATATAAATGTAACTGAGTTTTGTTGGAAATTGCAGTATCTTCAGAATAATTACTCCAAGTTTGCCTGAAAGTTAGCCAGAAAGATAGCCCCTTTTCAGAGGGTAATGTGGGGACACTTGAATCATCTGTCATCTTGAAAGTCCAATGTTGGCTGATTTTGATATTAAGCAGATGAGCTGTTATTGCTATCATAGTTGGATTTTGTTAGATAGGAGACAGAAATAGAGATGGATCTATTTTCTTCCCTTAGAGATCTGACATTTTAAAAGATATCCCTGCCAGTGGAGAATTTGGTGAAGGCTGCTCTTTTATAGCAGAAATTTTAAAGAAAAACATGTTGGGTGATGATTCATATGAGGGTGCCAGCCTATTTAAATGAAGAAGGGATATTAATGCTGAAAGGAACCTAGAAATATATCAGCTACTCAGGAGGAAAAGTATTTACATTTGTAAATCAAATCGCTTTTTGCAATATTCATGGATGGGTTGGGCCATCATTGAAACTAGAGGCAGCACGCAGAATGTGGTGGAAAGGGGCTGGAGTTGGAAGTTAGAGGTGAGTTTGAATCCTTTATCCACTGCCTTGAGAAACATACTTTATCTCTTTCAGGCCCAATTTGTTTATCTATAAAATGTAAATGATAGTAATAATGACAACCATGTATTAAACACTAAAGCCAGGCACTGTGCCAAATACTTTATATGCAATAGCTCATTTCATCCTTACATCGACTCCATGAGGAAAGTGCAATTAGGAATAAATAAAGCCATGTATATAAAGTAGCTGGCATAGTGCATAGCACATATAGAGATGCTCAATGCATATGTTTCCTTTTCCTTAACGAGAAAATCCACCACTCTGGTCCACAACCTACTAAAAATAGAATAGTAGATTGTTTGTTAGAGCACATAGCTTTTGCTGTTTTCTATCCATTTAGACAAATGGTACCTTGTCCTAATTTTGTTTTCCTGAAGGCAGATCCTCAGACAAGGATTTCGGTGCAATTAGTTAATTTAGGAGTGGAGAAATGAGATGGGGAAAGGAGAAAAGTCAATAAAGATGACATAAACAGGAACATGTACACTAATGTTCATTGCAGCACTATTCACAATAGTCAAAAGGTGGAAACAACCTAAATACCCATCAACGGATGAATGGATGAACAAAATGTGGTATATATATACCATAGAGTGTTCCTCAGCCATAAAGAGAAATTCCTGATACATGTTACAACATGGATGAACCTTGAAAATATTATGCTGTCTGAAGTAAGTCAATCACAGAAGGACAAATATGGTCTCACTTACATGAAATATCTAGAATAGGCAAATGTATAGAAACCAAAGTATATTACTTGTTACCAGGGGCAGGAGGGAGGGGGAAAAAGGGAAAGAAATATTGTTTAGGAAGCATTGAGTTTCTGTTTATGGTGATGGAAAATTTGGGAACAGATATTGGTGATGGTTGCACAACATGATTAATTTTTGTCACTGAATTGTACATGTGAAAAATCTTGGAATGGCAAATGTGCTATATATATTTTTACAACAATTTTTAAAAAGTCCATAAGATGTGAGTTATAACAAGTAGGTTACTGCTCTGGGCAACTGGGCCTCAATTCTGCTAGGGCCCCCTCTGACACTATGTAGAAAATAGCTCAGAAATTTCTTTTTAAGAGCTGAGGAAGCTGGGAAATTTATTGTCCCTGGTTGAGGGTCATTTCTGGGGCATAATTCTCTGCCACTCTGGCCGATCCCATGTTCACTCTGGCTGAGCAAGATCTCGCACCCAGAAAGGCTCTTAGGCAGAGGGCCAGGCCAGTGACCTATGGGATGAGCCGAGGGTACGTGACAGCTTCTTGATGCAATACTGAAATGTTAGGGTGTACCCTGGAAAGAAAGGGTCACTGAATTACAGTACATTTCCTTTATTTGAGTAGCTCAGGTATATGAAAGTGTGAGCCTTGCATAGACTCAGCAGAAATCACACCACATCTGTGGATTTACTTGAGACATAGACACACAGAGGGGCCATTTAACAAATTATCCTAGCTGTTCAGAGCAAGCAATTACACAAATAAAGCATGCTGCTGCCTTGCTGCTTGCATCCCCCTCCCTCGCTGTGAGCTCCAGCCAAGGACTTGTCCGGGGAGTAGGAGTCCAGGGTGTCAGAGAAACCTCTGCAGAGAGATGGTAGATGAGAAGGAGAAAGAAGCTTAACAACTTAAGGCCCCAAAGGCACATGGAATTCAAGGACCCAGAAGAACCCAGAACAGAAACTCTTGGATTAGCATAACCACCAAGCGGCAAATTCACTTTCCAAGTAATGCAATGGCCTAAATACGTATTTGGAACCAGGCAGGTGAACATGCTGGAAATCATGGTTCTTGAAGTTTCACAAACTCTGTGCTATGTCACCAGGTAAATGTTGAAAGTCATTTACCAGCAAGAGGTTCAAATGGAATTCCCACTATACTAGTCTTCTAGCAAACTGGATGGTAAAGGGCAGATCCGGGCAAGGGGGTGGGAATTGAGAAATAGGTAATAGGACGTGAGAAGAGGTGCATCACATTTGAGGGAAGAAATGGAGGTCCCACCTTATGAGGATGGGGATGAGGGGAACTCAGCAGTCCAGTTCATTCACTGGCTCTACAAAAATAAAGAAGACATTGCACCTGCTTTTAAGGAGCCCATATTTCAGTAGGGGAGACAGATGTGCAGGTAGACAGTGTTAATCCTCTCTAATAAATGTCACAATGAACTTAAAAAGAGGGTGCTTTGGGATGACAGAGGACAGACAGTTAGCTAGGGCCATGGGAGGGTGGAGAAAATACCCTGTGTGTAGCTAATGCTTATTGGAGTTTAGAAGGAGATTCGGCATGAATACTTAGTCTGAGGATGTAGGGTGGATGGATCATCTTGGAAAAAGAGAGGGTACCAAATGTAAGCTGCTATACCAAATATACCATCCACATAGGGGAGGAGAGAAAAAGAAGACCATGTAATCCTCTTGGTACTGGGGAACCAGCAGAGTGGTAAGCAAAGCTAAATAAGCCAACATCCTATGGACTCAAATTGAGTCCGTAGTTCTAATAATACTAACAAACCAGCAGTAGCTGTTGAATGGTTTCCCACTCATGGTGACCCCATGTGTGTTATGATAGAACTGGACTCTATTGGATTTTCAATGGCTGATTTTTCCGAAGTAGATCGCCAGGGTTTTCTTCCATGGCACCTCTGGGTGAACTCGAACTTCCATGCTTTTTGTTAGCAGCCCGTTGCGGTAACCGTTTGTACCACCCAGGGACTCCATTTTAATAATAGAATTCCTTTATTCTAGCCTCTAGTAGTACATTTCAAAATTTTAATTAAACATTTTCCTGGAAAGAAGGCATTGGCTTCAGTCATTATTGATTCTTTTTTTCATATTTAATATATCTGCACAAGCTTTGAAGCTTTGGAAATACTGGCATTGCACCCTTCTGTGACCCAGAGATGTGGACTTAGGATGGGAAGAGCTTATTTGAGAGTAACATCCCTCTCTATCTTTAATGAGCCTGGCGTGTGTGTGTGTGTGTGTGTGTGTGTGTGTGTGTGTGTGTGTGTGTATGTAAGCACGCATGCATGCGTGTGGGAGGGAGAGATCTGGGGAGGCCTTCTATCCATTTCTCTTCCACTGAAAATCTTTTCTTCTCTACAAAGGAAACTCCAAGAACAAAAAAACTTAGGCTTGCTTAGCCAGGCACACTTTCCCTAATCAAAGATATGAGGGAAGCTCTTTTGGTTGTACATAGAAGAAGGGTCACATTGGCATCCATTTTTGAAAATTGCATCATCGAAATGATGTTGGGGGTGTATTCCAGAGAGCTGGCTGGAGTATCAGGACTCACTTCCTTGGTCAGTGAGCAAAGACATCCAGCCCAGGAATTAGGGGTCCAGGAAACAGCCTGGCTTCAACTTGAGCACATTCTGGCTCATGGGCACCGTGCCCCCACAATTACATCTAAATTCTCCTGGAAGTCTCCAGCCACTCTCACTGGCCTTGAGAGTCAGAACAGTTGAGAAACTATTGCTGTACATCAGGAAGAGCTTAGATAAGGCTAGAACAGGGAGAGGGCAAATGATGTGAACTTAAGAATAAAACTAATTTGATAAGTTTCATCTCCATCAATGATAATTTTTTTCCCACAACTCAACTTAGACCTACATTTTGGCTGTGATTTATTATTAGATACTTTGGCCAGGGATGTCCAAGATATAGATTTGGATAAAACAATGCTTGTAAATATTCATTTGTTTAACCTTTGTTAAAATAGATTAAATATGAAAAAAATCAATAACAAGTGACGCCAACTCACTCCTTTCCTGGAAAATGCTCAGAAAAAAATTGAAATGTACTATTAGAGGCTAGAATAAAAAAATTCTATTATTAAGACAATGGAATATATGTAAAGGGACACTAAGCTTAGAGAAAAATCCAAACTCAGCTGAACTCACTTGGAAAGCCCAAGTGGATGGAGAAATCAAACCACCAAACTCATTGCCGTCAAGTTGATTCCAACTCATAGTGACCCCATAGGGCAGAGTAGAACTGCCCCGTAGGGTTTCCAAGGCTGTAAATCTTTATGGAAGCAGACTGCCACATCTTTCTCCTGAGGAGTGGCTGGTAGGTTTGAACCAAGTGCTTTAACCACTGAGACACCAGGGCTCCTTAGTAGCTGGAGGAGACCAAAAGTCTTAATTTTATTAGAGAAGCAACAATCCAAAGATGTGCTTCTCAAACTTTAGTATGCAGGTGAACCACCTGAGGATCTGGTTAAATATAGGTTGTGATTCAGTAGGTCTTCAGTGGTGCACAAGAGTGTATTTCTAACAAGTTCCAGGTAAAGCTAATGCTACTAGTTGGGGGCTATGGGTTAAGTAGCAAGTGTCAAAGGTGAGAGGTGGTTTATGCCTCTCCACCATGTGCCTCCAGCTGCTGTGCCACTCTGAGAATGTGACCTTGGGCAGATTTGTCTGTTAAAGATAAAGAACTTCGACTGACATCATTGGGCTATTAGGAATCTCTGAAAAAAAAAAAAAAATCAATAGCATAAAGTACAAGTGACTTGGCATCATAAGTTCTGGAATGGGCTCCAAACTCTATGCTCACTAACTCTGTGACCCCGAATGAGTCATTTAACCTTCCTGAGACTCAGTTTCCTCAGTTTTAAAATTTGCAGAATAATCTCTCTCTTCCTACATCTGGGAATAGCTTTTAAAATCAAATGCTAGTAATATTAATTATATAATTAGTGTGTGTCAGGAACTGTAACAAGCCTTTAAATGTATTAACTCATTTAATTCTCCCAACAACCCAATGAAGTAGGTACTACTATTATTTGGGGCTCTCTGAAGGTATGCAGGGCTCCAGCAATTTTTTTGTGGTACCGTTGCCTTTTTACAAATTTCATGGGCCCACATGAGGTATGCAGATGAAAGTTTAGAATAAGGTTTAGGGAATAGAAACTTTCATATTTGTTCATTATCCAATCAGAGCACTTGAAGATTCCTTGCAGTGTCCAGGCAGTGTCACTTCCTGTTAGGTCCAGGAATTACCTCCTTATGTCTTTTATTGTCAAATATGTCATTCCAAGCTAATTTAGTATCTCCCACCACAGGAAAAAGGTAGCAATGTTGCTATTACAATGCCATGTGTATTAATTTCCTATGTTGCACAACAAATTGTCACATTTAGCAGCTTAAAACATCCATTTACTAGTTCACAGTCCTCAGGTCAGAAATCTAGGCATGCCATAACTGGGTTCTCTGCTCAGGTCTCCTAATCCTCTGGGACTGAAATCTGGGTATTGGCTATATTGTATTTTTTTCTGCAACTCCTGGGGAAGAATAAACTTCTAAGCTCATTCAGGTTGTTGGCTGAATTTAGTTCCTTGCAGCTGTTAGACTGAGGTCTCCTTTTCCATGCTGGCTGTTAGCCAGGGGCTGCTGTCAACTCCTAGAGGGAACCCAGATTCCTTGCCACATGGTCCCCTACTATAAGCCCTCTCACTTCAAATATTTTATACTGGAAAGACTCTGGTCCTTTTGAAGGACTCACCTGATTAGATCAGGCCCACCAAGTATAACCTCTCTTAAAATCAACTATGTCATATAGCATAACCTAATCACAGGAGTAAAATCCATCATATTTATAGTTCTGGGGATTATGCAGAGAATGCATACTGGAAGCAGGACTCTTGTGAGCTGTTTCAGGATTCTGTCTCCATATCATGGTTCTTTGGAACATTTTTTTATTAAAACAATATAGATAATTTTGCCTCTGCGGTTCCCTAATAACATTTATTTAGTGCTGATTATATCATTAGCCCTGGTGGTGCAATACTTAAGTGCTCTGCTGCTAACTGAAGGGTTGATGATTTGATCCCACTAGCAGCTCTGTGGGAGGAAAAAATCTGGCGATCTGCTCTCATAAGGATTACAGCCAAGAAAACCTTATGGGGCAGTTCTAGCCTGTCTTATAGGGTCACTATGAGTTGGAATTGACTCAATGGCACATAAGAAGAACAACGCATATCATTATCCATGACCCTGCACCATTCATTGTGCCACCCTGGCATCATGACTTCCAGTCACTCTCCCAAAGGTTGTTATTGTTCTTTGTTGCTGATGATTACAAATATAAAACTTTCTCAGAATATGCAGGAAAATTTGAATGATAATTGTCTTAGTTATCTTGTACTGCTATAACAGAAATACCAGCAGTCGATGGCTTTAACAAACAGAAGTTTATTCTCTCACAGTCTAGTAGGCTAGAAGTCCAAATTCTGGATGCTAACTCCAGGAGAAGGCTTTCTCTCTCTGTTGGCTCTGGAGGAACGTCCTTCTCATCAATCTTCCCCTGGTCTAGGAGCTTCTCAGCAGAGGGACCCTGGGTCCAAAGGACATGCTCTGCTCCTGGTACTACTTTCTTGGTGGTATGAGGTCCCCCTGTCTCTCTGCTGGCTTCTCCCTTTTATATCTCAAAAGAAATTTACTCAAGAGACAACCTAATCTTATAGATTGAGTCCTGCCTCATTAACATAACTGCCTCTAATCTTGTCTCATTAACATCATAGAGGTAGGTTTTACAATACATAGGAAAGTCACATCAGATGACAAAATAGTGGACAATCACACAATACTGGGAATCACGAAATTGCCAAGCTGACACACATTTTTGGGGGACACAATTTAATCCATAACAATAATTAATTTTCTGTTTATGTTCAACTTACCATTCAGAATTTTTTAGGGTAGAAAACACACCTCCAACTAAGTCTTCTCTTGAACTCTTCAGTTTGTAATCACTGCATTCCTAAAATGTGATTTCTTTAAATATTGACCTTATCCCTGTCTTCTACACACTACAGGTAGAATAGGAGAAGGACCCATGAGCAGAGTGACAAAATCAATCCCATTTTTACAAGGAATATTCAATAGTTGTCTGGAATGACCTAAGACTGACCTAAGAGCATAGCATCACCTCATTGATCAGAGGCAAGAAAGGGCATTGATAGGAAGGATCAGCTGGCATTGGGGAGCAATGGTCTTGAAAGCCCTCAGATGAGATAGTCATAGTCATGCCAAGAGAACCGCTTGATACCTGGCACAAAGCCTGCAGACAGGATTGGGGGACTTCCCTGGCTGCATGATCTCAGTGGGGGACACTCAGAGTAAAAAGTACCTACACCAACCCTGCTACCCTCCAATTCTGTAGACCAAAGACAGCATCATAATTGGAACACAAATGGGCAAGAGCTGATGCATGAGCCCACACACATAGCTTAAACCCAAGGTTCAGTGGTGGACTGTCCATAGTCCAAAATCCTGAACTCGTCCTTTGTTGGATATGAGTGAGAGTAACCCAAAATAAACAGGTCAACACCATTCTGGTGGCCTAAACTCAAGCTACCCCATAAAAGAGATACTGCTCAGGCTAGCAGGAGCAGTCTATGTACTAGGTTGCTCTTCTGTTCCCAGAGGCTCAGGAAGACACCATAGATAAAAATCATGGAGCTCCTCAGGGTATCTGGTCAATCCCACATGCACAAAAGAAATTGAAATAGTATTAAATAAAATTTCCCCAATTATGTAATATACATAAACTAATATCTTTAAGAAGCTAAGGCAATCCCAAGCAGAGTAAATACAATGAAAACCACACTTAGCAAATCATACTTAAACTGCTGAAAATGAGAGATAAAGAGAAAATCTTGAAAACATTCAGAGAAAAAGATACACCACAAGAATGACGGCTAATAACTCATCAGCAACAATGAAGGCCATGAGACAATAGAGCAATGTGTTTAAAAAGAAAACAAAAACTCTGAATTTAATATTCAGAAAATATATAATTTGAAAATAAAGGTATAATAAAGAAATTCTCAGATACACAGAAGCTGAGAGAATTCATTGCCAACACACAGATTTGCACTACAACAAAGACTGAAGAAAATTCTTTAGTCTGAATAAAAATGACACCAGATAGAAATGGATATTCAGAAAGGAATGAAGAACACAAAACATCATAAATATGTGAAAAAAAAAATCAAAGTATATTATTCTTTTAAAATTTTTTCTAGAAGAAAACTGAATGTTTATTGCAAAAACTATAACATTATGTTTCAATGCTTATAAAATGTAGATGTAAAATATATGACAACAATAGCTTAAATTATGGTGGGAGAAATGGAATTAATTATACTGCTGTAAGGTTTTTGGATTTTATGTAAGATGGTACAATAGTAAGTCTAAGTACATGTAATAAATTAAGGCTGCATAGTTTAATACATGGAGCAACCATTAAATAAATAACACAAAGTTATTGCTAAAAAGCCATTAGAAAAATTAAAATGGAATACTAAAAAATGTTTGATTAACTCAGAAGATGGTAAGAAAAAAATACTAGAAGGAAAAAAAATTCAGACTGATAGAATACAAAAAGCTAGAAGTTAGATTTCAATTCAACAATATCAATAATGTCATTAAATAGATATGATCTAAAAAATCCACTTAAAAGGCAGAGATTAAAAGACTCATTAAAAAAGCAGGCCCTACTATATGCCATCTTGGAAAAATGCACTTTAACTGTAAAGACACAGATATGCTAAAATTAAGAGTGAAAACTGATACTCCGTACAAACATTAATAGAAAAGCTCGAATGGCTATATTAATATCAGCCAAAGTGGACTTTAGAGCAAATAATATTACCCAAGATAAAGAGGAATATCTCATAATGATAAAAGTCTTAATTTATCAAGATGTTAAAAAAACAACTCATTGCCATCAAGTTGATTCATAGAGACACTATAGGACAGAGTAGAACTGCCCCGTAGGGTTTCCGATCATCAGATCTTTTCTCCCTCAGGACGTCTGGTGCGTTCAAACTGCCGAACATTTGGTTAGCAGCTGAGCGCTTAACCACTGTGCCACGAGGGCTCCTTCAAGAAAGCATAACAATCCTAAATACGTATACCCTACTAACAGAGCTTCAAAATACAAAAGGAAAGATATGACAGAATCACAGTGAGAAACAAGAAATACATGATAGTTAGAGACCTTTAATAGTCTTCTTTCTAGAAATGACAAAGTAGAAAAATATAAGAATATGGAAAGAGAACTTTTGCTTTGGGCTTTAATGAAGTAACTGGAATTGAACTTGTAATCTGTCTTATATAACTCAAAAACTGTACAAAAACTATCAAGCGTTTTCAGACATTGACAACAGCCCGCAAAGAACCTAAGAAGGGAATTAAATGAGGTGAGCTTTATGATAATGCGGCTTTCTGCCTGGAGGCATTTTTTGAACTGCGGTGCAAAGTGGGTTTACCTAAACAGATTTTAGTGGTCTCACTAAGCAGAGGAGATTTAGAGTTCAAGGAGCCTGTTGTTGTTCTTAGATGCCAAGTGGATTCAGACTCATAAGGACTCCATGTGACAGAGTAGCACTACCCCATAGGGTTTTCTTGGCTGTACTCTTTACGAAAGCAGATTGCCAGGTCTTTTCCCTTGGAGTGACTGCGTGAGTTGGAGTGACCAGCCTTTCAATTAGCAGCCGAGAGTTTAACCAGTGGTTGCAATTTGTGGAACAGAGTCTTGAAGAGAGGGAAGCCACACAGAGAAAAGGCTTCAGAAACCTGCATAGGGTTTTCCTTGAGTCTGTTGCTGAATAATACACATGCATAAGATGAAATACCCTGAGGATAGGCGAAGAACAACTGGAGCTATAAATGGAACAATTCCTAGAGCTCATTCTAATCTGGGAGACATTTGAGTTATGACTAGCTAGAGTAGGGAGCACTCATGGATCACGTAGGGCACCCAGGAGAGATGGCACCAGAAGGGTCATGCCTTAGTGCTAGAGATAAACTTGCCCTACAGTAAAGGATGATCTAGAACCCACTTCAACAAAGCCTAAAAACAAGGTTTGAAACCATCAAGCTAATCTGCAAGAAACTTAATTGCCAGCCAGAACAAAGTTCAATACTCTTTGAAGGATAACAGCATAATTCAGACACTCAACTATGTAAAAATTACAATGTCTAGTATCCTATAAAAAATCTAGCGATGCCAAGAAGCAGGTCATTATGACCTTTGTTGTTGTTGTTGTCAGGTGCCCTTGAGTTGAGTTTGACTTGTAGTGATCCCATGTGACAGAGTAGAACTGACCCACAGGGTTTTCGAGAAGGTAGTCTTTTTTTTTTTTTTGCTGGATGTATAGATACATTTTTTTTTTACATTGTTGTGCTTTATGTGAAAGTTTATAATTCAAGTTAGTCACTCATACAAAAATGTATACATATATTGTTATGTGACCCTTGTTGCTCTCCCTATACTGTGACAGCACACTCCTCCTTTCCACCCCAGATTTCCCATGTCCATTCAACCAGCTCCTGACCCTCTCTGCCTTCTCATCTCGCCTCTGGACAGGAGCCGCCCATTTAGTTTCATGTATCTACTTGAGCCAAGAAGCACACTCTTCACAAGTGTCATTTTATGTCCCATAGTCCAGTCTAATCCTGTCTGAAGAGTTGGCCTCAGGAACGGTTTTAGTTTTGGGCTAACAGAGAGTCTGGGGGCCATGTCTCCAGGGGTCCCTCCAGTCTTGATCAAACCATTAAGTCTGGTCTTTTTACTAGAATTTGAGTTCTGCACCCCACTTTTCTCCTGCTCCGTCAGGGATTCTTTGTTGTGTTCCCTGTCAGGGCAGTCTTTGGTTGGTAGCCAGGCACCATCTAGTTCTTCTGGTCTCAGGCTGATGAAGTCTCTGGTTTATGTGGCCCTTTCTATCTCTTGGGCTAATACTTTCCTTGTGTCTATGGTGTTCTTCATTTTCCTTTATTCCAGGTGGGTTGGGACCAATTGATGCATTTTAGATGGCTGCTCGCTAGCTTTTAAGACCCCAGATGTCACTCACCAAAGTGGGATGCAGAACATTTTCTTAATAAACTTTGTTATGACAATTGACCTCGATGTCCCCTGAAAGCATGGTCCCCAGACCCCTGCCCCTGCTTCTTGAAGTGTTTGATTGTATTCAGGAAACTTCTTAGCTTTGGTTTAGTCCAGTTGTGCTGACTTCCCCTGTATTGTGTGCTGTCCTTCCCTTCACCTAAGATAATTCTTGTCTGCTATCTAGTTAGTGAATATCCCTCTCCCTCCCTCCCCACCCTTGTAACCATCAAAGAATGTTTTCTTCTGTATTTAAACCTTTTTTTTTAAGTTCTTATAATGATGGTCTTATACAATATTTGTCCTTTTGCAACTGACTAAATTCACTCAGCATTATGCCTTCCAGATTCATCCATGTTATAAGATGTTTCATGGCTTCATCGTTTTTCTTTATCGTTGCGTAGTATTTCATTGTGTGAATATACCATAATTTGTTTATCCATTCATCTGTTGATGGGCACCTGAATTGTTTCTATTTTTTGCTATCGTGAACAGTGCTGCAATGAACATGGGTGTGCACATATCTATTCGTGTGATGGCTCTTATTTCTCTGGGATATGTTGCAAGGACTAGGCTTACTGGATTGTATGGTACTTCTATTTCTAGCTTTTTAAGGAAGGGTCAAATTGATTTCCAAAGTGGTTGTACCATTTTACATTCCCACCAACAGTGTATAAGTGTTGCAGTCTCTCCACAACCTATCCAACATTTATTATTTGGTGTTTTTTGGATTAAAGCTAGCCTTGTTGGGGTGAGATGGTATCTCATTGCAGTTTTGATCTGCGTTTCTCTAATGGCTAATGATCGTGAGCATTTCCTCATGTGTCTGTTATCCAACAAGGCAGTAGTCTTTTTTTTTTTTTTATTATTGTAGTTTAGATGAAGGTTTACAGAACAAATAGTTTCTCATTAAACAGTTAGTACACATATTGTTTTATGACAATGGTTAACAACACCATGACATGTCAACACTGTCCCTTCTCAGCCTTGGATTCCCTATTACCAGCTTTCCTCTCCCCTCCTGCCTTCTAGTCCTTGTCCCTGGCCTGTTGTGCCCCATTAGTTTTGTTTTGTTTTATGGGGCTCTCTAATCTTTGGCTAAATGGTGAACCCTGGGAGTGACTTCATTACTGAGCTAAAAGCATGTCTGGGGGCCAAACTCTTGGGGTTTCTCCAGTCTCTCTCAGGCCAGTAAATCTGGTCTTTTTTTGTGAGTTAGAATTTTGTTCTACATTTTTATCTAGCTGTGTCTGGGACCCTCCGTTGTGATCCTAGTCAGAGCAATCAGTGGTGGTAGCCAGGCACCATCTAGCTGTACTGGACTCAGTCTGGTGGAGGCCATGGTATCTGTGGTCCATTAGTCCTTTGGACTAATCTTTTCCTTGTATCCTGTTCTCTTCATTCTCCCTTGCTTGCGAAGGAGACATTGAGAGAAAAAGGCAGAGAAGTGGCCAGATGGAAGGGGTAAATCAGTCAATTAGCTTTTTCTTCATAACAAACCATTACTGTCTCTAAGGAGTCTCTTAAAGTAGAGGTACTGAAGGAAGAAGTCCAAGTTGCACTGAAGGCATTAGTGAAAAATCAGGCTTTTAAGACCCCAGACGCTACTCACTAAGGTAGAATGTAGAACATTGTCTTCATAAACTGTGTTATGCCAGTTGAGCTAGATGTTCCCAGAGACCATTGTCCCCACAACCCTCAGCCCAGCAATTCAGTCCCTCTGGGAGTTTGGATGTGTCTGTGGAGCTTCTATGACATTTCTTCGTACAAGTTGTGCTGGCTTCCCCAGTATTGTGTACTGTCTTACCCTTCACCAAAGTTACCACTTATCTATTGTCTATTTAGTTTCCTCTCCCACCCCTCCCATCCCTCGTAACCAACAAAGATTGTTTCTTTTTGTGTGTAAACTTTTTCATGAGTTTTTACAGTAGTGGTCTCATACAATATTTGTCTTTTTGTGATTGACTTGTTTCACTCAGTATAATGTCTTCCAGTTTGATCCATGTTATGAGATGCTTCACAGATTCATCATTGTGTTTTATCATTGCATAATACTCCATTATGTGTATGTACCATAGTTTTTTTATCCATTCATCTGTTGATGGATGTCTAGGTTGTTTCCATCTTTTTGCTACTGTGAACAGTGCTGCAATGAATATGGGTGTACATATGTCTATTAGTGTGACGGCTCTTATGTCTCTAGGATATAATCCTAGGAGTAGGATTGCTGGATCATATGCTATTTCTATTTCTAACTTTCTAAGGAAGCACCACATCATTTTCCAAAATGGTTGTATCATTATACATTCTGACTAGCAGTGCGTAAGAGTTCCAATCTCCCCGCGACCTCTTCAACATCTGTTATTTCTAGTGTTTTTGATTCGTGCCAGGAAGAGGCAGTAGTCTTTATGAGAGCAGATCAGCAGATTGCTAGGTCTTTATCTCGTGAAGCCACTGGGTGGGTTAGAACTGCTGTTATGACCTATAACCAAGAGAAAACTTTGTCAATATTTATAGGCCCAGAAAGAGCACAAATAATGGAATTAGAAGACAAAGATATTAAAACAGCTATGATAAGTATGCTAAAAGATTTTAAGAAAAATGTGAAAATTATGAGAAGAGAATTGCAAGATAAAAAAAATAAGCAAACGGAAATTCTAGAGATGAAAAAGACACTATCTGAAATGAAGAATTCACTGCAAAAGAAAAATACAGTACCTGAAATAAAATCTACCGCATTGAAAGCATTTGACAAAATTCAACACCTATTCATAAGGGACCCTGGTGTTGCAGTGATTAAGAGCTCAGCTGCTAACCGAAAGGTCTGCAGTTCGAATCCCCCAGCCACTCCTTGGAAACCCTGTTGGGCAGTTCTACTTTACCCTATGGGTCCCTATGAGTTGGAATCAAGTCGAAGGCAATGGGTTTGATTGTTTTGGTTTGGTATTTATGATAAAATCTCTAAGAAAACTGGAAATAAGAGGCTACTTCCTCAACCTGTTATTTAAAAAAGCAAAAAAAAAAAAAAAAAAAAAAAAGCAAAAAACAATCCCAGTGCTGCCCAGTCAATTCCACTATAGCAGCCTTATAGGACAGAGTAGAACTGGCTCATTGGGTTTCCAGGGAACACCTGGTGGATCAGAACTGGTTTTTGGTCAGCAGCTGTAGCTCTTAACCACTGTGCCACCAGGACTCCAAATCTGTTACAGGGCACTATAAAAAACTTATAGCTAGTATCATACTTGATGGTGAAAGACTGAATGTTTTCCCCAAAAGATTAGAAATAAGGCAAGGATGCTCATGGCCACCATTTCTATTCAACATTGCATTCAACATTCTAGCATGTAAACTAAAGCAAGAAAAAAAGAGGGAAAGAGCATACATAAACTGTCTTTATTCACAGAGGACATAATTGTATATGCAGAAAATCATAAGGAATCTACAAAAAATCTACTAGAACTAAAGATGAATTTAGGAGAGTCTTAAGATACAAAGTCAATTTAAAAAATGAATTATGCTTATATACTAGCAGCAGACACTTAAGAAAGAAGTTTAAGAAACAATTCAATTTGCAATGACACTGAGTAACCAAACTATTTATAAATATATTTTTTAAAAAATGTTCAAGACCTTTACACTGATAATTATTAAAAAATCTTTGAGATAAACTAATAATGACCTAAATAAATGGAGAAACATAGCATGTTTCTGGATTTAAAGACTCAGTATTGTTAGGATGTCATTTCTCCCTAAATTGATCTATAGATTCAACAATTCCAACCAGAATAACAGCAGGCTTTTTTTAGATATTAAGAAGTTGATTCTAAAGTTATATGGAACTGTAAAGAACTTAGAATAGCCAAAACAACTTTGACAAAGAACCCAGTTGGGAGACTTACACTATTTGATTTCAAGGCTTACTTTAAAGCTACAGTAGTTAACATGGTGTAGTATTGGCATAAGAGTAGACAAATAGGAATGGCTTAGAAAGGAGAATCAGGACTACAAAGAGAAGGAGAGTCCTAATTCAGCTTCTGCATACAAAGTAGACTTTTTTTGAGTCTGCAACAATAAAATTGTCTTAGAAGGCATGCTTCAAAAGGAGAGAAAATAATTTTTAAAATTCTTTTAGCTATCAGGAACATATTATGAGCTAGGCCTGGTTGATGGGATCCAGAGTTTCTTCCTTCATGTAGAGACAAGATTGATCTGTCATTAAGGCTGCACTAGGTGGCAGTATGCCTAGGAAGATGAATAGTGATATGCTTAAATACGATCCATGCCAGAGAGGAAGATGAAAACCTGCCCTTTCTGTACAAATAAAATGTGGGAGAAAAAAGGAAACATTGAGAGAAAAAGGCAGATAAGTGGCCAGATGGGAGGCTTAAATCAGTCAATTTGCTTTTGCTTCATAACAAACCATTTACTGTCTTTAAGGAGTTTCTTAAAGTAGAGGTACTGAAGGAAGAAGTCCAAGCTGCACCGAAGGCATTAGTGAAAAATCAGGCTCCAGGAATTGACAGAATACCAACTGAGATGCTTCAACAAATGGATGCAAAAGTGGAAGCGCTCACTCTGGAAGCGCTCGCTCATTTATGCCAAGAAATTTGGATGACAGCTACCTGGCCAACCAACTGGAAGAGATCCATATTCATGCTCATTCCAAAGAAAGGTGATCCAATGGAATGCAGAAATTATCGAATAATATGATTAATATCACATGTAAGTAAAAATTTGCTTTAGCAGTCCATTCATGGAGAACTGCCAAAATCAATCTGGATTCAGAAAAGGACTTGGAATGAGGGATATAATTGCTAATGTCAGATGAATCGGGACTGAAAGCAGAGACTACCAGAAAGATGTTTACCTACGATTTATTGACTATACAAAGGCATTCGACTATGTGGATCATAGCAGGAGATGGATAACATTGCAAAGAATGGGAATTCCTGAACACTTAGTTATGCTCATGTGGAACCTGTACATAGACCAAGAGGCAGTTGTTTGAACAGAACAAGGGGATACTACAAGGTTTAAAATCAGAAAACATGTGCATCAGGGTTTTACCCTTCCACCATTCTTATTCAATCTGTATGATGAGCAAATAATCCCAGAAGCTGGACTATATGAAGAAGAACAGGGCATCAGAATTGGAGGAAGACTCATTAACAACCTGCAATATGTGGATGATGCAATCTTGTTTGCTGAAAGTGAAGAGGACTTGAAGCACTTACTGATGAAGATCAAAGACCACAGCTTTCAGTATGGATTACACCTCAACAGAAAGAAAACAAAAATCCTCACAACTGGACCAATAAGCAACATCATGATAAACGGAGAAAAGATTGATGTTGTCAAGGATTTCATTTTGCTTGGATCCACAATCAACGCCATGGAAGCAGCAGTCAAGAATTTAAACAACGTATTGCATTGGGCAAATGTACTGCAAAAGACCTCTTTAAAGTGTTAAAAAGCAAAGATGCCACTTTGAGGACGAAGGTGCTCCTGACCCAAGCCATGGTGTTTTCAATTGCCTCGTATGCATGTGAAAGCTGGACAATGAAGAAGGAAGACTGAAGAAGAATTGATGCTTTTGAGTTATGGTGTTGGCAAAGAATGTTAAATATACCATGAAGTGCCAGAAGAATGAATAAATCTGTCTTGGAAGAAGTACAGCCAGAATGCTCCTTGGAAGTGAGGACGGTGAGACTTTGTCTCATGTATTTGGACATATTATCAGGAGGGACCAGTCTCTTAAGAAAGACATTGTCATGGACTGAATCATGTCCCCCCAAAATGTGTATCAACGTGGCTAGTCCATGACTCCCAGTATTGTGTGGTTGTCCACCATTTTGTCATCTGATGTGGTTTTCCTATGTGTTGTAAATCCTATCTCTATGATGTTAATGAGGCAGGATTAGAGACAGTTATGATAATGAGGCAGGACTCAATCTACAAGATTAGGTTGTGTCTTAAACCAATCTCTTTTGAGGTATGAGAGAGAAGCGAGCAGAGAGACAGGGGACCTCATACCACCAAGAAACAAGGGCAAGGAGAGTAGCACCTCTTTTGGGACCTGGGGTCCCTGCACTGGGAAGATTGATGACAAGGACCTTCCCCCAGAGCTAACAGAGAAAGAAAGCCTTCCTCTGGGGCTGGCACCCTGAATTCGGACTTCTAGCCTCCTAAACTGAGAAAATAAATATCTGTTTGTTAAACCCATCCACTTGTGGTATTTCTGTTACAGCAGCACTAGATAACTAAGACAGACATCATGTTTGGTAAAGTAGAGAGTCAGTGAAAAAGAGGAAGACCCTCAAGGAGATGGACTGACAGTGGCTGCAACAATTGGCTCAAACATAACAGCAATTGTTAGGATGGCACAAGACCAGACAACGTTTTGTTCTGTTGCACATGGGGTCGCTATGAGTCGAAACTGACTAGATGGCGCTATACAACTACAACAAAAAGAAGTCCTTGGGTAGTGCAAATGGTCAGCGCTCTTCGCTGCTAACAGTAAAGATGGCAATTTGAGTCCACCCAGAGGTAACTCAGAAGAAATGTCTATTGATCTACTTCCAAAATATCAGCCATTGAAAACCCTATGGAGCATAGTTGTGCTCTGACACACATGGGGTGCCTAATCAGCTGGCCTTAAGATAAAGAGATTAGCCTGTATTATTTAGGTGGGCTCAATGTAATCAAAATAGTTCTAAAGAGTGGAAGAGGGAGGCAGAAGACTTAGTGTCAGAGTGACGTGATGCAAGAGAGACTTGAATGGCCATTGCTTTCTTTGAAGATGGATGAACGGGACCATGAGATAACAAATGTGAGTAGCCTCCAGAAGCTGGAAAAGGCAAAAAGACAGATTTTCCCTTAGGCCCTCTGGAAAGGAAGGCAGCCCCGAAGAGACCTTGTTTTAGCCCAGCAAGACCCGTGTCAAACTTCTGACCTCCAGAACTGTAAAATAATAATTTGTATTGTTTTAAGCCACTAAGTTTGTGGTAATTTGTCACAGCAGTGATAGGAAACTAATACACCCTCTCAGCTTGGGGGGAGGATGGAGATCACTCTCTGCTCAAAGATAAGTACTTCCCTCTAGTCAAGAGGGGTCAAGTCTCAGGACACTAATAATGATTTTTTTTCCTTTCTCCCCCTATTTCAAGTCCTCTCTCCTTTTATCTTCTGGAGAAAATAGAGAGGGAGAGGATAAATATTGAGACAGTGGCGGGGACAGCAGGGCCTGCTTTGCTACATCTTGGTGAATCCTGGAGAGGGTGGGGGTTGGATCTCTAATCTGCAGCTCTTTCTAGAACGCAGAGGTACTTACAGCCTTTCAGGCCTTGCTTGGGGCCCCTGTTTCCAATTCCAAGGCAAGCAGAAAATATCAACAATATTCTGTCACATTTGCATAACTGAGTGCTGGTCTACATTAAAAATTTTGATTATATACCATGTACATAATCGACACTGTATGAGGCACAGATTCAAAGCAGCTCTTACCTGCCATTACTAATTTTTATTTTTTTAGTGATGAATATATGTATGTAGTTTTAAAAATCTAGTACTAGTATTAGGCTGATAATTGAAAACATCAGTGCCTTGCCTCTTTCCTAAGAGGTATCATTCCATTTGCAGCCTGGTTTTGGTACTAGAAGGAGCCTTGGTAGCACAGTGGTTAAGCGCTCAGCTGCCAACCGAAAGGTCGGTGGTTCGAACCCACCAGCTGCTCTGTGGGAGAAAGATGTGGCAGTCTGTTTCTGTAAAGATTACAGCCTTGGAAACCCTATGGGGCAGTTCTATAGAGTCACCGTGAGTTGGAATCAATGGAACTGCAACGGGTTTGGTTTTTGGGTTTTGGTACTGGGTGGGACCAGGGGCTGGGTGACTGGATCTTCATTATTCAGTACCTTGTTTTCAGCACAGTGACTCATCACTTCCTCAGCTTGCCTCTCCAGGGAAGTTACCAGGCTGAGTGTGGTGTGGGTGTGAACCTGGGGGTGTGAGTGCTCAATTAACGTGTTTTCAGAAACACTCCATATCTGGACTTTGTTTTGGAGGGGTCCTAGTCCCTCTAGTTCCTGTGCCTTTGAGGTTCCATGGCATGAATCAGCTTGCCTATTATTGTCATCGCCTCCACCCCCAACAGACGAGCTTGGTCTCAGCATCTCTGCTCTGCTAAATCAGTTATGACTCATCTATCTATTTTCCAACCTTCAAAACTCTGTCGACAATCTGATCTGCTCTCATCTCCTCTCCTGTTCTCTAATCTTTGTATAAAGGCATAAAATTGTATAGCTGATGTTCTTTTACTGTTATTGAAGGGGATTCTGGGATGGAGTAGAGGTAAACATATGTGATCAGTCAGCCTTGTTCATCCAAAAATCCCCTTTCGTTTGTTTCTTAAAATTCTTTGATCTTGCATGAGTATTACCTGCAGGCAACAGTGCAAACATCACAATTCTACTTCTTTGGATGAAAACAAGCCACTTCTCCCATTTTGAACCCCTTAAAGATGCCCATAATCTAACACAATTTAGTAAATCTATAAAGCTTGTGTGCTCCCAGTAGTGATTTAGATAAAGTGGTAAGCGTGTTCTCTACTTGGGGTCAGTTTATAGCTGGTTTTCATGGTCACAGGCACTATAAAAATGGAGTAAATAAACAATGAAATACAGTATCCTTCTTCTCAGCACTAGACATTTATAGTAGTCAAATGTTTACAGGTATAGCAAACTTACTGAGTTATCAAAAATATCGAAATGAGCATGTTTCCTAAAGGGCATGCTTTAGCTACTGGCAGTTCAAGGGACTTAAATCAAAGTCTTGCTTTTGACAAGCAGATACATAAAAACTAAAAACTAAAACTAAAATGCAATCTTTCAGTATTTTAGTTTACTTCCAGTAAACTCATATTATTGAAACACAATCTTCAGTATTTAGCTTACTTTCAGAGATCATTCACTTCCCCACAAAAAGACTGACTTCATTTCTTCTGATTTGTTAGGGATTAAGTCATTTGGAAGGAGCCCTGGTGGTGCAATGGTTAAAAGTTTGGCTGCTAACTGAAAGGTTGGCAGTTCAAACTACCAGCCATACCTTGGGAGAAAAGACCTGGCAAGCTGCTTCTGAAAGATTCTAGCCTGGGGAACCTATGGGGCAGTTTTGCTTTGTCCTATAGGGTATGAGTAGGAATCGACTCAACGGCACACAACAACAATACAAAGTCATTTGGTGAATGATAAGGGTCTTAAAATCATTTCTCTGTCCATTTACGTTTAATATTAATGAACTATTAACACCAAAGGTAGATTTATTTTACGTCACCATAGATGGTTACTTGAATTTGAGATATCCAAGACTTTGAAATGACGTATCCGTCACCAACCAGCCAATCATTTTTCTCCAGCGATCCTTCCAACGTGCTTTGACTCAAAGAGTCTAGAAAATTCTGTTGTTGATGCTTCTTCAGAAAAATGTGGTAAAATTTAACTCACAGTGTACGAAAAGATAATGAATTCTAGGGTTCTAGAGAGGTACATGGGGAACATGCTATTCTCCAGTTAGATTCGTATTTTTTTCTGTTTTCATTTGAGGGTAAGTCATGAAGAGAAAATAACAAATTGGAAAACTAATTTGTGGTAGACTAAAGTTTTTGAGATGCTTTTTGAGACAGCTAGAATAACGTAAATATAAGTAAACATTCTGACTTTTAGCCAAGGCCAATATGAAACAATATATTTTGATGCCAAAATCAGAGAAACATGATCGCATCGTCAATTTGCAGCATATTGGTCTCTAGGTGAATGGGATATACGAGCTCCCTCTGGTAGTGAATTTAACAATAATAATAATTTAACAAATATTATTGTTTTACCCAAAGACCGGATGGAATTTAAAGGATCTTTCAATTGTCAGAAATAAGTGCCCCCCCAAATTACCATATAGACAATTTCTCAGGCTCTTGACTAGAGAAATAGGTCAATATTGGGATATTTGTTCCTCTATTTGCTAGAGTCACCTAGAACTTGAACTAAAAACTGGCTCCGACATCCAGTGATACCCGGTTGTCATCTAGCACTTATTTCAAAATCCGTAGACTTATTCATTCATTCATTTATTCATTCATTCATTCACTGAGTGCCTCCTCTGGAAGAATACTGGGATTTGTGAGGCAGTTGTTCAAACAGAACAAGGGGATACCAAGTGGCTTAAAATCAGAAAAGGTGTGCATCAGTGTGGTATCATTTCACTATACTTATTCAATCTGTATGTTGAGCAAATAATCTGAAAAGCCTTACTATATGAAGAAGAACACATCATCAGGATTGGAGGAAAACTCATTAACAACCTGCAATATGCAGATGACACAACTTTGATTGCTGAAAGTGAAGAGGACTTGAAACACTTACTGATAAAGATCAAAGACCACAGCCTTCAGTATGAATTACGCCTCAACATAAAGAAAACAAAAATCTTCACAACTAGACCAATAAGCAACATCATGATAAACAGAGAAAATACTGAAGTTGCCAAGGATTTCATTTTACTTGGATCCACAATCAACACCAATGGAAGCAGCAGTGAAGAAATCAAATGACGTATTGCTTCGGGCAAATCTCCTGCAAAAGACCTATTTAAAGTATTGAAAAGCAAAGATGTCACTCTGACGACTAAGATGCACTAGACCCAAGTGATAGTATTTTCAATCACCTTATATGCATGTGAAAACTGGACAATGAATAAGGAAGACTGAAGAAGAATTGACGCCTTTGAATTATGGTGTCGGCGAAGAATATTGAATACACCATGGACTTCCAGAAGAATGAACAAACCTGTCTTGGAAGAAGTAGAGGCGGAATGCTCCTTAGAAGAGAGGATGGCGAGACTTCTTCTCATGTACTTTGGACATGTTATCAGGAAGGACCAGTTTCTGGAGAAGGGCATCATGCTTGGTAAGGTAGAGGGTCAGCGAAAAAGGGGAAGAACCTCAACTAGATGGATTGACATGGTGGCTGCAACAACAGGCTCAAACATAGCAACGATTGTGAGGATTGTGCAGGGCCAGGCAGCGTTTCCTTCTGCTGTATACAGGATCGCTATGAGTTGGAACCAACTCGAAGGCACCTAACAACAATGCCTTAGAATTAATCTTTCCAAATTTTCTCATTCCTGATGGCTGTTACACTCTATCCTAGGTGTCTGAGATGAGGACCAAGAGGCAAATTTTGGCAAGCCGCCGATTTCTAGGCCCACCTGGAGGTATAGTAGAGTGCTTTCAATTGACAATTGAAGACTCCAGAGAAATCACCCACATTTAAGTCACTCCAGTCTTTGTTCTGGTTTCCTAGAACACATTTCATAACATCAACAACAGCTGTATATGTGTGTGTGTGAGTGTGTGTGTGTGTGTGTGTGTGTGTGTGTGTGTGTGTGTGTGTGTGTGTGTGTTAAAATGCAGAGTTCAGGGAAATTTTGAGAGAGAAACCACAAATCTAAATCCTGATTAACAATCAGACTAAATCTTCTGATCCTTTGGAGAAGCATACTTACAGAGTTTCATAAAAGGTCAATCCCAGGTCAATGTTGCATTTGAGATAACTGAAAACTAAACTATTTTTATAGTCATCCAAATCCTTTCTCTCTAAAGACAGTTTGGTATACTTAGACTCTTCTTTTTCTGTGTTAATTTCTCCCTCTCCTCCAAGGTGAATGACAAATACTTACAATTTTGATAAGAAGAGAATCTTTCCCCTAAAATATCCCTCTATATTTTTGGTTCTTTTCTTAAAGCACTTAAAAAACACATAATACTAACATGGACTTTCAAAATTTGCAGTAATAATATTAAAGAATCACCTGTAGCACAAAAGTTCATCAATTCAAAATGAGTGGTAGTGAGTTGAAACCAAATCTGGCAGACAGGCACTGGTGATCTAGTTATTACTACCCATTCATCTCCACAAAAGCAATTTTGCTCATGTGTTCTGAAACAGCGTGTTATGAATGATTTGGTCAGGTTTTAAGATGTTGATTATATGAAGGAATTATAATGTTTATCCCACATGTTTGAGTATTAGCATAAATTCTTCATGCGAGCCAGTAGTTATTTCTTTTTTTTAATAATTAAAAAAAAATTTTTGTCATTGTTGAGAATATACACAGGAGAACATACACCCATTTAACAATAAACCACATATCACAATTGTTTATTCCTTTGCATGGGAAAATTAGATGATTAAATATTTATTGAATACTTGTATTCCAATACTCAGAAAACTGATTGTACCAATATAATTGGATCTCAGGTTTATAGTATCTGCCATTAAAAAAGATTATAAAATACTAGAGCTTTGTCATCTAATGATAAACTGGCAATGATTATCTCTTTTATGAAAGCCTTCTTTTTTTTTTCCAAGAAAATTCACAGTTGGACTCCTCTCAATAGCAGTCTCCCCAGGAGAACTTAAAATATGATTCAGTTTACACACAAAGTCAACCACAGTTGTAGTCATGCTTTAGTTCTATGTAGATTCTCGACGGGAGTAAGAAAATCCAGTCATAGAATTTCAGGAGCCATCTTGGTTCTTCAGTGCATTTCATCTCATTTTTAAGCTCCCTCTAGTGTTCCAAAAGTGTACAGTCCATTGATATTGGTAGTGAATACTACAGCAATCAATTTGAAATCAGCAAATAAAACATTTGGTATAAATGTGATTTTGAAAAGATCAGGAGGAATCTTTTAATTACAAATTAGAAGCATTCAAATATTTCTAAGTCTGTTTTTTTTTGAAACATAAAAATGTATTAAAAAAAAATAAAAATGACCCATTAGGCCACTACAGAGATAACCGTCTCTGACACTAAGGGGGGAAAAGAAATACAATGTATGCCCATGGTTACAAATGTAAGCAGTATGGAAAGGCACAAAACAGAGAGAGAAAGCCTTTCTCTGCATCTCCAGTTTCACTCCTTGAAAATAGCTCTTATTATAGTCTCTAACGATTAATTTCAGAAAAGGAGACAAACCAAATTGTATGGGTCCTCTAGCACATATATATCTATATATAACGTTGCCTTTAAAAAGTTACACAAGAGGAATCAAACTATTCAGAGAGTTTTGTACCTTTCTCTTTGTGTTTGGTTTTGAAAATATTTCCATAACACAACCTACAAATATACCTCATTTTTGGCAGTTACTTAATATTCTTCCCATTGGTTGCACTTTGTTAGTCCCATACTGATGGACTTTTCACCATTGGAAACAATACTGCATTGAACACTCTTGTGCATACATTTCTTGACCATTTTTGGAGGGTTATCCAAGGATAAATAGGGATTTCTGGGTCAGAGTACAAGAAATTACAGTAAAATGTTATAAAATACCCTTCCAAAGTAGCTATACCAGTTTATTTTTGTGGTAGTAACTTTTTAAATTTTTTTTATTTTACCTATTTTGGTATCTTAGACGTAAAACTAGTGGCAATGGAGAAATAAAGAAATACTTAATTTAGATTCATAAATCCCAAATTTTTGTTTATAACAGGTTTCACCTAAAGTTTTAATAAGAGAAGTTTCACTTTAGAGAATTTATTTAGAGTTTAGGTATGATAGCCCATGTTATGTTAAGTGGCCCCTTGGTATGATAAGTATATAAATGTCTTTATTATTCAAAGTTACAGACTTTTTAAGTATGAAAAAAAGTTGTTTTTAATTTTTCAATAAATAAAGACTCTTGACTTAAATGTCACTAAAGCTGTGTTTAAGTACTGATAAGAAACACAATTTCTAAACAAGATAGTTTTTTCTCTTTTGCATTTTGCATTAGACATCAAAATATTCCTACTCAAACTAAAAAAGTATTCACTGGGGATTTTTAACTACATAATGTTATATATACTTTGGCAAATCTTGGTTTAATATAAAACATAATTTACTTAATTACCTCCAAATAAATATTCATTGGGCATGCCTATTTAAAAGCATATACGTTTGACACATCTCTGAAAAAATGAAACACATATTACTGGGTTTATTTTATTTGCTTATTTTCATTAAAGTCAAATATTGAAATTAACTGCCTAATTACTACATTAACTAAAAAAGCTATCAAGACTCAGAAGTGACATGGAAAGAAGTTTTATTTCAAACTGTTACATATAATTTTTATTCACTAATGTCATTGATAAGGAACCCTGGTAACTCAGTGGTTAAGCACTCGGCTGCTAACCAAAAGGTCGGTGCTTCGAATCCACCAGCTGCTCCACAGGAGAAAGATGTGGCAGTCTGCTTCTGTTAAGATTTCAGCCTTGGAAACCCTGTGTAGCTGTTCTAGCCTGTCCTATAGGGTCGCTATGAGTTGGAATCGACTAGACGGCAATGGGTTTGGTTTTTTTTAATGCCATTGATAGCTCACCTAACATAACTGTTTACTGCACATATTGGAAGCTAGTCCCTGAAAGCAGAATAACGACTATTGTTAGAGCTTTGTATATACCATACACATACGTCTATGTTCCTATACACTGTTGTTGTTGGGTGCCATCGAGTCGGTTTTGATTCATAGTGAACCTATGCACAACAGAACGAAACACTGCCTGGTCCTGTGCCATCCTCACAAATCATTGTTAGGCTTGAGCCTATTTTTGAATCCACTGTGTCAGTCCATCTCATTGAGAGTCTTCCTCTTTTTCAGCTCTTCCGCAGTTGTATTTTGAGTGCCTTCCAACCCAAGGGGCTCATCTTCCAGCACTGTATCAACGTTCCGCCGGGACTCATAAGATTTTCACTGGCCAATTTTTTTAGAAGGAGATGTCAGGTCCTTCTTCCTAGTCTTTCTTAGTCTGGAAGCTCTGCTGAAACCTATCCACCAAGGGTGACCCTGCTGTATTTGAAATAGCAGTGGCAAATCTTGCAGTATCACAGCAGTACACAAGCCTCCACAGTATGACAAACTGACAGACACGTAGCGGTCCTATACATTAGTAAGTCAAAATTGTCAGGCAATAGAACCAACCTTATTTACGTGCGGGCTGAGAATCTCACTTGTAAGGGCTGCATCTTTGAAACAGGAAGAAAATTACTTTATAAGCCATTCATGCATGGATCTGTATACCTATTCACAAATAAGTTCACCAATCTACCACAAAATAACCTATAGTATTACCAATAATCTGAAGAAAGAAATTTGCCTATTCCAGAGATTTAGCTAATGTCATTGAGCAAGAATGAGCTAAATAGTGTGTGGATAGGATAGGACAGAATAATATAGGACAGGACAGGACAGGATAGGATGGGATAGGATAAGAATCATTCATACTTGTTCTATAGTGTATATAAAAAACAACCAACAAACAAATCCAAACCCATTGTTGTCGAGTAGATTCTGACTCATAGCAACCCTACAGGACAGAGTAGAACTGCCCCATAGGGCTTCCAACGAGTGGCTGGCAGATTTGAACTGCCAACCTTTTGGTTAGGAATGGAACTCTTAACCATTGGGTCACCAGGGCTCCCTACAGTGTAGAGTAGACTATAATATAGTACAGTACAGTACAGTATAGTATAGAATGTGGTGGAAAACGCAGGCTCTGGAGCAAGACTTTTTGGGTGTTGGTCTCAGTTTCATTATTTATTAACTGTGACCTTTGACAAAATAACAAATGTCGGTCTGCCTCAATTTCCTCACTTTTAAAAGGGAGTAAAAATAGTGCCTTCCTCATAGGGATTATGAGAGATTAAATGAGTCCATACAGATAAAGTTCTTAAAATAGTGTCTGGCACATTGTACGGACTATATGTCTTTGCTCATCTTGTTGTTGTTAAGAATAAGTTGTTCTATATTGGATACTTGGAAACTTCCTAAAGAAGAAAGAGTAGATCAGGCTGAAAATGATGAGCAGGGACCTAAAGGCCTAGGCGGTATATATAAGACAATTTTGTGCTTTAATTAGGAACTTGGTGATATTTCAGGAGCGAGAGAGGAAAATCTTGAAACCAGAGAAGTCTGATGTGTGGCAGGATATTTTGACTAGGTCATACTGACATAACCATTTTAACAGCAATGACATTTTGATGTGATCATTTCATCTTAACTGCATAAAACAGCTGCTTCACAATGTAAAAGTCTTGTCTTTTACCAAATACTGCCAGCCTGGCCAGCATCCCCAACTCTTGCCCATCTTTGAGCAGTATTCCCCTTGGCCCCCTACCCCTTCTGACCTATCCTTGGATGTGCATTCCAGTGTGGGGTGTAGTTTCATTCTTCCTAATTTAATGGATAGTAAGTGCTTTTTGTCATGGTAATAAAAATAGAAGGAAGGGTTGCTGATTCTTGACACAATTTTTACTACATTTGCTCGCAGTGTACCTGCGTTGTTGTTGAGTAGAGTTGTTGTTGTTAGGTGACTTTGAGTCCATTTCAACTCTGTAGTGACCCCATGTGACAGAGTAGAACTGCCCTGTAGGGTTTTCTGGGTTGTAATATTTACTGGCACAGAATGCCAGGACTTTCTCCCGCAGAGCCGCTGGAAAAATTTGAAAGGCCAACCTTTTGCAGAGCGCTTAGCCCTTGCACCACCAGGGCTCCATTTAGAAAAAAGAATGGTTCCCCCAATCACCTGCAACTCTTCCAAAGAAGGCATTTCCAGGAAGCTGCAGTAAGGCGAGCTGCAGCTCAGTTAAATAGACTAAAGTGCTGAACTGAAGATTAATTCTGGATCCAGTCATAGATCACCAAAGACAGGTGATAAACCTTTCATGGCAAATTGTTAATTACAAACTGGCACTAGTAAACTCATTAAATCACTGTTCTGCCTTCAAAGATAATGTGAAAAAACACAAATTCTGAAAATGATACTTATTAGAAATTGGACAAAAGATTGATGGGCAGAATTTACTGAGGGATTGATGGGTAGAGAATTGTCATATGGTGCCTAAGAGTTCTTCAGATAAAATGCACACAATACAATGCATACCGTGTACACATAGAATGCCGTTTTCTGGAGTAGTGCACTGCAGTGGTCCTAATGCAAGATTTCTACAAAATGGGCTTATCACTGGATATTTTGGGCTATGTATATAGACCTTCCTGCTTCCATTCCTGTTCTCCCTCCTCTCTCATTATGGGTTTTGATGTGGACAGATCTGAGAAGCAATGTATACAGGAAAACTGTAAGTCTCTGACTTAAGATGCTGTTAGCCCTTCACATGCCTATATATATATATATATATATATATATGTATTATTTTTTGTGTTTAAATGGGAAATTTTAAAAATGAAATTAGCAAAAGAGTGCTAAGTCAATGTCACTTAAAAGCCCATTTTTTAAATCTGTTTATTCTGGAGCAACTCTTATGGCAAAGTTCAGCCACAAAGTCTTTAAGAATTGAAACATGCCTCAGAACATTTGCTTCTGTTAGGGACAGCTGAGAAAACACTAGCAGAAATACCCATCTTCCCCTTGTGTTGAAATGATACAGCCTTGCTCACAACCCATTGTGGGGGTTGAGCAAATTGTGTGGTTCACAACCTGCATGGCCACGTAAAGAGCCTTGTTTGTTGCCGAAAGAAAGAGGACATCATCTTGTTACTGCACGATCAGGTCCCACCCTGTTATGATTCTCAAATTGTTATGGCCTAAGCCCTTCTTGGGAGCCCTAATGATTAAGAGCTCGGCTGCTAACCAAAAAGTCAGCAGTTCAGATCCACCAGCAATTCCTTGGAAATGGTATGGGCCAGCTCCACTCTTTTCTATAAGGTTGCTACGAGTCAGAATCGACTCAGTGGCAACGGGTTTGGTTTGGTTTGGGTTTTAAGCCCCTCTTGAATTAACTACCCAAATAATGTTGTTAATGATAATTGTCGTCTGGCTGGCTCTGACTCATGGTGACCCCGTGTACAACAGAACAAAATACTTGCCTTCCTGCACCATCTTCATGATCACTGGTGTGTTCGAACCCCTTGTTGTGACCACTGTGTATTCTGAGTGTCTTCCAAACTAGAGGGATCATCTTCCAGCACGATATTGGACAATATTCTGTTGTGATCCATATGGTTTTCAATGACTGATTTTCAGAAGTAGACCTTTCTTTCTAGTCTGTCTTAGTCTGGAAGCTCTACTGAAACCTGTCCACCATGGGTGACCCTGCTGGTATGTGAAATACCAGTGGCATAACTTCCAGCATTATAGTAACATACAAGCCACAACAGTATGACAAACTGGCCCAGAGAATAGTCCCTCTCTAATGTGTCTCCCCACTTCTTTGGTGAGGTGGCCTGCCAAAGGCCTGCCCCAGGACTCAGGGATAATTGTTTCATCTTCCTCAGCTCCAGTCTTCTTATCCTGCCACCTACTACACAGCTGCTCCAGCAGCATATGACCCTCCTGCAAGCCCTGCCTGGGACAACTGCCCCTGGGATAACTGTATTGATGCCACCGCTCCTGCTTCCATAGCATGGGCTGGCCTACCTGATTTTCACATCACAACTGAAACCAGGAATAACTTTTAATAAGACTTCCTGAAGGCTTGGGAAAGAAAAAGAGGGAAGGGTGGGGGAGAGAAAGACAAGAGAGAGATGCTTGTGTTACCCTTCTCCCATAAAAAGCACACAAGATGTGTTAAAAAAAAATTGGGCCATAAAAAAAATTCTTAAAAGCAACTAAAGAAATGGTAACACACGGACCCCATTCTCTGACCACAATAAAATATGGAAATCAGAAATAAAAATTAAAAAAAAAAACCCGTACATTTCTATGCTAATAAAAACCCACAAGCTTAAATAATTTATGAGTTAAAAAAGAAACCACTATGAAATACATAGCATTAAATGAAAGAAACAAAATCAGCATACGTCAAAACACAAGTCATGTAGCCAAAGTAGTTATTATAATTACCCCAATAAAATCCAGTAAATTGGAACATTTCAGATAGTGGTCAAAACTACTCACCAGGAATTTTAGCCCCAAGTATTTAGGAATTTTTTCCAAACTTCCAGAACTATTAATCCTTATTTTATACCAATTGTCTCTGAGCTCTGCACCAAATCAAAACCAAACTCATTGCCATCGAGTTGATTCAGACTCATAGTGACCCTATAGGACAGAGTAGAACTGCCCCATAGTTCTAAGGAGCAGCTGGAGGATTCCAACTGCCAACCATTTGGTTAGCAGCCGAGTTCTTAACCACTGTGCCACCAGGGCCCCGAGCCTCACTTCATCTCCTTCTGATATATTTTCTTCTTTGAACCTTGTTTCAGAGAAGTCATATTTTATTTAATTTCTTTGGTTTCATGGAGGATTGTTCGTTGAAAAATTTTAAGTGCTACATTACTGTATATCCTAAGTCTGTCTTTGTTTATCATATTCCTTTCGGCCTTTTTTTCTTGAAGCTGGTTCCTTTGTTTTGTTTTGTTTTGATATTTAGATGAGAGTGCTCTTCCTGGATTAGCTGTTTCTTGGAGGGTAGAGTTGGGGAGGGAACGGGGATGCTCTAGAGTAGCTAGCAGCTTAGACTTTGGTCTTGGTCTGTTGCCTCTGAACATTTTTCCATCAACATTCTACACTAGGGAGTTTTTTTTTTTTTTAAATTGTACTCAGATGAAGGTTTACAAAACAAGTAGCTTCTCATTAAACAGTTAGTACATATATTATTTTATGACATTGGTTAACAACCACACGACATGTCAACACTCTCCCTTCTCAAACTTGAGTTCCCTATTACCAGCTTTCCTGTTCCTTCTTGTCTTCTAGTCCTTGTGCCTGGACTCTTGTACGCCATTAGTCTTGTTTTGTTTTATGGGGCTGCCTAATCTTTGGCTGAACGGTGAACCTTGGAAGTGACTTCATTACTGAAGCATGTCTGGGGGCCATACTCTTGGGGTTTCTCCAGTCTCGGTCAGGCCAGTAAGTCTGACCTTTTTTTGTGAGTTAGAATTTTGTTGTACATTTTTCTCTATCTCTGTCCAGAACCCTCTGTTGTGATCCCTGTCAGAGCAGTCAGTGGTGGTAGCCGGGCACCATCTAGTTGTACTGGACTCAGTCTGGTGGAGGCCTTGGTAGTTGTGGTCCATTAGTCCTTTGGACTAATCTTTCCCTTGTATCTTGTTTTCTTCATTCTCCCTTGATCCCAAAGGGGTGAGACTAGTGAAGTATCTTAGATGGCTGCTCACAGGCTTTTAAGACCCCAGACGCTACTCACTAAGGTAGAATGTAGAACATTTTCTTTATAAACTATGTTATGCCAATTGAGCTAGATGTTCCCCGAGACCATGGTCCCCATGGCCCTCCGCCCAGCAATTCAGTCCCTCAGGGAGTTTGGATATGTCTATGGAGTTTCCATGACCTTTCCTTGTACAAGTTGTTCTGACTTCCCCAGTATTGGTACACTAGGGAGTTTAATTTTACTCAGGGCACCCAGTCTTTCTAGCTCAGATTGGAGTCCTATGTGTGACCAACTTCGATGAGCTGCTGAAGCGCTGGTCAGCAATCTTAGTTCCTCCATTCTCCTGCTTCTTGCCAAGATGCCATGTCTTCGTATTTCTTATTGCAGCCTCACCTTTCCTGCATCCCTAAGATGTCAGGCAAGGTTCAGGGAGGTTCTCACCACCTGCCCATGTCCCCTGAGGAAGTCAGAGCCTCTGCCTTAAATCTGCAGTGGCAGGTAATGTTCTTCTTCACTCTGATGCAGTTTTTAATGCACTTAGCTGCCTGTTATGGATTGAAATGTGTCTCCCAAAAAGATATGTTGACGTCTTAACCCCTGTACCTATAAATATAACCCAGTTTGGAAATAGGGGTTTTCTTTTATTTGTTAATTAGGTCATTGGTGTAGGGTGGGTCCTAAACTTAATCCCTTCTGGATGATGTCTTATAAAAATTGCAGAATAGACATAGACACATGCAGGGAAAGACAGACACCATGTGAAGACACATCTATAAACAGACAAGAAATGCCAAGGACTGCCTGAGGCTACAAAGTGGAAAGAGACAAGGATCTTCCCCTAGATCCCAGAAAGAGAGAGAGAGAAAAAGAGGGAGACTAGCCTCCAGAACTGTGAGAAAATAACCTTCTGTTGGTGAAAGTCACCCACTTGTGGTATTTTTGTTATGGCAGCACTGTGAAGCTAAGACACTACCCATCTTCATTTGTGTGGTTTAGGGTTATAGGTGTTTTGTATTTTCAATAAATAAAAATTGTCTTTGTTTTCTTTTCTCTTGGCTGAGTTTGGCTGGATTCAGAGAGAAGAGATGGGAAGAGATGTCTTTATACCACAATTTAAAACCGGGAGACCTCACCATTGATTTAGTAAGCTATGACTGTAAGGCATTTTCTAGTCCACACACCCACAATTTAGTAACTTGGCACCTGTAGATGGTATAGAAAATTACATCTTTGGAGTAATTAAGAACATAGAATAGAATACAAGTTAGGGGAGGGCATATATGACCACCAACAAAAAAAAATATTTTTAAAGCCAGATCAAAATGTCCTCATGGCTGAGTCAAAACAATTTCATTACAACGTCCTTGACAAAGCTGCTGTATCAAAGCAAAGAAGCATCAGAACGTCATGTTCCTGCTGGTAAAATGCTGAGCAGAGACCGTGGATGAAATGAACATTATTTGTTAGTGATCATGCGCATTTTATGCCAAAGAAGTAGATTTATGAATCTTGAAGCTGGTGTCAAAAAGGTTACTTGTCACTCATGCAAACTCATCAAAACTCCCATTGGCTTTGCACAAGAGTTTGAAAAAACTGTCACCCACAACTCTGGTTGGAATCAGAATTCCCGCTGAAAGGATGAGGTAGTTTTTTACACGTGAGTGATATAGGTAGTTTACTTTCAATGTGTACTTGGCCCCTGGAATCAAAATGTCTTCCTTACGGCCTTCCTCCTGTTCTTGGAATCCTAACACCAGTCATTCCTTAACCAATAGACGTCTACAGTGTTTTCTAAATGAAATAAAAGGCAGGATGCGTAGTGCAAAAGAGAGTAGCGTGGACTTTGCAGTCAGACAGCTTCGAGTTTGAATCCTGACTCTGTTGCTCACTGATTGTGTAACCTTTGGAAAGAAACTTAATCTCTTTGTGTTTCAATTTTTCCGTCTGTACTAATAACACCTACATTATGCGGATGTCAAGAGAAATAAATAAAATAATTAAAGCAGCTAGCAAAAAGTAGGTCTTCAGGAGATGGTAGTTTTAGACCACTAAATGTTTGGGAAAGCATAGGAAGCTATGAAAAGAAAATATTACCATCCTAGTTTACTAGAGAAGCTGACATGAAAGACATGTTTTTAAGAAAGAGAGGGAAAACTACCATGAGGCATTTTCAACTAATAGGAGCTTCTAGTCCTCTAAAGAAACTCAGGGTTGTTGTAGGACTTGATCCCCAGGTAAAAGGGAGAGGGATACAGGATGAAGCCCTGACTCAGGAATGAGTTAGAATGCATTTGGGGACGTAGTGGAGGCAAACCACCCTGACTATGAAGGGAAGAGAAGAAGGCAGAGGATTTAGACATCATAGGTTATGTCTTGTGCTATGGGCAACACAGACTCAGATGAATGAACTATTTGGATCCTTGTCCCAGATGACTGTGAAAGGGACAAGCTGTTGTTTATGAAATGCTGCCTCCAGGATTTGTTGTCCCTGGTCTATAACATGTAGAAAATGTGGCATTTCTCAATGTTTCTCTCTTACAATTTCCCCTCAGGGAAGCATGTACGATATATAGGGACACCATTCTGAATTAGGATCAGCTCATAGGAATGGCTCATAAGTGAATAAGACATGCTCAGGAAAGAAGTATTTATCTCATTTCAGATAAATTACCACTTTCAAGGCACTAAACAGTACTCTGGCAGCATCCTACCTTCTATTTCCATATTATCACATTTCCTAACACTGCTTGAAAAGAAATACATTTTTACAACACGTACCAATGCATACATGGTATAGGTTTATATAATAGTTCTGTCAATAAAATTCATCTTTTGGAAATGTGACTCTTCCAAATTCATAATATTTTTACAATGTACATCCCCCCCACTGTGATTTGGAATTCCCACTAAGTCTTAGGCTTGAAAAATAACTTTAGTCAAATTACTTTTCTTTTGTGGTTGTCCATTTCATTACCTTTAAGGTGAGGTGTTTAACTTTACGATACCCTACTTTTAACTCTTGCAATCTGCAAGACTGAACTCTGTAGCTAGTTATGCATGTTCGTTACTGACGGCCATGAAGATGAATAACACAATAATACACATATACAGTTTAGAGCAGAAGACTTGATGTTGCTGTAGTAATATCAAGAGCACAACTATAGCAAGTTTCAAAAATATAGTTATGTTAGAAAAACACTTCAACATGGTTAGACTTTACCTTGAATACATCTAGTTGATGTCTGAAGGTTCTTTGAGCAAAACTACTAAATAAAAAGATGTCTCATTTCTATCAAAAGAGCACATTCTCTTTCAATTGTTACTCAGGAAACACGGGAAATGATTCAAAATATCAAATTTTCATCTCATTGTGGCAAAGATAAAATAGACTATGTATGTCTTTTTGTCTCGGCCAGGAAGGATTTTTTTAAGTAGAGGAAACAAAAGTGTGAAGTTATGAAGTTTAAAATGAGGTTTTCAGAGAAATCACCTTTACTCATAATCAATTTGCTCGATGCAAGTTTCTCCGGCCCAATAAATTTTCTCCTTTAAACGTTTACATAAACATTTGTTGGAACATGAAGTTCAAGGTGTATTTAATGCACCTAGGATAATAACTGACAATTCTTAGGTATTTAGAACAGTTAAGTGCTCAATTACACCAAAAGGCTGGCCGTTCAATCTCACCCAGGGACACCTTTAAAGACAGGCCGGGCGATCTGCTTCCAAAAGGTCACAGCCTTGAAAACCCTATGGGGCGGTTCTACTCTGCACACATGGAGTCAGCATGAATTAGAATCAACAGATGACAACTAACAACAACATAGTTTGCATTTTTCAAAATGAAACTTCTGAATTTCATTAAAAAAGAAAATTGAGAAATGGGGTGTTCTGGATATATCATTTAGTGTAGTGCCTAAGAATTAATGTTTGCCGATGAAGATTTTTCTAAAAGATCTACGTTCATGTCTTAGTAGTGTGAACTTAATTAAGTGAAGAATGAAATTGAATTTTGTATAATTGAAGATCCCTCAGGCCGCAGGCCATCGTTCTAAACCTATTCTGTGGTAAACCTAAATCTAAACCTGAATCTGTGGTATCTATTCAGGAAGTAACTGTGAGAAAAAACCCAAACCCACTGCCATTGAGTCAATTCTGACTCATAGTGATTCTTTAGGACAGAGTAGAACTGCCCCATAAGATTTCCAAGGAGCAACTGGTGGATCTGAACCACCAACCTTTTGGTTGGCAGCCGAACTCTTAACCACTGTGTCACCAAGGCCACTTGTAGCTATGAGAGGTGAGGATAAATGTCCACCAATGTCAGAAAGTAGTCTAAAAGCAATGGGATTTTTTAGACACACTGTGGTTTTTCTTATGATAAAGTAAAAATAAATTTAATGTATTGAAGGCTCTGATTAATTGTTTTTTAGTTAATTGATGTTTTACTATATCTTAAGAGAAAATATCTATTTCATTGGTAGGCATGGCAACAAAAGAGAGGAATGCATATTAGTCTAAAATAAATGTGGCTTTCAGTCATCAAAAATGTATGTTAAGTATTGACTGTAGTTTCTGAAAAAGAAAGCAACTTTTGTACAAAAAGAACAGTGTTTTTTTTTCCATTTAAATCTTTTGCTATTGACTTCTATACTATGGTAGAACTTGCATGCAAATACTAAAGGGAAATTGACTAAGACTATCCAAGTAGTCCCAATAGTGTTTATAAATACTCTCTTGGGACTTGAGGTCAATGACAAAGTAGATTCCGTGTTAGAACATGCACACACACATACACACATTTATTTAAGGAACTAAAGTACAGATTACTCAAATAGCCAATTAAGTTTTCAAGAATAATTTTTGTTTTTTTTTTTTAGATTCTAAATATTGGCTTTCTTTTTTTCAGCCTGAAGGATTTATATGAACTTAAAACATTTCTAGCTATGACTATATGAGTACGTGGCTAAATTATACAGAAACACAGTAGTGCATTATGGTAAACAAGCTTTCAACCCTCTTTGTGCAAGATATCTAGGAAAGAAATAATTTATAAACTATACATATAAACTACAATTGAAAGTATCTTATTAAAACCATTTTCTATCTCTAGTCAGAGGAGGTAGGAAAGGCCTTATTAATCAAGGTTTATTTAACCCATTGGGCATTGCCAGGATCAGAGAGGATATGAAAGCAGGTACAAAACAATAACATCTCACCATTAGTCACTTACCTAATAATGTCAATTATTTATACACAGCCATGAGGTATAAATACATTATAAAAATTGTTAGGACATGAAATTAAAATTTAAAAAGTCATAAAATTTTCTCAATAAAATTTATTCATGTTATTATAAGGAAAGTCCCTCAGAGCTTATTTATTTATCCTTTATTTGGGTGAAATTCTAATGAGTTTTGAATTATGCACCATAGGTGTTTCAGTGATCAAATGCAATTACTTAATTTAGAGAGGGGCTAGTAATAGGAGCCCTTCTGGCGCAGTGGTTAAGCATTCAGCTGCTAACCGAAAGGGTGGCAGTTAAAATCTACCAGCTGCTTCTTGGAAATGCTATGAGGCAGTTCTACTCTGTCCTATAGGGTAGCTATGAGTCGGAATTGACTCCATGGCAATGGTTTTTTTGTAGTAATAATAACAAGATGATGATGATGATGACTATGCTTTTCCTCCTTTAATCTGCTCAAAATTAGTAAACTGAGCTTCAGAGAGCTTGGTAACTTGACCAGGGTTATTCATCCAAATATGTATTGAACTCCTACTCCATACTGAGCATTCTTCTGTGTGTTTGGGTTATAGCAGTCAACAAAATAGGCAAGAATCCCTGCTCTAATGAAACTTACATTTTAGGGAAAACGGGATGAATAAGAATACAATACCCACTCAAAAACCCCAAACCCATTCCATTGAGTTGGTTCCGACTCATAGTGACCCTATAGGACAGAGTAAAACTGCTCTCATAAGGTTTCCAAGGCTGTAAACCTTTATGGGAGCAGACTGTCACATCTTTCTCATTTCAAACAGCTGGTTGGTTTGAACCACCGACCTTTCAGTTAGCAGCCAAGCACTTAACCACTGTGCCACCAGAGCTCCTAAGAATATAATAGGTAATGAAAACATCTGGTATGTTAGAAGGTAGGAAGTAGAGTGAGATAAGTAGGGTCAGGTGTGTCAAGGTAGGTTGTAATTTTAAATGGAATATTCCAGAGGAGCCTCAGAGATAAAAGTGACATATGTGCATACTTAAAAGTGCTGAAGGAGTTGGTCATATGAAGTTACGGAAGATAAGAATTCTAGGCTGAGGGAACAGGCACTGCAAAGGCCCCAAGACTAGAATGTGTCTTGAATATTCTAAAAAACAGGCTTTGGCTGGCATAGATTGTGAGTAAAGTGGAGGAATGGTCGGGGTGATGTCAGAAGGGTAACAGGCTGTAAAGTAAGGAATTTAGTCTCCAAAGAAGAGGCCTGGCCTTTGTCCCAGCTCCTGGGAGGTAACTTCTAAACCCTTGGACTTTTCTTTTTTATTCACAGTGAGCCTCTCAGACCACAGCTGATAATTTATGCTAAAGAGATGTCTTAGGGTAGGGGCTGGCCATGCCAGAAAGACCAACTATGTGATTAGGGGGTTGAGGCTTTGATCCATGTAATATCTGCCTGACCTCTGGGGAGGGGAGAGAGCTGGAGATTGAGTTCAACCAGGTGGATAATAATCCAATCAATCGTGCCTATGAAATGAAGCTTCAATAAAAACTCTGGACATTGAGGCTCGGGTGAGCTTCCCTGGCTGGCAATACCCTGTGTGTATTGTCATATGTCAACACTAGGAGAGTGATGTGTCCTTAAGCACACTTATCAGCCTCAGATTACATCATGCCTAGCGAGGTTTAGTCAGTATTGGCCCGAAAGTGGTCGCTCTTGGTCTGGTCAACCCCCGTGCATTAGCCTCAGGTGTTGGTAAGGTGCTAAAGAACTTAGAACAAAAGCCAAATGGCTCTCTGCAAGATGATTCCACACCTGGCAGCCATGTTGAATTGAGATGTCTCCAGGGCATGTAAGTGAAGATGAAGTTTGGAAATTGTATGGTAGAGTCTAGAATTGGGCCTAGAGGTCCGGGCTACAGATAGGAATTTGGGAGACATTGACATATTGATGTCTTATCAGTTACTCTTTAGTAAATAGTAGAGTTGCTATGAGCCAGAATCAACTCCATGTCAATGGGTTTGGTTTTTTTTTTTTTTTTAAGGATGGGAATTTAAACTGCGTTTAATTGCTTTTAGTCCCTTATAATTCAGAATATTTTTTCCCAATTAATAAACAATTCAAATTGAAAGCCATATTAACTTGACCATTAATTACCACCTCTCCAGCCCCACTGATATCTTCTGATAAGGAAAATGAAAACCTGTTAAAAGAAAGCTGTTCAACAGCAGGAATTATACTCATGCTCAAACTTTACTGTAAGCAATTAAGAGCACTGTCACTATGAACTTTGAGTTTGCTTAAGATGGCTATTTTAGAATAGTAAAGAGTTTAGGGAAGTCAGCCTGCTTCCTAGAATTCATTTTCTGATTTATAGTTTTTAATCTTGGAGGAAAAAACACAAAAGGACCCACACAGAAGCCTGCTGTTCATCAGGCATCGGGAGTGATGCCATCACCACGGCCTTATTTAAAATCAAGTATTGGTGTATTTGTGAAATTACCAAAGGAGCAGTCTCAAAAGAAGCATCAGGTGGTGTTTAGAATCTGCATCCTTGGTGAAGGCATCTTTAATTACAGAGTAGAGTCCCGCCATCTGGACTGGTAGTGGGGAAATCTTCACATTCTCCCCTTATATCTTAGAAGACATATTCAAGTTTTCTTTTCATAACAAGATAAGTTGGAACAAAATATTAGCCCGTGTTATTAGCAGCTTCTTTCCTCACCCCAAGTTTCCAGGAAAGAGAGGCAAATACATGTTCTAAGGGTTTCATGAGGGGGTATCCTACAGGATCATGGCAAAGGGAGAGAGAATATAGCAAAGTGCTTGGATGCAGGAGTGGCTGAATCTAAGTGATGTTTAGAGAGTATATTAGTTTCTTAGGGCTGCACTAACAAATTACAACAGAACGGGTAGCTAAAAATGACAGAAATTTATTGTCTCACAGTTCTGGAGGCTACAACTTCAAACGCAGGGTGTTGTTGGGCCATATTCTTTCTGAGTGGTCTAGGGGAAGATCCTTTCTCCTGGTAGCCCTGGCCATTCCTTGGTTTATAGTTGTAGCATGACTCCAATCTCTGCTTTCATTGTCACATGGCATCCTTCTTTCTGTATGTCCATCTACGTCTCTTCTCCTATTTTATGTGGACACCACTCTATTAGATTAGGACCCATCCTACTCCAGTGTGACCTCATGTTAAATCAACTAATAACATCTTCAAAGACCCTATTTCCAAACAAGCTCACATTCACAAGTACCAGTGGTTAGGACTATAATGTTTCTTTTTTAGGGACACAATTCAATCCACAAGCCTTTCATGACTGTTGGAATATACGGTTGCCAACCCACTTTTTCCACCTCTCAGTTTCACTGGGAAGCTGCTTTCCCACTGATAGTGCATGCTGCTGCAAGACAGGGGACTTTATGACTGTTTGAAACTGAAAAAACAGGCATGTGCTATAAATTATTGTTTCTACAAGGTGTTGTATGTGGTGTGTGCATTTTTGGTAGGAAACAGAAATTTTGAAAATGTTTCTTTGGGAAATTGTATGTCCCTCTGAACTCTAGGGTGTCCAGTGTAGAATTAGTGGGATAACATATGTCCCTCTGGACTCTGAGGGTAGGGTTGTTGGTGGGGGCAAAAAAAAAAAAAATCCATCTAGCTATCCAAAATTCAACAACACTCAAAGATTCAGCATGCTCCCCGTTAATGAAAACACATGGTATCAACAAAAGCTTCAAAGCAGAAAATAATTTAGTCTTGAAAGGGATAACAGAGAGTTTCTCTAAGATGGAGAAGAAAGTAGAAGTCCTGTCATTTCTTCTTGGTCATAATAGGACCCGCAAAGGGGTGACCAGACCTCCAAAGGATAGCCTGGGGATGATGGGGTCATACACATTTATAAAAAAAGCCAGAAGAAAACATGTCTGAGCCTGAGGCTGACACAGAAGGAGCATAGCCACCTCCTTCAGGTAGACTTGGACATGAGCTCAGAGCCCATCAGTCTGAGCAAAGCCGGAAGCCCAGAGAGCCCATCTCCACACGCTCTAACTTGCATTGGGCTCTTTAGTTTGTATCCACCGTAGCTATATACAGAAGCTCATAAAAAATGCCTGAGATTCAATTTCCCATGACCAGTTAGGGATGGCAGCACAGAACTGATTTTATTTTTTACAGAAACAAAAGAATGTAACATGTTTGCACTCTAGTGTTATGTACTAAAATGTATTCATCTTTCATGTAACATGGTATTGAAGGCTTTTCAAACATTTGTTTAAATCCATTTTTCTAGGTCTATTTCTCAGCATTTCCTTCCGTCATTTCTCCCCTTTCCACCCAGCTTTATACATCAAATGTTACCTCTTCAGTAACGCCTTTTCAATTCCCTCCAAATAATTGTCTTTGAGCATTTTTATTTGTGCTTCTATTTTAGCACTCTTATAGATGGCATCTTATATTAAGTTCTGTACATGTTTATGACCCCTACAAACATTGTTAGTTACTTCAGAGCAGCAACCAAGTATTCTTCATTTTTGTGACCTCATTACTTAGGTTAGTGTCTTGTTCATTACAAGGCTCAATAAACATGTTTGTTGTTTGTTTAGTTAAAAGTTTATGAAGACAGGAAAGGATATAAAATGCACACTGTTTGGAAAGGAAGAAATAAAACTATCCTTATCGCAGATGACAAGATTGTCTTCATAAAAAATCTCCAAGAATCTACAAAAAAACTCCTAGAACTAATAAATGAGTTTAGTGAGGTCTCAGGATACAAGGTCAATAAAAAAAAAAAAATCGTATTTCTGTATGCAAGAAATGAACAATTAGAAACTGAAATTAAAAATACGATAACATTTATAATCACTTTAAAACATAAAATACTTAGGTATAAATCTATCAAAGCATGTACTGGATCTGTATGCTGAAAATTACAAAATGCTAATGAAAGAAATCAAAGAAGACCTAAATAAATGGAGAGACATATTGAGTTCATGGATTGGAAGAGTCAACATAGTAAAGATATTAATTCTCCTCAACTTGATCTATAGGTTTAATGCAATTCTTATCAAAATCCCAGCAGGATTATATCCACTTAAAGTGGATTATAGATCTAAATGTAAAACATAAACTAAGAAACTTTTAAGAAAATCTTTATGACTCAAGGTTAGGCAAAAACTTCTTAGACATGACACCAACTATACCATTAATAAAAGAAAATTTGGTAAGTTAGATTTCATCAAAATTAAAAACTCCTGCTTTGTAAGAGACCCTGTTAAGAGAATGAAAAGGCAAGCCACATGGTAGAAGCAAATACGTGCAGATCACATATCCAACAAAGTAGTCATATCCTTAATATCTAAATTCCATCAACTCAACAGTAAGAAAAAAATCCCATTAGAAAATGGTCAAAAGACTTCAACAGATGTTTCATCAAGGAAGAAATAAGAATGTCAAAATAAGCACATGAAAATATATTCAACATTATTAGCCCTTAGGGAAATGCAAATTAAAACCATAATTAGATACCACTAACAAAATGGGAAACAAGACGAATGTTCTTCAATTGATGAATGGATAAGCAACTTGTAGTACATCCATGCAGTAAAATCCTGCTCAGTAATAAAAACGGTGAACTATTGATAAACCCATAAAACCAAAAACCTGTTGCCATCAAGTTGATTCCAACTCATAGTGACCCTATAGGACAGAGTAGAACTGTTCCACAGGGTTTCCAAGGAGCAGCTGATGGATCTGAACTGCTGACCTTTTGGTTAGCAGCCATAGCTCTTAGCTACTGCACCACCAGAGCTATAAATAAACAGAACAAATTGGATAAATCTCCAGGTCATTATACTGAGTGCAAATAGCCAATCTCAAAAGGTTACATACTATGTAATCCACTCATAAAACATTCTGAAGGGGACAAAATTATAGTGACAGAGAAGAGATCAGTGGTTGCCAGGGGTTATGGTTGTGGGAACAGTGTAACTATTAAGGAATAATATAAGGGAGTCTCTTAGTCGTGATGAAATAGTTCTGTATCTTGATTGTGCTGATGGTTGCTTGAGTCTATACATGCAGTAAAATTTCATAGAACTGTACACCAAAATAAAAAATAAAAACAGCACAAGCGGACTTCCAGCAAAATGGCACCCCAGGCAGAAGCACCATGCCATCCCTCCACAGCAAAGATCTGAAAAACTATGCCGAACAGAGAAAACAGCAATCCTGAAGCCCTAAAACATCAAATGAAGAGATAAAGAACTCAGCCAAGCACCAAATGGAGTGAGAAAACTGACAGAGAACAGAGAGTGAGGAGAGATTCATGCAGAGGTCTCCTATCAGCTAACACAGCATGGATCTGCCATCTTGGATTCCTATCAGAGACCAGCAAAGGGGTACAAGAAAGCAGCTTCATGGAGCTTCCAGCGGGAGACAAAACAACAAGTAATTTGTGATATATGCTTTCCCACCCCCACCCTTCTTCACCCACACTTGGCCGCCTCTGCTTCCCGTGGCCACAGTCTCTTGTCCAGGAAACACCGGCTGCTTGGAGTCCACCCACCCGAAATGGCTGGCTCTCTGAGAGCCATTTATTGGCTGCTGGTGTCGCTTTTTTCAGTTTCTTTTGATTTCTTCCTTATCTCTCACCACCTCCCCCTCCTTTCGCTCAAATACCGGGCTCTGTGCACCATTTTTGCTTCTTCCTGAGGGGCTGCGGAGCTCTGTTCGAGTGTGGAACTGCTTCCTGGTCTGGGCTGCCACACTGGTGGGATCCCGGGGCCTTTGTTTGTTTGTTTGTTTTGAATTGTTTGTTTGTTTTCTTCTCCTTTTCTTGAGTTGGGAGCCCGTTCCTGCCAGGTGGTACTCCGTGGCTTGGAATCTACCCCCTTGGCTTGTGCAGATGCGCAGAGGGATCCCTGAGAGCATTTCTTTTTCTGTGGGATTTTTTTTCCCTGTTTTTTGGGGGGCGTTTTCTTGTTCTTTTTTTTTTTTTTAATTTGTTTTGTTTTATTTTCCCTCTTTTCCCCTTTTTGTCTTTCTTCATTACCAGTTTCTCGTCTCTCTATACCTTCCTTCTCTTTCTGTTCCCTGAATACCTGGTGCTGAATACCTCTATGCCTTCCAGCCAGGCTGCACTGCAACACCTAAGAACAACTTCCCCAGACCTCATACCCGCACCGGTGGGATCCCTGGGAACTTTGCTGTTCTTTTCCCTTTCTGATTTTTATTTATGTATTCTTTTCTTTTTTATTCCTCTTCCCCTTTTTGTTTTTCGCCACTTCATAGTCTCTCATCTCTCCACTCCAAAAACAAGCTACCCTAGCATTTTTTTTTTTGTATGTTTTTGGCTCCTGTTCCTCTCTCCTCTCTCCCATATCCATCTTAGCTCCACACATAACAATCTCCCCCCTAAATCCTGCCTATCTACACCGTGTGCTTAACATTACAGCACCAAGAAGCACAGGCATGGCCTACTGCAACCTGCCATGCACTGATTACCAACCCACCCTGGTGGCTGTAGTAAGTGCCACAAACAACCTGTCCCAGTAACTCCTCAGCAGCTAGACCTACCCTACTGTACCATATCTGAGTAACTATACACTGCCAACTGGAGAAGGAGGTGAAAAGTATTGTGCCTAAAGACAAGCAAACAACAAAGAACACACAACCCACCTGCTCAGACATAGCCAAATTTAAAAAAGGAAAAAACAAACAAATCTACAATCAATAAATGAGAAAAATAACTACTGAATGCCCCGAAGACAGCAGACAATATCAAAACATTTACAAAAACAGGACAGGATGGCTCCAGTAGGTGTCCAAAATAAAACACCAGATGACTTTCCAGTGGAAGAAAAAGCACTAGGACTACCTGACAGGGGATTCAAATCTCTAATACTCAGAATTCTCCAAAAGTTGAAGCAAAAAGCAGACAAACATGAGGAAAAAATAGACAAATTCATGGAAAATACAGACAAAAAATTGGAAGAATTCAGGAAAATAACGCAGGAACAAAATGTCAAAATAAATTCACAACTAGAAATTATACAAAAACAACAATTAGAAATCCAAAAGATAAACAACAAGATTTCAGAAATGGACGGTGTCATAGAAGGGCTGAGAAGCAGATCTGAAACAGTGGAAGACAGGATCAATGGAATTGAAGACAAACACTTGGATACAACTCTGTTTCAGGAAAACTCAGAACAAAGAAGAAACAGAAATGAAGAGACCCTGAGAGTTATGTGGGATACAATCAAAAGCAAAAATTTGAGAGTGATTGGAGTTCCAGAACACGTGGAGAAAACAGAGAAAACAGACAGGATCATTGAAGAACTGCTGACAGAAAACTTCCCCAGTATCATGAAAGATGAAAAGCTGGCCATCCAAGAAGGTCAATGAACGCCATATAGGATAGACCCCAAAAGAATATCACCAAGGCATATCATAATCACACTCAGCAAAACCAAAGACAAACAAAGAATCCTGAGAGCAGCTCGTGAAAAAGAAGAAGTCACATACAGAGGAGAAACAATAAGACTAAGCTCAGATTCTTCGTCAGAAGCCATGCAGGCAAGAAGGCAATGGGATGATATATATAAAACCTTGAAGGAAAACAATTGCCAGCCAAGAATAATATATCCTGAAAACTCTTGTTCAAATATGATGGTGAAATTAGGACATTTCCAGATAAACAGAAATTAAGGGAATATGTAAAAACCAAACCAAACTTACAAGAATTATTAAAGGGAGTTCTTAGATCTGAGAAAAAACAACTTCAGGACACAGGCAGAATATAGGATGCAGGATCGTACCAGCCAGATACCAATCTAGGAAATGAACTTTCAAGGACTATCCAAAACCAAAAGAAATACAACAGGGAATGAGAGAAGTTAATCAGTAAATGACAAGAACATCAGAACAATAAAAGAGGGAATAAACGGTGTAGGTATAGAACCTTCTAATGGAGAGGAAGACAAGGTGATACCAAGTAATAATAGAATGCTTCAAACTTAGAAAGAAAAGGGTAAATTTCATGGTAACCACAAAGAAAGTTAACAAACATACTTATAAAAATAAAGAGGAAAAACACAAAGCCTCAACAAAAACAAAACCTGCAAAAACAAAAGAAATGAAAAAAAAAAATCCACAAACAAAAGTAACTCAGCACAAGAGAGTAAGAACAAAGAAAATGTCAGCACCACAAAAAATCACTACAAAATGACAGCAACAAACTCACATTTATCAACAATTACACTGAATGTAAATGGACTCAATGCCCCCATAAAGAGACAGAGAGTGACAGGATGGATAAGAAAACAGAATCCATCAATATGCTGTCTACAAGAGACATACCTTAGAAACAAAGATGTGAATATATTAAAAGTTAAAGGTTGGAAAAAAATATACCAAGCTAACAACTACCAAAACAGAGCGGGAGTGGCAATACTAATCTCAGATAAAATAGACTTTAAAACAAAATCTACCATAAAAGACAAAGAAGGACACTATATACTGATTAAGGGGATGATCCATCATGAAAACATAACCATAATAAACATCTACGCACCCAATGACAGGGCTCCAAACTACATAAAACAAACTCTAACAACATTGAAAAGAGAAATAGACAGTTCCACAATAATATTAGAAGACTTCAACACACCACTCTCAGTAAAGGACAGAACAACTAAGAAGAAACTCAGCAAAGATACAAAAGACCTAAAGGGCACAATCAGCCTACTTGACCTCACAGACATATATAGAACAATCCACCCAACAGCTGCAAAATACACATTCTTTTCCAATGCACGTGGAACGTTCTCCAGAATAGACAACATCTTAGGCCACAGAGCAATCCTCAACAAGATCCAAAACGTTGAGATAATTCAAAGTATCTTCTCTGACCACAGTGCCATCAAAGTAGAAATTAACAACAGAAAGATCAAGGGAAAAAGAAATCAATTACATGGAAACTGAATAATACCCTGCTTACACATCACTGGGTAATAGAAGAAATCAGAGATGGAATCAAAAAATTCCTAGAATCAAATGAGAATGAGAACACATCATACAAAAACCTTTGGGACACAGCAAAGGCAGTCCTCAGAGGACAATTCATAGCAATAGATGCACACATCAAAAAAGAAGAAAGGGACAAAATCAAAACATTAACTACAGAACTCAAACAAATAGAAAGAGAACAGCAGAAAAAGCCCACAGCCACTGGAAGAAAGGAAATAGTAAAGGTCTGCACATAAATAAATGAAATAGAGAACAGAAAAACAATAGAAAGAATCAACAAAACCAAAAGTTGGTTCTTTGAAACAATCGACAAAATTGACAAACCACCGGCCAGAATGACAACAGAAAAACAGGAGAGGACACAAATAACACAAATAAGAAATGAAATGGGGGACATTACAACAGACCCAACTGAAATAAAAAGGAGTATAACAGAATATTATGAAAAATTATACTCCAACAAATTTGGAAACCTAGAGTAAAAGGATAAATTCCTAGAAACACACTACCTACCCAAACTACAACAAAGTGATGTTGAAAATCCGAACAGACCCATAACAAGAGAAGATATTGAAAAGGTAATTAAAAAAAACTCCCAATAAAAAAAAAGCCCTGGCCCAGAAGGCTTCACTGAAGAACTCTACAAAACATTTACAGAAGAGCTTGTACCAGTACTACTCAAGCTATGTCAGAGCATAGAAAAGGAAGAAGCACTTCCAAATTCATTCTATGAAGCCAGCATAATGCTGATACCAAAACCAGGCAAAGATACCACAAAAAAAGAAAATTACAGACCAATATCTCTCATGAATATAGACGCAAAAATTCTCAACAAAATTCTAGCCAGTAGAATTCAGCATCATATCAAAAAAATAATACACCACGACCAAGTAGGAGTCATACCAGGTATGCAAAGATGGTTCAGCATTAGAAAATCAATCAATGTAATCCACCACATAAATAAAAGGAAAGAAAATAATCATATGATCATCTCAATTGACCCAGAAAAGGCATTTGACAAAGTCCAACACCCATTCCTGATAAAAACTCTCAATAAAATAGGTATAGAAGGGAAATTTCTCAATGGCCAACATCATTCTTAATGGAGAGAGGCTGAAAACATTCCCCTTGAGAACAAGAACAAGACAAAATTGCCCTTTATCACCACTCCTATTTAACATTGTGCTGGAAGTTCTAGCTAGAGCAATAAGGCAAGAAAAAAAAATAAAGAGCATCCAAACTGGTAATGAAGAAGTTAAACTGTCCCTGTTTGCAGATAATACGATACTATGCATAGAAAACCCTAAAGACTCCATGAGAAATCTACTGGAACTAATGGAAAGATTCAACAGAGAAGCATGATACAAGAGAAACATACAAAAATCAGTTGGATTCCTATACGCCAATAAGGTGAAAGATGAAAAGGAAATCAGGAAAACAATACCATTTATAATAGTCCCTAAAAAAATAAAATACTTAGGAATAAATCTAACCAGGGATGTAAAAGACCTACACAAAGAAAACTACAAAACACTACAGCAAGAATCCCAAAGTGATCTACATAAATGGAAAAACATACCATGCTCATGGATAGGCAGACTCAACATTGTGAAAATGACAATTCTACCCAAAGCAATTTACAAATACAATGCAATCTCAATCCAAATACTAACGACATTCTTCAAAGAGTTGGAAAAACTAATCATTAACTTTATATGGAAAGGGAAGAAGCCCCGAATAAGTAAAGCACTACTGAAGAAGAAGAATAAAGTTGGAGGACTCACACTACCTGACTTCAGAACCTACTATACAGCTATGTTAGTCAAAACAGCCTGGTACTGGTACGACAGATACATTGACCAATGGAACAGAATTGAGAACCCAGATGTAAATCCATCCACCTATGGTCACCTGATCTTTGACAAGGGCCCAAAGTCCACCAGATGGGGAAAAGACAGTCTTTTTAACAAATGGTGCTGGCAAAACCTGATGTCCATCTGCAAAAAAATGAAACAGGACCCATACCTCACGCCGTATACAAAAACTAATTAGAAATGGATCAAAGACCTGAGTATAAAGCCTAAAACTATAAAGTTCATAGAAGAAAAAATAGGACCAATGCTATAGGTCTTAATACATGGTATTAAGAGGATACAAACCATAACCATCAACACACAAACCCCAAAAGATAAGCTAAATAACTGGGATCTTCTAAAAATCAAACACCTATGCTCTTCAAAAGACTTACCAAAAGATTGATAAGAGAACCTACAGACTGGGAAAAAAGTTTTGGACAATACAAGTTAGACAAAGGTCTAATCTCCATAATCTACAAGAAAATCCAACACCTCTACAACAAAAAGGCAAATAATCCTATTAACAATTGGGCAAAGGAAATGAACAGACACTTCACCAAAGAAGACATTCAAGCGGCCAACAGACACATGAGGAAATGCTCGCGATCACTAGCCATTAGAGAAATGCAAATTAAAACCACAGTGAGATACCATCTCACCCCGGCATTACTGGAACGAACCAAAAACACTGGAAATAACAAATGCTGGAGGGGCTGCAGGGAGATGGGAACTCTTATGCACTGCTGGTGGGAATGCAAAATGATACAACCATTTTGGAAAATGATATGGCGCTTCCTCAGAAGCTAGAAATAGACATACCATATGATCCAGCAATCCCACTCCTGGGAATATATCCTAGAGAAATAAGAGTTGTCACTCAAATAGACATGCACACCTATGTTCATGGCAGCATTGTTCACAATAGTAAAAGGATGGAAACATCCTAGACGCCCTTCAACAGATGAATGGATAAACAAACTATGGTACATACACACAATGGAGTACTATGCAACGAGAAAGAACAATGATGAATCTGTGAAGCATCTCATAACATGAATGAAACTGGAGGACGTTATCCTGAGTGAAATAAGTCAATCACGAAACGACAAATATTGTACGAGACCTCTATTGTAAAAACCCATGAAAATGGTCACACACAAAATGTAATAATCTCTGTTGGTTACCAGGGATGGGAGGGTTGGGGGGGGGGAATACTAAATAGGCAATAGGTAAGTGGTATCTTGGGTGAAGGGTGAGACGGTACACAATACAGGGGAAACCAGCACAACTTGTACAAGGAAATGTCGTGAAAGCTCCATAGACACATCCAAACTCCCGGAGGGACTGAATTGCTGGGTGGAGGGCTGTGGGGACCATGTTCTCGGGGAACATCTAGCTCAATTGGCATAACACAGTTAATAAAGACAACGTTCTACATTCCACCTTGGTGAGTAGCGTCTGGGGTCTTAAAAGCCTGTGAGCAGCCATCTAAGATACTGCACTGGTCTCATCCCTCCAGGAGCAGGGGAGGATGAAGAGAACAGGATACAAGGAAAAGATTAGGCCGAAGGACTAATGGACCACAGCTACCAAGGCCTCCACCAGACTGAGTCCAGTACAGCTAGATGGTGCCCGGCTACCACCACTGACTGCTCTGACCGGGATCACAACAGAGGGTTCTGGACAGAGCTGGAGAAGGATGTAGAACAAAATTCTAACTCACAAAAAAAGACCAGATTTACTGTCCTAAAGGAGACTGGAGAAACCCCGAGAGTATGGCCCCCAGACACCCTTTTAGCTCAGTGGTGAAGTCATTTCCGAGGTTCACCATTCAGCTGCAGGGTTGATGGTCACATAAAACCAAATGCCAAATGGGACTAATGAGTCACAGCAGTCCAGGGACAAGGGACAGAATGCAGAAAGGGACAGGAAAGCTGGTGATAGGGAACCCAATGTTGAGTAAGGATAGTGTTGATGTGTTGTAAGGTCGTTAACCATTGTTATAGGGCAACATGTGTACTGTTAAATGAGGAAATATTTTGTTCTGTAAGCCTTCATCTAAAGTGAGAATAGCAGCACAATTGGAAGAGCATAGTCGATGTCACTGAACTGTGTGTGTAGAAATTTTTCAAATGGTGTATCTTTGGCTATGTATATTTTCACCAAAAAAAAAAAAAAAATGTCAAGAAGGATGAGAGTTGACATGTTGTGGGGTTGTTAACCAATGTCTTGAAACAATATGTTTACTACTGTTTCATGAGAAACTATTTGTTCTGTAAACCTTCACCTGAAGTACAATTAAAAAAAATAAAAAACAGCACAAGCAAAAACTGATGAAATTCAAATAATGTCTGCATCTGAGTTAATAAAATTTAGTATAAGACTAACATCAGTTAACTGGTTTTGACAATGTAGTACAGTTATGTAAGATATCATTATTAGGAGAACCTGGGTGAAATGTACATAAGAACTCTCTGTACTATTTTTGAAACTCCATGTGCATTATAAAATATTTTAAAACAAAAATTATTTTTTCAAAGTTCATAAAGGAACCCCCCAATGGTAAATGTTGATAGCAACATATTTGTCCTATATAATACTTAAAGAAAAGCCTCAAGTGATGCATGGGTATATGTCTCAGAAATAACAGATCACCTTTTAATATCAACCGATCTACAACACATGAGCATAAAGCTCTTGTCAACACGGCAAGTGTCCTATCTTGGAAAGGTATTTTCCAGAATATCTATGTCTTAGGCTGGGTTCTCTAGAGAAGCAAGAGAGATTTATATCAAATTATATCAAATCTCATCATGGAAGTGATCACATCATTATACGACTGCCAAACTACATCAACTACCAGATCACTGAGAATCATGGCCCAGCCAAGTTGACACACAACCTTAATGATCACAATCTGCAAATCATTTCAGACTATCAGCCTCTGCTTGGGTTACAGATTCAATGGTTCTGTGTATAGATTCTCAAACTGTACTAAACCTCGAACAAGTATGCCTTTCAAATTCGTTCAAATGAAAGCCAAGACTTAGTGTAGCCATTCATGTAGACTAGCATTAGCAGGTCTTGGTTATTTGTGTGGCTGTGAAATTCAAATTTATATCATTTTCAAGAGTGAGAGGCCTCAGGATTCTTCAAGATTTAGTCACCCTTGATAGATCGCCACAAGTACAGGATAGAAGTCATAACTCTAATGAGTAAAGATACCTTCTATAATATTTTCTCAAGATAACCATTGTTAAAGCTGTTAAGATCTCCATGAAGCCTTCTAGATTATCCTGATCATAGGGCTACTAAAGGTAGAAGCTATTCTGTGAATGCTCAGTTTGACTTCTTCATAGAAAGTTTCAACTTGTTAACATAAGGAAGTAATAAAAAAAAGACTCTTGGCAAAAGTCAAGCTGTCTCAAGACATATTCATAACATTTTAGGAGACTATCCAGATTCATTTCCCAAGGAACCTGTCAAAGAAACACAGATATAACTAGGAGAACCACCTGGATACAGTCAATAAATCTATTTATTTGAAAGCTAGAGCCATAACTTTGCTTGGAGAAGAAAATGTTGAAGAAATGTTTAAGCACATTTATCAAGTAAAGTGTCCTCGAATTCTAAAACAGACCCAAGTTGCTATAAAATCATGCTGGTGCTGAAGCCGATTTTTAAAGAGAAACTTTGTAGGGACCACTACACACTACACTCATATCAAGTATCCACAGTTAATCAATACTAGGAAGAAGGTCTTAAAAAAAACTTAACCTTGCCCAATCTTAGCAACAGCTGGGGTTTCAGGTTATTGCTTTACACAGCCAGGCAAAAGCCACCAAAGGGACAGTAAAAGGAAAGGATGTTTAGCTCTCAAATTTCCAGTACATTACATTGACTCTGAATTCAAAGATCCAGGTGTGGTAACAGTATGAGACTTGAGAAAGACCTTCAAAAACATTTCACATCATTTTTATTAGATTTCTGGGAGGCAAAAAGATAAATGAGAAATCAAAACTTCTTGTGCCAATTCTTTCAGATACTGCAGTGATGCTACAGCAAATTTCTTCCACAAATGAAATGAGCACAAGACCTTCCTAGGGCTACTCAGTGTGTCCTGAGATTTTGTTCTCCCCCACCTTCCCCCTCAAAAAAAAAAAAAAAATGTTTACCTAGCTACATCCTCGTCTTCTGGAAAATGCTGCTTATAACCCTAGAGTCACCACCATGTTGTTATTTTTCCAGAATGTCTAAGTTATTGACTTCTTTCTCAGAATATAAGGGAGTTATTGACTCAAATATGTGCCATTATGTTACACTAGACATATTTATAACTCTTTTATAATTGTACTTTAGATGAAGGTTTATAGAACTAACTAGCTTCTCATTAAACAGTACACATATTGTTTTATGACATTGGTTAATAACTTCATGACATGCCCATACTCTCCCTTCTCAACCTTGGGTTCCCTATTACCAGTTTTCCTGTCCCCTCCTGCCTTCTAGTCCTTGCCCCTGGGCTGGTGTGCCTCTTTAGTCTTGTTCTGTCCTATAGGCCTGTCTAATCTTTGGCTAAAAGTGAATTTCAGGAGTGACTTCATTACTGAGCTAAAAGGGTGTCCCAGGGGCCATACTGTCAGGGTTTCTCCAGTCTGTCTCAGGCCAGTAAGTCTGGTCTTTTTTTGAATTAGAATTTTGTTCTACATTTGTCTCCAGCTCTGTACGGACCCTCTATTGTGATCCCTGTCAGAGTAGTCAGTGGTGGTAACTGGGCATCATCTAGTTGTACTGCACTCAGTCTGGAGGAGGCCATGGTAGTTGTGGTCTATTAGTTCTTTGGACTAATCTTTCCCTTGTGTCTTTAGTTTTCTTTATTTTCCCTTGCTCCTGAAGGGGTGAGACAGGTGGAGTATCTTAGATGGCCACTCACAGGCTTTTAAGACCCCAGATGCTACTCACCAAAGTAGAATGTAGAACATTTTCTTTGTAAACTGCTTTATGCCAATTGAGCTAGATGTTCCCTGAGACCATGGTTCCCACAGCCCTCAGCCCAGTAGTTCAATCCTTAAGGGAGTTTGGATTTCTCCCTGAAGCTTCCATGACCTTACCCTGAACAAGCTGTGCTGGCTTCCTTAGTATTGTGTATTGTCTTACCCTTCACCAAAGTTACTACTTATCTCTTGTCTAGTGTTTTTCCACCCCCACCCCGCCCCTCCCTTGTAACCGTCAAAGATTATTCTTTTTATGTGTAAACCTTTTAATGAATTTTTATAGTAGTGGTCTCATACAATATTTGTCCTTTTGTGATTGACTTATTTCACTCAGATAATGCCCTCCAGATTCATCATGTTGTGAGATGCTTCACAGATTCATCAGTGTTCTTTATCATTCCATAGTACTCCATTGTATGTATGTACCATAGTTTGTTTATCCATTCATCTGTTGATGGGCATCTAGGTTGTTTCCATCTTTTTGCTATTGTGAACAATGCTGCAATGAATATGGGCATACATATGTCTATTCATGTGATGGCTCTTATTTCTCTAGGATATATTCGTAGGAGTGGGATTGCTGGATCGAATGCTATATCTATTTCTAGCTTTCTGAGGAAGTGCCATATCATTTTCCAAAATGGATATAGCATTTTGCATTCCCACCAGCAGTGCATAAGAATTCCAATCTCTGTGCAGCCTCTCCAACATTTGTTATTTTCTGTTTTTTTGATTCATGCCAGTTATGCCGGGGTGAGATGGTATCTCATTGTGGTTTTAATTTGCATTTCTCTAATGGCTAGTGATCTTGAGCATTTCCTTATGGGTCGGTTAGCCACTTGAATGTCTTCTTTGGTGAAGTGTCTGTTCATTTCCTTTTCCTATTTTTTAACTGGATTATTTGTCTTTTTGTTGTAGAGGTGTTGGAATTTCCTGTAGATTTTAGAGATTAGACCTTTGTCCGATTTGTGATAGCCAAAAATTTTTTCCTAGTCTGTAGGTTCTCTTTTTACTCCTTTGGTGAAGTCTTTTGATGATCATATGTGTTTAATTTTTAGAAGATCCCAGTCATCTAGCTTATCTTCTGGAGTTTGTATGTTTTTAGTTATGGTTTGTATACTGTCAATGCCATGTATTAGGGCCTATAGTGTTGATCCTACTTTTTATTCTATGATCTTTATAGTTTTTGGCTTTATATTTTGGTCTTCAATCCATTTTGAATTCCGTTTTGTGTAGGGTGTGAGGCATGGGTCCTGTTTCACTTTTTTTGCAGATGGACATCCAGTTTTGGCAGCACCATTTGTTAAAAAGATTGTCTGTTCCCGTTTGATGGACTTTGGGCCCTTGTCAAAGATCAAGTGACCATAGGTGGATGGATTTACATCTGAGTTCTTGACTCTGTTCCATTGATCAATGTATCTGTCGTATCAGTACCAGGCTGTTTTGACTACTGTAGCTGTATAGTAGGTTCTGAGGTCAGGTAGTGCGAGTCCTCCTACTTTATTCTTCTTCTTCAATAGTGCTTTACTTATCGGGGGCCTCTTCCCTTTCCATATAAGCTAATTATTAGTTTTTCCATCTCTCTAAAGAAAGTTGTTGGTATTTAGATTGGGAGTGCATTATATCTGTAGATTGCTTTGGGTAGAATTATCATTTTCTCAGTGTTGAGACTACCTATCCATGAGCATGGTATGTTTTTCCATTTATGTAGAAGCAGCAGTGTTTTGTAGTTTTCTTTGTATAGGCCTTTTACATCCCTGGTTAGATTTATTCCTAAGTATTTTATTTTTTTTAGAGGCTATTATAAATGCTTCCCTGATTTCCTTTTTATCTCTCTCTTTATTGGTGTATAGGAATCCAACTGATTTTTTTATGTTTATTTTGTATCCTGCTACTCTGCTGAATCTTTCTTATTAGTCCAGTAGTTTTCTTGTGGAGTCTTTTGGATTTTCTATATATAGTGTCATATCATCTGCAAATAGGGACATTACCAATTTGGAAGCCCTTTATTTCTTTTTCCTGCCTTATTGTTCTAGCTAGGACTTCCTGCACAATGTTAAATAGGAGTGGTGATAAAGGACATCTTTGCGTCTTGTTCCTGTTCTCAGGAATGATGTTGGCTGTTGATTTTGTATAGATGTCCTTTATTATGTTGGGGAATTTCCTTTCTATACTTATTTTATTGAGAGTTGTTATCAGGAATGAGTGTTGAACTTTATCGAATGCCTTTTCTGAGTCAATTGAGATGATCATGCGATTCTCTTATTTATGTGGTGGATTATGTTGATTGATTTTCTAATTTTGAAATATCCTTGCATACCTGGCATGAATCCTACTTGGTTGTGATGTATTATTTTTTTTGGTATGATGCTAAATTCCACTGGCTAGAATTTTGTTGAGAACTTTTACATCTATATTCATGAGAGATGTTGGTCTGTAATTTTCTTTTTTTGTGGTGTCTTTGCCTCATTTTAGTATCAGGATTATGCTGGCTTCATAGAATGAATTTGGAAGTATCCCTTCCTTTCCTATGTTCTGAAATAGTTTTAGCAGTACTGGTGTAAGCTCTTCTCTGAATGTTTGGTAGAATTCTCCAGAGAAGCCATCGAATTCTATTTTTTCTGCGTTTTTGTGTGCTTTTTGCTTCAACTCTTGGATAGCTCTGAATATTAGAGATTTGAATTCCCTATCAGGTAATTCTAGTGCCTTTTCTTCTACAGGAAAGTCATCTGGTATTTTATTTTTGATGCCTACTGGAATCATCTTGTCCTATTTTTTTTATGTTTTGATATTGTCTGCTGTCTTCGGGACATTCAGTAGTTATTTTCTTCATTTATTGATTGTAGATTTGTTTGGTTTGTCCTGCTTTTTTGTTTTATTTGGTTATGTCTGAGCAGACAGGCTGTGCATTCTTTGTTGTCTGCTCATCTGTGGACATGATATTTTTCATCTCCTTGTCAAAGAGCAGGGCCTGTCACTCAGCTATGGTGCAGCAGGGTAGGTCCAGCTGAAGGGGAGGGGGTGGGATAGGTTGTTTGTGGCACATACTGGGGCTGACATGGTGAGCAGGAGATCAGTGCAGGGCAGGTTCTGGTAGTCTATGCCTGTGCTGCTTGGGAGTGCAACGTTCAGCACATGCTGCAGATAGGCAGGAAAGAGGGGGAGGGGGAGGTTGTGATGTGTGGAGCTAGGTTGGGTATGGGAAAGAAGAGAGAGGAGAGTAAAACAGGAGCCAAAAAAAAAAAAAAAAAAGTTTTGAGGGAGCCTGCCATTGGAGTAGAGAGATAAGAAACTGGAGAAATGAAGAAAATCAAAAAAGAAAAAAAATTTTTTTTAAATGAGTTAAAATTAAAACAAAAAATGCCCCCAGGGATCCCACTGGTGCGGCTGTGCAGATTAGGGAAGCAGCCCCCAAGCCCCGCAGTACAGCCCAGCTAGAAGGGGTGGAGATGATACACAGTACCAAGTAGTCAGAAGACAGGGAAAGAAGGTAAGTAGAAAGAGATGAGAAACCGAGAAATGAAGAAAAATAAAAAGGAAAAAAGAACACGAAAACAAACAAAAAAAAGAAAAAAAAAAAAAAGCCCCCAGGGATCCCACCGGTGTGGCGTTGCTGACTGGGGAAGCAGTTCCCCAGCAGAGCAGTGCCTCACAGCCTGCAAGAAGAAGCAAAGATGGCATACAGAGTCAAGTGTTTGAGAGAAAGGAGGGGAGGAGGTGAGAAACAGGGAAGAAATGAAAAGAGGCCGAAAAAAGCAACACCGGCAACAAAGAAATGGCAGTGAAGAAGCCAGCCAGTGTGGGTGGGGTGAATAAACAAGGCACAGAACCGGTGCCTCCTGTGCTGCAGCCCAGCAGGAAGCTGCAAATCTGCCCACTGGGAAGCGGTGAATCAGGCCACTGAGAAGCTGCGGATCGGCCCACCGGGATGCAGAGAAGGCTGAGCAGAGGGAAGCAGGGCGGGGGATGGGAAAACGTGTATCCCTGGTTACTGGATGCTCTGTCTCCTGCTGGGAGCTCCATTAATCTGCTTTCCCATAGTCCCTGTCCACCGATATCTGACAGGGATCCAAGATGGTGGATCCGTGCTGCATTAGCTAATAAAGGACCTCCGCTTATAACTCTCCTCACTTTCCGTTCTCTCTCAGTTTCTTATTCCACTCAGTGCTTCGTTGAGTTCTTTATCTCTTCCTTTGATGCTTAGGGTTCCAGGACTGATGTTTATCTCTGTTTTACTTAGTTTTTTGGGTCTTTGCTGTGGAGGGATGGCGTGGTGCTTCTGTCTATACTGCCATGTTTGTTCCACCTCCATATTTCTAACTCCTGATGCTTCTTCATCTTAGCATGTTGTTGTTAGTTGCCATCGAGTCAATTCAGGTTTATGGTGATCCCATACTCCATAGGGTTTTCAAGGCTGTGACCTTTCAGAAGTAGATCATCAGGCCTATCTTCTAAGGTGCCCCTGGGTGCGTTTGAACCACAAAACTTTTGGCTAATAGTAGAGCACTTAACCGTTTGCACCACCGAGGGATTCCTGGCAAAGACATTACAAGACAGGAAATCTATAGACCAATATCCCTTATGAACATAGATGCAAAAAATTCTCAAGAAAATATTAGTGAGTTGAATCTGGAAATACTGAGAAAGAGTCATATGAAGAACAAATGTGATTTGTTCAAGAATGCAAGATTGATTCAACATTTGAAAACTGATTAGGATAATTGCCACATTAACAGAATGAAGGTGAGGAATTATATGATCATCTCAATAGATGCACAAAATCATTTGACAAATGTTAATACCTATTCAAGTAATATACAGCAGGCACATAATGTTAATAAATATTTGTTAATTGAATGAATGTCTTAGCTTTTGATAGGTGCAAGTGAGATCCGAAGATTGAAAACCACATTCCCTGCTCTGTCCTTCTTGTCTGTCCATTTCTAAAAATTTTGAGCGCAAAGCATAGTCACACACACAATATTGTGTTACTTTCACAATGTACAGAGTAATATAGACCAAGGGGAAGAGAGAGGAGTCAGGAAAGTTGCCGGAACAACTTGACCCCTGAGAAATACTGCTGAATGCATTGATAATATCTTAGTCACCTCTACATCCCTAGCACAGATCAGAGGGTTCAGCACATAATGGAGCTCAATCAATTCTGGTGAATTAATGAATGAGTGCATAAATGAATGACAATCCACAGAGCTAATATCAATGTTGGGCCTAGTAAAGCAAAGTCTTAGTAGTTAGGCTCAATGCCCAAATCCTGTTGGAGCACGTGTTCAGGGTTTAATCAATTTGACTAAATTCTTCACTGCTCACTTGTCTGTGGCAACGTATAAGCAAGGGCAGTGAAACTTTTCTTTTGGTGGATTGTCACGGCCCATTTATCTGGTCTCCATAGAGTATTAATATATCACGTGTCCTTGTGCCCAGCTTGCTCTGAATAATAAATAACCTTTCAGAGTTACAACAGACCTCAGAAACTAATTCAATTCTCTCATTTTCAGATTAAAAATGTTTGGCCCCCAAAAGTGAGTTGTTTGGTATCACACAGAATGTTAATAGAAAATTCAATACAGTTAATGCCTAGTGTCTTATTTATCTAATACTGCTATAACAGAAATACTAAGTGGACGGCTTTAACAAACAGAAATATATTTTCTCACTGTTTAGGAGGCTAGAAGTCCGAATTCAGGGTGCCCGCTCTAGGGGAAGGCTTTATCTCTCTGTCAGCTCTGGAGGAAAATCCTTGTCTCTTCTTCACCTGGGCAATATTCCTGTGGCTTGGAATCTCTCTTCCCCCATCTTTGCTTGCTAGCTTGCATTTAATCTCTTTTATATTTCAGAAGAGATTATCTCAAGATACACGCTACACTAATCCTGCCTCATTAACATAAAAAAGTCAACCCAATCCCAAATGGAATTATAACCACAGGTATGTGGTTGTTAGTTGCTGTTGAGTTAGTTCCTATGTACAACAGAACGAAACACTGCCTAGACATGCATCATCCTCACAATCATTGCTATATTTGAGCCCATTGTTGCAGCCATTGTGCCAATCCATCTTATTGAGGGTCTTCCTCTTTTTCACTGATCCTCTACTTTACCAAGTACAATGTCCTTCTTTAGGGACTGGTCCCTTCTGATAACACCCCCAAAGTACGCAAGACAAAGTCTTGCCATCCTTGCTTCTAAGGAGCATTTTGGCTGTACCCCTTCCAAGACAAATTTGTTCGTTCTCCTGGCACTGTGTGGTATACTCAAGATTCTTCACGAACACCATAATTCAAAGGCATCAGTTCTTCTTTGGTCTTCCTTATTTATGTCCAGCTTTTGCCTGCCTATGAGGCAATTGAAAATACCATGGCTTGGGTCGGGTATACTTTAGTCCTCAAGGTGACATCTTTACTTTTTAACACTTTAAAGAGATCTTTTGCAGCAGATTTGCCAAAAGCAATACATCATTTGATTTCTTGACTGCTGCTTCCATGGGTGCTGATTGTGGATTCAAGTAAAATGAAATGCTTGACAACTTTAATCTTTTCTCCATTTACCATGATGTTGCTTATTAGTCCAGTTGTGAGGATTTTTTTTTTTTTTTTTAATGCAGAGGTATAATCCATACTGAAGGCTGTAGTCTTTGATCTTTATCAGTAAGTGCCTCAAGTCCTGGCAATCTACTTCTGAAAAAATTGGCCAGTGAAAATCTTATGGATAGCAGTGGAACCACAGGCACAGAAGTTAGGATTTATAACACATATTGTTTGGGGGACACAATTCAATCCACAACACCTAGTTTAGTATTTTTTTACTGGCCTAAAATTCTCACTAATTAAGAAAAGAAAAAACCCTTTACCATCACTTAGAAAGGGAGAAAGGAAAAGAAAGGAAGAAAGGGAGAGCGATAGGAGGGAGGAGGAACGGAGGAAAAGAAAGAGGACGGAAGGAAGAAAATCCCTTCTTTGGCTTGCCAAAGCTTGTCACAAAGACAGAAAGAATCAAAGGCCCAGGGAATGCAGTGGCCACACCAGAGTTTAATTTTCAAATGTTTTACTTGCTTCCAGCCTCTTTTCTTTCAGACTAGTCCAAATCCCTTTCAGGCCTGTGTGCCTGTGCTAATTAATTGTTAACTTTAGCCCTCTATTAAAAGTCTGCAGGGCTGGAAACCAAAAGAGAAGTGTTAAAACATTTAAAAGGTCTTAAGCCTGGGGCACAAGCTGATCAGCAGCAGAAAGACAATCCCCCCTGATAACTGAGTGGCTGAATTAAGGAAACTGAGTTTGTTGCGCTCCTTCTAAAACCCTCTTTCTGACTTGTTTTCATTTTCAAAGGTTGGACATTGAAGAATCAGGGCCCACTGGTCAGCACCATTTTGGATCATCCATCTTCATACATACTTACAGTGCCTTGAGAATGACATAATCTTATCCAAACGAGGCCAAGCTTCATTAGATTAGTGAAAATTTTGGGTAAAACAGATTTAATGCCACTGTTTGCACATAGCTAAATGACAATTGTATCCAGAAAAGATCAACTAAGTAAGCTCAAATGTGGTCACTCTGTAACCAGTGGAGGATATTAATAGACGACAATGGATTTAGTTTGATTAAACAACTAGGAATATCATTTGTCTTCTTGCTGGCTGGTATACTACAGATCAGAGGAATTTGGGCAGAAGGAGAGAAGCAGAGAAAATGATTTAGCAACAACAGTTTGATGTCCTTTGTTCTCATAGACACACATGTTTTGAAAATCGTGTTGGGGATTAAGGGAGGTATTTCAATAATATTAAAATGTTGACTGGGGAGAATCGTTGTTCCCTGCATGTCATTAAAAGCCGGTGGGTGGGAATATACAATGTGCATTTTGCCAGAGACAGAAGACGTAGAGGCGAAAACTTTCTTAGTACTTTCCACTTATTCTAAAAAAGAAAAGAATGTGTTTCAGGGATCCTTAAACAAGTATGTGCTGTATTTTCAAAAAGGTTTCTATGAGAATTTTAATCTCACTTTTGACAATACCTCTCGAATAATGTTCTAAGTTCATTTATAAATAACCAGTGAAAGAAAGTTATTTTATTTTTCAAACAGAGATGTATTTATTCAGTTTGATTTGGAGCACTGGGAAAGAGGAATGTTCTTCTAGAACAAATTCATACAGTAACTGCAAGTCACAAGAACTGCTAGGACACATTTCAGAGAAAAAGTATCATCTGTAAAAGATTATAAGAGTTAGGCTCTGGGCACTAGGTAGCTAATTCTTTATTGGGCCAATCACATAATTCATACTTTGCAGTAAGTGACTATAAGATGGTATACCATACACTGTTTTAAGAACTTTACACATAGTAATTCATTTCATTTCCATAACAGCCCTGTGTGGTAAGAACCATTATAACTCCCATTTCACAAAGTAAACTGAGCCTTGTTGTGGGAAGTGAACTTGCTTAAGATTGCATTAGTTACTGAGAGTTGGAATTAGGATTCAGACTCAGTCCAGCTGGCACCAGAGTCCATACGTTTAAGCCTAATACCTCCCCAATGTCATGCTGACAGCTTAGGAAATTCAGGCTGGAAAGAAAACCTGCACTGACAAGTTTTGAGTCTTGAATGCCAAATATACCTAGTTATCTTTAGAATCACTCATGCATATCTGGATTACTAAAAGCTTGGCACTTGTTTACCCACTGGTAAAACAGAAAAATAACACCTATGTTACAATGTTGCTAGGAACATTAAACCTTAGTTTGCAGAGAAAGTACCTGGAACTTAGTTTACCAAACACTTGTCCTTGTTGTACCCCCTACTAGGTGCTGGGGATAGACAGCAAGTAAGACACGCCCCTAGGGCCTTGGTTCCAAAGTGTGGTCCTCAAAGCAGCAGCACCAGCATTACCTGGGAGCTTGTTAGAAATAAATATACAACTTCAGGCACCACCCCAGACCTACAGCTTCAGAATCTGCATTTTAACGTGATCCTCAGTGATTCCTGTGCACATTAAAGTTTGAGAAACCCTGCACAGTCCACACCCAGTTCACTACCTGCCAGTTCCGTTCCCCCTTTCCTATAACCTATATGTACTATGACTATCCAGGGAGGAGTCTCTGGGACAGTCCTAATTTCAAATCCTTTTTCCTTTCATCAGACTATCAGTGCATCAGACCATGTGTTCTGGTCTCCGGTTTGGAAAAAATGATTTGCATATATGTTATTTGTCTCAACATTTTCCTATGCTACAAAAATGCTTTTAATCTTGACTAATAATTCCATCATCTGCTCCAACCGTCTTGGTTCTGTATGTCCACATTCCTGAGGGGTTGTTCTGGGGGCCGGCAGCAGGGTGCAGTCCAGATCTTACAATGCTGCACGGTGCTGCACAATGCTGTGTGCTTTGGAATGCTCCTCTCCTCCCCCCGGAACATCCACAGAGCCACAAGGAAGCCAAAAGCAGATAGATACAGAGTTTCAGAAGTTAAAATTTAGCCAAAGATCGAAATACCTGTCTATGTCATTAAACAAACAAAAAGCACTGGATACGAACATTAAGAGGCAAAACATGAGTCTCTGAAATAGCCATGCAAAGTGGGAAGGGATCTTCAGATCATCAGAGCGAGGCCTCCAGGAGGCACAATTTCTTAAGAAAGGAAACAAATGCTCTTTCCTGATGGATGGTACGAATCTGAACAAAATAAAAATCACAAAACATTTCTTGGAGGTGAAATTGCCTCAGGGATGGGATTGCATTTTGGGAGACCTAATACAAAAGAATATCTGAAAGTTATAAATTGCTACCAATGACAAGTCCACAGACAAATGAACAAATTCTTATAGTCTGTCTCCCTCTTTTTGTGTCAATCCATGTCATATTTCTCCTCTTGTACCCTTAAAATATAACTAAAGTGGACAGTTTGATGTGCAAAGAACATTGGTCTGGGACACAGGAGACTCCAACTCATTCATGGCTCTGCCTTCATCTGGCATTAAATTTCTCGGGGTCTCAACTCCCATCTCTTAAAAGCTAGAGTCTGACAAGTTGATCTCCAAGATCCCACCAAGTCTCAGGTTCTAAGATTTCAGGATTTTGCAGTTATCTTGCCGCAGGGTGCCCCAGGTTTTGGAACCAGGAGTATTTCTTGTTGATGGACCACATCCATTACCCACATCTGCTTGTTTTCGGCTCAGAGGAGTCAGTAAACAGAGCATCACTACTACAGTTCTTTGTGTTTTAATCTTGTTAAAAAGCTTTAACTCTGATGACAAAGAAAGAGTCAGAGAATTGATCTTTGGGGAAAGAAGTGAGCATTAGTAGAGGAGAATGATAGGAGATGAAGAGCAATAACAAGAGGAGGAAAGAGTAGTCAGCTCATCCTACAGATGTTTTTCCTTGCTCAGGAGTGCATGATTGCCATTAAAAAGAAAGGAAGGAAGGAAAGAGGGACGGAGGGAGGAAGGAAAGCAGGCACTAAAATGGCAAGGTGGCGGGGGGTGGGGGGACAGAGCTGGGAGGATAGTCAGGTAGGTGGGGAGTAAAGAAAGCAGACACTGAGATTTCTTCCATCCTCACTCCCACTTCTACTGCAGAAACATACCTCAAAACCCAAAGAAACAAGGGCTGTTAGGAGACAGTAACCCATGCAGTGATGTTGCTCAATGCAGGCCAAATTGGCTTTTCACACCTGATGTTCTGCTCAGTGAAATGGCCCAGTTTTGCTTTTGAAGAGAATACCAACTTCCCTTCTCCTTCCCAAGAGAATTTGCTGTTTTCATTTGGTATCTTGAATAGTACTCACTGTGACAAAATGTAGAGTTCACATTTATTTAAGAAAGGGGCTTATTTCATGTGGTTTGACACAGGACTGCTGTTTTAACTGGGAGCCCAGAGCCTCAATTGATTTCAAGGAAATCTGGTGCTACTGACAGAGTGCTTTCTGCAGCACTTTCTAGAAGCAAGGAATTCAGATGAAAGCAAGATATATCACCATCTATCAAAGGAGCAAGTGACAAAGAAACTGAACTATTATGGGGAAGCCAAGATCTGGGTTCCAGCCCATGCTTTGAAGTGAAGTTATTGTTTGATCTCTAGAAAGTCAAACTCTATGAGCATACGTTTTTGTATAGAGATGGAAAAATATCAGTTCTTATTTCCTAAGGATGTTTAAATTTTCCATCAATCTCCTTAGAAATACATACTGTTTTAGCACCTATGACTTTCTCCTTCTTGATGTTCTCCATCAAATAAGAGGAAGTATTTTCCTTTCATTTTGGAAAGGGCTTGTTATAGATAGAATTGTGTCCCCTAAAAATATGTGTTGTAAATCCTAACCCTTATACCTGTGGTTGTAATCTCATTTGAGACTGAGTTTTCTTTGTTATGTCAATGAGACAGTATTTGTGTATATGGGTCTTAAATCAATCTCTTTTGAGATATAAAAACATATTAAACAAGCAAGTAAGCAGAGATGGGGGAAAATAGACGCCACGCCACATGAAGATCACCAAGGAGCCAAAGAACAGAAGCAGAAAAGAGACAAGGACCTTCCTCCAGAGCTGACAGAGAAAGCCTCCTCCTAGAGCTGGCACCCTGAATTTGAACTTTCGGACTCCTAAACTGTGAGAAAACAAATTTTTGTTCGTTAAAGCCATCCATCTGTGGTATTTCTAGCATAGCAGCACTAGATAACTAAGACAGGGCTTAAACTTGTTTTACTTTGATACGTCATTTTCAATTTGAAGAAAATTAAACATGTTTCAACAGCATAAAGAGAGATCTTACAGTCTAAGAATTGGAAAAAAAGTACATTGAAACTTTATTTGGACTTCGAGAAAGATACTAACCAGAACTGATACATAGTCTACATTACAGAATCTCAGGGAAATAAAATTCATTTATTTATTTTACATTTCACTCTAAGTAGGCTTTGAATAGAATATTCAACTAACATAACCATTTTGTACATATGCTAGTACTTTTAAAACATGTAAACTCACTTTATATTCTTTAAATTCTTATTTACATGATAGCTTTACTTAGAACGTTCCTTTTTTTTTCTGTCATTAAAGCAGCAGAAAAATTATCAGGCAGTAGTTTGGGTAAATTTCGCAGATTATGTATGTGCATGCTAATTCTTGAGGCTTCTCTCCAAATCCTATAATTAGAGCTGGAAGAGATATTAGAGACCATTTCCCTTCAAAATCCTCATTTCATAAATACAGAAACTTAAAACCAGAAGCCCAACTGCCTTCAAAACAATTAGTGGTAGGGTCAAAATTTGAGCCTACTTTTCATTAGACGGAGACCTGATGGCACAGTCGTTAAGAGTTTGGCTGCTAATCAAAAGGTTGGCAGTTCAAATCCACCAGCCACTCCTTGGAAACCCTTTGGGGCAGTTCTACTCTGTCCTATAGGATCGATATGAGTCGGAATTGACTCGATGGTAATAGGTTTTGGTTTGGTTTCTTTACACAGTTCCTGAGTGGCACAAATGGTTGAATGCTCAGCTGCTAACCAAAAGGTTGGTGGTTTGAATACACACAGAGGTTCTGTGGAAGAAAGACCTGGCTACTTACTTCTGAAAGATGATAGCCATGGAAAACCCTATAGAGAGCAGTTCTACTTAGCAGCACCTAGAGTTTCCATGGAGTCGACTAGATGACAACTGGTGTGCTCTAGTTTTTTGGTTTCCATTAGACTGCCCTGTTTTTCTCGTTGAAAGATATTAATTAATTCTAGTAAGCAAAATTGGTATAATTCAAAGATGGGTTGGGGATTACAATGGCCATAGTCGATTATTGACATCAACTAGGAGCAAGTTGTAGGTTACATTGCACTAGTCAAGAATAAAACTGAAGAAAAATTGCCTAAAATGTAAAAAAGAGTTTTAGGGGGGAAGGTATCGTTGACTGCTTTTCTCATTGCTTTCTGCGCTTTCTCTTTCCACCTTCAGTAGCAGGATGGGCACTTTAGTCAGGGGACCTCTGATTACAGTTCTCTTAATGCAGGCAATGACCTTCTGAGCTGGCTCCCGTTCATTCCCCACTCCTCTTTTTGGGGTCACATCCTTTCAAGTCATCTTCTTAGGAGAGGTCCATTTTAGGATGTACCTAGGCCAGCTCTATTCTGGGACTCTACATCTGGTGGGGGAAAAATCACACATATTTAGTCCACATTTGGTGCTGGACAGCTTTCAGTTTTGACTATAACTTTAATTATTTCTCATTTGTAGGTTTATCCAAAAATCCAGCTACATTTAGTTCAAATATAGACTCAATATTTGCCCCCAACCCTCTATTTATCTCTCTACTCTTTCTTCATTCTCATTTCTTCTCTAGAATATAAGTTTTCCTATCTTAAAAATACTGGTGATTGAAGTATATGAATGTACACAAATAGCCTGCCATTTACAAATTCCTGCAGAAGTCTCTCATTTCAGGCTTTTTTTAGCCAAGCCAACAGAATTAGCATACTTATTTGGCATAGTCATGCTCAGTTTGGGGCTAATCAATTTTCCCTTCTTTATATAACACTGATGTGCTTTGAGAACAGAAAAAAAATGTTAATATGATTTCAGTTGTTACAGATGGTGTTTTCTCATTCTTTCAAAACAATTCTGGGTTTGGAGTAAAAAAAAAAAAAGAATTATTCAACATGGCACAATAAGGAAACATCTAGTAAGATTAATGTGTTTCATGGATTGAGTTGTGTCCCCCCAAAATATCTGTCAGCTTGGCTGGGTCATGATTCCCGGTGTTGTATGACTGTGTAATCTGATGTGATTTCCTTATGTGTTGTAAACTCTATTATTATAGAGAGGTTATATGTGATCTTATGTGTTGTAAATTCTATCAGTGTGATGAGGTTATACTGATGAGGTTGACAAGATTAGATAGTGTCTTAATGCAATCTCTTTTGAGATATAAAAGAGATAAGCAAGCAGAGACACATAGGAACCTCATACCACCAAGAAAGCAGTGCTGGGAGCAGAGCATGTCCTTTGGACCTGAGGTTCCTGCGCAGACAAGCCCCCAGACCAAGGGAACACTGAAGCATCACAAAGACCTTTCTCCAGAGCCAACAGAGAGAGAAAGACTTCTCCTGGACCTGATGCCCTGAATCTGGACTTGTAGTCTACTGGACTGTGAGAGAATAAACTTCTCTTTGTTAAAATCATCCACTTGTGGCATTTCTGTTGGAGCAGCACAAGATGACTGAGACAATGTGCTTTCTCATATGATGTGATAAGAGAGTCAAGCAAATAGGAGGAGTCAATCATTATATAATATATTGGTATTTTGTTTTTAAGGAAAATATGACTATACAAGGCAAATTTGCTTTATCTTCACAGGTCAATCAGCGTTTGGCTATATAAAACCAAAACCAACCAACCAAACAAACAAACAAAAAACCAAACTCGTTGCTGTTGAGTCGATTCCGACTCATAGCAACCCTACAGGACAGAGTAGAACTGCCCCATAGGGTTTCCAAGGAGGCTTTAAAATATAAGCTGGGTGCCTTTAGACTCCATCTTAGCCACTAAACCCCAGCACAATAGCATGTATGAAGCATCTCCTATTTATTTCTATTTTTTAGATAATATTTTATTGTGTTTTTGGTGAAAGTTTACCCAGCAGATTAGGTTCCCTTTCAATAATTTCTACACAAATTATTCAGTGATATTTGTTACATTCTTCACAATGGGTGAACATTCTGATTATTTCCATTCTGAATGTTCTGTTTTCAGGAATCTAGTTTCCCTGCCCTCTTACCTTCTGAACCTTTTATTTTTTTAAGTAATTATTGACCTTTTCGTCTCGTATAGATGATTTTTTAAAGAAGTGCAGTACTTATCGGTTATATTCTTTGTTTTGTGAGCTGACCTGTTATATAGCTGAAAGGTGACCTCAGAGGATAGTTTCAGTTCAAGGTTTAAAGTATCTCATCACAGTAGTCTCTGGGAGTCCTCTAGTCTCAACCAGTACAGTAATTCTGGATTTTTTAAGAATTTGAAGTTCTGTTCCACAGTTTTGTCCCATTCTATCAGGACATATCTGTTGTGGCCCTGATCAGAATAGTCGGTAGTGATAGCTGGGCACTATGTAGTTCTTCTGGTCTCAGGATAGATGAGGCCATGTTTGTGTAGGCAGTTAGTCCCATAGGCTAGTTTCTTCTCTGTGGCTTGGGTTTCCTTCTATCTCTTTAGTTCTGGATGAGCGGAACCAATAGTTATAGCTCCTATTTATTTATTTATTGACAAAGTTTAAAACGTAATTTAATAGAGGAAAAGTAGCTTTTTCAACAAATAGTACTAGAACTGCAATTGGACATTCCTAGGTATATACCCAAAAGAACTGTACTCAAATGTATGTACACATATATTCATAGCAACCATATTAACAATAGCCAAAAGGTGGAAACAGCCCAAATGTTCATCAATGGATGAATGGACAAACCAATTATATAATGGAGTATTATTCAGCCATGAAAAGGAATGAAGCACTGATACATGTTATAATGTGGATGAACCTCAAAAACATTACATTAAGTGAAAGAACCCAGACACAAAAGGTCACATATGACTATATGTGTGGCTAAAAAAGACAGCATGAAAGATCTTTGTAGTGATGTTCTGTATTTTGACTGTATCTACATTCATGTTCTTGTGATATATTACAGTTTTGCAAGATGTTATTGGAGGAAATTGGGTAAAGGTAAATGAGATCTTTGCATTATTTCTTACAACTGCTTGAGAATTTAAAATTATGTCAAAATGAAATGAAAAGTTTAGTTAACACACAAAAAAAGTATGAAATATTTTATAAAATAAAATGATGGCATCAACAAATAATAAGACTATTAAAATGACCAGGAAGCTCCTGGGTAGTGCAAACAGTTTAGCGCTTGTCTACTAGCTGAAAGGTTGACAGTCCTATTTATTTTTTTGTTGACCATTGGAGATGTGGAACTGAAGTGATGATCATTACCTTGTAGGTGGCAAGTTTCATTCTTTAATTCAGCCTCAGTGGTTAAAAGTACAGCATCTGGAACCAAACTGCTTGACTCAAATTCTAGCTTCTCATTTACTAGTTGTGCTGTTGTTGTTGTTAGGTGTTGCCAAATCGATTCCGACTCATAATGACCCCATGTGACAAAGTACAACTGCCCTATAGGGTTTTCTTGGCTGTAATCTTTACAGGAGCACATCTCCAGGTCTTTCTCTTGAAGCTGCTAGGTGGGTTTGAGCTTTTCAGTTAGGAGTGGAGCACTTAACTGTTGCACCACTAGGGCTCTTTAAAAAAAAAATATACAGCCCTTGGTGAGGTTAACAAGGTAACTTTAGTGGCTTATGTTGTACCAATTTTATTCCTAGTGAAATTTTAGGGGAAAGAGATATCGTCAATGAGCCAATGTAAGAAGAAGAGCTAAAAAAAAAAAAGCAGTTGTGAGTGTTGATGGACAACTCTGAGAGGAGAATAAATTGACTCCTTGATTTTACAAAAAAAAAAAAAAAAAAAAAAAGGAGAATTTAAAAGAACAAGTAAACTAGTAAGTTGGAGCTCAAGTACATATTTATTTCACATGTTTCTGTGTCCTCTCAGAGTCTGATTTTCTTCTCAAGTTTATAGAAACTGGGTTTTGTATTTAGCTACTTTATGTAAAACCTGAAAAGTGCAAATCACATTGTCAAGTTGATGTCTGATTTGAACATATATTTTGAAAGCTAAAATTATCATCTGCATTCTCTCCCTGACTATATCTGTGGTTTAAATTAGAAGGAATTGTCTGTCAATTTATCCCAGCTGCCAAGTGCTGCCATCCTCGGTGGAAGAAAAAATATATTATCAGGAATAATCCATTTTCCTTTGCTCCTATTTTTGCAAATGTAAAAATTACCAAGTAGGGACAGAATAAGAAGGGAGGTTTTCCATATGCTATCTGTTATGGATTGGACTGTGTCCTCCCCCCGCCTCAAGACATGTGTTGGAATCCAAATCCCTATACCTGTGGACATATTATCAGGAGGGACCAGTCCCTGGAGAAGGACATCATGCTTGGTTAAGTAGATAGTCAGCAAAAAAGAGGAAGACCTTCAATGAGATAGATTGATACAGTCGCAGCAAAGGGCTCAAGCATAACAATGATTGTGAGGATGGCGCAGGACTGGATGGTGTTTTGATTGGTTGTACATGGGGTTGCTAAGAGTCAGAACCAACTCTATGGCACCTAACAACAACAACAAACGTACCCATGGATGTACTTATGTTTGGAAACAGAGTTTTCTTTGTTATGTTAATAAGCCATACCAGTGTAGGGTGTGTCCTAAATCTAATCACTTCTAAATTATAAAAGGAGCAGATTAGACACAGCAACAAAAACTGGAGAAGGCAGACACTACGTGAAGATGAGCTACAAGCCAAGGAACCAAGGAACACCCAGAGCTACTACTGACGAGGAAGGGATTCACAGGGCTGAGACTCAGATTTGAACTTTTAGCCTCCAGAACTGTGAGCATATAAATTTCTGTTCTTTAAAGCCACCCATTTGTAGTATTTGTGTTACAGAAGCACTAGCTAACTTGTTTCCTTCTATAATTCAATGCAAGTCTACAGCTCACTCTACATAGGAGGCTGCCCAAGTGTTCACTCCGTGAAGCTGAAGCTTTTAAAATGAAAATGGAGACTTCTATTATGGGGTTGAAAATACCCCATGTTCTATTGGCCTAGAGCTCCATAAGAGAGGAAGATGATAAAGGAATAATATTTTTTGAACTCCTTCTGTATTTCAGGCACAGCAACTCCTAGATTATCCCCTTTTACAAATAAGAAAGTTGAGTCTCAGAAAAGTTATGCTGACTTGTTCAAAGTCATGTGACTCATCCAACAGAAGCCCTGAAAATTGAACACAGGTCTAGAAGACTCCAAACCATTTCGTATAAGCCAGCCTAGCAGAGTTCACAACTTTCACTGGAAGAGGTAGAGAAGTAAATATTGTATGGGTGAAAGTGAAGAAGGCTATGTACAGGAAGAATGAATCTGGTCTAAGGACTGATGGTCAGAGATATCTGGCAGAGGTTAGGGCTCTGGACAGCTCTGGACTGATTTGAAGTTCCTTTAGGACACTATGTTCTCTCTGACTCATTCTATTCTGTTACCTTTTATAGCAGCAGATCTTGGTATTGCTTATATTCTTCTCATATTATTTGTGTAGATAATTATATATATATATATATACATATACATATACATATACATATATATATAGGGGGAGATCACTGGTGTAATGGAAAGATTATGCATATGGAATTAGATATGGGTTTGAGCCTGACAGTGGGCTATTAGGCAAATCCCATAACCTAATTTTGTCTCTGTATCCTCTCCCCTCATAAAAAGCATGTATTAATTAATGAAATGATAGTACCTAGTTTTATGTCCAGCACATGTAATAGGTACTCAGAACAATATTACTTCTTTTTCCTTCTTTTATGTCCCTTTTGGGGGAAAGTGTGTGCAATAGTCAGGACTCATTTGGTTGCAAGTGAAAAAAGAATGGATAACTCAAAGTAGATTAAGCAAAACGAAAACTTCATTGGTTCATAAAACTGAAAAATCAGAACGGAATGCTTTCCTTTGAGCACAGCCAAGTCTTAGGGATTCAAGGCTCTTATTCTCCATCTCTCAAATATGCTTATTCCATATGAGAAATTGTAATTGAGACCCTTCAATTTCTGCATTCCCAAGCCCTGGAGAAGATGCTGGTCAATAGCCACCCCTTTGCCCTTCATCCACCTGTGGTAAATTATTTTGACCAACAAAAAAAGTTTCTAATGGTAGCGCTTATCCTCACCAAAATCACATAGAATCGGTGCCACAAAGAAAAAGAAAGGGGGAGGGGGAAGGATTCAGGTATCAGAGGAATGGGAAAGAGATGCCGGGCAAGTAAGAATAGCCAACAATCACTTCAAGGGATTCCATATATATCTGATTTCTTTTGGAACTGGGATTAGTTTGAGGGAAAAGGAAAATCAGCATGTATTGAACATATTATTATTTATGATTTACCCATGATATAGAGCCAAAACCAAACCCATTGCCGTCGAGTCTATTTTCACTTATAGCGACCCTATAGGACAGAGTAGAACTGCCCCATAGGGTTTCCAAGGCTGTAATCTTTATGGAAGCAGACTGCCACATCTTTCTCCCCAGGAGCAGCTAATGGGTTTGAACCACAGACCCTTCAGTTAGCAGCCGAGCACTTAACCACTGCACCACCAGGGCTGTACCCATGAGACTGTTGATAAATTTTTGAATAAGTAAATGATTTAACTGTGAAGTTTCCAGAGACCAAAAGCATACTGCAATTTCTGTGAAGCCAGACTCCGGTAGAAGAAGGATTGTTCTGAACTCGGAAGGGAAAGCATGGAACCCTGGTGGCGCAGTGGTAAAGAAGTATGGCTGCTAATCAAAAGGACAGCAGTTCAAATCCACCAGCTGCTCCTTGGAAACCCTAGGGGGCAGTTCTACCCTGTCCTATAGGGTCACTACGAGTCAGAGTCTACTCAACAGCAATGGGTTTGGTGTGGTTTTGGAGGGAAAGCATGGCCTTCCTCCTCTTCCTGATGCAGTGTTCTTATTCCTGAAGTCCCATCTCTCACTTGACGTATGAACCAGGTCCTGAGCAGAGTCAAGCCCTGATGACCAGCAGGCTACAGCAAATTCCTTTAACAACTTCCTTCTCTAATGCAAGCACTTTCCATAATGGACTTAACATAATGATGTCACTTTGCCCATCTTCCACAGCAGGAGAACACTAGAGCTAAAGAAGTCTGAGATGAACTGTGATAATTTATAAAATGCTAAGTAAGGACTCAATAAGTGTTAGTTCCTTCTTCTGCGAACCTATAGAATTTTCATAATTTGCTCTCATTAAGAGGTTAGCCTTTATGACATCACAATCAGAGCTGGCTATAAATTGTGGCTTTGCTACCACCACCTGTAAGTGTGAGGTCTGTTTCTGACAAGGATGGTCTCAGGAACATAGCACTCACCACTAATCCTTATATTGGGGCTGCATTGTGTACCCTCCCCCAGCTGTAAATCATCAGAGCTAAAAACACTTCATTTTTACATTTTTAGTCTTCTTTTCTCCTGGTAGTGTGTCTTCCAAGACTTAGGTACATAGGATTATACTTAGACCCCCAACCAGGGCAGCTACTCTTCCTATCGAACATCATTTGGGATTTATTTTCAGAATCTAATTTCCTTATTTATCTCCTAGTTCCACATTGGACTTAACCTTTGCTGAGCTCCCTCGAATATCTAGTTGTTTGCAGGTAATCTGCTGTGAAACTTTTCCCAGTTTTCCTTCTACCTGTTAGCCCAGATTCCTGATTCATCCTTGATTTCATTGTTCTGTAAATCCAGGAAATAGAAAGTTCTCTCCAGTCCTCTCAACCAATCAACTTGTCAATAACATCCCTCTACCCACTGGAAACAAGTTAATATACCACACACAAATAGTACAACATTAGATATAGGAAGTTGGGGGAAATCTACATATTCTGCATCTCCCTTTAGTCATCCAAGCTTGTGGTTGGCACAGAGATTTGTCCCTCAGTCTCACATCCACCTTCAAAGATGGATTCACTGCCCAGCTAAGAGGTGTGCAGTCAGTAGACAGTCTCTAGCAATCAGCTCCTTCAGGCTCTGCGTGAACTTCAGTGAACCTCTTTGCCCAAGACCATGTTTCTTCCAGAGCAACCTACATGTGGCCCAGTGCAGGGCACTCTGATGGTCAATATTCGCTCCAGAGCTCCCTGTCAGTTTGGCCACAACTTTGTCAGGCCTGCATCACTCTTAAGCTTCATCCTGTGCCCAGTTCTATTTCTTCTTCTTCCTTTTCTCAGGTTTTGATCCCTAATTAATATTTTTTACCCCAAACTCCATCTCAGTGTCTGCTTTCATTAAACCCAACTGCAACACACCTCAGTTTTCTAAACCACCTGGCCAACACAGGTATGATTAGTGAATGATTAGTGAAACTCCATGAAAAAGAAGCAGTTTAGTATATCCTATAGCATTTTTTCTGTATGGAATCTTACCCATATTTGATGGTATGGGATACGTCTAGTAAGTCAATTCTAATTTTTCAGTGTAGGAATTCTAGAAAAGATAAAGCATATGAAATATTACAACTGACACTATTAGCATATAGTGTGATGTGAAACAAACCATTATTCAAGCCACAGCTGTATCTTTTTAGTGATGATTAGAAACACAGCTACTTCATGATCATCATCAACATATGATATTTCAGTCAAATGTGTTATAACTTCAAAGGAAAACACAAATGTTTTTTAGTTACAACACATATATGTTTGTAAAGATATTTTTCCAGATAACATCCCAAAATAACATATTATTTCTGCTAGGAGTCTAATGTATCTTTTCTGGTTCACCGTAATGAATATGGAAGTGATTATGTCAAAGCTAAACAGTTTGGCCTATCATCAAGTTATACAAGCCAAGACTTATCACAATAGACTTAAGTACATTAAAATAAAATAAAATCTCTAACCAGGAAAAAAATGGTCTTCAAGCCATGGCCTGTTCATTTCATTAACAAAGGAATTTCTTATTAAAGCAAAGGATCTTTGAGATCAGAGCCTTTGCTCATTTAAAAATTCTACAGTCTTTCCAGCTTTTGACTTTGTTTCACCATCTCAGATCAACTCTGCAGTTCTCTACTCTAACTTTGATGGTACTACTAAATACTCATTTAATTGTAAGGACCGCTGTTAATAGAGAAACACTGAACATTTATATGGGGCTCTGAAATTTATATTTTCACAAATATTACCTCATTTGACATTTTTGGTCTTGAAAGTCATCAAGCTCTTTGCTTGCCTTAATGCAACACTTATACGCAGGGAAGTGACAAAAGTGTTCTTCGTGTTCACACAGCTTTTCTAGAACGTGATGCCCTGCTTCCTTCCCACAACTACTACAGGACTTACTGAAGGAACAGATTACTCTTTCTTTTGATCATCTACTGCCTAGCATTGTAACTTAAAGGATTCGTTGAGTTTCCTCACCTACATAAGCCAAAGAGGGGCAGGAACTCTATCACTGGAGACAAGGACTATACCTTATATTTCTTTTCTGTTTACTTACTGCTGAGTGCATTGTAGGAGATCGAATTGCATTTTAACTTTCTTCCTTAATCCAACTCCCTGCTATTTTTTCAGGATTCTCTGCTAAGGACTTTTTATATAAATATTCCCCAATGGTATGCTTCAAAATTTGTTACTGATCCAATTCTTTCATATAAGGCTAATCATTTAATATACTGGATATTAATTGTCCACATCATTGACAGAACAAAGAGAAAACTATGTTGTCAAAAACACCTTGCTTTTGCCACTCTCTTCCTGAGGGATTTATATTGTAAAGAAACTAATAAGTTCATTATTTGTAATTTAGCATATTATTAAAGAGAAATATATCAATAATTTAATAGACACATATTTAAGAAAACAATCTGTACAAGTTTCCTCTCCTTATGGGTTGAATACGTACAGTGAGTAATTTTTTGAAAACACAAATCTTGTGGACTGTTATCTACCTTCAGCACACTTTACCTGTATTTTCCAAGAAAAAAATTATTTCTACGTCATTAGAAAATAGATGCATAATCATATAGACAAGAATTGGATACCCATTTCTAATTCAGACTGACTTCAGAAAACTTTCAGTTCTAAACTGGCAACATGTACACCTACACAAGTGAATGCATACAGTTGTTGGAGTCCATGATAAAACCTTAATTACATTTTCAGCCATGTCAGCTGATATTTCTTATCAAGGTTGTATCATCTGCATGTCGCAGGTTGTTAATGAGTCTTCTTCCAATCCTGATGCCCTGTTCTTCTTCACATAGTCCAGCTTCCCAGATTATTTGCTCAGCATACAGATTGAATAAGTATGGTGAGAGAATACAACTTTGATGCACAACCGAATGCAGAAATTATCAAACAATATCCTTAATATCACACACAAGTAGAATTTTGCTCAAGATCATTCAAAAGCAGCTGCAGCAGTACATTGACAGGGAACTGCCAGAAATCACAAGCTGGGTTCAGAAAAGGAGGTGGAAACCAGGGATATCATTGCTGATGTCAGATGGATCCTGACTCAAAGCAGAGAATACCAGAAAGATGTTTACCTGTGTTTTATTGACTATGCAAAGGCATTCGACTGTTTGGATCATAACAAATTATGGATAACACTGAGAAGAATTGGAATTCCAGAACACTTAATTGTGCTCATGAGGAACCTGTACAAGGATCAAGAAATAGTCGTTTGAACAGAAAAAGGAGACACTGCATGGTTTAAAGTCAGGGTTGTATACAGAGTAGAAGAAAGCATAATTTCATTCTTCTATAAACTATGAATTATTTAGGTAAATCAAAAATATGAAGAATATTATCTGCTTAGCTAACACTCAAGGATCCCTGGTGGCACGGTAGTTAAGCACTCGGCTGCTAACCTAAAGGTTGGAGGTTCGAATTTACCAGCTGCTCTGGGGAGAAAGATGTGGCAGTCTGCTTCTGTAAAGATTATAACCTTGGAAACCCGATAGGGCAGTTCTTCTCTGTCCTATAGGAACGCTATGAATCAGAACTGACTTGATGGCAATTGGTTTTATCTAACACATTAAGAAATAAAATATAAGTATAGATGAAGCTGCCCTCCATTCCTCCAATTTTACCTCTTCCCAATCTTATTTCCTGCTTTCCTTCTCCCACCCTAGGCACCATATACCTTGATAGTTAAGGCCATAGAATTCTTAGGGTCACATCCCAGATGTACGTCTTCCAAACTGCGTGTCCTTGAATAAGTTACGTTACCTCTTTGTGCTTCAGTTTCCTCTTTCTTGCTTGCCCTATCCTCTTACCCGTTATTCCTGGGAGCATTTTCTTAATAAATCACTTGCAAAAGAAAAACTCACTTGAGGTCTTCTGAGAAATCTGACCTAAGACACTATCTGAGTGACCTTGGGCAAGCAACTTCACCACTCTGTTAAACCCTGTTCCCTCGCTTGTAAAATGAGGGTGATGATGAGATTGTTACAAGGAATAGCATGAGAGAAAGTATGTAAGGCACGTGGTGCACCGCCTGACACTCACAGAATGTTAGCTACTCATTTAATGGCAAAGCACTTAAATAAAGGTCATTGAGCTTAAATACGAGTCATGGATTTCTTTTGCTAGAAATGATTAGTATTTCAAATTTGCTGACCTTTCCTATGATAACAAATGACTTCTAGCAGTATGTTACCTTGTGGATATTTCTGAAAAATATAAAAGTATTTAATCTGTTCCTTCAAGGTAAAGACGATATTTTAACAAAAAAGGAAAAATTCATATGACAAAAACATCACTTTGAAAAAGGATACTTAAAATGTTTTTATCATTATGCTGAAAGTAATACAAAATGTCATTCACTGAAAAAGTCACATCTGAATTCTTACTAATCTGGAATAGAATTTTTTATTTAACAATTTTCCAAGGAGTTTTCAGGGGCCTCTTAATTCAATTTTTAAAATATAAAAATGTAATTCCTTCTGATTAGTGTTCAACAATAATTGATGGTAATCATGGAAGAAGAAAATTTGCTACAAAATTAAAAACAAAAACCAAAAAGCTTTACATAATTGAAAGTGGAAATTGGAACGAGTATCATTATTTAGTTTTCGATCACCTTATAAGCATGCTAAAGCTGGACAATGAATAAGGAAGTCTGAAGAAGAATTGACGCCTTTGAATTATGGTGTTGATGAAGAATATTGAATGTACCGTGGACTGCCAGAAGACAGAACAAATATGTCTTGGAAAAAGTTCAGCCAGAATGCTCCTTAAGGAAAAGGACGGCGAGAATTTGTCTCACCTATTTTGGACATATTGTCAGGAGGGACCAGTCCCTGGAGAAGGACATCATGCTTGGTAAAGTAGAGGGTCAGCAAAAGACAGCAAGACCCTCAAGGAGATGGGTTGACATGGTGCCTGCAACAATGGGTTCAAGCATAGCAATGATTATGAGAATGGCACAGGACTGGGCAGTGTTTCCTTCTGTTGCACACAGGGTCTCTATGAGTCAGAGCCAACTTGACGGCACCTAACAACAACATTATTCAGGAAGCACATCCAGTAATGTCATTTTTTTCATTTGTATTTAAATTTCTTCATGAAATCATTTTTCATGTAGAACACTCATTAAAATAATTATCAGATAAGCTCTCAGAATTTCAAATTGTTGTATCACAAAATATAAACCCAAGCTTTAAAAAAGACACATTAAATCCCATTGATATCACTTAAATATACTTAGTAATTTTATTTTAGTTAGAGTAAAAATTTTTTATAATATAATGAATACTAATATATTTTGTTTAAACTTTATCCAGTCTTTACTAAATATATTTTTGTATATGATGTGTAATGAATACAACATACACATTTTGATATAGTCGTATAAATATGACTTGTAGATTATATATGTATGGAGTCCCTGGGTGGTGCAAACAGTTAATGTGCTTGGCTGCTAACCAAAAGGTTGGTAGTTCAAGTCCACCCAGAGGCACCTCAGAAGAAAGGCCTGGTGAGCTACTTTAAAAAATCAGCCATTGAAAACCTTATGGAGCACCATTCTACTCTGACACACATGAGGTCACCATGAATTGGAGTTGACTTAATGGTAACTGGTGGTGGTGGTGGATATATATGTGTGTGTGTTTATATATACATATATATATATATAGACAGAGAGAGAGAAAGAGATAGGCAGATAGGTAAAGAAAGAAAGCAAGAGAGAAATGCTTGCTTAATTTTTCCCCTCAAAAGTTTACATGCTCCAAAGTTCAGTGAAGTAGGTTGTTTTGGACCAAATGAGCTAGAAATTTAGGAATATATATGAAAAGAGAGAAAGAGAAAGCCACCAACACAGGAAGAATTTGTAGACCCACAGAAGAGAAAATCCAAAAGAGGCAGGCATGGCTCTTGATACTGCTCTTCTCCATGAGAAGCTAAAGTAGGGAAAGTGAAAAGCTAAGCAGAGGTTTCTGATATCTAAAAAGGAGCAGGGGATGGGGATTGAAAATTGATGTAAACTGAAGAGTTGGGGCCTGGATAAACATCCCAGACTATTCTTTGGGAACACAAAGGGCTACACCACAGAAGGACAGATGAACAGAAAATAGCCCTCACATGTACTTAAGTCCAGCTTTGAATCATCTCAATCCATGATTAGTTTAAGATGATCTGCCCTTAGGATAGCTAAAGTAAGATGAAAAAATCAAAATGTCTAGAGAAGAATAATGTTTTTAAATCTTTATCTTTAGGTAACAATGATACATATAGGCTTTATAGTTTATCTTTCACATTTATATTTATAATCTCTCTGGAGTCCACATTTGTAAATAGAATAAATTGGGGATCCAGTTTAATTTTTTTCATATATTAAGCCAATTTTTTCTACATTAATTTCTAATAGTACATACTTTCCACATAGATTTTGGTGTCGATTTTGTCTGCATATCATTCTTAGCTCTCTAGCCTGATCTAATGGTCTAATTGTCTGTTCTCACATAAGTACCATACTGATTATTTGCTTGCTTTAACTTTTGGCTTTGTAACATGTCCTAATATTTGGTATCAAAACTGCTAGTTCCAAACTATATAGTAGACAAGTTAAATTGGGGAAGGGAAAGACAACACACAATATAGGGGAAAGCAGCAACACTTGACCAAGGCAAAGTCCTAGAAGCTTCTTGTTGTTGTTGTTGTTGTTAGCTGCGATTGAATTGGTTCCAAGTCAGAGCGAACCTATGTACAGTAGTCCTGCACCATTCTCAAATTGTTATTACGCTTGAGCCCATTGTTGCAGCTACTGTGTCAATCCATCTCATTGAGGGTCTTCTTCTTTTTCACTGACCCTCTACTTTACTAAGCATGATGTCCTTCTCCAGGGACTGATCCCTCCTGATAACATGTACTTCTTCCAAGACAGATTTGTTCATTCTTCCAGCGGTCCATGGCATATTCAATATTCTTCACCAACACCATAATTCAAATGCATAAATTCTTCTTGGGTCTTCTTTATTCATTGTCCAGCTTTTGCATGCATGTGAAGCAATTGAAAATACCATGGCTTGGGTTAGGATAACCTTAGTCCTTAAAGTGACATCTTTGCTTTTTAACACTTCAAACAGGTCTTTTGCAGCAGATTTGCTCAATGCAATGTGTCTTTGATTTCTTGACTGCTCCTTCCATGGGCATTGATTGTGGATCCAAGTAAAATGAAATCCTTGACAACTTCAATCTTTTCTCCATTTATCATGATGTTGCTTATTGATCCAGTTGTGAGGATTTTTGCTTTCTTTATGTTGAGGTGTAATCCACACCGAAGGCTGTGGTCTTTGATTGTCATCGGTAAATGCTTCAACTCCTCTTCACTTTCAGCAAGCAAGGTTGTGTCATCTGCATATTGTAGATTGTTAAAGAATCTTCCTCCAATCTGGATGCCACAGGCTGAGGGTTGGGGACCATGGTCTTTGGAGGCATCTAGGTCAATTGGTTTAGCACAGTTCATAATGAAAATGTTCTACATCCTACTTTGGTGAGTAGTGTCTGGGGTCTTAATAGCTTGCAAGTGGCCATCTAAGATACAGCTATTGGTCCCATCCCAACCAGAGTAAAGAAGAATGTAGAAAACCAAAGACACAAGGAAAATATTAGTCCAAAGGACTAATGGACCACATGAACCACAGCCTCCACCAGCCTGAGCCCAGAAGACTAGATAGTACCTTGCTACTACCACCAATCTCTCTGATAGAGATCACAATAGAGGGTCCCAGACAGAGCAGGAGAAAAATGTAGAACAAAATTCAAACTCACAGAAAACGACCAAACTTACTGGTCTAACAGAGACTGGAGGAACCCTAAGACTATGACCCCTGGACACCCTGCTAACTCAGAACTGAAGCCACTCTCGAAGTCCACCTTTCAGCCAAAGATTAGACAGGCCTATAAAACAAACAATAACACACATGAGGAACGTGCTTCTTAGTTCATTCAAGTATATGAGACCAAATGGGCAACACCTGCCCAAAAGCAAAGACAAGAAGGCAGGAAGGGACAGGGAAACTGGATGGATGGACATGGAGAACCTAGGGTGAAAAGGCAAAGGGGGAGAGTGCTGACATTATGTGGAGATTGCAACCAGTGTCACTAAGCAATTTGTGTATAAATTTTTGAATGAAAAACTAATTTGCACTGTAAACTTTTACCTAAAACACAATAAAAACCTGCAGTTCCAGCCACATTGGATAGAATATCAAGTATTAGACTTACCTACATCTATAAATTACTGTAAAACTAGATCAAATACTTGAAACAGTAGTTTTCAACCATGAGACAACAAAGAGTAAAGAGATATGATCCTTGAGAGAAAGAAAACACATTCACTGACTTTCGTATTTAGACTAGTTTTCTGCCTGGGGAAATTTTCCAAATTATAGCACAATGAAGCAGAATATATAGAGAGACCAGTGACTTAACTGGGTGATGGAAACCAAGACTGGAATTTAGGTCTGCTAAGCAAAGCAAGCCAGGATGCAACTGGGAATCATTTAGAAAAGACTGAAAGAGAAAAGTGACAACCTGAATTTTATATTCAGCAAAACTCTCCCTCAGAAATAAAGGCAAATAGACTTTGGATCCTTGCCAAGATGGAATAATGTGGATGAGGTTTACTCTCCTCCCTTAAATAGCTAAAACACCAGGTAAAGTATATGAAACAAAAGATTGTAGTCATTGGGTAAAATCCAGCATAGAACGGGATCCCTTAGACACAAGAAACATGGCGAGCATGATGGTTGCCCCAGTGTACTGGCTGGAGAGCATTTCCAGTAGCATTGCAGAGAAGGGAAATCCAGGTGGAGCCCAGTAGTCATCCTGAGATGAGGAAATGGTGTTGGGAGACCAGGAGGCCAAAGCAGCTAGAGTATAAGGGCACAGCACAAGAGAGGAAAGAACTTCACAAAGAAGGAGCTCCAGAGATATGCATAAGATCCCATGAAGTCTTTAGCTGAGTATGAACCAGTGCATGTGTGTGAGAAACTATTTGAGGCCAGGAACATAATTGCCTGAAAGAAGCAGGTAGAAAAATCCTTTGAGCACACACAGGGCCAGAAACAGCTTGCGTTCCAACAAGTCAGAGTGGGAAAACCTTGTAACACAGTGGGTACCCATAGAGTACTCAGAAAGACATTGTCTCAGTAATGGCAGAATCAATCAATCATTGGCACTAGATTAATGGCTTTTCTCAATCTGCTTAACAATCTTTAAATCGAGTCCCAAAAGAATCAACTACTTTCCGAGTAACTAAACTGTGTCCCAGAATTAAGCTCTATAATTATAATAATATCTAGCACCAACCAGATAAAATTTCAAGGTCTGTCATCCAATCAAAAAACACCAGAAATTCAAAGTAGCGTAAGTCAGTATCATAATAAGAGAAAAAAATCAACCAATTGAAATGGACCTAGAAATTATCTAGATGATAGAGCTAGAAGACAAGGACATTTAATAGTTGTGATAACTACATTCTGTAGGTTTCAGAAGATACAGGAAAACATGAGAATGTGGAGGACAGATGTTAAGAATAAAAATTAAAAAATCCAAAATCAAACTTCTAGAATAAAAAATAAAATGTCTGAGATAAACTACACGTTGGATGGAAATAAGAGCAGATTAAATGGTGCAGAAGAAAAGATTCGTGAATTTGAGAACATAGTGATGGAAAGTATCTAGAACAGAACACAAATAGAAAAAAAAAAGACTAAAGAAAATGGCGTCAAGGGAGTGAGGAACAAATTCCAGAGGCTAATACAATGACTTGAGCCCCCTGAGGAGAAGAAAGAAAAGGAAAGAAACAGAAAAATAAATATTTGTAGAAATAATGGTCAACAATTTTCAAAACTTAATAAAAATTATAAACTCAGATCCAAGAAGCACTAAAAACCCCAAGCACAAGAAACAAGATGAAAGGCACAGTAAAATCAAATTACTTAGAATCAGTGATAAAGAAAAAATCTTAAAAGCAGCCAGAGAAAAAAAAGATACATTACATAGAGACAAACAAAATGAGAATAAGAGCTGACTTAACGCTGGAAGCAATGCAAGCCAGAAGACAGTGGAACACACAACGTCTTTAATATAGTGGAAAAAAAAAAATCTGTCAATCTAGAATTCTGTATCAAGCAAAAATATTCCTTAAATATGAAGACAATATAAAGACTTTTCAAACAAACAAAAGCTCAAAGAATCCATCACCAACCAGTCAGATACTTCAGCATCCTTTTGTTAGTAACTGATAGATCAAGGAGACAGAAAATCAGTAAGGACTTGAGCGAAACTGTCAATCAGCTTGATCTAATTGGCATTTAGAGCTCATGTCAGTCTACTCTAGCAGACTACACAATCTTCTGAAGTTCACATGAAACATTCACCAAGATAGACCACATTCTGGGCCTACAACAAACCTTAGCAAATTTAAAAGACTAGAAATAATACAAATCATAGTCTCTAAATATAATACAGTATCTTACATGGGGTCCTGGAACAGAAAAAAAAGGAAATTTGGTAAAAACTAAGGAAATATGAATAAAGTATGGACTTTAGTTAATATTAATACTGATTCATTAATTGTGAAAAATGTACCAAACTAATGCAACATGTAGATAATTGGGGAAATTGTGTGTAGGATATATGGAAATGCTCTGTACTATCTTTGTAATCTTTCTGTAAATCTAAAATTATTTAAAATAAGTCTATTTTTAAAAGTGCTAGAAAATAATAATTTGAAAAAAAAGTTTTAAAATTAAACAACATATTTTAAATAACCTGTGGGTAAAATAAAAAATAACAATGGAATTTAGAACATATTTTGTAGGATATTTAGATCATTCTTTTGTTCTTAGTCTTTCTATTTTTTTTAATACTACGTGCATATAAGGCTAAACATTTCCTTCAGTGCAAAGTTTTATCTACATCCTATTATATCAGTGTGATATTTTCACATGCAGAGACCAATAGACTGATGGAACAGGACAAAAAGTCTAGAAATGAAACCACACACAATAGACACTTCAGGACCATATTCTGGACAATAAAGTTTCTAGAAGATAACATAGGGAAATAACTTCATGATATTGTGGTTAGAGAATAATTTCTTAAAACAACACAGTAAGTACTAATCATGAAGGGGAAAAAACTATCATTTATCCACATCAAAATTTGGAATATTTCATTATTTAAATTGCTGCATTAAGAGAGTGAAAAGACAAACCAAAACATGGGGAAAATATATTAGCCATGTACTTAAGTGACCAAAGGTATATATGCACACTATATAAAGAAATCTTACAAATTAATAAAAAATGAGCAATCTAATAAGAAGATGGGCAAGAGACATGAACAGGCACTTCGCAATAAAAGATAATTCAACGGTCAATAAACATATGAAAAGGTGTTAAACCCCGTTAGTAATCAGGAAAATACAAAATGAAACCACCAGGAGATAACCACTACATCTCTTCAGAATGGCTACAATCAGAAAGACTGACTACGAAGTGTTTGTGAGGATGTGGGCAACAAGAACTTTCATACATTGCTGCTTTGAGAGTAAATTGCTAAAATCAATTGAATACTGTCAGTAGTGTCTGTGAGAGTTGAACATGCATGCATCTTATAACCAAGCATGTGGTCTCTCCTAGGCAACAATAGAAATGTGTACATAAATTTATCAAAAGTCAAATATTATCCATAACAGCCCCAGACTAAAAACAATACAAGTATCCAACAATGGCATACTAGAAAAATAAATTTCGGTATATTCATATAATTGAATATAGCTACATGCAACAACGTGGAAGAATCTTACAAATGAAAAGAAGCAAAAAAAGTGAGATACAAAATAATACATCTTACATGATTCCATTTATATAAAGTTCAGAAACAGGAGTTTTAAGCTGTGGTTATAGAAATCAGGATAATGGCATGACAAGGGCTTCTGAGGTGCTGGTAAGGTGGGTGGCAGTTAAAAAGGGGTATTCAATTATTCTTAATTCATCCAACGCTACTATTATGACTTGTGAAGTTTTCTGCATATACATTATAATTCAGTTTAAAAAGTTAGTATGTAAAGAAATTGAAGACACTTAGAAAAGTTTGATGTTTTGTAATCTAAATGTTTCCTGGTTGATATATACTATGTATATATATATTAATCTGCTAGGTAACTGTTAGTCTAAGACTATACATCTTGTCTTTTAAAGTCAAGTTAAATGTTTGTGATATTTTGTTCTTTATTTTTAATTAAAATATTTACTTGATTATATTGTTGGTTACTTCTGTCATCAACATATGGGTTACATTTGGTGATTTCTCCCAGCATTTGTTTAGGCTGTGAGAGCATTTATTCTGCTTCCCTTAATCCAATGCTCTTTTTACTCTGTGAGTTCCGATTGCTATTGCAACAATTATAATTTTAAATGTGCTCATACCCAAATACATCTGGGAATTCTGCTGTAATTGAATTTCAGTGCATTTCTAAATCACTGGTCATCTATCTTAAAGAAAGCACACAGCTCACCTGGCAGTTGCCACATGAAGGTGCAATGTAACACAGTGAGAACATCACCAACCCAGAATCACGGACCCAGGTTCTTGAGGAGATGACTTTCATGCCAACTGCCTGGGTGGCATGACCACACATTCCAACTTCTCTGGTCCACCTTCTCAACTGTGACCTCAAGGAGTTTGACCAAATGTACTCTGAGATTCTCTCTCAGCTCTAAAATATTTTGATCCTGTGATTGAAATATGACAGTCAATCGACATGAGATTAGCCAGTCCTTCATCCTGACATCACAGGGTCGGTCACTGAATGCAAAAGGAACTACACTACGTGTGTCTAATAGATAAAGCCTAGAGAATGTGATTCAAGATATGAGGATAGAAAGAAAATTAATCAAGCTGAGGTTTAAAAGATTGCCAGTAAATGATAGAAAACAACGTACCGGTAGTGGGGAAACATTTTACCTTCAAGTAGTATTAACATTTCTATATGACTCATTCCTTTATTTTATTTTTATTATTTAAATTATTTTTATTCTCTTTTTGTTTCTAATGCTATTATTTTGTTTTAATCATGACTTACTTTTGTGACTTTATCTTTTACTTTATCATCTTTAAAATTTTACAGCCTCCTTTTTTTAATTTTCTAATTTCTACACTTTAAGTTTTTAAAAATGTCATGCCTCCCGAGGAATCCAGAGTCAAACTAGTAAAATATACATGTTATGAAATATGTTCTTATTCTCCTCCACAAGCTCTCCTTTTGCCCTGTCTTTGTATATTAATGCCCCCTGAGGACTCCATGTCTTCCATGTGGCCTGAAGGCCCGCATTCACTCCCAAGGCATACATTGGTTACCCGTGAATCCACATTTAAAAACTAGTTCACTTAGTGACCCTAGACAGAGGTTATTCTCAGCTCTTTCCTGTTTCTAGTCTCCACATACCCCTAGTCCTGTAAGAGCTATCTCTTTAGTAGATCTTATATGACGTTCATCTCCATTCCACCTACTTGACTCAAGCTCTGAAACGTTCTCGCCTGGCTGATTGTAGTAAGCTTCTAACTAATCTTCCTCTAATCTACTCTTTATATTGCTCATAAAGTCATTGTTCTAAAACAAAACATATCCTGTAATTTCTTTGTAGTCCTCATTATCATGAATGTCAAATCCAAAACCAATGTCATCCATAATCTGACTCTAGCCTCTTTTTCCAGCTTCATCCCTCCACATTCCCTATACTGCTCAGTCTTTGTTTCAACTGCATAGAACTACTTTAAATGTGCCATTCTCTTAATACTTCTAAACCTGTGCATATGCTATTCCCTGTGTCTGGAATGCCCCTCAATCATAGTAAAATACTTTCATTGTCTCTCCTTTCTGGACACCTTGGTAGCATCTTGAGCTTCCTTTATTATATAACTTCACTCAGAGGATTATAATTACTGTTTGCCTTTTTCTATCTTCTCTCTTCACTGTCAGCACCTAAGCACAGTACCTGGCAAATTGTAATTGCCCAGCAAATTCTTGCCAAGTGAATTAATAAATGAGAATAGCCACATGTAGAAGAAATCCCATTGATTGGCATTAAATTTGAGACCAGAGAATTATGAGAAAATCCCCAACTCCAATTAAATTGACTTAGGTATCATATTAGGGACTTACAACTGAGAAATGTGTTTAATGAAGAGAGCTTAGTTTTTCTACAACCCCATTACTCAGGAGAAAATCATTTTTGTAGTGAATCACTGATTTCCTGCTTCTGTATTCAGGTGCAGGGAAAGTGTATGAAAAGGGGTGGTCATCTTGAAAGACAGGATAAGAGTAGCCCCCAGGTAGAATTTGTTGGTATTTTCATAGTGCAGACATTCCCAACCATAGCTGCAAATTACAATTATCTAGGGAACTTTTAAAAAATATTGACGTTGAAGTCCTGCCCCAGATCAATTACACCAGAATCTCTGGGAGTGAGGCAAGGTGAGTGGGCATCGATGGTTTTAAATTTCCCTAAGTTATTCTGATGTGTAGCCATTGTTGAGACCATTAATAATGCTATCAAGAAATGAGAGCCATGGATTTGGTGGCCTCCAACATAATCACCAGGGTGGTACACTCTATTAAAAGATTTTGAACTCATTCCACGCTTACAAATTGTCTCTGATTAAGAGCCTTGTGAAGGCAGCTTGGAGTAATGTAAACTGTTCCAAAGACTGCCATTTTCGAATTGCAACTAAAAATGAAAAACACTTGTGAACATTGAAAAAGGAAGGTCTCATGGAATTTGTGGATCCAAGTAAAATGAAGTCCTAGACAACTTGAATATTTTCTCCGTTTATCATGATGTTGCTTATTGGTTCAGTAGTGAGGATTTTTGTTTTATGTTGAGGTGTAATCCATACTGAAGGCTGTGGTCTTTGATCTTCATCAGTAAGTGCTTCAAGTCCTCTTCACTTTCAGCAAGCAAAGTTGTGTCATCCGCATGTCACAGATTGTTAATGAGTCTTCCTCTAATCCTGATGCCCCGTTCTTCTACATATAGTCCAGCTTCTCAGGTTGTTTGCTCAGTATACAGATTGAATAAGTATGGTGATAGGATACAATCCTGATGCACACCTTCGCTGACTTTACACTATGCAGTATCCCCTTGTTCTGTTCCAATGACTGCCTCTTGGTCTGTGTTCAAGTTCCTCATGAGCACAATTAAGTATTCTGGAATTCCCATTCTTCCCAGTGTTATCCATAATTTGTTATGATCCACACAGATGAATGCCACTGCATAGTCAATAAAACACAGGTAAACATCTTTCTGGTATTCTCTGCTTTCAGCCAAGATCCATCTAACATCAGAAATGATATCCCTCATTCCATGTCCTCTTCTGAATCTGGCTTAAATCTCTGGCATTCTCTGCTGATGTACTGCTGCAGCAGCTTTTGAAAGATCTTCAGCAAAATTTTACTTGCATGTGATATTAATGATATTGTTTGATAATTTCCACATTCAGTTGGATAATCTTTCTTTGGAATAGGCGTAAATATGGATCTCTTCCAGTCAGTTGGAAACCCTGGTGGCGTAGTGGTTAAGACTTCGGCTGCTAACCAGAAGGTCAGCAGTTGGAATCCACCAGGCGCTCCTTGGAAACCCTGTGGGACAGTTCTAATCTGTCCTACAGGGTCACTATAAGTTGGAATTGACTTGATGGCAAAGGGTTTCCAGTCAGTCGGCCAGGTCGCTGTCTTCCAAATTTCTTGGTGTAGATGAGTGAGTGCTTCCAGAGCTGTATCCATTTGTTGAAACATCTCAATTGGTATTCATTGATTCCTGAAGCCTTTGTTTTTTGTCAATGTCTTTAACCCTGGTGGCTTAGTGGTTAAGAGCTACCGCTGCTATCGAAGAGGTCGACAGTTAGAATCCACCAGGCACTCTTTGGAAACCCTATAGGGCAGTTCTACCCTGTCCTACAGGGTCGCTATGAGTCAAAATGGACTTGACTGCAACGGATTTGTTTTCTGTTCAGCTTGGACTTCTTCCTTCAGTACCATTGGTTCTTGATTATATGCTATCTTCTGAAATGGTTGAATGTTGACCAATTCTTTTTGGTACAGTGACTCTGTATATTTCTTACATCTTTTTTTTTTTTTTTTGATGCTTCCTGCATTGTACAGTATTTTGCCCATAGAATCCTTCAGTATTGCAACTTGAGGCTTGAATTTTTTCTTCAGTTTTTTCAGCTTGAGAAAAGCCGAGCGTGTTCTTCCCTTTTGGTTTTCTGCCTCCAGGTCTTTGCACATGCCGTTATAATACTTTATTTTGTCTTTTTGAGCCACCCTTTGAAATCTTCTGTTCAGCTCTTTTACTTCATCATTTCTTCCATTTGCTTTAGCTACTCTATATTCAAGAGCAAGTTTCAGAGTCTCTTCCGACATCCATTTTGGTGTTTTCTTTCTCTCCTTTTTCCTCATGCTTTCTTCATGTATGATGTCCTTGACATCATTCCACAACTCGTCTGGTCTTTAGTGTTCAAAGTGTCAAATCTATTCTTGAGATGGTCTCTAAATTCAGGTGACATTATACTCAAAGTCGTACTTTGGTGCTCGTGGATTTGTTCGAATTTTCTTCAGTTTCAACTTGAACTTGCATATGAGCAATTGATGATCTGTTCCGCATTCAGCCCCGATCTTGTTCTGAGAGACAATATTGAGTGTTTCCATCTTCCTTTTCCACAGATGTAGTCAGTTTGATTCCTCTGCATTCCATCAGGTGAGGTCCACATATATAGTCACTGTTTACGTTGTTGTAAAAAGGTACTTGCAGTGAAGAAGTCGTTGATCTTGCAAAACTCCACCATGTGATCTTCAGCATTATTTCTACCACCAAGGCCATATTTTTCAACTACTGATCCTTCTTTGTTTCCAACTTTTGCATTCCAGTCACCAGTAATTATCAGTGCATCCTGATTGCATGTTCGATCAATTTCAGACTGCAAAAGTTGGTAAAAATCTTCAATTTCTTCATCTTTGGCCTTAGTGATTGGTACATAAATTTGAATAATAGTTGTATTAACTGCTCTTTCGTGTAGGTGTATGGATATTATCTTATCACTGACAGGGTTGTACTTCAAGATAGATCTTGAAATGTTCTTGTTGATGATGAGTGCAACCCCATTCTTCTTCAAGTTGTCATTCCTGTCATAGTAGAACATATGATTATCGGATTTAAGATGGCCAATACTAGTCCATTTCATCTCACTAATGCTTATGATATTGATATTTATGCATTTCATTTTTGAAGATTTCCAGTTTTCCTAGATTCATACTTTGTACATTCCACATTCTGATTATTCATGGATATTTGCAGCTGTTCTCATTTTTTTATTTTATTTTTATTTATTGTTCTTTAGATGAAGGTTTACAGAACAAACTAGCTTCTCATTAAACAGTTAGTACACATATTGTTTTGTAACATTAGTTACCAACCCCACCACATGTCAACACTCTCTCTTCCTTGACCTTGGGTTCCCTATCCCCGGTCCTCTCCTGCCTTCTAGTCCTTGACCCTGGGCTGGTACACCCCTTTATTCTTGTGTTGTTTTATGGGTTTGTCTAATCTTTGGCTGAAGGGTAAACCTCAGGATTGACTTCATGACTGAGCTAAAAGGGCGTCCAGGGGCCATACTCTCAGGGTTTTTCCAGTCTCTGTCAGGCCAGTAAGTCTGATATTTTTTTGTGAGTTAGAATTTTGCTCTACATTTTTCTCCGGCTCTATCCTAGACCCTCTATTGTGATCTCTGTCACAGTAGTCAGTGGTCGTAGCCAGGCGCCATCTAGTTGTGCTGGACACAGTCTGGTGGAGGCTGTGGTAGTTGCAGTCCATTAGTCTTTTGGACTAATCTTTCTCTTGTGTCTTTGATTTTCTTCATTCTCCCTTGCTCCCGAAGGGGTGAGTCATGCCACACCAGTAAAGGGAGGTCTGGAAAGCTTGACTCCATCCACATCATGAAGGTCGACTCTATTTTGAGGAGGCAGCTCTTCGTGCCTTCCAGCCTGAGGGGCTCATCTTCCTGCACTATATCAGACACTGTTCCACTGCTATTCATAAGGTTTTCACTGGCTAACTTTTTTCAGAAGTAGACTGCCAGGTCCTTCTTCCTAGTCTGTCTTAGTCTGGATGCTTAGTTGAAACCTGTCCACCATGGGTGACTGTGCTGGTATTTGCGTACTGGTGGCATAGCTTCCAGCATCACAGCAACATGCAAACCCCCACAGTATGACAAACTGACAGATGTGTGGGAAGCAGCAGTCAAGAAATCAAACAATGCGTTGTATTGTGCAAATCTGCTACAAAAGACCTCTTTAAAGTGCTAAAAGGCAAAGATTTCACCTCGAAGACTAAGGTGTGCCTGACCAAGCCATGGTGTTTTCAATCACTTCATATGTGTGCAAAAGCTGGGCAATGAATAAGGAAGAAGGAAGAAGAACTGACACCCTTGAATTACGGTGTTGGTGAAGAATATTGAATATAGCATGGACTGCCAAAAGAACGAAAAAATCTGTCTTAGAAGGAATAGAGCCAGAATGCCTCTTAGAAGCAAGGATGTTGAGACTTTGTCTCATGTACTTTGTACATGTTATCAGAAGCGATCAGTCCCTGGAGAAGGACATCATGCTTGGTAAGGTTGAGGGTCAGTGACAAAGAGGGAGACCCTCAACAAGGTGGATTGACATGGTGCTGCAACAATAGGCTCAAGCATAACAACGATTTTGAGGATGGCGCAGGACCAGGCAGTGTTCGTTCTGTTGTGCGTAAAGTCACTATGAGTTGAAATTGACTCAATGGCACCTAACAACAATAACAACATGGAATTTGTATTGCCAGCAAGCATGTCATTGAACTTCAAGTATTTATTCATTGTTTATCTGCTCAAGGTATTGTTGACCTCTTTTAATTAACATACTGAGTTTGAAAAACATGTCAATGCTGGGAGCTTGAGTAGTTGGGCATCTGTTGAAGGGGAAGGCAGTAGTTTGTAATCTTGGCTTCATCTGGGGCCCGATTGCTGGAGATTCTGAATAATTCTGTGTGGGCTGAGGCCTCACATGACTATTTTTTAAAAGCTCCCTGGTAGTTCCAATACACAACCAGTCTTGAGAACTTCTTGTTCTCAGTCTTGCCTTATCTTTGCCTCTGCCTCCCTAAGAGAATTTGTGCTTTAAGGACATGGTGAGAAGTCCTTATTAATGAGGTCTTATGCCTCTTGCCTGCATTCAGCAGTTTCAGGTGTTGTTTTCATTCCTTAGTTTATGAAGAGTTTCTTTATTAATTTAAAACTAAACTGAAACCATAAAACTGGTAGTATAGTATTAAGGTATCTCTGCATTCCTGTAGTACATTTTGGTGTTCAGCTTTATTTTGCTTTGGCTTTTCGTTAATCATTTCTCCTGTATTTTATCATCTGTTTCCTTTTTAATCTCCCAGATTTCTTAATTTGAAAAGTCTCATTTTTTATTATTTATTCATTTCTTAGTACATTTAATATTTATTATGCCTTCTTTTTAAATTCCTTTACCACCTTCTAGTTTCTTGCATTCTAGTTTTTTATTTTCTTTACACACTTTGAAATTTTATACATTTATTGTTCGTCTTGGGCCCTTTAAATTTTAGCATCTCTGCTTTTAGCTTTCTCTCTTCTTTTTCATTAATGTTGTATTTTCCTTCTATTATTTTAAATTTCAATACTAATTTTTTTTTTAGTTTAATGAATGAAGCTCTTAGTTTCCTTAATCTTTTATTGCCTGGATTTCTAGTCTTTATTTTGCAACTCTATTTTCATTTCATTCTTATTTTCTTTTTAAACTTGTTTTCTGTTTTAATTTTTTATTCATGATTTGTCTGTACGAGAGTAGGTGATAAGCAGAGTCATAGAAAAAAGAGTAGTGGTACAAGGCCAGCTCATACCCAGGAAAAGATAACAAAAATCTTTATTGTGGATATTGCTTCATCACCCCTTTATAGATTCCCCACCTGGTTCAATGTTAGTTCTACAAAATATCCTACTCCTAGTTACTCAGGACAGTCATGGTGGTCCAATTACTCAGGGAAATGATAATTAAATTAAATATATAAGGGGGTTTGATGAGTCCACAAACATTGGAACGATGCTTTATTTGACATAACATATGAACCAGTCTTTTCATGAAGGATTACATTCTGGGACATCTAGTCTCAACACATAAGACTACTGAACTTGGGAGGAGGTGTGTTACATAACAGGAGGGGCAAGAGTCAGCAGTTTGATTGCATGCCAGCAAGAATCCCTAGGAAAACACAGTTCTGGCTTTCACAGAGGCTTTCTACTGGAAAATTTCCCCCCGAGAAGAATAATATCAGGTTTCTAGCCCCTCCTCTCTATTCACCTACCTTTAATATGTCTCTGAGTTAGTTATTATCCCATCTCTATGCAACTATAGGAGAGGTGCTCTGGTGTGTGGGTTTTCTCATTTTCATCCCCTAATATTAATATATCTAGAAACCTAGTTAGAGCCAACGTTGTCACCGATAAGGTTTGGTTTTATGTGGATCCAGCTCTACTTCTGCTAGAATGTGATTCTCATCATTCCAGAAAAACTCCTTAGTGGAGATTCTAGGCCTGGTTACACGGTTGGAGTCCGGGGAGAAGAGAATGACCTTAGTCTTTGCCATCCCTGTAAAATGTCTCAGAACTCAGGGAAGTGGCTGAGATGGGCTTCTCTATATGTTGTCTTTCTTCACAATGGGGAAAAATGTGGTATTTGTAGAAGATTAAAATCTATAAAGGTAAACTTAGTCTTCAGGATTTAGGGCATTGTAGTGGTATAACCTTCATAATTAATAATACTTGGTTTTAGTTCAAGAGTTAAATATAGTCAAGAAAACACAGCCCAGCAACCAAGATTATTTTCTAAAGTTGCTAAAATCTTTTGTTGTTATTATGTGCCATTGAGTCAATTCAGACTCATAGCAACTCTGTACAGTAGAACTGCCCCATAGGGTTTCCTAGGCCTTAATCTTTATGGGAGCAGATCACCAGGTCTTTTCTCAGGTGGAGCTGCTAGTGAGTTCTAACCCTGACCTTTTGGTTAGCAGCTGGGTGCTTAACCATTGAGCAACCAGGGCTCCTTAAAATCATTCACTTACATTTTATATAAGACTCAAAGAAAATCAAATACATGATTAACAGCAACACAGCTGCACTTTTTATTTTCTCCTCTTTTCCATCCTTATCACACCCTGTGTCTGCTTGAAGCAACTCTCCCTCATGATTGCTCAGCATCTCCTTGTTACACACCTCACTTGAATTCACTCATCTTCATTCCTTTATGATGTGGAAAGGTATATCCTCCCTTTTAAAGAGGTGGTGAGTGTGGGCTGGCAATTAGGATTCTCTTTTGGCTAGCTAAAGGGAGAGCAGAGGAGGGAGCTGTGAACACTCAGAAGTGAGTCATTTTTACCCAGTCACGGCTGTTTTTATGTCTTTTTAATTTGGGGAAAGTGTGTCTCTGTTTCTTTCCCCTTCGATGACATTACCTTCTCAACTTCACAGCAAGAAGGAAGGGATTTCCCATCCCAGCTCGCTAAGTGGGCCTTCCTCAGGTCCTTCATGACTGAAACCCTCACTTGACCTTTTTCATTTCCCAAGAGTAATCTGTGAGAACTTTCTTTCCCTGACTGACTAACCAAAGAACTCTGCCCTGTGCGTGTGCCTGATCTAGTCAGTCTAGCTTTTGAGAAGCTGGTGTATGTGTTCCACTTTTGCTTAGATATTAATTTGTCCACTCAAATGACAAGTATGGGTTTAGCTGGTGTTAAGCTACAGAAGAATGTGTGTGTTGTGTTAACTAGAATTTATTTAATCATGAGAAGTTCGTGGTTGTAATATTTTTGGTCTCGTAGAGTCTCTGGGGCATCCTTTCCAATGATTAAGACCCCTCCCCTACAGTGTGGTTGATTGGATTCTAACACTGAGTTGGCTTTTCTCATTTGAGGCAGAGCCATTGTTAAGCGTACTTCAAATGGAATATCTCAACAGATTATCTCAACCATTGAGGTGGTTCTATATGTATTATTGTTATCTCCATTAACAGATAAAAACACTGAGGCTTAGAGAGATTGAATCACTTGCCCAAGGTTACAAGCCATAAGTAGCAGAGGAGAAATTAAAATCTCAGCAGTCTGACTCACTCTTATCAACAACCTATATGGGACAGGTTGACAATTCTGATCTCTGATAGCCCAGGAAGTTGCCTCAAGCTTATAAACTGGAAACTGTTCCTTCCAGCCCAGTTTATTTTCTAAATTGGTGCTATTTCCTCAATCCTCCATAAGCACATTCTGTCTTCTTGGGTATCCAGTAACATTTCAATGACTTTTTATACTACACATTGGACTTAATTTCAGTTGTTTTAAGGTAAGCAATGAGGCAGAAGTTTCAGAGCCCCAAGAGACTTAGAGATCAAGAAGTCTTCTGTCCTTTTATTCTTTATTAAAAACAGTATTACATGGAGTTCAATTATTACCATATAGACTTTAGTCTTTGACTTGCTTGTAAAAAAGTGTTTTGTTTTGTGTTTTTCTTATTAGCAAAGTGCCAGACACCAATCCATGCACTACCTTTTAAAGGAGGGAAAATAAATACTTTATCCTCAGCCAGGCATTTGCTTCAAAGAAGGGACACGTTCTGGCCACTTTAATAACTTCCTTCCTCCCTTAACCTAAAGGATTGGCATTGATGAGGCTCAATCACAGCTCTACGGGCCCTTTTGAGAAGCATTCTTTAGGTAGATCCCTCTCTGGTTACTTAGTAACAACATTTAAAAAGCTAGCTGGCATAATTTTTGGACAAATCTTACTCACAAGAAGTTTAAAGTACTGAAGATTCCACCCGTGGAAATAAGAGCTCAAGAGTTCTTGGTGTGACTAAATTAAGAACAATACCTAACTAACAATTTGTTCTATCCATCTCCCCCCTCCCCCCCGCCCCCAAGCGACTGTGTAAAAAACATTAAATATATGACAAGGGGATTTCATGGCTGTGACTGGAAATTTGATCAAATTTTTCCTGGAAAAGGATCATATGCTGAAAATAACTCTGTAGAACCCAGAACTCCCAGGATCTGGCAGACATTTTGAGGACTAATTTGAAGCAGTTACACAATGGAATATCTGATTTTCCAGGGCCATTCCTCTGGGGGGAGTTCCTGGGTTTCCTAAACACTTAAAACTGAAAAGTTGGTGATTCGAACCCACCCAAAGAAAGTCCTGGTAATCTACATCTGAAAAATCAGCCATTGAAAACCCTAGGCTGTATAGAAGAATCCTGATCAAAAGGGAAATGCAGAACAGAATTTAAAATTCTCATGAAGTCCAGACTTACTGGAGCCATAGAGGTTGGATGAACCCCTGATACTATTGCCCTGAGATAATCTTTAAACCTTAAACCAAAAATATCCCCTAAAGCCTTCTTAAAACCAAACAATAGTTAAGCTTAACTAGTAAAGAATGTCAGCCTTGAGCACTGTGCTCTTTCAAGATCTATATATATGGGATCAAACTGACAAAAGCAACTTGAAAGATTAGACAGAAAACTTAGGGGTCAGAGAGTTTATGTTAGTGGGGAGGAACAACTTAGAAAACAGGGTGAGAATGGTTGCACAACTCAAAGAATGTAATAAGTGTCATTGAATTGTACATGTAGAAACTGTTGAATTGGTGTATGGTTTGCTGTGTATATTCTCAACAACAACAAAAGAAAAGAAAACGTTGTGACGTACAGTTCTATTCTGACGCATGGAGGTGGGCATCTCCATGAGTTGGAATTGGCTCGACTCCATGGCAACTGGCTTGGTCTGAGTTTTGTTTATTCCTCTAGGGTTTATTCCTCTCCCATCCTGGGATCATCTAAGGCTCCTGTCTGAAATGTAGATTCCTGAACCCTCCCCTACATCTCCTCAACCAGATTCTCTGGGAGTGGAGCTTGACAGTCTCCATCATTAGCAAGCTTTCCAGATGATTCTTTTGCATAGTAAAACCTGAGAACATTTTTTGGGGGCCATTGCAGTTGTTATGGATTAAATTATGCCCCCTCAAAAAGATAGGTGGGTCCTAACACCTGCACTAGTGAATGTGACCTTGTTTGGGCAAATAGGTGTTTTCTTTGCAGATGTTACCAGGTAGGTTAATGAAGCCATCCTAGAGTAGAGTGGGTCCTAATTCTAGTCCCTTCTGAGTGATTTTCAGTAGCTGATTTTCTGGAAGTAGATCGTTTCTTCTGAGGAGCCTGTGGGTGAACTTGAACCTCCAACCTTTTGGTTGCCAGCCGAGCACATTAACCTTTGCACCCCTCAGAAACTATGTTGTTAGGTACTGTCTAGTGGGTTCCTACTCATAGCGACCTTAGGTATAACAGAATGAAACATTCTTGGTCCTGTGGCATCCTCACAATAGTAGGTATGTTTGAGCTCATTGCTGCAGCCACTGTGTCAATCCAGAGACTACGCTGAACCACTAATAACTATCATCATAGGCCAGGCCATTCCAAGCCTCTTGTGTTTGCCCATCCTGCTCCTTTGCACAGGAGTCCTTTCCTCCACTTGTTTCCCATTTTTCCTTTCATAATTCTTTCTTGAACATAGGCTGTGGTAGTATAAATATTTCTGTAAGTCACTTCATGTCCTTTTGGGAACAAGATGGGTCATAAACAATAAACATTAATGGTCTAATTTAGTAATCATGCTTCTCAGGAACAGTGACAGGATAAATGGATTGCTGGTAGTGGCCATGAATATTGACTGGAGAAAATAATGCTTCCAATTTATGAATGAATCAGTAGTCAATCTTTCTCTTGGCAGTTAGGATACAGAAGAACAACTTCGTACTGGCCTTCACATTTGTACCTTCAAAGCTGAACAACAGACCCTGGGCCACAGGGACCTCACTCAGGGTCTGTAATCAGATGACATCTCTGCCTTATCTCTCAAGTCATCCAAGAGTGTGAAATGGTCATTTTCAATTCAAGTGCATTTATTGAGCACTTGCATTTTGCCAGGCACTGGTCCAGGCGTTGGTGCTGGTGACACTGATCTGAGATGCTGCTCTTGCCTTTAGTGAAGTCACGTGCTATGGAGAAGACATATATCAGTCAGACCACATCTCAGCTTGGTTGTTAGCAAGGAGAGGTGATGTAATGAGCGGAAAGTCCCTGAAAAATGGTAAAGTTAGGTCAAGGAAGTTTAAAAGTATTTTATCACTCATGAAAAAAAATAGATTTTTAAACATTTCTTTTGGAAACCTAGATTTGTTTGTATGTTTTGAAATGGTTAGTTGGAGAAAGAATATATGTTTATAGTTTTATTTTTTAAGCAAAACTTACATTTAGGTAAACAATAGCTGTAGCCTCCTGGACTCAGATCTCTCTGTCCTTGGGAAAACTTTCTTTTCAAACCACAACGGTCATATTACTCAGGCACCAGAGAACCTAGGAGGAAATAGTTTGAAATGCAGTCTTGCACACTGAACCTGCAAAATCGTGACAGAGAGCATAGCCTCACAACATTTGCCACAACTTCCAATGTTTATTTCTTTACACCACTCACTTTGGTCTGCAGATTGACTGCTATAGCAATAACTCAGAGCATTGTCTCGGTTGGATTCAATTTAAGAAGCCAATTGTGATTCAGCAAACAGGAGGAAGGCCTCTATGTACCTTCTTCCCTATCTTTCTAACAAAAACAACAACAATAACAACAAAAAACAGTTGTCATTGAGTTGATTCCAATTCATGGCAACCCCATGTGTGTCAGAGTAGAACTGTGTTCCATAGGGTTTTCAATGACTGTAATCTTTCAGAATTAGATTACCAGGTCTTTCTTCTAAAGTGCCACTGAGTGGTTTCAAACCATCAGACTTTTGGTTGGTAGAGGGACTCCTTAAACCAGTTGCTACTGAATCAATTCCAACTCATGTTGACCCCACATATGTCGGAGGAGAACTGTGCTCTGTAAGGTTTTCAATGGCTGATTTTTCAGAAGTAAATCACCAGGCCTTCCTTCTGAGGTGCCTCTGGGAGCCTGATAATTTATAATTTTTGATTCATTCATATGGGTTGAAAATTGTCCTCCTGAGGCTCCCCATTGTCAGGCAGAAAATTGTGAGGTTTTTTTTTCTTCCATTTACGATGTGACCCTGGAGAGAATGAGTCATAGGTTCCTGGACGGAGAGAAGTGAAAGAAGAGAAGGGGGAGAAGTTCACACTGGGAAGGGCTAAGGGCTAGATCATCATCCAAGGACACTTGGGGGACACCAATGACCAACGTCACCTACCACACAAGTGGGACTCGTTTTTGAAGACCCCCATTCCCATCTGCATTAAAATCCCGACTTATCCGCAAAAAGATTTCTTTCAGCCTTTGAATCAGTGGGCTTATATTCTCTTAAATAACTGAAGTGGAAGGAAAAAGATATTGATTCTAGCTTCATATCATGAAGTAGAAAAAACATCAGTAAGAGTCTCAAGTACAAGATCTCTAAAATATTCGTTGTTAACAGACCAAAGGGAGAAAGTGGGATAACCATAGCAACACTGAAATACACAAGCCATAAATTCTGAAAAATAGGTAAACCTGCAGCAGCTGATTGCAGTGGAGAGAATAAGACCATTATTCTATTACAACCTTGACATGAGATTCTAGTTTTGTCTCTTTTCTTTGAATATAGTGATTAATTTTGAAAATTACCAGGTAGAGTACCTATTACATGCACTTTTTTTTCTCCCCTCACAAAGTAAAGACTTTACAACCTCTGTGTGGTTTATAGAAGAGACATGTAAATTAACCACTTAAAATTTATTTTCTCAACTAAACAAAGAGTCTGTAGTTAGAAGTTAAGAACTCAGTTTACTAAATTAATCATCTCTGCATTTCAGCTCTCCTTCTGGATCAGGGAGTACAAGGGCGACAAATCTTATGGAAAGATTAGAATGAATGATAAATTGTAAACATTAAGTTCCTTTAATGTGAATCAACTTTACATCTTCTATACGGAAGAACATCTTGCTCACTTCTCCATGCCTTTTGAAATCTTTTGCTATAGTCAGCTGGCTGTAATCCCACATATTCCATGAAACTTTTCCCAATTCACCATCCCACCTGTGGCCTCTTCTGTCTAAACACCAGCAATGTACACAGTGCATACAACCTAAGGCAGCATTCATTATACCAAGCTTTGAGTTGGGAGGACTAAAGAATAGTATGATGGCACTCAACATATGGGAGTAAAAGAACTCAGAATGTTTCAAACCAATGCCACCCCTCTCCCACTCTCAGTTTGGTCTCTATTCCTTTCCCCTTTGTTTCTCTTGAAAAAAATGTCTTTTAGGAAGCTTAAAACTCTCTAAAACCCTATATTCTTGGTGAAATTCTGCATCTTACTTAAAATTGGAAAATTTCATAACCAGAGGTGGAATTTCTGATCTACTCATTTGCTCTATCTAAAGTATTTGCCTTGTGTATTGATGTTGGCAGTGGGGAAGGGAGATATGTCTTCAAGCAATACCCCGGGAACCAAGGTGTCAGCAATACCCTGCTTCAGATGACATTAGCCAGCATACAGATCTTTACTTATCAGGGAACCTTGAGGTGCTCAGATAAGGTCAACAAAGCAAACACCAAAACTCCCTTTTCCCCTTTTCCTGGCAATGAGCTCTATTGCTTGTTATAAAATACGGGGCATTATATAATGGGGATGTGGTTGTAATGAAAAGGATATCTTTTCTGATAAAAAATTCTAAGGTTTATAAATCTGTAGAGAGTCCCTAGGTGGTGCAGTTAACATGCTCAGCTGCTAACTGAAAGGTTGGAAGGTCAAGTCTACCCAGAGACACCTCAGAAGAAAGGCCTCCTGCACTCACTTTGATGTGAAATAAATATTTGCGTTTGTTTACTCTGCTTATTAAATACCCCTACTGTTCTGCCTGCAAAGCAGAACACATGCTCGAGCCTGTTTGAATGCCATACGTTCTCCATCCCGTGGAATGAAATTATTCCTTCAATGAAATTTTTGTTTTAATTTCTATCAGAATGTTGGTCTAGTGCTTCCACTAGGACATAGTAAAGTAGAAAAATTTTGAACCTTGGTTTAAGTAATTCAATGTCTAATTCGTTTTATGGCATTGACTGCTTTCAGAAACTCATTATACCAAACAATGGCTCACCCTAGCAACATAACTATGGGCAAAGATGGTTTAGATAATTTTCTGAAAGATATGTCCAAAATGCATTCTTAAGGAAATTTAGGGATCTTAATGGTATATTCTTAATACTTTTGTAGTTGATGTACCAGAGGGAAGCTCCTACTGAGAAAAACATGTAGCCATTGGTCCATAACAGGATGACATTTTCTCATGGTCTTAGAAAGGATCACATAAATGACCTTTAGAACTTTCTCCTAGATGAAGTCAGAAATCACTTCAATTTCATCTTAGACAAATTTCTAATAAGTCTAATTATAAGTCTAATTATCAACAGAAAGGACAGGGGGTGGCAGTGTGTGGAAGGACTTGGGAAGGTAGGGTGAAAAATCAGAGGAACCCTCTCTGCTAGATGTCTATTTGTGTTTGTTCATTAAGGCAACACTGGTGTAGGGGAGCCCTTATACTAGACTGTCCGATTCCAGATTTTTGTTACTGTTTCTGGCCTACGTTCTGGAGCCAACTGAAGCCATTCAATCATACTATTCTCCACACTTTCCATTTATCTCTGGTGTTTTGCAAAATTTCCAGTCTCTCTCTAATTTACAAAGGCTTCATTTTTGTTATCTTTGGAAAATCCTTACAGATGGCATTATAAAATTTTATGTTATGCATGCAATAGTTGTTCCACTGTTTACTTAGCACTCACAATATTGCTTTGAGGGTTTCTTGCCTGTGCAGAACCCCCAAATCTCCCACCCCCACTGTTCAGGGAACAATCTAGTCAAGAATGACTCCAGGCTTACTCAGCTTTGAGCCTGAAGGAGGCCCCATGGCTCCTGAATCAGCCCCAGGATGAAGTCCACCTTCACTGGGTCCCAGAGAAGAATGCCTCCTAATCATACGCCCCTCAGGGTCAGAAAATGCTCTCGCTTATGTGATGTTATTTTCCGTTTGATTTTTTTTTATTATAAAAGTAATACATATTCATTAGAACATTTTGAAAACACTAAAAATGAAAACAAGAAAAAAATTAAAACCATGCATAATCTCACTATCCAGAGATAATCATTAAGAGCTTGTTGATGGATGCTTATCTACTCTTTTTCATTGCATATAATATATATTTTTCCACAAAATTGAAATCCACTTTACATATGATCCGTATCGTTCAATATTCTTCTACAACATAAATTTTTTTTTTAAGAAGCTAAGAAAATTTAATCCTACAGATATTAAAAACACAAATTAGGAAGGAAATAGAAGTTTTGTATAAAGGGTTTTGTATAAAGTAAAACAAATAGAAATATGTCCATCCAAAAGTCTAAAATCCTAAATTAATACACAACAAAATCCTAGGTAAAATATAACACAAGTCATTATTAGGTTATATTGGTTAAGAGTTCTCATCTTTTTTTTTTTTTTCTTTTTTTTTTGTTGTACTTTAGATGAAGGCTTACAGAGCAAACTCACTTCTCACTAAACAATTAATATACATATTGTTTTATGACATTAGTTGCCAACCCCATGACATGTCAACACTCTTCCCTTCTCTTCCCCATCACCAGCTTTCCTGTCCCCTCCTGCCTTCTTGTCCGTGCCTTAGAGCTCGTGTGCCCCTTTAGTCTCATTTTGTTTTATGGGCCTGTCTAATCTTTGGCTGAAGGGTGAACCTCAGGAGTGACTTCATTACTGAGCTAAAAGGGTGTCTGGGAGCCTTACTCTCAGGGTTTCTCCAGTCTCTGTCAGACCAGGAAGTCTGATCTTTTTTTTTTTTTTTTAAATTAGAATTTTGTTCTACATTTTTCTCCATCTCTGTCCAGGACCTTCTATTGTGATTCTTGTTGGTGCAGTCAGTGATGGTAGCTGGGCACCATCTACTTGTGCTGGAATCAGTCTGATGGAGCTGTGGTAGTTGCAGTCCTTTAGTCCTTTGGACTAATCTTTCCCTTGTGTCTTTGGTTTTCTTCATTTTCCCTTGCTCCAGATGGGGTGAGACCAGTAGAGTATCTTAGATGGCCACTCACAAGCTTTTAAGACCCCAGATGCTACTCACCAAAGTAGAATGTAGAACATTTTCTTTATAAACTATGTTAATGCCAACTGAGCTAGATGTTCCCTGAAACTATGGTCCCCACAGCTGTCTGCCCAGTAATTTGGTCCTTCAGGAAGTTCGGATGTGTCTATGGAGCTTCCATGACCTTGTCTTTGACAAGCTACAGCATGAATTTTAAGGGCTATATAATATTCCTTTATATGGAAAATACACATAGTTATATGGAAAAGCCACCTACTATAAGCCATTTGTTTGGTAGGAGAGGATGCTGTTTTAACTCTGTGACTTGTCCCAATTATGAGAACAGAAGCATCGTGTTTGAGATTATTAAGTTCAAAAACTTCAGCCTAGGTATTATTTCTTATGTAACCTTTATAATTTTTCCCCTAATTATTGGACATTCAGACAGTGAAGATCTCAGAATTTGTCAATTTAGATGTTTTCATAGATCTGTAGAAAAATATTATTTTATTGAGGTTCTGGATTGGTGCTCACATTTCATACTTCGGCATTTCTTTCATAGTCATTGTTTCTTGGTCTTCCTAGGTGCTACGTTTTTTCCCTCCTGATTAGAACTACATGGAGTTTGTCTTTCATGTTGGCTTCAAATAACTAATATTTTGAAGTCACTATCAATCTATTAATTTTCTTATTGATTTTGAGCATTATTTCAAGCTTTCTATTTTCGTCTCAATTGTTTTATTTCCAACAGTTAAGAAAATTTATCCAAAACCTGACAGTGAGGCGAAAGGATGATACCATGTCTTTTCAATATTGCACCAAACCATTGATAACAAAATTGCTTAAAGATGAATTTCCTGCGAGACTGTACCTTTGTTTGACTTACTACCTACATTGTTTAGGGCTCAGACTCTGAAAAGTTACACATTAACTTGTAGATGTCTGTCATGTCTGAGACTAAAAATTAATGCATATAGTTTCTTCTTTGATAGTAAAGATAATTGAAAGTTGGCTTTTACCAGTTTGCTGCTTCAATCATATCTTATGGGTTTTACTGAGTCCCTAGGTGGCACGAACGGTTAAGCACTCAACTACTAACTGAAAGGTTGGAGGTTCAAACCCACCCAAATTCACCTTGGAAGAAAGGCCTGGCAATCTGCTTCTGAAAGGTCACAGCCTTGAAATCCCTATGGAATTTTACTCTGCAACACATGGGGTTGCCATGAGTCGGAATTGACTTGATGTCAAGTGCCATGTTTGTTAGTTTTTTTATGGTGGTGCTTATATTTTTGTTTTCAGCAATTGTTCTAAGCAAGTGTCTAAGTTTGGTTTATCTGGTTGCCAAGTAGACTCTATAGCAGTCACTGTTTCTACCCAGAAGCCTTTGTCAATGAGATTTGTTTCCTTTGCTGTCTCCCATTCTCTTCCAGTTTCAAGCTTTCAATCATTTCTAGCCTTCTCACTAAAATACTGTTTCCTATTTGCAGAGTGACTAAAGAATATCAGCTTATTTACAGAGAAAATGAATTCATTAACCATTGTTAAAATCAGGTTTTCAGTTCCTATCATACCTTCTACCCTCAAAGGATCTAGATTCTTTCATTAGAATTCAACAGTACCAAGACCTTTTGGGTACATATTTAAAAATAATGACCGAAAAACGGATCAAAGAAAAAACATTCCATTACCCTTGAAGTAAAAGCAATTTGATGCTTTGACAAATGGCCATGTCATCAGTGCTTCTAAAATAGAATAAATAACTCACAAATCAACCCAGAGCACAATCATAATCTGTAGTTTTATTTCCAGTGTCAACCTGAAAAGGGTATGTTCTCTATGCAACCATGGGCTGTAGGGTCAGGTTGACCTGAAAGCAAATCCTGATCTCACTGCTTAGTATTTGCCTTGCAGAGACTTGTACAAAAAGTATATAGGTCAGTATCTAGGTCCTGGCAGGTACTTAATAAATGGTAACCATGGCCACCTTTACTCTAACATTAACATGTACGTGTCCTGTATATATAACATATACCATAGAGAAAGCTAACTTCTGTAGCATGAACATCCTTTAGAAATGATCAAGAGATTCAAAACTCATTTTATAAAAATGAAAGGAAAGTTACTGATGTGCTTTTTCTCCCATTAAATGAAGAACTACATTTAATCAGACCTCAATTCTCTGCATTCCTGAAATAAAATAATGGAAGAGAAGGTGCCCCTCATCTGAAATTGAAAGAACATTAGAAAAATGGGTATCCAGTTTGATGGGGGATTTTATTCTAAATATCAGTAGCTATTAGGACCATAAAGTAGCTGTTCATTAGGCAGAGAAGAGGCTTCTGGGCTGAACTGCCACCAAAAGCTTCATTATCAAAAGTAAATCATGAAGAGAGCGCCCATTTGGCTGTTTGCATTTGAGCCATTTTATCTCTGCCATGGCTTTTCATGATGCAATGATAGCACCTAAGGGAGTCTAGAACTTCTTCAGACACCTTTAGAGAATATGATATCTCTACTTACACAAATGGTTACAGCACGGAACTGTAATATTTGGGTCAAGAAAAACATTTTTTCCCCAATTTTCTGATTTTATAGATGAGAGAAATAACAAGTTAAGGAAGTTGCTTGAGGATACATAATTAACTCCAAAATATTTTCCCTATCTGGCAATTCACCTCTAGATTCTTTCTTTTGGTCCTCGTTAGAATGCCAGTATGCCTAGGTGGGATGACATGGGTAATTTTTATAACTGAAAGGTGAGTATTCAGTGAAGTATTCAGGAAAGAGAATAGGCTCCGTGGAATAAGCCGCTGACCATCTGGGGCAAAGACAAGTACAAAAATGGGAAAGGACACAAAAAAGAGAAGAGAAACAGATGAAAGTCTGAACGTGGCAGAGGCACAACGAAGAGGAAGAAGCCAGAAACACCATATGTTCTTCACGTTATCTGGAGGACTGACTATGATGATTACTATAGATTTTTGTAAGGACTTCCTAACTAATATTGTTGTATGGAATTAAAAAGTCTGATCGATTTTACCCCTTTTTTCTTAAAATGATTAAAGAAAATGCAAATAGCTAGCTTTGCTTTCTTTAAAGCAATGTAAAATATGTACAGTCTTAAGAGTGTTGGCACAGGAATCAGAATGCCTGGGTTCCAATTCCACTTATTAAATGTCATGGTAGTTTTAAAACGTGTCTGCAATTTATTTGACATCTTTCCCACTAAGAGACAGAGTCTAGGTCCCTTCCCTGTGAATCTTGACTAACCTTAGTGACACATTTGTAAAAACTAGACTGTAGTGGTAGTAACTGTGTATGATTTCTGAGGCTAGGCACAGCCTCCACCTGATTCTCTTGGGAAACTTACTTGGAGGGAAATCAGCCACCATGTAATAAATCTCACTACCCTGAGACTAAATGCTGGAAAGATCATGCATAAGTGCTCTAGCCTACTGTTCCAGCTGAGCTCCCAGCCCACAACTGGCTTCAACTTCCAGCCAGCTTCTACTTCCAGTCACCGTCTTGGACACCATCTTGGACATTCAACTTAATCAAGCCTTGAGATGACTCCAACTCCAATCAATATCTACCTGCAAAGACATGATAAACCTCAAGCAAGAATTACTAAGATGCATCCTTCTTGGATTCCTGACACACAAAATCATGAGCAAAATAAAATTGTTGTTTTATGTTTTCGGGTAATTTGCTACACAGCAATAGTAACTGAAGCAGATATGCTTCCCTGAGTGAGTACATTAATGCTTCTAAATCTCTGTGTCCATACATACATAATGCAGATAATCACAGTACCCACCTCATGGAGTGGTTTTGAGAATCAGAAGAGAGAATCTGATATGGTCCCCAATTCATAGTAAACACTCATAAATGCTAGCTTGTGTCCATATAACCTATAAACCATATAGATCTAATCTCTAGTTATATCTCTTGTTTATAGTTTTCTTAAGACACTTAAAGCATGTCACCTAGCATGGGACACAAAGGTCCATCTGTGAGGACTGAGCAGTGTACCTTCTCTTGCCTGGATCTTATGTATTATTTCCATCTATGAAGACTGAGAATGTTTTAGCTTTTTCATCCCATTGTTGAACAGAGCTCTCAGCTAACCAAACCGTCCCTCACCCATACCCATACACGCTTTTAGTTTTCACAGGTGCTGCTGTGAAATATCATCTTCTCCAATTCTCTTGTAATATTTTGTCCATCATTCTAGTGTGTAAAGATATTGTGGATTTGGATTAAAAAAGCGTCAGCTCTCTCTTCCAACTTTATGTTTCCTATAAACTTGACTTTTGATACATCAATATCCTCATCCAGGTAATTAATAAAGACCTGGAAAAGGGCAGGCATGAGGGCAGAGTACTGTGGCACACTTCTGTAGACTCCCTTCTACCTTCATTCATCCATTCCACAAAATTTGGAGTACTTCCAGTAGGGCGGATAACCATCTGGTTTACCTGAGGCTGAGGGGTTTCCTGAGATGTGGAACTTTCAGTAATAGAACTGAGACAGTCCAGGGCAAACTGGGCACGTTGGCCACCCTAACCACAAGTGTGCCTCTCTTTGTTTTGGCAAGAGAGAAACAACAGAAAATAAGGTCTGGTCTCTCAAGGATCTCACATCTTAGAGTCTTTCAAATATTCTTAACCTTAGATTTCCTTTTATGTTCTACTTTTCCCTGACAGCCAAGAAGATTGATTAAGGTCTACTTTCTATAGTTTATATTAGGAAAAAATAGATATGTACAGTTTTTTTTTTTTTTAAAGGATACCCTCCTTAACCACTTCGAATTATATCCAGCTGGAGGCTACAGAAGCCCGAAAAACAGTGACTTGAAAGTAGTGAAACATTTTATTTTTCTCAAGTAACCAGAAGTTTGGAAGAGGCAGCTCAGGGCCTTTATAACAGCTCCATGACGTAATCAGGGTCCCAGGGTCTTTCTTTCAACCCAGCCAACTTTGTCTGTACATGTCTTCTCCTAGTTACAAGAGGCAGATCCATGCCCTTAGTCTAGGTAGAAAGAAATAAGAGAGCAAGGGACAAAAGGTGCATACCAGCCAAGTCAGCACTCTTTTGAAGGATTTTTCCACAAAACCCGACCAAAAAATTTCCACTTACAACTCACTGAGGAGAACTTAGTTGTTTAATCACTATTATCTGCAAGGGAGGCTGGGAGATGTAGTTTTTTAGCTGGAGACATTATAACCACTCCTCTCCCGATAATTAATAACGTAATTAGGAAGAGGCGAGAATTAGACATTGGGTAAGCAACTAGCTATCTTAACCTGACGCTCTCCCCTAAAACAGTGACCTTACCTACCCCCTAGTCATACCCGTTCCTCCCCATGAAATCTCTATTTGTCAAATGCCTTATTGAAATCTACATATATAATGTCAATGAGATGCTACTGATCTATTATTTTAACTATCCTCCTATCATAAAGAACTGCAGGCAACTCCAGCTAAACTAATGGAATTTGCATGAATTTATGAATGTTCAAAATAGTGGTTTCAAGAAAAGGGATAGCCATTTAACATTATAACCTGAAAACAGACTTAAAGTAACTAAATTATTTTTCACCACTAATTTATTAAAAATTTTTTACATTTATAGTTGTATTAGTGAAGGAAAACAACTGACCAGTAAGCTAAACAAAAATTATAATTAAGCAGTTAAATTATTTTAGATTACATATTTAATGGGAAAGTAAAAGCATTTTATTAGTCTATTATTGATAATGTTGATTATTTTATGGAACAGAAATACTTTTCCAGAAACACTATTTCTTTGTGGCTAAGTTAGTCCCATTTCCTTCAAATATACTCTCTAAAACAGGAATGTTACCTGACCTTTCAGTGAAAGCTGAGTAATTATTTGGTTAAGAATTGCCAAATAGATTAGCTAAAAGCTGCAGTCCATGGTCTTGGGCCATTTCAACACTTAACCAAGGGTTTTTAAGTAGAGTTGTTTTAACTAAAAGGGCAACTGGTATGTGGGGGCCATTGTTAAAATATACCTGTCATGTTTCAACTGGGATAAAAGCACAGCAGAAGAGGATAATGGTATCTGGACCTCTTGTTCCCACAAGTCTACAAATCCCCTATGATCTACATCTAATTTAAAAGTAATGCACTCAGGTAAAGACTGACACTGCTTTTAATAATGATTATAACCATCTGTCTTAGTTTCCTAGTGATGCTGTAACAGAAATACCACAAGTGTGTGGCCTTTAAAGAACAGAAATTTATTTTCTTACAGTTAAAGATGGGAGAAGTCCAAATTCAGGGCATTGGCTATAGGGAAGGCTGTCAGCTCTCGGGGAAGGACCTTGTCTCTTTCAGCTTCTGTATCCCTGGTGTTCCTCGAATCTTTGGTGATCTTCACATGGCATCTGTCTTTCCCTATATATGCTTACTTCTATGCCTAATCTGCTTTTTTTATAACTCAGGAGTGATTAAGTTTAGGAACCACCCTACCACTAATATCGTCCCATTAACCTAACAGAAAATTCTCTTTCAAAATGGGATCACATCCACAGATACACTGTTATTGTTAGGTGCTGTTGAGTCGGTTCCGACTCATAGCCACCCTATAGGACAAAGTAGAACTGCCCCATAGGGTTTCCAAGGAGCGGCTGGTGGATTTGAACCACCAGCTTTTTCGTTAACAGCCGAGCTCTTAACCACTACACGACCACGGCTCCATCCACACATATATGGGTTAGGACTCTAACACATGTTTTGGAAGGGACACAATACAATCCACAACACCATTTTTCACTGACCATGATTTTGATGTGCTAGACATTGTGCAAGGAAGGTGAGTTAACACTCATAGCAAACGTACAACAAAGACATTATAATCCCCATTTTACAGTCAAAGAAACTAAAGTCAGAAAAGTTGTGTAACTTGCCTAATGTCAGGATTCAGTCTTAGATGCACAGGTCTCCAAAGTGAAAATTCTTTCCAGGACACTTCTCTGCCTTACTCACAGGTCCTGTGAGAGTCCCTTAGCTACATGATTTTTTGAGTATTTGCTGTTTCTCTTTAAGGGTCTTAAAGAAGCAGTGGGATTGGAGTAAGAAGATACAGTTGAGAATCTTGACTTGATTTGCCACTTACCAGCTCTGTGAATCTGGATTTGCCTTTCATTTCTCTAAGCCTCAATGTCATCATCTGTATAATGTGGATTATCTAGGAAAGATTATACTAGTTTATAGGGTTTTTGATAGAATTAAAGAGGATAAATTACAGTCAAAACCTGGAAAATAGCAGATGCTCTATAAATTTTGCTTGAATCATTTACTCATCACTGCAGGGGGAAAAGAGAGTAGACATAAAGCCAACATTTATAGAGTTTGCAATCCAGTTAAATGACTTATTAGGAAAGACAACATAACAGAAATTTATTTATTGGATTAAATTGTCAACTTATTTAAATGAGTTCTAAAGGAATGGGACTTGGGATAGATGAGTTTTATTGGGACAACGTGGTATAATGGAAAGAGAATAGCTTCTGGAATTAATGAGTAGGGGAGCCAGGATTTGAACTCAGGAAATATAAAGTTATGGAGGTATCTGGGGGCAGCATAAAGGTGATGGTGACCTGGTGGTCTGGAAAGGCAATGGTTTTAAAGAGTGTAAGTAAATGCTGACCTTATAATATTCCTTAGAGGAGACAGAGTTAGGGACCTACTAAAGTTTAGGTTCTCCAGAAGCAAGCACTGAGACAGAGTTTGGAGTGCAAAGTATTTATTAGGGATCAACACTAGTGAAAGACAAGAAAGAGATGCCAGATTGAGTAGAGGGAGAAGTTGAACTTTCAACCAGGTTCTACTGGGTCCAAAGCCTTGGCCAACCCACCAATTACAGTTTGTCAGATTGTCCCATATTGAGCAGAAGTGACCAGGCCTTTATACCCCCAACCACACTCAGTCACCACACGAAAGCAATCCTAGGAGGTATAGCACCTTGATTGAGGTGGTTCTCTATCAACCTTGAAAAGGTTGATTGCTAATAAGTGCCTGCTAATTGCAGCAAATCCTGCTTAGAGTGGGATCTGGGTGATGTGTCTCAGTGTCAACCCCAGGACCATATTTGATTTGGGACTTATGAGGCCAGGAGGCAAAGAGCACTGAGCTGAGATCATGAGATCAGATCTGAGTTCTAGACTGTTCTCCATCATTATGTCATCTCTGACCTTGAATGCATCACTTGACAATCTGTACCCTGACAGTTTCCCTATCTATTGTATAGGGATTTGTCTTCCATGATCTCTGAAACCCATTCACTCTCTAATATCCTACAATTCTATGACTTTATTCACTAATTTATTTACATATATTAGCTGAATGCTGCTGTGTGCCAGCCACTCCTCTAAGCATATGGGATACATCAGTAAAGACAATGGTCAGCAGTCCTGACCTTTGTGGAATGGACAGTCTAGTGGCTTTAAAGTTCTCTTCATTATAAGAAAAAGCAATGAAGTATGAATTTAATCAGTCTAAGAGCTGCTTTTTTCTTTAGTTAAATAACTCTAACAGTCCATGATACTGCTTCAAAGCAGAAGAATGCCTTTTTGAGAGTGCCAAGGAAAATACATCATATCCTAAAAGTACCTGGACAAATCATTTATTGGGCCATATCATAACTTCCACATGCTACACAGGCAGTAAGATTATTCTTTTGTTTATGAGAGCTAATAAAATTATTGACAATCGTTCTTAACTGACAAAGGCCAGGAAGAAAATTAAGGGCCAGAGGGGAGAAAATAAAATACACTTTTGGAAATGTGGACTGAAAACACATCAATACTCTTCTCAGTGATTCATCCAGAAAGTTATTAAAACCACAATTGTGACACTAGATACGGCAGCAAATAAGAGTATTTCAGCTTGTTTCATATTCACCTCAATATTACGTTTTTCATTTTTGTTGTTGTGATGGGGTAGGGTGGGTAAGTAGAAAACATACCACGAGACTGTCACTTTAACTGTTACATAAAATAAAAAACCAGATCAAACCTGTTACCGTCGAGCCGATTCCAACTCATAGTGACCCTATAGGACAGTATAGATCTGCACCATAGGGTTTCCAAGGAGCAGCTGGTGTATTCAAACTGCTGATCTTTTGGTTAGCAGCCGAGCTCTTAACACCAGGGCTGCAACTGTTGCATATCCCTTTTAAAGTCAACCACCAACCGTACTTGTGCGAGCTAGCTGATCGCAACATTAGGAAAAGCCAAGAGAATATTTTGAGGGGAGGGGTCTTGATTTATTATAAAGATTTAATCATTCGATCTAGATGAATGTTAAATTACAAGTGAGGTTTTTGACATGATGGTTTTTGAGTGTGATTCAGTATAAAAGTTGACTGTGAGGATGTCAAAGGACTGGGTAGTGTTTTGAACTGGTGTACATAGGGTGGCTGAGTCGGAACCAACTCGACAGCATCTAACAACAACAACAACAAAATAAAAGTTAACTCCTTTTTCAGAGGAAAGATAAAAGTTCATGACCCCAACTCACAAATCAGATTTTGGAAGATCATTACAGTAATTTCAAGGTTTTCCTGGTTTTTTTCCCCCTAGTTACAGCAGAGGAGAGAGCATGAGTACCAACACAAAAACTACTTCCATTTCCTTGTTATGTGTTCCAGTGAAAACTCATCTCACCCTCTGAGCCCTAAATAACTTTCCTCCTGCTCAGAAATTAACCCTTCTTTGGCAAAAAATATGGAGTTCCTGGGTGGTGCAAATGACTAACGTGCTTGGCTGCTATCTGAAAGGTTTGGAGGTTCGAGTCCACCCAGAATCATCTCAGAAGAAAGGCCTCATGATCTGCTGTTGTTAGGTGACTTCAAGTTGGCTTAGACTCAGTGACCATATGCACAACAGGACAAAACACTGCCACTCCTTCACCATCCTCACAATCATTGCTATATTTGAGCCCATTGTTGCAGCCACTGTGTGAATCCATCTGGTTGAGGGTCTTCCTCTTTTTTGCTGATCCTCTACCGAGTATGATGTCCTTCTCCAAGGACTGATCCCTCCTGATTAACATATCCAAAGTATGTAAGATGAAGTCTTACCATCCTCCCTTCTAAGAAGCATTCTGGCTGTACTTCTTCCAAGACAGATGGTTTCTACTCTAAGCAATGATGAAAGGAGTAGTGCCCATACCTTCCAGCATCACAGCAGCATGCAAGCCACTACAGTATGACAAACTGAGTCGTGGCCTTGTGATCTACTTCTGAAAAATCAGCCACTGAAAACTCTATAGAGTACAGTTCTACTCTGACATACATGAAGTTGCCATGAATCAGAATCGACTTCACAGCAATTGGTTTCAGTCAACTTGAGAGCAACTGGTTTCTGACAAAAGTACAGCTAGATCTGAAGTAGGCTGGGTCTCAAGTTCTCTCTATAATGAGTGCAGTACACCAAGATCTAGCATAACAATTTTAGCAATCTACTTCCAGAAAAGGCAGCCTATGTAATCTGGACTGGCTAGCCTGCTGAAAACAACTAGCATAGCTGAACAAACAGCAGCAAAAAGTCCACTTGAAGGCATCCAAGAGCTACTAAACCAGTGGAGAATTATAACGGCAAGAGCCTAGAGAAGAAGGAAACCCAGATAGGAGAGTCAGACACAGGGCAGTTTCACCTAGAGATATCTGCTAATATCCTGGAGGCTGAGATGACGATCAGAGCCTTAGACAGAATCACAAGGCTGGTGGATCAAAACTGAAGCTCAGGTTCCACTGAGGAGTGGAGGCCTGGATGAAATGCCCAGGTTTGAGTTGGGCCCACAAAGGCCTATTGCCCAAGAATAAGGGAGAATCATAAACAGAATAGTCCACAAAGACTGAAAACCAGATTGGAATGATTTCCATCACTGATTGGATCAAGGTGATTCAGAATTGTCACTGCCTCTCTGCTCCTTCTAGAAACAAACTTACACCACAGAAGACACAGTATGGGATTCCATTTATAGAAAGTTCAAAAACAAGCAAAACTCGTATGATGCAGGAAGTCAGCACAGCAATTACCTTTGGGGAGGAGCAAGGAGTAGTGATTGGGAGAAGTAATGGAAGGGTTTCTTCGTTGTTGTTTTAGGTGTCATTGAGTTGGTTCCAACTCACTGTGACCCTATGTACAACAGAATGAAATACTGCCTAGTCGTGTGCCATCCTCACAATCGTTGTTTTGCTTGAGTCCATTGTTGCAGCCACTGTGTCAATCCATCTTGTTGAGAATCTTCCTTTTTCTCACTGACCCTCTACTTTGCCAAGCATAATGTCCTTTTCTAGGGACTGGCCCCTCCTGATAACACGTCCAACTGTTATGTTATGAGACAAAGTCTTGCCATCCTTGCTTCTAATGAGTGTTCTGGCTGTACTTCTTCCAAGACAGATTTGTTCGTTCTTCTGGCATTCCATGGTATGTTCAATATTCTTCGCCAACACCAGAATTTAAAAGTTTCAGTTCTTCAGTCTTCTTTATTCGTTGTCCACTTTTCACATGCGTATGAGGTGGTTGAAGACACCGTGGCTTGGGTCAGGCACACCTTAGTCCTTAAAGTAACACCTTTGCTTTTTAGCACTTTAAAGAAATCTTTTGCAGCAGATTTGCCCAATGCAATGCATCATTTGATTTCTTCACTGCTGTTTTCACGGGTGTTGATTGTGCATTCAAGTAAAATGAAATCCTTGACAACTTCAATCTTTTCTCTGTTTACACTGATGTTGCTTATTGGTACAGTTGTAAGGATTTTTATTTTCTTTATGTTGAGGTGTAATTCACACTGAAGGCTGTAGTCTTTGGTCTTCATTAGTAAGTGCTTCAAGTCCTCTTCACTTTCAGCAAGCAAGGTTGTGTCATCTGCATGTCACAGGTTGGTAATGAGTCTTCCTCCAAAACTGATGCCATGTTCTTCATATAATCGAGTTTATCAGATTATTTGCTCAGCATACAGCTTAAATAAGTATGGTGAAAAGGTACAACCCTGACCCATCTTTTCTGATTTTAAACCATGCAGTATCCCCTCATTCTGTTCAAATGACTGCCTCTTGGTCTAAGTACAGATTCCTCATGAGTACAATTAAGTGTTCTGGAATTCTCATTCTTTGAAAAGTTATCCATAATTTGTCTTTAAATAGATGAAGTATTTTCATGTGGTGACCAGCTGTTTTCATCTCTACCCAAAAGAAAAGAAAATCGCATTAATCATAACAAGGTGAAATTTTATGGTTGCCATGGGGAAAAAAATAATGTCTACTAATCTGTAAATGTGCCATCATGCTAAAGTTACTGAGAAATGCTAAATAATATATTTATCTCAATATCTTTAGGAGAGCATTGTGTATGTCCTTGATATCTACCTGCTTGCTCTTATTCCTACAGAAAGTCCATAATCAATGTGCCTTTGATTGTTTTTAATTAGGTATGGATTACCTAGATACAAAGGGAAGGATTAAACGGGGTGATTTAGTAAAATACCATAACCAAATGCAAAAGTTATTTATATGCTTGCATGTAAAAGCCTGAAATAAAATCACAGTATTGTTCAAGGATAGGGCTACAGATTTAGTAAACTAAAATACAGGATTTCCAGTTAAATTTGAATTTCAAATAAACAGTAAATTATTTTTAGTATAAGCATGTTCCATGTAATAACTGGGACTTACACTAAAATATTATTTGTTGCTTATTTGAAATTCACCTTTAAGTTGGCATCTTGAATTTTATCTGGCAACCCTACTCAGGGATAAATAAATTATGAAGCACCCAATGTTTAAGATATTTTTCTATGTAGGGGCAAGGAATGAGCTATGTTTGTCATGTATTCGGCTGTTTTTCTGAAATAATCAGAAATATTTGTAACCCCGGTCAGAAGTGTGGGAGATAAGCTCCTAATGCAGTGAGCAGCTTTATTAGTATTTGAACCTTTGTTTATCTCTCAATGGAAGATCCACAGCCATTTACCTAGAGGAATACGATTTTAGAATATTTTCCATCATGTTGTACGGATATAGATAAACTGCCCAAACTTTCTCTCGTTTCTGTTTATGAAGTTCCCAGACATTTATGTTTTAGAAGTCAATGGAAATTGTACAACTTAAAACATGGGTGTTATGATAGTCTCCAAAGAATGACTGCCATCAACACCTTACTTTTGCTCCTCAGATGAAGAGGTGGAGTCTTACAGGGTCGCTATGAGTCGGAATCGACTCAACTAGGCGGGTTTGAGTCTAGGCTGGTCTTAGCTACATGTTGAGCATAAAATGCAGTGCTAGTGACATTCTAAGACCTCTGAGGCTAGGCCATAAGAAGACTTGAAGTTTCCACCCAAGTCTCTTGGAGTGCTCACTCTTTGAATACTCCCTCTCCGAAGCCAGCTACCATGCCGTGAAAAGCTCAAACCACATGGAGAGGTCACATTTGGTGATCTAACTGTCCCCATGGACCCACAGCTCACAACCACCACCAGCTAACAGTCTCTCAAGTGGTCCTTCCTGGACATCCAACCCAGTCAAGCCTTCAGATGACTGTAGCCTCAACTGACTACAACACCATGAGATACCCAAAGTGGAAACATCTCAACTGAGATAGTCAATCTATAGAACTGTGAAAAATAAAGTGTTATTTTAAGCCACTAGGTTTTGGGGTGTTTCTATTTTTATAATACATAATTAGAAGATTTGCTATTTGAGAATTTTTTTTGAAGGTGATAAATTTTCACTAACAATGTACATCAGTGGATACGCAAAGAGATAGTATGTACCTTTCTGGTCAATATTAAATACAATTTTTAAAAATATAGAAATGCTTTTCTAATTGTACAATAGATAATATATGATAATGGGCAGCACTTACAATCTGGTTAAAATTAATAGAATCAATACTATTGTATCTTTATTCTTCAACTAAAAAAAAAAGGAAGAAAAATAGCATCATTATTATCAACAGATTCTATTTGTTTAAAAAGATGTGGCAGTCTGCTTCTATAGAGATTTACAGCCTCAGAAACTCTATGGGGTCACTATGAGTCAGAATCTACTCTATGGCAGTAGGGTTTTTTTTTTTTACTCCCATTAGCATTTTCACCAGATTACCTAGTTTAACCCTTTTAATAAACCTACGATGCTGGTGTTATCATTCCTGTTATACTAAAGAAGAAACTGAGGTCTAAAACAGTTAAGTAATTTATTCAGTATTTCACAACCAGGATTTAAATCAATGTCTTCTCATTTTAAATTCCAAACTCTTTGTCAGGAAACTCAGGACAGTCTCAAATAATAAACCAAAATCTGAAGCTGAAAGTTCATCCTCAGTTTCTGAATTCTAAGGCCAGTACTGTTCTGAGGAGTGAGTACTGGTTTACCTTTGTGAAGTTCAAGTGAAAACTTGGTGTTTTCAGAGGTAATCACACAATGAGGAACACACTTAGAATGAATTTCACTCTAGAGATTACAGTATTTTTTTCCCCCTAGTTTCAGTTTTGAATTTTATTTTGATGAGAACAAAATGTGCCTTCAGGGAAGGAAGTAGGAGAACCAGAGAGGAAAGTGACTGGATCCAGTTCTCAGGATAGGCAAGGGAAGAAAGGCTTCTAGAATCCTCATCTTCTGACTTCTACTCCATAGGCCTTCCTGTTTCCAGTGGTCTCAGATCAGGGACTGTAATTTACACTCATGAACAACTATTTTTTCAAAATTTGTGTCTCTTAAATGATTACGTTCTTCCCTGCTTTTAATTTACAAGAGGTAATGTGTTAATATATATGCAAGTTCTTAAGGAAAGCCCCTACCACCTGTCAGTCAGTTTGTCATACTGGGGTGGTTTGCGTGTTGCTGTGATACTGGAAGCTTTGCTACCAGTATGTCAAATACCAGCAGGGTCAGCCTTGGTGGAAAGGTTTCAGTTGAGCTCCCAGACTAAGACAGACTAGGAAGAAGGACCTGGCAGTCTACTTCTGAAAAAAATTGGCCAGTGAAAACCATATGAAGAGCAGTAGAATATTGTCTGGTATAGTGCCGGAAGATGAACCTCTCTGGTCAGAAGACACTCAAAATAGGACTGAGGAAGAGCTGCCTCCTCAAAGTAGAATCAACCTTAATGACATGAATGGAGTCAAACTTTCAGGACCTTCGTTTGCTGATGTGGCATGATTCAAAATTAGAAGAAACAGCTGCAAACAGCCATTAAAAATTGGAACGTGGAATATATGAAGTATAAATCTATGAAAATTAGAAGTCATCAAAAATGAAATGGAACTTATAAATATTGATAGCCTAGGCATTAGTGAGCTAAATGGACTGGTATTGGCCATTTCGAATCAGACAATCATATGGTCTACTATGCTGGGAATGACAAATTGAAGAGGAATGGCGTCATGTTCATTGTCAAAAAGAACATTTCAAGATCTATCCTGAAGTACAACCCTGTCAGTGATAGGGTAATATCCATACGCCTACAAGGAAGACCAGTTAATATGACTATTATCAAATTTATGCACCAAGCACTAATGCCAAAGATGAAGAAATTGAAGATTTTTACCAACTTCTGTGGTCTGAAATTGATCAAACATGCAATCAAGATGCATTGATAATTACTGGTGATCAAAATGCAAAAGTTGGAAAAAAGAAGAAGGATAAGCAGATGGGAAATATGATCTTGGTGATAGAAACTATGCCGGACATCGAATGATAGAATTTTGCAAGACCAATGACTTCTTCATTGCAAATACCTTTTCAACAATATAAACGACAACTATATACATGGATCTTACCGTATGGAAAATATAGGAATCAAATTGACTACATCTGTGGTAAGGGAAGATGGAAAAACCCAATATCATCAATCAGAACAAGGCCAGGGGCTGACTGCGGAACAGACCATCAGTTGCTCGTATGCAAGTTCAAGTTGAAGTTAAAGAAAATTAGAACAAGTTCACAAGAGCCACCTGAATTTAGAGACCACCTCAAGAATAGATTTGATGCATTAATACTAGTGACTGAATACAAAATGAGTTGTGGAACGACATCAAGGACATCATACCTAAAGAAATCAAGAGGTCATTAAAAGACAGGAAAGAAAGAAAAGACCAAAAGGGGTGTCAGAAGAGACTCTGAAACTTGCTCTTGAACTTCAAGTAGCTAAAGAGAATGGAAGAAATGATGAAGTAAAAGAACTGAACAGAAAATTTCAAAGGACGGCTCAAGAAGACAAAGTAAAGTATTATGATGACATATGCAAAGACCTGGAGTTAGAAAACCAAAAGGGAAGAACATGCTAGGAATTTCTCAAGCTGAAAGAACTGAAGAAAAACATCAAGCTTCGAGTTGCATTACTGAAGGATTCAATGGGGAAAATATCAAATGACACAGGAAGCATCAAAAACAGATGGAAGGAATACACAGAGTCACTGCACCAAAAAAAACTGGTCGATGCTCAACCATTTCAGAGGTAGCATATGATCAAGAACCGATGGTACTGAAGGATGAGATCCAAGCTGCACTGAACGCTTTGGCAAAAAATAAAGCTCCAGGAATTGATGGAATACCAACTGAGATGTTTCAAAAAATGGATGTAGCACTGGAAGCGCTCACTCGTTTATTGCAAAGAATTTGGAAGACACCCACCTGGCCAACTGACTAGAAGAGATCCATATTAGTACTTATTCCAAAAAAAGGTGATCCAACAGAATGCGGAAATTATCGAACAATATCATTAATTTCACACACGAGTAAAATTTTGCTAAAGATCATTCAAAAGAGGTTGCAGTAGTAAGTACATCAATAGGGAACTTCCAGAAATTCAAACTGGCTTCAGAAGAAAATGAGAAACAAGGGATATCATTGTTGATGTCAGATGGAGCCTGGCTGAAAGCAGAGAATACCAGAAAGATGTTTACCTGTGTTTTATTGACTATGCAAATGCATTGGACTGTGTGGATCATAACAAATTATGGATAACTTTTCAAAGAATGAGAATTCCAGAACACTTAACTGTGCACATGAGGGACCTGTACTTAGGCCAAGAGGCAGTCATTTGAACAGAACGAGGGGATACTGCATGGTTTAAAATCAGAAAAGATGGGTCAGGGTTGTATCCTTTCACCATACTTATTTAAGCTGTATGTTGAGCAAGTAATGTGATAAACTCAACTATATGAAGAAGAACATGGCATCAGTTTTGGAGGAAGACTCATTACCAACCTGTGACATGCAGGTGACACAACCTTGCTTGCTGAAAGTGAAGAGGACTTGAAGCACTTACTGATGAAGACCAAAGACTACAGCCTTCAGTGTGAATTACACCTCAACATAAAGAAAGTAAAAGTCCTTACAACTGTACCAATAAGCTACATCATTGTAAATGGAGAAAAGATTGAAGTTGTCAAGGATTTCATTTTACTTGGATCCACAATCAACACCAATGGAAACAGCAGCCAAGAAATCAAATGATGCATTGCATTGGGCAAAAGTGCTGCAAAAGACCTCTTTAAAGTGTTAAAAAGCAAAAATATCACCTTGAAGACTAAGGTGCACCTGTCCCAAGCCATGATGTTTTCAATTGCCTCGTATTCACGTGAAAGTTGTACAGTGAATAAGGAAGACTGAGGAAGAGGAACCTTTGAATTATGGTGTTGGCGAAGAATATTGAATATACCATGGACTGATAAAAGAACGAACAATCTATCTTGCAAGAAGTACAACAAGAATGCTCCTGAGAAGCAAGGATGGTGAGACTACCTCTCACATACTTTGAACATGTTATCAAGAGGGATCAGTCCCTGGAGAAGGACATCATGCTTGGTAAAGTAGAGGGTCAATGAAAAACAGGAAGAGCTTCAACAAGATGGATTGACATAGTGGCTGCAACAATTGGCTCAAGCATAACAATGATTGTGAGGATGGCGCAGGACTGGACAGTGTTCCATTCTGTTGTACATAGGGTTGCTGTCAGTCAGAACTGACGGGATGGCACCTAACAACAACCTACCATATGCTGGGCCATAATATAAGTATCAACAAATTGGTATTGAAGTCATATAGAGATTATTCTCTGACTCAACACAATGAAATTAAAGTGCATGGACCTTGACGAGAGTTTTTAACCACATTTATATACGTTTTCTCACTTTTATTATCACAGTTTAAATTTACTCTCTAGTTATACTTATTTTGCTTTCTTGGACACTTCTCCAGCCAATCAGTGAGCCCATGCTCTTTAATCCGTTCGATTACTTTCTTATAAAATGCTCCATCCCATTTGGATGTTCTTTATAAATTAGAAAATGCAACTTGCTTGTCAGTGCACAGTCAATGTGCATGTTCTGGCATAAGAGGCGACACCAACAGTCTCTTAAATTCCAGTTCTAATGGCCTTTTCTCTGCCCACATCAAACTCTTGGCAGCTTTTGGCACGTGGAAGCATCATTTCCTTGGACCCCCACCACCATCATGGCTTTCAAACACAGTGTTATCTATGGTCTCTAGAGGCATATGGTCTCTATGTTATCTGTGGTCTCTAACACACTTCAGAGTGCCCTCTCTGTCTGCTTCATGATTCCCCAGCCTGTCGTGCTCTCCTTGGAATTCTTATGGACTTCTCCTCAAAGAACTTATCCACCTTTATGCCTTCTACTCTACCTCTATGCAGATAATTTTCAATTTTACGCATAGTTCCAATCTTCTTCTTGAGCTTTAATTTCACAATCCTCATTTGGCTGTGTTTTAATGTACATTACATTACATTAATTTACATTAAAAAACCATATGTGGAGGAAATGATCACATTTCCAGATTTTTTAAAAAAAGCAACCTAAAGCTTACTCTGGGCACCCATGCTTGTGAGAAATCAATCTGTTATTATTGCCATTTCTTGCTTCATGAGGAAATGGCAAAATTCAAAATCATCTGGGAAGCCTCTCCAGTCATCTGTTATCAATCAGTGCTAGACACCATTTGAATGCCCTGATTCAGCTCAGAGGTCTCATCAAGAGGGTCTTCACTGCTGTTTCTAGACCACACTTGGGGAAGAGTAATATTTAAAAAGTTTGAATACCTCAAGTCTAGGTCCTACTTCTTCAGGCAAAACCTACAAGGTCCTGCCTTTCACCCCAAAGTGATGACAGGTAGAGACTCTGGATCCCCAGCTTCTGCAGGACCCATAAACCTTAAACTTTCATATCTTGGGGACAAAATCATTCATCTTATTCTCTCCTTGACCTCAAAGACACTGAACCCCTCCATTTGTTCTTCCTTTAGGACAGTAAATATTCTCTCTTTGACAAACTTGGGCTTTTTACAATAAAGAAAAAGTAGTAATATTCAAGCAGTATCTTAGTTCTGTCCCCCAAAAAATCTCAGAGGCAAAGAGGTGTTAAAGTATGTCAATTTGCTAAAACAGGAGGGTGGGGAAAGATACGGGGAGAGCATACACAAATCGTGATCTCAACAAACTATGCTGCATTTTCTTGACAAATTCTCATTTACCATAAGCATTTATAGAGAATCCATTATAGGTCAGATATAATATAATTTAATCATCACACTCCCCTCCAGTAAGATAAACTTTAGTTTTATCCTTTCTACATCACCTTTCTTTTTTAGCTGAAAATTATTGTGCACCTCCTGTACGCCAGGAATTTTACAGAGTAACTGATTTCATCCTCACAACAATCCTGTAGGGAAGTTGGTATTATTATTCTTATTTTTCAGATGAAGACACTGAAGTTTAGAGGCTAAGTCACGTATATAACCAGCAAATGGCAGAATTGGAATTTTAAATTCAAGATGTCTAACACCAGCAACCTCCCTCTTAACCACCATGTGATATTACCTTTCTCCTACGTATGTTACATACATCTTAACACATGCCCATAATTGACCCGTTTCTATTACTGGAATCACCATTTCCAGGCTCCTGGAGCTCCAATCTTGAAGTTATCTTTGACTCCTTCTCCTCCCCACCTCTAGATTCAGGCACATGCTAAGTCATATAAGTGCTACCTCCACCATACCTCTTTAATTTTTCCTTTATTTTCCATTCCTTTTCAGATTCTTAGGGAATTGTTATTCAACTGCTCTAATATATTCCAAATGCATTCTTTGTTTCTCATCTCTCCTTACTCCAGTTTATTTGACATACTGGTGCAAAACTCTACAGTGGGTTTGGTTTTTTTAACCTACTTCCAAAAAAGTTTTTTGGAAGAGGTTACTAGTACTTGCACATATCCATTCTCCTCTCCTTCCTGAACACAGAGGAACACTCTATTTCCCAGTCTCCTTGCAGTTAAGTAGAACCATATGACTAGTTCTAGTGAATGAAATGAGGGTGGAAATAACATGCATTACTTTTGGATTGAGATATTTAAGACCCCATGTGCCATCTCTTGTGTCTCCTGCCTCAGTGATCCTGTAAGTTATGTGTCCTATATGGCAGAGCTACAAGATGGTGGAGTCTCCATCACCCTGGGTCCCAGAGTGACTGTTTAATGCATAAAGTCTCAACAATCCATGCTGGACATATAATAAGGATAAATAACTCGTTATTTTGACAAATTACTTTGTTTTGTTATTTTTTTATTGCAGCATAGGTTAGCCTGTGTCAATAGCACAATATATTAAGTTCTCCTTTCCCACGTATGGACCTCTGGTAGTGCAGTGGTTAAGAGCTCAGGCTGCTAACCAAACAGTTGGCAGTTCTAATCCAGCACCTGCTCCTTAGAAACCCTATGCGGGCAGTTCTACTCTGTCCTATAGGCTCTCTATGAGTTGGAATCGACTCAAAGGCAATGGATTTTCCCAAATATAATTTCTCTGACCTTCAAAACCAGAAATTTTTTTATAATTTTCTTATGACATGCCTTATTCCTTGTATAATTTTTATTTCGTTGTCTAATCTTCCATACTAATAAGCTGCTATTGATCAAGGGATTGCCTCTTTATTACTTTTTATTGAATGCCTATCACTTGGGGGTCATTAAGCTACACGTCAGTGATTCAGTGTGCATTGTATCAATAGTGCATGAGTAGTAGACACTAATAAATGTTTCTCCAATTGTAAACAATACGATATTTGGGAGAAACGGAAGGAGAATACACATTTTATTCAGACAAAGCTGTTATGATCTCAGCAAATTTAAAAAAAAAGCATTATTTATTTCTTTTCTAGGAGCCCTGGTGGCTCACTGGTCGAAGTGATCGACTACTAATGGAAAGGTCGACAGTTTGAAACCACCAATGGCTCCACGGTATAAAGACGTGGCAGTCTGCTTCCGTAGAGATCTACAGCCTCAGAAACCCTATGGGTTCACTATGAGTTGGAATTGACTTGATGGCACTGGGTTTGATTTGGGCTTTATTTCTCTTCTAGGCTGCCATTTATAGTCAACAAAACAGAAGTATCACAATTTTAGATATAAAAATATTTGACATTATAGATTTTGTATACTAGCAAACTCATGCAATTCTACATTTCAAAAATCTTTAGAATTTAACTAATAATCCTCATTATGATTATTACTTAAGGGCCGTGTACATGATTTGATAGCAAAGGCTAGAATTAGACAATGAGTAAGAGATAACTAAAGCAATCAAATCACTCTCCAGTTTGATTGAGAGCCTTATGTGAGTAAACTGTATACGTGATGTTCTCTTAAATGGCCGGAGTGAGATAGATTGCATTCATTTCTGCCTTATTCCCAGAGTTAAGGAGTGCTGGGTGTGATTCAGGGGAGAATCTAATAGAATTTGTGGCATGCCAGTTCAGTCATCCAGTGCTGTAGCTATGAACATTCATCTATTTTGAATGGCCCAGAATTTATTTAGTTGTAATAAGAGATTAATCAACCAACAAATATTTATAGAGCACTTGCTGTGTTAAGTCTGTACAGGAACATTGACTGCAGACAATTAAAAAGAACTGGGGAATAACCAGCCCTCGGAAAAAAGGGCATAAAGCACTGAAATAACCTGATAAACAATTTTTGAGATGATGAGAAATTTCTGCTGGGAAAGGTGAAAACAAAATGTACATAGAAATTAATTGGGTCACATTCTCTGTTAAGGATAGAGCTTTTCGTACTGAAGTGTCCATTTGACCTGTTAGCCCAGGGTTGAGTCAGAAAATTTAAGATGTTAGGATAAAGCACAACCCTGAAATATTGATTATAAAGTATGTCTGCAAATCTCTTTTTAAAAAGTGTTTAATGTTGTTCCTTGAGAATCAAGAGACTGGCTGGTTCTATCTACTGACTTTCTGTGGAATACTGGGCAACTCCATTTATTTGTTCTGGGCATCTTGTTCTAGGTAGTAGTCAGGTTCTATGTTGTGAGCCACAGAAGGCAACTGTGGAGTCGCTTAAGGAAAACACCAGAAATTTAGTGGGAGGATAATTAACATCTCCTAGAGTCCAGGAAGGAGCCCTGGCGGTGCAGTGATTAAGAGCTTGGATGCTAACCAAAAAGGTTGGCAGTTCAAATCCACTAGCTGCTCCTAGGAAACCCTATGTGGCAGTTCTACCCTATCATAGGGTCACTATGAGTTCGAATCAACTTGACGGCAACGGGTTAGAATCCAGGAAAAGACTGAGCAATCAGGACTTAGGAGGAAGAGGACACAGTGGCAGCTGCCAGGGTCAAGAGGAGGAACTTATGAAAAGTCTCTCTAGAACCTGATGGTGGAAGGGTTTGGTCACAACCAACTTCACCTTCCTGTCACCCTGAAAGAGAAAGTCTCTTTAATCTCACTTGGGTATGGAGTTGAGCATGTAAGACATCTAATTGACATCCCTGTATATCTTCTTGTTCCCAAAAAAGGGTGAAGAAGACAAGCAGGCTCCCCAAAACCATGCTGAGTCTGGATTTCCTCATCTAAATCAAGGAGTCTGGAATAGAAGACCTCTCATATCTCTTAAAGCTCTCATATTTCTTGAATTTTTTTCCATTAAATCCCAAAAGTCCCATACACCTAGGATGTATTTTTAGAAGATGTGTTAAAAAAAAAAAAATCAGACCTGTTGCCGTCGAGTCAATACCGAATCACAGCGACTCTATAGGGCAGAGTAGAAGTGCCCCATAGGATTTCCAAGGAGCAGCTGGCAGATCCAAACTGCCGACTTTTTTGGTTAGCTGCTGAGCTGTTAACCTCTGACACTGAGGCTCCAGAAGGTGTGGTTATCGATGGCAATTGGAAGAAATAAAGAAATTTGAAGGGAGTGAAAAGACCACATGCCACATAGAGTGATTAGTTTGTTACTAACTAGTTGTGGGATCATGGGTATATCCCTTAAGAGTTTCTATGTATTCAGCTAAAGTATGAATATACTAAATAGATTGATATGAAAGTTATTGCTAATATTCTACATCATATCTATATAGCCTTAACCATAAGTACTTGACTTCCTATAAGGTAGTCCAGAGTAAACATTTTATATCCTAAGTCATTGGTTGCCTTGATTCCAGATTGTAAGCACTGCTATTCACACTATTGATTAAAACTCTGTAAAATCAGACTATTTTTTCTCATAAAATAAGGAATTATTTGCCTCTGTAGATAAAAGCTGTAATCCACACAGGTAGAAGTTATTAAATGCAGATGGTTTCTAAGAGAATATAGCCCGAGATAGACAATGCAGCCTTAATTATATGACATCTAAAAATAGCATTTATGTGCTCAAGTGTACAGGTTTCATGTTTGAAGGTAAAACCATTAGAATATTTAGAGCTATATAATGCCATCTGTTCTACATCAAACAACCGTAAAACGCAGCATTTTAATGTCCTATATTGTGTTCACTCACCTTTCCGCTTCAAACCATTTCAACTGTAATGTTCCTTCCAGAAGCAGAAATTGTTCACTCCTTTCCTTTCCTCCAGGCCTATTTTAGGCACTGCCCCTCAGTGTGGACTTGTTACTTCTGTGTGCCCAGGGATCATTACTGGGTTTGAAGTTCTCTTTCAGAATAGTGCTTTACACTTTTTGTTTAAAGAATAAATAATGTCCAGTTTTGTAATTACAAAACAGATACATATTGTAGGAAATCTGGAAAGTACAGTAAAGAGAGATCAACAGCCAGTATGAAATACTATTCATATATTTTTTATTTCCTTCTAGTGTTTTTTTTTTTTTTTGTGTGTGTGTCATGTATTCCTTCCTAGGAATTACATACTAATTTTCAAACTGTTCACATTTATTCTCTTGATCAAAGAAATGGCTCCATATTCTTCTTTAGTATATTCTTCTTGGCAGAGTGAACATTGATCAAATAGCATCATCTCTAAAACATGACTTGAATATATATGGAAACTAATAAAGTGGCATCTTAAAATCTGCCTATGCTGCTTGGTGACCAAATGTCTCTTCTGCTGATAAAGTTTATACAGAAGGTTTTGCCAGCTCTAGCTCTAGGAAGCAAAGGCAAAAGTAGAAAGCATGCTTCTTGCAATTTCTTTACACAGCTGTTATTGGATGGTGGGCTAACATTTTTAAATGGATTTTAGACAGAGACCTGATTTAAACTAAAAATGTTGGCTATTTCTACTATTTAATATCAAGCTTAAGCTGCCTAAAAATAGAAAAAGGAAAAATAAAAATGATTTCTGATCCTGAGAATAGGGGAAATACATATACATCATATACATATATATATATACGATTTAACAAGAATTAACTCAGCAAGACCTTTAAGGAATAAAGACCAATGTGATTATTTCTGCCTAGAGGTGTTTACCAAAGCCACATCTGGTATTAATGACCATTTTATATGTGACACAGACAAATTATTAAAGTTTTACTATAAACACTTCTGCAGGCTTCACCTCTTCCTGCTACTTCTGGGGAGATTATTGCTTGCCTATTTGGCTACAAGGGTAATGGAGAGATCGAGGTAGAGTTTTCAGGAGGTGTTAGAAAAGAAGACTTTGGTGAGGTGTTGCTGTGTATTGTCTTCCCCCTTTGCTGTCCATGTAAAGCAGACCTTCTGTAAAGATCAACATTGCTCTTCAAAGCTTTTGGGTTCACACTGTTCTTATGGAAGCACTGGAACACTGAGTCTAACCTTGATGCAAGGGCAAGTGTTCTACTGGAATTCAGATAGTTGAGAATTTTCAGTAAATGTGTAACTCTGTCCTCTGGGCATGGTGCAGCAAAGTATAAAAACAAATCAAAAGTAAAAAGCATTGAATGAGAAACTGGAAAGTTGAAAAACCAGTGTCTTTATTTGGGCATATCACTTAACCTCTTTTTGATTCAGGTTCATCATCTGTACCATGGGGAAAATAATCTTTGAACCTTGCATTATCTGAGTTCTTTGGTAAGTGTTCAATGGGAAAGCATTTTTAATTGCTTTATAGACTACTGAATGCCTCATAAGTATGAATGTTTTTAATTGTCTATAATGAAGACTTTCTGTTAGCATTTCCCAATTGAGATCTCTTTCCTTCTCTGATTGTTGAGGTCTGCCACTCTTGTAAATTGGACTAGAAATGAGAAATAAAAATCTTGGCTAAATACCTTGTTGCATCTCCCATCACCCTTCTCTGTCCCCTGCCCCAATCCACACTCAACACGTCTCTACCCTGCTCCATGCCCAGGGAGGTTGACCCATTTAGATTGAATCAATGGGTTCCTTTGTCTTCTCTTCAGTTTCTCTGATTTTCTGGAGGCCTTGGCAGAAGATCGGAGGGTGGGAGGAAAGTGAAGTGAAGGTGTTTATTTCCTGGTTTCCTCTCTGCTTGGTCATGTGGGCTGGCCATGCGTCTTCATAGGAGGACAGCTTCTTTTTTCCAGCTGTTGTTGCTGTTGTTAACTGCTATCAAGTCTGCTCCAGCTCATGACGACCCCACGTACAACAGAATGAAACATTGCCCATCTTCACGACTGTTAGTGTGCTTGAGTCCATTATTGTGGCCACTGTGTATTTTGAGTACCTTCCAACCTGGGGGGCTCATCTCCCAGCTCTACATCAGACAATATCACGTTGTGATCCATGGAGTTTTCATTGGCTTGTTTTTGGAAGCAGATCGCCAGTTCTTTCTTCCTAGTTCATCTTAGTCTGGAAGCTCTGCTGAAACCTGTCCATCATAGGTGACCCTGTTGATATTTGAAATACTGGTGGCATAGCTTCCAGCATCATAGCAACACCCAAGCCACCACAGTACGGCAAACTGACAAATGGGTGCTTTCAGATACTCTACAGCTATTCCTTTCAGGTTCCAGCCACTGCTCCCTCTATGTACTTATCAGGCCTACTGGTGGTCACTGCTCCTCACCCTTACCATCCCTGAGGCACTGCACTGTACCTTGTTTCCTTAAAGCTTGCCCATATGTTGGGAAATAGTGTCTTCATTAAACTCTGTTCAAGTCACTCTATTTGAATGTGCCGTTTGTTTTCCTACCCAAACCCTGACTGGTCTGGTCTTATCCCCAAACACATTTATATCTCCACCTGATCTTGCTTCCTTCATCTTTCGTCATCACTTCCTCCAATCAGAGTTTTCACTGCTTTCCAGATAGTGTTCTTGTTTTTGTTATTAAGGTTTCCAAAGAAGACAATTTTATACTCATTTTGTAGTGAGGGAGCTTAGGCTTTTCTTCTTATTACACAGCAGTGTACAAGGGAAAAGCTATGAAGAAAGTTCCCCAGATATGAAATATTACACAAATGTTAATGATCAAATCGTCGCCCAAAAGACAGATAACAATTCCCCTCCCACCGCGCTCCCATTTCTATTATCACTAGGACACACACATACACACCTGGTTTAAAGTAGTTTACAGGCCCAGGACAGTGACCTCACTGAGCTGGAATCTTGGTTTGCAAGAAATAAATAAGGACTGCTTTCCATGCAATCCTTCCAAGTGCTTAGGGAAGAAAGAGATGAGGTCCTCCTGCCTGATGTGCAAATACACAGCCCAGACTATATAGAAGATTGGACAGAAGCGAAGTGCTGGATGCCCAGTATTTGTGGCTATACATGAAACAGCACCTAGAAATTCTCAGAAATAACTAGGCAGACATATTTTGGTTTTTAGGGAGCTGGATTTTCTGCCAAACCTGAAGCGTTTTCTGCAAAAGAGAAAAGCTATAAAAATAACATTTTTCCAAAGAACTGGGAAAACATGGGTTATATAACTTTGAAATGGTGGAGGAAAAAGAATGAGGACAAGAGAGAAGAATAGAATATTCATGACCGCTTTAATACTAAAGAGCCTTCATAAAAGAGGTGGAGAAAATTGTTCCTTCACAGGTACTGAAACAGGCCAAGACCCTCTCCAGAGTATGTTATGGTGAAGGGCGGAAGGGCATGTGTTTTCTCCAAAGTCCACTAATGAATTTCTTTTAGGGTACTTTGGTCAGACTTATGCTCATGGCTGATTTAATGATGAGTCTGTTGCTATTCTATGTTTTCATTACATTTTCAAAAAGCAAAAAGTTCATCTTTTGTAAAAGGTCAAGGGCACACAGAATGTCTATAACACAATTATGAAAAGGATAAAACTGAAATATTTTTTATAGCCATAGAGAAAAAATAAGTTAACAAGAAGTTTAAATTGTTCTATTAAAACTCCAGGACCGGAAAAAAAAAAAAAAAGCCACAAAACAAGAAACACCAACCTCACCCCCGACACCGCCAAAACTCCAGGACATCATTTTCCCAGTTAGTATAAGAATACAAGACTGATTACCTTCAATCTCTCTCCTTTCAACTAGTAAATAGGGATGATGACCTAAATGATGTTCCAACTATCTAAATGGGAAAAAGCCCTAACAACCAAACAGACCTCATATAAAATGGCAAGGTGATTGAGAATGAGAACAAGGGTTCCAGAGACCTTTCCGTACTCAGAATTTAAAGCTAATTATGAAACTCATCATGAATGTTTTCAAAACGCTTTCGTTGTTCCTGCTCATTTGCATCCCAGGTTGCCTTACATTACACTGATCATCTGCATTGTGCATTGTACTTTCATTAGGATTGGCTTTGAGGTCATTACTTACTATTACATTCAGCCTAAGACCCTCACTCCCAAACCCATCTCAAACTATATCCCCAAATACAAAAACTATTTGCCTGAAGCTGAAGGCTATTTTTACCTTAAAACACTGATGCCTTGGGTTAAGTACTCTATCTCCAAATAAAACCAAAAACACCAAACCCTTTGCGGTCAAATCGATTCCAACTCACTGCGACCCCAATGTGTTACAGAGTAGAACTGCTCCATAGGGTTTTCTTGGCTGTAATCTTCATAGAAGCAAATCACCAGGCCTTTCTTCCACAGAGCCATTGGGTGGGTTTGAACCACTAACCTTTTGTTTAGTAGTAAACTATTTGAATTACCCAGAGATTCCTGATTCAAACGCCCCATAAAACCATGGGAAGCATTTTCCCCCAACCAAACCATTAGTACGCAAACCTTCACTTGTTAATGAAGGGACTGGAATCCCATGACCGCCTTTCCTTCCAAGCCCCCACCTCTTGCCCCATCCCTCCATGAAGCCCTTACGGCTCACAGTTTGAAAATCACTTCATTATGCCTTTAAACCCCTGGCTTCACATATTATCCAAGAAGATATCAAGGACAAGCTATGTACAAGAGACAAATACATTAGGATGTAGAGAAAACTAGTGTTTTTGCATTCCTAACATATGCCAGACATCATGCTACACATTTTACACCCAAGATCTCATTTTATCTTAACATTAATCCCATCAGACTGAGACTTTTATATCCATTTTCCAGACGAGGGAACAAACCCAGGGGAGTTGGGTTCAAAGCCCAAAACGTACAACTGGTAACTAGTGAAACTAGAAATTGAGCCCAGGCCTATATCCTAAAGCCTCTGTTCCTCCCACAGTACCCTGTGACTTCTCACAGGAATTCCTATTATTTCTAGAGACTCCAAACAAATCAAATACTGGTTTCATATCAGTGAATATTATTATCTGGTTCAATAAATAGTTAACTGAAAATAAAAATGTTTGGTTTAAATTTGAATTGGACTCTTGAAAAGCTTAGCTAGGTTTGCTTCATAATTCATTCTTTTAAAAAGTAATGCTCAGTTTAATTTAGGGTTCAGCGTGTTGATGGTAGTTTAAGAGAAAGAGCAGTGGATAGAGAATCGAAAACCTGTATCCTAGATCTCAGTCTAACATATGCAGGCTGTGCGACAACACTGGACAAGTAATTAGCTTCCCTAAACCTTAGTTTGAGGTTTGCAAAATGAATGAGGAATTGGATAACGCCAAGAGACCTTCCAAATCTGGGTGACCCTGATATATTGCTGTATCTGCAGCGGAAGCTGCTTCAGTGCCTCAGGAAGCCAAGAAATGACTTTCAGTAAATCTAATATTTGTTTATTATAACATCAGAAAGGCCAAAGTAATGGTAGATGGACAAATAGAAATTTATTATACCAGCCTTTTAAATGTATCCAATAGAATATAAATTTCATATTAATTTAATACTCTTCATTATCTATTTTTAAATACGTAAGGAAGCTTTTTTCAAAAATCAGAAATATTATGTGATTCATTTTTTTCTTTGAATTAATTTCCAACCTAGTTCCTGTAAAGAAATTTATCACCAAGGAATATATTTTTATGCTTAATAGCCTTTTATTGATCATTTTATAGTTTTGCTCTGCAATGAAAGTATGTATGTAAATTGAAAATTATTTTTCCAATATGACATAAGGCTTTCTGTGTTTTCTTTTTCTTCTGGATTGAGCTGTCATTTCAAATATTAGAAATACACTCTTGACCAAAATAACAGAATAGTATTACAAAATTTGTTTACTTTTAAACATATAAAGTAAAATTTTACTCTAAAGCATCTCCTAATGATGTAGATGTGGCTTTTATTTTTTCATTAGTTTATATATTTATGGACAAGTATTGCTTAATCATAGAATGAATTGTGATTCAATATCAATATTCTTTCCTTCTTTCTTCTTCTTCTTCTTTTTTTTTTAATACATGCCCTGAATAATGTTGTTCTCATAAATATGTAGCTGGAATGGAAATTTTATTTGAGCAATTTCATCCAAGTCTTTAAACCTTGTCATAGCTTTAAGCTAAAATCACAGCGATATCTCATCAAAAATTTCATGCTCAATCAATTGGGAGCTCAGGTCCTCCTTCAATTTTGTTGAAATAATTAAAAAAAAAGAATGAACTGACTTTTAAAATGATTTGTTATCCATCTTTAGAATGATTTCCTCTGTTTACTGCTGAAGTTTTACTAAGATTTATAAAATGGCCGTTGTATGCATGTCAAGGAGTGATAGCCTGTTGTCAGATAGAAACTCAACCAATCCAATAGGAATGGATGCTGGTCTTTGTGCTGGAGCAGGGCCCTGCGAAGGAATCTGGGTTGCACAGTGGTTAAGCACTCGGCTGCTAACCACAACATCAGTGGTTCAAACCCACCAGCCGCTCCATGGGAGAAAGACGTGACAGTCTGTTTCTGTAAAGATTACAGCCTTGGAAACCCTATGGGACAGTTTTACCCTGTTCTCTAGGGTCACTATGAGTCCACGGCAATGGGTAGGCCCTGTAGACTTCTGTTCTAAAACGTATTAACCACAGAGTTGCTGGATTGTGAAGTCTGACAGGTCTTAGGTCCCAGGGCAGGGACCAGGACAGAGGTAGAACCACTCTAGTTTAGTAAGGTTAATATTTATTAACCAGAACAAAAGTATGCCAATATTTTAACAAAGAAATAACTACTTGTTTCACCCAAGGCAAATTGTTTTATTACAATATACTCAGAGAGAGTAAGAGAAATTGAAATGCTTCAATTCACCTTGGCCAGTACAATGTTTTTTATAAAAACACTTTCTATCTTATTCTGTGCTTCAAATGTATTTTCATATAACCTTGGACCTGCTGATTAAGCTCCTTCAGTTTATAGGAAACATTCACCATTTAACCTAATTGAAAAAGCCAGTTTTCATTATCAAACCAGTCATAAATTCGGACCAGATTTATGTCAGGAAAAGTCTAACCTTCTCTTTTCAGTTTAAATAACTGTGCTGAGCTGCATCCCCATGACAACCATCTCACTTCTTAATGCCAATCTAGGGTAGATGGATAAAACATGGCACCCAGCCATGGTGAATTAAGGAACAGTGGCCTTCAGTACTTCTCGCCAACAGCATTATTGTTGCTTCACTCTCAACATTGCTTCACTCTCAAGGGAGCCTGTCTCTGGAGGGCACATTCTGAAGCAATAGCCAGGGGATGGGAAAGGAGAGGTTGTTAAAGGAAAATCATCAGCACTCCTACCATCTCCTTCTTCAGTGTATCTGAATTCTGAACAGTCCAACACGAACCAAAACGCCCCACTTCTAACTCCACGCTTTGTCCTTAAAAGAATCAGGTATAAGACAAGGAAAAACACAAAGCTGGACTCCAATATTTCAACTTGTCCACTTGTTTTTGCTCTAGATATTTGTACACACAACAGAACGATGCATCATAGAAAAGTACTGGGTGTACAGGAGGTATACCTTTCTTTTGCCAGGTGGCAGGGAGCAGGACTATGAAAAGGGAAGGTGAGAAAGAAGAAACTACTGGATTTTGTGACTGTTAACTTGTTCTCAGGCCAATCTATCTGAGAAAAGGACTATACATTTAAGTTAAGGATCTGAAAATTAATTCCCGTAAAACCATTCATGCTCGGGTACCCCTTAGGAAGTATGCAGGTACCTCTAGACTTACATGGTCCCAGGTTTGGAAGCTGTTAAACTAGATGCTCTTTAAGACTTTTCCTCTTTTGAGTCAGGCTTTAGACAAGATTTTGGTCTTTTTAGATGATCTCATCATAGCTTGAAAATTGGAGCAAATAAATTCCATCGAGTGCTATGATAGCTGAAGTAGCCCTATTCTGCTCATACAGATTTCTACTATTGACCTACATACAGTCAGCTGGGCTGGTGCTGTGAATTGTTTTCAGGGAGGGTGCTGGTAGAGTGGAAAGTTCTATAGAACCTCTAGTAATAATATGGGCCTCCTGATATTTCGGATCAGACACAGAAACAAATATAGGATGCTATGGGATCTATAGGTTGTGCGCTTGGCTCAGTTAGAAAACGACAGTGAAGGAGAGTCTTAAAAGATGATTAAATTAATTAGCCAGGTGACAAATATGGGGGTGAATATCCATGCCTGACAGACCCATGGTTTTAGGTATGTCTTTCATTGCCTGAGTAGAACTCCCCCATATGGTTTACAAGGCTGTAATCTTTGAGGAAGCAGATTGCCACATCTTTTTACAAGAGGGTACTGAAACACCAAGAGGTTAACCAATAAGAACTACGGCTGTTAACTGAAAGGTTGGCAGTTCGAACCCACCAGCTGTTCCTCAGGAGAATGATGTGGCAATCTGCTTCCGTAAAGACTACAGCTTTGGAAACCCTATGGGGAAGTTCTACTCTGTGCTATAGGGTTGCTATGTCAGAATCAATTCGATGGCAATGGGTTTGGTTAGGTAAATGCCTCACTCGCCTCCCTGAACCCTGCTCAGGGTCGTTATATGGCTTGGGTTTCAATCTGACTCTCCAATATAGCTGTGTGTACTTCTGCAAACTACTTGACTTGTTTTCTCATCTATAGAATGGGCATAAAATCCCCTCTCCTCTACAGAAGACTTTTGTGATCAAAGGAGCTAACGTGGTGGAAGTGCTTTGGGCCATGAAAATGCAGGAGGGAGGGAAGTGACTGTTAAGGACTGTAATGCAAAAACTGTGATGAGTAACAAGACTTGGCCAAAATTACCCCATTACTTCCCGTAGATTCCTCACACATTTACCTGAAAAATTAGCAATACAACCTATTGGACCACTGGCTAACCAGAGGGAAAAGAAAGTACTATGATGGAATGAAACAAGCCCTAGTGTGGTGTAAATGGTTAATGCACTCAGCTGCTAAACCCAGAGGTTGGAGGTTCAAATCCACCCAGAAGCATCTCGGAAGAAAGAAACTGGCCCCTCAGGTGAAAAGGGCTTGGGAGGAGAAACCCACTGCCACTTCCCCTGCCCTGGTGAAGGCAAAGATACTGGCCAAGGGACTCCTGGTCTACCAGTTACATATTCCTTCTCTCACTTCCTTTCAGTTCTAGTATATTCTCCAGGAATATGGCTATGGCCTCAGCATTGAAAGAAGGTAGATTGCACCAAATAAAAATGCTAACAAAGATCTAAGTCACGACCTTCACTCAGTACTGGACTATGACTGAAGGACCAGTCACCAGATGTCTTCTTGTTACCCATTTCAACCCACATCTCAGGAATTTGGGGGCACAGCCGTCAATCCACCTTTACTAAAGGGACTTTACACAGCTCTCGCATCTGCTTTCCCAGGTAAACTGCAAGAAAGATGAGGGATAAGGATGAAATAATTAAACAAGGATAAAAATGTTCTTAAGGGAAAAACAATGTCTTTCATCATCATATTGTTTCCTGATTACTCTGAGATGACTCGTGCAAAAAGCACAGTTATTTTAAAAATTCAGACAATACCACATCTCATTTTAGACTGTTTGGCCTGTATTTTTAGAGTTTTTGATAAGTGTCCCCTCCAAATTTTAGCACCCGTCTTCTTCTCTCCATAGCCATGACCTGAATGGATGCCAGGGGGAGAACTGATGAGTTTCAAACTCATGGGGAAAGCCTACAAGAGGGTCAAGGGCCTCGGAACAAACTGTGTAACATGCCGTGTTGTTGGAGGAATTGTCTAACAAACAGATCTCTGCTTGGATGGTACATTTGCAGCCTACAAAACCACTTGGTTGGTTTTTATAAATTTTTGCACGTGTCCTCAGATCTTCACATGGGACTTGGACACCCATCCACTCCCCTAATTAGTCCTTCAATTGCATTATTGTGTCAAATTGTTTGGTGATTTGGGACAAAACCATGTGGGAAAGAAATCCTCAGTTAAAACCCAACTGAATTCCTCATATGGTATATGCTGTATTTCAAGAACTGTCCTGATATGTGCTAGAGCTGATATTTCTCCATCTCGGCTGTATCCCACAGATCTGGCTTCAAGTCAGTGCTCCCATTGAGAATGATGTTTTCAATGCACCAATCTTCTCTTTAGGACAGCCATTGCACATACTATCAGGAAAAATGAGTCATACCTCTCCATCGATTACTCTTCGCTAATATCGTCAAGCTAATCACAGCAGGAAAGGGGGAGTAATATACAGATTCATGGCAGAGGAAATAAAGACATCAAACAACCAAGAAGGCAGCTGTGCCCAGGGTCAAGAAGATGGAATAGCAGTTCTCCTAGGCACACAGCCTTTCCTGAAAAATGTGTATCTGAGGACAACCAGAGGGTGTGGTAGCAGCTTGATGTGGAAAACTGACTGTATCTGATTTCAAGTCCTTCTATGGAGAATGCTCTGCTTTAAGCACTGGAGAAAGGAATTAAGCTGTAAAGCATCTTCTAGGCTTCCTTGCTAGAATTTTCTCAAGGTGTGCAATAAAAGCATGCTGTAAATTTGAATTGCACCAGTAGTTTAGCTATAGTCAATTACGGTGTTATCCGATGTCTTCAATTCCAAACGTGTCACTGCCATTACGAACCCTCTATCAAATGAACAAAGAATAAGTAAATACCTCTACTTAGTCTTTTTCATTCAGTCATTCCTCAAATACATATTGAATCTCTACTTATATTATTTATCTAATGCTGCATAACAAGTTACCCAAAACTTAGTGGCTTTACTCAATACACATGTATTATCTCACAGAGCTTATGGGCAGAGCTGGGTCCTCTGTGTCAAGGCCTTTCACAGGCTGTAAGCAAAGTATCCCTGGGCTGGAGTCATCTCAAGAATCGAACGGAGAAGGATCCACTGCCAAGCTGATGTGGTTTGTGCATCCCCAAGTTTCATGCAGGCTGTTGCCCAGAGACCACCTGCAGCTCCTTGCTGCGTGGCCTTCTCCAACATGGCAGCGTGTTTCATCAAAGCATGTAAGCCGAGAAGGCAATAGGGAGAGTCCATTAGAAAGACGGAAGTCAAAATCTTTTGAGACTTAATCACGGAGGTGACATCTCATTGCTTTGGCCAAATTCTATTGTCAGAAGCCAGTTACTAGGTCCCACCCACAGTCAAGGGGAGGGGATTTGACTGTGTGAATATCAAGTGGTGGACATCATGGGGAACCATGTCAGAGGTGCCAGGCTGCTCTGTGTTTAGTGTGAAGATATGGTGAAGAAACAAACAGACAAGGCTATCTCCCTCTTGAAGTTCTCAGTTGGGGCTTGAGATACTGAGTTATGAAACTCAACTGGAGATCAGGAGGCAAAGCAACAGGACAGAGAGATTGAGCCTTCCTAGTGGGTCCTGCATCAGGTGGATGAACGAGAAGTGGAGAGATGAGAGTTCCTCTAGAACTCAGTAGAGCAACTCCCAGTATAGATGGAGTATGTGGTTACTACTAAGAAATTAGAAAGCAGAAATAAACTCCCCCAATAATACTGATACCTCACGTCTCTTTATAAGAGAAGAATGCCTTTAATTTGTTTATTACAGATATCTTTTAATGCAAATTCATCTGGAACAGGTCATATCCTGTGTTATATCCACACTGAAGTGCAAAAGTCATCATGCTAATCCTATGTGTTACAGAGTAGAACTTCTCCATTGGGTTTTCTTGGCTATAATCTTTATGGAAGCAGACAGCTAGTCCTTTCTTCCATGGAGCCACTAGATGGGTTCAGCCACCAACCTTTAGGTTAGTAGTCAAGTGCAAACTGTTCGCACCATCCAGGGATCTCGAGTGGGAATAGAAGGTGCAAAAACCTGGATGCAAGATTCTTCATGAAAACAAATTTGATGGGGGAGGATGAAGCCATGGGTGGGGGAAGAGAACTAGGGTAAATTGAAGGGTTGATATTTCCTCATTATTTCAGAAAATAGCTCCTGCTTGCAAAATAGAAGTATAATAGTACTTTATACTATTATTATACCAAAAGTATGATAGTACTTTACTGTGGTCAGTAGAATAATGTCCCCCAAAGACACCCACACCCTTATCCCCAGAACCTGTGAATGTGTTACATACCATGGCAAACAAGGCTCCATAGATGCGATTAAAGTTAAGGACCTTGAGACAGGGAACCCTCCAACTCAAAAAAACTAAAACAAAAAACAAACCAGTTGTCATTAAGTCAATTCTGATTCATAGCAACCCTATAGAACAAAGTTGAACTGCCCCTAGGGCTTGCTACAGTCTTTATGGTAGCAGATTGCCAGGTCTTTTCTCCCTTGAAGTGAGTGGTGGGTTCAAACATTATCCTAGGTTAACCGGGTAGGTCCAGTCTAATCACATGAGTCCTTGAAAGTGGAAGAGGGAGGCAGAAGAGTAGGTCAGAGGTATGCCAGGACAGAAGAAGAGGTGGGAGAGGTTTGAAGTGTGAAGACGGAGAGGGCCGAGAGCCAAGGGATGTGGGTGGCCTCTAGAAGCTGAGAATGGCCCTCAGCTGACAGCCAGCAAGTACGGAAACATCAGTACTATAACTGTAAGAACCTGAATTCTGCCAAAGCCTGAACAAGCAAGGATAAGGATGCTCCCTTAGCACCTCCAGCAAGGAACTCAGCCCTGCAGATACTGATTTTAGCCCAGTGAGACCTGTGCTGAACTTCTGACCTACAGAACTGTAAGATAATACATCTGTTTTGTTCTAAACTTTTACATTTGTGGTAACTTGCCCCAACAGTCATGGAAACTAATACAGTTACTCATAGTGTTGAAAAGATTGAATTCATTAATATATATTTTTAAAACTGCCTGGGTGGTGCAAGTGGTTTGCTAACCTAAAGGTTGCCAGTTCAAACCCACCCAGCTTCTCCATGGAAGAAAGGCCTGGTGAGCTGCTACTGTAAAGGTTACAGCCAAGAAAACCTGATAGAGCAGTTCTGCTTGGCAACACATGGGGTCACCATGAGTCAGAATTCACTAGACAGCAATAGGTATATATTTAAAGTACTTGGAAACGCATCTGGCACCAGGTAAGCACTGTGCACATGTTTGCTATTACTGTGACCCTGCAACCCAGGAGTTCTTAGTTTATAGATGGAGAAACACTGCCCAGCTGACAAATGGCTTAAGGGATGTCTCCGCATGCTGTTTATTTCCAAATAAATCCTTTTTAATGATTGCATGTTGTCACGTAATAAGCTACAGTTTCCTGATGCCAGAACCCCAATGGAAGGTGACAGATGAACAATATTTTTAGCACTATTCAGTAAACTGAATAAAGCGCCCACTGACCTTTTAAGATCTGACATCCTACTTTTTCATTCTGGTAAAGTAATTTCCTTCTGGGTTTAGTTTAATGCATTTAGCACAGAAATAGATTTGGACCATATGTCAAATCCCAAAACAAATCTATTTCATATGTGCTTATCTATAAACCAAAAACTCCTGGGTTGTAGGGTTACAACTATGTGTCATTTACTATATGTCAGATACACATAGTAAATGCAGAACAAGGGGATACTGTGTGGTTTAAAATCAGAAAAGGTGTGTGTCAGGGTTGTAACCTTTCACCATACTTATTCAATCTGCATGCTGAGCAAATAAACCGAGAAGCTGGACCGCGTGAAGAAGAAGGGGGCATCAGGATTGGAGGAAGGCTCATTAACAACCTGCATTATGCAGATGACACAACCTTGCTTGCTGATAGTGAAGAGGACTTGAAGCACTTACTGACAAAGATCAACGGCTACAGCCTTCAGTATGAATTACACCTCAATATAAAGAAGACAAAAATCCTCACAATTGGACCAGTAAGCAACATCATGATAAATGGAGAAAAGATTGAAGTTGTCAAGGATTTCATTTTACTTAGATCCATAATCAACACCCACGGAAGCTGCAGTCAAGAAATCAAGCAATGTATTGTGTTGGGCAAATGTGCTGCAAATGGCCTCTTTAAAGTGTTAAAAAGCAAAGATGTCACTTGGAGGACTATGGTGGGCCTGACCCAAGCCATGGCAATTTCAATCACCTCATATGCATACAAAAGCTAGGCAACGAATAAGGAAGACTGAAGAAGAATTGATGCCTTTGAATAATGGTGTTGGTGAAGAATATTGAATATACCATGGACCTCCAGAAGAAGGAACAAGTCTGTCTTCGAAGAAGTACAGCCAGAGTGCTCTTTGGAAGCTAGGATGGCGAGACTTTGTCTCACATACTTTGGACATATTATCAGGAGGTACCAGTCCCTGGAAAGGACATCATGTTTGGTAAGGTAGACGGTCAGCAAAAAAAAAAGGAAGACCCTCAACAAGATGGACTGACACCATGGCTGCAACAATGGGCTAAAACACAGCAACAATTGTGAGGATATTGCAGGACCAGGCAGTGTTTCGTTCTGTTGTACATAGGATTGCTGTGAGTCAGAACTGACTGGATGGCACCTAAAAACAACAAACAACAGATTCGTTTTCAAGTATTTTAAATATGTATTAGTGAATTTAATCCTCATAACAACCCTATAAGTAAGTATAGTAGTATTCTATGGCTGCTGTGCCAGATTACCACAAATCTTGACACGATATTCATTTTTCTCCTTTTCTATTTATTCATCATTGAATGCCCAGCACCTGCATCCTAACACCCAATCAATCAGCACCTAGCACAAAATGGATGATCAGTAAGTGTTGACTGATTGAGATGGAATCACTGTAAGAAATATCAGGGTATTTTTACTGATTTTATCTTTTTAATCACTTCACATGCTTAATAACCAACCCTTAGGATCAAGATACTTATAAGTACTCAAGGACACCAAGATCTTTAGAATCAGTCTTACCATAAAAGAGTTTACTAACTTGTCGGGGACATATACGTACATAATCATAACTGGTAGTATAAGGCAATGCATTATAAGATGATGTCTTAGTTATCTAATGCTGCCATTACAGAAATACCACCAGTGGGTGGCTTTCTTTAAAGAACAGAAATTTATTTTCTCATAGTTCAGGAGGTTGAAAGTCCAAATTAGGGTCTTGGCCATGTTGATTCCTTCTGAGAGCCTCTCTTCTAGTTTCTTGGTGTCTACTGGAGTTCTTTGGTGTCTGTCTTCCCTCTCTCTGTGTCTATTCTGGATTCTTATATGCAAAAGCAATTAGGTTTAGAATCCATTCTACGCTGGTCTGACCTCAACTGATCTATTGGTTACATCGCATTAGATTGCATTGTAAAGGGTGACTACATTACATTGCATTATATTATATTATGGAAGGCAATCTGCTCTATCCAAGGTCAACTGATTTAATTACACTTAACTACTCCATAACAGCAACTAGACTAGTGTCTGGCCAAATCACTGAAACCACAGCCTAGCCAAGTTGACATATAAAATTAACCATCCCAGTTGGCGTGTTTCATGGCATGAAATGTGTGCTATATAGCATGCGGGGTGATCTCAGGCTATGCAAGAATGCGACACTAAATGACATTCAATCAGAAAACCACCCTGTTTTCCATCTTTCTGATTACTTTGAGAAAAAAGCCCCAGTTTCATGCTGGGCTGTGCTTAACACAATTGTCACACTTGGTTTGGCTCTCTTTGCAACTTTAAGACAATAAGCCTCAGGCTGTGAGGTCCAGGCTGACCCAGTGTGCAGCTAGAATTTAATCACACTGTTTGGCTCCCATTGTTCCTATTTCTATGGTTACCTTGTGTTTATGGCAAGTGAAATGCTTCTCTATGTCTACTAATGGAATGTTTTCTTTTAAAACTACTGCATTTAAATTTTTAGAAAGTGAAGTCAATTTAAACGAAAAAAAAAAAAGTAAATACTGCTCCAGTATGGCAACCATTACAAAAGTGTTATAAGAATGAAGTTTGGGAAATCATGTGATAAAATGTAGTTAGTGGTAGAGGCATAAGTATAATGTTTGAGAGGAAGGAGACACTGTTTCCAGCTGGGTTGGTTCTGTTCTGAGATGCCATCCTGGAAGGATTGGAATTTAGGAGCTGGGCAATGAGAAAGGAATAAATAGGGTTTGCCATGGCTGAGAATATGTTACATAGATAGGGAGCTGGGAAGTTCGAACTGAAACAGAAATGGCTTCCGAAGGCAGGGAGCAGAGCACTTCCACTGAAGTAAAGGTATGCATAAGGAAATTGTTATTGCTAGCTGCCATCAAGTCAGCCCCCGATTCATGGCAACCCTGTGCACATCAGAATGAAACGCTGTCCAGTCCTATACCATCCCCATGATCACTTGTAGATCAGACCATTGTAATCCATAGGGTATTCACTGACTGATTTTTGAAAGTAGATCACTAAGTCTTTCTTCCTAGTCTGTCTTAGTTTGGAAGCTCCACTGAAACTTGTTCAATATCACAGCAACATGCAAGCCTCCACTGACGGATGGTGGCTGTGCATGAGGTGCATTGCCCAGGAATTGAACCTAGTCTCCTGCATGCAAGGTGAGAATTCTACCACTGAGCCATCACTGCCCCCCCTGTAAGGAAGGAAGGATGAATAAACCTATAATGAGCTTGTGGAAGATCTCATTCCTTGGGTCAAGTCCAAAAGTTAAGAGTCACCTGCTTCTCTACAGAACTAGCTCCCAGGTACTCCATTGCAGCACAGTCTAGTGGCTCTTCCTACTCTTTGGGACCCTGTGTGACTATGCTGCTGTGGTTGCTTCAGTTTCTGTGGCTTTCCCTCATGCCTCAAAGCCTCTGCTGCACAGCTCACCAATAAAGGCTTCAGGTCCTGAGAAATCAGTCTCATAGCCCTCTGAAGAGCTAATCATTACTCAGTCTATTTATATGCCATTTCACCATTTGCAATGTGAAGCGAACAGGCTGCTCTCTTCCTAGGTTTTAAGAGCCTAGTAGTCATCCTAAGGAGTCCTGGTGGCACAATGGTTAAGTGCTTGACTACTAACCAAAAGGTTGGAGGTTCAAATCCACCCAGTGGCTTCATGGGAGAAAGACCTTGCAAACTGCTCCTGTAAAGATTATAGCCTAGAAAACCCTATGGGGCATTGCTGCTCTGTCACTTGGGGTTGCTATGAGTTAAAATTGACTCAACGATAATAACAGGAATCATCCTACAACCCTAGGAGATGACGTCCACTGAGCTCAACCTGAATATCCATGGCTTATTTAAAATTTGTGATGTTCTAAAATGTCCGCTTCTGTATCTGGGAGTCCCCAGACAGCCATCCTAAAGTTACTGTTGTATATTCCTCTTCCTATATTTGACAGTAAGGGAATGGCTAAAGTTCATGGGAGAGAGACATGGAGACAACTAGAGGTTCTCCAAGACTTTAAATTGCATAGATTTTTTTAATTCCCTAGATATATAGGATGCCCTCCTGAATGCAAGCATTAGCCCTAAAATCTGATCTTTCTAGCCTATAACATGAATGATAGTACTTCCTCTCTCTCATACTGCAGAGCCACCTGGAGTCTTTCTAATTATCTCAGGTATGGGCATGCCATTTCCAGTGCTGAGGAGGAACCACACAGGTATCCCAGCAGGGACGAAATAGGAGGTAAGCTGGTTTAGTGTCCTGGAAGAATAGGTTTTTGTCAGTTGGGTTTATCTGAGGGACAATAGGAAGTCTCTAAAACCGGTGAAGTGTTTCTTGTAGCCTGCCATTGCGCCTGACATTATCACCTATGATCAGTAACTAAGGTTTTTAAATTAGGCATTATGTCTCCACTGTTCCTATCCTTGGAGAAGTATCACTAGGAGCCATTAACATCTTAGCATGCATCAGAAACTTACTAGAGTATACTGGAGCACAAGATCCATACTTTTTGATAGTAAAGAGGCTTACGAGTGAATAGAGGGCTCCATACACAAACTTAGACAAACCAAAAACCTGTTGGTGTCAAGTCGATTCTGACTCATAGTGACCCCATAGGACAGAGTACAGCTGCCTCATAGGGTTTCCAAGAGCAGCTGGTGGATTCGAACTGCTGACTGTTTGGTTGGCAGCCAAGCTCTTAACCACTGCACACCAGGGCTCTGTTACGCACAAATTCATAGAAAGATTAAAATAAATGCTACATGTAAAGCATGGGATATATTGTTGTTGTTAGTTGCTGTCGAGTCAATTCTGATTCATGGTGACCCCATGTGTGCAGAGTGGAACTATACTCCCCAGGGTTTTCAAGGCTGTGACCTTTCAGAAACAGGTTGCCAGGCCTGGCTTCCAAAGTGCCCTAGGTGGATCTAACCTTTCAGTTAGTCGTTGAGTGCCTAACCATTTGCACCACCTAGGGATTCCTATGGAATATATCAGGACTCAATAAATTGTTATTATCACTACTTCTCACATGAGTCAAAATCCCACAGGCAGGAAGCTGAGATCCCAGTTTAAGGGTCTCTGTCCAGAGTTAGCCAGATGAGTTGCAGAGCCAGGACTAGGACTCAGACCCCTAAACTCAAAGTCCTGTGCGTGTCCCACCTTGAAAATGTCAAGAGATAGTCCTATTTGTATTGTATTTCTCAACAACACCATAAAGAACTTAAGATATTGTTTTCAACCATCAGCATAAAGAAAAGTGTTGTTAAAAAGAAAAACTTGTGGGAAATAAAGATACAGGTGGCAATTTAAATCTGTTAAATTGCAAAGAATCACCAAAGGATAAGAATTTTTAAGACTGCAATTAGTGTAATAAGAAAATGTCATGCCATGTACCAAGGAGATAATCAATTAACAATTCCTCCAGAATATTTGGAGAGACTCAGACTGACTGATAAAATAAAGCTCCTCTGCTAAAATTATGAAGGCAAATTTCCCAGGAATGAACAAAGAAATTACAGGGAGGGTAACAAGGCAGAAGGCAGGTAAAAATCTTCATTAGGCCAATTTTTACATATGTTGATTTGTCATCCAGTTTGGCTTCTTGACTTCTCAGGATCTCTCCAGGAAGGCCTTTGTTCTCACATTTCCAACTTTCTCGCTTTTTTACTCCTCTCTCCTGTTCCTCACAGTGAAGCCTACAAATAAGATGTCCTATTTTCTCTGGGCCTTGTTGGGTGATAGTCGTTCAAGCTGCTCTGGGTTAATTGTGTAGCGGGCAGCTAATGACTCAGCCTGCTTCCTCTTGAGACACATAGACATTGGACATAAGTCTTCTGGAAGCTTAAGGTCTTAACCCGCAGGAAGGAGGCTAATAAGAGAAACCCAGATAGGTGTGAAGGGGAGGATGAAGACACAGTAGCTGGTGGCAAAGCTATTTAACAGTAAACATCCTTCATCTGGGTAAAGTGGACAGCATCTCCTGAAGGTTGCTGGGAAGTTGAGCATGGTAGTTTTATCTTTACATTGGCCTCAGACTTTGTACATTTACCCTTATATCCACAAACTGAATTTGATCGGAACCTAGCCTCCATGTATTTAAGAATATATATGTATGTATATGAGAATCTGGAGCCTAGTTGCCCTCAGCAAAAATTATACCCATCTCAGCTAATTAGCTATGAATATGAAAAATAGAAGGAGCCCTGGTGGCTCAGTGGTTAAACACACGGCTGCTAATGGAAAGGTCGGTAGTTCAAATCTACCAGCAGCTCCGTGGCAGAAAGATGTGACAGTCTGCTTCCGTGAAGATTACAGCCTTGGAAACCCTATGGGGCAGTTCTACTCTGTCCTATAGGGTCGCTATAAGTCAGAATCGACTCGACAGCAGCAGGTTTGCTTTGGTTTGACAGAAAAATCGTCTTTATTCTTTTCCAGAAAAGATGACTATTTTTTTTTAAATTTCTCATATATGTTTAAAAGTGTTCAGAAGCAACATTTAATGTTCTTCTTAGACAGCATCATTGGGATTCAGATATATGAAGGCATATCAAAGCCAGTTAGTGAGGACCAGATGTGCGCTGATCCCTAGCCCATCAAACACGCATAGAATTGACGAAACTAATATCAAAGAGAGGTAGTTTAATTTGTCTCCTTCTAGAATATTTGCAAATGTAGAAAATCAAACTCTTGTTTATGGCAAATGCATCCAAGGCTCAAACTGAACAATAACATTTAGTATAGCTATTCAAGCTAGTGCATGCTGGTATATTTTTAGTGCTTTCTTTAATGAGGAGATGAAGAAACTAAACAGTTTACAGAATTAAACTAGATATGATTTCCCCCTTTCACGCCACTGGGATCTCTAATACACAAAACAAAAACAGGCTGTCCCACCGAGATGAGGCCAGAGCCATCTTGAGATGTTACCAGTGAATTCAGAAAATGTTTTCCATGCTCACAGGAGGGACGTGCACAGCAAGACTAATTGATAAAGCATAACTTAAATGTTAACTCACCATGGAACATTTGCTGTGCATCCACTGCCAAAGGAATGCCTTTAGGATGTTGTATCAGAGAAACTATTTAACTCCCCAATTTAACCAGGAGGCATGATAGCTCTGGGAAAATCTCTGCTCTGCAAAACAAGAGGGTAATAAATAATTAATTGAATTTTGTGAAATATGTAAGAAATATCAATTCAAGTTAGCATTTTTTTGGTCAGTTCTCCCATACTTGGTCAGATCATCGTACTTGTTGGAGATACTTGAAAACCCAAGTTTGTTCAAGGAAAATGCTGAAGACTCTCCTCCCTCTCAGGGCTAATGGAAAATCTTTGGTTTATGATAAAATATTTTTCTTGCATGCCTATTAGTATCTCATAAATATTTATGATCAGTTCCTTTGGTGGTTATTATGGATTGAACTATGTCCCCCAGAAACATCTGTGAACTTGGCTAGGCTGTGATCCCCACTATTGTGTGATTGTCCACCATTTTGTCATCTGATATGATTTTCTTACGTGTTGTAAATCCTATCTCTGTGAGGTTGATGAAATGCGATTAGCGGCATTATGTTAATGAGGAAGGACTCAATCTACAAGATTAGATTGTGTTTTAAGCTAATCTCTTTTGAGATATAAAAGAGAGAAGTGAGCAGAGAGGCATGGGAACTGCATACTATCAGGATAGCAATGCCGGGAGCAGAGCATGTCCTTCGGACCCCAGGTTCCTGTTCTGAGAAATTCATAGACCAAGGGAAGATTGACGACAAGGACCTTCCTCCAGAGCAGACAAAGAGAGAAAGCTATCCCCAGGAGGTGGTGCCCTGAATTCGGACTTGTAGCCTACTAGAATGTAAGAGAATAAATTTCTCTTTGTTAAAGCGGCCCATTTGTGGTATTTCTGCTATAGCAGCACTAGATAACTAAGACAGTGGTTTAAACAGAATAATTAAGTTTATTTCCGAGATCTAGACCCTTATATGGGGTGGTGTCAAAACTTGATCGGAAAAGTTTTGCGACATGCTTTCAGTGATCAAGACATAAAGTTTAGTTCCTCAATCCCAGTAGTTCTAAGACAGGATGGTAGGAAAGTCATATTACAATTTGTAATTGCCCACTCAACTTTGCATGTGTCAAGCAAGTCAAGAGTTCAGTCAAATGAGGATATACTCCAGATGATCTTGACTCTGTCCTGGATAATCCCCAGGCTTTCAGACCCGAAAGACCAGGTGAATTTTGGGGTCAAGCAAATGATATAAATGTCCCCCAGAGATAGTCAGCGATGGCTTAGAACTTCTAACTCAGTGTGAGGCCATGGGCTCCATTCATGGGAGAAAATCTAGCCACCATCAGCACCAGTTCATCACCATCAGCCAGGACAAGGCTGGACTTTTCTAACTGTGATTTGGGTAGAACCTCAGGAAGTGGCTCATGATTTAAGCATCCATGTAAGCACAGTACAGTTTCAGCTCTTTTGAATTCTCGTTGTCAACTTAAACTGTGGTCACTATGTATGGCAGGTAACTTCTGGCTCCTATTCATTTCAAATTTCCAGCATTTACTGTATCTACCCAGTTGCAATCGAGTCAATTTCGATTTTTTGGAAGACAAGAATTCTACCACTAAACCACCAATGTCTTCTGGGTGTTGCAAACTGTTAATATGTTTGGTTGCTAACTGAAAGATGGGGGTTAAAGTCCACCCAGAGGCACCGTGAAAGAAAGATCTGGCTATCTACTTCCTGAAATTCAGCCATTGAAAACCCCACGGAGCACAGTTCTACTCTGAGTCACGTGGGGTTGTCATGAGTTGGAGTTGACTCGACAGCAACTGAACTGGTTTACATGCTTCATGGAAGTTAAGGTACAACCTGGTGACTAAAGGAAGAAACTCTATTCTGAGGAAACATTTTCTTGGAGGCCTAGGTTCCAAAAAAAGGAGACTGTCTAGAGAGTCCTACCAAACCAGCATGTAGGTAGATATTATTACTGTGGTACATTTTTAGTGACTGGGTTTTCTTAACTTCTTACCTATGAGTGGATAATCCTACTGTCTCAGAGTCAGTAGGTTAAGTATTTTTCCATGGTTTTTTTCTCCTTAGTGGTAGTAATGGTACTTAATATTAACATGGCTTCATCATATACGTTCATTCGCAACCTCTGAAGTGGCTCTACTTTATTCAGTCAAAACACACTGCTTGAGCACCAGTATTGTCAGACACTGTTCTCCATGATGGGAACACAAAAATGACTAAGACATTGTCCCTGTTCTCAAGGAACTCCTGATCCTTGGAGGAAACAAACACTCCATTTACTATAACATGATATGCAGGTATATTCATGGGTTTCTAGGTATAAAGTGCTGTGGGAAGTCTGAAGGTAGGGTTGGGGACTTGTTAGCTGACACTTGAAAGAAAATCAGACAGAGAATTGGGGAAGGGCATCCAGGGAGAGGTAGCACATGTATTCAATGTTTAAATTCATCAGAAATCCAATATTGGAAGCGTTGAAGCCAGCGTTAGAGTTTCAGCTGCTTCTGTGCCAGGCACACATTTTATCATGAACATTCTCATTTTCACATAATTTAAGGAAATTTATCATCTTTGATTTTTTTGTCCTCTGCCAGCAAATCAATAAATTATTTTTTCTCCCTGCTTTCTTATAAGAAATCTCATTTTATTTCAGCCTGTGTTTCCCTTTCTGTTCATAAGTTTTAACAGTTTGAAATAGATACTTGCTGTATGTCACTGCCTTCATCTGGGTTGCTTATTCTTCCTGAAATACCCTTCCTTCCACCCATTGCCCCTATTCTTTGCACATTTTCTTCTACTCACTTTTATAGATTCTTACATCATCTATTCTAGGAAGCCTTTCTTGACCACCTCCCTTCCATGTGAATTAGATGCCCCCAGCCAGGTACTCCTAGACCACCCTGTACATGCACCTTCCATAGTGCTAACCACTCTGTACTATTACCAGTGGTTTGCCTGACTCCCTTATGCTTGCTCCTGCTTGGGAATCTTCATCTTTGATTCCTCAGTGATTAACATGGGACCCAGTACACAGAAGGCACTCATGTATACTGATGAGTGAATGAATGAATAATGTGGAAGAACTGAGATCAGAATCCAGGAGTTCTCACAAGGCTAATGCTCTTTCAATTCTTTTCCGATAAAAAGATCCCAAAAAGTACATGTTTTCTTAAGCATCAATTTAACCAAAATATATTTTGATTATTGAAAAGAAACTCCTGGAAAAAAAAAAAAGTTCCTTTTTTTATTTCCTAAATTTATGCCTATACTCTTCAAACGTTCTCTCTGTGGGTTGAAGATAGAATCATAATCCAGAAATACCTCAAGAGGCTGGAGTAAGGGCTAAATCTAAGAAGATGAAATCTGACCACGAGAAATTTAAGTTTTTGTACAAGTACATGATGGGGGAGAAACATGGCTTAGCAAGAGCATAACTGAAAAGATGTGAAAGTTAATTTGAAGGTAACTACAGGCTTCATATAAATCTGGAGAATGAGTTGGCCCTTCCGAAATTTAATGAGGTCTTCAGTCATGTTAATAAAAGTATCCTTTCTAAAATGAAGGAGGTAAAAAGTCCACTCTGCCTTGTTCTGGTTAGACTACACCATAGAATGATGGTCTTCAAACTGGCAAGTGATTATCCCTGGGAGTATGTAAAGACTTTGAAACAGAGCATGCACATGGATGCTTTTTAAGAGAATCCATCTCCAGATCGTCACCATCCGTATTCATTCTTTTCTAAACCTGATCTGCCTGAGAAAGTGACTACCACCAGCAATCATCATTTTTCCGTATTATGAAAGGAAGACATAGCTTTCACTCACCCTTGGTCTTACAATGGTTTAAGGCACTCTAGAGAAAAGAAAAAGAAAGAAAGGAAAAGGACAATCAGACAGCTCATTTAACCAAGGTAGTTCATTCAAATAATCTCCTCATCTCTCATTAAAAAATGTACTCACCATAAATTTTTTTAAAATAATCACTTATCACAATCTGTAAAAGGTTTATGCTCTGATTATTGCATATTATTGTTATTATAATGCACACTCAAAATTTTTAACATGTAAATCTTCATTGCAAGAGATGCATATTCTAAATTATTTCATTATTGCAGAGAAAAATTAGTGTGATTGGCATAAAATTTTAAGTATAAAAGTATATTACTTTAGGATAAAATTCTGTGGGGCAAGTGGAATAAAATTGAGTTCAAGGAGAAATAAAAGTGAATCTAAATCGTCCACAGAATACAAATGTATGTGTGTATTTTCAAAATTGATAATGGTAGGTATGAAATCATCTTGATGTTTATATTCCTTTGGATACATTAAAAAGAGTGATGCAATATTTTTATTTTTAAAGTCAATATTTCCAATATACTGTAAATTACATCCACAGCAACTATTTATATTTAGGGTTAAAAAGTTTTAGATGTCTACTGTAAAATGTCTAAAGGAGTATATAGTTTTTCAAGGTTCCTTTTAGAGGGTACTTGAGCAAAAAGGACCACGGTCCTGGCGAGTCACATTTCATTCTGAGCACAACTCCAAAAAAAAGACAGAGAGAAATGAAAAGGTGTTCAAGGAGGATTCAAAGGATGGGAAAGGTGCTTGAAATCATCTCAGATGAGAAATCCTCAAAAGTCCTATGAGTTTTTATTGATGGGGAGAAAAGCACCTACAGACACCTAACAGTGATCTTTAGATTCTTGAGGAGCTGTGGCTACAAAGATTTGGACAACCCACAGGGAAGGTTTTTCAGCCCATAGGTGAAAAATACAGATATTTTAGCTCCAGTTTTAATTTCCTTCAGGGTACAGGTCATTTTGTTCACTGCAGTACCCTAACACAGTGCTTGGCAAGTAGGAAGTGCATAATAAATATTTGTTAAATGACCGAGAGAACTTAGTATAAGAAACAAGTTTCCCCAAATTAAAGTTATCCAAGGATTAAATGGGTTGCCACTGGAGTTCCCTTCAGGGGATGCGTTCAAGTTTAAGTTTAATTAAAGGGGATTAACACAACAGAAAGGGAGAGTAGTGGTTCAGTGGTAGAATTCTCGCCTTTCCCGTGAGAGACCTGGGTTTGATTCCTGGCCAATGCACCTCATGTGCAGCAGCCACCACCTGTCTGTCAGTGGAGGCTTGTGTGTTGCTATGATGCTCAAAAGGTTTCAGGGGAGTATCCAAACTAAGACACACTAAGAAGAGACGCCTGACCTTCAACATCTGAAAAAATCAGCCAATGAAAATCCTATGGATCACAACAGTTCAATCCGCAACATGTTACGGAGATGGCGATGGACTGAGCAGCATTGTGTTCCATTGTGAATGGGGTCACCATGAGTCAGGGGCTGACTGGATGGCAGGTAACAACAACAATAACAACAACACAACAAAATAGAATGTGGTTGGCTGGGATAGATTTTTAGGTTCACCTCCAACTTTTCTCCTCTGGAATTCTAGATATAATTTCTCCTATACTGGGAAGAGCTATATGTCAGAAACCTAAATTATTACTAGATACAAAATTCTATTTTTTTTACATACACACATTTAAGAGACTATTTTCTCTCTCCATCATTAACAAGAATAGTTTTGTGCAAATAGAAGTCACTTTAGTATTGTTAGGCAATGTTGAGTTCAGTGTGGACATCAGTAATTTAATTGGGAGAACTTCAATAACCAGAATCAATTAGAACCTTAGCAAGAGTCAGGTGGCTGTGTTAATTTCTTTCGAACTTCGTGTGTGACTCACTAATTCAATAATTATGGCCAATATACTGAATTTTCCATCAGGACTATCTTAACTGAATCCAATTAAGCAAGGCGTCTGGATGCCTCTTGAAATAAGCAGCAGAAATTAAATTGAAAGAGGATTGTCAATTACATTTATTTCCAGGGAACTTAGACATTTTTCTTTCATTTTTATACTGGAAAATTCTCCCAAACTTTTTTAGTACAAAATTGCCATGTTTTCTCTAGAAAACAACAAAGTGAGACAAATATCAAGGTGATAGGAGTCCACACAACGTTGGTACCTTGAAACTTCAGTTGCCCCTCTCCATCCCTGCCATCCACTCTGATTTCTTCCCTCTATTTATAACCCTGACTTACTGGGCCCCTTTATTTCCAGGACTTGCCTCCTGTAACCCAGGATGCGATCCCATTCACAGTGGAAGAGAATGCTACCCAGTCCTGTGCCATCTCTATGATGGGCTGCAGATCGAACTGTTGTGATCTATAGGGTCTTCATTATTGTTATGAGTTAGAATCGACTCAACCGCGATGAGCTCTTCATGTGACAGAGAGAGAGCAGTGGAGGTTCAGTAGTAGAATTCTCTCCTTTCATGCAGGAGACCTAGGTTTGATCCCTGGCCGATATACCTCATGCACAACCACCACCTATCTGTCAGTTGAGGCTTACGTGTTGCTATGATGCTGAGCAGATTTCAGTGGAGTTTCCAGACTAAGACAGACTAGGAAGAAAGACCTAGTAATCTGCTTCTGAAAAACACTAATGAAGACCCTATAGATCACTACAGTTGGATCTGAGATGGCGCAGGACTGAGCAACATTCTGTTCCATTGTGAATGGGGTTGCCATGAGTCAGGGGTCTGCTAGAAGGCAGCTAACAATGACAACATTCACGTAATACCACAGACAGCTTCTCTTCCTTTTTTCTTAGTAAGGGAACCATCAATAAAATTCATGAGGAAAAAAATAAGATAAAATTCATTGTATTTCTTCCCCTTCTAAAAAACACTGAAGTTAGGTCTTCTACCAAGCCGTGGAGTCCTGTATCTTTAGGGAGCCCTTCCAAAGGAAGCCACAGGAACTCTATAAAAAGCATTGGCAGTTTCAGTCTAGTGGGCTCAGTGAATCTCTCCAGATATCTTCTTCCATCAGGATCCATTGTGAAATTCAGTATTTCTCTACTCACAAGAGTAATACGTGCCATCTCTTTCACTCTAAATCGTATTGTCATTAATATTTTTCTGTTTAATAAAGAGATATTACCAGAGTTTGTGCCCATACTACCTTTGTAAAAAGAGATGTAATGGAAAGCCAGAAATCTGGGCCCATGTCCTAGCTTAACTGCTGACTAACTGTGCTTCTCTGGACTTCGGTTTTATGCAATTTCCATAATAAGGGGATAATGGACACTATATGCTATCCACATAGGAATATTACATCCCTGATTCCTACAATAGTATGAATAATATAATATAAAATATGGATAAGAAATGGCCAACTTATTTTATTTTCCTGTTGTCTCCTCTCCTTTTCCTTTTCGCTCTTTTTAGCAAATCCTTCCATTTTAAGTTTTATATTTAAAATTGTCTCATTTTTTCCCTCAACTTAAGATACGAATGGTCTATATACCAATAAATTACTCCTTTCCTACAGTAGAACAACCTGTTCTTTTGTTTTATTCCTTCAACCCAGCGATGACCTCTCTGCCAAAATGATCTTCTGTTCTGGGTATTTGTTTGCCTACCTGTCTGGTAGCTCCTCTTGGTATATTGTGCTCTTTTTTTTAAACTTTCTGCCAAGCTAGCACAAAATGGGACAGATAACAAAAACCCTGAGGCCCAGGTCTCCATGACTCCACATCCCAATCTTTGAGAGCACAAGAGATGTTACTCTCCTCATTAAAGTCTATTTGTTGGTCTCCTATTATTTCATAAGCTTACCTGGACCAAAGTCAAGTTGTTAAAACGAGTTGTCGCATTTGTCTCAATCCTTGCTTTATTATCATCCCTCCTTTCCCTGTTCCATTTCTCATCTTCCTTTCTGAGGGGGGATCATGCATGTTGAAGGTGAGAAGACACAGATGGTGGAAGCCAGAACATCAGTGCTTAAATTCTGTCTTCACGACTTGCCTGATATGTGACCTTTGGCAAGCTATTTACCGTTCCTGAGCCTGTTTCCTCACCTGTATAAAGGGGATAATAATAGATAATAATAACTAATTTAAGCAAAATACTATGAGCGAAGACAACATTTTAGAAACTAGAAGATGAGTAAACAATAAGTGATAGCTGTCTTTGTACCAAGTATGATTCTGAGTGTTCTCTTGTCAAGTGCGGTGTTATTGAACAATATGTTCTTGTTTTTAGCTTCCATAGAGTTGGCCCCCAACTCATGGGGAACCCATGCCCAACAAATTGCTTCCATGTCCTGTGCCATCCCGTTGATCAGTTGAAGATCAGACCGTTGGATCCATAGGGTTTTCTTTGACTGGTTTTTGGAAATAGATTACTAGGCCTTTCTTCCTAGTCTGTCATGGTCTGGAAATTCTGCTAAAACCTGTTCAGCATAGTAGCAACACACAAGCCTCCACTGACAGATGGGTGGTGGCTGTGCATGAGGTGCATTGGCCTGGAATTGAACGTGGGTCTCCAGTACGGAAGGTGAGAATTCTACCACTCAACCACTGCTGACCTCACTGAACAATATAATGTATAGTAAAAGTAATCGTTTTTGTTATAGAGGCCATGGGGCTATTAAGTCTCTAAATACTCTCTCAGTAAGCAGTATCTCATGGGTAAAACATGAAACAATGGTACATGAAGAAATAATAAAAACAAATGTTCAAGAGAACAAATCTTGAAAAATACCTGATGCTTCATTACATAATTTTCGCTGTGTTTTAAAAAGACAATATTAAGTAAAGAAAAATACCTTTTAAATGCACAGTTGACAATGTCAATGATTTATTTGAGAAGTTATTGATCCTCTTTTATTAAATTTTTCTCTTTCATTAGAGCTTACAAAAATAGATTACTGTAGAAAATATTTTGGACACATTACTACCCAACTATTGTAAGTTGATTGTTAATATTATCCTTTGAAAAATAAAACTGGATAGGTATTATCAAGGAGCCCTGGTGGCATAGTGGTTAAGAGCTTGGCTGCTATTATTATCAAATTACAATGCTGTTAGTTTTGACTTTTCACCTTTCTTCCATAGGCTAGTCATCATCAATAATGTTCTATAAAAATTTTCACTAGGGAGCATATTTATCAATAACATAAGTTTGTGCTTTTTTTAAAAATCAGGATCTTGAGACTTCTGAATGTGAGTCATTTGCTATACGCTCACTCCCAAGCACATGTACGAAACATTTCCCTGAAACACAGCTTGATAATTTGCTCCTATTCACTAAACCAATTTTCACCACGTAACATTATTTGATTATAGCTTGAATACACCCACCTCCACACACACTTTACAAATAATTGGGCTATCAGTGAGTAAACATCCTATGCAATTCTGGGTGAGGGCAAAAGCAGTTTTACATATGCCACAAGTACGAGAATGCAGATGTATACACATACTCAGAGTGAGAAGAAGAAGAAGGTAGAGCAGGAGGAGAAGGAAGAGGAATGCAAAAAGCAAATACAGAGGAGGGAACATCTCAAAGGAAGGGAGATACAAAGTTGAGTTTGGATGCCTAAATAAACCCAGTTGAAGTCTGGGTCAAAGTTATAGATCTTTACAAACATTTGTAGTACAAACTTAGAGAAATTTAAAGAGAAAATAATGGAGATAGGTAAGTCACAGTATTATTTGTCACAGTTATCACAACCCTTCAACATTATTCAGTCCTCACAGTACTATATGGTGATAAGTAACAAAGGCACTATAACCTATACTTAGATAAATTCACATATTAAGACAATAAATGTTACATACAGATAGATGTAAATATTATACATATGTACACACCTACTTCTCACTTCTCAATATCTCATTGTCCAATATTTCACATCTACGACAATGGTAAAAAATCTACTGACTATGTTGCATATGTTAACAACATATATCTAGCAATAATGAACACCAAGGTGGGAGGCAAGAGTAATGCTGGCTGTGATGGTTAAGGTAATGTGTTAACTTGTCTGGGCCATGATTCTCAGTGGTTTGGCAGTTATGGAATGAGGTAGTCATCCTCCATTTTGTGCTCTGACGTGGTCATCGTCCATGTTTGCATAATGCTGATTTTCACGTAATGACTCAGTCTTTAGAATTTAACCGTGTCTATAAGTGAGGAGTGGGTGTATTTTTTTTTAAAGGACAAATACACGCACAGAAAGGATACCCACCAGCTTCAAAATAGTGGTTACTTCTGGGGAGGAACAGATGGCAATAAAATGTCAGGGCTTCAACTATATCAGCAATATTTTAGTTATTTAAAAAGTGGTATGTATTGCATGAAGCAAATCTGATACAGAAGACCTCTTTCAAGTTCTAAAAAACAAAGATGTCACTTTGATGACTAAGATACTCCTGGCCCAAGCTGTGGTTTCATGCATGTTAAAGCTGGACAATGAAAAAGAAAGAAGAATAATTCGTATGTTTGAATTGTAGTATTGGCAAAGAATATTGAATATACCATGGATGGCCAGAAGAAAGAACAAATCAATTTAGAAGAAATGTAACCAGAATGCCCCTTAAAAACAAGGATGGCAAGACTTTGTCTTACTTATTTTTGGGCACATCATCAGGAAAGACCAATTGCTAGAAAAGAATATCATGTTTGGTAAAGTATAGGGTCAGCAAAAATGAGGAAAGTCCTCAGTGAGATGGATTTACACAATAGTCTCAACAATGGGCTTAAATATATCAAAGATCATTGAAATGGCCCAGGATGGGTCAACATTTCATTTTGTTATACATAAGGTCACCATGAGTTGGAGTTGACTCAGCTGACAACTAACAGCAAACAACACATGGGGAAGATGGAAATGTTCATTATTTTCATTGTGATGGTGGTTTCATGGGTGCGTATGTAGGTCAAAACTTATCAAACTGTACATTTAAATATGTAAAGTTACATGTAATGTATGTCAATTAAACCTCACTAAAGCTGTTAAAAAGCAAAATCAAAAAATTATATGAAGAAAATATGACAATAGATAATCTGGTATATTTGAGTTTTGGTACATGGTTGTCTGCCATAACCTTCTCAAGATGTCTTAGTATGTCTCATTTTCTAAACAAATAAAAAAAAATACAATTTTGTCTAAAGCAGAAATAAATGTAAAATGATGCAAACTTCTTTTTCTTTTTTTGTCTAAAAGAATTACCTCTTTACAAAATGTCTGAATTTGTATCTGCTGAGTATCGGTGAGCAAAAATGCTGATTATGGAATGAAAAGTGAGGGGCTACATCAGACAGACCATTATAAATGTGGTGTTTGTGCTTCCCTGTCAGTGTTATAAGAAATCCTCATGATGTTCTCCTTTTACTCCACAAAGGAGACTGTTTACCCCTTTTTGTCAGGGGAGGGATGCATCTTATACGTTCAACAAAACTTGGGAGATCCCATTGCCTTCGTCTATCCTCATGGGCTTGTTACTATTTGTCCAGCAGCTGTACCGGCTTCTTCTCTAGCGCTTCTGCCTCAGCAACTTCTCCTCATCTGATCTTTCCAATATGTCCCCACCAAAGCAATCTCCCTACTACTTTCTATTTCCCTTTTGTAAAACGGGATTTTGTGAGTCTCTACCACTAGCATTGTTGTAAGATTAAATAAGTTAATACATATTGAAGCACTCAGAAGTGCCTAGGATCAAGTTGTGGTTGTTGCTAGTTGCTGTCATGTTGATTCTGACTCATGGTGACCCCATGTGAGCAGAGAAGAACTGCCCGATAGAGTTTTTAAGGCTGTGAACTTTCAGAAGCAGATCTCCAGACCTGTATTCTGAGGCCCCTCTGGGTGATTAAGAACCACCAACCTTTCAGCTAGTAGTCAAGCACTTAACCTTTTGCACCACCCAGTTTCCTGGAGGACAAAGTTAGTATACAATTAACACTATTTATTTTATATATTATTACTTTGCTAAAAATAAGTGTTGCACTTATCACACTCTCCTTCTGTCTTAGGCTGGGTTCTCTAGAGAAGCAAAAGCAGTAAAGCATAAAACTATATATAGAGAGAGATTTATATCAAAGAAACAGTTCATGCAATTGTAGAGGCTAGAATGTCCCAAGTCTGTGGATTAGGATAGCGGCTTCTCCCAGTTCACGCAGCTGCAGCGGCTGGCGAACCCAAGATCGGCAGGTTGGAAAGCAGGGCTCTGCTCACAGGCTGTGAAGATTGATGAATCCCAGGATCAGCAGATAAGCTGATAGCTCAAGTCCCAAGAACCGGAGGTCAGATGAGCAGGGGGCAGCCACAGGATCCAGAGCAAACAAAAAACCAGAATGTTTGCTTATATTTGGATGCAGGCCACACCCCCAAGGAAACTCCCTTCCAATTGATTGGCTACTCACAGCAGATTTAATCATGTGAGTGATCACATATAAACACTGAGAATCAACCAGCCAAGTTGACCCACAATCTTAACCATCACACCATCTTCACCCCTGAAGAAACAGGTAATAGTTGCTTATTGTCTTCAAAATCAAGTCCAACCTTCTGATGACTCCTTGCTCTGACCCCCATCCACTGCCTTAATGATTTTTACTATTTTCTTTACAAAAATTGCTTTAGCCAAGTCTACTCTATTTTCATTCTAAAAAGTTATACATATTTCCATTTTGCTACATCAACCATAAATCTTCTGAGATCACCATAGGCCTTTGAATAACTATTGCCTACCCCTAAAATCTACTTGCTTCTAGTATCTGAGCTACCCATGTTGACACTTGGAATACACACAGAAAAGAGAAATCAAAATAAGATGGTATCATATTTTCCCAATTAGACTGTAAACTCTTTAAGAGAAAGGACTATCTGAATTTTATGCTCCTATGTTTGACACAGAGCTCAACACATAGTAGGAACTCAGTACATGATGGCTAAAAAACCAGGGTGGAGGAAGGATTGCTCGAAAGTGAGGGTTATCCTATTCCAAACTACTTTTATGTTATATTTGAATTCACTACTTAGCTCATCAAGGAGCCCTGGTGGTGCAATTGTTAAGCACTCAGCTGCTAACTGAAAGATGGGTGGTTGGAACTCACCAGCTGCTCAGCGGAAGAAAGATGCAGCAGTCGGCTTCCTTAAAGATTACAGCTTTGGAAACACTATGGGGCAGTTGTACTCTGTCCTATAGACCTGCTATGAGTCGGAATCAACTCGATGGCAACAGTTCGGTTTTTGGTTTTTGTTTAGCTCATCATTTCCCATCCTTTTTACTTTCTCTTTAAAAGGTTGTTGTGTGCCATCAAGTCGATTCCGACTCATAACAACCTGTAGGACAAGGTAGAATTGCTTCGTAGGTTCTCCTAGTTTGAAATTTTCATGAGAGCAGACCAACAAGTCTTTTCTCCCATGGAGCTGCTGGTGTTTCCAACTTCAGACCTTTCGGTTAGCAGCCTAGCGCTTAACCATTGCAACACCAGGGTTTTAAAACTCGTCGCCATCAAGTCAATTCCGACTCACAGTTACCCTATAGGATAGAGTAGAACTGCCACATAGAGTTTCCAAGGCTGTAAATCTTTAAAGAAGAAGACTTCCACTTCTTTCCTCCCTCGGAACAGCTGGTGGGTTCGAGCTACCCATCTTTTGATCAGCAGCCGAGTGCTTAACCACTGTGCCAACAAGTCTCCTTCACCAGGGCTCAGGGTTCTAATTTTTTTTCCCGAGGCTTCACAGTGGTCTGGACTAAAATCAGCTGCCATTACTGGCCAGGGTGAATCCAGGTTGATTACACTCTCCCATAAGCAAATGTTAAGGGAAAGCCAAAGGAGCATAATCCAGCAGGGAAATTTCTGGCTCTCACAAATGTAGTTGATTTTTGCCTGCAAATGAAAAGCACATACAAGAATCTACAGTAGGGACCAAACCTAGCAAAATCAGAAAACAGTAGCTACAGTCCCAAATCCGTCTCTTTCTCCACCTTCATTCATGTCCCCAGTTCCTTTCTGCTTGTCCCTAAGTGTCTCAGGGCAGCCAGAGGAACTGACCAATGCCATGATTTACATGCCTGTATTTTGTTCCCTATGACATGGATCTAAATTATTCATCAACTATTATTATCCCCATTTTATGGATGAGAAAACTTGTAAGTTCAATAGGTTAAGTAACTTGCCCAAAGATTTTCAACAGGTAAGTAAAAGAGCCTTAAGCTCTCAGCTACTAATTGAAAAGCTGGAGGTTCGAACCCACCCAGAGGTGCCTCAGAAGAAAAGCCTGGCAATCTGCTTCTGAAAGGTCACAGCTATGAAAACCCTACGGGGCAGTTCTGCTCTGCACACATGCTGCTGCCATGAGTCAGAATTGACTCATTGGCAACTGGTTGGTTGGTTAAGTAACAGAGCCAGGGTTCAAAGCCAGGATTGCTTTATTCCAGACTCCACTGAGCAAAACTGTCTCCTCTTGCAGCTCACTGCATAGGTGATTTGTCTACTTTTCCTTCGGGAATGGCAGGTTCTGTGGGTGGTGTGCTGAAGAGAAGGGGTAGTACTAGAATGTACAGTTCAGTGGTCCCCTTTGTAAACAATTTCAGATCAGTCTCCAGAATCTTCCCTGCAGACGGACCGAGACACATAATTACCTGAAAGAAGAAAAAGATAGCCAAGCCAAATTATTTCCTTTACACCTCAATTCTAAATGCAATCTTAGAAAATTATCTTGCTTCAATGTTCTCGAAAGTTTGGAAATTATGTTTTTCCAAAGCAATTTGCCAAATTCAGTGGACTTGGATGTTTCATTACTAGATAGACAGTGGAAACCCTGAGTTCCTGACAGCAACAGAGCAGGATGAAGTCATTACTTTTTCACACCTCGTAGGGCCATGAGCTGTTAAGATTAGGTTCACTAAACTGACTCTGGAGAGGTGGCTGAGTCTCTATTGCCTCTAGGTAGTTTAAATGCAATTAAACAGCTGTGCCCCGGGAGTCCATGTTGCCAAATTGTCTCAGCCTCCATTGTAGTGAGTAGAGCATGCTTTTTATCTCAATTATATTAAAAAAAAAATGCAGAACTGAAACAAACGTGCATAAATATTTAGCAGTGACACAGACGGCTGTTCAGAAGGCAATACTTGCTTGCTGATCAAGATCAGTGATCCTCAGACAGGGCTACTCATAGTCACCTGGGAGCTTTATAAAAATATCAGTACCTGGGACCCACCCCCAATCTCTGATCTAGATAATATAGAAAAATAAATAAATAAAATAAAAGCCTAAGCTTAGCTACAATAACTGTACTATCCATTTTACCAGTTGAAAATAATAATTTCAAAGAAACTTCATTTTTACTTGGAACCCTGGTGGCACAGCGCTTAAGAGCTTGGCCACTAACTAAATGGTCAGCATTTCGAATTCACTAGCCGCCCCTTGGAATCCCTATGGGGCAGTTCTACTCTGTCCTGTAGGGTCTCTGTGAATTGGAATCAACTTGCCAGCAACAGGTTTGGTTTTTACTTGAATAATGTAGAATTAGTCACACCCAGAATGTCTTAATCTGGAATCATAATGTTTGCAGGGCATGTTAATGATGTCAGTACCTCTGGCCTTTTTGACAACACAAGCATTTTCAAGCGGCTTTTATGACAAACTTTGTTGCTCCTGAGGTTTTGTCTATGAATTGTGCCAGAGCCAGAATAAGAATGGGCATGCTGGGAAGATAAAGGCATGGTTTCTCTATCTGCTCTGAGAGGGAAAGAGTTTTTGCATTAGGCCTGAAGAGAAAGAAAAGTTCATATTATAACCAATAACCATTGAATGTCTATCATGTACCATGTTGTTGTTGTTGCTGGGAGTTGTCAAATCGATTCCCACTCACAGCAACCTCATGTGACAGAGCAGAACTGTCCCATAGGGTTTTCTTGGCTATCATCTTTACAGAAGCAGATTGTCTGATCTTTCTACCTTGGAGCTGCTAGGTGGGTGCAGCTGAGCACTTAACTCTTGCACCACCAGGGCCCCTATTATATACCATGAAATGCCTTAAATATTAAGTCTCATTTAATCTCCACCAAATCTACACAAGATTGGTATTCTTAATTCCCATTTTATGGATTCAGAAATACATATATTGGAGATCAGAGAATTTACATTACTCTTTCAATGTCCCACAGTTAGAAATTGATGGAGTCAGAAAGCAAAACTAGTGACTGCCTGATTCGAATGTCGTTCTCTTTCTATAACTTTGTATCTTCTTCCCATACAAGCTTTCCCTTACTTTTAATTAATTATACCCTTGAAAGCCCACTCTTACACCTACAATTGATTTTACGTCTAGTATTTTCCATGCGGAGTTCCTGAGTGGTACAAACAGCTAAACTCAGCTGTTAAACAAAGGTTGGAGGTTTAAGTACACCTAGAGGCACCTTGAAAGAAAGGCCTGGGGATTACTTCCAAAAAATCAGCCATTGAAAACTCGATGGAGCACAGTTCTACTCTGACACACATGGGGTTGCCATGAGTCAGAATTGACGCCACAGCAACTGGTACTGTTTTATTTTTCATGCACTATCCATCCATTACACAGACCAGAAAGCAGTTAACACCTGCAGTGACATGGACGTGTGAAGCTCAGCCCTCTATCAAGAGGCCTGCTGTGGGGAGTGGGGAGTGGGGAGTGGGGAGCAGGGAGCATCCTTGACTGAGCCTCAGCTGCTCGCCTTTGCATCCACCACTGGCTTCATACCGAGGCCATGCTTCCGCCAGCTGCTCCCAACCAATGACTGAGCATGGTTGGGATATTAGTGCCATCCTGTTCCAGGTGACACGGAACACTTCCAGTGGGCAACATTTGCTTGGGGACTGTTGCCTGGCCTGGCTGAAACTTTCTCAGAAGTACACTGCAGTTTGGAACTCTTCCGACCTGAGCCTGCCTTCCTTCTCCCCTCTCACAGAAATCCATCATGGTCTGAAGGATTTCTCTGCCTATTCCTGCTCCTTTGCCCTTTATCGCATATAGCCAATTCCCCTGATAAATCTCTTGGCGTCTATTCCCATCATGGAGGCTGCTTCTCAGACGACACGAAGCAGCACAATACCCGGTTCCACCTCTCTCTCCTCCACTAACTGAGCTGGAAGTCTTTCAGTTCTGGGTCATAAACTGTGTTCTTCTCCTCTATATCTCCATTACAACTGCTCTGGTTCAGTCCCTGGTCCTCCAGATTGTCCAAAGTTAGCTTTCTCAAATGAAAAGCTGATCCTACTGCACTAGTACTTATTGCTGTTGTTGTGTGCCATTGAGTTGATTCTGACTCATAGCCACTCTATAGGACAGAATAGAGCTGCCTCATAGGATTACCTAGGTTGTAAGCTTTACAGAAGATTGAAGTAATCTCTACTGAAGATTGAAGACTACAGTCTTTCCTATGGATTACACCTCAACATGAAGAAAACAAAAAATCCTCACAACTGGACCAGTAAGTAACATCATGATAAACAGAGAAAAGATTGAAGTTGTCAAGGATTTCATTTTAATTGGATCCACAATCAACACCCATGGAAGCAGCAGTCAAGAAATCAAATGACACATTGCATTGGGCAAATGTGCTGTAAAAGACCTCTTTAAAGTGTTAAAAAGCAAGGATGTCACTCTGAGGACGAAGATGTGCCTGACCCAAGCCATGGTATTTTCGATTGTGTCATATGCACTGGAAAGCTGGACAACAAATAAGGAAGATCGAAGAATTGATGCATTTGAATTACTGTATTGTCAAAGAATATTGAATATACCATGGACTGCCAGAAGAACAAACAAATCTGTCTTGGAAGAAATACAGTCAGAATGTTCCTTAGAAGCGAGGATGGTGAGTCTTTGGAAAAGGACATAATGTTTAGTAGAACAGAGGGTCAGTGAAAAAAAGGAAGACTCTCAATTAGATGGAGTGACACAGTGGCTGCAACAATGTGCTGAAACAGAACAATTGTGAGGATGGAACAGGACTGGGCAGTGTTTCCTTTGTTCTTTTGTACCTAGGGTTGCTATGAGTCAGAACCAACTCAATGGCACCTAACAACAGCATAACAATCTTTACAGAAGGAGCCCTGGTTGCGCAGTGGTTAAGCGCTCAGTTGCTAACCAAAAGTCGGTGGTTTGTGCCCAGCCACTCTGCAAGATAAAGATGTGGCAGTCTGCTTCCGCAAAGGTTACAGTCTTAGAAACTCTACGGAGCAGTTCTACCCTGATCTATACGGTCACTATGAGTTGGAATTGGCAAGTGGTTTGTTTTCTTGTGGGGGAGGGGGCAAATCTTTACAGAAGCAGATCGCCAGGTCTTTTTTCCCACGGAGCGGCTGGTGGTTTCCACCTGACCTTTTGGTTAGCGGCCAAGAATTTAATTATTGCGCCACCAGGGCTCCTTCAGTTGCAGTGAAGTTGTCACCAGCTCAGTGAGACCTTATGTATAACAGAACAAAATGTTTCTGGGTCCTGTGTCATCTTCAGGATCACTGGTATAGCTATTGTTACAGCTATTGTGTCAATTCTTCTCGTAGAGGGTTTTTCATTGACCCTTTACTTCACCGATCACAATGTCGTTTTTCTAGTGATTGGTCTTTCTTGATGATGTGTCCCAAGTAAGCAAGTTGAAGTCTTGCCATCACTAATACTTAAGCCTCTGAAATGGCTCCTCATCTTCTTCAGGGTAAGACTAAAGTCTTTCCATGACATCTGAGTCCCTCCTTTACCTGGCCCTGCTTCCCTCACCACCCAAGCTCCAGCCAGCCTGAGGGTTTTCTGCTGCTTCATGCCTCTAGCTGTGGAATATGAGTTTTCCCTCACCCTAAATGCCACATGTATGTCAGTTTGTCGTACTGTGGGGGCTTGTGTGTTGCTGTGATGCTGGAAGCTATGCCACCAGTATTCAGATACCAGCAGGGTCACCCATGGTGGACAGGTTTCAGCTGAGCTTCCAGACTAAGACAGACTAGGAAGGACTCAGCAGTCTACTTCTGAAAAGAATTAGCCAGTGAAAACCTTATGAATAGCAGCGGAGCATTGTCTGATATAGTGCCGGAAGGTGAGCCCCCCAGGTTGGAAGGCACTGAAAAATGACTGGGGGAGAGCTGCCTCCTTAAAGTAGAGTCGACCTTAATGACATGAATGGAGTCAAGCTTTTGGGACCTTTGTTTGCTGAAGTGGCACAACTCAAAATGAGAAGAAACAGCCGCAAACATCCATTAATAATCAGAACGTGGAATGTCAACTGTAACAATGATTGTGAGCACGGCGCAGGACCGGGCAGTGTTTCTTTCTGTGGTACATAGGGTCGCTATGAGTCGGAACAAACTCGACAACATCTAACAACAACAACAACAAATGCCACACCTTCTGCACATGCCAGAGAATATAACAAGGTTTTCAGTTTGAGAGAGTAAATGATTTTGCCATAGTCTGTTTCCCTTTAGGTTTTTTTTGTCTTCTGTTTTTTTTAAGTTTGCCTGAAGTGGCTAAAAAATTATTTTTCTTATTCATACTAATTGATCTAATGCTTCTTTGAGGGGTTTATCCCATGGAAACAATCAGATATGTGCAAGAAGATTTATATACAAGGCTCACTCAGTAGTGTTTTTCAGAATAACAAATAAACAAAAAATTTGAAATAACCTAAAGATTCAATAAAAGAAGAGTGGTTACATAAATAACAGGACTTCCATAACCAGGAAAACTATTTAGACAGTAAATATAAAATTGCAAATAATAATGTCTTGAAAAACTGTTTACTTTATAAGTAAAAAAAAAAAAATGTAGATTTCGACCATCCGTGTCTTGGGTGGTTCAACTTGAAAGTGCATGAGCATCTTATCTGTGGATACAGATAGAACAAGTGAAAAGATTTACATCCTCTGAGGAGACGAGAAAGTATGGCGTCTCTAGTTTTCCTTGGTATCCTTTTCTTCCCCACATTTTCTCCCATAAACATATTCTATGTTATAACCAGAAAATAAATTACAAAATTAAAAAGTGTTTGAAAAGCTTCTGAAAGAAACTTTCTTCTAGCAATCATAAGATTCTGTCAGCCGTATCCTTTAATGTACCTTTTTGCAAAGCTTTCTTTTTACATGGGAGGAGAAATTCCTCTACACCAGAAAAAAAGGAAAAAAAGACCCCAAACATTCTCAGACTAAAGAAGAGATTATGATAGTGCCGAAAATGTTGAGAGTATGGGTTTAAAGAGTTTTTTTTTGTGGGGGGTGGGGTGGGGATGGGGGGTTTAGAACAGTGCTAAAATTTAAAAGCTGCTCATAGACTAAATAATAAATGTATAATAATGCCTGAAGAACAACAAAAAACATTGCTTTTAAATTGAAAACAAGTTTTTGAATTTAAGCTTGACATCAGATAGTACATTATGATTAACATTACACAGGTCATCACATTTAGTCAAGAAATGCATATTTATTGAGAATAAAATTAGTAGTCTTTTATATGATGAAGTTGGTAGACTTTCTACTCTGGGAGAAAAAATAACAGCAACAAACATACATTTCTAACTAGTAACAAAAGTCACTTTAAAAGTTATTTTCATTTGTTGTTGTGTATTATTCCTCCTGACTCCAAGCAAATGAATGTTTGGACTTATTTTCCTGTTTTCACGTGATTCACAAAAAAATGGGGGGGGGGATTTTCCATTTCCAAAGTAATAAAACAGGATCAATAAAATAAATCTCACAGCACCGTCATTTCACTAAGACTGTGAGCCACTTTTTTGATGAGTCTTGATCCAGTTTAATTCCAACAACTAGCAAAGGTGCACTTCTCAGATTCTCCAAAATAAATGTATGGTTTAATGAAATGGAAATTGTCTAGGCCAGTGGTTCCTAATCTTTGTGAAGCTTCATCCCCAATTCGTTTGATTTCCTGGCACAATTCTCAGACCTGCATTTTCCCCCTCACTCCCTTCTACAAAATGGTAGAGAAATGCAATTTCTTTAAGCCAAAAACATCCAAATCCATTGCTGTCAAGTCAATTCTGACTTATAGTGACCCCATATGTTGCAGAGTAGAACTGCCCCATAGGGTTTTCTTGGCTGAAATCTTTACAGAAACAGATCGCCAGGTATTTTTCCCATGGCAAGGTTAGGTGGGTTCAAACCACCAACCTTTAGGTTCATGTTTGAGCACAAACAATTTGCGCCACCCGGGGCCCTCAATTTCTTTAAGCAATAAGATTCAAAATAAATTCGATTTTCAGATTCCTTTGGTATTAAAGCAGAATTATCAAACACTTCTCTGAACATATCCTAAAATATTGAAGGTCACTGCAATACATGGGGAAGGTAGTGGTTGCCTTTCTACAAAGCCAGGAGAGCTGACTTTGAAAGAAATCTTTGGAACAAATGGAATCAAAATAGGATGAAAAGAAACCTGGGAGAAACCAAAAAAAAAAAATGTAAACTTATTGCCCTTGAGCCACTTCTGACTCATAGTGAACCTATAGGACAGAGTAGAACTGCCCCATAGGGTTTCCAAGGAGCGCCTGGTGGTTTCAAACTGCCAACCTTTTGGTTAGCAGCCATAGCTCTTAACCACTATGCCACCAGGGTTTCCAACCTGGGAGAAGAGGAGCAAAATACATGTTATCACAATGGCCCCTCCCCACTCAGAAACTTCCTGAGCCGTGGAAATGTATCGCTGTTCTGGCAATGCTAGTTAAATCAGTCTAGCACAATAGCACATATTTTTGCTTCTTCTTCCGCTTCCACGATGGGCAATTGACACCAGACATCCGAAAAAAATGCAATTTTCTTGTTCCTTCACTCTCCAAATTCTACTAGTGTATTAGAGAATTTTAGCTTGAGCCTCTCAAAAATCCCAGGAAGTTTCTGTCGATACTGTTGAACACAGTGTACAAGGACCCTGGCTTCATACTTGCTTGCAGCTTTCCAACTGTTCAGAATAGGAGCAGAGGGCCGACAAAGTGGACCGAGGAACGGTATATGCTGTGGAGTTCGGGAATTGTAGAGGAATGTTGAAAGGCCTTTCTCTCATTTTTCTTAGGAAAATAAAGAATTTTTTACCCCATTGACAATAAAGAAGCAAATTGACTTGCTAACAAATAAAACAAATGTATGGCATTTGAGAGCTATAGAGTTTCTTTGATACAAAAGTAATAAATTATTATCAGAGCTTTTATCAATGGCATACTTAATTTTATTTTATATTAACCATTTGAATAAAAGGAAGGCAGAAAATATGTGTATATGTATATTTACAAAATATATGTTACCTGGTGCCATGGAGTCGATTCCAACTCATAGCGACAATATAGGACAGAGTCAAGCTGCCTCACAGGGTTTCCAAGGTTGTAAATCTTTACAGAAGCAGAACTGCCACATCTGTCTATCACACAGTGACTGGTGGGTTTGAACTGCTAACCTTTAGTTAGCAGCCTAGTGCTTAACCACTGCGACACCAGGGCTCCTTATGTACAAAGTCACATGCATAAAATGTCCTATATATGTGTGTGTATGTGTGTGCATATACTAAGCCTGATCATACTTTACAAAAGATAAACTTCAGATGTCCAAAATTCTTAATGTCATCTCTTGTTGTGATAAGTCAGACTAGTTTCAGTTATCTATTGCTACATAATAAGCCACCTCAAAATTTAGCAACTTAAAATGACATGCATTTTATTTGCCGACCATTCCGTAGGGCAGGCATTTGGATGGGGTTCTGCAGGGATGGCTTGCCTGTACTCCACCATATCTGGGGCCTCTGCCATGTGGCAAGGAGCTGGCTGGGATAGCTGAACCTCTCTCTTGTGGTGTTGGCTGGGATGGCTCATCTGTGCTAGAGGATCCAAGATGGCCTCCCTCACAGGTTGATGCCTTGGTGTTGACCAGCATGTAGGGTAACTTAGTTTCCTTTTACATGACCTATCTCTCCTTTTGTAGACACGTCATTCTGTAGTCTAGCCTAAACTTTTGTACATGGTAATTAGCTTCCAAGAGGTCCATTCAGGCCTGGTTTTGTAACTGGTAAAGCATCACCTCCACTATAGCTTATGAGTCAAAGCAAAGGACAAAGCCAGTCAAGTTTCAGGCATGAAAAGAATTGTTACTGGTCACCTTTGGAAACTACATACCCCCAGACCTTCCTAGCATAAGAAAAAAGTTTGATATTCTCAACAATATAAAAATTATTCAAGAAATTCTCTAGTAATATAAAAGTTCACTGAATTTAGGGAATGACGTTTTCTATTGCATTGCATTGATACTTCTTGTTCACAGAAAGTTGGCTGAGTTTGTTTCAGTTAATTGTTGTTAGGCTATGCATCATTAACTGATCAGGTCTCTTTCGTTCAGTCATTCATCTATTCATTCAACAGAAGTCTACCGAGCACCTTCTATGTGCTAAGTGCTGGAAATGCAGCAGTAAACAAAACAGACAAACTTCTCACCCTCAAAGGGCTTACATCCTACTGGAGAAGTCAGACAATAAACCCATAATGAAATACATATATGATACGTCTAGTGGCAATAAGGGCCATGAAGAAAGAGACACGGAATGAGGGGATAAAGAGAGAATAGCAGTGCATTTTTAGGAAGGGTGATCCAGGAAGGTCCCTCTTGACAAGATGGCATTTGAGCAGAAATCAGCAAGGAAGTGAGAGAATGAGCCTTGTATATATCTTCAGGGAAATGGAGGTCACTTAGAGCAGATGGAATAGCAGGTGCAAATGTCCTAAATCAGGAGCCAGCAAGGAAGTCAGTGTAGCTGAAGCAACATAGATGAGGCGAGGAGGGTGGAAGATGGGACCAGATTATGTAGACCTCTCAGAATATGGCAAGGACTGTAGATTTTACTCTGAGTGAAAGGGAGTCACAACAGAGTCTTGAACAGAGAAGTGACATGATCTGGCTTCATCTTAAAAGGATCCCATTGGCTTCTGTGTGTAGAACAATAGGGCAAGGGTGGAGTGGGGGCAACTGTTGGGAGGGTACTATAGTAGTGCAAGTTGGGTATGTTGGTGGCTGGGTCTAAGAAGTTACTATGGCACATAAGAAAACACGGTTAGATGCAGAGTCTATATTGGAGGTAGATCCACTGAGATTGGCTAATGGATTGGATGTGGAGTACATGAGAAAGGGAGGAGGCAAGCAAGGATGCTCCAAAGAAACAGTATGTGGTGGTGCAATTTACTAAGATGAGTACAGTCTTTGATTTCATCTTTATTGAAAAATACTTCCCCAAGCACTCGGCTGCTAACCAAAAAGTTGGCAATTCGAACCCAGTATCCGCTCTGCGGGAGAAAAATGTGGCAGTCTGCTCCTGTAGAGATTACAGCCTAGGAAACCCTGTGAGGCAGTTTTACTCTGTCCTATTGGGTCACTATGAGTTGGAATCAACTCGATGGCAACGGGTAGAATGTACTAGTCTCCATGACTGCTTTATTAAGCACAAGTAAGCAGAAAGTGCTGATCTTTATACTTTCTTTGAAGATCTTACTGGTAGCTCAAGGCCATTATTTTGAATATACAACTCCAACACATACAAAATATGGTACCTCGTAAATTATTCTCAGTCTGTACTGACAATATAGCAGATATCAAAGTGGCTTTAAAGAAAATAAAGAAAAAAAATGATGATACGCTGATGCAAGCTTGTTTTAGTGGTCATTATTTTTTCTCCTTAAAATGAAGAACACAGAAAAAATAAATAAATGTGTGCTTCTTTGGAGTTATATTTTCTGCTATGTATTTTTCTGACGCTTAGTTTGTCACTTGACTAATTCAACAGTGTATAAAATAAATCTTGATATATGTCCAGGGTAAGCCAGTCACCATAATGGCATTCTTCTGAAAAATAACATTGCTGCTTTTAAAGTCAGGATTTCATCCATTCCATTGTATGTTTTATGGGATTTGCATGATGAAAGATGACAAGACAATATTAAAATAGCTGGAGATTAAAATGGTTAGCAGGAGACAGGACCAAGAAGGTAGCCACTGAAAACGCCTGATCTCCTTGGCCTCATCTCATGAGGCTACGGCTGACTACCTGTCATCCTTGAAAAAGGAAAATTGAGGGAGGAAAATTGGCTGCAACTCCTATTAGGTTCTCAGTTGAGGTAATAACACATTATCCCTTTCTTCCAAAATTCCTCAACTGCTGAGAAATACCCTGGTGAACCTTGGCTGGATTCTCAGCATTGTCATTTTCTCAGTGGGAACAACATTGCTTGCTTTTTTGGAGGTCTGCAGTGGCCTCTTCCCCCGTGAAGATGCTAGCTACATTATGGGTCTGCTTGCAAGCCCTGTACTCTCTCATTGTAAGAAGTTCTCCCATTATTGATTTTTTACCACCTGCCTCTGCTATTCCGGCAGAGTCTGGCTCACTAGGGAACCCGACAACACTGTTTAAACAATTCAGACACACTGTTCATTGACCCCACATGCCTGGCTTGCTTCCATGTTCAATACAAGGTTCATTTTCCTACCTCAGCCCCCAGAGAAAGAATTATCCAGGGATAACCATGAGATTTGACTAACTATACCTAAATACATTTTCTGTAAGATCAGACATAGATTTTTTTTTTTAAATTGGTATCACTGATCCAAGCAAACTGGAGAACAGTCAAATCACTAAAGAAATCAGGGAGGTTTTAAATTCAGAGTTCTAATTCCTTTTAGTTTATCCTGAGACCTAGCAATGCACAAAAGCTTGGATTGATACAATTTCTGTTCTACTAAAACAGCTTTCTGGTCCATATTTGACAATATTATAAAATCACTTATAGAGCACCTGCTGTGTGTGGAGGGCTGGGCTAGGTACTATCACATGGGTAAATAAATGCAGTTGAAGTAGAGAATGTTTTAGTTTTCTATTGCTGCTATGACAAATTACCAAAAATCCAGTGGCTTAAAATAACATGAATTTAAAGTTCTGGAGGTCAACGTCCGACATGGGTCTCTTTGGGCTAAAAGCAAAGATGTCTGCAGGATAGCATTCCTTCTGGAGGCTTTAAGGGAAATATGTTTCCCTACCTTTTCCAGTTTCTAGAAGCTACCTGCATACCTTGGCTCTTGGCTCCCTTCCTTCATCTTCAAAGCCAGAAATGTTTCACCTCTCTTACCTGTCTTCCTTAGTCACATCTCCCTTTGACCTCAGCCAAGAATGGTTCTCCACTTTTAAGAACTCATGTGATTAGGTTGGGCCAACCCAGATAATCCAGTATAATCTCCCCATTTCAAGGTCCTTAATCTTAGTCACGGAACCCTGGTGGCACAGTTGTTAAGCGCTTGGCTGCTAACCAAAAGTCTGGCAATTCATATCCATCAACCGCTCCTTGGAAACTCTGTGGGGCAGTTCTACACTGTTCTACAGAGTTGCTATGAGTCGGAATCAACTCGATGTCAATGGATTTGGTAATCTTAGTCACATCTGCAAAGTCCTTTGTGCCAAATAAGGTGACATGTTCACAGTTTCCTGGGATTAAGGTGTAGACATTTATAGGAAGCCATATCACACAGAGGCAAGACAGAGTGGGACCAGAGGTTAACCTTCATATTAAACAGTGCCAGGTCCTTGAATTTCTTTGAAATGATAATGTTTTGATGGAAAGGAGAGAGAAAACGCACAAAATTTTCTTTCTCACTCCAATTTGGTTACCATTTCTAAACTTAACATTCATAGTTTGTCACTTAGTATTTCAGCTGTGAAGGTAAAAAAATAAATTGGGAATGAGTTTGTTTTATTCAAACCCATTTCCCACTAATTCCTGACACAACCATGTCCTTCTCTTGTGTCAACATTCTTATTCGTCCTGTGCATTGCATCGTCATTGCTCACCACACCCCTTGCAAGCTTCAGAAGGTTCCCTTATCTCTCTTTGATCCATCTACATTTCCCTCACACTTTCTAAGTGTAGCTCAGGCTCCATCTGCAAATACCCAAGCTCATAAATCGTTTATAACTATTTCCAAAATATTTTATACATTTTAGTCTTATCGCCTTAGCTAGATTGTAACATTCCCTGATCCTGTCACATGATATATCCTTCCTTCCTTCCTTTTTTCTAACAATATTTACAATAGGGCACTGGGCTACATACTGCAGATAAAAAGATGAGAAAAACAACAACAACAACAAATAAAACACGTAGTCCCCCTGCTAAAAAAGCTTACTGCCTATATTAGTTCCTTATCTATTCCTGTGTAACAAATTACTGTAAAAATTAATAGCTTAAAACAAAATACATTTATTATTTCATTTCTGTGGGTGAGGGATCTGGGCATGGCTTATTTGGGTCCTCAGCTTCAGGATCTCTCACAGGCCACAGAAAATGTGTCAGTCAACACTGAGGTCTCATCTGAAGGTTTGACTGGAGAAGGATCCATTTCCAAGCTCATTTAAGTGCTTGTTGATAGGATTCAGTTCCATGCAGATTGTTGGACTAAAGGTCTCAGTTCCTTACTGGTTGTCAGTTGGAGGCCATCTTTGTTCCTTGTCACATGGGCCTATCCAGAGAGCTGCTCATAACATGGTGCCTTAATTCTTCAAAGCCAGCAAGGGAGAGAGTCTGCTAACAAGACTAAGTTATAATGGTGTACAACATAATCATGGAAGTAACATCCCATCACCTTTGCTGTATTCTATGGGTTAGAAGGAAGTCATAGGTCCCACCTGCACTCAAGGAGAGGGGCTTCGGCAAGGGCATGACTATCAGGAGGTGGAGATCATTGGGACCATCTTAGAGTCTGTCTACTGCACTGCCTAGACTGAGGTAGAGACTGACGTTATTCAACAAGATGCCAGAATGAGATGAAAGTGCGAACGTGACAAGCCTGTGAAATAGAAGTCCATGGTGCTATGGCATTTTCTGGTAGGAGGATGTGAACTAGATTAATTAGGATAGGATAAGCTTTTCCTGAGAAAGAAACAACTGAATAAGGAACTGAAGTTCGAGTAGGAGTTAACTAGTGATTTTGTAAATTGTATCTCTCCTTCTTTCCCTTCCTCTCAGCCTCTGAGTCATTCACTTAAATCATAGAGTTAGTCAGGAAACAAAAGATACGGGGAACATTGTATTTTACATCAGATGAGCTCATTCTAGAAATGTGAAAAGCATAGATCATCTCCTTAACAATAATAAACAGTTCCTTCAAGAGGGAAGGGAGCTAAATAGCTACCATCTCCAAGGCTGTCATTTGTGGAAACATCACCTTGATGCTAACGAAACAGAAAAAATATAAAATATATTGATGAAAGGAAAAAAAGAAAAACCCCTCATGACTTTTTCTAGAGCTGTAGGAAAAAGTTAACTAAATACTGGGACAAAGACCCTACCAAAATTGAGTAGTCCTGGCCAGGAAGCCAAAGTATTTTTGCCTTTCTCCTCCTGTTTTCTCCTTACACACTGGTCCCAAAGAGGTGATTAAGCAATATTTCATTAATTCATCTCACACTGAAATGAGGAATTCAGAATGCATGAATTGATATAAATTCATAGAAAAATATATATATACACAAAAGATTCCTTTGCCTTAGTAGATAAACCAAAACCCATTGCTGTCGAGTTGATTTTTACTCATAGCAACCCTATAGGATAGAGTAGGACTGCCCATAGGGTTTCCAAGGATGGGCTGGTGGATTCAAACTGCCGACCTTTTGGTTAGCAGCCAACACTTAACCACTGCGCCACCAAGGCCCCTGCCTTAGTAAATAGAGCCTATGAAATATTATTTAACTCTTTCTTGGAGCTATGAGAACATCCTTAGGAAAATCATTTATTATTCTCTTTTATAAGAGAGTGGGGGTGATATTGGGGAAGGAGAGTAGAAATGTGACTGACTTTTAGGCTTTTTTCCTCATGTCCCCAGTTTGGTGTGGCTTATTTCCTTCCATTTGAATCAGCTATCCTCTTTCTCTGAGTTACTCCAAGTCCTCCCCACTTTCCATTAACCTCTCTCTAATTTCAATTCAGTGCAACCTAGGAAGAAGATAAATTCCTCAGAGAGAACCCAGACGGCTCAGTTTATGGAGTTGGAAGCTAATATCACCCATAATCCTAAATCAATAACATTAGATTTGAAGAGGATTCCATTTCCCTCTACAAGAAAAGCTTATGGCCTATATTACAGCTCTGGTCACTGCTTAGAACAGCTGACATTTATTTCTATATTTAAACTATATTCTAGATACCGGAAACTCACAGAAATTAACCACCAAAAGAAAGGGTTGTGACATTATTTGTGTGTAAATTTGAGGTGATAGACATTCCTGTTCTCTGACGCAAATTGCCTGGGTTTTATAATGTCCATTGTTTTCTTTTTCTGAAGCTTTCACACTTGCGGGTGGATGTCTGATCCAGAACGCAGGAAGTCTGTTAACTGGATCTGGTGTAATATGGTAGCTTGAAGTATTGATCCCCATTATTGATGACATCAAGAGTTCATAGGATAATTCTATTCTAGGCAATCTATTTTGAAGAAACTAAAAAAGTCAGTGTAATACATTGTCATTATTTTACAAGCAAAACCCCCTACAAAGAATTTCTCACTTTGTTTATTGCTCTTAGATGAGAGTAATAGTTGGGATTATATGTATAGATGTTTTAAAATGTCCATTTTGTGCTCTTTTGCTTTGCGATAGGATGGAGTAATTTGCAGTAGAGCAATGCTCCTACAGAGAAAAACTAGAAAAAAACAGATAAAATGCAAAACTGTCTTATTAAAGGCATCAGAGAGATGATGAATCAATGGTGAATAGAATGGCTAAGATTCTGGAGAAGGAAGAGCCACAGGTTGGCAAAATACCTTTTCTCTAGTCCCATTTGCTGACTGTGGGCCCAGGTGAGAGGCTGAGAATTCAGGTTTGTTAGGGGCAGGAGAATTGGGAAACCAGCACAGCTTTGACAGTTACATGGAGCTGAGGAACAAAGTTGGAAGCTTAATAGGCCTCAAACACAGAAATGATTTCCTTCTCAAGATATTTGTTGAATTCCAATGCTTTATATGTTGGGATGCTAAAATGTTAAGCCCTAATCCAGAAAAATCAGAACACATTTTTCTGCCATTTTATGAGGCTAAGTAGATTAAGATTAGAGTTCAGGATCTGCCAGGGGAGGGGGACCTCACTGAGCATAAGAACAAACCAGAGGTATGTTCCTAAAATAGCAGTCAACTAAGATCTTGAAAGCCCCATACTATCTTCTCAGCGGGAGAAAGGGCAACCCTCTATAGGGGATTATACTGTCACCTGAAGCCTCTATACTATATGACACAAAGTTTGGCTTTTGATAAAAAATTACAGGCATACCAGAAGACAGACTCTTACAACTAAAAATGCAGGGAACAAACAATAAACAAATAAGTAGGTACACCTTCCCCAGGTGACTGTGATATTGAAATTGAAGACAAACACTTAAATAAGAATATTTGTTCAGAAAACTAGATGAAAGGATACAGAACATAGATAAGAATGAGGTTCACTAGACCTTCACAAGAGACTTGGAAACATGTAAATTTTCCAGAACTGAGAACAAAAAATGAAATTAAGACCTTAATATATGGCATTAACACCACTTAGACAAAGCAGAGTACGCAATCAGTGAACTGAATGATATGTCAATAGAAAGCATCCAACTGAAGCATGAAGAGAAAATATAATAAAAATACAAAAATTTTTCAGATACATGTGGACACAGTGAAAATGTCCGCCATATACGTAATCAGAAGGAAAAGAATGAAAAATGGAACATATTAGAAGAGATAATGGCCACAAATTCTCCAAAACTGATTAAAAATATCAACAAACAATCCAAGAAACTCTGAAAACCCCTGGCAGGATTAATAGAAGCAAATCACAACTAGTAAAAGCTGAAAACCAAGGTGGGTGGGGAGGGGAGAAAGCTTATCAGCTAAGAAAAGAAAATAACCTTCAAAGAAGCAACAATTAATTTAACAGATGAAGTTTCACTAGAAAAGACGGAGATCAGAAAACAATGAGATAATGCTGTAAAGAGCTTTAAAAAAAACTGCCAATTGAATTTCTATACCCAATGAAATTATGCCTCTAAAAATGAATGTTTAAAAAAAAAAAAAGATACTATCAGATAAACAACAATTGAAGGAATTTGTCACCAGCAAACCTGAACTAAAAGAGATATTCAAGTGAGCCTTCAGGAAGAAGAATTGATCCCAGATGGAAACACAGAACTGCAGAAAGAAATGAAGAGCAATGAAAATAGCAACTATGTGGAAAATAATAAACGAGTAGTAATTGTTCAAAATAAGCATAATAATGTCTCATGGTATTTTAAAATCCAGAATTAAAATGCAGAACAACACTAACACTAAAAGTGGGCAGGGGTAAATGGAGTTAAAGTGTTCTGAAATTCTAGCTTTGTCAGAGAATGATCAAAGTAATTATTTTTATTAGACCACAATAAGGCAAGGAGGCATGTTTTAATCTCTAGGGTAGCTACTAAGAAAATAGTATAAAATTTATAATTGACACGTTAATAAAATGAAAAATAGAAATAATAAAAACAGTTTATTGATCCAAAAGAATGCAACAAAGAAGGGGAAAAGATCCAATAAAAAGTAAATAATAAGAGGATAGATATAAATCCAAATACATCAATAATTCTTTTAAATGTAAATGGCCTAAATATTCCAACTAAAGACAAAGATATGTAAGTCCTCTACACTGAAAACTACAAAACATCTGTGAGAGAAATTAAAGAAGGCTTAAATAACACCATGTTCTTGGATTGAAAAACTCAATATTGTAAAAATATCAATACCCACTAAACTGGTCTATAGATTCAATGCAGTAGCAATCAAAATCTCAGCAGTTTATTTTGAAAAATTGACATGATATTAAAATTTAAGCAAAAATGAAAAAGGTCAAGAATGGTCAAGGCAACTGTTGTAGATTATAAGTCCCAATTCTTCACTCCCTGGAGTAATTTTATATACTTCACACCCTTCCACTGGCCTCACAGAGAACAGAATGTACTTCCTTGGTCTTGATTTTGAGGTGTGGCTATGTGGCTTGCACAGTGCAATGAGATATTAAGGAATGTTGTGTAAGCACAAGCATGAAATGTGTTTCTTAGGTTTGGTTTTCTCTCCTTCACCTTGCCATCACCATGAAAGCATACTTCTGGTAGCCATGACCACTTCAGCTTGGGTTCCAGATAACTACAGAATAGGGCCTCTCAATCAACCTACCTACATCCAGCCTGAAGGAAAGCCATCACACTGAATCCAAAGACTCAAGTGCACGAGGCTAAATGCTTCTTGTTGAATACCACAAATGTTAGAGTGGTTTGTTACATGATACTGTTGTAGAAATAGCTGATCTGAATTACTTACTTGTGTGCTTTACTATGTGTTACAATTCAACTAAAATTTGACTTTAAAAAATAAGAAGCCAGACACCAGGAACAGCTACCCTGTGATTCTCTTTATTTAAAGTTCACCAATAGGCAAAACAAACTTATGGTGAAAGAAGTTAGAATAGTGTTGATCATGTGGAAAGTGTTGACTGGGAGATGGAAGATATGGGTTTCTGGGGTGCTGAAAATGTTCGATATAACCACCACCTGTGTGGTAGTTACGTGGATGTACATATTTGTAAAAGAAAAAATCATTAAATTTTAAAGTTAAGATAGTGTACTTCCCTGTTCTAAGTTATAATTCAATAAAAAGAAGTTGAGTGACTGTGGGGAATAAACTGAACAAATCTCGTTTATTGTATTGAAGAGGCATTGGCTTCTGTTTGGCATATACCTCATGTTCAAGTTAAAGTTGTGCATTTCATTGCTCACTGACCAGGACTTAAAGATGAAAATGCAATGAAAAAAAGAAAAATAGATTCTGTTTACAGGTAAAAACATTCAGTAAGTATATTGACTGCCCAGTCAATAAATAGAGGAAATAAATGAATACAGGAACTATATTAAAATCTATGGAGTAATACTAACATGATAAAAAGCTCTCAAAGTGTTTACAATCTAGATGGAGAAACACAACACAGGCACCGAAATATAAAAAATATTTACAAAACAACATAAGAGAAAATTAATACAGTGCTATAAAAGTAGATTTCTCTGAGGTAGTCAACTCTAAAATTTGATTTTCAGTCATAGGAAAGCCTACCTCTCCCCTTCATTTTTACTAATAATTCTACCTTTATTATGTATTTATAAATATATCTATAACACAACATTTTCCAATGCAACATTTTTCCAGGGTACAGTTTTGTGATATCAATACATCAGTCACGTTGAACAACCATTACTGTTAATGGATGCCACATTTCCCATCACCATAAACAGAAACTCACTGCTTCTGAAACAGTGGCTCCCTCATTCCCTTCCCTCTCACCCCTGGTAACAACTAATAAACTTTGGTCTTTATACATTTGCCTACTCTATCTTTTCATATAAGTGAGGTAATACAATGTTTTTTCCTTTTGTGATTGACTTCACTCAGCATGATGTTTTCAAGTTTCATCCATGTTGTAGCATGTAGCAAGACTTCATTTCTCTTTATGTTGTTGTCGTGTGCTGTCAAGCTGGTTCTGACTCATAGCAACCTTATAGGACAGAGTAAAACTGCCCCCATAGGGTTCCCTAGGCTGGCTATAATCTTTACGGGAGCAGATCACCAGGTCTTTCTCCCAGGAAGCCACTGGTGGGTTCGAACTGTCGATTTTTCACTTAGCAGTCAAGTGCTTAACCATTGTGCCACCAGGGCTACTTATTGGCTGAGTAGTATTCCACTATACCATGTACCACATTTTGCTTATCCATTCATCCATTAATGGACGTTTAGGTTGTTTCTACCTTTTAGCTATTGTGAAGAGCGCTGCAGTAAACATTGGTGTGCATGTGTAATTCTGCCTTCTTCGAGCAACATGTGAAAAGATGCCTGTAATAAACATCCTAAAATCCAAATGACTTCTATTTGTTAGAATGGTTTTCAATCACATGATTTAAAATTCCTTCTGTTTCTGAGTAAAAATCTGTAAAGACTAAGTTAAAACTGTCATAAAACCTAAAAAGCAAAGCTCTAAATCATTAAGCTGGGAAAAAATCTGGGTTTTATTGACTTTTAAAAGCTAGGGAAAGGAGAGGAGCAGCCAAGTCACTACTCTTGAAATGGAAAAAGCATTTAGGAGAAGTAGAGACATGGGATATTAAGAGCTCAAGGGGAGCAAGAAAAAGTTGCATAGATAAAGCCCTTGTGTCTAGCGTGGCGGCAAACTCTGGGTGCCTTGGCACAGCCCTGGTTAAATCCTGCTGTCCCAATGACCTGTCATGTTTAGCATCTGTCCCTGATGTTTTTGGCTGTATTGCAATAAGCCAGGTTGGTTTTGGTAGAACTCTACTTTGAACTTTATCTTCTGCCAGTCTCTCATCTAACTGTATGAGAGGCCCAAGTATAGCGAGAAGAACTTTCATTTGAACATGTGGTTAAATCTGGAAAACACCCAGTAATAACCCATCTCTCCCCTCATGACCCTACTCAGACACAATGTGACTAACTGTCCACTCCAAGGCACTCGCTGGTGCAATGAGCTCACTCAGACAATAGAGACTGGAGATGGATGGTGGTGGAAGTATTGGATGCTGCTGCCTCTGCCCACCACTTGGTGTACCAGTCAGTTATGCTGAGGCCAGTGCTGCGGTCTGTGAAACGCAGGACACTACCAGGTTGCAACTGAAGTTATCAATGATTTCATTCTACTTGGATCAACAACAAACATCTATGGAAGCAACAGTTAAGAAATCAAACAATGTACTGTATTGAGCAAATTTGCTGCAAAAGAACTCTTTAAAGCGTTAAGAAGCAAAGATACGGCTTTGACGACTAAAGTGTGCCTGACTTAAGCCATTGTATTTTCAGTTGCCTCAGATGCATGTGAAAACTCGACAATGAAAAAGGAAGACAGAGAAGAATTGATGCACTTAAATTGTGGTGTTGGCAAAGAATACTGAATATACCATGGGCTGTCAGGACGAACAAATCAGTCTTACAAGAACTACAATCAGAATTCTCCTTAGAAGGGGGATAGAGAGACTTCGGCTTGCTTACATTGGACATATCATCAGGAAAGATCAATCGCTAGAAAAGGACATTATAGCTGGTAAACCAGAGGGTCAGTGAAAACAAGACAAATCCTCAACGAGATGTATTGACACAGTAGGCACAACAGTGGACTCGAGCATTATCAGTGATCGTGAAGAATGTGCGGAGCCAGAAAACATTTTGTTCTATTATATGTGAGGTGGCTATGAGTTGGAGCCCACTTGATGGCACTTACCAACAACAACCAGGTGCCAGCTGGTGGAAAATTATAGCTTAAGTGAACACAAAGTAAGTATAGGAAATAGAGACTGTGTAGTCCTGCGTGGAATGTATAGATAATAGTGTGACTGGTCTTCTAGAGTAGTTTTGTTAGTTTGCTTGATGATATAAATCGACAACTATTTATTTTATTGAGGAGCCATGGTGGCACATGGTTAATGTAAGTGTTCAGCTGCTAAGAGAAAGCTTGGTGGTCTGAATCCACTAGCCGCTCCATGAGAGAAAAGACCTGGTGATCTGCTCCCATAAAGATTTCAGCCTAGGAAACCCCATGGGAGATAGTTCTACTCTGTCCCAGGGATGGATTACCCAATAAGCAAGGTATGCATGGGCTTAATTATGCTTACTTACTAATTTTCAGTGAACAATTTTGATGTGGTGAAACCCAAGTGTACATTTAATGAATTAAACTGAATTTCCATTTCTTAAGAAAGTTCATGATGAACGTGTAACTTGCATAAAAAATATTTTTCAATATTGACTATGTACCATGTGGGCCATAGAAATAACATGGGCCATATAAAAATAACTAGATTCAAATCTACTGAAAATATATCAGCATCTACTTCAAAAGTTGGTATTCACTTAAGAAGACAGCCCCAAAATGACAATGTAACAAATTCATTTGCAGAAGCTGGAACATACTACTTTATGAAGCATGGCTTTTCATTTAGAACAAGTGATGGTTCTTTCTAAGTTAATTTCACTTACTTTTAATACCAGGTTTTCTTTGCACATAAAAAAGCAGCAAAGTAATAGCTGCTAATATGTTGGCTCCGATAACAGAAGAACTTTGCAAGCAGTGAACTGAAACCAGTTTTATATCAATGTCATTAGCTGCTTCAAATGGAAAATAAATGAAGTTAATTATAATAATGGTTTAATTTTTCAACTAATTCATGGAATCAAAATGTAAGTTTTGGAAGCTGATTAGATCAACGATGAAACTTTTGGTACTATCGTGAATGCTAGTGTAGACTTAGTTTAAAAGTACAACATTGAAGATAAAGTTTTATGTGTTGTTTTAACAGTGATAGTATGAACACAATTTTGGTGGAGCATAATGCCATGGTAAAAATTCTATTCTTTTTAAATTAAGAAAATTATAAGGCATAAATATACATGGAATTTTTTTGTGTAGTGCACTCAAATCTTAATTGCATCCAATGACACTATAGTATTCTACCAATAAGAATAAAAGCTATAGATGTCAAAATACACTAGTATTTTCTATACAGTTAAAGCCGCTAACCTGAAAAAAGTGCTGAATTAAAATTTTCCCTCATTTATTAACCAGTTATAATTTGGATTTTAAAAATGTTTGAACCTTAATAGAATTTATTTTTAAATCAATCTAAGTGTCTTTCAATGGTATTAAACATTTTCTAAATGAGTTGTCTAAACTTTAGTTTCATTTTGTTCAAAATCAGTCATAACTCTTTAATCAAAATATTCAATAAATGGCACACTGGAAAACATCAGCTTCCAGAGCTTTTAGAGAATTGTAATTTTTTTTGGGGGGATGAGGAGCTCATAAACAGGAAATCATTGAAATTTATCCCAATAAAACTTGGGAGATATTGAACAAACTAAACAATGAGAACTCAAAGAGTGTGAAAAATGTAATATTGAAGATCAAATAATTTTATTTTCAAATATCTCAACCATCAGGAAGAATCACTTAATGGGGCCACTTTTTTAACCAAATAATTTATTTCCTGAACTACATGGAATAAAATTCAGAAGATCTCTGTCTTATAGCGTTTAAATTTGACAAAGCTAAAAAAGAACCTAAAGTTGACCAAACTGAATTTGACAAAACAAAAACTCAAAAGAATCCGAAATGGAGAACTTATTTAATGAATTTTGTCTTGTAAAAATAATTGTTGAAGAAACTTCACCTGATTGGAGTCAAAATGACAGTAGCTATGAATTTTCACATTTCAATAGGAAAAATTACAACTGGGGATAGTCTCCATTTAGCATAATGTGGTCTGTGCTTATCAGATACTTCAGCAACTACAGAGTATTTTTCTCAGTTAAAACTTGAGTCAATTAAACGTATCAACAAATAACATTTATTAAAAGAGTCAATTAATGGTACCAACAAGCTACCTTTATAAACCATAAGATGAAGCTTCAAAGTTTCAAGTCTCATAAAACTTTGAAATTTGAAAATTTTCCCAACTTAAAAAAAATACACATTCTTTAGGAAATACAAGTAACACAGTGATAGAAACAGATGTAGCTGAGAAACTGGTAGAAGTACATGAACATGTGCCAAGAAAAATTATTCTGCTTATGCAATTTTTTTAATGCTCAGAAAATCAATGTAGAGGTTTTTTTTTAAATTTTTTATTTAAAGTACACAGATATCAGTTATTTTGTTTCGAAAGAATTTTATTTTTGAAAATAGTTCTTCAGTAGACTGTTTTATTGGTTTGCAAATCCAATAAAATTTTATTTTTGAAAATAGTTCTTCAGTAGACTATTTTATTGGTTTGCAAATCCAATAAAATTGAATGTATTGGTCTATAAATAAATATTTCAAAATTACATAATTTAAATTATTTGTAGCATACCCTTTCGCTCTCAAAAGTGTCCTAGTTTGACTACAAATTATCTGATCATGATATTCATGATAAAAAATATATCCAAGCAAAAGCAGATAGGTTGCAGGGGAAGGGTAAAGGAAGTAATATTTAGACAGCAACTGAAATAGGTATTATTATTATTGTTATTTTATGAGACAGGAAATTGAGTTTAAAAGCAGCCTATTTATTCTGAGGGTACCCAATCACTTGGTTAAATGTAGAACTGTTGTTGCGTGTGCCCTCAAGTCAATTCCGACTCATAACAACTGTATAGGACAGAGTAGAACTGACCCATAAGACTTCCTAGGCTGTAAGTTTTTACGGGAGTAGATCTCCAGGTCTTTTCTCCCACAGAGCTGCTGAGTGGGTTTGAACCGCCGAGCTTTCGGTTAGCAGGTGAGCGCTTAAACATCGTACCCTCAAGGCTTCTAAATGTAAACGTAGGCTTGTCTTATGCATAATCTATACCTATATATGTTCTATCCTAAGAGCTCTGTACATGGAACTTTTAATATATTCACTGCCTAGTTTTCCTCAGGCTGCTACTGAGAATCTTTAACCACCACTAATGGATAAATTCCTGTTGCAGTTCACTCACTACATAGAGTTGCCCAAGTGAGAAGCAATTTGATAGCAAATCAACACCCACAGCTAAGAGCATCTGGTTTTCAACTGGGGGCTCATATTTAAAATATCTGATATATAACAGACCAAAAGATGGGGACATAATATTCTTTATATAGAGTTGATAACCACTATTTGCTACAAAGCCATAACTTTTCACAAGCATAATTTGATTGAGTTATTTATAAAAACTAGCTTTCTGGGCAGGATGTAGGAATTTGAAGGGGGAAGAGAAGGTAGTTGATCAGAGAATACCTTAGAACAATAGCTAACATAATTGAGTATATACACTTCACAAGCATTATTTCATTTTACCCTTACTACAACCCTGTGTGATAAAAACCATTATTAACCCCATTTAACTGATGAGAAAACTGTGGCCCAGGTGAATAGAGTGGTGGAGAGGACATAGCTGTAAAGGGAAGAGCTTAAATTCCAACACAGGCGGTACTTATGAGGAATTAGGTCCTTAACTACTACTGGGAGTCCCTGGGTGGTGCAAACGGTTAATGTGCTTGGCTGCTAACCTAAAGGTTAGAGGTTGAAGCCCACCCACAGGCACCTTGAAGAAAGGCCTGGTAATCTACTTCCAGAAAATCTGCTATTGAAAAACCCTCTGGAGTACAGTTCTACTCTGACACACATGAGGTTGCCATGAGTCAGTATCAGCTCACAGCAACTGGTTGGTTAGTTGGTTGAATTACTACAGATGTGGGATCATGTAAGCAATTCATCAAAACAGATCTGGCCTCTGAGTAGGAGAATCTTTTTTCCTGATTCTAGGTAGTTACACTTCATTATTGCCCTTCTTTAAAAAGAAATTTACAAACCAAAAAATCTTGTGGTTATGAACGTGAAGTCTTTTTAGCGAACTGGATTTCCGCCATGTTGCTTCATGACAACATTCTTCACCACTCTCACCGCGCCTCTCTCCCCCCATCTGGTGGCAGCGTATATACACAGCAGGGAAGAAAACAATGGTTTTTAAGTGAAATATCTGTTCTTTTCATTATTAAGGATTTTCGTTATCAGCACTGAGGATTTTTCATATTTTAAAATATCACATTTTGACATAAAAGCTTTTAAGAACTGAAGAAAGCCCATTAAAATAAACAAATGCAGCCTGTTTCACTTTAGTAAAAGCAAGTTTATCAATTTGAATTGTGCTACATCCAAAGAAAACATTATTAAGAAAATATAAGCCAAGTTAAATTACTGCAAATACTATAGTATTATATTCAATTCTAATATTTGAAGGAGACAGGAAACGGAAAGTTAAATCTGAAATTGAGGTGACTATTTTGATGCCAATGTTATAGTTACAAAAAAAATGGAAGAGAAAACAAAGAAACAAACATATACATATGTTTTTGTGTGTTATATGCATAGAAAGATGGAAAACAAATATTATAGAAGGACATGGATGATTTTTATTTTTTTCATAATTTTTTGTATGTTTTAAGTTTTCTAAGCAAACATGTATTGCTTCTATGATCAGCTGGGAAATAAAACTTTAAAAAATGACTTTGGTCAAATGTTACTGCTTAAATTATAAGCTTAAAACGGTTGGTAATATAGTAGAGATAATTGACCAAATGCGTGTATGAGAGAGAGAAATTTCAAAAGGCAAAGCCCTCTACAGGAAAAGTAAAGGATATTAAAATAATAGAAGCAAGACAAGGTCTATATATATGTACAAGGATCTTAAAATTTAGTTGGGAAGACCATAAAAATATAACCAGAATAAAATTAAAATTAATTTCATGGACAATAAAAGCTGGAAAAGAACTCTGAGGAAGGGTAAATAATCAAAGACTGGAGGGATCAATGAAGGTGGTCTAGGTCTTAAAGGATGGGTTGTATTAGGTCAGAGGAGATGAAAGAAGAGCAGGGTAGAAATGTAAAGACGGAGATGCATGTGACATGTTCAGGGGACAATGGGAAGTCAGTTTGGCTGGAGCAGTGGATTTGGGCAGGGAGATGGCAATAGAACAGTATTGGAGAAGAAGACTGGAATTAGACCTTTTATTCAAGGCCAAGGTGTTTGAACTTTTTTCTATAAGGTATAGGGTAACCTAGATGAGAGGGACTGAGATAACCAGAGGGTTGTTTTCTAGAATTTAATTTGGATGTATTTTGCCAAATGAGGAAACTATAGAGGCAAGGTGCCCACTTAAGGGACTTCAGAAACATTTAAGCTCACGACAATAAGCATCTTCTAATGGAGGATGGTGGGTGTGAAAACAAAGACGTGAGTGAGTAGCAGTTCAGGAGTAGAATTGCACAGAATACTCTGACTGTTTGAGTGTAAAAAACAAAGTAAAGAAAAAGAACTTTCTAGTGAGTCCATGGTTTAGAAACTACGCGGCTGAGATAATAACCGTATCACTGAAGGAAGAAAAGAAAGACGAGGAGAGAAACTGATGGAAGGGGGAAGGAGAAAGTTATTTTTTTAAAAAGTATATTTAATGACAAAAATGCCCAAATTAGAATGCCCCTCAGACAAATGGAGCTGTGGGAACAGAAATCAAGAGATTGGTAGTGTTTAGAGATGTAATGGAAATTGTTATGGATCGAATTGAGTCGCCCAAAAAGATATATTGAAGTCCTACCCCTGCACAGGTGAATGTGACCTCATTTGGGGAACCAGGCGTTTCTCTTTGCAGATGTCATCAATTAAATTAATGAAGTCATACTGGAGTAGGAGGCATCCTAACCCTAATCCCTTCTGAGTGGCATTTTATAAAATGGAAGGACAGACACAGAAGCAAAGGCACATAAGCAGGGGGAAGATAGAAGGTGAAGACTCATCTACAAGCCTAGAAATGCCTGAGGCTACCAGCAATGATCTTCCTTTAACACCTACAGAGAGAGAGCATAGCGCTGTCAATGCCCTGAATTCAGAATTTTAGCCTTCAGAACAGTGAGAAGATAAATTTGTACTCCTTAAAGCCACTCACATTGAGGTATTTTGTTTTGGCAGCCCCAGGAAACTAATGCAGAGGACAATAGTTGGAACCGTCAAGGGAGTGCAGAGTTCTGAAGACTCAGCTCTGGGTTCTGTCCATATCTGGAGAGCAAAAGGAGCAGGTGCCCTGGAGGGAGGTGAAGAGGAGCAGCCTCTGAGCAGGAAAAAAACCATAAAACAACCAAGAGGTGAAAAGAAGGCAGGAGAGCCTGGAATTGCACAATTACTGTGTCATTGACGTGCTTGGCAAAGACAGTCTTGGCAGGGGGTGTGGCTACTAGACAGAGAACAGGGAGAAATGCTGGAGGGGGGGGGGAGGAAAAGGGAGCTAGCATCTCCCCTGACCCTCAACGTTGTAAAAGCTTTTCATGTTGGTGGAGTACGAGATACAGAGCAAAGATCAAACCTACTACATTTCAACTGGATCAACTTTACTGTTAACACAAATTTTAGGAAGCAAGCTAAAAGCTGCATAATAGAATGGCGGTACGGTTCAGTCACAAAATGAAAATCCTAGAGAAAGAGAAAAGTCTCTTTACCTTCTCTTTTGGGTGGTATGATTATTTTTAGATGCGGTATATATGCGTTGATTGGAATAGTCTACGAACCCACTCTATCAAAATTATTTTTCAATCCATTTAAAATAAAATGAAAGAACTGATCCCAAGCATCTTATGAAGACATATGTTGTCAACATGTCTAATTTTTTTCTAACATATTAAAAGTAAGTATTAGCAAACGAGTCTCACAGTATAGTCTGTGTTGCTCTTTCACTCAATAGTTACTGAGTGCTTGCTGTGTGCCAGGCACTAAGTATATAACAACTGCACAAAACAAAGCTCTTGTTCTAGTGAGGGTTAAACTTGAAGTTCTGAGTCAGGACAGCAGTGGATAGACAATAAACAACATGTCAGGTCATGAAAACCGCTCTCAAGAAGACTGATGCTAATTGAGGGCAATAGAGAGTGAAGTCTGTATTTTTTATAGAGACATCAGAGAAAGCCACTTGTGACATTTGAACAGAGATACGAAAAAAGGAAAGAGGTGGGTGAACTATGCAAAACATTCTAGCAGATGGTGCAAAGGCCCTGTGGTGACAAGCGAAGAGGCCAGCGTAGCTATGTGTGGAGGAGAGTTGGGGCAGAGGAGAGGAGAAAGGAGTGGTAGGGAATGAATTCAGTGTTCACTGGGAGGTGGGAAGAGCATGGAGACCCTGAAAGGAGCTGGCAGAAACTTTGGGTTTACCACTCAGTGAGATAGACACCCTTCACATTAAATGGTTTTGAGCAGAGAAGTGACTTGACTTAGCTTTAAAAGGGTCACTTTGGCTGCTGTATGAAGAGTTCGCTGTAAGCAGTGGAGGAGCAAGGGTGGAAACAGAAGACCAGCTAGGAGACTACTGCTAAGACCAGAAAAGAAGCGATGGTGACCTGGTCCATGATTATAGCAGTGGCTGTGGTGAGAAGTGATTGGATTCAGAGTATATTTGGAAGGTAGAGCCAATAGGATTAGCTAATTTTGAGTATGAGACAAAGAGAATAGTAATGGATACATTCAACATTTTGGAAATTCACTCAAATTGTTGTCATTCACTCCAATTTGGAAGACTGAGGAAGAACAGGTTTTGGAAGAATGCGAAATAAAGAGTTTCATTTGGGCATGTAACTTTTAAGATACCTCTTTGACATCCTAATGGACAAGCCAAGTGGGCTGTTAAATTTATGTTTCAACTTCGAAAGAGAAGTCTGGAATGGAGATAGAAATTTAGGAGTCACCAGAGTATAAATGTTATGTTTCTGTTATAATAAATTGTTACCAAACTATCTGAAACGTGTATTTATCAGCCTGAAACAATTCATAAATCCATTTTTCTAACTCCCCAACATGAAAATATTTTCTTCAAAAGCACCTGAAAAATATAAGCAAAGTAAATTTATAATAAATAAGATATACAATATTTTAAAGCCTCTGTGCTTGAGAATAATATTTTATGAAACTAGAATCTTTGTCTTTCCTGGAGCCATTAAATAAGGAAAAGGACATTGTGAAGTCAGCAATGTACACACACCTGTGCCAAAAATTGCATATTACACAGTGCACTAAATTTTCTGATATTCTATTGCCAATAAAGCATGTTCTAGATTCTTGTTTCTGACCTTTCCTCTCCTGTTACTGATTACTCAAGAGAAGCAAATTAAGGTTGAGAGAAAATCTCAAATCTCAGCCCTACAGGCACAAAAATTCTCTACTAGGAACATCCAGGAAGTTGAAAAACAAAATCTTATCTCTTCAGTAGAAGAACAGTCATAGAGGAAAAACTTATTTGTCTAAGAAGAAGCAAAATAAGCAAAATTGTTATCAACCTGAAGTTCAACCTGCTTTGCAAAAGGGGAAAGTTTTATAATGTTGTACAGGAAACATTTTTTAAATATGTTCTATGCTGTTGTATAAGGCTTAGAATAACTCCACTTGACCTAACACAGAAATAAACAGTAAACTATTTCAACTGGTCTTGTCAAATGTTCTGATTAATCAGATGTTACTATGAAAATCACCCATGAGTTTACATTTGCAAAGTAATAGTTTAAAGTCAGACAACACTAAAGCTTGTGCTGAAAGTCATTTGAGTTTCTTTAGCAATTTTATAAATCCTTTAGTATCTTTTAGGGGCTCAAGGGCATCGCTACAAACATAAGTCATCATTGTGTTAATGAAATATAAAAACAGATAATGACTTATAGTTCAGAGAATGCCAACCCAATAGAGCTTTCTGCATAACTGTGAGAGATTTATCACAGTCTCAAAATGAGTCCTCTCCCTGAAAGAATTTTTTTTTCTGGAGAGAGGGATTCTAGAAAGAGGGTAGCTGTCTACTTCCTACTCCTCTAGCCTAATTCCAGCTCCAATCCATCCATTTCTCCAGTTGAGGACAAAAAGTAGATGAGGTTTAAGGATACCTGCAAGAGAGCTATTGCAGGGCTCTTTCTTTTGGGGGCTTTTTTCAAAACTAACGGCAGGAATAGAAGAGATCAAAGGATCTGAATGTCATGGTCCTAGAAGAACTTGGCCCCAGAAGATCCCTGATTGCAGAAGAGGCAGACATTTAAAAAAATAAGGGTTTCAGGTCTTCCTAGCTATTGACCAACTGGCCTGAATCTTCTCTACTCCCATTACTGGGAGAGCTAGAAGAGACTGGGAAACAGAGAAAATGGACTTCTTTGTGGTGTTTCTGAAGGAACAGCCAGACTGTCGCCCTAGAGGCACCTCTCTTCTAATACCTGCCAATAGGCTCTCTTTAGTTGGAACCGAGCCTGTTATAAAATATATATATATAATACATAAAATGTATATAATAGTTATAAGAATAGAATAACAATGGCACAGTTTCTCTCATTTTTCCCCAAAAACAAGACTGGCAGAAAGAATGGCAGCCAGAGAGAACATAGAGAACACCCTAATGAAATAGAGTTGCTGGAGGAGACAAAAACCAACTTGACTAAGAACTTATAATAAGAGTCCTTAAGGCAAATTAAGTTAAGAATAGATTTTCTAACCAGAAAACAAACGAAAAACAAATATGATTTTGGAATTTAAAAGATCAGTAAATAAATTGAAGGAGATAGTTGCTATTAGAACTTGAGTTTATGGTCTCAAAGATCATGTAGAAGAGATACACAGAGATATAAATCATTAAAGAAAATATAAGAGACTTTTTATTAAGTCTTATTAAGGTATCTTATTAAGAAATTGAAGATGATTACCAATTTCTGCAGTCTGAAATTGATCATATATGCAATCAAGATGCATTGATAATTGGAACTAGAAAGTTGAAAACAAAGAAAAAGCATCAGCAGATGGAAAATAAGGCCTTGGTGATAGAAACGACTCTGGAGATCCTACGATAGAATTTTGCAAGAACCAACAACTTATTTATTGCAAATACATTTTTCAACAACATAAACAGTGACTACACATGTGGATGTTGTCAGATAGAATACACAGGAATTAAATCAACTACATCTGTGGAAAAAGAGGATGGAAAAGCTCAACATCATCAGTCAGAACAAGGCCAGAGGCTGACTGTGGAACAGACTGCTCATATGCAAGTTCAAACTGAAGCTGAAGAAAATTAGAACAAGTCCACAAGAGCCAAAAGTATGACCTTGAGTATATCCCACCTGAATTTAGAGACCTTCTCAAGAATAGATTTGACTCATTAAACACTAATGACCAAAGACCAGATGAGTTGTGGAATGACATCAAGGCCATCATACACGAAGAAAGCAAGAGGTCCTTAAAATGACAAGAAAGAAAGAAAAGACTAAAATGGATGTCAGAAGAGACTCTGAAACTTGCTCTTAAATATAGAGTAGCTAAAACGAAAGGAAGAGATGATAAAGTAAAAGAGCTGAACAGAAGATTTCAAAGGGTGGCTTGATAAGACAAAGCACAGTATTATAATGAAATCTGCAACGACCTGGAGTTATACAATCAAAAGAGAAGAACACGCTCAGCATTTCTGAAGCTGAAAGAACTGAAGAAATAATTCAAGCCTTGAATTGCAATATTGAAGGATTCTATGGGCAAAATATTGAAATACTCAGGAAGTATGAAAAGAAGATGGAAGGAATAGAGTCACTGTACCAAAAACAATTGGTTGATGTTCATCTGTTTCAGGAGGTAGCATATAATCAAGAACCAACGATACTGAAGGAAGAAGTCCAAGTTGCAGTGAAGACACTGGTGAGAAACAAGTGCCCAGGAATTGAAAGAATACCAATTAAGATGTTTCAACATTATTGAGCCAGAAGTGCTCAATCATCTTTGCCAAGAAATTTTGAAGACAGCTATCTGACCAACCAACTGGAGATTCATATTTGTGCCAATTCCAAGGAAAGGTGACCCGACAGAATGTAGAAATTGCCAAACAATGTCATTAATATCACACGCTAGTAAAAATTTTGTTGAAGATCATTCAAAAACAGTTGCAGCAATACATCCACAGGGAACTGCCAGAAATTCAAGCCAGATTCAGAAAAGGACGTGGAACCAGGGATATCACTGTTAATGTCAGATGGATCCTGGCTAAAAGCAGAGAATACCGGAAAGATGATTACCTGTGTTTTATTGACCGTGCAAAGGCATTCAACTCTGTGGATCACAACAAATTATAGAAAACATTGTGAAGAATGGTAATTCTGGAGCACTTAATTGTGCTCATGAGGAACCTGTACGTAGACCAAGAAGCAGTCAGTCAAACAGACGAAGGGAATATTGAGTGGTTTAAAATCAAGAAAGGTGTGTCAGGGTTGTATTCTTTCACCATATTTATTCAATTTGAATGCTGAGCAAATAATCTGAGAATCTGGACTATATGAAGAAGAATATGACATCAGGACTGGAGGAAGACTCATCAACAACCTGTGGTATGCAGATGACACAACCTTGATTGCTGAAAGTGAAGAGGACTTGAAGAACTTACTAACGAAGATCAAAGACTATAGCCTTCGGTATGGATTACACCTCAACACAGAGAAAACAAAAATCCTCACAATTGGACCAATAAGCAATGTTGTGATAAATGGAAGAAATATTGAAGTTGTCAAGGATTTCATTTTACTTGGATCCACCATCAACACCCGTGAAAGCAGCAGTCAGTAAATCGAATGACATATTGCATTGGATAAATCTGCTGCAAAAGACGTCTTTAAAAGGTTAAAAAACCAAGGTGTCACTTTGGGGACTAAGGTGCACCTGACCCAAGCCATAGTATTTTCAATTGTATGCAAAAGCTGGACAATTAATAAGGACAGCCAAAAAAGAACTGATGCCTTTAAATTAGGGTGGAGGCGAAGAATATTGAATATAGCATAGACTGCCAGAAGAATGAACGAATCTGTCTTGGAAGAAGTACAGCCAGAATGCTCCTTAGACTGGAGGACGGCGAAAATTTATCTTACCTACTATAGACATGTTATCAGGCAGGACCAGCTCCTGGAGAAGGGCATAATGCTTGGGAAAGCAGAGGGTCAGTGAAAAACAGGAAGACTCTCAACAAGATGGATTGACACAGTGACTGCAACAATTGGCTCAAACATAGCAATGATTGTGAGGATGGCTCGGGACCGGGCAGTATTTCATTCAGTTTCACTGACTCGAGAGCACCTAACAACAACAACAAATAGCAAATGAATGAAAACAGAGAGTTCAAGATAAAAAAAGATAATAGGAAGATAAATGGTGCTCATTTATGAATCTCTATAAATAGGAAGGTGATGATGATGAATAGATAGACAGGCAGACAGATAGATAAATAGACAGACAGACAGAGACAGACAGATAGATAGATAGATAGAATAGATGAGACAGAGATTGAAAGAGAAGGATGGAAGCAAGGAAGAGAAGGGAGGGAGGTTTGGAGGTGGGGAAGAGGGAAAACGGTAGTCTCTTGGAAATTGCAATACAAGTGTTTACATGTGATTAGGTGGCAACAAATATGAAAAAGTAGAAGAAATGCTGATTTCCAATAAAATAAAATAAACAGAAGAATAGGCCTAATGCTATGGAAATGTGATTAAAGGTCTACCTTTTAAAAGACATCAGAATCAGAGATTTGCAGAGATTAATCACACTTAACTTTTAAAAAACACAGATCAGTCGAAATTTATTTAATATATTCTTCTCAATGTAAGAAGCTAGAAATCTCTACAATTTATTCTATGAATCCAAAACAATTTTAATTCTAAAACATGCTAAAGGTAACTTTTAAAAATCTATAGATCAATCTCACAAATGAATGCAAAATTTAAAATAACTATTACACCTAGAATACATGTTAACAAAAGAATAACACACTGAGATCAAGTAGGTTTATTCTATTATGTAAAATTGTTCAACATCAGAATATCAACACAATGTATTACATAGAAAAATTAAAAGAGAAAAATAATGATCAAATAAATGGATGCTGAAAAATCATTCGACAAATTTCAGTGGTCATTCCTAATAAAATTCCTAAGTAGAAGAAGAATAGAACAACAATGGCACAGTTTCTCTCATTTTTTCCCAAAAAATAAAAAACCTAGTTGTAGGTAAGCTTGTAGGTTTTAATACAGGAGCTCTTATAAAGAAACTAGCATGGTTTTATGTGGGGCATGGTGAAACTTCTTTCCTCAGAGGTAAGTCACCACATGTAAAGTTCCTAAAGCTTCTGGGCAATTAAGAATTCCAGATACAGTTGCTCAGATACCTTGCTTCTGAGCAACTAAGGTGCACTGAATTACTTAATATGGCCCTGGGGCTATACAAATAAGATGCTTGTGGCTCACCAAGAGGATTGGACAGCTTGCTAATAATGTAAGTAAGGTGCGTGACACCCTTGTGGGTGTGGGACCATGCAAATAAGGAACCCTAAAGAGGGGATTGGTTAAGCCATCCACTAGGCTTAAAAGAGAGCCAATCGCAGAGCAGAGAGGGCAGATCTCATTACCACCAAGAAAGAAGAGCTGGGAGTTGAGTGTGTCCTTTGGACCTGGGATCCCTGTGTGTTGAGAAACTCCTAGACCCAGGAGACAGAGACAAGGAGAGATGGCAAGAAGCAGAGGCAGAGAAATAGTGGCAGCAGAGACAGCAGAACCAGGAGATAGGCAGGAGTTTGCACAGTGGGCTTCCCAGCTCATGGAGTTAGAAAGCTAAGCACCTTCAGGCAAGAGGCTTCCTAGCTGAGTGGGGCACCTCTGCGCACTTATCAGTGGAGCAAAAGGGTCTGTAACTCTTGCCAGAGCAGGGCAGACGCTAGTCCAAGGGGCTCAGGGGCTGGAGAGCAGTGCCGCTTCAGGTGGCAAAGATCAACCAATCTCAAAACAGACAGGCAAGACCTCCGGCAAACTGCTAGCCCAAGTCCCCAGAAACGGAGGGCAAGTGAATGAGAGCAAGCTGCAGAATCTGGAACAAGCAAAAGCCCCAGCAAGGGGAGTAAGAAGGAAGTAGGTGGAGGAAAGCAGAGAGATAAAGGCTGAGGGGGCGGTGAGCTGCCACAGGCCCTGCCCGCAGTGGTCCCATTCAGCAGATTCCATCAAGGGGTTGATCATGCATCAGATTTTAACAGGGGAGTGATCACAACATTATACAACTGGCAAAACACTGAGAATCATGGCCCAGTCAAGGTAACACACAATCTTAACCATCACAACAGCACATATATCTTATCTGGAATAAAATTTTAAAAAAACATGGAATTGTGTCTTCCTCTGAAAATACAGAGAAGATGGATTTTTATCTTTTTGTATAACATAGTCTAAAGCATATTAAGTTTGACCTAACTACATTTCAAAAAATATTATATTGTAATGATACTCTGTAAAAAATCAAACAAGCAGATAATTTTACTTGTGTGAACATGGCTCTGATTGTTGATAACCTCTTGTTGTTTTTTTCCCCCCTCTGTACTATATTATCATGGAAAGAGACTTATTTAAGATAAACAGAGTTTCATAAAGCTTTCCTTCTATGGAAACAAACAAAAAAGCTCCCAAAATGCCTTTGGAAAATAATGTCAAGGAGATTAAACCTGGTTCAAGAAATCGTTGCTAATACCTTGAAAAAGGAGAAAAATATATATTTATTTAAAAGAAATAAATCATATAAAAAAAGATATGAATCAGAGCTTCAATTAAGACTAGGTAAAGATGTCCAAAGGAGCCCTGGTGGCACAGTGTTAAAGTTCTTGGCTGCTAACTGAAAGATTAACTGTTCAAACACACCAGCTGCTTCTCGGGAGAAAGAGTGGCAGTCTGCTTCTGTAAAGATTTACAGTCTTGGAAACTCATAGGGTAGTTCTACTGTGTCCTATAGGGTCACCATGAATCAAAATCAACTCGATAGTAATGGGTTTAAAGATGCCCAGGCCTAGTGCTTTTTCAGCACAGTTATATTTTGATACCTGGCTTTGAAAGCAGGACAGTTTCAGAGTAATTCTGTTTTTTTTCCTTGTCACCTAAGAGAAACGTACTACTCTAAGGACAGATAGAAAGTTCCAGAGGACCATCCTCAGTCAGCCTAGATAGGCTGATGGACACGGTCTGCTCCTGCATCCTGGGGAGGCACTCCATGATACAATCAAGCTCTAAAGTCAAAGAATTTATAATGGGAGCCCCCAGGCTCCGAGGAGGTCACCAAGAAAGACCAGACTCACTCCCTAGTGGACTTATAGAGGGAATACTTAATGCCCCAAAATCTCCTTTTTAACTTTTTTCTGAATTACAACATTGCAGAAGATTTCAATAATACCTAAAAGCTGAAAGAAGAAAATCTATATGACTTATAATTCTACTCTCCAGGGACAATCATTTTTCACATGAAGAAAATTTTGTTGATGTGATTAGTTGCCATCTAGTTGATTCCAACTCATAGTGACCACATGTGACAGAGTAGAACTGCCTCATAGGGTTTTCTAGTCTGTAATCTTTATGGGAACAGATTGCCAGGTCTTTCTCCTGTGAAGCAGCTGGGTGTGTTTGAACCGCCAACCTTTTGGTTAGCAGCCTAGTGCTTAACTGCTGTGCCACCAGGGCTCCTTGAAGAAAATTTGCATGGTCCATAATTCTATTCTCCAGAGACAATCACTGTTAACATTTTGATAATATATACCTCCAGTTGTTTTTTTCTTTTTTAAATACAAGTATCTATAGTTTTTATAAACAAAATTGAGACCACACTGTACATATTATTCTATAAACTTATTCTTCTTATTTACAAATAAATCTTAAACATGCTTCCATGTCATTAATTGTTTTACCACACACCATTCTGAGTTCCTGCACAAATGTGGTGGTTAAGGTTGTGTGTCAGCTTAGCTGGGCCATGATTCTCAGTGGTTTGGCAGTTATGATGTAGTTTGGTAGCTATGTAATGATGTAATCACCTCCATAAAGAGATCTGATATAATGTAATCACATCCACGATGAGATCTGTTTTGAGCAGCCAATCAGTTGAAAGAGAATTTCCTTGGGGGTGTGGTCTGCATCCAATATAGGTGGACTTTCTAGCAAAGATCTCTGGGTTTTGCTCTCTCTGGATCCTGCAGCTGGCTTCTGTTTACCTGACCTCCGGCTCTTGGGACTTGAGCTAGCAGCTTACCTGCCAGTCTTGGGATTCATCAGCCTCAGCAGCTTGTAAGCCAGAGGCTTGCTGTCTGGCTTTCCAATCTTAGGTTCACCAGTCCCTGCAGCTACATGAGTCAGGAGAAGCGCCCAGCCTAACCCACGGAATTGAAGACTTTCCAGCCTATACAACCCTGTAAACCATTTCCTTGATATAAATCTTTCTATATATATATATATATTTATGCACTTCACTGGTTTTGCTTCTCTAGAGAACCCAGCCTAAGACAAAAGCACACTTTTTGGCTGTACCATAATTTGCTTAAGCAACTTCTTATTTTGCTATTATAAATAATGCTAAAATGAACAACCTCATAGATACACTTCATAGCATATTTATAACATTTTGCCTGTTGTTTGACAAAACCTCTTCCCTTCAGCTCCTTCCTGTGTTCTTCACAGCTCATATTTCTCAGTTCCTTTGCCACCAAAGTTTACTACCTGTATCAGCCAGGATTCTCAGTTGCAAGCAGAATAAGTACATTCTGGCTAACTTATGCCAAAAAGTGAATTTATGAGTAGCTGAAAGAATCTCCAGGAAGGCTAGAGAACTCACTACAGGCACAACTCTGGCCCAGTGAGCCTACTGCTGTCCCCACCCACTGCACACAGAACCACAGCTTGCATTGCCAACCTCACTGAGACTGAATACTGGACACTGCCAATCAGAAGTTGCTGTAGTCAGCATCATTTCTAGAATGGATACAGTATTCCCCATGCTTCTTTATTCCACTAACTTATAATGCAAAACTTGTAGCTGGCGTGTCTGATTATGAAAACCCAGGCTATGGGTCCATGTTTGAGCTCCAAGGGAAGCTGGAGAGCAAGTATCTGGGAGGTAGACTTGCCTCAAAAGGTGGGAGAGCCTCCAAGATGACAAGAGGACTCAGATACTGGATGGCTACTATGTTCCTTGTTACTGTCTTCTTCTGAGAACCCAGTCATTCTTCCTCATCAGTTGACTGACTTTCAATTTCACACACTGTCCTCTTTTTCATTTCTTTTCCTGTCACTATTCTTCGTGTTGGAGCCCTGATGGTGCAGTGGTTAAGAGCTTGGCTGCTAAACAAAAGATCGGCAGTTTGAATCCGCCAGCCTCTCCTTGGAAACCGTACAGGGCAGTTCTACTATGTCCTATACAGTCACTATGAGTGGGAATTAACTCAACAGCAGTGGGCTATTCTTGCTGTTCTCAACATCCACATGGATCTAACACCTTGATCTCTATGTTTCTTTATCTTCTGTCTTCCAAAGATCTTTTCCTCTGCTCCACCTCATCCACCATCTACATAGTTATCCCCTTGATCTTTTTCATCATTACTATCTGCACCACCTCTGAAATCTTGACTTGAAGAGTGCCCCTCTGTGACTACCACTTTCTGTCTTCACCTGCTCTAGTACAATCATTCCAGCAATTCTTTAACCCCTCAAATTCTCTGACTTATTCATTCTATTATTATGTCATGTATTATTTGTCTATCGATGCATAACAAATCACCCCAAAACTTAACAACTTAAAACAACAAACATTTATTATCTCATAGTTTCTATGGATCAAGAATCTGGCAGTGGCTTAGCTGGATGCTCTGTCTTAGGGTTTCTCACAAGCCTTCAGTCAAGGTGTCAGCTGGGGCTGTGGTCTTATCTAAAGGTTCGGCTGGGGAAGGAGCCGCTTCCGATGTTGCTGTCAGGATTCAGTTCCTTGAAGGTTGTTGGCCAAAGGACCTCAGTCTTCACCGAAGGACTTCAGGTTGAAGGTCACTATCAGTTCCTTGTCACATTGACCTCTCCACAGGGCAGATCACAACATGGCAGTAAATGAGAAGTTGAGAGAGAGTACTCCCACTTGCTGTCAAGTCAAATCCAAGTCATGGCAATCCTAGGTGTTGCAGAGTAGAACTGTGCTCCATAGTGTTTTCCAGACTGTGACCTTTCAGAGGGAGATCACCAGGCATTTTTTCCAAGGCATCTTTGGGTGGGTTTAAACTGCCAATCCTTCAGTTAGTAGTTGAGCACTTAACCATTTGTGCTACCCAGTACTTCTGAAAGAGTGCTGCCAAGATGGAAATCACAGTCTTTTGTAACCTAGTCTTGGAAGTGATATTCTGTCCTCTTTGAAACCTTTTATTTACTAGAAGCAAGTCACCAGGTTCAGACTACACACAGGGGAGAGACTTGCACAGGGCATGAATACCAGGAAGTGGGAATAATTGGGAGCCATGTCAGAAGCTGCCTAACACATGCCATCATCAGCCATTCCCTTTATGGCCTCATACAGCTAAGATTGCCCTGGTCCATCATTTTAATTATTGCTTTGCAAACACTCTACCTCCGTGCCCCTCTCTTCTACAAGTTCCTTCCCAAGGAAAGCCCTAATCTTGTTTAAACCCAGCTATACACCTGTGATGCATCCAAGTAGAGGATCATTGGTGAGAAAAATACACCAGTGCTGTCTGGTCACACTTACAATTTATAGTCATAAATCTCAAAATAGCAGTCAACACAACCCAGCAATCCTACTTTAATTTATTTCTTTAATTATTTAATTTTTATTCTTTATTTACTCCCCGCTCAACTTCAGCAGCACTGGCATTTTGGACTAGATAATTCTTGGCTGTGGAGGGCTGTCCTGTGTATTATAGGATGTTTAGCAGCATCCCTGTCCTCTACCCACTAACTATAGAAGCACCCTCCTCCTGCCCCAGTTGTGATTATCGAAAAGGTCTCCAGACATTGTCAAATGTCCCCTGAAGGGAAAAACCACCCCCAATTGACAACCACTGTTCTAGTGTTTGCCAGATGGTCGCTTTGGGCATTTTATCTATCTTTAAAATGGGAACGGCAATACTGCAGCAAACAGTCATGGGGATGAGCCACTATGTAGGAAATCAATTCTTGTACTCTAAGACCTCTATAAACCTAATGGGGATTCTGTTTCTCATTTCCTAACTACAAGTGTAGGTTTAATATGTACTTTTGAGGGATAGTTAGTGTCCCCATAAAACTGAAATGAAGCATAGCTGAAAAGAATGATCACGCTGCAGACAGCTGGGAACACATTGCCATTAACAGAGAATGCAGGTTTTCCATCAGATACAGAATCATGCAGTCTGCGAAGCAAATGCCTTCCTAAAGCCAGGCTCAGAGCCACACTAAACAAACAAACAAACAACAACAACAACAAAAAGAAAAACATTGCCATCGAGTCAATTCCGACTCATAATGACCTTATAGGACAGAGTAGAACTACCCCATAGGGTCCAAGGAGCGGCTGGTAGATTCCAACTGCCAACCTTTTGATTAGTAGCCATAGCTCTTAACCACTAAGCCATCAGGGGTCCAGAGCCACACTAGTGTGAAATTATCCTATGATCATATCTTAAAATCAGCAATCCCTAACTATACAACTTCCCAGGTTATATAAATTGGTGGTCCTGAAGAATAATGATAGTGTCTTAGTTTCAGGTGCCACTGTAACAGAAATACCACAAGTGAGTGGTTTTAAAAAAAGGAAATTTATTTTCTCACAGTTCTGAAAGCTAAAAGTCCAAATCAGGATCTCGGCTGTATCGATGCCTTCCTTGTCCCCAGCATTCCTTGATTCTTTGGCTTGTAGATAGTCTTCAAATGATATCTGTCTTCACGCTATGTGTTCATATCTCTATGTCTAATCCGCTTTTTTTACAACTCAGAAGTGATTAGATTTAGAACCCAGTCTACTGGGGTATGATCTAATTAACATAATAAAGAAAACCTTATTTCCAAACAGAATTCTATCCAAGTATAGGGGTTAGGATTCCAGCAAATATTTCAGGGGGGATACAATTTAATCCACAGTATATAGAATGGTAATCTTTGTCACACTGGTCTCTTTCCGTGCATGACTTTTTTGCGTATATATGCAAATGAGAGAGAACAGTGCTGACTTGGGTAATACGGTGGCCATTTATCTTCTTCTACCTCCCCTTCCAGTATCCCTCTCCCCACTGGAATGCCTCATTCCTTTCTCAGGAGCCCAGTGCTCCTGCTAGCCCTGACTAGGCAGTCCTCCTTGTTCCCTCCATGCTTCAGGACAGTGCCTCCCTGAGGTGCCTCTGTTAGATCAACTACCTTCCTCAAAAGGAACTGATAAGAGATCAATGAGTTGCACTCCCCCATTCCCGAAAAGGCACATTCCTTTTAAAGGCACCATTATTTAACTAACAGAACAGAATTTTTCACATATAATTGGTCCCAGAATAAAAAGGGAAATAATTTGGAAAATCAGAAGACTTGGATTTACCGATAAAAAACTGGTTGCTATTGAGTAGATTCTGACTCATAACACCTCTACAGGACAGAGTAGAACTGCTCCACAGAGTTTCAGGCCTATAATCTTTCTCCCATGGAGTGCCTGGTGGGTTCAAACCACCTACCTTTTGATTAGTAGCTGAGCACTTAACCACTGTGCCACCAGGGATCCTTAGATTTACCAATAAAGCCAAAACAAAAACAAAAAAACCAAACTCATTGCCATTGAGTCAATTGCAACTCATAGAAACCCTATATGACAGAGTAGAACTCTTCCATACTTCCCTATAATTCCCACCTCAGTATCCTTGTATGTGGAATGTTGAAGAAGTGGTGATAGTCTGTAAAGACTCTTTCAGCTCTTCAGGTAGGGAAGAGGCCTGTGCTTCCTCCAGAAAATATCAGACCAGTTCCAGAGTTATGATTAACTCTTAACTTTGAATTCACACACACATTGTATGAGGATTCATTTTTAAATGACAACACGTATTTTTTAAACCCAGCTATGTTGTTTGGTTGCAGTCCCTGGGTGGTGCAAATGTTTAATGCACTCAGCTACTAACCAAATATTGGCAGTTGGAATCCACCCAAAGGCACCTTGGAAGAAAGGCCTGGAATCTACTTCCAAAAGATCACAGCCATAGAAAATCCTGTGGAGCACAGCTCTGCTCTGCCACCCATGGGGTTGCCATAAGTTGAAATCTACTTACGGCAGCTGATTTGGTTTTTGCTTTTACGTTGCCTGGTTAAAGCTATGAAACTTCAATAATTCTGTCTCCTAGACCAAATGGCTGAAAGAATGACTTTCTCCAGGCTTCCTCTAGATGTTGTGACATCAGAACAACTTCTGACTCCATATGTACTAATATTAATTGGGCACATTTACTAAGTACTCAACTCTGTCACAGACACAAAGCTAAGCATTTTAAATGAGTTGCCTCATTTAATTCTAATTTCACTATAAATATCACTAGCTGACATCCTTTGCAAAGAAACAGCTGCATTTATATTTGATTCTAAATTTTAGAATTTGCCTTTGTCCTGCCATTACTTTTATCAAATCAGTCATTTATTGTACTACACAAAAACAAAGAATAGGTAATTTGATGAACACTATTAGTGTAAGAATGCTTCAATTATATCTTCTCATAATCTTTCTCCTGTTGGTTTTATATACCCTATGACCCATGTACTGCTTTTCCCCTGAAACTTGTTCTGGAGAAAAGAAGGTTTTAACAGGATATATTCTCGCTAGAATTACAAAATAAAAGAATAGAGTTCAAATCTGGCTTTGTAACTTTTCTTTAATTAAGTGCTTTTGGTTCAAGGAGTTTACAGAATATGATGTCCTATTAATTTCATAAAGTAATAAAGGGATAACTTGCCCCAAATCAGTCTTACAAGAAATAAGGGTGAGGGAAGACAGTGATGGCCTACTATGTGGTATGATAATGAGGAAGGGTAGAAGGAAGGCTTCTCACCCTTCCTTCTCACACACCCATCAGAGCCTTAAGTTTCCCCATTAAATAGCAATTTCCCTTAACATGGACAATAATGCATTTTACCCATTTGAAGATATTTCTCCTATTTTTCCATTTCTAAAATCTTCATGTCTTCTACAATCAATGTCAATGTGTACATTTAATATTGTAGTGTTCCAGCCCCTCTGCCCCAACAAAAAGCTATAAAATCAATGACATTTCTTACAATTAATGAGATATTAGCATCAAGGAAATATGAATTTTAAGCATCTTGGAAATTAGTTCAAAAGAGAGAGCAAAATCAATCTCCCACTCCACCCACACATTTAGGGTAGGACACAGGGGCAGGGCTTGGGGATGGAGGAATGGAGGACAATGTCACAGTTTACCTGAAGCTGTACTGAATAGAATCTTATTCTAAAAATTTTTTGACAATCTATATGTGTCATTGGCCCATAGGTAAGTTTGCTCTTTGGGCACAATTTATTAAAATGATATAAAACATCTAAATGCAGTCTTCGTATCCCATGAGATGTAAATGAAAGCAAAGGAGACAAAGCAAAAGAAAAGAAGGACAGAGACTCAACTGACACTATGCAGAAAATATTTAACACTGGCCATCAAACCAGCTGCTTCTCAATCCCTTTTTTGAACTCCGTGTTCCAACTTCCAAAACTTCCATCATTCCTGGGTGGATTTGTAGGACAGTTTTTCTTAGCCTTTTTGGAGTCTGAGACCCCCTACAGATTCCTCCCTCACCTCTGATGTCAAGACATGAGCTCAAGCTACATTCCTAACCTGGAGTCCGTGGAGAAACTTCCAGAAGGTTTGTGAACCAGGGTACATTCATAAATAATTATTCTTCAGTTTTCTTCCTATTATTTTGGAAATGTTCTTGATAGGGAAAAGTTTAGTAATAATTTCTGTAATTATGGTATTTCCTATCAAACAAGTAAAATGTGTTACATGATGTTACTGTACATTGTGAGGAAACGTACAGCTGCCATCATTTCCATGTGATAGCATTAGTCAAAGTCGGAGTTTAAAAAAAAAGCCTCATCATTTTGATTATGGCATATGTCTTCATTTGTCTTTTGCTTCTTAAGCTGGAAAATATCAAGGAAAATAAAGTATTGCATAGCTTATGCATATTAAGGTTTTATTTTCATTCTCAAATGCCATGGAAAGGATCTTACCAATGAAAGCAAAAAGCCAGCAAAGCCAAAGGAGTACTTCATGCCTTCCAACCTGGAAATATATATCCAACAGTGTGGCTTTTTCTCAGAAAAAGACTCACCTGGAAAATTGAGTGAAACTTGGATTTGCCCTAACATAAGAGTTTCTTATTTTCCAGATGAAAGAAGGAGCTGATGGTAAAAGCCCAAGTGTTCTTTTATCCCATTGGCCACTCTGGAAGAGGAGTTTGGAGATAGTAAACTTTCAAATGATGAAGGAAGAACCTGGGAAGGCTGGAGTCAAAGGGGCAGAGAACTGAAGACACCCAGAAACACCAAAGGACTCTTGAAGGTCCTCCAGTTCAGACCTATGTAAATGTGAAGTAAAGATTCACAATCCTTTCCTGGCTGACACAGATCCAAGAATGAAGACTTTCCAGATATAACTTCACAGACTTCTGGACAAAGGAAATCTCTCATTCATTCATTCAAAGGTTTATTGATTATTTACCATGTGCCAGGTGTCATTCTAGGCACTGAGGAAACAGCAGTGAACCACACAATTAGAATTCCTGCCTCATGGTGCTTTCATTCTAGTAGAACATATGTTGTGATGAAGAATCTTTGAAATTTTGGTGTTCCTCCCAACCTACTCTCTCCTGAGAAAGCAAGTTATTGGGGCTTCGATTCTCTTTGCTACTACAGACTTTTTGGAGCGGGAATTTTCAGAACATGTTGCCAGCCAAACAGAAAGTTGAGATAGATGGCATGTCAAAGATAACACGTCAAAGATCACTCCATGATTTTATTGTTATTCATCAAATAATAATAGCTATCTGTTTATTTCTAAACAAGATTAATACTTATACTCGAAGTAGGTACATTTAAATTAGTTTCCTTTTTTTTTCATGAAGTGGCCATTAATTTTTATAAGAAAAAGAAAAAGTGAGAAAGAAATACATTATTGTAAAGATTTTTAAAATATTCTATGTGAAAGAAATAAAATTTCAATGCAATGAAATAAACTTTATGCAAAACACTATGTGTATATTTATTTGCATTTTTCTGAAGAGAGCATTCACTGATTTTATTACAATCTTAAAGGAATCAGACTGCAAAGGGAAAAGAGAGGGTAGTTAAGAAACACTGCATTAGACCAGCAGGAAATGCCGCTATTTTGCAAGACAAAAACAGTGTCCGAGGAAGCTACTCGTACTTTTTTCACCTGTCACACTCAGTAGGAGGTGCAGTGCCTTTAAGGAATAACAGATTTAGGGTAGGCTAAACCCTCAGCATGTTCTGAGCATCTATTTCTTCCAGGAAATCATGGCTGTTTTAACGGATGATTACAGAAAATTAGCAATATACATCAGCGATAGTTTTCCACTCTCATAGAATTTACAGCATGAGTAGAGAGAATATACCTAATCATAAAAAGCGATGAAAGAAATGCCATATAGTTTTCCTAAAATGTGAGATCTTTACCAGGGCAAACATGATTTTAGGTGGCATATGGACATGATGCTAAATAACATTGAACCATAACCATGAGAAATAAATTGTTTTGCAATTCTCTTCAATCCCTATGCAAGGACAGAGTCTCAGTTTAGCGATTGTTAGAGTGGAGTTAAAATTATGTCCCTAACACCTCTCTAAACGAGTTGCCATCAAGTTCATTTTGACTAATGGGGAACCCATGTGTATCAGAGTAGAACTGTGCTCCCTTGGGGTTTCAATGGCTTATTTTTTGGAAGTGTATCACTGGGCATTTCTTTTGAGGTGCCTCCAGGTAGACTCAAACTTCGGATCTTTCAGTTAGCAGCAGGGTATGTTAACTGTTTACAACACCCAGGGCCTCCTAATACCCCTCTTACACTTGTTAATTTCCCTTTTCAGAGCGTACAGCTCAGGCTCAGAGACTTTCAAGCTAGGAATCTTCAGCTAAAATTTATTTTTAAGATTTTATCACGTCATTGGAATTTTTCTCTTTTATTGAGGTAGACTGTGCATAACTTGCACTAATCTTAAATACACAGCTTGATACATATGTATATCCGTATAACTACCACTCAAATTAAGATACAGAGCAGTTCCATCACCCCAGTGAGTTCTTTTATGCCCCTTCCCAGATGTAACCATTATGTTCCTCTCCACATGTAACTATTATCCCAACTTCTATTTTCATAGATTAGTTCTTCCTGTTCTTGGATTTTGTAGAAATGGAATCATATAGTACCTACTCTAGTTTTTCTCATGCATCACTATGTCTGTGAGATTCATCCATGTTTCATGTTACAATTGTCTGTTCTCTTTATATTGCCATGTGGTATCCCATTGTGTGAATACACCACAATTTATTTATCTATTCTACTAATGATGGACAAGTGGGTTATTTCTAGTTTTGGGTCTATAAATAAGGTAGTAAAATATTGCATTTATAGAAAAATATTAAATGAATATTTGCTTATTAAAGAATTATACTGTCCTTAATTTTCCAACATGACGTTGTCCTTATGTATTGTCTGTGATGCCCAACATTATGAAGGAAGCAGCCAAAAGGTTAAAGTTTAGGGAACTGTTCAAAGATAATAATAATGGAATAATTAGAAATGAAAAAGTTTCAAGAAAAAATACCATGGAGATTTAGCAAACGGGATTACAAGAGGCTGGAATGAACGCAAGACCCTGGAGTGTGAAGACCTCAAAGGAAAGGGTAATGTCTTGCTCACATGGATATGCCCATCACCAAGAAAAGTGCTGAGTCCCAAAGTGAGTCTTGATTAAAACTTGTCTGGAAGCACAGGCTGTATCTGCACCTGAGGAACGGTGGCAGGCAGGGATGGATTACCCAATAAGCAAAGTACGCACGGGTTTACTTGGGTCTACTTACTACAGATTAGTAAATAGATCACTAAATAGATTACTAACCTGTAGTAAGTAGACACAAGTAAGATACACTTGAATTTTGCACTACAGATTAATAAGTAGACACAAGTAAGCCTGTGCATACCTTACTTAATGTAAGCCTACCTTGCTTACTGGTTAATCTGCCCCCGGTGGCAAGTTATCTAAGCAGATGTTATGGAGTGTACTCTAGGCCAGCGAACAACATGAAAAAGGGAAACAGGAAGGAAAGAACAAGTCATGTTCACAGAATATCAAACAGAACAAATTGACTCAAGAAGTTCTTTATAAGGTAGCTTGTTGTGCACTGTCGAGTCGGTTCCAACTGATAGCAACCCTATAGGACAGAGTAGAACAGCCCCATAGGGTTTTCAAGGAGCAGCTGGTGGATTCAAACTGCTGACCTAAGAGATAAAAGTGAGAAGGGAGGGGTGGGTTCAGATCTGGGGATGAAGAGGCAAGAAGCTGAGTTGAAGATGCCACCTACACGGGCTTCAGCCACACGGTTAATTTTGTAGACTACACACTTGAATGTTTTCCTTGAATGGATCTTGAGAAACCTGAAGTAGCTTATCTGTGGAGAGCACATCAAGGAAATCTCTGAGACTTCCATTGCGTGTGGGGGGTCTCGTCAGCTTATCACCTTCTCTTGATAGGAAGTGTTTTGTGAAAAGTCTCAAACGTTGATTGCATTTTGCACTCTGTTCTTGATGCACAGGAAGGTCTTCAAAACGATGTCGAAACTGCCATCTTTGACTCACATGTTTCAGAAACTTTGTTCCAGACAGGAAATTGAGTCTTTGCATTTTCTTTTTTTTTTTTACAGCAGAATGAACCCATGTACATCTCATATTTCATTTGGATGGGAAAGTTACCCAAGAAGAATTCTCCATAATGCAGCTGACGCTGATTTAGAGAGGACTAATTAAGTGTAGAGCTCCTCATAAGTATATAAGGCTTTGGACTGTGAAATATCTCTTCATCAAAAATGCATTCTGAAGAAGCAGAGAAGCTGCAAAAATTCTGCAACTCTCATTAGGAGTGTGCTTCATGATGTAAACAGAAATCTTAATCTCCCCGAAATCATTATTTTTGTGGGCCTTAAGAGTCATAATCAGCTCTGCCATCTCTGTGAAATGTCAACTGGAAAATATACCAAATAACTGCAGCTAATAAACCCTGTAACCTGACAAGAAAAAATCTTGTAAATGCAGCATTGTTTAGGAGTAATACAGTCCAACACTCCACATTTCGGGTATGCTCAGAGCAAGACGTCACATGTTGACTTTAGAGTCCTGGCCCAAAGCAAAAGAGGGTAATGGCTGTAGGCAGCACTTGTGGACCTAGATTTAGGAATGCTGGGTTTCTCCCACTTTTAAATATATGACCTGGGATAAGACATTTCACTTACCTACAAGTTTCATTATACATTATACATATAAGGAAACTGAGGCACAGGAGATGCTGTAAGAACCCTTCTGGCTCTAACATTTAAGTTTCTAAATCTTCTGATGTAGTTTGGAAGAGGACACAATGAGATTATTAGCTCCTTTGACTCAGCAAATGTAAATCTTGCAAAGGTATATTTCTGAGTAATAAGAATTATTATCGTCATTCAGTATTTCACATAGAGAGATGATGTTTCTGGCACACCATCAGTGGGACATGCATTTTGAGCTGATTTTGTCAACAGTGCATGAGAGGGTTGCACAGGTGCAGTGATTTAAAAATAAATAAATAAATAAGTTTGGAAAACCTCGTATATCACTTTCTGGTTCTTAGAGTCACTCTGGGTACACTAAAGTGAAGAAACTCTTTAGCACGATTTCCCCCAAATTTATTTGACCAGGAGCCCTTCCTTTCTTTTGTCACAGCCCTTGCCCTAATGTTGTTGATGTTGTTGCTAGTTGCCATCAAATTGGCTCTGACTCGTGGAGATCTTATATATAACAGAACAAAATGCTTCCTGCTCCTGTACCATCTGCATGATCATTGGTATGCTTGAGTCCATTGTTGCACCTACTGTGTCAATCCATCTCATCGAGGGCTTTCTTCATTTTTGCTGGCCCTCCACTTGACCAAACGTGATGTCCTTTTCCAGCAACTGATCTTTCTTGATGATGTATCCAAAGTAAGTGAATCAAAGTCTTGTCATCCTTGCTTCTAAGGATCATCCTTGTTGTATTTCTTCTAAGACTGATTTGTTCATTCTTCTGACAGCCTATGGTATGTTCAATATTCTTTGCCACAGTGGTAATTTCTGGATGTTAGAAACAAAACTGATTCTTTTTAAAAATTATCTGTGTTTTCCAATTTTTCTGGAGTAAAAAGTATTATTTATGTAATAAAGATAAAAATGAAATTTTAAAGGAGGGAACAAAATGTTATTTGGAGATAGAAGCAATAGCAAATGATTCCTCAAGAGTCTTTCAGCCCAAATGCCTTGAGAATTTTCTGTGCCTCCCTTGATGTGCCACTTAGAATATAAGTAGCAAGAAGAATTTTTCATTTTTCTTAGTACAGGTTTCTTGGGGTCTATTTTGAAAATTCATCTCATCATGCAATAAATTGAGGACTCTTTTAAGGAACTAGCTAGAGCTAGAAAAATCCCTAGACTGACTCTCTTGGTGAAATAATCATAAAGCTAATTAGCGGCAGAACTAGAGTCAGAACACCCTGAGTATCCTCTAGGATGTCCCTATAGGCAAAAGCAGCTCATATACATAACAAAACATACTCAGCATTAAAAGAAATATTCTTACAAAAACCATTCCGAACAATTAAATAGGCATACAATGAAAACGTCTTAAGATGTTAATCAAAGCATCACTTTCTACTCACCTCATTTCACCTTAGTTTCTAAGTCACTTTAGCTGCTTTTTTTTTTTTTTGAATGAGGGGTTAAAAATAACTTATTTTCAGGAATGAAAGGATAAAAGGTAAGTTACAAAAGGAATATATGCTCATCGTATAAAATTTAGTAGATACAGTTCAACACTAAAAAGAACATTAAAATCACCTGAAATCCTATTTGAGTTTTTTTCCCTATATATTATATTATAAACGTTTATTTTAATAAAAATAGCCTACACTTCACCTACTCTTTGTAACTTGACCATTTTACTATTGGATGGTTCATCTTTTGGTTTGGTTTGTAAGAGCTCTTTAAGTATAATGAAGGTAAGTCTGGGTCACGTTGCAAATGTTTTTCCCAGTTTCTTATTTAGTTTTCTATATTGCTTACGGTTTCTTCATTTTTAATGTAATAAAATATAGAAATACTTTCCTTTAGGGTTTCTTCCCATTTTCTCAAGGCCATTTACTCTTAGAAAAAGAATTCTCAATTTGCTTCACATTCAACTCCCATGCTCCTTTTCATTTCTTACTATTATCATTAAAGTCAACCAAAATCACTCAAATGATTTGAAGCACAGATATAGCAATGGCCTTGATCTTAAAATGAGAATGATCAATAGTTCTCTAAATATAGAGTAAAAACCTGCCTGCCTATCATTTTGGGGATAGGGATAAAATGAGCCAGAGTTAGGAAACAATCAAAAGGTTAAAAATGGGCTACAAACAATTGCTGCAAAAATGCTGTGTTGTGTATGGTACCAAGCATCAAGTATGAGACTAAAACATTTAGCTAAAAACCTTAATATTTTCAACCATTGAAATTTTTTTTCAATATTAAAAAAAAAAAAACTTCTGTATTTAGATGTTCAAATTTTCTATTTATATTTTGCCTCTTGGCACTTTATAGACATCTCAGGTTATGTCCACTAACTTAGCAACATATGTCAGGAACCAGCATGTAGATGGGGACTGGGTTTACTTTTCTATCTTCAACTCACAGTTGGACTGAGCCATATATGTGCCTTAACCCAACTCATTGCCGTAGAGTCTATTCCAACTCATAGCAACCCTATAGAATAGAGTAGAACTGCCCCATATGGTTTCCAAAGCTGTAAATCTTTATGGAAGCATACTGCCACATCTTTCTCCCACGGAGCCGCTGGTGGGTTTGAACCATCGATCTATCAACCCTTCAATTAGCAGCCATAGCTCTTAACCACTATGCCACCAGGGCTCCATATGTGCCTTAGGAAGGTTAATTGAAAAGTTTAAAGTATATGTTCAACATTTAGGAAAGGAGGTTGGTCGATATCTCAGGTAAGGACAGAGAAGGAGACCCATAGGATGCAGCCCTCCTCCTTCTGCCCTTCTCTACTGCCTAGAACAATTCTGACTTGACCCCACACTTGCATACACCATTGCAGTTAACTGGGTCCAATCTCCTTGGAAGTCATTTTATTCCATTTGCCTTTTGGAGAGTCTCACCTCCCAGACCAAACTACTCTGGGAAAAGTTTTGTCAGACACAATTTTCTCCAGAGATTTTTGGACTCCTTATAAATCAGAAGCTATTTGATTGGCTCACCATTTAATCTAGTTCTTCTTCAACCTAAAAAGATTTTTTTATTGTTGTTACTTGAATGGAAACTGCTACATTCATTAGAAACTGTTAGCACTTCATGGCCTGTTTCTAGGTCTGACAAGGTGATAACATGCTTTAGATATCCTTTTGTTCCCAGTGCTTTAAACACTTTGTCAGTTGTAGCAGACGCTAAAATAGTCTGATAAAGTTAAAAAGAGGAAAAAAAAATGAAACATTTACATGTACACTAATTTGTAAAGATTAGTGGACATTATCCTTGTCAGGCCTGGATTGCTGCTCTCCTCACCTCTTTGTATATTTATATTTCCAGGGAGAGGAAAAAAGAACCCAAAAACCCCTGGTCATCAAGTTGATTCCAACTCATAGCAACCTTATAGGACAGAGTAGAACTGCCCCCATAGGGTTTCCAAGTCTAAATATTTACAGAAACAGACTGCCACATCTTCCTCAGAGTGGTTAATGGGTTTGAACCGCTGACCTTTTGATTAGCAGCCTAGCACTTAACCACTGCACCACCAGGGAGGGAACCAAAGTAAAAACCAAACCCATTGCCATCAAGTCAATTCCAACTCATAGTGACCCTATAGGTCAGAGTAGAACTGCCTCATAGGGTTTCCAAGGAGCAGCTGGTGGATTTGAACTGCCAACCTTTCAGTTAGCAACCGTAGCTCTTAACCACCACTGCACTACCAGAGAGGGAAGGTGAAGGGGAAATGTGGAAGCACTTCTTCTTTGGTGCTTGTTAGTATCCAGAGCTGCTATCTGATTTAGGTTTCTCCAAAGACAGAAACTCATTCCTCTTACTCAAAGTTACACAACCCTTTCTTAAACTCACTTTTCCTCTCAACAATATTCTGACATGGTTTTTTCAGCTGTGTCTTAAGTGGTTAGAAAAAAATGTGCACCCAATGCGCTTGTGGAAGAAACGTTCAATAACAAAGGAAGTGTTTTCTCTTACTCTGCGTATGATGTTTATCCTCTCTGAGCGTGGGCCTTAAGAGGAAATAGAGGTTGAGTTTGGTGAATCAGAATCATCAAGCTTTATGTTTATCTGGGTTGGTCAGGTTTGAGTACCTCTGATATCAGGATATCTTTCTTCATCCTTATTCACACCCTCCACATTATTCAGTCTCCAAAATATTACTTGCATTATTGTAATGGCTGTAATCACTGGAAAATAATTAATATTTCACAAATAAAGGTATTCATATTTCTGTTACTGGATTATGCCTATACCTATGACTCATCTCTGCTTCCATGTTAACTCCAAAAGCTAAGAAAGATAACTTGTAGAGACACAGGCATTCCATCAAAGCCAATACACAAAAGAAAAATAAGGTAGAAATATTTTAGGGCAGAATATCTTGGTTACTGAACTCTTTCTTGCTGGTTTTATAAAAGAAACTTTTCATAACTATTCCATTGATAAGACCAACAGAACCATAACATTCTGATTAATGCCTTATTTCCCCAGGCTGAATTCAATCTTGCCTTTCCATTTCTGAGGCCCGTGGGATTTTCTAGAAATTTGTCTTAAAAAAAAAATCAGTCAGTTAAAGAGAAAGCATTCAGCCAAAGGAGGTAATGCCAAGGATCATCTTTCAGGCTAACTTTGTCCAAACATAAAGTAAGTAAAACTCGGATTAAAATAATCAATACTTAATCAGAAAGAAAAAAAGGAATTTTAAATCTTCCAGAATTAGATTCAAGGTAATAGGAAGACTATAATTTTGCAAGTTGGTAGACCTGTGTCCTCTTAATTAATTAGCTATGTGATCTTCGACAAGAAATCCAACTTTTCTGGGTCTCAGTTTTCTCCTTTGTAAAAGGGGGAAATTAATGCCTGCTCCTTAGGGATAGTATGAGGAGTAAGTAAGAGTTCATATTTCATCCTGTAGAGTTATTTATTGTTGTGCCACGAACTACTCCACAACTTAGTGGTTTTATTTTATTTCTTTTTGTGTGTGTGTGTGGTGAAAATATTTATTTTTAGAATTAGTCAGCTGGACTCAGTTTAGATGATCCCAATTTTGTTGGCAACATCCAAAGCGTCATAGTCAGGAGACGGTCAAACATATACCTTCTTCTTTCCATCAGGCCTGATCAAGGTGTTGATCCTGGCCACGTCAGTGTTATAGAGCTTCTTCACAGCCTGTTCGATCTGGTGTTTGTTGGCCTTGACATCCACAGTTAATACAAGGGTGTTGTTATCTTCGATCTTCTTCACGGCCGACTCAGTGGTCAGGGGAAACTTGATGATGGCCTAGTGTCCAAGCTTGTTTCTCCTGGGAGTGCTCTTCCAGGGCTATTTGGGCTGCCTTTGGAGCTGCAATGTCTTGGGCCACTGGAAGGTGGGTGACATGCAGATCTTTTTTTTTTTTCTTTTTGTGGTCGCGGACATCTTTCAGCACTGCCTTCTTGGCCTTCAATATCTTTGCTTTGGCTTCAGTTTTGGGAGGGGCAGGGACTTACTTCTTTGCTTTTGCACCGTCTTAATAAAAAGGCATGGTTTTATTTATTATTTCTCACAATTCTTTGTGACAGTTGTGGTCTCACATGGGCTAGCTGCTGTGACTGTACTCATCTGGTGATTCAGCTGGAGCTGAGAGTCTGTGATGGCCTCATCCACATGTCTGAGGCTCTGAGGGGGATGGCCAGAAGGCTGGGACCTCTCTTTTTACATGGTCTCTCACCATCCAGTAGATTAGCCCTTCTTTGTTTACATGACATCCAAGTCTCAAGAAAGTGCATGTAGAAGCTTTACGGCAAATTGAGGCCCAGAATCCAGAGCTTGCATAACCTTTTGTCAGCCATATTCTATTGGTCAAAGGAAGTTACGAGGTCAGCCTAGACGAAAGGTGGTATGGAAATGAAATCCATCTCTTGACGGGAGTAATAGCGGCATCATACTGCAAAGAGGTATAAACACATAAAGGGTTATTCATTGAGGACCATTATTATAATGATGTCTCTCCTGCCCTGTGGTCCACCAGTACCAGCTGCCATCAAGTCAATTCTGACTCATAGCAACCCCACGTGTGTCAGAGTAGAACTGTGCTTCAGAGGGTTTTCAATGGCTGATTTTTCGGAAGTATATTGCCTGGTCCTTCTTCCAAGACACCTCTTGGTGGGCTGAAACCGCCAACCTTTTGGTTAGCGCCTGAGTACATTAAATGTTTGCACCACCCAAGGACTCCTCATATAGTCTAGAATCCCTATTTTCAAACAGTGAAAACTTTAGCAGAGTCTTCTGTAATCCTGTTCATTGGAAACTACGGTTAATTATTAATATAATGGCTCTCAATGAATCAGATCTCCCCGTATTTACACCTTTGTGTATTCCCCTTTCACACTGACTCTGGCTTGGCCATATGACTTGCTTTGGCCAATAGGACATCAGCAAATACAGCACAAGCAGAAAGAAGCTTGATAAGGGCTTGTACACTGGGGCTTGTTCTCTTGGAACACCGTCTTGAGACTGCCATGCCACAAAGAAGCCTGGGATGAAACACCATGTAGAGAGAGGAGCCCAGCTGAACCCAGATTGCAGTAGTTTCACCAGCTGGCTACAGCTACACAAGTGACCTCAAAAAAAGAACCAGCAGAAGAATCACCCAGTCAACCCCCAGAATCATGAGAAGGAATAAATTTTACATGCTTTAAGCCACTGAATTTGGGGGTAGTTTGTTACATGGATATATATAACTGAAACACAAATCAAAAATATTCTAGTCTAAGAGTAGCCTACAATTACTGCCAAATTGTAGCTTCATTACAAAATCACTAACTCATTTCATGATTCTAGGTATATCATAGTCATAGAATTTCAGAACTTGACAAATGCAGAGATAATATAATCTAGCGGTCTTCAAAATGTCTTTTAGCTATAAAACTATTGTTAAATACATCTTACTCAGATATTTAGAACAGATAAAGAGGTAGCGTATTAGGATAAATTCCTTTTGTATGTTCAAATTTATAGCACTTCCTTATAAAGCCAATTAATGAAAACACAATTCCCTTTTCTTTGATAGAAAAATTTAAATCCAGTCCCATTGATTATGTGAAAGAATTATTTCAGTTTCAGCTTACAGTTAGTTGACATATATCTATATCTATATATATATTTGGTAATATGGTGTCAAGGAAATCCTTATTCAAGACAGACAAGTAGTTGCAAATGTCAAAGTTCATTTCACTACTTGCCTTGGAATCTCAAGATACCAAGTGCTCAAGAGAAGCATTATAGCTTATGCCCATGCAGAACTATTCAAACTCAGTGATACAGGCGAGTATTAATACATTGATTGATGGCTTCCATTGGGTTCATATTTAAAATACATTACACTTGGCTATGTAAAGATAACAATCTTTGTTGTTGTTTTTGTGTGCCATCAAGTCTGTTCCAACTCACAGAGACCCTAGCCAAAAAAAAATCCCAAACCTGTTGCTGTCGAGTCAGTTCTGACAGAGCAAAACCGCCCCACAGGATTTCCTAGGCTGTGATCTTTATGGAAGCAGATAGTCAGGTCTTTTCTCTCACAGAGTGTCTGGTGGGTTCCAACAGCTGATCTTTCAGTCAGCAGCCGAGCACTTAACCATTTCGCCACCAGAGTTTAAACATCTAAGTCAAAAATAAAGTTCAAATGAAATGTTTGTGGAGCCCTTAAAGAACCTCAATGGCTGGCTCTCTGGTATTCTTTGGAATTCATTTGGGGAACTGCTGTAACACTTGGGAACTGGGTTTGCTTTGTTGTTGAGGTTGTTCAAAACTGAGGGAAGCTGATGGCACATTTTAAAATAATGATTTCTTCCATGTTTCAGGTATCAGTGCATCCTCAAAACCCTTTGCTGGGCTTGTTAAAAACTGCTCTTGTTATTTTCCTTTTTTATTTGTCAAGAATAAAATAAATAAATAAACCAGAAAAAAGGAACTGCCTTGCAAAAGAAATGTCACTGTTAGAATTGAGTGGTATTTTTCAACTCATTTGTGTGAACTGGCAATGTACTTGAGATTTCACCAGGGGGGTCTGGACTTTGTCAGTCCAGCCTGAGAATGTGCTCTGTTGAAAGCTTCAGTTTACCTCCACCACTGTTTTTGCCAGAGCTGACTGTTTAGCAACAGGAAGCTGTGTGCTCTTCATCCAATTTTAATGAACCCTTTGCTTCCAAAAGAAAAGCCTGACAACAGAAAAGTCTTCAAGTAAGCTAGGTACCTCAGCCATTCGCTTTTGGAAAGAATAGAGTTCTGCCCATCTGTCAGTTTGTCCTACTGTGGTGACTTGCGTGTTGTTGTGATGTTGGAAGCTTCACCTCCAGTATTTCAAATACCAGCAGGGTCACCCAAGGTGGACAAGTTTCAGCAGAGCTTCCAGACTGAGACAGACTAGAAAGAAAGGTCTGACAATTTAATTCCAAAAATTAGCCAATGAAAACCCTATGGATACAACTGAACATTGTGCAACATAGTGCTGGAAGATGAGCCCCCTAGGTTGGAAGGCACTCAAAATACTCATTAGCTGCAATAATGGATTCAAGCATACCAACGATCATGAAAACAGCACAAGACTGGGCAACATTTCATTCTGTTGTACATGGGGTCAGCACGAGTCAGAGCTGACTCAATGGCAGCTACCTACAACAACAGCAATAACAAGCTAAGAGTGTGGAATAATCAATGTGGTCATTGCCGTTCTACTATAATACAAGGCATAGTAGCACAATGTAAAGAACTGGATTTTTTTCCACCCAAGACATCATCACTAGGGAAATACATCATAAAAAATGAGGAAGAAGTATGCATCTAGAATGTTGGAAATCTGAAATGTTAATTAACCCTTGTCTGGGTGGAAGGAAAAGCAGAATGAAAAATGGTAGGAATTGATTCCTTCACTCATTCATTCATTCATTCCTTCAACAAATATTTATTAAGCTTCTATCTATGTGCAGTCACTGAACTCAGTGCTGAGGATACAGCAATGTATAAGACAGTCATGGCCCGTACTCTCTGGGGAATATACAAACGAAAAGACAAAGAGTAGCAAAAGCAAGAGGAAAATACCTAGAGGGAAATTTGGAAACTCTGAGACCAGCGAGGACATCTGGACCCTGAGTGTTAAGGTACTTCTCTAATTGCTGTTTAATTCCTTACTTGCATGGACTATGTATTGAAGGCTGAAGGAAGTAGGTAGACGAGGTTATGATGTCCTGGAGATACAGCTCTCTGGACTCCCACACAGGTCCCTCTGTGAGGTAGGATCACCTTGAATTCATCATGATTCAGGTTGGGCTTTCAGGCTAAGAACCCTGAATTGTTATCACCCTGAGAGGGGAATCTATCCCTAAGGACAGATAAATTTTGTCCAAGATCACAGGGCTGATGAGTAAACCAGAATGCCAATTTCTTATTTTTTTTAATATTTTATTTATTTTTGGTGGCAATATACGTAACCAAAAATACATCCATTCACAGTTTCTACGTGAACAGTCCAATAAAGTTGATTACATACTTCACACTGTGTCATCATTCTATCTCTACCCAAATTGTTTCATCATCAGTAATTTAGGCTCTCTGCCCCTTAAAGTTCTCATCTGTGCTTTAGATTACCTGTTTATACTCATATAAATAATTCTTTATGGGAGGTGCTATGCTTGAGGTGAATGTTCTTGATCAAATGGACTAAACTGTTGTTGAGTTTAATGATGGTTTCATAGGGCAGTTTCAATTCAAGGTTAAAAGTTGATTTCCAGACATTAGATTTGGGGGTTTCCCTAGTCTCAATGGATCAAGAATGCCAATTTATTAGCTTACACTAATAAACGTAACTATCTGATAAACTGGCACAAGCAATGTAGCCTCTTGCTGCAGGCAGAGCTCCTTGAGAAACCAAATTATAATCAGAAGGAAGGTGATTCTAGGATGCATTCTCCACTACGATAGCATGAGCTTGGCTTCCTTCCTACAAGGCCAGTCCTGCCTGTGAGACTGTGTGGTGGCTCTTGTGTATGGGGAAACCTGGTGGTACAGTGGTTAAGAGCTCAGCTGCTAACCAAAAGATCAGCAGTTTGAATCCACCAGCCACTCCTTGGAAACACTATGGGGCAGTTCTACTCTGTCCTATAGGGTCGCTATGAATCAGAATCGACTTGACGGCAATGGGTTTGGTTTTAACCTGGTAACAGAAAACACTGCCTTTCTACAAGGGTAGGCATAACCAGGCCTAGTTAACCAGGGCACCCCTGTCCCCTAGGCCAAAGTGATTGTCTCAGGAATGGGCAGATGATCCAACTTGGCCAATCGGAATCCATTTCCAGAATATTCTTGCTAAGGGGAGGAGGGTTGCTATGAGTTGGGATTGATTTGATGGCAACATGAGTTTCAAGCTAGAAGGTTGGCTATACGGGGCAAGGATGAGGTATGTCGAGGAGGATTTCTAGGTTTCAGGTTCTGGATGGAGAAAGATGCTATTCACTGAGACAGGAAACTGGAAGAGGGCTGCATTGGGAGAAGGAGCAGGGAGCCAGGAAGTGTCTGCTAAAAGGACAACAAAAGACTTACGGGAGTAGAGAGTTCAGCATCTAAAACACACAGAAATAATGGAGTCTCCTAAGGTCCCTGAAACAACCATTCTCCTAAGGGCCTTGATACCCCAGTTTTCATAAAGCATCACAGAAGCACTTAAGTTTAGTTATGACCCTTCCTAGAGATCAGTTTTAGGTCCTCCAAGTAGCCTCCTTTGAAGAGTGCTTCCTGTCCATGCCTCCCCTGAGGTTTCACTTACATAACAAGGCATTCCCTCAAGAAAACAGTTGTCCCACATTCCACAGAGCAGCAGGAGGCTGTGTGAAATGTCCTGCCCCTAGTTGGCCCAAAGAGAACTTTAACTGTCCATCCCCACAGGTTGGCCCATTCATGCACTCCCAGCAACCTTCATGCCCTTGGTACTTCTGAAAGTATATGGGATATCCCTAAATTCTGCCTCTTAGGAAGGCTGAGGACAACCTAGATTATTAAGATGTCTCAATATAAAATGTTGCCTGAAGAAATGTAACCTTATTATTGCTCAGGTCTAAATCATTTATTCTTTTGCTAGACTAAGTTAACAAAGCGTTGCCTGGAGGAGTTCCAGAAAGAAGGCTTTAAAGAGTGGAAAAATAATTATTTGAGATTAACAGATCAAGTTTTTAATGAAATGAAAATTACACAGAACATTGGTTTCAAACTGGCGGCCTTAGACTTTTTAGCCCCCAAAGTGTTGTTGTTATTGTTTTTTTGAATAATGTGAATTAGTTGGCAACATTTAAAAACCCATTCATTCCAGACGAATATCAGGGTTTTTAGCTTTTCTTTCAAAATGGCAAAGCTGAGCCCACATTCACATATGATGACATTCCGGTGAAGGTCCATAGTAGACGTGTGAGCTTTTGGGTTCTTCTTGGTCACTCCTTGGGGCGTCCCTGACACCGAAGCTGAGTAGCTTAGCCTTTTTTATCATGTGTGCACTGTTGCTTTTCTTAAACTTAACACAAAACTGTATATTTCTTGTACTCATGTCTCCACCAAAACTGAGAAGTTAAAAATAGATCAAGATGGCCATGTATTCTAAGAAAATTGAAGGCAAACATACTTCCTTATGTAAGCTGAAATGATTCCTGCGTGTTCATTGCTTGTATCTGTACTGAAATGTAACTGGTTGTCTCCAATCATTTTCATCATCTTCCTAATCCTGTAGCCTTTTGAGTTGATGCTTTAGTTTTGGTCCCCAAAGCAGAGCCTGAGACAAGGATTTGGGTACAGGCAGTTAATTTGAGAGGTGGCCCCAGGAATCAAGAGTGAATGAGTGTGGAGAGTAAGAGATAAGAAAGAAGGGAAAGTGACTGGAAAGCTATGTTATCAAGGTTGCCCCAGTAGGTAATGGGGTCCTGTTTCTGCCAAGACCTCTGAAAGGCAAGCAAAATGCCTCCCAGAACTGGCTCCTGGGGGGTGGGAGATTGGGCCACTTATCCTCTAGTTCCTGGACCCCCCAGGCTGAGGGCTACCCCAAAGGCCATTAACTCCCCTGCACTTACAGTTGCCCTTGCTCCCAGGCCTAGTGGGCATCAGAGAATCCCTGGAGTGGAAGCAGAGGTGCACACTTGAGGTGGGACATCACAGCACACTGTGCATTTGAGCTGGCATGGAACCATCCAATGGCTGAAGTTGGTGATGTGGCAAGGGTAGGGACACCAGGCATCCAAGACATCTGCAACAGTTGCAGGTCATGAAACTAGAATAGCCACAACTCTTAGGACCCCTTTGATAAGAACTTAAAAATTTTAGACCCTACATTGAAAATATAGCTAATAGACAGCATAATACAGAAATACAGACTTTCTGGGTTTGAACCACCTATTGGTTGGGAGACTTTGAACAAGTACTTAACCTCTCTGACCCTCAGTCTTCTCATCTGTAAATAAGTAATAATTATAATACGTAACTTACAGCATAGTTACTATGTGCCTGGCATATAATAAGCAGCATGTATTATTGCTTTTTATTTTTTCTTGTTAAATCCTTTCTTCACCATCAATACAAATTTAATTAATGCTGGAAAATGAGCCCCCGAGGTTGGAAGGCAGTACACAATAGCCATAATAATGGACCTAAACGTGCCAACAATCATGAAGATGGCACAGGACCAGGCAATGTTTCCTTCCGTTATACATAGGTTGCCCTTAGTCCGAGCCAGATCAATAGGAACTAACAACAACAGCAGTGGCTGCAGCAGAATTTTTTTAATCTGAAGATTAAATTCAAGGTTGCTTAATTTGTATTTCTAACACTGCATTTCTGAGAAATGTTTGTCTACAGCAGCAGTGCGTCTAAAGTATTTACGTGCACACAGACCACCTGATGATCTTGTTAAAAAGCTGGCTGTGCTCAGTAGGGGCCTGAGTTTCTGCATTTCTAACAAGCTCCCACTTGAGATATTGCTGGTCTTTGGACCACACTTCAGATGGCAAGAAACTTCCTCCAGAAATTAGTCAGATAAAAGCAAAGCCTCAGACTAAAGCCAGAGGGCAGTGATCTGGGGAGCCAGCCTGGAATTTAGCAGGAAGAGAAGTCAGTGAGACATAACATTTGAGAAGGGCTCAGCATGACAGGAATCTGACTGCCCCATTTTGAGAAGGTTCTCCAGTACTGTCAGTGAGCTTGTCAAAGGAACTAGAAGTCTGGCTTCTTTCAGTCCCAGCAAAACTCAGAAAGATGACATAGCTGGATAATCTCCTGATGTCTTCTTCCTATAGGCAGCAAACATTCTTCTAATAGTTCATAATGCAAAGGTGGCACATTCACCAGCTTCTAAATACTCCACGGGTGCTTATGGACATTGCAAGCTAGTCTCAAGTGTTTCCCTGGTGTCTTTATCACCTAAGTTTGGTTTGGAAAATCAAAAGCTCCAACTGAACAGGCAGACGTTCCACTGGGGAAAGCCAAAGCCAGCCAATGCTATGGAAAGAAAAAAATTAGATCCAGGCACATTTTCCTTTCAAGCTTCCTGATAAGACTTTCTAATCAAAGACCTAAACAATCAGGGGTTGTCCCTCTATAAGACCTGACTTATGATCCCCTTTCATACTAGATCAAGATAATCCAAGAAAATAGCTACACATTCAGGTTTTTCTATATGTGCCCTGGTGGGAAAATAGTCTTACAGAAGTATGACTAAATCCAGATTGATTTCTTACTTGTTCTTGTAGAATCGGCTCTATAGCAGAGTAAGTATGATTTCTAACTTCAGGAGGAAACAAATCATATCATAGCTTGCAGCGGGGAAAAATAAGCTTGTCTGGCTCTCTCTAATAATAAGCACATAATTATTATAAGTAAGGTATAACTTTAATGAGTTCTACCACAGTTGGCTGATTCAGAAGTGCTTGACAATGAAGACATTAAGGTAAGCAGAGAAAATGATCTTTTGTTTGTCTATAATTTATTGTGTATTTTTAGAAAAAATAAGCCAAGGATTTCCTAAAAGAAAAAGATGCCAGAAAGATTGTTTATCTAAAAAACTACAGATAGCGGCAAGAATTTGAATTTTGCACCTCCCTATCTTATTCCCAAGGTGGAGCATGAGATAAAAACTTTGAAAATCTAAGACAGTTCAATTTTGGCAATTCTCAGGGTGCATTCAAAATAAATCTTCCCCTGGGAAATTGAAAATCTCTTCACTTAAAAAAAAATTTAACTATAACCTACATTCAGCAAAATGAAAAAATCGTAAGTAAATCGCTTATAATAATGAATTGCTACATGTACATACCCATATAACTACTGCCTAGGTCAAGAAACAGAACACTAACTCTTCCCTCCTTCCAAAAAGTAGCTACACATCTGACTTTTTACTCCATAGATTTCTCTTGCCTGATTTTTGAAGTTCCAATGAAGCCATATAGAATGTGTTCTCATGTGTCTGGCTTCTTTTGTTCAATGTTGTGTTTGGCAGATTTATCTTTGTTGCTGTACGTACCTGTAGTTTAATTTTCATGGCTGTACAGTATTCTCAAAACAGTTGTTATTTTTCTAACACCCCTATAGCCTTCAAGCACTTTGATACCACTGCACATCACAGTGAACAAGATATCAAACCATGTCAGCCCCACATGGGCAACAACAGATCTTTGACAACTCACTTATTTAACATCCATCTTAAAGCAATCTTCACTTTCCAGTAAAATGCTAGCCAGAAAACAGTCCTCACAGATCAGAGAAACACAAATACAAAACGATCTAATTCAAACACCAACTTACCTCCACTCCCACCTCTATAAAGGTGGCTTCCAGAAACAACCAGTTCAGTCTGACATCATGAGAATGAGACTCGATACCTTTATGTCAAACAATGCATTGTTCAAGGACCCCCTCCTCATTTCCTTCAGGATGCACTGTTAGGCTGAGGTCCAAAACCTGTATCCCAGAGGGCCCCAGAGCCACATGGACATTGGCATTACTCAGAGGCAGGACCACAGGAATAAATAAATTCAGAGTTGGAATTGATTTTAGAAAACTTCCAGTCAGCTCTTATATCAGATGTATTTAATTCAGTCTCTGTTTGAATATCCCCAGTAACAAGAGTATCATCACCTTCATGAAAACCGTCAATATTTATAAAGAACTCTAAGGGGCAGGAAATTCTTTTATTTTGCACCAACATTTTCCCCCATAAACTTCCACTTGATGATCTCTGTGTCTGCGCAGATTGGTGTATTGGTCCTTTCTCTGATGCCTTCTACCTATGCTTGACTCAGCATCTCGGAGTCGGGGTCAGTGCCTGATTTACTAGTAATCAATTACTCAACATTAACAGAATAAATGAACATATAAATGAATTTCAAAGACATTTGCTTTAACTAACTACACCCCACGAAAGCCTTTAGCTGTCATCCATCTGGGCATGAAGAAAGTCAGATTTTTAATTTTCCTTTTTCCCATACAAAAATCTATACATACATTGTTATGTGACTCAAATTGCTCTCCCCATACTGTGACAGCACACTCCTCCTTTCCACCCCTGATTCCTCATATCCATTCAACTAGCTCCTAACCCCCTCTGCCTTCCCATCTCACCTCAAGACAGAAGCTGCCCATTTGGTCTCTTGTATCTGCTTGAGCTGAGAGGTACACTCCTCACGAGTATCATTATGTCCCACAGTCCCAGTCCAATCCCTGTCTGAAGAGTTGACCTCGGAAATTGTTTTAGTTCTGGGCTGATAGAGAATCCAGGGCCATGCTTTCTGGGGTTCCTCCAGTCTCAGTCAGGCCATTAAGTCTGGTCTTACTAGAATTTGAGTTCTGCATCCAATCTTTCTCCTGCTCCTTCCGGGACTCTCTGTTGTGTTCCCTGTTGGGGCAGTCATTGGTGGTAGCCAGGCACCATCTAGTTCTTCTGGTCTCAGGCTGATGAAGTCTATAGTTTACGTGGCCCTTTCTGTCTCTTGGGCTAATACTTTCCTTGTGTCTTTGGTGTTCTTCATTCTCCTTTACTCTAGGTAGTTGGGACCAATTGATGCATCTTAGATGGCCGCTTGCAAGCTTTTAAGACTCCAGACACAACTCACCAAAGTAGGATGCAGAACATTTTCTTACTAAGGTTTGTTATGCCAGTTGGCCTAGATGTCCCCTGAAAGCACCGTCCCCATACCTCTACCCCTGCTACTCTGTCCCTCAAAGTTCTTGATTGTATTCAGAAACCTTCATAGCTTTGGTTTAGTGCAGTTGTACTGACTTCCTCTGTAGTGTGTGCTGTCCTTCCCTTCACCTAAGATAATTCTTATCTACTATCTAATTAGTAAATAACCCTCACCCTCAATCACCACCATCATAACTATCAAAGAATGTTTTCTTCTGTGTTTAAACCTTTTCTTGAGTTTTTATAATAGTGGTCTTAAACAATATTTGCCCTTCTGTGACTAACTAAATTTACTCAGCATAATGACCTCCAGCTTCCTCCGTGTTATAAGATGTTTCACAGCTTCATCATTGTTCTTTATTGCTGCATAGTATTCCACTGTGTGGATATACCATAATTTGTTTATCCATTCATCCGCTGATGGGCACTTAGGTTGTTTCCATCTTTTTGCTATTGTGAACAGTGCTGTGATGAACATGGGTGTGCATATATCTATTCATGTGACGGCTCTTATTTCCCCAGGATATATATTTCAAGGAGCAGGATAGCTTGATCGTATGGTACTTCTAGCTTTTTAAGGGAGCACCAAATCAATTTCCGAAGTGGCTGTACCATTTTATATTCCCACCAACAGTGTATAAGTGTTCCGGTATCTCCACAACCTCTCCAGCATTTATTATTTTGGGTTTTTGGACTAAGGTTAGTCTTGTTGGAGTGAGATGATATCTCATTGTAGTTTCATCTGCATTTCTCTAACAGCTAATGATCATGGCATTTCTTCATGTGTCTGTTAGCCGCATGAATATCTTCTTTGCCCATTTTTTAATTGGGTTGTCTTTTTGTTGTTGAGGTTTTGCAGTATCTTGCAGATTTTAGAGATTAGACACTGATCAGATTTCTTATAGCCAAAACATTTTTCCCAGTCTGTAGGTTGTCTTTTGACTCTTCTGGTGAGGTCTTTTGATGAGCGGAAGTGTTTGATTTTTAGGAGCTCCCAGTGATCTAGTCTCTCTTCTGGTGCTTGTGCATTGTTACTTACGGTTCGTATTGTGTTTATGCCATGTATTAGGGCTCCTAGTGTTTTCCCTATCTTTTCTTCCATGATCTTTATCATTTTTGATTTTATATTTAAGTCTTTGATCCGTTTTGAGTTAGTTTTTGTGCATGGTGTGAGGTATGGGTCTTATTTCAGTTTTTTGCCGATGGATATCCAGTTATGCCAGCACCATTTGTTAAAGAGATTATCTTTTCCCAATTAACAGACTTTGGGCCGTTGTCAAATATCAGCTGCTCACAGGTGGATGAATTTATGTCTGGATTCTCAATTCTGTCCCATTGGTCTATGTATCTGTTGTTGTACCGGTACCAGGCTGTTTTGACTATCATGGCAGTATAATAGATTCTAAAATTAGGTAATGTGAGGCCTCTCACTTTGTTCTTCTTCTTGAGTAATGTGTTACTTATTTGGGGCCTCTTCCCTTTCCATATGAAGTTGGTGATTTGTTTCTCCATCTTATTAAAAAATTCCAGCAGAATTTAGATTGGGATTGTATTGTATCTGTAGATCACTTTGGGTAGAACTGACATTTTCACAATGTTGAGTCTACCTGTCCATGAGCAAGTTATGTTTTTACACTTATGCAGGTCTCTTTGGATTTCTTGCAGTAGTGTCTTGTAGTTTTCATTTTATAGATCTTTTACGTCTCTGGTTAGATTTATTCCTAAGTATTTTATCTTCCTGGGGGCTATGGTAAATGGTATTCATTTGGTGATTTCCTCTTCAAGGCTATCTTTGTCTGTGTAAAGGAATCCAATTGATTTTTGTATGTTTATCTTGTATCCTGAAACTTTGCTGAAATCTTCTATTAGTTCCAGTAGTTTTCTTGTGAATTCTTTTGGATTTTCTGTGTATAAGATCATATCATCTGCAAATAGAGATACTTTGACTTCTTCCCTACCAATTTGGATGCCCTTTATTTCTTTTTCTAGCCTAATTGCTCTGGCTAGGACCTCCAGCACAATGTTGAATAAGAGTGATGATAAAGGGCATCCTTATCTGGTTCCCATTCTCAGGGGGAATGCTGTCAAAGTCTGTCCATTTAGGTTGATATTAGCTGTTGGCTTTGTATAAATGACCTTAATTACATCGAGGAATTTCCCTTCTATTCCTATTTTGTTGGGTGTTTTTATCATGAATGGGTGTCGGACTTTATCAAATGCTTTTTCTGCATCAATTGATAAGATCACGTGGTTCTTGTCTTTTGTTTTATTTATGTAATGGATTACATTGATTGTTTTTCTAATGTTGAACCATCCCTGCATACCTGATATAAATCCCACTTGATAATGATGAATTATTTTTTTGATATGTTGCTGAATTCTATTGGCTTGAATTTTGTTGAGGATTGTTGCATCAGTGTTCATGAGGGATATTGGTCTGTAATTTTCTTTTTTTGTGGTGTCTTTACCTGGTTTTGGTAACAGGGTTATGCTGGCTTCATAGAATGAGTTTGGGAGTATTCCATACTTTTTTAAGGTCTGAAATACCTTTAGTAGTAGTGGTGGTAACTCTTCTCTGAAATTTTGGTAGAATTCTCTAGTGAAGCCATCAGGGCCAGGGTTTTTTTTTGTTGTTGGGAGTTTTTTAATTACCTTTTCAATCTCTTCTTTTGTTATGGGTTTATTTAGTTGTTCTACCTCTGTTCTGTTAGTTTAGGTAGGTAGTGAGTTTCTAGAAATCTGTCCATTTCCTCGAGGTTTTCCAGTTTGTTAGAGTACTATTTTTCATAGTATTCTGTTATGGCTGTTTTACTTTCAGTTGGGTTTGTTGTGATATCACCCATCTCATTTCTTATACAGGTTATCTGCTTCCTTTTCTGTTTTTCTTTTGTCAGTTTGGCCAATGGTTTATCAATTTTGTTGATGTTTTCCAACAACCATCTTTTGGTCTTGCTAACTCTCACGATTTTTTTTCTAGCCTCTATTTCATTTAACTCTGCTCTAATTCTTATTATTTCCTTTCTTCTGGTGCCCGAGGGCTTCTTTGCTGCTCTCTTTCTACTTGTTCGAGTTGTAAGTTTAATGTTTTGATTATGGCCTTTTCTTCTTTTTGGATGTGTGCATTTATTGCTATAAACTGACCTCTGAGCACTGCTTTTGCTGTGTCCCAAAGGTTCTGGTAGGATGTGTTTTCATTCTCATTTGATTCTATGAATTTCTTTAGTCCATCTTTAATTTCTTCTATAACCCAGTAGTTTTTGAGCAAGGTGTTGTTCAGTTTCCGTGTGTTTGATTCTTTTTCCTTGCTTTTTCTGTTTTTGATTTCTACTTTCATGGCTTTATGGTCAGAAAAGATGCTTTGTAATATTTTAGTGCTTTGGATTTTGCTAAGGCTTGCTTTATGGTCTAATATGTGGTCTATTCTGGAGAATGTTCCATGTGTGTTGGAAAAGAAAGTATACTTGACTACTGTTGGTTAGAATGTTCGGTATATGTCTATGAGATTAAGTTGTTTGATTTTACCATTTAGCTCTTCCATATTTTGTTGAGCTTCTTTCAGGATGTTCTGTCCTTCACCAAAAGTGGTGTGTTGAAGTCTTCTACTACTATTGGGGAGCTGTCTATCTCTCTTTTAAGTGCTGTTAGAGTTTGTTTTATGTATTTTGGAGCCCTGTCGTTGACTACGTAAATATTTATTATGGTTATGTCCTCCTTGTGTACTGACCCTTTAATCATTATATAGTGTCCTTCCTTATCTTTTGTGGTGGATTTTAATTTAACATCTATTTTGTCAAAGATTAATATTGCCACTCCAGCTCTTTTTTGAGTGTTGTTTGCTCAATATATTTTTTCCACCCTTTGAGTTTTAGTTTGTTTGTGTCTTTAAGTCTAAGATGTGTCTCTTGTAGGCAGCATATAGAAGGATTGTGTTTTTTTATCCAATCTGCCACTCTCTGTCTCTTTTTTGGTGCATTTAGTCCATTTACCTTCAGTGTAATTATTGATAGGTATGAGTTTAGTGCTGTCATTTTGATGTCTTTTTGTGTGTGTTATTCAGTTTCCTTGTTCCACTTAGTTTTTTGTGCTGAGTAGTTTTTCTTTATGTGCTTTCTTTTTATCTTTTTCATTGTTGTTGATTTTGTGTTTGCTGAATCTTTATATTTTTCTAGTTTTTTATTTTGACTTGTAGGATTCTTAGTTTCCTTTGTGGTTACCTTAATATTTACCTCTATTTTTCTAAGATTATACCAGTTTTTTATTTCTTTATATTGCCTTGATTTCCTCTCCATACAAAAAAATCTATGCCTACCTTTCTTAAGTCCCTCTTTTCTGTTTTAATGTTGTCATCTTTTACATTTTGACATCTGTTTCCCGATTTTCAGCTTTGATTTACTTTAGTGTCTTCCCTATCTGGGTTGATATCTGCTTGCTCTGTCCTGTGTTCCAGTTTTGGTTTGCTATCTGATCTTACTATTTTCTAAGCAGAGGACTCCCCTTAGTATTTCTTGTAATTTTGGTTTGGTTTTTGCAAATTCCCTAAACTTCTCTTTATCTGGAAATGCCCTGATTTTGCCATCATATTTGAGAGACAGTTTTGCTGGATATGTAATTTTTGGCTGGAAGTTTTTTTCCTTCAAGGCTTTATATATGTCATCCCATTGCCTTCTTGCCTGCATGGTTTCTGCTGAGTAGTCTGAACTTATTCTTATTGACTCTCGCTTGTAGATGACTTTTCAATTTATCCCTAGCCTCTCTTAAAATGCTCTCTTTATCTTTGGTTTTGGCAAGTTTGATTATCATATGTCTTGGTGACTTTCTTTTTGGATCTACCTCATGTGGGGTTCAAGGAGCATCTTTGGATAGATATCTTCTCATCTTTCATGATATCATGGAAGTTTTCTTGCAACATATCTTCAACAATTCTCTGTATTTTCTGTTATCCCCATTGTTCTGGTACTCCAATCACTCATAGGTTATTCCTCTTGATAGAATCCCACATAATTCTTAGGGTTTCTTCATTTTTTTAATTCCTTTTATCCGATTTTTCCTCAAATAAGTTGGTGTCAAGTGCTTTATCTTCAGTCTCACTAATTCTGACATCCATTGCCTCAGTTCTGCTCCTATGACTTTCTACTGAGTTGTCGAATTCTGAAATCTTATTGTTAATCTTCTGGATTACTGATTGCTGTCTCTCTATGGATTCTTGCAGCCTGTTAAATTTGTCATTATGCTCTTCTCTAATCCTTTTGATTTCCTCTATTGCTTGTTCTGTGTTTTGATTAATTTCCTTCCTAATTTCTTGAAGAGTTCTGTTTATTAATCTTTTGTATTATTCCTGTGGTAATTCCAAGACATTTTCTTCCTCTGGAGAATTTCTAGATTCTTTATTTTGGGAAATTGCTGAAGCCTTCATGGATTGCCTCTTTATGTGATTTGATATTGATCGTTGTCTCTGAGCCATCAATAAGTTATTACATTTATTTATTTTATGTTTGTTTACTGTGTCCTAGCTTCTTGTTTTGTTTTGATATGCCCAAATAGGCTGCTCGTGTGAGCTAGTTTGATTTTGAAGCTCTCTAATGTCTTGTCACCAGGTGGTTAGATCTGTTACTACGTATGTGAGCTCAGGAGTCTGCCCATTCTTCCTGTATGGATTCAGCTCACGTGCCAAGGTAGCTAGCCACCAAGTGTGTGGTTACGCTCTCACTTACAGTCCTAGACAGGCATGGGTGATTGGTGTAGGCACAGGCATCTGGCTTTAGCAGGGGGACACACTCTGAGCAAGGCAGGTGGCTGACAGCCACCACCAAGTGTCCAGGAGGAAGGAGTGTCCTTGTTCCCTAGAGCACGTAGGTGGGTGGGTTTTGCAGCCCAACTATGAGCATCTAATGCTATTGGCTATAAAGACTGGGGGGCACCTCTTATTCATGGGCCCCTATCACAGGTGGGTAGGTGGCGTGGGTGGATCCACCAGTCCTCAGGCCCCTGGTGTTGGTAGGTGAAGACTGTTGTTAATAGGCAGAGCAGTGTTAAATGTCAAGAACCTGCCACTTCATAGCTGAAACAGTTGAAGTTAGACTTCCGGTATATACCCTCTTGTACTGCAGTAATGAAGGCCTACGCTGTTGAGATGGGCCCACACAAGTCTCTGCAGGGGAAAGGCACTCAGAGTCCGTGGATCCCTTATGCTTGTGCCTAGGCAAAGGAGCTGTGCCTACCCTGCTTTATGGGGAGCCAGCATTTTATTTTTTCCCCCGTTTGTCTATTTGTTCACTCTCCAAGGCAGGGAGAATTGCTCCAGGTGTGTGACAGATCCTACTTCTGGCCCAGGAGACTGGGCAATTGCTGAAGTCGGCCCAGGACCCCGTGCAGAGCAGGGAATGGGGAGGTAAATAGGAAAGAGGTTTTTCCCTAGGGGTGTTTTTTATCTGGGCAGTAGGCCATACACAAGTATTTATCTTTCACTGATGAGGGCTGTTTCTCACTGGTTCTGGGTGGCCGTGTAGACTCTCTGCACCTGGGTCTCTCCCAGTGCTGAAAACGCGCCTCCCAAGGACCTCTGCTTGCCTGCCTCACTGCTCACCCCCAAGCTGATCAGGCCTGAAGGGCTCAGGCTCTCGCCCGGATCAGGTCTGGCAACTCCTAGCTGCTTCTGAACTATCTCTCCCTCCCCCACCACTCAGTCTGGTTCCTCAACTCTGCCTTTGATGTTCTGGGCTCCCAGATTGCCATATGTAATCAAATCACTTGTTGTGAAGGGGTCCACTGGAAGCATCTGACTACTCCACCATCTTGGCCCTGCCCCAGATCTTTAATTTCCAAAACTTATGTTAAGATCCATGAGAGCAGCAATCTTTGTCTGTTTTGCTTACTGATGTATGTCAAGTATCTAGAATAGTGCCAGACATATTTTAGACACTCAGTAAATATTTTGCATGAGTAAATAACAAAATGCCATTTGTCCCCACATCTATTCTTTATTTACTAATAGCACAGTATACCTAAACTCTCAAAACTTTGAGGAGAGTTTAGAATAAAATTAAATGTTTAGCTCCTTCTAAAAACCTGACTGAGGATAGACACTCCATAGACACTCCAAATTCCCTGAGGGAGGAATCACAGGCTGAGGGCTGTGGGGACCCTGGTTTCGGGGAACATCTAGCTCAACTGGCATAATATAGTTTATAAAGCAAATGTTCTACATTCTAGTTGGTGAGTAGTGTCTGGGGTCTTAAACACTTGTGAGCAGCTATCTAAGATACTCTACTGGTCTCACCGTCTCTGGAGCAAGGGAGAATGAAGAAAAACAAAAACACAATGGAAAGACTGTCCAAATGACTGACGGATCACTAGTATTACAGCCTCCAACAGACTGAGTCCAGCACAGATAGATGGTGCCCTGCTACCACCACTGACTGCTCTGACAGGGATCACAATAGAAGTTCACAGACAGAGCTGGAGAAAAATGTAGAACAAAATTCTAACTCACACACACACACAAAAAAAGAAAGCGAGAGACCAGAGTTACTGGTCTGGCAGAGACTGGTAGAAACACTGAGAGTATGGCCTCCGGACACCCTTTTAGCTCAGTAATGAAGTCACTCCTGAGGTTCACCCTTCAGCCAAAGATTAGACAGGCCCATAAAACAAAACAAGACTAGCGGGGCACACCAGCCCAGGGGCAAGGACTAGAAGGCAGGAGGGGTCAGGAAAGCTGGTAACAGGGAACTCAAGGTCGAGAATAAGAGAGTGTTGACATGTCATGGAGTTGGCAACCAATGTCACAAAACAATACATGTACTAATTGTTTAACGAGAAGCTAGTTTGTTCTGTAAACCATCATCTAAAGTACAATTTTTTTAAAAAAAGCAAACTGATAAAAAAAACAAACAGATGAAAACCTGACTGAGGTCATTTGTATTTAAAGGCTTAATGATGTGATAACCATTTATTTTTCCTCTGGAGTCTCTAAGTTCTAACCCTGTATCAAGTTGAGCAGCTGAAGGCTCCTAGACTACATTAATTTTACACCCCATATAACTGTCTTCTCAGAACAAGAATTAACATACTACCATCTGCTCTTTGGAATATGAAACGGTCATAGGAAATTGTTTTTTAAATCTTGTGTAAAATCGCTATTGAAGAGATTTTCAATTAAGTTGTTAATTGTAAACAAACTCATAAAATAAATTCCTCTTAGAGTAACATGCTAAGTAAATGTTTGACTGGCCTAGAAAATTGTATTTTAAATTGTTTAATCAGACAACAAAAGCATAATCCATTGTGTTTTGTTTTATTTGTTTGTTTTCTTGCCTGGTTGCCAGAAAACTCAGAGCATAAGTCAATATTCAATTGCAGAAATTATTATAAGTACCATTTCTGGTATAAATAGACACATTGTGTTTCAAATACAGGAGTCCTGATCTTTTTCTCCTGTTTTAGAGATCTAATTGTCCATGTGTCTTAATCATTAGCCCTGCAAATGTGTTTCTTGAAGGAGGTGACTTTTTTGTTACCTTTTGGTTAAACTCTCTCCTTGATTATATATAAAGTTTCACAATAAATCACAAAGGACTGCCTTCCCCTCCCCCCCCCCCCCACCGCCCCCAGCCTCCTTTCCATTCTGTACCTTTCCCTCCAGCTTTGTGTTTCTCCTCAGGAGTTTGGTTTCCTCACCTGGCGCCATTCCATCCCCTGTTCTGGGAAAGCATCAAATACATTGATTAGCAATGGAGCTAATAGTTTGCTATCTCTCCTTTCCCAAGTTACAATTCAATCTCCTACTTTCCAATCAATTATTTCACATTTTTCTGTTCCTTATGAAACCTCAAGAGCCCCTCCCCATTTCTCGCTATTATCTAGTGACCTTACCTCTTACTTCACTGAGGAAATAGAACCCATCAAAGGAGAACTAGAGCCTTCCACCACAAAATTCACCACACCTCCTGGATAGGCACCATCACTGCCTACCTTCCTTCCTATCAAAGGTATGAATTGTCAATTCTTCATCTTAACCCTCATATAGCAGCATTCCTAGATGTCTGTATTTCTCTAGATAATACCAAAAAGCCCATAATTAACAACATGCTACTCAGCTGTCTTAGTCATCTAGTGCTGCTATGACAGAAATACCACAAGTGGATGGTTTTAACGAAGAGAAGTTTATTTCCTCACAGTTAAAGTAGGTTAAAAGTCCAAATTCAGGGTGTCAGCTTCAGGAGAGGGCTTTTTCTCTCTGCCGGCCTTCTTCTCTTCTGTGTTCCCCTGGACTAGGAGCTTCTCTGCACAGGGACCCCAGTCCAAAGGACGCTCTCTGCTCCTGGCACTGCTTTCTTGATGGTATGACGTCCCCAACTCTCTGCTTGCTTCCCTTTCCTTTTATCTCTTGAGAGATAAAAGGTGGTGCAGGCCACACCCCAGGGAAACTCCCTTTACATTGGATCAGGGATGTGACCTGGGTAAGGGTGGTGTTACAATCCCACCCTAATCCTCTTTAACATAAAATTACAATCACAAAATGGAAGCCAACCACACAATTCTGGGAATCATGGCCCAGCCAAATTGATACACACATTTTTGGGGGGACATAATTCAAACCATGACATCAGCCAAGCCTGATTGTATTTATTGAGTATGCATTTTGAGCACAGATATGCCTAAGATACGGGAAATGTGGAATTATTTTAGGGATTGTATGTAAATAATCCGTAACCAGAGACGATTATTCTGTATCCAGAAACTCAGCTTATAGCATCATTAGAGTTGGAAGAAGACACGTAATTTCAGAAACAGTGAAGTCAATGCTAAACTGAAGCCATATTAAGCTGATAGACTAGATTTCAGTATTTATTCTTCGCCAGTTGTGATGGTTAAGATTGTGTGTCAACTTGGCTGGGCCATGATTCTCAGTGGTTTGGCAAATCGTATGATGTTGTGATCACTTCCATGACAAGATTTGATATAATGTGATCACCTCCATGATAGAATCTGCTGTGAGTAGCCAATCATTTGAAAGCTAGTTTCATTGGGCGTGTGGCCTACATTGAATATAAGTGGAAATTCTGGCAAGGTTCATGGGCTTTTGCTCACTCTGGATCCTGCAGCTGGCTCCTGTTAGTCTGACCTCCAGTTCTTTGGGCTTGAGCTAGCAGCTTACCTGGGGTCTTGCATGCCGATCTTGGGATTCATCAATCTTCACAGCCTGTAGAAAGAGCCCTGCTGTCTGACCTGCTGATCTTGGGTTCGCCAGCCCCTGTGGCTATGTGAATCAGGAGAAGCCTCTATCTCCACCCACATACTTGGGACATTCAGCCTCTACAACTGTGTGAGCCACTTCCTTGATATAAGTGTCTCTCTGTGTATATATTTATGCACTTTACTGGTTTTGCTTCTCTGGAGAACCCAGCCTAAGACTTAAGCTAACATTAAAACATAGTTTGCTTAGCAGAGTAACCAAGGCTTAAAATGGACTATTACAGACAACAGAGTTGCTGTGAACTATTGTCTTAATACATAAATACCCTCAAATAAAGCTTGGAAAACATGCTTAAAATTAGTGCTGGAGAGAGGCCGAGAGGCTTTATAATCCAGTAATTTTATTTGTAAGGTTGTTTCAGGCATCATTGTGTAGTAGATGTAGTGGATTTCTTGCTCTACCTTCATCTTCCCTCTGGGACATTCTACTATGACACCTGCCCACAGTCAACAACTAAACCGAGTGCCCCCTCTCTGTGAGCCTGTGTTCAGGTTGTGATCCTACTGAAAACACAACCGTGGAGCACTCTTCCTTAGGTCAACCTTCACAGGTGGCCTGGAGGTCTCCAAAGACTGGTCTCTGTTGCCTCTCCTCTACCCTCCCAACCACTGACCCCTACTGCTGCCTCACACCTCCTTCAAGCCAAACTCCGTGCCTCCCCAGGTCATAAGAAAAATGATAATCTCAGTAGTTGTCTTAGTTACCTAGGGCTGCCATAACAACATACCACAAGTGGGTGACTTTAAAGAACAGAAGTTTATTTTCTCACAGTTCTAAAGGCTAAGAGTCCAAATCAGGGTATCAACCATGTTGATTCCATCTGAGGGCTATGAGAGAAGAACTGTTCCATGCCTCTCTCCATGTTATGGTGGCTGCCATCAATCCTTGGCATGCCTCTGTTGCTTATAGATGCATCTGCCTCTGCCATTACATGGCATCTGCCTTCCTTCTGTGTGTGACTTTATGTCTATTCTCTATTTATAAGACTCAGAAGGGATTAGGATTAGGACCTACCCTACTCCATTATGACTTCATTAACTGAAAACAATTGCAAAGAAAAACCCTGTTTCCCCAACAAGCTCACATTTACTGGTGCAGAGGGTAGGACTTCAACATATCTTTTTGGGGGGACACAATTCAATCCATAATGGTAGTGTTCATGGAGAAGAAGAAAAAAAAAAAAAAACAAAGAAGCTCCCCTCCCCGTCCCAGCTCTTCCTTTTGCTTGCAGATAGCATTTGTACTTTTTTACCAGGGTCTTCTAGAGACAAAGGTCCCTGTCTTTGCTGTCTAACTCAAGGAAGGGCCATGAGAGTGGTTAGTCACAGGAGAAGGATGTATAACACCAGGGTAATCACTTGAGCTGGTAAGGTTTCATCCACTCTCCCAAGCAAAGATTCTAGCCTGCTGTTTAAAGAAACCAGAAATACCAAGAACAATTCCAATCAGTAGCCCCAGTCAAAAGTTAAGATTATGATAGAAATCACTGGATTAAACCCTCTGGAAATAATGTGCTGTAAAATCTGCAAATGATGGGGCTTTATGGACTTCCAGCTTCCTACGCTACCTGGGTCTATAAAAGGACTTGATAGCACTGGTTTTGCCCACTCCAGAGGATCACTGCCTTGTACACACACGAGCAGAGTCATGAATCCACTGAGTTCCTGCATCTGGAATGCCCTATCTGAATTGTTATCTGCAGGATACGTCAACCACCCAAGTGCAAAATAATAAATCTTATTAAGATTTTTCCAGAAGTTAAACTGAGGGGCTATAAATTTAAGAGTAATTTTTGTAACTATTTAGCATTTCTTGAAATGATTATAAATTATCTGAATCACCTATAATTAATAGACTTTCTAATAATTTTATGAGCTCCTAATGTGGCCTTTTAAGTTCTTATTAAAGCAGAGTTAACTTCTGAGAGATAAGAAATTAAACTCTTTGAAAGTATCATACCTTAAGGGTGTTTCTTCGTGTTTCGATTGTTGATGTTGTTGTTAGCTGCCATGCAGTTGTCTCAGATTCATGACAACAACAGAATGAAACATTGCCTGGTCCTGTGCCATCTTCATGATCGATCGATGGTTGGTATGCTCAAGTCCATTGTCACATTCACTGTATTTTGAGTGCCTTCCAACCTAGGGGGCTTATCTTCCAGCACCATATCAGACAATATTTTGCTGTGATCCATAGGGTTTTCACTGGCTAATTCTCCGAAGTAGATCTCCAGAACTTTCTTCCTAGTCTGTCTTAGTCTGGAAGATCAACTGAAACCATCTACCATGGGTGACCTGGCTGGTATTTGAAATACCAGTGGGATACCTTTCAGCATCACAGCAATATGAAAGCTACCATAGTACAACAAACTAACAGATTCTTAAAATACCAAATTAGCAAGTAAAACTACCAAATTAACACTCAAATGTCTTGTTTCAGAGACTTGATCAATATTAAGAGCAAATTCTGACAAGGACTTTAACACAAGGACTAGAAAAGATATTTTAATGAGTATATTGACATAATTATTCTTATGATTCTTGCCCCACCCCTGTGCCAAGACCTACGCTATGGTAGACTTTTTGTTGTTGTTGTGTTGTGCTTACTGTTTTGTGATAGCTCTGTAATATTTGATCATGACCTAGGGTCATAGGAGCTGATTCGTTGGCAATGGGTTTGGTTTTATTAGGGAATAGTTGTCCCCAAATCCAGAGACATATAAATGGTGGGAAAATATTTTAAGAAGTAAGTATAAGCACTCACTCAAATGGTCTATAAAAGCTAACAGTAATTTTGGCCTATCTGAAATATTTACATAGGAGATCCTAGTAGACATGGGGAAAAAATCCATCTTTTAATAAAATCCAGAAAGTATGTAAAATGTTTATGTCGGAAGCCTTAGAATTCTGGTAGGGAAATATGAGGAGACTCACATGTAAATGGTTTTGCTAGGAGACCCAGAGGTGCTATGGATGGAAAGATGTGGATGGAATGTTGGGAATGCTCTTGCTAGTGCTTCTGTACATTCTAGTAAATGTTGTACATTTGCATGAAGGACTTATATTTATATTGAACGTCAGTATAAACCAAAACTGCTTTTCTTCTAGAAGCCCAGATATGAAAAGTTACCTCTAACAAGAGCCCCAGGAAGGCCATGTGCATTGAATTAAAGATATGTTTTCCCTTCAACTGTGTCCCCCATTAGCCTGAATATGACCCCATCCTGTGTTCCAAGTGATGTTCCAGGTGCAGAAGAGGGGAGATGGGTCAGTGGCCTGTGCTTCCATTTTAAATAATGATCTGAATTGACATCTAAGTGAATCCTCATCGTTGTCAACCAAAGGAGATGAATCTAGAACTGTGCGAATGATCCCCGGAGACACTGGCAAAAGCAGGGCTTGCTTGGCTCATTTACAACATTGAGCATTCAGGGAAATTTTATAATATCTAGAGATTTGCTTTTCTGTTCTTTGCCCAGAATCTCATTGCACCTGACATTTCAGTAGATTTAAAAACCTTGAGGGAGACCGAATGCTTATTCTAGCTGATATTTACTTCCAAAAAGTCAAGGCTGTGTTTGTGCTCCCTTACTGCTGCACACTAAATAATAGCCTTGTGAAAAGCAGTGAAATCAGATAGGAAAATATGACACTTAGTCAATGTTATGTCAGGGACCCAGCAGCCCAGCAGCCCAGAGCGGCTGCAACACATCTGCTTTGCTTTTTGACACAGGATGGGCTGAAGGCAGGCACCGATTGTCTGGGGTCATTTCCTGGGGTTAGAGCCAAGTCCACACAGGGCTGATGGTGGCTGTGACCACTAAGAATGAGTGGATAGCACTTAGACCCTGCCATGTGCAAGGAGCTCAGTACGTCTGGTTCTAGAATCAAATGACCCGGGCTTTAAATCCTGGCTCCAACACTCCCAGCTCTGTGACTCTGGACAAGTTGCTTAACCTCTCTAAACCTCATTTTTTTCATCTAGGAATAATATTAATGCTTACCTTGTTGAGTTGTTATCACAGTGAAATGAGAAAATGTTTGTATGTAATAAACACTCAAAAATGTGTATTATTGCTTTTAAAGTGCAAACAGATGCAAAATGTTTTATATAAATGTCCCCTGCTAGGTTCATGGCAACAACTAAGGAAAGCAAGGGGTAAAATGGTATTACTTCTCTCAACTCTGAGGTCAATGCCATAGAGGTGAACCATATCTATTTACAACAGCTCACTTAGTTTCACAGTTAGAGACAAACAGTAAGTTTAATAAATAGCCTGTGGGTCTGACCTTTTACATTATAAAAAGATAAGCATTTAAGTTATTTAAAAGAATTCCATCCAAATGAATGGGAAGTGTAACACTGCATTTACTAAGACTAATCAAGGAAGCCATGAATACATTATGACACCAGGCTGTACCCTACTTCACTGTAAGTGCTTGAACAGTCAGCCTCATCATTAAGGCTGGCTTACTGGGCACCACTCTATGGGTGTCAAAAGGACATTCACTGGTAATCAGTATACCTGGGTCTCAGTCGTTTGGGCAAGTAATTAATCCAAACCTCAGTTCTTGCATCAATAGATTGGGGTAATAATTCTTTCCATGCCTACCTCCTAGAGACTTTGTCACTGTCTCAAATGAGACTATATAATTGAAAGTCCTTTAGAAATTACAGCACATATTGATAATGCAAAGCCTTATTATGCATGTAATAAGAATTCAGAGAAAGGAGAGATCAGTTTAAGACCAAATCAATCCCTTAACTCTAACAGTCTCCCAGTTTAACCCGTATCATAATAAATTAAGCAAGCACTGTTTTTATCTACATGTAGGGGCACACCTTGGATATCATTAAGGTTTGTACTAGTTTCCTAGGGCTGCTATAATGAATTACCACAAACTGGGTAGCTTAAAACAACAGTTTTAAGTCCTGGGAACCAGAAATCCAACAAGATATCAGCAGGACCATGTTCCCTCCAAAGGCTCTAGGAGAGAATCCTTTCTTTGCTTCTTCCACCTTCTGGTAGCTTCAGGCAGTCCTTGGCTTGTGGTGGCACCACTCAATAAATCTCTGCCTCCATGGTCACGTTGCCTCCTCTCTTCTGTGTATCTCCTCTATATATCTCTTACAAGGACACTTGTCATTGGATTTAGGGCCCACTCAGATAATCCAAGATGATCTCCTCACCTCGAGATCCTTAATTATATCTGCAAAGACCCTTTTTCCATTAGGTAACTGTCACAATGCCAGCAATTAGAATGTGGACATTACTTTTTGGGGAGGAGCCACCATTCAGCCCACCATAAGACTCAGTTGAAAAACCAAACCAAGCCCATTGCCGATGAGTAGATTCTGACTCATAGTGACCCTATAGGACAAAGTAGAACTGCCCCATAGGGTTTCCAAGGAGCGGCTGGTGGATTCTAACTACTGACCTTTTGGTTAGCAGCCATAGCTCTTAAAGCACTGCACCACTAGGGCTCCAAGACTCAATTATGTATTTAAAAGTATTAATCTGCGTAGGTGTAATTTTCTTAACATGTGAAATGGCAACAATGCACCCAGCCTTTACCCTGCTCTCCTTTCTTATGATCAGATATACCTATGGCTCTTTATCAAATGAAACAAACAGACAGGAAACAGGAATTCTATTATCAGAAAATGAGTGAAGTGATATTAACTACAAGAAAACACCAGAAAACAAAATATTTCTATGGGTCAGAAAAGTTTTTTGTAAAGGGCCAGATAGTAAATATTTTCAGCATTGAGGGCCATATGGTCTCTGTCACAGCTACTCCACTCTGCCTTGTAAAATGAAATGCAACCAAAGACAATGCAAACAAATGGGTGTGGCCGTGTTGCAACAAGACAAGCAAAGCAAAATTGAGAGGATGAGGCTTAAGAAACGAAGATAAATGAGTGACCTTCTTGATCGACTATCCCACCCCTGAGCCAGGCTTTCGGACTTTCCATAACACTCTGCTCCCAGGTCCAGGTGCTTCATGAAGACCAGGTGAGTGCTGCAGTGTTGCCTCTTGTATACCCCTAATTTTATTAACAGGGAAAGATGCTTTCATAACTGCTACTTTGGAGACTGGGTTATTTCTGTGAACTCTTGAGTAATAGGTGGTGTGGCGTTAATGATACGTGATGCTGGAAAACAGAGAAGGCAAAGCAGGAAGTAAGCTAAGAGAAACATGCTCCTAGAAGCCCTTTTTTCCTCTTGAATTGTTCGTAATATCCATTAACATTAATAGCTTTTAGATGTGGAGTAAATTTACCTCTTAAGTAGAAAAATACCATTTTAGGGAGAGCAAGAGACTGTGAAGGAATTGGATTTCTAGGACCTTCTTAATTGAGCTTGAACTTTTGCATATAGGCCTAATTTAATTTATCAAGGTCTTTGGGGGAAAATTTACAATAATTAAACTGGAACCAAAGATATGTAAGTTGAAGAGGAAAATAAGATCTTTCATTTACTCGATGAGAAACAAAAACAAATAAAATTCCTGGCCAGAGATGGTATACAGTGTGAGGTGTAAGAAAAGCAAATTTATGACCACAAAAGGCAAGGCCTAGGTATATTACATTCCTCACTTCCTGCCTGCCTCTGAATCCTACAGTGGTTAGGGAGCAGTGGGAATCATTATTATTTATTGAAAAACAGAGTACAAACTAGATTGATACCTGTATTATTAAGACCTCTTCTATTGTAAAGGAGAGTAATCCAATTAAAACCGGTATAACCATGGCTCCTATAACCAAAAAGTCCAAGAGCACAACTGGCCTCAGGCACCCCAGGACCAAGGGCTCTTTTGATAACTTCAGGTCTCAGTCCTACTTACTATCATTTAGAGATGACTCTGGTGTTTTTGATCATCAGAAGGAAACTCCATGCCCAGGATACCAGAGACCTCACAGTGATGACCGGCATGGCCCCAGATGATCTGGCCCACTTTTCTCTCTGAACTTATCACCTCTACTCTGCCCTGCTTCTTCCACGTGAACCATTCTTGCTTCCTTACTTCCCTCTAATACTTCAGGCTTGTTTCAGTCACAAGACCTTTCTGCTGGCTGTTGTCTCTGCTGAAATACCATGTCTTTCCGCAAATTACATGTACAGTATATGTTTTTTGCCAACCAGAAATCCCTCCCCGACATGTTATTTTCGTAAGCGCTCTATGCCAATTTTTTTTTTTTTTTAACATGTTGCTGACTTCGTTTTCTATTTCTGATCACATGGCAACTTCACTTAAAGTAGGTATTGATTTTCTATTACTTGAAATTTAAGCCAAAAATATTTGCTGGTAGATCAAAAGTCATATACTTAATTTAAATTTTGTTATTTTCTAAAACAATCATCAATCATTCTCATAAATGGAGCAGTGGGGCTCCATGCTGAAACCAAAGAGTATGAATGCAAGAAGGACTACAAAAGTAACATTTCTGGACTATTTTTATACACATAAGCCAGAGATTAAAGGAAATGAACAGAACGAAAGCTAATTAACAGAACGATATTATTTACTTGTAATATGGGAGGACAGGTAAATGGGGGCAAAACTGACTTCTGGAAATGTCACAAGACATGTGTGGTATATGCATGGGCACTCTATGCCAGAACTGTTTTACTTAATTTCATCATTTCCACATTATTTACATGGGTGGTTTTTTTTTTTTTTTTGGAAAAAATATGATACTCTTCCATTGATTTAAAAACTCCAGAGACCCAGTAGCACAGTGGTTAACAGTTCAGGCTACTAACCAAAAAGCCTGGCAGTTTAAATCCACCAGCTGCTCCTTAGAAAACTTATGGCGCAGTTCTACTCTGTCTACTGTGGGCACTTCTAGTCTGTCCTATACTTGGTCCCTGGAGAAGGACAGCATGCTTAGTAAAGTAGAGGGTCAGTGAAAAAGAGGAAGACCTTCAACGAGACGGATTGACACAGTGGCTGCAACAATGGGCTCAAGCGTAAAAACGATCATGAGGATGGTGCAGGATGGGATAGTGTTTCATTCTGTTGTACCTAGGGTCGCTGTGGGTAGGAGCTGACTCCACAGCACCTAATAATAACCTCCACTGACAGTTGCAACTTCCTCATTCCTTCAAGTCTTTGCTCAAATTTTATCTTTCAACAAGGCCTACCCTAAATACACTGTTTAAAACTGTTTCCCCCTCTAGCTTCCCACCAGTTCACTTCTGCACACCAATAGCCTTTTTCTGTTCTATTTTTTCCTTTTCACTTACCTCCTTCTGCTACACTGTATGATTTATGTATTGTATTTATTATTTATTGTCTGTCTCCCTCCAATAGCATGTAAACTCTTGAGGGCAGCTTTTTTGTTATTGTTGCTGTTCACCAGTGCAGCTCAAGTGTCCATATAATAAGTGCTCAGATAAATATTTTTTGAATGCAAGGGTGGAGGGAGAGAAATAGAGAGATTTGTTTTCCCAGCGTTACTTTCTTGTAGTGGGATTCTATTACACACCTTTGTCCTGAGGCGCCACATCAAGCCCCAGCCCCGACAATCTTGTTATATATTTTAAAGCCTCATACCCTGAATACTATGCTTGATTATAACTGAAGCAGCTTGCCCTGGCAAGAGGCCAAATCCCATTGTAACAACTTTAAGGACTGTCCCATTTCTTTAACTGCCCTAGAATTGTATTGCGCAGAGTGCTGCTGGGAAATAGTAGGCCATTGGCCAAGGTTTGGAAATAGTTTTGTTGGCGGTGCTGTTAAGCCGGGACGTTTCAGTATGATAGCATTGGTTGTGAGAGAATTTGAAAAAGTTTTTCTTTCAAATTTTTGTTTCAGGATAGCTATGCCTAGCATTCTAGCACAGATCCTAGCATCTGTAAAAATTTATACAAAATCTGAACACTGAAGTACTAGGCGTACAAACAAGCCATAGCTGTGTTCATTGCATCTTATAACTCCATGCAGCTTGTCTCTGACTTTTCCTAACTTACCGGATATATATTCCTTAGAGGAATAGGACATGTTTATCCGTCCGTCATGTCAATATTCAGAGACTAGATCCTCCGTTATTAAAAGTCTTAACACTAAGATCAGTCTTTATAACATTTTGCCCCAAAGTCCCTAAGGATGCCAAGAATAATAACATTCTACTGTAAGATATTTATATATGTCTTGGAGCTGGTGCCGGGGTTAGCATAAAGTACGTTTATAAAATCTTATTGCTGTGTATATGTTGATCCTGGGTTGGGGGAGGTGGAAAGCCAGAAAACAGATTCCCAGGATCCTTAAGAATCAGAAAAAGATGCAGGCGCATGGCTTTCTCACTTCCCAAATTTGAAACATCTGTGTTGTCCAAGTTCTCACTTTTTCCCATAATCAAAGGGGGAGCTCCTAAAACAGGGGGTCTTTTGAAAGAGAATCAGCCTTTTTGGAAACAAGAACGCAGGATGTCCTAAATTTCCCTTAACTATTTCAACTCTTCGGGGATGTGAGACTGATTTTCTGTCACTGGGGGCCCCAACCTTACTGGTTGTAGAGATTGACACAAATATATGCCTACCGTATTTTGTTTAAAATAAGAAACCAGGAATTATTCTGTTTACTTTTAAAAAAGAAAAATATATATGCTAATTAAATTATGAGCAATATTTTCTGATCCCTTAAAATATTTATTTTTATACTTATGGTGTGAGTATAAATGCTTATCATATATCATTCTTATGCACATATGTGTATATAAGTGAAATACAATATTAGTGAAATACATTGGCTAAGGTATTCCGAAAACTTCTTCCCATTCAGAGTTGAACCTTATGAGTAAATTTTCAACTTAGAGTGTTGGTGATGCAGCACTCACAAAGAATTCTCCTCTGTTGTCTCTAGCTTTTCTGCTCTTCCTGACACCTGTCGTGCCAGCGCTGATATTGGCACTTTCTTCATCTTACCAAGGTGTCAACATGAAGCTTTCAGACAACAACTGGGACTCACGGTCCTCTGTCAAATGATCTATAAACAGTTTGTGGATGGTAAGATCCAGAGTATGCAGTTATCCTTTTTTACCCATAGGAATTATAACCAAGCAACAAAAGCTATATCCGTTGGTTGACAGCAATTTTAAGACTCTATCAACTCTAAAAGGAGACCTCTTGACACAATGGCTAAGAGCTCGGCTGCTAACCAAAAGGCTGGCAGTGTGAACTCACCCAGTGGCTCCGCAGGAGAAAGACCTGGCAATCTGCACCTGTACAGATTACAACCTAGAAAACCCTATGGGTCAGTTCTACTGCATCACATGGGGTCAATACAAGTCAAAATCGACTGAATGGCATCTACAACAACATCAATTATACGATGTATCCTGATTTCAGACATGTCAGAATGTGAACAAAAAACATGTGTATCTTTGAATCAATGAAATACAGTAATGCTCCTATCACTCTGTACTATCCTAACCACTTAAATGGTCAGATGGGAATAAAACATTCCGGAAACAATGCCATCCCCTTTCCATTGCTGCACCATAAAAATCAATATTCTGGGAGATATTTACTGAATTTTAAAATTTAAATAAAACAATAATAAAGATATTTTGAAAAGATTAGTCCAAAGATGTCAATTTTCTATTTAAAAGAAAGTAGCATTGCCATATTCACACAAGCACACACTTCATCGTACCCAAATTCAATACAAGATTTCTAGAACCTGCCTTCTCAAAATTGCAGGTCACAGAAGCATTTGCATTCATTTTCTGAACCATCAGTGTTGATGGAAACCTAGTGAAAATGAAGGCGCAATAGAAGAACTTATAAATCCTTACCAAATAATGATAGTTTTAGCCCATTAAGCTTCCATTAACCAAATCACCTCCAGCACAATGATGAATTTCAATTGCAGCTCAAATTCCTTAGTACCTCAGTCACCTCACATCCGTTTTAGACATAGGAGGGAATAAATTTAAAATAAATTAAGAGACTTATCACTTTTCTTCAGATCATATTTTGTATGACTAAAATCCAGTCTACTTTTCTGGTAAATGCAGTTAGGTTTGAGAGATAAAAGTACTGCGGTGTGCAGAGGAGAATGAAGAAAACCAAAGACACAAGGAAAATATTAGCCCCAAGGACTAATAGACAACATTAACCACAGTCTCCATCCACCTAAGCCAGAAGAACTAGATGGTGCCCAGCTACCACCATCGACTACTCTAATAGGGATCACAATAGAGGATCCTGGACAGAGTGGGAGAAAAACGTAGAACAAAATTCAAATTCACAAAAAAAGACCAGACTTACTGGTCTGACAGAGACTGGTGGAGCCCCTGAGACTATGCCCACCAGACAACTTGTAAATTCAGAACTGAAGCCACTCCTGATGTCCTAATGTCCTGGTGTCTCCTTTCAGCCAGATTAGACAGTCCTATAAAACGAAAAATAAAACATGTGAGAAACATGCTTCTTAGATCAATCAAGTATACGAGACCAAATGGCAACACCTGCCCAAAAGCAAAGATGAGAAGGCAGGAAGTGACAGGAAAACTGGACAAGTGGACACAGAGAACCCAGGGTGGAAAGGGGGAGAGCACTGACACATTGTGGGGATTGCAACAAATGTCACAAAACAATTTGTGTATAAATTTTTGAATAAGAAACTAATTTGCACTGCAAACTTTTACCTAAAGCACAATTAAAAAAAAAAAGTACTGAGGTGCAATGGATCACTTTTATATGGCCTTTCTGGCCATGGTCTTATAAATCCCACCAAGTGACTGGGTTGGGCTATGCAAATGAGGTGCTTGTGGCCCACAAAGGGAATTGGACAATGTCTTAGTTAGCTAGTGCTGCTATAACAGAAATACCACAAGTGTATGGCTTTAACAAACATAAGTTTATTCTCTCACTGTTTAGGCGTCTAGAAATCTGAATTCAGAGCATCAGCTCCAGGGAAATGTTTTCTCTCTCTGTTGGTTCTAGGGGAAGGCCCTTGTCATCAGTCTTCCCCTGGTCTAGGAGCTTCTCGGTCCAAAGGACATGCTCTGCTCCTGGTGGTTCTTTCTTGGTGGTATGAGGACCTGTCCTCTCTGCTCTATTTTCTTTTTTATATCTCAAAAGAGATTGACTCAAGATACGACCTAATCCTATAGATTGCATCCTGCCTCATAAACATAACTGCCTCTAATCCTGTCTCATTAACGTCATAGAGGTTAGGATTTACCACATATAGGACAAATACATTCAGATCACAAAATGGAGGACAACCACACAATACTGGGAATCATGGCCTAGCCAAGTTGACATACATTTTGAGGGACATAATTCAATCTATAACAGATAGCTTGATAGTAACGCAAATAAGGTACATGGAACACTTGTGGGGGTGGGACCATGCAAATAAGGTGTTTGGAACCCTAATGAGGGGATGTTTGCCAAAGAGAGCCAATTCCAGAGCAGAGGGGGACCTCACTGCCACCAAGAAAGAAGAGCTAGGAGTAAAGCATGTCCTTTGAACCCAGGATCCCTGTGCTGAGAACCTCCTAGACCCAAGAAAGAGAGAGAGAGAGCTGTAACACTAGAGATGAAGGAAGATGACAAGAGGCAGCAACAGAGAAATAGTAGCAACAGAGGCAGCAGAACCAGGAGACCGACAGGAGATGGTGCAGTGGGCTTCCTAGCCCATGGAACGACAGAGTTGAGCACCTTCGAGCTGAGGCTTACTGGTGGAGTAGGATACCTCTGAGCACTTGTCAGTGGAACTAAAGAGCTTTGTAAGCTTGCCCTAGCAGTGGTGAGGCCAGGTCAAGGAGCAGAGGGGTCTGAGGGCCAGAGAGACACCTGCCTCTGGGCACAGCTGAGAAGAGGCTGTCCTGATTGAAGAACTGTATCCTGAGTCTTCCTTGATCCTGAATTGTAACCTGTTACTTCCCTAATAAACCCCATAACCATGAGTATTGTCTTTGAGTTCTGTGTGGCCATTGCAATGAATTATTGAACCCAATACAGAAGTAGCGTGTACCATGGGAGGGATGGTTAGTGTTAGAAAAGGTAAAAAGTCCGGAGAGAGGAGGTATGTCTGACCTCTGCCTCGTAAGAATCAGCCTTGGGCTGTTAATGTTGAGTCTCCTTCGCCCTGGTGATGTTAGAGGAGGTCAGACGCCCCCAACACGCTATCTTTATAAGTAGTAACAATTTTATTGCAATTCCTGACCTAAGCTGAATTGGTAAATGGAATTTTGGTGCAAGGGACATATTACCCAAGTGGAAAAATTTCTTCGAGTCCTGTAGTGCTGTACCGCTTACTGCAGTCTTGGAAACAAATGGAAAATATTTACCAGCCCATAACTTTTAGTAGCCTGCCTTCCCCACAGAAGTAGGGCGTTGTAAATGACGTGAAATCCATATTCCTTTCTACTCAACCTGGAACAAAATGTACTGGTATTTGGATGAGCAATAATATTCAAGGATTTCTTCCCTTATAAAAGTTGTCAGTTATAAACAGAACCAAGTATCAGACAAAATAGCAGTGGGCAGAGCACTCTCCCAATACAAGGCTGGTACTTGTTTCAAATCACTGCAAGTATATGTTTTCTTCTTCATCCTTCCACTTCCTCTGAGTGGATTAAAAATGATTTTGTTTGTTTATTTCTTGATTGTTGTTTTTTATTGTGGGCAGGGATGAACCAGAGTAATATGTCATTAGCCAAAACAACACAAGATTGGAATTGCATAGAATGTGAAACTCAAGTTATGAGTCGAAATTGACTTGACAGCAGTGGGTTTCATAAACACATCAATACTCATATATTGGATAGTTCATAGTTACAAAGCCCAATATTAGATTCCAAAAACATTGTGCTCCGATTTCTCTTTCCTCTTTCCTTGAACTCCAGAAGACCAGAGAAAAACTAGGCTAAGCTTGATCATGGACATGAAATCTTTAAGTGACTTTAAAGAACTTGTCGCCCACCCCCTTTATTTCACAGATAAGGAAACTGAAGCTCCAGGACGCTGAATGTTGCCCAAGATGATATGAATACAAAACTGAAACAAAATGTAGGTTTCTGGGTTCTCAAACCTGTGCTCTTGCCCCTTCGTTATATATAATATGTGATGGCAGAAACTCAGAGATAGATGCATTGCTGAAGCCTTCCATTTCTTTAAAGACCTAACTTGACTCACCTATAAAATAGAAATGAAATTCTGAGGACATCAAATATTGTTCACTCTAAACACTGAGAGCCCAGAATGCCTCTGAATCAAATCATTCCTAACAAACAAGGAACATTAATTCAGCAGTCACCAGTAGTTCCAAAGCTCATTACTGATGTTAATTAGCAATCCTACACAATATCCCTTTGAGGTAAGTTAAGATTATTAGCTCTGCAGCACAGATGAGGGACCACGTTATACATTTGACTTGTTTGTTATCTGGTGCACAAGCTACCAAAACTAAGAGATGTGCACAAAATCCAGCAATTTTTGCAACAACAGTGGGCTGCTAAGAGCACTGACTTCCAAATCTGGTCTTCAGTTTAACCTGATGACTCAGTATTTGTCCAGAACTAACTTGAGGCTAATGGTCACGTCAAGCTCATTGCCTGTAAAGTCAGTCAGCAGATACCTGTCTAGTCCCTACCGTGTGTGATCACTTGTAGGGGCTGGTGGGAGAGCAGGGAAGTACACGAACCAAGTCCTGCTTGCCTGGAGCTTCCCAGGGAGCCCCGCCTCCACCATCTGGCACTCACTTCTGGGCAAGGGAGATAATAAAGTAGGAAATATGTTTTTATGATCTATTATCTCCAATATAGGCCATAAAACATCCAAACAAGATTCTCCAAGCATCTATTATGTGCCTTAAATTGTTCAATGCACCAGAAATAAAGTAGTGCCTTTTAGATGACTTACAACCTGGTAGGCTGCTTTCTACCAGGAGTTTACATAGAATAAAACCAAACCAAAACCATTGCCTTTGAGTCGATTCTGATTTCATAGGGACCCTATAGGACAGAGTAGAACTGCCCCATAGGGTTTCCAAGGGGTAGCTGGTGGATTCCAACCGCCGACCTTCTGGTTAGCAGCCGAGCTCTTAAACACTGTGCCATCAGGGCCTCTTACATAGAAAAAGGTTTACAAAAAAAAAAAAAAAATCAAAAAAGGCAGCTAGATTTCATTGAATATAGGAACACATAGTTGCTGAGTTTTCACCATGTCTTGGATTAAATGCAGTCTCTGGGTGGTGCAAATGGTTAACACACACTCATTGCTAGCCAAAACGTTTGTGGTTTGAGTCCACCCAGAGGTGCCTCAGAAGAAAGTCCTGGCAATCTACTTCTGAAAAATCAGCCATTGAAAAATCTATGGAGCACAGTTCTACTCTGACACCCACGGGGTTGCCATGAGTTGGAATTGACTCAATGGCAGCTAGTCTTTCGGTTTGTTGTTTTTGTTGTAAGGTGGCACCAACTCGATTCCAACTCATAGTGACCCTATAGGACAACAGAACTGCCCCATAGGGTTTCCTAGGCTGAGATCTTTACAAGCAGATCACGAGATGTTTTTCTCCCATGGAGTAGCTGGTGGGTTCAAACCACTGACAGTTTAGTTACCAGCTGAGTGCTTAAGCATTATGCCACCAGGCCTCCTTGTTTTTGGTTTAGGGAAGTTAAATAGATTATTTTTATTTTTCCTTCACAACCCTGTGAAGTAGGTATTACTGGCACCATTTTATAAATAGAGACACTGAGATGTGGAGAGGTTAAATAACTTACTTACCCAAGTGGCAGGGCCAGGATTCAAATCCAAGCCTGTCTGCTGCCAAAGTCCATGCTCTTATCCACTGCAGCTGGGGCCACAACAAGGACAGTCAGCAGAAATAAGAACAGAGACACACTCTACCCCACCCCCAGCTGCCTTTACTAAAGTCAGACTAGCTCTCTTAGCTGAAGCTAAGACATGGATAATAATAGAAGAGTCACGTTGAGTTTTGCCAACTTAAACAACACAAAGGCGCTCAATTCTAGAAACTGTCTAAAGAAGAGAAACCAGACGAAAAATGGGCTAATATGCTGCCATGACAGCTAAACAATATGGAAGAAGACCTGTTGTCCTTGGTGATTCTCACAAACTTGCCAAATACTCTAAACGGAGCGCTGGACCTCTCCCTATTATCCCCACGTTTGTAAGAAAAAGCCAAAAAAACTTTTAAATTAGTGCCTGGAATCATTAAACAACCATTTACTGAGTGTATGTTGTAGTTTACCACGATGGTCAGGAGCCTGGCTTTAGATTCCAATTCTGCACTTGCCTCCTTCGTGGCCTGGGACAACTTAGTTAACCACTCTGAGCTTCAGTTTTTTCATCTATGATGAAAAAATGGTATTTGGTCCTACATCACAGGACTGCTACGGGGATTTAATGAAATGATTTGTATAAAGCATTTGACACAGGGCCTGGCACATAATCTATGTTCAAAGAATGTAACTCATATTATTAGCCATTGCATATCCATGCACAAAATATTATAACCTGTTGCTGTCAAGTCGATTCTGACTCATAGAGACCCTATAGGACAGAGTAGAACTGCCCCATAGGGTTTCCAAGGAGCAGTTGGTGGATTCATACTGACAACCTTTTGGTTAGCAGCCGAGCTCTTAACCACTGCGCCACCAGAGCTCCATAAAATACTATAACAGGATGCAAAAGAACCTTACGAGGACATCCTTTCCATCAAGAAACATATAATCGATTTGATAACATGAGACCAACAGATCAATCAGTTAGTGAACCATACAAGACAACCCATAGGTAAGCCTTATAAGTATGGAGGCCCATCACTTCTCAAACTTTAATGTACACCCCATTCCCTTGTGGGGGGTCTCATTAAAAATGCAGATTATGATTCAATGGGTCTAGAGCAGGGATTAAGAGTCTGCATTTCTAACAAGCTCTCAATGGATGCTGGTCCTTGGACTAATTTAAAAGGCAAGGCTGTAGCTGTTAGGAGGTGGGAGGGGACTTCCCAGTAAGGCCTGGGGCAGAGAAAAACTTTGTGGGGAGATGGGAAATGTACTGGAGCTTGAAGAGTGAGTGGGACATGGGCATCTCAGAAGAAGACAGATGACCTTTTAGGCAAGAGAACTACCTTAGAAGGAGTGAAGGCAAAAAAACAAGCAGGACAATGAGGAAATGTTCAGTCGACTGCTCTTTTAATCTGGTCCTACTCTGTGGAGTGTACAGCAACAGCACCTACTGTCTCTGACAGTAGTTCTCAGTTCTCATTGGGCATCAGGGAGGCTTAAGAAATACAGACGTCTGTGCACCACTGTTAGACATTCTGACCTAATCGGTGACTTACTTGAACTTACAAAGTCCATGTTCCAACTGTAGCTGATAAGTGCCATCTAGTCGGTTCCAACTCAAAGCAACCCCAGGTACAACAGAAACAGACACTGCCCAGTCCTGTGACATCCTCAAAATCATTGCTATGTTTGAGCCCACTGTTGCAGCCACTGTGTCAATCCATCTCACTGAGGGTCTTCCTCTTTTTTGCCGACCCTCTACCTTACCAAGCACGATTTCCTTCTCCAGGGACTGGTCCTTCCTAATAACATGTCCAAAATACATGAAACAAAATCTCACCATCCTTGCTTGCAAGGAGCACTCTGGCTGTGCTTCTTCTAAGACAGACTTGTTTGTTCTTTTGGCAGTCCATGGTATAGTCAATATTCTTTGCCAATACCATAATTTAAAGGCATCGATTCTTCTTTGGTCTTCCTTATTCATTGTCCAGCTTTCACATGCATATGAGGCGATTGAAAACACCATGGCTTGGGTCAGGCACACCTTACTCCTTAAAGTGACATCTTTACTTTTTAACACCTTAAAGAGGTCTTTTTTCAGACAATTTGCCCAACACAATGCGCCATTTGATTTCTTGACTTCTGCTTCTATGGGCATTGATTATGTATCCAAGTAAAATGAAATCCTTGACAACTTCAATCTTTTCTCTGTTTATCATGATGTTGGTTATTGGTCCAGTTGTGAGGATTTTTGTTTTCTTTATGTTGAGGTGTAATCTGTACTGAAGGCTGTAGTCTTTGATCTTCATCACTGTTTCAAGTCCTCTTCACTTTCAGCAAGCAAGGTTGTGTCACCTGCATATTGCAGGTTGTTAATTAGTCTTCCTCCATTCCTCATGCTGTATTCTTCTTCCTGTAGTCTAGCTTCTCAGATTATTTGCTCAGCATACAGATTGAATAAGTATGATGAAAGGATACAACCCTGACAAACACCTTTCCTGACTTTAAACCACACAGTATCCCCTTGTTCTGTTTGAAGACTGCCTCTTGATCTACATACAGGTTCCTTGTGAGCACTATTAAGTGTTTTGGAATTCCCATTCTTCGAAATGTTATCTATAATTTATCATAATCGACACAGTCAAATGCCTTTCCATAGTCAATAAAACACTGATAAACATCTTTCTGGTACTCTCTGCTTTCAGCAAGGATCCATCTGACTTCAGCAATGATGTCCTTTTCTGAATCTAGTTTGAACTTCTGACAGTTCCCTATCGATGTACCTCTGCAACTGCTTTTGAATGATCTTGAACAAGATTTTACTTGTGTGTGATATTAATGATTGTCATGAGTTGAACTGTATCTGCAAATAATATGTATCAACTTTGCTAGGCCATGATTCCCAGTATTGTATGATTGTCCACCATTTTGTCATCAGATGTGATTTTCCTACATGTCGTAAATCCTACCTCCATGGTGTTAATGAGGCAGGATTACAGGCAGTTATGTTAATGCGGCAGGACTCAGTCTACAAGATTAGATTGTCTTAAGTCAATTTATTTTGAAATATAAAAGAGAGAAGTGAGCACAGAGACAGGGGGACCTTACACTACCAAGAAAGCAGTGCCAGGAGCAGAGCACTTTCTTTGGACTTGGTGTTCCTGCGCTGAGAAGCTCCTAGAGCAGGGGAAGATTGATGACAATGACCTTCCTCCAGAGCTGACAGAGAGAGAAAGCCTTCGCCTCAGGCTGGCACTCTGAATTCAGACTTCTAGCCTCTTAGACTGTGAGAGAATAAACTTCTGCTTGTTTAGGGCACCCACTTGTGGTATTTCTGTTATAGCAGCACTAGAGAACTAAGACAATGATATTGTCAGATAATTTCCAAATTCTGTTGGAATAGGCATAAATATGGATATCTTCCAGTCGATTGACCAGGCAGCTGTCTTCCAAATTTCTTGGCATAGACAAGTGAACACTTGCAGCACTGCATCCATTTGTTGAAACATCTCAATTGGTAGTCTGTCAATTCCTGGAGCCTTGTTTCTTGGCGATGCTTTCAGTGCAGCCTGGACATTTTCCTTCAGTACCATTGGTTTTCTTGAGTGTATGCTACCTCCTGAAATGGTTGAACATCGACTAATTCTTTTGATACAGTGATTATGTGTATTCCTTCCCTTGTACTTCAGGATAGATCTTGAAATATTCTTTTTGACCATGAATGCAATGCCATTCCTCTTTAATTTGTCATTACTGGCATAATAGACCATATGATTGTCAATTCAAAATGGCCAATACCAGTTAATTTCAGCTCACTAGCACCTAGGATATCAATCTTTCCCTTTCATTTTTGATGACTTCCAATCTTCCTAGATTCACACTTTTTGCATTCCACGTTCTAATTATTAATGGATGTTTGCAGTTGTTTCTTCTCATTTTGTGTCATGCCACATCAGCAAATGAAGGTCCGAAAGCTTGACTCCCATCAACATCATTAAGATTGACTCTACTTTGAGGAGGCAGCTCTTCCCCAATCATATTTTGAGTGCTTTCCAACCTGAGGTGTGCAGCTTCTGGCACTATATCAGACAATGTTGTACTGCTATTCATAATGTATTCACGGGCAATTTTTTTTTGAGAAATAGACCACCAGTCTGTCTTTGTCTGGAAGCTCCAGTGAAACCTGTTCATCATGGGTGACCCTGTTGGTATTTGAATATTGGTGGCATAGCTCCCAGCATCACAAAAACTTGAAAGCCACCACAATACGACAAACTGACAGACGTGTGCAGACAGGGCATAGGACACTGCAATATTAGAAAAAGTATTAAAGAAACTACTAAATGGAGGATCTAGATTCTAAATGTGGTTTAAAATGTATGTCAAGCTCTTCTGTGAGGAAATATAATGTTACAGCAGCTTAATCAGCATTATCACAAGACTATAAGAAGTTAAACTTGGAGATAGACACTAACAAATTGTATCATATGCACAAAACTTTAAAAAAATTGTGAACCTTGTATAGCATTGATTTTTTTTTTCATTTGAAAGAAAAAGTAGAAGAAATCGAGTTCCTTTAAAAACAATAGCAATAGCTAACACTTACTGTGATGGTTAAGATGTGTGTCAGCTTGGCTGGGCCATGATTCTCAGTGTTTATATGTGATCACCCCCATAATGGGGTCTGCTTCGAGCAGCCAATCAGTTGAAAGGGAGTTTCCTTGGGCATGTGGCCTGCATCCGAATATAAGTGTATGTTCTGGCTTTTGCCTGCTCAGGATCCTGCAGCTGGCTCCTGTTCATCTGACCTCCAATTCTTGGGACTTGAGCTAGCAGCTTACCTGCCGATCTTGGGTTCACTAGCCCTTGTGGCTACCTGAATCAGGAGAAGCCTCTATCCTGATCCACAGACTTGGGACTTTCTAGCCTGTGCAATCTTGTGAGCCATTTCCTTGATGTAAATCTCTCTCTCTCTATATATATATATATATTTATATGGTTTACTGGTTTTGCGTCTCTAGAGAACCCAGCCTAAGACACTTACTATGCTTACTATATGCCAGGCACTATGACAAGTGATTTACATATTTTATCCCATTTGATTCTCTTAGCAGTCTTATGAGATTGGCACAATTATTAATCTCACTTTATAGATTCAGAAAACAAGGCTTAGTAGAGAGGCTGACCAACTTGACCCAAAACAAGTATTTAATTAGTCATGAACCAGAATTTGATTCTAGGTGGTCTGACCCCAGAGTCCATAATTTAACCAACTTGCTAAATGAAATAAATAGTCACACACTTTATATTTAAATATCCTTGGGCATACTTGGGGCTCTGCAGGAGAAAGATGTGGCAGTTGGCTTCTATAAAGATTTAAAGCCTTGAGTCATGGAAGCTCCCTAAACACATCCAAACTCCCTGAGGACTGAATTACTGGGCTGAGGGCTATGGGTACCATAGTCTCAGGGGACATTTAGCTCAACTGGCATAATATAGTTTATAAAGAAAATGTTCTGCATTCTGCTTTGGTGAGTAACATCTGGATCTTAAAAGCTTGTGAGCAGCCATCTAAGATACTCCACTGGTCTCACCCCATCTGGAGCAAAGAAGAATGAAGAACACCAGAGACACAGGGAAAGATTTGTCCAAATGACTAATGGACCACAAGTACTACAGCCTCCACCAGACTGAGTCCAACACAACTAGATGGTGCCCAGCTATAACCAATGACTGCTCTGACAAGGATCACAACAGGGGGTCCTGGACAGAGCTGGAGAAAAATGTAGAACAAAATTGTAATGCACAAAAAAAATAAATAAATAAAAGAAACCAGACTTACTGGTCTGACAGAGACTGGAGAAATTCAGAGAGTATGACCCCCAGACACCCTTTCAGCTCAGTAATGAAGTCACTCCTGAGGTTCACCGTTCAGCCAAAGATTAGATAGGCCCATAAAACGAAACAAGACTAAATGGGCACACCAGCCCAAGGGCAAGGATGAGAAGGCAGGAGGGGACAGGAAAGCTGGTAATGGGGAACCCAAGGTCAAGAAGGGGAGAGTGTTGACATAAAACAATATGTGTACTAATTGTTTAATGAGAAGCTAGTTTGTTCTGTAAACTTTCATCTAAAGTGCAATAAAAAAAATTATTTTAAAAAAAAGACTTACAGCCTTGGAAACCCTATGGGGTCTCTATGAGTCAAAATCAACTTGCTGACAGTGGTTTTGGGTTGGTTTGGGTTTTGGGCATACTTGCTTTTCTTATCAAGCAGGGACCACAAAATCCATTCAAGTGAGTCTTCATTTAGAAAAGCACTAATCAATGACAAAGAAAAAGCTTTGTGCATGTGAATGTCATATAAATTCATATCAAATCTGTTAGTCAAAACAAAGGCCTAAGGTCATTTTGTTTGAAGTTCACCCTTCCCTTAGCTAAAGACTAAAATGTCCTCTAAGACAAGTTTAGAATTCCTAGAACAGCCTGACCTTTAATATTCATGTCATAACATAAATATCATTTGGTGTCATTGTGATATTGTCATTGATATATTTGTGTTATTCATGGTTCTCTGTTCATTAATCAGGCAAACATCCTGTAAACAGCTAAATTTATACAGAAAGATGAATAGGATGGAGTTCATTGGATGTTCACTAAAATATCAAACAATCCATGGGGAGAAAATGTTGTTACAAAATCTGGCTTGGGGACAATCTTTCACAGTTGCTATCATTTTATCACAAATAAGAAAAAAAACAAATATTTTTTTAGGTAGACTATGATACTGGGAACTTGGAAGGAAAGATAAAGAGTTCAAAAGAAAAGTGCATTACTTTAAAATATCCAATAATCAGAAACTTGTGAGATGAAATATAGCTAGCTATGCCAGCCACAGCCTTCGATGTCTTTCCCAGGTGCAGACAAAACAGCCCAGGCTACAAGTTCAACTATTGGGTCCTGGAAGCACTGAATCTAGCAGAATAGTTTTTAGTTACATCCCTACATTCAAGGGTTTGTGAGGGAAGGGTGTCTGTAAATAGGATCTGCCATTTTGCCTGTTTGCAGAGGTGAACAGAAACCTGGCTTCTTACTCCCATTAAGGGACCCCAGGCAATATGGCAGTCCCTTCTAGATATTTGATTCTGAAGTACAGTTTCCCACTGCATCCTTAGTTGAAACCCTGACATGGTTGACTAAATTGAAAAACGTAAGTTTTTTTTTTTTTGTCTTTACCTTTGGCTCTTCCAATATGCTTTCCCTAGGGAGATATGACAGGGAGCAAGCACACCTCCTCCCCACTCCAGTCCCTCACTAGCCAAGGGGAGGTGGGAACAGTTGCCATGATGGCAACCCCATGTGTTTCAGAGAGAGTAGAACTTTGCTTCATAGGGTTTTCTATGGCTGTGATCTTTTGGGAGTAGATTGCCAGGACTCTCGGATTCTAACTGCCAGCCTTTCGGTTAAAAGCCAAATGCTTAACCATTTGCATGACGCAGGGACTCCAGTCAAAGAAGTGATGTGTTTATATCCTGTCTTCCCCAACCAAGAAGACCTGATGGAGATTTACTTTCAACAGTTTCCTTTACGAAACTGTTGTTGTTGTTATTTTTTCCATTTTCTAAAAACAAAATGATACTGTATTACTCTGTTTTTTGAAGTGCGTAAACTTCTCACTGCCCTGGCTGATATTCTGGTGTGATACTTCAATTGAGATCACTGTGCACATCCTGACCATTCACTTTCTTCCCATTAGTCTCCTCCATCCAGTGCTGGGCTCCATTTTCTGTATTTTTTGCATCAACTTGGACACAGCTTTGTAACTTACAATGCTTCCATCCACCAGCGTCCAAGAACTATGCCTGAATAGAAGCCCTGCCCAACTCTCTCGGTGGGAGCCCTCAGAGGTGAATACAAACTTGGATTTCACACAAGTTAGAGGCATCTTGGCATTTGGTGATTTAAACTACTGATCCTTCCATACAGTGGGGAGTGCCCTTCTGTTCTGATTATTCTCACCTGCCCTCGTTCCACAATGGTCTCACCTCCTACCCATTGCAATTCCAGGATCTCCCAACATACATTGAAGTGGGACTGCTGCCCCTATAAGTACCAAGAGGGTGACTTTCTCATTAACTGTTGTGTGCCAGCACAATTTTCTGGTATATAATAAGTAGTGAATTAATGTTGAATGAATAAGTTAATGAATAACACTATAAAATAAGCCATGAATACTTGTGTATGTAACCTTTATTTCCAAAGAACTCTACTAGCTTCCAGTTTAAAATGAGATCACCTAAATTCTATCATTAGCCATATTTTGAAAGGAAAGATAAAGAAAACTGATTGCTTTAAAATATTCAACAACATTTGCCCTCATTTGCAGGAACACAGCCATCTACAAAAGACTGGCAAAGGACCCTCAAGGAAATTTCTTACGTGGACTCACAAACCATTGTAGTCACAGACCACGTGACAGTCACCATTTTCCTTCTCTCCCTCCCTTCTCTGCTGAATATGCCACAACCACCGATGCCCATTGCTTCTGCTAGGTACTTTCAGTGCCCCTACTGGGACCACCACCAATGCATGGCAGCCCCCCAGTACCAAGCTACACAGTGTCTATGTGGAAGTGAGAGAGCACAGAAGCAGTACTGTCCTGTTTGCCAATATCTTGTATGGAGTAATTAGTGTATTTAATAACTTTGGGTATTTACTTTCTGTCTTCTCTTTCCTCAGGACCTAGACAGGAGTCTCTAAGGTTCTGGGCCTGAGACAAAGCTACCGGGCATATCCTGTGATGACTAAGTACCTATCCCCAGGCCAAGTTTAGGCTACCAGATTCTTCTCAGCATGAGTCCTTTTGAAGGCCTTCCAGTCCTTGAAAATTGTGGGGACAATTTGTTTACCCAGTAAGTTTACCTTTGTCTAAACCCAGTGACACAGTAATGTTCAAGCTGAGTCCCCTGATATCTCCATTCATGCTTGGTCAAGTGTGAAGGCTGAATATTTTATTGTGATTTATACAGACAACATTGTATATAAGGTTAGGAATATAATCTAGTAATATTATTACTGGCTGATATTTCCTCAGTCAGCCTCTAGCCTTCTGTCTTAGGCTGAATTCTCTAGAGAAGCAAAACCAGTAAAGTGTACAAATATATATATATAGAGAGAGATTATACCAAGGAAACAGCTTATGTGATTGTAGAGGCTAGAATGTCCCAAGTCCATTGATCTGGGTAGAGGCCTCTCCCAAGTCACACAGCTGTAGAAGCTGGCAAGCCCAAGATCAGAAGGTCGGAGAGCAGGGCTCCCACTCACAGGCTGTGCAAATTGACGAATCCCAGGTTCGGCAGATAAGCTGACAGCTCAAGTCCCAAGAACGGGAGATGAGATGACAGGAAGCAGCTGCAGGATCCAGAGAGAGCAAAAAGCCAGAACGTCTGCTTATATACAGATGCGGGCCACACCCCCAAGGAGACTCCCTTTCATCTGCTTGGCTACTCACAGTACATTCAATCATGGGAGTGATTACATTAAAACACGGAGAATCATGGCCCAGCCAAGTTGACACACAATCTTAACCATCACACCTTCTAACTTGTCATTCACTATTGTCTTAGTTATTTAGTGCTGCTGTAACAGAAATACCACAAGAGGGTGGCTTTAACAAACAGAAATTTATTTTCTCACAGTTTAGGAGGCTGGAAGTTCGAATTCAGAGTGCCAGCTCTAGGAGAGGGCTTTCTGTCTCTGTCAGCTCTGGAGGAAAGTCCTTGTCTCTTCCGTTTCTGTTTCCTGGCTCTTCATAGACCTCCATGTGTCTTGGCACCTATCTTACCCCATATCTCCTCTGCTTGCTTGTTTAATCTCTTTTATATATCAAAAGAGATTGACTCAAGATACACCCCACACTAATCATGCCTCATTTATATCACAAAGACAAATCAATTCCCAACTGAGATTATAACCACAGGCATAGAGGTTAGGATTTACAGCACATATTTTTGGGGAACACATTCAATCCATAACAAACATATCTACAAACATAATCAGAATATGTGCAAAGAATAAAATTCTTAATTTAAAAAAAACCTGTTTTTAATATTTATCTAAAGTAATATAGAATTTGGAAAAGCCACAGAATTTACTTTCTTGACCTAATAAGCTGATACTAGAGCATGTTAATAAAAAATCCAAAGAGGAACAATATCTTGCCCAAAGGAATGAGTCTCTAATGATGACGTTTCAGAGCTTTGAGGAAAATAGATGTGGGTGACATTTTTGGCAGAAGAACTTTCCTTGACATTTCTCAAATATTATTGTGAATTCAGCTCCAACTGTAAAGTAATGAAGAATGTTACCTATCTTAAGTGTTGATCTTTTCAAGTTAGATGACAATGTGCTCTTTTGAGTGGTGATTTTTAAGTAGGAAAAATTAAAGACCATTCACAAATAGTTTCAGGTTTCAGGAAGATAAGCTTCTATAAAGTGTGCATAGACGAGTGAATAAAATGCAAATATAATTACATTTTGTTTTTCATCTATCTTTGACAAAAACAGTAAAAAAAAAAAAAGAAAGTTAACCAAACAAAATGTAAATGTTATTTTAAAAATACCAATTAAGTTCCTATAATATCAAACATTAAAAGTTGTGTAACCTCATATTGTGAGAAAACAGAGTTTCAAATTATGGCAAAAGCTGAATTCAGTGCCTACAAGACAAACACACAGTTAAGACAATCAAAATGAAAAAAAAAAAAATCTCTGAAATCAATAAACATGATCCCTGTTAAACAGACAAAAATTATGGTGAAGTCTTGATACATGCTACAATTTGGATGGAGCTGGAAAATATGCTGAGTGAAATAAGTCAATCACAAAAGGACAATTATTGTATGACCTCATTTACATAAAAAGGCAAAAAACAGGGCAAATTTATAGAGATCAAAGTTTATTAGTGATACCAGGGTGGGAAGGAACAAGAAAGGGAGATTGATGGTGTTGCAAATATCTCATTGATTAAGGGCAGGGTTGCATAGACAATTATTGTAATTGCTGTCAATAAGTTGTACACCTGTAAAAAGTTGAACTGACAAAAGTTGTGTGACAGCTATATTTACAATAACCAAAAACAGAAAGTATAGCTGCTGAGGCTGCTTATGTACGACCAAAAATCTCATGGGATTTGATTTGGTTTGGAGGTTTAGGGTCATGATTTCATGGGACATCCCAGTTAATTGGCCTAATAACGTGTTTAGTGCTTCTATTCTACCTCCTGGTTTGTTGCATAGTACCTGGGGTTTTAAAAGCTTGCAAGCAGCCATCTAAGGCACAGCAATTGATCTCTATTCACCTGGAACAACAGGAGAAAAAGGAAAGCCAGGAATAGGATGAGGATATGGAATGTGTGGCTAATTACCTCTATGAACAACTGCCTCCTTTGCCATGAGACCAGAAGAACTGGATGGTGCCCCATACCATTACTGAACATTTTGATCAAAGATCCCATAGAAGAATACTGATCAAAAGGGGGAAAACGCAAAACAGAATTTCAAATTCTCATGGACTCCAAACTTCCTGGAGCCATGAAAGTTGGATGAACCTGAAACTATTGCCCTGAGATAATCTTTAAAATTTAAACCAAAAATATCCCCTGAAGTCTTCTTAAAGCCAAAAATAGTTTAACTTAACTAGTAAAAAATGTCTGCCTTAAGCATTATGCTCTTTTAAGAACTTTCTATATGAGAACAAATTGACAACAGCAACTAGAGAGATTAGATAAGAACCTTAGGGGGCAGTGAATTTATGTTAATGGGGGATGAACAACTCACACAATGAGAGTGAGAATGGTTACACAACTTGAAGAATGTAATCAATGTCACTAAATGGTACATGTAGAAACTGTTGAATTAGTATATGTTTTGCTGTGTATATTCTCAAAAAAATAAATAAATAAATAAATAAAGTTATATATATATTTAAAAAAACTTACATCTCAGAAGAAAGTCCTGGGAACAATAACGGAGCACTCCTTTAAAGAATACTGTATCACCAGCACTCTTGTTGGCAAAGTGGTAAACGCAGACTTCCACAACTCTGAACTGAAAGTGATGCCAAATAGTATGACTGTGAATGTGGGGAAGTTTTATGAATACCTTAGACAATATATATTGCTTATATCTTCCTTTTCATGTAAGAAGAAATTACTTATATAATAAAACTCCTTTGTCTAAATAAGTCTAAAAGTACACTTTTAATAAGATTAAATTAAAATGTCTAAGTGATAACAAGTCATCACATTATTGTTTGACAATGCTTTTTCCCTTCTTAATGATACATAAAATAGTGATGAGTCTTAAAATTAATGGCATTTTGTTGTTGTTGTTAGTTGCCTTTGAGTCGATTCCAACTCATGGCAATCCCATGTGTATAGAGTGGAAGTGTTCCATAGGGTTCAAGGCTGTGACCTTTCGAAGCAGATTGCCAAGCCTAAAATCCAAGGTGACCCTGAGTGGGTCTGAACCACCAAACTTTTGGTTTGTAGTCTAGCACTTACATGTTTACACCACCAAGAACCCAATGGTATTTTAGGTTTAGTGAAATACTGTTTAAAAAGTGTCCAGTTCAGTATTTCACAAAACCTAAAAATGGCATTTAGGTTTAGTGAAATACTGTACTGGATGTTTTATTAAATTATCACAGGTAATTTTATTCATGAAACGACCCAATGCTACTTAAGGTAACTGAGTCCCCTTGGAACTCTTGATTTCAGGTAACAGAACTCCAACCAATATTGTCTTAAGCAATTAAGGCAATGTAAAAGCTCATGTAACCCAAAAGTCCAGAAGTAGCCATGGGCTTCTGGCAAGGATTAATCCAGCAGTTAAAACAGTGTAATTCAAAGATCTGGTTTCCTTCCACCATTCTGCTGTATCATATGTGGGATAAGCTTCATCCTAGAGTAGGCTTTCTTCATAGGAGTGAAACAGCTGCAGCAATTTCAGACTTTACATCTTCACATACACTACCCAAGGCAAGAGAAGGACTCTGCTGGTAGTTGCTGCAGAAGGGAGGAAACATCTTTTTCCCAAGAACACCAACAAATGTTTCCATACCACATTGGTTCTGATTAGTTATCCAACGAATGGAATAGACCGTTTGCTTTGACTAATCAAGAACTACCTCTAGAGCTAAAGTAAGCTCAATTTCACCCAAACCATGGCATAAGAATGATTTCTCCTGGGCTGTTCCCTAAATGAAATTTTGGGTACAGTTCTGAGAAAGTGGAGACATAGATGCTGAGAATTGAGACTTAGCTAGACTCGGTAATGCACCTAGGTGTCTGTAAGTCAGCAGCAGCCTTTCATTTGCTTGACTCCAGGGTCTCGTGTTTTCCATACCTTGCACTGTCTCTGTATTCTGGAGAAAAAAATCCTCTACTTCTTTCCCCCAGTTTAAGAAAGATTTCTTCCTGAGAAACTGGCCTTAGAAATATTGACGGAGACAGGCTTGTCAATGGAAAAAGGAGGACTGCTTTTCCTGGAAGCACCTCCTCCAAAAAAACCCATGTTGTTGTTTTTGTTGTTGTTAGGTGCTGTCAAGTCGGTTCCAACTCATAGCAACCCTATGTACAACAGAACGAAACACTACCAGGTCCTGTACCATCCTCAGAACTGCTGTTATGCTTGAGCCCATTGTTGCAGCCACTGTGTCAATTCATCTTGTTGAGGGTCTTCCTCTTTTTCACTGGTCCTCTATTTTACCAAGCATGATGTCCTTCTTCTGGGAATGATCCCTCCTGATAACATGTCCAAAGTATGTGAGACGAAGTCTCACCATCCTCGCTTCTAAGGAGCATTCTGGCTGTACTCCTTCCAAGACAGATTTGTTTGTTCTTCTGGCAGTCCATGGTATATTCAATATTCTTCTCCAATACCATAATTCAAAGTCATCAATTCTTCTTCGGTGTTCCTTACTTATTGTCCAGTTTTCACATGCATATGAAGCAACTGAAAACACCAAGGCTTGGGTCAGGCACACCTAAGTCCTTAAAGTGACATCTTTGCTTTTTAACACTTTAAAGAGATCTTTTGCAGCAGATTTGCCCAGTGTAGTGTGTCGTTTGATTTCTTGACTGCTGCTCCCATGAGTGTTGAGAGTGTGGATCCAAGTAAAATGAAGTCCTTGACAACTTCAATACTTTCCTCCATTCTCCGTTTATCATGATGTTGTTTATTGGTCCAGTTGTGAGGATTTTTGTTTTCTTTATGTTGAGGTGTAATCCATACTGAAGGCTGTAGTCTTTGTTCTTCATCAGTAAGTGCTTCAAGTCCTCTTCACTTTCAGCAAGCAAGATTGTGTCATCTGTATAACGCAGGTTGTTAATGAGCCTTCCTCCAATCCTGATGCCCCATTCTTCTTCATATAGTCCAGCTTCTCAGATTATTTGCTCAGCATGCAGGTTGAGTAAGTATGGTGAAAGGATACAACCCTGATGCACACATTTCCTGACTTTAAAGGCTATATAGAAAAGAAAAGGAAAAAAAGTAAACTCTCTCATAGATCACAGTTAAGTTGGTTTTTTATTTCTTTTTTCTAAAAGCTCCAAATCATGCAGCAAGTTACAGAGCACTGTTTAATTGCCTTCTGAGGAAGCAATGTTCTGAGAGGTCTTGGGATTGATATGGCATTCTCTTTAGGTTTCTCCATCCTCCATTCTTTCCATTGATATGAGGGAGAATGAAGTGCTTTGGTGAGTATGCCTGGGAGAGGTAGGTGGATACACTTCTTTTGACCCCTACCACTAATAAAGCCTTCTCTTAAAAACAAGGAGCCCTGGTGGTGCAGTGATAAAAGTTTTACTGCTAATCAAAAGTTCAACAGTTTGAATCCACCAGCTGCTCCTTGGAAACCCTACGGGGCAGTTCTAGTCTGTCCTATAAGGTCGCTATGATTCAGAATCAATGTGACGGCAACAGGTTTGGGTTTTGTTTTGTTTTGTTTGTTCTTAAGAACAAGAGTTTTTGTGCTGAGTGAAACCTCTCATCCATTCTGTGTTCTGGTTCAGCTATAAGGAAGGGTCTTTCATTTCTGCACTGCCCAAAGGATGTTACTGATGACAGCCTGGGGCTCTTGTTGAACCTTAAGATACTAGGAATTATGAAAAGGTAATTCATCCTTTCTTGCATGCTTGGATTGTCCAAAAGTTACTCAGAATGAGAGCCTGGATTAGAGGGGAGATTGACTGTCTTGTGACTCTTCATCTTAAGGAGGGCAAGCATGTCGTCTCCTTTGTGTGGGACTTGGCTTTCCCAAGACACTGTAAGTTCCCTTGTGCACAGCTGCTTCCAGATCGCAAGGTGTATAAATGACATCAGTCCATCTCTAATGAATAGAACCTTTTTCACCACTGCTCACAAAGCTTTGAAACCAAACTTTGGTTTGCTCAGCTCTATTTTCAGTAACACCAGTTCTTTGAACATAGCCATTAACTATCCCTATAGCAGATCTCAGAATGGGCACTTTTCTCAGCCTTCCTGCAACCTCTCACCTTCCTTCAGATCTTCATGAGACAAGCCAGGAGTCCTTTGCTGTGGGAAAGAGAAAGAGCAGCTGAAATATTAGGAGTGGCATGTTGGAAATGCCTAGTCTGTATGCCTGCAGCCCCCTTAATGGGATACTTTGCTCTTTCTGTTGAATAGTTACAGACTTTTTAGGGGGGAAGCTTTTGGCGTCATCCAGGATAGATTTTTCCTTTACACCATAATACTTTTGAAATATAAAACACCATGAAAACATGGCAAAAGATCTAGAATAGAAATCCAGAAACGTGACTCTAACCAGGATCTACTAACCCACTGGGCCGCAGGTTCTTTATCATAAACTTGCTCTCAGTCTATTGAACAAATATTTATTGAGTCTCTGTTATGTATCAGGCACTGTGGAAGACATCCAGACAGAGGAAGTCCATGCAGCCCCGACCCCAAAGAATACATAGCTTCATGGGACCGGTAAGTACACAGGTACCTGGATATAAAGGCATAGCATGATAATAGACTTTAGCATAGAGCACTAAGTGATAAATATCATCTATTATTAATAAAGGAGTCCCTGGGTAGCACAAATGATTAAGCACTTAGCTACTAACCAAAAGGTTGACAGTTCAAATCTACCCAGAGCTGCCTTGGAAGAAAGGCCTGGTGATCTACCTCCAAAAAATACAGCCATTGAAAATCCTATGGAGAGCAATTCTACTCTGAAACACATGGGGCCGCCATGAGTCAGAATCTAATCAATGGCAACTGTTTTTTTTTGTTTGTTTATTATTAATAAGTAGTATTAATATAAAAATAAAACTTCATCTATGCTATTAATATCCTTATTTTCATTATAGATAAACTTAATGTAGAATTCCAAGTTTATAGAGCTCTTTGGTTAAGCACAAATATCTCTTACATTAGTGCTATAAAAAAATCAAATTTTCTACAGTGTGAAGGTTAGCTCTTGGCGCTTTTTATGAATATATGAGTTTTCTTTTAGCCCTTATGGTCCTCAGTGAATTGTCTAGAGACAATTAAAATGTTAAAAAATATAACCAGAATATATCAAAATAGAATGCAGTTAAATTTTTTTAAAGCAGGAAAATATATCAGATGTTATGCTTTTAAATCATACCCAGAGAGTGCTAGGGGAAATTTTTCTATCAATTCATATAATTTCCAGATTGATCCATCTAGAACTGTATCATAAAACTTGTTTTTTTCAATTTTAACATTTTAATGATAATACATTTTTATTGAAATTCTATGTTTTGTAAAACATTTACCTAATTGCTTTCATTATTTAATTTTAGGTCAGAAATCCAAATTCTGACATGGAATTAAATATGCCATGCCCCTAATTCTCAGTTTTGCATTCTGTAGCTACCGTATTTATCACTCAGAGAGCAAAACAAAACAAAAAATAATTTTTAAATGTTAGATGAACAGTATATTTCCCAGTTTTATTTTGCAAAATGTGTTTTGTTATTATCATCTTTTGAAATTTAAATGAATACTACCACCATCCCCCAAAATCCACACATCTAGAATAAATTTTTTGGCAGGAAAAAAAAAAATGAGTTAAACTTACCATCTTTCTAGAACCTGGGCTCTTGCTATTATGTAAAATGCTAAGCTTTTTTTTCTTAATAGTTCAGTTGCAGACCCAAGCCTCTTATTAATCATTTGGGGTGCAGCTTGTTCTTTCAACCTCAAGTTAAATTTCTCTTTCCGAGTTTAACATTCTGTCAGGGGGTCAAGAAGAAGAAGCAAAGAAAGAAAAAGAGGAGGAAGGAGGACAGGGAGGAGGAGAAAAAGGAGAAGGAAAAGAATTGCTTTAAAACAGTTTCATGCATTTATAGTTACTCAATTTAGACATTTGATGTCACCCAGTCTTCTGGCTAAAAAAAATGAACAACATTCTATCAAAATTTTCAAATACAAATTAGCCACATTTCACATTTTTAACTCTATGCATCTTAACTGCTTGTTCAGAAGGCTCCTTTCCAAATGACAGATTTTAAGATCATACATTTGAAATGCTCCAAACTAGCCTTTTCTTTTCAGATAATAAAATCCTTATATCTGCAAGCCAGTACAAACTAAATTGGAGCTGCTAAAATTTCAACATCTATTCAACGTCTCTTGCTAAATTAAGATTCTTTGTTTAAAACAGCAATAATTCTTCTACCTCTTGGCTATTAGTAATCTAGTTTACTGTTAAGAAAGAGGATTACTCAGGGGTGGATTAACCATTGGCAAAGTATGCTTGGGTTTATGGTAAGCAAGGTATGCATGAGCTTAACTGTGTTTACTTACTCATCTTACTAATCAAAGATGTGGTGAAACTCATGTGAAATTGTGCGCTACAGATGAGTAAGTCAACACTAGGAAGCCTGTGGGTATCTTGCTTGTTGAGTAATCTGTCCCTGGAGTTACTCCATTTTGATCTATTTCCAATTGCTCAAAAGTTAAGGATTGGAAAGTAGAGGCATTAATTTCAGTAAATAGACATTTTTTTGGAAGATATTTTTGGTCCATTTACTGTAGGTGGGGCAGCCATCCCTGGCTGTTATTTCTAAGGGAGTCCTGCTCAAGACTGAAAGCCTTTAATGAGAATGTTATGAGAGCTTCATCTGAATGGAGGCAGTCTGGTAGATCATTTCCTGGCATCCCCAGAGGGGAGAAATCTGCTCCTCATGGGAGCTTGGTACAGGGATGACTTCAAGTATAGAAACAAACTACAGAGTTTTCTGTGGTTTGTTTAAGTGCCCACTTTCCCAGTTGCCAGGGTTTTTTGGTTTTTGCTTGTGTGTGTGTTTGTTTTTATCATAGTTACATTTTCCCGATGTCTTAGGCTGGGTTGTCTAGAGAAGCAAAACCAGTAGCGTATAAATACATATAGAGAGAGATTTATATCAAGGAAATGGCTCACTTGGTTGTAGAGACTGGAACATCCCAAGTCCGTGGGCCACGCTGGAGTCTTCTCCAGCCACAGGGGGTGGCGAACCCAAGATCAGAAGGTCAGAGAGCAGGGCTGTTGGTCACAGGCTTCGAAGATCGACGAATCCCGAGATCAGCAGGCAAGACCAGAGGTAAGCTGCCAGCTCAAGTCCCAAGAGCTGGACGTCAGACAAACAGGAGCCAGTTCCAGAATCCAGAGCAAGCAAAAGCCATGAGTCTTGCCAAAAATGTCCACTTATATTCAGTGCAGGCCACATGCCCAAGGAAACTCCCTTTCAACTGATTGGCTACTCACAGAAGATCCTATCATGGGGGTGATCCCAACATCATATGACTGCCAAACCACTGCGAATCATGGCCCAGCCAAGGTGACACACAATCTTAACCATCACACTAGACTATGGTCCTATGGAGGGATTGGGGCATATATCTTCTCTAATGTGTGAGCATTGGTCATGAGCTTTTGGGGGCTTTTTATGAATACATAAGTTTTCTTTTACCCCTTATGGTCCTTAGGGAAATTTTACAACCTTTTCTGAATATGTGGTGATCTTCACAACAATTCTCCAAGTAGTACTATTTTTATTCCCATTTTAAAGATGAGAAGACTGAGACTTACAACGTATATTAATTTTTCCAGCGCCAGACAAATGATAAGTGATGGGGCTGTCTGTAAATCCAAGCAATCCAACTCCAGAGCCTGTATCCTTAACAACTAAGGGCAATTCTACACACTGAATGGAGGGGCCATTCTCTCCACCCTGCTTTCAGTATATCCCAGGATGTCCAAGGCAGAAGAATAGAGGACTCTTCTCTGGAAAACCTGAATGATTCTAGAGAAAAGCCCCCTATAAAAGGGTGAATTTGCCAGTGAATAACCCTGCATTTGGTTAGCTCTGCCCATGCTGTTGTTGCTGTGTGCCATCAAGTAGACTCCTACTCACAGCGACACTACAGGACAGAGTAGAACTGCCCCACAGAGTTTCCAAGGCTGTAATCTTTCTTCTGCAGAGTAGCTGGTGGGTTCTAACCACTGACCTTTCTGTTAGCATCCGAGCGCTTAGCCACTGTGCCAACAATTAGGTTCCAAGGGCCTCACTCTTGAATATGAATAGATAACCAAAGATAAAAAAAAATCACCAGATTTTGAGGAAATGCACAAGTGTGAAAGAGAAATATAAAGATCCAGGAAAAATAAAGTCAATATTCAAAGTACAAGAAAACTTCAAAAGTATAAATATTCTCAGTGATAATAGAACATATGCATCCATAAAGCAAAAACAGGGTGCTATGTAAAAAGAATTATCATACCAACCAATATGAAAACTATATACAACCCAGTAGAAGACAGTGCAAAGATTATAAACCAGCAAAAAAAAAAAAAAAAAAAAAAAGGAGGAAAATATAAATGACTAATCTCACTAGTAGTTAGGGAAATGAGAATCAAAGCTGTTCTGCAAACCGACTTTACAATCATTAAATTGGCAAAATTGTAAAGCCTGGCAAAATTAAATGTTGGCAAGGATATGTGGTGATAGAAGCTCTGGTAGTGGGAAGGTAAATTTTTAAATTATCTTCTGAAATCGTTATTTTACAAAGTTGGAGGTGAGCATATCCTAAGACTAGCAGTTCCACCGTTAGGAATGAAATCCCAGAAAAACTCTTGAACGTGTACACAAGAGCCTTGTACAAGAATGTTCATGGCCAAATGAATTAACAAGAAACTGGAAGCAACCTAAATGTCCATCAACAGGTGAATGGATCAGTAAAATGTAGTGTATTCATACAATGGAAACCGTGAAAATGAATAAATGAGAACTGCATATATCAACGTGAATAAGCCTTGCAAACACCATACTGAGCAAAAAAGCAAGTTACATACGTGTGTCAACCAGAAATGACTATAACCAGTTTAGATCAGCCTGAGGTGCTTCCACCTTAAATTATAAAACTTCCTTAACTGGGACTTTCTAAACCCACGTTCTCTTCAAACTTCTTCATAGTAAAGCCAAGAACCTTTGCACCTATTACAAATAAGAGAAAGGACATGTGGCCCAGTCACAAACTTACTTCAGAAAGACTGCCCTTGCTTAAATGACTATTTTCCAGATCCTATCGTTTTTTTTGCCAACTAACTTCCTCAGAGGTTCTTATTAAAATGCATTGCTATCTTTCTCAAATTGAAGTTCTTTGTATCTTCTTTTGAGTACCAGACTTCCTTGCTCTAACAATTTGGTTTACTCTCAAATAAAATCTTTTTAAAAATTTTTATAACTTAGCTTCAGAATCTGACATTTAACAGTGGCAATCCTTCTAGTATGATACTGTTTAGATGAAATTTTTAATCATGCAAAAATATGTAGGGAAAATACAGTAAAACCATAAAAAGCTGCATGGAGGTGATAAACATCAATAATGTCACCTCTGAAAAGGAATCACAAAAGGGCTTCAATTCTATTTGTAATGATTTTTTTTTAATTGAATGGCGAGTTAAGAGTTATTCATTATGTTTTTCTCTACACTTCCTTAAGAGATTTTTTTAAAGAAACAATTGCAAAATAAGAAAACTCCTAGCAATTAAAATATAATAAACAAAATTTAAAATTATATAGAAGGGATTCGAATATAAAATCAAGGAAATCTTCTAGAAAGTAGAACATAAAGATAACGAAAATAAAAAAGTTTAAAAAAGAAGTTTAAAGCTCAGACCAAGTCCAACACTCACCCAGAAAGAAAAGAGAGAAAAAAAATGAAATTGAAATGAAGAAATTGTACAAGAAAATTTCCAGACCTGAACGATAAGGCTCGTCAGAGTAAACAGGCCCACTAAGATTTCAGCAAAATAAAGAGAAAAAATCCACACCATAGCACCTTACTGTGAAATTTCAGTACACCAAGCATAAAGAGAAAATAGTAAAATGGTCAGAAAGGAAGAACAGGTAAAGTAGAAAAGAACAAGATTCAAAATCATTGCCCCTAAGCCCATCGTATTCGGAAAGTTTGAGAATCTTGTTGGTTAATATAACCAGAAGTTACTTGCATGTGATCAGAAAAGGAATGTGATCTTTTCAGACATTTAGAATGATGCAAGTTATAGCTGATGCCCAGTGGCCACTTTCCCCAGATTCTCCAGTATTCAGTCAGCATCTTGCTGCCAGTGATATAAAGATTTCACCTGTGAAAAGGTGGCTAGCTAGACCTTTGTTACTTGGCCACTCCAGGCAGCAGGAAAGATCCCCGAACAGGCCCAGCACACACTGACAAAGTCCCCCTTTGCAGGAGAAGGACGAGTTACAATCAGTCAAGGAGCCCCTGCGTAGATCAACAATTCTGAGACAGCTGGCCTGGAGACACTGTGTCCCCTTGAGTAAAGCCGCTGGCCCCTCCTTTAATTGGAAACACTTCACCCTCCCAGAGGAGAGGAAGTTGAGCCCAGTGTGTTACAAGTTTTCACCATACTTATTGAATTGGATAGGAAAATAGTTTCATCATTGACCTTTGCTGTGATTCTTGATTGAAAAGTCACATGAACTTAAAGTCAACTGAATGGCTTAGAAAATAAATATAAAAATAGGGGACTCTCCATTCTAGGTCATGACATACTGGGAGCAGGAACCACCACTATTTTTCTTTATAGCCCACTATGCCTTGCCCAGACCCCTGGGTGGCACAAAAGATTTTTGCTGGACTGCTAGTCTCAAGGTAAGCAGTTCAAACCCACCCAGTGGCACCACAGAAGATAAGCCTGACAATTTGCATCTGTAAAGATTACAGCCAAGAAAACTCTATGGAGCAGTTGTACTCTGTAACACATGAGGTTGCCATGAGTCGGAATCAACAACAATGGCTTTCTGTTTTGGTGCCTTGCCCAAGTGCCTAACGTGGAGGAGAGTGCCAGGAAGACCCATTCCATTAAACAGTAATCACCCGGCTGAAATGCCAGAAGGCCCTATGAGTTGGATTTGCTGACAGAACTGGCTGGTGGAAAGTGATGGAGAAGGTGTCCTTTTTGAAAATCACTTCCCTGGCTGATGGAAGTGCTAAAACATAATAAAAACAGCCCTTAAAAAAAGTTTGAATAGTAGGAAACCAAAACAATCTGTCTACTGACTTCAGCTTCCAAAGGCAGCAGTCCAATTACAGCTCTTGTACGCTTATTGTACTCTTGTATTTCACAACCCTTCATCTTTCTGTTCTTGTTGTTGGATCTTTTTAAAGAAACTATGAATTTTAATCAGCAAAATAAAAGATAAATGATTTCAATTTGAAATCTTACAAAATCGTTTGGAACATAAAAAGGCTAAGTGGAATTGCAAAAGCAGTGAGGGAAAGAATATAAGAACAGGTGAATACGATTTTTTTTCCTGCACATTCAATTTATAAATATTTATTGACTTCCTACTAGGTGCCAAGCACTGTACAGAGCACTAGACATTGTGTTAGCTTCTAGGAAATATCATAAACACTGAGGCTACACTAGAAAACAGGCCAAAACACCCGCAGAGGAAAGATGTAACAAATATATTTCTGCCACGTCTCCTTTGCTGTTGCTGGGTCAACCCCAGCCATACAAGGTAACTAACTTGACCCTACAACAACAGTAAGGAAAGCAACGAAGCTCATGGCCATCGATGAGCTCTTCTGGCTCTGGAACTTCTTTTGATCTTAATCTCCATATCTCCAGTTGTAAACTCAGAGGAGGAACTCTGGTGGTACAGTGGTTAAGCGCTTGGCTGCGAATTGAAAAGTCAGAAGTTCAAACCCACCAGCCACTCCAAGGGAGTAAGATGTGGCAGTCTGCTTCATAAAGATTACAGCATTGAAAACCCTATGGGGCAGTTCTACTCTGTCCTATAGGGTCGCTATGAGTAGAATCGACTCAATGGCAACTGGTCTGGGGTTTATTTTTTAAAAGGCAGATTGTGACATTTAACTCTTTTTAGTTAATGCGTTTTCCAGGCATCATGCAGATAACCTCCGCTTTCTGATTAGTATCCCCTGCGCCCGTCTTTCCACACTCTCCCTTGGTTACCAAGCTGAGCTCAGAAAAGTGGTGCAGGGAATCAGGGCTGACCTGGGGTCCCCCCAAACTCATTACCCCTCAGGGCCGATTCCTTCCTCCCCTTCAATCACCTGATAAAATCCAGCCCTCTCTCTACTTCCCCTCTTTCCCACGAGACTGAACTCCTTTATGAAGAGGAGCCATGAGCTGGTCTGGCAGCAACCACTGGCATCTAATAAGGTGGGCTTCTAGGGGCACTCAAGGGCTGGCAAAAGAGCCAGTGTGTGGAGTCACTCACAGTCATCTTGAATTCTAGCTCTATTTTTTACTAGCTGTGCCATTCTGGGCAAGTCAGTTGAGCTCTCTGAGACGTAATGTTCTCATCCATGAAATGTGGACAACAATGCCTATCTCCTAAGACTGCCAAGAAAACTCAATAAGTTAATACACGTAAAGCACCTATCACAGTGCTGAGCTCGTAGTAGGCGCTCAGATAATTTAGTTCCCTTTTATTCCCCACTTTTTTCTCCTGATGCCAGCAGCTTCTCTTCATGGTAAAGCAGGTTCACCCAGCAGCCCACACCCTCTGGGCGCTCTCTTTAGCCCCTTTCCCCTTCCCTCCCAAAGCCTGGGTCAGTCCTTCCAGACTCTAGTCTTTAAAAAAAAAAACAAAAAAAAACACATGTAACAGATGTATTGAGATATAGTTCACATACAATTCAACCATTTAAAGTGATGGTTTTTAGTACATTCACAGATGTGTACAACCATTGATTGACCATAGTCAATTTTAGACTATTTGCATCACCTCTGAAAGAAAGTCAGTACCCTTTAGCAGTCATTCACCATTTCCCCCCAGACCTCTTTGTCCTAAGCAAGCACTAATCTACTTTCTGTCTCTGTAGAGTTACCCAGAAAATCCCTTCTCTTCCCTTCTGGTGGTTGCCTGGGCATTCCTTGGCTTGTAGCAGCGTCACCCCAATTTTTGCCTGCGTCTTCACATGGCTGTCTTCATCTGTGTGTGTCTACGTCTCTCTTTCGTGTCTCTTCTTATAAGGACACCAGTAATTCGAGCTAGGGCTTACTCTAATCTGTATGATCTCATCTTCATTTACATCTTAATTACATTTTCAGTGACCCTAATTCCAATCAGGTCAAATTCATAGGTAGCAAGGGTTAGCTTCTGAGCATATTTTGGGGGGACACAATTCAACCCATTACAGTCAATCTAGCAAAAGATTTGTCGATTTTGTTGATCTTTTCAAAGAACCAAGGTTTGATTTTGTTGATCTTCTCTGTTGTTTTTCTACTCCCTCTTTCATTAATTTCATTATTATTTTTACTACTTTTGCTTAGATCCTGCTCTCTTTCTTCTTCTCCTAGTCCTGACTCTCAAAAAATATTTCTTGTGTTTCCCCCTTCCACAGTAACCTACAAAATAAAAGAACTGACTATTCCCTCCAACTATTTCACACAATACCCAAAGTGTGCTCATGAATAAGTATTCTCAGTTGTAATATGATGCCTACCATTTTTCTTCTCCCCTGTTAAGCCCCTTTTGAGTTGTCAGCCCCTCTGCATTCCAGGCTTATAACCAAGTATGCCCATGCCAATGAAGCTTTCTTCCTTTGTCCCCAAGCTGCCAGACCTGTCAGCCACACTCAAACTGCTGCCAAACAGGTGCCCTGGGTGCTGCTGCTGTGGGAGAATAAGTGTGGCTGGTGCACATAAACTCCTACAGTGATGATAACGTTTCACTCCTCATCAGCCCTACCTTCTCATTGTCCTCTGGCTGCCCCAACCATTGCCTCTGGGTAAGGACAGGTACATCCTGCAACAAAGAGGGCATTTTCAAAGAAATCAGCGGCAAAGCTGACTTCTTCAATCTATTGGTAAACAGTATTCCTGAAATGTAGGTTTTCTCAATTCCCTTTCTATATCATGAGCAAAACTTAGAAAGCTAATTATAGGGTTTAATAAAGACTACTTAGTGTAAAAGAAATGAAGAACGTGGCTTAAGAACAGCCAGAGTACTGTGTTCAGACAGTATACTGTAAAGTGTCTTACACTGTGATATTACCCAAAAAGCCCATTGCTGTCAAATCAATTCCAACTCATGGTGACCCCATGCGTTACAGAATAGAACTGCTCTGTAGGGTTTTCTTGGCTGTACTCTTTACAAAAGCAGATCGCCAGGCCTTTCATCCATGGTTCTGCTGAGTGGGTTTGAACCAACAACCATTAAGTTAATAGTTGAACACAAACTGTTCCATCTAAGGACCTTCATACCGTGATGTTAGGGAAGCTGAATTTGCAACTTAGTGAATTAAACAAATAGCTTCAGTACTAGCTAACCAAGACCAAGTTCCCAATTAATATTTAATCTGATCATTCTCTGGTGTTTATAATATCAAATAGATTATTATGTTGGATTTTCCTGCCTCTCTTGCTGAAGCTCACAGTTCCTTCTGAGTAAATGTCAGGTTTCTAAAGCATATTTAAATAATTGTGGGAAGTCATAAAACATGTTATAATTCATGAATAATACCTATTATTAATCACTTCAGATATAAGTGAACTTACAGGGTAAAAAAACACACAGCTTTATTTGTGCTCTTTCCCTATCATATATTGAATCTTTTATTTCTAACTCACTATAAATGCTCAGTACAACTTCTAATATTTGAAAATATTGGATAATACTTTCCTGTCTCCCACCACAGTTGTTTAAAATAACCTTAAATTAAATAAAAATGTTTCTGACAATTTTTAAATTTAAAAATAGGATCAGAGACTTTTTAATAGACATTTTTTAAGTTTTGAAACCATTGATCTAAACATTTGAGTCAATAACTACAAAAATAAAAACAAAGTAATTCAAAATAAAGTAGAAGAAAGGAGATAAACACAATATCAGAAATTAACAAAATAGAAAAATTAAACGTTTTTAAAAACTAATTTTCTGAAAGATATAAGCAAACCTCTGGTAAAAAAATAATATTTGGAAAGAAAAATGGATCAAAATTCAGACAAAATAGACAATTTGGAAAAAATAAGAGATTATAGTGAATAATTACAATCCAGTGCTTTACAAATCTTAAATGAAAAGGAGAAAATTTTTAGAAAATAACAAAATTGATCCAAGAAGAAATATAAAATGTAAAGAAACCAGAAAAATCAAAGGAATTGTAATGGTAGTCATAAACACACCCCCTAAAAGACAATGTTGCTGTAATGCTGGAAGCTATGCTACTGGTATTTCGAATAACACCAGCATCACCCACGGTGGACAGGTTTCAGCAGAGCTTCCAGACTAAGACAAACTAGGAAGAAGGATCTGGCAGTCTACTTCTGAAAAGAAATGGCCAGTGAAAAACTTATGAATTGTACCAAAACACTCTTTGATATAATGTGGGAAGATGAGCCCCTCAGGTTGGAAGACACTCAAAATACAATTGAGGAAGAACTGCCTCCTCGAAGTAGAGATGACCTTAGTGATGTGGAGGGAGTAAAGCTTTCCAAACCTCCATTTGCTAATGTGGCACTACTCAAAATGAGAAGAAACAGCTGCAAACATCCATTAATAATCAAAACATAGAATGTACGAAGTATGAATCTAAGAAAATTGGAAGTCATCAGAAATGAAATGGCACGTATAAACATCGATATCATAGGCATTAATGACCTGAAATGGACTGGTATTGGCCATTTTGAATCAGACATTGATATGGTCTACTATGTTGGGAATGAAAAATTGAAAAAGAATGGCATCACCTTCATCCTCAGAAAGAACATTTCAAAATCTATCCTGAAGTACAATGGTGTCAGTGATAGAATAATATCCATAAAAGCCTACAAGGAAGACCATTTGATACAACAATTATTCAAATTTACACACCAACTATTAATGCCAAAGATCTTCAATTAATTGAAGATTTTTTACCAACTTCTGCAGTCTGAAATAGATCAAACATGCAATCAAGATGCATTAATAATTTCTGGTGATTGGAATGTGAAAGGCAGAAGCAAAGAAGAAGGATTGGAAGTTGGAAAATATGGCCTTGGTGATAGAAATGACATGGGAGATCACAAGATAGAATTTTGCAAGACCAATGACATCTTTATTGCAAACACCTTCTTTCAACAACATACACAGCAACTATACACATGGAGCTCACCAGATGGAATACACAGGAATCAAATCAACAACATCTGGGGAAAGAGACGATGGAAAAGCTCAATATCATGTGTCAGAACAAAGTCAAGGGCCAACTGTGGAACAGACCATCAATTGCTCATATGCAAGTTCAAGTTGAAACTAAAGAAAATTTTAAAAAGTCCATGAGAGCCATAATACAACCTTAAGGGTATCCCACCTGAATTTAGAGACCATCTCAAGAATATATTTGACACATTAACACCAATGAACAAAGATTACAAGAATTGTGGGATGACATCAAGGACATCATTCATGAAGAAAGCAAAAGGTCATCAAAAAGACAGGAAAGAAAGAAAAGACAAAAGCGGATGTCAAAAGAAACTCTGAAATTTGCTCTTGAACATAGAGCAGCTAAGGTGAATGGAAGCAATAATGAAGTAAAAGAACTGAACAGAAGAGTTCAAAGGGCTGCTCAAGAAGACAAAGTATTATGATGAAATGTGCAAAGGCATGGAGTTAGAAATCAAAAGGGAAGAACATGCTCAGCATTTTTCAAGCTGAAAGAACTGAAGAAAAAATGAAAGCCCTGAGTTGCAATATTGAAGGATTATTTGGGCAAAATATCAAAATGCTCAGGAAGCATCAAAATAAGATAAAAGGACTACCCAGAGTTACTGTACCAAAAACAATTCATCAATGTTCAACCATTTCAGGAGGTAGCTTATAATCAAAAACCAATGGTACTGAAGGAAGAAGTCAAAGCCGCACTGAAGGCATCAATGAAAAACAAGGCTCTGGGAATTGATGGAATATCAGTTGAGCTGTTTCAGACAAATGGATGTAGTGCTGGAGGTGCTCACTGATCTTTGCCAAGAAATTTGGAAGATAGCTACCTGGCCAACTGACTAGGAGAGATCCATATTTATGCCCATTCCAAAGAAAGGTGATCCAACAGAATGAGGAAATTGTCGAACAATATCATTAAAGTCACACATAAGGAAAATTTTGCTGAAGATCATTCAAAAATGGTTGTTGCAATACATCAACAGGGAAATGCCAGAAATTCAAACCAGATTCAGAAGAGGGCATGGAATGAGGGATATCATTGCTGTTGTCAGACGGATCCTGGCTGAAAGCAAAGAATACCAGAAAAATGTTTACCTGTATTTTATTGACTATGCAAAGGCATTCAACTGTGTGGATCGTAACAAATTATGGATACCATTGTGTAGAATGGGAATTCCAGAACACTTAATTGCACTCATGAGGAACCTGTACATAGACCAAGAGGCAGTCTTTCAAAAAGGACAAGGGGATACTGTGTGATTTAAATTCAGGAAAGGTGTTTGTCAGGGTTGTATCCTTTCACCATACTTATTCAATCTACATGTTGAGCAAATAATCTGAGAAACTGGACTACATGTAGAAGAATGCAGCATCAGGATTGGTGGAAGACTCATTAACAACCTGCATTATGCAGATGGCCCCACCTTGCTTCCTGAAAGTGAAGAAGACTTGAAGCTCTTACTGATGAAGATCAAAGACCACAGACTTCAGCATGGATTATGCCTCAACATAAAAACAAAGGTCCTCACAAGTGGACCAATAAGCAACATCATGATAAACAGAAAAAAGATTGATGTTCTCAGGGATTTCATTTTGCTTGGATCCACAGCCAACACCTGTGGAAGCAGCAGTGAAGAAATCAAATGACATATTGCATTGGTCAAATCTGCAACAAAAAACCTCTTTCCAGTGTTAAAAAGCAAAAATGACACTTTGAAGTCTAAGGCGTGTTTGACCCAAGTCATGTTATTTTCAATCACCTTATATACATATGAAAGCTGGACAAAGAATAAGAAAGATCAAAGAAGAGTTGATTCCTTTGAATTATAGTGTTGGTGAAGAATATTGAATATACCATGGACTGCCAGAAGAATGAACAAATCTGTCTTATAAGAAGTACAGACAGAATGCTCCTCAGACTCAAGAATAGCAAGACTGACTTCCAGGCAACATGGCTGCATAGTCAGAAGCACCACATCGTCCCTCTGCAGTAAAGATCAGAAAAACTAAGTCAAACAGAGGCACACGTCAGTCCTGAAATCTGAAGCAGCAAATGAAGAGATACAGAACTCAGTCAAGCACCGAATGGAATAAGAAACTGACTGAGAACAGAGAGCAAGGAGAGATACATGCAGAGGTCCCCTATCAGCTACTGCAGCACCAATCCACCATCTTGGACTCCTATCAGAGATCAGTGAGTAGGGGGTATGAGAAAGCAGCTTCATGGAGCTTCCAGCAGGAAACAGAACAACTGGTAACCAGTAATATAGGTTTTCCCACCTCCCACCCTTCTTCACCCCCACTCAGCCTCCTCAGCTTCCTACAGCCACCGTCTCTTGGCTGGGAATCGCAAGCTTCACCCCGGTGTCACTTGGATTCCACCCACCAGCACTGGCCAGCTCCCTGAGTGCCTTTTGTTGGCTGCTGGTGTTGCTTTTTTCCACTTCTTTAGATTTCTTCCTTACCTCTCACCACCCCCCTGGGCCCCAGCTCAAATACCTGGCTCCCTGCACCATCTTTGCTTCTTCCTGAAAGGCTTCGAAACACCGCTTAACTGTGAAACTGCTTCCTGGCCCGTGCCACCACATTGGTGGGACCCCCTGGGGCTTTTTTGTTTGCTTGTTTGCTCTGATTTATTCTGTTTTGATTTGTTTGTTTGTTTTCTTTTTCTTTTCTTGGCTTGGGAGCCCCTTCTAGCAGGGAAGTACCATGCAGCTTGGAAGCTACTCTCTTACTCTGCACAGATGCACAGGGACATCTGTGGGGGCATTTCTTTTTTTCCTGTTTGTTTGTTTTTTTCTTTGTTTTGTTTTCTTCTCTCTCTTATTCCCTTTTTGTCTTTCTTCATTTCCAGTTTCTCGATTTATTCATTTTTTTTCTTTTACCCTTTTTTTTTTTCATTTTTCCCCCCATTTTTCAGTCTCTCATCTCTCCACTCCAATAGCAAGCTCCCTTAGCACTCATTTTTGTTTGCATGTATGTTTTCGGCTCCTGTTCCTCTCTCCTCTCTCTCATCTTTCCCATACCCAACTTAGCTCCACACATCACAATCTATGCCCTCCTTCCTGCCTACCTGCACCATGCACTGAACATCACACTCCCAAGCAGCATAGGCATGGCCTACTGGAATCTGCCCCGCACCAATTCCCAGTCCACACTGTCAGCCCTGGTATGTGCCACAAACAACCCATCCCAGCAACCCTCCTTCAGTTATACCTGCCCTCCTGTACCACACCTGGAGAAGGAGGTGAAAAGTATCTTGCCCACAGACAAGCAAACAACAAAGAAAGCACAGCCCGACTGCTCAGACATAACCAAATAAAACAAAAAAGCAGGATGAAACAAACAAGTCTACAATCAATAAACGAGGAAAATAACCACTGAATGCCCCAAAGACAGCAGACAATATCAAAACATTTACAAAAACAGGACAAGATGTTCCAGTAGGCATCCAAAATAAAACACCAGATGACCTTCCAGTAGAAGAAAAGGCACTAGACCTAACTGATAGGGAATTCAAATCTCTAATATTCAGAATTATCCACTAGTTGAAGCAAAAAGCAGACAAAAATGAGGAAAAAACAGACAAATTCATGGAAAATACAGACATAAAATGGAAGAATTCAAGAAAATAATACAGGAACAAAATGCTAAAATAAATTCACAACTATAAATCATACAAAACAACAATTAGAAATCCAAAAGATAAACAACAAGATTTCAGAAACAGACAGTGTCATAGATGGGCTGAGGAGCAGGTTTGAAACAATGGAAGACAGGATCAGTGAAATTGAAGACAAACACCTGGATACAACTCTGAGGAAAAATCAGAAAAAAGAAAGAAGAAAAATGAAGAAACCCTGAGAATTATGTTGCATACAATCAAAAGAAAAAATCCTCGAGTGATCGGAGTTCCCGGATAAGGGGAGAAAACAGAAAACACAGAGAGGATCACCGAAGAATTGCTGACAGAAAACTTCCCCAATATCATGAAAGATGAAAAGCTGACCATCCAAGAAGCTCAACAAACCCCATATAGGAGAGACCCCAAAAGAAAATCACCAAGACATATCATAATCACACTCGCTAAAACCAAAGACAGACAAAGAATCCTGAGAGCAGCTCGAGAAAAACAAAAAGTCACATACAGAGGAGAAACAATAAGACTAAGCTTGGATTATTCAGCAGAAACCCATGAAAGCAAGAAGGCAATGGGATGACATATATAAAACCTTGAAAGAAAAAAATTGCCAGCCAAGAATAATATATCCTGCAAAACTCTCATTTGAATATGATGGTGAAATTAGGTCATTTCCAGATAAAAAGAAATTAAGGGACTATGTAAAAACCAATCAAACTTACAAGACTTATTAAAGGAAGTCCTTCAATCTCAGAACAAACAACATCAGACCACAGGATGACTATAGGACACAGGATTATACTAGCCAGATACCAACCTAGGAAATAAACTCTTGACGACAATGCAAAACCAAAAGAATTACAACAGGGAACCAGAGAGGTTAATCTGTAAATGAAACAGCATCAGAACAATAAAAGAGGGAATAAATGGTGTAGGTATAGAACCTTCTAATGGAAAGGAAGGCAAGGAGATATGAAGTAATAATAGACTGGTTCAAATCTAGGAAGATAAGGGTAAATTTCAAGGTAGCCACAAAGAAAGTTAACAAACCTACTCATCAAAATAAAGAAGAAAAACATAAAGTCTCAGTAAAAACAAAACCTACAAAAACAAAAGAAATGAAAAAAAAAAAAATCCACAAACAAAAGGAACTCAGCACAGGAGAGTAACAGGAACAAAGAAAACATCAGCACCACCAAAAAAAAAAAAAAAAAAAAGAGCACTATAGAATGCAACCCCACTCCTAGGAATACTCCTAGAGAAATAAGAGCGTCACACGAATAGACATATGCACACCCATATTCATTGCAGCACTGTTCACAACAGCAAAAAGATGGAAACAACCTAGATGCCCATCAACAGATGAATAGATAAACAAACTATGGTACATACACACAGTGGAGTATTATGCAAAGATAAAGAACAATGATGCATCTGTGAAGCATCTCATAACATGGATGAAACTGGAGGACATTATGCTGAATGAAATAAGTCAATCACAAAAGGACAAATATTGTATGAGACCTCTACTGTAAAAACTCATGAAAAAGTTTACACATAAAAAGAAACAATCTTTATTGGTTACAAGGGATGGGAGGGTTGGGGGGGAACTAAACAGATAATAGAGGAGTGGTAACTTTGGTGAAGGGTAATACAGTACACGATACTGGGGAAGCCAGCACAACTTGTACAAGGAAAGGTCATGGAAGGTCCATAGACACATCCAAACTCCCTGAGCAACTGAATTGCTGGGCAGAGGGCTGTGGGGACCATGGTCTCAGGGAACATCTCACTCAATTGGCATAACACAGTTTATAAAGACAATGTTCTACATTCTACCTTGGTGAGTAGCGTGTGGGGTCTTAAAAGCTTGTGAGCAGCCATCTAAGATACTCCACTAGTCTCATCCCTTCGGGAGCAAGAGAGAATGAAGAGAACAGGATACAAGGAAAAGATTAGTCCGAAGGACTAATGGGCTACAGCTACCAAGACCTCCACCAGACTGAGTCCAGTACAGCTAGATGGTGCCCAGCTACCACCACTGATTGCTCTGACAGGGATCACAATAGAGGCTGCTGGACAGAGCTGGAAAAGGATGTAGAACAAAATTCTAACTCACAGAAAAAAGACCAGATTTACTGGCCTGACAGACTGGAAAAACCCTGAGAGTATGGCCCTCAGACACCCTCCTAGCTCGGTAGCGAAGTCACTCCTGAAGTTCACCCTTCATCCGGAGATTGGACAGCCTCATAAAACAAAATGGGACTCATGAGGCACGGCAGTCCAGGGACAAGGACTAGAAGGCAGGAGGGGACACAAAAGCTGGTGACAGGGAACCCAGCATTGAGAAGGGACAGTGTTGACATGTTGTGGGGTTGTTAACCATTGTCATAGGGCAGTATGCGTACTAACTGTTTAATGAGAAACTACTTGTTCTGCAAACCTTCATCTAAGTACAAAATTAAAAAAAAGAACTATCTAAGTGAGAACAAATTGACAACAGCAACTCAAAAGGTTTGATGGGAAGCCCAGGAGGCAGTGAATTGAAGATAATGGTGATGGAATAATTTGGAAAAGGACAGTGAAAATAGCAGCACAACTGGAAGAATGTAATCGATGTCACTGAATGGTACATGCAGAAACTTTTGAAATGCTGTAACTTTGGCTATGTATATTTTCACCATAAAAAAAGGTCCTCCAAGGTCAAGAAGGGAGAGTGTTGACATGTCATGACATGTCGTGGGGTTGTTAACCAATGTCATAAAACAATATGTGTACTGACTGTTCAATGAGAAATTATTTATTCTGTAAATCTTCATTTAAAGTACCATACAAAAAAATTAAAAAAAAAAAAAAGAATAGCAAGACTTTGTCTCGTGTACTTTGGACGTGTTATCAGGAGGGACCATCCCTGAAGAAGGACATCATGCTTGGTAAAGCAGAGGGTCAACGAGAAAGAGGAAGGCCCTCAACAAGATTAATTGATGCGGTGGCTGCAACAATCTACTCATACGTAGCGAGGATTGTGAGGATGGCGCAGGATCAGGCAGTATTTTGTTCTGTTGTACATTGTGTTGCTATGAGTCAGAACTGACTCAAGGGTACCTAAAAACAACAATAAAAGGCAATCGGTCTAGAAGGTTTTGGAGAAGACTTTTCATCAAAGAAGATAAAATTTCAATCTTATACAAACTATGCCAGTAAATAGAAAAAGAAGGAAATGTCGCTATAATAATTCTCAGTAAAGAAAAGAGACAGATAGACAACATCAGGGCGGAATCTGTTTATGGACACAGTTGGCCAAGTATCAGTCAAGGGTTATGACATTTTATTTTATTAATCCTCTCTTTAGCTTTATCTAATCTGCCTTTTAAGCTATGCATTCAGTTTTTAGTTTTAACTATTTTGTTGTAAAAATTATCTTTAGATCTCTTTCTTTGAATATGCCTGATCGAATCTGCTCATTTTTTTTCTATTCCACATTTCATTTCCTTTTCTTTAAGTAGCAGTTTACAATTCAAGTTAGTTTCTCATACAAAGATTTATACATACATTGTTATGTGACCCTAATTGCTCTCCCTGTACTATGACAGCACACTCCTCCATTCCGTCCCTGATTTCCTGTGTCCATTCAACCAGCTCCTGACCCTCTCTGCCTTCTCATCTCACCTCCGGACAAGAGCTGGCCATTTAATCCCATTTATCTACTTGAACTAAGAAGCACCCTCTTCACAAGTATCATTTTATGTCCCATAGTCCAGTCTAATCTTTGTCTGAAAAGTTGGCCTCAGGAATGGTTTTAGTTCTGGGTTGACAGAGAGTCCCAGGGCCATGCTTCCCAGGATTCCTCCAGTCTCAGTCAGACCATTAAGTCTGGTCTTTTTACTAGAATTTGAGTTCTGCACTCCACCTTTCTCCTACTCCATCAGGAACTCTCTGTTGTGTTCCGTGTCAGGGTGGTCATTGGTGGTAGCTGGGCACCATCTAGTTCTGGTCTCAGGCTGATGCAGTCTCTGGTTTATGTGGCCCTTTCTGTCTCTTGGACTAATATTTTCCTTGTGACATTGGTGTTCATCATTCTCCTTTACTCCAGGTGGGTTGGGATCAATTAATGCATCTTAGATGGTTGCTCGCTGGCTTTTAAGACCCAAGATGCCACTCACCAAAGTAGGATGCAGAACATTTTCTTAATAAACTTTGTTAATGCCAATTGACCTAGATGTCCCCTGAAAGCATGATCCCCAGACCTCTACCCCTGCTACTCTGTCCCTCGAAGTGTTTGGTTGTATTCAGGAAACTTCTTAGCTTTCGTTTAGTCCAGTTGTGCTGACTTCCCCTGCAGTGTGTGCTGTCCTTCCCTTCACCTAAAATAATTCTTGTCTACTATCTAGTTAATGAAAAACCTTCTCCCTCCCTCCTTACCCTTGTAACCATCAAAGAATGTTTTCTTCTGAGTTTAAACCTTTTCTTGAGTGCTTATAATAGGGGTCTTATACAATATTTGTCCTTTAGCTACTGACTAAATTCAGTCAGCATAATGCCTTCCAGAATCCTCTATAAGATGTTTCACAGATTCACCGTTGTTCTTTATCATTGTGTAGTATTCCATTGTGTGAATATACCATAATTTGTTTATCCAGTCATCCGTTGATGGGCACCTAGGTTGTTTCCATCTTTTTGCTATCGTGAACAGTGCTGCGATGAACATGGGTGTGCATGTATCTATTCTTGTGATGGCTCTTATTTCTCTAGGATATATTCCAAGGAACAGGATTGCTGGTCATTTCCTTTTCATACATTGTCATTTTACACTCTGTATGTCTAACGACAATAGCCAAAGTCCTTGGGAGGCTAAATATGTTGTTCTTGATGACCTCATTTATGGGGACTTGTTTTCCCATGTGTTGGTAATTTTTAGTGTAAATCCCTTTTTTGGTATATATAGTCTTTGGGATTTCCACAAGAAGGCCTGGACTGAGTTGTTTTCCTTCTCAAAAAAGGATTAAGTATATGTCTTTTAGACACCAATCAGCTGTACCAACCTGCGCCCCCAACTCCCTTAATTTAATTTCTTGCTTTGAGATTTCTCTGATGGAGTAAGTAGTTTAAACGCAAACATCCAGACTTGCAGGGTGATGGAGGGTATATGGTTACAAATTTTCAGGGGAGAGTATTATTATTATTAAAATATTCCACTTTAATTTCTCAGAGAAAGATAGGTTTCTTCAAAAGTTTCCTTTGTGTGGTGTGATGGATCACTTTCTTGTGGCCTTTCTCGCCATGGTCTTGTAACTCTCACCCAGGTGATTGGGTGGGACTGTACAGATAGGGTGATTGTAGTCCACCAAGGGGATTGGTCAGTTTTGCCATCCTGCTAGGTTTGAAATGAGCCACCCCAGATGCAAGAAAAAGAAGAGCCTACCACCAAGGAAGGAGAGACCCAGCAGCAGAGACCGGCAGCAGAGACCTGGCAGCAGGAGATGGCACGGTGGACTTTCCGGCCCACAGAGAGAGGAAGCTGAGTGCCTTTGGTCAGAGGCCAAAGGCCAGGGAGAGATGTGCCTGTGAGCATGCTGGGAAGAGGCTGTCCTGATGGAAGAACTGTATCTTGGGTATTCCTGAACCTGAATTGTAATCTGTTACTTCCCTAGTAAAGCCCGTAATTGTATGTATGGTCTGTGAGATCTGTGTGGCCATTGCAATGAATTATCAAACCCAGTAGAGAGTGCTGTGGAGGGATGGTTGGTGTCAGAGTTGGTAAAAAATGGCAGAGAGAGAAGGCATGTCTGACCTCTGCCTCATAGGAATCAGCCTTGGGCTGTTGATCTTGATTCTCCTTCCTCCTTGTGAAATTAGAGGAGGTCAGACACCACCGCTACCCCATTTTTACAGCTTGCTACCAGCTGGGTTTGTTTCAGCCTGCTTTCATGGAAGCGTAGCCTTTCAAGTATTCTTTCATTATTCAGGAATCCCAGCTTCAGCTACTCAGCATGAATGGGCCCAGGGCCCTTGGCCCTGCCTTCCATTTCAGTACATACTGACATTAAGCCTTCTGGTTTCCTGGTTTGAGCATTTTTCACCAGGGAAGCCCTGACTACTCTGTTCTCTTACCACCCTGGTTTGATTTCTTTGCCCGTGGAAACCTCTTCCTTTCTTGTAAGCTCAATAGTGCATTTGAATGAGTACATGTAATTCATCCATCAACTGAGGATTTTACAGTAAAGGGGTCTTTCAGAATAACTATTCTAAAGTTGAATTCTCACAATAATTATTTCATAAAAAAAATTAATTTATTTCCCTAGAACTCAAGCAAGAGGTATGATGGTCCAAGGATATTCTGAGGGACAACTGAGTATTCTAGACTTCTGATTCCATTCCCCCTCCATTGGCCAAGACAGTGTTATAGGACCCAGCTTTTATCTCTAACCAGGTATTAGAGGATGAGCTGGGTTTTTTTGTTGTTGTTTTTTGGGGGTGTTTTGTTTTGTTTCAGGTTTCTCACCCCCTCATGCACACAGACTCCTGGTGAGAATTTCTACCATTCATCCAGTCATCCTAGACAGTTCTGAATCCTACAGTTTACACTTTTAGCATCAAGCTGAGAACCCTTTTCCCCAACCTCATGCGTAAAGACAGATTCAGGACACACCAAGGCCTTCTGCCTTAGCGATTTTTGAATGCAATAAATGGTTTTGCTCAAGCCCCTTTTGGGTAAACAACCAAATTGCTTGTATTATATTAGTGACCAAAGGAATTTTTTTCAGGACATTTACTATTAACAGACAAATACCTAACATTTCTCTAATTTCCTCAGTGTCCTTTCTGTATACCCAGATACTTTATTTAAATCTCACCTAGCATTCCTAAAATTTCTCAGAAGACAAAAATAGGCAATCACCAGTACCAGAAAAGGTAACACTCCTAAAATAGTGAAATGTATCAAATCAGCTTTAAAATATCAGGGGAACCATCCAAATACCCCATTAAAAATTATTCCTCAGTAGTTCAGTTTGGAAAAATTTTCTAAACCTAAACATTCATTGCAATAGTGCCTGGTTTCTAAGAGTCAAAAATTTCAATTTTAATGCCCCCATTCTTTCCAGAAGGAAAATTCAAAAGTATAGGTGGATGCTGGTAGTTTGCTAACTACAGCATGTAGCAAGCCTTATTGCAAGTTCATGTTAAATCAGGAATATTCCAGTGATGTTACAAGCAATTCCAACCACACTGGCAAAAGTGCAGAATCCTTTGCAAAGGAAAGAAAAAAAAAAAAAAAAAAGCAGGAGACAGAAATTATAACCCTTCATTATTTTTCAAAAAGTTTCATTGCTATTTGGGAATAAGTGTTTAAATTATTTGTGCCAACAGTCAATCTTGTGGCCCCAGTTTTACATTTTGTGGTACCAATAACAACCTCCCACAGAACATGGAACAAAGTACCACTTAACATGTAAGATCCTATAACAATAATGAAATTCACCAATTATTTTCTTCCAAATCAAAATCATGTAATTCCTAAACCAAGGCATTGATCTAATTATTATTATCTTTAAAAAAAAAAAAAAAACCAAACCCATTGCCATCAAGTCGATTCTGACTCATAGTGACCCTATAAGACAGAGTAGAACTGCCCATAGTTTCCAAGAAGCACCTGGAGGATTTGAACTGCCGACATTTTGGTTAGCAGCTGTAGCACTTAACCACTGCGCCACTGGGTTTTCCCACTATTATATTATTCAATATATTCTGAAATCATGGTATTTGAAGGCATCTTCTTCATTAATAGAACCAACACTATGTGATTGAAATTCTGCAGGCTGAAGCTTACTATATGCTTTTTCTGGTAACTTCACGAATATAACATCTTCTTAGGTACCATCTAGTTGATTTTTCAACTCATAGTGAAAAAGCGGAAAAGAGATGGGAAACATAAAAAAAGAAGTGGATGGAATATAACAATTAGAAAGCACCAACTATATAAAAATCCTCATTTTAACAGAAGAGGAAACTGACACTCAAAGAGCTTAAGAACTGTGCCCAAGGTCAGTGGTAGCCAATGATTCTCTTTCCACTATCCCACGGCCTCTACTACTAAAGATAATCCTCGCATAATGTTTCCTTCTACAGGAAATCCTTAATATGTTATAGACAGTGTTCATAAAATGAACTGAGATTCTCAAGGTAAAGATGCTACCATCCAAATTTTTCTTTTCATTGTGAAGGTTAAGGTACAAGAAATACATTCTTTATAAGAAGAACACTAGAATTCAACATTTATTTTTTGCAGGTTAATTTCACAGCACACCTCAATTACAGTAAATAAGTTAGCATGCGAAGTCACCTTTGATCAGATATTTTGCATGTTTTCTGGTATTTATGGGTTTTGATCAAGGGCCAGATGCTCAGTTTTTTAGAGCAATGGCCTCAGGCAGCTCACTTAGTCAACTGTAAATGATAGAATGATATATACTACAATAAATGTTTTCTAAAGCATACAAAACCAGATAATTGGACTAACACATAAATGAGTACAATAAACCTGCATTTAACATGCTACAAGATAAGCGTGCACAAGGTTCTAATCTCACCTTGTAACTCTAATTTAATTATGACTCCAAAAACATCAAAAATGGAAAAATGCTTTTATCAGGGTAAGAGAATTCAGAGACTCTCTTTGAAGAAGCTGAGGGTAAACTTGGGGACATTGAATAGTTTTTACAATTGATTTGGAAAGTTTGCTTAGCTGCCTTCCTCTTCCCGGAGCTGATTTTCCTGTTGTAAATGTAAAGCAGAATGTCAATGTAGAATGTCAATGCCACCAGTATTTCAAAATACTAGCAGGGCCACCCGTGTGACAGACAGGTTTCAGCAAAGCTGCCAGACTAAGACAGACCAGGAAAAAAGCCCTGATAATCTACTTCCAAAAATTAGCCAGTGAAAATCTTATGGATCACAACAGAGTACTGTGTGATATAGTGCTGGAAGACGAGCCCTCTAAGTTGGAAGACATTCAAAATACGCAGTGGTCACAACAATGGACTCAAGGATCCTAAGATCGTGAAGATGGTACAGGATCTGGAAATGTTTCACAGAGTTGCCATGAGTCAGAGTCAACTTGACAGCAGCTGAAAACAACAAGGTATTAAAGAGGTTGTGATGCCATAGACCTCACTCAGCAAAGCCACCTCTCTCTGTAGTCCCAACTACATCGTAAATTTGAAGTCACAGAGATCACTTCTACTTGTCAAAAAACACATTCTTCCCTGCAAGAGAGTCTCTTAGTAAATATATTAAATGTTAGCTTGGTTGACTCTTGTACAGCTTGTGCAGTCATTTAACCCAGTCTGTTGTTGTGTGCTGTTGAGTCGATTCCAAATCACAGTGACCTTATAGGACAGAGCAGAACTGCCCTGTGGGGTTTCCTAGGCTGTAGTCTTTAAGGGAGTAGGTCACCAAGTCTTTTCTCCGATAGAGGCACTGGTGGTTTCAAACCACCAACCTTTTAGTTAGCAGCCAAGTGCTTAATCATTGAGCCACCAGGACTCCTTCAACTTGGTTGGTTGTTGTTGTTGTGTGCTGTTGAGTCAACTCCAACTACTAGTGACCATATAGGACAGAGTAGAACTGCCCCATAGGGTTTTCTAGGCTGTAATCTTTACGGAAGCAGACTGCCACATCTTTCTGAGCACTTAACCATTGCACCACCAGGGCTCCTCTAAACTTAGTCTAGTGAAACCATATTAGAGACTCTTCGAAGACAGAGAAATGGGTCATAGCAACGCTCACATCAGTTTCAAGCTGGATGTTCAATTAAAGAAACACATTCTAATGGAAAGAACTAACTTAGCTCTGGTTAAAATAATGGCCAAAATCCCGTTTACATGGCCTGGATGCTTGTCTTCGTCAGTATTTAAATCCTCAGGAATAAAACCTAACCGTGTTTGGTCAAGTCTGAATATTGAAGGATCCAAATACCATTATGCAGCAATATAAATATGCAGTGACATCTTAGAACATGAAAGCCAAACATTCCAAGTTGGCATAAAAGAGGAATAAAGGAGGAATTTCAGACCTTGGTAATCTGCTGGTGTTCTATGCTAAGCATTCTCTATAATTCAAATTTCCAAGATTTCCTCATAGGCAAATAACTTTATAATACATCAGAAATATATAGGGGTAGATAGATAGACAGACAGACAGATAGATAGATAGGCAGATGATAGAGAGATAGATCACCTTTCTCTTGTTTACATAGACAATGAATTCCTTTATCAGCATTTCCCAGACTTCATGAATTCTCCGTTTCTCTTCTACTTAAAGACCAGGGTGTGCACAATGGATATTAGAAAGACTCCTGGAGGTGTAGCAGTCAGGATTCCAGGATTCTGAGTCCTATTCCAGCTCTGCACTGGCCAGCCATGGGGCAGCTAGCAGAGCAACTAATCTTTCTGCCCCTCTATTTTCTCACCAGTAAACCCCTGAAATTTAAAGGCAACCAGTCCTAGTTTAGTGGTAGAATTCTCACCTTCCGTACATGAGACCCAGGTTTGATTCCTGGCCAATGCACCCCATGTGCAGCCACCACTCAACTGTCAGTGGAGGCTCGTGTCTTTCTATAATGCTGAACAGATTTCAGCAGAGCTTCCAGACTGACTAGAAGAAAGGCCTGGCGATCTACTTCTGAAAATCAGCCAATGAAAACCCTATTGCTCTTAAAACCAAACAATAGTTTAGCTTAACTAGTAAAAAATGTCTGCCTTGAGCATTATGCTCTTTTAAGATATATGGGATCAAACTGACAACATCAACTCAAAAGATTAGATAGGAACCTAAGGGGGCAGTGACTTTAGTAGTGGGGGAGGAACAATTCAGAAAAAGAAGGTGAAAATGGTTACACAATTCAAAGAATATAATCAGTGTCACTAAATGGTACATCTAGAAGCTGTTGAATTGGTGTATGGTTTTTTTTTTTTACTTTTTCAAAATTATTTTCCATACCAAAATTTATACATACACTGTTATGTGACCCTAATTACTCTCCCCTTACTGTGACAGCACAATCTTCCTTTCTAACCTGGATTCCCCATGTCCATTTAACCAGCTCCTAACCCTCTTGGCCTTCCCATCTCATCTCTGGACAGAAGCTTCCCGTTTAGTCCCTTGAATCTACTTGAGCTAAGAGGCACACTCCTCATGAGTTTCACTTTATGTCCCACAGTCCAGTCCAATCCCTGTCTGAAGAGTTGGCCTCAGAAATTGTTTTAGTGCTGGGCTGATAGAGAATCCAGGGATCGTACTTTCTGGGGTTCCTCCAGTCTCAGTCAGACCATTAGGTCTGGTCTTCTTACTAGAATTTGAGTTCTGCACCCCACCTTTCTCCTACTCCATCAGGGACTATCTGTTGTGTTCCCTGTCAGGGTGGTCATTGGTGGAGCCAGGCACCATCTAGTTCTTCTGGTCTCAGGCTGATGAAGTCTCTGGTTTATATGGCCCTTTCTGTCTCTTGGGCTAATACTTTCCTTGTGTCTTTGGTGTTCCTCATTCTCCTTTACTCCAGGTGGTCAGGACCAACTGATACATCTTAGATGGCCGCTTGCAAGCTTTTAAGACCCCAGATTCCACTCACCAAAGTAGGATGCAGAACATTTTCTTAATAAGTTTTGTTATGCCAATTGACCTAGATGTCCCCTGAAAGCATGGTCCCCAGACCAAACTGGTGTATGTTTTGTTGTATATAGTCTCAACAACAACAACAACAAAATAAATAAAATCATTAAAAACAAAACAAAACAAAACAAAAACCTATGGATCACAATGGTCCTATCCGCAGCTGATCATGAGGATGGCTCAGGACCCAGCAGCATTTCATTCCATTGTGAGTGAGGTAGCTGTGAGTCAGGGGCCAACTCGATGCAGCCAACACACAACACTAATTCACAAATTTGATTCGGGTACATCCTTTATGGAAAATGGTGGTCCTTTCTTGATCCCATCTATAGTGGTTGCTATGGTGGGCTTCCCAGATCCTCCTTAAGGGTGAAGGCACTCATCCCTCTAGCTGCCATAAATGATGTCTGCTGTCCCAAGTGGAATTTTGGAATTGCTCTCCACCTAAGGGAGCCTCTCTCAAGGCTGCCTCTCCCGAGATTCCACCCCGCTCTCCAGGAGCAACCTCCATGGAATGACTGGTAGATAAGGGGGAGGGAGAATCTAAAAGAACAGCCCCCTTACCCCAAAGTGAAATAACTAAGTGCAATCTCAGCTCCTGTGCTCCAGTTGGGTTGGCTGAGGCCTCTGTTGCAGCTGTATTGCAGCTCAACTTCTCCCTATGCCTAATCTTGCTTCCCTTCTTCTCTCACAGGTGTTGCTCCCAAGGCGCTCTACAATAAACTTCATGCGTGCAAATTTAATTTCAGACTGTTTTCCTAGGAACCAGTCTAAGGCATGTATTAGTTTCCTAGGGCTGCTGTAACAAAGTACCATAGCTTGGTGGTTTATAGAAACAGAAATTTATTGTCTCATAGTTCTGGAGGCTAGAAGTCCAAATTCAAGGTGTTGTCAAGGCCATGCTCTCTCCAAAGGCTCTTTCTTATCTCTCCCAGCTTCTGGTAGCCCTAGGTACTCCTTGGCTTGAAGCTGCAGCTTACATGGATGTCTTCCCTCTGTGTGTCTCTGTATCTGTGTCCCCTCTCCTATTGTATAAAGACACCCTCATATTGGATTAGGACGCACCCTACCCCAGCATGACCTCATGTTAACTGATAACATCTTCAAAGGCACTGTTTCCAAACAAGGTCACATTCGCAGATACCACTATCAGAACTTCAACATAAGTTTTTGGGAAACACAATTAAGTCCACAACAAGCACCACCTAAGTAGGCTGATGATCATCTAAAATGAATTGGATTATTAGGGAGCCTCAATATAATTCAGAAGACAGCATGATACAGAGGTTCTAGTGTACTTTATATGTTCCTTTAAAAGCCTGAGAGGAATTAGAAAATTCATTATATCCAGAATCTAGAAAAGTCCTGGTACATAGTAGGTGCCTCATGAATATTTATAGAATTATTGGGCTATGGATAAACTGAGATTAAAACTAGACAGCTTTAGCCAAAGGCTTTTAACATCCCTGCAAGTGCTCCTCAATTCCTCCCTCCCCCAGGGGAGTAGGGCAGAGGACAAGCCCAGGCATCAGAATGAAATCCTGAGGGGAACACCCACCACTGATAAAATAATTGCACCACCAACCCAGGAGTCTCTTCTGGCTCCAGAAAGAGCTCTTTTTTTGGAAATAAAGTAATTTAAAGGAAAAAAAAGCATTTTATTTTTCCAAATAAAAAAAATGCCAAATCTTTCTGAAAATGTTTGTTTAAATCCAGAAATATAAATCTGGAGATTTGGAAGGGAGGAGGAAGAAGAGGAGGGGAAAGGGAGATGAGGGTTTTGGTGGTGTGTGTCTTTTCTTTTTTATTATTTGGTTTGGACAGGAAATGCGTGCATCTAATGATTGGAAGCAGCTGTGGACTGTGACATCTGGGGCAAGAAGCGAGCATAAGTTCCTGCAGGCACAGTTCTTGAACAACTTACTTAGCTACACCCCCTTCCACTCTGAACTTCCCCCATGCGCTGCATCCCCTTCCCCTCCCACGTCTCAGCTTCTCCCTTCAAGTAATAGCTACTGTGTGTGAGGAATGGGTATCGCTGGGAGACATCTCACTTAGGAAAGTTTCAAAAGGAAAAGGATGTGGCTGAAGCATCAAGGCAGGCTCAGATGAGTTCTGAACAGGGTGAAAGTTTACCAGGAAGCGTCCTTTCAGACTCAAGTTGCACCACAGTAGTGCTGTAGCTATAGTTGGTACCTGTAGTATTACCCTACTCTATCAGTCAGGATAGGCTAGGTTATGCTGTGGTAACAAAAGGCTCCAAAATCTTAAGAATATTGTTTTCTCTCACATGCTCCATGCCTTCAAGTGGTAGCCCCAGTCTGACCCACTGTGCCTCCAATCATGGACCTAAAATGAAGAAATAGTCCGTTTTGGGGATGTTGTTTGGACTCACAGAAGAGGGAATAGACAGAGAGATGGCTGACCAAGAGCTACCTCTTAAAGTTGTGATTGAAAGTGATGTGTGTCACTTCTACCCTCATTTCGTTGGTCAAATCAAATCACATGATGACTTCTGAGTGCACCTGAAGACAGAAGCACCAACAGCCACATGGCCAGGCCTACAATGGATGAGAAAACAAAAGCTAAGAGTGGTTAAGTTACTTTCCCAGGGTTACCCGAATAGTAAATGGCAGAGTAGGGATTTCCCTGAGGTCTTTGTCAGACCTCTTTCTACTCTACTGTACCCTTCTGTACCCCTGGTTCCTAGCACAGTGACTGGTACTAAGTAGGTATTCAATAAATACTGGTCTGAATGAATTAAATAAACAATGAGTGAATGAATGCCTGAATGACTATGAAAAACCTACTCTGCCAGCCTTTTATCTTAGCATTGTTCATTTACAGAAAAGACCTATTGGCATAATTAAGTTGGAAAAGACTTTTTAAAAGGAGGCCTCTAAGTGTTACCTTTCACAGCTCTCCTGAGTACCAATCATCACTGGCAATTCTATCAACAGACATATAAGTCAAAGGAACTGAGTCAACATTGAGAGGCTCCATTTTTATATTTAAAAAAGAGGCACCAGAGAGGCTGGCCAGGCTACATTCAAAAAGTGATTGCAGTAGCATGCATTGAGACTTTGTGTACTTTTCCATTGTGCGAGATGGAGCTACTGTGAAATATTATTTCCAGCCTGTCCTCCCTGTGACCACTCCAACCAGAGTTTAACAACTGGTAAAAGAAAATTGAAGTTACACATCCACTGTATATAATACTCTTCAACCACAGGCAGCTCCCCAATCTTAGCCCCTTCTGACTGAGGACAACAGCATAATCTTGATACAATATTGACTATGATGAAAACAAGATCCCACTAAGATAATTTGCCTGGATTCCAGTTTGTCAGTGAACATATACAAAATAAAAAGGCAACTGAGAGTTTGCTAGATTTTTCAGCTTGTCCTGAAATAATTTCTTTCTTTGAGCAATTTCTTCATGAGTTGAAGGCTGATTTAGGATATTTAAATAGCAAAAATCTGAAGAAAATGTATTCTTTCATTTCCATGTGAATGCTTCTTTCTCTGGAACAGAAAGAGGCTGAGAAGCCCATTAAAGTATTTTGTATACCATTATGTTCCACGCAGTAATGCGAAAACTACAAGTAACAGGGTGGGTAGAAATCTATTATTGTAAGGGAGTACAATCTTTACAGAGCCCTGGTGGCGCAGTGGTTAAGAGCTCCTCTGCTAACCAAAAGGTGGGCAACTGGAATCCACCAGCCACTCCTTGGAAACCCTATGAGGCCATTCTACTCTGTCCTGTGGGGTCACTATGAGTCGGAATCAACTTGATAGCAACAGGTTTTGGGTACACTTCCTACAATTCTAAAAGAAGTAGCCCAATACTTTTTATTTAAGGATACGAAATGAATTTAACTCTCATTAAAATTGCATAGATGTTATGGATAAATATTATAAGCTCCTTAATTGGGAAGCGTATGTCTTGTATCTTGTATATCATTGTATAATAAGGAATTTGACTAGCATTTGTCCTGGGTTTCTGAGAGGTAACCTGTAAACCCTTGGCATTTCCCAAGCGATTGGAGTATCTGTTATTCATGGTGGACCCAGATAGTTTACGAGATGACTCAGGATGGGGGCTGGCCACACCAGAAAGACCAATCATGTGATTAGAAGTTTGGAGCTTTGAGCCATGTGGTATCAGCCCAACCTCTAGGGCTAGAGACTGAGTTCAATCATATGGCCAATGATTCATTCAGTCATGCCTACATAATGAAGCTTCAATAAAAACTCTGGATGGCTCAGGTGATTGACAATAGTCTTCATCTTGTTACACATGTGCAAGGAGGGTGACACATCCATGGGGACAGTAGAGGTTTCAGGTATGGGTCCCTCCCAGACCTCACCCTATGTATCACCCCACAGTACACCCTGAGATTATCTCATGCTCCAAATCTTAGGGATAGGGGAGGAAATGGAAGTGGGAGAGGGACAGTGGTAATTGGACATATCTCATGCACACTTAACTTGACTCAGTGGTTATTTATGATCCTGGTAATAACCCAAATCTTTCCCTCTATTTGCTTCTTGTGTGTGCTTTCTTCACACACAACACTTGGAGAGGACTAGTGGCCTGTGACGAGTTATTAGTGACTTTCTCCTTCTTACTGTGTGTGTCAGAGAAGGCATGGACATTGCCTACTCTGAGGACACTTTTTTTCACTTCAAATGACTTAAACAAAATGAGAAGAACTCAGCTTTGTCCAACAGAAATTTCTGTGATGATGGAAATGTTCTCCATCTGTACTGTCCAGTTTGGTAGCCACTAGCCATATGTGGCTACTGAGCACTTGAAATGTCATGACTAAGAAACTGAATTTTTTACTTTAATCTACATTTAAAGAGCCACATGTGGCTAGTGGCTACCATATTGGACAGTGTAGCTGTAGATAAGTCCTTGCTCAAACCTCTACCCTGGATTTTGTATTCAGTTCACTCTGGGTTTGAATCCTTGAGTAGCTAATTATTAGCTATATAACTTCAGGAATGTTACTTAACCTCTCTGAGCCTCAACTTATCCATTTATCAAATTAAGATAATTTCTACCCCTTAGGTGTCTGTAAGGCTTATATTCAATAATAATAATGATTGCAGCAATACAGTAGCAGTTCTCCCTGCTCCATCCATGATTTCGCTTTTCACGGTTTCCGTTACCCACAGTCAAACGTGGTTTGAAATTGTTAAATGAGTATGTAGCATGATGAAATCTCACGCTGTCCTGCTCTGATATTCACACAACTTTTATTACAGAATTCTGTTATAACTGTTCTATTTTATTACTAGTTATTGTTGTTAATCACTTACTGTGCCTAATTTATAAGTTAAACTTCATCATAGGTATGTACGTATAAGACAAACCATAATATATACAGGATTTAGTACTATCCATGGTTTCAGGCATTCACGGGAAGTCTTGGAATGCATCCACCGTGGATAATGGGGGGACTACTATAATAATAATGGTGGCAAGTACTTACTAAGTGCTGGACACTAGTCTAAAGAATTTCATTTATTTTTTTACTTAATCCTCACAAAAATCTAATGAAGAAAGTACAATTATCATCTCCATTTTACCATTGAAGACATGAGACACACACACACAAAAAAAATCTTCTCAAGGTTGTCTGGCTAATAACAATGCTGGATTCAACCCTTTTTTTTTTTTTTTTTTTTTTTTTTTTTTTTGCTGTCTAGCTTCAGAGTCCATGTTCTGAAGACACCTGTCCCTGCAGGCAATGCTCAGTAATTATTAGTCCCCTGTAGGGTCACTGTGAGTCAGAATGGACTCGACAGCAACAGGTTTGGGTTTTTTGGTTTTTGGTATTTTTTGGTTTTTAAGTTCTTCTAGGAAGCCTGGTGGTGCAGTCATTAAGCACTCAGCTGCTAACCAAAAGGTCAGCAGTTCAAACCCACCAGCTGCTCCACGGCAGAAAGGTGCAGCAGTCTGTTTCCGTGAAGATTTACAGCCTTGGAAACCCTATGGGGCAGTTCTACGCTGTCCTATAAGATGGCTATGAGTTAGAACGGACTCGATGGCTGTGGGTTTTGTTTTTTTTTGGTGTCATTCTTCTCAGCTTCTTAGCCACTACCACTCCAGGGGCTGATTAACCAGTAAGCATGGCAGGCACTGGTTTACAGTAAGCGAGGTACTCACAAGATTGTGTTTACTTACTAATCTGTAGTGCACAATTTCACCTGGGTTTCACCTGTGCGCAGTTTGCTTACTGGGTAATCTGTCTCTGCGTTGTAGTGACCACCACACATCTATCTCTGTAGGCATGCATCTCTGTAAGCATGCTATCGTTACAGCCATGGCCCGCCAGCTGGCCAAAGAAGAGCTAGAAACAGAAGTCAGGACCAGGACTCTGGAGGTTTGTAGGATCAGGATGAGGGTCACCTTAGAAGGCCACAGAGGGACCCAAGTAGCACACCAGAGCAAAGCAAAGAACAGGGTCAAAGGGTGGGAAAAGGAAAGAGCAACGAGCTGCCACACTTCTCCCAGTGTTTGAGAGAGCCGGAGGTTGAAGTCCGCACTTTGCCCACTAGTGCCAGCCACATAGTGAGACTCCAGAATCACCTGGAGCTAGAGTCAGTTTCTGCTAAAGCCCAGAAGGATCCAATTTACTTTCCAGCTGGAATTCAGCTCTGTGGCTTTTCCTCAACTGCTTCAACAAGTACTTCCTGTTACCCAAAGTTCTATCTCCCTCCCTGCTCTTCCTCCAGAGGCTGCATCATCCCCCAAAGCTCCCAAAGCCCCAGTGAGAACTGAAGTTAATTACTTTTCAGCTAGAGACAATGAAAATGTGATTCCAAGTTATGTTTGGGTGAGGAGTGAAAAAAAAAATCCAGTCATATGGACTGAAATGGCAGTAAAGTTGACCTCAAATTCTGCTTGCTAATGGCTAGAGGAAGAGGTCTAAAATATGGGTGGGATTTCCACTAAGCATGTCCAAGCCATACCCAAAAAACTACTCACCATTGCCATTCTACAAACCAAGAAACAAGAGTGTGATTCCACAGACCTTGCTGAGTTGGGTGAGAACAACAGGATTATGAATTGAACTCATGCGTCTAAACCTGGGCCCTATACCAACTTTCTCTTAATGAATAAAATTGAGAAAAGGATGCCTTAATAGGATTTACATGACTCTACCTCATTAGCTTTGCAAGGGGACCTTGGAAAAGTATGAAATTAAAGCATCATGCCAAGCTGACTGAAAACAGTTACCTGTTTTTCATGTCACTACACCTGCCCAAAACCCCAAAGCCATATGCCACAGCTGCTTCACTCAAATGTGCCCTCAAACTTCCAAGGAGTTGGCTGGCACACAGAGGCAGGCACACTGGTAGTAAGGGACTCTCCTTTTGAGGTTGTGTGCATAGCAAGTGCACAGTTTTTAATTAAACTGTATATTCATACGGAACGGCTTGAGCAAGGGAATTGATGGAGATTCCAATGTGGCCGAAGTCTTTCCAAGCTGTATTTGGCTCCACCACTGATATATCCAGAATGAACAAGAACCTGATACCAAACATCTTATGCTGGGTTCTCTAGAGAAGCAAAACCAGTTAAGTGTATAAAATATATATAGAGAGAGATTTATACCAAGGAAATGACTCACAAGGTTGTAGAGGCTGGAAAGTCCCAAGACCATGGGTCGGGCAGGAGGCTTCTCTTGACTCACGTAGCCACGGGGACTAGCGAACCCAAGATCAGCAGGTCAGACAGCAGGCCTCTGACTTACAAACCACAGAGACAGATGAATCCCAGGATTGCTCCCAAGAACTGGAGGTCAGACAAACAGGAGCCAGCTGCAGGATCCAGAGGGAACAAAAGCCAGCAAGCCTTGCCAGAAAGTCCATCTATATTGGATGCAGGCCACCCCTCCAAGGAAACTCCCTTTCAACTGACTGGCTGCTCATAACAGATCTCATTATGGAGGTTGTTACATTATATCAGGTCTCATTATGGAGGTGATTACACCATTTCAAGGAGCCCTGGTGGTGCATTGGTTAAGAGCTCAGCTGTTAACCAAAAGGTCAGAAGGCAGTTGGAATCCACCAGCTGCTCCCTGGAAACCCTGAGGGGCAGTTTTGCTCTGTCCTACAGGGTCGCTATGAGTCAGAATTGACTCGATGGCAACAGGTTTGGTTTTATTTTTTTTACATCATTACATCAGCTGCCAAACTACATCATTACTGCCAACCACTGAGAATCATGGCCCAGGCAAGTTGACACACAACCTTAACCATCACAAACCTGAATGGATGGGTGAAAGTCCCATATGCTTTATGGCAATGTGGAAGACTTCTTTCCTTTTTCAATTTATGTCTGTTTTTTTTTTGTTGTTGTTTGTTTATTTGGTAAATATTTCTGTCACTCTTAACAGAAACTCAGTGTCCCCTAAGCATTGAGTCTCCCTTTCCCATCCCCTCCTGTCCATTCCTGGTAATTATTAATAGACTTTGGTCTCTATATACTTGCCTATTCAAGATCGTTCGTGTAAGTGGGATCATACAATATTTGTCCTTTTGTGACTGACTTATTTCACTCAGAATAATGTTTTTTAAGGTTCACTAATGTTGTGGCATCTATCAGAACTTCATTTCTCTTCTTTTCTTTTCTTTTTTTAGCAGAAGTGAAAGAAGCATGGAGAATCTTCTATTATAAGAACATTATAAAGAAAATCCCCAAATTCTTAAGTTGTTAAATGTTGGGAAAGAGACATCAAGAAATTCAGATAATGTCTTTGAGTACTTCTCAGAACAAACACAGTTTCAGAGAATCAAGATACCCTTATTTCCCATTCCCAAAACTTAAGCATTTCTGTTTATTTGGGAAGGGGAAATTTCCCCAACATGAAAAAAGGTCACCAGTTTGTGCCATCGTTGGCTTGAATCTGACTTGATTTGATTTCCTGAGAATAAACAGTAATTTTTTTCTATCTTATAGGCAACAGATTTTGTGAAAGAAACAAGCATGTGACTCTTGATGAGCCTTGAGTGATTAATTTGGTCTGAGGAAGGGTTAATATCATCACTATCTGTTTTCATAGCGCTCCTGAAATAACCCTGTGGGAATGTTGTGAACCTGATACAGGTCACCAAATGAGGGGTCTCAAAGTTCAGTTCCCCTCACAAGGATGGTTTTGAGTATTTGACAATGGGGAAGCGCTTTAGCTACTGAAATCACCCTTTTCAGAAGAAACTGCTTTAGTTTGTTAATGACCAGGGGAAGTGCTCTAGCTAACTGAATCACCCTTTTCTGAAGGAACTGCTTTAGTTTGCCAATGACCAGAAAGTCATCCAGGGAGAATGTATTATTGGAAGAATCCATTTGGCAGAGTGTGCATGAACATCTTTGCAGGTGAATTACTGCATACAATTCTTCAGTGGCTTTGCCTCTGCGCTTTAGCTAAGGGAGGAATCAGCAGATCTGGGGTGTAATTAATGCCTTTAGCATTCAGTTTTAGCATTACGTGAGTACCTCACGGAAGCTCTCGTTCATGGTTTTAAAGTACTTCAAAATGAAAATACTATTCCATCAATATTCAACCACCCTTCCTTTGAGGAGCCCTGGTGGAGTAGTGGTTAAGCTCTCAGCTGCCAACCAAAATGTCAGTGGTTCAAACCCACCAGCTACTACGTGGGAGAAAGATGTGGCCGTCTGCTTTCATAAAGATTACAGCCTTGAAGACCCTATGGGGTAGTTCTACTCTGTTCACAGAGTCAGAATCAACTCTCTGGCAATAGGACAGGGACCCTCCCTTTAAGAGTCCCTGGATGATGCAAACAGTTAAGTGCTCAGCTACTAAGTGAAAGGTTGGTAGTTCCAATCCACTTAGAGGCACATCAGAAGAAAGGCCTGGCAATCTGTTTCGAAAGGTCACAGCCGTGAAAACTGTACAGAGCACTTCTACTCTGCACACATGGTCCTCCATGAGTCAGAATTGACTCAAAGGCAACTAGTTACTGGTTATCCACCCTTTGGAGACTTAGCTCAGGCATCACCCACTCCAGAATTTCTTCTATAACACCCTCCCTGCACCCCAAGCTCTGAGCTTACTCTCAGAGCTCTGATGGCAACCAAGGCTTCCCTGCATCACAGATGCACAACATAGAGTCACTTCATACCTGGATATCTGTTTCCACAACAGACTGGAAGCTTCCCTAGGCCAGGTACTGCATCTTCTTCCCAAGTCTTTACCCAAAACACAGTGCCAGCCACAAAGCAAGTTCTCTGCAATGACTAGTTGAGCTCAAGTGAACTGAGACCCCAGGGAATGGGATTTCCCGGTGCTATAAATGGGCTATTTTAAGTCCTCTTCTTATGCGAAATAAAATGAGGCTTTTCACAGCCATTAAATCTTCTATGAACCCTTTCTCAAAACTAAAAGATGTTTATATGTATTTTGGGCTATGCTAACCCCTGGTGTTTTCCGGTCTTCAGCCAGAGCTGTTCTACATGCTGTGACCCATTCCCTCTTTCCAAGTGTCTTGATGCTTGTTTTTGTTTTTTTGTTTTTTTGTTTTTTTCCATCTCCATGGTGTTTTTCCTTCTACAAATTATGTTTCCCTTGGGACCGCTTTCCTCTGCAGTGTACGGGCCCATGAAAGTAAGGTTTACATACCTTTCCTGGTTTTTACAAGAAGCTCCAAGAAAGAAATAGAGGAGTATTCTTGATGTTTAAAATAAGGCTCCTTTTTCTAGTGATTACCTACCATTGCAATAGCGCATTAAAACTCAGTAGAAAAAGCTTTGTCAGCACACCTTATCTTTTTATGAAATCCACAATTTAAGTTAAATGTCAGAAATGGGATAAAGAAAATTTGGATTGAATATTCTTATGAAGTAAACGTATCCAAGGTACAAAAGGGAAAAATGAATAATAAAGTCAACATATAGCCAAATGTCTTAGTAACCTAGGGCTACTGTAACAAAATACCACAAAGCAGGTAGCTTTAAAGAACAGAAATTTATTTTCTCACAGTTCTGGAGACTAAAAGTCCAAATCAGGATAATGACCCTGTTGATTCCGTCTGTGGGCCTCTCAGTTTCTGTGGCTACTGGCAGTCCTTGGCGTTCCTTTGCTGCTTATAGTGGATATGCCTCCATTGTGACATGGCATCTTCCCCTGTGCATGCAACTCTCTGTGCCTGTTCTCCCTTTTATAAGACACCACTCAGAAGGAATTAGGTTGAAGACCCACCTTACCCCTGGTATGACCTTGTTTGATCCAACTAATAACAAAAGAAAAACCCTATTTACAAACAGGATCACATTCATGGGTACAAAGGTTAGGACTTCAACTGTATTTGGGGTGGGAGCACAATTCAATCCGTAGCACCAAACTTCAAAGTACCTTGCAATCGTAGATCTAAAAGTTTCTTCTCCTTGTAGAGCCCCCATTGTTCATACGATATTTAAGAATTTAAGTTCCGTGAATGTAGAGACCTAGTCTGTCTTGCTCACCAGCATTCAGAACAGTACTTGGAACATAGGAGTCTCAATTAATATGTGTTAAATAAACAAATAAATATTTCTGAAAAACTAAATGGGTGGAGCTAATTGAAAGAAGTGGGCCAAACTAGAGAGAAGTACTGTTCTTCCTTCCTATACCACAGGATAGCACTGAAAACTTAGAAAAATTTTGCAATCCAAATTGAACCTTTCAGCAATTAATCTACCAGCCACTGAGATCATGTGGAAGTTATGCATAAAATAAAACTAAAAGACTTGGCCCTTGCCCTCAAGGCATTTACATTCTAGCTATGGACCTACTGTTACTGTGCTGCTGTTGTGTGTCATCAAGTCGATTCTAACTCATGGCGACCCCATGTGACAGAGTAGAATTGCCCCATAGGGCTTCCTAGGCTGTAATCTTTACGGGAGCAGATCTCCAGGTCTTTCTCCCACAGAATCACTGGGTGGGTTTGAATCACCAATGTTTTGGTTAGCAGCCAACTGCTTAACCAAGGGCTCCTTTGTGGATTTGATACACAAATGAAAAATGAATGACAGGGAAAAAAATTAACTGTTTTGTCCTTCCATTTTAAACACTTAACCAGGAAAAACTACATCCAGGAATACATCTACACTCCAGATTGCATGTTTCTGATAGAATCTCTAAAAGGAAAAATTATTTCCCCAACCTCTAGTCCAAAACTGAGAAGAGCTGGTTGCACCTAAGACATTAGAGATGAGAAAAGCCTGGAAATCTGAACCCTTAATTGAGGCACTTTAACAACACAATCTGGAATGCTACCAGTAGTGGTAGTCATGAATACTTACTGGGCTTAATCTGAGCCAAGCACTTTCCACTACTCACTTAATCCTCCCAATAGTCCCATAAAACAGTTACTATAACTTTATCATCACTATTTCACAGATTTGGAAAACTGAGGCTCAGAGCGCTTAAATTTAACTTGTCAAAAGTTATGCAACTCCCGCATGGATGGGCCTGGATGTGAGCACAAACGATCAGACATCAGAGCCCGAAGTCTGACCACAGTGGAGAGTTATAACTAAGCTTGCACTGAGCTCAGTAACTAGTCATTGCTACCACTTCCAGAGCTTCATAATAAGTCTGGGAGCTACCATTTTTATCCTCAAGTCACAGATGAGAAAATGAGGCCTCAGGAAGGTAAAATCACTTCCCAAAATTACAAAGCGTGTGTAACTGGCAGAGTCAGGAGGCTTTGGACTCCAAATCGTGACTTCTTTTAACTACAGCACAGTGTCTCTCAAATGGCAAGTGAGTGGCACCCTTCTGCCTCAAAATTTTGGGAAGGTCTAGGGTGGTGCAAGCGGTTTGCCATTGGCTGCTAACCTAAAAGTTGGTGGTTTGGATCCACCTAGAGACTCCATGGAAGAATGGGCTGGAGACCTACTTCCATAAGGATTACAGCCAAGAAAACCCTATGGTGCACAGTTCTACTCTGATAACGCATGGGTTTGCCATGAGCGGGAATCAGTTCGACCGCAAAACAACATGCTTCTGGGAAAATTTGGCCTTCAAGGTGTTCACATGAACCAAAGCAGAGAACCAGAATCGTAGCATGCCGACACGTGTTTTGTAGTTGTTTTAATTAACGGGAATCCATTTTCCCTATCTGCCTGTCTTGCAGTGTCTGATGCTCTTTGATATTTGGGTTGACCAAATCTGTCATATATGTTTTCTATATACTTGTAATAAGTGTGAAGAATCGAGCAGAGTCTTAGGAGCCCAACATGGCATCGGAGATCGTGTTTTGCATTCTTGTGGCTGTCTCAAAAGTGAAGAATTTTTGGTAATTTTCCCTCCGAGCTTTTAAGTCTTTGATTAAGTAAATTTTTGAAACATAGCAAGATCCATGTGGTTTACTTTTTACATAAATCACATCATTAGAACCTGATTACATTCCAGTTCCTCTCTGTAGTATCTTAAAAGAGATAAAGTCCCTTCTGAAATGCATGAGCCAAGAAAGAATGTCCTGTTCTGGGTGAGGCTGGCTGAAGGCTGCCACGTGATCTAGATAAAGGATTTTAAGGAGCATCTGAGTCACCAATCATTTATTTACTGATATAAAATAATTTGAAACATCTTTCCCCCAACCCGAAGTGTAAAATGTTAATACTGTCTAAAAAATACTCAGTTTAAACATGGTTTATCACTTCAACATCCCCCTAGTAATTCTGCAGTTGTCATCATCATCAGAATTGGCTGGTGTGAAGTATTATCGATTGCTTCTATGTGAAAAGCCCTGTGCTGGGAAAAGTGATAATGTAGAAGACAAAATGCCTGACTTCAAGGAACTTATACTACAGAAAGATATGAGTCCTTCCACCCATTTCCCTACCTACAAAAAGGTTGGCAGTTTGAGCTCACCCAGAGGCACCCTGGAAGAAAGACCTGGTGATTTATTTCCACAAACTCAGCCACTGAAAATCTTATGGAGCTCAGTTCTATGGAGCACTTGGGGTTGTCATGAACTGAGATCCACTCGACAGCAACTGGTTAGTTGGTTGGTTTGTTGGTTGACTGGTTGGTTGGTTGACCGATTGGAAACATCTAAGAGTTCCCATTCAGCTCAGACTAAGTTCCTCAAGAATCTTTCTTCCACAAGTCTCTCCCCTCCACTCCTGTTCTCCACAATATTGGAACCATACAGCCCAGTCTTTTATTTCTGGAAATACATAACTGGAAAGGACCTCAAATATCATTACCTCCATTTTCCTACCTTACAGGGTTTATACAAGGATCCCAAGAAACTAATTGTAAAGTCCTTTATTTTAGGATTTTTTCCTTCCAATTAATTATTTGAGAGAATGTAGTGATTGGTCAGTCATAAATGTTGTTTGGTTTGCCTTACATTTGCTATATCCTACTTTTAGGAGAAAAAAAGATGAGGATAAAATTGAGATCAAAGATTGATTTTAAGAATTCTATGTCTAGGAATTAATAGCATTCTGTACCATTCTTATTGTTCTTAACCACATTTTCTTCATCCTTCCATTCATCTAACCATCCATCCATCTACCCATCCAAAAATATTTATTAAACACCAAGTGTGTATCAGGCATTGTTTTAAATGCTAAAGATGTACAAGTGAACAAAACAGAATCCCTGCTTCATGGAGCTTACATTCTCCCACTTTTCATTGTAGTTATTTTCATACCTTGCTTATCTTCCCAACTTCACCACCAGCTTCTTAAAATAATGATTGTATCATATACCTGCCTGTAATCCTCACAATAAGGAGCTCTAGTGGTGCAATGTTTCAACACTCAGCTGCCAACGAAAAGGTCAGTGGTTTGAACCCACCAGCTGCTCCGCAGGAGAAAGACCTAGAGATATGCTCCCATAAAGATTTCATCCTAAAAAAATCCCATGGGGCAGTTGTACTGTGTCCTATAGGGTTTCTGTAAGTCAGAATCAACTCAACAGCACACAACAATAATCCTCACAATGCTTCACACAGTGCCTTGAAGCCAGTAAATATCTAAGAAATGCCTGCTATTGAATTAATTAAGCTAGATTTAATGACGCATGCTGTGTCTACTTGTCTGTGATTGAGAAGGGAAGTTCACATCAAAGAGGATCACCCAGAGAGGAAGCTAGATCATGAATCATAAAAGAAAAGAGGACAATCTCCTCATTTGCTTGGCCAGATCTGAAGACTCTCTGCTTTTCTTTCAAGCCACACATTCCATCCTGACTGAGGAGCACATCCCAGACCATCACACCAATGTCGAGGAATTACATCCCTCTAAGAAATGCTGCTAAGTACATCACATGCCTTTTTTGGGAAATGAATTTAAGCCCAGGACTTAAGACACTTCACTTTTTCCCATCTATCTTAGGCTGAGTTCTCTAGAGAAGTAAAACGAATGATGAATATCTATATATACAGAGAGAGAGACATTTATTTCAAGGAAATGGTTCACATGGTTGTAGAGGCTGGCAAGTCCTAAGTCTGTGGGTCAGCATCAGGCTGGAGGCTTGACTCACGTAGCTGCAGGGGCTGAAGAACCCAAGATTGGTTGGTGGTTGCTGGTTCATGGGCTGCAGGGCCGACAAATCCCAAGACTGGCAAGCAATATGGCAGGCCACTGGCTCAAGTCTGAAGAGCTGAAGGTCAGATGATGATGAGCTGGATGCAGGATTCAGAGCAAGCAAAAGCCAGCAAGCTTTTCCAGAATGTTCGTATGTATTGGATTCAGGCCACACCCCAAGGAAACTCCTGTTACAACTGATTGGCTGATCACATCATATCACATCATGGAGGTGAATGCACTTTATCACAAAATGGAAAACAACTACATCATTACATAACTGTCAAACTACATCATTTCATAACTGCAAAAACACTGAGAATCATGGCGCAGCCAAGTTGATACACAACCCTAACCATCATGATCCACCCCTTGTCAACCTGGCACCTGTGCACATCTCCTTAAACCATATATAATCTCTAAATAAAGACGATCACAAAGTCATATTTGTGCCAAACATGCATACAATCAAAAACTCACTAGCCTCATTTACATCTTATATTTTATAGGTGATGAAAACGAAAATATGTGATGCCTAAATACAAGGAAAGAATACTTATAACAATGACAGTCCTCATTTCTACAACTAGTCATGTGGTCATAACTGGTATTTAGAACTACCTTTTTCCACCACCCATTCCACATTCCCTTTGCCCTCAGCAAGCACTTCAGCTGGTCGTAGTTCTTTGCCTGCTGGGGTGACCCAAACCTTCATTCCTAAAGGGTCTGAGCCATTAGTAGTCGTGTTGGAATTGGGTTTCTATGACTTTATATGACTTTAATCACAGGGCATGGTGGTACGAAGAGATGTCCTAAGGGATCTCCTGCATCCCAGACATACTCTCGTTTATCTCCATTATGTAATATCAATCCAATTTCCCCTTGGTAATCAGGATCATTCACACCAGCCAATGCAGTTACTCCCTTCTTTGCCTGTTGATCTAGAGGCATAAGGATCCCAAAGTGGCCAGGTAGCATTCTTAACATCCAGTTCAATGAAATCAATGTTGTGTCTCCTGGGAGGAGCATTCCTCCCTTTGTAACTAAGATCTCTAGACCCAAAGAGCATAGGATTGTGGGGACAGGAAGCAAAATTTTTGCAAGTGGGTTGTTAGGGGTAATAGTGAGTGGTGTCACTCCCACTTCCACCTCTTGATTCCTGGACCTGTGAATCCTGGCTATGGGAGAAACAGCACCATAAACTGGATGCTGGTTTAGAGCATATACAGTCTCATGGAGAACATTGCCCCAAACCTGCAAGGTATTGCCACATAGCTAGAGCCGTAATTGTGTCTTTAGAAGGTCATTCCATTATTAATCAAGTCAGCTTCTTCAGGATGATGATGAACATGGTAAGACCAGTGAATTCCATGAGCATGGCCCATTGCCACACTTCTTTTGCTGTGAAGTGAGTCCCTTGATCTAAGGTGATGCTGTGTAGGATACCATAACAGTGGATAACGCATTCTGTAAGTCCACAGATGGTAGTTTTGGCAGAAGTATTGTGTTCAGGGAAGGCAAATCCAGAGTAAGTGTCTGTTCTAGTAAGAACAAAACACTGACCTTTCCATAATGGATGTGATCCAGTGTAGTCAGCTCGCCACAAGGTTGCTGGCTGAGCCCATGCATAACCCCACCCCTGCCACCACAGTCACTTTGTTCATGAGTCCATTGAGCAATGACAGGAGTAGCTGGGGAAAGAGGACAACTGGTTTCTAAAGAACACGTCATCCTAGCCACTGTATTGTTAAAATCGTCCTCTGCTGTGGTCACCCTTTGGTGACCACTCACCTGAGACACAAATATCTTCACTTCTTTGGCCCATTCAAAGAGATCTACTCACATATATCTTCCCCATACCTCATTGCCTCTAATTTTTCAATCACGTTCCTTCCAAGTCCCTGACCATCCAGATAAACCATTGGCCACAGCCCATGAATCAGTATACAGTCGTACATCTGGCCATTTCTCCTTCAAGCAAAGTGAACAACCAGGTGCACTGCTCAAAATTCTGCCCATTGGGAGAATTTCACTTCACCTTCAAGGTCTCAGAAAGGAACTTTAGTGTTACCGCTGTCCATTTTCAAGTGGTGCCTGCATATCGCATGGAACCATCTGTACACTAGGCAGGTGTTTTGTCTTCCTCAGTCAACTGATCATAAGGAGCTCCCCGTGAGGCCAGAGGTACACTGGGAGATGGAAGGTACTGTGACAGGAGTGGAGACCATGGGCATTTGGGCCACTTCCTCATGCAACTTATTTGTGCCTTCAGATCCTGCTCAGGCCCAATCTTGTGTATACCACTTCCATTTAATGATGGAGTGCTACCGTGCACGTCCAACATCCAGTTCACGATGGGCCTTTCAGGCTACATGGTGACTTGGTGGCCCATGGTTAAGCATTCAGTCTCTACTAAGGCCCACTAACAAGCCAAAAGCTGTTTTTCAAAAGGAGAGTAGTTATCTGCAGAGGATGACAAGGCTTTACTCCAAAATCCTAAGGGTCTGCACTATGATTCACCTATAGGGGCCTGCCAAAGACTCCAAATAGTATCTCTGTCTGCCACTAACACTTCAAGCACCATTGGATCAACTGGATCATATGACCCAAGGGGCAGAGCAGCTTGCACAGCAGCCTAAACTTATCGCACTGCCTTCTCTACAGGATGAGTTCGGGGACACACTGGACCAACTGTTAGCCAAAACTGACTTCCGTATGCCCCCACTCTGACTGATGGGCCACAGTGATATTTTGGGTCTCCTGGAATTAGTGTCAGTTCAGAGCCAGTATCCAGTAATCCCTGAAAATTCTGATTATTTCCTTTTGCCCAATGAACAGTCACTCTCATAAAAGGCCATAGATTCCTTTGGAGAAGGATGGGATAAATATTAACACTATAAATTACTTGCAGTGTAGTGGAGCCCTTTCTCAAGGGGACCCAGCTTCCCCTTCATTCAAGAAGTTGTGGGTCTATAAACTGACTGAAGTCCGGGAATTGATTGAGAGGCTGTGACTCTCTGTTCTGGTGATTCCAGTTAGACTGCTGTTCACTTGACCTAGAATTCTTCTGCTTGTACAGATCAAGTAAATATTTAGTAGATTTCCCATCTATTTCACTCCTAGGGACACCATGACTAAGTAGCCAATGACATAAGCCCATAATAGTCAGACTATTCTGATTACTGCTTTGACTCTGCTGTCCATTATGGTAACCATGCCCACCTTGTCTTTGTCGACTAAATGTCGCCACTTGGCCCCTACCACCACAGTGTCCAATCAACCCCATTGTATTTAGGTGTCTTAATTCTGTCAAATCTGACTTACATAAAATGGCAATCACAGTAGTCTTTAAGAATGCTGGGGCCACCTTCACATATTTGTTCCTCATTGTTGTAGTAGAAAGTGTGTCCTCCGGGCACTCCGTGTGCGGATCTGTGGGCCTAACCTGGTAAATCCACTCTAACATGAGAATTTCCCTAAGCATTCCAATACCTTCTTTTACAGCATACCAAGGCAGGTCTGGTACTTCAGCTGAATATAGTATAGGCCACCATGTAATCCATGCTTCAGTGAACCAACCAAATAAACTATTAGATTCTTTCCTAACCTCTAGAGCTGAAACATTGGATGAAGAATCTGTGGTTAGTAGATCCACATCAATAAACTCAGATTGATCCAACGTTATGTTCCTTGCACCATTATCCCACACCCTTAATAGCTATCCCCGCATATATTCCCCAGGTTTCTGTTTGTGCATATTAGAAAAGTCAAGTAATTCTTTTGGAGTGCAGCATACTTCCTCCTGGGTCACACTTTGTACTTCACATTTTGAAGCTTGCTGGGACTTAAGTCTAGTTATAGGTCTGGAAGCAAAAATGGGTTGTAGGGATGTGTTCTGAGAATGTTCAGCAATGTCTTCTAAGGTGTCTGTCTCAAGTGGTGCCCCAGGCATTGACTTAGACGCCTCCCTAGGTGAATGACTCAGACACCACCCCAGGCGGTATCTCAGACAAAGGCTTTTGAGACACAGCTGGATTAATCTCATCAGATGGGGGTGGAGGGGCTAATGGTTTTACTGGAGAGGATAAAAAAGGCTTAGCAGACAAAGATTGAGTAATCTCTTCAGATGGGAGTGAGAGGGCTAGTTCTGTTGGCAGGAGTGATTCATTGGAATTTAGGGACTCAGTTTCCCTAGCTTCCTAATTATCTGTCCATATGTACCCACTCCACATTTAAGGATCCCATTTCTTCCCAACCAATGCCCTCACTTTAACTTCAGACACCACTGGAGGTTGGGAATTCAACTGATGTTGTAATTCAGCCACTCTTACAATAAGACTCTGGGTTTGGTTTTTGGCAATATCAGCTATGTTACTAAAAGAAATAAGGCTTTATTTCAGGGCACAACTAGCAACTTTGGGGCCACTTATGGGGGACTTGAGCTGCAATCTGAAGCCCTGAGCTCATCAGTTTCTTTCACCACATTATCTAGCAAAAGTAGGACCGACCAACAAGCTTCCTTATACTCCTCATTCTGACAAAATTGTAGAAAAGAATCAAACATGCAAACACTCAGAGCATTGCATCTCACCAATACTGGATTTATCAGTGGTAGTATTTTGCGTATTTCTATTACCACCTCACACCATGGATTAGCAGTGCCCTCTTTACTACCTGAAGCAGAGTTATCAAAATCTTTAAGACAAACCAGACTTGAGAACCAATTTAGAAAACTAATTGTTATGATTTTATTTCTCTAGAACCACTTGCAGTACCAAATGTCTTAGGCAGGGGTCTGTAGAGAAGCAAAACCAGTGAAGCATGTATATATATATATATATATATATAGAGAGAGAGAGAGAGAGAGAGAGAGAGAGAGAGAGAGATTTATCTCAAGGAAATGGCTCACGCAGTTGCAGAGGATGGCAAGTCCCAAGTCCATGGGTAAGGCATTAGGCTGGAGGCTTCTCCTGACTCACATAGCTGAACCCAAGATCAGCAAGTCAGATGGCAGGCTGCTAACTCAAGTCCCAAGAACCAAAGGTCAGATGATGATGAGCCAGATGTAGGATCCACAGTGAGCAAAATCCAGCAAGCTTTGCTAGAGCATCCATATATATTAGATGAAGTCCGCACTCCCAAGGAAACTCCCCTTACAACTGATTGGTCTATCACATCATGGAGGTGATTACATTATTCAAAAAATATACAATAACTACATTATTACATAACTGCCAAACTACAACATTACATAACTGCTAAAGCACTGAGAATCATGGCCCAACCAAGTTGACACACAGTCTTAACCATCAAACCCTCTGAGTCTAATCTTTTGTGGAGCCATTTGAACTGCTTCTTTCCATAAAGCAGATGTTCCCGGAGAGATCACACAGGGATCCGGAATATAGAGCCAGCCTTCTGATCTGCCTGTGTCTCCATTGGCCATCCACGGGACACCCAGCAAGCTGTGACCTTTGTGAATCAGAATTTGGTAGCTCCAAGCACTCCATATACCTGCTATCTTACTCCCCCACAAGCCTTAAGGGGAAATGCATTTGCAAATATGTTGTCTTTGTATACAGATGCCTGATCAACAAGCCATTTTGTATGAACTATTTTCTCAGGGTGTTAGTCTAACCACATTCTCAAGACTTGCCCCTCTGCAACCAAAAGCAAGAACTGATAAAAGTCAATAAATATTAATTGAGCACCTACTCTAAGCTAGAGAGTCACTGATGGTTCAGTGGTAGAATTCTTGCCTCCCATGCAGGAAACCCAGGTTCAATTCTTATCCAATGCTCCTCATGCAGACACCACCCGTCTGTCAGTGGAAGCTGGCATGTTGGTATGATGTTGAACAGGTTTCAGAGGAGCTTCCAGACTAGCCATACTAGGAAGACCTGGTGATCTACTTACGAAAATCAGCCAGTGAAAACCCTGTGGGTCACAACAGTCCAATCTACAACTTATCATGGGGATGGCGCAGGGCCCAGCAGCATTTCATTCCCTTGTGAAAGGGATAGCCACAAGTCGGGGAATGACTCAACAGTAGCTAACAACAATAGCAACTCTAAATCAGGCACTGAACAAAGCACACATACATAGCTAATCTTCATTAAAAATCCTAAAACTTTCATTAAAAACTCAAGTTGTTAGAGTTTTTAATGAAGATTAAAAAGGGATGGATTACCCAATAAGCAACGTACATAATTAATTCTGCTTACTTATTAATCTGTGGAGCCCTGATGGTGAAGTGGTTAAGAGCTCAGCTGCAAACCAAAAGATTGGCAGTTCAAATCCACCAGCCACCGCTGGGAAACCCTATGGGGCAGTTCTACTCTGTACTATAGGGTTGCTATGAGTCAGAATTGACTTGATGGCAGTGGGTTTGGTTTTGGTTTATGTCATGACTTAAATTGTGTCCCCCAAAAATATGTGTATCAATCTGGCTAGGCCAAGATTCCCAGTATTGGGTGATCATCCACCATTTTGTCATCTGATGTGATTTTCCTATGTGTTGTAATTCCTATCTCTGTGGTGTTAATGACATGGGATTACCAGCAGTTACATTAATGAGGGAGGGCTCAATCTCAATGGACTGTGTCTTTTGAGATATAAAAGAGAGAATCAAGCAGAGAGACGGGAGACCTCATACCACCAAGAAAGAAGCACTGGGGGCATAGTGCATCCTTTGGATCCAGGGTCTCTGTGCTGAGAAACTCCTTGACTAGGGGAAGATTGATGACAAGGACCTTCTTCCAGAGCCAACAGAGAGAGAAAGGCTTCCCCTGGAGCTGGAGCCCTAAATTCTGACTCAGCCTACTAGATTGTGAGAGAATAAATTTCTCTTTGTTAAAGCCAACACCTGTGGTATTTCTATTATAGCAGTACTAGATAACTAAGACAGGTCACTAATCTGTAGTGCACAGTTTCACTGTAAAACCCATGTAAAATTGTGCACTACAGAGTAGTAAAGAGGCATAATTAAGCCTGTGCATACCTTGCTTAGTGTAAGCCAGTGAATACAGTGCTTACTGGTTAATCTGTCCCTGCATTATTTAGGTATTGTGATATACATGATACAAATGGGGAAATTGAGAACAGCTATAATCTGGAGCCAGACTGCAGGTCAAAGAAATAGATAAAGCTTATTAAGCATGGTCACAAAGCTTGGTTCTCTCACTGATTGCAAACTAATCATAAGACAACCAACCATTCACACTTACCGGTCAAACAGAACACAATGCAGTTTAACTTAGAGTCAGTACTCTGAAATATTAAGACTTTTCCAAAGGAAATGGGACAAGTTGGGTTTTGTTTTGGTATTTTTTAAAAGGGAAGGTGTGGTGTGTGTGCAGAGCAAAAACTGAGTACAAGCCTTTTAAATAAATATTATTTTCTGAAGGTATATTAATGTCATTGAAATATAGGTAACATCAAACTTGAGATTTGAAAGGGTATGGATTTCCTGACATGTTTTCCAAAGCCATGTTCTCTTGCAAAGAGAATCTTTAAGCACACCCCAACTCCTGAGAACCTGGATGCTATTAAATAAGGTTTAGTTAGTCAGTGAAAATACCTATTCCATAGTGTATCTTCAATTAGCATTTATTCCTTTGGTTGCTTCAAACCACAGAAAATCCTCCTGATCACAAAGCAAGAAGTGAATCAATCAAGACTTTGTTCATCACCTTAGTGAATTGTTGAAAAAAATGAATGAATGGAGGTGAGGCCAAGATGGTGAGTAGTCAGATGCTTCCGGTGGACACTCTTACAACAAAGACCTGAAAAAACAAGTGAATCGGTTATATATGACAATCTGGAAGCCCTGAATATCTAAGGCAAAGTTGAGGGACCAGACTGATCAGCAGGGGAGGGGAAAGATGGTTCAGAAGAAGAGAGGAGTTGCCAGACCTAACCTGGTGAGAGCCTGAGCCCTTCAGGCCTGATCAGCTCAGGGGTGAGTGATGAGGCAGGCAAGTAGCCGTGCTTGGGAGGCATATTCCACAACAGGAGAGACCCAGCTGCAGAGAGTCTACTCGGCCATCCAGAACCAGTGAGAAGCAGCCCTAGATTGGCAAAAGATAAGTACTTGCATACAGCCTACCACGAGGATCAAAAACACCCCCTTAGGGAAACACATCTCTCCATTTACCTCCCCACTCCCTGCTCTGCACTGGGTCCTGGACCGGCTTCAGCAATCACTGAGTCCCCTGGGCTGGAACTGGGATCTGTTACACGCCCTGAGCCATTCCCCAGCCTTGGAGAGTGAACAAATTAACAAATAGAGGAAAAAATAAACTGCCTGCTCCCCTAAGCCAGGAATGCAGGGGGAGCACAGGTCCTTTTTCTAAGCACAGGCATAAGGGATCCACAGACTTTGAGTGCCTTTCCCCTTGAGTAGACTTGTGTGGGCCAATTTCAACCGCGTAGGCCCTTATTACCGAAGTACAACAGGGTATATACCTGAAGTTTAACTTGAATTGTTTCAGCTGTGAAGTGGGAGATTCGTGACACTTGACACTGCTCTGCCCTTTAAGTAGGGTCTTCATCTACTCACATCAGGGGCCTGAGGACTGGTGGCTCCACCAAAGCCACCTAGCCACCTGCAATAGGGGCTCAAGTATAACAGGCACCTCCCAGTCCTTACAGCCAAGAGCACTGGGTGCTTATAGTCTGGCTGCAAAACCCACCCACTTACGTGCCCTAGGGAGCAGGGATACACCTTCCTCCTGGACACTTGGGGGTGGCCGTCATCCCCCTGCCTTGCTCAGAGTGTGTCCCCCTGCTGAAGCCAGATGCCTGTGCCTACACCAATCACACATGCCTGTCTAGGACTGTAAGTGAGAACCTAACCACACACTTGGTGGCTATCTACCTGGGCACCTGAACTGAATCCATACAGGAGGAGTGGGCAGGCTCCTGAGCTCACATACCTAGTAACAGATCTAACCACCTGGTGACAGCACATTAGAGCTTTAAAGCTGCCAATAATCAAACTAGCTCATACGAGCAGCCTATTTGGGTATATCAAAACAAAACAAGAAGCTAGGACACAATAAGCAAACATAAAATAAATAAATGTAATAACTTATTGATGACTGAGAGACAACAGTTAATATCGAAGCACATAAAGGCAATCCATGATGGCTTCAGCAAGCTCCCAAAATAAAGAATCTAGAAATTTTCCAAAGGAGGAAAATTTCTTAGAATTACCGGAGGCAGAATACAAAATATTAATATACAGAACTCTTCGAGAAATTAAGCAAAATGCTGAACACGCAATAGAGGAAATCAAAAAGATTAGAGAAGAGCATAATGACAAATTTAACAGGCTGCAAGAATCCATAGACACCAATCAGAAATCCAGAAGACTAATGATAAAATTTCAGAATTAGACAACTCAACAGGAAGTCATAGGAGCTGAACTGAGGCAATGGAAGTTAGAATTAGTGAGATTGAAGATAAAGCACTTGACACCAACTTATTTGAGGAAAAATCATATAAAAGGATTTTAAAAAATGAAGAAACCCTAAGAATTCTGTGGGACTTTATCAAGAGGAATAACTTATGAGTGATTGGAGTGCCAGAACAGGGGGGGATAACAGAAAATACAGAGAGAATAGCTGATGATTTGTTGACAGAAAACCTTCCTGATATCATGAAAGATGAGAAGATATCTATCCAAGATGCTCATCGAACCCCACATAAGGTAGATCCCAAAAGAAAGTCACCAAGACATATAATAATCAAACTTCCCAAAACCAAAGATAAAGAGAGAATTTTAACAGCAGCTAGGGATAAACGAAAAGTCATCTACAAAGGAGAGTCAATAAGAATAAGCGTGGACTACTCAGCAGAAACCATGCAGGCAAGAAGGCAATGGGATGACATATATAAAGTCTTGAAGGAAAAAAAATGGCCAGCCAAGAATTATATATCCAGCAAAACTGTCTCTCAAATATGATGGCGAAATTAGGGCATTTCCAGATAAACAGAAGTTTAGGGAATTTGCAAAAACCAAGCCAAAATTGCAAGATATACTAAAGAGAGTCCTCTGGTTAGAAAATCCATAACAACAGATAACAACTCAAGACTAGAACACAGGACAGAGCAACCAGATATCAACCAAGATAGGAGTTCACAAAAAAAATCAAAGCTAAAACACTAAAAATAGGGAAACAGATGTCAATACGTAAAAGATGACAACATTAAAACACAAAAGAGGGACTTAAAAAATGTAGACATAGACTTTGCGTATATAAAAGATTGGTATAAACTTAGACAGATAGGCGTAAAAATTACAGTAACCAAAAAGGAAACAAACAATCCTACTAGTCAAAATAAAAAACTAGAAAAATATTAAGACTCAGCAAACACAAAATCAACAACAATGAAAAAGATGAAAAGAAAATACATAAAGATAAACAACGCAGCACAGAAAATTAAGTGGAACAAAGAAACTGAACAACACACACACAAAAAAAAAACATCAAGATGACAGCACTAAACTCATACCTATCAATAATTATGCTGAATGTAAATGAACTAAATGCAGCAATAGACAGAGAGTGGCAGGTTGGAAAAAAAAACACTATCTGTCTATATGCTGCCTACAAGAGACACGCTTTAGACTTAAAGACACAAAAAAACTAAAACTCAAAGGATGGAAAAAATATATCAAGCAAACAACACTCAAAAAAAGAGCAGGAGTGGCAATATTAATCTCTGACAAAATAGTTTTTAGAGTAAAATCCACCACAAAAGATAAGGAAAGGCACTATATAAGGATTAAAGGGTCAATACACCAGGAGGACATAACTATAATAAATATTTACACACCCAACAACAGGGCTCCAAAATACATAAAACAAACTCTAACAGCACTGAAAAGAGAGATAGACAGCTCCACAATAGTATTAGGAGACTTAAACACACCACTTCTGGTGAAGGACAGAACATCCAGAAAGAAGCTCAGCAAAAACATGGAAGAGCTAAATGCCATAATCAACCAACTCGATCTCATAGACATATACCGAACACTCCACCCAACAGCAGACAAGTATACTTTCTTTTCCAACGCACATGGAATATTCTCCAGAATAGACCACATATTAAGCCATAAAGCAAGCCTTAACAAAATCCAAAGCATTGAAATATTACAAAGCATCTTTTCTGACCATACAGCCATAAAAGTAGAAATCAATAACAAAAAAAATAAAGGAAAAAAATCAAACACTTGGAAACTGAACAACACCTTGCTCAAAAACTACTGGGTTATAGAAGAAATTAAAGCTGGAATAAAGAAATTCATAGAAGCAAAAGAGAATGAAAACACTTCCTACCAGAACCTTTGGGACACAGCAAAAGCAGTGCTCAGAGGTCAGTTTATAGCAATGAATGCACACATCCAAAAAGAAGAAAGGGCCATAATCAAAACATTAACCTTACAACTCGAACAAGTAGAAAGAGAGCAGCAAAAGAAACCCTTGGGCACCAGAAGAAAGGAAATAGTAAGAATTAGAGCAGAATTAAGTGAAACAGAGAATAGAAAAACAATCAAAAGAGCTAACAAGACCAAAAGCTGGTTCTTTGAAAAGATCAACAAAACTGATAAACCATAGGGCAAACTTGACAAAAGAAAAACAGGAGAGGAAGCAAATAACCCATATAAGAAATGAGATGGGTAATACCACAACAGACCCAACTTAAATTAAAAGAATCATAACAGAATACTATGAAAAATTGTATTCTAACAAATTTGAAAACCTAGAGGAAATGGACAAATTTCTAGAAACTCACTACCTACTTAAACTAACACAAACAGAAGTAGAACTAAATAAACCCATAACAAAGAAGAGATTGAAAAGGTTATTAAAAAAAACTCCCAACAAGAAAAAGCCCTGGCCTGGATGGCTTCACTGGAGAATTCTACTAAACTGTCAGAGAAGAGTTAACACCATTACTACTAAAGGTATTTCAGAGCATAGAAAAGGATGGAGTGGAACACATTCTATGAAGCCAGCATAACCCTGATACCAAAACCAGGTAAAGATGCCACAAAAAAAGAAAATTACAGACCAATATCCCTCATGAACATTGACTCAAAAATTCTCACAAAATTCTAGCCTAGAGAATTCAGCACCATATCAAAAAAATAATTCACCATAAGCAAGTAAGATTTATATCAAGTATGCAGAGATGGTTCAACATTAGAAAAACAATATAATCCATCACATAAATAAAACAAAAGACAAGAACCACATGATCTTATCATTTGATGCAGAAAAGGCATTTGACAAAGTCCAACACCATTCATGATAAAACTCTCAACAAAATAAGAATAGAAGGGAAATTCCTCAGTATAATTAAGGACATTTATATAAAGCCAACAGCCAACATCATCCTAAATGGAGAGACTTTGAAAGCATTTCCCTTGAGAACAGGAACCAGACAAGGATGCCCCTTATCATCACTCTTATTCAACATTGTGCTGGAGGTCCTAGCGAGAAATTAGGCTAGAAAAAGAAATAAAGGACATCCAAATTTGTAAGGAAGAATTCAAAGTATCTCTATTTGCAGATGATATGATCTTATACAAAGAAAACCCCCAAAGAATCCACAAGAAAACTACTGGAACTAATAGAAGATTTCAGCAAAGTTTCAGGATACAAGATAAACATACAAAAATCAGTTGGGTTCCTTTACACCAACAAAGAGAACCTCAAAGAGCAAATCACCAAATCAATACCATTTACAATATCCCCCAAGAAGATAAAACACTTAGGAACAGATCTAACTAGAGATGTAAAAGAACTATACAATGAAAACTACAAGACACTACTGCAAGAAACCAAAAGAGACCTGCACAAGTGGAAAAATATACCTTGCTCATGGATAGGAAGACTCAACATTGTGAAAATGTCAATTCTACCCAAAGTGATCTACAGATACAATGCAATCCCAGTTCAAATTCCAATGGCATTTTTGAATGAGCTGGAGAAACAAATCACCAACTTCATATGGAAAGGGAAGAGGCCATGAATAAGTAAAGCATTACTCAAGAAGAACAAAGTGGGAGGCCTCACACTACCTGATTTTAGAACCTGTTATACCACTATGGTAGTCAAAACAGCCTGGTACTAGTACAACAACAGATGCATAGACCAATGGGACAGAATTGAGAATCCAGACATAAATTCCTCCACCTATGAGCAGCTGATATTTGACAAAGGCCCAAAGTCCATTAATTGAGGAAAAGACAAGTCTCTTTAACAAATGGTGCTGGTATAACTGGATATCCATCTGCAAAAAACTGAAACAAGACCCATACCTCACACCATGCACAAAAACTAACTCAAAATGGATCAAAGTAAACATAAAATCAAAAACAATAAAGATCATGGAAGAAAAGATAGGGACAACACTAGGAGCCCTAATACCAGGCATAAACACAAAACTAACCATAAATAACAATGCACAAGCACCAGAAGAGAAAGTAGATAACTGGGAGCTCCTAAAAATCTAACACTTAAGCTCATCAAAAGACTTCACCAAAAGAGTCAAAAGACAGCTTACAGACTGGGGGAAAAAATTTGGCTATGACAAATCCGATCAGCGTCTAATCTCTAAAATCTATAAGATACTGCACAACAGCAACAACAAAAAGACAAATAACCCAATTAAAAACTGGTCAAAGGATATGAACAGGCAATTCGCCAAAGAAGATTTTCTGGCTGCTAACAGACACATGAAGAAATGCTCAGGATCCTTAGCCATTAGAGAAATGCTTATCAAAACTACAATGAGAGATCATCTCACCCGAACAAGGCTAGCCTTAACCCAAAAAACACAAAATAACAAATGCTGGAGAGGTTGTGGAGAGACTGGAACACTTATACACTGTTGGTGGGAATGTAAAATGGTACAACCACTTTGGAAATCAATTTGGTGCTTCCTTAAAGAGCTAGAAATAGAAGTACCATACAATCCAGCTATCCCACTCCTTGGAATTTATCCTAGAGAAATAAGAGCTGTCACACGAACAGATATGTGCACACCTGTGTTCATTGCAGCACTGTTCACAACAGCAAAAAGATGGAAACAACCTAGGTGCCCATCAATGGACAAACGGGTAAACAAATTATGGTATATCCACACAACGTAATACCACGCAACGATAAAGGACAACGATGAAGCCGTGAAACATCTTATAACATGGAGGAATCTGGAGGTTATTATGCTGAGTGAATTTAGTCAGTCACAGAAAGACAAATAATGTATAAGACTGCTATTATAAGAACTCAAGAAAAGGTTTAAACACAGCAGAAAGCATTCTTTGATGGTTTCAAGGGTGGGGAGGGAGGCTGATGGTTATTCACTATCTAGATAGTAGACAAGAATTATCTTAGGTAAAGGGAAAGACAGCACACACTACAGAAGAAGTCAGCACAACTGGACCAATCCAAAGCTAAGAAGTTTCCTGAATACAATCAAACACTTTGAGGGACAGAGTAGCAGGAATAGGGGTCTGAGGACTGTGCTTTCAGGGGACATCTAGGTCAATTGGCATAACAAAGCTTAGTAAGAAAATGTTCTGCATCCTACTTTGGTGAGTGGTGGCTGGGGTCTTAAAACCTTGCAAGCAGCCATCTAAGATACAACAATTGGTCCCAACCACCTGGAGTGAAGGAGAATGAGGAACACCAAAGACACAAGGAAAGTATTAGCCCAAGACACAGAAAGGGCCTCATAAACCAGAGACTTCATCAGCCTGAGACCAGAAGAACTAGATGGTGCCTGGCTACCACCAGTGACCGCCCTGACAGGGAACACAACACAGAGTCCCTGATGGAGTAGGAGAAATGTGGGGTGCAGAGCTCAAATTCTAGTAAGAAGACCATACTTAATGGTTTGACTGAGACTGGAGGAACCCGGGAAAGCATAGCCCCCAGATTCTCTATCAGCCCATAACTAAAACAATTTCGAAGCCCAAATCTTCAGACAGGGATTGGACTGGACAGTGGGACATAAAGTGATACTCGTGAGGAGTGTGCCTCTTAGCTCAAGTAGATACAAGGGACTAAACGGGCAGCTTCTGTCCGGAGATGAGATGGGAAGGCCAAGAGGGTTAGGAGCTGATTAAATGGACATGGGGAATCAGGGTTAGAAAGGAGGATTGTGCTGTCACAGTAAGGGGAGAGTAAATAGGGTCACATAACAATGTGTGCATAAATTTTTGTATGGGAGACTAACTTGAAAAGTAAGGTTCATTAAATTGCAATAAAAAAATTTTAAAAAAAGAATGAATGAATGGATAGATGAAATTCTGAGATTGTGTTTTTAATGAAATTTGGATGAAAAGTTGGAGCAAATAACACCTTTGTTCTCAATACTGTAATCTGGAGAAGATAATATGTCAGTATTCTACAGCAAAGGATTTATCAAACTTCAGTCATTCATTTTAACTGCCACCTTGACTGTTACTATTTTTCTTTAAATAAACTCATTTTCTTCTTTAAAATGCATATATTTAAAAGAAAAATTCATTTCTCTGTTACAATTAGAAAACCAGTCTTACGGCCCATAAATAAAATGTGACTATTAAAATAAATACAGTGAAAACAAATCAGTATGTTTAAATTCTAGAGAGATCGTGTTGCTTCCAGAAGACTCTAAGCCTGAGGCATGCTATCTTTTTGTTTGTTTGTTTATTCACAGGAAAAAAATTAGCAATATTAGAGTTTTAAATCTAGTGCAGCAGAAGGAATGATACCATCAAAGAATAAAAAGGAACCAAAAAGGAAATAATCTACGCAAGTAAAGATTAGTTAACGATATATCTACAAACCACTTTAGACTATCTCCTTAACCAACTACCTAACAGTGTGATGTAAGCATTACTGGGTGGTAGGTGGCTGTTTTCTACATGACATCTCCAACACCAGGTGTCTTTATCTTGTGACCCTCTAGGGTCCAAATATCCAGCTAGAGGAGTGATCATGGAAATGGAACATCTACTTTTTAAAATTTTGACCCACGATCAACACATATCACTTCTGATCATATTCCATTGGTGAGAACTAATCGTCTGGTCGCTTTTCAGTAGAAGACAACCCAAACCCATTGCCATCAAGTCAATCCAACTCTTGGAGACCTCATAGGTTACAGAGTAGAACGGAGCTCCATAGGGTTTTCTTGGCTGTAATCTTTATAGAAGAAGATCACCAGGCCTTTCTTCTGTGGTGCCACTGGGAGGAGCTGGTAAATGTGGTCCCTGGCTGTACTGCCTTCTCCCAGGAGAAAAACAGTACACCATGGAAGGAGAAGCAGCAAGAGTGGCAGACAGTGTTTCTGGGCAACTCAGGCTAATCCAGGGATTCCTGGAAAGATAAACCATTATCTATAGCTGAAATGACTCTCTTGAAAGAATGCCACGGTAGCATACTCATTCTAAAAAATTAAACCTGAAGAAATAGATTTATTCAACGAAGACTACTTAAAATTAAGTGGCCATTAAAAATAAGTAAATAACCACGTAAGCCAGCATGCAGTTATAGGTCCTTTGAATTGAAAGGCATCTCAGAGAGCATCTACTTATCACAGAAAATATTTCAACTAAAACATATGATTGAGCACATATATATGTTGCCTCCCTTCTGAAATGCAGGTTGATTGACCGCCTCGGCTTTCATTACCATGAGCTGGGCGGGCGTATGTCCCTCTCTCCCTTACCACCAGCAGCAAAAACCATCTTGTGGCTAAACTGAAGCAGGGAAATCAAGAAACACCAGCTGCCTCACTTAGTGGTAAACTGTAAGAGGCCTCAGACACCATTATTTCTAGATCAATATAAAAGCATTCCTAGGTTATCTGTTACCCTCAGGAAATTGGTCTTGGGGAGCTTTTCCTGTTAGTGCAATTCACTCGTTTTGCAAGCAAAACCTGTTTTAAAAAATTAAAACATTTGGAATTCTTTCTGAAATGTACGTATTATGTAATTTCCCTGTCTTCTAAAGCATAAATTGTGGAACAGCATGCAGTCTTTTCTGTATACGCAGTGATGTTATCAAGAACATTAGTGTGCTGTTGTCTTAGTGCCGCTGTAATGGAAATACCGTAAGTGGATGGTTTTAAAGAACAGAAATTTATTTTCTCACAGTTTCCAAACCAAAAAACCAAACCCACTGCCATCGAGTTGATTCTGTTCTCACAATTTAGGAGCCAAGAAGTCCAAATTCAGGCCACTTACCCTAGGTGAAGGCTCTGTCTGTCGTCTTGGGGGGAAGATCTCTTTCAGTTTCTGTAGACCCAGCATTTCTTGATTCCTTGGAGACCTCTACATGGCATGTGATTGCTACTCTGTGCCTAATCTGCTCTTTATGTACCAAAAGTGAGTAGGTTTAAAACACACCCTACATTGATCTGGCCTCATTAACATAACAAAGGAATCCCTATTCCCAAATGGGATTACATCCACAGGTACAGGGATTAGAATTCCAATACATATTTTGGGGGACACATTCAATCCATAAAGGTGTTCTTGGCCTTTTAGACCTTACGGCCCAGGCTGCTGTTGACTGTGATCCTTATGCCTGCTTTCTATGGCTTTTCTGTGTCCCTCGTCAAACTGTCCCCGTCATTGCTCGATTTTCTGTTTCTGCCTGTCATGTCTCCCTCCTCCCTTTGCTCCTTCTAATCTGCTGTGGAGCCCTCAGTGGTAAAGAGCTCGGCTGCTAACCGAAAGGTTGGCACTTCAAATCCACCAGCTGCCCCTTGGAAACTCTATGGGGCAATTGTACTCTGTCCTGTAGAGTCGCTCTGAGTCATAAACGACTTGATGGCAATGGGTTTGTTTTTTTGTTTTGGTTGTTGTTTTATCCGCTGTAGGTTTGAAAATCAAATTGCTAAACTTCTAAAAGCTTTTGTACTTCACACACAATCCTAAATAAAAGACTTGCTTTTGAGCCAGTCCCAGAGGCTTTAGCATATAGTATGTGACACTCTTTTGGGCTTCTCAGAGTTCCCTTATCCTCAGATCATGGTTTTCTTTCTCTCACATACATGAAACTATTGGACAATGAATTCAAAATAAATGATAGGGTTAATTATATTCTCAGCTTCTATTAGTTGAGGCACTTTCATTTGCAAGGGACCCAAGACCAAATCAAATTAAGCCAACTAGGAAATGTATTAAGCCAAACAGGGAATGTATTGGTTTATATAGCTGAGAAGTCCATTCATACCAGGCATAGCCAGGTTCAGGTGCTCAAACAATATTGTCAAGGTGTAATCTCTCAACATCTTTGGCTCTGCCTTCTGCCATACTGCTTACGATATTAGGCAAACATGGCCACCAGCTCTATGAGTTTACATTCTACCTGCTTAGTAACCCCAAGAGAAGTTAGGTACATTTACCCCCTATAAATGAGCAAAAGTCTCAATGCTAATTTCCATTAGCCTGAGATGGGTCACATGACCATCCCTGAACCAATCACAGTGTCTCTAATTGGCCAAGCTTTGAGCATGTACCCAACTCTGGAGTTCAGGAGAGGGGGCAGTCCCTCCAAAGCTACATGGTTTGAGAACAGAGAACAGTAAGGTTACTCCTTAGGCTAATATCAAGATGCTTGTCTAAGTTACTTAGTGCTGCCTTAACAAAATACACCACAACTGGATGACTTTAAAGAACAAAATTTTATTTTCTCACAGTTCAGGAGGCTAGAAGTTCATATTCAGGGCGTGGTTCTAGGGGGAGGTCCTTCTTTGTCTATTTCAACTTATAGTAGCTGGAAATCCTTGGATTTCCTGGACTTGTAGATGTATCTGTCATGTGTGGCTGGCTACATATGGCATCTTCTCCCTGTGAGTCTCTGTGTCATTCTGCTCTTTTTATAACTCAGAAGTGATTAGGTTTAGCATCCACCCTACACTGATATGACCTTATTAGCATAACAAAGAAAAACTCCTGTTTTCAAACTGGGTCATGTTTACAGGTACCAATAGCCAGTTGCTGTCAAGTCAATTCCAACTCATGGCGAACCCACGTGTGTCAGAGTAGAATTGTGCTCCACAGGGTTTTTAATGGCTGATTTTTCAGAAGTACATCATCAGGCCTTTCTTCCAAGGCATCTCTGGGTGGTCTCGAGCCTCCAACCTTTTAGTTAGCAGCTGAGCGTATTAATAGTTTGCACCACCCAGGGATGCCCATTTACAGGTACAGGTGTTAGGATTTCAATGCATATTTGGGGGGACCCAATTTAACCCATAACAATGCTATTAGCAGAAGAAAAAGAACCGACATGGGGTAGGTAAATAACAATATATGTCCACTGAACTTCATTACAGGCCACTTAATCTGGGTTTCCAGAGGTTTAAATGCGAGACAATTTTTAAATAATCATTGTGCTATAGAGCCATTCCTGTTAGTAACACTCCTAAAAATTTTCCGTATGCAAGAAAGATAAACTTGGCCCTAAAACCCTACAATATACCTAGAACATTAGCCCTTTGAAATAGAACATATTTCTATTTCCCGATTACAGCATGTTTCTATCATCACCCTTATAATAATTTTCACACTTTTTCTCACACTTGAAGTAAAATTTTCAGTGTGAAATTTCTCTCCTGTCTTCAATGTCATTATGTTAGCCGTTTCTTAGTCTTTGTAAGTCTTTCTGGAACACCATTTTTTCCTAAAACAGGAAGTATGAGAGCCAGAAATAATCTTTCCCTTTAGCTTAGTAGCTCTCCAGTGAGTGTTGCCGGAAGCTGCAATAAAAGCCAGTATTAGCAGCCAGGGCACTCTGAGCAGGTACTGCCCAGAAGGCATCTTCTAAATTCCTTTGGGTATCTAGCTCCCAGATGGCTTGCCTTCTCTCTCTTAGGAAGATGTATCTCTGCAGGCAGCTGACTTGGTTCTGCCTTTGCATTGAATAGGGCCTTCCCAGACACTGAAAGGATGGACTGATTGCACCCTTCTCTCAATTGTGCTGCCAGTGTGGTCACATGGTGGGAATTAGCCAGGTAACCCCACACTCCCCACCCCCACCTCCATAAATCCTGCTGTGGAACAGGGGCCAGAAAATAGATCTGTTCTTTGTTCAAAGGCTGTGGAGCCAAGAACTCCCAAAGTTCTTGCGTCAGAATCACCACTCTCAAGCTCTGCGGGCGTTCTGCCTTGACCCCACGTAGCAAGGGGCCACAGCATTTCTTGGCATTTCCCACCTCCCTGTGGTTCTAGGGGAAGAACACTGCACTTGCAGTAAGGAGACCAGAGTTTAGAACTTGATCCTGCCACCTAGTAGCAGAGTGTGTCATTCCTATTCACCTCCAATGCATCCTTCCCCCTTTCTGTACACAGCCTAGCTTTTGTTTAGGGCTCCACCCCTCCCCCACCATTTGTTTACGTGGCCTTGGCAAGGCTCTACCCTGGCCTGAGCCAATTAGCACAACTGCATCTCCTTGACCACAGGGACTGCTTAAGGGATGGGTCTAAGAGAGTCCAGTCTGAGTAAGTCAGAACACTTAACAAGAGCTGCTCAGAGAAACATGCTATTTCCTGCTGCACTTGAAGCTAAGCAGATGTAGGAGACCAGCTTGTCTCAGTTTGCTTGGGACTTTCTGGATTTAAAACTGAAAGCCCCATATCTGGGGAATCCCCTCAATCCCAGGCAAACCAGGATAGTTGGTCACCCTAAGCCAATGTGAGGGTGGGAGCTGCTGTTAAAAGCCATGTGTTACCACATGCAACCTGGCAATGAAACCGAAGAAAAGGAAAAGGAGCTGAGATGGGGAGAAGAAGCCAGCTCCTGGTCACACCTTCGAAACTCCTGCATCTAGCCTGCCTGCAAGCCAGAAGTCCTTGGTGGTAATGGTTATTGTTGTTAGTTGCCATCAAGTAGGCTCTGACTAGTGGCAACTTTATGTATAGCAGAACAAAATGTTGCCTGATCCTGGGCCATCATGATTGCTGGTAAATTTGAGTTCATTGTTGTGGCTATTGGTCAATCCATCGCACTGAGGATCTCCCTTATTTCCATTGGCCCTCTACTTTACTAAACATGATGTCCTTCTCTAGTGATTGGTCTTTCCTGGTGACTCGTCCAAAGTGAGTCAAAGTCTCACCATCCTCACTTATAAGACACATTCTGGTTTTATTTCTTCTAAGAATGAGTTGTTCATTCTTTTGGCAGTCCATTGTATAGCCAATATTCTTCACCAACATCACAGTTTGAATGCATCAATTCTTCTGTCTTCCTTTTTCATTATCCAGAAACCACTGGAGCCTCTCATTATAAGAACCAATATATTCTTTTTTTTTCTTTTTTGCTTTTTCCTCTAACCAGCTTAACTTGGATTTTCTACCACTTGTAACGGGAAGTCTGCTCATTGATAGTCAGGCAATATTGTGCAAGCCTCTTAACCTTTCTGAGCCTCAATTATTTCATCTATAAATCTAGAATGATATGTCACGATGATTAAATAAGATAATGTCTATCTCAAGGCCTAGTATATCACAATTGCTAAATAAGTTTTGTTCCCTTGCCCTTTATAAGCCACAGCATTCAGTATAAACTCTAAACAGTGAGAGCTGGAAAGGAAACAGAGATGGGCTTGTTCTGATAGCTTATTATACAGAGAAAGAAACTAAGACACAGAAGAAAACTGACTTAGAGGAGGCCCTTCAGCAAGGAACAAAGTCAGAACCAGGACCACGTCCGCTAAGTTCCCACCTAAGTCACCACATCATGAACCTGAATCTGGTTTCCTCTTGAGATAACCAATCTGTTGATGGGAGAGGAGGACAAGTCTTTCATAGCCCCAGGATATTGACTATGGGCTATCCTGAGCAGTGTCAAGAATCTGCCCAGAGCAAGAACTTACCTGAACCAATCTGCCTTGCTGGACATCTTTCAGTGCAGTGTCCTCATGGGACACTACCAGTAGGGCTCTTCTCCCATTGCAGGGGTACCTGCCCCAACCATGAGCGAGTCTCTCCTCCGAAGAGCAGACTTAATGCAGACCTGAATGGCCCACTCTTCTGCCAGCCACTCATTAATGAAATGTAGCAATTACCAGTTGGTAATGGTAAGATTCAAAAAACTACCTTTTGGCTTAGTTTTGTTCTTAGGAAAATAAAATTCATTTTTAAAATGAAGCTCCCAGCTGTGTTTATAAATGCCTTTCCCAAAGCAAATTATACTAGAAAAAAATGAAGATGAGAGAATGCAATAACCCTGCACCCTGCTGGATCTGGATTGAGGGGTAGGGAGAGGGACCTGAGAAGGACTCTCCAGTGCTCAGCTGATCTGTCTGCTCATCCCCTAGTTGGGAAGCCAAGCCAGGGGTCCAGGAGGCCATGGGGAGGTGGGGGCCAGCCATCTGCTGGGCTGAGGATTTAGCCACCATGTTCACAGCCTTCTCTGTTACACTCCTCAGTATGGTTTTACTTTAAGCTAACTTGAGATTATAAAAGGAATATTCTTCTTGACTGCCACGTATTTGGGAGGGAAACAGCGATAGCATAGCCAAGTGATTCCCCCAGGACTACTGGACTTGAGCCCAGTTGCTTTAAAAATCTTGGAGGAATATACAGTATTGAAGGGAAGGAATTTTCGTCTCCATAGACTAGCAGTGTAACTGCTGTGTGTTCAGCATTGGAAGGGGGACTGAAGACCCGTGATGCATAACTGTGCCTGCAAGGCTCTTGAGTACAGAGACCATGACTATTCTGCTCAGCACGTATCACAAGACTATGTGGTTGGAACATAATCAATGTGAATAAATGTGAGTTTCGTGTTTGCATTGTCTAAGGGTGTTTTTCATCACATCTCTTAACCTTACCGGTTGGAACGAATTGATAAGTAGGCAAGAGTCAAATCATGATGCAGACATGAGCTTTGTCATTGGTAACGCTGGATTAGAGGGCTTGGCTTGAGCCTAAGGCAAAAAGAAGCTCACTTCTTCTTGTGCTCTGCCCAGTTGGGTCTACTGACCTAGGGAAAAGCACAGCATCTGGGCAAGAGCCTGTTCCCACTCCCAACCTGTAAGGCCAGGTCCTGCCTTGGTTAGCCTCCTGCAGGGAGATGGGAGACATGAGGCCTGTGGATAGGCAGCTCTGAAAGAAAGATCCTCAAAAAGCCTGAGCAACACCTGCCATGCGGTCCCCTTTCCCCATCCCACTCACTGGATAGGTAAACAGATAGACAGATAGATAGATGATAGCTGCCATTGTATTGACTCCAATTCACGGCAACCTCATGCACAACAGATTGAAACATTTCCTGGTTCTGTCATCTTCCCGTCACCAGTATGTTTGAGTCTATTGTTATGGCTACTGTGCCGGTCTATCTCTTTGAGGGTCTCCCTCACCCTCATAGGCCCTCTACTTCACCAAACATGATGTCTTCCTGATGGCGTGTCCAAAGCAAGCAAGACAGACCATGTTCTGTTGTGATCCATAAGGGTTTCATTGGCTAACTTTCAGAAGTAGATCACCAGGCTTTTCTTCCTAGTTTGCCTTAGTCTGGAAGTTCTACTGAAACCTGTCTACCATGGGTGACCATGCTGGTATTTGAAATACCAATGGCATAGCTTCCTGCATCACAGCAACGCACAAGCCACCACAGTATAGCAAAGTGACAGACAGGTTGTGGACTCATCAGATAAATCATCCCTTATCCCACAGGGAAGAAGAAGAGAGTCACAGAGAGAAGTGCTGAAGGAGTTTGTCCCTTGCTTTGTCAAGAGGTTCTATGACATTGTCCTTGGAGTTCAGGACAAGCAAAAGTGCCTTCTCATTTGTATTCTAGGGTCTCCTGGAAATAAACTTCCTAAAAAGAGCTCTCAAACAAACCTACCTTATTCCAAAGTCCAAATGAAAGTAAGGGGTCCTACAGCAAACCTCTCCCACCACCTTATTCTCTGTTGTGATTTTACTATGTTCTTTGATTTTCATGAGTGCAAAATAAACAAAAACATAATTTAAAAAAATTTTAAAATTAGCAACTCTGTTTATATATAACTATCAGTCCAACCCCATGCATCAACAACCAGAGGAGAGGCCGATAGTCTCACTCCTAGAGACCCCACTCTGGGCCAAGTTCAGGGTCAGATTTATGGTGAAGCTAAGGTTGCTTAACTAAGCCTCCAGGTCCCTAGTTAACACAGACCTTGGGAGGGACTCGAGCAATGCATTCACATAGTGGTAGGTTTTTACACAATTTGCAAAGGTAGGCTAATGTAACCGTAATTGGTTAAAAACATTGTCTGTTTCCACTTTTATGTCCCCTGTATCACACTTCCCTTCAAGCTGGGCGGCACTGAAGTGGCCATAGGCATTGGGATCTAGGTAAGGAAAAAATGATTTAGGAGTACGTTGGTTTGGGCTTAGCCACGCTACATTTATATAGCTTGCATTCACTTCTGCATATTGTTAACTATTGTGGAATAGAAATAACTTGCAGGAATATTTTTTCATTTCTTTTAATTTGAATTTTTATTGAGATAATTGTAGATTCACATGCAGTTGTAAGAAATACTGCTGAGAAATTCTTTGTACTCTTTCCCAGTTTCCTTATGGTAATGTTTTGCAAAATTATAGTAGAACATCACAACCAGGATATTGACATTGATACAATCCACTTGTCTTATTCAGATATCTCCAGTTTTACCCATTGCCGTGGAGTCGACCCAGACAGGGCGACCTTATGTGAGCTTCATAGGGTTTTTAATGGCTGATTTTTCAGAAGTAGATCTCTAGACTTTTCTTCCAAGGCACCTCTGGGTAGACTTGAACTTTCAATCTTCTGGTTAGTAGCCAAGCTCATTAACTGTTTGCACCACCCAAGGAATAGAATACACACACAGTATTTTTCCCTTCTATTTACATACAGCTTGCTGATGGTTGTTAACTTTATAAACTTTATTTACAAATTAGTATGGAAGTATTTCAATGTTTTAACTGCTATGCCCCTACTGATGAGGTCCAGCTAAATATAAACCATACCCGTCAGTTAGGGAAGCAAAAACTGGGCAAGGAAACAGAGGCCTTTAACATCAGGCAATTCTTGAGAAAAATAATAAACCTGCTCCTTCAAGTGTACAGCAGAAACTTACAGAAAAAAAAAAAGCACTACTTTGAAGGTCAGTGGCCCAGAATAGACAACAATAAGAACATTATAAATCACTAATAGTTATTAAATCAGAAGGCTTCAGCTACTATTTTCTTCCAAGATGTTTGTGTCAGGCATGCAACATATTAGAGATGAATTCCTGTCTCTACAGGCTCTTTCTGATTTTTGTCTGTGCCCTACCACTGGAAGTCATTGGATAGGCCTCAGAAAGGACCAAAGTTATCGAAGCAACTCAATTCAACTAGCATTCCTTGTGGTGGGGCATTGGGCTAGGGGCTTCCTCTATTGACCTCATGTAAGTTCCTGTGGATACTAAGCTCCTTAGGCCAGCCATAGCTCTCACTTATTTTCAGAGATGGCCCACCAAATTGAAGACTTGCATAGAGAAGTTTGACAACCAACAATCTAAAGGAAACAGCATTCAGTTAAAAAGCAAAACCTCACCAATTCATCACACTGAGGATCCTGGATAACCCAACTTAACTTCTTCTTGCCTCAGATTCCCCATTAGCTTAGTTTCCTCGTACCACTATAACAAAAATACCAGAAGTGGGTGGCTTTAGGAACAGAAATTCATTTGTTGTTGTTGTTGGGTGCTGTCAAGTCAATTTTCAACTCATAGAGACCCCATGTGACAGAGTAGAACTTCCCCACAGGGTTTTCTAGGCTGTAATCTTTGTGGAAGCAGATCACAGGTCTTTCTCCAGCACAGCCTTTGGGTGGGTTCAGACGGCCAACCTTTCAGTTAGCAGCCAAGCACTTAACCATTGTGCCACCAGGGCTCCTTATCCACAGATAAAAAGGTTAGGATTCCAACATATATTTTGGGGGAACACAATTTAATACATAACACTCATTATCTAACCATGATGCCCTTTAAAGTTCTCTGACGCCATCCTCTTCATGTTCTTCAGGGCTCTTTAGAGGCGAAGTCAAGATCAAATCCCTGTTCTGCCATGCACCTGTCACTTGTCTTTTTACCCATGTGTAGTGTGGGGGTTAGTGACACCTCTCTCACAGTGTGTCTCCATGGCTTAAAGGAGGACATGCTCATAAAGCCTAAGCAGAGACCTAGAGCCTAGCAAATTACCAGTGAAAGTAACTATTGCTATTACAAACCAAATCTTGTACATTTTATACCACCAACAAAGAGGAAGTTGCATTCAACATTGAGATTCTGACATTTATTGTCTGTAAAATAACAGTGCCTGTCAGTCCTTCCTACCAGCTGTTTGTTATCATGGGAAAGAGTATGAACGCTCACACTTTTCATTCTCCGTTTGCTATTTATCTTCAGAGTTTTCCCTACACCAGAGAAAAGAAAGCCTTTCATTTCATCCCACCCGTATATGAACAATTTTTGAGAGAGATTAAATTTAAAAGGAAATAGACTATTTTATAAAGCTCTCAAAAATCCAAAGATATATTCCCAAACATGTAAATACTCTGTTAAAATATGATTTGAAACATGAGATCATAAGGCTGTAGTAAGCAAATTAGCAGTATAGACATGATTTCAGGGGAAGAGTTTGTGCTTCAAAAGACTTTTTTGGATTTTTAAAGCAATAACATAATCTAAGTGAGTGTTAAGGATACCGCGTTGTTAATCTTTTTATGAAAGCAGGCCCAGAAAATGTTGTTTGAAAATTTTTTAGCCATTTTAGTATGAGAACCTGAATAATAAAGCTGGAGAAGCCAGTGGGGAACACGTATGGGTTTTATAATCTAAGACAGATTTGGGAACCCACTAGACTTGTAAGGCCCGGACCCTCAGTTTTCTCGTCTGTAAAATGGAGATAATACCTCATTTCAGAGTTGTTATAAAAAAATTAAAGTATGTCAAGAACCTCAGCATTTCCTGACTGAAAAAATAATTATTTTTGTAACATTTCTAATTCATATTCCAATCAGATTTTTTTTCATGCCAGCTGTGTCAATGAAAAAGTTTTATTTTATATGACATGTCATAATGATGTAGACAGTTTTTTCTATTAAAACATTGGAAAAGTACAAATTCATGTGAAAAATTATTTTATTGAGATATTTTAGGCCATGGTTAGCTACTTTAATTTCTCTTATAAAAAGAATTGTTCCCAATTTGATGTAAGAAATCATTCCCTTGATAAATGTAAATACTGGAGCCCAACTTATTTTTCTTATGAAAGATACATTCCTGCCAATAACCCTGACAGTCTTGCCTACAGAAAGTCTTGAAAAATCTAGGCCAATATTGCTTCACAATATTTCTTTTTTCCATTCTTTTATGTTATAATAGGGCTTGAGGGAAGGTAATCAAATATAAAAAAATCATCATGAAGATTTACATTAAAATATTTTTTTTTTGTTAGCCAATTTCAAGGACTTGCTTATTCAGAACACTTACAGTCTTTACCAAAGACATACCAAAAACATATAAAGCATCCTGTGTGGTTGCCAGATTCAAATCTTCACACAACAATAAGACAATGGAATTTTTTAAATGAACCAAATGTCTTTTTTGGCAAAACTATTTCTCTGAGTCATGTGAGTATGTGTTTAATGCTATTGACCAAGGTGGTTTGGTTTTTCTTCACACTCTCCTAGGACTGAATGGGAACCAGGATTTGACAATTTGCCCAGCAGGATTTTTAGAAAGCCGTGTCCCCAGCAGGCAAACTGGCGCTCAGCATCCTCATTAGCATAATTCTGATATGCTTGTCCCATGAGGCGGTTCTTCCAGTCAAGGGTAGAGTCAAAGAAATCAGCAGACCAGAGTCAAAGCCAGATGGAAAATCACAGACTCAAAAACACAAATGACCATTTTCTTAGGGAAACAAAACGCGCTAGGGCACTAATCCACCAGCCGCTGCTTGGAAACCCTATGGGGCAGTTCTACTCTGCCCTATGGGGTTGCTATCGGTAGGAATTGACTTGACGGTAACAGGTTTGGTTTTTTTTTTTGAGCCCTAGGAGCCCTGGTGGCTCAGAGGTTAAGAGCTCAGCTGCTAACCAAAAGGTCAGCAGTTTGAATCCACCAGCTTCTCCTTGGAAACCCTACGGGACACTTTTACTCTGTCCTATAGGGTCGATATGAGTCAGAATTGACTCGATGGCAGCTGGTTTAATAAGGAGTCCTGGTGGCTCAATGGTTAAGTGCTTGGATCCTAACCAAAAGGTTAATGGTTCAAACCCACCAGCTTCTCCAAGGGAGGAAGATGTGGCAGTCTGTTTACTTAAAGATTTACACCCTTGGAAATCCTATGGGGCAGTTCAACTCTGTCCTGTAGCATCACTATGAGTCAGAATCAACTTGATGGTAACAGGTTTGGTTTTCGGGTTTAGGACACGAATAAACTAGCTTTCTTATTTCCCCTGAGAGTTGCTACCTGCTTCTACTTCTAGAAGGTGGGGACAGTGGACCACCATGGATCAGACCCTCTTTGTTTCAAGAAGCTTGCCAAAATAGCCTGTCATGGATTGAATTGTGTCCCCCCAAAATATGTGTCAACTTAGCTAGGCCATGATTCCCAGTATTGTGTGGTCGTCCTCCATTTTGTGACCAGTTGTAATTATCTTCCATTTTGTGATGTACTGTAAATCCTAATCTGTATAAGTTTATCTTCCATTTTGTGATGTACTGTAAATCCTAATCTATATATGTTAATGAGGGAGGATCAGTGTGGGATGTATCTGGAGTCACAGCCTTACTCAAGTCACATCCTTACTCAAGTCACACTCTTGCTTGAGTCACACCTTTTATCTTACAAGACATAAAAGGGAAGAGAAGAGAGCAAAGAGGAGAGGCCCTCACAACCATCAAGAAAGAACAGCTGGAAATGGGGCATGTCCTTTGGACCCAGGGTCCCCTGCACTGAGAACCTCCTAGATCCGGGGGAAGATTGATGCCCAGACACATGGAGATCTCCAAGGAGCACTGAACCCACAGATGTTGAAAGGAGACAAGGATCTTCCCCCAAAGCCAACAGAGAGAGAAAGCCTTCCCCTAGAGCTGGCACCCTGAATTCAGACTTCTAGCCTCCTAAACTGTGTGAGAATAAATTCCAGTTTGTTAAAGCCATCCACTTGTGGCATTTCTGTTATGGTAGCACTAGATAACTAAGACACGGCCCTTTATAAATTTTGAAGCAAGTGTCTTTTGGCTGTTTTGGGGGAAAAATCCAAGTGTTGTTGTGCTTTGCAGTACCCTTGGACTTAAATCATATTTGTAATCAAATGACTTTGTGATTCTAGATTAAACTAGTTTGAAACTGAGTTATTCAGGGTCTAAGGAACATTCCCTGAAATAGGTAAGTGGTCCCAGACATCCTCCATTTTAGGTTCAAATAGAAAAATAATTCTCAGTAAGAACAGATGATCTAAGAACTGATATTTTCCTAAGGAACTGGTCTTCACCATATTTCAAATTGGCAGAGATAGCTTTTTCACAAATCACAAATATACATTGGCCTAGATAAAAACGAGGCCTTCAAATCAAAAGTTTTGCTTAAGTAAGAATGATTTCCATAAACTACATGAGGACACTGGTCTCATATATAATCCTCCATATACTGTGACAGCTCTAAGGGCCAGAACTTGACAGGACTGCCTTGTTATTTCAGTTCTTGCAAGGTTTCCGTCTTTGACAGGGTGCAGCCTTACCACTTTTCTATTGCTCTCTATTAGTGGGAAATATTTGAATTTCCCTTCTCTGACAGGTTTCCACCTTACACAGGGTCTGGCTTTCGCAGCTTCTATTGTATATAATAGACCACTTTTTTTAGTATTTCTAAAGAGTAATTTGGTGATCAAATTTTGATACTATCTTTAAGTCTACGGTGTATTTTTTGTTCCAAAAATAGCAATCTAAAAAAAAAAATTCAGCCTGGGATTAACATAAATTATACATGAATCTGGAATTTGTTTTTGTAATTCCTGTGTCTCCAAACTCCACCTTTGGATCTGATTGCTTCTACAGATCCGTGGTCAGCATTAACACCCAGCATAAATGGATGTAGCTCTTATCAGCCTTCTTACCTGTAATGAGATGGTGAGCCTCCCAAAGAAATGCAACTCAGAAAAATGAATTGGATCTGCCAGAAAGGTATGTGATCCCAGGAAGTAAGTTTTGTCTCTCCACCTTAGCAGGACAAATCATTTTGTCGATTAATGACATCTCTGCTTTCTAAACCAGATAAATTTTACGATATTGGCAGTTTTCCTCTCAAGGCAGTCTTTTACAATCTTCATAACACAAAGTTTTTCCAAGTATATTTTTTTCTTATTTCTAACTTGGGGAACCTGGCTATGGATTTCATCTCTCTGGCCCTGTTTTCCCAATGGCAAAATGTGAAGCTATTAGGAAAGGCCGTCTGTGCAGATTCTTCGTGGGCTGTTGTCCTAGAATTGAAAATTAATCTCCAAAGGGAACCTCTTTAATTAATGGATAAGTGCAGGTTCATTATCTACTTAGGGCCTGTATTCCTTTTCCTTATAACTAAGATGTCTGGGGATACCTCCATGTGTCTTAAAATCTACGTAAGATTGGATCCAAACTCCAGTTTCAGGTCCCGTGCAAGTTCAAACCCACCTTTCATAATTTAAGAAGCCCTGGTGACACATTGGTTAAGCTCTCGGCTGCTAACTAGAAGGTTGGCAGTCTGAACCCACCAGCCACTCTGCAGGAGAAAGATGTGGCAGTCTGCTTCCCTAAAGATTACCACCTTGGAAACCCTATGGGGCAGTTTCACTCCGTCCCGTAAGGGTGCTATGGATTGGAAACGACTCGACAGCAACGAGTTCCATAATTTGGGCAGACTCCCAGGGAAGTTTTTTGTCTCATGAGAGTTTCTGGCCCTTACCTTGACTTGTTCAGTTGATGGACCATCTTGTCACCTCTTACCTCTCCCCTATGGACCCAGATGTGAAGCTCAACCTTTTCTTTCTCCAATTTCTAAAAAAAAAAAAAAAAAAGGGGGGGGGTTAACTTTACTGCAAATTTGAAAGGAATACAGGGAACATATCACCACCCCATCTGTCTGGCTTGAGACCTTGTGGGCAAAATTGCAGTGTTAACAAATTATAGACCATGTTCACAACCATTCAGCTATTTTCAGCAGTGGAAGTTACATTTGAAAACCAGTTGTAAGGTTCTTTCTATACATTTCTGAAGCACCAAGTAGCACCTGATCATCCTGGCAACTCAGCACGGTCAACCTGATTATTACTTTAGTCACTTTTTTATCACCAGTGATGAGTTAAGGCTAAGGAGTGCCTGTCGACTGTTTTATCTGTCTTATTTGCCATGATATTTGCTACGAATAAAGGAGGCATATGTGATTTCTATTCTTTTTACTATTATCTAGCACTAAATGTTCCTAAATGGAATATAATTGATTTTGTTAATTTTCTTTTGATTTTTTATTAATTTATAAATGGCTTTTGATGTCAACATTAACTCAAACTGGATTCTTGGTAGAATTTTACAAGTATTTTCTAGAAATAAATACAACACTTACTAATAGAAAACATCTATTTATATTTAAACATAAATAAATAAGCTTTAAATAATTTAAATAAATAGACTTTAAAGGTTTTTAAAAGCTTTTATAGCTTCAGAATATCAATTTTCAAAATATTTTGAATATATATGAATGTAAATATAATCGGTATTGTGTGAAATTTTAGACTGTTGATTATAGAACTAAATGAAAATTTACATTTCAATATCTCTTATTTCGATTACGAATGTTTAGTTTTTCAATATTCTGATGCATTTTAGTTTTTAACGTTCTTAAAAATGCAGTCAATCTAAAAAATTTGCAAAGCCTAAAAAAGGCCTACAATCTTCTGAAGTATCTTTAATTTAAATAGATTGACATTTTTCTGACATTTATTTTCTCATTTTGTAGCTAGAACTTTGATTAAAACCAGAATGTCATTAGACTCACAAGATCAACAGAGAAGTCCAAAAAATGGTTAGGGCTCTAATTAGACAATATAATGAGGATTTTCACAAACTCGAATTCATGAGACTTAATCATTCTTCTCTTCCTCTGCTTAAGTGGCTTTTTTGCATGCTCAGGCTATCAAGAAAAGCAATGAATCCAAGCAACCCAAGGCTCCAGGACCTTATACAAAACATCCGTCTCGCAAAGAAAAGGATTTGAACATTTCTAAGCATCACTGAGTACAAAACGGTAAACAAAGGTTTTTGTTTATTTGTCTGTGACATCGGTCTCAGTAGTACCAGACAGAATTCTAGAAGCTACTAGTTACAGTGTCTCACAATTAACCTCACCAAAAACCAAATCCGTTGCCATCGAGTCAATTCCAACTCATAGCTACCCTGGAAGACGTAGTAGAACTGCCCCATAGTGCTTCCGAGGAGCAACTGGTAGATTCGAACTGCTGACTTTTTTGGTTAGCAGCTGAGCTCTTAACCACTGTGCCACCGGAGCTCAGATAATGCCAAAATTCCCTCTGGGAACTGCATATCATTCATTTGACCAGCCTGCATGAAAATCCTCAACCCTGTGTTTGAGAAGTAATTGTAATAGTAACCTCACAACATTAAGCCACATGGGATAACGATAACTCTAATCTAAAATAATATTACATTTTAAAATTTTCATCACAGAATGATGGATTTATAGCTGTTATTATAGGAATGCAAGAAGGAAAAGTGTTTGAGATTGGACTGAGTTTTTAAAGAATTGAGAGTGAGGTACATACATACAATGGACTACTACTCGGACTAGAAGAAACAAAGTTTTGATGCGTGCTACAATATGGATGGAGCTTGAAGACTTTATGCTGAGTGAAATCAGTCAATGGCAAAAGGACATATATTATATAACCTCACTTATATAAAAAGACAAAAGGCAAATGTACAGAGACAAAAGTTTATTAGTGGTTACCAGGGGTGGGAAGGGGTTAATGGTGATAGAGAAATCACTTTAAGAGTAGAGTTGCACAACCAATTATTTTAATTGCTGTCAATAAGTGGTACACCTGTAAAAAGCTGAACTGACAAAAGTTGTGTGATAGATATATTTACAAGCACAAAAAAAAAAAAAAAAAAAAAGAGCAGCTGCTGAAGCTGATTACGTACAACCAAAAACCTTATGGGATTTGGTTCCTTGATTTGGAGGTTTAGGGTCATGGTTTCATGGAACATTCCAGTTAATTGGCCTAGTATCATGTTTACTTCTTCTATTCTACCTCCTAGTTTGTTGCTTAGTGCCTGGGGTCTTAAAAGCTTGCAAATGACCATCCAAGCCACAAAAATTGGTCTTTATTCGCCTGAAGCAACAGAGGAAGAAGGAGACTCAGGAATAAGAGGAAGATACGGAATGTGTGGCTAATTTCCTTCTTGAATAACTGTCTCCTTTGCCATGAAACCAGAAGAACTAGACAGTGCTTGGCTACCATTACAGAACATTTTGATCAAAGATTCTACAGAAGATTCTATAGATTCAATTCTATTAAAGATTCTATCAGGAATTCTAAAGATTCCTGATCAAAAGAGGGAAAATGTAGAACAGAATTTCAAATTCTCATAGACTCCAGACTTCCTGGAGCCAAGCGAGCTGGATGAACCCCTGAAACTATTGCCCTGAGATAAACTTTAGAACTTAAACCAAAAATATCCCCTGAAGTCTTCTTAAAACCAACCAATAGTTTAGCTTAACTAGTAAAAAATATCTGCCTTAAGCATTATGCTCTTTTAAGAACTGTCTATATGGGATCTAACTGACAACAGCAACTGGAAAGATTAGATAAGAACCTTGGGGGGCAGTGAGTTTATGTCAATGGGGGAGGAACAACTCAAAAAAGGAGAGTGAGAATTGTTGCACAACTCAAAAAATGCAGTCAATGTCACTGAATTTACACGTAGAAACGGTTGAACTGGTGTATGTTTTGCTGTGTATATTCTCAACAACAACAAAATAAAATTTTAAAAAATGAATTGAAAGTGAGTAGGAAGTTACAAAATTGTCAAAACTTAATGACAAAAGATGTCATTGAGGGACCTTCTGCCCAACAGAGAAGGAACATTCAACACAGCATAGGTGGAGACACTGATCAAAGAAAAGTAGAACAATGTGTTTATACTCCACGATTTGAAACTGTTCACTAACCTGGCTATACAGTTGTCATGGTTTGAATTATGTCCCCCCAAAAATGTGTGTAGCAATTTGGCTAGGCCATGATTCCCAGAATTGTGTGGTTGTCCTCCATTTTGTGATTGTAATTTTATGTTAAAGAGGATTAGAGTGGAATTGTGACACCACCCTTACTCAGGTCACATGCCGGATCGAATGTAAAGGGAGTTTCCCTGGGGTGTGGCCTGCACCACCTTTTATCTCTTGTAAGAGATAAAAGGAAAGGGAAGCAAGCAGAGAATTGGGGGACCTCATAACATCAAGAAAGCAGTGCTGGGAGTAGAGCGCGTCCTTTGGACCAGGGTCCCTGTGCAGAGAAGCTCCTAGTCAGGGGGAACACTGAAGAGAAGAAGGCCAACAGAGAGAAAAAGACTTCCCCTGGAGTTGATGCCCTAAATTTGGACTTTTAACCTACTTAAACTGTGAGGAAATAAACTTCTCTTCTTTAAAACCATCCACTTGTGATATTTCTGTTATAGCAGCACCAGATGACTAAGACAATGGTGAATTATATAATGGTGATGATAGTAATAACCATCTCATATGGACCTTATGAAGGTCCTTGGGTAGCACAGTTTGCTCTTGGTTGCTAACCAAAAGGTTGACAGTTCAAACCCACCCAGTGGCACCGTGGAAGAAAGGTCTGGCAATCTGTTTCCATAAAGATTACAGACAAGAAAACCCTATGGAACTCAGTAACACATAGGGTCGTTATGAGTTGGAATCAACTCAACAGCAACAGGTTTGGTTCTGTTTGGATTTGGTGGATCTTATGAGGATTAAATGGCAAAGAGTCTTTCAGCTGCCTGTCACACAGTAAATATAAAAAATGAGGGTAGAGGGAGGAAAAGCAGGAGGAATGGAGACAAGAAGGAGAAGAGATGTGTTGTAGCTAAAATTACCATCTGGGTTTCTGGGATATTCCATTCATGGTGCTCTGAGAGTGTGCATTGCACTGTGTTATGGGTAATGATTTAGATGCTGAGCTTGCTTGCTTCAGTGGACAGGAATCACGAGAAATCACCACCATCTCTCAGGGTGCCTGGTGCATAGTAGCTGCTCATAAGATGTTACCGAACAGTTGGCAAAAGACAACCCAGACACACTCAGAGATGCCCGGTGGCCCACGGCCATGCCAGCCAGCATTATTAGAAGATACTCCCTGTGCCCCACTGCCGCACACTCTCCTGCCAACCCAGAAGAGAGGTTCCGACGAGACTCTGCTGGAAATATCAGCTCTGCCTGTATAAACATTGCTGGTCGTCTTAGTCCCCAGATAACTACTACTTTGTGCCTGAGAGAACTGAAGTAAAATTTTTTCTCCAATAATTTCAGAAAAGGTTGAGAGAGGTTTCTGGCTAATTGTCATGCTCAGTAACTCCTGCTATGGTGACCTTCCCATCAGAAATGCCACAAGTAACTGACATGGCAGCTTTTGTTTCATTACCCAGTCAGGGTAGGTCCACAGACGAGTGTCAAGCAGTCACTCAGTCTTCAGCCATCTGCCCTTCCCTTCCCAATATCCACTTTGCAGAGGTGGAGGTGGGGCCTCCAGCTCTTGCAAGCTTGATCTTTCCTAGACGCCAGCTGGGAGGAAATCCTAGAGGCAATATTAGTGTAATGATTCTATAATGCCTTGGTTACTTATTAGTTGTGTGGCTTTGGGCAGGATTTTTTAAGTCTCAGGGCCCGCTTCTGGAAATGGAGATAATCATAGAACCTATCTCAAAGGGCTGGTGAGAGAATTTAGTTAGATAATGCATATAAAGTACTGGAGTCCCTGGGTGGAGCAAATCATTAACACCTTCAGCGGCTAACCGAGAAGTTGGAAATTCAAGTCCACACAGAGGCACCTTGGAAGAAAGGCCTGGCGCTCTACTTCTGAAAAATCAACCACTAAAAACACTATGGAGGACAGTTCCACCCTGATGCTCATAGGGTTGCCATGAGTTGGAATCAACTCAACAGCAACATTTTTTTTTTCCTTAAGGACTCTTACTCAGCCTTTCAAACTCAGTTCAAGCATCACCTTCCCAGGAAGCCTATTGTGACCCTTGCCCCACCCCCATTGCCCCAGAGGGATGTTGAGTGCCTCTCCCACAGGCTCTTCTAGCAGCCTGCACCTGCCTTCCTTATATTTGTCACTCCAAACAGCACATGTTGACTTACCAGTCCATTTCCCTCTCCACACTGAGATTCCGAGAAGCAATGAATTTTATTCATCTTTGTTTGCCAGGCACAATGTAGATGCTTGATGAAAGTTAGTTTAATTAATTTAGTAATAAATTATATACCAAAAAAGCCCATTGCCGTCGAGTCGATTCTGACTCATAGTGACCCTATAGGACAGAGTAGAACTGCCCCATAGGGTTTCCAAGGCTGTTAATCTTTATGGAAGCGGACTGCAACATCTTTCTTCTACAGAGCAGCTGGTGCATTCGAACCACTGACCTTTCAGTTAGCATCTGAGTGCTTAACCACTGTGCCACCAGGGCTTCTTATAAATTATATAGAGATCAAAATAACATTCATCTATTTTGGTCTTGACACTTTTTGTAAATAGACACTGAATCACAATAGACATTAAAACAGTGGTCTTCAGTCAACTTCAACCCCCTCCCCATTCATGCATAATATAACCTAATTACACAAAAAGTTTTTTTAAAGTTAACCAAAGTTTATTCATTGCTGGGGAAGGGTGGGGAGAGAGGGAGAGGGAAACAAAGACTCAGTGCTTAAGGGACACTGAACTGCTGTTAAGGGTGATGGAAAAATTTGGGAAAGGGTAAGGGTGATGGTTGAACAGCATGCTGAAGATAAGTTAATGTCATTGAATTGTACATGTGGAGAATGTAGAAATGGTAAATGTTTTGTTACATAATATATATTTACTAGAAAAAAAAGGGGAGGAAAGGCAATACAATATCCTAACAGAAATATAAAGCAAAAGTAAAATAAAAGTAATCTGTGGTAAAATGGCATCAATTCGTTATGTAAGTGCCTCATCCCGACTGGTATAAAGATCTAGGGAAGCTGGGAGATGCTTGTCCAGGGCATCTCTGTAAATGTGTCAGCTGCAATGCAGACTGGTCCAAATGTGTGGCACTGGCAACTCAATATCACAAAGGGCTTTGCCATTTGTCATGGAATTTACTATATCAGTTAACAACTCTTGGTAACATTTTGAATAGAAGACTCAGATAATTATATATACTGCCTATGTAATACCCACACATGGGTGTTCATGGAATAATCAATTGTCAAAGGAATACAGGTCAGTTCTTTGATGTGCAGCATTTTTCCATGCATTTTAGGACTTCTAGCCTCCCTGGCCCCCACCCACGAAATATCACAACCAAAAACCCTCCCACAAAGTTCCAAATCCCACCTAGGGAGCGACACCCTCCTGACAGAGAACCACTGCACTAGACTAACCAGTGATTTATCTCAAACATTTTCTATTGGTAGGATTATCCTGTTTCTCTCTTAATAACAAATTGTAGGAGTCCCTGAGTGGTGCAAACCAGGTGGTGCTAACCAAGAGTTTGAAGACTCAAGTCCACTAGAGGTACCTTGAAAGAAAGGCCTGGTGATCTATTTCCAAAAAATCAGCCATTGAAAACCCTATAGAGCACAGTTCTACTGTGACACACATGGGGTCATCATGGGTTGGAGTTGACTCGACTTGACAGCAACTGGCTTAACATATTATATCAGTACTTTTCTTTTTTCTGGACTAATTAGAAATTTGGAAACTATTCTGAGTAGATATTTTAAAAAAATCGCTGGAAACTCAAGACAATCAAAACTTCTGATGTGGAGCAAAAGCTGTTGGAGTCCAACATTCTGACAGCTCTCAACACCAGGCGGGGGCTGGGACTGCTCTCTCCCACTGTGCCTCCTTACTTCTTACAATTTGCACCCATAGGTCGCCATCAGGAACAAGGTAAAAGGCTACCTTGGAACAAGGCCACCAGGAACAAGGTAAAAAAAAAATCACTAAAGCCATTGGTAGCCCTAAGGTCAAAGGCTTCTTGCAGACTTCGATTCAATTACTGGGTTATTTCAGTTCCCAAAGGGAAATAGATAAAGATCCAGATGTAAGCAGCTTCAGATTCATATTCTTTAATTCTCAAGAGCCATGCTCTGTTTCCACAGCACTATTTTACATGCATATTTTATGAGTCTCTTGATGGAAATCTAAACCTTGAATGTTCTTCCATAAACCATTAATCTTTGAAACACAATTTGAGAAAAGGCTGTGTGGCAATCAAGTGCTAGGATCCAGAATTGATGAAAAACAAAAGAGGCCTTGGATTTTGAGAAGAAGAGCCTGCAGGCTCAAGCTCCTCCTATCACCATGGTAACACACACACACAGAGGTGGTACAGCCCCATGAGAGCGTACCCTCAGGTATCCTTTGAAACTAGAGGTCATTTAAGGTTACCTAGCAGGCAATAAAAATAAAGAAGGAAGGAAGGAAGGAAAATTAAAAGGTGTATGCCATTCCCTGGAAGTCAGAGAAACACATTACAGAAAATCATAGTTCCCTAAGAAAATGTCCATCTTTTTTTTTTCTTGTTTTGTGGGGATGCCCTCCCAAGTAAAAAGATTGATTACTCTTTCCACACTTGTCAGTCTTGGACTTTATGTGTTAATGTCAGTTTATCAATATGTATTTATTGAGTATGTAGTGTTTATACAACAGTATGGGAGAATACAAAAGATAGTGAAAACACATTGTCCCAGGATTCAAGGCAATTGCAATCAAATTGAGAAACAAAATATATAATTTTGAAAGCATTTAAGAATATTCTTATGATAAATAGTCTCCAAAGATTGTTCCAGCAATTCCTTTGCTCTTGACATGCAGGCTGCTCCATCCTTCAAGAGATGGAGTCCATTTCCCCTCTCTTTTTGTCTGGGCTAGCCTTATGATTTGCTTTGCCCAATATGGCAGAGGTGATATTCTAGGACTTCTGAGTCCAGGTTTTAAGAATAGAGGTTCTGCTTCCTCTCTATGGGAAGCCAGCCACAACGTAGTAAGTCCAACAACTCTGAAATCATTCTGTGAGGACACCTGAGCTAGCCACACGGAGAAAGAAAAGAGAGATGCCCTACTAGCCCTTAGCTGTTTCATCCATACCAACTCAGGCTCCAGACACAGGAGTGAAGAAGCCATCTTGGACATATGTAGACAAATTTAAGAACCAGAGATAGTCACACCAGAAATAAATGACCTCGAATGACAATGGTCCTTTGAACTGTTCAGTAGCTTAAGAACACTCTGCCTAATATGTGCCATCTAAGAATACCCCAGTTTGAGGACATTACATCTGAGAGTGGACCTGAGCCTTTAGAATTTTTAAGCTCACCTAAAAACTGCATCTCTTAATGACACAGTGAATGACTGACTAATCATTTTGATTATGCTTCATTACAATAGTGAAGCAATTAATGGTAATCAGCCACATTCTATTTTTTTTAAGTGTAATGATGAAAATTAACAATGCTACAAGCAAATTCCAAATTTCTATCCCCGTATAGACTGGGCAAGAGTGCACAATATCCATCATAATCTCTTCTTGATTGACTGGACTTGACCTTCAAAGTAGAAGTAAGGGAAGTTAAAGAGAAAAGAGGAAAAGACATCCATCCCCTCAAGGCCAAGAAAGAGAAAAGATAAGTAAAACCTGAGATTTTTGCAACAGAGGAAGCACTAGACACGCACATACATTCAAAACCTAATCTGCCACTTAGCTCTCAAAAACAAAAAAGTGCTCAGAAATAAAGCCTTTAGGACCAAAGTGGCAAACTGAGTACATGTAGCTTCCTTTTCTCCTGCTCTGAATCCCATAAATTGCAGAAAAGATTTTTTTAATAAGAAAATCATAACAGCAGTAGAAAACAATAAAGACTACCATTGCTGTTGTTAGATGCTGTTGAGTTGGTTCTAACTCATAGCGACCCTATGTACAACAGAACGAAATACTGCCAGTCCTGCACCATCCTCACAATCGTTGTTATGCTTGAGCCCATTGTTGCAGCCACTATGTCAATTCATCTCATTGAGGGTCTCCCTTTTTCTTGCTGTCTGCTTTACCAAGCATGATGTCCTTCTCCAGGGACTGGTCCCTCCTGATAACACGTTCAAAGCACATGGGAAGAAGTCTCGCCATCCTTGCTTCTAAGGAACATTCTGGCAGTACTTCTTCCAAGACAGATTTGTTTCTTTTTCTGGCAGTCCATGGTATACTCAATACTCTCCGTCAACACCATAATTCAAAGGCATCAATTCTTTTTTGATCTTCCTTATTCATTTTCCAAAAATTAATTGTCATTAGTAAATCAAAAATTTTGAGGAGTTTATTAATGATGGAAAACAGATGATGTTAGACTAAAAATAAGCAAGACCAGAGAAAATCAAAGCCAAAACATGTGTAAGAGGATACTGCTCCAGATGTACACTGGAGTGGTCCTATGAGTGCTCTAAATTCATCAATATCTATAAAGAGTAGGAGGGAGCCCAGACATCATTAGGGTAATTATGGAACAACTGCATTTAGAAGAGCTGCACTTATCCTCCCTTACACATGCAAAGATCCAGACAGTAATATGTATACACAGGTAAGAAAGAAAAAAAATTTAAAGCATAGCTAACATTTGTCAATAATCACAGTAAAGCGAACAGGTTGAATTTTTCCTGTTAAAAAATAAAGACTCCCATATTGACTTTAAAAATATTTTATTTGCCATTTATAATAAACATACCCCAAGTAAAATGAAACATAAAGACTGAAAATTGAAGAGTGGTTTAAAAAGTTATATCAAAAAGGCAGAAAATGTGTCAACATTAACATCAAACAAAATATAGTCCAAGTCAAAAAGCATTGAAAGGGAAGAATTTGGCCCATTATTGTTTATTTTATAAAATATAATACTCTGTGAAATTATAACGCAAAGTTCATAAACTGTTATGCAGATAGCTCAGTAGCTTCAGATATTGTGACTTTAAACTTGGATTTTCCCTGGTGAAACCCAAAAAGTGGATATATAATTGAACCTGCTCTCTTTATCCCCACCAGGCTAGGCAAGGTGGTCCCAAGTGGCCTCTTAGGGCACTGTGTGCCCTGTCTTACGGTAAGAGGGGAAAAAATGACAACGGCAAGCAGAGCATTTTTCTAGATACAGCTATTATTTATTTGTGTACCTGATACAATATCCAAGAGGACTTTCATCAACTTCACAAGATGTGGGGACTGTGTAAAAGCCTGGTTGTCTCCAAACAAGTACTTTTTCAGTTCTGTATTTGGAGGAACTTTCTGTTGGTGAGGCCACCGGTAGACTGGGATGCCTCAAGAGGGAGTAAGTCCTCTTCTTCTTGATAAATCCAAGCCTCCACTGGAGACAAGCTGGCAGTAGTGGTATATTAAGTCCATGAGCATCAAGTAGGTGATCAAACTAGACTATGTGTTTGTTTGTTAGTTTTTCCTTATAATGGTAGAAACTTAATTGTCTCTTAGACAAAAGTTGAGAGGCAATGGTCTGGGGGTAGTAAGATGCAGGGACCCAGACTCTTTTTATTGTGTTGCTGTGCCATGTGTGGTCTCTATAGCAAAGTCACCTCATGATCTAAGATGCTTGTTCCAGCCCTAGTCATCAGGTCTTTATTCCAGCCAACAGATAGGGAAGGTGGAAGTTGCATATATTAATTACATGCCATTGACCAGAACTTAGTCACAAGTTTACAGATAGCAGCAAGAGAAGCTGGAAATTTTAATGTTTATTTATGGAAGCCTTATGCTCAGCTTAAAATTGACAGTTTTATAGTAATAATAAAAAAAACTAATAATAACAACATTATTATAGAAGAGGAATTGGATAGTGGAGGGAAACTAGTAGTCTTTGTTTCAAGAGGGTCTTTGAAAACTTAATGCAATTTTGAGGATAATGTCTTAAATATACAAGTTACTGTTTGGAAGTGAAACAAGATTTCTTTAGGATTATATCTACTGTAACAGAATTCATAGAATTAAGCTATGAATTAGTTAGTTTACTGGTGAGTCTAAAACTAGATGGTTTTAACTAGATTGTTTTTCTAAACCCACAAATCTGTGACTTTAATAAATACGAATTGAAATTACCACAATCAAAGCTAGCTAATAAAGTAGGGAAGTTAACCTGTAGATTTGAATAGTGGACTTTTGGAGACAAGGGAAAGTCCAAGGACTCTTCTCCAATCTGCTGGTATTAGCAAGATTGGTATGTCTGAACTGGGGTAAATTAAATTATACTTTGCAAATATTTGCTCCCCTCGTGCCCCACCCCACAGGAAACGGCATAATTCCCAGCCTTGGTCATAAGACTTGCTTAGACCAATAGAGCATCAGTGGACATGTCAATTGCCATGTTGGAGGAGAAGATACTTTAAACATGATTTGTGGTCTAGCTAGGCATCTTGCTCCTATGTCTTTGCCACAAAAAGGGTATAACCTAGATAGGGGCTGCTGGTTCAGTCTAGGTGTGGAAAAGAGAGGTTATGTGGAGCAGACCTCCAAGAGTCCTTTGACCTCCCTGTAACATGAACAAAAGATAAATGCATATGGCAAGCCACTGAGATTTGGAGGTTTATTATGGAGCACGATTCACTGAAAGCTGACTAATATACCAGTTAACCAGCAAATCCAATAGTAATTAACTAACAAACCTTTGAAAACCACAGAGCTTCATGCTGAAGGAAGAGGAACTACACCAACCATTTTCAATGAGCAGTTGCATGGCATTAACAAATCAGGGCAGGTCAGGACGATATAAAGCACAGGGATAAGGAGAACCACCCACGCTGGGTGATGCAGGACCCAGAAACAACTCATGGCTGGGATGAGAAGAGCACTTGAGTGGTCAGCCCTGTCCCTTCCATGCTTATGTTCAAAGCTCTTGGGGTTTCCACAGAGAAATCAACTCATATAATCATGGTGTTGTAAGACATTCTTATAAACAAAACCCCCCAAGTATCTGGCAGTTTGTTGTACTATGGGGGCTTGCATGTTGCTGTGATGCTGGAAGCTATGCCACCAGTATTCAGATACCAGCAGGGTCACCCATGGTGGACAGGTTACAGCTGAGCTTCCAGGCTAAGACAGACTAGGAAGAAGGACCCGGCAGTCTTCTGAAAAGAATCAGCCAATGAAAAGCTTATGAACTGCAGCAGAGCATTGTCTGATATAGTGCCAGAAGATGAGCCCCCCCAGGTTGAAAGGCACTCAAAAGACAACTGGGAAAGAGCTGCCTCCTCAAAGTAGAGTCGACCTTAATGACATGGATGGAGTCAAGCTTTTGGGACCTTCATTTGCTGATGTGGCACGACTCAAAATGAGAAGAAACAGCTGCAAACATTCATTAATAATCAGAACATGGAATGTACCAAGTATGAATCTAGGAAAATCGGAAATCATCAAAAATGAAGTGGAACGCATAAACATCGATATCCTAGGCATTAGTGAGCTGAAATGGACTGGTATTGGCCATTTTGAATTGGACAATCACACAGTCTACTATGCCGGGAATGACACTTGAAGAGGAATGGTGTTGCATTCATAGTCAAAAAGAACATTTCAAGGCCTATCCTGAAGTACAACGCTGTCAGTGATAGGATAATATCCACACACCTACAAGGAAGACCAGTTAATATGACTGTTATTCAAATTTACACACCAACCACTAAGGCCAAAGATGAAGAAGTTGAAGATTTTTACCAGCTTCTGCAGTCTGAAATTGAATGAACATGCAATCAGGATGCATTGATAATTACTGGTGATCAGAATGTGAAAGTTGGAAACAAAGAAGAAAGATCAGTAGTTGGAAAATATGGCTGGCCTTGGTGATAGAAACAATGCTGGAGATCACATGATAGAATTTTGGAAGACCAATGACTTATTCATTGCAAGTACCTTTCTTCACCAACGTAAACGGCAACTATACACAGGGACCTCACCAGATGGAATACACAGGAATCAAATCGACTATATCTGTGGAAAGAGACGATGGAAAAGCTCAATATCATCAGTCAGAACAAGGCCAGGGGCCGACTGCGGAACAGACCATCAATTGCTCATATGCAAGTTCAAGTTGAAACTGAAGAAATTAGAACAAGTCCATAAGAGCCAAAGTATGACCTTGAGTATATCCCACTTGAATGTAAAGATGATCTCAAGAATCAATTTGATGCAATGAACACTAATGACCAAAGACAAGATGAGTTGTGGAATGACATAAAGGACATAATATATGAAGAAAGCAATAAAAAGAAAGAAAAGACCAAAATGGAAGTCAGAAGAGACCTGAAACTTGCTCTTGAACATCGAGCAGCTAAAGCAAAAGGAAGAAATGATGAAGTAAAAGCACCGAACAGAAAATTTCAAAGGGTGGCTCGAGAAGACAAAGTAAAGTGTTATAATGACATGTACAAAGAGCTGGAGATAGAAAACCAAAAGAGAAGAACACACTCAGCATTTCTCAAGCTGAAAGAACTGAAGAAAAAATTCAAGCCTCTAGTTGCAATAGTGAAGGATTCTATGGGGAAAATATTAAATGACGCAGGAAGCATCAAAAGAAGATAGAAGGAATACACAGTCATTATACCAAAAAGAAGTGGTCATGTTCAAACATTTCAAGAGGCAGCATATGATCAGGAACTGATGGTACTGAAGGAAGAAGTCCTAGTTGCACTGAAGGCATTGGCGAAAAACAAGGCTCTAGGAATTGACGGAGTATCAATTGAGACGTTTCAGTTAACGGATGCAGCGCTTTAAGTGCTCACTCATCTATGCGAAGAAATTTGGAAGACAGTTATCTGGCCAATTGGCTGGAAAGATCCATATTTATGCCTATTCCCAAGAAAGGTGATCCAACCAAATGCATAAATTATTGAACTATATCATTAATACCACAAACAAGTAAAATTTTGCTGAAGATCATTCAAAAGCAGCTGCAGCAGTATGTTGATAGGGAACTGCCAGAAATTCAGGCTGGATTCAGAAGACATGGAACCAGGGATATCATTGTTGATGTCAGATGGATCCTGGCTGAAAGCAGAGAATGCCGGAAAGATGTTTACCTGTGTTTAATTGACTATGCAAAGGCATTCAACTGTGTGGATCATAAGAAATTATGGATAACATTGAGAAGAATAGGAATTCCAAAACACTTAATTGTGCTCATGAGGAGCCTACACACAGATCAAGAGGCAGTTGTTCAGATAGAACAAGGGGATACTGTGTGGTTTAAAGTCAGGAAAGGTGAGTGTCAGGGTTGCATCCTTTCACCATACCTATTCAATCTATATGCTGCGCAAATAATCCGAGAAGCTGGACTATGTGAAGAATAACACGGCATCACGATTGGAGGAAGACTCATTAACAACTTGTGTTATGCAGATGACACAACCTTGCTTGCTGAAAGTGAAGAGGACTTGAAGTACTAATGAAGATCAGAGACAACAGCCTTCAGTATGGATTACACCTCAACATAAAGAAAACAAAAATCCTCACAACTGGACCAATAAGCAACATCATGATAAATGGAGAAAAGATTGAAGTTGTGAAGGATTTCATTTTACTAGGATCCACAATCAACACCCATGGAAGCAGCAGTCAAGAAATCAAAAGATGCATTCCACTGGGAAAATCTGCTGCAAAAGACCTCTTTTAAGTGTTGAAAAGCAAAGATGTCACCCTGACCCAAGCCAGGGTATTTTCAATGGCATCATATGCATGCGAAAGCTGGACAATGAATAAGGAAGACAGAAGAAGAATTGACGCCTTTGAATTGTGGTGTTGGTAAAGAATGTTGAATATAACATGGACTGCCAGAAGAATGAATATATCTGTCTTGGAAGAAGTACATCCAGAATGCTCCTTAGAAGCAAGGATGAGAAGACTGAGTCTTACATACTTTGGACATGTTGTCAGGAGGGATCAGTCCCTGGAGAAGGACATCATGCTTGGTAAAGTACAGGGTCAGCGAAAAAGAAGAAGACCCTCAATGAGATGGATTGACACAGTGGTTACAACAATGGGCTCAAGTATAACAATGGTTGTGAGCATGGCTCAGGACCAAGCAGCGTTTCGTTCTGTGGTGCATGGGGTCGCTATGAGTCGGAACCAACTTGACAGCACCTAACGACAACGACAACATAAGCAGAACAGTGTAGTTAGTAAGTAAATGGTGTCTAATATTCAACGTACCCAGACCAAGGAATATCTTGCTCTGGATTTATTTAATGTAATCATCCAGACAATGGCAAGAGAAAAATAAGATCAGAACTCAAGTGGTAACTTCAATGTCTACATGCTTATGAAAGAAAAAGGTTTAAGAAAAACTTTCTTCCTCAACTCTTGTGTTTTCTTTTGGACTATTTTTTGGTTTTGCTTTGTTTGTTTGTTTCTTGGGAGGGGGAGGTGTTTTTTTCCTTTCAAACACAGAAGGAAAGTGCCAAAAAATTCACTTTCTAGACAGGTGGGTAACATGTTACAAAAAATTTTTCTCTGAGCTCTTAGTCACTGGACTTCAAAGAAAACTTCAATCTCAAAGCCATTATATGTTTTCCAGAATATATATATATTTGCATATATATATACATATATATATACATATATATATATAAAACCCATTGCCATTGAGTTGATTCTGACTCATAGCGACCCCATAGGACAGAGTAGAATTGCCCCATAGGGTTTCGAAGGAGCTGGTGGATTCAAACTGCCACCTTTTTGGTTAGCAGCCAAGCTCTTTAACCACTTCACCACCAGGGCTGCATATATATATATACATATATATATGTATGTATGCATATATATGCATATGTGTGTGTATATATGTATGTATATATATATGCATACATGGAAACCCTGGTGACATAGTGGTTAAGAGCTACAGTTGCTAACCAAAAGGTCAGCAGTTCGAATCCACCAGCTGCTCCTTGGAAACCATATGGGGCAGTTCTACTCTGTCCTGTAGGGTCACTATGAGTCAGAATTGACTCGACAGCAATGGTTTGTTTTTTAACAGGTTAAGTGAGTTAATAAAGCATTTAGAACAGTACTTGACATATAGTAAGTGCTCAATAAATGTCCATTATTATTGAATATAGCTTTGACATCTATACCCAGAGAGACAGCCAACAGGCTGTCACCCTTGGTGCAGACATGCACTAAGCTTTGGTTTGGGAGTCCTGGCAGCTTGGCAGCCTTTTGCTGAAGGCCCATCCAGTCTGGAACAGTAGTAGGGCTCACTCTTGACTATTATAAGAAGAATATAAAGCTTACCTTATCTCAGCACTGTCCAATCATGAAAGAAAACAAGAGAAAACGTTCATATCACAAGGTCAAGTCATCAATAAGCGTACCACCTCATTCATTAATTCGTTCATTCATTGAACAAATATTGAGTTCTTACTGTGTGCCAGGCACAGTGTAGGAGCTGGGGATACAGCAGTAGAAAAAAATGCAAATCCCTGTCTGTCTTAGTTATCTAGTGCTACTATAACATAAATACCACGAAGGGGTGACTTTAACATACAGAAATTTATTTCCTCACAGTTTGGGGGGCTAGAGGCCCAAATTTGGGGTGCCACCTCTAGGGGAAGGCTTTCTCTCTCTGTCAGCGCTGGGGGAAGATCTTGTGTTTTTTGAGCTTCTGTTACTCAGCAATCTTCATGCGGCTTGGCATCTATCTCTGTCCCTCTCTGCTTCTTAATCTACTCCTTTTATATCTCAAAAAAGAATGATTCAAAACACTACCTATACTAATACTGCCTAATTAACATAAAAAAGAAAACCCATTTTCAAATGAGATTATAACCACAGGTATGGGGTTAGGATTTACAACACACATTTTTCGGGGACACAATTCAATCCATAACACTACCATTTGAGAGTTTACATTCTAGTTGGGAGAGATATGATAAATAAAATAAGTAAATTATTCTTAAAAATATAACTCACAGACAATTAGCCCCTGCTTCAGTCTAGATTCACTCTATTCTTCCACTGAACACATTTGCTGGCCTAAAATGTTTTGTTGCCATTGGTTGCCATACATTATCTGGCCTAAGAATCATAGAATAAGTCAGAGATTCCTGTTTTAAAGATTCTGTTTTTTTCCCTAGAACTACACTATCTATGAAATGCTATGAAGTTGAAGTTAAGTGATTAGGAGTGCTTAACTTTGGGCATACTATTAAAATAATAAAATTCTACTTATGTATGCCTCTGTAAAATAACAGAATTGGCCAATCACTGGTACTCAAAGGGTGGTCCTTCCACTCAGCAGCATCAGCATTTTCTGGGAGCTTTTTAGAAAGGCAAATCCTCAGACACCATTCCAGGCCTACTGAATCAGAAACTTTGGGAGTAGGATCCAGTAATCTGAGTTTTACCAAGGTTTTAAGGTAATTCTGATGCATGCCAAAGGACTTTTCAGCTTGGCAAGGGTGAGGTGGGACAGTTCTTCCCCCTTGAAATATTAAAATGTCCTTCCTACTAGAGATTCTTTAGGGAGATCCGTGATAAGGTTGCCCAATGTGACAGATAAGATCAGTGAGTGCCAAACTATGCATTTTCTCTTTATAACTTTTCATTCTCAGAATAGAATTGTTTTCCAGGAATATTCAGTTGGGATAACTTAGGCATGTGTCGGTCAAGTTACCCTGTTTGGAGGCAGTTCTTCTTCATTCATCTGGGGAAACAATTTTTGTTTTTAAAGTGGATAAAATTGCAAATTAAGAACTGATTTAGGGACTGCTATTTCATGGAAGATATTAACATCTATTTTTTGGGTTGTTTGTTTACTTGCCCCTAAAGATGATTTGGCAAAAAAATAAAAAAGAGCTAATTCACCTTAGGGCCTGAGGTTTACTGTGGGTAGCATGGTTTTCTTTGCATAATGCTAATATTCTGCAGAATTATCTGGCACCCAAGGCAATAGATAAACCAAGACATGTTAACAGAACTAAATGAGCTAGCAGTAACCAGAATCTGGGACTGTGAATTTAGTCATAAAAAGTGACACCCAAGAAATAAATGAAGCAGCTGTCTCAGAATATCCTCAGCAATGGTGATATTCAGTTCAACATCAGGACCAATAAAACAGGAGGCGGGGCCAAGATGGCAGAGTAGTCAGACGCTTCCGGTGGACCCTCTTACAACAAAGACCTGAAAAAACAAGTGATTCGATTACATATGACAATCTAGGAGCCCTGAACATTAAAGGCAAAGTTGAGGAACTGGACTGAGTGGCAGGGGGATGGAGAGACAGTTCAGAAGCAGTGAGGAGGTGCCAGACCTGACCCTGCAAGAGCCTGAGCCCTTCAGGCCTGATCAGCTCAGGGATGAGCGGTGAGGCAGGCAAGCAGTGTGCTCAGGAGGCAAGTTTTCTACACCGGGAGAGACCCAGCCACTGAGAGTCTTTTCGGCCTTGCAGAACCAGTGAGAAGCAGCACTTGATCACCAAAAGATAAGTATTTGTGTCTGGCCTACCATGAGGATCAAAAACACCCCCTTCAGGGAAAAACCTCTCTCCCATTTACCTCCCTGCTCCTTGCTCTGCACAGGGTCCTGGACCAGCTTCAGCAATAGCTGAGTCCCCTGGGCTGGAAGTAAGATCCATCACATGCCCTGAGCCATTCTCCCGGCCACAGAGAGTGAACAAATTAACAAACAGAGGAAAAAATAAACTGCCAGCTCCCCTAAGCCAGGAACTCAGCATAGGAACAGCTCAGGCATAAGGGATCCAAGGACTTTGAGTGTCTTTCCCCCTGCATAGACTTGTGTGGGCCCATCTCAACAGCGTAGGCCCGCATTACCACAGTGCAACAGGGTATATACCTGAAGTCTACCTTCAACTGTTTCAGCTGGGAAGTGACAGTTCTTGACATTTGACTCTGCTCTGCTCATTAAGCAGGGTTTTCACCTACCCACATCAGGGGCTTGAGGACTGGTGGCTCCACCCATGCCACCTAGCCACCTGTGATAGGGGCCCAAGAATAAGAGGTGCCCCCCGGTCCTTACAGCCAGCAGCATTAGGTGCTCATAGTCCAGCTGCAAAACCCACACACCTACAAACTCTAGGGAACAGGGAAATGCCTTACTCCTGGACACTCGGGGGTGGCTGTCAGCCCCCTGCCTTGCTCAGAGTGTGTCCCCCTGCTGCAGCCAGATGCCTGTGCCTACACCAATCATCCATGCCTGTCTAGGACTGTAGGCGACAGCCTGTACCACACACTTGGTGACTAGCTACCTGGGCACCTGAGCGGAATCCATACAGGAGGGGGCAGACTCCTGAGCTCACACACCTAGTAACAGATCTAACAACCTGGTGACAGGACATAAGAGCGTCAAAGTGCCAATAATCAAACTAGCTCACATGAGCAGGCTATTTGGGCATATCAAGACAAAACAAGAAGCTAGGACACAGAAAGGAAACATAAAATAAATAGATAAATATAATAACTTACTGATGGCTCAGAGACAACAGTCAATATCAAATCACATAAAGAGGCAATCCATGATGGCTTCAGCAAACTCCCAAAATAAAGAATCTAGAAATTTTCCAGAGTAGGAAAATTTCTTGGAATTACCAGAGGAAGAATACAAAAGATTAATATACAGAACTCTTCAAGGGATTGGGAAGGAAATTAAGCACAATGCAGGACACGTAATAAAGGAATTTAAAAAGATTAGAGAAGAGCATAACAACAAATTTAACAGGCTGCAAGAATCCATAGAGAGACAGCAATCAGAAATCCAGAAGATTAACAATAAAATGTCAGAATTAGACAATTCGATAGAAAGTACCAGAAGCAGAATTGAGGCAATGGAAGTCAGAATTAGTGAGAATGAAGACAAAGAACTTGACACCAACTTATATGAGGAAAAATCAGATAAAATGATTTAAAAAATGAAGAAATGCTGAGAATTATGTGGGATTCTATCAAGAGGAATAACCTACGAGTGATTGGACTACCAGAACAGGGGGGAATAACAGAAAATGCAGAGAGAATTGTTGAAGATTTGTTGGCAGAAAACTTCCCTGATATCATGAAAGATGACAAGATATCTATCCAAGATGCTCATCAAACCCCACATAGGGTAGATCCCAATAGAAAGTCACCAAGACATATTATAATCAAACTTGTCAAAACCAAAGATAAAGAGAGAATTTTAAGAGCAGCTAGGGATAAACGAAAAGTCATCTACAAAGGACAGTCAATAAGAATAAGCTTGGACTACCCAGCAGGCAATGCGATGACATATATAAAACCTTGAAGGAAAAAAAAATGGCCAGCCAAGATTATATAGCTAGCAAAACTGTCTCTCAAATATGATGGCAAAATCAGGGCATTTCCAGATAAACAAAAGTTTAGGGAATTTGCAAAAACCAAACCAAAATTACAAGAAATACCAAAGGTAATCCTCCAGTTAGAAAATCAATAACTTCAGATAACAACCCAGCACTAGAACACAGGACAGAGCAACCAGATATCAACCCAGACAGGGAAGTCACAAAAATAAATCAAAGCTAAAGCTCTGAAAATAAGGACACAGATGTCAATATGTGAAAGATGACAACATTAAAACAAAAACGAGTGGCTTAAAAAATGTAGACATACATTTTTCATATGGAGAGGAAGTCAAAAAAAAGAAAGAAATGAAAGACTGGTATAAACTTAGAAAAATAGGGGTAAATATTAAGGTAACCACAAAGGAAACTAACAATCCTACAAGTCTAAATAAAAAACTAGAAAAATATAAAGACTCAGCAGACACAAAATCAACAACAATGAAAAAGATGAAAAGAAAATACATAAAGAAAAACAACTCAGCACAGAAAATTAAGTGGAACAAATAAACTGTGAATAACACACAAAAAAAGACATCAAAATGACAGCACTATACTCATACCTATCAATAATTACACTGAATGTAAATGGACTAAACGTACCAGTAAAGAGACAGAGAGTGGCAGACTGGATAAAAAAACACGATCTGTCTATATGCTGCCTACAAGAGACACATCTTAGACTTAAAGACACTAACAAACTAAAGCTCAAAGGATAGAAAAAAATATATCAAGCAAACAACATTCAAAAAAGAGCAGGCATGGCAATATTAATCTCTGACAAAATAGACTTTATAGCAAAATCCACCACAATGGATAAGGAAGGAAACTATACAATGATTAAAGGGTCAATACACCAAGAGGACATAACTATAAAAAATATTTACGCACCCAGTGACAGGGCTCCAGAATACATACAACTAACTCGAACAGCACTGAAAAGAGAGATAGACAGCTCCACAATAGTAGTAGAAGACTTCAACACACCACTTCTGGTGAAGGACAGAACATCCAGAAAGAAGCTCAACAAAGATCCAGAAGATTAAATGCTACAATCAACCAACCTGATCTCACAGACATATACCAAACACTCCACCCAACAGCAGACAAGTGTACTTTCTTTTCCAATGCACACGGAACATTCTCCAGAACAGACCACATATTAGGCCATAAGGTAAGCCTTAACAAAATTCAAAGCATTGTAATATTACAAAGCATCTTTTCTGACCATAAAGCCATAAAAGTAGAAATCAATAACAGAAAAATCAAGGAAAAAAATCAAACACATGGAAACTGAACAACACCTTGCTCAAAAACTACTGGGTTGTAGAAGAAATTACGGATGGAATAAAGAAACTCATAGAAACAAAAGAGAATGAAAACGCATCCTACCAGAACCTTTGGGACACAGCAAAAGCAGTGCTCAGAGGTCAGTTTATAGCAATAAATGCACGTGTCCAAAAAGAAAAAGGGCCATAATCAAAACATTAACCTTACAACTCGAACAAGTAGAAAGAAAGCAGCAAAAGAAGCCCTCAGGCACCAGAAGAAAGGAAATAATAAGAATTAGAGCAGAATTAAGTGAAATAGAGAATAGAAAAACAATCAAAAGAGCTAACAAGACCAAAAGCTGGTTCTTTGAAAAGATCAACAAAATTGATAAACCATAGGGCAAACTGACAGAAGAAAAACAGGAGAGGAAGCAAATAACCCATATAAGAAATGAGATGGGTGATATCACAACAGACCCAACTTAAATTAAAAGAATCATAAGAGAATACTATGAAAAATTGTATTCTAACAAATTTGAAAACCTAGAGGAAAAGGACAAATTTCTAGAAACTCACTACCTACCTAAACTAACACAAACAGAAGTAGAACTAAATAAACCCATAACAAAAGAAGAGATTGAAAAGGTTATTAAAAAACTCCCAACAGGAAAAAGCCCTGGCCCAGATGGCTTAACGGGAGATTTCTACAAAACATTCAGAGCAGAGTTAACACCACTACTACTAAAGGTATTTCAGACCACAAAAAAGGATGGAATACTCCCAAACTCATTCTATGAAGCCACCATAACGCTGATACCAGAGTAAACCACGTAAAGACACCACAAAAAAAGAAAATTACAGACCAATGTCCCTCATGAACACTGATGCAAAACTCAAGAATTCAGCAACATATCAAAAAAATAATTCACCATGATCAAGTGGGATTTATACCAGGTATGCAGGGATGGTTCAACATTAGAAAAGCAATCAATGTAATCTGTCCCATACAGAAAACAAAAGACAAGAACCACATGATCTTATCAATTGATGCAGAAAAGGCATTTGACAAAGTCTGACACCCATTCATGATAAAAACACCCAACAAAATAGAAATAGAAGGGAAATTCCTCAATATAATTAAGGGCATTGACACAAAGCCAACAACCAACATCATCCTAAATGGAGAGACTTTGAAAGCATTCCCCTGGAGAATAGGAATCAGACAAGGATGCCCTTTATCACCACTCTTATTCAACACCGTGCTGGAGGTCCTAGCCAGAGCAATTAGGCTAGAAAAAGAAATAAAGGGCATCCAAATTGGTAGGGAAGAAGTCAAAGTATCTCTATTTGCAGATAATATGATCTTATACACAGAAAACCCCAAAGAATCCACAAGAATACTATTGTAACTAATAGAAGATTTCAGCAAAGTTTCAGGATACAAGATAAACATACAAAAATCAGTTGGATTCCTTTACATCAACAAAGAGAACCTTGAAGAGGAAATCACCAAATCATTAGCCCCCAAGAAGACAAAATACTTAGGGATAAATCTAACCAGAGATGAAAAAGACCTATACGATGACAACTACAAGACACTACTCCAAGAAACCAAAAGAGACCTGCATAAGTGGAAGAACATACCTTGCTGATGGATGGGAAGACCCAACATTGTGAAAATGTCAACTCTACCCAAAGTGATCTACAGATACAATGCAATCCCAATCCAAATTCCAACGGCATTTTTTAATGAGATGGAGAAACAAATCACCAACTTCATATGGAAAGGGAAGAGGCCCCAAATAAGTAAAGCATTACTTAAGAAGAAGAACAAAGTGCAAGGCCTCACACTACCTGATTTTAGAACCTATTATACCACCACAGTAGTCAAAACAGCCTGGTACTGGTACAACAACAGATACATAGACCAATGGAACACAATTGAGAATCCAGACATAAATTCATTCACCTATGAGCAGCTGATATTTGACAAAGGCCCAAAGTCCGTTAACTGGGGAAAAAACAGTCTCTTTAACAAATGGTGCTGGCATAACTGGATGTCCAGCTGTAAAAAATTGAAACAATATCCATACCTCACACCATGCACAAAAACTAACTCAAAATAGATCAAAGACTTAAATATAAAATTGAAAATGATAAAGATCATGGAAGAAAAAATAGGGACAACACTAGGAGCCCCAATACCTGGCATAAACACAATATGAACCATAAGTAACAATGCACAAGCACCAGAAGAGAGACTAAACAACTGGGAGCTCCTAAAAATCAAACACTTAGAATCATCAAAAGACTTCACCAAAAGAGTCAAAAGACAACCCACAGACTGGGGAAAAAATTTTGGCTACAACAAATCTGATCAGAGTCTAATCTGTAAAATCTACAAGATACTGCAAAGCCTCAACGACAAAAAGACAACTAACCCAATTAAAAAAAGGGCAAAGGATATGAACAGATACTTCGCCAAAGAAGATACTCAGGCAGCTAACAAACACATGAAGAAATGCTCACGATCATCAGCCATTAGAGAAATGCAGATCAAAACAACAATGAGATATCATCTCACCCCAACAAGGCTAGCATTAATCCAAAAAACACAAAATAAATAAATGCTGGAGAGGTTGTGGAGAGACCGGAACACTTACACACTGTTGGTGGGAATGTAAAATGGTAAAACCGTTTTGGAAATCAATTCGGTGATCCCTTAAAAAGTTAGAAATAGAAGTACCATACGATCCAGCTATCCCCCTCCTTGGAATATATCCTAGAGAAATAAATGGACGAATGGATAAACAAGTAATGGTATATCCACACAATGGAATACTACGCAACGATAAAGAACAACGACAAAGCCATGAAACATAACATGGAGGAATCTGGAGGGCATTATGCTGAGTGAATTTAGTCAGTCACAGAAGGACAAATATTGTATAATACCACTGTTGTAAGAACTCAAGAAAAGGTTTAAACTCGAGGAAAACATTCTTTGATGGTTACGAGGGTGGGGAGGGAAGGGGAGGGTTATTTACTAACTAGATAGGAGATAAGAATTATCTTAGATGAAAGGAAGGACAGCACACACTGCAGGGGAAGTCAGCACAACTGGACCAAACCAAAGCTAAGAGGTTTCCTGAACACAATCAAACACTTTGAGGGACAGAGTAGCAGGGGTAGGGGTCTGGGGACCATGCTATCAGGGGACATTGAGGTCAATTGGCATAACAAAGCTTGGTAAGAAAATGTTCTGCATCCTACTTTGATGAGTAGCAGCTGGGGTCTTAAAAGCTTGCAAGCGGCCATCTAAGATGCATTAGTTGGTCGCAGCCACCTGGAGTAAAGGAGAATGAAGAACACCAAAGACACAAGGAAAGTATTAGCCCAAGAGACAGAAAGGGCCACATAAACCAGATACTTCATCAGCCTGAGACCAGAACTAGATGGTGCCCGGCTACCACCAGTGACCACCATGACAGGGAACACCACAGAGAGTCCCTGATGGAGCAGGAGAAAGATAGGGTGCAGAACTCAAATTGTAGTAAGAAGACCAGACTTAATGGTCTGAATCAGATTGGAGGAAACCCGGAAAGCATGGCCTCCAGATTTTCTATCAGCTCAGAATTAAAACAATTTCTGAGGCCAACTCTTCAGACAGGGATTGGGCTGGACTGTGGGACACAAAGTGATAACTCCTGATGAGTATGCCTCTTGGCTCAAGTGGATACAAGAGACTAAATGGGCAGCTTCTGTACGGAGGTGAGATGGGAGGGCAGAGAGGGCTAGGAGCTGGTTGAATGGACATGAGGAATCAGGGGTAGAAAGGAAAAGTGTGCTGTCACAGTATGGGGAGAGCAATTAGGGTCACATAACAATGTATGTGTAAGTTTTTGTATGGGAGACTAACTTGAAATGTAAACTTCATTTAAACTACAACCACAAACAAACAACAACAAAAAAAAACAATAAAACATATCAACATTCTACAAGAAATTACTTTTTAATGGCCACAATACATGTTCTCACCTAAAAACTGGACATGGGGTTAAATTAGCTATTCCCTAGGGTCGTTCCAGCTATAATCTTCTATTATCCTATGGTTTCACAACTTTCTTGAGGTAGATGTGATTGTTATGCAAACTGCCCTTGAAGATTTATTAGTCTAGATGCTAGGTGGGTTCCCAAAACTCCAGCCCAGACAACCAATATCAGGTCTGCCTACTCAGTCAGGGTTTTACTAAAACAACTGCAGATAATTACAGTTTTATCAGAAGTCTTAAAATCTTTATGAAATGTGCCAGAAAATCACAATCAACAAGTACTACAGCACAATAAAACTGTAAGTTTTAAGAAAAACTAGACATTTATTAAAGAATCATTATTTGGCTTGCAAAGTTGTTCGTATGGTTCTGGCTGACTAGAAGATAGTGGGAAAGACTTCTTAAGAAAGGGGGGAAATTTTGAAAAGAATCAACTAATTGAAAATGTCCCAGTGCAGGCAAATTCCCTGGGGAAAGCTACTTATGTAATGTGATTTATGGGGTTCTGGGAAAGGGCAACCATACCAAAAACACTACCTACCCTAATCAGCCTGCTGCCGGCCTCAAGTTCCCCATTACTCATTCTTCCCTTGTTCCTATTTTTTTGGATTAGGTCCTTATTAAAATTTTTAAATATTATCAACCATTACGACTTTAAAAGAAATTTTCAAATTAACTTCTCACACTCTGCAGGACCTATGAGAAGAGAATACAGAATAGGTAAATGTTGGAACAATGGAGACAGCATTAATTTAAATCTAGCGTCTTTAAAGGGTGGCAAGAATGAAGTGCTATAGTGATGAACCCTGAGATCCTACAATAAAGAACAGGGGACAAAGCATGTTTCAGGGCAGGGATAAAGAGAAGAAAACTAACATTTGATTCTTATCTACTGTAGGTTGGGCACGCTTCTAGATTCTTTACATGTACTCTTATTTTATTCTCAGAATAACCTACCACTGAGGTATTATTAACCTCATTTTACAACTGATAAACCTGTAGGCTCCAAGATGATAATAAATTTGTCCAACCTTACAGAGCTAACAACTGGTAGAATCTAGATATTAACCTATATCCATGTCACTCCAGAGCTTGAGCACATTTCTTTCTATTACAAGGCTTCCCTGAATTCAAAGAACTTATCCTCTAGGCTTTGTGCTCACCAGAGTCCTTAGCACAACACTTTGCTACTTACTATGTATGTCCTTGAGAGAAAGACGAATGGGAACACCAAAAGCCAAATGGACCTACTTCACAATTTTGTTTCAAGTCAATGGTTTTCAAATTTTGCTTTAACCGTGGAAACTTGACTTCAAAATAATTTTAAACACAAGCTTCTACCACCCACTATGGTAGCCCCGTGTCACGTTCACTGTTCTACAAGGGTGTCGTGCAAAAGTTTTGAAACCACTGCAGAAAAATGTCAACAAATACTCCACTAAGGAGAATATATGAATGAGCAATAAACATGTGAAAGTTTGCTCAATATCATTAGTCATCAGAGAATGTAAACTAAAACAGTGAAATACGACTACATACTTGTTTGAGGAGGAGTCTTAGGTGGCACAAACACTTAAGCACTCAACTACTAGCTGAAAAGTTGGTGGTTCGAACCAATGCAGAGGCTCCTCAGAAGAAAGGCCTGGCCATCTGCTTCTGAAAGTTCACAGCCTTGAAAACACTATGGAGCAGTTCTACTCTGCACATAGGGGACTGCCATGAGTCAGAATCAACTTGATGGCAACTAACAAAAACAAGCACCACCTACTTGAATAGATGTATCTTGATTGTGGTGATAGTTACTCAGGTCTCAAAATCTGACAAAACTCAAAGAACTGTACACTTAAAATAAGTACGCTTTATTGTATGTACCTTCATGAGGTTGATCTGAAAAAAAAAAAAAAAAAACCAATACAATTACTAAGGAATTGTTAAGTCAGAATCGGATCTAATTATACGATCACTCAGTAACATTTCAGTCCTTCCTAGTCACTGAGTTTTATATTTCTTCCAGCATCTCTCTTAGCTCTGCTCCCTTCTACAATCCCATGAATGATAGCAACCCCATCTGTCCTGCAAACTTTCAGCCAGCTTCATTACAAAAATATCCCAGGATGAAAGCCAGAGCTAATGAGGATCTTAGACCACTTGGAAGACGAAAGGCTATTATCTGGCTCAGGATAATTGAACTTCGCTTCAAATCAGAATCTAAGCTATTATTTTCTCTGTCCTGAATCCAAATCACTCAAATTCCTGAAATTTGTCCATGGTTATTGTCCACCTGATGCCAAAATGTCCTGATGGAAAGTGAAACATTCAGCCAGTTGTGTGAATGCTTTGTCCTGAAATCTAAAAGCTCAGCTATTTGGCAGGATGGCAAAACAGCTGAACAGTCAACGATGCTTTCACTGTGGATTGAGAAGCCTTAGAATTGTGTAGTCAAGGTCTGCAGCAAAAATCAAAATGCAAAGGGCCCGCTATCCCTAATTATTGAAAACGTAGGATCAGAGCATTAAGATCATGAAAGTTTAGCATAAAGCAATGTCCAATTACCTCTGTTTATAGATAAAGACATCGAGGCAACTCCTATTCATCCTTTAAAAACCTTGATCAAACACCATCCCTCTGGGGGCCCTTTCTCCTCCTCTCCAGGCAGCTGACTCTGACTCCCACAGCAGAGTGGTAACACCCTGTTCTAGTACTTAGCACATCACAGGCAAGTATTTGTCTATGCATCTGCCTCCTCCACTAATATTGTAAACTATGGCTAAGTGTTCAGCTGCTAACTGAAAAGTTGTCAGTTTGAACCCACCCAGCAGCTCCACAGAAGAAAGACCTGGCAACCTGCTCCCATAAAGACTACAGACAAGAAAACCTTATGGGGCAGTTCTACTCTGTCACATGGGGTCGCCATGGGTCAGAATCGACTCCATGGTACACAACACCACCACCTAAGCATAACCTCTGTACACCCAACTCCTAGCACATAGAGGGTGCGAAAGAGGTGATTGTGGGTGTACTTGGGCTGAGAATCTGAATAAATTTGCACTTCAAATACACTCTCTCTCCTTTCCATGTTGAAAAAGCAGTAGTGAAATTCAATGGAGATTCTAGGTTTACTCAAAAGTAGTCTCAGACACTAAAAACTGAGGTTTAAGGCTTAATGTTCATTGAACAGAGAGAATACTAATAAAGTGAATTTTAACAACCCAGCACAGTTCCTGGCATATAACGTATAATAGAAATACATTAAATATAATACATAATAATAAAAATATATTATAATTTAATATAATAATAAATATTTGCTATGTTAATACCAATTTCAACATAAGAATAGCAATAGCTAACATTTGAGTGCTTATAATGTATCAGGTATTCTTCTAAAAATGATACGTGTATTAATGCATTTAACATAATTGGAAAGCATGCATTTTGTACCTATCACTATGTAAAACAGGATTTTACCTTTTGGAGTTGATCTTTATGCCTCCTCCAGCTGTGACTAAATAGAAGACAGAAACAAACTAAATAAATAAAGTGACAGTTGTGAAACTTTCCCTAACAATCTTCATTGTAAAAGTCCTTATCCACAGCCTATTACGTCTTCCCATTTTTAGAAATCAGAGTTACTTAAAAAACTGAAAATATTCTTTAGATGTCAAAATGTTCTTCTGTAATGACATTTTGATTAAAAGTTTAAGTAGTTAAAAGCATGAAGGTTAACATTTCTTTTCAATGATAACATGCACTTTACAATCTAGAAGAACTGAGCTTAGAGAATTTGTATGAGACAAGTGTTCCCAAACTTTGGCCCAAAATATTTTTCCCTCTTTGTGTTGTCTGTCACCATGGAGCTGGAGAAGATTCAGTAGATAAGGCAGGGTATGAACCTGACACAATGAAATCCAATCAGAAGGACTGGACTGGAAATTTCCATAAAAAAGAAAAAGAGGGAATTGGTTGACTCTCCATGAAAGGCTGGAATTCAATCATATCTATTCAGTAATAAGCCCCGTAGCAAACAAAATTAATGATGCTTCTTACTTTTTTTAATTAAAAAAATATATATTTCCAAGCATTCTTAAGGTATTGCCTAGACATAATTATTAGATACTTAATATTTCCAATCCTTAAAGAAAAAAGTACGTTGTTTTTCTCTGAATCATTTTGAACACAAACAAAATGGCCTTATACACAATAAAAACTCAAAAATAATTTTTTGTTGACTAAATGAATTAAAATGACTTTGTCTCCTTTTTTCCAGTCACTTTTCTGTATCTACAATAAGTACTGAGATTACTAGTCTACGCATATCAACAGCCACCAAACTTCCTACCCTAAAGAGTCTCTAAGGCTCTGTTCAAACGATTCTTAGTCCCAGACAAGCACCTCAGAGCCTCTCCTTCTCTTCACTCCATGATACTTCTGGTCTTTGTACCTTTTGGGGCCCCAGTTGCTCCTTTGATCGTACTCTCTATTTCTTCCACAGGAAGGCTAGCCTGCAGAACCGCAATCTCAGGTCATGGCTTTCTAATTTGTATTGAGATGGCACTGCTCTTTCTCTCTTGCATGATACTTACAATACAAAAGAGATAATCTGGGTGGTGATATAGGATTTTAAACAGTTCAAGGTTATCCCAACTTGCTATAAGTTTTGAAACTCGTGAAGAACCGTGAGCTTTAGATAAAACCTCATATGAACGCTCTTAAAACAGACAAAAAAATGATTACATAAATTTACTATGACTGGATGGAAAATGAAGGAACAATCTATGATCTAAGGTGATTGCATCAGAGTGATAAGGGTTCAAATGTTAATTATGTCGCTTATTAGTAATTTGACCTTGGGCACTTCCCAGAGTCTCAGTGTTACCACATACAAGATGAACATCACAGAGCCATTGTAAGGATTGAATGAGATGACATATTGAAAGGGATTGGCAGGCACAAAATGGGCATTCAATAAATGTTAATTGATGGACCACGTGTTTGACTTAAAATGCAAGAGGAGTGAACTTTGAAACTATAAACTCTAAACTTTTATGACATCCCTGGTTAAGTTTTGGGGGTATGCCTCAAAAAGCAAGTTTTGTATTCTTCAATAATACGCTCTTGTCACAACTCTAATCAAGACAAGGGCTGTTTGCAGTGCCTCTTGCTTGGGCAGCATAGAGGGCAAAATGAGTACAATATACATAAGTTTTTGGACAGAAAACCACCACAGCCCAGAGAAATAACTCATCTATTCTATGGTTAGGAGCCCTGGTGGCGCGGTGGTTAAGTGTTCGGTTGCTAACCAACATGTCAGCAGTTTGAATCCGCTAGCCACTCCTTGGAAACTCTATGGGGTAGGTCTACTCTGTCCTGTAGGGTTGCTATGAGTTGGAATCGACTCGGTGGCAATGGTTTTAGGTTGTTTCTTCCTTGTTTGTTGGTGTTTTTATTCTATAGCAAAGGAGCCCTGGTGGTGCAGTGGTTAGGTGCTCGGCTGCTAACCAAAAGGTTGACAGGTTAAACCCACCAGCCACTCGAGAGAGAAAAGACCCGGTGATCTGCTCTTTTAAAGATTACAGCCTAGAAAACCCTATGGAGATGTTCTCCTCTGTCGTATAAGGTCATTATGAGTCAGAATCAACTCAACCGCACACAACAACAACACAACAGCATTCTATAGCAAAGTCAGGGATAGGCACACTACATTATGGGGATTAAAGTGTGTGTGTATTTGTGAAAGAGAGAAAGAATCCTTTATTAACCCTACTATGCTCTTCCCCTATCCAAAGTTGCCTCCTCACACTACTGCTCGGAAAGAGAGGCCATGACCAAAGTACTGAGAAACCACAAAAGTTCATTCTTGGTTTTTGAACTCGGAAGAACCTTGGTCCTGGAATTTAAAGAGCAGTGTAAAGGGCTTTCAAGGATGATTTTGCCTTACACTCTGATTTTAGAATCTAAACCTTGAAGTAAAATCAGACCCCACTCTCTATTCAAAATATTCATTGCACTAGTAAAATACAAATGTTTGAAATTCATGTCAGTTACAGATTTTCCCTGATTTTTATCATTTCATTTATCTGAAGACCAAAATTAAACATTATCTTTTTCATTGAAATGTAAGAATATCTCTTTGACCTTCCACTTTTCAGCTGATTTTAAACTGTCAGAGTCCAAATATTTCATCATTATAGCTATAGAATAATACTACTCATTAAATTACAAACCCAAACCAAACCATGGCCATCCAGTCGATTCCGACTCATAGCGACCTTATAGGACAGAGTAGAACTGCCCCATAGGCTTTCCAAGGCTGCAGTCTTTATGGAAGCAACTGCCACATCTTTCTCCTGCCAAGTGGCTGGTGGATTCAAACTGCCAACCTTTTGGTTAGCGGCCATGCTTTTAGCCACTGCACCACCATGGCTCCTTTTAATTACAAAGACAGTGCCAAAATAGCATGAATTCATCTGCTCTGATTCTTGGTGCAACATCACTTCTCTGCTCTATCACATTAGCCCTGGGCAGCCGGAAGCCACCTTCCTCCCCATGTTTGGAAAGACTTCCTTGTTTGGTTATATTTTGTACACCTGGTATATGATGCCTCTTCACAGTCCTGTATTAAGAAACCCAAGGAGAATTTTAAACCAGTTATTTTAATGTGGCTTTTTTTTGGTGGAGGCACATGTTGTGATCTTGAATTTGTGGTACTACCCACTCTCCTGAAAGCTTCATGAAACTCCATGACTGAGAAGTCCATCTTGTCCACCACACAATCAAGGACATCGTGGTTGAACTGCTTCTGCAGATTGCCCAACAACTTGCCAATCATCTGCCTGCTGAGGCCCTTGCGCTGCAGCAGGAAGTGGGCCACCCCCACCGGTGTGTCTAGCACCAAGCTGCATTCAGTGAGGTACTGGACTCCCTTCCTGGGCTTCTTGTTGAAGAGGTTCAGGCCTATGTGGTAGTACCTCTTGCAGGTGATGTCATTGCTAAAGGCGGGCGAGTCCCAGCTGTTGTGGGTCTCTTTGTGGTAGTTCTGTTTGTTGAGTGTCGGCTTCCACAGGCTGTTGTGGGGACGACAATTCAGAGCTGCAGTTGATGGTGTGGTTGGAATTGGATGTACTGTTGATGCTGTCGTTGTCCCCATCTGAGTAGTGTGACTCAGACTTGCTTTGCCAGAGGAGTTGTGGAATGACATCAAGGACATAAAACATGAAGAAAGCAGGAGGTCATTAAAAAGACAGGATAGAAAGAAGAGACCAAATGAATGTCAGAAAAGACTCTGAAACTTGCTCTTGAACGTGGAGTAGCTAAAGCAAAAGAAAGAAATGAAGTAAAAGAACTGAACAGAAGATTTCAAAGGGCAGCACGAGAAGACAAAGTAAAGTATTATAATGACATACGCAAAGACCTGGAGACAGAAAACCAAAAGGGAAGAACACACTCAGCATTTCTCAAGCTGAAAGAACTAAAGAAAAAATTCAAGCCCTGAGTTGCAATAGTGAAAGATTCTATGGGGAAAATATTAAATGACACAGGAAACATCAAAAGAAGATGGAAGGAATACAGTCACGGTACCAAAAAGAAGTGGTCGACGTTCAACCATTTCAGAAGGTAGCGTATGGTCAGGAACTGATGGTACTGAAGGAAGAAGTCCAAGCTTCACTGAAGGCATTGGGGAAAAGCAAGGCTCCAGGAGCTGACAGAATACCAACTGAGATGTTGCAACAAACAGATGCAACGCTGAAAATGCTCGCTTGTCTATGCCAAGAAATTTAGAAGACAACTACCTGGCCAACCAACTGGAAGAGATCCATATTTATGCCTATTCCCAAGAAAGGTAATCCAACCAAATGTGGAAATTATCAAACAATTTCATTAATATCACACCCAAGTAAAATTTGCTGAAGATTATTCAAAAGCAGCTGCAGCAGTATATCAACAGGGAACTGCCAGAAATTCAAGCTGGATTCAGAAGAAGACATGGAACCAGGGATATCATTTCTGATGTCAGATGGATCCTGGCTGAAACCAAAGAATACCAGAAAGATGCTTACCTGTGTTTTAATGACTATGCAAAGGCTTTCAACTGAGTGGATCGTAACAAATTATAGATAACTTTCAAAAAATGGGAATTCCAGAACTCTTAATTGTGCTCATGAGGAACCTGTACACAGATCAAGAAGCAATCGTTCAAACAGAACAAGGAGATACTGCATGGTTTAAAGTCAGGAAAGGGGTGCATCAGTGTTGTATCCTTTCACTGTACTTATTCAACCTGTATGCTGAGCAAATAAGCTGAGAAGCTGGACTATGTGAAGACGAACAGGTCATCAGGATTGGAGGAAGACTCTTTAACAATCTGCGTTATGCAGATAGCACAAACTTGCTTGCTAAAAGTGAAGAGGACTTGAAGTACTTACTAATGAAGATCAGAGACAACAGTCTTCAGTATGGATTATGCCTTAACATAAAGAAAACAAAAATCCTCACAACTGGACCAATAAGCAATATCATGATAAACGGAGGAAAGATTAAAGTTGTGAAGGATTTCATTTTACTAGGATCCACAATCAACACCCATGGAAGCAGCAGTCAAGAAAACAAAAGATGCAGTGCATTGGGCAAATCTGCTGCAAAAGACTTCTTTAAAGTGTTGAAAAGCAAAGATGTCACCTTGAAGACTAAGGTGTGTCTTACCCAAGACATGATGTTTTCAGTCACCTCATATGAATGTGAAAGTTGGACAATGAATAAGGAAGATGGAAGAAGAATTGAATCTTTTGAACTGTGGTGTTGGTGAAGAATATTAAATATATTGTGAACTTTCAAGAGAAGGAACAAATCTGTCTTGGCAGAAGTACACCAAGAATGCTCCTTAGAAGCAAGGATGGGGAGACTACATCTCACATCTTTGGACGTGTTATCAGGAGGGATCAGTCTCTGGAGAAGGACATCATGCTTGGTAAAGTAGAGGGTCAGTGAAAAAGAGGAAGACCCTCAAGGAGATGAACTGGCACAGTGGCTGCAGCCACGAGCTCAAGCATAGCAACGATTGTGAAGGTGGTGCAGGACCGGGCAATGTTTCATTCTGTTGCACATAAGGTCGCTATGAGTCGGAACCAACTTCTTGGCACCTAACAACCCACTCTCCACCAGAAAAGATTTTTTCCACTCACTTACTCAGAAAGCTAAATTTTTAGAGGTAATATGAATCACTACCAATGTGCACAAGTTACCCCTTAACCATTTTCTCAACACTCAGAAATTAAACGTAATCAAATATAATAACATCTTGACGTCATTTTGACATTTCCTATACTAAAAAAAAAGCTCTATTATAAAATCACACATCCAATCAATTGTCAAGCACCTAGAAAAAATTTAATTTCTGAATAAAAATCACTTTGGAAAAATACAAAATTCAGGGCAACTCTGGGTTAAAGTTACCCTATTTTCTTTGGTGCTTCTTCTAATAACCTGAAGAGAAAATCACGTAAAGGCAGAGATTTACCAGCAAAATATTTGTGTTCAGCTGTCTGCAGTGGGAAGTAGGCTGTTGTCTTACTTTTACTTTCCTGCTTTCTAAGTCAGCCCCGTAGCATATCTCCAGGCAACTTCTCCAGGCTGATTTAACATCCTCGATGAGCATCTTTAATGGAGATCCAATATAAACCTTGGAGCCCTGGTGGCGCAGTTGTTAAGAGCTCAGTTGCTAACCAGAAGGTTGGCAGTTCACATCCACCAGAGTTCAAATCCACCAGCTGGTCCTTGGAAACCCTATGGGGCAGTTCTACTCTGTCCTATAGAGTTGCTATGAGTTGGAATCGACTTGACGGCAACGGGTTTCTTTTGTTTTTGTTTTTTATTATAAACCTGGGAAAACATCAGCCCCTACAGAAACACTCATAGAAAGGAACTCTGTCATCCCATACAGACAAAGGGAGTGAAAGTAGATTAGCAATCTGAATTAAGTATCCATTAGTGGCAAGAATGTGATGCTGCAGCTGTAAACCAGGGAATGCCTGGAGCCACCAGAAGCAAGGAGAGAGGCAGGAACAAATTCTTCCTCAGAACCTCAGAAGGAATCAACATGGCTGATACCCTGATCTCAGACTCCCAGCCTCCAGAACTGTGAGAGAATAAATTTCTGTTCTCATGTCAAAAAAAAAAAAAAATGTTTTTTTAATTGTCAAGAAAAGAAGGAACAGAGGCTGAGTAATATAAACTTCTTGAACTAAGCACACTATATTTCACCTTTCACAGCCAACGTTCTTGAAAAAGTTAGTCTATAATGACAGTGACCTATTCTTTCAACGTGTATCAGTCTTTTCTATTTTGTGATATCTCCACCCCCGGTGCTTTACAAATTACAGATACTAAAGATCAATAATCACTTATGAGTCATCAAAGGAGGCATTTTTCTTCTCCATCTCTCTATGGTTGACCATTCCCTCTTTCTGGAAAATTTATGCCTGCTCGGCGCCTGGGGCACATGCCATCTTGATTTTACTTCTTGGACCTCTCCTGCTCTTTCTCCCTTTCTCCCTTTAACTCCCAAGTAGTAGCTCTGCCCTGGAAGACCATTCTTTGCCCTCCTCTGTATTCCCTCTCACCCATGGCTCTGTCATCCATGCTCAAGATTTCAGTGCATCATGTACAAATCTCTGTTCCAACTCTTCTCAAAAGTTCCCGTACTGATTTTCCAAATGTTCTCTGGATATCACGTCAGCACCTCCAACTAAAAACGCACAATACTCATCTCCTTTCCAGAATTTTTTACCCATTTTTATTATTTGCACTACCATTTTCTTAACTACACAGACTCCAAATCTCAGCGTCATCTGTTATTTCGCCCTCTTCTTCACTCTCCAGCCAGTTGCCAAATCTTGTTGATTGCAGCTCCTCAGTATTTCTAGCTTCTATTCCATTTCCATTTTACATGCCACTGCACCATTCCAGGCACTTCTCATCTCTCATTTGGAGTCTTGTTTTCTTTATTTCCCTCATCTATCTTCTTCAATTCCTCTCACCTAATGGGAAAAATTATAACTGTCGGGATGACAGAGACTGTGTTTTTACGTGTACATCCAGCATTTGGCACACTCTTCTAAATACTAAATATTATTAATATGATTTATGTAATCACAGCTCTGATTATGTTTTTTCTCTGCTCTAACATTTCTCTCGTCTCCAGTATTTTCCTAATTAAACAAAGATTTTTGGGGTGAATAATGACCATGTTAATGGAAAAAGCTTTCAGAGAGGGCCTGGTGATCTAAGGAGAGGGAGAGAAGCTTGAGTTCTACCTAAGTTTCTGAAATCTGTGACTAATGAATGAAGGGAAACATAAGTTAATGAATAGGTTTGGGAGGGAAGATAATGAGTTTGAGATTTGATATCAGAAATTTGAGCTGCTTATGGAATATCAGGTGGATATAGCTTCCATAAGCATGAGTGCTCATGAGAAAAGTCAAGGCTAGAGCTGATTGTTTGGGGCTTGTAGGGATGGGCAAAACATGACCTAGCAGATAGGTGTAGGAACTCTGGAACCAGTTTGCCATGTTCAAATCCCAATTCTGCTGCTACGTAACTGTGTAAACCTGGTTTATGTATTTAACCTCTCTATGCCTCAGTTTCCTCATCTGTGTAATGGATTGAAAAATCCCTATTTTGTAACTTGTCATGAGAATCAAATGCAATTTAGAATATGCCTGGCTGTGATGGTTAGTCTTATGTGTCAGCTTGGCTAGGCTATCCATTAACCCATTGCCTTCGAGTCGATTCCAACTCATAGTGACCCTATAGGACAAAGTAGAACTACCTCATAGGGTTTCCAAGGCTGTAATCTTTACAGAAGAGAATGACACATCTTTCTTCTGTGGATCTGCTGTGGGGCTCAAACAATCCACCTTTCAGTTAGCAGACAAGCACCTGACCACTGCACTACCAGGGCTCCTTAAGCTAGGCTATAGTATCTCATTACTTAATCAAAGATTAGAGTAGGTGTTGCTGTATTTTGTAGATATGGTTAACACCTACAATCAGTTGAAGTAAAGGAAACTACCCTCGATAATGTGGGTGGGCCTCATCCAATCAGTTTAGAAAAAATTGAACTTTCTCAGAGAACAATAAATTCTGCCTCAAGACTGTAGTATCAGGTGAAGAGAGCAATTAGAGAATCATGCATAGGCTTTTCACTGACTCATCTCAGAAGTGACACTGAGTCTCCAGCCTGCCAGCCTGTCCTACAGATTTAGACTCAATACTGCAGCATCAGCTCCTAAGTTTATAGCCTGTCAGCCTGCTCTACAAACTTCAGACTTAACAGCCCTCACAATCACGAGTCAATTTCTTAAAATAAATCTCAATCTCTCTCTCTCTCTCTCTCTCTCTATTTATATATATGCATATGTATATCCAAAACTCAGACCAGTTGCTCTTGAGTTGATTCCGACTTATGGCACCCCCATGTGTGTCAGAGTAGATCTGTGCTCCATAGAGTTTTCATGGCCGTGATATTTCAGAAGGAGATCACCAGGCCTTTCTTCTGAGGCATGTGTAGGTGGGTTCAAAACACCAATCTTGCAGTTAGTAGCCCAGCACTTAATCATTTGCAGCACTCAGGGATATATGTATGTATATGGTTTACGTATATTGTTTTGTATTTGTTCGGTTTCTCTGGAGGACCTTGGTTAATACACTGGCACATAGTGAGCATGGATGTGTTTGTCATTATTGTTTACTTAATAGTTGAAGATTTGAGGGTGGATGAGATCACCCAAAAAGAAAATGTAAAATAAGAAGAACATAACACTACCAGAGAGGACCCTGAGGAATGCCAGCCCAAACTAGGCACTCTGACTACAAAAATAATAATATATAGAAATTTTACCGTCTATTGGGAAAGACAGCATAACTTCTATCATCAAGTCATGAGGACAGTGTAATGGGAGTACGAAACAGGTGAAAATGTTGAAAAAGAAAACAGAATCTCTCTATCAAAGCACCATGCCCAGTTCTTTGGCAGAAGTTTGGGTTGGGAGGAGGGTAGGGATAAAGGAGAAATCATTCCTTCAGTATCAGGGCTGAGAATATAAAAGTAATCATCAGTGGTGTGCCTATTGGTTTTGCATCATCTGAAACCTCAATCTAGAGCTGAAACTCCAGTGTTTGCCTTCAAGAGTCATCATCCTGGACTTGGGGCCATCAGCCCTGGGAGCATTCTGCACTGGTGGCTCGTGTGTGACCAACTCTGGGGCTGGAGCTGAGCTGAAACATACAAAAAATAAAACTGAAAGCCAAAACCTATGAGCTTCAGGCAGGACAATTACATTCAACTCTGTTTGAATATTTCCCTCCTCTTATTTATATCTTCTACCCCTTTATTAAAATTTCCAGTGATGTCACATTGCACTGCTTAGGGGGAATGTGTTTACTCCTGCCTGTTCAGATCTATCCCGCTACAAAGGGCAGTAAGCGCCAGGATTCGACTAGGAAAAAAGAAGTCAAGACTTTGAGTTCCCAATCAGATGCATGGGACCAGTAAGTAGAGGCAGCAACAGTGACTCAATGCTGCTCAGGGCAGCTTGAGGTGAGAGGCTCAAGGGTGAAGACATGCTAGGTCTTTTGTCTTCATTGAGCCTTGCCAGAGACCTCCATAGCCATGTACACCGTGAGGACCTTAGGACACATGTCAGAAGACCTGAGTTATAACACCAGCTCTGCTCCTTTCTCTCATTATAACTTTAAACAAGTCGTATAACTACTGTAGGTCTTAATCTCCTCATCATTAAACTGGGGGCTTGGGCTAATGATCTAGAAGGCATCTTCCAACATTTTATGACTCTTTAATATGGTCATATTTGTATTAATCAGATATGCTAGATTACGCTGCAGTAACAAAAACCTCAACCTCTCAATACTTATCATAACTTAGAATTATTATTTCTTCATGCAAAGCTGACTGCAGGTTTGGGAATTCTCCAGAGAAATTGGCTTCCATGCAGACACTTGCTCTTCAAGGCTGACACATGCTCCATCATCTTAGTAGCTGTGCCACCTAGAACATGTAGCCTCCTTGGTGACACGCAGGTGAAGAGGGCAATTAGAGAATCATGCATAGGGTTTTCACTGACTCATCTCAGAAGTGACATACATCGCTTCCATCCAGGTTACAATGACCGGAATGAGTCACACCTGAGGGTTGGGGCAATAGAAGAAAGAGTTTAGAAGTAGAATCTCCTGTGTTCAAAGAAGGGAAGAAGAACTGAATATGGATGAATTCTAGGAAGGTCTGAGTAGCTCTGATGGTGCAATGGTTAATTGCTTGCTGTTAACCCCAAGGTCGGTGGTTCAAATCCCCTAGCGGTTCCTTTTGAGGGAAAACTTGGCAATCTGCTCCTGTAAAAATTACAGCCTTGGAAACCCTATGGGACAGTTCTACTCTGTCATATAGGCTCGCTATAAGTCAGAATCAACTTAAAGGCAACTGGTTTAAGATATATATATATATCTACACACACACACACACACACATATATTAGGATCCCTGGTGTGTAGTGGTTAAAGCAATTGACTGCTAACTGAAAAGTCAGCAGTTTGAAACCACCAGTCGTTCCTGGGGAGAAAGATGTGGCAGTCTCCTTCCACAGAGATTTACAGCCTCGGAAACCCTGTGGGATTACTGTGAGTCAGAATCAACTCGACAGCAGTGGGTGTATAATATATAAGTATAATATATACATTATGATACAGTTTGATATGATTAAATGAGCTAATTGAAGAAACAGCACCTATCACAGAGAAAGCAAATATTAGCTAAATGAATTTTGTCCATTTAATCAACTTCCAAAAATCAGCCAATGAAAACCCTATGGATCACAGAGGTCTGATTAGCAACCAACCACAGGGGTTGCACAGGACCAGGACACATTTTGTTCCATTGTACCTGAGTTTGCCATGAATCAGGGACCAACTCGACAGCAGATAACAACAACAACTATCATACCAAGGTGTCTTCAAGCTGTTCAAAGACACAGCTCATGTATTCTTATATCCTTCCTGGAGCCTGAGGGTCTGTACATGAGAATATTCTGCAAATGTTAAAAACTAACCCAAAACAGGGGCATTTTTATTGGAATTTGTCTACATGGGAACTATGACCTTTTAGGGGGTCGGGCAGGTTGTCCTTTTATCTTTGGTGCCCAGCACCTAGTCAAGAGCCTAGAACAGAGTAGATGCTCAAAACAAGGGATTGTAAAGATCAAATGAAGTATGTGATTGGCATATAATAAGTGCTTAATGAATATTATGCATTGTGGTTACTTTTGTTTTTGTTCCTTTTTGCATAATGGAAGAGAGAGAGGAGGAAGAGAGGGCGGGAGAAGAAGGAAAATGTCATTCACTGTATTCGAACAATAGTTTAGCACTCAGCTGCTGACCAAAAGTTTGGCAGTTCAAACCCACCCAGCTGCCCCTCCAGAGAAAGACTTGGTGACCTGCTTCTGTAAAGACTGGTGCCAAGAAAACCCTATGGATCAGCTCTACTCTGTCACATGGGATCACCACGAGTAGGAATTGCCTCGATGGCTCCTAACAACAATGACAAAGATACGGCTGTGAAGAATTCTCTTGATACCAACACCAGGTAAAGACACCACAAAAAAAGAAAATCAGACCAATATCCCTCATGAACATTGATGCAAAAATCCTCAACAAAATTCTAGCCAATAGAATTCAGCAACATATCAAAAAAATAATTCACCATGATCGAATGGGATTTATACCAGGTATGCAGGGATGGTTCAACATTAGAAAAGCAATCAATGTAATCCAGCCCATACAGAAAACAAAAGACAAGAACCACATGATCTTATCAATTGATGCAGAAAAGGCATTTGACAAAGTCTGACACGCATTCATGATAAAAACACCCAACAAAATAGGAATAGAAGGGAAATTCCTCAATATAATTAAGGGCATTGACACGAAGCCAACAGCCAACATCATCCTAAATGGAGAGACTTTGAAAGCATTCCCCTGGAGAACAGGAATCAGACAAGGATGCCCTTTATCACCACTCTTATTCAACACCGTGCTGGAGGTCCTAGCCAGAGCAATTAGGCTAGAAAAAGAAATAAAGGAAATCCTTGAGTCAAAGTATTTCTATTTGCAGATGATATGATCTTATACACAGAAAACCCTAAACAGTCCCCAAGAAAACTACTGGAACTAATAGAAGATTTCAGCAAAGTTTCAGGATATAAGACAAACATACAAAAATCAGTTGGATTCCTTTACACCAACAAAGAGAACCTCGAAGAGCAAATCACCAAACCAATACCATTTACAATAGCCCCCAAGAAGACAAAATACTTAGGAATAAATCTAACCAGAGACATAAAAGATCTATACAGTGAAAACTACAAGACACTACTGCAAGAAACCAAAAAAGACCTGCATAAGTGGAAGAACATACCTTGCCCATGAATAGGAAGACTCAACATTGTGAAAATGTCAATCCTACCCAAAGCAATCTACAGATACGATAAAATCTCAATCCAAATTCCAACAGCGTTTTTTAATGAGATGGAGAAACAAATCACCAACTTCATATGGAAAGGGAAGAGGCCCCAAATAAGTAAAGCATTACTTAAGAAGAAGAACAAAGTGCGAGGCCTCACACTGCCTGATTTTAGAACCTATTATATGGCCACAGTAGTCAAAACAGCCTGGTACTGGTGCAACAACAGATACATAGATCAATAGAACACAACTGAGAATCCAGACATAAGTTCATCCACCTATGAGCAGCCGATATTTGACAAAGGTTCAAAGTCCGTTAATTGGGGAAAAGACAGTCTCTTTAACAAATGGTGCTGGTATAACTGGATATCCATCTGCAAAAAACTGAAACAAGACCCATACCTCACACCATCCACAGAAACTAACTCAAAATGGATCAAAGGCTTAAATATAAAATCAAAAACGATAAAGATCATGGAAGCAAAAATAGAGACAACACTAGGAGCCCCAATACCTGGCATAAACACAATATGAACCATAAGTAACAATGCATGAGCACCAGAAGAGAGACTAAATAACTGGGTGCTCCTAAAAAAATCAAACACTTACGCTCATCAAAAGACTTCACCAAAAGAGTCAAAAGACAACCTACAGACTGGGGAAAAATTTTTGGCTACAACAAATCCAATCAACATCTAATCTCTAAAATCTACAAGATACTGCAAAACCTCAACAACAAAAAGACAACTAACCCAAATAAAAAATGGGCAAAGGATATGAACAGGCACTTCACCAAAGAAGATATTCAGGTGGCTAACAGACACATGAAGAAATGCCCACGATCATGAGCCATTAGAGAAATGCAGATTGAAACTACAATGAGATATCATCTCACCCGAACAAGGCTAGCATTAATCCAAAAAACACAAAATAATAAATGCTGGAGAGGTTGTGGAAAGACTGGAACACTTATACACTGTTGGTGGGAATGCAAAATGGTATAACCACTTTGGAAATCAATTTGGCACTTCCTTAAAAAGCTAGAAATAGAAGTACCATACGATCCAGCTATCCTGCTCCTTAGAATATATCCTAGAGAAATAAGAGCCATTAAACGAATAGATATATGCACACCTATGTTCAATGCAGCACTGTTCACAATAACAAAAAGTTGGAAACAACCTAGGTGCCCATCAATGGATGAATGGATAAACAAATTATGGTATATCCACACAATGAAATACTACGCAATGATAAAGAACAACAATGAAGCCATGAAACATAACATGGAGGAATATGGAGGGCATTATGCTGAGTGAATTTAGTCAGTCACAGAAGGACAAATATTGTATAAGATCACTATTATAAAACTCAAGAAAAGGTTTAAACTCAAAAAAAAAAATTTCTTTGATGGTTATGAGGGTGGGGAGAGAGGGTGAGGATTATTTACTAACTAGATAGTAGATAAGAATTATCTTAGATGAAGGGAAGGACAGCACACACTACAGGGGAAGTCAGAACAATGCGACCAAACCAAAGCTAAGAAGTTTCCTGAATACAATCAAACACTTTGAGGGACAGAGTAGCAGGGGTAGGGGTCTGAGAACCATGCTTTTAGGGGACATCTGGGTCAATTGGCATAACAAAGCTTAGTAAGAAAATGTTCTGCATCCTACTTTGGTGAGTGGTGGCTGGGGTCTTAAAAGCTTGCAAGCAGCCATCTAAGATGCATCAATTGGTCCCAACCACCTGGAATAAAGGAGGATAAGGAGCACCAAAGACACAAGGAAAGTATTAGCCCAAGAGACAAAAAGGGCTAATAAACCACAGACTTCATCAGCCTGAGACCAGAAGAACTAGATGGTGCCCGGCTACCACCAGCGACCACCCTGACAGGGAACACAACAGAGAGTCCTGGATGGAGCAGGAGAAAGGTGGGGTACAGAACTCGAATTCTCGTAAGAAGACCAGACTTAATGGTCTGAATGAGACTGGAGGAACCCCAGAGAGCATAGCCCCCGAATTTCTATCAGCTCAGAACTAAAACAATTTCTGAGGCCAACTCTTCAGACAGGGATTAGACTGGACTGTGGGACACAAAGTGATACTCGTGAAGAGTGTGTCCCTTAGCTCAAGTAGATACAAGAGACTAAACGGGGAGCTTCTGTCGGGAGGTGAGATGGGAAGGCAGAGAGGGTTAGGAGCTGGCTGAATGGACATGAGGAATCAGGGGTGGAAAGGAGGAGTGTGCTGTCTCAGTATGGGGAGAGCAGTTAGGGTCACATAACAATGTATGTATAAATTTTTGTATGGGAGACTAACTTGAAATGTAAACTTCATTTAAACTACAACAATAAACAAAGGAAAAAAGAATCCTCTGCTCATATCTCTCAGCAAGAGAATGCAAGGTACAAAGTAATTCCCTAGAGAGGGAAGGACAAGAGCTTAGCCCTATACTGAATGGGACAGGGGAGGTGGAGGGAAAAGAGCTGATGGATTGTGCAAGACCAAAGAGTCTCCCTGCATCCCCTCCCCGACTCTAAGAATGGAGGTGTAGTGGTTCAGAGAGATCACCTAAGTCAAGGCCCAAACCGCAATTTCATAAATTTGCCCTAATGCTCCAGACTCATTTACAACCTTCCTTATGCAGATGACACAGCTCTGCTTGCTGAAAGCGAAGAGGACTTGAAGCACTTACTGATGAAGATTAAAGACTACGGCCTTCAGTATGGATTACACCTCAACGTAAAGAAAACAAAACCCCTTACAACTGGACCAATAAGCAACATCATGATAAACAGAGGAGACTGAAATTATCAAGGGTTTCATTTTACTGGGGCCCATGGGAGCAGCAGTCAGGAAATCAACGTACTTCCCTGGGCAAATCTGCTGCAAAAGACCTCTTTAAAGTGTTAAAAAGAAAAGATGTCACTTTAAGACTAAGGTGCACCTGACCCAAGCCATGATATTTTCAATCACCTCATATGCATGTGAAAGCTGGACAATGAATAAAGAAAACCGAAAAAGAATTGATGCCTTTGGTGTTATCGAAGAATACTGAATATATCATGGACTGCCAGAAGAACAAACAAGACTGTCTTGGAAGAAATACAGCCAAAGTGCTCCTTAGAAGTGAGGATGGCAGATTACGTCTCACATACTTTGGATATTTTATCAGGAGTGACCAGTCCCTGGAGAAGGACATCATGCTTGGTAAAAGACAGCGTCCGCGAAAAAAAGAAAGATCCTCAATGAGATGGATTGACTCAGTGGCTGCAACAATGGGCTCAAGCATAACAACAATTGTGAGGATGGCACAGGACCAGGCAGTGTTCTGTTCTGTTGTACATAGGATCCGTATGAGTCGGAAGCAACTCAACGGCACCTAACAATAGTAAAAACAACAATGTTCCGGTGCCTTCAGATCCACTGGCTCCTCAAATCCAGTGACCTTGGCTTTGTTGTCTCCATGGTAACGGCTCACATCCCAAACTGTTCCCTGCTGTGTGGGAGGAAGCATTTCAGAAATAAGGGAAGGCAGACTTGGACAGTGGTTTTTCTCTCTTGTGACCCTTCTCCTCTGGCAAATCGTGTCCTTTTTCTGAACATTTCCGTCTCCTGGGGGAACCATTCACAGAAGAGGAGGTTTCTGTGACGTTATTTGAGATATGCCGGGACACATTTAAAGAAGTAGAAGCCTGAAGTTACTTTTCCTTTAGTTTCATGTGGCGTTCAGTATTCCTCAGGGTGTTTCATTATTCTTTTCATCAGAAGTTCCCCAAAGAGGGAGCATCTTGGTCTCATGTTGAAAGAGAGAAACTGCACGTCAGGAAGTTGGATAGCTTCCCCAGAGCTACGAAGCAACATAACAGCAGAGCTCTGCTAGAAACCCAGACATAACTCGGTGGAGCCCTGACCCGACGGCCATCTACCTCCTGCCTTCCTGCCCTTACCCAACCTCTATCTACCCACTGCCTTCCTATCCTTACCTGACCCCTCATCTAGCCCCTGCCTTCCTGCACTCCATCCCCTGCTCCAGCCACCGTCCTGGTGAACCAGCTGGCATGTCTCCCTCTAGCTCTAGACCCACCTCCAGTCCCATGACCTACAACACCCCCCTGAGAGTTTCTCCAGCACAGTGCTCAGACTTTAGGGTAAGGATATTGAGCAAATCTATGCTCTGTTCAAACCTGAAGTATAAATTATATACTGTTGCATAGCAGCTAGGGTCAGAGCAGCACTTTACAGGATGATAAATGATCTTTCCACAGCTGGGTTCTAGGAGTGCATGCCTGACCATGAAAACCTCCAATCGAAGCTCCAAAGTGCACCACGGGGTCCACTTTCCAACCAGAGCCGTGAGCCAAGAGCACTCATTCCTTGGCCCAACTTCAGCCTTTCCTGATAGTTTTGACCCCATGATTCTGTCCGTGAAGGAAATCTTTTACTCTGCAGCATCCTTGCCTGCCTTTGACGTCTAAAGGTGTAATTAAAACAGCATGGAACAAGCGGGACGATCCATTTACCTCATCCCTAACATTTAAGTGTTTTAAAATATGTTTCTAATATCTTAGGTGCACAGGGCCAAATTCCCTGTTCCGTTTTTCACATGCATGAGTAACTCCACACAGACCAAACCCCTTGGGCCTTAGGTTCTGCTTAGAACTTCTTTTATTATTTATTTTTAAGAAAACAAATATTCCATTAAAACGACATAGTGTACTCTGCATATTTTTAGGAAAGTTAGAGTTTAGAATTCCCTCTTCTTCCACTCATGGTAAAATCTTTTCCTTAACTATTTCCTTACCAAGAATGATGTTAAGCTGGGACAAACTAGGCTTTTTCATCTTTTACAATCATCTTCTCATCTTATATTGTCAAAGTACCAACTGGTGGATCAGATACTTGGTATTATCTGGGAAACAGCCAAGCTCCTTGTACTCTTGTAAGTCCTTTAGGGAGACGGTGCTTTATGGGCCTGATGGAAACAGTCACTTGAAACAGAAAGCCAAACTCAAAGGAAACAGAGAAACTTAAAAAGCAAGGACACTTTTACCATCTGCTTGATTCTAAATGGGTCACAGGTTTTCTGATTTTTCTTTAGCTCTTCAGATCATGTAACTAAAACCGCAAAAGTAGACTGCAGTAGCTTGTCCAGACCTCAGCCTTTGGGCCAGTGTGGGTTCGAAGGAAACAGGACCAAGCGGGAGGGGTCTAGAAATGAGTCTCAGTTGGGAGGAGCCTAGGAAAGGAAGGAGGGCCAACCCCAGCTTACAGGCTTCAGGCTTCATAGGTCCACAGGTCTGTGTTGCTGCAAATACAGCAACTCCTTGCCCATGAGCCTGTGCTGCTGGGGCCACGTGTGTGGATTGTATTTGTCAAGCCAACATGCAAATCAAACCTTCTCTTGGAGCCAAATTTGGCGCAGCATCTTAGAGGTAGTTGCCATGTCGCTGCAGGTTCATGTCCAAAGGCACTGGGCCATCGAATTAAAAAGAGATGTTAATGAAAGACCATCTGTAATTTGTTTTCCATTCATTGCAAAGCATCTCAAAGGACAGACAAGCCAAGCCTTGCTTATCCCAGGCTTAAGGCAGAAATCAGATATGCCTTAGAGAGAGTCTGGCTTGGAATAGGAGCAAAACCCAGAGATGGCTTGGATTTCTTAGAAACTGGGGATTGGATATCTGTATTTCTTAGAAACTGGGAATTACGTTGAAGAATCAAAAAAAGAATTCATGACTTTAGGGGGAAAATGTGTTTGTTTATTTAAATTAAAAAATACTGTGAAAATTATAAACTGTTAAATACAGAAGACAATTATTTACAACTCAATAGAATAAGAAGTATATACATCACTTTTGAATAGGCGCAGAGAGACTTGCACCCCACTTCAGGATAAAGCAATGGAAAATGTGACAACGCACATGTCCGTTGCAGTAAAGTTTCAGAATTCAAGTGATTCCAGGCAAGGGGCCAAGCTTAACTTGGCTTCTTTCAACTTAAATAGCCCCCTTTGGAGTAAATCCATACTCTGAATTTTAAAGTGAACAGAGGGCCCTTTTCCCCCCAAACATAAATTTCCTCTTGCTCTGTGTTAGGGCCGAGGGATAAACCAGCTCCTATTCTCTTAACCCTTTCCTGGTGACAGTAGTTTGTGCTGTGTCTCCTATCCAGGGAGATTATGTTCTTTTATTTAAAAAAAAAAAAAAAGTTTCTTTACTAGAATTAAATTTGACCTTTCGGTGTGTTTCTCTTCCTCCTTGCCTTCACAGGTCTGAAAGGTCTAAGAATCTATGGAGACATTGGCTAGCATGGCGGGGCATTTTTCTTTTAGACTTTTCATTCCCTTAACTGGGCGTGTTAACATTCCGCCACCAGGAAGCTCACCCCTAGAGCTCTGCAGAGTAAAATGTGGTCTCTGCCTCTTTGATTCAATCCTGGGAAAACTAAAGCAGGGGTGGGTTGGTGATTCACCCCAAATTCCCCAGTTGCATGTGCTTGGAGTCTCCAACTGCTCCTTCAAATAAGCATATCCCAGCCCTTTTTAGACTAACTGGCCAAAAAGGAAATATGTGGTTCTCCTCCAGCTTCTTCACACCAGGCCTGGCAGGGTTTATCACAGAGTTTATCATCCTCCCAGCCCCCTGGGGATATGGATCTATAGGAGCCTTAAGAAAGCAGTAAGCTTCTTGGTGACATGCCCAGGGCCACACAGCAAACGAGTGTCAGGACCCGGGACCAGGAAACACAGAACTTGGCCCTCAGCTTTGTGCAATCTCTAAGAATGCCCTTCTAGATCTCAGCTACGTGACTGAATACCACATAATGTCCTTCTTCCCAGCTCAGAAGACAAGGCTGGGAGAATGAACAGCAGCAGAGCTAACGGTTTGGCCTCATTCAACTTCATGATCACTCCTTCTAGAAAGGTCAGCAAGAGGCCCCTGCATTGCCATTCAGAATGCAGGTCAGATTCTAGGTAAGCCCTTCCAACCAAAAAGGCATCAGGCCAGTATTTGAAACTGGGCAGTCACAGGTCAGAGAGCTAAGGGTCATAAATTAAACAAGAGTCAATATAGCAGACCATCTCCTATAATCCCAGCCAATGTTGACAGGTTTAAAAGTTTCATTTTTTTTTCTTACAGTATGCAAACAGGCCAGGTTCAGATCATCAGGTTTCTCCCATCAAAAGTCTTCCATCAAATTTCTCCCTCTAATCCAAAAGAAGGGCTATAACTGGCTGGGAACTAATGCCACAGGCACACAGTCGAGGTACTTACAGCCAACCAGATCTAGAAGAACAAAGCTCTAGGCAAGTTAGCAAACCAAAACTAGGCCCTCAGCTTGTCCTAGGCAGCCCTCTAGGTGAGCAGATGCTGGAGGAGTTACCAAGGCCATCCAGTGGGAAAGCAACAGCACACACATCGTCCTGTACCAAGTTCTGAACAGCAACCCCAACACCCACGCCCCAAAGTAAATATACACACTGCATGTCTTCCAGGCATTTTCATCAGTGGGGCCAAGCCACAGGCCCATGGTGATCTTCATGATGCGGCTGCTGGCTCTGGCCAAGCCTTGTCCCCTACCCCACCCTGGTTTCGGGGCTCACCACGGGTCTCTCCAAAGTGGCAGCTGCCTTGGAAAAGTGAAAGCAGACACTTGCAAAGTGTCCTTGCTCTCGCTAAGGATGTTAGCTGATGGGGTCACCTCCAGAGGCCCTGGGGGTGCTAGGAATTCTGGTGGATGTTCTCAGAGGAGCCTTCACTACTTTCGTTGAGGGGCGTCTCTGAAGTCTCCCCCAGCTCATCATCCGCCCCCTCTTCCTGGATGGTCAGGTGCACGTCGGGAGTGGAGGACTCAGAGCTGACGCTGTCCCCTTCCATGGAGCAGAGGGTGCAGGACAGGGCGGGCACCACGCTCTCCTGCAGCATGTTCAACATCATGGGCACCTGCACCGACCTCAGACCCGTAACCATGGGCAGTGGCTTCATGGCCTCACCCCAGAGCCGCTCCTCGTCCTTGTACAGCAGCAGCAGACTGGACTTCTTCTCCCGCCGCTTGGATTTCATGTAGCCCAGCATGATGCCGATCAAGAAAACGCCGTAGAAGGACATGACTACCAGGATGTAGAAGTATTCATTACCCCTGCTGCTGCCACCGCCGGGCACATGGGACTCACGGGGGCTGCTGGAGGCGGCGGTGCTGGCGTGGGTGCTGTTCAGAGGCTCCATCTTCAGCATTGAAGCACTGCTCACACAGCGGGGGTCTGAGGAGAAACCTCCAGGTTAGAACTCTCCCACAGCTCCTCAGTACAGGAAGGAGAGGCAGCACGAGCCTTGAAGAACTGCAATATCAACAAAGCTTGTAAATGTATGCAGAAAGAGGTGAGAAGCCCACTGAAGAGTTAACAGGAGTTATCTATGAGGAGTTGGAGTGGGTGGGACAGGAGGCAAGAGGAGGGGGTGGGAGAAGAAAGGAGGACTTTCCATTTTAAGTTTATACATGTCTGTCCTATTTGCATTTCTTAAAAGGAGCGTGCACGACTTCTATAATCTAAAAAAGAGTAAAAGGAAACATCAACAGAAGACAAAGGAGCTTAAAAGAAAATTAATCATATTTTAATCACTGGGAAACTTTTTTTAACTGAGCAGAAAAAAGTTTGCAGTTTGCATCTAAAACTTAAAACTATTTTTAATTCAAAGCAAAGTTTCCTTAGAACAAAGAAAAGAAAGGAAAGCTTTAACCACTGAGTGTTAGCAATATCACTCTTTCAAATATCTCCAAAGCAAAGGAGTATTGCTAACTTACCAGACTGACAAAATCGTCCCAAGTTCTCAATTCCTGAATCACCAAGTCCAAGAGCGTCCTTCCTCTGAGCTGGGCTCAGCACTCTGACAAATCTGCAGCTGCAGTTGGGATATATAGTCAAGAAATGCATCGTCACGTGCTCTGGGAGGAAAATTTACAACAGAGGATGGGCCCTCAGAGTGTACGGTGAGCTCAAAAGCACTTGCTGAGCTCTGCAGCTGCGGAGAGAAAACCACGGGGAACTGGGCACGGTTCCTCACTCCCCTGCACCCAGCCAATGTTTTCAGGGCACCCTGGACAGGAAGGGGAAGAGGAGGAAAGAATGAAGTTAGAACTGTTACCCCAAAATCCCTTCTCACTGAAAATCAGTTCGTGCTTCATCCCACTCTTGGGGGAAGAATAATCTTACATCGCCTATGGGTTTTCAATGGCAAATGTCATCATCTGGATGAAAGAGAGTTGGGAGCCAGTGCAAGATTTACAGTCAAGCAGCAGGGTTTCTCATCACCGTGAGTCAAAAATCAACTCGACAGCACACAATGGTAACAGCTAGGTTTAAGTTTCAGGTCTTCCACTAATGAGGATCACTGGGTGGGGCAAGTAGTTTGCACTCGGTTCGAATCCACCTACCCACCCATCAGTGCTGTGCAAGAAAGGCCTGGTGATCTGCTTCCATAAAGATTACAGCCAAGAAATCCCTATGGGGCAGTTCTATTCTGTGCCACGTGGGGTTACCATGAGTAGGAATCAACTAGATGGCACTGGGTTTGGTTTTTTTTTTTTTTTTTGTTCTTTCACTAACTATGCAAACTTAATAACTCCTTGCTTAACCTTTCTGGGCCTCAGATTCCTAGTCTGTAAAATTGTTGGGGTTGGGGGACTTTAGTGGGTCGATTTATATGAACCGTGTGACCTTGCCTTTTCCAGCTTTAACATTCTAAGATGTAAGGCTGACTGCTATAGATTAGGAGTCCCTGAGTAGTGCAAATGGTTAAGTGCTCGAATACTAACCAGAAGGTTGGTGGTTTGAACCCACCCAGAGGTGCCTTGGAAGAAAGGCTTGGCAATCTGCTTCCAAAAGGTCACAGCCACGAAAATCCTATGGAGCACAATTCTACTCTGAAACACATGGGTCGCTGAGGGTTGGAATCAACTCCAGAGCAACAGGTTTGGTTTTTGGCTTGGTGCAGGTTAGCGCTTTAAAAGCACAGAGAGAGATTCTATCTGTCTTCCACGTCAAGCTCACCCATCTTTTTTTTTTTTTAATACAAAGCCTCATCTCCCAGATTCTTTTCAATGGTCTGTGTGAAGTGGAATCATGAGTCGGGGAAAGACACTCTGGGCAGGCTTTACTCCACTTCTACCACGCATAGCTGCTCCTCTGGAACGTCACACAGAGACCATTCACACATTTCTTTGCTGTCCCCGGCAGGTCAGGCAAGGAGCCGGAATTCTGCTGGTGAGCAACTAGGCACAGTTCAAGTTTTTAAAAGCTAGGTAGACCCTGTGTTTAAATGGCTGCTGCGATTAAAAATGGAAGAGGCACTGAGGACTTTGATATCAGTAGTCGACTTGTCCCTGGGATGCTTATTCTGATAAGCTTACACTTGAAGAAAAGCATGAGGGATCCTCTGCACCCAGTTGTCTGTGGCCTATGGATTCCAGTCAGACTATCTCGTAAACCAACTGTAAAGGAAGTATCTATTACGGTTCTGCTGCTGGGAAGGGAAAAAGCTGAAGGGAAGCATGGCAACTTCCCTCTGATCCTCTGTTCACCAGAACATATATGGCCCAGGCACTGGAACCATCACTGCTGCTACAGGAACCCTCCTGGGGCATCCGACCCTAATTCTGGTGGGACACCTGTGGAAAGAGCTGGAAGATGAGCACATGCTGCTGTTCACCCCACTGGACTGTTCGCCTTATGGTTTGAGGCTGTGCTCATCCATAAACTCCCTGCTGGCAATGAGCTATCAGCTGCTGACCATCCCAACACCAAGGTCGTCAACACACTAGAACTTTGTTCACATCAATAAAGATACCCTCACAGTTATGTCAAAACTTCAAAAGCTCCACAGCTACCTTTTCAATCTGTACTCAGCATAAGTACCTGAAGACTTCCACCTACTAGGCTACAGTGGTATGTGGGGACAATAGAACAAGAGCAGCCCATGAAAGAGATGCCTATTGATCCCAGGATTGTTGACTATGTATCTTGGGATATACGAGATTAGTAATCACCCAGGATTTGTCAAGCACTGTGAACTGGAACTGGCTAAGAGCTTTGAGGATGGAGGGAGGAGGTGGGGAAAGGGGTTACCAGATATAAGGAGCAAGAACGTGTGAACCCAGAGGCCAAGACATGAAACCGAAGTTAAAGTTTCAAACAAGATAAATCTCAAACCTGAGCCAATAGTCTCAAAACTGTAAAACCAAGAGATACAGGGGCAGGGACAAATCCAGAAGGAGTCCAGAGAACTAAGCAAGTCAGAGGCATGGGAAGAACAAAATCCGTTGCAGAAGTAAGGGAGGAAATTCTGCTAGAGGCCTGCTTGGTGTCCTGTACCCCCTTAATCCCGCTGACTCCACGCATGGATGTTTCTACTATGGATAAACGAAATGATAAAGTAAAAGCACTTAGCACCATGGCTGGCATAATGTGCGTGCTCAGTCTATACACTTAAGGTCGTGATTGTTGCAAGCGCCTTATTGGTACCAAGGGCTGCAAGTTGCTTCCTAATGTGCATCAGCCCAGGTAGAGGGTTGTTGTTGTTGTTAGTTGTCATTGAGTCAGTTCTGACTCATGGCAACCCCATGCGTGCAGAGTAGAACTACTCTATAGGGTTTTCAAGGATGTGACCTTTCAGAAGCAGATCGCCAAGACTGTCTTTTGAGGCACCTTTGGGCAGGTTCAAACCGCTAACCTTTTGGCTAGTAGTCAGCGCTTACAGGCGGTGGCCCATAAAACTGAGCTTCCTAGTATGTGCTGTCTCCAGATTTTCTATTGCTTCTCTTTCCCTTTTCTCTCACCCCCAGGAATGGATTTTAAGATGTGGAGTTTGCAACCTCATACCTTATAGCTCAATCTTCTCTCTAACCCTTACTCATAGCAATATTGTGACAAGTACGGTGGGGAATAATGGTAGAAATAATTAGGGGGAGGGGAAAGCATCTAGAAAGTGCAAGAATTATTAATTATATTGATTCTATGCCGGAACTTAAGGAAGACAACAATGTAAAAGGAGATAAATTCACTTCGTAAATATTTTTTCCTAGTCTGAGACTTGATTTTCCATTTTCTTAACAGTGTCTTTTGAAGAGTTAATAGGTTCTTAATACTCACGAAAGCCAATTTATCAATTTTTTTATGGTTTATGTTTCTTATTTCCTATCTTAAGAAATCTTTGTCTAACCCAAGTTCATAAAGATTTTCTCCTGTTTTTCTTCTAGAAGTTTTATAATTTTAGCTCTTATATATAGGTCTATGATCCATTTCCAGTTAATTTTTGCATATGGTGCAGGTATGGGTCAAGGTTCTTTTTTTTTTTTTTCACCTATGATGTCCATTTGTTCCAGCACCATTAATTAGCTGAATTATCTTGGCATCATTGTCAAAAATCAATTAACCATGTATTTGTGGGCCTACTTCTGAACTCTTTATTCTGTTGCTCTTACCTATATGTCTATCCTTGCATCGTTATCACTTTATGATAAATCCATTTTAACGTGGCATTTTGAATGAGTCTAAGATAGGCTGGGAGCCCTGGTGGCACAGTGTTTAAGAGCTCGGCTGCTAACCAAAAGACCGGCAGTTCAAATCCACCAGCCACTCCTTGGAAAACCTATAGGGCAGTTCTACTCTGTCCTACAGGGTCGCTATGAGTCAGAATTGACTCAATGGCAATGGGTTTGGTTCTTTGGGGTCTAAGATTTGCTGCAGCCCATATATAGCTGAGCATCTACTGTGTATTACTGACCAAGCACCTGGTCAGGGCTTTATTTGTACCGATCCTTTGAGGTAAGTATTATTATAATCATTTCAGAGGTAAGGAAGCTGAAGCTCAGAGAGGCTAATTGCTCAAGGTCCCACAGTCAGTAATAGGATTTAAACCCAGGTCTATGTAACTCCAAAACCATTCTGTTTCCACTACCCTGTGCCTCACAGAATGAAAGCCAGACCAGAGAAGGAATTCAGAAAGAGTAGAAGGTGAAAAGTGAATATTTTTCCAACTTCTTCTGAGTCTTCGTAAAGCGTTCTAAAAAATGCAAATTCCTATATGGCCAGATACTCAAACATAAACACAAATGTGCAATTACAAATTGTTTCTTCTGAAAAATATTGTCTTACATATTGGAGGCTACACTAACCTTAGCAGCTTCTAGAAGTTATCAGTGAAGTATTAATACTCTTACCCTTTACCCAAATTGGAGCCCTGGTGGCACAGTGGTTAAGCGTTGGGCTACTAACCAAAAGGTCAGCAGTTCGAATCCACCAGCCACTCCTTGGAAGCCTTATGGGGCAGTTCTACTTTCTCCTACAGGGTCACTGGGAGTCAAAATCGACTCAACAGCAATGGGTTTGGTTTTTGGTTTGCCCAAATTGTCCGCAGTAAACCAGTTCTCTTTTGCTTACAGATACTGCTGATTTCTGCTTTTTTTGTTTTCATTTGTTGGTTTGTTGGTTTTTGTTTTTTTCTACTTGTTCCTGACACACAACTTTCTCCAGAGCTAGGAGTACTTTCATTTCCTGGTAACGTCATTTTCACCAGATGACCAAAGAGTCCTGGCCACACAGCTCTGAAATTATGTTAGGAGCTTCCGTGACTAAACAAAGTCCGTACTGGGATACAAGCTCAGAGCAACTCTCATCAGACGAAACTTAAGTCTGGAGTCCAGGGACTGGTGAGGTTGCATAATTTTTGTGTTTCGGTTTTAGCCACCCTCAGGCGTGTCAAGAGGAGAATAGTTAATTGTCTCATCATCCTCAATTAATTGTCCCTCAATCCCCCTACTCAGCAGACACTAAGAAACAGAGCCGAACAAGCTGTCAGGTAACCAGGCTGGGGTCTCACAGAATATTGTCAAAAGAAATCCTTGACACCCACCACTGTGTTCACTTTTTCCCGGAAGCCCTTTTTGAGAAGTTGTGTCTGGGAACTCTCCCTGTGGTCATCCCTTCTAATGCCCTGAGTCACCCTCCCTGGACACATACTTCTTAACATTCCTCACACTGTGAGCAAAACAGTGCTGGGCATCTTATAGGTACTTAATAAGGCTTCCAGGCCCTTCTTATAATACCAGCTGTGTCTCAGAGGAATGTGTCCGCTGGCAGGTCCTGCTTGGACATCAGTCAAAGGAAATGAGGATTGAAGAATCCAGAACTCCTGAAATTAAAGAATGCCTGCTAGAGTTGCCATTATCTTACCTTTGTTATTTATTATTCAAACATTTTTCCACCTGATATTTAACAAATACTTGCACAGCGCCTAAAGTATCTCAGCAGTTGTTCTGAACACTTTACAAAGTTTATCTTATTTAATTCTCATAACAATGACCAAACTTACAAAACAGAGACAAACAGTATTATGAAAACTAATGTTAGAAGGATTTGAGCTATTTAGAGAAACCAGAGAGGGCTCCCTTGAGGAAGAGATCTTTGAGTTAGGCTCGGAAGATTGAGTAAGAGCTAACCAGATGAAGTGAGAAAGTAAGAGAGTTCTGCCAAGGGTACTATGTGGAAAGACCCTTTGGAGAAGAAGTGGGGGGAGAGAGGTAGCAAGAATGAGGGACTAAAAAGCCTGTGGGGAATCTGCTAAAGCAGAAAGGGGGAGCAAGGTAGACAATGGAGCTGGAGAGGCTGGTGTGGGCCAGACCTGGGAGGCATGGGGACAGGATACCAAGGAGGTAGAAGAGAGGATCCTGGCCTTTGAGAGTCTCAGGTGACACTAGTGAGACAAATCCCAAGTCCTGGAGTGAGTGTGTGAGCTCGAATACATAAGAGGGGAGGGCATGCCAAGTGTAAAGCATGCCTGGTGCAGTTACGGGAGCCAAGGAAATGACCTAGCAGGCCTTGATTGACTTAACAAGCATGTTTGTGAAATAACCTCCTGGAATACGGACTTTGCTTTAAAAATTCTTATCAAAAGCTCCAGACAATTAAAACAAACCTCTTGAATGTATATTAATCACAACTCTGAAGGGATAACATTGGTATGTTTGGAATAATTCCTGGTCAAACTTGGACTGAAGATGACACAGAGCTCCCAGCAGCAATAAGACAAAGTAAACAAGCTGGTGTGTACACTTTTAAAAGATGGACAGCCCAGGTGTCAGGAACTCAGATCAGGTGGTCTTACAGCACAGCGGCTAAGAGACAGGCTCTGAGGTCAGTCTGCCTGGGCCCCAGTTATGGTCTCTGCTTACTAGCTGTGTGACCACAGACAAGTTTCTTAACCTCTCTGTGACTCTGCAAGAGGAGACTAATACGAGTACCTAACTCATACAGCTAATGTAAGGAATAAATCAAACCATCTGCTATTTCACCCTCTTTCATACTATTTCCTTGGGTGGTGCAAACGGTTAATGCATTCAGCTACTAACCAAAAGGTTGGAGGTTCAAGTCCACCCAGGGGTGCCTCGGAAAAAAGGCATGGCAACTTACTTCTGAAAAATCAGCCATGAAAAATCCAGTGTAGTACAGTTCTACTCTGACACACATGTGGTCACCATGAGTCAGAACTGACTCTATAGCAACTGGAGAGTTTTCACTTTCAGTTTAGACTGATGTCCCAAGACAATGGTGCAAAAGATGTAAGTCCCTCTCCTATGAAAATACAGAATTTTCTTCAAGTAAATCCCTGGTGTTTTCTCTGCCCCATGATGGGGAAGGAGTGGGGAGGGGACGCTTTCTCCTCCATTTAAGGGAAGTGAGAGGGGCTTCATGGAGGTCACTTGAGAGTCTGAGAAGTGTCCCCTGTGGCCTGCAGATTCAAGCTGCTGCCACCTGGAAAAATCTGAAGGCTGGGAGACTGTGCCAAGCCAGGTCTTTAGACAGAGGCTGCTGAGAGAGGGAAGCCCCTGCTCCCATGAATCGGTTGGAGAAAGATACGGGAGCGTTTCCAATGACCAGGAGGGCCATGCATGGGAGACATCACAGACCCCAGCTTTATTTTAGTTCCTGCCCAAGATGACTGCCTAGAGGCTGAAGGAAGATATGTTTCCACGTCCAAGGCAAGTGCCTGGGGTAGAGATGGGAGGTTGTGCGAGGTCAAGATCCTTCCACCAGTGGTTTTCAGCCTGCCAAGGCCTAAGCTGGAAGAGAAAGAGCTTTAACTCTAACATATATATATTGCCGTCAAGTGAGTTCTGACTCATGGCAATGCTGTATGTTGCAGAATGGAACTGCTCCATAGGCTTTTTAAGGCTGTGACTTTTTGGAAGCAGATCGCCAGGCCTGTCTTCCACAGCACCTCTGGGTGGGTTCAAAATGCCAACTTTACAGCCAGTATACGTATGTATGCTTTATATACATATATGTATATATACAGATATCATATATGTATATATACAGATATATACAGGTATGTATACGTACAGATATATATGCATATATATATGTACAGATATATATGCATATGTGTATGTACAGCTATATGCGTGTATGTGTATGTACAGATACATACGTGTATGTATATGTACAGATATATATATGTATATATGATATATACAGATATATACATATATGTATATATATAGATCTATATATGGAGCCCTGGTTGCATGCTGGTTAAGAGCTCAGCTGCTAAACAAAAGGTCAGCAGTTTGAATCCACTAGCCACTGCCTGGAAACCCTATGGGGCAGTTCTACTCTGTCCTATAGGGTGACCAGACGGAAACAGGTTTATATATGTATGTATTGCCATTGAGTCAGTTTGACTTATGTGTTTCAGAGTAGAACTGCTCCATAGGGTTTTCTTGGCTGTAATCTTTACAGAGGCAGATCGCCAGGCCTTTCTTCCATAGTACCACTGAGTGGACCTGAACCACCAAGCTTTCGGTTATTATCCAAGAGAAAACTGTTTACACTACCCAAAGACCTAACTCTAAATGAACCTGGGAATTTTTGACATCACATGGGAGCGGACATATTAATTACTGTACTGAGGCTGTGCAGGGAGACTAGGGTTGCCAGAGGATTTTTATCACCAAGGAGGGACTAGAAAAGTCGTGGGCCTGCCCCAGATTTCCATCACAGGGCAGGGGAGGAACTGGCCCTAGAGAAAGAGTCTGAAGGAGTAATGGGACTCAAAAATAAAGTTGTTTTATGATGACACCCTGCAAGTTCTGCTTGTTTATCATAACAATTTCATGTGTAAAATGCTTCGACCAGCACCTAACACATAACAAGTGTTTATTTATCATAAATATTAAACCATGTTAGAAAAATGCAAACTATAATGTTTTGGAAGCTCCATGGCATTATCTATCTTAAATTTAAGTTTAAGGGCCATAAATGTTTGTTCACTGTTCTGTTCCCAGCACCTAGAATGGTACTTGGCCTACGGTAGACCTTCTAGAAATACCTGTTGAATGAATAATAGAAAGAATGTGCTAAGCAATCTTTGCAGCCTTTTTTATTTAATTTTCCCAAGAGCCTTATAAGGTAAAAGCTCTTATGAACAGAATGGTACAGATATAAAAACTGAGGCCCAAAAAGGTAAAGTCACTTTTTCTGGTCACACAGAAGGAAGTATTATACCTGGGGTGGACCTTGCTTCCTCCTATTAAAATCATACCAGACGCACACTCCATTCCTACCACACACAATGCTCAATTGTTGGTCACTTCTTCTGACCCCAGAAGTCCCTGGGTGGTGCAAACGGTTAATTCAGCTGCTAACAGAAGGGTTTAAGGTTCAAGTCAACCTAGAGGCACCTCAGAAGGAAGGACCGTGGTGATCTACTTCCAAAAAATCAGTCATTGAAAATCCCATGGAGCTCAATTCTACTCTGACATACATGGGATCACCATGAGTTGGAACTGACTCAACAGCAACTGGCTGTAGCTAATCAAGGGGTCAAGGTGGGCATCAGACTGCCATGGAAATAGGGTGATGTTAAAGGGCTTCAGGAATTTCAGCAAAGAAGGACAGACCGACATTCTTTCAAAAAAAAAAAAAGGTGCTACCTACCTAAGCTAACACAAACTGAGGTAGAAAATCCGAACAGACCCATAACAAGAGAAGGGATTGAAAAGGTAATTTTAAAAAAGTCCTGGCCCAGATGGCTTCACTGGAGAATTCTACCAAACATTCAGAGAAGAGCTCATACCAGTACTACTCAAATTATTTCAGAACGTAGAAAAGGAAGGGATACTTCCAAATTCATTCTATGAAGCCAACATAACCCTAATACCAAAACCAGGCAAAGACACCACAAAAAAGAAAATTACAGATCAATATCTCTCATGACTATAGATGCAAAAATTCTCAATAAAATTCTAGTTAATAGAATTCAGCATTATATTAAAAAAAAAAAAAATACACCCCGATCAAGTGGGATTTATACTAGGTATGCAAGGATGGTTTAACTAGAAAATCAATCAATGTAATCCACCACATAAATGAAACAAAAGAAAAGAATCACATGATCATCTCAATAGATGCAAAAAAGGCATCCGATAAAGTCCAATACTCATTCCTGATTTAAAAAAAAAAAAAACTCTCAATAAAATAGGAATAGAAGGGAAATTCCTTAACATAATAAAGATCATCTATACAAAATCCAATAACGGTCAACATCATTCTCAATGGAGAGAGGCTGAAAACACTTCCTCTGAGAACAGGAACAAGACAAGGATGCCGTTTATCACCACTCCTATTTAACGTTGTGTTGGAAGTCCTAGCTAAATCAATAAGGCAAGATACTATACGTAGAGAGCCCAAAAGAGTCCACAAGAAAACTACAGGAACTAACAGAAAGATTCAGCAGAGAAGCAGGATATAAGATCAACATGAAAAAGCAGTTGAATTCCTATACACCAACAAAGAAAACTACAAAAAGGAAATTAGGAAAGAAACACCATTTACAATAGCCCTTAAAAAAATAAAATACTTAGGAATAAATCTAACCAGGGACATAAAAGTCCTATACAAAGAAAACTACAAAACACTACAGCAAGACACCAAAAGAGACCTACATAAATAGAAAAGCATACCATGCTCATGGATAGGTAGACTCATCATTGTGAAAATATCAATCCTACCCAAAGCAATCTACAAATACAATGCAATCCTGATCCAAATACTAACAGCATTCTTTATAGAGATGGAAAAACTAATCATTAACTTCATATGGAAAGGAAAAACGCCCCAGATAAGTAAAGCACTATTGAAGAAGAAGGTAAGACTTGCACTACCTCACCTCAGAACCTACTATACAGCTATAGTAGTCAAAACAGCCTGGCACTGGTACAACAGACACATTGACCGATGGAACAGAATCAAGAACCCAGGTGTAAACCCATCCACCTATGGCCACCAATTTTCAACAAAGGCCCAAGGTCCATTAAATGAGGAAAAGACAGTGTTTTTAACAAATGGTGCTGGCAAAACTGAATGTCCATTTGCAAAAAAATGAAAGAGGACCCATACCTCACACCATACACAAAAACTAATTCAAAATGGATCAAAGACCTAAATATAAAACCAAAAACTATGAAAGATCATAGAAGAAAAAAATATCAACACTAGAGGTTCTAATACATAGCATAAATAGCATGAAAACCATAACTAACAATACACAAACACCAGAAGATAAGGTAGATAACTGGAATCTTCTAAAAATTAAAACACTTATCCTCATCAAAAGATTTCACCAAAAGAGTAAAAAGAGAACCTACAGACCGGAAAAAAATTTTTTGCTATGACATATCTGGAAAAGGCCTAATCTCTAAAATCTATAGGAAAATTCAACAAAAAACAAATAATCCAATTAAAAAAATGGGCAAAGGACATGAACAGACACTTCACCAAAGAAGACATTCAAGCGGCTAACAGATACACGAGGAAATGCTCGCAATCACTAGCCATTTGAGAAATGCAAATCAAAACCACAATGAGATACCATCTCACACAGACATTACTGGCATGAATCAAAAAAAAAAAAAACCAGAAAATAACAAATGTTGGCGAGGCTGCAGGGAGACTGGAACTCTTATGCACTGCTGGTGGGAATGCAAAATGGCACAACCGTTTTGGAAAATGATATGCACTTCCTTTAAAAGCTAGAAATAGAAATACCATATGATCCAGCAATCCCACTCCTAGGAATATATTCTAGAGAAATACGAGCCATCACATGAATTGACATGCACATTCATATTCATTGCAGCATTATTCACAATAACAAAAAGATGGAAACAATCTAAGTGCCCATCAAAAGATGAGTAGATGAGCAAATTATGGTACATACACACTATGAAATACTATGCAACAATAAAGAATAATGATGAAGCTGTGAAATATCTCACAACATGGATGAATCTGGAGGGCATTATGCTGAGTGAAATCAGTCAGTCACAAAAGGACAAATACTGTATGAGACCACTACTATAAAAACTCATGAAAAGGTTTACACACAGAAAGAAACATCTTGATGGTTATGAGGGAGGGGAAGGATGGAGAGGGAAAAACACTAAATAGACCATAGATGAGTGGTAACTTTGGTGAAGGGTAAGACAGTACACAATACTGGGGAAGTCAGTACAACTTGACCAAGGCAAGGTTATGGAAGCTTCATAGATACATCCAAACTCCCTGAGGGACCGAAATACTGGCCTGAGGGCTGGGGACCATGGTCTTGGGGAATATCTAGTTCAATTGGCATAACATAGTTTATAAAGAAAATGTTCTACATTCTACTTTGATGAGTAGTGTCTGGGGTCTTAAAAGCTTGTGAGCAGCCATCTAAGATACTCCACTAGTCCCACCCTGTCTGGAGCAAGGGAGAATGAAGAAAACCAAAGACATAAAGGAAAGACTGGCCCAAAGGACTAATGGACCACAACCACAGTCTCCACCAGACTGAGTCCAGCACAGCTAGATGGTGCCCAGCTACCATCACTGACTGCTCTGACAGGGATCACAACAGAGGGTCCCAGACAGAGCTGGAGAAAAATGCAGAACAAAATTCAAACTCACCAAAAAGGACCAGACTTACTGGTCTGACAGAGACTGGAGAAACCCTGAGAGTATGGCCCCCAGACACCCTTTCAACCCAGTACTGAAGTAACTCCTGAGGTTCACCCTTCAGCCAAAGATTAGACAGGCCCATAAAACAGGCAATAATACACGTACCTCAACCATGTATATGAGACTAAATGAGCATACCAGCACAAAGGCAAGGACTAGAAGGCAGGACGGAACAGGAGAGCTGGACAAATAGAAATGGGGAACCCAAGGTCAAGAACGGAAAAGTGCTGACACATTGTGGGGTTGGCAACCAATGTCACAAAACAGTATGTGTATTAATTGTTTAATGAGAAACTAATTTGCTCTGTAAACTTTCATCTAAAGTACAATAAAACATCTCTCAACAGGGATGAAAATGGAGGACATTATGCTGAGTGAAATAAGTCAATCACAAAAGGACAAACATTGTATGAGATCTCTATTGTAAAAACCCAGGGAAAAGTTCACACACAAAAAGTAACAATCTTTGTTGGTTACCAGGGATGGTAGCAGTGGGGGGGAAATACTAAATAGGCAATAGATAAGTGGTATCTTTGGTGAAGGGTGAGACAGTACACAATACTGGGGAAGCCAGCACAACCTGTACAAGGAAAGGTCATGGAAGCTCCATAGACACATCCAAACTCCCTGAGGGAATGAATTGCTGGGTGGAGGGCTGTGGGGACCATGGTCTCGGGGAACATCTAGCTCAATTGGCATAACACAGTTTATAAAGACAATGTTCTACATTCTACCTTGGTGAGTAGCGTCTGGGGTCTTAAAAGCCTGTGAGCAACCATCTAAGATACTCCACTGGTCTCATCCCTTTGGGAGCAAGGGAGAATGAAGAGAACAGGATACAAGGAAAAGATTAGTCTGAAGGACTAATGGACCACAGCTACCAAGGCCTCCACCAGACTGAGTCCAGTACAGCTAGATGATGCCCGGCTACCTCCACTGACTGCTCTGACTGGGATCACAACAGAGGGTTCTGGACAGAGCTGGAGAAGGATGTAGAACAAAATTCTAACACACAAAAAAAGACCAGATTTACTGGACTAAAGGAGACTGGAGAAACCCTGAGAGTATGCCCTCAGACACCCTTTTAGCTCAGTGGTGAAGTCACTTCTGAGGTTCACCATTCAGCCGGGGATTGGACAGCCCCATAAAACAAACGAGACTAATGAGGCACAGCAGCCCAGGGACAAGGGCTAGAAGGCAGAAGGGGACAGGAAAGCTGGTGATAGGGAACCCAAGGTTGAGTAAGGACAGTGTTGAAGTGTTGTGAGGTTGTTAACCATTGTCATAGGGCAACATGTGTACTGTTTAATGAGAAACTATTTTGTTCTGTAAACCTTCATCTAAAGTGAGAATAGCAGCACAATTGTAAGAGTGTAGTCGATGTCACTGAACTGTGCATGTAGAAATTTTTGAAATGGTGTATCTTTGGCTATGTGTATTTTCACCAAAAAAAAAAGTCAAGAAGGGAGAGGGTTGACATGTTGTGGGGTTGTTAACCAATGTCATAAAACAATATGTGTACTACTGTTTAATGAGAAACTATTTGTTCTGAAAACCTTCACCTGAAGTATAATAAAAATTAATTAATTAATTAATTAAAAAATAATAATAAAGTACAATTAAAATAAGTTAAAGTTTTTAAAAGGATTTTTTAACTTTCTAAGCACCAGACTTTAACACAGTACCCAAGAAAAACTAATCTCCATTTAGCTCCAACTCTCACACATACCAAAAGCAGTTGTTTCTGGGAAGGGACTTATATATTACACATTTCAAAAGTATTTCAGAGCCTGGTTGCTCTAAACTGTGGATGGTTGAAAGTGGGAAGCGCTCTTTGTGGAGGAATTGGCTTCTGGTTGCAACATTTCCCATCACCTTACTCCCTTGGGGGAGATGAAGCTAGAGTCTAAAGGGCAGGGCAGCCCAAGCAAAGGGGCCTTACTACAAAGCACGTTTCTGTTGAGTCAACTCCAGCTCAGACGACCCCATGTGTCCACAGTAGAAATGCACTTCACAGGGTTTTCAGGGTTGTGACCTTTTGGAAGCAGATCACCAGGCCTTTCTTTCGAGGTACATCTAGATGGAATGGAACCACCAATCTTTTAATAATCGAGCACTTAAAATTTGTGCCACCCAGGGACTCCAAAGGGGCCATGAAGAGTCTATATTCTGGCCCAGCTATGGCTCTCGGGGTCAGCCCAGCTGGGCAAGGAGAATAGGCAGTCAGTCAAGGGAAGCTCCCCCATCCGTGTCCCACAGGTACAATTTGCCTGTCAGGCTCCAGCTGCCACCCAGAGATGCCAACGCTGTCTATTCATGCGGGAAAGCAATTGTGAAATGTGGCACACCACTTCCTGCAGCAGCCAGGAGAGGAGGCTGGGACACAGTAAGGCTGAGGCTGATACCCAGGGCCATTCTGAGAGAGCAAGTATTACATTTAAGCTCAAGAAATAATTCCCTCTTACACACAAGCAGGAATGCAGCATTGGAAATGCAGACCCATGGCTCCACACGTGGCAGTGAGAGGGAGGAGAGGTGAATGCAGCCCTGTTCTGCACAGGGGCTCCTGCAGAGGGAGGCAGCCACACAATAAGGTGGTCATTGGTCACTGGTCAGGCAGACTCAGAACTAAGTTTCTCAGACAAATATTTCCAGAAATGTCCACATACCCATGCCACGGTCCTGACCCATTCTCCACTGGGCTTAAACTAATCAATGGCATATCCATTTGACATATATGCATTCCTTCACTTATTAATGTATTTATTCAAATAAATGCATGTCCTCCAGCCTAAACCAACAGCTATTTTATAAAATTAAAGGATCGAAATGACAACCAAAAAATACTGCAAAGAATAAAGTAAACTAAGTCAAAATAAAAAATCAGTGTCACTTAACAGCTGATATCAGGGCTTTGTCAGATCCTAGCTCCTTGACTGATAATACTGGCTCCGTCTTAAACAAGCCCAAATATCCATCGACAAGGAATCAGACTCCAACCCCCAGCACCACAGACCCAGGGTTGGGATGGCCTCATTGTGCTGGGTCACCACGGCTCATCTCAGGCCCCCAGCGATTGCTTAGCATGAGAATACTCTAAGGTCAGCCTGCTATGACTGTATGATCAGTAACACAGGCCTAAGCCCAGACAGCCAGACCCTTTAACGCAAGTCTCCAGGGAAAGGAACTGGCTTTTTTTTTTTTCCAACAAGGAAAAAAAAAAAAATCTGAAGCTCATTTGAAACTGTAAATACCCCATGTCTTTGCTCTTACTTCTGGTGTAAACAGATAAATTTTTCTTGGGGATGGGAGGGCAAATTTTAACTCTTCCATCAGTCTAGGAAAGGATAGTCCAATTATCCAAGACACATAGGCATAAGAACAAAAATATTACTCCTAGTAGGAGCTAGGATGGGTAGGACGGTGGAATGGGTGACAGCACAGATACCTGCACTCAAGTCCCATCTTCTACCACTCACCAAAGGAGTGGCCCTAAGAAATTTACTCAGCAGGGCTGTGCCTTGATTTTGGAGGTGAAAGGATTAAATGAGATCGTTTGTGCACATTGCCTGGTACCTAGTAAGCACTCAATAACTTAGATGCTACCATTAGTCCTTAAAAGAGTCTCCGGGTGGTGCAAATGATTAAAAAATGCACTTCTAACTGAAAGGCTGGCAGTTCGAACCCACCCAGAGGCACTTTGTAAGACAGGCCTGGTGATCTTCTTCTGAAAGGACACAGCCTTGAAAACCCTACAGCGCATTTCTATTCTGCACATACGGGGTTGTCATGAGTCGGAATCGACTTGATAGCAACTAACAAGCTGATTAACTGAGTGACTCATTAGTCCTTATTTAGGCCAAGGAGTGTGCCTAGCATTTTTTTTATTGTAATATAATTCCCATACCATAAAATTCACCACAGCTTTAATCAAATAGATGGACAGTAACAAGTGTTATGAAGGATGTGGAGAAATTAGAACTTTCATCTGTTGCTGGCGGGGATATAAAATGGTATAGCCACTGTGGAACAGCTTGGTGGTTAAACACCATATGACCCAGCCGTTGTACTCCTAGGTATACACCTAAGAGAATTGAAACCATAAATCCAAATAAAAACTTGTACATGAATATTGATAGCAGTATTATTCATAATAACCAAAAAAGAGAAACAACGCAAATGTCCATCAGCTGATGAATGGATAAATAAAATGTGGTATATCCATACATTCAGTTGGCCAGGTAGCTGTCTTCCAAATTTCTTGGTGTAGGCAAGTGAGCACTTCCAACATTGCATCCACTTGTTGAAGCATCTCAGTAGGTATTCCAGCAATTCCTGGAGGCTTGTTTTCTATTAATGCCTTCAGTGCAACTTGGACTTCTTCCTTCAATACCATCGTTTCTTGATCACACGCTGCCTCCTGAAATGGCTGAACATTGACCAGTTCTTTTTGGTACAGTGACCCTGTGTATTCCTTCTATCTTCTTTTTGATGCTTCCTGCATCGTTCAATATATTGCCCATAGAATGCTTCAATATTGTAACTCGAGGCTTGAATTTTTTCTTCAATTCCTTCAGTTTGAGAAATGCTGAGCGTGTTCTTCCCTTTTGGTTTGCTAACTCCAGGTATTTGCACATTTCATTATAATATTTTACTTTGTCTTCTCAAGCTGCTCTTAGAAATCTTCTGTTCAGCTATTTTACTTCATCATTTCTTTCATTCGCTCGCTTTACTTACTCTATGTTCAAGAGCAAATTTCAGTCTCTTCTGAAATACATTTTGGTCTTTTCTGTCTTTCCTGTCTTTTTAATGATCTTTTGCTTTCTTCATGTATGATGTCTTTGATGTCATCCCACAACTCGTCTGGTCTTCGGTCATTAGTGTTCAATGCATCAAATCTATTCTTGTGATGGTCTCTAAATTCAGGTGGGATATATTTGCTGTAGAGAAAAGACTCTCTAGCTCATTAAGGTAAAATCAAAAGAGATTTATTGAAGCCAAGACATTTCAATGGGAAACCATAAAACCTCAGGCTGAATGAAGCTTACATATCTCAGGGAAAAATGCAAGTCACAAGTAATTATAGTGCTGAAAGGAGAGAATAAAATTACAATTTTTCTCATTGGTTTACAGTAATTAAGATCAATCAAAGGTGAGAGAAGTAAAGCGTAATCTTTAACATTATTGGTTAATGAGTATATTGACTGGCTAAAAGACATAACTGAAAGACACAGAGTCAAGGGGGGGCTTCATATTGGTTACAAAACAATAATATGACAGAAATTTTCAAGAGTGGTCTTTTAAGTTACCTTTCTCAGAGCATCAGTCTCCAGAGGAGATTGGTAACAAAGAGTTTCCATGATCTATCACTTTGCTCAACATGTCAGAAACCAGAGGAGACTGAGACCAAAGTTTCCATTAAGTGATCACATTCTTTAGCCTGACCGCAAAGAAATTCATTTCCTTAATAATAATAGGTTGGTTCCCAGGCAGTGAAGGTGGAATCCAGGGGAAAGGTTACTTGGAGCTGCTAGACAGCCAGTGTAAAACCTAAGGTGAAAGATTACATTGAGCTGTTAGAGTTAGTCTAGTCACTTTACCAGTAGATCAAATGCTTGTTTTATTTTATATCCCTTATCATACTCAAAGTTGTACTTTGGCTTTCATGGACTTGTTTTAATTTTCTTCAGCTTCAACTTGAACTTGCATACGAGCAATTCAGTCTGTTCTGAAGTCAGCCCCTGGCCTTGTTCTGACTGATGATATTGAGCTTCTCCATCATCTCTTTCCACAGATGTAGTTGACTTGATTTCTGTATATTCCATCCAGTGAGGTTCATGTGTATAGTTGCCATTTATGTTGTTGAAAAAAGCTATTTCCAATAAATAGGTTGTTGGTCTTGCGAAATTCTATCATGCCATCTCTGGCATCATTTCTATCACCAAGGCCATATTTTCCAACTACTGAGCCTTCTTTGTTTCCAACTTTTGCATTACAATCACCAGTAATTATCAATGCATCTTGATTGCATGTTTGATCAATTTCCGACGGTAGAAGTTGGTAAAAATCTTCAATTTCTTCATCTTTGGCATTAGAGGTTCATGGGTAAATTTGAATAATATCACATTAACTGGTGTACCTTATAGGCATATGGATATAATTATATCATTGACAGTGTTGTACTTCAGGACAGATTTTGAAATGTTCTTTTTGAAATGAATGTGACGCTGTTCCTCTTCAATTTGTCATTCCCAGCACTGTAGATCATATAATTGTCTGATTCTAAATGGCCAATATCAGTCCATTTCAGCTCACTAATGCCTAGGATATCTATCTTCAAGTGTTACACTTCATTTTTGATAACTTCCAATTTTCCTAGACTCATCCTTCATACATTTCACGTTCCAATTATTAATGGATGTTTACAGCTGTTTCTTATCATTTTGAGTCATGCCACATCTGCCAATGTATGTCCCTAAAGCTTGACTCCATCCACGTCATTAAGGTCAACTCTACTCTGAGAAGGCAGCTCTTCCTCAGTTCTATTTTGAGCACCTTCCAAGGTGCTCATCTTCTAGCACCCTATCAGACAATGTTCCACTGCTATTCATAAGATTTGCACTGGCCAATTTTTTTAGAAATAGATCACCAGATTTTTCTTTCTAGTCTGTGTTAGTCTGGAGGCTCCTCTGAAACCTGTCTACCATGGGTGACCCTGCTGGCATTTGAAATACCAGTGGCATAGCTTCCAGCATCACAGCAACACACAAGCCACCACAGTACGACAAACTGACAAGTGGAAGAGATCCATATTTGAGCCTATTCCAAAGAAAGATGATCTGACAGAATGCAGAAATTATTGAACAATATCATTAATATCACATATAAGTAAAATTTTGCTAAAGATAATTCAATAACAGTTGCAGTAGTAATCAACAGGGAAGTGCCAGAAATTCAAGCTGGATTCAGAAGAGGATATGGAACCAGAGATGTCATTGCTTATGTCAAATGGATCTTGGCTGAAAGCAGAGAATACCAGCAAGATGTTTACCTGTGTTTTATTGACTATGCAAAGGCATTCGATAGTGTGGATCATAACAAATTATAGATAACATTGAGAAGAATGGGAATTGCAGAACACTTAATTGTGCTCATGAGGAACTTGTACATAAACCAAGAGGCAGTCATTCAAACAGAACAAGGAGATACTGCATTGTTTAAAATCAGGAAGGGCGTGTGTCTGGGTTGTATCCTTTCACCATACTTATTCAATCTGTATGCTGAGCAAATAATCTGAGAAGCTAGACTGTATGAAGAAGAATGTGGCATCAGGATTGGAGGAAGACTCATTAACAACCTGGGTTATGCAGATGACACAACCTTGCTTGCTGCAAGTGAAGAGGACTTGAAGAACTTACTGATGAAGATCAAAGACTACAGCCTTCAGTATGGATTACACCTCAACATAAAGAAAACAAAAATCTTCACAACTGGACCAGTAAGCAGCATCATGATAAACAGAGAAAAGATTGAAGTTGTCAAGAATTTCATTTTACTGGGATCCACAATCAATGTCCATGAAAGCAGCAGTTAAGAAATCAAGCAATGCACTGCATTGGGCAAATCTGCTGAAAAAGACCTCCTTAAAAAGCAAAGACGTCACTTTGAGGACTAAGGTGTACCTGACCCAAGCCAGGGTATTTTCAATTGCCTCAAATGCATGTGAAAGCTGGACAATATACAAGGTGCACTGAAGAAGAATTGATGCCTTTGAATTATGGTGTTGGCAGAAAAATATTGACTATACCAGGGACTACCAGAAGAACAAATAATCTGTCTTGGAAGAAGTACAGCCAGAATGCTCCTTAGAAGTGAGGATGGCATGACTTCATCTCACGTACTTTGGACATGTTATCAGGAGAGACCGGTTCCTGGAGCATGGTAGTGGAGAATCAGTGAAAAAGAGGAAGACTCTCAATGAGATGGATTGACACACTGGCTGCAACAATGGGCTCAAACATAACAATAATTGTGAGGATTGCACAGGACCAGGCAGTGTTTCATTCTGTTGTACACAGGGTCTCTGTGAGTCAGAACCAATTTGACTACAACTAACAACATAACATATCCACACAAGGGAATATTATGCAGCCCTTAAAAGGAACCAAATGTTGTTACATGTTACAATATGGATAAACCTTGAAAACATTATGTGAAAGAAGCTAACCACAAAAGACCACATATTGTATGATTCCCTTTCTATGAAATGTCGAGAATCAGCAAATCTAGAGAGACCAAAAACAGATGAGTGGTTTAGAGAGGGAATGGGGAGTGACTGCTAATAGAAATGGGCTTCCTTTTTGGGGTTATGAAAATGTGCTGGAATTAGACAGTAGTGATGGTTGCACAACCTTGTGAATATACTATGAACCACTGAAATGTAAAAAGAGAGAGAGAAAAAAAAGAAAAGAAAGGAGGCAGGGACTCAAACAAGTAGAGAACTATTAGCTCTAAGAAGCACAACTGAGGTAGAAACCAGGCATCCAGGAGGTTCAAAAGGACATAGTCCTACAGACTGGAGGAATCAAGGAAGACTTCATGGAGGAGGTGGCATGTGTGCCTGACCTCAAGGAATAGCTAGAAGTTGAATGCGAGTTGAGTGGGATGGTAGAAGTATAATCCAGGAGTCTGGAGCAGCCTTGGAAGAGCAGAGTGTATAGGGCACATTCAGGGACAAGCTAGGTACATGTCAGTGAGCACTAGGAGAGTGGGAGCCACAGCATGTAGGGACTTCACTCCAGATCAGAGTGTGGGCTCAATGCAAGTGAGGATAGTGAACCTCTGCAGAAAGTAGAAGAGGGGTCCCATGTTCAGATGTGGGATCTCATCAAGTGAGAAGAATATCTGCTACCTGCAGATCAAGAACTTCTTCTCCAAACCACTCAGCCACTCTGTGCACCGCCCCCATGAATTATCCTGCCAATTGTTTACTTGAGGCTTGGTGGTGTAGGGGAGAGGTAGGAGTAAACATCCATAAACACACCTTGGGGCTGGACTGGGGCACATTAGGACACTCCAGAAGATGTGGAAAGACAGGAAGAAGGTCCAAGGAAACTAAAGTTTCCATTTGGGTGAACAGAGAAGTTAGAAGAATGTGCTCATGTGGAGGAGATATGGTTTGTTCCCTTTGGGTATGAGTGCCCAGCAGGGTCCTGATGTTACCCACCCCACATTGCACAGAAAGCTCCTATAATGTTCCTCTGAGCTGCTTGTCCCCTGGCCCCCAAACTGTGTGCTCTGGAACACTGTCTCCATACCTCCACCCTAACCCCACCCCATCCCACATCTCCACCTGGTAAAATCCTCCTGCCTGATTCAAATGCCAGCACCTTTTGCCACTACCCACCACCACATCTCCTGTCCTCTCAGCCTGACCTGAGAAGAGGCCCCCATCCTTTGCTCTCTTAAGTGCTTTGCTTATAGTTTAGTTATGGCTCTGAGATGGGTATAACTATTTAGCAAAGCAGAATATGGTGTCTGTCTACCAGGCTGTAACCTCCTGAGTACAGGGACTATGTCTTATTCACATTTGTTTTCTCCACAGACCACAGTCCAGGGTCTGATCATGTTGATGTATGTTTATTATCTGTATACACACACAAACACACACTTATACACACGTACATATATACGCATGCATATATACACATACATACATGCACACACACATACATATATATACACACTTTCTCCGCACTTATCAACTATCTCATTATCTGACATTTCACATTTACAACAATAGTAAAAAATCTTCTATTCAACTATTTTGAACATTAGTGATGTACGTCTGGCAGTAATGAATGATGAGGTGCGAGGTAAGAATAATGCTAGCTGTGGTGGTTAAGGTTATGTGTCAACTTGGCTGGGTCATGATTCTCAGTGGTTTGGCAGTTACGTAATGATGTAATTTGGCAGTAATGTAATGATGTAGTCATCCTCCATTTTGTGATTTGATATGGTCATCCTCCATTTTCTCATAACACTGATTTTGCATAATGACCTGGCCTTTGGAACCTAACCATGTCAATAAGTGAGGAGAGGGTGTATATATAAATATTTACCTAATCAATTATTCATTATTTACACACCTTCATGGATCAAGCACTTCCTCACAAGATGGCTGAAATGGTCAGAAAGTTCTTCTCATACAAGCCCAAACCTGCATCTCAGGAACCACCGACCATTTGTCATTGCTTTTCCACTTGTAACTATCTTAGAATATTCTCCTCTGTTTTCAACATGATAAGCCAACAAATATTTGAAGTCAGGATTCATCCTCTGCCTACCCTCTCTTTTAAATTTTTTAAACGTATTCCTTTTGCTCTTCTTAAACACGTTCATAGTTTAAAAGGGACCATAATCTTGACTCAGTATCTAGACACTGGAAAAACAAAATACAGATATCCCCTGCTTTTTGAAAGCTTACCTTATGCCATTTCGCTTTTACGAAAGACCTACATTAATACCTGTTTTCGCTAACTGAAAGAAATCCAAACAGGGTTTTCTCTCTTACGGAAAAAAAGGCAAAAAATGGAAAAGTGCGTTCAGCGTTTGTTTTGCAACGAGCTGTTAAAGAGGCAGTGTGCACCCTGAGCAGTGAGAGTGGCATTGTCAAACTCCTTCCCCGGGAACTCACTTAGTGTCAAGCCCCCAGAGCTTTGTTAATGTTATTTTAGGTTTTATTTGTTATTTGGTATGATTTGGTGGGGTATTTTTTGGGTCTGGGAATGCTCAAAATTTTTTCCCATATAGATTAATGGTAATTGTTTCTTCGCTTTACACCATTTTGGCTTATGAAAGGTTTCATAGGAATGCTCTGCTTTCAGATAGTGAGGGAAATCTATAAGGGAAAATTGAGTTTAAAGATAGTGAATGACTTGCATTGCTCTGAGGTTTGCATGAGACACAGCTCCCCGATTTCATGCTTCATTCTCAGGGAAGAAAGACACAAGTCACTAGAATGTTCTGGGAAAGCAGTGGAAGTCTTTCACATCTTCGAAGAGCACCCAAGAAAGGACATTTTGTAACTGGACACAGCAGTCAGGTGATGCTTTCAGCTCCCTCGCAGGTGAATGTAGCTGTTCTGCAGATCAACGCTACCTTCCACCGTCCGTCAAATTGTCGTACTGTAGCGGCTTGTGTGTTGCTATGATGCTGGAAGTTATGCCACTGGTATTTCAAATACCAGAAGGGTCATCAGTGGTGTACAGGTTTCAGCAAAGCTTCCAGACTAGGACAGACTAGAAGAAAGACCTGACAATCTGTTTCTGAAAACTACTGTTGTTGAGTGCCATTAAGTCAATTCTGACTCAAAGCCACCCCATGCACAACAGAACCAAACATTGCCCAGTCCCACGCCATCCTCACAATCATTGCTATGTTTGAGCCCATTGTTGCAGCCACTGTGTAAATCCAACTCAGTGAGGATCTTCCTCTTTTTTGCTAACTCTCTGCTTTACCAAGCATTATGTCCTTCTCCCATAATTAGTTCTTCCTGATGACGTGTCCAAAGTAAGTGAGACAGAGTCTCACCATCCTCACTTCTAAGAAGCATTCTGGCTGTACTTCTTCCAAGACAGATTTGTTTGTTCTTCTGGCAGTCCATGGTATATTCAGTATTCTTCCCCAACACCATAATTCAAAGGCATCAATTCTTCTTTGATGTTCCTTATTTATTGTCCAGATTTCAAATGTATATGAGGTGATTGAAAATACCATGGCTTGGGTCAGGTGCACCTTCGTCCTCAAAGTGACATCTTTGCTTTTCAGCACTTTAAAGAGGTTTTTTGCAGCAGATTTGCCCAATGCAAGACGTCATTTGATTTCCTGACTGCTGCTTCCCTGGACGTTGATTGTGGATCCGAGTAAAATGAAATCTGTGACAACTTCAATATTTTCTCTGTTTATCATGATGTCATTTATTGGTTCAGTTGTGAGGATTTTTGTTTTCTTTATGTATTAAATATTATCTTTTACAAAGATAATAAAGGGAAAAATACGTGAAAACTCCTATCTATATCTTCCCATAGAGCAAAGAGAGAGGGAGAAAGGAAAACAAGAGTGCCTGATAACTTTTATAAGAGTTTGTCCTCACAGAGAAGGATATTTTGACACGGCTGGTCAAACGTCACTTTTTATTACCATACATTATTGAAGCCCACTCCAGGGATGAGCATGTCTTTTGCATGTTATTTAGTAAAATCTGTTACACCTGACAGGTTAATGACGCATTTTTTAAGCCACATCAAAATGTCAAGTTTCGGTGGTAGAGTTCAGAACGGAGTGCTCTCCTAGGTCAGCCATAAACCAAGGGTCTGAGGTGGGGGTGGAGAAAAATAAAATGGAATGGCTTCACCTGTCCTCCTTTGCCAAGGCAGCTTCTCCTGGGCCAGGACATGAAGGGAAAGATTTGAGAGAGGAACAAGTAGGATAAAGCAGGGCAGGAGGAGGGAAACGCTGAAGAGGGAAACTCTAGAAGAAGAAGGAGGAGAGGAGCAGGAGGGGGAGGGGAAGCGGAAGAACACATGGAATAGCATACATCAGTTAGAATAAATAAAGTAAAGCTACAATTAACAACATATAAATCTCAAAAGCATAATATTAGACATTGAAAGCAAATTTCAAAAAGATTCACCCAGTATTATGTCATTTATCCAAAGACTAAAAGCATATAAAAGAACATTGTAAGTTGTTTGTGGATACAGGCATAATAGTAAAAGTACAAAAGCATGCTCCAGAGTAGTGATCACCCAATAAAGCTGATAGTTACTTCTGAGAAGGGCAGAAATGAGGGAGGAAAGAAGGGGAAAGACATTAGAAAAGGATATGCAGGGGGCTTCAATTTAGCTGGCATGGTTCTATTTTTTAAGCTGGAGGAGCTCTGGTGGTGCAGTGGTTAAAGGGCTTGGCTGCTACCCAGAAGGTCAGCAGCTCAAGCCCACCAGCTGCTCCTCAGGAGAAAGATATGGCAATCTGCTTCTGTAAAGATTTACAGCCTTGGAAACCCTATGGAGAAGTTCTACTCTGTCCTAATTGGTTGCTATGAGTCAGAATCGACTCAGTGGCAGTTGGTTTTATTTCTTAAGCTGGATGCTGAAAAATATGTACTTGCTATTATTATTATGCTTGAAGTATTTCATAACTAAAACAACTAAGTCAAAGTTATCCCTCAAAAATTACAGCACCACTCCCACTGTTTCTCCTCTCTCTTGCTCTGTGTGTGTATATGCGAGTGTATGTATGTATATGATATATAATACACATCTTACATTTAAATATATACATTTATAAAGAGAGAGAGGGGAGGGTAGATAGGTGGATAAGTGTTAGATATGAAGATAGATGATAGAGTAGATTGGAGGGATGGATGGATGGATGGATGGATGGATGGATGGAGGATGGATGGGTGATGGAGGATGGATGGGTGATGGAGGATGGATGGATGGAGGATGGATGGATGGAGGATGGATGGGTGATGGAGGATGGATGGATGGAGGATGGATGGATGGATGGATGGAGGATGGATGGATGGATGGAGGATGGATGGATGGATGGAGGATGGATGGGTGATGGAGGATGGATGGATGGAGGATGGATGGATGGAGGATGGATGGGTGATGGAGGATGGATGGATGGAGGATGGATGGATGGAGGATGGATGGGTGATGGAGGATGGATGGATGGAGGATGGATGGGTGATGGAGGATGGATGGATGGATGGATGGATGGGTGATGGAGGATGGATGGATGGAGGATGGATGGATGGAGGATGGATGGGTGATGGAGGATGGATGGATGGAGGATGGATGGATGGAGGATGGATGGGTGATGGAGGATGGATGGATGGATGGATGGATGGGTGATGGAGGATGGATGGGTGATGGAGGATGGATGGATGGAGGATGGATGGATGGAGGATGGATGGGTGATGGAGGATGGATGGATGGATGGATGGATGGATGGATGGATGGATGGATGGAGGATGGATGGGTGATGGAGGATGGATGATGGAAGATAGGTAGGTAGGTAAGTAGGTAGATTGACAGACAGACAGACAGAGAGATAGATAGATGTATCCTCACAATGACCCCTCTTACAGATGAGGTAACTGAGGCACAGGGAACCTATGCTCACAAAGCTATCATGCCAAACCCCAAATCAAGCCCAGGTGAGTCTGACTCCAGCACTATGCTGAATCTCCACACCATGATGCCACTTGAAAGAAAAATGCCAGAAAAAGTTGTACTGGTGAAAGTTGTATGATAGATATATTTACAACAATGACAAAAAAAAAAAGGAAGAAAGAATAGCTGCTGAGTCTAATTACGCACAGCCAAAAGCCTTATGGGGTTTGGTTTCTTGGTCTGGAGGTTTAAGATCATGGTTTCATGGGACATTCCAGTTAATTGGCCTAATAACATGTTCAGTGTCTCTGTTCTACCTCCTAGTTCAATGTGTAGTGCCTGGGGTCTTAAAAGCTTGCAAGTGGCCATCCAAGGCACAACAATGGCCTCCATTTGCCTGGAGTAATAGAGAAAGACAGAGATTCTGGAATAGGAGGAGGAAATGGAATGTGCGGCTAATTGCCTCCATGAACAACTAACTGCCTCCTTTGCCATGAAACCAGAAGAACTGGATGGTGCCCAGCTACCATTACTGAATATTTTGATCAAAGATTCCATAGAAGAATCCTGATCAAAAGGGGGAAAATTCAGAACAGAATTTCAAATTCTCAGGGACTCCAGACTTCCCGGAGCCATGAAGGTTGGATGAACCTCTGAAACTATTGCTCTGAGATTATCTTTAAACCTTAAGTCAAAAATATCCCTGAAATCTTCTTACAACCAAAAAATAGTTTAGCTGAACTAGTAAAAAATGCCTGCCTTGAGCATTATGCTCTTTCAAGAACTATCTATATGGGATCAAACTGACAACAGCGACTCAAAAGATTACATAGAAACCTTATGGGGCAGTGAATTTATGTTAACGGGTAAGGAACAACTCAGAAAAGGAGGGTGAGAATGGTTGTACAATTTGAAGAATGTAATCAATGTCACTAAATGGTACTTGTAGAAAGGGTTGAATTGGTGTTTGTTTTGTTGTGTATATTCTCAACAACAACAAAATAAATAAAATTATGTATTAAAAAAGAAGGAGAAGACAAGGGAGTATTCAAAGGTTAAAATTCTTCCTTTAGAAATCCAGGAAAAGGGGACAGGGAAACTTTAGACATAAAAAGTAAATAACATGGACAAAATAAAGCTGTTCCTTGAGCAGACAGGAAAACTGTCCCGAATCCACCCGCTGTTGCTCTGACTCCTGCCCGCATCTAAGTGGGGTCTGGCCCTCTTCCTCACGTCCTACAGAGGAAACCAAGTCTCTTCCCACAGAAATAACTGCAGGGAGCTTCTTATTTGTCAATAGTGGTGCATCACAAATCTTCTGTCCTGCTTTATCTCACATCAGTTGGCCCTTCAGCCCCAAAACATAGATGCTTTTCTGCATTTACAAACACGAAGTCCTGTGAACAGCGAAGAGGCAAGCTGGGGAGACCTTTTTTGAGGAGAAGCTACTTTGAGGAGAAGGTGTCAGAATGAATGATTAACTGCACTGCCCCCAAGGCGCAAGATCGAACCCCATTGTGGGCAGTGATTCTGCAGGAAACCTCACCATCCTAGTACCTTTGCAGCAATTTATCATTTAGAAAACCAACAATGGCATGAAGTAGGAGGAGAGAAAATTCATTAGAAAAAAAAATGCTCTATGAGACTGAAATTCAAGTAAAAATTCGTAAAGTTCATATTCATCGAAACTTAATAGGGTTCTTATTTGAAAATTGCTCGTGAAGGTTGTTTGGGTTAAAACTCTAAAATACATACCATTTAACCATCTGCTTTTACATTTCAGTATTTGGAAACATGGCCAAGACATTTTATTAGAAAAGCAAACATCTAGCTCCTTGTTTCTTCTGACTAGTTTCTAGAACCCTTCTTTACACATTTTCTGAAAAATTAAAAAATTAAAAAAACAATTGCCATCAAATCGACTCCAACTCGTGGCAGCCCCATGTGTGTCAGAGTAGAACTGTGCTCCATAGGGTTTTCAATGGCTGCTTTTTCAGAAGTAGATTGTCAGGCCTTTCTTCTGAGGTTCCTCTGGGTAGACGTGAGCATTTAACCATTTGCACTACCCAAGTATGAGTCAGCATCGACTCGACAGCAACGGGTTTGGGTTTTTTTGTTTTTTACCACCCAGGTAGGAATAGCAACCCCTAATCGCATCAAGGAGGGCAGTGGTGGTTCAGTCATAGAATCCCCACCTTTCACGCAGGAAATTCCAGGCCACTGTACTTCATATGCAGCTACCACCTGTCTGTCAGTGGACTCTCGTATGTTGTTATGATACTGAACAGCTTCCAGCAGACCTTCCGGACTAGGATAGACTAGGAAGAAAGGCCTGGCAATTACCTATAAAAAATAAGCCAGTGAAAACCCTGTAGATCAGAAAGGTACAACCTGCAACCAATCATGGGAATGGTGCAGGGCTGGGCAGCATTTTGTTCTGTTACGCATGGGGTCGCCGTGAGTTAGGGCTGACTCAATGGTGCTCAGTGGAAATTTATTCTCTCACAGCCTGGGCTAGAAGTCTGTACTCAAGGTGACGGCAGCGTCATGCTCTCTCTGAAGGTTCTAGGGAGGAATCTATTCCATGCTTTTCTCTTAACGTCTGGTGTCTCCTTCTTTGGCGTTCCTTAGGTTGTATACAGATCACTCTAATATCTGTCTCTGTCATCACACAGCATTCTTCTTCCGTGTGTCTCTGTCTCTGTCTCTTCTTATAAGGACACAAGTCATTGGACTGAAGTCCCACTTGAATCCATTATGACCTCATGCTAACTTGATTATATCTGCAAAGAGCCTATTTCCAAATAAGATCACATTCTGGGTGGACATGAGTTTTAGGGGAACACTACTCAACCCAGTACACTCTTATTGTCAGAATATAGGTATTAGAGCTGATCTAACCCAACAATGTCATTTTACAGAAAAGAAATCTGAGACGAAGAGAAAGGAAGTAATTCTCTGGACTCACATAAGAGAAACTGGCTTCTTTTTATAAACATTTTTGTGCTCAAAAAGACAAGTTTTTGCCCACAGGAATACCAGGTTGGTGGTTCGAGTCTACCCAGAGGCAATTTGGGAGAAAGGCCTGTGATCTACTTCCAAAAAGTCAGCCATTGAGAACCTAATGGAGCACAGTTATACTCTGACACACGTGAGGTTGCCATGAGTCAGAATCAACTCGACAACAACTGGGTTTTCAATACCCGTTTGGATGGATAGGGTATTTCTGCAAGCCTCGAAACACATCATCTCCATAGGCGTGTGTCTCCTCTTGCTTTGACTACATTAGACAATGCCATCAAACTGACTGTTTGGGACTTAATCAGTCAAAACTGCATGTTTAATTGATAATTATCCAACAATCAAAGTTGCCTGCTATCTTTGCATTGAAGGGAAGTGGCTGCCAAGCCTGGACTATATTCTCAGTCTGTTTTATCTCAATTGGCTCATGTGACTAGTTCTCACCAATGGAATATGTACAGCTAATGAGTAAGAGGCTAGTGTGCTTTATCCACAGGGAGGAAGGAGCCTGGGTCCCTGTACCACTGCATGGAAGGCAGCTTGCCTACACCCACTTTGGACTTTCTGAGTGAGCAATAACTTGTATTGTATTAAGCTACCAAGGTTTGGGGGTTTAGCTGCTATAGCAGCTTGAGTTATAACTAGTATACCAATCACATGAGGAGCACCTTAAAAACATAAAAATACATTGTGATTGTAAATTATATGGAGATCCTGTCTGCATGTTCTCCTTGTTAATTAAATGATAAGATTAGTTCCCAAAGTCTGTGAAATCTGTGCCTTCGACTTAGAAATCGCACCTACCCAACTCAGATCAGCCCCACAAAATCCCCACAATAGCCACTTTGGACCATTCTGCTGAGTTACCCCAGTTTATATCAGCATGTTAGGTGCCTTCTGACTCATAGGAACCCCATGTGACAGAGTAGAATGGCCCTAGAGGGTTGTCTTGGTTATTATCTTTACAGAAGCAGATTGCCAAGTCTTTCTCTCTGGTTGAACAACCAACCTTTCGATTAGCAGTTGTTTGTGCCAAAAAGGCTCCTTTTTATATCAGCCTAATAGTCTTAAAATGATTTCTACCTTTTCCTAAGTGGAATAACAGATTTAGAGAATATTAAGATACACAAACCATTCATTTTAAATCTCAAGGAAGTTCTTTAAGCCCGCTGCTTGACTCTACTAAATAATGAAAGACTTCCCTAAAAATGCCCTTTACAAAAAGGATCCCCAGACTTTCACATCCTGACTTTTCGGTCAGTTCCATCAACTTAGCCAAACAGATCATAATTAAGATCAGAAGGGGGAGAAATCAAAATGCGGTTGAATTTGTTTGGCACAGAACCCAGTAAGGAAATGGCTACGTAAATACAGTCCTTGCTCCAAGTGCTTTGTTTGCTCAGCTGTGTGTATATAAATTAAATAGTAGACCTAATTAGGTCCAATATTTACTAATCAACCCCCATCCTGCTCACCTGAACTTGGGGTCCTTAGTTACAGAAAAGTAGGAATGCATTAAATACTTACAATGTTCTTATTTGCATCCAATTCGGATGAAAGGCCAAAAGTTTGTTCCAGTGCTTTCAGAGACACTAACTCAGTGACTTGAAATCTTAGCCTAACTCGAAGCAAATGTGATAAAAGATATCATAGATCTGAAAGGAAGCAAAATTTTTTTTTAATATGATAGTTATTTTGAAAAGGAAATGCAAAGACCAATCATAGAAACCATTTTTTTTTTTTCCAGTGGAAGGGCACCTAAAGATGACCTAGTCCAGTGCTTCTCAAATATTCTTTTTTAGCGCTGAAGCCATATTTCTAAAGTGAACATTCACGGAACCCAAACAGACTAGGCAAATGCTGAGCTGCTGTCATCAAAACACGGCTGAGTGATGCAAACAGTTAAGCACTTGGCTGCTAACCAAAAGGTTGGAGGTTCAAGTCCACCCATGAGGCCTTAGAAGAAAGGCCTAGCAGTCTATTTCCAAAAAATCAGCCACTGAAAATCCTATGGAGTGCAGTCCTACTCTGACACACATGGTGTCTCCATAAGCTGGAATTGACAACAACTGGTTTGGTATTTTGATTTCTCAAAGTGTGAGTGTGAGCCATGGACCACCTCCACTAGAACTGCTAGGGGTGCTTAGTAAAAATGTGGGTTCCTGGGTAGAGCAGGAATCTGCATTTTTACTAAGCATCCCACATGACTCTGGTTAAATGAAACAGCTTAGTTGTTAATGGTAAGTAGACTTGTGTTCAAAACCCAGATCTTCAGTCTTCTAAGTGTGGTTATGCTGGACCAAACACCTTAACCTCCCCAGGTTTCTCAGTACATGGCTATAATGTTCAAAGAGAGTTGTTGTTCTTGTTGCTAGTTGCTGTCGAGTCAGCTCTGAATCATGGAGACCTTCTGTACAATAGAACAAAACATTGCCCAGTCCTGCACCATCTTCATGATCAATGGTATGTTTGAATCCATTGTTATGGCTATTGGGTAGTGCCTTCCAACCTAGGGGTCTCATCTTCCAGCACTATATTGGATAATATTCTGTTTTGATCCATAGATTTTTCACTGGGTGATTCTTGGAAGTCGATCGCCAGGCCTTTCTTCCTAGTGTGTCTTAGTCTAGAAGCTCCTCTGAAACCTGTCTACCATGGGTGACCCTGCTGGTATTTGAAATTCTGGTGGCATAGCTTCCAGCATCATAGAAACCACGGTATGACAAGCCACCACAGTATGACCAACTGACAGGTGGTGGTCTGAGATGAGCAAACTTCTAGTAAAATGCTGAACTAGAGGAAGAACTTCTATGCCTGTGAGGGGAGTTGGGGATCCTCTGGCCCCTTCCCAAGTACACTGATTCAGTGACTGCAGGTGCTTGGGACAACTCCTGCTGTAGCATAGTAGAGCCTCAGGACACACTGACCTGCCTCCCCTATCAATCACACATCCACATCCTCCCAGCAGACCCCTGGGGCAATTTCAAGACTGATGGTCCTGACTCAACTTCATCTCTCCTGAAGGTAGACTTGCAAAATAAACCACTTCTCTGCCATCCATTTCATCCCGTTTTCTTCTCCTCCCTCACACATGCTTGTAAATGACGAAGTGGTAGACTAGTGTAAACTGTTGTTATTATTATTATTACTATAAGTCCTGAAGGAGTTATAAGAGACAGCTAACAACTCAGCTAGAAAGAAAGGATCCACACTCAAAATAGAACTTAAGATGGAAGCTGGTGTGTGAACCCCAATTGAAAGAGGTGAGACAGAGAACCAATGCCATAGGCACTCCAAAGAAGCTGTCAGTTGGGAAGGCCTCAGGTGATCAGTGGATCTGCAGAGAGAAAAGGGAGGCAGCTGGGCAAAGGGATCAGCATGGACATAGGCTTGCCATTAGTGCCAAAGCTAGTGAGGAGGCCTCACATGAAAGGAGCAGCCAGCACGTGTCTGGGGAGTGGTGCTGGGAGAGGCATTAGGTGGATGGGCTGGCTCAGATCACATAGACCAGAGAGCCATGCTGAGGGATGGAGGAGTCATGGACAGCCTGGGTGCCTTGAGCCTCCGAGAGTCTCTGTTTCCTCATCTATCAAATAGAAGTGTAATGGCACTAACAGGGTATCGTAGGTTCCTAAGGCTACCACAACAAAATGCCAAAAAGTGAGTGGCTTTAAAGAACAGAAATGTATTGTCTCCCAGTTCTGAAAAACAAAAGTCCAAATTAGGGTATCGGTCATGTTGATTCCTTCTGAAGCCTCTAATAGAGGAATTGTTGTATGCCTCTCCCCTAGCTTCTGGTGGCTACCAGTCATGTTTGGCATTCCTTTTCTGGCTGTAGATGTATCTTCAAATGGCGCCTTCTCTCTGTGTGTGACTCTCTCTCTGTGTCTGTTCTTCTCTTTTATAAGATACTACTCAAGAAGGATTAGGACTAGGACTCACCTCACTCTGGTATGACAATTGATAATATCTTCAAAGAAAGATAATATTTCCCCCAAACAAGGTTTAGCAGTTAGAACATCGACATATCCTTTTGGGGGACACAATTCCATCAATAACATGGACAGCATTGCTGTAGGAATCTAATAAGAATATGTGCAGGTCACTTGGCAAACGTACCCGTCAGTATTTCAACCTACGGGTAATGGAGGAGCCATTGGAAACGGAATTCGAATATCATCTGCTTCTTGAACACAAAAATGCAGGAACAAAATTTGGGTTTGTTGATTGGAGGATTGTTTTGTTTTTTCTTGATCCATTCATTTCACCTCTGAAATTCTTCAAATATTTGTACCGTTTACAAACAATTTGGGGGCTCTTCTTTTATTTCCACTGGCAATATGTGAACCCAGAATTCCAGTGGAATATATTAATTCAAGGCCTCCATGTCAGCTCAAGGTTGCTATGAATGAGGCAGCACATGATGTAAAACATTCATGCGGCAATATCAAGAAGGGCCAGTCTATCCTCCACCTCCAGAAGACCAGCCAGTATGCCAGTATCTCTCAAACTTTGGTGTATCTTGGAGGTTGCGGGAAGCAAATGTTTAAAAGGCAGATTCCTGGGCTGCACCCAAAGAGTCTGCTTTCCTTCCATCAAAAACCTGCAGTTGTTAAAAGCACCCAGGTGTTCAAATACAGAGATGCTCACACTGTGAGAAATACTACCATAAGCTGGGCACTTAGTATACTACCCAGCATGTACAACAGAGCTAAAAATGTATGCATCCATTCACATGACTGAAGTAGCTGGAAACACGAAACAATATTCTGGAGCATTTTCTAAAAAGAAAAAAAAAAGAAAGATTTTCCTTTACAGCAGAAGTTCTCACCCTGGGATCCATGGATCACTAGGGCATTTATAAATGGACCTCAGGGGATCCATGACCTTCCTGAAATAGTAAGTCATCTTTTGTATGAATCTGTAAATCTTTCAAGGAGACATGTTGTTTTCCTCAGATATGTGACCCATGGAAATAAAGAACTACTGTGCTAGAGGCTGAAGTATTCAACTGCAAACCAGACAGATCTCCACCTGTGAAACCTTTCTTCGCACTCTGTGTCCACGGAAAGCAGAGATTCAATGAGTTAAGTCATTCACGGGATTCTGGCTCTCTTCTTATCATGAAAATGAAGGACCAAAGTCAAAGAAGCCAAGAGATCATCTGAGCCATGATTCTCTTTTAACAGATGATGAAACAACAGAAATCCAGAAGGTAACTTGCCAAAGATCACCCCAGCTAGTAATTGGTAGAGCCTGGAAGTTTCCACTCTCAGACTGTACCACCCTGCCAGCCCCACCAACCCACCCCTCTTCAGCCCCAACAACTGTTCCCACCCTGCCAGCCCCATCACATCTCCCCTCTGCATCCACTAAGATCTTCCAAGTCAAAACAAGTTTACGTCTATTAAAGATACAACTTAGGTAGTGTGGCCACATGTCCCGGTTGCATGAGACAATTCCAGTTTACATGTAATTATTAATAGCGTTCCTTTCATTATCAACAGCTTCCTGCTGGAGACAATATACAGTCACCTTAAGCTTAGGGATCTGACTATAATGCCCTCATTCTCCCTCCGTGGTAAAAACTGATTTGTTTCTGAATTCTACTCTTCACTGAACTTTGTGCTCCTTTGAAGTCTTCTTAAATGGTTGAGTTATTTGTCATTCTTAATTTGAGAAATTTCACCTAGAAATCTAAATTGGGAGGCTTCTCTTGAAAAATTAGATCCGTCAGCCCTAAGAATACATTCCCTCCTGATAACAATTGTCTGCACACAATTGTTCAACACAGCCCCCTCCCAGATCACTTTATACACACACACACACACACATATATATATATATGTCTGTCTGCTGTGTGGGCTTTTGAGCCTTGTTGGCACAGTGGTTAAGTGCTTGGCTGCTAACCAGAAGGTTGTTGGTTTGAACCCATCCAGAAGCTCTGTGGGAGAAAGACGTGATGATCTGCTCATGTAAAGCTTACAGCCAAGAAAACCCTATGGGGCAGTTCTACTCTGTCACATGGGGTGACTATGAGTTGAAATCGACTTGATGGTACTTAACAATAACAGCAACAATATATACATTTAGATAAATCAGTGATTCTCCACCTTGGTGATTTTGCTCCCCAGGGAACATTTGGCCATGTCTGGAGACATTTTTGATAGTCACAAGGAGTACTACTGGCATCTAGGAGGAAGAGGCCAGGGATGCTGCTAAATATCCTACAATGCTCAAACCAAACCACACCAAACTCATTGCCATCAAGTGGATTCTAACTCATAACGACCCTCTACTACAGAGGAGAACTGCCCCCATAGGGTTTCCAAGGCTGTAAATCTTTATGGAAGCAGACTGCCACTTCTCTCTCCTGTGAAGCAGCTGGTGGAGTCAAACCACTGACCTTTCAGTTAGCAGCTGAGCACTTAGGAGGGCCCCAAATGTCAACAGTGCAAAGTTGAGAAGCCCTGGTATAAAAAAATACCACAAAACAGTTTTCCATGTCCCAAGCTCTCAGCTTTTGCATGCATTCACTCCTTCAATCCTCCCCAGATAAAATCAAAATTATTATCCCCATTTTGCAGATTAGGAAATAAAGTTTTGCATAAAGAAAGGTTAATTAACTGACCATCATCTGAACCCTGGCGTTTTGGCTCAGAGCCCTTGTTTCAGTATCAGGCTGCTTTGACATCCTACTATGTCAGTGAGCTAAACCCAGAACTAATGTCTCCTCTTTCCTTTCTGTCATTTTATCCCAGGGAGTACCTCCTAAATCTCTTGCTCTTGGGTCTAGAAACTCAGAAAATGCTCCCTGTAACCTTCTTTGTCATGCTGATCCCAGTGCATTCTGTCTGTCAAAGGGGATTGGGAATAAATGGGATCAACAGCCTCTCATTCTGTCACGTGACCGGATTCTTCACGTGGCACATCATGGAACTGGAAACGGGAGAAATGATTCCCAGGCTTTTAGCCTGATGTGTCCCTCCCTTACTCAAATTCTTCTTATAAAATATTTGAGAAATGGCACAGTCAGCTGTAAGTCAACACCAACTTCATTTCACCCCAGTTTTCCCTCAGCAACTAGGGCATTGTGCCCCCAACATCACACAGGGGTCACATTTATGAGTAAATAACAGACGCAGATGCAGGATTCTCAAAGGCAATCAGCAGAGTCTGCCTCTCAAAATAAGGGAGGAGGGGAGTCTAATTTCATGTACAAGGGCTTCAAGTTCTGACTCGTCCGTGTGACACTTACCTTGCAGTTCCTCCTCTTCCTCCTCTGCCAAAACAGGGATAATAATAATACAAATGCATGGCATTTGTATTAAATGAATTAATACAAGTAAGTTGCTTGCAGCAGTGCCCGGCACACAGTAAGTGCTCAAAAAAGTGTCAAACATTATTAGTGGTAGACAACTGCTTTCTACCTGGGTGACCTTGAGCATCCATTTTAAGATCTGTAAACTGGGCATAATACATAATACCTGCCCTACTGATACAAATAAATTATTTTCAGACTTAAGTGGGAAAATGTATTCAAAATCAACTTGTAGATCACAAGTACTACACAAATGTATGGTTCAAAATACTTTTGAACACCTTTTCCAAAACGTGTGTGGCAGGGTTGTATTCTTTCACCTTACTTATTCAATCCGCATGCTGAACAAATAATCCGAGAAGTCAGACTATGTGAAGAAGAACACATCAGGACTGGAGGAAGACTCACTAACCGTCTATGCAGATGACATAACTTTGCTTGCCGAAAATAAAGATGACTCAAAACGCTTACTGATCTAAGTTTTCAGTATGGATTACACCTAAATATGAAGAAAACAGAAATCACAACTGGACTGATAAACAACATCATGATAAATGAAGAAAAAAATTGAAGTTGTCAATGATTTCATTCTACTTGAATCAATAATCAATGTCTATGGAAGCAGTAGTGAGGAAATCAAACAACAGATTGCATTAGGCAAATCTGCTGCAAAAGACCTCTTCAAAGTTTTAAAAAGCAAAGATGTCACTCTGATGGCTAAGGTACACCTGACCCAAGCCGTGGTCTTTTCAATCACCTCATTTGCATGTGAAAGCTGGACAATGAAAAAAGAAGACATAAGAAGACTTGATGTGTTCAAATTGTGGTGTTGGTGAAGAATATTGTATATACCATGGACTTCAGAAGAATGAACAAATCAGTCTTAGAAAAAATACAACCAGAATGCTCCTTAGAAGCAAGGATGGCAAGAGTTCAGCTTGCTTACTTTGAACACATCATCAGGAAAGAGCAATCACTAGACAAGGACATTATGTCTGGTAAATTAGAGGGTCAGCAAACCAGCCCCCACATATAACATTAGCAGGAAATTCAATACCAAAGCTCTACTCCCCCGTAACTCCCAGATGCACCTCCTTTCTCTCTCCACATTGATCCTTCTACCACCTGACTTGGCCAGATCTCTTTCTACCTTTAAGATGATTTTGCTTCAGCACCCTTCCCCCACCACTAGGCATGGCTCAGAGCCACACCTGGCTACCCTAATAGATTCAGTAACTGGGAGTCTCAGGCAAAGGTTACTAGGAGCCCTAGACCTTTCCTCCCACAAAGCCCAGGGCTCCTTACGCAAATATCCCTGCCCTGAAAATATTACTGTCAATAGCTATCATATCAATAGTTTCCTTTGTCTGTAAATTAAGTTTTGACTCTCAATAACCTTCCCTCAATTTACAAGGTAGTTGCATTCCTAGAAAATTTAGTACATATTAAAACCATGCAAAGGAAAAACCACTTTATGTTTAAATGTAAAATGAAGATAAATTCTAGGCTTAGCTCATTAAAAGCAGGTTTTCACCTACATGAATGTCCCATGGGGCATTCAGAAGTTGTTTGGGCTGAGAGATAATTCATTCGTGAAGGACTGTAGGCATTGAGCACACCAGCTCCCACTCACTAAATGCCAGTACATTATCCCAATTATTGTGACACCCAAAACATCCCCTAGTGGTCCCATTGAGACTGTTTGATTTAAAGGAAATCAAGGATAAATCATAACCTGAACATTTCTCTTGTCAGAGAAAATCTCCATCCCCTACTTTATTTACTTGGTAAATTTTTATTTTTACTAGATTTTCTAAAGTTGGGGGCAAACTGTTACCGTGTTCAGTACTTGTTCATTTGTATTTTGAGTCATTAGATGACTCTTGAGGGCTTGATGTTGGCAAGAAGAGATGTTGTTTATAATACATTGGATGCATGTTACAGTACTTTGTATTCTGTAATTTCATCCTGAAATCCCAAGGGTCCCCACTGCAGACTGTCCCTGTGGGATTGAAAAAGTTCTAACAGTGCAGGATGAAAGAGCAGGCCCTTTTCCGATGATGTGTACCCACTGCTCTCAGGCATCCCACATCTCCCTCATGACCCTCTACCCAGAGGATCACTTTGTACACATGCTGTGTGGTCTGGGCTATAAACGCTATAGGAGTTCAGACAAGATAGCAGTCATACACCCTTGAATCCTCCTTATCCCTTTTTCTTCCTACTACCATATTCTCTGATGCATGCAGTCTCCATGTGGCATACTGGAAATTGCCCAAGTACAAAAGAACATCCCAAACAAAAGTCGTTTTGGTTTTTATGCTGTTCCAAAATAGCCACACCAAAGATTCTGACAGTTTAGTAAACAGTCTAGAGTTGATAGCATGTGATAAGGGAATAGAAGTTTTCCCCTTGTTACATGTTTGGGGGAAAGCTAAATTTACCATGGATCAAATCTTCCAAAGATGTTTCAAAGTTGAATATTTACCTAGAATTTGAGGTAGTATCTATACACAATTTAAAAATTATGAGGAACAATGTGAAGATAAGGCATTATTGTTTCACGCGCAGGATTACTGTGCTCAGGAGTGCTTGGGTGGTGTACATGGTTAAGGCACTTGGCTGAAGGTTGGAGGTTTGAATCCACCTAGAGGCACCTTGGAAGAAAGGCCTAGTGATCCACTTCCAAATAAATCAATGAATCATTGAAAACCCTATGGAGCACAATACTACTCTGACACACGTGAGGTCACCATGGGTCGAAATCAACTCAGTGACAACTGGTTTTATTATGGTGCTCAGAATCCCAGAGCCAGCAGCAGGTAGAGCCTTACATCCCGCCCAGGAGAGTCTGATACCAGGGTCCCGCCCTTCCCCACCACTCAACACCACACAGCCAGGATGTTGACGAGATGGTCAAGAGTAAGGCAGATGTACACTCTGGGTTGTGGAACATTCCTCTGACGAGCCATAGGAGGTTTCCTGGCAGGTAGAGCACTTAGGAAGGTCACTTAAAGCACCTCATGTTCTATCACCTTCAGAATTTTATTTATCTCTGGACAAAGCCCAAATTGCACCCATATTATCAATGTCTAAGTCTAGGGAAAAAAAGTTCTAAAAATACATGATTCAGTTTTAAATTTATATGCAATCATATTATTGCTTTAATGGTTAGATTTAAAGCAGTCTGAAAATTGACATGATTATTGCATCTTTTCCAGCACAGCCAGGAGTTTGCTCTGCTGAGTGTTTTGAGAATGAATAAGGCAATTTGATTTTTGCATAGCTGGAGGCAAGACTGTCACCACTTGGCTAGGTATTGTCCACAAGACCCTGTCTGTTCCTGCTCTCGGCATCCAGAAGTTTCTTCTACAGAGAAGGGAGAGAAGGGAATTTAAAAAAAACGTTGCTGTGAAGTTGATTCCGACTCATAGAGACCCTATAGGACAGAGTAGAACTGCCCCATCGGGTTTCCACAGACCGGCTGGTGGATTTTAACTGCTGACCTTTTGGTTAGCAGTCAAGTTCTTAACAGCTGCACCACCAGGGCTCCAGAAGGGAGTTAAAGTCTCAATTATTTTGTCTCTTTTTAACTGATTTTCCTTTGATTATATAGCTACTGATTCTCTCATGAGAGAAGCTGTTATGACCATGTGCTTATGTGGAAAAATAATGGACACCCTTCAAAATATTAAGTAGACTAGCTTCCATCGTTTCTATGGCCAATAGATTATGGTACTAGTCCAACACAGTTTTTTAAATTAATTGTTAGATGATATGACACATTAAACCATTTATAAACACTGGAAAAGGCAAAATGACCTAAAAGGTAAATACGGTGACAGAAAGGACTAGAGCTTCATCTGAATTTCACCTTCTAGGGGACAGAAACTGGGGATTTTATTTTAGCTAAAGCATTTAAAACCATGTGTTCTGCGTAATCCTTACAGAAATAATCATTTGTATTTTGAGTCATTAGATGACTCTTGAGGACTTGATGTTGGCAAGAAGAGATATTGTTTATAATACATTGGATGCATGTTACGGTACTTTGTACTCTGTAATTTCATCCTGAAATCCCAAGAGTCCCCACTGCAGACTGTCCCTGTGGGACTGAAAAAGTTCTAACAGCACAGGATTAAAGAGCAGGCCCTTTTCCGATGATGTGCATCCACTGCTCTCAGACATCCCACATCTCCCTCATGACCTTCTACCCAGAGGATCACTTTGTACACATGTTTTGTGGTCTGAGTCATAAATGCTATAGGAGTTCAGACAAGATAGCAGGCCTACACCCTTGAATCTTTCTTATCCCTTTTTCTTCCTACTACCATATTCTCTGATGCATGCAGTCTCCAAGAACATAATTGATTAGATCACATATGCATGGTTGATTCATCTAGGTCAATGTCATGAGCAAAATACCTGTAAGGTGTACAATTACAATCTAATCACTGCCATCATAATGTATTCAAACTATGATTCTAATTTTAGAACCACCAAATGGAATTTGAACTATGCAACTAATCTCCCTCTCAGGCCATTTCTATTATGCACTATCCCATTGAACATTTGTTAATTGATTGAAGGGAATTGTTGAACATCGTTTTATAGTCTGTCCCAACCACCAAGGGAATTTGACAAAAAAGGAAATGTAATGGTTCGTTTCTTGACCCAACGCTCATAGGCTTTCAAGACATTTAAAAACCATTCTTCCATTCAGAACACATTGGCTCAGCTGCTATGTTCCCCTTGCAGCACTATCTGTCAGAGATCAAAAAATGAATAAGGCCTAAACCTCAAGAAACTCATAGCTGAACCAGAAGGACAGACAAGTGTAAAATGACTTGTACAATGCTGACTGTCCACTATAGCAGCCACTAGTCACATGTGGCTACTGAGCACTTGCAGTGTAGCTAGTCTGAATTGAAACATAGTATGAGTGTAAAATACACACCAGATTTCAAATAATTAGTATAAAAAAAGGGTGTGATATAACTTAACAATAAGTTTTACACTGATTACGTATGGAAACGATAATATTCTTGATATTATTTTGATGTTGGGTTAAATAATATATTATTAAAATTCATTTCACTTGTTTCTTTTTATCATTTTAAAGGCAGCTACTAGAAATTTCAAAATTCTACCTGTGGCTCGTGTTATATTTCTGGAGTCCTTGGGTAGTACAAATGGTTAATACTCTTGGCTGTTAACCAAAAGGTTGGAGGTTCAGGTCCAGCCAGTGGCACCTCAGAAGAAAAGCTTGGTGATCTACTTCTGAAAGCCCTGTGGTGAACAGTTTTACTCTGACACACACGGGGTCAACGTGAGTCAGAGTTGACTCAGCAGCACCTGTTGGTAGTGGTGGTGGTGACTCTATTTCTATTGGACTGTGCTGACATAATGTATGTGCCATGTGTATGGTACGGATAGAAAGCCAAATGTGCACAAAGGAAAGGCAGTTAATTCTGCTCTGGGTGGAGATCATGCTATTTAATGTTGGTCTTTAAGAGATTTCTCTGAGGAAGTTTGAGGAGAAGACCAAAATTGAAGAAACAAGAGCAAAGTCACAAAGGCCTTCAAGTAGTTGGTGGGAACAGTAAGTACAGCAGTATGGGGGAGAAATGGAGGCAGGTAGCAAGGGATGAGGCTGGGAAGGTCCACAAGGTAAGAAATTGAACTTGATCCTGTAGACTAAGGAGCATCATCAAAAGTTTTTAACAGTTGATTGACATTAATAGGTCTTGATTATTCTGAGAGCAGAGAGAAGAGGCTGACAAGGGAGAAACCCAGGGAAGGGAGACCATTAGGAAATCATGCCAGGAGATAATGAGAGCTGGAATTAGATCAGTGATGGTGAGAGCAGACAGAGGTGAAAGACATCGTAATTGTCAAACTAACTACTGTGTTTGCCATAAAGTCAAAAGGACAGGTTTCCTTCCCCAAGCTAGTGCTTATTTTCTGTCTGCTAAATGCATTTATTTCTATTGTCAACCAATGACAGCTAAGGAATTGTTGAAAATAACATTGATTTTCAGACAGAGTCTCTTGAATTTGCATAGTTTTTAGGTTCTTCAGAGCTTTTTGTCATTCCTCCTTGCATCCATTGAGAACTGTACCAGAAGCTACTAGTGCAACCATCCTGCAAGCAGCACGTCCTCATGAGAGAGGCCCTCCTTTTTTCTCATGCCGTGCCAGAGTCAAAAAGGAGTTGTCCAAGTGCCCAGGCCCTGGACTTGAATTTCTCTCTTCCTTTCTGTCTTTCCTTTGCACAAAGGCCACTGAAGTCTGTTCTGTGATTCCTCTCTTGTTTACATAATAGCTACTTCGGTCTTCTGTCATGTTTTCATTTTCCCTTGGGGAGAAAAAATGCTACTCTCCCCAGGACTCATGAGAAAAATGGGGAATATAGTTCAATTAGCACTCATCAGAGGCAAACATTGAAGTGTTATAAGCAAACAGCAAGAGATGAAGCTAGAGGAAAAGTTAGTGGATGCTGAGAAAGGAGGACGGGACACCACAGCAATAGCTTAGCCCAGTAAAGAGAGCTGGAAACAGGGAATATCTACTTTTGTTGGAAGAGAAATGAGTAGGTGAAACCAGACAAAAGCCACAAGACAGCAACTGGCTACAGCTACAAAACTAAAAATCTTCATTATTTTAATCAGACTGTGTCTTCATTCTCAAGAGTCTAAAGCATGATTGGTACTGTCTCCTGAAACTTCACAGCAGTCTTCTGAATGGAACTTCTTAGGGGGTCATGTACAGCAAAAGGTGCAACTAAGTCATAAAAAGGGACGTTTGATTTCCAGACATCTCAGTTTGTGACTCAAGTAGGGAAACCACGTGGTCTGCTCGTAAGGGAATGCAGGGAATTCCATTCTCTAAAACAAGCATTCAAAAGCATTCTGTAATCAGCTACTGACCGACCAACACATGCTATAAAACTGGTGCAGACTGGGAAGCTGGAAACTGCCTAACCCAGTCAGGGTTGGTTTGTTGCAAGCAACAGATATTGATTGATTCTGGATATTTCAAGCAAGCTTCCAGACTAAGACAGATTAAGAAGAAAGGCCTAGCAATCTACTTCTGAAAATTAACCAGAGAAAACCTTATGGATCACAATGGAATACTGTCCGATGGACTCAAACACACCAACAATCATAATGATGGTGCAGGAGCAGGCAACTTCTTGTTCTGTTATACACAAGGTCACCATGAGTCAGAACGATTCAACGGCGACTAAACTAACGACAGCAACACTTTAAGCAAAAAAAGAAAAATATTGAAAGGCTGTGAATTAACTCACAGAACTGAAGGAAAGCAGAGAGGCCAAAATTCAGGAAAAATAGGGACACTTCAGAGATCCAGGTGGCAGGAAGCAAGGAACATCGTCTTCCAGGCACTGCCAGCAGGGTTTATCAGTTCAACTATAATCCTCTGGATTGCTCCACTTGAGATCCGTTCTAGAGAGATAGATCTAATCAGTGAAACTTGGATCACCTATCCACTTCTTGTTCAGGGAAGACAGGATTCCTTGACTGGCAATCACTCCAAGTCTGAAGCAAACAGCAGAGAAAAGTATAGTTGAGCTCTCCAAAGGAGGGAGAAGGGGTGCTGGGCAGGCAAAAGCACCATATGTCCTCGCCAAGACTGAGCCCTTCCTTTGTTCCTGCCATCCACAACCGTCACCCTTGCATCTAAATCTCATCCACCCTTCATGGCCTGCCTTCTTCCCACCTCCTTCAAGAAGTCTCCTCTGGATACTCTAGCCCTTATTGACCACTTTTTCTTCCGAATGCTGACAACCCATGTAGTCATTCACATAATCATTCATTCAACAAATGAAAGTGCCAGGTACTTCACTATGTACCAGGTACTCTATTATTATTATCTGCTGTCGAGTTGGCACCTGACTCATAGCAGCCCCATGCACAACAGAACAAAAGGATGCCTGATCCTGCACCATCTTATGACCAGTTCTGGACTGGACCTTTGTGATCCATGGGGTTTTTAGAGACTGATTTTCAGAAGTAGATTGCCATGTCTTTCTTCCTAGTTCACCTTAGTCTGAAAGCTCCACTGAAACCTGTTCATCATCATAGCAACACACAAGCCTCCACTGATAGATAGGCGGCGGCTGTGCATGAGGTGGATTGGCTGGGAATCAAATCCAAGTCTCCCACATGGAAGGCAAGAATTCTACCGTCACTGAACCATCACTGCCCCCCATAAATTTTTTTTAAAAAAATATCAACCACTTCAGCTCCCTTTTCCTTTTCCAAGCCCAAGATCGTATTTCTAATTCTTCCAAATAGCAAGCTTTACATAAGTGTTTTAGAATTTACAAAAATCTTACACCTATCCTATCTCATTTTACCTTTAGATCAACCTAATTATAACCTTTTTGAAAAAGAGATCAGAAAATGAGAGCAAGAAGATGAAATCTGCCCCCAGGCCACCAAAAGAGTGAGAGGTGGAGCCAGGATTCTGAAATCTGAGTCTTTCAGCTCCAAACCTAACATTCTTTAGCCTCCAGCCTTGAGGTAACTTTCTGGATATCACTGCAGTCAGGTACAAAGGAATAACAGGCATTTCTGAGCGTCTACAGGTCTGGGTATGATGTAGGCCCAATGCCTCATTTCTTCCTACCCCAAGTCTACTAAAAAAAAACGAAAACAAAACCCAAACCCATTGCTGTTGAGTCCATTCTGACTCATTGCAACCCCATAGGACAGAGTAGAACTGCGCCATAGGGCTTCCAAGCAGCAGCTGTTGGATTTGAACTGCTGACCTTTTGGTTAGCAGCCAAGTTCTTAACCACTGTGCCACCAGGGCTCCAACCCCAGGTGTAAGTGCCACAAAATCAAGTTCCCTCAGATTATATAGCAAAATCAGCACAGCTTGAGGATTTAAGATTTTAATTAGTCCTTGGCCTAGTATGAATTCCCTGCAGCAACAACTCAGGTGAGAAAAGTCCAATCACCAGGGAACAAACATTATTGGGAAAAAAATCTCACCTTGAAGAGGTGGTGAAATAGCTTGTCACATTAGTGGAGACAATGCTATTCTATAAAAAACAAAGTCCCAGACGTAACAACACCCAAAGCTGACAGAATAAGATCATTTAAATGACTCCTGGATTCTGTCTATTTTTTCCTTATGCATCCCAAGTTCTATCCATACTCAACAAGTAAGGTCATTTTCTTTTTTATTCCCTAATTATCTCCTTGGGTCAAAAAGTACATATCATGTTTTATATACATACGTACTCACATGCAATTATAACTGTTCTTTTCACCTTAATGTTGTTAGTTGCCAGGGAGTCGGCCCCGATTCATGGTGACCCCGTGCACAACGGAATGAAACTCTGCCCCGTCCTGTACCATGCCCATAACTGGTTGCGGATCAGACTGTTGTGATCAATAGGGTTTTCAATGGCTGATTTTCAGAAGTAGATTGCCAGGCCTTTCTTCCTAGTTTGTCTTAGTCTGGAAGCTGCACTGAAACTTGTTCAGCATAATAAGAACATGCAAGCCACCACTGACAGGTCGTGGTTGCGAATGAGGTACATTGGCCAGGAGTCGATCCCGGGTCTCATGCATGGAAGGTGAGAATTCTACCAATGACCCATCACTGGCCCCATTTTTACCTTAATAAAGATACCAAATCCTTATGTGAGGAAATAAATGTGAAAGTCCCTAGCACTATTCAAGGTGCATATATACTCAATAAGTGCTTACTAACCGTGAATCTGCTGAAATATTTTTTCTGGATGCCTTTAGCTTTTTGCAACAGGCACCAAGGCAAGCTTTTCTCTTGACCCTCCCATAGGTCTAAATATCCCAGAATGCACAGTATCTCCAAAGCCCTATTTCCTTGCCTTTGAATTTCTGACACATCAAAATACCTTTAAGCAGAGTTTCAAAGTCAAAATAGAATACTTTTCACCACAAACCCTGGAGAAATAAGACTCCAAACAATTCGTTAGAAAGATTGAGAAAAAGCCATCTTGAGGGCTGTAAAAAATATTTTATTACCATTTAAAATTTTCTCTGGGATGCTTTCTCTCTAAATTTCTCGCAAGGGAGAAATCAGCGGTTTTGCACATAGACGTATGTAAGGTCATAGGCTCCAACATGGCACACAGAAACACTGACAAGCTCCTTCCCTTTGAAAGGAGGCAGGCAGACCAGCCTGATGTGTTCTCATTTGCATTTCTCTCCCTAAGCTGCCTCTATGAGTAAATGCCACGATATCAAAACGAAATCTGGTTCTTTTCCACATCCAAAATGTCTTTATTTGCACCCTGGTAATGCTGACGTCAATTGCCTTACAAATCCTGGAGGAAAATCTCAGTTAATTGCAGTTGAAAAGACTGCGGCGTCCCTAATAATGGTAGACACAGAGCTTGTCAGTACAGTGCCTGTTGCCATAGTTACCTGTAAGGTATGACAACAACTGCAGCTCCAGAAATTAAAGTGTCACAGAACAGAGAATGACTACATGTCACTTAGCTAAATGATCCCACATGGCACTCCGGCTGATTATTAGAGACGAATACAATATTCTTTCAGGTGAAGCTAATTATCAAGTGACATGGCCTCCATGAGACAGGGTTTGGGTCATGTTTTCTCCTCTAGGTTCCAACAGTCTGGTAAAATGATCCCTTGACAACTCTTAAAATCAATTTTTCAACCTTTCCTTTTTGAAAAGTTTAGCAATGCAAAGTCACAATAATTGACCAATTAAATCACTTTAGACTACTTAATTCCAGCAACGGTCACCCGCCAAAGAGGGAAAAGCATAGTTAATAAGTCAATTGTTCTATCTGTATAATAGCAACCAACCAAATTAATCTTTCCCCTTAAATGGCTGATTTTATACCAAAATAGCTTTGGAGGGAATCAATCGAAGTGAAGTTTTTGCAATCTTAAATGAATTGGCTGATCAACTTGTTTAACCCATTTATACATGTAGACATGTCAACAATTTAAAGATCCTTAACAGCATTTACTGAGCCCCGTGCCCCCTTCTATCAAAGGCGAAAGATGAGAATCAGAAATAATCTATTTAAGGTTGGCCCTACTTGCTTCAGATGGCTCACAAGGAACCTCCTCAGGTCCTTGGAGGCTTAGAAAAGTCAAACAGACTTAGGAAAAAAGTCAAATCTCTTTAAAGGAATAATGTTAAGTTTATTATTTAGCAAAGAGAGGAGTGAAAGTCTGAATAATAAGAGAAACGATGCTCTCCCTATATGACTAAGTTGTGTTGTTTGTATATATATGTAATATATACATATATGTGTGTGTGTCTGTGCATATACATACATATACATATCTACACATGGTTTACACACATACATACTCATATATTTAGCGTCACAATCTAGTCTGATATAGGGAGAAAGTATTTTATGCACATATACACACGCATGCTACATATTTTCCGTGATGATATGTACTTCTGAAGGCAACCACAACTCTGGCTGGCAGAGGCTGAACTAGAATTGGAACACCCAGCATCTTCCCATCAACCTACTGGACTTGTACCTCCCACCCTGCCTTGGAACTGGTAAAGTTTGGGTGAAGAAACCCACCTTTAGCATTCATCTTAAGCTTTTACTAGAATTGAAAAATAGAGAGTCTGGAGGAGAGATGAGAAGGCAAAAAGGGATAGGAGCTGGCTGAATGGACACAGGAAATCCAGGCTGGAAAGGAGAAGTGTGCTGTCACATTATAGGGAGAACAACTAGGGTCACATAACAATGAGTGTATGAATTTTTGTATGAGAAACTAACTTGAACTGTAAACTTTCACTTAAAGCACAATAAAAAAAAGAAAAAGGAAAATAGAGAAAGGCTTAAAAGGACTCAGGTAGAGGGGGTAGACTTTCCTGAGAAAGAAGGTTGGGAACTGTAAGCAGTGGCGTTTGACAAGAGCTAGAAGGATTAAAAAGGTGAGTAGTAAGGACTAGGGAACATCTAGCCTATTCTCAAAGAACTTCCCCAATCTTGGGAGGTATCTAATTAGAAAAAGTCAAACTCCATGTTTTCCTAATCTGATCTTCTTTGGGAGATTTACCCAACCCATAGGTCAAAGCCTTGGTGGCACAGTGGTTAAGAGCTTGGTTGCTAAGCAGCAGTTCAAATCCACCAGCCGCTCCTTGGAAACCTTATGGGGCAGTTCTACTCTGTTCTATAGGGTCACTGAGTCGGAGTCGACTAGATGGCAACGTGTAGGTCAAAGAACTGCTTAAACCTCTATCATTCTTCCGAAAAAAATCCATCCAGAAAAGATGGCATGGTGCGCCACTCTGCATGGTTCTGGCTAAGATGGTTCCAACCTCCTCATGGGGCTGACTGGGCAGAAACATCCACAAAGGGGGAAGGCACCTCTCCCCAAGCATGAGATAGAATAAAACCTGTTCCCCTGATTTCCTCCACTGCTCTACCCTTCATAGAACAGCTAGGAGGGCCCCTGACAAGCTCAGGTTACACATACATAAGAAGATATAAACAAAAAAGAAAACTTTGTGCTAAACCTCAGCTAAAAGAAAACTATTATAAAAGGTCAGAAATTGGACATCTTATCATCTCCATTTCTTCCATTGACTTTGTCTCACTTGCCCAGGGGAAAGTTACTAGTAGAGCCAGAATAGTTAAATCTTAAATTGCCAGGTAAAAAGAAGATTTCCTTTTTCTTGACATGACCCGTACTTTTCTCCTACAGTATCTTTTCTGTCATTATTTTACAGGCTCCCTTTTATTACCCTTCTTTCTTCTTACTATTTCAGTTTATCGTTTTCTCATCTCCCAATCTTCTTTCCTCTAGTTCCCCTTTGCAACAACAGGCTTTCTTTACTCCTTGAAAGCAACAAGGTTGCCATTACATTTTAAAAGCAGGTGAGAACAAGGTAGCATTGGCCATTTCAGGCATCAATCTAAATGCTAATATTATTTAATAATAAATTTGTGTGTGTGTTAAAGTTCTCAACCCAATTTCACTTTGAAATAAACCAACTTAGATCATAAATCCCAGGAGTGTTGCATCCTCAACATCTAGAACATAGTCAGGCACATAGTATGTGCTCAATAAATATTTGCTAAATAAGTAAATGAATGTTAACTAATTTGCCCTTTGAAAAATTAAAACTCTAAGATTTGAAAACTGCAAACGAATCTCTGAAGATACGAAAGGACTTTTAATTTCAGACATCCCCACTAGCCTTCAATTAGAACAAATAAGTATCTTTAGGATCACAATTGTATTCTGATCAAAAGGAGTAACAGGAGATTATATTCGTTAAGATGGAGTAAGCACACCCCATTCTCCCACTGACTGCGATTAAAAACTCTGGAAAGAATGATGCAGCATCTCTCTTTGGATTCCAGAAGGTAAATGGTATCAGGAAGATTGTGGAAGGAAAAGAGGTCTCAAAGTATCTCCAAAATGGTACTGAGTTTTTATTTATTTTTTTATCCTCCAGTTTCTTCCAGTCTAGACTCAAAGGCAGTCTGAAACCTGGAAGTGTATGCCTAGCATATACTCTAAGAGAAGACCACTATTTCTGGTCCAAGGAGCAGCAGAGGGGAATCCTATGGATCAGAGAGAGTGAGGGAAGTCCTTGTTTTTATTTTTGCTTTTATTTGTTTTGTCCCACCCAAGTCTCCAATACAATCATGTGGCAGCACAGTGGTGGTGGCAGCTGTGCAGGTACCTAAAACCTTGTGGGAAGGGAGCCCTACTCTCTGACGAGATGAACGTGGACCCAAGAGTGTTAGGATGGAGCCCCATTGCTTCTTTTCTTTCTGTTCTCTAACCACTTGCCCATGGTAGCAAGTGCAGTTGTGGGAAGTGGCAACACAGTAAGGAAAAGAAAGCCCTGACTTTTTTAGTCTAGAAAAGTTCCTAGGAGTCTTTTCCTAGAGAGAAGGGGAGGGGAGTCCCTAGGAGCAAGTAATCACAGAGAGGAGGTGCTCAAGAAAGTGATACCATAAATTTGTGTATGAACTCCTGGACTCACCACCAAGCTGCCCGTACATGGAGTAAGCACACCAAAGGCTTTGAGAACTGAACCACAGGGAGGACCTACTTCCAGATCCCAGACTTGCCACTGAGTGGGGAGCACACAGGACATATCCAAATAGCACTACAAGCCTGTGAAAAGTTCACTGTCTTAGAACCACAGCCTAGAGTAGGCAGGTAGGAAATTATAGCATGAATCAAGGACAGAAAAAAAAAAAAAGACAAGAAAAGGAAAAAAAAATCAACATTCTCCATGGATGTAAACAGGATGCAGAGTCTCACAATACAAATTCAAAATATCCCAAGATACAATCCAAATCACTCAATATACAAAAAGCCAGAAAAATCTGAACATATTACAAGGAAAAGAAAATAAATAGACACCAACCTCAAAATGACACAGATGTTGGAGTAATCATACATCGACTTTAAAGTAGCTGTTATAATTATGTTCTAAGAAGTAAGGCATACACTCTTGAAGCAATTAGAATGATAGAAAGTCTCAGCAGAGAAATAAAAGATATAAAAAAGAAATAAATCAAAATTTTAGAACTGAAAAATACAATAACTAAAATAAAGTATTCACTAAATGGGTTAATAGTAGAATAAAGAGAACAGAGGAACGATTCAATGAGCTTACAGATAAGGATAAGTCAATAGAAATTATCCATTCTGAACAACAGAGAGAAAAATATTAAAAAACAAAAACAGAGCTTTAGCAACCTGTGAGATAATACCCAAAGATCTAGTTTTCAAGTCATCAGAGTCCCAGAAAGAGAAGAGAAAAAGTATGGTGCAGGAAAATATATATATACATGTATATATATATTTGAAGAAATAGTACCTGAAAACATAAACTTACAGATTCAAGCTCATCAGACTCCAAAGAGGATAAACTCAAAGAAATCCATGTGTAAGCACAACATATTCAAACTGCTGGAAAGTAAATACAAAGAAAAAATCTCCTAAACAGCCAGAGGGGGAAAATAACACGTTAAATAGAGAGAATGGAAATTCAAATGGTCGTGGTTTCTCACCGGAAACCAGGGAGGTTAGAAGGCAGTGGAACATCATGTTTAAAGGGCTGAAAGAAAAGAGCTGTCAACACAGAATTCTGTATCAATCAAACCATCCTTCAGTAATGAAGACAATGTACAAAGACGTTCTAAGATGAAGGAGAATCAGGAAAATTCATAGCAAGCAGACCTGGTCTAAAAGAATAGGTAAAGGAAGTACTTCAGATGGAAGAAAATGATACCAGAGGGAAACTTGGAATTTCAGAATGAAGGAAGAGTAACAGAATTGGTAAATAGTCCAGGAGAAAGAGCTATTTGTCTCTCCTTAAGTTCTTTATCTTCTTAAGTATGACAGTTGAAAGGAAAATTTATAACATTGTCTGATGGGGTTTTAAATGTATATAGATATAATACCTATGACAACAGCATAAAGAAGGAACTGGCAAAGAGATCTACATAGTGCTAGGATTCTATATTCCATAGGAAATTACAAAATATTAATTCTAAGTAGACCACGAAAACTTAAGCGTGTGCGTGCGTGTGTGTGTATCCCTAAAGTAACCATTTAAAAAAAATACAAAGAGACTTAGTTAAAAACTTTATAAATTAATTAAAATAGAATACTTGTCGACACATCTTGGGATTGGCAACCAATGTCACAAAACAACATGTGTATTAATTGTTTAATGAGAAAGTAATTTGCTCTATAAACCTTCATCTAAAACACAATAAAAAAATAAATAAATCAAATACTAAAAATGTCAAAGAATCCAAAAGAAGACAGGCGTTACGAATTGAATTGTGTGCCCCAAAAAATAATCTGTCAACTAGGCTAGGCCATGATTCCCAGTATTGTATGATTATCCACCATTTTGTTATCTGATGTGATTTTCTCATGTATTGTAAATCCTACCTCCATAACGTTGATGAGGTGGGATTAGGCACATTTATGTTAATGAGGCAGGACTCAATCTACAAGATTAGGTTGTGTCTTAAATCAATCTCTTTTTAGATATAAAAAAGAGAAGCGAGGAGAGAGACATGGGGACCTCATATCACCAACAAAGCAGCACCAGGAGCAGACCGCGTCATTTGAATCTGGGGTTCCTGTGTGGAGAAACTCCTAGACCAGGGGAAGATTGATGACAAGGATCTTCCCTCAGAGGTGACAGACAGACAAAGCCTTCCCCTGGAACTCGGGCCCTGAATTTGGACTTCTAGCCTACTAGACTGTGAGAAAATAAATTTCTCTTTGTTAAAGCCATCCACTTGTGGTATTTCTGTTATCGTAGCACTAGATAACCAACACAGCAGAAAAGAGGAAACAGAGGAATAAAAAAACTGAGGGACCAAACAGAATACAAACAGTAGAATGGTACACCTAAATCCAGACATGAATAATTTCATTAAATGAAAATGGTCTAAACATATCAGTTAAAAGACTGCATTTTATTTTATAAAATTTATACCTCAATAAAGTTAATTTTAAAGTTCTTTTTTAACCTGTAGCTAATTCTCTAAGGCACTAGTTTTCCACCTTCTTCTGCCCTCTGATTAGTCTAGTTATATTAATACAGAGAACTGTTACAAAGAGGGCAATGTTTCACCTTCGGAGTTAGGTAGGATTTGTTTACTTCGGTTCTTTACTGTGTTCAGGGACACAGATAATGGAAATCTCTCCCCCTCTCTCCAGCCTCCATCTCTGCTTTTCTCTATGGGGAGATATTCTCTTCTGTACAGAAAGGCTTTCTCCATACGGTGATGAAGGAGCCTTTTGAATAGCATACTTCCACTTCTGAGACCCAAAATGCAAGATTCCTTCTTAAGAAATCCAGCTCCAAATGGTCAAAACCTAAAGAAAGATTGGTCAGCTTGAGTCACAAGAGCTTGCCAGTAGCATCATGGTGGTCAGGAGAATGCGGATTTGTGATTAACCAGACCTGCGTTGTTTGGCTGAAAAGAGAAGCAATGGGGACAGGATACTGTGAATGATGATTCCACCAGAATCACACACTTACAATACAGAAAGTGTAGTGCCTTAACGGAAATGGAGTGCTAGACATCCTAAACCCACAGATGTCCGCTACATCTTCCAAGGGGAAGAACCCCACACCAATTGGAATATAGAAATATAAAGAAAAGACAGTAGGCCCAGATTCCCCAGAAGACTCTTCCCCAAAATCTTAGCAGGAAAGAAAATATTTTTGCCAAGAGCAAAGTGGTGTTTTTGCTTTAACCCAGAATAGCAAGGATAATGCAAATGGAGTTATTATACTTTCCTAACTGGTACACTTTTGGGGGAAGAGAAATGTACATTCATAAGCATACACACAAATCCACGCATTCATTAATATATTCATGTTTCATATGTGATTGGGTCCTAATATTTAGTAAGTCTAATATTTTTGTTTCTATGATTTTAATACTTAGTTGCCTGGGATGCTAGAAAGTTTCTAGCCCCATTTCCCTAGTGGCTTCATGTCAGAGGAAATAACTAAAAAGGAAATAAAAGCTCTGATTTCATCAGCTGACACTGCAGAGGGATCACAGACTAAGGCTGGCAACCAGCCCCTTTTCTCACAGAGGAAAATTACCAGAACTCTCTACAGAGTGACTAAGAGTGGCCAGAAGTGCTGCCTGGTGTTCTCTCAACTGAGACTGAGCAGACTAAGCTTTATAAACAAGAAAGCAGAGAGAAGCCAGGATTCTAAGCTGAGGCAGAGCAGGCCACCTCTGACCAGGTGGTCAGAAGTCAGGAAACATCAATGGACAGGAGCACAATAGGTGCTTCCTGGAACCGCCATAATACTGAAAGTCATGGCTAAGGTGGTATTGGCTTTTTCATAACATAGTTGTGGAGGGGGAAACCCCCAAGAAGCCAATGGCTTATCCAGTTGTCTGGCAGAGATGAGTCAGTGTTGAGGTCTGTATCACTGACCGTGCCTTCCAGGCACCTGCTGTAGGACTGCAGAGTTGCCAAGACCCACGGGACTCCCAGCACAGACAAGGGAGAAAAAACAAAAGTCAACTGAAATAATATCTTATAGGGATAATATACATTTCAATTTATTTCCTTATATCAGTTACGAGTCCCATGAGGCTGAAGACCTCTCTGATTTATTTCCTGCTATATCCCAGCTCCTAGTATAGAGTTGGTTCATAAACCCCAAAAAAAAAAACAAAAAAAAAAAACCCACACACATTGCCATCAAGTTGATTCCGACTCATAGTGACCCTATAGGACAGAGCAGAACTGCCCTATAGAGTTTCCAAGGAGCAGGTGGTGTATTCGAACTGCTGACCTTTTAGTTAGCTGCCAAGCTCTTAACCACTGGGCTGCCAGGGCTCTGAGCTGGTTCGTAGAGGTGCTTAAAACATATTTCTTAGTTGAATGAATGAATGAATGAAACATTATCTACTTTTCCTCCATAACCAAGCTGAATCACGAAAAAAGCTGATATATGTGTGTATGTGTGTGTGTGTGTGTGTTGTTTCATTGAATCCATCTTCTGAAGTACTAAAACCCGGGAGAAAAATATAATCTCTGTCTATATGTAGCTAGTTAGATGATGAAAGCAGAATTTGGCGTGGTCAGAAATGTCCTAATTGATGGGAGATTTTTAGTCCAGTGACCTCATGGATAAACATACATCTGAATATTTTAAACATTCAATTCTAATCTTCTCTTCACAGGTAGGAACCTGAACTACCTGTAGGAAAGAGCAAATGAGGAAAATTGCACCAAAATCAACACTCTGAGGGAGAAGAGTCTTAAGGAACCAAAGGAAGGAGGAAAGCAGGCAACTATCAGCTGGCAGCTGAAATCAACTGCTGTCAGTCCTTAAAATGCAATTAAAAATATCCTACCAGCATCGTCATCCACTGTTTCCTTGTAAACTCCTCAGTTTGCTGGTTATCCATTTCTGGTACCTCCTCTAAGAAACATTTCTTCCCACCAGCTACCCTTCCAGATGTTAATATTCTCACTCCACAAAACACGCCTGCTCTAGGCATTTTCTTTAGTTAGTTTTTGCCTAAATCCCATCGTTAGTTGAGGGATGAGCCCCTTTCTTCACCTCTGTCTCTTTGGGGCTTTGGCGCTGAAAGCAGAGCAATGGGTCTGGACATTCCAGAACAGAGACAAGGCAACCACTCTAAGCTCTCAGCCTCTTTCCAGGTAGACTCCACTGTGAGTGAGGAGGCCTCTACTCTCAGAGCTAAACATAGCAGCACAACTTATTGGGAAGAAAACTGTCAAACGATATGGGCAGCCAAGCTTTCAGTGCTCTTGCCCCCGCCATGACATTCTCTTCTTAAGGATGTTCCAAGAATACCTTTTCCAGAGGTGATCACACATAAAGGATATGAGAACACAGCACTAAAGAATCTTCATCCAAATCTGCTTCCTCATGTTTAGGCAGGTCTGCAGAGCTACTGTCCATTCACCCTCATGGATGGTCACTCATCCCTACCACTAAAAACGCCAGCATCTTTCCATATGGCTACCAAGCACTGCCAAGACATTGGACACTTAGTTCTCAAGCAACATAAAATCTTCAGTACAATGCAATTGAAATCTAGCTCTTGGATTGGGAGCAATGGAAAGTTGAATGGGCCCCAAAGTCCTCCTTGGGTTGCCGACATTATTTTTTCCAGCAATCTTCAGCTGAACAGGCTGAAAGGGAAGGTTTCTAAGTGCTGGGAGGGAGAATGAAAAGGAAAATAAACAGAATGGAGAGACAGCTGGAGTGTGGAAGCCCGAGTTCCTTCTGAACTTTGTACAGGGAGACCTCACATGTTCTCCTTTCCTCCCTCCAAAGCAAGAACAGATGGACTCAGCCTGCCACACAGCCAGACTGGGAACCCCAACACACTCTTTAAAAATCCATGGGGATTTTTTTCTCTCCTCTTAAACCTGACATCTTAGATAAAGATGGATAGTCTTGTTTTACCTTCCCTCCTCTCTCAATTATCACTCTCTGCATTTGAATCTCTTCTAATCTCCTCCCTCTCTCTGTATTTTCATAGCTCAGTTCTCTTATCCCTCCACCCCATTCTCACCAAAGTAAATGGGAAAAGAATTCTCAGGAGGGAAAGACAGGATAACTTTCTCATCACAAAAATAAACTTTTGGTGTTTATCCTTAGAGGTTATCTTAAATAACGTACGTATTTTCATGCGTTCAATAACTATTAAATACCAGCTCTGTACCCAGCCTTGAGCAAAAGCTAAAAAGGTAAACACAGTACAAATCCTGCTATCCTAGGACTCCCAATGCTATAACAATTTGCTTATATCTTAATGCTTCACATACAGATAGGAACAATGTATTATGATAATACAGTGGAAGAAGCTCTTAATTATCTCTAGAGATATCAAGGAAGGCTTCTTGGAAGGGGTAAACTTTGAGATGGCTCTTAATGGATAAATAGGAATTGTCTAGGCAGACAAAGAAGGAAAGAGCTTATGAGGCTAAAGGAAAATTATTTGAAAAAATGCAAAGATGAAAAACAACTCAGTGTGTTGTGGGAATTACATTCAGCAGCAATATTAGAGATGGGAACACACAAGTAGGTAGAAGCCAGGGAATGTCCTATAGTATGTACTTACAGGCTTGGACATTGTCACATGAAAATTAAGGAAACTGAAGGATATTAAGGTAGGAAACACCATGATCAGACTTGCATGTTAGAAAGATTACTCTGGCTACAGTGCAGGGGATAATGCAGCAAGGGCAAGACCAGGGGCAGGGCGATTAGCGAGCAGGCTACTGACAGATATAAGCAAGAGATGATGAGGGTCTGAACTAAGGCAATGGCACAAGGGTTGGAGAGGAGGGCTTCATATTGTTTATTGCTCAGTTCCAGAGTAATATGTTTTTCTGCTAAATATTCTCATTTGGAATCAGTCAAAGCAATCCTGCATCCTAAGGTGAGGACTATGTATCTTCTTCTTGTTAGTCGCTGTTGAGTTGACTCCAACTCATGGTGACCTTATTACAGACAACAGAATGAAATTGTGCCCAGTCCTCCACCGTCTTCATGATCATTAATGTGTTTCAGTCCATTCAATTCACTTACTTTGAACACTTCATCAGGAAAGACCGATCGCTGGAAAAGGACATCGTGTTTGGTAAAGTAGAGGCTCAGCAAAAATAAGAAAAACCTTCAATGAGATTGTGTGTTTTCTTAGCCTATCTCTATAAAAAATTCTCTTGTCCTGAGCCTGAACCCAGCTCTTCCACATAAAGTGAGTAGTGGTGGTTGATGATTGTCATTGTTGATGTTGATGATGATGACGATGACGATGATGACAACCCATTTAGAATACAAGATCAAACTTCAAACTACCCAGAATTAAAATTGAACACCAAATATTCCTTCAAAAAGTTTGAGGTTGTATTTTTAGATATAAAGATGTCAATATTGGTTGAGACCATTCTTGGCTTCAACTAGGACATCTCCAGGCGCTGCTGAACATCCAAACCAAAGAACAGAAAGAGCCACAGAATTTATAATGCTTGAACTTAAATATAAAGCAAGAGACCTCCTTACACGCATTCTTACAGACATTTGCTTTTTTCTCCACCACTCCAGCCTAACCCTCAGCCCCCTTTATAGACACCATCCCTTCTCACTTAACTGTCACCAGATTTTTTGCACATTCTTGCACTTGCACATGTCGTTCCAACTAACTAGAAGTCTTTTCCTCCGTCTACTCTGCCTGGGAAACTTTGGCTCATCTCTCCATTTCCAGCCTCAAGGTCATGACTGCCTCTTTGTTGGTAACCTCTGATCCCAGGGCGGATTTTGTTGTTCAATACTCCATGTACTAACACCACTCCATGCACTAACACCACCATGCTTATAACTGTGTAGTAGTACTTAGAGATTTCATACAATGTGATACGTTTGTAATGTTGCCTACGACAATAGACTATGCCCTGCCATCTTGCTCAGCAGCTGGCACAATGTTTGTTGAAAGAAAGAAAGAACAAATGAATGAGAAAATACAATCACAGGAAGACAGCAACACAACGAACAGTGAAGAGCAGATAATTTGATGTTACTGTAATGAAGCAATGACCAATGATTAAGAACCAGGGCAAAATGGCATATATATGTGTATTTTTCTGAAGAGAGTGTCCATAGTTTATCAGATTCCCAAAGGGTCTGGGGACAAAATTGTTTTTAAAACACTTACTGTGTGACCTTGGAGCTGGAAATTGAGAGATGAGCCAAAGTTTTCCAGGCAGGTTAGATGGAGGGAAAGACAAAAGAGAATGAGTTAACATAAAGCATCTAAAAGAAGGGTTGTTGTGTGCCATCGAGTCGATTCTGACTCACAGCGACCCTAGACAAAGTAGAACTGCCCCATAGGGTTTCCAAGGAGCCTCTGGTGTATTTGAACTGCCGACCTTTTGGTTAGTGTAGCCTGAGTTCTTAACCACTTTGCCACCAGGGCTCCTAAAAGAAGGTAGAATATTTTAATATATTTCTATTGAGTCTTTTTATTTAATCATGTTTATATAATTGCTTCATTTACTGTGTCCACAAAGAACAGAAACTAATAACAACAATTAAAAACCAGTTTTTAACTCAAGGAGGAATAACAATAGAATGAGCCAATGAGTTCTGGCCTCAAATCAGACAAAGCCATGTAAAATAGCCACAATCCAGTAGGATGTAACTTAGGGTATCTTTAAGTGTTGTATGGTTCTAAGAATATGAAAGTTTACAAGGTTCTAAAGTGTATAAAGTTTCATTTCTTAGGATCCCATTACATTCAAAGATGTAGACATAGAAGGAAAAAAACATATATATCCTAAGAGCTTATCAGCTTAGAAGGAGCCACAGGCTTCTCCCAGTAGACAAAAACATTAGGTAATGCGTATAAATTGCATTCAATGAAGTGGGATTAAGTGATCATTCCCTCCTAAAGTGAGGGATTGCTGACATTACAACGTAAACAAAGTTAGCATACCCCATCAAGGTCAGAAGCAAGAATCCAGAGAGCGCCTGGCTTAAATCCTTCTTGATAATAACATAAATTGCAACAAAAAGGGCCTCAGGTGCCTGAGATCCTTCCATTTGTCCTAGTGAACACGTGGTCTACAGCTTCAAGGACTGTGGGGCTCATATCAGGGGTGGGGGCTGGATTCTTCTCCAGCTGTTTCCTCCAACACCTGGAAGACAATTGCAATGCTATTATTCCTTTGTACTATGAGTGCAGGATACCAGGCCAACAGCAACTTCACATCAACACATGCAATCCAGCAGCAGAAAGTGCACATAGAGGAAGTGTGAAGAAAGAACTTTCTTGCACTCAGACAGGCTGTGCCCTCTGACATTGTCCTGGCCACCCTCTTGGATACAGCCTCCCATTCAAGTCACTGTGCACTATGAACCAAAACGTACCCACATGACAAGATGAGCTTGACTCTTCCACAAATCACAGATGCCACTTAAAACCTCAAAAGTCTACAAAGGGAATCCCTTGTTTTCATTTTCCCGTGGCAGCTTTAGCCTAGGATAGAAAAGTAACATTTGTGCCATCTATGCCATCCTGGTTGACCAAAAGGAAATATCAAAAAACTGCACGGGGATACACAGGACAAGAATCACCAGAACTGCTGGTATGTTCTGGAAAACCACTGGGCTGATGATACTACCTGTGAGATTAGAAAGTCTTGACTTTGCTCTAGTTGTACTTTGCTGCTGCCCACCAGGAAGACCCTCAGTGAGATGGGTTGACACAGTGGCTGCAACAATGGGCTTAAGCCTAACAACGGTTGTGAGGATGGCACAGGACCGGGCAATGTTTCGTTTTGCTGTACACAGGGTCGCTATGAGTCAGAACCAACTCGATGGCACCTGACGACAACAACAACCAGGAAGGTACTCTTCACCTTGTCAATGTTCCTCCAGTTCCCTTACAGGCACAGCAAAGAACTACAATCCTTGGAAAGGTATCATTTTAGCCAAATAAATATACAGGTATGAATGTGTGGTTTGTACCTACAAAGAGGGGAGAATAATGAGGAAAATAAACCCCCCAGGATAGGAAAAAATACACATATCATGTAGTCCTGAAACATAAAACTGCTAAAAAAATAAAATAAAACAAAATCCACAACTTATTTTATTTTAGAATGTATATCTGAATCATTTTTCAAAAATACGTTTTACCTCCGTTTACTCGGTCTTTGCTTTCAAAATGCATACTTGAGTCCCTTTTTAAATGTTTACTAGGATTCCTTTGTTTTATATATATATGTGTTGTTGTTGTTGTTAGGTGTCATTGAGTCAGTTCCAGCTCACAGTGACCCATGTACAATAGAACGAAACACTGCCTGGCCCTGAGCATCCTCACAATCATCGTTACGCTTGAGCCCGTTGCTGCACCCACTGTGTCAATCCATCTCATTGAGGGTCTTCGTCTTTTTCCCTGACCCTCTACTCTACCAGACATGATGTCCTTCTCCAGGGACTGGTCCCTCCTGATAATGTGTCCAAAGTATGTGAGACGAAGTCTCACCATCCTTGCTTCTAAGTAGCATTCAGACTGTGCTTCTTCCAAAACAGATTTATTTATACACACACACACATATATATATATACACACACATACATACATATATATATGTATGTATGTATGTATATATATACACACATACCTGGAGGAGCCCTGGTTAAGAGCTATAGCTGCTAACCAAAAGGTCAGCAGTTAAAAATCCACCAGCCACTCCTTGGAAACCCTATGGGGAAGTTCTACTCTGTCCTATAGGGTCACTATGAAGTCGGAATTGACAACAACGAGTTTAGTTTGTTTATATATGTGTGTGTGTTTGTGTCTGTGTGTGTGTATACATGTACTTGAATCTTTAAAATTAAAAATAAAAAATACCAAGCCCAAAATAAGACGGTCTTTGGCCCCAGGGTTTCCAAGTATTTACGAGCGTTTCAGACCATGTTGCAAGAGTCCGTCTCTGCATCTTGGGGGTGTGACCAGGCAGGAGGCTATAACACCATGCCATACCAGAGCAGCTGAGCTCCTGGCTTCTTTTCCACCCAATATTCACCCTGGATGGGCTCCCTCCTCCAGGCCAGATCATCATCTAGATCCTTGGTATCCAAAATGTGATCCACAGACAAGAAGCAGCAGCATCACTTGGGAGTTTATGAGACATGCAGAATCTCAAGTCCCAACCCAGACCTACCTGATCAGAATCTGCAGTTTAACAACATCCCCAGGTGATTCCTGCACACGTAAAAGTTTGAGAAGCCCTGATGGAGAATGTACTTTCTATGCTGCCTAGAGAAGAAGAAAGGGAGAAAGGCATTCACATTTCTACTTCCCAGATGGTGGAAGGCAGGCCAGAGCTGAGGGCCCTGGCATCATCTCTCTTGGTACAAGCATGAACTAGATTTGGGTAATGATGATGGTGTGACTCTTTAAGATGGACTCAGAGTTTACAGACTTGAATGATGTTTTAAAAATAATTAAATCTCCCTCTACTTGCATTTTGCCTACTACTAGCTAACAGTTTTTGACAACACGTTGCTGTTAGTTGCTGTCAAGTCAGCTCTGACTCATGGCTATCCCATGTATAAAACAATGAAACATTTCCCAGTCCTCCACCATCTTCATGACTGTTAGTGTGCTTGAGTCCATTGTAGTGGCCACTGTGTATTTTGAGTGCCTTCCAACCTGGGGGGGCTCGTCTGCCCACGGATAATGTTCTATTATGATCCACAAGTTTCTCATTGGCTAAATGAGATTGGCTAAAACTAATTTTTAGAAGTAGATTTTCAGGCCTTTCTTACTAATCCGTCTTAGTCTGGAAGCTCCGCTGAAGCTTGTTCACTATAGATGACCCTGCTGGTGTTTGAAATACAGGTGGCATAGCTTCCAGCATCATAGGAACGCACAAGCCACCACAATACAACAAACTGACAGACGGGTGGATGTGTGCCATAAACTATTCTAAGATCTTTATATGTACTATCTCATGTAATCCTTTTAATGATTCTATGAGTAGAATGGAGATAGGTTACATTCCTATCTCCATTTTGCAAAGGAGGAAGCTGAGGCACAGCCATTAATTAACTTGCTTAAGGTCACACAGTTAATTATCCATGATTCTCACCGGGCACATTGATTCCACAACACCAACACCACTGCTCCAGAGAGAGGCAAAGGTGGGTGTAACAAGCAGAACCCTTATACACACCACACTCAGATGTTCAAGCTGCACAATGGCCAGTCAAAAAAAGACCATGACGGAAGTCAGAGGCATACATCAGCTTAAAAGAGAAGACTGTCGATGCTACGTGGGAAGGGGCCTTCCCCTGACCACAGTGAAGTCGTTCCAAGGCTATGATGAGAGGTGGCCAGAGCTCTGTGAAAAGGCTATTTAAAGCACCGTGCTGAGAGAGAGAAAATAAAAGCCAATGTGTGCCTTGAATGCAGCGTTCATATCTACTGGGAGTCCAAACGAGCTTGATTCAGAGTATCTCTCCACCTCTACTCCTTACCCTTCGGAGGAGAACAAGCAAGTGTTTAGGGGACCAGGCAGAGGGAGAGGCAGGTGGTGGGGGCAGTGAGTGATGGTTGGAAGCGCCATGAAAGGGCAGCAGGGAAGACTGTGACAAGCAGGGGGCAGGGGCAGGCATCCAGAGGAAGTGGTTTTCCTTCCGGCTTGCTAAGAGCAACAAAGGTTCTGGGAAAACTGAGGAAGACGTCATGGGAAGGTGAGTGACCCAGAACTCGCCATGTGTGCTTCTCAGGTTTAGAAGATGACTACCAACAACAACATTTTAAAAATGGAGGTCCTTATAGATGGACACAGATTCAAAGATCTTAGTCTTTATTTTAGTCAAAGTACAGCTGGGTTCCCCTGAAGGCCATCTTGTCACGACTTCAAGATTTCCTGCATTTGCCTAGACTTCAAAGCACAGCCATCAGGTTTCCAAACAGGCAAGTCTACCTTTGAAGATTAGAAGAATCAGCACGAGTAAGAAGGGATGAATAACACAGCTGGCCTGTCGCAAAAGTCAGATGTGTTTGTGTGAAGCTCTGCGGCTCTCATTGGTTCTACCAGGTCATGTGTGAAAATCAAAGTGATTATACCCAGTGCAAGAGGCTGATATGCCCTCCACCTGCCAAACAGGTGGTCTCTGGAATCACCCATGCCCTTGGCATCACTACAAAAACAAAACTTTAAAAAGATGAGAGTTTTCAGAAATTGCTCCATGTTAGATCCTGGGGTTTAAAGAGGTTGATGAAGTAGCCAACGGAGAAAAGCTGGCTGGCAGTGGTGTTGCTTTCTTTAATCTGAGTTCTTAATTTTATATTATAGGGAAAATTCTCTTTCATCTTACAACAAAAAGATTTAAGTCCTTAAAAATCATTTAAACTAATTTCTGAGCCACAGGACCAGAAATAGAAAAATGCTATATTCAAGAAACTACTGTAAATTGGCAAATATTGTGTTATATATTTTTGCTACAATTGAAAAATAAAAAGAAACTATCATAGATTTGTCTTGTTTTGTTTTGCTTTGCTTTTTTTTTTGTCCCCTTGTGAGTCTTTTTCCAGATAATTTTTATTTGTAATCTGTTTAGCAGAAGACTGTTGTTGTTTTTGTTGTTAGGTGCCATTGTGTCGATTTCTACTTATAGTGACCCGTGTGACAGAGAAGAACTGCCCCAAAGGGTTTTCTTCGCTATAATCTTTATGGGAGAGATCACCAGCTTTTTATCCCACGGAGCCGCTGGGTGGGTTTAAACTGCCAGCTTAAGTTAGCAGACAAATACTTAACCATTTACAATGCCAGAGCTCCTTAGTAAAAGGCTACAGTGTTTGGGTTCTACAGATGAAACTGAGAGCAGGTACCTTCCTCCAATGGGGTGTGCCATCTGTGATCACAGACTTAACAGATATGAATCAAAAAGGGAGGGGCTCTAGGGCCATCTCCTGCACCCTTAGGCACCCTTGGGAGGAAGGGGAGGGCCTCACCCCTCTAGGCAGGGTCCAGGACTCTCTTCAGAGTTGAGTTTGGCAAAGGGGCTGGAGCTGGGTTGGCGGTTGTCCCAGAAGCCTCTGAACATTGCAGAAGACACTTCAGATGCTCCCCAGGGTAGCACTGTCTCAGGAGGCCTTGTTTCACTGGTCTGGGAGGAGCAGCCATGGCTTCCAGGAAAACATTCTGTTGGGTCAGGCTGCCCCTCAGAGAGAGCCAGGGGGCTTCTCCTTATAGAGAGCCGGTTGGATGACAATAAGGCTGCTGCTGCTGGGCTTGTGCACAAAATAACCCTCCGAATGTCTCAAATCAAATCGCTAAGACACAATCATGCTGTTCTATTTGAAACATGGCATTTGTTCTAAACTAGTTAGAACTGTCTTCACTGTGACAAAGTGGTAATACCTTGTTTTTAATTTAGGATCTAAAAACTCCACTGATTTTTTGGGAGAATTCAGTGCACAAGAACCCAGATACACAAGGGGCAATATCTCCAGGAATGACTATCCATGCAAAACCTTAAGGGTAAAACTTAGACCTTCCTGGCTTCTACCACAATTCTCCCATTAACTGGCAATGAGACCCTGGGCTAGTCACTTACTCTCCCTCCCAGGAGCAACATCTTCTCATTCATTCCACAGTCAACAAATACATTTTGAGCCCTAAACACATCCTAGATTCTATTAACTGTGATGGTTTCCAATCTTATCAGGTATGAAAGATCCTATCTTAACATCAGAAAATTTCCCAAAACCCTCCCACATGCGCATTATTGTACTTTGCCTATAGCATCATTTTTTAAAAACTAATGGCAGGAAGCTGTGGATTCCACGATAGTTTTAATAAGAGTATGCTTATTAATTAGGAGAGCAACTATGCAGATTGGAAAAGTAGCAGTCAATATATTTGCAAGGTGCAGTGCATTGCCTGGTGCACACACAGATTCCCTGGCTTCTCATGGGAATTTGAAGCTCGCAGGAGAGTGCAATGTCCCGTCTCTGGTAGAAACACATGGTGCCAGGCTAGGTATCTGTCATGGATTGAACTGTGTCCCCCCAAAACATCTGTCAACTTGGCTAGGCTCTGGTCCCCACTATTGTGTGATTGTCCACCATTTTGTCATCTGATATGACTTTCCTATGTGTTGTAAATCCTACCTCTATGATGTTAATGAGGCAGAGGCAGTTACGTTAATGAGACAGGACTCAATCTACAAGATTAGGTTGTGTTTTAGGTCAATCTCTTTTGAGATATAAAAGAGAGAAGGGAGCAGAGAGACAGGGGAACCTCATACTACCAAGAAAGCAGTGCCGGGAGCAGAGCGCATACTTTGGACCTGAGGTTCCTGAGCAGAGAAGCTCCTAGACCAGGGGAAGATTGATGACAAGGAACTTCCTCCAGAGCTGACAGAGAGAGAAAGCCTTTTGCTGAAGATGGCTCCCTGAATTCGGACTTCTAGCCTATTAGACTGCGAGAGCATAAACGTCTGTTTGTTAAAGACATCCACTTGTGCTATTTCTGTTACAGCAGCACTACATGACTAAGACAGTGTCTAACAGTTCAGCCACATTATACCAAAGCACCAGGCACTAGACAGTGTGAAGTGGACATTGTCACCACCCCGGGAAAATAACTTCACCCAACTTTGGAGTATCAGTGGACTCCAAGGGTCATTAGCAGGAAACAGTTCTGGACTAGACTTTAATCACCAAAGAGTCATCACTGCCTTGGAATTCCCAAGCCAGTAGTAAAGTCAGCAAATTTGGTATTAGTGACATTTCTATCTAAGCTCAACTGCTCATTCTGTAATTTCCCTCTCCCCCTCTACTGAGGTCCTCATGCTCATGGGACACTGTCATCACTGGGGAGCAGCTGAAGAGGCTTTGCAATTTGTACAATCTTTTCATATGTACAATATTTTTTCCTTCTCCTTCTCTTCCTCCCTCTCATCCTCCTCCTCCTTCTCTCTCTCTCTCCCGCCATCTCTTGACCCTTTCCCTCCTTTCTTCTTGTCCTCCCACTCCCACCTCCAACCACAATGCCTTCTCTTCATTTTCACTTCTCTCCTCACTTTTGTAGTTCTCCCGTGTCCTAGCTCTACCAGTAGCAACATAATCACTGTTTACATGATACCACATTCAGGCATTCAGGATCAAAGAGGCTTCTGACCCACAATTCTAGAGATTTTACTCCCTGTACCATTTCCAGCAACAACATAGGCTTCTTGGTCATAGAGATAAAGAACCCTTACTTTTGAGTCAAGGAGCCCTGGTGGTGCAATGGTTCAGCACTCGGCTGCTAACCAAAAGGTCACCGGTCCAAGCCTGCCAGCAGCTCCACGGTAGAAAAGACCTGGTGATCTGGTCCCATAAAGATTACAGTCTAGGAAACTCTATGGGGCAGTTCTACTCTGTCCTACAAGGTAGCTACAAGTTGGAATAGACTCAAGGGCACACAACAACAATGCTTTGGAGTCAGACAGATCTGAGTTCAAATTTTGCTTTGTTTGTGCTTTCATTCTTGCATATTTTCAAAAATATTCATTGAGCCATTTCTATATGCCAGGCCCTATTCTAAGTGCTACAGATAAAATAGGTAGCAAAACACATTCAATCCTAACCTTTTGAAATCTTCCAGTGGAGCAGGGGAGACAGATCTATTAAAGAACATTATAAATGATTATTGAAGCTTAGATACATAATATGAAGATCAAGTATAGATGGGATGAGAACATATACAGTAAAACCTGTAAAAGCTGGAACCTGTGTAAGGTGGAAACCTGTTAGAGAAGGAAACCTCAAATATTTTCTACTAAAACAAGCGACAGAAAAGTGGTAAAACTGCACCCTGTCAAAGGTGGAAAACTTGCGAGACCCAGAAAAACAAGGCAGTCCCATCGAGTTCTGGCTCTCACAAGTTTCACTGTACCAAGAAGATTTAACTTTGACTGAGAGAAAGTAAAGTTTAAGCTGAGACCTTAAAAGTGAGTAGCAGTTGGTTGGGTAAGGAGAGAAGGAAAGACTGGTTGTATAGGAAGACAGCCTACATGTCCATTGACAATCGAATGGATCTGAGTACAGCAAAAGCAAAGGCCCTGAGGTAGGAAGGAGTGTAGAAGAGGGACAGATGGGCCAGAGAGCGAAGTGAGGGATGAATGGTTCAAGACAAGGCTGAAGAGTAAGGAGGAGCCAGATCATGGCAGTGCCTGAAAAGCATGTTGATGATTTGGGATTTGCATTAAAAAGCAAGTGGGCACTCATATCCAGAATATATAAAGAACTCTAAAAAGCCAAAAGAAAAAGACAGACAACTCAAAAGAACAGGCAAAGGGCATGAATGAACATGTCACAAAGAAAAATACCAAAATGGCCAACAAATGTATGAAAAGGAGTCTAACATCATTAGTCATCTGAGAAATGCAGATTAAAAGCATCATGAAATACCACTATATACCCACCAACATGGCTACACCAGAATGATTAAAATTAAAAGTGTGGCAATACTTAGCGTTGGTGAGAAAAATAGACAACTGGCATTCTCTTACATTTCTGGTGATTGTGTGAATTCCTTTCCACTATGGAAAAATGTGTGGCAGTACCTACAAAAGTTAAACATATGTAGACCCTATGACCCAGCAATTCCACTCCTGGGTATATATCCAAAAGTGCTTATGTCCACCAAAACAATGTTCTTATCAGCTTTATTTGGAATACCCACAAAATAAGAATGATGCCAATGTCCATCAACAGTAGAACGGGTAAGTAAATTTTGAAATATCCTTACAATAGAATACTACACATCAGTGGAAAAGGGCAAGCTACTGATACACACAACATAGCTGAATCTCGCAGACATAATGTTGAGTGAAAGAATTACACACAAGAGTGCACTGTATGATTCAATTTATATGAAGTTCAAAAACAGGCAAAACTAACCAATAGTGATAGAGATCAGAATCGAGGCTTTCCTTGTGGGGGTACTGATGGAGGGAGCTCATTTAGAAGCCTTCTGGGGTCATCAGGGCTCCACCCTCGATCTAGGTTATAGCTACATGAGTGTTTGCATCAGTAAAATTTCATTGTGCTGAACATGAAGACATGTGCACTTTGATACGTGTAAGTTTTACCTTGATTTATCTAAATAAGGGGAAAAGCCATGGGGAATTAAACCAGGGAGATTGCTGAAAGGGACATAGTGGGTTCAGGAACAGAAGCAGAGAGTCTATGAGCTGATGACCCCGAGACTTAAGCCTGGGCAGGGAAGGACAAGGCAGTCGCAAAGGAGACTGAGAAAAAGAACTCAGAGAAGAGGAAAAAAACTGTATAGAGGGACATGGAGGCCAGTTGGGAGTAGTTCCCAGAGTAGGATCTTGCAGATGAAGAAAATGGAGACAGGGTGTTGGGGAGGAAAGACTCTCCAGTCTCGTTAGTAGAAATAACATACACAGACAAGTCATATCTGTCTACAGGTTTGACAAGTGACCTGGGTGATTAAGGAATGAAAATGTGCAGGATTTAAGAAGCAGTGAGTTTTTGTTTATGGTGATGGGAAATTTGGCAATGATTACGGGTGATGGCTGCACAACACGATTAACGTAATTGATATCACTAAATCGTACACTGGAAAAATGTTGAACTGGCAAATGTTGTATTACATATATATTTACAACAATTTAGAAGGTAAGGAAGGAAGAAGAAAGAACTGTGTGGGAGAAGCATCAAGCGTCCATTCAAAATAAGTAGGAACCTCATCAGGGCACCACTGGCAGAATCCTCTGCAGAGAGCAAGTTGGGGATCCATCTTTCCAGGGTCTTCAGAAATATCCGCCCATGGCCTGTTTCCACCTGGAACAGGCGTGTTCACCACCCTGAGCTCGACGAGAGGGTGAACATCAGGGGCACCAAGCCAGATGCAGAGAAGAAAGAAATTGAACGTTGGATAAGCAATACTGATAAACACCTACAGTTAAGCTAAAGGATTTAGGACTTGTAGGAAAGAGAATCACTTGGGGTTTAGGTTTAATAATGTGTTTAGTACTGTGCTGGAAAAGAGTTTGCAAAGTATGCAGTTTCTGCAATGTATTTGGAAGATTAGAATGCCATTGTTGTTGTTGGTTGCCGTCCAGACGATTCCAACTTATGACGACTCCGTATGTCTCAGAGAAGGACTGTGCTCTATAGTGTTTTCAAGGATGTGACCTTTTGGAAGCAGATCACCAGGCCTGTCTTCCAAAGTGTCTCTGGGTGGGTTCAAACCACTAACCTTTTTGCTAGTAGTCTAGTGCTTAAATGTTTGCACCACCCAGGAACTCCAAAATGCCATTGCTTGTATGAAAATACTGTTTCCTCCTTTTGATTTCCGTAACACTTTGATAAAAACTTTCTTAAGACATCCATTACCTTCTTCTTTGTAATGTGTTTATTTGTATACTTTTCTTTTTCTCCATATTAGATTGTAAACTTCTGAGGACAGAAACTGGGTCTTTTCATCTTGAACACCCCCTCCCTCCACCCCACCCCCAACCCACGCCCCGTGGCTGTACACAGTTGGAGACTACTCACTCCTTGTGGAACACAGCAGTGAGGAGAGACTCTGAGGGGTGGCGTCCTCCCTGAGGGCATCCAATTGTACTGAAGCTGTGCCATCTTGAGACTGAGGCATGGATGCTCCTCTGAGTGAGGTAAAAATAATTTTTCTTTAATTCAAGAAGACATTTCAGAGAAACAGGGACTAAGTGAAGACAATCCTGGTGGCAATAAATAGCAGACAGAGAAGGATGGCGCCCGAGTTCTGTAGCAGGAAGACAAGGTCGCTGTGCCCTCCGGGATCATTAGTTTAAAGATGTTTGGAAGTTTCCTGGGTGATCGCAAAATTGCTGGTGGCAGTATAAAGTTTTCAAAATATACAGAACATGCCCTCTGAGAGCAACTCAATTGGCAATTAGGAGAATTCAGGGTCATGGCGCTCTCTTCCCTTCCTTAGCTATGAGTCCCAAGCTGCTAATTAGGAAATCAGTGGTATGTCATGGACTTGATGTTACCAGCTGGGCTAAAGCCCTTAATGGTGGTGATTAATAATATTAGTGTGTTCAGGATTTGATCTTTAATGTGATATCCTGGGGAGATTATATAAAGAGCAAGACTGGTCATTTTATTCTTTGATAGAATCCTTTATATGGGTAAGTATCCAATACTGTAAAGCAAAAGCAATAACAAAATGTTATCTCTTTTACTCATACCCCCACAACAGCCATACTGAGGTTAGCAGTCTTCACATACAGGTGAACGTTCATGGTAAGATGCTCAGAAATCCATATTGGCCAGCCTCTGCGTGGACACAATATGTTTACTGTATAGTGAATGTTTCAAAAGCTCATAAAGAGCAGTGTAGAAAGATGTTTTAAGAATGTGAGCTGAGTCAAGCCAAGCTGCCTCTTACCAGCCTCAAGCACATTTCTTAACCCCTCTGAGCCTCAGTTTCACTGTTCTGTAAAATGGTGATAATAGTAGTACCTACCTCATATCAACAGAAGCCTGTGTGATGTACTTGACTATTAGCCTAAAGATTGGCTGTTCAAACCCACCCAGCAGCACCTCAGAAGAAAGGCCTGATAATCTGCTTCCATAAAGATGACAGCCAAGAAAATCATATGGAGCAGGGCTAATCTGTAACACATGGGGTCGCCATGAGTTGGAATCAACATGGTGGCAATGGGTTTACCTCATATCAGTGTTGTAGGAATTAAACGAAACAAGGCATGTAAAATGCTTAGCATAGTGTCTCATTCCTAATCACTTATTAACAGGCATCAGCTAATATTGTTATCATTATTAAAAGAAATCAGCTAATATTGTTATCATTATTTTTACTACCTCCTGAAAATGTCTTATAATGTAACCATCTTTCTTCAACAATGCAATCATCATTACTCTGTCCAGAGGGAGAAGAAAGAATCCCTGCTAATGGCGAAAAAAAATCACAAATGAGCCGAATCCCATGGACAGAGCTCTACCTCTGTGTTTAAAAGACAGCTCTTCGATCTAGGTTAGTTAGGACCTGGTAGGGAGCCTTTAGCTTCCTACAGAGGAGACACTCCATAATCATTGTGCTTCCTTGTATTGTTTATGTTGCCAAAGCAGTTCACGATCTTTGAAAAGTGGCCCTGCTTTACTTTTGTTTTCCACTGCTAGTGGGGAAAGATCTCTTGGATTGGTGGTAGGGAATATTGGCATGAAAATAGGGACAGGAGATACACAACCGCCAGCCAATACCCTGAAAGCTGAGTGGGACTTACAAAGTTTGCATAATTGTTCATGAGAAGGGCATGGCGCAGGGGTGGCTGTTCATTGGGAAACTCTTGGCTGTGGCCTGCCTGAGGAGGCACAAACGGTTGGCGCTCAGCTGCTAACCCAAAGGCTGGCAGTTCAAATCCACCCAGCAGCACTATGGAAGAAAGGCCTAGTGATCTACTTTCGAATTATCACAGCCATTGAAAACCCTATGGAGTACAGTTCTACTCTGACACACATGGGGTCGCCATGAGTCAGAATCAACTTGAGGGCAATGAGTTTTTTGGTTTTGGATGAATATTCAGTCTTGCTTCAGAGGATCCTCTAAAGAGGAAAATATGAGAGACAAGAATTTCTGTGAGGCTGATGATCTCAGAAGAGGGAGAGCATGGAGTCACTATAACTTCAAGTGAATGACAAACACACATCAATAAATATAAACTACTTTGACAAGCAGATTCTCAGTCATTAATGCTTGTCTATGTACCAGGGTCATTGGATGGGCAAGATGGACCAGAAAGCACAAATACTGCTTGATGGTAATGTCCATTGCAAAGACAAAATGGAAGAAGAAAAGGGGGGAAAGAAAAAGATGACCATATGCTCTACTAAGTCTCCTTAAAATAAAAAGTCAAAAAACCATTACTTTCAGTAACATATCTGCTCTGATCTTATCTTCACTTAGATATCAATTTCCTGACATAAAAAGAAATGAAGTCCAGTTCACAAAGTTTCAGAACTTCTTCCTTGCCTCATACCTGTAATGCCTTCATTTCTATTAAAACAGTGCATTGTTGTTGTTGGCTGCGTTGAGTCAGTCCCCAACTCATGGCTACCTCATGTACAACGAGTTCGGACCATTGTGATCCATAGGATTTTCACTGGCTGATTTTTGAAAGTAGATTGCCAGGCCTTTCTTCCTAATCTGTCTTAGACTGGAAGAAGTTCCTGTGAAACCTGTTCAGCATCATAGCAACATGCAAGCCTCCACTAACAGATGAGTGGTGGATGTGCTTGAGGTTCATTGGGTAGGAATCAAATCCAGGTCTCCCACATTGAAGGTGAGACTTCTACAACAGAATGGCCACTGCCCGCAAACAGTGTTTTAGGCAAATAATCTCCAAATGCCAGTGTGGAGTCCAGGGTTGGCCAGAATGACCTGGAGAAATTATATAAATTACAGATTCCTTGAGCTTACCCCACATTGACCAGACCAAAATCTCTAGCTGTGGGGCCCTGGTATCTGTCCTTTTAAACACCCCTGATAAATTCGATGGGTAAGCAGCTTTGCAATCCCCTGGAATAGACCATTTCCATGCTCAGCTTTCCAAGGTCTGCCCCTGAATGTCATGTCTTCAGTAATGCTTATCCTTCTAACTCACCATCATGAAGTCTGTCTAGCAAATTCCAAGAAGGTAATGTCAGGCCAATACCCGGCCTCTTCTAATTTAAACAGGGTTTTCCCTGCTTCTTTGCTGCACAAAGTCCTTCTTTCGAAAGTCCTAATGCCTTCCACTTAGGTTGGCCTTTACCTTGAGCTTTATTGAAACCTCTCCCCTCTCAAAGCAGAATCCAATCTACCCCTTCTAAGCCTCAAGACGTTTTCTGTTGAGATTCTTAAAAGTGCAGTATGTGTTTATTCTCAGATCATACAGGCTAAAAATCCAAAAAAGAACCACAGAAAAACAATCACTCTAATTGGCACACAGTAATGCACACCTCCTATTGACCTTATCAGTTGACTGCTGAAAAGGAAGAAAAAGAAAAATGAGCATTGTATTTCACCTGTGTGAGTGTGTGTGTGAGTGTGTGTGTGAGTGTGTGTGTGTGTGTGTGTGTGTGAGTGTGAGTGTGAATGTGTGTGTGTGTGTGTGTGTGTGTGTGTATGTGTGTGTGTGTGGTGTGGTAGGGAAAGAGAGATTTGGGGTCAAATTTAAGCAAAGCAATAAATGAATCTCCTATTCCAATGTGGGGGAAGACGATCTGACCTCGTATCTGGAAGCTGGAAGAAAGACAAGTTTCTCTTTTATCATTTTGGAAAGACGCCAGGGGCAGGGAGGTGGAAGAAGCAAGGCAGAAGAGGAGAATAGTTTTTTGGTTTTTGCTTTTTTTAAAATCACAGTTTTTAAATGGCATAACATGTATTGTTGTACCTAAACCACCTTAAATTATTATTTCAGAGAAAAAAAAAATCATTTATCCTGTAGTCTTCCTTCATGGAAAAGACAGATGTCATGGAAACCATGTCTGTGCCTAAAACAAGAGATGGAGAAAATGGTCTGTTTCCATGACTCCGAAAGGAGACGCTGGTGTCCACACAGAGATGTTTATTACACGAGGAATTTCTCCCTGGCTGAGATGTCTTCCCTGCCCTATCCCAGCTACTCTCTGTCAATATGCTGTTGTTGGTGTTGGTAGCTGCCATTGAGTCAGCCCCTAACTCATGGTGACCCCATGGACGACAGAATGAAATGCTGCCCAGTCCCGCACCATCCCCATGATCTGTTGCATATCAGACTATTGTGATCCATAGAGTTTTCATTGGCCAATTTTCAGATGCAGATCACCAGGCCTTTCTTCTTAGTCCATCTCAGTCTGGAAGCTCTGCTGAAGCCTGTTCAGCATAACGACATGCAAGCCTCCACTGACAGAAGGGTGGTGGCTGTGCTTGAGGTGCTTTGGCCAGGAATCAAACCTCAGTATCCCACATGGAAGGGGAGAATTCTACCACTGAAACACCAATGTCCCCATGTCAATATTCTACCTACCCATTAAAGTAAAACTTAAATGTGCCAGCTTCTCCAGAAGCTTCCTCTGCCCTCAGTTAGAAGCCATGTTTCCTTCCCATGAACTCTTTATTAAGCTTTGCTGTTACAGTCCAGCTCTTTGGGCCTTGAGTTAAAGCAGTGGTTGTCAAACAGGGCTGAGTTTGCCCCTCAGGGGACAGTTGGCCATATCTAGAGACATTTCTGGTTCACACAACTGGTGGGGGGCAAGGTGCTACTGGCACCAGTGGGTACAGACCAGGGATGCTGCTTAGCATACTACGATGCACAGAAAGCCCTCACTGCAAAGAATTGTCTGGCCCCAAATATCAGCAGTGCCAAGGCTGAGAACCCTGCGCTGGAGAGTGCCCGCCCAGTAACAGCACTGACACAGCTGACCTCACCCTCCTCCTCGCCTCTTTTTTCCCTTGGCTTCCAGGACACCTCTCTCTTTAGGTTTTCTCCTACCTCACTGGTCCCTCCTCTTCTGTCTCCTCTGCTAGCTCCTTCTCACCTCCCCAACTTCTAAACATTGGATGCAGCAAGCGACAGTCCTTGGGCTTCTTCTCTTCTTTACTGAGTCCCACTCTCTTGGTGTCTCTACCAGTTTATGGCTTTAAATATCATCTACAGACCTACTGTGGAGACAGTGGAAACTCTGATGGCGTAGTGGCTAAGAGCTACGGCTGCTAACCAAAAGGCCGGCAGTTTGAATCCACCAGGTGCTCCTTGGAAACCATATTGGGCGGTTCTACTCTGTCCTATTGGGTCGCTATGAGTTGGAATGGACTTGACGGCAACGGGTTTTTGGTTTATGGAGACACTTGGGGTTCAGTGGTAGAATTCTCACCTCCTATGCAGGAGACCTGAGTTCAATTCCCGGCCAATGCACCTCATGTGCAGCCACCACCTGTCAGTGGAGGCTTGCGTGTTGCTATTGATGCCGAACAGGTTTCAGTGGAGGTTCTAGACTAAAATGGACTAGGAAGAAAGATCTGGTGATCTACTTCTGAAAAATTCATCAATGAAAACCATATGGATTACTACCATCCCATCTGCAACTGATCATGGGGTTGGTTCAGAACTGGGAGGTACTTTGTTCTGTTGTACATGGAGTTGCCATGACTTGGAGGCCGTCTCCACAGCAGCTAATAATAGCAACGTAGACCTACTACTCCCAAAACTATATCTCAGCCAGACTCCTGCAGATTCCAGGTTCGTAACTAAAGCTCCTGGTCTTTCTCCTAAAAGAATCTGCCCCTCCAACAGTCTTTCTCATCTCAGTTAATGACAATCCCATCTTTCCAGTTACTCAGAGAAATATCCTTGCCATCATCTTTGACCCCTTTCTTTCTCTTACTCATTCACCAGAAAATCCTATTGACTCAAAATACATCGAAAATCTGAACAGTCTCTCCACTTTCACCGTTGCCACTCCATACCAAGGCACCATCATTGCTTAGATGATTACAGGAGCCTCCTGACCGGGCTCCTCGCTCCTGCCTTTATCTCCTTCTGTATTCTGTACAGGAGAACACAGAGTGATTCTTTTAAAATGTAAGTGGGATTGTGCCACTCTTCCACTCAGGACCTTCGATGGCTCCCAGCAATTTCAGAGTTAAAGCCGAAGTCTGTATAATGTCCTACTGTCCTACGAGGTTTTGTATGATCCATCTGCTTCAAAATCCCCTGCTCTACCCCCAACAGTGTCTCTTTGACTCATACCCTCTTGCTCTCCCCCCTCACTCTGGCCCCCTTGCTCTTCCTTGCCAGGCATATTTAGGATCTTTGCCTTGGCTGTGCCTTGCCTAGAATGGTCTTCTTTGCATTGAGCAAATCTGCTGCAAAAGATCTCTTCAAAGTTTTCAAAAGGAAAGATGTCTCTTCGATAACTAAGGTGCATCTGACCCAAGCCATGGTCTTTTCAATAGACTTATATGCATGTGAAAGTTAGATAATGAAAAAAGAAAACAAAAAAAAAAAGAACTGATGCATTAATATTGTGGTGTTGGTGAAAAATATTGAATATACTATGGACAGCCAAAATAATGAACAAATCAGTCTTAGAGGAAATACAAGCAGAATGTTCCTTAGAAGGGAGGATGGTGAGACCCAAACTTGCTTACTTTGGACAGGTCATCAGGAAGGACCAATCAATGGAAAAGAACATCGTATTTGGTAAAGTAGAGAGTCAGTGAAAACAAGGGAATTCCTCAGTAAGATGGAGTGACACAGTAGCCACACAATGAACTCAAACACACAATGATCATGAAGATGGTGCAGGACCAGGTAATGTTTTGTTGTGTTATACATAAGGTCGGCAGGAGTCAGCATCAACTCCATGGCAACTAACAACAGCAACCCCATGGCTTGCTCCTTCAATCCTTCAGGTGTTGCCAAAATGTCACCTGCTCAGAGAGACCTTCCATGGCCCCACCACTTAAAACTGAAGCTCTCTACCTCCTCTTGTCAGCTCTTTTTCTTTTTTTGTCCATAATATTATGACCATCTGTCACACTAGCTATTTATCTTATTTAATGTGTTTTCTAACTCCCCCAATACGATGCAAGTTGTCCAAAGCCTAAGGTTTCTGTGTTTGTTTTTGTTTCCATTGTTGTATCCACAGGGCCTAGATTAGTGCTGTGCATCGTAAGTGCCCAGTGCGGTGAATGAACGAATCCCCAGTTAGGCATCAGGATTATCTACGAGTAGGAGGGGCTTGACGTCACCTTACACTGTCTCCTCGCATCTCCGTTTTTCCCGATCGTGCCTTGTACAGGCCAGGAGCTTTCTTGCACATGAGCAATTTTATTTATTAGAAACTCAGTTTTTAATTGAATGTTCAATTTAAACGCTTATAAAAGATACCGTCATTAAGATAAGGCTTCATCAGGCTCTTTAGCAAGCTTACCGATTTACCAGGAGTCTGGCAGCGTTCCTGCACCATCTTGTGGACGGTCTGGGAACTACCCGCTACTGAAAGATGACGTATTCCTGTGTCCCAGCGTGTGTTTGACGCCTATTTACTGAAGTATCCTCCCAACCTCCAAAGCAATACCGTTTCTCTTCTCTTCACCAGTCCTGGACTCTCCAAACCCTCCTTGATTGGAGTATTTTAAGTTGGTGAATCCCACTTTTTGGCAGAAAAAATCATTTCCTCCTGACCCAGCAAGGAGAGAACTGAAAGCTGTTTGAAGTCTTGACTTCTTCCACACGCACTGTACTTCACTTTGCAGCTCCATTCATTTCGAACCCCTAAGTCAGTAAGCCTGTGTGTAAATCAGTCTTTGCCGTTAATATCCCAAGTGGCTGACCTACCAGACATGATTTCAATGACACCATGGAGCACAGTCCACCCTCGACCTCCCAAGCCCAACATCTACCAGCCTGTTGGGAGTTCTGTAACAAACCTTCTATTCCACTATCAGGGCGCAGATTTTCTCAGGTTTTAAATGTAAATATTCCTGTGAGAGGTAACAGCTCTATTTCCAGTCATACTGCACTAAACAGCCCATAGCAGACCTAGCTCTACAGGCAGGTGCTAAAGGGTTAGGGAAGAGGGGAAAGGCCACTGGTCACCAAGAAGGAAAGTTCTAAAGGTGGGTGCCAAAGAGAAAAAGGCTACAACAAAGACAGGTCAAGAGGGCCTCCAAAACCAACTTCACACACCTTACAGTCGACCTCCTTCCTACTCATCCCACCCACACAGTATGGTCACATCAATTCCATCCAGTGTCATTTGGATTGAGGAGGGGAAAGGGCACATAATGATCCTCATTTGTGAAAATTCTACATGAAAATCATTTACAAAGCATTTCTATACTCTCAAGACCCTCACTACAGCCACCAAAGGCTGCCTGGGAAAAGTAATACAGTCAAAAAACAGTAATTTGTTACTGACACACACACTTCTGAGGTATGAGAAGGTTCTTGAATCACTATAGTCAAGATGAGGCGGATTGTTAGCTTTTGTGATATCTATAAAGAAAACGAAAGGAAGAGTGCAGAGTCTTAAGTAAATTTAAATTTCAGTCCAGTGTATTTGAATTGTCCCCTGAAGTGAAAGAGAAGGGAATCAACATTTACTGAGAGCCTGTTTATGGAAGGCACTATCCTAGGCTCATAGCATACTTATTTCTCTGAAGCTCACAACTCTCGTAGAGGCCAGCTGGCTGTGTGACCTTGGGCTCATAGCTTAACTTTTCTGAGCCTCATTTTCCTATCTATAAAATGATGCTGAGTACTATTCAAAGCCGGGTCTTTCTTACTCATCCCCATACTCAATATTCTTTCTACTATGTTGTCTAATTCTAAATTTGTTGAATTGTCAATTTGCTATATTTTATTCTATACAAAAAAAGATTTAAATTAATTTGAATTTAAATAAATATTTGAATAAATTAATTGGGGCAGGTTTATTTACAGAAGCACACACATACGTTCTCTCTATATGTATACCAAAGAATTTTCCCTCATGTGCAATACAAAGTAGAAAGGAATCTTCCAGTTTTTCTGCTAAGCTGATTCCATCCTGGACCAGCTGTCTCCTCCAGGAGACCCCAGAAGGGCAATTTCTTCTCTTGTATAGCTCAATGAGAAAAGTCTTTGTGGTGTACTTTTTTTTTTTTTTCCATTTACAATGTGGAAGGATGATTTTTTTTTCCTCCAGTTTTAATTGATATGGAACATTCCAAGGCCAAGAAAATGTCATGCATTAGACGATGAGTAAGCTGGACACCATGGGAATGACAGTTACGAGACACAGCTCTTTGCCAAAAATGTGACCTATGGGATTTAAGGACCATGTCATGCTGCTCTGCTTGGTGCTTTTTATTTGGAGGAGCTGAAATCATTCAACTTGATTTTCTTGTGAGGAGAAAAATGTCCAGAGTATTCTACACGTGGAAAGTGTGCACATCCACGTGTTCACACCCATGGGGAAGAAAGGAAAGAATGATCCTAGCTAGAACTCTGGAATTTACGAGAGGAAATAATCTACTCTCCCAAAAGAACCAAAAAAGCAAGCGGTAAGGGACATTAAAACATCCAAGTTATGTTTTCACCTGGAAAGAAAGTAAGCAAAGAGGACCATAACTTGGAACACAAGTTACAGAATATGAATCTCTCCACATAGGGTACTTACCATATGTTCCCCCTCTTTAAAATCCTGCAAGAGAGCATACTCAAGACTGAAAATATAAAAGGCTGTAAAACGGAGATCAAAATGGCTCTCCAGATGCTTGCATCCATTCCATGAGACATTAGGCCTGCAAAGACCAATAAGAAGGTGAAGCAGGAAGAAACACGCTAGTGTTTAAATGTTAAAGCCCACTCAGTTGATAATATTAACTGAGCTCCAACCACATAAAAAACACTGGGCTAGGCTCCATGAAGCGAACAAAGAGTGACACATGATCCCTGACCCATTAGAGATTATAATCTAATTACTCTTTTTTAAAAAAGTCTAATCCCCACAAATAAAAACATCCTGATTTGAATTGTTAATTAAATAAATAGCATAGAGATTGGAAATTCTAGATGGAAGGATAGATATATGGGCTTAACTCCTGCTTCTCCTGAGTTCTTATTAAAACAATAGCAGGAAAATTTTAAAGTATATTAACCCACGATAATAACAAAAACAAATGGAGGGATGTCACTGGATGAAAATCCAGCAAATGTCTGCAAGACAGGACGGATGGAGGCATGACAAAATGAAGGAGAGCAGAGGAAACCACTAGAGTCTGCAGGAAGAAGACACATGCCAAGAAAAAGCCCATCTACTCTGCCACATCCTGATGAGGCTCAGAACTCAGAAACAGCAGGGATGATGCAGGGCGGTGATGGAATGAAGGTCATGTAAAAGGAACAGTTGCTCTGCCCCACTGCATTCATGAAGAACACTTGGAAGCCAGGCATGTGCCCTTCTCCCCACTTGTCTAATCATCAAGGGGTTCTCTTCAAAACAAACGGTCTCACTGAAAATATCTCTCCATTCTGGCATTCAGGATGCCCTCAGTCTCTCAGAGGCAAAGCCCTCTAGTTGACAGGTCTTATTATCAGTGAGTCTGCTCCAACTCATGGTGGTCTCATGTGTGTCAAAGTGGAACTGTGCTTCATAGGGTTTTCAATGGCTGATTTTTCAGAAGTAGATCACCAGGACTTTCTTCCAAGGTGCCTCTGGGTGGATTCAAAACTCAAACCTTCCAATTAGCAGCCAAGTAAGATAACTGTTTGCACGACCCAGGGACTCCTGCCAACATACAGAAACTTAATACAATAGTCCCCTCACGTCTGCGGGGCATATGTTCCAAGAACCCCCAAGAAAGTCGGAAACCACAGATAGTACTGAACCCTATATATGCTCTGTTTTGTCCTCTACATACATATCTATGACAAAGTTTAATTTGTAAATTAGGCAGTGTAAGAGATTAACAACAATAACTAATAATAAAATAGAACAATTATAACAATATACTGTAATGAAAGTTATGTGAACATGGTCCCTGGGTGGGATGGAGCAGGACAGCATGAGATTTCATTGTGATACTCATTTGACATTTGCGGACAACGGCTGACCGTGGGTAACTGAAACGGCAGAAAGCAAAACCACGGATAAGGGGGGACTACTGTATTGCTTCACACAAATTTGAATGAACAACAAGGACAGAGACAACATTTTTTAAATGACTCCAGTTAATATAAAGATAAGTTAGGATATAAGAGAACTGAGGGAAAAAAATTCTAATTAGCAACTGAACCCATAAAACAAAAAATAGGATGCTATAAAAGGAAGAAGAAAAATTAGATTTAAAACAAATAGCTATTGGAAATTTAAAACAAGACTGCCAGCATAGAAAATATCATTACAAAACATGGATGAATCTGGAGGGCATTATGCTGAGTGAAATAAGTCAATCACAAAAGGACAAATGTCGTATGAGACCCTATTATAAAAACCCAGGGGAAAGTTCACACGCAGAAAAAAATAATCTTTGATGGTTACGAGGGAGGGGAAGAGTGAGGAGGGGAAAATCGGTACACAAGTGTAAACATTGGTGAAGGGAAAGACAACATACAATATAGAGGAAGTCAGCACAGCTTGGCCAAGGGAAAGTCATAATAGCTTCCTAGACATATCCAAAGACCTTGAGGGACTGAGTTACTGGGGCTGAGGGACTGGGGACCATGGTAACTGCATCGATTCAGATTCAACTACTGTTACCCTAGCATCAGCATCTCCAGGCACAGGTCTCAGCACCTTTATGCTTTATCTGATGGAATCCTCGCAACCATCTCACAGCTCCTATTCGTGGGTCAGGAGAACACAGCCTCGGAAAGGGAAGTGATTGATCAGACAGCTGGATCATGCTAGAGCAGAATTCAAACCCACGACGTCCTTGGGCTCCAAGCCTATCATCATGCATTCATCTGGCTGGAGCTGAGGGTCCGCATGAGGAAAAGGAGGGCTAGGTGACTAGAAAGCTAAGTTGAGGATAAATTTTCCAAAGCCTCAAATATTTGCAAAGCAGTTTTAATTGTGAGAAGTACTGGAGATTTTTGACAAGGGAGTGGCATGGTAGAAATGGTGTTTTAGGAAGACTAAGCTGGAAGCAATGCCTGAGTAGTGCGAAAGGTTAACATGCTGAACTATTAGCCGAAAGGTTGGAGGTTCAAGTCCCACCCACAGGTGCCTCAGAAGAAAGGCTAGCAATTAGCTTCCAAAAAATCAGCCATTGAAAACCCTATACAGCACAGTTCTCCTCTGACACACATGGAGTCACCAGGAGTTAGAATCGACTCAATGCCAACTGGTATTGATAGTAAGCTGACAGTAGATGGTGGCAGTCAGGAGGAAAAAATACCTTTGAAGCTCCTGGTATGGTCCCAGCATGAAGGAGTTGGGTTTGAACATGGTGGTATCACTAAGAATGAAAGAATTGACATCGAAGCCAAGCATGTTTCAGTAGAGCTTGGGGAACACACAAGAGCTCATTCATCCTTGCACTTTAAGCAAAATGCACACCCTAAAGTGGACAGTGTCCAGCTCCACCCAGGTCCCCTGTGTGACCATTTGTGTTTACCTCCACCCCGTTTCCTGTGCTTTCACTTCCGAGGTGCGATTAATTAATAGTTTTGTATGTGGCCTTTCTAGCCATGGTCTTGTAACTTCCACCCAGGTGATTGGGCGGGATTGTGTGATAGGGTAATTGTGGCCTACCAAGGGGATTGCTCAATTTTACCTTAAAAAAGAGCCAGTTCCAGAGCTGAGCAGAGGAGTCCACTACACCAAGGAAGGAGAGACTCTGTAGCAGGAGATGGCGTGGTGGGCTTCCCGGCCCACAGAGAGAGAAAGCTGAGTGCCTTTGGGCAGAGATTGAGGGCCACAGAGAGGAGTGCCTGCCAGCACAGCTGGGAAGAGGCTATCCCAATAGAAGAACTGTATCTTGAATGTTCCTGAGCCTGAATTGTAGCTGTTACTTCCCTAATAAACCCCATAATTGTGAGCATGGTCTGAGTTCTATGTGGGCATTGCAATAAATTATTGAACCCAGTAGAGAGTGTTGTGGGAGGGAACATTGGTGCCAGAATTGGTAAAGATGGCAGAGAAAGGAGGCATATCTGACTCCCTCCTCATAAGAATCAGCCTTGGGCTTAGTTTTGGTTCTTCCCCCTTGTGAAGTTAGAGGTCAGACTCTGCCCCCATGCCTTTTTTTTTTTTTTTTTTTTTTTTAATACAACTTCCAACAGTCAACACCTGTGGCTCTTCTTCAGCAGTCAGCCCTTGGGCACAGGTGCAGAGAGCTGAACTGAGAACATTTGTGGCCCCTCTACCCCACAGACCCTTAACCAATGATGGATAAACCAAAAAAAGCCAAACCCATTGCCATGAGCCAATTCAGACTCTTAGTGAACTGTGTTACAGAGTAGAACTGCTCCATAGGGTTTTCTAGGCTGTAATCTTTACAGAAGCAGATCTTCAGGCCTTTCTTCCGTGGCACAGCTGGGTGAGTTTGAATCGCCAACCTTTAGGTTAGTAGTCTAGAGCAAACCATTTTTGCCGCAGCTCACCCGCCTCGGGTGGGCATCTCTGAGGTATAACTTACACCCAAGTGCCCCTGCAGCAGCAGGGGGGAGGGGGGGTTTCCTTCTGAAAGACATTGGTTGCCTAAAGCCCTGCGGGGCTTGGCTCCCTCTCCTCTCTGTCTTGCTTCTCCCTTTCTCCCCGCACCGCTCAATCGTGAGCACCTGGGACAGCGTCCCTATCAATCACTTGCAAGCAAACCCTCATCTCAAGGTCTGCTTCTGAGGAACACAGCCTGACAAGGTGAAAAGGGTAGGAGCAAGCCTTCAACAGGAGAAGGGGCGGATGGAGACGCTGGTCAGATCCCACGTGCGAGGCGAAGTAGTACTCCTTGGGGACCACAGCCCAAGCTGTCGCCTCCACAGGAAGTGCCTCTAACCCTGGTGAGGCAGCTCTGAGATGAGACTGGAGAAGGAACGCTGCTCCCAGCAGTCCTGGAAATGCTCTTCCGGTCTAGGGAGCGCTGGGGATGTCTCTCCCACACCAACGTTTCCCAGGGCCTCTGCCGGGGTTTGGCACCATTGCTCCCGAGCGTACCTACCTAGAAGAGATTTCCTGTCCGGCGTTTAGACAGCTGAAAGAAGGAAGCCTCCGAGCTCAAGAGGCAGCTAGACCTTCATTCCCAGTGCAAGGTCATTTTCAACTGCACTGACTTCATTATTTCCCTAAAACACACTGCGGGGGGCGAAGGGGGAGTTGGGGGAGGAGCTGGTGCTCCTTTTAAAAATTCTCTTCTTCTCTTGTTTCCTAGCTTAGGGAAGAGGAAGGGCAGCTCAGCTTACATGGTGACCTAATTAAATTAGATCCCTCTGAGGCAGAGGCAGGAATCAGACAGGAAGTCAGTGAGGTAGGTGTCTGTCTCAAAGGCAAGTTCTGTACTCACGGCCCTGAGAAATACACATCGTTTTAACCCTGGAGTCATTTGGTTAAGTGGTTAATCCTGGGATTCCTTGCTTCATGGGAAGCAATATTCCTCCTCCCTGGTGAGTTCATTTTACAATTACCCTTGTGAATCCATCCTCTCCATGAAATTCAGTTCAGCTGCTGGTACAGTCTTTGGAAAGGCTGTCATTTTATTTATTGTTAATGATTATGGCATATCTTAGCTGGAACATTAGCAATCATTGGACTGATCTGTAGTATTTCCATGACATAAAAAACTCGCCCGTTGCCACCCAGTGGATTCCAACTCATAGCAACCCTATAGGACAGAGTACAACTGCCCCATAGGGTTTCCAAGGAGTGGCTGGTAGATTTAAACTGCTGACCTTTTGGTTAGCAGCTAAGCTCTTAACCACTGGGTCACCCGGGCTCCATGATGTAAGGATCAGAAAACCCTTAGGCAAACTGGATGTTTCATGAGATTTAAGAATGAAGTTGGGGGTGATAACATTTTTAGTCATGCAACAATTCACTCAACGAGTATTTATTGAGCACCTGCTATGTGCCAGGCACAGTGCACTTGGTGGAGATAGAAAGGTGAGGTGATGTGGCCAAGATCATGTGGCCAAGATCGCGTAACCAGTGAACGAGAAAGGCATTAGGTTTAAAATTACAATCCAAATGTAAAATTGTTAACTGTGACAAGTGCTTCAGTGGTGGAATACATGGTACGCTTACCACTTTGCCACTAGGGCTCCCCGTAAATGTTACAGCCTTGGAAACCCTATGGGCCAGTTGTGCTCTGTCCTATAGGGTCGCTATGAGTTGGGATCGACTGGATGGCAACGGGTGAGTTTTTTATGTCATGGGATCGACTCAATGACAGTGGGTTAGGAACATGGCGTAGAGTCCCCCAGATGATAGTTAATTGTACTCGGCTGCTAACCAAAAGGTTGGAGGTTCAAGTCCACCCACAGGCACTTTGGAAGAAGAGCCTGGGGATCTACTTCCAAAAGATCAGCAATTGAAAACCCTATGGAGCACAGTTCTACTCTGACATACATGGGATCACCATGAGTTGGAGTTGACAGCAGCTAGTTACGGGAGGCATGCAGCACGCTGTCCCTGGACTTGCCTCCTAGGTGAGGGGTGCACTCACATCTCACCAGCAATTTGCTCAGTGGCAGGACTGGCGAACCACTCCAGCGTCACTGAAACCTGAAGATGGACCATGGAAAGATGACAGTGCAGCCTTCTGAGTCGGGAGAAGCCATGGAAGCAGCCCCTCCCCACTCCACACCATTTCCCCAGAGCAGGTAGGCATGGACATGGGGTTATCAGGCTACCCCAGGGCCCAGAAAGGCTACCAATGAGGGCTCAGCACACATCAGCCCTTTTTTCCTCCCTAGACCCTCATCAATGCAAAAGGACTCCATAGAAAGGCTGGATGGGGATCCAGCTGGGGCTACATTGGAGTGGCCCTGTCCCTATGGAATTCCCCCTATCAGGAGGCTCTGGATGAAGTCACCAGTGACAGCCTGCAGGTGTCTAAGGCTAACCTGAAAGGGCCAGCAGTGGAAGCCACCTGGGACCAAAAGAACAAATACCCTGGCTCTTCGTAGTGATGCTGGATGCCGCTGGGGTATGGACGCCACAGCTGGGAAAAAGGGGCATGAGAGGGACCACAGAGGGAATGTTCTCCATCACTGTGACATTATGTAAAAGTCGAGACAGGAGGTAGCGAAAGCAGCCCTGGAGTGCCTGCAAATGGGCATGAGGCATCTTTTTGGCCTGACGGGAATGTTCTAAAACTGGATTGGGGTGGTAACTGCACAATTCTATAAATTTACTAAAAATCATTGAATTGTACACTTAAGATGGGTGAATTTTATGGTACATATACCTCAAAGCTGTTTAAAAAGCCATTAGATACAGACGTTAAATAGGAAATGTGACTAGTTTTAATATGCCAACCAAACTAGAAATTACCAGAATGACTGAATTCTTAGAAACAGGATAATGAAGTTGCCTGTTCTAATCCAGCGTTAACAAAAATCCATTCTGAGGCTGTAACATCTCCACGTTTTCACAATCCAACATGTTCTTTCATACCTGAGCATACATATGGCACCAGGCACAGTGCCAAGCACTTAAGTCATCAACTAAGTGGATGGCTGTTTTTGGCAGATGGTCAGGGCCACGCTTGGACTCCAGTGGCAGTGGGCTGGGATGGGCCCAAAGGAGCAAAGATCAGGGACTGGTTGGGCTGAATATGGCAAGCATCACAGGTCCACAAGACACTGAGGCACGATGAAAGGCTTGGAGTTACTAGTCAACACGTTAGGGACAACAAGATGGCTCGGGAAGGCATGGCAGCCATTAGCCAAGAGAGTCTGGAGTCTAGAGATCAGGGTTCCCCAGATTAGTGAAAAAACAAAAAGCTAGTCCTACAGCAGGCTCTGTGGTGTGCTTCAGACCACCTGGGTTTTTCAGCCCAGCTCTGTCACTTATTTAAACGCTGAAAGCCTCAGTTTCCTCATCTGGAGTTGTTAGCTGCCGTCAAATTGGCACCTGATGCACGGGAACACCAGCCACCATAAACGCTGCCTGATGTGATCCAGAGTTTTCACTGGCTGATTTTCAGTAGATTGCCAGGCCTTTCTTCATAGTCTTAGCCTGGAAGCTCTACTGAAACCTGTTCAGCATCACAGCAACACACAATCCCCTACTGACATATTGGGTGGTGGCTGTGCATGAGGTGCCACTGGCCAGGTATCAAACCTGGGTGTCCCACCAAACCACCAATGTCCTCCATCCTGACCTGTGCAACAGGGTGACTATGGACACCCAGTTTAGTGGCACACTGTCATGAGGATTAATGGAAGCCATGTGCATAAAATCTGCAGCAAACTCTCCGTGTTTACTGTAATTATTATTCCAGAACTCACAAGCATCTAAGAAGTTTCGATAAACCTGACATCTTTTTGTGTCTTTAAAGAAAAAAAGCAAGAGGAACTTGGAGAAAAAAAGGCCCCACCCATCATCAAATTCAAAAACAATTCTTGCAACCAATACTACAATACACAAACCGACCTTTGTTCAGGTATCCAGAATCAGTGACCGTGAGTGTCTTGCCGTGGGCGAGTCTGCATTCCTCATCCTACCTGTGAATTTCAGTTCCCTGCTCCGCCAGATTCCCATCATTCTGCATAAGGCAGGCTCGGTGCACTCAGTGTACATGCCACTTTGGGAAGCCGGGAAGCTGCGCTGCTGGTGAACATCAGTGTGCAACGGGGACAGCATCACGAGGCTGGTGACTCACAGAGGGGGATGGGGCCCAGATGGTTGCAAACGGCATCAGTTATTCCCACACAGCCTCGCTGCCTGTAAGAACCTCGAAGAGGGAAGGCAAGATACACAATCGCAAGGCCAGCTTCAGCTTCTACATCAAATTCCTGCATAAGCCTCTGACTTAATGGTGCTGTATCCATTTTTATTTTACTCATTATTCGTCTATTCCTGGGACAGGGTAGAATAAATTCCTCAAATGACTCAAAAGGCATATGAAATTATTTACAATCAAGAAAGGGTAGGGGGACTGAGAAGATTTATAATCTTTATATGCAAAAATGAATGGTCTGGATACAGATTAAACCAGCCTCATTAGATGTTTATTCTGAATCAGTGATAAACTACATACTTATCTAATACTATTCAAGTAACAACTACCAATATTTCCTTATAAGCATTAAATTCTTTTCTAAATATAACCTTAAAAAAATCATTTGACGCAAATGATTGAGAGATAAAACAACAGAAACAGTTTTCACCTGCCCTGACATTAATTCTTTTAGATCACAACATCCTGATGTATAAAGAGGGGGTTTCATTTAATGTCTTCACTATTTTACTTATGTTCTTGGCAGTTTCCCCTAACTTTATTGAAAGTTAAAATATGACAAAGAAAAGCATTCAAAACATGATAAAAATATACAATAATACAAGTGAAAAAAAAACAAAAAGCAAAAAAAGAACCCATGCTGCAATGCCTCCGGATATGTGTTTATGATGTGACCAAAACGACAGGGTCCTGCATCCTCTCAACATTCCCATTATCTTACACAAGATCTATGTTTGTATCCTTTCATACTTTTGTCATCTGATGCTTAATGTAACCAACGATCAAGAAAACAACTAGTCTGACATGAAAAATGTAGAAACTATGACTTTTTAAGTCGATTTGAACACATTACTTGGTGCAATGTTACTCTTGATACTCCTCAAATAGACAGGCATGACATATGAAAAGACTATCATACGAGTGATATTACTAGAATCACAAATAATTCCTATACTGACATGATTACTTCCATATAAACCAAAAAAACCCAAACCTGTTGCCATAGAGTCAATTCCAACTCATAGCAACTCTATAGGACCGAGTAGAACTGCCACATAGTTTCCAAGGAGCGCCTGGCAGATCTGAACTGCCTATGTTTTCGTTAGCAGCTATAGCTCTTAACCACTATGCCACCAGGGTTTCCTACTTCCACATAAGTTTGGATATTTTCCTAGCTTCAAAAGCTAAAAAGGCGGCTGCACATTTTGATGGTAAGCTACTAGAAACTAATAATCAACTGGTGTTCCACTTGCCTGAGTTGGCTCCTCTGATACTAAACCATGACTCTCCACTAAAATTCTGTTACATGCAGAACCAAACCAAACTGCGTTTTGTTCTAATAAAAAAATAAATATATAAAGAAGACACTGTCAGGCATATATTCACAAGGTCTCAATTCTTAAAACGTAAGTATGGGCATATTTATTTCTCTCAAATGCATACAAGACAATAATTACATAGCAACTAATCTTTTGTTCAACAATGATTTGATTCACAAGCATTTGAAATTTACATAATTTCACATCAATATCCTTTTATTTTTAAATACTGTTTAAGTAAAAAAGCCCCCCAAATAACCAATTTTTATTATTTCCTATTTATCCCTCTGTACATCCAAACTTTTAAAAAGTTACAAACTGAACATTATACAGAACATATAAATCATGTTTAAAAACTTGGTTTTAAAATCACTGCTTCCCCAATGATTCCAGAAAATCCTCACACTGACAAGTACAGACACAGGTGGGAAAGTGAACTGGAGGAGGGTGAAAGAAAGAAGAGACAGACACAAGTTTTCCATCTTAATATTTTACTAATCCGTCAGTTAAAAATGGTGATGTCATGAGAAATAACAGTTTAGGTTTAATATGAGGAATGGTGTTTGCCTCACAGTTTGAGACATGCATTTCAAGTATTTTCCTATTTGCTCTGCGCTCGCTGTAGCCAAATGATGCCGGAAAGAATCATTATTTTCCTCCATACATTCGCTCAATGTCCGCCTGGTAATGTGTTTTAAGCTCTTTGCGTTTTAGCTTGAAGGCATCTGTCACTAGACCAGTTTCAGGGGTCCACGGTTCAGGACTCAAACAAATTTTTGCTGGAATTTCAAACTTTTCCAGACTTGCTGAGATGATAGAAAAAAATTAAAATGCAAAGGCATTAAAAATGTCCAATTAAAACTCTTGGCGAATTAGTGTAACTTCATCTTTGAGCACCTGCCCAAATGCACCACCAACAGCCCAGAAATCTTGCTTGCAAGCAAATCTATCCCTCAGAAATACTAGTAAGAAAATAGATATGAATGACTGTACTGGCAAAAAACTGTTAATAAAAATCTACGTGTCTATCAGTAAGAGAATGAGTTATACAGTCACAAGGTGGACTATAATTCAGTCATTAAAAATGAGTTAAATCTGGGGTGAAGGGTGAGACAGTACACAATACAGGGGAAACTGGCACAACTTGTATAAGGAAAGGTCATGGAAGCCCCATAGATGCATCCAAACTCCCTGGGGGACTGAATTGCTGGGCAGAGGGCTGTGGGGACCATGGTCTCGGGGAACATCTAGCTCAATTGGCATAACACAGCTCATAAAGACAATCCTCTACATTCTACCTTGGTGAGTAGTGTCTGGGGACTTAAAAGCCTGTGAGCGGCCATCTAAGATACTCCACTGGTCTCATCCCTTTTGGAGCAAGGGAGAATGAAGAGAACAGGATGCAAGGAAAAAATTAGTCCGAAGGACTAACTGTCCACAGCTACCAAGGCCTCCACCAGACTGAGTCCAGTACAGCTAGATGGTGCCCAGCTACCACCACTGACTGCTCTGACCAGGATCACAACAGAGGGGTCTGGACAGAGCCGGAGAAGGATGTAGAACATAATTCTAACTTACAAAAAAAAGACCAGATTTACTGGCCTGAAGGAGACTGGAGAAACCCCGAGAGTATGGCCCCCAGACACCATTTTAGCTCAGTGGTGAAGTTACCTCCGAGGTTCACCGTTCAGCCTGGGAGTGGACAGCCCCGGAAAACCAAATGAGACTAACAAGGTACAGGAGTCCAGTCCAGAAGGCAGAAGGGGACAAGGAAGCTGGTGATAGGGAACCCAAAGTTCAGTAAGGATATTGTTGATGTGTTGTGAGATTGTTAACCATTGTCATAGGGCAACATTTGTAGTAACTGTTAAATGAGAAACTATTTTGTTCTGTAAGCCTTCATCTTAAGTGAGAATAACAGCACCATTGGAAGAGCACAGTCAATGTCACTGAACTGTGCATGTAGAAATTTTTGAAATGGTGTATCTTTGGCTATGTGTATTTTCACCAAAAAAAAAAAAAAAAGGTTGAGAAGTTAGAGGGTTGACATGTTGTGGGGTTGTTAACCAATGTCATAAAACAATATGTGTACTACTGTTTCATGAGAAACTATTTGTTCTTTAAGCCTTCACCTGAAGTACAATAAAAAAATAAAATAAAAAAATGAGTTAAATCTGTATGTGTGGATGTAGAAAGATATTTTGCAATACAGTGTTAGGTTAAAAAAAAGGCAAGTTGCAGCACAGGCTGGATAAACTTATACGCATCTAGATGTGTATGCAAAGGATGAGAAAGATATCACCACACTAAACTGTATATGCATCTAGGGGTTAGACTCAAGGAGGAAGGAAAAGGGGGAATTTATTTTGTATTTTATACCTATTTGTTTTCTTTGAATTTATTATGAAGAGCACAATTACTTTAGAAATAAAAATAATAAAGTTTAAAGAGAATCTTGTCACCAAACAGAATTTTCATTGTAAGCTATTTGAGGACTAAATGTTTGTTCACTAACACAAGATCTGATACCAGTCTGAAACCATGTACATTCTCAATATCAGAGTAATGGGGGGAGGGGGGAGGGAGGAAAGGATGAAGGAAGGTACAGATTTGAAAAAACACATTTCCTTTATAAGACTAATTTTTCAAGCATTTATTCAACAAATATTTACTGAGCAAAATTACTACATGTAAAGTGCTTTACTAAATGTTCTAAAATGTCTTAAAAAACGAATGGCTTCTTCTCTCAAGTTATATTACGATTTAACAAGAAGAAACAGGTAAACACATAGCCTTAATATATAAAAAGAAAATACACTAAATTAAAGGTATAAAGTACCTTGGGAGAAAAAAGATGATCAGTTCTAAATTGTAAAAAAGTAAACAGAGATTAATAAACAAGGTTCAAGTCTTCAAGATTCAAAGTACTTCAGGAGTGGTTCCCAAGATGAGAAAACACTAACAGCAAAAGTAGAACACTTATTCCTCATTTATCAACTATTTCATTATCTGGTATTTTGCATTTACAGTGATAATAAAAAAATCTACTATCCAACTATTTTGTGTATGCCTGGCAGTAACAAATGCCAAGGTGTAAGCCAAGAGTAATGCTGGCTGTGATGGTTAAGGTTATGTGTCACCCTGGCTGGGCTATGATTCTCAGTGGTTTGGCAGTTATGTAATGATGTAATTTGGCAGTTATGTAATGATGTAGTCATTCTCCATTTTGCAGTCTGATGTGGTCATCCTCCATTTTCACATAACATCAATTTTCACTTAACAACCTGGTCTTAGGAACCTAACCATGTCGGTAAGTGAGGAGTGGGTGTAGTAAGGGATGTATCACACAAATGATCTGAGGGACAGAGAAAAGTCTGATGCTACTAAGATGCAGGGGAGACAAACAGCTGAGTGCTGGAAGACTGAAGTTTTTTTCATTTCAAACTACTCAGCACTGCACTCTACAATGTGGCTAAAAATTGACTTTTTTAAGTGTAGTGATATATCATCTCAACCTGTGTTTTAGGAAAATACTAGCTACAACCACAAAACCAGCTAGAGAAATGAGGATTATAATCGTTACGAGTATTTCTTCCTTGTTGTTATGTTTGTATACGCGTTAAATATTTTTGTTTTCTTCCCCCTCTTATGCCCTTGTCACCTAACATAAAATGTATTAACAATAGTTAACCCTCAATGAGACAGACTGACACAATGGCTGCAACAATGGGCTCAAGCACAACAGCAACTGTGAGGATAGCGCAGGACTGGGCAGTGTTTCATTCTGTTGCTCAGAGGGTCACTATGAGTTGGAACCAACTCCATGGCACCTAACAACAACAATAGTTAACTGTACATCACAGTATATAAGTTATAGGATATCAAAGGAAAAGAATCACCCAAGGTCTTTGCATCCTCTTTTGGGGAGGTTAGCATGCTTTCAGTTGTATGTAGGACGGTTGTATCATGTTAGGAGGAAGTCTGATTTTGTGACTCTTTGTTTGGAGATTAAGAACGGTTTAAGGAGATGTGGATGGGTACCAAGTTGACATGGGGTGAACTTCGATGGTCAATTTTATGGGTCAACTGGGCTAGGCTTAGAGTAGCCAGTTATTCAATCGAACACTAATCTAGGTGTTGCTGTGCAGGTATTTTGTAGATGTGATTAAATTCTACAATCAGTTTCCATTAGGTAAGAAAGATCATCCTAGGTAATCTGAGCGGGCCTAAGTCAATCAGCTGCAAGGCCTTAAGAGCATAACTGAGGCTTCCCTGAAGAAATTATGCCTGTGAACTGAGGCTGCAGCTCATGCCTGAGGGTTCCAGCCTACCCTCCCTGACCGTGTACCCTACAGACTTCAGATTTGTTTAGCCATCATAACTGCATAAGATAATTCCTTGCAATTTCTCTCTCTCTCATGTGGGCTCAAGTGGCCAGGAAACTGAGCAGGGCTTTGAAAAACAGCTGAGAGAAGTGAAGAAATGGCCAATCCAGAAAACAAAGGCTGCAAAGACAAGAACATTCAGGATATATGTAGCTGTCGGGCTACTCTGGCTAGTGTTAATTTATGTGAACTGTAGAGGAGTTTGAATGGGAGCTTGAAAAGTATATGCTTCCATCTACTAAGAGCAGGAAAATACTATTGTTTTCTGAGTAGAAACTGATGTAACCTAAGCCCTGTAACAGAACAGTCTGAATACATTTAAAAGTACTCTCCTCCCACCTCAGTTCTTCAAATCAGTTTAACAAAACACTCACCTGAAATAGCAGCTTCAGAAAGCACTTTAAGTACCTCATTTTCCATTTCACAACTGTTACACAGCTCCTCCCAAGTGCCTTTAAGTCCTTTCTTTTGAGCTAGTTCTGTTAGTTCCTTTTGATTTGGCACAACAAATCCAATGACATAAGAATGATAACTGTAAAAGTTAAAAGATAACTTAGCTAAGGAACTTAATAGTACAGTGTTGATGAACTGCCATTGCCTGATTACACTGTCACTTAGTAATTAACTCTGTACTGTTTAAGATATGGCTTGTTTGGTCGTGGTAAGCATTTGGTTCATGCAACAGCCACTTTGACTGTTTGATTCATCCTATGTTCCAATGCTTTGGCAAGATTTCACTGCTAAGAGAAACCTCAATCTTTTATTTCATAACATAAATTTCAACTATGCAGAACTATCATGAATAGTGCCATACACACACTTTTTAAAAGAAAATTGCACCATTAGAAAATTTATCTTTTAAAAAATCAGTAGTACTTGGCTGTGTTAAAAATATCCATATAAACTATAAACTTTACCTAAAGAAATTTGGCAGCAAATCAAAGTAGCATGATTATATTCATTTTTATCTTTGATATCACAAAAATCTGTGTTGAGAGAGGAACTCTGGGTATCCCCACTGAAAACAGATACTTTTTTTGAAGACCATAAAAAAGAATCCTGAAGAAAACACAGTGCATTAGAAGAAGGACAGTTCAAGTTTGTATCACATTAAGTAAAATTCAGAAATGTAACATCACTAAAGAATGTATTAAATGGCTAAGTAAAGGGCAGACTCGTTTATAAATCAACGTAGTTAATCTTGGGTTGCATCCCAAAGTCTACTTCTAAATTGGATCTTCTGATACCAGACTTTATTTTCTCATAATAATTATGTCATCTGCTGCTGTCAGGTTCTTTGGCTAACCCAAAAATATCTGATCATTAATACTGGAGAATAATTAACGTGTGTAATACTATTATGGGAAAAATGTAATCAAGAGTTCCAATCTGAAATTCCAACACATTCCCCAAAAAATGCCTTTCTGGGATTTTGGTTTAAACTCCCCTTCCAAGCTGCCTCTACATTATCATGGGCAAGGGCTGCTTATCTTATGTATTAAGCCATAGCTGGGAGCCCCCAGTCCTGGCCAGGGTCCTAAGCAGGCTCAATCTCACAAGCAGGTTAGGAAGAACTGAACAGGATACCGCTTGTGGCATCCTCTCCCCAACTCCCTTCTTAACTTCACTTTTGCCTGGACTGGTTCTGTGAAGCTGCCCTGTGCAGACAGAGGCAGCTAGGGATACCAAGGCCACAGGAAGGAGGCTATTTTTTTTTTTTTTTCATCACCTCCCTACCAAATAGGACACTGTGGTGAGGTGTAAGGCAGAAAACAGGCATGGGGGAAGGAAGACGCAGAAGGGGAGCGTCATAAAGAAACGATCAGCTAATGGCAGGATGAGGAAGAAGCCGTTGCCAGAGCCAACAGATAAGAAAGAAGAGTTCTTCAGATGATTTTATGAAGAAGGCCCACAGAAGCAGGAGATAACAACAGCACACCAAATCTTTTAGTACCAAAAAAACCAAACCAAACCCATTGCCGTCAAGTTGATGCCAACTCATAGTGACCTACAGGACAGAGCAGAACTGCTCCATAGGGTTCCGAAGGCTGTAAATCTTTACGGAAGCAGACTGCCACGTCTTTCTCCCACACAGTGGCTGTCTGGGTTTGAACCGCCAACATTTTTTGGTTGGCAGCTGAGCACTTTAACCACTGCACCACCAGGGCTCTTCTGTTTTAGCACAAGTAGCGTGAATTCCACTTGCTTACCTGTTTGCATATGCACAAATGTTATCTATTAGTGGGAGATTCTTCAAAGCTGCTTCTACTTTCCCAAGAGAAACATACTCTCCTGCCTGAAGTTTCACAAGGTCCTTTTTACGATCTGTGGAAAGCAAACAAAAGGGGGGGGGGGGGGGGGCGGGGGCGGGGCAAGACGAACAAATAATACCTTCAATACATACAAATATTGGCCATTCCCTAAATAATATGTTATCAAATTAAGGTCATTATAATGGTTATGACAAAATTAAATGTACAGAATAAAACTAGACCCTAATTTTTGTACTATCAAATACATTCTCTTTTAAAGAAAAACAATTGCTTCCACTTAAACAGACCACATCATCAGGGCTTCAGGTATGCTCTGCTTCATATACATTAATGTAACAGTCAAGTGAATAAAATACTCAATGCCATTTGAAGGCTCATATTTTATCTGAAGAGCTGCATGATGCAAAAACCTATTATTTCAATAGCACCAAGTGTTAAGACTCTCTAACCTGTGGATTCAGAAAGACTTCCTAGGACTGAGGTTTGAGCTGAGTCTTAAGAATGAGAGGTAGACAACCAAGTGGAACGACACTGGCAGAGGTCTAGAAGTGTGTCAACATGAAATACATGAAGCATGAAGAAGGAGGATGGAAAACAGCTGGAGGTGAAGGTGGAGAGGTGAACAAGGGTCATATAATGGAGGCACTCTGAACTGAACTTCTAGGAGCCACTAAAAGGTTTTTCACCAAGAAAATGTCCTGGTGAGATCAGTGTTTAGTATCCACACGTGGCAACGACAAGGTATGTTGAAGGGGGGCAAGCATGGCAACGGGGAGAAATGTACTGCAACAGTCTAGGTGACAGAGGTGAAGGCCAGACCTACAATCACAGTAAGAGGGCCAGAGAAAGAAGAGCGATTTGGAGGCCTATTTTATACCATCAATCAGGAGGAGATGGATTAGATATGGGGAGCTGACAGAAGAGATGGCTTTCTCATCCGCTGGGGGCACAGTGGTTAAGAGCTCTCAGCTTCTAACCAAAAGGCAGGCAGTTCAAATCCACCAGCCGCTCCTTGGAAACCCTATGCGGCAGCTGGACTCTGTCCTATAGGGTTGCTATGAGTTGCAATCAACTCGACGGCACTGAGTTTGGGTTTTGGGACTGAAATGCCATTAAATGAGAAAAGAACCTAAGGGGAGAAGCAGGGGGAGGTATTTTTCACCCCCTACAGGTGACAGTGCTTAAGCTGATAGGCCAGTCTCACAGAAAGGCCCCAGTTCAGACATGCAAAGACCTGGCCCAATAACCAGATCGTTCCACAAAATGAATAATCCCGACATGGGCAGGAAAGAATTTAACTCTTTAAGGACTATCTAAAATCAACATGACAGCACCCCACAACAATAGTAATTAAAAACACCAGTGCTGATGGACCATTTCTGAGACCTCATAATATGGTCAAGCCTTATAAATGCCATACAGTCCCTATTAAAAATTTGTATATCCAGAGATGATAGATAGCCCATACCAACACTACATAAAGATATAGTTTTACACTATTAAACAGCTTCTCTCTATATATAGTATCAAACTTTATAAAACCGTTTCAGAAACATTTACATTCAAAACAGTACTAGCTGGCTCACCAATAATCTTTAAACAACCATCAGGGTCAAACTCTCCAATATCTCCAGTACAGAGCCATCTCTGTCCGTTTTCATCTTCAAAGAAATCGGCTTTTGTTTTCGCTTCGTTTTTGTAGTATCCCATTGTCACATTTTGGCCACCAATAAGAATTTCACCCCTTGGGTGTGGTTTATCAGTATTAAAGTATCCACCTAAAACACATAAAATAATTTAGAGTTAATTCAGTATTTTCATCCCTATACACAACATCTGAAAATTTGAAGCTATCCGTTTCTAAAGAAGAACATCTTATCTTAATCCAAATAGAATTCCCCAAAGGAAAGCAAGGCAGACACGCTGAATGAACAAAGCTTACAAAGGCACAAAATTTCAATCACTCAACAATAAGGATAAAAAGCACCACTCCAAGAAAAAAAAATTACACTAAACATCTAACATCCTCCATCTATAGTGTAATTAAAAATACTACACAAGCAATTTTTTAAAAAGACTCTGTAGCAATTTTTAGATATTACACTAATTGATGCAAGTATTAAGTCATGCATGTAAATAGGAGAAATATAAATCTCTGTATAAAATCAAATTCTTACATATGTAGAAGATTTACTCTTTACAGATAACTTCAGAATAGACTCAAAGCTAAAATATGTTGAACATTGTTCACTAATTCTGCTAAAAGTCAGCTGAAAAATGATATACAAGCCTTAACATGTTTATCTTTACTTTGTGTACAAGAAAATATATCCTGTAATTTGTACATGCTAAGAACAGGAGCCAATGAATTTTTTAAAAAGTGGTGTATATTTAAATGGTAAAGCAACAGGCTTTTATGGAATTTTAGTGAATTCCCTTCTGACAATTCTGGGTTGAAACCCCCATGAGAAAGAAAAAGGAAAACGTCAAAATTCTCAGTTACATAGAATAAATTTTATGAATCTGCTTCTAAAAAAATAATTTATTGCCATTATTTATTTAGGACATTTTGTTTTTTCCCTAATTCTTACTTGCATTTTTGTAATAAAATGAAAACATTAATTCTTTCAAACTACCTTTGAAAAAAGCAAAATAAATGCATTCATATAGCCCTAGATAAAACATCTCTACACTAAAGGACAAGAATAAGTACTTGTGGGTGATTTAACATTCTGAACAAAGAGAAGGAAGGAAATGAAGCATAACTCTAGATTTCAAAGTTTAATACTATACAAATTAGTGTCTTGGGGTTAAAATCATTATTACCTTCTTCCCAGTTCTTTAACTTGATTTCACAGCAAACTAATGGTGCTCCCACTCTGCCGGTATTATAGTCCCACACTAAAATGTAAATGTAAAAAATAAAAAGTATTTGAAAACAGAAGTTAATAAATTGCTTCATTTTCCTAAATTACCCAGAATGATGACTTATCCCAAAGCTTAAATATCCCCAGAGAACCCTTAAATGCAAAACCCACAAACTGGTACACAGGCTATATGACTTGTACAGAGGCTCTCTTTGGCCCACACTGAGTTTTTCTTAAACCTGAATTAGTTACTGCCATTTTAAGAAATTTTATATACAAGTCTGGCATCTCCAGTGACGACAGGCCTACACTTCCAGCACCGCAACAACGGATGCCCCCCCTCCCCGCCCCTTACGTGGGCATGTGGCTTCATTTCCCTCCCACATTCTTCCATCTGGCCCACTTCACCCATTCAAGCAGCCGTCTGGGATGTGAGTTTGTAACTCCCATCTTAAAGGAAAATGAGCACAATGGTTCATACCTCTTCCACCTTCTTATTAGACCTGACAGCTTTGCAGTACAAATCATCTCCCATCTTCCCCCCGGTATCATTATTTCAAAGAGAGGCCTGTGCAGCCTCCCTCACATCAGCTTCTGCTTTCACACTCCACTTAAAATCCTACGATAAGACCAGGCTGGAGATTAAGATTTTTAACTTTCAAAGAACTAGGAGAAGAACCTACATCTATTATAAATTATGAATTACTAATCAAAGATGGTTCAAATATCAAAAATAAAAGGCAGATATCTAATACTTTACAGTTTTATTTACAAGTTAAGCTGTAACCGATTAACACATAATTTTTTTAAAAAGACATAAGACAGACTTCCGGCAACATGGCGCTCTAGGCAGAAGCACCATGCCATCCCTCGACAGCAAAGATTGAAAAACTAAGCCAAACAGAGAAAACAGCAATCCTGAAACCCTAAAACATCAAATGAAGAGATAAAGAACTCAGCCAAGCACCAATGGAGTGAGAAAACTGACAGAGAACGGACAGCGAGGAGAGATTCTTGCAGAGGTCCCCTATCACTAACGCAGTGCGGATCTGCCATCTTGGACTCCTATCAAAGACCAGCAAATAAGGGGTATGAGAAAGCAGCTTCACAGAGCTTCCAGCGGAAGACAGAACAACTGGTAATTTGCAATATACCCTTTCCCACCCCCATCCTTCTTCAGCCTCCTCTACTTCCCGCGGCCACAGTCTCCTGTCCAGGAAGCACTGGCTGCTTGGATTCCACCCACCCACTCTGGCCGGCTCTCTGAGTACCATCTGTTGGCTGCTGGTGTTGATTTTTTTCTGCTTCTTTTGATTTCTTCCTTACCTCTCACCACCTCCCCCTCGTTTCGCTCAAATACCTGGCTCTGTGCGCCATCTTTGCTTCTTCCTGAGGGGCTGCGGAGCTCCAAGAATTTGCGATACATGCTTCCCCACCCCCCACCCTTCTTCAGCACCACTTGGCTTCCTCTGCTTCCCGTGGCCACAGTCTCTTGTCTGGGAAGCACCGGCCGCTTGGATTCCACCCGCCCGCACTCGGTGGCTCACTGAGTGCCATTTGTTGCTTTTACTCCACTTCTTTTGATTTCTTCCTTACCTCTCACCACCATCCCCTCTTTTCACTCAAATACCTGGCTCTGTGCGCCATCTTCGGTTCTTCCTGAGGGGCTGCGGAGCTCCATTCCAGTGTGGAGATGCTTCCCGGTCTCAGCTGCCGAACTAGTGGGATCTTGGGGCTTTTGTTGGTTTGATTTTTTTGGGTTGTTTGTTAGTTTTTCCTTTTCTTGAGATGGGATCGCGTTCTGGCCCGGCGGTGCTGTGTAGCTTGGAGCCTACCCCCTCGGCTTGTGCAGATGTGCAGAGGATCCCTGAGGGCATTTCTTTCTTCGTGGGGTTTTTTTTTTTTTTGGAGGGGTTTCTCTTGTTGTTTTTTTGTTTGTTTGTTTGTTTGTTTTCTTTCCCCCCTTTTTCCCTTTCTTCATTATTCAGTTTCTTGTCTCTCTATACCTCTCTTCTCTTTCTGTTCCCTGAATACCTGGCGTGGAATACCTCTATGCCTTCTAGCCAGGCTGTACTGCAACACCTGAGAACAACTTCCCCAGACTTCACAGCTGCACCAGTGGGATCCCTGGGAAATTTGCTGTTCTTTTTCCTTTCTGATTTTTATTTATTCACTGTTTTCTTTTTCTTTTCCTTTTCTGTCTTCTTCTCCTTTATGTTTCTCTCCATTTCATAGTCTCTCATCTATCAAATCTAACAGCAAGCTCCCCTAGCACTCTTTTTTGGTTGTATGTTTTTGGTCTTGTTCCTCTGTCCTCTCTCCTGTATCCATCTTAGCTCTACATATAACAATCTCCCCACTGCACCCTGCCTATCTGCACCGTGCGCTGAACATCACACCACCAAGCAGCACAGGCATGGCCTACTGCAACCTGCCCTGCAGTGATTACCGACCCGCCGTGGTAGCTGTAGTAAGTGCCACAAACAACCCGTCCCAGTAACTCCTCTTCAGCTAGACCTGCCCTTTGGTACCATATCTGAGCAACTGACCCTGCCAATTGGAGAAGTAGGTGAACAGTACTGTGCCCACAGATGAGCAAACAACAAAGAACACGAAACCTGCCTGCTCCAACATAGCCAAATAAAACAAAAAAGGATGAAACAAACAAATCTACAATCAATAAACAAGAAAAATAACTACTGAATGCCCCGAAGACAGCAGACAATATCAAAACATTTACAAAAACAGGACAGGATGGTTCCAGTAGGTGTCCAAAATAAAACACCAGAAGACTTTCCAGTGGAAGAAAACGCACTAGAACTACCTGATAGGGAATTCAGATCTCTAATACTCAGAATTCTCCACAAGCTGAAGCAAAAAGCAGACAAAAATGAGGAAAAAATAGACAAATTCATGGAAAATACAGACAAAAAACTGGAAGAATTCAGGAAACTAATGCAGGAATAAAATGCCATAATAAATTCACAACTAGAAATTATACAAAGACAACAATTAGAAATTCAAAAGATAAACAACAAGATTTCAGAAATGGACGATGTCACAGAAGGGCTGAGAGGCAGATTTGAAAAGGTAGAAGACAGGATCAGTGGAATTGAAGACAAACACTTGGATACAACTCCGTTTCAGGAAAACTCAGAAAAAAGAACAAAGGAAAATGAAGAGACCCTGAAAGTTATGTGGGACACAATCAAAAGCAAAAATCTGCGAGTGATTGGAATTCCAGAACGGGGAGAAACCAGAAAACACAGAGAGGATCACTGAGGAACTGCTGACAGAAAACTTCCCCAATATCATGAAAAATGAAAAGCTGGCCATCCAAGAAGCTCAACAAACCCCATATAGAAGAGACCCCAAAAGAAAATCACCAAGGCGTATCATATTCACACTCGGAAAAACCAAAGACAAACGAAGAATCCTGACAGCAGCTCGAAAAAAGAAGAAATCACATACAGAGGAGAAACAATAAGACTAAGCTCAGATTATCTGGCAGAAACCACGCAGGCAAGAACGCAATGGGATGACATATATACACACTTGAAAGAAAGAAATTGCCAGCCAAGAATAATATATCCTGCAAAACTCTCATTCAAATATGACGGTGATATTAGGTCATTTCCAGATAAAGAGAAATTAAGGGAATATGTAAAAACCAAACCAAACTTACAAGAATTATTAAAGGGAGTTCTTCAATCTGAGAAAAAACAACTTCAGCTCACAAGCAGAATCTAGGATGCAGGGTTGTACCAGTCAGATACCAATCTAGGAAATGAACTCTCAAGGACTATAGAAAACCAAAAGAAATACAACAGGGAATCAGAGCAGGTAATCAGTAAATGACAGTAACATCGGAACAACAAAAAACGGAATAAACGGTGCAGGTATAGAGCCTTCTAATGGAGAGGAAGACAAGGTGATACAAGTAATAATACACTGCTTCAAACTTAGAAAGCTAAGGGTAAATTTCATGGTAACCAAAAAGAAATTTAATAAATATACTCATAAAGAGGAAAAACATAAAGCCTCAACAAAAACAAAACCTACAAAAACAAAAGAAATGAAAAAACAATCCACAAACAAAACTAACTCAGCACAGGAGAGTAAGAAGAACAAAAAAAACGCCAGTACCACAAAAAAAAAGCACTACAAAATGACAGCAACAAACTCACATCTATCAATAATTACACTGAATGTAAATGGACTCCGTGCACCCATAAAGAGACAGAGAGTGGCAGAATGGATAAGAAAACAGGATCCATCCATATGCTGTCTACAAGAGACACACCTTAAAAACAAAGATGTGAATTTATTAAAAGTCAAAGGTGGGAAAAAAAATAATATCAAGCTAACAACTACCAAAAAAAATCAGGAGTGGCAATACTAATCTCAGATAAAACAGACTTTAAAACAAAATCCACCATAAAAGACAAAGAAGGACACTATACAATGATTAAGGGGATGATCCATCATGAAGACATAACCGTAATAAACATCTACGCACCCAATGACAGCATTCCAAAATACATAAAGCAAACTCTTACAACACTGAAAAGAGAAATTGACAGTTCCACAATAATAATAGGAGACTTCAACACACCACTCTCAGTAAACAACAAAACAACTAAAAAGAAACTCAGCAAAGATACAGAAGACCTAAAGGGCACAATCAGCCAACTTGACCTCACAGACATTTATAGAAAACTCCACTCAACAGCTGCAAAGTACACATTCTTTTCCAATGCATATGGAACGTTCTCCAGAACAGACCACATCTTCGGCCACAGAGCAATCCTCAACAAGATCCAAAACGTTGAGATAATTCAAAGTATCTTCTCTGACCACAATGCTATCAAGGTAGAAATTAACAACAGAAAGAGCAAGGAAAAAAAATCAATTACATGGAAACTGAATAATACCCTGCTTACACATCACTGGGTAATAGAAGATTTCAGAGATGGAATCAAAAACTTCCTAGAATCAAATGTGAATGAAAACACATCATACCAAAACCTTTGGGACACAGCAAAGGCAGTGATCAGAGGATAATTTATAGCAATAGATGCACACATCAAAAGAGAAGGGACAAAATCAAAACATTAACTACACAAACAAACACAAAGAGAACAAAAAAAAAAAAAACACCACAGCCACCAGAAGAAAGGAAATCATAAAGATCAGAGCAGAAATAAATAAGAGAACAGAAAAACAATAGAAAGAATCAACAAAACCAAAAGTTGGTTCTTTGAAAGAATCAGCAAAATCGACAAACCACTGGCCAGACTGACAAAAGAAAAACAGGAGAGGACGCAAATAACCCAAATAAGAAATGAAATGGGTGACATTACAACAGACCCAACTGAAATAAAAACAATCATAACAGAATATTATGAAAAACTATACTCCAACAAATTTGAAAACCTAGAGGAAATGGATAAATTTCTAGAAACACACTACCTACCCAAACTACAATAAAGTGATGTTGAAAATCTGAACAGACTCATAACAAGAGAAGAAACTGAAAAGGTAATAAAAAAACTCCCAACAAAAAAAAAGCCCTGGCCCAGTTGGCTTCACTGGAGAATTCTACTAAACATTCGCAGAAGAGCTTGTACCAGTACTACTCAAGCTATTTTAGAGCATAAAAGAGGAAGCAACACTTCCAAACACATTCTATGAAGCTAGCATAACGCTGATACCAAAACCAGGCAAAGACGCCACAAAAAAAGAAAACTACAGACCATTATCTCTCATGAATATAGATAACAAAATTCTAGCCAATAGAATTCAGCATCATATCAAAACAATAACACACCATGACCAAGTAGGATTCATACCAGGTATGCAAGGATGGTTCAACATTAGAAAATTAATCAACGTAATCCACCACATAAATAAAAGGAAAAGAAAAGAATCACGTGATCATCTCAACTGATGCAGAAAAGGCATTCGATGAAGTCCAACACCCACTCCTGATAAAAACTCTCAATCAAATAGGTATAGAAGGGAAATTTCTCAAAATAAAGGGCATCTATGCAAAACCAGTGGCCAACGTCATTCTTAATGGAGACAGGCTGAAAACATTCCCCTTGCGAACAAGAACAAGACAAAATTGCCCTTTATCACCACTCCTATTTAACACTGTGCTGGAAGTTCTAGCTAGAGCAATAAGGCAAGAAAAAGAAATAAAGGGCATCCAAATTGGTAATGAAGAAATTAAACTGTCCCTGTTTACAGATGATTATGATACTATACATAGAAAACCCTAAAGACTCCATGAGAAATCTACTGGAACTAACAGAAAGATTCAGCAGAGTAGAAGGATACAAGATAAACGTACAAAAATCAGTTGGATTCCTATACACCAATAAGAAGAATGATCAAAAGGAAATCAGGAAAACAATACCATTTATAATAGCCCGAAAAAAGATGAAATACTTAGGAATAAATCTAACCAGGGATGTAAAAGACCTACACAAAGAAAACTACAAAACACTACTGCAAGAAACCCAAAGGGATCTACATAAATGGAAAAACATACCATGCTCATGGACAGGCAGACTCAACACTGTGAAAATGACAATTCTACCCAAAGCAATTTACAAATACAGCGCAATCCCGATCCAAATAGCAACAACATTCTTCAAGATATGGAAAAACTAATCATTAACTTTATATGGAAAGGGAAGAAGCCCCGAATAAGTAAACTACTGAAGAAGAAGAATAAAGTTGGAGGACTCACACTACCTGACCTCAGAACCTACTATACAGCTACAGTAGTCAAAACAGCCTGGTACTGGTACAACGACAGATACATTGACCAATGGAACAGAATTGAGAACCCAGATGTAAATTCATCCACCTACAGTCACCTGATCTTCGACAAGGGCCCTAAGTCCATCAGATGGGGAAAAGACAGTCTTTTTAACAAATGGTGCTGGCAAAACTGGATATCCAACTGCAAAAAAATGAAACAGGACCCATACCTCATGCCATATACAAAAACTAATTTAAAATGGATCAAAGACCTAAATATAAAGTCAAAAACTATAAAGTTCATAGAAGAAAAAATAGGACCAATGCTACAGGCCTTAATACACAGCATTAACAGAATACAAACCATAACCATCAACACACAAACCCCAGAAGATAAGCTAGATAACTGGGATCTTCTAAAAATTAAACACCTATGCTCTTCAAAAGACTTCACCAAAAGAGTCAAAAGAGAACCTATGGACTGGGAAAAAATTTTTGGACAGTACAAGTCAGACAAAGGTCTAATCTCCATAATCTACAAGAAAATCCAACACCTCTACAACAGAAAGACAAATAATCCTATTAAAAAATGGGCAAAGGAAATGAACAGACACTTCACCAAAGACATTCAAGCGGCCAACAGACATGAGGAAATGCTCGCGATCACTAGCCATTAGAGAAATGCAAATTAAAACCACAGTGAGATACCATCTCACCCCCGCATTACTGGCACGAATCAAAAACACTGTAAATAGCAAATGTTGGAGGGGCTGTGGGGAGATCGGAACTCTTATGCACTGCCGGGGGGAATGCAAAATGATACAACCATTTTGGAAAATGATATGGCGCTTCCTTAGAAAGCTAGAAACAGACATACCATATGATCCAGCAATCCCACTCTTAGAAATATATCCTAGAGAAATAAGAGTCGTCACTCGAATAGACATGCACACCTATGTTCATGGCAGCATTGTTCACAATAGCAAAAAGCTGGAAACAACCTAGATGCCCATCAACAGATGAATGGATAAACAAACTATGGTACATACACACAGTGGAGTACTATGCAATGAGAAAGAACAATAATGAACCTGTGAAGCATCTCATAACATGGATGAAACTGGAGGACATTACGCTGAGTGAAATAAGTCAATCACAGAAGGACAAATATTGTGTGAGACGTCTATTGTAAAAACCCATGAAAAAGTTCACACACAAAAGTAACAATCTTTGTTGGTCACCAGGGATGGGAGGGGTGGGGGGGGAATACTAAATAGGCAATAGATAAGTGGTATCTTGGGTGAAGGGTGAGACACAACACAATACTGGGGAAACCAGCAAAACTTGTACAAGGAAAGGTCATGGAAACTCCATAGACACATCCAAACTCCCTGAGGGACTGATTTGCTGGGCAGAGGGCTGTGGGGACCATGGTCTCGGGGAACATCTGGCTCAACTGGCATAACACAGTTTATAAAGGCAATGTTCTACATTCTACCTTGGGGAGTAATGTCTGGGGTCTTAAAAGCCTGTGAGCAGCCATCTAAGATACTCCACTGGTCTCATCCCTCCGGGAGCAAGGGAAAATGAAGAGAACAGGATACAAGGAAAAGATGAGTCCGAAGGACTAACTGTCCACAGCTACCAAGACCTCCACCGGACTGAGTCCAGTACAGCTAGATGGTGCCCGGCTACCACCACTGACTGCTCTGACCGGGATGGCAACAGAGGGTTCTGGACAGAGCTGGAGAAGGATGTAGAACAAAATTCTAACTCACAAAAAAAGGACCAGATTTACTGGTCTAAAGGAGACTGGAGAAACCTCGAGAGTATGGCCCCCAGACACCCTTTTAGCTCAGTGGGGAAGTCACTTCCGAGGTTCACTGTTCAGCTGGGGAGTGAACAGCCCAATAAAGCCAAATGGGACTAATGAGGCACAGCAGTCCAGGGACAAGGGCTAGAAGGCAGAAGGGGACAGGAAAGCTGATGATAGGGAACCCAAGGTTGAGTAAGGACAGTGTTGATGTGTTGTGAAGTTGTTAACCATTGTCACAGGGCAACATATGTACTGTTAAATGAGAAACTATTTTGTTCTGTAAACCTTCATCTAAAGTGACAACAGCAGCACAACTGGAAGAGCGCAGTCGATGTCACTGAACTATGCATGTAGAAATTTTTGAAATGATGTATCATTGGCTATGTGTATTTTCACCAAAAAAAAAAAGTCGAGAGGGGAGAGAGTTGACATGTCGTGGGGTTGTTGACCAATGTCAGAGAACAATGTGTGTACTACTGTTTCATGAGAAACTATTTGTTCTGTAAACCTTCACCTGAAGTACAATTAAAAAAAAAAAAAAAGACATAAGAAATTAGGGCTCCTTAGAAGAAAGGTCACCACTCGTTTGTCAGTTTGTCGTACCAGGGAGGCTTGCATGTTGCTGTGATGCTGGAAGCTATATGACTGGTATTCCAAATACCAGCAGGATCAGTCATGATGGACAGGTTCCAGTGGAACTTCCAGACTAAGACAAACTAGGAAGAAGGACCTAGTAATCTACTTCTAAAACAAACACTGGCCAATGAAAATCTTATCACTGTCTGATACAGTGCCAGAAGATAAGCCCATCAGGTGAGAAGGCACTCAGAATACAACTGGGGAAGAGCTGCCTCCTCAAACTAGAGTCACCCTTAATGATGTGGAGTAAAGCTTTTGAGACCTTCATTTGCTGACGTGGCACAACTGAAAATGAGAAGAACAGCTGCAAACGTCCAATAATAATCAGAACATAGAATATATGAAGTATGAATCTAGGAAAATTGGAAATCGTCAAAAATGAAATGGAACGCATAAACATCGATATCCTAGCCATTAGTGAGCTAAAATGGACTGGTATTGGCCAGTCTGAATTGGACAGTCATATGGTCTACTATGCCGGGAATGACAAACTGAAGAAGAACGGCATCGCATTTGTTGTCAAAGAGAACATTTCAAGATCTATCCTGAACTACACTGCTGTCAGTGATAGGTAATATGCATCGACCTACAAGGAAGACTAGTTAATATGATCATTATTCAAACTTACGCACCAATGACTAATGTCAAAGATGAAGAAATTGAAGACTTTTACCAGCTTACGGAGTCTGAAATTGAGCAAACATGCCATCAAGATACACTGACAATTATTGGTGCTTGGAATGCAAAAGTTGGGAACAATGAAGAAGGATTAGATTAGTAGTTGGAAAATATGGCATTGGTGACAGAAATGAGGCCATAGAGTGCATAATAGAATTTTGCAAGACCAATGAATGATTCATTGCAAATACCTTTCTTTCAACAACATAAACATCAACTATACACATGGACCTCACCGGATAGAATACACAGGAAACAGACTACCTATGTGGAAAGAGACACTGAAGAAGCTCAGTATCATCAGTCAGAACAAGGCCAGGAGCCAACTGGGGAACAGACCATGAACTGCTCATATGCAAGTTCAAGCTGAAGTTGAAAAAAATGAAAAGTCCGCAAGAGCCAAAGTACAACCTTGAGTATATCCCACCTGAATTTAGAGACCATCTCAAGAACAGATTTGACGCAGTCAACGCTAATGGCCGAAGACCAGATGAGTTGTGAGATGACATCAAGGACATCATACATAAAGAAAGTAAGAGGTCATTAAAAAGACAGAAAAACACCAAAATGGATGTCAGAAGAGACTCTGAAACTTACTCTTGAACATAGGGTAGCTAAAGCGAACAGAAGAAATGATCACACAGAAGAGCTAAACAGATTTTAAAGGGCGGCTTGAAAAGACAAAGTGAAGTATTAAGATGAAATGTGCAAAAACCTGGAATTAGCAAACCAAAAGTGAAGAACACACTCAGCATTTCTCAAGCTGAAAGAACTAAGAAAAAATTCAAGCCTCAATTCGCAATAGTGAAGGAGTCTATGGGGAAAATATTAAATGACACAGAAAGCATCAAAGAAGATGAAGGAAAACAGAGTCAGTGTACCAAAAAGAAAAGGCGGATGTTCAACCATTTCAGGAGGTAGCATATGATGAAGAACCGAAGGTACTGAAGGAAGAAGGCCAAGCTGCACTGAAGGCATTGGCGAAAAACAACGCTCCAGGAACTGACGGAATACCAATTGAGATGATCTTGTTAGGTGTTAGGTACTGACAACAGAAGAAAAAGGGACACTCTTTGCCTATTCTTTGCAAAATAAGATTTAGAAGTAACTTACAAAAACATATAAAATATACAAAATGTAACTGGAAAAAGGAAAATGAAGGAATGCAAGATACACCTGGCATGAGAATAGTACACAGAAGCACTCACGGTAAGTAGGGGGAAATGGCTGCATAAGAGGTTTAGTATCTTTCCATATCTACAAAACACAAACTAGGGGAAGCCTAACTTTCTCTAGTATTGGAACGCAAACTAACTTTCTCTCATAAAAGGGGCATGTGAGGTACTATGGGACTCATCTGAGAATCAATGATTCCGTGGTGGATCATCTAGATCTGAATCTGGTTTCCCTCCACACTTACACAGACCCCTCCCTCCCATAGACATTTCTGAATCTGAGCCTTAATACACATACCTAAATAACCAGACAAAAATGAATTTAAAATTCATGTAAGAAAAATATATACAATATAGCCAATAAGTGTTACTAAAACTTCTTCCAGATTGCTGACAGTTGTTAATACTACATATCATAGTTTAACATGAAAAACTCCTCCAGATGAATTATTAATATGGCCGATGACTATGCTGTGTTTGTACATTAGGCACTGTCGAGTCAGTCTGAACTCACAGCGACCCTAGGCACAACAGAACGAAACGGCACCATCCTCACGATCATCGCTATGTTGAAGCCCACTGGTACAGCCACCGTGTCAGTTATCTCATTGAGGGTCTTCCTCTTTTTTGCTGACCCTCTACTATACCAAGCATGATGCCCTTCTCCAGGGACCGGTCCCTCCTGATAACGTGTCCAAAGTACGTGCGAAGAAGTCTTGCCATCCTCACTTCTAAGGAGCACTCTAGCTATACTTCTTCCAGACAGATATGTTCATTGTTCCTACAGTTCAGTCCATGGTATATTCAACATTCTTCACCAACACCATAATTCAAATGCATCAATTCTTCTGTCTTCCTTATTCGTTGTGATGAATTATTAACATGGCCAATGACTACAGATGTACCTAATACATTCTAAAAACTGATACTGATAATCACAGTATCTGGAATTTATCATAATTTTGTTATGCAAACACTTCAGCTACTCTTCTACTATTTATTTGCAGAAAATAACCCCTACAAAAAAAAAAGCCTGGAGTTGCAACACAGCCTCTGCTGGACAAGCTGTTACAGCCTCTGCTGGACATGCTGTTCCAGGGATAACACTAACCATCTGTAATTGTTCCAGCCCCAGCTGATTCGGTGAGGCCATATCCCTGCCCCACAGGACAGCAAAAACAGATATTCATGAATCGCTGCGTGGTTGCAGAAAGCGGAGCACCTCCACACAACAGAAGCCGAATATTTCCACCTATCAAGCTTCGTACTTTCCGGAAAACAAACCTAAAAATAAATCGAGAATCACAAGATTTTAAAGCTGAATGGAATTTTAGACTAATCCCAATTTTGATATATGAGATCTTGAAGTAAGTGGCTTATCCAAAGGTCAGAAAGCCAATTCAGGAGATTCTTCTAACCCACTTCTTAAATCTCAAATTTTAATAGTTCAACTAGGTAAAGAATACATGATCTTAAGAGCTTTTCAAGTGCATACGTACAATGAGTATTATTAAGCCATAAAGAGAAATCAAGTTATGATACATGCTATGACATGGACGAACCTTAAAAACATTATGGGAAGTGAAATAAGTCAGACACAGAAGGACAAATATTATATGATTCCCTTATATGGAGTATCCTGAAAAGGTAAAAGTTTCCTAGTATTTATTACTTAAATAATTCGGGTTATTAGGAGCTAGGGCTCCTGATAACGGGTACTGAATTCTGGAGTGATGAAAAATGTTTGGCAATAGATAGTGGTGATGGTTGCACAACATTGTGAATGTAATTAATGTCACTGAATTACGCACTTAAAAAATGGTTAATATGAGAAATTTTTTACCACAAGAAAGAAAAGAACTTTTCAAGTAATATTTGAATTCGAAGTTTCTGGGTTTAAGTTTTGTATAGTAATGGAGAACCCTTGCTATGGCCAGAATAATTTTATCATTGTATTATACATATATAACATTATGCAATACATATTAGTATTAAATAATCCTGTTATTTCTTTATAAAACTTAATGTTAAGATCAAATTAACTGTCTGCTTTAGCACACTTTATTAGGAATATGTATATATTCATATATAGCAATTTGGTTCCTTTTAAATTTCACTAATTCAAGTTTTTAAAGTGTTGTATCACCTAAAAAATCTGGTAAATTTATCTATGAGGAACAAGGAAAAGAAAACCAACAATCCAAACATCTAATTGCTTATGTTTCTTTCTGAAAATACATTAATGGAAAAGATCGCTTACTATGAGGAAAAAAGGGGGAAGTTTTTTTATTTTTAAGTAATTTTGAAAAAGGTAAAAAACAATTGGCAGTAATTTAAAAACATAATTATTCACAAACTTTCCAAGGCAGGTAATGTATCTCAGCTAGAGAGATAACTAAAGATAAATCAGGGGAAGAAAACATTTAAAAGTTATAAATAATGTGAAGCATGTGAAAACTATATTAATATCTGCATAAAAAATGAGTGTCATATATTGTATCATTTTATTATAAAATAGTTTAGAAATTAGACATCTACTTAATCTGCTAGCACTACAAAAATAACAAGTCTGGGGTAAAACTGGTCAAAATTTAATTAAACACATTTGGTTGTTATTTTATGTTCAGACTGAAGTAAGCTTAAAATCAAAGAGAAATCATTTCTCCAAGTAAGTAAAATCATGTAAGTGTCTGTAGAAAATATGGATGCACTATTAAATACAGCTAAATCATGAATGAAAATTTTTTTTTCAAATAATATTGCAGATTTTTTAAAAAACTGTTTTTAAAGACTTCTTTTGACTTTTTTAAATTGATTTATTTCTTATAACTATGTTAATTAACCAGGCTATTAATGAGAGACAGAGAGAGATACCGTACTTACCTGTCACACAGTGGAGTACTATGCCCTTTTGAAATCTGTTCCATTTTATAATTATAGGCCAGAATAAACAGATTGCGTTGAAAACTACTCATTTCATTCACTTTATTCATGACATTTTTGTATATTCGATCCATGATTTCCTATATATATAAAAAATGTGTTAATGTAGTTAATTATGTTATTAGCTGCCTTTCAAATCAACATCAGATTTATATTTCTATCTCTATTAAGGCACTTTATAAAAAGATCTATTCTATCAAGACCAATATTTTACAATAAAGCCACAGTTAGTTTAAAAATGAGAACTCTGCAAACAAAAATTGTTTTGACAGCAAAAATATATCTAGATACAAATATGAACAAGAAGTAACAGAAATAAAGCCTCAGTGAAGGAATACATTATTGATTCTTTATAATGCTTTGCTCATTTTTTATTTATTCTGAACATTCTAAATAAATGAACTATCTAAGATGGTTTTTTTAAAATCTCACAACTTTATCTTATAAACATACAGGTTATCCCATTCTTTGCTCACAAAAGGACCATGGGATTTTTTTGTGTTTTAATGCTGTACCCAGGAAATTTCCTTGTCTGCATTACATTTTGTTTGCTAGGTTTATTGCAATGAATTTTACACTTTAATAACTCGAAATGCTTTTTCCTGTGTAATTTTTAATTACGTGTAATTTTTAACAGAACTAAGGATTTCAAGTAGGACATTACTTAGTAAACTCTAACTATACTTACAGAAACTCCAAAGCTATTCATTAATTATTTATATTTGGCTCTGGAATAACTATGTAATTATGCTTGAATGTTAAGTGCTCAAGTATCTGAAAATATAAGAATCTCCAATACTTTTCAAACAAAATTAGAAAGCCACAGAAATGCCACATTAGGAGGAGCCAGAAAACCGTGGCTGTGACCAAACCTAAAACCAAATCCACTGCCATCGAGTCAATCCCGATTCATAGTGACCCTACAGGACAGAGTTGAACTGCCCCATAAGGTTTCCAAGGAGCAGTTGGTGAATTTGAACTGCCAACCTTTTGGTTAGAAGCTGAGAGCTCTTAACCACTGTGCCACCAGGGCTCTGTGGCTGTCCCATTGCTACTGATCTGCCTATCCTGATGGTGGATCAGGATCCACAACCCTTCTCAGGTAATTCAAAGTTGCACCAGCTTCCCTGTCACTTTCTTCTTTGTCTAGGCCAGGTGTTCCCTGAGCACTCAGGAGGTAATTACACAATTTGCTTAGAAGGGGGTGACCTCAAACCTTCCCTCCCATCTCCTGTTGGCTTCAGGTTTCTACTCATCAGCAAATAGATACCATGAAAATGGTTTTAACAAGAAGCTATTTAGGGAAGGGAGCAGATAATATCACATAAAAGCTGAAACTAAGTTGGACATTTCATAAGGAAGATAAAAAAGAATAAAGCTAAACTAAGATCAAATAAACCCTGTAGGGCTTAAAGCAATATAGATAATCAATAAGGAATAAATCCCACATAAACTAACTTGAAAACAATATCCTCTCCACTAGCATTAATGTGGAAACCCTAGTGGCACAGTAGTTAAAATAGTTACGGCTGCTAATGAAAGGGTCAGCAATTCGAATCCACCAGGTGCTCCTCGAAAACCGTCGTATGGGGCAATTCTACTCTGTCCTGTAGAATCACTATGCATCAGAATCAACTCAACAGCAACTTTTTTTTTTTTTTTTTTTTAAGCATTATGTTCTGTAGCAAATACTTCTTTAGTACTCAGTATTAAATAATGGTCAGTCTTACCGGAACAGCTGCCATGAGTGTTGGTTTCAACACAGACGTATCCCCTTTGCTTCCTTTTTTTATTTTTGAAGACTACAGAGAGAAAAGGAACCACATAAGTGATCCTTATTTTTAAAATTTAAAGATCATATTATAAATTCATCATTTCAATTTATTTCTATTTGGATAAGCACTTAAAAGGGCATACTTATTTTAAAATGAGCAACAGCCACTCTTACAATATACTGTCATGCTTACAGAAAAAAAAAGAAAAAAGTGTTACAAATAATGATCTTTTTTAGTATCTCCAGTCACACACATTTCTCATACCTGATCGGCTAAAGTCTGTGGTGAAGAGTAGCCAATGCAGCATCCATGAGAAAGACAGACAAGCTCAGCACTTAATTCTAGAACATGGGCCAGAGGCAAATAGCCAACATAAACATCTTCCTCTCTAAAAGAAAAAGGAGACATAAGAAGCTGCTGCACAACGACAGAGTGATTTTAACGAAGAGCAAGTCAGTGCTAAACACAGGCTTGTGAGAAACACCCTAGAAAGGCACAAGGAGGGTCTCAGGGCATCAGCTGGGGCTCCCTGCTGGTGGAGTATGCACGTGCACGCGCGGTTTCTGTGTATCGGGTGGGGGGGTGTCAGAGGAAAAGAGCTACAGCTCAATATAAAACTGAGGAGAGACACACCCTAAGAAAGGTGCGGTCAGCTCCAGGTGTAAGACTTCCAGGCCTGCCTGAAGGCACTTGTTAGTTATGAGTGCAGCAGATGCAAAACACTAAGGGAGGAGGAATCAAACCACCGCTCGTTGCCATTGACTCGATTCTGGTTCATATGACCCTATAGGACTGAGCAGAACCGCCCCATAGGTTTCCAAGGCAGTAAATCCGTACGGAAGAAGACTACCACATCTTTCTCTGGCGGAGTGGCTGGTGGGTTCAAACCACCCAACTTTCAGTTAGTAGCCGAGCACTTAACCACTGCACCACCAGGGCTCCTCTCAGATCAGAAGGAATAGGGGCTAGAAAAAAAAATGAAGGATTCTTTTGAAGGACAGAAGAAATCATCCAAGGAGGAAACGGTCTCTAAAGCTAATGGGCTACTAACCAGAAGAGTTCAAACAGAATCCACAACTGTCTGCCAAGAATTTTACAGAAGAAGTTCCTGTACTTAGACTTGGATTAAGTGATAAATAATAAACTGTATCCTAATACATAAGAAAATGTGTATGTATATGTGCATATTTGAACAACTTCCCCCACCCTCAAAACAGGAGAGGCAACTGAGGCAAACCTATAGGGAACAGTTACTTGTAATTTTTTTCTGTAAGTTATGCATACACAAGCAGAAATTTCTCTCTCTATCCTCAAGTTCAATCCCACAGTAACCCATCCTAAACAAATGCACAAAGAATGTAAAATTTCTGCGCATAAACTTGTTGCCGTCGAGTCAATTCCAACTCATAGAGACCCTACAGGACAAAGTAGAACCACTCCATATGGTTTCCAAGGAGCAGCTGGTGGATTCAAACTGCTGACCTTTTGGTTAGCAGCCTGAGCTCTTAACCACACCACCACCAAGGCTCAAAATAATCCAACCCACTGCACCAGACCACATCAGTCGCCAATTCCATCTCGGGGAATGTTCCCTTACAATCTTCAAACTTCCATCTGGTTTCCTCCATCAGCCTCACTGCCATCTAATATACCCACCCATGCTACTACTGGAGTCTATCTTTAAAAAAATTAGTCTGTAAATATGGTCACTTAATAAGTACTTACTGTATATATTATTGATTCACCTAAATTATAACATACTTAGGTCTAAAAATAACTACAGAGGCAACAACAACTGATCTAAATAATTTGAAGAATTTACAACTACAGTCACTAAAAATTTACATTTTTAAAGTGGTAAGTAAATTTTAACAATGATATCCATAAACTATAGTTTTAAATATCATTAACTATTTTGTGATTAATTTTAATGTCTTTTTTTAAGGAAATGCCTACCATAAACAGACTTTGAAGGAGTAATTTAACCAGACTACTAAAATAACACAAATGTTCACATTATAACAACAGACATAAACACTGAACTACTCAGTACTGATTTACTATGACATACCCCAGTCTTGGAATCCGTTCTGCCATCCCAGTTACACCAGCAATAACGTTACTATGAGAGATCATGACTCCCTTTGGAAGTCCTGTGGATCCACTTGTATACATGATTACTGCAATATCCGAGGGTAGTGGTTTGCTATGAGGTTTGTTTTCTATATTGAAAAAAACATATACTTCTGAGAAATTCAGCCACATCACTGATTTTTTAATATCTGTTAACTCAATTCAACAAATATTAATTGTAGTCATTCAAACCCAACCAAAAACCCAAACTCGCTGCCATCAAGTTGATTCAGACTTACAGCAACCCTATCGGACAGCGTTTAACTGGCCCATAAGGTTTCCAAGGCTATAATCTTTATGGGCGAAGATTGCCACATCTTTCTCCCATGGAGTGGCTGGTGGGTTTGAACCGCTGACCTTTCAGTGAGCAGCTCAGCACTTAACCACTGCGCCACCAAGGCTCCTTTTGTAGTCACACAGGGGTCGGGAAAAAAAAAAAAAGCGATCAAGTCCCTAGACATAAAGAACACACATGCTACTGGGAAAGACAGACAGATAACTCTATAATGTAATAAGGGCTATGAAGAAAAGCAAAGCAAGATGAGGTGAGAAGATGACAGCAGAGGCTATTGAGACGAAACGAGGTGAAGTAGCAGGTGGGCCAAACCGTGCAGGGCCTTATAGGCCATGTTTAAGGGCTTCAGATTTCACTCTGAGATGGGAAGCAATGTCATTTTGAATAGGGGTGTGTCATCATCTGTGACAAAGATTGCTTTGGCTTGTTGTGTGGCTACTTTAGAAAGGGAAGAAAGGAAGTAGGGAGAGAGAAGGTAATTCCAGTGATTCAACAAAGAAATACAGGTGGCTTGGGCTAAAGGGCCTAAACAATGTGCTAAAAAATTTTCTCTGCTCCTCAACAGTGAAATTAACTTGGTTATAACTCAGAGTCCTGGATTAAAAGATGCAATCACAAACGGTACTGCCTAAGGACAGTTCCTAACATGGTATAGGGATGGCACAGCTGCAAGACAAAGCAAAGTGAGTCATGAACGACACTGTTAATCTGTCTGAATTAATCTTGGAACTAGCCTACATGTGGGCTTCAAAAATATATGAAAAAAAAAAAATTTTAAATGTGTTCCCAAGTTATTAGCCTTCCCTTCCTACCTACTCAGATATATTTATCTAAAACTGCTTTCAATCAAGTCTTTACTTCCGAGTCTTCCAATCACTCCTGGAATGCACGGTGCCATCCTCCACCACTGCCCCTTCTTGGAAACTGTTCTAAGCTGACTTTTGCCAAGTCTGATGGCCCTTTTATAATCCCTGTCTTCTGACTTCTCCCGTGCACTGGTACTGCTGATGACTCCTGGCTCACAAGATGCTCTCTTCCTTCCCTTCCACAAACCACACACTGCATGTTCTCTTCCTTCTTCTCTGACCATTCCTCAGTGGCCTTTGGGGCTCTCCCCATTCTCTGTGGGTAAGCTCACCTATAATTAAAACCTAAACACTTCTAGCTTCTAAATCACTTAACTGCAAACTTAACCCCGGAGTACCAGACTTGTATATGGCACCGCTCACTGGATATTTCCACTTGAATGTCCCACCAGAACCAAAATACAACATGCCAAAAATTAATGTCTGTGTAGTCCCACCCCAAAGAAAATCTGTTCCTCTCCCTGTTTATCCATGCAGAGTGAATGCTTATATCCAATTAATCACTAAGTTTCCAATTAGAGAGGGATACAATCCCACCTCCCAGCAGGCTTCACGATATTCCTGAACATAAGTGCATTCTCTTAACATTTATGACACTTATCTGAGAGTAGGAACTTCTTGAGTCAACGTGACTAGGTGTGCTAGTTGGAGGACAAAAAGCTGTCTACTCTGGAAAGGGTAGAGTTGGAGCAGGGAGTAAAGGCAGGGCTGGTTTAGCCATCCTAGCTATCTGTTAATACTTGCAGGTAATTCACATAGGACAAGTCTACTGGCGTTATTTATAAAACTAACTTTCAACCATCCAAAACCATCAGAAAAGGAAGTGGCAAAACTGAATAATAGAAAAGGTATTTTAAATTAATTTCAAATAAATACAATTTTTGGAACATTAATAAATTAATGATTCTATTTTTTCTTAAAACTTTGCTTAAGAAGCTAAATTAAAAGTATACCTATGGTGGCCTTATTTCCCAGGGTGACAGTTTAGAAACCTGATTTGACACTGATCTGACTTCAGGATCAAACACCTGAAATAACTCTGGGGAGCCTGGTGAGAACACGGCAGAGCGTACGTAAGGAGTCATAAAACTGAGCCGTACCGACATTCACGTTGGCCCCCAGAGCCTGCACTGCAGCCATGGTGTGCACAATGACACCCTTGGGGAACTCCGACCACGTAGGTGGTTTGCCATCGACAGTGATGATGTGTCGCAGGCGTGGGACTAAAGAAACGATATCCTGGAGAAACAAACAGTCATCATTTTCCTCATTATTCTTCAAACAGCTTAAGCAAATAGCCCAGGACATAAGAAAATTAGTTTGCCATATTCAGTGATTAATTTATTTCCCCAAAAAAAAGCAAGGGGAAGGGATGCACTGGCATAAATATCACTTTCTCCAATGGAGAAATATTGGTCTGAAATTGAAATTACTATTTTCTAGCATTAGATTTATTATGTGTACCCTTGTTCTTTAGTAAAAATCCTAATCAACAAAGTTACCTTCTTGAACAATGGGCAGGTACAGACAGGCTGCCTGAATTATGTTGTCGATTCATAGCGGCCCCATGTGACAGAGCAGAATTGCCCTACAGGGTTTTCTAGGCTGTAGTCTTAGGGTAGCCAAAGTCCCTCCATGTTTTCAACAGAGTTGTCTAGAGACTAAAGAAACCCCTTTTCCCCTTTAAAATTCTGAACACTCATAATTACTCAACGCTTCAGGAAAAAAATAAACTGCTAGTTTAGAAATAACTGTTAAAATAACATTATTTATTGAAAAAAGACAAAAAAATAGATGAACATAACTAAGAAAATGCAGTCATAATTCCTTCAACTTAGACATAGGCACATTAACATTTAACATGTAATTCTCTGGATGCTGTAATTCAGTATATATGAAATCTAATTTTTCTTTTCTAAATGAAAGCAAAATTATGACATTCATAATGGCGTACAAAGATATTAAGGATTTAAAAGATCATAAAAAACTAAGTATTAATAGTAGGGCTCATGACACTGAAAATTCTAAAGTATCAGACATAATTAAGTAGTAACTACATCCCTCACCTTCAATTTTGTTTGCAAGAGTTCTTTACTAGTAATGATGTTGGTCACCTCTGTTTCATTTAATCCATGAACAACCGCTGGACCTCCTAGAGTAGCATATAATGTAACAACTAAGGGAAAAAGAAGTTAAGTCAGATATTCAAACATTTCATGGAGTTGCCAAATGTTAATAAATAGCCACTAAAAGTGGACAGGAATGATAATGGAAGCATAACCCGTGGCCAACAAGTTGATTCTGACTCATAGTGACCCTACAGGACAGGGAAGAACTGTCCCATAGGGTTTCCAAGGCTATAAATCTTTACAGCAGACTGCCAAATCCTTCTCCTGCAGAGCAGCTAGTGGGTTTAAATCCCTGGCCTTTCAAGTTAGCACCCGAACACTTAACCACTGTGCCACCAGCACAAAAAAAAAAAAAAACCTCATCAATTCCGACTCTCAACGACCCCACAGCACAGAGTACAACTGCCCCTATAGGGTTTCCAAGGAGCAGTTGGTGGATTTGAACTGCTAACTTCTTGGTTGGCAGCCAAGCTCTTAACTACTGCACCACCAGGTCTCCTTTAATGGAGCATACTGAACCCTAAACTGTTAAATCCATAGTCAATGAGAAACAGTGCTGGGTTCTTTTTTTTTCCTTTACTATTACAATATACTAATTAACATTATACTTACCCTCCCCCAGTTTCTCCCAAGATTTCCAACATTTAATTAAAAACAAAATTTTTTAAAATTTTATTTTGTTTCAACTAAATCGTTACCCTGTGACTATCACGCTAAGAAGCAATTATAACTGATTTCTAAATTTCTAACTCTTAATTGTTGACTAACCAAAAAAAAACCAAACCCGTTGCCATCGAGTGGATTCCGACTCACAGCGACCCTACAGGACAGAGTAGAACTGCCCCTGTAGGGTTTCCAAGGAGCGCCTGGTGGATTCGAACTGCCGACCTTTTGGTTAGCAACCGAACTCTTAACCACTACACAACCAGAGTTTCCAAATTGTTGACTACTTGGTACTAAAATATCAAAAAGACCATACACCAATGTTCAATATTACACTGAATGTAATACTTAAGGTATTAAATGTTAATAAGAACACAGCATAAACAAGTAGAAGTACTGCTTCTAAAGTAGAATATCTAAAAAAAAAAAAAAAATCTTAGAAATGCTGAAATTATATAATGTTAATAATTAATGTGGATTTTTATTTGCTTTCTACCTAACTCAAACAAGTTAGACATAATATGACTTTGAAAAAGATAATTCTTCTAAAGCTTCTCAAAAGTAACATAATATAAACCAAATCTGAAAACAAAAGGGTATGCCTGTTTAAAAAAAAAAAAAAAAAAAAAAAAAGTGGGGCGTTTACAGCAAGATATCCAGTAAAAGTATCTTTTATGTTTCCTCTGAAGAATGATACAATGTCCATACTTAGCATCACATTTTTGCACCTGAGACCAAGGGCTAAGTTCCCAGGACTACCTCACAGAATGAGCCATTATGATTACCATCAAATAAGTACAATATAAAACTCTCTACTGTCTAACCTAGCACCTTGAAGTTCACTAGGTTTGAATATGGATGTGTTTTAGAGGTCAACCATCAGCACTGACAAAAGTAGCATTAAAAAAAAAAAAAAAAGACAGTAACTTGAAAAGGAGATTCTTGGAAGACATGGAGAATAATGGCCTGAAGTACCAGTCTGGTCCAAGGGCTATACAGATTTCTCCCTAGACCCAGAAAGACCCCTATTAATAGATTCAAGCTCCCTCACCACATTTGATTTTCAATTTGTTCCACAACTGGTTCCTTCTCCAAAATGGACCAAAATATCCAAGTTATAACAGTTCTCCACTGACTGGATACAAGGTAAAAATACCCATTAACATCAGAATTTTAATCTCTTGAGAATGATAAAGTTAGTATCATCTCTCCCGTGATAACTTAACTCTCTGGGGACTTGTGGGACATAGGCATCCCAACCACTTTTTATGCCCCTGGAGTTCTTTGGGAAGGAGGTAACCCAATTTTAACATGTTTAGCTGCAAGGTGGGAGCCTTTTGAAATGCATGAAACTCAAAAATCCTGAGAGTCTCATTTTCGTGTAGATTGAACACTGTCTTAGATGATATCTCCCAAATGTGTGAATTTTCTAAATTTTTGACAGGTTTGCCTTTATTTCTGTGAGATAAGCCTCCTCACTGTAACTCCCAGTTACTATGTTCTGGCGAGAATGTACTTATGAGAATAAACTACTGCCAGTCTTCATTCACTCAGAGCAGCCATTTTCTCCTTCATGTCATTCATTGTTTCCATGTGTTACTGGCTCCCTTCTATTCTAGCTTCTGAATAGTAAATAATGACTTTCCAAAAAGGAATAATATATTGCAGTGGTACTTTTCAAGAGATTCGAACTCCTGCAAGTTATTCTTATCACACATTCACTGACTCATATCAGCACAATTTACTACATCCTGGTGTCCGCTGGGACATACGTGATCCCAGACAATGGGTATCGTGGAGTCTGTTGGGACATACGTGATACCAGATAATGGGTGTCAAAATCTGTAACTCATAACAAAAATTCTAAATTGATCCTTTACTCAGCATGCCTTCCATTAGTGAAAACACATGGTATGAACAAAAAATTCAAAGGAGAAAATAACTGGGTCACTAAAGGCTTAAGTCTTCTCTTGCAAAAGATAAGAAAGTCTACTTACGCTGAAAATTATACATAAAACATGCTTGTGCAGCGATCATCCACTCAGCCCTGGTCTCACAGAAGATAGCAATGTTGGTCTTTGGTTTCTGACCCAACACCTGTAAGCCATTTCCAAAATTAAGGGCTTGAATGAAGACATCTTCATAGGAGAGCCAATTATACTGTCCAAGAATAACCTGATAAAACAAAAAATATAAGTAGCTTTTAATACAACAAAAATATTAATTTACAAAAAGAAATCACAGCATGTGTTCCAAATTTTATGACCAACCAGAAAGTTATGTTTGCATATATTTTTTTTCTAATAAAAAACTAGAAAGTGAATTTCAAATGAAAAATCTAGTCTTCATTTAAAAAATCGGCTATTTTGTGACAGCTTCTATGACAATTCAAATCTTATGCTAAATCTTTAACTGCAAGGGTATTTTGAGGTGAGGGGTTGTTTTTTATTTTTTTCCCAAAAATATTCAGCTTTTGATGGAATCTTAAAGGTCAACTTCCTGGCCAAATGGTCATATGTTAATATTTACTTACAGATTTCAGTTACTTAATGAGTTCAGTGTTAATTGAATATTTAGTCTAGTTAACAAGTACTATTGGTACCAAAATTTTACTTTCCCTCTACTTATGAATTCCTAATTTCAATAGCAGGTGGTACCATATGATCCACAAACAGAAAATGGCCCTATCCAAGTTAAGAAAAATACGGTTACTCAAATTGAACTGTCTCTAATTCTGGATAAGCAAAGTAAACAAGTCTCTATCTATTCAACCAGATAAAGTCCCTCTGTTGACGACTTAAATGCTCACTGGTATCCTCAATCTTTCAATATTTAATTTGTGTTTAATCAGAAGTGCAGGTAACATTAACTTTGCATTATTCCTCACCATCACCACCCACTGCCATCCAACTCACCCACTGCCATCCAACTCACCCACTGCCATCCAACACTGATTCCAACTCCTAGCGACCCTATAGGACGGAGTAGAACTGCTCCATAGGGTTTCCAAGGCTGTAATCTTTACAGAAGCAGACTGCCATGTTTCTTTCAAGGAGCAGCTGGGGGGTTCGAACCGCCAACCTTTCAGTTAGCAGCCATGCGCTTAACTACTGTGCTGCCAGGTCTCCTTGCATTAGTCATAACCCCATTTTAAAGCTTCTCTGTCCTTAGGGCTTTTCTCCAACTTACATCAGACCATACTCAGATGACATAGAGCCTGGATAAAAAACTCCTCTCACTGCAAAAATATACAAATAGCTCCCAAACATAGCTGTGTTATATATGTCTCACACACCTTGAAACCATTTGACCACATTCATTTGCAAACAATATTTAAGAGATTTCTAGGAATAAGAGCATAGATGACAGATAAAAATGGAAAAAGGATAAATGCTGCCCTCTATTGTCCTTTTCAATAATGGACTTAAGAAATAAATTCTTATTTTGATGGGTAAGACAAATGTATTTAAGATGATGCTTAGAGTTAACGTTCGTGGTCCCAAACTCTCACCTTGCTCTACACCCCCATGAAATGCTCAGCGTGGGGAGCGCCAATGACTTCAAAAGGAGCTCTGTGAGGGTGAAAAGACAGATGAAAATTTGGCCAAAACATGCAAGAACTAGATGACAATTACTAAGAATTTTACATTCCAAAGATAAACATGAGCTGCCTTCTAGATTCTAGAATCTAAATGACAGGACTTTATAAATCTCAAAGCATACGTGTATTCTGAAAAGGCATGTAATAGAAAATCCAAAATACGTCAACTCATGTGATGGTGCCACCATGTGGCAAAGAAATCCAATCATGAGCTTAATTCAAGCAAATGTTTTCTTCATATATAAAAAAATATATAAACCAAAATCTCAATTTTGTTATTTCAATTCCTTAAACCACTGAACTTCTAGTAGGTACCTTTTCTATAAAAATTACATTTGGAAGACCTCATCAACATGATAATTTTATCTGATCTGTGCTGGGCAAAGTGTTTCTAATCCCACCTTTGTCCCTATGGGAATTCCAACCCACAATTAAACTCAACTATTTCTTTACTCCCTGTCTATACTGCTAAAGAACTACTGAAGAAAAACTTTCAAACTTTTTTAAATCCAGGATCACAGATCTCACCACCCAATAATCCTACCATGCTTCCCAAGTATATTCATTTTTTTCACCCCAAAAAAGGCTATCTGAAATCCTTCTACTCAAATATCCTCCGCCCTCCTCCTCCTCCCTTCCAATCCCAGGTAACAATACTGTCTCATACTTCACTGAGAAATTAAACAGAAACTCCCTTATCTTGCTATCACCAAGTTTAATAACTTACATAATACATCTCTACCCATACTCTTTGTGGTTCCTTGTGTTACAGTGATTGAATCTGTCCATGACAAAAGTCAGCTTCTCAAATTTCTGTCTCCAACCCTGACCACCTCCATTTGGACAGCCACTTTCTTTTTCACTTGATTATGCAACTAAAAAGTCTAATAGAAACGTAAACTTAGTATGTCCCCAAACAACATACTCTTTAATTCACACTCCCTCCCCCATTCTCTTCTCCTAGCCATTCAGGAAGTAAAGGGTAACAACGTCCACAAACTCGCTCAAGACAAAAACTCAGAAGTTATTCTCCATTATGTTTATCTACACAACTCATTTCTAAATCCATCAGCAAGTTCTATCAACTTTTTCTACAAAATAAATTCCAAATTCAGTCATATCTTTCCACCTCTACTCTTATTATCCTAGTCCATCTCTCCCCAAAACTAACGCATGCTGACTGGTCAACCTTCTTCCATTCCTGTCACCCTATAACCCATTCTTCTTACAGCTGTGAGTGATTTTTTTAAAAAAACAGTGGTTAACACTTTGCAGTGTCTTTCCACTGGGAATGGAGTCCACACACCTTACCCTGGCCCACAAAGTCCTACTCTACCTGTCTCTGTGCCTACCTCAAACCCTCTTCCCTTGACTCACTTCCTCTAAGTACAACTTTATCCCTTCTGTTCTTCAAACAGACTGGGCCAGAGCAGGCACCAGAATGAGGCTCAGGACATTTTTTAATGAGGCACTCACTCACCCCCAGGGTCTAAATGCCGGCTTATTCCTGTCTTAGAGCCACTACACAACCCTGTCCTACTGCTTAGAAGGCTCTTTACCCGGATCTTTGCAAAGCTGGATTCTGCTGTCATTCAGGCCTCAGCTTAACTATAACCTACTCAGACAGGCTTCTACCAATCTGCCTTATTTCTTCATAGTACTTACTCTGTTAACTTACTGCTTATTTATTGTCTCTCTTCCTCCCACACTTTAGCTATTTGGGATATAAATATTTCATAGAAATAAGGTGACTTGGTCATATTGTCTTCCTAGTGTCTAGAACTATATCTGATGCAAAGAAGGGACTTGGCATTTATTTGCTAAATGTGCGGAGTGGATGGTGTAATTAAACACAACTTCAATTCACTCTGGGACTTGAAGGAGTCATCTGAACTCTCTCCTCTCTAGCAGCCTCATTTTAAAAAAGATTGGTTAAATATATATATATATATATATCCACATGAGTTTATTTAATTTCCATGGGCCATGCTACTTTTGTTCTGATTTCCATTCACTCACACACATCCTTTGCCTACCACCTCATAAATATTTACTCTTACCCTTTACTCATGTGACATAAACACGTTCTGTTTTCAGACTGAGAGTTAAGAAAACAAAAGGCTAGTGTGCCTATGTGAATGACTATCTGTAGTCTTTGAGCAGGTTCCTCATATGCCAATTTACGGGAAGGGTTAAGATGGTCCTAAGGTCATTCCTCTCTTAGATTTAGTTAGCTATACTCTTGCGACAGATGTTACATACACATATGTAAATATCAATGCTATCATTCAGACTATAACTTCCTGAGACACAGGAACCTTATAATTTACTCTGTTCAAGAACATATGAAATTAGTTGCCTTGACGTTGCTGCTGATCTCTTACCTCAAAACTATAAAAATAAAATGGACATAACATATAGAACATATCATAAAACAAAAGCACTGCAAAAACTTGACCATTCAGAACTCTGAAGGATCAGACAGTTCAATAACGATCAAATTTCCAGGTAGCTCAGAGTTTAACCTCCTTAATCACTAAGACTTTTTTTTTTACTTTAGCTATTTGGGATAGAAATATTTCAAAAGTACACCTGACTTCATTTCACGTTTCTCTTTTCAATTGAAGATCACTATTATAAACAAAGTATTGTGAGGGAGCCAAAGAGAGTGGAAATATTCAAGAGATCTGGATGGTTGGTAATGTTTACGATGATGATAATAATGAGGGCAGTTAGCCTTTACTAACAGTATTAATAATAACTCTGAGAGATGGTTACGATTATTATCTGCATATTACAGATGAGAATACTAAAGTGTAGAGAGTAAGTATAACTTGCTCAAAATCACAGAGTTATTGGACTAGATAGAATATGACCCCAGGCAGATTCACTCCAAGGTCTAAATAGGCATCACAACGCTTCAACAGCACTGTGGAAGAGAACTGGGACCTTACTAAGCAGTAGGGGCAAGGAGGCCTGGTTAACCATCGGTAAAAGATCACCTCAGCTGCTGTTGTGCAGGTGGGACTGTAGCAGGGGCAGGAGTGGGAGCATGAGGCCTGTAAGAGTCACTGAAGTCTGTGCTAGAGCAATCTGGTGCATGGTGGTGCCTTTAACAAATATGGGGTTACAGGGAGAAGAACAAGTTTGGAAAGGAAAACCAATAGCTGTGGCTAAAAATAACTAACAACCAAACCACATATCCTGGCCAAAAGATCAACCATTTGATGTAAAATGTCCTAATAAATCAGAAAAGTAATATCATACATATACACACATAAGGCAAAAAATGTGACTACAGGGCAAGAATCAACACAGACCAGGCATTAAGGAAAAGAGAGGTAAGTCAACTCAAAAGGACAGAAATGGGTAGTGCTATCGCCTTTTTGGATCCATCTAGAAGAAATGTCATGGTGAAATCTCTTCCTGAGCACCAGGATTACATAATCCCTTTTATTCTCTTTTCTCTAATGTGTATAAAAATATAAGGAAAAGCATTAAAAATGATTTCCGGTAGTAGTTCACAGTATGTCTGAGCCAGTCTTGTGCCCTTTTCTATGTTTCACTGTAAAATTATTTTTGGTCTTTGCAACTTTGTTCTATTTCAGGTACACGTATTTTAAAGATGTTCTGGGAAGTAGTCATTTCACTGTTCTTCATTTCGGGAAGACAGCATTCACTGCTGGAAAGGCTAGAATTAGGCGACGCTGAAACACATTTTGGATACCCAATTCTACTAGTTTTATAAAACCATATGAAACTTAAATTGATGGGACAATAGTCCTGAGAAGGCTTGGCAAGCCAAAGGACACAGCAGCCTCTGCTTCTTTGCCTTGTGTTTCTCTATCTGCACCCCTCAAAGAGGCTTGTCTCAGCGAAGCTGGTGGCCACACCATCTTTGGCATAGTTTGAACAGAATCATCACTGCCTTTTTTTCCTCTTATCTTCCCTTGGGAGCTCAAAATAGACTTTGAGGATAAGAGGAAAACAAAGCTTCAGAGTTCATTTACTGAAATAAAGGTTTGAGAGTCTTTGTTTTAACCATTATCTGATATATTCTGGAGTTAATCTAATAATTTGGGTTTATAGTAGAAAGGCCTGCCCCCCAAAACAGGGAGGCCACTTAGATATTGCACCATTAGCTCTCTTTTTCAATTAAAGATTATCTTCAAAAGGGAAACTACTGAGATACACTTCATCACAATCATGTCTTATGACCTCCCTTCTGAGCTCTTGCCCGCTAGCTGCCACTACTGGCAGACGCCACACTGCCTAAGCAACTCCACTCGTACCATCTACAGTGAGTTGTACAAGGCCCCCTTTTCAATATCCTATCACAGCAGATACTGCTCCTGCTGCAATACAATGGATGTAACAAGAAACCAAGGGGTGAAAGCCTAGCCTGTTTCACAGTCAGTTGAGATACCCACTGGCCAGTCTGCAGACCACTGCACCAGTTGTAACACAGGACTGACAGAAACTAAAGCCTTAGCTAACCAGTAGTACTGCACACCTTCCTCTTGAGTAAGGCTAACAGAAAATCCATTTGCTTCACTTATGACACACAAAACCTAAAAAATCAGTTTTACTTTCCCAATGATCCTTATTTGCGACAAGAAAGAGAAGCTTCCTCGCTCAGAATGTAGAAAACGTTCAGAACAGTCTGACCAGCCACAAATGCCGATTCTGGTAGGCAGCCCTTCTGGCATATGGAAATCCAGAAATGCCCAGTGCTAAACAAAACCTCATAGTAATGTACTATACACACAAAAAGTTGCTGACTAAAAATAGTTTTTCTTACTTTTTAACTTTCCTAATTGGGTTCAAAATTTTCCTGCTTTGTTGAATAATCAATGAATGCAACATGGTCAAGACAGGATGTTAAGAGCCACATACACGTACCTTTTTCTTGTGTCAGTTCTAATGGCGTTATCTGTCAAATTTAGAGAGCTATGGTAGCCCTGGAATTTTATTTTGTCCTGATTATACTGATACTTAAGAAGGAATCCCATATTCCCTACATAAACGTTTCTCCTTTTTCCATACGTAGGAACTAGTTTGCTGCTGCAAGTACTGAATAATAACATTATTCAATATACATTATCACTATATTAAACAATGACTGAAAGGTAACTGTTGCCCCATGAAATGTACATAATGAGAGGGATACTGGAGAAAAGCCTTGCTACAATAGGACTTCTGTTATATATGACTGGACTTTGAATTCAAATGGCATATTAGATCAAAAGACAAAAATGACTACCTTTTAGACATGCTATGAGAAGAACAGAGAAAACAGAAGAGTGAAAAGATTTAGCACATAAAAATGTAACTGGACTTTGTTCTCATGAACAGACTCAAGAATGGTGTGCCTTAAAAAGTATCAATTAATATGACAAAAGCAAACTTCAATTTGATAAATGCTTTGCAAATTATCATCTATAGGCTAGAGCAGAATAATCAAACATGCTTAACTACATAACTTCAATTTCTTAAAATGTCCTACTACATGACTTCAATTTTTTAAAATGTCCTATTAACTCCAGCTAGCTGTTAAGTCAATGTAGTAGAAAAAATTCATTTAAGCGAATCAAAACAATGTCAGCAAAAGTACCCATCAGAGCTTTGAGCTTCAAGAACTGCTTATAAAAAAGTCACGTGTCCAGTTCAGAAATAGCATTTTCATAACATTTCTATATTTACTCTTCTGCAGTGGTACACTACTTCATGATGTAAGTCTTTATATTCACTAATATAATTTTTCCCACTGAATTCCAATGATAATGGGATAAAAGATGCCCATATAATTTACCTAAATCAAGGCACTTTTGCGACTGTAAAGGAGGCCTATTAATAATTATGTCAGAACAACAGGCATAAATCAAGACTGTTCAGGCAAAACAAAACATACGATCACCCTATTTCAACGTGAGAAATGTTTAGATTCTCTTGTCTAAAGTCAGAACAACGATTTTAGGTTCCTGGAGTCAGTGACATTATGTTGCTTACCATCTCCACTATGTTTAGAGGAAAATGGGGAATGGAATTTGCATGTAAGTAGCAAGGTTAATGGGCCAGTAAACAGGCTCACCATCAACCCCCGGCCCTCCAGTAACAGGAGGCCCTCTGAGTTTTTCATTCCAGACTTGGTGACTCTAATTTGGACTCTCCAAGACCTGAGAGTTCCTTCATGACTGATTTAAAAAAAAAAAAAAAAAAAAGTTGGTGTCAGGTAGCCAGAAAAGAAGTATGAGAGAAAACAACCTGGCCTACACAGGGATTAAAACTACATCCTAACCAAATTATCAAGCAAAGACAGATAATCTTACGGCCTCTACACAGACTCTATTTTCAATTTTTACCTACCAGATCTTCAAGAACTGCTTATACGAAAGTCATGTGCCCAGTTCAGAAATCGCATTTTTGTGCCATTTCTACACTTACTATCCTTCATAGTGCTGCACTACTCTATAGTCTTTGTATTCACTAATAAAATTTTCCGCAGTGAATTCCCACGATAACAGTAACACAGTAATAAAAGCTACTTAATAAAAGCATTTACACTACATGCCACAAACTGTTATAAGCACCTTTTATATGTACATTAAACACACAAACACACACCTCGAATTAATCCTCATAACAACCCTCTGAGCTACGGTTACTCGAGAAGTATAGGGTCTGGAGCCAGAAGGCCTGGATTCTAGTCCTGGCTTCACCACTTCTAGCTGGAGTATCCTTGAGTAAGGTACCTAACCTATCTGTGCCTCAATGTTATCATCTGCAAAGCAATAACACTATCAGTAAGTAATAAAAACTCACAGGGGTATTGTTAAGTCTTAACCCATTGTAGTCAAGTCAGTTCCGACTCTTAGCAACCCACAGGTCATAGGTTAGAGTAGAACTGCCCCATGGGGTTTCTAAGGCTATAATCTTTATGGAAGGAGGCTGTCAACATCTTTCTCCCTCAGAGCAGCTGGTGGGTTCAAACCACAAACCCTTCAGTTAGCAGTCAAGTGCTCAACCACTGTATCACCAGGGCTCCTTCGCCGTAAGTTTTAAATAAGTTAATATATGTAAAGCTCTGAAAACAACCTGGCTCATAGCAAATGCTAATAAATGTCAAACTCCATTATTATAAAGAAACTAAGGCAAATTTATTCATTAACTTTTCTATAAGGGCACACAGCTAGGTAAAGCCAAGATTAAAACCAAGATTCAAACTCAGTGTGAGTCTAGAGTCCAGGCTCTTAGCCACAATGTTATCCGGGCTCTAACAGATTTCTTAACTCCATTTCAGATTAACAATCACAGGTTCTTCTATACATGTGTAAAGAAATTTTTAAAAAGCATGCAATTGCCACAACCAAAGTACTAGGACATCAGGCACCCGCTACGACCCACATTAAAATCAGAGACAGCAGGTCACATCACAAAACCTGGAGCATCTCCAGCACAGAGATGCTTCTGGAACTACCAGAGATAATGGTTTCATACTGAACTAGTCATTCTAATCCAAGCCCTGGAGGACATCTAGGTTCAGAAGTGTGCCACACCAGTGTCGGTCGTTCTGTCTTTCTGAAAATTCAGAACAAGTGAGTGCTAGTACATATGGAAAGAGACTGAAGCATGGTCTAATCCCCTTCCTCCCCTGCAACATCAGCAAATTCCAGAAGAAACAGACCGTGCTTGTCCCTCGGCATCATTTTTAAAGTACATTTTATTCAAAGGAAATTAGAGATCAACTTACCTTTTTAAAAATTTTTCCATTTGGTTGCACTTCATCTTCCTCAGTTAAAATTTCACGTGTTCCCAAAAGCCTCTTCTTCTTAAATTTGTTTTTTGCATACGTAAACACTTTGTCTAGTGTATCGCATCCAGGGTATAATACTGAAGCCAAACCACCCAAACTGTTTACAGCTCTGTATGCAGACTGTGGTTTTGAATTTACAGGCTTCGCTTTAATTTGGTTTGATTTTTGTCTCGACTCAGACAAAAAATAAAATGGAATATATGTTAAAATAGTATAAAGTGATATTATAAAATGTATGAAATATAAAAGAATGGGGTTGATGGTCTGTTTTAGCTTCATCGTAGATGGTTTTGAAGACACGTGGTTATTCATAGTGCTCAAAAAGTTGAACAGATCAGAAAGAATCTAGAAGGAAGAAAAAGACAGGTTTAAAATCACTTTTAATTAACTTTAAAGAAAAATTTTCCATATTAGATAAACAAATGAAGATTATTTTTCAATGGAACGGCAGCTAGTATACTGGCCCCCTACAATGTCCTGTCGGACTCTGACATTTCTATGAGACTCATTTGTGCCATGCTTATTAACCACAGAATTATTAGTTTCTATGTCATTCTATGAACAGAAAGCCTTTCCAACCTAACCCCAAGTATCCACCAACATTTCCCAGGGGCAAAGGAGAGCAAGCCAGAGCTACAAAAGAATGGAGGCCAAAAATGTATCCATTTTTCAGTGCCTCGCTGCATTAGGAATGGCATGTACTTTGCATATTTCCCAACTCTCCTCTCTCCTGGCCCAGCAGCCATTGCTGCATAATCAAGGTTCTCCTTCCCAGGGAGCCCCAGTCTCACTCTAGGCAGCAAAAAGCAACTGAGTTGTCAGGCAATGTGAAACCCATTTCCCACAGTAGATCTAAATATTTTTCAATTTACACAGGTTAAATTGTAAGGCAAGAAGACAGTAAATTTTGGTTATTTTCTACTTTGCAGTCATCAGATTTACTGAGCATCTACTACACACCAGATACTGTTCTAAGTACTGGGAATATAACAGTGAACAAAACAAGCCTAAGTCGCTGCTCTCACAGAATCTACAAATTCATTGGGAGAGGGAGACAAAAACAAACATGTATGTGTATGTTAGTTATCACCAGCTGATGATAAATGCTATGAGGAAAAATAAACCTGGGTAGAAGAAATAGAGGGTGACTGGGGCAAAGCTGGAAGGAGCTGTATTATATGGGGGGTCAGAGAGAGCCTCTCTGGCAAGTGATATCTGAAGATACAAGGAAGAGAAACAGGGGGCCATGTACCTATCTGAGGGAAGAAGAGCACTTCAGGAAAAGGAAACAGCCTTGTTTGGTAGGTATCAATTTAGGAAATTGATATTGGAATCATTTATTCCCTCTGCTTGAGCACAGGGAATGTGACCCAGCTGGAGCTGGGCTCACAAGGACTCACAAGAACACATCAGCTGGGCCCTGAGGTATAAAGACAATAGCTAAAACAATCTTGGAAAATATCTTTCAGGGAAACTTTCACATAAAGCCAATCAAACACAAAAGACTTTCTACTCTTACCTTTTTCCATTAGCATTTAGTGAATAGAAATTTGCTGGACCAGTGAAGACCTTCCTGACTCTCGTTACTGAAACCTGTACCAAGGATTGTTAAGAAAGACAATTCAAAATGTTGGATCACAGTTTCTGGCCAATCTGAATAGGCTAAGCTTTCAATGGTTTTGTCCATTTGTAATGTTTACACTGATGGCTCTATAATGGTCTCGGGACTCGGGCAGACATGGCTGTGGCAGCATGCTTATCCGTTTTCCCATTCTTGTCTATTCTGTAATATTCTTTGGACTCGGGCAGACATGGCTCTAGCAGCACGCTTGTCTGATTCCCACTTCTGCCCTTTTGAATATATGCCAAGTAAAACTTACTTTTTGCTTTACTAGATTTTGTGATGTTCTTCCCCTACAACAGTATGTAATAGTATCATTTCTGAAGAAACAAAACTGAAGCAAACTAATTACCTTATACTCATGAAAAAAATCAAGCTGGTTGTGTTCAGATCAGTTCCTAGGGCACAAGTGTGGAACAGGCAGAAAACTGAATTAACCAAGGATGGGGTCTTGCCAGGTTAAGTACCAGAACAAATGGAGAAGAGGAGACATGGGAACTGAGACTCTTTTCAAGGGAGTGAGTATAATGGCTGATCAGGAAACTTTACGCTGAGGAAGGAAGGAAGGAAGGAAGGAAGGAAGGAAGGAGGGAGGGAGGGAGGGAGGGAGGAAGGAAGGAAGGCAGGAAGGAAGGAAGGAAGGAAGGAAAGCAGGAAGGAAGGAAGGAAGGAAGGAAGGCAGGCCATGAGTAGGAAAAGGGTTTGTAAAAAGCAGATTTAGAGTGAAAAAAAAAAAGTTGTCATCAAATCGATTCTGACTCTTGGCAACCCCGTATGTGTCAGAGTAGAACTGTGCTACATAAGGCTTTCAGCAGCTAATTTTTCAGAAGTAGATCACCAGGCCTTTCTTCCAAGGTTAGCACAACATGACCAAGACAAAGGAAGACAATGGGAGGCATGCAAGAGTAAAAGGCAACAGTGGTAAATACTATTACATACACAATCCTGCCATAACAGTAATAACAAATAATAATTTATGAGTGGATATGTAAGTAGATATGTAAGCTGAACAGGTGTGGGATGGCATATGGGAGTACACCAACGAGCATATATAGGTTTGGCAGAGGATATTTCTACATACATATTTGTATGTGTTGCAAATATATCCACGTATATAATAAAGTATACAGGCAGCAAAGTTAAGAAAACTTCTTAGTCATACCCAAACACCTTGAGAGACTGAGTGACTGGGCTTGAGGGCTTAGGACCATAGTCTTGGGAGACCATCTAGGTCAATTGGCATAACATAGTCCGTAAAGACAATGTTTTATATCCTACTTTGTTGAGTGGCAACTAGGGTCTTAAAAGCTTGCAAGGGCCATCTAAGACACAACTATTGGGCTCTTCCCATTCACAGCGAAGAAAAGCAAAGATTCAAGGAAACAATCAGTCGAAAGGTTTCATGGACCACACGAACCACAGCCTCCACTAGCCTGAGACCAGAAAACTAGACAGTGTCTGGCTACCACTACCAACCACTCTGAATGGGATCACAATAGAAGGTCCCAGACAGAGTGGGAGAAAAATGCAGAAAAAAATGTAGAATAAAATTCAAATTCATAAAAAAAGACAGATTTACTGGTCTGATAGAGACTGGTGGAACCCCCAAGACTAAGGCCCTTAAAAAAAAAAAAAAAAAACCAAACACGTTGCATTGGAGTCAATTCACAGAACCCACTCCTGGAAATCACTTTTCAGCCAAACAATAGACAGGCCTATGAAGTGAACAATAACACCTGTGAGGAACGTGCTCCTCAGAACATCAACCAAATGAGACCAAAAGGGCGACATTTGCCCAAAAACAAAGTTCAGAAGGCAGGAAGGGGCAAGAAAGATGGGCAAACGGAAACGAGGAACCCAGGGAGGAAGTGCCTAGAATGACGTCACACTGAGGGGACTGCAACTAATGTCACAAAACAGAATGTATATAAACTGTTGAATGGGAAGCTTTGTAAACTTTCACCCAAACCACAATAAAATGTTCAAAGGAAAAAAAAACTGAAGGCAGATCTTAGGGTTTTGGAAATGACGGTACATACAATAGCAAAGGTTAAGGCCCACCTACAAAATCACCCTCAAACACTACATTTCCAGAGTATATGAAATTCTGAAGTTAAAAAATTTGTTTTAAATTGTTACTAAAGAGTATGATTAATATCATAATCATACCAACTTATAACTCCCGGCTTTTCTTTAAACATCTTAAAAGGTTACCAGTCCTCAGGTGAAATGCTCCCAACAGAGACATGTTTTTTACTAACAGAAAAAAAGTGGTAAATGTCTGAACTTAAGGGGGAGGAGGCAGGAGGTTGCCACAGGGATAACGTTCGTAATATATTAAATGGTCCTACCCACTTAGATCTGGTTGCAGCTATCTATAGGCAGATATTTCAAGAACCTCTGAGCTTCACAAGAGATCAGCATAGTAGCAGCTCAATCCAAAATTAATTTCCAGAGTTGGTGGACTAAATAAGGAAAACGGAAGTCACCCTCAGAATCTAAGCCATTTGTCAATATCCATAAGAGGAAAGAGGTCAATAAACCATTATAGTCACACTCTACTACCGCAGGTCTTTTTATGCCCCACACACCCACCCTAATCATGAGAAAAAAAAAACAAAACCCGTTGCCATCGAGTCGTTTCCGACTCATAGCGGCCCACAGGACAGAGCAGAACTGCCCCATAGAGTTTCCAAGGAGCACCTGGTGGATTTGAACTGCCAAGCTTTTCGTTAGCAGCCGTAGCTCTGAACCACTACGCCACCAGGGTTTCCATCCTAAAGCTCAACTTCCAGAGGTGGGGAGGAACCCCAACATTTGGGAAGGCTCCCATAAATTTACTGGCAGCAGAGAAAAGATGTGAGGAGAAAGTGCTCCTGGGGAGTATCCTGATACCGCACAAACCACTTCTTGGTTAACACCACCCACCACTCAATGTGAGTTCCTTCTCTGTGTTTTCTTTTCAGCATACAATACCCAAACATACATCAATACTATATAAATGTTCATATATGCAAAAAAATTTTATGAAAGCAGAGAATACCAAAGATGTTCACCTGTGTTTTACTGACTATGCAAAGCATGCAACTGTGTGGATCATAACAAATTATAGATAACACTACAAAGTATGGGTATTAAACAACACTTAATTGTGCTCATTAGAACGTGTACATAGACCAACAGGCAGTTGCTCAAACAGAACAAGGAGATACTGTGTGGTTTAAAATCAGGAAAGGTTGTATTCTTTCACCATACTTACTCAATCTGTATGCTGAGCAAATAATCCGAGAAGCTGGACTATATGAAGAAGAATGTGGCATCAAGACTGGAGAAGACTCATTAACAACCTGCAATATGCAGATGACACAACCTTGCTTGCAGAAAGCAGAGGACCTGAAGCACTTACTGACGAAGATCAAAGACTACAGCCTTCAGTATGAATTACACCTCAACATCAAAAAACAAAAATCCTCACAACTGGACCAATACGCATTTATCCTGATAAATGAAGAAAAGACTGATGTTGTCAAGGACTTCATTTTACTTAGATCCATAATCAACGCCCATGAAACTGCAGTCAAGAAATCAAATGGTGCATTGCTTTCGTCAAATCTGCTACAAAAGAACTCTTTAAAGTGTTAAAAAGCAAAGATGTCACTTTAAGGACTAAGATGCACCTGACCCAAGTCACGGTGTTTTCAATCACCTCATATACATGCAAAAAAATGGACAATGAATAAGAAAGACCAAAGAAGAATTTGATAGCTTTGAATTATGGTGTTGGCACAGAATACTGAATATACATACCATGGACTGCCGGAAGAATGAACAAACCTGTGTTGGAAGAAGTACAGCCAGAATGCTCCTCAGAAGCAAGGATGGCGAGACTCTATCTCACATACTTTGGATATGTTATCAGGAGGGACCAGTCCCTGGAGAAGGGCATCACATCTGGTAAAGTAGAGAGTCAGTGAAAAAGAGGAAGACCCTCAAGGAGATGGACTGCCACATAGCAAGAATTGTGAGGATGGTGCAAGATCAGGCAGTGTTTGGTTCTCTTGTACTTAAGGTTGCTATGAGTCGGAATCAACTCGACGGTACCCAACAACAATAACATTTATCATTTTATCTCTGATGAAATATAAAGAAGTGATCTGCACAGTGATAGGTATTAAGGAATCTGTATTTCTAGCATGAAATGTGCCTAGAATTTTTCACCAAGCTTTGCAATATATGGGAAACGATTCCAAGAACCAAGCAAGCAAGCACTGTGCAGGAACCTTTTTATACTGTCTCATTTAATTATCACAAAAACCCAATTTCAAACAGATCATGCCCATAGGCACTTACAGTTAATAGAGGGGTGGAATTTAACCTACATATGTCTGACTTCAAAGCCTATCCAAACTTTTCAACTCCTCCACACTCGCTAAAAAAAACTCTACAGTTAACACTTTATTGCTAGAGGAAAAAAAAAAAAAGATGAAGTGGGGGGCCTTCACTGCTTTAGAGATTCTCTTTTCCACAGAAATTAAGGTAAATCAGTCACACACATTCTACTGAAACCAAGAGTCCAGATGAGTGATCAAAATCATTTATTCTGAAATAAGAAACCAGGGTCAAGACGGGCAGGCAGAAGGAACTATTTCCTTCCCAGAACCAGTCTCCCACAGTTATAATGAAAAATGCAACCAGAGACTATGATCTGCCATCAGGACAGAGTTTCTTCAGAGGTGGGACCCTGGCTCTGATGGGCATGTCTGCATCTCTGCTTCCCAAAAATATAAATAATATTTTTTTTTTAAAAAATGCATATCTGGTTCAGGAGAGTAGCTTTAAAACATTCACTGATTGTATTCCCTGCTACCCAAAAAAGAATAGAGGCAATTGTAGAAAAGGTTTTTTTTTTAATTCTTACAAATACCAATATATAACAAATTATGTATTTCAGTATTATATAATACAATCAATGCTTATTGCTCTTCCTCTATTGAAAGAAAAAGGATTGTTCCTTGTTGAAAATCCCAAATATTAATACATTTTTTCAACATTTTTCCCCCAACTCTGACTCCACAGTTCTTGTTCATGTTCTATAAATGGAATTAGGCTGTATAGCTAAAATTAAGACCATTAACGCATTCAATTACTTCCTTAATACAACTTTTAAAAAAATGGTCAAGAAATTCTGGACAGGAAACTCATTTAAAGATATTATTAGTACAGTTAGTCATATTACCATCTGGATTAAGTGAAGTTTCAATTCACAACTAGGAAGTTTTATGAGGAAATCATAATTTGGTCTCTTCCTTTTATAGAAAACTAGTAAACCTGTATTTATTCTAACCTCAGAAAAGCAAACTTTGGCCATCACGATATAAACTGGAAGGAAGAAAGGAAGTCAGGCAGGCAGGCAGGCTGGCTTAAAAAGTCTTTCCCATTAATATACTCAAACTAAAAAATGAAAAGGAGTTTAAAAAGAGCCAACTAACTTTCAGGGTTATCCACTGTAATTTTTAAACTTTATTTCAATCCTTGTATTACGGTAGTTGAAAGAACAGTAGTTCTCTTAAGTGTTCTCCTTGGACCACAAATGCACGACTTCCCTAAACTCGATCTAACCATATATATTTAAATTATATATGCACAGAGAAGCTTCCAGACCAAGAAAAGACTGATGCATCACAAGGACCTTCCTCCAGAGCCGACAGAGAGAGAAAGCCTTCTCCTGGAGCTGACGCCCTGAGTTTGGACTTGTAGCCTACAGGACTGTGAGAGAATAAACTTCTCTTTATTAAAGCCAAACAATAAATAAATAAATAAATAAATTATATATGTATGCACAGGAGCCCTGGTGGCACAGTGGTTAAGTGTTCAGCTGCTAACCAAAACGTCGGTAGTTCGAATCCACCAGCCGCTCCTTGGAAACCTATGTGGCAGTTCTACTGTGCCCTGTAGTGTCACTATGAGTTGGAATCAACTCAATGACAACAGATATGTATACATACACATACACTTTTACTCCATCTTCTATCTTTCTCTTCTAGATAAAGTCTGAGCCAGATGGTTTGGATAAAAAGGGGGCGGGGGGAGGACCGTGACATAAAATCAAATAGGAACAGGGAGATATATACCTTTTCAACTTAACACAGAGCAGGGAGTTTGAACACGCACACAACACGTAAACACATACACTAGTCCCAGCTCTGCTACCAACAATGAGACTAAGTCACTAAATCTTAATTTACCTGAGGAACTCATCCCTTCTATACAGCCCTGTCCCTTTTAAGGAATAAACATCCCCCTCCTTTAAAAAGCAAAAGCAAAATATACTCAACAAGAAGATTTCTAAGATCTACTTTAAAAATTCTAAGATACTCCAATCAGACCAGATTGTCTCCATGGTTGGGAAATGAATAGCTGCAGGAAAAAGATGAAAATTCCTTCTGATTTTTAACCATGTGAATATCCTATCTAAATAACAAAAAAAATTTTTTTTAACAGAGCCTAAATATGGGTGGTCCGTGATAAGGTGCTGGTGTTTGACAGACTGCTCCAACAAAGATTGGATAGGCTTAGATCTGGGTTAAGTTTCAAGCCAGGTATAGAACTAACGAACCCCGGTGGTGCAGTCATTACATGCTCAGCTGCTAACCGAAAGGCTGGCGGTTCAAACTCACCAGCCTTTCCCATGGGAGAAGATGTTGCAGTCCGCTTCCATAAAGATTACAGCCTTGGAAACCCTATGGGGCAGTTCTACTCTGTCCTACAGGGTCACTATGAGTCAGAATTGACTCAGCAACAGTGGGTTATAGGTTAAAGGAGAAATGACTGCCTCAAAACACCCATCCCAACAACACACACACACAACCCAGCTTTAAAGCATTGGGCAAAATCTGGTGTCATATATTTGTCCAGCCCTCTTGCATCTCTGTCCACACAGTTAAAAAGAACAAGAGTCAAGTGCCCCAGAAAGGAAGCTGCCAAATTGTGCAGGCTTCAGTAGATAAATGTGTAAAGTCTGAGGTCCACAAACAAAAGCAGCTAAGTGGTCTTTTGACACTGCAAGGTCCTTTCATTCCTACCTAAGGTTGTCACATTTAAGGAAAAAAAAAAAAAAAAAAAACACATAAGATGCCCGGTTAAAAATCTGAATTTTAGATAAGCAGCAAATAAATTTTTAGTATTAGTATGCCCTGTGCGGTATTTGGGATATAGAGTAAAAACATATATATTTTTTCTATTTGAAATTCAAATATAACTGGGAGTCTTGTATTTCATCTAACAACCCTATATCCACCCCAACTGCACCACAAAATATGACAATTAATTTGAAGACCAACCATCACCAGCTTACCTGGGACTTCAGGATTTCCCAGGACACACGACTTTCAGTGATAAAAACCAGGAAAACAAGACAAGCTGGTCACCCTACAATTAATCATCTCGTGGAATCAGCAAAGTAATTTTAGCCTGGGCTCACTAGTAGTTAAGTGTGATCTTTTTATATGAAATAACCACTCTGTATCTAATTCCCCCATATCTGTCATTTATCTAATACACAAAGTTAAAGTGAGGATAAAATGTGAAATGCAGTAGACAGAAAGGGCTTTAGAAAAATGCAAAGGCACTGTAAATGCTAGTTATCAGTACAATATGAACAGTTTGGGTATAAAGTTTTATTGTGTGCAAAATTTCAAAGCAGCAAGTACTTCTTTTATTAATTATATACTTTTTATATATATGGATCTACTGAAGGTGTTTTTACCTGCAACACTGGTTTGATAACATATAAAAAACGTTCAATAAACCCACTACTTTTAGAACTATGGCCATAAGCTCTGGGTTTGATACTGATCTCCCATTTACCCACTGTGACAAAAGCAGACAGGTTAACATCTGAGAGCTTCAGATTCAACTAGAGCGATAATAATTACTTCACAAATTTCCCCTGAGGACAAACAAGGAAAGTAGGTGAAAGCACAATATAAACTATAAAACATGTACTATAAATCTGTTGCCATACTTTAAATTTTGTTTATACACAACTACGTATGCCAGTGTTTTTCTTCTATCGATTATTCTCACATCCTGATGACACTGAAGATACAGAAGTCAATTCAACATTGTTTTTGTTGTTGAGCTGCCATCAAGTAGGTCCCCTGATTCATGGCGGCCCTATGCACAACTGAATGAAACACTGTTGGGTCCTACATCATCCCCATGACCAGATCAAACCACTGCGATCTACAGGGTTTTCACTGACTGATTTTTGGTAGCAGACCACAAGGCCTTTCTTCCTAGTCAATCATAGTCTGGAACTTTTACTTTACTTCACCTTTACTCTTACTCTAAATACTTTGTTTAAATAAAAACCATGAAATTCGGTACCTGAAGTTAGTAGTCTCTAATCATTGCCAAATAAGGCACTTACTGTGAGGGCTGTTTCCTGAAAACCCCCAAGGCTAAAGACAGTAGACGAGTGTTGGGCTATAAAACGAAACAGACCGGCCATCAATTCCAACTCATAGCTACCCCACAGGACAGAGCAGAACTGCCCGATCAGGTTTCCAAGGCTGTAAGCAGGCTGCCACATCCTTCTCCAGCAGAGCTGCTGGTGGGTTTGAACCACCTACCTTTTGGTTGACAGCTGAGCACTTAACCACCGCATCACTAGGGCTCCTATACAGACTGGCTTACTACTTACTAAATGTCATCTTCTCCAGTTTTTTTGTTTTGTTTTCCTAGTTGCCTTCAAGTCAACTCCAACTCATGGAGACCCCATGTGTCAGACTAGAACCATACTCCATGGGGTTTTCAACGGCTGATTTTTCAGAAATAGTTTCTTATTTTTTACTTCTGTAATCTTATTCACTTTTTAATTTTTTTCCTTTTTAATTCTATACATAAAATATTTTTTCTTCCCATAAATTGTCAATTATTTTATCCACTAACACAGTTTTTCTAAAACAACAGGTTTCAAAATTACAGCTCCTAAAATAAATAGTGGTCTTCCCTCTCCTCTGTACCCAATTTTCTGGCCTCTGCAGCTTTTCTGTAAGTGCTCAAAAACTAGATTAAGGTTTCAAAAATAGAAGGCACTGGAAAAAGGAAACCACCTTAAATAGCTATGAGGAATATTTGGCCTAACTCTAAAAACCTTTTCCTGTTAAACCAAGAGAAGAGCAAACTTACTGCAGTTCGTATCTCCTTCCAAACTTCTAAACTAGATGGTTTTCACATGCAAGTAAAAATATTCTGAATAATTTCTCTGCATCAGAGCTATATATACAGATAACACTCTCTGCTGCCACGTGTGAAACATCTGCTACCAACGTGTAACACTGGACCATCAAGATGAGTTCTGATGGCCTTCAAAACTTGTCAACCCTATAAAATATTTAAATATGAATTACCAGAATTATGGACACAGTACACTTATTATCAACATATTTGAACATCAAAAAAAGCATGAGAAGAATGAGCCCGCTGTGAATCCATAACATAGCTTTAAAACATTATATAGTAGTAATGATAAAGGTCTAAGTTTACTCACATGCAATTCTATGTGTTAATGTCTACTTCAAATTTATTTGAAATGAAATAAAGGTTCACTCTTGGATAAACAACTGATAGCATTAAACTAAATATAAAATTCTGTAATCTGCTTCCCCAGATTTTTTTAAGAAGTTTAAAATGTTTTAATTCAATAATTCCATAAAGAACATGTACACGCAGGAATCAGCTTCAGCTTCTATAGCACTTTTTAAGATACAGAATACAGAATATGCACAGTTCCCAATGTGAAAAGGTTGGATTTCTAAGTTTTGGAATTCAAAACACTGGGTTCCCCGAGTAGTCCATGCAACTCTCTTTACTTCATAATATAGTTAATCTACCCAACCTGACTACCAGTATGCTTTCTGGGGGGTACCCAATCAAGCCTAAGCAAAATTATAACACAGATAAAGTTACCTTTGTCACTTTACCACAGCACTTTTTCACATGCCCCCTACTTCCTGATATCCTTCTCCCTCCACCTCAAGTGTCCTAAGTGCCCTACACTGAGCACAAGTAAATGTATTAAGGGTTCTACATATACAACTCTGTCTAACCCAAGGAAATCCTGGTGGCGTAGTGGTTAAGTGCTATGGCTGCTAACCAAAAGGTCAGCAGTTTGTATCTACCAGGCGCTCCTTGGAAACTACAGGGCAGTCCTACTCTGTCCTACAGGGTTGCTATGAGTCAGAACTGACTCGATGGCAACGGGTTTTCTCGGTTTTCTGGCCTACCCCAACCTAAAAAAACTTGCTGTAGAGCTGACTTCCCATGTGTGTCAGAGCAGAACTGTGCTTCACAGGGTTTTTAATGGCTAATTTTTCGGAAGCAGATCGCCAGGTCTTTCTTCTGAGGCATCTCTGGGTGGGCTCAAACCTCTACCCTTTCGGTTAGCAGCCAAGCACATTACCCATTTGCCCTACCCCATCCTAACCGCCCCCCTATAAAGGCAATACTAATTGCAGATTTTTATATAAATACCTTAGTAGTTAATACCTATCATTTAATATACAATAAACTATCTTTGCAAACTCAATTTCATTGTAAATCTAACTCTGTCAATGCATGCTTAGCTAGGAATTCAAAGTTTGGGGGTTTCCATAACCCGCTAACCACTAAAAGAAATCTGTAGAGAAGTATTATGTCCTAATGTATCTACTTAGTCACTTCAAAGCACTCTTCATTTGGTCGAGTACATCCCTGAGGACAGGAAGATAAGTATCTAAAATAAAGTGAGAGCACACCAACAGGCAAGGTATAGTCCTTTTTCCATCACAACTGCTTCATTATAAGATGGTAATCTTGCATGTGCACATAAAAGCTCTAGAATGACACACTCCAAATTGTTAAGGGGTAATCCCCAGCAACCAAATCAGGGGAACTGAAAACTTCTCCTCACACCTACACACTCCTGTACTAGTTATAGTTTTTAATATACATATTACTTGTACAATTAAAAAACAATTAGTAGGAAACATTAAGATTAATTAGTACGCTCAACTGAAGTGGGCAGAAGAATTTGAAATGAGGCTTCTGAAACAGAAATGTCAACAACCATGATTCTACCAGATAAAATGTTTATTGCTTTCATAATCTCCTCAAAGTACTGTACCAACCCAGACTTGCTATTCCTCACAATAGTTCTACGCAATTTTACTTTTACCTCACAGAATGCTAGGGATTATCCACACTTTCAAGTCACTGATCCTTAAACTCTTGCCCCAAAATTTCACAAATTCTAATTCATTTCAGAAGTCACAGTAACGTTTGGTGAGTGGCATCTAGGATCTTAAAAGCTAGCAAGCAGCCATCTAAGACGCATTAATTGGTCCTAACCCACCTGGAACAAAGGAGAATGAAGAACACCAAAGACAAAAGGAAAGTATTAGCCCAAGAGACAGAAAGGGCCACATAAACAAGAGACTGCCATCAGCCTGAGACCAGAAGAACTAGATGGTGCCTGGCTACCACCAATGACCACCCTGACAGGGAACACAACAGAAAGTCCCTGACGGAGTAAGAGAAAAGTGGGGTGCAGAACTCAAATTCTAGAAAAAAAGACCAGACTTAATGGTTTGATTGAGACCGGAGGGACCACGGAAGACACAGCCCCTGGACTCTGTTAGCCCAAAACTAAAACCATTCCCGAGACCAACTCTTCAGACAAAGATCAGACTGGAATATGGGACATAAAATGATACTCATGAAGAGAACGCTTCTTAGCTTAAGTAGAGACATGAGACTAATGGGCAGCTCCTGTCCAGAGGCGAGATGAGAAGGCAGAGAGGGTCAGGAGCTGGTTGAATGAGACACGGGAAATCCGGGATGAAAAGGAGGAGTGTGCTGTCAGAGTATAGGGAGAGCAACTAGGGTCACATAACAGTGTATGTATAGATTTTTGTATGAGAGACTACCTTGAATCGTAAACTTTCACTTAAAGCACAACATTAAAATTAAAAAAAGAAGTCACAGTAAGGAAAGTAGTAAGACTGTACTACATTTATTTCACCCTATGACAACTGTAATTAACATGCAGAACCTTCTATAGGTTAACAAAAAGCCCACTGCTGTTTTTCTGGCCTTGAACCTACAACTTCTGTTAAAATGTCCACCCAGAAATTTATAATACTACTAAATACAAATTTAAAACGACCATGAAATGTTTAGACAGTAATACCAGTCTAATTAGTGCCAAACCCCATACAGTAAGAGGCATCTTAGTTAAAATCCCTTGCAGACACTTAATGAGATGCAAATTGAGGAGAGGAAGGTAGACAACACTGCTGAGTTAACACAGCTTAATGTCTGAAGGGGTTTTATGGAATTTAAATTAGTATGAAAACGACATCCTCGTAACTTCTATAATTCTATAATCACAAAATGAAAAGAATTTGTAATTTTTTTGACAGTTAGCCAGCCACAATTGGATTTAACTTAATAAATTTTACACCTAATGGAAGATTTTATAATAAAAAAAAATTAAACTTTTACCAGTTGACAATGGTAGGATGTACTAGTGCCTTTGAAGATACGCACCTTCAGTACCCGTCAAAAACAAACACATTAAAAAAAGGCTGGATTTACTTCTCATAGTCTAGTTAGTCAGAGCCAAGCAGCAATCTTTTCTTGAAGATGTTTGTACTTCTAAACCTCACAGAAAATATTCTGGAGAATTTTTCTGAAAACACTAGCAAATGATATTTTATCATGCAACCTTTCACCAAAAAAGTATACTATAAAGACTGAGTTCACTTATAATACTGAAGAAGAATAATTACTAAGATATATCACATAAGAGCTCGACTGCTAACCAAAAGGTTTGCAGTTTGAATCCACCAGTCGCTCCTTGGAATCCCTATGGGGCAGTTCTACTCTGTCCTATAAGATGGCTATGAGTCGGAATTGACTCAATGGCAATGAGTTATACACAGCAATATACCTTGTTTATAAAACACTTTTATACATTATCTCACTGACTTCCTCAATCACCTGTGAAGCAGGTAGGTTATATAGCCATTAAAAAAAAAAAAAAAAAAAACTAACATTAGCCCAAACTCACAGTTATTAAGTAGAGCAGCTAAGTATTTTGAAACAAAATTCAGCACATCATCGCCTCGTATCACTAATTTCCTCTTTCCCTGCAAGGCAGCCAGGTATTGTAAAACAAAGACAGGCCTTAAAAAACCAGATACATCTGGGTTCAAAATCCCTGCTCTGTTTCTTATTAGCTGTAACTCTACACAAGTTCAATCATTTATTCTTCCATGGAGGGGGGAGATTTTATTAATTTTTCTGTTAACTTCTTACATAGATTTCCTCATATATAAATGAGGACAATCACAACCTATATAATAAATGATTCACATGCAGAATTTTTGCAGAATTTCTACAAATACTAGAGAAAGGGGGCTGTGTATATTTTTAAATGCACAGAACACCCAAATATTCATTAGTTTTTTAAAAAATTGTCACCTCACTAGTTATCAGGGAAATGCAAACAATAGATATCATTTTCTCCCATCATATTCTAAAAAAATTAATCATCAGATTAAAAAAAATTACAAGTGTTGGCAAGGATGGAGGAAGCAGATTATTTCTAGCACTGCTTGGTGGAACGCAGCCACTTTACAGAGCAATTTGGCAGCATCTAGCAAAAGCTGAAACTGTAAATGCCGATGGCCCAGCAAATCCCCCTTGAGAAATTTGCCCTGGAGAAACTTTGGCACCTGTGTATACTTACTTTACTTTATTTTGTTTTGTTAACTTAATGGTTCAACATACACCAGGTCCCAGTATTTAAATGGTCCTCAATAAATGTTAAGTCTATTAGACAAATATTTACTGAGTGCCTACTCAGCTCCAGACTTGATGCTACAACCTGGGAATGAGACCCTAGTACTCAAAAAGTTCCTAGCCCAGTGGGAGTGACTGGCAAGACAAATCAAAATCACTTCAACATGGCAGAACTATTATTAGAGAAGTATATAGACTGTAACGAGAAAAGAGGGAAACACAGCCCCCTATCAAGGAGAGGGAAGAAAAGGTCAAGGCAGGTTCGCTGAGTTGGGCTGATGCATAATCTATTTTTGGCCAAGTACACAAGAAAAAGAGAAGGAACCCCAGGTGGTAATTACAGTACTTTCAAAGGTACAGAGGTACACACAAAAATGGCAATTTCAAAAAACTCTAAGTACTTCTGCCAGGCTGAATAATGGCACCCAAAGATATCAAACCCTAATCCTTGGAACCTTTTCTTGGAAAAAGGGTTTTGGCAGGTGTGATTAAATTAAGGATCTGGAGCTCGGGGGGAGTATCCGGATTATCCAGGTTGCCCTAAATGTCAAAAAAAGTGTCCTTAGAAAAAGAGAGGCAGAGGGAGATTTGACACACGGAGGAGAAGGTAATGTGATGGAGCAAAGGGATCTGAAGATGCTGGCCTTGAAGATGGGTGTGACACCAAAGAACGCTGGTAGCCACCAGAAGCTGGAAGAGACAAGGATCGGATTCTCCCGCCGACATCTTGATTCTGGCCCAGTAATACGGATAATCTGAGAGAGAACAAATTTCAGTTGTTTAAGCCACCAAATTCGTGGTAATTTGTTACAGCAGCCACAGGAAACAGCACTTCTCTGCCGCTGCAATGTATGCCATGCTAAGTGGTTTAGACATTATCCAGGTCTCTAAAGAGTGATCTAGGGTTTTATGCTGGCTGACATCAGACTTGTTTCATAATATCAAACCTGGTGCCAATGTTGAGGCTTTACTGCAGGGGGAAGAAACTAAAAACAGGGAGATCATTTCAGAACTAGAGATCCACCCAAAAGATTATAAAATTCTGGATTCACCAGACATTTGAGAAAAACCACTATGATGAAAGACAGACTAAAACAGAAAACAGGGGAAAAAGGAACAAGGAAACAGACAGTGTAGGAAATGGGGCCGGGGGTGGGGGGAGCTTTGAATATGTGTATGTAGCTAACAGGATGCTATAGAGAAGAACTAAAATTATAAGAAAGAAAAAAACCCTTGGAAACTAATACTAGCTGCTGAAATTACAAATTTAATAAAACATCAGAAAATGAGGTTGAAGATATTTCCCAGAAAGGAAAGCAAAAGCAAAGTAGAGAACACAAGTAAAAAAAATTTTAAATAAGGTGTCAAATTCATCAAAGAGATCCAAATTCCACCAAAAGGAATTAGAAAAAACAAGAACAAAGAGATGAACAGGGAGCCATTACAGGAAGTGTTCTTGCAATAATACCCCAGAGCTCGTGGACACTAATCTTCAGACTGAAGAAGGGGCCTGACAAGGGCTGAGCAGGTGAGTGGGGAAAAAAATAACTGACCTCTAGACACAGCCCTATAAAATGCCACAGCACAGCCTTGTAAATTGCCACAGCACCAGGATATGAATATCCTAAAAGTTTCCCAAAAACAGGTCATCTTCAAATAGAGTGATTCTATAATGGCTCAATCAAACAAGAACATCTTTAAAAGTAAAAGGAGGTGCTATTATAAAGTATAATTTAGAGGTGTTTCAAACAAACCAGGATGTACGGTCACCCTTCCTATAAAGGAATGTGAATCATACCGGCATCAGCAGTCTCAGCAACCCTGGAAACCAGAAGACTATGAACAACACCTTCAGAGCTGGAGTAAAATGAATTTTAACCTAGAATTCTACTCCCAGCTCAATTCCCAATCAACTGCAGGTAGAATAAAGAAATATTCAGACAGGCAAGAACAGAAAATTTACATGCCACATCCCCAAGTACACTGTGCTAAGAAATTAACTTTAAAAAGTCTTCCACCATGTGCTTATATTACTTTCATAAAAGTTTTAAAGACAATTTTTTAAAGCCACAGTTGATCTAAGTTTGGTAATTTATTTTACAAAAGCTGGTAAATGCTGATTCCAAAATCTGACATTGCACATAGGACAATCTCGCTAGGGAATATGAGGGGGAAAACAAAAATCCTAAAATATCAGCACATCCAACCGAGCAATGAATTAAAAGAAGAATACACTATAACCAAATATGGTTCACTCCAGCAGCACCAATTACTATAAAAATAGGTTAAGGGTTTGGGGGTGGGGGAAGGTGTGATCATCTCAGGACGTTTTTTAAAAGTGTGTTTAATAAAAGTTAAAAAAAAAAAAAAAAAAAAAAAAAAAAACCAGTTATCTTTGAGTCAACTCCAACTCACAGCGACTCCATGTGTGCCACAATAGAACTGTGCTCCACAGGGTTTTCAATGGATGATTTTTCAGAACCCAGGCTTTTCTTCCAAGGCACCTCTGCGTGGACTTGAACTTCCAACCTTTCAGTTGGCAGCCAAGCATGTTAACTGTGTACACCCATCAAGGCACTCAATTATAAGATAAAACTTGTAAGATAAGTTATAAGACAAAAGAATTAAGGACAGAAGCTAGAAGAGTCAGCTTGGTAAAGGAACCCAAACGAGTGCCCTAGAAGCCAAAGGCAGACATGAGGGCCAATGAGGGCACTGTCAGGAGGTCAAAAGCTACAAAGAAAGCAACAAGTAATTACAATTATTAGAAGTATATCAAGCAGTTAGCCTGGCCTGAAACAATTAGACACTCTTTCTTGCCTTCTTTATCACTTAATTTTTTTTTTTAGTTGTGCTTTAGGTGAAAGTTTACAGAGCAAATTAGTTTCTCATTAAACAATTAATATATTGTTGTATGACACTGACTGTCAACCCCGTGATGTGTCAACACTCTCCCTTTCTTAAATCTTGGGTTCCCCATTTCCATTCGTCTAGTTTTCCTGCCCCTTCCTGCCTTCTCAGTCTTTGCTTTTGGGCTGGTGTGCCCATTTAGTCTCGTCTACATGGCTGAACTACATGTGTCATTGTTCGTTTTACAGGTCTATCTAATCTTTGGCTAAAGGTGAACTTCAGGAGTGACTTCAGTACTGAATTAAAAGGGTGTCTGGGGGCCTTCATCAGATAATTTTTAAAATCATATTTGTATGTTTTAACCACAGAGCTATGCAATGCATATTCTACCAACAATAAGACAATTCTTAGTAAATGCATACTGGTCATTTTGATGTCAGTTTGTTGGCCCTCCAAAATTTTGCTGGTATTTTTCTTTTAATATCAAATTCTTTTAACTCAATTCAATAAACATTTATTGATAAGTATCTCATGTTCATTATTGTGCTAGGTGGCAGGGATGTAAAGACTGATTCAATCAGTAGTGGGTCCTACATATCAGGCACTGGATATGCAACAAGTGAATAAAACACAACTACGGAAACCCTCATGGCGTAGTGGTTAAGAGCTACGGTTGCTAACCAAAAGGTCAGCAGTTCGAATCCACCAGGTGCTCCTTGGAAACTCAATGGGGCAGTTCTACTTGTCGCTATGAGTCAGAATCAACTTGATGGCACTGGGTTTGGTTTTATGGCACTGGTGGCGCAGTGGTTAAACATTTGTCTGCTAACCAAAAAGTCAGCAGTTCGAACCCACCAGATGCTCCATGGGAGAAAGATTTCGCAGTATGCTTCCTTAAAGATTACAGCCTTAGAAACCCTATGAAGCAGTTCTACTCTGTCCTACAAGGTCACTATGAGTTGGAATCAACTTGATGGCGATGGTATTTTTTATGGGTATCCCTAACCTCCTGGAACTTTCTATCTAGCGGAGGGTTTAACAGCTATTCTCCCTTAAAGAGTCCAAAAGGAACATATTGTGTTTTAGACTTATCTTAAAAAAAGATAACAAATACAATGATTATTTCATAAAGCTACCTGAGGAGGTTAATAACAAAAGAGACAAAACTGTAATTAATCAACTATTTTAACATGACTGTCCTCTACCATCATCTAACATAAACATTATTGAGTAAACATACATACAAGTCAGCTCCCTGTTATCTGTGGGTAAATTATCCATGCATCAAAGGCAATTCCCTAAGCCTGACTCATGTTCTGGGTGGTGTCCCATCAAAATTTCTACCATGAAATCTTCTAACACACGACATAGCGTAAGAAAGAATGTTTCTTACAAAGTAACTGAAACGTGCCAGTTTTACTATGTCCACCATTTTTCAAATGAGCTTCAATTCATTTCCCAGAGCCTACTAACCAAGCACTTCAACCCCACCACAATCTCAATTCATCCCTAAAAAGTTGCCCCCAAAGTACTAGCCTGCAAGCATGGACCTAGCTTTTATCCACTAGATCCTGGTCTCTAAAACTTTGAGGATCACAAGCCCCTTTCAGTAAAAATTGCTGGCATTCTGAAAATGTGTTCCTTTAATACTGTATACATGTACTACTGTACTATTTCACTGTTGTTGTTGTTGTATGCCATCGAGTCAATGATGACTCACAGCAACTTTACAGGACAGAGTAGAACTGTACACCGTAAACATTACAAATCATGCACAAAATATAGAAATTTTACAAAATAAACAGAATTTCTAACATTTCCTTCCAACAGCCTAGCAATTAGTCACGTGCACACTCTAGAGCACGTGGGCCCTGCAGAACAAACATATTCTCATCTTAAGGAAGCTGAAGCTCAGAAGTTAAATAACTTGCTTAGATCACAAACCAGAATGGGGTAGAGCCAGATGAAGTCAACCATCAGTCTGGTGTCAAAACTCAAGCCCTTTGTCACTCCTCTCTACCACTTCAATCTCTTCACTTCTTCTTGGGGTACCATGATCTCCCTTGTCTGACCCTCCTCCTCACTGCACCCCATCTAGTCACTACCTCCCACCTCAAGATACTGTTGGATAGAACAGGTGTCCTTTTTATGCATCAGCAAGTGACGCACAAACTAAACATTTAGAATTTCTAAATGTGCTACACAGTCTCAATAGGCATCAGCTCACATGGAAGATCTAGTTTAAGTGTAAATAACGAGCGCAGATTCCTAGACCTAACACACTAGCAGTATGGAAAGTTATAATGCATTACGAAAATGAGCCGAGTGCTTAAACCACTGCATCACCAGGGCTCCTTCTCCACTAATAACAACAACAGGTATCAAGTTCAGGGATCAAGCCAGTCTCCAAGAGGAGGAAGAATCTCTGGTTTTTCTAGTGTTACAGTAAGAAAGCTTTCCTCATCACCTACTATTTTAAATTATACTTGTACACAGTACTCAACCACTCAAAGTCCAGAATAAGAATCACCCCAACTCCAATAAAAGCAAAACTTAGAAATTTTTATAGTTGAAACAGGAATTTTTCACCATTTTTGCCAAATTGATAGTGGATATTCTACAACTCAGAAAACTCATTGCAAAAAAAAAAAATTGAAAATTGTTATATGTGTACAAAATCAATTTAGAACTAAAGTAATACGTAGATGAGTAAGAACTATCGTGTAATAGCCAGTGTAGTTAGTATCTAATAAAACAACAAATCCCAATATGGATTTTCCTCAACAAAAAATAAACTCCCAAATGTCCTTTGCTTTTTAAAATCTTAATACTGAAAAATTCAGTCTTACAAAAATAAATTAGGAACTAACTTCGCTTTACGGAATAACTCCACATTTTGCTTCAGTGACAAAATCCCCTTATGTGTTAAAATATAATTTACAAAATTGTTATTCACATAGTAGTTTTCTGGAACATTTCTGCTAAATAATAATTACCCACAATGACTCAATTTGTTCAGAATAGCTTGTGGACTAGCCCGAGTGGCCTGTCAGGTCTACAAATTTCTACAGAAACAGTACTAAAAACCCAAAACACTAGGCCTGTACAGACTAATTCAAGTATATTATTTTTTAAACAAGTAACTAAACAGTAAGCCTAGAGAATAAAGACATAATTTAAAATATTTGTGGTAGAAATACACACCTCTACAGAATTATACACACCTCTACAGAAAGTCTAATCCAGACATTCTGGAGCCACAGAGGCTGGATGAACACCTGCAACTACTGCCCTGAGATAATATTTAAACCTTAAACCAAAAATATCCCCTGAAGTTTTCTTAAAACCAAACAATAGTTTAGCTTACCTAGTGAAAAAAAGTCTACCGTGAGCATTATGCTCTTTTAAGATCTATCTATACGGGCTCAAATAGACAAAAGCAACTCAAAAGATTAGACAGGAAACTTAGGGGGCAGTGAGATTATGTTAATGGGGGAGAAACAACTCAGAAAAGGAGGATGAGAACGGTTGCAAAATTCAAAGAATGTAATCAATGTCACTGAATCGTACCTGTAGAAACAGTTGAATTGGTGTATGTTTTGCTGTGTATTCTCAACAACAAAATAAATTAAAATTTTACACACACACACAAAGTCCAGTCTAGCCGAAAAGTCTCCCTCTGACCTTAATTCAACATGTGATCAATACCAAACCAACGTAACAATTGTAATTAGATTATTTCTGTAAGTGTTTACAGATGCTTTAATAACTCCTAACAGTAACTGTGGTAAATTCTAACACTTCTAATCACACAATTCAAACTATAAAAACAAAAAAGTTAGAGTTCAACTTTGCTGTTTCCATATTTTATAACTGGTGCTCAGGTGGCGCAGTGGTTAAGAGCTACGGCTGCTAACCAAAAGGTCAGCAGTTTGAATCCCCCAGCAGCTCCTTGAAAACCTATGGGGTAGTTCTACTCTGTCCTACAGGGTCAAAAATTTAAACTTCTTTTTGTAGTAACTAAGGCCCAAAGAAGTACACTGACTTGATACATACATGGCCAGCTAGTGGCACAAGTTCCCCAATCTTCCCACTCAACTCTCAGTGTTTGGCTTTTAAGCACACAGAGAGCTACGGTTCTCCTCATGTCTTTGCCTGGTTTGGCCCCTGCCTACCTCCACACCAGCCTCATCTCAGACCACCTCTGCACGCACTCCTGCCCCTCTGGGCTTCTTTCAGATCTTCCACATGTCAAGTACCCACCCCATCCCCAAACTGCTGTGAAACTCTACCTACAAAGTTGCCCACCCTTCCCCACCTCCTCACTATCACCTCTGTCACCTGGATTTTCCCTCTGGTCTTTGTTCTGTGCACTTCCTCACAGAAGCCTCCCCAGAAACTCTAGCCAGGTTTCCCACTCTCAGCACCCTGAACTTTGTTTTCACAATATCTATCACAGTTGTAATTAAATACTTCTTTGTGGACGTGCTTAATGTCCGTCTTCTCCATTCTATGGAATGAGCACCAGAGAGGAACCACATCTGTCTTACTCATCACTCTATCCCTAGAGCCCACCAGCACAGTGCCTGGTGGAAGTATCCATCGAATGGATGGATGAAGGGAAGGAGGAAAGGAGGAAGAAAGTTGTTAAGAACAATGACTTACTTACATAACAAATTTTCCTAAGACATTCCAATTTTCTTTCTATAAAAATTATATAACTTTCTTAGTATATCCATTGTATAAACTGAGGTGCACCTGTAATTCTAAATGATGAACCTCTCCCTGTTGAGTATTTGCCCTACTTACATTATTCCACAGAACTCTACCTTTTTTATGATGAGTGTTACATTCACCAAAAACAGGAAAATGTCATGACAGCACAGCATTGTTATTGTCAGTGACCCAAATATGAAACATTCCATACCTGTGATCCCAAAGAAAAAAGATTCCCATCACTGGAAAACTAATTCAAGTCTTACAACTAAATAAAAAAATATGAATGGGCTCTGTTAGTCCGTCTCTCCCCCCTCACCCAGTGGCTCTGCTCTCCCTCCCTATCTGGGTCAACAGCTCCCTTATGGCCTCACTTGCTCCCGGCGGCCTTGTTCCAGGGACCAATCAATCGTTTCTAAGATGTTGTCTATAGCAATCATTTCCTTGATGACAACTCTGAGCATTTATGGTACTTTCCTAAAGCTCTAAAACAGTACCTCTTGTTGTAAATTCATTCATTTTCTCCACGCCTACCCTCAAGCCACCAGCTGGAGATAGTTATCAAATCAGAGTCAATGTCGCATGTTTAGGAAAGCCAGCCTTAACTGGGGCCTCCCTAGGCAATGCCTAGCAGGTCCCTAGTGACAATTACTTTTCCACTGCTATTCTACCTTTCGCCTTCCCAGAGAAGATAGAAAGCTAAGTCCTCCCATCTCTAGAACCCTGCTCCAAAGGTTATTTTCAAACTTCTCTGTGTCGCTCTTTCCCACCTACCTCCTTCATAACATCCTCAAACATGCTCCTTGATCCCAGTTTCCTTCAAGCTACTTCACTGCTATCTCTTAACACCCATCACCAAACTTTAAAAAAAAAAAAAAAAAAAAAATTGAGAAAAATATAAATAGACTCACAACTTGGGCCCAGAGCCACCAAGTTTAAAATACTTGCCACCTCCACTCTCTACTCTGCTCACTCCTAACACCCTGGCTAATCCAGCTGCTAACACAGCCTCTAAGAGCAGAAATGACTGCAAAGTTGCAAATTCCCCTTGGCTTTTTCCCCCCTCTTGGCCTTCAGTCCTCCTTGACTCTGAAAAGACTTGTCAAAACAACTTGTAAACTCTCTTTGACTTCCCTGACACTATATTCTGATTCCCCTCTCTCCTTCTCCCTGCATCCCTTGCTCCAACTGCCCCAAGGGTCTGTCCCCAATTCTCCTCTTCTCTTTCCTGGAATTCCTCTCACTCTTCCTTCAATTACCACCTTTATAGTGATAACATTAGGATCTCTCCCACAGCAATGTGACAATGGCCTCACTTTTTATGGAGGAGGGGGCCTACACGGTACTATACATCTCCCCAAATGACACCCAAACGCAGTGCATGGACTGATGCAGCCCCTTTCCCAACACCAACCAGCTTCTCTGGTCTGTTTAATGCTCTCACCATCCTCCAACCACCCAAAGCATTCAGAGAAACTCCCTTTCATTTATCCTCAGCACATCCAGTTACTAAGAACTGATCATTCTATTTCTCTGTCATTCATCCCTTCCTACCCCGTCTCACTGTAACTTCTGCAGTTCAAATCCTTACTCCTTTCACCTCACAGAATTCAACGTTCTCGTTAGTCCTCCTGCCCAAATCCCACCCCCCATCAGTACATCCTACATCCACACTGCAGGTTATTTCACCATGCCAATTCCCTACTCCAAGAGTCCAATTCTCTCCTCATTGCCCACCAAAAAAAAATTCAAACTCCTCTGCTAAGCGTTTAAGACCCTTCATAACTTAAACTGAATTTACCTTTGAACTCTCACCCCTGCCCCATTCTCTCCTTCATACACTCTATACTCAATCAATTCTCATCAACTCTGTTCCCCTGATCCGTCTCTGCCTCTGCTTGCTCCACCTGAAATGTCCTCCTTTCTCCTCTCTACATCCAAATTCTAGTTATCTTTTTAATGTCAGTAAATTTTTATTTAAAGAATTTTACATGCTATCATCCATTCCACCGTCACCTTAGCTCCTCTAAAGCTTGAGTAAAGATCTATCTTCAAAATAGCCCTTTCCAAAAGAACCCATACAGACATACTGATGACATACTTCAAAAATTTCTCACCTAGAATTTTTGGGATCTCATTTTTTCAAATTACTCACTTTAGGGCCATCTGAGGATCTATCAGAGCAGGTAGATCTAAACTGATAAAAGCATTCTCTGATATCCAAACTTCCACAGGCTCCACTTCTCTATATCTGCTGAACCCTCAGAGTACACTATAGGCACTTTCTTATTGCACTAATTTTTCCTTTGTAATTAATTACATATATCTCTAAGTGGAATGTCTATAAATTCTTAACGATAGTGTCTGTTTCATCTTTGGCTCCAACTATTTACTGCCAACTGCCTCTGGGATGATGTCTGAGAAATCGCATTTATTGAGGTGTCTGAAGAAGATGACACCTGTGGCAAATACCCCAGTGAATTCATGTAATAAGCATATAAATGACTATACAGAGGGAAATGCACAAAAATAATTGATAAAGTATCAAAGAAACCAAAGAAAGAAATATGGCATAGATAACAACCCTGAGCTGAGTAAAAGGAAAGAGGCCAAAAAAGAAAAAGAAAAAAAATTTCTCAGAAAACCTTGCTGAAGAAGCAAATCATAACATTTTTGAACCAGAAATGATTACACGCAAGAAAACTAACGCCCAACCGAAAAAACCAAACCCACTGCCCTTGAGTCGATTCCGACTCATAGCAACTGCATAGGACTGAGGAGAATCGCCCCATAGGGATTCCAAGGCTGTAATCTTTACGGAAGCAGACTGTCACATCTTTCTCCCATGGAGCGGCTAGTAGGTTCGAACCACTGACCGTTTGGTTAGCAGCCGACCACTTAACCACTGTACCACCAGGGCTCTGACTAAGGCCCAGAAAGGCTAAATGGTGTGGACGATGCCACACCACCAGTCACAGCTACAGGGCTAAAAGCATATATACAATATACATACATACAATAGCATCTACATAATGTTTAAAAAGATGCAAAACAACCCTATATTCTGTCTGGGGATACAGACATAAGTAGCAAAACTGTAAAGAAATAAACAGGAATAATAAACACCAAATTCAGACTGGCAGTTAACTGGAGGATTCGGAAGGTGGTGGTGGATTTCTTTAACTGGATTAAGTATTATGAATATTTCATATTTTTTTAAAAGAAAGGGGGGAATGGAATTAGATTATGGTATCCTAAATTTCTGTATATTCCTGATGCAAACAGAAATCTAAAGGGCAATTATAATTCCTATGAAGGAAGTTACAGGAGAATGTACCCTGAAGTATTTTATGTTCAAGTACAAGGAAAAAATTCTAGTTAAAGCCTCTCAACTTAGTTTGTTACCCATGCTCATGGTTCCAGCTACCACCTCTACACAAACAGCTCCAAAATGGCAAATGTCCAACCTAATTCTCTGAGCTCTAAAGAGGTGTCACAGGCAGCTCCAATGCAACATTTCCAAAATGAAAGTCATGCTCTCCCCATATCCCAATAACTAGTTCTCCCTCAGTAAACCCCATCTCAGTGAACTGCCCATGTATCCTATCCGTTTCATGAAATCTGAAACCTAGTAATCACTTGACACCTCCTTCTCTCACCCCATATACTATTTATCACCATGTCCTAATAATTTTACCCATAAATTTCCATTTTCTCAGTATATTTCTGCTCATCATGTAAGATTCGTAAGAGGATCAAATAAGCTGGCAAATGATAGTATTTTGGGAAAAAAACAAATGTGAGTAGTCATGTGCCACATAACATGTGTTTGGGCACCTCCCAACCACATATACAACCATGGTCCCATAAGGTTATAACCTAACTGGATATGGCAAACACAACAGCTTCCCACACGTAAAACATGTATCTCATGTCTCTTGTATACAAAGAGATTACACTGCCAGTTGTATAATTGCACAGTAAATATATAACCTATAACACATGTCTTGATAGTCATAATAAACGTCTACGTTACTGGCTTACATACGTACTGTACTGTACTTTCTACCATTGTTTTAATATGAGCTTTCCCTACTTAAATAAAAAGTTTACCGTGTAACAGTGTATGTCTCAACTGGTAGGCAGCAGCACCCAATTTCATGTATCGTGCGTATTGTAGCCTTATTTCTCTTTAATTTTCTTTTGAAAATATTACTGTGAAGTGCATCATGGCTCCCAAATGCAGCAAAACCAGGGCTAGCCATAGCAGCAGCAAGAAGCAAAGGAGAACCACGGCCTCCGCCAGACAGTAGCACAACTAGATGGTGCCCGGCTACCACCACTGACTGCTCTGACAGGGATCACAACAGAGGGTCCCGGACAGAGCTGGAGAAAAATGCAGAACAAAATTCTAACTCACATAAAAAGACCAGAATTATTGGTCTGACAGAAACTGGAAAAACCCGAGAATATGGCCCCCAGACACCCTTTTAGCTCAGTAATGAAGTCACTCCAGAGTTTCACCCTTCAGCCAAAGATTAGACAGCCCCATAAAGCAAAACAAGACAAATGGGGCACAAAAGCCCAAGGACAAGGACTAGAAGGCAGGAGGGGACAGGAAAGCTGGTAACAGGGAACTCAAGGTCAAGAAGGGTGAGTGTTGACATGTCGGGGGGTTGTTAACCAATGTCATAAAACAAATGTGTACTGTTTAATGAGAAACTACTTGTTCTGTTAACCTTCATCTGAAGTACAATAAAAAAAAAATTTTTTTTTTTTAAAGAAGCAAAGGAGAAGTATCAATTTGGAAGTGAAACAAAAGCTATTCCATATAGCTTTGCTAAGTATATAACATGGTGTTCGCACAACGTCCAAATCACAAAACTTTTCTATAGTGGATGTTAAGCAACGCAGGACTATATTAAAACCAAAAAACCAAACCTGTTGCCGTCAAGTTTATTTCAACTCATAGCAACCTTACAGGACAGCATAGAACTGCCCCACAGGGTTTTCAAGAAGCAGCTGGCGGATTCAAAATGCAAACCTCTTGGTTAACAGTCATAGATCTTAACTGCTCTGCCACTAAGGCTCCATGACTGTACTAGTACTCACTAAACTGAAATCTCCTTGAAAGCAGGCACTTTGTCAGACTCATCCTTTTATTTATTCCACACGGTACAGTTAGCACAGTGCTTTGCATGCAGATGGCACTCAGTAAACATGTTGCAATGAATTATTTGCATTGGCTCAATAATCTTCAACTGAAATATTTATGTATTTGATGTTTTATATTTTCCAATCTCTGCCATTGGTTTTGTCTCCTATGAGGCGAGAACTTTAAGTGTAAGTCACCCTGTAAAGTGTCACTACACTAGACACTTTTGATAATTATGATGCTGCTTAGCTAAAGTTAGAAAAGCCTTTGGCTTGGCTTTCCTGAAAACATCTGTTACGGATTTAATTGTGTCCCCCAAAAATATGTGTTGTAAATCCTAACCCAATACTTGCGGGAATAGGGTTTTCTTTGTTGTTAATGCAGCCATATCCGTGTATGGTGTGTCATAATCCAGTCACCTTTGGGACATAAAAGTAGATTAGGCACAGAGAAGTGAACAGAGATGGCGGAAGACAGATGCCATCCCACAGCCACATGAAGATTGCCAAGAAACAGAAGTTGAAAAGAGACAATGACTTTCCTCCAGAGAGAAAGTCTTTCCCTAGAACTAAACTTCTAGCCTTCTAAACTGTGAGAAAAGAAATTTCAATTTGTTAAAGCCACCCACATGTGGTATTTCTGTTACAGCAACACTAAATAACTACTACTATAACCAAACTTTTTCCTCAAGTCCAAATTTCACCTAAAAGAGTCTCACTTCCCAACTGTTCATTTTGAGAGGGAAAAATGTAAATATCACAAGAATACTTCATCAGTTTTAAGTACCCTGAAGGCAGGCAGAAATGATTACTTGAAAGAGTTCCCTATCTCATTTTTGTATCTTGTGATGTGAGCTAAAGTGACAATCTGGGCAGGAACAGGAGCTGGATGGGAAATGAGAAATTATTCACTGTAGCTCAAAGGTTCTCAAACTCTTGCCTTACGTACATTTAATGACTGCCTCGGAATGCAAGATTGTCATCTTGCAAAATCTCACCTTATCCATTCAAAAAAGCTCCCCAGACTAAATTTCCATTTAAATCACAATCTTTATTATAATCTTCATTCAACACTACTTTTCCTTCATTGCATGTTATCACTGGCAATTACATATTTGTGTGATCCTTTGCTTTCAGTCTATTTCCTCCATAAGGGCATGGATCACATCAACTCTGCTGACTGCTGTATTCCCAGTACCTAATATTGGGCCTGACATAGAACTTGAGTTAAACGGCTCTAGCTGAGTAATTAACTGAATGAGCAATGAACTGGTTCTTTACCCTAAACCAGAAATGGTATCCTTCTTTGAGCTCCAGGAGAGCAGGGAAGTACATAAGGAAATGCTACAGATCTTGAGGCTTTAAGATATGACTCACCAAACCCAACAGAACATGATTTTTCCCTCATGATTTCTCCCTTCCTTTCCTCTGTCCAGCTGCCATTCCTTGGAGGGAAGACATTACAGATTCACAATATTTGAGCTTTAAGTTATCCAGTCCAATGTCTTACAAATCTAGTAACTGAGACTCAAAGACACCAGGTGACTTATCACCTTGACCCCCGAGTCCACTGGATCTCTCTGACCTACACCAACCACACTGCCATTCCACAGAATCAAGCTTCTTTATGGAAGAAGAAACCAGGAAGTCTAAAAAGTGTGCCATAGTGACTGGGAAAGCCTTACTCATCCCAAAAGGTGAGGGGCTGCCAGAAAACAAAATAAAGTTTGTGTGACAGACTCCCGTATCACAACACCTCTTCCCTCTATTAATCTTCAAATGTATTTTCAGGAGCAACTCAGCAGCACCCTTCAACTCTCGGAACTAACCTGGGGAAACAAAAAAGCTTGCCATGACCGTGAAAAAAGGTACTGCTAAACTACAAGCTCTCCTGGCCACCCAGACTAAAATCTACTGCAAAAACTATTCAGTCAGCCACCAAGGAGAGGCAGCATAAGATAGTGGTTAGATGCAGAGCTCCAGATTCAGAGAAGTCCCACTGAATTCCAGCTTCTCTTCTTACTAGCTGTGACCTGGGGCAAGTCAAAGTATCCAAGATGCAGTTTCTCCACCTGTAAAATGGGAATAACCACACCCAGACCATTGTTAACAGGGTAGAGACACCGTGCCTGAAGAACTTTAGGCAGTGTACAACACGTAATTGTTGTTAGCTGCCTTTCAGTCACTTCTCATCATGGCAGGCCCCATGTGTGCAGAGCAGAACTGCCCTCCATAGTGTTTTCAAGGCTGTGACCTTTTCAACACAGGTCACGAGGCCTGTCTTCCCAAGAGCCTCTGGGTGAGTTTGAACCGTTCAGCTAGTAGTTGAGCACTTAACTGTCTGCACCACCCAGAGACTCCTATGGCACTTGAAGTTTCAATAAATATCAGCTGTTTGTTATTTTACTCAGCTGTAATCACTTTCACAAGGCCTATTCCCTCTCTAGCTTCTATATAATTTTAAAGATACTGTTGTACCCTTTCCATTTTTGAAGGGCCATACAAACAACAGCTTGCAGCACATTTCCTGGTACCAGATTACCCGGGCAAGGTAGTTCATCTCTCTGTGCCTCAGGTTCCTTATCTGTGAAACGGACCCTGAGAACGCCTACGCCTATGTTAGTAGACACGCCATAAGCGTTACACATCTTATTACCAGTGTGTGATTAGAATACATTTAAGGAAAAGTAAATATACAACTGTCAACCCCTAACATCAGTCTTAATCCGAGTCCCACCACCACGGATCGTGGCCAGAACAAACACCAAGGTCGACTCACCTCACACACACAATTTCTAAGAGAGGACCGCCCCTCCAGCACTGGTCTCTCCGAAATCTCGGGGCTCGATTTCTTCCCACGGACAGAGCCCCGCTCAGGCCGCGTTGAAGCCGATCAAATGAGGTTGCCAGCCCCCGGCCCGCCCCCGCCAACAAAGCACCGGAGCGACCCCGCGCGGCCTACGCGGCCAGGACTGCGGTTCCCCGCTCATGTGGGACTCCGGCCGCGGCACAAATCACCTGCTCCCCGGAACCCACCGCAGGCGTCTCCCACCGCACCGGGCGACTCCTCCCCGGGCCACGGCCGGCCCGGGTCCCCGCGGCCGCCTGTGCGCCTCCCAGGGCTAAGCCCGCGGCGACGTCTGGGACCCAGGCCGTCCCCTGCAGGCCGCCCCCGGTCCACCCACAGCACGCGGAGACCGCACCACCAAACGGCCCAGCGTCCTCACAACGGGCGCCGCACTTACCGCGACGCCGGGGCCCCAGCTGCTTCGGCCTCGGGCCCACCAGGCCTGACTGCACCCCGGGGCATCCACACCCCGCTGCAGCCTCCGGCGACGATGGCGCAGCCGCCGCGGCCGCACTGAGAGGGGGCGAGCCTCCGCTTCCCCGTCCGCCGCCGCCGCCTCTTCCAGCCCCTGCCGCGGCAACAACTGAAGCGTCGTGCCGCAGCGCCGGCAGAACAGCGTCTGTTGAGTCGAACCGCCCGGGACGCGTAGCTCAGCTGGCGCTCGTTCCTTATGCAGAGAGGCCGCCGCCCATTGGCCGGCGGGCGGTGGCGCGTGCCGGTCTGGGCCTATCGAATTCCGGCCGGGAGCGCGGCGCTGGCGGCCCGGGGCGGGGCGGGGTTACTAAGGGTCATTCCGCGGAGCCGCCGCGGAGGGGAGCTGACCGCCGTCGGCGCGGGCGGGGACTGGGCCGCAACTCTACAGGAGGTACGTGGGAGGGGGAGAGGCCGGTCCAGGGAGGTCTGGAGCAGGGCTTCCAGACCCGTTGGGCTGAGACCACCACCAGCCCCCCCAAAAAACAACTACATGCATACTATAAAACTACTTCTATACTGTAAAAATCTTAACATAGGTTATGAAATTTATATGCATCTTATTTTTTCTGTGCTCCAAAGGATTAAATGCGTTTATCATGGTCTAGCACAAATTTCTGTCAAACTTTGTAAAATAAGATGATTTTTGAAAATGATTCGGTCGAAGAGAGGCTCAAAAATTCAAAGCATGTCCAATGCATTATTCTTGTTTGGCTTCCCCTAGCCCAGTAAATGAAGCCATTCTCTCCTAAATGCATTCGATATTTATACAAGTTTGCTATTTGTTTTCAAAGGATAGGTTTACTTCAAATCATTGTTTGGGGACATTCTTCTTAAGCTAAAATAGTTTCTGGATTGTAGAGTTTGCCATCGTATTTCATTTTGGGTACTACACGGTGAAGAAAGAAAAAACCACCCAGCGTAGGTAGACTGTCCACGAGCAAACAAACCAACAACACTGTGACTGAGAAACAACCACAACAGTGCATTATAAGCTTAAATTCAAAAGACTTTCAATACCCTCATTAAGAATAGATTGGACCCTGTTTTATTTAATTGGTCTGTGCACAACGTTATAACATTAAATCAGATTGCATGCCATAGGAAATGAAACTGGGTTGGTTTTGCTTTTATTTTTTAAGTAGTGAAGGCGCTATAATAGCTACTGGAGTAGTAAATCTTGCTCTGATGCGAAACTTTTCTAAGTAGGTGAAAGGTGACATTTATGAGCCAGCATCAGGCAAAAGCAGGGGCTCACTTCCCAAGAGAATCTCAAAATCAGAAGGCAGCCAGAACTTGAACTGGGTGGGGTGATGATGCACTGAGCAAAGAAAGCTCACTCACCTTGGGCATCAGGCCAATTTAGCTACCTAAACTTATGGACTGATGCTTGACTTACGCAACCTGTTCTCCCACTAGAAAATATAGAAGTTCAGTTCCTCATTAACCTGTGAAAATGCTATCAGAGGATACAACCTGAAGATAAGTGAAATGCAGAATTTCTTATCTGAAAAGACAGCTTACATTCAGCTATTTTAGAAGCATTAGTTCCAGAATGGAGCCCTAGTGGCACAGTGGTTAAGAGCTCAGGCTGCTAACCAGAAGGTTGGTAGTTTGAATCCACCAGCCACTCCCTGGAAAATCTATGGGGCTGTTCTGCTCTGTCCTATATGGTTGCTATGAGTTGGAATTGACTCCACAGCAGTGGACTTTGTTTCTTTTTTTTTTTTTTTTTTTTTTTCTTGGTTTAGTTCCAGAATCAGGGAAAGACTTCAGGAAAACCAAGTAACTTCCAAGGGAGGAAAACCAACTCTAAACCTTCCCTTAAATAAGCATAAGGCAGACGAGTAGAATTGCAGCAACATCTTTCTTCATCATGTCTTTCTAGACTACAGACTGGACTGATTTAAAGGTTCCGTGGTGTCATCAAGGACCCAGCTCCTCCCATCTCTTCATTCTGCCATCCTCAGAGTGTCTGCATTGTCTCTCCCTCCATGGTTACAAGATGGCTGCAACTGCTCCCCAACTGGCTCCTTTGCTTTTAAGAGGCCTGTAAGAATCTATCAGGCCCCACTTCTGGGTGATAATGGTTAAGCACTCAGCTGCCACCCAAAACCCACTCAACATCTCCGTGGGATAAAGACGTGCCAATCTGCTTCTGTAAAGATTACAGCCTTGAAAATCCTGTGAGGCATCCTACGAATATATCCTAGAGAAGTAAGAGCTGTCACACAAATACACATGCACACGCATGTTCATTGCAGCATTATTTACAATAACAAAAAGATGGAAACAACCTAAGACCCATCAAAAGATGAATGGATAAACAAACTATGGTACATACACACAATGGAATACTACCCAATGATGAATCTTCGAAACATCTCACAACATGGATGACTCTGTAGGGCATTATGCTGAGTGAAATAAGTCAATCACAAAAGAATAAATACTGTATGAGACCACTATTATAAAAATTCATGAAAAGGTTTACAAACGGAAAGAAACAATCTTTGATAGTTATGAAGGAGGGTTGAGGTGGGGAGGGAAAAACACTTAACTAGACAATAGATAAGTGATACCTTTGGTGAAGGGTAAGTCAGTACACAATACTGGGGAAGTCAGCACAACTTGACCAAGGCAAAGTCATAGAAGCTCCATAGACACATCCAGACTCCCTGAGGAACCAAATTACTGGGCTGAGGGCTGGGGACCATGGTCTCAGAAGACATCTAGATCAATTGGCATAACAAAGTTTATAAAGAAAACGTTCTACATCCTACCTTAGTGAGCAACGTCTGGGGTCTTAAAAGCTTGTGAGTGGCCATCTAAGGTACACGTACTGGTCCCACCCTATCTGGAGCAAGGGAGAATGAAGAAAACCAAAGACACAAGGGAAAGATTAGTCCAAAGGACTAATGGACCACAACTACCACAGCCTCCACCAGACTGAGTCCAGCACAGCTGGATGGTGCCTGGCTATCACCACCAACTGCTCTGACAGGGATCACAATGGAGAGTCCCAGATAGAACTGGAGAAAAATGTAGAATAAAATTCAAACTCACAAGAAAAGACCAGACTTACTTGTCTGACAGAGACTGTAGAAACCCCAGGAGTATGGCCCCCAGACACCCTTTTAACTCGATACACCATGGACTGCCAGAAGAACAAACAAATCTGTCTTGGAAGAAGAACAACCAAAATGCTCTTTGGAAGCAAGGATAGTGAGACATCATCTCACGTGCTTTGGACATGTTATCAGGAGGGACCAGTCCCTGGAGAAGGACATCATGCTTGGTAAATTAAAGAGTCAACGAAAAAGAGGAAGACCCTCAACAAGATGGATTGACACAGTGGCTGCAACGATAGGCTGAAGCATAACAATTGTGAGGATGGCACAGGCTAGGGCAGTGTTTTGTTCTGTTGTACGTGGGATCACTATAAGTTGGAACTGACTCTATGGCACCTAACAACAACATAAAATATACAATAACATATGTAGTTCAACCACGTATACAAGACTAAATGGACACACCAGTCCAGGGACAAGGACAAGAAGGCAGGTGGGAACAGGAAACCTGGATGAATGGAAACAGGGAACCAAGCTCGAGAAAGGGAGCATGTTGACACGTCACGGGGTTGGCAACCAATGTCACAAAACAATACGTGTATTAATTGTTTAATGAGAAATGAATTTGCTCTGTAAACTTTCACCTAAAGCACAATTTTAAAAAAAGACCCTATGGGGCAATTTTACTCTATCACATGGGGTCGCTGCCAGTCAAAATTGATGCAACAATATCTAACAACAACATGGATCCTATAGTTATATGGCTGTTGCTGCTTCTCTGCCATAAAGTAGATCCTTTGGATCCAATGTTATACAAGATTTCATGGTGGCAGATCAGCCCTCAGGTTGTAGTACTAGCAAAGCACTGTGGGCAGGAACAGCAAACTCATACCCTCATTACATATCAGCCCTAGTAAGGGTAAATCAGAATCCCTGGGTGATGCAAACTGTAATGCTCTCAGCTGCTTGGAAGAAAGGCCTGGCGATCTACTTCCGAAAAATCAGCCATTGAAAACTCTGTGAAGCACAGTCCTACCCTGATATACATGGGTTCACCATGAGTCAGAATTGACTCAACAGCAACTGAGTAAGAACAAATCACTACCTTAAGCTCTGAAGTAGAAAGTCACCATGTTATCAGCATATACTGGGCAGGTGAATGGCAAGGGGATATGAGCAGTGCACCAACATCATCTGCTATAGGTGGAAAATCAACAGTGTTGGAACTTATCCTTTAGTTTAAAAAAAAAAAAGAAAACTGGAATATATTTCAAGGACTTTCTCAGTTACTGAATTTAAAAAAAAAAAAGAATCTGGAGAACAATTTTAAAAAGCCCTCTGGCCAAATGTAACTCTCTTGTCTTTCTAGGAAGTCCTTCTTTTCAACCCAGGTTTTGACTTTGGAAGGGATTATATTATTATTACTAGCTGTCCCCAACTCCTGAGGACCCCAGGCACAATGGAATGAAATGCTGTCCAGTCCTGCACGATCCTCATAATCAGTTGTGGATTGAACCATAGGGTTTTCACTGACTGATTTTCAGAAGTAGATTGCCAGGCCTTTCTTCCTAGTCCATCTTAGTCTGAAGCTCCACTGAAACCTGTTCAGCGTCATAGCAACATGCAAGCCTCCACTGAGTTGGATGGTGGCTATGCATGAGGTGCACTGGCAAGGAATGGAACCCAGGTCTCCTGCATGGAAGGTGAGAATTCTACCACTGAACTACCAAAGCTCAGAAGGGGTGCATATGGTTGATCATGAGGTGACAGATGTCAGAGTGGGATTCCTTCCCATCCCCTCTCGACTTTCTACAGATCTCTAGGGTTGATGGTGCCTGGCTACCATTACTAAACGCTTTGATCAAGTACTCAATAGATGGATCCTGATGAAAAGGGAGAAAAGTGTGGAACAGAATTTCAAATTCTTATGGAATCCAGAGTTACCGAACCCAGTGAGACCGAAAGTGCCCTGGTATATATTGCCCTGAGATGTTCTTTAAACCCTGAACAGAAACTATCCCTTAAAGTTTTAAACCAAACACCAGTTTAGCCCAATTAGTGAAGAATATTTGCCCTGAGCATTGCCCTCTTTAAAAGGATTGTCAACATGAGATCAAATCGGCAACAGTAACTCTAAAGCATAGAGAAGCCCCAGGCGGTGAGTCTAAATTAATGGCGGCGAAGTAATTTGAGAAACAATAGTGAGGACGGTGACACAAGCCGAAGAATGTGTCACTGAATTGTACGTGTGGAAATTGTTGAATGGGGGGATGTTTTGATGTGTATGCTTTCACCAAAAATAAGAAAACAATCTTTTTTTCTTCATTTTGGGTGGAGATTCTCCTGCAGCCTTCAGTATACTGTATCGTTTAAACACTCTCTGTCAATAAGTTCTTTCTTCAATTTAATGCCATTAAATTTTGTTCTCCTCTATTTAATGATTAAGAACTGATCAGCCTTCTCTTTTAATAATACTTCCCCATTCATAAAATAAAGTCCCCTTTTGCCTTCTCTTTTCCAGGCTAGACAAGCCTTTTTTTTTTTTTTTTTTTTAAGTCCTTTCCCATAAGGCCTGTTTTCTATCCCTTTAATCATGTTTATTGCTCTTCTCCCTTCTTCATCATTTGGAGGACAGAATAGAATACCTACACTTTAAGAAGGACCTGACAATTGTAAAATGTACTAAAAAGATCTATTCCCAGTCCTTACCATTACTGTCGTAGTCATCTAGTGCTGCTATAACAGAAATACCACAAGTGGATGGTTTTAACAAAGAGAAATTTATTTTCTCAAAGTCTAGTAGGCTACAAGTCCAAATTCAGGACCTCAACTCCAGGGGAAGGCTTTCTCTCTCTGTCGACTCTGGAGGAAGGTCCTTTTCATCAGTCTTCCCTTGGTCTGGGAGTTTCTCTGCACAGGAACCTCAGGTCCAAAGGATGTGCTCTGCTCCCGGCACTGCTTTCTTGGTGGTAGGAGGTCCCCCACTCTCTGCTTGCTTCCCTTTCCTTTTGTCTCTTGTAAGATAAAAGGTGGTGCAGGCCACATCCCACTCCCTTTACATTGGATCAGGGATGTGACCTTAGTAACGGTGTTACAATCCCACCCTAATCCTCTTTAACATAAAATTACAATCACAAAATGGAGAACAACCACACAATACTGGGAATCATGGCCCAGCCAAACTGATACACACATTTTTTGGGGGACATAATTCAATCCATGACAATCAGAATTCCAAGTAGATAACCTAAAATTAATTAGACTTTTAAAGTAACAACATATACTTTTTCATTCCCGGTTCATTTTGAGTGATGATAATTCTCATTTAAGGTTTGTCAAGTCAATTCTAACTCATAGCAACCCTACAGGACAGAGCCCCGTAGAATTTCCAAAGCTGTAGTTTTTATGGGAGCAGACTGTCACATCTTTCTTCGGAGGAGCGGTTGGTGGGTTCAAACTGCTGACCTTTTAGTTATCAGCTGAACACTTAACCACTGTGCCACCAGGATTCCTTTTCCCAGTTAAGGCAGTGAACATTTACTAGGTATACACTCATATTTAAAATTTCTTCAAATCCATTGTTGGGCTTGTTTGATGGCTGGTCCTTGTATGGGTTTCTGCATATATAGCTCTTTATATTAACTTTACTAAATCTTCTCTGTAATTTATCAATTAATTTGAAGTCACTTTCCACCTTATAAGTACATATGTAAAGAACCCTGAGTTCAGGGAGGTTTATTAAACTCCTCAAAACAGTTGCTTGTCTATTATATTTTAAACACGTTCTGGAATAAAGACTCAATATATTTGATTTTTTAAAAAATCTAGATGTTTCAGCTAGTTTGGCTGCTTGTATCAGAGAATGCAAAATAACAGTGGCTGAAACATATAAGGGTTTTTATTCCACATTTTTAAAAAATCTGGAGCTAGGTAGTCCCAGGCCAGTATGGCAACTCCATGAAATCATCAAGGACCTGGATGCTTCTCTCCTTCTGTTCTGCTATCCTCAGTGTATGTAACTTCCACACTGTATGTCCAAAAATAGCTGCTGGAGCTCCAGCCATCACTTCTGCATTTCAGGCATCAGGAAGGAAGAAGAGAAGAATGCAAAGGAGATGCAAATTCCTTAAGTCATTCTCCCCACATAACACTTCACTCCATTTCAATGATTAAGAATGTCATCACTTAAAAAGGGTACTAGAAAATGTAATTTCCTAAATGCACACATTGCCATTTAAGTAAAATCAGCGTTCTGTTACTAGCCTGAAGGTGAAAATTATCATTGGGTAAGCAACTGACAGTCATTGGACACTCAATAAGTTGGGGCAGCTGATGGAACCCACAATATGACGGGCACTGAAATACTTCCCTTTAACCTAATGATGGGAATCCCTGGGTGGTACAAATGGTTAAACCCTCCATTACTAGCCACAAGGTTGGTGGTTAGAATCCACTCGGAAGATCTGCTCCCAAAAGATCATAGCCTTGAAAACCCTATAGATCTGTTGTACTCTGTGCACATAGCGTCATCGTAAATCAAGACTGACTCCAACGGCAGGTAACAGCACAACAACCAGTGATGCTCAAGTTCTTTCCTAGGACCAATGAAAGTGCCCGTTTGTTTATCCCTTTGATTTAGAAAGTTGTGACAATAGAGAGCTACTGGTCTGCATTCTTCTGACGATGACGAGCCTTCATCTAATTGTGAAATAAATAAATAATACCTGGGTCTTCTCCAGAATTGTCAGTCTTAATTCCTTTCAAACCTTCTTACTGAACTTACTTCTCACTTCTTTCATCCTTTTTATTCTTTTCTCTGGACCTGCTATACTTCTTCTACATTGTTATAAAATGTTTGAAGCCAAGGTTGGACACAGTGCTCTAATTCATCAAGCATTAATTCAACAAATACTTAAGTGCTAAACACGTGGGGTTGCCGTGAGTCAGAATTCACTGGACAGCGACGAGGTCCCAGACATAAAGGTACTGTGCTAGATGCTGCAGATATAGCACTAAACTGAGAAAGGAAAGGTCCTGACCCTCAAGGAGCTTATATTCTAATATGTAAGAAAATTATGATAAATAAATGAAAATAATAAACCAACAAGATAACTTCTGAGTCAAAAGTGCCCTTGGGACATTTAAATAGGATAACTGGAAGGAAGGAGGAATGGAAGCAATTTTAGATAGAGAAGACAACTCTGAGAGGGGACATTTAAGCTCTAATGAAGAACTGGATGACACTGATAGTGGGAAAATCCAGCTCTCAAGGAACATATTCTTGGAACATGTGGACTTGACCTGGCATTTTTAGGAATCCTTCCTAATTTGCAGAACTCATAAATGTAACAGGAAACTCAATCCTATCACGTAAAGATCCATTAATTCTTATTTTACCGTTTAAGGCCTAACTCAAATGTCAAGCGCTCTGTGAAGCTCCCAGGCAAAATTACTTGCCCCGTTTTCTGTGTGTTTTGTTCATACTATTGATTTATCAGTTAGGCCTCTGTATTCGTGTCCTAGGGCTGCTGTAAGAAATACCACAAACTGGGTGGCTTCACACAGTATAAATTTATTCTCTCACAGGTCTGGAGGCTAGAAGTCCAAAATCAAGGCATCAGCAGGGCCATGCTTCCTCTGAAGGCTCTGGGGAAGAATCCTTCCTTGCCTCTTCCAGCTTCTGGTGGTTGCTGGAAATCCTTAGCATTTTTTGGCTTGTAGCTCTGTCACTCCTATCTCTGGCTCCATCATCACATGCCCTTCTTCCCTGTATCTCTCTCTGTGTCTCTGTGTGTCCTTGCCTGTTCTTATAAAGATGCCAGTCATACCGGATTGACGGCCCATTGTAATCCAGTATGACCTCATCTTAACCAATTAATGTGCAAAGGCCCTTTTTACAAATGCCACATTCTGAGGTTCTGAGTGGACATGAATTTGGGGGGAAGACTATTCAACACAGTACAGCCTCTTTAGGTTACAAGGAATACAAATACAAAGCCAACTGACGTAAGCAAATGGAGTTTTTTGGCTCATTAAAGATTAAACCATTCAGGAATATATCTGACTTCAGGGGCAGCTTGATACAGGCCCCAAAAGACAGCAGAAAGAGCAATTTTGATCTCTCCACTCTCAGCCTTTGCTTCCTTGTGTTGGTGTTTGCTCCCTCCTGAGGCCACAGATGGTAGCTAGAAGCCTAGAGGTCCAATCACATGCCTATCCCACCGGAAATTCAGATACCATTCCCAGAAATCTCATTTCCTCTTGTCTAGGTGTGTGCCCCTCCTTGCCCAGTTTCTGGATAGGACAGTATGCTCTGTCTGACCAAGCCTGACTCACTTGCTCCACCCTTGATTGTTAGAGTAAAATTCAGGAGCCCACACCCCAAAGCACCGAGAGAACATGTTGGGAAGGTGGGGATAGATTCCCGATGAGGAAATCAGTGTGTAGTTATTGGCAAGATGAAAGAGAACAGAAACATCAGATGGCAACTACCATGAGCTTGGTGCTTCTAGTGCTGTGTGATAGTCAGTTGTATTTCTCTTTCTTTCACTCTATGATGAGCTGTTTGAGAACAAGAAGTACGTCTTCTTTATCCTTTCATCCCCGAGATCTACCCAATGTGCTGGTAGGTACAATGAATGCCTGCACCAAGTAGCAGCTCAATAAACATTTGTTGAATTCAACTATTGAACACTGTAAACCAACCCAAACAAATTACGGTTGAGTCGATTCCGACTCATGGCGACCCCGTGATTTACCAAGTAGAACTGTGCTCCACAGGGTTTTCAAGGCTGTGACCATTTGGAAGCAGATTGCCAGAACTTTCTTTCGAGGCACCTCTGAGTGGATTCAAACTACCAACCTTTTGGTTAATAGTCAAATGCTTTAACCATTTACACCACTCAGGTACTCCTTTGAATACTGTACATGTGTATGTTTACGGGAGTATATCAGCTCTACTATTCTGATATTTACAGTACACTAACACCCTCGTGGTCCAGTGGTTAACTACTCAGCTGTTAACTGAAAGGCTGGTGGCTCGAACCCAACAGCTGCTCCACAGGAGAAAGGTGCAGTTGGCTTCCATAAAGATTACCGCCATCAAGTCTGTTCTGACTCGTAACCACCCTATGTGCAATAGAGTGAAATACCGCCCTGTCTTGTACCATCCTCACATTCATTGTTTTGTTTGAACCCATTGTTCCAGCCACTGTCAATTCATCTTTTTGAGGGTCTTCCTCTTTTTCACTGACCCTCTGCTTTACCAAGCATGATGGCCCTCTCCAGGGACTGGTCCGTCCTGATAACATGTCCAAAGTACGTGAGACGATGTCTCGCCATCCTCACTTCCAAGGAGCATTCCAGCTATACTTTTTCCATGACAGATTTGTTTATTCTGCTGGCAGTACAGGTATATTCAATATTCTTCACCAATACCATAATTCAAACGCATCAATTTTTCTTCAGTCTTCTTTATTCATTGTCCGGTTTTCGCACGCCTATCAGTGACTGAAAATACCACGGCTTCGGTCAGGCACACCTTAGTACTCAAAGTGACATCTTTGCTTTATAATACTTTAAAGAGGTCTTTTGCAGCAGACTTGCCCAATGCAAAAAATACGTCCTTTGATTCCTTGACTGCTGCTTCCATGGGCGTTGATTGTGGATCCAAGTAAAATGAAATCCTTGACAACTTCAATATTTTCTCAGTTACAGACACATTAAAGTTTGAGAATCTCTGGTCTACTGCAATAGATCTCTATATATAGAGATATAATAGCAGCCACATATATAATTTTAAATTTTCAGGTATAGTGAATTTTAGTAATATATTTTTATATAACCCAATATATCTGAAATATTATCATTTCAACTTGTCATTGATACAAAAATTATTAATGAGATACCTTTTTGGGGTACTAATCTTTTTAATTCAGTGTTTATTTTATACGTGCAGTACATATCAGTTTGGACTAGTCTCTTTTATGGTGCTCAATAGTCACCTATGGCAGCTACTGTATTAATCAGGGCAGCTCTAGACTGTAAAATGCATGAAAACAACCTGTTTTGCTCACTACTATATCCTAGTGCCTAGCACAGTGCCTGAGGTGTAGTAGGCACTCAATAAATGTTTGTTAAATTTATAAATTTGGGGATAATATTTAAAATGTTTAACCAACACAGTAGAGGCACCAACCAAACAGAATAGGCACTTCTATCAGTCAAAACCAACACAGGATGAAAACTACCAGTACTGCCACATTGGTGAGAACTGGCAGAATATCAGGCAGAATTGGTCCAATCCCTTGATTTCTGAAATGAAAACATGGGGTCAAAACAGGGAAGTGACTTGTTCAAAGTCACTCATCCCCTATTGCAAAAACTAGGTTCAGATAATTAGGACTCCACCCCCAACCCAGAGCTAAAAAAACAGACAAACAAACCCATCTGAGTTCATTCTGAGTCATTCTGACTCATAGTGATGCTACAGGACAGAGCAGAACTGCTCCATAGGGTTTCAAAAACCTTTATCGAAGCAGAATGCCATATCCTTCTTCCACAGAGTGGCGGGTGGGTCTGAACCCTGACCTTTTGGCTAGCAGCTGAGCACTTAACCACTGTACCACCAGGCTCCTTACCCCAGAGCTACTTCTACTATGTTCATTCATTAGTGAGTACCTACTGTGTGCAAAAACATTGTATGCTAGGCCCAGAGGGGGAGGAGATAAGAAGAATGAGGTATTCATGCTCTTCCAAGAATACCCCAGCCAATTAAGAGCATTTTCACACTCACTTGGACTGAAAATCCAGCTCAAGCTGATTTAAACAACAATGGCATTTACTGAGTCGTGTAACTGAAACCCTAGAGGTGGAGTTCATTTCTGGTGCAGCATCGTCCAGGTTCACCCATCGGTAGTGTCCTCATGAGTTCTGCTTCTCTGGGGCTGTCTTCTTTCCTGAGGTGCCTTCCTTATCCAAGGCTACAGCAGCTCTAAACCACTTTTCCTCAAATCACCAAATCAGGCAGAAGAAAGCAAGCCTCCGTTTTTCAGAAGTCCCAGGAAACATCTGCTTGAGTCTTGTCGGCCCTTTGGATTAACCTGTTAACCTCAAACCCGATCTTTGTGTACGAGAGATAAATTACTCTGATTGGCTTAAGTTAATCAGGGCCCATCCCTAGAGCTGGGAGTGGGATCAACAATGGAAGCAATATGTAGGCTAAAAGTGGGGAAGATCTCAAGAAAACTTACCTCAGATGAGGGAAGAAGAAGGCTAGGGGAACAAAAAAATAGCATCTACTACAGGAGCTGTTCTTTAATCTTTTTTTATTTTACTACCCCATTTTCAGGAAGGTCAAAATTAATCCAAAATACCTTCCCCTATCTACTTTCTCTCCCTTTTATTTATTTTTCATTCACTCACTCATTCATTCATTCATTGATTTCCTTCTTTTCTTCTCTTTCCACCCCATCAAAAATGGAAGCATCAGGACAGAAGTGAGAGTTAAAATCAAAGTCAAAACACAGAGATTCGTTTTACTCCTTCCAAACTTGACTACTGAAAAACTTAATCATTTGTACTTTTCTTACCATTATAGTTTTTGTCCATAAATTTTTAACAAAGATGTGCTATCATACTCCAATTTTTTAAATATAAACTACTTGTGAAGGCTGTTTACTTGCATCTTGCTATTATTCCTGCTCATACTGAATCTCTAATGTTCTTGTGAATGCTTCTAGGATCCATACACAGGTATAAAAACATTTCATGTTTTTTGTCTTTTCTTTGTCATTTTTATTCCACAACACCCTAATATTCATTTTCATAACATTCCTTGCTTAAAAGCATGTTTCTCTGGGCCACATAAACCAGCTACTTCATCAGCCTGAGATCGGAAGAACTAGATGGTGCCTGGCTACCACCAATGAACGTCCTGACAGGGAACACAACAGAGGGTCCCTGATGGAGCAGTAGAACAATGGGATGCAGAACTCAAATTCTAGTAAGCAGGTCAGACTTAATGGTCTAAGACTGGAGGTGCCCCGGAAAGCACAGCCCCTGGTCTCTCCATCACCCCAGAACTAAAACAATTTCCAAGGCCAACTCTTCAGACAGGGATTGGACTGAACTGGACATAAAGTGATACTTGTGAAGAATGTGGCTCTTAGACAAGTAGATACAAGAGACCAAAGGGGCGGCTTCTGTCCAGAGGTGAGATGGGAAGGCAGAGAGAGTTAGCAGCTGGTTGAATGTTCATGGGGAATCAGTGGCGGAGGGGGGGAGTGTGCCATTGCAGAATGGGGTGAGCAGTTGGGGTCTCATAACAATGTATGCAAAAAAAAAAAATTCTGTATGGGAGACTAACTTGAAATGTAAACTTCATTTAATTAGAACAATAAAAAAAAAGAGTGTTTCTCAAACTAGTATAAAATGTGGAAATATCAAAACGGTAACTAAAAGTCTAGCAAGAGTACCTTAATTTACTCCACCTGGGGAAACTCTGGTGGTGCAGTAGTTAAGTGCTCCGGCTGCTAGTGGAAAGGCTGGCAGTTCAAATCCACCAGGCGCTCCTTGGAAACCCTGTGGGGCAGCTCTACCCTGTCCTATAGGGTAGCTATGAGTTGGAATCAACTCGACAGCAGCGGGCTTGGTTTTTGGTTTTTGGGTACAAAATAGCTTTAATGAGAACTTGAAAGGACCTGTGACTTTAGTGCCTTGTTACTTAAAATATGTGCCCTGGATCAGCTGCATCAACCTCACCTGGGAGTTTATTAGAAATGCAGAGTCTCCGGCCCTCCCCAGACCTAAGGAATCAGAGTCTGCATTTTAGGAAGATCCTCAGGTGGCAGTTCCTTCTACCACCAAATGTGGATGTACTTGCTGCTTATGCCAAACGCCAGGCACAGGACGATGAAAACGACTGGCCCAGAGAATAGATATAGCATCTCTGGTTTCTAATGCCTTGGCTCAATGAACAGGGACTCAATGAAGCATTCCACCGATGGAGGAAGAGCTGGGAGGAGGTGGAGAGACTTGAAGTTTATCCGTGGCTATTCCCTACTCATCCAAAAAGCAGGAGCTCCTGCCACCCCTGATCATCTGCACTAAATTTAAAAGTTTAAAAGAACCAATCTTCTCGAAAAGTGGCGTCTAGCCTTGCAAAAAACCTTTCAGCCCCTCCCTTCCAGGCCTAGCTGAGTGATGCAAGCCAGTACCCGCAAGATCAGAAATGCATCCCAGCTTCATTTTTTTTTTTTTTTTTTGACTCGTGCTGTTAATTCAAGAAAATCAAGTAATTCACCACACGTTGGTTTTAACTACAAAATCACAAAATTTCACCCGCTTTTCAATCAGCTACTTTTAGCAAGGGCAGAAAGTAGAAAATCACCAAATGAACAATTGGTGAGAATTTTTTGGTTTGGGTAAGTGTCCTAGTCATCTCGTGCCACTGTTAACAGAAATACCACAAGTGGGTGACTTTAACAAACAGTTTATTCTCTTATAGTGTAGTAGGCTAGAAGTCCGAATTCAGGGGCCAGCTCCAGAGGAAGGCTTTCTCTCTCTGGTGGCTTTGGAGGAAGGTCCTTGTCATCAATCTTCTCTGGGTCAAGGAGCTTCTCAGCTCAAGGACCCCGCATCCAAAGGACACGCTCTGCTCCTGGCACTACTTTCTTGGTGGTATGAGGTCCCCTGTCTCTCTACTTGCTTCTCTCTTTCATATCTCAAAAGAGATTGACTCAAGATACAACCTAATCTTGTAGATTGAGTCCTGCCTCATTAATAACTGTCTCCAATCCTGCCTCATTAATATCATAGAGGCAGGATTTATAACACATAGGAAAATCACATCAGATGACAAAATGGTAGACAATCACACAATGCTGGGAATCATAGCCTAGCCAAGTTGACACACATTTTAGGGGGACACAGTTCAAGCCATAACAGTGAGATACCTCAGTATATTGTTGGTGTTATTGTTAGCTTCCATCAAGTCAACCCTCAGCTCATGGCTACTCCATATGTTACAGAGGACAACTGCTCCATAGAGTTTACTTGGCTGCAATCTTTCTCTTTTCTTTTAATTTATGTTTATTATACTTTAGGTGAAGGTTTACAGAACAAATAGTTTCTCATTAAATAGTCAGTACACATGTTGTTTTATGATACTGGTTAACAACCCCACGACATGTCAACATTCTCCCTTCTCAATCTTGGAGGAACTTCTTTTCTGGTAAAATCTACATAGCCAAGGATACACCATTTCAAAAATTTCTACATGTACAATTCAGTAACAGCGATTACGTTCTTCCAGTTGTGCCACTATTTTCACTTTAGATGAAGGTTTACAGAATAAAATAGTTTCTCATTAAACAGTACACGTATTGCCCTATGATAATGGTTAACAACCCCACTACATGTCAACACTGTCCTTACTCAAGCTTGGGTTCCCTATCACCAGCTTTCCTGTAACCCTTCTGCCTTCTAGTCCTTGTCCCTGGACTGCTGTGCCACATTAGTCCTGTTTTGTTTTATGGGGCTGTCCAATCCCTGGCTGAATAGTGAACCTCAGGGGTGACTTCACCACTGAGCTAGAAGGGTGTCCGGGGGCCATACTCTTGGGGTTTCTCCAGTCTCTGTCGGGCCAGTAAATCTGGTTTGTTTTGTGTGTGTTAGAATTTTGTTCTACGTCCTTCTCTAGCTCTGTCCAGAACCTTCTGTTGTGATCCTGGTCAGAGCAGTCAGTGGTGGTAGCCAGGCACCATCTCGCTATACTGGACTCAGTCTGGTGGAGGCCGTGGTAGTTGTGGTCCATTAGTACTTTGGACTCTTTTCCTTGTATCTTGTTTTCTTCATTCTCCCTTGCTCCTGAAGGGGTGAGACCAGTGGAGTATCTTAGATGGCTGCTCACAAGCTCTGAAGATCCCAGATGCTACTCACCAAGGTAGAATGTAGAACATTTTCTTGATAAACAGTGTTATGCCAATTGAGCTAGATGTTCCCCAAGACCATGGTCCCCATGGCTGCAATCTTTACAGAAACAGTTTGCCAGGCCTTTCTTCTGTGGAGCCACTGGGTGAGTTCAAACCACTAACCTTGAACTGCTTGCACCACCCACCCTCCCACCTTAAAATAAACCCTTTCTATTATCACGAATCGACTCAATGGCAATGGGTTTGGGTTGGTGGTCTATTATCACTATTCCACCATCCATCTGTCAGTTTGTACTGTGGTGACTTGTGTGTTGCTATGATGCAGGGTCACTCATGATAGACAGGTTTCAGCAGAGCTTTCACACTAAGACAGACTAGGAAGAAAGGTCTGGTGATCTACTTCCGAAAATCAGCCAATGAAAACTCTATGGATCACAACAGAATATTGTCTGATATAGTGCTGGAAGATGAGCCCCCTAGGCTGGAAGGGACTCAAAATACATAATGGCTGCAGCAAAGAACTCAAGCATGAAGATGGTACAGGACTGAGCAATGTTTCATTCTATTGTACGTGGAGTTACCATGAGTCGGAGCCTTACAACAGCTAATAACAACATTCAAACCAATAACAAACCCGTTGCCCTCAATTCCAATTCATAGTGACCCTATAAGACAGAGTAGAGCTTCCCCATAGGGTTTCCAAGGAGCGGCTAGTGGATTCGAACTGCTGACCTTTTGGTTAAGCAGCCAAGCTCTTAACCACTGTGCCATTAGGGCTAATAACAACATTACCACTATTAAAAGAGCTCTAAAAAAATAATAATCTTCTTCAGTACTTTCTGTTTACTGAAGTAATGATGTGAGAAATACACTCTCGAAGGGGATGAAACATTTGGTACATGAAATTTCAGGGCTCTACTTCAATCTGTTCCATCACTCTAAAATTCTAGCTAGATCATTTATAAAAGATTATCTCTACCATGGACATCTGTTGTATTGTCTGCCCAGCAACCCTTCCCCCACTTTATCTATTAAAAGCAATCCCTTTCCCTTTGGGGAACTACCCTCCTCATTTTGTGTGTTTGTGGTGGAACCAAATTTTTCCCACACTGGCCAGAGCAGTGATGACACAACCCAACCTGCCGATCAGAACATCCCATCCCGCCTAGCCTACAGCTGCCTGGCTCCGCGTCCACTCTCTCCCAGAAGCCATCAAGTCAACACACACAGAGAAGAGCCCAGGAAGGAGAAGGGGTGAGAACTCCCAGATCTAGTGGTGCTTGCAGTCACTGCCCGCCCCTATTCTTTCAAGTAAAATGAGTCAGCTTGTGTGTGTATTTGCTAAAGCTAGTTTGAGGTCAATAACAACTGAAATTTCCTGATCTGCAAACAAGAATGAACGAGGGATTTCCAAACGAAATTCATTGAAAGAGAAGGAAGGTATTTTGTTAGAATTATGACATTGTGGTTGCATGTTTATTAAGCAAACATTTATACAAGGCACTGTGCCATTTCCTGTATTTTCAGAGTCATTTACTGGTAACCTGGTATATATATTTTGCATATATATTCTATCATTGTGTTTTGACATATTTTCTAGCATCCTGTCTCTATAAAGCAGGGATCCTAGGCTTCCTTTTCTTCTTGCACTAGGCCAGTCAAGCTAAGGCGTCTAAGCGAGTACAGCAAAAGGAAAGCATAAAACAGTGCTTCCTTCTGGACAGATCTGCCTTGAATCACTCGCTCCTTTTCTGTCCTGGTTAACTGGATGGATAGTGTGACATTTCCATCGATTATTCTCTAAATTGGGGACAGTTGTGGTTCAGTGGTAGAATTCTTGCTTTTCATGTGGGAGATCTGGGTTCGAGTCCCAGCCAATGCACCTCACGTGCAGACACCACCCATCTGTCAGTGGAGGATTGCATGTTGCTATGAGGCTGAACAGGTTTCAGTGAAGCTTCCAGTCTAAGATTAGGAAGAAAGGCCCAGCAATCTACTTCCAAAAATCAGCCAGTGAAAACTGTCTGAATCACAAATGTGATCTGCAACCAGTCACCAGGATGGCGCAAGACTGGATAGCATTTCATTCTGTTGTGCAGGGGTTGCCATGAGTTGGGGCCAACTCAACAGAAGCTAACAAACAAAACAAAATTTTCTAAACCAAAATGTTAGGATGGAAAAATAGCACTCATTTATTGAATAAATGTTATATATACACATATTTTTTTTAAGTCATTTCTCCATTGTATGGAAGAAAACACCAAGACTTTGTTATGTACCTTCTTGAGATCCTGAAACTAGAGAGTGATAAAACCTGGACACATGCCCAGGCCTATCTGACTTCCTAGCCTGTGATTTTCCCCACAGCACTTCATTGCTTCCCAGGGAATGGGGCAGCACTATCAGTCACCCTGATGGTGTGTTTTATATCACACTAAATGCCCATGTGTTCAAATAGTTTGGAAGTGTTTGGTGTTCCTTAAGCCTCAGTGTAAGATAGTTAGCAAGTTAAGTAAATAATAGTAAGATTGAGCCTGAATTGAATGAAAGTCAAAATAGAAAGAAAATGCATTCTGCCTCCCTCCTTCCCCGCCCCCCCCCCAAAAAAATTTAAAAAAAAAAAATGTTGACTGCTGGGAGAGAGGAAACACTAATGAAGAAGGAGAAAAATGTCAGGACGAGGAATTTCCGCCAGATGAAAAAGAGAGTTTCAAAGGAGAATCATTCATCAAAGACCATCCACCTCAAGTGTGAAAAAGGCAGCACGAGGGTGTCTGACTTCCTCTAACTTCAGAAGCAGGAGGAGAATCACCATCAGCATCAGCCCAAGGCAGATTCCCATGAGACAGAAGTCAGACGTACCTCCTCTCTCCAATTTTTTTTACCAATTCTGACACCGGCCATCCCTCCCACAGCACTCTCTATTTCTCTGCTGGGTTCGATGATTCATTACAATGGCCACACAGAACTCACAGACCATACTCACAGTTATGGGGTTTATTAGGAAAGTAATAGGTTACAATTCAGGATCAGGAACAACTCAGGATACAGCTCTTTGATCAGGACAGCTTCCTAGCCATACCCACAGGCAGGACTCTCTCTGGCCCTCATCTCCTCGGGCCCTTAGTCCCTCAGCCCAGCCTCTGCCCTGCTCAGGCAAGTGTTACAAAGATCTTTATTTCTTCCAGTAAGTACCCAGGGCACCCCAGTCTACCAGAAAACCTCCTGCCTGAAGGTGCTTAGCTCTCTTGCTCTGTGGGTTGGCATGTCCACTGTAAATGCCTTGCTCCTAGGGCCGGGCAGCCCACCACGCCATCTCGTACCAGTTTCCTGGTTCTGCTGCTGCCATTTCTCTGCTGTTATTTCTCTCTGTCTTGTGCCGTCTCTGGTGTTACAACCCTCTCTCTCTCTCTCTCTCTCTCTCTCTCTCTCTGTCTCCTGGGTCTAGGAGGTTCTCAGCACAGGGGCCCCAAGTCCCACGCCCTAAGACTAGCAGGATGACAAAACTGATCAATCCCCTCATTAGGGTTCCATACACCTTATTTTCATGGTCCCACCCCTACAGGGGTTCCATGCACCTTACTCGCATTCTTAGAAGGCTGTCCAATCCCCCTGGTGGGCCACATGCATCTTATTTGCATAGTCTCATGCAATCACTACAAGACCATGAATGGCTAAAAGGGCCATACTAAGTAATTCACCGCATCACATCAAGCAACATCGTTAGCACATAGGGAGAAAAAAAAAGATATCTAGTTTAATTTATCTAAAAAAGGTAACAATTCACATTGTGGTTTAAAAAAAAAAAAAAAACCAAGCATTAAATAGCAATTAGGAATTGAAAAAAAAAAAATAGATAGTCCCATTACTGCCACTAACAATGATCCACCTAGCCTGAAGACTTGAGACGCAGGGCTAGAAAAATTCAGAAGTCAAAGGTTTACTTTCAGTGTGGTCCCACTCACTGCTAAGCCTCAAATAAACACTCAGTACACCAGCAGCCCAACTCTCCCTATTCGCGCCAGTGTATAACAATTTCCTGGCCTCTCCCCATTCTTTGAAACTCGCCCAGCCTGTATCTCATTGCCTAAAGGCATATTTTCTTTTTTATAACTTAATCTTTTCATCTTATGATATGGACATGGAAAAGTTTCTGAAATATATTCCTGCATTACACACATAAAATGAAAATGCATAGAAAAAGAACTGGAAAATACGTCCTAAAACAAGGGGAGGAGAATGGCGAGGTGAGAACGTGAGATGAGGGTGGATTTCCCCTTTTTCATGTGTCCATTCTTTGAACCTTTTCCATTACACTTGTGTTCACATATTACTTATGTAGTTTTTTAAAATGAGGCCAAAACCACAAGAAAAATTTTAGTTTAGTGCATCTGGCCCTTCCCAGAAAACTTTTCAATTGCAGCCTTTGAGAATTGAGTCCTAAATAAATAGGAGGGATTTAAAGAAAGGGGAAGGGTCTGAGATCTCTGAGGTTGGATGGTGGAGTGAGAGGGGATGAGTTCTCTAGGGGTTTTTAATGCAACTTTGTTGTTGTTAGCTGTCAGGGAGTCAACTCCAACTCATGGTGACCTTATGTACAACAGAACAAAATTTTGCCCAGTCCTGCATCACCCTCACAATCACCAGCAAGCTCAAGTCCATTGTTGTAGACACTGTGCCAATCCATCTCACCAAGGGTCTCTCACACCCTTGCTGGCCGTCCACTTCACAAAACATAATGTCCTCCTCCAGCAATTGATCACTCCAGATGACTGGTCCAATGCAAGCAAGTCAAACAGCATTCTACTGTGATCCATAAAGTTTTCTTTGGCTAATTTTCGGAAGTAGATTGCCAGGCCATTCTTCCTATTCTGTCTTAGTTCGAAAGTTCTGCTAAAACCTTTCCACCATGGGTGACCCTGCTGGTATTTGAAACAGCAGCATAGCTCCCAGCATCATAGCAACACACAAGCCACCACAGTAGGACAAACTGACAAACAAGTAGTGAAAATGCAACTTTTCTCTTAGTGTATACGTGAGCAAAACCTACATAATCATGGTCACCATCCCCTACAAAGCCACCATCTGAAATAAACCTCTCTGTTTCTGTCTGTCCCTAGGCTGAGTTTTAAGGTTTAAAGCATACAAGCTGGATACAGGCGACCTCTGCAGGGGAATGGTCAAGTAAAAGTCAGAGAGCTTTTGTTTTTTTTTCTATACTATTTCAATTTTTACAAGAACAATGTATTCATGAATTGCTTGGTAATATAAAATAAGTGTAAAACAAAATACATTCTTAAAAACTTTTTTTTTTTTTTTTAGAAAACAGGAACAGGAAATGGGTGGGACACAGGATAGTTTGGTCAGTTAAAATAGTTTGAGACCCTCAGCTCACTCTAGGGAACCCTTTCCTCTACTGTATGCCCAGAAGGTCAGTGACCCAGAAGGTCAGAGGGCCTCAGTTGGAATGGTTTGGATGGAAGGAAACCCATCCTTGTTATGAGGCTGCAGATGCAGGATGTATTCACATTTTCTCTCCAGATTTGCTGACTCCCTGATTTCTATATTAATGAAGACTGGGAGTGACAGAGACCCAAATCAGATTACCTTACTGAAAAAGGGGAATTTATCTTCTCATATAACTAGGAAAAAAAAAAAGAAGAAGAAGAAGGTATAGTCAGGCTTCATGCAAAGTTGGACGAGCTACTCAAACTATGTCATTATCAGCAATTTGTTTTTCTGCCGCTCAGCTCTTCCTTTTTATACATGAATTTCATTCTCAACTCTTTTGGAAACAAAGATGGCAACCAGTCTCTGCAGGCTTATAATCCTACTTTATATTCCCACAAAAAGCTCCAACTGGAAAAGAAAACCTCTCTGTAGATAGCTCCAGAGAAAGTCCTGGTGTTTAATGTCACTGGTCTGGCTCAGGTCACGTACCTATTTCTGAACCAATTGCTGAGGCCAAGGCAACGGAATGTTCTGATTGGGCAGGACAAGGTCATGTGCTAGCAAAGGTGTGGCAGCCTGGAACTGGCCCTGCCTGGACCACAGGGATTGGGTTGGAGAGAGAGAACTGGTATCCTAAAGGCATATCTACGTACTATTATTAAAAGAAAAGGGAAGAACTGCTGGGAAGCAAAACAAGAGATACCCACCAGTTAGCCTGTGGAGTAGCCACACCAAATAACCCAGGCTCGTTGCCATTGTTATTGTTAGTTAGCATCAAATTGGTTCTGACTCTTGGTGACCCCACGCACAACAGAACAAAACACTGCCAGGTCCTGCACCCTTCTCATGATCATTGGTATGCTTGAGTCCATTGTTGCAGTGTATTTTGAGTGCCTTCCAACCTAGGGGGCTCATCTTCCTGCATGATAGCAGACAATATTCTGCTATGATCCATTGGCTGTTATTACTGTCATTTTTATGTTTCTAATGTCTGTTAAAAAAAACTCTGGCTTGCATGTCTCAATCAATTTCTCTTTTCATTCCCACTTTGGATTCTCAAGGAGACCTCAGGGAATTATTTTCAATGCTGGGAGGGGTTAACTATCAACCTCTTATGATTTGAGCTGAGAAGGAATAATTTTCCAGGCAGGGAGCATTCATTCAACATGCTTTTGTCCCCTTCTATGTATGAAACATATGCTTGGCCCAGTTCCTACCTTCAATAATTAGCCTAATGAAGGTACTGTAAAAGAAGATCAATATTAAGAGTGTGATAAGGAGTAGGTTGGAGTTCTGCACAAGCTGATAGGGGAGGACTACAAAGGATAAGCTGCCAAATCAGCTTGAGGAGGTCAAGACATGCTTCAAAGGGCATGTAAGAGTGAGGCAGGGAGGTGGAGGACAAGGGGGTAGACCGGCATTCCAGGTGGAGAGAACAACACGTACCAAAGCACAAAGGTATGATGGGCCCTGGTGCATTTTTCAAATTACAAGCAGACGTGGGTAACTATCACTCAGGGTGTGTACAGAAAAGTGAGCAGAGACAAGGCTATAAACATGATAAATGGATACGTCACCACGTCAAGGCTGGATGTTTGAAATTTGTCTTGTAGGCGAGCATTAGTCACCGGAAGTTTTTAGATAATATGACCAAATGTATTTTGTCATTTGTTTAATCACTCACTGGAGAATAGATTGTAGAGGAATAAGACAGAGCTAGGAGACAAATAGTGTCTATTTTAATGGTCTGCGTAGGTCTTGACGAGCACAAAGCACAATAAGGATGGAGAAGAGGGAATGGATTTGTTGCGTACGAATGACAGAATTGATGGGACAGGATAACTGATTACCTGGATGAAGAAAAAGAAGAGGGGGAAAGAGAGTCCAGGAGAGTTTTCAGGTTTCTGGCTTAGGTGACTGGTTGAAATTACCTGCCATTCAAACAAAAACTACAGTTTCTGAAGAATATGATGAATACAGTTGGGGACATCCAGTTAAAGATGTGGATAATGGTCCTGAGTTCAGGAGACCCAATAGGGGCAGAGTTGTAGGTGTTATTAGGGAACAGGGGTAGCTGAAGTCATGTTTGTGGATAGGGTCAGTTAAGGAAAATGCATGATAAGAAAAGAGAAGTGGAAAGGACAGAACCTTGGGTATTACCAACATTTAAGAGTGCAATGGATAAAAGAACAAAACCTATTGTCATCGAGTCAATTCTAACTCATAGCTACCCTATAGGACGGAGTAGAACTGCCCCATAGGGTTTCCAAGACTCTAATCTTTACAGGAGTAGATCCCCAGGTCTTTCTCCTGTGGAGCTGGCTGGGGGATTCAAACCACCAACCTTTTGGTTAGGAGCTGAGCACTTAACCACTGTGCCACCAGCGCTCCATGCAATGGATAAACAGGAGTCAAAAAGATGACAAAAATGAAGGGAGCAGAGATGGAAGGGTGCAATGAGGATGACTGCTTCATCAAGAAGAGCAGATTGTCTTCTTTGCAGTCATTTGCAATTCTCTTCTGAAAAGCTGCCTCATTCCCCTTCCTACTTGGTCCTTTGCCTACTAAAGCTGCAGAGGAGTGGGGATAAGAAAAGGCTTTGCAAAAGCACGCTAAAGGACTACAGCCTCAACGGAACAGCCAGCTGTGGTGCTCCGACATAACTGTACTTTTTCCTGCTCTGGTACGTGTTGTTAGCAGGTGATTTTTGCTCACTTCTGAATCCTTGGTTGTCTTCCCGGTATCTGAGGTCACAAGATACATGAAGCATTACAGTGGCACTTTTAAGGTAATCCTCATCTTTACAAAAAAATCAACTGGACTTCCTTAGAAAACTCAGCTCAGTATCCCTTTTACTGAGCCCAGAGGGCCCTTCTTCCCTATTGTTCATCGAGTAATTGTTCTACTCTGTTCTGTAGGGTTGCCATGAATGGGAATCGACTCGAAGGCAAGGGGTTTGTTTTGGTTTTTAAAGCCCACCAAGTGTTACCTGGGTTTCCCAACACATGCTAGTGGAATTTGAACAAGAATTTAGAGAAAGAACTGAACAATGATTTCATCACAGCGGCAAGCAAACAAGTTGACCATGCAGGAGCACCCATAGCTAGAACTATTTTTGATTAATTGTTTGACTGTTTCTTTGAACTAGATTAAAATATACATATAGTGTGATGGGATGTTTTCATGTCCTTTGCTAACTTTGCTTCTACAAGGTACTAAATTTACCTCCTGAATACACTGAACCCCAAGGAAAGAATGAAAAGATTGAGTGATCAAATCTTTTATTCTTCCTTTGAAGGGGGGCAAGATAATTAAATTAAATAATACATAACAAACAAACATCAAGCTTCCAATCACGTGTATGTAAAATTAGACCCTGGAGAACTGATTAACATGAGTAACATGAAAAAAAAAAAAAGAGAGAACAAAACGTTGCTCCGTCCTGCGCCATCCTCAAAATCGTTGCTGTTTGAGCCCATCATTGCCGCCACTGTGGCAATCCATCTCCTTGAGGGTCTTCCTCTTTTTTGCTGACCCTCTACTTCACCAAGCATGATGTCCTTCTCCAGGGCTGGTCTCTCCTGATAACACGTCCAAAGTATGCAAGATGAAGTCTCACCATTCTTGCTTCTAAGAAGCATTCTGGCTGTACTTCTTCCAAGACAGATGTGTTTGTTCTTCTGGCAGTCCATAGTTTGTTCAATATTCTTCACCAAGGCTGTAATTCAAATACATCAATTTTTCTTCGATCTTCCTTATTCATTGTCCAACTTTCACATGCATATGAGGCAATTAAAAATACCATGGCTTGGGTCAGATCACCTTAGCCTTCAAAGTGACATCTTTGATTTTCAACACTTTAAAGAGGTCCTTTGCAACAGATTTGCCCCATGCAATAACATCATTTAATTTCTTGACTTCTGCTTCCATGGGTCTTGAGGAGCATTTTTTTTTCCTTTTTTTTTAGCTCTATGCCTTGGGATAACTGATTTGTGTGTGTGTTATGTTGCATACAGGGTCACTGTGTGTTGGAATTAACTCGATGGCAATGGGTTTTTGTTTTATGTCGTGTATGTCACAAGGGAAGTTGTATCTGACAGGGGAATTGTAACCAAGACATTCTTATGTTATTTTAGGGTGGGGCTGAGGTTGAAAGAGTTTCAAAGCAAGAGAGAAGTATGTGACTCTTCATGGCCTTGAGGACTAGGGGATTAGTGGATCTTTTCATTTTTAGTCACTTTGTCAGCCCAGTTACAAATAGCCCTGGCTGTGGTAGGGGTCGGGTAGGAGACAAACAGGTACATGATGTTCCAACAGCCACACCGAGTATCTTAAACATCCTGTTGGATAGCTTTCAAATTTTAAATTGTTTCTTTTGTTCCCTATCTTCAACATCATGTATCAAAAACAAAGCCTAATCCAGGAATCTGTATCTGAATATTGAAGACCCAAGGATTTAGAAGGCCGTTTTTCCAACGGTTTCTCTCATCTAAAAACCACTGGAGGCAGAGATTGATTTACCATGAAGCTAATAAAACTTATGTTCCATTGCACCTTAATGGCATGTGCAATGTGCTCTATCTTTGATTAATTTGCAAAAGTGACATATTTTAACCACAATCAATCAAGATTGCTGTCCCTCTCCACTCTGACTTCCCCTCTGTCCACTTGCTGTCATGTTGGTTGTTGTCGGAGTGGCCATTAGCATTTTGAGCTCTAGGGAAGGAGAAGTTAATTTGGAGACACGTTTAGTTTGGGTTTAGCAGATACATTTATAGGGCTCACAGTCTCAGCTCTATAGAGTTAAGTCATCGCTAGCCATTTCAGTAAGAATGTTCCATGAATCCTCCTAATGCATGATATGTCAACTCAACTGGACCAGAGGTCATATCACAAAATGTATACATCTTATGATGCCCTATTCCAGCTTTTTAAATTTTGAAATTTGCTGTGTTTTACTTTCTTAACCAAAATTATTCATTTTGTGCCAAATTTTGTATTCTTCATTTTATATTTTTATTTGAATTCATAATTTGCATTATTTTTCTTAAAGAGAGCTCTCAAAGCTTTAGGCCCCACTAACCTGGATCTGCCACTGTAAGGAGCATATATGTTTGAGTAGCTTGAAAGATCACAGATAGACAGAGAACGTCATGTATTGACCGCTTAGCAATGGGGAAGGACTAGGACTTGAATCCAATACAGCTTTGTCAGTTAGTGGTTCCAAACCAAAAAAATACATTGCCATCGAGTCAATACCGACCCATAGCGACCCTAGAGGATAGAGTAGGGTTTCCAAGGAGCAGCTGGTGGATTTGAACTGCCGACCTTTCGGTTAGCAGCCATATCACTTAACCACTGAACCACTACTTGGCTATAAATCGCTTTCTGAGCCTCAATTTTCTTAGTTGTCAAATGGAGACAATAGTCCTTAACCTCATAACACTGTTTATGAAAAGGAAATGAAGTCATTTATGTGCATAGAAACCCTAGTTTCATGCTTCCTGTTTCCATGTAAATGGAATGATGATGTAATCAGATTTCAATTATCTCTGTTAGTGTAGGAAAACAGTTCAGCTCGTTATAGAGTCCAAAGATGATCTTGCTTTCATTTTGTAATGTTTCGGTATTACTTGAAAGTACGTATGCCACATGAATCCAGGGTTACTGTTTGGTTTAAAAAATATATTTAAAATAATAAAGCCCCATGTACACATCTGGCTTAAAAGATACTGTGAACTGCTGGATATCTCCTTGACCCTGACCCACTGCTAATTAACATATCATGTCCTCAGACTGATTCAGTGGCATCTCAAGAAAGGCTGGGTGCTTTCTCTAGCACTGCTGTTCTGATTTATGACTTCTTCAGTACATAAAGATAATTAATTGTTTTGTTTCAGGAGACTTCACAGCTATGATAATTGAGGTTGATAAGAAGAAATGACAGCAATATTTATAACAGCACTAATGGACAGAAGAAATGATGTTGAACTTCATTCTCTAAGAAGCATAAAAATTACAAGGACCAGACTACCCACCATTAGACTTATAAACATTGTTGGAAGATAGTAAATTGGCCTTATGTGACTCTCTCGGATTTATAAACACTTAGAATAACTTAGAATCTTTTCTATTTTTGGTATGCATGGGGTCACCCTGAGTCAGGCGGACTTGACAGCAGTTAACAACAAAATTATTCAAAAGAACTCTATAGTAGGTATTAATGTTTTTGCATATGAAAAAACTAAAGCTTGGAGAAATTAAGTAATTTGCCCAAATGATTGAACCAGGGTCAAATCCAAGTCCATCTGACCTCTGAGTTGCCTTCATGGAAGATGACAGTGTGAGGCTGAAGAGGAAGGTACTGTTAACACTGAGGTGTCAACCCCTACAGGAGTAAGGTTGCACTCCTGTCTTCTCATAACTTTATCAAGTCTGAAGGACTTAGAATGTATTTTAAGTTTGGCAAAAAAAAAAAAAAAACTAAGTTTCTAACTAGTAGCTTTCTCAGTATTTCCTAAGCTACTTATAAATCCTGCCACATACTCTAGGACATCTGTTATTACCACCTTTTCAAATTCTGAAGAAGTCTTAAGAAGTTTGGTTCACAGTGCCTGTAGGCCTGCTTAACTTTTAGCATTGGTTCAAAAGGAAAGTCCCTTTACTTTCAAATTGCTTCAAGGGCTATTTTTGAAATAAAGTCTCCATTTCTCTGGAATTCACCAAGTTTAGTGTGTCTGGAAAAGAATGCCTCAGGTTTCAGAAATTTATTTTGGAACATAATCATTGTAAAAAAAGATTTGATGTCTCAATTTTTGTTTTGTAAGAAAATAGAGCTACCTTGTACAACAAATCTTATAGGTCTTTCTGAGTTTGTTTTCTAAGATTTTGCTAGGTCTTTTGTTTTCACCATTAAGATTTCTAGACAGAGCTTCAGGCAGAGCACTTAGAGAATGGATGGTGGAAGAATAAGGAAAGGCAGGGTTGAGGGACTTGAAGCGGATGCTGTGCTGTGCTTCCCAGAAGCCCACTTACGGTCTGAAGGATTTATTTCCTCAGTTGCTGGGAATACTGGCAACCGATGGCTCTCAGCTGTCAGCCTTATATAAGAATCATATCCGCTGAGGAGAGCTGCCTCGCCCAAGGTTGTGCTCTCTTCCAGGGCAGCCTGTATCCAATAACTGGTCTGCATGGGAGTAATAAAGGCCGAGCTCCTTGCCCCAAGTTAGGGTAACTCTGAAGAGTCGCCCCAACTTCAGGGCCCTCTGTGGGACTGGCTGAGGCCTCATCACATCTGCACTGCAGCCTACTTCTGCCTCTGCCCTATTCTGCTTCCATTCTTTTCCCTCACAAGGAACAGAATGTTTTTGATCCCGAGAACTTTCCCTAGTAAACTTAGTGCACGTTCATATTCACTGTATGTTTCTGGGGGACCCAAACTGAGATGTTATTAGTTGCCCTAGAGTCAGGTCTGACTCACGGCGACCCCATGTGCGCAAAGGAGAACTGCTCCATAGGCTTTTCAAGGCTGTGACCTTTCAGAAGCAGATCACCAAGCCTGTCTTCCAGGGTGCCTCTGGGTGGGTTCAAACCACCAACATTTCAGCTAGTAGTTGAGCGCTTAACCGTGTGTACCACCCAGGAACTCTTCTACCTGAGATAGGACCCTAAGCATGGAGGCTCCAAGACAAGCACCAATTATGAGGATAAAAATGGAGCAGGGTTTTAGGCTGTGCTTACAGCAAGACTATAGGAAAGATAGTGTGGGAGGCAGTTTCCAATGCAATTGTTTCAGCCGGCATCTCAAGGCATAGTTCTAGAGCCCAAACAGAAAAAAACATACTCCTCCAAAAAACCCAAAGAGAATTCAATAGCAATAAGCCAAACAGAAGAATGAAGAGGAAATGTGGTCTAGGAAGAACTTCAGGGTCAGGATCTAGAAGAAAAAGCCAATTCGCTTAAAAGGGGAAAAGACAGCAGGAAGTGTCAGAAAATATTGTTTAGTGGTTAAAATGGGATAAGCCAATCGAGGAACATGAAACTGTATTTGTGATTCAGCTCTACTAAGAACTTGACATTCTCTCACACTGTTGTGTGATATTGGACTGCACTTGAACCAGACTGGTGTTTGATAATAGTGAACAGGACAAAGTAAGAATGTAGCTCAACAAACCCAGGCTGTAAGAAAAGGTCAGAATTGAGGGGCAAGGCTTTGATGGGAAGATGGTCCTTTTTACCCTTAGGTGGTGACATCTAAACGTGACCAGAGGCGATGACAGGAAGCCTGCTGCATGTGTGTGTGTGTGTGTGCAAATGTGCACATGTGTACTTGTGTGTTGGGATAGGTTGGGATGGGAGAGTCTGCTGGAAGAAAGGATTAGTCTGCTCCTCCTGAGTAGGCTATGTCCTCTTTTGTCATTGACTTAGTTTGGGTCCTCCCAAAAGCAGAGCCAAGATTGGAGTGCAAGTAGTTTTACTGGAAGGCACCCTGTTGTGCAATGGTTAGATCCTTGGCTTAAGATAATCAGTTTGAACCCACCAGCCGCTCCGTGGGAGAAAAGACCTGATGATCTGCTCCCATAAAGATTACAGACTTGGAATCCCTAAGGGGCAAGTTCTACTCTGTTCTATAGGGTTGCTATGAGTCAGAATCAACTCGATGGCGCCCGATAACAAGTTTAATTGGGAGGTGATTCCAAGAAGCAGGTGTGAGAGAGCTGAGAGAGACCAGAAAGGAGGAAATGCCAATAAAAGTGTGCACTATTGGTCACCTCTGTGAGCAAGAGGGGTTCAGTTCCACTGGGACCTCCTGAGAAGTGCTCCAAATGCCTCCTAGAATTGTCCACCCAGTGGACGGGTGTCTGGAACATTTGCCCTCTGGCTCCTGTCCCTCACTGCCTGAAGATTACCCCTGGGGACATGAACTCCTCCACAATTCTAGGCTGTGCTTGCAGCTTGGGTGAGCGGCCTCCCACAGCATAGGAGAGGGTTTGGGGGTTGGAAGTGGAACAGCTGCTTGCAGTGGAAGGCTGATTGCTCTGGGTGAGTCTGACTCACAGGACTCTATCCACCTCCACTGCAGCTGACATCAGAGGGGGCAGAAGGGATGTGATATGGGCTACCAAAAGCCTCTGCTACAGTCACAAACTGCCCAAGGGCCCTAGGAAAAGCAACCAACTATTTTTAAAAAGGTACATCTAGGTAAACCATCGCTGAGCATTGTGATGCAAATTAAAGATTAAAGAAGTTTTATTTCTAGTTCCTTTGACTCAGTAATAAGCCACGAAGGTTGCTGGATTTTAAACAAACAAGAACCAATTAACTAGTTCCTGTGGAGTCAACTCCATCTCATGGTGACCCTGTGTGTGTCAGAGTAGAACTGTGCTCCATAGAGTTTTCAATGGTTGATTTTTTGGAAGTAGATCACCAGGCTTTTCTTCTGAGGCACTTCTGGGTGGATTCAAACTTATAACCTTTCAGTTGGTATTCACCCTTTGCACCACCCAGGAACACCAAATAAAGAAGAAAGCAGTTGCTTTGTAATTTGGGAGTTAGAAGAAGTCAATAAATAACACCTCTTTCTTCCTCTGTGGAGTTTTAAGCAACTGAGAAATAAGACACAGGAGGCTGACAGATGAAAATGAAAATGGCAGCTGACTGAAGAACATGGGTTTATGCCTGGAGCCAAAAGGGCAGGGCTGGCTAACGTTCTGTGCCGCACCCCAGTGCAATGCACATGAGCAGATGCAGTGATCCGGGATTGCTGCCTTGCACTGATCTGAGGCAGAGAGGGGAGAGAATGAATCTTTGATGGGCGCAGGCTTACAGGTTTTAAATAGATTAATTCTACGCCATCCAGGAACATGACCCATCAACTACTGGATCCTCGGCCATCCACCGAACAGATAACTCGTTTCTAACACAGGCATATTTTTCTAATGGAAGCTCCCCCATGTGGAGCCAGAGACAAGGAGAAAGAAGATTTCTCCCAACAACTGTGAAAATTGAAAGCAATCACAGGAGCAAAGCATGCTCCATGTTCTTCCTGTCGTTCTTACTGTTGACAGCATTCCATTTGACATTCTGCTATGCTTGTACAATATGCTTTGACAGTGAAGGATACAGTTGTCTTATCTAAGACTTGTTCCCCAAGTAGAAGGTAAGCTTAGGAAGTGTCTGTGTCATATTTTCCTTTGTGGGACCCAGAAAGAGTACTGGGTTGAGAATCAAGAAATCTAAGTTTTACTCCTGTTGTTTTTGTTGTTAGTTGCCGTTTCTCCTAAAAAAACCCAAACCCATTGCTGTTGAGTTGATTCTGACTCACAGTGACCCTATAGGACAGAGTAGCGCTACCCCATAGAGTTTCCAACGAGTGCCTGGTGGATTTGAACTGCCAACCTTTTGGTTATCAGACATAGCTCTTAACCACTACACCGCCAGGATTTCTCATGTTTCTCCTAGGCTCCCCAAAAAGGCAGTTTTATCTGCATGGTCTCTTAGATCCATTATAGGCCCAAATATAAGTTTCAGAATACTTCCTAAATTAATTGAGTAGACATTGATATGATAGGCGGGTTTAAATATGCATTAATAAAGAAATAAGACATGATATTTATTAATAGGGTATGGTGAAATCCAGTGGAATAAGTGGGCAGATCTGGGTTTATATCCTGGTTCTGTCACTTTCTACCTCAAGAAAGTTACTTGGCGTCTCTAAGCCTTCATTTTGTTGTGGTTAAAATGATACTAATTCCTGTCTGGTAGGTTTGTTGTAAAGATTTAATAAAACAACGTAGTGTCTAGCAGGAATTCAATAAATGGCAGTGATTACATTTGTTATCAAAGGAAGGAATTAAAAAAATATCATTAGAGGATATTTAGTTTGGAAATTGGAGCTTCCCAAGCATTATCTTTGAGTAGCTACTTAATGACCTTGAAAATACTCTGGCATATCTAGGTAGGAGTGGGTGGTGTAGTTGTAAGCCTATAAAGAAAAGCTCTTGGCAGGCCTGCATATTAGCAAGAAAAATTACTCAAACATTGTCTCCTCTGCCTCCATCATGTCTGAGCATACTGGCTCTGCCTGGGTTTAGCTCCTTCAACGAGGCCCAGCAACCTTCCCTCTGCCCTCAGAGAAGAAACGAGAAGAAAAGCACAATACCTGGCACATAAGTATGTGCTGAACGAACAGATGAATCAATGAAATAACAAGCTAATGGGTGGTAAGTGAATTACGTCAGTAAGAAGGAGTACAAACATTCATTTTGCCCTGTGGAAGTGGTCAGTGACAGCAGGCTACCTTGAGGACACAGGTTTTCTGAAGGCAGCCAAATAGGTGGCTGACATTTGGGTAGCTGTTGTCTACCTTCCCATAAAAGCATGTGGAGAGGAAGAGTGTCATGGGTATCTGATGGTTGCCTCCTCAGCATCCATTATCCCTTCTCCTGCCATCAGGGATGTTGTTAGTTACCATCAAGTTGACTCCAACTCATGGCGACCTTGTGTACAACAGAACAAAACATTGCCCAGTCCTGTACCATCTTCAGGGATATTGGTATGTTTGAGTCCACTGTTGCTGTTATCGTCATCAGGGTATAGAACGGATTGCACCCTCTGCCCAAGCTGTTTGAGTAAAATTGACTTCAACCCCATCTTGGGGGAGGTAGGAAGGAGCCCTGATAATCTTAAAATAATCAACATGTTCCTTCCCCTCGGTCACAGAGATTGGTTCAGGCATGGGCCCGTTACATTTACTATGTCAATGACATAATAAATCCAAAAGCTTATGAATGAGATACTTTGGAAGGTACCAAATGAAGATGTGAGGTCTTAAAATGCTGCCACCATTTTAGCACCTGGAGCTGCCAAGAAAGAGTACAGAGTGTTGAAGAACCTGAAGAAGATATCTTTCTTGGTGAGAATGTTTGAATTGCCAGTTTAAACCTTGTCTGAAGGCTATGTATCTTGGGGCTTTTAATTATGTGAGTCAATAAATTCCCTCCATTGTCTAAATTAATTAGAGGTGTTTTTCACTTGCGTAAAGTTCTAATGAATGCAAAAGATCTTATTTCCTCCATGCCAGATGGAGTGTTGATAACATGCTGACTCAAACAAAAAATCCAACCGAAGTTCAATGTCTGAGAATAGCATGCATGTGGGATTCTGACCTTGCAAACGAGCTGCTAAAACATTTCAGAAGACCTTGTTCACAATAGAGTTACTAGCGGTAGAATTTCCACCCTGAATGGTGTTCTATGAAATTCGACAGAACTGTTCGAGTTTGAGTGGTTCATTACTTAATTAAAAACTGCTTAACAAATCACTGGAAACTGCATATAAAGTATTCAGAACCACTCATGGATATCTGAGTCTTTTATACTACATCAAAATCTAGAGACACAGATTCCACTGAGCAAGAAAAAAATATATGTACATTTAAAACAACGTTTAATTCCTGAAATCCAAAGGAAGTCTCCATAAACGAGCAGAAACAGAAACTCTTTGTTCGCATTAATAAGATTTTTATCTAAAAATATTTTAAAAAATAACTTCCTGCTCTGAAGATTATAGAATAAAAGCATGGGCAATGGAAAAGGATAAAAACCAAGTATTTTTTAAAAGTATCTCCAAAAGCTCCTCCAATGAAGACACAGAATCTAAAAACATCATATTCAAAAACTGGTAGAAAGATAGTCAAAGAGGTTTTTAGGTTTGTTTGATTCAGATATTAAGTCCACATCTGATCATTGTTAAACTGCCAAGGTCAGCCGAGCACAAGGGACAAAATCAGATTGTAATCTATGTGCAACAAATTCATATTATTTTGGTATGATATTTTAGTCTGTTAACTTAGATTTGATTCATAATTTTCTTCTAAGAAGAGAGCCTTAAAGTTGAATATGGGTTTCAAAAATGTATAGGAAGTTAAATGATGAGAAACAGAAAATTAAGAACTACTTCTTGGCTGTATGTACCATGAAATACATATATTTTTTTAAGCTGTAGAGCTTGTGAATGCACCTCCATTTTACTATCTTAGTGTGTTAAGGGATTGGTGTTAAAAAGTTCCCTCATCCAGAAATAGAGATAATTTACTCACAAGTCTGGGAGAAAGTAAGGAAAATGCAAGAAGGGGCCAGGAAATAGACTGGTTTTCAATCTGCTATACTTAGAATGTTATTTTACCACTTAGTGCTGATTTTAAATTTACCTAGAGAAATTGCCAGTGATGTCGGCCACCTCTCAGTCTAGATGGAGACAACAAAAAAAAAATGTATATTTTCTTGGTTTAGAGAAGCATCGTTTTTTGAGTTGTAGTTGTTTTGGTTTTGGCCTAAACCAAATACTGTATTTCCAATATTCTGCAGCATGCCAGTGGGGCATATTTTGGGGAGAAGTTAGACAAATGTGCATTGGGAACTTGGAGCTTTGGGGAATGTGTACAAACACACTCCCTACCCTTTGGGTGTTCAGATTCTTTCTAAAGGTCTGAGATGATCTGCAAGTGAAATCTTGCCAAGAAGGAAGGGGCAACCTGGCCTGAACTCCTAGTTTATTGCCAGGGCCTAGATTATTGTGCGTGGAGGGCTGATTCCAGCAGAGTCCATGGTTTACCCTGATAAAGAAGATGTGTTTTACGAGCTGTGACTGAATATGTATACATAAACCAGAGGCTTTCACAAAGCAACCACCTCAGAAAACGCGAGCCCCATCAGTGGACTAATTGGATTCTCCAAGTCTCTCTCGGCAAAATGTTAGGAAGTAGGACTGTCCCACTGGACTGTGTAATCCCTGGGTGTTCTTGGGAAAGGCCCCCAACAGAAAAAGCAGACGTCCCGCTCATCTGGGCAAGTAGGGCCCAGTAATTAATTTGACTGTTAAAGGCAGATGTGACCTTAGCTGAACCTCCAACAAGATGGAGCAGGTCACACTAATTAAAAAAATTATAATGCTGTGATCTCAGCAGGTGCCAGATATTCTACCGCTATTATTATGCTTAATCCATAAATGGCCGAATGGGTATGTTTGCTTCACTACTGGAGTTTCATAAATGGTTAAGAGCTCAGCTGCTATCTGAAAGTTGGAGATTCAAGTCCATCCATGGGCTCCCCAGAAGAAAGGTCTGGCTATCTACTTGCGAAAAATCATCCATTGAAAATCCTATGGCCTAATTTGCTATGTAAACTTTCACCTAAAATAAAATGTATGTACTTTTAATCCTATGAAGCACACATGTCCTGTATGGGAGTGGCACGTGTCCTGGAGTAGCAGATTTATAGGATGCATGGAGGAAGATGGAGCTCAGAAGGTAGGTTCAGACCACTCTGGAAAGGGTGTTACATGCCGTGTCAAAGCACCTGCTCTTTATTCAGGAACGTGTTGGATTGAATTATGTCCCCCAAAATGTATATCAACCTAGCTAGGCCATCATTCCCCAGGATTGTGTGGTAGTCCACCATCTTGTGATCCCAAGTGACTATCCTATGTGTTGTAAATCCTAACCTCTATAATGTTAATGGGACAGGATTAGAGGCAGTTATGTTAATCAGGCAGGACTCAATCTATAGCATTATGTTGTATCTTGAGTCAATTTCTTTTGAGATATAAAAGAGAGAAGTGAGTAGAGAAGAGTGGGACCTCATGCCACCAAGAAAGCAGTGCCATGAGCAAAGGGTGTCCTTTGGACCCGGAGTCCCTGTACTGAGAAGCAACTAGACCAGGAGAAGACTGATGACAAGGACTGTCCCTCAGAGCTGACAGAGAGAGGAAGCCTTCCCGCAGAGCTGGCCCCCTGAACTCAGACTTCTAGCCTCCTAGACTGTGAGAAAACAAATTCCTGTTTGTTAAAGCCACCCATTTGTGGTATTTGTTACTGCAGCAGTAAATAACTAAGACAAGGAACTAAGAAGGAGCCTTTGAATATTTCAACATATGGCGGTGATGTATTTTATTCTACTGTTTTCAGCTTGAACTCACAGAAAATAAGTCAGTAAATGTTGTTGGCCTTTTTTCCCAAGTCAAATTCACTGTGTCTAGACAAAAACGTAGCTGTAGAATTATCACATAATGCCATTCAATTAAAATTAGTCCATTAACTGCTGCATCGCATTAAGTAACATTCCGTCTGAAGTATATCTCCTGAGAGTCTTTTCCAGGAAGTTATTCAGGAAAATGCATAATGGAAGAAGCTGATGCAATGCTTTAACGATGTTCAAAGCGCTGGCTCATGCCACTCTATTCTCGCCAGTGTTTTCAATCTTTATTACGTCTATGTTACCCCCCTCCCATCCCAAATGTGAAGCATGCTTTCTGCATGGTTGAGTCCACTACAATTCCTAACATCTGGAACAATGCCTTTAATTAATAAATTAATTTGAAGTCTTTCTTGAGCCTCTACTGGGTAGTAGGCATTATCTAGTAGAACCAAAAAAACCCAGTTGCCGTCAAGTTGATTTCGACTCGTGGTGAACCCAAGTTTATCAGAGAGGAACTGTGCTCCACAGGGGTTTCAATGGCTTGAAAATTGATTGTTCAGAAGTAGATTTCCAGACCTTTTTTCCAAAGTGCATCTGGGTGAACTGCCAACCTTTAGCCAAGGACATTAACTGTTTGTACCACCCAGGAACTCCTGCTAGGAGCACAGTGGGTGCTTAATAAATGTTAATGAGGACCTAAGTGCTGTGTAGATCCTCCTAGAGCTCAGTAGTATCTGACATGTATTGAGGGTTCACTATGTACAGGAGCCCTGTTGGTGCAGTGGTGAAGAGCTCGGCTGCTAACCAAAAGGTTAGTCACTCCTTGGAAACTCTATGGGGCAGTTCTATTCTGTCCTATAGGGTTACTATGAATTGGAATCGACTTGATGGCAATGGGTTGGTATGTGCCAGGTAGTCTTGTACGCCCTTTGTTTAATCCTCCCAACAACTCTCTGAAGGAGGTAGTAGTTGAGCTCCATTTTCAGGTGAAGAATCCTGCCCACAAGCTAATATGAATTAGCAGAGCAAGAATTCCAGCAGAGCTCTCTGATCCCAGAGACCTTGCCATAAACCTCTCCACTGTATTGCTCAGTTATATAACCAGCTTTCCCTAACAAGGGCTGATGGTTGCCTTTGGGCTTCTATTTTCCATCAGCTGCAGGATAGGCTTTGGAAGTTTCTGGAGTGGTGAATTGTAGACTCTCAGAGCTAGCAGAAGACTGGGAAATCACCTAGTCCTACAACTTGATTTTACAACCATGGAGACTGAGATCCACAAGGTACTGTGAAGATGACAATGCTGGCTCCTGGAACATTCCACGTATGCTACATCTCCCACTGGGGAGTCAGGTTCTGCAAATATTTCATTATGCCAATAACTCAAATCAAGGTATACATCTCACAAACATAACTACCCTTAAAATAAAGTATAAGTGAAATCACAATTCACAAATGTGCTTGTTCTTTTTCTTAGGCAGCTTGGTCTTCAACTGTGACAGACATATGCCAGCCCCCATATTTGTTCCTTGTGTATGAGCAATAACAGTAATTATGACAACAACGGCATTATATTTTTATATACTGCCTTTCATCTCAGGTGGATAAGCCATGTTAATATCATCAGCTCATTAATCATCAAAACACTTTTTTAAGGTTACATCAGTGGGTAATTTTATTACCCTTTCTAACAACTTAGAAGCTGCAACAAAAGTAGAGTGACAAAAAAAAAAACAAAAAACGTAGAGTGACATGCCCAACGTCACAGCAAGATAGAGACAAAATCCAAGACTCCTACATCTCTCTTTTATGCTCTCAGGTCTCTATCCTCCTGCTAATTAATATTTGGGACATTCGGATCATAAGGCATATTTTATTAGATTAGCATTCTTATGCCCTGGTAAACTTTTTTTTGTAAGACAATAGGCTTATTAGGATGAAAATTTAAATAGCCCACTTACTCTTCAGTATGGAGATCTCATGTGCTGTTTCTAACATTTCCTAATGTTCTATTCCGAAGCTCACTTTATTTTATTTTTTTATGATATTTTATTGTGTTTTTTGGTGAAAATTTGCACAGCAAATTAAGTTCTCATTTAACAATTTCTATACATATTTCTCATTATTTCCTTCTGGTTTTTCTGTTTCCATTAATCTAGCTTCCCTGCCCACCTCCCTTACCTTCTCATCTTTGCTTTAAGGTAAATGTTGATCATTTGGTCTCATATATGTGATTTTTAAATGATGCACAGTATTCAATGGGTGATACTATTTATTTTATAAGCCAGGCTGTTATTTAGCTGAAAGATGACCTCCGGGAGTGGTTCAGTTCCAACTTCAAAGGGTATCTCAGGGTGATAGTCTCGGGGGTTTCCTCTAGTCTCCACTGGTCCAGTTAGCCTGGCTTTTTTTTGAGAATTTGAGTTTTGTTCCACATTTTTCTGCCATTCTATCCAGGACCATCTATTTTGTCCCTGGTCTTAGTGGTAGCCAGGCACCATCTAGTTCTTCTGGTCTTAGGATAGATGAGACTGTTGTTTGCGTAGACTATTAGTCCTGTAAACTAATCTCTTTGAGTCTTTGGTTTCCTTCTTTCTCTTTTGATGCAACTCATTTTATTTTTAATTGAGTACAAAGCCTTGGTAGTTATTAATATTGTTGTTGTTGTTGTTAGTTGCCATTGAGTTGATTCCAACTCATGCCCACCCCATGTGTTTTAGAGCAGAACTGCTCCGTAGGGTTTTCAAGGCTGTGTGACCTTTAAGAAGCAGATCACCAGGTCTGTCTTCCAAGGCATCAATCAGAGACGGATTACCCAATAAGGAAGGCATGCAGGATTTAATTGTGCTTACTTACTAATCTGTAGTGCACAATTTCACATGGTTTTCACCACATCTTTGATGAAACCACATCTATTCTGAAACCTGTGTGGAATTGTGCACTATAAATTAGTAAGTAAACACAGTTAAGCCAGTGCATACCTTGCCTACTGTAAACGGGTGCATACCGTGCTTACCAGTTGATCTGCCCCTGGCAAGACTGGGTGGGTTTGGACCACCAACCTTTCAGCTAGTAGTCAAGCACTTAACCTTTTTTGCCACCCAGGGACCTAGTTATTGATATTAGTGGATACAATTAAGAGTAAGAGGGGAGATGAAGAGAAGTCTGAAGTTTAAGAAAAAATTTATGTAAGGGGTTTTAGGCTAGACCACAGGAAGAGTGGCTTCTCCTTTAGCACGTATGTCCTTTCTTCTCTTCTTTCCTTCCTTCAGTTCTTCCCTCTAATCACAGAGGGGTTCTATGAAGTGATGGCTTATTTGGTGTATTTTATTTCAAGAGAAGTGAGGCATGGGAGACTAAGCTGGGGAATCTCGCCAGGCTCTGTTATATAAGCGTGGGTAAACTGGGCCAAGTCCCCTGTGTTCTTCAGTGTTTTCTTCAGTGTCTTCAGAAGGTTCTTCTGCTCTTTAGGGCTTCACTGTCTCCATCTGTAAAATGACAAGGCTGATAAGATGATCACAGGGATCATTCTGAGCTCTGCCAGCTCAAGATTCTTCTTCCTTTTATTTCTTCTTTGAAATCTGCTTAAACTAGTAGTTTAAAATAAAGGCATATTTTATACGTGTCAGCAAAAATGCTTTACCTATATACTTATTTTAAGGAAATGCTCTAAGAAGCCCATTGCTGTCAAGTCAGTTCCAACTCATGACGGTCACATGTGCTACAGAGTAGACCCAAGCTCCATAGGGTTTTCTTGACTGTAATCATTACAGAGGCAGATCTTCAGGCCTTTCTTCCGTGGAGCCACTGGGTGGGTTAGAACCACAAACCTTTCGGTTAGTAGCCCAGTGCTTAACCGTTTCACCACCCAGGGACTCCTTGTATATTTATTTCAATGTTCCACAAAACCAAATATTTGTTTTATGCTCCATGATTTATTTCCATTTACTAATCTCTCCTTTTTTCTTCCTTGCTCATAGAATTTCAATAGTTTGAGAATCCAGCAAACTTCAAGACTCTTCTCAGATGTCTAAATTGCACCTTGATTGTACTGAATATTTTCAGTTTGGGCTTTGCATATGAAATGATGGAGAGGTCAAAATAGACTCGTTTCCGCTAGGCTTCCCATCATCAATTCTCCTGTGTCCCAGACTCAATTTTCTCCAAGGGTATTCCTACAGTTGCCACCAGTAAATTTCTTCTTACAGATTAGGATGAACTGCTTCACTCAGGTGGGCATTTTTAGTGATTCTCTAATAGCAGTACAGTAGTAGTCCCCCCGCCCCCGAAAGAGAATTAGAGAAAGCAATTTCCTCACAATTAATCTATTATGGGAAACTATGAAGGGCTCAACCAAATTCTTAGCATTTGGATAGTCCAGGAGCAGATTTTGCTATAAACAATCAGTCTGGGGTATAAAAATATTCAATCTAGGCTGTCAGTTACCTCAAGATTGTCCCCTCCTTTTTAATGATTTGAGCTAGTTTAAATTAGGTTTCTTTTACCAATAATAATAATAATCCTAATAAATACAGAAATTTAAATGACTTGATGATATATACTACTGGATCTTTGAGTGTTATCTCCATGATGTTAATATTTCATATATTTATAGCCACTTGCCACTGGTAGTCTTTTAGAATTAAATTTTCACCCACGAAACTGTTGCATTAACAGTTAAGCACGATTCACTCCAACGCATCAGCTGTCAACCCCTCTCCTTGGGAACCCTGTTTTAATGGAGTCTTAGGTGCCAGACACTGGAGCCCTGGTGGTGTGGTGGTTAAGCATCTAGCTGCTAACCAAAAAGTCAGTGATTTGAATCCACCAGCTGCTCCTTGGAAACCCTATAGAGCAGTTCTACTCTGTCCTATAGGGTTGCTAAGAGTAGGAATCGACTTGATGGCAATGGGTTTTTTTGTTTGTTTTTGAAGTGCCAGACTTTCTGCTTCCTCTTACTTCACACCAGGGCTTCCAATCAGTTCATTCAGGTTTGAACTCCTGCTGAGAATTTGCATTTCCCACAAGTTCTCAGGTGATGCTAATGCAGCTGGTTAGGGACCAATTCTAAGAACCACTAGTAGAGCCCAACCGAACCTACTGCTGTTGGGAGTTGATTCTGACTCATAGTGACCCAACAGGGTTTCTAAGGCTGTAAATCTCTACTGAAGCAGACTGTCAAATCTTTCTCCTGCAGAGCAGCTGGTGGGTTCTAGTTGCCAACCCTTCAGTTAGCAGTTGATGGCTTTAACCACTGTACCACCAGGGGTCCTTGCTAGTAGAGCAGTGGTTCTCAAAATTTATTATACGTAATAAATGTAGATTAAAATGTAGATTCTGATTCTGTATATCTGGGGTGGAAATGCAAATTCTCAGCAGGGGTTTGAACCAGAATGAGCTGGTTTGAAGCCCTGCTTCACACTGCCTACCTCGCTATTCTCATATCCTGCTGTTTCTCTACTCCTTCACCAGGTGGGCTGGTATTTCTGGGTTCCTTTCAAGTGACCAAGGTCCCTGGGGAATGCAAACCACTTGTGCTTATCTACTCACCTAAAGGCTGGCAGTTTGAACTCACCCAGTGATGCTGTGAAAGAAAGGGCTGGCAATCTGCTTCTGTAAAGATTACAGCCAAGAAAACCCCATGGAGCAGTTCTACACTGTAACACATGGGGTTGCCATACGTTGGAATCAACTTAGTTGCAACGGGTTTGGTTCCCAAGTGATGCGAGCCATTATGGATTATTGGGAATTTCCAGGCTTTTCTGTGAAAATCCCCATGGAACACACTTTAGTTAATGTTCTAAAGCCACCCCACACAGCGCATTGGTTTTGTAAACAGAATCCATGTTAAAACAATGTCCACTTTGGTGAACATTAATTACTTTATCTTTCTTCTTATTAAATAATAATAACCATAGAGATCATTCTTCCAGTTCCCCTGCTCCGGCATATCTAAAAATGATTTTAAATCTTTAAATACTGATGCTTTTGCTGAATTTTGCAAGGGAGCTAATTGCTTAGAAGTAGATGAACTATATTAACCGGGTCTGTGCGTTATATAAACCAGGGGCCAGAGCTTTAGGGCTTAGGTTTCATTCTTTAATCTGTTTTAGGATCACATTACCTAGCATAGAGAACCAACCACCCCTATCATGAAACATCACAGCTGTTGAATTGCCCACAGCCACACCACAGGGGAGTTTGGATCAGAAAATGAAAAAGAACTGCATGTCCAATTGAAATGACAGGGATGAAACTGGTGGCATATAAACGACCGTTTACGGAAGGTACTGCAAGTTAGAATCAGACAAACCTGTTCTTTGTTCAAAAGTGCCAAACATGTGCTTCTAAAACAGCGAGTGGATTTAGTTCCCGGAACGAAAAGAGCACACTCGAGTTACGTTTTTAAACCGGAATTACTAAATCAAGAGGAAACACGGTGCGTATTCCTCCTTGTAGGAAAGCTGGGACGTAGACTGTCCTATAGTCCCTTGTTCTTCTGGGTTTATATTACGTGTTGCTGTTACGAATGAAAAACAACTTAGCGCTCGCCCCTCGCTTTGTTTTTCTTTCAGTACAAATGTGGCAAGGACGTTCTTGCAGCCCGAGGCAGGCCAGAGGCTGCATCACCCCGGAGCACTTCTTTTACGTTATAAAGGTGGGACCTGAGCCAAGGGCCTCCGACAACACGATTAACTACACAAATCAGGCGGGACTTGTTTTTCCGTTCGTGACAGAGCAGGTTTGAATTTCACTTCAGTTTACTAACCAACAGTATCATGGAAAAACGATACCTTCTACTCTTTAACATTTTAGTCTTTTTTCAGCGCAGTTTTCCATGAATTATTTTATTGTCACAGGTGCTTTTTACTTTTAAGGATTGCTTTCTGATTATAAATATAATACATATTAACTAAAGATCATCCATGGGTGGTACAAATGGTTAACAGGCTCAGCTGCTAACCAAAAGTTCTGAGGTGCCTCAAAAGAAAGGCCTGGCGATCTACTTCCAGAAAATCAGTCACTGAAAACCCTAAGGAGCACAGCTGTACTCTGACACACGTGGGGTCGCCATTAGTCAGAGTTGGCTCCACGGCAACCGGTTTTAAACGGAGATAATTGTGAAAAAATTTAGAAAGACACAAGAAGAAAATAAGAGTTACCTCTAACGGTCTCATCCAGAAATAATCACGGTTGACCCTTGGTTGTTTTTTTGTTTGTTGGTTTGGTTTGGTTTGGTTTTTTTCCCCCTAATTTATTTAGTCCCTCAGTTTGCCTACATTTTAGCTTCAAAACATCCCTTTGAAGTAAGTCGATCAGGAATTATGACATCAGTTTTGCCAGTGAGGAAACTAAGGCCTGATGAAATTCAGTGACACGTTCAGAGACCCACAGAAAATTGGTGTCAGAGCCCAGGCCGGTCCCACTGCAGCCACAATGGTCAGCTTCACTGCCCCCTTGCTTCTGTGACCTGTGCAGTGTGCCTCAAAGGTGGCGGGCATGGTGGGGGGGCTCTCAGTGATTATAATTATTGTTGCTTCCTAGTCTTAAATGCTATGGCCTCTCAGAGAATTCTAGCTTCCGTTTTAGGCTTATGAAAGGGGGTCTTATTTTTAGTTTATACTTTCTCCTGTTTAAAATGCTGGGGAGCAGTCTTAAGTGGCTCGTAACTCTCAAGAGTGCTTTTGATCCCTGTTCGCAACTAATCACCAATCCAAATCCTTTAATCACCATTCCAAACCCTGAGGCCTATTATCTGACATGCTCCTAGCTCCCAGTTCCCAGGTAAGCACCAAGATGGTCTACTTACAAGTTAGGGCAGCCTCTGTTTCTGGTTTGCACTGGTTGTGTTAATGCCAGGGTCCTGTGGGCCTGGCCATCAGTCCTTTGTCATTGTTTGTTTTAGGAGATCTAGGGTGATTCTAAGGAACCCTGGTAGCACAATGGTTAAGTGCTCAGCTGCTAACCGAACCCACCAGCTGCTCTGCAGGAGAAAGATGTGACAGTCTGCTTCCATAAAGATTACAGCCTAGGAAACCCTATGGGGGCAGTTTCTACTCTGTCCTATAGGATCACTATGAGTTGGAATTGACTCAATAGTACACAATAACAACAGGGTGTCCCTTGCAAGGAGAATGTCAGCTGTCCTGCTCTGACACCCCACAGTCCCTTAGGTAGATATGCAGATTAGACCCCACTGCTCAACAAGGCCCTTTGAGAGAAAAATGTTTACCTCACTTTAACATCTTGCTACTAAGGAAAAATACATATAATGTGTGTAGAAGTTTCACAATCTCAGTACATTAAACTTAAATAAATGAGAATATACATGCTTTTGCTTATGCTTTAAAGAAACCTTGGCTTCAAGAGGTCATACTCACTTGACATGCCTAACAGAAGGAAGAGAATATTCAGAGGAAGTTCTTTTGTTGGTTTTTTTTCCAGGAGAGACTAGAGCTTATTATTTCCTGACAAATTCCGAATGAGTCTGGCAACAGGCACCTGACATATAATGAAATAATTCAACTGGTTATAAATAGATGTTTTGTTTTTATTTAATGGAAAATGCAGTTTCGTGACAAGACCAGTCATGTTGCCAACCAAAATTCCCATCCACTAGTGACAGATAATTCCTTACTTGATTAATCTAGGAAAACAAAAGCAAACTGATCTGGAAATAAACAAATTATAGTCCTCTTGATACTTGTGAGGTCCTTGGGTGGCGAAAACAGTTTGCACTCATCCGACTCGATGGCAGTGGGTTTGGTTTTCTGGTTACTAACTGAAATGTTGGCGGTTCAAAGCCACCAGCGGCTCCACAAAAGAAAGGCCTGTCGATTTGCCTCCATTAAGATTACAGCCAAGAAATCCCTATGGAGCTCACTTCCAGTCTGTAACACATGGGGTCGCTGTGAGTCGAAACTGACTCAATGGCAATTGGGTTTTGGTATTTGTGTTATGAAATAATTATTTATGTTTAAAATATACCTTTATTATAACTGTCAGTAAAGATGCCCAGATCCCTGCTGTAAAATGCAAAACACGTGAAAATCAAACATACTTGCAGACAGCCAAATTTTCATAGTTGACAGACTCTAACCACCACTCTGATGAAGCCAAGAAAATGTACTTCAAGCAAGGAAATCATAAGAGTTGTCAATAAATATGGATATCAGTCTCAACCATCATGCAAAAAAGGCAAATGAAAACCACACTGAGATGCCCTTTTTTAACCCACCAGACTGGCAAAAATCCAACATGCTCTGTTGGCAAGGCTGTGAAGAAACAGGCTCTCACACATTGCAGGTGGGAGTACAATAGAGCCCTTTGGCAACATCTAACAAGTGTTTGGAGCCCTGGTGGTGCAGTGGTTAAGAGCTACGATGAGCTACGGATATTAACTGTCATGGATTGAATTGTGTCCTCCCAAAATATCTGTCAACTTCACTACGTCATGATACTCAGTATTGTATGATTGTCTACCATTTTGTAATCTGATGTAATTTCCCTGTGTGTTGTATATTCTATCACTATGCTGTAATAAAATGGATTAGTGGCAGTTATACTGATGAAGTATACAAGATTGGATAGTGTCTTAAGCCAATCTCTTTTGAGATATAAAAGAGAGAAGCAAGCAGAGAGACACGGGGACCTCATACCACCAAGAAAGCAGTGCCAGGAGCAGAGTGCATCCTTTGGACCTGAGGTTCCTGCACTGAGGTGCTCCCAGACCAAGGGAAGACTGATGACATAGACCTTCCTCCAGAGCTGACAGAGAAAGCATTCCCTTGGAGCTGACACCCTGAATTTGGACTCGTAGCCTACTGGACTGTGAGAGAATAAACTTATCTTTGTTAAAGCCATCCACTAGCGGTAATTCTGTTATAAAAGCACTAGATGACTAAGACATTAACCAAAAGGTCAGCAGTTTAAATCTGCGAGCCACTCCTTGGAAACCTTATGGGTCAGTTCTACTCTGTCCTATAGGGTTACCGGGAGTTGGAATCAACTTGATGGCAATGGGTAACAAGTATTTACCCTCTGTCTTATTTATGTAATACTGCTATAACTGAAATACCACAAGTGGATGGCTTTAACGAACAGAAATTTATTTTCTCACAGTTTAGGAGGCTAGAAGTCCAAATTCAGGGTGCCAGGTATAGAGAAAAGCTTTCTCTCTCTGTCATCTCTGGAGAAAGGTCCTTGTCTCTTTAGCTTCTGCGTCCTGGTTCCTTGGAGAGCTCCATATGGCTTGGCATCTCTTACCCCATCTCTCTTCTACACGTTTCTGTAATCTCTTTTATATCTCGAAAGAGATTGACTCAAGATACATCGTACACTAATTCTGCTTCGTTAACATAACAAAGATAACCCATTCCCAAATGGGATTATAACTACAGGCATAGAGGATAGGATTTACAACACATATTTTTGGGGGCTGTCTTAGGCTGGGTTCTCTAGAGAAGCAAAACCAGTAAAGCTTATAAATATATATATACAGAGAGATTTATATCAAGGAAATGGAACATATGGTTATAGAGGCTGTAATGTCCCAAGTCTGAAGGTCAGGATAGAGGCTTCTCCTGATTCACATAGCCAAAGGGGCTGGCGAACCCAAAATCATCAGGTTGGAGAGCAGGGCTCTTGCTCACAGGCTGTGAAGATCATTGACAAATCCCAAGATCCACAGGCAAGACTGCAGGTAAACTGCTAGCTCAAGTCCCAAGAACCAAAAGTCAGACAAACGGGAGCCAGCCACGGGATCCAGAACAGCAAAAGCCCACAAGCCTTGCCATAATACCCACTTATATGCAATGCAGGTCACATGACCAAGGAAATTCCCTTTCAACTGGTCGGCTACTCACAGCAGATCCCATCATGGAGGTGATCACATAATATCAAATCTCATCATGGAAGTGATTACAAAATCATACAACTGTCAAACAACTGAGAATCATGGCCCAGCCAAATTGACACACGACCTTAACCATCACAGGGGACATAATTCAATCCATAACAACAGGCTTCAAAAGAAGTCAGGATTTCTGATACAAATCATCTTAATACAAAACTGAATTTTCCTTTCTATTCTTTTCCTTCAAAACGGGTAGTCATGCATAGATTAGATTAAATAGCTAGACATGGCAGGCTGATGATTGATTGTCATTATTTTGTAAGAGTAGTTTCCATAAACCAATTTCCTTGCATTCTGATATACAAAAAAGATAACCAACGGGTGGCCGATTTTTAAAGTAAAAACGATAAAAAAAATATAAGAGCTTTTCTCTGGAGTTTTTTTTCCCCACATTTGCATAATGGAACAATGTTTCTTAATGTTTTCAGTTTTGTTTTTTTTTTTTCTTACTTGCATATTAAGACCTTAGTACTTTGTATTCCAAACTATGAGCATTCATTCCACTGGAAATACCTGTTTTCTTAGATAAGAGAAATAAAGTTTATCCCAAGATAATTTTTTTTGTAACAGTAACACCTATTTTGTCACATTGAATAATGTACTGATTTTACATTAACCTCTTAGGGTTTTAGAAAAATAGATGTTTAAAAGAAAGAATGTTTTATGGCTTGAGAGAAAATAGTTTACTAAAATCATCATTTATTTATGAGGGGCTATGCATTTTTGTTAAGTGCAGCAAAAGTATATGTCTAATTCTTTATGTTTTAGTCTAACAAACATCACCACCACAATTTTTCCTGACACAGAATAAGAATTTGCCGGTTCATACTTCACACACCTAATGGAATCCTTCCATTCATCACTCAAAATTCATTTCATCAACATCCCTCTTCCAGCGTCCTCTGTCTTCTGAACTAGGCCATATGCAGACTTTCTGGCCCATCTCCTGGTCCTGTAGCTGGTTAGGAGATGGTCTGGAATCTTTTCCATGTGCCCAGCCTCTTAGTTGGGGGAAGGGAGGCAGGCAAGGGAATCCTCACTTAGTCTTCCGAGAGCCCGAGCACCGCCTATGGGTGAAGCTCTACGTTGGGGAGAAAGGGTCCTTTGTACATTGGGACTTGCCCAGCCACTAGTAAACTGGCACTTCATTCCCATTCATTTGAGCACATATAGCTCCCTAGACAGGGAAACTCAAGGAGGGGTGCTGCAGTGGACAGGTACAAAAACCACACCCTGAACTTCTACTAGTAACATCTTCAGAGCTGCCTTTAACAATATTTAACTTCACTCTTGCTAAATCAAAGGCTTTAAGGGGGCAAAAACTGTGCCTTATACTCCTTTTTATTCCCCTAAAGAGCTTAGTACTTAGTACATGGCTTTCACACATCAAGAAAACCACTGTTGTCCAGTCGATTCTGACTCATGGTGACCTTATAGGACAGAGTAGAACTGACCCATAGGGTTTCCAAGGCTGTAATCTTTAAGGAAGCAGACTGCCATGTCTTTCTCCCTGGGAGTGGCTGGTGGGTTTGAACAGCTGACCTTTCAGTTAGCAGCTGAGTACTTAATGACTGCACCACCAGGGCTCCCTACACAGCAAGAGTACAATAAATATTCGTCTATGTGGTTGGCCTTCATAGCCACACATAGCCACACATCAAGCCACACATCAAGCACGATCAGCCAACTGAGCGAGTGAGGGGCAGAGTCATGCAGATAAGGCTAAATAGACTTATACAGCAGTCCTGTTTGCATTTGACTGTCTTGTGCCCTGATTGCCTTGTGCCTGGAAATACACTTTATCACCTCTCTGCTCCTCTCTCATCACCTCTCCTTCCTACCTCCCAACCCTCACCAAAACCAAGAAAACAGTGCAAGACAAAATTTCCAGGCTGGAGCCTTCATAACCATCTGCATATAACTTGTCTGTACCTTTAAAGATATAACACCTAAGAAAACATTCCTTATTTCTCCTTAAACATACTTCTTAACCCTTCCTTGGATGATGACAAAAAATTCTATTTCTTAGTTAATGCAATAAAAACCTTCAAGAAAGAAATCACAAAATTGCATGCAGACAACAACCTATAAGACCTATAAGACATGACCTCCTGTTAAAAACTCAACCTTTTGGTATAGTGATATTATTTCCAAAAGTATATTTTCAGTATCAGGCAAGAAAATGAAGCAATATTTTTAATGAATTACTCATTAAATCACCTTAAGGTATAGCAGTACGATTGTCTGAATTTGGAAATGGAAAACCTTGAATTGTGTAGCAGTAAAGACTCTTTCTATGGACACCAATTTGCTAGCAACTTCAAGAGGGAACTAGACTCAAAGATTTTCTTTCCAGAACTTGGTAAAATGGCTCCCTTTAAGGGGCTTTATATGGCCAGTTTTCAACAAGGTGCTTGCTACAATCAAAAGTAAAAGGTTTTTGTGTGCCTTTGATGCCTTCAATGAAGGCTAGTAGGCTCCATTAGGCCATGGCCCACCCTGCTGGACACCGAAATCCTGCTTCACCCGCAAAGCCTGTGGAATTGAGCTTCAGATGGTATTTTAGTTATCTAGTGCTGCTGTAACAGAACTATCACAAGTAGACGGCTTTAACAAACAGAAATTTATTCTTTCAAGGTTTAGGAGGCTAGAAGTCCAAATTCAGGGCACCAGCTCTAGAGGAAGGCTTTCTCTCCCAGCTCTGGGGGAAGATCCTTGTCTCCTTTCAACACCTGTGGGCCCAGTGATCCTTGGAGATCTACTTGTGTCTTGGCATCAATCTGCCCCTGGGTCTAGGAGGTTCTCAGCACAGGGACTCTGGGTCCAAAGGACACCCTCTGCTCCTGGCTCTTCTTTCTTGGTGGTAGTCAGATCCCTCTCCTCGCTGTTCCTTTCTCTTTCCTTTTATCTCTTGTAAGATAAAAGGTGTGACTCAAGCAAGGGTGTGCATGGTGGTGACTTAAGTCAGGTTGGTGACTTAAAAAATATAACCTAATCCTCATTAACATAAACTAATTCTGCCTCAACAAACACAACCCATTCACAAATGGGATTATAACCACAGGCATAGAGGCTAGGATTTACAACACATCACAAAATGGAGGACAATCACACAATACTGGGAATCACGGCCTAGCGAAGCTGACACATATTTTGGGGGATACAATTCAGTCCGTGACAGACAGGACACAGTTGTGGACCTCTAAGAAATTATTCCCACCCACTAGCTGCCTGTCAGTTTTTCATACTGTGATAGCTTGCATGTTGCTATGATGCTGGAAGCTCTGCCACCATGATTTCAAATACCAGCAGGGTCACCCATGGTGGACAGGTTTAGCGGAGCTTCCAGGCTAAGACAGCATAGAAAGAAAGGCTTGGCTGTTTACTTCTGAAAATTAGCTAATGAAAACCTTATGAATCACAGCAGAACATTTGACTCCCTTGTATTTTTGACACATCATCAGGAGGGATCAATCACTAGAGAAGGATATCATGTTTGATGAAGTAGAGGGCCGCTGAGGGTGATGGAGACCCTCAGTGAGACGGATTGGCACAATATTGACCAGTGATGGACTTGAACATGCTGGCAATCATGAGGATGATACAGGACTGAGCAACATTTCATTCTGCTGCACATAAGGTTATCATGAATCTGAGTCAACTTGGAGGCAGCTAACAACAACAAGAAATTCCTCCGGTAGAGCCGAGTGGCTCCCTGCTGAAGTCTTCTCCAATTAAGTACTAGGTCAGATCTCAAAGGAGCTAACCTATTAGGTTAAGGGAGACTGTGGTCAGTGAGCTACACCCAGGGCCACACTTACACCTCCCAGGTGACATGCAGATCCCAAAGTTCCCTATGACCCATGTCTTAGTCATTAAGTGCTGCTATAACAGAAATACCACAAGTGGATGGCTTTAACAAAGAGAAATTTATTTTCTCACAGTCTAGTAGGCTAGAAGTCCAAATTCAGGGCATCAGCTCCAGGGGAAGGCTTTCTCTCTCTCTGTCGGCCTTATCATCAATGTTCCCCCAGACTAGAAGCTTCTCTGCACAGGAACCCTTGGTCCAAATGACATGCTCTGCTCCTGCGACTACTTTCTTGGTAGAATGAGGTAACCCCCTCTCTGCTTGCGTCCCTTTTCTTTTTATTTCTTGAGAGACAAAAGATGGTACAGGCCACACCCCAGGAAAACTCCCTGTACATTGGATCATGTGTGCAGACTAAAAGGCATTTGCTGAGTGATAGATAGGCTGGGATTTTCATGGAACCCAGTAGATTACTAGCCCACCCTACTCTTTTAGATATTATCTAAAAATTAGAATAATACAAAAAAGGATGAATTATGTTTCTAAGTACCACTCAGAAACAGGAATTTTCTGCACTGTAGTCACCAGAACAAGAGAAGTCATTATCTTCTTTCTGAGATGCAGCCCTCCTGTCTTTCAAAACTCTAATTACTTTACAGCAAATAAATGGTAGTGATAAAGGAAGAGGCAGAAAGTTGGCCACTGAATGAGTGACTAGAACTTTTTTTTTTTTTTTTTTTAGCAGGCCAGGAACTGCTGGCTTTTGGAACTTTCAAATAATTCCTTTCAAAAGCGATAGCAGGACAATTCCTTGCTGAAGGCAAAAGGTATTAAGTTCAAAAGGAATAAAGACTTAATGGGGAACTTATACCTCCTGGAGCCAAAGAAGATAAGCCGCAGGACAGATTATTTTTTTGGAGGGGGGAGACTTGTGGGAAAGACGGTGACCCTTTGGCGTTTATTCGAGATAGCATTAACTGGCACAAATGTCATCTGCATTTATTTGCTGAGGGTTCAGAGACCCTGGCAGCAGTCACAGAAATCCGTCTTAACGAGATTAAACGCTCTTGAAAACGATCTCTGAAGCACAGACCCTGGGCAGTCTTTCCTTTAACGTGAGGTATGGATACTGTTCGTCAAGCTCCTGTTCTTAATCTCTGTCATGTCAGGGGAAAAAAATCCCTGACCAGAGAAAGTCAAGGTCTTTGATGAGAGGCAGATTTATCCAATAGGTGCTTACCTTGCTTACCAGATCGTCTGTAGTGAACAATTTCACATTTTTTCACCACATCAAAGATTCTGCTTCTAGATATGGCTGGCATCTGTCTCTCTCCCAAACCCACAGCACCCTCCTATAGAATCAAAGCCTCTTTTCAAATTTACAGTCCCTGACAGGGGTGGATGACCCAGTGAGCAAAGTAAGCACGGGCTTACTTGTGACTACTTCTTAATCTGTAGAGATCAATTTCACTTGTTTATTGGATAATCCGCCCTTATCTTTGACACATTAGGAGCAGGTTTGAAAGCGGAGGTTCACCTGCAGTGGTTCAAGTGCAGCAGGGAGGCTCCCTGGGGCCTGAGGACTGGGTATTGCAGGAGAAACTTACCTTCTCTCTACCTGAGCAGGTCATACCACTGCCCATCTGTGCCCTGGGCAGCAACCTACAGCAAGGAGCCAAGGGCCATCTCATCCTAGGGACCATCAGCTTAGGTCTGTTTCCTTCACTACTGGACGCTCACCCAGCATAGTGTCTGGCACTGAGGAGACACTCAGGAAACATCTGTTGAGTGAATGAACCAATGAATGAACGCCAGCCCTTGTCCAGCCTGGAACCACTTCCGAGGTTTATACTTCAGGATCTATCGTGCCTTGTCCAGGATGTCCCTTGATCTCTGCGTGTTGACTCCTGCAGTGCAAATATAGTCAATGTGCCACCCCGCCCCCGTCACCCCCCAGAGTAGCTCTCAGGCAGGAGGATGCCGAGCATGACCGACCACGGAACTTTTGACCTGTGAACATCATGTCTTCTGGGTTCTGGGATTGCCTACAGTTCCAAGAAGTATTCCAAGCAGTCTTCCAATATGGTAAAGCCAATGTCTTTACTGTCATTTCATTTATGCTGCAAAAAGATAAGTGGTTAGGACCTTACCCTTAGACTGAAGGATATTTTCCAGGGAGGATATTTTCCCTGGAGTCGTCATCAAAAGGCAGTTTATCATAGGAGCTCTTATCAAGGAGTGCCTGGAATTTGCATGTCACACATAACCCAGAAAAGAAAACACAATATTTAGAGGCTTATTAAAAAAAGGTAGCTAAAAAATGGCCTTTCACTTGTCAGAGCACTCGGTCTCCTTTGGATTTATCCTCAAAGCAAAGATCTGGTTGTACTACAAATATTTATTATAGTAATAATGAGCACAGCATGGTATAGGACCAAAGAATACTATGCACGATGGGACTTTGTTCAAAGAAGAAATGGAGGAGGCAACCAGGTAAAGTTTGAATGTGATAGCAAATTCACCAATAACAGAGCATTTCCTTTTCCCTCTGGAGATGGTGACATTTGGGGGAAAGGATGGTGAAGTTTGGGAGGAGCAAGGCTGCCTTTTAATTTTTAATGAAGGTGTCCTAAACTTTGCCTAATTCCTGGGCTGTATGTAGATATCACTGACTAATGTATGGAGAAATTCAAATAAAGTCTGTATTAGTTTCCTTGGGCTGCTGTAACAAATGACAAGATACTAGTTGGCTTAAAACAACAGAAGTTTATTCTTTCACAGTTCTGGAGGCTAATAGTTCGAAATCAAGGTGTCATCAGGGTCAGCTCTTTCTGAGACTCTAAGGGAGAATCTACTCCATACCTTTCTCTTAGCTTCTGGTGTTGCTGATAATCCTTGGTATTACATGACTTGTAGAGGCATCACTCCAATCTCTGCCTCTGCATCACATGGTATTCTCCCTGTGTCTGTGTCTCTTCTTATGAGGATGCTTTTCATATTGGATTAAGGGCCCACGCTGCTCCAGATTGACCTTATCTTAACTAATTACATCTGCATTGTCCCAGTTTCCAAATAAAGTCACATTATGAGATTCAGGGAAGGACATGAATTTTGGGGAGACAGTATGCAACTCCACACAATCTCCCACAGGTACTGCATTCCTGACAGCTCAGGAGGCAAAGATGTTTTTAAGCCCTAAATATCCAGAGTGGAAGCTGCTCACTTGGTTATGTGCTACCACAGACTTCAATTAGAGGGAAAACAGAAGAAGAAAAGGGGGAACATGAAAGCAAGAACAGTGAAAAGAAAGGAGAGAGAATGAGGAGTACTTGGAGTAGGAAGAGGAGTTTATTGGGACGGGGTAAAGGCCTATGGGAGTCTCTGGGTGGTGCAAACAGCACACTCAGCTGCTAACCAAAAAGTTGGAGGTTCGAGTCCACACAAAAGTGCCTGGGTAGAAAAGCCTGGTGATCTACTTCTGAAAAATCAGTCATCAAAAACCCTATAGAGCACAGTTTTACTCTGACACACTGGGATTGGCATGAGTCAGAGTCAACTTGATGGCAACTGGTAAAAAAAAAAAAAAAAAAATTAAAAAAGGGCCCATGAGGGAAAACGTGAGCAGCTGGGGTACGAGTAGCTCAGAGAACAGATTTGACCTAGAAACAGAGTGTTCAGAAAGCATTATATTTTGGTATTTGTATACTTCTTGATGGGTAATCAGACTGAAGTCTGAGCTTCCAGACAGGATCAGATAAGGGACCAAAGGCAAATATGTAATCAGCAAGATAAGTGGGAATCAGCACACACCCTCATCTAGACAGACAGTGGGGATCAAATTCATGGAAACAGGCAAGGACGCCCAGAGATTCACTTATATAGTTTGGCAAAAGACAGCCTGGCAGTGTCAGACAAGAGCCAGAGTCAGCAATGAGGAACACCCCTGCCACCAGGGTCTGGGTCACAGCACAGAGAGGAGTCAGAGGGCAAATTGACCTTGAATCGAGGCTAACCTCTTCCGTGGCAGGCACTGTCATTCAGTCATGGGGATGATGGAAGCTGGTCGGAGGCTCACTGAGTCAGAGAAATAAGGGACCTCTGGCAGATAGCATCTGACAAGGCGGCAGAGAGGCAAAAGGATTTTGAGTCAGACAGACATGGTTTCCAGGTCCTGCTCCTCCATTTACCAGCTGTGTGAGTTGCGGAATTCACGTGATCTCCTCAAGCCTCTCCTCCTTCACCTGAGCAATGGGATTATTCAGTCAGCATGCACTGGAGCAATAGTGACACTAGTTGTTCAGAGCCGGTGCCCATTTTGACTGGTCATTACTCAAGCCATGTTGTTGTTGTTGGTGGTTGCCCTCAATTCATGGCAACCTTGTGTATAACAGAATGAAACATTGCCTGCTCCTGCCCCATCTTCATTGCTCAAGCCATACTACTTGCTAAATATTTTCAGTGTCACACTGGAGTGCGTTCGAAAGCAGGACAATGAATAAGGAAGACAGAAGAACTGATGCCTTTGAATTACAGTGTTGGTGAAAAATATTGAATGTACTGTGGACTGCCAGAAGAACAAACAAATTGTCTTGGAAGAAGTACAGCTAGAATGCTCCTCAGAAGCAAGGGTGGTGAGGTTTCGTCTCAAGTACTTTGCACATATTATCAGGAGGGACCAGTCCCTGGAGAAGGACATCATGTTTGGTAAGGTAGAGGGTAAGTGAAAAAGAGGAAGACCCTCAATGAGATGGATTGACACAGTGGCTGCAACAATGGGCTCAAACATAGCAATGATCGTGAGGATGGCGCCAAACTGGGCAGTGTTTCATTCTGTTTTACGTAGGGTTGCTAAGAGTTGGAACCAGTTTGACAGCACCTAACAACAACAACACACTGGAGTAAGAATGCCTATGGATATTCATTTCCTAAGACTGCTGTAACAAAATACCACAAACTGGGTGGCTTACAAAAACAGAAGTTTACTGTCTCACAGTTCAGCAGGCTAGAAGACCAAATCTCCAGGGGAAGATCCTTTTTTGTCTCTCCCAGTTTCTGGTAGCCTCAGGCATTCCTTGGCTTGCAGATACCTCTTCACATGGCCTTCTGTTATGGATTGAAATCCTAACCCCTATACCTGTAAATATAACCCTGTTTGGAAATAAGAATTTTCTTTTGTGTTATCAATAAAGGCATATTGAAATAGAGTGGATCCTAAACTTAATCTCTTCTGAGTTACAAAAAGAGCAAAATAAACACAGAGACACAAACTGGGGAAGACAGATACCAAGGAACGCGAAGGAATACCACAGAATGCCAAGGAACTCCTCGGCTACTGACAAGTACCCTCCCTTAAAACTGATGCCTTAATTTGGACTTCTAGCGTGTAGGACTGTGAGACAATACATTTCTGTTCTTTAAAGCCACGCACTTGTGGTATATTTTGTTGTGCTAGCACTAGGAAACTAAGGTTCTTCCTCTGTCTGCCCATCTGTCTCTTCTCTTTTATAGGAGCACCACCATATTGAATTAGGACTTACCCTACTGCACTATGATTTCTTGTTAACTGATAACGTCTTCAAAGACTCTGTTTTCAACCAAAGTCACATTCACAGACACCTGGGGTTAGAACTTCAACATGTCTTTCAGGAGACACAATTCAATCCATAATTGACTATGTTATGGAGGTATTTTGAGGGCTATAAAGAATACCCATAAGGCATGCTGTACAGTGGTTGACATACTTGGCACTTACATAAAAAGCAACAGCAGCATTATTACATTATTGATATAGTTATCAACATGGCTAAATGATTAACTTGCATTTGTATACACCAAAGATGGACTCCATGGAGATGCAGCTGGCAAAATAATTGACACATTTGTGCCCTGCAATTTAGAACTGCAAATACTCTGGATGAGATAGGATTTTATTATGCCTAACTTAAGCAAGAACGGAGTGTGTCTTCTAACTTATGGATAAAAAAATAGGACAATCAATCCTCTGAAGGGAATTCTACCTGGATCAGAAAATCTAGGAGAGAGCCTCGTGATCTCATGTAACCCATATAATGACCACCTCTTCCTCCCTGGTAACAACAAAGATGGTCTTTTACTGGGTTGTAAATCTTGTTTTGTTTTTGCTAGGCTCAAAATAACATGTCAGAAGACATTTCTATATGGAATATCTCTCTCCATATAAGAAAATGGTAACAGTGATTCTTTAGAGTGGGAACTGGGGAGCAAGACATGGAAGTGAAACTGACTTTTTACAGTATTTCTTTGTACCAGTTGCTGTCAAGTTGACTCCAACTCATGGCAACCCCATGTGTGTCACGGTAGAACTATACTCCACAGGGTTTTCAGTGACTGATTTTTGGAAGGAGATCACCAGGTCTTTCTTCGGAGGTGCCTCTGAGTGGACTCAAACCTGTAACCTTTCAGTTAGCAGCTGACCACGCTGACTGTTTGCACCATCCAAGGATCCCATTTCTTTGTATATTCCTTGAATTTTGACCATGGCCAGAAATAACATTTTTATGTCAAGAAGCAGCAGCAGCAGGAGCTTTATTTTGGAAATAAAGAGAAAAAGGAGGGCCTCCAAAAAGTGACACAGTAATTTCATCACGGTTTCACATTTTGGAATTCTTAACCACTAGGGGGTACATCTTTCTGGAAGAACAATCGATTTAAAAAGAAGAGAAACCCAACTGCCTCTCTGAGCTACAGATGACCTCCTTTCCTGCCCCCCTGCTCAGACCCAGCCCAGGTCTGCTGCCCTGCTAATCCTTCAAACACTCCTCAAGCCATCCTCATTGACTTGAAGTGCTCCATCCAAATACACATTCCTTCTTGGCATTTGCATATCTCCATGTGAGCTTTGTGGTGAATCCACACATTGTGACAGACAACTGTATACTCAGACTCTGACTAATCAGAAAACTCCTCCAGTCAAAGCCACGTCCAGCTCGTCCAGCTCTCTAGCTATCTGGTCTGAGGCGGGCTGAGTAATCTGTGGAGAAGGAACAAGTGCTTAGAAATGCCTCTTTTCAGATGTTCAGATGGTGTTTGGCCTAAATCCTACTACTTGTCAGAAGGGGCCTGTGATAAATTAAATGACTGCAAACAGAAGTCGAGAACATTAGGAAATTGTGTTTCACCGGCTGCAACTGTTAAATTGTTGGCAAAAATTTCCATGGAAGCCAAATGGAAATGTGCACAGTTGGGAGCGTGCAGTGGAGAGGCACCACGTTCCTAGTCAGAGGCAGTGGTTTTGTTCTGCACAATTCAACTTGAATGAGGCAACAGGCTAAGGCACCGACTGTCCTACTTACAATGAGGAGGGGAAAGGCCTTGCTGGTGACAAAGAGAAAGACGGTCTAACCCAAGACTGGCCTCGTTCGTCTCATTTCCACTCAAATAACGTCCCTGTTTAGAAATATTCATGAGGAAACTCTTCAACTTTATTTTTTAATTTAACATATAAAAGAGAACCATGGACCACAGAGAACAAAAGAGCAGTTTCAAATATCATTGTAGGGAAGTATTCCTAAAGTTAATTTAGGTGCCATTGTTTTAGTGTGAAAAGACTAGCCTTCACTTTTACTGAATGAGCGGTAGGTTAAAACTAGTCAATTGTGTTAAGATTGACTTTGAAATTAAAGTATGGTATGCATCATTAATACAGAATAAATTGTGTTAGTTAACTAATTTAGTAAAGGACTTCCAGTTATAAGATGTTAAAGAAATAGGTTTTGGGGTTTGTTTTGTTCTGCTTTGCTTTGCTTTTTTGCTTTTGAATACATCCAGGTTTAATAAGTTGTGGTGCAGTAAATTACTTAATATGGTCCTTCTAGCCATAGTCTCTGTTGCTCCCACCTGGTGACGGGGTGGGAATATGCAAATGAGGTGCTTGTGGCCCACTAGGGGATTGGACAGCTTGCTGATAATGCAAATAAGGTGCATGGCACCCTTGTGGGGATAGGACCATGCAAATAGGTATATGGAACCCTAATGAGGGGATTGGTCAGTTTTGCCATCCTATTAGACTTAAAGGGAGCCACAGATAGAGAGAGAGGAGCTACAACATAGGAGACAGAGACAGGCAGTAGAAGCAGCAGAACCAGGACAGAGACAGAAAGCTATAATACTGGATACGGTGAAAAGCTGTGGCAGAGAAATGGTGGCAGCAGAGGCAGCAGAACCAGGAGACTGGCAGTAGACAGTGCAGTGGGCTTCCTGGCCCACAGAACGAGAGAGCTGAGGGCCTTTGGGCCGACACTTGCTGGCAGAGTGGAGTACCTCTGGGCACTTACTGGCAGAGCTAAAAGAGCTTTGTAATACTTGCCTGAGAACAGCAAAGGCCAGGCTAAGGGGTCGAGGGACTGAGGGCCAGGGAGAGGCTTGCCTGTGGCACAGCTGAGAAGAGGCTGTCCTGATCAAAGAACTGTATCCTGAGCATTCCTGAACCTGAATTGTAACCTGTTACTTCCCTAATAAACCCCATAACTGTGAGTACGGTCTGTAAGTTCTGTGTGGTCATTGCAATGAATTATGAAACCCAGCAGAGAAGTAGAAAGTGCTATGAAAGGGACAGTTGATGTCAGAATTGGTAAAAAGGTTGGAGAGTGGAAGCGTGTCTGACCTCAGCCTCACAGGAATCAGCCTTGGACTATTGATCTTGATTCTCTTTCCCCCTTGTGAAGTTAGACTAGGAGGTCAGATGCCCTGCCATGCCATTCTTAAGTAAGTAAAGGTATTTCTCTTCTTTAATGACTAGATAAATAAGAGTAGATTATTTGTTGCTAAAAATGTTCTTTTAAAGTTTTTTAAAAAATGTTTTCTGAATAATTTGAACAAGCTCAATAAAATATAAACCCATCGCTCATAGGGCAACATGTGTAGTAACTGTTAAATGAAAAACTATTTTGTTCTGTAAGCCTTCATCTTAAGTGAGAATAACAGCACAGTTGGAAGAGCGTAGTCAATGTCACTGAACTGTGTATGTAGAAATTTTTGAAATGGTGTATCTTTGGCTATCTGTATTTTCATCAAAAAAAAAAAAAAAGGTTGAGAATTTAGAGGCTTAATATGTTGTGGGGTTGTTAACCAATGTCATAGAACAACATGTGTACTACTATTTCATGAGAAACTATTTGTTTGTAAGCTTTCACCTGAAGTACAATAAAATATAAAAAAATATATATATATATAAACCCATCGCAGTCGAGTCGATTTTGACTCATGGCAACCCCATGTGACAGAGTAGAACAGCTCCATAGAGTTTCCTTGGCTGTAATCTTTATAGAAGCAGATCGCCAGACCTTTCTCCCGAGGAGACTCTGAATAGGTTTGAACCACCAACCTTTAGGTTAGCAGTTGATTGCAAACTACTTCCACCACCCAGGAAAATACATAAAATAAAATAAAATATATAAAAAAAAGCCCATTGCCATCGAGTCGATTTTGACTCAGAGCGACCCTAAGGGACAGAGTAGAACTGCCGCATATGGTTTCCAAGGAGCGGCTGGTGAATTTGAACTGCCGACATTTTGGTTATCAGCCGAGCTCTTAACCACTGTGCCACCAGATATAGCTTATCATTTTTCTGTCAAGTGGTTTGCTTTTTCTCAAGCGCCCCCATCTATGCCAGGGAGGAAAAACACCTACACCTTAGTTTTTTTTTCAATTCAATAATTTAAACATTCCTTTAGACAAATGCAAGGAGCCCTGGTAGCTGCTAACCAAAAGGTTGGCACTTTGAACCCACTAACCAAAAGATGAGACAGTCTGCTTCTGTAAAGATTGATAGCCTTGGAAACCGTTTGGGGCAGTTCTACTCTGTCCTACAGGGTTGCTGTGAGTTGAAATAGACTCGATGGCAATGGGTTATGGGTTTAGACAAATGTTGAGTCCCTTTAGGGGACTCCTTCTCTCTGCTTTTCTCCACAAGGGTATCTGGGATTAATGCATGTGTATAGTTTGCCAGAGAAGCTCTGATGGCACAGTGGTTAAGCACTCACTGAATAACTGAAAGGTCAGCAGTTTGAATCTATCAGCCACTCCACAGAAGAAAGATGTGGCAGTCTCCTCCCGTAAAGATTAAAAAAAAAAGAACCAAACCCGTTGCCCTGATTCCAACTTACAGTGACCCTACAGGACAGAGTAGAACTGCACCACAGAGTTTCCAATGAGCAGCTGGTGGATTCGAACTGCCAACCTTTTGATTAGCAGCCAAATTCTTAGCTACTGTGCCACCAGGGCTCCTCTGTAAAGATTATAGCCTTGGAAATCCTATGGGGCAGTTCTACTCTGTCCTATCAGGTTGTTACGAGTTGGAATCAACTCGATGGCAATGGGTATACCTTTCTAGACCCTGTGGGTGGAGGGATGATCCATGCTGTGTCCCCTGAACCCACACTGGTCTCTGCTGCAGAGGCACTAGACTAGTCCCTCCCTGGACCAGTGACAGCTGAGATGTGCCTGAACCCTTCTTGTTTTTTGGAATGATCTGCTGGCACCTCAAATTGGCACTTGGTGTCTTGGTCTTGCGGAGCCCTGGTTGCCCAATGGTTAAGAGCTCAGCTGCTAACCAAAATGCTGGCAGTTCAAATCCACCAGCTGCTCCTTGGAAACTCTACGGGACAGTTCTACACTGTCCTATGGGGTTGCTATGAGTTGGAATCGATGGCAACGGGATTTTGGTTTTCTTTTGGTCTTGGAATCCTTACCTGTGTTGACCTGAGGCCTTTGCTGGTCCACCTGCACACTCAGAAAGTCCACACCGTCCCTTCCACTTCCTGGGAAAGTCTTATTCCCCTGCATGCCACTTGAAGGCTTTGGGGAACAAGGAGCACTGCCTCAGGCTCATCTAGTCCCCAGCTTCTCACTGCACCTCCCCACTATTGCCTTGGTGCCATGTTAGATGACACCAAACCTACAGCTACAGTTCTTCTAGGGGCCTGAAACACTCCCCATGCCACATTTGCAGAATGGGTCACTAGCCCTGTTGTTCTCTGGCTTCCCCAAATCTAGATAGATGTGTTTCCCCTAACTCTCTCCTTCTTTCTCTCTCTCACACACAAACGCACACACAGTAGCCCTCAAGGGATCAGGAGGTGAGAATCCTTGTTTTGACTTCTTTGCTTTCCCTCTTTCCCCTTCTTCCACCTGCCAGAAGGGATGGGTTTCACTCTTTTTTTTTTTTTTCATTATATCCAGCCCACCAAAGGCAAAAAAGTTTTCTTTTCTATTTTTAAGGAAGAAACTCTATGAATTCCAGGAACTAAAGGAATTTAGTAATTCTTGCTCTCACTGTTACACGCTCTCAAGTCTGATAGCCAAACCTACGGTCTTGTTGTTTCTGGATGCTAACCTCTAATTTAATGGTTAAAGCTGAGAAATAACTGTCTTGCTCTACTCGGTATTTGCCTTTTTCCTAAAGCTCTGAAATGCAATTTTTTCAGTGGGTGGGCAGCCTACAGGGCAATAAAGTTTGTAGGATATGGAACCATACCCAACAACACTTCAAAATACCATCCTCCTTACAATTGTTTACAAAGTTCCTGTGCATAGAGAGCTCCAGTTGAAACAGGTTTCTGAGCTCTGGCCACTCCTGTACTATTGCACCCCAGCAATGTGACCTTGGGCAAGTTACACTCTCTAAGCCTTCAACCTCGTCTGTAAGATAAGGAAAATAATACACTGGTAAGATTATTGTGAAGATTGTATACGATAATACTTGTAAGCACCAGATACATGCTTGCACAGCACCAGATACCAAGTCATTGTTCCATAAACATGAGTTATTATTGTTGAAAACAGGTACTCATGCCTCCTAGGAAAGTTCAGGAAGTGCAACCTTGAGTGAGTGCCTGCCCTTTGGAACACGTGTCCTGGGCATATTCCAGCAGCTCTATTGGAGGTTCAGGAGTCAAAATTCTCTCACTAAAGGAGAGCTTGCCACAGTTGACTGAGAGAATTATGTGAATAAACTGAAGAAAACAAGTAGAAATAGGAGAGGGTACAGCACTGTGAAGGCTGACCCTCAGCAAGCAAGAGCAAACCTGTGGAGATGGATTATGAAACTATCCTCAGGAGGTTAGAGAGATGTGAGGTCTGGGCTAAGATTAGTACATGACCTGCCCAATCTGAGCAGGAAAGTAGCACATGAGGAAATCTCATCTAGGTGAGATTTCTGAGGGGCTTGAGAAAAGGAACAGCTCAATGCTATAAGAGCTTGGACCTCGCTCTGAGACCTTAGGTTAGAACTGCTTGGACCCCTCCTGTTTCATTGCTGCCAATCTAGTGTGATGGACTAGTGAACATACTGGGGTCAGTACTCATCCTTCTGGGAAGGTAAAGAAGCCCCTGCCACCACCACTGGTGGCCCTTAGTCCCAGCCAGGCCTACTTATCTAGATTCTGGACACTTATTAAAAATCAAGTTTGAGGATTAATTTACATACATTTCAATGAGATGTGACAAGTTATACATGCCAATAACCACCACCACAATCAAGATATAGAACTGTTCCATCACCCTAAATAGTTCTGCTTCCCTTTTGAGGGCTCATCTTTCTGCCTGTGCTTTTTTTTTTTTTTTAAGTCTGTGCTTTTTTTAAAAAAAAAAATTTATTGGGTATAATTCACATACCATACAACTGACACATTTAGAGTGCACAGTACATTGGTTTTTAGTACATTTACAGAGTTGTGCAACCATCACCACAATAAATTTTAGAACGTTTTCATCATCCCAAAAAGACATACATTAGCAGCCACTCCCTGTTTCTCCCCAATCCCCTTGCATTCTCCCTGCACCCAACCCTAATCCTTGCTGTCAAGTAGATTCCGACTCATAGCAACCCCACGTGTGACAGAGTAGAACTGCTCCAATGGGTTTTCTTGGTTGTACTCTTTACAGAAGCAGATCACCAGGCCTTTCTTCCATGGTGCCACTGGGTGTGTTCAAACTGCAAAACTTTAGGTTAGTAGTCGAGCACAAACCATTTATACCACCTAGAAACTACTGATCTACTTTCTGTCTCTTTAGATTTGCCTATTCTAGACATTTCATATAAATGAAATTATACAATATGTGATCTTTTGAGACTGCCTTCTTTCACTTAGTATGTTTTTAAGGTTCATCCATGTTGCTGCATGAATTAGTACTTCCTTTTTTAAAATGCTGAATAATATTCCATTACATGGATATACCGGAGTGCTGGTGGCACAGTGATTAAGAGCTCGGCTGCTCCCCAAAAAGTTGGCAGTTCAAATCCACCAGCTGCTACTTGGAAATCTTATGGGGCAGTTCTACTCTGTCCTATAGGCTCACTATGAGCCGGAATCGACTCGATGGCAACAGGTTTGATTTTGGGGGGATTTATATGGATATATAAATATGGATATATAAACATTCGTATACAAGTTTTTGTGTGGACCAATGTTTTAATTTTTCTTGGGCATATACTTAGGAGTAAAACTATAGGTAACTTTATGTTTAACATTTTGAGGAACTGCCATAGTGTTTTCTACAGTGGCTGCACCATTTTGTATTCCAACCAGCAGTGTATGAAGGTTCCAATTTCTTCACATCCTCATCAACACTTGTTATTATCTTTTGAGGCTAGTTATCCTGCCGGGTGTGAAGTAATCTCATCGTGGGTTTGATTTTCATTTCCCTAATAATGATGTTGAGAATCTTTTCATGTGTTTATTGGCCATTTGTACATCTTCTTTAGAGAAATGTCTATTCAGATTCTTTGCATATAGTTTCAGGGGTTTATCCAGCCTCCATGATGCCAGAAAATCTGGTTTCCATGAAAATTTGAAATTCTGTAGTACATTTTCCCCCTTTTGATAAGGATTCTTCTATAGAATCTTTGATCAAAATGTTCTGTAATGGTAGCCGGGCACTATCCAGTTCTTCTGGTCTCATGGCAAAGGAGGCAGTTGTTCATGGAGGCAATCAGCAAGACATTCCATTTCCTCCTCCTATTCCTGACTCTCCTTCCTCTGCTGCTCCAGGCGATTAGAGACCAACTGTCGTGCCTTGGATGGCTGCTTGCAAGCTTTTAAGACCCCAGAGACTATGCAACAAACTAGGAGGTAGAACAGAAGCACTGAATATGTTATTAGGCCAATTAAATGGAACGTGCCATGAAACCATCACCCCAATCCTCCAAACCAAGGAACCAAATCCCATGAGGTGTTTGGTTGTACATAAATAGCCTCAGCAGCTACTTCTTTTTTTTTTTTTTTTTTTGTCATTGTTGTAAATGAGTTTTCATGTTTTTGATGGTCTCTGATTTTGGACCTTTTGTCTTCTGACCACATTGCCTCTTTTCAGTAAAGATGTGGGGCAGTTCTTCTCTGTCATAGAGGGTCACTATGAGCCAGTATAAACTCGACAACACACAACAACAACAAAGATAGGCTCAGAGAATTTTGGATATGGAACAAGGCCTTAGAAATAATCTAACGCAACTCCTTCACTTTTTAGATTAGGGAACTCAGGCCTAAAAAGTTTAAGCCGTATGTTACACAGCTAGTTAACAGCAGAATGGAAATTAATATTGTTGTTAGTCAAGATTCTTTTGGTTACAAATGTCAGAAAAAACTTCTAAAACTAACTTGGGGGGTGGGGAGAAGTGACTGGCAAAACACTACCAACAGCATTACAATCACTATTAACAGGATTTTGTTACTGCATGATACAATTATTTATTTATTAGTAGTGATAAAGGAGCCCTGGTGGTGCAGTGGTTAAGGCTGCTAACCAAAAGGTCAGCAGTTTGAATCCACCAGCTGCTCCTTGGAAACCCTATGGTGCAGTTCTACTCTGTTCTATAAGATCGCTTTCAGTCGGAATTGACTCAACGGTAACAAGATTGGTTTGGTTTTTGGTTTAGTGATAAAAGTGGGAGCAGAGAGAGAGGGCAAGGTACTGGGCAGATAATCCCAGTGATGGGCCAGGATAGAGAGAAATTGAACAAAAGGCAAAATCCACTGGGCAGCAGGAGGGGAGCATGACACAGGCAGACTTAAGTAAAAGCTGGCAGCCATCAGGTGGAGATGGGAATGGATCAGCCCCATCCATGAGGTAGCACTAAGATTTAAAAGACTGGAGGCTATGTTGGCATCTACCCAGAAATTCCCAGTGGTCCTTACAGACCAAAGATGGATCATCTGGGAGAGTCCTTGAGATCTCTGGTTTTACAGTATTACTCTAATTATTTTGTAGGAGTACTCAATTATTTTCAAAATATATACATGATAGTTCTCTAGATGCAATATTTATTCAGTCAAAACACTTCATACCCCTCTTCATCAGAATCTTTCCCTTCTAGAACTAGCCTCTGTCAGTGGGTTCTGGCAGCTGTGTTTTTGTTTCAGATCTTCAACAAAAATCTCAATAACCAAACCAGTTGCCATCAAGTTGATTCTGACTCACGGCAACCCCATGCATTTTGAGTAGGACTGCACTCCGTAGGGTTTTCAATGGCTGTGACCTTTTGGAAGTAGATCTCCAGGCCCTTCTTCCAAGGTACCTCAAGATGGACTGAAATTATCAACCTTTCGGTTAGTAGCCAAGCACTTAACTGTTTGTACCACCCAAGGTCTCCTTCGACAAGCACTTGATAAAACCAAGGGAAATAAAGCAAAGACCTTACCCTGCCCGTGTGAGAATGTGGAAAGTGAGGAACAATATTGCGGCTCTTGAACATTTCAAAAAAAGAGATAGCTTACTATTTTTTTTTAAGAGGGAATTTAGATTAGATTAGAAGAAGGAGTGGTAAAAACAGTGATCAAGATTATAAAAATGGAGGTGGAGAATGTCCCAGGAAATAAATTGCTAACAATGATAAAGATGGAAGTAAGAGTACCAAAGAACAAATAATCTTCTCACTGAACAAAGTATGAACATTTGTGTGAGTCAAGAGAGCAATAGAAAACTGCAACATGACATTCCAAAATCAAGACACCTTTGTTTAATTAATACCAGTCGACCCCCTGAACTCCTTTTGTTTCCTGTTAGTTTAATCATAAAAATGAAACAGGATACAAAATGTTCTGAGGACCATATTATTCAAATTAAGTATTTATTCAGGCAGTGAGACTCTTAATTGATGCTTTTCAAACTTTTTTTTTTTTTAACTCTTTTCTAGGCTTTTTTTTTGTACTTTAGATGAAGGTTTACAGAACAAATAGTTTCTCATTAAACAGTTAGTACATATATTGTTTTATGACAATCGTTAACTACCCCACTACATGTCAACCCCATCCCTTTTCAACCTTGGTTTCCCTATTACCAGCTTTCCTGTCTCCTCCTGTCTTCTAGTTCTTGTCCCTGGACTGTTGTGCCCCATTAGTCTCATTTTGTTTTATGGGGCTATCTAATCTTTGACTGAAGGGTGAATCTTGGGAGTGACTTAATTACTGAGCTAAAAGGGTGTATGGGGGCCATACTCTCGGGGTTTCTCCAGTCTCTGTCAGGCCAGTAAGTTTGGTCTTTTTTTGTGAGTTAGAATTTTGTTCTACATTTATCTCCAGCTCTGTCTGGGACCCTCTGTGATCGCTGCCAGGGCAGTCAGTGGTGGTAGCCGGGCACCATCTAGTTGTACTGGACTCAGTCTGGTGGAGGCCGTGGTAGTTGTGGTCCATTAGTACTTTGGACTCTTTTCCTTGTATCTTGTTTTCTTCATTCTCCCTTGCTCCTGAAGGGGTGAGACCAGTGGAGTATCTTAGAAGGCTGCTTACAGGCTTTTAAGACTCCAAATGCTATTCACCAAGGTAGAATGTAGAACATTTTCTTTATAAACTGTGTTATGCCAATTGAGCTCTAACATTTTTGACCCTGACCCACAGTAAGAAATATATTTTACATCACAACACACACCACACACATGCACACACACACCTGTAATAAGTGTCTTATTACCTTCACTACAGGCAATGCACTGTGATATTTTCTTTCTAGCCTCTACTATTTTATTCTATTTCTCACTTTAAAATGCTATTAGAGATCCACAAAGTCACTTTCAGATTCTCTAATGGGTTGCAGTTTACATTTTGGAAAATATTTGTTAAATGCACACGTGCAATGTCCTAACATGTCCTAATTTCTGAGGTCACTCCTGTTGCTACTGCTGAGAAATCTCAGACCTGGCCTACAATAGAAGCTTTATTCAACTCAAGCCTCCAACCAGACTTCCTGGAATGTGATCTAGGCTTCTCAGCTATGTTTCCAGTGGTTTTTTCCCATCTCCTAGGGGGATGTGGTTCCTGTTCCTCCTCCAAATGGCCTAGGACAACCATTGCTCCACTGCTCTTGGCAAAGCAGAGCAGAGTCCTCAGGATAACTGCTGCCTCTCTCACCCAACTTCCTTTGGTGTTGTTGCCCTTGGGCACTGTCAAGGCAGCCAGGATGGGGTCTGCCTCCAGTCCCGGTCAATCAGTCCTAGTTCTTATCCCATTCTCCATCCTCAAGGGAAGCTATTCCACGGGGTCTCCAAAGTGCTAGAATTAAGATGCTTCCCCTCAGAAGTCTTCCCCATGCCCATAAGCAGGGCAAAGTCCGCAAGTCTTCCCCTGGCTTAGCGTCCCCTTCTGTCTCCCCAGGACACGGCATTATCTCTCCCTCCTGGTGTTTGTGAGGAGTGGGGGAGGTTGCCCAAAATGTGTGGCATCTATTGTAAATCCCCAACCCACCCGCACAGAGGGTCTGGGCCAAAGGGTGTAAGCCCTGGCTGCCATAGCATTTGAAATGAATGTGGATCAGGGTCTGAAACAGTGCCTATGGGTTACAAAATTATATTAGAATTGCCATATATCATTCATTCATAAGTATAAACCATCTTTCCTTACAATGGCATTGTTGCAAGATTCCAATGTACTTTTGTACCCTCAGCAAAAAATAGGAAGTTTTGGTACTATATCCATATAAGGTAGTGTTTTATTTGCTGCTCATAGTATAAACCAGTTGCCATCAAGTTGATTCTGACTCAGGGCAACCCTACACGTGTCAGAGTAGAACTGTGGTCCATAGGGTTTTTGGAAGTAGATCACCAAGTCTTTCTTCTGAGGCACCTTTGGGTGGATTCTAACTGCCAGCCTTTCCGTTAGCAGACGAACATGTTAACCATTTGCACCACCCAAGATTTTTGCTCTCAGTATAGTACCAGGTATATAGTAACTACTCAGAAGGCTATTTATTGGCTAAAGATGGAAATTTTAAAGAATATTAACTTGGCATAGGGATTAAAAGAATCTTAGGGTTGGAGGGACTCTATAGTTAATCTAATCTGCTCCACTGCTATTTGCACTCTACTTTCCTGGACTAAGCAGCCCCAGTGGTACAGTGGTTAAGCACTCAGATGCTAACCAAAAGGTCAGTGGTTTGGACCCACCAGCCAACCCATGGAGGAAAAATGTGGCAGTCTACTTCTGTAAAGGTTACAGCACTGAAAACCCGATGGGACAGTTCTACTCTGTCCTATCAGGTTGCTACGAGTCAGAATCGACTTGACGGCAAAGGGTTTTCCTGGACTAGTTAGGAATGCATTTGGCTGCAAAGAACAGAAAAATCTGACTGCAATGGCTTAAACAAATAAGAAAGTATTTTTCTCACACAACAAGGTATATGGAGGTAAGCAGTTGCTAGCTTTGGTTTCGCAGCTCAATGATGTCAGAACTGATTCTCTCTGACACTCTTGGCCTTTTCCTCATGGTTTAAAGATGGCATCTGTAGCTCTGGATATCATATGTGCATTCAGTGCCAAATAAAGGGGGGAGGTAGCCACCCGCTGCACCTGTTCCTTCTTACCAGGAAATCAAAAGCCTACCCAAATGCGGAATTTCTGGGGTGTCTAAGACCCTCTAAGCTTAGAACTGGGTTATCAGGCCACCCCCAAATAAAAGTACAGTGTGGTTAGAAAGAAGAAAGTAGACAACAGATACTAAATAGGCAACTGAGATAACGACCACATGTCTCACTCAGTGGCTATCCATCCCTGTTTGAACAGCTCAGGACAATGTCTCATTTTTGGCAGCTTTTGTTGGTGGCATAGTGGTTAAGCGCTATGGCTGCTAACCAAAAGGTCGGCAGTTTGAATCCACCAGGCAGTCCTTAGAAACTCTATGGGGCAGTTCTACTCTGTCCTATAGGGTTGCTATGAGTCGGAATTGACTCAGTGGCAACGAGTTTGGTTTTGGGGTTAGAAAGCTCTTTTCATTTGAACCAGAAAGATGAGCTTCCATGTAACTTGTCCCCGTGGCTTCTGATTCTGCCCTGCAAGGCTATATAGGCTAATTTTTTTACTACTTCTCAGAAACAGCTATGCAAATATTTGAAGACAGCTGTCGTATCTCCTTTAACTCTCCTCTTAGTGACATGAAGGGCCTCCAGCTGGGTCCTCATGGCATGACTTCAAGGGCTCTCACCTTTCTGTTTGCTCTCCTCAGGGTGTGTTGCCATTTATCAGTGCTTCTCTTAAACTTTGTTGCCCCAAAGGACATCAAGGAGTGGCCTGAGCAAAGCCAGAGAAGGCAGATGATTATCTCTGTTGTTCTGGGTTATCACTAAAACAGCTCAAGTTTCCATTACCTTCTATGACTTGCTGCTGGTGATTCAGCCAACTAACCCACTGCCGCATAGGGTTTGGAGCCCTGCTGGTGCAATAGTTAAGAATTTGGCTGCTAAACAAAAGGTTAGCAGTTCAAATCCACCAGCTGCTCCTTGGAAACCATATGGGGTAGTTCTACTCTGTCCTATAGGGTCGCTATGAGTCAGCAACAGGTTTAATGGGTAATGTTTACGGAAGCAGACTGCCACATCTTCCTCCTGCAGAGCGGCTGGTCGGTTTGTACCACTGACCTTTCTGTTAACAGCTGAGTGCTTTAGCCACCACACCACCAGGGAGACCATAAATCTTTTTCACAAAATGTTACTGTTCAGCCACCACTTCAACTCCTTTACTAGGCTCTCAGCACAGAATTTATATTTATTACGAGCACATTTTAGGGTGTTAGATGTGACCTATATTTCTAGTTTATTGAGTTCTTTTCAAATTTCAATTCTATTATCCAGAGTATTGCCTATTTCTCCCAGATTCACATTATCTGCAAATTTGGGAAATCTGTGCTTGTTGTGACTCCATGTAAATCCTCATTAAATATTTTTAACAAAAGGTCAAGATAGGGTCCTTCAACCTGCCACCTAGGGTGAAGCTGATCACATTTAGTTAGGGTTCTTCAACCCATTATGAGTTTATACCATGATCATTCTGCCCACATTCTGCCTTTTGTCCTAAGGATGTTGTTAGATCCTCTTTTGCAGAAATTACTTTGCAGAAATTCAGACATACAGAAGCAGTCCTAGGGAACTTTATGTGGGAAGACTTCCCAGTGAATCCATTCTAGTTCCTAGAAGAGCACTAATTCCCCTTCTGATTTCTTCAACTCACCCTTTACATATTCTAGTCTATAACTTTTTATGACCATATTCCTCTTCTTATATTGGATTCTGGAAATCCAGCACAAAAGTCGGAGCTGAACCGTAGCAACTGCTGAGAAATTGCACATTACCCAGGGATTAGCACAAAGGCGAAAATCCAGTGTAGTTAGTTATCCTTGAAAATCCCTTAAATGACTCACAGTGTATAATATGCATGGTGCCACATATATTATCTTGTTCAGTAATCCTTATTCATGCCAAAGTCTGAGATCCACTGAGCTAGACTAAAGAAAGACACAACAGGAAATCTATACACAGATGGCAGAACATTCAAAACATGTGATCAAATCCAGGGATGGAAGGGTGGAGAATTTTAAAGCATCCCTGCTTGTCAGTAGGGCTTAATTTGTATTGTTTTAATATGAACCCTTTACAATCTTAATCATATTAATAGATTTTTTTTGTTGGTAGGAAGATTAAAAAGTAATTATCTATGAAAGCACTTAGCACAAGTTCTGACACATAGTAAGTGTGACTAGATTTGAATCTAAATGTTTCTGAATTAAATATATACACATTTGTCTTTGAAAAGACACACAGGGTGGTACAAATGGTTAACGTGCTTGGCTGCTAACAAAAAGATTGGAGGTTCAATCCATGCAGAGATGCCTGGGAAGAAAGTCCCGGCCATCTACTTCTGAAAAATCAGTCATTGAAAACCCTAAGGAACACAGTTCTACTGATACACAAGGGGATGCCATGAGTTGGAGTCAACTTGACAACAACTCGTTGGGGGAGCTTGATGAAAAGAAATTGGAGCTCATATCCAATGTAGGACCTATTTTATCATCAGGATAAAGCAATCCCTGAGTGGAAGGATCAAGGGGCCTGAAGGGAACACACCATTTGCAAGTCAAAGGTCTCAAGCCCTCACAGCAAGGGGAATCTCATTTGGGTCTCAGAGGGACTTCCAAGGTTGTCCACTGTTGACTCTACCAAAAGACCCCCAGAATCATCTATTTATCAAGTAAAGCTAAGGTTATTAGGCCTACTTCAGTAAGGAAGAATACCCCCTTGACAAGGACTTAGTAATGTCTTAGATGGAAGAAGTCAAGGAAGGGTATTTATAGGTTCTTGGGAGTCTGGGGAAGGAGTCCTGGCAGCACAGTGCTTAAGCATTCAGCTGCTAACCAAAAGGTCGGTGGTTCAAACCCATCTCCACAGGAGAAAGATATGGGTGGCAGTCTGCCTCTGTAAAGATTATGGCCTTGGAAACCCTACGGGCAGTTCTACTCTGTCCTGTAGGGTCTCTATGAGTAGGAATCGACTCAACAGCAATGGGTTAGGAGTCTGGGCTTAAGTGGTTTAAGGTTTTACAAGGCAGGGAACCAGTTAGGATTGTTGTTGTTGTTAGGTGCTGTCAAGTTGTTTCTGACTCACAGTGACCCTATGTACAACAGAACGAAACAGTTCCTTGTCTTGTGCCATCCTCACAATCATTGCTATGTTCAAGCCCATTGTTGTAGCCACTGTGTCATTTCATCTCACTGAGGATCTTTTTCTTTTTCACTGACCCACTACTTTACCAAGCAGGACATACTTCTCCAGGGACTGGTCCCTCCTGATAACATGTCCAAAGTACGTGAGACAAAGTCTTGCTATCCTTGCTTCTAAGGAGCATTCTGGTTGTACTTCTTCCAAGACAGATTTGTTCATTCTTCTGGCAGTCCATGGAGACAGTTAATTATGTAATTGATTAGGATCGGTAAAGGTTTTTATGAGTAATCTATTGTCTGATAAGCAAGCTCTTTTTTCAGATAAGCAATCCATTTCCTAATAGGTGAACTGTTTTGTCAGGTGAGAAAACTGTTTGCCTGGACAAGTTAGTTTGCAGAAATCTCTTCAGGCAAATAGTGAATTATTCATTGGTTTACCTTTATCTTCCTGGGCAATGAGTTCCTAGAAATGTTAGTGTGAGTATCATCATTTCTCACCTGTCTTAGTTATCTAGTGCTGCTATAACAGAAATACCACAAGTGGATGGCTTTAACAAACAGAAATTAATTTTCTCACAGTTTTGGATGCTAGAAGTCCAAATTCAGAGCACCAGCTCTAGGGGAAGGCTTTCTTTCTCTGTCAGTTCTGGAGGAAGGTCCTTGTCTGTTCAGCTTGTGTTTTCTGGATCCTTGGAGATCTCCATGTGTCTTGGCATCTATCTTACCCCATCCCTCTCTCTGCTGGCTTGTTTGATCTCTTTTTGTATCTCAAAAGAGATTGCTCAGAATACACCCTACACTAATCCTGCCTCATTAACATAATACAGACAATCTATTCCCAAATGGGATTATAACCACAGGCATAGAGGCTAGAATTTACAACACATATTTTGGGAGGACATAATTCAATCCATAACATTCTACCCTTTTGCTCCCAAAATTCATGTGCTTGACACATGCAAAACACATTCACCCCATCACATCATCCCAAAATTCTTAAATCAACTCTAAGTCTAAAAATCTTATCTCTTGAATGATCTCCATCAAATATGGGTCAGACTTTGGCATATTCCATCCTTGAGCAAAATTCAACTTCATCTGTGAACCTGTGAAATCTAGAATACAACTTATCTGTTTCCAAAGCACAGTGGTCGAACAGGCACAAAATAGACATTTCCAATACAAATGGGAGAAACTGGAGAGAAAGTAGGGACAGCAGGCACCAAGTAAGTCCAAAACCAGCAGAATAAATTAAATTAGTGCTCAAAGCTTGAAAATAACCTTCTCTAATACATGGCATTAACAGAATGCAAACCATAAGTAACAATGCACAAACACCAGAAGAGAAACTAGATAATTGGGAGCTCCTAAAAATCAAACACTTATGCTCATCAAAAGACTTCACCAAAAGAGTCAAAAGACAACCTACAGACTGGGGGGAGAAAAAAACGGCTATGACAAATCTGATCAGCGTTTAATCTCTAAAGTTTACAAGATACTGAAAAACCTCAGCAACAAAAAGACAACCCAATTAAAAAATGGGCAAAGGATATGAACAGGTACTTTGCCAAAGAAGACATTCAGGCAGCTAACAGACACATGAGGAAATGCTCATGATCATTAGCCATTAGAGAAATGCAAATCAAAATTACAATGAGATACCATCTCACCCCAACAAGGCTAGCATTAATCCAAAAAACACAAAATAATAAATGTTGGCGAGGTTGTGGAGAGACTAGAACACTTATACACTGTAGGTGGCAATGTAAAATGGTATAACCACTTTGGAAATCGATTTGGCACTTCCTTAAAAAGCTAGAAATAGAAGTACCATACAATCCAGCAATCCCACTCCTTGAAATATATCCTAGAGAATTAAGAGCCATCACACAAATAGATATATGAACACCCATGTTCATTGCAGCACTGTTCACAACAGCAAAGAGATGGAAACAACCTAGGTGCCCATCATTGGACAAATGGATAAACAAATTATGGTATATTCACACAACGGAATACTATGCAATGATAAATAACAATGATGAATCTGTGAAACATCTTATAACATGGAGGAATCTGGAAGGTATTATGCTGAGTGAATTTAGTCAGTCGCAAAAGGACAAATATTGTATAAGACCACTATAATAAGAACTCAAGAAAAGGTTTAAACACAAAAGAAAACATTCTTCGATGGTTACCAGGGTGGGGAGGGAGGGAGAGGGGTATTCACTAACTACATAGTAGATAAGAATTATCTTAGTGAAGGGAAGGACAGCACACACTACAGGGGAAGTCAGCACAACTGGACTAAACCAAAGCTAAGAGGTTTCCTGAATACAACCAAACACTTCGAGGGACAGAGTAATAGGGGTGGGGGTCTGGGGATCATGCTTTCAGGGGACATCTAGGTCAACTGGCATAACAAAGTCTTTTAAGAAAATGTTCTGCATCCCACTTTGATGAGTGGTGTCTGGAGTCTTAAAAGCTAGTGAGCAGCCATCTAAGATGCATCAATTTGTCCCAACCTACTTGGAGTAAAAGAAAATGAAGAACACCATAGACACAAGGAAAGTATTATCCCAAGAAACAGAAAGGGCCTCATAAACCAGAGACTTCATCAGCCTGAGATCAGAAGAACTAGATGGTGCCTGGCTACCACCAATGACTGCCCTGATAGGGAACACAACAGAGAGTCCCTGATGCAGCAGGAGAAAAATGGGGTGCCAAACTCAAATCCTAGTAAAAAGACCAGACTTAATGGTTTGATTGAGACCGGAGGGACCCCAGAAGATATGGCCCCCGGACTCTCTGTTAGCCCAAAACTAAAACCATTCCTTAGGCCAGCTCTTCAGACAAAGATTAGACTGGACTATGGGATATAAAATGATACTCATGAAGAGTGTGTTTTTAGCTCAAGTAGATACATGAGACTACATGGGCAGCTTCTGTCCAGAGTCAAGATGAGAGGGCAAAGAGAGTCAGGGGCTGGTTCAATGGACATGGGAAATCCAGGGTGGAAAGGAATAGTGTGCTGTCATAGTATAGGGAGAGAAACTAGGGTCACAAAACAATTTATGTATAAATTTTTGTATGAGAGACTAACTTGAATAGTAAACTTTCACTTAAAGCACAACAATTAAAAAACAAAGAAAAGAAAAGAACCCTCTCTTCTCTGAGACCATCTGGGCAACGGCCCTGCTCTCCAAACTCTTGGTGTTGGCCATGCCCTCTGGATTCTGGGTGGCAGCCCTTTGGCCCTGAGCTTCAGCTCTCCCTTCCAGGCCCTCGGGATGGCAAATCTGCTCCCTCAGCTTTAGGCAGCCCCATTCTCCTAGTCCATCTGAGTGGTGGCCCCAATCCCCTGGCTTCTGCAAGTCCTGTTCTTCTGCTCCTTGGGCATGACAGCCCCACCCCCTCAGCTTTGGGTGGCAACTCCATCCCCCTGGCACCCCCTAACAGCAGCCTCACACTCCAAAATTGAGTTGGTGAAGATCCGACTCTTTGAAACCTCAGAGGCTGTGGCCTCACTCTTTGAGATCCAGGAGACCTTGGCCCCACCCTTTGAAACTGAGAAGCCTCTACTTCCCATGCTCCTTCCAACAGTTCTGCTGATCTTCAAGCTGCTCCATGAGATGATCTTTTTCTTTTCTTGGAGGACAACTGATGTAGCTTCTTTGGCCTGTTTCCTGCCTGTAGAATTCCAAGAGGCAGACAGCATTTTTTCATTTTGTTCTTTCTCTGTCCCTTCAGTCTAAGTTGATGGGTTTTCTGCTGTGATAGTTGGTTACTTCCATCAGTCATAGGCTTAATCTCTTTAACAAAAGATTGTGTAGCCATGTCCTTGGTGAACATTCTAGGACACATGTCCTTAGTTTGTACAACAGAATTTTCCAAATCTTTAAGTTCTATTTTCATTTTACATAGTTCATTTTTAAGTCCATCTCTTTCCTCTCACATTTTACTCTAAGTGACAAGGAGAAACCACATGGCCCTTTTAAGATCTTGCTTAGAAATCTCATCAGCCAGTTATCCAAGTTCATCATTTACAAATGTTCCACCAAACATGTGAACATAATTCAGACAAGTTCTTTGCCACTGCATAAAAATCATCTCCATTCCTCCATTGTCCTATCACATGATCATCATTTTCTTTTAAAGCCTCAGCAGTAGTACATTTAATGTCCACATTTCTAGTAACATTCTGTTGCTAGCACTATATGTATTCTCTAAGACAGTAGAGTCTTTCTCTATAGTTCTCCTCACTTCCTTCTGAGCCCTCACTACAATTGTCTTTGACGTTCGTAATTCTACCAACAGTCTCTTCAAGGCAATCCAGGCTTTCACTATTAGGAATCTTAAAACTCTTTCAGCCTCTACCCTTACCCAATTCCAAAACTGCTTCTACATTTTATGTATTTGTTAAAGCAACACCCCACTCTTCTGGTACAAAATTCTGCCTTAGTTACCTGGTGCTGCTATCACAGAAATACTACAAGTGGATGGCTTTAACAAACAGAAGTTTATTTTCTCATAGTTTAAGAAGCCAGAAGTCTGAATTCAGTATGCCAGCTCTAGGGAAAGACATTCTCTCTCTGTCGGCTCTGGAGGAAGTTCCGTGTCTCTTCAGCTTGTGTTTTCTGGATCCTTGGAGATCTCCATGTGTCTTGGCGTCTATCTTACCCCATCCCTCTCTCTACTTGCTTGTTCCATCTCTTTTTATATCTCAACAGAGATTGCTCAAGATACACCCTACACTAATCCTGCCTCATTAACATAACAAAGACAACCCATTCCCAAATGGGATTATAACCACAGATATAGAGGTTAGGATTTACAACACATATTTTGGGGGGACACAAGTCAATCCTTAACATCACCTCCCTTATATTCTTAAACATAACCTGAAATTTTTATATTTGAGAAATCCAGATTCCATAATATTTAAGGAGCAAAATGATCAGCATACTTTAGAACACTACTTTCAGTAGAAGAAAGTATCTGCCTCTTGTTCTGACAGACCAGAGACATACTCATAGGTCTTTTATAAGAATTATTTCATAAACCTATGTCATTATCAGTACCAATTGCTGCTGAGTTGATTCTGACACTTGGCAGCCCCATGTGTGTCAAAGTAGAACTGTGCTCCATAGGGTGTTCAATGATTGATTTTTCAGAAGTAGATCGCCAGGCCTTTCTTCTGAGGTGGCTCTGGGTGAACTCAAATCTCCAACCTTTCAGTTAGAAGCCAAGTAGGTTAACCATTTCTGCCACCCAGGGACTCTTGTTATTGTGTGCCGTTGAGTCGATTCTAGCTCATAGTGACCCTATATGACAGCGTAGAACCGTCCCATAGGGTTTTCTTGGCCGTAATCTTTACGGAAGCAGATTGCCAGGTCTTTCTCCCATGGAGACGATGAGTGGGTTTGAACTGCAAAGCTTTTGGTTAGCAACAAAGCGTTTCTGTGCCACCAGGGCTCCTTTCTATGGTCACTCCAAAACCAAAAACCAAACCTGTTGCCATCAAGTCGATTCTGACTTGCAGCGACCCTAGAGACAGAGTAGAACTGCCCCATAGGGTTTCCAAGGAACAGCTGGTGGATTTGAATTGCCAACCTTTTGGTTAGCACTACATGATGCTAATTACATCATAGTCACAGGTTTGGTTTCTGGATAGGCCAAAGAGCCTTTTGATGTTTCATGACCCTGATCATACCTATAACCTCAGTTTTGTATTATGAATGTCATAAATCATAAGATACAATAAAAGTGAGAGACTTGGAATGAATAAATAATTGAATGAGGAAAATCTATCTCCATGACTATAAACAAAGTTCAAAGCACATGACCTTCAAAGAAGCATTTCTTACAAAGCTCAGCATATCAGCATCTTTACTACCAGAAGGCCAATGTATTTCTCACCTACTGTAGGCCATGTAAGTCAACTGATTTAGGAAATATTGATACGATAGCATTGCCAGAAACCTCCATTATCAGGATTGAACATCAAAACTGAAGCATGCGGGAAGCAGGGTTAGTAGGCAGGTGTGGAGCTGCCAACCTAGGGAATTTTTTCTGTAAACAGATGGACTATGCTGGACTAGCAACTTTCCCCCGATAGCAGATCAGCATTTCTTGAAATCAGACTGTCATATTTTCTGCAATAGCAATCACTGGTTTGATGACATAAGCAGAATTTCTGGTCCTTGTTTTGAGTCAATTTATATTCCACTGGAAAATTTCCAGCATGGGAGGGTATTTTGGTATAATATTGTGCTGTCATTGTTACTAAGAACAAAGATCAAGGAATACCAAAGTCTCTCTTGAGAGGCTTTGAGTAACACTGCTCACAGTCTAAGAAGGTGAATATTCATCACTGTAACCTTGACGGTTGTTAACCAGAGAAGAATAAAGAAACATATTTGTAACTGCAGAAGGTATATCCTCAAATGAAAAAATTTAAGCAGATTGGCTTGGGGGTTGTAGGGGGTGAGAGAATGATAACAGCTACCCCAACAGTAAATATACTAGCATTCTTAAGGTCACAGACGCCATGTTTGCTTTGTGACAGCTTCTTAACTTAGCAGCTGGCTCAAGCCTTCTCCCTAACCCCCCTGATAGTACCACAACTTGTATTTCTAAGTTCATTTGGCTGATTCCACATACTTTGGGCAAGTTTATTATATCTTTGAAGGTCCCTGGGTGGTGCAAAAACAGTATGCACTCAGTTACTAACCAGAAAGTTGGCAGTTCAAATCCACTCAGCATTGCTGTGGAAAAAAGTTCTGGTGATCTAATTCCATAAGATTACAGCCACTGGATAGATAAACTATGGTACATACACGCAATGGAATACTACACAACGATAAAGAACAACGATGAATCTGCGAAGTATCTCATAATATGGATGAATATGGAGGGCATTACGCTGAGTGACGTAAGTCAATCACAAAAGGACAAATATTGTATGAGACCGCTACTATAAAAACCCATGAAAAGGTTTACACACAAAAAGAAACAATCTTTGATGGGTTCCAAGGTGGAGAGGGGTGGGGATGGAAAAACACTAAATAGACAATAGATGAGTAGTAACTTTGGTGAAGGGTAAGACAGTACACAATACTGGGGAAGCCAGCACAACTTGTCCAAGGCAAGGTCGTGGAACCTCCATAGACACATTCATACTCCCTGAGGGACTGAATTACTGGGCTGGGGTGACTATGGTCTTAGGGAACATCTACTCAGCTGGCATAACATAGTTTGTAAAGAAAATGTTCTACATTCTACTTTGGTGAGTAGCATCTGGGGCTTAAACGCTTGTGAGCGGTCATCTAAGATACTCCACTGGACTCACCCTGTTGGGAGCAAGGTAGAATGAAGAAAACTAAAGACACAAGGGAAAGATTAGTCCAAATGACTAATGGACCACAAGTACTACAGCCTCCACCAGACTGAGTCTAGCACAACTGGATGGTGCCCAGCTACCACCACCAACTGCTCTGACAGGGATCACAATAGAGTGTCTTGCACAGAGCTGGAGAAAAATGTAGAACAAAATTCTAACACACACACACACACACACACACACACACACACTAAAGACCACACTCACCAGTCTGACAGAGACTGGAGTAACCCCAAGAGTATTGCCCCCAGACACCCTTTTAGCTCAATAATGAAGTCACTCCTGAGGTTCACCCTTCAGTCAAAGGTTAGACAGGCCCATAAAACAAAATGAGCCTAAAGGGGCACACCAGCCCAGGGCAAGGACTAGAAGGCAGGAGGAGACAGGAAAGCTGGTAACAGGGAACCCAAGGTCCAGAAGGGGAGAGTGTTGACATGGTATAGGGTTGGTAACCAATGTCACAAAATAATATGTGTATTAACTGTTTAATGAGGAGCTAGTTTGTTCTGTAAACCTTCACCTAAAGTACAATTTTAAAAAAAGATCACAGTCATTGAAAACCCTGTGGACAGCAGTTCTACTCCAAAGCACACGGGGTCACCATAAGTTGGAATCGACTCCACGGCAACGGGTTTGATTTTGGTTTACCATACCTTTGACTGAGAGAATTATTTTCTCCTTTTGGATGTCTTAGGAGATTGATGGAGGTGGTGGGAAATGGACTGGGCTCCCCTGATTCTATACTTCTAAAGCTAATTTTAAGCTCTGATCCAACTCTGAGGTCCATGCTTTTCTACTACTTATTTATTCATTCATTCATTTACTCACTCACTTAATAACATTTCAGAACCTTCTGTGTACCTGTATCAGCCATAGACCCTAGAGACAGCCGATGGAAAAATTTATAGAGAGACTATTTAAAAGGTTCAGACAAGGTATAGGGAAACCACAGGAATAATGTAATGGGGCACCAGCCCCACGCCTGAAGGGGCAAAGGAAAGGAGGAGCTGCTAGAACTTGGAAACAGACCTCTGTGTGGAGAGGGCCACCTGAGAGAAACTATGACCTTTGGCTGAAGGACTTAGCTACTCTGAAGCAAGCCTGAAGGGAGGAAGGCAGGGAAATAAATAACCCACCTTCACTCTCCTCTCACCCTCTGATCTCCTGCTCATGTTCCCCATTGGTAAAACCAGTGGTGGGTTTACCATGAAGCTAATGACTGTTAACTTTTAGCACCTTTCATTCATACCAAGGCCCTTGTAATATTCCCATGGTTTTGTAAAATTTCCAAATGTAAGATAGTTTAATTGCAGTTGGTTAAATATAATGTCTCTTCACATTCCAACTTACCCTCCACTTCCCCCATATTGTGTGGCATTGGAAGTGATCATGGGCATTTTGGGGCACCAGCTGAGGGGAAGTTGAGTTGGAAATGCATTTGCTTTGGGTTTGATGGGGAAATACATGTGGTTCACAATCACATCGGTGTTATTGCCAGCCTTCCCAGTGTAGGAACGATTTCTGGGGATACTCCTACCATCCTCCGTGCTGACTCACTGTTACGGACTGAATTGTATCTCCCAAAAATGTGTGTCGCCTTGGCTAGGCCATGATTCCCTGTATTATGTGGTTGTCCTCCATTTTGTGATCTAATGTGATTATCCTATGCATTGTAAATCCTAACCTCTATGATGTTAATGAGGCAGAATTAGAGGCAGTTATGTTAACAAGGCAGGACTCAATGTACAGGATTAGGTTGTGTCTGGAGTCAGTCTCTTTTGAGATATAAAAGAATTGAGCAGAGAGGAGAAGGACCTCATTACAACCAAGCAAGAAGCGCCAGGAGTGGCGCGCATCCTTTGGATGCATGATCCCTGTGCTGAGAATCTCCTAGACCAGGGGAAGATTGACGACAAGAACCTTCCCCCAGAGATGACAGAGAGGGAAAGCTTTCCCCCGGAATTGGAGCCCTGAATTCAGACTTCTAACCTCCTAAACTGTGAGAGAATAAATTTCTGTCTGTTAAAACCATCCGTTGTGGTATTTCTGTTATAACAGCACTAGATAACTAAGACACACACGTAGCACCATGACACAGAGGGTTGTTTCCATCTTTCAGCTATTGTCAATAGTGCTACAATGAACATAGGTGTATACTGACCAAAATATTTCTTAATCTAATCCAAGTTCAAAGTGAATCATTAGTCCTAGAATGTAAATGTAACACAATTGAATCCATGACCCAGATGATCCATCGCAGAGTAGTGTTGCCCTTAGAAGAGCATATTCCAGCAATCGAAGTAATTAAAATAAAAAAAATAAAAAGCTCAAGCTCGTCAGCTTTTTCAGACACCATGAAAAGATCTATAACTTATACCAGTGTTTCTGAAAATTTTCCTTTCTTTTCCAGCAATCTCATTTATACATGGCAGATACCTCTACATCGTTCATCAGATCTCTCTGGGACAAGATATGCTCCCCACGTCCCTTAGCCTTTGCGCTTCCTCACTTCTTTTCCCTTCTTCACTTCCTCGAAATCTATGTCACAAAATGTCAAAAGGGCCAGTCCTACAAGGAAGGACTCTTGCTGGAGAATAGGGAGAGACAGGAACTGAGTAAGAAAAGTCAAACTCCTTTTCACCAGGGGGAAGAGAGTCTGAGTGCGCTAATACATGATTCCACACTCCCTGTCTTGCTGCCTAGCTGATAGCTAGTAACAGATTTACTTTTTTCCAGGCAGTGAAGTCTACCATGACACAAACTGAATAAATGGTGTTGCGAAAACAGTGTCAACAGTCTTTGGCGAGGGTGTACAAGCAAACTTTGTTGTTCATCCTGATTTCTAGGATAACAGAATCTACCTGGGAGGGACTGCTGTGTCCAGAGGAAGTGAGCAGAGTAATTGTCTGGTTGTGCAAAATGGGGAGGTGGACAGCCAAGTCACACTAACACCAGGTAGCTGTGATGGAGAGCAAACTATTGCTTATAAAGGCCTCTGGTCACGGGGAAAAGTACAGTTAATGACACAATGAAGTATAATATTCTCAGTTCCTCATGCTAAGATCTTTACAACTATGTAGCTTAGACCTTTACAATATCCCAAATGTATATCTTTTCAATAAAGCCAAGAGACAGGAAAGTACATGTTATAATTCCCATTTTACAGGTAAGTGGTTTGCCCAAAGTCCCCAGGCAGATTAGACTTGGGCCAGGAACACTAGGGTTTTTTTTTTGTTTGTTTGTTTTTTGACTAGGGCTCATTCTATTACTCCCCTCTGCCTCTCAAGGATAAACATGAAAAATAGCCATTTTACATAACATTTTTAAAGTAATCTTTTGGAGGTATTTTTAAAAAATGTGGTAAATATATGTAACAAAACACTTGCCATTTCAACATTCTTCACATGTACAGTTCAGTGACGTCAACTTAATGTTCAGCATTTTGTTCAGTCATTACCCTTATCCATTCCCAAATTTTTCCATCCCCCTAAAAATAATCTTTTTTACTTTCTCTTTATTATTGTTATAAATGTATGCATGTCCATTGTAGAAAATTTAATTTTAGACTAATAAAGATCACTTAAAAGAAGAAAACATAAATCACCCATAATCCCATTACCCCAAGGCAACAGCCACTGTTCATCTGTTTGTGGCTACCCTTCCATGCTGATAGGAAGTGCTGCTGATTTGCGAATGGTCCCCAGCATTTTCAGGTTTTCCCAAGTACTTACATCCCCTGTGCTCAGAAACAGATCCCTATGCTTTTCCCTTCCTCTCCTTGCCACTAGCTGATGACCTTCTGAAGATGGCTATTCAGCTGGGCACAGCCACAGTCCTCCTTCAACCCACCCTCAACTGCCACCCCCATCCGTTTGCTATCAAGGAGGCAGCACTGTTTTGTTTGATAGCTTTTCTCCGAATCGGCACCCAGACCCTTCCCTAGTCCCCCAAAACACACTGGGATCAGTCTGTCCCTTTTAACAGAATTGAAGGAAAGAAAGTACAACACCGAGAATAACATGATGAACACAATTAATGTCATGTGAAGATTGTAGAAATGGCAAATGCTTTGTTACCTATATATTTACCACAATTAAATTTAAAAAAAAGGATAATTTATAAGTCCTGTTCAGACTTGGGCCCACCTAACTACCTTCAAAGTTGTCAGCCATTTCGGACTGAAAAGCCAGGGTTGGGAAATTGGTAGGAACGGGGGATTGTGGTGTGAGGTGTCCATTAATATAATCTGAGGGGGTGAGGCATAAGCAGAAATGGGAGGAAAAAGTAAGTAACAAACCAAAGCAGGATTAGCAGTGCCTGTAACTTTATCACTAACAGAAATCACAGACATTATCATATCACATTAAAGTTGTTGCAGACACTGCTAAATATCATTTACCTTCAACACTTTGAAATTACAGTAGCTATTAGACCCACTGCAAGATCTTGTTATCTAACACATTAAAAGTACATATATTTCTTTATCATACATTTGATTTCTTTTTTATTTTTGCAAAAAATAAGTATAACACAACTGTCATGGTTTGAATTATGTCCCCCAAAAAATGTATGTATCAATTTGGCTGGGCCATGATTCCCAGAATCGTGTGGTTGGCCTCCATTTTGTGATTGTAATTTTATGTTAAAGAGGATTAGGGTGGGATTGTAACACCACCTTTACCCAGGTCACATCCCTGATCCAACGTAAAGGGAGTTTCCCTGGGGTGTGGCCTGCACCACCTTTTATCTCTCAAGAGATAAAAGGAAAGGGAAGCAAGCAGAGAGTTGGGGACCTCATACCACCAAGAAAGGAGCACCGGGAGCAGAGCGTGTCCTTTGGACCTGAGGTTCCTGCTCAGAGAAGCTCCTAGTCTGGGGGGAACATTGATGAGAAGGCCGACAGAGAGAGAAAGCCTTCCCCTGGAGCTGACGCCCTGAATTTGGACTTTTAGCCTACTGGACTGTGAAGAAATAAATTTCTCTTTGTTAAAGCCATCCACTTGTGGTATTTCTGTTGTAGCAGCACTGGATGTCTAAGACAACATTTGCCAATTCAACCTTTTTTTACATGTACCAGTGACACTTAACTGATGAAGATCAAAGATCACAGCTTTCAGTATGGATTACACCTCAACATAAAGAAAATAAAAATTCTCACAACTGGACCAATAAGCAACATCATGATAAATGGAGAAAAGATTTAAGTTGTCAAGGATTTCATTTTACTTGGGTCTACAATCAATGCCCATGGAAGCAGCAGGCAAGAAATCAAAAGACGCATTCCATTGGGCAAATCTTCTGCAAAAGACCTATTTAAAGTGTTCAAAAGCAAAGACGTCATCTTGAAGAATAAGGTCGCCTGACCCAAGCCATGGTGTTTTCAATCACCTCATACGCATGTGAAAGCTGGACGATGAATAAGGAAGACCGAAGAAGAATTGACGCTTTTGAATTGTGGTGTTGGTGAAGAATACTGAATATACCACGGACTGCCAAAAGAACAAACAAATCTGTCTCAGGATAAGTACAACCAGAATGCTCCTTAGGAGCGAGATGGGGATACTACATCTCACATACGTTGGACATGTTATCAGGAGGGACCAGTCCCTGGAGAAGGACATCATGCTTGATAAAGTAGAGGGTCAATGAAAAAGAGGAAGAGACCCTTAATGACATGGATTGACACAGTGGCTGCAAAAACGGACTCAAGCATAACGATTGTTAGGATGGCACAGGACCAGGCAGTGTTTCCTTCTGTTGTACATAGGGTCGCTATGAGTCAGAACAGACTCGACAGCACCTAACAACAACGGTGACACCAATTACATCAGTCAGCATTATCTGCTTCCTTTTTTTTTTTTTGGTTATCAAATAATCCTTTATTGAAATATTTTCTTTTGTAGTTCTTAGCTAGCTGGGCATTCCACAGCACCACTGTTGATGTCATGAGTGTGGCTGCCATCAACATTGCAGTCCACAGACTGAGCAGTCCTCAGGATCTCTTTAACAGTCCCAGAGAGTTCTCTGACTAAAGATCAGTGTCGCATCTGGTGGGCAATGCTGACAATCTCATCAAAAATGATATTTCCCCGTGCTTAATATTTTTCTGCTTCTTTCTATCTCTGAGTGGTTCTTTGAGGGCTTTGAGGATCAGGCAGAGGCTGAAGCACCACTTCAATCTGGGCCTGTCTGTTCTGAATGGTCAGTTTCACCGTAATCCTTAGTCCCTTCCAGTCACTGGTTGCCTTGGCAACGTTATCACCAAACTTTTTTGGAGACAGACCCAGGGGGCTGATCTTGGGGGCCAGAGAGGATGTGGCACTGGCTTCCCCACTGGTGTACCTCAGGTACACACTTTGATCTCATTGGGGTCGAACTTGGGTGACATGTTAGAGGCGGCTGGTGTTGGATGAATCCAGATGCAGGACAACCGAAGAAAGTTGCACCTCCACCTCCTCTGAGCCGAAAAGCCAAGAAGAGCGCATTTGTTTCTTAAAGTATGTTAATAACTGTTAATATGGTGGCTTCTTTAGTGACCCTATGTATTTTATTCTATGCATTATAAAATATTGTTCCGAGAAAGCATCTATAGGCTTCACCAGACTACCAAAGTGTCCTGGCACAAAAAAGGTTTAGGTCCCAGCTGTACAGTGCAGTAGTGTCCCTTGTGCACATGGGAACTGATGTCTACTTTTGCTTTGAGGGCTGTTCCTAGGAGATGGGATCTGAGGAATAGCCAGGATAATGAGAAAAGGCTCTTGTCTGACTCTGGCCTGGGCTTGATCCCTCTGATTAGAGAAGTGAGAGCCAGACACAGATGAAATACTTTTCAGGAGAGATGCTTTGAGATTCTGAGCTTAGCTGTGCTACTTCTCCACACAAGTGGTGAGGAGTGACCAGTGCTGGGGAGAAGGCCACTCTTCCACACCCACATAACACTATGGGGACTGGCGACTTTATAAGCCCCTCCACAGGGGTCCAGGGAAGAGCAGGGGTCAGACTCTTCCAGAGCCCTCATGGACAGTGGGCATTGAGAAGTTGGAGACAAGGAACATGGCAGGTACCCTATGGCAACTGCTACTGAAAATCTGGCTTATGTGAAAATGATGAGGTGCTAGTTTTGGGGCTCACAGAAATAACTGGATTATAAATGGGGTTCAAGTTCTTGCATTGCTTTTTTGGCATAAGTGAAAATACCAAAATTCCTTTCCTTTGTCTCATAGGAGGTGAAAGCTTGTGACATCACTGGGAGTGGGGAGGAGAATTTGAAAGCCCACCTTTCCACATCTGGAACATCTTGTCTGCCAGAGATGCCTTTTTTTTTTTTAGAGGAAAGAAAAAGCTAAGAGGAGGTGGAGTCTGGGTTCGCTGATGATGGGCATTCTTGGGCATGATCTTAGGGACAGAGTGAATCAGGGGTGGGCAGAAGAAAAAACAGAAGGAGAAAAAGAAAATTCAGACACTTCTCAATTATAAAAATCCTCTGTATAGAAACAAACAACTGTAATATAGCAGTGGTGGGGTTGGTGGTGGGCCATATAATTGGTAAGTAACCCAGGGATTGCTGGCCCTTTTGCCAGGACGGAGAGGAAGAGTATTCCTTTTGTGACTCTGCCCACAGAAAAATTTTGTATTTACCTGTCTATTTCCCTGCTGTTTTTCCTGCCTGGAGAGGAGAGGTTTGGGGTAGCTGGGAGAGAGGCCTACCTAATCTACAGAATAATTTGACAGAGGGATGGAAGAGGATGGGTAGAGAGAACAATGCCCCCTGGGATGAGTTTTGGCAGCCTGGGATCTGAGAGACTCAGAGCAAGAGGACTGAGGAGTGGATGGAGGAAGGGTCATCGGCCACTACCCATCCGTCAGTGGAGGCTATGATGTTGAATAGATTTCAGTGGAGCTTCCAGACAAAAAGACTAGGAGTAAAGACCTGGCAGTCTACTTCCAAAAACCAGCCAATGAAAACCCTACAGATGACAACAGTCAGATCCACATTGTGGGAATGGCACAGGACCAGGCAGTGTTACATTCAGTTGTGTGTGGGGTCACCATGAGTTGGAGGCTAACTAGATGGTATCTAACAACAATAACCATGGGCTATGGATTGTATTTGCTTTAATGTTCTTTGCAAGATGATAGTAGATAATAAAGTTTACCTTTCGTTACTTTTAGTCATTGAAAACCCTATGAAGCACAATTCTACTCTGACACACATGGGGTCCCATGAGTCACAATCAACTTAGTGGCAACTGGTTAGTGTATTGTTGATGGGAAGGGAAATTCCATTACTCTTCTTTACAAATCTGTCAAAAAGATGCCTTTAATCTTTTGTTGTCTTTCTGTTTCCAAGTTTCTCTAGAATCCCAAGTACCGACATGAAAAAGAGGTCTAACAGGTCTACCTGTGGGCAAGCTCCTGGCTCCTCCAGGGGTTTAATGTTCACTGGAGAGATGTGATCTGACTCAGGATACCCAGACTTTCACAGCTGTATCATGATGGATATGATATGAAGTAATCATAATCGCTACCATTTACTGAGGTCATACTATATGCAGATACTGTGCTTCATGCTTTTATGCAGTATCTCACTGAATCCTCAAAACAGCCTGGAGAATGGACTTGTCTATAATATATCCTCATTTTAATTAAAAATTAAGGCTCAGAAAGATGAAGTAATATACTCAAGGTTATACTGAAAGGGGTCTATCTGATTCCAAAGCTATATTCCTAAATGTTCTGGAACCATCCTCGGCCTGAGTGTAGCCTAGCAGAGAACCACAGGGCTAGGCCAAGTTGTTGTTGTTGTTAGGTGACGTCGAGTTGGTTCTGACTCCTAGAAACCCTATGTACAACGAAATGAAACACTGCTTGGTCCTGTGCCATCCTCATGATCATTGTTATGCTTGAGCCCATTGTTGCAGCCACTGTGTCAATCCATCTCATTGAAGGTCTTCCTCTTCTTTGCTGACCGTCTACTTTACCAAACATAATGTCCTTCTCCAGTGACTGGTCCCTCCTGATAACATGTCCAAAGTATGTGAAATGTAGTCTCATCATCCTTGCTTCCAAGGAGCATTCTGGCTGTACTTCTCCCAAGACAGATCTGTTCATTCTTTTGGCAGTACATGGTATATTCAACATTCTTCACCAACACCATAACTCAGAGGTGTTAATTCTTCTTCGGTCTTCCTTATTCATCATCCAGCTTTCTCATGCTTATGAGGCAATTGAAAACAGCATGGCTTGGGTCAGGCACACCTTAGTCTTCAAGGTGACATCTTTGCTTTTTAATCCTTTAAAGAGGTCTTTTGTAGTAGATTTGCCCAATGCAATAAGTCGTTTGATTTCCTGACTGCTGCTTCCATGGGTGTTGACTGTGGATCCAAGTAAAATGAAATCCTTGACAACTTTAATCTTTTCTCCATTCATCGTGATGTTGCTTATTGGTCCAGCTGTGAGGATTTTTGTTTTCTTTATGTTGAGGTGCAATCCATACTGAAGGCTGTGGTCTTTGCTCTTCATCAGTAAGTGCTTCAAGTCCTCTTCACTTTCAGCAAGCAAGGTTGTGTCATCTGCATAATAGATGTTAATGAGTCTCCCTCTGTCTCAGTCATCTAGTGCTGCTCCAACAGAAATACCACAAGTGGATGGATTTAGCAAAGAGAAGTTTATTCTCTCACAGTCCAGTAGGCTACAAGTCCAAATTCAGGGCAGCAGCTCCAGGAGAAGGCTCTCTCTCTTTGTCAGCTCTAGAGAAAGGTCCTTGTGATGCATCAGTCTTCCCTTGGTCTGGGAGCATCTCAGTGCAGGAACCTCTGGTCCAAAGGATGCGCTCTGCTCCCGGCACTGCTTTCTTGGTGGTGTGAGGTTCCCATGTGTCTCTGCTCACTTCTATCTTTTATATCTCTAAAGAGATTGTATTAAGACACTATCTGATCTTCTCAACCTCATCAGTATAACCTCATCACAGTGATAGAATTTACAACACATAAGGAGATCACATCTAATCTCATCGTAGTGATAAGAGTTTACAACACATAAGGAAATCACATCAGATAACACAATCATACAGTACTGGGAATCATGATCTAGCCAAGTTGCTACACACATTTTTGGGGGGACACAATTCAATCCATGACATCTTCCAATCCTGATACCACATTCTTCTTCATATAGTTCAGCTTCTTAGATTATTTGCTCAGCATACAGACTGAAGAAGTATGCTGAAAGGATACAACCCTGGCACACACCTTTCCTGATTTTAAAACACGCAGTGTCCCCTTGTTCTGTTCGAATGACTGGCTCTTAATCTATGTATAGGTTCCTCATGAGCACAATTAAGTGTTCTGGAATTCCCAGGCTTTGCAAGGTTATCCATAATTTGTTAGGCTCCACATAGTCGAATGTCTTTGCATAGTCAATGAAACACAGGTAAACATCTTTCTGGTATTCTCTGCTTTCAGCCAAGATCCATCTGACGTCAGCAATGATATCCCTAGTTCCACATTCTCTTCTGAGTCTGGCTTGAATTTCTGGCTGTTCCCTGTTGATATATTGCTGCAACCGCTTTTGAGTGACTTCAGGAAATTTTACTTGCATGTGATATTAAAATAGGCTGAGCAGAACAGCTAAATTAACTTCAGTTCATATCCAAATCCCATCCTCAAGCTGTCCCATGGAGTTTGGCTTGCAGGGAGAAGCAAACAGCAGTGTTCCATTTTTTGTTGAAATGCAATTGAAATGGCTCATTGTTTTTTTTAATCCAAGTCCCCGGTGGGCCAACAAAGTGTCAGCACACAATTGAAAGCAGTTCTAACACAATGACTGCAGTGAGTTGGAGTGACTATAAAACGTATGGGAAGCTGGCAGGAAGGGGTTAATGAGCAGCCTTGTTATTTTAATTGTCAATAACGATAATGAGTTTATATAAGGACATTGCCTGGCCCAGAATTCAGCATTTGTTTTCTTTTCTGAAGCTTTGATTACCTATTTTACTTCCCTGGTATCTTAATAATTGCTTCTTAAAAAATAGAAGAATATTTATAATTTAGGTAGATGAAATATTTTATTTCAACAGGAGCTAACAACAACAATTTTATTTAAAATATTAGATAAACCAAAAAAAACCCATTCCCATCAAGTCAATTTCAACTCATAGCTACCCTATAAGACAGAGTAGAACTGCCCCATAGAGTTTCCAAGGCTGCACATCTTTACAGAAGCAGATTGCATATACTACTGCTATTCAAGATCCTTATGCCCCGGATACTAAATGGGAAAATGCATATGACTTTAGTTGTTTTGACCAACAAAACAAAACAAAACAAAACAAAACCCATTGCCATCAAATCGATTCCAACTCATAGTGACCCTATAGGACAGAGTAGAACTGCCCCACAGGGTTTCCAAGCAGCAGCTGGTAGATTCCAGCTGCGGACCTCTTGATTAGCAGCTGAGCTCTTAACCACTATGGCACAGGACTCGGTGTTTTGATCCCAGTAACCGTTACTGTTATAGCTCAGGTGTCGTCCTTCCTCTCCTCAGCAGCGTTCCTGCTGTGAATGTGGGAGAATATCCCAGTATATCCTCCCCTTTCCCCCTTTCCCGTTTGCTTAATTCTACAAAACTGAACACAAGAGAAAAAAAATCACTATGGTTGTCTTTGGTCATTTTTATTTCAATTAAAATAGTAGAATTGTTTAATCACTGTTCTGGATTGAATGGAAACCCTGGTGGCGTACTGGTTAAGAGTTTGGCTGCTAACCAGAAGGCTGGCAGTTCAAATCCACCAATTGCACCTTGGAAACCCTACGAGGCAGTTCTACTCTGTCCTACAGTGTCGCTATGAGTGGGACTCAACTGGACGGCAGTGGGTTTGGTTTGGTTTTTATGCCTGTGGTTATAATCCCATTTAGGAATGAGTCTTCTGTTATGTTAATGAACAGGATCAGCGTAGGGTGTATCTAGTATCTAGAGCCAAACTCTTACAAGAGATGAAAGGAGTAGATTCGGCAAGCTGAGACGGGGTAAGACGGATGCAAAGACACCTGGAGGTCTCCAAGGAACCAGGAAGGCAACTGGAGGGACAAGGACCTTCCTCCAGAACCAGCAGAGATAAAGCCTTCCCCTAGAGCCAGCACCCTGAATGCAGACGTCCAGCCTCCTAAACTGTGAGAAAATAAATTTCTGTTTGTTAAAGCTACCACTTGTGGTATTTCTGTCACAACAGCACTAAGTAACTAAGACAATCACCCCGGAGCAAAGAACAGTAAATGGTGTTATATGTAAAAAGCAATAAAGCCAAATAAAAATAAAAAGCAGGCTACCAGCAATTGCTGAAATGCTGCCCCTGTTCTATAATTCAATTATGGTAGCAAGTTCAGCAATTCAATAAATGTTTACTAAATTCGTCTTCCATCCAGTCACTACGCTAAGCAGCAGGAATTAAACACAGACACAAAGCACGCGTAGGAAAAACTCTTGACTCTCTACCCTCAAAGATGTCACAGTCTTGCAGGATTAAATGATTAGCCAAAAAACGACACCTCAACACCCTGTGCTAAGCGCCACAAGGGAGATGTGTGTACGGTGCTACTGGAACGCAGATAGAGAAGACATTCTATCTGCCTGAGATTGGTCAGGCGTCCCGGGTTGTGCAAACGGTTCAAGGTTGGAGGTTTGAGTCCACCCAGAAGCACCTTGGAAGAAGGGGCTGGCAATCTGCTTCTGAAAAGTCAGTCACTGAATACCCTATAGAACACAGTTCTACTCTGACACACATGGGGTTGCCATGAGTCAGAGTTGACTCAATGGCAACCATTTTTTCTCTTTTAAAGATTTGTCAGGAAAAAATTTTGTAAAAGAGAGGCACTAATATTTGATGGACATTGTGAATCAAGTACAGGAAATTGTGTGACTTTATATACGACTTTGCCCTGGTGGTGCAGTGGTTAAGAGCTCATCTGTTAACCAAAAGGTCAGCAGTTTGAATCCAACAGCTGCTCCTTGGAAACCCTATGGGGCAGTTCTACTCTGTCCTATAGGATCGCTAGGAGTCAGAATCAACTCCACAGCAATGGGTTAGTTTTTTTGTTTTGTTTTGTTTTTGTTTTACGCCCAAGACAATATTGGTAGGACAAAAATATGACAGTGGTATGCCATAATCTTGGTGAATCAGTGTCATCTTTATTGCTCTCTATTTTTCCCAAAACTTGTACAAATAGACTGTTAAATGTTTTTACTAAGGAAAAAAGATAACAGTTTTTTGTTTAAGTGCATGGCATAGATGAGGAAATGCCTAGAGAGTGAGGAGGTCAAGATGCTATGGGCATGCAATGAGCCTGAAAAGGGGGCTGTGGTTAAGATGGCTCCAGATTTCCCCTGGGTTGAGAGATTAACCTCTGTCTGAAAGCAGTGGTTCTCAACCCTGGCTGCGGAGCTTGGAAAATTCCAGTGCTCAGGCTACAGCCCAGGCCAATGAAATGAGAAGCTCGGGGGCTGTGGGTGCAGGTACCAGTAAATTTGCCATGTGAGGCTCTTGAGCAAGGGGCAAAATATGGCCAGGCATGCCAGTGGAAAGCACTTTCTGGAATGAGTATGCAAAAGTGGGGACACCTGGAGGTTGGGAGAGGAGCGTTAAGACTAGGAGGGAGATGCTCCTGGTGCTGAGGATAGGCAGTGACAGTGGGGACATAGATAGATGGATACCCGTGACATCTTATAGTTAGAAGAGTTAGGAATAAGAGGGGAAAGGGCGCTTCAGGCAGAGAAAACAGAATTCATGAAAGAGTTTTTAGGGAAAGCAAGAAGAAATCTTTGACTCAACAGTACCTAACAGCCACAACAGACCAAGGTGCAAGGTAGAAGGTAGGAGGTGAGCTTGGTCAGGTTGATAACCAAACCAAAAACCAAACCAGTTGCTGTCAAGTCGATTCCGACTCATGGTGACCCCATGTGTGTCAGAGTAGAACTGTGCTCATAGGGTTTCCAATGGCTGATTTGTTGGAAGTAGATCACCAGGCCTTTCTTCCAAGGTGCCTCTGGGTGGACTCAAACCTCCAACCTTTCAATTAACAACCAAGTGCGTTAACCATTTGCACTACCCAGGGACTTCCCAGGTTGATGATAGTAGGTTTAATTTATTTAAAATATCTTTACCATTAAATTTTTTGCATCTCATTGTATAGAATGCACTAATTAGTTATGTCCATGGTTATTGAATTTCATTGCTTATTGGGTAATCCATCCCTGGTGGAGAGCCTAAGATTTTGTATTTGTACTAAGCTCCCAAGTAATGCTGATGCTACTAGTCTAGGAACAACAACAATGTGGAAATTAAAGAAAAAGCTCTCCAGGTGAATACTATTAAACATGCATAAATTAACTCAGGCTGCAGGCTACAAGATTGCAGCATTCGACGTATTGGTGGGCTCGATATTCATGAATTATATAAAATGGTGTTGATGTTCAAATAACCTCATCTATTAAATTTCAGTTATATGAACAATATGGTTAATGGTCTCGGGGAACATCTAGCTCAATTGGCATGACACAGCTTATAAAGACAATGCTCTACATTCTACCTTGGTGAGTAGTGTCTGGGGTCTTAAAAGCCTGTGAGCGGCGATCTAAGATACTCCACTGGTCTCATCCCTTCGGGAGCAAGGGAGAATGAAGAGAACAGGATACAAGGAAAAGATTAGTCCGAAGGACTAACTGTCCACAGCTACCAAGGCCTCCACCGGACTGAGTCCAGTACAGCTAGATGGTGCCTGGCTACCACCACTGACTGCTCTGACCAGGATCACAACAGAGGGTTCTGGACAGAGCTGGAGAAGGATGTAGAGCATAATTCTAGCTCACAAAAAAAAGACCAGATTTACTGGTCTAAAGGAGACTGGAGAAACACCGAGAATATGGCCCCCAGACACCCTTTTAGCTCAGTGGTGAAGTTACCTCCGAGGTTCACCGTTCAGCCTGGGAGTGGACAGCCCCGTAAAACCAAATGAGACTAACGAGGTACAGGAGTCCAGTGACAAGGGCCAGAAGGCAGAAGGGGACAAGGAAGCTGGTGATAGGGAACCCAACGTTGAGTAAGGATATTGTTGATGTGTTGTGAGATTGTTAACCGTTGTCATGGGGCAACTTTTGTAGTAACTGTTAAATGAGAAACTATTTTGTTCTGTAAGCCTTCATCTTAAGTGAGAATAACAGCCCAATTGGAAGAGCATAGTCAATGTCACTGAACTGTGCATGTAGAAATTTTTGAAATGGTGTATCTTTGGCTATGTGTATTTTCACCAAAAGAAAGGTTGAGAAGTTAGAGGGTTGATATGTTGTGGGGTTGTTAACCAATGTCATAAAACAACATGTGTACTACTGTTTAATGAGAAACTATTTATTCTGTAAGCCTTCACCTGAAGTACAATAAAATAAATAAATGAATAATATGGTTAGTTCTGATTGACCAATGTTTATAAGCTACAATTTGCTTTATTATTAGTAATAATGTTTCCATTTTAAACTCTGGAGTCTATTGTCTAGAGCAGACTTTCTCAACCTCAGTACTGTTGCTTTTGTGCCAGATAATTCTCTGTTGTGGGATGTTGTCCTATACATTGTAGGATATTTAGCAACATTCCTGACTTCCACCCTAGATGCCAGGAGTTCCTGAGTGGTGCAAACAGTTAAGCACTCAACTACTAGCCAAAAGTTTGCTCATTTAAACCCATACAGTAGCACCTCAGAAGACAGGCCCGGTGATCTTCTTCTGAAAGGTCACAGTCTTGAAAACTCTGTGGAGCAATTCTACTCTGCACACATGGGGTCTCCATGAGTCGGAATCGACTTGATTGCAACTAAGGACAACAACCTTAGATGCCAGTAGCACTCCCAGTTATGACGGGGGAAAGTGTCTCCAGACATTGCAAATGTCCCTTGAGGGGAAAAATTGCCCCCAGTTGAGAACCACTGGTCTAGAGTCCTATTATAAACCAGTTCTTCTCAAACTCTGTGTGCATATGAATTCCCTGGGGATCTTGTTAAAATGCAGGTTCTGATTCAGTGGTCCTGGGGTGGAGAGCAGGAGCAGATTAACCAGTGTAACAAGGTATGCAAGGCTTAACTGTGTTTGCTTACTAATCTGTAGTGCTCAATTTCACATGGGTGTCAACACATCAAAACAGGTGAAACTGTACACTACAGATCAGTAAGTAAGCACAAGTAAGCCCGTGCGTACCTTGCTTATTGGGTAATCCATCCCTGGTAGAAAGCCTGAGATTCTGTATTTGTAATAAGCTTCCAAGTAATGCTGATGCTACTAATCTAGGACCAACAACAATGTGGAAATTAAAGAAAAAGCTCTCCAGGTGAATACTACTACGTGTATAAACTAACCCAGCCTGCAGGCTACAAGATTACAGTATTCAGTGTATTGGTAGACTCAATTTTCATGAATTATATAAAATGGTATAAAATGATCCTATAAATTATCAGACTTTGACTAGCTTACTTTGGACTCATCATCAGGAAAGACCAATTGCTAGAAAAGGACACCATGTTTGATAAAGTAGAGGGCCAACAAAAACAAAGGAAACCCTGAATGAGACGGATTGACACCATAGCCACAACAATGGGCTCAAACATACCAACAATCATGAAGATGGCACAGGACTGGGCAACGTTTTGTTCTTTTATACATAAGGTCACTACGAGTCAGAGCTAACTTGATGGCAGCTAACAACAACTACAAATACTCAAAGGTCATGGTCAATTCTCAATTAATATTGCATTAATGGAGAGCTGCAACAAGGAGGACCCCTATTCCACAAAATTAGTACATATATGTGGGATTTAGAGCCTGGATACTATTTTATATAATCATGAATATGGGAGCTGCAGTGCAAGGAATTGCTTACTGTAGCCTTTCTAGCCATAGTCTTTCTAACTCCCACCAAATGACTGGATGGGGCTATGCAAATGAGGTGCTTGTGGCCCACCAAGGGATTGAAGGCTTGCTGATAATGTAAATAAGGTGCACGGCACCCTTGTGAGGGTGTTGTTGTCGTTGTTGAGGCTGACTCATAGTGACCCTATGTATATCAGAATGAAACATTGTCCGGTCCTGTGCCATCCTAACAACTGTTGACATGCTTGAGCCCATTGTTGCAGCCACTACGTCAATCCATCTTATTCAGGGTCTTCCTCTTCTTTGCTGACCCTCCACTTTACCAAGCATGATGTCCTTTTCTAGGGACTGATCCCTCTGGATAACATGTTCAAAATATGTGAGACGTAGTCTCGCCATCATTGCTTCCAAGGAGCATTCTGGTTATACTTCTTCCAAGACGGATTTTTTTCATTCTTTTAGCAGTCCATGGTATATTTGGTATACTTCACCAACACCACAATTCGAAGACATCAGTTCTTCTTCGGTCTTCCTTATTCACCGTCAAGCTTTTGCATGAGGATGAGGTGACTGAAAACACCATGGCTTGGGTCAGGCGCACCTTAGTCTTCAGGGTGACATCTTGGCATTTTAACACTTTAAAGAGGTCTTTTGCAGGAGATTTGCCCAATGCAATGCTTTGTTTGATTTCTTGACTGCCATTTCCATGGCTGTTGATTGTGGATCCAAGTAAGATGAAATTCTTGGCAACTTCACAATCTTTTCTCTGTTTATCATGATGTTGCTTATTGGCCCAGTTGTGAGGATTTTTGTTGGCTTTATGTTGAGGTGTAATTCACGCTGAAGGTGTAATCCATACTGTGAGAGTGGGACCATGCGAATAAGTGTATGGAACCCTAACAAGGGGATTGGTCTGTTTTGCCATCCTGCTAGGGTTAAAAATGAGCCATCCCAGAGGCGGGAGGGGACCTTACCACCACCAAGAAGAAGAGCTGGGAGTGGAGCACATCCTTTGGGCCCTGGGTCCTAGTGCCAAGAACTTCCTAAAGAGAGAGAGCTGTTTCCCCTTGAGAACAGGAACCACACAAGGATGCCCTTTATCACCACTCTTATTCAACATTGTGCTGGAGGTCCTAGCCAGAGCAACTAGGCTAGAAAAAGAAATAAAGGGCATCCAAATTGGTAGGGAAGAAGTCAAGGTATCTCTATTTGCAGATGATATGATCTTATACACAGAAAACTCCAAAGAATCCACAACAAAACTACTGGAACTAATAGAAGATTTCAGCAAAGTTTCAGGATACAAGATAAACATACAAAAATAGTTGGATTCCTCTACAACAACAAAGAGAACTTCGAAGAGGAAATCACCAGATCAATACCATTTACAATAGCTCCCAAGAAGATAAAATACGTAGGAATAAATCTAACCAGAGACATAAAAAACCTATACAATGAAAACTACAAGACACTACTGCAGGAAACCAAAAGAGACCTGCATAAGTGGAAAAACATATCTTGCTCATGGATAGGAAGACTCAACATTGTGAAAATGTCCCTTCTACCCAAAGTGATCTACAGATAACAATGCAATCCTGATCCAAATTCCAACAGCATTTTTTAATGAGATGGAGAAAGAAATCACCAACTTCATACGGAAAAGGAAGAGGCCCCGGATAAGTAAAGCATTACTCAAGAAGAAGAACAAAGTGGGAGGCCTCACACGACCTGATTTTAAAACCTATTATACTGCCACAGTAGTCAAAACAGCCAGGTACTGGTACAACAACAGATACATAGACCAATGGAACACAATCGAGAATCCAGACATAAATTCATCCACCTATGAGCAGCTGATATTTGACAAAGGCCCAAAGTCTGTTAATTGGGGAAAAGACAGTCTCTTTAACAAATGTTACTGGCATTAACTGGATATCCATCTGAAAAACACTGAAACAAGACCCATACCTCACACCATGCACAAAAACTAACTCAAAATGGATCAGAGACCTAAATATAAAATTGAAAACGATAAAGATCATGGAAAAAAAAATAGAGACAACACTAGGATCCCTAATACATGGCATAAACACAATACGAACCATAAGTAACAATGCACAAACACCGGAAGAGAAACTAGATAACTGGGAGCTCCTAAAAATCAAACACTTATGCTCATCAAAAGATTTCACCAAAAGAGTCAAAAGACAACCTACAGACCGGGAAAAAAATTTTGGCTACGACAAATCCGATCAGCGTCTAATCTCTAAAATCTACAAGATACTGCAAAACCTCAACAACAAAAAGACAAATAACCCAATTTAAAAAATGGGCAAAGGATATGAACAGGCACTTCACCAAAGAAGACGTTCAGGCGGCTAACAGATATATGAGGAAATGCTCACAATCATTAGCCCTTAGAGATATGCAAATCAAAACTACAATGAGATACCATCTTACCCCAACAAGGTTAGCATTAATCCAAAAAACACAAAATAATAAATGTTGGAGAGGTTGTGGAGAGACTAGGACACTTATACACTGCTGCTGGGAATGTAAAATGGTATAGCCACTTTGGAAATCAATTTGGCACTTCCTTAAAAAGCTAGAAATAGAAGTACCATACATTCCAGCAATCCCACTCCTTGGAATATATCCTAGAAAAATAAGAGCTGTCACATGAATAGATATATGCACACACATATTCATTGCAGCACTGTTCACGATAGCAAAAGGATGGAATCAACCTAGGTGCCCATCAGTGGACAAATAGATAAACAAATTATGGTATATTCATACAATGGAATACTATGCAACAATAAAGAACAACTATGAAGCCATGAAACATAACATGGAGGACTCTGGAAGGCATTATGCTGAGTGAATTCATTCAGTCACAAACGGACAAATATTGTATAAGACCACTATTATAAGAACTCAAGAAAGGTTTAAACACAGAAAAAAAAAACATTATTTAATGGTTACCAGGATGCACAGGGAGGGAGAGGGTTATTCACTAACTAAATAGTAGACAAGAATTATATTAGGTGAAGGGGAGGACAGCACACACTACAGGGGAAGTCAGCAGAAGTGGACTAAACCAAAGCTAGAAGTTTCCTGAATACAACCAAACACTTCAAGGGACAGAGCAGCAGGGGCAGGGGTCTGGGGACCATGCTTTCATGGGACATCTAGGTCAATTGGCATAACAAAGCTTATTAAGACAATGTTCTGCATCCCACTTTGATGAGTGGTGTCTGGAGTCTTAAAAGCTAGTGAGCAGCTATCTAAGATGCATCAATTGGTCCCAACCTACCTGGAGTAAAGAAGAATGAGGAACACCAAAGTTACAAGGAAAAGTATTAGCCCAAGAGACAGAAAGGGCCACATAAACCAGAGACTGCATCAGCCTGAGACCAGAACTAGATGGTGCCTGACTACCACCAATGACCACCCTGACAGGGAACACAACAGAGAATCCCTGATGGAGCAGGAGAAAAGTGGGGTGAAGAACTCAAATTCTAGTGAAAAGACCAGACTTAATGGTCTGACAGAGACTGGAGGAACCCCAGAAAGCATGGCTCCTGGACTCTCTGAACCCAGAACTAAAACCATTCCCGAGGCCAACTCTTCAAAGATTAGACTGGACTATGGGACATAAAATGATACTCGTGAAGAGGGTGCTTCTTAGCTCAAGTAGATACATGTGACTAAATGGGCGGCTCCTGTCCAGAGATGGGATGAGAAGGCAGAGAGGGTCAGGAGCTGGTTGAATGGACACTGGAAATCTGGGGTGGAAAGGAGGAGTGTGCTGTCACAGTATAGGGAGAGCAATTAGGGTCACATAACAATGTATGTATAGATTTTCATGTAAGAGACTAACGTGAATTGTAAACTTTCACTTGGAGTACAACAATAAAAAAAAGGGAGAGAGAGCTGTAACACCACAGTCAGAGGGAAGCAGCAGCCGAGAAATAGCAGCAGCAGAGGCAGTAGAACCAGGAGACTGGCAGGAGATAACGCCCTGGGCTTCCCGACCACGGAGTGAGAGAGCTGCGAGCCTCCAGGGAGGAGGCTTGCTGTTGGAGTGGGTGCCTCTGGACACTTGGCAGAGTGAGGCTCGCCCATCCACGGAGCAAGAGAGCTGAGGCCTTCAGGCAGGAGGCTTACTGGCAGAGTAGGGTACCTCTGGACACTTATTGGTGGAGCCACCCCACGGAATGAAAAAGCTGAGAACCTTCGGGCTGAGGCTTACTGGTGGAGTGGGTGTTTCTGGGCATTTATTGGCAGAGCTAAAAGAGCTTTGTAACACTTGCCGGAGCAGGGCAGAGGCCAGGCACAGAGGCTGAGGGCCAGAGAGAGGCCTGCCTCTGGGCACAGCTGAGAAGGGGGTGTCTTGATTGAAGAACTGTATCCTGAGTCGTCTCTGATCCTGAATTGTAACCTGCTACTACCCTAATAAGCCCCATAATCATGAATATTGTCTGTGAGTTCTGTGTGGCCATTGTAATGAATTATTGAACCCAGTAGAGAAGTAGAGAGTTCTGTGGAAGGGATGTTGGTGTGAGGTAAAAAGCCTGGCCAGAGGAGTTGTCTGACCGCCACCTCATAGGAATCAACCTTAGACGGTTGATGCTATTAATCTTGATTCTCCTTCCCCCTTGTGAAGTTGGAGGAGGTCAGACAACACGTCCGCCGCATCATTTTTACAGGAGCCCGCAAATAAATTGAATGCCTTAATCTTGTAGCCCACAGCCTGTGTTAATTTACACATGTAACATTATTCACTTGGAAAGCTTTTTAATTGCCATATTATTAAACTTTTTAACTACAGGAAATACAATTATAATTTCATCTTTATTGGCAGCAAATATTTCCATCTGGTCATGACACATTCTCATTCTAATTGCACTTCATTATCTAATCAAAGTCCTTCCTTGGATCATGGGTAAAATGTCCCTTTAAATAACCTGGAAGCATCCTACTTTGGTGAGTAGCATTTGGGGTCTTAAAAGCTTGTGAGCAGCCATTTAAGATACTCCACTGGTCCCACCCTGTCTGGAGCAAGGGAGAATGAAGAAAATCAAAGACAAAAGGAAAGATTAGTCCAAGGACTAATTGACCACAACTACCACAGCCTCCACCAGACTGAGTCCAGTACAACTAGATGGTGCCCGGCTACCACCACTGACTGCTCTGACAGGGATCACAACAGAGGGTCCCGGACAGAGCTGGAGATAAATATAAAACAAAATTCTAACTCACATAAAAAGACCAGACTTGCTGGTCTGACAGAGACTGGAGAAAACTTGAGAGTGTGGCCCCTAAACACCCTTTTAACTCAGTACGGAAGTCACTCCTGAGGTTCACCCTTCAGTCAAAGATTAGACGGGCCCATAAAACAAAATGAGACTAAATGGGCACACCAGCCCAGAGGCAAGGACGAGAAAGCAGGAGGGGACAGCAAAGCTGGTCATGGGGAACACAAGGTCGAGAAGGGGAGAGTGTTGATACATCGTGGGGTTGGCTACCAATGCCACAAAACAATATGTGTATTAATTATTTAATGAGGTACTAATTTACTCTGTAAACCATCTAAATTAATACGATGGTGAGTTAGGGATAGGGAGGCAAGAAGTGTCCCATGGTAGCTGAGGTCCAAACGAGGAGAAGGAGAGAACCACCGAGATCTGAAGGAAAGACATTTGAGAAGAAGGCAAAGTGATGTAGAGTAAGAATAGTGGACTAGGCATGAAGGACTCGGAAAAAGCACAAGATGGACAGCCAGAAAAGTAGGGCCAGGGCTCAGCCATTCCCTAGCTCTGGACATTCCAGCAAAGTTCACTGGTCCTTTCTAGACCAGGTGTCTGCAAAAAACGGATGCACTAGATCAATGGTTGTCATGCTTGGCTGCATATTCGAATCACCTGGGAAATTCCCTTTCTGAACGTTGAAGACTTGATTGGTCTGGGACGTGGCGCGGGGCTGGGGATTTTTAAAAGATCACAAGTGATTCTGATTCACTGCAGTTTGAGAGCCCCCAGCTTGGATTATCTGTGAAGTTCAGTCTCACCCCTGCCACCTGCTAACGTAGGGCTGGCCCTGTGTCGATCTGAGTGACCTCTATCAGGCCTGCCTCTGTGTCTCCAGCCGCTGGAGGTGGGAGCTGACCTGGATTTATCTCTCCGCTTTTGTATTATTATTATTCTATGGCATGGTTTGTCTGTTTGCTTACTTAAACATGAGGCTGAAAGCCCAGGCTTGGTCAGCAGTGTTTTTTCCAGTTGGAGGAGGTAATGTGATATTCCCTGCAGGGTTCCTTTCTGACTCTTAGACTCTCCAAAGCAAATGTACTTTTCCATCCCTTTCAGCTGGAGCATAGTGGGGACGACAGTCATTACAGGCTTTTCCTTTATCAATGACGGTAAACAATGCAATTGCTATCCACTCGCTGTTCAGGCAAACTCAAGACAAATTTAGAAACACCGAATCCGGACCATTATTCGACACAACAGTGAGAATTTGTCTTGTTCTGTTTTGTGCTTTGACTATTTCAACCTCCATCCCTTTTAAAATTCTTTAAGATATAATCCAAAAAGGCAGGTCGTGTTTTCAAAGGCCAGACCTCACTAAAGAGCTTAACTCCTTTAACTGAGGCCACGCAATTCTGCTCAAGCAGATTAGCCCAGTTAAATCCTTGGCGTTAGGTCTCTGTAACACTCAGGCTGCTGCGAAGTCGTCGGCCCTCTTTTTCGCAAATCCTCCTAAACCCCCAATAATAGCAACTTAATCTAGGAAGAAAGCAACAACGGGGGAGATCTACATTCACCCTATGCCTCAGAGCTGCAGAAATAGAATGCGAATCACAATGGGTAATTTGCCGTTTTCTAGGTGCCGTCTTAAAAACACAAAAGGAAACAGATGAACTTACTTTCAATCAATGTTTTATTTTATCCACTCTACCCATAATATTATCATTTCCACATATAATCAATATAAATTTTTATTAATGAGAGCGCTTACATCCTTTTTTGCTTATTAAATGTTCGAAATCTGGTGTGTACTTTACAGCACATCTCAACTCAAATGAGATCCATTTCAAGTGCTCACCAGCCACCTATGGCTAGTGGAAGCTGTATTGGACAGAAGGGCCTCATGGGACTCAGCTTGATTTTGATGAGATGGCAGCAAGGGGGAAAAAGGGGGCAGGGAAGGGAGCACAGAGCCCCAAAAACATTTCTTTATACAAATATGAAACACTACTATCCTAATAGAAAAACACATTGGGAAATTTCTTTGTTGAAGAAATGGTGTGGTGAGGTGCAATGGAAAAAGGCCTTTGGGCCAACTAGATCTGGGTTCAAATCCTGCTTTTTTCACTTAAAGTCATGTGGTTTTACTAATTGCCAGTTCCGACTCGTGGTTGCCCGCATGTGAGTCAGAGTAGGGCTGTGCTCCATAGTGTTTTCAATGGATAATTTTTTGGAAGTAGATCGCCAGGCCTTTCTTCTGAGGTGCCTCTGGGTAGACTGGAACCTCCAACCCTTCAGTTAGCAGCCAAGTACATTAACAATTTGCACCACCTGGGGGTTCCATGTGATTTTTTTTTTGCTAATTCACCTTTTTGTGCCTCATTCTTCTTGTCTGTAAAATGGAGGAAGTTCCTCCTCATTGGACTCTTATGAAGGAGCCCTGGTGGCACAGTGGTTATGTGGTCAGCTGCTAACCAAAAGGTTGGCAGTTCGAACTCACCAGCCACTCTACAGGAGAAAGACGTGGTAGTCTACTTCCTCAAAGATTCACAGCCTTGCCAACCCTATGGGCAATTCTACTCTGTCCTATAGTGTTACTATGAGTCGGTATCAACTAGATGGCAACCGGTTTGGTTTGGTTTGGGCTTTTATGAGGATTAAATAAGAACACCTGTGAAGCATCCAGGGGCGCACAGAGCCAGAGTGCTCACTGAAGGAGTGTGAATGCTTTCTCCAATGTGTGTGGCCCGCCTCGCCTTGCTTACAGCAGGTGATCAATAAATGTTTGTTGATTCACTCCAAAGTCATGACATTAACAAGATCAGCAGTGCCGGACCTGATTCTTATTAAAGGAAAGTTCAAGAACTTTAAGCCATACATGTTGAAATGAACCCAATGCCATTATTTTATCTATATGTTTTCCTCTAAATTCTCTGACTTCTACACTGGAGCTGCTATTTGGAGCAAGTTGTCACATCTGTCATGAACGTGCCTTCAAAATATAGCTTTAACTTTAGTTTTTCTTTCAGATGACTTTATTAAAACAGAAAGCTTAGATTTTCTTCTCTCTGATTCCCACAGTTTGATGAAAATCAACCTTCCTGAACTCTCTGCTTCTGCAAAACTTCCCGCTAATTACTCGCCTCAGTATATAGAGTCCTGTGAGTCTTTCTGCCTACATTAAGAAGAGTAAGGGCTGTGGGAGTGGAAAGAAACGATAAGAAAGATCAAAGGCAGAGACAGCAGTGTTAGGGAATCATTTTGTTATTACTTTTAAAAGTTACGTGGTGTTAAAAATGTTTAAAAGTTTCAAAAAGACAAAAAAATATTTCATTTAAAAAGTTTGGCTCAGCTAGGAAGCCAGGCGGTAAGCATAGAATGATATGATGACCACCTCATTGTCTTGCACAGTTTTGGCCAGTTACTCTTGGTCTGAGCCCTAATGAGACCTAATAAGAAAGGGGCTTCCAAAAAATCCAACAGCTTAAAGCAGGAAGAGATGCATGTAGAGGCAGAGCTCAAATGAAGAATCGGAATTAGCAAATCAATAAAGGTTTAGAAGCCAGCTTTTTTTGTTGCTGTTGTTTTGCCAGGCTTGGAGCCAGCAGGGTTAGAAACAAGCACAAGTTCTTTTTAGGTGGCTGTGCAAAGACCAAGCTGAGTATGATTTCTAAAGCCTGGACTCTAGTATAATATCTAACGAGACTGATAAGATACCAGAGTTAAATTGTACTCGTGTCCTAGTCTGTGTTCCCTCAAAAGACCCTGAGACAAGGACTTAAGGGCAAGTCGTTTTGCGGGGAGGTGATCATAGCAAGTACCAGTAAGGGAGTAAGGAAAGTGAGAAGGGATAGAGAGAGAGAGGCCGATAAATAATATATAAATGAGCCATTTTCCCCTATGGGCAATTGGGGCTCAATCCCACTGGGGACTGTCTGCAGAACTACATAGAGGATGCCCCAGCGTTGCCCTACTGCGAGATGAGGAAGCTGGGACATTATCCAGACTTCCTGTCCTCACTGGTTGATGGCTGCCCTTGAGGTTATTAAATGCCTAGGCTTCCAGGCTGCCGTTAGCACATAAGCGGAACAGATACCTTTGAACTGGTGCAAAGCCTCTGGCAGAAAAGCAGAGGGTGCCCCCTCCTTGAGCTGGGAAGCTGTCACTGTGCTGGGACCTGTCCACCATAGCTGCCAGTAAACTCAGAGAGGGCAGACGAGATTTGGATTGGGGTATGATCAGTGTCATCAGGGTCTGCCATAATGAGAGGGGAGAGGAGGAAGTCGGCCGCTAATAACTTTGTTTATAAAAAACTTATCAATAGATGCATTTAGTTAATTCGTAATGATGTTCTGACATAGATGGGTTTGTTGTTGTTTTGTTTCTTCCATTTCTTTCTTTTAATTTAGAAGAAAGTATTTTGAGCTTTATCCAGACCCTCAGACTTCCCTGGAAAGGACGTCTAGGCATCCAAACTGGCTCACTACCACCTGGTGGCAGCTCCTGGGATTACAAGCATAGAGCTTTGGTAAATAACATCTTGGGCGTTAACTGATTTAAAGCTGACTTATTTCCTGGAAGAAAAATGCCAATGTAATGAAGGTGAAAATAAAGGTGTTTCTCATGGGATAATACTTTGTGGAGTACCAAGACATTTTTCTATCGTTTTATAATCACAGCTTCCTGATTTGTACAATGACACCACACAAGAAGGAGAAATAATGGAAGAAAAGAATTGTGCTGATGAAGACGAAGAGACGGTACTGAGATGAAATGAAATTGTCATCGATCCAGATCAAATGGCATAACAGTACATGTTGAACTATTCCCTGATGTTAATGGCCATGTGAAAAAAAAAAGTTTTTTCCCCATGAAAGAACCTGTTTCTTGCACTACTTATTATAAGACTTCTCAGAACCTTCTTTTAAACATTTTTGTAAAAAATACAGATAACACAACATGGGCCAATTCAACATTTTTCACGTGTACAATTCGGTGAAACCAGTTACATCAGTCATGTTGTTGTGAAGCCATCACCAATATCCACTGCCAGATTTCCCATGTCCAGCAACAGAAACTCACTGCTTCCTGAACAGTAATTTCCCCCGCTCTCAGAACCTTCACACTATTGATGCGTATTGGGAGTTTCCAAGGAGAGGGTTTAGTTTGCAGCTTTCCAAAGCTTAAGAATGGCACCAATCAACCACATCTTAGACTAGTGTTTTTTTGGTTTTTTTTTTTTCACATTTTGGGGGTGTGTGTGCACACTTTAGGTGAAAGTTTACAAAGCGAGTTATTTCTCATTCAAAAACTTATACACAAATTTTTTTGTGACATTGGTTGCAATCCCCGCATTATGTCAGCACTCTCCCCCTTTCCACCCCGGGTTCCCAGTTTCCAACTGTCCAGTTTTCCCGTCCCTTCCTGCCTTCTTGTCTTTGTTTTTGGGCAGGTGTTGCCCGTTAGGTCTCCTATACTTGGTGAACTAAGAAGCGCATTCCTCACGTATATTGTTTGTTTTTATAGGCCTGTCTAATCTTTGGCTGAAAGGTAGACTTCGGGAGTGGATTCAGTTCTGAGTTAGAAGGGTATCCAGTGGTCATAGTCTTGGCGGTTCCTCCAGTCTCTGTCAGACCAGTAAGTCTGGTCTTTTTTTTTTTTTTTTTTTTGGTGAATTTGAATTTTGTTCTACATTTTTCTCTGGCTCTGTCTGGGACCCTGTATTGTGATCCCTGTCAGAGAAGTTGGTGGTGGTAGATAGGTACCATCTAGTTCTTCTGGGCTCAGACTGGTGGAGGCTGTGGTTCATGTGATCCTTTAGTCCTATGGATGAATATTTTCCATGCATTTTTTGTTTTCTTCATTCTCCTTTGTTCTGGACAGGATGAGACCAATAGATGTATCTTAGATGGCCACTCACAAGCTTTCAAGACCCCAGACGCTACTCACCAAAGTAGGATGTAGAACATTTTCTTTATGATCTATGTTATGCCAATTGACCTAGCTGTCCCCTGAGATCATGGTCCCCAGCCCTCAGCCCCAGTAACTTGGTCCTTAAAGGTGTCTGGATGTATGTAGGAAGCTTCTACGACTTTGCTTGATCAAGTTGTGCTGACTTGCCCTGTATTGTGTATTATCTTTCCCTTCACCAAAGTTAACATTTGTCTACATGTATAAACTAGTGTTTTTTACAGAACTGGGTCGCTACGAGTCGAAATTGGCTCAACAGCAGTGGGTTTGGTTTTGGTTTATTTGGGGAATGCCTAAAATACACCTGAAGCAAATATTTTCTTTACATTATACAAAGATGAAAAAAATACAAAGTTCAAATTTGCACTTGGCCTTATTTCTGCTTTTATTTTTAAGGGAGTAATAGTTTCTAAATAGAGAACATTTGCTCCAATTTAAATGTTTTGTGTGCTTTGTTTTTCATCGTTTATGTTTTGTAGAAAGCATACAAATAAAGGTAAATATATGCTTGTTGACAAACTGTTCACTTCTTCTCTCCTGAGTTCAGCTAGCACTTCTCACCTCGTCAAACCTCAAGAAGATAATACCTTATTCTTTCTACAAAATCTAACCACCTATGTCAGGTCTGAAAAGAGAAGAACAATGAAGTTCTGTTTCTTAAAAACAGTGGGATATATACTTAACTGTATTTTCTCCCCTTTAATTTCAGAGGCTCTTTTGGGGAAAGATTTGGGAAATTGGGTTTTTGGTGGCATAGATTAGGTCCCCTTTTAGGCAGGTGAAAATAGACCTAAGTGAATTTGACTGTCTCCCCTCTACCTTACTTTACTAGTAAAGTAACAGCTTTAAAAAAAATTAAAAAGAGGGTGATAATAAGGATAGAATTTTTTTTTTTAATGTAATAACTCACTGTTGTTGTTAGGTGCTGTTGAGTCAGTTCCGACTCATAGCAACCCTATAGGACAGAGTAGAACTGCCCCATAGGGTTTCCAAGGAGTAGGCTGGTGGATTTGAGCTGCCGACCTTTTGGTTAGCAGTCGAGCTCTTAACCACTGTGCCACCAGGGCTCCAGTAAGTCACTAGAAGCTATAAACTATCCTAATATACCAAATTTCATCCTCTTTATTGCTATCATAATTACTAACTTCTTAGAATGTTTCCCTTAATCCTCTTTCTCCAGGGAAGAAGGTTCTAAATATCTCACATGCCAAATCAGAGACATAATCAAATTTCTAGATGCGTGGGAAACAAGCACTTTGGAAACAAGCTGACTGATTCAGTAATTCAGTCTATCAGGCCTTGAGTATTCACTTTTTTAAATGTCAAATGGTTATTAATCATTCTGTCTATTACCAATAAAGGGGAATGAGCCTTGGTCTGATTTCTGGGCTTAAAAGCAGCTCCCCTGATATATCAATAACTTATTTTAATGTTAAGAATTCACAGCCATGAGGTTGACTGACTTAGCACATTGGCTGGAGAAATGTAAAGTTCTGTTTCCGGAAATACCCAGCTTGGCCTAATTACCCTGCAGGCCTAGGAGCTGTGAGAAGTGGGTTGGTTCAATGCCCTGGTGCATGCTTGAGGAATTCAAGGGCCTGGTAGATTCCCACAGGTGGAAGGAGAGAATGGTCTATGGAATTAAAGAAGCCCAATTTGAGTACACTGAATGGCCTATATATAACACCACCAAGGTGCTTTTAATGACCCAGAAAGAACGTACCACAGTTCACGATCAGATTAAACCTGGGGAGACCTTTTGTCTCAGTCGTTCAGATAGCCACCTGACTGTCTAAAGAATAGTTATTATTATGAGCCATTGTTAAGAAACTTTCCACCGGGAAAGGAGGAGAATGCTGACACAATGCGGGGATAGCAACCAATGTCACAAAATAATTTGTGTATAAACTTTTCAATGAGAAACTTTTTGCCCTGCAAACTTTCACCTAAAGAACAATAAAATTAAAAAAATAACTTTCTACCTGTCCTCAAGTATGTGCTTGCAGATTGGAATCGACTAGATGGCAATGGGTTTTTTTTTTTAAGCACGATAGGGAGCCCTGGCGGCACAGTGATTAAGTGCTGTGGCTGCTAACCAAAAGTTCAGTGGTTTGAATCCACCAGCTGCTCCTTTGAAACCCTATGGGGCAGTTCTACTCTGTCCTATATGCTGTACTTTACCCTATATGGGTCAGAATTGACTCGACAGCAACGGGTTTGGTATTTTGTTTTTTACGCCTCATAGGGAGAGGTTAAGTGCTCAGCTGCTAACCAAAAGGTTAGTGATTTGAACCCACCAGCTGCTCCATGGGAGAAAAATGTGGCAGTCTGCTTCCGTAAAGGCTACAGGCTTGGAAATCTTATAGGGCAGTTCTACTCTGTCCTGTAGGCTTGCTACAAGTCGGAATCAACTTGATGGCAATGAGTTTGGTTTTTTTTGTTTTTTTGGAAGTCTGCTAGAGAGGTCCCTGGGTGGCGTAAACAGCGAATGCACTTGGCTGCTAACCGAAATGTTAAGAGCCATTTTTGGTTGTAACAATTAGCAGGGAAGGTGAGAGGCTGGGAGGGAATGAGGGGGTAGGTAGTACGTGGCATCCTACAATGCACAAGATAGCCCTCCTCCCCAACACACCTACTGCCGTCGAATCGATTCCAGCTCATAGCAACCCTGTGAGACAGAACAGAACTGCCCCGTAGGGTTTCCAAGGAGTGGTTGGTGGATTTGAACTGCCAGCCTTTTGGTTAGCAGCCCAACACTTAACCACCGCGCCACCAGGGCCTCAGTCCTCGACACACACAACAAGGAATTATCCTGCCCAAAATGTCCGTGGTGCTGAGGGTGAGAAACCCTGACCTAGAGGTTTATAAACATACATCCTAGAGCAAATTTTAAATATTTGATTCTGTCTGCTTTCTTGGAGGAATTATAGCCAGAATGCTCCTTTAGAAGCAAGGATGGCAAGACTTTGTCTTGCTTACTTTGGACATGTTATCAGGAGCGATCAATCCCTGGAGAACGATATCATGCTTGGTAAAATAAGGGGTCAGTGAAAAAGTAGACCAACAACGACATTAATTGACACAGTAGCTGCAACAGTGGGCTCAAACAGAGCAACAATTGTGATATGGTACAGGACCAGGTGATGTTTTGTTCTGTTATACATGGGTAGCTATGAGTTGGAGCTGACTCGAGCGCACATAACATCTGTTTTCACATAACCTACAACTGAGGATTGTTTTTCTCTTTCCCTCTTCCAGCCATGTCCAGCCTTGCTGGGTCTTCTGTGTCATGCAGAGAGATTCTGCTCTCGCCTAGCTGAGACTCACAAACTGCATACACAGAGCCAACTCATAACTCAGCAAAACAAATGGCCTCCAGTTAACAGGATTTGTGCTCCATAAAAGATAATTTACTATTATTATTACTAATCTTGCCCTTGAGGTCCCACTTTCCTAGCCCAAGTTATCAAAATATTCCTTTTCAATAAGTAACATGCTTTTCCAAGAGGAATTCCGACAAATAAACTTAACTTTTTACTAGTTGTTTCAACTGATTGTTGTAAACTTTGAAGTCATATTTGACAAAGTCTAGCACATCACTGTCAACCTTTGTCATAAAATTATTTTGAAATTTTGACTTTATTATTTTAAAATGTAGGAATTTTAAAAAACAAAATGTAAGACTCGAAACAGGAATTCATACAAATACACATCAGATTAAGCTAACAAATGTGCTATTTTCTGTTTCCCAAAACAATGCAGTGTTTTGTGAAGCTGGCCTAGTTTTTCTCACTGCTCTTTGTCAATTTTTGACTAAGTGGAGGTTGTGTTGAAGGGATGTGAGAAGGAAAGAGGATCTGTGTGTGTGTTTGTAGCCTGCGTTATGAGTGGATGGATGCTGGAACTGAGGAAAGGACATGAGACCTGTTATCTCCATGGTTGACAAGATTGAAAACATTGGGAATGCCCCCTCTCCCCCGGCCAGAGAGCTTATATAGCATAAACAAATTATTCACAAATTAGAATTCAAGGGAAGAGTCCAGAAATTCAGCTTAATCTAGATTCTGAGAACTGGCCTAAAGGGCTAAATTCTCAGCTGAATGCTTGTCCCAGCTCTATCACTGAGGATCCCACCATCCCTCCTTACCCTCTCAGTGAGTGAATGGCTCTCAGTGAATGAATGGGTGATATTAAAGATAAGATTCTTCTTCCCTCCTTACCGATAAGGATGGAAACCAACATAATTTTCTGTGCCTGGGTTAAACAATACTGAGATAGGGCATACTGTCCCTAAGTTAAATAATAACCAAAAATATCTACTTGCTCCTGGAATATAAGGGCCAACTAAAAGAGGTTACTTCCCAAGAGTATGGCCCCTGGACAGCCTTTTAACTAGTACTGAAGTCACTCCCAAGGGTCACCCTTCAGCCAAAGATTAGACAGGTCTATACAGCAAACAGTAACACACGTGAGGAACATGCTTTGTAATTCAATCATGTATACAAGACTAAATGGGCAGGAAGGGACAGGAAAGCTGGATGAAAGGAAACAGGGAGCCCGGGGTGGAGAAGGGGAGTGTTGACACATGGCGGATTTGGCAACCAATGTCACAAAACAATTTGTGTATTAATTGTTTAATGAGAAACTAATTTGTTCTGCAAACTTTTACTTAAAGCACAATATTTAAAAAAAAAAAGGAAACCATAAAGTTTACTTTTGTACCTTAAAAATAAATAAATAAAAGAGGTTACTTACCGAGACTAACAGCTTTCTCTTCAAGACTGGCTTCAAGACCCTTCCCTCATTGTATCCACCAGCTTTGCCCACGGCCAACTAGTAAACCAGCTTCCAAGACCTGCCTTACAGTCACCCAGACCAGGCCTTAAAAAAAACAAACAAACCCATTGCGTCCTCGATTCCGACTCATAGCGACCCTATAGACCAGGCCCTAAAACCCCATAAATAGCCTCCTCTGACTTCCCCCTTGTGGGACTCTACTAAAACTGTTTAAAAATACAGTCTCCCTTTCTGCAATAAGTCGAATAAGCTTGGCGTTTTTTGATCAACAGGGTTTCTCTGGAGATCTTCTGAAGAGCCAATAGTCAATATGTGCTTTGTAAGATAAAGGGGGAAGAAAATGAAATAAATCTGACTCTCTCCCAGAGAGGAAATAATTGTTCTTTGTTTTTTAAGCCTAGGGGGCTCCCTCTCTCCTCCCATCTTTCCTCCTCACCCCCATCAGCATGGACCTGCACAGTAGAGTTAAGGGTAAAGAGAACTCAGATGCTATCAGAGGGCCAGGCTAGAAACATAAATAAGTGAAACCAGCTACATTAGGAAGTAGCAGGGATTGGGGTAAACTGAAGAACAGGTGCCCTTTCTAACTATACACTCACAACTCATCTCCTGATAATTGTTGCCAAACAGGATTGTGGACTCAGTATTGCCAGATCTAATTTTTCAGAAGACACTAAAAATCAGGACTTATATGAGAAATTTTTCATTTTAAATCCTGTGACATTTCGAAATCATCAGTGGGGCAGATTTAGATAGAGGCCACCTACTTGCTAGTCCTGATCTTCTCCCTGCAGACCTGACCCCAAGCAGACCATGGGCGTCACTAGATGATTGTGCAGCCAGGAGAGCATATTCTTCTGGACTGGGTGTTTAGTCAGCAGGAGATGGGTAGCTCCTTATATTTAACAACAACAACAGTCTTCGTGCCTATTTCCACTTAGGCTTTGTTGATAAACTGGTCGAACATATGTGGGTCTTGTTCCCATTCCCCCATCCTTAAAAAATTCAGTTGCCATTGAGTCAATTCTGACTCATGGCGACCCCCATGCGTTTAAGAGTAGAGCTGTGCTCTACAGGGTTTTGAATGGCTGATTTTTGAGACGTAGATCAGCAGGCCTTTCTTCCAAGACCACTCTGGTTGGTCTTGAATCTTCAACCTTACTGTTAGCAGCTGAGTGCATTAACCATCTGTACCACCTAGGGATGACTCCCCCCCATCCTTATTGTATCAGATATCCACAACTGGTGTGCCACAAGGAAAGGAAAGGAAAGCAATGCCACACAGCCCATGAAAGAGGCCAGTAGGAAGGAAAACTGAAAAGGGGAAAATAGAGGCGAATGGAGAGAAAGAAGAAAGGGAAGACAGGAGGGATGGGAAAAGGCAGAAAGAGAAAGAAATAGAAGAATCTAGAATAGAGAGTGTCTTAGTCATCTAGTACTGCTATAACAGAAATGCCACAAGTAGATGGCTTTAACAAAGAAAAATTTTTTATCTCACACTCTAGAAGGCTAGAAGTCCAAACTCAGGGTGCCAGCTCCAGGGGAAGGCTTTCTCTCTCTGTCGGCTCTGGGGAATGATCCTTGTCATCAATCTTCCCCGGTCAGGGAGATCCTCAGCACAAGGACCCCAGGTCCAAAGGACACGTTATTCTCCTGGCTCTTGTTTCTTGCTGGTATGAGGTCTCAGTGTGTCTCTGCTTACTTCTCTCTTCTATATCTCAAAATAGATTGACTTAAAATACTGCCTGATTTTGTAGATGGAGTCCTATCTCATTAACATAACTGCCTCTAATCCTGCCTCATTAACATCATAGGGGTAGAATTTACCACATGTAGGAAAATCACATCATATGACAAAATGGTGGACAAGCACACAATACTGGGAATCATGGCCTACCCAAGTTGACACATATTTTTGGGGGGACACAATTCAATCCATAACAGAGAGTTAACATCTATTAAACTTCAGTGTGTGGTCAGCAGCTTCTGGATAAAGCCCTTTCAAATGTAAGTCTCTTAATTGTTATACAGGCCTAGCAAGTAGGACCTATTATTCTCAATTTGCAAAGAAAAAAGGTGAAGCTCCAAGAGGTTTCCTTTAGCGTCCCATACCTAGAAGGTGGTATAATGAGGCTATAAACACAGGCCAATCTGATCCCCAAGTCCACGCACTTTCTATCATGTCCTATGGTGTAAAAGAGCAAGATAGAAAGTCTGAGGACAAAAAGGGAGAAAAGCAAGTGGCATATTTGGTTGGGAGCTGGGAGAGTGCCACCAACTGCTGCTTTCAGATTCTAAATAGTAAAGGAATCTTGACTTACTTCCCGAACTGTAATCTTTAGCCATTATGAACACTCTACCATCCACTCAGGCTCCCTAATTGTATGTCTCAATGCTTTTAGCTGGATCATACAACAATACATTTTTTCCAGAAACTCTTAAGGTTAAAATTATACAGTATAAACTGCAAAGAATTTGAACAGTGGCTTGGGGCTTCACACAACTCTTTAGGATTCAGCAGCAGGATAGTTATTACACTCAGACGCTCTGAAGACATTTCCCAGGACAGACAAACGCCGAGATTGCTTTCCCTTTCTTCTGCGAAGAGGCATACTGGAAATTGCTCATAACATGGACATGTGACTGCATTAGGCACTATCTTAGTTTCCTAGGGTTGCCTTAATAAAATACCAAAAGTGGGTGGCTTTACAGAGCCGAAATTTATTGTTTCCCAGTTCTGAAGGCTGAAGTCCAAATCAGGTTATTAGCTGTGTTAATTCTTTCTGAGGACTCTGTGACAGAAACTGTCTCATGCCTCTCTCCTAGCTTCTAGTGACTCCCAGCAATCCTTGGCATTCATTCCCTGCCTTGCAGCTGCATCTGTCTCTGTGACCCCATTGTCCTTCTTCCTCTGCGTCTGTTCTGCACTTTAAAAACAGACCACTAAGAAGGCATTAGGACCCACCCTACTACCTTATGACCTCATGTAAACCTAACTGATAACGTCTTCAAAGACCCTATTTCTAGCCATAGAAGAAAAAACTTTAGGAGCCCCTTAAATCTTGGCTCCTTGGTAATCTGACCTAGTTTTCACCCCATACCATCTTGTAAGAGCAACTCTTGTTGCAAAGGCAGCTAGCAATTCCAGACTGTTCTAATTATCTCAAGTTCAACCAATTACTGACTCGTCTCCCAACTCCCTGTCTGCTGACAATTGGAGGAGCCATTGCAATGTATGGCTTGACTGACCAATGGGCTGGTGACCAGGACCCACTCTGAGAACCAGCCTTCCAGTATTGCAGGATCTGATGTGATGAGAATGGAAAAAAGCTGCCATTTGGTTAAAAAAAAATAAATAAAATGGCTCTAGTCATTTCTAGGCTGCAGTGGGGGAGATTTAGGCAAAAAGAAGTAGGCAGTGTTTTTCACTAGAAAATCTATACTTTGGGCCTTACTGATTGAGAAAGGAGATGTATTGCTGGGCACAGTCTGGAAGAAGAGGATTCTGTTAAAAAATAAATAAAAATGAAAACATGCCACATAATAAAGTAACATAATCCTGGAAATAAACCATTTAAGAGGCTTTAGAACTCAGCAAAATAAGAGACAGGAAACATGTCTGGGGAAAAGAGGATCACTAACAAAATGGTAAAAAATAAAAAATGGGGGGCCTTGTACTCAGATGAATGGTAATAGTAAGGAGGGTATTATGGATTACATTGTGTCCCCCAAAAGGATATGTTGAAGTCCTAACCCCTGTACTTGTGAATGTGACCTTGTTTGGGGAATAGGGTTTTTCTTTTATTATCGGTTGGGTTACATTAGAGCAGGGTGGGTCCTGGTTCTAATTACTTCTAAGTGGTATTTTACAAGCAGGGAGTCACACCCAAGGAGAATATAAATGCCATGTGACAACCGAGGCAGATGCTTCTGTAAGCAACAAAGGAACACCAAGGATTGCCAGCAGCCACCAGAATCTAGGAGAGAGGTCCACAAAAGAAATCAATGTGACTGAGACCCTGATTTGGACTTCTAGCCTCCAGAACTGGGAGACAATACATTTCTGTTGCTAAAAACCATCCGCTTGTGATGTATTTTGTTGTGGCAGCACTAGTAAACTAAGGTCCTTCCTTTGTCTGCCTCTCTGTCTCTTCTCTTTTATAGGGACGCCAGTCATATTGGATTAGGACTTGCCCTACTCCAGTATAATCTCATGTTAACTTAACTGCTAACATCTTCAAAGACTTTCCAAACAAGGTCACATTCACAGGTAGGTACTGCAGGTTAGAATTTTAATATATCTTTTGTGGGACACAAAAAATACATACAAGTTCAATAAGGTTTGCTACGTTCAATTGTTCACTAGTTAATATTTTTGCATTGTTATTGTTGTTAGGTGCTGTGGACTCAGTTCTGACTCATAGCGACCCGATGTACAACAGAACGGAACACTACTCACTCCTGCGACATCCTGACCCTGTGTACAACAGAATGGAACACTACTCACTCCTGCGACATCCTCACAATCACCATTATGCTCGAGCTCATTGTTGCAGCCACTGTGTCAATCTATCTCGTTGAGGGTCTTCCTCTTTTTTTGCTGGCCCTCTACTTTACGGAGTATGATGTTCCTTCTCCAGAGACTGATCCCGCCTGATAACATGTCCAAAGTATGTGAGATGATGTCTCGCTATCCTTGCTTCCAAGGAGCATTCTGGCTGTACTTCTTCCAAGACAGACTTGTTCGTTCTTCAGGCAGTTCGTGGTATATTCAATATTCCTTGCCAATACCGTAATTTAAAGGCATCGATTCTTTTTCAGTCTTCCTTACTCATTGTCCAGCTTTCACATGCATTTGAGGTGACTGAAAACACCATGGCTTGAGTCAGGCACAGCTTAGTCCTTTAAAGTGTCATCTTTGCTTTCGAACACTTTAAGGAGTTCCTTTGCAGTAGATTTGCCCAAAGCAATGTGTCCTTTAGTTTCTTGACTGCAGCTTCTGTGGATGTTGATTGAGGATCCAAGTAAAACTAAATCCTTCACAACTTCAGTATTTTCTCCCTTTATCATGATGTTGCTTATTGGTCCCGTTGTGAGGATTTTTGTTTTCTTTATGTTGAGGCGTAATCCATACTGAAGGCTGTGGTCTTTGATCTTCATCAGTAAGTGCTTAAAGTCCTCTTCACTGTCAGCAAGCAAGGTTGCAGATGACACACATTGTGTCATCTGCATAACACAGGTTGTTAATAAATCTTCCTCTAATCCTGATGCCACATTCTTCTTCACATAGTCCAACTTCTCAGATTATTTGCTCAGCATACTGATTGAATAGGTATGATGAAAGGATTCAGCCTGATGCACACCTTTCCTGACTTTAAACCACACAGTATTCCCTTGTTCTGTTCGAATGATTGCCTCTTAGTCTAAGTATAGGTTCCTCATGAACATAATTAATGTTCTGGAATTCCCATTCTTCACAATGTTATCTATAATTTGTTATGATCCACACACAGTCAAATATCTTTGCAAAGTCAATAAAACATAGGTAAACATCATTCCTGTATTCTCTGCTTTCAGCCAGGATCCATCTGACATCAGCAATGATATCCCTTGTTTCATGTCCTCTTCTGAACCTGGCTTGAATTTCTGCAGTTCCCTGTCAATGTACTGGTGCAACCACTTTTGAATGCTCTTCAGCAAAATTTTACTTGTGTGTGATATTAATGATATTGTTCAATAATCTCCACATTCTGTTGGATCAACTTTCTTTGAAGTGGGCACAAATATGGATCTCTTTCAGTTCGTTTGGCCAGTGAGCTATCTTCCAAATTTGACATAGACAAGTGAGAGCTTCCAGCACTACATCTGTTTGTTGAAACATCTCAATCAGTACTCTCTCAATTCTTGGAGCCTCGTTTTTCGCCAATGCCTTCAGTGCAGCTTGGACCTCTTCCTTCAATACCATCAGTTCTTGATCATAATCTACCTCCTGAAATAGATAAACATAGACCAATGTTTTTGGTATAGTGACTCTGTGTATTCCTTTCATCTTCTGTTGATGCTTCCTGCATAGTTTATTATGTTTGCATTATGAGCCCATAAAGAACATATGTCTTAAAGAAAAAAAAAACTAAAAAATACAAAGTTTTTTTTCTTTTTAATTTTTTGACTTTTTATTCTGAGATAATTTTAGACTTACAGAAAAGTTGTAAAAAACAGTACAGAATTCTAGCATACTATTCACCTAGCTTCCCCTTATGTTAACTTAACCATAGCATGGTAACCAAATCAGAAAATAACACTGGAACAATACCATTAACTTAAAAGAACTTTTAGCCAAAATATTAATTAACCTCAATGTCCATATAAGGGTTTATGGATTTCTTTGCTGACCCCCAAAAACATATCCAAAACTGAAAAATGGGCCAGAATGTTCTAAAATATGTTTTCCAACGTAGCACCTGAAGAAGTTTCTTCAGTTGTCTAAAATGGGGAAAAGGATCAATTAGGGCTGCCTGAATTGTGCCATCTTGCTCATCCTCCCACTTTGCTAAGTAAGTGCCAGTTTCCCTGGCTGCTCCTCCTCACATGCACTTCCATGATTTAAATCTGCAGTTTCTTTGCAGTACCTCAAGGCCAAGTGCTGACGTATAGTATCTTCACCATCCTTCCCTCACCCTTCATTCTGTGACTTTCTGGTTTGAGCTCCATCTAGGCCTGCAGCATCCACAAGAGAGCTTCAGGACTGATGCTTCCATATCCCACAAAGACCACCCTCTTCTCCAGCTTCCACACACCCTTCTAGTTTAACTTGTCTGGCCTTAAACCAAAACCCAAACCCATTGCCATGGAGTTGATTCCTTGCCAGGTCTTAGTCTCTGATAAATAAATATTTGCTAGGATGTTGGTATGGGATTAATGTGCTGCTCCAAGGGGAATATACTTAGAATATGGGGATTCTATAGGCAGCATAAGGAGCCCTGCTGGCACAGTGTTTAAGTGCTTGGCTGTTAACTGAAAGGTTGGCAGTTCGAACACACCCAGCAGCTCCATGAGAGAAAGACTGGCGATCTGCTCCCGTAAGAATTGTTGTTGTTGTTGTTAGGTGTCGTCAAGTCGATTCCAACTCATAGTGGCCCTGTATACAACAGAACAAAACATTGCCCAGCCCTGTGCCGTGCTCACAATCCTTGTTATGCTTGAGGCCATTGCTGCAGTCACTGTGTCAGTCTATCTCATTGAAGGTCGTCCTCTTTTTCACTGACCCTCTATCTTACCAAGCTTGATGTTCTTCTCCGGGGACTGGTCTCTCCTGATAATATGTCCAAAGTACATGAGATGAAGTCTCACCATCGTTGCTTCCGAGGAGCACTCTGGCTGTACTTCTTCCAAGAACAGCCTTGTTCATTCTTCAGGCAGTCCATAGTATATTCAATATTTGTCACCAACACCATAATTCAAAGGCATCAATTCTTCTTCAGTCTTCCTTGTTCATTGTCCAGCTTTCACATGCATATGAGGTGATTTATGATACCATGGCTTGGATCAGGTGTACCTTAGTCTTCAAAGTAACATTTTTGCTTTTGAATACTTTAAATATAGAGGTCTTTTGCAGCAGATTTGCAAAATGCAATGCGTGGTTTGATTTCTTGACTGCTGTTTCCATGGGTGTTGGTTGTGAATAAATAAGTAAAATGAAATCCTTTACAACTTCAATAGTTTCTCCGTTTATCATGATGCTGCTTATTGGTTCAGTTGTGAGGATATTTGTTTTCTTTAGTTGAAATGTAATCCATACTGAAGGCTATGGTCTTTGATCTTTATTAGTAAGTGCTTCAAGTCCTCTTCACTTTCAGCAAGCAAGATTGTGTCATCTGCATATCACAGGTTGTTAATGAGTCTTCCTCCAATCCTGATGCTGCATTCTTCTTCATATAGTCCAGTTTCTCAGATTATTTGCTCAGTATACAGATTGAATAAGTATGGTGAAAGGCTACAACCCTGATGCACACCTTTCCTGACTTTGATTTTAAACAATGCAGTATCCCCTTTTTCTCTTCAAACAACTATCTCTCAATCTATGTATAGGTTCCTTATGAGTACAATTAATGTTCTGGGATTCCCATTCTTCATAATGCTGTCCATAATTTGCTATGATTCACACAGTCAAATACCTTCGCACAGTCAATAAAACACAGGTAAATATCTTCCTGATATTCTCTGCTTTAGCCAGGATCCATCTGACATCAGCAATAATGTCCTTTATTCCACGTCCTCTTCTCAATCCAGCTTGAATTTCCAGCAGTTCCCTGTCAATGTACTACTGCAACCGCTTTTGAATAATCTCAGCAAAATTTTACTTGGTGTGATATTAATGATACTGGTCGATAATTTCCACATTCTGTTGGATCACCTTTCTTTGGAATGGGAACAAATATGGATCTCCTCTAGTTGGTTGACCAGGTAGCTGTTTTCTAAATTTCTAGGTATAGACGAGTGAGTGCTTCCAGTGCTGCATCTGTTTGTTGGAAAATCTCAGTTCGTATTCCGTCAATTCCTGGAGCCTTGTTTTTTGTCATGCTCTTCACTGCAGCTTGGACTTCTTCCTTCAACACCATCGGTTCTTGATCATACTCTGCCTCCTGATGTGGTTGAACATTGACCAATTCTTTTCGGTACAGAGACTTTAGGAAACCTTATGGGGCAGTTCTACTCTGTCACATGGGTCTCTATGAGTCAAAATAGACTCGATGGCACACAACAATATAAGCAGCATAGTACAGTGGGAGCGTGTTGACTGAGAGGAGGAGTTACAAAAGCTGAGTGTCTATAGAGCTATCATTAACAATCTGGGTGACCTTGTCCAAGGTCCAAGGATGGACTCGGATACTCAACCATTCTCGGTCTCGTTTTCTTGTAAAACAAGAGTGAGGCTAGATGCATATTTCTTAATATTTTTGGCATTAAGGACAGCTTTGAAAATCTGATGAAATAAATCTATACAGCCACACCCTTAGAAAAATGCACATTTGTGCTTACAATTTTTTCTATATCTTTCCCCCTCTATGCACCTTTTAAAGAGGATTTTGTGTTTGTTCTATTTTCCTTAGCACCTTTGTTATACAGATCAGGGTAATGCGTAGAAAGGAGAATTGGAAGTAACAAGAGAGACTAGATTGATTTACCTAAGAAAGGTCAGGGTGTTAAAGTACAAAGTAAGAATAGATCTGGGGTAGATAAATTAAACTTCATCAAAATTCAAAATACTTGTTCTACAAAGACACCATCAAGAAAGTGAAAAGACACCCACAGAATGGGATATATAACATTTGCAACTCATATATTTGATAAGGGTCTAGTATTTCTAATATTTAAAGAAATTTTACATCTCAACAATAAAAATCAAATGGGCCAATTTAAAAAAAAATGGGAAAAGGATTTGAATAGACATTTCTCTAAAGAAGGCATAGAGAGGTATGTTGTCGTTGTGTGTCATGGAGTCATTTGTGACTCATAGTGACCCTATATGACAGAGTAGAACTGACCCATAACGTTTCCTAGGCTGTAATTTTTATGGGAGCAGACCACCAGGTCTTTTCTCCCTCAGAGCCACCGGTGGGTACAAAACAACTTTTGGTTAGCAGTTCAGCACTTAACCATTGTGCCACCAGGGTTCCTTTACAGAGGTATAAGCATATGAAAAGAAGCTCAACAGCATTAGTTATTAGGTAAATACAAATTAAAACCATAATGAGATACCACTTCACACCCATTATGATGGCCAGAATCAAAAAGACAGACAGTAGCATGTGTTGGTGAGAATGTGGAGAAATTGGAACCCTCATACACTGCTTATGGTAATGTAAAATGGTACACCCACTTTGGAAAACAGTTTGACAGTTCTTCAAAAGGTTAAACACGGAGTTACCATATGATCCAGCAATTCCATTCCTAGGTATATACCCAAGAGAACTGAAGACATGTAAACATAAAAACTTGTATATGAATGTTCATAGTAGCAATATTCATAATAGCCAAATGTAGAAACGACGCAAATATCCATCAACTGATGAATGCATAAACAAAATATGGTATATCCACACAATGGAATATTATTCAGCCATAAAAAAGAATGAAGAACTGATACATGATATACCATGTATTAAACTTGAAAACACTGTGCTAAGTCAAAAAAACTAGACACAAAAGACCACATATGGTATGGTTTTATTTACATGAAATGTCCAGAATAGGAAATCTGTGGAGATAGAAAGTAGGTTAGGGGTTGCCAGGTACCGAGGGGAAGGGAGGATGGAGAGTGATTGCTAACGAGTACAGAGTTTCTTTTTGGGACGTTGAAAATGTTCTGGAATTAGGCAGTGGTGGTAGTTGCACCACATTGCGAATATACTAAAAACCACTGAAATGTACACTTTAGAAGGGTGAATCTTATGGCTTATGAGTTATAGCTCAATTTTAAAAAAATAATAATAGATTTTGGGATAAAAAAGGAGAGAATAAATGAGGGAGACCAAGGAGCCAGTTTGGGTTGGAGATTGGGGAAGAAAGAAAAAATTCAAGGCACTTGATGTTAGGGGGATGGATGGGTATCATAATCACCTAGTGCTGCCTGAGCAGAAATACCACAGGCAGATGGTTTCAAAGAACAGAAATTTATTTTCTCGAAGTTTTAGAGGCTAAAAATCCAAATCAGAGTCTCAACCATGTTGATTCCTTCTGCGGGCCTCTCTCCTAGTTTCTGGTGTCCGCCGGCAATCCTTGGGGTTCCTTTGCTTGTGGATGTGTCCTGTGGATGTATGTGTCTCTGGGTCTGCTCCGCTCTTTTTATAAGACACTGCTTAGAAGTAATGAGGTTTAGGACCTACCCTCTCTGGTATGACCTCATTAACATAACAAAAGGAAACCCCTATTTCCAAATAGGGTTATATGTACAGGAACATGGGTTAGAACTTCAACACATATTTTTAGGGACACAATTCAGTCCATAAAAACCCATTGTCTTTGAGTGGATCCTTACTCATGGCAACCCTTTAGGACAGAGTAGAAGAGCCCCATAGAGTTTCTAAGGCTGTAATCTTTACAGAAGCAGACTGCTGTATCTTTTTCCCGTGGAGCGGCTAGAGGGTTCAAACTCCCGACATTTCAGTTAGCAGCTGAGCCCTTAACCACTGTGCCACCAAGTCTCCTTATTCAATCCATACTGATGGGTAAAGAGGATTTTAAAAAGTTTGATGTGTGCTTGGGATATAGCCTCCCTCCTTTTGTTCCTTATTCTAGAAACTTCAAAAATTACACATTTTTTTGAGGTTTTTGGAATTGAATTTGTGAGTTTGGGGAAATGTGATTCTGACCTGAGACTGGTTCCAAAGTAACCTATTTTGGGGAGGTTATAAATTCATTCCATCAATAAAGGTTTATTGAGCCACTACTGAGTGCCAGCCCTGTTCTGTGGACACTGGAGTGCTGTGGGAACAAGACAGAATGAGGTGTTGTCCTCCTGGAGCTACAGTCTAGTGGGGTATGTGTGTGTATTCGTGTGTGTGTGTGTGCCCGCACAAACTTGAAAAAAACTAAATACATGTGATAATTTTAAGTGTTATGAATAAAAAGGTAGAGAAAAGCAATAAAGAGTGACAGGATTCTAGACACAAGGGAAAGATTAGTCCAAAGGACTAAGGGACCACAACTACCACAGCCTCCACCAGACTTAGTCCAGTACAACTAGATGGTGTCCGGCTACCATTACTGACTGCTCTGACAGGGATCACAACAGAGGGTCCCAGAAAGAGCTGGATAAAAATGTAGAACAAAATTCTAACTCACAAAAAAGACCAGACTCACTGGCCTGACAGAGACTGAAGAAACCCCAAGAGTATGGCCCCCGAACACTCTTTTAGCTCCATAATGAAGTCACTCCTGAGGTTCACCCTTCAGCGAAAGGTTAGACAGGCCCATAAAACAAAATGAGACTGAAGGGGCACACCAGCCCAGGGGCAAGGACTAGAAGGCAAGAGGGGACAGGAAAGCTGGTAATAGGGAACCCAAGGCTGAGAAGGGAGAGTGTTGACATGTCACGGGGTTGTTAATCAATGTCATAAAACTATATGTGTGTGAACTGTTTAATGAGAAGCTAGTTTGTTCTGTAAACCTTCATCTAAAGTACAATTAAAAAAAAAAGAAAGTGACAGGATTCTTAGGACTATATTTTGGGGTTTAATGGAACTTCAAATGCCCATGGGTTTAGAGAATCAGAATTCCTGGGCAAGATAATCTCTAAACATCTCTTTTATCTAAAAATATATATCTAGAGAGAGAGAGAGAGCCCTGGTGATACAATGGCTAAGCACTAGGCTGCTAACCAAAAGGTTGACAATTTGAACCCACCCAATGGCTCTGCGGGAAAAAGACCTGGTGATCTGCTCCCGTAAAGATTACAGTTTAGGAAACCCTATGGGGCAGTACCACTTTGCCATGTGGTATTGCTATGAGTTAAATCGACTCGATGGTACCTAACAACAACTGTATAAATATACACATACACACACACACCAAAAAAAACCAAACCCGTTGCCACCGAGTTGATCCCAACTCTTAGCATAACTGCTCCATAATGTTCCCAAGGAGCGACCTAGAGGATTCAAACTGCTGACCTTTTGGTTAGCAGCCAAACTCTTAACCACTATGCCACCAGGGTTTTGCACGCACACACACACACACACACACACACACACATATATAAAAACCAAACTCACTGCTGTCCAGTGGATTCCAACTCCTAACAACCCTAATAGGACAGAGTAGAACTGCCCCATAGGGTTTCAAAGGCTGTAAATCTTTACAGAAGCAGACTGCTACATCTTTCTCCTGTGGAGCAACTGGTGGGTTTAAACCGCCAACCTTTTGGTTAACAGTCTAGCGCTTTAACCGCTGTGCCACCAGGGTTCCTTACACACATATACGTATGTATCTGTAATTCATGGAACAGATGTGAGACATTTTAAAGTGGCAAGCCCTTTGAACTAAAAATAGGTATTAAAATGTCAGTAATGTGGACCCCACCAATCTGGATTTTGTGCAAAGAGGGGCATGGCTGAGATTCAGTTTTATATTATCAATAAGAAAAGAATTTGCAAAACAAACAATGTAAAAGTCAAATACTTAACTATGTCCTTCAATCAACCAGCAGGGATTGGCGGTCTACTTGTCATAAGGCAGTGTAATAGACTGAGAGAAGCCTACACTTTGTAAATGGTAAAACTGGAAGGAAACTCATCAATGATTTAATGATGACTTCAATCACTTCATTGTACAGAGGAGGAAACTGATACTCAGAGTTTCAAGTGACTTCGCCAAGTTTCCATAGCTTGCTCATCACAGAGCTGGGGTTACAGTCCTGGTGCCCTAATTCCAGGTTCAGTCAGATGCGTTCATTTCAAAATAATTGATATGTTAATGATAGATTGTCTACTTACTAAATCAAGGACCTAACATTCCCTCTGAAACAATATATTCTTAGTCCTGCCTCTACCAGTTAACAATAGTGAAGCAGCATTTTGTTTGTTGATTTTTTTCATTTATTCACATTCTCCATGAAACAATACATTACTTCTTAATTCCTTCTCTACCAGTTAACAAAAATGACTGATTTTTTCTTCATTCATTCAGCACTATACTAGGCGCCATTAGGGGTAGGAATGCCATTCAGATACAGCCTCCTGACCTCAAAAAAATAAAATTCTACAGGAGGAAATAAGACCGTTCACAAATAATTATGATGTAAGGTGGATCTGGATGACACCATTAGAATTGTACCATGTGTCATGAAGTTCAGGAGGTGCAAGATCACATCTGGTTGGGAGAAAGGAAAACAGGAAAATACATTCTGACTTTACGAAGCTTCCGAGAAATAACTGCTGGAGTTAATTGAAACTATTCAGTCTGGGCAACAAAAAATATATAAAATTCAAGGGAAAATCAGCGATTTCCTTAAAAGCACCCAAACAAACTGACTTTGTTTAACCATGGGGCATGTTTTTAAAATTGGTTTCTGAGACTTTCAGAACTCTGGGCAAATATCTTGGCAACTTCACCCATCATTGGGCCCAGTTGACCTCAGTTATGTCCACACTGAGAGTACAGTTAAAGACAGAAAAGAATTCAGATCTCTCTAAACTGATACATTAGTCTTCATATTTTAGGCTTGCAGCTGTAACTGAATATCCTGCTCAAATGACTGTGATGCAAGTTTTTAATGAGGCTTGATAATTTGGAATGGAACGAACGCTTTAAAAAAGAAACCCTCAGGTTTATTAAGTTATAATTTAAACCAAGAAACTAGTTGCTGTTGAGTTGACTCTGACTCATGGTGACCTCATGTGTGTTATAGGGTTTTCAATGACTGATTTTTCAGGAGTAGATCACCAGGCCTTTCTTCCGAAGCACCTCTGGGTGGACCTCCAACCTTTGGGTTAGCAGCTGAATGCATTAACCATTTGCACCACCTAGGGACTCCAACTAAATCCGTTTCCATTGTGTCAATTCCAACTGAAAGCAGCCCTATAAGAAGAGTAGAACTGGTCCCATAGAGTTTCCAAGGCTGTAAATCTTTACAGAAGCAGACTGCCACATCTTTCTCCAGTGGAGTGGCTGGTGGGTTCAGCCCACTGACCTTTCAGTTAGCAGCCGATCACTTAACAACTGCCCCACCAGGACTCCTTGGGACTCTAACTAACCAAAATATCAAACTAACTGCCATCGAGTTGATTCGACTCATAGCAACCCTACAGGACAGAGTAGAACTGCCCCATGGATTTCCAAGGAGTGCAGGGTGGATTTGAACAGCCAACCTTTTGGTTAGCAGCTGAGCTCTTAAGCACTATGCCACCAGGGCTCCCCAACTCCAACTAGATACCTCTAATTCTCTACCAGAGCCTTACCAACCTGGTTCACAGTGGAAATAGAATGTCTTGAACAGCAGCAATCCTAGGGTTTAGAGTCTCAGACAAATAGGCCCAGAAGTTAAAGAAACAAAAGAAATACCAGGCACACTTGGACATAGCCCAACCTGCCCCCACACAAACCCTCCTCCTTTTCCCCACTATGAGCAGCTGGCACATGGGACACATACAATGCCATCTAGTGGAGTTCAAGGAGGCTAAAGAAACATTGTGAGGAAGTTCATTCAGCTCCTGTCCAGCAGAACAAGGTGGCCACTGTCGTCTGTTCTGGCTTCTCCAGTCTTGTCACATCTTCACAGACCGTAAACAAAGAGATTTGAGTTGGCAGAGGCACCCTTATTCTCTTGGCTTTCAGTTCGTGTGGTTGCCAAACCATCCTTACATCACATCACCCCATTTGCTTCCTCCTCCCACTGTCTTTCAGCAAACAGAGACCATTACTGTCAGGTAGCCTCAGAGGGGAAGTATAAAACCAGAATGGAAAGCTGGGAATAGGAGGTGCGACCATCCTCTCTGCAGCAGCAGAGGAGAATGAGTGTGGGGCCTGGAGTCTGGAGACCTAGTTTCAAAATTCTGATTCTGCCACCAAATCGCCGTGTAAATTGAGGTGCTCCATTATCCTTCCTTTCGGGCTTGGTTTCTACATCTGTAAGATGAGATTAATAATAACTTCACAATGCTGCTGCAAAGATCAGGAGCGATGATGCACACAAAGGAGCCCTGGTGGTGCACTGGTTAAGTGCCCGGCTGCTAACCGAGAGGTCCACCGTTGGAACCCATCAGCCACTCCACGGGTGTGGCAGTCTGCTTCCATAAAGATTACAGCCTTGGAAAACTTATGGGGGCAGTTCTACCGTCCTATAGGGTCACTATGAGTCAGAATTGACTCATCGGCAACATGAATGCACACAAATGTCATATGTAAATTTCCAAGCACGGACTTCAGCATTTTTTACCTGAAGATATTTATTAAAGATTGTATTTACATAGCGTGTTGGGGTAAATGGACAAGGTGGCCCACAAAGAGTTCTCACTGCCCCAGGGATTCCTGTACCCTAGAGACTCCTGCTACTTAAGTCCCTGCCAGGCCATACCCCAGGCTAAGAGAATCAATGATTCATCACACCTCCGACATGCATGTGTCAAGGCACAACTCTTGAAAAGCTATGTGTTATGGATTGAATGGTGTTCCCCAAAAATATATGTCAACTTGGCTAGGCCATGATTCCCAGCATTGTGTGATTGTTCACCATTTTGTCATCTGATGTGATTTTCCTCTGTGTTGTAAATCCCACCTCTATGATGGTAATGAGGCAGTTATGTTAATGAGGTAGGACTCAATCTGTTACAAGATTAGATTGTATCTTGAGTCAATTTCTTTGGAGATATAAAAGAGAGAAGCAAACAGAGAGACAGAGGGACCTCATACCACCAAGAAAGAAACACCGGGAGCATAACGTGTCCTTTGGACCAGGGGTCCCTCCACTGAGAAGCTCCTAGACCAGGGGAAGATTGATGACAAGGAACTTCCCCTAGAGCCAACAGAGAGAGAAAGCCTTCCCCTGGAGCTGGCACCCTGAATTCAGACTTCTAGCCTCCCAGACGGTGAGAGAATAAAATTCTCTTTGTTAAAGACATCCACTTGTGTTATTTCTGTTATAGCATCACTAGATGACTAAGACAGAATTTGGTACTGGGAATGGGGTGCCTCCAGGCACTCACCAGTGGAGCTAAAGAGCTTTGGAACACTTGCCCGAGCAGGGCACATGCAGGCCATGAGGCCAGAGGGGCCGAGAGGCTAAGGAAGCAGGAAAAAGAAGCTGAAGAGACAAGGAACACAGGAAGCAGAGCTGTCTCAGTCTCAAAGGGTAGGACCATGACCTCTGGGGTCTCAAAGGGTGGAGCCATGGCCTCCTAGGTTTCAAAAAGTCAGATCTTAACCAACTCCGTTCCAGAGTGTGGGGCTGCTATTCCCGTGTGCCAGCAGGAGGGGGCCAGATCTACTGCCCAAAGCTGAGGGGTTGAGGCTGCCATGCCCAAGGGGCAGAAGAATGGGGCCTGCCAGGGCTGAAGGGATAGGGTCGCCACTCAGATGGACTAGGAGAATGGGGCTGCCCAAGTTCAAGGGAGCAGAGTTGCTGTCCCAGTGGGCCTAGAAGGCAGAGCTGAAGTCCAGGGTTGAGGGGCCTCCACCCAGAATCAGGAGAATGTGGCAACACCCATAGTCTGGAGGGCAGGGCCATTGCCTAAGTGGTCTCAGAGAACAAAGGATTATTTTCAAGGCTTGACAGCTTATGTAATGTATTCTGCTGACTTACTTAGTGCCTGTTATCCCTTCTTTCCTTTCAGTTTCTCCCATTTGTAATGGAAATGTCTACCTTGTGCCTGTACCACCATTGTACTTTGGAAGCACATAACTTGTATTCTAGATGTCAGAGATGAAGAGGAATTTCTGGATTTGGGACTTGGAGTTGATTTAATACTTTTGCTAAGATATGATGGGGTGAGTGTGTTTTACATGTGGCAAGGACATGAACTTTGGGGGCCCAAAAATATGTGTGAACTTGGCTAGATCATGATTCCAGGCATTGTGTGATTGTCCATAATTTTGTCATCTGATGTGATTTTCCTATGTGTTGTAGATCCTACCTCTGTGATGTTAATGAGGCACGACTCAATCTATAAGATTAGGTTGTATCTTGAATCAATCTCTTTTGAGACATAAAAGAAGCGAGCAGAGAAATGGAGGAATTTCATACCATCAGGAAAGCAGCACCAGGAGTGGAGCACATCCTTTGGACTCGGGGTTACTGCACTGAGAAGCTCCCACACCAGGAGAAGATTAATGACAAGGACTTTCCCCCAGAACAAACAGAGAAAAAAAAGGCTTCCCCTGGTACTGGTGCCCTGAATTCAGACTTCCAGCCTTCTAGATGGTGAGAGAGTATCTCTTTGTTAAAGCCATCCACTTGTGGTATTTCTGTTATTGCAGCACTACATAACTAAGACAGTGGACCTCACTGTAGTGTAGTAAATGGGGAACCATAAGGATCTCAATCTGTAGGTCTTGTTCTTTGGGTTGGTTAGTTTCCCCAGAGAAGGGACCTCCAATCTCGTTTGGGGAATTGGAAACTAGCTGTCCAGGACTCTAGGACCCAATGTGGGAAGGGGGCTGTGGGACTTACCATTCAATATGAAGATTTTTCACTCAATTCCCTCTGAAGGAACCTCACATCCCCACTCCCCTCAGCTGAGCCCAGTGTCCCTGAACTCATAGCTTCTCTAGAATTTCCAAGAGCAGAACTCTTATGCTCTATTCAGGTTGGGGGAAGACAAGCTGTAGGAGACATTTGACTACTCTTTCTGTTTGTGGTCCCCTCTACTTCCAACCTTCCATGGTTCAGCCTTTGAGATTCTGTGGTGAGAATCAGCTTGCTTCTTACAGGGCTCTCCACCTCTCAACTCCCTTGGTGTTAAGTTTCTGCTTTCTATGCTCTGCCAAGTCAGTTACTACTCGTCCATCTGTTTTCCATTTTGCAAAACAGTGTTAATATAACTTTCTCTTTCCTCTCCTACTCTCTTTGACTTCTAAATTTTTTATCATTTTAATTCATTTATTCTCATTCGAGGTTCCTGGGTGGCGCAAATGGTTAAGCACTCGACTACTAGCTGAAAGGCTGGCAATTTGAACCCACTCAGAGGCACCTCAGAAGGTGGGCCTGGTGATTTGCTTCCAAAAGCTCACAGCCTTGAAACCCTATGAAGCAGTTCTACTCTGCACACACGGGGTCTCCATCAGTCAGAATCCACTTGACAGCAACTAACAACAGCATTCTCATTTCAGTGGAGTTTCCAAGCACTAAGTTCATCATGTTTAACTGAAAATAACAAAGATTACATTTTTAGCTATGTATGTACGTGATATTTATATCTTTAGCAAGAGAACTATACTTCCCAGCTTCCCTTGCAGCTTGCTGTGTCATGTGACTAAGTTCAGGTGAATATGACGGAAGTGGAAGTGATGGTGCCATTTCTGGGCCTGGGCCTTATAATACCAATTTTGTGCCTCTCTGTCCTCTCTTTATGCTTTCCCTGTGGGCTGGAATATGCACATAGTAACAACCAGCTTCAACTATACAAAGACAGAACTGTAGGGGATGGTGAATAACAAAATAGAAGGAAATTGGATCTTTGATGAACACATAGAGCACAGCCACTCCACCATTTTGGATCATTCAACTCCAGACTACGTATGGAAGAAATAAACTTATGTAAGCCTGTCGTTTGGGTTCTCTTTGCTATAGTAGCTTACTTTGTACACTAATGCAACCCAGTTCAGTGGTTCCCAGTGCAAGTCCATGGGTAAGCTGCATCTGTATCACCTGAGATGCTTGAAAATATACAGATGTCCAGGCCCCACCCTCAGAAATTCATATTAAGTTGTCTGGGGTAAGGTGCAAAATCTGTTGTTGTTTTTTAACTACCTAGTTTTTTTATGATACATAGCCAAGATTATGAACCTCTGGCCTTACCCAATCTGCTGTGTTTTCTTTACATTCCCATAGCTTTCTCTTATTCATTTTCTTTGAGTCTCTCATATTCTTTTTCTGACTCTTTTGTTAAAAGCCAAATGTAAACGTTAGTGTAGTGGACAACTGCTTTTGTCTTTCCAGAATCTATTCACCTTGGTTTTCCTCTATTCTCAATCCATGTAGTTCACACAAACAAGTCAGCCCCACAATACCCTCAGCTCTAGAGGGGACACTCAACCACACAGGCTAGCACACAGTCCAGGCCACCCCAGCCCAGACATAGCAATATGCCTACCAGGTCAGCATATTCCTACCTCTAGACCATGGGGATGGGTTCAGGAGTGGACACGCAGCCTAAGTCAGTTCAGAGACCCAATTCTAAGAAAACGAGAAGCTATTTTTCCTCCAGGGATGCTGACCTGGTAGGATGTGTGCCTGCAGATGCTGGTGGCCCTGTTATTACCATGAAGAGAGTCTAAGAGGGAAGTCAACTCAGAGGAAAGAAGAGAGAAGGAGAGAGACTGAATTCTGATGCTATCATTTGAGCATCTGCATCCATGTCTGAATCCCTGCATTTGTCAGCCATGTAAGTCAATAAATTTTTTTTTAAGAAGCATCCTATTATGATTATTAAGATTAAAAATCAATTTAATTATTCAGGTCAAGTTTTTCTTGTTTTTGCCAAAAGACCTTATATATCTATTTACATTTATATTTATATGCACATACACAAACATACATACAATGTTACCATAAAATCAATATGATCATCAAGTTGAAAACGAAACAAAGAGAAGGTTTCTAAGGCAATATTCACAGGTAATATTTTAGAAATATTTTTAAAAAAGAAGACTCTTTAGACCAATATATCATCATCCTGTTTTAATTAGCACCTAGAAGAGTTTTATCCTGAATTTTCAAGCAGCTGATACAAACAGGCCTTTGAACAATTATGCAAACTGTCATATGTCTTAAACTGTCAGTAATTTTTCTCCTTTGGTTACAGTTCTGGCTTTTATTCTAGAGTTTTCTTGTGAAGAGTCAGACCCAGTTTTGTAGGCACTATAGGGCAACCTAAAACAAAATATGTAAAATATTTAAGTCCTCTGTCCCAGGAGATCAACAATACAGAGTTTCTTAGTTAAAAGCATCTGGTAAACTTTAATTTGTGATCAAGAACATGATTTAGAAGCAGGTTTTTTATTGTTAAAATCAGGAGAATTAAAGTTGACCTAATAGATTGAGCTTCTGTCACCACTTTTCAATATTATATATCCAAGGTACAGAGCCTTATTTACTGTAACACTGTCAGTGAGCCTCCCAAAGCCATTCCCACCTCCTCTCACACTACAGGGCTAGGGTTAGCTAACTAAGGGCCAAATTGCCTGGCTGCCTGTTTTGACCCAGCCTGCCAGCTAAAAATGGTTTTTACATTTTTAAAAGGTTGAAGAAAAGTCAAAAGAATAACATTTCGGGAAAATTAGACACAATTCAAATTTCAGTGTCCATCAATAAAGTTTTATTGGAGCACAGCCACATTCATTCATTTACATATTATCTATAGGTGTTTTCTTGCTACAACGGCTGAGTTGAGTAGTTGCTACAGATACCAAATGGCCTGCAAAACCTAAAATATTTACTATTTTAGTCTTTATATAAAAAAGTTGCCTTGATTATAGAGAATGGAAGTCAGATATTCACTTTCCCAGCCACCTTTGTAGCTGGGGATGACCCATGTGACCCAGTTCCGACCAACGAGATGTAAAGGGAAGAAGGATTCTGGGAAAGATAGAGTACTTCCTAATAAAGTAGAAGAGGAGAGCAGGCTGCTTTCTCTTTCTCCCTGCCTTAAACACAGAGGGGATTATCTGGAGCTGTGGTGACATTCTTTGTCACCATAAGGAAACAAGCATGAAGTTGACAGCATTCCTATCTGATACATTATGGGGTATTTTGATCAAAGACCCAATGCTTTCTTGAGTCTCTGGAGTTGGAATTGATTTGAAATAGTCTATACTTGTTATAAACCTAGCCTCAACAATGGTCACTGGGGAGAGAATAATTTAGACAGATACTTCTCATGGGAAACTTTCAGTTTCCTTAGGAATTTGATTGTGGTCAAGTAACCCCAGACTACAACTGAGTTCAACCTCAGCCCAGATGATATCTGCCAAGGTACCTGGAGTGGGAGGGATGAGAAAAACAAACTTAAGAAGCTGTTTCCAAAGATGAAATGTGTTCATATAACTGTGACGAAAATGTAAAGCCTCAAGGATTGCTAGGTCCTACTGCTCAGTGGATATTCTGTATACCCACTCGATTCCGACTCGTAGTGACCCTATAGGACAGAGCAGAACTGCCCCATAGGGTTTCACAGGCTGTAATCTTTACAGAAGCAGACTGCTATATCTGTCTCCCATGGAGTGGCTGGTAGATTCGAACCACTGATCTTTCCATTAGCAGCCAACTGCTTAACCACTGTGCCACCAGAGCTCCTTGATCTTCTGTACAGGAGAGATGATTTCATTATTGTAAATGAACACTCAATTGTAATGTGATATACTCATACTAAATTTTCATTTTTATTAAGTTTCATAAATGGTAATTTAGATCATTAAATCTCTAGCAGAGCTATTCCACCTATGGCTCTTCTGTGAACAAGGTATGCATAAATAGATAGGTAGGTAAATAGATATAGATAGATAAGATTTTTTAAAATATTCTTAACAAGTGAAAAGCAAAACAAAACAAAATGGAAAGTTCGAGTAAATGTTATATAAACATCAGGGCATTTCTTAACATTCCTGAGTTTCAAGTATATTTTGAGCTTCAGATTACAGGGTCTACAGTATTGCATGAAATATATACTTACATGAAATATCTTGAATAGGCAAATTCATAGAGACAGAAAGTAGATTAGAGGTTACCAGGGGTTGGGGATAGGAGTGAAAAGAGAGTTATTGCTTAATGAGTACAGAGTTTCTTTTTGGAGTGATGAAAAAGTCTTGGAAATATATTATAGTGATGGATGCATAACATCTTAAGTGTAATTAATCTCACTGAATTGTACACTGAAAAACAGATAAAATGGCAAATTTTATTTTATATATATATGCATATATATATATATATATATATATATATATATATATATATATATATATAAAACACAATTTAAAAAAAAAAAAAGGATCCCTGGTGGCCCAATGGTTAAGCGCCAGATTTCTAACCAAAAGGTTGGCAGTTCGAACCTACTAACAGCTCCAGGGGAGAAAAGACCTGGTGATCTGCTTCCGTAAAGATTTATAGCCTAGGAAATCCTATGGGGCAGCTTTACTCTGTCATATAGGGTCACTATGGGTCAGAATTGACTCAACAGCACACAACTACAACAAATAAAATTGTAGGGTCTAGGCATTCCTTCATGGAAAATATTTTAGAAATCTATTATATAAAATGGTATCTCCTTACTGAGAAACTGAAGCCCGGAAAATATGATCACAGTCACAAAAAAAAACCCTCCACATGACTCAGACTCTTAGGAAATATTCACTCTAGTTAGTTTTGAGGCCACTCAAACAAAACAGCATATAAGGGGTAACTATCAACAGAATTTCAATGAAACATACAAAGACCTACTACAGCCTTAAGCCAATCATTCACATTGTACTCCCAGTAACTGGGACATTTCAGGGTATCATAGGATATATAGCTAAATTGAAATGATTAATTTTCCAAAAATTGGTGTAAAACCTGCTCTTTGGAACATTAAAAAATATCTCCCCACTGTGGGAGGTGGGGGCAATGGTGGTTCCGTGGTAGAGTTTTCACCTTCCGTGTGGGAGACACAGGTTCAATTCCCAGCCAGTGCACTTCATGTGTAGCCACCACCTGTTCGCCAGTGAAGGCTTGCGTGATGCTATGATGCGGAACAGGTTTCAGTGGAGCTTCCAGACTAAAACGGACTAGAAAGAAAGGTGTCTTAGTTATCCAGTACTGCTATAAATAGAAATACCACAAGTGGGTGGCTTTAACAAACACAAACTTATTTTTTCACAGTTGAGGAGGCTAGAAGTCCGAATTCAGGGTGCTAGCTCTAGGGGAAGGCTTTCTCTCTGTCGGCTCTGGGGGAAGGTCCCTGTCTCTTTAGCCTCTGTTCACTGGCTCCTTGGTGAATTTCATGTGGCTTGGCATCTAATTTCCCCCATCTCTGCTTGCTTAATCTGCTCTTTTATATCTCAACAGAGATTGATTTGAGACACACCCTACACTAATATTGCCTCATTAACACAACAAAGAAAACTTATTCTCAAATGGGATCATAACAACAGGTATAAGGGGAAAAAAAAAAAAAAACGGTTGCCGTGGAGTTGATTCTGACTTATAGGAACCCTATATGACAGAGTAGAACTGTCCCATAGGGTTCCCAAGGAGTGGCTGGTGGATTTGAATTGCTGACCTTTTGGTTAGCAGCCGAGCTCTTAACCACTGTGCCACCAAGGCTCCAACCACAGGTACAGGCGTTAGGATTTACAACACATACTTTAGGGGAACACAATTCAATCCATAACAAAAGACCAGGTGATCTGTTTCTAAAAATCAGTCAATGAAACCCGATAGGTCACAATGGTCTGATCTGCAACCAATCACACAGTTGTTGTGCATGGGGTTCACCATGAATCAGAGCCCGCTCGAAGGCAGCTAATAGAAACAACAACAGCTATCCCTCCCAAAGATGGAGGGAACTGCTAGCTGGACACAGGATACTAGGGCCATGTGGTATTCGGCTTTAATGCCTATAGTAACTAACTATCCAAGTTTGCCTGGGACTGAGGAAATTCTCAAGACGAAAGCTTTCAATGCTAAAACCAGGAAAGTCCTGCACAAACTACAAGTTGATCACCCTATCCTGACTCCTTTGCCTGGGCTTTCCCTTCATGCTTACTTCAGTCATCCTCCTTGCAAAACTAACTCAATTCCATTTCCTCCTTGACTCCTACCCAGTTGTCCTAGCCAGCATCAATCCCTCCAAATGCCAAAAGCATGAGGTTGGAATTTCTCTTATGACACTTGCTTCACTCTCTCCTGTCAGATGTTGTCCTAATTCTGAGTCCGAGTGAATAGCATACATCCTCCATGCCTGGGCTCTGTTCACTGAGTCAGGGCTTGATCAGAAGTGTCCAAATGAAAAGTTGCTGGGAGAATGTCCAGAACAGGGTTCTGAGCGTCTTCTTTCCCGTTGCACTCAGATTTCTCCTTGCATTTACTGGTAGGAACATACCTGAAGCCCTGGCCTCAACACCTCCTCCAGAATCTCTGAATCACTAGTATATGTTCACAATTCCCATTGCATCTAGTAACCACAAACAGAGCTGAAAATAATTCGTCAATGGACTCTTGCCAAAGAATTCTGGCAGGGAAATACCCCTGACGGAACTCAGTGAATTAACAGAAAACGCATTACATATCCCAGATAGAGGATCAGTCTGGAGTCACTGGATCCCCATGTTTCACAACAACTAGAACCCAGAGCAAAGAGAAATCACAAGCAGCATGGAAGAGAAACTTCTCCTTGCAATGATGGCCCCAGGGCAGTTTCTAAAGCCTATCAAGATGTGGAAAACAAATAACATCTGTAATAAAGACAGGCCAAAAGGTTGTGGTAACAGCTTCAGAGGGATCCAGAAGTTCAATGCTGACACTTCCTTATGAAAAGAGTTTTCTTTGGGCACAAATGACCATTAGGGCATACATAAGCTCTGTCATCTAAACATCTAAACTCAACAAAATCCTCCTGATGGTTTGTTTCATTGAACTCTCAACAATAACCATGGAAATATATAGTTCTAAAGGTTATACATTACCTACAAAGGTTTGAAAATGGAATAGTAAAATGCAATTTTACCATTTTCACTTAAGAAGCCCTGGTGGTGTAGTGATTAAGCACTTGGCTGCTAACCAAGAGGTTGGCAGTTTGAATTCAGCAGCCACTCCAGAGGAGAAAGATGTGGCAGTTTGTTTCTGTAAAGATTACAGCCTTGAAAACCCTATGGGTTTGTCTGTCCCATAGGACTGCTATGAGTTGGAATTGGCTCAATGGCAATGGGATTGTTTTGTTTTTTATTTTCACTTGACTATTTGATTGCTGGAGCCCTGGTACTGCAGTGGTTAAGAGTTATGACTGCTAGAAGTTTCCTGGACCCATTCAAACACTTTAAGGGACAAAGTAGCTGGGGCTGGGGCAAGGGGACCATAGTTTCAGGAGACATCTAGCTCAATTGGCATAACAAAATTTATTAAGAAAATGTCCTGCATCCCACTTTGGTGAGTGGCGTCTGGGGTCTTAAAAGCTTGCAAGCAGCCATGTAAGATGCATCAATTGGTCCCATCCCATTTGCAGCAAAGGAGAATGAAGAAAACCAAAGACACAAGGAAAATATTAGCCCAAGAGACTAAAGGACCACTCAAACCAGAGACTCCATCAGCCTGTAACCAGAAAACTAGATGGTGCCCAGCTACCACCAATGACTGCCCTGACAGGGAACACAATAGAGAGTCCCAGACAGAGCGAGAGAAAAGTGTGGAACAGAGCTCAAATTCACGTAAAAACACTGCACTTAATGGTCTGACAGAGACTAGAGGAATCCCTGAAACTATGGCCCCTGGATGCTCTGTTAACCCAGAACTGAAACCAATCCTGAAGCCCACTCTTCAGACGATTAGACAGGACTATAAAACAAAAAATAATACACGTGAGGAGTGTGCTTCTTAGTTCAATCAGATACACGAGACCAAATGGGCAGCTCCTGTCTGGAAGCAGGATGAGAAGTTAGAGACAGGAACTGGTTGAATGGACACAGGGAACCCGGGTTGGAAAGGAGGAGTGTGCTGTCACATTGTGGGGATTGCAACGAATGTCACAAGATAGTATGTGTATAAGTTTTGTATGATAAATTAACTTGAGCTGTAAACTTTCACCTAAAGCACAATTAAAAAAAAAAAAAAAAAGAGTTATGACTGCTAACCAAAAGTTGGCAGTTCAAATCCACCAGCTGCTCCTTGGAAACTCTATGAGGCAGTTCTATTCTGTCCTACAGGGTTGCTATGAGTCGGAATTGACTTGATGGCAACGGATTTGGTTTATTTGATCTTTGGACTCATTGCTATAATATCATCTAACAATTTGGCATAGTTTTGGGAAAACTGGTTTTTAGGGAGTATCATAATTTTTCACTAAGGTTGTTAGCTGTCTAGCTGTTTAGGTAAGAGATAGTGGATTCATAATAGTAATCAGGTATATAGCAAACGTCTTTGTCATGGCTGCATGGTGGGGTTAAGAAAGTTTTCAATTTCTAATGCAGGGATCGCTCCTTCAGACTGCCAGGTAAGGGCCAACAAGAAGATGTACCTTCCTTAAGTGAGCAAAGTATTTTATTGGGATAACATTTCACTCAGGTAGCACAGATGTTCCTGCCATCTGTTATTGAAATAAAGACCCTCCAGGACAAGGACAAACACATGGTCTTGAAAGCGTACACTACTATACTATGGAATGGAATGTGAAAGTTCCTTTAGCATAAAATGTATAACAGCAAGGTGTCTTCCTCTTTCTTCTCTTTTCTCTCCTTCCTTCTCATTGCAATCTCATTTCTTTTCCCTTTCAACTCTTCCCTACTCCCATCATCCTTGACCTAACCTCTGATGGAAAACACGAGTTCCTGAGTTGCTTCTTGCAATTCAACTTTCCCCTAGTCCCCTTCACTTCCTTTTAAACTTTTCACTTTCCTGGATTATGGATAAAGTAGAAGCTAATGTGATGAGAAAAATAAATAATAGAAAAAGGTAGAAAAAGGAAGTAGTGTGGGTGGATGTCTCAATGAGGTCTTCTCTGCTTGGGAAGTTAGCCCACTCCCTCTAGAGGTAAAGTGTATTTAAGGTGAGGATCTGCTTGTGTACTGGTTTGAAACGGTAAACCTCATTGCTTCTTATAGAATCATGAAGTGTCATTATATCATATGTCCTGTGTTTACTTGTAATAATGGCATCAAGTACAACTAGCCATATATTATTCAGAATATAAATCAAATTCCATCTTTAAAATTATAGCCCGTTACCAAAGGCTTCACATTTTATTCCCAGTGATTTAAAACTTCCTTTAATTGAGTATTATTTTTAAAACAGTAAACATAAACACCCACTCTTCACTTATCAACATGGTGAGGTTCCAAAGACCAGGTCGTTAGCTAAAATCAGCGTTATGCAAAAATGGAGGGTGACCACATCAGATTATAAAACAGAGGATGACTACATCATTACATAACTGCCAAACTATATAATTACATAACTGCCAAACCACTGAGAATCATGGCCCAGCCAAGCTGACACATAGCCATCACAGCCAGCATTACTCTTGCCTCGCACCTCTGCATTCATTACTGCCAGACATATGTCATTAATGCACAAAATAGTCAGATAATAGATTTTTTACTACTGTTGTAAACACAAAATGTTGGATGAGATAGTTGATAAGTGAGGAGTAGGTGTATATCCTTTCTGCAGATCCTACTGAAATTATTTGATAACTTAAGGTTTTATATTCCTTTTATATACATATAAAAAACCCGTTGCTGTTGAGTTGATTCCAATTCATAGTGACTCTATAGGACAGAGTAGAACTTCCCCATACGGTTTCCAAGGAGCAGCTCGGTGTATTCAAACTGCCGACCTCTTGGTTACCAGCTGTAGCTCTTAACCACTGTGCCACCAGGGCTGTACCATAAACTGGATTAAATGTTATTTTAAAGTCATTTGATATTATAAATTGTATGATCCTACTCTTATACAATCAACCAGTCTAAGATAGTTTACAGTATTCCTTTATCTCATGATCACATGCCAATGCCAGATCAAACTAAGGATTGAATTCCTTTTGATTTAAAATTTTTAAGGATGTTGTTGGAAACTAGAGAAGGCAGAGATGTCAAGCAAGAGAAGTTCCTTAAATTAGGAACACGTGGTCACTGTCTCATGTAGAAAAATTCTAAAAGGTACTTAGAAGCAGTCACACACACATACACAGGTGAGAGATAAAATGAATTTAAAAATATAGTTTGGGAAAATGATCTTTCCCCAGCTAACACTCTATGAAGTACAGCTATGGGAAATCAAGACTTTCAACTAAACAGGTTTTCTTAACACAGCATTTTAAATGTTTAACTTTGACAGCAAATGTTAGTCCATTTATTAAACTTATTTGCTTTGTCTCCTAATGGTGGACACAACTCTGACATTTTGCCTTCTCACCCTGAATCCCCAGGACTTGTTCTCAGTGCTGAGAAATCTCCTGAGCCCATGGCGTTTGGGGAGGCTACTCAGATATGTAGACGGTTTTAGAAGACTCAAATCTAAGTAGCCCCATAAAAACCCTTAGTGATTATGTCCCACTCTCTTATTTAATAGGTGAAGAATATGAGGTCACTTACCCAGAGTCACATGGGAAGGTAGTAATAGATGATGGTTCCTGAGTCCTACACCCAGAGAAGGCGCTCCTGCCAGAGGATCTGGCGTCAAGTCTCAACTCCCTCACTCACCATCAGCGTCACTTCAAGCAAGATTCTTTAACCCCTCTGAGCCTCAGTTTCCTAAGGGATAAAGATAGCACCAACTTCATGGGGCTATTTTAAGAGTTAACTGACATGTATATCAAGTACTTAGCCCCGTATCTTGTACACTGTAGATGTTCAATAAATGTTGAATATTGTTTTTATATGATAATATTTACTTATTATGTTACAGTATTAAATACTGGGAAACATTAAAGTCAAACAGTATTTCACACATTAATAAAACAGCATGTTTTTCATCTAACAAAATGCCTATAAAGAGTATTGAAAGCACTTATTCTGATAATGAGCACCAGAAAGGTGTTCATTATCAGATCTCAAAAATCAAGGCAAAGGAATAAGTCAGTCGCGAAAGGACAAACTTATATGAAACAAGCAAGTATATAGGAATCAAATATTAATGGTTACCAGGGGTGGGAGGAAGGGGTAAGGGGAAGTTTTTGCTAAGGGATCATTGAGTTTATGCTAATGGTGTGGAATAATTTGGAAAAGGATAGCAAAAATGGTTACACAACTTGAAGAATGTAATCAATGTCACTGAATTATACATGTAGAAATTGTCGAATTGGCATATGTTGTTTGGGGCATATTTTCACCACAATTTAAAATGATGAAACAAATTTAAAAAAAAAAATCAAGGTATAAACATCGTCATACAAAGTGCTGGCATTCAAAGGGAGGCAATTTCATTCCTGACACATTAAAAAAAGGAATTTCATTTTTTTCTTCTTCTTCCATTATTTTGGCAAATGTATGATTGACCTGATTTTTTTTTTAAACAGTTTTATCGTGATATAATTCACTTACCATAAAATTCACCCAGTAGAAATGTAGAGTTCAGTGGTTTTAGTATATTCAGAGTTGGGCAACCATCACCACAATCTAATTTTACATTTTCATCACCCAAAAAAGAAACCCCATGCTTATTAGTAGTGGTTGATTTGATTCATAATTTATAAATTTTTCTACCAGTTCTTGAAAAGTTTGGAGACAGCTTCACTCTCATCCCAACCACGTGAGGCCACGCCAGCTTCCTGACTCCATTTCTTCTTGCTGTCCCTTGTTCTTACTTCATACCTGCCCATCTGCAGTTTTCAGTTAGACCCGCCCATGCCTTATGTTTGGTCTTTCATTCCACCAAGAGAATTTAAAATACTGACTCTTCAATATGAGAATCTGCAACGCTCACGGAGCATTTTGCTGAGATTCCCTTGCTTATATTCATCCCCAAGTCTAAATTCAGCTTTGCCAAGGTGTGGAAAATGAAAACCATTCCATCCAGATTAAAAATCACACCCACACATTGATAACTTGGACATAAAAACACATTTATTGTTCAAAACTTTATAATCTGAGAGCAAAAACACACAGGAACACATACGATATAGAAAATATGAAAACTTGCTGTCTATAAAGAAAGATTTTAGCAGGTAATGAACTGGGTTGTTCCATAGTTTTCAATGATATAAGACACAAAGTCTCTTAGATAATTTTTTTTTTTACTTAAAGAATTAAATTATTTCTTAGAAAAACCATGACCCTGGAGAAATTTCAGTAGCTATTTGTGTTTTATATAGACAAAGAAAATGAGACATTCAGCTCAGTGCATTTCCTGGGAGAACAGAATCAAGGTAAGGATGGTAGTCTAAAAGAAAAAGTCATCAGAGAAGCCTACATCTCTAACTAGATGTTATTACCATGGCAGAAAAAGGCTAGACAAAGACCACAGAGATAGAGCCAGAAGGGGTCTTGCAGACCATTTATTCTAACTCTATTTACATATAAAGAAACTGAGTCCAGGTATAGAAGCCTGGAGAGTAGAAAACCATGAGCCAGTTATTTTCCCTGTCACCTTGACACCACTGAACATCCACACTGGAGGAAGTAAAATCCAACCAGAAAGAACTAAAGCTCCAAACTAGTCTGGAAATGGAGGAGGAAAGAATGACGCAGCCCTTTGAGAATAGGAAAACAGTCAGGATTAGTTTTGTTCTTAAGAAATCGAAGTCTAAGAGCTGTAAAAAAAAAAAAAAAAAGCAGCTGCAACATCTAGCTGGGTGAGGCAGGAACCAGAATGATCTCAGCTTGGGCTGAAAATAAGGCAAAAGAAGCTCCACTTCCACCCTGTCCAAGCAATGGGATTGTTTTGGCCTGCACTAAGGATCACAATACAACTGCTCAGGAAGATTGTTTTCTGGGCCCATCAAGCCATCCTGGGCATAAGGCACTTGACCTTATTCTCACTGCTTCAATACACAACACTAGTGGCTAAGCTGGTTTTTGAAAACTTGGACTTTCCCAGGACACATCACAAATTTAGCCCTTGCAAAAGGGAAAAATCAACAATGTGGTGTACTGGGCTCAGAAAAGAAAAAATGTTTCCAATACCAATAAGACAGAGCTTGCTTCAAAGTTGTTAAATACCTTGCTCTAAGTGTATTTTTAATTTATACTCCACTTTTTTTTTCTTTTTTACATTTCTGTCTTATAGCAGAATTCTTAAGTTTTATGTAATCAGTGATCATGGAATAGCACAACCTCCTGCTCAGTCTATGGCAAAGAAATATGAAAGCAGAGCTGGTTGCAATTCACATTAAATCTTGCTGGGATGCAGAAGGAAGAACAGTCAGACTATGAAGTCTCTTCTCGTTCTAAAACTTGCTTCTATGACACAATCCACCAAACTTCCACATTAGTACCACATGTATTTATTGAGTGACTGCGAAAGGCCCTGGTGGCACAGTGGTTAAGAGCTTGGCTGCTAATAAAAAGGTCAGCAGTTCAAATCCACCAGCTGCTCCTTGGAACCTCTGTGGGGCAGTTCTACTCTGTCCTATAGGGTTGCTATGAGTCAGAATCAACTCAACGGCACCAGGTTTGATCTTGGTTTTTTTGTCTGGATGACTGTCAAAACACAAATAAAATCCAGATTCAGCTATAGAACAATTGATCATCCTATGGGCTAACTATGGATTGATAGAAAACGTTCTCCTTCTCATGTAAGATAGTAAGGCACTAAGTTGGAGGTGTTTGGAAAGAATTAACTAAAATACCCAAAATATAAGGGACTAGAGAAATACTTTTTTAAATATATATATAAAGAACTACCACGATGTTTGCCATCCTCGAGAAACTAAATCAACTGGTTCGTTATTTTAGAAGTTCACCGTCTTTTCTCCTTAAAAAGATGTACAAACTCTACTTGAAGTAACTCTCTCAACCCCACAAGTAGGCATTTTATTATTTAGTTTCAAAAGATATGAATATGACCCCGAGAGTATGGCCCCCCAGACACTCTTTTAACTCAGTACTGAAGTCACTCCTGAGGTTCACCCTTCAGCCAAAGATTAGACAGGCCCATAAAACAAAAGGAGACTAACTGGGCACACCAGCTCAGGGGCAAGGAAAAGAAGGCAGGAAAACTGGTAATGGAGAACCCAAGGTCAAGAAGAGGAGAGTGTTGTCACATCACGGCATTAGCAACAAATGTCACAAAACAATATGTATATTAATTGTTTAACAAGAAACTAATTTGCTCTGTAAACCTTCATTTAAAGCACACGCACAAAAAACAAAATTTAGAATGCAAAAAAGTATTCATCGGTTGGAAAATAAATTCTCCAAAAAAAAAAAAAGAGATACTAATATGAGAACTAGCAATTTGGACTATTGGAAAAATAACAACCAATCAACAAATTCCATCAACACTGCCTCTTGTCAGAGGAAAAGAAAGTAGAGCTAATGAACCCAAAAATTGTTTTCATATTTATCACAAACTTTGCTACTCTGCATCAGTGAGGTAGTCTGGAAGATATGTAAAGTTAAGAAAGTACAGACATCACCAGGCATCCCAACTCTACCTCACATGCCTCTCACGATGAAGACGTACCTTCTAGTGAAAGTGGGGATTTTCTTTTAACACTGTGCACGTAATAAAGACTCACCAATCATCCCTGAGCTACGCACACTTTGATTGTTTTCCAAATTGTGGTGAAGGGTTTGCATTCAATCATCCAGCTTCCCTTGCCCTGCTTTCTGCTGGGACAGAGCAAAACAGGCTGTCCTTTATGAGCACTGAAGTTGCCACCTTCAGTGTGAGCATAACAGAGCTAGCTGGTTACAGACAATTCCATATACTTCTAGCTGCAAGATAAAGGAAATGACTCAGCCTGAATCCCGTGTGCAACGGCAACAGAGCAGGAAGAAACTTCAACTCAACCAACATAAATGCACACTTCCTCAAGACTACAGACTCAGTTTCTCTACAGTGTCCTAGGTTATTTCTGTTTTGTTTTGATGCTTAAAATTATGTGCAATTGCATAGTAGATGAGAACTTTTCAAATAGAGGAAACCTCCATCAAACTATAGTAGGGCATAAAATATATGGCCAACATTTGTGTTTCAGTGAAAATTCATATTACAACAATTCTTTTGCAGCTTAGGATGTTATATTAAACATCCAAAGGATGGACTGCTATATTGGAGGAAAGAAAGAATTATTATTTTCATAACATGGGAATTGATTATACGCCATAAATGTATCATCAAAATTTTAGTCTAGAGACATCTGGTTTGTCATGCTATCGGGAATTTCCTCTTCCTAAACCACCCTCTTGACCGTTTATAGTCTTTGTTCAGGCAAGCATCTCCTCTCACTTATCATTAATAAACATCTAGGTTATAAAAAAAAATTATTTTGCCATCTATAGGGCTATATGGAACTTTGAACATATGGAAAGGTTTCTGGCATGGCTGTATTAAGACCTCTGGAGACCCTGAGAAGTGAAGAGACAAACCTCCCCCAATATGTACTTAAAAATAAGATTTTACGAATGCTAAAAATAAAGTTTGTTCTCTCTAGATTTCTTTAATGGTAAAATTCTGGATATATTTGTCAGAGCAGAACTTTTTTTTTCTTCATTTTTTAGCATCCCTGCTTTGGGCTTTAGCTGCCTACCAGATAATCCAGCTGATGTTGGGTGGTCAGCTTGGCCTCCTGACTTACTAAGTAGGAGATTAAAATTTATACCTCTGTAAAACTGCAAAAGACTATGTGTTGTGGGCCTTTAATAAGCTTCTCCAAAGGAATAAAAACATGGGTTTCATAATAACTTAAAGGGCTTTAGTTGTTGGGATCAATGGACTCCTGGATTGCTTAGCTAGTGTAAAGTCAAAGAAATGCAGGCCAAAAGACCTCATCTAGAAGAATGGAGAAGGCCTACTTTTTTGTATGTGAAATGCTTTCCTCCTTAAGGCATTCCCAGTACAATTTTGTTTTGCTATTGCTGAACCCAATCCAGGCTTTAGCCCAGGAATAATGTTTTAAAAATCAGAGGCCTTCACTGTCAACTCAGTGAAGTTACCCACAAATATCTGGAGTGGATGAGGCACAGAAACAAACATTAGGCAATGGAGATCACCTGAAAACTCTATATTTTTCTTACCTAATTACTGTCTAGTTACTTAACACACTTAGTGACTAATTATCAGAAACCTCACTCCGACTTGCTCCCTACAAACCAGCCTACAATATTGTGGATTACAGGTGCAGGACAGAAAACAAAGCAACTTATCTCCTTCTGGATGTGGGGATTGTTGCATAATAGGTTCCATCCTATGGTATAACTTTAACAATTCTTGGCCTCATGGCAAACGTTGGCTGTGTGTTCATCCCTACATGCATTCATTAAAGTCTTGTGGTGTGCCTACTAAGTGCCATGAACTGATCCAGGCACTGAGGAGACAGCCATGACCAGGATAGCCAAGGTCTCACTCCCACATAACCTAAGTCAACTCTGAACAGGACACATCTCACCAGAGATGGTGCTTTGTTTCATAACTCATCCTACCACATCTGACCAGAGAGGGCGCTATCTCTCATAACTCATAGTACAGCAAAGGGGCCATTTGGGAAGAAAATTAAAACTTCATGCATGTTAACATGAAAACCTTTTTGAAGTTTCAGTGTTCCAAAACATGTGCAAAAGCATGGTTTTCCAAATAGACCTCCTTGTCAACAGCAAATGAGCATATTTCTAAGCATACACAAAAATGAAGATACATACCCTTGACCACATGGATGTCCATATAACCGACTTATCCTATTTCCAAAACTGCATAAAAATTCTGCCCTATTGTTTAAAAATGCATTGATTGGCATGACCTAAAGGATCAAATTTTCTAAGTATTAAAGTAGTATTATTCACTAACAAATGGTCTGTTCAAGAAAAAAAGGAAAATTATCCCCTCTAGCTCTATGTGGCAAATTATTTTACATACTATCTCTTAAATGTTCCAGCTGTGCTGAACAACAGTTGTCATATTTAGCCAAAATGCCATCTTAAATTCTGGTCATGTTTAGTAAAAGGATGAGATTGTTTCTGAAGGTGTAATTCTGGGGGGAGTACATGAATAATTCTAAACCTTTTCCTTCTCAAATGAGGAATATTATTAAAAATTTTACAGTCCTCTCCAAAATTATCTAATAATCATCTGCTGTGTTTTTATTTACCCCAGATAAAACATCAATATCTGTCATCATAAATAATACTTTCCAGTTATAAATTTGATGCCATAGTCAAAGAAAAAAATAAATTTATTTAAAATATTTATTCTCTCGATAGAATGTTCTTTTGTCCTCCTTTATGCCCTCTGAGTGTGATTATTTAAAAACGAGAGTTTCATGCTCAGGTATACCATACTTCCTTTTGTGCTCCTCAAATAATTTCCTAAGTTCCTCCATATAGGTCTGATGCAACTCCTCAATCTGCTCTGCGGTTGGGTGCAGAGTCTGAGCGACAGGGATTGGGCGGCCAACTGTAAAAACAGAGAATACATCATACGTGAGAAACCAGAACCATTCCACCCCAGACGACTGTCTCTAATGGACAGCTCTGGAAAGATCTGCCAATCAGAATCAGTTCAGGCCTGCTCCTTCCGATCCCTTCTTTATTTTACTGGCTGCCTGCAGTGGTCCCACCACCCCACCTGGTAACAAGTCAAGAATTTTCCTTCTCAGCAGACACTGGACTGTCAGTGTCCTGGTAGTTTTCACTTTGACTGAAATGAGCTACTGTGCTGACTGCAGCTGTGAGGTATGTGGACAGAGCTGGGCGTCCACGTCACCAGCACTCTGCCTCTGGTACAGCTGAGAGCCAGACCACAGTAGCCTATTATACTGACCGTGAAATCCTTGAATCGTGTGGCGTCAAGCCTCCACTCTGACTCTTCTTATGTCTTTCTAAATAACAAAATGTGTGTGTGTGTATCTTCATAGCTAAGGATCTGTACTAGAGAAATACTCAATCTTGAGGATTTCACTGTAGTCATAAAAAAACTGAAAGCCAATTAAAAGTCTCAATAAAAGAATTACAAATAAACCTTGGAAAAGTCATTCAATGGAATCCTAGGCACTATTTTTTTTAAAATGAGATCATGTATATGTGTATACATACACACATATATCTATGTAGATGGCTCAAAATGTACTGTTAAGTGAAAAAAAGAAAGCTATAAAAATGACAGTATAATCCCATTTATGAAAAAAACCCTTGTATGTCTAGGTTTATATATAAGCATAGAATAAAAGTCTAGAAAGAGAGATAACAAACTGGTAACGGTGGTTACCTGTAGGGAAGGAGGTTAGGGATGGGGAACTTTCACTTTATCTGTATTATATGAATTTTCTACAATTAGAATGCGTTTGTGTTTCAACTGTATAACTACAAATCCAATTAATAAAACAATAAACACAAATCTGACAACTTTTATATGTATTTTAAATGCAATTTAATACAATAAATAACGCTTATCTCACTTGTCTCAGATTTTGAGAGACTACAAAGATATAGTCTCCTTGGCACCCGCTCTCCTGGGTCCTCTCTGCTATTCACTTTGCCCCCTGCTGGTCTGGTGCTGTTACTGAATGTTGTTAGGTGCCCTTGAGTCAGTTCCGACTCATAGCAACCCTATGTACAACAGAACGAAACACTGCCCAGTCCTGCGCCATCCTCGCAATCATTACTGTGTTTGAGCCCATTGTTGCAGCCACTGGGCCAATTCATCTCGTTGTGGATCTTCCTCTTTTTCACTGACCCTCTACTTTACCAAGTATGATGTCCTTCTCTAGGGACTGGTCCCTCCTGATAACATATCCAAAGTACATGAAAGGAAGTCTTGCCATCCTTGTTTCTAAGGAGCATTCTGGCTGTACTTCCTCCAAGACAGATTTGTTCGTCTTTCTGGCAGTCCTTAGTATATTCAATATTCTTCGCCAACACCATAATTCAAAGGCATCAATTCTTCAGTCTTCCTTATTCATTGCACAGCTTTCACATGCATATGAGGTGATTGATGATACCATGGCTTGGATCAGATGTACCTAAGCCCTCAAACTGACATCTTCGCTTTTTAACTCTTTAAAGAGGTCTTTTGCAGCAGATTTGCCCAATGCAATAGTCGTTTTATTTCTTGACTACTGCTTCCATGGGTGTTAATTGTGGATCCCAGCAAAACAGAATCCTTGACAACTTCAATACTTTCTCCATTTATTATGATGTTGCTTATTGGTCCAGTTGTGAGGATTTTTGTTTTATGTTGAGGTGTAAGCCATACTGAAGGCTGTAGTCTTTGATCTTCATCAGTAAGTGCTTCAAGTCCTCTTTGCTTTCAGCAAGCAAGGTTGTGTCATCTGCATATCACAGTTTATTAATGCATCCTCCTCCAATCCTGATGCCACATTCTTCATATAGGGATTATTTGCTCAGCATACAGACTGAATAAGCATGGTGAAAGGATACAACCCTGATGCACAACTTTTTTTATTTTAACCCATGCAATATTCCCTTGTTCTGTTTAAATGACTGCCTCTTGGTCTATGTATAGGTTCTCCATGAGCACAATTAAGTGGTCTGGAATTCCCATTCTTTGCAATGTTATCCATAATTTGTTATGATTCACACAGTCAAACGCCTCTGCGCAGTCAAACACAGGTAAATGTCTTTCTGGTATTCTCTGCTTTCAGCCAAGATCCGTCTGACATCAGCAATGATACCCCTTGTTCCACAGCCTCTTCTGAATCTGGCTTGAATTTCTGCTAGTTCCCTGTCAATGTACTGTTGCAATCATTTTTGAATTATCTTCAGCAAAATTTTACCTGCATGTCATATTAATGATGTTGTTTGATAATTTCCACATTCCGTTGGATCACCTTTCTTTGGAATGGGCACGTATATAGATCTCTTTCTTTGGCCAGGTAGCTGTCTTCCAAATTTCTTGGCATAGACAAGTGAGCACTTCCATCATTGCATCTGGCAACTCTGGGTAGTTTCAAATCGCCAACCTTTTCATTAGCAGCTGAGTGCTTGACCATTTGTACCACTCTGGGTCCTTTCCAATAATACAATATGCACTAGTGTATCTGTCAATTCCTGGAGCCTTTTCACCAACGCCTTCAGTGCAGCTTGGACTTCTTCCTTCAGTACCATCAGTTCTTAATCATATGCTACCTCCTGAAATGGCTGAATGGCAACCAATTCTTTTTGGTACAGTAATTCTGTATATTTCTTCCATCTTCTTTTGATGCTTCCTCTGTTGTTCAATTTTTTGCCCATAGAATTCTTCAATATTGTAACTTGAGGCTTGAATTTTTTCTTCAATTCTTTCAGCTTGAGAAATGCCAAGCATTTTCTTCCCTTTTGGTTTTCTAACTCTAGGACTTTGCACATTTCATTATAATACTTTACTTTGTCTTCTCAAGTTGCCCTTTGAAATGTTCTGTTCAGCTCTTTTACTTCATCATTTCTTCCATTCACTAATAACGAAGACCAGGCAAGTTGTGGGATGACACCAAGGGCATCATACATGAAGAAAGCAAAAGATCATTAAAAAGACAGGAAAGAAAGAAAAGACCAAAACTCACGGCAGAAGAGACTCTGAAATTTGTCCTTGAACATAGAGTAGCTAAAGTGAAAGGTTCTGTACTGAGTTACTGAAAACCAGGATATTCTGAGAAGGGTCCCTGGAGCCATAGAAAACCAGAAGTTACTCTTTCTGCAAAAAGATTTTTTACTACTAAAGAGAAGAAAAAATGTTTACAACATTAGATTAGTTGCAAGCTGTTGCATACTTCCTTTCATAACACAAGGGAAAAACAGCTTCATCAGGCTGCTCTTAGAAATAGCATTTCTTGCCCTGGAAAAATCTTGCCGTGGCAGGGTCATCAGGAACCACAGCTTCTGTTTATGTTTTGATGCTTTTGACCGCTGGCACTCTCATTTGTTCCATTTTCCAGGTTCCATCCAACAAGTCAAGATTTGTTATATATTAATTCCTTACACAGTAATTTTGCTCTAATTTCTATGGTGCTGTGTTGCATTTACCTAAGGTGAAGAATGAGCAGCTTGTGATCCATGTGTGTCAGAGTAGAACAGTGCTCCACAGGATTTTCAATGGCTGTGATCTTTTAGAAGTAGATTTTCAAGACTTTCTTCCTAGGCACCTCTGGGTGGTTTCAAATTGCCAAGCATTCAGTTAGCAGCCAAGGGCTTAACCATTTGCACCCCCCAGGGTCCTTTCAAATAATACAATATGCACTTGTATATCTTTCATCTAGATTCGCCAAATTTTAATATTTTACAACGTTGGGTTTCTCTCTCTCATTATTATTTTATTTTTGTAGAATCATTTGAAAGTTAGTTATAGACATCATGTCTAAACATTTCAGCATGTATTATCACTAAAGAATAAGAACACTTCTACAGAACTACAATACCACTATTATACCCAAGATATTTAACATTTATAAAAATTATTTTACACCTATTCCTCATTTATCGACTATCTCATTATCCAACATTTCACATTTGCGACAAAAGTAAAAAATCTACTATCCGACTATTTTGCACCTTAATAATGTATGTCTAGCAGTAACGAATGCCAACTTACAAAGCGAGAGTGATGGTTAAGGTATGTGTCAACTCGGCCGGGCCATGATTCTCAGTAATTTGGCAGTTATATAATGATGTAATCTGACAGTTATGTAATGATGTATTCATCCTCCATTTTGTGATCTGATGTGGTCATCCTCCATTTTCACAGAACGCCAATTTTTGCATAACAACCTGGTCTTTGGAACCTAACCTTGTTGATAAGTGAGGAGTGGGTGTGTATTTAATTCATATTCAAACTTTATGAATTATCCCAATAATATCCTTTGTAGCTGCTCTTCCCCTATTCCCTCAGCTGTGTGCCTATAAGCAGCCCTTCCTTTTTCTGTCTTCCATGATATTGATATTTTTTAATAGTCCAAGACAGTTGTTTTGTACAGTGTTCCACAATCTGGATTTGCCTGATTACATCCTCATGATTTGATTCAGATTAACATTTTGGCAAGAATACTTACATAGGGAAATTGAAACACATTTGAACGCTCTCAACAATGTGATTGGGACAGACTTCTGCTCTGTATACCAGCCAACATTCACCTATCACTTGGAGTTTATGGATTGCTTTCCCACTTTCCATATCATTTAATCCTCAGAATAACCCTGAGAGAAGATAAAATTTAAAAAAAAAAAACCCTGTTGCCATCAAGTCAATTCCGACCGATAGCAACTGTATAGGACAGAATACAGCTGCCCCACAGGGCTTTCAAGGTTGTAATCTTTATGGAAACAGACTGCTACATCTTCCTCCGGTGCAGTGGCTGGTAGGTTTGAACTGTCAACCTTTCAGTCAGCAACCAAGCGTTTAACCATTGCACCACCAGGGTTCCTCTGAGATAAAATAGGACAATTATTATTATCTCCTCTTTACAGCTGTAAAATCTCAGGCTCAGTGAACATAAATGAAACATCCAAAGTCACTCAGGCCTCAAACCAATGCCACCACCTTCAATATATCTTGCTGATGCATAATAAATGCCTTCTTAATATTAATTTGTATACGTAGCTGGTGGGTGAACATTAGCCATTATTGGTCATACTGTGCCAATTGTACACAGTTGGAAAGAACCAATTTCTTTTTGTTGTTGTTGTTGTAAAAATATATATAACACAACATTTGCCAGTTCAACACTTTTCAGGTGTACAATTTAGTGACATAAAAATCAGTATCTTGATGGCATTGCTTATATTTCCTCAGTGTTACTTTAAGAATAAAAATGGAATCAACACTTCTGTCACATCAGAAGATAGGCTCAGGAGTTAATAGGAAGTCAGAGAGAGTCTTGAGTGAGAGGAGATGGGATTGGAGCCCTTTCTGTGCTACATGTAAGCGTCGTTAATTAGCCTGTGTGGTTATCTATAATTCAAAATCATTTAACGTTGGAGAAGGGAAAGCTCTTCTTTTAGAATCAGATGCCAACTAATAAATGCAGAAGAAATGCTAGACTTAGAAAATCGTCAATTTGCAACCACAACTGTAATAACTGATTCGAGCAAGAATTATCAATGGGTATTAAAGCCATCAATTGGACTGAAGAAAGTTTTCCTTATTCTGAATCTTTAAGAGAAGCACGTTGGGCAGACATTAGCAGAACTGACAGATGTACTTCTCTAGTGTTTACAACTAACTCAGAATCAGTAATTTCCATTTGACCCTTGACCAATTAATTATTCTGTCAGTAATCAGGCTGTATCAAATTGCAAACCACTTCTTTAAAGATGCTTAGCCCAACCAGAGGACAACTATAATCATTTAACTCAACAGAATACACTTACTTTCAACATTTACAAGTTACTTCATGGGTACATATGAGTTTCCTTTAGATTCTTAGTTCCTTAAATAATATCTTACTATTTTCTTTATATCCCCCAAAATACCGCTACAGTACTTGGCCCATAAGAGATCAAAAATAATACTGTCCCAAAGAAATGTGGCCAGCTTATTTTGAAAAATACGATTGCAAACTTAAACTTATCTCATTATTCCTGTGATATTAATCATCAGTCTACTAACATTCCATCTGAGCTAAAAATAATATTATTTAAAAATAATATCAAGTGACTGCATATGAAATTCAAAGCTCTTATAACCTGATAGTTGTAAAATCCTATTCTAGTGAAACAGCCCTAAATATATATATATTTTATATATATATATACATATATATAAAACCATATTTGAATTTCATTTAATGGGCTATCTATGGTACAAACATTACTTCTGGTTTCATATAAAGTGTATCGTTTGGGTTAATTCTGCTATTGGCACTTTCTCATTTTTAGCCCAGCAGTCCCCTTCAACCTGTTAATTTCTTTGTTCTTCAGTCATCTTTAACATGGTCTGTCACCTGCTTCCCCCACCTCAATCTCCCCAAACATACAACTTTTTAAAATAAAATTAAGTCTATAGTGTACTACCTATAAATATATGTAGTACACAGGGCTGCTACGAGTCAGAACTGACTCGAACAATATAAATATAGCTAGTTTGCAAATGATAGATACTAAAAACATCTTTTGAAACTAATGCCTATGTGAATTGAACATGTTGGTGAGGTCTATTATACAGAACGTTTCTTTTATTAATAGACTTTGATATTAACTTGTTCATCAAAGACTTTTTATGTTATAATATGCTGGTACAGAAAAATAGATTCATTACAGGCAATTAGAAACTTAGTTTTTAAAATTGGATTCCACCTCTGGCTCAGTAGCAGTATTCTTGAAAACAGTCAATTCCCATTCAAATAGAAAATGTAGTTATTTCATAAATGAAAGGCTTACTCTAAATGAAGCTCAAATAACATCTATAGGACGATTATTTTAGGAAGTTCTTATTCAAAGCCACTTCTCTTACATTGCCACTTCAGTCAATAACAATAAACATTGCTCAATTGATTAACAAGATAATATTTTTACTTATTTTAACAAGCCTTTAATCTTCAGTGTACATACCAACAGTGTGAATAGGTTTCCTATAGGGTATGAAGCCAAAACTGTACTGAAAAATTCCTCTCGCATGAAACAGTGGCAAAGCAAACCCCATGATCTTCTGCAGTTTCTCCTGTAAAGTTCGAAGCCATGAGCCTTCAGGATTGTCTACTTGTTTAAATAGTTCATTTTCACCAAAAGAAAACACTGGGACCAAATAGGCACTGCAAACAACAAAGGGTAAGAATTAGAATTTTAGATGAAAAGGATTTTTCAGTCTGTCCAGCTGACTTTTGCAACTAAAAACCAGTTGCCATCGAGTTGATCCTGACTCATAGTGACGCCGTGTGTGTCAGAGTAGAACTGTGCTCCACAGGGTTTTCAATGGCTGATTTTTCAGTAGATCACCAAGGCTTTCTTCCAAGGTGCCTCCCGGTGGACTTGAACCTCCAACCTTTGGGTTAGCAGCCAAGTGTGGTAACTGTTCGCACCACCCAGGGACTCCAAGTCTCTTTATATTGCTAATCTCATGTTCTGTACATGGAAACTGCCTTATGCTTGAAATCTTTCGAGAGGTACTTTAGCAGTCTAGCAATTGACAGAATTTTACTGTACACAAAATCAAGGTTCCAGGAATTTTCTTTTTGAGCTATAACTTTGGCCATTTTTAGGGTTGCTAGAAATTTACACTGTATATAAAATTTTGTACTTTTTTCCCCTTTTTAAAGATAAGTTGCAGGATGCCATGGCATCAAGTTACTTTAGCTGGAAGGTCATATTCCGTTCCCTAAGAATGTACACACCTGCTTATATTTTAAGATTGATTTGGGGGAGGTCTGTCTTTAAGGGCTAGAAAAATTCTTTACTTCTTTTTGTTCATTTAGTAATGTCATAACTTCCCTGACCCAGGGAATGAAATGAAAAGTCACTTACCCATGGGTCAAAGCCATTTTAACAAATCCTTTTCGCTGGCGGATGAACAGAACGAATTTTCCAGGATGTGCATCCAATGACTCTTTTGCACCCCCGAGGACAATGACTGAAATGTTTCCACCTCCCTCTTTGCTCAGCAAATGGGACACACTTTTCCTGGAAACTGAGACTGGCCCTTAGTGAACAAAACATAAGTTACCCTTTTGAAAAAAAATCAAATTTTATCATAATTTTTTTTGAAAAAAAAATTTCTATATCATAATGTTTTATGGCATCAGCAAATATTTAAGAAAATTTCTCACACACTGCTTACGTTTGGAGCAGTTTGTAAGTTTATAACTTTTGCATAGCCAAATCTGTGGTAATGTATTCCATTCGTAAGATCTAACATTTGGCAGGTGATAGATTAGGTCTTTAAAATGTGAAGCACCACATTTTAAAGGTTTTGGGTTATCAAATGTCACCTGATCATTGCCAGGTCCACTGTTTGTCTGGGCATGTTGTGCTATGTTTAACTCTAAAGAACCCCATTCATATTGCATTCCAAGTAAAAGGTGGCCCCTGGAGTTGTTCAGTGCGCAACCTGCATAGCCATATGTGGTGGCCTTGATCGTTACCATGGTGGGGTCTTTGCTCAGAACCGAAAAGTATATCCTTCAATAGGTTGCAGTGGATCTTCTGAAAACATAATGGTCTGTTTTCAGATATTCTGTGTGGATTATTGTTTTCAAAACCTGGATTCATAAGCCATTTACCGCTTCGAATAATTCAGACATTTGACAAATAACCTAGATCATTTGCCAGACTCTGCACAGTTCTGAAAAATGTCTAGCCTGATTTTGGTAAGTTGTTCATTTAAGACAGTTGCATAGTTGTTCAGTCTTTGTATTGGGCTTTCCCATGTAAAAATAACTTTAAAGAGCCTTTTTCCGATTATATATTTATGGACACTTGGTGGCAAATACAAAAAACAGAGATGAAAACGCAAACCACTCATGACCTACATTTCAGAGATAATTGCTTTTTAATGTCTTATGTTTCCCTCCATTCTTGATTTTATCTATTTTTTTTAAGTTATAACAGAATGTATTAGACTGATATAAAGGCATAATAAACTTCATCTATTAGAGAAAATTACATATAAATTTTTGTGGGCTCCTAATTACTGGGGGAATCATAGAATGATGACAGGATTCTGAATCACTCTCTTATAGGAAGAGGCAGAGGGTGGTGAGACAGAGGGAAGAGAATCTAAGCCAAGATGGGTTTGAACTTTCATTGAATTCAAGGCATGGCCATCATCTCTGCTCCATGTGAGCAGATTGAGAGTTGGAGGCATCTCTTCCACAGGAAAGAGCCTCGGTGGATTTCTAGCCACCTGGCTCTCCTGGCTTGCCTCCTACCTCTTTGGTCACTTTTTCTGTTTCCTTTCCAGGCTCCCCTTCTTCAGGCCACCCTTAAATCTGCTACTTCCCAGGATTCCTTCACTGTGTCTCTTGTCTTCTAACCTCATTCACACTCGTGAATTCAACCACCGATTGTGTGTGCTGAGTTCTCCCAAATCCATCTGCTGGGAGACTTTCCTCCTGCAGGCCCACATCTCCAACTGCCCAAAGGACATTTTGATCTGGATGTCTCAACATTACTTCAACTCCATGTTTCCAAACTCAATTCATTAAATTCTCCCTCAAAGTTGTGCATCTTCCAACATTACCTATCAAGGTGACTGGGGCCATCATCTCTTCAGTCACCCAAGTCAGAAACATAGGCTCTTCCCAAATTTATTCCTCTCTCTTAGCCAACGCATCGATCGACTAGCTCACTCATCCATTCATTCAAAAGCATTTATTGAGTATCTGCTACAGGCAAAATACAGTTTCTGCCTTCAGGAGTCTGAATTAATCACTAAGTCTTATTGATCTGTCCATCAAATATTTCTTCATATTGAATCCCTCTTCTGCGTTTCCACTCTCACAGCAGTGTTACTTTAGCCCTTATCATCTCTCCCATGATCATGGCAATGGGCCTCTTCCATCATCACAGACTCCATGTTCACCTCTCTCCAACCAGCTTCTACACTTCAGCCTGAATGATCTAACATGCAAAATTCAATCAGGCTCCTCCTTTGTTAAAAATTTCTCACTTGTTCCCTGCTACTTACCTAGAGGATAAAATCTAAGTTTCTTTGCATGGTATATAAGGCTATTGTGACGTGATTCCTGCTATCTGCCCAGCTTTAATGGGTAAACACTAAGGAACATAAGCTTTGAAACGTGGAGTCTCCTCTGGTTGACTCCTGGTGAGTATATACACACCAAAACAAGCCAAGAGGAAAGGGTTGGAGGGGGAATTTCCAAAGACTTATAGCCAGAGAGAGAGGCACTGCTGATTCAATGGTAGAATTCTCATTTTCCATGAGGGAGAACCAGGCTGGATTCCCAGGCAGTGCACCTCATGTGAAGCTACCACCTGTCTGTCAGTGGAGGCTTGCGTGCTACTGTGATGCTAAACAGGGTTCAGTGGAACTTCCAGACTAAGATGGACTAGGAAGAAAGGCCTCGTGATCTAATTCTGAAAATCAGCCAATGAAAACCCTATGGATCACAACAGTTCAATCCGCAGTGGATCGTAGGGATGGCACAGAACCAGGCAGCATTTCATTCCGTTTTGCATGGGGTCACCGTGGTCAAGGTTGACTCAACAGCAGCTAATAACAACAACAATACAGCTACAAAAGCTTCTTGTATAAGAGCAACAAACATCGTTCAGAAAAGGATCTCTGAAACCCCATTGGTTCTTTACTACACGAGCTCTGGTGCACACATCTGTCTTTCATATGCCGACAGACAACCACTGAAGCAGATGCACAGCAGAAGGGTAGTCTTGAACCAAGGTTTGTCCAGGACAGCCTTAAACCAGGGGTTGTCTAGGGAAGCTAGTTCTGGAAGGGACTGAGAAGTCTTTATACTTAAAGACAAGGACAGCCTAAAGCTCCACTGGTTATTTGGATATTTTCATTTAGCTTTTAGGATGTTTAAGGCTGTATCAAAGGAAAAGAGTTCATGATGTTATAAGGCAGTGATGGCAGACGGGTTTCATCTCAAATGTGATCTCTAGTAAATCACAGTGGCTATTGGGGTACTATGGAGGAAGACTCTAAGATTGATTTTTTTGTCTCTGGCATGCCCATGGGAGAGGTGTGTACAAACATCTCTTGAACCATAAATTTGTCACTCCTGCTCTCAACTACACTAGTCAAACTCATCTGAGGCTATACTTTAATTAACAAACAGTATACTGTAAACAGGAGCCCTGGTGGTGCAATGGTTAAGCACTCAGCTGCTATCCAAAAGGTCAGCAGTTCAAACCCACCAGCCACTCTTCAGGAGTAAAGATCTGGTGATCTGTTCCTGTAAAGACTGCAGCACAGGAAACCCTATGGGGCAGTTCTATTCTGACCTATAGGGTTCGCTATGAGTCATAATTGACTCAATGGCACTCAATAACAATACTGTAAATATATTTCTGTGGTTTTTGTTTTTATATATGTATTTTTATCATACTTTAGATGAAGGTTTACAGAACAAATAGTTTCTCATTAAACAGTCAGTACACAATTGTTTTACGACACTGGTTAATAACCCCACAACATGTCAACACTCTCCCTTCTCGACCTTGGAGGACACTTTTTTTTTTTTGGTGAAAATATACATAGCCAAAATTACACCATTTCAAAAGTTTCTACATGTACAATTCAGTGACATCGATTATATTCTTCCAGTTGTGCTGCTATTCTCACTATCCTTTTCCAAATTATTCCATCACCATTATCTTCAACTCACTGCCCCCTAGGCTTCCCATCAAACCTTTTGAGTTGCTGTTGTCAAGTTGATCTCATGTAGATAATTCTTTTTTTTTTCTGGACCTTAGATGAAGGTTTGCAGAACAAATAGTTTCTCATTAAACAGTTAGTACACATATTGCCCTATGACAATGGTTAACAACCCCACGGCATGTCAACACTGTCCCTTCTCAACTTTGGGTTCCCTATCACCAGCTTTCTTGTCCCCTCCTGCCTACTAGTCCTTGTCCCTGGACTGCTGTGTTTTAAGAGGCTGTCCAATCCCCGGGAGAACGGTGAACCTTGGAAATGACTTCACCACAGAGCTAAAAGAGTGTCCGAAAGCCATACTCTCAGGGTTTCTAGGTCTGTCAGGCGAGTAAACCTGGTCTTTTTTTTGTGAGTTAGAATTTTGTTCTACATCCTTTTCCAGCTCTGTCCAGGACCCTCTATTGTGATTCCGGTCAGAGCAGTCTGTGGTGGTAGCCGGGAACCGTCTAGCTGTACTGAACTCAGTCTGGTGGAGGCCGTGGTAGCTGTGGTCCATTGGTCCTTTGGATGAATCTTTTCCTTCTATCTTGTTCTCTTCATTCTCCCTTGCTTCCAAAGGGATGAGACCAGTGGAGTATCTTAGATGGCTGCTCATAAGCTTTAAAGACCCCAGACGCTACTCACCAAGGTAGAATGTAGAACATTGTCTTTATAAACTGTTGTTATGCCAGTTGAGCTAGATGTTCCCCGAGACCATGGTCCCCATAGCCCTCCGCCCAGCAATTCAGTCCCTCAAGGAGTTTGGATGTGTCTGTGGAGCTTCCATGACCTTTCCTTGTACAAGTCATGCTGGCTTGCCCAGTACTGTGGACTGTCTTACCCTTCACCAAATTTACCACTTATCTATTGTCTATTTAGTGCCCCCCACCCCTCCCATCTCTCATAACCAACAAAGATTGTTTCTTCTTGTGTATAAACTTTTACCTGAGTTTTTACAGTAGAGGTCTCATACAATATTTGTCCTTTTGAGGTTGACTTATTTCACTCAGCATAATATCGTCCAGTTTCATCCAAGTTATGAGATGATTCACAGATTCATCACTGTTCTTTATTGTTGCATAATACTCCATTGTGTGTATGTACCATAGTTTGTTTATCCATTCATCTGTTGATGGGCATCTAGGTTGTTTCCATCTTTTTGCTATTGTGAACCGTGCTGCAGTGAATATGGGTGTGCATGTGTATTCGGGTGACGGCTCTTATTTCTCTACGATATATTCCTAGGAGTGGGATTGCTGCATCATATGGTATTTCTATTTCTAGCTTTCTAAGGAAGCACCATATTATTTTCCAAAATGGTTGTATCATTTTCCATTTCCACCAGCAGTGCATAAGAGTTCCAATCTCCCCGCAGCCTCTCCAACATTTGTTATTTCCAGTGTTTTTGATTCGTGCCAGTAATGCCGGGGTGAGATGGTATCTCATTGTGGTTTTAATTTGCATTTCCCTAATGGCTAGTGATCATGAGCATTTCCTCATGTGTCTGCTGGCCACTTGAAAGTCTTCTTTAGTGAAGTGTCTGTTCATTTCCTTTGTCCATTTTTTAATTGGATTATTTATCTTTTTGTTGTAGAAGTGTTGGATTTTCTTACAGATTTTAAAGATTAGACATTTGTCTGACTTGTAATGTCCAAAAATTTTCTCCCAGTCTGTAGGTTCTCTTTTTACTCTTTTGGTGAAGTCTTTTGATGAGCCTAAGTGTCTCGTTTTTAGCAGATCCCAGTTATCTAGCTTATCCTCTGGGGTTTGTGTGTTGTTGGTTATGGTTTGTATACTATTAATGCCGTGCATTAGGGCCTCTAGCATTGATCCTATTTTTTCTTTTATGAACTTTATAGTTTTGGGCTTTATATTTAGGTCTTTGATCCAAATTGAATTAGTTTTTGTGTATGGTGTGAGGTATGGGTCCTGTTTCATTTTTTTGCAGATGGACATCCAATTTTGCCACCACCATTTGTTAAAAAGACTATCTTTTCCCCCATTTGATGGACTTTGGGCCCTTGTTGAAGATCAGGTGACTGCAGGGGGATGGATTTACATCTGGGTTCTCAATTCTGTTCCATTGGTCAATGTATCTATCATTGTACCAGCACCAGGCTGTTTTGACTACCGTAGCTGTATAGTAGGTTCTGAAGTCAGGTAGCAAGTCCACCTACTTTATTCTTCCTCTTCAGTAGAGCTTTACTTATCCGGGGCTTCTTCCCTTTCCATATAAAGTTAATGATTAGTTTTTCCATCTCTTTAAATAATGTTGTTGGTATTTGGATTGGGATGGCATTGTATTTGTAAATTGCTTTGGGTAGAATTGTCATTTTCACAATGTTGAGTCTACCTATCCATGAGCATGGGATGTTTTTCTATTTATGTAGATCCCTTTGGGTTTCTTGCAGTAGTGTTTTGTAGTTTTCTTTGTATAGGTCTTTTACATCCCTGGTTAGATTTATTCCTAAGTATTTTATTTTTTTAGGGGCTACTGTAAATGGTATTGCTTTCCTGATTTCCTTTTCATCGTTCTCTTTATTGGTGTATAGGAATCCAACAGATTTTTGTATGTTTATCTGGTATCCTACTACTCTGCTGAATCTTTCTATTAGTTCCAGTAGTTTTCTCATGGAGTCTTTAGTGTTTTCTGTGTATTAGTATCATATCATCTGCAAACAGGGACAGTTTAACTTCTTCATTACCAATTTGGATGCCCTTTGTTTCTTTGTCTTGCCTTATTGCTCTGGCTAAGACTTCCAGCACAATGTTAAATAGGAGTGGAAATAAAGGGCATCCTTGTCCTGTTCCTTTTCTCAAGGGGAATGTTTTCAGCCTCTCTCCATTAAGAATGATGTTGGCCGTTGGTTTTGCATAGCTGCCCTTTATTATGTTGAGAAACTTCAATTCTATACCTATTTTATTGAGACCTTTTATCAGGAATGGGTGTTGGACTTTGTCGAATGCCTTTTTTGCATCAATTGAGATGATCGTGTGATTCCTTTCTTTCCTTTTATTTACGTGATGGATTACGCTGATTGATTTTTTAATGTTGAACCATCCTTGCATACTTGGTATGAATCCTACTTGGTCATGGTGTATTAATTTTTTGATATGATGCTGAATTCTATTGGCTAGAATTTTGTTGAGAATCTTTGTGTCTGTATTCATGAGAGATATTGGTCTGTTATTTTCTTTCTTTGTGGCCTCTTTGCCTGGTTTTGGTATCAGGGTTATGCTGGCTTCATACAATGAATTCGGAGTACCCCTTCCTTTTCTATGTTCTGAAATAGTTTGAGTAGTACTGGTATAAGCTCTTCTCTGAATGTTTGGTAGAATTCTCCAGTGAAGCCATCTGGGTCAGGGCTTTTTTTTGTTGGGAGTTTTTTTATTACCTTTTCAATCTCTTCTCTTATTATGGGTCTGTTCAGATTTTTAACATCACTTTGTGGTAGTTTGGGTAGGTAGTGTGTTTCTGGAAATTTATCCATTTCCTCTAGGTTTTCAAATTTGTTGGAGTGTAGTTTTTCGTAATACTCTGTTATTATCCTTTTTATTTCAGTTGGGTCTGTTGTAATGTCTCCCATTTCATTTCTTATTTGGGTTATTTGCATCCTCTCCTGTTTTTCTTGTCAGTCTGGCCAGTGGAATGTCGATTTTGTTGATCTTTTCAAAGAACCAACTTTTGGTTTTGTTGATTCTTTCAATTGTTTTTCTATTCTCTATTTCATTTATTTCTGCTCCAATATTTATTATTTCCTTTCTTCTAGTGGCTGTGGAATTTTTTTTTTTTTGCCGTTGTCTATTTGTTAGAGCTGTGTAGTTAATGTTTTGATTTTGTCCCTTTCTTCTTTTTTGATGTCTGCATCTATTGCTATAAATTGTCCTCTGAGGACTGCCTTTGCTGTGTCCCAAAGGTTTTGGTATGATGTGTTTTCATTCTCATTTGATTCTAGGAATGTTTTTATTCCATCTGTGATTTCTTCTATTACCCAGTGATGTGTAAGCAGGGTGTTATTCACTTTCCATGTACTTGATTTATTTTCCTTGGTATTCCTGTTGTTAATTTCTATCTTGATGGCACTGTGGTCAGAGAAGATACTTTGTATTATCTCAGTGTTTTGGATCTTGTTGAGGATTGCTCTGTGGCCTAAGATGTGGTCTACTGTGGAGAACATTCCATGTGCATTGGAAGAGAATGTGTACTTTGCAGCTGTTGGGTGTAGTGTTCTATATATGTCTATAGGTCAAGTTGGCTGATTGTGCCCTTTAGGTCTTCTGTATCTTTGCTGAGTTTCTTTCTAGATGTTCCGTCCTTTACCGAGAGTGGTGTGTTGAAGTCTCCTACAATTACTGTGGAACTGTCAATTTCTCTTCTCAGTGCTGTTAGAGTTTATGTATTTTGGAGCCCTGTCGTTGGGTGTGTAGATGTTTTATTATGGTTATGTCTTCATGATGTATCGTCCCCTTAATCAGTATATAGTGTCCTTCTTTGTATTTTACGGTGGATTTTGCTTTAAAGTGTATTTGATCTGAGATTAATATTGCCACTCCTGCTCTTTTTTGGTAGCTGTTTGCTTGATATATTTCTTTCCATCCTTTGATTTTTAATAAATTTACATCTTTGTTTCTAAGGTGTGTCTCCTGTAGACAGCATAGGGGTGGATCCTGTTTTTTATCCATTCTGTCACTCTTCGTCTCTTTATGGGTGCATTTAGGCCATTTACATTCAGTGTAATTACTGATAGGTGTGAGTTTATTGCTGTCATTTCGTAGTGCTTTTTTTTGTGGTGCTGACATTTTCTTTGTTCCTCTTACTGTCCTGTGCTGAGTTCCTTTTGTTTGTGGATTTTTTTTTTTTCCATTTCTTTTGTTTTTGTTTTTACTGAGACTTCGTTTTTCTTCTTAATTTTGATGAATAGGTTTGCTAACTTTTTTTTGTGGTTACCTTGAAATTTACCCTTATCTTCCTAGGTTTCAATCAGTCTATTATTAATTGGTATCGCCTTGCCTCCCTCTCCATTAGAAGGTTCTATCCCTACACCGTTTATTCCCTCTTTTAATTGTTCTGATGCTGCTGTCATTAACAGATTTAGCTCTCTGGTTCCCTATTGTAATTCTTTTGGTTTTGGGTAGTCCTTACGAGTTCATTTCCTAGGTTGGTATATGGCTAGTACAATCCCATGTCCTATATTCAGCCTGTGGTCTGATGTTATTTGTACTCAGATTGAAGGACTCCCTTTAATAAGTCCCATAAGTTTGGTTTGGTTTTTATATAGTCCCTTAATTTCTGTTTATCTGGAAATGACTTAATTTCACCATCATATCTGAATGAGAGTTTTGCAGGATATATTATTTTTGGCTGGCAATTTTTTTCTTTCAAGGCTTTATATATGTCATCCCATTGCCTTCTTGCCTGCAAGGTTTCTGCTGAATAATCCGAGCTTAGTCTTATTGTTTCTCCTCTGTATGTGACTTTTTCTTTTTCTCAAGCTGCTCTCAGAATTCTTTGTCTTTGGTTTTAGCTAGTGCGATTATGATATGCCTTGGTGATTTTCTTTTGGGGTCTATCCTATATGGGGTTCGTTGAGCTTCTTGGATGGTCAGCTTTTCATCATTCATGATATTGGGGAAGTTTTCTGTCAGCAATTCTTCAATGATCCTCTCTGTGTTTTCTGTTTTCTCCTCCCGTTCTGGAACTCCCCGATCACTTGAAGATTTTTGCTTTTGATTGTATCCCACGTAATTCTCAGGGTTTCTTCATTTTCCTTTGTTCTTTTTTTGATTTTTTCTCAGAGTTGTATCCAAGTATTTGTCTTCAATTTTGCTGACCCTATCTTCCATCATTTCAAACCTGCTCGTCAGCCCTTCTATGACACTGTCCATTTCTGAAATCTTGTTGTTTACCTTTTGGATTTCTAATTGTTGTTTTTGTATGATTTCTAGTTGTGAATTTCTTTTTTTTTTATTGTTGTACTTCAAATGAAGTTTACATTTCAAGTTAGTCTCCCATACAAAATTTTATACATAACATTGTTATGTGACCCTAATTGCTCACCCCATTTTGTGACAGCACACTCCTCCTTTCCGTCCCTGACTCCCCATGTCCATTCAACCAGCTTCTAACCCTCTCTGCCTTCCCATCTCACCTCCAGAAAGATGCTGCCCCTTTGGTCTCTTGTATCTACTTGAGCTAGGAGGCACACTCCTCAAAAGTAACACTTTATGTCTCACAGTCCAGTCCAATCCCTGTCTGAAGAGTTGGCCTCAGAAATTGGTTTAGTTCTGGGCTAAAAGAGAATCCAGGGGCCATGCTTTCCAGGGTTCCTCCAGTCTCTGTCAGACCATAAAGTCTGGTCTTCTTACTAGCATTTGAGTTCTGCACCCCATCTTTCTGCTGCTCCATCAGGCACTCTCTGTTGTGTTCCCTGTCAGGGCGGTCATTGGTGGTAGTCGGGTACCATCTAGTTCTTCTCATCTCAGGCTGATGAAGTCTCTGGTTTATGTGGCCCTTTCCGTCTCTTGGGCTAATACTTTCCTTGTGTCTTTGGTGTTCTTCATTCTCCTTTACTCCAGGTGGTTGGGACCAATTGATGCATCTTAGATGGCCGCTTGCAAGCTTTTAAGACCCCAGATGCCACTCACCAAAGTAGGATGCAAAACATTTTCTTAATAAGCTTTGTTATGTCAAATGACCTAGATGTCCCCTGAAAGCATGATCCCCAGACCCCTACCCCTGCTACTCTGTCTCTCAAAGTATTTCATTGTATTCGGGGAACTTCTTAGCTTTGGTTTAGTCCAGCCATGCTGACTTCTCCTGTAGTGTGTGCTGTCTTTCCCTTCGCCTAAGATGATTCTTATCTACTATCTAGTTAGTAAATAACCCTCACCTTCCCTCCCCATCCTCGTAACCATCAAAGAATGTTTTCTTCTGTGTTTAAACCTTTTCTTGAGTTCTTATAATATTGGTCTTATACAGTTTTTGTCCTTCTGTGACTGACTAAATTCATTCAGCATAATAAGTTCCAGCTTCCTTCATGTTATATGGTGTTTCATGGCTTCATCGTTGTTTTTTATCATTGTGTAGTATTCCGTTGTGTGGATATACCATAACTTGTTTATCCATTCATCCACTGATGGGCACCTAGGTTGTTTCCATCTTTTTGCTATCGTGAACAGTGCTGCAATGAATGTGGGTATGCATATATCTATCGTGTGATGGCTCTTATTTCTCTAGGATATATTTCAAGGAGCGAGATAGCTGGATCATACAGTACTTCTATTTCTAGCTTTTTAAGGAAGTGCCAAATTGATTTCCAAAGTGATTGTACCATTTTACATTCCCACCAACAGTGTATAAGTGTTCCAGTCTCTCCACAACCTCTTCAGCATTTGTTATTTCGTGTTTTTTGGATTAGTGCTACCCTTCTTGGGGTGAGATGATATCTCATTGTAGTTTTGATCTGCATTTCTCTAATGGCTAATGATCGTGAGCATTTCTTCATGTGTGTGTTAGCCTCCTGAATATCTTCTTTGGTGAAGTGCCTGTTCATATCCTTTGCCCATTTTTTAATTGGGTTAGTTGTCTTTTTGTTGTTGAGGTTTTGCAGTATCCTGTAGATTTCAGAGATTAGACGCTGATTGGATTTGTCATAGCCAAAATTTTTTTCCCTGTCTGTAGGTTGTCTTTTGACTCTTTTGGTGAAGTCTTTTGATGAGCATAATTGTTTGATTTTTAGGTGCTCCCATTCATCTAGTCTCTCTTCTGGTGCTTGCGCATTGTTACTTATGGTTCATATTGTGTTTATAACATGTATTAGGGCTCCTAGCATTTAGTTGTGAATTTTAGCATTTTGTTTCTGTATTATTTTCTTGAATTCTTCTGTTTTTCTGTGTTTTCCATGAATTTGTCTGCCTTTTCCATGAATTTTTCGATTTCTTCCTCATTTTTGTCTGCTTTTTGCTTCCACTCTTCAATAATTCTGAATATTAGAGATTTGAATTCCTTATCAGTTAGTTCTACTGCCTTTTCTTCTACTGGAAAGTCATCTGGTGTCTTATTTTGGACACCTACTGGAACCATCCTGTCCTGTTTTTGTATACGTTTTGATATTGTCTGCTGTCTTTGGGGCATTCATCAGTTATTTTCCTCATTTACTGATTGTAGATTTGTTTGCTTCGTCCTGCTTTTTTGTTTTATTTGGCTATGTCTGAGCAGACGGGATGTGTGTTCTCTGTTTTTTGCTCATCTGTGGGCACAATACTTTTTGCCTCCTTACCCAATGGGCAGGGTCAGTCACTCAGGTATGGTACAGCAGGGCAGGTCCAGCTGAAGAGCAGTTGCTGGGATGGGTTGTTTGTGGCAAGTACTAGGGCTGACAGTGCAGTCTGGGAATCAGTGCAGGGCAGGTTCCAGTAGGCTGTGCCTGTGCTGCTCGGGGGTGTGATGTTCAGTGCACAGTGCAGGGAGGCAGGAAGGAGGGGAGAGATTGTGATGTGTGGAGCTAAGATGGGTATGGGAAAGATGAGAGAGAGGAGAGAGGAATAGGAGCCAAAAACATACACACAAACAAAAAAGAGTGCTAAGGGAGCTTGCTATTGGAGTGGAGAGATAAGAGACTGATAAATGGGGAAAAACAGAAATGAAAAAAGAAGGGTAAAAGAAAAAAATGAGTAAATCGAGAAACTGGAAACGAAGAAAGACAAAAAGGGAATAAGAGAGAGAAGAAAATGAAACAAAGAAACAAAAAAAAAAAAATCAAGAAAAAAGAAAGCCCTCAGTGGTGTCCCTGTGCGCCTGCACAGAGTAAGTGAGTAGCTTCCAAGTCGTGCGGTACTGCCCAGCTAGAAGGGGCTCCCAAACCAAGAAAAGAAAAAGAAAACAAACAAATCAAAGCAGAACAAACCAGAGCAAACAAACAAAAAGCCCTGGGGTAGGGAGGTCCCTCCAGGGTGGCAGCACAGGCAAGGAGGCAGTTTCACAGTCGAGTGGTGTTTCACAGCCTTTCAAGAAGGAGTAAAGATGGCACACAGAACCAGGTATTTGAAAGGAGGGGGAGGTGGTGAGAGGTAAGGAAGAAATTTAAGAATTGGAAAAAAGCAACACCAGTAGCCAACAAATGGCACTCAGGGAGCTGGCCAGTGCAGGTGGGTGGAATCCAAGCAACACCAGGGTGAAACCGGTGCTTCCCAGCTAAGAGACTGTGGCTGCAGGAAGCAGATGAAGCCAAGTGGGGCTAAAGAAGGGTGGGGGGTGGGAAAGTGTATATTGCTGGTTACCGGTTGTTCTGTCTCCTGCTGGAAGTTCCGTGAAGCTGCTTTTTCATACCCTCTGTTCGCTGATCTCTGATAGAAGTCCAAGATGGCAGATCTGTGCTGCGGTAGATGATAGAAGACATCTGCATGTATCTCTCCTCATTCTCTGTTCTCGGTCAATTTCTTATTCGATTCGGTGCTTGGCTGAGTTCTTTACCTCTTCCTTTGATGCTGAGGGTTTCAGGATTGACATGTGGCTCTGTTTGACTTAGTTTTTTGGATCTTTGCTGCAGAGGGATGGCGTGGTGCTTCTGACTATACTGTCATGTTGCCCAGAAGTCCTGTGCTTTTTTTGAAATTTTCCTCCTTTTGAAAAACTCTAACCCAATGTCTGCACAAAAGAAAAGAGAAGGGATTTTTTCCCTCTAGCATAGTACGGGGGGTTTTAGTTCGCCTTCTAGAGGTCAGATGAAGTGACAGCACAGACTCCAGGGCCCAGGACTATATGGGTGAAGTTCCACAAACAGAATCTGAGAACTCAGCTGTGGATTCTGGTCCTTTTGTATTTGGTGATTTCCTAACAGCTACCTAATGATAATAGTGACTTGAGAAATTAATAGAAAGTATGAAAACCTAGAAGACCGTGAAATATTCTACTTCTGAATATGCCATTTATTGATCCTGAAATTATAATTTTTTAAAAAAGAGACTATACTTTTCTTTATATCTAAGAAATGCAAGGACAATAATAATCTACCTACACAATGCTCATAAGCATAAAACAATCTATAAGTTATTACAGTTCATGGTTCATCAATAAGCAGGTCAACTTGGAAAACTAAACAAATTGAGCCTCTGAAGTTGAAATGAGAGCTACTAACACAAGTTGTATGCATTCATAAAGTGTCTTTAAAGCATTTTGGCTTAATTTTGTCTTGGAATTAATAGAATTACGGTTTCACTAATCAAACAGTCTTCTGTTGGCTCAAGTAGCAGAGCAGAATGAACTCTTGTTCCTGAATCAAGTTATAGCTAATCTGGGAATAAAAAGATAGCAAGTTGAGAACGTTCAGTTTCTATCATTGCCATTACTTCAAGATGCATTAGAGGACATTCTCTCTCTCTAATATTCACAAAAGTATACAAAGGGCCTCTCCTAAGGTGTGATTTACCGCTTATTTTGAGCCATGATTCTTTCTTTCACATCTGGATACAAGAAACATATTGAGTCATTTTTTTTTTAATTGAACAAATATTTACCAAGCATTCATATGTTTTAGGCACTGTGTGCTAGATGCTTGGGATGGAACAGAAAAAGAGGCACAGGCTGTATCCTCCCAGCACTTATAGTCCAGTGGAGGAGGCATGACATATCCAGACAGCATATGAAATACCAGATAGGGATAAGGACACAGGGTTTTGCCCTAATGGGTTTGGGAGGAAACATTCCGCATGCTCCTGCCACCCTCAATCACTGTAGTTATCTGCCTTTACTTACCACCACTCATCACATATTCTCGGAAGAACGGACACCAGAACCAAAATGGAAGCACATGAAGATATGCAGTAAATCCAGGAAATAGCTCCTTGAAGTCTGAATAGTCTGTACAAAAATTTCCAAAGGCTCCAGCAACCAGTATTCCATGGGGATGAAACCCAAATATGTAGTTGTGACTTGGATCCAAATTCCAAGTTTTGATGAGCTATGGCCGATTTATATTGAGATAAAAGACAAAATATTCCCTTATTAGTCTACAGTGAGAAACGAAAGGGCTCATCATTAGTTCTTATGTCAAGAGGAAACAGAGTACATGACTCTTTTCATTTATCTAGGTTAGAGATGTTTCCAAATGTTCAGACTCTCTCCTGAGCCCAGAGTCCTCCACACATAGACTTCTCAGCTTTGTCAATTTTGCTTAGAGTGCATTTAGCAACTTGGGCTGAACTGCCCGCTTTTTCCCTCTGAAAAGAAAAAAGCTGGAAATATATGCGATGAAAACAAATTTCCATTCTTCTCCTAGCTCAAATCAACACCATATAAAACAATGCTACTCACATGAATTGGAAAATAGTCCTTAAAGTACCCCCAAACAGTCCAGCTTCTGACCCACTGGGATCTCCTGCCTCCTTGCTCCGGGGTACACCAGTCAAAGTAAAGCCATGTCAAGTAAGGAACATAAAGGAACCAACAGTTGTATATGATCAGGATCACAAGGATTCCAATGCACACCTGTGCTGTAAGAAAGGAAAAAACACCTCATGGAATCAAGGTCATTTAGTATCTGCTCACTGTATTGTACAGTATCTCCTGTATGCATGAAATCACTGGCCCATGGTAGGGCGATTTCATACATACAAGGGATATTGAACTGAGCCTCAGTTCAAGTGTGGTAATTGTCATGGATTGAATTGCATCCCCCAAAAATATGTCAGTTGGTCAGGCCATGATTCCCAGTATTGCGTGGTTGTCCTCCATTTTGTGACCTGATGTAACTGTTGTATGTGTTGTAAATCCTAATCTCTGCCTGTGGTTAGTGAGGCAAGATTATGTCAAGTTAAACAGGATTAGGGTGGGATGCAACACACTTAAACGCAGACCACTATCCCGACCCGACGTAAGAGGTTTCCCTGGGATGTGGCCTGCATCATCTTTTATCTTACAAGAGATAAAAGGAGAGAGAAGTGAGGAGAGAGAGAGGGACCTCCTATCACAAAAAAAGAAGAGTGGAGCATGTTCTTTGGACCCAGGGTTCCTGTTCTGAGAAACTCCTAGACCCAGGGGAAGACTGATAATAAGGACCTTCCCCAAGAGCCGACAGAGAGAGAAAGCCTTCCCCTGGAGCTGGCACCCTGGATTTGGATGTCTAGCCTACTAAACTGTGAGAGAATAAATTTCTGTTTGTTAAAGTCATCCACTTGTGGTATTTCTGTTACAGCAGCAGTAGAAAACTAAGACAGTAATATGACAAGATACTAATGACATGATATTATTTAACATTTATTAGATGTTTACTATATGCCAAGCATTGTATTGTGTGCTCTACCTGGGTATTCTCATTTAATATTCACTATAGCGTTAGTACTGGTGGTTCAGTGGTAGAATTCTTGCCTTCAATGCCGGAAAGCCAGGTTCAATTCTTGGTTAATACACCTCACACACAACCACCGCCCATCTGAAAATCAGCCAATGAAAACCCTATGGATCACAACAGTCCAATCCATAACCCATCATAGGGATAGCGCAGGACCTGGCAGTGTTTTGTTCTGTTGTGCATGGGGTCACCATGAATCAGGGGTTGACTCAATGACAGCTAACAACAATAACCTTAACCAAAAAAAAAAAACCAAACCCATTGCCAAAGAGTTGATTCCGACTCACAGAGACCCTATAGGACAGAGTAGAGCTACCCCATACGGTTTCCAAGGAGCTCCTGGTGGATTCAAACTGCCAACCTTTTGGTTAGCAGCCGTAGCTCTTAACCACTATGCCACCAGGGTTTCCAAATAATAGCCTTAGTACCGATAAAATAGCCATAGTACTCTGTCCCTTTTTAGAGAAGAGAAAATGGCGGCATAGAGAGGTTAATTAAATTGCCCAAGTGACACAGTATGTAGGTGGTTGATCTGACTTCAAAGCCCACCCCCTTAGCCATGACCATACACTACCTCCCCCACTGTGATATATGGAGGGACATTGCTGATTGGAGGGATGTAGAGAATTTCACACTACAGTTGCTCACCTTGACTGAGCAGCCATCACTTGAATGCCCATGAAGAGGGCACCTTCTGGCAACAAGATTCATTTTCAGGAACTCTATTGACAGAGATTGAAATAGCACAGAAGGGACTCTAGATCTTAGCTCATATGTCACTTCTTGCAACATTTCAGAGTGACAGAGCAATCCGAATTGTTTACGCACCTCAAAGCACTCACTTGTTGCTCCCTCCAGGGTGGATTAAATAAAGGTTAACAGAGGGGGTGAGAGATTAAGAAGCATGTGCTCCACGCCTCTGTGGGGTGTTTTGTTGCATTCTGGAACTGCCAAGTTTCCATGAGTCCAGCAGCAAGGCCAAAAGCATACCCTCCACTCTCATGTATGCCAAGATCATTCCATTTTGCTTCACCTACTTCCTACCACCCAGGCTGGAGGACTAACAACTTACCACCATTGGTTAATGTTCTGTTGATTTACTAAGTTATGCAAAAATTTACAAGAAAATATAGTTAGGCCTCATTCTTCTTTACTAAAAGCCAGATCAGGTTGAGCTAAGGTGGAGTAGGGAAGGGAAAGTACAGTTGTTGAGAGGTGACCATCACCCGGTCACTTTACACAGGCCATCTCATTTACTCCTCCCCCCAACCCTCAAGACACGTATTATTGTCTCCATTTTACACTTGCAGACACTGAGGCTCAGGAATTTTGAGGGCCCGAAGGGCCTGAATCCAGTTCTGCCTAATCCCTAAACCCATGCCCTTTTTTTAAAAAAATCACACTATCCTTCAGCTAATGGTAATAACACCAGTAACTTTTAAGTATTTATTGCGAGTGAATAAGGAGGTTCATAAGTAAAGAATCATGTAGGTGGAAAAGTCGCTTTTCCTTACTACAAAGATGGAGAAACTAAGACCAAAGGCAAATTGACTTAATCTGATAGGGTGAGCTAAGGGCAGATACAGAAATAAAGTCCTCCAGCTACTGATTCAATGTTCCACTAACCCAATCACGTGCACTCTATATAGCTTTTTTTTTCTCTTAGATATGTTTCTATGGTATGAAATTATTACAAGAACATATTTCCATATTAATTGTGTGAGTAGATAAGCCAATAAGAAAGTGCAACTGAAAAACATCAATTAGGCATACCTTGTAAACTCCTGACGGGCAGACACGAAACCTCTCCTCGATGCCTTTCCTTCCTTGTCTTTCTGCCTCCACTCTGCTTTGTGGGCATGGAGAGTCTTTAATGCTCAATCTTAGCCCTGCTCCTTTGCATATCTTTTTAACGTTCATTATATACGTTGCATATATAATGGTTAAGACTTAGCTCTGCCACTGACTATAGCTGCCTGACCTTAGGCAAGTTCCTTTACTGCCTGAGCCCCAATTCCCTCCTCTTTGAAATGGGCTAATGGCAGCACCTGAATGCCACACTGCCTGGCACAAAGCAAGCACTTGACAAATATGAGTTATTGTTGTAATACATACATTTATTATTGTACGTTTGTAAATACAAAAAGTAGAAGTAGACAAAATATCAGCCATATTCTTGTCACCCATCAATAACTAATGTAAAATTTTCCTTTCGGTCTTTTTTTCCCCATGAACAGGTTTTTTTTTTGTTTTTTTTTAACATGGTTGATCACACAGTTTTTATTCTGTATTTTATCACTTACAATTATATCACATTAGCAGTGTGGTATTATAAATTTGGTATTATATCATCTTCATAAACATTATTTTTCTTGATGCTAAATATGTACATAAAAAAATTTGGCAACTCAACATTCTTCATATGTACAATTTAGTGACATTAATTATACTCTTCATGATGTGCAACCATCCCCATTATCCATTTCCAATTTTTCCATCATCTGTAGCAAAAGCTCAGTTTTTCTTAAGCAGCGAGTCCCCTTTTCCCCCTCCCTCACACGCAACCCTGGTAACCACTAATAACCTTAGGTCTGTATACATTTTCCTGTTCTAGATATTTCATCTAAGTCAAATCATACAATATTTGTCCTTCTGTAACCGACTTATTTCACTCAGCATGACGATAAATGTCATTTTTAATGACTGATGAATATTCCATTGACTGACAGTGCTAATTCAACCATTCATTTTCGAACATTTGGGCTTCTAACAAATCTTCTCTATTAAAAGTAACCCTTTTTGCAGTGAACCCCTTTGTATATTATGTTTTCACCACATTTTGATTTGCTTCCACAGGATAGTAAGTGAAATACTGAGCCCTGGTGGTACAGTGGTTAAGAGCTCGGCTGCTAACCAAAAGGTTGGCAGTTCGAATTCACCAGCTGCTCCTTGGAAACCCTATGAGGCAGTTATGCTCTGTCCTATAGGGTTGCTGTGAGTTGGAATCGACTCGACAGCAATGCGTTAAAGCACACACACTGATACCTTGCTATCCAGAGGAGTTGTTCTAAAACTCCCATTCTAGACATTACACAGATTTTCATATTTCACATCCTAAACAGCATCAAGACAGTTTTTTTAACTGCTAGATTCTAAATTAGAGCTAAAGAAGAAAACAGAAAACTAGGTGACTTAGTTCACCTCTGTCTTCTATTTTTATCTCATTAAGCAACCCAGGTAATGCGATTCTTCTAAATTGAAGGCCAAAGGGGAAGAGGAAGATGCAAAAGCCTACTCCAGTACTGTGCAGTTCTTAGAACTCATGTCGATACCTTTTAAAATTGTCTAAATTGACAAACCAAGTTGTCCTGAAGGTCTGAATTTCAGTTGGCTTTACTTAGGCATGGACCCTGGTGGCACAGTGGTTAAGAGTTTGGCTGCTAGCCAAAAGGTCAACAGTTCCAACCCACCAGCTGCTCCTTGGAAACCCTACGTGGCAGTTCTACTCGGTCCTATAAGTTTGCTATGAGTAGGAATTGACTTGATGGCAGTGGGATTGGTTTGTTTTTTTTGGGTTACTTAGGCACATTCAGGATTAAAAGTTGTGAGCCAACTCCCCACGATTCTTACTTTATTTTTATTTTTCCATAGATTCTACTTTAATCATTGAGAGAGCATTTTATTTTATTGTGGTAAATATGTATAACATGAATGTGTCATTTTCACCATTTTTAAGTGTACAATTCAGTGGCATTAATTACATTCACAGTGTTGTGCAACTCTGACCACTTTTTTTGTTTTCTTATTTTTATTGTGCTTTAAGTGAAGGTTTACAGCACAAACTAGTATCTCATTCAAAAATTTATACATACGTTGTTTTGTGACATTGGTTGCAACACCCTGACCACTAGTTTCAAAACATTTTCATCACCCCAACAGAAATTATGAACCCATTAAGCAATAACTTCCCATTTCCTCCTCCTATCAGTCCCTGTACTTTCTATTTCTATGCATTTCCCTATTCATTTCATGTAAGTGGAATCATACAATATTTGTCATTTTGTGTCTGGTTTATTTCACTTAGCATGTTTTCAAAGGTCATCCATGTGGTAGCATGGATTAGAACTTCATCCTTTTTAATGCTGAATAATATTCCATTGTATGTACACACCACATTTTGTTTATCCATTCATCTGTTGATGGGCATTTGGGTTGTTTCCACCTTTTGGCAACTGTGAACAATGCTGCAGTAAACATTGGGATACGTGTATCTGTTTGAGTTCTTGCTTCCAATTCTCTTGGGTCTATACTCACAAGTGAAGTTCCTGGGTCACAGGATAATTCTATATTTAATTTTTTGAAGAACCACCAAACTGTGTTCCAAAGTGGCTGCATTATTTTACGTCCCCACCAGCAATGCAGGATGGTTCCAATTCCTCCACATCCTCATCAGTTTTTTTTTTTTTTTAAATATATATAATAGACACTCTTGTGGGTGTGAAGTGGGAGCTCATTATGGTTTTGATTTGTATTTCCCTAATGACTAATGATGTTGAGCAACTTTTCATATGCTTAGCAGACATTTGTATATCTTCTTTGGAGAAACGTTGAAGTCCTATATCTGTGAATGTGACCTTTTGGGGGAAGTTGGGTCTTTCTTTGAAGATATTATCAGTCCCTGACTTATGATACACTTGAGTTATGATGAACCGCACTTAACAACAGTCTGTTTTGTTTTGTTTTGCTACATCGTATCGTTTGTAATACGAACTACATACGGTGTTGCAGTGCATAATTTGCTGGTGTTATCATTCTTAGATGTTTACTCACAGATGTTCAATGTAATGATTTATAAAGAAATTGATAATAAAAGGCAATAATGATGAAAACTAAAAAGAAAATAAAGTATTCAACTTATGTCAGACCTGACTTATGACAGAGTCGTCGGAATGGAACCCCATAAACTGGGGACTACCTGTAATATCAGAAGACTGTGGGTCCTAATCCCTTCTGAGTGGTGTTTTATAAAAGGGGAGAATAGACAGGGAGTCACACACAGAAGGAAAGATACTATATGAGGATCCTTCTACAAGCCAGGGATGCCAAGAAACACCCGGGCTACTAGAAACTGAAGGATACAAGGAAAATGCTTTTCCTAGAGCTGACAGAGAAAGCACAGCCTTGCCGAGACCCTGAATTTAGACTTCTAGCTTTCAAAACCGTATTCTTTAAAATCAGCCACTTGGTGGTATTTTGTATGGTAGCCTTAGGAAACTAAGACAACCTAGTCTTCTTGCCAAAAATGAATAACCTGAACCTAATCATGAGAAAATGGACAAATTCAGATTGTGGGACATTCTCCAAGATAATTAGCCATTTCAAAAAATATAGATATTATAAAAGATTAAAATTAAATAAAAGGTGTAGGAACTGGTCTAGCTATAAAGAAAATTTTGAAGCTAATTAGAGAAATTTTTAATATGAATCATATGTTAAGATTATTAGATAACTGATAAAATTTCTTAGATGTGATAACGGGATTGTGATTGTTTAGAAAATCCTTATTTTTAGAAAGCATGTGCTATTTAGGAGGGAAGTGTCATGCTGTCTACAACTTTAATTCTTACTTTCAAGTGGTTCAACAGCAACAATAACAAATTTTATGTGTGTGTACAGACAGAGGGAAAGCAAATGTGGCAAAACGCTGAAAGTTGGTAAATCTAGGTAAAAAGAATGTTTATTGAACTAATCTCTTAATACTTCCATAAGTTTGAAATTTTCTAAAAGATAAGGAAAAAGTATGAATCGCATGTGCAACTATTAATAATGCACAATGAGTTAAGTGCCGCTGCCCAACTGGGAAAAAACTGGAATCTTAGAGACAGACCTATATTTGCAGCAAAGTCTTACCCTCCAATCTCATATCCATAGAGGGAATATTTGATCAATGACTTCCTTGAGTTTCAAAAGCTGCCTTTGGGTATCCCCATGTTTATAGAAGTATCTGTGCAAAATTGGGGACATAAACTTAATTTTTCTGTAACCTTAAGGTTTTTGGCAATGAGAGGTGACCAGGTCCATGGCTTTTGGGTTTTGGTGGGCCCTTCAATGCTTAGCCGGAGCCCTGGTGGTGCAGTGGTTAAGAGCCTGGCTGCTAACCAAAAGGCTGGCAGTTCAAATCCACCAGCCACTCCTTAGAAACCCTATGGGGCAGTTCTACTCTGCTTTATAGGGTCTCTATGAGCCGGAATTGACTTGATTGCAATGGGTTTGGTTTTGATTTCAGTGCTTATGTGGAACCTTCCATCTCTGCGGTTCTTTAATGATCTTCCCTTTGCTGCCTCCAGCCTATTTGACTCCAGTGCACTCACTTGGATATTTACAGTAAATGAAACTGTGATGATCAAGAAAGTAGAAGTGAAAATACACCATACAATTTCTGACACAGAGTAAATGCTCCATCGCTGTTAGCAGAATTTGAAAAATAATCTTAACTGGATGGTGCTCAGCTACCATTACTGAACATTTTGATCAAAGATTATCTAGAAGAATCCTGATCAAGAGGGGAAAAATGCACAACAGAATTTCAAATTCTCATGGAATGCAAAAATTTCTGGAGCCATGGAGGCTGGATGAACCCCTGAAAACTATTGTCCCGAGATAATCTTTAAACCTTAAACCAAACGTATTCCCTGAAATCTTCTTAAAACCAAACAATAGCTTAGCTTAACTAGTAAAGCCCTGGTGACGCATAGTTAAGAGCTTGGCTGCTAATCAAAAGGTTGGCAGTTCAAATCTACCAACCGCTTCTTGGAAACCCTATAGGGCAGTTCTACTCTGTCCTATAGGGTCACTATGAGTCAGAATCGACTCGATGGCAATAGGTTTGTTTTTGGTTTAACTAGTAAGGAATGTTCTCTGTCACTGAATTGTATGTGTAGAAATTGTTGAATTGGTGTATGTTCTGCTGTGTATATTCTCACACAACAAAAATAAAATGAATTATTTTAAAAAATAAAATAAATAAATCCTACTAAGGCTTTCTGCCTATAGGCACCTCTTCAGCCAAGGAACTGATGTACATAAGCTGAAAAACTCCTTAAGTTCTAGGTTTTAGTTTCCCTACTTTATCAGACAATAGAATTCATAATATGGAGAAATAATTGGTTTGTGGAGCTTAAATAATAATATATAGAAAGCCTTTAGAATGATTATGGCATAAGGAAGCTCTCAATACATGTTAGTTATTATCAGATTGAACCATATGAATCTGACTGCTTGAAACCTACAAAAACATCAGTTTTATATTGTCCAACCAATGTTATTTGATTTGTTCTTATGTGCATATATTACTTTGATAAAATAATTTTTAAATAATAGGTGCACAGGAGTAAAGGAATATGTCAAAATATTAACAATGGTTGTGTCTGGATGGAAATATAAAATGTCCTAGTCTCTACTAAAAGTTCTTCTACATTTTCCAATTTTTCTAATAGCACAAGTCACCTTATAATAAAAATGTTTTATTTTTAAAAAGAAACAAAATTGCCTCTACTAAAAGGAAAAAATGAAACAAAACTCTGCAGAACAAATCCACTTATATAAGAATATTCTCATCTTGAAAATGATTTCATTAAGTATTCACGAGCAACCTGCAACAGAAAAACATTGTGAAAACTGTTAAAAGTTATTTATTTACTTGTGTTACATAATGACCAATAATAAAAAATAATTTTAAATATTTAACTTGTATATGTATCCTTCCCATTCTCATTCAAGAAGTTTTAATTCCACCCTCATAAAAACAGTTTCTGTATTGCTGTTGAGTAGTCTACTAATTATAACTACTTAATATCGAGAAGGAAAATGAATTCAGAAGGAAACCAAACATTAGCACATTCTTTTTCTTCTTCTTCTTAGAGGCTTTATTTCTGTGTTGTATTTTAAATCACCAATCAGTGCCATCCTCTGAATATAACAACATAAGTGTTACATTCTTTTGATTTTTGAAAGTCCTATTATAAGAGACTTTGTCTCCTAGAGTTTCTTTGGATGGTGCTGAAAGACAAATCCCAGGCACCTTTGCAGAATTTTGCAGCTCCATGCTGCTTTTAAAAACTATAACTTGGAGGTAAAAATAATAGTAACAGTTGAATTGGTGTATGTTTTGCTGTGCATATTCTCAACAACAACAAAATAAATAAAATAAGTTTCCCTCTTCTTGAAAAATAATAATAAAGTATTAGTTGTAGGGAACTACATTTTCTTGTTCCAAAGCAAATTCATTATTAGACCTACTTCTTTGCCTAAAGAAGGCAAATAAATTTTAGTAGGGATCCACTTAAATATTTCCCTGTTGTCTTAGTCATCTAGTGCTGCCATAACAGAAATACCACAAGTGGATGGTTTTAACAAAGAGAAATTTATTTCCTCACAGTCAAAGTAGGCTAAAATTAGTCCAAATTCAGGGCGTCAGCTCCAGGGGAAGGCTTTTTCTCTCTGTTGGCCTTCTCTTCAGTGTTCCCCCGGACTAGGAGCTTCTCTGCACAGGGACCCCGGTCCAAAGGACGCACTCCGCTCCCGGCACTGCTTTCTTGATGGCATGAGGTCCCACTGTCTCACTGCTCACTCTGTCCTTTATATCTCAAGAGATTGCCTCAGGACACAATCCAGTCTTGTAGATCAGGTCCTGCCGTACCAACACAACTGCCACCCATCCTCCCTCATTAACATCATAGAGGCCGGTTTACAACATACAGGAAAATCACACAGTACCAGGAATCACAGCCTAGCCAAACTGATACACACATTTTTTGGGGGACATAATTCAAACCATGACATTCCACCCTTTGGCCCCCCCAAAATCACATCCTTGCAACATGGAAAACATATTCACCCCATCATATCATAGCAAAAGTCTTAACTCCATGTCCAAAATCCAGAAGTTCCTCTTCATCTGTGAAATCTAGAATACATCTTATCTGCTTCCAAAGGTACAATGGCAGAACAGGCACAAGCTAGACATTTCCATTACAAATGGAAGAAACTAGAGGAAAAGAAGTGATAACAGGCACCAAGCAAGTCAGCAGAACCCATTACATTAGCCGTCGAGGCTTTGAAAATAATCCTCTGTTCTCTGAGACAATTTACACAATAGCCCTGCCCTCCAGACTCTAGGTATTGGCCACAGTCTCTGGATTTTGAGTGGAGGCCCCTCAGCCCTGGGCTTCAACTCTGCCTTCCAGTCCCACTGGGACAGCAACTCTGCTCCCTTGGCTTTAAGGGCACCATTCTCCTAGACCATTGTTGTGACAACTCCACCCTTAGAAACACCAGAGGCCATGGCTCCACCCTTTGAAACCCCTGAGGTCATGGCCATACCTTTTGAGGCTGAAGTAGCTCAGCTTCTTGTCTCCCTAGTCTCTTCAGCTTCTGCTTTCTATGGCCTCTCGGCCCTCAGGCCTCACGCCCTGCATCTGCCCTGCTGGGGCAAGTGTTCCAAAGCTCAGTAGCTCCACGGGTGGTAAGTGCCCGGAGGCACCCCACTCCGCCAGGAAGCCTTCTGCACACAGGCACTCAGCTCCCTCACTCCCTGGGTCAGCAAGCCTAGCTCCACCAATAAGTGCCCAGAGGCACCCCACTCCAGCAGGAAGCCTCCTGCTCTCAGGCACTCAGCTCTCTCGCTCCGTGGGTCAGCTCCAGCGCCATCTTTCACCGGTCTCCTGGTTCTGCTGCTGCTGCTTCTCTGCTGCTGTAGGTTCTCTGCTGCTGGTGGTCCTCTGTCACTGCCGCACATCTATCCATTCACAGTTTTAAAACCGCTTTAATACCACATTTTAGGTATCTGTTAGAGCAGCACCCCACTCTCTCGGTACCAAGTTCTGTCTTAGTCATCTAGTGCTGCCATAACAGAAATACCACAAGTGGATTGTTTTAACGAAGAGAAGTTTATTTCCTCACAGTCAAAGTAGGCTAAAAGTCCAAATTCAGGGCGTCAGCTCCAGGGGAAGGCTTTTTCTCTCTGTTGGCCTTCTTCTCTTCAGTGTTCCCCCGGGCTAGGAGCTTCTCTGCGCAGGGACCCCTGTCCAAAGGACACGCTCTGCTCCCAGCACTGCTTTCTTGATGGTATGAGGTCCCCCTGTCTCTCTGCTCACTTCTGTCTTTTATATCTCAAGAGATTGCCTCAGGACACAATCCAGTCTTGCAGATCAGGTCCTGCCTTACTAACACAACTGCCACCCATCCTCCCTCATTAACATCATAAAGGCCGGTTTACAACATACAGGAAAATCACACAGTACCAGGAATCATGGCCTAGCCACATTGATACACACATTTTTGGGGGGACATAACTCAAACCATGACACCTGTTATGAATATTTCAGAGACGGTTTGCAAGCTTAAGAACAAAATAAGCCCAATACTTTGTATAGTACGAACTAAAAACCATGGAGATAATCCACTATAAAAGTAGCACAAGAGTGTGCATGGAAATACGAAAATCTAGTGTGAACCGTTCAAGTAAATGTTACAATAGCCTCCCTCAAAGTTTTCCAAATTAAAGGAGACTAAGGAGATACGACAACTAAATACAGCATGCGGATTTCTTTGCCACAAAGGACATTAGTAGGACAACTGCTAAAATCTGAATAAGGTCTATGGATTGGATAATAGAATGTCACCAGTGCTATTTTCCTGATTTGGATAATTATACTGTGGTTATGTAAGAGGATGTCGGTGATTTTAGGAAATATATACTGAAGTCTTAGAGGTAAAGGGACATCATGTCTGCAATTTACCAAGAGTCCAAAAATAATTATAATGTTTATTTATATAACCTATATGCAGACACTGTCCCATTGGGTTTCTAAGGAGCAACTGGTAGATTTGAACTGCTAACCTTTTGGTTAGCAGCTGTAGCTCTTAACCACCGCACCACCAGGGCTTCAATAATAACATGTTTATTTATATAATATATATGCAGATATGGCACCCTGGTGGTGCAGTGGTTAAGCACTTGGCTGCTAACCCAAAGGTCAGCAGTTGGAATGCACCAGCTGCTCTGCAGGAGAAAGATGTGGCAGTCTGCCTCCATAAAGATTTACAGCTTTGGAAACCCTATGGGGCAGTTCTGTTCTGTCCTACAGGGTCACTATGAGTCGAAATCGACTCTGGCAATGGTTTTTCTTTCCTTTGGGGGGGGGAGGGTAGTATATGCAGATATATATTATTATTCATATGGAGCTCTGGTGGTGCAGTGGTTAAGAGCTCAGCTGCTAACCAAAATGTCAGCAGTTCAAATCCACCAGATGCTCCTTAGAAACCCTAAGGGGCAGTTCTACTCTATCCTCTAGGGTCACTATGAGTTGGAATCGACTCGATGGCAACGAGTTTGGTTTTTGTATTATTCATATGTATTCATTACACACATATATGAAGAAAGAGAGAATGATAAAAGAAACACAGTAAAATGTTAACATCTGGTGAATCTAGATGAAGAAATATGGGATTTCTAATACTTTAAACTTTTGTCGTTATTATTTCTGAAATTATTTCAAAATAAAAAGTTACCCAAAAAGTGTTAATAGCACTCCCTAAGACCTGATGGCAAGGATTTGGAGCAACTGAATTCTCTCATACACTGCTAGTGGGAATGTAAAATGGTACAACCATTTTGAAAGAAAGTCTGGCAGTGTCTTAAAAAGTTAAACCTGCACACATACCTTATGATCCAGCCATTCCATACAAAGACTTGTAAGTGAAAGTTCACAGCAGTATTACTCATAATAGTTACAACTCAAATACCCATAAACAAATTAATGGACAAATTGATCCATACAATAGAATACTACTCATAAACAAAAAGCAATGAACTATTGACACACCAAGGAAATAATTATGCCACATAAAAGAAGCCAAACAAAAATGAGTACATACTATGATTTTCCACTAATATATAACTTTAACCCTTTGGTGACGAGTGGATTCCGACTCATAGCGACCCTATATGATAGATTAGAACTGCCCCATAGGGTTTCCAAGGCTGTAATCTTTACAGAAGCAGACTGCCACATATTTCTCCTGTGGAGCAGCTGGTGGGCTCAAATCACCAATCTTTCAGTTAGCAGCTGAGCACTTCACCACTGCACCACCAAGGATCCTTATATATATATATGTGCGTGTATATACACACACACACACATATATATATATATATAACTCTAGAAAACGTAAACTAATCTGTAGTGACAGAAAGCAGACCAGTGATTGCTTGGAGGCGGAAGCGGGGAGGAATTAAAAAGAAACCTTTGGAAATGATAGGTATATTCACTATCCTGATTTGTGATGATGTTTCTTGGATATACATATATCTTTTTACCAAATTGTATACTTCAAATATGAGCACCTTTTTGTATGTCAGTTATACCTAAACAAAGCTGTTTAAATAAATATATAAGCCCATTCAGTAAAAGATCGTGGTCCTATCACTTATTCACGTGGTCTTAGGTAAGAAACTTAACCTTTTGAGGTTTGGTTTTCTCACCTAATAAATACATATAATAATCTCTGGCACATGGAGTTGTACATAGAAGAGGTTCAATATATGTTGGCTGTCTATTTTTTAGACTTCTACTTTTCAGTTAGCAGCTTGGTGGTATACAGGCTTCTAAGAATTTAGTTTTCTTTTTTTTTCATCTTAAAACTGGATGACTGGTACTTAACATTTATCTCAAAGAAACAGTGTCTGATTTCAAGGAACATTCTACCATTTGTGACTATGTCCCAAGGGCTAACAGCTTAAACTCGCTTTCCTGGTGGTAGAAAGGGAAATGCATTCTAGGATTTTGATTTTGAGATCTTAAAATATATACTTAATAAAATCTCTTGTTACCTTTGGAAGTAACTGTATGCATCATCTCTTTACCTGAAAAGTGGTCATTTAAAGGAAAAAATTAAGCATTCAGCCTGCCTTTCCTGTAAACATTGAATTCTAGGGTAGCCAAATGGCCCTAAATAATGAGGAAAGTTCTTCCTTACAGAAATTCCAATAATAATGAAGAACGAATGACAGAATAAGAAAACCACCATTTTACAGTCCCTAGCAAAACGATTAATCCAGGCATGATCATTAACGGAGGCTTAAACGACTACCTGAAAGGTCAACGGGAACATCTGTTTGCAGGGTGTTCAAGTCACCACCCTGCAGATTACTTCCTGCTTGTAAGGGGAAAAAATCACAACTTTAGAACAAGGGGCCAGGCGATCCATATCTGGACCCACTGGTCAATCTCAGACACGAATAACATTATGTACATCCTGATTTGAGAACTGTGAAGCACACAGCAGCATCTAGGAAAAAGGTCTAATCTAAATTTAATCAAGCCTTTAGATCCAACTTTAATTTCAGAAGGCATACAGGGAATAAGTTAACACAGTAAGGAAAAAGGTAGGCAAATTCTGAAGGTGAGACATCCTGGCTCCTTCAATAATCATTAACAAGAAAACAGAGGTGAGGGAGCACTGTTCTAAATTAAGAGAAACATAAAAACAAAAGCAACATGCGGGTCTTGTATAGATCCAGGTTTCCCAGTAAAAGCATATGTCATGGTTTGAATTACGCCCCCCAAAAAATGTGTATATCAGTTTGTCTGGGCCATGATTCCTGGTACTGTGTGATTTTCCTATATGTTGTAAATCCTGCCTCTATGATGTTAATGAGGGAGGATGGGTGGCAGTTGTGTTAGTAAGGCGGGACTGGATCTATAAGACTGGATTGTGTCCTGAGGCAATCTCATGAAATATAAAAGAGAAAAGTGAGCAGTGAGACAGGGGGACCTCATACCATCAAGACAGCAGTGCTGGGAGCTGAGCCCGTCCTTTGGACCGGGGTCCCTGCGCCAAGAAGCTCCTAGTCCTGGGGAACACTGATGAGAAGGCCGACAAAGAGAGAAAGCCTTCCCCTGGAGCTGACGCCCTGAATTTGGATTTTAGCCTACTTTACCGTAAGGAAATAAACTTCTCTTCATTAAAACCATCCACTTGTGGTATTTCTGTTATAGCAGCGCTAGATGACTAAGACAGCATACTTCTGGCAATATTTAGGAAATCTGCATATGAACTTGGTTTACATGATTTTAAAGAGTTACTCTTAACCTTGTTAAGTGTAATAATGGCACTGTGATTATGTAAAAAACTTATTTTAAAATGTGCATATTAAAGTATTTAGGACTGAAACATCATAATGTGACTTATCTGAAAATACTTTAGCAAAATAATAAACAAAACAAATACGGCAAAATATTAAATCATCGTAAACCTAGGTGATGGTTACACGGGAGTTCATACCCTTCTCTCTACTTTTCTGTGTACTTGAAAATTTTTATAATGATATTATCAAGGTATACGATAATACAAAATAAATGTGCAACTATAATACAAATGTCAAATGCGTGAGAGAAAAAGATTTAAATAAACGTCCATTGAACCGTCGTAGTTCGATTCATATTAAGAATTGTTTATTGAGCACCTGCCAAATGCGAGTCACTAACGTATTCACATTCAGCAACATGTGGCTCCACCACTCACCACTTGGCAGTGTGACCCTGAGCAATTTACTTCACCCCTTCGTTCCCTCATTTATACAATGAGTGCTGGAGCAGTACTTACCTCACAGGGTTGTTCTGGGGATTACATGGGCAACTGGGGTAGATAATCATCTCTTCTGTGTGATGAAAAAGAACTAGCCATTCAACAAATATTTACTGAATGTCTTCATGGGCCGGGCACGCGCTAGGTACTGCCTTTCTGAGCACAAACCTTTCTCAAACCACCACCACACCAAAGCAATCCCAGTGCAAGTCAATTCCAAGTCATGGTGACCCTGTGTAGAACTGGAGTAGGACTGTTCCATACGGTTTTCTTGGTTATAATCTTTACAGAAACAGATTGCCAGGCCTTCCTTCTGCAGTACCACTGGATGAGTTCAAACCACCAACCTTCAGCTTAGTAGTCAAGTGCAAACAGTCTGCACCACCTACCCATTGCCGTTGAGTTGATTTCGACTCATAGTGACCCTATAGGGCAGAAAAGAACTGCCCATAAGGTTTCCAAGGCTGTAAATCTTTACCAAAGCAGACTGCAACATCTTCCTCCCCTGGAGTGGCTGGTGGGTTTGAACTGCCGACCTTCCAGTTAGCAGCCAACTGCTTAACTACTATGCCACCAGGACTCCTTTTGTGCCACCTAAACCAAACCAAACCTGTTGCCATCAAGTCGATTTCAACTCATAACAACAGATAGGACAGAGGAGAACTACCCCATAGGGTTTCCAAGGAGCACCTGGTGGATTCGAACTGCCGACCTTCTGATTAGCGGCTGAACTCCTAACCACTATGCCATCAAGGTTTCCTTGTGCCACCTAGGAACCTCCAAATAACCACACACACACACACACAAACAAGCCAAACCCATTCATGGAGTCAATTCCGACTCAACGACACTACAGAACAGAGTAGAACTGCCTCCTAGCATTTCTAAGGCTGTAAATCTTTAGGGAAGCAGATTGCCATACCCTTCTCCTGCAGAGCAGTTGGTGGGTTTGAACCAGGGCTCCTCCAAAAAACCACAGGCATACAGAAATACAAGCAGTGGTAAGTGGCATGAAACAAAAATACATCAGGCTATCAGACGTGCTGAATGGTCAGGGCGCCAGGCTCCAAGTTCAAGCCATCAATGTGGTCAACACAGTGGTTAAAAGCAGAAGCTTCAGGCAGACTACTTGCACCCAGCTCCTCCACTCATTACTGAGCCATGTGACTTTGAGCCATTTACTTCACCTCTTAACTCCCTCATCTGTAAAATGAATGCAGGAGCAATACTTATTAGGTTGGTGTGAGAACTGTTTTGTCATTAGCTGCCATCAAGTCAGCCCCAAATCATGGTGACCCCGTGCATGAAATTGGACTGCTGTGATCTATATGGTTTTCATTGGCTGATTTTCAGAAGTAGATCACCAGGCCTTTCTTCCTAGTCTTAGTCTGGAAGCTCTGTTAAAACCTGTTCAGCATCACAGCAACATGCAAGCTTCCACTGACAGACAGGTGGTGGCTGTGCTTGAGGTGCACTGGCTGAGAATCAACCTGGGTTAACAAGTGTATCTTGTTTAGAACAGCACCTGGCACCTACCAAGCCTTCAATAAATGTTATCTGTTATCATCTCTGTGTCTCTGGCCCAGAGCAAAATGGAGTGTCATCACACAAAGTCATTAATCCAGGCAAGATCATTAATGGAGGCTTAAACCACTAATTGAAAGGTCAACGGGAACGTCTGTTTGCAGGGTGTTCAAGTTACCATCCTGCAGATTACTTACTGGTTGTAAGGGGAAAAATCGCTAAGTTTAGTGTGATTACACTCCATTTTGCTGTGAGCCAAGGAGACACAGAGATGATTACAAATAACACTTATTGAAGGCTTAGTATGTGCCAGGTGCTGTTCTAAACATTAAAATCAAAGTATTAGCTCATTAAGTCCTCACAGGCCTCTCAGTGTGGCCCGTGAGGACTTAATGAGCTAATCTTTTGAACTTCTTATCTAAGTAAACACTAGCTGCACACTAGTCACGGGGAGAGATCGTTAAAAAAAAAAAAAAAACTGATGGAAGGACTCCTTTCTGAAACAAAGGAATTAGAAATTCTGGGGATAGAACCTGGGCATCCATATTTCTTAGAAGCACCTCAAGTGATTTTTAATGTATAGCTATGGTTGAGAACCACTGATCTAGTCATGCAAAATGTTGAATCATTTTAAAAGTGTAAACTCACAGTACAACGAGGTTTTTGTTTTTTTTTTAATCACTGCATTCACCTCACCGTCACCAACCAACCAACATGGTCTCATAGCAGGCAAATTACTTCAGCCTCCAGGAGAGTTTCCATTCCCATAGAAGGGGTTCCCAATAATTGATTTCTCCCTCCACCCCACCCCCATTTACTCCAAAAGCAGAACAAGTATGCAGAAACAAAGCGCCCAGGTAAGGCTCCCTGACCCATCTGGCCAAGGCCAGACCACATAAGGTTAACATCCCATGTGTAGTGATCGGCTCCTGTGAGTTTCTACAGTGAATTTAATGTGGGATCAGGCTGGAACACACTCCTGGGTCAAATTATTTCCAAACAAAAGCCACCCAACCTGTTGTTTTGCTCAGGGCTTCCAACCAGTTCCAGTTCCATCCCCTGCTGAAAATTTTCCTCTCCACCTCAGATACACTGAATCAGAATCTACATTTTAACAAGATCCTCAGGTGATTCTTACGTACATATTAAGACTCTTACATACATATTAAAAATCACCTGGGGGTCTCATTAAAATATAGATTCTGATTCAGTATATCTAGGGTGGAAAGGAAATACTCAGCAACGGGTAGAACCTGAAAGAACCGATTAGAAGCCCTGGTTTAGCTGCAGCTTTCATATCTTTCCGCATCCAGGAGACCTTAAACACGGAAAACAAACACGGCTGTTTGCCATCAAGGTGGGGAAAGAAGGAATTAGGTTTTAAATACTTCAGCATTCTTTTTCCATTCACAGTTTTTAAATACTTGAGCATTCTTTTTCCATTTACGAATCGACAGTAGAGAAACAAGTTTACCAGCTTTTAGGGGCTAAAGTGCAATGTTCTATGGCTACATTGGGACGTGGTTACACTGGGTGTATACACTCGTCAAAACTCACCGAGCTGTATACTTATAATCTGTGCGTTTTATTAGTGATAAGTACAAATAAAAAAAAATTAAGATAGAAAAAAATAAAGTTGGTAAACAGCCATTCGCTACTAGGTTCACCAAAAACCAAAACGGAGAGGACCAAGTTAGCTCCAAACGCCCTTTGACCTCCTGCTCCGGCTGACAAGGGAACAAGGGCAGCAGGGTTCTGAGCGTGTCCTCGGAGCCCCACGCCCTTGGCGTTTCGTCTGGATGTCCCGTGGCCCAGAGCGCGCGGGCCCCTTACCCAGCAGGAGGAAGGACAGGACCCACAGCAGCACCGCCGCCGTCTGCAGCCGCCGCACCAGCGGGGTATTGAGCGGCGCAAACTCAATCTTCATGGCCCGGCCCCGGCGACAACTGCGCCGACCATACCGCCTGGAACCCTAGTTGCTCCGCTGCCCGGGCGGGAAGTGCGCAGCCGGATCCGGCCCTGCCCGGGGCACTCGCGGGGCAGCAGGGAGGAGAAGGCGGCCCAAGGCTCGGGTGGGGGCTGGACTTCGCCTTAGGTGGGAGGGCGCGCCCGGGCTGAGGCTGGGGGCTGCCAATCACGGGCGCCCAATGCAGCCGCTGGCCCCGGAGCAGCTGGCGCGCCCGGGTGCTGGCGAGAATGCGCCCAGTGGGGCACAAGGGACAGGGAGAAGAGTCACCTGGCAGCTGGCTGCAACCGGGCAGAGTAGGCTCTTACGTCCTTGCTGAAGACCTTGGTTTTACGGAAACTGTGGTTCAACTGATGGGTCACCGTGCACTTGGTTTAGCGTCCGCCGTTAATTAAACCCACCCCTTCCTCTAGACTGTCTGCGGCTGGGAATGGCTCGTGATCCGAAGAAGGCGCGGGACTTAGCCTCGCTGGGAATACTCATCTGTTTGTTGGTCTGTGTCCCCATACCACCTCCAAGCTCTGGGATGGTAGAGACCTGGCCTACTCACTCTACCCGGGTCCTAGAAACCTTTCATTTATTCATTCACTCAACAGAGACTTACCGAGCACCTACCAGGTGGTGGGCACCATTCTGGGCAGTGGCGATACAACGGCCCAAATTATCCATGATCACTGCTCTCAGAGAGCACAGGTTACTGGGAGACAGAAGCCAAACAACCACACAACTGGGTGTATAATTACAAAGCGACGTCCTGCAATGAATGAATGGGAAGAGCTTCTAGGACCTAAACTGGAGGGTCTGGGAAGTCTCTGAAGAACTGACCTTGACTTGAGTTACATTGTTAAATGTAGTTAACAGAAAGGACTCGCTGGGTGGTACATATGGTTAACATGCTCTGCTGCTAACCAAAAGGTTGGAGGTTGGAGCCCACCCAGAGGCACTTCGGAAGAAAGGCCTGTCGATCTAGTTCCAAAAAACCAACCATTGAAAATCCTATGGAGCACAGTTCTGTTCTGACACCCGTGGGGTCACCATGAGTGGAACCCACCCAATAGAAACTGGTTTTTGGAGTTAACCTAGGGGATCATCCAGGCAAAGGGAAACACAAGCACACAGGTCCTGTGGCAGGAACTCAAAGAAGACCAGTATGGTAGGAGCTCAGGGAACATGGAGGAGATTAAAGTGAGATGAGGCAAAAATGGTGGGCAAGGGCTAGATCCTACAGGGCCTTGCAGGCTGTATTTAGGGTTTGAGTCTACACTAAGAGCAATAAAAGCCTGTTAAAAGTTTCAATTATGATGTGTTAAATGGATAGATGGATTCTAAATGGGGCCTAATCCTTCTGGGCAAAAAAACAAAAACCAAACCAATTGCCATGGAGTGGATTCTGACTCATGTCGATCCCATGTGTGTCAGAGAAGAACTGAGCTCCATCAGGATTTCAATAGCTGTGACTTTTCGGTCAGGCCTTTCTTCTGAGGCACCTCTTGGTAGATTTGAAACACCAACCTTTAGCCTTTCGGTTAATAGCTGATTGTTAACCATTTGCACCATCCAGGGACAACCAATCTTTGTGGGCATCCACTATGTTTTCTATATAAGTATTAATTACTGTATAGTTAGAAACCTCAGTGGCTGGTGGCTGTCAAGTCATTGCTCGAGGGGATTTGGAAGAGCACAAAGCAACAGAGTTGACCCCCTATCCCCATGCTCCTTTCTCCTTCAGCATTTTAATACAGAAATTTTTGGATTAAAAAATACCAAGGCCAGCTACTTCAGGGGAGTTTGTGACTTTCTGTACCCAAAACTTGTGGGGTTTCTTTCTTAGTTGAGGAGCCACTTTCTCCAGTCCTTTTAGATTTCTTCCCTGAGCCTTCTCCCCGTGGTAGGTGGGGTACTGTAAGTACACACAGGGTCACTGTGCAGAGCCCCTCATGAGCCATATCTCATCGACAGCAGTGCCATGAAGTAAGCCTTAGCTCCAGTTTAGCAGCTAAAAGAAATCAGGCATCAAAATCACACAGCTGGTAAGCAATAGAGTAGAGAAGATTCAAATACAGTTTTGGCTAAAACATGGAAAGGTGAGTCATGGCTTCATCGATTGAATCAAACATGGAGCAGATAATTATTGTCTGCTTTGTATCAGATACGTGGATGGATTCTAAATACTGCTTAATCCTTGGTGCTGGTGGTGCAAAAATGAATTGAGACAGGGTCTCTGTGCCTTTGAGGATTCACATTCATTCATTCCTTGACTATTTGAGGAAAGAATGCTAGGTACTAGATGGGTGCAAGAGGGTGGGGTGGACTATAAAGATGAATAAGAAAGGTCTCTGTCCTCCCAATATTCACAGTTTATTGGGAGAAACAGAAAATAAGCACATATGTATATAACCAACTGTGTGATAATGCCCTGAAAGAAGCATACAGGTCCAGCAATAGAGAATAATAGGCATCTATTTAGAATAGATTGGAAGTAATGAGAATGGAAGTAGGAAGAACCCTAAGGATGCTATTCTAGTCAGAGAGGATGGTGACTTGACCTACTCTTACATCAATAGAGATTAAAGATGGATTTAAGATATGTGTAGGAGATACAAATAGTAGGATTGGTTATTAGATATACACTCTGTGGATAAATAAGAGCAAGACACCCAGAATTCCTGATCCTAGTCACTTAGAGCTAACTGTACTTACTTAATAATGCCTTTATTACATGCCTGGAGAACTTGGCTAGCTAGAAAAGAACTGCCATATCCTACCACAGCCCAATGAAGTCCAGCATGGTCCCACCAAGGATCAGTCAATGCAACAGTCCATCACCATTTAGTCAACAATTAAAACATTCACTCCTTCATTTGACATTCAACAGGTGTGTGTGCTGTGTGCTAGGTTACTGGACTTAAATAATTACTGGAATTAAATGGTTAGAAAGTTTTAATTTATCAAGCTATTTAAAACAATTCTTCTGCATGAATCTTGTTAATCTCTAGAAATAAAACTAACAGGAAAACAGGAACCTTAGGTATTACCTTTATAAACTAACTATACATTTCACAGAATAGCTAGCTTAGAGTAGAGAAGTTAAGTGATTTGCCCAAGACAACCTAGCCAGTTAGCAAAGGGAGTAGACCTAGGTCTCTTTTTAGCTTTACAACCGATAATTGACATTAAGAGCTAAAATCAATGCAGAGAAACATTGTGGTATAGGATAATGTTTTCAAACTTTTTCCTTCATCTTTAAAGAACATCAATTTATAAAACAAATCAGAATGAAGGTGATCTGGTTGAAAAGGGATAGAGAATCTGGCTCCCAGCTTCTCAGCATCTTCCTCCTTCCTGAGGTGACTATTTTTAGCAAAATGAAATCCCCATCAGTTAACAGAACTTCTGAGGGTTCAGCAAAACCCAGCGTGGAAACCATCGCTTATTTTGCTCTTCATTTTTTGTGGGCAGCCCATTACTTGAGGAAACACAAAGTTGGATTCTGGGTTGCAGTTCAAAACTGTGTATGATATACTAATATTATTGAGCAGTTACCACCTACCAGGTATTGTGCTACATACTTTATGTGCTATGTCTGATTTAAACCTCACAACCACCCTCCAGGGTAGGTAATATTTATTCCTTTTACCACTGAAGAATCTGAAACTAGAGTTCAAACTGATTGTTCACCTTTTATGCAGCAGAACTAGGTTTCTGTGATTTGAAAATAGGTTTGTCTGTTTCCAGAGCCTGAGAAAGCTCTGGAAATAGAATTATAAGGAAGGAAAGAAACGTTGTCAAAACAGAGAAACAAGTCACTGAAGGAGTGTAGAAGAGTGCTTGAGGACGAAATGAGTCACAGTCTGGGTTGGGGTTAGTTATCCAATCAGCAAATATTTATCACTACGTGCTGGGCATTGGGTATATATGAGTGAATACAATAAGCATAAGTTTACAATAGTTCAACAAAAAATTAATAAGCATCTCCTCTGGCAAATCCTGAAGAGGGCTGGGGTCAGGATAGTGAAAGGAAGCAACACAGTCCTGCGTGAAGATCTTAGATTCTATTACCCAAGTACGGTTCCTCCTTCTTTCTCAACTCTAATGAAGGAATAACAAGGTGACAGTTGCGACTGCCTCATAGATTATGAAAACCTGCTCTTGGAAATGAATAATTCCTTTTTAATGTTTTTCCTGCGCACTTTATCACAGATAACTTCTCCTAGCAAGAAGGTGACAGTGTTTTTCTGTGACACGACATTTTACTGTTAACATGTTCCCATTTTCAAGTTAAAAGGTATCTTAGTCATCTAGTGCTGCTATAACAGAAATACCATAAATGGGTGGCTTTAACAAACAGAAAAGTTTATTTCCTCACAGTCAAAGTAGGCTAAAAGTCCAAATTCAGGGCGTCAGCTCCAGGGGAAGGCTTTTTCTCTGTCAGCCTTCTTCTCTTCAGTGTTCCCCTGGACTAGGAGCTTCTTTGCGCAGGGACCCCATCCGGGGGACACGCCCTGCTCCCGGCACTGCTTTCTTGATGGTATGAGGTCCCCAACTCTCTGCTTGCTTCCCTTTCCTTTTATCTCTTAGAAGAGATAAAAGGTGGTGCAGGCCACACCCCAGGGAAACTCCCTTTACACTGGATCAGGGATGTGACCTGGGTAAAGGTGATGTTACACTCCCACCCTAATCCTCTTTAACATAAAATTACAATCACAAAATGGAGGTCAACCACACCACTCTGGGAATCATGGCCCAGCCAAATTGATACACACATTTTTGGGGGACATAATTCAAACCATGACAAAAGGGAAATAGTATTATTTCTAAACTAAGAGTCCTTAGAGGAGACAGTTTATGACAAAGGTCAAAGTTCTGACTTTCACAGGATGTATTAATCACAAGAGCAAGTCTGTCTTGGAGGAAGTACAGTCAGAATGCTTCTTAGAAGTGACGATGGCGAGACTTTGTCTCACTTGTTTTGGGTGGGTCATCAAGAGGAACTATCCCTGGAGAAGGACATCATGCTTGGTAAAGGAGAGGGTCAGTGAAAAAGAGGAAGACCCTCAATGAGACAGACTGACACAGTGACTGCAACAATGAGCTCAAACCTACCTACTATTGTGAGAATGGCACAAGACTGGGCAATGTTCCGTTCTGTTATACGTAAGGTTGCTACGAGTCGGAGTCCACTCCATGGCACCTAACAACAACAACATTAATCACAAAGCTAAATGTTCTCTTATCCATGTGTGCGAAGTGTGAGGGCCCTGCATGTCCTCAGGCCAGGCATAGTAGATGACTCCCCTGGTCAGAGGACCAGGAAGCCAACTACATGAATTCTCTCTAAGCGTGCCTTTCCCATTCCCCCTGGAGGTAAGGCTGCCCACGGGTCCCTGGCCCCAGATGCTAAATCCCACCAAGGGGTGGTTCATAAGAAGCTCACAGTGACCGGCAGGGTCTAGCTGTCTGCTGTCCGGTGGACTGCTGAAGACCCTGCTTCCTCCAAAGTTCATGACTCCAGGATCCTTTGCTTGGATCCCAGATTTTCCTACTATTCCTGCTTGAGAGGCAGTACAGTATAGTGCTAACAGTTCTCTAAATTAGTCAGATTAAAAAAACAAAAATTAAAGGAATTTAAATAAATAATAAATAATTTTAATAGATTTCTTAATTGTTAAAGCAATCTTGGATTCCTGGTACATGACAGCTTGGAATTGGTATTGATGTTTTTTTTTAATATTCCTTGGGTTTTATTTGCCATAATTTTTTTCTTTTGCATCTGTACTTTTAAGAGAGATTAGCATGTACTAGCTAGCCTATTTGAGCTACTTTTATCAGGTAAATTAATCAGGGTTATGATTACAACCTCTAAGTAGGACACTTTCATCATACAAATTATTTGTTACTTGAAACAAATACAGGCATTTCTTTTTACAGAATTCTTCTAATAAATTCTCTCAATTTCTTATGTGGTTATAGATACATTCAATGTTTCTATTTGTTACTAAATCTCATTTTGATGATGTCTATTTTCTCTACAAATTATCTTTTTATTGCATATTTTCGAATTCTTGCAAACCATTTTTTAATCATATTTGTGGGTACACCTTCTCTCTTTATCCCATCTCTCCTTCCTCATATTGTGGATATTATGTTTTTTTCATTAGACAGGCAGAGATTTTTTTTCCCAAAGTACCATGCCTTGGATTTATCAATTTTACAACTTTTCTAATGTGTTAGTTTCTGCTTTTGTTTGTTAATAAATGTGATAATAAATAAATAAACAGGTCAGACTAGAATCCTGGATCTACTGCTTACTAACTTCAACCTTGGATGGTTACTGAATACCAGTAAGGCTCCGCTGATCATCTGCAAAATAAAATGAAGATAATAACCTACCTCACTGGATGGTTATGCGTATTCTAGGAGAAAGAGGGTTTGGCACATCACGAACACTTGAAAAATACCCACTCTTTCACAGCCTTTTCTATCTCCTCTACTACACTCCCTGACTTCAGTGTGGGTGCTCCCCAGAGTTATGTCCTCCTTGGTGAACTTCTCCATGAGTGACCCCCTCAGCTCCCAAGACCACCTCAACACAGATGGCTCCCATTCTAATCTCTAGCTTCTCTCTCTTCTGTGCATGTTTCATACTAGCTTCTGAACATCTGCAGCTAGATATTCAACAGGCTGGCATCTCATATTCAACAAGTCAAAACTGAACTTTCTCCTTGTCCCCAAAACATGTTCTTCCTCGTGTACTCCCTATCCTTTCCAATGTCACTGTCATCCACCAAGTTGTCTAAGCTCAAAATACTGACCCGAAACTAACTCCTCCTCCTCATATCTTTCTTCTAATTGGTTATGATTGCTGACACTTGGGATCATCTGCCCAGCATTCCTTTGTTCTCTCATCCACAGGGTAAACTTGAGACTCACCATGTTAGAGTAATGGAACCCTGTATCTCACTCCAGTGCATTGGTCTGTTGGTCTAGGAGTGGACATCTAATCAATGCTAGATTTTTTTTTTTATTGTACTTCAGGTTAAGGCTTACAGAACAAATAGTTTCTCATGAAACAGAAGTACACATGTTGTTTTATGACATTGGTTAACAACCCCACAACATATCAACCCTCTAACTTCTCAACTTTTTTTTTTTTGTGAAAATACACATAGCCAAAGATACACCGTTTCAAAAATTTCTACATGCACAGTTCAGTGACATTGACTACGCTCTTCCAATTGTGCTGTTATTCTCACTTAAGATGAAGGCTTACAGAACAAAATAGTTTCTCATTTAACAGTTACTACAAATGTTGCCCTATGACAATGGTTAACAATCTCACAACGCATCAACAATATCCTTACTCAACCTTGTGTTCCCTATCACCAGCTTCCTTGTCCCCTTCTGCTTTCTGGCCCTTGTCACTGAACTCCTGTACCTCGTTAGTCTCATTTGGTTTTACTGGGAATGCTAGATTTTGGACTTGGGACCACAGAGAACTTGAAGCCCATTTTATTTAGAAAACTGTAAGATGTGCAAGTCTGGGGCCATTTGGTGGCCTTGTTTCTCGCCACATGGAGAAAACTAATCTGCACTGAGAGAAAACGACACTGACACCAAGAGAGAGCACAGCACAGAGAGACCTAGAAGCATTTAAATCCCTGGTTGTCCCTCCTCTTCCAAAAACGTGTATATTCAACTGAAAGAAGTTCAGAATGACTAAAACTTAGAGTGTGAGGGTTGAACAGTTACAGCTGGGACTCAAGAGGTAAGCAGATACCCTATATTGTAGGGTCCAAAACCATATTAAAGGCTTTGGAACTGAAGAACAATGTGAAGGAATTCAAGGAAATTAAGCAGAAAAACATTATCAATTTGGTATTTTCGAAAAATTACATTGGCAACATCATGGAAAAGGTATTAGGGGTGATAGTTTGGACAGCAAAACAAGGAAGGAGAATTTTAAGAATGAGAAAATGCTCAATAATATAATACGCCTAGCAAATCGACTTTTAAAATACAATTGAAAATTACCATTGGTTTGACAATTAGGAAGTCAGAATTACTCAACCAGATTCTTGGTGGGTCTAGCAGACCTCCTTGGTTCCAGACAGAGCCATTAATAGAACCCCAAGAAGATAGGTGGACTTCGATCATGTCTTAAAAGTTTCAGGACCCAGCAATCCCAATCCTAGGTATGTACCTAGAGGAAGTCAAGTCAGGAACACAAACAGAAACCTGTACACCAATATTCACTGCAGCACTTTTCACAACAGCCAAAAGGTGGAAACAACCAAAGTGTCTATCAACAGATGAACTGATAAACAAAATGTGGTATATACAGACAATGGAGAATTATGCTGCTGTAAAGAGAAATGAAGTTCTGATGCAAGCCACAGCATGGATGAACCTTGAGAACAAAGTAAGTCAACCATAAAAGGAAAAATATTGTGTGATCTCACTTATATGAAATAAGCAAATATACAGAAACCAAAGATTAATGTTTACTAGGGTGGGAAGGAAGGGAAAAAGGGAAGTTTTTGTTTGAAGGGCATTGAGTTTACGTTAATGGACTTAACATTGGAATATCTTGGAAGAGGATGGTGATGATGGTGGCACAACATGAAAAATATAATCAATAACATTGAATTATAAATGTGAAGTTGTAAATTCTACAATCTATTATCCTGCTTACCCTCTGGGAGACAGCAGCTCAAGTTTTACTAAACTTAAAACCTGAGAGAATTTATATCCTCAGATCACTTGGGTTGTCACTTGAAGTAAAATATCTAATATTTGAATGGCACTTTGCAAGTTTCAAAATGGTACCACACTTTATCCTCACAACCATCCAAAGGGTTACTACATCTATTTTATGGATGAGGAAGCAGGTTGGGAGTGGACAATGTTTATTTTTAGAGAGAGAAGCACTGCACATAACCGCAGTGTACCCCTGTAAATTATCCGTTGCTCCAGTTTAAAATGCTATCAGACATAGTACTGCATTTTTAGAACCTACGAAAGGAGGACTTCCAGCCTGGCTCTTTCCCAACTACTGGTCAACCCACAAGCATTACAGGAAAGTGGCACAATTATTTCAGAGACTTTCTCCATGTCCAGAATTACATAGTTTACAGGCAAAAACAATCATGGTGATAACGAATCTACGCAGGCTCTGACCCTATGTGGTGATGACAGAACTGGATTGTCTACCAATGCCCGCTTAGACAGAGAAGAGAACTGAACACATTAGGTTTTACAGTAACCTGATTTTTTTCTCATAATAAATGTAATAGCTGTAAATTACAACAATTACAAAATAGAATACAATTCCTTTTACATAAGGGTATAAAGAAGAAAATAATCTCATGATCCAGGACAACAATTACAAATTACACTAGATTTTTTTTTTTTAAAGTTTTTATGAAAAAAACCCACTTAAACATCTAACGTCCAGTAATTAGTAGGGTTATCTACTATTTCCACTTAGCTATAGGGGGCAGAAGGCAGTGGTGGTTCAGTGGTGGAATTCTTACCTTCTGTGCGGGACACTTAGTTCAACACCCAGTGCACTTCATGCAGCTACCACCCTTCTATCAGTGAAGGCCTGTGTGTTGCTATGATGCTGAACAGTTTCAGTGGAGCTTTCAGACTAAGATGGACTAGGAAGAAAGACCTGGTAATCTACTTCTGAAAATCAGCCAATGAAAACCTTATGGATCACAATGATTCAATCAGTGTTTGCTCCTTTTTGCATGAGTCTCCATGAGTGTGGGCCAAGGCCTGCTAACAACAACACAGGCTGACAAGTAGTTATGTCTTTCAGACCCACAAAAAGAATGCTATACTCATCTTGTTTCTCTCCTTCATCTTCAATTTCTTAAAATACAACTATGAAGGTATACCAGGTTAAATAGAACATTACCAACACTTTTGAAACCCTTTGGGTATTCTAATCCCCCAGGCTGTATCTTCTCCAGCTCAGAGCCAACTAGTCTCCCATTTTGTGTTTATCATCCCTTGCTTTTCCTTAGCATTTTACCATCTATTTATGTAAGCCAAAACAATATACCTTTTGTTTAGCCTGTTTTTTCAATTTTTATATAAATGGCACCATATTGTATATATTGTTTTGTGATTTGTTTTTGCTTAATATTATGCTTTTAAGATTTATCCAAGATGAATAGGGAAGACTGAAGAAGAAACAATGTCTTTGAATTGTGGTGTTGGCGAAGAATATTGAATATACCGTGGACTGCCAAAAGAATGAACAAATCTGTCTTGGAAGAAGTACAACTAGAAGCATCCTTAGAAGCAAGGATGGGGAGACTAAGTCTTACATACTTTGGACATGTTATCAGGAGAGATCAGTCCCTGGAGAAGGACAACATGCTTGGTAAAGTAGAGAGTCAGCAAAAAAGAGGAAGACCCTCGACGAGATGGACTGACACAGTGGCTGCAACAATGGGCTCAAGCATGGCAAAAATTGTGAGCATGGCACAGGACCAGGCAGTGTTTTGTTCTGGGGGAGGGGGCCAAGATGGTGGAGTAGTCAGACGGCTTCCTATATTGTTCTTAACAACAAAGACCTGGAAAAACAAATGATTTGATTGTATATGAAAATCTAGGAGCCCTGAACAAGGTAAAGTTGGGGAATTAGACTGAGTGGCAGGGGGAGAGGGAGACAGTTCAGAAGAAGCAAGGAGTGCGGCGGGGGGACTGCAGCTTTTCAGCCCTAAAGGGCTCTGGGTGCACAGAGAAGTTGGCAAACAGCTCTGCGTGCGCGCTCGGGAGGCAGTTTCCACATTGAGAGAGATCCGGCAGCAGAGATTCTGTTTGGACACTCTGAACCAGTGAAAAGCAGCTCCCAAATGGCTAAAGATAAGTACATGCGTGTGGCCTTTTGCAGGGATTTAAAAAAAAAAAAAAGCCCACTTGAGAAAAACCTCTCTCCCTTTTACCTCCTCCCTTCCTGCTCTGCACCAGTCCTGCCTTCTGAAGTCTCTGAGTCCTCTTGGCCATAAGTAGATCCCAAAAGGTGCCCTGACCCATTCTCCTGGCCCTGGAGAGGAAACAAATAAGCTACTGGCTTCCCTAAGCCAGGAACTCAGGGTCGGCACAGCTCCTTTGTTAGGCGCAGACATAAGAGGTCTGCGACTTTGAGTGCCTTCCACCCCTGTATAGACTTGTGTGGACCCATCTCAACAGCGTAAGCCCTCACTACCACAGTACAACAGGGTATACACCTGATGTCTAACTTCAATGTTTCAGCCGTGAAGTGGCAGATTTGTGACCCGTGACACAGCCCTGCCTTTTAAGCAGACACCTTTACAGGTCTGCACCAGGGGCTTGAGGACTGGTGGCTCCACCTACATCACCTAGTCACCTGCTACAGGGGTCCAAGAATAAGTGGTGCCCCTGAGTCTTTACGGTCAACAGATTAGAGGTCTCATAGTCAGGCTGCAAAATTCACCTACCTACTTGCTCTAGGGAATAGGGACACACTTCCCTTTCAGACACTCAGGGGCAGCCATCAGCCCCCTGCCTTGCTCAGCACGTGACCCCCGACTGCAGCCAGATACCTGTGCCGACACCAATCACCCATGCCTCTCTAAGACTGTAGGTGAGAACCTGCACCACATACTTGGTGACTGACTGCCTGGACACCTGAGCTGAACCCATACAGCAAAATTTAACGGACTCCTGTGTGCACATACTTAGTTACAAAACTAACTACCTGGTGACAGGACGTTAGAGCTTCAAAGGCACCAATAATCAAACTAGCATACACGAGCAGCCTATTTGGGCATATCAAAACAAAACAAAACAAGACACTAGGACACACTAAACAAATATAAAATAAAATTATAATAACTTACTGATGGCTCAGAGACAACAGTCAATATCAAATCACATAAAGAGGCAGGCCATGATGGCTTCAGCAAGCTCCCAAAATAAAGAATCAATAAATTCTCTGGAGGAAGAGAATTTCTTGGGATTACCAGAGGAAGAATGCAAAAGAATAATATACAGACTCTTCTAGAAATTATAAAGGAAATTCAACAAAATGCAGAAACTGCCGAAGAACACACAGATAAAGTAGTAGCGGAACTTAAAAAAGTTATTCAAGAACATAATGACAAATTTAATAGGCTGCAAGAATCCACAGAGAGACAGCAATCAGAAATCCAGAAGACTAACAATAAAATTTCAGAATTAGACAACTCAATAGAAAGTCACAGGAGCAGAATTGAGGCAGTAGAAGTTAGAAGCAGTGACACTGAAGATAAAGCACTTGATGCCAACTTATTTGAGGCGAAATCAGATAAAAGAATTAAAAAGAATGAAGAAAATCTAAGAGTTATGTGGGACTCTATCAAGAGAAATAACCTATGAGTGACTGGAGTACCAGAACAGGGGGGTTAACAGAAAATACAGAGAAAATTATTGAGGATTTGTTGACAGAAAACTTCCCTGATATCATGAAAGATGAGACGGTATCTATCCAAGATGCTCATCAAACCCCACATAAGGTAGATCCCAAAAGAAAGTCACCAAGACATACTATAATCAAACTTACCAAAACCAAAGATAAAGAGAGAATTTTAAGAGCAGCTGGGATAAAAGAAAAGTCATCTACAAAGGAGAGTCAATCAGAATAAGCTCGGACTACTCAGCAGAAACTATGCAGGCAAGAAGGCAATGGGATGACATATACAAAGCCTTGAAGGAAAACAACTGTCAGCCAAGAATTATATATGCAGCAAAACTGTCTCTCAAATATGATGGCAAAATTAGGGCATCTCCAGATAAACAGAAGTTTAGGGAATCTGCAAAAACCAAACTAAGATTACAAGAAATACTAAAGGGAGTCCTCCGGTTAGATAATCAATAACATCAGATAACAATGCAAGACTAAAACACAGGACAGAGCAACCAAATATTGACTCAGATAGGGAAGTCGAAAGTATATCAAACCTAAAACACTGAAAATAGGGAAACAGAGATATCAATATGTAAAAAAGGACAACATTAAAACAAAAAAGAGGGACTTGAAAAAGGCAGACACAGAGTTTTCATATGGAGGGGAAGTCAAGGCGATAAAAAGAAATAGAAGACTGGTATAAACTTAGAAAAATAATGGTAAATATTAAGGTAACCACAAAGGAATCTAACAATTCTACAAATCAAAGTAAAAAAGTAGAAAAATATAAACTCAGAAAACACAAAATCAACAATAATGAAAAAACATACATAAAGAAAAACGACTCAGCCCAGAAAATTAACAGGAACAAGGAAACTGTGAACAACACACAAAAAGAGACATCAGGATGAAAGCACTAAACTCATACCTATCAATAATTACACTGAATGTAAACGGACTTAATGCACCAATAAAGAGACAGAGGGTGGCAGATTGGATAAAAAAGCATGATCTGATTCTATGCTGCCTACAAGAGATGCACCTTAGACTTAAAGACACAAACAGGCTAAAACTCAAATGATGGGAAAAAAAAATACCAAGCAAACAACACTCAAAAAAGAGCAGGAGTGGCAATATTAATCTCTAACAAAATAGACTTTAAAGTAAAATCCACCACAAAGGATAAGGAAAGGCACTATATAATGATTAAAGGGTTAATAAACCAGGAGGACGTAACTATAATAAATATTTACGCACCCAACAACAGGGCTCCAAAATACATAAAACAAACTCTAACAGCACTGAAAAGAGAGATAGACAGCTCCACAATGGTAGTAGGAGACTTCAACAGTGTTTTGTTCTGTTGTACATAGGGTTGCTATGAGTTGGATCCTATTCGACATCACCTAACAACAACAACAAAGTTGATACATGCAGCTATAGTTCATTCATTTTCACAGCTGTATGGTGTGCCATTGTATAAATTTACTATAATGATTTGCCCATTCTAGTATTGATGGATATTGGGTTGCTCCCAGCTTTTTGATATAATAAACAGTATAACGATGAACGTTCTTATTTGTGCCTTCTGGCGCACCTATGTGAGAATTTCTCTGGGCAATATTCCTAGCAGTGTAACTGCTGGACAGTAGGGTATGCAAAAGGAGCCCTGGTGGTGCTGTGGTTAAGTGCCTGGCTGCTAACTGAAAGGTCAGCAGTTCAAACCCACCAGCTGCTTAATGGGAGAACAATGTGGCTGTCTGCTTCTGTAAAGATTTACAGCCTTGCATTACAAAGTTTATGAAGAAAATGTTCTGCATCCTACTTTGGTGAGTGGCATCGGGGGTCTTAAAAGCTAGCAAGTGGCCATCTAACATTCATCAATTGGTCCCAACCAACCTGGAGTAAAGGAGAATGAAGAACACCAAAGACACAAAGAAAGTATTAGCCCAAGAGACAGAAAGAGCCACATAAACCAGAGACTTCATTAGCCTGAGATCATAAGAACTAGACGGTGCCCGGCTACCACCAATGACGGCCCTGACAGGTAACACAACAGAGAGTCCCTGATGGCACAGCAGAAACATGGGGTGCAGAACTCAAATTCTAGTAAAAAGACCAGACTTAATGGTCTGACTGAGACTGGAGCAACCCTGGAAAGTGGACCCTCTGTCAACCCAGAACTAAAACAATTCCCGAAGCCAACACTTCAAAGATTGGACTGGACTGTGGGACATAAAATGTTACTCGTGAAGAATGTGCTTCTTAGCGCAAGTAGATGCATGAGACTAAATGGGCAGCTTCTGTCCGGAGGTGAGATGAGAAGGTGGAGAGGGTTAGGAGATGGTTGAATGGATGCAGAAAATCAGGGGTGGAAAGAAGGAGTGTGCTGTCACAGTACAGGGAGAGCAAATGGGGTCACATAGCAGTGTATGTATAAATTTTTGTATGAGAGACTGACTTGAATTGTAAACTTTCACTTAAACTACAACAATAGAAAAAAGAAAAAAAAAAGATTTACAGCCTTGGAAACCCCATAGGATAGCTCTACTCTGTCCTACAGAGTCTCTATGAGTCAGAATCTAACTGCAGTGGATTTGGTTTTGGTTTTAGGGTATACATATGTTCCACTTTTCTTTGTATGGCCATATTTCCCAAAGTTGTTGTATCAGTTTGTACTTTCACTTTCTTGCCAAACTCTGATTTTGTCAGACTTTCAAATTCTTACCAATCTGGTGGGTATGAAAATGTATTTCATTATAATTTTAATTTGTACCTAGGTTTCAGCTGAGCTTTCAGACTAAGATAGATGAAGAAGAAAGGACTGGTTATCTACTTCTAAAAATCAGCCAGTAAAAACCCTATAGATCATAATGGTCTGATCTGCAAACAATCATGAGGATGGTGCAGCACTGGGAGGCATCTCATTCTGATGTGCATGGGGTCATGAGCCAGGGGTAACTCCATAGCAGCTGACAACAACAACAAACTTCTAACGAGTTGGCAATTTTTCTATATTTGTTGGCCCAACATGAAAGCATTCCTGGAAATGCTGTCACATTGTTCCTGCTCTCTAGCTCGCCCTAAAATTATATGAAATAAGCACCTACCTACATCTTGTAATACAGTATCTGCATATTTTCCAAGTATCTTTCCTATCAATCAGCCAATGCCATTAGTGATGAGCACTCATGGCCTAGTTTTCTTTTTTCCATTAGAATCTTCTAACATATTAGCTAGTCACAGAGAAGGTACAGGGTACCTGCACGTGCACAAAGGTGAAAAACAGGATGGACGACTTGGAAGGTGTGGGAGGGCACAGAATGTCCCTCAGCGGTCTGAAGATAGGAGAAAACAGACACAGAGAATAGATAATCATGAGCACTGTCCTACTTCCAGGACTTACAGATAGTAGTCATTTAAGAATACTGTTTCTGAGAACTAGATTGTGCCGGCTACCATCAATGACCGCCCTGACAGGGAACACAACAGAGAGTCCCGGACAGAGTGGGAGAAAAGTGCGGAGCAGAACTCAAATTCACAGAAAAAGACCAGACTTAATGGTCTGACTGTGACTGGAGGAACCCTCAAAGCCACGGCCCCTGGACGCTCTGTTAACCCAGAACTAAAACCATTCCCAAGAATCCCATTCTTCAGACAGAAGATTAGACTGGACTATAAAACATAATACTTGTGAAGCTTCTTGTTTCAATCAGATACACAAGACCAAATGGGCAGCTTCTGTCCTGAGGCAGGATGAGAAGGCAGGAAGGGACAGAAACTGGTTGAACGAACACAAGAAACCCGGGATGGAAAGGCGGAGTGTGCTGTCACATTATAGGGATTACAACT